>OZ025295.1:129932341-139932341 GCA_964019185.1 Maratus speculifer | reverse complement strand
GCATTTACAGCAGAATTTTTTCTATAACGAAAAACATAACATGATACTCTTTGAGTGGTGTAAGCCAGAAAAATAATTTTCAAAATATGATTTCATTTTTTACTTACACATCATACGAAGTATAGGATAAGTCCTGTAATCGTTTTGAAAACCGAAATGATAAAATATTTCCGAAAAAATATTTTGACGGATTTACACGTTTTAGATACTGGAGATTCCGAAAAATATATTTTTAGGAAAAAAAAAAAAGGAATTGCCTTCTGCCCGTCTCTGTATCTATCTGTCAGTCTGTGTATCTGTAAACGCTGTATCTCCCGAACAAATTGAGATAGAGACTTGAAATTTTCTATGTACTTAGTATGTAAGAATTTTATGAAGCTTATTTAATATCAGTGACCTCAATTATCTTGAACTATTTTTTCGGACTCTCGAAAAATCCATTCTGATGAAAGTTAAAAAAAAAAAAAAAAAAAAAAAAAAAAATCGATTTTTTTATTTAAAAGAATGAATGTAAAAATCAATGTAATAAAACAAATTTTGCATAAAAAACAAGGCCGATCGAATTATTAGGTGCCGAGATATTTGTAATCATGTTTTCCACATTCTTCGATTTATCATGGCCTTGTATTTCATTTCAATTACAATTCAGAAATATATTTTAATTGGAAATGAGACGATTAATCCGATGCAGTATACTGTTAGTTAATATCATTATTATTTTTAGATATATAAGGATGTTTCTTATACGCAATTCGGTGTTACTTGAATAGTTTGGCGTTCTATATAATTTGCCGAAATTGGTGCATTAGCAATTTATTAATGGAGCATTACTATATAGTATATTAAAAATGTTTAAATATACGTTTAAATTTTGTTTTGGAATTACAATGCATTTTAAACATAGCTTACACATGTTTTCATATATTATAGTTTTCATATATTTTCATATATTTAGTTTATTGTTTATTAGTTTAGTTTATTGTTTTCATATATTTAGTTCACAATACTTTTCATATATTATACTATTCATATCCATGATCGGTAAGTATTACGGTGTCCCCCACCGACTAGTTTATATGTCGAATAAGGCAATTTATCTTGCGTGATATATATAGTATTAAACAAAATTAGATTATTCAAAGTATTTTAATAGATAGGTGAGGTAATTATGAGCACCCCCATAATGGAGAAAATTGCGTATGGTAAGATTTTATGTCACGCTTAGTTATTAACCTCATAATATGTTTTTCATTTTAGACATTTTTTATCACTAATCTGAAGCATTTTTAAGAACTAAACAACATTTTCTCTTCAGACTATCATATATGACCCATATTACGTCAATATTTGATTCCGGAATGAGGCTTTCGTGTAGCTTAACAGCATAACAAGTAGACCGGGAGGTGGCCGCACAAATAATTATCTCATCGAGTTCACGGAGAAAAATCTAGAATTAGTTAAATCTCGATTCGCATATTAAAACGCCATTGGTCTGTCAAGTCATATATATAGTGGAAAATACCTAAAACCCCAACTTTAACGATTGATTTATAGGTTTACCATTATGTTTTCTTGCTTCCAATCCTCCATGTTTTTATATTCTTGGATGCAGAAAAGTTAACCTACGAGTCAACCGCAGAAATCAAATTTTCAGGGGTTTTCCACAAAGATATTACTTGGCTAACATATTTTATTTTAATATGCGAATCGAGATTTAACTCATCCCAGATTTTCATCCGTGATCTCGATGAGGGGATTGTGTGTGCTTCCATCTCCCGGCCTAAAGGACATGTTCAATTGCCGGTGCTTGTTTCCTTCGTACAGACAACGAGGCATCCTTTTGTGGAATTTTTACGTTACCCCATTTTTATACGATCACATGGTTTCATAAATACCCTAAGCCTGTATGCAAACTCCTGATAGGTTTGATGAGTATTTTGCCTGATTTCCTTCTCCAGCTAAATTTTGTGTGTGTGTGTGGGGGGGGGGGGAGGTGCAGTTGACCAACTTGTCTTTTGGGCTTTTGTCTCCGATTAACCCTTTTTGAGCTATTCTTTCACTCACGAAAGTCCATCCAAATGCTGAGAAAATTCTTCTAGCGGTTTCTGCAACTTTGTTTCCTAATTTAAACTCTTAAAGCAAAAAAAGGCCTTAAAATGTTTTTTTTTTTCAATCATACATTTATTCAATGATTGCACTTTTTAAAAAGATGATAGCTAAATAAAGATGAACTAAACAACTCTTGACTGAATGAGACTTCAAAGGAATGTGCATACATTGTATCATCAGAGTTGGTTTGACCACATCTAAGCGATAAAAGTAATTGCTCTCAAAACCTGCGCAAACTTTCCCGATAATAACATAACCAAATATTTTAAATTAAAAAAAAAAATGGAAGATTTATTTCATATTTCGAGATGACGTTTTTAACTATTGTTACCAAGTATAAGACAGTCTTATTAAGAATTTTTCTTTTCTAACAAAAAAAAAATGTGAATATTAAAAGAAAAAAATATTCTTATAAAAACTAGTCAAATTTAAAACGTTACATTTAAAATATCTTATTTAATGCCATTTTCTTTTAGTGTTGTTAAAAAAGTACTGAGACGCAAAGACACTGTTGATTTAGTTCTTTTTATATTAATTAATTTTGAGATGTTTAATTAATTTTATATAATCAAACACGAAAGCAGTAATTATCAACACTGATTTGTCATTAAAATTCCTCAGTGAAGGGGAAATGAATAGAAACCCATATACAGTGAGATCGTCGCTGGTTTTTTAATTATAATTCAATCTTAAATAATTAATTATAATTTAATACCGATCAAATTAATGGAACTTTACAGGGAGAATTTTATAATGGGGGGGGGGTTGCGAATGTAGTTCGTAGGAGGCAGAACCCTTTAATTTTTTAATTAAAACACTAACAATTTTTAAAATTATTTTAAATGCTTGATTTCTGATTGTTTAATTTAAAATTACAAATTAATTAATAGAAATCACAAATTAAATTTATTTATCTGAATCAGTAGAAATAATGTTAATAAACTTATAATAATATTTCAGAAACAATCCCTTATATTTTCACGAAGACCTAACAAACGGTAATTGAGTTAGCTTACGATTTCGAGAGTCTTTCGAACACAGTCATTAGCCCCCAAACCTAATTATTAGCGCTAAACCTAATCTGTCACTAAAAAAAAGAAACTGTAGACTTTTATACATTTATTTAAGTGTACGTATTCATTAAACTGTCTTCTTAAGTATTTGTCGAACGTATCTAATTCTTAGTAATCCATACAATAGTTTCTCGAGATCAATGATGTCAGGATTTTATTGCATTTGCACTTTACTGAAATTTTAAATAAAGACAATTACTCTCCTCTAAACCTTTTATTTAGTACTTAAATGAATGAGTCTTTTGTGATATATTGAAACTCACATTAAAAGTTTAAAATATTTCATTTCTATGGTTTGAAATCGTATAATTATTAATTTAATATGAACACAGAACACAAAATAAAATTAGAATACAAGATTTCTGGTTTTTCAGAATTAAATGCCGTCTCCGATAGAAAAATACGTATATGTAGTGCAAAACATATTTTAGTTTTAAGATTTAAATCATACATTTTTATAATGTATAAATTCATGTCATTTGCATTCGTTGAAGAATTCTCTATTTAAGATCCATTTTTAGGCACATCTGCAAAAAAGAATGTATATGACGTCACTATCACAGAATAATACACATATCCGGCAAAAAGAGGTCACTAAAAAAAGAAATTGTAGACTTTTATGCATTTGTTTAACTGTACGTATAACATACCTATTCACGTTATTATGTCTCCTTAAGGATTTGTCGAATATACCTAATTCTTAGTATTCTATACAATAGTTTCTCAAGATCATTGATGTCAGGGTTTAATTGCATTTGTATTTTACTGAAATTTCATATAAAGGTTAATTACTTTACTCTGAACCTTTTATTTCGCACTTAAATGAATGAATTTTCTATGGTATAATGAAATTCTCATTATAAGTTAAAAATAACTCATTTCTTTAGTTTTAAATCGTATAATTATTGATTTAATGCAAAGGCACAATATAAAACTATAAAACAGGATTTCTGCTTTTTCAGATTTAAATGTTGCCCTCAGTAAATAAATAAATAAATAAATAAAGATAGTTCAAAACATATTTAAGTTTTAAGATTTAAAAGATGCATTTTTATAATATATAAACTGACGTCATTTGCATCCGTTGAAAAATTCCCCATTTATGATCAAGTCTTTAAGCAACATCTGCAGAAAAGTATGCTATATGGCGTCACTATCATAGAATAATACACACATCTGGCAAAAAGAGATAGTAATAAAAAACTTGACAAAAAATTTGACTGTTTAATTATTCATATGCCTTCATTTGTTTATAACATTAATATAGATACATAAAATTAAATATAGTTTAAAATAGCTCCATGTTTTATGAGAAACCTTTCATTTATAATTTATCAAAATAGAAAAAAATTAATATTTTCTAGTGAAAATTTAAGAATTCCGGTTTTCGACAGATTTACACGTTTTAGAGATCAGAGAAGAGTTTTTTACGGTGACCTCAGGAGTGAGCTCCCAGAAGCGTCCCATGGAGCAACTTCTCAGGGACGCTATTCCTGAGGAAGTACCTGGGAAATCATTCCTGGGGAAATACCCGGTTAATCTTTCCTGGGGAAGTGCCGAGGAAGTCACTGTGCTGGCGCCATCTTGTGAGTGATTCTGGAGTACAATACTCAATTTCTTTTTATTAAAATATTGAATTCAATTTGATCGGTATAATTTTTTTAATGAGTTAATTTTACTTTATTAATTATTCGATTTCTTATTTTTTTAGCAAGTTAGATAATTGTTTTTAAATTATAATTATTTTTAATTATTGCTATAACTTTTAATCTTTTTAGTTAGATTAAAAATTTTAATTTATTATTTCAGTTAATTCCTATTTTTGTATACTAATTACTATTATGTTTCTTTTAAACCATATTTTGTTCAATTATCAATATTTTATTAATTATTAATAAATAACCTATTGCGTTTTGCTTTTTTATTATTATTACTTTTTTATTAATTAAGAAATTAATTTAACTTGTTTAAATTAACTAAATAGTAAGTTTTTAAATTAATACACTAAAATCTCTAAATAGAAGGCAATTCTAGATCATATATTTTTTTTGATCATATAGTTTTATTTATTGGCGCAGTGGCAAGCTGCAGCGAGAACCTTGGTCTCAGCTAACGGAGAGCATGCGTGTCAGTTGTCTCTCAAATATTGCAGTGAGTGAAGCTATTCGACACGATTCCAGTCATCCAAACAGCTTCGACGAGGTAGCACAGCTTTACGCGCGAAGATTTCCAGGGATACTATAAACAACGGAAAAAACACTGGCAGCGCTGTGTTTGATACCGAAGGGTTCTATTTCGAATTATTTTAGTTCGCTATACAAAAATGTTTAATAAATTTTGGAGTCTGAGACCAGTCTTGAAACTTTCTAAACACATCCTATATTAATGCGAATGAAGATTGAAACAGTTAAGTTGTTGAACAATTGACAATAAACTAAGTCGCAAAATTGGAAACATTTCGTCAAATTTGGCGAAATGTTGGTAATATTGCCCAGATTTGGCGAAAAAATAGATTAAACTAGATAAATAAATATAAATTTGAGACGAAGATTTTTTTATAATCAGACTGTCTTATAGTTTTTTTAGTGATGTTTTATCACCACACAAAAATAATCGGTGCTTTACTTCCGAAATCTATCGGTTTTTAAAAAGCAATATTTTATACTGCTATCGCTGTCTTAATTAAACTAATTATGACCAGAGTTCTTTTACGGGTTACATTAAAAACGAAATTGCATAGTAAAAATATAAAAACTGGTATATTTATAGACACATTTCTGAAAAACATCGTTGAAGCAGGCAGCTTCTAAGAAGAATTATTTTAAGACCTATGTAATAAATGTCAAATCACCGTGTATATATATATATATATATATGGAGATTCTTCTTTAAAAAGTTCTTTTGAGCACATAAGTAAATAAACTCGGAGGTAAATTAAATTCTGACACCGTTTTTAAACTTTTAAATGACTTATATTAAACGTTAATATTTACAAAAAAGATATTTACATAAGACTATTTACAAAGCAAACAATCATAACTCTAATTAATCAATTACATCTTATACGGGAACTCGTCTTCATCTTACGTTCTTTTTACACCAACTTAAAACTAAAAACATTCCATTCTCCTTTCTTCCGTTCAGTTCTTTTTTCTACCGCTTAAATCGTATGGCTTCTTAGGAATTAATAGTTTCTTCAAAATCGTCTGCCTCACTGAGAGCCTGTTCATCAGAGTTGCGATGCGTAGAAAATAATATGCAGATCTAATAGTGGAGGAGATTTCCCATATTTAGGCCATACTGATGAGACATTCGTCCTCGAATGTATTCTTGTTGGCTGGAAACAGCAGCTGGATCATTTCATAATTAGACGTTCAGCTTCACACACTTTGATAGCACTTTCGTCGCAAATTTATACCTCTTCTGAAATAGCTTTGTAGGCTTGACATTCCATCACAGTTCTAAAAAATATTGGCATCCAGAATATTTAAAAAAAATATATTTCCATCTCTGTGGGCGTGCGTCTGTATCTCACTTACTGAGACCAAAATTTATGGAGATTCTTCTTTAAAAAGTTCTTTTGAACACATAAGTAAATAAACTCGGAGGTAAATTAAATTCTGACACCGTTTTTAAACTTTTAAATGACTTATATTAAACGTTAATATTTACAAAAAAGATATTTACATAAGACTATTTACAAAGCAAACAGTCATCACTCTAATTAATCAATTACATCTTATACGGGAACTCGTCTTCATCTTACGTTCTTTTTACACCAACTTAAAACTAAAAACATTCCATTCTCCTTTCTTCCGTTCAGTTCTTTTTTCTACCGCTTAAATCGTCTGGCTTCTTAGGAATTAATAGTTTCTTCAAAATCGTCTGCCTCACTGAGAGCCTGTTCATCAGAGTTGCGATGCGTAGAAAATAATATGCAGATCTAATAGTGGAGGAGATTTCCCATATATATATATATATATATATATATGTTATACGTAATACTCAAATCACCAAAAATAGCTCAATTGAAAAGCTTTTACCGGAATTATTTAAATAGATATTTGTTGTATAATTAGAGAAAGACATTTTTAACCTATAGTTGGAATATTTAAAAAAATATATAAATAAAAATATTTCCAAATATTTTACAATTGAAAAAAAATATTCAAATGTCAATATTAAAAGAAGAAAGAAAAAGTTATACGTCAAGCATACACTATGAAATACTTTTTCCAACACATTCAAAATATTGTAACAAAAGCGCACCGTTAAATACATTAAAATATTATAGCTAATTCAACTATATGGAAAAGCATTTTCTATTACATAGAAAGTATTTGTAGTAAACCTAAGCAAACTATGTCAATTTTATTATATGTGAAATAGTTAAACATACTTAAAATATGCCGCAAATAATGACCTGCCCCCAACTGTAGTAAGGTAGTATTGTTCGAGGGGGGAAATGATATAGGGTAATTATATGCAGTGTCTCATAAGATACACAAATTCATCACAATATGATCCATAAGGTCTTTTTTTTAGAGCTCTATATAAAAAATAATTGCATAAAAATTTATAAACAAGTCACTGTACATATATAATGTTATAACTTTAGGGTGGCGGAGGGGGTATCTAGCATTTGATATTGTTAAATATCTCTTAGGGGAAAGATGTGTCTCTTCAGATATCATTATCATTTTTAATCCATCAAAAATTTTCATTTTTTTCTAACTTTTTACATCAGTATGGACTGTGAGTTTTTTTCTTAGTATGTTGTCGATTTTTATGAAAATACAAAGTTACTTTAAAAAAAAAGTAATTCTAAAATTATTTTTTCTAAAATTATTAGATATTTTCCAACATTCCACATTCCTATTCTTCTGCGATGTGTGGATATAATGCGTTGTTAGAAAAACTAGATTCAAAGTGAATCTTGTCATATTTATTAGTAAAGAAAGGGAAGGATATAGGCAACCTGTTTTATTGATGAAAGGTTCTACTTGCCGCCTTTCTGTCAAAGGGGGTAGGTCAAGAGGAGAATATTATTGTTCAATGCATTGTGTGTAACAAAAAGCTATAGTTTTAAATTGTAAGCGTTTTCTTTAAATATTATTTGTTTATATATTATAGTAATATACTTTCCTTCATTTAAATTTGCAAAATGTGCAAATAATAAATATATATCATTATAAGCGCATTAAAAGGAAAATAAAGAAAAATGACCAAATAAAAAGAAATTTTAGATAATGATAACAATGTCATAAAGGCGGAAGAGGGGCAGGGGGTTTGTGAAATGATAACGTATTATATCAAGGGGGCGTATGAAATTGCCAAAAAGTTGATAACGTTCTGTATGCATAGCCCCTAAATATAGAATTGAATTTTCCACAGAGAGATACTTATCAATATATTTTGTAGATAAGGCAGTCGAAAATTTAACACCGTTTATTATAAAAAGTTAGTTGAAGCAATCATTGCTCCATTGTAGCTCCATTTTAAAGAATCAACTTTTAAAATAAATTTTTATTTTTAAAACTCCTATTATTAGGAATAATTTGAAAAGCCATTCTGAAAGACCAAAAGGTCACAATTCTCACTACCCAACAAAGGACATACGAGATAACCTGGCGACTACCATTACTCGATGGCCGTCCTTATTCCAGTTTGGCCTACTGTTATTACTCCATAGCATTGCAATATTTCAGATATGATTTAATATCCCTTTTTTCTTCTGCACAATTACCGTACAAATAACATTTTTTCTTTTTACAATGTAAATAAAAAAAAAAAGATCTGAAGAGATTCTGCAAGATTTTTATTTCATTTTCTGAAAAATACCTACAGCAATTGGAAGAATAATTTTTTTTTATAATATCATTAAATAGATGTCAGAAGAAACAAAATTTGTTTCAGTAAAATGGGCAATAAACATCTAATACCGGATTAAGAGTAAATTACAGATCTCTAAACATTGATAGAAAGTTATTTGAATTTTTTTATCCAAAAATTTTAAATATTTCATAAAGAATTTAAAACGCAGAAATGCAATTTTAGACAACGAAAGTAAAGAGGAAAAATAAAACTCTTCATTTTAGTATGTCATCCTATTTAACTCAAAATTTAATTTAGGTAAAGATTTTGGCTTTCTTTATACGCTTATTATTTCTATAATACTAACATTAGGTCCTCGAAAAGTTTATTTTTCACTAACAAATTTCCCCCAAAATATCTTCTTTTACTGAGCAAATTAAACCAAGTAGGATAAATTGCGAAAAACACGAATTGAATAAAGCCATTATCTTTCTAAGATTAATCAAATAAAGTTCGTTGCAAATCCAATTAATTACGCTAAGGGAGAAAAGTCAAACTGATTTTTTATACCTTAGCCTCCAAAGTGTTTTCTAAATGATGCTTATAAACCGATGATTATTATTTAATCGCCGGTAATTGTTTTAGATCTCTGTGCTTCAGTAAGGGAATTATGATTCCGACGAAAGCAGATTAACTTCACTAAATCAAAATTAATAACTGTTTAATCTAAAGAGTAAATAAGCATGTTTGACGTAAGCTTATTTAGAAGAGAAGTTCATAGTCTTACGCGAAATACGTAGAATTTACTGATGCATTACAAAGAGAAGACAAGCTAGATAAAAAATACTATGTAGCGTCTTAATTATAATAATTACATTGTCAGATAAAAGCGCAGAGATTGCGCAGAGATCCTTTTGCCACAAAGGAGATGTGAGATAACCTGGTGACTATCATTACACTATGATCGTCATTATCCCAGTTTTTCCTACTGTTTTTTACTCCACAACTTTACAATATTTAAAATGTAATTTAATCGCTTTTTTTATTTTGTACAATTACCATGTAAATAACATTTTTTTTCTTTTTACAATTCAAATTTTAAATAGAATCTACATGGGATTTCGCAAGGTTCTCATTTTATTTTCTGAGGAATACTTACATCATTTGGAAGTGTCATTTCTTTTTGATAATATCATTAATTAAATATCTAAAGAAACAAATTTGTTCAGTAAAAATGCGCAATAAATATCTAATACTGGATTAAGAGGAAATTTCAGATCTCTAAACATCGAAAGTTATTGAAAAATTTTAAATCCAAAAATTTTATGTATTTAAAAAAAAAAAAACTTAAAATGCAGAAGTGCAATTATATATAATGAAAGTAAAAAGTAAAAATAAAACCACTCATTTTAATATCTTAACCTAGTTAACTCAAAACTTAATTAACACAATTATTTTGGGTCTTCTTTATATATATATTATCTATATAATACTAACATTAAGTGTTCGACAAGTTTCTTTTACAATAACAAAATTTCATCAAAACCACCTTCTTTTATTCAGTAAATTAATCCTAGTAAGCCCAATTGCGAAAAACACGAATTCAATAAAACCATTATCTTTCTAAGATTAATCAAATAAAGTTCTTTGCAAATCCACTTAATAATGCTAAGGGAAAAAAGACAAACATACTTTTATGCTTTCGCCTCCAAAGTGTTTTCTAAACGAGACTTATAAACCGATGATTATTTTTTAATCGTAGGTAATTGTTTTAGATCTCTGTTTTTCAGTAAAGGAATTATGATTCTGACGAAAACAGATTAATTTCACTGAGTTAAGTCAAAATTAATCACTGTTTAATCTAAAGAGAAAATAAGCATGTTTGACGGAAGCTTCTTTAGAAGAGGAATCAACAGCTTTACTCCAAACATGTAGAATTAACTGATGCATTACAAAGGAAGACAGCAAGATAAAAAATATTATGTAGCGTCTAAATTGTGATAATTAATTTTTCAGATAATAGCGCAGAGAATTTAGGAGCTAAATAGCTATATATTTTTTTCTTAGTGGATATAACTTTTTATATTTATGAATCCATTAATTCTTTTCTCTGATTAAATTCCAAGTTTTAGTCCGAGTTTAAAGTCCATTAAATATATACCTCAAATTATCAATCCTCAGTAACATATACTATTTACTTGTCGAAAAAATTTATTCCCGTTAGATCACGGACCGAACGACAAACCGAAGACAAGAAAAAAGTGTTAAAAATATTAATACTACGGAACGAACAGATAATGGCTCGCACTATGTATATTTTTGAGGAAACGGTGTGCGTCTTATCAGCGTTAAATATTTTATATAAAGCTCTTTCTAATATGTTTTTCCGTTACAATTTTTCGGTGTACACTATAAAAGGTGATAAAATGCGGGTTTTAATCCTTTACGCCAATGGGAATAAAACTTTTCATAAAATTTTCCAATTATTTAACATATTTGGTTTTTTCTTTTATACAAATGAGTAAATTGATATAATACAGTGCTCCAAAAGTTTATTTTGTAATAACAAAATGTCAACAGAACATCGTCTTTTATTGAGTAAATTAATTCTAGTAGAATAAATTGCAAAAAACACGAATTAAATAAAGCCATTATCCTTCTTAGATAAGGCTTTATTTTAAGATTAATCAAATAAAGTTCTTTGCAAATCCAATCAATTCCGCTAAGGGAGAAAAGACAAACTCATTTTTATACCTTAGCCTCCAAAGTGTTTTCTAAACGAGACTTATAAGCCGATGATTATTCTTTAATCGCCGGTAATTGTTTTAGATCTCTGTTTTTCCGTAAAGGAATTGTGATTCCGACGAAAACAGATTAACTTTACCAAATTAAGTCAAAATTAATCACTGTTTAACCTAAAGAGAAAAATAAGCATGAAATATGTAGAATTTACTGATGCATTTAAAAGAGAAGACATGCTAGATAAAAAATATTATGTAGCGTCTTAATTATGATGATTAATTTGTAAGATAATAGCGCAGAGAAGTTAGGAACTAAATAGTTATATATATATATATATATATATACTTATGAATCCACTAATTCTTTTCTCTGGTTGAATTCCAAGTTTTAATTCGATTTTAAAGCCCATTAAATAAGTACCTCAAAGTAGCAATCCCCAGTAACGTATATCATTTACATATCAATCCGAGCAAATTTTCTGAAGTTAGAGTACGGACAGACAGACAAACCGAAGTCATAAGCACGTTTCAACTATGTTGAAAAGTGTTAAAATGTCAATACTACGAAACGAACAGACAGTGACTAATACAATATATGCTTTTAAGGAAGTGTTTGGGTTTTACCAGCGTTAAATTTTTCAAATAAAGCTCTTTCTAATATATTTTTCGGGTACAACTTTTCAGTATATACTATAAAAGATGATAAAATATGTCTTTTATGTCTTTAAATCGATAGGAATAAAAATTCTTCATAAAATTTTCAAATTATTTAAAATCTTTGTTCTTTTACTTTTACTTTTATGCAAATGAATAAACATATATAATACAGGATTGTGCAAAAGAATTTTGATATATTGACATCTATGGATAATTCGAATGGGTGGAATTCGAAAGTGCGTTTTTAGTTTATGCTAAACATTTTTCAAATGATTATAACTTTACTATATTACGCCGTTGAATAAAAATCCCCAATATGCATCCAGAAAAACATTCGAATGTATAACTCTGTGAATGTAGGTTTGTAAATGTGTTTTTCAAACTATGTTTGATTTTCTATTTCTATTTTTCATGCAGCTATATTTCAATTAAATTAAATTTTAGCTTACTACATCATGTATGCATATAAAAAAAAATATCATATACGACTGAGCAAAAACATTTAACGTTACTCTGAAATTAAATTTCTCACGATTTAAAAAAAAATGTAAGGTAGCGAATAATCTCGCCCTGTTATTCCTTGGATATCTGCTTGTAGTAACACAAAATCTCATTTTACTCGAAAATAAGTTTAAAGGTTTATACATTGAATATTTTTAATAGTAATATTCATCTTATTTTACCTCATGCATTATTCATGCATTAAATAAGATAAATATTTTAAACCTGTGGTACTGTAAATACAGAACTAGGTACATATGGGGGAAACTAATTTGGCTCTCATATGAAGAACTTTACATTTTATTGCGTTATGAGTGGAAAAAGCATTTTCTTCTAACCATTTCCTTTAAAAAAAAATTACTTGAAATTAGTTGATAAGGGCCGCTCCCGTAACACTTACCTATCATGAATATGCATAATATAAAATATATATATATAAAAAAAATGTGTAAACTATTTATAAAATGCATCGCCGTTTCAAAATAAAATTTAAATGTACATTTAAATATTTTAAATATACATAGTTATGCTCTATTAATGAACTGTTGATGAAACAATTTCGACAAATTATATAACACGTCAAACTACTCAAGTAGTACCGAATCGCATAAAAAAGTCCTTATAACTCAAAAAATAATAATCATATTAACTAACAGTTTACTGAGTCGGATTAGACAAATATTTATTTGAATCATATTTGTAACCATCATGAACTACGTAATTTTTTATCTGAATCGTAATACTAATAATATATATTCTACATAAAATACAATATAATACAATATTTTTATAATATAAATTCTTGTATTTTATGTAGAATACATATTATTAGTATTACGATTTAATTATTAGTGGACGTAATCAAGACTTATTTAGTGTTATTTTTCACATTCATATTTTTTATCTGTTTTAGGGGTTGTCCTTAAATCATATCACGCCTGGAGGAGGAAGGGGATTCGCGAAATTGTGACAGATTGTGAAAAGGGGGAGGGAAGGGGTAAGAATATATGTAACATCACACATTTCGGTTAAAATAAAAATATTAATCAGCAGATTAAATTCTGATGTTATTTTGAATTAAAGTATTTTGTGTTCATAAAGTAATGATAAAATTTAAAGCCAAATATGCTTCTGAAATATCATTTGGAATTCCAAAATACTACTGTTTTCAGTTGCTCTTCCCTATTACTATTGAAATATATTAGATATTAATTATTTTTTGTTGTTGTTAACATTGATTTTATTTCATACAAAGTAAGTACTTAAATCATTTTTAATCTTTTTCTCACAAAAGTCATTAAAATAGACAATTGGAGTTTAAAACTAAAATTTGAATTATGCCTTATAACACAGTGCTTTGTTTCTGAACTGCAAGTGTATGTATATATAATATAACGTGACAAGTGTCAAGGCAAAGGAGGCAGTACAGTGAAATGTGACACTTTGCGACAATAGGCGGAAGGGCGAGTAATTTTTTTTTTCTTTCTTTTTTAAGTGTGACATCGTTTATGGACAGCCCCACATAGAAAATCGAAGTTGGTGCATTTTTTATACATATGACTCTTATTTCAAAAAATTCCATTCATATTCTGATAGTAAATGTATTACTATTTTTATGAACTTTGTACGTGAATTTATCGAATATGGTCTGTAAATAAAAACAGGTGTATATATATATATATATAATACTGACAGTATCTAAATTGGATAATGTAAAATCTTAGGAAAAATATAAATAAATAAATAATAGCTATCGAAAAACTTAAACTAAGGGATAAGCATGTTCTACTTCATATCAGTATTTTACTATGCATACCATAGCAATTTTAAAAAATTTAAGTACATGCATTTTGGGACAAAGCCAAGAGTGTACCTCTATAAGGACAGTTTTAACAATAATTTCAAAATATTTACGCTGTGTTATTTTTTTTCTTGCAGACCTTCATTTTTAAAGATTTATTTTCTTGACGAGAACAAATATCTTTTTGCTGTACGTTCTTTTTTTCGATAAAAATCATATTTTCCCGTAAATTCTTTTATAGATATTGTTTTTCGATAAAAAAAATCCTTTTAAGAATGTTTTTATTTTTATTGACCGAAGAAGATTCTCAATGCGACTAGTATCTATTTATCTATGTGTTTATGTGTTTATGAATATTTCTTTCTTGCTCTCTCTTAATCATCATAATAATAAGAATGTAGTCTTTCGTCTTGTTATGTAGGTAATTCTGACTTACGGCTTCCTTCTTTTTCTCTCAGCAGGGTACGGTAAAGTGTGATATTTTGCGACAAAAATGGGGAGAAGGGAGACAAAAATATCGAAAAAAAAATCCCTGTCGGCTTGGCCTACACTGTTAAAAATGAAACCAAATTTTGGTGCTCAATAGCTGACATTGTAAAATGGTAAGTACTTGAACCAATATTTGGAGCTATTGTTAAAGCATAGTTCTAAAAGTTAGAAGAAGGTTCAAATAAGAAGTTCCAAATGTTGGTACGAGATTTCAACATCATATGGTGGCAGCTACTGAGCACCAAAATTTGGTTCAAACTAGAGCAAAATTTTTAACTGTGTACAGACGGAGATAGATTTCAGAGTTAAATGCTCATTTCAACAGCAAAAAATAAAATATGATAAGAAATAAACCCAGTTTAACAACTTTATTTGACCGCTTTCGAAGAATTTTTAATTTCACTTTTCTGCAAGGACTAATGTTATCTCTTATTAAGCGGAATTCGGTTCTAAAGTCCACTTTGACAACATTTTTTGAAGTATATTCTGGCATTATAAAAACCTCTACCAATAGAGCACATTATGTAGCTCCTAAACATGAGAAACTGCCAATTGAATGCGTTTGTGAGCAAAATTAAATTTAACAAGTTGCAAATGAGGTGCGTTCGTACTATAAATTTCAAAATATTCAGATCTTGCTGATATAGTAGAGCGTACTTTGGATACAATATAGTGGTCGAAATCTTTGTGTTCCTGTAAATATGCAGGGAGTAATTTTTATTGTACTTCATTAACCTATATCTTATTCATAAAATGTGAAGTAGGATAATATAATTAAAACACGCCCCAAACAATGTTTCCCCGTATAACATTATTTAGTGGAATACATTTGTGTGGCCATGTAATTTAATAATAAATATTCTTTGTATCCCAGAGTGTACAGAATGTATATTTTAGTACGTACATCATAAATTCATGTCAATTATATTATGTTCAAATGAGTGTAACACCATTAAAATGCATTTTTTTCCATTGATCGTAATGTAACGGAATAATTTTGATTGTCCAAGTAATTGATCTATGCATCCGATTTTCATAACATTTGAAATGACTCGACAAAATTATGTTATAATTATACGTTTTAAATTTCAAACGATTAAAATGCATTTGAAACTTTTTTCCCATTGATCGTAATGTAACGGAATACTTTTGATTGTCCCTGTAACTGATCTATGCATCCAATTTTCATAACATTTGAAATTTCTTGACAAAATTATGTAATAATTATACGTTTTAAATTTCAAACGATTAAAATGCATTTGAAACTTTTTTCCCATTGATCGTAATGTAATGGAATACTTTTGATTGTCCCTGTAATTGATCTATGCATCCGATTTTCATAACATTTGAAATGACTCGAAAAAATTATGTAATAAATATACGTTTTAAATTTCAAACGATTAAAATGCATTTGAAACTTTTTCCCCCATTGACTGTAATGTAACGGAATACTTTTAATTGTCCCTGTAATTGATCTATCTATCCGATTTTCATAAAATTTGAAATGACTTTACAAAATTATGTAATAATTATATATTTTAAATTTCAAACATTTCGGTTGGATAGTTTTTGCGTTGTTATATGCGGACGGACAGGCAGACGGACAGACAGACAGACAGACAGACAGACGGACAGACAGACAGACGGACGGACTGAGTGACAACAATAGGTGCTACGTATTTACATAATTACGAACGCACCTAAAAATGAGTCATAAAATAAGCAATTTGTTATTTGAATATATTCTCAAATCTTGCCTTTATCAAAAAACTGAGAAATACGGCACATTATATATAGTTCCTAATTAAGAGAACCTTTCAATTGGTTGCGCTTGAGAGCAAAAATGGTTTTAAAAAAGAGTCAGAAACTAAGCAATTTCTTTTCTGAATAATTTCTTATTTTTTAATCACGATCGCTTCAGGAAATTCTGTTGAAAATGTTTATTTTGGCAGCATTTTTGAAACATATTCTGCCTTTATAAAAAAAAAACTAGCCAATGCGTCACATTATATATTTCCTAAATAAGAGAACCTGCCATTTGGAAGCGTTAAAAATCAAAAATGAATTTAATAATGAGTCAGAATATAAGCAGTTTGGATTTCAGGTTTTTTTTTCTTCAACTCCTATTTTTGTTTAATTTATTTTTTCTGCAAGAATTGATCCTATAAAAACTTGCCAGTATAAAAGTTATATATTGAGAAGATGTAACATAAACTTAATTCGATTTGTTAGCTTAAGAATTGATGAAATTATGGATTTTTTTTTCCACTCTTGTTTTTTTTTTTTTTTTTTCATCGATAAGAGTTGGTCCTATCAATCACTTGTAAATACAAAAGTTTTAGATCATTTTAAGACCATTCATAAAAAATTTGATTGGATTTGATATATTCAGAATTGGTGAAGTTATGATTTTTTTTTCTTCCCCAAAACACTGTTTTTTTCGCCTCTTGAGCCCATTTATAACAGCATAAAATATCTGCCATGCATAAACTTTTGGCTCAATTTTTAGAAATAATATAAATTTTAAAATGATTTGATATCTATTTTAACTAATAAGTTATGGGTTTTTTTTTCTTTTTTCTTTTTCGGTTTTCATAAAAACTCTCCCTAATTTCACCCTCTTTGACCGATTTTGCTCAACGAACTTGACCGAGATTTTATGTATGAGTTTGAAGGGGATTTAAGCAGAATTATAGAAGTTATCGTGTCAAGTGATATATATATAACATTTTTACTGATGGTAGCTTTGGGGTATAGGGGTCATGATGGGCGTGGATCTGCAAAACATTTTTAGAAATTTCATCATACGAGAGACTGTAAAAAGTAGTATTTCATATCAAATCTACCTAAAAAGTATAACATCATTTATGTGCAGCTTCTAAATACAATTAACATTTTTATTAGTTTAAAAAATCTTTTCTGATTAAAATATTTATGCTCTAGAAAAATGTAACCTCTGCCAATGCATTTCTACTTTGTAAAACGAATTGTGTCTTCTAGAAAGAATTACTAATTTATATTGCAAAAAACAATTTCCGAAAAAAAAAATAACGTGTCATTTTGATGTTTTTCATTTGATACATATAATTGGCAAGTTTTGAGAAAAGGTATTTTATTTTTTGGTAAAAATAGAATAACAAGTTTGATAAAAGATATTTTTTTTCTTTTATTCTCTTCTGGTATTCCAATTTTAATAATATATATTGTTTGCCTTTGTCTTTAAAGTTTATAGAAATAGGTACGGTTTATGTAAACAATGGTTTTATTTATTCATATGCAGTTGTTAAAAATAAAAAAATTAATTTATTAAATGCAGCATTTGTTACATGTAACCTCTATTACAATATTTTTACATTTTGTACTCGAAATACGACTTATAAAAAAGTATTACACTTCAATTTAAAACTGATACTTTTTCATGCTGATGCAAATTGTATAAAGACTGTGCGTATATTTAAATAAGTTGAAAATTGCACATCAAGCGTAGCAAATGGTTTGCGTTTGTATTATAACGAAGTTTTAAAAATACTCACATCTTGGTGCAACAGTATATAGTATTTCGTATACAGTACAGTAACTTTCTACTACATTGAAATCTTTTGTATGCCCTTGTAAATACTATCTGCTTTCTACTATACAGGAAGTATCTTGTTATAAACCTCAGTAACATATCTATTTTATAAAATGTGAAACAATATAATTATAACGCCTCCCAATCAATGTTTCCGCCGTATTGGAATATTTTTTGTGGACCTGTAAATTAATAACAAATATTCTTTGCACAACAGATTGTACAAAATGTATATTTCAGCATATACTTAAAAGGTTTATATACATTTCATTACTTTCGGAAGAGTGTGACGTCATTATAATGTACTTGAGACTATTTTTTCCCATTGGCCGTAATGTAACCAAATGATTTTGACGGTCCCTGTAATTAAACTATACATCCGATTTTCATTAAATTTGAAACTGCGCGACAAAGTTATGCAACAATTATATATTTTAAATTTCAAATAATTCGGTTGGATAGTTTTTGTTCTGTTGTGGACAGACGGACTGAATGAGGACTATAAGTGCTAAGTATTTATATAATTACGAACGTACATAAAAATAGTATTGTTTTTCAGTGAAATATGTATATAAGTAAAAAAAATGGACAATATTTTAAAAAGTTCATGTAAAATTTATTTTACTAATTTAATAGATAATACATATAGATGTATTATGTTCTTTCAGCACACTCAAACTTTTAAAAAGTCTCGGTTAGATTGCAAAGTTCGCAGAGAAATATTTTTTCAAAGCCCAATTTTCCAATTTTGCTTCTCAATTTAGTTATGTGATCTGTGTTGCGATGATTGTTACCCAGTTGTTTGAACCATTTGAGGACTGATTTATGTCAAAGAATCATCCTCATTATGCCGTACATACTCTAAAAAACATAAATATTTGGGAAGACATACACTAAGCAAAATTGCCAGAAAACCCCCTGTGAGAAGAGATTTTTCTTTTATTTAAAGATCTCGTCATTTTACAAAAGAATTTAAAGAAATTTTGAATTTCAGTTTGTAAATTTTTTGTGTTTGGAAAAAAGGGAGCATGCATAAAAAGGAAAAAGTAACATGCATCACAGATGCCAGGACAGCCATTTTATTTGACAAAAATGTAACTTTATATCCGAGAATTACCTGTAACTTTAACGTTAGGTTAGTGAATCTTCTGTATGTTGGTAGGAAATAAACAAATCAAAACTAAATTTTCTTATCTTAACCAAAATGCAGCAATGTGAAGAAAAAAAAAATCTTCCATTTACGGATTTTTAAGTGCGTTCATAATTATTTAATAATTACGTAGGCCCTATAGTTGTCGTTTAGTCCAACCGTACGTTTCTTGTTCAGTGTGTCCGCATATAGCAATGCAAAAACTACCCAACAGAATCGTTTGAAATTAAAAAATATATATAATTATTATATAATTTTTTTAAGTCATTTCAAATTTGATGAAAATCGGATGTATAGTTCAATTACATGGACAATCAAAAGTATTTCGTTACATTACGATCAATGGGAATAAAAGTTTCAAGTGCTCTTTTATAGTGTTACACTTTTTCGAATATAATAAAATTGATGTGCATCTATAAAGTATATACTATACCATACTTTCTGTACAATCTGTGGTACAAAGAATATTTGCCATTCATTTACATGGCCACACAAAAGTATTCCATAACATAATGGTATAGGAGGGACAGTGCTTGGGGCGTGTTTTCATTGTATTAAACTATTTAACATTTTATGAAATTGATATACGTTACTGGGGATTACTACAAGTTACTTCTTGTATAATAGAATTCAGATAGTATTTACACAGACACACAAAATATTTTGGCTAATATACAGTATCCGAAATACTGTATACTATTGCACCAAGAATTGAATATTTTAAAACTTCATTATAGCACAAACTCACCTCATTTGCTATGCTTGACGTGAAATTTACGACTTGTTTCCTTTGAATACACATGCTTCTAAAAAAGACAGAAAAACAAAACGTTTTTAACATCTATTTTTTCCACTAACCTACTAGAATAATGTTATTTATTAGAGTCTAATTCTGTATTGTGAAACAATTCCTATTAAACAGGTGTGCATACATTTCTTGAAAAATATTTGATGTACCTGTTGATTGTATGAAAAAATTTTACGTGTTATTATGTTTAAGAAGAACGCAAACGTATAAAATCTATACTTGGATACAGCCTTATTAATACTTAATTCCAAAATTCATAAATAAAGTAACAAGAAAATTTTTTTACTAATTTTTTTCTTTTTTAACCGACGTCAAGAAATAGGTAATGATTTCGACCTGTATGTATTTCTTGTTCGCTCATAACTTCCCTAAATATGAACCGATTTTGACAATTCTTTTTTTGTTTGAAAGTATAAGATACCCATGTAGTCTCATTTTAATTTCATAAATTTTTCATCATTTTTTCATTTTCAAGCATATTAAGACTAAACATTCATATGAGTTAGTGCCAAGTAGTCGCCAAGCTTGATTCTTTTTCTGAAGTTGGTTAGTGTTTTTTTTTAAAGCATATTTTATTATTAAATAATGAGCAGTTTATTCTCAACAACAACAAAAGAGGAAAAGAAAGAAAGTAAGAAAGAAAAAGAAACTATTAAAACAGTTTAATTTAATTTGTTTAAGAAAAGCAAAATCGGATTTAAAATTGAATTGCTTTTCTCTCATCAGTTTAGATATTTTCTTCTGATGTATTCTTTCATGTACTGATTTCTTACAAAATCTTATGCCAGTACACCTGTCTAAAATATTATCTTAGGTGCTTCAAACATATCATAATCTTTAATTCATTAGAAAATTGTATAAATAATGTAATAAAAATATTTTTTAAGCGAAATGTTTTCAAATAATGAGCAGCTTATTCGTAATCAAATAAATTACGTATGTTGAATTCAATGCAGAGATTTTTATTCAATAAATACACACACACACACATATGGGTGATTCTCAAAATAGGGGACAATTTATGTCTTTCGGCATATAAAAAAATTGAGAGGTTTTCTGTCATGTTTTTATATTTAGATATGTTTGTCTTAATATTATTCATTATTTGCACTCAAGAATTACTCACTTTTTAGTTAAAAACACCTTAAAATAACAGAATAAATGTTCAAAATGTCATTAGCATGGATGTCCACAGCAGCTGTGCCTTATATATACTAGCTTTTTCAAGAGTTAATATCATGTTTATAAAATAAAACAAATGTTATTCTTTCTTTAAATTAATCAAGGAAAGGATTTATCCAATAAATTTCTTTTTAAAAATAAAATTATAGTACATAAAAAAAGAATTAAAGTTTGTCCTCCATATTCGATTTTCAAAACAAGGTCATACTAAAACAGCTGGTTATTAATCAAAACTTCATTTTCACATATGACAATAGTTTGAAAATATAAAGTTTCTCCATGGAAACAAGTAGTCATTTTAAACCAGCCAGAAAATAGAAGCATGTATTGTATTTTAAGAATAGAAGTTGAATATTAGGGGGTTACATCAATTGTATGTCATTAGAATGGATAATAATTTTCATATTTATTTTATAATTAAAATTTTTATTTTATTTATTTGCATAGAACTTTTGTGTTTTAAAAAGCCCCAGAAAGGAATATTGCATTGTGACTATATTATGGCTCATAATCTTATTTAAATTAAAATTTGTCATTAGCATGGGCCGATATCAGTGTTATTAGCATGGTTTTTCTGTCCATGCTAAAGACTCCTATGTACATAAATGTAACCAGTGCTTATATTGTATCCTTTATAAAGTTTAATTTTACGTATAAATTTAGGTATTACATTTATTATCCCTAAAATATGCATTAAATCTGTAGGAAAATCACTAAGATAGCTTCTTACATTGTTAGTGTCAGAATGTTGCTCATGTAACAAAGTTTGCTCTTTGGTAATGTTTTTATTCTCCTTATATGTATATATGTAAAAATGGAAACCATTTTCTGAAAAAGAAGGCTAATAAATATAGAAAAAAAAATATTTAAACAGGAAAAAAATAAAAATTTCATAATATATTTATTCCATACAATTCGTTTTGTCATTAGCATGGCTCAAAAAATACTAATTATTTTTTTAAGTTAATTTTTAAATATTTAGCTCTGCTGACTACATGGAAAGTATACCTAATACTATATTAACAACACCTATTTTTTTCAGAAATTTTGCTAACAGTAATTTTTTTAAGATTTCATTTTTGTAATCGTCCCCTATTTTGAGGATCACCCATATACATATATACTGGTATTCAAAAATTAAGGACGGGAGGATTTTTTCGGATGTAACGACTTCGTGCAGAAGTTTTCCACATAGACCGAAATCATGCCATAAGATTGCCAAAATTTGAAAGAAGGAGAAAAATAATCAAAACCATCTAAACAACCCGTTTTGCAGCCTTTTTGTGTTTTTGTGCTTTGTCTTTAATTTTTGTCCATTAGTGTATATACACATATATACAGTATATGTCATATAAATTTTATTTCATGATATTCGTTAAAATTGTTTTAAAACTCCGGCAAATTCATTATTTCACTATTTCTTAATAATATCTATTACTCCCTCTGTCCCAAAATAGTTGCGACATTGGAATACTTTTGTACTGCTTATTGATATTGATGGCTTTATGATTGTGTTTGAATATTTTTGAGAGAGCTATACTATCAATCAACAACATGTACTTACCTAACATTCCCTTCGTCATTCCATAAATTAGTATTAAATAAGTTTAAAAAATCCGGGTTTACCCGTTTTTAAGCCATGCCTCATTTTGTAAAGATTTGTTCAACTGTAATCACATGAAACTATCTTCAAGCTAATTAATCGTGAATTCATTTCCGAACATTTCATTCCAACATATCTAAAAAGTATCTTTTAGGTTGAACTGCTGCAAGCAAAATCGAATTTTTTCGATTTTTTTTTTTTTTTTTTTTTTTTTTATTAGACTTGGTTTAATGGTGGATGAAAAACACTCCAACACTTCATCAGCCTTGAGAATTCTGTGTAATATTGATTTACGAATTATAACAGCATGTGATAATCTTCGCAGTGGTTGTCTTCATTTTATTGGGACATCTTTGATTTTCCTCAGTAGCTGAGAAAAATATTTTTTTCGTATTTACAATTTTTTTTGTTAACTCACATTGTGAATTTCTTCATATTTTATTTTTAACGTCTTTTCCTGCTTCTGCAAACGGGATATAACAATGAACATTAAATTTAATAGCTACAGCATTTATGGCATTATGGTTTAATTTACCATTTTTGAAACATCGCTGCAAATATTGCGGTACAATATTGTGCTCTATATTATCCATTTCCTTCTACAAGAAATTTTCTAAATTACTTTTTGTTTTTTTATTACTTCACATTCGAGTGAACATTACGTCTGGCACCTAGTATTATACATCATTATATTCATTCTAGTATAATTTTACTGGTGTCGATCTACTAAACTGCATCAGAAGTTATTTATAACTCTACCTACTTGAAATGTAGCAACTAATTTGGGACAAAATTTTCAACTTAAATGTCCAAGTAATTTGGGACAGTGGGAGTATTTATTTCTATTTAATGTCCTTTTAACTTTAAAACGCATATCTTAACAATTATATTATTTAAAATCTTAATCTAAAACTTTTAGTCGCTCCATAAATTTTTATTAACTATATGCAATCTATAATTTTCTGAGAGAAACTAGTTTATTATTTTCGAATGTTTTAAAAAAACATTTAATTTGTTTTTTCCAATCTTAATTCCACAAATCTAGTTTTCCGCGCTAGGGCTTTTTACTTCGAAAATATTATTCTACTAGATAGGGATTTATTCACTAGCCATTTCGCTCTCGTGTCTTTACCTAAGCACCCATCTCCAGGAATGCAAATTTCATTGATTGGTTCATTTCTATGCTACATCGGTATTTGTTTTCCGCCGCGAGTTTAACAAACAGCCGACGCACTGAATTCGAAACTCATATCTCTGTTTTGTTTCAAGTACTCCAGAAAATGTTACCTGATGTCTATTCGTCTCATAATTTTCAAAATTGCTTCTTAAGATCATAATGCATAACATAGAAACTCACGAAAAGCCGAAAGTTGTACAGATGTTTCATTACAATGTGTGAATTATTTACGTTTCTATATCTGGTGAATAAAAGCCTTTGAATGCCAGTCTGACTTCGTTTATTTATGCAGAAATCACCAAATTATTGAATCAATTTCCTGGTTACACTTACGCCATGACTGTATGAATTAGTAATACAACTGCAAAGAACCAGCTTCTGCTCTCACTCGAAGATGATATACTTAAATACATCGAAATATTTTTCGGATCAATAAAATAAATTAGAATCTTAAGCCAAGCCACGATGGCCAGCTCCAATGTTCGATATGATATCAGCTATTACCAACAAACTTCACACAAGTCGACTGGATTTGTTCACTGCAATAACTAACTGTTCATATATGTGCCTAAGTAGCTTTTTGTTTCCTCCAAAAAAGGAAAAAATAACTTAAACTGTTTTTCTCTAATAAATTTAGCGGCACTGAAACATCGCATTTTTATCAAGCCTACCGAATAAATAGTTAATTCTTAATCATACACAATTTTCGTGTAATTGATTAAAATTGCAAAGATTTGTAGAACGGGATAGAAATTACAAAAATAAGTGAAATCGAAGTTAATTTTGCCTAGAAAAACCAAAGTAGAATAACTAAATTAGTACGTTCCATTCTGTTTGGCAACTTTGTTACATTGTTCTCTTAAATAATTAGTCCCTCTACATTTATTTGAAAAACTACGGTAACCATATCAATTATAAAACGATCTCTATTTAATTACGAAATTTTATTAATAAAGTAACAAAAACTTAGATTTTTCATAGAATTTTCCAAATAATAAAGAAATTGTTTTTAATCAAATAATTGTATAAAAGTATAAATTGTATAAAATTGTATAATTTTATAAATTGCATAAACGGAATAAAAATATATTTTATCCGCCAAAAAAAAAAAAAAAAAAAAAAAACTTTGAAAGCATCTTAAAGTGAAGTTAATTTCGTTGTAAAATTGCGACATTGTTCTTTTTCAAAACATTATCCAGGAGTCATTTCCAAAAGAAATATTTTCCTTGCATTGACTGTAGCATAACGTGTATTTAATTACTATATTTTATGAATAAAGAACACGAGGAGATTTTTATGGGCCTTTTTCAAACCTATAAGAAGTTTATTCTTAATCCAGCAACATTTTAATATGATGGATAAGAAAATACAGATTTTTTTCAAGGAAAATAAAATGCAAAAGCAGGTGAAGACAAAGTAAATTTTTACGTACTTCGTAATTATGTAAATACCATCTATTATCGTCATTCAGTCATTCTGTTCGCATATAAAAACGCGAAAATCACTCATCCGAATCGTTCGAAATTTCAAATGTATAATTATTACATAATTTTGTAGAGTCATTTTAAATTTTAGTAAAATCAGATATATAGTTCAGTTACAGGGACAATCAAAAAGTATTCCGGTACATTATGGTCAATGGGAAAAATAGTTTCAAATGCATTTTAATGATGTTACACTCTTTCGAACATAATGAAATTCATATGCATAAATGGAGTATGTGCTAAAATATACATTCTGTACAATCTGTGGTGCAGAGAATATTTTTATTAATATATAGGGCCACACAAAAGTATTCTGTTACATAATGGTTAAAGGAAAACATTGTTTGGAGTGCGTTTAAATTATATTAAACTATTTCATATTTTTATGAAATTGATATACTTTGCTGAGGTTTACTAAAAGTTAATTCCTGTATAATAGAATGCATTTAGTAATTACAGAGACACACAAAAGATTTCGTATACTATATTGTATCCGAAGTACTGTATATTTTTGAAACTTCGTTATTGTACGCACGCACGCCCTTTTTGCTACGTCTTATATGCAAATTCCGACTTGTTAATAAAAGAAAAATAAGGGTTAAAACTAAATTGGTATCTATTAATAATTTGAGCTACATTGTTACATAGTTCTCTTTCAGTAACTTATTTTACTAGCCTTCTATAAGAAACTAGTTTAGTTGCATTGAATGTAACATTATATGTGTTTAGTTACGAGTAGATAAAGTAACATAAACTAGATTTTTAAGTGAGAGTTTTAGAAATAAAGAGAATGTATTATTCATCAAGTAACATTGTATAAGAGGAATAAAAATGCATTTTATTCCACAAAAATAATTTAAAGAGCAGTTAAAAGAGAAGCAAATCTCAGCAGAAAAATAAAAAATAGATTAAATGTTGAACTGATTTTTCTCAACCTTTAATCCTTGCTCCGTCAATATGACGGGGTGGGGTGTCGTTCATTATTTTTCGTGCCCGTGATGTTCCAGCTGAAGATTTATAATCTGAAAAAAAAAAAATTGAAACCATCAAAATTTAACGAGCATTTCCATATGACATCTTTGGAAAGTTTCCGCTTGAGTTTGCATTTGATTTACATTTGGAGCAAAATGTACATTCTGAAGCACAGAGTATGAAACAGAGAATCAACTTTCATACACTGTAATGGCAACTTGTTTAACATGGGATTACGCATAGACAGTAGCGACACGAGCGGACCACTCTGAAACCACGATCATAACATAAGAGAGGTTGCTAATTCGGCGAAACATCGCTTCCTTGGCGACAAATGATAAGGGAAAAAAGAAAAAAAAAAATACAGCGACGGCTTGCTGCTTATTGTTCTGAAATTTATGAAAGAATTATTTTGAACTTGTTCTGAAACCGTCGAAATTCAATTTTATTTTAAAATTAATGTTGTAGTAAAATAATAACAAGAATAATAACAGTAATAATTACGAATCAATATAAGCGCGGAAATCTAAGATCAAATAGCATAAGCAAGTGTGCAAAGATAATCAAATCAGCATTCAGCAAGAAGCGCCAAGCAGAATAAGGTTACAGTTAAACAGAAATCACGAAGATAAAAATCGCCAACGTGATGGTTTAGTTTTTAAGTGATCCACTGAGGGCGCTCTTTTCAAGCCGAGTTAAGGCTCTGTTGTACTCTGTGTTCTGAAGAATAACCCCTTGGGGACGAGCGACACGTATACGTGCCGCAAACAGGCTTAAGCATCCGTGTTTTCCACCACCAGTAAAATTATACCGTAATTATTGCCTTTTTGAATCGGAGCATTTTCCCGATTTAATAAGCTACAAATTTCTGTTTCTTAAAACCGGTGACAAACATTAAAACTTTTGTAAAATGTTCCCGTCACGAAAGGGTTAAAGCATATCATATGATAATTTGATTTTGACTGATGACAGCATATTATCAAAATATATTGTTCTAAATATTATTTATAAGTACACTGCTGGCCATCCTAAATGCAACACCCTGAAGGAAGCATGCAAATAATATGAAATTTACAACATGCATTAGCTGAGGTGAGATATGCAAATGATTAGAATTTCAGCGCAGATGCATATCAAGCGCGCCTGTGGCGCCACCTCAAAGCGCTATTTAAGGCTTGGAGATTTCGACGGTTTCAAGTACAGCAATTGTGTTTTTCTTGCTTTTTTTTCAAAAAAACCGATAAATTATGCCTCGTAGGAAACAACGATCATCTTTTGATCAAGTATCCGAGTTTGACAGAGGAAGGATAGTGGCATACCGAGATTGTGGGTTATCTTTCAGGGAAATCGGTCGTCGTGTTGGACGAAACCAAACAACTGTGATGCGGATATGTGATCGTTGGGTGCAACAGGGTACGACGGACAGACGTGATCGACCGCATCGACCTCAGTGCACCACATCACGTGATGACAGGCAGATTGTAAGCATGGCAGTGACGGACCGCTCAGTCACATCACGAACCATATCACAGCAGATTCAGTCTGTAACGCATCATCCAGTGTCTGCGCGTACCATTCGACGTCGTTTACAGCAGAATGGTCTGTCCGCAAGACGTCCGTTGCTTTGTCTACCTCTGACGCGGAACCACAGACGTCTCCGCCGCCAATGGTGCGATGAAAGAAGGATGTGGACGACAGAATGGAAAGGAAATTCTCTTTACTGACGAGTCACGCTTCTGTATGCAAAACCACGACGGTCGGATTCGAGTCTGGAGGCACCGTGGAGAGAGGATGCTGAACAGCTGCATTATGCACCGTCACACTGGTCCTGCACCGGGTATTATGGTATGGGGCGGTATCGGATATCTCTCTCGCACTCCTCTAGTACGCATTGCCGGTACTTTAACCAGCCAGCGCTACATCTCCGAGGTGTTGGAGCCAGTTGTCCTTCCTTACCTTCAGGGCTCGCCAACAGCCATATTTCAGCAGGATAATGCACGGCCACACGTGGCACGCATTGTCCAAGGGTTCTTCGTCAATCACCAGATTGAATTGCTTCCCTGGCCGGCGCGCTCTCCGGATCTTTCACCGATAGAAAACATGTGGTCCATGGTTGCTCAACGACTGACCCAGAGTTCATCCCCAGCTGTCACACCAGATCAACTTTGGCAACGCGTGGAAGCTGCTTGGTCTGCTGTACCCCAAGAACACATTCAAAGTCTCTTTGAATCAATGCCGAGGCGTGTGGCAGCTGTGATCTCCAACAACGGCGGCTACTCTGGGTACTGATTTTGGCAGGAACCACGCTTCATAGAATGCTGTAAATTTAATTCTTGGTCAACATGTTATCTACACAATAACTTTTGTTGTGATATCTCTTGTTTTTCTTGGTGTTGCAATTTGGGTGGCCAGCAGTGTATTTGTAAAGCAGTAAAAATTTAAAATCTAAAGAAATTCGTACAACTTTGCATGCTGGAGGTAAAACTAACATTAAGTTGCAAAATTTCTACATGGTGAATTTTCGGAAAATGAGATTTTGTTCTTTAACATCTATTTTTTTCGCGTCTAACAAACAAGTTACTGCTTTTTTATTTCTAAATCTTATAATTTTTAAATTTATATAATTAAGAAATAAATACTTTTTTACTGTTTTTATAAATACTGAGCGATTTTTAAAGGGTTAATCAATTCAGCTGCACTGCGACATTGTTGTCTTTCAGCAATTTATCCCAGGAAACATTTACGAAAAAAAGCATTTTCGTTGCATTGACTGTAGCATAATCTGTATTTAATTACTAAGTTTTAGGAAAAAAGAACGTAAACTACATTTTAGGGGGTCTTTTTCAAAATAATGAGAAGTTTATTGAACAATGAAGATAGATTAAGCAAACAATATTTTAATATCAAGGATAAAATAAAGAAATTTTTTTCAGCGTAAATAAAATTGTAAAATCAGATGTAGACAAGGTTAATTTTGAACATAAAAAGAAAAATAAAACTTAAAAATAAATTGAGTCTACTAATCCCTTGAGTTTAATTATTACATAATTTACTTTCTGCAACTTTTTTAGTAGACTCTAGGGGAAAAAGTTGCACCGAATGTAATGTAATATTGATTTAATTACAAACTTTTATAAATGTAACTACACAACTTACAGTTTTATTATATAACTTTCGTTTATAGCATTTTATTTTATGTGCATTTTAATTAATCGCGAACCATGTTTCTTTGAGTCGATTAGTTTCTTTTGGTCTTTTGACAGATGTTCACTTATAACTTTTAACTGTATGCTCAGATTGCAATAATTAGGTGCGTTCGTAATTATGTAAATACGTAGCACCTGTTGTTGTCGCTCAGTCCGTCCGTCTGTCCGTGTGTCTGTCTGTCCGTCTGTCCGCATATAACAACGCAAAAACTACCCAACTGAATCGTTTGAAATTTAAAATACATAATTATTACATAATTTTGTCGAGTCATTTCAAATTTCATGAAAATCGGATGGATAGATCAATTACAGGGACAATCAAAAGGATTCCGTTACATTACGGTCAATGAGGAAAAAAGTTTCAAATGCATTTTAAACGTTTGAAATTTAAAACGTTTATTTAATACATAATTTTGTCGAGTCATTTCAAATGTTATGAATATCAAATGCATAGATCAATTACAGGGACAATCAAAAGTATTCCGTTACATTACAGTCAATGGGGGAAAAAGTTTCAAATGCATTTTAATGAAGTTAAACTCATTCGAACATAATAGAATCGGCATGAATCTATGAAATATATACTAAAATATGCATTCTGTACAATCTGTGATGCAAAGAATTTTTATTATTAAATTACAGGGCCACATAAAAGTATTCCATTACATAATGCTATACGGGGAAACATTGTTTGGGGAGTGTTTTAATTATATTCAACTATTTCACATTTTATGAATAAGATATACGTTGCTGAGGTGTAATAAAAATTACTTCCTGCATATTTACAGAAACGTAAAGATTTCGACTACTATACTGTATCCGGAGTACGCTCTACTATATCATCAAGATCTGAATATTTTTAAAACTTCGTTATCGTACGAACGCACCTCATTTGCTACGCTTCACGTGCAATTTCCAACTTGTTCTATTTAAAAACGATCATTTTCAAGTTAGTACTTGTAAATTACATTAAAGAAGTAAAAAAATACATTTTTGTCTACTTTTTCGATTTGCTTATTTATTGGGAAGCTAGATTCTAAATTTTAAAAATTCGGTAATCCTTACAAAATTCGAATATGTTGTTAAGGTATACTGCACTATATGAATCATTCTCCGTACTACCAAAATAGCATAAAGTAAATCTCGAACAATTCCCCCAGAATGGCTGGATTAGCGAAAGGAAGAATGAATCCCTAATTCTTATGTTTTTATAAACATTTGAAATTTCAACCCTCCCCCCCTTGAACAAAGTTCAGTTTGCGCTACTAAAATACTCTCAACGATTCAGATTTTGAGCTCAAAATTGACGAGATGCAAAAAATATCCGTAAAAAATAGTTGTTCATTACTCCAAAGTCTAAAGTGCCCTCTATCGGCATTTTTAAAAAAATTTCTTTAAAATTTATTTTCAAGAAAATACTGATTTAAAGGGTAGTTTTAGTGAAAACCACAAACGAATCGAACAATTTTTCCATTTTTTGTGATAATTTGAAATTTGAACCTCTGAACACAGATCAGTTTGCGCTACTTAACTACTTCCAACTGTTTAGATTTTGAGCTCAAAATTTAAGTTAAAGTTTAAGATTACGAAAGTATTTAATGAGATACAAAAAATAACGGCAAAAAATAGTTGTTCGTTATTCCAAAGTCTAAAGCGCCCTCTATCGACATTTTTAGAAATTTATCTTTATAATTTATTTTCATGAAAATGCTGACATAAAGAATACTTTAAGAAAAAACCGCAAATCAATCGAACAATTTTTTCGCTTTTTATGTTCATTTGAAATTTTGGACCCCAAACTTTAATGACGTATATCACCTTCGGAAGACGTTTGGGACTCTTAGTTTCCCATTTAATATTGTTTTTCTTTATGTGTACTATCACCTTTTAAAGTTTTGCCCAAGAGTTTAGATACACTCTGTATGTACAAGTTCCACGTCACTGAACGAAAACCAGCCCCATGTCGCAATGAATCCGTCAATTAACTGACATTTTGAGCAGATCTCTTGTTCCTTTTTTAAATTATTACAATAATATTTCCACCCATCAGAACCATTTAAGTGTCATATATTTTCATCGGTGAAAATAACCGGCTTCGAGTTGTCGTTCGAAGTCATTAATTGTATGGTTGGAAATATTATTGGAATGATTTAAGAAAAGAAAAGAGATTTTATAAAATACAGTTAGATGGTGGATTCATTTCGATATAGGACTGCTTTTTGTCAAAAGTCATGGTGTCACTTGTATATCTTTCAGGAAATTTTGATTCAAAGACACATATACAAACTCTTTGTGACCATCTTTCATTTGCTGCAACACTTCTTGCAGAAAAAACAAGTTGAAAATTGCCCGTGAAGCGTAGCAAATGAGGTGCGTTCGTACGATAACGAAGTTTTAAAAATATTCATGTCTTTCTGTTACAGCAGACAGTACTTCGGATACAGTATAGTGGTCGAAATATTTTTTGTGTTCCTGTAAAGATACAGGAAGTAACTTTTATTACACTTCAGCAACATATAACATATTCATAAAAATGGGAAATAGTTTAATATAATTAAAACACGCCCGAAAAAATGTTTTCCCGTATTGCATTATGAAGTGGAATACTTTTGTGTGGCCCTATAATTTAATAAATATTCTTTGCATCACAGATTATACAGAATGTATATTTTGGTATATATATACTTCATAGGTTCATGTTAGTTCTATTATATTCGAAAGAGTTTAACACCGTTAAAATGCATTTTAAACTTCTTCCCCATTAATCGTAATGTAACGGAATACTTTTGTTTGACCCTATAATTTATCTATTTATTGGATTTTCATAAAATTTGAAATGACTTTGAAATGACAAAATTATGTAATAATTATATACTTTAAATTTCAAACGATTCGGTTGGTTGGTTTTTGCATTGTTATATGCGGACGGACTGCACGAAAACTATAGTTGCTACGTAATTACATAATTGCGAATGCACCTAAAAACGGATACGACAACGAGATAATGCGCCTAACCATAAAATCCGTGAGACAAAACTTTAATTCCACAAGAAAAAATATTGAAGATCAGAATTGACCATATTTCATTTGCTGCCGCACTTCTGGCAGGAAAAAAAAACGGATACAACAACGAGATAATGCGCCTATCCATAAAATCCGTGAGACAAAAAATATTAAAGTTTTGCAATGGCCGCTCAGAAATCCTGATTTAAATCCTATTGATAACTTACAGGGAGAAATATCAAGGCGAGTTTATAAAATTGGAAGGCATTTTTTCTCATCATCAGAACTATGATTGAAGAAGAATAGCACAAAAACAATCCCGATAAGTGTCAAAAATTAAAGATGTCGAAGAATGATGGAATGTTTGCAGTCATCAAACTGAGAGATTGGGTGCATAATACATTAAATGTTTGTTTCTTCGGTTACTATATTGAATTTATTTTACTGTCCTTATAGATTTTACACAGACAAAAAAAATGTTTTTTTTTTTGGTAATAAAATACAGCTGAATTTTGTTAACCTTTTTATTAGCTTTTCGACTTGGTGATACATATTATAAGAAAAAAATTTTTACTTGTTATGAAATTTATGAAAAACTTAATAGTTTTTGCTGTCTTTATAGTTTTTACACGCACTGTATAATAGCTACATGACGCTTACTGTAGAATATGAGATCCATGGAATTTATCGTTCGTTTAAAAGAACACAGGTATTAATACAGGAAAAGTTGAATTATGGAAGGTTATGAATAATAATTGCTGGAAGTATGTTTTCACTTGTGTTACGAGTTTTGAAGTTTCAAATTTTTTTTCATATTAGTTGGTGTATATAAATTTTATAGATCATTTAAAAAGCTGTACTGAATTTCTCTGGTACATTTCTGTTTATCCGCGAAAATTGATTGCTGCATATTTTCAACTGTATTTTTCATTTAACTGAATTACATTTAGAATGCAAAGAATATACATACAAATTGATAGATAATATACAAGACTTTAAAAAAAAAATTCAAATAGTTTTCCGCCTATAGTTCCAATACTTAAATTTTCATCTGTGTATATTTTCTAAATTGTTTATTTAGACATATTTCACGCAAATAAAATGTAAAATATTACTGTAGTATTCTGAATTTTGTCGGATATTGTTACATAATCTGTGTTTGATGCATAAGTTTTCGCTCTTGTTCTTTAAAAAATATCTTTTTAAATCACTATCTGCATTTCAATATGACACTCAAAACATCTCATTCCAACATTTTAAAAAATTAAACACGTCTTTTGTTTTCATCTCCAGAGCAGCTATATATGAGATTTATTCTTTATTTCTTATAACACAATGTCCACGTATTTGCAATTATCCGTTAAAACCATACCGTAAAATTTCATTATGCTTCATTTAGATCTCAACCGCCACTAAAGCATCTGTATTTTACCTAGATTAACTCTCAACAAGCTTTATTGCGTTTAACATCATGTTAGAACTATGTTAATCTTAATACATGAGCTTGTGATTCACGGTTTATTAAGTATAAGTACTATTTACATAACAATAAATTTCTGCAGTTCTTCGAATGCATTATGTGAGATAGGGAATAACAAAGAATAATCAAATTTGATTACTCGTTTTTTGCATAATATATTTAACTACGTCATTGAGAAATAGAGCGGCACTAATATGTAGAGAAACTAGCTTCCTTAATGTCGTACTTATTAGCAAAAATTATTAGTTCATCTTTTTAAAGAATTATATGATTTGATTAATGTCATTTGTGATTCTTTTAATTCCTTTTATGCAAATGAAATTATACTTTCAAATATTTTATGAAACTAAAATATAACTCAGTTAAATAAATATGTAAAATCTTCAAATATTTTTGTTTAAAACTGGCATCATTACAAAATTTAGCCTGCACGCAGAAATAGGAATTTGTTCCTTGAGGGAATTTAATAATGTGAATTAAAATGCATTTCTTTTTCCTTTAATATATAAGTAATTGAAGAATTACGTGCCTAAATTGAAAAATAAAATTTTGCAATTAAAATAATAGCTCAAACTGCAGAAGTTTTAGTACTATATATTCTAATATAGTAATATTAATATATAGTACGTTTTCTGCACAAAAAGAAAATGAAATTCGTGGAAAATTTAGGTGCATTTATACGTTTTAAAAGGTCCTGAACACGATTTTGCAGTTTTTAAAAGTTAACTGTTACGCCAATTTTGCGATTTAGACTAAAACGTAATTAGTGTCTATTTACATCAATTTCTACGAGAATATGAAGTCCAATTAAATCCCGTGCACTAGTTCTTAAGATAGAGTGCCTATAAAACTTGTGTCACACACAAACAATCCATTTATCAAAACAAAAAATTTATTTTAAGGCCTAACAAGTATTGTAAAAGTAAAAATTTCAGAGAATATTCAGTATAAGCGGGGAGAACGTACCGGAGAGTATATTCTGTAGATATGGGGGATATACGGTGTCACCCAGAAAATGTACGGAGTAAACTACCGTATACACTCCACTACATTAGCTTATCTACAATATACGGAGTAAACTCCCTGTAAATACTGTTAGCACTTTCTATTATGCAGGAAGTAGCTCAGGAACTTATATAAGTTTTATTATATATGAAATAGTTTAACATTGAAATACGCCGAAAACATCGTTTTCTCATATATCATTATGTATCGGAATTCTTTTGTGTAGCTCTGTTAATGAATAATAAACAATTTTGAACCACATATTGCACAGAATGTATATTTTAGTACATTTCAGCATCATGTTACTACACTTCGGGTACAAATTTATCGTGTTTGAAAGGTTGTAACACCATTAAAATGAATTTCAAACAATTTATTCCCATTGACCATAATGTAACGAAATGCTTTTTATTGTCCCTGTAATCAAACTGCACATCCGATTTTCATAAAATTAAAAAAGACTCGACAAAATTATGCGAGAATTATATATTTTAAATTTCAAACGATTAGGTTGGATAGTTTTTGCTTTCTTATATGCGGACAGACGGACTAATGAAGGGACTGAACGACGACTATAAGTGCTACGTATTTAAATAATTACGAACGCTCCTAAAAACGCTTTCAAGTATCGTGAAAATCGGAAGAGAATATTGTATATTTTCGTTCTTAGTTCCATTATATATTCTTAAATTATGATTGACCTATCATTTTGACTGCGCATTTATCATGAATATTATTAGCACTTTCCAACAAAGTTGAAAAGTGCTTATGCATTCGGTTTGTCTGTCCGTCTGTCCGTCTGTCCGCGCTCTAACTCCCGTAAATATACTCGGATTGCTATGAAATTTTTATACGTTATTGAGGTTTACCCTAGCACGAACCCTATTGAAAATGAAGTATCTACCATGATTAGTTTATCTACAGAGAGAATCAAAAGTTTCTCATTACATTACGGCCTATGGGGAAAAATCGCTAATATACTCGGATTGCCATGAAATTTTAGGACGTTATTAAAGTTTACCCTAGCACAAGTCCTATTGAAAATGAAGTTTCTACCATGATTAGTTTATCTACAGGGCGAATCAAAAGTTTCCCATTACATTACGGCCTATGGGAAAAAATCGATAATATACTGGGATTGCCATGAAATTTTAGGACGTTATTGACGTTTACCCTAGCACAAGTTCTATTGAAAATGAAGTTTCTACCATGATTAGTTTATCTACAGAGAGAATCAAAAGTTTTCCATTACATTACGGCCTATGGGGAAAAATCATTAATATACTCGGATTGCCATGAAATTTTAGGACGTTATTGACGTTTACCCTAGCACAAACCCTATTGAAAATGAAGTTTCTATTATGATTATTTTATCTACAGGGCGAATCAAAAGTTTTCCATTACATTACGGCCCATGGGGAAAAATCGTTAATATACTCGGATTGCCATGAAATTTTAGGACGTTATTGACGTTTACCCTAGCACAAGTCCTATCGAAAATGAAGTTTCTACCATGATTAGTTTATCTACAGGGCGACTCAAGTGTTTCCTATTACATTACGACCTATGGGGAAAAATCGCTTCAAAGGAATTTTAAAGATGTTATACCCTGTCAAACGTATTAAAATATGCATTCTATAAAATATAAGGTGAAAATGTAGCTATTATTCATTTACAGGGCCACACAAAAGAATTCCATTAGATAATGTAAAAGGGGGAATTTTGTGTGACATATTTTAAATATATTGAGCTTTTTCATGTATAATAAAATTGATATATGTCACTGAAGCTTAATATAAATTATACGCTACTGTCTTGCATAATATGAAGTACATAGCATTTACAGGGCCATACAAAAGATTTCAAATAGTATATTCTTTCCGAAGTACCGTACATGTGTCCAATGATGGCTGATGAAGGGATGAAATGCATTTTAATTATGATATTCGCGTTTGTATTTCGCTAAATATATGCACATTATATGGTGTGTATAAATGTTATAGTTGATATATAAGGCTACCCAAAAGAGCTCACGAACGTTACTGAATATGAGCGTAAATTATTTAGACGTGGTTCTTAAATAAGCTATGCATTTTTACTCTGAGCTGCATTCAGTGTACTGAGAAATGTTTGCAGAATATAGATAAAAGGATATACAGGGCCACGCAAAGAATTCTTTATATGGACGCCTATGAATGATAATTTATGAGAATGTGATTTCAGTTGTTTTAAAAGTGTTTTAGTTTACAATAAATTTTAGCCTAATGCTGACGTGTAATAAACGTAGAATGTAAACTACAGGGCTGAACAAAAGTATTCAAGCATGTTTCCATCTAATAGTATGAATTGCTGAAAAAGAAATTTCAAACTACTAGGTATTTTCTTGCTGAGCTAATTTTTCCTATTATATGAACTGACATATGAAATACAGGGCTGTTCTAATGTACTGGAATACATATTTGGGTATATTTGGCTATACACTATTATTTCCCTAAATAAAAAAGTTTTGTTAAAGAATTCATTAAGTGTTGGAAAGTGCTTCATAATCTATGCTTAACACATGATTTTTCTTACTTGTTTTAAAGTTAAAAAGTATTTATTAAGCTTAACCATTTTGGCGCATAAATAAAATCTACCATAAAAATATAGATTTGCGTGAGTGTGTTTGTGTCTGAATGTTCTGTTATTTTCTATTATCTGGTATACCTTTTAATGATTTTTAAAGAAAACAAACACAGGGTTTGTACGGGTACCGTTATTTTCCGGGTGAAGTACCAGTATTTTTTTATAAACTAAAATGAGTCTAGTTTAAGCGCTCAAAATTCCGACTCATTTAAGTAAAGATTTTCTGTAAGAAAATACTGGAACTGAAGAATTTGCTGATCAGGAAATTCTAGGAGTCACACGAACCCTGAAACTATTATTACATATATTCATGCAATTATCGACATACTAAGCAGAAATTTTCAATAAAGGAGATTTTCATGTAAACTGAAAATGTAACTAAAAACGCAAGTAAAAACAAAGTTTAATTTGATTCCATTAAACGTAATTACATTTAAAAATGCATTGTTTTTCCTTCAACAGTTTTTCTGCATTGTTATATAATTCTCATTCAGAAATTTATCCTAGTAGTCTTTTCGTTGTAAGTACTACTTTATTTTCATCGAATATATTAAAATCGATATTTCATTACAATATTTTGGGAATAAAATTACATAAAATAGATTTTTAAAAATGCGTGTGTTTGTGTGTATTTGTTGGACTTATTGAAAGAATAAAGGCACAATTATGAAGACACAACTGTGAATTTATGTACCTAAAAATTTACTGCTCAACTAACCTTACATCTATTCCAATATATATATATATATATATATATATATATATATAAGGTACCCTGGGGTAATAACGCCACGTTAAGGTTCTACCAATTTTCACGGCTCAGTTTTAGTTTGTATTTTTCAAACAAATACATGATTTGATACAGCAACTCATTGACTATCTATATAAAAAAATAATTTTACAGATATGTATTCATAAAATGTAATGGCGTGATTTCTAGACCAATGCTATTCGCCGTTATTACCCACCTATATGGGTAATAACGCCATGTAAACAAAACTATGAAATAAGATGGAATAATTACATGTAGATTGCCCAATTCTAAAAATACACACTCTACAAACTTAGAAATTGACAAATTGCATTCTAAGATATTGAAAATGTTCAATTTTTTGTGAAAGTGTAAGAAAAATAAAGTTGTGGTGTGTGTGTGTGGGGGGGGGAATGAGGCAAAAGAATACCAGACCGTGAGCTTCTTTTTGCTTAAAAAGGACCGCTTAAATAGAATTATTAGAAACATTGCAGAGTTTTAACTGTGTTTATTTGAATCAGTATTTAGAATGTAGCTCGGCCACTGTAGAGAATCAACCGGGATATTAATGCCAAGGATTGGCGTTATTACCCAGTTATAGTTATTGCGCTGTACATTTTAAATTACAAATTATCTCGAGAAGACAGACAAAATCTTCAACAACATTTTGAAAGTCCATGAAATGTACTACAAATTTATGTAATTAACAAAGTATTTCCGGATAAAAAAAATAGCCTTCACATCACAAAACGTATCTCTCAAATTTTAGATCAAGCGTTAATTTTAGTTGCTTGTAAAAAAAATAAGACTTAAAAACGAAACAAATTAACTTGAAGCTGTTTTTTGCGATTTATATGACACAAAACCCTTCTGCGCAGAGCACATGGGTGTCATTTACCAGATTATTTCATAATTATGCAAAACATTAGCACTTGGCGTTATTACCCCGCCTGGCGTTATTACCTCAGGGTACCTTATATATATATAGACAGAAGATGTACTGCAAAAGCAGGTAAAAAACTATTTTTTCAAAACAAGCCATTAGGCATCTGTTACAGAGGAAATTTCATACAAACTGAAGATTAATATCAAAAGTAAATGAAAACAAAATAATGTCATTCAAAAAAATAAGAACGGCATTTCAAACGGCATTGCATTGCTATATTGATCTTATTTAAAAATTTATTTTAGTAGACCTTTGTAAAATTACTACGCTATTTACATCGATATACCAGAATCGCTATTTAATTGCAAAATTTTATAAATAAAATTACAGAAAGTATATTTTAATAAATGTCTATTTGTGTGTATATTTGATATTTTATGTTGAAAGTTTAGTTTTTGCGTTATATGTTTTTATATGAATTTTATATTAACAACTATCTGGATAAAGATTCAGAAATTTATTGACTCACTAAGCACGGATATGTTGCAATGTATAAAAACAATGGAATTTTTTATAAACTGAAGATCTACTGCAAAAGCAGATAAAACAAAATTAATTTTCTTCGAAACAAGACAAAAAATGCCTCTGTTACAGAAAGAATTTTCAAGCAAATTGGAGATGTACCGCTGAAACAGGTGAAATAAAAATTAATTTCATTCAAAAAAATCAAAATGTTATTTAAAATTGCATTGCTTTTCCTTAATTTAGCTGATTTTATATGTTGTTGTCACTTAAAAATTTTTCCCTGTATGAGCAACAACTTCGATACAAATAATATTTTATTTGTATTGAATTTATCACAACCTCTATTTAATTACAGAATTTTATGAACAAAAATACAGAAATCAGATGTTTAGGAATTTGTGTATTGGCGTATTTTTATTAAAAGTTAAATATTAGCCATAGATGTCTTTTGATGAATATATATATATATAAAACTAGCGGCATAAGTAACTAAAAAATTTGCTGAACCCAGCATAGTTGCCTTGTACAGATAATTCTCACATAAATTGAAGATGACATTTTAAAAGAAAGTGTAAACTTATTTACTTAAGTCTAGAAAAAGTAAAACAGGATTTAGTTTTAAATTACTTTTCCCTAATCAATTTAGAAGCATTGTTCTATTTCAGTAATTTATCACAGTACACTTCTCAGAAAAAAAAAAAACTATTTTAATTGTATCGAATGTAGCATGACACATCTTATGCAAAATTTTATAAGTAAAGTCACATAAACTATATTTTTCCGATTAATGTACGTATTTTTTCTTGGGTGTTAGTTTTCTGTTAAAAGTTCAATGTTTATTTCATAAAGAAAAGATATTTAGAAGAAACTTGTTTAAATGAGCAAGTTTTCCCCATAAACCACTAAGATAGTTTTCACCATAAACTAAACATATATCTAAAGAAACAAGTGAAAACAAAATTGTTTTTGTTCTTAAAACCAAAACAGGATTTAAGTTTAAATTGCTCTTTTCTTAATCAACTTAGTTACATTCTAGCATTCTCTTTAAGTAATTTACTTCAAAAAAATTCCCTGAATTAACTATTGGGTGATTATAAATAAATATCATAACTTTACATCGCTAAATCAAAAAAGTAAAACCCGGTAATTAATTGGAAATGAAAACTAACAGTTGAAAGTGTAAATTTGTGACGTGTCGGTCAAGGAAAAATATAGTCTAAGTAAAGTTAAAGGGTAAAACATTTATTTACTGTAGTTGGGAAAATGGGGAGTGGAGCCAAAAATCAATATTTCTGACAATTAATCACACTACTCTGAGAATAAACTTTAGTTCATACTCACATTTACGACTAAGTTCGGCTCAAAGCACTAACCCAGCTCTTCTTTTCAGGTCGCGATCTACTTTTACTCTAACCTGTAAATAAACAGGACCGTCAAATATCTTTATTCTCAAACAATCAGAGTGCTGAACTAACTCTTACCCAACTCGATTGCGGAGGCTCTCCCGACTCACCACGCCACACAACACACATTACTCACAACTTACAGCTTTTATACTTTGCAAACTGAAGACGGAGCTAGAAATTTGCATAAAACTCATAACTACAGTTAACTGTAGATCGAGGGCGCCACACACACTCCGGAAAATTAGAGTTGTATAAAGGATATAAGTCGCTTTTGCGAAATACGTGTTAGAACCTTGACGTCACGATCTCATTGAAAACACCTGAGTGCCTTTATTACAAAGGGACACTCCCTCACAAATTTAACACAGTTATAAATGTTGACTGTGATCCCCTTCAGAAACACGAACGATATCGAATTGGTATTATAACTTTTTCTATACTTTTAACAGCTTGTCCGGTGTCCACTTTTTGTCTGGCTCCACATATGCGTGTCAAAGTTTTTCAACATCAATTGGTAGTGCTTGAACTGATACTTGACCTCTGATAAAGTCTCACAAAAAAGAAAAAAATCTTCTTGAGAAACCCTGTAAAGTTGGGATATTCATTTATAATCACTCTGTATTTTAGACGGATTGAACATAGCATATTAATTGTCTATTTAACCTTCAAACTGGGGCTCAGACAGCATCTGTCCAAAAATACCTGCTAAGCCGGACAGATGCTGTCCCAGCCAAAGTGTAAAAGTTAATTACAAATTTTAGGAATAAAAATAGAAAAATTAGTTATATATAGTAATTGTGAGTATTTTTTTTTTTTTTTTTTTTTTTTTTTTTTTTTTTTTTTGTTGAAGGATCGATGTTTATCATATATGTCTTTTAATGAATAGAATCAGTATTAAATTAAAACGTAATCAGAATAAATTTGTAAAAAAAAATCTCTATTAACTATTCGCAAATCAGTTAAAACAAAAATGTAATAAATTATGCAAAAATAATTTTAAAAAATTCAGTCAAATTCAAGCTATACGTAAAAGGGTGCTGCAGGTAAAAATGAAGTTAATTTTATCGATGAAAAATAAAATTGGCATTTTAATATACTTTTTCGCATCAATTTAGTTGAGTGTTTTCATTACCGCCTGTTAGAAATTTATCAAAACAGAAATTGATCTCGATTATACACGAGTCGACTCATACACAAGTATAACGGTAACTGCGATGCCAAATTTCATATTTCCACCATGTAAAGTATCACAAGAGACAAATTTGCAAAAATCTTTCTCTTAAACTCTTTTAAATTTCGATTTTTTTCACAAAAACTGTTTTGTGCAACCATTAATTGTTAACATACAACATGATTGCACTTTGTCATGTAAATTTTAAGTTTCTGTCCCTAAATAATACTCTACGGAAATCACAATTTAAAAGGTTTTTAGAACTGCGCATTTCCTATTTTGAGTTTAAATTTTTCTAAAACCCACGATTAGTGTGTTTAAATTCAGCACCCATATCGAATTTCAAGTTTCTATCTCTATAGATTCCTTAGATATTGTTATTTAGAAGTTTTTTCATTCATCTGACCCGTTTGATATTCGATAGGTTTTTTTTTTCAATAACTACTTTTAGAAAGTATTTGTATCTTAAAAGTACTCACGTCAAATTTCAAGTTTCTAACACAGTCATAATCACAAGAATCGCAATTTTAAAAAGTTTTTTAGGGGTAAAGATATTGATCTAAAATATAACCTATGTTACAGCAGAGACTGTCGCCAAAATTGTGCCACCATTACATTTGAAATTGATTCTGTAGTTACAGACATTACCCATAAAAATAATATTTCTTCCCTAGAATATCAAAGTAGAGGAAATATTTTTTTTTTTTTAACTGTGCAATTGATCGAAACATATGCGACGTCTTACGAAAAAGTTCGTGTGAAAAGGTATGAAAAGACTTGCTTCTGATCTTCTAAAAAAATAATTTGTCGAGGACGAAAGATTAAGAAGGCCCGCGACACAAAAAACTTCAAACTTTTGAAAAAAATGCATTAATTTTTTTAATGCTTAAAATGACGTTTAAATCATGTGTATTAAAAGGCAAATACTTTTTTTCCGTTTCGGTTTGTTTTTAAAATATCGCTTTCAAACAATAGTTGTTATTTAAACGACTTTTTGTAAAAATGCGCCAAGAACCGTTAAAGATAATGCATCAATCTTGAAACGTCTTTTTTCAATTGTCTTCCTTTAACCCTTTTAGTGCTAAGGAGCGCCGTCTCGCTGCTTGAAAAATGCGAGCGTTGCGACAACGCGTCTGTCACAATTCTCGGTAACACGGCCGTCACTATGTTTATCCAATGTTCGAAATTATATCATAACAAGAAAAACAAAGATATTTTTCACACAGCTTAGAAAAAACTAAAGAAATAAAACGATAATTTCTTTCATTCACAGTTTATCGTTTGCAATTAAAAAACTTCTTACATTTTGATATTTCTGTTCCTAGGCTACAATAAGTTAAATAAATTTAAATAGCACTTTATCAAGCACTGCGCGCGCCAAAAGTGAACTGTCAAAAGGAGCGCTGTCGCGACTAGAGCTGTTGCAAACCGCACATATTCGTTAACGTATAAAGGGTATTCTCTAAAATACGAAATACCGAATCGTTTCTTTGAAATATCACTCGTTAGTAGTTACTGTGAATACGCTACCGAACAAAACGAAACTAACTTTAAACACTGTTTACGTATGTTTGTATAATTGATTAATGAAGCCAGACAATTGAGGCATTAGGCGCCGGTATCAGTTCTTTCGGTATCAATCTATGCGCATCATTTTGTTTGAATGTATCAGTTATTCTCAAATCTGAAATGATTTGGATTTCGTAGGAGCTTATTTATTTATTTATTTATTTTATTATGGAAAGAAAAAGAAGTAAATTATGGACATAATTTTCTGCAGTATCAAGTGATAAAGCAAAATATGATTTATATGCCGAATGAAGTATTCAATTAAAGGCGGTTCAACGACAAATGAAAAAAAAAAAAACATTTATTACTTAGTAAAGCATCGTCAATCACATGATAGTTTGTTTCCATCAAAACCGTTCTAAAAATTACAGGTTTACTTTAACTATATTCTTTTCCTATAAAAATATCTTTGCACGCGTATTTATATTTTATATTCGAAAACATTTTTATGATAAAGACGAATTTTTAGGTTGCTTTTAAAATGTGTTTATGATAAGGTTCATTTTTCTTTTCTCTTTTTTCGTTGATTGAAAAAATATATTTGCTGTTTGTTTTTAAATTTCATATTTGAAGAAAAAAAAAGTATTTTAAAATATAAATAAATATTTTCAGAGATTGAAGTACAAATATAGATGTTATTTGATAGGATGATCACGTAAGAAATAAAATAGTGTTTTTAAATTATTCCAGAATTTAAATTTTCAATACACATAATTACTTTAAGTGTAAAACTAATGAGAAAATTTGCTTGTAAAAACATTTTGTTTGAGTAATTGCATTTCATAATTTTTATTGTATAAATTTTGTAAGCTTTTACTCTTGCTAAATTGCTTTTTCCGATTATTATTTTTTTTTATTTTCATAAGTAATAAATGATAGGATGATCACGTAAGAAATAAAATAGTGTTTTTAAATTATTCCAGAAATTTAATTTTCACTACACATAATTACTTTAAGTGTAAAACTAATGAGAAAATTTGCTTGTAAAAACATTTCGTTTGAGTAATTACGTTTCATAATTTTATTGTATAAATTTTGTAAGCTTTTGCTCTTGCTAAATTGCTTTTTCCGATTATTTTTTTTTATTTTCATAAGTAATAAATTCTACACTTAAGACATGTTGCACTCAATTATGTATTGTATTTTAATTTTGTTTACCTTTTTTCATAAAAAAATATTAGAAGCTTGATTAAATCTATTTTTTATGGATAGATGGCAGCACATAACAATATGTGAAGAGTAAAAAATACGAATTCTTCCAAAAACTCATGTTCCGTAGGTAACTAGATTTCTTGCATTTATTTAGTACATACGATGATTTTTAATAACCGGTTTCTGAGCAGTAACGAGTAACGAATATTTTCAAACGGGTAGTGAGTTTTAAAATAACGTCATCATACGGGTATTTATTTAGTCGTTAGTTTTTACAGCACTAGGCGCGACGCTGGCATTTTTCACAACTAGAGGGAGCGGCGCGACGGCGCTCATTGGCACTAAAAGAGTTAAATCTGATTTAGCAAATTTGAAAAAAAAAATTACTTTTGGAAAAAAAAATTCTTTTAAGATAATCATTTTTTAATAAAAAAATATTTTTTTATTAATTAATAAATAGTAAATCAAAAAATATTTAAAAAAAAAATAGTAAATTAAAATTAAAATTTAGATAATTTTATTTATTTAAATGAAAAAAAAGTGAAATTCTATAAATAATGTTTCGGGATTTAACGACATCAATTTATCCCACATGTTTAATAAATTTTCAATTTTGTTTAATAAATTATAAAAAGTTTTATCATGTGATTTTGTTTACAAATGATATAGTTAACAGCAGGGGTGTAGTGTAGAGTATACAGCGGTAATACGCCGTATACCCTCTGGATTTTTTTAAAAGAACACCATATACCCTGTGTTTTCTAAGAAAGCTATAGTAAATATATTCTAGGCTCTGGGTATACCCTCTGCTATGACGGTATACCCTCTGTTGTTTTTACGACTACACCACTGGTTAACAATCGCAAAAAATATTCAAAATTTTAACTCAATGACTGAAAGTTAGTTTAAAATGTATCCAGATCACTGCCCTTAAACAAAATTGAGGTATTTTTTTTGAAGGATGACGTTTTATTAATCCATTTTTATACTCAGCAGATAAATCCATAAAAGTCTTTAAAATTTTCTTAATATTTCTAAAATCTGTTAAATGCAATGAACGCAATATGCTAAAGAAAAACATTTCCTCGCAATCTTCTAGAAATTTCGCGCTCGGATGAAACTTTAATATCACCTTTCAAAATACTTATATGTAACTGTTTACGCAGCAAAGAAATTTAATTTCGCTTTTCTTGAAAATATCTGGAATTTCTTCGAAACCGCCATTAATTTTTATTGAGTAAATTTTCTGAATATGACTTAAAGTATTTACAACTTTACATTTCGCACCAAAAATAGCAGGTAGTAAAAGTTAAAAAGTGGGTGAGATTTTTTTAAGATATGGATCTTAAACTCTTTTAACTGTTAAAATATTTAAAAGAAAAGATGTATAAAAAATATATTTTATCAAGAATAAATATTATGACTGAGTTATATCGCTTCTTTAGGATCAGAAAATTAATTTATTTGCTGCTTTAAAGAAGTATGTTTTATAAATGAGTCCATCGCCAATTGGCATATTTTATTGAGCACAGCTTGGCACGAATTTAGCTTCTTTGCTTCAGCCTGATTTGAATTTCATTATTGATTTTGATTTCATTTGATTATTAGGTGCATTCATAATTATACAGGGTGATTCATAAAAAATGGGCAGAACTTTAAGGGGTTATAGTACACTTAAAGACAAATAATATTAAATAGGAGACTAAGGGTCCCAGACGTATTCCCAAGGAGATAGGGGGGATTAAAGTTTAGGGTCCGGAATTTCAAATGATTATAAAAAATGGAAAAATTGGTCGATTCGTTTGCGGTTTTTGCAAAAAATTTTCTTTATGCCAGTATTTTCTTGAAATAAAATTTTAAAGTTCAATTTCAAAAAATGCCGATAGGGGGCGCTTTAGACTTTGGAGTAACAAACAACTATTTTTTAACGTTATTTTTTGTATTTCTTTAAATGATTTCGAAAGCTTAGACTTAAACTTAAATTTTGATCTAAAAATCTGAGTCCTAACGAGTAGTTAAGTAGCGTAAACTGAAATTTGAAATTTGAAACCCTTCTCCCCCCAGAACAAAAATCAGTTATTCCCGATCTTTGTGTCGTAGATTAGGCTCTAACTACTGCCGCGTTTTGCTAAAATTATTCTTTATGTCAGTATTTTCTTGAAAATAAATTTTAAAGAAAAGTTTCAAAAAATTCCGATAGAGGGCGCTTTAGACTTTGGAGTAACGAACAACTATTTTATACCGTTATTTTTTGTGTCTCATTAAATGCTTTCTAAAGCTTAGACTTAAACTTAAATTTTCAGCTCAAAATCTGAATCGCTGAGCGTGGTTCAGTAGCGAGGGGAGGGGGTTCAAATTTCAACTTCTGAACATAGTTCCGTTTGCACTACTTAACCATGCCCAACGATTCTGTGCTGTGATACGAGGCAAAAATACAACTTTCGTCAAGGACTGCAAAGTCGGAATTCACTCATAAAGGCACTGGCACAGTTGGAAACGTCGCTCATGCAAACGTTAAAGCTCCATTCCTGACGCTAGTCACCGGGTGAAGAAGGAGACAGAAAGTATGCAAATGTCAAATGGGGAAGAAGAAGAACACGTATGCAAAATTTCGACACGATCCAGGCATAAAAACCACTGAACGGTGAGTCAAGTGTAAGTCGCTGTAGTAATGAATCGGAAGATGGTGCCCTTCACGAATAAGGAAAAGGCTGAGATGCATTTAATTTACGGAGCGGCAGATGGAAATGGTGCAGAGGCACAACGAATGTACGGAGAGCGATTTCCCAACAGGCGATTGCCTAACCGCAAAACTTTCGAGCGCTTGCACAGACAGTTGTGTGAGACGGGATCATTTCTCGCTTCCCGGTCGAATGCAGGTCGTGCAAAAAAGGACGAATCAGTAGTTGTTGCAGAAGCCATTCTGGATGTAGTAGCGGCGCAGCCAAGTACAAGTACACGAACAGTGGCTAGGCAGGTGGATACCTCACAGTCCATGACTTGGAGGGTATTGAAGGATGAACATTTGCTCCCGTTTCATGTGCAACGAGTCCAGAAACTGTCTCCAGGGGATTATCCAAATCGTATTGAATTCGCCCGCTGGTTTCTGCAGCAGAACGCGCTAAATCCACATTTTGGACGAACTGTGCTTTTCACCGATGAATGTACCTTCACGCGTGAAGGTACATTTAACACACACAATGCACATGTATGGGCGGATGTCAATCCACATGCTACGTATCCACATGCTCATCAGAGACGCTTTTCCATCAATGTTTGGGCAGGAATCCTCGGAAACCACCTAATCGGACCGTACCTTCTTCCTGAACGCCTCAACGGTAAAACATACCTCACATTTCTGCAACATGTGCTGCCAGACCTGTTAAACGTTGTTCCTCCACGCATCCGGCGGGTCATGTGGTTCCAGCACGATGGAGCGCCAGCCCATTACGTGAAGAGACGTCCGCAACTACCTGGACATCACATTTCCGAACAGATGGATTGGTCGAGGTGGTCCTGTTGCTTGGCCTGCTCGCTCGCCAGATGTTTCACCCCTCGATTTCTTTTTTTGGTGACAATTGAAGGCTCTTATGTATGAGACACCCATTGAATCCCCCGAGGAACTGGTCGCCAGACTTTCCGCCACTGTAGGGGAAGTGCTCGAAAAGCCTGATGTTTTCGCGAATGTTCGCCGTTCCATTCTTCGCCGTTGTTCTGTGTGCATAACCTCTGGTGGTCACAATTTTGAACATTTATTGTAATTACATGTTAATAAATATGCTTTGGTAACATAATCCTAATTTGTGTCTTTTTACCTCGTATCACAGCACACAATGTGTGGACATGGTAAACTGAACTGCGCTCAGGAGTAGAAATTTCAAACCCCTCTCCCCAGAAACTTAACCACGTCTAACGATTCAGATTTTGGGCTGAAAATTTAAGTCTAAGCTTTAGAAGGCATTTAATGAGACACAAAAAATAACGGTATAAAATAGTTGTTCGTTATTCCAAAGTCTAAAGCGCCCTCTATCGGAATTTTTTGAAAATTTGCTTTAAAATTTATTTTTAAGAAAATACTGACATAAAGAATAATTTTAGCAAAACGCGGCAGTAGTTAGAGCCTAATCTACGACACAAAGATCGGGAATAACTGATTTTTGTTCTGGGGGGAGAAGGGTTTCAAATTTCAAATTTCAGTTTACGCTACTTAACTACTCGTTAGGACTCAGATTTTTAGATCAAAATTTAAGTTTAAGTCTAAGCTTTCGAAATCATTTAAAGAAATACAAAAAATAACGTTAAAAAATAGTTGTTTGTTACTCCAAAGTCTAAAGCGCCCCCTATCGGCATTTTTTGAAATTGAACTTTAAAATTTTATTTCAAGAAAATACTGGCATAAAGAAAATTTTTTGCAAAAACCGCAAACGAATCGACCAATTTTTCCATTTTTTATAATCATTTGAAATTTCGGACCCTAAACTTTAATGCCCCCTATCTCCTTGTGAATACGTCTGGGACACTTAGTCTTCTATTTAATATTATTTGTCTTTAAGTGTACTATAACCCCTTAAAGTTCTGCCCATCTTTTATGAATCACCCTGTATAAATACGCAGCACCTATAGTCGTTTTTCAAATCGTCCGTCTGTCCTCATATAACAACGCAAAAATTATCCAACCGAGTCGTTTGAAATTTAAAATGTACAATTATTACATGATTTTTTTCGAGTCATTTCAAATTTTATGAAAATTGATTGCGTAGTTCAATTACAGGGACAATCAAAAGTATTCCGTTACATTACAGTCAATGGAAAAAAGTCAATTGCATTTATAATTATGTTACACTCTTTTGAACATAATACAATTAACATGCATCTTTCAATATATACTAAAATATACATTCTGTACATCTATGGTGCAAAGAATATTTTTTGTTAATATATAGGGACATACAAAAGTATTCTATTACACAATAGTATAGGGAGACACATTGTTTGGGGTGCGTTTTAATTATTTAAACTATTTTATTTTTTATGAAATATGTATATACATTGCTGAGGTTTATTACAAGTTAACTATATAATCGACAGCATTTAGCATTTACAGGGACACACAAAAGATTTTCGATACTGTATTTTATCCGAAGTACTGTCTATTTTTAAAATTTTGTTATAGTACTAACGCACTTTATTTGCTACGTCTGATGAGTAATTTCCAAATTGTTATATACATGCAATAGTGCAAATCGTATAATTCTTCTAAACAGATACAGGCTGATCTCTTTGTGTTTCATATGATAGTAGGTAACTTTTTGAAGGGTAACTCTAGGTAAAAATGTCCATAGTTTTTAAAGATTGAAATAAAAGTTCTTAGAATGCCAATACACGAAATAGTTATGTATATATGTGAAATTCTTATGCATATACTCATAATATTTTGGACAAAAAATAAATAAATATCGCGAGCAAAAAGTGGGAAAAAAATTGAAATTAAAATGGCAGATGGCCATGTCTACTTCGAGCCAAAGAGAGATGAACATGCAATACAAGAAAGAACAAGTCGGAAATTCTACGTCAAACGTAGCAAATAAGGTGCCTTCTTAATATAACGAAGTTTTAAAAATATTTATATCTTGGTGTAACAGGATAGAGTATTTCAGAAACCGTATAGTATCCGAAATCTTTTGCATGTATTTGTGAATATTATTTGCTTTCTGTTATAATGTAAATAACTTGTAGTAAACCTCAGCAAATTATATTGCTTTCATAAAATGGGAAACATTTTAATAGAATTAAAACGCGTCCCAAACAGTGTTTTCCTGTATGCCAATGGAAACTTTTGTGTGACCCTGTAAATTAATAACAAATATTATTTGACACACAGATTATACAGAATGTATATTTTTATATATACTTTACAGATGCATACCAATATTATTATGTTCGAAAGAGTGTAACATGATTAAAATGTACTTATTTCCCATTGGCCGTAATGTAATGTAATACCTTTGATTGTCCTTGTAATTAAACTGTACATCCGATTTTCATAAAATTTGAAATGATTCGACAAAATTTTGGAACAATTATATATTTTAAATTTCAAACGATTCGATTGGGTATTTTTTTTTTCTTTTACGCGGACAGACGGTCTGAACGACGAGTATAGGTGATATGTGTTTACATAATTATGAATGCACCTAAAAGAAGAGTTAGAATAGCACAAAACAACACATTAAATATAGTTAATCATCAAAAACACATAACAATTTCTAAAGATTTAAATATATCAGGGAAAATCAGTGAACAAAACTTGGAGTAAAATTTCAGTTTTTCACTTTCCGCAAACATTTACCACATTTTTGGGAAAGATCTTGATGGTTTGTACGCGTTTCATGGAACCATTTCTGACATTTTATGCCTTGATTGTATCCAGTAATCCTTTTTTGGCTGTGGTATTATTTTCATCTCCACAACTAACACAGTGATACTCATCCAGTTCTATTCCTTCGGAATCTGTAGAATCTAATTATTTCTACTGTATTTCATTCTCTTTGCTACTGCAAGTGTGGTTTTGTTTTCTTCTCGCGTTTATTATAGAGAGACTCGACTGTATTTAAATTGCCCATCTCTCCTCTATGGCTATCTATCCTAGAACTACCTTAATTATTTTTTGAGTAAAACTTCATAAAAGCATATTTTTTGAAAGATTGATAAAAAAGTAGTGATGAGTTACCTTCTAAAATTTTCATGTTTACACTTATTGGCATTCAAAATATCATCTGTAATGTAAACAAACTTCTTACAAAGGATTAAATTGTGATTTTTATCGTTCAAAAACCATGGTGAACAATGCGCATTTCATTCATATAAAAAAATACACTCATGAAAATCCTTTCACTTGCTTATGAATAATGAAACTTATTTATTTATTTATTTATTTATTCGCATGTATTAAAAACAGTGCTATGATGTTGTGGTTTGTGGTAGTTTTTCTTTAGCTTATTTTTTTATGAAATGAAAGCAATATTGTTGACGGCAATGCGAACACTATTTTTTGATTTATCACATGTGCCTTGCTAATATACAAAAAACATCAAAAAATCCAGTAAAAAATAGAAATATAAACATACTACTGTCGAAATCCAGCAGCGTTTATATGGATCATTAACAGAAAAAGGAAAGCTTTCCCAGAAAAAGGAATTATGAAAACCCAAACGTCCATTCAAAAACTATGCATAAACATAAAAAAATATAAATATATAAATTAATTCAAAAACCGCTTTTATTGTAAAATGATTAATGAAGCCATGTGTTCACTCTTTGTAGTGGACAAAATGTAACACCTTATCAATAGGTACCACATTCAAATCCTGGTGTGGATATATGCAAATAATTGTCGTGATGGTTGTGATTTTACTTAAAGCAATCGTATTACCAAAAGTTATTTTATTTAAGGAAGCAGATTTATTATATTGTTTTTTAACACTTTCCAACAAAGTTGAAAACTGTTTAAAAATTTGTTTTTTTTTTAATCTGTTTCTCGGCTATCTGTTTATTCTGCCTTCTGTCCGTACTCTAACGCGCGTAAATATAATATAATGTAAAATAGTTAGAATGCCATGAAATTTATGAATGCTACTTGGTATCGATGTGGAATATTCGGTATTGGAAATAAAATGTATGGTATTTACAGGGACACACAAAAGAACTTTACATTACGGCCTATGGGGAGAGAATTATTTCGTATTCTAATGGAATGAAACTATTTTAATCATGTTGAAATTTATATACATATACTACAAAATTTAATTTTTTCAGCAAAAATTAACCTTATACTATATTAATTTCCTTTTAACAATATTTCGTATTTATTGCAGTGTATTAAATTAAAATCCTGTTATTAGATCTAATCTATTAATTTTTATAGAAACGAATTAAATTCTTCATTCGCCCTAAAAAGCATTTATTTCAATACGTGTAAATCTAAAAAATGGCTCTAAATTAAAAATCTTCTTAATTAAAATTTATTTCTTACAATTCCTAATAAAACTCACTTTCTCCCTGTTTTTATCAACCTTTTTTAAAAGTCTTGTTAAATTTATTCCGAAAACATACTTATTCAAGACATCAATCTTTTTCATTTTTTTTCTTCGGGTTTTATATTTTTTACGTATCAATAAATTATTTTTTTATAAGTATCGCCTGTGCAATACATTTGAATTTTAACTACTTTAGTTTATAAATAAGTTAAATAATAATCTTTTAAATAAAATTATCGTTTTCTGAAGATTCGAGTCGAAGATTTTAATCTCGGTCCTAGACGCTAATTTCTGTTTATATAAAGGGATCGTGTTGGAGATTATCAAAGGTTCTCGAAACTTTTTTTTAAAACTTGAGCTAGGAGGCCCGGAGATTAGATAATTATTCGGTTTTGTGTGAGTTCGGAAAGCTATAACGAATACTGCTTTTTTTTCAGCAGAATTACTGATATCAAAAGACTGACATCAAAACTATTGATCTCTACTAACAATAATTGCTGAAAGTGCGTTTTCAGTTGTCATACGACTTTTAAAGTTTAGCTATTCCTCTTAGTAAAATTTGATTTGTGTAAATTCTATAGATCATATACAGGGCTGCACGGAAATTTCCAAGAATATTTCCTTTTATTTACGTATATTAATGAATGGAAATTTTAACTATGCTGTTCTTTACCAGAACTAACTGTTAGCATACTATGGAGTATACAAACATATCTGTAAAGCATATACATGGTTGCACAAAAAATCAAATTTCTTAATCGTCTATTGGTGGCAAGTGCAATAGATTGGATTCTCAACTGCGTCATGATTTCCAAAACAGTTTATTTAGACCTATTTCACTTTATTAAAGTGTAAAGTTTTATTACACTATTCTGGACGTATTGAAAAGTGTTACATAATCTATGCTAGATACATATTTTTTCGTTCTTGTGTTAATATTTATTTTTTTATATAAATAGCTGTATTTTAATACGCAAAACTTTCAATTCCCCCTGTTTTGTAAATTAAGCACGTCATTTGCATGAAACTCTTTAACAGAAAATATGTATGTGGTTTATTCCCTACATTTCATAACATAATATCTTCGTCCGTTTGCAATTATCTGTCAAAACCATACCGTAAAATTTCATTATGCCTCATTTGGATCTCTGGTGCCATTACAGCATATGTATTATACCTAGATTAACTGTCAACAAGCTTTATTGCATTAAGCATCATGTTAGAACTATGTTAATCTTAATATATACGAGTTTGCGATTCACGGTTTATTAAATATTCTTTTACAAATATTTAGTCGTAATAAATTCCTGTAATCCTGTAAATGTACTATGTCATATAGAGCTAACAAAGGGAAGTCATATTTAATTATCTTACGCCCATAATATATTTTGGTAAAGCTATGGAAATTATTATCTAAGTAATATTTAGTGAAAATGTCATCCGCACTGTAGTATTTATTGATTTATTGATAAAATTAATACGTTTACAATAATTATATAAGTAAACAATAGACTGAGCCTGGGCCAATGATTTATTGAAAGTTCATAAAAAATTTAAATGAAGAAAAAATTTTATTATTCTTTTACGCACAAAAGTGTCATTTTTGATTTAAAAAAGAAATAATAACAAATACTCACGATTCTTTTTCGTAGTTTTTCTAGATATATATCTCTATATCTAATTTTCATATATATTTTTCTATCTATTTATGTATTTATTTCTGTATTTTAACACATATTTCTCTATTTCTATAGCTATTTCTCTATTTCTGTATCTGTTTCACTATTTCTACGACGATTTCTCTATTTCTATATTTATTACACTATATCTATTTCTCTATTTATATCTCTATTTCTTTATATAATTTTCTGTTTTTATATATATTTCTCCATATTCAATTTGTTTTCTCTTTTATGTCAATAATGCAAATTATTAAGATTTTTTGTAATCCTTTGGAGGATGGGGGTGTTCTATAATTTATGAAGCGGGTTCCGATTTGTACCCGAAAAATCTGATATCTTTCTGACAAGATTACCCTTCCGTCACAATTCTTTGAAAAGCTAAATTTAACACATAACAAGAAAGAAAAACTGATACGCTATGCTTCGATTATGAAACACTTTCCAACACATTCATAATAATTTAACAAAACTGCGCACTTAATAACTTAAAGTATTATTTCTAATTCAATACTATATTAAATTTCTATTCCACAATTCTATTGCACGCATTTTCTATCAAACAAAAAATAACTTGTAGGAATCGTAAGCAACGTATATCAGTTTTATTACATGTGAAATAGGTTATTAAAACATGAAAAAAAAATGTCACCGTCATACTTTTATGCAACGAAAGTCTTCTGTGTGGCCCTATAAAGGAATAATAATTAATGAATAATAATTTGGGCGAAATACTCTACAAAATATGCATTTTAGTGCCTTCATAATGCATATCAATTCGACTGTGTTTCGGCGGTTGTAACATCATTAAAAAGCACTCAAAACTATTTTATTCCATCGTCCGTAATGTAACGGAATACTTTTGACTGTCCCTGCATTTCAACTATATATTCAATTTTACTAAAATTTGAAATAATTGAACGAAATTCTGCAACAAATGTATATTTAAAACTTCAAACGATTCGGTTGGATATTTTTTGTGCTGTTATGTGCGACCAAACAGATGGATTAGACAACGACTAAAAATTTTCAGTCCATAATGTAATGTAATTATTTTGGGCTCGCCGTGTAAACAAACTATTAATACCAAATACTTCTTATACAATACCAACATGCCTAGCGGACCTTAAATAAGATATACGAATTGCATGAAATTCCGAATATATTTACGAGAGTTAAAGCGTGAACAGATGTACCGAAAAATGAAATGCATAAACATTTCTCAATTTTGTTGATAAAGGTTAAAAAAATACAGTAAATGTTTTAACATATGTTGGTGTTAACATAGTTACCAGCATAAGACCGGTGAAATCTGTTTTAACATCTTATACTTCGGTTCAACCAAAAACGTAGAATTTAGAGATATGCACATGCCGGTCCAGGTTTGGGCCCTACTTTTTTCCTGAAGGATCGGGCCGGGACTGGCCGGACCTAACTTATTTTTTCCATACGAAGTAGGAACTGATTTCTTTTTTCCTAGTCTTCAGGGAACAAAATATCCAGTCCCGGTTGAATCATTCCGTATGAAAATCCTTTTCTTTAGGTGGCCAAGTCTGTTCAAAAATCAGTAAAATTTGGCTTGGTCCAAAAAATTTTGTAAAATAGCCTTATACTTTTATATCGCATTATTCTGCAATTAAACATTAAAACTTATTCTTTTTAAAGAATCGTAAATTTCTAGGCTTATTGAAATAGAGTTAAACGCGTAAAAAAAGAACTTGCCCATGACGGAATCTTCTTTTAAACTGAAAATCGGAAATTTCTTTTCAACTTTTCATCCATGCAGAATGAATACAATAATATGCGAGGAAAAATGCATTATACATTTACACCTACTAAGAAGGAAATTTGTCTATAATGTACTTTTTTAAGCTATTGCATAGCTTTTATCGCGGGCTTTGAGCGCGGTGACCGAATCCAAAAATTCCGTAACGCGAAAAATCCTAACACATCCGTAACGAAAAAACCTAACACTCGGCTAACGTCGTTTCCGTTCGGAAAACTTCGGGACTGTATCCTTCGGTAGACTTCGGCAGACATTGACGTGGTATTTTTCAGATATTAGGATATCAAGTCTCAAACTTATGTTTCTTATGATCTAATTTTCATAGCGCGGCCAAATTTTCTTTGGTAATTTATTATGAGACATTGTTAATTTCTGGTGACAAGAGACACCCCACGGTGAGGGTCGAAAAATTTAAAATGCTTATAACTCGCGATCTAATTTTCGTAGCGCAGCCAAACTTGTTTGGTAATTTATTATGAGACAGTGTTAATTTTTGGTGACAGGAGACCCCACACGGTGAGAATCGAAAAATTTAAAATGCTCATAAGTCGCGATCTAATTTTCGTAGCGCGGCCAAATTTTGTTTGGTAATTTATTATGAGACATTGTTAATTGTTGGTGACAGAAGACACCCCACGTGAGGGTCGAAAAATTAAAAATGCTTATAACTCGCGATCTAATTTTGGTAGCTTGGCAAAATATTGTTTGGTGATTTATTATAAGACAGTGTTAATTTTTGGTGACAAGAGACTCCCCACGGTGAGGGTCGAAAAATTTTAAATGTTTATAACTCGCGATCTAATTTTTTTCGCGCGGCCAAATTTTGTTCGGTAATTTATTATGAGGCAGTGTTAATTTTTGGGGACATTAGAACCCCCACGGTGAGGGTCGAAAAATCGCGATCTAATTTTTTTAGCGCGGCCAAATTTTGTTTGGTAATTTATTATGAGGCAGTTTTAATTTTTGGGGACATTAGAACCCCCACGGTGAGGGTCGAAAACTTTAAAATGGTTATAACTCACGATCTAATTTTCGTAGCGCGGCCAAATTTTGCTTGGTAATTTAATATGAGACTGTTAATTTTTGGTGACAGGAGACTCCCCACGGTGAGGGTCGAATAATTTAAAAGGCTTATAACTCGCGATCTAATTTTCGTAGAGCGGCCAAATTTTGTTTGGTAATTTATTATGAGACAGTGTTAATTTTTGGGGATATTAGACCCCCCCCCCACGGTGAGGGTCGAAAAATTTAAAATGCTTATAACTCACGATCTAATTTTCCTAGCGCGGGCAAATTTTGTTTGGTAATTTAATATGAGACTGTCAAATTTTTGGTGACAGGAGACCCCCCACGGTGAGGGTCGAAAAATTTAAAAGGCTTATAACTCGCGATCTAATTTTCGTAGCTCGGCCAAATTTTGTTCGGTAATTTATTATGAGACAGTGTTAATTTTTGGTGACAGGAGACCCCCACGGTGAAGGTAGAAAAACTTAAAATGTTTATAACTCGCGATCTAATTTTCGTAGCGCGGCCAAATTTTGTTTGGTAATTTATTATGAGTCAGTTTTATTTTTTGGTGACAGGAGACCCCCACGGTGAGGGTCGAAAAATTTAAAATGCTTATAACTCGCGATCTAATTTTCGTAGCGCGGCCAAATTTTGTTTGGTAATTTTTTATGAGACAGTGTTAATTTTTGGTGACAGGAGAGCCCCCACCGTGAGTGTCGAAAAATTTAAAATGCTTATAACTCGCGATCTAATTTTCGTAGCGCGACCAAATTTTGTTTGGTAATTTATTAAGCTATTGCATAGCTATTATCGCGGGCTTTGAGCGCGGCGACCGAATCTAGGAACGTAACGACCGAATCCGTAACGAGAAAAAATCCTAACACTCCGGCTAACGACGTTTGAGTTTGGCAGACTTCGGCACGGTATCCTTCGATAGACTTCAGCAGACATTGACGCGGTATTTTTGCATAAGTTGATAAAAAATGCTATACAATAGCTTTACCGCGGCAGTCCCCGAGTGCCACACATATTTTTGTCTTTCCAATGAGATTCCGTCTTAGAAGATTTGACTTTTACCCATATACCATATTTTAGATTTTTATGTCCCTATTACGTGGAATATGAATTATTAATATTAATGATAACTGAAACATTTACATACAACAAACAGAGGTTCATTAAAAACATAATTATCGCACTTCTACATAAATGGAAATTATAAACATTAAAAGTTTTTTGGTCAGAACTCTTCCCTAAGAGTAAAAATAAGTGTTCTGTAGAAATTCACTCGGGTCGGGCCGAAATTAATTTTTTTTTTGGGCTGGGGTTGCCTTGGGCGGTGTTTTTAACTATTATATCGGGTCGGGCAGAGCTGCAAAATTTTTCTCTACGGATCGGGCAGGGCTCGGGGCGAAATCTTAACCTTTATAATGGTCCGATCCGGGCCAATATTATTTTCTTTGAAACCGGTTCAAATTATTTTTTCAATTTATCGGACCAGGCTTGGGCCTGGAATATTTTTTGCCCGTGCAAATATGATACAATTTTAACAACCGTGATGTTAGTGAAATTTTCAATTAAACCTCGGCAAAATACTGAACACGGATGTGATAAAAAGTTTAATAATAAACTGGTAACAAGTTGAAGAATGAAAGGAGTATAGATTTTCTTAGCAAACAGCCGAGAATCATACCAGGGTTCCCTGACGGACATTCAAGTCTGGCCGGTATTTGAACCGTACACCTCTTCTCTTGTAGCCTGCGTTCAAGCGAGGCAAATATCACGGTCTTCTAAAGCAGCGTATAACTTTTTTTCTGATTTTCAACTACCTTTTCATAGGATGGTGGAAAAAAACCATTGTTCACCATAAAGAGATTTTTTTGACAGAATTTCTCTATAGTGAACAGATTTTCATAGCAAAGAAAGAGGCTAATATGCTTTTCTCCAATCTTCCATACATATACAGTCTTAAAACAGAAAAGAAATATTATTGCAACAAAACAATTAGGATATGAAATATTAATAGATATGCTAACAAATATCTACTAAAATTTCCGTTTTTAATATTTCCATTATGATGAGTGTTTTAGTACCTAGATTATAAATTTTGAGAAAACAGTTTATTTTTGCAACAAAATTGTTTATTTTTTTAAATTTTGTTCAAATAATATTCTTGTTGCATTTCAATGTTAAAAAAACACATAAAAAAAACTGCATATTTAACAAATTTCTCTAAAAAGCGTCGAAAAAATGTATTTTTTAAAAACCCTTACTACATTTTAAATATTAAAATTATTGCCCATTTTTTCAAAGATTTTCAAATACGTGTTACACAAAACTGCGTATGGATTTTTAGATGTATCTAAAATTATATTTAATATAATTTTTTCACTGATACATATAGAGTAATATGAGGAAATTTAACACATTTTTATATACTTTTGCTTTTTAAGAAATAGACAAAACTTGAAGGCTAATTCCATATTTTTATTTAGTACATATATATAATAAAGAACAGGTTCAAAAATTCTCAAATGCGAAAAGAAAAAAAAAAAAAAAACCTTAGCATTTTGAAATTATGAAAGTGACGAAAATATGAACATGGAGAAAAATCCGTTTAAAATTTTCATTCGTGTGGGGAAATACACTGGTTAATTTAACAAAATTTACAATATCTCACGATGTAATTACGATATGGGTAAAAATAAAGTTAAAAAATATTCACAGTCAAACGGGTTTAAGGAATATAAAGAAGCTACATTTTGATCAACTTATAGGAAAACTGTCTCCTTAAATTGTGTTAGCACTTAGTAACCAATCAAACCTTGTATAGAAAACTTGTATTGCAGTCTATGTATTCAGTCAATAATCAAGATAGCTCATGAAAACCGTAACGGTATCATGAAAACCGGAATGGTATCATGAAAACCTGAACGGTATCATTTGTTCATACTTAAAATTGAAGATATCTTAACTAAAATTTCAATAAATATTATCTTTCTTCGTATGATATTTTACAAAATTACGAGTACTAGAAATTCGCGGGGACTCACAAGAGAATCATTTTGGCGCTGCTCGCAATTAGCATTTGATACCTTGTGCTTAAAGCCCTATATTACGAAGTCTAAGAATCGAAAAAAAATTTCTCTTAAAATCATACTTTTTAATTTTACACACGCATAATTTTCTAAAAATGCAATATTTTTTATCAATTTATCGGACTATTATCATTGAGGTTCTTTAAAGAAAAGTATTTAAAAAGACAATTTCTTCAATAATAAGTGTAAAATATTGAAAAAAAAATTCCTTCAAGAACCTACATATTTATTCTAAAATATTGCAACATTATATTCACATTTTTGCAAGGGAAAATTTGACCTTTTTTTTTTTTTTTTTTTTTTTTTTTTTTTTTTTTTTTTTTTCAAAAGAAGAGCTTTTCTCCAACCATAGCCGAATGTCATAGCTTCTTGTTTTTCTGAGAAGTGGTTTGAACTTTACTAGAAACTGTAATGTCTGAGCTAATTCACGACAGTAAATTTTCTAAATTAATTTGCTATGATTACTTTTGCCGAAAGACTCATTTAATGCAACAACATTTTATTTTAAACATTCGAAGCTATATTCTATTCGATTACAAAAGAAATAATTAAAATATTTTGTATTTCACTGAAAAAAGGAGTTTTCAATGATCTTGAAAGCGATATATTTACATTTATTGTATTATAAAGAGATATATTTACATTGATACATTTATCGTCTGTACAGAAAAAAAGTCTTTATTCTTGTTTCGTATGCTATCAATTGTCAAATAAATCGCAATCTGATTTAATTCTAACGCGTATAATATATATACTCTAGGGATAAAACTGGTGAAAATTTTGTAGCGCCATATTTGGTGTTTTAACTCATTTTTGGAAAGAATAAACTCAAAGATAAACCAATAATAAAAGAATAAAAGTACAAAAAATATATAAAACATGATTTTAACAGAGAAATTTTATCGGTTCTCTAACTTTTATATACAGGTATAATAAAATGCACGAGTTCTCGATTTTTAATGCGAGCAGCACCAAAAGTGGTTTCCTTCTCAATTAATTACATCATATGTTATGCCAAAATATAACTATTCCAAATATGACAAATTGCAAAATATAACTGTTAATGATGTTCACAAATGCTCATGATGTGGTTGCATTTCGCATTAAGTCTGGTGAAAATTTTGTTAAAATATCTTTTTTAATTTTAAGGTTATTAACCAAAATGCATGTTTATAATGAAATAAGATACCCTGCTTGTTTTACCAATTAAATATAATAGCGATTCTGTTAACCTGTGCAATGCTTTTATATATTGTTGATTTTTTAATGTACTGCACCACCTTTTAAAGTTTGTAAATCTGGTACTTAGATATCTGGTACGTATGCATGTGTGATGTTAAGAGTTTTGTCTTGAGGATTGCTTAGCAATAAGGAAAATTTTTTAAATGAAGCCATTCGTTTAATGAAAAGTTTACAAGAAAACGAATTAACAGTCAGAATGACATAACACTTAAAGATAAATGTCGTATGGAAATGTTAGTCGAGAAGAACAAAATGTAAATGAATAAGGAACTAAGTGTATTCCTTTATTAATATTCTTCAGGTTTCTCTTATTTCAAACTAAAATGTGTCATGTAAATATTAACTAGCAAAACCGACGCTTTGTTTTAATTCGCGAAGCATTACTTCTAAGATAAATATTTGAAAGTAACAATTTTTTTTGTATTATTTTTGCATCATTATTAAGCAGAGATGTTATTTTATGTTTTGGAGTATTTGAATTTTAGAAGTGTAAATTCAGTGAGATAACTAAGAATTTTCTCGGAATTTTTTACTTATGATATAAGACTAGGTAAATAAAGATATTTTCAAAGCAAAATTTTACAAAATATACATTGATTTGTGTATTGCTGTTTTGTCGCCCCTTTGCCCCTCAAAAAATCATAATATATATTTTTACAAATTGTAAAAAACATTTGATGCGGACATTTTTTCATTTAATTAATCATGATCCTATCCATAATTACAAACTTCATGATTTATTTTATCTTTTGAAAATATACGCGTTTCATTTTTTATTTGCACAAATGTGTTCGTAATGGAAAAACATGTAAAATAAATTAATTAATATAATAAAATTTTTAAGGTTATTTTGGAAAAAAAATATTGTGCAAATCTACAGATCATAATTTACTTCTGTGGTTGATTTCAAGTCAAAATTCTGAAAAGTTCTTTTTCAAAGTGTACGACAAAACGTAATTTGTGTAGCCTAGTTGAGGATTCGTTTCGCTCATCCTAATAGCTCATTTCTGTTTTATGCAATTCACAAAGGACTTCTATGACAATTTTTGTTAAGGGACGGTGTATTGTGTTTTTCTTTGCCTAGGTTTAGATTTTATTACATCATTTTCATAACCACAAACTTATTAATTCTAGCTCTTTCTTATAATCATGAAATAAAGTGTATTAATTAGCAGGTTCTCTGTTTTAACATTCTATATGATTAACTGTCAAATTAGTTGTTACCGATATTATCTATGAAAGAAAATTTTGCTTCGAAATATTTTAACGTTATTCTTTATTTTTTCATGCTTACATAAAAATCCGAATGTATTTCCCGTCACAAAACTCTCTTTCATATCATTCTAATGCAATACTTTAATTAGCGCAATTACTCATCAACAACCATGAACACCGTCCTTATTATATGCATTAGAAAAGCCGCAAAATGAGCAAATTTGCATTAATAATATTAGAAATGGTCATATTGAATATGCACGTATACATTTCCATTTCCTTTCAATTTCATAGATTTTCATGCATTTTCAATATGGATAGTTAAGAAAGATAGAGAAATATATCCCATAAGTATAATAAATGGTAATACAGGGTGATTCTAAATACATGGTACAAACTTTAAGGGTTCGTACAGGACATTGTAGCGATCATTTATTGCATAGGCATATATGGGCACGGGTGACGCATTGAGGTAAAAACACAAAATGGCTCAATTTGCTCTTTTTTTTATTCCAAAATTTCTTATTCATGCCAGAAAATTCCTATACCATTATTTTCATCATTTCAGACAGACAATGACTGATTAAATAAAGAAAAAATTGATTTAAAATAAATTTTACAGTGTAAAATAAAAAAAAAATTAAATTTAAATTAAAAAAATAAAGAAAATGGCGGAACCAATTGAAAACTCTATTTCTATTTCTTTTCTCGTACACGTATTTCCAGAGTTTGACAGATTTGCCAGTTTTACTTATTTTTTTATTCAAAAATTTCGATTTCATACAGGAAATCTTCAAAGAATAGTTTTTTTTTTGAGTAATCGTGAAATGTCTGTCTTAAAAATAGAAAATAATAGCATAGGAATTTTGTGGTGTGAATGAGAAATTTTGAAATAAAAATGAGGCAGATTGGTTTCTTCGTGCTTGTACCTCAACACGTGAATTGCACCCATTCATTCTTTTGCAATAAATGATCGTGAGAATGTTCTGTAGCAACCTTTAAAGCTTGTATCATGAATTTAGAATCACCCTGTATATACGACATATAAGACATAAATATTATAGATATATGAAACAAATTTTAGTTATAAATGACGTACATGGCATATGCTGTATGTATAAGCTTGGTGATGACTTAGATTAAATCCTGCTTTGGATGAATAATAATTGTGGGGCAAATAAAAGATTCATAAGAGAGTTATAATTTCTCTATTTGAAATATTTTAAAAAGAGAGTCTTAAACGAAGAAAACTTAGCGTTGTTTCCTCACATACAAGTAACATAACTTAGTTATCTTATTTCTTTTATGTGTCAAAGTTATAATTCTCATTCTCCATGTATGTACATATATATAAATATTTACTTTCTATTCTAAAAAAATTCCTCTTTTGCAAAAAAGTATGTAAAATGTCAAAATGTCTTTTTGCGGAATAAATATCTTAAAATTTGCATTATTATTCAAAATATGTCTTCAAACTTTATTCTAACCCTTTCTGGGATATTTCTATTCTTTAGGAATCTAATAAATTTGACTGGAACGCGTATGCTGTCAAACATGCATGTTAGATGTCCTTTCTAGGATTATTTTCTCCTTCCTAAAAACATACATAATACTCACTTTTTCAGATATGTCCAAAATGCAGATCTCTATTTATTTTATTTTTAATCTAAGCCATATTTCTATAGATAACGTACATTTCTAATATGCATTGTGCAAGCACTTCATAGTTTATTACTATTTTCTACAAGGTTGTACATGCAAAATGCAAAGAGCTGTAAAGTAATTATACATGCATAAATATATATATATATATATATACACTGTATGGCCATTTATGATCGGAAACTTTCAGTCTTAGGCATTTTGTCAAGTATTTTAAAACATACTGTCAGATTCTTCTGGAATATCAAGAGATTATGTTTGACCTCATATGTATTAACATACATTTCTTAAAGAGAGCAATTAGGGTGGCGACGAAAAATGAAACAAAAATAATAATATTTGGGATTATCATGTACATTAAAATGCACGAAATGATCTATCGCTGCAGAATACAAATATATGGATAATGTTACAACACGATTGCTGATTTTTGTAAGAATAGCACGCTTATTCATGGAGACATCGTATTTTTTTCTTTTTTAGAAGTTTAAAAAATTCTAGCGGTACTTACGTATTAACGCCACCGCAGCAGAAGTTCCTTTTTTGTGCTACGAAAATGTGTATATGGGATTTGCCAAAAAGAAACTGTTTTAAATCTATGTTTCAACTCTATATCGGCCCATTTTCCACCGAAATCCGATTGACTACTTTGTTTTTAAATAAAGTGTTTTGAATTTTGAAAGTGTTTTGATTTTAAATAAAGTGTTTTACTTTATGATTTGTCTCAAAAATTTTAGGTGAAGATTGGCGGTACTTAAAAACGGCCAAATCTGTAGCTGCGGTGGCATTAATACGTAAGTACCATTCTAGCTTATATCATGCAGGGTTTTCAACGAAATTAATCGCCAGTTTCAGACGAAAATGGCAAAATGTAGTAGAAACAATATAGTGTAATTGGAATATAAGAATTTATAATATATTTTATAAAATATGAGTAGTTGTATGAAATATTTTTTTCTGCGCATGTGTGAACCATAACAACGATCTATTTATCAAATTTAATAGTCAGATAGATCTATGGAGAAACATATAAAAAATCCAATCAAACATCGAAAAAATTCAGAAAAATATCGCCTGTAGAAAAGTGCAGTTTTTTATTTGCTCTCTAAAAGCAGCGGAATGATAAAGGGTTTTCCACAAATTGTCATTTTTTATTAACAGAGTTTTAGGAAAATGTTAGTATTTATGGAATAATAATGAGAACAAATGCTTCGATTTTGTTATTTCTTTTTATAATGAACTTGGTTCGTTCAGGTAGTTATCCAAGAAAAACTAAAGCATCGATAAAAAATTAAAATAAACAGTGTTCGTACGCATCAGAGGATACCTGGGATTTTAGGTGGCTTTGCACCAGAAAATTTGTAAAGTACTGATTGCTTTATCTAAAACTAGAAAAATTTTCCATTAATAAAGGCAAATATTATTTTACAAACATTCTGGTAAAGATACTTGAAGCGTGCGAACCCCGATAAAGAAAAAATTTAAATTGACAATTTGTGGGGAATTTCTTATCATTCAGTTGCTTTTAGAGAGAACTATAAATCAGCTCACTCCTACCGCCGATATCCTTCTGAATTTTTGTGATATTTGATTGGTCAAGATGGGGGCATGGCCTTCGTGCATGTTCATTTTCGCTTGATATTGAGTTAGTTATTTTGTATGAAGATTTATATTTTAAAATTTACTTTGACTTTCAATTTTTATTAAATGTTAGTTTGATTGCAATCTTCTTTAAAGTTAAATAATGTTAAATTTTATTTTGAATTTATTTTTGCACTAATGGAACATGGACTGGGCATGCCTTGTGAAACCTGGAAGATTACATTTTTTAAAATTTTTGATGCCTGTTCATCTCCCCCACCATTCGAGGAGCAGGAAGTTTTGTTGTTGCTCTTGTTTAATCAGTTGAGTTCATTTTTTATTGCTTTTGCACCCTCTTTAGATAATTTTCCTATTATCACGTTGTCAGATAAAATTATAAATTTATAGATATATATATGTAGAGAGAGATATTATTTATATAGATATATAAAATTAGACACACACACACACATATATATATATGTACATATACATATATGTGTGTCTGTAATGTTATGACATGGGGAGCCAGAAAAAAATCGTAGCACACGTTGTTTTAGTAAAAAGACAAAGGATTTCCCAGTTCAACGCAAGATCTGTGGACAGCGAAATAAAAATAAAATAATGCAAAAGCTTCATAAAAATTAAGCAATAGTAACTCCCAATTTTTTTTTAAATACAGTCATATGGAGAAGGAAATGCAAAAAATATAAAAGAATCTACTTGGACAAATAAAAATTCTATTCCAAATGACGGGCCACTTCTTCTCCCTCCATACCGCCTGTCAACTGCCGGACCATCTACTCCGAACTAAACCGCACCTTCTATGTCAAAACTTCCTAGCTGAAAAAAAATTCTCTATCATTTTTATATCCTCGAACCAATGCTTTTTATGCAAACAGAAACCAGCATCTGGCGTCGATAGCGGAATCGAATGTCTCACGCAAACGATAATTTTATTTAAAAGATTATTATTTAACTTATTTAATAATCGAAAGTTGCTAAGATTCGAATTTCATTAAAAAGGAAAAATAAATGAATATATTGATACGTAATGAATATAAACGAGATAAAAAAATAAAAGAATGATGTTTTGAATAAATACGCTTTTTCGGAATAAATTTAATACGACTTTTAATAGGCGGTTGATAAAAAACAGGGGAAAAGTGAGTTTTATTAGGAATTTTAAGAAATAATGTTTATTCAAGAATATTTTAAACTCAGAGCCATTTTTTTATATTTATGCTCATCGGAATAAATATTTTTTAAGGAGAATTAAGAATTTATATCGTTTCTATAAAGATTGATAGATTAGGTCTAATAAGAGGATTTTAATTTAATAAGCCAGAATAAATACAGAATATTGTTGAAAGGAAATTAATGTTGTATAAGTTTAATTTTTGGTCGAAAAAAATGTTATATTACCGAGTTTGGAAATTAAAATTCAGTTTTGACTGACTTATTTTGATAACATAGATGGTGAGGATGACATTTCCGATTATGATGTTTGTGAAAAAATTGTGGAGGCAATTGAAAGGTTCTCAAAAGTCTTCAACTGAAAAATTTATTTATCTATTTATTATTATTATTATTATTATTATTATTTGTACGGAGATGGGATATTTAAATTTTGTTACTCAATTTAAAGCTTTGAATTACAAGTGTTCGCAGTATTATAGATGAAAACGTTTTTACTCTTAAAATTTTTCTTCAAGAGTATGGTGTTTTTAAGACCCTTACTGTTGTTAATTAACACGTTCGCTGCTGCTTACGTAAAGACGTGATGATAGTTAATGCCGCATTGTAGTAGTGAGTTTTTCCCAGAAACCGATTTACCTTTTATAACAAAGAATCAGTAAAGGATTTTTCCACGCCAGCGCGTGACTGGCTATTAGATTTCACCCCACATCACACGCTAACGCGTGAGAGGCCCCTTAACGTTGGCGCCATATCATGGGCTTTCGCGTGAGCGGCAGCGAATGTGTTAAAGACTATTATAGCATTTCTTATTTTTATGTATAATTAAAGGTAAGTTTATATAATAATAATGAGATATAAAAGAGTGCTAAAGTTCAGTTTTATTACAGAAAATTAAAATTTCTAACTTTTATTTTCGTTGTTGTTAGTTATAAAGAGTCACTCTCAAAATTCAGCATTTTTCTGATAATGTTCCTACTATTAGAAATTTCAGCTAGAAAGGTAAGTTAAAATGTATATTGTTCTTTTTATTCGATAGAATTTCTGGTAGCAGTGAGTTTTAGGTCCCATTTTCTTATAATTTATCATTGTGCGCGCGGCAGCGCGCAACAATAATATGATTGAGCGATAATGCACACGGATTTTTCAATTTTTCTTTTTGCAATAACTAACTAAATACTTATCCAATTTTGATGATTTTTTTTTAAATGTTCGTCTGACCAAGAAGCACAACATAGCACAAAAATTATTTTTTTTATGGCATACTGTAGGTGTACTGTAGAGTATTCTGAAAATCGGACAAAAATTTTGTGTCACAGCACTTTTCTCGAAAACGACTAAAGATAAAAACTTAATTTTTTTTAAAACAAAAGACAAACTTTTTATCCCGAGGTAGTCATCGAGAAAACGTTATTTCGCTGGGCGGTTTTTCTGAAATTGCGTATTTTCCAAACTTGGTCATAAATGGGTATATCTAACGTTCTATTGCAGATAGAATGTTGCGGTAAAGTTTATTTTAAAGATTTTGCGATGCTAATTAATCCTGCAAAAATTCATAGCTTTACGTTAAACAGTTTTTTTACAAGATGAAATAAAAGAATAGCAGTCATCAATCTAAGGTACTTGTGATCATCGGAGAGAAAAACCAGTTACACCATTCGATTAAGCATAAAAAAATACAGAATGTTTTTTTTTCTCTTATTTTTAACTTAATTTTTTAACGAATTATGAATTTTTTTGAAATTTTTGACATGCTGATTTTAGTCATTTTTTAACACTAGAACGCCTGGATGGAGTCGATTCGACTCCAATCATGTAACTAAATTTCAATTCGAACAGAAAAATTTTCTTGAAATAATTTAAATCTAATCCACGCAAATTTACGTTAAATAAATCAATTAAATAATTTTGAATAAAAATTCTGGTGAGAAATATTATTTTCAAACTTGAGTAGAATTTCCGGGCGTTCTAGTGTTAATGAATCATTTACTGAATAATTATGCACGGTGTCTAGCCCTGGTGGCTGTCAAATTTGATTTTTAATTTTAAATTAGGCAATTTTTTGCACCATGCCAAATTTATATTTTATCCATTTTTTTCATTTATTTATATTTTGTTTTTAGCAGAATGGCATCAATGGCAAAAATGCCTGGCATACCTGTCAAATATTGGGGCCCTGTGCTTTAACAAAGTGTATTTATTATAAGTATATACCGTATTTATTCTAATAGAATGCGCCCTCTAATAGAGCGCGTCTTCTAATAAAGTGCGCACCTTGGTGCTGATTGAAAAAATAATTATACGGAAATGATATAGTAGATAAGTGGAAAACGATTACTTAAATGCATTATCGAGGATTCTCATCGATCAAAATAGAGATATTCTATCAAAGCGATGGAGTGGCGATGCAGCAAAAGTTTCAAATTTTGAACAATGTATTATTCCTGTAAACTATAGCGCCAAGGATATGCACACTGTTAAAAATCTGCTACATTTTGCTGCAAAGCACTCCCCTGCTTGTATAGAAAACGGTTACTTGGCCGTGAAATGGCGCTTTCTCATTGGTTGGAATAGAGATATTATATACAAGTGGTGGAGGGCGTTGCAGCAAAATGCAGCAGATTTTTAACAGTGCACTGTTAAAAATTTGACCCATTTGTTGCAGAGTCACTCCACAGCTTTTATAGAATGTCTCTTTATGGCCAATGAGAATGCTCCATAACACAGTAAAGCAATCGTTTCCTACAAAAGCGGTGGAGTACTTTTTAATAAGTCCGTAATAAATACGGATTAAGAAAAAAAAGAAGCATGGTTTTTGTATCAAACTTTACTCTTGCATAAAAAAAGTTCCTGTTTTTGGCAAAAATAATGGATATTTGAATGAAAAATCTATTCTTTGAAAGGATTTATTATTTTATTCACTTTAGTAAAAAACTGATTTTTTTTTTTTTTGAAAACCACCGTAGAATTTTGGTATAGAAAAACCTGTTTAAAAATTTTTTTTAATTTGTAACACCAAAGTATTAGAGTATGTAGCATTTTTTAATTTCAATACAAATAAGATTTTGTTTTCTATATATAAAATACAAAACAAGTTGTGCAGTATACCTATGGAATATGGAAAAATATAAGGACTAGTGAAAAATGCTCCAAGGAGCAGTGCAAAAGCAGAATATGATTTTAATTGAGCATTAAAAAGTAATGGACAAGTGCTTCTGTTAATTACTGAGCATGAGGAAGGATAAGGGATCCCTTCTTGGCTACAACTCACTTCAATGCCAACTTTGAAAAAATCATATTTGCGCTTTTTCCGTGAAAACAAATCAGTCGCAGTTACTATAAAAATGTATAGTGTAAAGACGTAACCAGTAAAGATGCAGCTTAATTAGACATAAATGTAAAGGAAGGCGACATAATGTCAGATACCTAGTTCCTGCAGGTATCACATTCATGCACTGCCACCAAGCATACCCTAAGTGTATAATTGCACAGAAAATTGATTTGTAGTATAGTGCAGAGTGAGCAGTGCAGTTAACATCAGAGATGTAGTACAGGCTATACGCCGTACACCTTCTGGACTTTTTAATAGAACACCATATACCCTCTGTTTTTCAAGAAAGCTTATAGTATACACATTCTAGAATATCCCTCTGCTTAGAACATATATCTTATGTTATTTTTATGACTACACCCCTGGTTAACATCTAAAGCACGGTGGAAATTCTACTAAAGAACCGCAAATTTCTTTTATATGGAAAAAGCGCAAATATGATTTTTTCAAAGTTGGCATTGAAGTGAGTTGTAGCCAAGAAGGGATCCCTTATCCTTCCTCATGCTCAGTAATTAACAGAAGCACTTGTCCATTACTTTTTAATGCTCAATTAAAATCATATTCTGCTTTTGCACTGTTCCTTGGAGCATTTTTCACTAGTGTAATTCTGTTTGAAAAGATGGAACTATACAAAGCTGCTGCTAGATTTTCGGCAGATAAAATACAATTAAATACTTCAGTAAATTTTGTTATTTTATCGACGAAATAACCTATCATTAAAATTTTTTGAACCTGTTTATGACATATAAAATTATAGCATTAAAGAGCTGATTCAAATTTAAAATTATATCTGTGATATTTAAAATGTCTATGTTTTTATTAGATATAATTTCTGGTTAAAGTTAAAAGCAAAATATATTTAAAATTTTCGTGATTATTCTAATTTAGATTTTTTAAAGGGGGTAGTAATTTTGTGCGGGGCAATTAAATTGTAAACAGATATATAGTAAACAAAGAATTAAAAATTGCAAAAACTCGAACGCATGAAATTCACCTTAAAAACAAGACTCTATGATCGAAATTTTATTGAATCCCCATTAAAAATATAAGATTTTGTAATTTATGAGGAATTTAAATACCCTAACACTCGAAAATTAGAACCTATTTTCTCTGGACCATACAAAATTATAAATAAACTTTCTAACGTAACTTAGGAAATAGATTAATTTAATTATGAGTGATATGGCAAAATTCAGTTATTGTGCATGTTTCTAAAATAAGATTCTATTTTTCACCAGAAGATTTTAATATGTTTCATGAGCAACCGAAAAGCACTCAAAACTTCAAATACAATCACAATCACAAGGTAAACTAAAGTAAAAAAAATAGATTAAATTTTTATTTTTATTCTTTCAATATCTTTATTACCATCGTTTTCAATGTTAGGAGGTATGTTTATGGAGCGCTACAAGAATATTACTTGGTTTTCGGAGATTTTTCTTATTGTCTTTTACATCCACTCCTTAAAATAAAAAATAAAAAATTCGGAAATTTGTAAATATCTTTCATCAGAACGAATATTTTGAGAGTCCGAAATAAGAGTTCCGGATAATCAAGATTACTGCTATTCAATAGGCTACTTCCCATTATTACATACTAAATAAACATAAAATTTCAATTCTCTATCTCAATTTGTTCGGGAGATGGAGCATTTACAGACAGAAAGACAGCAATTTTTTTTTCTAAAAATATGTTTTTCCAAAATCTCTAGCGTCTGAAGCGTGTAAATCTGTTAAAAAAATTCGATCTTGAAAAACATTGCAAGACTTACCCTGTACACTGTAAAAAAAGGATCGATCTACTAAAAAATTCTAGTGATCCTCGCAATTACTAATTTTTTTTGTAATCTTACTCGGTTACAAGGAATCTGTAAGAATTACTAGAAAAAAAGCTAGTAACGAATAGAGTTAATAGTTTTACATTTTTAATAGCTATTACTAAAACTCGCTTGGTGTGGCCGTGATAGCATAGTGGTCATAGCACGGAACTCCAGGCTGAAAGGTCCCGGGTTCGATACTGGACACCACCAAATGCGTACCGAATGTATGCAGTGTAAGTACTAGTTAAATAAAGGGATCATGAAATTCCTGTCGGAGCTGGTAGCAATGTTTGGTGCTGCCATCTATTGTGGCTTTGCCGAAAATCTTCCGCTTCAGAAGTATGTCTATTTGCCCACTGGATGCAACTCGAAGCAAGCTTCTACCCTTCGGGCACACGTAATGGTTATTAAAAATAATTTTGGAGCTATTACTAAAATTTGCTTGGTGGCTCATACTAAAAAGTTTTAAGTTAGTTATACAAAAACTTATTTTGTTCAGTTTACAAAAGAAATGTTTGTTTCACTAGCAAAAAAAAACGTTTGTAATGGTTACTAAAAAATTCTGTGGAATACAAATTTACTAAAAAACTTTTAGTAACCTCTTGAATTTTTTTGAACAGTGTACTTTGTATGGTGGTTAAGAAATATGCGATGATATACAAATTGCAGAACTTAGCTGTCTTATTTGTTTTGGATTTTTTTTTCCAAAATGTAAAGTTAATTCTCATTCATGTTTTATATATACATAGAAATATTTCCTTTGTATTCTGACAAATATCTTCTATTCCACCAAACATGTAAAATACCATGATGTCAGCTAACGAAAACGCGAAATATATTTCCTGAAATTTGCATTTATTGTCGAAATATATCTGAAGCTGTATTGCAACTCTTTGTCGAATATTTCTATATTTTGAGAATCTAATATATTTGAGTGAAACATGGATGTCAGCTGCCCTATCTTGAATTGCTTTCTATCTCGAAAAATAAACATATTTCTCAGTTTTTCGGATGCGTCCAAAATTCAAGATCTGTGTTTTTTTTCAAATCCGAGAAATATTCCTACAGATAATAAACACACATATATTAGTAGAAATATGGGAATTCTTTTATAATTTGCTATTATTTTCCGCTAGACTAACCATGTAAAATGTAAATAACTGTACGATAAAAAAAAAATTGTAATATTATTTTTTAATACTTTTGGAGAGAAATATAAAGATATAAGTTCAATTCAAATTCAGCAATAGGATTAAAATTAATTCAAATTTCAGTTAAATTATTCCCTAATTTGTCCTAAATCGTTATTATTCAATACACATTTGTGAGACATTTTGTGAAAAAAAAAAAAAAAAAAAAAAAAAAATGGAATCTCTGACTTTTAAAGCGTGTAAATCCATCAAAAACTGTAATTCGAATTTTTGTTACGAATCCATTACTTTCTTGTAAAGATAGAAGAAACTAATATGTGATGATATACAAGTCACATAACTTAGCTGTCTACCTTGTTTTATTTTTTCCCCCCAAAATGTAAAGTTAATTCTCGTTCACGTTGTATATATACATATAAATATTTCCTTTATATTCTAACAAATATCTTTTATTCCCCCAAACATGTAAAATACTCAGATGTCAGCTAGAAAAATTGCGCAATATATTGCATTTATTTTCGAAATATTTCTGGAAACTGTATTGCAACCCTTTTTCAAATATTTCTATTCTTTGAGAATCTAATATGTTTGAGTGAAACATGGATGTCAGCTGCCTTATCTTGGATTGCTTTCCATCTCGAAAAGTAAACAAATTTTTCAGTTTTTCGGATATGTTCAAAATCTGTGTTTTTTCAAATCCGAGAAATATTCCTACAGATAAGAAACACACATATACTAGCGGAAATGTAGGAATTCTTTTATAATTTGCTATTATTTTTCGCTAGACTAAACATGTAAAATGTAAATAACTGTACGATATAAAGAATATTATAATAGTATATTCTGTAACACTTTTGGAAAGAAATAGAGGTATAAGTTCTATTCAGTTAATGGGAACTTTGTAAAAATATTCCCTAATTTGTCCTAAACCGTAATTATGTAATACACTTTTAAGGAAACATTATTATGAACATATATTTATATTTTGTCCATTTTTACTTGTCCATCATGCGTTGTATAGGGTAGGTCTTGCAATCATTCTGAAAATGGAAAAAATAATTTTGACGGATTTACGCGTTTCAGACACTGGATACTCCGAAAAATATATCTTTAGAAAAACTAGTCTTTGGGAACCAGCGTAATACTTACCCATCATAGATATGCATACTATAAAATATGAAAATAAAATCAAGTAACACGGAATTGCGTAAAAGAACCATATTTATAACTCCAACATGTAAGAAAAATCATGCGTTAAGCATAGATTATGAAGCACTTTCCAACACTTCATGAAATCTTTAACAAAACTTCCTTATTTCGGGAAATAATAGTGTATAGAAAAATATACCTAAATATGTATTCCAGTACTTTTGAACAGCCCTGTATTTTATCTGTCAGTTAATATAATGGGAAAAATTAGTTTAGCAAGAAAATGCCCAGTTGCCTGAAATTTCCTTTTCAGCAATTCATACTGTTAGATGGAAACATACTTGAATACTGTTGTTCAGCCCTGTAGTTTACATTCTACGTTTATTACACGTCAGCATTAGGCTAAAATTTATTGTAAACTAAAACACTTTTAAAACAACTGAAATCACATTCTCATAAATTATCATTCATAGGCGTCCATATAAAGAATTCTTTGCGTGGACTTGTATATCCTTTTATCTATATTCTGCAAACATTTCCAGTAAATTGAATCCAGTTCAGCATAAATATGTATAACTTATTTAAGAACCACGTTTAAGTAATTTACGCTCATATTCAGTAACGTTGGCGAACTCTTTTGGACAGCCCTGTATATCAACTATAACATTTATACTCACATATAATGTGCATATATTTAGTGAAATCTAAAGGCGCATATCATCAATAAAATGCATTACATCCCTCCTTCAGCCATCATCGACACATATACGGTACTTCGGAAAGAATATACTATTTGAAATCTTTTGTATGGCCCTATAAATGCGTTGTACTTCATATTATGCAAGACAGTATCGTATAATTTATATTAAGCTTCAGTGACATATATCAATTTTAATATACATGAAACAGTTTAATATATTTAAAATGTATCGCACACAATTCCCCCTTTACCATTATCTAATGAAATTCTTTTGTGCGGCCCTGTAAATGAATAATAGCTATATTTTCACTGCATACATTACAGAATGCATATTTTAGTGCACTTTGCGAATCCATATGAATATGAGTATGTTTGACAGGGTGTAAACACCTTTAAATTCATTTGGACGATTTTTCCCCATAGGCCATAATGTAATCGAAAACTTTTGACTCTCCCTGTAAATAAACCAATCATGGTAGAAACTTCATTTTCAATAGGGTTCGTGCTAGGGTAAACTTCAATAACATATAAAAATTTCATAGCAATCCGAGTATATTTACGGGAGTTAGAGCGCGGCCAGAGGGCCAGACGAACAGACGGACAGACAAACCGAATGTATAAGCACTTTTTAACTTTGTTGGAAAGTGCTAAAAAGGATAAATGTATTAACTAACAATTCACTGCGTTAGATTGAGCGTTTCATGTCCAATTAAGATATATCTTTGAATTGAAATTTGAATGAAATACAGGGTCATGAAAAATCTAAGAGTGTGAAAAACATAATTACAAATATCTCGACAACTAATTATCCGACTGACTTCTTTCTTTATCCAAAATTTGTGCTTTTTTATTGCATTTTTCATTCACTCCTTAAAATAAAAAAATTGGATAATTTTTATATACCTTTCATCAGAACGAATATTTTGAGTGCCCGAAAAATATAGATCCGGATAATCGAGGTCATTGATATTATATAAGGCTTCGCCCCTTCCCTACATACTGTATACATATCAAAGTTCAAGTCTCTATCTCAATTTGTTCGGGAGATTGAGCGTTTACAGACAGACGGACGGCAAAAGGTTTTTCTAAAAAATATGTTTTTGGAAATCTTCAGTGTCTGAAATGTGTAAACATGTATTTTTTTTTTTTTCGATTTTCAAAACGATTGCAAGATTTACCCTATACTACGCATGATGGGTAAATAAAAAATTTGCCGTCCACCTATGTGCTTGTTTGACTGTAAACGATCTATCTTCTTAACAAATTGAGATAGAGACTTGAAATTTCGTATGTACTTAGGATGTAAAATTGGAAAGATGCCTATTTTATATCAGTAACCTCGATTTTCCGGAACTATTTTTTTTGTACTCTCAAAATATTCATTTTGATGAAAAGTCTATAAAAATTTTTGAATTTTTTTATTTTAAGGAATGGATGCAAAAGACAATAAAAAAGGATAAAATTTTCATAAAGAATAAAGTCGATCAGATAATTAGATGTTGAGATATTTGTAATCCTATTTATCACATTCTTCAATTTTTATGACCCTGTATTTCATTCAATTCAAAGATATATGAGGAGCCCAGAAGCCAAGGGGTATAAGTGACAAAATTGAAAAAAATGAGTTAAGTGCACAGGCTATCTGGAAATATGTCTATTTATTTGTAGGTAAAGAGTTAAGAGTGATTTTTTTCATTATGTACTGAGTTATGGAGATCAGTCACTTAACCTCTTTCCCAAAACTGTGAAACGATTGGAGGCCAAGGGGTATAAGTGCAGTTGTGTCCGTTAACGAATATATAGCAGAAGCACGACCAACGACATACAAACAAAGCCATTTGCTTTTTTTATGCATTAAATATATGCATTTTAACTGTTATCAAGTAAGAAAAATCATGCGTTAAGCATGGATTATGAAACACTTTCGAACACTCCCTGAAATCTTTAAAAATTTTTGCTATTGAGGGTAATAAAGTGTTACAGTCCATTGCCAAATATGTATTCTGATACTTTTTAACAGCCCTATGTTTTATTTGTCGGTTGATATTTACTGTATAACGGGAAAAATTAGTTTAGCAAGAAAACGCATAACAGTTTGAAATTTCTCTTTCAGCAGTTTATATTAATAGATGGAAGCACACTTGTATACTTTTGTTCATCCTGTAGTTTAAGTTTGTGTTTTATCTGTAGTTTATCTTGAACCTTTATTATACGCCAGTATTTAGCTGAAATTTACTTCAAATTAAACACACTTAAGACTACTGAAATCACATTTCCAGAAATTATCATTCATCGATGACCATGTATAAAAATTTGTGTGTGATCCTGTATATCATTTTACCTATATTTTACAAGCATTTCTTAGTAAACTGAATGCAGTTCAGCATAGAAATACAAGACTTATTTAAAAGAAATCTTTAAGTAAAGTACGCTCATAGTTTGTAACCTTTACGAATATTTTTGTGTAGCCCTATATATGAACTATAGCATTTAAACATATCATATAACGTGTATACATTTAGTGAAACTTAAAAGCGCAAATCATAATTAAAATAGCATTTTGTTCATCCATCAATCATCATCGATAATTATACAGTAATTCGGATAGAAATTCGGTCCTATTTGAAATCTTTTTTTGTGTCCCTGTAAATACTGTGTACTTTGTATTATGTGCGAAATAATTTATATTAAGCCTCAGCGATATACATTAATTTTATTATACATGAAAATTGTAATATAATTAAAACAAGTCGCAAACAATTCCCTCTTTATTATTAGGTAATGTAAATCTTTGTATGGTCCTGTAAATAATTAATAACCATTCTTTTCACCTCAGATTTTATAGAATGTCTATTTTAGTGCAATTCATAAATGCATATAAATTTTAACATGTGACAAGGTGTAACATATTTCAAATTCATTTAAAACGATTTTTCCCATAAACCGTAATGTAACGGAAAATTTTTGTTTGTTCCTGTAAATAAATTAATCATGTTAGAAATATGTGACATAAGTTACACAGAGTCATTGCAAGAGTCATTTGCAATAAGTTCGTGTTAAAGTAAACATGAATAATTCCCAAAAATTTCAGGGCAATCCGAATATATTTACGAGAGTTAGGACAGACGGACGGACAAACCAAAATCATATTCACTTTTCAACTTTGTTGGTAAGTGTTAAAAAAATATGAAATTCCAATGTTTCTAAACTTATAATAAAAATTTAAAACTTATATTAGAACAAAAGTTTTTCATTTCATTCATTATATCAACATTATTCAAAAATTTTTCGTAAATTCATTTTTTTATTTCATATTTTTTCCTTTTTTAGAATTTATATTAAAACAAAATTTGTCCTTTGATTTATTTGTATCAACATTAATCTTAATTTTTTCATAAATACAATTTTTTATTTAAAAATTTTTCATTTCTTGTGTTCATTCGGCACTTGTACCCTTTTGTTTTCAAGCAGTTTTCATTACTGCTTGGAAGCCAAGGGGTATAAGTGCCGAATGATGATAAATATTGCTTAGTTATAAATTAAAACAATATCCTATTCCACCTTTTTTTTAAACAGTTATTGAAACAAGAGTTCAAGGATCATTAAGAAATAAGCAAAATTTTCATATCTCAATTCATGCAATTACAGTCGATGTGTAACTTTGAACTCAATTTACTCGAAATCTAAATTTTGTCACTTGTACCCCTTGGCTTCTGGGCTCCTCGTATTTTAATTGGAAATGAGACTCTTATTCTAATGCAGAAAATTTAGTTAATATAATTAGATTATTTTTGGAGTTATAAGGATTCGGTATTACTTGATTATTCTGTCGATCAAAAAATTATCGCCTAAAATCAAGTAGTACCTGCAATTCTGTAATAAATCATTACTATGTACTAAAAACATTTGAATACAAGTTTAAATTTTATTATGAAATTGTGAAACATTTTATATATGGCTTTCATATGTTTTATTTTCATATTTTATGGTATGTCTATCCATGATGGGTAAGTATTAAGGTGGTCTCCAATGACTAGTTTATGGTCTTTTTGAGAAAAGAATTATTATCTGTATAATAAAAGTCTAAGTCATGTGACTGTCATCAACACTTCCGGGCTTACCCACTTCACTCTTTATATGCAATGCAGCCAATTTCATGTTAGCTAGCGCAGGTGATAAGTCGCCAAGTTATTGTACAGATTATCGCTATTATAAGCGCACTTGGCTGTCATCAATAGTTTGTTGTGATGACCACTTCGTTTTTCATAGGCCAAGCGGCCAGTTTTAATCAAAATTATTTTTCAAAGTAAAGTTGCATAAAAGTTATACTTTTATAGAGATAGCTTGAAAAAAAAAAAATAATATTTGAGAGATGAATTACATTGAATTACATATTGAAGTACATGTATATTTTGAGATTACTTCAGTGAAATTTAAATTAACTTTCCAAAATCTGTTTTCACCAAAGTAAACAAACAAAAAAGATTCATTCTCCAATGATTAAAAAAAATATTTATGGGGGTAATAATTCATATAGCAAGTTCTCCAACCATCAATCTTGCAATGCAAAAATAATTCAAGTACGTAATCCAATCAGATGAAATACTATACAACTCAACTTTCAAAACGTTTTCTTGACAAAGTGAAATGTAAATAAGCCAACTCATATAATATTTAATATACAATTAAATGATTGGCATTGAATGAAAGATATTTCGGTTTAATTTAAGGGTACACATCATTAAAGGCCTTTTACAGAAAAAGTCAATGACCAAATCATAAGACCTGGAGACCAAACTGGTCGCCAGGGCGACTAGTTTTAGTAAATAATTTTAATTCTCTGTGTTAAGTAAAACAGATTTTTCTACTTAAACTTTATCGAACGTGTTGCGACATCACAAATAATCACCGCATCGAGTTCACGAGTGAAATTCCAGAATTAGATAAAACTCGATCGCATATTAAAACGCAATCGGTCTTCAAAGTTATATTTTTGAGAAGAAACCTCAAATGCCGAATTTAACAGCTGACTGGTAAGTTTACAATTGTGTTTTCCTGTACCCAAAGGTATGAAAACATGGAGGACTGACAGCAGAACAAAAGCATATTTTTGTCTTTCAAGATCAAGATTATCTTTCCGATTTTTAAGCTTTTGAACTATTTGTTAAATACAATTTTTAAAATGATTATTTTTAAAGGTATTTTTTCCAATTTAGGGGCGTTTGTAATTGCATAAATACGTAACATCTATAGACGTTCAGTCTGTTCCGTCCGTCTGTCTGTTCGTCTGTCCATCTGTCCCGCACATAACAGATCAAAAACTACCCAACCGAACCTTTTGAAATTTGAAATATATAATTGGTGCATAAATTTGTCGAGTCATTTAAAATTTTATGAAAATCGGGTATATAGTTTAATTACTAAAATATTCTATTACATTACGGCCGATGGGAAAAATAGTTTCAAGCTGTTTTCAATTGTGTTACACTCCTTCGAGCATAATAAAATTTGTATGCATCTATGAAGTATATATCATGCAATTAGATCATAATGAAGATCTTTCTTTAACTAAATAAATGATCATTTAGACTGGCATATCTCATTTGAAATTTATCCATTAGAGCGAAAATTGTCCAATTCAGGACTCGAATTTGGATACTTCGGCTTGCCGTATCTCTATGTTCTATAGTGTGAAAAAGAGATATAGTTCTAAAAGTGTAAATCTACCGAAATATGTATGGTTACTAAAAATTTAGTTGTACAGTGTAAAGAAAAAAAAACGTAAATCTACAAAACTAGTGTTTATAAAGATACAAAAATCGGTATGCTTACTAAAATTTTATTTTTAACCCGGAATAATTACAGGATTTATTTTCATTTTATTGTTGCAGATAATAAAACGCTCTAGCCACCCAGTTTCTTAGAAAATTCTTAGTAGATTTTTGTTTTATAGAGTAACCATAATTTTTTTTGTTCAGTTAAATAAAATGTATTAGGTATCCCAATTTTTTTTAAAATTCTTAGCAACATTACAGATTTTTTACACAGTACCTATTGTGGCATCCGGGCGATAGCTGACTGCTAAAATTCCCTCTTATTTGTTGGATATGGCTGCGAACTGCAATATTAATTTCGTTTATCCAATCTATAACGCATGTTGAGAGTATGTGATAACTCAAAACTTCTGTATAATATGTGGTTAGGTCGCAATAAAGAAAAGGATTTTTCATTTCTATTTTCGATTGAATAGGTCATCTTCATGGTCAGACATCCATGGTAAAATTTTATTACAACAGAGCAAAAACATAAGTCATTGACGGTACCAAAATGTATATTATCATAAAATAAATACCGAATATAGTTTCGACATAGTTTAGACCGAATATAGTTTTCGATAAGTGTTCGACATTAAGGGCATAATATCAAAATCGATGCATCTGGTAAATGTACATCAGTCGACGTGTTTAGGGTTTTTGTTGCCACTCGCTACTGTACCAAAAAACGACAAAATGCTCCATTTAACGAGCAAACAAATAATCAGGTTCTTCAAATTGCGAGTGCCCAATTTTTGCTCTTTTTATGTGAGTGCCAGTGCATTTAAAATTTTTATCTTCCTTTCTAAATGATTCCTGTTGCTTTTCATGCTCAATCACAGCGTACATTACTATATTTACAGAAATACTGAGTCAACACATTTCAACACATATTCCATTTAGCTACAGCCAAAAAATAAGAAAAGATTAGTTTATAGGTATTTCTTCACTACAGTCTATCATTATCTATGCACCAGCCTCACGTGAAAAAAACACAAACAAAATTCCTCACATTAAGCAGCAAATAAAGAAAAATGTTGCTGAAATGCGAAGCTGAACTTAACCATTTACCATACCATTTATTTGTAGTATGCAAAATATTGTTGATAATCCCGGAGTCAAAATCTCATAAAATTTTTTGCGTATCTTTTCACAGTGGTAAATCAAAGATCGCTGTTTTGAATTTTTATTTAGACTGCTAAAATAATGCCTCAAACATTTGGAATTATTTTAGATTGAACTGTGAAACCCCGATTTTACGTGCCCCGAATCTACGTTTTCCCCGCATTATACGTTTTTTTCTTCAGGTCCCAGTTTTTCCGTATAGTTGTAATGTTAATTTAACCCGGATTGTAAGTTTGTTATTTATGGAATTTCCCGCATTTTACGTTTTTTCTGGAAAGTTAAAAAAGGAAAAAATGTTCTAAAATAAGCAATAATTTTTCCTTTTGTGCCTTTTTAAACTTAATCCACGTTGTTAAAAGTTATGCAATCTATGAAAACAGAAACGCATTCTAAAGACTCCTGTCTTCTGAAACTGGTCCCCCCCCCTAGTTTGTTGAACACCTGCTGTCGCGGACTGCTCCCTTCCCTCCCCAGGGTAGCTGGCGGGGGAGCAAAGTAAAGAAACAACACACTTTATTGGTGTAGGGATGAGATGGGAGGGGGGGGGAGAGACAATCCAGTTACCAATCAGATGGGGTGGCTCATTTCTTTCGTCAGGGAGGGAAAGGGATCCTTACCTTTCTCAGTGTTTTCAAATGCTGTTTAGCACGCGGTGGTCGCATTTATAACCTTTTTGTGCCAAAATGACGAGTAAAAAACGCAAAACTTTTCTGTTGCTGAGAAAGCCGAAATTGTTAAACAATTTGAAGAATTCCACGGAACCAAAGTAGCGTTTGCTCAGTTGCAAGGAATTCCCGTAACAACCCTGACATCCATACTACAGAAAAAAGAATGCATTGAAAAAAACATTGAGAAAGTCGGAAAAAAATGCTAAGAAACGGAGAACATTGAAAAAAATCGCTGTACGACGAGCTGGAAGGTATCTTATTAAAGTGGTTTAAAGAAGCTCGTGCCGCGAATGTACCTATAAATGGCACGATACTAAGAGAAAAAGCTCTAGAAATCGCCGATAGGCTTGGTGGTTTGAAAGATTTCATAGCTTCTAATGGCTGGATTGACCGAATGAAGAAAAGACATAATCTTGTGTATAGATCGCTTTCGGGAGAATCATCAAGTGTAAATGAAGCTACAATAGAAGATTGGAAGAAAAATCTACCAAATTTGACCAAAGGATACAAGCCAAAGGACATATTCAATGCAAATGAAACCGGACTTTTCTTTAACCTCCTACCGGATAAAAGTTATGTTGCAAAAGGAGACTCCTGCCATGGAGGGAAAATGTCTAAATTGCATCTTACGGTTTTACTTTGCTGCAATTCTGATGGAAGTGAGAAGCTGACGCCTCTTGTTGTCGGAAAGTCACGCAACCCACGATGCTTCAAAAACGTGAGAAGTTATCCGACAAAGTACGAAGCAAACAAAAATGCGTGGATGACCAAACCGATTTTCGAAGACTTTTTGCGCAAACTAAACAAAAAAATGGAGTTGCAGAATCGTAAAATAATTTTATTTATTGATCAATGCAGTGCACATCCGGTTTTGCAGCTGTCTAATGTGCATGTCGAATTTTTTCCGTCAAATTGCACAAGCAAATTGCAGCCTTGTGATCTCGGCATTATTCGATCTTTCAAGGTTTTTTATAGAAAGCAACTTGTCCGGAAAGCTGTAGCTGAAATAGAAAATGGAAACCTAAATGACGCCTGTAAGTTAAAGTTAAGTGTTCTAGAGGCTATGCATTTTATTTCTGCGTCGTGGAGAAACGTTACACAACACTGCATTTCCCATTGTTTTGAAGAAAGCGGATTCGTAGCATCTAATGAACCGAGAACAGATGAGGAATCAGTTGCGGTAGACTCGGACAATGACAACGAAACAGTTATCTATGATTTCAATGATTACATTCCGGAAAATTTAGCAGCATGTGAAGCTGAAAGAGCTACTGCTCCATCCGTAGCCGACGTTATGGACTTTCCGTCCACCGATGAAGATGAAGAACAAGAAACAGAAGCACAGCCCGTCCCTTCTTTTAATATTGCATTGAAGAGCTTACAAACAGTGAAAAACTATTTTCTTTCTCATAAAGACCAGGAAAAAAACTTGCAAAGTATTTCAATCCTGGAAGATGCTGCATTCACTTTGAACTCAATGACTAAAAAACAATCTACTATTACGGACTATTTTCAACCTAAATGCCAGCATTCGCAATTAAATGTGTTAGTAAAATCATCTTAAAAATGGTATGTATAATAATGTTCTTTTCGTAAAATATAGATTGTAATACATTTTGAAAGAGTCATCTTTACTATCTTTAGTTTTTTTCTACGATTTTTTGCTTTCTATGTATTTCCTGTATTTTACGTTTTTCCCGTATTTTACGTTTTTTTACTCAGTCCCTTAATAAAGGTAAAATCGGGGTTTCACTGTAGTATCTTTAACAGATTTTCGTATTCCCATTTTATAAGCAATTACAAAAAATTAAGTATTTTAGTAACATATTGTAAAAAGGGGTATACAATAAGGAGTTTAAAATATACTAGTACACCGAACCCGGGGTTCCCGGGTCACAAAGTAAAGGTGAAAAACTTTTTTAAAATTTAAAATTGGAAAGTCTAATAAATATTTTCTGCTTAATAGGCTTTTTAAACTGCCAACTAATTCCAAATAGCAATTTTATATGAAACATATTATTTATGTAATCATATACAGCTTTAAAAATTATCGGTACTTCCGTATTAGCAGGGCCGTAACTAAAAGGGCGCTATGGGCGGCTCAGCCCCACTAAAATATTTTGAGCCCCCCCCCCTGGAAAAGATTTCAAGGTCACTCAATGAATTTCTGTTCCGAAAATTCAAATGAAATATTGTTTAAAAATCTAATTTAGTTTTGAAACCTTTTCACAGTTTTGCAGAGTTACTAAATTGTATCTAAAATAAGTGTTTCAACACTCCCTCATCCGATTTGTACATATGAAGCTAACATGATGGGATATTTTGCACCAGTTATACACTCAAAACTTCATCATTATATACTTTTCTAAGCATAAAATGAAGTTATTTTAACAGTTTAATAAGAAACAGAGAACCTACAATATGAATATGCACTAATTTATCTTTCTGCGTCAGAGAGAGAGAAAAAAAACTATGAGCCCCCCTACATTCTCTTGGGCCCTCCCTATTGTTCACTACAGCCCTGCGTATTAGACGCAAGATAGCAGTTATTAGCCAAAGATTTCGCCAAAGAATAAAATTGCATTCTCAATTTTTAAAAACAACTAAGAAAATATGACAACCAGATATTCTTTAAAATACATTTTTGTAAAGGTTAATTGATGTATCTTTCGTAAAGTAAGTTTACTAAAGAACTTAAAGTCACTAAATTCATAGATAAAAACGAAATAAAACCAACAACATTCATCGGGTTTTATAGCCGACGATACTATTTTTTTCAGTTGCTATGAAAAAGTGACAACTAAAATATACAGTGATCTGTTATTTTCCATGGAGAAAAGAGATAGATGGAGGTGCAGTAGGCGATTAAATAGGTTTGATGGCGTTATTCTTCCAATATAAGTCTCTCATTCGACCCAAACAAAACAATCACATGGAACAGAGACCGAATTTTTTAACATCATTTTTTCTCTAAATGAAAAAGATCTGAATATATTTTAGCATTATAAAATAGCATTTCATTGCATTATGAATTAAAATTGCATCGCTAAAAGTTTTTCTTTTTTGTGAAAGCAGGCCGTTGTGTTTGATGCAATGCAGCGAATTTTAGAGTTACATTTTTGGCGTCACCTCCAGCCACTAAACTGCATCTCTATTTTTTTTCTTTTTTTCTCTATGGCTATTTTTTCTCTTTTTCCCACATAAATGCGATACTCAAGTTGCCACCATTAGAGAAATTGAACCAAAAACTACAAAAAAAAATTAATATCTGAAAAACAAATTGAGATACTGATGAACCACGTTTGAGAGGAACCTGGACAGAACTGCGCATGGTCGAAAAGAGCGAGTCCATGTCAAAAATGGGGAAGTTAGTACCATCTCGAGATGAGTTTGTTTATTAAACAACCCTAGATGTGTCGAGTTTTTTTGGGGGGAATACCTTTTTGTTTCTGTAATTGATCTTTATCTGTTTTTAAAATTACATTGTAATTCTGTTACACGAAATAAGTTATAAAAAGACAAGTATAGTAAAAAAGACGATTTAAAGGTATGATTATTAAATTTAGCCTAATAACTTTTCACTCGCAATATAGCGCAACTTAATCTTTTTAGAAGTAACGGCATCATGGCGTGATTTTAAAAGATACCAGATTAGCGATTTTTTAAATATGTTTCTTTACATTATTGTGTACACTATTTATTTATATTATTTGCATGCATTGGATATGAATACGGCGCAGATATCATATACTTATAAGGTTTGGAACAATTTTTTTCCAACGTCAATTTGGCGAAAACCTCATTTTCGAATACTGGTTAAATATACATCTTTAAACTATTTTCTATTATTTAAAAAAATAACAATAAATAAAACAATTTTTAAATATATTAAATTTTAAAAACTAATAACTATAGAACAAAAAACATTTTATGTAATTTCAATAAAAGAAAAATTAAGGTTAATAAACAGTTTATCAAAAAATAAACAATATCAGGGTTACCATATTCGGCAAAATAATGCCATTTTGGCGTCAAGTAAATCCCAGTGAGAATATGATATACATGTGCCCTGAATATTTAGGTTGTTAGAATTGGCGAATTTCTTGTATAGCCGCCAAGTCAGATGCCAACCAATCGTTAAAACTGCGTTTTAGCCATAAATATAAATATAAATATAAATGTAAAAAAAAAAAAAAAAATGCTTTTATTAAATATTTACAAAAATGTAAGAGAAAAAATATATATAATTGATAGAAGGTGCACAATCTATTTAATTTAAAATAAGATTTTACTCAGAACAAAAAATAGAAAACAATATTTAATATCATTTCCATGAATACGTAGAAGCAATCTCACCCTCATAGGCTGTTCTCCCCAAAGTCTCAATGGAATCGGCTTGGCATTCTGTCAAGTCAGGACCTTACAAGAGTGGTATATCAGTACAGTTTTCTAACAAACGGCATTTAAAAGTGCATTTTTTTCTCTAAACGATGGTATAAAGATTGAAAACGTGCAATGTCTAGAAGTTTAAAGAATTACAATAGCGAAAATTGCAAAACCGAAATTTCATCGGAAAGTGTTGCCATTCAAATCATGACGTATGCGTTACGCACAGATACGTTTGGCCTTTATTATATAGATTTGGTATAACTCATGCGACATTTACGGTCATCCATTTTCGGCATTTAATCTTATAGTTTGGCGATAGTTTTGTTATTAATATAATAATAAATTTTTAATAATAACATTTACTAATTTATTTGATATTATTTATTTTTTTAATAATTTTCTGTATTAAATAATGTTAAATTATTTTTTTAACATAATCAGTAACTGTAAATAAAATTGGCAATTAAAAATTATTTTTGGCGATCTATCTCATAGCCCGGATAATACATAAATACCTATATTTTTCTTTTTGAATTCATATTTTTGAGAATTTGAATAATTCTGATAAATATTCTTACAATTGTTTAAAACAAAACAAAAACAAAAACAAAAACAAAAAAACTATTTTTGATTTCACGGATCTTGTGTGTTATCTGTCTACAGATTAAAATTGAATTGGCATTTTTTTTTTCAAAGCGCGCCAAAATGCCATTTTTGTAAATAATTGGCAATCTTGAACTACGAAATAAACGAACCAGTATAGTGTAACTTTTAAAATTAAAGTGATTTTATGAGCATTTAAAAAAAATCAAGAAATAATAAAAATTACAAAAATGAGCTTTGATTTTAATAAACTTAGCATCTAAATACAGAAAATCAGGTACAGTAAAACCCCGATAATTCGGATTAATTGGGACCGGACCCAATCCGGATTATCGAAAATCCGGGTTATCCGGAGAATTAGAAAAAAAATGAAATAAAATATAACATACTAACAGAAAATCACCTTTATGTTAAACTTATTGAATATTTGCAGACTGTAATAATGTTTACTTTGCTTAATTATTCCAAAAACATGTCAGAAAAAGTTTTTTATTTAGAATACGACGATGAAACAAGTTAATGTTATGGAAATTAGCTAATCGCTTCTCAAACTTGAAAAAAAAATGACCAAACCGATCCGAATTATCCGGAGATCCGGATTATCGGGGTCCGAATTAGCGGGGTTCCACTGTAATACTGTTCAGTTAAAAATAAACAAAACAGGAATTTTTGAAATAATTTGTGAGCAATAGGTTTTCTTTTTAAAAGGAGAAGTTTTGGATTTTAAAGAATCATACGTAAAAAAAAAAAAAAAAAAAACCTATATAAATATCTAGAATATGTACAAAAACCACATGATACTGAAATATTTCATAATTATTCCGAAAAAATTACAATAAAAAATGCCATAGCGCGTTGTTTATTTTTTATCTCGTTTTTCATGCAAGTAAAAACTTTGAATTTCTTTGAGAAAATGGCATCGATTAAGTAAAAAAAAATCGATAATAATTATCTGGATCTCAGTTGCTGCAATGACCGTCCCCCCTTTACTTCGCACTGAAATGGAGTACTCAAGTTGCCAACTCCAGATTAATATCTAAAAAACAAATTGAGATAGAGTTTTCAAAAAAATTGCATTTAGAAGTACATATTTTTTCTTATACAACGGTGTAAAGATTGAAAATGTGCGGTGTCTAAAAGTTTAAATATTTGCAGTAGCGAAAATTGCAAAAGAGAAATTTCATTGAAAAGTGTTGCCATTCGAAACATAACGTATGCGTTACGCACAGATACGTTTGGCCTTTATAATATAGATTTTTCAATGTTTCACGCCGAATCTATTTTTTTTTCATCATTTGGTTAATGTTTTTTTCATATTCATCAAATTGCTAATATTGGTCAAAAGCCAGCGAAAACACTGGTGGTGTCCAGTGTTATTGGTCCTGTAACGAAATAGTGGAAGCTATTCCTGGGGGTATTCGTATATCTTAGGTCTCAGATGTATTCAGCGAAATTATTAAGTTTTCTGGAGAAGGTTTACGAGTATTCGAATAAAGGATACTTAGCATTTGTTTCGGCGACGAAAACTGCGGTTTTCAGCGTTTTCAGCTCTCATCCTCATAGCTTGAGTTTTCTATGGTTTCGCAAAGTTATATAAAATTATAGATGACTGAAATAATAATTTATTTATATAATTATTTAAAAAAAATGTGCGAGGAAAAAGAATGAACATTCATGATATTTTACGACTTTTTAAAAAACAAGACGGAAATTGCACTTCAAGCGTAGCCCATGAGATTTGTTTGTACTATAACGAAGTTTTTAAAATATTCTGATCTTAGTGTAATAATATACAGCACTTCGCATACAGTATAATAGTCGAAATCTTTCGTGGGTCCCTGTAAATACTATCTGTTTTCTATTATACAGAAAGTAACTTATAGTAAACCTCAGCAACGTATATCAATTTCATAAAATGTGAAATAGTTTAATATAATTAAAACGCGTCCCATACATTATTTCCCATTATACCATTATGTAAAGAAATTCTTTTGTGCGGCTCTGTAAATTAATAACAAATACTCTTTGTGCCACAGATTGTACAGAATGCATATTTTAGTATGTATTTCATCGATGCATAACAATTTTATTACGTTCGAGAAAGTGTTACATCAGTACAATGCACTTGAAACTATTTTTCCCATTGGCCATAATGTAATGGAAAACTTTTGATTGTCCTTGTCATTAAACCTCTCATTTGATTTTCAAAAAATTCGAACTGACTCCACAAAATTATGGAACAATTATATATTTTAAATTTCAAACGATTCGCTTGGGTAATTTTTTCTCTGTTATATGCGAACAGACTGACAGAGTCTATGAGTGACGACCATGTGTAATTACATAATTACAGACGCATCTAAAAATACAAATAAAAGAATTTATAGAAAAACTTGCATAAAAGCAAAAAAAGGCCATAGATTGTCATAGTAAGTTTTTTCAACGGAAATAGATTTCGACTTATAAAATTTTTAGCTTCAATGCAGAATTCTGCAAGATACATAACACTTTTGCTTATCAAAGCAAGTTTTAATTATAATAAAAAAAATCATTTAAAAGTAATTAAACTTTACATTTTATAAATATTTTTGTCTGATTACCTACATTATATGGGGTTTTGTCAGTTGAACCCACGATCCTTAAATAAGGAAGAAAACTTTGACTCGTGTCGCCAAAACGCACACAAAGTAAGCAAAACACAGAAAAAAAAAATAATCAACAACTTGCAAATTTCGTTACCTTTGGCTCATGGATCTCATTTTCTATATTGTAAAGGCCAAACGTATCTTTGCATAACGCATATGTCATTTTCAGAATGGCAACATTTTCCCATGCAATTTCGGTTTTACAATTTTCGCTACTACAAATTTTTTAATTTCTAAGCATTGAACATTTTCAATTTTTACACCATCTTATAGGGAAAAATATGTCACTTAAATGCTATTTGTTTGAAAAGTGTATCTTAATTTGGTTTTGAAATATTATTATTATTATTATTGTAATTTTTAATACCTTTTTTCTAATTCTGGCAATATAAATATTCCACTTTTATTAACAGCCAAAGGGAAAAAGAAACAAAAATGATTACTGTGTTTTTATGTTTCCATTTTCTCATTGAAAGAGAAAAAAAATCGAAATTTAAATGCGCGCTGTTCCAAGAATATCATCTGTTATAAAATCCGGTAAATTTTGGTTTCATTTACACTTAAAAGACTATAAATAGTTTAATATCTGTTTTAGTTAACAGCCCATCGAGACTTCAAGTTTTGAATCAAAATGATCTATTTAAAATATCAATTCTCTTTAAAGGTGGATAAAGATATGAAAGTTGCAATATGTGAATTTTGATATGGTGAAAATGATGTCAGGTTTATATTTCACGGACGAAAAAATTCTCTGATTGAATTAGAGTGGAATAAATTTTGCTGTTCTTCATTTTCGAATACTAGCATAAGAGCCTTAATTGATAACTTTATCATAATAACAGATCTTTAATATTTTTTCTACAACTGTGTTTTATAGAAATGGAATTTTTTAACTTTAGGTTAAATATCATTTGTTTAAGAATTAAACTTACCAATATACTTGCATTTTTTATTGTAACTAATTTTATATGTTTATTATAAATCAATGAAACAGTTTCATCTGAAACATTTTAATTCGCCGAAATTCCACGGGTTCTACTTGTTATTATAAAATCAAAATTAATAATTACACAAACCGACGAAATTGAAAAATGCAAGTTGTTCATTTTTTTTCTTCTTCTTTAATATGATATTTTCGTGAGCCCAGTAAAAGCTTTCTCCCTAGAGGACGTAGTTTGGACCTACTACGTAGAAATAAGACCGATTAATTATAAACAATCTAATTTTAGACAACGCTTTATTTTTACGTTAAATTACTAAAAACTTTAACGTAAAAAAAAAAAAACTTTCAGATAACAATGCAATTCTTGTAAAGATCTAGAGAAAAACTTCACGGGATTGAACAGTATGGTTTCTCAAATATTCCTATACCTATGAGGTCATATAAAAATCCCTAAACAAAAATTCATCTTTCTATTTTTGGCCAAGACTAAGGGTTATATGAACCACTGTACATGGTCTTAGTTCACGGATTCTTAAAAAATGTCAAATATCATGTCAAACTTTGCCTTATAAAGAGTTTCAGGAAATAACTTATTTATTTGCATCGTAAATACCCTAAATTTACCTTTTACTAAGCGATAACAAAATTCCTGCATATTTTATTTTTGAACTTTTTAATTCCGAGTGCTACAGTTTAAAGATGTCAACCGTTAACTTAGAAATAACATAAATTTTAGGGTCTCCGCAACTAAAAAACTTCAAAAATTCTCGCAAAACATTATCGAAAAAGTGGTTTTTTTGTGATGAGTACATAAAGAAGCGACATAAACCATCGAAATAATTTGTTATATATATATATATATATATATATATATATATATATATATATATATATATATATACCTATATAGATATATATACATACAGGGTGTTTCAAAAATGACCGGTATATTTGAAATATCAATAAAAATTAAACGGGCAGTGACAGAAATACACCAATATGCTTGGGAGATCAGTAAATTTTCAGGCAGTCAAACTTTTGAAATTTATTACAATTTTAAACAACAGATGGCGCTGCAGGTGATTGGAAAGACGTAGATGAAAAGATGAAAACACTGTTTGTGAGTTCGCCATTCTGTAAGACGTTTTTCTGTCGCAAGCTTGTGCTGTCCACAGATAGCAAGTTTGTTGTGAAAAAAATGGTTTAATCCTTAGAACAGTGGATTTTTGACTTGAAAAACCAGGTGTACCGCCATATTCCAAAAACAATTGAATAACTCAAGCAGTACATCTCTTTTGCATGTGAAGCCATCCCGCCTGACGCGTTTAGAAAGTTTTCTGGTAATTTCCTTCAGAGACTACACCATATTATTGCTGCGCATGACGGATATGTGAAAAATATCGTACTTTAGATTTTTCTAGACTGCAGCGCCATCTGTTGTTGAAAATTGTAATTAATTTCGAAAACTTGTCTGCCTGAAAATTTACTGTTGTCTCAAGCATTTTGTCACGAACAGTGTATTTCTATCGCTGCCCGTTTAGCTTTTATCGATTTTTCAAATGTACCGGTCATTTTTGAAACACCCTGTATATATATATATACCTTGTGTAAGTGTAAAAGTTTAAATATATACAGGGTGTATCTAAACTACTGGGCAAAACTTTAAGGGGAGATAGTACACATCAAGACAAATAATATTAAATGGGAAACTAAGGGTCCCAAACGTCTTCCGAAGGAGATAGGTGCCATCAAAGTTTAGGGTGCAATATTTGAAATGATTATAAAAAACGGAAAAATTGGTCGATTCGTTTGCGGTTTTCACGAAAACTAGTCTTTATGTCAGATTTGTGTTGAACATAAATTATAAAGATAAATTTCAAAAAATGCTGATTAGACTTTGGAGTCAACTATTTTTTACCGTTTTTTTTTGCATCTCATTAAATTTATTTAGAAGTTTAGACATAAACTTAAATTTTGAGCTCAAAATCTGTGATTAAGTAGCGTAAACTGAATTGTGTTCAATAGCAGTGGTTAGGTTCAAATTTCAAATGATTATAAAAAAAAATAATAATTGGTCAATTGATTTGCAGTTTTCACTAAAACTATTCTTTATGTCAGTATTGTCTTGAAAATAAATTATAAAGATAAATTTCAAATAATGTTGATAGAGGGCGCTTTAGACTTTGGAGTAACGTACAACTATTTTTTACCGTCATTTTTTGCATCTCATTAAATTTTTTAGAAGCTTAGACATAAACATAAATTTTGTGCCGAAAATCTGAATCGTTGAGAGTGGTTAACTATAGCAAACTGAACTGTGTTTAATGGCGGTGGGAAGGTTCGAATTTCAAATGATTATACAAAACAGAAAAATTAGTCGATTCGTTTGCAGTTTTCTCTAAAACTATTCTTTATGTCAGTATTTCCTTGAAAATAAATTTTAATGATAAATTTCAAAAAATTCCGTTAGAGGGCGCTTTAAACTTTAGAGTAACCAACAACAATTTTTAACTGTTATTTTTTGCATCTAATTAAATGCTTGCAAAAGACTTAAATTTTGAGCTCAAATTCTGAATCGTTGGGTGGGGTTAAGAAGCGCAAACTGAACTGTCTTCAGGAGTTGAAATGTTACCCAGCACACCATACGAACACAGTTCAATTTTTCGCTACTTAATTACTCACAACGATTCAGATTTTGAGCTCAAAATTTAAGTCTAAACTTTTAAAACATTTATTTAGATTTTTAAAAAAAGTAGTAAAATAACGGTTAAAAATAGTTGTTGGTTACTCTAAAGTTTAAGGCGCCCTCTAACGGAATTTTTTGAAATTTATCTTTAATGTTTATTTTCAAGGAAATACTTACATAAAGAATGGTTTAGAGCAGCGGTTCCCAAACTTTTGAGCTCGCGGAGCCCTTTTTGGGAAAAATTTCTAAGGCGGAGCCCCTGAACCCAACTATACTCTGTGGTTTACAAAAATAATGTTTTATTTATGCCTATGGAGCAAATATGGAGCAAACCTATATTGAATAAAAATCCGAGCCAGTAATTTCCAACATTGGACCAAAGTTCTCAGTTCGGCTTTTTACTGATACAGAAATTCTGAATTCAGTATGAATTTCCAGTATGAACTCGGAATTCAAGATCAAAATGGTAACCATGTTTGAATTATACATTGCATTGGGACTTACATAAAACTTTTATTATTTATGGCGAAAACCATACACACACAAAAAAAGGTAAGTTGTACCGTTTTCGTTAGCAGAGAGGTACACTTCTATGTAATTCCCATTGGCTACTCGCGAAAAAAAAATACCTAGTTTCAATTACCCATGAGTAATTATGTAACACGTTTTCGCTAGTTCCGCCTACCCGTAATAGAATCAAGCAATTATGGAATATTTTTTTTCGTTCATCCTCAAGTTTCTAATACTTCTAAACATGCAACGAAAATAAATCGTCTCTCACCTTTTTTTTTTTTTTTTTTTTTTTTTTTTTTTTTTTGAGCAAATTAAAAAAAATACATTTAGAATTAAGTCATCGTTTTAGTGTTTAAGTGGGTGGGACAAAATCTATAAGCTATTTAGTTTGATGCATCATTGTTCACTTTTTTGGGCCTTTTTATTTAAAGTATATGACTATTAATTAGTTTTGAAAGAAATTTTCATTGTTTTTTTCCTCAAAACAAACAAGCAGTTATAAACTAAACATGTTAACACCTTAAGGGGCAAGCAATAATGTCTATTATGTAATATTGAATTCGCACCAGAAAAATCGTAAAGTGTTGATTTAAAATCAGAAAAGGCAATTTTTTAACAATTTGCGGTCAAAGTTAAAAATATAAAATTTCCTTAAAAGTTTCTGGTGAGAATCTTCTTTAAATTAAGTGGGATAAAATATATCCCACCGCCCTTCAAGGGGTTAGACGAACTGCAACAAGTAGAAAAACTTTTCTAATAAAATGGGATACATGTGTGAGAATAAATTTATATCTGGCCTGATTATTAGGGCCTGATTATCAGTGGGGCACACTCCCACCAGAAAAAAGAAATGTGTTTTTTTGTTTATTCATGACAGTAATTTCGATGAAAAGGGCGTTTAAACAGGACGAAAATTTCTATACAAATTTTCTGGTGGAAGAGTGCCCCGTTAGTAATCAGGCCCTGGGCACGGCTAACTTTATTAGAGGCCTCAGAAGCTTTTGCTTTTTAGGCGGGTCTTAGGACGGAATTAATGACGTAATCTCCGTCTGTCCAATCACGTGAGGAAGTTGTCCTTGTAAGGAGCGTTACAAACAAGAGTTGTCTTTGCCGATTGGTTAAACATGATATGATGTCATAAATTCCATCCTAACAGACAAGAGCTTCCAAGGCCTCTAATGAAGTTGGCCATGCCCTGGGGCGGGTATTCATTGACAAAAGGTCTAAGCAATGGTTGGAGCTGAGCAAATTTCCGAATTCTTAATGTGAAGACAAATGTAAAGAACCAATATATATATTTTTAAATTGCTACAGACTTATTTCTGATTGGGAATGTGGCAGAGACCAATTAAAAGAAAATTTTAAAGAAGGGTTGTAAAAAGGTACAAGATGCTTAAAAAAATCCAGTTTCAGCCATATACATTGCTTATAAAATTAAGTACAATTATGAAGAAAAGCATAAAAAATTTAAACAACTAAGAAATTATATAAAAAAAATAATAAACAGATTAAAGCAATTAAAGTTACAAAAAGAAAAAAACTATATCACAACGTCATAAATATTAATTAAGTCTAATAAGGGGTTTCTTAAATAATACAAAATATTACATAAAAGGGGCGTTTAAATTGACAAACATTGTCGTACAGAGAAAAGCAGTTTAGAAAAATTAAATATACAAATAACATAAACAGATTAAAGAATTTAAATTTATATATAAAAAAGAAATACATATACACAATGTACAAAAATGAATTATGAATCTAATAAAGGTCTTTAAATGATAGAAGAAAGCAATAAAAATATGTTTTCAGCGACAAACATTATTTTATTATAAAAACCAGTATAAAAAATTAAATAACTAAAAATTAATACAAGTAACATAAACAGATTTTTAAAAAATCAAGCATGTAAAAATAAAAAGAAATATGTACACACATTATACACAAATGAATCTAGTGAGGGATTTTAAATTATTCAAGATCTTTTTTAAAAAGACGTTTTAAGCGACAGATATTGTTTTAAAAATTAAATACAATTTTGAAAACTAGGATAGAAGATTTAAATAAGTAAAAATTAATAAACTTTAATAAATTTAAGGAAATTAAAATTCGAAAAATAAAAATAATACAATATGCTACATATACAAATATTAAATGCCTGTAGTTTTTATTATTATTATTCTGCATAAGTTTGACGAACAATAATATATAAAAGTTTAAGTGTGAAAAATGTGCTTGAATTATTTTGGACAGTTATTTTATTATCTGATGCAATTTTCAACAATAGTAAGGGAATGATTGGTTTTGCATTTAACCGGTTTTTATATTTTGTTTTGATACTTGTGTGAGTGGAGAATCCAGCTTCACACAGATATGTCTTTGAAAATGGGAGCAAAATTAATTTTGCTCTGTCTGACAAGATTTTGTATTAATCTGTCAAATGAAACCAAAATTCAGTGATACACTTGCTTTGAAAAGAGATTTCTAGATCGTTTTGTGGTATTAAATCAATGGGAGATTCGTATTCCTCAGAGCTTAAGCTGAATGGTTTTATTTTTACACTGAATGGATTTAGTATCCGTTTAAAATCGTCCAGAATTTTATTTTGAGCTGCTGGAAAGTAATGCTTAAATGAATTTATCAGAGCTTCGAAATGATCTTGAATATTTTCTGATTTTTTTTTTTCAAACTTAATGTTATGATCATTTTAAAATATTTTAGTAAGAGTTAGGTATTTAATAAGAATTAAGAATAAACGTATAAATAGGCAGAGCTCCAAAGAACTAAATTGTTGTCCCTTTTGTTCTTCAAGCAGAGTTAACAGCACTGGCGGGCCTTTTCTGTTTCGATTCACGTTGTGCATTCAATTCAGAATACTATTTCTTGTAGCTTATTATAAATCGAATTTTTAAGGCACATTTAGAGAAGAAATATAAAATAAAACAATTCAAACCAAAAATATTATACAGAAAGTAGATATATTTATAATGCCAATGTTTAATTGGCTTTAAAGTGTATCATTGTATTTTTCAACCCAGTTATAGATGCACTTATTTTTGACACACACATACACGCACAAATTTCTACATATTTTTGAAAATCGTTATTGAAAATTGTTTTGAATTTGTTAATTTTCCTGGAACGCCACGGAGCCCCTGGAAAGTTCAGGCGGAGCCCCAGGGGCTCCGCGGAGCACACTTTGGGAACCTCTGGTTTAGAGAAAACCGCAAACGAATCGACCATTTTTTCCGTTTTTATAATCATTTGAAATTTGAACCTCCCCATTCTCATTGAACACAGTTTAGTTTGCGCTACTTAACCACTCTCAACGATTCAGATTTTCAGCTCAAAATTCATGTCTAAGATTCTAAAAACGTTTAATGAGATGCAAAAACTAACGGTAAAAAATAGTTGTACGTTACTCCAAAGTCTAAAGCGCCCTCTTTCAACATTTTTTGAATTTTATCTGTATAATTTATTTTTAAGACAATACTGACATAAAGAACAATTTTAGTGAAGACCGCAAATCAATTGACTAATTTTTCTGTTTTTTATAATCATTTCAAATTTTAATCTACCCACTCCCATTGAACACACTTCAGTTTGTGCTTCTCAACTACAGATTTTGAGCTCAAAATTTAAGTTTATGTCTAAACTTCTAAAAAAATTTAATGAGATGCAAAAAATAACTTAAAAAAATAGTTGTTCGTTACTCCAAAGTCTAAAGCGCCCTCTAGCGTCATTTTTTAAAATTTATCTTTATAATTTATTTTCAAGACAATACTGAAAAAAAGAATAGCTTTTGTGAAAACCGCAAACGAATCGATCAATTTTCCCGTTTTTTATTTTCAAATTTTGGTCCCTAAACTTTGATGGCGCTTATCTCCTTCGGAAGACGTTTGGGACCTTTAGTTTCCCATTTAATATTATTTGTCTTGATGTACTATCACTCTTTAAAGTTTTGCCCAGTAGTTTAGATACATCTTGTATACATGTTATGCACACACACATATATATACACATACATATACATTGCAGTGAATCGCTTAACAGGTGGCCCTACTTTACAGGCTTTTGTGCGATTTCCGCAATAGCTGTATCTCCAAAATTATACGTCTACTGTCGCGCGTAATTGGAGGCACACAGGGCCAAAACAATGAAAAAAATTGTAATCGAAGTGATAAAAAAATGAGGTTTAAATCAACTGACGCATTTATACAGTACATTGGTGTCCAAAAGTTAAGCATAATTGGTAATTAAGTAAGTAATGAAAGAAATATAAATCGAAATGTAATGAAACTCCAGGTGTGTAAACAAAATAGTACGCGTCATATATTTTCGCGAAGAGTTTTCCCCGAAATCGAACAGGGGACCGTCAACAAATTGTAAAAGAACGAAGATCTTTTGGATAACCCTGTCAAAACTAATGTAGCAAAAGCGTTCAAACTGCACATTATGATTAAGTGGCTTATTGTAGTGTACTGTGTTTATTTTTATAAGGATAGCATGTATACTCGTAGAGAAATTAAGGTTTTTATAAAAACTGTCCTAAGTTTTTTGCTTATAATTTGCAGAGCTCTTAAAATAAAATAATGTTCTTTTTTGAAAATATGACAAACATCATGGTACACAATACCCTGTCATCAGAATTTAAAAATAATAAAAATTGTATGACAAATGAGCAGGTTTACTAAATAATTTTTACTGCGCATGCGTGAACGCTATTAAAATTTCATTTGCATATTATGTTAGTTAAATGTGTAGAGAAACTTTTGTGAAAGTCTCAAAAACATAGATTAAAAATTCTGAAAATTATCGTTGATAGAATGAGATCAAAATATTTTATTCCCTAATGAAGCAAAAATATGAGGGGCTGTATCCATATTCCATTGTTTCGTGCCTAGACAATACTGCACGTACAACTGTATTTGGATAAAACCCCTGATATTTTGCTTTCTTTTAGAAATAACGGATTTTGAGTTATTGTATTTAACAACACATGTGACTTGATTACGCATTTTTACAGAAAATTTATGACCTTACCAACGTAATTGCAGCAGAGCTAGATGATTACGTCTTCGACACTATTTCTACAGAATACTTAAAAATATTAATATAAAAAGTTTTAGAATGTTAAGCAGATAAAAATAATTAATTTAAGCTAATTTAATTGCAAAATATAGCAATACAATGTTTTTAAAACTTAAATGTATACATATGGCTCACATCTTAATGTATCAAATTTTAGCTGAAAATTTGCAATATATTTTTTACTATTTTCGCTATTATAAGTTCGTCATATCAATTTCAAATAACTTTTTTCTTGAAAACAAAAGTCTAATTAAGAGTTAACAATGCTATTGTGTCTTCAACCAAACAACTATTCTAATATGCATATATGTTTTTTTTTTTTGTTGTTGTTGTTAAGTTTAATGTATAGTTTATACTTTAACAACTCATATTATAGGTAATTATAGAAGCGTCAGTTCCCGGACATTTTCTCAGTTTCTTTCTGATTACCCCATACGTACTCAAAGCAAACAATTACTTTTTTCAATGTGTCAAGTATTCATTATTTACACTAAGGTAAAATTAACAAGATCCATAATAAATTTTTATCACTATTGATTCTGTAACAACGGATCTGAGAAGCTTATTTGAGAGAAAAATTGAGTAAAATTTAACTTTTTCCCGCATATATATAAGCAATACTCACAAAAATGAGAAATTTAAATGTTATAGAAAACAGTAATTCTAGTTGTTTAGGTATATCCAACGAAATTGCCGAAGGATATCTAACCTAAATAAAAGTATCGTTAGAGATGCTTTACTCGGATGGTAATGCACAATATCAATAAAGAATGTATAAGGGTAGAGATCATTTTACTACTTGTCGATAAAAGGTGGAAATTTTGTAACATTATTTTTATCATGTTTATAACAAACGTATGAATAGCTTTTCTACACCTATAATAAATATTGCTATCGGATAAAATAATGGTTTATGCGTGTTACATTTGAAATCAATAAAATGAATATCACATGCAATTTATACAATTTAATATATATACAGGGTGTTTCAAAAGTGACGGGTATATTTGAAAAATCAATAAAAATTAAACGGGCAGCGTTAGAAATATATCGCTTGTTGCAATATGTTTGGGACAACAGCAAATTTTCAGGCATACAGCTTTCGAAATTAGTTAAAATTTTCGACAGCAGATGGCGCTGCAAGCAATTTGAAAGCTATATTAGAAAACGCAATCTGTGAACTTGCCATTCTGTAAAGCCTCTGTCCCTACCCGCGAAGACACTCGCGAGCTAATACCATGCCTGTAGAGAGGTATTTTTGTAATAATTCTTTCGCATTTTGACATTTTTAAATAATTTTTTGCATTGCTTATCCGAGATCCTTCTCAAGAGCGCTCTTTGATTATGTATTTTTATTTTGGTTGCAGGTATTTTCTATAAAGTTACTTTTACTTCCAAAACCAGTTTCGAAATAGAAAATCTGCGACCAAAATCGAAAGTGTAATCATATGAGCGATCTTGAGAGGGACCTCAGCCAAGCAATGCAAAAAAAAAAAAAAAAAAAAAAAAAATATTTAAAAATGTCAAAATGGAAAGAGTTACTACAAAAATGCCTCCCCATAGGAATAGCTTTAGCTATATATATATATATATATATTTGTGTCGTAGAAAGAAAGTCTGAATTTGTACCAGAAATTCTTAATAGTAATATTTTATTTATTTAAGAGGACAGTGGACCTTTGTTTGAGCAAAATAAGTTTATTTCTGTGATATAATAATACCAAAACAGTTCTTTCTTATTAAAATATCATTTATGAAGGTTTTAAGAAGTAAATAATAAAGGTAAGTGCATTTATATATTTTAAAAATGATTTTCTCAAAACTAATTTTTCAGCGTTTTTAGATTTTTGAAATGCTTCTTGCGACGTAATTTTTGATCAATATTTATGAAATTGTTAAGGAAGTATCCTGATATTTTTTATAAAGAAATTGTGTAATCTTTGTAAAATTCGTCTTCATTAAGATCGTCAAATTTGATAGTTCACTTATTAAAATTCAAAATTTTGATGAAAATCGATATGGAATTTAGAAAAATATCTGTAAAATATTAACTATTTAAGAGATTAAAAAAATCTTACATAAATTTGTTTTTATTAGAGTTTTTAATGATAAAAATGCAAAAGCAAGAAAACATCTCAAAAATTAAGATACGAGAAGCATTTTTAAATTTCGTTTAAAACTTTAAAAATTTGAAAAATATTTAAAAGTTTTAATAAGATTGAAATTTTTTTAAATGTGTTCTATATGCTTTTGGTAAAATGTATATATGCACAAAATTTTCATATTGCTATGATAAAAAAAAAAAAAAGAACGTCCACCGTAAAAAAAAGTTCACCGTCCCCTTAACGATATATGTGGAGGGATTACACATTTTTATAGTAAAAATTATGACCTTTTTAACAAAATTGCAGCAGAGCTACCTGTTTACGCCTTCCACATTATTTTTACTGAATACTTAAAAATAATTATAAAAAATTGCACAATGTTATACTGAGAAAAATAATTAATTTAAGCTCATTTAATTGTAAAATATAGCAATACAATATTTTAAAACCTAAATGTGTACACATGCACATATCATGAAGTATCAAATTTTAGCTGAAAATTTGACAATTATTATTTTATTTATTTTTACTACTTTCTCTATTATAAGATCGCTATATCAGTTTGAAATAACTTTTTCCATAAAAACAAACAAACAAAAAAAAAAAAAAAAAAAAAAAAAAAAAAAAAAAAAAAAAACAGTCCATTTAAGGTTTAACAATTCTATTGTGTCTTAAAACTATACAACTTTTCTAATATGCATGTATGTCTTTTTTGTTAAATTTAATGCATAGTTTGTACTTTAACAACTCAATTTATAGGTATTTATGTACGCGTCACTTGCAGGACATTTTCTCCGTTTCTTTGTAAATGGCCCGTATATACTGTAAGAAAACATTTTTTTTTTTCGTAGGTGTGAAGTATTCATTATTTCCATTAAGGAAAAATTACCAGGATCAAGAAATAATTTTTATCACTATTGAGTCAATAGCAACAATGGATAGAAAAAAGTTAATAAAATTTAACATTTATCAGTGTATACATAAGTGATACTTACAGAAATGAAAATTGTAACTGCTATAGAAAACAATAAATGTAGTTGTTTCGGTAGATCTAACGAAACTGCCGAAGGATATCTAACCTAGATAAAAATACCGTAAGAGATGCTTTATTCGGGAATGGTAATGCACAATAAGAATAAAGAATGTATAAGAGTAAAGATTATCCTACTACTTGACGATAAAAGGGGGAAATTTCGTAAAATTATTTTTATCATGTTTATAACAAACGTATGAATAGTTTTTCTACACCTATAGTAAATATTGCTATTGGATAAAAAAAAAATTACGAGTGTTACATTTGAAATCAATAAAATGAATACGTTTTCCACATTTAATATATATAGATATGTTCAAAAGATATGAATTCGTACCAGAAATTGTTAATAGTAATGCTTTATTTATTTAACGAAATACGTGAATTGATTATACTTTTTATAGTAAAATTTATGACCTCCTTTACGAACTTGCAGCCGAGGCACCTGATTACGCCTTCCACATAATTTTTAAGAATACTTAAAAAAGTTGCAAAAAGTTAAAAAAGCTGCAGAATGTTAAGCAGATAAAATTAATTTAAGCTCATTTAATTGCAAAATATTGAAGTAGAATATTTTTAGAACTTAAATTTGTATATATGGCACACATAATAAAATATCAAATTTTAGATGAAAATTTGAAAATTATTTTTTTTAATTTATTTTTACTGTTTTCTCTATTATAAATTCGTCATATCAATTTTAAATAACATTTTTCTTAAAATTAAAAAAATATTGATTTGACAATGTATGGTATTTAATGACGTCACTTTTTCAGAAAAAAGATTTCATACTTCCGCCAATTCAAATTTAAAATTTCGTAATCCCTGATATGAAAAGCCTCTGAAAGTGATCGTCATATTAATGCAGTTATAGATTTTAAAAAGTATATTTTTATCAAATTACATCCACATTTTCTTTTTAACAGTAAAATTTCCATATTTAATCCTGTTTAGAACAATGTTAAAAATGTAAAGTTGAATCTAAGGTAAAAATTTGGTTATTGGAAAAAAAAAAAAAAAAGAATAAAATTGAGATTTTTAAATTTGATACAGTTATGAATATCGCAATTATTGTTATCATTGCTTTGTAGATATTTGCTTACTTGAATTCGTCTGAATTCAAATATTCAAAACTACTCCATAAAAGTAACATTTAAAATGCTCGAAGTAATTAAATATAGACAATTTGCGAAACTCCTTATTACACATCAATTTAAACATTCATTTATAAGTTCCCATATATTCCAGGTACATTTTTTGGTGTCAGAAAGCAGAAATTTCAAATTATTTTTTCACGTGGTCAGCAAAACTTGTGTAGTGTATTATTAAAATGTACAATCGTTGTTTTATATATAATTTTTCAGGTAATTTTTAAAAAATCAAAAAAATTAATTTATATCAATGTGTCCCATTCCCGGGGCAGATTGATACACCTCATGGAGCACTTTAATACGTCTGGGAAAAATTGAGACAAAATAACACCAATGCATATTTTTCATAGAAAAATAGTTGGCAAACCATTTTATATTTATTTAAAGAAATTCAAATCACCCACAATTTATTTCTAAGCAATATTAAAGCGATTAAAATGAAATGTATAATGACCTGATGTTCTGGCTGTTCCTTGTCTGATTGTTGACTGTGGTAATTTTGTCATATCTGGCATTTCAACCCCAGCATTAGCTTCTTCCTTAGGAAAGATAAAAAAATTACCAGGTTTTCTGTTTATAAATCGGTTTATAAATAGAACATAAAGGATAATTATATTAAAAATTATGTTTATAATATAATTATCCTGTTCTGCAGCTTGTTTCTCTTAATTAATATTTCTCATGTCAAAACTACTTTTTTCTCTCGAGAATCGATATAAATTTGAGATTTTCCAGGCTGCCATACTTTTCTTTTGTTAGTTCTACAAGCACTAGATGTTGGGTAAGTTCATACGTTTTCTGTTTGAAAGAATACTATAAAATGTTCTAATATAAATAAATTAGACCTATTTTATTTCAATAAAAGCTAATATTAGAAATTTTTGCCAAAAAGTGGTTGGATTAAGGAGTGTATGGTAAAAAAAATAATAAAAGGTAATGGAAGCATGAACTAGAAAAGGATTTAGGTGATATTAATGTGCCCCAACATAGACTGTATCAATGTGTCCCATACAGCCATTTTGAATAAAATGACTCTGAAATCCAACACTTCATAATTTATCTAACAATAAAGAATGTGGAACTGATAAAGAGTAGCTTTACCTGCCAGGGAGAGTAATCTTTTCGGTTGAAAATACTGGAGCATTTGTATAATATCATTTCAATTGTACAACTCAAATTTACTTTTCACCTACAAAAACAATAAATCACCCGTCTCATTTCATCAAACTACTGAATCATTCCAAGACTTTCTGTATGTAGTTGAGTGCACTAGCATCACCTTTTGGAACTGTTGTGAAACTTCCTGTAATGACCCTGTTAGCAGTAGACCGGGTGTATCAATGTGCCCCATGTATCAATGTGCCTTAGTTCCCCCTACCAATAACAGCGGAAAAGACAAGGCTTATTTGAAAGAAAACTACGATAAAAATTCGATAATTCTGTCGATATCTGATGCTTATCTACGAGAAAACAAGAAACTCAAGTGTCAGCACGGAACCAACCCAGGAAAAAAAATCAGCAAAAACCTTTAAAAAAAGCTCAGGTAAAATGCCGGTATTTGGAACTAAGGTTTCTTGAAGGTAAAAAACCGGCATTTTCCCTGGAAGTAAAATATTCAGGTATTTTGCAGATATTTGGAACTAAGGTTTCTTGAAGGTAAAAAACCTGTATTTTCACTGAATATGTGAGAAAACAAAGTTTTAAATTGCACATTTCTAATTTGTACTCAAAATAAACAATAACCCCTCCTCCCCCCAATTGTGAAGTAGTAGGTATAGGAACCCAGCGGAAAAGAATAAATATTAATTAATTAATGAGAGAATTAGCAATTAGTGTTTTACGAATGGATGGATAGTACGATGGGTACGACATAATCATGCCGACCTCCGGTGAAAACAAAAATGCCGTACTAAAAAAAAATTTTTAATTTTAAAGAAAATTAATTAAAATCGTTAATTTTATGTAATAGTTAGTCAATTTCCCGGTTTTTATCTAAAAATTCGAAAAAAAAATATTTTTGCGAAAAAATGAAAAAAAAAAGACGAAAAATAATTTAAGTTTAGAAATTAAAACATGAAAAATGGAGAAAATAGTTATTTTTTTTATAAATGCATATAATTACTATATATAATTACTGGGTACATTGTCTTGAAGTTTTAGAATCTCGTGATTTTTTTTCAAAGCTTAGAAATTTCTCGTGGTCGCTACGGGATCTGATATGCTGCCAGTTGGGGTGAACGGAACGCTATCTTGGATATATATATCTTAATACTTATCACCATTAGGCTGAACTTAGCGTTATTTAGCTCGAATTCGAACACGTGGTTCTAGATTAATTTGGAAGAAATAATAATAAAAGTTTAATTAATGCGAGGATTTTTATGAGAAAATTTTTATAAACTAATCTTGATTGAAAATTAGACTATGGAGATGATTTTTACATGATTTGTGAAATTTTAATTAAGAGTTTAAGCTATTAAATACTTAGAATTGTGGAACTTAGTATCTGCAAGGGTCGATAGAATTAACTGGCAAATGGGTGTGATAATTAATTACTAATAATTTAATTAATAATTGTCCTAAAAACATGCAACTTACCTCAAAATGTAGCTGGGATATTCTCACATCTAAATCAATAGAATGGCCCCGTCGCGCGGGCCATGGGTCGCGCCTATTCTTGTATTTTGAAGAGCATTTCTGGGACACGTCCGCAGGTAACAAAACGAAGGCTTCAAATAAGATATTGTAAATATTCACTAAGCCATTAAGTCACTAAAGATAAATTGAAGGCTATATCTTTCTTCAACATTCCTGAAGTAAACTTATAAAAATTAGCTAAGTCAATGAAGGTAAATTGAAGGCTATATTTTCCTTCCTTCAAAATACCTGAATAATATTATATTTACACCTAAACAGGAGATGGAGTTGTGTGAATACGCCAAACAATCAGCGAATATATTTTATGGAATTAGTTCTACAGAACTGCAAAATTTAGGGTATGAGTTTGCTAATTTGAAATGACATAAACATGCCTGGAAATTGATTAACAACAAAAACAAAACTGGAAGTGCTGATTGGTTGACTAAGTTTATGCAACAACATCCTTCAATTTCCTTTCGAGTTCCTGAAGTAACAAGTTTGAGTAGAAATACAAGTTTTAATAAACATAATGTGTAACAAATTTTAATAAATTAGCGTCTGTATTAGAAGCTAATAAATTTAATTCAAATGACATATATGGAATATTGATGAGACAGGAGTAGGAACACTAGCAGAAGGCAGCTGCAGAAACCTGTAAAAATAATTGCAGAAAAGGGTTAAAAAAGAGTTGGGGGAATGACCTCTAACTATGGCTAATTTTATTAACACTCTGCGAAATTCAATCCCACTGATGTTTGTATTTCCACGTAAGTTTTTTAAAGCTCATTTTATTCGTGACTGTCCCATAGGCTCTTGAGGAACATCAAACTCAAATGGATGTTTACAGGACCTGATATTTTATTTTTCATGAAACATTTTGTTAAAAATGTAAGGTGCTCGATAGAGTCGCCAGTCTTAGTATTGCTTGATAACTATAGCTGTCATCGAAATATTGATGTTTTGGATTATTGCATAGACAGCGAAGTGATTTTGTTATCATTTTCACCTCACATGAGTCGCAGATTACAACCCCTTGATGTGTCAGTATACGGACCGCTCAAAAAATTCTTCAATCAGGCTGTGTGTGGATGGTTGAAATCGCACCCTGGAAGCAATGTGTCGATATACGACATACCAGGTAATGTCGAAATAGTCCTTCCTAGTGCTGCCACTCCAAAAAACATTCAAGCAGGATTTCGTTGTGGTGGAATTTGGGAATTTAATAGGAACATTTTTGCAGATGAAGACTTTCTATGTTTCTGAGTAACTGATCTACCGTCATCTATCGAAGGTAAAAGCGTTAAAGACCAGAATGACAATGAAAAAAAATCAGTAAATATGTAATTGTTAATAATCCAAGCACTTCAGCAATAACTTTAATCAATGATGGTGATATTGCAGGACCGTCTTCAGAAGTAATAAATCTCATTGAATTAGATGATTCTATGACAACTAAAAGTAGTAATGTGTGAGTGGTACGTCTTACAGAAATAAGACCAGTTCCTAAAGTAGGACCTGGAAAAGGCAAGCAATCTATTCGTAAATATTTGAAATCTGTCATTTTAACAAGCATACCTCTAAAAGAGAAAATTTGAGCAAACTAATAAACAAAAGAACGCAGAAAACAAATTGAAAAAAAAAACTTCATGGAAAGGCCAATCAGTGCATAAAAAATGATACCTAGGTAAAAATGAAGTTGTTTCTCCCCTTAATAAAAGGGGAAAACAAGTATTGGATAGCTCTGAAGATGACGAAAATCGCTTATGTCTAGTTTCCTTGGAACAGTACAAACTTTCTAGACCCGGAAAAGACTGGGTGCAATGCATGATAGGTAAAGGATGGGCGCATGTCAAATGTACCAAAAATGATCCTTATTATATTTGTATTAACTGCAAATCAGACGCTGAAACAAGCGATCACAATGAGTGATTAAAAACATAGGATATATGCCGACACGTTGTAGTAGGCTCTCGAGTCAAAGATCAGTATGGTCAAAGATTAGTGTTTGCTTACTTTTTATTTCTCTCCTGATTAAGACAGTTTTTTTATTGCTAAGTGTCTCTAAAAGGATCTTTATAAAGGATTAAGAATTTACAAGTGTTAACTATTTAACTATTTTATTTTCATTTGATTTACAATATTATAAAAACATGAAAGTGCTTTATTGTTTTAAGAACGTTATAAATAAATAAATTTCTCATTCTTGATTTAACATATCCCATTAAATCGCCTTTCTTACATAATATGTATATGTTACAATGTCCTTGTATGTGCCATTTATGTGTCACAAAGTGCCCCAAGCATATCACAACTTACCCCTTACCGGGGGATAGTAGTGACAGATTTTGAGGTTACGCAGAATTCATTTTCTGTTATGAAAAACGTTAATAATGTTAATAGTAGTTTTATAAATATGTTACGCAAGACTTACCCTAATGCTATAATACACTAAATGTATCGCTTCAGTTCAAATCTTACGGCTAACATAAAAAATGTCGAAAATGTCACTACTATAGCCCCGGTCTCCCTTAAACGTTTTTAATAAAAATAAATAAATAAAAAAAGAGATCAATTTATTTTGATTCTTTAAATAAATCTAACTCAAATGTGTTGTTTTATCTTTCGATGATACTCAGCATTACATTTATTATCAAATAAAACATTTTCAGTAAGATAAAAAAGAATATTTCTTTTCTTATGTACCAATAACAGCGAAAAAGACGAGGCTTATTCGAAAGAAAAATAGGATAAAAATTCGATAATTCTGTCAATATCTGATGCTTATCTCCGAGAGAACAAGAAACTCAAGAGTAAGAAGGGAACATAATGCAATAAATTCTGAAAATATAACAAAATAGCCAAACGATTTCCAACATACACAAAAGTATAAGAAGTCAAATTTATTAACTGACAATTATGAAAGTTTTTTTCTAAACAATGAATAAGCATACATATTATTTATAGAATCAACATACTACCATTTGTTAAAAATAAAAAAATTGTTTGGTAATATAAAATTTCGTAATATTCAGTGAAAATATTGTTTCGGTAATACTTAAGTCCAATAATATCAATGATAAAAATATCTTCAAATTAGATAAGATAATAATATAGTCACTCTTCTGCACTGTATGTTTCTACATTTTCGATACATTTAAAGATCATACATTTTTTAGGTGTTTTGGCGGAATAGTATTATTGTAAATTTCTATGAATTTCTCTATTTTAATTATCAGTCTTGTCTGACTCAAGTTGTGATTGCAAATTATAAATCCATTAGATCCAAGTTAGAAATCGATTTATGATTCAAATTTGCATACGCTTTTTGCATGCTCATTGGAAATTGCAGACTTAACAGCAATGGAGAATTTTTAGTTTAAAAACCGGAAAAGTGTTTCGAATATTTTTTGAGAAAGTTTTCTTATAACAGATGGTCTATAAACAAGAGTCATTATAAAAGATAAATCGAGGTATGTATACCTATATTTTTAATTAGTTTAAATTCTATTAATTAATAAATCATTTTGTGTTTTTGATGACATAACTACATTTTATTTTACATAAAGACAAAAGTTTTGGTCAGAAGAGTATAGAGTCAACTTAGGCTACACACATTGATAGTCAGTGATTATGAATATTTATGTATGCATTAATTATTAAAATATAATTTTGGACATTTTCATTTATGTTATAACTTTTGACCAAAAATAGGAAGATTATAGAAATTCGGTTTTGATTTCGTTTTATGTCGATTTTTATCCTCTTAACCTAATATTTACGTTAAAGAATTTTGAATAGGAAGTGTAAACCAGTTCGCGCGGCCTTCTAGACATTCGTACGACTTGTGTAATTCGCTGATCGAGCGTGACCCGATCATCGTACGATATTCTATGCCCATAATATTTACGTTTGATCCGATCATCGTACACGGGATATGCCCGTAATATTCACGTTTGGCCCGAACATCGTACACGGGATATGCCCGTAATATTTACGTCTGGCCTGAACATCGTACACGGGCTATGCCCGTGTTGCAGATTAAGGGATTAAAGAGAATTGCATTTTTCATTTATAATTACAATTAATATTTCTTGCTTTTTTATTAAAATAATTTAGTGAAATTCTGCCATTTTTATTCCCATAATCTTTCAGTACTCATATACCTTATTCTTTTTAAAGTAAAAGTTGTTAATGAAAATATATAACGAAAAAAAAAAACATTTTGCGATTTATTTTGATTTTTTGAAAAGTGTCTTGTTTTATCTTTCAGTGATAATTCAGCATTGCATTTATTGTCAAATAAAACATTTTCAGTAAGATAAAAAAGAATGTTTCTTTTCTTATGTACCGATAACAGCGGAGCAGACGAGCTTGTTTAAAAGAAAAATAGGATAAAAATTCGGTAATTCTGTCGATATCTGGTATTTATCTCCGAGAGAAGAAGAAACTCAAGTGTCAGCACGGAACAAAATGCAATAACTTCTGAAAATATAACGAAATAGCCAAAAGATTTGCAACATACACAAAAGCATAAGAAGTCAAATTTATTGACTGATAATTATGGCAGTTTTTTCTAAACAATGAATAAGCATAAAACCAAAAAATAAAATACTTAGATTACTTAAAGGTGTTTTTTATTAATAAAACCTAGTACTTTCGAGCATGTCATGCTCATCATCAGGGTTAAAACAACGAAAAACTTTTTCGTTGTTTTAACCCTGATGATGAGCATGACATGCTCGAAAGTACTAGGTTTTATTAATAAAAAACACCTTTAAGTAATCTAAGTATTTTATTTTTTGGTTTTATGTATAAGTAAGGTGAATTAAAGGATTCGACATATGTGATATGTTATATCATTTTAATCTTATGAATAAGCATACATATTATTTATAGAATCAACGTACTACTATTTGTTACAAATAAAAAAAAATTTCAGTGATATAAAATTTCGTAATATTGAGTAAAATATTGTTTCTCTAATACTTACGTCCAATAATACCAATGTTAAAAATGTCTTCGAATTAGATAATAATATGCATGCGCTGTATGTTTCTACATTTTTCGATACATTTAAAGATCTTACATTTTTCAAATGTTTTGGCTGAATAGTATTATTATAAAATTCTATGAATTTCTTTATTTTAATTATCAGTCATGTTTGACTCAAGCTGTGATTGCAAATTATAAAGTTAGAAATCTATTTATGATTCAAATTTGCATACATTTTTCGCATGCTCATTGGAAATTGCACACTTAACAGCAATGGAAAATTTTTAGTTTAGATACCGCAGAAGTGTTTTGAATATTTCAAAAATATGCATTAAAATATTTAATTGCTATAAAGGACGTTAAATATTAATAAAAACATTAAAAGATATTAATAATTTTTTGCATGTTTCGATTGAATTTACTCAATCATCATCAGAAAAAGGAAATACAAATAGACACAAAGATGGAAAATGACAAAAAACTATTATAAATGAAATTAAATTTTTTAAAATAAAAATCACGCGCGTTATATTATAATTATGTATCACGTTGCTTAATTTTTAAATTATTTAACAATTCAATCCAAATATTTGGGATTTGAAATGACAAGGAGTCATTGCAGACCATTGAGCTTCTGACGTAAATTTCAATACTCTCTGTAATAAAAAGTTGCAAATAAAAATCTGACCTATAAATTAATCTACTTTCATTAAATAAAATATCTATGTTTTCCATTTAATTTAGCCTAGATAATGCGGTTTTACCTCTATTAAATTTTATGTCTGCAATGTGTTCTTTACATCTTACTTTGAATTTTCTTTGAGTCATGCCAATATAATAATTTTTATAACCACCTTCTTTGAGAAATGGAATGATATAGACACCTGATTGGTCAAATTTATCAATGGGGTCAATTCTAGTTGTTAAAATTGATTTTAATTTTGGAGGGGGTCTTGCAATTAAATTTAAATCAAACTTTTTTAATTAAAAATAAATTAATTAAAAAGTTTATTAACAAAATGAACAATGCAGTTTTTGAAAATAAAGCCGACAATGAAAATAACATGAAAAGGGTTGTTATAAATTATCATCCAAACTTTTTCGAGTCTGCTAAAACACACACTGATACATAATTATAATATAACGCGCGTGATTTTTATTAAAAAAAAATTAAATTTCATTTATAATAGTTTTTTGTCATTTTTCATCTTTGTGTCTATTTGTATTTCCTTTTTCTGATGATGATTGAGTAAATTCAATCGAAACATGTAAAAATTATTAATATCTTTTAAAGTTTTTATTAGTATTTAACGTCCTTTATAGCAATTAAATATTTTAATGCATATTTTTGAAATGTTTTTAATGGACGTATATGAAAACTTCTATTTATATTTAATGTGTTTTGAATTTTTAGAAAGTTTTCATATAACAGATGATCATTAACAAGAGTCATTATAAAATTTAAATCGAGGTATGTATGTCTATTTTTTAATTAGATTAAATTCCTATAATTAGTAAATTATTCTGTGTTTTTGATGAATTAATTATATTTTATTTTATATGAAAAAATATTTTGCTCAAAAGCACACAGTGTCAACTTGGGATACACACATTATTAATTTGTGATTATGAATATTTATGCATGTATTAATTACTTAAACATACTTTCGGTTATGTTCAATTACGTTTTAATTTTTGGCCGAAAATAGGAAGATTATCCAAATTTGTTTTCGATCTCTTTTTCTGTCGACTTTTGAACATAATTGTCATTTTAATTTATTATTACAATTAATATTACTTGTTTTGTTTTATTAAAACAATTTATTTTGTAGTAGTTATGGGATCCGTGATGGTGATGATAAATGTGGCTCAGATCTTATAAGAAAATATGTAATGAAATGTTTAGCTCCTACCTGTGCCTTGAAACGCAATTGTCACACGAAAGATTCGGTTATTAAATTCTGTACGGAGCGTAGATGTTTTAGTAATCCAGAGTAGAGTCAAACCTGTCAAAAACGTAAATGTGAAAGAATGCCAAGTTCGTTAAAGGTTTCGCTAATAAAAGTAGTGAGATCTAATTGCAAACCAAGTTTTTTCGGAGCTCCTTAAATCATAACTCCTGTCGTGCATAATATAACGAAAATAGCATTATTAGCAACTATTCAATTGCTTAAAAGAATTTGTTATGTTACTTGTTATTCAATTGAGCGAGTTAACAAGTTTTCTCTTATTCAATTTTTTCTATTTAGTTGATCAGAAATTAAAGATGATCCCTTCCTTAACTTATTAGTATCTTAACTTCAATATACTTATTCGAACACTCGATTAACTAGATCTTTGCCAATCAGACTCCAGTTTAAATTATACTCCAACTCAAAGATTAAAGTTGGTAGCTGAAAACTTGCCAAGTCGCTCTATTGGATAACAAATAACATAACAAATCATTTTAAGCAATTGAATAATATTATGCATGACAGGAGTTATGATTTAAGGAGCTCCGAAAGAACTTGGTTTGCAGTTAGATCTCACTTCCTTTATTAGCGAAACCTTTAACGAAATTGGCATTTTTTCACATTCATGTTTTTGATTGGATATCATTATTTTTTGTCAAATAAGTAGGTATTTGTTTCTTTTTTGAAATAAGTAGGTTAAATTAGTTAAGTTAGTTTTATTTAATATTAATTAATCTTTCAGCTTTTTCCTGCATTTATTCACTGTTTTTTTCAGTCAAATTAAAGAATTTAACATTAGGTCTGCTTATGATCCTTTAAATTCCACTAATAAGGATGTTTCTTTTACATGAATGGGTACTACTTGATTATTTCGTCGACCAAAAACGTTTGTAGTCAATTTGGCGAAATATCGCTATATTGACAACAAAAATTACGCACCAAAAGTCATGCTAACATGGCGCTATTTCTGGTATTTTGCCAACTTCCCATAGATTCCTATTGTAATCTGGTAATTTATCCAATAATTTTGTTAGAGCAAGGACTGTCGCCATCATTTTGGCATCTTTTTTTCCTTTAAATCGGTTCGCTAACAACCCAAGATTGCTTAAATATTGCTATTTAGAAAGTTTTTCGAACGCTTTTCGCGCATTTTTACCCCTTTTAAATTTTGTATTTGTTAACAAATGTTTTTAGTGATCATTCATATCTTATAATTAATGAACATGACAAATTTTATGTTTTTAGGCTCTCAACATACAGACATCGCATTTTTAGAACGCTTTTTTCACTTTAACCCCCTTTGGATTAGTGGAATTGACATAAGATATAGCCTATATTGGAGCAAGGATTATCACCATCATTTTGATATCATTACTTTTAAGATCGGTTTGTTGTTTGAGGAAATTGCTTAAAAATCCTAATTTAGAACATTTTTAGAACGCTTTTCGCACATTTTCACACATTTTGAATGTCGTATTTTTTATCAAATGCCCTTAAAGATCATATATATTTTATAAATAATTAACATGCCAAATCTTATAGTTCTAGGTTCTTCAGTAACACAAAAGTTGAATTTTTAGAATGTTTTTTTCTTCTTCACCCTATTTTGGTTAATGGTATACGCATAAAATATAGCCTATGTTTGAACCGGGGCGAATACCATCATTTTGATATAATTAATTTTGAAATCGGTTCAGTGGTTTTAGAGATTAGCCCCGATACTCGCCAAAAGTGTCGCCAACTTGGCACTATTTCTGATTTTTCGCGAAATTCCCATAAACTCTAAAATGCCAAACTTTATGTTTTCCAGTCCAGTCCCTTAATATACAGACATTGCATTTTTAGAATGTTTTTTGCTCTTTTACCTCTTTGGGTTAGTGTAATCGACGTAAGATATATCCTATGTTGGAGCAAAGACTGTCATCATCATTTTGATATCATTACTTTTAAAATCGGTTTGTTCTTTGCTGGGATTGTTTTAAAATTGGTATTTCGAACTTTTTTAGAACGCTCTTCGCGGATTTTCACCCATTTAAATTTGATATTTTTTAGCAAATGTCATTAGTGATCATTTATATCTTATAAATAATTAACATGCCAATTTTTGTGCTTCTAGGCCATTTAGTAAAACAAAAACCACATTTTTAGAACGTTTTTCGTTTCTGAACCCTCTTTTGGTTAGTGGCACAGACATAAGATATAGTCTATGTTTGAACCGGGCGAATACCATCATTTTGGTACCATTACTTTTGAAATCGGTTCGGTAGTTTCAGAGCTTAGCCCTGATACTCGCCAAAAGTGACGCCAACTTGGCGCTATTTCTGGTATTTTGTGAAATTTTCATAAACTTCTATTGTAATCCAATAATTTATCCTCTAACCAACCATTAATGTTTAAATAATGGTGATTTCTGATTTTTTCCTATTTATAGATCCAATAACCTACCTCCACAGCGAATTTCAACTTCCTAAGTCACCTGGAAGTAGTTAAACATTTCTATGAATGAGTCAGTGAGTCAGTGGTAAAAACAGTGGTTTTCAGACGTCAATTTCTCATGAACGGTAAAAGATTTTTTTAAAAAATTTTAAGATTCGGAAATTAGAAGATGGTCTTACACGGCACAAAAAATTGCAAGTGTGTAGGTCAAATAGAATTTAAATTATTGAAGGGTCAAAAGTGGCTCGAAATGGTCCGGGTAATATAACCCACGGCCGGTGTGTCGCCTTTTACTTTGTGAACTTGGTTGACACACTTGCCATGTGTCTAGATTCAATTATGTCACACACTTTTATTTATATCCTTTTTATAATATGGTAAAATAAAAAATAAACACAAAAACATTAGTATAATATCAATGAGGTTTTTCATATACAGGGTGATTCATAAAAGATGGGCAGAACTTTAAGGGGTTATAGTACACTTAAAGACAAATAATATTAAATAGGAGACTAAGGGTCCCAGACGTATTCCCAAGGAGATAGGGGGCATTAAAGTTTAGGGTCCGAAATTTCAAATGATTATAAAAAATGGAAAAATTGGTCGATTTGTTTGCGGTTTTTGCAAAAAATTTTCTTTATGCCAGTATTTTCTTGAAATAAAATTTTAAAGTTCAATTTCAAAAAATGCCGATAGGGGGCGCTTTAGACTTTGGAGTAACAAACAACTATTTTTTAACGTTATTTTTTGTATTTCTTTAAATGATTTCGAAAGCTTAGGCTTAAACTTAAATTTTGATCTAAAAATCTGAGTCCTAACGAGTAGTTAAGTAGCGTAAACTGAAATTTGAAATTTGAAACCCTTCTCCCCCCAGAACAAAAATCAGTTATTCCCGATCTTTGTGTCGTAGATTAGGCTCTAACTACTGCCGCGTTTTGCTAAAATTATTCTTTATGTCAGTATTTTCTTGAAAATAAATTTTAAAGAAAAGTTTCAAAAAATTCCGATAGAGGGCGCTTTAGACTTTGGAGTAACGAACAACTATTTTATACCGTTATTTTTTGTGTCTCATTAAATGCTTTCTAAAGCTCAGACTTAAACTTAAATTTTCAGCTCAAAATCTGAATCGCTGAGCGTGGTTCAGTAGCGAGTGGAGGGGGTTCAAATTTCAACTTCTGAACATAGTTCAGTTTGCACTACTTAACCATGCCCAACGATTCTGTGCTGTGATACGAGGCAAAAATACAACTTTCGTCAAGGACTGCATAGTCGGAATTCACTCATAAAGGCACTGGCACAGTTGGAAACGTCGCTCATGCAAACGTTAAAGCTCCATTCCTGACGCTAGTCACCGGGTGAAGAAGGAGACAGAAAGTATGCAGATGTCAAATGGGGAAGAAGAAGAACACGTATGCAAAATTTCGACACGATTCAGGCATAAAAACCACTGAACGGTGAGTCAAGTGTAAGTCGCTGTAGTAATGTATCGGAAGATGGTGCCCTTCACGAATAAGGAAAAGGCTGAGATGCATTTAATTTACGGAGCGGCAGATGGAAATGGTGCAGAGGCACAACGAATGTACGGAGAGCGATTTCCCAACAGGCGGTTGCCTAACCGCAAAACTTTCGAGCGCTTGCACAGACAGTTGTGTGAGACGGGATCATTTCTCGCTTCCCGGTCGAATGCAGGTCGTGCAAAAAAGGACGAATCAGTAGTTGTTGCAGAAGCCATTCTGGATGTAGTAGCGGCGCAGCCAAGTACAAGTACACGAACAGTGGCTAGGCAGGTGGATACCTCACAGTCCATGACTTGGAGGGTACTGAAGGATGAACATTTGCTCCCGTTTCATGTGCAACGAGTCCAGAAACTGTCTCCAGGGGATTATCCAAATCGTATTGAATTCGCCCGCTGGTTTCTGCAGCAGAACGCGCTAAATCCACATTTTGGACGAACTGTGCTTTTCACCGATGAATGTACCTTCACACGTGAAGGTACATTTAACACACACAATGCACATGTATGGGCGGATGTCAATCCACATGCTACGTATCCACATGCTCATCAGAGACGCTTTTCCATCAATGTTTGGGCAGGAATCCTCGGAGACCACCTAATCGGACCGTACCTTCTTCCTGAACGCCTCAACGGTAAAACATACCTCACATTTCTGCAACATGTGCTGCCAGACCTGTTAAACATTGTTCCTCCACGCATCCGGCGGGTCATGTGGTTCCAGCACCATGGAGCGCCAGCCCATTACGTACGAGACGTCCGCAACTATCTGGACATCACATTTCCGAACAGATGGATTGGTCGAGGTGGTCCTGTTGCTTGGCCTGCTCGCTCGCCAGATCTTTCACCCCTCGATTTCTTTTTTTGGGGACAATTGATGGCTCTTATGTATGAGACACCCATTGAATCCCCCGAGGAACTGGTCGCCAGACTTTCCGCCGCTGTAGGGGAAGTGCTCGAAAAGCCTGATGTTTTCGCGAATGTTCGCCGTTCCATTCTTCGCCGTTGTTCTGCGTGCATAACCTCTGGTGGTCACAATTTTGAACATTTATTGTAATTACATGTTAATAAATATGCTTTGGTAACATAATCCTAATTTGTGTCTTTTTACCTCGTATCACAGCACACAATGTGTGGGCATGGTAAACTGAACTGTGCTCAGGAGTAGAAATTTCAAACCCCTCTCCCCAGAAACTTAACCACGTCTAACGATTCAGATTTTGGGCTGAAAATTTAAGTCTAAGCTTTAGAAAGCATTTAATGAGACACAAAAAATAACGGTATAAAATAGTTGTTCGTTACTCCAAAGTCTAAAGCCCCCTCTATCGGAATTTTTTGAAAATTTTCTTTAAGATTTATTTTCAAAACAATACTGACATAAAGAATAATTTTAGCAAAACGCGGCAGTAGTTAGAGCCTAATCTACGACACAAAGATCGGGAATAACTGATTTTTGTTCTGGGGGGAGAAGGGTTTCAAATTTCAAATTTCAGTTTACGCTACTTAACTACTCGTTAGGACTCAGATTTTTAGATCAAAATTTAAGTTTAAGTCTAAGCTTTCGAAATCATTTAAAGAAATACAAAAAATAACGTTAAAAAATAGTTGTTTGTTACTCCAAAGTCTAAAGCGCCCACTATCGGCATTTTTTGAAATTGAACTTTAAAATTTTATTTCAAGAAAATACTGGCATAAAGAAATTTTTTTGCAAAAACCGCAAACGAATCGACCAATTTTTCCATTTTTTATAATCATTTGAAATTTCGGACCCTAAACTTTAATGCCCCCTATCTCCTTGGGAATACGTCTGGGACCCTTAGTCTCCTATTTAATATTATTTGTCTTTAAGTGTACTATAACCCCTTAAAGTTCTGCCCATCTTTTATGAATCACCCTGTATATGCTCATTCGGCACAGAAATAAACTTATAAAGAAGCTTAAAAAGCTTTCTCTATGAAAACAAAGGTTTGGAGACGGGAAGTCGCATAACTTTCCCGGATGCAATTTTTCCGTCGTCTAAGGTGTAATCACGAATGTTTGAAAAGTCCTTAATTCTTCAAACAAAGCACAAATTACTGCGTGTGTATTTTAATGTTCTTGAAAAAGTTTATAATGTTATTTTTTCAGTGCTTCCATCTATTATCACAGTTTAAAAAATAGTCTCCTGTTTTCGAATATTTCTTTAGACTGAACGGCGAGAGTTTGTGTGGCGGCCACCTGCCGCACAATTAGGGAGTTAATAATGTTATACAGAAATAAAAAAGATGTGCATACCTCACTTTCTTGCTTTTGAGAGAAAAAGGAATAATGTTGGATGATTTGCCGGAAAACTGATTATGCACTATTATAATTCCTACATATTTAAATTTTGCCTATTTCATTTCTATAATCATTCGGTAGTGATGTATCTTATTCTTTTTAATAAACGATCTCAGTGAAAATAAATAACGAAATAAGAAAATGTTTTACAATTTATTTTGATTTTTTGAATAAATCTGACTCAAATGTGTTGTTTTATATATCGAAGGTTTTCAGCTTTTCGTTTATTATCCAATAAAACATTTTAAGCAAGATAAAATGAATGTTTCTTTTCTTATATACCAATAACAGTGGAAAAGAGAAGGCTTACTTGAAAGAAAAATAGAATAAAAATTCGATAATCCTGTCGATATCTGGTGCTTATTTCTCCGAAGGAAAAAGAAACTGAAGTGTCAGCACGGAACAAAATGCAATAACTTCTGAAAACATAACAAAATAGCCAAAAGATTTGAAACATTCACAAAAGTATAAGAAGGCAAATTTATTAACTGACAATTATGACAGTTTTTTATGAATAAGCATACATAATATTTATAGAATCAACGTACTATCATTTGTTACAAATAAAAATGTTCGGTGATATCAAATTTCGTAATATTCAGTGAAAATATTGTTTCTGTAATACTTACGTGCAATAATACCAATAATAAAAATAACTTCGATTTAGGTAATAGAATAAAATATTCACAGCGTAAGTAATAACAGTGTAAATAATAACAGCGGAAAAGACGAGGTTTATTTGAAAGAAAAGTATGATAAAAATTCGATAATTCTGTCTATATCTGTTGCTTATCTCCGAAAGAACAAGAAACTCACGTGTCAGCACGGAACAAAATGCAATAACTTCTGAAAATATAACAAAACAGCCAAAGGATTTCCAACATACAAAAATATATAAGGCAAATTTTTTGACTGACAATTATGATAGTCTTTTATTGAAAAAGCATACATATTATTTATAGAATCAATGTACTACCGTTTGTTACAAAAAAAAAAAAAAAAAAAAAAAAAAATTGGATGATATAAAATTTCGTACAATTCTGTGAAAATATCGTTACTGAAATACTTTCATCCGATAATACCACTGATAAAAATATCTTCGAAGTGGATATTAGAATAAAATTGTTATAAAAATAAAATTCTTCTACACTTTATTTTCCTACATTTTTGATACATTTAAAGATCTTACTTTTTTTTTTAAATGTTTTATCTGAACAGTATTTTTAAAATTGCTATGAATTTTTCCGTTTTCAATTATCAGTCATGTATGACTCAAGCTTTGATTGCAAATTATGAAATCAGAAATGCATATATGATTCAACTTTACATACATTTTTGGCGTGCTCATTGGAAATCGCAGACTTAACAGCAATAGAAAATTTTTAGCTTAGAAACCACAGACTTGTTTCGAATATTTCTTTAGTTTGTTTTCGTATAATTGATGATTTATTAATAAGGGTCATTATAAAAGGTAAATCGAGGTAAGTATACCAATTTTTTCATGAGATTAAATTCTGTGTTTTTTGATAAATTAATTACACTTTACGCGAAAAAAAAAAGGTTTTATCAGTAGCACATAGAGTCAACTTGGGCTTCACACATTATTAATTAGTGATTATGAATAATTACATATACATTAATTACTCAGATATACTTTTGAACATTTTCATTTACTTTTTAATTTTTGGCCGAAAATAGGAAGATTATGGAAATTTGGTTTCAATTTCGTTTTCTGTTAATCTTTAAACATAACTGCAATTTAAATCTATTATTACACTGATATTACTTGCTTTTTTTATTGAAATAATTTATTTCAATTTTTCCATTTTCATTTCTATAATCATTCACAACTAATATTACCTTATTTTTTTTAAAAGAAAGCTTTTTCAATAAAAAAAGTGCAGTTTATTTTGATTCTGTGAATAACAGTAACTCAAATGTGTTGTTTTATATTTCCATGATATTCAAGTTTACGTTTGTTATCAAATAAACATTTTTAGAAAGATAAAAATAATGTTTCTTTCCTTATGTACCAATAATAGCAGAAAAGACGAGGCTTATTAGAAAGAAAAATAGGATAAAATTCAATAATTCTGTCGATATCTGGTACTTATCTCTGAGAGAAGAAGAATCTCAAGTGTCAGCACGAAACAAAATGCAATAATCTGTGAAAATATAACAAAATAGCCAAAAGATTTCTAACATTCACAAAAGTATCCGAAAGCAAATTTATTGATTGACAATTTTGGCAATCTTATCTAAACATTGCATAAGCATACATCATTATTTATAGAATGAAATGTACTACCATTTGTTGCAAATGAAAAATTTGTTTCGCGATATAAAATTTCATTGCAATACTTATCGTGAAAATATTGTTCTTGTAATACTTTCGTCCAATAATACCAATGACAAAAATATCTTCGATGTAGATATTAGAATATAGATACTTTATCTATCTATTCTGTTTCTTAAAAATGTTACATTTTCCAAGTTTTGTCTGAATTGTAATTTGTTATTAAAAATATTAATATTTAATTTTAGAGAATGCAACGTTTTACAATTTGTTAAAAATGTAATATTTGTTGAGCGATATAAAGTTTCTTAGAGCTCTATGCAAAGATATTTCTCCATTAAAAATTACATTAATGAAAAAAAAAAATTGGCGAAGTAAACACTAGAATAAATGGCTACTTTAACTCTGCATTATTCTACATTTTGAGTACTCTTGAAGATCTTACAATTTACAAGTTTTTTGGCTCTGAACAGCAGTATTGCTAATTGCTATGAACTTCACTGTTTATATGTACAGGGTGGTCATAAAAAAATTTTGCCGGTATATGGAGCTCTAGCGGCCAGTCCGTTTAATTTATCAAGGTGAAATTTCACATATAGCTCTTCAGAGGTATGATCTCGAGATTCTGTGAACGGCGACAAAATGGCGCTCACGGTTACGGTTATAGTTACAGAAACACGAAAATTTCCAAGGGCAACACCCATTTTTTTTCATCGCAAAATGCTCAGCGCATGCGAAAACCCTAAAGAGCATTGGAGCCGTACGTTCATCGCAAGAAACGGACACGTTATGCACACACAAAAAACTGTTCTGCGAATCTCCCCCCCCCAAATAAAAAAACACGATTGGGGTGCAAGGAGGAAATTTGCATATGACACAGAGCCAGTACACTAATCTCTGATCACAACACAGATCGGAGGAAAGAAAATTTTTATTTTGATTACACATTTTCACATGGGTGCCGTCACAGGCATGGCACCGTCGCAGGGGTGCCGTCACAGGCACATTGCATGGTAGCGACTGTGGACATTACAGCCGAACGTTACATCGCATGAGGGATGTTTGCAATCTCACGTTTGATAGAATCTTTCAAATCCGGCAAAGTTTGCGGATTGCACATGTACACTCTAGATTTTAGAAATCCCCAGAACCTGAAATCCATAGGAGGGAGGTCGGGGGATCGCAGAGGTCATTGACCTTACCAATTAACGTGAAATGTGCATCGTCCGTTCATAATATGTGAAGAGGCCGATCGTTATCTCCATCATATTGGATAAAAATTCATTAACAAAGTCTATATTAGGGTGGTGCGAAAAAACAAAAGTTTTTATTTCCGAATCGCTATAGTGCGGAAAAATTGCGATTGGTAAATACAAAAAAATGTTTAAAAAAAATTTGAAATCGGACATTACCTTCCGATCGCGCAAACCACCTAAAAATTAAAAAAAATTGAAAAATTTCGATTTTTTCAGATTTTTGAAAAAAAATATTACATATACATATATTTCATCACTATAATGAAAAATATTTACATATTGTACTATTTAATAATAATAATAAAATAAATTGCGTTTAGAGAATATCTTCCGATCGCGCAAGCTCATTAAAAATTGGGAAAAATTCAATTTTCAGTGATTTTTGATGCATTAAGAAAATAATTAAATAAGTTCAATTTGCGGTCTCATGTTAAAATTTAAATGTAAATTAATAGTTTTGTGCATGTTATGCTATTTTTGAACAACCGAGATCTTACCGCGACGAGATCGCTGCAGGGCGAAAAGGTTTAGTAGTTCGCGCAACTCCTGTTAGCCACGTTGCGAAACAGCGTTGAGGTCGCCCTATGTGTCCACATCCTTTTCTCTCCCCACCCTCGTCCACTTGCACAGTGCGCCATTTCGTATCAGTGAGCCCGTGAACGAATTTCGTTTGTTAATTAGACGTACTGTGTTATTTAAAATACATTAACATATGACAGGTACACGGATGTGCATACTATATGTTGTTGATGGTCTCTCACTTTCAACATCTGGACGCGCTGGTACCGGTAAGGAAACATGCTGATTACAGAGCGTAGTAATTTTAAGACCATTGATTTCGGTATATCCTATACACGAGATGCACCTTTTGTAGTTTGCATGCGTCCTCTGGTCACTATGTGATGCACTTCATAACAGTATCCTGAGGAACAGTTGGTGGTGCGGATCGCGGACTATCACATGTGCTGCCAATCTCTTCGAATTTCTTTACTAAATCACGAAGAGCTTGTGAAATGCATAGGCCACGTATTTGGCGATGGTTTCAACGGTAAACGCGTCAGGTTTTCGCAGCATACATCTCATTTTGATAATAGTTTTACCAACTCACCACGAACAAAGTCAATTTGTTGGCATCTGCGAGCTCCAACTGAAGAACTAACATTGCCACCCTACTTTTTATCCATTTTCTATACTGAATATCTGGCAAACGATGTTCCGTGATTGATATTTTGTCTCTGTCATATTCAAATTTTCTTCGTGCGCCTTGGTCGTGTTTTTTGGGGCCGTTCTTAGAGCTGATTTTGTGCGAGCATAACGCGTGCGTTTATTGCAATAACCATACCGTTCCAACGCTCTTTGGGGTTTTTGCATGCGCTGAGCATTTTGCGATGAAAAAAAATGGGTGTTGCCATTGGAAAAGTTCGAGTTTCTATAACTATAACCGTAACCGTGAGCGCCATTTTGTTGCCCTTCACAGAATCTCGAGCTCATACCTCTGAATAGCTATATCTGAAATTTCACCTTGGTTTGTTGAACGGACTGGCCACAAGAGCTCAATTATCGGCATAGTTTTTTATGACCACCCTGTATATCAGTCGGAATTCAATGTACTGCAATACGTTTAGAGTATTATTAAAGTTTGTTGAACAATAGAAAGTTTAGTTAAAGTTTCTGAGGTTATTTCTCTAGTTATAGTTACAAGAATGACAAAAATTTTCCACGAAGTAGATATTTGAATAAAATGTCTACTTTTCTGCTGTGTATGCTGTTCAGTATTTTCAATAATCTTAAAAATCTTAGGTTTTGCAATTCTTATGTCTGAAACGTATTTTGTTATTAAAATATTAATGTTTAATTTTAAAAAATGCAAACGTATTATAATTTGTTCAAAATATAAAATTTGTTGAGCAATAAAATTTTTGCAAAATTCTGTGAAGATATTGGTCCATTAATAATTACATAAGTGAAAAAAGTCGTGGAAGTAGATATTAGAATACATACCTACTTTAACTCTGCATTATTTTACATTTTGAGTACTCTTAAAGTTCTTAAAATTTACAAGTTTTTTGGCTGAACAGAATTATTGCTAATTGCTATGAACTTCATTGTTTATAATTATCAGTCGGGACTGCAGATTATAAAGTCAGAAATGCGTATATGACTGAAATTTACAGACGCTTTTCACGTGCTCTTTTGAATCTGCAAACTTAAAAGTAATAGAAATTTTTTTATTTAAAACCACAGAAGAGTTTCGAATACTCTTTGAGAATGTTCTCGTATTACAGATGATATAGATGATCATTTACAAAAGTCATTATAAAAGTTAAGCGAGGTATGTTAACTGAATTTTTTTTTAAGTAGATGAAATTCACAAAAAAAGAAAATCATTCTGTATTACTGATGTACTAATTGAATTTTATTTTATATGAAAACAAAAGTTTTGGTCAAAAGCACAGCCAGCCAGTTTTGGCCACATGTGTAATTAAAACTTATAAATACACTTAATCAAATAGTAAGTACGAGTATATTTATGTATGCATTAATGACTTAAAAATTTGATTAGACATTTTCGTTTCCCATATCAATTTTAGCCGAAAATAGTACAAGTAACTAAATTCCGATTTCGATTTCGTTTTCCATCAACATTTAAATAGAATTGAGTTTTAATTTATTCTTATATTCAAAGTTATTTTTTTATTAAAATTATTTATTTCAATTTTGCCATTTTTATTTCTATACTCATTCAGTACTCATATACCTTATTCTTTTTAAAGTAAATGTTTTTAATAAAAATAAATAACGAAAAAAAAAACATTTTGCGATTTATTTATTTATTTTTTTTTGAATAAATCTATCTCAAACGTGTTGTTTTATCTTTCGATGATATTCAGTGTTATATTTATTATCAAATAAAACATTTTCAGTAAGATTAAAAAGAATATTTCTTTTCTTATGTACGAATAACAGCGGAAAGACGAGGCTTATTTGAAAGAAAAATATGATAAAAATTCGATAATTCTGTCATATCTGATGCTTATCTCCGAGAGAACAAGAAACTCAAGTGTCAGCACAGAACAAAATGCAATAACTTCTGAAAATATAACAAACTAGCCAAAAAATTTCCATCATCCACGAAAGTATAAGAAGGCAAATTTATTGACTGACAATTATGGCAGTTTTTTCTTGAATACGCATACATATTATATATAGAATCAACGTACTACCATTTGTTACAAGTAAAAAAATTGTTCTGTGATGTAAAATTTCGCAATATTCAGTGAAAATATTGTTTCTGTAATACTTACGTCCAATAATACTAACGATAAAAATACCTTCGAATTCGATAATGGAATAAAATATTCACTCTTCTACGCTGTATGTTTCTACATTTTCTATACATTTAAACATTTTACATTTTTTCAAATGTTTTGGCTGAACAGTATTATTGCAAATTGCTGTGAATTTCTCCGTTTTTAATTATCAGTTATGTCTGACTCAAGCTGTGATTGCAAATTATAAAGTCAAAAATCCATGTATGATTCAACTTTGCATACACTTTTCATATGCTCATTGAAAATTGCAGACTTAAGAGGAATGGAAAATTTTTAGTTTAGATACCGCAAAAGTGTTTTGAATACTCTTTTAGAAAGTTTTCGTATAACAGAGAAACATTAACAAGAATCATTATAAAATTTAAATTGAGGTATGTATGCCCATTTTTTTAATTAGATTAAATTCCTATAATTAGTAAATCATTCTGTGTTTTTGATGAATTAAATATATTTTACATGAAAAAATGTTTTGCTCAAAAGCACACAGTGTCAATTTGGGATACATACATTATTAATTTGTGATTATGAATATTTATGCATGTATTAATTACTTAAACATACTTTTGGACATGTTCAATTGCGTTTTAACTTTTTCGCCGAAAATAGGAAGATTATCCAAATTTGGTTTCATCTCGTTTCCCGTCGACTTTTAAACATAATTGTAATTTTAATTTAGTATTACAATTATTATTACTTTTTTTGTATTAAAACAATTTATTTAAATTTTGTCTATTTCATTTCTATAATCATTCGGGAATCAGGTATTTTATATTTTTTAAATAAACGTTTTTAGTGAAAATAAATAACGAAATAAGAAAACGTTTTGCAATTTATTTTGATATTTTCAATAAATCTAACTCAAATGTGTTGTTTTATACATCGAAGGTTTTCAGCTTTACGTTTATTATCCAATAAAACATTTTAAGCAAGAGAAAAGGATGTTTCTTTTCTTATGTACCAATAACAGAGGAAAAAAGAAGGCTTATTTGAAAGAAAAATAGGATAAAAATTCGTAATCTGTCGATATCTGGTGCTTATCTCCGAAGGAAAAAGAATTTCAAGTGTCAACACGGAACAAAATGCAATAACATCTGAAAATATAACAAAATAGCAAAAAATTTGCAACATACACAAAAGTATAAGAAGGCAAATTTATTGAGTGACAATTACGACAGTTTTTTCTTGAATACTTGAAGAGCTCTAATTTATTGAATCGTGAATGAGTTATGCTGAGCGTGAATGAGCAACTGCTTTACTAATCTTGATTTAGATTCCTTATAAAACTTGCTTATAACACATCTTGATTTAAATTGTTTAAAACCACTCACTCACTTGAGTTGTTTCAACTGATTTATTAGAAGTTCCCTTTCAAAACGTGAGATGAGCGAATTTCGGCTCAACTTGAGTTATTTTTGCTGATATTTTAATACAGGAAACATACATATTATTTATAGAATCAACGTACTACGATTTGTTACAAATAAAGAAAAAGTTCGGTGATACTATAAAATTTCGTAATATTCAGTGAAAATATTATTTCTGTAACACTTACGTCCAATAATACTGATACGAAATTGTTCTATTCTATTAATTATTCTCAATCAACAGTTCTAATATTGTGGTTCAGTGTAATTTAAATCTAGATCAATCACAAATCTTTAAACGAAACAAAACATTTAATTAAAGAAAACATAAAATAAAAGTTTGAGAAATATTCGACATTCTATTACATCTAAGAATCTAATATCAACAAAAAAGATTATTTCATTTCAGTTTATAAAAAAGTCTATACTTTAAAGAACGTCCAAGCTGGCTAAATACGATGCTCGCTAATTAGCCGGAACATCCCGCCCGGCGTTGGACGACTGTCCAACATCATCATAAATAGGCAATGGAACAACTCCTGTGATGTTCCTACGTAGTATACCTGTGGAGGTCTTGAGATCGACGACGCGGACATGTCCATCGTCTCCTTTGTAGGTTTTCAAAACTCTTGCTAACCTCCAGTTGTTGAACTCTTCGTTTCTATCTTTCAGTAACACGAGTTGACCATCTTGAAGATTTTGCGAGGTCTTTTTCCATTTACTTCGAACTTGCAACTCATTTAAGTATTCTCGGTTCCAGCGTCTCCAGAACTGCTCTTTTATTCGTTGAACTAAGGTCCATCTAGAAGAAAAAGGCAAAGAATCTAAAACTTCATTATTATCAGGAATATTTAGAAGAGGACCTCCAGTAAGGAAGTGACCAGGTGTCAATGGCTCTAAATCGTTAATATCTGTAGATAATGGAGTTAATGGTCTTGAGTTCATGACGGCTTCAATTTGGGTTACAAGTGTTGTCAACTCTTCAAAATTTAAGATAGAGGATTTAGTTATTTTCAAGAGTATTCTTTTCATAGCTTTAATATTCGATTCCCATAGTCCACCGAAATGTGGAGATGCAGGTGGTATGAAGTTCCATTTTATTCCCTCATCTGCACTAAATCTCTGAATTTCTTCCGAAGCACAAATTTGGTAGAAGGATTTTAAAAGAGCATAAGTACCCTTAAAATTGGTGGCATTATCACTCCATATAACAGAGGGTTTCGATCGTCGAGAAACAAATCTTCTTAAACAGGCTAAAAATGCTTCTGTGGTCAATTCTGAAACAATTTCCAGGTGTACTGCTTTAGTAGAAAAACATATGAATATAGCAATGTATGATTTTATTTTAATCTTTGATCGCTTCAAGTTAGGTTTTGTTATAATAGGACCAGCTAGATCTACACCTGTCTTCTCAAATGGTCTAGATGGTACAATTCTATCACGAGGTAAATTACCCATAATTTGTTGAATAGTTTGATGCTTGGACCGAATACATGTTATACACCTACTTATAATTTTTTTTACTTGGCTTTGACCAGATGGTATCCAATAAAGCTGTCGTAATAATGATAGGGTTGTCTGAGTACCCGAATGCAGGAATTTTCTATGAAAATGTTGAATCAAGAGTTCAGTGAAATAATGAGACTTTGGTAAAATTAACTGATGTTTCTGTGATTCCGCTAAATTCGAAAATTTCAATCTTCCGCCGACCCTCAACAGCTCATCAGCATCTAGAAATACGTTTAAACTTAAGAGTTTACTGTTGTTTGGGAGAGGACGTTTTCCCTTTAAACACTGGATTTCAGTTTGAAATGCAGAATTTTGCACAATCTTTATCAGTCTCTTGGTTGCATTTTGTAACTCAGAAGTATCTAAATAATTATATTTTCTACTTCCTGTTTCTAATTTACAGTTATTCAAAAATCTTAAACAATATGCAGTAACTCTTATTAATTTCATAAAAGACGAGTATCGATTAATTAAATCAATGTTTGCTTGATTTTTATCAACAAGTGTTGATTTTACAGTAGCATTTTTCTTTAGTTCTAACTCATCTTTAGTTTCAGCAATGTCTAATGTATCAAATGAACTAGCCAATTTTGGCCAAAGAGATCTGTCTTGCTTTAACCATTGGGGACCTTCCCACCAAAGATGGCTATTTTTCAACTCTGGAACTTTCAAGCCTCTAGTAACAAAATCGGCAGGATTATCTTGTCCAGGACAGTGAAACCAATTTGATGGATCACTAAGATTTCTGATTTCTTTTACTCTGTTTCTAACAAACATTTTGAATCTTTCTGACTCTCCCTTAATCCAATACAATGTAATAGTTGAGTCAGTCCAAAAGTAGCAACTTACGGGAAAAACTAATTCTTTAGCAATTTTATGACAAAGTCTAGTAGACAAAAGGGCTCCTAAAAGTTCAAGACGAGGTATAGAAACAGTTTTTAAAGGGGCAACTCTACTTTTTGCTGCTACAAAACTGGTAACTATGCTCTTGTTCTTTAAAACTGCTCTAAGATATACTACTGTACCATATGCCTTTTTTGAGGCATCTGAAAAACTATGTAATTCAAAACAATCAACTTCATCAGGAGCTATATCAGACAAATAATATCTGGGGATGCTAATACTATTCAGTTCCTTTATTTCTTCAAACCATGCATTCCATAAATTGTCCAAATGCTTTGGTAAATTCTCATCCCAATCGAGGCCTAAACACCAAACTTCTTGAATTAAGCATTTGATTCTAATGGTATAGGGGCTAAGAAAGCCAATTGGGTCGAAAATACGACCAACAGTTTGCAATAAATAGCGTTTAGTATTAAGTCTCTTCGAGAGGAAATTTTCCATATTATGAATTTTAAATGACAATGTATCATTATCTGGGTCCCAAGAAACCCCTAAAACTTTTGAATTCACCAAGTGCTGATTACTAAGATTAAAATTATCAGTTGCGTCATCAGTATGCAAACCATATTGTTCCCATTTTTGACGTAATTCATACGAATTAGTTTTCCATTTTCTAAATATCATTGAAGCTTCTTGGAAGATTTCATAAGCTTCCTTACTAATTTTAAAAGCTGATTCAACATTTGGTTGACTGCTGATAAAGTCATCAACATATAAGGATGAATTTAAAATATCAAAAGATTCAGGAAATGCTTCTACATACTTTCGTAGGTGATGCTTGATAGTAGCTGCAAGAAGGAAGGGGCTTGACTTCACACCGAAAAGTACTCTCTTGAGTCTAAATATTTTAAATTCCTTACCTGGATCTTCAACCCATGGCTCATCATCCCAAAAAAATCTTGTGAAGTCCCTGTCTGCTTCATCAATTTCGATCTGCAAAAAAGCTTTCTGAATGTCTGCGGTAACTGCTATTGGAAAGTTTCTAAATTTGATTAAAAGACTGAACAGATCGGGGATAAGATTTAAACCAGTATATAAACAGTCATTTAGTGATAATTCACCTTTAGAATGGGCGCTTGCATCAAACACAATTCTAAGTTTAGTTGTGGACTTATCTTCTCGAATCACTGCTCTGTGGGGCAAGTAAAATGTATTTACATCAGATGAGTTTTCAACAGGTTCGATGATATTCTCTGCTAAATAACTGTCCAGAACAGATTTATATTCTGAGAATAACGAAGGATCGTTTCTAAAGTTTGTTCTCAACTTCAAAAATCGTCGATGCGCCACTTCGCGATTGTTATTGAGGGACATTTTTAAATTTTTCTTCCATGGAAATTTTACCTTGTACCGATTATCTTTAAAAACAATACTAGACTCGAAGTCAGATATGACGTCATTTTCTACATTAGAAATAGTTTGAGTTTCGGATTCAATTCCTAAGCTTTCCAGTTGCCAAAATTCTCTAATTTGTTCAGATAAATCCTTTTCTTCAACTATAATTTTCATGCTAAATAATTCATTGGCTGACCCCATATAACCCTGCAAACACCAGCCAAAAAGAGTTTCAGTAGCTACGAGATTATCCTTTAGTCGTTTAATTCTACCAGTTACAACATTATAATAATTATCGGTACCTATTAAAACTGCAATTTGTTGATTACTATATTCATGACTGTCAGCCAGTTGTAGACCTTTCAATTTATTATATGATTTTCGAACGTATTTATCTGGAGTGGGTAAGCAAGCAGCTGAAATCTGATCTGTTTCAAGGGCTTCGATTTCAATGTTCAAAGAGGGTTGATCCCTATTTTCTAGTTTTACTTTTACAACATTATATGTTTTCTCAGTCGCCTTTTCGGCTCCAAAAGCATAAACTGATAAGGTTTCCTTTCTAATAACTGGCAATTTTAGCTTTTGTGAAATATCGCGAATTATAAATGTTCTCATACTGCCGTTATCTAATAAAATACGAACTGGTTCATTTTTATCAGTTTTCAAATCTTTTATTATTGCTGAACAAGTTTGTAAAAATATATTGCAATGGGTGTTTTCGTCTGGTACCTTACTAGTGGAAGTGTTATCACAATGAGAAATGGATACGACACTTTTATCAACATTTACATTTGAATGATTTTCTAATTGGAAACAAATAGCCCTACTATGTTTTTTACCGCAAATATCACACATTTTGGTTTCTCCACAGTCCTTGATTCTATGTTTACATTTTAAACACAAAAAGCATCTTCCTTGCTTTTTTAGTAATTCTTTTTTCTCAGCCAAGGTTAATGATTCACAGAATTCGCTATTATGCTCAACACTATTACAAAATATACATGAATTTTTGTTTACAGAAGCCATTAATTCAGCTGAAACATTATTTTGTTTATAACCTTTCGTAGTATATTGATATTTCGACTTAAATTTTGATTGTTTAGCTGAAAATTTGGGTTTGTATTCATTCTTGTTATCATTAGAAAATGATTTTTTAGAATCTAAATCATGGATAGTTAATACCCTTTCTCTACTCTCAATTTCATTTTTAAGAAAACTCATAAGATTATCTATATTCCACATTTCACCATTCTTTAGATGTCTATTAAATTCTAATGTTAAATCTGGAGGTATTAACTTCAATAATATTGGGCAAAGCAACCCACTGTATGTATCAGACTTTACACCCAACGACTCTAAATTTCGAATTTGTACTAGACATTTATCATACAAACATCTTAAACCATAAGTGTCAGAAGAACTTTTCAAACATTTCATATTTAATAAATTATTTAGATGAGCGTGTACCAGCATATCATGTCTACCAAACCTTTCTTTCAAGAGCGATACAGCCGCCGCATAATTATTTTCTGTCAAACTAAATCCACTGATTGTGTTTGCAGCCGATCCTGCTACCAAACTTTTCAAATAGGTGAATTTCTCAACATCGGTAAGACTTGGATTTTTGTGTATAGCTGTTTCAAATTCATTCCAAAATTCCAGGAATTTATCTGGTTCACCAAAAAATCGACTTATTTGTAGTTTAGGCAGCTTTATTTTCTTGAATTCGGTAGAAACAGGACATGCCCGTACTGAATCAATATTATTAGCATTAACAACATTTGCATTTGTACTCAAACTTTTAATCTTGAAGTTTAATTTACATCTATACGATATCACTTTCTGATCGTATTCATCAATATTTAAAATTTCACTTTCAACATTTTTAGCATTTAATAAACTTAAAATGTTATTATCTAGCTGTTTAATAACATTCAATCTTGTATTTAATTTATCAAGTAATTCCTCAAAATATGTCACAGAATGTTCTGATTTCGAAAAATAATCATCAATATCTTCTATTAACTTATTTAAAAGATTTCGATGCGTGTCACGCATCTTTCTTTCTTTATTTTCATTCATTGTATAAAATAAAATACAACAAAAAGTCAACTCACCAATCTGTCATCAAAACGAAAGCATTTTTCTAATTGCGCAATAGCTTGAAATCCCGAATTCTTCGCAGCCGATGCAACAATGTTACGAAATTGTTCTATTCTATTAATTATTCTCAATCAACAGTTCTAATATTGTGGTTCAGTGTAATTTAAATCTAGATCAATCACAAATCTTTAAACGAAACAAAACATTTAATTAAAGAAAACATAAAATAAAAGTTTGAGAAATATTCGACATTCTATTACATCTAAGAATCTAATATCAACAAAAAAGATTATTTCATTTCAGTTTATAAAAAAGTCTATACTTTAAAGAACGTCCAAGCTGGCTAAATACGATGCTCGCTAATTAGCCGGAACAAATACCAATGATAAAAATATCTTCGAATTAGATAATAGAATAAAATATTCACAGCGTAAATAATAACAGGGGAAAAGACGAGGCTTATTTGAAAGAAAAATAGTATAAAATTCAATAATTCTCTCGATATCTGATGCTTATCTCCGAGAGAACAAGAAACTCAAGTGTCAGCGCGGAACAAAATGCAAAAACGTATGAAAATATAACGAAATAGCCAAAATTTTTCTAACGTACACAAGAGTACATGAAGACAAATTTATTGACTGACAATTATGACAGTTTTCTCTTGAATAAGCATACATCTTATTTATAGAATCAACGTACTACCATTTGTTACAAATAAAACAAGTTGGAAATTGCACGTGAAGCGTAGAAAATGAGGTGCGTTCTTACGATAACGAAGTTTTAAAAATATTCAGATCTTGCTGTTATAGTAAACACTTATACTTCAGATACACGTAGTATACTTCAGATAGAGTATTGTGGTCGAAATCTTGTTTGTGTTTCTGTAAATATACAGGAAGAAACTTTTATTACACCTCAGCAACGTATTTCATATTCATAAAATGTGAAATAATTTAATATAATTAACACACGCCCCAAACAATGTTTTCCCTTAATATAGTGGAATACTTTTGTGTGCCCTGTAATTTAATAATAAATATTCTTTGCAACACAGATTGTACAGAATGTATATTTTAATATATATATACTTCATAGGTTCATGTATTCTGTAATATTCGAATTTCATTTTTCCCCATTGACCGTAAGGGAATACATTTGATTGTCTTTGTTATTGATCCATGTATCCAAATTTCATAAAATTTGAAATTACCCGATAAAATTATGTAATAATAGTATATTTTAAATTTCAAACGATTAAAATGCATTTGAAAATTTTTTCCACATTCATCGTAATGCAACGGGTTGCTTTTGATTATCCCTGTAATTGGTCTATGCAACCGATTTTCATAAAATTTGAAATGACTCGACAAAATTATGTAATTATTATATATTTTAAATGTCAAATAATTCTGTCGGGTAGTTTTTGCGTTGATATATGCGGACGGACGGACTGAACGACAACTATAGGTGCTACGTATTTACATAATTAGAACGAACCTAAAAATTGTTAGGTGACATAAAATTTCGTAATATTCAGTGAAAATATTGTTTCTATAATACTTACGATTAATAATACCAATGATAAAAATATCTTCAAATTAGATAACAATAAAATATTCACTCTTCTACGCTGTATGTTTCTACATTTTCGATACTTTTAAGGATCTTACATTTTTCAAATGTTTTGGCTGAATAGTATTATTGTAAATTTCAATGAATTTCTCTATTTTAATTATCCGTCATGTCTGACTTAAGCTGTGATTGCAAATTATAAAGTTAGAAATCCATTTATGATTCAAATTTGCATAAATTTTTCGCATGCTCATTGGAAATTGCTGACGTAACAGCAATGGAAATTTTTTAGTTTAGAAACCGGAAAAGTGTTTCGAATATTTTTTAAGAAAGTTTTCTTATAACAGATGATCTATAAACAAAAGTCATTATAAAAGATAAATCGAGGTATGTATACTTATTTTTTAATTAGTTTAAATTCGTATAATTAGTAAATCATTTTGTGTTTTTGATGACATAATTACATTTCTTTTTAAACAAAAACAAAAGTTTTGGTTAGAAGCATATAGAGTCAACTTGGGCTACACACATTGTTATTTAGTGATTATGAATATTGATGTATGCATTAATTACTGAAGTATAATTTTGGACATTTTCATTTAAGTTATAACTTTTGGCCAAAAACAGGAAGATTATAGAAATTCAGTTTTGTTTTCGTTTTGTGTCGAATTTAATCCTCTTAACCTACTATTTACGTTAAAGAATTTTGGCCGGAAATGTAAACAAGTTCGCGCAGCCTTCAAGTCATACGTAGTAGTTGTTTAATACGCTGATCGAGCATGACCCGATCATCGTACTATGGTCTATGCCCGTAATACTTACGTTTGGCCCGATCATTTTACACGGGATACGTCCGTAATATTTACGTTTGGCCTGAACATCGTGCATGGGCAATGCCCGTAGTTGTAGATTAAGGGGTTAAACAGAATTGTATTTTTCATTTATAATTACAGTTAATATTTCTTGCTTATTTATTAAAAGAATTTATTGAAATTTTGACATCTTCATTCCTATAATCTTTCAGTACTAATATACCTTATTCTTGCCGATATCTGGTACTTATCTCCGAGAGAAGAAGAAACTCAAGGTGTCAGCACGGAACAAAATGCAATAACTTCTGAAAATATAACGAAATAGCCAAAAGATTTCTAACGTACACAAGAGTATACGAAAGCAAATTTATTGACTGACAATTATGGCTGTCTTTTCTAAACAATGAATAAGTACATTCTTGATTTTTCTTCCTTATCAAGAGCGATAGAAATTTTAATTGCATTTTGGGAGGTTATTGTACCAGTAATAATTAAGTGAATCACAGTTTTTTCACGAAGTACATATTAGAAAAACCGTCTATTTTTCTATTTTTGGCTGAATCATGATTTTTATTTTAAAAAAGTCAGAAATTTTAAGTCAAACGTGACAAATGAGATAGATACGTTCGTACGATAACTAGTTTACAAATATTTAGAAATCAGTAGTCATAAATTTTTGTACTCTTATGCAAAAATGTATGACTACAAAATCTGATCCGATTATGTACTTTAAATTCAGTGATACGGAAATAATATGACTCCGTCTTAAATGTGACGTAATCAGTATAACAACTTAGAATCATTATCTATCATGGGAAAACGTTGAATTAATTACGCATAATAGGATTTAATAAAACAAAGAAAACTTTTATTAATACATTTTCAAGTTTTGATTAGGAATTTTTTCTTAAATAACGCATGTTTATTGTGCAATGATTATAAATACTAAATTTCAAACTATTCGGTTGGATTGTTCTTGCACTGTTATTTACGGATATACAAAAGAACGGACAGGGAAACGAATGAACCACACGACGACGATATATGCTAAGTATTTATATAATTAGGAAATATTTTTATCATCATTTATATTGTAATGGAATCTCATTAAATGAAGTACAAACGCTGCATTCTTTATTTTCAATTCCAAATATGCATAGTAAATCTCAGTAAAATATATCAACTGCAGAAAAATCTATAAAACAATACTAGAGGAAATAAGAATTTGGACAGACGGAAGCACAGACAGATAGACAGACAAACCTAATTCAAAACACTCTCAACTATGTTGGAAAATGTTAAAAACGCATAACAGGTTGAAATTTGACTTTGAGCAATTTATATCTATAGACGAAAGAGTGTACTAGAATACTTTTGTACAGCTCTGTATTATCTAACTACGATCTTTTTACAAGGCGCCCACTTTCAACGCTACTCAAAGATTAATACTTTAACCGTTAGTCATATACATATAGTTCCAGTTGGTAAAATTTTTTAAATGAGGTAAAGAAATATTATAAAACTGATTTGCTCCAACTAAAACATTTCTTAAAAAACTACGAAATTTAAACTTTTACACGAACCCTCAGTACTATAAGTTATATTTAGTAAAATTTTTCTGTTTCACTGACATATAACACAAAAAAAGTCCCGTTATTTTTCGATTAAAATTGACTAATAGCTCTTTAAAGTTGGAGCATATTTTTTGGTGCAAATAAAGGTCATTCACAAATATAGTAAATATATAATTTCGTCAAAAATCCTAAAAAAATGGTTGAAAGAAAAATTAAAATTACAACATAAATTTAAAAGATTTAATCTTTCTAAAAGATTAACGTAAAATATACATTTTGTAATAAACATACAAGGAAAAATAAAACAGAATTTTTGCTAAATAAAATGGTGAAAATTAACAGCCTCAATTCTTTACAAAATGATACATATTTCAAAATGTTATTATGTTACACTAGTCTGCAAAAGATGGGTTAGGTCATATTATTTAGCTTTTGACAACTGATTATTACATAATCATTACCACTGAAACCAAAATTGACCCTTATTTTTTACCATCACATAAAGATTTTTTGCAAATCGCGAATTTTTAAAGTTAAGAAAACTAGTCGTTGGGGGCTTTCGTAATACTTACCCATCATGGATATGTATATGAAAATAAAACATGTAAAACTATTTATACAATGCATTGCAATTCATAAACAAAATTTAAATATTGTTAATGTACATAGTAATGCTATATTAAAGAACTGCTGATGTACCAATTTCGACAAATTATATAAAACGCCAAACTACTCAAGTAGTACCGAACTGCGTAAAAGAAACATCCTTATAACTCCAAAAATAATAATTCTATTAACTAACAATTAACTGCGTCGGATTAAGCGTCTCATTTCCAATTAAAATATACTTCTGAATTGAAATTTGAATGAAATACAGAGTCATGAAAAATCGAAGAATGTGGAAAACAAGATTACAAATATCTCGGCAACTAATAATCCGTTTGACTTCATTCTATGTTCAAAATGTGTTTTATTTTAATGCCTTTTACGTCCATTCCTTAGAACAAAAAAATTCAAAAAATTTTATGTACCTTTCATCAGAACGAATTTTTCGAGAGTCCGAAAAAAACAGTTCCGGATGATCGAGGTTGCTGATATTAAATAGGGTTCGTCCCATTCTTACATACTAACTACATACAAAATTTCAAGTCTCTATCTTAATTTGTTCGGGAGATAGAGCGTTTACAGACAGACAGACTGGCAGACAGACAGACAGACAGACGGACGCCAAATTTTTTTTTTCTAAAAATATGTTTTTCGGAATCTCCACTATCTAAAACGTGTAAATCCGTCAAAAAAATTTCGATTTTCAAAACGATTGCAAGACTTACCCTATACTACATATGATGGGTAAGTAAAAGCAAAAATTTTATACTATAAAAAAGACGTGATTGTTGGGTTATTAACTTTTGATAGTTTATTTGTATGTAATTTTTACCACTGAATCTGAAAATTACCTTCATTTTTAACTATCACATCAAGATATTTAGCAAATTTCAAATCTCAAAATTAAAATTGAGCCTCTTCACCCACCTTATTGGACCATTTTAGCAGTTTAGCTGTAAGAAGCATAAACCAAAAAACTGAATAAATTATTGAATAAAATAAAATAACTTTTACATGTGTTTTATAGTATCAAATTTTAGCTACATTTTGACCATAACATTTATGGATTGCAAAAAAATTCTTAAGTGATAGTAAAAATTGAAGTTTTATTTTCGGATTTACTGGTAAAAAGTACTAAAAATTAATTAAGATTTTAAAAACGCAAAATTTGCTTTATTTTATGCTTTCTGCTTTACTTACTGTTTTAGTTTTGTAATTTTTTTAACTTTCAGAGTTTATCATTTGCGAAATATCCTGACACGATGAATAAATATTAATGCAATTTTCAGATTCAGTAATTAAAAATACATAATGGTTAAAAAACATAATGATCGTAGTCTTGTGTTAGCAAATCTAAAATTTTTCTTAAACTTCTTGGCGGTAATCTGTCCAAATTGTTTTATGTTATCCAGTAAAATGAGTATGATAACCAGGGGAAAATCTTAATAAAAGAATATCGTCAAGTTTACATCACTAAATAAAATTCAGTACCTCGATCAGATATTTGAAATTGAGTTAAAAATCGAGAATAAATTTTGAACTGCAAAAACATACATACGAACGTTGAAATTAAATAAAAACTTATAAAAATAACATAATTTTTGTTAAAAGAAACCATGAAAACAAACAGGCCCAAATACTTACGAAATAAAACATATACAATTATTTTGAGCAATCTGAAACTTAATAAAAGTTAATTCAATCGTAATAGTTGTACAACTTTTTTCAAAGCGCAATAAAATTTTGGAATACTTTAAGCACATATAGAAAAGTAGTACTAGTCATGCATTTTAAAAGTTTCATACCTTGGTCAATTTTAATGTTTTATGAACGAGATTTTTTTTTATTTACCAGTGTAATTGGAAAATATTATTTAATGTAATTCATAAGACCTAGAGACCGTATAAAAATTTAAATTTCGTAATTTTTAAAGAAATATTTTTATCGACCGTAATTGTTTTTTAAAATATTTCTTTACCTCATTACCTAAATTATTTTTGTAATTGGAACTATATGACTAATGGTTAAGGAATTAGTTATTGGTCATCGATCAGAATGGACACCCTATTTACGCCACTATTTAGTTAAAATTAAAACTGAAACACACTTAAAGCTGCTGAAATTACACTTCCTGAGATAACCCTGCATTAACGGTTCTGAATCCATTTCTTTACGTGGCACTGTCTATCATTCTATCTATATTCTACAAACATATCTTAGTACACGTAATGTTGTTCAGTATAAAAATTCATAAATGCCATTTTAGATCTTTTCAGTAACCCTTGCGAACTCTTTTTGCGTACCTCTATATATGACTTATAATATTTGTACAAACAAAGTAATGAGCAATAATTTTGATTAAACTTAAAAGAGCATATCACAATTGAAAATGCATTTTCAAGAATTATTGCTGATACATAGTATTTCGGATACTTTTTGGTATCTGAAATCTTTTGTATGTCCCTTTAAATACTATAAACTTTCTGTTATCCATAAAGTAACTTGCAGTAAACCTCAGCAACGTCAATTTCATTATACAGGGTGTCCACTCTCAATGGTGGCCAATGGCTAATTTCTAAACCGTTAGTTATAGACATATAGTTCCAGTTGCAAAAATGCTTTTAAAGAGGTAAAGAATTGTTTTTTGAGCTATTTAGGTTAAAAAAAATTAGTAAAAAATACGAAAATTACATTTTTGTACGGCCCCCCGGACCTATAAGTGATATTTAGTAAAATTTTACCACTACTCTACTAACGGAGTAACAGCTGCTTAAAGTTGAAGCATATTTTTTGCTGCAAAATAGGGGTCAGTCACAAATTTACTGGAAATAAAAAAAAAGTCAGATGTAAAATTTATCATTAAGATAAATTGAGAGTAAAATAATTTTTACAAAGTAATTTTTAAATTTATGTTGATGTTTACATATTAAATCAAAATATACAACTTGTGTTACAAATATAATTTAAAAAATAACAGAACGTTTGTTAAATTACATTATGAAAAGTACAATTTGTTACAAAATGATGCGTATTTAAAATTCAATTAGCTTACTTAACCTAATAGAATTTAGTGTACTCCTGTAAAATAAATAAATGGTACGCACTTAAAATCGTATTAATTTTACTTTGTCATTGGAAATAAATAAGTTTGTGAATTGGGCCTCGATCAGATATTTGGAAGTGAGTTAAAATTTTAATACAAATTTTGAACTAGGAAAATACACATAAGAAAGTCATAAGTAAAATAAAAGCTTATCAAAACAAAACAGCTTTTTAAAATAAAATTATGAAAAGAAACAGTTTCATTTCCTTACAAAATAAAACATGTGTAAAAATACAATTGAGTATGTTAATTTCAAAACTCATCTTATCACTTTTCTTTTCTCTATTAGTCTTCATCAATCTACAATAATGTAACATTATAATCCCCAAATTTATAACGTAAATAAATAGACGCATTTAAAGGTTTTTCAAGATTTTCTAAAATTTAATTTTCTGGATAAAGAGAATTTTGTAACTGAGTTGTTTAATTATTTTAACCGATATAGATGTTAATTAATTAAAATTAACGCTACCGTAAAACTTATATGGTGGCTGTAACTTCAGTTAAATCGTTTTAAAAATACTTCTTTACCTCATTTAAAACATTTTTATAACAGGAACTATATGTCTGTGACATACGGTTTAGGAATTAGCCATTAGACAGCGTTGGAAATGGACCACCTTTATAATACTTTAAGTTCCCTTAAAGCTTGGCACAAGTCATCCGTTTTCAGTTACTGAAAAGTGGTTTAAGTAATGAAATTAAAATTTCATAACTCAGTCAATTTTAGTGTTAGGTGAATGGGACATTTTTTGTGTTGCTTGTTAGACCGGTGGAAACTTTTTACTAAGTATCACTTATAGGACCGGGAGAACCGTATAAAAATTTAATATTAATTATTTTTAGTACAATTTTTTTTAACCTAAATCACTTAAAAAACAATTCTTAACCTTTTTTAAAGCATTTTTGCAACTGGAACAATATGTCTATGACTAACGGTTTAGAAATTAGCCATTGGCCACCGTTGAGAGTGGACACCCTATATACTGAATGGTTTAACATAATTAAAATATGCCGCAAATAAAGTTCTCCTCTATATCATTATGTAACGGAATTCTTTTGTCTAGTCCTGTAAATCAATAATAAATATTCTTTTGCACAGCATGTTTTACAGAATATATATTTTTATGTTCTTCATAAGTGCATATAAACTTAATTTTGTTCGGAAGGCTGTAACTTTATTAAAATGCAGTTGAAACTGTTTTTTCCCCTTGACCGTATTGTAACGAAAGCCTTTTGACTTTTTCTGTAATGAATGTGTCTCTCTGAATGTTGCTGTGTGATCACGATGTTCCTGTGTAACACTATTAATGATAGTATTCGTTATCATCATCTTCTTCATAATATTTTTGACTATTGTAAAAAGCTACAATTATTAATAATTATTCCCAAAATTATTGATAATTTCGTCAATCGGCCTGATTTATTAACAACTGCCTACTAACAATACCGAAAATCTTTTTCATATAATAAATACCAATTATTCAAATAACATCTTAAAATGTTTTATAAGCAGTATTTTCAAATTAACCCCATGTCCATTCTTTATGATTAGTAGATATTTTTAATATAAATATATATATATACATATATGTATGCGTATAGATATAACTTTTATTTTTAAAAAGACAACTTTACAAAACAGTGGAAATAAAAGCTTATTTTATACATGTTCTTTCTAATGTGAATTGAATTGTGTTTCAGTATCTTCAACTGATGTTCCATTTCCCTTTCATAACCAATTAAAACATTCGAGAAAACAACAAAATAATTTTTTCCTGGCTATTACTAATAACAGTAGAAAAGACTATCTTATTTATAAAGCAAAAAAATAAGAATAAGAATTAAATATTTCTCTATGGTACTTATCTTCGAAAGAAAAAACTCAAGTCTAAGCGCATATACATACAACATACAAACACACACAAAAAAGCTTTAGAAAATATAAGAATGTAACAAAAGGATTTTTAACATACTCAAAAGTGCTTAAAGGTATTTTATCGATAGAATTTCAGCAATTTATCTAAACAATGCAGAAACATTATTATTATTTTTTTTGCTAATTGCGTGATAAATAGCTTCATAGCATTTTGTGACATTAATGAGCTTATAATAATGAGATAAATGCAGATTATTTCATCGAAGAAACTAAGATTGACTAAGATTAGACTAAGATTGAGATTAAACTAGGCATATTGCGAGCAGTGCGGTGGCGTGGAATTTTTTATGTACGCTGTGCTTTTTTTTTAAGTGCACTGTGCTGCTTTTAATTTGGGTTGTGCTACTTTTCAGTTGCAATGGAGTTTTTCAAATTCGTTGATTGTCTGCGGAGATAGTTCAAAAGCGAAGTGTAACCCAGTTTAGAAATAGAAATTTAATCCTTTCGGGTCTGGTGTACTATTAATAGTACATGTACTTTTATTGAGTATTATTTTGTCTTAACAACCACTTAGCTACTTTCTACATATAGAAATGATAGTATATGGCTATGCATTTTCTTATTATGACTTCATTTATGTTTTGACATTTGGTGATAATGATAATAATAAGTGTTTTCTTAATTCTCTTAGCACTATTGGCGATTCCTTTATTTTTTGCATATATTTCATACTTTATATAAGTATGTTATAAGTACGTTATATAAGTAATATATTTCATACTTTATATACTAATATAAGTTACTTTTTTTTACGAATCATGTCTGATGAAGCGCAAAAAACATTAACATTAGAAAGTTGAAATACCATCTCAAATCATGTTGTAATACGTTATTTTCCAAATGTCTCCAAAAATTCTTCCGTAGACTATTTTCCTATCAAAATGCAATGAATAGTACACAATATAAGTACATTCGTAAAGATTTCAAATAATGAGATAATCTTAAAACTTCAGTAAATCTATTTGGATAGCTATGGTTAAAGTTATTGAAATAAAAGTTATTTTCTTCTCAAAGTGGAAAAAAATTCGGATTCGAAAGGGTTAAGTTATTCAATTTTAAAAATTTAAAAAAAAATCATTCATCAGTCCGCCTCATTAAAACAAATGTTCATTTTTTATTAACATAAAACCTTCATAATGGATATAGACCACAAATTGTAGCATCACATGCAGGTTCGCTATTTTAAGAGGGGTTTTTTTGTCGGGGGGGGGGGGTAGAGGATGGTGCGTTTTCATTTTGGCACAGAGTTTGCAACAGCTTGATTGATAGCGCAAATCTCGCACAAAATGTGAAAATCCCGCATAATAAAAAAATTTATTTCAATTTCCCCTTTAATTCATTCACAGGCATGTGGACGAATCCAACAATTTTACAATTTTCTAGGAAACCTGCAAAATTGCATCCTTTTAAGGCATTTCTTAAAATCAGTTTGAAAATTTTTTCAAACGATGGTGAGTGAACATCGGGAATTTCGTCTGAAAAACAATCACAATTTTCATGTTAAACGTTTGTGCAAGATAAAGAAAAAAATCACAAGTTTGTACCCTTGGTCACTCAAAAAAAAAAAAAAAATGTTATCTTGTCCTCGCCACAAAATAAATAGCAATTTTTATTAGTTGACTATGGAATAATATTACAAATTTTGTCAATTGATCGTAGAAAAAATAATTTCATTCGATTTTTGAAATAATATTTTTGGGAAAAGAGCGCTTAAAACGAAACGCGAATTTCTTCAAACCATCACGGAAAAAAAAATCCATAAATATCGTGTAAGTTATCGTATCAGGTTAGATATGCCAGTTTTTCCTTGGATCGTTTTTTTTTCGTAGGTTTGTTTGGGATCATTTTAGTTTTATTGTATACTACACTTTTACTTTTACAACTATTGCATCTTTTGTTGTTGTTGTTGTTGTTGTTGTTAGATGAGGGATGGAATTGACTACATTTTTGGAATATTGTAGGAGCGTTTACAGTATAGTTCAGATGAATTTGTTTATCAATCTTATTTTTTTTATTTATACTGATTTTCCTCGAACGTATTTTTTATGTTACACGATGCTTTTTTTTAATGCTTTGTCATTTTCTTCCATCGTAGCATTATTTTCCTGTATGTAATATATACAGGGTGTTCAAGAAAGGACTCCCCAGTTTTGAAATGGCATAACTTCGAAACAGTGAGAGATAGAAATGTGAAACAAGTTGAATGTTTGACAGATAGGTCTGGAATTTCTTATACACCTCTTTGAAAAAATAGTTCCAATATTGGATAATAAGTGACAGCATAAGCATATTCAGCTTTAAATGGTACACAGAAGTACAGAAATTTCATTAGTGCGTCTGTTTCTTTGCTGACACGAGTAAAAAAGAATTTTTGAGGGATTACATGAAGGACACTGTTTATTCTAAGAATCCCCAAACATTGGAATAGCTTGACCAATTCATCTGTGAGGCAAGTTCATCCATTTCAGTAGAAGTTTTGCAACAAGTGATTTTGAACTTTACCTTTGGTCACGTCATATTGATGCTGAAAAAAGTAAGCATATCGAAACCATTGTAATGTAATTTTTGTCTCAGTTCAAACAGCTCACTTTCAGGAACTATTTCAAAGACACAGCTTTGTGATTGGAGCGCCCTGTCGTGTCCAATATTGGAACTATTTTTAAATTGATGTATAAAAAATGCCAGACCTATCTGTCTAACATTCAACTTGTTTCATATTTCTATCTCTCGCTGTTTCAAAATCGCTGTTTCAAAGTTGAGGAGTCCTTTCTTGAACAGTGAACACCCTGTATATATTTCACAATAAACACTAGCGTAAAAGTAAACAAACACTAAACCACAATAAACACTACACTGTAAAAAATTTGACTCTTTTGCTGCATCGTCACTCTACCGCTGATATAGGAAACGATTACTTCGCTGTATTATGGGGCAATCTCATTGGACAAAACAGAGATATTGTGATGGAGTGACGATGCAACAAAAGGGTCAAATTTTTTACAGTGTTGCGTTATTCCCAATAAACTATAGCGTTTTTAACAATAAACACTAGTGTATACGCTAGTGAGCGAAAGTTAAGCAATAAACACAAAATGTTAATTTTTCAATAAGTACCTATTTAAAAGCATTTGCTCGCTTTAGGCGGCGTATCTTAAGTACGTATCTTATACATCGCAAGGCGCTATGGGCGTTTCGGATCTTGATTTGACTTGAAGAAAGAAAATGCTATGAAATTCAGGTGCGGGAAATAATTACGATACCTACGCCACGATTAACTGATATCCTTACGCCATAATGGTAAAATATGGTATTACTTACCCATCATACGCAGTGTAGGGTAAGTCTTGCAGTTGTTTTCAAAATCGAAAAATAAATTGACAGATTTACATGTTTTAGACACTGGAGATTCCGAAAAACATACTTTTTAGAAATTTTTCATGCCTTCCGTCTGTGTGTGTATCTGTAAACGCTCTATCTCCAGAACAAATTGAAATAGAGATTTCAAATTTGGTGTGTACTTAGTACATAACAATGAAAAGGAGCATATTTAATATCAGTGACCTCGATTATCCAGAACTATGTTTTTTGTACTCTTGAAATATTCTTCCTGATGAAAAATGCATAATAGCTTTCGATTTTCTTTATTTTAAGGAGTGAATGTAAAAGACAATAAAAAACATTGTATAAAGAACAAAGTCGATCGAATAATTAGTTGCTGAGATATTTGTAATCTTATTTTCCACACTCTTCGATTTTCATGACTCTGTATTTCATTCAAATTTCAATACAAAGATGTATTTTAAGACGTATATGAGACGCTGTAAATTATTAGTCAATATGATTATCAATTTTGGAGTTATATAATTTTTTTAATCAATTCGGTATTACTTGATTATCTAAACAACTATCGCCAAACTGTAAGATTAAATGCCAATAATGGTTTATCGTAAATATAACATTTACTTGACATTAAACACAATACACGTGTTAGTTACACCATCAAGCGATTTATAATTCGACGTTTTATTCGTATTTTTATTGATCTTTTACTAATGTATTTGTTTTTTTTTTGTTATTTAAAATAAAAATTAGCCCATTTGTATAATTTACGAGTAGTTTGGCGAGTTATATAATTTGTCAAGAAGGGTCGACGAGCAGTAAAAAAATTTGTCGAAATGGCCGTAATAAAGCAGTACTATATCCTAAAAATATTTCAATATACGTTTAAATTTTATTTTGGAATTTCGATGCATTTTATAAATAGTTTTTACACGTTTTATTTTCATATTTCATAGTATGAATATCCACGATTGGTAAGTATTACAGTGGCCACCAACGATTAGTTTTTCATTTGTCTCAATATTACTTGCAAATGATCACAATTTAGAGACTCCACGCAGGAGTCACTATAAGTGTTACTTCGCGACGAATCATCAGTTGATGACAATTGGCGATTATCGTGTGACTGTCTTATGATGTGGCTGTACCATTTGTAATTAAAATTCAGTTACAAATCTGTAATTAGAGAAGAGTGATGTACCTTGGACATATGTGTACCTCAGACCTATGCTAATTCTAGCTTTACGTGTTTAGATCATTAAACAACAAAATTTGCACATTAAATATTTGCCACCAGAGGTCTCATTTAAATTCTTAGCATTTGTATAGAAGCTCAACTAATTGCACAATTTCTAAAAACGTAAAGTCACCTTTCAAAAGTAAATTTTTCTTAGATATTTCTATGTTATTTTATATACTAAAAAATATCTATTTTTTTATAATGAGGACTATGCATAAAGGAATACTTTAGATACTACACCATGTGCTTTAAATATAATTAGGCCTAACTTTAACATCATGATTGGTAGTTTTGTTTTTAAGTGTCAAGTAGTGTATTTTGCATTTAATAAAAGTGGTGTACCTTGCTCTGTGTTTAAAGTAAACTAGGTATTGTCTAATGGATCTGAAACGCAGCTCAAGAAGTCAACATTTGCAATTGACTTATCTAATTACAATATTGGCTAAAAATAAATATAATTACTGATTTAAATATGTTTTAATGTTTTTTGTGATTATAGTAATTGTATTTGTTCTGAAATTTTATGTCTATTTAGACTTTCTTATTCTTAAAACCTAATAAACAATAAAATGTATCAAAAATGTATATATATATAGCTTCTTGATAATTAAATGTTCATTTTCTTTGCTAAAAACAAGTTTTTTTTCTTTCTTAGTAATGGGACCAAGGTACACCACTAGTGGTGTACCTCGGTCCTATTTTCGTTTTATTTTTAATTCAAATTTTTTCATGGAAATTATTTATATAAAAATTTAAGATAATTTTGTGTTGTGTATAACATCATAAAATTTTATAAAATCTTTTCTTTTTTAGCTTTGGCAATTATTTAAAAAATTAAAAATTAAAAAGTCAAAATAGGTCCGAGGTACACCACCTTCCCCTACACAAAATATTAAAAAAAAAGCCCCCCCCCCCCGAAAAAAAAAACAGAAACTAATTCTATTTGTTATTTTTATAGACCAATAACGGTGGAAAATCAGCTTATCTGAAAGAAAATCATGAAAAAAACTAAGTAATATTTTTTCTGCTGTATGGCACTTATATCCTAGACAAGAAACTCAAATGTCAGTGAAAGGGAGAAAAAATATAATAGCTTCAGAAAATATATGAATATATAGAAAGGATTTCTAACAGATTGTAATGTAATGGAGGTTCTTTATTGACAGGCAATTACGACAGTATTTCTAAACAATGCATAAGCATCTATGTACATTATTTATGTTTCTGATCAAGAGTTATAGAAGGCTTCAGAGCACTTTGTGAGTTTATTGGGCTTATAAATAATATACATCTGAAAACTATCTTCAAGCATATATTAAAGTAACCTATCTAGTGCTTTATGTACTAAAGTTTTACATTTTCAGTGCTTAGAAGGATTTAAAATTTTATAGCTCTTATTTTTTTAAAATAGGTTTTAATATTAGATAGTCAAACTCTGCATGTACAAAGATGTACAATAGTATAAAAAAATATGAAATTCTGATTCTTTTTGTAATGTAAGAATCTTAATATTTAAGCTCAATGAACAATTGCTCATGTATTTTATCCGTTTGATGCCATTGTTATCATGATTGTCCGGTTGTTTTTATATTTTGTAATTTTTAATTCTTGTTGTACTGAAATAAATCTAAATATTAATGATAAAATGAATATTGTGGATTTAAACGATGTTATTGAAAATAGTGAAATATACAGGGGTCGCAGCGTCCCTAAAATTGCTATACTTTGATACCAGTATTTTAAATCAAAAATCTTCGTGGCACATTTCTTTAACACCTAACAGAGAATTCTATAAAAATATTATCGTTTCAACTTTGTGGTAGGAATGTGTGAAAATTTCAGGGATGCTGCGATCCCTGAATATACAAAAATAAACCAGGTTTTGTGATACAGGTAGTTAATAATATAAATGAAAATCCTAAAAAGGAAGAGCAAAAGCAATTTGATTTGGAAAAAATTAAACTTGAAAGAAAAAAAAATAGAGTTGACTAAAAGTAAATCTGAAGATTAATATTAGTAAGAGTGAAAACAAAATAGAATCGTTAGATTAATTGATAAAAAGTGTTCGAATTTTGTCTGTAAAAATTCCTATTCGTCCTGAAGGATGGAGGGCTTTTCTGTTCTTTATTAGAAGGAGCTTTTTTAACAAAAAATGCTTTGGAATAAAATAAAGCAGTAATTCAGTTAAATTTATTAGGAGACAAAGCTTCTAACATTATAACTTATTTACATGATAGAGATATCGAGATTTGTAAAAGAAAGAAGAAATTTGTCAGTAAAGAATTTCAACTAGCACCTTCTTTTTGCTTAGAGCAGTTTAGAAAATCTCTTAAACAACCGAATGAGACTCATGTACAGTTTGCTTCTTTAAGATTAATGACTAAATGGAATATTATCTAAATTTAAGACATATCTCCGATTTCGAGAGTCTAAAGCACCTGATTGAATCCGATAAATGATACCAAATATTACATAAAGAAACAGCTTCCAACATTAGAATGAGACAAGTAGATAAATGTTTTTACCAGAAGAAATATTTAGAGATTGATTTACATTTCACACTCATGCGGAAAATCTCTTGCTGAGAATTTTAGTGTTAGTCGACAGTATACTAACTTCTAAAGTGTAGCTAAAGAATTTTTATTTGATTTTAAATCAAATAAAAATTCTTTAGCTACTTATATAGACTCCTTAGATAGACTACGTTTCGTGCCACCAACACCCCCCCTCTTACAAAATTCTCGATTATATAAAATTATCTATTAATAATAAAATGAACGTAATAAAATGTAACAAGTTATGCTTTAACTGTTTAAAGTTACACTCGGCAACTGATTGTCTATCAAAATACACTTGCTTTTGAAAGAAACGTCATCATAAATGTATACATTTCCCAAAACAAAATAATAACGCATACGTGAAAAATGCATTTCATCGGGAAAAAAATACACAAAGTAAAATAAATGTAGAAGAATGTTCAGATTCTATGCAAGCAAATTATGGCACATCATTCTTGAACACTAATGCTGAAGAGCTCGTTTAAAAAGCTTATATTAGTAACTATTCAAATAAAATCAGCGAAGTTTTACTTTCAACTGTAATATATTTTCTAATTGATGATTCGCGATGTACATATGGAGAAAAGTGTTTGTTAAATGTAGGCAGTGAGTCTAATTTTCTATCCCGTCATTTAATAGAGATGATGAATTTGAAAAAAAAGAGAGAGCAAACGTTTGATTGTCAGATAATTTTGTAAAAAAGTAGTTCTTGGTAGTTCCAAAAATAACTGCAGATTTAAGGTCTTTGCGTCCAATTGAAATTTCAGTACAGGATTTTCCTAATGTAATAATAGTGGATGAAAGATTGAATAACCCTTAACATGTAGATATGCTCTTAGGAGCAGGAATTTTTTATGAATTTTTGAAACCGGAACACATTTTTGTTCATAATTCTGATATTATTCAGCAAGACACAGCTTTCGGTTTGGTTGCATCCGAATGTTTTCAAACAGAGAATGAAAACGAAGTTTATTGTAGGTTTATAAAGAAATAAACTAACTTAGACAAGACACTTAGAAAATTCTAAGCGATAGAAAATATCGAAGTTGAACTGTAAATGAAAGTACCATTCTAAGAAGTATCTGGAAACAAAATCGAAAAAGTAAAAAAGGAGCGATGTAGAGATGGACCAATAAATTGTGTTTTTGTAGTCTTTCCCGAAAAGTTAGAAAAATTCAACTATCAAAAAAAAAAAAATTTAATAATTTAATAATAATAATAATAATAATCGACGAAATGATTTTGAAGAACAGCATTTTTAATAATTTGTAGTACATTTGAAAAGAATTATGACTTCGTATTGTCTGTCAATTTGGCAATCTTGCTGTGCTCTAATTTTCATTTAATTATTCGCTTATACGTAGATTGCATTGTAATTGCAGTTTTACTTGGCATGTTTTTTCCTCTAAAATGAAGTGTGAAACATTTCTAGAGAGACACACAAAAAATTTGGTTACATCACTGTTTATAAGCAATAATTTCTGGCAGTACGTTTTGGGTTGCGGTATGATTTTTAAATGTAACGGTTTTTTTTGCACATTACTAGGTGTGTATAAATTCTTTAGATAATCTACATAATGATAAATTTCGATAACTTACGAAGGTTCCTTAAAGGTATTTTTTAGCTGTGATCTACGTCTCCTGACTGCATTACATTTTAGCTTAGTATGTAGTATATATACAAATATATAGATCATTTACAGGGTTGCACAAAAGAATTAAAAGACATTTCCGACTATAAGTGGTAATGGCTGAAATTGAACTTTTAAATATGATATGAGTTTCACAAATTGTTTACTCAGATGTCCTTTTTTTTACTTTCTTACAGGGTTAAGTTTTGCTCTTTAACTGCTGAAAAATTCATCACAAGGAATTTTAAGCCAAACTAGTGTCTCGGGAAACAAAAGTAATGGCATCCAACCAAACATGTTTGCTATTATTGCCAAAAGCTATGTATGACTTTTCTCATGATTTTTTTATGCGTGACACTCTTCCATTGTTTACATTTTGCATATTGAATAATTTATAAAAGGTGAGTCCTGGCATTTTGTATGATAGCCATGATAGCATTTATGCCCCATTCATCAATGTACACCGTGGTGTGTTGTTTTATAAAAACTAAATAACAAAATCTGAAGGGATTCCACTCTAAATTACGAACAGTAGTGTACCTGTCCAAAATGTAAAGAAAAGAAAGATTTTTTCATAAATGTTTGCTTGGGTTGGGGATAATCATCTCCCGATACTCAAAGTTTTACAACTTAAGTACTTAGAGTTTAAATTTAAGTGAAATCTCTGCCCTTTCTCTTGTTAAGAGTAGTGAAGATATTTAGATACATATTACGCTATCGTAAATGGCGCAGAAATCTCGATTATTTGTTAATTGTTAAAAATACCAAATTCTTCATTTATCTAGCAGAATCTTTTGATTTCGCAATGAATGGAGCAAATAAAGATGATGAATAAAAGTAATATGAGACAAAGCTTAGCATGTATTTAAGGGAGACCAAACTGGTCGCCAAGGACAGCTAGTTTTAATGAAAATTTCTGTAGGGTGATATCGCCTTGTGTGAAAAGGATGAAATGAAAATAATCACAAGAATATACTAATTCTATCAGCGACTTCGTATTTAAAATAAAGAACATTCTGGAAAATTCTACTAGTTTAATCTGCTTAATCTAGAACTGTTTGGATATAAACAGTAGCAACTTCTACAATTTCTTGTGATAATGTCATATGTTTACACAAAGGAAGTAAGATAGTTGCAACACTTTTCAAAATATCTTCATTACTTTTAAATTCATAAGCAATTTTTCTTTTCGAATTACTCTCTGTACATTTGACTCAGTAAAAGAATTGCGAACTTAATTTTCTGATCGAAAAGTGTTTCCTGTAGTACATTTTGCCTAATCTCAAAATTTGTTCATATTTTCTTAAAGCACCTTGTATAAAAAAACAAATTAAAAATCGCATTTTGACTAATTTTCAAATACCTTTTAAAGAAAGGGCTCGAAATTTTATTTTCAGAAATATTTTATTCCATTTCATTCACTGAAGTTTTTTATCCACATTAGCGATTATTATATCCATACTAAATCCATGTACTAAACAAATAAATTTCAATAAACACTCTTAAAATACTTTGTCTGTTTGCCATATCCTTAATTCTAGTATATAAAATAAATCGAAAGATTCACAAAAGCTAAAAATTACACATAGCACTTTTCTATACTTATTTCTTTTATTTATCATCTTTTTCCATTTGGATTTTTGGTGCAACGCAAGTGCGGTTTTATTTTATTTGAGTGAGTTTATCATTATTTCAAAAAATAGTTTCCTTCTGGGTTTTGGGATTTGGCAAGTTATGATAAATTATTCGTTCATGAAAAGATGACTGGCTACTCTATTGTTGTATTATTTACTGGAATCATCTGGCATTGACGTATTGTCTTTATTCGAATTATTTCGAGCTACTTGAAAATAAAGATAATAAAAAACGAATATTTTGTATACTTCAGTTTTTCGTAAACGTGTTTCTACGAATGTATATGTGTCTATCCACTATTTCATATTCTTATGCTATTATATTAAAAATATGCACGCTGCGTTAATATTTTTTTAGATTACCACATAGAAACGTATGATAGCAACTTTCATTTTTATTATTTTCGTCTATCTTTAAAAGAAGAAATTATTGGCTTCTCGAAAAAAAAATTATGAATTTACATCCTTTAAGGATCAGGGATCACGAAAAAAATATTTTTACAAAATGTCTGTCTATGCGTGTGTGTGTCTGTTTGAGACATAAATTTTGTGCGCGTTCTACCTCAAGGACTAATGCACGGAATTTAATAAAATTTCAGATTCAGTTAGTCCTTAGACACCAATTGCCGTTTTTCATGTTTTGGTGTAATTCACTCAATATGTGACGCTCCTATACAGCATTGTTTTAGATTTGTGCAATCGCTCGATCTCCAGAATTAATGCAAGGAGTTTCATCAAACTTCAAATTCGATTAGTTCTTGTCATGAATTAACGATTTTTTACATTTTGATGTAAATAGATCAACAGGTGGCGCTGCCATGCTGCATTTTGTGCATTTCCCCCAATAGCTTTATTTCTAGAATTAATGTATAGAATTTCACAAAACTTCAGATTCAACTAGCTCTGGACAGGAACTCACATTAATTTAATTGATAAAGATTTGATAATTTAGTTTTCTCTCCGCAAAATGTTTCCTGTAGTACATTTTGCCCACTATCAAAATTTGTTCATATTTTCTTTACGAACCTTGTATTTGAAAACCAATTAAAAATTGGATTTTCATAAATTCTCAAAAGTTTTTTAAAGAAAGGATCCGAAAATTTATTTTCAGAGTTTAGTTTCAGAAATATTTTATCCTATTTCGCCCACTGAAGTATTTTATCCACGATAGCGACTATTATATCCATACAAAATCCATGTACTAAACAAATAAATTTCAATAAACACTCTTAAAATACCTCGTCTGTTTATCATATCCTTTATTCTAGTACATAAAAGAAATCGAAAGATTCACAAAAGCCAAAACATACAAAAAGCACCTTTTTATACTTATTTCTTTTATTTATCAACTTTTCCATCTTGATTTTTGGTGCAAGGCAAGTGCGGTTTTACTTCATTTGAGTGAGTTTATCGTTATTTCAAAATATAATTTCCTTCTGGATTCTGGGATTTGGCAACTTATGATAAATTATTCGTTCATGAAAAGATGACTGGCTACTCTATTGTTGTACTATTTACTAGAATCATCTGGCATTGATGTATTGTCTTTGTTCGAATTATTTCGAGCTACTTGAAAATAAAGATAATAAAAAACAAATATTTTCTATACTTCCGATTTACGTAAATGTGTTTCTACGAATTTATATGCGTTTGTTTTGCATTTCGTATGCTTATCTTATTATATTAAAAGTATGCACATTGTGTTAATATTTTTTTAGATTATCATATAGGTATGGTAGCAACTTTGATTTTTATTTCTTTTTTCTATCTTTACAAGAAGAAAGTATTGGTTTCGTGAAAATGTTCGAATTCCGGTTTACGTATAGGTATGGTAGCAGCTTTGATTTTTATTTCTTTTTTCTATCTTTACAAGAAGAAAGTATTGGTTTCGTGAAAATGTTCGAATTCCGGTTTACGGCGGATTTACTCGTTTGAGGTGTCAGAGGTAACGAAAATGTGTTTTCACAAAGTATCTCTCTGTGACTCTGTGAGTCAACATGTGGCACAGCTATGTTGCATTTTGTGCAATATTCGCAATAGCTCTACTTCAAGAATTGATGCACGGGATTTTATGAAACTGCAGTTTGAATTAATTCATGACCATGAATTGCTGATTTTTATGTTTTGGTGTGAATCGCGCAATAGATGACGCAGCATTTTTTAAGGTTTCCGCAATCGCTTAATCTCTAAAACTTATGCATGGACTTTCATCAAACTTCTGGTTCGATTAGTCCTTGACATGAGTTAATGTTATCTTAACGTTTTATTGTAAATCGCTCAACACATAGGGCTGTTATGCTGCATTTTCTGCAAGTTCCTCAATAGCTCTATCTGTAGAATTAAAGCAGGGAATTTCATGAAACTTCAGATTCAGTGAGTTATAGACATGAACTGACGTTTTTTGAATTGATAACTTAGTTTTCTGTTGCAAAATGTTTCCTTTAGTACATTTTGCCTGCCCTCAAAATTTGTTAATATTTTTTGACACATCTTGTATCAGAAAACAAATTAAAAATCGCATATCCATGAATTCTGAACAAGCTTATTATAAAGAAAGGGCCCCAAATTTTATTTCTGAAATATTTTATTTTATTTCGTTCACTGAAGTATTTTATCCGATTTTAGCGATTGTTATATCCATCCTAAATCAATGTACTAAACAAATAAATTTCAATAAACATTCTTAAAATGCCTCTTCTGTTTATCATATTCTTAATTCTAATATATAAAAGAAATCGAAAGATTCGCAGAAGCCAAAACATACATAAAGCACCTTTTTATACTTATTTCTTTTATTTATCAACTTTTTCCACTTTAATTTTTCGTGCAAGGAAAGTGTGGTTTTATTTCATTTGAGTGAGTTTATCGTTATTTCAAAAAACAATTTCCTACTGGGTTCTGGGATTTCGCAAGTTATGATAAATTATTCGTTTATGAAAAGATGACTGGCTACTCTATTGTTGTATTATTTACTGTAATCTTCTGGCATTGACGTATTGTCTTTGTTCGAATTATTTCGAGATACTTGAAAATGAAGGTAATAAAAAACAAATAATTTGTATACTTTCGTTTTAAGTAAATGGTTTTCTACGAATTTATATGTGTTTAGCCAGAATTTCGTATCCTTATCTTATTATATCAGATATATGCTCCTTGTGTTAATATTTTTTTGATTATCACATAGAAACGTGTGGTAACAGTGTATGGTTTATTACTTTCTTCTATCTTCACAAGAAAAAAGTATTGGATTCGTGAAAATTTTCGAATTCTGGTTTTTGACAGATTTACATGTTTTAGGGGTCAGAGATCAGAGAGTCAGAGAATAGGTCAGAGAGCATGTTTTCTCAAAATGTCATGATTGCGATTCATTGAGTCAATGGTTGTCGCTGCTATACTACATTTTGTGCGGTTTTTAGATATAACTCAATCTCGAAAGTTAACGAACTGAATTTTATCAAATTCAATTAGCCCATTACATGAATTGTCGTTTATGTAGATTTTGGCGTAAATCTCTCAATAGGTAGTACTACTATACAGCATTTTAAAGATTTTTGCAATCGCTTAGTATCTAGAATTAATGTACGGAGTTTCACCAAATTTCAGATTCGATTAGTCTTTGACATGATTTGACGTTTTTTACTTTTTGTTGTAAATCGCTCAGTAAGTGGCGTTGTTATGCTGCATTTTTATAAAATTTTTGTAACTGTTCGATCCTAAGAACTAATGCACAGATCTCCATCAAACTTCAGATTCGATTAGTCCTTGACATGAACTATTGCTGTTTACATTTTGGTGGAAATAAAAATCTGTAGAGGCGGCACTGCTATATTACATTTGTTACGAATACTGTAAATGTTCTATCTCAAGAACTAATGCCCGTATTTTAATCAAACTTCGTATTAAGTTAATCATAGGCCTAAATTGGTTCTGTTTTCGTTTTGATGTCAATCTCACTACAGTGGTGCTGCTATCCTGAATTTTATTGGATTTATAATGCATAGAATTTCACACCTTTAGAATCCTGCTGATGAGCATAGATTGAAATTTAATTCCGGCAGTTTGATAGCGAATTTCAAAATTTTAACATGTATGAGATAGAAGAAAGTTTTGGGATTATTACATCTGGCTAGTTTGAGTTGTTTTAATTCCCTTAATCCCTAACTATGAAAAGAATAAGCATTATTATTCTCTTTTAACATTTAATGTAAGGGAAGTGTATTTAAATCATGATTTGCATGTATATGTATAAGAGAACACTGTTACCCCAAATGATACTTCTAATTGAGCCCCCATTTCGAGAATACAGGGTATTTTAAAATTATATGTCAGAAATGTAAGGTCGGATAGAGGGATCCTAAATAAGCGAATTTTGTATATCAATATAGGCGAGGGAATGCAGCGTTGAGGCAGTAGAGAACACATTTCAGCGGGCAAAAGCATTTCGCTGACTGGAATCATCATTTCCTTCCTGAATTTCGAGCAACTTGCATCGCTTCATCAGTGCGGAATTTGCCGACATGCATTTAATGTATAGAACTGTCCAAGGAAATTTCTGACGTTCAATGCACACCCAACAGCTTTCGGGCTTGTTGAAGGCCTACCTCCAACTGTTCACAATACTGCCTCTAACACAGCCAAAATTTGACGATATCTTCCATTGCCTGTATTATGTCTGAAAATATAAAACAATCCAATCGCGCACAAGTTTTGACGGAGACACTCTAAAGCTGCTATCAGATTCACCAACATTTCGATAAACTTTTGAGCCAAGACATGATTTCCTCCAACTTTTCTGAAATGTCCACCCAAAACTCAGTGTGATATTCAAACAGCAATGTTCCCCCAACTTTTTTCTGCAGTTCCAAAAAAGTCTTCACTAGACAAGACTTTTCATCCAACGTCGAACATTTCAACGAATCAGAGATAAGCGATTGATACGAATAGGCGATAAACATTAACGCCAGGTAATAATAGAACTGGTTTTTTTCCTTTTCCTCCAAGTTTTTCCAAGACAATTTTGCAAACATTTTTTCTCTTTGAACGGGAAAAGGTTGGGGTTAAAATCGGCTGAAAAGTTTGTTTCGAGTAAAGTTCGTGAATCTGATAACAGCTTAATGTCCAGCAATTTTATGCGAGAATCGTTCTATGTACATACTTTGAGCAGCCGTTCAATTTTCTCACGCAGCACCATTCATGAAAGGAGTATTGTCAAGCTCCGGAAATAGCTAATAAACGTTATCATTGAATTCTCTTCTGTTGTATATATATCAGCATTTATCTTTTCTGAGCAATCATATTTTGAGCACTTGACGGTATGCTATTGCTACCGAAAATACTTTTTAACAAGAAAAAAAGTTTTTTGGAGCTTTCAACGTTGTTCTTATTTATTTATTCTATGAGTATAATTAGCTATATGCAGGAGCCCGGCGTTTGAAAAATCAACTCATTATAAGGAAATTTCGTTAAGTTGTAGCAATGTTTCATAAATTGAGGGTTTTTATGTCTATATATGTATAAAAATGTCCAAATCAAATTTGGGCTGTAAACAGAAAAGATTCAGCTGAAAGAATTTTTCAGTGTTATATGTCTTTTACCGTATGCTATACCTTTTATCATTGAAATAATCCTTATTATTGTTAGAATAAGACACATGATGTTACATTACTATTTCTTCACTAAGGGTGTTGTTAATGAATGATATATCTATAATATTTTGCGCTATTGAGGCTGTTTACTCTTATCATTGTTCAATAGATAGTCCTAAACTGTTACCTTTAGAGGCATTATTTTTAGTTCTAGTGACAAAAAAATTTGAAATATGAATCTTTGTACTTCTAAATAGCCGTTTATGTAACGTTACTGTTGTTAGCTTTTTGAATTATTGTACTTTACGTGAGATGGCACCTGACACACAAGCTTGCCTTGATCGGCAAATACTCGGAAGTCTTGCGCTGACCGAATATTGGAAAGTAATCTCTACAAATATATATGTAAGACGTCGGTGTGATCAGAGAAAGAACATCCTGTGAAACAACGAAAGGAACGGATTATCTCACAATACCGATGGGCAATTTAAATTTAATTATTCTCAAGTAAAGAACAATTGAATTCAATCCATCTCGTGGCTGGCATACAAAGGCAGACGGGTGAATTTAATTGATGGTTTATCCAATAAGTGAAAAATATACTAGAATAAGTGACATCAAATCTTTATTATTGTCCAATTTCACATGCTAATTCACACATCATTCTAATCTCCATCATTCGAGAATAAATACAAAAATGTTCTTATTTCAGTCATTTCCGTCACAAAAATGCATTACACGATAAGCGTGTTTTTTCTGAATCAGTGTCACCGCAATTAATAAGGAAACTAAAAGGGGTCTTTGAAAATACACTGCTGTGAATACATTGCAACTACAAATAAAAAAGAATATTGCCCAGTTAAACTGATGGCATTGAGCTCACAGGATACGCATACTAATTGTACATTACAGCCTTGTATTTTCGTTAATTCCGTTCGAAAAAAAAATTAAAAAGGGGTAACAGCTCTCCCCTTTCTCCTTTTTTATACTTAATCATTGAACCTCCTAAACTATCAAGTACATGCTTTATCATATTAAAAAACCTATATCCAAAATTCAGAGCAAATCGGATAATTCTTAATAAAAACCCATTTAGCATTTATATAATTTAAGAGGAGTTATTATCCTCTTTTATTCTTAACCATTAAACTTCCAAAACTATTCAGAGATTTGAACGAAATCTGACAATTCTGATTGAAAAATCCATTTATACAAGTTAAGGGGAGGGGCATTAGAACCTCCGTTCCCCCTGTTTATACTTATTCAATGAACACCTAATAACAGCCACGGACTCGCTTCATCAGAATGATCCTATGTCTAAATTTTGAACGAAAACTGTTAATTCTGCATGAAAATCCCGTTTATATCAATTAAAAGGAGGGGCATGAGCCCCCCGTTTCTACTTATTCTATGAACACCTAATAACAGCCACGGAATCGCCTCATCAGAATGATCCTATGTCTAAATTTTGAACGAAAACTGTTAATTCTGCATGAAAATCCCGTTTATATCAATTAAGGGGAGGGGCATGAGCCCCCCGTTCCCCCTGTTTATACTTATTCAATGAACACCTAATGACAGTCACGTAATCGCCTCATCAGAATGATCCTATATCTAAATTTTGAACGAAAACTGTTAATTCTGCATGAAAATCCCGTTTATATCAATTAAGGGGAGGGGCATGAGCCCCCCGTTCCCCCTGTTTATACTTGTTCAATGAACACTTAATAACAGTCACGGAATCGCCTCTTCAGAATGATCCTATATCTAAATTTTGAACGAAAACTGTTAATTCTGCATGAAAATCCCGTTTACATCAATTAAGGGGGGGGCATGAGCCCCCCGTTCCCCCCTCTTATACATATCGAATGAACTTCAAAAACTAATCAGGGAAGCACCTTATCAGGATATACCTATATACAAAATTTCAAGTGAATCCGATACTTTTATCATGAGTTATCGCGTTACGCACGAACATACGAACGTACATACATAACGGACGGGCACATAAGCTCTCAGGCTATGATAGCCTGTGAGCTAAAAAAACGTTCGAAAATAATCTGATAATCAGCTGGGGTTGTTTAACAGTTACAAGGTCAGTCTGTTCTGCTCTTTTTTCCCGCCCGTCTTCCAGTTTTGATCATACATCCCAGTCTCTTGCCATTGCCAGGGCTCCCGGCTGTCGCAAGCATGTAAGTCCAATCAGAAGGCATGTGAAGAAAGTTTTCAACATTTTTATTGGCCAGTAGGAGAAGATTCAGGCCCGGACTCTTTTCCCAATGGCAGTAGTTTGCAAAATTAAACAGAGGTGAAGAGCCTGTAAGCGCAATCTTTTTGAAATTGCCCAGAAGATATTTTAATAAAAATAATAAAACAAAAATAAAGCTTTTGACAAATATTTTTTATTCTAAAAAGGAGAATGGATTAAAAGAATAAATTTAATATTTGGAAATAACAGATTGACATTTAAGTAATACAGTTGAATTGTTTTTAGGAAAATAAATAATAAATTATGCTGAATTAAAGTAAAAAAAGAACTTCAGCCGATAATTAAATATTAGTTGATTATTGAAATAATAATGAAAGTATATTCTTATAAGAATTAAGAGCGAAATTGAAACGTAAAAATGGCGAAAATATTTTTAATATTACATATATATATATATATATATATATATATATATATATATATATATATATATATATATATATATATATATATATATATATATAATCACAAAACGCCTTGAAACCACCCACATTTAATTAAATAAATATCCCAAAACATAACATTTAATTTCCGGCATTTGATACAAATAAGGTATTTGTACAAGAGTACAAATAAAAGAAAATTCGTGCAATTTTGATATTTGGCACTTTTGTATTTTTTGAATCACTGAACACGAATCTGAAATTTTTTTCGAGAAACGTGTATTTTTCTTTCAGAAAAAATGTGTAAAATGTGAGGCTTTTTCTCCTTTTTTTTTCTTTTTTTTATAACTCTAAAACTTTGTTCTTTACATAAAAGTCGGCAATACATATGCCTAAGAGGACGAAATTTCCTACATTGTATGTATTAGAAGTTTTTATTTCTTTGATCAATGATTTATCTGTGTCAGTGCCGCAAAAATTGATTTGAAAATCAAAATATTTTGAAAAAAAAAAAAAAAAAAAAAAAAAAAAAAAAACGTGAATTACAGAACTATACGTTGGTTTAACATGAAAACCAACAATTTTACGCTAATATTGACGATTAATGGTACTAAAAATTACATGATTGACTGCATTTTAAAATGAAGTTGGTGATTAAGACAACACATTATGAATCATGATTTAATTATAAATAATTATACACATAAGTAAATACATTTATTTAAACTAAAAATCCTATTTCCATTTTCTTTTTCTTGAAGGTTCCTGCTTTTTTTAAGACAACACATTATGAATCATGATTTAATTATAAATAATTATACACATAAGTAAATACATTTATTTAAACTAAAAATCTTATTTCCACTTTCTTTTTCTTGAAGGTTCCTGCTTTTTACCAATATCTACAACATACATGGGATATCATAAAATTTCAATTACAGGCGATTATTTTTATATTCTATTCACACCACTAATTAAAAAAATGTATATTGCGTAGTATATTTCTCTTGCAAAAGTTTTAAAAAATTATGTAAAAGATTATTGTTCTTAAAATGTGTTGCGAGATAGCATTAAAACATTTTCGCTTGTAATTGAAACTTTACGATGCCTTGACGAAAAAAGTAGAGGTTTCGAATTAGCGGGTATTTATATTACAGAAGGACTTTGATTAATCAAGGTTTCTGTTAACCAAGCCAAAAGCAAAATCTGATTTTTTTAATGTGAATGAAACCTTGAAAAAGAACACATTTTTTTGTTCACTGTTCATAGTGCTAAATGCTCCTTTAGAGATCTGCATGTGCCCGGCTCTGCAGAATTAGGACGATTTTTTTCAACGGACCGGGCTGCCTGAAAAAATTGAACGTACCTACCGGGCAGAGCCGATAAAAAAAATAAGCAGATTTATAAAAATTCCGATATAAAAATTTAAACGAAAACGATAAAATATGAGGCATTTTCAATGAATGTGACTTTTCTGCCAATAAGTATAAATATGCGTCACGAGCCGATACTAATTTGACAACATCGATATAGAAATGTAATATGTCCAGTGTAGAGATATGCATCGGACAGTTATATGGTGCTTGATCCCAGGCTTAGCTTTCTCAGAATCGTGCCGGATTGAGATCAACCTTACATTTTTTTCTACATATTACCGACGGACCGGAAATAATTGTTCTCTTGATGTGTAGGATAAGCAGGATGTTTTGTAAAAATATTAATAGCGTAATAAACTTTTGGCAACGTAATCTTTGGAAATTGCTTTTATTTGTTGAGCTGTGAAACAAAATCTTATGTATGTTTATATTTATCATTTAAAAAAAACATTGTACAATTTTTTATTCTAAGATAAGTTAAATTCGCAAACACGGCGTGTTTTTATACACAGTTTCTATTAAGCAAGATTTCCGATATCCGTGGTACTAGCGGTTCTATTTAGCCCGGATAATCGAGGCTATACTGTACTATTAATATTTTAAAATAAATGTTTTCTTAATAGTAAATATTCGACATCTTGTAGTGCGATTCTTTTCTGTGTTATTGGATAAACGGGTTCATTGATTGGGCAATTCATTTCCAGCTCGGTTTCAAAATCCAGTTCGTTCTTTTCATCTTGACACATCTCTGAGAAGTTCTTGCAATTCTATAGCAGTGGAGGATCATTTTGGAGCTAGATATCCCAGCCTTCTTGCATCCACTATTTTGTTGGCAATTATTTCTGCATTTGCAGGATACAAACGTCAACAAAGCAGGGATTAGTGCAGTGAAAACAAGCTCAAAGCATATGTTTGTTCTTTTCCATCTCCACTCTTCATCCTTTTTTGAAACCCACAACTATTGCTGGACCTAGTGATATACAGTTGTGCTGCAACTGCAGATGGTGGTAAAGCAACAGTTTTCGAATTGTATCTAAAGGCTGATTTCTTATCCGATACATGTCTTAAATATTTTAATGAAAACACATTTGCTCCACTATAACCATACAGTGACTCCAGGAAACGTTCTTCAGCAACTTTAATTATCTTCCGAGTAGTGTTCGAATCGTTTAATATTTTAACAATGTTAACAAGATGTAGATTTTTCAAAAGAGTTTTGAAGAACTTAATTTTCCTTTGCATAAACAGTACTGACGTTGTATCGCAACCGCTCGTAACATGTAGTAAGAAGACGTTTAACGTAACAGTTAATTTACTAGCCTTAGTTGGAGAAAAAGATCTTCTTCTGAACATTCATAAAAAAACCCAACAATCTGCAGAAAAAAAGGGCTTTATCCTGTATTTCTGTTATTGTAAAATTTTGGTTTACAATGATGGTTTTCTCGAAATTTGATTTTCTGCCTTATACGAAACTCACTTCTTTATATATATATATATATATATATATATATGTATGCATATATTAACTGATTTACACGAAATGTGATTTCCTTTTCAAAATCTTTTTATTTTCGGGGAAATTTAAAAATGAATTTTTCATGCATTATGAATAAAACAGTTAGGATTGTTTACAAGTGGTTAGAAAAAAAGTTACAAGACGTCAAAATTTGTAAATAAACAAATTTTTGCAAAAAAATAAAATAAAATAAAATAAAATAAAATAAAATAAAATAAATTGTAAAAGTTGTTATAGATTAATTTAAATAGAAAGCTCAGCATATTCAATTCTCCACATAAACAATATTCAAAGTTAACTTTTCCCAGATCCTAAAGAACCCCTTTGTAAATACTGAAAAGAAAAAGTAGAAACATGCAACGTGCTCATTTTTCATTTTATAGATTAAAAAAAATTTCAAGTTAAAAGAAATCACAATAATTTTTAATTTTAGATAAAAAAAAGTTTCTTAGGCACTTTAAAAAAACAAATTCCAATCAAGGTAATGGAGATTTTTCTATCTTTCTTTTTTTTATTACTCAAGTTGTTAAAACAAAAATCTAAGAGAGTGCATTAATTGATAGATCCCATAGCGAAACTCACAAATATTTGTGTTTTTCTCTGTTCTAAAAACAATTATTTTTCGAGTAAAAAATTTCTGTAATTTTTCGAAAATTGTCCGTTTTCTGGAAAATTTTCTGAAATTCAAGAGAATTTACAGGAATTTTCGGAGAAAAAACAGTGAATTGTGCTGGCGTGTCCCGATTAACAATACAATTTCTGTAAAACAGTCCATTTTTACAGAGTATTTTTCAGAAAGACTGTATACAAAAATATGAAAATTAGTGATACAAAAGAGAAAAGTTTGATAACCACGTTAATGTACACAGCTTTTAAATCAAATAATTATTTTAAGGGATATTTAATGTTAAAATTGGTCAAAATCGTTGCACTAAAAAAGTTAAAGACAAAAAAAAAAAAAAAAAAAAAAATTAGGAATTTATTTATTTTTTCTCAAGATATGCATTGAAAGATACCTATATGCTGTCTGCATTTATCTTTTTAATTTGACTTTTTTTGAGGATTTTAAATTCAAATTTTCATTAGTTCAAGATATATATTTTTTACATGATTTAGAATTGTATATTGCTTTAAAGTGTTACCGTCAGTAAAAACAGTGGAAAGGATGAAATTTCCATCATATTAAAAACTGATTTACACCTGAGTATTATAAATGGATTAAAATATTTTCAAATTACAAATTAAATTGATATTACTTATTAAAAGCAAAAAAATTGCGGTATTGAAAATTAAGGTACAAAAATTATATTCACATGCAAATTTAAAAAGAGATAATCAAATAATTATTTTAAATCAAATAATTATTTTAAAGGATATTTAATGTTAAAATTGGTCAAAATCGTTGCACTAAAAAAGTTAAAGACAAAAAAAAAAAAAAAAAAAAAAAAAAAAAGGAATTTATTTATTTTTTCTCAAGATATGCATTAAAAGATACCGATATGCTGTCCGCATTTATGCTTTTAATTTGACTTTTTTTGAGGATTTTAAATTCAAATTTTCATTAGTTCAAGATAGATATTTTTTACATGATTTAGAATTGTATATTGCTTTAAAGTGTTACCGTCAGTAAAAACAGTGGAAGGGATGAAATTTCCTTCATATTAAAATCTCATTTACACCTGAGTATTATAAATGGATTAAAATATTTTCAAATTACAAATTAAATTGATATTACTTATTAAAAGCAGAAAAATTGCGGTATTGAAAATTAAGGTACAAAAATTATATTCACATGCAAATTTAAAAAGAGATAGAGACTTGTAAAATAATAAACTCATTTTTATGCGTTAAAATTCATAAATGACGTGAGGTTTTAAATAGCCAAATCGCACTGCCAAGCATTTAAATTTATATCTAAAATAAAAATATTTACACGTACACGCGAGAAATTTATTTCATGTTTCAAAAAAGTATTTTTAACTTTTATTGCAAATTCTAAGACAGCGCAAATGATATTTCCTTTCTAACGATAACATAATTTTCGCGTAAATATTACAACGAAAAAAAAAATTGGAAAAATTACGTCAGATTTCAAATGTTACATTTAAAATTACTTATTTAAAACTTCTTTTTTAAAGCAATTTTATAAAATACAGGGAAGCTCTGTTGACATAGTTCATTTTATATTGGATGGATTTGAAATGTTTAAGTAATTTTACTTAATCAAACGTGAAAACAGACTTTACAAGCAGCTGATTTGGCTTTAAATCGCTTCTGTAAAAGGGAAAAGGAATAAAAAAAGTTTACAGGGCGATTGCCATTCTTTTTGTCTAATTACAGTCCAATATTCCGTAAACTTTTTAAAACCGATCAAATTAACTGTTTTTGTTAAAATCTTTGTGCTTGCATTTTTGTTTCATGTCATTTAATTCTTATATTTTGATAGAATGCTTAACTTTTTATGTGGAAACTTGACGTAACTTTACATCAAAATTCACCATAAAACTAAGCAATTTTAATTAAATCCATTTTACATAACAGAAGAGTTTTTAAAATTGCTGCACACTACGTAACAAAAGTTACTCAAAATAATATCTCTAACAAGCATATTTTTCAATACTTTAGAATATATAAATCTAAGCTTGTTATAAGTATTCCAGAAATTAATTTCAACTTCTCAAAGTTCTTCCCTTTACGTATTAAGGATATTTTACTCCTAATAACCAATTAAATGCTTTCAAAACACTGAATCTTTTCATAAGACTTGATATTAAAGAATTGATTATCTTTAATATACCCCGAGGAATATATGTAGTTATGTGATTCGAAAGTCTTCGTAAAACTTTCGTTCTTTAATTGTTTATGTAGATATCAAATCGCTTTAAGTTATATTTTAAATTTGAATTTTCTGCTGAAAATGAATAAGGCAACCAAAATTTTTAAAAGTTCGTTTACTTCTTCTGTAACTAGATTTTCTTTCAAATTTATGTTTTAATAAAATCACGTTCGCTATTACAATTTTTATTCATAAATGTTTAGAGTAGTAATTTCTATACAATTTTTTATTATAGGGTTAGTGTACCAGTAGTCAGATATGTGCCAATAGTGAGCCACCAGTTTTCAAAGTTGAAAAACAAGTTTTTTAGTCACCCCTGTCATATAACAAACTAATTGCTGATTGGCTGGAACCCTTATCAGGCAAAGGGATAACTTCATTATTCTCATAGTCTTTGAGCTGAAAGGATGTTTTTACAGACTATACGAAAAAACTAAATAGAAGCTAAAATTATTTTACGTAATCATCAAAACTTTTAAATATGATTTCATTATTGTGTATATTTAAGTGTAGAAATGTAAAACAATTTATAACTTCTGTACAGTATGTGTGAAAACACTCTTCACTAAAACCCCCGGCGCCAGCAGCCGATCATTTTTAGAACATTTATTTTTTTCTTTCTTTTTGCAAACTGAACTCTGATTGGCTTATTTACGATCTTTTTTGTTAATGTTTTTTTGTACTTTTCAAATTTTGATGTAGTCGTACTGAGGATTGTAATTAAGAAACATGTAATATTTTGCGCGCTTGTAAATAATCAACCCTTTTTTGTGTGTTTACGTTCTGTGTCTTTATTTGCTGTGGATTTCTTGTTTGTGAAGATGGAAAAGAATTGTGATTCCGCCCACCGTACATCCCTCAAGAACCCGCAAGGTAGGAAAATTTTATATTATTATTTCTAAGAATATTATTTTTTCTGCCTAAATGTCGAATTTGAAATCAACAGTATGCATTAAACTCAAGAATGGAGAGGCCCACTTCTAGAGGGCCCCTACTGGAGCATCAGGTATTTTCTTGGTCCACTAATGGAGCATAAAGGAAGGTAACATTTTTTATTTTTCATTCTTTCTAGAAAATATATTTTAAAAATTTTAATGTTTATTCTGATACATAAAAGTAAGGACTAGGCTAAAAAAATAATTTTTTTGGAAATTCACTTATACTTTAAAAATAATTAGATAAATGTCCTTAAGTGGCCCACTACTGGTGCATTTACCTTAAATGTATCTTCCTGTATCCCCCAGAGCATGGAAATTCCCATTTTTATGCAATTTCTCTCTCAATGGATTTTATCAGTAAAATAATCGGAAAATTTCGTAATTAAAACGTAAGCTAATGATGTATTTTTCTGTATTTTATTGACTTACTGATTTTAAAATGCATTAAACTCGATTGCAGTATATACTCTATCTAAATACAACATAAAATTTCTATTTTCCAACTTTAACAAAAACAGGCTATTCAGATGTTGACTGAAAATGTAAAATGATACGTTGAAGTTTAATAAAAATAATATTGCCCAGTAAAACTGATGGCATTGAGCTCACAGGCTACACATACTGATTGTATATTATAGCCTTATATTTTCAATGGTTAATTTCGTTCAAAAAAATTAAAGGAGGGGAAACAGCTCTTCCCTTTCCCCTTTTATACTTAATTATTGGACCCTTTAAACTAATCAGGGACATGCTTTATCATATAAAAAAATCTATATACAAAATTCTGAGCAAATCGGAAAATTCTTAATAAAAACGCATTTATATAATTTAAGAGGAGTTATGCCCTTCTTTTATACTTAACCATTAAACTTCCAAAACTATTCAGAGATTTGAACGAAATCTGATAATTTTGTATGAAAAACTTATTTATATAAATTAAGGAGAGAGGCATTAGAACCCTCGTTCCTCCTATTTATACTTATCTAATGAATACCTAATACCAATGAAGGAGGCGCCTCATCAGAATGATCCTATATCTAAATTTTGGACCAAAACTGATAATTCTGCATGAAAAATCCATTTATATCAATTAAGGGGAGGGGCATGAGCCCTCCGTTCCCTTCTTATACATATCGAATGAACTCCCTAAACTAATCAGGGAAGCGTCTTAACAGGATATACCTATATACAAAATTTCAAGTTGATCGGATATTTTTATCAAGAGTTATCGCGTTACGCACGTACGCACGAACGAATGAACTTGCGTACATACATACAGAACGGGCGGGCACATAAGCTCTCAGACTATGACCGCCTGTGATCTAATATTACAGCTAAAACAAATCGTAAATTGCAAGTCAAGCGTTGCAAATGATGTACATTCGAACTATAACGAAGTTATAGTTCTTTCATTAAAAATATTTAGTTGTCTTCTTTCATTAAAAATATTTAGAACTTGGTGTAATAGTATGCAGTACATCGAATACAGTATAGTCATACAGACGAAATCTTATGTACGTCACTGCAAATATTGTCTGCTTTCTATTATAGAGAAATTATTTTGTAGTAAACCTCAGCAACGTATATCAGTTTCGTAAATTTTGAAATAGTTTATTATAAATAAAACGCGCCACAAACAATGTTTCTCCCTATACCATTACGCAATGGAATACATTTGTGTGGTCCTTTAAATTAATAACAAATATTCACAGATTGTACAGAATGTATATTTTAGCATGTACTGCATAGATAAATATCAATTTTATTATGTTTGAAAGAGTATAACATAATAAAAACTTTTTTCTCCCATTAGCCGTAATATGACGGACTTTTGATTGTCTCTGTAATTAAATTGTGCATCCGATTTTTATAAAATTTGAAATGACGCGACTAAATTATGCAACAATTATATATTTTAAATTTCAAACGATTCGATTGAGTTGTCTTTGCTCTGTTATATGCGGATAGACAGAATTACAGACACACCGGACGACGACTATAGGTGCTACGTATTTACATAATTACGGAGGCATCTAAAAACAGAAAGAGTATTAACTGTTAAAAAAAATTCAGAAATCTTTAAAAGTAAGTCGGTACGAATAATTCAAATTTAAGACGTACGCTTTCTTACCTCACAGTGTATTTTCATGGAAAATAATTCAATGTAGTTGAAAAAATTCTGTAATAAAAAATTGATGTGAGACTATATTGTTTTACTATTATGATGATATACTTTGATTAAAGAAATGAAATTATCATTTGCAACTTATAAAGCAGTATACTATTTCTATTTTGTGCAAATAACATGCAACTAAATTAAAATATTCCAGTCAAAGATCTAAAACTTAACATGACGCATTGAAATTATCAGAATTTTTTACAATTAAAAATAGAAATGTCATTAATTGCTTTTTTATAATTTGTACGTCAAACATTTGACCAAAAAGTTAATATTATATAGGGAAAATTTAGAAAAAGTACTACAGATAAATAAAGAAATATCATTATTGTTAAAAATTAAAATAAAATTCTTGTCAAACAAACTGTTCAAGATCAATAAAATAGAATAAAACAAAAATTTTCAAAATTATTGCACACAATGAAGACAAATTACAACAAGTTGGAAATTGCACGTGAAGCGTAGCAAATTAGGTGCGTTCGAACGATAACGAAGTTTTAAAAATATTACGTTCATATATCAATCTCATAACATTGTAAATAGTGAACTACAATTAAAACGCTCATCAAACAATGTTCTCCCTATACCATTATGTAATGGAATACTTTTGTGTGACCTTGTAAATCAATAACAAATGTTCTTTGCACCACAAATTATGTAAGATGTATATTATAATATGTACTTTATAGTTGCATATAAATTTTATTAAGTTCGCATGAGTGTAACACGATTAAAATGCATTTGAAACATTTTTCCCCATTGACCGTAATGTAATGGAATACTTTTGATTGTCCCTGTAATTGATCTATGCATCCGATTTTCATAAAATTTGTAATAACTCGAAAATATTATGCAATAATTATGTATTTTAAATTTCAAACGTATAGAATATATTTGAAACTTTTTCCCCATTGACCATAATGTAATTGAATACTTTTGATTGTCCCTGTAATTGATCTATGCACACGATAATCAAAAAATTTGAAATAACTCGACAGAATTATGTAATAATTGCGTATTTTAAATTTCAAACGATTAAAATGCATTTGAAACATTTTTTCCCATTGACTGTAATGTAATGGAATACTTTTGATTGTCCCTGTAATTGATCTATTCGTCCGAGTTTCATAAAATTTGAAATAACTCGAAAAAATTATGTAATAATTATGTATTTTAAATTTCAAACGTATAGAATATATTTGAAACTTTTTCCCCATTGACCATAATGTAATTGAATACTTTTGATTGCCCCTGTAATTGATCTATGCACACGATTATCAAAAAATTTGAAATAACACGACAGAATTATGTAATAATTGCGTATTTTAAATTTCAAACGATTAAAATGCATTTGAAACTTTTTTCCCCATTGACCGTAATGTAATGGAATACTTTTGATCGTCCCTGTAATTGATCTATCCATCCGATTCTCATAAAATTTGAAATGACTCGACAAAAATATCTAATATTTATGTATTTTAAATTTCAAACGATTCGGTTGGGTAGTTTTTGCGTTGTTATATGCGGACAGACGGACGGACAGACGGACGGACGGACAGACGGACGGACAGACGGACGGACAGACGGACGGACTGAACGACAACTATAGGTGCTACGTATTATATAATTACGAACGCACCTAAAAATAAAGGAAAGGGAAAAAATATCCCCCAAAAGACTTCAAAACAAATAATTATTAGAAGCTCAATATGTGTTTATTACCCTCTAGTGAGTATAATTTTGGTTCCATTTACATCTAAATCTTTTTTACGGTTAATCCTTTTTTACGACCCAAATCGTATTACCACTAAGCACTCAATACATTTCCAGAGGAAATTTAGTAAATTATTTTATCCTATTATTTTCAAATGAAATTATCTTAGCATTTCAGTGAATATGGAATGAACTATTTTATTTATGCTCTTTTTTTCGTAGCTGTTATCTGTTTTAGTTTGCAGTTTTATAAATAACAATGACTAGTTTAACATTTCAGAGAATATTTCAATTTTTTTTTCATGACCAAAAACATGTACTATTTTATGGTTTTTTAATAAATTTAATTTAGTTATATAATATAAATATGGAATTTCGTAGCAATTGATTTTCCACTGTCTTCCCAAAATGCTGAAATGAAAATAAGACAGAATATGTACACACACAGGTATATTTTCGTTGACAATATTAGACTTTAATTATTTTAAAACTAAGTCATAATTAATTTCATGCTATTCTTACGTTAACCGGCTACAGGTGTTAAATCACCAAATAATCTTAGTTGTTTACAAATATTTACGAGATACAAAAACAATGGAATTAATTATGTGCAAAACAAAATAGTTCGATTTGCTGAGAAGCTGCAACAAAGAAATATTTTAAACACTAAATGTAGAAAATATAAATAAAAAATGAGAAGCGTAATATTTCTTAAATATTCTTTTATCATTAATAGATTAATAAAAATAAAATCATGATTAAATTCTACAAAAACAACTCATAAATTTTTTTAGAAATGCCAGATAATTTAAAAAATATTTTTTTCCTTTCTTGTTACCAGATCTTAAAAAGGAATAGAACAAAAATTAGAATTTTGAATATAAATTTACTAGCGCACGACTTCAAGTAATTTTACATCACAGCTGTAAATTTTTCATAATAGGACCTACACCTGTGACGTGTCTGGGGGTATGTTGATGAAATGAAGACATAATTTTAAGTATAAAAGTTAAAATCAAACAGTTTGTTTAAACCTCTGAACATGGAAAAGTGGAGCTAAGATCGAAATTTCAGTCACTAAGCACAACACTAAGAGATTAAATCGTAAATTATACTCATGTCCACGGCTTAAGCTCAGTTCGGGGGCACTCACACCAGCTTCATGTTCAGATTGCGGCTAAAAGCTAGGTTAAATCTATAATAAAACAGCCCGTGGCTGCAGACAACCTTTATTTCTCAAAATACTCAACGTATCAAATTAATTCTTACTCACTGGCACTCTTCTTGGGTAACTCAGCTCACCACAAACTACCTCGGCTCACAATACTTGCTATCTCTTCACAGAACACAATCTATCTCGCTTGGCTGGCTTCCGCCGCCTCACCACACCAATCTATCTCTTCACTACCACAATCTATTTCACTTGACTGGCTTCCGCCGCCTCAACCCCACTACACAGCACTCGAACTCAAAGCTTTCATACATTGCAAACTGAAGACGGAGCTATAAATTTGCATAATACTCCTAACCGCAGCTAACTGTAGACTCGAGGGCGCCACATTAACACTGGAAAGTTAAAGTTGAATAAAGGATGGCTGTCGCTTTCGCGCCACACATGTTAAAACATTGACGTCACGATCTCACTAAAAATGCTAGAGTGCTTTTATCATAAAGGACACTCCCTTACAACCCCCCTCGGAATCTACAGAGAAAAAGGACTGGGCAAAATGCATGCCCTGGACTTTTTCTTGAAATCAATTTTGAGCCGCACAAGAAACAAAGGTGATGGGTGAAATTTGGTGCCGAATCATCACTTTCGAAATATTAAACTTTAAACCATCTCTAAAAAATCATCAGTTTGCATACAGAACCACATAATCTCAATCATCCTCCTAACTTTAAAAAACTCCTAAAACTTTCAAAACTAACTACTTTTTAAGAAAAACCCACTCAACTGGGAGTGCTAAAATTCATCAATACATTAAACTTACAAAACTTTCTTCAACACTTAAAAATAATCGCAATTTTGACAAAAATTTCTCCATGTAAAACTTTTCTATCAGTAGAATTCGCACAAAGTCCAAAAACCCCCCTACGCAAAATTTTCCTCACCGACCCATAATTTGTCCAAAATAAAATTTACTCCATGCTACTTCGCAATATACCTAAATTCCCTTAAGCCAATAAACTGCAACCCAAAAATTATATAGAACTAGCTCTACTGAACAATATTTGGGGCACATACGTACAGCTTTATATTGCTGTGCTTATGCAACAATAATCTAGAAAATTAAATTTACAACACAAAATGAGGTCATAAATCTTCATTATGACAAACATAAATCTTCATCTGTATGAACTAAAAAAGAAATAACAGCATCAAAACATAACACAGGTATACTTCCCTGCAAGAAAATTTAATTAACATTCAAATTTAAAACAATAAAATTCCATATTCAAGTGTAACATAAAACTCGCATCTTGCGGAAACTACTCCCAACTAAAGTAAGAACGCAACGCATAAAACCCGAAACGATAAGAAGAAAGTCAATTAATTAAATGTTAGTACAGGAGTCAGAAACGCGTGTCAAGGACTTCTTGACCGCAAAACACGTGCACGCCTAACCACGGCGCGTTACAAAATAACTTAAAGTACTATCTATCAATATTTAAAAATGAAACATATATTAACGTACATAACATAGGACATTAACAATTAAACAATATAATAACATTTTTAGAAACTAACATAACAATTAACAATAGATCCAGAATTTTTGAAAGCAGTTGAGACAAAAATTTGAAACATGCATCAAAGTAACAATTTTGCAAACAAATTTTGAACTTAATTAAGCACAACTCGTGAGTCCGTAAAAAAATTCCAAAAATGGCCAAAAATAAAATCTAAAACAGTCCATCTGCTTTTATTCCTTCATATTGCTACCACATAAATGCATTTTAATAGAAAGTTAAATAAAGAACATTATCACCCATTTATAAAGAAGATTCACTGCTAGCCGGCTTCATACTACAGGAAGGCTTTCTCCTCTTGTCCCAGAATCCTTGCACAAACGATCTTTCATCATCAGAACTGTATGGGGAAGCAACCGTTGACTGCCGTGCCTGTAGCCTGGTCCTGTATGGATGCCGTAGGACACTTGTAGATTCCACTCGACGACTCTGCTCGGATTGGTTTGCTGGGGTCACTCCATGGCGAGACTCCTGTCGGTTTCCAAACTGCTGATGCTGACTTTCTGATAACTGTCTCCTCTTTCTGGACGCACCTGAAGTCACCGTAGATGCTAGGCCGCGTTTTTGTCCAGACCTACGCTGTCATTTATTGGGCAAAACATAATCAGAATTGAGAATTATTTTAACATCTCGACGAGTGTCCATAAAAGTCTTTTTTCGAAGATTAAGTACCGATGACGTCGAACTATTTGACAGTTTATGTTTCTGAGGTTGCTGTCTAATTAGTGGAGGAACGGGTCGGTTTGCGATCTTCTGCTTTTTAGGACATACTGAGTCTGATGTATTTGAAATTGTTCTCTTAGTGTTATTCTCATACTTTGCTCTAGGTTGGACAGACTTTCTACTTTGAGCAATAGTTTTGGGCGCTGTCTGTCTAGATTTTTGTTGTGAATATTGATGATAAGAATTAGATGAAGATGAGCTAGATTCGGGAAACTCATTGGATCGGGAATTTGGCGAAACACCACTCGACACATGAGGACCTTCACTACCATTCTCTCTAAACTTATAAATTCGAACCTGATCCAGATTAACCGTCATCCTTTCACCATTTACATTAACAACCAAATTATTATTCCGAACTTCTAGAACTTCAAAAGGACTCACAAACTTCGGACCAAACTTAGATACCCTCTTCTGAAGACTTGAACTTAACCAATGCTTTTCCACTAAAACAAAATCTCCAACTTTAACTTCCAACTCCTTTCTACGCATATTATAATACTGAGCCTGTTTCTCCTGTGCTTTTCCCATCTGAACTTGTGCTTCCTTAACCAACTTCTCAATATCCTGACACATACATTGACTTTCTCCATCCGATACATTTTCTAAAGAAATCCAGACTAATTCCTCTATCTTTCATGTAATCTACGCCGACTATACAATGTACCGTTAAACCACGCACACAAAACTCCCAACATGTCTTAGCCGAACGAATCTTAACCGAACGATCAATTTCCAAATCCACCGAACCTTTATTATCACATGCTACTCCCTGCGCCGACCGAACCACCAGATTTGACCCCCGCAACTTTTTATACGAAAAATTTTTACGATAACAATCATACGAAATGAAATACTTATCTGCCCCTGTATTGAAAACACTTTTGAAAACAATACCATCCAAAACAATTAACAATACAGGTAATTCCACCGGATTAATAGTCACCCTATTCAATTTCACAGAAGTCTTTTCCATTTCAACCTGTGACTGCATACCTTCGGAAATACAGCCACCTACCAGTTTAACTGTTCCGACGTCTTAACACTTCTCCCTTTGCACTGACCTGCCCCCAGAATTCTCATCCAAAGTTAATCCCCCTTACTTGTGAAGAAGAAACATTCCTTTCATGTACACCCCTTCTCCGCATATTTCCATCCATATTTCCGTCATTGCTTCTAAAATTACTAACATCATCGAAATTCCTATTACCATTACCAGTATTTGACACATTTCGACTAAATCCATAACTACCATTACTCAAATTATTACTCATCAATCTCTGTCCCCCTCTCAAATTCCTATCCCCCTCATTTCGCAAATTGTTTTCCGTGATGGATCTCTGTCGAGGGCTACGCGACTCTCATTGATCCGAGCTATGCCGAACCTCATACTTCAACAAAATTTGGTGCATTTCCAAAGAATTCTTTGGTGGTTTAATCTCAATAGAGTCTTGCACATTCATATTAAACAGGGGAAGAACTATGTCCAATAATTCTTTAAATGTAACGTTCAAATCTAATTTATTTTTTAACTCAAGTTTGCGCAGATAAATCTTTGAGGCCGATTCATATATATTCTGTTTATTACAATAAAATTCTCAGCTTAAAATACTTCTATCTTTGACCGGAGGAAACGCTTTCTTTAGTTCAGTAACTGTCTGCTCAAATCGTTTAGCCTCATCATTAACTGAGAATTTCCCTATATTATTATCCAACCATAAAAGTGCTTCGCCCTTTAGCGAGCATTTAAGTACTATATACTTATTCTTCTCTAGTATATTATTAAATAAAATGTAATCCTCCAATTTCACTAAGAATGCGTTAATCTCCCCTTCACCAGTAAAATAAACTCGTGGGACAATCTCACAATGTTCCACTTTTGTTGGGCGCCATTTGTGACGTGATATTCGAACACACGTTGGGCGCCATTTGTGATTCAGCCAGTGATCCGATGGTTAAATGAAGACATAATTCTAAGTATAAGTTAAAATCAAACAGTTTATTTAAACCTCTGGAACATGGGAAAGTGGAGAGGAGATCGAAATGTCAGTCACTAAGCACAAAACTAAGAGATTAAATCGTAAACCATACTCACGTCCACGTCTTAAGCTCAGTTCGGGGCAATCACACCAGCTTCACGTTCAGATTGCGGCTAAAAGCTAGTTTAAATCTATAATAAAACAGCCCGTGGCTGCAAACAACCTTTATTTCTCAAAATACTCAACGTATTAAATTAATTCTTACCCACTGGCACTCTTCTTGGGTAACTCAGCTCACCACAAACTAACTCGGCTCACAATACTAGCTATCTCTTCAGAGAACACAATCTATCACGCTTGGCTGGCTTCCGCCACCTCACCCCCACTACACAGCACTCCAACTCAAAGCATCATACATTGAAAACTGAAGACGGAGCTATAAATTTGCATAATACTCCTAACCGCAGCTAACTGTAGACTCGAGGGCGCCACATACACTCTGGAAAGTTAAAGTTGAATAAAGGATAGATGTCGCTTTCGCGCCACACATGTTAAAATATTGACATCACGATCTCACTAAAAATGCTAGAGTGCCTTTATCTGAAAGGACACTCCCTCACACACCAAGTAAACGCTATTTAAAGAAATTTTATTAAGGGGCTATGCAAATTTAGTTATCATTTTAGGGACGAGGGGGGGAGGTCTGTCAAAGGATATCGTAAGATATTTTTAGGGGAAGGGGAAGGGTTGTCTTTTGATATCGAAATCATTTTTGATCCAAACAAAACTTTTTTTTATTTGTAACGGTTTTTTGTTCAAAATAGTATGCTATCAACATTTAGTCTGTTATCTATTTTTAACAAAATACAATGATTTTATGAAAATCATTAAATTATTATAAAAATATTTAATTCTAATATATGGAGTATCCCCTAGTTTGTTACCCCTAGTCTTATTCATACAGTGGCGGTCAAAAGTTTCCGGCCAGTTAGTCCCTTTCATTTATTTACCAGAGGGTTTCAGCAAAGAAGAAGTACAATTGCTTCAAAAGTTAGGCATATGTGAATGACCTCTGACTACTTAAATATTTTGATTGGATACTGAAGACGCTTCATGCAAAGGGGTAGAATCCGAAATTCGCATGCCCAAAAGTTTCCGGCTATTAATCATTCCTTAGATTTTTTCTATCGGTAAAGTGTTTTTTGGTAGTGTTTGTGAATGAATCAACGCGAATTGCATAGTTTGAATTAAAAATTGAAAAGTTCAACAATTATTGTTCGTAAATGAGTGATTAGTTTGTCCCTAAAGGACTGATCTTCTCGAGGTATTGCGGTAAAGTTATAAATTATATAAAGATGGCTATGGCCTTCAGGATTTTGTGAGGTCTGGGAGATTCCGAAAAAAGACTATTCTCATGGACAGAATCATCAGGAGAAAAACAATTGATGACCTGCATAAAAATTCCATTGCAATATACAACTATTTACGGAATGAAAATATTACTGAAATAAGTCGCTGTACCATGTCAAAATGCTGATATGATACAGAATTTCATGGAAGAGTCGGGGTTCAAAAATTTTTCGTAGGTAAAAAAATATCAACGCACCCGATTGGCTTATTCCAAAAAACACAAAGTCTGGTCAAGCGAAAATTGGACAAAAGTACTATTTTTCCATCAATCGAATTTGAAACTTTTTTGGGTGTGAGGGCAGACACCATGTCCAATGACCTAACATAAAAAATATGATTAGACCTGTGTTATTCCTACAATGAAGCACGGCGGAGGATACCATGTGCTGTGGGGAGCATTTTCTTCAAAAAGTGTCGGTCTGTTATTTGAAATCCACAGCAAAATGAATGATGTAATACATAAAGATATCTTGCAATATTATTTACTTCCTTATTAAAGGAAAAATGTTGGTCGCAACTTTTTTTTAACTTGATAACGACATAATCAATGCATACAAGCCTCGACAAGCACTGGTTTTCATACAAAAAATTTCGTTTGTGAAATGGCCAATCCAAACGCCCAACATTAATCCAATAGAAAATCTTTGGAAAGAAGTTGGCAAACGTCTAACGAACTATAAATATTCCAATTCAGCCGAAATTTCTAAAAATTTGCAAGAAATGAGGAAAAAATGTACCATAGACGATCTTTAATCGTTTATTGTATGAATGTCGCGTTGCTGCGCCGTAGAACTTATTACTAAAGGTAATAAAATAATAATACGATAAAATACTAATTATAAATATTGTTGATCACTGTAGTTTTCTATTTACAATACAATTTTTTAAAACTTGCGAATATGAACGGAAACTTTTGAGAACTTGTGTTTTCCTTTGTACTTAATTTTGTCAATTAAACTTATTGATATTTGCATGTTATTCCATAAGAAATTTCTTAATTATTATGTCCATAAAATGTATAGGTATCACTTTGCGATTCCTATTCTTATGGGTATAGTTACAAATTAAAAGAAATTTTTTTGCTGGCCGGAAACTTTTGACCGCCACTGTATGTGTGTGCTTGTACAATCACTGTTGGAGAAACCATATGTAAAGTATATTTGAAATGAAGCCTGAGTTTACTAATAAATAAAAGAGAAAGAGAAGTAATGTTGTCCACTTTTATTGTTGATTTCTATCTCATCTCCCCCCCCCCCCCGGCTGTGGGACACGTGCAACAAGACATTATTGCTGTTGAATGCATTACGTGACAAAAAACTATTATAAAATATTTTTAAATAACAGCAATTTTTTAGGTATTATAACATCTTAAATTTTTTTTGTTGACTTCTCTTCATCCGAATCAATAAAATATGAAAAAAAATGAATATAACCAATTTTGTATATTACTCCAAATAAAAAGATAAAAATAATGAAATTGATTGGCATGGTTGGTAGCATCAGCTCCTCCCACACCGCTGGACCTTGGTTCGAGTCCAGCTAGCGGCATGGGTGTCTGTGTTGTCCCTGTGATGTGTATTAAAATGTATGTACTGTATTTCCTGTAATAATAAAGTGTTCTGTATTTATTTCTGTGCATTATGGATCATTCGAGGTAACAGCCATTGTAGCTATAGACCTCAAAGCATTGTTCACTCAATCTCAAACTCAAATGAAATTGATAATGATATCATTAATGGGGGTGGAGTTTGGGGAAGGGGTCAAAAAATATTCCTAGGTTTGAAAAAATTACGGACGCTGTATTCGATGTCCTATGCCAAGTGTAAATACTCTATCTGCACCAAAGTGTACTAATGAAAAATTTAAATAGATAGGGGATGGCGGAAAACATTTCCCTGAGGGAAAAATATGCTTATGAAAGTTAATTTTAGTAGTCTAACTAGCAAAACAGTTTTCAAGCAAAAAAGCTTAAAGTCCTGATATGAATGATTGAAGGTGTGAATGTAGTTGAACCATATCAGTGTCATGTGTCATTATTTTAGTATCATCCACATAAAGTGTAATAAACATGGAATGGTATGTACATGTATGTAGATCTTGTATAGACAGGGACCAATATTGAATCCCATTGTACCCCTGTATTAATAATGCCCGGTAAGAAGTATTTATGGGGTAGGGAACAAAATGTTTTACAAAGTTTAATTTTTTAAATTTAATAATTTTTAGCTCTCTGGCTATCAAAGTCCGAGAGCTTATGTACCCGGCAGTTCTGTATGTATGTATGTAAAACGGTATCTCATGATAAAAATATTCGATTTGCTTCAACTTTTACATACAGATTTATTGTAATAAGGCGTTTCCCTGTTATTTTTGGGAGTTCATTGAGTAAGTATAAGGGGGGAGTCTAATGTACCCTCTTAATTCGGATACACGCGTTTTTCATGCTGAATCATCATATTTCATTCTAATTTTAGATATAGGATCATTTTGATGAGGCGCGTCCATGATTAGTTTTAGGCGTTGTTCATTGGTTAAGTATAAAGAGAGTAGGGGAATAGAAGGTAAACCCCCTTAATGTAGGTAAATCAGTTTTTTACGCAGAATTTACGGATAACCATCAAACTTTGGATATTGGTTCTTTCTGATAAGGCGAATCCCTGGATAGTTTTGGGGATGTAATGGATAAGCATAAAGGGGATAACAGGTTTAGCACCTTTTAAATGAAATAAATGAGGTTTTATGTAGAATTATTCAATTTGTTTGGAATTTTGGATATAGGTTCAATATGATAAGGCTGATTAGTTTTGGGAATTCAATTATTCAGTATAGAGGATGGAAAAGAGGAAATTAATCCCCTTAATTTTATTTCGAGGGGTTCCTTGAAAAAATAATGCTGTAATATATAATTAATCTGAATAGCCTGTGAGTTTAATGCTATCATTTTAACTGAGCGATATTCTTTTTATTGTTATATTGTTAAGGCGTCTATTTTCAACTTTTTTTTTCAATATGAATAAAGCAATTAATATTTAGCAGGATTGCGTACTAAACTTGATTGCATAATTCTACAGAAATCCAGTTCATTTACACATTTAATCATCTAAATGAACTCGTTTTCGTATATTTAAGTTAAATTTATCGGTCATTTTCAAAAGTCCGAGTGAAATAATTAGGAAAAATAAAAATAAATTAAAAGATGACTGTATTGTTCATTAATGCATTGCAACCAAAAATAACAATACGAAAACAGTTTTCCTGCTCGTCTGATTGTTTTACTACACTAGGGGCCTTTACTACAAATTAGAATACTACAAATTCTAAAATCACGCTTCTAATAGATTGCGAAAAATTGTACTATATACATATACATACATATATATATATATATATATATATATATATATATATATATATATATATATATATATATATATATATATATATATATATATATATATATATATATATATTAAATAGCGATCTCTCTGCAAACAGGTTTCCATTCATTTCCGTTTGATTGGGGGGAATTTTAAGATATAATCAGATGCTGTCTGTTAAACATCTACTGGCTGTTTACATGTTTGATCAATCAAGATCAGCAGCGGTGACAGTGTAAATTACCTTTCTTTAGAATAGAGAGAAACCACAAAATGTTAAATTGTTGAAGAATAACTCAGTTATTGAAATAAATATTTAGTATTTGTGAAAAACTTAAACGTGGTCGCAGTTTTTTTGTCTTTTTTTCAGGAGTTTCTCATTTTTTTTATTTTTTTTAGATCTTTTTTTAATTTCTTACTTTCGTAAACTACTTTTTCGTAAAAATTATAAACCATAATAATGGTATAATCTTCATTAAAAATTTCATGAACAAAGGCTATATTCATCTCTAGTTATAATAATTGTATGACGCATATGAGGAAGCCATTAAAGGCATTTGAAACAGCAAATAATCTCAGAATAAGGTGGAGTTTTTGTATCAGAATATGCTGGAGTTTACGTTATTTGTTGACCTTACAGTTACTTGCTTCGTTCTTGAAGTTGAGAATACATACAAAGAAATACATCTTTTAAAAATAGATGTACATAAAATCATAGCAGATGTATCATATCCTTTGACTTTAAGCCTTTTCCAATCGCTTGGTACCAGTAACATTATTTTACGATAAATATGACACAGTCACACATTGAAAAAAGGTACTAAGAAAAGCTTTATTTTGTTAAATATTTTAGTATAATATTGTCAAAAAACCTCCCCGCGTAAATCTATCTGCATTTGGAAATTTACCTGATAATGTACGTTTACACAAGAGCCAATATTTCTCTGATGGTTGCACTTAATTATTTATATTTCCAAAAAATAAATGAAAAAAATCGCTCCATATGGGAAAAAAAGTTGAATCTTTATACAAATAATTCAACGTACATCGGATAAAAATTAAAAAAAAATAATGCCGCATTTGTCTAAATATTGTTAAGAACTTGATTAGGTGACCTACACTCATGTTCAAAATTAAGGTCATAAATATAAAATGTGTCAAACTGATGAACTATTAGCTGTATTGCCACGAAATTTGGAACATAGGTATATTCATGGGAATGTAGAATTAATAAGGGGTGTTTATTCTTTTTTATACGACTGTACCTTTTGTTGGAATGTCAAGATTCTATGATTACAATGAAAATAAAAGTAATTACTTCAAATGAAATTAATTTAAAAATAACATTAGTTTATTATTCCCAAGCTATAGTTTCAGTTCAAACATATGTAGAGTCTGGTTTGTGGAAAATGCTTGGATTATGAGAAAACACACTGTACTCTTAAATTAGATACAGTAGGGCAGCTTATAATATTAATTTATATTGAAAATAATGAAATCATTGTAGTCTGTTATAATAAATCACTAAAATTATGAATGAATTCATAGCATGTGTATAAAATATAGTTTTATTTCATTTAGTTTTTACTTTATAACTCATATAATAAAAAAAAATAAATTAAAAATTTATCTTTTGTGGAAAAAAATTATAACAGCTTTCAATAGAAGCAGTTAGTTAAAAACTTGCACTTAATAACATTAAAATGAAGGCTTAAAGACAGAAAAAAACTAATTAGGGGTATAACTTTGGGTTTAATTAAGTTCAAAATATAAGAGTTTGGAAAATATGCTAATAGCCTAAACTAATCATTTAAAAAATGAGAGAAATAACTAGTTAAATTAGAATAAGTTTTAATAATTTTATAACACTGAAATCAGCAAAAATTAAGTTATTTTTAAGACTTTAAGTACATGCAAATAGTTAAAGACATAAAAATTATTGGATGTTTCTATTACTATGCAAATAGGCAGAAAAATGTTTTTGTTTCAATGTTTTGGTTTAGTAAATAAATTTCAGATTATGAAAGTTGTATTTTGTTTTAAATTTATGCAGACAGAGGAAGATTTTCGCTTTCTGAAATTTGGAAAAAAATTAAAATGTGAAATCGATATTAATATTAGAAAGAGGTAAAGTTTATATGTTTATATATAGGGTGTTACCGCTAAACGTTACCTACTGAAACATTACCTACTAATCCTCTGCTACCTACCGAACGGATTTCAAAAGTAATGGTAGTAAACTGATGGTGACTGCCTGTTCCAACAAAGGTTATATTTTATGTAGATATTGCCACCCTTAAAGGGCTTTTTAAATGTTTTTATAAAATGTTCTAAAGTTGGAATTTCTGTATTACTGAAGGGCCTAGAAACATGGAATTTGGCATAATAGCTAATTGTAAAATATAAATGATCTTGAAAGAGTGAAAATGCGCAAAAAGCGCTTTAAAAGCGTTCTAGATTGTGGTTTCCAAGTGAACTCAGAAATTATCGAACCAATAACAAAAGCAATGGTGTCAAATTGATAGTGACAGTACTTGATTCAACATAAGCTATATTTGATGTGGGCGTCACAACTCCATAGGAGGTGCTGGAGCAAAATGTGTTTTAAAAATTTGATTTTTGTGTTACTAAAGAACCTAGAAACGTAAAATTTGAAATGGTGGTTACTTATAGATATAAATTATTTTTAAGAACATTTCTTGAAAAATTCAAAATTTAAAATATGTAAAAATGTGCTAAATACATTTTTAAAAAGTTCTAAATGGCAATTTATACTAAACCTCAGAAAGTATCAAACTGATTTCCAAAATAATCATTTTAAATTGACGGAAACAGTCTTTGCTCCAATACATATATATATATAATACATGACGGTGTCTCTTCCACCTTGGAAACTGCAGCAGCAAAAAACTAGTTGGATGTGCCAATCCCAAAACTTTCTTCTATCTCATACGTACATTTTAATATTTTTTAAAAAATAGTTACTCATTTTAATGCTTTAATAATTTTAATTCAATACCATACGAAGTATGATTTTCATCTTAAATTTCTGCTTCAGTCAATTAATCGGAGTAAAAACGAATTTCAGTCTCTGCACGAGCCGATAGAGAATAAAATGATAGGCAGATTTTTTTTTAATTCAGGAGGACCTCCTTGCCTTACCAAAAAATAATCACATACAAAATATTTAGTTCAGTTCTAGAACTAACTTTATACACTTTTACATGGTGCAATATTTGCATAAAATTCACTATTGCAACGCTCTCTTCCAGCGGAATTTTTTCAAATTCAGGGAGGATCAACTAGCCATAGCCATACACTTACACTTACACAAAAAAATTGGTTCAATTCGATACACAACTTCATGTACTTTTGGTCGGTACAATATTAGAAATCGCGATTGCAGCGTCCCTTTCAGGCGGATTTTTTTCAAATTCAAGGAGAACTAACTAGCCATAGCCATACACTTACACGAAAAATTTGGTTCAATTTGATGCATAACTTCATATACTTTTGGTCGGTACAATATTGAAAATGGCACATACATCAAGATTTCAGCGTCCCCTCCCGGCGGAATATTTCAAAACTAAAGGAAGATCTTCTTGCCACAGCCAAAAACATTCACAAAAAAATTGGTTGAATTCTATGCATAACTTCATACACTTTTTTATGGTAGAATGGCGACATACGGACACACACACAGACGCACACACAATCACACGGACAGACAGACATTTTGTAAAAACATGATTTTTGGAATCGCTGATCCCTAAAACGAGTAAATCCGTCGAAAACCGGAAGTCAAAAAAAATTTCGATTACAATACTTTCTTCTATTGAAGATAGAAGAAGGAAGAAAGTAAAATCGAATAGAAGAAAGTAAAAACCTAAAATACGATTTTTATTTTGTAATACTGTAAAAGCTTATAATTTTAAATTCGGCATGGTAGTTACTTATAAGGTATAAATGATATCTGACAACATTTCCTTAAAAAATAGAAATTTAAAAGTGTGAAAATGTGCGAAAAGCATATTAAAAACGTTCTAAATTACGGTTTACATGCAATCTCATGAATTAATAAATCGATATGAAAAAGAATGGTTACAAATTGGCGGTGACAATCCTTGCTCAAGTGTACGTTATACCTTATGTCAGTGCCACTAACACCAGAGGGGTGCAGGAACAAAAAAAGTATTCTAAATTGCGGTTGCTGTGAAGAGTTTAGAAAATTGAAATTCTGCGTGGTAGTTAATTGTAAGATATTTATACCCTCTCAGAATAGTTGAAAGAATTTGGAACTTAAAAGCAGTTAAAAGGTAAAAATGAAAGCGTTCCTAAAACATTTGAAATTATCTTTCCTATGAAGTCTCTTCAAAGGATAAACATAAGCAATGATTGCATATTGATGATAACAGTCTCTGTTTGTAACATAGACTGTATTTTGAATCAATGTCACTACCATCTGGGGATTGCAGGAGATAAAAATGCTCCGAATTGCGACTTCTTTTTTAAATACTGAGAGGGCTAGCATTTTAAAATTTGCCTTGATAATTACTTAAAAGATGCAAATGCTTCCCAAGAACCGCCGAAAGAAAATTCCAAATTTTAAAAAATGAAGTGAGGGAAGAGCGTTCTGAACAAATTCTAAATTACCTCTTTTATGCAGTTTCATGAAATATACAAAACTGATTAAAAAAATTATAGTTGCAAAGTGGCTTTTTAAGAACCTGCTGATAAGCTTTACTTTATGTCGGTAGTTTTTACTGAACGGATTCAAAAGTTATGATATTTATAACTCTCATATTTTTTTTCTTTTGTTCTAAACTACATTGATTATTTAATGAATCCGTATTTGAATATTGAAACTCTAAAAATCTAGATAATCATTAATACACTGTGTATTTCCCATTCTGTGAACACAACATAATTTAAAAATATATTGTAAATTTATCCAATAAGTATATAAGCAGTATTTTTTAAAGGAATCTTAATTGTATGTGAAGTAAAACCTGAATTTTTTTTGCAGAAATTGAGTAGGGCCAGATCGAGCCGGACTGAGTCTTTTTTCACTGATTTTTGTACAGACAGAGCTCTGCCCGTACAAAAGTAAATAACATTAAAGAAAATAATAATAATTTGCTTGAATAAGCAAACACCATGTCCAATGCATCATGTCTCTAAGATGAACATGTTAAATTTCTATATTGGTGTTATAAGCAATGACTCTTGACACACATTTATACTTTTTCTAGTGAAAGATATTTTTTTTACAGGCCAAACCCGTTTTCGAGCTAAATTAGAATAGCCTCGGCCAAACTATTTTATCCTTATGCCAATTGGATAAATTAGTTTTTTCTACACCAAACTTGTATATCTAAATGCCCATAGGTTAAACTAGTTTTTCCTATGTTAGAGGGTAATCGTTCATTTTTCCCTTCATACTTAACCCTTTGCGGCGCAGGACAAATTCATTGCTTAAGTATTGAAATAAATGACTGACACCGGAATTTGAAAACAACTTTATTTTTTAATAAGAAAACGCTATATTTCACCTGTTCTATAAACCGTAATTTTTTTTTAAATATCCCGGTGCCAATATGGCGTTTGAGAATTAAAATTAAGTGGTATATTTATGAAACCACCGCGCCGCAAAGGGTTAACCATTAAACAACCAAAACTATTCAGGGAATCGCCTTATCAGAAAGAACCTATATACAAATGTGAAGCATATCCGTAAATTCTGCATCAAAAACCATTTATCTAAATTATGGGGGGGGGGGGTAACCTACATTGCCCTTTTTTACACTTAAACAATAAACATCTACAACTAATCATGGAGGCGCCTTGTCAGAATGATCCTATACCTCAAATTTTAAAGGAAAACTGATAATTCTGCATCAAAAATCCATTTCTCTAAATTAACTTTGGGGGACTAGCCTCCCGTTCGCTCCCCTTTATTCTTATCCAATGAATTCCCAAAATTAATCAGAAAAGTAGCTTATATCAATGAACGTGCATCCAAAATTTGAAGCAAATTGGATATTTCTGTCACGAGTTATCGCGTTACTTACATACGCACGTACATACTTACATACGCACGTACATACTTACATTCGCACGTACATACGTACGTACATTCGTATATACATACGTACATTCATACATACAGAACCTGTGAGCCCATTATTTCTCAGGCTTTGACGCCTGCGAGCTAAAAACACGTAAAATTAAATTGGTCTAGGATAAACTAGATCAGCCTAAGACAAACTAGAATGTTGGCGCTGTGGCGGTCATTGAATTCAATAAAATCACGCCAAATTGAATTGGCCTAGGATAAACTAGATCGGCCTAGGAGAAACTAGTTCAGACCAATAAAATGCAGGCTAAACTAGTTTATCCTATAAGAGTTAAGCCAAACTAGTTTGGCCTAGGAAAAACTAGATTGTCCTATGGGCCTTAGGATAGACTAGTTTGGCCTAGGAAAAACTAGTTTATCCGATGGGCCTTAGGATAGACCAGTTTGGCCAAGGAAAAACTAGTTTATCCGATGGGCGTTAGGATAAACCGGTTTGGCCTAGGAAAAACTAGTCTATCCGATGGGCGTTAGGATAAACTAGTTTGGCCTAGGCCAATCTAGTTTGGCCTAAAATCGGGTTTGGCCTGTAACAGAGTATTTTAGAAAGCTAATAAAACATATTTTCGATTGCTATTGCATATTTTGCTTAAAAATATTTTTCTTATTCATTTGTTACTAGATTTATAAAAACTAAGCCCGGTTCCCAGTATGGACAGCTTATGTCCCCATCGACTACAACTGTAAGAAAGAAGAAAATTCAACGTTGGCAAGCTATAAATTAAAAAGGCATCAAAGTGGTAAAATCTTTGTCGGCAAGATGCTATTTGAACAATCCCCCCAAAACCTTCCTCCAAAAAACCCTTGCAGAAAAATGAAAAGAAGCCCCCCTCCCCGCCAGTAGGATATCTGTTGGCGAAATCGTAGGCGCCAATGGTATGACTTCCTCAACAAAGGAGATTTATGAATATATTTCCCCGTCATTCCTTAAGGCTTTTCTCAAATCCTAAAGAGCTACATCCTAACACATTTATGAACTACTTCCTTTTCAGAAATGCTTAAGGTTAACAGATTCAGATAATATATAATCGAATGGCGTAAACCATTTTTTCATAAAAGCGATGTATCTTTGAGAAAATAACAAAGCTACGTTTTAAATCGAATTTTAGGTTACGACTTCACGAAAAAAAAAAAAAAAAAAAAAAAGGACGCCGTACAAGAATAGCTTATATGTCGACAGGTAATTAATTTCTCAAAAATGGAAAACGCTGCGCGATTGCAAATTTTGTTCAGCTTCATTCTGGCTCGAATATGCAATAATAATAATAATAATAATAATAATAAATGCAAGTCAGATCTCATTTGGCACGAGTGTGCAGAAAAAAAGCAAATACCATGTCCAATGCATCATGTATTTAAGGTGAACATGTTAAATTTCTGTATTGGTGTCATAAGCAATGAATCTTGACACACATTTACACTTTTTCTAGTGAAAGATATGTTTTTTACTGTCCAGACCCGTTTTCGAGCTAAATTAGATTAGCCTCGGCCAAAATATTTTATCCTTATGCCAATTGGATAAACTAGTTTTTTCTACACCAAACTTGTTTATCTAAATGCCCATAGGATAAACTAGTTTTTTCTATGTAAGAGATGTAATTTTTCCCTTCTTACTTAACCATTAATCCCCAAAACTATTCAGGGAATCGCCTTATCAGAAAGAACCTACATACAAATGTGAAGCAAATCCGTAAATTCTGCGTCAAAAACGATTTATCTAAAGTATGGGGAGGGGTTAACCTACATTGCCCTTTTTTTACACTTAAACAATAAACATCTACAACTAAACATGGAGGCGCCTTGTCAGAATGATCATATATCTAAAATTTTAAATGAAAACTGATAATTCTGCATCAAAAATCCATTTCTCTAAATTAACTTTGGGGGACTAGCTTCCCGTTCGCTCCCCTTTATTCTTATCCAATGAATTCCCAAAATTAATCAGAAAAATACCTTATATCAATGAACGTGCATCCGAAATTTGACGCAAATCGGATATTTCTGTCACGAGTTATCGCGTTACGTACATACGCACGTACATACGTACGTACATTCGTACATACATACGTACATTCGTACATACATACGTACATTCGTACATACATACGTACATTCTTACATACAGAACCTGCGAGCCCCTTATTTCTCAGGCTTTGACGCCTGCGAGCTAAAAACACGTAAAATTAAATTGGCCTAGGATAAACTAAATCAGCCTAGGATAAACTAGATTGTTGGCGCTGTGGCGGTCATTGAATTCAATAAAATCACGCCAAATTGAATTGGCCTAGGATAAACTAGATCGGCCTAGGAGAAACTAGTTCAGACCAATAAACAGAAGGCTAAACTAGTTTATCCTATAAGAGTTAGGCCAAATTAGTTTGGCCTAGGAAAAACTAGATTGTCCTATGGGCCTTAGGATAGACTAGTTTGGCCTAGGAAAAACTAGTTTAACCGATGGGCCTTCGGATAGACCGGTTTGGCCAAGGAAAAACTAGTCTATCCGATGGGCGTTAGGATAAACTAATTTAGCCTAGGCCAATCTAGTTTGGCCTAAAATCGGTTTTGGCCTGTAACAACTCCACTTTTCAACATTTAATGTAATTTTACCATATCTAATAAGAATTTAAGCTTACAAGTAATTAGGATCAGCACATCTCGAAACAACAGGTTTCCTCTAAATAGCGAACAGCGCGCTTTTTACACTTTCCAGCCTTAATTATCTTTTCAATTGCTTTTCTTCGCGAAAATGTTGAGCCATCTCTCGATTAAAATTATTATCTTTAAAAATATTAGGGGTGTCCATATTGAGAGCCCTGTCCATATAGGATACAAATACCTTATATATTTATTTACGTATATGTATATTTAGAGTGTTCTTGGTAAGCATCTGTATATCGTAAATAATGTACGTGGCACCGACATATAATGCAGCTTATGTTCGGTTGGAGACCGTAACCATCAATTCGTATTAATTTTGAAATATGTTTGTTACTTTCAGAAATTTCACAAAAATTATTAATTAGAACTTTTTTAACGCTTGTGTCTCATTTCATGCTTTTAAATTTTGAATTTTTTCAGAGACTTATTTTAGATAGCATTTATATCTTACAAATATCTGATATGCATAATTTCAAGTTTCTCCTAATAACAATTCCCTAGAAATCATAGGTCGTTTTTAGAATAGTTTTCGCATATTTTCGTCACTTTTAAATATATGATTTTTTTTTACCGTTCTTATAAATGATTTAAATATTATAAGTCACTACCATGCCACATTAATAGCTGTTAACTCCTTTAATATCAGCAAAATAATAAGTAAGAACATCTAGTTCTTCTGCAGTTTCTATGTGATATTGGAACCGATATACTATATAGCTTGTTTAGGAGCAGAGACAGTCACCACTGATAGGCATTCATTACTTTTCTAATAAATTTATTATTTCCTGAGATTGCATAGAAATCGCAATTTAGAAAGTTTTTAAAACTCTTTTCGCCCCTCCCCTTTTTCCTCTATATCTTTTAAATCTCGAATTGATTTTCGATTGTTCTTAGAGGACAAATATATTTTATAAATAACAACCATGCAACATTTCAAGTTTCTAGCTTATTCAGAATCACAGAAATCGCAATTTAGCATGTTTATCACTCCTCGTACACTCTATTGGTAGAGCTGGTACTGCTTCTTTCGCAGTATTGCTGCTTTTTCAAAGATGCGGCCATGCATCACATGTGGCAGATATGTTCATGGGGATTATGTGGGATTTACTGCCCATGGTGAAAAAGTTTCTATTTGTCCATGCCGTGAGGACTGAGTAATAACACATGTAAATTCTCAGACAGATGCTATAAAGCTAAGCAAAACCAACAATATTATTTCATAATATTAGTAACTAAGGGGCTTTACATGAGTCTTCGAAGGGTAAAAACCGAGAATGATCCTCCCCTTTTGAAAATGCATGTTCTGAAGATATTTACAGTCCTCCTCCTCCTCCGAATACTTTAAGATAGATTTTTTTATTCCTCTCCTCTAAAATCCCTTGGAAAAGTAGTTCTTCCATACACACTGTGTAGAAAGTCAATAAGAAAACACCTGTCCATAATAGGGACAGGTAGTTCCTTATATGGACACTTGTAAACATTTTTTGTTTTTATCATATAAATTAAACCAGAATAATTACAAGGTCGCTAATTTTAATATGATAGTCAATGGTCCAAGGGTAGTGGACACACATTTTTGGAGTCCTCTGACTTGTACATGGGAGTGAAAAAAATACATTTTCCTTAAGGTGTCCATATAGGGTACAGGTACTATATATATAGATATAAATTTAAAAAAGGTGAAAATGTTTGATAAATGTTCTTAAATAGTCTAAATTATGATTTCTACGCAATCGTTACAAATAGAACCTAGACATTACTTATTAGATATAAATTATCTGTAAGAAAAGTTCCAAAAAATTCGAAATTTAAATGTGTGAAAAGCGATTTAAAAACTTTTAAAACTAAAAGTTTACATGAAATCTGTGAAATGTTCCAAAGGTAGTAAATTTACGGTGACTATCTTTGATACAACATAGGGTACATTGTATGTCTGTGGTACTACTAAAAAACGATGGTTGATGCAGGAAAGAAAAAATATCCAGAGTAGCTTCTTTCGGGATAATGAAAGTTCTAGAAATATGAAATTTGGTGTGTTTTGGTATGTTTTTGGTGTGTGTGAAATTTGGCGCATTTATAAAATGCAAATACCTTCTTAAAATTGTTTATAAAAAAATTCCTATTTTAATAGGTAAAATGAGCAAAAAGTTTTCCAAAAATATCTAAATTTCTATTTTTTATTTCTAAAAATGGAAATTTGAATTTTTTGTATGATAGTAAGTAATCTCTAAGAACAGCTAAAAAAATAAAAATTTAAAACTGGAAAATAAGCAAAAAGCATTAAAAAAGTTTTAAATAAGGATATCTACGGAATTGTTAATGATAAAATCTTGAAATTTCGTACGATAGATACTTATAATATGTTAATGCTTTCTAAAAACAGTTTCTAAAACATTCTAAATTTAAAAAGCTAAAATTAGTAAAAAGCCTTTTGAAAATTTTCTAAAAGAATTTGTCTGAAATGTTAAGAAATACCAAACCAATTTCAAAATTACTGTAGGGAAATTATTGATGACAGTCCTTGTTTCAACATAGGCATTTTATGTTGGTGCCACTACCATCAGATTGGTGGTAGTTTTTTAAAAGCTTATAAATTGACGTGATGATTAATTTTAAAGTGCAATTGTATGCTAAGAACGTTTAAAGATTCAAAATTTCAAAGAAATACTGAAATGAGCGTATGAAATGATCATAAGCTTCAAAATACTTTAAAAATAATTATTTATTTAGAATTAGTTTCAGTTCTTATTCAATCCCTTCCATGTAACAATGAATTTTTGTCAAGCTGTGGCTAAATCGGTAAATTTTAAAATATTCCTAAAAGTGTAATTTCTTATAATAAAAATTAGACACACAAATATCACTTAGCATATTTTGACTTTTACGCAAGCGAAGCCGCGGGTTTTGTAAATATTTCATAAATCCTTTAAATCTTACGTAAATGAGTAAAAGTAAAATAAAGAAATTGAAGGACTGAGCTATAAAAAATCTTTTCTTAGAGTTATTATTGATCACTGTAATAAAATTTACATTATTATAAAAAATATATAACTCAAAGATAACTAACAAGGAGAGTGACAACATTGATAATTACAGATTTTGATTATTTTAATGCATGTTGTAGGGCACACATCCCTTAGCCTCAAGTTCCATCGATTTTATACAACGCTCCTTAGATCTTGAGAAACAGGGGGTCTAATACTATGACACAATTTAAATACTAACTTTGAAAAGAGGGACGTACGTGATTGTATCTCAGTCGGAAACGCAGTAGCCAATCACCCAGCGAGCCCGGGTTCGATGCCTGGACGCGCTACATTTATTTTCGAATTTTTTAATTTATAATTTTATAATCTTAATTAGAAATCTTAATATCGTACCTCAATCACAATGTTAACATATTTAAACATTAATTTAGCCTTTTTGATTTTGAAACCATTATATCTCATCATTTAAGGATGAAAAAAACTCAATCTGTAATGAATAATAAAAATTCCAAAATCTGTTGTGATGTCATCTATTTGTAATAAAATAAAGCATATTCAAGTAAAATAAAAATAAAAGTAGGAGGAAAACAAATGTGAAGCAATGAAGAACAGCAGCAAAATTAAAAAAAAAATAATTCAAAAAGCAGGTATAAATTTTTAAGAATTTAAAAAACTTTAATATGCGAAAAGTGCGTTGAAATTTATTTTTTATGCTTACTTTTAACATTATTATGTTTTTTGATTTAAAAACAGAGTAATTTTATCATGGTATTGACTTCCCTTGTTAAAGCAATACATAATTGATGTTTCTTCAAAATCACTAGTTGAAAAAATTGTTTAACATCAATGCATTATAAAGAATGTACGAAATACATTTAAAAAATGATTTAAAAAAATAATAGTTTTGCATCTGTTTATGATGTTTTATACAGCTATTTAGTTGCAAATAAAAAAGTAAATAGGTTGAAATTAGAACTGATGTCGATTATAATTTTTAATTGACAGTTAGATTATTAAATTATAATTATATTCATAAACCAAAGAATGGGAAATACAACTGTAGCGCGTCTGGATATCGAACCGGGGACCGCTGAGCGATTGGCCATTGCTTATCCGACCGAGCTACCATCACACACTGACCTCTTTTCAAGTAAGTATTTCAGTTGTGTTATTATATTAGACCCCCCTGTTTCTCGAGAATTAATGCGCGTTCTATAAAATCCATTGAATTTTAGGCTAACGGGTCTCTGTCCTTCAACATATATGAGAATAATCAAAACCTGTGATTATCAAAGTTGGCGCTTTCCTTGTAAGACGAAGATAGCAATGACTAATAAGAACTCGGCGAACGTAGTCCAGAATAATTGTGTAATATTCGGTCAAGTGTGAGTATTACATTCGTACAGAGGGTTCAGTACGATAAATATATTACTTTGTAACTGTAATATTAGAACAAAATCGTTGCTAAAAGAACAATACAATTATGTAACAAAAAATATATATAGGGTTCAGTATAGTTACATTATATGGACATTGATCGCCAGATACTTTCAATTTTAGACATTTTGTCTAATATTTAAAAATATACTAGTTGGATTCTTATGGCACTTCAGGATTATAAAGATTGTGTTTGATTTCATTTTTACCAATGTCAATTTGATAAGAGAAACAAGGGAATTAGGGAAGATTTGATAAGAAGGATTAGGGAGGAGGCAACAAAAAATCCAAGTAAATTAGTAATATTTGCGATCACCATGTAAATTAAAATACACGAAATTATTGATAGCAGCAGAATACAAGTGTACGGAATATTATACAACATGTTTCCTGATTTATGTAAGAATAACTTGTATATTCACGCAGTTATAGAGATTTTTTTTAATTTAAAAAAATTGATGCATGTTTTTAGCTTATATCACGCAATGTTTTCTACCAAATTTAATGTATGTTTCAGAAAAAAGTAGAAAAGTGTAGCAGAAACAATATAGTGCAATTGGAATATAAGTATATGAAGCATTTTATGAAGTGTGAGCAGTTGCATGAAATAATTTTTATCTGTTCATGCACGAACAAAGAATTTAGTAATTTTGTTTAATAACAAAGATTTAAATAAATTAATAATCACTCATATGCTGTAACTCTTAAAAAAATCTTGTCAAATATCGTGAAAATTCGGAAAGATATCGGCGATAGGAAGGAACTGATTTTTAGTTGTAGTTTAAAAGCAGCGGAATGATAACTGATTTAGGATAAATTTTCATTGGATTTTTATTTTTTATTTGTTATTGATGTTTTATTTCTTCTTGGATAACTACCAGAACGAACCTGTTCCACGATAAAAGGAAGTATGAAAATTGAAGTTTTTTTCCAAATCTACTAATTATTGATATTTATTAAATACTAATTTTTTCCTAAAAGCCAGTTAGTGAAAACTGATAAATGGGTTATTTTTTGTTTCTAACGAGAATAAAAAACATCGTTAATTTTAGGAAGAATAAGCCTAAGACCGATGGCTGGTATAAACTAGTTGGATGTGCCAATCCCGAAACTTTCTTCTATCTCATACGTACATTTTAATATTTAAAAAAAATAGTTACTCATTTTAATGCTTTAATGATTTTCATTCAATACCATACCAACTTTAATTTTCATCTTAAATTTCTGCTTCAGTCAATTAATCGGAGTAAAAACAAATTTCCGTCTCTGCACGAACCGATGGGCAATAGAATGATAGGCAGATATTTTTTTCAAATTCAGGGAGGTCCTACTTGCCATACCAAAAAATAATCACATACAAAAAACTTAGTTCAGTTCTGGAACTAACTGCATGCACTTTTATGTTGTGCAATATTGAAAATGGCATAAAATTCGCTATAACAGCGCCCCCTTCCGGCGGATTTTTTTGAGATTCAGGGCGATGCAACTAGTCATAGTGATACACTTACACAAAAAATTTCGTTCAATACGATGCATAACTTCATGTACTTTTGGTCAGTACAATATTGAAAATGGCAGAAAAATCGCGATTGCAGCGCCCCCTTCCGACGGATTTTTTTCAAATTTAGGGAGGACCAACTAGCCATAGTCATACACATACACAAAAAATTTGGTTTAATTCGATGCATAACTTCATATACTTTTGGTCGGTACAATATTGAAAATGGCACAAAAATCGCGATTGCAGCGCCCCCTTCCGGCGGATTATTTTCAAATTCAAGGAGGACCAACTAGCCATACTCATACACTTACACAAAAAGTTTGGTTAAATTCGATGCATAACTTCATATTCTTTTGGTCGGTACAATATTGAAAATTTCACAAAAATCGCGATTGCAGCGCCCCCTTCCGGCGGAATATTTCAAAACTGATGGAGGACCTGCTTGCCACAGCCAAAAACTTTCACAAAAAATTTGGTTCAATTCTATGTATAACTTCATACACTTTTTGATGGTAGAATGGCGACATACACACAGACAGACACACACACAGACACACAGACACACGGACAGACAGACATTTTGTAAAAATATGTTTTTTGGAATATCTGACCCCTAAAACGTGTAAATCCATCGAAAACCGGAAGTCGAAAAAATTTTCGATTACAATACTTTCTTCTATGGAAGATAGAAGAAAGTAAAAATGAGCCCGATCATTTGTCGTGATCGAGCTGAGCTCATTTTATCTCTAATATATAAATGCTAAGAAAAGCAGTAACACGCATTGAGATTTCCATTGTGCTAAATAGTCGTATTTTGATAATTTTAATTTTTAAGAAAATTAATATTTTATTTCATTTTAACTGAAAAAATAAAACAAAAAATTATAATTAATTGATAATTAAATATTTAATCGGTCCAAGAGAAACACATTTAATCAAAGCGAAAACTATAATATTTCACTTTAATGGTTCAATTTCGAGAAGTAAATGATGATGCATTTTATTTATAATAACATATCAGTTTTAATTACTTTTGATTATAATAATAATTTATCCATTCTATAAATAAAAAAATGTTGTTCATGTTATGTTTGATTTTATTTAAAGCTCTCGTGAAAATTAAAATGCAGTTGAAACCTCAATTTATTTGAGTCGTGTAACAATTCAGCTGATTAAAGGCAAAATGGTATAAATCAATTAAAAAAATTAAGCGAAATGCAATAAGGGTACTTATGCTTAATAATTTACACACAGGAACATTTCTAAATGATATAATTCTCGCAAAACAAAATAAGTTAACTGTTTTGCGTTTAACTAGAGAATTATTACTTCCAATTTAGAAAAGATAATTTAAAGAAGCGAAAAAACTTTTCAATCATTTTATTAAGATGACGATTAAAACTTTTGAAAATAAAACATTTTACGAAGACTAATTATAGCATAGCACGGTAGTGCTATGCTATATTTATTTCCAGTGCGACTCCGTAATGTTATTTTAATACGGAATTTAACATTGAACGAGTTATTTACTAGACATTTTCCCACTTTTTGTACGCGCTTCCACAAATTTTCTTCAAAGGATCTAATTGTTTAAAAAATAATTCCGTCCAATCAAAAAAAATATACAGAGGTCAATGGACATATGTCCTGTAGCAATCATCTTTACGTAATAAATAAAAAATAATTTTTTTTTTGGTAAGAATTAAAAATGGTATATTTACGACGTCATATTAGAAATGAAACGGAGATTTGCAAACATTTGGTACAAATACAAGAATCGTCAACAGAAAACAATATGAAGCATGATTTTTAAAATACAAGGACATTTTCAAACATATTGATCAAAAAGCTTCTAACTGAAGAAATATAGAAAATAAGTAAATTAAACTTTTTTCTACCTATTGTCTCTGCAAAATAATAGAAAATAACTTAAATATACATATGTAACTGGTATTTGAAAGCGAGTTTTTTGACACATTGGCATCAGAAAAAAATTGAACCAAACCCAGTGCGTATATGACATTTGCGCCGGGATTTCGTACTTATGCCACATTTTTAAAAATTTCTTCGCCTTATATGTTCGAAGAAAATCAAAATAAATTTAGATGAATAAAAGTAAAAAAAAAATAGTATTTGAGAAAAATAGTATTTCTTCCTTGGTATATAATGAAACTAGTAAATCTGCAGAATTTGATCTTCAAACATAGCAATTTTTTTAAAGTTAAACCACAGAATTGTCAACTACTTGGTGTAAGACTTTTCGGCACTGCAATAACTTCGCCAATTCTATCAACCTAAATATTCAAATGCAATGTAAACAAGTATAAACAATAATGTTTACAAATATACTTTTTTAATTTCCGATTTGGTGATTTTTTTAAATCGTGCCTAAATTTGTAATTTTACAAACAATTAATCATTGGATAAAATAAATTCTAAATCAACGGCACTACTTGGTTATCCCGTTGACCAAAAAACTATCGCCAAACTATAAGATTAAATGCCAGTAATGGATGATCGTGAATGTCACATTCAATGACATTAAATACCTATACGTATTTAGAGATGCCATCAAATGATTTTATTTTCACTTTTTACTAGTGTTTTATCCATTTATTTGTACTTTTGTTATAAAAAAGGAGAATATGTATAATTTGGTTATTAGTTTGGCGACTTATATAATTTGGCGAAATTGGTTGACGGGATAACCAAGTACCGAATTAACTTGTATTAAATTCATTATTCCGATGATTTTATGACTCATGATCCACCATTTTAAATTTGATAGAAATTTATCATATAGGCAGAATATGAAAAAGACTCTTATGAACTGTTTAAATTACCATAAACTTAAGGACAATTATAATATCTTGAATGGACTCTATTCAATTATTCGTTATAAGTATTGATGTGTCAACCTAGTATTAATGTCAGTGCTATGAATTTATAGTCGGCTTTCTTTATCTGTAATTTAGATTCAGTGGATTCAGTTTTTCTCATCTGTAAATATCATTATTCTTGTTGTAATTCTTTATTTATTTGTACTTTTATTTTGTCTTTCTATTTTATTTTTTATTGTAGCGTATTGACAATGTTTGTATGCCTTGTTAGCTGTTTAATTTTAGTTAATTATTATATAATAATTTGTCGGGTTGGCAGTTGGCGATGTCGCCTGCTTACTGCATCTGTAATTTTTCCAAAACAGATTACTGTTTTAGTTGTAATTTTTATTATTTTTACTATTTTCTTGTCAGTTTGTACGTTGCATATTGCCTTTGTGTTCGTTGGATGGCGGTAGGGACTTTTCCCTCGGGACGTAAAAACCCATAAACCTAACAGTTGGGGTCTCGGTGGGGTGTCTTCTTGTCTTCTTCTTCTTATAATAAAACACTACACGATTTAATTTTTAAAATATCGCAAAGAGTTTCTGTTGAAAAATAGCTGTTTTGTTTATACTTTAAGTTAATATTTTTATAAAACTCTTTTGATTCACTATCTCTATGAGTTAATAAAATTTAAGAACATTTGGAATATTCATAATGCGTCACCTTTATGCACAGATGTCTAATAGTTACCATGTTGGCGCAATTTTTTTCTGATGACAATTTGGCGAAAATTTTGTTTTCAAGTACATATCACATATATATTTTTGAATTATTTTCTAATATTTAAAAAGGGAAATAGTGATAAATAAAAAAAGTTTATTAATAACTATAGAGCAAAACAATCTACATATATATATATTTTTAAAGAGTAATAGAAAATAAACAATTTATTAGTAAATAAACAACGCTAGCCAGGTTAGCATGTGAAGGATATAATATCCATTTTGTTCTAATTGCGCCAGTGTGTTGCATATATGACATCTATCCCCAACTTTTCTACGCTGAACCCTGCCCAGAGCTTCGATAGCGGTTTGAAGTTCTTTTGAAGTTAAATTTCAATTTTGGGCAGAATTTCAATTCAAACATTGATTAATTTATCAAGAAGCTTCTAAGTGAAGAAATACAAAAAATAAAATAAATATGACGTAATACAAAAAATAAAAAAATAAATACATTTTATTGATACTATGTCTTGAGTTATTGTTGGAGCATATTATATTGTCTGGGGTGAAAGTTTAGAACTATACTTCTGACGCAATGTATCAATGCTGATTGTTAAGTATAAATATCAGTTTCATGCAGAAGAGATTTTTCTGCCGAATATGACTTCATGATTCATAAGAAAAGAATTCGCCAAAGAAAAAAGTGACATCTGATTTTTGCGTGATTCCATCGTTAAAAGGGTACTACTCTGTTATTCCGTTGACCAATTTCGCCAAATTATACCAATCGCCAAACTAATAGCCAAATTATACTTATTGACATAATTTTTATTTAAAATAACGAAAAAAAAAACAAATAATTATTAGAATATTAATAAAAATACAAAAAAAAGGTCGTAATAAAATCACGCCATGACGTTTTAAACACCTTTATCGTATTTAATGTCAATGAACGTGACATTGATGGTCATCCATTATTGGCATTTAATCTTAGAATTTGGCGATAATTTTTTGGTCGACGGGATAACTTAGTAGTACCGTAAAAAGTGAAATTGATTTCAAGAATTAAAAAGAGCACATTTATGACGTCATATTGAAAATGAAACAGAGATTTTGAAATATTTGGTATCAAGACAGGAAGCATGTACAGAATTCAGTTCTAGATGTAAAAAAAAGTTAACGATTTGGAAACGAGGCAGACGATTTGTAAATGGATCAATGAAAATCAGTGCAAAACCCAATGGAGAAATGAAAATCTACGTAGATACCGCGGAGGTAGATAAATAGAATTTTTAATTGAGGGTGGTTTTGGAGTCTAGGTATCATGATCGGTATAGATCTGAAAAAAATAAATCAGAAATTCCTACGTAGGGGAGAACGTAATAGTTTGTATTTCATCAAATAAAATTTTGTTCAAAAATCTAATTTTATTTTGAGGCCCTTTTTTAGTTTTGCAGAATTGCTAATTGTAACTAAAGTGCTTCAACACTCGCTCATCCTGCTTGCACATATGAAGCCAACATTATGTTTAATCTTAAACTAGTTATACACACAAATTTTTCATCACCATATTCTTTTTTAGCATAAAATGGAACTATTACAACAATTTAATAAGAAACATGGAACTTACAATGTGAATATGCACTAATATATTTTTTTGCGTCAGAGGAAGATTGGGAGAAATATGAGCCCCTCTGACGTTCTCTTGAGCGCCCCCCCCCCCCTCATAGATCACGTCTAGCTATGGCCCTGGGTAAACTATATGAGTAATTGTGATACGATACCGCATAAATGAAGTCCTGATGATGGTACCCTCAGTTAATTTTGAAATGAGCTCATCTGAATGCAGTAGTTATTAAAAAACTTGAGATATTAAACAAAAACATAATTTGCAGAACAAATTAAAAAAACAAAATTTATTTCCTGCACTATTTAAGCCCGAGAAGGAACAGATATTAAGATATTTGATTTATTTATTTCATAATTTAGTAATAAATTTTTGTATCAAATAATTTAAATTATGTGAACATTAAAAAAATAAAAATGAAATTCAAACAATATGGTACATAAAAACCCTAAATCTTAGATTCCTTTCAAACGAAATCGAAATAAATCTTAGACTTTTTTCCAAACTTAACTTGGAAATATTTGTTTTGCAGATTTTGTATAATGTTTACGGTAGGTATAGATAAAAAGAATAGACACATCTAAAAAGCAAATGTTCAGAAAAAGTCTAAGATTTATTTCGATTTCGTTTGAACGGGATATAAGATTTAGGGTTTTTAAGTACCATATTGTTTGAATTTCATTTTTATTTTTTTAATGTTCACATAATTTAAATTATTTGATACAAAAATTTAATACTAAATTATGAAATAAATAAATCAAATATCTTAATATCTGTTCCTTCTCGGGCTTAAATAGAGCAGGAAATAAATTTTGTTTTTTTAATTTGTTCTGCAAATTATGTTTTTGTTTAATTATTCTTTTGCAAGCATTCATTTTGATTCACAAATTTAAAATTCTTTTGAATTAATTCGCCAAAACAAAGTTATTTTGTATAAATTCCCTCACTTAGCATCATTTCTGCCAGACCCAAAATTAGATACCAAATCTTGAATGAATGAGAAGCTTCTAGCAAACAAAATAACATAAAATGTGCATTGAGAAAACGTTCAGTTCAAATTTTAAAAAATAATTCCTTATTATGTTTTAGAAGATTAATATTATAATTGTTTTCAAAGTTTATAATAAAATTAGATTTTATTTTCCTCAAGAAATCTAATTTTTGCAATGCAATTTAAAAGCAAAACATCAAGTGCCGTGCATTTAATAATGAATATGCCAATAACGAAATATCCGAAGGCATATTACCTCATAGAAAAAAAATGTACAGCATTTAAGAATTTTAGTTTTTGAACGTATATGGAAATCTTACACCCTTCTGGCTTTTAATGCGTCAGCTCTTTCCGTTAAAATAATTGAAAAATTGTTCCTAATAATACTCTGTTATATAATTTAATAAAACTTAATTGTCAAGTAAATACGAAAAGCTTTCTTTTAATTTTTTAAAAATCTTTTCTAAATGTTAGAAAATTTGAAATTTAATAAAAATTATAATGTCACTAGACTTATTGTAGCCCCGATGTCGATACGTTTTGGTTCGTGTTTGCTAATGAATTCTAATCATTTAAAACTTGAAAATCCATCGTATCCTGTGAAAAAAAAATCCCAAAGGGAAAGTACGTACTATTAATTTTATTCTTCGCAACTCATGTTGGACTTAAAAAGAAAAACGAACTACTAAGCAATTTTTATAAATAATGTTTATATTATGTTTCTATTTAAAGGATTTAAAAATATTTATTTAACTATAACCATTGTTATAAAAATTATAATTCGGGAGCCATAATGACTAAATCCTGATTGGAGGCACCTCTGAATAACTTCATATCATTTATAAATAACTGAACAGTTATAAAGAGATAACATAATTATCTTTCCTCAAATTGTATTGCAGCAATCGTGCAGATTTTGATCCATGATCACTGACGGAACGAAACACCATCACATAATTTCACAAACATATCTATGGTGTAAAATAAAATAAAAAATGGTGATGCAATTATTATTATTATTTTATTTTATTTTCATTAAATGTATTCCATAGTGTGATCAATGAGAGCACTTGGTTTGTTAACCGAGTTAAATTTTAAATTGTTAAATTTTATTGATTCTAGATTATTTAATTTCATAGCATGCGAAAAGGGAACTCTACCCATAGGATGGGAAAAACATCTCTACCCTTAGCAGAAGAAAACATCGTAAAAAGTGAAAGTAAGGAAAAACGGTATAGGCAAACTAGCCCAAATTTCAGATATTTCTTGTGGCAAGGGAGTGGGTGCAGCAAGCCACAAGAATGAAGGCTCGGCATATACATCTACACACATGTGAAATAGAAATGAATAACGTTAAAGTCAAAAAATGGGATTTCTGAGAAGAAAGTCTGGAATAAAAATACATAAAAGTTTCCTCTTACGTCGGTTATCAAAATTTCAGGTATTTCTCTAAGACATCTTAATCCCTAACCCAAATCAGAAACTTCTATTCTAGTGATTGTAATGTGGCATAAAATTTTCCTGTAGCAGATTTCGGTGTAACTTAGTCGGCTAAAAAATAAATAATTAAAAATACGCAACGCTAACTTCTTAATATAATAGCAGATCTAATTTCTCAAGCATATCATATCATAATATTGCAGGTTTAATTATTTCATATTCGAACCAGTGTTTTCACTTTTTTTTAAAATTAATACAATGCAAACCAAAATTTCCTGAGGCAAATTAATAAGTATTATTGTCTACGGTGTCAAACTCTGCAATTTATACTGCTACCTTATTGTAAATGTTACATATATCACAGAGTTCATAATGAAGGAACTCAACCTTGGGCCTTTCGTATAATGAATTAAGCATCCATTAATTTATCTCCGAATAAAATGAATCAGATCATTCTATTCGTCCGGAATTTATTTCTATTAGCATATTTTTGTCACAAACAAAAAACTTAACTTCTAAAATATTTATATATAGTATTGCATTCATGCCACTTTTGTATCAGTGGTGATGATCTATTTTTGCTAAATTAAACGAAAAAAAACTTGTTAAATATATAAAAAATCACTCAAAGACTGCACAGTTTTTCATGCCAAAGCTTTAGCAAAATTTAAACTGGTTAACATATAGTAGTAAAAATTCTATTCTTAATTAAATGTGTTAACCTGCGATTAGCCCAGGTGTGCGTAAACTGTGGGTCACGATCCCATTTGGTGTTACGGTAAAATTTTTGTGGGCCGCCAAATTCTACGAAATTTGTTTTGCAATAAAAAATCATAAGGCTTTCATTCATTAAATATCAAATATTAATGATTTTAGTACCAGTAAAAAGTCTAAAGAGATTATCATTTATAAAAATAGATTTATTTTACGAAAACAACTGTCTGTATTAGATTATAACACTTATACTTCGACAGCTGGCTGAAAAATAGATGTAGTATTAAAGTTATTTGTGAATTTAGGCGCATTCTAAATACTCTCTGTTTGCATTCATATGCAAATTAAGTTGATTTGACTTTTAGTATTGGTCATTTTTGTTACAGTTTTCGGTCTATCCTCCCCCCTCCCTCCTGCCATGCTATTTCATTTTCATACTGTAGTCTTAATTAAGAGCGCGCAGTTATTTTCATTTTTGTCTCATAATTCAGTTTTGCTTCATCTTAAGTTCATTCAAGTGTATTACGTATTTATATATTTCTTTTGTTAATTAGATGCTGTTATTAATTACATTAAAACCAACATCTTAAAAAATCGTCTCTTTTCAATGCTCAATGAGATGGGTTCTGTGTATAAGATATTATTACTGCATAACTAAGTCAGATGGCTCTTACTAGGTAAAACGCTGCGATGTATTTTCGATTCGAGAAATGAATTTTAGATATTTTTTGGTAGAAAACAAGCATAATTTGTAAGTTCATTCATTAATGAACAATATCTCAAAAATTCTGTTACATGGCTTATATTTCTGAAAACAATTTGACTTTAAGTCTGCAAGGATATAAAGAGTACAAACCTTTTAGCACCAACCAGTAAAATTGAACGATTTAAGAATAAATTGATATTTTGGCAATTAGAATTTAACAAAACGAACATAGACATGACACAGACTTTTTAGAATTTACAAAAGAAAATAACAGAGATATCTTTTTAGGTAGATTTCGTATGAAATACTACCCTTTGCGGTCTCCAATAAGTTGGAATTTCTGAAAAATGTCTGTTGACATACACCGATCATGAACCCTAGACCCCAAAACTACCATCAATAAAGAACTTTATATATCTATCTATATACAAATCACTTTTCTATGGACGGGATAATTTCTTTAATACTGCTCAAATCTCTTCCAAACTCATGCATAAAACAAAGGGGCATAAAATCTCGTTCAAATTCATTAATCAGTAAAATCAGGCTAACAGGTGCAAATAGGGAAGGGTTTTGTGAAAAGAGAAAAAACTCATAACTTTTTAGTTAAAATAGATATAAAATCGGTTTAAAGTTTACATTACATCTAAGAAACGACTCAAAAGTTTATGACAAATTTTTGATAAAATTAAAAAAGGGTTCAAGGGGCGAGAAAAGGCTTTTAGTGAGAAAAAAATTCATTATAACTTCGTTAATCTTCAAGATATCAAATCCAATTAAATTTATTATAAATTTCTTAGCATGATCTAAAATTTTTATACTTACAAGTTTTTGATAAGATTTTATCGCAAAAATTAAATAAATAAAAAAAATAAAATAAAAATAAAAACGAATACAAAATATTGGTTTTTTTTAATTTGTTATCCAATTAAATTTATTGTGCATTTTCTAAATAATATCTACAATTTTTATACTTACAATAGGATCAATACTTATTGCAAAAACAAATTAAACATAAATGGGAATTGAAGAAAAAATCGTATTATTGGTGCACTTAAACCCAAACTGCTTATATTCTGACACATTTTTAAATTCATTTTTGCTCTCAAACTCAAGCAATTGGCATTTTCTCTTATTTAGAAACTATATAATGTGCCATATTGGTAATTTTTTCATAAACGCAGATTATATATTTAAAAGTGCTGTCAAAGTGAGTACTTTGAACAGGATTTTCCGAGGCAATCGTGATTGAAGAATTGAAGATATTTTCAAATAACAAATTGCTTATTTTCTGACTCATTTTTAAATTCGTTTTTGTCCTCAAACTCATTCAATCGACAGTTTCTCTTATTTAGGAACTATATAATGTGCCGTATTGGTCAATGTTTTCATAAAAGCCGAATATATTGCAAAATATGCTGTCAAAGTGGGTATTTTTAACCAAATTTTCTTTAAAATGATTTTGATAATCCAGCTTTTATGGAAAAATGAAAATAAAAATTCTTCAAAAGCGGTCAAATAAAGTTGTTCAACTGGGTTTATCTCTAATCAAACTTTAATTTTTGTTATTGAAATGAGAACTGTGAAATGTACCTGCGCCTATTGGCTGATCCGAGAGGGATTTTATTATTTATAAACATCTTTTTCCGTCACATGATAAAATTAAGAGAAAACTTTTCAAACAAGTTTCAGATAATGAATGAATTAGGTTGAGTAAGTACTTCATTTTCTTTTGATTTTCTATAAGAAAAAGAGCAGTTCACTGATGCTTCAAATGACGAAACAGCACCCATTCAATTTATGTCTCTAACTTGCCAAATTTTTGACTATCGATAGGGAACGAATATGCTGCGTCTATTTGCAGAAAAAGGTAATTAATATTTTAATTCAGTCGTTTATGTAAAAACTGTTTTTTTTAAATTTGTAACTAATAAAATAAAATATGGATCTCGATTGGATCCCGAAGCTGACTTATAGAGCGGGTGGCAGAGACATGAATGACTACGTCATCCAGTTACGGGATGAAATCGGGATGTAGGACAAGATTATTATGTGTAGATTAAGCAATGACTGGTCTGCCTCGACATTTCTTGGTACGATATGAGTAACAACGGGCGCCAACTCGTCATTTTGGCGTCACTATCACGCCATCGAGTTATGAGATGAAATTCTTACCAAATTAAAGATAAGATAAAGTATTTTAAGAAGTACTTTGGTCTGCCAGGGCATATTCTGGTACAAACCCTCGACAGACTGGAATTTATAACAAAAATGCGTCAGAATGTTTAATACAAATGTTTGTAACATAGCTAGCAAAACGTTTTCGTGTTTTTTATTATTCATTTTTTCCTTTTACTTGCTTTTAAATGCTTTTCAGCTGTCAATTATCTAGACTTATAATTAGCAAATGTATACTTGTAAAACGTTTAATCTAATCTTCTCAAACAGAAAAAAATATCATTAAATAGTTTCTTTCGAGCATTCTAATAAAATGATCTTAAATCAGTTTGTAGCATTGAATATTATTAAGTCCATTTCTGAGATAAATTGCATTTCAACTGGTTCTTAAAGCGATAATTAACTTTGAAAATGGTATTACAATGCTATCAAAAGAAACAAAAGGGATTTTTAAAAAAAATTCTAATGATTTTATAAGATGTTTATTGACCCTGATTCTGACAAAACGATTTCAGTAAATGTGACTAAAAACGATAGAAAAATAATTATATTATTATTCAAACTTCGGATCTGAAGAAAAGTATTTCATTTCAACTTCTTCATTATGTCATTCTGTGTAACTTTCTTCAATATAACGGTTTTTCCCAAAGATATAATTTGTCTAATGCATCTGGCAGAGAATATTAAAATGATTAAAATGTTTATTTATAAATCCCAGTTAAACCTAAAATATAAGAAATCATTATAGTGCTCTTTTCCCATAAATGAACGAAAGCAAATTTAATTCATAAAGATCATTTCAAGATTATATTTATTCACTCCAAAAACGAATTAGAAGGCCCAGCAAGCACACTAAGTTCTCGGCAAAAGTAAAATGCAATTGATCTCCTCTCGTCATTGAACCAGAATAAAAGTTTTCTCTATTAAAAGAATTGATTAAATTTTGATAATAATTGCTTTAGGATACAATTTAATGAATGTTTATACTCCAGTAAATATAAAATAAATTTCTTGTAATTTTAAAAATATTTTCAACAATACATTTTAGTTTGCAAATAAATAAAAATTTGAAATATGAATAGACTTATTTCAAACTCCAAATGCATAAAATTAAATATTTTTCTATTGTGTTTGCTGATGCGTTCATGTAACTTAAAACTTCAAAATCATTCAAATCCTGCAAACAAAAAAATTCCCAAAGGAAAAGTATATATGATTAAAATCTTTAACCCATTTCAAGTTAAAAGGGAAAACAAACACTTGAACTACTTATTAAAATTAGGTAAGTACTATGTTTTAAAAAGTTTCCAAAAATGATTGATTAAATAATAATCATAATTCAACTTAAATGTTAAATTTTATTTTTTTTCTCTTTATTTCTTTATGTTTAAATATTTTTTGAAAATCATTTGGACCTTTTAGTTGTGAATTATATCCATTTTACTGAATCGTCATTAAAATAATATTTTAATTAATCTCAAGAGTTTATTACTATTTGCATACTGATACGTAAGAAAGATAAATAACAGTTATTTTTCTTAGCAAACAATGAATTTCATACAGATATTTGACAGAATGAGTTACGCTTTGCGATTAAGATAACATTTAGTTTTTGCAACAGTACATTAAATGATGTTGGTATATCTTGTTTCAGTTTATTGGTTTACTTTATTAACGTATTAAAAGTTTATTAACAGAACTTTTTCGTTAAATAATTTGGAAGAAATGTAGAGACATGAATTCTAATAACGAACTGCAACATGTTTACTACAGATTCTCATAAGAATTGGTGGATTTCTACATTTATTGATGTAAAAATTAGCAAAGGAAAAAACGTTAGTATCCATAATTTTAATTATGATGTCAAACATTCTTTTGATTTTGTATATAGAAAACATACGGCAATGGATAAAATAACATATTAAAGCGACACGCTTTTTACATTACACATTAATACACTCTAATACACATAATACACTACACACTCATACACATAATACACACATATTTAATTAAAGTTCGTAGTTCTAAAAGTGTTAATGAAAAATCATATCATAAAACTTCATAATAATCTTAATCATAATCATAATCTTCTTAATCTTAATCTTAATCTTCATCATAATCTTAAACATAGCTATAAAAAAACTCGGTAAGTTGCATCTATGTTAGTTATGTGTTTTAATTCGTGATGTCATCATGTATAGTGGCGTAGGATCATAGTGTCAATTTTAGTGGCAGACTAAGAGATTTTGCTTCTTGCAATCAATATAAAGCATAACGTTTAGAAAAACAGTTAATTTGTCCATAGAAATTAAAATAAAATACACAAATGTGAGTAAAAGACAATACCTCAAATTTTGTCACTAACTAATCACAGAGAAATTCAAAAAGTACTAGTCTACCGGTTATTCTATTAGTTTGCCTAATGTGAAAGCAAATTTTGAAATAGGAGAGTCATCTGCATTCAAAATTAACATCAACTTTGATTTTTTGAATATTATCAGAAATTTTTACAATCTTCGTCCACAGGGAAGTATGTTCTGTTCATTCATAATTTTTTGAAATAAAAGTAAAAATACTAAAATGAAAAGTATTAAAAATATTCATTTATCATCAATAAGATAATGCTGAAGCTTTAAATATAAAATAAACTTACTTTATACAAGTGTAAGAAATCCAATTTTCTGCAAATTCTTTTCTGTGTATTTTTTGATAACAGAATGTGCTCGGATTTTTAGAAAATACAATTTATCTCTATCTCAAAAACTAACGATTTGAATCATCTGTAAGATTAAAAACTCATGAGAATCTTTTTATACAAAAATCAATGTCGTTCGTAACAGACATATTTTAAATGTAAATTTATTAATAATTTTCATAGTTAAAAATATCTAAATCTAAATATCTAAATGTTAAAAATATCTAAATGTAAATATCTAAATGTTAAAAATATCTAAATGTAAATTTATTAATACTTTTTATAGTTAAAAATATCTTTTTGTATCAAAAGAAGGCTCAAATAACTTTGGATCTATCCATTCTATCACATTCAAAATACAAATATCAATTTGGATGATTTTTGGGATAATATAAATTATTTTTTCAAGTGCAATCAGCATTAACATCCTCAAACTATAGCATATTGTTACTCTATAAATAGTAAATGAAAATAAATAAATTGTACATTTTTTCAGTGATGTGTAAATACAGTGTGTCCCAACGAAATAAAGCCACCATAATTTTGTACTATAATCAGACACGAAACAAAGCCACGAGAACGAAACAAATATATTAAGAAAGACTGTATAGAAATGCATATTTACATGTAATAAATCAATTCTTCCTCCACTTGATCAAGAAAAAAAAAGAACGTACAAGAAAAGAGGGGGGGGGGAGAAGCGTTCCGCTGAAAAAACCCACTACTGTTAAAAGCAATTATATCCGCCATGTTTACATGTAATTTGGAATATACAATGTGGCATATCATTTACCAATCGCTGGAAGACTTTAGAATCAGCATGATCTCAGGCTCAATGATGGCGGTCTTCAGTTCTGCAACAAACTTGAACTGTTTTTCATCGGCATTTAAAATTCTACTGAGGATACTTCACACATTTTCTTGGGGATTTAGATGAAGATACAGGGCAGGCCATTCCATAACATGTTCCCAATTATTAAAAAAAAAATCCTAGTAGGATTTTGCAACGGTTATGGGGTCATTTTCTTGCTGGACAATCAAACTTAACTCATCATTTCTCTCTTCTTTTATATATATGGATTTCTAGCAATTCTTAGTAATTGGTAGCCTGCATGCTACCAATAGAGACCCTTAAGGGAAGTCTAAGGGAAGAACCAGGTTAAGTTTACCACTATTGCTGAAGCCTCCCAACACTATTTATAAGCTTTCATCGTGCTGTCTTTTGGAGAAAATTACCTTTCCTTTCATCATATCATACTAACAGGAAGCAAGACAGTCTGAGCCATCCAAATTATTTTTTTTCTTATCTAGGACAATAACAAAATGCCACTGATCCTTCTAGGTTTGTTGATATTTGACCCCATCGGCTCTGCTTTGCTTGTGGATGGCTTTTAACATGGGTAGGCACAAAATGGATAAATGGAGGCTTATTAATGGTGTTTGGAGACTTCAACTGTGGTGGTAAACTTAACCTGGCTCTTCCCTCAGGTGGCATGTTGGCTACTAATCCCGAAGAATTGCTAGAAACCGATTCATTGCCAACTGAAGAGAAAATTGGTAGGCTAAGTTGGATTTTTCTGCAGGAAAACTTCCCCATAATCTTCGCAAAATCCTTTTAGGAATGTTTTTAGATAATTTGGGGCATGCTATGGAATGGCCTGCTCTGTACCTTTATGTCAAATCCCCAAGAAAATGCGTGGAGTATCCACAGTAGAACTTTAAATGCCAATGGTAGACAGTTCAAGTCTGTGGCAAATTTCTAGACCGCAATCATTGAGGCCTAGGATAATAATAATGTTAATGACTTCCAGGGATTAGTAAATGTATGCCACATCGTATATTCCAAGTCATATATAAGCATGGAGATTATATTGGCTATTAACAGTAATGCCTTTATTTCGACGGGACACTTTTTTCCCGGTCTTTTTTTAAACATTCATTTTTTTCCTGTTTAAGTGGGGCGGGCAGTGACTTACTCCTTGTAAATAAGCATTTCCATATAGTCTTTCTTAATATATATGTATTGTCGTAATATATATGTATTATACAAGTTTTTGTCGTTTTGTTTCTTGTCCGATTACGGTACAAAAATATGTTTATTTGTGTGAGACAGACTGTAAGTCCTTTCTCAAAAAATACATTCATACTTCAAAAAAAAACTAAAATGCATAGTTGAAAATGAGTTTTACATATACAGGGTGTTATCAAAACACTCAGTCTATCATTGCGCAGGCACTCAGCAGTTTTTATACTAGCGAATTAAACATAATATCAACAAAGTTTTAAAGACGCCTGACTAAGAAGAACTTGTTTCCAGAAAATTCGAAACACACGCAATCAACAACTCTCAAATTCCAGATGAATCTCGAAGAACTCGTGAATGATCCACTGCTCTCCTTTCCTATATCTGCAGTACTTCATCAGCGAATATTAAAATAATCGCCTAATCAATTTAATAAAATTAAATAATAAAAAATAAATTTTTTTGCTGTGTCCGAGTCACTTGATCAGCAGGCTGAAAAATTCGACGTCAGATGTAGGTGTGACGTCAGAATCTGGACGGTGCAAAAATCACTTGGACATCACGTGGCATCTTCCAACTAAGGTAATAAATGCTTAGTTGGAAGAGAAACTGATCCAGGCTTGGAGTTTTGATATCCAAGACGTCCAAGATGAACGGCAGTTCAAAGTCCAGTTGTGCACCTAATCCAGTTATTTCGCTAAATTAAATCTAAAAAATATAATTTTTTAATTAATTAAGAAACACACAAACAACTTTTAAGTTTAAAAAGTGCTAGTGCATGCATTTATTTTAAAATAACTGTCACAAATTTTTATACATAATTACAAGAATAATGGATGAAATTTTACAAATATTGAGGTATTTACAGATATTTTTTCTCGAAAAAAATCAGGCTTGTTAACAAATAACTGTATATGTTTTACATGCAAGCACTGGGCGCAATCTCCTAGATCATTTACTGCGTTTCGGGCTAGGTACGAAATCGTTAATGCTGTTTTCATCTAGAACATTCGAACTAGCAACCTCTACATCACTCCAATGCGAACAGCCAGGGCGTGGAGGAGATCCATGCAAGACTCCAGATACAGACCTCTAAGTAACTTTTAAAAGAGTCCAAGACTCATCTGTATACATTCAAAGATCATTTTGGATGATTTTTGAGAAGATATAAGTTAAAAACTTTCAAGTGCAGCCAGTATTAGCATCTTCAAACTATAGGATATCGTAACTGTATAAATAGTTATAAAACATAAATAAATTCCACCATTTTCCATTAATATGTAAATAAGCCCTTTTTCAAAAAATGCAACCATTCATTAAAATAATACACAATTCTTTGCCGAATGATACCTCTTGCATCTTCATACAATGATTTTCTGATAAAATAATGTGTAGTGTTCTCTCGCTCTTTTTTATAATTTTGCATAGTATGGGATAGATCAATTATCCTGGCATTCGGAGAAAAAGAAGGAATCGTCCTGAAATTTCTACTCAGATATACCTTGTTCTTGATATACTTTCTTGGATTTCCCACTGCCCATCATGCATGCTATCACTTGAAGATGTGAAATGAGCTTTTTTTCAATTACACTTTTAAAATTAGACACACGGTATAATGATTTCTGTGTTACCGGTTTTCCTGCGCTTTTGAAATTGTTGCACAGCGATCTTGCTTCAGCCAAAAATTTATTTCTTTCGTTTTCATGAACACGAAGCTTTCATATGTGATAGGGTGATTGCAGCTTTACCGAATATATGTTTTTTCCATTCAAAGAATTTGCTGTTTCCAGTTTTTTCCTTTTAGTTTTAATAAACAATAAGAAGACACCCATGCTTCATAAACATATTGGCAATACTGAATTTAATGCAGTTTTAAATATCTGAAATAACAATATTGCTGCGTGTAGTATTTTTTCCCGCATTATTATTATATTTCGTTTTCATGTACTCGAATTGTTAAATTCCCTAATGAAGCTTAAATTCAAACGTGAATCGTTGCGATTTCTAATAAAGAAGGATTTTTGGAGGGAAAAATGGAGGTGAAGTGAATACCTATATGGATTATCTGAACATATATACAGGGTGGTGAGGATGAAAACGCCCCTACTCCGACCTCTTTGTAGATAGAATTTCTCATTTTATAAGCTTCAAATGTTGTATGCATACTATTCTTGACATAGAGAAACTGCTTTCAGGAGAAGACTCAGAAATCATCGACAGGTGATATTATATAACGGCAAATACGTTAAAAAAATACAGAAACACATTTAAAACACATTTTTTTAAATATAGAAAACCTTCATCAGATAGGCTTGTTATTGGCCAGAGGACTGCTACATAAAATTGCTGCTTTCTTGTAGAGTGAAATCTGCAGACTGTTCATAAATTGTTCAACTGCAGTTAGTAACTGGTGGACTAAAAAGTTTTTCCCATGCAGAGTGTCCTTTTTAAAAATCTGCCAAGGTTATCCGACGTTCTCGATAAACAAGATTTTGAAATGTTCGCACAGAAAAAATCGGATTAAGCTCCGGAGAAGCATATTACCAGGTTGACGGAAATCTACGAGTGATTACTTCGTCATTAGTGAAATTAGTGAAACAATTTGCAAAATCCAATATGTGGAGCCACTCCATTCACTAACAGCCACTAATTACACATCAATTAATAATTAATGTTTCATTTTTTCTCTTTTATCAACAAAAAAATGGACTAATTTTATTGCTACCATTACAGAAATATGATAAACAGTTAATTTCGTAGCTTAATTATTGATATTCTTGGAGGAGGAATGAAGTAATACAGTAAATTAGCTTTATCATTATTTCTGGAGTTATAAACGAAAATTCGAAAATTTTGAAGAGTTACTCGATATTTTTGTCTGATGAAGCAAATTGCCTTATTGCGTAACCTTTACACGAGAATTTGGACAGCATCTGTTTGGCTTTAGTAAATGTAGTCTTGGATAGATGCTAACCAAATCTGCTTGTAAAGGCTTTTTTGTTCTCGATGCCATCATCTGGAATAATGGTGTACATTATCAACCACTTTGGAATAGCCAGACTCTGTGATTCCCATGGGTGATATTGTGCTTATGTAGCATCATAACGTACTAGAAGACTATAGCTTTTTTTTTGTAAATGATATACAAATATCTCTCCCCATGTAACACTGGATTGCACCCCTCCCAGTTTCAAAATCCCCCCTCCCATCAAGAGAAAAAAATTTACATTCAACACTAGCTAAAACTACATATCTTTCCATAACTACAGACATTTTCTACGATGTCAGAGAAATACTTTTTAAAGTAAGATCGTACCTTTTTTGTGCACTAAGCATATAATTACATAAGCTTTTAACTATGTCAAACATTAAATCGTTTCATATCCAGTTATTACATTTACACTGATAGAAAATTTTCATACTAAGCAAATGTATATACAAGCTTTTGAATGTTCAAACTTTAATTTTTTTGTACCACATAAACTAAAAATCATATCTTGTTAATGTTTCTAAACTATAATTTCATAACATTGCTTAATGAAAAATTTTTTTGCATTTTTAAAATTACGTAGATATAAGCTTTTGAGAATTTAAAACATCCAATTTCTTGAAATTTAATTAATGAAATTGCATATTGTACTTTATAATGGACAATAACATGCATTATGAACGATTTATAAGTTAAAGATTGTAATACGGTGAAATTTATAGGTACCATGCATTTAATTTTACAAAAAAGAATAATACTTACTAAAATATACTACTGTTGTATTTTAAAAGAAATAAAGGAAATTGTAAAGTATTTCATCCTTATCAATACTTTTGAACACAATAAAATTGAATTTCATGAAATTATTTAAAAACAAAAATGATGAAATGCAGAATAAGGAGATGAAAATACAATGTTTTAAACAGTAGATTTATAACTGTCTGAAGGTAGGCTTTGGATTTCTTTACAATCTTATGAAATTTATGGGACAATTTCTCAGACTGAGGCCCGAACAATAAATTTCAATGAGATCAGAAAGGCAGGATTGTCTTATTTTTTCATCTATACTTCACACATTAACTATTATAAACAATAACTTTTTCACTCTATGCATTTTTTAAACGAAGTAAAATTTGCGTCATAGAATATTTCGCTGTTTAAAAGTAAAAAATGAATATACAAATCAGTTTATTTCAGCTTTAAGCAAAAAACATGACTTGTTTTTAAACATGTTAAAAAGTGTCCTAAAGTAATAAAGTAATTAAAGTTCTATCCTTTTTTACGGTTTAGTATTATTTTTTTTCATACAAATATGGGATTTGAATTTATCTGCCTAATTATCGGAAATTTTTCTGACGAAAATTTCACACGCCGTGTATTCAATATTATTTTAAAATTTAATTGCTTAAAAGGGGTGTAGCCACTGTAGTGAAAAGGTGTCCAAGCCCGGGGACTCGAACCCGCGCCATCGGTATAGCGAAATGATGTTTTACTAACCGAACTACTTGGAACAGTTGTCCGCCTAACACTTTTCACTACATATGTTACCAAGGTTACAACCCATATTTTTCTATGAGCTGGCAGCTGTGGGGACAAACAGGAAACTAATAAAAATCCAACATCGAATTAAATAAAATTGAATGCAAGGCGTGTGAATTCTTTTAGTGAAATATTTCTCATAATTAAGTAGATTTATTCAATTTCTTCGATGCTGAATTTTCATTAATTTCCTGTTTGCCCCAGAGCCTTCTTTTTAAATTTGATAGAGATTTATCATATAGGCAGAATATGTAAAAGACTCTTATGAACTGTTTAAATTACCATAAACTTAAGGACAATTATAATATTCTGAATGGACTCTATTCAATTATTCATTATAAGTATTGATGTGTCAACTTAGTATTAATGTCAGTGGAATGAATATTGTAGTCGGCTTTCTTTATCTGTAATTTAGATTTTGTAGATTCAGTTCTTTTCATCTCTAAATATCATTATTCTTGTTGTAATTCCTTATTTATTTGTACTCTTAATCTTTAATTTATTTCTTTTTTATTGTAGCGTATTGACAGTGTCTATATGTCATGTTAGCTGTTTAATTTTAATTAATTACTATATAACTATTTGTTGGGTTGCCAGTTGGCGATGTTGCCTGTTTACTGCATCTGTAATTTTTCCATAACAGATTACTGTTTTAATTGTAATTTTTATTATTGGTACTATTTTCTTGCCAGTTTGTGCTTATTGTACATTGCCTTTGTGTTTGTTGGATGGCGGTGGGGACTTTTCTCTCGGGACATTAAAACCCATAAACCTAACGGTTGGGGTCCCGGTGGAGTATCTTCTTGTCTTCTTGCCCCAGAGCTGTTTTCTGGCGAGAAAATATTCTGTTTTGTGTTGCGGTTTTAGCCTTGCCAAAATATGTTGTGAGCCTGCCAAAAATGGCAGGCTGGATATCGTTCCAAGTGGTTTACCTGATAGGACGTCGGTGCGCTATACTGATGGCCCGGGTTATGGTCCCTGCTTGGACACTTCTTCACTCTGTAGGATGTACGTCTTTTAAACAATTAAACTGTAAAATAATATGGAATTCGATACAGCAACTTATTGACTATACATCGAGGAGCAAGAATATACTTTTAAATATTCTTGCTCCACTCTTAAAATACACTTAATACATACTTAACGTAATACACTATTAAAATACTGAAATCCCATTCTAAGAAATTATCATTCATAGGCGTCTATGTATGTAACTCTTTGCATGGCCCTGTATATGGTTTTATCAATATTCTAAAAACTTTTCTCAGTAAACTGAGTGCAGTTCAGCGTAAAAATACACAGCTTATTTAAAAACCACCTTTAAGTAATTTAACGTTATATTCAGTAAAGTTTACGATCTTTTTTTTTTGCGTAACCCTGTATACCAACTATTTCATTTATGCACGCCATATAATATGCATACATAGAGTGGAACTTAAGAGCACATATCATAAGAAAAATGCATTTCACTTATCCATCAGCCATCATCGAATACATATACATCTATGCATTTCGTATAATTCATGACTATATCGTATAAATTATATTAAACCTCAGCAACATATATCAATTTTATAATATACTAGCTGTCCTGCCCGGCGTTGCCCGGGTTCGTCAAAAAACAGCAAGAATTGCGAAAAAACTTTAAAAATCATAATAAAAAACTCGAAAGATTGAAAAAATGCTGCACGAATTTCGTCAAAACTTCGTTGAAAAGAGATGGGCTAGAAAATTGAAACTGGATTACTTTTACTAACGCGGAAAAATCTTACAAAATCGCAAAAAAACATTAAAAATCACATAAAAATATAAAACAAAATTCATAAATTGTGTTTCAAAATTCGAATAAACTTTGAAGAAAAGAGATCAGAATTTACTACATTCGGCCAAAAATTGAACGTCTAGAAAATCGAAGCGGGTCGCGAAGAAACGTAAACATCGCTTTAAAAATGGCAAAATTTTCAAAAATCATGGAACTCAAAATTTACTCTATACTTGGATAAATGTTTTGAATCTAATTAATTTGATAATATAAAAAGCATTGAAATGCGGAAAAAAAACTGCTAAAAATCGCAATAAAAACCTTTAATCGCACAGGAGAAAATTTATCATATTAGCAAAGAAATTTAAAACCGAATTCCTTTTCCGTATCTGAAAAAATCGCCGTGAACTCAAACAAACAAAAAAAGCATACTGCATTAAAAATTGCTGTAGATCAAAATAGGAGAGCAAAACAATTACCATAAAGGAGAAAAGTTTGAAACCAGAGTCTTATTAGTCTAGAAATTTAAAATCAAATTCCTTTGAAAATGTAAAAAAATAAAATAAAAATAAAAAATGACTGAGAAAGCCCAAAAATTGCATCGAAAATTGTAATAAAAGTCGTAAAACATTAAAAAATCCCTAGGGTAAAAATTCACTGTTATAATATAAAATATTGTAATCAAGAAATTAACCACATTAAACAAAAAGTTTGAAATCGAAATCGATTTCCGGATGAAAAAAATAGCCACGGAACTTAAAGAATAACTAAAAATCACATAGAAAATTGCATTAAAAAATAGCTAAATATTTGGAAGTCAATGCATAAAAAATTAATATTAAGGCAGGGCCGGGGGGGGGGGGGGTATGATCGGAAATCATTTATAAATAACAAAACGTAGACATGGAACGCGAAAATCATATTAAGAGATAAAACATTGCATTCGAAACATAACTACATTAAACAAAATGTTTGAAATCAAAATTGGTTTCTGAATGGCAGAAAATTCGCCAAAGAACTTAAAAAATGGATAAAAATCGTATTGAAAACTATATTAAAAATCGCTGAATATTTAAAAGTCATGGCTGTGAAAATTTAATATTCAGTCGAAAATATTGTAATAGGTTCGTTCATGAATAAGGAAAAGTCAACACGGAACACCTAAAACCCCCAAAACTAACTAAAAATTACATTGAATATCGCATTAGAAATTGGAAAAATTCAAAAAGCGTGGAAAACAAATTGTACTATTTATGCTAAAAATTGGAAACCGAAATTCTTTTACCGATGTCAACAACTGTCGCAGAACCTGAAAAATCACTGTAAAACAGATTAAAAATCAGTAAAATTCAAAAATCCGGACAAAATTTACCATAGTAAGATAAATATTTATATTAAATTCCTGCGGACAAAATTTACCATAATTTGACAAAGCATTGAAATCTGAACTCTTTCATTAGTTAAAAAATATCGACACAAAACTTTAAAAAAATCGCTAAAGGTTTTATGAAAATATGCTAAAAATCTGAATCATTGATGTCAAAATTTACTACATTAAGCTACAAATTATTCAGAAATTTTCTTTTCCAATTGTGAAAAAATCGCCGTAGACTCGAAAACATCTAAAAATTGTATTCAAAAATGCATTACAAATCGTTTCAAATTTTAAAATAGCAGGGGACAACATTTACATTAATAGAGTAAAGTAGTGTAATCTGAATTCTTTCTTAAATACGAATGAAAAAAAGTGGCGAAAAGCGTGAGAAATAATGAAAAGATTGCTAAAAATTGCATTGAAAATTACATTGAAAAATCACCAAATTTCAAAATTCGTAAATGAAGGGTAAATGTTTAAAATTAATTTCCTTTTCCAAATTTCAAAAAATTGCCGTGAGATTCAAAAAATCAATACAAAACCATTGAAAAATTCATTAAAAGTCGCTAAATGTAAATACATCCCGTGAATAAAAAATTATTCTAGTCGTGTAAAACATAGCAATCATTCCTTTTTACATGAATTACAAAAAAATCGACGCAGAACACAAAATATATCAAAAATCACATTGAAAATCGACAAAATTCAAAAAAGGTAAATGGTGAAATTTACTATATTAGGCTAAAAGTTTGAAACCAAAATAATTTTTTTAATTGTTAAAACACCGCTGTGGTGGGGGTCGAAAAAAAAAATGGTACTAAATCGCATTAAAAAGTTCATTAAAAAACGCATTGAAAAATGCACTAAATATCGCTAGTTATTTTTAAAATCGCAGTAATCAGAATTACATCAAACGAGTAAAACATTCTAATCGGAAATCTGTACTATTTGATTATCCGGTTGACCAAGAAACTATCTAGATCTAGGTCAAACCATAAGATTAAATGACAATAATGGCGGATCGTAAATTCCATATTCACTTGACATTAAACATGTTACATATATTTGTTACGTCATCAAGTGGTTTTTACTTCGTATTTTTATATGTATTTTTATTAATGTTTTTTTAAATTATCTCTCCTTTCATTATTTAACAAACAAATTATAAATTGTAATTAAAAATTACATCAATTTGCATAATTTGGCTTGTTTTACGATTGATGTAATTTGGCGAAATTGGTCGACAGGATAATCAAGTAAGTAAATGGAAATCCTTTATAGATAATAAAAAATCGACACGGAACCCAAAAAATCTTGAAAAACCGCGTTAAAAATCTCTAAAATTATATTACATTAAAAGTTTGAAATCAATTTTTACTTCCCAATATCAAAAAATCACCATAAAACTCGAAAAATCTAAAAATTGCATTGAAAAGTGCATTAAAAATCACTAATATTAAAAAATCACAGGGGTCAAAATTTACTCTAATAGGGTAAAACGTTGTAGTTGGAAATATCTCATGAATGACAAAAATTCGACATCAAACGCAAAAAATCTCGAAAATTCACATTAAAAATCGCTGAAATTCATAAATCTTAGCAGCTAAAATTTAATACATTAGCCTGAAAGTTGTAAGCAAAATTCCTTTTACTAATGTCGAATAATAGCGGTAAAATTCGAAAAAACATTAAAAATTACATTAAATAATTCACTAAAAATCCAAACATCGTTGCGCGAAATCCAAATAAATTATACTGAAAAAAGAACAAAATTCACTAAATTAGGTCGAAAGAATGAAAACGCTTTCTTTTTATGTGGAAAAATCGCCTCGAAACCCACTAAAAATCGCATATGAATTAAATTTAAAAAAACTTAAAAATCGGCCTTCAAGGTGTAAAACTTCATACATAACTTCGTTCAGCGGTCTCTCCAGAGCATCGCCAGTACTTTAAAAATTTTAACATGCGTTATAAACTACCTTAAAGAGTAAAACAGATCTCCATGTTACATTTCCTAATTTTGTTCGCGCCCTTCCTCTCACGCACCCTGAAATGTGTCACACCATTCTTTTTTTAAATTTTTTTACCATGTATTACAAACCATTTTAAATTTTAAAACAAAGCACATTGTTGTATTTCCAAATTTTAACAAAATCGCGTTCTGTTAGTTCCATTTTCCACCACCAGGTAGCGCACTCTATTCTTCAAAAACTTTATCAAAACGATACTCTGTTAAACAACCTATCAGGTGATACATTACTCGAGGGGGTAGCGGTCTTAAGCAAGAATTTAAGATATTTGATGAAATTGCTATTCGAAAATAGTGGTGCCTAAATTTTTAACATTTTAGCTGGATTTCGCAAAAAAATACTACTTATTGCATTCTCAACAGCTCAAGTTTTTGATAGAACAACTATGAAAAAAATAGATGCTAAATGCAAAAAATCTTGAAAAAGCGTTACAAATCGCATTGAAAATCGCATTAAAAATCGTTAAAATCTAAAAATCTTAACAAACACAAAATTTAGTGCATTAGGCTAAAAGTTTGAAACGATTTTCTTTTTATCAATCTCGAAAAATAGCCGCAAAATGAGAAAAAACACTAAAAATCGCATTAAAAATTCGTTAAAAATTCAAAAATCGCTGTACAAATTCCGAATAAACTTTGTTGAAAAGAGAAAAAAAAATTGCTATTTTGGGTTAAAAGAATGAAACCGTATCCCTTTCACTAATGGGATAAAACCGCAAAAATGACGCTAAAAATCGCCTAAAATATTATTTAAAAAAATCTAAGCAAAAAATCGAAAATCGGGCTTCGAGGTGCAAAACTACATGTAAAAAAGTACCTTCCCTCCAAATTTTGTAACTCTACATGCAGCGGTCTCTTCAGAACAGCGCTGACAGACAAACATCCTTCTCTCTTTATTATTATAGAAGATGAAATAGCTTAATATAACTAAAATATGTCCCCACAATAATCCCCTTTACCATTATGTAATGGAATTCTTTTGTGTGGATCTGTAAGTGAAAAATAGTTATTTTTTCACCGCATATTTTAAATAATACATATACTAGTGCGTATAAATTGTAATATGTTCGACGGAGTACGGAGTGTAACATCGTTAAAATTCATTTCAAACGATTTTTTCCCATAGGCCGTAATGTAACGGTAAACTTTTGACTGTCCCTGTAAATAAACTAATCATGCTAGAAACTTCATTTGAAATAGGTTTCATGTTTGCGTAAACGTCAATGATATCCAAAAATTTCCGGACAATCTAAGTATATTTACGGGAGTTAGAACGCAGACAGGCGGTCAGACTGCCAGACGGCCAGGTAAACCGAAATTATAAACACTATTCAACCTTTTTTGGAAAGTGTTAAAAACGGCTTTAATATTCTATAGGTGAATACAACGAATTCTCGTTTAGAATATACTCTTTACCTAGTTAGTTTTAAAACTACCTTGGACGTGCCTCGTGGAAGAAGCTGCATTTTATGTCGTAATCACCACACAAATCGGCACAGTGTTTTATTTATATATTGAAATATATATATACATATATTAATATTGGTATAAGTATTGACCTAATTCATCTTTTCTCAGTATTCACAGACTTTGGATGCTTTTGTCGTGATTTTCACATATGTTTTTACAGTTTATTGTGTGTAAAAGAAGACAAACAGAGAAATGTATCAAGGAATAGGGATGCTATTAATAGAATCTATTCAGGCATATAATTTTCAGCAAAATTTCATACAATTAATGCATTATGATTGGGAATTTCTGTTACCAGAATATTTTTCAATTAATTTATTTATATATAATCATCTGCTTCAAAGTTGATTGTAGGTATTTCGACTTTGAATTCATTTACTCTAGCTCTTGAATTGATTATATATCCGGAGAAACTAGAAATTTAACGTGATTACGATCGTGAGAGAGGATTACATTCAGAATTTGCTCTCGATGTTCAAAGTAACCATCATTTACATTTTAGTTGTTCTTTTATGTCATTTTCTGTGTTTTTTTAGTAGTCGAGTAATTTCCCATAAGGTTTTAGATCCATTCTATAGATGTGATTACATTTGGTATGAACTATCCTGGGGCATAAACTTGTATTACATATTTTGCGAGTGAACCTATAGACTCTAATAGTCAATCAGTGCTTATATAAAGGCGAAAAATTTTATTCGTCTTTGTGAGCTATCTTTTGTGGGAGAAGATTTCAGGATTTCTATTTGCTAGTTCTACTGAGGGATAGTTTTGCAAATGTTCAGGTATTTCTGATTTGTGCTGAGAACCTTATTTTCAGCTGGACGAAACGCTTTTCAAAATTTCTTTCTTTTGGTCAATAAATTGCCATAGGAAGTGAACGAAACGTGGAAAAATATTTTCCAATTGGTCCAACGAATCCATGTGGGTTAGATTTTTCTTATCGATCTTGTCTAATAAATGACGCAGATGAAATTCAGTGGAGTGAAAGCAGCATATAATCCATTATTAAGGTCCATTCTAAGCTTGTACCATGCTAAAATGGCTCACAATGGCGAAAAGAATTCGCCGCCTTTTAAATGAGCATTGATTGGCCATTGGGCATTCACTCACAAAGTTCTATACATTTTATGTTTGTGCCCCAAGATTGTTTACCATAAGATGTAATCCACTTCTAAAGAAGGAATCTAAATGTTAATAGGCAATTATTTGGCTACTAAAAAACACAGAAAACGGCATAAAACAAAAACTAAAAAAAGTTATTGAGGCCAATTGTTTTCAGAACAAATTTTGATTACAATGTTTTCTGTAGATGGCCATTACATTAAATAGCTCGCTTCTCAAAATATAATTAATTCAAAAGGTAGAGTAAATAATGGCATACTCAAAGTTGAAATATTTAAAATCAAATATCATACAATCATAATATAATATATAATCATGAAACAGATCATTATGCAAAAAATATACGTGATTATTTTATGTAACGGTAACAGATCTTCCACACATTAATTGGATGCAATTTTGGTACAGATGATAGATGGTTGAATAGATTCCATTAACAAAATCCCCATGCATTACTCCGCTTGTCTTTTTTTTACACAAGCTGTAAATATATAAGTGATGGACAGAATCATCCAATGTCTATGTATAACAAAGAAGAGAAGACTGGGTTGATACTCTCTTAAAACGAAAAAGCTGAAATAACTCAAGTTGAGTTAAAATCCACTCTTTTTCCATGTTGAAAGGAACCTTTTCAAGAAGAGCTGAAACAACTCAAGTGAATGAGTTGTTTTTAATCAACTCATGATTGAGTGATCTCTATTTTACTCATACTTGAGTGTAATCAAATCAATAAAGGTTAAATCCAGTAGTACTTGAGTGATTTGTAATAAAGTCATACTTGAGTGAAATGAAGTCATTTAAGACTGAATCTCGTAGCACTTGAGCGATTTGTAACCAAATCATACTTGAGTGAAATGAAGTCTTTAGGATTAAATCGAGTAGCACTTGAGTTAGCTGCAGCCAACTCGTATTTGAGTGAAGTGAAATAATTTAAGGCAAATCCAGTAGCACTTGAGCGATTTGTTATCAATTCAAGTTGGAGTGAAATGTTGTCATTTTTGATTTAATCCAGTAGCACTTAGGCGATTTGTAACCAATTCATACATGAATAAAATCAACTCATTTAAGAGTTAATCCAAAACTCCTTGAATTTATAGAATTGAATAAATTCACTCTTAAGAAAAGCAAAATTGCTTAAAATTACAAAAATCTTCAAGCGATTTCTAAATCGTCTAAATAAAATCACATCATTTAAAACTAAATTCAGTAATCCTCGATTAATTTTTATCAATGAAATTCAATATAACATAGAATTATTGCCACATTTTCAAGTGTTGCAATTAAATTCTCATTTCGGATTTAAATTTCTGTTTATTGACATTACAAGGATGTATATATATAAATTGTAGCGTATATTGGGTTCTTTTGATCTTATGGTTAGACAACTTCAAACTCTTGCTTATAGAAAAGTAGAAAATAATTTATTTACAGAACTTCAGAACAACAGAGTCTTCGAAACTCACAAATATTACAAGATATTCCAAAATAACTGTTTAAATCTATCGAACAAGTACAAATATAGGTCGCAGAGACACTTTATACAATGTCTCAACACTATATCACATTCAAAACAACGTAGATAAAACTCAATACATCAAGCAAACTTGCTTAAACCTAGAAGTTCACTCTATGACTGACTGGTAAATAATAACAACAGCTCGCATCGCTTCTCTTCTTATATAGGTTCGGAGCATGTGCTAGAAATTTCTAGAACCTACTCGAAAAAATCCACGGAACAACAAACAATGTATCAGTATATCTAAGGGGGGTTACCAGAGAGGAAAGGGTTACCATCGCCAACAATTGCCAAGTTTGTCGCCAACTTGGCGATATATCGCCAAATTTGGCAACCAAAATTAGTCGCCAAAAGTGACGCCAACTTGGCGATATCTTCATTATTTCGCCAATCTGCCGTAGACATACACTGTAAATAATGGACAAGTTTGCTTGATAACAGAGACAATGTAACAAAAACTAATATAAGTAAAGGAATGGAGCTTAATAAGATTATTTACATTATTTTACAGTACAAACACTAACTATTTACAAAATTCGTAACACTACCCCCTCCTCAAAGACTGCACGTCCCGGGCAGTGCAATCCTTGAGTTAGAGGAGAACACTTAAAATAAATAAACAAATAAATAAATAAATAAATAAATAATAACAATAATAATAAAATTTACATAAATATGAACTAATTACTATTTACATATTTACAAAAAGTGACTTTCATGACCATGGTCTAAAATTCTAGTTTTGAATTTCTAATCACTTTGGCCAAAATAAGGGGCTAGCCGGTTATAGTGTACGACCTTGGGTTTGGCGTGTGGCGATTTTCGTATGCGTACGACGACGTCATTCAGCCTGTTGACGACTATGTAAGGACCGTCCCAGTTTCTTTGTAATTTTGGCGACAGTCCCTTACGACGGATCGGATTCCACAACCAAACTTTGTCACCTTCGTTGAACTCATGTCCTGTTGCCTTTGTGTCGTACCGTGTCTTCATCTTTTCCGTTGCCAGTCCGATTCGGTTCCTCGCTAGACGATGAATCTCCTCAATCCGCGCCTGGAGTTTATCGACATATTCCTCAGGCGATGAAGGAGCATCAGGAGGACGGCCAAACAAAAGATCCGCAGGTAGACGAAGATCACGACCAAAGAGCATTTGAGAAGGGGAGTAACCAGTGGCCTCATGAGTGGCACTCCTGTAAGCAAGCAGGAAAAGAGGCAATTTCTTGTCCCAGTCCTGTTGGTCTCTAGACACCAGGAGAGAGAGGCTATTTAGGATGGTACGATTGAACCGCTCTACCATGCCGTCCGATTGAGGGTGTAGAGGTGTTGTTCGGGTTTTGTCCATGCCGAGTAGTTCACACATTTCCTTGAACACAGCCGAATCAAAATTTCTTCCTTGATCGGAATGGATTTGAAGAGGAACTCCGTATCTGGAAACCCAGTGTTGAATCAGTATGTCTGCTACGGTTACCGCCTCTTGATTAGGAATGGCATAGGCTTCAGGCCACTTAGTGAAGTAGTCCATGACAACGAGGATGTACTTATTGCCATCAGATGTTCTAGGAAGTGGACCCAGGATGTCTAGGGCAATTCGTTCGAAAGGAGCTCCTACATCATAACGTTGCAATCGTCCACGGGTGCGCCTCTTCGGACCTTTACGTGCTACACAGGTGTCACAAGCTCGACACCACTTCTCCACGTCACTGCGAACATTATTCCAGTAGAAACGCTCTCGAACCTTTTGCAGGGTCTTCATTACACCAAAATGACCTCCTGTGGGACTACCATGCAGTTCTTGAAGGACCATAGAAATTCTCGACTTAGGGAGTAGTAGTTGCCATCTACATGTCTTTCCATCGTCAGACTCCCATTTTCGGTACAAGATGCCGTTCTTCAAATGTAAGGAATCCCAGAGAGCCCAATAACGTTTAGTCGTAGGATGGTAATGGGCCATGTCTTGCCAGCTGGGCTTCCTGTTGGACTCCTCTTTCAGCTCTAGAATTGGCTTAATTTCAGGATCAGCAAGTTGATCTTTACGCAGGCTCTCGTCACTCCACGGATCTTGCGATGATGTAGACCCAGTTGTAACTTGTCTTACTATAGGACCTTTGACATTAAATTTCTTCTCAGCCCGGTCGCAGTATCTACAATTCTCTGAGCAGGGTCTTCTTGAGAGAGCATCTGCATTTCCATGTGATGAGCCTTTTCGATGGCGTATCTCCATATCGTACTCTTGAAGCTTTTGTATCCACCTGGCTATCTGGCCTTCAGGGTTCTTAAAATTCAATAGCCAAGTTAAAGAAGCATGATCAGTTCGGATCAGGAACTTTCGACCGTAAAGATAGTGATGAAAGTGGTCTATGGCTTTCACTACAGCAAGAAGCTCTTTTCTTGTTACGCAGTAGTTTCGCTCGGCCTTTGACAAGCACTTGCTGAAATAGGCGATAACACGCTCCTGGCCGTCGATTTCCTGGGACAGTACAGCGCCAATGCTTTCGTTACTTGCATCCGTATCAAGTATAAACTGTTTATCGATTTGAGGATATGACAGAATTGGAGTTGATGTCAAGGCCTCCTTAAGCTTTTCGAAAGCAGCGTCACATTCCTGTGTCCACATAAATTTTTGATTGGCTTCTGTTAATTTATGAAGTGGTCTTGCAATCATCGAGAAGCTTTTGACGAATTTTCTGTAATAGGTGCATAATCCTAGAAAACTTCGAAGCTGGTGAACATCTGCTGGACGATTCCAATTTTTCACGGCCGATATCTTCTCCGGATCAGTCCTAACTCCTTCCGCCGAAATGATGTGTCCAAGGTAGGCGACTTCATTACGAAACAAACTGCACTTCGAAGGGCTTAACTTCAAATTAGCTTCCTTTAATTTTTGTAGCACCCGCCTGAGGTTGTTCAGATGTTCATCAAAAGATTTTCCTATGATTATGATATCGTCTAAATAAACAAGACATGCCTCATATGACAGTCCCCGAAGAACCGTTTCCATAAGGCGTTCAAAAGTTGCAGGTGCGTTACATAGACCAAAAGGCATTACCTTGAACTGCCATAATCCTTGTCCCGTTGTAAAGGCAGTCTTCTCGCGGTCGTCGGGATGGATCTCTACCTGCCAGTAACCACTCTTCAAGTCTAAAGTCGAGAACCAAGTGTTGCCCGCAAGTGTGTCAAGAGTGTCGTCAATCCTTGGCAGAGGGTAACTATCCTTTTTGGTGACGTCATTCAGTCGGCGGTAGTCTACACAAAATCTTGTAGAACCATCCTTCTTTCTTACTAATACAATGGGAGACGCCCATGGACTTGTTGATGGTTCGATGACGTCATTTTCTTCCATGTCTTTAATTAAATTCTGCACCTCTTCTTGCTTGGCAAAAGGTAATCGTCTAGGGTGCTGTTTAATAGGAGAGTGATCTCCCGTGTCAATTCGGTGTTGTGCCATTTTAGTTCGTCCAAAGTCTTCAGATGTTTGGGAAAATAAACTTTGGAATTCTCTAATTAAATTTTCCGCAGCTTCCAACTGTTTTGGATTTAAGTCTGTATTTTGTAACAAATCCTTGACTAAATTATCTGAAGATTTCTCAGAGTGACTGGAATTTTGACTTATGCACGTCACAGGAGCACATGACGCTATCACCTCTCCTTTCTTGATAGTCTTTGTCTTATCACTGATGTTAGCAATTCTGACTGGAATGGTCTTTTTCGAGAGGTCTACCACAGAAGAAGCCACCAATACTCCTGCTTGTGTACTATTGTCTTCTGGATAATCTATATGGCCAAATCGATAATTAGTTTTATTTTTAATTACAGCAGGAACCAAACATTCTGTTCTTGCATCTAGATTAATGTCTTCTTTGGCTATTACTATTTGTTTACATTCAATTTCGTTATTTAATCCAAAAAGACTTATTTCTTCAAATTTTGAGATCATTTTGTTATTTTTGAAATCAAGTCTGAAGTCAAACTTCTTCAGAAAATCTAGTCCGATTAAGCAAGGATCTGTTATGTCAGCCACATATGCCGTATGGTAATATTTCGTTCCTCCAAAGTTGATAGTTAAATTGGCCTTTCCATATATGCCTATTTTGTCGCCGGTCACAGTTTGCAGGGTAACGCATGGAGGATTCCAGATGAGTTTACATTTCAATTTTCGAGCCAAATCTTCTCTTATTATTGTAACATTGGCTCCTGTATCGACAATCATACGGCACTGAATTCCGTTAATAAAGCCTATCACATATAATTCATTATCGCCGCCACTCATTTTCGATATTTGAAGGATCTTCAGGTAGGGCTTTTTATTCTCTGGTCTTGAATTCATCTCACGTTCGTGGACTTTGGGGCAGTTTCTTCGGAGATGTCCTGTATCACCGCATCCCCAGCACCTGAGATTCTGTCTTCTTGAGCTTGTTCTTCCATATTTTAAAGCTTCCAGCTCTTGATTTATTTTCCTAATTTCTTTCAAGACGTCGCTCTCAGTGACTGAGCTTTTGTTCACCGTTGACCCTCGGACTGAATGACGATCTCTTCGGCTGGCTTGTGTAGCTGCTTCCAACTTTAAGGCATATAGTAATGCAGCTTTTAAATCCTGTACATCTGCCATTCGTACCGCTCTCTGCACTTCTGGATCTTTTATTCCGTCTACGAAATATTGCAGTGAAAGCATTTCCCGTACATTTGTTGGACAGTCGATGAAGGCTAAATTTGCAAGCCGTTCAATTTCCGAGGCAAACTCTTGAAGGGTTTCACTCGATTTTTGATGGCGGCTCTTCATTTGTATTCTCGTATAATCCTTGAAGAATTTTTCGCCGAATCTCATTTCAAGTGCACAACTTAAAGTCTCAAAATTGAGTTGCGTCATATCGGGCAATGTTTGCAGCACGTCGGCGGCTTCTCCTCTTAAAGATGCTGCCAGCTGACAAGCTTTCACCTCGTCACTCCATTTGTTCGCTTCGGCTACAATGGTGAATTGGGTCTTATAAACTTGCCAGGAACTCTTTCCGTCATATGTCGACAGTTTGATGTGCACGGGAGAAGCAGGCGGATTCCTAAATTCTTCATAATTACCACTGGACGCTGAAAGCTTCTTCTCGAGATCTTGTACTCTTTTATTTAGCTTTTCATCTATTTCAACTATTTTTCCTTCCATTTTCTCTTCAACATTTTTAACATCATTCTGAATTTTCTCTTCTACTTCCTCTATTTTAATTTCCATTTTCTCTTCTACATTACTAACTTCTTTCTGAATTTTCTCTTCTACTTCCTCTATTCGTCTCTCTACCGACGAGAACTTTTCTTCTAAAGTTTTCTTCATTTCTTCTTGGCCTATATTAATCTTTTCGGTCACTTCTTCTTGGCATTTGTCAATTTTGTTTGTCAACTGTTCCATTCTTTCTTCGTTTTTATTCATTTTATCCGCCAACTATTCTTGGCCTTTATTCATTTTATCCGCCAACTCTTCTTGGCCTTTATTCATCTTTATTGGTCAGCTCTGTTCTTAATCCGTTAATAGCTTCTAACAGTTCTTTTAGTTGTACGTCCATTGTTCGTGTTTTCGCCATAAGATCCCGACTCCTGACACCAAAAATTGTAGCGTATATTGGGTTCTTTTGATCTTATGGTTAGACAACTTCAAACTCTTGCTTATAGAAAAGTAGAAAATAATTTATTTACAGAACTTCAGAACAACAGAGTCTTCGAAACTCACAAATATTACAAGATATTCCAAAATAACTGTTTAAATCTATCGAACAAGTACAAATATAGGTCGCAGAGACTCTTTATACAATGTCTCAACACTATATCACATTCAAAACAACGTAGATAAAACTCAACTAGCAGGGGAGACCGAGCTTAGCTCGGTCAAAATTAACTTTGTGTTCAACTCGATATAGTATTTCACTGTATAATTAACTCTGTATTATTACTGTAAAACATGTTTATAATAGTATTATTTAGAAAAACAATCAATAAGAAAACTATGTTTTTATGCGCATGTTTATAAATTTTACTTTATTTTAAAATTTACAACGAAAGGACATAGATCTAAATCACTTTTTTAGCTCGACTCTGATTGGTTTAACCATGCATCTCGAATCCTCTTAAGAATGTATAAAAAAATTCTTTACATTCTGAAAGAGAATATTTTTTGCTAGATATAGCCAAATTTGGAGGCACTCTTTCATTTGGCTCCAAATACGTGTTTTGGTTTTCGTAATTTTTATAGTCGATTTTTTGGCCATATGTCGTCAATATTTTGTAAAAAATCACCAAGTTATTGGCTTTTGCCATATTCTCGTGACCCTGACCCGTATTACCCAAAATGAGCCATTAATCAAATTTGATCAAGCATGTGACATAGCTCAATCGTCTTCATGTAATCAAAAACAGTAGAATATAAAATTGAATCAAAATTGTTTAAGCCATATTTTAGGTAAAATTAGCTTGGCAGCATTCAGCAATGAAGCGAAATGACCCACTAATATAATTTTGTTTAACATGCGATTCAGCCCAATAGTCTTCTCGTGACAAAAAACGTTTTGTTTCAAAATTTAGGTAAAATTGATTGAGTCGTTGTTATATATAATTAGAATGACCCTAGCTCATTAAGACCCAAAATGACCCACTAATCGAATTTTCGCGAGCATGTGTCCAACCTAAATGGTTTTCTCTTGCTCAAAAACGATATAATACAAAGTATGGTCCAAATGGTGAGTACCATTTTCTATATAAAATTAGCATGACCCATCATGACCAACAAATGACCCTTATAATCGAAATCTCTCGAATGTGTGGCCTAGCTCATTAGTTTTAGCATGCCGAAAAACATTAGATACAAAATTTAGATAAAATCGATTGAGCTGTTTTTTAGATATAGTTGGTTTTACCCTGACCCCTTATGATCCAAAATGACCCATTGATCGAATTTTCTCAAATATCTGTCATAACCCAATGATTTTCTTGTGCCCGAAAACGATAAAATACAAAATTTAGTCAAAATTGCGCGAAACGTTGTCTAGATAAAATTAGAATGACCCAAAAGTGGCCCACTAATCGAAATTTCTCGAACATGTGACCTACCCCAATGATTTTCTCATGCCAAAAATATGTTGTATACAAAATTTCGTTAAAATCGACCCACCCATTCTTTAGATATAGCTTGACCTTGACCCATTAAGACCCACAAATGACCCTTATAATCGAAAGCTCTCGAATATGTGACTTAATCCATTAGTTTTCTCGTTTCAAAAAATTGTTACATACAGAATTTCGTTAATATTGATCCTGCCGTTCTTTAATTATATATAGCTTGACCCAGACCCTTTATGATCCAAAATGACCCATTAATCGAAATTTTTCGAACATGTAACCTAATCCAATGATTTTATCATGCCAAAAAAATGTTGCATACAAAATTTCATTAAAATCGATCCACCTGTTCTTTAGATATAGCTTGACCATGACCCATTATGACCCATCATGACCCACAAATGACCCTCATAGTCGAAATCTCTCAAACATGGGATTTAGCCCATTAGTTTTCTCATGTCAAAAAACTGTTACATACAAAATTTCGTTATAATCCATCACGCCGTTCTTTAAATATAAATAGCTTGACCCAGACTCTTAATGACCCAAAATGACCCATTAATCGAAATTTTTCGAACATGTAACCTAGTCCAATGATTTTATAGTCCCAAAAAAATGTTGCATACAAAATTTCGTTAAAATCGATCCACCTGTTCTTTAGATATAGCTTGACCATGACCCATTATGACCCATCATGATCCACAAATGACCCACATAGTCGAAATCTCTCAAACATGTGATTTAGCCCATTAGTTTTCTCATGTCAAAAAACTGTTACATACAAAATTTCGTTATAATCGATCACGCCGTTCTTTAAATATAAATAGTTTGACCCAGACCCTTAATGACCCAATATGACCCATTAAAATTTTTTTCTCGAGCATGTAACCTAGCCCAATGTTTTTCTCGTGCCCGAAAACCATAGAATGCAATTTTTAGTCAAAATTGCGTGAGAAAATCTCTAGATAAAAATAGCATGACCCACAATGACCCCAAAAAGACCCACTAACCGAATTTTCTCGAACATGTTACCTAACCCAATGGTCTTCTGGTAATCCAAAATGATAAAATGTAAAATTTGGTCGAAATCGTTAGAGCCGTTTTTTAGATAAAAATGGCTTGACCCATAATGACCCAAAAATGACCCAATAATCGAAATTTTTCGAACATGTGACCCAGCCCAATAGTTTTCTCGTGCCAAAAAACGATTGGTTACAAAATTTCCTTAAAATCGATCCAGCCGTTCTCTAGATATAAATAGCTTGATCTTGACCCATTATGACCCAAAATGACCCAATAATCGAATTTTCTCGAACATGTGACCTAGCCCAATGGTCTTCTCGTGCCCGAAAATGGTAAAATCCAAATTTTTGCGAAAATCGTTAGAGCCGTTTTTGAGATAAAATTTACCCACACACACACACACACACACACACACACACACAATTTTTGCTCGCATTATAGTATAAGATACATCAAGCAAACTTGCTTAAACCTAGAAGTTCACTCTATGACTGACTGGTAAATAAGAACAACAGCTCGCATCGCTTCTCTTCTTATATAGGTTCGGAGCATGTGCTAGAAATTTCTAGAACCTACTCGAACAAATCCACTGAACAACAAACAATGTATCAGTATATCTAAGGGGGGTTACCAGAGAGGAAAGGGTTACCATCGCCAACAATCGCCAAGTTTGTCGCCAACTTGGCGATATCTTCATTATTTCGCCAATCTGCCGTAGACATACACTGAAAATAATGGACAAGTTTGCTTGATAACAGAGACAATGTAACAAAAACTAATATAAGTAAAGGAATGGAGCTTAATAAGATTATTTACATTATTTTACAGTACAAACACTAACTATTTACAAAATTCGTAACAATATATATATATATATATATAGAGAGAGAGATTGGAAAACTGTAACATGGATTCTCCAATATTTCTTCCAAGTCTTTAATTAACAAGACTTAAAACATTCTAATTTACATGACTGAAAGTTCTCTAATGAATCATAAAAACATTTTTTTCTTTCTAATTCAATGAAACTGTTTCCTATGTCAATTTAGGGGAAAAGGCAATTGAATCGTTATACAAAATTAAATAGAGCTTACATGAATTTTTTATTATTCTGTCAAATCAGAAATTTTTAACATCAGAATTTTCTTTTGTTAAATTTAAAAGTACATATATTCATTAAATTAAAAATACTGGTGATCTCAAAATTGCAAATTTGAAAACACTTATTCATGCAAACTGCTTAAATTTGCATAACTGTACAACAGCACCCGAACAACATTAAATAAAATATCAGCTTCTGATGCTGTGGTGCTAATGGGATTTTTCCTTTCTTTTCTTGGGCAATTTCAAGTTTACATATTTTCCAATGATACTTATAGCTTCAGATATGCTTATATACAATTTTAATTTTTTCATTAGCTTCTGATTTAATTGTAAATAACAATTATTTTTTTATTAAAAATTTACGATTTCAATCAAATAAACCAATCTTAGGCATCTTACTAAAAAAATATTGAAAAAATAAACTTGATATCAGCCCAACGACTCAACTTCAGCACCACAATGGCAGAAGCTGATTGTTCCCCTTAAGAGTTTAGATAATCCTATGCAGAAGTTATTTTCAAATATCTTGTTTGGATTTTAAAATGTTTACCTTTTTTTTTTTGGGGGGGGGGCATAGAATATTTGAGGATGATCTGTAAGTGGGTTAGTTTTTACTTTTGCAATTTTGGTTAATTATTTTTTTTAAATATTAATAGGAGTTTCAGACCCAGTTTTGAAAAAGAAAGTATTAAAAAACATAAAACTTAAATTTAAAAAAGTATCCCCCCACACATGGCCAGTGCAGGGTTTAAATAATTGAAATTGAAAATATTTTAAATGGATAAACATCAACCCATGATACCTTGTTGTAATTATTCCTCGATTTAAATCTCAATCAAAATCATATTTCTTAAACTGACTAAATTAAAAAAAAATATTTTAATTGCTTAGTTTGAAATCTGAAATGGCTTTGAAATCTTAGATAAAATAATTGTTACCCATAGCATTTATATAAGCACATTGCAATTGGGAAATGTGGAGGAATGCCATTAAAAAACTTGTTATAGCTAAAATTTTGATTATGGACAATTATTTTATTGTATGAAGTTAAATGCAGAAATAACTGAGAAATGGATTTATTGACCATGTGCAATTATTCTTTATATCATTTAAAACATTTGTTAAAACTTGAATTTATATTCAAGAATAACTTACTTCTTCTTAATAAAGAATTTTTGATTTAATTTTTGATTTTATTCAATGTTTCTTAAATCAACTAACTTTTAAATAAATATAAAAGTATAAGACTGCAGTAGTTTATGTCAAAAGTAGAGCCAAATGTGCAATTTAGAATGTTGCAAGAAAGAAAAAAAAACTAATTTTATTTAACAACAAAAACATTTTATTTAGCAAGGACAAAATAAACCTAACATTAATTGATAACAATTCTTTCCAACATCAGATAAACAAGTTTCAATAACATCTTTAACAGGACCTTTATAAATATAACAGTCCATTTGCATTAAACATTAAATACATAAAGAGCATATTGTAATCTGTCCACTGGTTTGTTCAACTTTTAAAATCTTAAGCAAAATAGACACTTTCTTGAAAATCCTTGAGATTAAATAAGATTGTTGAATTTGACTCCTCACTCACAGTAGAATTTTACTCCTCCATGAAATCACCATCTTCCTGTGTTAAAAGAAAATATTGAAATTAAGTTAAACAGCAATAAATATAATGTTAAGGAATGATTATGAACATATTAAAATATTTTGCAGCTTTCAGATTAAATGTTTTATAAAATTTCCCATCCATAGTCTAAACATAAAATGAACCATACACTAAAAATTTTACCTTTATAAATATTACACTACTGAAAATTCAGCCAATCATGAATAAAATGGAAATAGAATAAATAAATCCTGTGCGATTACACTTATCTGCTTGTTTAAATCATGGTGTTACATCCGATACAATAAATCGCCATTTTAAAAACAAATTTAAAATGAAAGTTCTTAAAGCAACATTATAAAATATTGTTGAAAATTCACCTTTGTTGCTACTTTCAAAATGTATCAGCGCTGGCAAATACCCAACCAATACAGGTTTTTGTGGATTTTTAGTTGTTTTTTTATATATTTGCATATTTATATAATACAAGATAGAACCTACAACAATTAGACCAGGGTTGGCACGGTTTAAACCAATTGGTTTTAACTATGGTTTAAACAACTGTTTACTCCTTTTGGTTTAAACAACGGTTTAGTTTAAACCAACTGGTATTTTTCTAAAAAAAAAAAAAAAAAAAAAATTCAGAAGAAATTTAATGACATTTTCTCTTTTTCTTAATAATTTATGTATGTCAGATTATTGAATATAAATAACTTCTATTTTTAAACACTTTATATCAGCAATAAGCATTGGATGTAGCAGGTTTAGATCATTTTTTGGGTATAGGATTAAAATCAGTCTGCATTGGTGAATATATTTATTTCTCTTTAGAAAAAGCTTCAAACATGTGAATTGATCTAATATAAAATAGATTAAAAATATTCAATATTTAATAGAAAATATCTTAATATTTTGAAAACTGCAGATTATTTAACGCAATAACATAACACAATCCATAAGATTTCAAGCTGTAAATTAATTTGGGAGGTTATCTTAAGCATTAAAATCAAAATATGAAGTCGAATAAGAGAGTTTTCAAAGATTGGATGCTACTTATAGCATTTTAATAAGTGATCCCCCCCCCCCCCTGTTAGTTATCTGCTGAATCTATGACCAAAAATGTTGACTTCAAATTGTCATTCAAGAAACAAAATCTCAAGAACTATTTGAAATTTATTATTTGGATAGCTATGGAGAAGAATATTTTATTTATCAGACTACTTTCAAATGTTTATTATTAGTAATTAAAAGATTAGTTATAAAGATCCACGCTGCGTGTGGATGAAGATTTATTTGACAACGGTCACTTCCCGACTGACATTTCTGTCATTATTAATCCCACCCGTCTCCTCCTTGTCGTCCCCTTTATAATTGGCCGTTGATCTGCCGTGATATAACAACAAGCTGCACTCATTGATGGAGATAAACTTTAACTCTTTCCTCACTCTGGTCCAAAACTCGAAGGTTAAGTTCAGCACTGCTAGATCTAACCCCACAATGAACCTTCCAGTTTAGTGAACTAAAAGGTGCAGTAATCTCCACAATTGGAAGAATTTTTTTTAAATTTGGTTGCATAAGATCGGGACATTGCGGATCTCTCCCCTAAAATTCATCTGTGCTGGGTTCTGGGACACCGGGGGATCCCTTTAAATGAACAAGCTGATGATCTCACTAAGAGGGTTACTGACTCCAGTGGTGACCCCCCCCCCAAAAAAAAAAAATCTTCATACTTTAACATTGACCCCCCCCCCCTTAAACAGAATATCAATTGTATAATATATTTTACTTATAACCTACTGCACCATCAAAAGATAGTGAGTTAAGCATAATGAAATGAGTTCTTATTGCCCATATCTAAAATTTAAAGAGAAAAAATACAGAAACATTTCTGGAAATTCAATGTTGAAAAAATTTAAAAGTGAAATTTAAGAATCAAGATTTACAAAGATAGCGAGTTGAGTATAGCAGAATGAGTTCTTATTGCCCTTATCTAGAATTTAAAGAAAGAAAATACAGGGACTTTTCTGGAAATTAAATGTTGAAAAAAATTAAAAGTGATATTAAAAATCAAGATGTTTTTTTAATAGTAAAAACAAGAAATATTAAGAATTTAAAATCCCCTCCCCCCAAAAATGTACTTTTTCTCAAATTACCCCCCCCCCAAACTAAGTTATAGGACGCATCTTGCGTCATCAAACCCCTCTCTGGACACCCCTGACTGAGTCCGACATCCTGATTGATTAGACCTCTCCGGAAGACTTGATCCAGCCTATAAGCAGAAGATCAAATTGATGGTTGGTCAGTTTTTCGTTCCTTTGTTCATTTTAGTCCTATGTTCTGTACATCTGATGAATTTTGTTCAGCTATTCTTTGCTTTCAGTAGAGTATCGACAGGATGTAGTTGGTTGTGAGTTCTAGTCATGGCGACCTTTTGTGGATAAATTGAAACTACAGCCTGGTTGCTAGAGATCTCACCCCCCCCCCTTTAAACCTTCAAAGAAGCTTGTTTTTGGCATTGCTAATAAAACAAAATTTATTCTCGTGAATAAAATCAAGGCATATTATTACATCTTGAAAATATTCCTTGCTGCATGTGCTATATATATACAAACATAAAAACTCTTGATATATCCTTAATAACTGAATTGGAAGTTTTGATTGGGTAAGCAAAATTAAGTCCTTCCTACTCCCTTCTGAAACTATATTTTTTATCGGATTATAGGCCATAGATCACTTCCTCGAAACTGAATTATCTCTGTATTGTCCTCGACCACCGAGGCATATTTGTAAGTGGCCCTTTTCTTGAAAAGATTGTGCACCCCTAGTTTAAACCAACTGTTTTTTTTCCTTCAAAAATTGTTCTTTTTTAATAAAAACATAATGACATTCTCTCTTTTTATATTTAATTTAAATGTTTCAAATTATTGGATATAAATAATTTCTATTTTTAACACTATTCCTGCGTTTGTATTGATAGGTTTAAAATTGTGCTGATGAACATACCTATTGTTCTAAAGAAAAAGCTTAAACATGTGAATTTATCAAACTTAAAATAGATTAAAAACATTTGATAATATTTAGTATAAAATATTTAAAAAAAAAAGCAAATTATTTAAGTAATCTGTCATAATATGCATGGTGATTTTGAATATAGAGACACATAACTCATTGATCTTTAAGATTTTAGTCAAGCTGTAAAAGAAATTCTTCTTGATTAGGGAAATTACCCGGGTGTCATCCTCTAAAGGGTGACACCAAATCTTTATTTGCAAATAAAAAATACAATTTTATAAAATTTTAAAGACTAATTAGGAAATAAAATGAGATTTTTAGCTCATGATGCAATACAACTAGTTTTCTTTTCTTTGCTAAAGTGAAGTTTTATACAGAATGGTGTGTCTAAATAAGATATGCACCAGGGAACAAAAATAAACCTATTCAACGAGTGGATAACAAAAGCAAACTTTAAAAGAAAGAATTTTCTTCTACGTATAGACACGGCATTGACTTGTGCAGACTATGGGTCGAGTGATGATTCACTTCTGCGGTTTTTTTTTATGCAGAAGTTCAAAAAGTAAATAAGGAATGGTAAGGTTATTTTTTATAAGAATGTAGAATTGAGATTGAAAAAATATAACAGATTGGAAAAGAGGAGGAGGGGGGGGGGGGGGGCTTGACACCTTTTACATCTGTCTCGGGATGTCACCCAACCTAGCTACACCACTGCACACCCACTTCATCTCTGACAAGTAAATAAATTTTCCTGCCTGAGAAAACCGTACCAAACACAAACCATAAAATATTACTTGAAAAAATAATTATAAGAAAATATTGCATTAATCCTTACTATCTGTTAAATAAATGATCGGAAATAAAATACACAATTTTATAGTTTTAGTTTACATACTACATACTTTTTTATAAAATAGTAATTTTCCATTTTATTATGCCAAAAATTTTGTATAACTGCAAAGGAAGTTTGGTTTATTTTACATTCTAGTAGGAGTGTGTGTGTGAAGAGGGGGGGGGGTACGGTTAAAAGTATTTTATAGAATTTTATGTAGCGGGTTACTGATGACTATTTCTGACCAGTAAACTCTCATGCGTACTGGTCTTTGGGACCAGTAACTTTTTTTAAAATCAATTCTACCACTCGGCTATGCATAAAAAATGTTAAGGGAAAGGGATGATATTACAAGGTATTTTCTAAAGAGAAAGAAGATTTGCTTTTTGGTATCGTTGCATAATATTTAGGAAAATATACTTGCATTTACCAGTATAGAAAGACAAACTTTTGTCCACTGTTTTCGTTTTATTTATAAATTCTCATTTAGATTTAAAGCTACCTGGGAAGCAGGCACAAGAAAACTATTATTTCTGCATGCATTATGTAACAACTTATAAATATTAAGCAGATTATTATAATACAGACCATGCATGCAATAATTTTTCCCAATAACAGTATGAAACATTGCCAAACAAAACAGTAACACAAGTTCAACATTAAGAATGAAAAAAAAAATCTTAGAAATGTGTATAATGTAATCCGGAGCATGTTTTTACTAAGACACTGCAAACAAGACGTAAATACAATGTTTTGATAAATTTCTATGAATAAAGATATAATAATTACAAAACTTTAATACAAGGCAATTAAATAACGAGATATTTACATTGCATTAACAATCTTTACTCTGATTAAATATACTAATTTATTTTATTAAAGCACGAAAGTTTTGTAGCAGCACTGTAACACCAATTATTAATATAGAAATGCATTAAACACATCCTCAATATTACCGTGTGACACGACATTTTAATTTCAAGGTATGATACTGTTATGAATTTTAGTCTGTTAAAAAGAGAAGGGAAAGTTATTAAAAGAAAGCATAATTAAAATAAAATACTTATATAAAACTTACTTACTTCGTAAAAAAGGGATTTTCAGCAAATTGTTTAGCGAACGCCGGAAGTCTCCATCTTATCTTGCAAGGTCACGTGACGAGTCAGCGGCGAAAATCAGCGCGGGAAAAGGGCTGTTTCATTATTGAGTTGAGTTGTTTAGTTTTAAAACTGTATGAGTGGATTAGAAAGAGAAAAAATCAAACCAAGATGACTGAATCGGTTAAAAATCAACTCATTCACGATCCAATAAATTAGAACTCTTTCTTGAGCAGTCAAATCCACTCTTTCGTTTTAAGAGAGTACATAGAAAAAAAATACAGTTTAATGTATAAGTAATACACTTTGGCTAGTTGGTCAGCAGTTGGGACATTAAATGCAGCCACCTCCACGAGATACGTTCAGGATAGTTTTAAAAGCAACCAGCATGAGTGCGTATTCAAAACAACGATTAGCTGTATACTCCAACAGAGTGGTAACAGTGTCTTTTGACAAAAGTTGTTAGTTTTGACCTAGTTATACAGAAAGAAGATATTATTTGGTAGTTTATATCTTAAGTAGTTAATAGTAAAAGATTAAATAATAACAAAATCCATAGGATTTTTTTTATTTTCTTGAAAATTATCAAATTTTACCCAAAATTTCGATTTTTGGATCAAAAGCGCTGATTACAGCCATTATTTTGCAATGGTAAAATTTCACGAAGCTGTTGTACTAGTACTAGTATAAATAGAACTTTTAACATCTACCAATTTTTGATTTTAAAAAAATAAGCAATCCCTACACTGTAAAAAAAATGTGTCGATCTACTAAAAAACTTTAGTGATCCTTGTAATTACTAAAAAATTTTTAGTAATCTTAGTCGGTTACAAGAAAATCTGTAAGAATTACTAGAAGAAAGTTAGCAACAAATAGAGTTAATAATTTTATATTTTTAATAGCTATTACTAAAACTCACTTGGTGTGGTCTTGATAGCATAGTGATTATAGTAACGGACTCCAGGCTAAAAGGTCCCGGGTTCGATACTGGCCACTGCCAAATACGCCCCGAATGTATGCAGTGTAAGTACTCGTTAATAAAGGGATTATGAAAATCCTGACGGAGCAGTAGCGATGTTTGGTGCTGCCATCTATTGCGGTTTTGCCAAAAATCTTCCGCTCCAGAAGTCTGGATGCAACTCGAAGGAAGCTCCTGCCCTTCGAGCTCACGTAATGGTTATTAGAAATAATTTTGGAGCTTTTACTAACATTTGCTTGGTGGCTCATACTAAAAAATTTTAAGTTAGTTATACAAAAAATTCTTTTGTTCAGTTTACAAAAGAAATGCTTGTTTCGCTTGCAAAAAAACGTTTGTAATGGTTAATAAAAAATTCTATGGAATACAAATTTACTAAAAAAATTTTAGTAACCTCTTGAATTTTTTTTACAGTGTATATATACAAGAAAATATATAGTCTGTCTCAGAAGTTTAAGCACTCTGCAAATCTGGTTTAAAAGAAATGAAGAAACAAATATTTTATGCTAATTTACAATAAATACTCGACATTTAATCAAAATAAAATGAAATAAGTCGTTTTGGGTGGTTAAAATAAAAAATATAGTTATTTGTATTTAAATTTTCTTTTTTCTTGAAGAAATGTTGTCTCAAAAGTTTAAGCACTTTATGCAATTTTTTCTAGAAACACGGGATTGGCCGTATGTAATAACTCTGTATGACATTATATTTCACTTGCATAAAAGTATAAAATATACAGAAATTATTTCCTCTCTTTTTAAAAATGCCAAAGGGTAAAAAATTCACAAAATGTGAGATTTTCAAAAGTTTTTAAATTGAAACCGAAAAAAAAAAACTCTTTCTGAAGTTGTAAAAGTTTTAATTTGATAAAATCGAAGTACATATCAAGTACTTTGTAGAAATGATAATTTTAAGTGGAAACCAAGATGTGGACGACTACGTACGACGACTGTTCAGACTGATCAGAGAGTACGAAGATTGGTATCTAGACAAAAAAATGTACATACGGCAAATTAAAAATAATCTCAGTGTACAGGCGGCCAAAGACACTGCACATAGATGCATTTAAGAATGTGATTACATCATACTAAAAAAAATGGCTCGCAAACAGTCTTTCAAGTTAGATGGCCCTGATGGTTGGAACGCGTATTGGCCTGACTTACGCAAGAAACCAAGGGCACTTTTCAGGAGGCAGCAAAGCTGCAAATCTGTTATGGTTTTGGGGGCGTTTGGATTCAATGACCAGGCCACTCTGGTTTTTCTAAAAGGAAGATAAGATTAAAAAAATATCAAGAGACGCTTAACCAACATTTGCTTCCATTCGGTGACATTTTGGGGGGTCCTGAATAGATTTTTCTATAAGACAATGCCTCAATCCACGTATCCCATTCTACAAAACTTTTCCTTTTTCAGAAAAATGTTGAAGTTCTTGGCTGTCCAACTTTAAGTCAGGACTTAAACTTGATTAAGAATGTCTGGGCTATTTTAATCCGCCAGGTTTACGGCAATGGAAAGCAGTATGACTCTATTGAAGAACTCGAAGAGGCCATTGAAAAAGCATAGTACTCTTTGCCACCAGAAACCCTACCAAAACTAATAATTTCGACGGGCGTACGTTTATTTGATTTAATCCGAAGTCACGGAAAAATAATTTGTAAGTTAAAGTTCTGTAAAAATTATAATTTTGGTTGTTTTAGACATTGTGCATAAACTTTTGAGATAGATTTTTTAAACCTTTTTTTGTTTAATATTTTTTACAATTATGTAACTTATTTTTTTCTATTTTTGATATCATTTATTTAAATAATGTCGCGAAATCTGCAAATAAAAAAATGTCATTCATTCTAACTTTTTATAATTCTTTGAAAATCGACATTTTATGCTTGTGCTTAAACTTTTGAGACAGTCTATATTATAGCAGATATGTATTCATAAAATGTGACGGCGTAATTTCTTGACCAATACTATTTTGGGTTATTATCCACGTATGTGTATAATGCATTACTCCGTTATTATCCATATAAGTGGGTAACAATGCCATGAAAACAAAACTGTAAAATAATATGGAATAACGGCGTGTAAGTTGTCCAATTCTCAAGATAAAAACTCCAACTTTGAAATTGACAAATTTCGTTTAGTTACCATTAATCGAGATATCAGGATGCAGTAATAATCATGTGGTATTTTGTTCTACTAACAAGAAAAATTAGCATCATTTAGAACATACAAATTCCATCTTATCCGTTTTTGGTTTAGACGCATTCTTCAGTATACTCTCGCGTATAGAAAGAAAAAATTAAGATAAATAAATCCTCTTCGGATGTAGTACCAGTAATGAAAAAGAACCGAAATAATAACGCCAATGGGTAGCGTTAAATCATGATAAAATTTCTTTTTTGAAATTTTCGCTACTGGAATTTTTTAGTCTTTTTTCCATCGTAACTTTTCAATTTTTACACAGTTGTTTGATAAAAAAAAACTACTTAAAAATGCAATTTGTTTAAAAATTCCATTTAATTGACTGACTTATTATGTTTTTCTTTAAAAAATAATTTTCCAACTTGAATGTTTGTAATTTATTTCGGTCTCGTGGCAGCTTCAATACATAATAGTAACAAACATTTTGCTCATAAACCAATAAAAATTATTCAGTATTTATTTCTCACTAATTTTTCATAACGAAATTAAAGCTCCTCTCTGTAAATATATAAAATGATAATATACAAAAATATATAAATTCAGCATTAATCCATTTATATATTACTCCACTTTAGCATATTATATGTAATCGAATAATTAAAACTTTTACACCACTTAATAGGAAAGAAAAACCTTTCAAATGAAATCTGTTTGCATACTGAACCCCCGTTTACTAATCGTTTATGGTTTTAAAAAGAGTTTGCAAGCGTGAAATATTTTTTCATGTAATATACATCGCGTGGAGCTCAACTCCGAAAAATTAACCCATACGAATTTCATACAGTATAAAGTGTTGGGTATTTTCTTATGGTCAATATTTCATAAAAATTAAAATTCCCTCTATAAATAAATAAATAAAATATTATAAATAAAAGAAAAAGGTACATAATAATTTTACTATTTTTTTAAACATTGGAATAATGAGAATTAAAAATCCTGTCGCAAGTAGCGAAACCTCGGATTTATAACTCTTAGCATGGGGCGAATATGAAAATACAGCTTTTAATACATTTGAAAACTGCAGAATTGATATATTTCCTGTAACATTGCTTTTTTAGTGTTAGTGGACAATTTAAAAAATATATATTGCATGTAATATATATATATATATATATATTAGAATTTCTAATTAAAAGAAAAATGGATTTCACCTATACTTTGTATTTCGAGAAGTCCGGGTTCAATCCCCTAGTATACAAAAAGTTTGCTGACAATTATCGCATAGCCTTTGTCTATTTATTGGTATATTTTTAAAAGTATAACTGCATTTTTTATGACAATTGTGGTAAAAAGAACTTTTCAGAACCTTTTCTACTGAAATTAAATTCAAATTCAAAATTATGGCATTCATTATATTGTTATTAAAATATTGAAAAAAGCATTTTTAAAAAATAATTCTTATTGTAAGATATTCAACAATTGATTGATCAGTAGAATATTTACAACAACGAAAACATAATTTTATCTATTCCAGGAATAATAATTTAAAAAAAACCTTTCCTTCTGTCATCTACAAGATGTAATTTAGCATAAAAAAGCAGTGTAAGAGGAATCATTAATAATTCGACGTTAGACTGCTAATTCCAGCATACCCAACATCTTCTGAAATCTGTGTTTTATTTTTTATTTATGTATTTATCGCATGTCGTTGTCTTCCGTCTGATTTATTCTAATGTTTATATGTCATCTTTCAAGAGAGGAGATAAATGAAGAGGAAATATAAGTTGATTGTATTTATTCGAAGAGTATTTTGTGAAAGGTTTTCTATACATAAAAAATTTCCCTATTTCAATACTCTTATATAATAACAATCATTACTCTCAGTGTTGGATAGGGGAAGGGAGAGGGGTCTCAGGCGAAACCGAATCTTCCTTTTGGAAGATTTAAAATTTTGTGCCCATTAATAATTCATTGCAGCAATACTTAAAAAAAATTCCGGGTCGTTGTACTATATAGTTGTATGTATATAGTACTATAATCAGATTAAGCACTCAATGTTCCATTGTCAACTGTATTACTTTTTGATTCTGAAAGGACTTGACCATTAAGGTGGCGGAGAGCGAATGGAACTTGAGCTACTCACAATAATAATTGATGGATGTCAAGCATTTTAGTGCTTATCTTTTCTATGATTATCATGTTTATATTCTTCATTTTTATCAGGAAAATGGAAGACAATTAATATCAATGGTTCTAAGAAATAACAAAAAGCTATAATATAAGTATAATAAAATAGATCTAATAATACTGTAATATAATATAGAGTATAACAATAAAGAAATTTCGGGACTGCATTTTTTAAAAGAGAAGTAAAGAGATTATGCATTAATTTTTTCTACAAATTAGCAATTAAAAAAGAAAAAATTTAAAATGTTTTAAAATTTATAATTAAAGAAAATTTTACCCAATTATACATTGTCATTAAAAAAACTGATGGCAGAAAAAACAAACAAAATACGAATATTTTAAACTGTGTGTTTTTGGCGGGGGTAAAAAAAGAAAGAAGCTGAGTTTTTCGAGGAAAAAGTAACATAAAAATCCACATGCCTAAAAATAATAAAAAGAATATTGCCCAGTTAAACTAATGGCATTGAGCTCACAGGCTACGCATACTGATTGTACATTACAGCCTTATATTTTCAAGGGTTAATTCCGTTCGAAAAAAAATTAATAAGGGGAAACAGCTCTCCCCCCCCTTTTTTTTATACTTGATCATTGAACCTCTTAAACTATCAAGGACATGCTTTATCATATAAAAAATCTATATCCAAATTTCAGAGCAAATCGGATAATTCTTAATAAAAAGCCATTTAGCATTTATATAATTTAAGAAGAGTTATCCCCTCTTTTATACTTAACCTTTAAACTTCCAAAACTATTCAGAGATTTGAACCAAATCTGACAATTCTGCTTCAAAAACCCATTTATATAAATTAAGAGGAGGGGCATTAGAGCCCCTGTTCCCCCTGTTTATATTTATTCAATGAAGACCTAATAACAGTCACGGAATCGCCCCATCAGAATGATCCTATATCTAAATTTTGAACGAAAACTTAATTCTGCATGAAAAACCCATTTATATCAATTAAGGGGAGGGGCATAAGCCCCCCGTTCCCCCTCTTATACATATCGAATGAACTCCAAAAACTAATCAGGGAAGCGTCTTATTAGGATATACCTATGTACAAAATTTCAAGTGGATCGAATATTTTTATCATGAGTTATCGCGTTACGTACGAACATACATACAGAACGGGCGGGCACATAAGCTCTCAGGCTATGATAGCCTGTGAGCTAAAAAGCATTAATGTATGTACATAACTTTTATTTTGCATAGAACAAATACTACCGAGAGAATTGAAATATCAGTTACACTGTTAAAAATTTTGCTTTAACGTTTTACTAAGAAATGGTACAATTGTAACTGCAACCATAAAATGGTAAAAAAATTTTGTATCTTTTGGTGCTTGTTTGAACCATACATTGGTTATAGATTGAATCATGATTTGGTAATAATTTAAGCCATGTTTGATAAAAATTGAACCTTCGTTTAGAAATAGGTTAAACTATAAACTGAGTTTTGTTTCAGCCATACATTGGAAACAACTATTAAAAATTCTGAAATTTATCATGTTTTTAACCGAGAAATTAAACTGTTAAAAGTTTTTCTGTGAAATTACACATAATCTACGGGTAATCCATTACATTAAGTCTTATGTAAAATAATAGAGAGTAGAAAAACCGAGATTCTGTTAAATAACTGAAACGTTATTCAGTAAATTTACATTAGACTCTACAGGATGATTAAAAAAACGTTGACAAAATAATATGCCAAATGAGGCGTACGACAAGGATAAAAAATCACATAGAAACATAGGACTGCAAAACACTTATTGAGACACAAATACAGGAGGATACATTCTACCTTAATTTGAGTTGACGTTAATAAGTTTCAGAAAATTGAAGTGTCTTATAATAAAACATTTAACTGACATTTTCACCTTTGTTTTAAATGTGATAATACCAAACAGAAGTGGTAGAAGTTTGCATTACGCGTGCCAGCAATATGCACGTGACCCCTCACATTTTGGACTGTGATAATCAGTTTATACGATATCATCGATTGCTTGACAATATATTTTTCCAGATATTTTCGTAACGTTATCACATTTCATACAATATAAAGGTACATATAAAATATATAAATATATAAATGTACAATAAAGGTGTACACTATTAAAACTGATGGTGACACATTGCACCTTTAAAAGGTGAAAGGCTTGTCTCATTGGTGACACCCCTAAAGGAGCCAAAATAGCACCTTAAATTAGAGTGAAAAGATGGCACCCTTAATCCAGAGTGCTCAATGATAAAAAATTAAAAAATATACTGACCGACTTTCGGCCCTCGATGGATTCGAACGGAGAATGTCTAATTACAAGCTTAGCGCCCTATCCACTCGGCCATCAAGCTCAATTTCTTAGCCTGCCTGAAATGTTCATATGTCCTGAAATTCAAAGGTTGCTTTATATAAAAAACTCGCCAAAAGTTAGCCATCCGAAGTTCTAAACAAAATTGGGATAGCGTATAGCGGTGATAATCATCGTAGGAAAAATTGCTATGTTGATCCACCAGTGACAGCGAGTTGAAGTGCAAGGATACACGATACAGATCATGCGCAAATGACTAAGGGGTGAAAATCTTCCAACGGTATGCATTGCGCGGCGCCCTAATTAGCTTGAAACATCCAATGGCACCCCAAACCCATTTTCAAGCCCACTGGTGCCAAGTGATTTAACCTTTTCACCCCTGGGCGTCAAATGCAACCGGTTCGTCACCTTTATTTTTAACAGTGTATATCTTGCATTTTATTTACAATTTTTATTTTTCATTACATTTCTATTTTTCCCGAAAATATTGCTTTCAAACCAGGTATAGCTAGAATGAAACACCATGTATTTGTGACTCAATAAATAGTTTGCGGACCCTATGTTCCTATGTGATTTTTTATGCTATTTTATGCTTATTTGTCGTATCATTTTGTCTACGTTTTTTTTTAAATCAACCTGTATAAATTAACATCGTTAGAAATACACAAGACTCTGTAAATTTATTTTTAGTCATAATTATTTAATTTTGTTTTCAAAACTAGTGATTTACTCATTTTTTAGTGACCTCAAAGAATTTTGATTTTTTAATTGAATTTGAATTGGTGCATCGTTTAATTTTTACGCAATTTATCCTGGGATCCTGTAATTTATCCTGCAATTTATCAGAGCTGTCCTGGGATTTGAATCAGAGACCTCCTGATGGTGGGTGAATGCTTTACTGTCTGAGCTATAAAAGTTATTGTTAAAGAAAACAAAATATGTCTTTTATCATAATTATATGATTGTCAATAAAAAGTCCAAGGAAATGATTTTTCCCTTATTAAATTATTCTAAGTTTAAAAAAATTAAACTAAATTTTATTGTATAACAAGATGGAATTCGTCGAATTTCGACGAAAGTAAATGTTTAAGAAGGAATTGTTTCATTGATTTATACAAAATTAGCTACAGTAAAAAATGCATTTTACAATGGTCAGTCTAACTCTCAAATAAATATAATTTAAAGCTAAAATCAAGAAAAAAATATTTCTGTAATTAAACTTTAATCGCATATGTAATATAATAATAAAGTAAAATATAATAAAGATTAGTTATTAAGGTAAAGTTATCAATTTAGGCTCTGATATTTGGTATAAATGCGAATGAAAAAAAAAATATTTCAAATTGACACGTGAAGTCTAAAACCGTCATACTTTTCATCTTCTCAAGACTAACATGCGCACATTTCAATTTTTATCAATTTTAAAAGAAATTGGCGTATTTTTGCTGCCAAAATTACAACCAAGTGCTAATATTTTGCATAATTATGAAATAATCCGGTAAATGACACCAATGTGCTCTGCGCAGAAGGGTTTTGAGTCATATAAATCGCGAAAAACAGTTTAAAGTTAATTTCTTACATTTGTAGGTCTTGTTCCTTTTACAAGCAATTAAAATTAACGCTTGATCTAAAATTTGCGAGATAAGTTTTTTGATGTGAAGACTATATTTTTTATCCGGGAATACTTAGTTTATTACATAAATTTGTAGTGTATTTCATGTACTTTCAAAATGTTGTCGAAGATTTTGGATAACTCCTCGAGATAATTTGTAGTTTAAAATTTACTGCGCAATAAGTATTCCGGGGCAATAACGCCAAGGATTGGTGTTATTACACCGGTTGATTTCCAACAGTGGCCGCTCTATATTCGAAGGGGGTTTATATATTAATATGGGACAGCATTATCATCATTGGTGAAATGGTAAGATTCAGGGGTGGGGGGTTCAATACTTAAAACTAATTTCCCTATTTTATTTTTTATTTATTTTTTATTTTTATACTAATATAAAAGATAATTTTAAACTCTTATAAATAAAACTATATCAAAATGTTTTCGATATTCAAATTCGAACATCTTCAAAATCAGGTTTCTATTATGCGAAAGAGTTTTTATTTGAAAAATTGGTGCGAGATAATATTAAAAAATAATCGCCCTTGACACCCTGTAATAATGATTATTCTGTATTTGTTGTTGAATAATAATGCTTACGACTGACATCGGGCTGCGTATCTTTTTGTTATTACTTACCATAATATATAGTATTGTGTAAGTCTTGCAATCATTTTGAAAATCGAAAAAAAAAAAAAAAAAAAAAAAAGACTAATTTACACGTTTCAGATACTGAAGATTCTGAAAAACATATTACTTTCTTCTCTCTTCAATAAAAGAAAGTATTGTAATCGAAATTTTTTTCGACTTCCGGTTTTCAATGGATTTATACGTTTTAGGGGTCAGAGATTCCAAAAAACATGTTTTTACTAAATGTCTGTCTGTCAGTGTGTCTGTCTGTGTGTCTGTGTGTATGTCGCCATTCCACCATCAAAAAGTGTATGAAGTTATGCATAGAATTGAACTAAATGTTTTTGGCTGTGGCAAGCAGGCCCTCCTTCAGTTTTGAAATATTCCGCCGGAAGGGGGCGCTGCAATCGCGATTTTTGTGCCATTTTCAACATTGTACCGACCAAAAGTATATGAAGTTATGCATCGAATAGAACCAAATTTTTTGTGCATGTGTATGACTATAGCTAGTTGGTCCTCCCTGAATTTGAAAAAAACCCGCCGGAAGGGGGCGCTGCAATCGCGATTTTTGTGCCATTTTCAATACTGTACAAACTGTACCAACCAAAAGTTTATGAAGTTATGCATCGAACTGAACCAAATTGTTTGTGTAAGTGTATGGCTGTGGCTAGTTGGATAGCCCTGAATCTGAAAAAAATCCGCCAAAAAGAGGCGCTGCAATAGCGAATTTTATACCATTTTCAATATTGCGCCACATAAAAGTATATGAAGTTAGTTCTAGAACTGAACTAAACTTTTTGTGTATGATTATTTTTTGGTAAGGCAAGTAGGTTCCCCCTCAATTTGAAAAAAAATATGCCTATCATTCTATTGTTCATCGGCTCGTGCAGAGACGGAAATTCGTTTTTACTCTGATTAATTGATTGAAGCAGAAATTTAAGATGAAAATCAAAGTTGGTAGGGTATTGAATTAAAATTATTAAAGCATTAAAATGAGTAATTATTTTTTTAAAAAAATTATAAGTATGTATGAGATCGAAGAAAGTTTTGGGATTGGCACATCCAACTAGTTTTTAGAAAACAAATTGCCTTCCGTACGTTTGTTTGTCTGTCTGTCTGCCTGTAAACGCTCTATCTCCCGAACAAATTGAGATAGAGACTTGTAATTTTGTATGTTTTTAGTATGTAAGAATGGGACAAAGTCTATTTAATATCAATAACCTCGATTATCAGGAACTATTTTTTTTCGAACTCTCGAAAAATTCGTTCTGGTGAAAAGTTTATAAAAATTTTAGACATTTTTTATTTTGAGGAGTGGACATAAAAGGCAATAAAAAAAAAACACAAATTTTCCATAAAAAACGAAGTAGATCGGATTATTAGTTACTGAGATATTTGTAGTCCTGTTTTCCACATTCTTTGTTTTTTCATGGCACTGTATTTCATTCAAATTTCAATTCAAAGATATATTTTAATTGAAAATGAGACTCCCAATCCGACGCAGTAATCTGTTAGCTAATATAATTATTATTTTTGAAGTTATAAGGATGTTTCTTTCACGCAATTCCGTACTACTTGAGTAGTTTGGCGTTTTATATAATTAATTTTTCGAAGTTGGTTCATCAGCAATTCATTAATAGATCATTATTATGCACATTAAAAATATTTAATGATTAGTTTAAATTTTATTTTGGAGTGGCTATACATTTTATAAATAGTTTTCAAGTGTTTTATTTTCATATATTATATTATGCATATCAATGATGGATAAGTATTACGGTGGCCCCCGACGACTAGTTTTTTTTTTTTTTTAATTTTGTATGATAAATTGCAATTAGCTTACGAACTTTTATAAGCTTCACTATACATTCCACAATATATTTTCATGATAAAAATTTCATTAATCTTATTATAAAAAACCGATTAATTGTTAAAATTTATGAAATTTCTACGGTATGTTACAATTAATCGGTTTTTTATAAGATTAATGAAATTTCAAAAATTGCAACCTTTATGATAATACAAAATATTAATGAAAGAGAAAAATATATTGGTATAGCAGTCCGAGGATCGATTAAAAAAAGTTATTATAAATATGAAACAGTCATTACTATGAAATATAGCTCTTAAACGTTACATAAAATAATACTTTATTTTTACTTCTTTCATCATTTATCTATATTTTTTATTTTTATTTGTGATGGGTGAAAATGATGTTTCTTTCTTTATAGCAAAAAAAATTTGATGTGACATAAATATTGTTCTTTTACAGAAAATAGATTTATTCTGATATTTGCAAGTAAACAAGATATGCTAATTTATTTTTTATAAGAAATATGCTCTATTGTTCGATAATTAAGTAGTGTCATCTCTATCAGTATTCTTTATCAACTTAAAAATTTTCTTTTAATTTATGAAAAATTTTCATGTTGAAATAATTTTTAAGTGTTGCATGATGTATTTAATAAGTTTAGAGTGATATTTTTTTAATAATTAAAAATAATGAAGTTTATTTTTTTATCGTAATTAAATAGCTTTTAAAGATAAAAGTAGGGGGAACTGGGGGGCATTGATACAGCTTTTTTCAAAAAAATAAATAAATAAATAAATAAATAAATAAAAATAATAAATAAATAAATAAAAAATAATTGGTGTCTAGAAAGCAGAAATTTCAAGTTATTTTTCTATGTGATGTCAGCAAAACCTGTGTAGTGTGTTATAAAAATGTACAATCGTTGTTTTATATATTATTTTTGCATGTAATTTTAAAAAAAATGAAAAAAAGTAATTTGTATCAATGTGCTTCATTCCCGGGGCAGATTGATGCACTTTGACACGTCTGGAAAAAATGAAGACAAAATAACACCAGTACATATTTTTCATAGAAAATAGTTAACAAACCATTTTATATATATATATAGACATTAAAATCGCACACAATTTATTTGTAAGCGATATTAAAGCAATCAAAATGAAATGTATAATGACCTGATGTTCTGGCTGTTCCTTGTCTGTTTGTTGGCTGTGTCAACTTTGTCATATCTGGCATTTTAACCTCAGAATTATCGTCTTTCTAAGGAAAGGTGAAAGAATTACCAGGTTTTCTGTTTATAAACCGGATTACAAACAGAAAAAAAGGATAATTATATTAAAAATTATGTTTATAATATAATTATCCTGTACTGTTCTGCAGCTTGTTTCTCTTACTTAACATTTCTCATGTCGATAATGCTTTTTTCTCTGAAGAATCGATATAAATTTGAGATTTGCCTGGCTGCCGTCCATTTCTTTTGTTAATTCTACTAGCACTAGATATTTTGTAAGTTTGTACGTCTTCTGTTTGCAAAAGTTCTATAAAATGTTCTAATATAAAGAAATTAGAGCTATTTCACTTCAATAAAAACTAATAGTAGAAATATTTGACGAAAAATGGTTGAAATGTACGGTAAAAAAAAAAAAATAAATAAATAAAAGGTAATGAAAAAATGAACTAGAAAATGATTTAGGTTGTATCAATGTGCCCCGACAAAGACTGTATCAATGGGCCCCATACAGCTGTTTTGAATGAAATGAGTCGCAAATACAACACTTCATAATTTATCTAACAATAAAAAATGCGGAACTGATAAAGAGTAGCTTTACTTGCCAGGGAGGGTATTCTTTTCGGTTGAAAATACTGGAACAGTTGTGTAATACCATTTCAATTGTACAACTCAAATTTATTTTTGACCTACGAAAACAATTAATCACCCATCCCATTTCATGAAACTATTGAATCATTCCAAAACTTTCTGTATGTAGTTAATTTCACTAGTATCACCTTTTGGAGCTGTTGTGAAACTTCCTGTAATGACCCTGTTTGCGGTACAGGGGGTGTATCAATGTGCCCCAGTTTCCCTTACCTGTAATTATTTAAAAACATGTTGTAATAAATAGGTATTAATGAAATAAAATATATTTATAATATAGTCAGGATAAATTTTAAAGAAAAGTGTACATAAGCATAAAAGAATTATTTTTACGAAAATAAGCAATATAATGTTGATAAGCTGCTGACACTAAAAGACAACTTTAAGCTTTACATTAAATGATTTATATTAACTTTGAGGTTGCTAATTAGGAATATTTTTTTTTTCTGTTTCCGAAAATTTTTATCATATTTTTAAATTACAATACAGGGTTATTACAAATAAATCATCGGGTTTTGATATGTTACTGCCTGCAAACTAGGAAACGTCTATGTTTCCATGACAACTCAAACGAAAGAGCGTTAATTACAATTTTGGGTTGCGTATGTGTTATGTGTGTCTGGTTGCCATGGTTTCTGCGCGAACGTCATATTCAAAATGGCAACTGGACAGCAGAAATCGTTTTGTGTACTAATATTTTCAAAGTGTTAAATCACTTATAACCTTTCTGAAAGCATTCCGGAAGGCATACCAATGCAATCCAACAAAGCATTCTGCGCTGGTATCGACAGTTCAAAGAAAACGGTTGCTAAAGTAAAGGCAAAAGTTCTGGCAGACCAAGCGTTACTGAAGAAACAGTGAACCGAATTAGAGAGAGTTTCATCCGTAATCCCAAAAAATTGAACTGACAACGAATTGAAATTGAAAGACTGCAATCGCGACCATGGACGTCAATTTTGTATACATTCGCTTTATTTTCATGTATAACTCATTGTTGTAACCCAATTATGTTCCGAAATAACGCCTCGGAAACCCGATGATTCTTTTGAAATAACCCTGTATTTGCGATGCACTTCAAGGGTGAATGTCACAAAATGTAGGATTTTGATCACGTGGAGGTATTGAAAGTATCCATTAAAAACAATGCAAAATTTCAAGAGGTAAATTTATTTTCCATTGGAGAACAAAGGATTTTTTATGTACAATTGCTAAATTTTAAAAAACTTAGATAATAAGCTAATGTTTATGTAATTATATGTCATTTCTCAGCATATGTATGTCAGGATAATGACAGTTTCAATTTAAAGCATTTTTTACATTCTTGTTTTTTTATCCTTACATTTTAATTTGTTTAAAAGAACATATTTTGAATATATTAACTCAAATTCCATGTAAGGTTGAGTTTTATTTGTTAATTTATGGAAGCCAGGAAAATAACACAATAAAAGTCTACTAAATTTTTACAAATACTTTAATCACATTTTTTCTAATAAATATCTAAACGACCTTGCTGGTAGATATAACTTTACTATTTCTGACTTGAACTATGTCAAAGATAAGAAGAATTACTCTGCAGCGCCATATTTATGCCTGGTAAGTAACGAAAATACAGGTAAGAAAAAGAACGGTCATTTTCAGTGACATACATATTTTGATTAAAAAAAATATTTTGCAAAAATACAGAACTTATTACTTTTCTCATATATTTGTTTTATAAGGTACAGATATTCATTAAAATTAAAAAAAGCTAGAAAAAATATATTTATATAGTATAGCAGAAGATCCTTTACTTTGCACACAGTGTGACATGTCCGGAAAGTGAAATCCTAATATCAATGAATGAGTTCCGATAAAACATGGAGCTACCATAAACAAACAAATGAAGGCATATGAATCATTAAATGCCCTATTTGCTTCTTAAATGACGACATTTATTTCTGGAGGCTTTGCCGTCATTATACCTTATGTGTCTTATTATACACGAATATTGTCTGTCGTATTTATTGCATACAGATTATTTCAGAAGTTTTCATTTACACTTAAAAAGGATAAAAGCAGTTTAGTATCTGTTTCCAGCTAATAGTAATCGAGACTTCAAGTTTTGAATTTAAATGATTTTAAAATGATCAAATTAGAATACCATTAACAAAAAGTGAATACGGATATGGGATGTGCATATGTAAATTTTGAGATTGTGAAAATGATATCGGGTTTAAATTTCACGGGGAAAATTTCTGTGACTGAGTCAAAGTGGAATAAATTTTGCTCTTTTCCATTTTGGAATACCAACCATAAGAGCTTTATTTGATAACTTTGTCATAATAGCTGGTCTTTATTATATTTAACTGCTTATATTACGATTAAATTTTAATTTTAATAATTTCTAAAACTCAGTTTTATGGAAATAGTATTTTGTTAACTTTAATTTAAGTATCATTCGTTTAAAAGTTAGACTTACCAGTTTAAGGTACGTTTTTTATTGTAACTGATTTTGTAAACTTATTACAAATCAATTAAACATTTCCTTTTCAAATATTTTCTTTCGTCAAATTCGACGGGTTCTACGTTTTAATTATAACATAGAAATTTTGCTGTCTTTGGCAACCGTTTTATATACATATTTTTTGTTTACATTTTATATTTTTATTCGTGATGAGTGAAAAATACCATTTCTTTTCTTTGTCTAAGTAGATTGCTACTAAGCAAAAAAAAAAAAAAAAAAAAAAAAAAAAAAAAAAGGTCAGCTGGATGTAAAAGCGTGAAAATATTTGTAACTATAGAATATGCATTTGAATATGGGGAAAAATGTCGTTTTTTTCTTTACAACATTATTTCATAGATTATTCTGTCGTGTGGAAAAAGAAAAGTTATAGTAAACTTATTCATGTAGCTAAATTATCTATTGGCCAGTTATTAAGTAAAATCTACCACTGGTATCTTTTCTTTAAATATTTTTCTTTCGATTTTCATAAAAATTTATGATACGTTAAGATTGTTTCAAAATATTATTGATAAAATCCATGTAGTAATTTGTTCTCATAAAAAGTAAGTAATTTTCTAGTTCTTTATGTTAATAAATTAGCGCTTTATGAGAAAATAAATAAAATTTCATAAACTGTAATTTTTAAAAGCCATGTCTTAATTATAGAGTATTAAGGAAATATAATATGTAAGTAAAATAATCAAGATAAATTGAAAAGAAATATGCATAGAAAAATAAAAGAATAATTGTCGAAATATGGCTGTGCATAATATATTTTTTTTACTTCTTTCGTGTTTCTACATTTTTCTTCGTGATGAGTGCAAAACGTTTATTTCCCTTGAGTTCCTCTAATGTTTATATCGTAATTTCATATTAAATAGCTTTCTTCTGACATTTGGAAATAACTATGTTATAGCAATTTTTTATGGTTGGAAACACACTCTGTTGTTGGATTATTAAGTAAAATGTTATCTGCCATCCGCATCTTTTTATTTTTCTTGTTCTTTTATTCTTTTCTTTATATATTTACGAACATTTTTTATATGTATTGATATATGAATCATTATAAAAGTAATATAATGATTGGTATTACTAGATTTATCCCGCCGACCAAAATATTATCGCCAAATTATAAGATCAAATGACAATAATGGATGATCGTGAATGTCACATTCAATGACATTAAATACAATTCACGTGTTTAAAATGTCATTAAGTGATTTTTATTTCAACTTTTTATAATTATTTTTATTAATATTCTACTAATTATTATTTTTTTTGTTATCTAAAATGTTATTTAAAATTATGTCAATATGTAAAATTTGGCTATTAGTTTGGCGATTTGTACAATTTGGCGAAATTGGTCGACGGGATAACACAGTAATACCATATGATTTTATCAGAATAAATATGTAATGTTTAAAATAGATCTGTATTCTTGAAATGTATAAAGGGTTAGTACCTTAGATAATTCTCCCATTCTAACTTGCATCCGAAAATTTTAAAGATAGCATATTTCTGTAATCGGCGCTTTTATACACTTAAAATATCTAGAACTGTTTAGAAAATATATAAGAATAAGAGGTTTTGAGAAATGTATAGGAATTTTCTAAGCGTTACATTTGTAAAAGTTTGTGATCTACTGATACAATTGCTCCTCTTTATATAAAAAGAAAATTCTATTTTCACCTTACGCACTAAATGTACTTTAACTTTGACTCCTGCTGTTGCTTACAATAAATAATCCATTGATCATATGAGATTTTTCGATAAATAAGGCTGCATCAGTGTAAAATTTTGAGATGCCTTATTCTATAGCTACTTTCTGACTCTTAGTAACCCAGAATGTAATTTCGGATGCAAGTTCAGTTGTTTAGTGGAAGAAAATTATGTTTCATATCAAATTGTTGTCGTAAGTCTATTATAAGAGAGTCCATTGGAATTTATACGCGTAAAAATTTTATTTGCAATGATATGGTTTCTTTTATTATTCCTAAGTTATGGTTAGAATTATTGAATAAATTTCTCGTGAGAGCTTAAATGGGATGAACCAAATTGGAAATTAATTTAGATCATGGCCTAATTTAATTAATTTTTTTTATTTATTTATTTATTTATTTTTTTTTTACAATAGAGCGCGTGGTTTTTTGTTGTTTATATCTCATTGTCGCGTGTCATTTGTATTGATCGTGAAATGTTTTGAATTTTATTTTTATTTTTACTATGATTATGGATCTTATTAGACGGATACGAAACATGTCAATGTCATTTAGTTTTAATTGTTATAACACTTTTCAGCAAAATTAAAAAAAATATACATTAAAATGTTTTATTAAAATTTAATTTCTTTCATAATTAATTCTGTAAAATACACATTTTATGTGACAATATAGTACAGAGTGTACAGCATGGAAAGTAGGGAAATTTAGTACTATTATCTGTATTTTTTTCTTGTTCTTTTCTTTTTTTTTTAAATAGATTTATCAACATGTTGTTTTATATCAATTAATATACAGGGTGTCCCCTCTCAACGGTGGCCAATGGCTAATTTCTAAATCGTTGGTCATAGACATATAGTTCCAATTGCAAAAATGCTTTAAAAAAGGTAAAGAATTATTTTTTAAGCGATTTAGGTCAAAAAAATGTTTTGCTGAAAAATTACGAAAATTAAATTTTTATACGTTCCCCCGGTCCTATAAGTGATATTTAGAAAATTTTTACCACTATTATAACAAGTAAGACTAAAAAAGTCCCATTCCTCTGCGATCAAAATTCACCGAGTTATAGCTGGTCAAAGTTGAAGCATATTTTTTGCTGCAAAATAGGGGTCAGTCACAAATTTACTGGAAATAAAAATAAACATCAGATAGAAAATTTAACTTTAAACATTGAGAGTAAAAAAATTTTTACAGTGTTGTTTCTGAATTTATGTTGACATTTAAATGTTAAAGTAAAATATGCAATTTGTGCTAAAAATATAAGTAAAAAAATAACAGAAATTTTGTTAAATTAAACTATGAAAAGCAACAGTCACAAATCGTTACAAAATGATACATATTTAAAGCTCTATTAGATTACTCAACCTAATAGAATTTGATGTAGTCCTATAAAATAAATAAGTGGAACGCACCTAAAATCGTATTAATATTACATTGTCATCGGGTTTAAATAAGTATGGGAATTGAACCTCAATCAGATATTTAGAAATGAGTTAAAATTTGAATATAAGTTTTGAACTAGGAAAATTTACATACGAAAACTATGAATAAAATAAAAGCTTATCAAAATAACATGCATTTTTAAAATAAAATCACGAAAAGAATCAGCTTCATTTGCTTACAAAATAGAACATACGTAAAAATACAATTGAGGATATGAATTTCAAAATTCGCCTTATCGCTTTTTGATTTCTCTATCAGTCTATACAAACTTGCACTATTGTAACAGTGCAATCTTAAAATTTATAATGAAAACGAATAGATGCATTTAAAGTTTTTTCGCTATTTCCCAAAATTTAATTTTTTCGATAAAGAGAATTTGGAAATTCATGTCTTCAGTTATTTTAATAACCAATCTGGAAGTTAATTAATTATAATTAACACTACCGTAAAACTTATACGGTGACAGCGCCTTCAGTTAAATCGCTCATTTAAAACATTTTGTAATTGGAACTATATGTCTGTGACAAATAGTTTAGGAAGTAGCCTTTGAACAGCGTTGGAAATCGACTCCCTTTATAATACTTTAAGCACTTAGTGTACGTTCCCTTAAACCTCAGTCGAACTCATCCGTTTTCAGCTATAGAAAAGTGGTTTAAGTCATGAAATTTAAAGTTTCATAACTCGGTCAATTTTAATGTTACATGAATGGGACCTTTTCTGTATTACTTGCTAGAGTGTTGAGAAAATTTTACTAAATATCACTTATAGGAACGGGAGACCGTATAAAAATTTAATTTTCGTAATTTTTTAGTAAAACATTTTTTTGACCAAAATTGCTTAAAAAACAATTCTTTGCCTTTTTTAAAGCATTTTTGCAATTGGAACTATATGTCTGTGTCTAACGGTTTAAAAATTAGCCATTGGCCACCGTTGAGAGGGGACACCCTGTATGTATCATTATAAACGTAATATCATGAATTTATCAGAATAAATATGTAATATGTAAAGCAGATTTTTATTTTTGAGATGTACAAGGTGTTACACTGAAAAAAAAAGGGTTCTCAGAATTGAGTTGAAAGTACTTCACATACTCAAAGTAGCTCCGATCAAAATGTATTCAAAATTGAGAAACACATGTTCTCATTTTTCATTCGATGGTTGTGGTCAAATATATATCGCTATGAACAGACCCTTGAATTTACAAATTAAAGTAAAAATATACTGATTTTTATTTCTTGCTCAAAATTAATAGCAATAAACGGTTAATTAAATATTTATTAAGAAAAAATAGCAAAATTATTAGCAAAATGCCTAAATCAAGAGCATTATTTGCAAGAGCTTTTAAGATATTTTAAAATACAGTGAATAATTTAATATCTGCATTAATATGCATCTTTCATACCGTCAGAAAGGAAAAAACCAGTACAGGGTACAAAATTATCGTTTGTTGGAGATTTGATAACTTATTATGTTTCAAAATTGAGAAAGAATCGTGCTAATTCTTGATCCAAACGTACTCAATTCGATATGAGTACATAGATTTACTCATTTTTGATTACTTTATTTTTTTCAGTGTAGTATCTTTGATAATTCTCTGATTTCAGCTTGCATAAGAAAATTTCAAGTTAGCATGTTTCTGTAATTGGAACTTTTAGTAAATAAAAAGTAGGAAAAAAACTTACAATTTATTTCTTCTGTATTTTTCTTCTCCTTTTATTTTATTACATGATACAGATCTGCTTTAGTAATATCCTGTAACATTTCTCTTGTAATATTTTCCTGTAAGTTTTATTTTATGTTTTGTATAATTCAACAAAACATAAAAGAACACTTACTTGCTATAAAATGTATACGAATAAGAGATTTTGAGGAATGCATAGGATTTTTTAAGCGATGTCTCTGTAAAAGTTTTTGGTCTAAATGCTTACAGTTGCAGGTGTTCTCTTTATATCGTACCACCGGATGAGAAAGAAAAATCATCACAGGGCCTATGTAATTTTTGTCAGTGGAAGAAACGTAAAGTTTAAACTTCTCTGTCTAACCGAAAACCTTTTCCGCTATGTATTATATTACATTCAAACAAAAAATGATCTGTATATTATCTTAAGTATAATAGCATGACACATTTTCGCTATCTTGATATGAAAACTACATTTTCATTTAATGCATTGAATATATCTTAATTTTGACTCCTTCTGTTACTTATAATAAATAAGCCATTGATCTATTGATCAATCCGTTGATCCCCTTCCGATAAATGAGGCTGAATCAGTGAAACATTTTGAAGTACCTTACTCTGTAGTACCTTTCTGACTCTTAGTTACCCAGATAGTCATTTATAATGATCTCACATAATTAATTCTATAAAATGCACAATTTATGTGACAGTATGGGAAGTTATTTAGCCTTCATTGTCACAGAAGCTACAAAAATTTATAATTGAATTTTGGAGAAATTAAATGTAATTAGAGGGAGGTAATGAATCAGTTTTCGATGAGATGTATTGAGTATTTGAATAATAAAATAACATTTGTTTCAACATTCGTAAATATTGTTTTATAATTACAAAATATATTCCGAAATGAATATTTGCATAAAGTTTAGATTTCTCTGTCTAACCAAAAACATTTTTCGCCATGTATTATATTACATTCAAATTGAAAAATTTCTGTATAATGTCTCAAGTAATGGCATGACAGATTTAATCATTTATAATTAATTAATAGACAGATTAATGATAAGATGATAGATTAATGACTGGTTTGAACATACGAGACCTTTCGACAAATGAATGGCATCAGGTCAACACTTTGGGTGCAAAATCAGTGCAATTATAATTGATTCTGAAACAAATTAAGTTACTTCAAATCAAAATTCATCAACATATAAAAAAAAATATTATTGAATTTTTAATGTATTTAAGTTTTGTAAACTTTGCATCTATTTTTTTTCATTATTTTCTCTTTATCAGTGTTTCATTTATTAAATAGTACAAAACAATTGTCTATCACTGTGTATTTATGATAACAGAAATTATTAAAGCAGCTTTTACTGAGGCGAAATGTTTTAAAATTCTGCTTTGTTTAAATTGTATTATGCTTTATAAATCCTTTAATTTAACAATGTTCAACTGAGATTCATATAACCTAAGACACATAGACTTATACGCATATACACATATTGACAAATTTAATTATAATAATAGTAATTTTTAATAAGTTGAATAATATTTAATTATAATAAGATATATAGACATATTTAATTATTAAACCGGATTTAATTGGAATATCGTATTTTATTATTATTATTATTTCTTTTTTTTTAAGTTTAATAGCCTGTTACCCTTTTATAATAGACATTTTTTTTAACTTATAAAAAGTTTTAAGATGATTTCCTCCCTTTAATTCCTTATTTCTCGCTGTCGTGATATTCGCGGCCTGCGAGCTTCACGATATTTATTTCGAATTGTTTGATTCTCAGTTCCCAGCAGTTTTATAAAATAGTGAAATTGGCTTTACCCTGCAATCCCTTTGCTTGTCTTTAAATAAGGAGAATATTTGTTGAACAAAAGTGGTGTTAATAATCAGTCTAATTTTTTTAACCGTAATGCAATGCGCAGCTGAAGGGGTTAAAAGAAAGTATGATATATAGTTTGTTAAAAAATATACATTAACTTTTAATAGTCTTAGCAATTATAATTGATTCTCAAACATATTAAAGTACTTCAAATCAAAATTTATCAGTCTATCGAAAAACATAAACTTTATTGAATTTTTAATGTATTTAAGTTTTGTAAATTTTGCATCTATTTTTTTTCATTATTTTCTCTTTACCGGTGTTTCATTTATTAAATAGTACAAAACAATTGTCTATCATTGTGTATTTCTGAAAACAGAAATTATTAAAGTAGCTTTTACCGAGAAGAAGTGTTTTAAAATTCTGCTTTGTTTAAATTGTATTATGCTATATAAATTCTCTAATTTAACAATGTTCAACTTAGATTCGTATACATTTATTAATTCTCTTTAAGTATGCTAAGTAAAGTGATTGTTGTAACTTCTAAGAATTTACCTGTTTCATGAAATGCTATTTCAGAGTTGTAAGAATGTCTCGGGGGAAATTTTCGCTTGTAAACCTCTTGTTTGAATACTTTGGCAGGTGCTCAAATGATCGTAATTAATAAATTTTAAATAAACTAAGACGTGGTTATTCAAAAACATATGTTTTAAACAGTGCATATGAATTTACTACCTATGTTACATATACTATTTGTCTGAATTAGTGCTAATTGTTTGAAATAATGTACAGTATATAAGCGATGTAAATGCACTATTTAATTTACATAAATATACAATTCGGAGGGGAAATAGTTAAAATTACATGTTGTGTATGTTTACTGTCTAACAAGTAAACATCCACGAAAAATCGTAAAATAATTATTGAAAAATATTGAATTAAAAAAAAATCCTAACCGAAATTTAAAAGAGATTGAAATCAGTATAATTAGATAAATAAGCTATCAAGAATTTGTCCTTTTTTTCTTTATAATAAAGAAAAAAAAGGACAAATTATTAACTATTTAGAAATAGTTGTCTTCGGTAGAGATTTCGGAAATCCAAGTATATCAGAATGTTTTTATTGGTTGAATTCTTCAACCTAATTTATTTTATTCGTTTTCTGATTGGTTTATATTTAATGTCTATAAATGGAATACTTCTGTTGCCACGATGACATATAAGTATTAAAAACTACAAAAAAAATTATAACGCAATAACAAATTTAGATACAGGTTCCAAACAAGTTGCATTTAAAAGTAAATTTTTTTCTGTAAATGGTGGTGTAAAAATAGAAATTGTGCGATGTTTAGAAATTAAAAAATTTACAGTACCGAAAATTGTATTCATTTAATATTTGTTTATGATTGGTCCAGGAATATTAATGTGACTCTAAATGTCCAGGCATATTAATCTGACTCTTACATTACTATTACATAAGCTACGTTTTGATCATCATAAAAGTTATGTTATTATTGTTTATTTTTAAATAAAAAAATCATTTATAAGTCTAAAATTATAGTCTTTGAAAATATTATTTTTGAATTAGTCGTTCTAATTTGTCAACTTACATTTTTTACGTTTTTATTTATTTATTTTTTCTCGTTACTAATGTATTTTGCAATTTTTCACAACTTATTATTTATTGAATGAGCTTTGTATATCTATTTACCCTTCTGTATATAGCATAAAAAAGCTTTACAAAATTGGTACAAATTTTAGTCAAACTGAATACCAGCTACAATTTATGTGATCTTTTATCAATCCTTCTTAAAGTTATTAAAGAAAATTTAGAAATAAAATAAAGTTTGTTTTTAACATTAGGATTCTTAAATTTAGATCTTTTCCAACTTATTGAAATTTTACAAAAATTTATAAAATGTATACTTTACAGACTGATTTGTTGTAAATAACTCAAACAAAATTTCAAAAATGTGTATTATCAGATGGAAAATCGAAGTTGGTACATTTTTAATACGTACACGACTTTTATTTCAAAATTGCCATTCATAATCTGAAAATAGAAATAGTATTCCAATTCTTATGCGACTTTGGTTAGGAATTTATCGCATATGGTCTGCAAACAAAAACATGCGTATATTTTTTTATACTAACAGTATCTAAATAAGATAATGTAAAATCTTAGGAAAGTATAAATAAATAATTAATGACAATCGAAAAACGCTAAACTAAGGATTAAGCTTGTTCTACTTCATATCAATATTTTGATATGCTTGCCATAAAAATTTTAAAGAATTTAAGTACATGCATTTTGGGACAGAGCCAAGAGTATACTTTTATAAAGACAGTTTTAATAATAATATCAATATACCTACGCAGAGCTTTTTTTTTTTTCTTGGAGTTTTTCGTTTTCAAAGATTTGTTTTCTTGACGTGAACAAATATCATTTTGCTGTACGTTATTTTTTTCCGATCGAAATCTTATATATATTTTTGTCAGTAAACTTTTTATGGATAATATTTTTCGATACAAAATAAAAAAATTATTTAAGAAGGTTTCCATTTTTATTGATGGAAAAAGTGCCCCGATAAGACTAGTATCTATTTATCTGTTTATGAGTATTTCTTTCTTCTTTTTTATAATCATAATAATAATATGAATGTAGCATTTCATCATATTGGGCCTTGTTATATCGCTCATTCCAATACATAGTTTCTTTATTTTTTTTCAAATAAATAAATAAAGTGAAGTTCCTCTTAAAGTACAACTTTTATGTAACTTTATATACACACACATATATATATATAATTTATATATGTAAGGTAAAAATAAAATTTAAAAACCCAAATCTTCTTTTTTCTATACTTAAATCTTATTTTCGTATCTATTTTAGTCTTTATAAGTCTGCTTCTCAACCAATCTTTTATAACAGTCATATTTAAAATGAGAGAATCGAGGGCACAGAGCCTTTGAGATTTCTGAAGGTGTCAAAAACTTCACTTTCTTCAATGTACCGAAATATAAATAATATGCCACTAAAATTTTCCCCTCTCTACCTAAAATCTATACTTTTAGCTAGATAAATGTTGTACACACAAAATTAATGTTTAAATTTGAAATTTAAAAGTTCTTTTTACTAATGCGTGAAATATAATCACTAAGCGCTATGCGCATGGTTACGAAATTGCTGGATTATTCGAAACATTAATTTATGTACACATTTATATACAGAAAACATATTTTGAGCAAAATATAATCAAAATACATCTACTTCAAAATAAAAATTTAAATATATACAAAATATTTTGTTTAAAATTTAATTTTAGCACAAAATATAGAAAAAAAAAACCCTGTCGGCTTGACCTATAGGCGGAGGTAGATTTCGAAGAGTGCTCATTTCAACAACAAAATATAAAGTATGATTAGAGATAAACCCAGTTTGATAACTTCATTTGGCCGCTTATGAAAATTTTTTAATTTCATTTTTCTACAAGAACTGGTTTTATCAGAATCATCTTAAGCGAAATTCAGCTCAAATGCCCATTTTGACAACATATTTTGAAATATATTCTGATTTTATTAAAAAATCGACCAAAACAGCGCATTATATAGTTCTTAAATAACAAAAAATTACCAATTGAATGCGTTTGAGAGCAAAATGAATTTAAAAATCAGTCATAAAGTAACCGATTTGTTATTTGAATACATCCTTAGTACTTTAATCATGATCGCTTCGGGAAAATTTTGTGCGAAAGCACACTGAGAACACTTTGAGAGCATTTTAAAAAATATATTCTATCTTTATCAAAAAACTGGCCATTGCGTCACATTATATAGTTTCTAAATTAGAGGATCTGTAAATTGGATGCGTTTGAGAGCGAAAATGGATTTAAAAACGAGTCAGAAAAGACGCAGTTTGTTATTTGAATACTTCTTCAAATATTCAATCACGATGACTTCGGGAAATTTTCTTTAAAATACCCTTTTTGGAAACCTTTTTTGAAATATATTCTGTCTTTATCAAAAAACTGGCCAATGCGTCACATTATATAGTTCCTAAATAAGAGGATCTGGGAATTGGATGCATTTGAGAGAAAAAATGGATTTAAAAATGATTTAGAAAAAAAACGCAATTTCTTATTTGAATACTTCCTTAAATTTTCAGTCAGGATGACTTCGAAAAATTCTGTTCAAAATACACTTTTTGGTAGTTTTTTTAAAAATATATTCTGTCTTTATAAAAAAAACTGACCAATGCGTCACTTTATACAGTTTCTAAATAAGAGGATCTACCATCTGGATGCGTTTAAAATCAAAAATTAATTTAAAAATGAGTCAGTTAAGCAGTTTGGATTTGAGGTTTTTACTCCAACTCCTATTTTTGTTTAATTTATTTTTGCTATACGAATTGGTCCTATGAAAAATTTCTCAGTATAAAAGTTGTAGATATTATTAAGAAGATGTAAAACAAATTTAATTACATTTGATAGCTTAAAAATTGACGGAGTTATTGATTTTTTTTTCTTTTTCCACTCCCCTTTTTCTTTTCGTTTTTAATTTTTTTCGTCGGTAAAAGTTGGTCCTATCAAAAACTTGTAAATATAAAAGTTTTAGATAATTTTAAGAACATTTAAAAAAAATTTAGTTGGATTTAATATCTTGAGAATTGACGAAGTTATGAATTTGTTTCTCCCAAAAACTCTGTTTTTTCGCCCCTTGAGTTCATTTCTAAATTTATCAAAATTCTGTCACGCATAAACTTTTGGCATATTTTTAAGAAGTAATATAAACTTTAAACCGATTCGATATCTATTTTAACTAAGAAGTTATGACTTTTTTTCGATTTTCACAAAAGCCCTCTTTATTTCCACCCCCTTGGACCGATTTTGCCCTTTAACGAACTTAGCCGAGATTTTATACCCCTTAATTTTATGTATCAGTTTGGAAGAGATTGGAGCAAAACTATATCGTGTCCATAAGAAAGTGATATATATATAATATATATATATTGATAGATAGATAAACTTTTTTACTAATGGTAATTTTGGGGTCTAGGGGTCATGATCGGCGTAGATCTGCAAAATTTTTTCAGAAATTCCAACATTGGTGCGAACGCAATAAGTAGTATTTCATACGAAATCTACCTAAAATTAAGCGTGTCAGAGAATAGCACCTTTAAATTTGAGAACAAACAGCTTAAAACTAGTCATTGAGGGCCACCGTAATACTTACTCATCATGGATATGCATTTTATAAAATATAAAAATAAAACATATGAAAACTATTTATAAAAAGCATCGCAATTCCAAAATAAAATTTAAACATACATTTAAATATTTCTAATATACTACATAGTAAAGCTTAACTACAGAAATGCAGATGCTATTTGATTATCCTGTCGACCCATTTCAACAAATAATATAAAACGCCAAACTATTCCTAAATTATACAGATTGGCATAATTTTTATTTTAAACTAGCTGTCCTGCCCGGCGTTGCCCGGGCCCGTGATGTTATTCAGTTTTCAAATGTGTTATTTGCTTTCTAAATGACCCTTAAATTAAACTCAAATTTCTATGATTTTATATCTTTAAGTCCATTTTGTCAAAATTTATATTTTTAAAACGGAAAAATCACGAAAAGATATTGAATTGAAAGCACATGCTGTTTGTTTTTTGTTTTCTATGTAATTTGATTTTTTGGAAACTATGCGAACCGAGAGCGGATGAAACCGCGACGGAACATTCAGGTTTTTACTGAATTCGTAAAAATTTTCACACATTTTATTTTGTAAAAAAAAAATTCTATCCATACAAAAGTTCCAAAATTTTTGAAAGTAATGTAAATCTGGTTTATTGAAAGGCTCTAAAAAGATTGTGCTAAAATATGGGCACCTAGTTACTTTTAGCCGGGATGTAATTTGTGTCTGTCGGTGTATTTGAACGGATTAAATCTCATATATTCTTTTAAACAAATTGCAACATAAATTATGAGAATGTTTTAGCTTTAAGAAAATATTTTCGGTTTGTCAGGACGTAAATAGAATTGCGCCCTGCAAAGGCGAAAATGTAATGAAACGATCTGGTTTTTATTGATTTCCTCAAATTTTTCGCACTTTTTATTTTGTAAAAACTATTTCTACTCGTCCGAACGTTTTAAAAATTTTTAAGAAGGTGTAAATTTGATCTATTTAGATGCTTTTAAAAGTTTGGGCTGAAATATGTACGCTTAGATACTTTTAGCGTAGAAGAAATATTCTATTTGTGAGTCGCAAATTGCCCCCTTTTGCCAGTGTATTTGAAAGGGTTAAATCTTATATTTTAAAAACAGATTGCATCATAAATTATAAAAATATTTTTAAGCTTAAAAAATATGTTTTTTGTTTACCGGTACCTATAGGATTGCGTTTTGCTAAGTCAAAACCGCAATGAAAACGATCTGTTTTTTATTGATTTCATCAAAATTTTCGCACATTTTATTTTGTAAAAAATATTTCTATCCCTCCGAACGTGTCGAATATTTTGTAGGGTGTATAAATTTGATCTATTGAGAAGATTTTAAAAGATTGAGTTGAAATATGCACGTTAAGATAATTTTAGCATGGGAAAAAATACCCTCTCTGCGAGTCACAAAATGACCTTCTTTTGCCTGTGTATTTGAAAGGGTTAAAATCCAAATATTTTAAAACCAATTACACCATCAGTCAGAAGAAAGTTTCAACTTTATAATCTTTTTTTTATTGTTTGTTTATATCTTAAAAATTACGCACTGGAGGGGCATTGACAAAAGGGAGAAAAGTAGTTTTAGAAAAAACGACCATTTTTGAATATTTGTTTTTAAAGGGTTAACTGCAACATTTTTTCGAATTGGTTATTGCATTTGAGACCTAAAAATATGATCTTTCGAAATTTGTCTTTTAAGTTTAACTACGTCGAGCAGTTTGGTACATTTGGATTTAAACAAAATGATCCAAAAACAGAAATAAACGGGGGAAAAAGGTTCTTCCTCCGATTAGATGCGTAATTGAGTTTCTGCGCATGTGCAAACGTTTTCTTTCCCAGAACATTTAAAAAATGACTTTTTGATGAGAATGAGTTCCGCTTCATAATTAATATCTATGAAACTAATCAAAAAATTAAAATTCTGAGCCTCAGGTGCATCAGGAGAGGTATTGGGCTACTATCAAAAAAATTTTGAGCTTCGTACGTGCTGTAGATTTTGCCAACCATCGCAGACACACACACACACACGCAGACAGAGCGTTTTGTTCTTTTATTAGTATAGACTAGCTGACCCGCCCGGCGTTCCCCGGGTCCGTATTAACAATATTAAACGAACTTGAAATTTGTATGCTTTTATCATTAACTCGAAACATGCAGAAATGCATTGTCTGAAATACGTGGCCACTGACTGTGTGAAAAATCGACTTAAAAAACAGCTAATGTTAAGCTCTAAAAATACTCAAAATGAGCGATGAGAAATGTGGGAGGAAATATGTATCCAACGACTGCGTGATTTTCGTGTTAAAGTGTTGATATTTATCAAAAATCACAGTTAAGTCACGTAACTAATTATTTTTTTTTCACATAGAAATCCCAAGTGAAATATTTTGAATTTCAAACTAATTATATCACTCTTAAATCCGACTATACCATGAATGAAATCGATACTCGCTCGTAGCTAAAGTGTTAGTATGTAGTATTATAATTTCAGAGCCATTTAACAAAAGTAAGTGTTATTTTTAATCAAATCATGCATAATGTCCACTCTATCGATAAATTCCTAACCGTAAACTTTTTTACCGTAACCATAACCTGCCTGTAACCTAACTTTGACTTAACAGTACCTTACCGTAAATTAAATATAACATAAATGTAACCTAGCTTTCACTTTATTGTAACATATCCTTATTCTAACCATAAAACAAATGCGATTTAACTTAACCTAACTTTAACTTAACCGTGACCTAACTGTAACCTAACGGGATATTAAATATAATCAAAGACTTACCTTAATGTAATTGCAACCTAAATGTTACCAAACCATATATTGGTTTCATGTCCATGGAAATTATTTTGTCTTGTTCGGATCTGGTTATGATTCATTAAAACATTTTTGTCGGGTTCAGATTTTAGGTATTTTTTGATATTGAGTTATAATGTTCGGGTCGTATTCATGTCCATGGAAATTATTTTGCCTTGCTCGGATACAATTATGGTTCTTTGGAATATTTTTGTCGGGAACAGATTTGTTTCAATTCAGATTTCGGCTTTTTCTTCAAATGGAATTTTTGGGTTCGGGTTTTCTTGCGTGTTTACGGAAATTATGCTGCCTTGTTCGAATAAGAACATGCTTCACTGGAATATTTTTTTTCAAGTTCAGATTTGGTTCAGTTCAGATTTCGTGATTTTTTTTCAAAGATTTTTTTTAGGTTCAGATTCGGTTCAGGTGAATGGAAATTTTTTGTCTTATTCAGATCCGGTTACGATTCTTTGGAATATTTTTTATCAGGTTCCGATTTGGTTTGATTCAAATTTCAGGTAATTTTTCAAATAGAATTTTTAGGTTCGAATCTCGTTCATGTCCACGGAAATTATTTTCTCATACTCGAATCCAGTTATGATTCTTTCGAATATTTTGTTCGAATTCAGATGTGGTTTGGGTCAAATTTCAGTTTTTTTCAAATCGAATTTTTTAGGTTCGAGTTGGGTTTATGTCCATAGAAATTATTTCGTCTTGCTTGGATTGAGTTATAGTTCTTTGGAATATTTTTGTCAGATCCAGATTTGGTTCAATTCAGATTTCGAGTTTTTTCTTCAAATATAACTGTTGAGTTCGGGTCTACTTGCATGTTCACGGAAATAATTCTGTCTTGTTCGAATAAGGAATAAGGTTCGAATGCTTCACTGGAATATTTCTGCCAAGTTCAGATTTCGTTCAGTTCGCGATTTTTTCAAAGAAATTTTTTGGTTCGGATTGTGTTCATGTCCATGGAAATATTTTGTCTTGTTTGGATCCGTTTGCGTTTGTTTGAAATAGTTTTGTCAGATTCAGATTTGGTTCGATTCAAATTTCAGGTATTTTTCTGAATGGGAGTTTTAGGTTCGTATCGGATTGTCCACGGAAATTATTTTTTCTTACTCGAATCCGGTTATGGTTCTTTCGAATACTTTGGTCAGATTTAGATGTGGTTTGGGTCAAAGTTCAGGATTTTTCAAACGAAGTTTTTTAGGTTTGAGTCGGGTTTATGACCATGGAAAGTATTTTGTCTTGCTGGGATCGGGTTATAGTTCTCTAGAATATTTTTATCGGTTTCAGATTTCGTTCGAGTCATATTTCGGGTTTTTTTAAAGAAAATATTTAGGTTCGGGTCAGATTTCATGCCCACGAAAATTATTTTACCTTGTTTGAATCCGGTTATGCTTCACTTGAACATTTTTGCGGGATTCAGATTTGGTTCGGGTTAGTTATCAAATCCATAGGTTTTCTCAAACAGAATTTTTAGGTCAGGGTCGGGTTTATACTTACGGAAATTTTGTGTATCACGGATCGGAGTGTGGTCTGTTTTTTTTCTAGTTGGAATCGGGATATGTTTAAATTAGTCTAAACATTAAGGTTATAATCAGTTTTGCTACTATTCTTTTTATGGCTATTTCTGATAAATAATTTACTTAGCTATTTGATAATTTATTATGGTGAATGAATCGTTTGCGGATACAAACAATTGTACGCCAAACAGCTATTTTATTTTTGTTTTAAAAACAAATTAAAGCCATATTACAATTTTAAATTGAATAGAACACATTTAAATTTAATCAATGATTAAAAAAATAAACTCATACAAAAGTGTTGTGTAATGTTTTTTACTGCAACACAGCTAATGACTCATACATTCTAATGTTCGAAATGCCAAAAATATGCGTACAACCATTAAGTACAAAGAAATTAATAGAGTGGCAATATAATGTCTTGGGGTGGCGCAAAAAATGTAACTCTAAAAACCGCGACATTAAGTCCAAATAAGCACCAACAAAACCATGTGCTTTGAAACTCCGATCAATTCAGACTGATTTAAACCAGTATTTCTTTGTTTTTGTTTTTTACCTTTTAGACTGTTATTGAATAGATGGCTAAAATTTAGTTTAAAAAATAACGTTTTGTGCCATTATTGCTTGTAATACACGATCAGAATGCATGAAAGATACAATTAGATCAATCATAGGCAAGAATTATTTGATTATTTTTATCATATGACTTTGAAATATCAATATAAAAGCATCATTTAAGACTTTGCTTGAAAAATCAACATTCTTTCGTTAATGTCTTAAAATCGTCTGCACTCTGAAATCTAGATTTTAGATTAATATTATTATTTAAGTGTTCATGTATGATTTTAAAAGAATCTTTTCATCACTGTATTTTATATATTGACATGGAATTATAAATATGTTGTTAAATCATAAACATTTTTCATCTACGTTATAAAATATTAAAAATTTCTGTAAAAAGAAGAGAAAACTTTTAGTAATACAATTTTTTACTTCAAATCATATGTTTTCAATATTTTATTTAATTTTGTTTTGACATTTAATTATTTTTCATTTTCCAATTTCAATTATTTTAAAAGCAAACATTTATTTTAATAAATGATATAATAGAAAAAAACATTTAAAAAAATTACGATTTCTTCGTAAAATATGCTTCAGCTGTAATTCATTTCTTCCAATCCGTCTTATTAATACAAAATTCCTTCCTAGTGCTTTATTTTGAGGCATTAAAATTTCATAGATAAATGGTTTCCTCTTTCAAACCTTTCTTTTTTTCGGTTTACTTCGCCACCACCTATCTTTTTCCTCCATGGCGTACAGCAGCTGTGATAAAAAAAAATCCTCATTTAAACTGACAGTTTGCCAGTCTATGAATTTTAAAGGTCAGTCTCAGTTTTTAAAATTATTTCTGCGAAAATTTTATGCAACCAACCAACCATAAGAGAATAAAAAGGAAAAAAGCTAAAAAAAAGCGATTTTTTATGAGAGTGAGGTTTGGAATTTAATTAATTACTCAGTTAATAAATAGAATTTTGAAATTCTGAGCATCAGGTGTATCAGGAGAGATATTGGGCTACTCTCAGAAAAATTTTGAGCTTCGTACGTACCGTAGTTTTCGCTAACTATCGCAGACACACACGCACACACACAGAGCGATTTGTTATTTTATTAATATAGATAACGAAGTAACAAAAAAAAGAGTAAAATATTAATAATACTACAAATAAAACGTCGAATTAAAAATTACACTGATAAACAAATTTTAACGAATTTTCGATTTCTCTATATACGTTGGGTGTTTCTTATAGATTTCAAGCTGCTCAAAACGAATATGTTTGTAAAAATTTTCTATCACCCTCCAATTTTGAGAAATTTTATTAATACGTTTTGGAGTATGTAGGCATCGTATAGGCATTATAATTATATTATATTATTCTCTTTCATGTATTTGATTCACACAAACATTCCCTTTTTTTATTACAACGATAGAAGATACTGCAAGAGAGTTGGAACAGATGTCCCCCTAATAAATTTTATGTTAACTACCTTGAACAGACAGCTCTAGCCACCCCCACAGTATTTGACTTTAACGCAAATCCCTGACAGTGGAAACTTATTTTTCGAGGCAAATATATTACTGTTTTTTTGTTCTGTTAGACTTTTTAATTAAAGTTTGATTATAAGTATCGTAGTTTCCTCTACAATATGTAAAACATGTCTAGAGGATGCGTAATGAACCCGATTCTTTTTGCTGTGTGTGCGGGGAGCTAACTTTGAAAAAGCAACGAAGCACCTATCATATGTACTTTGGATATAAAGTAGGTGAACGAGATAAGAAATGGGCACCTCGTTCTTGTTATACACAATGTGCTACAAACCTCCGGACGTGGATGAAAGGTACAAAAAGGTGTATGTCATTTGCTAGACCCATGGCACATGCCGAAGAATCAAATAACTGACTGCTACTAATGTATTACAAAAATTAAAGGATTCTTTGCAAGAAGTAAACATAAAATTAAGTACACGATCTTAGATTCAGCTATATGACCAGCATTACATAATGATGATTTGCAAATACCGAAACCTCCAGAGAATTTTACGTGTGATGATGCAGCAGTAGAAATGGAAATCGATGAATCTGAAACTTCCTCTACATCTGATATGAACTATTCTCCTGGCATAAATGAAGAACCACACCAAATTACCCAAAAAGAATTAAATGATTTTGTGAGAGACTTAAATTTATCAAAGAAAAACTCAGAATTACTTGATCAAGATTGCAAGGTTGGAATCTCTTGAAAAACAATACAAAGATATCTATTTATCGAGATTGATATAAGAAATATTCAACACTTTTTTAAAAGAAAAGATGATTTATGCTATTGTAATGATACAAGTGGCTTAATGTCTGCTTTAAATTGCCAATATAACTCGGAACAATGACCTATAAGACAGCACCCACAGATAAGACATTTATCGCTACATAAAGTATGAAATTTCTTATTAATATCATTTCTTTTTACAAAAAATCTATATTTTTCTGAAACTTTATAAACAATGCATACTTTTAGTGTTTTAAATATTAATTTTTAGCTTTATAAATGTTTATTTAAAAGTTTGTCATTACTAAAATACCAAATGATAAATTTCATAAAGTGTATATGTTGAATAAATACTACAAAATTGAGATTTTCAGGATTTTGAATTTTTTAAAAATCTGTGGGTGATGGAAACTTTTTAATGGCATATTCTTTCACAGCACCACCTAAAATATAAAAGTCACCACATACTTAGTTAGACACAGAAACCTTGTTTATCAGTGTTACTTAATAACGTAGCAAACACAGGTAACATGTTTAATGTCAAATGAATTTGACATTTGCGATAAGCCATTATTGACATTTAATTTTACAGTTTGGCGATAGTGTTTTGATCGGCGAGTTAATAAAGTAATATTAAATTGTATAAAAGAAGCATCCTTATCACTCCAAAAAAGATAATTATAATGATTAACAGTTTACTGCGTTGGATAAAGCATCTCATTTCCAATTAAAACATATTTTTGAATTGAAATTTTAATTAAATACAGTGTCATGAAAAACCGAAGCGTTTAGGAAATATGATTACAAATATCTCTTCAACTAATTATCCGATAATCTTCATTCTTTATCCAGAATTTATGTTTTTTTCTATTGGGTTTTGCATTTAATCCTTAAGATAAAAAATTTCGAATTTTTTTATGCAACTTTCATCAAAACGAATATTTTAAGAGTCCGAAAAAAATAATTATGTATAATGGAGGATACTAATATTCGATAGGCTTCTCTTCATTCTTAAATACTGAGTACATGCCAAATGTCGAATCTTTATTTCATTTTGTTCGGGAGATACAGTGTATACGGACAGGCAGATGACAGACAAGTGGCAATTTTTTTTTCTAAAAATATGTTTTTCGGAAAATCCAAAGTCTGAAACGTGTAAATCCGTTACTTTCTTTTTTCGATTTTCAAGACGATTGGAGGATTTACCCTATACTACGTATGATGGGTAAATAGAAATATATGTATAACTGAAGAACAATGAAAATAAACTTTGGCTACAAATAGCTTAATTCTTCGAGATTTAGAACTCTACGATGGATTTGCATTTTTTATTATTACTGTTATTATTATTATTCATTATTTATATATTTTATTTTTGTTCTCTTAGCGAGTAGATCTTGTATGTAATTGAAGTAATCATAAGCATCTTCTTTAATACGAATAAATGAAAGAATAACAGTGTTGAATCCAGAGGGTGACCCGGGGGAGTACATTACCCCCCGGAGCAATTAAATGTCCCCCCATCGAAAAATTTGAAATTTTGGGCTTTTAATGGTAAAAAAGTGCAATGTTCCCCCACTCCCGGAGCCACAGAAGTCCCTCCCGGCGAAAAGTGTCTCAATTATACACTGAAAGAATAAAATAAGAGAGAACGAAAGACAACCGGCTTGTATTTTTATTATTCAAAGAAAAAGAAAAAGTATTGCTGAAGTTATTAGCTCGATTGCGTATGATGGGTAAATAAAAATACACGTATAACTGAAGAACAATGCAAATAAACTTTGGCTGCAAATAGCTTAATTCTGCGGGTTTTAGAACTCTATATAGGATTTGCATTATTATTAGTCATTATTTACCTTTTATTTTTGTTCGCTTAGCTTGTATATCTTGTATGTAATTGACATAAATATAAACATCTTTTTTAATATGAATGAATGAAAGAATAAAAAAGAGAAAACAAAAGAAAACTGGCTTGTCTTTTTATTATTCGAAGAAAAATAAAAAAGTATTGCTGAAGTTATTAGCTCGATGCCTGACTACAAAATCAATCTGCTGAAACAATTTATTATGGCTCTATTATAATCCTTTATTTTTTTCTTTTCATGTCATCTTCCATCTGATTTATTCTAATGTTAATACACTGGTGCTTAAGAAAGAAACTTATTCTATAAAAATTCTTACAGAATGGAGCTAATTTATTACTTCTAAATGATTACAATTCTGATCGTTGCTAGTTATTCTTATATTATGAGGTAGAATAGATAATATTTTATTATTATTAGCAAAAATTATTGTTTTCTTTAAAGAATTAATTTTACCCTTATAATCTGTTATTTAAATTATATAGTTGTAATTTATAGTCCTATAATCGAACGATTAATTTGGGTGAAACTTGTTTATTGTGTTTTTGTGAAATCGAATTTGCATCAGTCAAATGTGTGTACATCTTCAAGATGATAATATTTAAATTTTTGTTTTTTAGGAATTCTTAGTTATAAATTATTTTAACTAAGTTAGTTAAAGTTACTTAGTTAGTTATTAATTATTTTATAAGTGTGTAAAGGAGAAAGAAAAATTTTCTATAATTATTGATAAAAAACATTCAAATGTTATACGTTCGACACAGACTTAGACAATATTTTTACATAATTAAAAATTATTTATTGATTACATTTAAAAATCGATTTGTGCTGCTAATTTGAATGTTTTAAAATTTAACGATATTGTTAAATAATTTTCTTTATTGTTTTTTTTTGTCATATTTAATTATTTCTGAGTGAAAAGTATATACAGGGTGATTCATAAAGATAGAAAAATAGGCGATTTCTTTAAATGTTGTATCTCTACACGCAGTTTCAACAAGAAAATTTCGAAAAAAAGGCTCTAAATCACAAGAGATATGTTGAAAATCCACGGTGGTGTATTTGAGAAAATATGAAAACTAAATTTTTATACGCCCCCGTATGGTAAAATTTAGAAAAACTTTACTTATTCATTCTTAAATTAAACACAAGAAAATCCATCTTCTTATCTGCAAAACTCACAGACCCACTGAAAAAATTCTTTAAGTTACAAGGAATGGCACATAAATTATAATACCTGAAATTCAAGAAAAATTTTAATTTATAATATTTAGAGTTGTAGAAAATATATAAAAAATACAATTATTGAATTAAAATTTTGTTTTTTTTTTCTTTTTTGTGATTATTAATAATATAATTTTCAAACAAAATTACATCTTAAACTTTCTGATATTTTTTTAATTTAAAATTATAATTTTTTTTAAATGGGATAATTTGAAATCATTATAACTCGAAAAATTATTTATCGAATTAAAAAATATAATTAAAGAGAAAAATACAGTTTTAATTATCTTTCAACATTTTTAAGGATTAATTTAAAAAATGTTAGAAATACAAATAAAAAAAAATGTAACTTATTTAAAAAAACTCTCAGCATTCAAAGAAAGAAAAAAAAACGTTTAAAAAAAAATTAGCTTTTAAGAAAATATTTAAATTCTTTATTAAAAATTGCAGGTGAGTAAGCTTTCGTAATTTTACACCACACATTTTCAGGCTTTATACCTCCTCGATAAGGCCGTGAAAAAAAAAAAAAAAAAAAAATGTTCGTATTCTGGGACCAGGACCAGTTCTTAATTTTCCCTGAAGGCTCACGTGCCTAACATATTTTTTCATACCGAACCGGGATTGGCTTAGTTCGTTGCAGGTCTGAACGGGTCGAAAGTTTCACTCTGGGTCTCGACTTAAACCGTTTAATAATCAATATAATCAATTAATGTTTTATTCTCTTACTGACATGATCTGTGGAATAATCATTAAAATTTAGCTCAGCGGATTTTTTTTTTTTCAAATAACGCATGTATTTTTAAATCGCTATTTACTTTAAAACCAAACTTTAAAACTCATTTTTAAAAGATAGTAAATTTCAAAGCAAATAAAAAAATAATTAAATAATAATAATAATAATAATAATAAAAATAATAATAATAATAATAATAATAATAATGCACAGTAAAACCAGTTAAAAATTACCTGCCTATGACAGAAATCTGTCATAAAAGCAAATAAATATGTGATCATCCATACAAACTGACTTTAATAATACCTCAGAAAAGAACAGGCTACACTTACATCTCCTAACAAGGAAACTTGTCTATAACGCATTTTTTTTCTCCTACGTAATTCCGTCTTAGAAGATTTCACTGTATAACATTGTTAAAAGTCTCTAATACATTTAATAAGGTTAACGATATTAAATGATAAGTGAAACATTACTATATGCAAATAGATATTCATTCAAAAAATAAATATAGCTTTTGTCGCTTTAAAAAAAAAAAAAAAAAAAATTATAAACATGAAGAAAGAGAAGCTATAATAAGTAATTTTGGTCAGAGATCCTACATACGAAACAATTTTTAACTATATCGACGTAAAGAACTATGTTTTGTAGAAATTCAATAAGGATAGTCGGGCTCGGGCTGAGATTATAATCTTTCTCCAGCCTGGGCCGAACTTTTCCTCTATGTGTGGACGTGGAAATTTCCACTCATCCAGAGTTCTAGCTCAGACTACACTGTAAAAAAAAAGTGTCGATCTACTAAAAAAACTTTAGTGATCCTTGTAATTACTAAAAATTTTTTAGTAATCTTAGTCGGTTACAAGAAATCTGTAAGAATTACTAGAAAAAAGTTAGCAACGAAAAGAGTTAATAATTTTATATTTTTAATAGCTTTTACTAAAACTCACTTGGTGTGGCCTTGATAGCATAGTGGTTATAGTAACGGACTCCAGGTTAAAAGGTCCCGGGTTCGATACTGGCCACTGCCAAATTCGCCCCGAATGTATGCAGTGTAAGCACTCGTTAATAAAGGGATTATGAATATCCTGACGGAACAGTAGCAATGTTTTGTTCTGCCATCTATAGCGGTTTTCCCGAAAATCTTCCGCTCCAGAAGTCTGGATGTAGCTCGAAGGAAGCTCCTGCCCTTCGAGCCCAAGTAATGGTTATTAAAAATAATTTTGGAGCTATTACTAAAATTTGCTTGGTGGCTCATACTAAAAATTTTTAAGTTAGTTATACAAAAAATTCTTTTGTTCAGTTTACAAAAGAAATGCTTGTTTCGCAAAAAAAAAAAAAAAAAAAAAAAAAAAAAAAAAAAGTTTGTAATGGTTACTAAAAGATTCTGTGGAATACAAATTTACTAGAAAAATTTTAGTAACCTCTTGATTTTTTTTTTTTACAGTGTGTAGGCATATTCTGAAGGCAGATCTAACGTAAAATTTATACACTGTTATTTTATGTCCATAGCGGAGACACTGTCTTAAACTATTATTAATTATTAATTATTAATAAATATAAACTTATTAATAAAGTACAATTTGTGCACGATCTCTAACTTGCGTTCAAAATGAGTGAATAACTTGTCGAATTATGGATAAATGGTGTAAGTCACGAATTTTGAATTTTAAAATCTCTGCGAGTTTTAAAGGTACCCAGATGATTTTTTTTATGTTTAATTCGGGAATGAATAAGAAAAAAGAAATACTAACTGGGAATTTTACTCTACGGATAGCCGTATAAAATATTAGTTTTTGTGTATTCTCAAACACATCATGATGGAATTGCAACTTATGTCATTAAAACTTGCAAATCTTTTATAAACCTTGAAATTGGAAGTATATGTCTAGAGTAGTGGTTACCAACACATGCGTTATTACCGCAGGACACCTTCTTTTATTTAAAAATTTTATGAATATTTTTTTTCATATGAAATACACTAAAAAATTCATTATTTTCGTTTTCTATCAGCAAGAGAATTTTACTAATTTTAACATTAAATTAACGGAACAAAGTGTTATAGTATTGTAAAACTAGAAGTATCAAAATATAGTAGTTGCAAATAAAAGACAGATTTTTAAAATTTTTACGAATAATTTTTTTAATGTGAAACACGCTCAAAAATTCATTATTTTCGTTTTCTGTCAGCAAGAGAATGTTTACTAGTATAAACATTAAATTAACAGAACAAATAATTGTATTATAAAACTAGAAGTATCAAAATATAGTAGATGCAAATAAAAGACAGATTTTTAAGAAATAATCAGCATCATTACAACAAGTTGTGATTAATTTTCTTACATTGAATACACTGTATTTTTCCATATGCTAACATAATCTTTAACGTTATCTATAATAATAAAGAGACAAATTTAGTGAGTGTGTCAGCGCTGATCTGAAGAGACCGCTGCAACAGAGTTACAAAATTTTGTAGGAAGGTCCCTCTGTATATGAAGTTTTCCACCTCGAAGCCCGGTTTTTGATTTTTTGATAAGGTTTCTTAATTTAATTTTTAAAGTCGATTTTTAGCGTTTTTATATTTCGAGGCGATTTTTCCGCATTAATGAAAGGAAACAGGCTTAATTATTTTATCCCGACATAGTAATTTTTGTTGTCTTCTCAATAAAGGATTTTGTGCAATGAATTTTGATTTTTTAACGAATTTTTAATGCAATTTTTAGTATTTTTTCGCTTTTTGTGGCTATTTTTTGATATTTATAAAAGGAAAATTGTTTCAAACTTTTAGTCTAATTTCCTAAATTTTGTCTGCTACGATTTTTGAATTTCATCTACTTTTAATGCTATTTTCGAAGTAATTTTTAACAATTTTGTCCAGTTTTTGTGCTTTTAGAATCCATTTGTTTTCATTTTCTCAATATTATAGGTTTTTTATGCATCATGGTTATCATTTTCCCGGGCAATGCCCGGCGAATCAGCTACTAGGGAATAATTTGACCATTTTCACCCCCCCCCCAAAAAAAAAACTGTTTTTTCCTTTTTTTTTTGCTTTATTTTTTATTTTTTATTTTTTATTTCTTTTTTTTCTTTTGAGATTAACATTGTATTAAAGGGAACAGAAAAGTTTGCAACAGGAAAGTAGAAATAACGAAGTATTGTAAATGGATATAAGTGAGAAAGCTTTGTAAAATATTGTAGGATGTCATTTCATCAATCTGCGATTTTTATCTTTTTATCTCTTCCTTTTCCGTTTACTATTTTGATTTTTTTTTAAATCTTTGGGTCTGTTTAATATTTTTTTTTGTTTTCAGAAAATATTTTTTCTTGAGATCAGGTAGACTATCTTTTTGTTGTCGTAGAAAATTTATCTATTCTTGAAACATGCTCTTTTATTGGTTTATTTGTACTGTTGAAAAATTACAATTTTAAACATTTCGATACGTAAAATATGATTTTTCAAATCTTTCAGGTGAAAAGTATTCTTAGTTTCATAAATCTATTTTAAATATATGTTTGAGTAGACCATCTATGAAAATGATTGAAGTTTTAATTAAAAATTATCAAATTTTATCATTATCAAATGATTATGATTATCAAATGACTTTAGATAAAACTTTGAAAACAATATCATCAAATAGTTTGCTAACGTTTGATAAAACACGAATCTTCTGGAAGCATTAAACAAACAAGAAACATCATGTGTCAATCACACATAACAAAATACTTTCCAACACTTCCAGAAACACTTTTGTAAAACATTCCCGTTTAAAAGGGTAAAGAATATACCCAAGTAAACATTTTAGAAAACATATAACACATTTAAAACACAGGCAAATAATAACCGACCATAGTTGTGAAAGGTTCTCCAAGTGCTTAATGTAGCTCTGTGATCTATAAACTTCAATATTTTCTACTTAGTATGCTAAATATTAGTATAGAAAGAAAAAGAATAATACAATTGAAAATTAGCCGTCGAAAATTTCTACCAATTAATGGAAAAGTTGGTCAATTCTTATGTAAAGCCTTGTATATTAGCAACAGATTTTTATGTTAATACAGTAAATTTATTTGAAGCAAAACGAAGTTTAAAAATAGTGAAATTGCGCTTTTAGAAAGTATTCTTCTAAAGCGTCCAACCTACGCATTAGTAAGGGCCGGTAAAAACTTTTTCAGTTTTCGATGGGGAAAAGTTGCCACTTGTGTCACTTAGTTGACACAAAAAATTGAAAATTTCTTTTGGTCGTTTCTTCATTTGCGTAAAGCTTTAAAGGTTTTCTCAAAAGCTGATTATTGAACTTTTTTTAGCAAAGATTTAAAAAATATTAAATGAAACCTATTTTACTTACACTGTTAAAAATCTTGCTCTAGTTTGAACCAAATTTTGGTACTCAATAGCTGCCACTGTAAAATGGTGAAATATTGAACCAATATTTGGAGCTCCTGTTGGAGCATAGTTCCAAAAATTGGAGCGAAGTCGAAATAGAAAACTGCAAATATTGGTACGAGATTTCACTATCTTATGCTGGCCGCTACTGACCTCCAAAATTTGGTTCAAGCTAGAGCTAATTTTTTTAACAGTGTAATTTATTTGAAATGTCATGTTTAGTGTACGAAATATTTAAATAAGCTCTGATTACGTGTTATTTAATTGTTACGCGTATTTTGAACTAAAGGATTTTTATAATCGTTTCGCGTATAAGTGAGCAAAAATTGTAAGTATTGTTTGGTTCGTTTTTCGTTTCCCTTTTTCGTCTTTATGTTCCTCGCTCTTCTTTCTGATTTTCAAAGCTTTCAGAGCTATATATTTCGATGGCCGACCATAACATGCCTTCACAGTAATACTGGAATTAGAGGAGAATGTGGAAAAGAAACCAATGAAAACGCAATCAGCCATCATGACGATGAAGGAGGAAAACTGCGAGAAATAGGAAAGTCTGTGACATGGAATGTGTATAATTTTTCTGCTCTAAATTAGAGATATTGTCAGAATATTCAAATGGAAATTTGAGGCAGGTAGTTTGTCTGAATAAGAATTTGAACCAAGGCCTTCAAAAGCACGCTTCCAAACACATATCCCTTTCTCATACAGTATTTGGTGCATTTAGAACGTTTATATCACATAATTAAAGTGTATTAAGAACTTCGTCTGTGCTACGTAATACGTAAACGGAGCTTGTTTAGATGTTTGATGAGCTAAACATGACAGTTCAAGTAAATTCAGTTAATATAAATTTCATTTAACGATTTTTAAAATCTTTGCTAAAAAGCTCAAAAATCCGCTTTTGAGCAAAACGTCAAGCTATTTGCCACAAATGAAGGAATTGTAAAAAAATAATAATAAAATAAAATAAAATAAAAAATAAAAAATAAAATTGTTTGTTTTAACATAGTTTTAACTGAATCATATCAGTGGCAAATTTGCCGCACAACTTTTCCTCATCGAAGAAAAAAAAAAAAAAAAAAAAAAAAAAAAAAAAAAAAAAAAAAAAAAGGCCAAACTTTAATACGTAGGTATGGACGCCTTTGGTTCATAATTTCTAGAAGTGCGATTTTACTATTTTTAAACGGGTTTTTGCTTCAAATAAATTTCAGTTATTAAAATGAATGACGTGTATAAAAATCTGTTGCTAATATAAATGACTGTCTATAAGAATGTAAGTACGCTTCCATTAATTGATAGAAATTGCGACGTCTAATTTTCAATTGTGTTATGATTTTTCTTAGCTATGCTAAATTTCAGCATACTATGTAGGAAATCTATATATCAATAGATCACATACAGAGATACACCAAATATGTTGGAGAACTTTTCACACTGTGGTCGGTTATCGTTTAAATCCGTGTTTTAAATGTATTAAAAGTTTTCTAAAACTTTTGATTAGGTATCTTCTTTATCCTTTTAAACGCAATACTTTACAAAAGTATTTCGTAATATATTTTTAGCACACGGTTTTACTATATTTTTTAATGTTTCACCAAATATTAAAGAAATACGGAATAAAATTATTTTCATAGTTTTATGCGAAATCGTTTGATAAATATAATAATTTGATATTGATAAGTTGATGATCTTCACTTTAATCCTCAACTACTTTTATAAATGATCGACTGAAACGTACAGTTGAAACATATTCATGAAACCAACGAACGAACCAAACAATACTTACAATTTTTGCTCAATTACAAGCAAAATTCAAAATGCACATAACTATTAAATAATCTGTAATCGAAGCTTATTATATCATTTCAGACACTAATCATGACATTTCAATTAAATTCAGCTAAAATAAATTTCATTAAACATTTTTTTTTTAAATCTGTGCAAAAATGTTCAAAAATCGTCTTTTGAGCAGAACTTCAAGTCATTTGCGGCAATTCGGCGAATTGTCCAAAAAATCTTAAATTTTAAATATAATATTAGTAGCTCTAGTTGCAACTTTTCCGCACTACCCATCATCGAAAATCAAAACTTTTTTTTGTCTCCTCCCATTATTATGCATCTAGATCTTCTCATATCCCCGTATATGTTTTATTTATGATTTACATGCATTTTTAAAAATATTGTTGACCTTGAAAATGCATAAATTATGCAAAAAATCTTTTCGCAACTCATGCTTATTTTCAGTAATTTTTACGAATTCTTATGCGTATCTTTGTAAACGGCCCATAAAATTTATACACTCCAAGTACAATGAAATTTTTTTTTTAATTTATAAACTCAAACTATGAGTGAAAATGAACTTTTAGCAATCATCCCTAACGAATTATATTCGTATTCAATAATATGTCATAGTTTTTTTATTTGTCCTTGTAAATGAACATTAAATGCCAGACACATCATATTCTACTGTATTTATCTTGTAGTGAACGTCAGTACTGTATATACCGGGTGTCCCAAAAATGACTGATGGATTTTAAAATTCAATAACTTGCAAACGGTGACAGCTATTTAAAAAAATTTTGCAGGAGCGTTATGTATAATGTCAGGAGTTTTTTTACCGTAATTTTTTATTTTAGTTCGAATTTGAAACAATAGGTGGCGCTGACGGAGATTGAAGGCCAAGTCGACGCTTCACTCAGCACTGATCACCTGGCCTTCAATCGCTGTCAGCGCCACCTATTGTTTTAAATTCGAACTAAAATAAAAAATTACGGTAAAAAAACTCCTGACATTACACTTAACCCTCTTGCAAAATTTTTTAAATAGCTGTCACCGTTTGAAAGTTATTGAATTTTAAAATCCATCAGTCATTTTTGGGACATTCGGTATGTATATATATATGGCGGGCCATATATTCGAGCTATATTTTAATCCAAAATTAATCCGTTTTCTAAATTTATTTTCCTTTTTTTCTGTTTAACGCTAGCTCTCAAAAATGATTTTATTTTATCTCGAATTTAAGAGCAATCGTTATCACCGCATAAATATTTTTATTGATATTTATTAGATAAATGATTATATCTTACAAATACATTTGCTTTTTTATTTAGCTTTTTAATTGATAGCTAGATGTGACACTCCTTTTTGTCGATTATCTTGTTCAAATTTTTATATCATTCCTATCTTATCATTATTTTTGTAATTGGTGTTTTGGCTTAAAGCATACGTGTGCTTGGTGCTTATTAACTTACGCAGATTGTTACACTTCGCATCTGATTTTGTCATTAGCAACATCTATAAAAAGTTTTTGTTCCTATCAGGGAGAACAGCAAGGTCATCACAGCCTTTTGTTTCATTAGTAAATTACCTTTATATAGTTTAAATGTTTTTTGAATTATTACCTGCCGGAATATACAGGAAATGAATTTATGATAAACTGGGATTTGCTATGGATTACAGCGTGTTCTATAAAACGAAACTATGCAAACGATCACGATCCCATACACTCCAATAAAAATAAATCATCATATATTTCATCGTGTTTGAAATCGTACCACATGTTAGACTGCAACAGCTTTTTCCAGAAAAACGTTACATAACGCTTTTGTATGGTCCTGTGAGTGAATGACAAATGCTTTGTAATCCACATTCAACAGAAAACATGTTTTAGCGTATCTTATAAATCCATATAAATTTCACCATGCTAGTAAAAGAGAAATATTAAAATGTATCGCAAGTGATTTTTCTTCATATAATGGATTATCTTCGAGTTCTCCTATATTCGCACTGTAAGTTTTACACATAACTTATATTGTAATCAACATCTTCTAATTCAGCTCAATAAGATATAAAAATTTCATAATGTTTAAAATACTACAGCATCATTAAATTACACCGTGAATTATTTTCCCCCATAATCCATAACATAAAGTCATATTTTGGAGAGCCCCTGTAAATAAAGTATAAATGCAACTCAATTAATTTTTTACACGGAAAATGCCATGGAAAACCTCAATAACATATTCAATTAGTGAAATCGAGCTTATTTACACGAGTTATTGCGAGAATAGACGCACAGACAAACGAAGAGAAAAATCCAATTCATAAATATTTTTCATTTACAGCCATGCCCGGTTAATATGCTCAGGATTAATACTCGATCCCGCTTAATACGCGCATATTTTTCGGTCTCTTGAACAACTCCCATTTGGCTAATACAAAAATATCCCATTACGTTCCACGCGTAATAATCCAAAGAGCTATTAAGCGATCCAGTTTAAAATGTGATTCATTTTAGGTTTCTTAGAGGGAAAAAAATCACGTTAAAGGTGTAAATTCATTGGAGAAGCGGCAAATTCATTATCTCTTTTCGAGTGTTGTCAATTTAATTTTTTTCATTGAGGTAAAAGACACCATTTGCTAACATTGAATAATCGATTTATGTTATTTATTTATATTAATGAAGATGAAAAACTAGAAACAGTGGTAGATATTTTAATAAAATTAAAACACTCGCTAAAATTAAGCAACGCTACAATTTTTTGATTTCGCCTTTTTAAATTCTTTGGCTTTCTCTTCGTGTATGAATTTGCTGTAGTAGAGATATAACAATATACGTCTTAAAAATTATGTTTAGAGATAATCATACCAGTTGTTTGTGAGGTTTTAAATGCACATTATATCAGTATTGTGTTTAATAATACATGTTATAACCAACAACAACAAAGAAGTGGGTAAGTGTGATCGGAGAACGCACAGAAGGTTTCGTTTAATATCCTCTTCAAAACACGTTTTTTTGATTAAATTAACAAATTAAAAAACTGTTTTTCTGCGCTAATTTTGGATTTCTTCGCCAATCGCGCCAGCAAGAACAGAATATTAAATTCTTCCCCTAAATGTTGCCTTTATTGCATAGTTTTGTTGATTTCTCTATCAGAATCTGCAGATATAGTGAATGTACGGAAGTAAATAAAATTATGATTAAAAGAAAAATGTTGCAAAGCCTTGCATAAATTTAAGGGAGAGCAAACTGGTCACCAGAGGCGGCTCTTAATTTAAATAAATAATAATTTAATAAATATAAAAATTATTTCTCGCGTCATAAAAGATGATAAATATGATTTAATATGATGAAATCAAAATAAATAAGAAAATTTTTTGCGTGATCTATTTAATCCATTAATTTATGTTACCATACATAATAATTTTGTTTAAACTTGCTTGCAACTATTGGAAGAAATGAAATTTTAATTTTGAAATTTACGCTATTGCAAATTTTTAAGCTTCTAAATATCACACATTTTTAATTTTTACACCATCGTACAGAGAAAAAAATGTACTTTTAAATGCATTTTGTTTAAAAGCTGTATCTCACTTTATTTTTGAGATATTATTTTTATGTAGTTTGTAATACAAATTTTGAAATTGTGGCAACAGATGGACTCCATCTCTTTTAAAAGAAAAAGGGTAAAAAATGAAATACTTTTTATATCTGTTTAAACTTGCGTCGCAATAATTAGAACAGAAAAAACAACAACAAAATGAACTGATGATTTAAAAAATAATATTTATATTAAAATAGTCCTTTATCAAAGTTTTATGATTTGTTGTGTGACAAGAGGTTTGAAACTGTAAGTACACAAAATTTGGATTTTCTGGCATATATAGTTTTTGCGTATGGACTCTGTGACAGACAGAGGACAGAGACGAATAGGGTTTCATCAGATGAACGAAACCCTAAAAAATGAAACTGTTAAAGAATAAACAAATAGGACTGCGATTGAGTAATTCTTTTGTTTTCTACGCTTTCTTTAATTTTTTGTTAAGCTAACATTATTTTACACACAAGTTTAATAATGGCATTTTTTATATTATAATTAAAAGGACCGATTGTACTGTTGCTCATTATTACGCTTACTAAATAAGATTTTAAAAAATGCATTCTGCTTCAAAATTATCTTTATATATTTTTCTTTTTGTTAAAAAAATTAGTTTTATTGAAAAACTACTTTTGTTGTTTTATGTTGGATTGTAACGCATTAACCAAATATAAAGTCATTGTAGAATCCATATTTATTTTTATTCTTATATTTCAATCGGATCTATAAAAATAAACAATGAGTTAAAGTGGAATGCAATTATATTTTAATCTGTAAAAGATGCCGTTTTAGACCAAACATATAAATTAAGCTCTAAAGTTCATTTAGAAGATTCAATAGATAAAAAATCAAAGTTCCAATAAAATTAAGGAAATCACGTTTAATACGCGTTTCCGCTTATTAACAATTTTTGTCCACTCAATTGAAACGCGCATTGTTTTAATTCTACTGTATATTGGAAAGTGTTAAAAAAGAGATTTAACATAATCTGAAATGCTTAAAAAAAAGATTACCAAAAATTTCAAAATGTAAATTGTCTAAATTTAGTTTAAACCAAAAAATTATTTATTGCGTATTTTATACACTGTATTGCAAAGTTCCAAGAAAGCACAATTAGGTTTTAGGGAAATGAAAAACTACATTACTAAGCTTAAATATGTCTGTGTTTGAAAAACTACATTACTAAGCTTAAATATGTCCGTGTTTAAACAACACTAGTCACAGAAAAATACCCGGATGATAATGCTAAGTCTATGAAGGCGTTCTTTCAAATATCTCGCTCAAATTTTAGTTTTTTTTTTTTTTTTTTTTTTTTTTTTTTGCATAGGATAGCTGAGGATGATCCACAAGCGGGCTAGTTTTTATTTTTTCAATTCTGATTTCGAATTAAAAAAAAATACTTTAACTTTCAAACCCAGTTTAAACCGGTTCTGAAATTGAAATTATAATAATGTAAAAAATATGTAAACAAAATCGAAAAAGTAAAAACTATCCCGGTTGTAGATCATCCTCAGCTGTCCTATGCAAAAAAATCATATAAAAATATTAAAATTTGAGCAATATATTTGAAAAGAACGCTCCCATAGATTTAACATCAGGGTCTTTCAGTGACTAGCGTGGGACCTTGATGCCACCGTCATATTGACGGCGGTAACAAGTGACTAATAAATTTGATTTTTGCTGATATTTTTTGTACAATTTATAAACATTGCACAATATAATTTTTTTACACCATAGACTAGGAGAAATCAGAAAGAAGAAATCAAGCTCAGATTATGAAACATTTTTAAACACGTTCAGAGTAATGTAAAAAAAAATCTAGCGTTTAATAAGGTAAAATATTATGTGTAATTCAACTATGTGGGAACGCATGACACACTTGAAAATTCAATTCAGCTGTTTGAAATTAAATTTTTAAGCGGCTGAACACTCAATTTCAAATGTTATAAAGAGCCCGAAAATTGTTCTAATTCTTAGAGAGGCTTAGTTCTAATTCTTAGAATATATAGAATTGTATCTATGAACTACATGCATGCAAAAATTTTGTTCAGTTAAGTAATACATACATACTTTTGTTGAAATTTCCCCTTCAGCAATTTCCACTGATAAGGAGAATAGCATGAGAATTCTTCTGTGTAAATAAACAATTATTATTCAAAGACACTACTGTAATCAATTTCTTTTGCGTGTCCTTGTAAATTAACGAGAAATGCCATAAATAATTTTCAGCGATTTAAATCAGTTTGAATAAATTTGAAACAGCGTAATGTCATTAAAATACTCTGCAAATGATTTTCCCTCATGTATCATGATTCAATGGAATTCTTTTGGGTGTCCCTGAAAAGAAGCCCACAGTAAATCATATAAAATACTGTGCTATTTCTTAACTAAATTTCCTAACGAAAATAAAATTTGTAAATAAATAAAGTACAAGCTTAAGAACTATGCAATTAAAATAATCAGAATAAGAAAGATTGCAACAAATAGTGAAATATTTCGCGATTGATCTTTAAAACGCACCTAATACGAAAATACCAAAAATTACTTTTCTATGTTGGTGAAGAACAATCTGAGAAAATGTATTAAATGTAAAAAAAGTCTCTTTCCAAAGCTGGCCCATCGTCTAAACCGTTATGAAGTGATAGAGTAGGGAATAGTAGCATTGAAAAATTGTTGAGAAATGGTAGGTATGAAGACTCTTCTAATCTGAAGCGTATTTCAACAGAATTATGCACATCTAAATTTAAAAAAAAAAAAATGTTTGTTTTAACCGTTCTATTCTTCGCGTTAAATTTCGTGAGGTACTTTTTCGTACTAGAAAGATAGTGCTCTACACTAAAAATTTCTACATCTCTTTTTCCTTTATCTATTTCCGTTTTCGAGATGCGAATGCTAACTTCGCAGTGCTGGGGTTACTGATTCCGGTGTTTCTTCCACCAGATGCCGCCGTAGGCGATTTTATTCAATAGCACATGGCTATTTCACAATACCTAAACCCCAGTTTTATCACTGTAGCTCTTGCCGTTTAAAATTTATTTGGGTGACAATTGACTTTAGCAGGCACATTATTTAACACCAAAATAAAATTTCATGCATGGATCGAAATATAAAGTTAAAATCTCCCTGGCGCGTTAGTGTATTAAAATGTGGGGGTCGAGGGGGAATGGTTAAAGCTGAGCTACATGTTGTGCCCAAGTATTAAGTAACTACGACAGTACTCCGAGCTCGACCAAATCATTTTTACAATGATAATGCAGAAGCTATAGGAAATAGAAAATGTAAAAAAATAATATTAACAATAAAATTTATAAAAAATCCATATTTTCATAGAGAAAAATAACAAAAACAAATATCCATTTTAAGTACATGTAATTATGCTAATTTCTTTTTCATATTTTTGCATATAACTTTGTAAATACATGAGCTATTCTTAAATGGTTACAAATTTCTTTTCCTTGAATTTATTCTTCAAATTGTTTCGAAGAGAACACGAATATTTCTTAGAATAACAAAATATTTGTCTTTATTACACAGAAACAAACAATATTTTATCGCTATTGCAACTCGCTGAAGAAAAGAAAAATAACTTTATAGGAAATTAGTATTATCCTGAAAACTCCGAGTTAGTACTAGACATTTAAAGAAAGAAAAAATATCTGGCATAATCGAACGTTGTTCAAATACGATTGCAAATGTTTACATGCTGTTGAATATGTATATATTTTATATTTTCTTGAATACAGAAACTAGCAAAATTTTATATGCTATATGTTTTGTATATATTCTGTCTATAGTAGAAATGTTAAATTGTTCAGCTGAAATACCAATAAAATATGTGAAAATACTATTTCTCTAAATATTTATTTTCTATAGATTAACTTATTAATGTAGTTTTTATTGAGGATTTTGTAAATTATTATGTAAAATATGGAATTACATGATGAAAAACCTATAAAATAAAATATTAGAACAATACATGAATTTTCAACACTTTTTTAAACTAATGAAAATTAAAACAGGAATTAAAAGTGTATATTATTTCTTTAGTACAATAGTTAAGCACTTTATGCGTATTTTAAGATTTACTGCGTTTTACACAATAAAATATTCGGCAACCAACTTGGGAAAAAATTAAATGGCTTTTACACGAGGGTAACGTTTTCCGGATTTCACCTAGAAAGATAATAGACCGGAAGACGGAAGAAGCAGGCAGTTATTTCATCGAGTTCAGTGGTTAAAATCTAGGATTAGTTAAGTATCTATTCGCATATTAAAACGCAATCGGTTTGCCAAGTCATATCTTTGTAGAAAACACCTAAAAATCCAATTTTAGCGGTTGACACAGAGATTTACCATTATGTTTTCCTGCTCCCAATTCTCTGTGTTTTCATACTTTTGGGTGCAAGAAAGCACAGTGGTAAATCAACCAGTCAACTGCTAAAATCGGATTTCTTAAGTGTTTTCCATAGAGATTTAACAAATTGAATCGAGATTTAACAAATTCTAGATTTTTATCGATGAATTAAATAAAGTCATTGCCTGCGCTGCCGCCTCCAGGTCTATAATATAAAAACAGTCTCTAAGGTAAATACAACAATGATTTAAAAATTTATCAAATTAAATTAAAAGTAACGCTGTAACAATATGAGAGCAAAGGTCGCACTTGCAAAGATTTGTAATATGGCACCCCAATAACGATAGACGTAGCCTTGCCTCAAATGTGTAGACACTATCCAAAAATATAATTTATTGAATAAAAATGCAAAATTAAACAAAATAAATTTTAGATTCATTTTAAACACGATTATTCAATCGGTAAATTAATTATAACAGGTGTAAATTTTCCAAGTGGGTGAAAAATTCCGGGCCAGGATTCGAACCAGGGATATATTGTAAATCGAAGGTCAATATTTGGAACTGCAAAAATCGCTGCATACGAAACTATATCAATATAGCTTCGTATCCAGCGATTTTTGCAGTTCCAAATATTGACCTTCGATTTATTCTGTTGAGCTGATCCACAGTATCAGACCTGATTCTACGATTGTTGCTGACATTTGGGTGAAGGAGTCCTCCAGAATTCGTCTGGGATGGCTCAGTTGGAAAAAAACTGGCAGCTTCAGACAATATATCCCTGGTTCGAATCCAGGTCCGGACTTTTTTCACCCACTTGGAAAATTTATACCTTTTAAAATAAATGTTGTTTACATATGAACTTCTACAAAATTAAACAAAATAAATATTTTTTATACATGAACTTCTATAAAATAATTCAAATAAATCACGTCAGAATAAATAAATATGTAACTTTTATCATAACTTTGACAAAAACTCTTAAAAAAAGCCTGTGGCTGTACAGAGTCTCAAAAAATTAGATATGATGGAAAAGAACACATTTGTCACTTTTACGGTATATTTTAATAGTATTCTGATATTTTTGGATAGGTTAAAATTATCGTGTTTTCTTTGAATCACTTAGTTTTTTTAAATGCTTTTCTAAGCAGAGGATACCATGCTTTTTTAATGACTACATTCAGTTCTTTAAGTGAGTCATATTGTTTTCCATTCGAATGTACTCTACGATTTAAGATACTCCAGTTGTTCGAAATTGGGTTTAAGAACGACCTTAAATTAAGCCGCATTTTTATTCAAAGTGAACTGTGGATGAAAAAGTGTTGTTCTTAAATCTCAAACTTGGGCTTCCAAGGATGCCCCCAACTGTACTACATAAATAGTAATCTAACGCTTTTTGATACTTTGTTGCATTTTGCTTCCAATGGGAAAATAGAAAGGAACTTTTGCTAAAATAACCAATGATCGTCAAAGTCATAATGCCTAGTCATCTACTAAAGTAACTGGCTGTTATCCGAGATCACAGCAGATTCAGATTCAGTTAGGTGGGGAGGCTTACCATATGGATTGAGCTCAACAAGCCCCACCTAACATTTATTTTAAAAAAAGTACTTTCAGGTAATAAGTCAATATACAGATTTAATTTCTTACTGGCACTGAATAAAACGGGAAACCACTTGTTCCCGTTCGCCGTTAACTTTTGATCCAAATCTACCCTGACCTGTTTATGGTAGAATTTTAGTGTAGTTTTCGATTATTTTTTTTCTAGTATCTTATGGGCTTATATATTGTGTTCTTAAAGACAATAGCTCCGGGATTACCTTTAATTTGCTTTATGGTCACATTTTGTTTTTACATCAATCTTTCAATTTTTCGATTAGTCGGATGACTTTTTATACATAACAGCCTAAATCTTATTTTCCAGGCGAAAGTATTGTTTTTCGAAAGCGCTATGAATATTCTTTGTTGTAAATGATTTAAAATTCTAAGAAGTTCAATAAGGGACATACTTTTCGTTTCCAGGGGAAAAACTTTAAAATTTCCTCTCTTGTGGATTCCGTAGCTGTCGGCATCTTTGGCGGAAATTGAATATTCGTAGTAGTATTTCTCAGGAAAAATGGTTGGTTGGTGGAAACAAATCAAACGTTTGTAAATATTTGTGAACAAGTACTAAACAATTGAAATTGCGGTTTTTTAACAAAAACAAATTGCCGTATTTTAAAAATAAATAGAACAAATGTAATCAAACTGATATGATTTCTGCGTTTCATATCATATTTACGGCAAGATTATTCAACACAAATATATATATATATATATATATATATATATATATATATTCTTCAATTTTTATACCATATTTTTGTATTAGCCTAAACTTTTGAGACAGAATGTATATTTTAATATTTACTATTACTTTGCTTTTATAATGTTTTTCATCACTACTCCACTAAAAAAAATCTGAAGAAAATCTATAGCTTTTTGGCCCAAAATCTGTGGAAAATTTGGCCCATTATGCAGATATTTTTAAGAGTATCTTTAAAAATTCTGCAGATTTTTTAAGATAAAGCTAAATATGCAAATTTTCTTCATATTTCTGTAGAATATCTGCAAAAAGTGGCGATTTCTTCAGATAATCTTAAGATAATTTTTAGTGGGGTATGTAGTAATGAAATATGTATGTATGTAGTAATGAAATATGGATGTATGTAGTGATGATAATATATTAAACACCTGGCTATCCAGCTTGCGATTATCTGGCACTCCGAACTGTCCGGCCTAGTAAAAAGAATGAGTAATGTTTCAAACAAATGGAACAGTGCCGTCTGTAAATTCGTACCGATTATTGAAAACATTTGATAGACACAATTTGTCGGGAAAAACATTTCTAATTCTGACAAGGCACCTTCGCATCCATCCACTGATGAACTCGCAGGTGGAGAAATAGAAGCTGAATTTTTAGTACCCAATGTAACTCTTAAAATAATAAAGAAAAAGTATCCGTTACATTTTCTCCTTTCGTCGATACCATCAATTGTTAAAAATGAAGACTACATAGCCATTATGAAAAAATATTGACATGTTAGATGCTATAAGATTGGTGGCAAAAGTATGGGATTAAATTACGAATTTAGTAATTGCAAAGTCTTGGAATATTCTTTCGCACAATTAAGATGGACATAACAGACTGTGGGAAACAGACGTGGAAAATGAGAACGATAAGCTTATTCCATTGCTATAAATTATACCGGCCTCTGGCGATGTCAACATAGACGACATTATAAGAAGTACAATTTTACAAAAGTAAGGATGATAGCAAATAACGAAGTTAATGAGTTAAGAGCCCACAATAGTCACAGAAAAAGTACACAAAAAGACCCGGATGACCATTTAAAGTCTATGGGAGCGTTCTTTTCTAATATCTCGCTCAAATTTTAATATTTTTGCATGATTTTTTTGCACAAGATAGCTGAGGGCAATCCACAACCGGGCTAGTTTTTACTTTTTCGATTTTGGTTATATATTTTTTATATTACGATAGTTTCAGTTTCAGAACCGGTTTAAACCGGTTTCGAAAGTTAATGTAATTTTTTAAAGGAAATCTGAAACAAAAATTGAAAAAGTAAAAACTATCCCGGTTGTGGATTGCCCTCAGCTATCTTGTGCAAAAAAATCATGCAAAAATATTAAAATTTGAGCGAGATATTAGAAAAGAACGCTCCCATAGACTTTACATGGTCATCCGGGTCTTTTTGAGTAATTTTTCTGTGACTATTGTGGGCTCTTAAATGACATCGCTATGTAGCAGTGAAATCAGTAAAAGAAGTCGCAGAAAAAAAGAGGAGAGGGGGGGGGGCAGAAAATCTGATTTCACATTTGGAAGAGTTCAAGATGATTGAGGCAGCATTGCACTACATTAGTCAGAAGGAAGAAGCGATGACAACGGTTATTATCTGCTTGCCTAAATAGAGGGAGATTGCGATGCGGACGAGGGCTTACAGGGCGAAAAAGTCATCTATCGAGAGCATTTTCAAAAATTAAAAACTGGAAGTTTTGACTCTTTTATCTTACGCATAACTTTCCGTATTTGTGCGAAGATTTATTAATAAACAGTAAAATAAGATTTACTCACTTTTTAACGAATTAGGTTGACGTTTTATTGTTAATATTTTGCTTATTTTGAAACTGCATGAGCTATATATATAAAGTTTATCTAAAAATGCTTAACATGTGTTTTTAATATCATTGTGGTGGAAAGGCATAAAATGAATAAATATTTGTAGCACTTCGGCCTAACTGGCTTTTTCGTTATCTAGTCTACCCTTCTCCACATCAGGCCGGATAGTCAAGAGTTTAGTCACCTTTAAAATAACTATTATCAGTTCATTTCTACTTAAACTTTCTATTTTCTTATAAGTTCGTTTAAAGCTTTATAGATTGTTTATGAATATTTTATTTCAATACTGTTTCATTTTGTAAATAAAAAACCAATAATGAAAAATTACACGTACGAAATGGAATATGAAACACTTTAAGACAAATTCAGAATATTATAACAAAACTTCATATTTTATTAAAGTGAAAGACACTGTCTAAATAAGCAACTTGAAAAACACGTAATGCATTTCGAAGTCCAATTTTGCCTATTGCCATGAATAATCGGGAAAGTTCATGATTTTTTTCGCAACCCTGTATAAGGTCCATATACGGGCATAAATATTACAAAATATTCTAAAAGCAGTTTGGTTAAAATCACAGTATAAAATTTCCTTTCAGCAATTTCCGCCAATAAACGAATATTGTCAAAAAAAACTTTTGCGTATCTTTGTATATAATCTAGAGAATTTATACATACCAAAAAAAAAAAAAAAAATTTAAATAAATTTAAAAACATATTCCACAGCTAAAAAGATACTTCCGGTAATTATTGTCGTACGCCTTAATAATTCAATCATTGTTCATTTTTTCTGGAGCCAAATCATTTTATATGGAGTGATACATTCTATGCTCTCCACATTCTATAAAAAGAACTTTGAAGGAAACTTCAGTGACATTCAATTTTAATGTGTTTTTAAATAGTGTAATGTCATTAAAGTACACCGCAGACAACTTTTCCGCATAGACCATAATGTAACAGAATTCTTTTGAGTGTCTCTGTAAATGTATCGTAAAAGCTACGCACTTAATTTAATATACCGAACATGCCATGGCAAACTTCAATAATATATCCAATTTCATGGACTATATTTTACTAGTTAGAAGCGGGCAAACAGATGATGAGACAAATCAAATTCATTATAATTTTTGAACTATGTCGTAAATTGTTAAAAAAATGTTACATGTACAGGTCGAGAATTTATGATAAATAGCAGCAAAGCTTACAAATTACTATATCTACTTGATTCCAATAATTTATTTCATGGTGACATTTTTCAAAGGTTTAAAAAATTCTTCTGTAGCTTATTTGTCGTATTAATATTACGCAAAAAATAGTACTTGCTACATTTAAGTGAATATCATGTCTTCCTAAAACTTCTACAAGCATTAATTTTGTTATTCCGACGGCTATTGGAGATTATTTAAATTAATTTTCCCATAAATGTAAATTTAAAAAAAACTTAAAATGCATAAACAATTTGATAGGCAACTTTTATTTTTCTTATCATACTATTATTACTTTGAGAGGGCAAACGAATGTTGCTATATACGTTAATCTTTTTGTAATAAAGTTGTAGTAATATATTCGTAAAATTAATACGAAAAATTTGCTTTAGAATGAATGGATTACAGAAAATTCTAAATTTAGACTTGTAGAGAAGACGAGATATTTATAATGCTCTTATAATTCAACCCTTTGATTAAGCATGCGTTTTTGTGCGATTATAATTTATGTAATCATATCGATGTGTACTTTTGTGTAGAGTTGTGTAGTTCGGCGACGAAATAATTTTTTATTCGTTGTTTGTAATCTTGTAGAAAGATGAAAGTTTTTATTTCTTGGGCTAGAAAGATCGTAATTTTTATTTATGGAATATATTGAGTTCATTTTGTAGTATTGATGTATTTTATTGTAATAAAAACATTCAACTTACTACTGAGTGATACCACACAGGAGACATATGAGTATACTAAAATCAACATCAGGAAGAAAATTTATTTTTAAAGTGCATTATAACGAACAGTGAAGACAAGATATTTATGTTTAATTAATTCTACACTTTAAAAGTAAATTTCTTCCAAATTAATTATTATCTCCAAATGTCATAATGTTACTGGAATTTCTGATGAAATTTATTTGAAAATAAGAAAATAATTTCTATCGTATACATAACTAGCTGAACCGTTCGGCATTGCCCCGAACCATAGATGTTTTTAAAGAAATTGCGGATATTTAAAATCTCTATTCATAGTAAAATAAAAAATAATAATATCTAAAAAATAACCTTTGGATAGGGGCCTCTGTTATCAAAGACAACAGAGGCTAAAACGGCTTAGAATCAACACTAAGAAAGTAAAACGTTAAATATATATTAAAGATTTACAAAGCTTTTTAAAACTGGGCAAAAATGGAAATAAAGACTTTATTATTTATTAAATGTTTCCATTTCATATGCAGCTAACAATTCTTGGGCGAAAACAGTGTAATGTAAATATTTCTTAAATATTATGAGTTTCCTCAGAAATGAAAATATTCAATGTTATGAAAATGCATGTTTCAATTAAAACACTTTAAGTATGAGGGGAAAAAATCAACGTTTTCTGACATGAGTTTCATAAGTAAATATTAATGACTTGCAAATCTGTTTATATTCATGAAGTCGATTACTTCAATCGAAAATCCCGCTCCTTTGTCCCAAAAACAACGATCACAATGAAAAAAAATCAATGTGATTTCCAGTCAGGTTTTCAAGAAAAATTAACAAATGACTGTGCAATTTGTTGCTAGCATTCAGCCGTGAAACATAGTCACTAAATTGCATATTTACTGCCTGCTCTCATTGGCGAACTGCTTCGGTGCCGCGGATTGCTGGCGAATTATAAGAAATTGAAATATTAAGTAAATATTAATGATTTGCGAGTTTGTTTATATCCATGAAGTCGATTACTTCAATCGAAAATACCCCCCCCCCCCCCTCATTCCCAAAACAACAGCAACAACAAAAAAACAATGTGATTTCCAGCCAGGTTTTCAAGAAAAATTAACAAATGTTTGTGAAGTTTGTTGCAAGCATTCAACTGCGAAATGGAGTCTCTAAATTCCATATTTACTGCCTGCTTTCATTGGCTGGCTACTTCGTTGGCCGGATTGGTGGCGAGCGGCTAATAGCTTCTAAACTGGCTACTTCGTTGTCGTAGATTGGTGGAAAGTTGCAAGTATCCTCTTACTCAGTACGTTTTAATGTTTAAAAAACCTTAATTGAAATTTAAAAATCCGGCTGCGAAGTGCACTTTCCGATGGTAATATCCAAACTAGACAAAAATTTCAGGGAGCTGGGTGTTATAATTTTAACATTTTAAACGGTCAAGCAGGCAGGCAGACATAGATCTTATATTTTATATGTATAGATAAACAGAAAATTGTGCTTCAAAATTCAGGTTCCATTGTAGCGTTTGGGAAATAAAGGTTAAGCGGAAAAAACTCACCTACTAGAATTCAAAATCTATATTTATGCAACCAAAAGGAGAAAGCACGATACATTATTTTTAAATTTTTGGAAGAAATATTTACATTATATTTTTATTGTAAATGTTTTAATATTTATGTCGCTGTTACAAATAAGATAAAGCATAATTTAAAGGTTATTTTCTATCTTGTTAGAATATGTGTGTTTTTAATCACTCTCGTGGTTTATATTCTTTTCATTTTTTTTTTCTTACTTTTAAATCGTCATTGTCTTTTTTTTCGCAATTTAATGTTGAAAATCAAATAATAAAAAAATATCTAATGGAAAAATATTCAATACTACCATGAATAGTAGAGAAAGAAATATAGTACACTGTAAAAAAAAAAATTCTGCAAAGTTACTAAACTTTTTCTATGAAACTGGGATTCCTAGAACTTTTCCTGTAACGGTAACAGCAAAAATTCAAGTTTCAGACTAGGTTACAAGAAATTTTCATGTTACCGTAACATGAAAAGTTCTGGGAATCCCAGTTTCCTAGAAAAAGTTTAGTAACTTTACAGTTTTTTTTACAGTGTAGAGAATGATACTTATGATACTAATGAAAAATTAATTATTGTTTGCGAATGTGTCAATAATTTCTATTAAATATATGCTTTTCCAGAATAATGTCAGCTTCAATTTATAAGTAAGAGGAATGTATAGATAGAATAGATATCTACCTGTATTTTGTACTGAGATATCCTTCAGATTCTCCATGTTCTATTTTATATTTAAATGTATATTTCATCATGAAATAATTAAATGAAATAAATTACGCGTTGTTTTGCTTTAAATGGCAACTCTTTCTCAAAGCTATATATGTAGAAATTTAGAAATAACATTTATCACATTACATAATTTTGCTTTGCGTATTATCTAAATTGGTAGAAATAAACATACTGGATAGAGATTAATGTTACCCACCTATAAAATTATTCAGATTCGTATTAATAATATTTGCTACAATTAAAAGTAGGCTATAGGAAATTGGTTACAAAATGAATGAAATTCACTCTAAATTCCAAGAAATTACCCACTTGAATTTTTTCTTGAAATTATGAAAATGTAAAAGTTACTTTTCAGACGTTAACAACATAACGATGAAAATACACAACGTACCCCATTTTTCTCTAAAATTTATTAAAATTATTGCAAACATATACATATTTAACATATTCAGATAACAAATTTTAGTAAAAGCAGTTTCGAAATCAATGGATGTAAACCCAGTGTTAAAAAGAAACAATAAGAGTATTATGAAAATGAAAAAGTTATTATAATAAAACATAATAGAGAATGATAAATAAGGCGATATAATGAAAGGAAAGGCCTTGTGAAAATTCAATGGTTTTTATGTAGGATAAGGAAATGAATGCAACAAAAAATGCTCACATATTTAATGTATTACATTAAAGTAATTTACTAAATGAAACTGTGATGAGGACAAAAAAAATTTCAACACAGTATATTGTAAATTTCCTAAACGTTTGTCCATATGTTAAAATGCCATTCCTACATTTGTTTCCAGATGACAGGATAAAAAGATTCGTTTTGAAAAAAAAAATGAAAGTATCTTTGCGTTGAATGACAAAATAGATAATGAAAATAAAGAAAATTTAGAATTACATTTCAGTGGCCTTGTTTTATCTCAGTTTCTTTTATTTTTAAATATCTATTCCCTGATGGGGCTAATAAAGTTTCTATTTTCAATTCTTTTTCTCTTTTGAAATCAACGATTCATTCTTCTTTAAAATTTTTCCTTTGACATTACTTTTAAAGATTTGATGATAAATTTCCATGAAAAGAATAGTGACAAGTTTGGATTCTTTTTTCTCATCTAGAGACCGGCAATTCGAAATCTGAGATGCCCGATCCTGTATATTTAAGCGTCTATTTTCTTGACGTTGGCTAATACTGCTCCCGTTCTCAATATTTTCTTCGGGGAAAATCAAAGATTCAATTTTCTATAATTTATCTTCTTTTGATATCACTTTCTTATGTGCGTTCATAAATTTCCATGTGGAGATTTGATATGAGTTTGAGCGTTTCTTTCGAAACTTGAGATCGGCGATTCAAAATCAGAGATGCCCGATCTCGTATTTTCAAGCGTCATTTTTCTTAACATGGACTAATACAGTTTCCATTTTAATTTTTTTCTTCCGATGAACTTAAAAATTAATTCTTTTTAAAAATTCTTTATGACATTAATTTCCTATTTGTGGCGAAAAAATTTCCTTATAGGCATTAGAAATGAATTTGGGTTCTTCTTTCGGAACTTGAGTCCGGTGATTCGAATTCCGAGGCGCCCAATCCCATATTATTAAACTTACATTTTCTTAACGTCGACTAATACAGTTTTCATTTCCAATTTTTCTTTCGGAGGAAATCAAAGATTCACTGTTCTATAAAAATTTCTTTGTTAATATTACTTTTCTGTGCGTGATGATAAATTTTAATGCAAAGATTAGAGATGAGTTTGGTTCTTTCGCATCCTGAGCCTGGCGATTTGTCCGCGGTGTTTGATCCCGTATTTTTAAGTATCTGTTTTCTTGACGTCGGCCGTTACAGTTTCCATTTTAAATCTTTTCTTCCCGGAAAATCAAAGATTAATTCTTCAATAAAGTTAATCTTTTGGCATCACTTTCATATGAGGGAAGGAAAATTTCCATATAGTCATTAGTTATGAGTTTGAGCTCTTGTTTCAGAACCCGAGCCCAACGATTAGAAAACCAAGACTCTCGATGCAGTAGTTTAAAATATCTATTTCCTTGACGTAGACAAATGCAGTTTTCGTTTTAAATTTTTTCTGCTGAAGAGATCTAAGTTTCATTCTTCGATAAAACTTCTCCTTTTAAACTTTTTTTACTTTTAACTTTATTTTCACGTGTGTGATGATAAATTTCCATGCAGACATCAAAGAATTTGGGATCTTCTTTAGGAATCTAAACTAAACGATTTGAAATATGTGATATCCAATCCTGTATTTTTAAACATCTATTTCCTTGAGGTGAGTTAATAGTTTTCGTTCTCTTTTCTAACTATTTGGAAAAATAGTTGTTGTTCTCGGTAGAGAATTGGGAAATCTGAAGTATGCTTGAATTCCGCAACTTATTTTAGTTTAATCGTTTCCTGATTGGTCCATGCTTAATGTCTAGAAATGAAGTACTTTTGTTTTTTATTTTATTCGTTTTCTATTTGGTCCACGTTTGATGTCCAAAAATGGAAAAATTCTGTTGCCACGATGACAAAAATGTATTAAAAACTACAAAAAATGAATAACTCAAAAACAAATTTAGATACAGGTTTTAAACAAGGTGCATTTAAAAGCAATTTTTTTCTTTATACGACGGCGTAAAAATTGAAAATGTGCGTTGCTTAGAAGTTTTAAAATTTGCAGAAACGAAAATTACTAAACTGAAATTTCATTTAATATTTGTTTATGATTGTTCCAGGAATATTAACGTGTCTATAAATTTCCAGGCATGTTAATATGACTCTGCTATTACATAAGCTACGTTTTGATCATTATAACAATGAGATATTATTGTTTTTTATATATAGAAATCATTTATAAGTCTAAAATTATAGTCTTTGAAAATATTATAATGCAAATAGTCGTTGTAGTTTGTTAAATTACAATTCTTTTTTTTTTTTTTTTATTTACTCAAGGTTTCTGTAGTATACTCGCTTCATTTGAAGAAATCTATTTTTACGATAGATAAGAATGTGTACGCTATTATAGCGTGGATAAGAAAGCCCTGGCAAATTTTGGGACTTAATATAATATCAAGGAATTAAAGTTGATGTTTTAGTTGTTTGAAAAGTCTATAATTGTGTACATAAACTTCCAAATACATTTGAGATTATTATAAAGCTAGTCGGAAATGGTAATCCGAAAACATTCTTCTATCTCATACATATTATAACTTCCTGAAAAATGTAGTATATCAATGCTACCGGTTAGGTAATTTACACCACAATCTAATCAGAAACATACATCAAGTTCTAACTGAATTTGAAGTTTGAAGAAAATTCGAGATTTTCAAACAGAGCTATTGCAGAAACCGTAAAAAATCTTGCATAGCAGCACCACATGTTAGGCGATTTACAAGAAAAACTAATACCAAGATAAGTTTATATCAGGGACTAACGGAACTTGAAGTTGCATGAACATCCATGCATTAGTTCTTGAGATTCAGTTCTTTCGAAAATCCTGAAAAAGGCTGTCTATTAGCGCTAACCGTTGAGTGATTTATACTAGAAAGTAACCAACAGCAGTTTATATCAGAGAGTAACTGTATCTAAAGTTTCATTAAATTCATTTCATTATTACTTGAAGTGGAGTAACATAAAATTTGCGCCAATTACATACTGACATATATATTGGAAAAACTTTTTTTTCGGGATAAGACAACTAAAATGCGTAAATCCATCGGAAACGGGAATTTGAAACCATTTTCAAGCAGTAAATAATTTCTTCTTCTAAAGATAGAAGATAGTAAAAATATAAGATCTTAGAAATTTAGTAGAAAAATGAAAAAAAAGTAGTAAAAGCATTACAAATGAAAATACATCGATCTATTTGAGGACATAAAAAAACTTTTAGCAGAGCAAAAATTATTCGCTCTTTTTGGAATGTAGCGCATTGTAATTTTCTATTTGAAACAGCTATCGTTTGGAAAACTGAAAGAAACAAAATTTCAAATGGATTTTACAAATCTTTAATGAAAAGTGAAAATGTGATATCTGCACTCCTAATTTCATTTCGAGGATGACAATATAGAAGCATTCATACTATGTATAAAAAAATATATTTCCGAGTTGAATGATAGGTCGTAAAATAAAAATAAAAAAACATTTGAAATATATTTCGGTAGCTTTGTGACAGAATGGTTTTCATCTCGGTTTCTTTTATTTTAAAACATTTATTTTCTTGACATGGACTAACACAGTTTCCATTTTCAATCGTTTCTTTACAGAAACTCAAGGATTCATTCTTCTATGATATTTCTCCCCCGACATCATTTTTATATATGTTATATTAAATTTCTATGTAGAGACATTTGACATTTCATCATTATTTTCCATTAAGTATAAGAATATAGTAATATAAGTAGCCTTATTGGAAAAAAAATCCACTGAAGTGAAAAAAAACTAACTATATCTTGAAGCAATTTGTATTAAAAAATTTGACTTATAAATCTGATATTTGGTCTGCCTGTGATTTAATAAAAATGTATGCTAAGTTGATTTTGGTTCTATATATTGTATTAAATAATGAAGTCCAACAGGTAAATGAAAACGTAAGTGCATTTAAAAAGACAACCATTTACTGTAATTTAATGAAGTGTATATATTTATATTTGACAGTGCAAATGCATGAATTGGTTTACAAATGATAAAAAAATTACAAACGAAATTTTATATGTTATTTATTTGAAGTGCTAGGATTTTTTTTTTTTTTTTTTTTTTTTTTTTTTTTTTTTTTTTTTACGAAATTTATTCAAAAACCAAGTAGAAGAACAGATTTTATGAATAAAGGAGCACAAAGTTTTCTAGTGAATGAACAGGCAGCAATTTAAAACACTTCAATTTCATAAATCTTTATTTACTATTTTACAAGTTGTAGAAATAACTAATAACATGTTTTTATTGAATTATACTTTTGGCCGTAACGTAACGGAATACATCTGACTTTCAAAAAAATGGACATGACTCGACAAAATTATGAACAAATATATATTTTAAATTTTAGATTTCCAAATTTTATTTAAAATTTAAATTTTCAGTTGGATAAATTTTGCATCATTATATACGGAAAGACAGATTGACAGACTGACGACGAAAAAATGGACTAGACGACAACTAACGTTTCTACGTATTTATAAACGCACTTAAAATAAAATATATTTGAGTAAAATCCTAACAAATGAATGCATCAGAATATCTGCAGACATGAAGAAACTTTTAATAGAGCAAAAATCATTCGTTCAAGAATCTTTTCGGAATTTAGTGTAATGTAATTTCCTAATTGAAAATTTTAACATTTATGGAGAGGAAAAATGAAAGAAAAAAAACTCATATGGATGTTATAAAAATTAAAGGAAACTGAAAATGCGATATCTACACTTCTAATTTCATTTTTGGGATGACAACATAAAAGCATTCATTCCATATATATGTATATATATATATAATTTCCTGAGTTGAATGATAGAACTTAGAATAAAAATAAAGAAACATTTGAAACATATTTCTGTAGCTTTGTGACAGAATGGTTCTCTTCCCGGTTTCTTTTATTTTGAAACATTTATTTTCTTGACATAGACTCATACAGTTTCCATTTTCAATATTTTCTTTATAGAAACTCAAGGATTCATTCTCCTATGATATCTCTTCCCCGACATCGCTTTCATATGTGTTATGTTGAATTTCTATGCAGAGACGCTTGACAGTTTATCATTATTTGACATTATATATAAGAATATAATAATGTAAGTAGCCCTATTGGAAAGAAAAATACATTGAAGTGAAAACTAAATGTATCTTGAAGCAATTTGTATTAAAAAACTTTGACTTATAAATCTGATATTTGACCTGCCTGAGAGATAATATAACCTCCAATTTTTATTAGGGACTAAATCAATCTAAAGTTTCATTAAATTTAATTTATTATTTCTTGAGATAGAGCGTTCAAAAAATTTGAGTTACACATATACATACAGATACACATTACATAATAACAGGTTTTGTGAGTTTTGGGATTCTAAGACCCCTAAAATGTATAAAACCGTCGAAAAACAGAATTCGAAAATTTCCACAAAAAAATACTCTTCTTCTAAAGACAGAGCAAAGTAAAAATGTAAGATCTTGGTAATTTAGCAGATAAATGAAAAAAAAAAAACTGTAAAAGCATTGGAAATGAAATATATCAGAATACGTACAGACATTAGAAAACTTTTAATAGATCAAAAATTTTTCGCTTAAGCATCTTTTTGGAATGTAGCATATTGTAATTTTATACATTGCTCAAAACAATTAAAGGATATTTGAAGTTTTATATAAAATAAAGATATAAACGAAATTTTTTTGCCGAAAATAGAAGAAGAGAATCACAAATGAAAATTTTTCTGGTTTTCAAACTGTGGAGTATGCAAATTTTGAGTTCGACGTCAAAAACGTCGTTTCAGCGGCAGCGAATGAAATTTGACTTTCAACTGGATAAAAGAGAATGAAGACAAGGATGATCAGCATTCAGTGATTGCTTTGTTTCGATGAGCACGATGTCTCAGCGAAGTCATTTGACAGATTCAGAAGCTTGGAGAATTGTTGGTAGGTTAGAAGGGGGCCAAACTCAAGCCGAAGTTGTGCAAGCCATTGGAGTGTCACAAAGTGTCATTTCCAGGATCTGGTACCGTTTTTTGGCGAATGGATGTGCAGGCCGAAGACCAGGGCAAGGTCGTAGATGGGCAACAACGCCCAATGAAAATCGGTATTTAGCGTTAACATGTCGGAGACACCGAAACATGTACTCTACTCTTCTCCAACAACACCTTCGCTCGGCTACAGGCACCACGATTTCAACTCAGACTGTCCGAAACCGGCTCCATGCTGTAGGTCTGTATGCTCGCCGACCGATGGTATGTGTTAGATTAACATCAAGGCATCGTCGCGACCGCAGGGAGTGGGCAACCGAGCATGTCAGCTGGAGGAGAAATGAATGGAGCAATATTCTGTTTTCTGACGAGTCCCGTTTTTCTGTGCTTCTGGATAATAGTCGTATTTTCATCTGAAGGGACCGTGGCTGTAGGAATAATCCTGCGTTCGTGCACGAAAGTGTCAGAAAATCGACCAATACGCAGATTATATAGTTCCTAAATAACAAAAAATTGTCAATTGAATGCGTTTGAGTGCATAATTGAATTTAAAAATGAGTCATAAAGTAAACAATGTGTTATTTGAATGCATCCAAAATTCTATAAGCAAGATCGCTTTGGGAAATTTTGTGCGAAGTGCCCACTTTGACAACTTTTTAAAAATATATATTTAGCCTTTATCGAAAAACTGACTAATACGGCACATTACACAGTTCCTAAATAACAAATAACTGTCAATTGAATGCGTTTGAGAGCAAAATTGAATTTAAAAATGAGTCATAAAATGACCAATTTGTTATTTGAAAACATCCTCAATTCTTTAATCATAATCGCTTTGGGAATTTTGTGCAAAGTGTCCATTTTGACAACTTTTTAATAATATAAATTTAGTCTTTATCAAAAAACTGACCAATACGGCTCATTACACAGTTCCTAAATAATAAAAAAATGTCAACTGAATGCATTTGAGAGCAAAGTTGGATTTAAAAATGAGTCATAATATAACCAATTTGTTATTTGAATACATCCTTAAACTGCAATCATGATTGCTTTGGGAAATTTTGTGCGAAGTGCCCACTTTCTGTTCAAATTCTGTTCAAATACCCTTTTTGGCAGCCTTTTTTGAAATATATTCTACTTTTATCAAAAAACTGGTCAATCCGTTACATTATATATTTCCTAAATAAGAGAACCTGTAAATTGGATGCGTTTGAGAACAAAAATGGATTTTAAAATGACTCAGAAAAATCGCAATTTGTTATACTTCCTCAATTTTTTCTATCACGACCACTTAGGGTAATTCTGTTCAAAGTACCTTTTTTTGACAGCCTTTTTTGAAATATATTTTGCCTTTACCAAAAAACTAGCCAATAAGTCACATTATACAGTTTCTAAATAAGAGGATTTGCCATTTGGATGCGTTTAAAACCAAAAATGAATTCAAACTAGTTGGATGTGTCAATCCCAAAACTTTCTTCTATCTCATAAGTACATTTTAATATTAAAAAAAAAAAAAAGTGGTGACCCCAAAGTTACCCACTATCGAATCTCCTCGAACATTCGACCTAGCCTAATGAGATTCTGGTATCCGAAAAGCCTAAAACGCAAAATTTAATCCGAATCAGAATTGATTCTGAACAGAAAATTTGAACAGAATCTGAAATTTGATGTAATTTCGTCCATTAGTTCTTGAGATATAGTTATAACAAGAAACTTGCAAAACGTTGCACAGCAACACCATATCTTGGACAATTTATGCCAAAACGTAAAAAAGCGTCTAATTATGTTATGGTGTAAAATAATCTGAAGTTTGATGAAGTTCTGTGCATTAGTTCTTGAGATATAGCTAGTTTAAAAAAAACGTGTAAAATATAGCACAGCAGCACCATCAGTCGAAGGATTTATAACGAAACGTAATCATCGTGTATTTATGTTTATGTCATTTTGTAACAAAATCTGAAGTTTGATGAAATTCTGTGCGTTGGTTGTTGAGATATAGCTATCGGAAAAATCGTGCAAAATGCAGCATAGATGCACCACCTGTTGCAAGGTTAATACCAAAATGTAATCAGCGTCTAATTATGTTATATATTTTAGTGTAACAGAATCTAAAATTTGATGAAGTTCTCTGTATTATTTCTTGAGATATAGCTATCACAAAAATCGTGCAAAATGTAGCATAGCAGCCCCACCTATAGGACAGCTCACACCAAAACCTTATCAGTGGCTATGTATCTCAAGGTATCGCGGAATCTGAAGTTTGGTGAAATTCTGTGCAATAGTTCTTGAGATATAGCTATCGTGAAAATCATGAAAAACGTGGCATAGCGGCGCCACCTGCTGGCCAATTTACACCAAAACTTAATCAGCGTCTATGTATATCAAGGGGGTCACAGAATCTGAAGTTTGGTGAAATTCTGTGCATTAGTTCCTGAGATATAGCAATCTTGAAAATCATGAAAAACGTAGTATAGCAGCGCCACCTGCAGGCCGATTTTCACCAAAAACCAATAGACACTAATTCATATCAAGATCTAACTGAATATAAAATTTTATGAAATTTAGAGCATTAGTTCTTGAGATAGAGCGCCCACAAATTTCTTGTCACATACAGACAGACATACAGAGAGACAGACAGACAGACGGACAGACTCACAGACAGACATTTTCAAAAAATAGTCAAAACGTGTTCAGGACCTTCTAAAACGTATAAATCCGTCGAAAACCGGAAGTCGAAAATTTTCATGAATCCAATACTTTTTTCTTGTAAAGATAGAAGAAAATAAAAATGAGTCACAATATAAGCAGTTTGGATTTGAGGTTTTTTCTCCAACTCCGATTTTTTTTAATTTATTGCTGCTATAAGAATTGGTCGTATGAAAAACTTGTCAATATAAAAGTTGTAGAAATTAGTGAGAAGATGTAAAATATATTTAATTACATTTGATTGCTTAAGAATTGAGTAAGTTATGATTTTTTTCTTTTTCCACCCCCTTTTTCTTTTCGTTTTTAATTTTTTTCATCGGTAAAAGTTGATCCTATCAAAAACTTGTAAATACAAAAGTTTTAGATAATATTAAGCACATTTTTCAAAATTTAGTTGGATTTGATATCTTGAAAATTGACGAAGTTATGATTTTTTGTTTCTCCCAAAAACCTTGTTTTTTTCGTCCCTTGAACCCATTTTTAATTTTATCAAAAACCTATTATATAGAAACTTTTAGCCTATTTTTTAGAAGAAACATAAACTTTAAACTGATTCGATATCTAGTTTAATTAAGAAGTTATCGCGTTTTTTTTTGTTTTCACAAAAACCCTCCCTATTTCCACCCCCTTGGTCCGATTTTTCCCATTAACGAACTCGACCGAGATTTTATGCCCCTCGATTTTATGTAAAAGTTTGAAGAAGATCTGAGCATAATTATGGAAGTTATCGTGTCCAGAAGAAAGTGATATACAGCAATAGATAGATATGTAAACTTTTTTACTAATGGTGTTTTGGGATTTAGGGGTCGTAATCGGTGTAGATCTGCAAAAATTTTTCAGAAATTCCAACATGGGAGAGAAACCAATAGGTAGTATTTCATACGAAATCTACCTAATAAAGAAACATTTGATATATATTTTGGTAGCTTTGTGACAGTGTAATTTTTTTCTCAATTTTTTTTTTTTTTTTTTTTTTTTGAAACATGTATTTTCTTGACATGGACTCATACAGATTCCATTTTCAACCTTTTCTTTGTAGAAACTCAAGGACTCATTCTCCTATGATATTTCTTCCCCGACATCACTTTCATACGTGCTAGGATAAATTTCTATGCAGAGACGTTTGACAATTTATCATTATTTGACATTAAGTATAAGAATATAATAATGTAAGTAGCCTTATTGAAAAAAATCCACTTAAGTGAAAACTAAGTACATCTTGAAGCAATTTGTATTAAAAATCTTTGACTTGTAAATCTGATATTTGTCCTTCCTGAGAGTTAATACATCCATGAATTTTCATCAGAGACTAATTCAATCTAAAGTTTCATTAAATTTAATTTATTATTTCTTGAGATAGAGCGTCCAGAAAATTTGCGTTACATACATAGACACAGACACAAAATATATAAAAACATGGTTTTCGGGTTCTGAAATCCCTAAAATATGTAAAACTGTCGAAAACTAGAATTAAAAAATTTTCGTGAAAACAATACATTTTTTTTCTACAGATAGAAGAAAGTAAAAATGTAAGATCTTGATAATTTAGTGGATAAATGAAAAAAATAAAGAATAAAATACACTGGTGTGCAAAATTTAAGGACGAAGGGATTTTCAAGCGATAATTTTCACGCGAATATTCAACAGGGAGTAATATAATTCGAATAATTACTATCTTTGCATAACAGTTAGTCCATATAACATCTCATTCAGATCACACATGGTCACAAGAGTCACAGTCACTACGGCGAAACAAAAAATAGGAAAATCCATGCGTCTCTTTTATGATGTCTCAAATGACTACTATATGTGATTCCACTGTCAGGTTACTGCGACTGATGCTTTGTGACGAGTCACCAGGTGGCTTTACAGTGTCGTTTTATTGAGACTATCATGTGACTGTCATTTGGAAGCTAAATTTCAAAGTCATTGTGATTGTTGCATTATTATAAATAACCAAATAATGAGACATTAAAATCACCTGGTGACTTTCTGTCACAAGACTTTGTCAAATGGTAACAGAGACCCTATTGTGAAGTAACCACTGTGAAAAGTGCTGAAAACTTACCATGTGACTTTAATAGGACATTGTTTGGTTATTTATCATTTATCTATGATAGGATTTATCTATGATATTTCTTTCCCGACATCACATTCATATGTGTTAGGATAAATTTCTATGTAGAGACGTTTGACGTTTTATCATTATTTGACATTAAATATAAGTATATAATTATGTAAGTAGCCTTAATGGAAAGAAAAATCTACTAAGTGAAAACTAAATATAACTTGAAGAATTTTGTATTAAAAAAGCTTTCACTTATAAATCTGATATTTGACCTGTTTGAGAATCTAAAGAATGTACATTGAGTTTGTTTTGTTCATGCATTTTTAATATAATAGGATAGTCCGACCAGAAAATGAAATCTTAAGCGCATTTAAAAGAAAATCATCCATTGCCTTTTAATGAACTGTACTTATTTACGTTTCACAGTGCAAATACGTTTGTTGGTTTACAAATGATAAAAAGTTTCAAAAGAATTTTGTATTTTATTTATTTGGGATGCTAGGGTTTCTTAACAGAAAACTTTACAAAAACCAAGTAAATGAACAGTTTTTATCAGTGAATGAGCAGGCAGCAATTTAAAACATTTCAATTTCATAATTTTAACATTCATAACATTTTATCATTATTTGACAGTAAGTATAAGCCTTATTGGAAAGAATACTCCACTGAAACGAAAACTAAATATATCTTGAGGGAGTTTGTATTAAAAACCTTTCATTTATAATTATAATATTTGGTCTGCCTGAGAGTAATACCACCACCAATTTTTGTCCACCAATGGACTAACTTAGTCTAAGGTTTCATTAAGTTCAATTTATTATTTTTTGAGACTGAACGCCCAGAAATTTTGCGTTACATACATACACATGGATATACATTATATAAAAATATGTTTTTCGGGTTTTGGGGTTCTCTTGTTCTAAGACCGCTAAAATGTGTAAAACCGTCGAAAACCAGAATTTAAAAATTTACTTAAAAAATACTTTTTTCTTCTAAACACAGATGAAAATAATAATGTAAGATCTTAAAATCTTAGTAGAAAAATGAATAAAAGTGAGTCAAAGAATACCAAATGAAATATATCAGAAAATCTGCGGGAATTAAAAAACTTTTAGTACAGCAAATATTATTCGCTCTTTTAGCATCTTTTTGGAATGTACTGTATTGTAGTTTTCTATTTGAAACATTTATGGTGAGGAAAAATGAAAAAGAAAAATTTACACGGATTTTATAAAAATTAAACGAAAAGTAAATATAAGATATCTACACTTCTAATTGCATTTTGCGGATGACAACATAAAAGCATTCATACCTTATATATGAAAAAATTATTCATAAGTTGAATGATAGGCCGCAAAATAAAAATAAAGAAACATTTGAAATATATTTCGGTAGCTTTGTGACAGAATGGGTTTTTTTCCTTTTTCTTTTATTCTTAAACATTTATTTTCTTGTCATGGATTCATACAGTTTCAATTTTCAATCTTTTCTTTGAAGAAATTCAAGGATTCTTTCTTCTATATTTCTTCCCCGACATCACTTTCATATGTGTTATGATGAATTTCTATGTAGAGACGTTTGATGTTTTATCATTATTTGACATTAAATATAAGACTATAATAATATAAGTAGTCTTATTGGAAAGAAAAATGCACATTAAATATGTTAAGTATGTTTTGGCCATGCATTTTCTTTTAAATAGGGTAGTCCGACTTGTAATTGAAAACTTAAGTGCATTTAAAAAGAAAATCATTTTTTTTATTTTGATGAACAGTACTTATTTACAGTGGTGGTCAGAATTATAAGAACAATTGAAAATTGCGCAGAAAAAAAATTATTTCTGAGTTAAACAAAGTGAAATTTATGCACAAAATACGTTTTTATGCTAGAAATCATTGTAGAATGCAAAAAACATTAGAAAATGCAAAATATGAATGTTTTGTCACAATTAACAAAATATGTCACTGCAAAAATTGAACAAAATTATAAGAAAATGAATGTTTTTGCCTGAAACACACTGATAATTAATTATCTCCCCGCTTCTTCTCAATCACTTTTATCAATCTTTACGTCATGGAGTTTGACAATTCCTTAAGAACGTTCTTGGAAAATTTTGAGAGATCTTTTTCGATGGAAGACATGAGTTTTTGCTTGTTTTGAGATTATGTACCATTTTTGCATACTTTGTGTGCCAGAATACGAAACAGATTTTCCATTGGATTCAGATCAAGACGTCTGGCCGGCCAATCAAGTAATTTCATGAAATTAGCATCAAATCACGAGTTTGAATTTTGAAAAACTTGAACCTGATTTTAATACATCCTCAGTGCTTAAATCATGATCGCTTTGGGAAATTTTGTGCGAAATACAGACTTTGACAGCTTTTAAAAAATGTATATTTAGCCTTTATCAAAAAATCGACGAATTTTCACATTATATAAGTCCTAAATAATAAAAAACTTTCAATGGAATGCGTTTGAAAGCAAAATTGAATTTAAAAATGAGTCATAAAATAACCAATTTGTTATTTGAATACATCCTCAATTCTTTAATCATGATGGCTTTGTGAAATTTTGTGCAAAGTGCCCATTTTGGCAGCCTTTTTTGAAATATATTTCGCCTTTATCAAAAAACTGACCAATCCGTCACATTATATAGTTCCTATATAAGAGGACCTGTAAATTGGATGCGTTTGAGATCAAAAATGGATTTAAAAAATGAGTCAGAAAAAATTCAATTTGTTATACTTCCTCAACTTTTCAATCATCATCACTTTGGGAAATTACCGGGAACTGTTCAAAATACCGTTTTTGCCAGTCTTTTTTGAAAAATATTCTGCCTTTATCAAAAAACTGGCTAATACGTCAAATTATACAATTCCTAAGTAAGAGGATCTGCCATTTGGATGCGATTAAAATCAAAACTGAAATTAAAAATGATTCAGAATATAAGCAGTTTGGATTTGAGTTTTTTTCTCCAACTCTTATTTTTGTTTAATTTATTTTTGCAATAAGAATTGGTCCAATGAAAAACTTGTTAATATAAAAGTCGTAGATATTATTGAGAAGATGTAAAATAAATTTAATTAGATTTGATTGCTTAAGAATTGAATAAGTTATGGATTTTTTCTTTTTCCACCCCCCCCCCTTTTCTTTTCGTTTTTAATTTTTTTCATCGGTAAAAGTTGTTCCCATCAAAAACTTGTAAATACAAAAGTTTTAGATATTTTTGAGACCATTTATAAAAAATTTAGTTGGATTTTATATCTATTAAATTGACGAAGTTATGTTTTTTCTCCGAAAAACTCGTTTTTTTTCGCCCCTTGAGCCCATTTTTAACTATATCAAAAATCTGTCATGCATAAACTTTTGGCCCATTGTTTAGAAGTACTGTAAAATTTAAATCGATTCTATATCTATTTTAATTTAGAAGCTATCGCGATTTTTCTGTTTTCACAAAAAAACCTCCTAACTTCCACCCCCTTGGTCCGATTTTGCCCATTAACGATCTCGATCAAGATTTTATGCCTCTTGATTTTATGTAAAATTTTGAAGAAGATCTGAGCATAATTATGGAAGTTATCGTGTCCAGAAGAAAGTGATATACACCGATAGATAGATAGATAGATAGATAAATAGATAGATAGATAGATAGATAGATAAACTTTTTTACTAATGGTAGTTTTGGGGTCTAGGGGTCGTGATCGGTGTAGATCTGCAAACAATTTTCAGAAATTCCAACATGGGAGCGATCGCAATAGGTAGTATTTCATATGAAATCTACCTAAGAACAGAATAATACGATCCCAAACGCTTACTACGCATTTATGTCGTCTGGAAATTCTGTGTGCAGAGCAAAAAACATACAAATTTAACTTTCTAGAACACACAAATACAGTTGTTCTTAAAATTTTGTCCATATCAAATGACTGCATAATGGCTGTATACATTTTATGAATATGAATTTACCACATATTTCCATAAAAACACACAAAACTCATCTTCATTTTTCATTACCTTCAAGCCATTAAATTTGCATAAGCTACCCGCCAAATATAACCACTGATTTGGCAATATTTGCCTTATCCTTATAATTGTGACTACCACTGTATCTTTGAAAGTGCAAATACATTTGTCGGTTTAGAAATGATAAAAAAATTACAAACGAAATTTTATGTTTTATTTCTTTGAGATTTTAGGGGTTTCTTAATATAAACCAATAAAAAAATCAAGTAAATGAACAGTTTTTATCAGTGAATGAACGCAGTTTTCCAGTGGGTGAACAGGCAAAAATTTAAAAACACATCAATTTCATAATTCTTTATTTATTTTACAACTTTTACAAATAACGTATATGTCTTATTGAAATATGGTTTTGGCCGTAACTTAACGGGATACTTTTGATAGTCCCGGTAATTAAACTATACGTCCGATTTTCAAAACATTTGAAATGTCTCGACAAAATTATGAAACAATTATATTTTTTAAATTTTAGACGATTCGGTTGACCAGTTTTTGCGTTGTTAAATGCGGAAAGACAGACTGACTGACGAACGAACATATGGACTGAACAACATGTTTTGGTCCTACGTATTTATATAATTATGAACGAACCTAAAAATGAAAAATATTGGTGTAAAAGCATTACAAATGAGTTTATCAGAATATCTGCGGACATTAGGAAAATTTTAGTAGAGCAAAAATTATTCACTTAAGCATTTTTTTGGAATTTAGCGTAATGTACAATTCTGTTTGAAACTTTCAAGGTGAAGAAAAATGAAAAATAAAAGATCATATGGATTTTACAAATATTTAACGAAAACTGAAAATGTGATACTTATACTTCTAATTTCATTTTGGAGAGGATAAGATGCATTCATACCATACATATAAAAAAATATATTCCCGAGTTAATAATGGGCCTTAGAATAAAAATAAATAAACATTTGAAATATATTTCGGTAGCTTTGTGACAAAGTGATTTTCATTTCGGTTTCTTTTATTTTTAAACATTTATTTTCTTGACATGGACTAATACAGATTCCATTTTCAATCTTTTCTTTGCAGAAACTCAAGGATTCATTCTGTTGTGATATTTTTTCCCCGACATCATTTTCATATGTTTTGGATAAATTTCTGTGTAGAGACGTTTGACATTTTATTATTATTTGACTTTCAGTATAAGAATATAATAAGGTAAGTAGCCTTATTGGAAAGAAAAATCCACTGACGTAAAAACTAAATATAGCTTGAAGCAATTAGTATTCAATAACTTTGACTTATAAATCTGATATTTGGCCTGCCTGAGATTTAATAGAAATGTATGCTAAGTTTATTTTATCCATACATTTTGCGTTAAATAGGGTAATCCGACCAGTAACTGAAAACTTAAACACATTGAAAAAGAAAATCATTCCTTGCATTTTAATAAACAGATCGACCTATTTTACGACCTATCATTCAACTCGGGAATATGGTATTTTCTACATGGTATGGTTTTATACATGTATGGTTTTATACATAGAAAACTGAAAACAAAACTTCATATGGATTTTATATAAATTAATCTTAAAGACCGTGAAAATGTGATATCTACAGTTCTAATTTCATTTTGAGGATGACAACATAAAAGCATTCATACCATACATATGAAAAGATATATTCCCGAGTTGAATGATAGGTCGTAAAATAAAAATAAAGAAACATTTGAAATATATTTCGGTAGATTTTGTGGCAGAATGGTTTTGTTCCCGGTTTCTTTTATTTTTTAAACAATTATTTTCTTGACAGGGACTCATACAATTTCCATTTTCAATCTTTTCTTTGCAGAAACTCAATTATTCATTCTCCTATCATATTTCTTCCCCGAAACCACTTTCATATGTGTTAGGATAAATTTCTAAGTAGGCACGTTTGACATTAAGTATAAGTATATAATACTAGAAGACAGCCCGTCAAAATGACGTGTTTGCATTTTTAAAAGAATGATAAAAAAATTACAACTGTGGTCAATCAGCCACTGTAGGCTTAAACAATTTTTAAAAAATACAGCGATTAAACACGCGGAAAAAAATCTTTATAAAAAAAGGAAATTTTAACAGAAATTTGCATTTAAAACTATAACAAAACTGTCTGGTGGAGGGGGGGGGGGTTGTAATGAACAAATCGTAAATACATAAATTTTAAAAGAATAAAGTAACGCAAAAAATCAATTATAAAAGATTATATTGTGAAACTACAGCCAAAAAATATATAAAAATACTGAGAGAAAATAATAAAAATAGCTAAAATGTATAAAAAAATTTCCTATTTTGGACTACTTTTTAGCTAATACTTAACAAAAACACTCTATAAGATCGGAAACAAATGAAAACAACAAAGAGTAAACAGCGCGTGTTCGTGAGACACACGTGCTGCGCGCGCGAGCTCAGGGATTTTTGCTTCCGAGTACTAAATCCGCTGTAATATTCACTCCATGTAACTGTCTCCTGAACACGCGCGCTCAGCGCGCATAGCTCCCGAACGCACCCAATCATTCCTGAGTCGTGATGTTACAATGGAGTCATTCTAAAGATTCATTCACGGAATTTGTCATTCTTAAATGGCAACAGTATTAACTTGTTTACATTGTTTGTTCTTTTTCGTAATTGCTGGTTGTTTTATTTAGAACTTAAACATTATAATTAAATAGTTTTTGTAGGTTTTAAAGAAAATGCGTAATGAATAAATCTTTTGCATGTATATTTTCATAGGTTGAACAATTAGAATATTTGTGAACGGCTCGGAATAGTTAAGCCTAACGTGGACGCAGTTGCAATAAGTTTCTTTTTCTCGTGGATGGGTTGACCCCGGAATCGTCGTACACGGAGGAGTTTTATATATATAATAGCGATGCTACCGGCTATTTGGTTTACAAAAACACCTAATCAGCAACAGTATGTGTCAAGTTCTAATTGAATCTAAACTTTGATGAAAATCCGTGCACTAGGTTTTGAGATAGAACTATTGCAGAAATCGTAAAACGTCTGCATAGCAGCAACACCCGTTGAGCGATTTATAAGAAAAACTAATCAAGAGAAGTTTATATTAGGGATTAATGAAATCTGAAGTTGGATGAAAATATGTGCATTAGTTTTTGAGATTCAGATATTTTCTTGATATTTCGAAAATAGTAAAAAATACATCATAAAAGCGCCACCTGTTGTGTAATTTACACCAGACAGTAACACATCAATTTATATCAGAGACTTACCCAGTTTATATTTCATTAAATTCAATTCATTATTTCTTGAGTTAGAACGCCTACAAAACTTATGTCCCATACATACATACAGTCATTTAATAAAATATATTTTTCGGTTTTTGTGACACTTAAAATGTGTAAATCCGTCGAAATCATATCATCGTCGAAAATATATCAGAATATTTGTAGATATTAGGAAATTTTTAGCGACGCAAAAATTATTCACTGAAGCATCTTTTTGGAATGTAGCATATTGTATTTTTTTAATTGAAGCATTTATGGTGAGGAAAAATGAAAAAGAAAAGCTCATATGGATTTTATAAAAACTAAACGAAAATTGAAATTATGAGACCTACATTTCTTATTTTTTTTCTACGATATCAACATAAAAGCATTCATACCACACACACACACACACACACATATATATATTACCGAGTTGAATGATAAGCCGTAAAATAAAAATAAAAAAAAAAACATTTGAAATACATTTCGATGGCTTTGTGACAGAATGGTTCTCTTGCGGTTTCTTTTATTTTTAAACATTTATTTTCTTGAAATGGCTAATATTGTTTCCATTTTCAGTCTTTTCTTTGCAGAAACTCAAGTATTCATTCTTCAATGCTATTTTTTCCCCGACATCATTTTCATATGTGTTATGATAAATTTCTGTTTAGAGACGTTTGACATTTTATCATTATTTGATATTAAATGTAAGAATATAATAATGTAAGTAGTCTTATTGGAAAGAAATATCCACTGAAGTTAAAACTAAATATATCTTGAAGCAATTTGTATTGAAAACCTTTGACTTATAAGTCTGATATTTGGCGTGCCTGAAAGTTAATACCACCATCAATTTTTATCAGGGACTAACTCCATTTACAACTTCATTAGATTCAACTTATTATTTCTTAAGTTAGAGCAAACAGAAAATTTGCGTTGCATACACTCATACAGATACACATTATATAGAAACATGTTTTTCGGGTTTTTAGATCACTAAAATTTATGAAGTTGTCGAAAACCAGAATTCGAAAATTCTCACTAAACCAATTCTTTCTTCATCTAAAGAGAGATGAAAATAAAAATGTAAGATCTCAGTAGAAAAATGAAAAAAAAGGGTAAAAGCATTGCAAATGAAATATGTCAGGAAGTCTGCGGACATTAAGAAACTTTTAATAGATCAAAAATTATTAGTTCAAGCATCTATTTAGAAATCAGCATATTGTAATTTTCTATTTGAAATATTTACGAATAGTAAAACTGAAAAAAAAGAACTACATAAGAATTTTATAAAATTTAAACGAAAAGTGAAAATGTGGGGCCTACAATTCTAATTTGCTTTTGAGAAAGAGAACATAAAAACACTCATACCACATATATATATATACATAATATTCCCGAGTCGAACGATAGTCCATAAAATAAAAAGAAAGAAATATTTGAAATACATTTCGATGGATTTGTGACAGAATGGTTCTCTTCCCGATTTCTTTTATTTTTAAACATTTATTTTCATGTCATGGACTCTTACAGCTTCCATTTTTAATCTTTTCTTTGCAGAAACTCAAGGATTCCTTCTCCTATGATATTTGTCTCCCGACATCACTTTCATATGTGTCATGATAAATTTCTATGTAGAGACGTTTGCCAATTTATCATTATTTGACATTAAGTATAAGAGTATAATAATGTAAGTAGCATTATTGGAAAGAAAAATCACTGAAGTGAAAGCTAAATATATTTTGAAGCAATTTGTATTAAAAACATTTGACTTATAAATCTCATATTTGCCTGCCAGAAAATTAATAAAAATGTGTATTAATCTCGTTCTGACCAAGCATTTTGTATTAAATACAGTAGTTCCATCAGTAAAAGAAAACGTAAGCTCATTTAAAAAGAAAATCATTTATTACATTTTAACCCCTTGCGGCGCAGTGGTTTCATAGATATACCACTTAATTTTAATTCCCAAACGCCACAATTATACCGGAATTTTGTTAGCAAAAATTACGGTTTATTGAATGCATGAAATGTAGCCCTTTTCTATTTACAAATAAAGTTGTTTTCAAATTCCGGTGTCAGTCATTAATTTCAATACTTAAGCAACGAATTTGCCCTGCGCCGCAAAGGGTTAATGAACAGTATTTATTTATGTTTAACAGTGCAAATACATTTGAAAATTTTCAAATGATAAAAAGTTTCAAATGAAATTTTGTATTGTATTTATTTGGGATGCTAGGTGTGTCTTTATAGAAACTATACAAAAACCGAGTAAATGAACAGTTTTTATCAGTGAATGAACGCAAAGTTTTTCAGTGAATGTACAGGCAGTCATTAAAAAACACTTCCATTTTATAATTCTTTATTTATTTTACAAGTTGTACAAGTAATTTTTAACATGTTTTTATTGATTTATGGATTTGGCCGTAACGTAACAAAGTGTTTTTGCAGGAAAAAGTTGGAAACTAGTGTTATACAATTGAAGACAAAAAAACTTCTTGAAACACCACAAAATAAATAAAAAAGCGGAAGGCTTTTCAATAGAACTTATTTTATCTTTATCAGGCGCAAAAAGACGTGCGTCTACAATGAATGTAGCGGCAGGATTCCACAGCGGCGTCCTGCCGCTACATTCATTGTAGACGCACGTCTTTTTGCGCCTGATGAAGATAGACTAAATTCTATTGAAAGGCCTTGCGCTTTTTTAATTATTTTATGGTATTTCAAGAAGTTTTTTGTCTTAAAAATGCTTTTGATAGACCGTGAAATTAAATTATACATCCGACTTTTAAAACATTTGAAATGACACGACAAAATTATGCAACAATGATATATTTTAAATTTTAAAGGATAATTTTGGCGTTGTTATATGCGGACAGAAAAACAGATGAACTGATGGACGAACAGATAGTCTGAACGGCAACTAATAGCTCTCGTTTTATATAATTATGAACGAACCTAAAAATGAAAAATGTTGGAGTAAAATCATTACTAATGAATGCATCAGAATATAAGCGAACACCAGGAAACTTTTAGTAGAGCAAAAGTTATTACCTCAACCACGTTTTTGGAATGTAGCGTAATGTACTTTTCTATTTGAAACATTTAAGGTAAGGAAAGATAAAACAAAAGTATTTACAAAACTGTAAACGAAAAGATAAAATGCGATAGCTACACGTCTAATTTCATTTTAGGGATGACAACATAAAAGCATTTACATCCCCATATCTATAAAGATTTCCGAGTTGAATAATAGACCGTAAAATAAAAATAAAAAAAAAACATTTGAGATATTTTTCGGTAGCTTTGTGACAGAATGGTTTTCTTCCCGGTTTCTTTTATTTTTAAACATTTATTTTCTTGACATGGACTAATACAGTTTCCATTTTCAATATTTTGTTTGCAGAAACTCAAGATTCATTCTTCTAAGATATTTCTTCCCCGACATCACTTTCATATGTGTTTTGATAAATTTCTATGTACAGAGGTTTGACATTTTATTATTATTTGACATTAAGTACTAGAATATAATAATGTAAGTAGCCTTATTGGAAAGAAAAATCCACTTACGTGAAAACTAAATATTTCTTGAAGCAATTTGTGTTAAAAATCCTTTGACTTATAAATCTGACATTTGGTCTGTCTTAATAAAAATGTATGTTAAGCTCGTTTTGGCCATGCATTTTGTATTAAGTAGGGTAGTCCCACCAATAAATGAAAACCTAAGTGCATTTAAAAAAGAAAATGATTCATTGTAATTTGATGAACAGTATTTACGGATGTTTGGCAGTGCAACTACATTTGTTGTTGTACAAATTATAAAAAAAATTCAAACGAAAGTTTATTCTTTATTTATTTTTAATGCTAAGTATGTCTTAATACAATAACCAAGTAAATAAACAGTTTTTATCTGTGTATAAAAGAAAAGTTGTATAGTGAATGAACAGGTACCAATTTAAAAACCTTAAATTTCATAATTCTTTATTTATTTTTCAACTTGTGCAAAAAATTTATAACATATGTTTATGTTGAATTATAATTTATTTCGATCCCAGAATGATAATTAATTTGCTTTAAAAACTGCCTCTTTTAAGTCTTGAAAATAATCATAAATTAAAGATTAACAAAATTTCATTTTTCTTCGTGAAATCTTTGGCTCAGTATTTCTTTATTTCAGTAAACACGTAAACTACAGGTGAACGAAAAGATACTGCAGATATAAGCTCATGTAGTTTTATTATGTTTTCCATAATATCCTAAAATTGCTAGATGTTATCCTTTACTCAGGCTACTTCGAAATTCATCACATGTGGACTTCTGGTCTCTGTATTATTATGGTACTGAGTTCTTAATTCCAACCGTAGATGTTACTTTAGAAAAAGAATCACCAATTTCTCACCTGGATAATTGTCCATAAATAATTTTTTTCTTAAATTCGTTTCATGACATTAAAAAAAATCACGTTTTACTTTATTCTTATGCATTGTAAATCCAACTTTTCCTTTTCCAAAAGTCCAATATTCAAAGAGTTTTTTCATCGAAGGACAACATAGGAAAATGTCCAGTACGCGTAATTTCAATTGTTGTTTCATAGACAACGTTGCTTTTGAAATATTAATATGACGAGATGTCTTCATACTGCTTTATCACTCCTTCTTCATACTAATCTGACCTGACCTTATAGCTCTTAGAGCATGTTCAATTTCCTCTGCAGCGTACTTGAATCTTTTATATTTCGTTTTTTGAGGAATCGTTTTAATCATCATTAAGAATATTTTTATCAGGCAAATAAAACTGTGGCGAAAATAACATTTGCAACAAATAAATGATTATTACCTTTAAATCTTTGTGTGAATATGTTCTTTTGTGACATTTTTTAAGTTTTAATTGGTTACTATAGTTAAAAAATTACTTAATTCCAAATATAAGCTGTGAAAGAAGCCACAGAACTGAAAGCCTCAACAGTTCATTCACTAGGAAATGTAGCCTGACGTATCCCTTCATGTGAATGAACAGCTCTTCATTCACTGAAATTTTAACATTATCAAGCACTCCTAGTATAAAATTGTACATATTCTACAGTGGTTAAAACAATTAGAAATGTAGGTATAATACGTATATTTAATACATGCACAGAAAACAAACTGGAGTACAATGCAAATAAAAAAAAATAATTTGCTCTCACTCTCTTAAAATTATATAACACTTAACTGATTATTCCAGCATAAAAATAATGTGGTTCTTAAACATGAAAAGTAGAACATGTTCTCAAAATGAAGTAAGGTGCCTTTAGTAACTAATCAGGAATGGAATATCTTCCTAATTGATTAGAATTAATGTTGTAGTTTTATCTTGTGGGAGGTTTTCAAACCTTATTATGTTATTTATTAATTATTTTAACTTAATATTTACTAATTATTCATTCTCATACTGCTGGTAGGATTACTTTACTCATAGTTGAAAATTACGTCGTAACGAAAGCACCAAAAGTAGTTTCAGTAATATAGGACCAAAAGAGGCTTTTAGTATTAACCAGTAGAGTACGATAGTCATTGGTGAATGAGATTGAACTTTCTATCTATACCAAGTCAATCACCGGTGATTGACAGCCTACAATTTTATATAAAACTAAAAAAACTATATTGTTTTAAATAATAACTGAAAATTTATTTAAAATTTACTTAAGTTTTATTTATTACAGGGTTATACTTCTTTAATAATTACTTAACACAATATGTATATATAATTTTTAGGTCACCTTTTACATTGTGAGTCACCGGTGGCCTAACAGTGGCCTTTCAGTGTCAGTCATCATTGCAAGTGACATGTTAATGATTTTTTCCTAATATATCTATATTTTTTCTTAAAAAAATATTTTAGTAGATTGTTTTATTCTTTAAGGCTACTTCATTCACGCTCCGATTTCCCCTCCATAATGTAAAGTCAATGGGTGTTTGATGCATTTAATATTTAAAATATTACCTCAGAAAATTAATATTTTTAACATCTTCTTTCAGTATTCTCTTCTTAAAAGATGTCTTTTTTTTTCTTAGTTCTCAAAATATTTCTAAAATCTACGTTTTATTTTATGTAATGTGTTAAAATTTTATCCTCAGTTCGTCAGTTTTTAAAACATAAAATATTAAATTAAGCATAGATTTTAGAAATATTTTGAAAACTGAGAAAAAAGACATCTTTTAAGAAGAGAACACTGAAAGAACAATTTTAAAACATTAATTTATTGAGGGGATATTTTGAATATAAGAATACATCAAACGCCCATAGGCTTAACATTACGAAGGGGAAATAGGAACGTGAGTGACTATCAACCTTGAAGTCGTATTAGATAGTGTAGGTTATCTTTGTAAAAACTCAGACTGTACTTCATAAACTGGCAAATAAAATTATGTTATGGATAAACAAGAATTCTTAAGCCTTTTTGCGGCACGTATGCCTGTCGCTCGCCCCCAAGAGATTCAACACCGTTGCATACCTTGTGAGATTCACCCCTAGGGAAAAAATGAAATGTAACAAGAAACTGTTGAAATTGATTTTTAATTATATAACAATGATAATGCATACCACAACTCATTTATCGAATGTGGATTATAGCTCTGAAGAAAATGTGCATTGCAAATAAAATATGTGTTAATCGAACAATTATAACATCAGAATTAACTAAATTTATAATAAAAGAAATATTATAAAAAAAGAAAATAAGTGATAGTAACCCGTAGAAAATTTTTTTTCGTTTGAGGGGAAAACAGAAATCTGTGTGGAAAGGGGATGTTTTGTGATTTTGTGGGAAATTTCGACGTTTTTTGAGATTTAAGTGGCACAACATTTCTGCTAGCTAAATTACTGAGCATAATTCTTAATTATTCTTAGTATGAAGGTTTAGTCATACTTGTTGTATGGTCAGTGTCATAATAGGGGGATTTAAACCCGACAGTTGCGTTGTGTAACTGGGTGCTGTTAATTTTAGGAGGTTACAATAGACCTATTGTAATCTCCTAAGTGTAAACGAATTTTTTATACAATGCACTTTATCTATACATGCGAACTTCTGTTAATTATTCTGGAGTCCGGTTCATGATAAGCATGTTTTTAATTGCAAAAAATACGTAAGAAACATATTTTTAATTTCGTTTTAAATTGTTGTTAAAATAAAATTTCTGATTGAAAACATATTCGTCTTGGTTGAGACTCTGGAATAATTAAACGATTAATAAATTAAAAAGACTTTTGCATTCTCGAGGAGAGAAATATCTTTTCCAAACCGTAAATAAAAATTATATGACATTTTAAAAATGTTACGCTAAGAGATGCAACACACCTCCAATAAAAACAACAAGATAACTGTTGATCAAATTTATTATTAAAACTGTCATTGATACATCTAATTTCATTTTTTCCTTTTGTAAAGGATTATACAATAAATAATACAGAAACTTATTTTTTTTAATTTTCAGAATTTTCTTGAAGATATATTAAAACTGTTTAAAAATCAAAAACTTTAATGTATTAATAATCACTAAACGAATTTGTTTAGTTAAAATGAATTAAGCTATTGGTATTTTTGTTTCTTCATGATGTAAATTTTTAAGTGCATACTTTGTTTTTTATTCTTTATCTACCAACAGTATTTATAAGTACTATTAAAATTACTTATTACAAAATTCTTTTAAAAGGTCAATTAGTTGTAATGCTGTTTAGAATGAGTTACATTACTTTGTTTTGTTCCAAAAGCATTGTTGATAACACTAAATAAAAATATTTTTAAAACGCCTTTGCATCTTTTCAGTTTTTTTGGCGCTGAGGGAAGGGGATGGGGATTTTTCAATTCGGAAATATTTCTATATTTATGGTATAAGAACATCATATTTGCACATTTTTTAATTCAACAAAATACCATGACAACAATTTAAAATAAAAGATTTGAGTGGGGTTATAAATATTCCGGAAAATCCATGTAAATTCAAATTTTATTAATCCTTCTAAATCCTTCAATTCTTCTAAAATCCTTCAAAAATTTAGTAAATGATTATCTAAATCTTTTAATTTAGTTTAAGCAATTTGCGGAAAATTCTTTAGAATGTAAAATTTTCATGAATTCATAATTCCGTAGATAAATGGTTAAAATAATGTTTTTTATTTCATTTTCAATCAAACATTAAAAATCTTTGAGAAGTAATTAATATTCACATTTACGATGTAAATACTTGAAAAAAAAATGTTTTTTAATTGTTCAAGAGTGTAAAATAGAATGGAGGGGGCAGTATAGGAAATTATATTTTTTCTGACAGAGGGCAGCACTGTTAGTTTGTATTGTGAGTGAAAAAAAATCAGGCCGATGTGGGAATGTTTGAGGGAAAATTACGCTGACGTGGATACCATCAATAAATTGAATTAACAGGAATAAAGAAGTATTGTAATAAATATGTAAATTTTATAAATGTTTTTGGATTTTATTTAGACTAAAGAACAGTTTCACTCTAACGCGGAATTTTTGTCTTTAATGTTTTCCAATAATGTAATTTGCTGTCTAAATGTATTATAATGACAAATACATTTTAAACATAATTATCTTCACGATTTTTCTAAAACTTTACTTCTAAGTAAAAATGTGATATCGACGCGTGTAATTTTATTTTGAAAAGCGACAGTATAAAGGCATTCATATGTAGATATATTCATGAGTTGAATGACACAATGCAGAATGGAAATACAAAACATTTGAAACACGTTTCAGAAGCCCTGTGACAGAACGGTTTCTTTTACTTGTAAACATATATATTCTTGACGTGAGTTAGTACAGCTTCCATTTTCCACATTTTTGTCAAAGAATCTCAAAGACTGATTGTTTAATGATATTTATTCTCTGACATTATTTACAGAAATATTATGATAAATTGTCATGCAAACATTTGCCCTTTTATTATTATTCAGTATTAAGTTTGACATAATATTTATGTAAGAAAACTTATTAAAAACAGAAGTATTTTGAAGTGTAATTAAATAAGTCTTTTAGCAATTCAAATTAACTTTGTGGATGAATTAATCTCTGTTGATAGCATCAGTTTAGTTTTTAGTCTAACTCTCATTCAAGAATTCTTTTGTAGATTCGTTTTGAAATTTTTTATAAATAATTTACGATTGATATTTTGTATTGTATATTGTTTAATTTATATAAATGACCAGAAGCATCAAATTGTATTTGTAATTCATAGAGCCAAAAAAGAAGTGGTTTGCAAAAATTTAATTTTTTAGAGATACTAAATATGTATCTGTAGTAGATATCTATAAATCTAACCTATATACACCGGTTTCTATCCATAAAAAACATCAATGCGTACCTATGGATCAATTCGATTGTCTCTATAGTAAATTAATTTAACAAAAAATGCATATGGCTGCCATCTTTAAATTACGACTTTATATAAAAATGGTTATAAATCAATGGCTGTAGATTTGTGGTAATAAGCCTTAAATAATATCTAGATGATGTAACGTATAATAAAGACTATCTTAATACATTAAAACTGGTGTTAATCTTATGTAATTACGAGCAAATCTTGTGAATGGCTGAGTATGTAAGTTTTACTTAAAAATAGCTCAAATGATTATGACTAAATTTTTAACCCTGTCATTTTCGGACACGAGAAGTCAATTGGGCTAGATTGCATCTTCAAGAAAACTTGATTAGTATATTATTTTGGACCAGTGTCAAGCTAATTATATCTAAACAAATTGGAATTCGTACATAGAACATGGAAAATAAGAGTTATTTGTACTATAACTAGTTTTATAAATATTCAGATCTTGGTAGGATAACTGCTGCACTCTTATGAAAAAACGCATGGGTAGAAAGTATATTATGATTAAAGCATATTTTAAATTATGTTATATGGAAATAAAATGATTCACATAGGTATGAAGTAATAGGCATGGTAACTCAGATTCATTACTATCATGGTATATCATGGAATATACTATGTATGATAGGATTTATTAAATAAAAAATACTTTTATTAATATTAATTAAATTTTGATTAGATTTTCATAAAACTCGAAATGACTCGACAAAATTGTGTAACAATTATGTAAAATAAATTTCAAAACATTCGATTAGGTAATTTTTGAGCAGTTATATGCAGACAGACGGACTCACAGATCAACGGACCAGAAGACGATTATAGTTACTAGTAATGTAATTACAAAATTTCTTCATACATATTGTCTATTCCTCAAACTTACGCTACTTATTTTATTTTCAATGCGAAACACTGCATAGAGCATCTTAATAATACAGATCAATTAGAGAGCAATCCAACTATTATAATACAAGTTAGAATTTGGACAGACAGATAGACAGACAAACAAACCGAATTCATAAACACTTTTGAACTATGACGGAACGTGTTAAAAATGCATAATAGCTGAAATCCGACTTTCAGCTTATTATAAGAATAAACGGAAACATATTTGAATATATTTGTAAACCTTATATTTTGTCTGTTATTTTAATATACACGCCATTTTAAAGCTGAAACTTAATTAAGACTAAAACACACTTAAGATTACTGAAATTACACTTCCAAAGATTATCATTTATAGACAGACCATAAATTTACAGGAATACTTATATATATTTATACAAATGTACATCTGTTAAAGCTTATTTTTTTCGATGTATAATTTGTAATTTAACATAGGAATATTTTTAGATTACAGTTTCAGCTTTTTGTTATAACAACAATTATATTTTCAGTGATAAAGACATTCGACACGTAGTACAATAAGTGCCTTTTACTATGTATTGATTTTTATTGGGAAAGAAACCCTTTATACTTTTATTATAAGCTCCGAAAACCACAAAATATTATGAACCTTTCTACTGCTTATCATCTGGTAGAAGAATAATGTTTACGCTTATGCATTCTTTATATAAACTGCAGTCTACTCTGCCGGTAAAGCAATCCTTAAAACACTTTTGTCTACCTAGGATATCTTCCGGCTATTTCACTAGATCTTCTGAAGGAAATACATTTATTGTTCTTAGATAACACTTGCGTTTCTATTTTCAGAGAGTAGGACCGAATATCTTAAGAAATATTGAACTTTTATTCTATTTTTCAGGGAAATAAACTCGTAATTTCTGTCGTTACTGACCCATAAATGTAGACAGATTTTTCTTTCTTCTAATATTTGCGTTTCAGAAGAGGAATTCGATTTACCGTAAAGGAAAATTATTGTAAGAATTCAAAGCTGGCAAATAGAGAAAACGGGTGAAAATAGTATTTTACTTAGATTCTCTCACACTTTTAAATAAAAACTATGAATCAAAAAAAGATTATTTCTGTTTTAAATTTCATTATATTTTCTTCCTAAACTGTAAAGATTATTTTGCTTTCAACCGGCAGAAAGCGATTATGTCAACTATCATAAAAAACACCCTGATCAGGGGCACCATTGTTGTTCCATTCTTTTATTGTTGAGAAGAATTTATTACCTATTCATCTTACGTACTCAAAAGACATATAAGTGTCGCTATATAAATGCGTATAGTGGTGTTAATGTTCAACGTTATGACAACGTTAAGACCTTTTCACAAGCGTTTAATTTCAAAAAACAAAATTGTTAAGTACATTTATAGCAGAAAATTGCATTTAATACATTGTTCATTAGTGTTTGCTAGTACATGAACAGCTTGATGTAATCTAATACATTGGAGCCAAAACCAATCGAAGATTATCAGATTATAATAGTAGGTATCTCTGATAAACCATGGCTTTGCAATATTAATCAAGTTTCGGTCTATTAAAATTTTGATTTTCTTCATGTAAAGAATTTTCGGTTATATGAAGTATCCTGATAAATATTAAAGCATGAAGAATGTATGGTTTGATACTAAAATTTATATGCTGTATATTTGCTGCTATTTTTTTATAGTATTCCAAATTACGATATATTAGATCGTGTATCATTGAAGTGGTATACGAGTAAGCAAGATTATATTTTTTTTTTTTGCAATATTTTAAAGATGCGAATTTTCTGCGACAAACTGCTATATAAAGAAATGTAACGTGATGGAACATACGTTGGGGGTCATTTGTGACGTGACTGGTGTTCTGCTGGTTGAATGAAGACATAATTCTAAGTATAAGATAAAATCAACAGTTTATTTAAACCTCTGGAATATGGGAAAGTGGAGCGATAGGTCAAGAAGTCACTTAGCAAAACACTAAAAGATTAGATCGAAACTATACTCACAACCTCGGCTTAAGCTCAGTTCGGGGCACTTCACATCAGCTTCACGTTCAGATTGCGGCTAAAAGCTAGTTTAACTCTATAATAAGACAGCCCGTGGCTGCAAACACACTTTATTCTCAAAAATATCCAATGTATTGAATTAATTCTTACCCACTGGCACTCTTCTTGAGTAACTCAGCTCACCACAAACTAACTCGGCGCACAATGCTGACTAGAACACTTTAGAACACAATCTATCTCACTATAGAACACTAATCTAACTCGCTTTGCGGACTACTGCCGCCTCACCACCACACTCCAACTCACAGCTTTTATACATTGCAAACTGAAGACGGCGCTATAAATTTGCATATTATTCCTAACCGCAACTAACTGTAGATTCGAGAGCGACGCTCTGGAAAGTTAAAGTTCAATAAAGGATACATGTCGCTTCCGCGCCACACATGTTAGAACATTGACGTCACGATCTCACTAAAATTCTAGAGTGCCTTTATCACAAAGGACAGTCCGTCACAGAAATATAGCTTAGATACAAATAAATTCTATCAATAACTTTTCTTTTACTTATAAAATACATAAGCCATAAAATCATGTAAATTTGCACTCAATTCAAGCTTGTATAGCGAAACCAAGATTAAAAATAAACAATCATTCTTTTGACATATTATTCAAAATGATTTTTCAGATTTCAGTCAACGTGTTTCTTTATGTATGATAATATTCACCAGAAAATTGCAAAATAACTCAAAGGCGAACTTTCGACAGGTATAAACCTACTGAATAAAACATTTTACGGATGGAATACAACATTTTCAATTTCTGTTTCATCATATTTTCTTATAAAATGGAGATTGAAAATTATTGTAGAATAATATAAAAAAATTCCGTATTCAAATATAAATTTATGCATACACTATATTGTTACATCTACGTATGTTCATTAATCTTTAATAAGATATCTTTACATAAATTTGAGAATCCCTTTTAAGAGGCTACTCGAATCATTAAAAAAGTTCTGGATGATAATGTTAAGTCTATGGGGACGTCATTTTCAAATATCTAGCTCAAATTGTAATATTTTTACATGATTTTTGTATAGGTTAGCTGAGGACAATATACAAGCGGCCTAGTTTTTATTTTTTCAATTTTGGTTGTAGTTTTTAAGTATTATGGTAGTTCCGATTTCAGAACCGGTTTCAACCGATTCTGAAATTTAAAGTCATTAAAAAGAAATCCAAAAACATAATCCAAAAAGTAAAAACTATATCAGTTGTAGATCGTCCTCAGCTATCCTATAAAATATTAAATTTGAGCAAGATATTTCAACTCCCCCCCCCCCCTCCGTTGACTTAACATTATCATTAGATCTTTTTGAGCGAGTCGAGCGACCTCTTAAGGGAATACAGGACGATAACGCTACGCCGATTATAATTATTTTTATTCTAAAATTTTATACTCATTTATTATGTGTAACTAAATTTTATTCAAGTGTTTATATACATTTTCATTCATGTGACTGATAAAACTGTGCCAGAACTACACACATGTTTAAAGTATCAAAATTCTTTAGTTCTCCAAATTGTACTTTTCAGCTAAAAACACCATTAACTCCTAAAGTACTGGGGTGACTTCGATTTAAAAAAAAATGGCATTTGAGTATAAATATCATATCGTTTGTGGCAGATAGTTTTGAAATTTTTGAATTAGTTTCATAAAGAAATCTGGATATTACTCAGTTATCCCGCCAACCAATTTCGCCAAATTATACAAATCACCAAACTAATAGCCAAAAAATTATACATATTGACATAATTTTTATTTTAAATAACGAAAAAACAAATAATTAGTAGAATATTAATAAAAATACAAATAAAAAATCGAAATAAAAATCACTTAATGACATTTTAAACACGTGAATCGTATTTAATGTCATTGAATGTGACATTCACGACCATCCATTATTGGAATTTAATTTTATAGTTTGGTGATAATTTTTTGGCCGACGGGATAACCTAGTAGTACCGAAATCTGAAAAAAAAGAATTCTGAAAAATTTTCATTGCTCTTAATTTTTTTTTTTTTTTTTTTTTTTTTTTTTTTGTCACAGAAAAAAAGTCTTCTATAAATCTTGAGCATAATCCAGTGAACATGGTTGAAATGTTTTAACAGGTTGGGTACTTTCCGATAAAATGGTTTTTAAATATCGCAAATTTTGTGTAAGATTGCCTCAAGTCTTGTCACCTTTGGGGATGACACCTAGTCATAAAATAGACAAAACGATGTACTGTTTTTTTCTGTTTTTTCTTCTTTCATCTTTACAATAAGAGAATACTGAATTCGTGAGAAATTTCAAGTTCCGGTTTTCGTCGGATTTACACTTTTCAACAATCAAAGATCACAAAAAACATATTTTTACAAAATGTCTATCTGTGAGTCTGTCTGTCATGTATGTGATACAATATTTTGAAACGCTATAACTCAAGATCAAATGAACGGAATGTAATAAAACTTTAGATTCAGTTAGTCCGGATATAAATAGACACCGATTATTTTTTCGTGTGAAACGTCCAGCAGATTGCGTTTTTGCAGCTGAATACTATTTGTTGTGAATCGCTTTGCAGGTGATGCTGATATTCTGCATTATTCACGAATGCTGCTCTAATGACGAATTTCATCAATCTTCACATTCAATTACTTTATTATATAAATTGGTAGTGTTTAATTTTTGGTATAAATTGCCCGACAGTTGCCGCTTTTAAGGAGAATTTTTTACAATAAACCCAGTTGTCGAAAAATAATGCACGGATTTGCATCAAATTTCAGATTCAGTTAGAGGTTGACATAAGTTTTTGCTAAATAGGTTTTGGCGTAAATCACATAACAGCTTGCTGTGCTTTTTTTTTCAGGATTTAGACGAAGTTTAGTGATATTCATATGACAATATGTAAAGCACGGAATTTAATATCTTAAGAAATTTCATGATGAGATTAAGGTGAATATTTAATTTGACTCTATGATAGCGAATTTGCAGCATTAATATGAGTGAGATAGTTTCGGGATTGCTACATCAGACAATTTTTTATCTAATTAGTTTCTTTTCATTCACTTATTTTTTAATTATTATTATTATTATTATTTTTACAATACAGTACTTAAAGATAATTTTTATATATTGTATAAAATACGAATTTATATATTTATTTAAGTTCACCCCTTATATCGCATATTTTTTTCAATGGTACCTTGCGGTAACCACTTTATCTTAAATTTGACTTTTCTACAATTTAAATAATTAGATGGGTTTTTTAAAAAAAACGGCTTATTAACGTAGCTGAAAGAAAGAATTTGTATGTAAATAAACTGTTTTTATTTATCTAAATGATATCTGCCTGGAGAGGAAAGAAAAGACATCTATCGTAAAATTCCGAAACTAATTTCCATCCCCAATTTCAATAAATTTCATTTTTCGAAAAAAACTCTGCTTGCGACCCTCCTACCAAAAATCTTTGTTTCGAATGTGCTTTTTTACACTCCTCTACGACTGTTTTTTTACGGAGACTGTTAGTGTATCAATGTTTGTTTCTTTATTTTCAAGCCCCTCATGTACCGCGTTTGACGTTTTTTAAAGTGTGTTCTTTTTGATTCAAGTCCCTATGCACCCTGTCCTTTCAGATGTGAAAAATGAGCCCTTCTCCTTTTCCATGATTTTTAGAGTTCCATTTATATCACGGAATGCTTATAGTATTGTTTCTCTGTCAATTCGTTACATGTTCGTTCTCTGAAATTATTTAAATTACATTATTATTATTATTATTATTATTATCCCTTTATTATTATTATTATTATTATTATCCCTTTATTATTATTATTATTATTATTATTATTATTATTATTATTATTATTATTATTATTATTATTATTATTATTATTATTATTGTTGTTGTTGCTCTTATTATTATTAGAAAGAGCTTAATAACTTTTGTCCTTCCCCAAAAATTATAAAACATTTATAAAATGAAAAAATTTTATATTTCATTATATTTTAAACTAGAATCGAGTCTCTATGTGATAACCAAGTTAATTTATAAGTACTCGATCATAAAACGGTATTTTTTATTGATAAATATGTATTTTTTGTCATATTTCGAAACATTTCATTAATTTGTAGAATTGCATAACTCCTAGTTCCGTGAGCATTTAAATGCAATAATAGTATGCAGTATAAATAATATTTAAATATGTTTACTTGAATTCAGTCTATATTATCTTTCATAATCATGCAATTTTGAAAAAAAAAAAAAAAAAAAAAACCTCTAACTTTTGAAAAATGTCATGAAGATATTGCTAAGAATTTATTTATTTTTTTTTTGTTTTGTCTTGCCTATTTTTTATACAAATACCCATAAAAATAGGCGCTTTTTAAATTAAAAAAAAAGCGCTCTGAACATAAACATATACCTAGATTGCAGATACAGACGACATATCAATTTTTCAATAAAAGAAAAATATTGATTTTTAGCGAACATAATGCCAAGAAAAAAAACTACCATCGAAGATAAAACAAATGAATTTTTTCGTGAGTTTAATGAAAATTGAAATTCCATTTGTTCATGTCAGAAAAAGTAGCTTGAGAAAAATATGTTACAGAAGACTTTTAAACTTTACTTGTTTTTATTGTGTCGTCTATCATTGAACGGTTGGTATTCTTATTGTTTACAGACAAATTCCTTTATACTGTTAATTATAGAATAACATTACAAAAGGAGGTATAAAATTTTTAAATTCATTGTTATTTAGGAAATCCATATGAATATTGAACTTACATACAATTTTCTTGCGAAAAACTGTCTATTGTAAAAAATACATTATTATAAGTCACAGAATTTAACGCTAAAATTTAAATTTCTATACCGTGTCTAAAAATATAATAAATGTGACTAAAAATATAATAAATTAAACTGTGAAAATAAAGCTCGTTTTTAAATTCGAATTCATTAAAAATATTTGAATAGATGTATTTTTTGTCTATTTGTATTATTTTATTTAGACACTTAACTATTATTAATAAATATATATTGTGCATTTTAACTTACACTATATGACGGTCATTTGCGGTTTTAGACGTTTTGTTAAATATCTTGAAAAGTACATGAGAAATTATGAAACACCAGGTGTGTGAACAGAATAACGCAGGTGGTATATTTAAATCCATAGGCGACCGTCAAAAATTGAAGAAGAACGAATATCTCTTGGAAAACCCTGTCAAAACTAAAGTAGCAAAAACATTCAAACAGTAGAATATGATTAAGTGGCTTATTGGTATAAATTGTGCTTTTTTTTATAAAGGTACTCGTAGAGTAATAAAGGTTTTCATAAGAGTAATAAAGGTCTTTTTTCTTAAAATTTGCAGATTTCTTACTATTAAAAAAAGTGTTCTTTTCAAAAAGTATGACAAACAATATTCTACACAATACTCTGTAATCAGAATTAAAAATTAATAAAAATTTTATGAAAAATGAACAGGTTAACTAAATAATGTTTCACTGTCTATGCGTGTATGTAATCAAAATAAAACGTGCATAAAGTGTTAGATAAATGTCTCGAGAAACTTTTATGAAAGTTTCAAAAACATAGCTTGAAAATTCGGAAAATTAACTTCGATAGAATAAGCTCTAAATTCGTTATTCCCAAAAGGAAACAAAAAAGATAAGGATCTGCATCAGTATATCCATTGATTAATGCTTTATAGCATAGATACACAAAATTGCAATATCTACAATAATTATCTACAATATCTATCTACAATAATTATCAAAAATTTCAAGCTGTTTTTGAAACTTTCACAAACGTTCTTCTAGACATTTAGCTAACAGATTATGCACAACGTATTTTGCTTGCATACAGGTGTGCGTAGTGAAGCCTTTTTTAGTAAATGTGCTCAATTTTCATACATTGTTTATTATTTTTAAATTTTAATTACAGGGTTTTGTGTACAATGTTGCTTGTCATAATTTCTGAGACTTTTTTATATTAATAACTCTGCAGATTATAAGAATAAAACTTTACAAAATTTTGGACTGTTTTTATCAAAACCTTAATTACTCTACTAGTGCACATGTTATCCTCATAAAAATGAACAAAGTTTATTACAGTGAGCTATTTATTTGTAATATACAGTTTGACCGTTTTTTCTACATTAGTTTTGACAGGGTTATCCAAAAGAAATTTGTTCTTTTTTAATTTGTTGAATGCGTCGTATGGAGTTTCGAGATAAAAATCTTCGTGGAAATATATGACCTGTATACTAATCGGGGTAAACACCTGAAATTTCAGGATAAAAATCCTCATGCAGTTTTCTATATATTTAATAAAACATCGGAAATCGCAAGTGACTGGTCACTTTTGGCCACATAGTGTATACCGGAAAACAAAATTAAAAAATGTAACTAACACAAAGTACAAAAATATAACTTTTTCTTTTGTTTAATTTTTACAAACACCGTGTTATTATTATTACATCTTGGTAGTTTTAACGACCATAACATTGCTTTTTCCAGAACAGGTACTGGGAGTTTTCTTTCGCTTTTAGCCACATATCATAAAATGTACATCTGGTAATTTAAATAAAAAACGCTTTATTCGAATTAATGTTTTGTGAAAAACTGTTGAACCATTCTATTTTGATCACCTTTTTGAAAACCGGATATAAACAATAAATAAAATTTAAAATATTTAATTCATTCTTATGAAAACAAAACATTTATAAAACTAAAGGAAGGTTTATTATTTTTTACTTTATTGAAAATTGTAAAGCCCCATCATTCTAAAGCTAATTAGAATCACGAGCATTATCAAATCACTTAAAATTAGAAAATTTCCATATTTTCAAAAACAGTTTTTCGAAATATTTTAAAATTCTTTATGCAAAGTAATTAGCGCTGGAAAAAATATTCATTTCCTGTCCCGATGAAAACATTTTGTATTAGAAGTTTAACCATTATTAATTAGCGTTACAATCAGGTAAGATTATTATTATTTTGATTATTTAAGTTAGAATGAATCATTTTAGCTATTTCCTAATATTTCATCATTTTATATAAAATTTTATATTTATTTAATTTATAATCTTTTAATTTGGAAAATACATTCATCAGTAAAAGAAATAAAAAGTAATTTCAAGAAATAAAAAGGATAAAATAAAAAGGAATTCTAAGTAAAAGAAATAAAAAATTCTGCTATTATAAGATTTTACCCTTCTTTATATTTAAGCAAAAAAGTTTTTTACTGCTTTCAATCAACGAAGAAACATGATGTATTATAAATGCATCACGATCATATATAAATGTAAAATAAATTTCGTAAAATTTATAAATAAGTGCAGGTTTGCAACTTTTTTATTTTGACATACATCGTATAGTTCCATGTGTTTTATACTACACTACATAGCCATTGATGACCGTCCACTTGCGATTTTAGACATTTTGTTAAATATCTAGAAAAATACATGAGGAATTATTCCGAAATTCTCAGTGGATAAATATAATAGTACAAGTTATACATTTCCGTGAAGATTTTTTCCAGAAACTCCATAGGGCACCGTCAACAAATTAAAAAAGAATGAATATCTTTTAGATAACCCTAAAAAAACTAATGTAGGAAAAGTCCTCAAACTGTAAATTATGATTAAGTGAATTATTGTAATAAACTGTGTTAATTTTTATGTCGATAGCATGTATACTCGTAGAAAAGTTAAGGTATTTATAAACACAGTTTTTATAAAAACAGTTCAAGTCTTTCGTTTCTGATTTATAGTTCTTAATATGAGAAAAGTTGAAAATCCGTTATTTCCAAAATGAAGCAAAAAATTGAGGGATTTTATCAAAATGGAGTAGTACGTCCCATATTGTGTATTCTATGTTGACACTAATCAATGAATACAAGGATACAACCCCTCTTGGTTTTGCGTCATTTTGGGAATAACGGATTTCAACTTATTCTATTGACGATTATTTTTATAATTTTCAAGCTATGATTTTGAGACTTTCGCAAAAGCCGCTCTGTACATTTAGCTAACGTAATATAGGAATAAAATTTTGATATCGCTTACGCATGTGTAGTGAAAAATTATTTAGTTAACCTACTCATTTTTTATATAATTGTTTTATTTTTTAATTCTGATTACAGGGTATTATGTGCAATGTAGTTTGTCATATTTTCAGAAAAGAATAGTATTTTATATCAAGAACTCTGACAATTAAAGAAAAATATTGGAAAAATTTGGGACTGTTTTTATAAAACCTTTATTTTTCTATGAGTATACATACTATCGACATAAAAATGAATACAGTTTATTACAATAATCTACTTAATCATAATCTGCAGTTTGAGTTTATACATTTCAAATCTGCATACATCATAAGAAAAACATCGCGGAAATCGTGGGTTGCGCAAATTTTGCAACATTTTAGTTACTTGATGAATTCGTGGGATATGCAGCAAGAGGCTTGATGTAACTTATATTTCACAAATATATATATATATATATTTCTAAAAATGAAGCCATTAAAATCCATGATATCCACCAAACGCTATGAATTTACCATAAAAACTATCAGAGTCCAAAATACTAGACAGAATATGCGATTCCCTTAATTGAATATCAATGAAAGAACTTCAAAATCAGAAACAAGAATAGACATATTTATGAAGGCTATATATATATATATAGCAAAAAGGAAATCATAAATGTATGAAGAATTTGACAGAATCCTAAAGTTGAACAAAAAACTGAACAAAACAAGTTGAACAAAACAATACGCCCCACTAAAAAAAATCTTAAGAAAATATCTGTAGGAAATTGGCCCATTTTTAAATATTCTGCAGATATTTTTAAGGATGTCTTAAAATAAACTGCTGATAGTTTAGAGGTAAAATTCCATTTGCAACATTTCTTTAGCTTTCTATAGAATTTATGGAGAAAGTAGAATTTCTTCAGGTAATCTTAAAGTTATTTCTAGTGAGATGGTGACAAAATTTATATAATACAAATAATTTAAATTATACAAGACGTTTATATCAACATCTAATAAACATATCAAATCTTTCAAAATATGTGTCACCTTTATAGCCAACTTTTTGTTTGAAGATTTTTAAATCCTTTAACATAAGGTATTATCGTTATTTAACATAATCATAATGCTAATGAGAATAGAAAAAAAAATATGAATTTAACAATTACAAAACAAATGTTAATCTAGTTTTTCCCACGAAACAACTGTTTACATCTTGCCTTCAGGGATACCTTTTCAAGAAGAAAATAAACATAAATATCGTTCTCGACGACTTAAAAGTCACTATTATTTAATTTTGACGTTTTTCTCCAATAGGAATTCCTGGAGTTCAGTGGTGCTCATCATGCAAATCCAATAGACAATGGTAGCAAGAATTTATACTTTTTACTCCATTAATAATTGCAAAATTCAAAAATATTGTGATAGTGAAAAAATTTTAGTAATTTTTTTCTTTATCACTGAAACGAATATTATCAAGGGAGTGTTTTTGAAATAAAAGTTACTCGAAATCTACTTCCCTCCTCCCCAAACTCTGAGCGTCTGAGAACTTTTTATCAGATTCATAAAAATGTTTCAATATGAAAGCGGATTCAAACGTATACGAGAAGTATTGTATGAGAAATATTAAAAATGGGTTATCACCTATCTGAAAATTTGCTTTACATGTACGCAATAGGTGATTTATTGTAATGTTATTTTAGATATCGATGCAAAATTAAAAAAAACGTACTCCCCTTAGTCCATTTAGGGGTATTTGAACGACTCTTTTTTATGATTTATCAACAGAGGATCGGGAACGTTTAATAGTGCATGTTATTCTCACTGATGAAGCATTGATTATATCATCACTTAGAGAGTTTTCAGTCAATATAGGGATACTAACATCCTTCTGGTGAAGATATTTTGTTTGATTTGACATTGCTTTGAGGCTTATAGCAGCTATGGCTTTCACCTCGAATAATCCATTACACACAGAAACAAAGACAATTCAGAACTACTTTTATTTCACATATATATTTCACAACAAAAATGCAACACACCATCCATGTCTTCGCCGGATTCGAACCAGGATCCCTTTGCATGCAGTAGCTGTCGCTACTGATCATTTCACTGGGGCGATACAAGACTTTTTTTATTACCATCTAGAGATCGTAGTTGATTAAGGATAAAACCCCAGTTAGCCACGACCCTCAAGGCCTTGGAAATCAACGCCCTTTTTCATGAGTAAAGATTGTTGGATGACCCCCAGACTTGCTGTATTTTCCAAGTTAATTATTGACAAGGATATTTGAAATATTGTGGCAGTAGTATTTTAATCATCCATTATTGATAGCTGACTCTACGTTTGCAATCATCCTCTTCACTGTAATTGGGATAACGCCAGCAACTAGTATTTTTTCGTGCGTCTTAATTTTTCATATATTGTCCGACACCTGTAAGAAAATCTAGAACTATTCATATGAAAAAACACATGAAAAAATATAGATAAAAATTAACAAACCCGTCTTCCCACTATATATAAAAGTTAACCCGGGGTGTTAAACTCGGTTTACAGCATCTTTTTTTTTCAATAATAAAATGTGATATAGAAATTATATCATACTGAAAGTAGATATTCTAAGAAATTAAATTTATATGAATAAGAATTAACCAAATAGGTCTTTTCTGTAAGTAATATACATTGATAAAATAATAAAATAAAGAATATTTTTTTCAGAACTTGCTCAATAAAAATCTTCATACGTTCCAAAATTCACTACATCGGGAGATTGAAACTAAGTAAGCTGTATACTTAATTTTACACGTATTTTGAAAAGACACTTATAGATCGTTCATGATTCTTTAATCACCATTTATTGTTTCAGTTTTCTAATTTCTCCAGAGAAAATGACGATCCTGACTCAAGCAGATTAACTTCAGTGAATCGAGTTGCAATTAATCACTACTTAATCTGAAGATAAGATGAACATATTTGGCATAAACTCGTCTTTAAACAAAAGAAGTTAATTGTTTTTCTCGATGCGTATAAAATATGTACAATTTAGTCCCGCATTATAAATCTAATTTAAATAAAAGGAAAATAAAGTGCATTGCTTATGATAGTTATATGAAGAAGAATTAACCAGCTAGTTCATATAATGAGAGTATTTTTTTCGAGAAATTTCATTTATGTAATATTTATTGAGGAAAATAATAAAGTGAAATAATATTTTTCAAAGAATCCGCCAATAAAGGTCGTCATATGTTCCAAATTAACTACGTCAAGAGAATGAATCCAAGCAAACAGTATAATTAATCCTAGACTCATTTTCGAAAAGACACTTATAGGTTGCTGATGATTCTTTAGTCTCCATTAATTGTTTTAGTTTTCTAATTTCACCAGAGAAAATGACGATCATGACTAAAGCAGATTAACTTCAGTGAATTGAGATGCAATTAATCACTACTTAATCTGAAGATAAGATGAACATATTTAGCATAAACTCGTCTTTAAACAAAAGAAGTTAATTATTTACCTCGATGCGTATAAAATATGTGCAATTTAATAACGCATTTTAGATATAATGTAAATAAAATGAAAATAAACCGCATTACTTATGATAGTTATATAAACAAGGATTAATCAGATAGGTTATACGATGAGAATTTTCTTTTTTCGAGAAATTTCATTTATATAAATTATATTGTGGAAAATCATAAAATGAAATAATTTGTTTTCAAAGAATCAGCCAGTAAAGGTGTTTATATGTTACAAATTCACTACGTTAAGAGAATGAATCCAAGCAAACAGTACAAATTATCCTAGACTTATTTTCGAAAAGACACTTACAGCTCGTTGATGATTCTTTAATCACCATTAATTGTTTTAGTTTTCTAATTTTACCAGAGAAAATGACGATCCTGACTAAAGCAGATTAACATCAGTTAGTTGAGCTGCAGTTGATCACTACTTAATCTGAAGATAAGATGAACATATTTGGCATAAACTCGTCTTTAAACAAAAGAAGTTAATTATTTTCCTCGATGTGTATAAAATGTGTACAATTTAATCACGCATTTTAGATATAATGTAATTAAAATGAAAATAAAGCGCATTACTTTTAATAGTATATGCACAAGAATTAACCAGCTAGGTTATACAATGAGAATTTTCTTTTTTCGAGAAATTTCATTTAAGTAATATATATTGATAAAAATAATAAAATGAAAGAATGTTTTTTTAAAGAATTGGCAACAAAAGCCTTCACATATTCCAAATTCACTAAAACAAGAGAACGAATCCAAGCAAAGTGTATATTTAATCTTAAACGTATTTTTGAAAAGACACATATAAATCGCTGATGATTCTTTAATCACCATTTATTGTTTTAGTTTTCTAATTTCTCCAGAGAAAATGACGATCCTGACTAAAGCAGATTAGCTTTAGTGAATTGAGTCGCAATTAATCACTACTTAATTTGAAGATAAAATCAACATATGTGGCATAAACTCGTCTTTAAACAAAAGAAGTTAATTGTTTTTCTTGATTCGCATAAAATATTTACAATTTAATCACGCATTATAAATATAATGTAAATAAATTGAAAATAAAGCGCATTGCTTATGATAGCTATATGAACAAGAATTAACAAGCTAGATCATATAATGAGAAATTTCCTTTTTCTAAAAATGTCATTTAAGTAATATATATTGATAAAAATAATAAAATGTAAAAGTTTCTCCAATAAAGGTCTTCATCAGTTGAAAATTCACTACATCCAGAGAATGATTCCAAACAAAGTGTATACTTTATCCTAGATAGTATTTTTGAAAAGATACTTATAGATCGCTGATTAGTCTTTAATCACATTTGTTTTACTTTTCTAATTTCTCCAGAGAAATTTACGATCCTGACTAAAGCATATTAACTTTAGTTAATTGAGTTGCAATTAATCACTACATAATCTGAGGATAAGATGAACATATTTGGTATAAACCTTGTTTTAAAACAAAAGAAGTTAATTGTTTTTCTCGATGTGTCAAAAATATGCACAATTTAGTCATGCATTATAAATATAATGCTAATTAAATAAAAATAATAAAATGAAAGAACATTTTTCTAAAGAATTAGAATATACAGATCTTCATACGCTCCAATTTCACTATGTCAAGAGATTGAACCCAAGCAAAGTGTATACTTAATCCTAGAGAATATTTTCGAAATGACACTTATAGATCGTTGATGGTTCTTTAATCACCAGTAATTATTTCAGTTTTTTTATTTATCTAGAGAAAATGACGATCTTGACTAAGGCAGATTAATTCCAATTAATTGCGTTGTAATTAATCACTACTTAATCTGAAGAAAAAGGTGAACATATTTGGCATAAACTTGTTTTCAAACAAAAAGAATTAATTGTTTTTTCGATCGTTCAAAATATGTACAATTTAGTCACGCATTATAAATATAATCTTAGTAAAGGGAAAATTAAACACATTACTTATGATAGTTAAGTTTCCGGCCAATAATAAATATGTTTGGACTATGTTGCATATAATATTTACAAAGGAAACATTTGTCTTATAGATGCTTTTTCATTAGTCCCATTTTAGTTTTGCCATTTCTAAGAAGTATTTTGAGTAACATTTGAATCAGAAAGAAACCAAAAACATCAGTATTTATATACTTTAAAAAAATTAAACATAAAAAATGTCATGTGCAAAGATGTTTGTTTATTTTTGTCAAAATCTTTAAAATACAATGAAATATATTCTAAAATACAATCTAATGTACAATTTAGTTACATATATTTTTAAATAATAATAAAATTTCATGTAGATTTACTAATAATAAACTTAATAAAAATAGTTTTTTTTGTAAAATTTTTTAGATCCTTTAACAGCCTTAATAAATCTGTAATTGTGCTAAAAATATTGCAATTGAAAAGCAGGATTGACTATTGGCAAAAAGTTTGCACGATATATTTTTCTGGCACAGATAATAAGTAAGTATCTAAAAAAGTGAAAGAAAAAACTAGTCAAACATGGCAGATAAACTGATAATTTTAATAACATTACCGTTTCCTTACTTTTTTCTTATTGATTTATATTATTACAAATGTTACGTTACAATGCGGAAAATCATATTACCCGCAGTTTTAAAAGTTTTTGATTGATTCCTTTATACTTAACCATTAAACCTTGAAAACTATTCAGAAATTCGCCTTATCAAAAAGAATCGATAACTAAAATTTAAGTCAAATCAGATAATTCTGATACAAATCCATTTATCTAATTCAAGCGGGATAATTTTCCATTCCTCCTCTATATTAAACAAAAGAATCTTTCAACTAATCAGGGGATTGTTGTATCAGTATGAACGCATTCCCAAAACTTGAAGAAAATCGATTAATTCTACATATAAGACCATTTACCTAAATTAATAGGGCATCTGCCTTGATACCCCTTTTATGCATATCCAATGAATCCCCAAAACAAATCAAGGAATCATCTTATCAGAATGAACTTACATCCAAAATTTAAAGCAAATCGGTAAATTCTGCGTGAAAACCCATTTACGTAAATTTATGAGAGTTAGATCCTTTTCTCCCTTTATACTTAACCAATGTTCACCCTATACTATCCATGGTGATGCCTCATCAGGATGATCTTATATCTAAAATTTGAATGAAATCTCACAATTCTGCATGAAAAACCCATTTATCTAAATTAAGCTGGGGGGGGGGGGTTCACCACCCGTACCACTTTATACTTATCCAATGAACTTCCAATTAAATTTTTTATATTACCAAATTCCAAAAATTTAGTTCCAAAACTCGTTAAAATATGGCATTCAACACCGAAAAACACGATCTCTGCAAGCAATCCAAAACAAGAAAAATGCCAAGTCAAGTATTCCTCTAAATCATAACATAATCTTTTCAAAATATTCACAGATCGAAACTTCTGTATAACATTTTTACAGCTTACCAAATAAACAAACCGTTTACTGCATAATTCTATTGATGTTTATTTTTGAGAAATTTAATTTTGAAATCGGAGTATTATTTGCTGGATATCCTGTATCTATACTACCTAAAATAGTAAAAGTTACTTTGATCAATTATACATATAATGCTGTTGAAATTTTCCATTCGCCAATTTCCGCCAACAAATGGATGTTGTTGAAAACGTATTTTGTACTTCTACTTGTATCAGATACATATAGAATTTATATACACCAAGTAAAATTTAATACGTAATTATATTTAAAACCGCAAAATCACTACTGAAAACGCACTTCCAGCAATCATTGTTTATAGCCTTCAATTATTGTTCAATTTCTTTTGTAGCCAAATTCCTTTGCGTGTCTCTGTAAATAAAAAATAAATTCTATGGTTATCACATTCTTTTTAGTATACTTCAGATGTATTATTCATTTTAGTATGTTTAATATATTATAATACAATTAAAATACCCTGCAAACGATTTTTAAAAAACTATTAAATTGAAATACAGTTTATAAACAAATATCACATTAAAATACCATATTTCATATTCGAAAATGTAAAAATTGTAATCATGCAATGCCTAGAAGCTAAAGTAATTTCAATTTAATCGAAATTTTTTGTTCGATTCGTTGCTGTGATCAAAATAAAGACAGCGTTAATTCATAGACATGTTAATTTTTAAATATAGTTTTAATTTCCTTTAAAGTTTTAATTGCGAAAACTTTAAGAGTGAAAATGAAATTACTTTCGTTATAATTAAACATAAAATTGTTTGTCTTAAAAGCATTAAACTGAAACTAACAGGAAATTCAAAAAGAGCGGAAAAAGATTTCGTAATTAATTTTTTAAAGAAAAGTATCGCGTAAGATAGGGCTTATTTCAGACCTATTTAGCACTATGCAGCGCATTACCTTAATAAGTAATATCCACGGTGCAATTTTAAAGTTCACCTAGATGTTTTCTTTTAGCCTGGAGTAAACACCGTTTCAGCGGATTTAACCTCAAATTTATATGTTTTCGGAGTTAGGGAAGGAGGTATTGGCTTCAAAGACAAAGAACGCTTATTTTAAATTAAATCTGTGAAAAATCTAACTAATTAAGAAAAGCTTCTAATAAAACCAACTTTCGTGGATTATAATTAAGGTGTAAGTTAATTTGTAATATTTAGTACAGTTATGTATTACTTTTATATATATATATATATTTAATCCGAAATTCTTAATTAAAATAAAATTTAAAAAAAATTAAGATTTAAAAAAAAGAAAATCATTACTTAAATGAAATGTGGGCCAAATTAATTACTTACAGGGCTCGTAGTCATCGAAGAATTCAAGTGTATTTAAATGCTTTAGTATTAGAAATTTTGTAAAATACTGGTCGCTGTATCTAACGATAGAATTTATTTTCATTAAATAAGGCCACTATTACTTTGTCAAAATTCTGGTAAAAAAAGAGTTTTACGTTTTTGAAGCGACAAACCCTGATTTGCTATAATAATTTACAGCAGCAAGTATTATAACTAACAAGAAAATTGTAGGTACATTGCAAACTAAACTGGGAACTTTCTTTAATGCTTTGCACTTTAATAAAAATCAGAGTGGAGTAGTTCTGTAAAAACCAAAATAGAGAATGTCTACATTTGACTTTAAAAATTTTACAGAAAAGGATGCATTTATTCCTTTCGTGTCCGAATTATTTTTTACATTTTTTTAGAAAAAAAGTACTTTTTCGTTAATAATATTAACACTAGCTATCCAAATACATGAATGAATGTTTAACGAATATTTCACTGTCTTAAAGATAACGAATATTTCACTGCCTTAAAGCTAACGAATTCTGTTTTTTTGCGTACTATTCAGTTAACTTCATATGAAAATAGGCAATAAGAAGTAAATAAGTAAGAATTTTTGCATATATTTAGAAAGTATTGTATTACAATAAGATTTATCTTATATTGTGAAAATACAAAGCACTTCTTTTTCGCTTCTTTGCATCCAGCCTACTTTGAAGGAAAAACACGTTTTACAGGGAAGTACAATCGCCAAATACTAAGGGAAACAGACAGACTTTACTTTTCCCCGGATTTAAAAAAAAATAATAATTTTAACCCTTTCGGATCTGATTTTTTTTACAATTTTTAGAAAAATTACTTTAACGTTGATAAAATTAATATTAACTATCCGAATATATTAATTAGTGCTGAATGAATATATCATTGTTTGAAACATAACAAATTTTGTTGTTTTGCGTACTATTAAATTAATATTCTTAAGACGATTGGCTAAAGAAGAATTTTTTGAAGATATTCAGAAAATATTGTATTACAATATGATTTAACTTATATTGTAGCTTTCTAATACTTTTTGCATCACACACATGATTATTTCAGGAAATTATCTTTTATTTTAAATTTAAAGAGTGAAATATATGTTTAAAAAAAAGATTCGCAAACGGTGCAAAGAGAAATAAGCAAGTAATAATAATAATTACTATTACTAAATGTCTAAACATAAATGAAGTCATATAGTAAATGCATAGACATATATTAACATAACTACACATAAATAATAGCAAAAGTATTTCTTAAAACAAAATAATACTCCATTAAAAGACATGTACTATTAATAGCATACCAGACCCGAAATGTTTAATTAAAAAATATTATCAAAATATAAAAAATCACCATATCCTATTTTTATAAATTTGAAATTTTTGCACTTGTAAAACTGTCTTTCTAATAAAAATAAAAATTCAGAAATTGCACATCAAACATAGTTAATTATGTACTTTCGTACTATAAAGACGTTTTAGAAATATTTAAATCGTGATGTAATAGTAAACAGTACATCGTATATTGTATAAGTATCCGAAATCCTTTGTTTCTCCCAGTAAATACCATCTGCTTTCTATTATACAAGAAGTAAATTGTAGCAAACTTCAGCAACTTATATCAATTTCATAAAATATTAAATAATTCCCAAACAATCTTTCCCTCTATACCATTATGTAATGGAAAACTTTTGTGTGGCCTTGTAGTAGAATAAAAATCATTCTTTGCACCACAGATTGCAGTAGTTCTACCATCCTATGTAAAGAACAAAACATAATTATCAAACGAACGAACGACATGTCACTACACATACGGAACAATGAAAAGCAAAAAAGCATGATATAAATCTGGTTATGGAAAGAAATGAATAATTTTATATTTAGAGGTTCCCTGAATCCGTTTTCGCAACTTTTGCAATGATCTAGAATGTATTTTACAATGTATTTTTACTATACGTTAATATTTGTTGACTATTTCTGTTCCCAGAGTCCGTTCTTTTATATTTTTCCGATGATGCCGTTATGTACACGTGTATGTGTGTGAACGGGATTTCGCCTAAAACTATGCTTTCAATTAAGCTCCCATTTGTTGAAAATGTTAGTGTCCGCTGCGTAAGGAGTTTTATTCACTTCAACAAAAATCAATCAATTTTTTTTTTTAAATCTAAAACAAAAATTGTAAAAGTAAGAACTAGTTGTAGATCATCCTCAGCTATTCTATGCAAAAAAATCATATTAGAATATTAAAATTTGAACGAGTTATTTGAAAAAAAAAGACCCTATAGACATAAAATCATCATTCGGGTCTTTTTCAGTGACTAGTGTGAGGCCTTAAGAGTTTGTTTTAAAATCTAAATAGCAGAAGTAGATGGATACCATTAAATTAACTCATTTCATTAAAATAATATAAACAAAATCAAAATTTTATGATTTGTCGTGTGATAAGTAAGCAAAGTTTTATGTCTCCAACTTATATAGCTTTTGACAAAGAACTCTGTCACGTTCAGAAAAACGAAGGAGTGAGACTAGTAATGTTTAGTCCGATGCCAGAAATATTAAAAAGGTCTTAGAAACCATCTTTCAAATTACATATTATACCAAAATTTATTTATAAGTATAATGTTATAATGCATAATTATTATAATTTACTATGACGACATTTTTTTAAAGCACATATATTCTAAAAAAAAAAAGAATCAAGTACTTCACTTTTCAGATAATAAATCTCAAATAAATCTATTTCTTTTTCTAAATTCCGGCGATAAAATAACAACAAAAACGAAAAAAAATCACACTAATTTGTTTATCTCTGTTTTTAATACATGAAAAAAAATTGCATAACTGAATTTAAGAATGCAAAGGCACGTTTCATTCACAGTGTCTTGTCAAAGTTTTGAAAAAGAATGATAATATGCAGAAAATTCCTCCACTACAAAATAGCTTTGTAAAGCACCTTTGGAACGGTATATCGTTTTAAATTGTTTAACATTGCAGTAAAGTAAGTAAAGCATATTAGCTATGAAATATGATGCAAATAAATATAGGAGAATTTAATGAAAGACATGAAATATAGTGTTTTAAAATTAATCTTTTGCCTAAATATACTCTATCAAATCTTGCATAAAAATATAAAACAGGATGTATAACTACTTATACCGATCACATATATATAATTATTATATTACGTATACACGATCATTTATATAGAATTATTATATTACTTATATACGATCATTTATATATATTTAAAAATTAATATATTAGCCACGTCAAGTAAGTTTCAGTTAAAATTATTTCTTACGTTAAAATGCTTTAGGTGACTGTAACATAATGACTGAAATGTATAAAGAAAAATCCATTAAAAACATTTTCTATCAAACTAATTTTCTTCATTTTTCTTTTTAAATTTATAAAAGATATCTATATGTAATGCAAAGCCACATATATTTTACAATACCCAATGACAGTACAAGATAAAGAAAATATAAAAACAAAATAAGGCTAAAAATTGTCGTAATTATAACTACACTGTTAATACTTTGCAGCAAATTGTATAATCATTCGACCGTTATTTGAGAAAATGATTACATAATAGTAATTTAACTACAATCGAGTCTCCCTATAACGAAACTCCATACATCGAATTTCTTTATATAACGATTTTTTAATAGGAACCGTCCCCTTTTTCCATTATTACATTAAAAAGTCCGTATATAGCGAAATATCTATCTCCATATAACGAATATTTTCGTAAAATGTTCTTTATTCAATTTTTTAAAAAATCTTCGAAATCACATGGAATCAGTTTTCCATCACTTATTCTTGATTTATCATTCAGTGCTGAGTTTATTATATTACTTCTGTCCTTGAATCTCCTTGTTCTTTAAATCCAACGAATTCACCACCCCCCTCTCCCATGCATCTTTCAACATCTTTCTCAAAGCAGTGTCAACTGGACTGTTACACATATAAGTGCATAATCAATGGGGGTAATTAAAGAAAAAATAATTTACAATTGCTTCATAAAGGTCGGATTTTCTAAATTAGAGGATAATGTGGATTCTGAGGACGAAAAATACGTGACTTGAGCAGACTTAAAAGAGTAATAGAAATTAATTAAGGAACGCGCCGAGGTGTCGAAGACAATTTTGCTCTCTCTGATTTTTAAAAAATGGATGACGATCTCAATATTGCACAGTATCCTATGATAGTGATATTTTAAACAAAGTTAACATTCTGTTAATTTTTTAACATAGTGGGCAATGATGATGAATGCGACAATAAGCATAAGAACGAAAATCTACAAGAGAAAAAACCATCACGCAGCGAAATGATGAGTTCTTTTGATCTTATTAAGAGAGGCCTTCAAAAGTGGAAAAATGTTCCCTATACAATTCTTTATTTTTTGCTAAAATTTGAATATTTTTTTCTAGAGTGTAACAATTTTGAAATCAAAACAACAAAAAATTTCAGATTTCTTCGACTAAAATTAATACAAGCAGTGTACCTTATTTAAATTTCATTAAACTTTCAAATAAATGTCTGTTCTCTTTTTTAAAACAATTTAAATAATTAAGAAATAGAATATTACGTTAATATTTAAGTTAAATATTTAAAATTCTTAATTAAAAACATCAAAAATAATATTTGTTCAAAATTTATACATTGAGTAAAAATTTTAACGTCATTCTCCATACAACGAATTTCTCTATATAACGAATTTCTGATTGGAACAATGGATTTCGTTATATAGACATTGGTCACGTCATTGGACACGTTATATTGTCTTTACAAACCCGACTGTATATTCTGATCATAAAATAGACAATAATATGATCAGAATAGCTTCAAATTTCAGTTGTTTAACCGTTTTCAATAGAAACAGTCGAATGACTGGACAGAATGCTTCAAAATTTTAACAGTGTCAACTCACAGCCCAATTCACGTATGCAAAATAAATAAATAAATAAAAATATGAAATGTATAACTGATGCATACAATTCTAAATTCAAAATTGCTTTTCTTCTTTTTTTTTCTTCATAACCTATTTATTTATTACTTATTCTGATTAATGTCATCCAGCCCATGCATTTGGCACCGGTACTAATTCACTTTCTCCTACTTCACGATCACTTCTTACATACTGCCTTTGACAATAAAGTTCGGTGAATGAATTTAGAACTGCCGATCTGGCAAAACTGGGGAAACAAAACGCTGCACCTGCATGGAGGCAAGTGTTGACCATCTTCCCCCACCGTTGTTCAATGGTGAGTCGTTTATGTTCGGTGTAAGGCGTGCTTTACAAAGTGCTTGTTCAGTGTGTTCGTTCTTAACTGAGAACAGGAAAATGAACGAACAAAAGATCAGTTTAAAGTTGGGTTTTAAGATTTGCAAGACACCGGAAGAATTTCATGAGGGGTGGTGCAAATTGAACATCCATCATACTCGCCAGATCTAAATCCTCCAGACTTCTTCCTATTTTCACGACTCAAACTCTCTTTGAAATAGATTTGACCCTATTGCTGACATCCAACGAAACGTGACGAAGCTTTTGAACTCCATCCCAAAGGAAGACTTCTTGTGAATTTCCCAGGATATGTATAACAGATCTTAGTGGTGAATAGTTATGGGAGATGACTATTTCGAAGGATGGTATGGTAACTTTAGTTAATATTTTATCTACATTAATGTTACAGGACTATTCACCGAACTTTATTGTCAAAGGTAGTATAAATGAACGTGTATAAGCAATCTAATAAAATTATATATAAGTGATCGTGTATACGTAATATAAAAAATATATATATGTGATCGTACACTGTTAAAAAAAATCTGAAATTCACGGATATATTTTTCCCGAATTTCACAAAAAGTCCCTTTTCACAACAAAAGGGAAATCCGTTAGAATCCCGTTAAATCCGTCCGAAGGGTTCCGTTAAAAATCTAGACTAGTACATCAATTTCAGATTTAAACTAATTAAAAAAATTGATTAAAAAAACAATAGATAGTATGTATCGGTCTAAAATAAAATAAAATAAACCGATTACAAATATTCTAATATATCTTCTCTTGTTTATTTATTTATGCCTAAGTGGAACAAGATCACGAGATAGCTAGGATCCGGTGTAGAACCTATTTGTCCCACCCGGTAAGTTCTCCGGCATGCGGAGATTCATTACAATAACTTTCAGTTCTCAAAAAGAAAAAAAAAAGAGAAAAAAAAAGGAAATCTTTGAAAAGCACAACAGATTTTCCCACTAACTCATGAAAGACATACTTTTTACAGACTGGTATTAGAAGCTTTGGATCAATCATTAAGGACCTATTGCACTATCAAAAGGTCTCGCGTTCAATCCGCAGGAGGGCTTGAAGTAAATTATACAAAAATTAAATTAAACTAAATTAAATAATATAGCACCTCAAAATCACTCGAAAATTTCGCATTCTTTGACGATTGTTCGGTTCAATAAATTTAAATTAAATTATTATTATTAAAAATCAAACTTTGTAACAGAAAGTTACCGCTTCTTCAAACTTCTTTTTTCGTTTTTCTTTCTTTTATTTTCCAAAATGGAAAATCTACTAATGGAATGGTAAATGACTGGCTACTTTGCAGCCAGTAGTTTTATCGTAAATTCGCAGATTTTATTTTTATTTTTTTTAAGCAGCGTATATAAGTGATATACTATTAATATATCCTTTATTATATTTTTAGCAGGATTTAATGGCGTATTTTAGACAATAGTATAAATTCAAAGGAAAATGTAAATTTAAAATTTATTTTTTTCATGTCGAGTTATTTGATTATAATACACTTAAATGGATACCTTTAAAGCTTCAAATTTTTCAATTTTTTTAAAACATATTTTGAATTTGTAATCATTTCCGATCAATATGTAAAATACTACATTAAAAACTAATTACAACAGGTTTATTAAGACTACGTACGTGATGTGAAGTGTGATAATAAAATTTGAGTCGTGTTCATTCAAAACAATAAATTGTGATATTGCGCTAACTGTTAGTAAAAAACTATCATGGCAATCAAAATAAACTTTTGCGACATATTTATTTCTATATTATCTACAACTTAAAATCAGATTTTTATTTTTTGTTTTGTATTTTGAAATATTGTGATAAACTATTTTTTTTTTAATTTTTATGCTATTTTTTTTATTTTGTTAACACTTTCAACAAATAATCTGGTTTCAGTATAAAGGTAACACTACTGTGTATTTATTTTTACCAAAATGTCCATTTTATATGCATATTTTCAGATTTTATCTTGCGCCCAAGACGTGTTATTTTTTTCCCTCTAATTATCATATATATTTTTTAACTTATTATTTCAATTTTTATTTATGAATTTACAAGTATATATGCATTATTAAATATAAATTTAAATATGAGGTATACACTTAAATCAAATTTGAGTTCTATTTTTCACTTATCACACAAACTTTGAAGCTTGGAATGTAGTATTATTTTTTGCTTTTTGACGTGTTCAAAAGTATTCTATCCCCTTAAGGGTACAATAGACTTTTAAAATTGAAAAAAAAAATCAAATTTTCGAATTTTCATTTTTAGCATAATAACATTATATGAACTCCCTGCTATTGAACGCAAAAAGAATTTTTCAATTTCGACTATTTTAACTGGAGTTACAAGCATTTTTGTCCAATCAGCTGATTCTACCACGTCCCTTTGTTTACTTTTTCGCGATTCGCAGCCGTATAATTTAGCTTAGTTCTTCGTTTTACCTTACTCAATGTTATTATTTTGTACTGATTACTTATTAATTTTGTCATTTTGCAAAACAATATTTTAACTGTAACTTTTAACTGTTTCTTTTAGTGTTAGTTTACTATGTATTTAGAGGAATTGCTTTTTGTTCGCAATCTTTTTAGCGTAAAATAAAACAAAAATATTTCTCAACAACTGTTTAATATATTTAACAAAAAATGTACAATAAGAGGTATTTATACCATGAATATTTCCAGATAAATTTAAAAAAATCATCAGAAAATAAAAAAGTTAGTTTTGAGAACATTCTTTAAAATTAAGATACTTTACGTCCTTTGCATGAACTACTGTCGAGGCCACACATTTTATGTGAATTTACCATAAAAACATAAAACACTTACATATAAGCTAGAAATGATATTATATCCCTTATAAATAACTGAAACCGTGTCAGTAGGAAAATATTAACCAATTATAACCATTGTAGTTACTAAAACTTGTTTTTCTCAGAATGAATATTTTCGTCGTATTCATGATTTCAAAATGTTCCATGCGAAATTCTTTATACCTGATTTTTCTGATTTTTTTCTAAAATGCTCTCTATATATGTGTTAACAAATGTTACTAGACTTATGTAATGTAAATAAACTTGTTTAGATGCATTTAAATTTTTTAAATTTCAGTTATATGGAATTTTTAATGATTTTTTAACGAAAAATACAAAAAAAAGTTAAAATTATTTTTTTAAATGTTTTACAAATAATATGTTAAAAATGCTTAGTAACATTTATTTGTATGCATGAAAGGGTTATTATGGAAAATTTTTGAACAAGTATGTGAAAACTGCTTGCGCCGGGAGCATTTTGAAATATTGCCCTTTTTCGTTAATTAAAAAAAAACTCTGTATCTCAAAAACTATTGAATGTATTTAAAAACAAAATTGTGAAATAAGATGCATATATACTAAGACTATTTCCAGTAATTTTTTATAAAATTCATTGAAAATTAAAAAAATTAGTTTTGAGAGTCCACTGTACGCTTAAGTAGCAATACAGTTTCTATTTCTTAAGCATGACATGACAATATATAAATTAAAAGTTTAAAAGCTTTGAATATGGACGTGAGGAAACATAATTTAAAATTATTTTCTATTCTGATTTATTGAATTTTTAAACTATACTTTAATGTGACAAAAGAAAAAATTGTAATCTTTTACAATACTACTTTGTTTCAGTTATGTAATATGTTTCGACCTAAGAAAAGAAAAGAAAAATTACTTTTTAAAAGCTTAGATTTTAACTGCATAGAAAATTAAAAGACAGAAAAAATATGTTTTCAACCCTTTCGGATCTGGTGTACTATTAATAGTACATATCTTTTCACCGAATATTATTTTATCTAAAAAATTAATTAGCAACTTTCCACACATAGATATAATAGTGTATGGCTGTGCCTTTCTTATTATGACCTCCTTTACATTTTTACATTTAGTATTGACAAAAACAATAAAAATTTACTTAAATCTCTTTGCACCGTTGGCTATTCTTTTATTTTATACATATGTTCCACGCTTTAAATTTTAAATATAGGTTACTTTTCCGAACTAATTATGTAGTATGAAACATAAAAAGCATTAGAGATCTCGTAGTAAAACGTTATTTTCCAAACGTTTCCCAAAACTCTTCCTTAGCCTATTATCATATAACTATAAAGTGAATAGTATACAAAGTAATTAAATTCATTAAATATAAGACGATAACATAATTTTTATATATTATTAAATCTATTTGGATAACTACGATTAACATTAGTTAAAAAAATGGACCCGAAAGAGTTAAGTGTAACTTATTTTATATTACTTTAATGTGACGAACAATAGCTGCACAATTTGATTCTAGAATGCAAGGCTATGTATCATTCACAATGCCTTAGCACAGTTTAAAAAAAGCGAGAGAGAATATTCTGAAAAATGTACTCATTTATAACTAAATACCCTCTTGGGACAAAAACTTTCGGAGCCCTCAAGTCCCTTTGAATTTATTTTTTCATCATTTCCACGGCTGAAAGACACCATTTTCTCTTGGCGATATCCAGATGTCCATTATCGGATATCACATTGCGTTTTCCGAACCCTTTTTTTCCAGAAGTGTCCTTTTCTCCAATAAACGTGACATGAAATCTAAATCGTTGTTGCATTTTAAACTTCTTGAGTAAATGTTTATGGGCCGTCTCCTTGCTTTGGCTCTAATAATTCATCCTCGCCAACCTTTGGCGCCGTGTTTTGCCGGTGGCAACCCCCCCTGTTCGTGCGTCGTAGTAGCAGTAGCGGTACCGCACTTGCAGCAAGGCCGTGTGTGTGAATTACGGAGCGCGGACCACCGAAGAGAAGACGGAGGAAGGGCCGCAGGATGACCGCGGCCCGCCGGCCTGATGAGTTCGCGGGACCCTGTAGGGTCAACACGTTACCCCCTTTATACCCGCACTGCATGCGACACCAGCAACACAGGTATGATGCTTTAAAAGTTGCAATTTTTTTTAATGTTTTTAATTTTTCTCTAGAAAAGCATGCCCGAAAACTCAGTTTCAAAATAAAATATTGAAAACTAATCAGAAAGAAATTTGTGCAATATTTGGATATGTGAGAAAGCATTGAAAGAAATTTTCGATGCAGAATAAATAATAACAATTTCTTTAAATTTTAATTTAATAATGCATAGTTTACAATATTAAGAAATTTAAAGAGTAGGTTTTCATACATAAAAATTTTCACAAGAAAAAAAACTTAGAAAAGAAGTAACTTTAAACGTTGCAATTTTATTAAATGTTTTCAGCTTTCCTTTAGAAAATCATGCCCGAAAATTTAGTAGAAATAATTTAGTGCAATATTTGGATATTGGAGAAAATATTGAAAGAAATTTCTGATGCAGTATAAGTAATAACAATTTCTTGAAGTTTTAATTTAATAATGTATAATATTTATATTTATAATATAAAGAAATTTAACAAGCAAGTTTTCAGACATTAAAATTTTCACAGCAAGGAAAAAAAACTTATAAAATTTGTTGCTTTAAAAGTTTCAAATTTTTTTAATTCAGTCTTTTTTAAACTCAGTTTTAAAATAAAATCTTGAAAAATCTTTAGAAAGAATTTTTTGCAATATTTGGATATTGGAAAAGGCATTGAAAGAGTTTTCTCATGTGGCATAAGTAATATTTTTTTTTTTTTTTAATTTTTATTTAATAATGTATGACATTTATAATTACACAATACAAAGAAATTTAACAAGCAGATTTTCAGACATTAAAATTTTTATAACAAGAAAAAATTTACAAAAAAAGTTTTAAAATGTTTTAAAAAATATTTTCAATCATTGTATTAAATATTTATGATGATTGAAATGAAACATATTAATATTTGTAAGTTTGAAATTTAATAAATTGGGTTTTTAAAATTAATAAAAAAGTTCAAGAATCGCAAAACTTTTGATATATTTTTTCTTTAAAGTGAAATTTTAAAATTTATAAATAAACTTGCAAAAATCAGGAAATATATCTTTTCATAACATGAAAAAGAAATTTTATATTGTTATGTTTTATGAAAAAAAAAATCGCACATGGTTTGTTGTAAAGTAGATAAATAAAGTTAACATTTTCCATTATATTAAAAATGTTTTCTCATATATATTTTTTAATTATTAAATGAAATGTGTAATAGTGTTTAAACTTACACTTTTTAAATATAACAAAATAGAAAACATTTTAATATTTCTTTCTGTGGTTTCACCTGAAAAACAATTTTGAAGTATAAACGATATTAATATTTTATTTTTTATCATTAAATAATTTTCGCATACTTTTTGTTGCATTATAATGCATGCCTCCACATACACTATAGGAAATTACACGTTACCACTGCACTATACTGTAAAAACTTATGTGCCGTTACGCATATACAAAAAATATGAGGAAACGAGTTGTTCGATAAAATTTATGATATTGGATTTTTCTAATAAACGTAAAAGTCGATTGATTTGGATTTTTTATTAAATTAATTCTGTATTGCTTTAGCGATAAATACAAAATAAATAAATAAATAAAAACTATACAATCATCACATAATTTATTTAATTTCACACATATGAAACTAGAGTAAAATTTAGTATTAAGAAAAAAAAATGTTCTTTTAAATTTACATTTACCCGAGTTTTATTTTGATAGTATTGATTTCAAACATAATAACATGCACCAAGTCGGAAGGTAATTAGAGAAGTAGCTGGGAATATTGATAACCGATGAAATAACTTTTCGAATCCAACTAAAAAAGAAAAAAAGAAAAAAAACTCACCAGGTAACATCAAGTGAAAAAGGAAGAAAAAAACTTGGTTTATTTTATTTCACAAACCAGTATCAACAAAAAAGATTAAATAATTTAGTAATGATTAAATAATTCTTGTGATAACTTAGACAAAATTAGAATTATGTCATATTCTCTATCATCTAGGAGTAATTTCACAAATTTTTATTAAAAAAAATGTATGAAAATATATAAAAGAACAAATGAGATAAGAGGACGAATAAAAAGGGTAGAATAACCAATATTTCACTACATACAAATATATATATATATATATATTCACAAAAAAACTTCATATTACAGGATATTACATGATTAACAAGAAAACAAAATTGACACGCAACTCAAAGCATTTAAAAACATTATTACTTTTATTTTTACTAATTGTTCCTCATACAGAACGATGCGCTTTATAAAAAAGACCGTTTGTTTCTTAATTGTGAAAATATAATACGACCACAAAGAAAATATAAAAAAAGTCTATTAAGTTTCTAAAACTTCCGATTTAATTCTTTGTCTTCAAAAACCTTAGAAACTAATATATTCCCTATATTTAAGGAATAATGTATAAGAATACAATTTCTTTTGCTATCAGTAATCTTTGAAAACATTTTCGAGTAGATTTTATAATGTATTAATCAATTATCCTAAACCAAATTTCAGTTTTTAGGATACTATTTATTAGTTTAGTAAGTGATGGACAAATTTTGCAAAATAAATATTTTCATGTTCAACAAACATGTTTTACAACAAAATATGATAATTTAACAGCATTAATTATTACATTAAAAATGTTTTTTTGTTACTTTTGTCTCTTTTGTTATTCTTTACGTCGAAAAATGTTTAAGTGAGAATTTTCAGCTTGTTTAAACACTGTAATTTAGTTTGACATTTAATTAATAAAATTGAAAATACATATAATATATATTGATATACACATAAAATATTATTTTGAAAATTTTCCGAAAGTCAGTCGAAGGAAAATCAACTTTACTTTTTTATAAATGAATATTTCAATTTCAAAATGTATCAGGTTATCATGTTTTTACAGATATAAAACGCTTTTAAGAGTCTTGGGTAACTCTGAAGATGTTTTTTTATGTTTTTGTACATATTAACATTACAGCTTCAATAATAATAATAATAATAATAATAATAATTAATAATAATAATAATAATAATAATAATAATAATAATAATAATAATAATAATAATAATAATAATAATGCATATTTTTTTAGATTGTAGTGTAATAAACTACTATAAACCGTGTCATCTATTCTGCAATTTTTCATTGATATTTATTTTCACTATTTTTGTCATCACTAATTTTGATAAAGATTTTGGCATTTTTATTACACAATTGTTTAAATTAAAAGAAAATATGCATGTTACAAAAAAGCAAACATTAAAAATATTCAAAAGTCGAAATAAAAATAAAATTTTTTTAACCTGAATTTAAAATAGAAACAAGATAATTTTATCAATCTTAAAATCTGTTTTAGTAGCTGGGGGCAAATTTCAAATCTTTTATAATCTGTGAAAATCTAGTAAATCTGAAATACTTTGTATGCTGTATGACGATAAAATGAGACTGAAAAGCATTGAAAGTTGTTCAACACATATATATACGATATAAATTTATGGTTCTCATTAAGAAAAAAAAAACCGCACTATTTTTTTTAACATGAAATGAGCAGTTTGTGTAATTTATGTAATTATACAGAGATCGATAGCACTATTTTATTGCCAACTTCTTATGATGTAAGAAGAAATAACGAATTTCAAACGTCTTATCGAAATCACGATTTGAATGCAGAATCAAGTAATAAAGCATTTAGATATTATACATTTTTGAACACAAAATTTAAATACTAAAAAAAAAAAAAAAAAAAAAAAAAAAGGGAGAAAAAAAAAGAAAAAGAAAGAAAGAAAAAATCACAATCACAATTACATTTTCGTTCTGAATGAGAAAATGATATAAAGTTTTAATAAAGCTTTTCGATATCAGTTTACTGTAGCGATAAAATAAAAAATGTGTGTTATTGAATTTTTTATAGTGACGAAAAGAAATTGCGACTTTTTATTTGGCTTATATAAATACATAACTAGGAATAGCCAAACTTTAAGAGAAAGAAGATTTTTGGAATATATATATTTTTTTCTTTTTTAAAATCAATGTTAGTTTTCTTTGCTCTCTCTTCTTTGATTCTATAAATTTTTTATGATTATACAGTAAAATAAAAAGTCGAATTATTGCTAAAATATATCAATATAATTTTTATTTTATGTTTAATTAACTGAATTCTATAGCGATAAATCCCATCAGAAATAAGAGAATAACCAAGTAGCAGCTTAAAACATAATTAAAATTGAAGATGCTTAACATTTGTTTGGTATCACCTATGAAAGAAGTGGTTAATATTTATGATTATCTGCAGCTAAAATAAGTTTGTTTCATGTACCAGTCTAAATTCAAGCTAATAATGCAAACTTATCAAAAATACGTATTGCAATATCGGCTACTTTTATGCATGCTTAAAAATGCTTAGTTGCATGTAAAATAGTAAATAAGTAAGAATCAAATTAGGGGACTATATATAGATCACTTACTGCTGCTTAATATGTATTCGAAATATTATTTTAATGTCGTTTAAAAAATAAAACTATTCATTGAATTAAATAATTATTTTAAAACATACATTTAAATTTTTTAATTCCATTAAGATCATTATTATAAAATATTTTGTCAAATTAAAAATAAAAGTTAATAATAGATAGTAATAAATAGCATTTTTTTTAATTAAAAAACCCATTTATAAATTAAAACATTCATCGTTACATTAAAAAAATTGTAATGTTAACTAATTGAGAGGTTTCCAAAAAGTCGGGAAGGAAAAGGTGGGTGTATGCTACATAAAAAAAAATAAAAGATTAGATTTCCTAGACAAAACGGACTATAACTAAGAATGAAATGCAAAATTACTTTATAGAAATAAAATTTTTCTTACAGTCTGATTTATATTTTAAAATTCCTTTTTTTATGATTTCATACTAAAATTATTTGCTTCTATAATTTAAACTAACTTCAATTTCACGAATGAAAGTTTATTTCATTAAGAATATTTATTTTATCAGTTAAGAATGTTTAGTGTTTTATTTAAAAATAATCATTTATCAGCTTTTTATTATTTTCTAAATCAATTTAATCTAAAACTCCCAAATTGCTCTTTGAAATATAATAAAATTACTACACGTCAAAGTAAAACAGTTTTTGAATGGAATTGAATTTTATTCAAGATATTGTCTTTTTAATGTTTTCTGTATGTACTTTAGTACAAACACAAAAGCTTATTTTAAAACTTTTTTTATTGTTTAACTGCTAATTTGTTTTGTATTTAAACTTTTTAAATCAAATTAAGATTTTTTAAAGATATGCATGATTATAAGCAGAGTTTAAATATATTCTCTAAATTATTTTTGTTAGCGTACAAGTTACAGAATAAGTTTATTATTATTATTGTTTAGGGTTTGAAACGAAGACAAAGTTTAACTAATACTAAACAAACTAAAACAAAGCGAATGTTTGGTATCAATAAACCGTTTTCTCCCTGTGATGTAGAATCACATATAGTTTTCTTAAATTTTACATTTTTCTAAATTACAGTTAAAGCTAATCTTTAATTAAATATCTAGTTTATCTTAATGTTTTATTTCGATCCCACAATAACTTTCCGTTCAAAAGAAAAGAAAGAAAAACATCTAGCATCTGCTTTATTACTGATAAACGGCTGTCAGATAAAGAGAATTCATTAAGATGCGTATTTCACCCTTGCTGGAAACAAATAAAAAAAGAACAAAGATATGCTTTGCTTGCGGTCAGTAAAATCGCTTTTCTCTCTGCTTAATTGTGATTCTAACTTATTCGTTAGGTAATAATCTTTCCTTGTGCATGCCACATTATTGTGTCTTTCATAAATTCTCCCAAAACAGAGTCCTAACGTACGAATTGGCGCGAATTCTTTTTGGCGTATTTTTTTAGGACTGCCCATTTCTGGTTGCCCTGTATTAAATTCAAAATCATCTTAATTGTTTAAAGCGTAACAGAAAATTTCATGGTTATGATATCATTCACTTTTCATATGCTCCTTTTCGCCAATTCTGGATGCCAATGTGTGAATTCTGAATGAGAAAATTCAATTGCCTCTCTCTCGCTTCATGCACTCAGTCATGTAACAAAGGTCTCTTGAAAAATGGTTACAGGCACCATCCCTAATTATTTCAGTAAGAAATGATTTAATTTTTATAACTCTACCTTAAATAAACAAAGTTCTCAAAAGGCATTTATTTTATTGATCACAGCCTACAACTCTAGCGAATGCATTTTTTTTGAAAAGAACCTGGTCGCAATACTTTAAAGTACAGATCTCCAGTATAGAAACTATGGTGCCTACACCAGGCATTCGCAACTTTTTCAAACATCGAGGGATGGTGCCTGCTGTTATTTGCCTGCCAGATTTTTCCGGACTATTTATTTTCCTGAATACTATAAATGTGAACTATTAACGTCAGTCTTCAAGTATTTTCGAACGACTATTTCCTCGTCAGATAAGTCCTGCTTATGTTTGTGAATCATTACATAAGTGCTCCCTTCCTTCGCAGACTGTTGTGTGAAATATGCCTATGCTCCGGGGAATTACTGCTGCCGGATTTTTTCTTGATGGACCTCATGGAGTTGGATTATAGTGCCGATTTATCTTTTATTTGAGCGATTGATTCTTCTGATCGGGACCTTTCGAGATGCTCGGTGTTAACGCGGCCGCTCGTTAAATTTTCTCCTGCCGATGTAGGCCTAAGAATCTACGACTGGCGATTTGTGACTCTTATTTCACCTCCGTTAAACGTTTACTGACATAATGTTTTTATTTCATCTTAGCGGTGTACTTCAGTGACGATTCCATATGCTTTCGACTAAAGTGACACAGAATTTCGTGTTTGACGTTTAAATTCTTCGTCATTCGTCGATAATATGATCTTCACATTGGATTTATTCTTTAAATTTTTGGATGCTGACACTGATGTTTTTCACAAAAATAATTACATGCGCTATACTATTAAAAAAACCCCTTAAAACTACAGAATTGATCAATTTTGTGTCTGTAATTTTGTGCGCTATTGAACGTTTATTTTTACGATAATACTGTTACAAGTTTATTTGTAGTAGTTGAAAGTAAAAAAAAAAAAAAATGAGTGAAGAAGACATTCATTGATAAATATTTACAGCATAAATTTCGCAGATGAGAAAGTGTATGCTTTTATATTTAATAGGTTAAATCTCAATTTCTATTTTAATTATATGATATTTTTATTTAAAAAAAAATTATGTTGAGTAATTTTCAACCATTTTTAGTTTATTATGTATTAGTTTTTCTGTGCTCTAATTGAATTTCTTTAAATACGAACAGTTATAAATGATTTTAGATTGTCTTGAAACATTTCACAGCTTTACAAGTGCTATTTAAAAACTATGATACAAACGATAGCATGATAAAATTATATTTTTCAAATATCTAAGTACTTATTGCTGTGCACTTTTTGCTGAAAGTCGTTTGAGAAATATCAAGACAGTTTATTATTTTTAAAGAAAGTATTTTTATAATTTCCATCATTAATTAATGACTAGATATTTTGTTTATTTTTTTAATACAGTTATTTTTGAAGTGTTTTAAATTGACGTAGATTCCTTTTTCTTTTTCATAAATTTTATATTATATTTCCATGTCGATGAAAAAGTTCTAGGTAAGTTAATGGTGCATCTCTTTTTCCTATAAAAAATAAGGCATGATGTTGTCGGGTTGCAACTATTATTTTTAATATGAGGTTTATATAAAAGAAACAATACAGAGAAAGATGCATGTGAATACTGGTTATACAATAAGGATGTATGCACCTTCATATATTATTGACAGTGGGCTCATTTTCAGATAAATAAAATTTTATCGTTTGAATCACATGCCATGTGCACATGACATAAATAATAATAATGATGCATGCATAATCGAATTATAAATTCATGTATCAAAAAATATATTATTACATTTTATCCTACTTTTCTTTCCTGATTTTTTTTTCACTTTAAAGGTAAGTTGTGCTTTATATTGTTTGTACAGTAATTTTATTGGGAGATTGTTTTTATTTGTGCAAAGACTAGCCATGTTCTTATTTGCATAATTAAACCTATCTAACATCTTAATATTCTTAAAGTGTGTGCATTGTTTATATCTGTTCGAGTAGATTTATTTTTACACTCTAGTCTGCAAAAAAAAAAAAAAAAAAAAAAAAAAAAAAAAAAAAAAAAAAGATGAATAAGATACAGTATGATATTGAATAAGATACAGTATGAATCATTATTTTCGTCAATTATATTAGCTAATAAAAACTTCAATTTTAGGAGTGTTAAAAAAAAATAATAAAAAAAAATTTGATAAATTCCTTAATATTTATTATGATATTTCTTATGCATTTCATATAGGATATAAACAGTGCATTAAAACAAAATATTGTCTTAACTAAAGTGACTAATTTCCCCCCTTCTAATTTACTTTAAGACTTTTTATACATATATTTCCAGTGTTTGTTTTTCCTATTTGCACCCCACTTGCAAAAATATTTCGTTAGAGAGAGTCCAGTTTTCTAATATTTAAATAAATATTGAGATTTTTTTTCATGCTTTTTCACTTTTATAAAAGTAAAACACAATTTTGATTAGTTTATGGATAGACATTTATTTTAAATTTTTAGCATCTATTTAAAAATATTCTCACATATAGCTGCTTTTATTATATTGCATTGTAGATAGGTCCATTTTTTTAATAATCAGATACTGTGCTCGTTTGTTTATTTTCGTATTTTTATAATTTAGGATATAAATTGTTTATAATGACTAAAAAAAGGCCACGTAAATTGACACAAGATCCATCTGTTGTGTTTAACTTTAAGTTTAGACCTGATGCAAAACAGGTAATGTCTTTTAAAACTAATATGGATTCTGAAACAATTGCTTTAGATTCTAATTCTTTTGAGAGTTCATGTTTGAGTAGTTTAAAGGATTCTATTAACAGATATTCTAAATCTGTTGTTTCGGATGTTCAGAAATTAATTGGTCCTATTTTAAATGAGAATAATCCAGAACTCATGGCAAAATTTAATTCCTATCAAAAAGAAATTGAATTAAAGTTTAATATTTTATGTGATTTGGTGAATAGTGTTCAATCTGAGTGGACTGTTTTACAAAAAAATAACGACCAGTTACATAGGTTAAATGAGCTGTTGTTCGAAAAAGTAAGAACACTGAACTCGTCCAAACAGTCTATGCATGAGATAGCTATTCAATGCGACATTGATGAATCTAAATTGGATGAACCCCTTAATGTTATTAAAGATAAGGAATGTAATTCTAGTGGGAAAGATTTGGCCAAATTTCTAGATAAGGTTGAATCTGAAACACACATAAATTCTGGTATGAATAACTCTAAATTATCAAAAGACAAAAATACTGATCTTATTTCAATACCGGATTACATCCTAAATTTATGTGAGCACAAAAATCAAGTTAGAGATTTATCTGACTGCACAAAAATAATTCTGTTAGGTCTTGATGACAATATAGGTATACCAGATATTATGATAGCTATAAATGAAAAGATTGGCAGTACCATTCCTTCCATTAACTTTGAAAGAAAGCATAAATTAAGACAGGGATTAAAATATAACTGGACAATTAGTGTTACATCATGGATAGCTGACCTCTTAATTCAACATGGAAAATTAAATATTAATTCTGTTGACTACACTGTCAGGCCATTTATTAACATAAAACGTTGCTTTCATTGCCAACAAATTGGCCACCAGGCAAAATTTTGTGCATATGATTTGGCATGTGCTAATTGTGGTGAATCACACACTTCAGATAATTGTAAAAATGCTTCAAGATGCATTAACTGCATCGCACATAACCGTGCTTACAACAAGTTTTTCGACATAAATCACCCTGCTTTTTCCACTTGCTGTAATACATTTAAATTTTATTTCAAGCAAAAACAAGCTTTTAATCACTCTAAAATATAACGTAAATATTCAACACTTCTTCAGGTATGCTATTTCATGTATATTTAGTTATTTACATATTTTGTTGGTTACCTTCAGGTGATACTTGGATTTCTCCGCTCTTTTACACAGTCTTTTTTTTTACATCGTTAACCTTTTTATTCATAACACAAACATAAAGCATTAATAATTATTTTTTTTTCATACACTATTCTTTCGTAGATATATATTTTTCATATGGTGTACACATTTTAATACATTGTTATTTAAAGATTACTTTCAATCATTTCATGATTTACATTTTTCGGGCATTGTTCATATCTCTGATTCTCTTTCATTCAACTGTTTCGTGAGCTCAGGAATAGATGAATGATTCAAAATTTCACATTTTTGATTTATTGATAGTTTTCTTCTGGTGGTTAAGCCCTAATTATCAGTAAGACTTCTGCGGTGAATCTTAAATGTTTGTTTACACAATTTATTTTTCTTTATTTGTATCTTTCGCGATAGATAAAAAAATTGCACATCTATTTTGTCTTAATTCGATGTAGCTACTCTATTTTTAGTAGGTCTGTGTAATTATCAATTGCACTTTTCTTTACACACAGTGTTAGTGCGAATGTTCACTAGTGTATCAATATTACAGTGGTGAAAGTTTTACAAAGTTCTTTTTCTTTTGATATACTTGTGGATATTTGCAACTGACTCACTTTTCATACAACTTCTCTTTGCATGCAGCAATTACAATGTTTTTATACAAAGTTTTTTTACAATGGCAGTTTACAAAGGTATATATATTTTGCTGCTTGCTTTGCAGAGGAAGTTATTCACATACATATACATTTACATATGCAATTGTTTAATTATCGGTCCTCTGTGAAGTTTTTTTTAGAACATATTGATTATTATCTTTAATACATAAGTCATTTCTTTACATTTTTTTTTGTTTTGGTTATGGATGATTTAATCCAGTAATTTTTACCTTCCCATTTGCACTATTCCATGTTTTCCCGTTTACACGCGTGAATTTCATTACTCTTTAGGCGTAATTTAGATAGATAGAGACACTTTTTTTTTGCATAACATTTGTTCGTAATTAAATATCATTTATATTCGCTTCTCCACATTTCTTTATTTTCATTTGGGTATACATGATATACAGTAGTACTTTACACTATATTTACGACCATTAAAAATTAGTTTTCAGTCAATGAATACGTACACATGTAGCGGAGCTTACTCCTTTTTATTAAAAATTCTAGCAAGATGTAAAATTTTATATATAGACTAAAATTCACACACTTATTCACTTTAAATTCAATACTCATCCTTATATAATTTGTACACAGTACTTCCACATAAAAAAATACACTTTAGTTATTGTGCAGATAACGATGAGTGGTATACCACAGTCAAGGTGATATTTAAAATTGCATACATGTCAATGTTTTCACACTTCTCATTCAAAGGATATGAAGTGAAGATAAATTGTAATTTTTATAGGCAAAGATGCTGTCATATGTTTGCTTTAGTGGTTAATGCATGTCTTTTATTGGTCTTTATACAAGTCGTATCTTAAATTGAAGTTACTTTACAGGTCTCCAGATTACCTTTCCACACATCTTTCCCACAGTTCTAAACTTTTTATACTTTTGCATGAAAGTTCAGTGTCTCCCACTTACCAGTAATTATTCTTGAATAAAAGTATTTTTGGGAAGATACCGAATTCTTTACGAGGATTTCTTTTCTCATGTTACACTAAAATACCGTTTTAGATGTCAATATAATGCAACGTTGATTTTAAATTTCAGATTTAACTTAATAAAAAAATTCATTAGTTTGGGTATTAAAAAAAAAGGACAAAAAATTAGAAGATATACATTTAGGAACGTTATTATCACATGGAAGTAAATGGTCAACGACAGTGTTTCAAAAAATTTATCCATATGTTGGTTGTCTAGCACTGCTTGAACTCTCATTTCAAATATAAGTTGGTAGTAAAACTTATTTTGTAAATTTAAAAAAAAAATGGTGGAAATTTCAAGTATTTCCTATTATTCATTATTATGGACATTTTTAATCCTTCTATTTACATTATGTTTTTGTTTATTTGTATATTATGTTTTGTGTTTAATTGCATTATATTACTCGAGTACTTTGCTATTATTATTGTATTGATCAATACACATATTTAATGTTCTTATTATAAACAATTTGGATTTTTTTTTGCCAATTGGTAAGTGACCTGTGGACTTAGACCTGGTATTTTCTTTTATTTGTATGTGCACATTTTTGATACAGGTCCTTGTCTAAATAAGACAAATTGAAAAGTGATCACAAATTTTATTAATGAAGCTGCAGCTGTTTCTAAGTAGAAACAATATATGATGTCATTTGTATGACAAAATTTATGGTACCAATATATTTATATTATGATATATATATACTTTTATTTGGGATGGTTGCCTACTTAGAGAGAAGTTCAATTACTGTTTACTTTATTTAGTAAATGTTTAGTTTGTTTTCATGAACATTTTACACATTGTTACTTGTAAGAGCATATGAAAATTGATTTCTCTTCCTGCATGTACCTTTATAGATTTTTTTTGCCTGTGAAAGGGGTGATATATGTGATGTAGAATCACATATAGTTTTCTTAAATTTTACATTTTTCTAAATTACAGTTAAAGCTAATCTTTAATTAAATATCTAGTTTATCTTAATGTTTTATTTCGATCCCACAATAACTTTCCGTTCAAAAGAAAAGAAAGAAAAACATCTAGCATCTGCTTTATTACTGATAAACGGCTGTCAGATAAAGAGAATTCATTAAGATGCGTATTTCACCCTTGCTGGAAACAAATAAAAAAAGAACAAAGATATGCTTTGCTTGCGGTCAGTAAAATCGCTTTTCTCTCTGCTTAATTGTGATTCTAACTTATTCGTTAGGTAATAATCTTTCCTTGTGCATGCCACATTATTGTGTCTTTCATAAATTCTCCCAAAACAGAGTCCTAACGTACGAATTGGCGCGAATTCTTTTTGGCGTATTTTTTTAGGACTGCCCATTTCTGGTTGCCCTGTATTAAATTCAAAATCATCTTAATTGTTTAAAGCGTAACAGAAAATTTCATGGTTATGATATCATTCACTTTTCATATGCTCCTTTTCGCCAATTCTGGATGCCAATGTGTGAATTCTGAATGAGAAAATTCAATTGCCTCTCTCTCGCTTCATGCACTCAGTCATGTAACAAAGGTCTCTTGAAAAATGGTTACAGGCACCATCCCTAATTATTTCAGTAAGAAATGATTTAATTTTTATAACTCTACCTTAAATAAACAAAGTTCTCAAAAGGCATTTATTTTATTGATCACAGCCTACAACTCTAGCGAATGCATTTTTTTTGAAAAGAACCTGGTCGCAATACTTTAAAGTACAGATCTCCAGTATACTCCCATAAATTACTGGCCGTAAAATAATCATGTTATATTCTTATATTCTTGCCAGACAAATTAAACATATAGATAAAACTCATGAAAAAAAAAATAGATAAAATAAAATGGTATGAAACTGTTATTTAAAATATACTTTTATTTTTACAACCTGTTTTTTATAATTAAAACAATTCTATAAAATGAGTTTATATAAATATTATTTCTTTTTGAAAGTTCAAAAAATTTGGTTATTCTTTACTAATATACTGTTATCATCATCTACTTGATGAAGAAAGTGCTAACCCTTTATCTACCAAATTATGAATTCACGAAGATTTTACATTCTAAAGCATTTTACGTAATTTTTTTAAATTAACTGACTGAAGGATTTAGAAGGATTAGTTAAATTTGAATTTACAAGGATTTTGTGCAATATTTATAACCCCACACAAATCTTTTACTTTAAATTGTTTTCTTAGTATTTTGTAGAATTATAAAATGTACAAATATGATGTTCTTATAATATAAATATAGAAATATTTCCGCAATGAAAAATCCCCATCCCCATTCCTCAGCGCCAAGAATGCTGAAAAAATGCAAAGGCAAAAGAAATCATCCTTTTAAAAATAATTTTGTTTTGTGTAATGAATAATGCTTTTAGAACAAGATAAAGTAATGTATCTGTAACTCATTCTAAACAGTATTACAACTAATTGACTCGTTAAAAGAATTTTATAATAAACAATTTTAATGGCGCTTTCATTAAATATTATTTCTTTTTGAAAGTTCAAAAAATTTGGTTAATATTTACTAGTTTACTGCTATCATCATTTACTTGATGTGGAAAGTGCTAACCCTTTGTCCCCTTAAGAAACAAAAATACCAATAGCTTGGTTTATTTATACTAAGCAAATTCTTTTAACGATTAGTAATATGTAATTAGGGGTTAAGTTCCCTACTGGATGAAAAAACACCAAAGCGAAAATACAAAGCATTTCTTTTTCGCTTCTTTGCAACCAGCCCACTTTGAAGGAAAAACACGTTTTACAGGGAAGCGCAATCGCCAAATACTAAGGGAAACAGACTTTACTTTTCCCGGATTAAAATAAAAAAATAACTTTAACCCTTTCGGATCTTTTTTTTTTCAATTTTTAGAAAAATTACTTTAACGTTGATAAAATTAATACCTACTATCCGAATATATTAATTAGTGCTGAATAAATATATCATTGTTTGAAACATAACAAATTTTGTTGTTTTGCGTACTGTTCAATTAATATTCTTATGACGATTGGCTAAAGGAGAATTTTTTGAAGATGTTCAGAAAATATTGTATTACAATATGATTTAACTTACATTACAACTTCCTAATACTTTTTGCGCTTTATTACATACGATTTGTTTTAGGAAAGTAACGACTATTTTGAATTTCAAGAGGGAAATATATGTTTAAAATAAAAGAGTCGCAAAAAAGCAAAGAGAATTAAGCACATAATAATAGTTATTACTGTTACTAAATGCCTAAACTTAAATGAAATCGTATAGCAAATACATTGTATAGACATATACTAACATTACTACATGCAAATAGGTAGGAAAAGTATTTCTTTAAAAAAAATAATACTCCATTAAAAGACACGTATTTTTAATAGTACATCGGACCCGAAAGGGTTAAATATTGGTAACTCTGTGTATCATATATATAGTTTGGAAATGGGAATAAATAAATAACAACGTTTTTCGATTTCAAGCAGTGTGTATTGAAAATAGGACTTGGTGCAAAGAATATGAGGTGACAATAATAATTACACGATAAATAATAACGAATATCAATACTTGTGATTTTTTTGAATATTAAACGAATTACTTCTTTATATTTATTATATTTTTAAGCACGTCTTGTATGTGGTTTATTTCGGATTTAAAAAAATTTAATTTATTTTCTTTTACAAATGTCACTGTCATTTACTCTATAAAGAAATATTGATTGAGTTGCTAATTTATATAAAAAAATAATAAATGTTGCTAATCTATTAATATATATATATATATATATATATATATATTATTTTGATATTTTATCCTTTTTCAAGGGGTATCAGTACCCTTCATTCGGAAGAAAATGACGAAAAAATCGTTTTCTTAATTTTTTGCTTGAATTATACTTTATTATCCCTAGTGCATTGTATTAAATTTTTGTAAAGATCCGAGTGTTATAATTACAATTGAAAAAAAATTTATTACATCCCTTCCCTTTAAATGTCACTGTCCAATTCATTTAAAAGTGTTTTTTTTTCAGTGTGTTTTTTCGATGAAGAGGGACTTTTAAGTATAAAACACTTTTCTATATTTTTTATTTGACTTCAATTTCTTTGGGTTATTCCTTATGGTGTATATGATAAAATTAATTTATAATGAAGTAAAAAGTTATTTTTTTCGTATAAAAATTTAAAAGAAATTCAGTTTTTACTGTAATTTTAAGAGTATTTGTAAAATTTCTTTCTTTTCTTCCAAACTATTTAACTTAGGATAAATCCGATGCTTAAAATTATACTACAAATTGTTTAAAAAAAGATCAAAATGCTTAAAATTGCATGAGAAGGTGTATTTTATAAGTTATTTAAATATTGCAATTTTGGTAGGGAAATCGAACAATTTCTTTAATGAAGTATTTTCTTTCATTGAGTTCTTTATTTTTATGCCAAAAATATACCTTAAAATCTTTAAATAAAAATAAAGATTCAAACGGCACTGGGTCTTACGAAAGGTATATTTTATTGTGAAGAACATCAACCGAACGATGAAGTATACAATTACAAATGTTTTTAAAATAAAACTAACTATTATCAGATTAAATTATAAAAAATGTTTTCAATACAGTTAAATTTTTTTGAAGAGATGGTGTTATGATATAAAATGGATGTAAATCAAGTTTTAATAAAAAAAAAATCTTCCAAATAAAACATATAAAGCAGAGTACATTTTTAAGCACACGAGAGACACTAACTTGGCTTTTAAATTTGGTATGGAGTTACTCTGTAAAAAATGAGAAATCCTTCTAAATCTACGAAAATTTACGCTAATCACGAACTGAAACATATAACAAGTTGGAAATTGCACGTCAAACATAGCAAATGAGGTGCGTTCATATTATAACAAAGCTTTAAAAATATCCACATCTTGCTGTATTAGTATGCAATTACTTCGGATACAGTATAGTATTTAGAATCTTTTGTGACACCCTGTAAATACTGTCTATTTCCTATTATATTGGAAGTAATTTGTAGTAAACCGCAGCAACGTACATCAATTTTATCATACGTTAATTTGTTTAATAGTATTAAAACGCGCCCCAAACAATATTTCCCCTATATCTTTGTGTAAAGGAATATTTTTTTGTTGCCCTGTAAATTAATAACAAATGTTCTTTGCACCACATATTGTGCAGAATGTATTTTAGTATATACATTATTGATGCATATTAATTCTATTATGTTAAAAGGAGTATGATATCATTAAAATGTCCTTAAAACCATTTTTTCTTATTGATCTCAATGTAACGGAATGCTTTTTAATGTTCCTGTAACTAAACCAACATCTAGTTTTCATAAAATTTGAAATGACAAGACAAAATTACGTAATAATTATACTTTTTAAATTTCAAGCGATTCAGTTGGGTAGTTTTTGCTCTGTTATATGAGGACAGACTGACGGACAAAGTGGCGGACGAATGGAGGGCCAGACCGATGGACCAAACGACTACCACAGGTGTTACTTACTTACATAATTACGAATGCAACTAATAATCTGTTCAGAGTCACATGAGACTACAAAAAGTGTTGCTTTATCTTTAAAAACCTAAGAAAACAGAGTATTGTGTCTAAATTTAAACAACAATTTACAAAAATAGTTATTTATTACTATGTGTTAGTAAATTATCTGACACGAAAAATGAGTTTCTCGGGTTCTATCCACTCCAAAATAAACATTTTCAGCTTCAAAACTGAATTTTTTCATGCAATTGAATCAAATTAATGTTAATTTTCATATTAATGTTCATACTGTTAATATTGTATATTTTCCAGGTAAATAAGTTTTCTGAATATGAAAATATTTATCTGAGAATTCATAGCATTTGAAGCAAATGAGAAAAACCATGCGTTAAGCATAAATAACGAAACACTTTCCAACACTTCCTGAAATCTTTAACAAAATTTTATTATTTAGTAAAATAAGGTTACTATCTATAGCCAAATATATATTCCAGTATTTATAAAAGGTCCTCATCTATATTTTACGAAGAATTCCTAGTAAACTGAATGCAGTTCAGCATAAAAATGCATACCTTATTTAAAACTACCTTTAAGTAATTTACGCTCATATTTATACATTTATGAACTCTTTTGTTTAGCCCAGTATATAAACTATAGCAACTACTCAAACCATATAATATGCATCGATTTAGTGAAACTTAAAAGCGCATATAATAATAAAAAATGCATTTCAATCAACCCTCAGCCATCATCGTATACATATATATTATTTCAGAAAGAATATATTATTTGAAATCTTTTGTATGCCTTTGTATATGTCATGTACTTAATCTTATGCATGACTATATCATATAACTTATATTAACCCTCAGCAACGTATATCAACATTATTATTCATAAAATAATTTAATATAATTAAAATATGTCACGCAATTTTCCTACCTTCACCATTATGAAATGGAATTCATTTGTGTGGCCCTGTAAATGAAAAATAGCTACTTTTTACCCCATATTTTAGTGCCTTTCGTAAATGCATATGAATTTTATTATGTTTGACAGGGTATAACATCTTTAAAATTCATTTGAAACGAATTTTTCCCCTTAGGTCGTAATGTAACGGTAAACTTTGGACTGTCCCAGTAAATAAAGTAATCATGCTACAAAATTGGTTCGACATTCATATCAACATTATTATTCATAAAATAATTTAATATAATTAAAATATGTCACGCAATTTTCCTACCTTCACCATTATGAAATGGAATTCATTTGTGTGGCCCTGTAAATGAAAAATAGCTACTTTTTACCCCATATTTTAGTGCCTTTCGTAAATGCATATGAATTTTATTATGTTTGACAGGGTATAACATCTTTAAAATTCATTTGAAACGAATTTTTCCCCTTAGGTCGTAATGTAACGGTAAACTTTGGACTGTCCCAGTAAATAAAGTAATCATGCTACAAAATTGGTTCGACATTCATATCAACATTATTATTCATAAAATAATTTAATATAATTAAAATATGTCACGCAATTTTCCTACCTTCAACATTATGAAATGGAATTCATTTGTGTGGCCCTGTAAATGAAAAATAGCTACTTTTTACCCCATATTTTAGTGCCTTTCGTAAATGCATATAAATTTTATTATGTTTGACAGGGTATAACATCTTTAAAATTCATTTGAAACGAATTTTTCCCCTTAGGTCGTAATGTAACGGTAAACTTTGGACTGTCCCAGTAAATAAAGTAATCATGCTACAAAATTGGTTCGACATTCATATCAACATTATTATTCATAAAATAATTTAATATAATTAAAATATGTCACGCAATTTTCCTACCTTCACCATTATGAAATGGAATTCATTTGTGTGGCCCTGTAAATGAAAAATAGCTACTTTTTACCCCATATTTTAGTGCCTTTCGTAAATGCATATAAATTTTATTATGTTTGACAGGGTATAACATCTTTAAAATTCATTTGAAACGAATTTTTCGCCTTAGGTCGTAATGTAACGGTAAACTTTGGACTGTCCCAGTAAATAAAGTAATCATGCTACAAAATTGGTTCGTGCTAGGGTAAACGTCAATAACTTCCAAAAACTTCAGGACAATCCGACTATATTTAGGAAGGTCAGAGCCTGCATAGACGGACAGACAGACCGAAATTATAAACACTTTTCAGCTTTGTTGAAACATTGTTTGGGACGTTTTTTAATCATTTTTAGCTATTTTCCATTTTATAAAAGTAACATGCGTTGCTGAGGTTTACTGTTCCTTTCTGTAACAAAAAGCAGATAATATTTACAGGGACGCACATGAAATTTCGGCTACTATACTGTATCTGAAATACTGTAGACTATTACATGAAGATTTTAATATTTTTAAAGCTTTGTTATTGATCATTTCATTATTCATATTGATCATTTGTTATTGGTCATCGAAGCAGATCATTTACTATGTTTGACGTGCAATTTTCGATTTTTTTGCCGCGTACTTGAAGTGTTTACCCAAGAAAAATGATTAAAATAATGAGACAAGCTTATTTTGCTTTATTTTTAAAGTAATAATTAAAAATAATAACATTTTATCTCAGAGGCTTGGAAATTATAAGTCATGATTATCTGTGCTTTTGAAATGATATTTTTTCACGTTCAGAATAGATAAAATTATTTTTGTTGTGTAAAATATAATACATATAATTGAAAACACAAAACATTTTTAGAAACATATACACGAATTTCAATCTGAATATACTTAACGTGAAATAATTATTTATGAATTCCTGTTATACTGCTAAATGCGAAACTCATACATAATATAATCACTTATTGAATAAACAGGCGAATAGAAATTAAGACGGAATGAAACTGCACGTGAAATTATTATTATTAGTAGTATTAGTATTAGTATTATTAGTATTAGTATTAGTATTATTAGTATTATCCTTTGTTAGGTTTTTATATGCAGTGATATACAATTGATGTAGCGGGATATATTAAGATAAATCGATTTATATTTATAAAATGTATATTTTTATATATAGATTAATTTTATATTTTTATTTATAGATTAATTTTATATTTTTATTTAGAGATTAATTTTATATTTTATACTATTGACTGAATGATCAATGAACCTATGTTTAATTTATAATGGAATGTACATTATTAAATAAGGTGCATGTTCTTTATAGCACTTAAAAAAGGAAATTATATGCTAGCAGATTCTTATTTTAATTATCGTCAACATAATCAACTTGAGGTGGAAATTTTTAAGGTATTTAATTTTTTAACAAAAAATAATAATTATAATAATAATAAATGCAATCGAACAAAAAAATTTGTTTTACTTCTTTAACATTAATTTAAAAGAGGTACGTTATTTATTATATAAAAAAGAGGAAATTATTTGTCATCAGATTCTTATTTTAATCATCAGCAACATAGTCAACTTGAGATGGCAAATTTTAAGTTACTTAATTTTACACACAAAATAATAATAATAATAATAATAACAACAACAACAATAATAATAATAATAATAATAATAATATTAATAATAACAATAATAAATGCAAACTCGCAAAAAACATTGTTTTGCTTCTTTGCGCTTAGACTAATTTAAGATGTGTGCTATTTATAATATAAAAAAAAAAGAGTAAATTATTTATTTTCCATTGCTTTATTAATAGTTTTTATCATTTTTAGGTGACTAATGATAAATTATTTCCTTTCTCAACACAAATAAAAGTAAAAAATAAGTAAATGCAATCCGACAAAAAACTTTTTTTTTTTTTTGATTTTTTTCGTCTAGACTAATTATGTCTAGACTATACAGGTGAAACATTACGAGAGTATTAATCGAAAAATGTAACACATTAGAAAGAAAAAAAAAGAATTATCACCTTATTTAAAATACAAAATGCTGTTTTTATAATCGGTAAATTCACAGCATAAAAAAACGAAAATAAATAAATAAAAACAGCAACATATGCAGAAACACATGCAACTAACGGAAATATTAGTTAAATCCAATGCCCTCTAAATTTCTTTCGTTATGAAATAAATGAACAAAAAAATAAAATTTCACAAAAATAAAGAAACCACATTCTTAAAATATTTAAGAAAGGAATGAAGAAAATTGCTCATCATTATTTACTTATTATAATCATCACCATTTTCTTCAGAAGGCAGATCTTAAGTTATTCCATTTCACAACGCGAGAAACAAATAAATAAATGCAATCTCCAGGGAAAATAAAAATCTACATATTTGAATGTAAATTACATTTATAGGAAATATATAATACATGATAAAATGTATCATGTATAATACAATATATAAAAAAGAAGATATATAATATATAAGAATTAAAAATCATGAATTAAGCAATATGGCATTTCAGAACAAGATTTTAAAAGAAACATAAATGCCACCTTATTAAAAATGCAAAATGATATTTCCGTAATGTTTTACTCTGAGAAGTTTATAAAGTAGCACATGAAAAATTAAATAAATAAAAGTTATAGCATTTATTGACACACGCGTGTGACACGCGTTATTAAGAATTCTTAGATGCGCGTCCTTCGTTTAAGCAACAACTTAGCCTTTGTTCTTGCTTTAGCGAAGCTAGTCGTTCTTCGTTATAGTCTTCGTTAAAGCAATGACTTTAAAAAACAAAATTTCTTTAAATAAAGGCAGATAGTAAACCATATCTGTCTATTCTAAAAAAAGTAATTAATGATGTCATCACCGCTGTCAATGAATTTTTTGTGACCTCGATTTTTACTTCATTAATAATACGAAAACTACTGTACACAAAAAAAAATTAAAATTGGTGGTATGATAGTGAAACGCTAGATAAATACGCTTGTGCAGACAGTTTATAAATCGAATATTTAATTTATGAAATGTTTAGTGTTTAAGTTGATCAAAATCATTCCATTAAAAAAGTTTTATTGCAACAAAAATTGTGCATCGGAATTTGAACATTTTTAGATTATTTTATGCATTAAAAGTTCCCGGTGTGCAGACTACTTTTTTTAATCAATTTTTGAAGATTTATTTCCATTTTAATTTCACATTTTTAGCATTTTGAGAAACATTTTTTCTATATTTTAGAAAAGGTTGTCATTTTAATTGTAGCCAAATCTTCAAAGATAATATTTCCTTCAAATAAAAAAATGCATGTTTACATACGACAATCACATACAGAAAGAAACTTACAAATGAGAATTAAATAATTACAAATTAATAGCGAAAATTATTGAAAACTACTCCATAAAATAATATTTATTTGGGAATATAGAAAGAGAAAGAAAATTGTAAAATAATAAATTCATTGACATGCTTTTACATTCGTAAATGAGGAATAATTACATCAAACTTAAAATAATATTAATAATAATAAGACAGTGCAAATAATGTTTCTTTATAACGGTAAAAATATCTCCGTGTAAATATTACCAAAAAAAAAAAAAAAAAAAAACTTCGTGAAAATTACGTTTGATTTAAAATTTGACATTAAGAATTATTACTTATTTAAAAACATTACCTCATAGCATTTCTTTTTAAATACCAGGAAGTTAAGGCTTTGTTGACTAAGTTCACTTTATATTAGCTATGTTTAAATTATCTTACTTAATCAAACGCGAAAAACAGCCATTAACAGCAGCTCATTCCATCTTAAACTTCTTACGTAAAACGGAAAATAATGAATATACATTTATCGGTTGATCACCACTGTTTTATTATTATTCATTATTATAATTCAATCTTTCGTAATTTTTTTAAAACCAATAATTAACTGGTTTTTAGAAGCGGGACGGGGGTTGAAGAGCGTAGCTCGTAGGGGGTAGAGCTCCCAATTCTTATTATATTAAAGAGATCAGTAAATTAAAATATTTATCATCAGTTTCTTATCACAATCAACATTACTTAGATGCCAAGACAGGTTTTAAGGTTACTATAATTATCTTCATAAGATATCTAAATGCATTTTTTTTTCATTTTATCGAGCCTTCTCAATGCCGGGAACTGCCCCTTGTCTAAGCTGCAGGTTTCATAGCAAATGAAGATTTTTTAAATTACATAATTGCACAAATATAATGCATTTTTAAAACATTTTGTCATGATAGATAATCTCAAGACTTATACTCTTTTACGTAATTAAATATTTTATGTCATGTTGAAAAAATAGTCTTATTTTAGTTTTATATATATATGTATATATATATATATATATATATATATATATTATAGAGAAAATAATATTACATTTTTGCCCTTTTAACATTTGTCGAAGAGCTAGACTAATTTGAAGGAAAAACATATTTTACATACAAAACAGAAAATATGCCTTAATCCAACAATGTATAGCATCACAAAAAAGTTCTTAAAGTATATAAATATTATATTATTTAAAATTGATTTTAAATGTTATGTTATTTAAAAGGTTTCATTTACAGTTCTATAGACATGAAAGGTTATATTGTAATATAGCAAATAAATAAAAGAAAAATCACGGTATTTAATGGCGCACGTGCAACTAATGAAATAACTTTTTAAATCCAATTAATTTTTTAATTTGTTTTAAAATTAAAATGAAATAAAATTCACAAAATAAATTTATATAACAATATGTATTATAACAATAAGAAAAATTAATAAAAAATATTAACTAATTTCACAAAAAAACTTATTTTATAAGATGTCATTTATAATATTAAAAAAGGACAGATTATTTATCTTCCATTTCTTATCATCATCACAATCCCTATTATCATCTTTAGGCGACAGTGGTGGTCAGAATTATAAGAACAATTGAAAATTGCGCAGAAAAAAAATATTTCTGAGCTAAATAAAGTGCAATTTATACACTAAATGCTTTTCTATGCTAGAAATCATTGTAGAATGCAAAACATTGGAAAATGCAAAATATGAATGTTTTGTCACAAGTAACAAAATATGTCATTGTAAAAAATTGGACAAAATTATAAGGACAATGAATATTTTTGTCTGAAATACACTGATAATTAATAATCTCCCCCCTTCTTCTCAATCACTCTTATCAATCTTGACGTCATGGAGTTTGACAATTCCTTAAGAACGTTCTTGGAAGATTTTGAGTGATCTTTTTCGATGGGAGACATGAGTTCTTCCTTATTTTGAGATTATATACCATTTTTGCATACTTTGTGTGCCAGAATATGCAAAAGATTTTTCTACAGTATTCAGATCAGGACTTCTGACCGGCCAATCAAGTAGTTTCAAGGAATTAGCATTATACCACGAGTTTGAAGTTTGGGAACATGAGCCGAAACATTGTCCTGCTGGAAAAAATAGCCTCAGATCGCTATTAACGGTGCTTCTGGTAAAAGAGTATCGCCCAATACATCAATGTAACTCTCAGAATTCCTCCTACCCTGCACAAAAGCTATTGGAGTAGTTCTACCAGTAGTGAAACCTCCCACGACCGTTAGTGAATCACTTCCAAATACATGCTTTGAAGAAATCTTTATTTTTTTCTACGAAGATCATACTAGAAGTCTCAAAAACAATGTAGTCTATCCAAATTAATCTTTTTCTCATCGGAAAATACAGAATTTCACTTTTTTGCCCATAATATTGCAGTTTTTGGCAAACTCCATCCTCAGTCTCTCATGACACCCCAGTCTCTCATGTAAGACGCGGTCTTCACACGTGTTTACTATAGCAAACCTTTTTCTTTCTTTTTGTAAAACACGACGAACAGTTCGAGAACTTACATTCTAAGTTCCATTCTTGGTTTTTGTCTATTTTTTGGAGCAAGCTCGCCTCATTATCATTCTTTTCCCCCATACAGAAACAAAAGACAGCCTGCTTGTATGTCTTTGCCGTCCATATTTACCGGTATTTTAAAGATAATTGTAAATAACCGCTCTTGATCTATTAAACTTTGTAGCACTTTGGAACAGAGAAAGTCCTGAATTTTGAAATGCATCAATTTTTCCTTTCTGAAACTCCAAAAGCTTTGCATCTTGCGGCATGATTAATAAACAGAATAATACGATCCCAAACGCTTACTACGCATTTATATCGTCTGAAAATTCCGTGTGCAGAGCAAAAAACATGCAAATTTTACTTTTTAGAACACACAAATACAGTTGTTCTTATAATTTTGTCCAAAATCAATGGTTGTATAAATTTATAATGCATTTTATTAATATGAATTCACCACATATTTCCGTAAAAACATACAAAAATAATCTTCATTTTTCATTGGTTTCCAGCCATTAAATTTGCATAAGTCTCCCGCCAAATATAACCAAGATATGGCCTTTTTTGCCTTGTCCTTATAATTTTGACCACTACTGGATTAATGATAATTTATTTCAAATATCAACACAAAAGAAAAGCAAATACAAATAAATAAATGTAATCTGACAAAAAACATATTTTTTGCTTCTTTTTGTCTAGATGAATTGCGTTGAGATTAAAACATATTTCACAGGTGAAAAATTACGAGAATACTAATCGAAAAATTCAACACATAAGAATGAAATATTTAAATAAAAACTGAAATATTACCTTATTTAAAATACAAAATGCTACTTTTGTAATTGGTAAATTCATAGCATAAAAAACGAAAATAAATAGATAAAAACCGTAACATTTGCAGGAACACATGCAACTAACGGGAATATTAGTTAAATCCAATGGCTCTCTAAGTCTCTTTCGAAATGAAAAAAATGGACAAGTAAATAAAAGTTTACCAAAATAAAGTAACCACATTCTTAAAATATTTAAGAAAGTAATGAAGGGAATTGTTTATTGTTAATTTCTTATTATAATCATCGCCATTTTCTTCAAATGGCAAATTTTAAGTTATTCTATTTTACAACGCAAAAAACAAACAAATAAATAAATAAATACAATCATCAGAAAAAAATCTACTTTTTTTAAAGAAGATTACATTCATATAAAAATATATAATACATGATAAAATACATTATGAGTGATGCAATATATGAACAATAAGATGTATGGTATATAAACAACAAAATAGCATGAATTGGGCAATATGACACTTCAGAACAAGATTTTAAAAATAAACATAAATACCACCTTATTGTAAATGCAAAATGATATTTAGGTAATTAGATATTGTTGATATTTAGGTAAAATATTTGAGAAAAGAATGAAGTGAATTGTTTATCGTTAATTTCTTATTACAATCATCAACATTTTCTTCAGAAGGACATAACAATAAGAAAAAATAATTAAAAACAATATTGATAATATAACAAAAAACCTTATTTTATAGGATGTATGTTATTTATAATATTAAAAAGGGGCAAATTATTTATCTTCCTCTTCTTATCATCAACATAATCACTATCACCATCTTTAGGGGACTAAAGATAAATTATTTCCTTTCTCAACACAAAAGAAAAGTAAAAATAAATATATATATGTAAAGAAATGTAATCCGACAAAAACCATTTCTTCTCTTCTTTTCGTCTAGACTAATTGCGTTGAGACTAAAACATATTTCATATGTGAAACATTAAGAGAATACTAATTGAAAAATGCAACACATAGGAGTGAAATTAAAAGAAAAAAAACAGAATTATTATCTTATTTAAAATACAAAATGCTATTTTTGGAAGCGGTAAATTCGTAATATAAAAATAAAAATAAATAAATAAAAATGCTAACATTTACTGAAACACATTCAACTAACGGGAATATTAATTAAATCGAATGCCCTCTAAATGGTTTCGAAACGAAAAAAAAAAATAAACAAGTAAAAAACAGTTCACAAAAGTACAGGAACCACATTCTTAAAGTATTTAAGAAATGAATTAAGGGAATTGTTTATCATTAGTTTCTTATTGTAATCATCACCATTTTCTACAGAAGGCAAATTTCAAGCTATTCTATTTTACAAAGTGTAAAATAAATAAATAAATGCAACTGTCAGAAAAAAAAATTCCACGTTTTTGAATGTAAAATAACATTTATCGAAAAAAAAAACATAATACATGATAAAATATATCATGCTTAATGTAATTTATAAACAATAAGATACATACAGTAGAACTTCTATAAGTTGACCACCCAAGAGACTGTAACTAAGTGGTCAATGTACGGAGGTGGTCAACTTAGGGAATTTTTTGAAAATATTTAGTACAATATAACAAAAAATTTAGTAAACTTTTTTAGAATTTTTAAGGAAAAATTTTGAAAAAAATTAGAACTTACTCTTTTTTATTTTTACTGAAAGTGCAGCACATTTTTACAATTTTTGTTTGAGTCCTCTTTTTGTTCATTAAATAACTACAAAAATCACTTTGACGATTTATAAGTCCATTAAGCATGCTTGGACATTTTTTGAAACAAAATCTTTAAGTTGCTCCATCATGCGTGTTACAACCTCTTCCTTTAGAATTGGGTGCTTTTCAGTTTCGTCGTGACCTGGATCATCATTTTCTTTGCCATCCATTTCTGGTACCTTTAAGTCCTCATTCTGCTTAGTTGCTTCAGGGAGTACCTCATTAAAGTTTGTCTCTGAGTCTGTTTCAGCAGATGTTGCTAACTCATCATCCATTGTAACATAATCTTCAAAATCAACTCCATAAAAACTGGCAAGGGATAGAGAAAGCTCATCCTCTTGCACCGATATTATAGCTGTAACAAATCCAGCTTTCTTGAAACAGTTCTTAATCGTGGTTTGCATAACTTTATTCCAAGCAGAATTAATCCAATGAACAGCATTCAAAGCATTTACTGACGCAGACGTTGAAGATGCCAATGCAGAAGGACCGCGGGTTTGAGCTTTCTTAATCACCAATTACAGAAGTTCAGCTCTGTAATGTATTTTGAAGGGCTGAATAATGTCTTGGCCTAAAGATTGTGTTTTCGAAGTTGTATTTCCGGGCAAAAATTTTGGCTTCACATTTTTTGAGATTATTTACTATCAGGTGGCAGCGACAGTTGTCCACGAAAAGATAAATAGACCGCTTCTTTTTCCTCATTTCTGCATCAATTTTTTTTTCTAACCCATTCTTCGAACAAAGCACTGGCCATCCAAGCAGATCTATTCGTTGTCCAAAAAACAGGAAGGTCTTCCGGTTTTACATTTTTAAATACACAAGGTTCAGCATATTTGCCGATCATCATAAGCTTCAATTTTTCCGCAGTCATACGAGCACATAAAATAACAGTAAAAGGCTGTTTTGAAAGTTTTCCTCCTATGCAAGTATCACCCTTCATTACTAAACTTCTATGAGGCATTGCTTTAAAGAAGAGACCGTACTCATCATCATTAAAGATGTACTCATCTTTAAAATCTTTAGGAAACTGGGAATTTTTCAATAAACTTCTCCACCACTTTAGCTGAAACCTCATTCGATTCCAACACAAAACTTTTTGAGAAATATCATATATTAGTTTGAATTTTTCAAGCCAACCTGTTGACATTTGGAAGTCCTTGATTTAAAATTCTTTTGCATTTTTTATACTTCCTGAAGCATAGGTCCTGATATTTTTGCATTGATTAATTTCATCCCTTTAAACCAACGAATTGTGGCATCGTTCACAGCGTCGAGGCACGTTTTCCTGTGTTTTCTTTGGAGTCCCTCGTTTTCGGAAGAATATCTTTCCAGATATTCTGCCTTGCGTTTTAAAATGCTGCTCGCAGTTGTCTTAATCACACCAAATTTCTTCGCTGTTTTTTTTTTGGGGGGGGGGGGGGCGGCTGCTGCTTCCCAGAAATAGATCTATTTTCTTTTTTAAGTTCTTTTATAACTTTTCTTGTGCCATTTTAAATGAAAATTCGCAAATAAACGTACAGTTCCGTCACAAAGCGATATGCATAAAAAAAGAACGGAATGTATTTCACATATGAGTGATACACATTGTTTTCCAATTCGATATACGTATATCCCCCACCTCCCTGGCATTTTTTGTCAAATTCCAAGAATTCTGGATTTTTCCTCTGTTTGTATCGTACTGGAAGGAAACAATGAATGGAGTACCACAATAGGGTGTGGCAAGGGAATGACAAGGGGATCGAATATCGCTCAGATAAGCCGAATGACTGAAAACCGGATGGAGAAAAAACTGAGGAAGAAGCGAATTCAAGAAAACATCAGTGGTCAAGTTACAGAGAGTAGAACCCACTAAAAAGTGGTCAACATACAACTTACGGAGGTGGTCAACATAGAGAGGTGAATCTCCATTGAAAATGCATTGCGACCATTCAAACTAATAAATTTCGGTTAACATAGAAAGGTGGTCAACATAAAGAGGTGGTCAACTTTGGAGGTTTTACTGATCAAATCAGAACAAGATTTTTAAAACAAACATAAATATCACCTTATTAAAAATGCAAAATGATATTTCTATATTGTTCCACTCAAAGAAATTTATAAGGCAGCATATGAAAAACGAAATAAATAAAAATTGTGCCATTTAGCGAGACGCGTGTAACTGAGGAGAATCTTTGTTAAAGCCATAATTTTACAAAACAAAATTTCTCTAAATGAAGGTGGATAGTAAACCATATACTATCTCCATATTTAAAAAAATAAATAAATAACACTGTCAACTCTGCTGACATTGGATTGTTTGTAAGCCGGAGTCTTTTTTCAGTAATATTGAGAAAGCTATTACTTACAAAAATATGAAAATATGTAGTATTATAGAGAAATATTTGATAAATATGCTTATGCTTACAGTTTTTAAATCGAGTAATTATTTTGATGCTTAATGTTAAAGAAAGTCAAAATCGTTCCATTAAAAATGTTTCATTGGAGCAATAACTATACATAAAAATTTAAGCATTTTTATATCCCTTCATACATTAGAAGTTCTCGGTTTGCAGACTACAATTATTGTTTTTATTTTGACAAATTCGTTGACTTTTTATTTCTATTTTAAATTAAAATTTTTTTTCACATATTTAGAAAAGGTTATTATTTTAAGTTGTTGTCAATTTGTAAAAAGAGCACAAAGAATAATATTTCTTTCAAATAATATACACGCACCACACACACACACACACCCATATATATATATCTATATATATATATATTTACATGTGACTGTTATAAACACAAAAAACCCTTACAAATTAGATTTAAATGATTATGTTTTAAAATTAAGAAGTTATCGTAACTATGCCATGCATAGTATATTTACACGTGAATTTTAAAAGGCATACACGTTAAGTAATATGTTGAATAATAAGTATGTTCTATTGTATCCAACATAATCATCTCTGTTACACATACAGAGTGACTTAATGTGGACAGACTCATTCATATTAAATCAACTTTATTTGTTTAGATAATTATGTTATACAGGGTATTTCAAAATTACATGAAACAAATGTAAGGAGACGTAGTCAGGAAATAAATAAGCGGATTTTGTAAGGAATATGGGTGCGAAAATGTAGTGCTGAGGCAGCAGAAGACGCTGTTGAGTTTGGCAGATGAAAGCAGATTGCTGATTTGAATCGTCATTTCGTAATATTATATTCCGTATTATTATCTTACTTTATTACAAGTATGTACATTATGATTATATTTTTTTAATTATCACATAGAAACGTATTAAAGCAATTTTTATTTTTTGAATTTAACTTTTATTGAGAATTTTAGATGACTTGAAAACGTTTTAATTTATCGATGCTTGTTTGAATTCGTGAAGTATTATTTCATAATATAAATATTTAGAAGAAACAATTTTTTTATTACTATTTTTGTATCTTTATTAATATTTTATTTTATGTTTTACAATTTTTAATTTTAGAAATGTAAGCTCGGATAAATAACTAAGAATTTTCTCAATTTTTTTTTATTTATGATGTAACTGTTATAAATAACTGTTATAGACCTGTTATAAATAAAAATATTTTCGAAGCAAAATTTTACAAAATATTAACTAATTTTATTTGTTTATAATTATTTTGTTGCCACTTTACAAAAAAAAATAATTATAATATAATTCTTTTAAAATGCGTAACTATCATCTGCGAAAATGATTTCACTTAATAAGAATAAATCGTATATTTAATTTTTTTTTATAATTGTCTGTAAATAATTGAATTTCTGCAAATTTTATTCATTAAAAATATGCTATAATTTTCATAATAAGTGTTTTTTTAAAAATTCCATAAAAGAAATCGTGAAACTATTATATGACTAAAACGAATGAGCGCAAAAGTATGCTCCATTGCCAACCAATCTTAATTCTTAATTAAATATAAAGGACAAAAAAAAAAAAAAAAAAAAAAAAAAAAAAAATACTGTGCAAATTTATTGAGCATAATTTATTTTTATGTTTAATTTCAAGTCAAACTACAATTATTTTCTATTTGGTAAAGAGTACGACAATATTTATTTTGTGTAGCCTAATAGATGATTAGTTTTGCTCATCTTAATTAATAATATTATTTTTGTCGTATTTCTTGTTGTTGCCATTGTTGCTGTTTTTGTTGGATCATAAATCCTGCAAAAGCTTGCAGATCACAAGCAGAGTTAAAAGCAGAATTTTTGAACGATTTAATCACCTTTTACTAATTTATTTTATTGTCATAGAAAAATTCTTACAGACAATAGTAAGAAATATTAAAAATAATTAAGACAGAAATGTTTGAATCAAGATGAGTTTAAAGAATGCAATACACCTTTATTTCGTGAATAATGAATCATTATTTGCTCATTTTTCTGACATATTCAATTTAAATCTATATTAACAAACTTTTCAAAAAACAGTTAAATTAAAGATGAAAAGAAAGCCTTCAAAGATATTAATGATTTTAAAAATATGTATGAATGCATATCGTTAATGATGTTAATCTGCAGCCGGCGAATGTTTCTGTTGTAACGAGTTTATTTAAAGTAAAAAACATACCAAAGACGAAAGAGGAAATGTAATCAATTTTGCGTAAAAAATATTTGAAATAACGAAACTATTTCATTTATAATAAATATAAAAGTTGGATTTTTTTTTTTTTTTTTTTTTTTTTTTTTTTTTTTTTTTTTTTTTACTCGTGCACATATTTATGATTAGTAATTTTTAGTAAAACGGAAAGCAGATATTTTAATTATCAGAAGTGTTTTTAGTTCAATATAAGAAAAATTATAGCGCAAAACAGTTTTATTAAATGAAAAAATGTTTCTTAGCATTTAAAATTTTTCATATATCCAATACTACTCGAAAACATTTATAGACTATTTCTATTTATATTTTCTGCTTTTCAATGGATTTTTATTCTATTATTTTAGTACAAATATTTCTTAAAATCTACATCAATATTTATTTATGTTTTGCAATCAGTGTTTTCAGTTAGGATATTTGAGATAATCAGTAAATTTTCTATTGTGAGATATAAAAATACAGCCTTTTTTAAAGTACATATAATTTTTTTCTTTCAGTATTTTCAAAATAGTTTAGGGCCAAGGTACCTTAGATTAGATATTTTATCAAGAATGTCTGATTTAGAATAAATACTTTATATTCATCATGTTATATATATATATATATATATTCATCGTAATATGAGAAAATTCTTCCTAAAATAAATATTTTTGATTAAAAACTTCTTAGCAGATATTTTAAACAGAATAATTTCTTTAAATTAACGAAGATAATTAAAATTATATAAATAATTCTTAAAGCATCAAAAAACGCTTTGTAAAAATGTTTTTTTAATGGCCATTAATTTATTTAATAAGGCTCTTTATTTGGAAAAAAGTAATTTTTCTTTAAAAGTTATTACACTTAACTCCTTAACTGGTTTGCCCGAACTGCGGCGTTCAATTGACAATAAGCTATAATAACTACCCTAAAATATCTGGAGCAAAGAAGCGATGACTGTTATCGGTCTTAATTTACTCAAAAACTTGCATAATCAGACAACCATTCATAGAAAATCTAGACCTTTTCACTGAAAGATAAGACGTGTTTTTTAATAAAATAATAAAAATGTAACTTAATCATATAATGTTAAAAAATTCTTTAGATTTGTTTTATTTTTGAAAATGCCTCATTCAACAATTAGCAGTGTAATAAAAAAATTGAATGTACTTTTCATAATTAACTAATAACAGTTGATTTCCTTTTTAAATTGGTTGATCTGTGAAATATAGCTGTATATATGTTTATTTTCATCATTTTTAAAAAAAAAACGTTTTATTGACTTTTATTATAAGATATGTTAAATTTGTAAGCATAACATTATTTAATACACAATTTCTATTAACCGAGATTTCCGAAATCCGAAATTCTAGCGGTTCCAATTAGTTCGGATAATCGAGGTTGCACTGTACTGCAAATTTACAATGTTTTTTTTTTCAAAATCATATAAAATATTTCTCAAAATAACATATGATACAAAATAAAATGACCAAAATTATTTAAGGTAAACATAAAATTATTCTATCATTTAGTCTTAGATAATCGAGGTTGCACTGTATTGCAAATTGACATTTTTTTTCAAAAACATATAAAATATTTCTCAAAGTAATATGCTATTATAAATAAAACGGCCAAAAATATCTAAGATAAACATAAAATTATTCTATCATTTAGTCAAAAATAATCGAGGTTGCACTGTATTGCAAATTGTTATTTTTTATTTTATTTTTCAAAAACATATATAATATCACTCAAAGTAATATGCGATTCCCAGAAAAATGGCCAAAAATATTTAAGTTAAGTAGAAAAATATCCTATCATTTAATCTTTGATAATTGAGGTTATACTGTATTTCAAAGAGAAATTTATTTTTTCAAAATCATATGTCATATTCAGCAATATGATATTGGAAATATCATATTGCTGAAAGTAATATAATATTTCCAATAAAATGACCAAAAATATTTAAGATAAACATAAAATTATTCTATCATTTAGTCTTAGATAAAGTTTATTTGACAATGCTTAAAACACTTTCCTTAAGAAGTTTATTATGTCTGGTTTTGAGGTTACCTCTTCCAGGACGCAAAGCTTAGATTGGAGAAAACCATAATAATTTTTTCTCCTCTGAGAACATAAAAAGGTCTCGTATTTCACGAACTTTTATTATTCCCATCCTAGGTGTAAAGAATGCGATTTTTATTTGCCTAGTTGTTTGCAGCTTTTCTTCTTTTTATTACATATATATTTTTAAAACACTTGGACTGTGTCTTTTGTTTTTTTTATGCTCTGTGCGATCAACAGCTTTGTTTTTTATACTTCTGGTTTTTTTAATCGCTTTTCCCCATGTAATTCAGTTGGATACTTCTTTTCTTTAATACAAACATTAGAATACAGTTTGGAATTCTTCCGATCGATTGTATAAAAATCATCTAGAATTGATTCCTTTTTTTTTTTTAGGTGGCTTTCATTACAAAAAGTAAAAAGCTACCTATTGCAGCCGTCCGGAGGAAAGCACTTCCAGAAAATTTTGGTATATTTTCAACGATCATGACCCTCAAACTCCAAAACCATATATATATGTATATATATATATATATATGGTTATATATATATATGGTATATATATATATATATATATATATATATATATATATATATATATGATTTTTGTCATGCTGATACTAACTTATTTATGAACCGATTTCAATGAAACTTAATATGTATATAGTATATACAAATGTCTCGACCGAGTTCGTTGGCCAGCATCATCCGAAATTTTGTTTCAAAATGGCGGCCATTTTAATTTTTTTTAAAAATTAAATTTTAAAGTAAATGCGAAAAAATTAAAAATTGAAAAATATTTTTATTTTATGTGCTAGAACTTAAAACAACAATCCCAAAACACTTTTTATTTTGTCCATATCTTAAAAAATGATTGAGTTATAGCACTTTGAATTTTTCTTACGGCTGATATTTTGAAACGATATGAATTTTGTCAAGTGATAACACGCGTATTTATGAATCAATTTAGATGTAACTTGGTATGTACATACTGACGCCTGAATCGAGTTCGTTACCCAGTTCCATCCGCCATCTTGTTTCAAAATGGCGGCCATTTAAACTTTTTTAAAAATTTTAAAATTTAAAATTAGGTACAAGAAAGTGAGAAATTGAAAAAGATTTTTTTTATGCATTTGATCTTGATACAAAGATTCCAGAGCATTTTCTATTTCGTCTGTATCTTAAAAAGTGGCTGAGTTATAGCACTTTTAATTTCTTGTGTTGCTTACATTTTGAAATGATCTCATTTTCGTCATGTGATAACACGCGTATTTATAAACCGATTTGGATGAAACTTGGTAAGTCAATAGTACATACCAAAGTCTGAACCGAGTTCGTTGGCCAGTTCCATCCGGCATATTGTTTCAAAATGGCGGAATATTATCATTTTTTTAAATTTTAAAATTAGGTGCAAAAAAGTAAGAAATTGAAAAAGATTTTTTCTTTGTGTGTTTGACCATGATACAAAGATTCCAGAGCATTTTCTGTCTTATCTATATCTTGTAAAAATGGCTGAGTTATAGCACTTTCAATTTCCAGTGTGATTGACATTTTGAAACGGATTGAAATTTGTCACGCGATAATGTGCATATTCATAAACTGATTTGCATATAATTCGGTATGCACATAGTACATACCAATGTCTTGAACGCGTTCACTGGCCAACTTCATCCGTCCTTTTGTTTCAAAATGGCAGCCATTTAAGTTTGCCAAATTTTTTTTAATGTATAATGATGTACAAACAATAAATTAGAAAATGAAAAAAGATTCTGTTTAAAGTATTTATCTTAATAATGAATTCCGGAGTATTTTTTCCTTTGTTTTTTACCTTAAAAAACGCCTGAGATATAGCAGTTTGAATTTCTAATGTGGGTGGCGTTTTAAAAAAAATCAATTTGTCCGTGACAGCACTCGTATATATTAATCGATTTCAATATGAGTGTGCACATAAATTACGATTTCGACCAAGCTCATTGGTTTATTTTATCCATCATGCTTCTTTAAAATGGCATACACTTCATGATATCGTGGAATTTGGTGACTCTCTAAATCGCTTAAAATAAAACCAGGTTGTATAAAAAATTACTAATTTCTAAAAATTCCTATTAATATACAGTCTTAACGAAAACTAGTATTCAGTCTTATAAAATCAGGTTCCACTAATTTGAGCTTTGTATGTTTGAATAATATAACTTAATTTAAAATAAATAAATAAATAAATAAGTGTATAAAAGCTACCTCTTCCTCCCGGCACTGCAGGAAGGACTTTTTTATAATGTACTGGTTTAAAATATTTAAGATAAACATAAAATTATTCTATCATTTAGTCTTTGATCAAATTTATTTGGAAATACTTAAAACACTTTCCTTAAAAAGTTTATTATATCTGGTTTTGAGGTTACCTCTTCCACGCCGCAAAGCTTAGATTGGAAGAAACCATAACAATTTTTCCGCTGAGAACATAAAAAGAACACGTATTTCTCCAACTTTTATTACTCCCATCCTAGGTGTGAAGAATGCGATTTTTATTTTTCTAGTTGTTTGCAGCTTTCCTTTTTTTTCTTTCACATTTTTTACAAACGATTTGGCTTGTTTCTTTTCTTTTTTTTAAATGATCTCTGAGATCAACAGTTTTCTTTCTTATACTTCTTTTTTTATATCTTTTTACCATGTAATTCAGTTGGATACTTCTTTCTTTTAATTTAAACATTAGAATAAAGTTTGGAATTCCACCGATCGATTGTATTAAAATCATCTACAATTGATTCTGTCTTTTGTGCAATATTCTGGTAAAAATACTTAAAATAAACATAGAATCATTCTATCATTTAGTTTTAGATAACGTTTATTTGGAAATACTTAAAACACATTACTTAAGAAGTTTATTATATCTGGTTTTGAGATTAACTCTTCCATGCCGTAAAGCTTAGATTGGAAGAAACCATAACAATTTTTCTCTGAGAACATAAAAAGAACTCGTATTTAACGAACTTTTATTATTCCTATCTTAGGTGTGAAGAATGAGTTTTTTTCTCAGATGTTTGCAGCTTTTCTTCCTTTATTTTATATTTTTTACAAAAGATTTGGACAGTTTCTTTTTCTTTAAATGCTCTCTGCGATCAACAGTTTTGTTTCTTATACTTCTCTCTTTTATCTATTTTTCTTATTTAATTCAGTTGGATACTTCTTCCTTTAATTTAAAATTTAGGGTAAAGTTTGGGATTCTTCCGATCGATTGTGTAAAAATAATCTAGAATTGATTCTATTTTTGTGATGTATTTGTTTAAAATTTATATTGATAATTCCTATTTTGTTTTTCCTTCAGAATGTATATCTTATTTTTAACTAATTAAACTATTTGTATGTGAAATACCGTTAATCAAATTTTAAAACCATGTTTATTTTACATTTAAAAAATGAGATTTTTTTTCTCAAAATAATAAGGTATTTGTACCCTATATGAACAGAGCTCTCAATATGGATACCCCTAATATTTTTAACGGTAATAATTTTGATCGAGGGATGGCTCAACATTTTCGCGAAGAAAAGCAGTTGAAAAGATAATTAAGGCTGGAAAGTGTAAAAAAGCGCGCCGTTCGCCATTTAGGAGGAAACTTGTTGTTTCGAGATGTGCTGATCATAATCAGTTGTAAGCTTAAATTCTTATTAGATAGGGTAAAATTACATTAAATGTTGAAAAGTGGAGTATTTTAGAAAGCTAATAAAACACATTTTCAATTGCTATTGCATATTTTGCTTTAAAATATTTTCCTTATTCATTTGTTACAAGATTTAGTAAAACTACGCCCGGTTCCCAATATGGACAGCTTATGTCCCCATCGACTACAACTGTAAGAAAGAAGAAAATTAAACGTTGCCAAGCAATAAATTGAAAAGGCATCAAAGTGGTAAAATCTTTGTTCAACATGATGCCATTTGAACAATCTCCCAAAAACCTTCCTCCAAAAAACCCTTGCAGAAAAACAAAAAGAAGCCCCTCCCCCCAGTAGGATGTATGTTGGCGAAATCGTAGGTACCAATGGTATGACTTCATCAACAAAGAAGAGCTGGTACTGCTTCTTTTGCAGTATTGATGCTTTTTCAAACATGCGGCCATGCATCACATGTGACAGATATGTTCATGAGGATTATGTGGGACTTACTGCCCATGGTGAAAAAGTTTCTATTTGTCCATGCTGTGAGGACTGAGTAATAACAGATGTAGATTCGCAGACAGATGCAATAAAGCTGAGCAAAACCAACAATATTATTTCATAATATTTACTAGTAACTAAGGGACTTTGCATGGGTATTCGAAGGGTAAAAACCGAGAATGACCCCCCCCCCTTTCTAAAATGCATGTTCTAAAGATATTTACTGTTCCCCCCCTCCTTCTCCGAATACTTTAAGATATATTTTTTTCCCTCTCCTCTAAAATCCCTTGGAAAAGTGGCTCTTAAATACACACTCTGTAGAAAATCAATAAGGAAACACCTGTCCATAATATGGATAGGTAGTTCCTTATATGGACACTTGTAAACATTTTTTTGATTTTTATCATTTAAATTAAACCAGAATAATTACAAGGTCGCTAATTTTAATAATGATAGTCAATAGTCCAAGGATAGTGGTCACACATTTTTGGAGTCCTATGACTTGTAGATGGGGGTGAAAAAAATACATTTTCCCTAGGGTGTCCATATTAGGTACAGGTACCTTATACGATTCCCAATGAAATTACCAAGAATATTTAAGATAAACATAAAATTATTCTATCATTTAGATAAAATTTATATGGAAATACTTAAAACACCTTTTTTAAGCAGTTTGTTATACCTGGCTTAAAGCACTTTCTTTAAGAAGTTTGTTATGTCTGGTTTTGAGGTTACCTCTTCCACGCCGCAAAGATTAGATTGGAGGAAACCATAATAATTTATCCTCTAAGACCATAAGAAGAACTCTTATTTCTCCAACTTTTATTATCCCAATCCTAGGTGTGAAGAATGCGATTTTTATTTTCCTAATAGTTAGCTGCTTTTCTTTTATATATATATATATATTTTTTACAAAAGATTCGGCTTGTTTCTTTTCTTTTTCTAAAAACGCTCCATGCGATCAACAGTTCTGTTTCTTATACTTCTCTTTTTTATCTCTTTTCCCCATGTAATTCAGTTGGATACTTCTTTTATTTAGTTTAAGCAATAAAATAAAGATTGGAATTCTTCCGATCAATTGTATAAATATCCTCTAAAATTGATTTTTTTTTTGTAATGTATTGGTTTAAAATATTTAAGATAAACGTAAAATTATTCTATCATTTAGTCTCTTATAATTTTTTGGGGGGAATACTTAAAACACTTTCCTTATGAAGTTTATTATATCTGGTTTTGAGGTTATCTCTTCCACGCCCGCAAAGCTTAGATTGGAAGAAACCCTAATAATTTCTCCTTTAAGAACATAAAAAGAACTCGGATCTCTCCAACTTTTATTATTCCTATCCTAGGTGTGAAGAATGCGATTTTTATTATCCTGGTTGATTACAGCTTTTCTTCTTTTCTTTTATTATTTATATTTTTTTAGCAAAATATTTGGGTTGTTTCTTTTTTATTTTTTTAAATGCTCTGTGCAATCAAATTGTTCTTTCTTACTTCTCTTTTATATCTCTTTTTCCCATGTAATTCAGTTGGATATTTCTTTTCTTTTTTTTTAAACATTATCATAAAATTTGGAATTCTTCCGATCGAATGTGTAAAAATCACCTAGTATTGACTCTATTTTTGTAATGTACTTGTTTAAAATTTATGTTGCTAATTCTTATTTTGTTGTTTCTCAGAATTTATGTGTTTAATTTTAATTAACCGAACTATTTGTATGCGAAATATCGTGAATAATATTCAAAAACCATGTTTATTTAGCATTAAAAATGTGAAATATTTTTCAAAATAAAGTACGATTCCCAATAAAATGACGAAGAATATTTAAAATAAGCATAAAATTATTCTATCATTTAGATAAAATTAATACGGAAATACTTAAAACACTTTCCTTAAGAAGTTTATTATATCTGACTTCAAACACTTTTCTTAAGAAGATTATTGTATCCGGTTTTGAGGTTACTTTTTCCACGCCGCAAAGGATAGATTGGAAGAAACCATAATAATTTCTCCTCTAAGAACACAAAAAGAACTCGTATTTCTCCAGCTTTTATTATTCCCCTCCTAGGTGTGAAGAATGCGATTTTTATTTTCCCAGATGTTTGCAGTTTTTTTTTCTTTTACAAAAGATTCGTTTGTTTCTATTATCTTTTTTGAAACACTCTGTACGATCAACAGTTTTGTTTCTTATACTTTTCTAGCTCTTTATCTCTTGTAATTCAGTTGGATACTTCTTTTCTTTAATTTAAACATTAGAATAAAGGTTGGAATTCGTCCGATCGATTGTATAAAAATTATCTTGAATTGATTTTTTTTTTTTTTTTGATAATGTGCTGGTTTAAAATATTTAAGATAAACTTAAAATTATTCTATCGTTTAGTCTTAGATAAAGTTTATTTGAAATACTTAAAACACTTTATTATATCTGGTTTTTAAGGTTAACTCTGCCACGCCACAAAGTTTAGATTTCAAGAAACCATAATAATTTCTCCTCTAAGACCATAAAAAGAACTCGTATTTCTCCAACTTATATTATTCCTTTTCTAGGTCTTAAGAATGCGATTTATATTTTCCTAACTATTTGCAGCTTTTCTTTTCTTTCTGTTTTTTCAAAAAATTTGGTTTGTTTTCTTTTCTTTTTTTAAAACGCTCTGTGCGATCAAGAGTTTTCTTTCTTACTTCTCTTTTTTATCTCTTTTTAACACGTGATTCGGTTGGATACTTCTTTTCTTTATTTTAAACATTATAATAAAATTTGGAATTCTTCCGATCGATTCTGTAAAAATCATCTAGAATTGATTCTATTATTTGAAATGTGCTTCTCTAAAATTTGTACTGCTAATTTGTGCGTTTTTTTCTATTCAGAATTTATGTGTTTAATTTTAATTGCAGTATATTTCCGTGTATTAGCCGATCCGTATATAAGCCGAGTATACAATATTACAATGAAAAATTGTCAAAAATTGGAAATCCATATACCGGGTGTCCCAAAAATGACTGATGGATTTTAAAATTCAATCACTTGCAAACGGTGACAGTTATTTAAAAAATTTTTGCGGGAGAGTTATGTATAATGTCAGGAGTTTATTTACCAAAATTTTTTATTTTAGTTCGAATTTCAAACAATTGGTGGCGCTCACGACGATTGAAGGCCTGGTGATCAGTACTGAGTGAAGCGTCGACCTGGCCTTCAATCGCCGTCAGCGCCACCTATTGTTTGAAATTCGAACTAAAATAAAAAATACGGTAAAAAGACTCCTTACTTTATACATAACCTTCCTGCAATTTTTTTTTAAATAGCTGTCACCGTTTGCAAGTTATTGAATTTTAAAATCCATCAGTCATTTTTGGGATACTGATGAAAAATTGTGCTGATGAAAAATTTATTGAACTGAGCAATTTTCTTGTACATAGATAATTGGGAAAATAAGTTCTCTCCAAAATTGCTGATGTCTCCTGTTTCATCCCGTTTCCAAGCCTGTTTGAATTAGGTATCGCTCATTCTGCTGTGAATAAGTCATTCATAAAACTAAATATCATATTTTCGCCTTGAATTACCAGAATCTGTCAAAAAATGTTTCAGATGCTGGCATTTTTTTTTATGAAGATTGTGATTATGATTAGGGCGAGTTAGACGCTATCGATATTGATAATGATGTATCAATGAAATAAAGTTCTTTTAATGAGTTGTTTTAGAATTTTGATAATGATTTGAATATTGAAATAGAATTCTAACTTTTTTCTATAAAAGTTTTAAGTTTTTAAGTCATTATAGAAATTTGTAAGTATTTTAAGAGTTTTTAATATATAATATCTATTTTTTTCTCATTTTAGAACATCAATTATTGAAATTTTCTTATACGCGTGTATAAGTCGACACCCCTCCCCTACTTTAAAGCAAAAAAATGTCCAAAACATCTGGGCTTTTACATGGAAAATCAAACGGTATTCAAACTATTTGTATGTGAAATAGCGAAAATAAAATTTAAAAAACATGTTTATTTAGCATTACAAAAATGCTCGTGTTTCAGAATATAATTTAACCACTGCCGAAAAAAAATCTGGAACTACAATTTTCTCTTTCAATGCATTGCATTACAGTTCAAATTTGAAAAAAAAATCTAATATAAATACTTTTATATTAGTTTAAAAAACTAGCTAAAGTTTTCAAAAAATTCTGCGAGCTTGCTTTTAAAATTGCTAAAGAAAATTAGATTGATGCTTAAAAATACTATTTTGCTTATAATATATTTGCGCAATAATAAGATATTGAGTTACAAACTGAATATGCTGTTCATTAAAAGAATAAAATTAACATAATTGATATTTTGCAATAAAGATGTTACAGTATAGTGTTATTTGAATACTGTTGATAAATGGTGTCGATCTATTATTTAATTTTTACTATCTATATTCCTTCTATAAAATTTTCATTTTTCTTTTCATTTCATAAAACCAGCAATTGGAAACTAATTATAATAAACTCCTTTCTTTTCTTTTCTTTTTTTATATATATTTTAAGTAAAAAAGGAAATAATTCCTTCATTTTTCTGTTATATAATAGTAATGTCAAAAAATAAATATATTTATTGTAAAGTTCTATATATTTTATCGAAAGAAGAAAGAAAAATCGATAATTCTGTTCATTAAAATAAAAATATTTGAATATAATGCCATATTTTCTAGAGTTACCAATAATTCAATTTACCTTAAGAAAAATATCACTTTATATGTCTTACTGCAAAGGAGTAACTCTAGCAAGAAATCAGAATTATTCAATAGTTCTTAGAAATGCTGCAATTTCAGAATATTTTTTTAAAAATAATATATCATTAATAAAAATACGATTTTATTTAATATTATGACACTTTAAGAATAATTTTTAAAATGCAGAGTACGAATATAATTTTTTCAGATATTTCTGCTAGTTTTCGATTCAAATTATTAAACAAAATAAAATTTAAAATATGTTAATAATGTTAAAATATGCTATAAAATAAAATAAGAATTATTCTGTCTTTTTTTAAAATAATAATAATTTTTCTTACAGATTGCACGATAAATTGCAGTAAAACAAATCTATACCACTGGCTATTAAAATAAAGGAAAAAAAGGAAAGAAAAAAAAAATGTTTTTTTTTTTTGGTCGATAAATAGTATAAAGTGAAAACAAAAATATTAAATTTGTAAGCAGTTAGGAGGTTTACAGGCCCTTACCTGATTAAGTATGGATTCGAACTGGGCTTAGATAACAGAAACGGGCAACTCATTCCATGCTACTTCAAGTCGATGTCACACTTCATAAACCGTATTAGCTGCAGAGGAGTAGCGGACAAGTTTCTCAACAATCCATGACCAATACAATTAATTCAATGGGTGACAGATCTAGAGGTGTGCAGGCCAGAAAAGTAATCGAATAATCTGTGCATGGAGGGAGGTCAGAAGGCGGCGTGCAACACGTGGTCTTGCCTTATCTCGATAGAAAGAGGCATTTGGCAGGCCTCGAATACAGTGCAAAACCCGTGGATGTAAAATGTCAGAAATGTACCCATTTGAATCGTTGATTCGAACCAGAAAAGAGCGTGTCGGACACCCATTGGCTGCCCAAACCATCACACCAGGTGCAGGGCCTCTATGCAACACGTTCTATATGTCAATATAGAATGCAAGCAGATGACAATATTTCATCTCGGAGCCGTATAGAGTCATTTGAATACTACACGCAGAACCTCCCTTTATACTTAACCACTGAACCCACAAAACTAATCAGGGATATGCCATATCAAAATGAATTTATACACAAAATTTGAAGCAAATCGGATAATTCTGCATAAAAACCCATGTATCTAATTTAAGGGAAATATAATCCCTAGTTCCCCCGCCTTATACTTAATCATTAAAAATGCTTGCCTTATGAGAAAGAAACTGTATCAAAAATTTGACGCAAATCGGATAACTTTGCATAAAAAAACATTTATCTAATTCAAAGTGAACCATTTTCATGGAACCAATAAATCGTAAATTAACCACTTATTCATTTATTCCAAATTGCTATAATGCATGCATAACGTTTTTTACGTTAACGTTAAATGTATGAAATATAATCGATAAATATAATAGAATTTCAAATTCATTTAATTTTGGAGAATTTTTATTTTATTTCATTTTATTATTTATTTTTTCCTGTCTAGATGTACCTTGACTTACGTCACTTGGAACGAATTTCTGACGTAAGTCAAAGTATGACAATAAGCATTTATATACATATGATTTAAGTTTGAAATAAGCACTTAAAAAGAACAAAAGAGTCTTGTACACTTTTATTTATATTTCTTTTCAAAATTAGTCTTATTTTAGCTTTATTATAAAAAGAAAACTTTTAACAGACACGCATTTGTGACGCACGATCATATTACTAGAATTGGAGCTTTTAATTATTTTAAAGCCTTATTTTAGCTTTCAAATCATCGTAACTTACTCTACATCTACATATATTATGTTAGAGAAAGGCTGTGGATGAAAAAAGCTATTTTGTGGAAAAAGCCCATGAAGCACGTATCTGTTTTTAAGATACGTGATTGGTTCCGAGAGAAATTTCATTCTATGCCATATTACAAACGTACGTTTCGATGTTTAACATTATATAATTATATAATTTAAGTGTGGTAGCAAAACTGTATGAATTTCTTTTCTAAAAAAATGGCCATTTTAAATTTTATATTTATTTTAGTTATCATTTTGCATTTATCAATTCTTTTTTAACAATATTATTTAACTGACAAATTTAATATTATTTATTTCGTTCATTATATAACATACTACTATTGCTATACAATAAATATTTTCGTTCTATTATATTAGTATTTAACCGTGTAAAGAAATATAAATGGACTAATATTGCGTAAAATTGACAACTTTTATGTGTATTATTAATTCTTATAACAATGTTATATTTATCAGTTAAATAATATTAAGTAACTAATAAGAGTAAAATTATGTATTTTGTTCAAGATTTGCATAAGAATAGTATTAAAATCCAGTAAAAAATTCTTCACTGAATATTTAGTAACTTCTAGTTATAATAATTAATAAAATTATGCCAATTTTTATTCTACGGAATTGACAAATTTCAGATTTATTTAATATACATTTTATTATAATATTAAGTTTATCAGTTATGTTATATCATTCTCATCTAATTGATAAATTTAATTTTATGCATTCATGTATAATGTTAGACACGTAAAAAAAGTTTTCATGTTAACTTTTTATTTAAAGATTATTTGAGTTAAATAAATAAACAATAACACTTATTTCACATAAAAAATCAACTTAAGTTCTATTTTACAATATCTCAAGTTTTTTAAACTAAATAAAATACATTATTAACAGTAAGATAAATTTATTTTATTCAAGTTTAATGTTAGGCATTTTTAAATGTGTTGCATTTGTGTATTCCTTCAGATTAAACTTTTTTGAATAAAACAAGCATTGTAATTTTATTATATTTATTAAAAAAAATTTTCAATTATGACTATATTTCTTAGTACACTCTAACGGCAATTTAATAGTTAACAGTTTTTTTAAAATGAAATATTGATAGAATATTTATTAATCATAAAAGATTTATCATTTTAAAGCTCTATAAAGAAAAAAATATGTAGGTTTGTAAAATATATATTTATTTAAGAAAAGTAAATTATTCAAATTTCTGTTTAACACATATAGAGTATATCACTAGTATACTTATAAAAAAAAAATGTTTTGTTCGACAGATTTCAGAAAAACTTAAATCGAATCTGACAAAAAAAAAAAAAAAAAAAAAAAAAAAAAAAGTGCTTATTTTCATTATTTAACACATACAACTAACTTGTGTAGTAGATACCAGGTGTTTGTTTACAAGTCATAATCAATATACAAGAAGAAGATAGACACAAGGAAATTTATAACCAAATAATTATAAATGTGAGTTTCACAAGGAGTTAGGCTCTCAGGCTGCATAAGATGCAATTTGAGTCACTTAAAAAAGCACAAACTTATAGTCTTAAAATAATAATAATAATAATAATAATAATAATAATTCGGAACCGGTTTTGAAACTTAAAGTACCATTAAAAAAAAAGTCTGCAACCAAATCTAAAAAGTAAAAAACAACCATACTAAAGACATTGCCAACTAGATATAACAGCCTGCGCATATCGCTAAAAACCGCCAAAAATGTGAAGCTGGATTCAGCTTCAAACCCTGAACCATTTTATTGGACCACGTGGCACAAACCCTGCCCAAATTAGCATTGTATGAGCTGATTTCTGTTCTGAGCACATGGTCATTGTTTTGGTTCAGGGTTTGCACGATTGGTAGGAATAACTTGGGCAAGGTATCAGAGTCCTCTGACGGGAGACTTCATACATTAATCTCAAATAAATGGGCCGTATACATCTAGTTGGCTATGCTAAAGATTGAGCTCAGCTATTCTATGCAAAAAAAGTTTTAAAATAATTCAATTTTAAACGACAAATTTGACATTAACATTGTTTTAGCATTACGGAGTGGAAATTTTCAAGAGATTGAAGTCTCCCCTCAACCACTCTGCCACGGTGGTCCCAAGTATGGGTTACATCATCTTGTGTAGGAAAGAATATTTATGGAGCAATGAATGTATAAAAGAAGAAATTTGTAACAAGTCTTGTATGTGCTTTAAGTTTATATAAATAAGGGATCACTTGACACAACAATCATAGCTGCCAAAGTATCTCAAAGAAGCCCTTATAAAATAATAAAAATGTAGCATATATAGTATAACATATAAAAATATAGTCTTAAATATAATAATATGTAACAGTGGTTCAAAATATGGATTATAATAAAATATATCAGCTTGTATCAAGGTGGTAATATTTAAATATTTATTGCATGACAGAAAATTATCTCAACATTTTTATGGAGGTATATTGCTTTTTCTCGTGATTTCTTTAGAATAATTTAAAAATTTTATAATGTTATTTTCTAAAAGTGTGTTTAATTTTTAAATAGACGAATTATAGAAATTTTTAAATAGACGTAAGCATAGCTAGAAACATAATACTTCAGTTAAATTATACTGAATCACATGAATTTCTATTATTTATAAGCTTAGAACTAATCAAAGTTTTACACACAGAACTTCATAACTTTTTACTACATTAGTAAAATAACAAGAAATATAGATTGGTAGCATGCATTTAATTTCAAGGACTTGGCATAGTGGAAATGTTGTTGTTTCAGAAATTATGGTTATTTATACTCCTTAGTAACATAAAATGTGCCTAACAAAATGAGTTTTTTTACTTAATAGTTTTCTTTCTCAAATAAAAAAAAGAAAGAAAGTAAAGGTCAATTTAATAACATAATAGTTTATGTAATTTCTTTGTCAATAATCGAATGGGTTTTTAACATGTTGCCAGAATTAATGCTTATCTGCGATATGTTAAATGTACTTATAGGCTGCACCTAAAATAATAAAACACGCATTAAATTTTTGAACAGTTTCAGAAACGCAGGAAATATAAATTCAAAAATGTTAAAAAGAGGGTTAAAAATTTGTGGATGGAAAATAGCTCTACTGTTAATTTGCAAAGAGTTAAACTTTTAAAATTTTTATGTGGTTTCTAGGTCCCATAAGTTATATTCAGGAGGATATTCTCCGTGCTTTGCCAAGTACAACAACAAAAAATTATTTCTTCTACGACTAAAACTTACCAAATTATCATACGTTGAAATTTATGAAATATCGCAGCTTTAGCACTATTTTTATTAATGAAAAATGATAACTTTTAAAAACTTCGATTTACGGTTTTTCATTTGTAATTCTTATATTGAAAAAAAATGTTAATTATTTTTAATTCTTTGGAGATTATTTTTACAATATTTACATTAACAAATTACGAACAAAATGAATATAAAACAAAGCTCGAAAAAAGTTCAATTTGACTCATGTAGAAATATATGTAAGGTATTAAAAATCGGCTGTACTTTTTATAGATGGATAGCTATGAAGCTGTATAAAATTTAACGTATAAAAACACGGTGAATTTTGGACGTATAATAACGAAATTTAGACTGTTTTACGAAAACACTATGAAAATGTATCTAAATATAAATTATATTATCTAGGACACATATAAAGTTTTAAACGTGTAACTTTTTTAAATTAATGGCAAAATTGCTTCGAATTTTAAATGGTCTTTTGAATTTTAAATGGTCTATGTTTCCCAAACAGATAAAAAAAATAAAAGCACGTTTACAATATTTTTAGAAAGCTTGCGTACAAATTAATGTTGAAAATTGAAACCTATAAATTGTGGCAGAAGACTTACTTCTACTTTTTCCTGAAAATGTTTGTTACAATGCATTAATTTGACCTCGACAACAACCTCAATTATGAAAAATTTACTTTTTTTTCCACGCTTGTTAAAAAGTTTAGGACAATGAATTTATCAAAATATGTACTTTTTGTTCTGTTTATATATACATATATATATGTATAAAAGAACAGAAAGGAAAAGAAACATTATTTAAATTATCTTTTTAAACTTTTAAATTTATTTCTGATCGTGTAATCGTAAATTTATTGATATTTAATTATAAATTTATAAAAGCGTACATTTTAAATTTGCACACTTTCCTATTTATAATTTATTTTCTATTTTTAATTCTTTAAAATATTTCCCTGCTATTTCACAGCGCTTTGGTATATTTTCGTTAGCATTTATTATGAACTAATTAAATGCATTGTTTTTTCAGTTTCGAAACAATTGCACGAGTTTCAGATAAAAGTTTATGATTTATCACCTGTAGCAGCCTAATTGAAAATGATTTGAAAATAATGTATTAATTCATAATTAATTTGTTAAACTATTTAAATGTTGCATTGTCTTCGGAAACACACCTTTGCATATAATTTATATAATACTATCCTGTCAGAAGGGAGTTTAAAATCTATTTCAAAATTTCATCCATAAAAAAATTAATTAAAAGTAGAATTAATAATCCTACAAGGATTTTTGTTTCCTTTAAGGGTTTATTTTCCATTATTTATCTGCAGTGTATCAGGACTGTGTTAAATTTACATACAAGGCGTCCCGATACCTTGCCATTAGATATTTTGCCTATTAGATATGCGTAGACGATTAAAAAAATAACAGAAAAAAACCGAGCAGAATTACTATATAAGAATGATTTTGATGAAATAGCCCTGCATCTTAATTTCTATATATTATTACTTTTTAATTTTTATATGATTCTTACGTCTTATTGGACCCACCAGAGACCGAGAGGTTCTGATCTCTCAACTGGTAGACGGCAGGTGCTGGGTTCGAACCCAATCGCGGCCGTCATCCTAACCGTTCGGAGTTTTCCGTGGTTTACTTCGAACTTTGGATTTCCTTTCGTAAATATATGTAGGTTCCCTTAGAAAGACCCCCCATGAAGAGCATCCCACCCTTTTAGGGCCTATAATCCAAGGGTACATAATAGTCCGATATAAAATAAAATCAAACCAAAACTTATGTTCTATATTTTGTGGTTAGGAAAACCACTCTCAGTGCTTTCACAAATAAGTTCAAAATTCCGTTTTTATGCTATCATAGCTCATAGATCTATGATACGTTAAATTTTATGATATTTTTGAGTATATCGGCATAAAAAATGGCCTGTCCGTTTTCATACCACGGAATTTTCGAAATTTTGTAAAAATCCAACATATTAAATCACCGTGATTTTTAGTGATCAAAAAATTACTTTTTTTATGTTGTTGTTCTTGTTTTTTAAAATATGAAGAAATGTTTCCTAGGTATTATAACTCACCGAGAAACAGAGAGACGATGTAAAAATTAAAAAAAAGGTGTAATTTTTAAAAATTAATGACAGGAGTTTTATCAGCACATATTCATTTCTAGATTATTTTGAACGCTGCGCGACGATTCAGTTGGAAAAAAGATTATAGCGTAAGTTTTTTAAAGCAATAATAAATAAATTAGGCATTGCACGAGATCAATAATTACGATTAGAAGAGATTAATTACGAAGAGATTAATAATTAATTTATAAATTCTGGGCGTATAGTTAATAAGAAAGCATCGCTTCTGATAACTTTCATTATTTTATTTGAATACATATCTATACTAATATTATAAAGAGGAAAGATTTGATTGTTTGTTTGTTTGAATTGAATAGGCTCCGAAACTACTTGACGGTTTTGAAAAATTCTTTCACCGTTGGAAAGCTACACTATTTCCGGTGAACATAGGCTAATTTTCAATTGATTTATTCAAATATTTTCCTTAATAATTCAAAATTTCATTATTTTTCATACAGAATCAATTAAAATTTTTCGGATAAAAAATGACCATTTTCTTTCCCATTGCCAAAAAAAATCAAAATATGGAAAATAATTTCTCCTCGGCAATTAAGTTTTAGTTGAAACAGTATCCACGTGAAAAATTAAAATAAAGAAAATTAAAAGGAAAATAAATATGACGTAATTTATTATATTATCGGAAGTTTTGTTTGCACAGATATCATATACACACCGAGGTAACTAATGGACACTAAATTAATGTTATTTTGCCTGGCATGGCAACCCGACTATTGCTATTTAATTATTAATAAAATGTTTTTTTATTTCCTTTCTCTTCTTTAAAATTATGTAAACTGTTTTGTTCTATACTTATTATTTAAATACTAATTTCTATTATTTTTTAAAAAATAGAAAATAATTTAAATATATATATGAAACTGGTATTCGAAAACGATTTTTCTGCCAAATTGATGTAAAAAATTATCGCGCCGACTTCTGCGCGTAAATGACAACTGCACTGTTTTGTTTATGTATTAAGGATACTTTTAGATCATAAATCCGATTGCAGAAAATTAGTCAGATTATTTAATTAGAAGTTATTAAATTTATGTTTTTTTTTATTATGAAACAGACGAAGAAAAGAAAATTTACTATTGCTGCCCGACTGGAGAATTAAGCTTGATGTTATTTTAAAAAACTATCGAAATAGCGAATTTTTAATTATTTGTTTACGTTTTTTTTGTTTATATTATTGCAAACATTTTTCCACTTTTATACACGCATCACCTTGGCGTGATTTTTTTATGATGCCAATTTGGAGAACACTGCGTTTTCAAATACCAATTACATTTATATTACTCTTATTTATTTTCTATTATTTTAAAAAGGAAATAATAATAATAAACTAAGTCAATAAATAATTATGGAACAAAACAATTTATATAATTTTAAAAGAGAAAAGAAAAATAATGAAATAATTTACTCAAAAATAATCAACTATTACTGGATTACCACGTGAGGCATAAAATCGCAATTTGCTGCAATCGCGCCAATGGGATCCGTAGATGACACCTGCACTGAAATATTATTGGCAATATTATTGTTTATTCAATTTGTTTATGTAATTTGGTAATACTTGATAATCCCATCGACCATTTGACATTAAATTTGTTATACGTAATTGTTACTTCATCAACCAATTTTAATTCGATGTTTATTTGTATTTCTATTAACATTTTAGTAATTTATTTATTCTTGGTTATTTAAAATAAAAATTATGTCCATTTGTATAATTTGGCGAAATTGATCGACGGAATAATCAAGTAGTCGAACAAAAAACTATCGTCGAGCTATAACATTAAATGCCAATAATGGATGATCGTAAATTTCATATTTATTTGAGGACAAACATGAAATAAGTCTGGTACATTTGTAACAATATCGTTTCTAGCACTTCTAATGTTTGACACTAAAAATCATAATGGAATCAATTACAGAAGGTAGAAAAATTTTATTAGATGCAAACTAAAGACTTATTTTTCTACAAAATTTAGTCATCAAGATTATTCTGATTTAACGGCTACATGTTAGCAACTGTTTTATAAAAGGAAGAGGCAGTGAAACTGATGTAATTTTAATGTTATTCAAATAATACAGCTTTAAAACACACTTTTTATGCTTCATTGTTCTACTAAATATATAAGTGAAAAACCCTTCTTCGTCTGCCACCCCCACGAAGGGCATCCTTTCCTTAGGGCTTATACCCCACGTGTAGATAAATGGCCGTCATAAATGCAAACAAACAAAAACTCTTCTTTATTTGTCAATAATTCTTTACATTTTTTACTCTATGTATTCTTGCTGGAACAGATTAAGGTAGATAGGAAACTACAGTAGACCTGCTAGAAGAGGACGTTTATTAAAAAATGTAACATGAAATGACATTGTATGTAGGCTACCAGAACTACACATAGTGCAAGTTCAGATGTCGGAATTTTAAGAACTAAGAAATGATAATGTACAATCCGAAAGTTAATAGAGTTTGATAATCAATCTCACTAATCATTGCAATGCCCTCTAATGTAATAGTGTGATGACTCGAGAACATTTTGATTCCTGTTGTCATAACGGTCTCATGTTCATACGAAACTCTACTATAAATGATAAAATAAAAGAGATGGTGCTTAATTGCCCAAATTTTCTCCAAGACTTACAATAGTACAATATTGCAATGGCGTTGGCTTGATTTTCAGCAATACGGAAGAACATTCCAGGGTGGTCTATACTGCTTTAAAATAAAATTTTTAAATCTCCATTTTTTTTGAGTCAAGGTTCGTTTGGAAATATGGACCAGCGAAGCGGGCATAGCTTGCTAGTTGTTGATATTTTTAAAAAGAGTGTTTTTGGACATTGTTAATGGGTAATCTAAAAATACATATAAAATATTCGACTTTCCAATTTAAAAAGATCATCAATATATCCTGTAACTGGGTGTCCAGGTTGTATTTCCTCAGTGTGCTTAAAGTCAGCCTGTTCAATGTTTAAAATGCATATCTGTGCTTCATATAATGCGTATTTGGAGTTCCTTTCTTATGTCTAGTATGTAAAGCCGAAATAACGTATTGCTTAGAGAATATTTTTAGGTGGCACAAAGGCTGAATATTTATTTTACCTGTATTTTCGGAAAAGGGATACCCACACTTCTTTTTAATATATATATATATATTTATAAAATGATTTATTTTATTTTCTTTTTTTCTGGTGTATCGAATACATTTCAATGCAAAAGTGCTTTAAAATTACAGGAGCTGTTTTCAACAGAAAACATACTGCAGGTTTTCCCAAATATCTCTTTCAATTTCCTTTTACCGGAGCACGCAAGTTGCATCGTGGACAGACAGATGCCCATTCTGAGAAGTGATCGTCAGATTGACGTACTTAACTTTTAAAATATTTCAAAAAATATTCAAAAATTCCTGTAGATATTATATTCTTTTTAATATTCGTTTATAGATCTTTCGAGAACTTTAGTAAAATAAAAGCTATTTTCTCTTTCTATACTATTTCGAATTTTTTTTTTTTCCTCTAAAACATTTTTTGAATACAATGCGGTTTTATGGTTATCCAAGGCTTTTTAAGCAAGCTGCAGCGCGATTTTGAGTCAAATTAATGAAAAGAGGATCTTTTAGTCAAATTGAAATCAATTACACATAAACAGGTCAATATGTTGTAAAATATTTAAGAAACAAAATTTCTCTTGAAGTAGAAAAATAACTTTATTATACCTCTTTATTTGTTCCACGTGAGATCTTTCATCTAAACAGGTTACATGGATTTTGAAGGCTAAAAATAATTCTAAGTACTGTTTTATATAATGTATATTTTTATATTCTTAATTTTTATATAATTATTTTTTTTTTCAAAATGTCAAGAATACATAAACAGGCAGCATTTAAACAATATTTTACAGAATTTTCATTCAAAACTTTTAAAAATTTAGCCGGTGGGACATAGTTTGGGGAATCCCTTCAAAGAAAAGTGTCTTAAATAGTATCAGGATAATTTTATTTAAAATTGGAAAAAAAAAAAAATCCGTCAGTAGATAAATATAGCAGATGATGATTAAAATATTTAAATAAAGATTGAAATTCGAATTTTTAACAGAATTGTATGTGTGAATTGCTATATAATTTTATTACACATGTTCCCTTTGAAGATATTTAGTTTATCTTTTAAATAATATTCGTCTCATACTAATTCGAGAAAACAATATTCTAGTATTGCTTTCGTGCGTGTTTTATAGTAAATATTTGGAATAATAACATTACTAGAATATTTGAGCTCAAAGATAAGCATATTCAATCAGTTATCAATATTGTAGTGCAATTCGAATTTGAGAATATTTTCTCGTACAACATGAACAACTATTTCAGTTTAAAACATTTGTATTACATTACGTAAATGCAGGAAAGATGTTTTACATGAACCGATTCAAATTCTATTTATAAATTTGAAATTGAATTTAAATGTCAGTCAAAGATTTGCATCGTGTTTATTAAAGCTTACATAAAGTTTAATCTGCGAAGTGATAAATATCTTAGTTATAACTTAAATGATTTAAGTAAAAAGAAAATAATTAAGTAATAAAAAAATAATAAATTAAATGCAATTAATCAATAAACTATACAAACACATAAATTACTATACAAATTAACATAATAATTGGTTTTAAAAAATGATTAAAATATAATCAGAAAACAATACTCTAGTATTGTTGTGTCCTTGTTTTGTTGCAATTATTTGAAATGCGAAATTTACTGGAATATTTGTATACATAAATGAACATATACAATCAATTATGTATATTGGAGTAAATGGAACTAGAGAATATTCTATCTTACTCAATATGCAGCTGTTTATGGCATTTGTATTACATTATTAAAATACAGAAAAGCTATTTTACATGAGCTATAGTAATTTCTATCTATAAAATTAAATTGAATTTAAATGATAGAAAAATATTTGAATATAGTTTAAGTTAATTTAATGTTACGCAAAACTTCATTTAGAAATAATAAATAGATTACATATCTTAAGTACAATATTAGTTATTTAACTGTAATGGACCCTTTATTAGTTTGAAGATTGATTATACAGTATAGTGGCATTCCCTCACATCTCAAGCATAACCCTTCATAAACGCATTTTTCGTTGTACTTTAAATTTCCGGTTGAATTTTTCTTATTTTTAAAATTTTACTTTATATTCTTTTTTTAATTAATAGAAAATAAAAAGCTTCAATTACAAAACAAAAAATAAAATGTCTATTTTGTAAATTTTTTCATAATTTTGTCACGATAATCAGTTACGGTTTCTGGTCACTCACTTTCTTCATTCTATAATGTAAATCTAAGGACGTTTGATGTATCCTTATATTTAAAATATCTACCCAGGAAATTAATATTTTTAACTTCTTCTTTCGGTGTTCCCTTGTTAAAGAATGTCACTTTTTTTTTAGTTTTCAAAATATTTCTAAAATCTATGCTGAATTTAATGTTTTATGTGTAAAAATTGACGAACAGGAAGTAAAATTTTAACACTTCACACAAAATTAAGCAAAGATTTTAGAACCGAACACCGAAAGAAGAAGTTAAAAATATTAATTTTCTGAGCGGATATTTTACATATAAGAATACATCAAATGCTTATAGACTTTACATTTACAGAGGGGGGATTTTGAAAGTGATTGACCAGCAACCTTAAAAAACATTAAAGTTTTGCAAAATCCCAAGGAATTTCCATCTTAAAATATTTCTGTAATAAGTGGTTCCATTATGTAAGAATGCGAAATCTTTCAGCAAGAAAATCATGATTAAAAAGAAAATAAAAAAAGACGTATGAATGATTTTTGACGTACGTGATGTTCTAACTTAAGTGAGCAATCTAAAAGTTCGAAATAGATTTTGATGATACTGGTGTATTAATGACCATAGATATAATATTTTCACTGTGAATTATGAAAATATGCTGATTTGACCAAAATCGACCTGTAAAGAATATTAAATACGTGAAAATTTCACTGTTTTTTCAACAGAGAAAAAAAAATTCAAGCTGGGAATCGAACCCGAACTCGTGGAATAGCGCTCCCGTGCTTTATCATTAAGCTACAAGGACGATACCAAGCTGGTCATCTCTCATTCTTTAATGTCGTGTAAACTGCAAGATAGAGAAGTCCTCATGAGCAGGGACTGACAAAAGGCTTCTACGCGAAAAACTTCTTAGACGGCAGGAAAAAATCTTAGGAGCCTGTTTGAAGAATTATTTTTCTGACATTAACGCATTCACTCCAAAATGGAACACTGATTAACTTGAAGCGCCCGTATGATGTATTTTCTACCGCTACAAATAATCGCGCTATTAAAAAGAAATATTTTTGCTCAAGAAATTTTTGTTTTAGTTAAAGGGAAAAAAATATTAACAAGTGGTTAAAAAAGTTAGTCGCCAAGCCGAAATTTTTAGTTGGACTCTGCTCATGAGCATACAACCCTAAGGCAAACATGAGACGATTATTGTATTTATGACGGCCTATTATTAACACGAAAGACATAGCCCCTAAAAAGTGGAACTTTGTTCCTAAACAGTGGAACGAAGTATTTACGCAAGGAAATCCAAAGTTCTAAGACAACCACGGAAAACTGCGAAATGACTAAGCTGACGGGCGTGATAGGATCGAACGCAGCCATTGACATCAGTCACTGACTGATCTTTCGGCCACTGACAAACATGAGACGAAAAAACGCCCAATGTAGGTGACCACATATAATTTAAAATTAATTTTTAATTTAATTTTAAACAGTGAAATTACGCTCCAAATTATTGAATATGAAATAATTGAAATTTTTCATCTTGCTAAATATGCATTTTATACATGTAAGTATACTTACAAAAAAAAAAAAAAAAATCATGTTACACATGTTGCTTTTTTTATCTTACGTAATATACTACTAAAAGTAATATGCTTGAATTATGAATTATTTTGTGTCCATTTATAAAAGAAAATTTTCGTTGTTTTATCTTACCACAGTATTGCTAGCTACAGACACTGAAGTATTATTGTTTTCATTATTGAAAAAATAGTAAAAAAATTTCTATTTTAACTCTCGATCTTTTAAGTCACGATTGTTATTGTGTTCATTTTCTCTTATTTAACAATATGAATCTATTTTTATCTAAATATTTAAAGGAATAAATGAAGAAATTTTATTCAGAAATTTGCTCTCTTAGAAAATCTTAATAGCATTTGTATAAAATTGAAGTACGTTTTTTTTTAAAATAAAGACCATGATATTTCCATACTTTCTGCATTAAAAGCGAAAATACTTATGATGGAAATATTAATCTTTTAATACATTCATACATTTGAAAGATCCAATTTTCCTTTTCAATTCCTTGTATTTAAAAGTAACCATTCATATATTATAACCATTTCAAAAATGAAGGCATTTCAGAGTGATTAAATTTATGTATGTTTATTCAACAGTATGTTACCATAATTTGTATATATTTCGTTGAAAGAGATAACTATTTCATTTTCGATGCAAAATCATTTTTTTAAAAAAAATAAATGGCCTGACTAATGTACTTTTAAAAGGCTTAAAAGAAGATAAAATTATAAGTCGGGTCATGTAGGATTTTAAATCTAAAAATAAATAGAATTTATTTAAAATATATAAATATCAGTCTAGATTTAGCATAATTCTTGTCATATTAAAGAGGATCTAAAAAACAATTATATTCCTTTGTATATCTTAGAATGAACTTATCCATATTTTACATTGACAATGTAGATGTAGAACAAATTAAGCAATTTTTAATATTAGAGATGCTTTAGCGAATTGAATCTACTTATAAATCAATAGCATTAAATCTAATATTATTTTGTTTCTTGTATGTATATCATAATAAAAAAATGTTAATTTTATAGTAAAATATGGACAAATCCGGTGCTTGTTTAAAATCGTCAAATTAATTGCAATAAATTGCAAAGTTAATCAATGCACCGTAAATTTATGAGTAATAAACCGTAAAATTAGCAAATAGTACACCACATGGCAAAAGAAGATCGTCCACTTGCGATTTTGGACATTTTGTTAAATATCTAGAAAAAACTTGAGAAATCATCCTGAAACCTTAAGTGTGTAAACAGGTTATACACAGGTCATGCATTCCCGTGAAGATTCTCTCCCGAAACTTCATAGGGGACAGTCAACAAATTGAAAAAGAACAAGAATCTTTTGGATAACCCTGTAAAACTAAAGTAGTAAAAGCATTCAAACTGTAGATTATGATGAATGTTATAAACCGTTTTCATTTTTATGTGGATAGCATGCACACTCCTAGAGATATTAAGGTTTTTATAAAAACAGTCCCAATTTTTTTCAAGATTTTTTTTCATATAATTTGCAGAATTCTTATTATAAAATAATGTTCTTTTCCGAAAATATCACAAAAAAATTGTACACAATACCTTCTAATCAGAGTTACAAAATAATAAAAAATGTATGAAAATGAGCAGTTTCACTAAATAGTTTTTCATTGCGAATACGTCAGCGTTATTATCAAAATTTCATTTGCATATTGTGTTAGCTAAATGTATAGAGCAACTTTTGTAAATGTTTCAAAAACATACCTTTGAAATTCTGAAAGTGTTCGTCGATAAAATAAGCACAAAATCCGTTGTTCCCAAAATGAAGCAAAAACTTGAGGGGACGTATCCAAATATAGTAGTACGTGCCACATTGTGAATTATATATTTGCACTAATCAATGGAGAAATGAATGCAACCCCTCATCTTTTTGCTTCATTTTTGAAATAACGGACCTTGTGCTCATTCTATCGACGAACACTTACAGAATTTTCAAGCTATGTTTTTGAGAGTTTTACAAAAGTTGCTCTATACATTTAGCTAACGCAATATGCAAATGAAATTTTGATAACGCTGACGCATGCGCAATGAAAAAGTATTTAGTAAAACTACTCATTTTTCATAAAATTTCTGCTATTTTGTAATTCGGATTAAAGGGTATTGTGTACAATGCTTTTTGCGATATATTCAGAAAATAACATTATTTTATATTAAGAACTCTGCAAATTATAAGCAAAAAACTTGAAAAAAATTGGGACTGTTTTTGCGAGTATGCATGCTATCCGCATAAAAATGAAAACAGTTTATTACACTAAGCCACTTAATCCTAATCTACAGTTTGAACCCTTTTGCTACATTAGTTTTGACAGGGTTATCCAAAATTTTATTATTCTTTTTCAATTTTTTGATGGTCCCCTATGGAGTTCGGCATAAACTCTTCACGGTTATGTATGACCTGTACTATTATGTTTACATACTTAAGGTTTCAGGATGATTTCTCAAGTATTTTTCTAGATATTTAACAAAATGTCAAAAATCGCAAGTGGATGGTCATCTTGGCTTTGTAGTATATATTGTTAAGTAGTAATTTATAGGTGAATTTAAATAAATACGGAAATTGCAGTCCGCACAGTAAAATTCCTATTAAATGTTATATAATGCAATTTCTTTGTATACATTCTATTAAAAAATATCCTTAGAAGTATTTTCAAGAGACATTACATTTCTAATAATATTAATGAAGGAATTAAAAGACTTAGAATTTCAGAATGTCATTTCTGGCATGTCACACTGTGATGCGTGCAAAAACAAAGGGCTCTTTCTTTTATACTATGTAAATATCTTTTTCTCGTTTTTTTTATTTATAAACGAGTGACACGTATGCGTGCAGCAAAAAGGTTTAAGAATCCTTGTTTATCACCACTAGTAAAATTTTACTGTAAAATTTACCTTATTGAATCGGAGCATTTTCTTGATTTAACAAGGTACAAATTTCTGTTTTTAAAAACCAGTAAAAAAACATTAAAAATTTCGTAAAAGGGTCCCGTCGCGTAGGGGTTAAAAAAAAAAAAAGATCATTAAATGCAATAATCTGCTGAAGAAAAAATTGTATTGTAAAATCGCTGTTACATATCGCTGCTTGGCTTTAATAGTAGCGCAACAAAAATAAATAAATTTCATAGGAAGAAGTTTTTAAAGTTTGCTTTTTAAATGTACACTGCAAAAAAAGAAGGACGATTTTATGAAGATTGTACTGGTAATCGGGACGCTAGTACATTTCACTGTTTTTTAACGGAAAACTTCCGTAAATTTAAGAAAATTTTCTGGAATTTACGGGAGTTTTTCCTTTAAAAAACAATGAAATGTATTGGCGCCCTGATTGCTAGTACGATCTCTGTAAAATCTTTTTTTTTTTTTTTTTTATACAATGTAGTATTAATTTTTTTGGGCCATAAGTTGATCAAATTAATTACAGTTTTTAAGCTATGCAATTTAATAATTACAAATACGCTTACAATTAGTAACATACATTCATTTTAATCAAAGAAGTCATATTTTAAAAAAATTAGAATTCTGCAATTACCAACTGCAGTATCGTTATTTAAAGTTTATTTTTCAGTCTTCCCCTCATACCAGTTCAAATTTCTTTGTTCTCGAGCATTTACTCCATTCAGATTTTTCTATGAGTATCGTACCTGATTTTAAACATCGCTAAAGGTATGAATCCCCTTACCTACTCAAGAAAGCTAAAGCCAAGTGGACCCCCCCCCCCTCCTTTTTTTTTTTTTTTTAAGTAGCACATTTATTCATAGTCAACAATACTCGTCATGTCATGTAAAAATATCCGTAAAAATCCGTTCAATTTGATTTTCTTTTTATGCAATTGAAATTTCGATTGGTATTTTTGATGATGCTTGGTGAATTTGCGATTGTTACTGCAGTATTTCTTCTTAAATCTGTATTTCTATAAATATAAAAATAAAAACGAAATCGGAAAAAGAACCATTGCTTCGTCAAACCGCGTTTACAAATACCAACACTTAAAAGGAATTTCAAATATGGATATATTAATAATTATTTCATAAAAGCACCTTACAAACTTATTTTGCATTGCTTGTAAATAAAGTTCGTTTTTATTTTTCTTATGTATATGGAAACTTATTTTTTTCCCCTCACAAGTATTTTGTTAAGCACACTGTTAAAAATGGGAATTTGAAAATTTGAACAAGAATGTACGTACTTTCTTTTTCTTTCTTTCTTTCTTTTTTTTTTTTTTAATGTAATTTCGATTTGGAAGTGAGTATTTGATGTTCTCAGTTTAAAGTATTGATACATATACGCACTTAAAACTTACACAGCGGCAGAAATAGTAAATATTAAAAGATATTTAACAAATAGTGTTGCTTATTGATAAGAATATATCATTAAGGCCCCTGTCCTCGCTCGAGGAAACGCTCGCGAGCTAATGCTATTCCTATGGGGAGGCACTTTTCTAATAACTCTTTCGCATTTTGACATTTTTGAAAAAAAAATTTTGCATTGGATAGCTGAGGTGCATGCCGACAGCGCACCTTTTTTACTTTTTCGATTTTGGTTGCAGATATATTTTTTAAAAAGCACTTTCAGTTTCGAAACGGGTTTTGAAAGTGAAACTAACTTTGTAAAAAATATCTGCAACCAAAATCGAAAAAGTAAAAAAGGTGCGCTGTCGGCATGCACCTCAGATATCGATTGCAAAACAAAATTATTCAAAAATGTCAAAATGCGAAAGAGTTATTAGAAAAATGCTTCCCCATAGGAATAGCATTAGCTCGCGAGCGTTTCCTCGAGCGAGGACAGGGTCCTTAAGAGTCCAACGTACTTATGCTTTTTCTCATTTATAGGCTTATCTTCAATAGAGTCTTTTTAAACTGGATGCTTTTTTCGAAGTTTGTTACTGTTTCTGTTATACGCTTTTATATTTTGAACAAATGAATCTAACTTTTTGTCAAAAACTGAATGTTGTAATAAGTTACAAGTTTTGTTAATCGGAATTCAATTATTCCGAGAAATAAAACTCAGTCTTTTTTTTTTAATAGTTCGCTAGTTTATTCATATTTTTGAAGTCTTTTTAACCCTTTTTAATGTAAGTTTAAAAGTGTTTTTGAATTCGGTTCTGTCCGTCTTTAATACGCGTAAATATAGTCCAATTGTCATGAAATGGACACATGTTATTAGCATTTAGTATGGCGTGTTCAGTATTAAAAATGAAGAGTGTAGCATTTTTGATTCATTTACAGAACCACTCAAAAGAAGTCCGTTACATTAGATCTATGGAAAAAAAATTGTTTACCCTGAATTTTAACGATAGTATAGCATTTTAATGGATATATATATAACTATGGTTTTTCTATAGAATTGAGTGTGCATAGAGCTTATCGTACATTTCCAAGGACATACAAAAGAATTTGGCTATAGAAGAAAATGAGCATTAATTGAATTACTGAAGCCTAGTTGCAGGAAATGCGTTTTCAGTTGTGTTAATCTCTTAAAACCTCAGCCACAAAATAACTCAAGTTGAGCCGAAATCCACTCATCTCAGGATTTGAAATTCAATTTCTCTATAAGAGTTGAAACAATTCGAGTAAACGGGTTATTTTTAAGCAATTTAAATCAAGATGAGTAATTTAATCCTTTATCTACCGACGGTACTTATAAGTACCATTAAAATAACTTATAAAATTCTTTTAATATGTCACTTAGTTGTAATACTATTTAGAATGAGTTACAGATACATTACTTTATCTTGTTCCAAAAGTATTATTGGTTACACAAAACAAAACTATTTTTAAAAGGATGATTTCTTTGCCTTTGCATCTTTTGCTGATGAGGGAGGGGGGTGGGGATTTTTCAATTCGGAAGCATTTCTATATTTATATTGTAAGAACATCATATTTATACATTTTAGATTTCTACAAAATACGAAGAAAATAATTAAAAATAAAAGATTTGAGTGGGTGGGGTTATAAAAATTGCACAAAATCCCTGTAAATTCAAATTTAATTGATCTTTCTAAATCCTCCAATTCTTCTAAATCCTTGAAATATTTATTAAATGATTATGTAAATCGCTTAATTTAGTTTAATCAATTTGCGTAAAATACTTTAGAATTTAAAATTTTTATGAATTCATAATGCGGTAGATAAAGTGTTAAATAATCAATTTAAATCCAAACTAGTATATAACCCCTGTCAAAAATGACAGGATTTTAACTAAACATTCAATTTTCGATATAGTTCAACAAATTTAAATGGACAAAACATTTAAAAAAAAACCATGTACAAAAGTTTTTGTGAAATGTGTTATCAATGAATTTCTAACACATCACATTGTTAATCATAATGTTACATAAGCAAAATCAAAATGAGTTTCACAAATAGTTTAACGATTACACTAACGATTAAAATTATGTTATTTTAAGTAATTGTTTAGGTTAATAGTACAATGGTAGGGATGAACCTGTGACCCACGATGGGTTATGTAAGTATGTTGTCTGCAAATTTCTTAAATTTATAATTTTAAAAAATTGCAGATTTTGTCATGGATGGCAGAAAAAAAAAAAATCATGAATTTCGACATTTTCTCTCATGGCAAAATTGCAAGTTTTATCGAGCCAGTTAAAAATTATGAATTTTGTTATATAGGTAACCAATACCATAGCTATTTATATAGGAAATTCTTAAGTTGAGAATTTTGTCAGTCACTGTTTTAAAAATACTTTAAATATCATCGATCATGCTCACAGAGGACATGAATTTTGTCAATTGCATACAGATAAAAAATGTGAATTTTACTTATCATGCACAGAGAAAATATGAATTTCGTTGATCAAGAACATGAAATTCGTGAGATTTGTTGACTGCCTGTAGAAAAATTCCAAATGTTGTCGACTGAGTGTCAAAAAGTCTTGAAAAACTACCCTCCTTTTAAAATCCTGTTTGTTATTTGAAAAAAAAATACAGTAAGGGCCATCATGTACATAAGTTGATGAAAAAGAGCCGCTGGATATATTAATTAATTAAAAAGGGCTGCCAAGCTTGTGGTAAGTCAACACTTACTACTATATAAGTTAGTTTTTTATGATGAAGTTTTGCAGTGATATTTATAAATTAAAGAGTTAGCCAAAAAATATGACAGCAAATTCATGCTTATGAATTGTTTATAGCTTTTCCATGAATAAATCAAAGTTATTGTAAATTTGCATATTGGCAAGCATCTATTTAATAGTTAATAGTAGAAAACAAATTTTAATGTATCTTGAGTAACAAAGCATTCCAGTAATAAAATAAAACTTTGATTAAAAAAAGGAAAAAAAAAAAAAGATAACACATCAAAAATTACAGAACTTTAGGTGCAATTAAAGAACGTATTCTATTTGTAATACAATTACAACAAATATTTTCTAGAAAAGAATCTCTAGAAACATTATATTTTTTTGTAAAACACTACTATCTGATAAAGTTTACATTTAACATAATACTGGCTATGAAAAAAAAATTACCCTTTAGTATAAAGTTCAGCATTAATATTAAACAAAATCAAAATATTAACACATCAAATACAACAGAAAATTGCATGCAGCTTTACCATAAATAATAACAGATATACTATAAACTTGATTAATGCAAGTATCTATTTCTCATAAAATATATTTTCCATAAATAAAGACAAAAATATTTTTTATTTGAATATTGGCAAGTATATATTTTTAAATTAATAGAAGAATATAAATTTTAACATATCTTGAATGGCAAAGTGTTGCAACAATTAAATAATACTATATATATATAAATTAGAAAAAAAGAAAAAGAAAGATAGCTTATCAAAAATAACAGAAATTTAGGTGCAATTAAAACACTTATTCCATTACTAATACAATAGATACAAAACTTTTTTAGAAAAGAATCTCTAGAAAAATGATATTTTTTTGTAAACACTCTATTATCAGTGTTTTCATTTAACATGATATAGGTTAGGAAAAAGAAAAATTATCTTTTAGTTTAAAGTTCAGCAGAAACTTTAAACAAAATTAAAATGTTAGCACATCAAATATGATAAAAAATTGTATGTACCTTTACCTCAAATAATAACAAATATATTGTAAACTTGACTATTGCAAGTATCTGTTTCTCATACAATAGTAGAAGAGAGTTCAATTTAAATGTTTTTTGAATAGCAAAGTTTTCATAATGACGAAATAATAAACAAATAGCAGAACCTTTCAAAAGCCACAAAAATTTAGATGCAATAAAAACACTTTTTTCATTAATAATAGAATACTCAGGGATCTATCCAGGGGAAAAACTGAGTCCGTTAACGGACTCTTCAGAAAAATTAATTTTATGAAAACGGACTCTTCACAAAAATAAATTTTACGAAAACGGACTCTTCACAAAAATAAATTTTACGAAAACGGTCTCTTCACAAAAATAAATTTTATAAAAACGGATTCTTCACAAAAAATGAAAACAAAAATGTGTGAATAACATGTCTGTGGTAAGTGTAAAATTCAACGAAAATCTAGCTTTTTTTTTTTGTCGATTTTATCGTCCATCTGAACGTAAACACACTTCGTTTATAAGTATCTGGCTTTCCAGTCTTTCTCCAACAGACCTTTATTTGGAATCGGCGTTGATTGGCTAACATATGACGTCATAAAAAAGCAGGCGCGTTCAGGGAGTAAGAAATAAACCTCTTTTTCTCCGTAGATCGTATTTTACGCTGGATACGTTGTTTCTTTCGCTTGCTAGTTTGGCAACACGGGAAGAATCTGCTTTGCTTTGATTTTTGTTGCAAGCTCTCGCGATCACATGGAAGTAGCATAGCACGCTATCGTATATAAATCATTTTAATTTTTATTTCGCAACGCCGTTAAATTTAATCTTTTCTTATTCTGCATAATTTTAAACAATTCTGCTACATTTCCTAGTTTTTGACAGTTTTAAACAAAATCAAATTATTTAAAGAGTTTAATATGATTTTACAAATATTTTAAGAACAGAATTAGATAATTGACATGTATTCTTCTTTTTTTTTTTAATAATGCGTTCAAAGAGTCATTCGTTTCAAGATTTGGAAAATCTGAATGGCAACAGAGTTCGTTTGTTCATATCGTAATCTGATGTTTACAATTACTTATTTTTAATTTGGAGCCTAACACATTATAATTGGATATGATATACATGTTTTATAGAAAAATATGCTGTTTAAACGTTATTTTAAGTAAAAGAAATTATCTTTTAACTGTCATATGTCTGCATTTGTTTTCCATTAAGCCTAACGTGGCGTATTGCTAGGGTCCATCGATTGATTCACTACATTTTTTGCGAGAAGAATACCACGATCCAGGTAAGAAACAGTGAAAAGTTCTTAAAAATGCATGCTTCTGATTTAGATCTCTATTAATTATTAGCAAAGTGAAATGTAATTTCCGAAAATATCACATTAACTTTTTGATATGCCGAACATTAACTGGTGTTTTTTACAAAGTTCGATTCTTTATATTATTTGCCAATAGATGATTGCAAAAAGAGTTTTTGACAGTTTTAAACAAAATCAAATTATTTAAAGAGTTTAATATGATTTTACAAATATTTTAAGAACAGAATTAGATAATTGACGTGTATTCTTTTTTTTTTTTTTTTTTAATAATGCGTTCAAAGAGTCATTCATTTGTTTCAAGATTTGGAAAATCTGAATGGCAACAGAGTTCGTTTGTTTATATCGTAATCTGATGTTCACAATTACTTATTTTTAATTTGGAGCCTAATACATTATAATTGGATATGATATACATGTTTTATAGAAAAATATGCTGTTTAAACGTTATTTTAAGTAAAAGAAATTATCTTTTAGCTGTCATATGTCTGCATTTGTTTTCCATTAAGCCTAACGTGGCGTATTGCTAGGGTCCATTCACAGATAGGAGTGGCGAATCCTGGAACTGTTCCACACAGCTCTCCAGAACGCATTTTATTATAAGTAGATGCCAAACTATTTAGGAAGTTAATATTATTCCCCGGAAGACGAATTCAAAAATATCTGCATAGTTTATTTTTTCTCCATTTAAAGATCGCTTGATAACTGTACAATAATTATAATATCAATGAAACATTTCAATTATAATAGCAACAGGGACTTACTAAACTGCCTAACCAACCCAGTACACATTTACAACACTTGCAATAAATTTAATTTATTTATCGGTTTGTATCCTCCATGAACTTGTAAAAATTAATTTTATTGCTATGGCAACGGGAAAAAAAGATATCTCTGTTATTAAAAAGAATAAATTTTTTGTATTTGTTGCTGAAATGCAGATTTTTTTTTCTATTTTAAACAATAACTTAATACAATGAAATGATTTTAATTATTTTTTGATATTATGTAAGATAGAAATATAGTAATACCGCCATATCACAGGTTTTATTCTTTTTTTTTTTCTCTAATATGACATATCATTTACACCTTCAGAAATACTCATCTTTTCTTAAATAAAAGCGTGATTTATGCAGTTATTTAAGAATTCTTTAGTTTCATAAAATATTCAATATAATTAAATAGAAATGGCGCAGTTTATAGAAATATTTTCATTTGTGCACACCACGGACCTTTAAATTAACAGAAATTCACTTTATTTAGATGCAGGAATTAAAGTCAGTGAATATGACATCATCACTGACACAGCTATAACAATGTATATTATATTCATGGAATAAACTTATCTGGATTCTGTATGACGACATTTTCTCCATCGACAAAATTTCACTTTAGATATTATATTTTATTAAAGTTTATCTTCTGTTATTTTACTTACTTAATAATATTACTCAGTAAATAATCTGTGTATTGCTGGGGATAACTATGTGCAATCATTTTATTATGATTAAATTAGACGAAAACCTTTATTTATTCTCTTTTTTTTTTGTTTGTTTGTTTGAAATGCGATTATACATTCACCGATGCGATCAAGCTCCTGATTGGTGGAAAATAATGAAACAAAATAAATTTTGAGAACAGCTTAACCTGTTGCCACTGTTTTGAAGAAATGTCATGAAAAAGATTTTAAAATTAAAATATATATATAAAAATTGAAATAAATTAAAAATTAGCCAGAATGGGCACATCTACACATAAACATCTTTCATTTAAAAAAATAATTATCAAAATCGGGCCAGTAGAAGGCTCAGGGCTGATGACCAAAAAAACAGCCAGGTGTTTTAAATATATAGATTATATGTATGCCATGTAAAACAAATATATGAGAAAGAATCAAATTCTATATTTTACAAAAAACAAAAAAATTCCATAATTAAATATAATTGTCAGTGAAATTAATGTTATTTTCCTGACATGCCCATTTTGGTTTTTTCAGTAGGTATAAATATGGTGCTGCAGAGTAATTCGTCTTATTTTTGAGACAGTTAAGTAAGAAGTAGTAAAATCATAGCTACTAGCAAGATCTTTTACATATTTCTTTCAAAATAATGCAATTAATGTCTTTGTAAAAATTGAGTACATTTTTATTGCGTCATTTTTCTGGTTTCCATAAATTAAGAAATGAAACTGAACATTATACGAGATTTGAACTACTATATTGAAAACATGTTCCTTTAAACAAAATTAAAATGCTAGGTCTAAAAAAAAACAAGAATCTGAAAAAAATTTAAAAGGAAATTGTCATTATCCTGGCATACATATGCTAAGAAATAACATGCAGTTACATAAAAATTAACTTATTATTTAAGTTCTTCAAAGTTTAGCTATTTTACATGGGAAAATCTTTTCTGTCTAATAGAAAATGAATTTACCTCTTTAAAATTTGAATGATTTCCAGTGGATACTTTCACTATTTCAGGTGATCAAAAATCGACATTTTGTCATATTCAGCCATATGATTTCAAGTACTTATACTACGGTATATTACTGCTTATTTCACAGCTATAAATTTGCTCCCCAGCTGCCAGTATTGTACCGCAAAATCAACATAATGTTTTTTTCTTTGCAGTGCATAAATCAGTCATGCAGCTGTAAATTTTTCACTGAAAAATTTTATAATTTAAAGCACTCGAATGAACTTTCATTCTTTCATACTTTGAAGATGACATGTGATGCAGTAATCAAATTTTAGTGGGAGGCTATTATTCTAAACCTTAAACAAGCTCTGTACTTGAAACATGAGGTTTTATTCTGTTGTAAAAATAATGCAATCTTAGTGATGGAAATTTGAAACTTTTTCGTTTTCTCAACTTGAACGTTGTCTGGCTTCTTTTTGCACCCTGTACTTCCTTTAATATTGACCAATACAATTGTTATTTTATAATTATGTGAGCATACATAAAATCAAATTTTCCATACATAAAATTTCCCAAACCAAATTTGGTTGGATATTGATACGATAAATATTTGTTTAAATGTTAATCGCCACATTCATAACAAATTAGTTGTATATTAGTAACTTTAAATATCGTCTAACGTAAAAGCTATATTACTTTCTGTCGTATTTCCACCAGTATGAAAAAGCTCATATTTAGTTGTCTCATGTGGCCCATGATTACTATTAGTAATAGAAGTGCGCTTTTTAGCTATATAGATTGTTCAAAGGGCACAGTTTTAATTAATATCACACTATATATGACGTTTTCAAATGTATTTTCAATGCACCAAGCATGAGTTTTCACAATCTCATATAACAGATTATTGCAGTTACATCGGGCATTTATCACACAATAGGAAAATTTCCAGCTCTAAAAAATTAAGTTTCTTGTATTAAATTGCTTTTTTAGTTAAAGATCCTTCGAACTAATATATATATATATATATATATATATATAATAATGACCTATAATTTAGAAAGAAAAGTCTTTTAATTGTCAATTACTACATTTATTCGGAATTAGACAAAAGATTGCTTTTAATCAAATCTAATTATTCAAACGATGCTGTACGTTTAAGGTTCCATTTTCTTTTACAGCGCTTTTACTGAAAAGAGCTTTGACAGAATTTGGAATTAAAAAATAATAAAAAAAAACATTTTATGATTTCCAGTTACATATTTCTATATAATGAAATATTCACATGACTCATTTGATAGATATGGATTTATTATTTATAGACCCTAATTCTTAACCTAAAAAAATAAACTGTTGCATGATTAAACAAAAAATTTATTTTTAACGAAAAATAAATTTTTAATTATTGACATGCAGTTATTAAAACGATTCTCAAGTTAAAATGATTAAGAAACTTTCCATGATGTCTAAATATATATGTAATTAGATAGTTTATAATCCAAAAATACCTATCGATTTAGTATGAACGTACATTTTATGCTTATTTAGTGAACATATAATGTTGCAGTATTCGACAGAAAACTTATTTTATCTCGAAAACTAATTATTGAAAAACTATCATGCAACTATTTTTGTAACAATTAAAAAAAAATTATTTTCAACAATTTTTTAAGAATTTAAAAAAAAACAGGAAACATGTTCAATTAATTCAGACTTAAAAATTATTAAAATATGTTTAATGATTTGAAATTCTAGGGAAGGGTGGAGATCAAAGTGACATCTTATCCTTATAAGCTTATAAAATAAACTCATTTAAAGATATCCTTCTTATGTTTGCGCCTAATTCTTCTCTAAAACCTATGCTTTGATACAAATAAAACCCTTTATCCTCAAATACAGTAATTTAAAATGTGTATGCATGTTTGTAAATTGGCAAGAAATATCCCTTTATAACCCCATTGTAGGGGATAAAAGGACACTGTGTGAGGTTGAAAGGAATAAACATAAATAGAACATTTTTATGATTTTTTATTATTTTTTATATTTTTGTTTTCTTATTCAAAAATAAAAAAAATAATAATACAGAAATGAAAATAAAATGTATTGCAACATATGGTGAAACAAAATCAAGAAAAATAACTTGACATAAAACAACTTTAATTTTAAAAAATTTTAAGAAAATTTAACTCCACCTTTCTCACCAGCCGTTACCCATTTAAATAACTTCACCAGGACGTCATTAATATTCAAGCCATTCACTATAATTATTCCATTTTCTATCACCATTTTCATTATCTTTATATTTATAATGCTTTCATGATTATCAAATAAGAGAAGCATAAGGATCAGATTTGGAACAATTAGAATATAATACTTAGCTATAGAATATTTAGCTAATGATCAATTGCTTTGCGAAATATTTGCGTTCATCCACCAACTTTGATGGGCATCTCCAAGTCTTTGGAAAGCAGCAAATACGAGCACGAACTCTTTGCAAATTTTCCTTGGGAAAACGAATACTGTTGAAAAATGTTACTTTATGAAGAAACAAAAGTGTGACATGTTTGCCACGTTCAACAGATGTCGCTTTAGAAAATTGCTTTCATAATGTTTTCCTACTTACATAAGGTGGCTTGTCTTCTGTCAGTTGCTTTCGCCACCCACAATGTTACTGATGTTGTAAGGATTATTAATACAGAACAAATATTGCCATCGGTTGAACCAAACTTGGAACATTTTATTTTCTTCCAGAAATTTTGAGAGCGTTCTGAGTGTTTCTTTCATCCGTCGTCCCTTTTATCCCCAGCAGAGCCGTCCCTACGGAGGACGGATTAGAGCGAGGCCCGCTGTTAGAATTTTGCGAGGACTTTTCCTTTCAAACTCTTAACGTAATCTGTTGTATGCTATCAATAAAAAAGATAGGTTTTCATTTATATAGAGTATCCCAGGGAACCAGGATTCGATCCCTTAGCTATTATAAAGGAGTAAAGTTTGTTTGTGTATTTGTAAGAGTAATTTCTGGAACTACTGAACCAATTTCAAAAGTAATGGTGACAAATCGATAATGAAAGCCCCTCTTTCAAAATAGGCTACATTTTATGTCAATAACACTATCTTTTCTTAACTAAAATCATAAATTTATATTAAATATTTTCTATTATATCTTCTTTTTATTAAGGAATTAAATTTTATTAAGGAACCCAAGGCCCTGTGCGGCCGCACCTGTCGCATACTCCTAAAGATTGCCCTGATCCCCAATCTGCCCTATATATAGAAACTGTCATTTGTTTTACATTGAAAGAGAAAATATACATCTATAACGAATCGTTATAGATGTACATACGTCATTCCATTTAAATCCCTAAACTAAAAATATAGATTTCCGAGGTGCGAATAAGGTAATCAAACAAACTGAATATTCAAAATGATCGAGATTTTCTAGTCTACAGTTTTCTAGATCATGAAACTTTACATTACATTAAAGATCATCTTTCTGATGAATAAACTATATCTACTGTACTTTAAAATTTCTTTAAATAACTAGGTTTAAACGCTAATTTAAGATCCCAATAAAAAAAAAAAGTTAAATAATAGTTTTAGACACCCCATCCCAACTTATTACTTAAATTAGCTACCACTGATCTTTTAAACGAGTGTTTAAAATCAGTTACAATTTGAAACAAGTCGTTACGAGCCACTGTAATACTTGTCCATCATAGATATGCAAAATATAAATTATGAAAATAAAACATGTTTTAACTATTTATAAAATATATCGCAATTCCAAAGTAAAATTTTAACGTTTTTAATACATAGTATTACACTATTACTGAATTGTGGATATTACTTGATTATCCCGGTGATCTATTTCGAATAACGTATAAATGAAACGTATAAATCCGCCAAAAAACTTTTTTTGATTTTCAAAACAATTACAAGACTTACCCTATACTTCGTATGATGGGTAAGAAATAATTTCAATGTGCAGGAAAGTGCATTTTTAGCAAGACTTAATTCTCTATCATACAGCGAAATTGGTAAGTCGAATACAATTTATTCAAAAAAGATTTTCCTTCGTTATTTTTAATTTTTTATCTCCAGAACATAACATAAATTAATAAAAAAAAAATCACCTATTTCCACCCACTTTAGGTGTAGGCCTATCTGAAATATATCTCATATTAAAGCTACGGACTGATCTGAGATTAGTAGACCGGGAGACGGCAGCACAGGCTACCACCCAAGCATAAAAATCTAGTATTGGTTAAATCTCAATTCGCGTATTAAAACGCAATCGGTCTGCGAACTCATATATTGGTGAAAAACACCTAAAACTCCGATTTTTGTGGTTGAATCATTGGTTTACTATTATATTTTCCTGCTCCCAATCATCCATGTTTTCATACTTTTGGGCACAGGAGAGTACAATGGTAAGACTATGAATCAGCCATTAAAATCGGATTTTTAGATGTTTTTCACCAAGATATGTTTTGGAAGACCGACTGCATTTTAAAATGCGAATCGAGATTTAATTAATCCTATATTTTCATTCGAAAACTCGATGAGGTGATTGTCTGTGCTGCCGCCTCCCGATCTATAGCTCTAATCTTAATCCAGTTAAAACTTTTTTGCTTGTAAGGCGCACTAAAATGACTAAAACGAAATAAGCTACCTGAATTAAATTAAAGGAAAATATTACAAGGATTTTGTATCATGAAATAGGACACCATTATATCCAGAAAATGATTTCCTCTGCAACGAATAACTGTAACTCTGTGCGTTTCGACGCAAAATTTTCCCTTCTGCGATACGACATAGCTTTTCGGCCTTTTTCTGATCTTTTCATTTCATTCAAAATTGTCTCCACATTCAGCTAAGTTCAGTACCCCCGGTTAGACTCGAAAAAATCCAGCCCCATTTCCTCCGGTATGATGAGTACTAGGTGTGCGGCAACAAATCGCACAGTTAACCGAATGTGCAATAAACCACAAAGATTACCAATAAAGCACTTAACCTAAATAGCCGACGCGGGTTCTTGTCTTAATGGTTCGCCACTTTGCCGGCTAAAACTCCGTCATGTACGCTAATGGCGCCTGGTGCATGTAAAATGCGTCGTGGGTGCAAAGTCCTCCAAGTTATCTGTGAATTATACCTCTGCAAGTGCCTTGCCAGGTGTAGGTCTCGTCATCTGATCAAGGTTTTAAATTATGAGACCAACTTGAGTAGCCATTTGCAGTTCAAACAACAGAGTGTAACGTTAAGTAGCAGGAGAAACAAAGTACGCTTAAACGAGAAGCAAGTACTGCAGAAATGAGGGCATGCGAAACGAAGCAATAAAGTTTATTGCCACTACGCGGTAATTAGGCGATCTCCCTCCCCTATACTGGTTATCTAATTCATTAAGCTGAGATAACTCGGCAGGTAAGGGCCTGGTCATCGGTTAAAAAGAAATAAAGAAAGAATCTGCAACTCTGTAAATGCCGCTCGTGGAGAATCTAAAATGTATTAAAGTGATTTTTTTGCTCGAAAAGACATCAACATTCATGTAAAATGTATCAGTTATATGAAATTTAATATTAACTACTGCATTTGAGGTTAATACTTTGTTCTATGTTTTGACAAAATAGTGCATTTTTCTGATTTAGAAGTTATCCAAGAATCTAATTATTACAGCAAATTGATGATATAAGTTTATTTTAATGTAACAATATTATCTATGCATGAATCACAAACATAAATCATCTTATGTGCACACTTTCCCGTTTTTTACAGGAGATTCAGTGTTTTTGTCCGCCACTGTTATCTAGCTTTCTGCTCTACCTATATGAATTTCTTATTAAAACTTGTTTGAGATTTTATGTAAAAAATATTCATCAGTACAAAATAAAAATATAAAAATGCAAAATTTTTTCTCTTCCACTTTAATCATCATGCAATTATAATGGAAATATTAATAAAGGAAATTATTTTATTATTTGAAATACTATGCATTATAAAAACGATACTATATAACATATTCGACTAATAAAACATTTTTAAATACCGTATTTCCTCGTGTATAACGCGCACTTAAAAAAAAAAAGGGTAAAACCCCTAGGAGCGCGTTATACCGGGTGTCCCAAAAATGACTGATGGATTTTAAAATTCAATAACTTGCAAACGGTGACAGCTATTTAAAAAAATTTTGCAGGAGGGTTATGTATAATGTCATGAGTTTTTTTTACCGTAATTTTTGATTTTAGTTCGAATTTCAAACAATAGGGGGGGCTGACGGCGATTGAAGACCAGGTGATCAGTGCTGAGTGAAGCGCGACCTGGCCTTCAATTGCCGTCAGCGCCACCTCTTGTTTGACATCCGAACTAAAATAAAAAATTACGGTTAAAAAAAAAAAAAAACTCCTCACATTATACATAATTCTCCTGCAAAAATTTTTTAATTAGCTGTCACCGTTTGCAAGTTATTGAATTTTAAAATCCATCAGTGATTTTTGGGACACCCGGTATATGGAATATATATTTTTTTTCACTGCTGCATTTAATTACACAATATACATATGAATCAAGAAATGTATTCAAAGAAGACATTAAAACTCGGAAAATCTTATTTAATTGATGTATCACTGCATTTTTATTTTACTCTTTGTACTTTTTTATACAATACAGCTAGTTTCATTATTTAAAGGCTAATTAGCAATTCTCACTGCCGTCACTCACTGCTACCAACCGTCATTCATTCTCTACCCGAAGACTAAAAATGTATTTTTGTCTTGTTTTCTGACCTTACGTAATATTTGTTTCGACATTATTTACTGAAATTCATTTGGTCATTCATTTATTTGCATATGAAATTTACGGTGCGCATTATGTACGAGATTTTAAAAAATGCCATTTTTTCTTGTAAAATACGGAGTGCGCGTTATACCCGGGTAAATACGGTACATAAAAAATATTATATTATCCCCTATGAAACATCAATTTCTTATTAATAAATTTCTTTGAAATATATTAAAAATATATTCATCAAAATGGCTTAAACACTAATATATATATATATATATATATAATTTATTTCATTCCATTTTAGCTTTCCCGAAATTATGCTTGTAGAATTAATATATCTTTTACGCTGAACAAGAGTCATATGCCAAGAAAAGATAGAGTTAGTTTCCCAAATTTAAAATTACTTGAAAGAGAAATCTAATTTTACTGGCTAGAGAAATGCGTTTTCCCAGTGAAACATGATATGTCTACCGCGCTAAAATGTAATTTGTTTTCTGACATTTAAATTATTCGATAGCAATATTTTGTTTAGCATAAACGAATTACATCATTAAAGGAGTACAGATATACAGAAAGGTTATTTGTCTCTGAACTTTTGCTCGAATTATTGCATACTGTAACTGAAATAAAATTTGTGATAGGGAAAAAATAATATTTATCACCTTTTATTCATTTTTTAACGATTCGGAAAATGGTTGCTGTTTTCGGTCCAGAATGGATCTTCTGCTGTCTGCATTTTATTCTTTTTTTGATTGGTCCAGGAATATTCATGTTTAATCAATGTCGTACGTAATATAGGACTCTGTTATTACGTAAGCTACGTTTTGATCATCATATAAATGATGATTTTACTATTTTTTATGAAATCAATGGGAAACACTCAAATATTTTGCTATGGGCAATGGATGTCCGCATTTTATTATATTTTTTTACAAAATTCTTCACGCTTAGAAGAATTTTTTTAATAAGAAATTGAAATGTCGTTTTTAATAAAGAGGAATTTTAAAAAGTTAAAAAATGGGTAGACGCAAATTATTAGGCACAGAAAAAAATCTAAAAGAAATTACATTTTTTTAAATTAATTAAATTACATTTTTTAATTAATTAAATTAAATTTTTTTTGTATTTAAGGATGAAATTTTGTAATCGATTATAAATTCGAATTTAATTTCAAACTCTTATACTAGATTTATTAAAATTATGTGAAAATGTGTGTTTTAGATGACCATATATGAATCTAATATTTTGTAAAATTTAATTATGAATTAATAAATTAATTTTAAGGCTTTTTACGTTATCTTCCAATCATTCGTTATCCTGCATACAACAAAGACCTTGTTTTTAATTTCGGTATTAGTTTATATAATTTTAATAATATTAGTTTAAATTTAATACCGCTCCAACTGCGCTTCGAAAGGAGTTCCAAATTCTCATGTCATCTATTCCGTGCTACTGTTTTCTATATAAGTTTATAATTAATATCTTGGCTAGTTACTGATAATGTTTTTGAAAGATTGTTATTGACAACCCTAGATACCCCATCTAGTAAGCACCTCAGAGGCCCGCCTTGAGAGCACTTCAAATCATCACTAAAAAAAGCACATTTTTAATTTTTACACCATTTCATAGGAAAAAATGTACTTTTAAATGCAATTAGTTTAAAAACTCTATCTCAATTTATTTTTGAGTTATTAATTTTTTGGTAGCTTTTAATACTTTTTTTGTCATTGTGCTAACAGAAGTATTCCATTTCTGAGCATTAAATATGGACCAATCAAGAAACGAATAAAACCCGATGGAAATTTCTTGAGAATTTTTTTTTTCATGATTTCAGACGTGGCAATTACAAAGCATTGTTCTTGTAAGCCAAGTATCTGGGTTCGATTCCCGGCATGGGCAATTTTTCGCTCAGTTGGAAATATTCAATTCGTATGATAACTTTACCAATCAGTTTGATTGTGTTAAAAAATTGCAATGCTCAGATATCTCTGTTATCAACCGACAGAAACAACCATTTTGAAAATAATTTAAAAAAAAAGTTATAATTCCTTTAACATTTGCAATAGAAATACAAACACTAAAAAAGGTTTATTTTTTTATAGTGCTAGGAAAGGTAGAAACTTTTAAACTCTGAGTTCTGCTCATAGCATGTTCTCTAAATATTAAATACACTTTCAAGGGAACTTAAGAATTTCAGTCTATAATAAAACAATTAATAAAATTTTCCTTTTCGTGAAAAAGGGTTTCACTACTTCATCATCATGAGAATTTTAGCATCTGTTCCACAACTCTTTTTATTACTATGTGAGATTCGATTAAATCAGTTATTTCAATAATTAAAATAAACGAAAATTTATACATTTTGAATGTTATAACGAAAATGTAATAATTTTTATTTCCATCTAATACTTTATAAGCATACGTGGATTTTCACAAATTTAATCAAGATATTATTACTTTATAATCCACTGAAAAGTTTTGTTAAATTGAAAGTAAATTAAATTTTTAAATAGATATGGGTGTTTGATTCAAATTTCTCTGTGATTCATTTAATAGTTAACATGTGCTTTTTTCTATATTTGATAATTACAAAGATTTAATAATTTGAGGTTTTAATTATTTTTTGTTTAAAACCCAATACCAGAAACTGTCCTTCACGGGCAGCAGGCGCTGCAGATTAATCCACCAGCTTAAAAAAAGGCTAGACTTAAAAAAAAAACTATATATTACTTTAAGTCTCTAGATTTATGGTATTTTTCTCATTGTTACTTTCCTCTATCTACAATAGAAAAAGGTATTGTAAACGAAATTTAATTCGATTTCCTGTTTTCGACGGATTTACACATTTTAGGTGTCAGAGATTCCAAAAAACATGTTTTTACAAAATGTCTCTCTGTCTGTGTATATGTGTGTCCGTACGTCACCATTCTTTCATGAAAAAGTGTATGAAGATATGCTTAGAATTAAAGCAAATTTTTTGTGAATGTTTTTGGCTGTGGCAAGCAGGTCCTCCTTCAGTTTTGAAATATTAAGCCGGAGGGGGGGGGGGGGTGCTGCAATAACGATTTTTGTGCCATTATTAATATTGTACTGACTAAAAGTGTATGAAGTTATGCATTGAATTGAACACAAATTTTGTTGTAAGCGTATGGCTATAGCTAGTTGGTCCTCCTGAATTTGAAAAAGAAATCCGGCGGAAGGGGGAGCTACAATAGCGCATTTTGTGCCCATTTTCAATATTTTATCGATTAAAAGTGTATGAAGTTATGCATCGAATCGAACCAAATTTTCTGTGTAAGTGTTTGGTTATGGCTAAATGGTCTGCCCTGAATTTGAAAAAAAAAAAAAAAATCCACCGGATGGGAGCGCTGCAATAGGGATTTTTGTGTCATTTTCAAAATTTTACCACAGGAAAGTGTATAAAGTTATGCATAGAATTGTATGAAATTTTTCGCATAACTGTTTGGTTATGGTCAGCACACCCTCCTCGAATTTGAAAAAAATCCGTCAAAAGAAGGCGCTATAATCGCGATGTCTGTGCCATTTTTATTATTTTACCATTAAAAAGTGTTTGAAGTTATGCATAAAACTGAACTAAATTTTTTATGTATGTTTTTTGGGGGTATGGCGAGTAGATCCTACCTAAATTTGAAAGAAAATCTGCCTATTGTTCTGCTGTCTATCGGCTCGTGCAGACGCGGAAACTCGTTTTTACTCCGATTAAGTGTGTGAAGCAGAAATTTAAGATGAAAATCATAGTTGGCATGGTATTTAATTAATAATATTAACGCATTAACATGTGTAACAAAATTTTTTATATTAATATGTACGTATGAGATCCAGCTACTTTTATTACATCTTCATTATAAAAGCATTTTTTTAATGGAATATTGTTGCTTTAGCAAACTTCATCTAGAAATGATGGGTTGCAGATAAATTTTAGTATAATTCAGACTGACACAGAAAATTCCGCGTCTGGTGTTTCAAATAAAATTATAAAAATTTCATTTCTAAAATTGAAAATAACTTGACGAGTATTAAGGGGAATAAACATAGATAGATCATAAAAATATTTTGCCGATATGTAGTGTTTATACAGATGGCGGTTGAACAATTTTAAGTTTGCATTAAGATCAAAGTATGTTTTTCAACAAGTCTAGCTATATCTTTCAAATTAAAATATTTCACAATTCTTTGCATAATTTTAACCTTTTACTGCTCGAAATTTTCTATTTTTATTAAAAAAATCATTTGAAATCTACATATTGATCCAAGAATGAAAAAAAAAAAAAAAAAAAATAATACAATTCAAATTTTTAGCTAAAATTTAATATTTTATGAGATGTGCCATGAGTACATAATTCGGGTTTTAAAATATCGTATTGCTATACTTTGCAACTAAATGCGTTTTAATTAATTAATTTTATTTGCTTAGTAGTACTCAGCAATATTTTTTATATTAATATTTTTAAATATTAAGTACAAATAATGAAAGTAAATATTACTTTATTAGTTTAGTCAAAATTTCTTTTGGTTCTAAAAAATGGTTTGTTATTTTTTGTCCAGTGAAGCCATCTAACATGGAATAAATAAGTATTGGATTGTTATTTGGATTGTTCCTGATTAGACATAGAGATCGTATTAGCCAAATTCATACTACGTAATGAAAACTACAATGTTTTTAGATATGTATCAGATATAGCACATGTTGCAGTAAAGGTTTAAGGATCTATAATTAAATTTATATATCTAATACGATATTATTGTTTGTATGTACGAATAAAAAAAATCGCATCTTGGGCGTATTTGGTGTATTCTTTGTCGTCCGATTATCTACACTAGGGATATAGGACCAGGGGGAGTGCCCTTCGTGGGGGTCTTTCTAAGGGAACCTAACCCGTATTTACGCAAGGTTCGAAGAAAACCACGAAAACTCCGAACGGTTGGGCCGACAGCCGCGATTGGGTTTGAACCCAGCACCTGCCGTCTACCAGTTGAGAGGTCCGTACCTCTCGGCCACTGGTGGGGCAATCGCATCTTGGGTATTCCTATACTATTTTCTAAACATTTATGTTTTATTTATTGTTGAAATCTTGTAATTATTAACTCGCATAATTTTCTTTGCTTCTTACAAAAGGTCTTTTTTTTCTAATAGACAGGGAGGCGACAACACAGACAATTATCTCATCGAGTTCATGAATGAAAATTAGGATTAGTTAAATGTCGGAGAAATTCATGATTGAAAACATTAAAACCAATCATATGGTCAAGTATCGCCATCTATGATTCAAATTATTTTCATTCGCTTTAAAAAATTTTCTTCTTGAGAATCACTTTACTCCAAACTGCACTCCTGTATTTTACGTTAACAACCGAAACTAGTGTTTTATACCACTTTACGGGTCGTCAATAATAATATTCTTTTCAAAATATGATGAGGATTCGTTGATGGATATCTACCTGATATATTATGAGTGTCCTTCAATTTTAAATAAATTACATTTAATTCACGATCACTCAAAAAACACGACATTAAAACATCAAAACAAAAAATGGAATAATAGAAAATTTTCGATTTCCTTCTAGAATAAAACATTAGTTCTGTTCAGTTCACTTCAATTCATGACACTGACGCAACACCTGTACGACAATTACTTGATTCTACATTGGATTTTAAAAAGTGTCAAGGACTTTTGGGACACCCTGTATATTTAAGTAAAATTTTTGCATTAATCTTAATATTAGATTATCTAAAATCCCTTCACAGTTTATATAGTTTATCTACCTATATTAATGACAAACCATGCATAATGCTGACATCATTTTGCGAATGGAAAAACTTATCGATGAAATTTCGGATTTGTTGTTTTTGCTACAGTAATTTTTTTTTAATTCTTGAACATTGCACATTTTAAATTTTTACATGCTGTTGTGTAAGAAACAAATCTACTTCAAAATTCAAACTGCTTGGAAGTTGAATCGTAATTGACTGATTTATTATAGTTTTTAAATAATTTTCATGGATTATTTTCTAAAATCTACCTTAATCGCGTACAGGCTTTGTTACAAAAAAAAAAAAAAAAAAAAAAAAAAAACAATTTACACTTAAAACAATGTAAATGGTTTAGCATTTGTCTCTAACTAATTTTTCATAACAAAATTAAAATTTCGTAAATTTGTTATATTAAAAAATGATTGTCCATTTGCATTGCAAAGCTCTCTTCCTAGAATATAGATCCTATCGAGTAATCAAATTGATCCAGTTATCGCAGGGATGGGAGCTCTCCGAGCCATATCATAAATTAATACTACTAAGCTTTAATACTATGATTTGCTTTATTAAACCTCATAAGTTATGTCTTTAAATATTGAGAGAAATACTATTAAAATTGAATAGCAAAATAATAGCAATCGGTCAATAACCGTAGGGATTCGAGAATGGCAAAAAATAGTCTTAGAATTTAAAAATTTGAATTAGTTTTCGAATTATTAATTTTTTTCGCAGTTTTAATGATATTTTTCCATTAACGGGAAGTAAATTACTCTGCTTATGTGAAAAAAAGGAGAGAAAAAGGAAACCAGCAGGGATTATTACATTTATTTAATTGTCATAATTTTTTAATTAAAATTACCTATTATTTGAATAGATAGTGAAAATAATATTGTAATTGAATTCAATTATTCAAGAAATGCAAACTTATTTTCAAATATTTAAACTTCAGGAATCAGTTTATTTTAGAAGCAAGAAATCGTCTACAGTCTGGACCATTTAAATAAATTCCAGTGAATTTTTAAAAAATCCACCGTAGTTTTTAAAATTTAATTTAAAATAGAAAAATAGATTTTCAACAATTACCTTGAGGTGGTTATTAAAACGTTTTATAAGAATGTTAAAAATGAAATGTTTTATCGAGATAAGTGATAGTTCTTTAGGTATTTATTTTAATTCATAAATATAAAAAACTTTTGAAAAAATCCGCCGAGACAGTTTACACAAATGACGCCATTTCTAACAGCCCTCTTTTGAAGAACAAAACCATAAATAAAGTTTTAAAATATGTGCATCGTTTTTTTTTTTAAAAAAAGCTTTAGACACAAATTTTAAATGTAATTTATTATTTCAGATATTATATGGAGTAAAATTAATGCTTCTAAATTTTCAATAAATTTAGATTTCCTTTTTTCCCCAAACGTTGATCTCATGCAATTCAAAAGCAATACATCGGTTTGCTACGCAGGTAGTTTTAATAAATGTAAATAGAAAGTAGGGTAAAAATACCAAAGTGCAAAAAGTAATAAGGAATTAAAAATTTTTAAAAAGTTATATGTCTGTTTAATGTGCAGTTTAAAAAAAAAGACATTCCCCTAAAATATGCTTTAAGTTCAACGTTAAAATGTTCAAGTGGCACTGTTCTTTTTTTAACTGAATAATACACTTTTTAAATAATAAAAGATTTATCAACTATACTGCTGAAACATCAATTAATGTAAATAAAAAAATAAAAAATAATATATGGTTAGAATAACAAATTATTACAGTGCTTAGAATCAATTTATTGAGGATTATTAATTAAATCATGTAACAGGCATAAACATTTCTTTGTATGCAAGTTTTATTAAGAAATATATAAAAAAAAAAAAATAATTTTTATTTAAGCGAACAAAAATATTTGGATAGTTATGAGATAAATATCAAAGGATTCAAGTTTAATAGCGTACATAAATGCTATTTAATGAACATTAATATATTGTTCCTTAATTTATATCTTTTACGAGAAAAACTTTGAGCATTAAGAACTCTGTCTAATAAAATATAATATTATAAGGATCGTTTTATCATTTATCATTTTTGAACTATTGTATCGTGTTTATTGTTAAGGTAATAAATGACTCATGAAAATGTTTGTAATAATTATCAACGTTACAAAATAGTTGGAATTTTTTGAAATTATTACATTAGAAATTAACGTAATTGAAATTATTACGTTTAGAAAATTCAGTTCAATCACCAATCTTCTACTTTTTTCTTTCTAATTTTTACAAGATAGTTTAAAACTAAATTTTAAGCTGTCTTTTAATAGTTTTTAAGTTTATTTTAAATATATAAGAAACATATAACTAAAAAAGTTGGAAATTGCACGTCAAGCGTAGCAAATAAGGTGCGTTCGTATGATAACGAAGTTTTAAAAATATCACTCTCATATATTAATCTCATAAAATTATAGATAGTTAATTACAATTAAAATGCGCACCAAACAATGATCTTCTTTTACCATTATCTAATGGAATATTTTTGTGTGGTCTTGTAAATTAAAAACAAATATTCTTTGCACCACATATTATGCAAAATGTATATTATAATATGTACTTTGTAGATACATATCAATTTTATTATGTTCGAATGAGTGTAACACCATTAAAATGCATTTGAATCATTTTCCCCTATTGACCGTAATGTAACGGAATACTTTTGATTGTTCCCGTAATTGATCTATGCATCCGAATTTCATAAAATTTGAAACGACTCAACAAAATTATGTTATAATTATGTATTTTAAATTTCAAACGATTAAAGTGCATTTCAAACTTTTTTCCCCGTTTACCGTAATGTAATGGAATACTTTTGATTGTTCCTGTAATTGATCTATGCATCCGATTTTCACAAAATTTGAAATATTTTATATATTTAATTATACATTTTAAATTCCAAACGATTCAGTTGGGTAGTTTTTGTGTTGTTATACACGGACGAACGGACAGACGAACTGACTGAACGACAGCTATACATGCTACGTATTTACATAATTACGAACGCACCTAATACTTTGCAAAATACACTGGAAAAAAAGCGGTACTAATTTATACAAGTCCTCGGTTAAATGCATTCGATCATTTTACACACATTTTCCTTCTAATTCTTCTAGGGATTTCGTCTTTATTTAAGAATATTTTCATCGTTGCTAAAATTTTAATTAACTTGTTGGATGTGCCAATCTCAAAACTTTCTTCTATCTCAAACGTACATTTTAATATTTAAAAAAATAGCTACTCATTTTAATGCTTTTATAATTTTAATTCAATACCAAACTAACTTTGATTTTCATCATAAATTTCTGATTCAGTCAATTAATCGGAGTAAAAACGAATTTCCATCTCTGCACGAGCCGATGGAAAATAGAATGATAGGCAGATTTTTTTTTTCAAATTCAGGGAGGACTTACTTGCCATACCGAAAAATAATCATACGACAAAACTTTAGTTATGATCTAGTCCTAACTTCATGCACTTTTAGGTGGTGCATTATTGAAAATGGCACAAAAATCGCGATTGCAGCGCCCCCTTCCGGCGGATTTTTTTCACATTCATAGAGGACCAACTAGCCATAGCCATACACTTATACATAAAATTTGGTTCAGTTCGATGCATAACTTCATACTTTTGGTCAATGCAATATTGGGAATGGCACAAAAATCGCGATAGCTGCTATCCCTTCCGGCAGAATATTTCAAAATTGGTGGAGGACCTGCTTGCCACAGCCAAAAACATCAACAAAAAAATTGGTTCAATTCTATGCATAACTTCATACACTTTTTGACGTACATACAGACAGACGGACATACATGCACACAGATACATGGACAGACAGACATCTTTGTAAAAACATGTTTTTTGGAATCTCTGACCTATATAACGTGTAAAAAAGTCGAAAAAAAATTCGCTTACAATACTTTCTTCTATTGAAGATAAAAGAAAGTAAAAATACACACTTAAAACATTATTTTACAATTTTGTTAAAAAAATAAAGAGTTTTTTTTATTTAGAATACTTTAGAAAGGGGGAAAAATCCAACTCTTCCGTAGTGGGGATTTTTATCGATTTTTTTTCGATTTTGATCGGTAAAACAACGACTCCAGTAGCTCAGTCGCAGCAAGTTCTTTTACTTTCAAGAGGTCTCGGATTCAAATCAGAGGATGGCTAGAAACGAAATGTGCAAAAAACATATGATAAAGCAGTTCAAAATTAATCAAAATTTTCCAATTCTTTCAGGACATGATGAAGATAGTATGATTTACTGATTATGAAAACTAAACTATTTTAATTAAAAAAATAGAGAGTATTATGTATTTTCAATACCCTAAACAGCAAGTAATCCCTGGGCGAACTTCTGCCGAAAGTCCTGATTTGACTTGTTTTCGTATTGACAACCTGCCTTTCCAGGGTCGGCATGCATGGCAATTTGTCGGCTCGGCAGATCAGTACTCCATATCGCATCCCGACTACTATAGAATCCATTTTGAAGGCTCTGCGTATTAGTTTGGGATAATTAAGTTCTTATTTATAAGTCATTTATCCTATTGATACACAAATATTTTTGCATCTTATGTAGAATAATTAACTGTAAATTAAATCTTAATTTTCATTGTAAAATCATTTAACAGATTATTTTGTCTTTTAATTAAACAAAATCACTTATGTTTTAATAAGTTAAACATTCGATGTAGAAACATTTTTTTCACCTTATAGTGAAAATATTTCCATTTAACAATATTTATTATTTGAATTAAAACGAAACTTTCATACATTATAATTATATCACAATGTGAAATATTCTCATTTATCATTGCATCTCTAAACTGGGAAAATGTTATCCTGTAAAATCCCTTAAATACTGTTCCTTTGCCGACAATTCTTATATTAGGCCGAAATTTAGTCGATATCTCTTGCTGATGTGAAGTAGTGTAAATTTACCATCTAATTTGTCTGTTTTTTAACAGAATCTCTGTTTTTTTAATCTCTCCAGTTTTGTGTAAGATTTAAGACAATGGATTCGCTGTAATTTCAGCGAAAAATGTTTTATCTTAAAACATGAAACAAATAGAATTTATTCTGCATTCAGTTATTAAGATCTTCTCAATATTTTTATACTTTGACAGAACCTTACATAATTATTATTTCAGCAAAGGATTTTTTTTTTATCATCTTTAAATTTTTGAATTTCCTTTACTGGTAAAATGTTTGAGATTACTTTGTATCTGAATTTCTTTTTGAAACAAAACTTTAATGTATAAAACTCACATATTTAAAATTTAAAACATTATTTGAAATCATAACGTATCTTTAAATAGTAAAATTTTATCTTCTCTGCTAATAAAAGTGCAGCTAACTAAACTTGAGAAATATTATAATGGGGTATGGTTAAAATAACAAATTATAATAGCATTACGAAGTAATCTATTAAATATTATTTCATTAAAAGATATAACATGTATAAAGGTATCATTTATTTTCTTGGTTTTAACAATACAATAAGACTAAGTATTATTTGAAGACACAATGCGGTTTGGATAGTGAAAAGGCGAATATGATTTAGCTTTCATGGTGTGCATAAAGAATTTTTAATGAACGCTGAAAATTATCATTTTCTAATTTATTTAATTTACGGCAGCAAATTTGCGCCATTATGAACTCACTTTGATAAAATGGAATGTTAAAAAGATCGTTTATCAATAACGATTTTTTTAACTATTGTATCATGTCTTTTGCCATGATAATTAAAAAAGTCCATAAAATATTATGATAATTATTAATACTATAATAGAATCGCAGTTTTTAACAGTTATTAGTGACATTGAGGAATTTTCCCTATCTTCCCAAATTTTATTTATTTTCGTTATTTGTCTTAAAATCTTAAAGAAATTTCAAGAAACAAATTCACTTTAAAAGATAAGAAAGAAGCTATACATTACCATTCTCCATGGTTTGGGTTAAGTTTTGCTAGACCAAAGCACAAAACTTTTATTTAACCCGATTCTAACAGTGAATTTTTCTTTTCTCCTGCAACGGCTCTGGTGGTCTTTGCATCTCCATAAAATATAATTTACATTTGAACTGATTATGTCACCACTATTTTGCAAACATTATTTTTAAAATCAGTTTGTTTTTTCAAAAGATTGGATAAAAATCTTAATTTAGAAATTTTTTAGAACTTTTTTGCTCATTTCATCCTTTTAAATTCCAAATTTTCTTTAAAAGGTTTCAAGAAAGCTTTCGTATATTTTAAGTAATTACCATACTAAAAAGTTACCATACTAGTCAAAATTTTTGACAAAAAAAAGTAATTTAGACTATTTTTTTTGCTTTTTTCAACCCTCATGTGGTAGTGACACAGACATACATTATAGCCGATATTGAAACAGGGATTGTCGCCATCAACTTTCAACCATTACTTTTGAAATCGGTTTGATATTTCCTGAGATTACGTATAAATGGCAATTTAGAACGTTTTTAGCACGCTTTTCGAGCATTTTCAACCTTTAAAATTCCGAATTTTTTCGAAAAGTATTCTTTGAGGGCATTTTTATCTTAAATTAATATCCATGCCATATTTAAAGTTTCTAGCTCCTGCAGTTTCACAAAAATCACAAGTTAGAACATTTTTTACACCTGAAACCCTCAAGTGCTAGTGACATTGACATGAAATGGAGCCTATATTAAAACAATGCCTAACACTATCAGTTTCCAATCATTACTTTTGAAATCAGTTCGTTACTTTCCAGATTGCTTAAAAATCGCAATTTAGAACATTTTTTAAATGCTTTTCTTTCATTTTCACCTCTTTTAAATTTAGTATTTTTAAGAAAATATTCTTAGAGATCATTTATACCTTAAAGGTAATTTACTCGCCAAATTTTATGTTTTTAAGTCCTTCAGTAAAACAAAAGTTGCATTTTTGTAACTTTACTACATTTGCAGTCCTTTGGGGGAGTGACACCGACATAAAATATCGCCTATATTAGAGCAAAGATTGCCACCATCATTTGGCGCCACCTTTTTAAAAAAACTCAGTTAATTACTTTCCAAGATTGCTTAAAAATCGCAATTTAGAACGTTTTCAGAATGCATTTTGCAAATTTTTACCCCTTTTAAATTTTGTATTTTTTAGGAAAATTTCTACAGATCATGTATATCTTATAATTAATTAACATGCAAAATTTCATGTACCTAGACCCTCAGTAACACAAGAATCGTATTTTTAGATAGTTTCTTGCTCTTGCATCACCTTTGGGTTCGTAGCATAGATATAAGATATAACCTGATTTTCAACAAAGTACAATATTATCAATTTGGTGCCATTATTTTTTTTTTTACGGTAGCTCCAGAGATTACCTACTACAAAGATATAAACATTATCTCTTTATAATATAAGTTTATGTTTGAAATATGTAGTTAAATTTCAATAAATACCTTTGTTTTCAATGATAGAGAAAATATATAAAATTTTCAAATTAGTATAAATTTACCATGTTTCAAATAATATTTTAAAAAATACAACAATACATCTTTAAATCATGAAATTTTATTTCGTATGTTGGCGAAATGGTAATCAAGTTATCAAAATAATATTATCCCCGTTGGGTTCGTGGCATTGACATAAGATGTAACCAACTTCTCAACAAGAAAGAACATCATCATTTTGGTGTCATTACTTTTGAAATCGGTTCGATGATTCCAGAGATTACCCATTACAAAAAACAAACTACCTCTTTATAATATAAGTTTAAATTAAAAAAAAACATAAAAATTTAATAGAAAATTTAATTTTTATAGAAAAAATACATAAAATTTTCAAATTTGTATAAATTTACCATGTTTCAAATAATATTTAAAAAAAATACAACAATGCATCTTTAAATCATGAAATTTTATTTCGTATCGAAATTGTAATTAAACTATCAAAATAACAATCTGAGTATTATTATACAAAGAATTAACCTGTGTTTTTTTTATGAAGATATAAAATTATTTTTTCGGTGATAAGGATTAAACAAACAAAAAATTTACAAAATATAAAAATAGTCTCCCTTTAGCAACTCTGAAATAAGAGATTGTGCAAATATAACATTATCAAATTTTTGCTAAATTTGATCCCCCCCCCCACACTTCCGATATCATGCGTTATCATACAACCCCCCCTCCCCCCGGGTAATGATATCGTTATCAAAATGTATATCGTGTTCATTTTCATATTTTGATTCGGTATCAAATATTTATAATGCATATAAATACTAACTTTGTTTGTGTTTTAACAAAATTCTGATATCACAATTATACAACCAAAACATTTCTATATTTTTCATATATGAATTTAAGACTGAAATGTTTAAAATACCGTAATATTTTTTTTCCGATAACAATTGCATTCTTGAACTAAAAACTATAATTATTATACTTATAAAAATGAAACTAGAAATAAAATTAGCACATGGTTAGAATAAGATCCGTGTTTTATTAAAAGCATATAAAAATAGCATTTCACAGTGAGTAAAAGGAATTGGTTAACGATAAAGTTAACATAAATAGATTCGTATTTACTAGTATACATAAATAGTTTTGAACGAATGCTAGAAATGAACATTTCTTATTTTATCCTTTTTATGAGAAAGTTTATACGCCATTAAGAACTTAGATCAGTAAAATTGAAAGTTAAAAAGATATTTTTTTCGTTAATACTTTTGGAACTAATCTATCATGTCTTTGGTTATGCTAATACAAAATCCATGAAAAATATCACAGAAGATTCTCGATTAACCGGAATAGACGGGAATTGCATCATTTCGGACTAGCGAATATCTCGAATAACAGATTTTCTAAATTTCCAAAAATGTTTTTACTTTCTTCTGTCTTTACTCGAATAAAGTATTGGATTTGTGAAAATTTTCAAAATCCGGTTTTGTGACGGAATTTACATGTTTTAGGTGTCAGAGAGTCCAAAAAACATGTTTTTACAAACTATCTGTCTGTGAGTCTGTCTGTATGTGACAAATTTTGTGGGCATTGTATCTCAAGAACTAATGCACAGAATTTCACAAATTTATAGATTCTGTTAGTCTTTAATAAAGAATACTTCTGATCAATTTTTGGTGTATATCACTAAACAGGTGGCTGCATTACTCACAGTTTCCAAAATAGTCATATTTCAAGAATTAGTGCATGGATTTTTATAAAACTTTAGATTTAGTCATTACTTATTAAAACATGGCGTTGATAATGTGGTTAGGTGATGGTGACTGTTTTGGTGCAAATTGTTTTACAGGTGACGCGGCCATGCTGCATTATTCGTGATCATTGCAATAGCTTTATCTGACGAACTAAACACGGAATTTTACAAAATTTTAGATTCTGTGAGACCTTGATATAAACGAGATCTGGTTAGTGTTTTTGATGTATATCACTCAAAAGGTGACGTTGCTATGCTGCATTATTTACAATTTCCACAACAGCCATACTTCAAGAAGTAGTGCATTGATTTTCATGAACCTTTATTACTTACCCATCATACGTAGTATAGGGTAAGTCTTGCAATCGTTTTGAAAATCGAAATTTTTTTTTGACGGATTTACACGTTTCAGACACTGGAGATTCCGAAAAACATATTTTTAGAAGAAAAAAAAATTTGCCGTCCGTCCGTCTGTGTGTCTGTCTGTCTGTAACCGCTCTATCTCTCGAACGAATTGAGATAGAGACTTGAAATTTTGTATGTTCTTAGTATGTAAGAATGGGACGAAGCCTATTTAATATCAGTAACCTCGATTATCCGGAACTATTTTTCTCGGACTCTCGAAAAATTCGCTCTGATGAAAGGCATATAAAATTTTTCGAATTTTTTTATTTTAAGGAGTGGACGTAAAAGGCAATAAATTAACACAAATTCTGCATAAAAAACGAAATCGATCGGATAATTAGTTGTCGAGATATTTATAATCCTATTTTTCACATTCTTTGATTTTTCATGACTCTGTATTTCATTCAAATTTCAACTCAAAGATATCTTTTAATTGCAAATGAGACACTTAATTCGATGCAAGAAACCGTTAGTGAATATGATAATTATTTCTAGAGTTATAAGGATGTTTCTTTTATGCAATTCAGTGCTACTTGAATAGTTTGGCGTTTCATTCAATTTATCGAAATTGGTTCAATAGAAATTCATTAATAGAGCATGATGATGTGTTAAAAATACTTAAATATACGTTTATATTTTATTTTGGAATTGTAATGCATTTTATAAATTGTTTACATATGTTATGTTTTCATATATTATGTTATGCATATCCATGATGGATAAGTATTACGGTGGCCTCCAACGACTAGTATTTAATTAGTACTTGATATAATATGGTGCTGACTACGTTTTGGTGTGAATCGCTGAAAAGGTGGCAATGCCATGGTACACCATTCTTGACTATCACAATAGCTCTATATGAAGAAATAACGCACGAAATTTTCTAAAACTTTAGATTCAATTTGTTCCTGATATAGATCAGAAATGTTTATTTTTTGGTGTAATCGCCCTCTAGATAGCTCTGATATGATGTATTTTTCACGATTTCGCAATAATTGTATCTCAAGAACTAACGCATGAATTTTTGTCAAACTTGAGATTTAGTTAGTAACTGATAAATAATTGATGCAGATTAGTTTTTTGCTCACAGGCCATCAAAGCCTGGGAGCTTATATGCCCACCCGTTCTGTACGCATGTACGTATGTATGCGTGTATGTAACAGGAAAACTCATCAGAAAAATATCCGATTTATTTGAAATTTTGGATATAATGTTCATTCTGATAAGGCGCTTCCCTAATTACTTTTGGGAGTTCATTCAATATGTATGAATGAGGGGCAAAGGAAATCGCGAATTTTTACAAATGGTCACCATAAAAAAATCAATTTTGTGAATCGTTCTCAGGAAATATCTTCAATTTTGTCAAAAGACGTGAGAAAATCGTGAATTTGGTCAAAAACTGAAAGAAAAAATGCGAAAATTTCCAAAAGATCATGGAAAATCTCAAATTTTGGCAAATAGCCGCAAAAAACGTGAAATTCGTTAAATAGCCACAAAAAAACGTGAATTTAGACAAAGGATCTAAAACAAAAGGCAAATTTCTTCAAAGGGTTGTGAAACAAACACAAATTTCTTGACAGGGTAGCGAAAGAAACGCGAATTTCAACGCGAATTTCGTCAAAGTGTCGTGAAAAAAACGCTCAAATTTTATCAAAGGATCGCGGAGAAAACACTCTTCAAAAAATTGCAAAAAAAAAAAAAAAAAAAAAAGCAAATTTTGTGAAAAAAATTGCTGAGAATATGAATCTTGTCAAAGGATCGTTGATGAAACGTGGGCTTTGTCAAAGCGTCGCGGAAAAAAACGTGAATTTTATCAATTATGGTGAAACACACTAATTTTGTCAAAGAGTTGCTAAAGTAACGCAAATTTCATCAAAGTGTCACAGAAGAAATGAGAATTTCCTCAAACAGTCTCTGAAAATGCAAATTTTATCAGAAAACTGCGAAAACATGCGTATTTTGACAAAATGTCGTGGTATTAATGACAATTTCACCTAAGAGTCGCGAAATAATTACAGTAATCTCTTTAAAAAACAGCACATATATACATTTCTGTTTATTATTATAAGTACGGTTTTTAATTTGAAAAAATATACTAAACTAATATTTGAAAAAAAAACGGGCTAACACAGCTTGCATAGGTTTACACATAATTTGAAAATGACTCAAATCGAAAACATTTAATACGGCCAGGGAATCCTACCCCGCCCCCTTTTCTGCTTTAGGATATTTGTTTTGAATTTCAGAATTTTTTTCCGTTCAGAATCACCCCTGATCGAGAATCTTTATTCTGCGATTCTGGATTTTAAGAGGAAAACAAGGAGGAAATGCCCCTCCCCCCGCACACACACACTCACTCTGTTTTAGCCTTTAATTTCTGTTTGTTTTTTTTTCCCTCAGAATCACTTTTGAACAGGAGTACTTTTACAGTGGTTCTGGATTCTAGTTTAAAATAGCAACGCTAGATGATGTTTGAAGCAATAGGCGCTAAGTCGGTGCCCGAATTTTGTTCCCTTATTTTCTCTGAGTATTGATGCAAGAGAAGGAAGTTAAATATATGCAGGGAGCCCCATAAAACAAAATTATACAGGCGACAAAGAACTTCCCCATATACTTAAACTTCTACTTTCGAATTAATACTGATAGAAGAGGGAGGCCTTAAAACAGGCCCTTATTTACTTGCAGAACCATCTATCGGTGATATTGTAATGTAAAATCAAGGATCACTGTAATAAACCTACTGAAATCTTACATTAACCTCCGGCCAGATTTTGTTTTTTTTAATAGCTGTCAGTATTTGAAAGTTACCGAATTTTGAAATCAGTCAGTTAATTTTAAGATACCCAGTATATTTTTTTAATAAGTTTCAAAGCAATCTTTAAAAAATTACAACTGATATTGGATATAAAAAGCCAAGCAGTCTTATACCACTTTAATAATTTTTACATAATTCTGAAGATTAAAAAGTATTCATAAAAAATTATACGGACGTGTCCGTTACGAAGCTTTTATTGTATAAAATTCTTATCTTCGAAAATATTTAGACTTTCTCTTTCAAAATTCGAGTCAGCCAGAACCGTTCTTGCAAACGCGAAAATCCAGTCCGAAAATTAACCAAGCGCGAAGTAATATATATCAATCTGAACCGAACACAATGTGCTAGGTGCTAATAAAAAGTAAAAGACAACCCGCCGGCAGTAAAAACTAGTTGGGTGTACCAATCCCAAAACTTTCTTCTATCTCATGCGTACATTTTAATATTTTTAAAAAATAGTTATTCATTTTAATGTTTTAATAATTTTTATTCAATACCATACGAACTTTAGTTTCCATCTTAAATTTCTGCTTCAATCAATTAATCGGAGTAAAAGCGAATTTCCGTCTCTGCACGAGCCGATGAACAATAGAACTATAGGCAGCTTTTTTCTTAATTCAGGGAGGACCTATTTGCCTTACCAAAAAATAATTATATACAAAAATTTTAGTTCAGTTCTAGGACTAACTTCATACACTTTTAGGTGGTGCAATATTGAAAATGGCATAAAATTGGCTATTGAAGCGCCCCCTTCTGGCGGATTTTTTTCAAATTCAGGGAGAACCAACTAGCCATAGCCATACATTTACACAAAAAATTTGGTTCAATTCGTTGCATAAATTCATGTACTTTTCGTCGGTACAGTATTGAAAATGGCCCAAAAATCGCGATTGCAGCTCCCCCATCCGGCGGATTTTTTTCAAATTCAGGGAGAACCAATTAGCCATAGTGATACACCTACACAAAAAAATTGGTTCAGTTCGATACATAATTTCATATCCTTTTGGTCGGTACAATATTGAAAATGGTACAAAAATCGCGATTGCAGCGCCCCTTCCAGCGGATTTTTTCCAAATTCAGGGAGGACCAATTAGCCATAGTCGTACACTTACACAAAAAATTTGGTTCAATTCGATGCATAACTTCATATACTTTTGGCCGGTACAATATTGATAATGGCACAAAACTCGCGATTGCAGCATCCCCTTTCGGCAGATTTTTTTCAAATTCAGGGAGGACCAACTAGCCATAGTCATACATTTACACAAAAAATTTGGTTTGATTCGATGCATAACTTCATATACTTTTGGCCGGTACAATATTAAAAATGGCTCAAAAATCGCGATTGCAGCGCCCTCTTCCGGTGGAATATTTCAAAACTAAAGGAGAACCTGCTTGCCACAGTCAGAAACATTCACAAAAAATTTGGTTTATTTCTATGCATAACTTCATACAGTTTTTGATTGTAGAATGGCGACATACGCACACACATACACGGACAGACAGACATTTTGTAAAAACGGGATTTTTGGAATCTCTGACCGCTAAAACGTGTAAATCCGTCGAAAAACGGAAGTCGAAAAAAATTTCGATTACAATACTTTCTTCTATTGAAGATAGAAGAAAGTAATAAAAAAGAAATCAACAGATCTTCAGCAAAAAAAGCAGAAGCCAACTAGAACAGCAGAAAAATATAGTAAGTAGTCAACTGGCCCCGATCCAGATCCAAAGCAAAAAAGGAGAATTTAATCAACCGGCAGCAAAAGTTGTGGTCAACCGGACCCAGACGCGACCCACAGCAAAATGTAGGAGTAAGACGACCCGCATTGAAAAAAATTAGCCCCGACGCGCACATTTTATTGAAGTCTCTAAATTTCTAAAATCGCCCTCCCCCTTTGAGACCCCCCGAAGATGACCATTGTGACCCTCGCAGGATGATCTTCGACCCTCTAGATCCTCTCTTGTTTTAGATGTATGAAATCTTCAATAGATGGCGCTGTCTCATACTGTAAGATAACCGTACTAAAGTACAATAACGGATTAAAGATCTGCTAGTTTTTATTTTTATTCTCTATGAGAACTAAAATGCAAAATGACCTTTCTAATTTAACATTGAAAATTTTGCAACCTTTTCGCGATTTCGTACAGTTTGAAACTGCTTAGCGCCATCTATGAACAGAAATTTCAACATTAATATGTTTTAAATAACTTTTATGAGCTGTTAGATAAATATGTCACTAACATTATCTTTAAATATAACATAATTAATTTAAAATTGATTATATAGTTATACATTCATTTCCTTTTCTCACCTTTTAAGAGTACAAGTAGTAGAGTTGATGAAAATATTCCAAAAAGTTCCAGTTATGCCCAGCGTCGTGCGAAAAAGAGGGAGGGGGGGTAGCGAAGGGGCGTTTGCCACTGGTGCGGAATTTTAGGGGGCACCAAATTTATACTACCAAAGTCATTTTTGGTCTATCACAGGAAATTTTGGGTTTCTTCTAACTTTGCCCCTGGCGCAATTTTCTCTTCGACGCATCTGGATATGCCTTACAGTTTCGAATAATGAAATTTATTAAAGCATTGTTTAAATTTATTTTCGTTTTATAAGTAAAATTTTTAATATATTTTACGCTAACTAAAATTTAATACAAGGTTACCTTAAATGTATTTTATTTTTAGAGAGATAATTCGACAATACTACTTCGTTTTTAAAAAATAAAGAAAGAAAAACAGTAAAAAAGTAAAGAACTAAGCATAATGAGCATTTGCAGGCAATATGCCAAGAAAATTTAAACAAAAACTAACATAGCATCCCTTAATTAGTTTGAGTTTGTTTATTTTATTGTGTTTATCTAAATTATTACACTTATTTATTACTTTTATTCCGTTATAAAAAAGACTTAGCTGAAAGAATAATTATCCTTTTTAAACATTTAACTGCATGTTAAATTAAGAGCATGAGATAATAAGAAAAATTATTAATGATAATGAGATTTTTTAATTAATATTTCATTCCGTCGAATAATAGGGTGGGTAGAAAAATAAAATACTTTCAATGATGGGTAGTGCGGAAAAGGTGAACCTGGTAGAAATAAGTAAAAAATTGAGACTTTCTGAATAATTATTTGAAAAATTGAAAAAACGTTCGAAGTTACACTAAAATGCTGATTTTGGAAATTTTTTAGCAAAAATTTAAAACGTGTTCAATTTATTTGTATTTACTTCAGGGTTCTTACACTTCAAGGTATTTCAAAACAATTTACCAGAATTTGCATAAAGTAATTATCTAGTTCTGACAGGGGAGGGGGGGGGGGATTGCACTTTTTTGACCGTTAAAATCAGAAAAATAGGAAATCTTCCGGAAGGGGTGACATTTCAATTCTCCGGTCGGGATAGACCCTCCCGGGCCACTCTCTTGTCCCGATCTCAAACCAATTTAAAAGCTGTACAATTTTAAAGCACATAGCAGCTTTTATAATATGCAATTAGAGATTATTTAATTCTTTCAGGTTCAAGGCATTTTTCTTCCCAAAATGTTCAAAAAATTAACCCATACCGCAATTTACGAACAAATTGATTTGAAAGTCTTTTCTTCACGTAATTTATGAAATCGAAATTGTACTAAAAAATCACTGGTGACATTTGTCTTTTTTGGTTACTAAAATTAATTGTTTGCACTCTGTAAATAGCTTCCTTGCAGGGTTAAGCATTTGACGTTCTCAACATGACGATACAACTAAATGTAATCAAACAAAATAAAATATAAAATATCGAAAAAGTTTCTTAAAACAGTTCAAAAATCAGCGTTTTACCGTTAATTTAAAACAATTTTTAGAAAAATCAAGGATCTGTCCTTAAAAATCTCAAATTTCCGGAATAAACTTAGTACCACCAACAGGCACCTTTTGTCCACTATTCATAATCTAAAATCGAAAGAAGTTCTTTTCCATATATCCAAGTGAATAACACTGACTTTTTCCGATGAGTTAATTTGGTGAATTTCAATTGATGAATTATTGAATTACTGAAACTAAAAGATTAATGCTGAAAATCAAAAACTTCGATTTAAAAAACAACAATAAGATATTTCCCTTTTATTGCATAAGAGTTAAATCGAGTTTCAAATCACTTTTTTAAAACATTCAAACATTTCATATCATAAAATACATTTGCGTAATATTTTAAAACAATACTCATTTAATAGAAAAGATTTTAGTATGCATCATAATCAAAGTCTAATAATATCAATTTAGTGCGTATGCCCCTGGACAGTAAATTCCAAAAAATGTATTTATGTAAGCAACTTTCTTTAACTATTATTGATATTTAGTTAGTGTCTTGTATCTACTATGATTTATAAGAAACTTTTATATAGTTTATTGTACAAAATTTAGTTTAAATATTAGTTAAAACTGACCTGGTCGGACAAAACCGGTTACTGAAAAAAATAATTAAAAGCACATTGTAACTTTGCAATAATATTATTTATGAAAGGAAAATTACCATATTATACTTATAGAATATGAATCTATATCAAATTTACATAAAATAACAATGAGTTAAGTTATGCTTTGAGAGTTAAAATTGTTAGGCAAAAATCTCAAATGGAATTTTGTTCATTTGTATTCATGTGCTTATCGTCTGCAGTGAAGGCACTGCATCATACTCTCCTTAGGTTTAGATTGTTCATATAAGGCTGTTGTAAAATGCATGTTTCGCTTTCATCTCTTTCCTTGTTTGATGTCAAGCATTTATTTCCTTTGGACTCTACTTTTTCTCCTCAGTTTTATTTACTTTTCTTTTCTGTAATGATGAAATTTTTCGCTCCATCACAAAGTTCTTCTCTTCATGTTTTTTCAACCTTTCTTTTTCTTATTGTTCATGTTTTAATTTGTAAGGGATTGAAGAAAGGATAGTTGTTTTACCTCGCTGCTTACCAGATTTCTGGATGGCCCTAGAGCCCGCTTCTACTGGATAGGCTATATATCCTGTGGTGAGACTGCAACAGTACATTTGATATCTCGGCTCAGAACTAGAGAACCTTTCAAAAGGTTGCACAGGAACCTATAAGCCGACCTTATCTTTTTGTACAGAAACTGAAGCCTTCGATATCGACGTTGACTTCTCCTGTATAGACCCACTCAATTTCTCAGGTTGAGGCTTTACAGGCAGAACTATAACAGGACATTGTTTTTGTTACTTGTTTAAATAATATTTGTTGTATGGTTTTTTAAATATTTATAGATCATATAACAATCCATAAATGAATTAATTCTATTTCAATCATGCAAATAAATGAGTTTTCCAAAATCGGACACTTCTCGGTTATATCCGACTATCTTCTTCCCGGTTTTGCCCGACCAGGCCATTTTGAAGAAACGTTACTCTAGTGTTGTACAAACTCCTAGACACAATACAAAATGTTGAAATATCAAGTAAATAATACACTATCATATGCTTTACTTACCTAAACTTACCTAAACTCCTTAGGTATTTAAGATTGTTAACGTAATATTGCAAACGTCGAATTTTTAACTTTTCCCCGTGAAATCTTTAAAAAATCACCACTGCGAAATGAGTTCAGTTACACAAATTCTGCTTACTGGGAGCTCTCATGCCGCTCGTCTAGAAGTAATTGTAGAAGTTTCAGATAGATAGCGCCACAAATACAGCCATAAAGCCTAATTCCCTGTTTTATCCACCTACCCTGTTTTATCCAACTTTCCCCTACAGTGTATATTTCAAGTATATATAGTTAAAAATAAAAATTTTACGAATTCATCCAAAGGTAATATCATATCTTGTGCATCATAACTTTATATTTGTTATTTTAATTTTCATACTTAAAATTTGGCAATTTTAAGCCAATTTTAAGAAATTTTAAAACTACCTATCATACGTAGTACTTAGGGTAAGTCTTGCAATCGTTTTGAAAAAAAATTAACTGGTTTGCACGTTTCAGACACTGTAGATTTCAAAACACATATTTTTAGAGAAAATAAAATGTCGCTAGTCTCTCTATCTCCGTGTCTGTAAACGCTGATTCTCCCGAACAAATTGAAATAGAAACATAAAATATGGTACGTACTTAGTTATGTAATAATGAGAAAAAGCTTATTGAATATCTGTAACATCGATTATCCAAAACTATTTTTCTGGGACTCTCGAAATATTCGTTCTGGAGAAAGGTACATAAAAATTTTCGATTCTTTTTATTTTAAATAGTGTCTGTAATAGGTAATAAAAAATATAAATTTTACATAAAGCATAAAATTGATCAGATAATTAGTTGTGGAGGTATTTATAATTATATTTCCCTACTCTTCGATTTTTCATGACCTTGTTTTCATTCAAATTTCAATTCAAATATATATTTTAGTTGATAATGAGACACTTCATCCGAGACAGTAAACTTTTACTCAATAGGTTTATCATTTAAGGAGTTATAAGGATGTTTCTTGTACTACTTGATTATTACGTTGACTAAAAAACTATCGCCAAAATATAAAATTAAATACCAATAACAGTTTATCATAAATGTCACATGTACTTGGCATTAAATATATTACATGCGTTTGTATATCATAACTGATTTTAATTTGACGTTTAATTTGTATCGTTATTAATTTTTTGCTAATTTATTTGTTTTTTCGTTATTTAAAATAAAAATTACGTCAATTTGTATAATTTAAGATTAGTTTGGCGATTTATGTGATTTGTGAAAATGGGTCGATGGAATAATTCGGTAGTACCCACCGTAATAGAGTACTATGTATTCAAAATATTTAAATATACGTTTAAATTTTATTTGGGGATTTCAATGCATTTTATAAATAGGTTTCGAATGTTTTTTTTTCATACTTTACAGTATGCATATCCATGATGTGTATCAAGGTGATGTGTATAAGGGTGGCCCTCAATGACTACATTGTAAAAAAAATCCGTTAAATTTACCGCAAAAACTGCTGGCAGCAATGTTGCCAGCAGTTTTTGCCGTAACAGTTGCAGTAAAATTAGGTGTAATAAAAACAAATTACATCTAATTTTGCTGTATTTTTACAAGAAAAACTGTTGGCAAGAATGCTGCAAGCAGTTTTTGCTGTTAATTTAACGGATTTTTTTTTTTAATATTTTTTTTTTGGCACACCGTGTGCTATAGTGGACTTCACACCATAAAATCTAAATCAACTTACCAATCAATTAACCAAACTGCATTATAGCATTTAGAAATACATAACACTTCATTAGTAAATGATTATCCTAAATGTTTAATGCATCACTGTTTAATTCCCAGAAATGTCTACTATAGTTTCTTCAACGATCTATTTTTAGATCAATATTTAATTGAAATTTCTCTGAATTAGATGCAAATGAACGCGTTTAGTAAGTGGTTCCGAAAATTGCTTACCATAATTAATTTTATGTTTCAAATATTTAATGAAATCCCAAATAGTATAACTTAATTTAAATTATTGGTCATCTAGAGAAAGATTTCTGATCCTTATTTGAAAGTCAAAGAAAAATTATGAGAATTATAAGACATATTTTTTGAACACAAAGAATATATACATTGCAGGTTTAGCAAAAATTATATCATTTACAATAATCTTTTTATAGGTATTAATTTAGAGAAATTCTAATATTTTAAATATTGCAAAAGAAATAATTTCTAATCATTAGGTGCACATTTTTGTTTACAGCTTATGCATTTAAAATTTTTATTGAAATCCTAGGATTCATATATTACCATGATATATATATATATATATATATATATATAGTTAAATAAGGAATTAAGCCTTTGAATATCTTAATATTATATTACGATCCAGAGATTTTTAAAATTAAGTGAACATGCAGACAAGTAATAGTTTTTTCTTTAACATTATTCTAGAAGCATAATATTAATGATATTTTAATATTTTTCGATTTTATCATTTTACACTACTGTCTGACATAATTTTTTCAGAGTCGTACATGTCGTTTAAAACTTCTGATAGATTTCCCCTTTTATGCAGTCTTTATTTAAAACCCCCATACCCATACAATAAGGAAGATGTGTATTTATTTATTAATATCTGCTGTTTTAAACAAGTAATTATATTTTTATTTTAGTGTTATTTAAGTATTAATAGTGGGGTAGACTGGTGCACTTGTGAATAGTTCACATAAATATAACTTTTTCTTTTAGCTGAGTTAATTTCTATAAACAAAAACTTCTGAACATATCAAACAGAACTTTTCTTTATGAACTTCTACAGAGCTTTTTTTTCTTTCTTTTCTTTTTTTTAAATTACCATAATAGTTCTTCTTACATAATGGTTCTTCTTTTTAATGGTTTTATAAATTCAAAAATTTCAACTGTCCCGCCATTGGGGCACATGTGAACACAAGGGAAAAATGTCCTTTGACATGTTGTTTATTATCTTATTCATATGTTATCATAATCATTTCTTAAACTGTCAGTTAAATTTACCATAAAGAAAAAAATATCAGTATATTTCTCAAGATTTTGGGTGACTAGAAAATGACTTGCTCGATTTTGACTAAATTTTGTATCCTATAGTTTTAGGACATGAAAAAATCATTGGGCTAGGTCACATGTTCAAGAAAATTCGATTAATGGGTCATTTTGGGTCATAACTGGTAAGGGTCAAGACTACGAGTCAATCAAATTCTATCTGGAAAACGGCTCTAACGAATTTAATTATTTTTTGTATGCTATCGTCGATGAACTCTAAAAGGTATTGGGTTTGGTCGCATGTTCAAGAAAATTCGATTAGTGGGTTCATTTGAGTCACTATGGTGCGGGTTAAGTTAATTGTAGCTAAAAAACGGTTAAAATAATAGTGACAAAATTTTGGTAATGACAAAGCTAAGTATATCTAAAATATGGCTTTAACGAATTTTAACATAATTTTATATTTCACCGGTTTCAACCTTCATAAAATCACTGGGCTGGGTCCCATATTTGAGAAAATTATATTAGTGGGTCATTTTTAGATTCACTGCAGGTGGAGCTAATTTTATCTAAGAAATGGCTTAAACGACTTTGACTAACTTTTATATCCTACCGTTTTTGATTACTGGAAGACCATTGAGCTAAGTCACGTGTTAGAATAAATTTGATTAGTGGATCATTTTGGGTAATAAGGGTCAGGGTCACAAGAATATGTCAAATGCCAATCAGTTGGCGATATTTGAAAAAATATTGGCGACATTCGTCTAGAAAATTGACAATTAAGATTACGAAAGCCATAACACGTACTTGGTGCCAAATGAAAGAATACCACCAAATTTGGAAAAAAAAATATTTTCTTTCAAAACGTGAAGAAATTTCATAAGACATTATTAATAGGAATAGAAATCCGTGGTTAAGCCAATCAGTGTCGAGTTCAAAATGTGATTTGTATTGATGTCCTTTCGTTTCAAATTTTTAAAAGTAAAATTTATGAATATGTACCTACATTATAGTTTTCTTATTGATTGCTTTTGTAAGTAATACTATTGTAAATAACACTTTTTATAGAGAGAAAATGATACAGAGAGAATATTATATCGAGATGAACACAAAGTTAATTTTGACCTAGCTAAGCTCGGTCTTGCCTGCTAGTTATTTTTAAAGGAATAGATATAAATAAAGATTATTCTCTTAACAAGTTGGAACTGAGATTTTACTTTTGAGATTAATAAATAGTATTTTGGCTCCTGAGAACAAACGATATATTGAAGAGCTTCAAAAATTTTTACCATATACCAACAGATCCTACCATCTTTGGTAATTTTTTGAAGTAAAAAAAAACACATAATAACTAGTGAAAAATGCCAACATTCACATCTGCCCCATGTTCACATGTGCCTCAGTCTCCCCTATATGAAATTTAAAGATGTAAATCAGGTAACTTTTTATATATAGTTTAAGATCTTCATTCTTTTATCTCAAAATAAATAAATAAAACATCGATTATCAAATTATCATAATTTATTAATAAAGGACACGAAAGAGGTTTTGGTGCATCGGAAAAATATTACTTCTTCTTTTTAGATATTTAAATATTGATAACATATCGATATTACAGGATGAAGTAGACTTTTTTGATACCCATTTCAATTGCTTTTTTATTATTTTCAATTTATTACGTGGGAGCATGAATTGTTAAAGACATTCATGACAGAGAGCATGAAGAGCATGAAGAGCATGAATTGTTAAAGACAAAGATTTTCTTATGGCATATGCATAGGTATATCTTTAAGTTTCAGGATGTTTCAAAAATAACTGTACATTTCTAGGAAAACACTAATTTCTTGATTTCTTTCACAAGTGTTTGAAGAAATGCTCTCCTTAGAAGAAAGAATAGCCATCGTTTCCTGGAAATTGGGTGTTAAAACATATAAAAACGTGTGTCAACTGTGCCATAAAAAATACGGAAAATAGCCACCAACAAGGGCCAATATCAGGCTACTTGTGAAGAAATTCAAATGATCCGGTAGCGTGGATGATGAAAAACGTCGAGCATTCGTGAGGCATTTGAAAGAAGCTTTCGTTCACAAGCAACCTGGTATTGGCCGAACACCTTGTTGGTGGCTGTTTTCCGTATTTTCGAAGATACATCTAACGCCATGTCTTTATATCTTTTATCACCCAGTTTCCAGTAAATGATGGCTAGTCTTTCTTTTAAAGAGAGCATTTATTCAAACACCTGAGGAATAAATCAAGAAATTTGTGTTTTTATAGAAATAGATAGTTATTTTTGAAAAACTCTGTACTGACATATAAATATTAAGCAGTTTACAGTTTAACAATCATCAGACAAATGACAACAATTTTCGAATGTCATTGTACATTCCACTTCCACTATTGTTGTTAATGTACTGTAATAAAAAATGTAATTTTACAGATGTAAAGTTACAGAAATCTGAATGCTTTCTAAAAATTTTATCTGTACAATGTAAAAAATAGGTGTAAATCTAGAAAATTTGTTTTGCAAAGGTACAGAAATCTACAGCTGTACAAAAAAATTTCTTTAAATTACAATAATTTTACTAAAATTGTATTTATTAACCCGGGTTGCAGTTACATAAAAAGTTTTGGCATCTCAGTTGACTAAATAATTCATTAGGAATTTTTTTTTTCTGATTTAGTGTCACAAATGATCAGAAGTGTCGCAGTCCTAAAGGCAAAATAAAATGTAATATCTTTCATTCGCATCATTATCAATCTGATTAAGTGATTTTCAATTTTTGACTGCATTGAGAAGTCAATATCATTACTGCTTTGTAACGATTCATAAGGTGGCGTTTCATGAAAATCATCCAATGATTCTCATTTTTAGGACGCTCCATTGTGCAGTTATCATGAGCACTCGATTGTGAAGAATAACCAAATAAAAGCACAACTTGCCGAATGGTGACTCTCAGGTGGTGAAAACTACTGTGAACTCAACACGAGAGCTTTTATATAAAAAGTCACCAGAAAATATAATTTATTTGTCACTTGGCTGTCGCATCCAAAAATAATTATGTTGAATTCACACTAGTGCATCTAAATGATGGTTAAATAAGAGTCATATATTATTATACAATATTTATTATATAATTATCTAAAAATTTATCAGAAAACAGCAGTCGCTGTTTTTTCTGAGTAGGGTGACCAAATGGCAGTAACTTACGAGCAATTGCAAGACAAATTAAAAGTGTTACAACATTTCTTTTCACCGCCATGACTCTGACATTTATAACTATTTTTGATATCAAAGTATTGCGTCATAGACGTTGTATGTTGTTAAGTTTCTTAGATTAGAGCCTCTTTTCTACACCTGATGTGTATATAATTTTCTCTGGAGTATTTCTAAATAACTTCTGCGTTAGAAAATTAATGTTTTGTTTTTGTTGCTTAATTTTTAGAAACAAGTAAACTACTGGCTGATCTCAGCTATGTTTTGTTTGAAAATTGGTAAATCACCCTTAAAACTTTTCATAAAAACGCATAAAAAAACCCTAGACTTTATGTATCAGGACATCATCTCCACCATGGTATGCGCGAAGAAGGCCTATTTACAGTCGCAATGGAGCGGACTTCCGTCACGCATACCATTGTGGCGATATAGGCCGGGTTCATGATCCTCAACTTTTCCCTTTATCAGTGGACTAAATAAACTTCTCCGGCATTTTGACCATATCTGGGTTTATTCTGGTCATAATCCCAAAGCCGGTCCCCAGGGTGGGCACCTACTGTCCAGTACTATTGTCACGAAGGAGCTTTGTGCTCTAGTGGTTATTTATTAAGAGATTTATGTGATAATGATTTATATATATATGTATGCTTTCTCTGTCTGAAAACTGGAGGTTTTTGTAATGAGGTGTAATAACCTGTCCGGGAGCTTTCCGGTTGGACCAAATAAAGTCTAAATCGGATCCTAGCGATCTGGTGATCTTGCTCCACTTAAGCATAAAAAATAAATGAATTAGTTCGTGGTTAAATGTGTTCGAGTGAATTTAACGATCATCATTTTTCATAATATTCCTTTCCTTATATCAATTCCATGTAGAGATTTCCACATCTGTATTTAATAATATTTTTATATGTTTTATAATCGTTAATACAAAATCACGCATCTAAAATTCTTTTACAATCTTATTAGATATATATTTTAAAAATTGTTTCATTTACAATTAGAATATTTTATAAAGAAAAAACCTATCTCCATGGAGTTAGCAGTGATGTTTGTGGGCAGTCCATTTGATATTGTTTCATTCACCATGTAAATGGATCTTGGTAATATTAAAAGTAAATAGCAATCAAATTAAAAATAAAAGCATTTCCCCACTGAATCATAAAGGACATCCATTGCATACAGTAGAAATAACTTCTATAACACATTGAGTGAAGTGTTCGTCTCAAACCCAAAGGACTTAGTTTCAAATTCTGACCCGGCTAGAAATAAATATTATGGCACCGCAGTTCAAATTTCGAATTTTGAATTGATGTTTTTTGAAGAAAACATTTTCTGTTTTTGAAAAATTAATTATTATAAAAAAATTCTAAATAAATTAACCGAGTCTTGTGTATTTTTTACTGTGGTAAATTTACTCTGTATTTTTAAATAAGACGTAAGATAATGAACTGCTAGTTGATTCTCTGTAATATCACAGAAATATATTTACCTGTCTTCTCAGTCATATTTAAGTGAAAGGTCACTATATTTTGCAACGTTAGGCATTTTAATGTTTAAATAGCAAATCTTAAAACTTTTACTTTTAGCAAAAAAACTCTTATGTAAAAAAAAAAAAAAAAAAAAAAAAAAAAAAAAAAAAAAAGAGAGAGAGAGAGAGAGAGATAGACAGAGAAACAGAAAAAATGAAATCAGTGGTATGAAATCAGTGGGTCTCATTTCTTATGACGAATAAGGTTATCTGAGTGAAAAACCACAGCCGGTTACCACCCATTTAGCTTAACAGGTAAAGCATTGACCTAGTAAGCGAAGTATCTGGGTTCTATTCCCGACCTGGGCAATTTATGGCTCAGTTGGAAATATTCAATTCAGTGGTATGCACTCTTAACAAATAGGTACTAACAATTACAATGATATTGAAAGGGTTATGACGAAATTTTCTAATCCGCATATCTAAAGTTTTTCTAATACATTGAACTGAAATTTTAAAACTGCCTTTTAATTGACTGAAATACACATGCAAACTATTTTAAAAAGCGAGCTTATTATTCACTTTTATCTTCTTTCTTTTTCTTTTTCTTAAGAGAAAACAGACAATGTTTTTTCCACATATTAATGAAATGTATATTTCTTTCACAATCACGCTGATTTCATATTTACAAGTATTTAAAATTCAATAGTTATAAATAATTTTAAATGTTAATATTTGAAAATGCTAATGATATGGATGTATTCTTAAGAAAAAGGTTATTGTGTTTTATACTCATGTTAACAAGAGAATCTAAACCATTTTTTATATTCATACATTTCTCACATATTTCATACATTTTCTCTGCTATTCTATAATATCTTTTCCAAATGATGTAACTGACTTTTAATGATTGGAAGTGTAAATATAGAATAAAATTTAATAATTCTTGACAAAATAAAATTTTTGTTTAATATTTTACTTCCAGGCTCATTTTGAAAAAGACTTAAAATCGTATCTCCCTATGTGTTTTATATTTGTTTCATTCAAGAATGTTGAAAAGTGTTTATGCATTCTGGGTTTGCATGTTATACAGTTGTGCATAAATTTTACACCTGATATACAGTGCTGCACAAGAGAATTAACGTAACTTTCTCCTTATTAACGGAAAATGCTGAAGGGGTGTTTTCAATTGATGTTTTGTATATATATGTAGCATATCACTGCTGCTCAAAGAACTTGGATATTTTTCTGATTGTAGGTGAAAGTAGCTGCAGATGCGTTTCAAATGTGTTATGCGTTTCTATATAGTTTAATTAGACAACTATTAAACAGCGCAGTTTTATAATATTATTCTGGAAGTGTTGGAAAATGTTTCAAAATCTGTGCTTGAAGCATGATTTTTCTTTTTTATTTCATTTCTCAAAACAACGTGCAAAAGGCAGACATTATAGTCATGATACAACTAAACGTTCAATAGTCAAACAAATGCGACGTTGGCGTTAAGAATCTACAAGCAAATCTTTTTCTAACAGTAAATGCTATTAAAATTGCTCTAAAGTTCTGATTGTACCCCCTTTAGGCTTGTAGATAGAGTAATGTTTTTTGCAATACATACATAATAATAAAAATAATACAAGTAAAACGTTAATAAGGATGTTTTTATCATACAATATAACCTGCTAGACAGATCAGATCCTCAAGAAGCGAGTCATCTGAAAAAAAATTTATTCATAAAAAATACAAACATTGCATATTTGTTAATATTGCGCTGGATCTCTCTTGAATTGTTAGCTATACAGTACATCCCTTTGTTTATAAGATTACGCATAATAATCCAGCACAAAATCACAACAAAACACTAGTTGTATTTTACGAATGTGGTAAGATACTTAGTTTATACAGCACATCACTGAGATATATTGTATATAACTCTATTATGCAACATTTCAGAAGTTAAAATTTATCAATACAGAAGGCTGTATAAGTCTAATAATCATGTGTTTGTTACACAATAGATACATGAGATTACGCGCTAAGGATTTCAAAATCTTCAAACAAAAAGTTGTCTATAAAGGGTGACACATTTTGGAATGATTTGATATGTTTATTAGATGTTGATATAAATTTCTTGTATAACATAAATTTTTTGTATGATATAAATTCTGTCATCGTAATTCTAATGTAGATAAAATTGTATAAAATAAACTTATCTTCACTGTAAATTAAACTTCCAAGGTTCTCTGATTATTCTGTAGCTTAATTCTAGGGGTTTTTTTTATGCATTTCTGGTTTTCCGTATACATTTTTTGTCCAACGTTAGGATTCTGCCAACTTCTTCATACATTTATGATTTCCTTTTTGTTATATATATATATATATATATATATGTATATATATATATATATATATGTATATATATATATATATATATATATATATATATATGTATATATATATATATATATATATATATATATATATATATATATATATATATATATATATATATATATATATATATATATATATATATATATATATATATATATATATATTATAGCCTTCATAAATGTACTTCATATTGTCGTATTTTTTCGAAATGTATTTCCGTTTTAACTTAAACTAAAAAATTTTTTTGTTTAAATTATTTCTTTTTTCCATAAAATAAATTCGAACATCATAAGAGAAATTCATTTTTAAACGGCAATCGTGAATTCTATTCACTATCCATAAGATACTTAAAAACGGTAATTTCCTTTTCAAATAAAATGTTTTTGTAGAAGAACCTCAAACGTAGTATCGACTACGAAAACATACGTTACCTTTTGCAATAGCGATGAATAACATGTAAAGAAAATTAATGCCACTTTATACGTTGCAAAAAGAATTATACATAGAAACACTGACGAAAAGAAAAGAAAAAGAAAGAAGCAAATTAAAAAAATCCCTGTCGGCTGGGCCTATAGGCGGAGGTAGATTTCGAAGAATGCTCAATTCAACAAAAAAAATACATGATTAGAGATAAACCCAGTTTAATAAATTCATTTGGCCGTTTATGAAAAATTTTTAATTTCATTTTTCTTTAAAAACTGGTTTTATTAGAATCATCTTAAGAAAATTTCAGCTCAAATGCCCGTTTTGACAACATATTTTGAAATAGATTCTGAATTTATTAAAAAAAATCCACCAAAACAGTACATTATACAGCTCCTAAATAACAAAAAACTGTCAGTTGAATGCATTTGAGAAAAAAATTGAATTTAAAAATGAGTCACAAAATGACCTATTTGTTGTTTGAATACATACTTAATTCTTTATTCATGATTGCTCGGAAAATTTTGTGCGAAATACTCACTTTGACAGCATTTTAAAAAATATATTATATCTTTATCAAAAAACTGGCCAATGCGTCACGGTATATAGTTCCTAAATAAGAGGATCTGTAAATTGGATGCGTTTGAGAGCGAAAATGGATTTTAAAACGAGTCATAAAAAAACGCAATTTGATATGTGAAAACTTCCTTAAATTTTCAAATCACAGACTTCGGGAAATTCTGTTCAAAATACCCTTTTTGGTAGCCTTTTTAAAAATATATTCTGTCTTTATCAAAAAACCAATCAATGCATCAGATTATATAGTTCCTAAATAAGAGGATCTGTAAATTGGATGCATTTGAGAGCAAAAATGGATTTAAAAACGAGTCAGAAAAAAAAACGCAATTTTTTATTTGAACACTTCCTTAAATTTTCAGTCACAATGATTTCGGAAAATTCTGTTCAAAATACCCTTTTTGGTAGCCTTTGTTGAAATATATTCCGTCTTTATCAAAAAACTGACCAATGCATCACATTATATAGTTCCTAAATAAGAGGATCTGTAAATTGGATGCGTTTGAGTACAAAAATGGATTTAAAAACGAGTTAGAAATAAACGCAATTTCTTATTTGAATACTTCCTTCAATTTTCAGTCCGGATGACTTTCGGAAATTCTGTTCAAAATACCCTTTTTGGTAACCTTTTTTGAAATATATTCTGTCTTTATCAGAAAATTGACCAATGCGTCACTTTATACAGTTTCTAAATAAGAGAATCTACCATTTGGATGCGTTTAGAATCAAAAATGAATTTAAAAATGAGTCAGAATATAAGCAGTTTGGATTTGAGGTTTTTCTCCAACTCCTATTTTTGTTTAATTTCTTTTTGCTATACGAATTGATCCTATGAAAAACTTGTCAATATAAAAGTTGTAGATATTTTTGAGAAGATGTAAAATAAATTTAATCAGATTTGATATCTTAAAAATTGACGGAGTTATGGATTTTTCTCTTTTTTCAGCGCCCTTTTTCTTTTCGTTTTTAATTTTTTTCGTCGGTAAAAGTTGGTCCTATCAAAAACGTGTAACTGCAAAAGTTTTAGATAATTTTAAGAACATTTACAAAAAATTTAGTTGGACTTGATATCTTGAAAATTGACGAAGTTATGATTTTTTTTCTTTCAAAATCCCTGTTTTTTTCGCCCCTTGAGCCTACTTCTAAATTTATCAAAAATCTGTCATGCATATACTTTTGGCCCATTTTTAAGAAGTAATATAAACTTTAAACCGATTCGATATCTACTTTAATTAGGAAGTTATGGCGTTTTTTCGGTTTTCACAAAAACGCCCCCTATTCTGACCCCCTTGGTCCGATTTTGCCCATTAACGAACTTAGCCAAGATTTTATCCCCTTTGATTTTATGTACAAGTTTGGTGAAGATTGGTGAAAAATTATAGAAGTTATCGTGTCCATAAAAAATTGAGATAGATAGATAGATAGATAGATAGATATATAAACTGGTGCGATTGCAATAGGTAGTATTTCTTACGAAATCTACCTAATTGATTACTACTTTTATTTTCGACTGAGTCACATTTCAATTCATATGAAATGACTGCAGATATATTTGTAAACTGGCTTGAATTATTAATGCTTTCGAAACATTTGTGCGAAATAATCAGTCGGAAATGGAAATTGTTTGATTTTACTGTAATTTTTTAAATAATAAACTTTACGTGTGATGCATGACGGGAATTTACACGCTGCATGGTATATGTTTCTCAAATCCCAGTGTTCTCTTTTATTAAATTTATTTCGCATTACGTCAGTTTTTCATTTTTTGAAGGAATTTGGCAGAAAATTGAATATTGGAATGCATCTGTTTAACATGTTAGGTGTCTCGTGTACTGTTTGGTTACATTTTATTCTTATTTACCTTTTTCTATCATCTTGAAATATTTCAAAATCAATTATGTTTATTATATCTTGAAAGACTGAATTACATTTTTTTTTAAGTCGACACTTTGATTCTTCCCTTTTGAATGTGCAAACAATTACAACATTTCGTAAAAAATCAAGTTTTTGTTAAATGAAGTAAATTACATTTTAAAAACTATTTTGTTATTCGAAATCTGAAGAAACAAAGATAATGACAATATATTTCATTAACTGGCTACGCGTTTAATGGCTACGTGTATGTTCCTGATAATGGTTTTGGTTAAGCCAAATCATTTAATAGTTTATTATGCGTACAGTTGTATATACAGTATATCGAATAGTACACAGAGCTAAAGTGATTAAACTTTGGCAAGTGTCTACCTCTTAATGTCGTACTATATCTTTCGAAATATATTTTTGATTTAATTTAAACTAAATTAATCTTTCGTTAAAATTGTATCTTTTTCTATAAAATGTATTCGAACATCACAAGACAAATTCGCTTTTAAACGGCAGTCGGGAATTCAATTCACTATCTTTCCAGTCGATACTTAAAACCAGCAATTTCCTTATCAAATAAAATATTTTCGCACGAGAATGTCAAAAGTGGTGTTGACTGCGAAAACATATGTTACCTTTCACGATAGCGATGAATAACATGGAAAGAAGATTAATACCACTTTACACTTTGCAGAAATTATTATTCATAGAAACATTGACGAAAAGAAAAAAAAGAAAGAAAGAAGCGATGTAAAATTGATTACTACTTTTCTTTTCGATTGAGGTACATTTGAATTCATATGAAATGATTGCAGATATATTTGTAAACTGGTTTGAATTCATGCTTTCAAAAAATTTCTGCGGAGTAATAAGTCGGAAATGCATATTGTTGGATTTGACTGTAATGTTTCTAAAATTAATTTTATGTGCGATGCTTCATGGACATTACGCAGTGCATTATACATTGTGTTTATTAAATCCCAGGGTTCTCTTTTATTAATTTTACTAGAAAATAGCCCGCCAAAATGACGGGTTTGCATTTTTAAAAGGTTGATAAAAAATACAGCAACTGTGATCAAGCATAGCCACTTTAGGCTGAAACAATTTTGAAAAATACAGCGATTAAACATAAGGAAAAAATCTTTAAAAAAAATTAAAAGAAATCTGCATTCAAAACTATAACAAAACTATCTGGTGGATGGGAGGGAATTGTAATGAACAAATGAAAACTACATAATTTTCAAAAGAATAAAGTAAGACAAAAACCAATTATAAAAGAATATATTGTGAAACTACAGCCAAAAATATATCGAAATACTGAGAGAAAATAATAAAAATATCCAAAATGTATAAAAAATTCTCCCATTTTGGCATTTCCAGACGAATATGCAAGGGTAGCCAAATTATTAATTCAATGGGTAAAATAATGGCATAGTATATGCACCTAATGAATTTCACTCACAAAATCAGAGTAACTATTTCACAGCAAACATGCAAATTAGCACTAATAATGCTATGTTAAAACGTTTATGAATTAACTATTTTACTCCATGCCCGTGGTATGAAGTAAAATAAGCATACTCAGTTACTTAGCTTCAGCTTACTATATCAGTAATTAAGGTAATAAATAAACATAATTTAGCCAATACTTAAAAGAAAACACTTTATATGATCGAAAACAGATGTCAACAGTGAAGAGTAAACATTCACACGTGAGTCGTGATGTTACAAAGAAGTCATTCTCAAGAATCATTCACGGCTGTAAAAAAAAAAGAAAAAAAGAAAAAAAGAAAAAAAAAGCAGCCCGAATATAAAAATTTTAACAATTTTACATGGAAACGCAATTTCCCTTTCCTTAAATAAAAAATTTTAATTAAACAGTGTTTTTGAAATCGTGAAAAGACTTCAAAGTGCATTAAAATGTAGTGAGACGTCATTTACAGCTCCTACTGTAAATCTGACCAATGAGACCGCTCCATTACGACTATGGAAAGTTATCATTTGTCAGGAAATATATAGCCTTTAAAATTTGAAGTACCTTTTCACAACATTTTTTATAGTCTTGGAATTTGTCATTCTTGAATGGCAACAGCAGTAAATTGCTTAAATCGTTTATTTTCTCATAATTTATCGATTGTTTTTCTCGTAATTGCTGATTGTTTTATTTAGAACTTAAACATTATAATTAGATAGTTTTTCTAGGTTTTTAAAAAAAATGAGTAATGAGTAAATCTTTCACATGTATATTTCCATAAGTTGAACAATTAAAATACTTGTGAACGGTTCGGAATACTTAGGCCTAACATGGTCGGAATAAGTTTCTTTTTCTCATGGATGGGTTAACCCCGGAATTGTTATACACGGAGGGGTTTTATATGTATAATTTCGCATTACATTTTTTTTTTTTTTTTGAAGGAATTTGACAGAAAATTGAACATTTGAAACTATGTATTTTATTTGTCAGATGTCTCATGCACTGTTCTGTTGTATTTTCTTTACTTTTTTCTGTCATCTTAAAATGTTTCAAGATTAGCTATGTGTATAATATCTTGAATCAGTGAATTAAAGATTTTTTCTATTGACAATATATTCCATTGTTTTTAAAAGTGTAAACATTTTAATACTTTGTTACATTATATATATATATATATATATATATATATATATATGTGTGTGTGTATGTGTGTGTGTGTGTATGTATATATTTATTATATTAATTAAATGAAATTTTTTAAACTTTCATTATTTTATTATTCCAAATCCGAAGACTCAAGGATAATATACTTCATTAATTGGTAGAAATTAAAATCTGTAAAAACAGTTTCTATAAGATATCTTCGTGTTTCTGCTTCACGGAAGAGGGTATCAAGATAACAAAAGAAGTCTTGATTATGGTTTTCTTGAAGTCGAAAAGCATTTATGCAGTATTATGCATACTGCTATTTATACAGTTTATTACATAGCACACACAGCTAATTTAATTAAAATTTGGCAACTTTTTACTTCATGATGACGTATATTTTTCGAAACGTATTTATGATTTAACTTAAACTATATTAATTTTTGTTTAGATTATTTCTTTTTTTAAAAAATACTATTAGAAAAATTCACTTTTAAACGGAAATCTGTGAATTGTATTCACTATCCATTCTAAAGAATCTTTAAAACAGCTATTTCCTTTTCAAATAAAATATTTTTGTACGAGAACCTCAAAGGTAGTATCGACTGCGAAAACATATGTTACCTTTCACGACAGCGATTAATAACATGGAAAGAAGATTAATGCTACTTTACACTTTGTAAAAAGAAATATTCATGGAAAAACTCGCGAAAAAAACAAAACAAAAAAAAAACAAAAAAAAAAACAAAAAAAAAAGGAAAGAAGGAAATTAAAATAGATTACTACTTTTATTTTCGACTGAGGCACATTTAAATTCCTATGAAATGATTGCAGATACATTTGTAAACTGGCTGGAATTATTCATGCTTTCAAAACATTTCTGCGAAGTAATAAATCGGAAGTGCGAATTGTTGAATTTTAGTGTAAATATTTTTATAATGAACTTTACGTGTGATGCATGATGGACTTTACACGCTGCATTTTATATGTTTGTCAAATCCCAGTGTTCTATTTTATTAAATTTATTTCGCATTACATCAGTTTTTCATTTTTTGAAGGAATTTGGAAGTAAACTGAATATTGAAATGTATCGATATATATATATATATATATATATATATTTGTTATGTGTCTCGTGTGCTGTTTTATTTTATTTTATTTATCGATTTCCATCATATTGAAATATTTCAAAATCATTTATGTTTACTAGTATCTTGAAACAGTGAATTGCAGTTTTTTAAATTGACAGTTGATTTCTTTGCTTTTGAATGTTTAAACAATATTAATAATTTGTAAAACATCAGTTATATAAAAATAAAATAATATATATATTTATTTATATGTAAATAAGTATATATTGTTAAATGAAGTAATTTTTCTTTAACTTTCATTTTTCTGATTCTAAAACCCAAGACTCAATGATAATATACTTCATTAACTACTGGCAGATAACATTTGTAAAAACAGTAAATATGCTTCTATAAACTGTATACCTGTTTCTACTTCACAGAATAGAGTATAAAGATGAAGAAAGTCTTGAGTATGATTTTGTTGAAGCCGAAGCATTTATACACTATAGTGCATACTTTTATGTATACAATTTATCACATAGTAAACAGAGCTAATGTAATTAAAATTTGGCAACTATTCTTCATAATGACGTATATTTTTCGAAATGTGTTTCCGTTTTAACTTAAATTATATTAATTTTTCAGTTCAATTATTTCTTTTTCTATAAAATGTCATAAGATAAATTCATTTTTCATCGGCAATTGTGAATTGTATTCACTATCCTTCTAAACGATACTTAAAAACAGCAATTTCCTTTTCAAATAAAATAGTTTCGTACGAGAACCTCTAAGGTAGTATCGACTGTGAAAACATACGTTACCCCTTACGATAGCGATGAATAACATGGAAAGAAGATAAATGCCTCTTTACACGTTGCAGAAAGAATTATTCAAAAAACACTCGCGAAAAGAAAAAAAGAATGAAAGAAGCAAAGTAAAATTGATTACTACTTGTTATTTTCGACTGACGCACATTGGAATTCATATGAAATGACTGTAGATATATTTGTAAACTGGTTTGACTTAATCATGCTTTCAAAACATTCCTGCGAAGTAATAAGTCGGAAATGCAAATTGTTTGATTTTACTGTAATGATTCAAAAATGAACTTTTCGTTTTGATGCATTATGGACTTTACACGCTGCATGATATTCTTGGTTTATCAAATCCCAGTGTTTTCTTTTATTACATTTATTTCGCTTTACGTCAGTTTTCCATTTTTTTGAAGGAATTCGCTAGAAAATTGAATATTGGGAAGTATGTATTTTATTTGTTAGGTGTCTCGTGTGCAGTTTGTTATATTTTATTTGCCTTTTTCCATCATCTTGAAATATTTCAAAATCAATTATATGCGTTAATATCTTGAAATAGTGAATAACAGCCTTTTTTTTTTAATTCTCAATTTGATTCTTTGCTTTTGAGTCTGTAGAAAATATTAATATTTTGTAAATAATCAGTTTTATAAACATAAAATAAATTTATATATATATATATATATATTGCTCAATAAAGTAAATGTAATGTTTAAAATTTTCAATATTTTGTGATTAGATTTGTAATTTTTCTAATAAATACATTTTTATAAGGTATAACACTAACAATGGTGACAAACTTATATGCATCCAGACAAAAAAAATTTCGTATCTGAAACCTTGATTACAATCTTCACATTCGTGTTTACACGCGTCCTTTTAATTTTTTACATGGCTGTAGTAAAGAGAGCTAATGTAATTAAATTTTGACAACTCTCAATCTCATAACCTCGTATATTTTTCGAAATGTATTTTTGACTTAAATTAAATTACATTATTTTTTGTTTAAATTATTTCTTTTTCCATAAAAAATATTCAAACATCATCAAACAAATTCACTTTTAAACGGATATCATGAATTGTATTGAATATCCTTCCTGCAGATACTTAAATACAGAAATTTCCTTTTCAAATAAAATATTTTTTTAGAGAACCTCAAAGGTAGTATCGACTGCGAAAACATACGTTGCCTTTCACGATAGCTATGAATAACATGGAAAGAAGATTAATGTCACTTTACACGTTGCAGAAAGAATTATTCACGGAAACACTCACGAAAATAAAATAAAAAGCAAGAAAGAAGCAAAGTAAAATTGATTACTACTTGTTATTTTCGACTGAAGCACATTTGAATTCATATGGAATGACTGCAGATATATTTGTAAACTGGCTTAAATTATTCATGATTTCAAAACATTTCTGTGAAGTAATAAGTCGGAAATGCAAATTGTTTGATTTTACTGTAAATGTTTCTATAATGAACTTTACGTGTGATGCATGATCGACTTTACACGCTGCATGATATATGTTTTTCAAATCCCAGTGTTCTCTTTTAATAAATTTATTTCGCATTATGTCAGTTTTTCATTTTTTGAAGGAACTTGGCTAAAAATTGAATATTGGAATGTATCTGTTTTTAATGTTAGGGATCTTGTGTACTGTTTAGTTACATTTTTTTTATTTACTTTTTTCATCATCTGGAAATATTTCAAAATCATTTATGTTTATTATATCTTGAAAGACTGAATTACATTTTTTTAAGTCGACACTTTGATTCTTCCCTTTTGAATGTGCAAACAATTACAATATTTCGTAAAAAATCAAGTTTTTGTTAAATGAAGTAAATTACATTTAAAAAAATTCATCATTTTGTTATTCGAAATCCGAAGACACAAAGATAATGACAATATACTTCATTAACTGTACGTGTTTCTGCTTCATAGAAATCATAATCAGGATCAAGAATGTCCTGATAATGGTTTTGGTTAAGCCGAAGCATTTAAGCAGTTTATTATGCATACAGTTGTATATACAGTTTATCATATAATACGCAGAACAAAAGTGATTAAACTTTGGCAAGTCTTTACTTCTTAATGTCATATATTTTTCGAAATGTATTTTTGATTTAATTCAAACTAAATTAATCTTTCGTTAAAATTGTATCTTTTTCTATAAAATACATTCGAACATCACAAGACAAATTCGCTTTTAAACGGCAGTCGTGAATTGCTTCCAGTAGCACTATCCTTCCAGTCGATACTTAAAAACAGCAATTTCCTTTTCAAATAAAATATTATTGTACGAGAACTTCAAACGTGGTGTCGAATGCGAAAACATATGTTACCTTTCACGATAGCGATGAATAACATGGAAGGAACATAAATGCCACTTTACACGTTGCAGAAAGTATTCATAGAAATACTTTTGAAAAATATACAAAAAGAATGAAAGAAGCAAAGTAAAATTGATTACTACGTTTATTTTCGAATGAGGCATATCTGAATTCATATGAAAGGATTGCAGATATATTTGTAAACTGGCTTGAATTATTTACGCTTTTAAGACATTTCTGTAGAGTAATAAGTCGGAAATGCAAATTGTTTGATTTGACTGAAATGTTTCTCAAATGAACTTTATGTGCAATGTATGATGGAGTTCACACTACGCATGATATACCGTGTTTGTCAAATCCCAGGGTTCTCTTTTATTAAATTAATTCCGCATTATTTTTTTTTTAGAAGGAATTTGACAGAAAATTGAATATTGGAAAGTTTGTATTTTATTTGATAGGTTCTTATGAATTGTTTTGTTATATTTTATTTGACAGTTTGATTCCTTTGTTTCTGAAAGTGTAAACATTATTAATATTTTGTCAAACATCAGTTATATGAAAATAATATATATATATATATATATATTTGTTTGTTAAATGAAGTAAATGAAAATTTTTAAAACTTTCATTATTTTGTTATTCTAAATCCGAAGACTCAAGGATAATATACTTCATTAATTGCTAGAAGTTAAAATCTGTAAAAACTGTTTCTATATGTTATCTTCGTATTTCTGCTTCACAGAAGAGGGTACCAAGATCAAGAAAGTCTGGATTATGGTTTTCGTGGAGTCGAAGCATTTATGCAGTATTATGCATACAGCTATTTATACAGTTTATTACATAGTACACAGAGCTAATGTAATTAAAATTTGGCAACTCTTTACTTCATAATGACATATATTTTTCGAAATGCATTTCCGATTTAACTTAAAATATGTTAATTTTTCATTTAAATTATTTCTTTTTCCATAAAATATCATAAAACAAATTCACTTTTAAACAGAAATCGTGAATTGTATCCACTATCCATTTAGAAGATTCTTTAAAACAGCTATTTCCTTTTCAAATAAAATATTTTCGTACGGGAAGCTCAAAGGTAGTATCGACTGTGGAAACATATGTTACCTTTCATGATAGCGATGAATAATATGGAAAGACGATTAATGCCACTTTACACTTTGCAGAAAGAATTATTCATAGAAAAAAACGAGAAAAAAGTAAGAAAGTAAGAGGAAAAAATCAAAGTAAAATTGATTGCTAGTTTTATTTTCGACTGAGGCACTTTTGAATTCATATGAAAATATTGCAGATTTATTTGTAAACTGGCTTGAATTATTCATGCTTTCGAAACATTCCTGCGAAGTAATAAGTCGGAAATGCAAGTTTTTTGATTTGATTAGGAATGTTTCTAAAATGAACTGTACGTGTGATGCATGATGGACGTTACACGCTGCATGATAAGTTTGTCAAATCCCAGTGGTTTGTTTTATTAAATTTATTTCACATTACGTCAGTTTTCCCTTTTTTGAAGGAATTCGGAAGTAAATTGAATATAGGAATGTATCTTTTCTTTTTTATTAGGTGTCTCGTGTTCTGTTTTGTTATATTTTATTTATCGTTTTCCATCATCATGAAATATTTCAAAATCAATGATGTTTACCTATATCTTGAAACAGTGAATTACACTGTTTTTTTAAAATGACAGAATGATTTTCTCGCTTATGAATGTGTAAGCAATATTAAAAATTTGTAAAACACCAGTAATATAAAAAAATAATATTTACAGTGCTAAATGAAGTAAATGAAATCTTTAAAACTTTCATTATTTTCTGATTCCAAATCCCAAAACTCAAGGCTAATATACATCATTAATTACTAGAAGATAAAATCTGTAAAAACAGTAAATCTGCTTCCATAAACTGTATACCTGTTTCCACTTCACAGAATAGAGTATCAAGATGAAGAAAATCTTGAGTATGGCTTTGTTGAAACCGAAGTATTTATACACCATTGTGCATACTTTTATGTATACAGTTTATTACATAGTAATCAGAACTAATGTAATTAAAATTTGGTAACTCTCTACTTCATAATGACGTACATTTTTCGAAATGCATTTCCGATCTAATTTAAAATATATTAATATTTCGTTTAAAATTTTTATTTTTCCATAAAATATCATTAGATAAATTTATTTTTAATGGGCTATTGTGAATTATATTCACTATCCTTCGAAGCAATACTTAAAAACAGCAATTCCCTTTTGAAATAAAATATTTTCGTATGAGAACCTCAAAGGTAGTATCGACTGCGAAATTATATGTTACCTTTTACGATAGCGATGAATAACATGGAAAGAAGATTAATGCCACTTTACACGTTGCAGAAAGAATTATTCATAGAAACACTTGCGAAAAGAAAATAAAAAAAAAGAAAGAAAGAAAGTAAAATTGATTTATACTGTTATTTTCGACTGACGCACATTTGAATTCATATGAAATGACTGCAGGTATATTTGTAAACTGGCTTGAATTATTCATGCTTTCGAAACATTCTTGCGAAGTAATAAGTCGGAAATGCAAATTGTTTGATTTTACTGTAATGATTCTAAAATAAACTTTTCATTTTGATGCATGATGGACTTTACACGCTGCTTGATATTCTAAGTTTATCAAATCCTAGTGTTTTCTTTTATTAAATTTATTTCACATTACGTCAGTTTTCCATTTTTTTTGAAGGAATTTGATAGAAAATTGAATATTGGGAAATAAGTATTTTATTTGTTAGGTGTATCGTGTGCATTTTTGTTACATTTTATTGACCTTTTTTTCATCATTTTGCAATATTTCAAAGTAAATTATATGCACTAATATCTGGAAACTGTGAATTTCAGTTTTTTTCAATTTGATTCTTTGCTTTTGAATATGTAAACAATAATTAATTTTAAAAAAATCAGTTTTATAAACATAAAATAAATTAATATGCATGTGGGTGATTCTCCAATAAGTGGGTAATTTCACTCATTGATTTAGTGAAAAATAAAAATTAAATTTTAGCCAAAAATTTTTAATAACTTGATACAGCATAGGTTACTGAGTAATATGCAACATTCCGACATAAACTTTAAGCACTACATATTTATAAAAAATTATTTTATAAATTTATTTGGTAATCAACTATCTGTCCCCAAGATCGTTGTTTGTTTTATAAACCAGGATTTTTATAAAATTTATTTAAAAAATATGTTTATTTTACTAAATTGTATCTTTTATAATAAAAAATATAATGTTTAATATATCTTCTGTTATAAATCTGAATATTTTTTAAGTTTTAAGATTAAGGGAACATGAGTGACATTAACATGGACAAAAGTAACATACTTTCAAAACTTTTCAGTTTTGAACGTTTTAACAATTGTAAATTATTTAACATCTATTATTTTTTTACTATTTTAAAATTTCAATAATCTTTTAGAAAAAAAAATAATCAACAACAAGATAATGAGTAAATAAGTGAATTTATTTTGACAGAAGTTTCAGTTAAAAAAAAGTGTTTAAGGGTGATTCTCCAATAACCGGGTAATTTAGTGAAAAATAAAAATTAAATTTTAACCAAAATGTTTTAATAATTAGATACAGCATGCGTTACTTAGTAATATGCAACATTCCGGCATACACTTTAAGCATTATATATTTTAAAAAATATTTTATAAATTAATTTGGCAATCAATGTCACTACTGTCCCCAAGACAGTTGTTTACTTTATAAATTAGGATTTAAAAAAAATTTATTAGAAAAACATGTGTATTTTATTAAAGTGTATCTTTTTATATTAAAAAATATAATGTTTAATATATCCTTTGTGATAAATCAGAATATTTTTTAAGGTTTAATAATATGGGGACAGGAGTGACATTTACATGAACAGAAGTGACTTACTTTCAAAACTTTTCAGTTTTGAACATTTTAACAATTATAAATTATTTAACATCTATTATTTTTTTTACTATTTTAAAATCTGAATAATCTTTTAGAAAAAAAAATAACCAACAACAAGATAATGAGTAAATAAGTAAATTTATTTGGACAAAAGTTTTAGTTAGAAAAAAAGTGTTTAAGTACGAGAAATATTGCTTATTTTAAAATTTATATCATATAATTGGTCTACAGTAAAATATTTTGAATTAACTAGTCAAGGGGGAATATCAATAGCACACAAAATTTCATTTTTTGGAACATCCTGGATATCTGGTGTACTTGGCCAATAGAATTGACTTCCATTCCTTAACATAAAGTTTATTTTAAGGATGTCATTATTTATTTTTCAATTAAACCTTTTAAAAAACAAATGTCGTAATAAGTAATATAAAAAATAAAATATGTTGATAAAAATTTAAAATAACAATTTAATTATAAATAAAAATTTAAAACTCACCAGGAAACCAATTTTCATCATACACAACTGCAACCCAATTCGAACACAAATGTGTTCACTTTAAGAATTAGGAGTTGATACTTCAGTATATTTATAATCATTGGGAATATCCTTAAAACAGCGAGATAAGTCTACAAATGATGATTCTGAACAGTAAAGTTGATATTTTTCATGTGTCTCACACGTGAAACAGCTTAAATAATGCGGGTGAAGTTTAACATTTTCAAACTTATTCCAAGTAAGCTGATGCAATTTTAATAGATTTGGAATAGATAGTATCTATGTATTCTTGGGCTTCAAGTCATCTATGGCATTAATATCTGCTTTGGAGATTCAGTCCTCAAATAAATAATTTGAAAGGGGACAGAAGTGACAGGGACAGTAGAGACAAAATTAAGGAAATTGCTTCTGTGTACATAGTAAGTTAGGCTTAGTAAGACTGCAATATGATATTTTGTGCTAAGCAAAAGTATGTTATATCATGACAAAATAATAAATAAATAAAAACAATAACAAGGGCAGCTTAAGTAGGGGACAGTAGTGACAAGCAATAAACATTGTATTGCATTTCTATCCATTTTGTAGCTTGTAACTATTTTAGAAGTCCTTAGAATTGTACCATGTGTTTTTCTGGGCAATTAAGATGGCTCCTTCTATGGCTGGAGGACATAAAAACTAGGGGACAGCGTTTCTCTGGCTCAGAATAAATATAAAACTATTTTTAATTTACAATAAAAATACTTTATTATGTACTTTGCCGTATAAGTTTTATTTTGGGTGGTAAAATTGTTAAAAATAGTTCATCATTGCTCTTAAAACTGTTTCAGAAGATCAGTACATGAGGTGAGGGACACGGGACAGAAGTGACAAATCGTATATTCAGAATAATATTCTAGTAAAATTTACAGTTATTTTCTTGAAAATACTGTTTGAAATTGTATAAAAACATTACAAAATTTATTTTATACTAAAAAAAAATAGATGAATGACAAAAACCAGCAAATAACCCTAAGGGGCAGAAATTACCCACTTATCGGAGAATCACCCTTAAGTACGAGAAATACTGCTCATTAAAAAAATTATACTATACAATTTGTCTATAGTAAAATATCTTGAAGTAACTGATTGAGGGGGAATATCAATAGCAAATAAAATTTCATTGTTTGGAACAGTATTTGGCCAGTAGCTTTGGCTTTCATTACTTAACATAAAGTTTATTTTAAGAATGTCATCATTTACTTCTTCAATTAAACCTGTTAAAAACAAATGTTTTAATAAATAATATGAAAAAATAAAATATGTTCATAAAGATTTAAAATAATAATTTAATTATAAATAAAAATTTTAAACTCACCAGGAAACCACCTTTCATCATACACAACTGCAACACAAGTTCCTGCACAAATATGTTCACTTTTAGAACCAGGAGTTGATACTTCAATATCTTTACAATCATTTGGCATATCCTTAAAACAGGGAGATAAGTCTACAAATGATGGTTCTGAACAGTAATGTTGACATTTTTTGTTTGTGTCACATGTGAAATAGCTTAACTAACGCAGTTGAAATTTAACATTTTCAAACTTATTCCAAGTGAGCTGATGAAATGTTAATACATTTGGAATAGATGGTATCACTGTAGTCTTTAGCTTTAAGTCACCTATGACTTTAATATCTGCTTCGGAGATTCAGTCCTCAAATGAATAGTTTGAAAGGGGACAGAAGTGACAGGGACAGTAGTGACAAAATTAAGAAAATTGTTCCTGTGTACATAATAAGTTACGCTTAGTAAGACTGCAATATGATATTTTGTACTAAGCAAAAGTATGTTATATCATGACAAAACAATAAATAAACAAAAACAGTAACAAAAACAGTTTAAGTAGGGGACAGTAGTGACAAGTAATAAACATATTCTTACCTTTCTATCCATTTTGTAGCTTGTAACTATTTTTGAAGTCCTTAGAATTGTATCGTGTTTTTCCGGGGTATTAAGATGGATCCTTCTACTAAATGCACCTATTCATCAAATTTTATCTGGCTACCTGGTGGACACTTTAGCAGTTTTATACAAGAGGACAGTAGTGACATAAAAACTAGGGAACAGCGCTCTCTGTATTCTCTCACTCAGAATAAATATAAAACTACTTTTAATTTACAATAAAAATACTTTATTATGTACTTTGCAGTATACATTTTTACTTTGGGTGGTAAAAATGTTAATAATAGTTAATCATTACACTTAAAATTGTTTCAGAAGATCAATACATAAGGTGAGGGCCATGGGACAGAAGAGACCAATCGAATATTTAAAATACTATTATAATAAAATTCACAGTTCTTTTCTTGAAAATAGTGTTTTAAATTGTAGAAAAACATTACAAAATACATTTTATGCTAAAAAAATATATATGAATGACAAAAAAGAGCAAATACCCTAAGGGACAGAAATTACCCACTTATCGGAGAATCATCCATATGTATATATATATATATATATATATATATATATATATATATATATATATATATATACACTATATTGCCATTGATTATGGGACACTTGCGATTTTAGACATTTTACTAAATATCTAGAAAAATACATGAGGAATCATCTCGAAACTTTTAGTGTATAAATATAATAGTATACGTCATACATCTCCGTAAAGAATTTTTACTGAAACGCCATAGGGGACCGTCAACAAATTAAAAAAGAATGAATATCTTTTGAATAACCCTGTCAAAACTAATGTAGAAAAAGCGCTCAAACTCTAGATTATGATTGAATGCCTTATTGTAATACACTGTGTTCATTTTTATGCAAATAGCATGCACACTCGCAGAGTAATTAAGGTTTTTATAAAAATGGTCCCAAATTTTTCGAAGTTTTTCCATTATAATTTTCAGAGTTCTTAATATAAAATAATATTTTTTTCATAAAATATGACAAACAACATTGCACACAGTACCCTGTAATCAGAATTAAAAAATAATAAATATTGTATGAAAAATGAGTAGGTTTACTATATAATTTTTTACTGCGCATGCGTCAAAGATATCAAAATTTCATTTGCATATTATGTTAGCTAAATGTATAGAGCAACTTTTGTAAAAGTCTCAAAATCATAACTTGAAAATTCTGAAAGTAATCGTCTATAGAAAAAGGACAAATTCCGTTGTTTCCAAAATGAAGCAAAAAAATGAGGGATTTTATCCAAATGCAGTAGTACATCCCATATTGTGTATTCTATATTGACACTAATCAATGAATATATGGATACAACCCCTGTTGTTTTTGCTTCATTTTGAGAATAACGGATTTTCGACTTATTCAATTGACGATTATTGTCAGAATTTTCAAGTTATGATTTTGTGACTTTCACAAAAGTTGCTCTATACATTTAGCTAACAGAATATGCAAATGAAATTTTGATATCGTTGACGCATGCGCAGTAAAAAATTATTTAGTAAACCAACTCATTTTTTATACAATTTTCATTATTTTTTAATTCTGATTACAGGGTACTGTGTGCAATGTTGTTTGTCATATTTTCTGAAAAGAATAATATTTTAAATTAAGAACTCTGAAAATTATAAGGAAAAAAACTTGGAAAAATTTGGGATCATTTTTATAAAAACCTTAATTACTCTGCGAGTATGCATGCTATTTGCATAAAAATTAACAAGGCTTATTACAATAAGGCATTCAATCACAATCTAGAGTTTAAGCGCTTTTGCTACATTAGTTTTGACAGGGTTATTCAAAAGATATTCATACTTTTTTAATTTGTTGACGGTCCCCTTTGGAGTTTCGGGAAAAAATCTTCACGGAGATGTATGACTTATACCATTATATTTATACACTAAGAGTTTCGAGATGATTCCTCATGTATTTTTCTAGATATTTAGTAAAATGTCTAAAATCGCAAGTGTCCCATATTCAATGGCTATATAGTGTATATATATATATATATATATAAAGCAAATACAATTGTTTAAAGCTGTCATTATTTTGTGATTAGATTTTATAAAATGTTTAACAAATACATTTCTATAAGTATAACAATAACGATGGTGACAAATTTATATGCGTCCGGGTCAATTCATTTCAAGTGATCCAGCACTGGTCGCTCGACCAATTAAAAAAAAAATCTGAAATTTTTTGTACAACAACCCTAACATGATGGAAGTTCAAAATGACCGTTATTTTAATTTTACTATTTTTTGTTTGTGCATGGCGGCCATCTTTGTTTCATCGTGTGCAGCGATTTTCTCAGATACTAGGATACACAAAATTGTAAATATCTCGTCTTTTATTTTCCCAATTGAAATGGGGTTTGCAGCATTTTGTTGAGAATAAAATAGGATAAATGTATGGTGGTAGAATAATTTTGGAAAATAAAATTTTACAGGTGAAATTTTAGCACAAAATTTAAGGTTTTTTTCCAAAATCTATCCATTTGCAAGAGGAAATTTTTCATGCAAGGAAAACTGTCACACTTACACAATTTTTTCTAGAAATAGTTCAAAAGTGCGTGTACTCATACACCAAATACCAGATCTGGGAATTGATTTCTCTTTGCAAAAAAAAATTCTGAAATTCGTCAAAAATTTTAAAAATTGCACTTTTTAGGCTTTGATATCTCTGGTGGGGCACGAGATAAAAATCTGAAATTCTGGCCTTTGATAATATTGTGTAGTAATGTTATGTGCAAAAAATTTCAAGAAGGAGATTTGACTACAAGCGGAGATATGGCATGGAAAATATGTGAAAACAATACTGCCAAATTATTGTAACCTACTATGTAATTGTTCAACAAGACTGTCAACCTAACACAATTTTTTCTACAAATAGGTCAAAAGTGCTTGTACTCATACACCTAGTCCAAGATCTGGGAATTGATTACTCTTTGCGAAAAAAATTCCGAAATTCGTCAAAAATTTCAAAAATCGCACTTTTTAGGCTTTGATATCTCTGGTGTAGCAAGAGATAAAAATCTGAAATTCTGACCTTTGATAGTATTGTGTAGTGGTTTTATGTACAAGAAATTTCAAGAAGGAGATTTGACTATAAGCTGAGATACGGAGATTTAAAAATGTTTAGAAATGCTATTATGAGTACATTAGGAGAAATGAGATTAGTCTCATTTATTACAATATTTACACAGAAAATATCGTTTGTTGAAAACAGTTTAATAATAAAAGTTTAATTTACAAAGATACTACATATGCTCAACAAAGAGCTTAACACTATTTACGAGAGATGTTATGAGTTCGACCAGTTACTGTTGTCAGTCCATCAGGCTGTTCTTTCTCAAAATTTTATTTGAAGCCACCCAAGTCTTGTCACCTCTTGTTAACTTGAATAAAATTCTCTAGGTTTAATAATTGAAACCATGTCAACTCGATCAGTTGCAACCCATTGTCTGAAATTTACTTTTCCTGAAATGTGTACCGAGTAAAATTGTTGCAATAGCATTTCTAGTAGATTTGTTCCTCTGGACAAATAGTGTATTGGCTTAGCATACATTCTGAATTGTTTAAATCACACATAGTAGGTTACAATAGTTCGGCAATATTGTTTTCACATATTGTCCATGTCATACCTCAGCTTGTAGTCAAATGTCCTTCTTGAAATTTTTTGTATATAACACTACTACACAATACTATCAAAGGCCAAAATTTAAAATTTTTATCTCATGCCCCACCAGAGATATCAAAGCCTAAAAAGTGCGATTTTTGAAATTTTTGAAGAATTTCGGAATTTTTTTCGCAAAGAAAAATTAACTCCCAGATCTGGGACTTGGTGTATGAGTACACGCACTTTTTACGTACTTGTAGAAAAAATTGTGTAAGGTTGACAGTTTTCCTTGCATAAAAAATTTCCTCTTGCAAATGGATAGATTTTGGAAAAAATCTTAAATTTTGTGCTAAAATTTTATTTGTAAAAATTTATTTTTCAGAATTATTCTACCACTGTACATTTAGCCTAATTGGGAAAATAAAAGACGAGATATTTACAATTTTGTGTATCCTAGTATCTGAGAAAATCGCTGAACACGATGAAACAAAGATGACCCCCATGCACAAACAAAAAATAGTAAAATTAAAAGAACGGTCATTTTGATCTTCCGTCATGTTAGGGTTGTTGTACAAAAAAATTCAGATTTTTTAAAAATGGTCGAGCGATCAAAAAAATTTTTAGACCGCTTGAAATGGATTGACCCGTCCAGATAAACAATTTTAGTATCTGAAGCCATGATTACAATTCACAAATTCAATCAAAAAGTAAGTGGTGTCTCACAGCAGTTTGAAGGAGTTTCCTCGTTCATAAATATATCTATAACAAAGAAAGTTTAGAGAAATTTTCGACAGATTAATTTACGCTTAATTATAAGTAGTATGCAAAAAAGTAATAATAATAAAAACAACAAAAGGTATTTTGCAAACTGCCTACAAGGTTTCACCTTCACTGAAGCAATTACTTCAAGGTCATGATAATGTCTTTGGTAAAGGCGAAATATGTAAGGGGTTCATTAAGATTTTAAACCCTAAAATGAGAAAAAAGAAAGACAGAAATGTTTTTATAAACTGTATAAATTCTTCAGGTTCATCAAATACTTTATCAAGCCCTTCAAGTATTCAATAACAGCTTCTGTGAAGCCGAAACAAGTAGCCAGTTTAGAAAAACACTTTTACTATTTTAATTGTTTTCATTTACATCTAGTAAGTAATGAAGTATATTATCTCTGAGTGTTCGAATTTGTTAAAAATTAATTTACTTTCTGTGAAAGGTTGTAAGATCATATAAAGTTCTCAAAGTACATATTACTTCAGTGACATCGTGCTAATACTAAGTATATTTTTAATTATAGATCGTCTAATTCAGAACCATTTGGGATCCAGTTAGTGTCCTTTTCCTGAACTTATTTTGATATCATTTTACTAAATAATTTACCCCCCAGTGGCCGAGAGGTTCTACTTTAGGAACTGGAATACGGAAGTTGCTGGGTTCGAACCCAATCGCATCAATCGGCCTGATCGTTTGGAGTTTTCCGTGGTTTTCTTTGAACCTCGAATTCCCTTGCATATATACGGGTTAAGTTCCCTTAGAAAGACCTCTCATGGAGCCTTTCCCCTCTTAATGCTATATGTCCCGTGTTGATAATTCGCTATTATCAACATAACCAACAACCTATTATTAAATACAATAATGAAACGCATTTCCGGGAAGTTAAGCACATTAATTAATAAAGTATGTTATCTATGGGTTTTTGGTTTTCTTATACTTTACATTGTACGATATGGGATCATGACAAGTTCTGAAAGTACACATTAACTGAATGTCATCGTATGCAATGTCAAGTCCATTCTCAGTTATGAATATTCTAGTTCAGAATATTTGCATCTGGATAGCGTTCATTATCTGCAATCCTTTTGATATCATTGCATTAAATACAAAAATGAAACATTTTTCTATGAAGTTAAGAGTCATTCCATATAAGAATCACCCAGGCTGTGATTAAATGGTAAACAGATTTTTGTGATTTTTTTTCTCAGTGAGATGACCATTAGTAAGAAAGAAATCCAAAATATTAATGCTGTGGGACCATTGGTTTTAATTTGGTGGGGGTCGAAGGTCAGTGCCCCACTTGAAATTTTGAAATTTTATGTTTTGCATAGCATTTCTCATAGTATGGTTATCTCACTGAGAAAGATAGTCAGAAAAATCTATTTACCATTTAATCACAGGTCCCTTGATTCTGAGTGATTCTTGTATGGAATGACTCTTAAGCACATTAATCAATTAATATGTTATCTCATGGTTTTTGGATCTATTATAATTTACTCTGTCTGATATAGGGTGAAATTATGACAAGTTCTGAAAGTACACATGAGCTCAATGGCACCGCATGCAATGCCAAATCCATTCTCGGTTAGGTATATTCAATAAATTCAGAATTATTTGCATCTAGATAGCGTCCATTTCCTGCACCCCTTTTGTTATTATTTTATTACATGCAATAATGAAACACATTTCTGTGAATTTAAGCATATTTTTTAATGAGCTAAATTAACTTTGGATGTTTAGATTTGTTGTAAATTAATTTACTTTGTGTGAGATGTCTGACAATATAGCAATTCTGAAAATACTGATTAGGTCAGTGACATCGTTTGTAATATAAATTCTATTTTGAGTTATAGAACATCCAGTTTTGAATTATTTATAAGGAGATAGTGTCCATTTGCTGCACTTCTTTTGATATTATTTCATTATTTTATTAAATTCAATAATGAAACACTTTTTTAAATTAAGCAAATGAAGTACATTTTACGAATATCAATATCTAAAACAGAATAACTCGGATCGCAAAATTGCTTGATTTTACTGTATAGCTTATACAATTGAAATTACATATTGCATAATATATATTTCCGAAATACCAGTGCTCCTTTTTATTAAAGTTGTTTTGAATTGAACCGATTTTGCATCTTTTTCTACGGAGTTTGAATAAAAACCAAATATCAGAAAATAATGGGTTTTTTTATATATAGGTGTATTATTTGAAATTTCACTAATGTTTTTTTAATTTATTTCTGAACCTATTTATCATTATATTGAAATGCATCTGCTGTTTGTTTTATGCACTACATATTGATACCTTTGTGCAAAATATATTTTCTAAATTGATGTTTTAATTTGTACGTTTCCCATGTATAGTAATTAACTATACATTCGAATAATATACAAATAGTTTAGACTGTAATAAGTATAAAAGTATATATTTATTTCTTTTATTTACATTATATTTTATGTCAACGTTTATCTTGAAAATCACGTCTAATTTTATTAGAAATTCACGATTTTTCGGAAAAATGATCATTACGATACATATAATGCATTGTATACAGTTATAAATAATACAACATATTTTAATGTATCGTAACATTTATTAGGGAGCACCGAACCCGATTATTTAAAATTCACCACTTTTTTAAACGTTCCATAGAAACTGTGAGTTAGTGAATTGAAATAAAAAACACTTACTGTTCTGATTCATTTTTAAGTTATGATAACAGGAATAAAAACTAGTCACATGTACTAATCCCAAAGCTTTCTTCTGCCTTATGCATGTTAATACTTCCTGAAAAAATGCAGCATAGCACCGGTTAAGTGATTTAAATCAAAATTTAGTCAGAAAGAGCTTATATCAATATACCAATTATAACAGAATCTGAAGTTTGATGAAAATCCGTGGATTAGTTTTGGAGATAGAGCTATTGCAAAAACTTTAAAAAAGGAATAAATAAAAATAAAAATCTGCATAACAGCACCACATGTTGAATGATGTACACCAAATAATTTTTATCGGGTACTAACTGAATCTGAAGTTTGATGATTGCATTAAATAAATTACATGGTCAAAGGTAGCCGCTCACTTGCGATTTAAGACGTTTTGTTAAAAATCTAGAAAAAACACGAGGAGTCACCCAGAAATTCCAGTTGTGTAAACAAAGTAACACAAACCATATATTTTTGGGAAGATTTTCGACGAAACCTCATAAGAAATCATCGAAAAATTGAAAAAAGAAAGATTTTTTATTTAAAACTCTAGATTATCATAAGTAGCTTATTGTAATAAACTGTTATCATTTTTTGAAAATAGCATGTATATTTGTAGAGAAATAAGGGCTTATTATAAAAACAGTCCCAAATTTTGCCATGTGTTTTTACTTATAATTTGCAGAGTTCTTAATATAAAAGAAATGTTCTTTTTAGAAATTATCACAAACAAAATTGTATACAATACACTTTAATCATAATTAAAAAGTAATAAAAATTGTATGAAAAATGAGCAGTTTTACTAAATATTGGTTCCCTGCGCATGCGCGAATGCAATCGAAATATAAAGTGCATAATGCTTTGACTAAAAGTGCAGAGCGACTTTTGTGAAAGTTTTAAAATATAGCTTGAATATTCCGAAAATTGCAATCAATAAAATAAGCTCAAAATCCGTTGTTCCCAAAAGGAAGCAAAAAAATTAGTAACTGTATCCAAATATAGTACAATATAGTTTAAGCTATATTGGCACTAATTATGGATATATGGATACAGCCCCTAATCATTTTGCTTCATTTTTAGGACAACGTATTTTGAGCTTATTCTGCTGACGATATTTTTTTTATCATTTTCAAGCTACGTTTTTGGACTTTCACAAAAGTTACTCTATACATTCAGCTAACATATGATGCATATTATAGTTTGATGCAAGATAACATTATTTAGGCCCCTACTTCTTTTCCTTAAAATTTTATTATTATTATTTTAATTCTGAATACAGGTATCGTGTAAATTGTTATTTGTCATATTTTCTGAAATGAACATTTTTTTTTTGTATCTATACAAATAATTATCTCTGCAAATTATAAGCAAAAAACTTGGCAGAATTTGTGATTGTTTCCATGAAAAGCTTAATATTTTTACGAGTATACGTGCTATTCTCAAAAAATGATAACAGTTTATTATAAGCTACTTAACCATAATCTAGAGTTTTAAATAGAAAATAGTTCTTTTTCAATTTGTAGACGATTTCTTATGGGGTTTCGTCGAAAATCTTAGCGGAAATATATGACTTGTGCTATTTTGTTTACACAGCTTGAATTTCTGGATAATTCCCCGTGAACACTTAAAAATGAGTACAGTTTATCTCAATAAGCCACTCAATCATATTATATAGTCTAAACGATTTCATATTAATTCATAATACATAGTTTTTTGCTACATTAGTTTTGACTAGGTTATTACAAAAATATTCGTTCTTTTTCAATTTGTTGACGGTCCCATATGAAGATCCGGGAAAAAACTTTCGCGAAAATATTTAACTTATACTATTCTGTTCACATTCCTGAAGTTTCATGATAACTTGTCAATTATTTGTTGAAGACATTTGACAAAACGTTTAAAATCGCAAGTGATCGGTCACCTTTGGCCATATAGTGTAATTATATATGCAAAAATAAAATGAAATACTTGAATTACAATACAAAATGGTATTTACTTTATAAGATGGTTTCACTTCTTTTTGAAGACACATTCTAGATGTTATTGCAAAAGATATTTTTTGAAAGACCTTTCTCGAAATAAAAGTAAATATTTCAAAAGTTATCAAACAGAATATTTGCAGATAAACTTCTTTTTCATTTTAGAATAATTTCTGCTCTCTAAACTCTGTTTTCTCAACTCAAAAAATTACAGTTGTAAAATTTACATAATCATTCATCATTTACATCATTTTTTTATAACATTTTGACAGAAACGTTTTCTTGAGTAATAGATAACATCTTTTCCAATGTTTTAAATCTCTACAAAAAATTTGGATAATAAAGTCATTAATAAAATTCAAATTATTGAATGTCATTCAGAATAAATAGTTTTGCGCTTTGGAAGATATAACGTATTTACATGTAAAAATGTGTTTTTTTAACCAAAATTTTATCATTAACTTTTCAATTGGTGTGCTTAAATTTATTGCTTTGAACAGGCTCGTGACATATATTTTCGAATATTTCTTACGTATATATTTTTCATAACAATAATAATGGAGATGTTATAAGAGCAATTGTGTATATCACTAACAAAAATTGAAAGAATTACGTTTATTCCAATGTTATTCAATGTTATTCAGAAAAAACAGTTTAGTTATTCAAAAGATATACGTATTTATGTATAATAATGTGTAGTTTTTGCAAAAATTTTAGGCTCAATTTTTTTTAGTACATTTAAATTTTTTATTCAAGCGTTACGGATTTTTGCATATTTTTTATCTTAGATATTTTTTGCAAGAATAATAGAATATGTTGGAAGAGCAATTGAACATATCTTTAATAAAAATTGGAAAAAATCATATGCCTTCAGTGTGAGCACATTTTCTAAAAAATCGCATTCGGCGCAAAGTTATTGACAATCTTCCCACTGGATGGTTAATATGCCGGTTGCGTATCATACATGTATAGCAAAACTATTTGAAACTCCGTATTTTTCGCTGTGTCACTGTGTACAACAGATAAATTTCACAATAAAATAACACGCGTACGAATGCAAGAATTATATGTGATGTCATCTGTATGTTGTGCAGAAATCAGCTATAATTATTTATCCCCATTACATTTGTGACGTGGCTGGGCACGCCGCCGGTGATATATGTTGGTTAAATGAATACATATTTTAAGTAAAAACTAAAATCCAACACTTATTCACTGCCTCTAGGAAATGGGAAATGGAGCTAAAGTTCAAGATTTCCACTCACGCAATACAATACTATGAGATTAAACTATAATCTATACTCACATCCACAGCTAAGTTCAGCTCGGAGCACTCACACCGGCTCTACTTTGAGGTTACAGCTTGCTGCTACTTTAATCTATTAGAAAGCAGCCCGTGGCTGCACAAAATCTTTATTCTCAAAACTCAACATATTAACCAACTCTTACCCGTTGGCTCTCTTCCTAGGAAATCCCACCTCACCTCAACACAACACTATACTTCGATGGAGGCTAACTCAGCTCACAACACAAGCTATTTCGCTTTGCTGGCTTCTCTTGCCTCAAGACACCTTGCTGGCTTTCCTCACCTCACAACACAACACACACTCCGACTCACCGCTTTTATACATTGCAAACTGAAGACGGAGTTATAAATTTGCATAATACTCCTAACCGCAGTTAACTGTAAACTCGAGGGCGCCACACACGCTCAGGAAAGTTAAAGTTGAACAAAGGATAGATGTCACTTCTGTGCCACACATTTTAGAACATTGACGTCACGATCTCACTAAACATGCTAGAGTGCCTTTATCCCAAAGAAACACTCCCTCACACATTTACTATTTAATTGGATTTTCGGTTCTGAATCTGATTCAGTCACGCTAAAACACCCCTTCGCTAGTGTGAATACATTGAAAGAAAAATTTAAAGATTTCTCATTTGCATTTCAATATTTCTAATGATTTTGTCTTTTCATCGGACAGCTGAGATTGGTTTGTACTAAGATTATTTTTTACTTTTTAAATTTTGTTTACAATTATTTTTAACTAGGACACTTTCGCTTTCTTAACCAGTTTTAAAAATGAAAGCATTCTCATAAAAAATATCTACAAGTAAAGTGTAAAAGTAATAATAATAAACGCCCTTTGCAGAAATAGATTTCAGCTATTTAATACAAATAAATAAATAAGTAAATATTGTAAACTATATATCATATAAAAATTTTTCATAGGTCTAACATTTATGCGCGGGTCTTTTCACGTGTCAGGAGTAACCCTTTCGGCATATTAACTTCAGTGGAATGCGCAAATACTATTTACCTCAAGCCTTTCGGCCATGAAATATTAATAATAATTATTATTATTTTGTATTTTATAATTACTATAATAATTTTTTTCTAAATTGAAATTTTCTTTCGGTTTGTGGGAAAAAACTATTTTAGTTTTAGTAAGATTTAAAATGGCTACATCCAAACTGCAGAAATTAAGGTTTACAGAATTTTAAGGAATATGTCATTTACTGAAACCTAACTTATATGATAATTTTGAGTATTTTTCATATGACAATATTCTGAAGAATGACTTTTGAAGAAATTTCAAAGATGTCGTTTTACAACAAAATTAAACAGACATATAACAGATTTCTAGTACTTTTTTATCCCAAATTATATGTTGGAAAAGTTGTTTCCAGTTTATAGTGTGATATATTTAAGGGGATAGTTTATCTTTTAAAAATTTCGTTTATTTTTTAAAATGTGGTTCAAACGATGAGCTCACCCTATTTCAATGTTCAACTAAAAGTTAATTTTGAAAAAAAAATTAAATGCATAATTAATTATTTCATTAATTTAAATGAAATCTTTTAAAATTCTTACTACATTTTTAAATATTTATATTTTTTCTAATTATTTTTTTAAGATTTTTAAATGTATTTGACGCAAAACAGCGCATGGATTTTTAAATGCATCTAATATGTACTACATTTAATATAATTTATTTTTTTATACATATAGTGAAATATTGGTATACTACCTCTGACAATAAAGTTCGGTGAATGAATTCAGAATGACTGATCTGGCAACACTGGGGAAATAAAACACTGCACCTGCATAGAGGCGAGTGTTGACCATCTTTCCCCACCGTTGTACAGTTGAGCGTCGTGTAAGTTCTGCGTAAGACGTGCTTTACTACGTGCTTGTTCAGTGTGTTGGTTCTTAACTGGGAGCAGGAAAATGAACAAACTAAAGATCAGTTTAAAGTTTAGTTTTAAGCTTTGCAACTCACCGAAAGAAATTCATGAGGGATGGTGTAAATTGACATCCACCATACTCATCGGATCTCAATCCCCCATACTTCTTCCTTTTTTCACGACTCAAACTCTCTTTGAAAGAGATTTGACACTATTGCTGACATCCAACGAAACGTGGCGAAGCTTTTGAACTCCATCCCAAAAGAACACTTATTGCGAATTTTCCAGGACATGTATAGCAGATCTCAACTGTGCAAAGTTATGATAGATGACTATTTTGAAGGATGGTATGGTAACTTTCGTTAATATTTCACCTACATTAATGTTACAGGACTATTCACCGAACTTTATTGTCAGAGGTAGTATATCGATGAAATCTAACACATCTTCATATACTTTATTTTGATAATAATTTTAAAAAATGAATTCCCCATGAAGATTTATTACATATCTAATAGAGAACATACACAAAAAAGTGTAAACCTCTATCTCAAATACAGAAAAAAAGCATTTTAGCCCTCTAAGCGTTTGGCCCGTAATATTCCGTACACTAAGCTCCAGGTTTCACTGCAATATAAGCAATGTTTAAGATATTATAATTCTATAAATTTAATGAATTTTCGAAGCATTGAAGAATGATTAAGACTCTCAAGGATTACATTTATATGCCTAAATAAGTTTTTTTATGTAATATTGAAAGAATCATATTTTATTAGCATTTAAAACAAAATACAGAGAAAACAACATTACAATTTTACCCATTTGCAAGACGCTTGGAGGGTTAAAACAGAAAAATGTGAAAAATGATCATGGAGAACAAGACATTTAAGTATTTATTTTTTATTGGTTATTGCGTTGGCTGCAATAACAAAATTCACAAGACAAATTGATAAGATAAAAATGATGCGTCAAAATACTCACAATCAAACAAGCTGTCGATTAATGTTTTTTCTTTCTTTTTTTGCTTATCCTTATTTTTTAAGTTAATACACAATGAAAGTCATATCCTATAAATAGTATGCCCTATTCGAATGGGCTAAACTGACTGAATCTGAACGAATCCAATCCAGATACTAATGAACATCATTTGAATGTTGGAATATATTTTTATTATATTCCAACATTCAAACAAACATAATTATTTTTAATATAAAAGAGATATAACTAAGAGATAATTAAATTAAAAATAGATAATGGCTGCCCTTGAAATAAAATACACACCTATATTGTGCAGCAAAACATGTCCGCAAGTAACGCGATGGTACTAGCGGCCTGACCAATAATTTTGTTTTCTTTTTATGGTCATTTTTTTAATTTCTAAACTTCTCATGCTTTCAGTTTTTACACCTTGGAATGGAATCAGACCATATTTTTAAATATAATTTGTATGAAAACAGAATCTTAATGCACTGATTTTAGATGGATTTTAAAATAATTTTCAGGCAGGACGTTTTAAAATCTGTCTCCATTGTTTGCAGCACGATTACGGAAGTACGATTAACATTTCAACTCAAAACAACATAAATATTTGTTTTCAGCTAATATTTCATACTGAAATTAAAAGTTTATTATTAAATAGATGTAAATGAAATATGAAATTAAAAAATGCGTATTCTAACTACAACTCTTAAACACTGAAATCAGAATAAACAAGTAAGAAAAATCATGCCTTAAGCATAGATTATGAAGCACTTTCCAACACTTAATGAGATATTTAACAAAACTTTGTTATTTAGAGAAATAATAGTGTATAGTCAAATGTACCCAAATATGTATCCCAGTACTTTTGAACAGCCCTGTATTTCATATGTCAGTTGATATAATGGGAAAATTTAGTTTAGCAAGAAAATACTCAGTAGCTTGAAATTTCTTTTTCAGCAATTCATACTATTAAATGGAAACATACTTGAATACTTTTGTTCAGCCCTGTAGTTTACATTGTACCTTTATTACACGTCAGCATTAGGCTAAAATTTATTGTAAACTAAAACACTTTTAAAGCAACTGAAATCACATTCTCATAAATCATTATTCATAGACGTCCATGTACCGAATTCTTTGCGTGGCCCTGTATATCCCTTTATCTATATTCTGCAAACATTTCTCAGTAAGTTGAATGCAGCTCAGCATAAAAATGCATAGCTTATTTAAGAACCACGTTTAAATAATTTACGCTCATATTCAGTAACGTTGGTGAGCTCTTTTGGGTAGCCCTGTATGTCAACTATAACATTTATACACACCATATAATGTGCATATATTTAGCGAAATATAAGCGCGAATATCATAATTAAAATGCATTTCATCCCTCCATCAGCCATCATCGGACACATATACGGTACTTCGGAAAGAATATACTATTTGAAATCTTTTGTATGGCCCTGTAAATGCTATGTACTTCATATTATGCAAGACAGTAGTGTATAATTTATATTAAGCTTCAGTGACATATATCAATTTTATTATACATGAAAAAGCTTAATATATTTAAAATATGTCACACACAATTCCCCCTTTTACCATTATCTAATGGAATTCTTTTGTGTGGCCCTGTAAATGAATAATAGCTACATTTTCACCTTATATTTTATAGAATGCATATTTTAATATGTTTGACAGGGTATAGCATCTTTAAAATTCCTTTGAAACGATTTTTCCCCATAGGCCGTAATGTAATAGGAAATTTTTGATTCGCCCTGTAGATAAATTAATCATGGTAGAAACTTCATTTTCGATAGGACTTGTGCTAGGGTAAACGTCAATAACGTCCTAAAATTTCATGGCAACCCGAGTATATTAACGATTTTTCCCCATAGGCCGTAATGTAATGGGAAACTTTTGATTCGCCCTGTAGATAATCTAATCATGGTAGAAACTTCATTTTCGATAGGACTTGTGCTAGGGTAAACGTCAATAACGTCCTCAAATTTCATGGCAATCCGAGTATATTAACGATTTTTCCCCATAGGCCGTAATGTAATGGGAAACTTTTGATTCTCTCTGTAGATGAACTAATCATGGTAGATACTTCATTTTCAATAGGGTTCGTGCTAGGGTAAACCTCAATAACGTATAAAAATTTCATAGCTAATCCGATTATATTTACGGGAATTAGAGCGCGGACAGACGGACAGACGGCCATCCGGCCAGACGGCCAGACAAACCGAATGCATAAGCACTTTTCAACTTTGTTGGAAAGTGCTAAAAAGACTGCTATAAACAGTAAAATATTGGGCGATTTCATCGGTTATTAATACATTTCATGAGCCTAATACATTACAGTAGTATACATACCTAATACAGAACAGTATTTAATAAATTTGAAAACAGTATTGGAAAAAGAAAATAATGTTTTTTCATGTACAAATATTTTGTCGTGTACAAGAAAATGTACATATATATCAAATATAAAATTTCTAAAAAGGTTGTCATCTAAAATGGTTTTCATGTTCTGTAACCTGGAATGCCCCAGATTCGATATAATGATAAATAAATAAATCCTCAATGTATATTACAAATAATATAGTTAATTATATAAGTTTATTTCTCTTTTAATAAATAAAAAATCACCTTTGAAAAGCATAAAACAGAAATTTACGCTAGCTACAATGTCACAGAAAGCAAAAAATGTTATTGTAGATATAAGCGTTCATTAATTTATATAGTTGAGATTTTAAATGAAAAATGAAATTTTTGAAGAAATAGAACATGTTTAATTCAATTTACAAAACATCTAAAGACGCTTATTGTAAAATTAAAATTATTTCCAAAAATCTACACTGTTTTATTTTATTGTTATCTTTACTCCTAAATATTCAAATTTGAGCTGGAATTTTAACTGTATGTATTTTAACTAATGAGTAACTTTCAAATGTCATCTCACCTAATTTGTAAAATTTTTCATTAATTGCCTCATATTTATTGAATTTAATATGTTAAACCAAATTTAAATTTTATTTTTGAATGTTTCGAGTTAAAATAAACGGAGAAAGACTAAGTTGTTTAACTACTTAACTGATCAATATTTTTGAAAAAAAAAACTTTCAAATAATGTCTTTTTTTATGTCTTTTAAAGAATTTTTAAATCTTTTATCACCGGTTTTTTAAAACAGAAATTTTCGCCTAATCAGAAATTTTGAATCAGAAAAATGCTCGGAATAAATAATATAAAATTTACAAAAATTTTTTACTGATGAGAATAATAAATAACAATTGAAGTATGGATGCCAATATGTGGTACGGGAAAATCATGATTAGCAAAAACTCGTTGCCAAACGTGCAAGCAAAATAGGAAAGCAGTTTTTTAGTATTAAATCTTATATAAAAATAAAAATAAAGAAATAATTCTACTCTTCCAACAGCAGAATGAGTTCTGTTTAAATTTCCCTTATGCTGAAAATATTTTTTTCCCTTTTAGGTGCCTTTACAGTAATCCGCCTCCTCCCCCTCCGCCACCGCCTATATGTACTAGGCTGCCTCATCTGCCTCATCTGTCTCAAACGCTGCCTCATCTGCCTCAGACCTGCAGCGATGGTCACTTGGATATGCATCTTAGTCTACAGAGGCGGCATTCCGAGCGGCGGCCGCCCACAGCAAAACAATGTTCTCCAAAGCATTTACCAAACGATGGCCTCGTGGTTCTCAAAGTGGTCAGTTCAGCATCAGCAGAACCCGACAAGAAGACACAATATGAACTTGTGAAAGTCAGCGAAAGGCACGGCCGGTTCAGGAAGGCCGTGCCCTGCATGCCGCTAGCTCTGTCCATTCTACTGTGTATAGTCAATATGCTCGCCCCAGGAGTAGGTAAGTCAGTCCAGCATGCATTGATTTCACGGTTTTTTTCTTTAATACTTTGGCGCTCATCGTAAATTTATGTTAAAATTTTGAATTTCAGAGTGATCTTTAATAATACCTTAACTCTTTCGGGTCCGAAATTTTTTTCAATTTTTAGAAAAAATTACTCTTATGGAAATAACAACAACACTGACTATCCAAATAGATTAATTAGTGTTTAGCGAATATTTTATTGTCTGAAAGATAATGAATGCTGTTGTTTTGTGTACTATTCAATCCATATTCATAGGACAATAGGCTAAGGAAGAATTGTTGGAGATGGTTAGAGAATATTGTATTACAATAAGATTTAACTTATATTACAACTTTCTAATACTTTTTGCACTTTATTACACATTATTCTATCAGGAAAGAAGCCTTTTAAAAAAAAATTAAAGAATGAAATATAGGTTTAAAATAAAAGAATCTCCAACGGCGCAAAGTGAGTTAAATAAATAATAATAATTGTTATTATCACTAAATGCCTAAACGTTAATAAAGTCCTATAGTAAATGCATAGCAAAAATATTTGTTAAAAAACATAATACTCCTTTAAAGGACATGTTCTATTAATAGCGCACCAGACAAAGAAGGAGGGTCAAAGATACATGAACTTTTAAAGCATCGTCTCATACATATCAAGAAAGTTGTGTCTTAACGATGCAGGTTCATTAACAAAATAGATTCATAAAATGAAAAGAAATTTTTAAATTTCAATAAGGCGAGTATTGAAACTCCCGTACTCAAATAATCATCCGCTAGGAAGTACTTTAGAGAGGAAAATATATCAATTATATTATTTTTTAAATACAATATGCATAAACCTACATAAGGTAAATACCCCAATAATGGACCAGTTAATGTCATTCAAACTTTTATAATGAAATGTTATGGAAACTCTGCCTAAACGATTGTTTTTTTCATTGTCAGAATCTTTATGCTTCATATTCCATATGCATTTCTATATATAACATTTTCTTAAAAATAACTTTATTATCATAATTTAAATTTTTAAAATAAACATAGGCGCCGGCAAAACACAATCCAGACAGATGAAATAATTTAGTTAGGAGAGGATTTGGTTAGCAGAAGGGGTGAACAGTTCAAAAAACTAAAACTTGAATACCAGGAAGCAGGAAAACAAAGAAACTAATCTAGCCGTACTTATCTCAACCGCAAAAAAATTTTGCCATCAAGCAATCAATGAAAACAAATTCCAGGGAAAGATTTTTTGTAAATGTAGGGGACATAAATACGAAGTTTTATCGAAATTTGTTGGAAATTGGGAAGGGTGTTCTCTTTTAGGTGGGGCGTATATTCGGAATTTTTTGGTAATTTTATTTCTCTTCTTGACAGCAACCACTCCTAATGTCTAGTCAACCGGAAAAAAAATGTTATCAAGCAATCGATGATAACAAATTCTAAGGAAAGTTTTTGCTAAAGGTAGGGTATTTAAAGACGAAGTTTTATCAAAAAATGAAGTTTGTTGGTAATTCGGAAGGTTGCTCTCTTTTAGGTGGGGCATATATTCGGAATTTCATGGTAATTTTATTTATCTTCTTGACAACAACCACCTTAATGCCATGTCTCAGATCGTTATAATTTCCGAAGAAGAGGAAGGCATGTGAATTTAGAAAATAAATGCACTCGAGTTTTGTAACAACCAGCGGATAAGGGAACTACACTGTAAAAAATTTTGCATAAGGTTCCTAAGAAAACATGTGGCAGCTATTCTGCCACAGGTTTTCCCAGGAATTTAATCCAAAAAATGCCAGGAAACTTACATATGCCAGGAAAGTCCAGAAATCTATAATCTGGGATGTTACTCATGAAATATCAGTTATGTTTCACCATTCTGAAAAGTCTAGAAACCTTTTATGTGTAACGTTACTCATTAATTTTCTTTTAGGTTCCACCGTTCTGAAACATACAATCTGAAACATTACTCGTGAAATCTCTGTTAAATTCCTCCATTCTGAAAAGCTCTGAAACCTATAATCTGGAATGCTACTCATAAAATCTCAGTTAGGTTCCACCTTTCTGAAAATTTCCGAAATCTTTAATATGGTATGTTACTCATAAGATCTCAGTTAGGTTCCGCTATTCCGAAACCTATCATCTGGAACATTACCCATGAAAATTCATTTACGTTCCTTCATTTTGAAAAACTCTGAAACTTATAGCCTGGAACTTTACGTATAAAATCTTAGTTAAGTTTCTTCATTGTGAAAAGATCTGAAACATTTCACGGAATACGGTAAATGTTCCTGGGATATCCAGTGGCAGCAATTCTGCCACAGATTTTCACAGGAACTTTACCAAAAATTTTTTTGGAAAATTATGCAAATCTGAAAAGTTCAGAAATCGATAATCTAGTATGTTAAGGCCCTTTTTCAATAAGTTACTTCTAATTTCTAGCATGATATTCAAAGAGTTTAAGATGCCTTAGAGTTAGAGTTAAGTTTGGTTCTTGAACATGATACAGATTAATGAGTTAGTAATCTTTGTTGAGAATATAAACGATGATTACACAGCTGAAAGTTAAACATTGTATTGAAAATATTTGTAATTAATTGTTTTCGTTTTTCAGTTGATAACACAAATCTAAAAAAATATACAGGATATCTATGAGTAAAATCTATTTTTAAATCATGGATATATTAAAATTACTTTTACAAAAATAAATTGGTTAGAATATTGATGCAAGGATAAATTATGATAGTAAATATATACTTCAGAAACAGAAGAAATATCTAAATGAGTGATATTGTGCTGTGATCTACAAAAAAAAACATGCTTAAGTTTTTCCACTTTTATATCAAGCTCAACATACCAATTTGAAGGTGTAAATTAAGAGTTAATGTAACACAAAGAATACATTTTTGGCAAAATCTCGTACAAAGCAATTGTGTATTTTTAAAATAACCTTTAGATAATTTTGCCATATTATTTAATAATTTAAACAGAATATCAACTTGTCATTTGGCTAGTACAACAGATTAGTCATTTAGCATAAAATGGTATGTTTAATCCACTAAAGCATTCTAAAATTTTTTTTCAGTATCTGAATATTTGCTCTTTTGGGGGAAGTATGTGGTCATTCGACGCTTCCCCCTCCCCCTTACCCCACTATCTTCATTTAAATTGGATCAATCACCTTTGATAATTCTATTCCTTAAATAATTAACATAATATCACAGAAATCAATGAAAAAACGGTTTTTGATGCATGTGCTATACAGTACATAATTATTTTAAAAGATTATCCAAACCATTAAGGTTTAATTACACAAATTTTCAAGGTAAGTTAAAATATGCACAAATTTGTGAAAGAGATTTTAAAGTTATATTCAAAAATAACTTTTTAATTGTAATTTAAGCATTAGCATCTTTAAAGAGATTCATTCATTCATTTGGTTAAAGCACAAAATTCAATTTCAGATGTCAAAAGATACAAGGGAAAAAAAGAATAGCTGCCGAAAGAAGATAACTTTTTAAAAAAAAATTGAAAATCTTAATGCAGTGTTTTCCTGATACTTCAATTAAAATATATTTCTCAATTTGATATTATAAATTCCTGTAAATGACTTATCTGAACAATTACCTATCACATAATGCTTTTTTAGAATCCCTTCGACTTAAAATATCGAGAATATTATGCAATTAAAAACTAATATAGTCAAAAATAAAAATTCACAGAACTTTCATAATATACACAAAACTTTATTTATATTATGGTTAAAATTATAATCTAGAATTTTATCACAGTTTGCTTAATTTTTCACATAAAGTAACTACTTTTCGAGGAACTACACTACCATATTTTAACTTCAACAATTTTAGTTCAATGAAAGCGTAAGTCCCAGTGCCTTTGAGAGAATATTTTATATTATAATATTAATATAAAGAGATTGTCGAAACTACACTCTGTACAAATTCCACACCTTCAATTAAAATTTTATCTTCTACTTGCTTTCGTTCAGCTGTAGAGGGATTGTCTGTGTATCTGCAGATTCTCAAAGCTAAATGGTTCAGTAACTCACTTTTTTCTGTCCACTGCAAGCAATCTTCATTTAAAACTTTAGTTAGAGCAGAAGAAAAATGATGTGAAGGAATCTGAAAATCCTCGCGCCATCGGTGCTTTAATATACAAGTGACTGCTAATATTTAAAGAGCTGCTTTCAGTACTCGAACTTAATTCTGCTGTTCCAAAGTCTCCTTTTGTTTCTGTTAATGAGCTATCGTTACATTCAGATTTGATTATTATCCAAGGTGGCTACAAAGAAACAAAAAGCATATTATATGTTTTATTTTTTATGCATAAATTATTGGATGCAATATTGTTTATTCAGTTTCTGGAAAAATCAAAATGTCTATTGGAAAAGTTATTCTCATTTGCAAAAACACTTTGTATTATGCATTAGCTTGAAATATAGAATTCTTGAATATGTGTCCTACAAATGGCTGTAATAACAATACAAAAAGTACTACAACTACTTTTGTATATTCCCAGAATGTTTTCCAAAAAATAAAAGAAGTTTCAAAATATTCAATATATATCTTTTAAACAGGGGTTTTTTGCAAGTGCATTGTTGTCATGTTGCGCATGTCCAAGAATGAATATCTATGAAGTGTACAGGGATTTGTTCCATTTTTAAAAATGTATTGCAATATTTTGGATTTTAAGTGAAAACTTTGAATTTATTAGATAATAATTGGTTTATATATCGTTTAAACATTTTATTCTCAATTATATATTGATTTTGTAGAATCTCCAATCAGTAGTGCAACTATAGTTTTGAGTCCTCTGCAAAATTTTCCACAAGCCCCCCCCCTAGAATATATATCTATTTCTCATAACAAAACGGGGTTCCCGTTTCGTGACCCGTCTTGCGGGTATGATTTTTTTACGCGCAGATCAGGTTTGGAGTACTCAAAATATATATTCGTTATTCAATACAAAATGACTCGTTCTTAAAATCCTAAAATGATTAACCGTTTATGACCGTTTAAGATGTTTATTTTTCACAATTACTTCCAAGCCCCTTCCCCCCGCCCTCTACGTCGCAGGGTTTTGCAGATCTCAGTTTTGCCACTGTCCTCGATATTGATATACAATATAAGTTCATTTACGCTTCTTTATTTACATATCTTTTTAGGTTAGCTCCGTGCACTAAGCATAATTAGCAATTTCCAGTCTGCAAACTTGATGAGTGCTACTCGCAAAACATGATGGTTGTAAGATATATCGACACCAGGGATGAAAGGAGAAAAATTCGTTTATAATTTTCAGAGTCAAAATTAACGATTATTGCAAACACTAGTAGAAAGTAGATAACTATTTTTGGTTCAAAGGTTGTTTCACGGCTGGTGGGAGGGGATAGTTAATTTCGAAGAGATCATTTTTATCCGAGTTAATTGCGCATACTATTATACAGTATGAAATATTTAAAACTGGTGTCTAGTTTAGCTTAAAAAAAAAAAAAAATCCAGAAACGTGTAACTTTAATGCCTAATACTGAAATTTTTTAAAATGTCTTTCCCCGACTTATTATACAATATGATTAAATTGATTTATGACAAAATTGATTTTGGAACGCAATTCCAAGTCAATCTTACTTTTAATGTACTTAATCCAGGAATCTCACTCCTGTCCAAATTAAAGTGTGTCAATTGGAAAAATCTGCTAAAAAACAGCTAAACCCGAAATTTGGATGAATCTGAATTATATAAGACCCATGTTCCTGCACAAACTCGCTTAAATTTACTAAATAAATTCCACTTATTTGGTGAAGCTGATTATTTCGGGTTTTGGTGGGTTCTAGATGAAATATAAAGTGACTGATAAGCACTCCCTTCCCTCTTAAATAGGCTTAAACAAAAACTTTTGTTTAGAAATATCCATTTTAGTTGAAGTTTGGGTGTCCATTTATTAGAAAATTAGGCGAGATTAATCAAATCAACAATGTTAGGTCAAGTATAGGTCAATTGTAAAAGAAACCCTTCCTCTCCAATTAATTCAGCTTTACATAGAATTTTCTTGTCGAGAACCAATTAGTTTAAATTTTGGTCTCCTTTTATTAGAAGGATAAATTACACCTTTAACACGTTGAATTCCACGTCAGTCACGGATGACTGACACTAAACTTTCCGCTTACTTAATTATATCCTTTAAAATCCTTATCCTCTAAAAGGAAAATTTTAAATAAATTTTCAGCAATTCCTTAAAACAATATAATATTTAGTTTTATATTACAATTTTACGCTGTCGGTCACGGGCAACTGATGCGGCTGAAACGGAAATTTTAATGTCAGTCACCGGTGAGTGACATGGCAGTTAACGTGTTAATACAAGGGTTTATAGGTCACATACAGTTGGCAAAAAAAGTATTTGTACACTCTAAAATTTTTAATTTTTAACTAAATAAAAACAGAAATTTTGTCAAATATAGTTTTAATACAGTCTGCTTACCGTCCGTTTTAAATTACGCAACAGAAAATTTCGATAAAGATGTAAAATAATTTTCTAATAGGAAAAGTTTAAAAATTTCTTGCAAAAAAAGTATTTGTACATTTCTCCATCCTGATATGTACTGTGTTTTATTGTGTTTATGTTCAAAAGGACTACTTTTACAGAAGCTGTTAATAATTTTTAACTTCATATTATATTTGTCTGACATTTAATCTAATTTGCTCTTGAAATAATTGAGTATAGAACCTAAAACTAGAGAGGCACCTCTATATATATGAAATCCTATGATTGAGCATAATAAAAATTTAAATTCGCTACAAGAATTTGTAAAAGCTATTAAATTACCATTTACAACTATTGGATGTATAGTGAGAAACAATGAATAAATTAAAAGCATCGAAATTCAATGAAAACCAGGACTTCTTAGCAAACTAACAATGAGGGAAAAAGGGAGAGTTGTTAAAAAAGCTTTCAAAAATCCTATGCGTTCGGTTCAAAAATTTGCTGGAGACCTTGCAACATCTTCTCGCATCAGAGTAATACCTCAAACAATAAAAAATATTCTTCTCAATGCAGATTTAAAAGGAAGAACCTCAAGGAAAAATCCATTCATCAGCGAAACAAATATGCGAAAACGCATAGTATTCGCTTTCGCGTACACAAGTAAATCATCGGATTTTTGGAAAACAGTAATTTTTTTCTGAGGAGGGAAAATTCGGAATTTTCTTACCATCAAGCATTCAAAAAAATTGGCGTAAAAATAAAACTGTTCTAGATCCAAAACGTATACTTAAAACTATCAAGCATGTTGGAGGGAATATTATAGTTTTGGGGTGTATAGCTTCTAATGGAGCAGGACATTTAAAATTTATTGACAATGGAAGGACAGGTTTAACATATATTGATGTGTCGCGCCATAATTTATTAAACTGTGCCAAGAAATTATGCATAGAGGAGGCTTTTCACTTTCTGCAGGATAACAACCAAGGCATACTGCTGTGATCACCAGCACATGCTTACGACAATACTCGAAGACGACTGGTAACTCCTCTAAAATCTCTAGACTTGAATCCAATAGAAAATTTACAGATGCTATTGGATGCAAAAATCCGAAAAAAAATGTATCAGTAAAAAACAGTTTTAAAGAAGCTCTTATTGCGTCATGGAATAACATTAACCAGACCGCTACAAAAAAGTTGGTGGAATCTATGTCACACCATCTAGAAGTAGTCATAAACTCTAAATGAATTCGCAAAAAATAATAATTTGTATCATTTTACTAAATTTTCATTAATTATATTACATTAATATAGTGTACAGATACTTTTTTTGCATTATATTTTTGTATATTTGTTTATTATAATGTAAAAAATCGATTCGTTTAATTTTTTTTTGCTTCTATAATATTATAATGCATTAAATTAATGTATTACAGTATTTTTTGCTTAAATATTTTGTTTAATTTAATTATAATTAAAAAAAATGAACTGTACAAATACTTTTTTTGCCAACTGTATTTTTTTTTTTGGGGGGGGGGGTGGATAGAATCCTCCACTTTAATTTTTTTAATTGCATTTTCCTTGCATAAAATTATTCGAATAGTTTCAAATTTTGGGTACATATTCAACAGGAGGATGGATTAATCTCACGGATAATTAATTATATTTCCTAACTATCATAATATTTGCAGCAAAATTTGAACTTCCTCCGTACACCCCCTTTACTTGAAACACTCATAAAATTTGTCCCGATGTTTTATAAAAGTAGTGTTGTGAAATTTTCAAAATGCATTTGCTAACCCTGTCAAAATAAAGATGCTAAAAAAATTGTCAGATTTAAGATATACTGAGTGATACTGAAAAAGTTCAGCAAATCATAACTATAGATACAATAAGATTTAAATTCAAAGTGATATTTTGCGCTTTAAATATGGAAGTAAGCTTTTGCATGTTAAGTACGAGTTTATTTTTCAGGTTACTTCTCAATTCTTTTGATAATAAATAATTCGGTATGCTTTTTTTAAGTTACTTTTGGCTTATTTTTCAGGTTTCTTCTCAATTCTTTTGATAATAAATAATTCGGTATGCTTTTTTTAAGTTACTTTTGGAAGCCTTTTTAGAAGCGTATTTCCAGAATTCCTGTTTCTAATATACTAGTTAATGTGCATTTAAGTTTGTTGAATTATATAACATTAAACTTCTGTTATTTTAAATCAAATCACAGAAATCTTCGGTGTTACTCCAACCCCTGTTAATGTGGTTTCGAGTACTTTTCCTATTCTTTATGCAGCTTTATGTTAATTTGAAAATTTTTAATTTTGAAAATTATTTTATAAGCGAGATTCAGAAGCCTTCGTTTGCGTGGATTTTAGTTGGGCTTTGAAAGACTTGCTAACGCGCATTTCCGAGCTCTTGTTTTTCAATATGGACATAATGCGTATTTTAAGTTTGAGTACATAGTATATTCAAATTTAGAAAATAAGTTTGAGAAATCCTCGATGTTACGCCGCCTTTTAACGCGGATTCAGAGCAGTTTTCTAATGTAGCTTTTATTTAATAAATTTTAATTTTAATATTATTTTCTAAGACTTTTAGATGCCTGTTTACGTTGATAGACTATAACTTCGGGCTTGTCAATTAACCCCTCTCCCCCACAATACACACCCGCGTTAATACGGATTTCCGAGCTCATTTTAAATATTGTTAGTTTGACTACGGTAATTTCTTACTTATATATATTTCTGTTAGATACAATTTCAGTTTTCAGTTGAGTGTAATCCTACCAAATGGAAATTAAAAAATATTAATAAGCTGTAATGTTGATAGTTAAAACTGTACGAACACGTCATATGATTTTGTATGAAGTGTTTGTGACTTTGTTAATGGTCAATAATTAAAAATCTAAGTAACTGGCCAGTGGCCAATGATAATTTTTATCTATATTTTGCATCAACATACAAATGAAAGATTGCTGTAAATAATTATGCACAGATCTGTATAATAAAGACATCATAAATACACGTAAAGTATTTCAATTATTCAGAATTTTTAAAAAAGAAAATAACATTAAAAAAGTATGCCTGACAAAATGTTAAAAAATTCAGCACAATAATTGAAATATTGACTTTCTTAAAAACCTGATAAAAATCCAGCAATTCTTAATTTATGTAACATTTTTTTTTAAATTAAGATTGTAAATTGATACTATAAAATTTTGTTTAGTTTTCACGTAATCCTTCATTTAATTTACAGAAAGTTTTTAGCTTATGATAATGTGCATAGAATTTTTATTTAATATATAAGTCTGATTATGCATATAAGTTAAATTGCTTAAATACATACTTAAGGGCTAAGTAAAATAACATTTTTAAATGGAGGATTATGTGACTTACGACAGCTTAATTAAACATGAAATTTGCATTTAATGTACTATATAAAAAATACCATACAAACTTACCTGGTAGTTATTTAAATTCTAATCCACAAACTGGGCCCTTTTTTAAACAGTTTATTGGTCAGTTAAATGAAACAGACATAGTTACTTTACGTGAATGAGATTATTTGATCGTTAAAGTACAACATTCGGGAGGCAATTTAGGGAAATTCTACAAATTTACGAAACATGGGGGCGCTATAAAAAGAACGGTGTGTATTTGATCGAAAATCTCTGAGAAAATGTTATCAATAAAGAAAAATGCTTACTGTTTCGTTAAAAATCGAATGCCTTATTATATAGCATTTGGGATTCATGAATTAAGATTTTACATAAAAGAACATTACTGTACTTATGGATCACATTTAGGCACAATAACGTTGCCACAAAATTAGCAATATTTTCTAGTAAGCGACTTAAAATTGTACCTTTTCATCCTCTATAGATATATGTAGCTTTCAGATTCCGAAGAAGGGAGGGGAGAGGGGGGCAAAATTTAAACGTTTCTTTACTGATTTTACTTTAATTCTTCGTTATAGACTCAATATTTTGAAAAAAAAAAATAGTTGCTAGAGCTTCTACCCTTTTCCCTTTAAGCATTGACTTTGTTTATAATAATTTTTATGCTAGATTTATTATTTTAGGAAACAGTCGATCCCACTTAAGACGTGATACCGATTAATACCTGAATTTACTCCAGTTCCAACATCACCAGAACATCGCTCTTACAACAAATGTAAAAATTTTTCATTTAATATAAGATAAAGTTTTCATCCCTCGGACAACAGATCTCGCTTACGACGCGAATGCATATACCTAGATATTAAGTTTTTGATATGAACATCAAACTATTTTCGAATATAATCGCTTTATTTAATGACTGAAATATTACTATTCGGAAATAGTGATAGACATTGTAAAAAAATCTTCTAAACTGACACTTAAATTAAAGAATATTACTAATCAAAAATAGTAGGTATTTAATTAATTAAACTTAATTAAACATGAAATTTGTATTTAATGCACTATATAAAGAATACCATACAAACTTACCTGGTAGTTGTTTAAATTCTAATCCACAAACAGGGCGCTTTTTTTAACAGTTTATTGGTCAGTTAAATGAAACAGACGTAGTTCCTTTACGTTAGTGAGATTATTTGATCTTCAACGTTAAAAATTCGAGAGGCAATTTAGGGAAATATGCTAAATTTACGAAACATTTGGGCGCTATAAAATCAACGATGTCTATTTGATCGAAAATCTCTAAAAAAATGTCATCAATTCAGAAAAATACTTACAGTTTCATTAAAAATCGAATGCCTTATTTATATAGCATTCGGGATTCCTGTATTAAGATTTAAAGTAAAAAAAAAAGATTACCGTACTTATGAATCACATTTAGGCACAATAACCTTGCCACAAAATTAGCAATATTTTCTAGTAAAAATCTTAAAATTGTACCTTTTCATCCTCTATAGACATATGTAGCTTTCAGATACCAAAGAAGGGAGGGGAGAGGGGGGGACAAAATTTAAACATTTTTCTACTGATATTACTTTAATTTCATGCTATAGACTCAATATTTTGAAAAATAAAATAGTTGGCTAGAGCTTCTCCCCTTTCCTCTTTAAGCATTGACTTTGTTTATAATAATTTTTATGCTAGATTTATTGTTTTAGGAAACAGTCGAACCCACTTAAGACGTGATACCGATTAATACCTGAATTTACTCCAGTTCCAACATCACCAGAACATCGCTCTTACAACAAATGTAAAAATTTTCCATTTAATATAAGATAAAGTTTTCATCCCTTGGACAAAAGATCTCGCTTACGACGCGAATGCATATACCTAGATATTAAGTTTCTTATATGAACATCAAACTACTTCCGAATAGTAATAATCGCTTTATTTAATGACAGAAATATTACTATTCGGAAATAGTGATAGACATTGTAAAAAAAATCCTCTAAACTGGCACTGCTGATTAAATAAGGCGAATATTACTAATCGGAAATAGTAGGTATTTGGAGAAAAATTTGCTGTACTAAGATCGAGAATTTCGTCAAACAATCACTTATAAAATAATTTCGTAAAACGATCACTGGTCGAATTTGAAAAAATAGGCTTCAAATGCACAATAAGATGGGCATACGCACTTTCATTCTAAGTTAGTTGGTCTAGATCCCATAGTCTTTTTCTTCAACTGAGGCAACAAAATGAATCACACGCAAAAAAGTAGTTCATATGGAAATAAAGACCAAGAAGAGTCCTCAGAGTCTAAATTGGGAAAAAAATATTCGAGAATCACAATTAAATGCGTAGTTAAAGCTTCGGTAAATATTAGTGACTCTAGTTTCCATACTTGGATTTATAACTAAGTGAATAAAATAATAAACACACAAAAAATTAGTTTTTTTTTTACATGTAAAATATATCTCTAGAGCTGTACACGTACAGGGCAGAATTTGAATAAAAGCTTTGAAATGCACAATTACAAGAGTATACGCACCTTCGTGTTATTTTGTTAAAGCGCAAGATCTCATAGTCTTTTCTCAACTGGGATGATAAAATGGCATACACGCAAAATAACGATTTTTCTGTAATTAATATACCAACCACAAAATAAGGAATATTACACAAAAAACATATATAACTTTTCACAGATTACCAATGATTTCTATTTTAGAATAAATCCGAAAAGTCACACAAAAGCTCAAAAAGTATGCCTACTAAAACTAAGGAATGTTACACAGAAAATATTCGGAACATTTCACAGTTTATCAGTAATTTCCACTTTCTCAACTATTCCGAAAAGTTACACGAGATTGTGGAAGGTATTACACAAGATTTCTCGGTATTCTTGTATGAGCAGAAATAATCCGAGAAAACCCAGGAATGTTACACAGTAAATGCCAAGAACATTGCGCAAATTTTTTACAGTGTACGGTAATGACTTGTCTCGCACTTGCGGTGAAACTTCTGTAAAATAACGTAAAGTATATTATGCGCAAACTAATATAGTCCGATTTTTGAACTGGATTATACAACAGACGAGAAAAAACGAAAAACCTCGTTTGTATCATGTACAACCGATTAATGGTATATATTAATTTTTTAATAATCGAACGAGATGTTTTGGAGAAAAAAGTATGACACTGTTACACAATGAAATCGTGCAAAATTACTTAAGAATGGTAACCAAGATTTAAAAATTGTACGTAGAAATTTCAGGACAACATATTTAAGAATGTTTTTTTTTTTAAATCAGAAGGCTATGTGATCTATTTGCTAAGATGTTAATTGTCGGCGCTTCGCCTTTTTTTTTATCTTAAGATACTTGTAGATAGAGAGTGCCGTTATGGAGCGATTTTGGACTTAAGTTGCATCATTTTAAGTACTATCGTCTCATGATATCTTTGTTATTTGAAGTCTACAGACTATGCCACAATTTTTAAATAAAGAACATAAATATGTAATAAAATATGCATGAGCCATTTTTGCTAAACTTTTCTCAAATGATAATTTCTAAGCGTATCAATATAAATAATAATGCAAATTTTAAGAATTAAGAAATACGAAATATTCAAATATAAACTGTTGTCGGTAATTTTTATAACTGAAAATATGAGCAGAAAATAGCCGAAATGCTTATTTTTTTTCCTTTAGAAAATACCCACTTTTCTCTATTTTGAGACAATTTATAGACACAACAAACGCAGGAATGTAAAAAAAAGATAATACTAAGTCTTGAAAAAAAGTTCCTGCAGTTTTTTTTAATTAAAAAAGTTTAAAAAAAGTAAGTCTAGAAATGCATAAAAATTTTAAACCCATTCCATGTAGAAAAGTGTTTAAACACATAAGCATTTTAAAAACAATCATTAAATTGCCTTTTTTATGGATAATTCAAGAAGTAGATCTGTCCTAACGAAAAAATTCTGATTACTTCGTTTTTTCGAAAAAATAAATGTTACTATATTTTTCAATGTCCTCGAAGTAAAAAAAAAAAAAAAAAAAAAAAAAAAAAAAGAAAGAAAGAAAGAAAGAAAGAAAGAAAATTAGATAATTAAATTTCCAAATCCAAGGTAAGACAATCTCCCTCCCCTGAACCCTACCAACCCCTCCCTCTCCATGTTATTCTTGTCCATGAAAACAAACGTTTGCTTTCTTTTGCTCTCTGACGTGAGTTGAATGAAATAGAAAATTTGTACATTCGCACGCAAACACCTTTCTCCGAGGTTTAATCTTAGTACTGGGCAGAATATGCACGAAGTACATAAAAACAACAGCAATAATAAACATCAAAAAGAGTAATTAAAACGTTTTAAACAATGGGTAATTGAGTTATTCGTGTAAAATCGTTTTTTTAGTAGATTAAATTGCTGATAAACGTAAGCAACTAATAGTTGTAAACTCTTAAAATCTCACAAAAGCAATCCTAAATGAATAATGCACAGTTGGCAAGTTTTGTCTTCGAGAATTAAATTTGGTAATACGAAAGACACGAAGGACGTAAAAGCAATAAGATAAATAAACTTGTAAATGAATAATTAAAAACCTTATATGCAGCGTGTAAATTACTTAAAAGCATAAAAATATTTTTTCGTGATCTAAATTGTATATAGGATTAAAGTAGGAGTTCTCCAAAGCTTGTGAACTCTGAATACGGGGCTATATCCAAATATAGTAGTAGTACGTGTAATACTGTGTATGTTACATAGACACTGATGAATGGATATATGGATACAGCCGGCATCTTCTTTGCTTCATATAGTTCTATGTGTTGTTATTGTATGTGTCTATTGTATTATGTTGATAAATATTTGGCAGAAACCAATGCTGAAGAGTTAGAAATATTTCTTCTGGTGAAAATTCGTGAAATGTTGCGAAATTTTGTTTAAAAATTGACTTTTAAGATTGCTAATGCCAAAACACATACTTTAAAGTAAATGAAAGAAAGTAACCAAATTTGTCGAAAAAAATAGGATTTCAGAATGAGAAACAATTTTCTAATCAGAACCGAGATACATGAATTATTAAACTAAAATTGTAATTTGGAATAAAGTTATTTTGTTGTAAATATGTAAGTAATGTAAAGTTTAGAAATAGGTACATAGTTATTATATTGATTATTTCTTTAAATAAAACTTTTATAAAATTAAAGCCTCTTTAGCAATAATACAACTAGAATAATACATTGCGTATAACACACAGCTAAATTTAAGCTAGTATAATTTGGTCTTCCTCGATGGTACTAGTTTAAACATGGCATCAGTATAACAAGCTTTTCGTTCATTCGGGATTAAATTCTCGTTCGCAGTGAATATGGAGTCGTCTGCTCGTCGATCCTCTCTTTAAATCTCATAAATACAGTCCGATTGCCATAAAACATTTACATGATATTGAGTATTACTATGGAATGTTCGGTATTTAAAATTAAATGTGTGGCACTTACAGTTTCTTTACAAAAACAATCAAAAGAATTCCGTAACATTACGGTCTATGGAAAAAAAAACGTTTCCAGAGTGTTTTAATGATATTACAATATTTTAAATATACTGAAATATATATATATATATATATATATATATATATATATATATATATATATATATATATATATATATCACTGAAGTGTACTATAAGGCTCTTGCTATAGAACTTGATGAACAAAAAATTTTTCGTTAATTTACAGGGACTCACGAAAGAACTTGCCTACAGATGTAAATGAACAATAATTGAACTATTGTAATTATTAGAAGTGCGTTTTCAGTTGTGGTATGCATACTTAAATGCGGAATGGAAACTTCACTGTAAAAATATGGAAGATTTTACGGAAGTATTACTGGTAATCTGGACGCCAGTACAATTTACTGTTTTTTTAACGGAAAAATCTCCGTAAATTCCTGAAAAAACACAAAAAACGGAATATTTTCCAGAATTTACGGAAGATTTTTCGTTAAAAAACAATAAATTGTAATGGCGTCCAGATTACCAGTAATATTTCTGTAAACTCCCCCGATTTTTTACAGTGTTGCAACAATGCTACGCTTTTAACTGAACTAATTTTTAACATATTAGGTAGTATACACTCATATTTATAGATTCATATACAAATATGCAGATAAATATCGTATACTTTCTCGAATATTCATGGTAATACCAGAAATCGGACTTTCAAATGCATTTTACGGTTTCCGAATCGTTCAATTACGCATTATCTTTCACTTCAGTAAACTATGACGTTTTGTTACCAGTATTCTTAATGTGTTGGAAAATGTATAATAATCTATGTCGTGCGCATGTTTTTTCGTTTTTGTTATCGTTAGAAAACTGGGAAACCAAAATATTTTCGAGATTTAAAGAATAATTTATAAAAGAATAATTTCTTTTTGCGTCACTTATTTTTGGAAACGTTACCAAGTAGCTTTTTCAGCCACTGTTAAAAATTTGAAACTTTTGCTACATCGTCAATCCACCGCTTTTATAGAAAAAGATTGCTTTACCGTATTATGGAGCAGTCTCGTTGGTCAAAATAGCGATATTCTATTAAAGTGGTGGAATGACGATGCAGCAAAAGTTTCAAATTTTTAACAGTGTGTATTAACTATTTTCACAACCTGTAATAAAATTTTTGTTGGAACTAATTATGAACGAAGAATTTTCATGTGTAACAAACTTATTTTATAGGAAAATATGGGGAATTTATATATTTGGTATAAACATTAAAATTATTATTATTTAATGTAATACTTATAATTCAACTACGCAGATAAAAATATTTAATCAAAAATAAATAGCAACTTTAAAACCGTCTCGTTAGAGAGAACTGAATAATATATTATAAGATCTACTTGGAAACACTTCAGAAAATCAATACCAGTAAAAGAAGTTTTTATAAGTGATACATTAAAATTCGAAAAAATATTGTTTTTTTATGTTTTTAAAGATAAAGAACATTTTTTGGAATTGGATGTAATTCGGAAGATAGTTTTAAATATTTACATTTGTGAATTTATAATATATTTTCCTATTTCGTACATTAGATTTTTGTAGATGAAAAAAATTCTGTCAACTTTGTTAAAAAAATGCACGAAATAAACAAAATTTGCAATTGACGCAGAGATATACACATGTACATAAATATACATATATATATACTGTATGGAAAAAATAGACTGGCTATTTGCGATTTTAGACTTTTTGTTAAATATTTAGAAAAGTACATGTTGAATTATCCTGAATCTCTAAATGTGTAAATTTAATAGTACTGGTCATACACTTCCGTAAATATTTTTTTCCCGAAACTCAACAGGAGACCGTCAACAAATTGAAAAAGAACGAAAATCTTTGGGATAACTTTGTAAAAACTAATGCAGCAAAAGCGTTCAAACTGTAGATTAAGTGCCTTATGCATTGTGTTTGTTTTTATGCTGATAGCATCTTTATTCGTAGAGAAATTAGGGGTTTTATAAAAAAAATCCTAAAATTTTCTACGTTTTTTGCATAATTCTTAACATAAAATAATGTTTTTTCCGAAAACATAGCTTGAAAAGTCTAAAAGTGATCGTCAATAGAATTAAGCTAAATATCCGATATTCCCAAAATGAAGCAAAAAGATGAGGGACTATATCTATTTATCCATTGATTAATGTCATTATAGAATACACAATATGAGACTTATTGAGACTTAGATATTTTTTGAGACTTTTACAAAAGTTGCTCTATACATTTATCTAACACAATATGCAAATGAAATTTTGATAGCGTTTACTCATGCGCAATGAAAAATTATTTTCTGAACCTGCTCATTTTTTATACAATTTTTATTATTTTTTAATTCTGATTACGGGGTTATTATGTACAATAATTTTGCCACATTTTCGGAAAAGAACATTATTTTATATTAAGAACTCTGCAAATTATAAATAAAAAACTTAAAAAAATTTGGAATTTTTTTTACAAAAAACTTAATTTTTCTACGAATTATACATGCTATCCGCATAAAAATAAACACAATTTATTATAATAAACCACTTAATCATAATCTACAGTTTGAATGCTTTTGTTACACTAGTTTTGACAGGCTTATCCAAAAAATATTCGTTCTTTTTCAATTTGTTGACGGATCCCTGTGGAGTTTCGAGAAAAAATCTTCACGGAAATTTATGACCTGTACTATTATGTTTAAACAATTAGAATTTCAGGATAATTCCTCATGAATTTTTTTGGATGTTTAACAAAATGGCTAAATATGCAAGTGGCTGGTTAGCTTTGGACACACAGTGTATATACAAAAATTAATCTTCATATTTATGAATTATTTTATGTTCAAATTCTTATCTAGAAATTATTAATTTTAAATGCATATAAATAAATGCCAGTTAAATATTATTTTTGTAAAATATTCTAAAGATAAATAATTAAAGTTTAAGCATGCTAAAAGCATTATAATAAAATATTTCCGACTAAATTTATGTTACCCAAGTTTCTTTTTTTATTGATATATGTTTTTATTATTTTTAATTTATATTATTCAAAAAAGGAAAATAAACTCTTTATGCATGAAATTATAAAATAAATATATTATTAAATAAATGTATGAAAGAAAAAAGACATGTGAATGTTTATGTATATATATATATATATATGTATATATATATATATATATATATATATATATATATATATATATATATATGTGTGTGTGTGTGTGTGTGTGTATTTTATCAACGATTTATATTTTAAAAACGATAATTTCCAAAGCATATTTATCAAATACCATTAATATTTTATGCATGAAAAAAATATAGTTAAAATAAACTTAATATTTTTTTTTATTGTAATTAAATTTCTCAAACTAGTTAAAAGGAAATAAAAGAATATCTGTTTTAATTGAACTTTTAAAAAATTTATTTATGCTTTCTATTTATAAAGAACATATTTAAGAAAAATGTTTTCCACGAATTTTATCACAGCATTTTCCTGTCGCTTCATAAATTTATATATTTCAACTAAATAGTTATCAAGATTTTATGTTTTTTTGTTTTGTTCTGTTTTCAAAATGTGAAATATACATGCGTGATCAAGCGTAATAGCCTTTTTTGGCCCGATACGGGTTAATTAAGATTCTACTGTACAAATTTTAACTATTTGGAATATAGTTGTTGTCCTCGGTAGAGAACTGGGAAATCTCAAGTATGTCTGAATCTTTTTATTGGTTGAATTCCGCAACTTCTTTTATTTTATTCGTTTTCTGATTAGTCCATGTTTAATGTCTAAAAATCGAATACTTAATAGCTTTATACAAAATTTTATTATAATGTTATTAATAAAATCAAAACTCTGGCTTGATATTAAATTTCCTTTATCTTCTTTTTGCCATTTTTGGTACATTATGTAATGTAAGATTATAATTCATTTAGAAATATTTTTATCCAAAATTTATCCTTTAAAATCACAAAAAGAGTTCAGGGCTCTCAAATAATATTAATATATTATGAATTAAAATTTTTATTGATAATTAACAGAATCTTTGTGGTTTTTCATTCATTGTATTGAAAACTTTTAAACTGAACACACTACAAATTTGGGAAACACTTTTACAACATTAACTGAACATAATAATTAACACTACTACAGGGGTCGCAGTGTCCTTAAAATTTTCATAGTTTCATACCACAAACTTGAAACGATAATATTTATTATAGAATTTCATGGTAGATGTTAAAGAAATTTGCCACGAAGATTTTTGATTTATAGTACTGGAATCAAAGTGGGAAAATTTTAGGGACGATGCGACCCCTGCTACTAACTAAAATCGTTTTTGATTGTCTTGTGAATGTGTTGCGATAGGAAAAAAATGTGCAAAAACTGTTGTTAAAAATTGCTTTTTTTTTTTCAAAAAATGTAGTTATAGATATTAGCTAGTAAAATTACTCAACATTTTTTTCTATAAAGCAAACTGTTTTTTATTTACTTTTTAGAATTGTGTAGTTTTAAAGTTTCCGTTTAAGAAAGTGTTTTTACAGTCATTTACATGCGCTGTTTCATAGTGTTCTAAGTTGTGTGGTGTTTACAATGGGTTGTTATTTTGGTGACAAAATGTTGTGCAGTACAACATTATTGTAAGAATACATTTTCATCAACATTATTTACAACACTATTTCAACAGAATAAGTAACACTATTTTTAGAACACATTTCTAGATAGCGACACTTTTGCAATATATTAAGAACACAATCACGACACGAAAAACGTTTTGTATATAAAGTTTTCTAATTCACAACACATTAATGTGTTGTAAATTTGGTGACATTAAACGTCCTAAAATGTGCTTATTTTTGTGTGCTGAGAATTTGGAGTGTAAGGTCAAATCCTATATAAATCTATTATCTATTTTTCGTAAAAAAAAATAATTAAAAAATTTAGAACGTAAAACTAAAATAATTATTGACTAAAAGGTGCTTTTTTACATCGACAATAAACAGAATTTGGCATACTTCACATAAATATTGTCCATTTTCAAATAGAAATTTTTAAGTATACAGAATCATCTTTAAATAAATCTACTTTGGACTTCTCCAGCTTTTTTTAATTTGACAAAATCAACAATGTTAATTTTTGCAATGTGGACTAGAAGCTCTTGAAATGATAAACCAAACTCTGGTATGAGAAATAAACTCAATATTATCGTCTATTGAGAACCTTAATAATCAGTTAATATTAACTGGTGTGTTGGTAAATAGGAATTATACATAAAATATCGTGTTTACTGGTTGTTAGTACTATTGACTATTGGGTGTTGTTGTAGATCTGTAACACGGTGATGCAAAGGGTTAAATAAAAAAAATGTAACATTTTATTTTATTGAATGCCTAAGGCAATATTTTGGTTTTCTGTAACAAACTATCTTTTTTCATAAAGAGTATGACTGAGAAAGCTCTTTTTTTCCCAAATTCAACATAATTTTTTCAAGCTACTTAAAAAGATATATGGAACTGTATTCAATAATCATCAACATTTTACTTTCTATTCTTATTTTTCATTTAAAAATGGCAGACATATCTGCGTGATGAAGCATAATACATTTTGTTTCATGGGAGGGAGATTACAAATTCTGCATATATTCATGCTAAAATTTCTTTATTTCAGATAATAATCGATAATTTTAATTTTAACCTCTCAGCAACTCCGCTCAGCAACTCCGATTTGAAAAATATTGACTGAAATGTTAGAATACATCATTTTAAACATGTAAAAAATAATTAAAAAAATAGAACGTAAAACTAAAATAATTATTGACTAAAAAGTACTTTGTTTACATCTACAATAATCAGGAATTGTCATACTTCTAATAAATATTGTCCATTTTCTAAAACAAAATTTTAAAATTTACAAAATTATCTTTAAAAAAACTTACTTTCGGACTTCTCCGGCTTTTTTAAATTGCTAAAATTTACTAAGTTAATTTTCGCAATATCTACCTGAAGCTTCTCAAATGTTAAATAAAACCTTGGTATGAGAAATTAATTCAATATCATCGTCTAATGAGAATTCCAATGGTCAATTTATATTAACTGGTATGTTGGGAAATAGGAACTACAACAAAATCGTGTTTTAAAGCTTACTGTGTAAGTACTATCGTGTATGTTCCAGATCTGCAACACATTGATACAAAGGGTTAAATAAAAAAAAAAAAAATAGCATCCTATTTAATTGAATGTTTAAAGCAAAATTAACAACTGTAACAACTTTATATAGTGCTTTGAATAAGTGTATAAATTAAACCACCTCAATGTAACAAGCGCAAAGCAGCTTATGTATGTATAAAGTCCATATAATTTTATCTGAAAAAATGATAATCATGATAATTACCGTATTTATTCGTGTATAAGGCGCACTTTTTTTCCAAAAAATTAGGTCAAAACTCCTAGGTGCTCCTTATACAAGGAATATTTTTTTATTGTTGGATGCAGTCGAACGATATACATATGAAACAAGAAATTATTCAAAGAAGATATTAAAACTCGGAAAAATTTTACTTAATTGAAGTATTACTGCATATTTATTTCACTTGCAGTTTTTCATACAACAGAGCTAATGACATTATCTAAACGCTAATTAGCTATTCTCTTTACCGTCACTCATTCCTATTTCCCGTCATTCTCTTACAACCCGAAGTTTAAAATTGCATATTCGTCTTGTTTTCTGGTCTCGTGTAATGTTTGTTTCGCCTTTTTAGGTAGATGTCGTAAGAAATACTACCTATTGCAATCGCACCAGTTTATATATCTATCTATCTATATATACATATATATATATCTCACTTTTTTATGGACACGATAACTTCTATAATTCTTCACCAATCTTCACCAAACTGGTACATAAAATCAAAGGGGATAAAAACTTGGCTAAGTTCGTTAATGGGCAAAATCGGACCAAGGGGGTCGGAATAGGGGGCGTTTTTGTGAAAACCGAAAAAACGCCATAACTTCTTAATTAAAGTAGATATCGAATCGGTTTAAAGTTTATATTACTTCTTAAAAATGGGCAAAAATATATGCATGACAGATTTTTGATAAATTTAGAAGTGGGCTCAAGGGGCGAAAAAAACAGGGATTTTGAGAAAAAAAATTCATAACTTCGTCAATTTTCAAGATATCAAGTCCAACTAAATTTTTTGTAAATGTCTTTAAAATTATCTAAAACTTTTGTATTTACAAGTTTTTGATAGGACCTACTTTTACCGATGAAAAAAATTAAAAACGAAAAGAAAAAGGACGCTGAAAAAAGAGTAAAATCCATAACTCCGTCAATTTTTAAGATATCAAATCTGATTAAATTTATTTTACATTTTCTCAAAAATATCTACAACTTTTATATTGGCAAATTTTTAATAGGACCAATTCGTACAGCAAAAAGAAATTAAACAAAAATAGGAGTTGGAGAAAAAACCTCAAATCCAAACTGCTTATATTCTGACTCATTTTTAAATTCATTTTTGATTTTAAACGCATCCAAATGGTAGATCTTCTTATTTAGAAACTGTATAAAGTGACGCATTGATCAATTTTCTGAACAGAATATATTTCAAAAAAGGCTACCAAAAAGGGTATTTTGAACAGAATTTCCGAAAGTCATCGGGACTGAAAATTGAAGGAAGTATTCAAATAAGAAATTGCGTTTTTTTTTTTACTCGTTTTTAAATCCATTTTTGTTCTCAAACGCATCCAATTTACAGATCCTCTTACTTAGGAACTATATAATGTGATGCATTGGTCAGTTTTTTGGTAAAGACGGAATATATTTCAAAAAAGGCTACCAAAAAGGGTACTTTGAACAGAATTTTCCGAAATCATCGTGACTGAAAATTTAAGGAAGTGTTCAAATAAGAAATTGCGTTTTTTTCTGAATCGTTTTTAAATCCATTTTTGCTCTCAAATGCATCCAACTTACAGATCCTCTTATTTAGGAACTATATAATGCGATGCATTGATCGGTTTTTTGATAAAGACAGAATATATTTTGAAAAAGGCTATCAAAAAGGGTATTTTGAACAGAATTTCCCGAAGTCTTCGTGAATTGAAAATTTAAGGAAGTTTTCACATATCAAATTGCGTTTTTTATGACTCGTTTTAAAATCCATTTTCGTTCTCAAACGCATCCTGTTTACAGATCCTCTTATTTAGGAACTATATACTGTGACGCATTGGCCAGTTTTTTGATAAAGATAAAATATATTTTTTAAATTGCTGTCAAAGTGAGTATTTCGCACAAAATTTTCCGAAGCAATCATGATTAAAGAATTAAGGATGCACTCAAACAACAAATCGGTTATTTTATGACTCATTTTTAAATTCAATTTTTTTTCTCAAATGCATTCAACTGACAGTTTTTTGTTATTTAAGAACTGTATAATGTACAGTTTTGATCGATTTTTTAATAAATTTAGAATCTATTTCAAAATATGTTGTCATAATGGGCATTTGAGCTGAATTTTTCTTAAGATGATTCTGATAAAACCAGTTTTTGCAGAAAAATGAAATTAAAAATTTTTCATAAACGGCCAAATGAAGTTATTAAACTGGGTTTATCTCTAATTATATATATATTTTTTTGTTTAAATGAGCACTCTTCGAAATCTACCTCCGCCTATAGACCGAGCCGACAGGGATTTTTTTTTTTTTTTTTTTTTTTTTTTTTACTGAAATTCATTTGGTCATTCTTCATTAGCGTATCAAATTTATGGTGCGCCTTATATACGAGATTTTAAGAAATCGCCATTTTTACTTGTAAAGTAGGGGTTCGCCTTATACACTCGCGCGCCCTGTACATGAGTAAATACGGTATGTAAATAGGGCACAATAATTATATAAATAGTGAACTCAACCTTCTAAACCAGAACAACAAAAAGGAAAAAACTCCCTGCTCCTCGGAAGGTGGATGGGGAGAAACAGATATCAAAATTTGAAAATTAGATCCTCCACAGGTTTCGCAAGGCATGAGAGATATGCATACTCCATAAGTGTAAAAAATCGAAAATAAAATTATTATTCTCGAACGTTAAGCAATAATTTTAATAAATTCAAAGTAACTTTAAATTTAAAATAAACATATAGAAAGGCCATGCCCCTACCTTGACCTGTGAAGAAAAAGCGAAAAAAAAGATACCAATTAAAAATACCACACTTAACCACTCTCACATAAACAGGAGATATGAGGCCTAAGATTTATACAAGGTCAGCATCAGAAACTTATACTCTACATAATTTTCATGATTATCATATTTTCAGCCAAAATTACATATATATATTTATCTATACAATTTGATTGGGAATGCTCTTTTATCCCAAATTCAACATAATTCGTTCAAGCTGCTTCGCAAAATTTATGAAATTCAATTCTACAGTCATTATTATTTTCCTTTCCTTTCTTATTCATTTAAAAATGGCAGACATATTTGCTTGATCAAGCGTAATAAATTTTGTTTTATTGCTGGGAGATTACAAATTCTGCATTTTTTCATGCTAAAACTTTTTTATATATAGGATAATAATCGATAGTTGTAATATTAGCCTTTGAATATGCATATACAATAAAACCGCGTTTTGTTTCAATGAAAACTAATTGCTCCATTTTTTTTTTAATGGAGGTCATGTTTAAATCTAGATTTTAATTGTTGAAAAAAGATAACAACTGATGCTACTAAAATTTATTTTTCACATTAGGAAAAAATATAAAATTTAAGTATCAAAACAAAAATTAATTACATAATTACTGTAGTGTTTAGAAAATAAATTTATTGATATTTGCTTTGATTTTGCAGTTTTATCTTTTATAACTTATATTTCAAAGTCCTTTGAAAATACAGTAAATAAATGCAATATCTTTTTTTTGGGGGGGGGGGGGGGGCACGGGAACAAATAATAATGACTTCATTAATTTATCTATTCCTTTGAGAGTTTTTTGTCAGAATAGGACTGGAAATTTTATTGACCGTCATTCTAAATTTGTTATCCGAGATAAATTCACTGTCTAAAACTGTAAAAAGAGGCTCTTCAAAGAAATTGGTCGCTTATAGTGGGCGTTGAACTGGGGTGTTCTATGAATGGAGGTAAAATTAATGTTGAGCCTATGGGAATAAATTTTGTTCCATGAAAAAATGGTCGTTCAAGAAGTTGGTCCCTTAATGGGGGTGGCCGCACAGGGAGGTTTTATTATTTGCAATCTGTTTAGGAAAAAACATTTCCTTGTTGAAAATTCCATTCGGGCTAATAATTTCGAGATCAGCTATTAAGCGTTACTGAAATTATAGTCATTACACATTATTCGGATTATTAATTTATTATTTGATATTTTTATGCATTGTAATTATTGTTTTAAATATTCCTAAAATAATTTTTAACCCTTTAAGCGGCTTAATGGGGTTTTCCGTCGCGTAGTTTTTGGATTCAAAGGTTTATTTAACTTAAAATTGATATTAATGTTAATTTTTTTAATTGCATATGATAAATAAGTATGTAAGATTATAAAATACAAATTTCTGTATCAATACTTTCCTTAGCTATTATTTTATGAATCGTTAAACTTGCGTGTAAAATTCTGCAGGACGCTTAAAGGGAACCACATCAAAAAAGGCATCAATTCTTCCAATTTAAATATATGTTATTTAAATTCCGATAGCTGAGATTATGTCTAATTTTGTTTTCAAAAATAACTTAAACGTTGTGTACGTCACATAAAAAAATCGCAAGTGTTTATTCATAAATTAATTAATAGAAGTTTAATTCCTTTTTAAAATAATAACTTTTAAAGTAGACTAATCAGATATTTAAATTTTATGTATAAAATTTTCTACTAATAATTAATTGAAGTTTATAAATTTGTATTTATTGAAATTTTAATTTAGAAATATTTTAAGACGAAAATATATTCATTTCAATGAACTTCTACAGATGCATTTTCGTTTTCCGTAACTATACTGTTACGTAATTAAGAAAAATTTCTTCATTTGACGATATCTAAAATGGTTCATTCATACCCTTTCTCGAAATTCGTGCATTTTAACTCAACACTTATTAACATTTTAATTTCCTTTATTTATTTTTTCCTCGTTTCAAAATGTCGGTCTTACCTGCGTGATCAAGTATGATAGCCTTCGCGTTATTGGAAAAAGAGTAGAAGTACTGAGTTTTTTACTGCTAATATTTATTCCAATGGGATCGTAATCGATATTTGTAATCATAACGTGTGCATTTATTTATCTTTGCAATTAGTTTATTTAAAAAAATGTCTTATTCAAAAATCAATTTAAAAATTGCTAATAGTTTTAAGAAAAGATGTATCAAACATATTTAAATTTTTGTGGCTTGACTTATTTCCACTTTTTTGTAAACGAAATATCTGTTATCTGAATTCAAAGATATTTTGGTATAAATATTAAAACTTTGTATGGATCATATGACAGAAAATTAATTAAAAGTGTATTAATAAATTTATAATTGTATATTTAAATATTATTTATTAAAAAATTTTTAGTTAATTGTCAAAACTTTTCTTTAAAAAAAAGTAAAGAAAACATTTATTCTACCAAAAATGGAAGTTAAGGAGGGTGGTCACTTAATGGGGGTTGTCGCAGAGGGAAATTTTATTACTTGCAATCTCTTTAATAAAAACATTTCCTTGTTAAAAATTTCATTTATGAAAAAAGGTTTCAATCTAAATATATGTTATTTAGTTCAGATATCGGAGATTATATCTAATTTATGTTTTCCAAGAAATAAATTGAACGTTGTGTATGTAACTTAAAAAATCGCAAATGATTATTTATAAATTATTTAATAAAAATTTAATTTCTTTTTAAAAGAATAACTTGCATTAAATAAGACATTAATTTTTTCAATCTAAATATATGTTATTTAATTCAGATACCTGAGATTATATCTAATTTATGTTTTCCAAGAAATAACTTGCACGTTGTGTATGTAACATAAAAAAATCGTAAAGGATTGTTTATAAATTATTTAATAAAAAATTATTTCTTTTTAAAATAACAGCTTTTATATTAGACTAATCAGATATTATTTAAATTTTATGCATAAAAATGTCTACTAATAATCAAATGAAGTTCTATAAATTTATTTTTATTGCAATTAAAATTTAAAAATATTTAAGACGAAAATATATTCATTTCAGTGAACTTCTACAGATGAATTTTCGTTTTCGGTAACGATACTCTTTTTTTTATAAACTGCGTAATTAAGAAAAATTTCTTAATTTCAAGATATCAAACAAGGTTCATTCATACCGTTTTTCGAAATTCATGCATTTTAACTCGATAGTTATTAACATTTTAATTTCCTTTATTTATTTTCCTCGTTTCAAAATGTCGGATTTACCAGCGTGATCAAGTATGATAGCCTTCGCATTATTGGAAAAATAGTAGAAGTTTTTTCCTAACTAGTATTTATTCCTATGGGATCATAATCGATATTTGTAATCATAACTTGTCATTAATCATAATTATTCATAACATTAATCATAACACTAATCATAACTCCTTTATTTATTTTCCTCGTTTCAAAATGTCGGACTTACGAGCGTGATCAAGTATGATAGCCTTCGCATTATTGAAAAAATAGTAGAAGTTTTTTCCTAACTAGTATTTATTCCTATGGGATCATAATCGATATTTGTAATCATAACTTGTGCATTTATTTATATTTGCAAACAGTTTATTTAAAGAAAATTTCTTATTGAAAAATAAGTTTAAAAATTACTAATAGTTTTAAGAACAAATGTATTAAGTATATTTAAATTTCTGTGCCTTGATTTATAACCACTTTTTTGTAAACAGAATATCTGTTATTTAAATTCGAAGATATTTTGGTATAAATATTAAAACTTTATATGGGTCATATGACTGAAAATTAATTAGGAGTGCATTAATAAATTTATAATTATATATTTATAAACTATTGATTAAAAATTTTTCAGTTTTCTGTATTAACTCGTCTTTTTGTTAAAGAAGCATAACGAAGAAAACTTTTATTCCACGAAAAATGGACTTTCAGGTAGGTGTTCACTTAATGAAGGTGGTCGCAGAGGGAGGTTTCATTACTTGCAATCTGTACAATAAAAATATTTCCTTGTTAAAAATTCCATTTAAGTAAAAAGATTTGGATCGGCTATTAAACGTAACTGAAATTATAGTCAGTAAACTTTCTGTGAATTATTAACTTATTGTTTGACATCTTTATGCATAGTAATTGTTTTTTAAAATATTTAACTTAACGTTTTAAGCCACATGAAGTAAGTCATTAATTTTTTTCAATCTAAATCTGTTATTTAATTCAGATATCTGAGATTATATATAATTTATGTTTTCCAAGAAATAACTTGAACGTTGTGTACGTTACATTAAAAAAAATCGCAAGTGATTATTTACAAATTATTTAACAAACATTTAATTCCTTTTTTAAATAATATCTTTTATTGTAGACTAATCAGACATTATTTAAATTTTATGTATAAAAATTTCTACTAATAATTAGCTGAAGCTCTATAAATTTTTATTTATTGGAATTAAAATTTAAAAATATTTAAAACGAAAATCTATTCATTTAAACAAACTTCTGAAGATGCATTTTCCTTTTCTGTAACGAAGCTCCTTTTTTATAAACAGAATAAGAAAAATTTAGTAATTTAACGATATCTAAGATAATTCATTCATACCGTTTCTCGAAATCTGTGCATTTTAACTCAACAGTTATTAACATTTTAATTTCCTTTATTTATTTTTTCCTCGTTTCAAAATGTCGGAATTACCTGCGTGATCAAATATGATAGCCTTCGCGTTATTGGAAAAAGACTAGAAGTTCTGAGTTTTTTTCCTGCTAATGTTTATTGCTATGGGATCATAATCGATATGTGTAATCATAACGTGTGCATTTATTTATCTTTGCAATCAGTTTATAAAAAAAAGTATTGAAAAATCATTTTAAAAATTGCTAATAGTTTTAAGAAAAGATGTATAAAACATATTTAAATTTTTGTGGCTTGACTTATTTCCACTTTTTTGTAAACGAAATATCTGTAATCTGAATTCGAAGATATTTTGTTATAATTATCTGATAATTAGAAATATGCATGGATCATATTATAGAAAACTAACTGAATGTGTGTACATTGCTAAATTTATAAGTTTATATTTATAAACTATTTTTTTTTTTTTAGTTTTCTTTGAAAATACTTCCTTTTTTAATCTAATGAATAAAACATTTGTTATACGAATTTTAACGTAGTCTCTCTTTTAAATTTTAACTCAATAATTATTTAAATTTAAATTTATTTTATATATTTTTCCTCGTTTCAAAATGTCAAACTTATTTGCATGATAACTGAAAAAAGAATTTCCTTTACTAAAAAAAGAATAGAAGTTCCCATATTTTTTTTTTTTTTTATTTTACTAAATTTCATTTTTGAGAGATATTTGCAATCGTAATTTGTGCACTTGTTTAGATTTGCGGTCTATTTATGAAAAAATTTCTTTCTTCAACATGAAATTCGTATCACTATAAATTCATCAATTAACCTGATTACACAAAATAATATTATTCTTTTTAACAGTAAATGCTACAAAGAACAAAATTGTGTTTCAATTGGATCTCCTATTTTAAGATATTTAGCCGAAATAAAACTTAGACTCGTAGAAACAGAGATTATGGAAAATTTTGAAATCACACCACCTTTTTGGACAAAATATGTAGATGACATTTTTATAATTTGAGATCATGATTCTCTCTCTCTCTCTCTCTCTCTCTCTCTCTCTCTCTCTCTCTCTCTCTCTCTATATATATATATATATATATATATATATATATATATATATATATATATTGTTATAAAAGTGCATTTTTATAACGTATTAAAAACATTAACAATTTAAATTGTGCTATGTTTAGAAGTGTTAAATTTGCAGTAGCGAAAATTGCAAAAGCAAAATTTCATGGGAAAGTGTTGCCATTCGCAAAATGACGCATGCGTTACGCACATATACGTTTGGCCTTTATAATATAGTCATAAACGTTTTAGGAATCCCAATTTCCTAGAAAAAAATTTATAAAGTTACGGATTTTTTTCTTTTTTTTATATATATAGCGTAACCATTAGATTTCAATAACACGTATTTCCTTTGAATTTTACTTCGCTGAAATATTTTTTGTTACGATGTCTTTTCTTATAATATTCCCGTGATTTGTTTTAAAATTTTGAATATTTCAAGAGTTCCTGAAAACATGATTTCATCTTTTTTCCTTTCTTTAGAGCAGTAGACTGAACTTTGCTTGGGCTTGGGTAGTATTTTGTTGTTTTTACGTTTGTTAGGTGCATTCATAAATATATAAATGTGTAGTACCTATAGCTATCGTTCAGTCTGTCCGTCTGTCCGCAGATAACAGAGCAAAAACTGCCCAATTGAATCGTTTGAAATTAAAAATACATGAATGTCTAATAATTTTGTCAAGTCATTTCGAATTTTATAAAAATGTGATGTATATTTTAAATATAGGGACAATCAAATGTATTCCGTTACATTACGACCAATGGGAAAATAGTTTCAAGTGCCTTTTAATGATGTCACACTCTTCAGAACATAAGAAAACTGATATGCATCTATGACGTATATACTAAAATATACATTCTGTACAATCTGTGGCGCAAAGAATATTTGTTATTAATTTACAAGACCGCAAAAAAGTATTCCGTTACATAATAGTAAAGAGGGAAACATTGTTTGGAGTGTGTTTTAATAATATTAAACTATTATTGATATATATCGTAAAGGTGTGCTACAAGTTATTCCCTGTATAAAAAAAAGCAAATAGAATTTACAGGGACAAACAAAAGATTTCGGCTGCTGTATTGTATCCGAACTACTGTATACTATTACACCAAGATGTTAATATACTTCGATATAGTTCAAACGCACCTCATTTGCTGCGTTTGAAGTGCTCTTTCGGACTTGTTTCTTTTCTATTCCAGTCAGTTACTTTTTCCTTTTTGAAAATGAGCGTATGAGCTTTTGAATGATCTTAGAGTTGTATTAAAAATAACTTTACATGTTTGTAACACCATTTAAGTATGTTTGCATGTTTTAATGTTTATATTAAAGACAAAGTGAAAATTCCATCATGACACTAAATTTAATACTGTGAATTGCATTTATTAAACTTTGATTAATCATTGTGTAAAAAATATTGTGAACGTAGCAAAAAAATCTCGAAAAAAAAAAAAAAAAAAAAACGGAGAATAAAGAAAATGCAGAAAACATAAAGTAATTGCACTGTCAAAAAAACTCGTCAGTATACACTAAATTATTCCTCGTTTTTGAACAAATAATTTCCGTACTTTTATAAAACATGTTTGATCCGTGAAATCTCCCAGAACGTCTACAAAAGAGAAAAAGATTCGTTCATTCCTACTAAGCATGCGTATTGGATCTAGTCGTAATAAATTCGAATTTATTTTAAAAATGAAAAACAAAAAATTCTACAGATTAAGATGTCTAATTTTGTTTAAGAAGACAAAAATGTTTTCGAATTTAAAAATAAAAAACAATTACTTCTTCACTCATTCAAAAATACTGACATTTGTTATTTAAAGTTGACTAAATTTAATAAATTTAAATAAAGTTGAATTTACAAAGTTATATGCAAATAAAAATTTGCATTTAATGTATGCTGTAAATAAACACATTTAAAAGATATTTTGATTTAAAAAAAAACGTATCGAATAAAAATACCGCATCCGTATTTTACCTGTAGCAATCTATGTAAATATATTTAAATTTTACATTTTTATCTTATCTTAATACTAAAGTATCAAAACTCCAGCCACAATCTCATTAAAGGTGAAATCTTCCCGAAATTAAATTAAAAAATTCAAGGCTTTTCAAAAAAATCTATCAAGCCATACCCATCTGAAACGAACACATTTACTTCAAAGCGCTTCGCTGCTGCACAACTACAGCCCCTGGCTAATATCTATGTCTCGTAATGGTGGGGTGGCAGGTTCATATCCACCGTCTGTCGCTTTTGCTTTTTCTCGACTTTCTAGAATTGACGGAGATTTTACCTCTTCGAACGGGGAAAAGGACAATGGATATTCGTTCATTGAAAGAAATATACCGACAGCATTGCTGCCAATAGATTTTCCATAAAATGAGTGAAAAGAGTAAAATGTTTTTGATAATGTATCCAACAGTAGTTATATTGGTTTAATCTATAAGATTTTTTTTTATTTTATGGTAGTGTTGTTTTTATTGCATATTTTATTGTAGTATAGTATTTTTTCTATTTTATTGTAGTATATTTTTATTGTATATGTTATAAAACATAGTAGGGATATAACGGACTATATCTACCATATCTATATCTATAATCTAAATCCTCCTTAACATCAGGCATGATAATTTTGAATCAAAATATTTTTTTATGAAATATCTAAGTAGCCTAAATTGTTCTGTATTTCTTTACTTCAGTGAAAACCTCAATGGAGGATAGAAATAAAGAATGTTAAGAGGCGATATCAAGGAATCATAACAGCTTTGTTAATGTTGGGGGTTTTTGTTTTAGTCAAATATCCACCACTATTTCAAATTAGTAATTTTTGCCTTAATTAATCTATTATTAACTAATAATACCAATAATACCAATAATACCAATAAATAATACCAATTTTAAACAGTGTATTTTATATAAATTAAAAAATTTGCTGAATTGGGAATATTCGAAAAGAGAGAAGGGATTCATATCTTGATCATTGAATTTACGTCTTAAGAATAATGTTGTTCCCAAATGGCTGAAAATTTACATATTAAGTGGGATAGCTCAAAATAACTGTTTGTGTATTATATGTGATATTTTCCCATTAGTTTTATGGGGGTGTCTATGATTAGTTTTAAGAAGCAAAAAGAAAAAAATGGTATATTAACCATTAACCACGTCACGACGGGAGCATTTTACGAAATTTTTAATATTTTATCACCAGTTTTTAAAAACAGAAATTTGGACAATTTTAAATCGAGAAAATACTCCGATTAAATAAAGCAAATTTCACAGTAAAATTTTACTGGTGGAGAAAAACAAGGACTCTTCAGCCCTTTTGCAGCACGTGTACGTGTCGATCGTCGCCAAGGGATTAAGTCTTAACCGCATTCGACACTATATCTAACTCGTTTTACGTAAAAATAGTTCAGTGTAGTGTACATAATACAAAATTCATAAAAGTAACAATAAATGAAAAAATATTTATAAAAACTTTTTTTAAATATTTCCCAGCAACCATTTATTAAAATGTTATGTATAAAAATTTTTGTTGTTCATTAACTGAAGATTTTGCATTTTTTTATCCATAGTAATTCTTTTAAAACCATTGAAAGAGGAAAAATTAATTATCTCCTGCATTTGAAGTTGCGAATTATTTTTTGCTTTACTGTAACAATTTTTCTTTTTTAAAGCAGTACAACTAAGAAAACATTTGTTACGCGAATTTTAATGTATTTCTTTACGCTGCCTCACAAAATGTATGCAATTGAACAGTTATTAATGTTATATTTTCCTTTATTTATTTTTCTCGTTTCAAAATGTCAGACATAATTGCGTGATCAAGCGTAATAGCGCCCATTTTATTGAAGGAAGAGTAGAATTTCGGAATTTCTTCCTGCTAATATTTCTTCTTATGAGATCATAATCCGTATTTACAATATGAAAATATAAAAGCATGGCATAATGCTTAATGAAATTTTGGAGTAATTTAGTTTGAGTTTGAAAATTTATTTGTGAAAATTTTATTAAATGAAAATGTAGACTGCAGATGAGAGATCTTTGTTTTATTTTTATTTTTCTTCATAAAATATTGGAGTTATGAATGAATAGTACTGTTTCTGTGTGAAGATATTTAAAAAGAAAACTATATATAAGAATTACATGACTTGTATTAAATACAAATAGAGTAATGGTTATGTCAATATTAAAATTTAGTTTTAAAATCCATTCTTTTGCAAGACAGATAGCCCATTAGAGTATATTACCTTTATGAAATTTGTTTAACTAAAGGAACTTGATGTCAATACATTACAGTGTTTGTCTGAAGTAAGACAGCTTAGTATTCCAACATTTCTTTTTTCAAACACAAAATTTGCTCGAATTTTCACAAAATGTCTGAATGCATGTTCCCGTACCTAACTCATTTTATATGAAAATAGTTGAATGTAGTATATGTATTAATAAATTCATAAAAGCATATTTATAAAATATTAAGGAAAACATACTTATAAAAACATTTTTTAAACTATTTCAGAGCAACCATTTATTAAAATGTTATGTATAAAAATTTCTGTTGTTAATTAACTGAAATTAAATTGATTCTTTCCCCACAACAATTCTTTTAAGATCACTCAAAGCGAAAAATTAATTTTCTCCTGCAGTTGAAATTGTGAATTGTTTTTTGTTTTACTGTAGCAAATCTTCTTTTTTAAAGCAATATAACTAAGAAAACATTTGTTACGGGAATTTTAACGTATTTCTTCGCGGTGCTTCGCGCAATTTATGCAACTCAACAGTTATTAATATTTTATTTTCTTTTATTTATTTTTCTCGTTTCAAAATGTCAGATATATTTGCGTGATCAAGCGTAATAGCGACCGTTTTGTTGGAGGAAGAGTAGAATTTCGCAATTTCTTCCTGCTACTATTTCTTCTTATGGGATCATAATCGATACTCGTGATACAAAAATATAAAAGCATGGCACAATGCTTAATAAAATTTTGTAGAAATTTAGTTTAAGTTTCAAAAATTAAAATATATGTAATTTATTGCAAAATGTATTTTGCTTGTCTATACAATAAATCAAAATTATGTTCTCTTATGTACAGATTGTCACAAAATTTTTATTTAATAAATAGACAAATAAAATTGTTTTTGTTACAAATTAGATATAGACTTTGTAAGTAGAATACAATGGCATTTAACTGGTTGTACTAGTTTTTATCTTAGATATATATTTTTTTCAAAATAATTGGGAATAATTATGAAAATTTCCTTTATTGGTCACACAATTTCTGAATGGACGTCCCCATATCTATAAAAATAATTGAATGCAGTGTATGTAATTATAAATTCATAAAAACATATTTATAAACTATTAATCAAAAAATATTTACAAAGACTCTATTTTTTAAGTATTTTAGAGTAGCCATTTATTAAAATGTTATGTATAAAAGTTTTTGTTGTTAAGTAGCAGAAATTTTGAATTTCTTTTTTTTAATCCATAGCAGTTTTTTTAAAACCACTGAAATAGAGAAATTAACTATCGCCTGCAATCAAAATTGCGATTTTTTTTTTATTTGTAACAATTCTTTTTTTTTTAAGGCAGTATAACTAAGAAAACATTTGTTACGCGAATTTCAACGTAATTCTTTACGCTGCTTCACAAAATTTAAACAACTCAACCGTTATTAATATTTTATTTTTCCTTTTTTTATTTTTTTCGTTTCAAAATGTCAGACATACTTGCGTGATGAAACGTAATAGCGTTTATTTTATTGGAGAAAGAGTAGAATTTCGGTAATTACATGACTTGTATTAAATACAAATAGAGTAATGGTTATGCCAATATTAAAATTTAGTTTTAAAATCCATTCTTTTGCAAGACAGATAGCCCATTAGAGTATATTACCTTTATGAAATTTGTTTAACTAAAGGAACTTGATGTCAATACATTACAGTGTTTGTCTGAAGTAAGACAGCTTAGTATTCCAACATTTCTTTTTTCAAACACAAAATTTGCTCGAATTTTCACAAAATGTCTGATTGCATGTTCCCGTATCTAACTCATTTTATATGAAAATAGTTGAATGTAGTATATGTATTAATAAATTCATAAAAGCATATTTATAAAATATTAAGGAAAACATATTTATAAAAACTTTTTTAAACTATTTCAGAGTAACCATTTATTAAAATGTTATGTATAAAAATTTCTGTTGTTAATTAACTGAAATTAAATTGAGTCTTTCCCCACAGCAATTCTTTTAAGATCACTGAAACGAAAAATTAATTATCTCCTGCATTTGAAATTGTGAACTGTTTTTTGTTTTACTGTAGCAATTCTTCTTTTTTAAAGCAATATAACTAAGAAAACATTTGTTACGGGAATTTTAACGTACTTCTTCGCGGTGCTTCACGAAATTTATGCAACTCAACAGTTATTAATATTTTCTTTTCTTTTATTTATTTTTCTCGTTTCAAAATGTCAGATATATTTGCGTGATCAAGCGTAATAGCGCCCGTTTTGTTGGAGGAAGAGTAGAATTTCGGAATTTCTTCCTGCTACTATTTCTTCTTATGGGATCATAATCGATACTCGTGATACAAAAATATAAAAGCATGGCACAATGCTTAATAAAATTTTGTAGAAATTTAGTTTAAGTTTCAAAAATTAAAATATATGTAATTTATTTCAAAATGTATTTTGCTTGTCTATACAATAAATCAAAATTTTGTTACTCTTGTGTACAGATTGTCACAAAATTTTTATTTAATAAATAGTCAAATAAAATGGTTTTTGTTACAAATTAGATATAGATTATGTGAGTAGAACACAATGGCATTTAACTGGTTGTACTAGTTTTTAACTTAGATATATTTTTTTTTTCAAAATAATTGGGATTAATTATGAAAATTTCCTTTATTGGTCACACAATTTCTGAATGGACGTCCCCATATCTATAAAAATAATTGAAAGCAGTCTATGTAATTATAAGTTCATAAAAACATATTTATGAACTATTAATAAAAAAATATTTACAAAAACTCTATTTTTTAAGTATTTTAGAGTAGCCAATTATTAAAATGCTATGTATAAAAGTTTTTGTTGTTAAGTAACAGAAATTTTGAATTTCTTTTTTTTTAATCCATAGCAGTTCTTTTGAAACCACTGAAATAGAAAAATTAACTATCGCCTGCAATCAAAATTGCGATTTTTTTTAAAATTTGTAACAGTTCTTTTTTTTAAGGCAGTATAACTAAGAAAACATTTGTTACGCGAATTTCAACGTAGTTCTTTACGCTGCTTCACAAAATTTAAACAACTCAACAGTTATTAATATTTTATTTTTCCTTTATTTATTTTTCTCGTTTCAAAATGTCAGACATACTTGCGTGATGAAACGTAATAGCGTTTATTTTATTGGAGAAAGAGTAGAATTTCGGAATTTCTTCCTGCTGATTTTTCTTCTTATGAGATCCTAATCGATATTTGCAATATGAAAATATAAAAGCATGGCATAATGCTTAATGAAATTTTGGAGTAATTTAGTTTAAATTTGAAAATATATTTGTGAAAAAATTTTTTAACAAAAATGTAGACTGCAGATGTCAGATATTAATATATAAATTGATATCCAGTTAAATACGATTGTAGCACATTTTCTTAAAATATATATAATTTGTTACAAAAAAAGTATTCTGCATGTCTTTACAATGAATCAACATTTTGTTTCTCTTATCACCAGATTATCACAAGAGTAACAAACTTTTATTTAATATAGTAAAATGCTTTTTGTTCCAAATTAGATATAGATTTCGTGAATGGAACACAATGATATTTAATTAGATAGATCAACTTTTATCTTTGTGTTATAAAATAATTTAGATTATTTATGCATGGCTGCCAACTACTACGCCTATTTAAAGTCCAACAAACATGTTAAAAACAGAAATTTTTGTAAATGATTAACAATAGTTGCTGTAATGCATAACATTTAATATATTTGGCATACATTTTACTAAAACATTTTTGTGGTTTCAAACTTGTTTATATGATTTAAATAGGCGTAGAAGTTGGCAGCTCTGTTTATAAAAATTTGATTGAATTTTCACAAAATTCCTGAATGGACGTTCACATATCTAAAACGTTTTATATGAAGATAGTTTGAATGAGGTGTATGTAATAATAAATTAATAAAAGTATATTTATAAACTATTAAGGAAAAAATATGTATAAAAACTTATTTTTTAAATATTTCAAAGCACCAATATATTAAAATGTTATGTATAAAAATTTCTGTTGTTAATTAACTGAAGTCTTGCATTTTTTTCATCTGTAATAATTCTTTTAAAACCACTGAAAGTGAAAAATTAATTATCTCCTCCAATCAAAGTTGCGATTTTTTTTTTACTGTAACAATTCTTCTTTTTTAAAGATATATAACTAAGAAAACATTTGTTACGCGAATTTTAATGTAGTTCTTTACGCTGCTTCACAAAATTTATGCGACTCAACAGTTATTAATATTTTATTTTTCCTTTATTTATTTTTCTCATTTCAAAATGTCAGACATACTTGCGTGATCAGGCGTAATAAGCGTTCGTTTTATTGCAGGAAGAGTAGAATTTTGGAATTTCTTCCTGCTAATATTTTTTCTTATGAAATCATAACGATATTTGCAATATCAAAATAGAAAAGCATGACATAATGTTTAATGAAATTTTGCAGTAATTTAGTTTAAGTTGGAAAATTCATTTATGAAAATATTATTTAACGAAACTGTAGACTGCAGATGTAAGCTATAAATATAAAAATTGATATAACCAGTTAAATACGATTGTAGCATACTTTCTTAAAATATATGTAATTTGTTACAAAAGAAGTATTCTGTATGTCTATACAATAAATCAACATTTTATTTCTCTTATGACCCGATTATCACAAGAGTAACAAAATTTTGATATTATATATACACAAGGAAAATGCTTTTTGTTCCAAATTAGGTATAGATTACGTGAATGGAACACAATGGTATTTAATTGGATATATCAACTTTTATCTTAGTTATATATATATTTTAAATAATTTAGATTATTTATGAAAATTTGCTCGAATTTTCACAAAATTCCTGAATGGACGTTCACATATCTAAAATGTTTTATATGAAGATAGTTTGAATGAGGTGTATGTAATAATAAATTCATAAAAGTATATTTATAAATCTTTAAGGGAAAAAATATTTATAAAATCTTCTTTTTAAACTATTTCAGAGCAACCATTTATTAAAATATTATGTATAAAAATTTCTGTTGTTAATTAACTGAAGTTTTTAATTTTTTTATCCGTAGTAATTCTTTTAAATCCACTGAAAGTGAAAAATTAATTATCTCCTGCATTCGAAGTTGCGAATTGTTTTTTGTTTTACTGTAAAAAATTTTCTTTTTTAATGCAGTATAGCTCAGAAAACATTTGTTACCCGAATTTTAATGTAGTTCTTTGCGCTGCTTCACAAAATTTATGCAACTCAACAATTATTAATATTTTATTTTATTTTATTTATTTTTCTCGTTTCAAAATGTCAGACATACTTGCGTGATCAAATGTAATAACGTCCATTTTATTGGAGGAAGTGTAGAATTTCGAAATTCCTTCCTGTTAATATTTCTTCTTATGAGATCATAATCGATACTTGTAATATGAAAATATAAAAGCATAAATGAAGTTTTGAAGTAATTTAGTTTAACTTTGAAAATTTATTTGTGAAAATTTTATTTAACGAAAATGTAGACTGCAGATGAGATATTTTTGTTTTATTTTTATTTTTCTTCATAAAATATTGGATATATCTTTATCAATAAATAATGTTGAGTTTGAAAAATTGTATGATTTGCATTAAATACAAATGGAGTAATGGTTATGTCAATATAAAAATTTATTTTTAAAATCCATTCTTTTGCAAGAAATGCAGATAGCCCTTTAGAATATATAACCTTTATCAAATCTGGTTAGTTAATGGAACTTGATATAAATACATTACAGTGTTTATCTGAAGTAAGACAGCTTAGTATTCCAACATTTCTTTTTTCAAACACAAAATTTGCTCGAATTTTCACAAAATTCCTGAATGGACGTTTACATATCTAATTCTTTTTATATGAAAATAGTTGAATGAGATGTATGTAATAATAAATTCATAAAAGTGTATTTATAAACTATTAAGAAAAAAAATATTTATAAAAACTTCTTTTTTAACTATTTCAAAGCAACAATATATTAAAATGTTTTGTACAAAAATTTCTGTTGCTAAATTAACTGAAGTTTCGAATTTTTTTATCCGTAGTAATTATTTTAAATCCACTGAAAGCGAAAAATTAATTATCGCCTGCATTTGAAGTTGCGAATTGTTTTTTGTTTTATTGTAACAATTCTTCTTTTTTAAAGCAGTATAATTAAGAAAACATTTGTTACGCGAATTTTAATGTATTTCTTTACGCTGCTTCACAAAATTTATGCAACTGAACAGTTATTAAAATTTTATTTTCCTTTATTTATATTTCTCATTTCAAAATGTCGGACATATTTGCGTGATCAAGTATAATAGCGTCCGTTTTATTGGAGGAAGAGTGGAGTTTCGAAATTTCTTCCTGCTAATATTTCTTCTTATGAGATCATAATCGATAATGTAAAAACATGGCATAATTCTTAATGAACTTCTGGAATAATTTAGTTTAAGTTCGAAAATTTATTTCTGAAAGTTTTATTTAACGAAAACATAGACTGCAGAGAGATAGTTGTTTAGTTTTTATTTTACTTTATTAAATATTGGAATATTTCTATGAGTGTGTATGTATGTGTCCGTCTGGAGATATTTATAATGAAAACTACGAGTAAGAATCACATAACTTATAGTAACCCTTCACTGCACCATGTGCAACATCTGGCACACACATGAAAAAGTTTTAATTGCACCATGTATCATTGCACCTCACTATGTACCATGAATTTGGACAATATGATAACTGTAATATGATTCATGAATTTGGACAATATGATCAAGAATTGTCCAAAGAATGAAATAACATGAAAATTTGTGCAAGTTAAATGGCTGCACTTGTCAAACAAAAATAGAATTTGTTTTCGAGAAACAAAACAATTTTCGATCAGGCTATTAAGGCAAAATTTACTTTTAATAATTTTACTGAATACTTAAAAATACTATTATGAAGAAAGTTAAATAAAAATAAAATGAAAAAATTAGGGCCAATTTAATTGCAAAATATATCAATGCAATATTTAAAAACCCTAATTGTGTATTCAGGGCACACGCCGTGAAATATTAATTTTTAGCTGAAAATTTGAAATTTAAGTGTTTAAAGCATCATAACTAAGAAAACATTTGTTATCCGAATTTTAATGTAGTTCTTCAGGCTGCTTCACAAAATTTTTGCAACTGAATGATTATTAATATTTTATTTATTTTTCTCGTTTCAAAATGTCACACATACTTGCGCGATCAAGCGTAATAACGACCATTTTATTGGAGAAAGAGTAGAATTTCGGAATTTCTTCCTACTAATATTTCTTCTTATTAGAGCATAATCGATATTTGCAATATGAAAATATTAAAGCATGGCATAATGATTAATGAAATTTTGGAGTAATTTAGTTTGAGTTTAAAAATTTGTTTGTGAAAATTTTATTTACGAAAATGTAGACTGCAGATGAAAAATATTTGTTTTACTTTTATTTTACTTCATTAAATATTGCAATATTGCAATGAATAAATCATACTGTATCTGTCTGGAGGTATTTAAAACGAAAACTTTATGTAAGAATCACATAACTTATATTAACCCTTCACTGCACAGTGGGCTACATCTGGCACATACCTAAAAAAACTATAATTCTCAATATGTACAATGGTCAATATGATCACTTTAACTGATCCAAAGTTGTCCAAAGAATTAAATAACACTTAGTTTGTTCCTGTTAGATGGTTGCATTTGTCAAAAAGTTTGAATTTGTTTTACTGAAAAAAAACAGTTTTATATCAATTAAAGCAAAATTTACTTTCATTATTTTTTCTAAATACTTAAAAATATTAATATAAAGAAAGTTATAGAGAGTTAAGCAGATAAAGTTAAGCGATTTGCTCCCATTTAATTGTAAAATATATCAATACATTATTTAGATACCCTAATTGAGTATACAGGTCACATGCCCTAAAATATTAAATTTTAGCTGAAAATTTTCAATTTTATTTTTATATTATTTTTCCCTTTATTGATCAATATATAGATTTCAAATAATTATTTTCATCTTTAAAAAATTGAGAAAATTAAAATGCAGATGGAATAGTGGTTATCTCAACATGAAAATTTATTTTTTAAATCCAAGCTTTTGTAATAAACGCAGACAGCCCATTAGAATATATTACGTTTAGCAAATTTGATTAATTAATGGAAATTGTTGTAAATAAATTGCAGTGTTTGTCTGAAGTATGACAGCTAACCTAAAAAAAAGCGTAGTTTTCCATTTATTTATTTATTTCAAATACAGATGAACTAACTGAAGTTATGATAAAAAATTTAAACTATCAGAATATTTTCTTTTTGAAGAGCTTTTAAACGCACGAAGTAGAAAAATATGAATTCTAAATTAATGAATAAATAAAAGATAATTATGTGAACTATAATTCATTGTTCGATACATTATACTGTATACTACATTAAGATGTGAACCAATGCTCCAATAAGTAAAATTACATTAAGTATTTTCAATAATAATAAAAAAAACTGAACATTATCTAACTACTTAATATTATGAGTCTTTTGACTAAGCAGGTTATTTTAGTGACTAAATTTGGTTTTAACTACTAACAATAAATTTTGTAAACCTAGAAATGTACTTTACATTACAATATTTTGTAGAGTTGCGGATGCATGAGGTTTTTTCTAAATACAAGTCTGTTATAGTATAAATATCTCAATTCGCAGTTATCAGTAGCTTCAGAGAATTTCAGGAATGAAACAAAAATCAGTGCGCTTACTGTTCGAGGAAGGGAAAAGAATGGCACAATAAAAACATAAATAAAGTAATCGCCAACAGACGACGCTTTGCAAAATGAAATTTAATGCGTAATGTAAGAATAAAGAATTTAGGCTTAAAACCGGGTGACATACTTAATTTATTGGGAAATGTCGTGGTGGATATGGTTACATTTTCGTAAGGCGGTGCCGATGAAGTTGAGGTTCTACATGACTCTCGTTCTGGAGAACACAATCCAGGTGGTACATGACATGTATAACTCAGGAACGTAATGCATAAACAATGATATTTCGCACATGTTATGATATGCTATATTTTAAATCATTGAGGTTTTTTCCATCTCTACAATGCACAATAGGTTTTAGGTAACCCCAAAAGCCAAAATTCACATAGCGTTAGATTCGGATATCCAAGAGGCCACTCATACAAAACTACCGGCTTATTACTTTATCATGCGTGAAATATCGTAAGAATAGTATCACCGCTCACCCACATCTTAGAGTTTATTTTTAGATATTTTTTAGCTTCAGTTTTGAATTCATATTAAGAAATTGATAAATAAAAAAATTATTCACTAAAAAGCAATAGAAAAAAATAATTTATTTTTATTTTTATTTTTTATTTATTTATTTATTTATTTATTTATTTTTTTGCGCATAGAATTTGGTAATACATGAGGATTCAATAAGCACATTTTTAACAATTTCTTGGTATTTTTATTTTATTTATTTTTATTTTTATTTATTTATTTATTTTGCATTGCAAAAACTATAAAAAAATCAAATAATTATGTATTTAATAATTTTTATTGCTAATGGACTCTAGAAATGCTATCTTAACAAACAGAAAAATTATTTACGTTTTCATTTTTCTGAATTTCCTACATTTTTTGCAGCAAGCCATTTTAATGTAATACGTATATCGCTAAAAATGAAATAAGAAAGAAATTCCTATTTTCTTTTACCTTTTCTACCTGTTAATCTCCATTCATACCAGTTTTCATTATTTTTAAAATTATTTATGTACGTGAATAAAAAATGTAATAATATGTATTCAATAGGATACATCGGATTTAAAGAGGTTAATGGGATAGTTCGTAAGATTAATTTTTAAAAGATTAAACATTTAAATTTTATACGACCTCCTAGACGAAATTGCACAATTTGAATGTTCTTCTTTTTAGTGCAACAACATCGTTACAAAAAAAATCATGCCTTTACCTTGAAATTTAACTGTATTATAATGGTTGAAATATTTAGCTATATACCTTTTTTCCGCACTAATTAAAATGGCATTTCATCAGCTAAAATCACAACCTTGTAGAAATTGACAATGATGCTTTTTTTCAACGAAAAATGTATGGTAACAAATATGACAAAATTGTTTCACAAATACAGTTAAAAAAGAAATACCACACAATCAGAGTCATGTAACGAGGCATCTGTAGCTTAAAATCCTAGGAACATAATTAAAATAAATCACGCGACACCCTGAAGTTATTCTCATATAGTTAAAAAAAAAAAAAAAACTCCAAGTTCTTCTAATAATGCTGCTATACAAATTTTGGTGGTCTTTGCTATTAACATGCAAGAATCGATTACATTTTGCTTAAAATTAAATGCACATATATTGTCTCCCTTGTTTCCTCTTTCTTCATGTATCTCAGAGATTTACATCTTAAACTTCATACATGTTCCCAATTGGCAGAGATGAGTTTCCCATTAACCATTACCCTTTGAGTTTTAAAGACACGCGTATGCAATTTTCTGTAGTCATTATGCCACAAGAAAATGTAATTATTTCTGATTGAACATTAAAAAAATCTAGAAAAACCATATAAATATTTAAATTAACACATGAAAATGTAATTTTTTCTGATTGAACATTAAAAAAATCTAGAAAAACCATATAAATATTTAAATTAACACAAGAAAATGTAATTTTTTTTGATTGAACATTAAAAAAATCTAGAAAAACCATATAAATATTTAAATTAACCGATTTTGAAAACTTTTACAATTTACATTACCTACTTATATCCAAAAAAAAATATTTTATTGTTTTGGACATCTTCCATAAATATAGAATAAAAAACACACAGTCTACATAAAAATATATTCTTCTTTATATATTTATTGGTTGATTAGTTGTAAATGTACTGTTCTAAATAAATCATACAATCTAAATATAAAAATCCAAAAAAGAAAAATATATATAGCTTTCTAAAATATTCTCAAGCTCTTTTAAGTTATTTTTAATCTCGCTATAAATTTAATCGAGCACAATATTTTATTTTCAAGCTATTTTTGCTGAAAACACGAAATGAAAAATAATGGATTTTAAAGAGAACCTTTGCTCTTAGATCGAGCCTTTTAGAATCACTATAGCCGTAAATCATATTCCAGGTATAAGCAAATGCATTAAATAACGTCTATTTTATACTTAAAGGGGACCGGGACACAAAATTTTCAAATTTTCTAAAACAGTTTTATTGCATTAACTTTTTTCTGGGTTTTTTTTCTGCTTAAAACATGTTTAGATCACACTTCTACCTTAATTGTAACAGTAAATATTATCTTTTTCGTCTTTGTTAGTTTCCAAAATCTAGTTTTCGAGCAATCGTTATCATAATAGCGACTTCTTGTGAAAAGCGTTTTTCTTCAGGATAGGTTTTTTCATCATTTCTCGCATTTAAATTATTACAACTCAAAAATCATTATAGACGAATAGTTCAAGACTTGGAACATGTCTTTTTTTGTTGTATTTTAATTTAGATTCAGAAAGTTCAAAAAAAAAATATTTATTTTAAAAAATACAGACATAAAAAAAGTTAGGTATATATTTTTCAAATTTTTTACTTAAAGTATTTTTAAATTTCATTTAAATTGATATTAAAAAAATTTAGAATCAAAATCAATGCTTATATATTTTTTTATTTATATAAAACAAAACTGAAATTCTGCTAATAATATTTCAAGTTGTAATGATTTTTAATTACCCCCACTTTTTTAATAAATATAATTTTTTTAATTTTTTAATTAAAAATCTGAGAAGCTTTATCAAGTGATTTTATTCATAAATAATATGATTAATTATTAGAAAAAAAAATCAAAATTTTAATTCAATAAATAAAAATCACTTTCAAATGTGTCCCGGACCCCCTTAAAGAAAAATAATCTTAAACATATGAAATAATTTTAGTTAACTGGTGTTACTGTCATTTGTCTAATTTGATATTACGTTATTAAGATGAATGGTAGCATTCTGGAGTAGCTTAATTTATGCCCATTATTTGTTAATTATTTACGTGCACTCTACGAACCATATCTTGAATTTTTAACCAACTACAAGAAGAGGAGACAATTCTCAATTCAACTCGTATATGTATATATGCACCAGGTGATCCAAAAGTCAGGACGAACTTTTAAAATGAAGAATTTGAAAACGAATCAAGATACAAAGATACAGTTTGCAGCGAACGGATGGAAAGGAAACCGGATTTTCTGTAATAACGAAAAAATAGTTTTGTTGGTGACAACAGATGGCGCTATAGTGTTTTATTGCACCAAAAGATGATTTACAAATGAAAAAATGTTGAAAACTTATAAGTTAGCTTAATTACAGTTAATTAGTACTACATTAAATGTTCAATGTGCTGTCCATCATTCATAAGTGTAGTTGTGAGACTAGGCACCACACCATTCACGTAATTTAGTAACATTTCTTGCGTTATGGCAGATACATTTTTCCGGAGGGCATCTTTCAATGCTACTAGTGATTCTGTTGGTCGCCAATAGAACTATATTTTCTCGTTGCCACACAAAACCCGGTTTCTTTTTCATCTGTTTGGTGCAAACCGTATCTTTGTATCTTCATTCGTTTTCGAATTAGTCATTTTTAAAGTTTGTCCTGACTTTTAGATCACCTCTTATATACATATCAGGGATCTGTCCAGACTTTTTTCACAGGGTCCTGGTTTTGTGAAACTGTGAAGTTTTTCTTATATTTGTGAAAACTCCAGTCATAATTTTGTGCATTTTAAATTGTCGAAGTCTTCAGGTTCTATCCTTCATATCTGAAAAAGCTGAGTAATATGATCTTCGATGAGTTCAACAGCTTATTTACAGGCCACATTTTATTTTTAAATAATCAAATTTGTGAAAAATTCAGTTTGAAGGTGAAAAATTCTGTAAAAGCTCTATTTAAGAGAGAAATAATTTTGTGAAAGGTCCTCTTTTGGAATAAATTATTTTGTGAAGGGTAGGGTCCTATTTAGGGATTAAAAAATTGTTAAGGCTCCTGTTTTAAGATAAATTATTTTGTGTCGGGTCCTTTAAAAGACCTAAAATTTTCCTAAACATTTTCTAGCATATGATATGGAGGGATTTGTACTATAATACAAGATGGATCAAAAGTACTTAGCATTTTTCTTATTTAAATACAAAATCAGGTAATTCAAATAACTAACAAAACACAAGATTTGGATACAAAAACATTTAATAATAGTGCATGCACAAATTTTTGTATGCAAATCGTGGGTTGTGTGAGCAACATGGAATTATTCTTTGGAGTTGTGTGCAGGAACGCTTTCTATTGTTAAGATTTAAAAAAAAAGAACTTTTTTGTTAGTGTCATTTTGTAAGTCCCATACCTCGCCAAATATTTATCTACTAACGGCAGTTCTCTTCGGCTTATAAACTTTTTTTTTTTTTTTTTTTTTTTTTTTTTTGCGGTTTATTTTCACGCGCATTCATGTGTGATGTACGTGACACTTTTCATATTTTTTTTTTTCTTAAGACAACTTAACCTTTTTTTTTCGTTTCTTAAACTTCAAATTATCAAACTGAAACTTTTAACTTAAAAAACATCCTGCCACTAGCTGAATATTAAATGTTTATTGAGAAAGCAAGTACATATTTATAGTTTACAAATTAATTAACAATACCGTTGCAAAATTTCTCTGCATGTCGTATGCTGAATTGGGGTTCATTCAGGGTTCTCGCTGTCCTTCACCATTCCACCATATCGCGATAAAATGCTTCATTTGGCAAGTAAACGGACGATGAGACTCGCCAATTAGCGAGTAGTCAACTTCTGCTCTTTGTATATGTTGTGCAAAAAAATTGAGATTTTTTTTTGTGCGTTTCTTTTTATGTTCCATAGCACCGTGCTACTTACATTACTCCATTTATAAAGGTACTGGTTCATTACCAATTATGTGTAGAAGCAGCCCAAGACACAGAAAAAATTATGGGATAAGTATTTCTCTATTATCAGTTTACTAGTATCTATGCGCCGGTAAAAACACAAATAAAATAACTTCCACGATCGCGAAATAGAGAAAAGTTTTGTTAGAATGGTGTTTAAATTAGTCATTTGTAATTCTATTCATTAGTTATACACTGGGTGTCCCAAAAATGACTGATGGATTTTAAAATTCAGTAATTTGCAAACGGTGACAGCTATTTAAAAAATTTTTGCAAGAGGGTTATGTATAATGTCTGGAGTTTTTTTTTTTTTTTTTTTTTTTTTTTTTTTTTTTTTTTTTTTTTTTGCCGTAATTTTTTATTTTAGTTCGCATCTCAAACAATAGATGGCGCTGACGGCGATTGAAGGCCATGTGATCAGTGCTGAATGAAGCGTAGACCTGGCCTTCAGTCGCCGTCAGCGCCACCTATTATTTGAGATGCGAACTAAAATAAAAAATTACGGTTAAAAAACTCCTGACATTATACATAACGCTCCTGTAAAAATTTTTTAAATAGCTGCCACCGTTTGCAAGTTATTGAATTTTAAAATCCATCAGTCATTTTTGGGACACCCGGTATAAAGTAATATTGGTCAGTTAATTCTTTCATATTTCTATGAATTTTTATTTAGAGTGCAAAAAGGATGTTTTCACATATAGGAGACATTCAGACTGTATTTATTTTTAGCAGATTTTGCAGCGGATACTTGAATTTCTATTTTGTAAACAATTACAAAAAATTTAGTTATTTTAAGAGCAGATAATAGGGGGTTAAAGTTAGATTTTTCAGTGTTTCATGCCGAATCTTTTTATTATTTTTTTTTTAATATTTATTTTATTTTATTTTATTTTATTTTATTTTATTTTATTTTATTTTATTTTATTTATTTATTTATTTATTTATTTTTATTTATTTATTTTATTTTATTTTATTTTTTTGCTACTATTTTTTTAATTCGCCAAATCATGGATGTTGGTCAAAATCCAGCGAGAAACCTGGGTTCATATTTCATTACACATTCTACACTGTTAAAAATTTGAAACTTTTGCTGCAACGTCACTCCACCGCTTTTGTAGAAAAGATTACTTCACTGTATTATGGAGCATTCTCATTGATCAAAATAGAGATATTCTATAAAAACAATGCAGTGACCGATGCAGCAAGAGTTAAAAACTTTTAGCAGTGTTGCTATGTGCCTACTTTCAAATCGCTGTTTTTGACGAATTTTTTTTTTTTTTTTTTTTTTAAATTAAAGTTCAAACCTTTGGGATTCTAAAAATGCTTTATTTTTGGTCCAGCGATAATAAAAAGCGAAGTTATAGCCCAATAATAAGCCATAGGTGAGCTTTCAGAAACTGGAAGTTACCATTTAAAAAGCCACAGAATGTTAAAGAATACATTTTAATACACAAATATGTAACATATAACATATACACAAATGTATGCACACCTTTAAATTTGATAGAGTTTAAAATTATAAATTTTATAATCAATTCTTATTTAAAAGATCTTATTTTAAGTTATTTGGTACTGCGTTTTTCATTGTGTATGTTTATGGGAAACATAATTTTTTAAATATTTTTTAAGATATTGATATACAATTTTGGGACAAGAATCTGCACATCTATAAGTATGTTATGAAGCAAAATGTAATTCGTAACTTTATATATGTTACCGTTAAAGCATATAACTCTGTTATTTTATAAAATATCTAGTTATTTCATGAAATAAGTATCCAAGTACGTTAAATTGTGTGAAATTATTGAGTTGTATAATTTAATTTTTTTTTTTTTAGAATAATGATTATCTAATCGCTAAAGTTTAAAATAAATAATTTGAAACTAAAACAAATCCAATTTTTTTAAATTATCTGATGATAAATAGTTAAATTCGTTCGAAAAATATATTTCATATTATTAATAAATAATTTGATTAAAAAAATGCATGAGAACTGAATGCAAAATTTTATGTTTTTTATATCAGTTAAACAGAATTACTAAATAACAGAACTCGGTGCGGCAATAAAAAGATCTCATAAAAGGATCGAGAAAAGCATATTTATTCCCATCGGGGCAAAATACTTTTTTTGCTAAAATTTGAAATTACTGATTAACGCTTGGTTTACCGGACAGATTTGTTTTATAATTATTTAAAGTTTTTTCTTCACATATATTATAAATGAAAAATTTTGTTTAAATTTTCTGCTGCCATTGTTCCAGTTGATAATTTAAATTAAAGTGGGATGCATACTTCCCACTGTCCACGAGAGGGTTAACAATTATTCCAACCATTCTTTTATTAAATATTTCTTATTTACTGATTGATGTCTCATTTCTTAAAAATAATAAGAAGAAATAAATAAGTTGCAAAAATATTTTTGTAAATTTCAAATAAAAAACGCTAACATAAATTTGACGTATTCAGTACTTTAACAGTTAGACAATCATTATTCTATAAAATAACTAGTTAAATCGTAAAATTGAGTAATTTTACACATTTTAACGGACTTTATTAGCTATTTTATGTGATAACTAGGTATTTTATGAAATAACAGATTATATAATTTTGTTTTTGATAAAAATTTCATATTTTCCAAAAAAAAGTGCCCTGAAGATAGGCACATACCTCAAGGAAATACTCTTCAATATTTCAAAATGTATACGCGTCTGTATATATGTATGTATGTATGTGTGGTGTAGGCGGCACTTTTCTCATTTTTTGTAAAGATAACTTAGTCCATTATTTTCACTGAAAGAGAAAATAACGCTCTTAATTAGTTTCTCGAATTTCTGACTTTCTAGGACGTCACGTTTCTGGGAGTGGCTTTTCTAACTTAAAATTTATTACTTCCATGTATCTTGTCCTCTCGTGAAAATGTCTCTTTTGTTTTAACAAATGCATTTTCGCTGAAGCAAATTTTCAACTTTCACTTCCAGTTTAAATACTTTAAAACTTCAGAAGTTTAATAAGATTTATGAAACACTTATGAATAGATTTCATAGTAGAAGTTAGAAATGAGAGAATGAGAGAATATTTTTTTTATGTTTCTGGTGTAGATTTAGTAAAAAGAAAAACAAAACAAAACAAAACAAAACAAAAAAAAAAAAAAAAAACCAGAAAATTACACATATGAGCAATAACACAAATTTGAAAATTACATTGATTATAAAATATCCTTATTAAGAAAATACAAATGCGAGTTACAACTGTATTTTTAACAAATAATGAAAACAAAAAAGCATTTTTTCTATCTCGAAAAGCTTTTTTTTTTAAATTAATGGTATCAAATTTCTTATAAGTGGATTACATATTAAAATACAATGTAACTTTTAAAATATGAGCTGCAACGCTACATATTTTTTACCTTAAAAAAATTTCGCATAAAAAATTAGATATACAAATTTTCACCATAAATACTTTTCAACAGAGCGTTGAAGAATATTTATTACTTCTGCTCGCCTGGCCATCTCATCGTCATCAGCCTGTGGTCTAGTTCTCGGAAATATACTCGGATATCCTTGCAATTAATAATTGAAAACAATTTTGTTGGACCCAGAAATTTTATTTAGTAACTAAAGTTGATTATTTACTGCGATCTAAAAAGATACATTTTATTTTTTAAAATTTCTGGGTCGAAAAATGATTGTTTGGTCTGCCAATTATACGACGGAAATTATGGTCCTGTAGAATGTTTCCAATTGAAAATGAAGAAAGTATCATTTATATTTCATTTATAGGGACGCTCAAAGTAATTCCGGTACATCATCGTCTGGATTAATTTTAACACAATTATGCTAAATGTTGAAAATTCAGTGATTAATTTAATTATTTTAATTGGTTAAAAATTACCACTCATTCATTATCATCTTTGTGAAAAATCGCTAGCAATGAATTTTAATGATGTTACACTGTTTCAATTATAATACATATGATGTATTTCACTGATTTGCATTTCAAAATGCTTAATGCTTTGTTCTCCATACAATTTATAGTTCACTTACATGGAAACACAAACAATCACAGTAGTGACTAAGAACGAAAATTGTTGAAAAAGTATTTTCATTTGTGAGATACTTTATAAATTTTGAAATTGTTTTAAATATTAATTTGTGTGTATATAATTTCTCTGGCATATACAGGGCTGAACAAAAAAAAATTAAATAGTGAATTAAAATTCTTTTTAAAATGCGTATGGATTCATAGTTTTAGTTTCTGATTTAACTAAAAACACATGTGCTGATAAAAAAATTCATATTTTTCACAAAAAAAAAAAAGTGCCCCGAAGATAGGCACAGACTATAAGGAAATATTCTTCAGCATTTCAAATATATACGTACGTGTGTATGTGCGTGGTGTAGGAGTCACTTTTGTTATTTTTTGTAAAGATAACATAGTCCATTATTTTCTCTGGAAGAGAAAATAACGCTTTTAATTAGTTTCTCGAATTTCTGACGTTCTAGAACGTCACGTTTCTGGGAGTGGCTTTTCTAACTTAAAATTTATTACTCCCATGTATCTTGTCCTCTCGTGAAAATGTCTCTTTTGTTTTAATAAATGCATTTTCGCTGAAGCAAATTTTCAACTTTCACTTCCAGTTTAAATACTTTAAAACTTCAGAAGTTTAATAAGATTTGTGAAATACTTATGAATAGGTTTCATGGTAGACGTTAGAAATGAGAGAATATTTTTTTAAATTTCGTGTGTTGGATTTAGTAAAAAAAAAAAAAAAAAAAAAAAAAAAAAAAGACAGAAAATTACAAAGATGAGTGGTAAGCTATTTTAGAAATTACATTAGTTCTAAAATCTCCTTACTATAAAAAATCCAAACACGAGTTACAACTGCATTTTTAACTAACAGATGAAAACAAAAAAGTACCTTATCAATCTCGAAAAGTCTTTTTTTTAATTAACGGGATCTAATTGCTTATAAAGTGTCGTCTAGATATTAAAATTGATTGTAACTTTTAAAATATGAACTGCAACACTATGTACATTTTAAAACTTAAAAAAATAGCGCACAAAGAACGTAGATGTACTAATTTCCACTATTTCAACACTTTTCAACAGTGTTGAAAGTTCTTGGGTGGATTCTTACTGTAGACCATCAATAGCAATATTACATGGAATTATTAATTTGGCGTTATTAAAGTCTATGGAACTACACTATCTACCAATTAGTGTTTGAAAATTTTCGATTTTTGACATTTTCTCAAATATTTAAAAATATATTTGTCGGATTCTTCTGAAACTTCAGGATTATGAAGATTATGTATGGCCTCATATTTATCAACATCCATTTGATAAGCAGGGCAATTAGGAGGCCGACAAAAAATTAACGAGTAACAAAAATATTTGGAATCACCCTGTACATGAAAATGCACGCAACGATTTTTCGCTGCAGAATACAGATATGTGGATACTGCACAACATGTACACTGATTTTTACAAGAATAGCATGTATATTCATGGAAAAAGAGTGATTTTTTTTTAAATTAAAAAATTCTGGTATGTTTTTTGTTTATATCGTGCAAGGTTTTTGACCAAATTTAACGCAAATTTCAGAAATATTGGCAAAATCTATTAGAAAAAATATAGCGCAATTGGAATATAAATATATTAAATATTTTATGAAATACGAGTAGTTTTATGAAATTTTTTTTATCTGCGCATACGCGAACGATAAAAACGACTCTTTTACATCATTTAATAGTCAACTCAATGGAGTAACTTATAAAAAAAAATCCAATCAAATATCGTGAAAATTCAAAAAGATATCATTCTTGTAAGTAAGCTGTTTTTACATTGCTCTCTAAAAACGGCTGAATGATAAGCGATTCTCCACAAATTGACATTTTTTATTAACTGACTTTTAGGAAAAAAATAGTATTTAATGTATACAATATCTAATACAATATTTCTGTTAATAAGTATCTTGACATCTGTGATAGAAAAGAATAAAAGCTCTTTTCCTTTTCTATCACAGGTGTCAAGATACTTATTAGCAGCAATATTGTATTAGATATTGCATTCATTAAATAGTACCAATTTTTTCCTAAAAGTCAGCTAATAAAAAATGTCAATTTGTGGAGAATCCCTTATAATTCAGCCGTTTTTAGAGAGCAATGTAAAAACAGCTTACTTATAATAATGATATCTTTTTGAATTTTCACGATATTTGATTGGATTTTTTTTTATAAGTTATTTTATAGAATTGACTATTAAATGATGTAAAAGAATCGTTTTTATCGTTCACGCATGCGCAGATAAAAATTATTTCATAAAACTACTCATATGTCATAAAATATTTAATATATATATTCCAATTGCGCTGTATTTTTTCTAATAGATTTTGCCAATATTTCTGAAATTTGCATTAAATTTGGCCAAAAACCCTGCATGATATAAACAAAAAACATACCAGAATTTTTGAATTTTTTTTAAAAAATCACTCTTTCTCCATGAATATACATGCTATTCTTACAAAAATCAGTGTACATGTTGAGCAGTATCCACATATCTGTATTCTGCAGCGATAAATAGTTTCGTGCATTTTCATGTACAGGGTGATCCCAAATATTTCTGTTATTCTTAATTTTTTGTCGGCCCCCTTATTGCCCTGCTTACCAAATGGATGTTGATAAGTATGAGGTCAGACATAATCTTCATAATCCTGAAGTTTAAGAAGAATCTGACGAGTATATTTTTAAATATTTGAGAAAATGTCGAAAATCGAAAATTTTCAAACACTTATTGGTAGATAGTGTATAAAGGATGTTGAAATAAAATCCAGCAAATGTTTTTTTTTTCGACGATATTGAAAAATAACTCTTTTATGTTCTTTCAACAGTTTAAGAAATTTTCTTTTCGTAGCTCCAGAGTAAGACATTCTTGCATTGTTTTCTAAAATAATGATATTTCATAGAATCCGACACGTTCATTCCCCCTGTAGGATCCGAATGACACTTTAATAAGTTAAAAAGGAATGGAGAGGGAATAGCAACAAGTTGAATGTTATATTCGCAAACAATTTTCCATAACTTTTTAAAAAAAGACAGGACATATCTGAAAAGTTTAGTAAGATTTATGAAATACTTATGAATAGATTTCATGGCAGACGTGTGATTTAGAAAGAGGCGAATACATTGTATATCTCGCGTGTAGATTTACATAGAAGATTTACAGAACGCGTAGAACGTGTTCACATAGAAGAACGTGTTTACATAGAAGAGTCCGAGTGCAGCTTTAAGGGGACAAATCCTATAGTTAGTTTAAAAAAGATATTTTAAAGAACAAACGTAATAGTCATATATGTGTTTTGTTACACTAAGCTATTGGTTGACTGCTTACCCCCAGACCTTTGAGTTTTTAAACTTTATTTAAAAAAATCAATAAAACCAGACGAAGAGATTTCAACCAATGAAAGCTCTTCCAGAATATCTGGAATATATCTTTCATCTATTCTTTCTGTAAATCTTTAATATTCAATTCTATGGAACAACTCATTAAAAATATCCACTCAAATATCGTGAAAATTTATAGAAATATCGAATATAGAATGAAAATAGAACGATCTGATTTTTAATTGCTCTCTAAAATCTACTGAATAAAAAGGGATTTTCTGCATATTTTCATATTTTTTTTTTCAGCAAAGAAGTTTGTATTTAATATCAATGAGTAGATGTAGAGTAAATTCTTAAATTTGATACTGTTTTTTCTTGAAATAGGCTCGTTCTAGCAGTTTTTCAAGACAAACAAAAGCATAAATAAGAAAGGAAATATCCCAGAAAAAATCCGGATGAGCATATCTTTAAATATTCGTCAAAATATCTAAAATTGGAAGTGTCTTGTGAAATGTCCGACTATATAGTGTATTTAAGAAAAAGTAATAAGCCGTTCATCTGTGATTGGTAATACATTTAATAAGGAAAAGACGTTTTTCCCTCTTTTCTAAAAAATATAAAATAAAATACAAAAAACTAAATTTTGATTTTTAAGAAAAAAAAAAAATGGCCAATATCAATTGATTTTCCAAGCAATTTGTTACAGAAAATCCTAGCATTTTTTTAGTCGAATAAATCTGTTTTAAGAAAGAAAGCTTATTTAATAAAAGATTTCAGGTGTATGTGGTACTTACTTAACTTTACTTATTAAATAGATTTTCTGGTTTAAAATTATATATATTTTTTTAACAGTAAAATTTGGTAGTTATCCTATATCCAAATTATTTTTTCACATAAAATTATAAAAAAAAAAATATTTAAAAAAAGACATTAGCTGCACTTAAATTACTTTACATTAAATAATGATCATTTAAGTAAATTTTCTCTTTTCGTGATTTTAAATCTAGAATTTTCTCAGACAATAATGCCATTTTATGCTAGCAGTTTCTTATGGCATACAAGCAGAAATGCATACCTTCAAAGTTTTGGATACTGGTATTTTTGTGCATAAAACGTTGTTTTATGTAATCAGAACCTTCTTTGTTTTAAAAATAACATTATTTCTAAGATAACATTGATATGTTAAAAGCTGGAGACTTGGCAAATTTGTATACAGATTTATTTTCTAATGAATCATACAAGTTCTGTACTAAACACAGTAATAACAGTGTTTTTTTTTTTTTTTTTTTTTTTTTTTTTTTTTTTTTAGCCTTTGATGATATTTCTTTCAGACAAGCTAAAAAGTGTCGTGTCAAAAATTGTAGTCCACTTTTTCATAATCTGGTAGTTAAAACGAGACATTCATACAATCTATATATTTAAAAGATCTGGCTGTTTTTTTAGTCATCAGCCCTGAATTTTCTACTCAACCGATTTTGATAATTATTTTTTTTTAATGGAAGCTATTTATTTGTAGTTGTGCCCATTTTAGCTATTTTTTAATTTATTTCCATTTTTATATTTTATTTTTAATTTTAAATGCTTTTTTATGATATTTCTATAAAATGGTGGCAACTCAGTTTAGCTTTTCTCTCGATAATAAAAATTTATTTTCCTATATCACTTTCTACCAGTGAGAAGCCTTATTTCTTCAGTGAACATGTCCTCGCATTTAAAAGAAAAAAATAATTGTTTTCGTAAAATTTAACCACAATAAAAGGATTGCATATAATTATGCACTAATTGAGGTAAAAAAAATATTTTTTTTCTGAGAAATAATATTAATAATGTAAATAAAATAATAGAAAATAATTTATGATAAAAATTAATGTTTAAAGCAAAATAAGAAAAATTTCAAATGAGGAAAATGATGTCATTCAGCAACCAGATAAATGTGAATTACAATATTATTACGGATGCCTTTTTCATATTACTAATAAAAGTATTTTTAAAAAACATTTGAAGAAAAAATGACGTCACTATTTAAAACATCACATTTTTACTCATAACGATATTGCATTTCAATATTTCTTTTCATTATAGACACTGAGATTGAGATTTTACTTTCAGATGACTTCAGTGAAAATAATGTCATAGCAAAAATGAAATTAGTTTAATAAAACTATTATTTTGTGAGTGCATATAAAATAAAATTTCTAAATTTCGCCAGCACTCAGGTTACAATTTTAACTGAAGATGTGCGAATATTTGCATCCAAAATTGTAACTGGCAAACTTGACATTAAGTTTTAAAATATATTTATTATATATTGATTCAGTAATGTAATTACTTTTGCTTTTTATTTTAAACCAAATCGATCGGGTCTTTTAAACATTACATTCGTAAAATTCGACGGGATTCCACTGGTTTTATTGTTAAAATGCATTTCCTTTTCCTCAGAGTCTATAAAAAAGCGTTTAAACTAAAGAAAAAATACGTTTTTGATGAATCTAGTCAATGAAGAAGTAGCACGTCAAATTGTATCGCTTTATTATTCCGCAATTCCAGTGTCTCAGAGAGAAATTGCTAATCAATTTGGTATTTCACGTCGTTCTGTTTGCTATTATAACTTGATGCTATAATTATTTGCTATTATAACTTGACTATAACTTGACATTATTATTGATAAACACAAGAAAAATGAAATTAGTTCATTGCATTCTAAACGGGGTTGCCCTTTTAAAAGACCTCTAACACTTTTTTTTTTTTTTTTTAATCGGAGGCGAAACTGAATTCTGCAATTTCAGAATCTACATTCAACTTTTTTTTTTTTTTTTTTTTTTTTTTTTTGTGCGAAATTACAAATTATCTGTGTACGATACTATTATTACTAAATCAAACAATTCCATAGGTGTTCTGAGGTAAAAGTTAATTACTGCATGCATACATATAAAAATATATAGCTTTTTTCTAATTTAAAATGGAAACAAATTAGAATTCCAAGTTCTGCAGCAACTATATATAATTTGCTTCAGATTATGGAACATATCTGTGTATCATTTCTTGTCTAGACTGATTATTTGAATTACGAGAGCTCCAGAAATTTTGTGAATTTATAATTATGTTATTTGAGTCTGAAAGGTAGAACACATTTACATTAAAGCCACCTAAAGTTTATTTTTACTGCACACTGTTATTTTTTTTTATTTTATTTATTTATTTATTTTTTTTTTTTTTGTAAAAACACAAAAAAGCGAGACTTACTGTAAATCTTCCTAGTTCTCGTTTAAGTGCATTTCATCGAGTTTCTTGATCATCATTTTACTAATTTTTTTCCTTATCATATATATAATTCCTCGGAGGGATTTCCATGTCTTTATTTACAAATATTTTTTTCTATGTCAAAACTTGTAATTTCAGATACACACTTAAAAAACATTTTTGCAGTTTTCTTAGAAATATCAAAATAAAAAAATAAAAAAATAAATAAAATTTAGTTTAAAATTTGTTTAAGTTTGAATAATTTAGAAAGGGAAAATCATCCTCTCGTTGTTAGTGTGTTAGAGAGTTAGTAGTCACTCTCTCGTAGTTAGTGTTCTCGTTGTTGTCCTTTCTCGTTGTGGGATTTTTATGATCTTTTCACTGAATCATAAAAGACATATTTTGATTTATTAAAAAAAAATCTCCCATTACACAGTCAGTATAGGGTGTACTTCTACTGTCAAGAGGTCTCGAATTCAAACCTCAGGACAGCTAGAAACAAATTATGTAAAATTTTAAATGATGCAGCATTACAAAACTACTCAAAAAATTCGAATTCTCACAGTCCCACTGAAGATTGAGTGATTTCGTGATTTTGAAATCAAATTAAATTATTATCATTAAAAATAATTTTACAGGGTCTTGTGCATTTTTAACAATATTAATTTAAAGAGTCAATTGTAAATTTACTGAACAACTTCTCTGTTATTTAACAGAACCGCTGTTTTTCTAGTCTCTGTAATTTTACATAAGACTTAAGATAATGAATTACCCGTAGATTCTTTGTAATTTCACAGCAAAATTTTATCAATGCAGAAAGAAATATTAGAGCTAGTAAGTTGAAAACTTTTGTTATACTGGAAATTATTGCTCTAATTGGTAGTTATTTTGTATATGATAGTAATTTTGCATGAATTATTACGCAGCAGATTTTTTCAATTGGCTGTTATAACAAAAAAAAGCTGCTATATGAACGACTGTTGCATCGAATTTTTTAATATTTGTAACGAATTCGGTCTTTGTTCAGGAAGGCTGGCAAACTTTTTCTGACCCGAAAACTCTAATTTTGTATAATCACCCCTTGTAGATTTTCTAAATCCTCCCTTGTTTTAAGAAATTAATACAATGAAATTCGAAAATATGTTACGACCAGTTATGTATAATATAGTAATTTAAATTTAATAATGGCCTAATTAATGTATTTTTAATCGTCAATATGTAACATTGGGAGTTCCAAAATTCTTCAATCAATAAACTTTTTGAATAAATCCAAATTATTTATTAAATATTACAAATAATAATTAAAACCAGTATTGTTTATGAAAATACTTGTATATGAATTTTAATTTGAAGATGAAATACAATTGTCGCTAGTTGGCGGAAAACTAAACCTCTCAAGAAATTTATGCTGTTAAATGACAACAGCTATTATAAAAAAGGAAGTTAATTCAAAAAGCAATCTTTCTTTAGATGTAAATAAGATCTTTGAAAGAATTACAAAATTTTGCATTCACACTATCGTGATTAATTTAATAGTAAGTGTAATGTATCAGAATTGAGAACACATTTTTCCAGGGTTGCCACGATTCAGAAAATTTCCAGGCTAGGAAATTGTTTGGCATCGGTATTTTCTTAGTGAGAATCTCTGTTTAAATTAGGTGAAATTTTGAACATTTAATGTATCTATATTTTTTTAATGAAAAAAATACTGGTATTTTAATTGATAATTTCCCCGAAGCGTGGCAATCCTGGTTTCATAATATCTTATTTCATAGTGAAAAGCAAAGCAATTAATGCGTGAAACGTCACCAACGCTATTTAAACAATTGATAATTTGATCAATTTCTCCATTTTAAGATAAATTGGGGAGATTCTTTCCCGATCTCTTTTTTTTTCCGTAACATCCTACTAACTATCAAAACTATCAAAATAAATCGAATCAGTCACCAAATTTCCCGCTTAAATAGGGATTTTCTGTGTGACACTTGTATACTCTGGTGGCAGATTTTAAATCTTAATTATCTGATCTTTATTATCTAGATTATACATTAAGCAGAAAGTATTGTGAATTATATGTGAATAACTACCATTAATAATAGCTAATCTACTTTTAAATAATAATTAGTATGCTGTTAATGACAACCGCTATATTAAAAAAAGAAAACTAATTCATAAAGCAAAATTTTTTTAGATATAAATATGATCTTTGAAAGAAATACAAAATTTTACATTTAGACTATCTTGAATAATTTATTTGCTTAGCACTAAACGTAAACTAATTAGAACTCTTTTATCTATTTCATTTTAAAATGTTCTGTAATCTAAAAAAGTATCAAATAGACAGTTTTAACCTCGATCATATAGGTGTCAGTACTACTATTAATAATAGCTAATCTACTTTTTAATAATAATTAGTATGCTGTTAATGACAATCGCTATATTAAAAAAAGAAAACTAATTCATAAAGCAAAATTTTTTTTAGATATAAATATGATCTTTGAAAGAAATACAAAATTTTACATTTAGACTATCTTGAATAATTTATTTGCTTAGCACTAAACGTAAACTAATTAGAACTCTTTTATCTATTTCATTTTAAAATGTTCTGTAATCTAAAAAAGTATCAAATAGACAGTTTTAACCTCGATCATATAGGTGTCAGTAATAAAGCAGTTTTGATACAAGATGCAAATATTAAACATAATAAATTTCTCTGTGTGTTTAGTAAAGCATTTCAACTCATGAAATACGATAAAAAAATGCATTTTTTATAATTTTAAGAGATATTTAGATATGTTTAGATTCTTTTTCTCAATAGACTATTTAGCTCTGCCCCCAATGAGCTATGCTCGTCAACCCCCATTGAGACACAACAAACTTTAAAAATGCGTAATATAATCGGCTTTTAAAAGATTACGAAACATTGAACAATATTTTTTTTTTTTTTTTGAAAAATTAGTTCCCTGTAAACGGTATTTCATTATTTCCCTTTAATTGGAGAATTTTAAGGTCAAAACAGTTTCTGTTAAATATCTATGAAATGTTTCTCATGTTTGATTAAATAAGATCAGTAAAACAGTGAAACACATAGAGTCTTTGTGTCCTGGTATTTTTAGGTAGCTTTCATAACAAAAAGTAAAAAGCTACCTATTGCAGCCGTCCAGAGGAAAGCACTTCCGGAAAATTTTGGTATATTTTCACCGATCATGACTCCCAGACCCCAAAACCACCCTCCGTTCAAATGTTGACATATATATATATATATATATATATATATATATATATATATATTTAACCATATATATATATATATATAACCATATATATATATATATATCTGATTTTTGTCATGCGATAACTAACGTATTTATGAACCGATTTGAATGAAACTTGGTATGTACATAGTACATACAAATGTCTCAACCGAGTTCGTTGGTCAGCATCATCCGCCATTTTGTTTCAAAATGGCGGCCATTTTAAATTTTTTAAAAAATTTAATAATTAAAATTAAATGCGAAAAAATCAAAATTTGAAAAATATTTTTCTTTTACGTGTTAGAACTTAAAACAACGATTCCAGAACACTTTTTATTTTGTCCATATCTTCCAAAATGATTGAGTTATAGCACTTTGAATTTTTCTTATGGCTGACATTTTGAAACGATCTGATTTTTGTCACGTGATAACACGCGTATTTATGAACCGATTTCAATGAAACTTGGTATGTACATAGTACATACAAATGTCTCGACCGAGTTCGTTGGCCAGCATCATCCACCATTTTGTTTCAAAATGATGGTCATTTTAAATTTTTTTAAAAATTTAAAATTTAAAATTAAATGTGAAGAAAATTAAAAGTTGAAAAATATTTTTCTTTACTTGTTAAAACTTAAAACAACGATTCTAGAACACTTTTTATTTTGTCTATATCTTGAAAAATGATTGAGTTATAGCACTTTGAATTTTGCTTATGGCTGACATTTTGAAATGGTCTGATCTGAACGATCCATCATGTTGCTTTGAAATGGCATACACTTTATGATGTCGTGGAATTTGGCGACTCTCTAAATCGCTTAAAATAAAAGCAGGTTGAATAAAAGATGACTAATTTCTAAAAATTCCTATTAATATTCAGTCTTGACAAAAACTAGTATTCAATCTTCTAAAATCATTAATTTTATAAGATTATTTCCACTAATTTGAGCTTAGTATTTTTGAACAATGTAACTTACTTTAAAATAAATAAATAAATATATAAATATATGAAAGCTACCTCTTCCTCCCGGCATTGCCGGAAGGACTTTTTCAACCGCGCCATGATCATTTTAAATATGATACGCACACACACACACACACACACACACACACACACACACACACACACACACACACACACACACACATATATATATATATATATATATATATATATATATATTAGTTAATACATTTAACGCACATTAATGAATTTATTTTCTTTCTCTTTTTGATATTCACGTGAAAATACTTTTTGTTGTTCTCTACGTATTTACATAATTGTAAACGGACCTAAAACGTACACATCTTGTGTAAGCGCCAGAGTTCTCGGAATAATTATAAAGGCTTATAGATTTTTCCAAAAACTATATTGGTTAGCACAAACTGTAAAAAAAAAAATTCAAGAGGTTACTAAAAATTTTTTAGTAAATTTGTATTCCACAGAATTTTTTAGTAACCATTACAAACTTTTTTTTTTTTTTGAAAGTGAAACAAGCATTTCTTTTGTAAACTGAACAAAAGAATTTTTTGTATAACAAACTTAAAAATTTTTAGTATGAGCCACCAAGCAAATTTTAGTAATAGCTCCAAAATTATTTTTAATAACCATTACGTGCGCCCGAAGGGCAGGAGGTTCCTTCGAGCTGCATCCAAACTTCTGAAGCGGAAGATTTTCGACAAAACTGCAGTAGATGGCAGCACCAAACATTGCTAACTGCTCCGACAGGATTTTCATAATCCCTTTACTAACGAGTACTTACACTACATATATTCGGGGCGTAGGACAGTATCGAACCCGGGATCTTTTAGTCTGGAGTCCGTTACTATAACCACTATGCTATCCAAGTGAGTTTTAGTCATAGTTATTAAAAATATAAAGCTACTAACTCTCTTCGTTGCTAACTTTTTTCTAGTAATTCTTACAGATTTTCTTGTAACTGACTAAGATTACTAAAAATTTTTTAGTAATTACAATGATCACTAAAGTTTTTTTAGTAGATCGACCCTTTTTTTACAGTGCAGTGCTAAAATTTTTGCTTTAGTTTGAACCAATTTTTGGTGCTTAGTAGCTGCCTCCATAAGATGGTGAAATCTCGTACCAACATATTTCAACCTCGTTCCAATTATTGGAGCTATACTTCAACCGGAGCTCCATATATTGGTTCAAGATTGCACCGACGTACAGTGGCAGCTGTTAAGCACCAAAATTTTGCTCAAACTAGGACAAGATTTTTAACAGTGCAGCAATACACATAATTGATAGCAATCACATAAATATTTTATATAATTACACATTCCAGATAACAACTGCATAGTACTGTGACTACAATAATTATAAAATTCTTCACATCTATTAAGAATAAAGAAAAAAAAATCTAAGTTATTGAAATTTAGTCAATTAATTATTTGTTTTGAGAGAAGTTCCTTCAGTATTCAACAGTGTTTCTATATTTACATGTGTTTAATTGAGTATTTAAAACATTTATTAATTATACGGAATTCGATAACAAACAACGTCTTCGTATTTATGTTATAACAAAACGTACCATGGAATCCTTCACGATATTTTATGCACATTATTTAACAAATATTGTTTCAAATATATTGAATTTTAATTAAAAATAAATTTAGCGAGAAAACTTATAATGAGAGGAGTGTTTTTTAATCTTGAATTTCTATTTGAAATAGAGATTTTCTCCGTAAATGCATTACTTTATTTAACATTTCATTTCTGTATTACGAGCTTCCTTTGTGCTAAATTTAGAAATCTATTAGTGTTTAAAATCTTTATGACTTCCCCTTGCATCTAATTATTAGAGCTTTAGAAGCATTCATTTAGATGTATTTTATGGTCTTTAATCTTTTGATAAAAGAACCGAAAGATACGAAATGTTAAACATTAACTAAGCTTTTAAAATATTTTGAATATCGTTATCTTTTTTGTTGCAGAGATAGCAAACAAAAATTTTGATAGCTGTCCAAAAAGGTAAAATATAAAATCGTTAAAAATTTAAATGGTTTATGATTTTTCTATAAGTAAACAAACTCCGCGTTTAATCTGAGAAATTTTATATAACAGTCAACGCCATACAAAATGTACTTTCTAGATATTTTCCTTTTTGCACAAATCGGTTTTAGCTAATAAAAATGCATTTAACTTTTTCTTTGCTGCTTTATTTGGTATGTTTTTAGTACCGGAAATGTTTCATGGGAAATGACACAATAGATTATAATGTTTGAAAATACAAATTTTGGCATATACAAATCGAAACCATTACTATTGTGTGTTGATCATTATCATATAAAAGGTCCTTATCTTTATCATTTGGTGCGTTGAATCAGAAATCGCTTCTATAAAGCAGATTTTTGTAGTCTAGGTTATTTTCTTTTTTGTTTTCATTATATGATTGAGTCATTATATAAAAATATATTTTTTATAGTACAGGGCTCCCAAATGGTCCGCGAACTGAACACCAATATTTATTTACAGAAAATTTCATAGTAGGTTTCTATAGCATTTGTGCTAAAATTAACCTCCAAAGTGGATTTCTGCACGATTTGCAAGAAAAATTTAAAACGAAAATCTTTCTAAGAAAATATTGATGTTCTTTTGGCGGACCATTTGGGAGCCCTGATCGCAAAAAATAAAAACAAACAAAACGATAATATGCCATATTTATTCGCGTATTATTCGTACTTCTATTTAATCACTTTTTAAGTATTATAATTTATAATAGTGAAAAGTATATTAGTAACTTCTTAAAATATGTTCTATATTATTCATTTTTTAAAAGACAAAACGATATATTTTTAATGAATTCTTAGTGAAAAATACACAAAATAGTTTTAAAAGAATTTTGTATGTTAAGTTTTTTTAAAAACGTTGGCTAAATGAGCTGTTGATTTTGAAAATCATCCAAGTCTATTTTATTAAAATAATTAGTTGAAGCTAATTCTTATTATAAATTAACATAATTTAAAGAAAAAATCCTCAATGAAAAATATTCACGTTTGTTTTTAAAGTATTTCCTAATTGTTTTTTTTTTTGTTGTTAAGTTAATTAAATGAGCTGCTGATTTTGAAATGCAGCCAAACCTATTTTATTAAAATAGCAATCAGTCAAGGGCAAATCTTACTGTAAGTTAACATAAAATTTATAATCTTATAAATTCACAATTTAAAACGCTCAAGTTAGTTTTTACAAAATTTTCTATTTTAAGTTTTCTGAAAAAATTTTGACTAAAGAGGCTGCTGATTTTGAAAATCGGTCAGGCTTTTGTTAAAATAATTAGTTAAAATTAAATCTTATTATAAATTCGCATAACATTTATATTTTGTGCGTGATTTCACAATAAAGTTAGTTTTTATGTTCACAAGTTAGTTTTTAAAGTAAGTTCAGGAGGGGTAGTTATGACCTTATGACGATCTTTTACATTTTCAACATTGATATTTTTCTACATGTTTCTATTTGGAAAAGTGGTATTTTTAGTACATAGGAACTAATTTTGACTCTTTAGAACACTTCTTGAAAGTTTTAATTCTTATATTCTTTTTCTTTTTAAGTTAAAAGGATGGTTATAATTACCCCATCAAAATCTCATAATCACAGAAGTTTGGGTGTAGTTAAGACCCTAGTGGGGAAATTATGACCACCATATCTCCCCTTAATACCTGAACACATTTGTTTGAGGATAATTAAGACCATTAGAGCTCCAAACTGACAAATCCGTTTATTAAAATTTTAGTTAACTTTGTTTCAATTGCTATTTCGACCTCACAAATGATACAGACTAGTGATAAAGAATGTCTGAAATGAAAAATTCATTATGGGGTTAATATCTAAAGGCAGAGTTCTCGCTGTCACTCGCAATTGCGCCAAATTGCGATTAAATTTGTCATTTGGTAAGTAAGCAAGCGATTAGATTCGCCAAATTGCTAGTGCTCAATTTTTGCTTCCTTTTTATCTTTTTCGTTTTTCATACATATACATTTATGCATATTTTTAATATATACATATTTTTAATATATTTGTAGCAGGTAGTTGAAATTAGATAAATAACTGTCGTTGTCACAGTTATAAAAACTTAGGTTATTTTAGAACGCATTGAAAAAAAGTGGGTACATTAAAGGATTAAAGTTTTTTTTTGTGAGCTACACGGTGACTTTATCTTGCTAATACATTTTTCATTTCGCGAATGTTTTTTATTTTTAATTAGCCAAATTAATAACGTTGATCAAATGTCAGCGAGAATAATGTCTAAACGTGAAATAAAATTTTACCGTACACAATTTTCTCCATTATGAAGATGATTATATTTACCCCCTGATCCTTATTACCCCACCTAATTCTATTCTCTATGCCAAATTTTTCGAAGAAAAATGTAATTAAATGGGCCATTTTTTTTCAAAGAAGTCCATTTTGTTAAAGTAATCAGTTAAAGCTAATTCTTATACCTTAACAATTAAATTTATGTTTTTGATTATTTCCCAATAAATATCTTTTAACAATAGTATAAATTTGTTACTAGTAATTTGTTGAGTCAACGATATTTCAAATGCACTGATTTTGAAAATGGCGCAAGTCTATTTTTAAAGGGAGAGGAAATACAGTTAAGAAATATAATTAGATGCATTAAACTTACTACTAATTATTATTTTTCTTTTTCAAATAAATACATATTTTCAATAAATTTTCTAAAGAAAAAAGATATTTTGAAATAAAATAAGTAATCAATTTTTTGATATTATAATAATTCCATTAAAAAAATCAACATTTTCAAAAAATTACTGCCTTTGAAAATGAAAAAAAAATGCCACTGGCATGTAGCTTTTGCATAATTGTTTTTTCAGCAAACAAGCATTAAATTTACATAAAATCACATCACAAAAATATAAAATATGTCCGTTACTTCTGACGAATGTTTTTAAACTCATTCATACGCAAACCATTAAATATCTAACAATAACAAGGAGTGGACTTATACCAATTTCAATATCACCTTCTCGAATCAAAAATTAGTATCGTTAAGATAAATATAATAATTCAATATAGTAATATTAGGACTTCTGTCAGATAGATTATTGTAGGCGATATTACTATGAACATAGATTAATATTTTTAAAGTTTTTTAACATTTCGAAAACTTTTAAATATAGATGATATGTTATAATCGAATGTAGCTTGAGTGAAATCCACTAAAAGAAAAAAGCAAATTTGGTTTAAAATCATAAGAAATTAAAAAAATACATAATTAGAAGTTTCCGCACAGGTTAACCATTTCAGGAGAGCCGTTTGCAGTTTGAAAACGTTTAATTTTAATTCCCAAACTGCCAAACAGCACCAGTAACTTTAAAAGAATGTTTGAATATGTTTGTCACCATAATGAATTACATCATATGTGCTTTTATGACATGGGGTTTGTTGACAAAAAGAAAAGTTTTCATAAACTTTGCTTGAAACGCCTAATACTTTGAAGTGGAGATGGCAACATCATCAGCATTTGGTGATGCAAAAATGAATCTGAAATGTTGCTTTTCAATTGTATTATAAAATATCATATTTGAGACTTAAATATGACTTTAGAAGAAAAAACTGGTCGTCCAGGGCCACAGTAATACCTATCCATCATGGATATGCATGCTATAAAATATTAAAATAAAACATATGAAAGCTATTTTTTAAATGTATCACAATTCAAAAATATAATTTAAACACTTAAATATTTTTACTACTTGATTATCCCATCGACCAATTTCGACAAATAATTTAAATCGCAAAACATTTCGTAAATTACACAAATTGGCATAATATTTTTTTTGAAATAACGAAATAACAGATAAATTAGTAAAAGATTAATAATAATACAAATGAAATGTCGAATTAAATGTCATTTGACGACGTTACAGGCACGTGTGACTTGTTTAATGTCAAATGAATGTGACATTGACAATAAGCCATTATTGGCAGTTAATTTTACAGTTTGGCTATAGTTTTTTGATCGACCGGATAGTCAAGCAATATCAAATTGCGTAAAAGATGCATCCTTATAGCCCCAAAATTTAATAACTATATGAATTAAGTTTATTGCGTTGTTTAAGCTTATCATTTCCAATTAAAATATGTCTTTAAATTGAAATTCGTATGGAATGCAGAGTCGTGAAATATCGAAGAGTGTGGAAAATGGGATTACAAATATCTCGGCAACTAATTATCCGATCGACTTCATTCTTTGTGCAAAATGAGTGTTTGTTATTGTCTTTTACATTCACAGAGTCCGAAAAATATGGTTCCTAATAATCGAGGTGACTGATATTAAACAGGTTTTTTTTTTTCATTCCTTCATACTAAATGCATACGAAATTTCAAGTCACTATCTGAATTTATTCGAGAGATAGAGCGTTTATAGACAGACAGACACATAGTCAGACGGACGCCACATTTTTTTTTTTTCTGAAAGTGCGTTTTTCGGAATCTGCGGTATTTGAAACGTGTAAATCATTCAAAATTTTCTTTCGATTTTCAAAAGGATTGTAAGACTTACCCTATACTACGTATGATGGGTAAGAAATAAAAATTTTTCTTCTGTAAAATTATTTTAAAAAATCATCTCACAGTCAACGGATTACTGGTTATTTAATGAAATTCATCCAAAATTATTAATTTATAAAAGCTAACATTTTTTATCATATGTAAACATAGATACAAAACATGCATTCAAACTGATATGCTTAAAAAAATTCAAACTGCGTCATTTATGTATTGTACCTCCATATTCATGTGATTATTGATTACGTTTCTCTAGTTTCAAAAAAGTAAAAATGGAACAAAAATGCAATATCATTAAGCATTATTTTCCTTCTTAAACTGGCATACCATTAAAATAAATGATCCCTTGATAATTCATTAACTGTAAAAAGTCAAAAGATAAGGAGATAATTAAGTCTAATTATCACCCAAATTCATCCTTTTAATACCCATTAATTATAAGGGAGTTAAAGAGAAATTCTTTTAAAGAACTGTTGAATAAATCATTATAACTTTTGTTTATTATAAATGACAAGTATACCCTCAATGTTAATGAGGAATTTTATAAAAAGTTACTTTTGCATCGTAAATTTTCTGTATAAAATTCTGTATGACAGACGTAAATTTTATTTTTCAGCTGAAATATGTAAAAGAGACCCAATGAAAATACTATTACAGCAACAGGGTCTTATTTTTTCATATTATTTTTTAGAAATTATTTTACTGAACTGTTAAATAAATTAATATAACTTTTTTTTATTATAAGTGATAAGTAAATTCTCAATGTTAATCAGTTTTATAAATGTAACTTTTGCATCATAATTTTGTTTTATTAAACCATTATAAGAGTGATGTGAATTTTAGTCCTCTAAAAGATGGAAAAAAAGCAGTAAAAAAATCTCCACCGACCAATTTTACTGAGACATACGCTGTACATTGGTTTTTGTGTTACATATTTTATTTTTATGTTTTTTGAAATGATTTGAAAAGTAAATTTCCCATTTGGTTAATATATATTTGGCAATATTTATACCGTTTGTTAGCTGGTTTGGTAATCAACCCATATCAATTTTGTCTACATAAAAGGATATTTAAATTTGCATTTTTTATAAGGAATAATGCAAATGTACGTTATGAGTTTGCATTACAGCCGAACCCCGTTATAGCGAATTTCAAGGGACTGAGGGTTTTCTTCGCTATATCCGAACCGTTAAATATATATTAGAGTTCACAAAATGTGTATATTATTAGCTCATACCTGTATATTCAATAATGATGCACTAAAAAAAAACGTAAATTTTATTAAATATGATTATTAATGAATTAAACTGACTAAAATCGATTACATTAAACTAATACAATATTAAATAAATAAACTAAAATGAAGATAAATAGGAATACAGTACAGCGCCGGTTATTCGAACAAGTCGAGATCGATCCAAGTTCGGATATGCAAAAATTTTGAAAAACAGGAAGATAATTTAAGGTATGTTCCCGACTATACTAAAACCTTTGCATTTTATACAGGCATAGGATTATTAACACTAGTTATTACTTGCGTTTTTAAAAATTGTTTTATTTTATTTTATTTTATTTTTTTACTTTTTTCTGTTTGTTTGTTTATATACTTTTTTATCATTTAAGTTTTCTTTTTTTTATCATCTTCTAAAGTCCAGAGATTATAATTTAAGGATTTTTTTTATTATTATTGATTGCTTCAAAGCAGACGTTGTGTTGTTTTGAATGCTGCCATATCTCGAATTATCCTTAAATACTTTTCTAAACAGCTGTGAAACAAGTAATGGAAAATGATTGACGGATCACACCTGCAGAATGCCTACAATAAAAGTGAAAGAATGCAGTTCTTACTACTCTTTAATAAAAAGTCTTTTCCCTTATCATAGCCTTATCATATTATAATTATGTTTAATCTGTTGTAATTTTATCATGTTTCACTAGCCGATATGCATTTTTCTTATAAAATTAGAGTCGAAATTCTGTTTTCACAGCAGCTAAAATGTAATAATAATAATAATAATAATAATAATAATAATAATAATAATAATAATAATAATAATTTATAATAATAATAATAATAATAATAATAATAATAATAATAATAATAATAATAATAATAATAATAATAATAATAATAATAGTAATAATAATAATAATAATAATAATAATAATAATAATAATAATAATAATAATTTATAATAATAATAATAATAATAATAATAATAATAATAATAATAATAATAATAATAATAATAATGGACTGGAAAAAAAAAGTTTGCTCTAACCAATTCTTAAGATTTCGGAAGTTTTATAAAAGGATAAAATAGCATTAAATACAATAAGAAAAGCATTAAATACAATAGGACGGGGCCAAACTGTTCGTTCGGTATATCCGTGAGTTCATAATATATCGAGTCCGCTATAACGGGGTTCAACAGTATTTACTATAGTCTGTTTTATAGGTACACCCTCCTATAAAACAATAGTCTCTATTCTGCTATTTTTCACGTGCTGCGTTTTCAAAATAAATGCATGCTGTAAAAGCAATACCGAAAAATACAGAAAGTTAATTCAAATTATTAAAAATCAACAAACCCTTTTTTATCTTAAATATTTTATATTCCTATGAAATCAATAAAATCACGATATATAATTCACACATACATAAATAAAATTACATATATATGTGTTTACCAAAGCTGGGTCTTTATGTGTATCTCATGTTAGGCCACCGGTTCGTGTACCTATATAGACGTTTGCATCTTGTGTTGCAGTTGCAGTCTTACCAAAATGTGTGGTTGAGAAATGACAAGCTGGATTTTGTTCTCGTAGCTTATATGGCAGTGCACTTGGAGGCATTCCAAGGGTTCCGGGTTCAATAACCAGTTTGAATATTTTTTTACTCTGCTGGTTCTACGCTTAGCTAGCATTGTGACATTTCACTAATTCAATAAAAAGAAGTCATAAATTGTACTTTAAACCTGACAAATAAGGTGCGTTTATATTATAACTAGCTTTATGAAAATTCAAAACTTGTTGTAACAGCTGTAAGCGCTCTTGTGCATTAATGCATGAATGTAATTTTTTTTTTTTTTTTTACGATTATATATATTAAATTTAGTAATAGGGAAATAGCATGGCTCTACCTTAAATAGCACGTTATCACCATGGCAAACTAGAATCATTACAATAGGATAGCATGGAATTAATTGCAAATGGTAGGAATTAATAGAATGAAGAAAACTATAAATAATATATTTTGAAGTTTTGATTCGATTATCATAAAATTTGAAATGATTCTGAAAAAATCTGCAACGGTTATACATATTAAATTTCAAATTATTTGTTAGATATTTTTTGCGCTATCATGCGGGCAGACGAACAGACAGACATACGGATCAAACGACTTGTCCTATGAATTTAAGTAATTACGGCATATTCCTATGTACTGTAATTTGTTGGAAATATTTTGGGTGTCTCTGTAAGTAAACTATAAACCCTACATACTTTATTTAAGAACTGAAAATGGCCTAGTAAATCTCAATAATATATATCAATTAAAAAGCAACCCAATTATATTAAGGAAAGTAAGATTTTAGACAGGCATAAAATAGACAAACCGAATTTATAAACACTATGTTTTTTTAACTATGTTGGAAAATGTTAAAATCGCATATCAGTTTGGAATTTCCCTTTCACCAATTTATACCAAAAAGAAAGAATACTTGAATTCTTTTGTATAACTCTGTTTTGTTTACCTACATCTTTATGTATATGACACTAATTAACTAAATTTGATTAAGACTAAAGCATGCTTAAAACATCTGAAATCACACTTCAAGAGATTATCATTTATAGACGGCCATGTACCGCATTCAATTATTTGCTTATATATCATTTGTCTGCAATCTACAAACCTATCTTAGAAATTCTAAATGTAGTTCAACGTAAAAACTCATTTAAAAACCACCTATAAGCTATTTTCGTCCAAACCCAATAAACATTAAAAACTCTTTTCAATAGTCTTGTGTATGATCTACAGCATTTACTATAGACTCTATGTAATATGCAAAAATTTATTTAAACATAAAAACTCATGCGAATACTAAAAATACATTTCCAGGAATCATCACTAATATACTTCGGATACAGTGTAACATCCGAAATTTTTTGTCTCCCTATAAATACTATGCAATTTTTATTATACAGGCGATAATTTGTAGTAAATCTCAGCAAAGTATGTAAATTTCACTGCATCTGAAATAGTGTAACATAATTAAAAGATTCCGCAGACGACGGCCCATTGGCCACGATGTAAAAGAGTACTTTTGATAATCTCTGTAATTAAACTATGCATCAATTTTTATAAAATTTGAAAGGATGCACAAAATTAAAAAACTGTTATGTATTTTAAAATTCAAACCTTCCAGTTGGTTAGTTTTTGCGCTATTTTAAGCTGACAGATGGACGGATCACGCTACAAATATAGATGTTAGGTATTTTATGTAATTACGAACTTACCTAAAAAGGTATATTTTTTGCAATATTAACAAGGCTGCTTATTGTCGACTATTTTTAGTTATATTTCGAATCACTTTCCTAAAACCAAAATCCTTTTATAAGCTCTAACAAAATGTAGAAGAAAATCATAGTAGAGACTTTTTCTTCTTTTTTTCGAATGATGGTTTGAAAAAATTATAAAATTTGCGACATTGACTGTCTTGTAATAAAGACATTTTTATTACTTTTAAATACATATACATGCGTTTGAAAGTATCGAAACAATTTTTATGCATTGAATAAACAAAATCATATTTTTGCATTTGCAAATATTTACTTTTTTATCATTTATAGTAATTGGCTTCATTAAAATTTAAACATATGTTTAAAAAATATGTGCGTTAAAAAAAAAATAAATATTCATTCCAAAATAAAAATTGTTAGCATTGCTATAGATAATAAAATCCGCAGCTGTTTCAAATTTAAATCATCTGTTCATAACGAGTTTATAAATACTGAATGATGAAAATAGATTTCAGAATAATTACTTCCCAAACCCATATTTTTATAGTCTCGTTTTTATTTATTTTTTCAGTATTCATGTTTTTTTTTTTTTTTCGCATGAGCATCTCAACCTCTTGCTCTGAGAAAAAAGGTTTTTTTCTCAGAGAAAAAAAAAATTTTCTTTGTGTTTTTATATTAAATATAATAAAAAACAAACTGTCTAACTTAATAATTGTTCGTTCTAATTTTATTAACTTAAGAAAAGCAAAAATATTGTATATGTTTTCGAAAATTACTCTCAGGTGGGCAGGATGCGTATAAATACTTGTATTTGGGTACCATTATTTCCAAATGATAAGATTTGCGTAATGGGGTCCGAGACACAAAATTCTACAAACTTTCTAAAATAATTTTATTGTACTAAATATTTCAATGTTTTTCTTTGCTTAAAATGACATTTAAATTATGTTTCTATCTTTATTAGAAAACAAAATACTAATTTTTCGTTTTTTTTTTTTTATTTTATTTTATTTGGCTTTAATTTTTTCCGGCGCAGTGTGCCCGCTCCGGGGACACCATATTTTATTCACATAATCACAGGGGACATAATATTTTTATCACCAAACTTGCAAATAGCACTAATATTATTTTAGTGAAATATTGCTTTTATAAAGAAAACGTGAATTGAAGCATTCTTAATTTCAAAATAAGTCATTTATAAATTCCGGTAGCAGTCCATAAGTTCTCGTTTTACTAACATAATTTGCCCGTGCCGAAAACAGTTAAATAATCATTTTCAGGATAATGACCTCCTGTGAAAATGATTTTTTTCACCATTTCTCGCATTTAAAATATTATAACTCATAAAAGAGTTAAAGATAAATGGTACAAATTCGGGGCATGCCTTTCTCAATTGTTGTACTTTAATTTTGAATCAATAAATTAAAAAGAAAGTATTTGCTTTTGAAAAAAAATTTCTTTTTCTTTTTTAAAGTAACATCATTTTTTAAGAGTTTTACTTCAAATACATTTAATTTTTATTTAAATTAATATTTTTTAATGCTAAATCAAAATTAAAACTGATATATTTCTCTTTATTTAAATGAAAAAATAAATAAATTCGACAAATTATATTTCGAGCGATATCAAGTTATATTTATAACAATTTTATATTACCCCACTTTTTTTATTAAAAAATTTTTTAATTTAAATTTTTCTTTAAAAAAGTGATAAATTTTATCACATGATTCTGTTTAGAAATAATATTATTAATCATCACAAAAATTTTAACTCAATAAATAAAAATTATGGTAAAATGTGTCCGGAACCTTCATAATTTTACAATTCTGCGAATAAATAAATGACGATTCAATAGATCATTTTATTCCTTCACAGTGTTAAATAATGAAAAAAAAAACTTGAAAAACAGAAATTATACTGCAGCAAATTTGCTGTTTATTCTCATTTGCATTTATTCACAAAATTTCCTTTTTAGTATTCTCCCGTTTTTAAGATAGAAAATTTCAATTAAATGGAGAATTTGAGTTTTTTAATATTAATGTAAGCAATTGCGCATTAAATATTAAAATTAAGCTAAATAATAATTACATAATGTACTATTGGACAGTTAAATGGACCAGGTATTGTATTGCACCCGTTTATATTGGCCCGTTTTCAGAAAATTCGAAGCTAGATATTCAGAATTTAAGACTGGGCATTTTCTCCACTATCATGCTATGTGAATTTATACCAACTAGATATGTTCACGGACTTGCTTACATACCTAAAACCAATCAAAGAAATTTTACTGAAAATTTTCCGAGTTGAAACAAAAGACTACCGCTTTACTGTCTTAGAAAGGAATTTCCATTTTTAATATATAACAAGTCAGGATAAAAAGGAAATGTCCTGTTTATTTCTACAAAACTTATTATTTCTTCTCAAAATTGAAAGATTTCTTTAAAAGATAGATGATTCACACGAAATCACCTTTATATTAAGGAATTTTTCAACAACGTGTTTCGAAGAAAAATGATTAATCATAATCATTACAATAATTTTGAATGGCCAGTTTGCAAATCAATTATGTTATCACTACTCACTAAACCCGTCTAAAACCTTAAAATATATTCATCAAGGAAATTGTAGCGTTCTAGTTATTAATCCAATGTCCATATCTTCACAGTACTATGCTTCAGAACATGGAAAATGTCTTTATGGAGCATTCTCGATGATAAACTAAGTCAATTCTAAGTTGAATTCACATAATGTCATCCTAAATTTTGATGAAATGCCTTCTAGATGCAGTGAGACATGACATGATATAAAGCTCTTGGGAATTCACAGTATAATAAACTGTTATATGAGATATTGTAACTTGATCTTCTGTGCGAAGTAACTCTAGCTTTGCAAAATCAATTCTCTTGGTTTTTAATTTTAATTTTGAGAAAAAACTGCGATCGTGAGCCAAGGTACAAGATTATTTTCATGAACAAACTTCTTAAAGTCTACGCGTAAGGTATGCGTAGTCTTAATTGAAATATAAGAATAAAGCAACACTAAAGAGAGTACACATAAGTGTATAGGATGAGTTGTCTTGTATGCCTAAAAGGGAAATATACATAATCAGTTTTTTTTATTGGCTTGCTATCAACAATTAAATAAAGTGAAGAGACCTTTGAGATAGTCTCGAAAATGAATTTACATGTTGAAATAATTATGCAGTTTTTAATTTCATATAATGAAGTAGACGAATATTTATAGTAGAAACATTGTGACATTTGATTATTCAATATGGACTAAACTATCATAAAATATTTAAGTTTAAATAATTTTTATAAATTTTGATTTACGTTTAAAAAAGTATTAATAAAAAATAATTCACTCGTTTATAAACTTTTTTTTCAATACACCCAAATTTTAAAAACTATATTTTTTCCATGAATTCATATTTTATGCATTTTTTTCATTTCATTGCTGTTGTTAATATTTCTACACAATCCTCAGGCATGTTTTGAAAAATATAAAAGACCAAAACAGTTTTTTAATACAAATTATTCTCGAAAATTTTTCTAGTTTAAATATAAATTTATCTTGATTTAAAATAGAATAATCTACACATTTGTTTGATATGCATGTTAAATTGCATAAAAATCTTACCTGACTAGTAAAGCATTGCAACTGAAGGTATCAAAATAATAGAATATGAGCAGCTGTTGACAGGTTGTGCTTATTTTGTAGTTGACAATCTAATCAAATAATATTAATGTATTGGCAATAGTTGAGGTTTGCTAGGTTTAATCGAAATTCCAAAATTTATCAAGCAGTCGAATTTTATTCCAATGGTCAAGTCATACGAGTAGTAATTAAAGTAGTAAAGTACGAGTAGTCGTTAAAACAGAGCCCAAAGTCATTTTTAAAAGTTTTGTTCAGCCACACATAAAAATATAAATAACTTCTACAATACGAGAGTTCTCGTAGAGTCCTCAGGCTGGAGCAGAAATCACTATTCCATGCCAAAAAAAAAAAAAAAAAAAAAAAAAAAAAAAAAGTCAACAAATTTAATGTTTTATTAGATAAGACACCTGGTAACATAGTTTGTAATAATAATCGAACAGTATAGAAGTCTATCCGTTGAGCTCTTGCAAGCCAGTTTTGTTAGCATTGCGTAGGAAGACAGGTTGGAATGTACAAAGATAGAAACAAGGGTTTAAAAATATACAAATAAATACATCAATTTTTTCAAACAGCCCTTTCAAATCTACTATAGAGATTCTTCATCAATACAAGGCACAGCATGCTAGAAAAAGCAAAGCTTTCATTTTTTTTCTAGCACGCTGTGTCTTGCACTGAGAAATAATCTTAACAGTATAGATACGAAACGGCTGTTTGCTACTAGTCCAAGACCCAACCGTAAAAAACTCTAAGCCATAGAGCACAAGAAAAATTTCTTTATTTTATGGAAGAATAGGAATAAGGGATTCTAGTCATCCGTGTCTGCCGGAAGCGAAGTGGTGAATAAGCCAAAAAATGATACCACAAGTGGTTCACCCGTGCGTTTAACATTGTGTTTGCCGTAAAATTAAAAATATGAAAACAAGGAAAAATGGGTTCAGGAAAATATAATGCTAAGTCTACGAGTATACCACTAGAGGTATTCATTTTTATCTTATGCACCATTTCGCTTCCAGCAGACATAGATGATTGGATTCACCTATTACTACTCTTCCATAAAATAAAGGAATTTTTCTTGTGCTCGATGACTTAGAGTTTTGTGCGGTCGGCTCTTAGACTATACTTTTTCATGCATTCTTTTTGCATTTCTAAACGTTGTTTTTCTACCTTTATGCATTTTAGCACAAAGGCTTTACTTGCTGTTTTAACAGATTGGAATGTAGCATTCAGGATGAACGAATCAGATTTAGGAATAAACCACACAGCGAGGCGGGCGATAGTTAAAACAACGTTGTGAAAGAAGTTCAGCATACCAGGAAAGAAATTACGTAATTTTTCGCGGAAGGATTTGGATGTAATATGTCCAACGTCAGAAAACTGCGCGGGAAAATGATTCGTGGAATAAATTTAGAAATAAAAACAGTAAAAATGGTTTCGTAAAACATTCGAAAAAATAAAAGTAGTTTTTCTCAGAACATTGTAGATTTGGTAGCTGACAAAAAATAATAAAGGGATTAAAAGTTTTCAATTTTGAATAAGGTAATTAATATACGCGTTTTAAAATTAAAGGAAATGAACTAAAAATAAATAATAGAGATTATTGAGAATGAGGGAAATAATAAATATGCCGTAAATTTAGAATAATTTAAATGAATATTCCAAGGTGAATTTTTTATATAACATACATATATTTATTTTTTATAATCCTTCTAATAAAGAAAAATCTATTCAGAATACACTTTACGATTTTTAAATTAATCATATTAGATGGTAAAAATACCATGTGTTTTTAATTTTTTTCACAAAGTTGAAAAAAATTCAGCTCCTATTAAAAGTAATTTAAGGTAGCTTTCCCAACCAATGTAAATTACATTGTCTTCTTTATTTTTTTAAGGTTTATAAATTAATTATCTGCGTGTTTATTTAATTTATTGCAATTCCTCTAAAATTGTTTAAATGTTAAGCATATTTTGTTTTACGTTTGATAATAGCTATATATATACCTCATTTCACAATGCTTTTTATAACTAACTCCATTCAGAAAATGAATAAAAAGCGTAGTATCTCCATTTAATTAAGTTCTTGTGCTATTCATTTTATTAAATTACAAAAGCCTCATTGTTAATTATTCCGTTGATTTTTTTTTCAATTGTAATGTTTTAAAAATTTTATAAGTAATTCTTTACCGAGATTTTTAAACATATTTGGATTACGAATGAAATATCATTTTGCATAACTATTATTTCTATTTAAATATAGCTTAAGTTTTTAAAAGAAGAAGACTAAAGAAGAATTTCAGAAGTAGATTCGAAACGGCTGTTTGCTGCTTTTTTAAGCATTATTTATGTATTTCTAAACTTTAGTTTTCTACCTTTATGCATTTTAGCACAAAGGCTTTACTTGCTGTTTTAACAGATTGGAATGTGAACTTCAGGACGAACCAATCAGATTTAGGAATGAACCACATAGGGAGGAGGACGATAACTCAAACAATGATGTGAGAAAGGGGAGTGTACTAGGAAACGTATTCCGTATCAGCTCACGGAAGGAATTCAATGTACTGCGTCCAACACGACGCCTGAAAAATGCGTGGGAAATTGATTCGTGGAATAAATTTAGAAATGAAAATAATAAAAATAGTTTTGTAAAACTACTTTTTACTTTGTTTCTACTTTTATGCACAAAGGCTTTATTTGCTATTTTAACATATTAGAATGTAAACTTCAGGACGAACAGATCAGATTTAGGAATAAACCACGTGGGGAGGTGGACGATAACTCAAACTGTAACGAGAGAGAGGGTAAGTTACTACGAAAGGTAATCCGTATCTGCTCAAGGAGTGATTCCGATGTACTGCGTCCAACGTCAGAAAAATGCGTGGGAAAGTGATTAGTGGAATAAATTTAGAAATGAAAAGAGTGAAAAGTAGTTTTGCGAAACGTTCGAGAAAAAAAGTAGCTTGTCTCAGAATATTATAGATTTGGTAGCTGACAAAAGTAATGAAAACATTTAAAGTCTTAAATTTCGAATAAGGTACGCGTTTTAAGTTTAAAGGAAATTAACTAGAAATAAATAATAGAGATTATAGAGAAATAGCCAAATAATAAATATGCCGTAAATTTAAATGAGTTTTGCAAGGTGATTTTTTTATATAACATACATATATTTATTTTTTATAATTCTCCTCATAAAGAAAAATCTATTCATAATGCACTTTACTCTTTTTAAATTAATCATATTGGTTGGTAAAAATATCATGCGTTTTGATTTTTTTTTCACAAAGTTGAAAAAAATTCAGTCTCTATTAAAAGTAATTTAGGTAGTTTTTACCTCTCAATATAAATTATATTGTCTTCTTAAAAAAAAAGGTTATAAAATAATTATTTGTGTGTTTATTTAATTTTACTGCAATTCTCTAAAACTGTTTAAAATGTTAATTATGGTTTCTTTTACGTCTGGTAATAGCTATATTTTTCATTTCACAAAGCTTTTTATAACTCCATTAAGAAAATGTATACAAAGCGTAGTACTTCCACTTAATTAGATTTCTGTGTTTCATTTTATTAAATTACAAAGGTCTCATTGTTAATCATTCTGTTAATTTTTGTTTCAGTTTTTACGTTTTAAATATATTTTTAAGTAATTCTTTACCAAGATTTTTAAATATGTTTGTCTTACGAATGAAACATTATAGTGCATAGTTATTATTTCTATTTAAATATAGCTTTTTTTAAAAACAAATTGGCATAATAAAAATTATATATGAATATATAAACATCACAAAATATTTCAATGTAATAATTTTTCGTCTTTTTGCCAAGCAAATTTACTTTTAAGGTAAAATTTTAACTCCGAAGGATATCTTCGACTGTTATAATATTTCATATGCAAATGCATTAGAAAATAAATGAATAAATCCAAAGTCTTACGGATGCTAGAAAAGTAACTGAAATTTCTCACAGGAGTATATTATCAAATGAGAAAAGGGTCACCAAATAGTCATAAAATAGTCAGCTGGTCTGTCTTGCATGTATTACTGTAGCACATGGCATTTGGAATGAGGCAGTTTAAAGACAATGTCCACAAAAAAGATTCAACATGAAAGAGCAGCAATTTCTGAACAGATTAAAGTATTCATGACGCAAAATTATCGAACAATTTCTTTGAGGGTCCTCTAAAAATAATGCTAGTAACTATGCATTCAACACGTAACGAAAAGTTTAAAAAATCTAGCAGAACTGAACTCATTGTTTTAAGGTTAGCATTTATACACTATACATCTAATCTGAATAGTAAATTATCCAGTTTGACTAATTACTTGAGAGGGTTTATCAGTTACCGCGCACAGCATTAGCAGATGGAGCTGGCAGTAGCCGAATGTTCCAGTGCCAAGCAAAAGAATTCATATAGTTCTTCACCGTGATTTTATTAATTTACATACTTAATACCCCGTTACAAGGGTAGCTATGGTGAAATCTGTAGCTACCTGTACTTGTTACCATTATTTTGAATAGGTAATAAGATAAGTTAAGTTAAAATGCATAAATTCTCTTCAGCTTTAAACAAAGTACATCATATTATATTTGTCTAATTTTGCTGTAAATTTAAGTAAAACTTCTAAACTATTAAAAACATTAATTAAAATGCCTGTTACCCGTTAGTAATTTGTAGCCATTTCTATTTTAGATTTTTTTTTCTTTTTTCCATAATTTCTCCAGTTAAGTTATTTCGCAGATAAAACAGCCAGAAATTATCGTATTCAAAGGTATATTGTTTATCCTCTCTTCAAAAACCGATGGGGATATTATGGTTGTAGTATGGCATAATATGTATAATAATCCAAATTTTAAAAAAATCGCATTTGGTCAATCTTCAGTTAATAAGTCCGTCAGAATGCATTGTGTGACGGTAGGGACTTAGCACAATACTCAGATCATAAGATTATAATAACAGGAGTGATTTATAATTTCCATATGATCGGTACGCTATTTATTCTGTGTACCATCCTTGACAGTAATATGAATATAAAACACTTTAGTTGGATTTAGAGGAACTTTCTGCAAAGATGAATTTTAATTTATTTTTCGCCTCAATATTTAGAGTGGTGCACGTATTTTGAGAAGCCGTAGGTATAGTTATGATATGGTCTTCTAACGACTTACTTGCTGCTGCGACTACTGATTACTACTTGCTTACTTTGACAACTTGTGTTACCGTACACATATAATTTCATATGACAACGGGAGTATCCTTTTAACGTTCTTTACGCACACTCTGTTCTCTTAAATATTGCATTAATCTTGTTCTAACTAACTTGGTATTGATATACCTGTCTTATCAACGGGTAACATACTGCACATGATAATATATATAGCAGAAATGGTCAATATATAGCATGATCTCGATTTATTCTCTAGTATGAAAATGCCCAAACTAACCCAACTCGCTACGCTAGGTAATATCTAAGGGAATATGAGATTCGCATAAAAAAGCTAGCTGAAAAAAGGATATCAAACACTTAAAGTGATTGCAACCTGAAAATAAGGACTGTTAAAAGAAAAAAAAATTCTAGAAATAAAAAAAGCGAAATATCACAATACTCAGTGACAAACACTAACTGTGACAAAAATCTAACAAAAAATTGCCATGATTATGACAAACCTACCAAAAACAGTATACGAAGAATAAAAAGTTGTCAAATGCTGCCCTATATACAAAGACAGTAGTAGTCGAAATGTTGCGTGTTTATGGTTAGCCTCTAGTTAAAATCCGTCATGTTAAAATCCGTACTGTACTCTAATGACACTAAGTACATATGAAATCCATCATAGATGCTAAGTACTCCAAGTAACCTGTAAGTAATACCTCTGAAAGTGCCTAGTCAGTAGAAGGTCTCGTCACCTGCTCAAAACTAAATTATGAGACAAACTCGCGTACGGAGATACGCATGCACGCGAGAATTTAAATAAGTAAATCCACTTTAAGTAATCAGACAACATTTAGTTATTGATTGAAACAAATACATCTGACTTGTGGGCTTGACATCAAGGCCGCTTATATTTCATTCTCAATATACAGGGGCAAAATAGAACAAGGAAATTCTACAACACGAAGGAAATACACCCGGGAGCTCCAGACAAAGAGTGTGTGCGATGGAGACAGCGGACCCCCAACGAACCCCCAACCTCTTACGCTCGCAAGCGTTTAGCGACATGAGTCTTGACCGCTTGTCCACGGTAGCCCCTACGCCAACATATAACCAAAATAAAGTTGAAAAGTGATGCCATTACGATAGTACAAGTTATTCTCTATTAAATAATCGCTACGGGGTGGTCAGGCAATTGCGCCCCGTTTCCAAGCACTCAAACTCTTCAAATTGGGTTTTTGCTCGGTATGGAGGGGAATGGCCAGCAGCGGTTAGAAGGAAAGTGCGCATGAGATATTTTCCTGGCCATGTACAGATCACCTAATCAATATTTCATTAATTTGATAACGGGTGAGATTCGACAGAGAATGTTGTACAGCGATGGCAATTAAATATCAACTATATGTTCTAGACTCAAATAAAATATTTCCATTTATTGGTCCGACTTGAAAAATCCTTTTTATCCAAAAATGTTGATTCTCTTGTAACTTGCACCATTTGTTTCGTTTCATTCGTTGACTTCAAGCTTGACACAGTGTAAGGATTTTTAGATCGTAAGTATTTTGAATATATGTGAAAATCGAAAGGTGTCATTTGAACCAAAAAGGGCATTTTTTGTCTTTTTTAAATATTTTGCGAACTTAAAAAAAGTAATTAATCTGTGTAGATTAACGTTTTGTTGATATCAGCTCCAGTATAAACAATTACCTTATTTTTAAACAAATACTGAAGGAAAACTGTCGAATAGCCTTGGAAAAAAATGGCCACTATTTGAAAAACAGTATTTTAAAAAATATAGGTTTTTTTTTTTTTTTTTTTTTTTTTTTTGAGTTGCCAAGTTTGCAGCTTTTTACGCATCACTATCATCTCACAGAAAATCTGATTATGTTAAATCGCCGAAATGCTTCAATTAAATAAAACAACATTTTCTCTATTAAAATACCGATATCCAAAAATCCTGAGAGTTGGAAGCTCTGGTTTTACATTTCGTAATAGCTTTACGTTCAACAATTAGAAAGATTATAAGGAATTCGGATATTACAAAATTTCTGTATAGTCATAATCTACGCACTTGCGGGATACAGAAAATGCAAAATGTACAAAACAAAAAAAGATTCATCTAACTAAGCAGTTTTAATGATTACACAGAGTACTTAAGTTTTTGTCTACATTTTAGGTTGAGCAAAAAGTTCCAAGAAATTTTTTTTGTAATACTTACCAGAATTTGCATCGTATATACTAGTGGTATATCTTTATATACTAGTGAACATACTAGTCGTATATCTTTATATACTTGTGAATATACTAGTAATATATTTATAAAAGTTCAGGAATTCCATTTCAACCGTGGTTTCATCTGATTATGTCCTCTTTTTATCAATGCAACACTTTTTCAAGGGCCGTCGATTTGAACCACTTAATGAAGTTGAAGTAGCATGCCAAACGTTTTTCGATTCCAAGGAGTCGCCATCGTACTTCCAGCAAATTGGAATCTGTCAAAACGATGGAAGAGAATCGTGAATTGATTTTGTTGTTAATTTTCGCATAAAAATGCAACTTTAACAAGTTTCCAAGAACTTTTTGCTCAACCTAGTAAAATTACAGTAATTGTAAAATAAATAAATAAATGTAAATAATTTTGTGCAGAGTTTAATATTTAAACTGGATAAAATTTTTATACTTGGATACATAAGATTTTGCCAATTCCAAATTAAAACAAATGTAAATTATATTCTATGAATTTTAATGCTCATAAATAATTAGAAATATTTTACTCCATACTTCCATACTCTATACATATTTATTTTTAAATACTTACAACTAAAAAGAGCGACTTAGAAAAACTTGTGATTCAAAAGCAAAACTTTAAAATGAAGACAATTTTCAAAAAGCATTTTTTATTATGATGCACTGTTGCTTAATACAATTTTTAAAGAAATTTATATTTCATTTATTTTAATAAAAGCTCATAGAAAATATTTAAAGCAACATTTCTTCGAACATTGTATGCATATGTTTTCTGTTCTTAAGCATTTGAAACTAATTTTCTTTTCAAATATTCTTTCAATTTAACTTTTTTATTTCTTTTCACTAAATATCTATCTTTTTTTTTCGTTTTTCCTCGAATATATTTCACCCTCAAGCGCTGGGCTGACAAAAGAAAGTAAAATCTTTGTAAGTCATTACTCCCTAAATTGTTGAGAAGAAGAAAAAAGCATTTTAACTTTCTTACATTCATTTAAAATTTCGGTGCGTTATCCTAAAAATGTAAACTTGGAGTTTATTTTCAATTAACTTTCAGATTCTTTTAAGAAAGTTATAAATAGATTGCATAAGAGTTATGATGTACGCTGAAAACGAGATGTATTGCTTAAAAAGAAAAAAAAAAAGAAACAATGAGAGACAGAAACCACGCAAAGGGAAAATAATGGATCTTCCTACAAAATATTTTCTTCGCTTAATCAATTTTGTCATTTTCTTTTGTTTATTTTGGTGTTTGTATATTTTTACTAAAATTAAGAAAATATTTTTCCTGATATATTGTAATAGAAATTAGCTATAGATTACGTACGTAAAGCCTTTTTTTAAAAAATGATTTTATCTAGAAAAAAAAAAATTTTTTTTCGTACTACATGTTTTTATTCATTATAGAATTTAATCTCTCTGCAATTAAAATTATTTATTATCATGTTTTGTTGCAAATGCGCTTTCTAATTAAGATAACTAGAAAAACAGCAGCCTTGCCAAGATTGGGAAAAAGTCGTACAAAAGATTGTAGATTTTTACAATTAGAACTTTAATAAATTGGCTAATTAGCACGATTCAAGCCTATTAGCACGATTAGCCGATTCGATGACTTACTTTTGGCGTCAAATTTGCCGGTATTTTATTAAGTTTTGTAAATCTTGGCAACAAATTAGAACAAATGAGCGTACGTACATGTGCTTTTGATTGTTTATAAATGTATGTTTATATATATTTAAATAATTTCCCTGCTAATTCGCAAAAATGCCAAGATCCAGGTTTTGACCATAACATATACATGTGTCCGCATGATAAAAGTCGCAATTATGCACGGATAGTTTTCAAGCATATCAAAAGCTGAGTGCCTAATATCTCGACGGGGATCACAAATGGGCAAAATCAGCACAAGTTTGTGGAAATGGGAAGATTTAAAATTTTTCAGACCGTCACAAAATGGACATTTTGAAAAAATTCGGACCAAAACCCCGTATTAAATATAGATTAAATGAGAATTTAAAACTTTTTTCTAAAACTTTTTTCCATAAAATACGTAACTTCTAATTTGGGTGAAAATGGGCTTGACAACTAAAAAAAAAATATATCGCTGTTAATCGGCATGATATTTTGAAGTAGTTTTTGATCTATGCTTAATTCATATTGGTAAAAATATTACTTAACTTTGAAATTTACCTGTGCTTGTAGGGCGAATCAGAAGAATTTTTTTCTATTGTTATCCTTGTGGTATTTTTTTTAAGTTGTGACCATCTATTTGTGATGCTCTGTATGCAAATGTGAATAGTACTTTGTACAAAATTTATGCATCATGTCATATGTATAAAGTTTAGTGCAAATCCTTCCCCTTTATTCGCAATAATTTCCGTTTATAAATGGAAGGTCACCCTTTAAAAGGATATTTGTGCACGGTTCTAGATAATCTAAGTCAGGGCTTATAATCTTGTACATATAAATTATATATATCTTATTTATTGGTTATGTTAATGTGTTAATGTTATTTCAAATATTCTATATTTATTAATATGTTGTACAAAAAAAAAGTTTCTACAAGACTAAAATATTATTATTTATTTTCAGTATAAAATAAATATAAATTAGTTAATTTCATTTAAATTTTATTTGTCAAAAAACTGAAATTTTTTATCATAAATTTTTTTAAATAAATACGTTTTGCAGCATTTTTTGCTTCTTTTTCAGATGTAATTACAAAATTAAATAATCAACTTATGCAAGTTTTTTTTTCAAATTTAAAATTTTTGATATATATATATGTAAGAAGAAAATTTTTATTTTGGCAATATCCGAAAATAAAAATTATGCGAGAAATTTAGCATTGAACAACTATAAACTTTTTACAGGTCTAAAAAAATATGTTATTTCAAGAGCTACATGAGCTTAGAACATTCTTAAAAAGATTGCACTTGAAATAAATTTCATGAAACAAAATCTACTTTTTATATTTCTACAAATATTTCTTGAATAATGATACGCCTTTATTTCTCAAAAAACTGCACACTTAAATGTCTGAAAAATATTTCGCTCTTGAATATCTACAAAAAAAAAAGTATTTCTATCTGCAAAACACTGAATACTTTTTATTAGGTACTCACTTGAAGTTCACTTTACGTAATCTAATTGTAGTGGTTTATAAGCTTCTATATTTCTACAGTGAAACTGCATGTTTTGGGATATATAAAATAAAAAACCGAGAAAACAGGAATTCTGCTTTTTCAGAATTTAGTACCACGCTTGATGAAAAGAAAAACAATGTACATAACTACAGATAGTACAAATCATAATTCAGATTGAAAGACATAAAAAACAGAGTTTTATTTATATAAAATGATGTCATTTGCATCCTCTGAGGAATTCATTATTTATGATGCAATCTTAAATAATATCTACAGAAAAAGGTATGTATATGTCCTCACTAGCTTAGAATAATCCAGAAATCCATCAATAAAGCCAAGAGATACAATCATTTTAAAAACTCGACCAAAAGGACCATTTGTAGTATGATATCATGCATAAATAAGGTTTGAGTATTTTTTAAAATAAAAGATAAAGTATTTTTAAAGCATAAAGTCTTTAAAATATAAAATAATTTTAAAAAATAAATTATTTGCATATAAAGAGTCAGACATTGGTTTACATTGTGTCAGACATTGGTTTACATTGTGTCAGTCATTGCTTTTACAATACAGTGTTGGTGTCATTAGTTAATGTTTATATTTTTATAAAAAAAATAATTTTTAATAATACAATTTTGATAATTTTGTAATAACAAATTTCCAGTGCTTCTCTTGAATTCTTTGAAAATTAAGTATAAAGTCAATTCAAAATTTGATTTGATCTGATTTGAATAAGAAAGAATCATTAAGGCGTCAGCTACTGCGGGTTTTACCCTACAATATGTTCACTTGAAGTTGATTTTGCATAATCTAGCTTTCAGCGATATAGGAAATCTATATATTTTCAGTGAGCCTGATTTCATGATGAATATAAAGTATCATATATTTCATGATGAATAAAATATAACGTAACTGAATGTTGTAACATATTCATATGACGTACTTTATCTTCCATATTTGTATGAAGGAAATTTTATTCGAGGATGCAAAAATTCAATAGAATATTTTTACGTAAATATTCTAAGAAATCTATTGAAATGTTGATGTTTTATTCGGTAATATTTAGTTTAAAAAACCCAGTATTTTAAAGCTGATGACGATCAAATCTGAAATTCTAATATTATTATTCTTCCTAATATTTAATTAAGTGATAGAAAGATTTCTAATATTTAATAGAGAAGAAAAGATTAGAGAAGCGAATTCTAATATTTAATAAAGAAGAAAAATTCTATTAATTAATATAATGATTTCTATTGTTAACTAATTGGCACTTTTGAACATTTTTAATTCTTGATGAATAAAATATAAGGAAACAAAATACAGGAACATATTCATTTAACGTATCCTATCTTTGATATTTACATGACAAATATTTTATTGCAAAATGCAAAAATTCAAAGAAACATTTTAACGTAAATATTCTACGAACTCATCTAAAAGTTGATGTTTTATTTAAAACTATATAGTTAAACAAAATTTTGCAGCTTATAAAGTTCAAATTTGAAAATTTGACAATATTATTGTATCTTATATTTAGTGAAATGTCTGATGTTCATTATAACGATTTTATTGCTATTCATTCGGTCCTTTTGAATCTCTTTACTTCGTGTTGAATAAAATATGAGGAAGCTAAATGCAGCAACATACCCACTTAACGTAACCTATCTTTCATAGTTACATGAAGCATATTTTATATCATGATGCAAAAATTCAAAGAAAATTTTAACGTAAATATTTTACAATATCATTTAAAAGTTTAGCAATATATAGCTAAACAAAATTTTATAGTGGATGAGGATATATTTGTCTTTATAGTGAAATATTTGTCTTTCAATATAACATTTGTATTGCTACCCAATCGGCACTTTTGAAACTCTTTAATTTGTGTTGAATAAATATAAGGAAACTAAATGCAGCAACATACTCACTTAACGTAACCTATATGTGATAGTTACATGAAATATATTTTATTGCAGGATGCATAAATTCAAAGGAACCTTTTAATGCAAATAATCTACGAAAATCACATAAATTTTTTTGTTTTATTCAGTAGTATTTAGTTAATAAAAAATCTTTTATAATTGATGACGATCAAATTTGAAAATCTCACATTATTGTTGTATCTAATATTTAGTAAAATATCTGACTTTCTATATAATGTCAACCATTCGGCACTTTTGAACCTTATTAACCCTTCACTACCAGTTTTTTCTATTTTTACGAATAAATTTTTTTAAAATCCACATATTGGTCTAAAAATGGGAAAAATATTAAATATAATTACATTTCAAACTTTCCGCAAAAAACATATTTTTTTGCGTGTACCCTGTACACACAATTAGTGATTTTAAATAATGTATTGCTATATTTTCCAATTAAATGGACTTGAATTAATTAATTTTACCTGCTTAACACTCTAAAGTTTTCTTTATATTAATATTTTTAAATGTTCAGTAAAAATAATAAAAGTAAAATTTTCCTAAAAAGCTTAATCATTTTTTTTTCTTCCAAAGAACAAATTATAATTTTTTGTTAAATGCAGCTTTCTGACATTGACAAAATATGTATTGTTCCATTCTTTGGATTGTTCTTGATCAGTTACAGCGAGCATAATGGCCAAATTCATGGCGCATAATGATAAAGATAGTATTTTTAGGTATGTGTCAGATTTGGCACAAAGTGCAGTAAAGAATTAATTAGTGATGAATAAAACTTATTCAAAGAAACTTTTTAACATACATAATTTACGAAATCATCTATAAGTTATGTTTTATTTAATCAATATGTAAAACAAAATTTAATAGTGGATGACGATCAAATTTGAAATTCTGACATTGTTATTGTATCTAATATTTAGTGGAATGTCTGACTTTCGATGTAATAACTTGTATTGTTACCATTCGATTCTTTTGAAGCTCTTTAATTCGTGTTGAATAAAATATAAGGAAACTAAATGCAGCAATATACTCGTTGAACATAACCTATCTTTGATATTTACATGAAGCATATTTTATTGCATAATGCACAAATTCGCTTGAATGATTTAATGCAAAAATGTTAAAGCCATATGAAATTTGATGTTTTATTCAGCAACGTTAAGTTAAACAAACGAATTATTTTACAATTGATGATGATGATCAAATTTGAAAATCTGATATTCTTGCTGCATCTAATATTTAGTGAAATATCTGACGCCAATATAATGACTTCTATTGTTACCCATTCGGCACTTTTGAATCTCTCTAATTCGTGTTGAACTAAATATAATGAAACTAAATGCATCAACATATTCATTTAACACAACAAACATATATTTGATATTTACATGAAGAATATTTTACTGCAGACGCAAAAATTCAAAGAAATATTTTAACGTAAATATACTACGAAATAATCTAAAAGTTTATGTTTTATTTAGAAATATATGTTTCAACAAAATTTTACAGCGGATGATGATCAAATTTGAAATTCTGATGTGAATGTATCTAATATTTAGTGAAATGTCTGATATTCAATATAATGACTTTCTCATTCGGTACTTCTCATGACTTTCCCATGTTAACCATTCGGTACTTTTGAACCTCTTTAATTTGTCATGAATAAAATATAAAGAAACTAAATGAAGCAACATACTCACTTAACGTAACTTATCTTTGATATTTACATGAAGCATGTTTTATTAGGATGCACAAATTTAAAGGAAAAAATTAATGCAAATATTGTATGAAAATCATATGAAATTTTTGTTTTATTCAGCAATATTTAGTTAAGCAAAAAATAACTTTTTTATGGTCGATGATGATCAAATTTGAAATTCTGGCATTCTTATTCTGTATAATATTTAGTTAATTGTCTAACGATCACTATAATGGCATCTACTGTTACCTAATTGACTCTTTTATAAAAATGGTTAAAGATGAAGTTTAAAATTATATAATTTACTAATATTAACTAGACTTTCCAAAGTATGAGTATAGTATTAATAACAAAATGGAATGCATATTTTAGTTATATGCATTTATAAAGATTCTCCAGATAAACACAATTTATATTTGACACTAATTTTGTAGCAGTATAACTATAATATTGAGACTAATCACCATTTATTAAAGAAGTTTTGTGCAATTGTATAAATATAAGAAAAAAGTTTAATAAATACACATAAATAAACGTATTGTAATGTTTTTTTTAACTTTCATTGCATTAGAATTGCAAATAAAGGTTACGAATTATTTCCTGCTGATTTTAAAAACTTTTCTTCTTGTTAACAAATTTAAAAAAGATTGTTTATTTTAACAAAATAATAAAATAATAATGTATATATATATATACATATATATATATATGAACGTAATACTTCTATTGTTAATTGTTTTCTATACAGGTATCTTGATGATATAATAATTTTATATTCTAAAAAGTCATCTAACTATTCGCTACCAATTAAATACCACAAAAATTTAAAATACAGTTATAATGATATGCATAATAATACAATTAACTTTCTTGATCTTAATATTACGCTTTCTGATAATAAAATTCTATTTGATATTTATGACAAACGTAATGACTTTCCTTTTAAAGTAAACCTCTTTACTCATTATAATTCTTGCCTACATAAATCTGTCTATGTCAATATATTACTTAATTTTGCCCATAGAATTAAAAATATTTGTTCACATAATTTTAAAATGCATAATTTAAAAACTGTACAAGAAACTGCTATAAGATATGTTTATCCTTTACATTTGGTTAAGAAAATATTATCTGTATAAACATTTATTAAGTATTAACTGTCTATTTTCTCTTCAGGGTCATTCCACGTGAAATCAACCAATTTAAAGAAAACGTGTTGCATCATAGTCACAGATTTTTTTTACATTTTTATCATAGACAGACATAGTAGTGAAACCCTCAAATCTGAAATTTAAAAGTAATTTTCGCAATATTGGCTGAGATATAGCCATTTGAAAACTGACCATTTTTGCTAAATGGCGGCCATCTTGGAATCTTATCATTATCTGAAAGAGACCATAACTTGACAACTAAGGGCTCAATTTTTATATATCTGGTATCTATTTGAAGCTATTTGTACAATGAATGCAAATTTCACATCAAAACAATAATAAATTTTCATTTATTTACTTTTTATTATGGTCAAACTGAAAATATCACCCAAAAAAAGGGCTGACTGTAATGGCCCATAAAAAAAATGAATCATCATGAATTTTTCTGAAACTTGGTAAAAACATTGCTCCATCTGTGGGCTTTAAATAATAAAAAAATTGGAGAGGTAAAATCTTTTGTTTAAAAATAAATGATTTTTTACACATAAGGTGTCATTAACTAAATAATGATCCTTTTAGAATCTGTAACTAGTGCTAATAATTTTTTTTAACATTTAAATTAACATATTGTGTGCTTATTATATAATTCAATAAATAAGTATCAGTTTGCAGCTATTTATACTAAATATTCATATATTAAAATACAAGTACATTTTCATTGCTATAATGCTTTTTATTTCATTTAAAATATGAGAATGATTCTCTAAACATATTTACAAAAATATTAAATACCTTACTATAATGGACTACATAAAAAGAAGTCACATAATATTTCCCTCTGAAATATTGGAGAAATACTAGCTGTGAATCACAGTTAAATTCATTCAATTGTGTGATTTAAATAAAATAAAAAATTATATAAATTATGTACATATAAATCTGGCCACAAAATGTCTTAAATAGGTTCTATGTATAGGAGAGAGTGGAAAGAAATAGGACACTTTTTACAAAAACTAGAAAATCTTTTTTCCACAAAAACAAAAATTTTGATCTTTTGAATACAAAATAAAATACTTTCTAATGTTCTTGAACAATATCTCTAACAATTCTGAATCATCCTTCCAGTGATGAAGATACTAGAATTTGATGTTGTAACACAAACATTATCAACCTATAATCTTTGTTAAATAGTAAATATAGCCAACACTAGAATAATTTGTTTTCTTTAATACATTGTTTTATAGTTGTATCATTCCTGCTTGTTAGTGCAGAGGTATGGGACACGAAATTTAGAATTTCTTTAATTATAAAATTGTTTAGCTGTATTGTTCAAGAATATTAGAAAATATTTTATTTTGTATTCAAAAAAAATTTTTTTTTCCTGTTTAAAAAAAAAAAAAAAAAAAAAAAAAAAAAAAAAAAAAAAAAAAAAAAAAATTAATTTTTGTAAAATGTGTCCTATTCCTCCCCACTCTCCCCTATACATAGAACCTATTTAAGACATTTTTTCCATTTAAAAAAATGATATTTATGTGGTCAAATTTATATATTTTTTATTTTATTTAAATCATACAACTGAATTAATTCAACTGTGATTTACAGCTAGTATTTCTCCAATATTTCAGAGAAACATATTAAGTGTTTTTTTTTAATGTAGTTTATTATAGTAAGTTATTTAATATTTATGTAAATATGTTTTGAGAATTATATTCTCATATTTCAAATGAAATAAAAGGTATTGTAGAAATTAAAATTTACTTGTATTTTAATACATGAATATTTAGTATAAATAGCTGCAAATTGATATTTCTTCATTGAATTATATAATAAGCACACAATATATTAATTTGAATGTTAAAAAAATATTTTAACCATTATTTCTTAAACTGGCAATAGTTACAGATTCTAAAATGATCATTATTTAGTTAGATTCACCTTATGTGTAAAAAATCATTTATTTTTAAACAGAAGATTTTACCTCTCCAATTTTTTTATTATTTAAAGCCCACAGATAGAGCAATGATTTTACCAAGTTTCAGAAAAATTCATGAGGATTCATTTCTTTTATGGGCCCTTACAGTGAGCCTTTTTTGGGGTGATATTTTCAGTTTGACCATAATAAAAAGTAAATAAATGAAAATTTGTTATTGTTTTGATGTGAAATTTACATTCCTTGTACAAATAGCTTCAAATTGGTACCAGATATATAAAAATTGAGCCCTTAGTTGTCAAGTTATGGTCTCTTTCAGATAATGATAAGATTCCAAGATGGCCGCCATTTAACAAAAATGGTCAGTTTTCAAATGGCTATATCTCAGCCAATGTTGCGAAAATTACTTTTAAATTTCAGATTTGAGGGTTTCACTGCTATGTCTGTCTATGATAAAAATTTTAAAAAAATCTGTGACTATGATGCAACACCCATTGGTTGAATTCGTGTGGAATGACCCTTCAACCAATATTACCATATGATGTTATTGATAAAAACTCCTATAGTCTTTAATATATAATAAGTTATTACATGATCTTAAAAATAATTAACACATTGCGTTAAAAAAAAAATACAAGAAAAAAAAATTACAAAAAAATAAAAAATACAAAAAAAATAAAAAATATGAATAATAGGATGGTTGGGTGAGTTAGATGTTAGATTACGGAGGAGGGCGGTGTTGTCTGGATAATACGCAATGGTTAATTATTATATATTTAATTTAAAAAAAAAAAAAAAAAAAAAACTTTACACATAGTATTAAAGTTGATGTTTATCTAAAAACTAATATGCATAACTTAAAAATGATCAAGTTATTGAGATAAGCTATGGTTGTCTATTGTATTTGTCTTAAATAAATTATTTGTAAAATATTAGAATAGAAATTCTTAGCTAATAAATAATTTATTTTTTTTCCATAATGGAGGGCAGCACCATAAGCATATAATTTAATTAATATATTAATCCTTTAGATGGCAGCACTAAAATAATTTTCCGCTAGAAGTTGTAGTAATATATTCTAGTTAATTAATTAATATAGTAATATTAATAATTGATTTAAAATAAAAATATAATATTTCTAATAGTAGCATCTATTTTTTTTCTAAATATATTATGAATTATATAGTATAATATATGTTTTACTAATTTTTATAATTATTGTTACGACTTTATTTTATTATCTATGTGATTTATACTATGACCATAACCGTGACTGTTAGTAAGTCACATGTAGTTTGTATCTGATTGCACTACGAATCTTGCTAGGATATGGGTAATGGTAAATTATCTTAATATATATATTCTTTTTTTTTAATGGAATAATGTATTATTGTTATTTTGTCATATTGATTTTATTTTCTTCTATGTGTATCTTTCTACTAATTTGTCATCTGAATAGCTTCCAGCCAGTCGGGTGTATTGTGAGTCGAATTCTTAGCTTTCAGCACGACTCATAACAGAAACTGGTTGGATGTTTTTGCTTTTATGTTAAACTATACACCCCTGATGAAGTAGTTTAATGGAAAAGCCTTCTACTGCCTTTTTATCCATTTATCTTTCATTATTTTGGTAATCTGCCTTCTATTTCACTTCAAACTTCAACTGTTTTCAATAAGATGATTGTAAAAATACTGGTTCCATTGGTTTATTGTATGGTAATATATGAATTACTCTGGTTATATAATGTCCATTTATCCACATATTTCTTAGTAATTTGGTAATCTGCCTTCTATTTCTCCTCAAACTTCAACTATTTTTAATAATATGAATGTAAAAATACTGGTTTCATTGGTTCTTTTATTGGTATTGTCTGATTAACTTTGGATGTATTTATAAAAGTATTTATATATTCAACTTCCATAATGATAAGATGCATAAGCACAATCATTAAAGGATAGTTTAGTCTTTTATGTCATTTATGTTATCATAAGATAACATGGATTCTTGCAGCTTTTAGTGTATTATTTCCCTTTAGGCCCATTTTGGCATAAATTAACCTATTTTTAAAATTTTTTAAAATACATTACTTTGATGATGCACAGCGCATGAAATGAAGTATTTCTTCAATTTGTTATTCTTGCTGCTTCTTTAATACTTTTTGGAAATATCTACCATTGTTATAATTCGGATTTTACCATATTGGAATTTAGTTGAAATGTAATTAAACATGGGGGCTTTATTTATAGGATATTATGTTTATGAGTACTGCATAATTTATTTACTATGAGACTACTTTTGGATTTAAGTTTGGGATTTTTTCTTTTCGTGTAAATATTGTATATATAATTATTATTTATGTAATCAAGTACTTTCACTTTATTATTATTGAAAATTATTTTTTAATTTAATTACCTTTATTTTATTATTAGTGATATAAATTATTTAGGGAATTAAATGATATATATATTATTTTTATTGAAGATATATTTTGTCAGTTATCATTTTTTAATCAAATAGCCAAGATTTCAACTGATATATATATTATGTCAATTTCTTTTTTTAGGTTAAATTTATAGTATTATAAATTGTTCTTATACTAATTTTTGTAATATATTTTGTCCTATTGGATATAAATAATCTTTCTTATGATGAATAGTTACAAAACAAATTTAGCGACTGGCAATTTAGGCTCTTCAAAATGTAAGATGTCTAATGCTCGGTACAAAGAAATAGATAGGGATTTCTTTGGATCGTCTAACAGTTACCTGTCATATTGTCCCTCGATTAAACTTAAATTTAAAAAGTGCTTATCTCCCAAATGCTTAACTTGCCCTCATGCAGATACACAACAAATTGATAATGATTCCAGTTCTAAAAACAATGTGCTATTTTGTAAGGCATACAACGTAATATACTCAATTAATTGCAACATCTGTAAGTTAGAATATATAGGTCAAACATGTAATCCTTTGCATAGAAGAATCAATCAACATAGACAGGATATTTTAAAAAACAACTCTATTAATGTTGAACATATACATTTCAGGCACCATGACTTTCAAAATATAACCATCAAAACATTAAGTATGCATAAAAATCTAAATGATAGATTACTTTATGAATCAATTTATATTAAATCTCGTAATTCTTTATACCCTTATGGTCTAAATTCTAAATTATTCAATCGTACTAACATTGTCTTTACTAATACAAATAATTATGAAATCATTCTGCTATTAAAAAAACTACACGTACAACAAGAGGTAAAAAAAGACTAAAAATCTATATATTTCTAGAAATGAGATCAAACAACAAATAATTAAGTTGGAATCTGAATATAATAACTCGTATCAATGGATGGATATTAGGAAACACATTTTTTCAATAAAAAAGAAACATCTAAATTTATATTATAAAGTATTTCTATCTATTGATTTAACTTCACATTTTAGTGATATTTACTTTGATTTATTGTACTATAGAAATAATTTTCTTAATGTTAAAATTTCTAAAAATACATATAAAAAAACTAATAATACTCAACTCATAATTACTTTTACCAATAATGTACTTAATAAAATTAATCTACACAACATTATTAATGATAAAAATAATAATTTCCCTATAAAAAATTTTTCTATACATAAATCCTTCAAATATAATGTTACACTTGGACGTAAGATATTTAACTACAATAAATTTTCTAAATTTTTAACCAATAATACTAATTATCCATGTTATTGTAATAATCCCTGTTATAGTAACTTTGTAAATCAAGATCATGGTCACATTATTACTGGGGATATTAATATCGTTGAAAATGATTCTTTAAGAAATTTAATGGCTAATGGTACTAAATATCGTGTTCCTTCATGTACTAATATTAAATCAATCATTAAACAGTTTAATTTAGATTTAGATCTTTTTATTTATAAAATTTCGATAGACTACAATAAGCCTCTGGAATACTTCACTGAATGGAAACTTAATGTTTTAGATAAATTAAATATTGAAATTTATAGGTATATCGTTACCTTCAATTTAAATTTTAAACAATTAAATGATGAAATAAAAAACTTACAAAATAAATTTATCATAACATATGTCGATAAATCTCCTAACAACTATGCTTTCATATGTAAACATTATTACTCTACATTATTAAATCAAGCAATAAATTCTAGTTCAAATTTCATTAAAACAGATATTGATACTATTATTAAAAATAGACATATAGCTCAATATTATAAATTACTAAAATTAAAAAATCATAATTATAACTATCCTTACATTGTGGTTATTCCAAAATTCCATAAAATTCCTATAAAGTTTCGTACTATAACTATTGGGTGTAATACTTATAACAATAATGCAGGTAAAGAATTATTAACAATACTTACAAAAATGCTAGATATTGCAAAAACTAATAATAAATTCTACAGTATAAAAAATAGTTTACATCTTGTAAATAATATCAAAAATTTACAAAACATTAAGTACATCAAAACATATGACTTTAATGATTTATTTAATACAATTGATATTGCAGATATGTTCAGGATCATAAATTTATTATTCAAGGAATATAGGAATTCTCTAAACATACATGTATCTTTATCTTACTTCAAATCTTTAACCAAATTTATTCTTTATCATAATTATATATTATTTAATAATACAATATTCAAACAAATAGTCGGTCTTCCACAAGGTGGGATTGTATCATCCATCTGTGCTGATCTCTACTTACATTATTATGAACGTAATACTTCTATTGTTAATTGTTTTCTATACAGGTAGCTTGATGATATAATAATTTTATATTCTAAAAAGTCATCTAACTATTCGCTACCAATTAAATACCACAAAAATTTAAAATACAGTTATAATGATATGCATAATAATACAATTAACTTTCTTGATCTTAATATTACGCTTTCTGATAATAAAATTCTATTTGATATTTATGACAAACGTAATGACTTTCCTTTTAAAGTAAACCTCTTTACTCATTATAATTCTTGCCTACATAATTCTGTCTATGTCAATATATTACTTAATTTTGCCCATAGAATTAAAAATATTTGTTCACATAATTTTAAATTGCATAATTTAAAAACTGTATAAGAAACTGCTATAAGATATGGTTATCCTTTACATTTGGTCAAGAAAATATTATCTGTATAAACATTTATTAAGTATTAACTGTCTATTTTCTCTTCAACCAATATTTACATATGATGTTATTGATAAAAACTCCTATAGTCTTTAATATATAATAAGTTATTACATGATCTTAAAAATAATTAACACATTGCGTTAAAAAAAATAAAAATTATAAAAAATAAAAATAATACAAAAAAATAAAAAATAAAAAAAATAAAAATATGAATAATAGGATGGTTGGGTGGGTTAGATGTTAGATTACAGGGGAGGGCGGTGTTGTCTGGATAATACGCAATGGTTAATTATTATATATTTAATTAAAAAAAAAAAAAAACTTTACACATAGTATTAAAGTTGATGTTTATCTAAAAACTAATATGCATAACTTAAAAATGATCAAGTTATTGAGATAAGCTATGGTTGTCTATTGTATTTGTCTTAAATAAATTATTTGTAAAATATTAGAATAGAAATTCTTAGCTAGTAAATAATTTATTTTTTTCCTATAATGGAGGGCAGCACCATAAGCATATAATTTAATTAATATATTAATCCTTTAGATGGCAGCACTAAAATAATTTTCCGCTAGAAGTTGTAGTAATATATTCTAGTTAATTAATTAATATAGTAATATTAATAATTGATTTAAAATAAAAATATAATATTTCTAATAGTAGCATCTATTTTTTTTTCTAAATATATTATGAATTATATAGTATAATATATGTTTTACTAATTTTTATAATTATTGTTACAACTTTATTTTATTATCTATGTGATTTATACTATGACCATAACCGTGACTGTTAGTAAGTCACATGTAGTTTGTATCTGATTGCACTACGAATCTTGCTAGGATATGGGTAATGGTAAATTATCTTAATATATATATTCTTTTTTTTTTAATGGAATAATGTATTATTGTTATTTTGTCATATTGATTTTATTTTCTTCTATGTGTATCTTTCTACTAATTTGTCATCTGAATAGCTTCCAGCCAGTCGGGTGTATTGTGAGTCAAATTCTTGGCTTTCAGCACGACTCATAACAGAAACTGGTTGGATGTTTTTGCTTTTATGTTAAACTATACACCCCTGATGAAGTAGTTTAATGGAAAAGCCTTCTACTGCCTTTTTATCCATTTATCTTTCATTATTTTGGTAATCTGCCTTCTATTTCACTTCAAACTTCAACTGTTTTCAATAAGATGATTGTAAAAATACTGGTTCCATTGGTTTATTGTATGGTAATATATGAATTACTCTGGTTATATAATGTCCATTTATCCACATATTTCTTAGTAATTTGGTAATCTGCCTTCTATTTCTCCTCAAACTTCAACTATTTTTAATAATATGAATGTAAAAATACTGGTTTCATTGGTTCTTTTATTGGTATTGTCTGATTAACTTTGGATGTATTTATAAAAGTATTTATATATATATATATATATATATATACATATATATTTGTTTTATTCTCTCATGAATATTCATTCGTTGAAAATGTTTTTTTAAGGAATTTATTAACAAAGAAATATTTATGAACTACTATTCAAAAGAATAAATTTAGTACATAGGCAAAAACATTATATAATAAGTAAAATCAAATAAAATAAGAATACAATTTTCCTCGAAATCGACGAAGCAAAAATTAGATAGATGCAGTGTAGATAGCGATGGATGCAGATAAACAAACACCTCTTTCCTTACTTTTTGTATATAACGTATTTCATACATCATTCATAATGATATTTAAAATTGCTTGACGAGATGTATCTGCACATTGAATATTTCTTTGTCTTTTAGGTAAGTCTTTCGAAATCAAACAGAAGCCAAACATATGAATGAGTCTTAGAATTTTTACATGTTTATTTTTCTCATATTTCTCCTTTGCACATTGTTTGTAAGTGTCTTCGTAAAAAAAAAAATAAAAAATAAATAAAAAATAAATAAATAAAAGGTAGAAAGAATTTCATAAAACACTGAATTGGTTGATACTTAGTTTTAACTTTAAAATACAAATAACATTTTATGTTCATCGAATAGAGTGTTCAATAGAAAAACAATTTAAATGTGCTAATCTCTATATTTTAACTTTTTTTAAAATTTAATGTATCTTAATATTTCAAAAAATAAATAGATACAAGTGTTATTACTTCAAAATTATTAGTTTTAATTACTAATCATTATAACACTATACAAATTTTAAATTTCATCTATAATTCCTACTTCAGCCAATTAATTAGAGTAAAATCGAATTAATCAACCTGTATATTTTTGTTACTCGATTTTAAAATAATCAATTATTTATTATAATCTTTTCTCGATTATTTATTAAAATCGATAGTTTTTTTTTTCTTTTTTATATCAGCCGCTTGCAAATTGCCGGCTTAGTTAGTTATTAAGTTTCTGCCTATATGCAATAGCATTACAGAAAATCGAGATAATTATACAAAAATCGCTATTGCAGCATCTCCCTTCCTGCTAAATAAGTCGAAATTCAAAATAGACTTTGTTGCCATAGCCAAAAACACACATATGAAATTTTGATTAATTATCTTCGTTAATTCATACATTTTTCTATGGCACCATAATGAAATGTGCCCACTATGTGCAGAACACTTAACCCGAAAGCAGTTTTTCAGAACGTTATTAGTTATGCTTGATCTTTTTTGCTGCCGGCCCTCCGCATTCAGAAAATGTAAAATAAGAAGCATTTTTTACTTATATTCTAATACTTTCCTATATTTGAATATTACACTTAGACGGAGTTATAAACTTGCAGTTTTTTAAATTATACATTTAATTAATGAGATTTGGAACAATGGGAAAAAGTAAAAATGAACTGGTATTAGTGATAGTTTCGCAGGCTTTTTCACCATCAACTTTGCTTGTATATGTACGTAAAGGAGAAACACAGATGTCTTGTTATTCTACTATGGGGATGTAAAAACATTTAAAGTCAGCTACATAGTTGTTTTCCATTGGATCTGTAAATGAATATGAATTAGGAAGAGTTAATAAATATGGGCGGCAAAAAGACAAACGCGGCAACTACTGCCGGGTTAAGACATTTTATTCACTTCGCCTCTAGTTTTAAGTGACTGAATAAATCATTGCAATAATCACAAACTGCATCATCATCATCATAATTTAAGTTCATAGTCAGCATTCAAACTAAATTGTGCAATTAAAAAATATATTTTTTTTTCACGAAAATAAGAGAAATGGAAGGAAACACTCATATTGCCATTTCTCCAACTTGTGTTAACTTTTCCTGCATATGGTCATTTCGATATGCTTGATGGCTACAGTTATTTTCGAAAAGTTTGCTTCGCCCTATTCCACTGATGAGATATCTCCAATATAATAAGCTACATTTTTCCGTTGTAAAATACTGGTAGCCAAAAATCGTTGTATATGAGAGACATGACGTATTTTCAAAGAATTAGCCACATTATGCATATAAGACATGTTTTAAACCATTATCAATAAAGTAAAGTTAAATGTTTCCATGTTAATATTTTATTTTGTTTAAAGAAGAATAATGCATTTAAAGGTAAGTTAAGGAAATTAAATTGGTATTTTCAGCCAAATTAACAAGCTATTAAATGTCCTTTGGTAACTAAATATAAGCGGGAGTAATTTTTGTACCTTTTTTGTTTTGACTACAAAAGTATATATTAGCAGATGTATTATAAGGTAACTTTTTTTTATAGAAACAGTGTAAAACCATCATAATTCATCAAATTTCATAAACCTCTTGATTAAAGAAATGGATTTTCATGCAGAATTATCTGATTTGCTTCTATTTGGTTATAGATTGATTCTGATGAGGTGTGTTCCTGATTAGATTTGGGGGTTCATTGGTTAAGTATAAAATGCTAAAAATAAAAGAAAAACCAGAGCAAGTCCCCTTTAATTCATTTTTGAGGTACATTTTCTTTTGAAAAAAGTGTATAATATGCAGTTAGTGTGAATAACTCAATGAGATCAGTTTAAGAGGGTAATTTTTTAAAAAATATTTATTTCACAAAAAGTTAAATTATTAAAAAAAATCCATTTTTTATTTAAAATCTATGTTTTGCAATTGCTACTGTATAAATAATATCAGTTGATGTGTTTTTTTAATCAGGTCAACTTACCACATTTTTTTTTTTCAATTTTAAACATCCTCCCACCTTCTATTCGTTTCTATAACCTCAATACATTCCTTTTTCCATAGCGTTGCATTTCCGTCATATATAGAGATATGCATACTATAATCTTTTAGATAAAAATGTTTAAAGCTATAAAAATGTATATGCAAAAAAGCTGACACATAGGTAAAAAAAAAACGCATTTTACTCACATTTGTTATTCATCATGCCTGTATTATATAGTTTCATTTTTATTCATAATTCAACAACATAATATACGAGGTAATTCTAAATGAATATCGAGGTTTTAACGCTTGGTAGTACTTATTACACAAAGCTTAAAATTATAACTAATACGCAAAATGAAAGAGCTACTCAAACAGTTTTACCTACAAGTTTACAAGTGTTCAATGTGAATATCTTCCCTCACACGGAATACACAAAATCGATTATTCAGTTCTTCCCAAACATGTTGATTAACGAAGAAGATCTGATTACCGGTAATGATGCCATGTGTTTTCTACCTGTAGGGGCTTCATAAATTATCGTGTATATGTGTCTGTTGTACCAGCTTACCATTGCAGCTATTGTAACGATGACTCCAAAACACTAATCAACATTTTTGAAAAAACTGAACTATCGACTTGATGTGCGCCATGTGACGAAAGATGCTTACATTGAACACTTGTAAGCTTGTAGGTAAAACTGTTTACGTTGCTCGTTCATCTTATGTATTAATTATAATTTTTTTAATTTTATGTAATAAAAACTATATAATATACTTTAAAGCTCCGTTATTCGTTTAGAAACAGACCGTATAAGCGTTTAATTTCAGAAATGTTCCAGAATTCAAATGCCCTGTTTAATAAAAATATTCTTACAGCAATAGAAATAATATTGTGTATCGCATATGCATACACAGAAAAATATATTTTTTAAATCTTTAAAACCCACTTGTATTTTTTAAAATGATCGATAGTAAAATTTTAAATATTGAAAAAGGCTGATTTTATCTTCAAATATTTAAAATTATTTCTTTACATGAAAAAAAAAAAAAAATGATTTTCATTTAACTTTTACGAAAAGGAAAAAAATCTGAGCCACATTTTAAAGATTTCTTACACAAAGTGTCAGATAAAAGTTAGAACTAACGTGCAGTTCGACTTTTTTTAAAAGAGAAAAGAATACAGTTTTTCTAAAAGTATTATAGGCCAGTTAGATTATTAAATGGTTACCATCTTCTTTATCTCCTCGGAGAGAACTTTTTTGAATCTGCAGTTTTAATGGCAAGTGTGTTTTAAAGAACGAAATGCGAATTCTTTTTTCATTGATTTTTTTTTTTCGTTAAACTACTTTCAATAGAACTGTGTATACACAAAATAGATAAAAATAGAATTGAAGATAAATAAATGTACTGAATTTATTCATTTGGGAGGAACTGGTCTTTGGTAAAATAGAGAAAGCAAATATTTTCCCTTTTTTCCATGACATAAAAAAATAATAATAACACAAATACAAAAATATATTTTTTAAGTTCAAGTTTCTGACGAGGGAATAGAAAATTAAAGATTTTTTCCAAGTCTGCAGTTTAATGGTAAATGCGTTTTAAACCACACATATGCCAATAATTTTCAACATTTACTTTTTCACAAAAATTAAACTTATTTTAATGCATCTGAGAATCAATATAAAAGAGAAATGAAACGTAAAAATATTATATTGAATTTTTCCATCTGTTAAAGATTTATTTCTACATTTTTAAAAGAGAAAATACACTGTTTTTTAAATGTATTATTGACTTTTAAACCATTGAAAAGTTACAATCTTTATTGTCTCGTGGGGACAAAAAAAAAAATTGTTTTGATTTGCAATGTTGATAAGTGTGTTTTAGATTAACATAAATATGGATAAGTTTTTTACAGGTGTGTTTTTTATCAATAAAAGTTATTCTTTTGAGTAGTAAAAATTACGTACAGAGAGAAAAAAAAAGAAAAAAGATAACAAACAGCTAACAATTCAATTGTTTTAGAAAGATTGATAGTCAACTAGTTTTTTCTAAATTTTCTATTATTTTTTTTAGTAAATAAACCAATATTTTTATATGGGACAATGGGCCATGATTTAACAGATTGACACTGGAGATTCTGATAATTCAACTTCATAAAGCTAATGTATTTGATTTATAGTCTGAATTTTTGTAAATATGTTCAGTTATCAGACAATAACGGTCAAAGTTGCATTTTAATCTATAGAAATAAAAATATATATTTATTTAATCTTTCTTTTCTCAAAGGTTCACTTGTCTCATAAAAATGGAGCAAATGGACAAGGAGAGTGTAGATCCCCCCCCCCGACATCCATTTTTAAGTGCTTTCTTAATTATGTAAATACGCAGTACCTATTGTTGTCGTTCAGTCCGTCCGTCTGTCCGTCTCTCTGTCCGCATATAACAGCGCAAAAACTACCCAACCGAATCTTTTGAAATTTAAAATATACAATTATTACATAATTTTGTCGAGACATTTCAAATTTTATGAGAATTGGATGGATAGATCAATTAGAGGGACGATCGAAAGTATTCTGTTACATTACTGTCAATGGGGAAAAATGTTGCAAATGCATTTTAATCGTTTGAAATTTAAATTACATACTTATTACATAATTTTGTCAAGTCATTTCAATTTTTTTTTGAAAATAGGATGCACAGATCAACTACAGGGACAATCAAAAGTACTCTGTTACATTACAGTCGATGGGGAAAAAAAGGTTTCAAATGCATTTTAATAATATTACACTCATTCGAACATAATAATATTGATATGCATCATAAAGTACATATTATAATATAGATTTTGCATAATCTGTTTTGCAAAGTACTTTTGTTATTCATTTACAAGGCCACACAAAAGTATTCCATTACATAATGAGTATAAAGAGAACACTGTTTGTTGCGCATTTTAATTGTAATTAACTCTTTACAATTTTATGAGATTGATATATGAGAGTGATATTTTTTAAACTTCATTATCGTACGAACGCACCTCATTTGCTACGCTTCACGTGCAATTTCCAACTTGTTCTTTTTAATATGAGGTACCAGATTCTCCAGAAAAGGATAAATAACTTTTAGAAAAATAAACAAGACAGATTACGTAAATTGTATATTACCAAGAGAGCGTTATAAAGAAAATTTTTGCTATAAAGCTAATTTTTGCTATAAATTTTTGAAAAGCACCAAATGTCAAATTGTTGTATTTATTTATACAACAAAGTACTTAAGTAAGTACTTTTGTCTTTTAGTATACGTAATAAATAAAATGTTACGTAGGTATTTTATGAAAACGAAAAAAAAATCTATTAACAAGTGAATACGTAAGTAAGAATTTCATCATCATTTTCATTTATTTCAATAAAAGTTCGATAAGTCCAATAGATCTGTGGAGAATATAGTCACGTTTTTATATCGAATGCAACAACTTTTTCTCATAAAAATCTTATTTTTTCTTGGTTTCAGTATTACAATTTTATTTTTTCTAAAGTTTTGAGTTTTGTCTATGTCACGCAGGAAATTTGGTTTCATACCCACCAACATGCTTTTATTAAATTTTACTCTGCAATTTTAATAAATTACTATGCAATTTTCTTTATTGTAATGGAAAAACAATTGAGAAATTACTTTCTCAAAAGATGATTATTATAAAGTTTGTTATTTGTTATCCTCTAAACATATAGACGGTAAACTCAAAATACTCCGTTTAATTTAACATATGAAAAAAGGTATTTGCGGATTATTTTAATGATGTTATTCTGTAACAAACATGACATTGATATGAATTGCTGTAGTACTCTAAAATATACTTTCTGTAGGATATGTATTGTGCATAGCAAGTATCATTTATTTACAGGGTCACGACAAAGTGCTCTGTTATTTACTGATCTACGAGAGAAATTATTCCCTGTTTAATTGTGTTTCTCTATTTGAAATATAGTTAAATTGATACATTAGTGAAGTGTACTGCATGATGCTAGCAGTGGAGTATGATGTAAATTACTCTTACCGTAAAAACACACAAGGACGCATAAAAAATTTTCAGACACAATGTTGTATCCAATATATTGTCTGTTAAAAATATTGTTGAAATGCTTTTTCAATGATATGCTTTTTTAAATTTAAATAAATTCTTACATAGTATGTGGTGTGTGTAAATTATATAGACCATGTACGAAACTTCACTTGTTGTTTGTCCATTTACAGAATTTACAGATAATGAATGCGGTCTACAATACTATATGTGATTGTGATTATACAGATAATATTGAATATATCATACATGTTGAAATAGATTATAAAATATCTTATTTACACTATAAATGAATAAAATACATTTGTCTTAAAGGTGTACAGTAATGTTTAAAACAATTAATATTTACTTGTGACTATCCCAAATGAAAACTATGAAAACTATTTACTTTCTTCTAAGACGTTAGTCGTTTTAATTTTTACGAAACAGAAGAATGCTTGAGTACAGTTTAAAGAATCTGACGACGTTTATCATATAAAAGTGAAAAATCAACAATTTTATTATTTATATTTCTATTTTTTACTTAAAGAAAGATGCATTATTTTAAATGTGTTTTTACTAGAAAGGTATCAAGTGGTTTTTTGATTTATTGTATCAAGGGAAAAAATTCTGAACCTGCAACTTTAACAGAAGTGAGTTAAATAAACAACAAAATAAAAAGAAAGTTTCTATTTAAATTGATGGCATTGAGCTCACTCGCTATTCACACTACACTAATTGTGTGTATCATACTGTTATTTTAAAGAATAATTTCTGTTTCTCAGATTATTTCTCAGAAATGTGGAATTGTGCGTCAAACTTCCTTTAAAAAAAAAAAAAAAAAAAAAAAAAAAGAAAAAAGAAAAAAAAAGAAAAAAAAAAGAGTTTTTTTTTAATTAAAACAAAGGTGAATCTCCTGTGAAATAGCTGAAAAGTACATAGTGTTCTGAAAAAGAATACCAATGTTAGATATGCTAAACTACGGTAACGTTCACCATTCATAAATCTACATAAGAAGCCTAAATTTGAATTTGCTAAGAAAGACGATTCTTTTAAATCTTGCTGGGAAAATGTAGTATTTTCGGGCGAAAAAAGTTTATTTTGAACAGATCAGCGGGTTTCTGTCGTTATTGGTATGATTTAAAAAAAAAGAAAAATCTTTTTTTTTCTTTCTCCAAAATGCGTTTTTGAAGGAATTTCTATAATTGCGTTCAATGGAACAGTACCAGTCATGTCCATTCAAGGTTGCTTGAATTCAAAATCATATGTGGATATGCTAGCTGAACATTACTGCCCCTTATCACAGCTAGTGATTATTTGTATTGCATTTGACAAGACAATGCAATTTTATAAGTATCTCGTACATCATGTTCATGATTGACGGTTACTTCTGTTCAACTTTTGAAGTGGCCTCGAAAAATCCATAATTTAAATATCACAAACAATTTGCAAGATATTTTAGCTGGAGAAGTATATAAACATGGCTCACATTATGTAAATATAGACAATTTTAAATCATTTACCCTATTAGCGTGGAAAAACATTTGTAAACGAATTTTAACTGGACTTTCTGAGTCAATGACTGCACAATTAACAAAGGTTATTGAAAAAAAAGGTGAATTTCAGAAAAATAAATCATTTCCGAAAATATTTCATTACGTCCTTAAAATTTTTCCATGTTTCTCGACATATATATCTTTTAATCTGTGTTTCATAAATATTATTGTAATTTGATTTTTACTTAATAGGTCCCTAACGTTTGCGAATTAAAAGTAGTAAATTATGTTTGATTTTGTTTTTAGTTGATTATTATGTTAATACAGGTTACTCATTTTTCAACATGTCCTTATAATTTTTTTCCATGGCTGTAAAGATATATACAACATTTGTGCTACGTGCCAGAATATAAGATTTTGTCGCTTTTTACGGAATAATAAATGGAAATAGTATATTTTAAAAATTAAGCACATTTATTAAAAACTATGTACAATAGAAGACCCCTAATTAGCTTGGTTCCAAGTTTTCTGCGGATTTGATGCTTTTTTGCAGAGTACAGCTCATAACTGTTCAATCTTTGTTTATATACTTTTTCTAGTTTGGACAATTTAGAATGTAAATTCTTAAAATTAAATTAACTGTGATATGCTTTAAAAAATAATATTTTTCCATTTTTAAACGTGACATCAGTGGTCTGTTTTAGGACATTTGTTTTTTGTTGCTGAATTTTATCTTACAGTCTTCGAACAGTCAGAAGATCCTGCTAAATTACAAAATTTTGTAGCTCTCAAAAAATAGAGCAACATAATACCAAATCTTCATTAGAGGTATTTTTAGCAGTGATGCTTAGTGTCTACATTTTTTTTTATTTGAGAAACACAGCGATTTATTTATCAGTAGATGTCTTCTACCTCTATTATTCCAAATGTATAAGAAAGTTTTTATTTATATATCAGGATATTATAAAAATAATACTAAAATTATTATTAATTTAAATCTTTAAATGTTTTCAAATTTATAATCATGATTTAATTGAAGGGAGAGGGATTAAAATCATTAGCAAGTTTTAGATGAAAGATTCTGATAAGTTTTGTTAATAGAAGAATCAAGAAATTTTGAAAACAAAGACAAATGTCGTATATAAGGAAAAAAATAATGTCTTGAGAACATTGAAAAAGAAAAAATCCAAATTTCATTATTTTAATTACCACTTTAAGTTTATTTTTATAACTACTTGGCAATAAATAGCAAAATTGAAGTATTTTAGGCATATGTGTGACACGTCAACTATTGGTCAAAATCACATGATTTACTGAGATCTCACAATGACTATTGTTAAATAAGAATAATCATTGTTCAAATTTAATAAATGTAACATTTTATAATGTTTTTTTCCAAGTTTAAAATTAAGAATTAATCTAAAAAAATATATATGATTAAGTGTATTATCTAAATAAGCATCTTTCAATTAAAACAAATACTTTTTCCACTCAAATTCTATTTTTCTAGTTTTTTCAGTAATTAAAAAAAGTATCTGTCTTATATTTGGCTTAACTATAAAAATATAGGGTCAATTATGGATGGATAATTATGATCAGGGGATAATTATGACCACTCCCATAATGGAGAAAATTGTGTATGGTAAATTTTTATTTCATGCTTAAACATTAACCTCATAATGTATATTTAATTTTAGACATTCTTTATCACTAGTGTAAAACATTTCCAGATTCAAATAGCAATTTCAAAAAAGTCTGCAAAAATGTTTAGTTGACGGATTTCTCAGTTTGGAATTCTAATGGTCATAATTACCCCCAAACAAATGTGAGTAGGCAAGTATAAAGAGGAAATATAGGGATCACAATTTCCCCACTATTAATTTTCCCAAACCTTTGTGATTATAAGTTTTTGATGGGGTTAATTATAACCACCCTTTTAACTTGGGCAATGTGGCAATGAGAACCAAAAATTTTAATAGGCTTTGTGTCTTAGAGGTTATTTTAGAGGTATCTTGGAGGTTTTCTTAAAGGGTCAGAGTTTCTTCCTATGTATACTGTTAAAAAAATCTGTAAGCCTACAGATGTAAAGTTGCCAAAATCTGCAGGCTTACAAATATTTTATCTGTACACTGTACAAGAAAAAATGCAAATCTACAAAACTAAATTTTGTAAAGCTACAGAAATCTATAACTTTAAAAACGAATCTGCTAAAACTACAGTTATCTTACTAAAATTGTATCTGTAACCTGGGTTGCAGTTACATATTATTGGAATTTCAGTTTCCTAAAAAATTCTTAGTAACCATGCAGATTTATTGATTTTCAGTATAAATCCGTATCTGTTACAGGAATTTTTTTATGTTGCCGTTACATAAAAAGTTCTTGGAATCCCAGTTTCCTATAAAACTTTTAGTAACGTTACAGAATTTTCTTTATAGTGTACTAGAAAAAAACACTTTTCCAAATAGAAACAAGAAAAAAAAAATAACAATTTTGAAATTGTAAATAATAGTCATAATTAACCATCCTGATCCTAGTCAGCTTCATTTTTCTCTCAATTTTATTACTTTTTTTTCCTTCTTTATTTTTCTTGGGTATGCTTGGGAAAAGTGCGCTTTCGCTTATAGAAAGAATGATGAAATTTTTTATGGCATTTGCACATTTTTTCACATGTCTGATGATATTATTTTACAAATTACTTACATTATGTTACAAGTGATACATTAAAATAAAAATGGTAAAAATATATTTTAATTTTACATGTTTCGTTTGCTCTGACCATAATTTTTTCTTTTGTCATTTTTATTTTTGAAAATGTCTCCGTTAGAGGAAACGGAAGATGTAAAATTAAAACGTATTTTTGCCTTTTTTATTTTAATGTATCATTTGTGGCATTCATATTATATAATACTTTACAAATTATCAAAGGATTGTTGTCAGTAAAATTAATTATTAAACTAAGACAATAACATGAATATAAGTTACTTTATTACGAATATTAAAAGAAAAGATATAATCTAATTTTTTAAATATTCAAAATTAACTAATAAATATCTTATCTTCAAGCCTTCAAAAAATATTTTTTCTCCTTGAAAAAAAGAATTATGTTTAAATTTTACGAAAGGACGGACTTTTAAAGATTTTTTTACACAGTTTAACGCAAAGAAAAATCAAATTAACGCAATATTTCTTCTTTTCTTTTTAAAGAGAAAACTTTTTAACTTTTTTAAAAACAGAAAAAAGTATACATGCCTTTTTTAAAAATTCTTCTTGGTGACTATTAAAGCATTAAAAATTTAACTTTTTACTGTCTCGAGGGAATGAAATTCTTTCAATCTACCGTTTTAATCGAAAGTGTTTCTTAAAGAAAAAAATAGAAATACTTTTATTTAATCATTTTTTTTATAATAGTTAAGTTTCTTGTATAACTGAGGATAATCAATAAAAAGCAAAATAGTAAAGTATAGAAATTATGCGAAATTTGTGTGCTTTTAGGAGCAATTTATATTATTCTGTAGAGTAAAGTATGTAAAAAAAAATATTAGGTACAATCACGATAATATAAATACGTAGCACTTATGGCCTTCGTTTGTTCTGTCGTCCGTCTGTCGATTTTTTCCGCATACAGCAGCGTGAAAAATACCCCAACTAAATGGTTTTAAATTTCGTATATGTGGTACGTCAACTATTCATCAAAATCAGTAGGTTTATTAAGATCTCTCAATGTAATTTATTGTTAAATAGGAAAAATCATTGTTCCAATATAATAAATGTAACGTTTTAATTTTTTTTATAAGTTTAAAATTATGAATTAATCTCAAAAATGATGTATAATTAAATGTATTATCTAATTAAGCATCTTTTAATTAAAACAAATACTTTTCCTCTCAAATTGTATTTTTCAAGATTTTTCAGTAATTTAAAATGTATTTATCTCATATTTGGCTTAGCTATAAAAATATAGTCAATTTTATTTTCCTGTCAATTTTCTCGCTTTTTAGGTGCGTTCGTAATTATGTAAATACGTAGCACCTATTGTTGTCGCTCAGTCCGTCCGTCTGTCTGTCTGTCCGTCCGCATATAACAACGCAAAAACTACCCAACCGAATCGTTTGAAATTTAAAATACATAATTATTACATAATTTTGTCGAGTCATTTCAAATTTTATGAAAATCGGATGGATAGATCAACTACAGGGACAATCAAAAGGATTCCGTTACATTACGGTCAATGGGGAAAAAGTTTCAAATGCATTTTATTCGTTTGAAATTTAAAACGTATATTTATTGCATAATTTTGTCGAGTCATTTCAAATTTTATGAAAATCGTATGGATAGATCAATTACAGGGACAATCAAAAGAATTCCGTTACATTACGGTCAATGGGGAAAAAAGTTTTAAATGCATTTTAATCGTTTGAAATTTAAAACGTATATTTATTACATAATTTTGTCGAGTCATTTCAAATGTTATGAAAATCGGATGCATTGATCAATTACAGGGACAATCAAAAGTATTCCGTTACATTACGGTCAATGGGGAAAAAAGTTTCAAATGCATTTTAATGGTGTTACACTCATTTGAATATAATAGAATCGACATGAATCTATGAAATATGTACTAAAAATACATTTTGTATAATCTGTGATGCAAAGAATATTTATTATTATATTACAGGGCCACACAAATGTATTCCACTAAATAATGTTATACGGGGAAGCATTGTTTGGGGGGTGTTTTAATTATATTAAGCAACTTCACATTTTATGAATAAGATATACGTTAATGAAGTATAATAAGAATTACTCCCTGCATGTTTACAGGAACACAAAGATTTCGACCACTATACTATATTCAAAGTACGCTCTACTATATCAGCAAGATCTGAATATTTTAAAACTTCGTTATCAACGAACGCACCTCATTTGCTACGCTTTGCGTGCAATTTCCAACTTGTTTTATTTATTTATCTTTTTTCTTTGTATTTGTGTGCACTTTCTCTTAAAGAAAGAGTGATAAAAAATTATGGCACTTGTAATTGCTTCATATGTTGGATAATATTATTTTACAAATTATCAAAGTATTGTATTTAATAAAATAAGTTATTAAACTAAAACAATAAGATGAATATAAGTTACTTTATTATAAATATTAAAAGAAAATATCTAATCTAATTTTTTTAAATAATCTAAATTAATTAATAACTATTTCATCTTCAAGCCTTCAAAATATATATATTTTTTAATTTGATAAAAGATATCCGTTTAAATTTTACGGAAGGAGGGACTTTTAATTTAACACAGATTAACCGAAAGAAAAATCACATTAACGTAATATTTCTTCTTTTAAAAAAAAAAAAAAAAAAAAAAAAAAGTATACATGCGTTTTAAGAAAAATTCTTCTTCGTGGCTGGCAAATCATTAAAAGTTTAACATACTATTGTCTCGAGGGAATGAAATTATTTGAATTTACCGTTTTAATGAAAAATGTTTTTTAAGGAAAAAAACGAATGCATTTTTATAAGTACTTTTTTGTAATAGTTCAATTTCTTGTACAGCTGAGGATAAAAAAGCAAAATAGTAAAGTATAGAAATTATACTAAATTTTTTCTTATTAAGAGCAATTGATACTATTTTGAAGAATGAAGTATGTCAAAAATTTCATTAGGTTATATAAATACGCATCACTTAGAATCGTCTTCTACGCGTCCATCTGTTGGTTTTTCCGCATACAACATCAAATAAACTACCCAACTAAATGATTTGAAATTTCATATATGTGGAATGTCAACTTTTAGTGATAATCAGTAGGTTTTATTAAGATCTCACAATGTGTTTTATTATTATATAGCAATAATCATTGTTCAAATATAATAAATGTAATGTTTAATTTTTTTTTTTTTTTTTTTTTTTTTTTTTTTTTTTTTTTTTTTTTGCAAGTTTAAGATTATGAATTAATCTCAAAATTGAGGTATAATTAAATGTATTATCTAACGAAGCATCTTTCAATTAAAACAAATACTTTCCCTCTTAAACTGTATTTTTCAAGATTTCTCAGTAATTTAAAAAGTATTTATCTCATATTTGGCTTTGCTATAAAAATATAGTCGATTTATTTATCCTATCAGTTTTCTTACTTTTTTATTTTATTATCTTTTTTCTTTATATTTGTGTGTGCTTTCGCTTAAAGAAAAAGTGCTAAAAAAATTATGGCATTTGTAAATGCCTCATATGTTTGATAATATTATTTTACAAATTAGCAAAGTATTGTATTTAATAAAGTTAATTATTAAACTAAGGCAATAACATGACTATAAGTTACTTCATTACAAATATTAAAAGAAAAGATATAATCTAATTTTTTTAAGTAATCAAATTTAACTAATAAATATCTCATCTTCAAGCCTTCGAAATATTTTGTTTTCCTTGATAAAAGATTTGCATTTAAATTTTACAAAAGGAAGGACTTTTAAAATTTATTTACACAGATTAACCATAAGAAAAATAAAATTAAAGTAATATTTCTTCTTTATATATATATATTTTTAAAAAAATTTCTTCTTCGTGACTTGTAAAGCATTAAAAATGTAACTTTTTATTGTCTCGAGGGAACTAAATTCTTTGAATTTACTGTTTTAATAAAAAGTGCGTAAAAAAAAAAAAAAAAAAAAAAAAAAAAAAAACTACGGACATTTTTTTAAAAATACTTTTTTATAATAGTTCAGTTTCTTGTAGAGCTGAGGATAAAAAAAGCAAAATAGTAAAGTATAGAAATTATCCTAAATTTGTTCATTTTTAAGAGCAATTGATACTATTCTGTAGAATGAAGTATGACAAAAATTTTGTTAGGTACGTTCATGATAATATACATACGTATCACCTATAGTCGTCTTCTAGTCGTAGTTTCTTATCTGTCGGTTTATAAACTAGCAAACTGAATGACTTGAAATGTAATGTATATACTCGCTGCTGAATTTTATCAATGTATAAATATCTTTTTTTTTTTTTTTTTTTTTTTTTTTTTTAAGTATGCATACCTTTTTTTTAAATTCTAGGTGACTGCCAAAGAATTAAAAGTTTACCATTTTATGAAATTTTAAAGAAATTCTTTGAATAAACCATTTTAATGGAAAGTGTTTTGTAAAGAAAAAATACGAATACAGTAGTACCCCGATTATTCGAATCACGGTTATCCGAAATTCGGCTTAATCCGAAAGACCTTACAATTTCTTAAAGCCCATTTTTAGTGTAAAATTTTTTATTGTCAACTCAGTTTTTATCGACGTCAAATGAAATCTTCCAACAAATTTTGATTTGTGATTACTATTTTACTTGCAAGTTTTAGATCAAAACAGTTCTTATTCATTTTAATACATTGAACAGTTGTTTAAATACACATTAGCCTTAAAAATTAGAATCAAAATAGATAAAAATCAAAATTTTGAAAGTTATTATTACATACTGTTAGTAATAGTGTTAAGAAAGCATTTTCTTTTTGAAATAAGCAAAGTTAACTTACTTATTTGGTCCATTACGTAATTTCGGGCACTTTATTAAATAAACACATACAACACTTAATTTTTTTTACAAAATATGTTGTGATTTTGTTTTTGTTTTTGTTTTTCAACTTTAAAGTGCTTTGAATACGGTACCACAACATTTTTAATACAACTATGTTCTAAATAACTATCACAGCTTTTCATCAAAAAGTTTTTACCATAAGCTTTCCGGTTATAAAAAAATTCCTATGGAAACACACTTATCCGAAAATTCCTATATAGAGCCCCGATAACCGAAAATGCTTCTCGGATAACCGGGGTTTTACTGTACTTTTTTATAATCATTTTTTAGGTGCGTTCGTAATTATATAATACGTAGCACCTATAGTGGTCGTTCAGTCCGTCCGTCTGTCCGTCCGTCTGTCCGTCCGCATATAACAACACAAAAACAACCCAACCGAATCGTTTGAAATTTAAAATGCATAATTATTACATAATTTTGTCGAGTCACTTCAAATTTTATGAAACTCGGATGCATAGATCAATTACAGGGGCAATCAAAAGTATTCCATTACATTACGGTCAATGGGGAAAAAAGTTTCAAATGCATTTTAATCGTTTGAAATTTAAAATACGCAATTATTACATAATTCTGTCGAGTTATTTCAATTTGTTTTTATAATCGTGTGCATAGATCAATTACAGGGGCAATCAAAAGTATTCAATTACATTATGGTCAATGGGGAAAAAGTTTCAAATATATTCTATACGTTTGAAATTTAAAATACATAATTATTACATAATTTTGTCGAATTATTTCAAATTTTATGAAAATCGGATGCATAGATCAATTACAGGGACAATCAATAGTATTCCGTTACATTACGGTCAATGGGAAGAAATGTTTCAAATGCATTTTAATCGTGTTACACTCATGCGAACTTAATAAAATTTCTAGCACCTATAAAGTACATATTATAATATACATCTTACATAATTTGTGGTGCAAAGAACATTTGTTATTGATTTACAAGGCCACACAAAAGTATTCCATTACATAATGGTATAGGGAGAACATTGTTTGATGAGCGTTTTATATGTAATTCACTTACAATTTTATGAGATTGATATATGAAAGTAATATTTTTAAAACTTCGTTATCGTACGAACGCACCTAATTTGCTACGTTTCACGTGCAATTTCCAACTTGTTTATAATAGCTAAGTTTCTTGTAGAGCTGAGAATAAAAAATCAAAATAGTAAAGTATAGAAATAATACTAAACTTGTTCATTTTTAGGAGCAATTGATGCTACTACTCTGTAGAATGAAGCATGTCAAAAATTTTATTAGGTACGTTCATAATAATGTAAATACGTAGCAGCTATAGTCGTCATGTGATCCGCCCATCTGTCAGTTTGTTCGCGTATAAACTACCAAATTGAAGACTTGAAATCTAATATACATAGTCGTAGCAAAATTTTATCGAGGCATTTCAAATTTTGTGAAAAAGGAATCATAATTAAAAAGATATTAATAGAATTTTTCTTCATTATTAAATTCTATCATACATACTAAATTCAATAATATCCCGTGAAAGGTAATGATTCGAGGTTGCCATGGTGATTAAGTCCTATTTAAAATGTTCCCAGTAGAGTAATAAACATTTTATATTGCATTTCTACATTTGATAATATTATTTTACAAAATATCAAAGGATGGTAATTAATAAAATTAATTATTAAACTTACACAATATCATCATATAAGTTACTTTATGACGAATATTAAAAGAATAGGTATAATATAATTTTTTTTAAATATTCAAATTAACTATTAAATATCTTATCTTCAAACCATCAAAATTATTTTTTTTTCTTAAAAAAAAAAAAAAAAAAAAAAAAAAAAGGCGTTTAAATTTTATGAAAGGAAGGATTTTTAAAGATATTTTTTACACAGTTTAACTAAAAAAAAAAAATCAGAAAATCAGATTAACGTAATATTTCTTATTTTCTTAAAAAAGAAAAAGTATACATACCTTTTAAAAAAATTTTAGTGACTGTTGAAGTATTAAAAGTTTAACTTTTATTGTGTTCAGGGAATGAAATTCTTTGAATCTACCGTTTTAATCGAAAGTGTTTCTTAAAGAAAAAAATGGGAATACTTTTATATAATTATTTTTCATATTAGTTTAGTTTCTTGTACAGCTGAAGATAATCTTTTAAAAAAGGGAAAATAGTAAAATACAGAAATTATACTAAATTTGTACATTCTTAGGAGCATTTGATACTATTCTGTAGAATGAAGTATCATATATATTACGCTATAATATGTGGCACAGAAATTGCGATTATTTGTTATTTGTTTAATCGCAACGCTCGAATGAAACGCATCTCATTGGTTATTCTGTAAAATTCTTTCTGCAGTATTTAGGTCGACTAAATTGGATTTATTTACATTTCGCTCTTTCTCTGTAATTATAGAGCTTCAAAATATTTTTATTTTTTATTTTTCCGTTCTTTTTGCTTATAAAAATAAATATATAAAAGTCATGAATTTTAAACAATTCAGTCTAAAATTAAAATTATGTATTATAATTGTAAGGAATAACAGGATTATATTTTAAATAATGAAATTAATGAAATACGAAAAAATGTCACAGAGAAAATGTTTGGCAATTTTTTACATGTGCGTAGCTAGCATAAATATACCGAGTTCCTGATTTGTCTTGCAGAATTTTCTCATATGGCAATACATTTAGCAAATAAATTGAATTTTGGGGAAGAGTTCCGTATCCTGTTCCAGTTGGCGCAATTGGCGAAGTAATCAAATATAGGGCCGAAAAGCCTTTTTAGCTTTTTATCATTTTTTTCTTTTTTTTATTATTATTATGACGGAAAATCATGATTTTTTTAATTAAAAAAATTTTACATCCTGTTATTTTTTAATGAATTGATGTGGTTGCGATCTCCAGTTTTTGGAGTTGCTCTTTTGTTACTGGAATGTACTTTATTCGTTTATTTTTTGTATATTTTTCGTATTTAGCCTATAGCTTCAGAAAAGTTCGTAGCTTTTGTTTTAACTGACAAACATAATGAATACATGAAATATATAAAATTATAAAAATATATATTGATTTATAGTATTTATTTATAGGTGTATATATTATGTACTTATATATGTATATCTATACATAACTACATATCAAGAAAGATATCTAAAATGTATATAAATAAAAATATTTATATAAACGTCGTATATTTTAATACATGTGACATATATAACATTTACGAAATAAATATGTTTATAAATTATTTTAAAATCATGTCTTTTTGCCATTTGATAAATCTGATAATTTGTTAAATAGGCTTTTTGTTATCATTTTCAATTTTTTCGCCGATCGGGCCAACCAGAACAGGATATGGAAATCTTAATAATTATAAACATTCATTTATTTAATGAATGTTATAAAAAACATAAGTTTAACCTAAAAAAAAAAAAAAATCCCAGAAGATAAAAAAATGTTCATTCCAGTAGTTTATAAGAGCAACCACAACAGCCACAATAAAACATTTATCATAAAAAAAACAGGTATGGAACTTTTCCGAAATTATGAATAAAAGTAATATGATACAAAGCTTAGCATACACTTAAGGGAGACCAATGTGGTCGCCAAGGGCGGCTAGTGTCAAAAATTTTATTAGGGATAGTCATGGAAAGAAAAAAAGTAAACACCCCCTACTAACTCTGCAGAAAAGTTACTGCAACTAAGTGATTGAAAATAAAGTCTACTTTTGAATGATGCATATAAAATTTGTTAAGGAAACCATTTTCTGCACGAACTCGTCATTTTAGCGTCACTTCACGCCATCGCGGTACTAGATAAAATTGGTGCAAAAAAAAAAAAAAAAAAAAAAAAAAAATTATTTTTGTCTGATTGCGCATATACTATTAGACACCCCCGGGAGAATAAAATTTATAAAAAGAGACTTCATAATGCAGAATTCAGATCCAAGAAACATAAAGTTTAAGAATACACTGTATCACACTACAAAAAAAATTCGTTAAATATACAGCAAAAACTGCTGACAGCAATGTTGCCAGCAATTTTTGCCGTAAAAATAGCAGTAAAATTAGATGTAATAAAAAAATTACATCTAATTTTACTGCAATTTTTTTCGGCAAAAACTGTTCGCAACGTTGCTACCAGCAGTTTTTGCCGTAAATTTAACGGATTTTTTTTTTTTTTTTTTTTTTTTTTTTTTTTTTTTTTACAGTGTATTTATTACTTCACCATCGACTTACTAGACAAACTAATGATATAGGGAAAGGTTATTAGCAGTACATAAAAGAATGGCTGTTCCGGCATAACGTAGTACAACGTGAGAAGAACGGGGCTCCAGTTTCCCTATTTTGATAGTATTGTCACTTCAGCAAGTTACGGCATGAAAGTTTGACACATTAAATTAATGTTGGCACCCACTTGTGCTCATATCGTAGCAAGAAATGTTCAGGCAGACTAATCATTCCATATCCTACTTCTGATCGATTTTACATTGCGATTTTATCTCCTAACTCAATGATGTAGTCATTTATGTCGCCACCGGCCACCCGGTCTGTTACTCAACGTGATAGACCACATCTGTAAGATATCAGGTAAAAACAAACTGATTGCAGTCGCAATGTAGGAAGAATAGTCTCTAAGGCCGAGATTACTTGTACATATCTAGATATTCACGGAAATTGTATTACATACTTTTTTCTATTTTCTATTGAAATAATAAAATTTTATTTTAAATTAAATAAATTGTGCCCCTTCTACTAGTTCTAGGAATAAGCCTTTCTAAACTATACATATACAGGGTGTCCACTCTCAACGGTGGCCAATGGCTAATTTCTAAAGTGTTAGTCATAGACATATAGTTCCAATTGAAAAAATGCTTTGAAAAAGGTAAAGAATTGTTTTTTAAGCGATTTAGATCAAAAAAAAAAATTGTAAAAAATTACGAAAATTAAATTTTTGTACGGTCCCCCGGTCCTATAAGTGATATTTAGTAAATTTTTACCACTACTCTAACAAGTACTACAAAAAAGTCCCATTCCTCTGCGATTAAAACTAACCGAGTAATAGCTGTTTAAAGTTGAAGCATCTTTTTTGCTGCAATTTAGGGGTCAGTCACAAATTTACTGGAAATAAAAATAAACGTAATATATAAAGTTTAAGGTTAAACATTCAGAGTAAAATAATTTTTACAATATTATTTTTAGATTTATGTTGATGATTACATATTAAAGCAAAATTTGTACTAAAAGTATAAGTAAAAAAGTAGCAGAAAGTTTGTTAATTTAAATTATAATAAGCAACAGCCACAATTTGTTACAAAATGACATATATTTAAAATTCTATTAGATTACTTAACCTAACAGACTTTGGTGTAGTCGTATAAAATAAATAAATGGTACGCACCTAAGATTGTATTAATATTACATTGTCATTGAATATAAATAAGTGTGCAAATTGAACTTCGATTGGATGTTTGGAAGTGAGTTAAAATTCGAATAGAAATTTTGAACTAGAGAAATATATATATGAACATTTTAAGTAAAATAAAAGCTTATGAAAATAACACACTTTTTAAAAATAAAATCGCGATTTCCCAAAACTTAATTTTCTCGATAAAGAGAATTTTAAAATTCACGTCTTCAAATATTTTAACCAATCTAGAAATTAATTAATAAAAATTAACACTGCCTAAATCTTATACGGTGGTAACACCTTCAGTTAAACTGCTTTAAAGTATTTCTGTATCTCATTTAAAACATCCTTGTAATTGGAACTACATGTCTGTGACAAATGGTTTAGGAATTAGTTATTGTACAGCGTTGCAAATGGACGCCCAATATAATAATTTAAGCACTTAGTATACGTTCCATGAAAATTTATTCTAACTCATTCATTTTCAGCTACAGAAAAAGGGTTTAAGTCATGAAATTTAAAGTTTTATAACTCAGTCAATTTTAATGTTAGATGAATGGGACCTTTATTGTATTGATTGATAGGGTATTAGGAAATTTTTACTAAATATCACTAATAGTACCGGGAGACCGTATAAAAAGTTAATTTTCGTAAATTTTTGATAAGAAAATTTTTTGACCTAAAACTTTTGAAAAAAAATTCTTTACCTTTTTTAAAGCATTTTTGTAATTGGAAATATATGTCTATGACTAACGGTTTAGAAATTAGCCATTGGCCACCGTTGAGAGTGAGTACCTTGTATATATAATGCCTTTTTTTTTTTTTTTTTTTTTTTTTTTTTTTTTTTTTTTTTTTGCTTTTCAGTTTGAATAAAAGCTTTTTTTCTTTTATATTGATGGCTAAAATGCAGATTTAACAATTGTTTGGCATCTGACTTGGTGATTACGCGAGACATTCGCCTGTTCTATCAATGTAAATATTCAGATCCCATGTAAAAAAAAAAAAAAAAAAAAAAAAAAAAAAACATAAATAAATAATATAATAAATAATGTAGGAAATAATGTCAATAATTGTTATTTAAATAAATATTGTAAACAAATAATTTAAAGCAATCGCCAATATGGCAATTTTTTTAAATTACGCCAAGCAGTCGCGAATCCTCTAAAGTAGTTAATTCTAAATTGATTAAGTTACATTATATTGTGAGGAAAAATTTATTACGTTTATTTTGGTAACCATATCTTTAAATCATATTCCTTATTGTATTTATCTTTTTATAACTTATTTCACTAAAATAGAATTATAATATAATATTTAAAAACATAATTCAGTGACAAAACAAAAAGATATTCGCAAAAAAAGCGATATATTTGGGATGTTTAATAAAAAAAACTCATGAGGAGACAAATACGAACTTCCCCATTTTCGACTTAGACCAGCTTTTTTAAGTTATGCGCAGTACGTTCCATGTTTCTATCAAACGCGGTACATCAGTACAAAATAATTAATTTTATTTAGGGTGCGTTTTGTTTAGTTTCAAAACCAATGCATTTGAAATATTGTTAGTATTAGCCACAAATTTATACTGGTATGAAAATATATTTATTTTGAATTGATTAAAAACATAAATTTTACGTTAATTTGTATAAAAAAATTAACTATTTTTTTTTTCGTAAATTGACTTGCCCTGCTTTTAAAATCAATTTCTAAAAGTATATTGCAATACAGCACTTTATCGTACAAAAAGACTTATTTATTTTTGAAATGACATAAAATATTTTTTCCAATGCTCGAAACTAACTTATTTTTGTGCAAACATTTTTAATGACTTTTTCCTGAAAAATAATTCGTGTTTAAGTTTTATAAAATGAAGTGATTTTGGATCAATATATTTTATACTGTTTATCAGCTTTAAAACCAACACACATTTTTCATTTACAAAAAAAAAAAAAAAAAAAAAGAAAAGAAAAGAAAGAAAGAAAGAAAGAAAGAAATGCAGTTTAAAATATATTGTAAGCGGCTGATAAAGCATTAAAACATTACCGTATTTATTGTCTCAAGGCAAAAGAATTTTTTCGAATTTGTAATTTTAATGAAAAGCGTGTTTTAAAGCAAAACAAATACGAATGCTTTTTCTGAAAGTTAAAGTTCTTTCAATACTATTGATAATACGTTTAAAGAAACAGAAAATAAATGTAATGAATTTATACAGAATTTGTTCATCTATTAACAATTGATATTCTGTTAGAAAAATAATGTCAACTCTATTATTATTCTTTGTTTAATGAAATATGTCAAAAAAATTAAGGTAAACATACAAATGTACGATTTCAAGAAAAACACATAGTTTTGGATGATTTAATAACTTTAACATTATAAGATCAATTAATGATTGAAATAAGCTATTAATGTAAAGCAGAAAAACATACGTTTTTAAAAATATTTATATTTTTTCAGATGATTTTTTTACATTGTAAAATAAACATGAATATGTACGCTTTTAAGAGAAATATATAGTTTTAGATTATTTAATAATTTTAAATTTTAAAATTAATTAATTCTTAAGAAACACTTTTCCCACGAATATGTGCTCTTTAAAAAAATATGTAGTTTTAGATCATTTAAAGTTTATTGCATATTAAGATTAGCTAATGGTTAAAAGTGCTAATCACTCAGCAACCGAATACCTTTAAGTAATATTAACTCAATGAGCGTTTGATGGATTCTTTTATTCAAAGTATCTCTTCAGAAAATTAATATATTTTTTTCTTTTTTCAGTGTTCTTTTCTAAAAGGATGTCATTTTTCTTTTTAGTTGTCAAAATTAAGAAAAAAAGTGACATCTTTTAAGAAGAGAACGCTGAAAAAAAGAAGTTGAAAATATTAATTTCCCTGGGAGGTATAAAAATGCATCAAACGTTCATTATATGACTTAATATTACCGAGGGGAATTCAGCCGTTGAGTTACTGGAACCTTTAGGGAAAAAATTAATATAAATATGAGAAAAAAGTTCAATTAAATATATATATATATGTAGCTCTAGAGGATTTAATAATTTTTACACTTTAATTAATGATTAGGAAATATTTTTAACGTGAATATTAAAATGTACCCTTTTAAATATATATGTAATGGCCAAAACCCGAAATTGGCCAATTCTAGAATTGGACAGCAACGTTTAAGAAATGACTGGCCAATTCTAGAATTGGCCAGCCAATTCACGAACTGGCCAGATGTGATTTGCCAGTCCATGAAATGGATATAGAAACTCGGTTTAATCCTTTCTAACACAATTTAAAGTGCCTATGAATTCAAATAGTCTAGCCGTCTGCCTGTCCGTGCTGTAACTCAAGTAAAGGCTCGGGTTAACTTGCAATTGTTATCTTATTTGGTTTATCAATTTATTACGGTATTGAAAGGAAATTGTGTACTGTTTTTTGGTTAATTTACTAGGATACACAAAAATATTTCGTTTCAGTATAATCAATGGGAATCGTTTTTATTGTGCATTTTAATGTTGTTACATTATCTTAGTTACAATAAAATTGGTGCCTATGCGTCATTAAGATGGACGACAAACGGTTATCTATTACAGTTTACACTCTATGAAATATAGCTGATTCTGATTTTTTACAGAGACACTGAAAAGTATTTCGTTATCTAAACAAAACACAACTTTTAAGAGAAGTTTCATGACTGCTCCGCACCTGAAGGGTAGTCTGAAATCCTTAGTTCGGATGTTGGCCAAGGCTTTCAGGCTAGTTTGCGAATTGGCCGGCCAAAACCCAAAATACGCTATTCATTTCATGTATTTCAGGTTTATGCCAGGACTTGGCCAGTTCTGGTATTGGCCAGGCTCCGGGTTTTGTCCGAAATATACGTGTAGTTTTAAGTGATTTACTAGTTGTTTACTTTTTAAGATCAACTAATTATAAGGAAAAAAATTAAGATAAACATAAAAATGCACACTTTTAAGATAACATATATAGTTTTAAGTGATTTAATATATTTTTTACATATTAAGATTAATTAATTATTAAGAATTTTTTTTACCTTAAACAGGAAAATGTAGACCTTGAAAAGAAAACTACATAATATTTAACGATTCAATATTATTTACATTTTAAAGACTACTGTTGAAGCTGAAAATTTTTACTTTTTAGTTTTTGTAATAATGTTTTTATGCAGAACTTGCTTGATACTGCGAAATTTTATTATTTTTAATTTATTTTCAGAAAAAAATACAGTTTAAAGTATTCCGATACAAATGATCCAATTCAGTGTAATGACCGCATTAGCCTCATAAATTATTCAATTACCTTTTAATAGCTTCGAAAAAATACTATACGTAATCGATTTTTTTACTTTATTGATTAGTTATTCGGTTCAATTTGCTTCCAAATTTATATTAATAATTCCGTTGAATATTCCACGCACTCTCAAAAGAGAAAAAAGTCTTTTAATCAAAAGGATTTCTTCAGCTGCTTTTTTCCCTTGAAATGCGAAAATTTCTTTCTTTATTTGCACAGTTCATCACCAAAGTATAGAAAATTCACAAACCTAAAGTAAAAAATTTAGCCCCCTTCCACTGGTGTTCCAGCAACTGTGCTTCCTGTTACTTTTTGCTTTCTTATACCTTCAACAGAAGAATATCGTAATCGATATTTTTTTCGACTTTACCTGTTTTAGGTATCAGAAACACTAAAATTTTGTTTGTACAAAATGTCTGTCTGTCCGTGTGTTCCGTCTGTCCCGTCTTTTAGTGGGTCGCCATTGTACCAATTAAAAGTGTATGAAATTACTCGCAGAATTGAACAAAAAATTTTGTATTTGTTTTTAGCTATGTCAAGCAGTTCTTCCATCAATTTAAAAATATCCTGCCGAAGGGTGTATTGTAATACCTATTTTTGTGTCATTTTCATGATTATAGCATCGAAAAATTTTTGAAGTTATGCATAGACTCAAACCATTTTTGTATGTTTTTTCTATAGCCAGCAAGTCCTCCTTCAATATGGAAATATTATGCCGCAAGAGAGCACTGCAACAGCGATGTCCGGGCTATTTCATTATTCAACCATGGAAAAGAATATTACGTTGTGCATTGAATCGAAACAAATGTTTTGTGAATGTTTTTGACAATGTCAAGCAAATCCTTCCTGAATTGAATATATATATATATATATATATATATATATATATATATATATATCAGCGGAAAGGAGGCACCGTAATAGCAATTTTCGTTACGATTTCATTATAGTACCATCGAAAAGTGTATAAATTTATGCATAGAATTAAGCTAAATACTCTGTACACCTTTTTGTATTTAGCCAATAGATCCTCCTTGAAATCGGAAATATTCCGCCGGGAGGGCCCCACTGTAATAGCATTTGTTGTATAATTTTCTCGATTTCTCGTCTTTTCATTGGAAATCGGCAGCTCATACAGCGTCGGGAACTCGCGTTCTGATGCTAAGCTAGCCACTCGCAAACAGCAGATATAAAACAGAATAGCGAAAAACAATTGATTTGAAAAAATATCATGATCGAGATTAACTCGTTTATTACTCCGAATAACCTTGGAATTTAAGATGAAAATAAAATTTGGTGTAGTATTGAAGAATTAATATTTGTAACTACTTTTTTCAATAATAAAGTGTATTAGATTGAAGAAAGTTTTGGGATTGATACGACCCAATTAGTTAAGGGTAAGAAATGGGAATTTTACATATGCCGTATTCCTTCAAATCATGAAAAATTCGCGAGCCAGATTTCCTCGTATTCTGCAGTCAAAAGATTAAAATTTCTTGGAGTAACAGAGAAGTCTTTGGTAATCCCACGACAATTTGCTGCCTATGCGTTTTCATTTTTAGCACTTTCCAACAAAGTTGAAAAGTGCCTATGCATTCGGTTTGTCTGTCCGTCTGTCCGCCTGTCAGTATGGCCGTATGGCCGTCTGTCCGCGTTCTAACTCTCGTAAATATACTCGGATTGTCATAAAATTTTTGGATATTAGTGACGTTTACCCGAGCACGAACCCTATTGAAAAAGAACCCTTACCCTACTTATCATGGCATTATTCATGTCAGTTCACAACCTATACTATATACCCTATATACCCTATTTCTATACTTTATTCATTCAGCTATCTCAAGGACTTGCAGGCGAACGCCGCGTTGACGTTCGACGAGCGATATGCACTCGTGTTGAGCTGGCGCGTGCCAGAGTGACGCGTTGTCGTTGTCGTGCTGCCGCCGATTGTACGCGTGACTCCTCGATGATGCACGGCGTGGCAGGCTTTGCTTGCTGCGAGCGTTACACAAGCTTTGATCGTGTGCTCTGAGCGTTACAGAGGCTTTCGTGCTGCGAGCGTTTCGCAGACTTTGGATACTGGGGGTGTTTTCAGTGCTGCCATCTGTTGCACTAGAGAGAAGGTGATAAAGTGTGTTCGTTTGTCCGAGGTCACCAATGCAGGTGATGTGCCCGGGCAGAATTCGAACTGGAGATCCCACGGTCAAAAAGCGAGCATCTTATCTGCCGAGCAAAAGGCTAGCTCAATCGCTTCCTGCGAGAAACTCGTTTTATTGACCGCGCCCGACGGCCGCCACAGACTGATGCGTAAATTTTCATCAAACGTCTGATTTAGTTAATCTCAGATATAAATGTGTATTATTTAGTTTTTGGAGTAAATCACTCAACAGGTGGTACTGCTATGCGGCGTTATTCATGATTATCGCAATGTCTCGAGAACTAATGCACAGATTTTCATTAAACTTCTGATTCAATTAGTCATTCATATAAATTAGTGTTGTATAGTATTTTGGAGTAGATAAAATTATTTTAAGAAAAATCCTTACTTAAATGACCTACCCATTCGCAGATTATCTGCGAAAAAATATTATTATTATTATTATTATTATTTACTAACTAGTTTATAGGTCGACTGCCTCCACCCCCCCCCCCCCCTTCATTGTCAACTCCCAGTTTTTGACGAAAATTCTTCCATTTATACAGGAGTATTTACAATATGTATTATTCTGCATGCAAAACTTATGCAAGATTTTTTTTAATGGAAATTTTCTACCCGAAGAAGGAATGTGAGGGGAGGTGTGAAAAATGCGAGGACATTTACATTATGTAAGTAAATTCTATATTTACTGAATCTTTTTAGCTCATTTTCTTTTGCTCCATTATTATATTTTCATTGGCCTTCCATGTGCCATAACTAACATTCTTTTATGACTATAACATCTAAGCACTTAACGCACTAAGTGGTACCTATATCTATATTGAGAACAATGATTATTTATAAGGATAATGATTTTTCTATTCAGTGATGGAAAAAATACGTGATCGTTATTGATTCCTCTACACTGTAACTTTTTTCATATTCCAAGCCATAAAAAGAAGAATTCCATGGCCTAGAAATAATCAATATCACTATTTCATCTGAAATATATGTTGAAGTTCTTTGACATGACTTCACTATTTTGCGCAGTGATATCTATGTAGGGTGTGAGACCTTGGCATAAAGGTTTATAATTGAATATCATACGCTTGATTGATGTTACGTTAGCTGTCTGATTTATGAGCATTGATTTAAACATTATCTGGAAAGTCAGAATATTTTCGGAATTTGTGATTTTATGCGAAATAACTTATTATTTGAAAGGAAAATTGAATGAGTTCGCTTTATTATTTTTTTAAATCAATATTTTCCGAAATATGATTGGGATAGATATTTTAAATGTGTTATTGTTTGATAGTACTTTTAAAATTTTATTGTTTGATAATATTTTAAAAAAAATATTGCTAATGCCATTAAATTTTCTATATTTATTTTGAAAGAAAGTAGCTTTAAAATAGCCGAGTACGTTCGGAGACACTTTTTTTTAACTCTATTTTTGACGCATTTTTTGGTATTTCTCAATGTGATCTTACACCGAATATAGAAAAACAATGTAATATCTATGCAATTTTTTAAATTTTGAAAAATTTTGATCATTTTTTAGCATTTTCTTATGAAAACGGCTCTCGCTTTAAAATAAAAAAAAGATTTATAATTGAATATCATACGGTTCATTGATGTTACTTTAGCTGTCTGATTTATGGGCATTGATTTAAACATTATCTGGAAAGTCAGAATATTTTCGAAATGTGTGATTTTATGCAAAATAACTTATTTTTTGAAAGTAAAATTGAATGAGTTCTTTTTTTTAAATATTTAAATCAATATTTTCCGAAGTATGATTGGGATAGGTACTTTAAATGTATTGTTGTTTGATAGTACTTTTAAAGCTTTATTGTTTGATAATATTTTAAAAGTTTCATTGCTAATGCCATTAAATTGTCTGAATTCATTTTGAAAGAAAGTAGCTTTAAGTTATCCGAGTACGTTCGGAGACATTTTTAACTCTATTTTTGACACATTTTTTGGTATTTCTCAAAGTAATCTTACACCGAGTACAGAAAAAAATATGTAATATCTATCCAACTTTTTTAAATATTGAAGAATTTTTATCCTTTTTTAGCATTTTTTTATGAAAACGCCTCCAGCTCTAAAATTTAACAAAAGATTTATAAATGAAGAGCAAATGGTTGATTGATGTTATGTTAGTCGTCTGATTTATGAGCATTGATATAAACATTATCTGGAAAGTCAGAATATTCTCGGAATGTGTGATTTTATGTGAAATAATTTATTATTTGAAAAACAAAATTGAACGAGTTCGCTTTATTATCCTTTCAAATCAATATTTTCCGAAGTATGATTGGGTTAGGTACTTTAAATGTGTTATTGTTTGATAGTATGTGAAAAGTTTTATTGTTTGATAATATTTTAAAAGTTTTACTGCTAATGTCATTCAATTTTTCTGAATTCATTTTGAAAGAAATTAGTTTTAACAGATCCAGTAAAATTTTAACAAATTTCACATGCTATTTTAATTCAGTTTAATATTTTTTCTTCTGTATATAAAACTTTCTAATTGGTCTCAAAGTTGTGCATTAATGCATAAATTAGTTTTAATTTCATTTACAAACTAAAGAAAAAAAATTATATATATTTTTAATTCAATAAATTAGCTTTTAAACTACTGCTACTTAAAAAGAAAAAAAGTATGAGGACCCCTAAAAACCAAGGGGGAGAAGTGACAAAATTGAACAAAGTTGAACCAAGTGCACATAAAACCTGGAAATATGATTTTTGTTTCTTTCCAGGTAAAGAAATATAAGTGATTTTCTAATTATGTTTTACGTTCTAGTGATAGCTATTTTTGATCAATAATAATCAATATTGATTAATTATAAATTTAAAGAAAATTGTACTCTACTTGTTTTACAGTTATTGAATGTTTTACTGCTAATGTCATTCAATCTTTTGAAATCATTATGAAAGAAATTAGTTTTAACAGATCCAGTAAACTTTTAATAAATTCCACATGTTATTTTAATTTAGTTTAATATTATTTCTTCTGAATACAAAACTCTCTAATTAATCTCAAAGTTGTGCCTTAATGCATAAATTATATTAAAAATTTTTAAAAACCAAAGAAAAAAATAAGAGTTCAAAGACCACGATGAAACAAGCGGCAGCCTATTTCAATTCAGTTAATTATTATTATGTTTAAAATTAATGTCAATTATCTTCGACCTCAATTTACTCACTGTAATAAAAATCCATTAAATTTACATCAAAAACTTCTGGCAGATTGTTGCTAGCAATTTTCGCCGTATAAATTGCAGTAAAATTAGATGTAAATTTTTTTATTGCATCTAATTTTATTGCAACTTTTACGACAAAAACTGCTGGCAGCAATGTTGCCAGCAGTTTTTGCCGTAAATGTAACGGTTTTTTTACAGTGCTTTAAATCGATTTTTCGTCTCTTGTATCGCTTGGCTTCTTAGGTGCTCATGTAAGAAATGCTATCGCCAATTTACCACTGGCTATCAAGATATTTTATCTGGCGAATACGTTTTTTGGTACATCTCATTTTTTCTGTCTTTATTCATTTTTTTAGATGCGTTTGTAATTATGTAAATACGTAGCACCTATAGTTGTCGTTCAATCCGTCTGTCTGTCTGTCCATCTGCCCGTCTGTCCGCATATAACAACACAAAAACTACCCAACCGAATGGTTTGAAATTTCAAATATATTATTATTACATAATTCTGTCGAGGCATTTCAAATGTTATGGAAATCGGATGCATAGATCAATTACAGGGACAATCAAAAGTATTCTGTTACATTACGGTCAATGGGGAAAAAAGTTTCAAATGCATTTTAATCGTTTAAAATTTAAAATATATAATTATTACATAATTTTGTCGAGTCATTTCAAATTTTATCAAAATCGGATACATAGTTCAATTACAGGGCAATCAAAAGCGTTCCGTTACATTACGGTCAATGGGGAAAAATGTTTCAAATGCTTTTTTATGGTGTTACGATCATTCCAACATAATAAAATTGCTATGCCTCTATAAAGTGCCTATTATAATATGCATTTTGTATAATCTGTGGTGGAAAGAACATTGGTTATTGATTTACAAGACCACACAAAGGTATTCCATTACATAATGGTATAGAGAAAACATTGTTTAGTGCACTCTTTAATTTTAATTAACTATTTACAATTCTATGAGATATATGAGAGTGATATTTTTAAAACTTCTTTATCGTACGAACGCACCTCATTGGCTACGCTTCACGTGCGATTTCCAACTTGTTAACAATATTTTGGTGGAAATAAATTCAGCGAATGAATTTTTATTCCCCTTGCATAGCAAGTAGCGATTTATCGCTTCTACAATAGATTATATTTTACTGTAATGGCGTTTTTTCTTTTATACACGGAAATGTGGAGTAAAGATTTTTTACATTACTTAGACGTGGTTGGTTTACTCACACTCAATGTCAACGCAGTGAATTTAGCATACGACTTTTAGAGATTATGAAATTAGAATCCTGCATATTTCGACTTACACCCACCCGAAACCGGTATTTTCCGATTTTTATCCAACCCGAGATCCGAAATAAAGAAAAATCAATTGATACTTCAAAACATTTATGGAAAACTAGTCAGCAATTCCAGTCTAGTATGGTTTTTTTTATCATCGGGAATTAATGTATAAATACTCTTTCGTATTAAATTATATAACTGGGGGATGCCATATAAAATGAGCAAATTAGCTGTGGTAAGCATTTCTCGGATTTTAATAGTAATCAGCATAAAAGTTCATCATGCCTATTTATAAAATAAATGAAAATAACAGATTTCAGGATTGATTATGTTTACTATTAATTTTAGGAATAGAAAGACTGTATCAAAAATAATTTATAATTAAAGGGTCTTGTACCTTTTAAACTCGCTGATAATAAGTAAAAACTTTGAAAGTTTGAATTAGTGTAACTCCTTTATTTTTTATGTGTAAACATAAAATTTTGGATTTTGATTAAACAGGTTGTGTTTTTTAATACTATCTTACATACTGACTAGTCTTTTGCAGAATTTGTGTGCTTTTGAATTTAAAACATCTTTTTATTTCACTCAGTAAGCCATTGAGCGCATGATATCTTGAGAAAGTATGTATGGATTTTATGAAACTTAATGTATATAATAGGCATATATGTATTTTTAAAATGACCTACACTGTAAAAAAAATTCAAGAGGTTACTAAAAATTTTTTAGTAAATTTGTATTCCACAAAATTTTTTAGTAACCATTGCAAACTTTTTTTTTTGCTAGCGAAACAAGCATTTCTTTTGTAAACTAAACAAAAGAATTTTTTGTATAACTAACTTAAAAATTTTTAGTATGAGCCACCAAGTAAATTTTAGTAATAGCTCCAAAAAGATTTTTAATACCCATTACGTGGGCCCGAAGGGCAGGAGCTTCCTTCGAGCTGCATCCAGATTTCTGAAGCGGAAGATTTTCGGCATAACCGCAATAGATGGCAGCACCAATCATTACTACTGCTCCGACAGTATATTCATAATCCCTTTATTAACGAGTACTTACACTACATATATTCAGGGCGTATTTGGCAGTGGCCAGTATCGAACCCGGGACCTTTTAGCCTGGAATCCGTAACTATAACCACTATGCTAGCAATGCCACACCAAGTGAGTTTTAGTAATAGCTATTAAAAATATAAAATTATTACCTCTATTCGCTGCTAACTTTTTTCTAGTAACTCTTACAGATTTTCTTGTAACCGACTAAGATTACTAAAATTTTTTAGTAATTACAAGGATCACTAAAGTTTTTTTAGTAGATTGACACTTTTTTTTTTTACAATGTACACTTAGATCAAAATTATTTCATTAACTATAAAAATCGATATTTTTGTTTTAAAAAGGTCAAAAAATTATATTTTTTAACCAATAAAACTAGTCATAACTAAAATTTTTACCCCTTTAAAACTTAAAAGTAGATAATTTTAAACACACATATCTGTTTAATAACTACACTTAATTTCATAACAATCCATACATCCGTTCTTAAGACACCTTTCGCGCAATGACTTACAGAGTGAAAAAAAAAGATATGTTTTAATTTCAACAATACAGAAATTCTGTAAAATACTAATCAATATCTAGTGGTATTATATTAAAAAGCATAATCTGTTTAATCAAAAGACAAAATTTTATGGCTATACTTAAAAAAAAATAATAATAATCATGGAGATACGCTAATTGAAACCTTCAATGTTTGTTTTGATTTTCAACGATTTTAAAAGTTACAAGACCCCTTAACAATGAATAATAAGTAACGGTTTGGTCTGATTTAGTAATTCTCTTTATTTTCCTTAATGAGAAAAATTAATAAATTATGAAAATTTTTGAGACAGAAATGGAATTTTTCTATCATTACTTAAACAATAGGTTTTGAAATTTTTTTTGACACTATTGGTAAAAGTATACATTTTAAATACAGAAACTTGCATTCTTGCCTTTTTCTGTCTTAATTAGGAAAAACAATGAAAAAATTTGAGACAAAAATACAACATGCCTATTACTTGTTTCAATGTAAAAAAAAAAAAAAAAAAAAAAAAAAAAAAAAAATACATTATAGACAAAAGTATATATTTTAAATACAGAAACTTTAATTCTTGCTTTCAGTATATTTTTGCTTATGTATATTAAAATATTTTTGAGCAAGAATGTTTTACAGTAGAGTTAACAAAAAAAAAAAAAAAAAAAAAAAAAAAAAAAAAAAAAAAATTAAATTGAAAAAACAAATTAAATTGTAATCCTAAATTGATACAGATGGCAGCACTATTTTTTTTTTCTGAAATCCGGTATAAGATAGTGAAAACGTACCAGTTTTGAAGCGATATGCTCACAGAATATAACAATCGTTACCGTTTTAAACCTAATTTTGTTATATTAGAAATCAAAAGACAAATTTGAATTTTTTGTGCATATTGTATGTTTATTGATCTTTATGCCTATGCAATATTGTATATGTCTTATATTTCGTTCCGTTGATTTTTGCACCTCAAGAGCAGCTGAGAGGTTCTGTTCTCAAAACTGGTAGACTGTAGGTGCTAGATTCGAAACCGATCGCGCCCGTCGAGCTAATCGTTCGGAGTTTTCCGCGGTTTTTTTCGTTCCTTAGATTTCCTTACGTAAATACGGGTTAAGTTCCCTTAGAAAGACCTCCCAAGGAATCTACCGCCCTCTCTTTGAGCCTGTATCCCTCGTGTTGATAATCGCTCGTCATAAACTAAACGAAACCATTGATTTTAGCACCTATAAAAGAGTAAAATCTGAAATTTTGATTGTTTTTCTTTTAATTTTAACTAAGTTATTTTGAAAATGAAGGAAGTAAATGTCAACTTATAAACTTTAGCAATGTTATTCCCATATGTCATACTACATATCGCACTAATTTCAAGGATGTATATAAATTCCTTTAATTTTAATAATGTTTTTTAACTACTTGGAAAAAATAGTTGTTGTTCTCGGCAGAGAATTGGGAAATCTAAAGTATATCTGAATCTTTTAATTGGTTGAATTCCGCAACTTATTTAATTTTATTCGTTTCCTGATTGGTCCAAATTTAATGTCCAAAAACTGAATACTTCTGTTGCCACGATAACAAAAATAGTAATAACAAATTAAAAATTATAATTTAAAAAGACATTGTGATAGAAATCTAAACAAATTTCATTAAAAAGTGCATTTTTTTTCTCTACGCAACGGTGTAAAAATTTTAAATGTGCAATGTTAAAAAGTTAAAAAATTTGCAGTTCCAATAATTATAAAGCTGAAATTTCATTTAAAATTTGTTTGTGATGGGTCTAGGAATATTAATGTTTAATCCATGTCGTACATCATATAAGGCGTTCAGAAGTCAATCTGATTGACTCCATCCAATAAAAATGTGCATTTTAAACAGTTAAAGTTATCTATCTTTAAACTACTGTTTTTTTCTCATTGGTCTAGGAATATTAATGTTTTATGCATGCCATACGTAATATATGACTCGTAATAATCATTCTAAAATTTACAAAAAACTACAACATTAAAAATTACAAAAACTACAAAATTACAAAACGGGGTTTTCCGTTCACTAAGCTGCAGGTTTCACTGCAACATAAGAAATATTTAAATTAATATAATTCTACAAATAAAATGTAGTTTTGAAAAATTAAGTTAGGATTACTGCTTTGAAAGATTACACACCTAAAGTAATAAAATATTTTGTATCTGGTTGGAAAAAACGTCTTTTTTAAATATTTTTAATGAATTACAGGGAAAATAACATTACAATTTTTCCCTTTTGCTCGGCTGCCAGGGCTAGAAGTATATTGTTTAGAAAGGTGTGTTTAAAATATCTATCGACCATTTTCAAGCTCAGAAATTGTGTAATTTGTACAAGATTTTGTTTGCTGCTAACTTGCAACAATGCGTCGGTTTTTTTTTTTCTTTTAACCATTGAAAAATGGTTGTTGTTTTCGGCGGAGGATTGACAAAATTACGTGGTCACTTTTGAATTTAAATTAAATTCTTTACTTTTAGAAGAATTTTTATTTGAATTTGAATTAAATTCTTTACTTTGAGAAGATTTTTTTTAATAGGAAATTAAAATGTTTAAAATGATTGTAATAAAGGAGAAAACTAACAAATTCAAAAATGGGTAGACGGAAATTAACAGATACGGAAAAAGCCGAAGCCAAAGAAATGAATGACCGTGAATGTCGCATTCGATGACATTAAACACAATACGCGTACTTAAACAATCATAAAGTGATTTTTATTTCGACTTTTTATTAATGTTTTACTAATTTATTTGTCCTTTTGTTATTTAAAATAAAAATTTAGTCAACATGTATAAGTTGCTTATTAGTTTGGCAATTCGTATCATTTGGCGAAATTGGTCGACGGGATAATTAAGTAGTACTGTATTTGGTTTGGCACAAAAACGTCTTTCAATGCAGAAAACGAGTAAATCAAAAGATTATCGAGACGCTGAAAACCAATTACGCGTTGAAAAGCGATCATGAAAAACGAAGCAATTTAATGCCGAACCGATTAATTGTAATTAATTTTCTTGTCTCGAGGGCGACCAGTCCACTAGCCATGGCGTTTTACAATCGGTCGGTTCTAACCAGGAAATTTTGAGTGCCAATAGTGATTCTAACATGCCGGAAAATGTTATAGCTATTACTCTTGATTTTCCACCACCTAAAAAGAAAATTAAAAAGCAATCGGCTTGGGAAAAACTGGAAAAAATCTTTTTTGATTCAATGTCTAATGGTCCCATTCACAGATGCATGTGCTGCGATCGACCTTGGTTTAAAACCTCCATCACAAAAATTCTGCTCTGTAAAATCAAACAGTATATGCCAAAGTCTTACAAGTATAACAGTATATGCCAAAGCTGTATTTTAATAATGATTACTTTCGCACCAAAAATGTTACATAGTTTGAAATGTTTCTTTCGTCACCAACTTTTATGCTTGGCGACAATGGAGTGATGTAACTTAAACGAACCGTACCTTCAAATTGCAGCATGTATAAAGTCATTTATAGCAGTGGCACGGATAATACACAATAAAACAACTGGTATTTAGTTTAAAGTGATAGATGAATGCTTCGAGTGAAACATTTTTCAAATGGTTGGTGTAATTTCTTAAATTACAATTTTTTATTTTATTTTTTTTTTCATCATGTAACAGTTTTTTTATTTTAAATATTGAAAGAGCAAAATATAAAATTGCTTCTAATGGTTATTTAAATTCCATTTCTTTTGGAAGAGCAAATTTATTCTAAAAAAGAAATATTAGTCTGTTTTTATGCTATTTAATTGCTGTAGGTGAAATTAGGGATCTCCCCCTATGCAAAATTAATTCCAAGTCCAAAGCTAGCAAGAAAAAAAAGGAAAGGTAGAATAAAAAAGAATTCATCAACAACAAAAAAGCATAGATGGCAAATTGGACACTGGTCATATTGGGCAGAAAATAAAATTCGTTGTAAATACCCTGATTGTAAAAGTTTTACTCAAACTGTTTGTGATAAATGTGGTGTGGGACTTTTTTATAATAAAACTAAGAATTGTTTCAAAATTTTTCTTACAAATTAATACTTTAAATAATTTTAGTTTTTGTGTCATTTCGCAACATGTTGCAGATATGCAACAAACCCATTTTTACGAATAAAATTTTATTTTTGTGTTCTGATTATTTTTTATTTTTTTCCATGCTTAATATGATGCATTTTAATACATATGTAAGGATTTTACAAATCGGAGTTGTTGAGCTAAAAAGGGTTAACACAAACATCTTTATATAACAAACACGTCTTTCTTAATTTATAAATTTATTACAATGATCAACAAAAAATACGGATTAGAAGTATTTATTTTTTCTATCTAAGCTAACAAAGTAAGACATTTCACTGTTTTAAAAATCAAAATTAAAAAATCTAATACAGTTTCCATTCCTAAAATGAGTTTTAAATATCAAAATTACCAGAAAAAGAAAGAAAAATTTAACTCTTAATTATTTCGCGCTAATTTAGGTGAAAATGAATCCTAATTACTTTTGCATTTGTTATGGAAAGCAAGAGAAATGTAGAAAACAAAATTAGACCAGATAAGAGTTAAATTTGGTAAGTTTCCAACTTTACACAATGACGGTATTGATGCTTAATTACCCTGAAGAAGTATTTTAATTAACAGTATTAACTGACTGCATGAGATCTATTGTACATTTTAAAAGTTTTAAACAAATTTACTTGTATTTTTAAAGAATTCCATCCTTTGGTAAAATCGAGACTCGATTAGTTTATGTCCTAGTTTAAAAAATAATTTGACAAGAGAAGGACAGTTATTACATTAAATTAACATGTATTAACTATTTTGGAGTTTTCCGATAGTTTCATATAAGCTGTTATAAAAACTAACTTACATTACCAATTATTACTTACCCATCATACATACTATAGAATATGTCTTGCAATCGTTTTGAAAATCGATAAAAAAGAATATAACTGATTTACACGTTTCAGACACTGAAAATGCTGAAGAACATAATTTTAGAAAAAAGAAATTGCCGTCCGTCCGTGTATGTGTCTGTCTGTCAGTCTGTTTGTGTGTATGTAAATGCTCTATCTCCCAAACAAATTGAGATAGAGACTTGAAACTTTGTATGTGAGAGTGGGACGAAGTTTATTTAATATCAATAACCTCGATTATTCGGAACCATTTTTTCGGACTCTCGAAATATTCGTTCTGATGAAATGTAGATAAAATTTTCGAAATTTTTTACTTTAAGGAGTGGTTTTAAAAGGCAATAAAATAATACATAAATTTACATAAAGAACGAAATCGATCGGATTATTAGTTGCAGAGATATTTGTAATCCTGTTTTCCACATTCTTCGATTTTTCATGATCCTGTATTTCATTCAAATTTCAATTCAAAGGTGTATTTTACTTGGAAATAAGATTCTTTATCCAAAGCAGTTAGTTAATATGATTATCATTTTTGGAGTTATAAGGATGTTTCTTTTACACCATTCGGTACGACTTGAGTAGTTTGGCGTTTTATATAATTTGTCAAATTTGGATCATCAGCAATTCCATAATAGAGTATTACTATGCATTAAAAATGTTTAAATTTTATTTTGGATTTGCGATGCACTTTATAAATATTTTATACGTGTTTTGTTTTCATACTTTATATTATATGCACTTCCATGATGGGTAAGTATTACGGTGGCCTCCAACGACTAGTCTTTTAGGTGTGTTCATAATTATATAAATAAGTAGCACCTACAATCGTCATCTGATTCGTCTGTCTCTTCGCATATAAAACAAACCAACCGAATTATTTGGAAATTAAGATGCATAATTGTTGCAGAATTTTGATGAATGATTTGAAATTTTATGAAAGTTGAATGTATAAATAAAATGATATACAAAACCTCGCAAAGAATTAGGTACTTGGCCGTTTATGGATGAGGATATCTGAAAGTATGAATTAATATTCAATTAATATTCAGATAGAGCTTGGTGCAATGCAATGGAATACAAAAATGTTTCAAATGCTTTTTAATGGTGTTACGATCATTCCAACATAATAAAATTGCTATGCATCTATAAAGTGCCTATTATAATATACATTTTGTATAATCTGTGGTGGAAAGAACATTGGTTATTGATTTACAAGACCACACAAAGGTATTCCATTACATAATGGTATAGAGAAAACATGGTTTAGTGCACTCTTTAATTTTAATTAACTATTTACAATTTTATGAGATATATGAGAGTGATATTTTTAAAACTTCTTTATCGTACGAACGCACCTCATTTGCTACGCTTCACGTGCGATTTCCAACTTGTTAACAATATTTTGGTGGAAATAAATTCAGCGAATGAATTTTTATTCCCCTTGCATAGCAAGTAGCGATTTATCGCTTCGACAATAGATTATATTTTACTGTAATGGCGTTTTCTCTTTTATACACGGAAATGTAGAGTAAAGATTTTTTACATTACGCAGACGTGGTTGGTTTTCTCACACTCAATGTCAACGCAGTGAATTTAGCATACGACTTTTAGAGATTATGAAATTAGAATCCTGCATATTCCGGCTTATACCCACCCGAAACCGGTATTTTCCGATTTTTATCCAACCCGAGATCCGAAATAAAGAAAAATCAATTGATACTTCAAAACATTTATGGAAAACTAGTCAGCAATTCCAGTCAAGTATGATTTTTTTTTATCATCGGGAATTAATGTATAAATACTCATTCGTATTAAATTATATAACTGGGTGATTCCATATAAAATGAGCAAATTAGCTGTGGTAAGCATTTCTCGGATTTTAATAGTAATCAGCATATAAGTTGATCATGTCTATTTATAAAATAAATGAAAATAACAGATTTCAGGATTGATTATGTTTACTATTAATTTTAGGAATAGAAAGACTGTATCAAAAATAATTTATAATTAAAGGGTCTTGTACCTTTTAAACTCGCTGATAATAAGTAAAAATTTTGAAAGTTTGAATTAGTTCAACTCCTTTATTTTTTATGTATAAACATAAAATTTTGGATTTTGATTAAACAGGTTGTGTTTTTTCATACAGTACCTTACATACTGACTAGTCTTTTGCAGAATTTGTGTGCTGTTGAATTTAAAACATCTTTTTATTTCACTCAGTAAGTCATTGAGCGCATGATATCTTGAGAAAGTATGTATGGATTTTTATGAAACTTAATGTATATAATAGGCATATATATATTTTTAAAATGACCTACACTTAGATCAAAATTATTTCATTAACTATAAAAATCGATATTTTTGTTTTAAAAAGTCAAAAAATTATATTTTTTAATCAATAAAACTAGTCATAACTAAAATTTTTACCACTTTAAAAACTTAAAAGTAGATAATTTTAAACACAAATATATCTGTTTAATAACTACACTCAATTTCATAATAATCCATACATCCGTTCTTAAGACACCTTTCGCGTAATGACTTACAGAGTGAAAAAAAAAAGATATGTTTTAATTTCAACAATACAGAAATTCTGTAAAAGACTAGTCAATATCTAGTTCTATTATATTAAAAAGCATAATCTGTTTAATCAAAAGCCAAAATTTCATAGCTATACTTAAAATAATAATAATAATAATGGAGAAATGCTAATTGAAGCCTTCAATGTTTGTGTTGATTTTCAACGATTTTAAAAGTTACAAGACCCTTAACAATGAATAATAAGTAACGGTTTGGTCTGATTTAGTAATTCTCTTTATTTTCCTTAATGAGAAAAATAAATAAATTATGAAAAATTTTGAGACAGAAATGGAATATTTCTATCAGTACTTAAACAATATTTACGGTTTTGAAAATTTTTTTGACACTATAGGTAAAAGTATACATTTTAAATACAGAAACTTGCATTTTTGCCTTTTTCTGTCTTAATTAGAAAAAAAATTAAAAAAATTGAGACAAAAATACAACATACTTATTACTTGTTTCAATGTAAAAAAAAAAAAAAAAAAAAAAAATTATAGACAAAAGTATATATTTTAAGTACAGAAACTTTAATTCTTGCTTTCAGTGTATTTTTGCTTATGTATATTAAAATATTTTTGAGCAAGAATGTTTTACAGTAGAGTTAACAAAAAAAAATTAAATTGAAAAAACAAATTAAATTGTAATCCTAAATTGATACAGATGGCAGCACTATTATTTTTTTCTGAAATCCGGTATAAGATAGTGAAAACGTACAAATTTTGAAGCGATATGCTCACAGAATATAACAATCGTTACCGTTTTAAACCTAATTTTGTTATATTAGAAATCAAAAGACAAATTTGAATTTTTTGTGCATATTGTATGTTTATTGATCTTTATGCCTATCCAATATTGTATATGTCTGATATTTCGTTTCGTTGATTTTTGCGCCTCAAGAGCAGGTGAGAGGTTCTGTTCTGAAAACTGGTAGACTGGAGGTGCTAGATTCGAACCCGATCGCGCCCGTCGACCTAATCGTTCGGAGTTTTCCGTGGTTTTTTTCGTTCATTAGATTTCCTTACGTAAATACGGGTTAAGTTCCCTTAGTAAGACCTCCCACGGAATCTACCGCCCTCTCTTTGAGCCTGTATCCCTCGCGTTGATAATCGTTCGTCATAAACTAAACGAAATCATTGATTTTAGCACCTATAAAAGAGTAAAATCTGGAATTTTGATTGTTTTTCTTTTAATTTTAACTAAGTTATTTTGAAAATGAAGGAAGTAAATGTCAATTTATAAACTTTAGCAATGTTATTCCCATATGTCATACTACATATCGCACTAATTTCAAAGATGTTTATAAATTCCTTTAATTTTAATAATGTTTTTTAACTACTTGGAAAAAATAGTTGTTGTTCTCGGCAGAGAATTGGGAAATCTAAAGTATATCTGAATCTTTTAATTAATTGAATTCCACATCTTATTTAATTTTATTCGTTTCCTGATTGGTCCAAGTTTAATGTCCAAAAACTGAATAATTCTGTTGCCACAATGACAAAAATAGCAATAACAACTTAAAAATAATAATAATTCAAAAAGAAATTGTGATAGAGATTTCAAACAAATTTCATTAAAAAGTACATTTTTTTTCCTCTACGCAACGGTGTAAAAATTTTAAATGTGCAATGTTAAAAAGTTAAAAAATTTGCAGTTCCAATAATTGTAAAGCTGAAATTTCATTTAAAATTTGTTTGTGATGGATCTAGGAAAATTAATGTTTAATCCATGCCGTACATCATATGAGGCGTTCAGAAGTCAGTCTGATTAACTCCATCCAATAAAAATGCGCATTTTAAGCAGTTAAAGTTATCTATCTTTAATCTACTGTTTTTTTATCATTGGTCTAGGAATATTAATGTTTTAAGCATGCCATACATAATATATGACTCGTAAAAATCATCCTAAAAATTACAAAAAACTACAACATTAAAAATTACAAAAACTACAAAATTACAAAACGGGGTTTTCCGTTCACTAAGCTGCAGGTTTCACTGCAACATAAGCAATATTTAAATTAATATAATTCCACAAATAAAATGCAGTTTTGAAAAATTAAGTTAGGATTACTGCTTTGAAAGATTACATACCTAAAGTAATAAAATATTTTGTATCTGGTTGGAAAAAACGTCTTTTTTTAATATTTTTAATGAATTACAGGGAAAATAACACTACAATTTTTCCCTTTTGATCGGCTGCCAGGACTAGAAGTGTATTGTTTAGAAAGGTGCGTTTAAATTATCCATAGACCATTTTCAAGCTCAGAAATTGTGTAATTTGTACAAGATTTTGTTTGCTGCAAACTTGCAACAATGCGTCGTTTTTTTTTTCCTTTTAACCATTGAAAAATGGTTGTTGTTTTCGGCAGAGGATTGACAAAATGACGTGGTCACTGTTGAATTTAAATTAAATTCTTTATTTTTAGAAGAATTTTTATTTGAATTTAAAATAAATTCTTTACTTTTAGAATTTTTTTTTTTAAAATAGGAAATTAAAATGTTTAAAATGATTGTAATAAAGGAGAAAATTAACAAATTCAAAAATGGGTAGACGGAAATTAAAAGATACGGAAAAAGCCGAAGCCAAAGAAATGAATGACCGTGAATGTCGCATTCAATGACATTAAACACAATACGCGTACTTAAACAATCATAAAGTGATTTTTATTTCGACTTTTTACTAATGTTTTACTAATTTATTTGTCCTTTTGTTATTTAAAATAAAAATTTAGTCAACATGTATAAGTTGCTTGTTAGTTTGGCGATTCGTATGATTTGGCGAAATTGGTCGACGGGATAATTAAGTAGTACTGTATTTGGTTTGGCACAAAAGCGTCTTTCAATGCAGAAAACGAGAAAATCAAAAGATTATCGAGCCGCTGAAAACCAATTACGTGTTGAAAGGCGATCATGAAAAAGGAAGCAATTTAATGCCGAACCGATTAATTGTAATTAATTGTCTTGTCTCGAGGGCGACCAATCCACTAGCCATGGCGTTTTACAATCGGTCGGTTCTAACCAGGAAATTTTGAGTGCCAATAGTGATTCTAACAAGCCGGAAAATGTTATAGCTATTACTCTTGATTTTCCACCACCTAAAAAGAAAACCAAAAAGCAATCGGCCTGGGAAAAATTGGAAAAAATCTTTTTTGATTCAATGTCTGATGGACCCATTCACAGATGCATGTGCTGCGATCGACTTTGGTTTAAAACCTCCATCACTAAAATTCTGCTCTGTAAAATCAAACAGTATATGCCAAAGTCTTACAAGTATAACAGTATATGCCAAAGCTGTATTTTAATAATGATTACTTTCGCACCAACAATGTTACATAGTTTGAAATGTTTCTTTTGTCACCAACTTTTATGGTTGGCGACAATGGAGTGATGTAATTTAAACGAACCGTACCTTCAAATTGCAGCATGTATAAAGTCATTTATAGCAGTGGCACGGATAATACACAATAAAACAACTGGAATTTAGTTTAAAATGATAGATGAATGCTTCGAGTGAAACATTTTTCAAATGGTTGGTGTAATTTCTTAAATTACAATTTTTTATTTTATTTTTTTTCATCATGTAACCGATTTGTTATTTTAAATATTGAAAGAGCAAAATATAAAATTGCTTCTAATGGTTATTTAAGTTCCATTTCTTTCGGAAAAGCAAATTTATTCAAAAAAAGAAATATTAGTCTGTTTTTATACTATTTAATTGCTGTAGGTGAAATTAGGGATCTCCCCTTATGTAAAATTAATTCCAAGTCCAAAGCTAGCAAGAAAAAAAAGGAAAGGTCGTATAAAAAAAAATTCAGCAACAACAAAAAAGCATAGATGGCAAATTGGACACTGGTCATAGTAGGCAGAAAATAAAATTCGTTGTAAATACCCTGAATGTAAAAGTTTTACTCAAACTGTTTGTGATAAATGTGGTGTGGGACTTTTTTATAGTAAAACCAACAATTGTTTCAAATATTTTCTTACAAATTAATATTTTAAATATTTTTAGTTTTTGTGTCAATTGGCAACATGTTGCAGATATGCAACAAACCCATTTTTACGAATAAAATTTTATTTTTGTGCTCTGAGTATTTTTTATTTTTTTCCATGCTTAATATGATGCATTTTAATCTATATGTAAGGATTTTAAAAATCGGAGTTGTTGAGCTACAAAGAGTTAACACAAACATCTTTATATAACAAACACGTCTTTCTTAATTTATAAATTTATTACAATGATCAACAAAAAATACGGATTAGAAGTATTTATTTTTTCTATCTAAGCTAGCAAAGTAAGACATTTCACTGTTTTAAAAATCAAAATTAAAAAAACTAATACAGTTCCCATTCCTAAAATGAGTTTTAAATATCAAAATTACCAGAAAAAGAAAGAAAAATTTAACTCTTAATTATTTCGCGCTAATTTAGGTGAAAATGAATCCTAATTACTTTTGCATTTGTTATGGAAAGCAAGAGAAATGTAGAAAACAAAATTAGACCAGATAAGAGTTAAATTTGGTAAGTTTCCAACTTTACACAATGAAGGTATTGCTGCTTAATTACCCTGAAGAAGTATTTTAATTAACAGTATTAACTGACTGCATGAGATCTATTGTACATTTTAAAAGTTTTAAACAAATATACTTGTATTTTTAAAGAATTCCATCCTTTGGTAAAATCGAGACTCGATTAGTTTATGTCCTAGTTTAAAAAATAATTTGACAAGAGAAGGACAGTTATTACATTAAATTAACATGTATTAACTATTTTGGAGTTTTCCGATAGTTTCATATAAGCTGTTATAAAAACTAACTTACATTACCAATTATTACTTACCCATCATACATACTATAGAATATGTCTTGCAATCGTTTTGAAAATCGATAAAAAAGAATATAACTGATTTACACGTTTCAGACACTGAAAATGCTGAAGAACATAATTTTAGAAAAAAAAAATTGCCGTCCGTCCGTCTATGTGTCTGTCTGTCAGTCTGTTTGTGTGTATGTAAATGCTCTATCTCCCAAACAAATTGAGATAGAGACTTGAAACTTTGTATGTGAGAGTGGGACGAAGTTTATTTAATATCAATAACCTCGATTATTCGGAACCATTTTTTCGGACTCTCGAAATATTCGTTCTGATGAAAAGTAGATAAAATTTTCGAAATTTTTTACTTTAAGGAGTGGTTTTAAAAGGCAATAAAATAATACATAAATTTACATAAAGAACGAAATCGATCGGATTATTAGTTGCAGAGATATTTGTAATCCTGTTTTCCACATTCTTCGATTTTTCATGATCCTGTATTTCATTCAAATTTCAATTCAAAGGTGTATTTTACTTGGAAATAAGATTCTTTATCCAAAGCAGTTAGTTAATATGATTATCATTTTTGGAGTTATAAGGATGTTTCTTTTACACCATTCGGTACGACTTGAGTATTTTGGCGTTTTATATAATTTGTCAAATTTGGATCATCAGCAATTCCATAATAGAGTATTACTATGCATTAAAAATGTTTAAATTTTATTTTGGATTTGCGATGCACTTTATAAATATTTTATACGTGTTTTGTTTTCATACTTTATATTATATGCACTTCCATGATGGGTAAGTATTACGGTGGCCTCCAACGACTAGTCTTTTAGGTGTGTTCATAATTATATAAATAAGTAGCACCTACAATCGTCATCTGATTCGTCTGTCTCTTCGCATATAAAACAAACCAACCGAATTATTTGGAAATTAAGATGCATAATTGTTGCAGAATTTTGATGAATGATTTGAAATTTTATGAAAGTTGAATGTATAAATAAAATGATATACAAAACCTCGCAAAGAATTAGGTACTTGGCCGTTTATGGATGAGGATATCTGAAAGTATGAATTAATATTCAATTAATATTCAGATAGAGCTTGGTGCAATGCAATGGAATACAAAAATAAGCTGTCAGTCAAATAAGTATTTGACTGACGACGGTACGGTAAATGCTAACAAAACCGGTCTGCTGCTTTTATAATATATTTGGTGCTTTTTAACGTTGTATATTTTTGCATTCCATCTGAAAGTATGGTTTCAGTGATTTTAAGTGCGTCTTAACCTCTTCAGTCCTCATGTCGTCTGGAGACGACACTAAGAAACATGGTTTAAATTAATTAAAAATTTTCTAGAATTGTTAAAATTTCTGGAAGACTTTCTTAATAAATGCGTGCATATTAGAAGCATCGATTTATAGATTGATGCATCTTTGGAGATCTTTTAAAATAATTTTAAGCTGGCTTTTGTAGTGCAATGTAAAATTTGTGTCAGGGCTAAGGAGGCTAATTAAATTTGGAGCAATAGTGGGGTGTATAAAAAGATAGTAGGTAAAATACAGTAGTGTAAAAGTATTCAAGTATGCTTTCAACTATTTTTATAAGTTGCTGAAAGTGAAATTTCAATCCATTGTGTGTTTTTAACATTTTCTAACATGCTTGAAAAAGTTTAAGAATTCGGTTTGTCTGTCCGAACTCTAACTGGCGTTCATATAGTGGGAATTCTCTGCAAAATTTACATTTGTTATTGAGATTAACTGTGTTATGTTCAATATTCAAAATAAAGTATCTACTGTCCATATAGTTTATTTACAGTGACACTGGAAAGTATTCCATTGCATTATGGTCTATGGGATAATGTCGTAAATGTATATATAGCATCTATTATTATAGTATGATCTGTTTGCCTGTTTGTCGATCTGTCCGCTTATAACAGCGCAAAAATTGTCCAAACGAATTATTTGAATTTAATATATATAATCGTTGCATAATTTTGTCGATTCATTTCAAATTTTATGAAAATTGAATCGAATTTTAAAAAAGATATTAATGAAAGTTTTCTTCATTCTATTAAATTTCCATCATATATAACTGATTCTATGATATCCCATGATTGATTATGAATTTAGGTTTCTACGGGGATTACATCCGATTTAAGGTGTAATCATGTTATTTTCGAATTACTGAATTAAATATAAATAACTGTAATAAATTTTATATTTATAAAATGTGTAAAATTTATTTAAGCTGCCAAATTTGGATATTGCAGTTGAAAAAAGAAATTTTGGATTCGTTTTGTTATGTAGATGGCAACTAAGCAAATTATACATACATCATTTAAACGTCGATTTTATTTCCAATTGTTTGGCATTAGTGACTTTCTTGTACAGTATTTTTTGCAGAGTTAGTAGTGAGATTTTACCTTACTTTTCCATGACTGTATAAAATTCTATTGCATTGACTTACATATGTATAAACAGAATTTACAAAATTATTATTTGCAATTACAAACTCTAAATTGGATAAAAAAACTTATAAAAAAATTTAATGTAATAAAGTAATAAAAATATTAGTAAAGAAAGAAAGATAAGATCATTAAATTATGGGTTTTTTTATTGAGAGTTTTTACTACTCAGTTTTTATGGGCACAAAAGCGAAATTTCTCATCTTTTATGAACGGGGTTGAGCGAGACGTCGCTGATGCAATGCTAAATTTTTATATTTCCCACCCGATAAGGTTTCTACATTACCCGGAAAGGATAATTTTATCATTCAAACACACATGCATGCAGAAAATTCTAAATTTTCAGCATCAATATTGGATTGTTCTGGAGAACATGGAATTTGTCTATAGACCATCTCCGGAATTTAACATTGCTCTAATATAACCAGAATACAGGAATTGTAATTGATGAAACTTTCTGAAAATAAATGTAAACATTAAATACACACTTTACTTTATATGTATAAAAGAAATGTTTATCAAACTTCGCATTTTTTATTTTTTAAACACTTTTCAACATAGTTAAAAGAGTTTATGAATTCTGTATGTATATCTGCTTACCCTCTGTCTGTTCGTTCATTCGTTAAATCGAGCATATATACTCGAATTTCCATGTAATTGAAATATGTTATTATTTCTTAATATTGAGTAGTGGAACTTATGAGTTCGTTTAATGTGACAGTCAAAAGAATTCGTTATATCAACAATCAAGAAAAAACCGTTCATGATATATTTTCATGTTGTCATCTTATTACAAGATTGCCGAAATTGATATGTTTCATTGTTGTGTATTACAAAATGCTTACGAGGGGTAGTATTTAAATTTTTAGAAAGTAATACAAGAAATAATTTCTTATGAAGACTATATGTTTTATTGTTTTGTATTCGAATTCACCAATCATCAAAATATTTACGCCACTCTGAAATTCGATAGCAGAAACATGGCATTTGTAAGCTTCAACTGCTGCTTAATAATTGTTAAAACGCTGACCTCGCATTTTATTTTTCATGAACAGTAAAAAAAAATTGTAATTTAACAATGACTATTTGGAAAATATTTTCAAAGACAAAAATTGTAAAGACTTATAAATAAATTCTATATTTAAATTAATAATAATAATAATAAACAACATTTTAAAGATGATTATCATATATTACGTACGCTTGTTAATTAAACATTGATATTCCTAGACCAGTGGTAAAAAAAATAGTAGTTTATAGCTATACGACTTCTACTATTTAAAATGAGCAATTTTATTTGCTGGAGTTAATCAGACAGATTTCTGAACGCCTCATATTACATACGACATGCATTAAACATTAATATTCCTAGACCCATCACAAACAAATTTTAAATGAAATTTCAGTTTTACCATTTTCGGAATTGCAAATTTTTAAACTTCCAAATATAGAATAGGGCGAGTATTTACAAATCGGTTCATTTACAGGAACATTCATTCCGTTCATTTACAGGAGTTCACAAAAGAATTCAGTTATATGGTGATAATAATTGGTAAAAGTGTGTTTTCAGTTGTTGTACGTGTTTTTAAATTTAACGAAATGTTTGAATATTAATTGGTTTTTATATGTTTTGTTGATCATACACAGGACTTCATAAAATATCTCGACATTTTTCTTTATTGATGAAAATTGCCGAAGGGAAATTTTCATCTGTTCTAAGGATTTCCTCATTGAACTAAATTGTTTAGCATACTAATGTAGTGTATAACACAAATCTGTTGATAAGACACAGTGTTGCACAAAAGGAACATAATTTTAGACAATTAATTGGATATTGCTCAAATTGGGTTTTTAAATGTATTAATGTTTTTCAATGTGTACTAGCTACAAACGTCAAAATTCGACGGAAAAGAATATATATTAGACATGATACATATCAGTCTTGTACACACAATAAGATACTGAGCGAAATAAACAATTGCGACCTCTTAAAACAGGGATAACATAACTTTTTATGATGAAGATGCATATACTTCAGAAAATAACTAAAAATAAGGAAAACAACTCATAAATTAATATGTTGGATTTAATTTAAGCTCCAATTTCTTTTAAAGCGGTTTCTCAACCTTAAACATTATTTAAATGCCAAAATCTTTAGGAAGTTAATATATTACCCAGAAGACGAATTCAAAAATGTCTGCATAGCTTATTTTTTCTCCGTTTAAATATAGCCATATCCGACTATATACTACCGGCCGAGCCATTTCGCGAAAAACCGCCGGAAAAGTGAAGCTGGATTCATCTTCAAACACTGTACCATTTCATTGGACCACGTGTGAGTCCACGTAACGCAAACTCTGCCCAAATTAGCATTGAGTAAGCTTCTTTCTGTTCGGTGCACATGGCTCGGCACGTGGTCATTGTTTTGGTTCAGGGTTTGCACGATTGGTTAGAATAACTCGGACAAGGTACCAGAGTCCTCTGAAGGGAGACTTTATATACTAATCTAAAATGAGTAACTCATTTTTTTCGATTTGTCTTATTAATACAAAATACCTTCCAAGTGCTTTTGTTTTGGACATTAAAATTTGAGCGATAAATGGTTTCACATTGCAAACGTTTTTTTTTTTAGACTTACTTACTTAATAAATTTTTATTAAAGTGATAAAAGCTTAACGTGTTGCCACTGTTTTGAAGAAATATCACGAAAAAGCTTTTAAAATTAACAATAAAATATAAAAATGGAAATAAATTAAAAATTAGCGAGAATGGGCACCTCTACACATAAACAGCTTTCATTAAAAAAAATAATTATCAAAATAGGGCCAGTAGAAAGCTCAGGGCTGATGACTAAAAACACAGCCAGATCTTTTAAATATATAGATTAACGAAATTATTTATATAGACATATCTTTAATCTTATTAAACAGTGAAGTTTTGTTACACTGATCTGAATGAGTAGGAAAGTGCATCATAATCTATGCTTGACGAGTGATATTTTCGTCCGTGTTTTAAAACTTTAACTGTTTGAAATGGTCTTGTCAACTTTCCCACCCTGTGACCGACATAATTATTTCATCATACCATCGCTACAACCGTGGAAGAGAAATGGCATGTTTCTTAAAATTTATTAGATATACAAAGTTTCGGTATCAAAAATAAAATTACATTTCAAGATATGGCAACGCATTTCACTCTCAAACTTTAACAATCTCTTTTGGGAAAAAGATTATATCATGATTCTGATTCTTTAATTAAGAAATGTCTCATTCTTTCACACCAAATACCGACAGATTTTGCACGCAATAGCTTCACTATTTTCATCTAAAGAATAACGTAAAGCAAGTTTAATTATTACTTCAATTTTCTTTCTACCTGTCAAAATAAGTCACGTGTGATATGAAGTGAAGATTGTAAGTTAATAAAAGACAGCGAATGTTATGATCCTGATGAATGATTCGTAGCCAAATGGCTGCGTATAATTATTAGAAACAGCAGAGAAGATTTAAACAAATCATAACTGCGGACAAAAGTTATAATTTTTCGAGTGTTTCTCACTTGAAATAAAAAGGAAAACCTTTTAAAGTCGAAAGATAATTTTGAATACTCTAAGACAGTTTATAATGATTCTTCATCAAAATTTTAAGCAGTTAATTGTCTTGTTTTCGCACCTTGTTATGTGACTCAACTTGATTTTTATAAATACAGATGAAATTTTGTAATCGATGTTCAACTCATTTCTTGATGTGCTAGAATTATAAAAATTCTGTTCACAGTTGTGTTTCCATGACAATGCATTTTAACATTTTAAAATGAAATTATAAATTAAAAATTATTTTTATACCAATTTTATGTATGAAGTTATGCATCGAATTGAACCAAATTTTTTATGCAAGTGTATGGCTATGGCCAGTTGGTTCTCCCTGAATATGAAAAAAAAAATCCGCCGGAAGGAAACTTTGCAATAGCGATTTTTTTTTTTTTTTTTTTTTTTTTTTTGAAATTTTCAATATTGTAAAAACCAAAAGTATTTGAAGTTATGCATTGAATTGGAATTTTGAAGGGGGCGCTACAAAAGCGATTTTTGTGCCATTTCCAATATTGCACCACCTAAAAATATATGAAGTTATGCCTAGAACAGAATTAAAATTTTTGTGTATGATTATTTTTTGGTATGTCAAGTAAGTCCTCTCTGAATTTGAAAAAAATCCGCCTATCATTATATTGTCCATAGTCTCATGCTGAGACGAACACTCGTTTTTACTCCGATTATTTGACTGAAGCAGAAATATAAGATGAAAATCAAAGTTGGTGTAGTATTGACTTAAAATTATTAAGGCATTAATATGAGTAACTTTTATTTAAATATTAAAAGGTACGTATGAGATAGAAGAAAATTTTGGGATTGGCACATCCAACTAGTTGTATTTTGTTTCCGTTTTCAAATCAAATTCGAATTCGAGACAGATACAGATACAGATACAGCATTGTTAGATGTCTAAAAGTAAAATTTGAAACTCTGAAAAAAAATGCCCGATATTTTCTCCAAGAATGTCCATATTCCCCAAATATTTCTCCAAGAATTACTGGTCCCCTAGCAATTCCCCTAGAAATACAAAGTGCCTCAAAATGGGGGCAAAATCCCCAATCTGGCAACATCTGTATAAATGTTTAAATTTTGTACATATTAAAAAAAGAAAAATATTACTTTGGTGCAAATGGATTTTATATGATGAAATATAACATAAGAAAATTTTTGCACCTCAAAGTATGCCGAACTAACGGTTTAAGAATTAGCTGTTAGTCATCAATAATAAAAAGAATATTGCCAGTAAAAGAATATTGGAATTAACTGATGGCATTGAGCTCACAGGCCTTGCATACTAATTGTACATTACAACCTTATATTTTCAAAGTTTAATTCCGTTTGAAAAACAAATTAAGGGGTGAGGGACAGCTCCCTCCATTTCCCCGTTTTATACTTAATCACTGAACCCCTTAAACTAATCAGGGAAATGCTCTATCATATAAAATACCCATTTATATAAATTAAGGGGAGGAGAATTAGCCCCCATTCCCCCTCTTTTACATACCGAATGAACTCCAAAAACTAATCAGGGAAGTGCCTTATCAAAATATACCTATATCCAAAATTTCAAGTGAATCGGATATTTTTATCATGAATTATCGCGTTACGTACGCACATACTTACATACAGAACGGGCGGGCACATAAGCTCTTAAGCTTTGATAGCCTGTGAGCTAAAAAGGAATATACTATGTACTAACTGAATTTAAGTAAGGAAAAGAAAATGCATTTTTGGATTCATTTTTATAAAAATTTTTAATCAAGGGTTTTCAGAATTCATCTATAAATTTTAACAGTATTTCTTTGTTTGAAAGAATATATATTTTGCATAATATTTTATGGTTGTTTTCAGTCGTAAATGTCTTATTTAATCACTAATTTGAGTAAACTATTATTGTAGGTATCGTTTAAAATGACCAATAAATAAATCAAAACAAATAAGGTAAATATAATTAAATTTATATATGCTTTTGTTAATCTAATTTATCTTTCTCTTTTTTAGGTAAGTTCTTTTGGAATGTTAGATGAGATACCACAGTAATAAGAATATGAAATTATCCACAAATTTATTATTGTAAGTAGATATTATATTATCTATTTCTTTAAATTTAAATAGCTTGAAATCAATAGACATATTTTTGATTGTATGTATCGGCCAATTATCTACACTATGGGATATAGGCCCTAAGGGGTGGGGTTCCCTCCGTGGAGGTCTTTATAAGGGAACCTAACCCGTATTTACGCAAGGTTCGGGGAAAACCACAGAAAACTCCGAACGGTTAGGCCGACGGTCGCGATTGGGTTCGAACCCAGCATTTACCGTCTACCAGTTTGAGGTCAGAACCTCTCAGCCACTGGTGAGGCAGACACATTTTTGAAGAGTAATCATTTTATTAATTATTCTTATGAACCATTTTAAATCGATAATTTGTTTGATGTATAATGTTACCAGGTGTCCTAATTAACGAGGTATTAGAATTACATCCTATAAGATCATTATGTGGGGCATCAAATGTTCGGTTTTTTTACAGTTTGCAACATATTTTATTATTCCAATGTTCTATTTTCCATATGAGATATTCTATTTTACATATTTTTTATTTACATGAACAATTTAAATGTGATGTTGAAGCTAATGGTTATTTAATTACTTTAATATGACAATTTGTCGTAAGTACATACTAGTAAAAACTGTGTTCTAATAGCGAATACAGACATTTTGAAGATTCTGTACGGTGTTCCAAAAAAAATTTTAATTCTTTAAAATTATTTGATGGCCCTTTAAATTTCATGTAAAATGTATGTTTAAGCTATTATAATTTTGATAAATAACAATGGATAAATTTCATTAAGACCTAAAAATTATATGTTTGTCTCCATGTTTCTCTTGAGTTTAAACTTAAGAGCTTTAAGTGCTTTAATTTTAGGCTTTAAGGACACATGGAAGGTAAAATGATTCAAATTTCTGAGTTTTTAAATTATTGACCTAAAAATATAGCTAAAAGATTGTGGTGGTGGAAGTAAAAAAAACATATTTTAAACGCTGTGAGTGTGTATATAACTTCTTTTCCTCTTTATTTTTTTAAGTTTTGGTGCCCTTTTATAAAAATATATTTTAGGTAAACAGTTGAAACTTTCTAAAATTGTGTAACTAATTTTTTTCTTTAAAAATACCTAACATTACAGTTCTGAGTAAAAAAAAATCAAAATAATGAAAAATATACTCTCAAAACTCTTAGAATTTGCAAAGTCTTTTCCTAAATTATTATTTTTTTTTTTTTTTAAGCTAAAAAGAAATTTGTTTTTTATTATTCTCAAATAATATGTTTACTGACCTCACAAAAATTTTAAGTGATAAATTCAACAGTTTTTCGAAAAGTGTATTGAAACCAACATATTATTTAAAAAAAAATATGTAAAAAGTTAATTACTTATTGAAAACTTATTTATCCATGAAATTAATCTCTTTTGATTTATATATGGGCTATAAGGCATATATTTACTGTAATAAAGACAATAAAAAATCATTTCTATCTCTATTTTTAAATGAAATGGATGAAGTTAAATGCATTCAAACAATTCAAAATTAATGTAAAATATGTTCTTAAAACTCTTAGAATTTTTAAAGTTTTTGTAAAATATTTTTAATTTTATTTCTTTTAAGCTAAAAATAAAATTGCTTTTTATTAGTCTCAAATAATATATTTACTGACCCCACAATAAACTTTAAGGTGATTTATTCAAGAGTTTTTCATAAAAGGGTTGTTGAAATCTACATATTGCTCGAAAAATATGTTAAAATGTATTTATTTCTTGAAAACGAATTTATCCATGAAATTAATTTCTTTTGATTTATAAAGGAAAAAATATCATTTCTATCCCCATTTTTAAATGAAATGCATCAATTTAAATCTTTTTAAATAATTCAAAATAAAGAAAAATAAGTTTTTACAACTCTTGTAATTTTCAAAGTTTTTTAGTAAAATATCTTTAATTTTATTTCTTTTAAGCTAAAAAGAAAATTGCTTCTTATTATTCTCAAATAATATGTTTATTGACATCATAACAAATTCTAATGTGATATATTCAACAGTTTTTTTTTTTTTTTTTTTTTTTTTTTTTTTTAGAAAAGTGCGTTAAAACCGTATATTGTTCAAAAAGTATGTATAAAGTTAATTACTACTTGAAAACTAATTTGTCCATGAAACTAGTCTTTTTTGATTTACGTATGGGCTATAGTGTATATATTTATTGTAATAAAAAAAAAATCTCTATGTTTATTTTCTATCTCTTTTTTAAGTAAAATACATTATGTTAATTATTTCATAAAAACGGTTTATCTTTACTTGTTATGATGTTTAATCTGCTCTTAGCTTTCGTAAATATTGACCAGAGGATACGAGATTTTAATATGGTGTTAAAGTACTCGGTCATTACAATTTTAAATTCGTTAAGTGGATGGCTTTTGATGTAATATATATATATATATATATATATATTTCGTCGTATATTGCGAGTCAAAACAAACAACAATGGGGGTAAATATTGGTAACAGTGGTTATCAATTAAATGTTGATTACAATCTTATATCAAATAGGTAAGTCCGATTCAATGCGGACCAGCGCTTCACATCTAGTTGGGGACTAATTTTTTTATTTTATTTTATCGGGTAGTTTTAAATCTGTTATAATCCAGCCAGTGAAAGATATTAATATGCTCTGTAAAACTAAAAGGCCCAAACTGGGTTGAAAGATTTCTGTGCACAGTAGTTTTCCCAAACTGGTACAGTAGAGTTATCAAAATAGTTAATCCAAAATTATTCATAACAGGACAGATCCTTAATAAAATTAAAACAATCAAAAGATATAATGTATATAATGTTAAAGGTGTTTTAATTCTTTTAATGTTATTAAGGATCTGCCGCCTTTTAAACCATTTTTGGTTACAAAGTGAACTTTCAAATTTGGAGCAATTCTGTAACCAGAAATCTTAGAACCCAATCCTCCCCTCCCCCCCCCCCCCCCCAAAAAAAAAAAGAAAAAACACAGTGATGTACATTAATAATAGTTTTCAAAACACGAAGACAAGAAAAAAATCCAATAAATTCGGTGTTACTTTTTCCGTAAAAATTACTTTTTTACACTCTTTTTTTTTTTTTTTTTTTTTTTTTTTTTCTTACCGAAAATTAAAGTTACTCTGTCACTAAAAAATTTTGTTTGAAAATCACTCTTCTAGATAAACTTATTTTATTTCTCACCTTACATATTCTGCTACCGACCTGTAAGCTATTGCGGCTTGCATTTTTTATTCCTCCGAATAAATCGCAGACAATTTAATTAATGAGCTATTTTTTTTTCTTACTTTCTTCTTCGTAACAAATGAGTCAAGCTTGAAATAAGATAGTGAAATATTTATAAGTTAATAAAAGACGGCAGGTGTCAAGATTTACTTGAGCGATGGAGTTATGGTCATTTATATTGATATGCTATTCAAGATGAGATTCAAGGTTAGGAAAATGCGTTTAATTAAGTTTAAATAGTAATAATATTTATGACACTGAATTTCATGCAATATGAAGACGTTTTATCTCAAACCGTTATAGAGTTATTGATGCATTTGAGGTTTATCCAAGAATTAGTAAAAATACATTGTCTTATTATTGGCTTATTATTTGAAAAGAATATGCTCATTCAGTATGTTACAGAAAGAAAACATACGAAATATCAGAATTTCAAAATGGTCAAGTTTTATAAAAAAAAAAAAATCGTTAAAATTTTCCAATTATCGCCTATGATTTTGATTTCTATATGTATAAACCTGCGATAAGAGTGATGATTTGTAAATTCTTAGAATCATATTTTTGACGATGTTTATTCTTATGAAACAAATATTAAGGAATTATTTAAAACGCACATACACACACAAATAACGCCTCATTCATATCCTAACAAATACTATACAGACACACATACGCCTGTACACATACGCATATAGATACAATAAACCCAACTAGAGGGGGAAATGTGCCAGAGCCATGAATGGAATCCTGGACCACAGGGTACTAGGCTGTTACTCTATTCACTGAGCTACTCCAACCAATACCTGGGTCTCCTCAGGAGTTCGGGGTAGCTCAGTGAATAGAGCAACAGCCTAGTAATTTGTGTGTCTCAGGTCTGATTCCTAGATTTAGATAATTTTTCATTCCAGTTGGGTATATTGTATTTATTGTATATGTGCCAATATAATATTTGTATATACTTTTAAATATGAATTTAAATATAAGTTCATAATATAGCTCATTGGAATTATTAATGATATTAGCATTATTAATAATATTCGCATTATTAATAATTATATTAATGTTATTAATAATGCATAAGTGGTTTATACATAAATGTAACCAAATTAAATTGTTGTCTTTTAGGAAAAAAATACCAGGTTCATTCAATTTATTATAGAAAAATAAGTATACCAAATACCAGAATTTTTAAATATTCAAATTTTATAGCAAATATATATATATATATATATATAAATGGATAATACGCAATGGTTAATTAATATTATTTAAAAAAATTGAGTATAGGAAATGCATTTGTTAAATTGGACGTTTAATTGACACTAATGAATGGATAATTGTATAGATACATCAATTAATTCTATTAATATAATTTAATTTATCTAAATGATTAAATCGTACCTAACTTTTAATAAACTGGAAACCTATAATAAAATTACTAAGTGTATAGGGTAAATATATAAATTATCTATTTTTAAACCTTAAATCATCTTATATTAAGATTCGGAGTTTAGCTTTTAGCATAGTCAAATTAAATGATTTTGTTTTAAATCTTAATAGGGTAAACTATGGTGTATGGTTTATTTTTTATGTTATCACATTTCTCCGTTTTTAATTAATTAATTTATTTATTACTATCATGTGACGATAATTATTTTTATTTTTTCATTTTCATTTTGCTATCCAATTGGTAGTTTTGATGTGCCTTGTTTTGATGTTTTTTCTTTATTGGGTTTTGATTTTGTGTGTTTTGGTAGTCCCAAATTCGTATTCTTTTGCTTTTTCATGGCAAATACGAAGATGAAACCACACACTTCATTTGTATTCCTAAGTATTTGGGACCTGAATATTCTGCTTTGGTTCTACAAATTCCATTTGTATTCATTTTAGTTATTTCTTTACTCAGTAAATTATTTTCTTATAGGAAAAAAATATCAGGATCATTCAATTGGTTATGGGAAAATAATACACAACATATCGGAATTTTAAAATGTTCATATTTTGCGAAAAAATGCCGAATAAAGTGGTGACAAGAATAATTGAAATAAGACACTTTGTTAAATTCACCATAAAAATACAAAACAATGCAGAACGCGTTTCGAGCTAAAGGTAAATCAACAGTGAACTTCATCTATGTACAACTTTGACCTTGTGCCCTTATAGACACGGGTCTGCTTCAGCTGATGACGAGCTGTATTGATTTATCTCGAAACGTGTCCTGAATTGTTTTGTATTTTTCTGGTGAATTTAACACAGTGTATTACACTGCTCAAAAAAATTAAAGGATATTGCAGTTTTAGGTTGATTTTGTATCTGGGAATGTTTTTAGCTGATTGATACATGGTTAACAGACATAGCAGGTTATATGAAAATAAATTACACATGTTTGGCTGAAAAAAATGCATTTTATTGCGCATTTGTGTACAAAAGGAAAAAACACAATTTGTGCATATGAGAAAAAAGAATAACAAAAGGTGTTTTCTTCAAAGAAAATCATTTTCAGTAGGGCGTATGGTTTCCACGGGCGGCCAGCAACGTTGAACACCTTTGAGGCATGTACTCAATGACGCTATTAATAACGAGTTGGGGTATTCTGCCTCACTCTTCCAGAAGAGCTCTTTCCAGTTCTTGGAGAGTCTGTGGGGGTTGTTGGTGGCCAGAAACTCGTCTTCCTAGAGCGTTTCAAACGTGCTCGATTGGATTCATGTCTGGAGAACACGCTGGCCATTCCATTGGAACGATTCCTTCCTCGAAAAGGAAATCCTCCACCAGGTTTGCACGATGTGGCCTGCAGTTATCGTCCATTAAAATGAAGTAAATCTCCGAGTGCTGCAGCGTAAGGGACTACAAAAATCATGCAGGTCTGAGGATCTCCTCCCTATATCGGCGACCAGTCAGAGCTCCATCTCGAACGATGTAGAGGTCAGTGCGCCCGTCAATGGAGATGCCACCATACATCAACACTCCTCCACCGCCAAATCTGACAATTTCGTGCACGAACGCAGGATTATTCTTACTGCCACGGTCCCTCCAGATGAAAATACGCCTATTATCCGGATGCACAGAAAAACGGGACTCGTCAGAAAACAGAATATTGCTCCATTCATTTCTCCTCCAGTTGACATGCTCATTTGCCCACTCCCTGCGGTCGCGACGATGCCTTGATGTTAATCTAACACATACCATCGGTCGGCGAGCATACAGACCTACAGCATGGAACCGGTTTCGGACAGTCTGAGTTGAAATCGTGGTGCCTGTAGCCGAGCGAAGGTGTTGTTGGAGAAGAGTAGCGTTCATGTTTCGGTGTCTCCGAGCTGTTAACGCTAAATACCGATCTTCATTGGGCGTTGTTGCCCGTCTACGACCTTGCTTTGGTCTTCGGCCTGCACATCCACTCTCCAAAAGATGGTTCCAGATCCTGGAAATGACACTTTGTGACACTCCAATGGCTTGCGCTACTTCGGCTTGAGTTTGGCCCCCTTCTAACCTACCAACAATTCTCCAAGCTTCTAATCTGTCAAATGACTTCGCTGAGACATCGTACTCATCGAAACGAATGAACCACTGAACGAATGAATCACTGAATGCCGATCATCCTTATCTTCATTCTCTTTTATCCAGTTGAAAGTCAAATTTCATTCGCTGCCGCTAAGCGACGTTTTTGACGTCGAACTCAAAATTTGCATACTCCACAGTTTGAAAACCAGAAAAATTTGCATTTGTGATTCTCTTCTTCTATTTTCGGCAAAAAAAAATTTCGTTTATATCTTTATTTTATATAAAACTTCAAATATCCTTTAATTGTTTTGAGCAGTGTATTTCAATTTCAATTGTTCATATTTTATAGAAAAAAAATCTGTAAACGTTTTCTATTACTGTCTATGATTTTCTTTTTTGTGTATGCAGATTGTAAGACCACGTTAGATCTTAAAAAAGAAAATTTCTCTATATCTGTAAATAAAACAAAATAAGAAGAATGATGACTTGTAAATGCTCATAATCATATTTCTTACGATATTTATTCTTTTTAAACACAAGTAGCAGCAGAAATTTTTAACATGAATTTATTAATGACTTTCAAATGATAAAATGTAATAAAAACATGCGAGTTTTCTTTCGTACAGCTTATACAGGGTGAGTCATAAATATCGAAACAATAGGCTATCTCCTTAAATATTGCCCCTAGACCCATACTTCCAATTACAAAGTTTCATCAAAAAAGGTAAATTTTTTGATACAATAAGTTGCAACTCCATGGGGGGTCTATTTTAAAAAATACGAAAATTAAATTTTTATACGACCCCCAGAGAATAAAACTTCCAATTAGAAAATTTTTCCTTATCCTCTTCTGAATCGAACAAAAAAAAATTCATCTCGATATCTGCAAATCCCTGGATGATATTAAAATCCAAAATTTTTCAAAATTCGTGACTTACACCACTTTAGCATACATCTGAGAGCAGCGATATCAGTTCATTTGAAATACAATTTAGGGATCGACCATTAATTTACGCATTGTTAAATGTAGACCCAAGACAATACTTTAACTTTTAAATATAAAATAAAAGCGTGTAGCTTTTTGCTTTAAACTTCCTTGACATATGCTAGATGTCTGCAATATCTCGAGCTTGGCGCCAGGCTCGTAATTGGCACGACCCATTGGCCGGACCGTCTTATTAAACACTTATTAAAAGTGTTATTAAATTAAGTGATATTAATTAAACTCTCATTAACCGTGTCTTTAAAACTTATTGCCGCAGGCAATAAGTTTAGTAAAAATAGTAATAGCGATAATGACCCTTCTATCAACTGGATCATATGGAATATATTTTAATGTTATTGTACATTTTAATGTTAATGGATATATATTTTAATAAATTATTTAGAATTTTTTTCAAAAATCTGGTTTGTACTATTCAGCTTCAAAATTTATGTGGTTTTAAACATATTTTTACTTTTTTCTATCTTTTCAAGAGAAAAGTATTGGATTCATGAAAATTTTGAATTGCGATTTTCGACGGATTCACATGTTTTAGGGCTGAGAGATACAGAAAAACATGTTTTTACAAAATGTTTGTCTGTGAGTCACTGCTTCTGTATCTCTGTATATGATATACATTTTGTGAGCACGCTATCTCAAGAACTAATACACAAAATTTAATAAAAAATTATATTTACTTAGTTCTTGATATGCGTTGATGCTGATTAGTTTTTGGTGTGAATCGCTTAACAGGTGACCTTACTGTAAAGGCTTTTGTGCGATTTCCGTGATCGCTGTATCTCCAGAATGCAAGGAATATCATCAATCTTCAGATTCAGTTATTCCTTGACATGAATTGATGTTATTTATATTTTGTTGTATATGGCTCCACGAGAGGCGCTACAACACTGAATTTGTTACGATTTCTGCAATAGCTCTACTTTAAGAACTAATGCAGGAATTTCCATAAAAAGTCAGATGCACTTACTTCTTGAGATGAATTGGTTTTGTTTACGTTTTTGTATCAATCATCTTTCGGATGGCGTTTTCATATTGAATTATGTATAGTTTACACGATTTCAGTGATATCTTGTACTAATCCACGGAATTTCGTATCTTTAGAGTCCTCCGATTGCTACATCCGAGTAGTTTATTTATTCCAAACGGCATTAAAAAAAATATATTTATTCGAATGTTAAAGTCGAAGAGTATAATGTTTCTGTTGCGTATTTTTTTTATGCTAAGCTCCCCCCAACATTTCATTCTAAGTGTATTTAATTGATCAAGGTTTAATGCGTTCGAACCAAACATCATTTAAGAAATTCAATTGAATAATTTCAACTTAAAACGTTTAAATGAAATATGCCGAAGATTCATTAAACACCTGTTCTTGTTTTAAAAAGATAACTGGTTCGCAAGTTAAACAAAATTTAAAATGTATTTGTATTTGAACTGAAAACTGTATGTTAAACACTATAAAATGAAAAAAAAAAAAAAAAAAAAAAAAAGCGCAGCGGCCTTTGAGTCCGCTTACAGCGGTTAACACGTTGGGGATTGTTTTTTTTTTTGTTTTTTTTTTTTTTTTTTTTTTTTTTTTTTCTTTCCGGCCAATTATCTGCAATAGGAAATACAGGGTTCGAAAAAAACCACGGAAAACTTCGAACGGTTAGGCCGATGGTTGCGATTGGGTTCAAACCCAGTACCTACCGTCTACCAATTTGGAGGCCCGTAATTAGAGGCATCTTTTACGTATCGTGTAGTGGCAATTTTAACAAGAAAAATATGCAGTTGACAGGGATAAAACAATGAAAAAAATTGAAGTCGGCGTTATAAAAAAATTAAGTTTAAATAAGCTGACTCATTTAAATAGTAATTAAAGAAGGCGAAAATGGCAAAACTTAAACAAAATCTGAAATCGAAACTACACAAGAAGGAGTTAATTACCTAGACACTTTTAAAAAAGCATTTAAACGTTAGGAGCCAATGTTTGTTTAAAACTAAATGCACTTTTCTTCATCAGATATTTTTATTTCAGTATTTTTCATTTTTAAACTTACATCATAAGTCTGTAACCGTTGGTTACGGTAACAATTCAATAGTTTTTTAACACCTCAATTAAAAAAAAAAAAATGCCGAAAGATGTTTTCACCTCAGAAAATTTACTTTTAAAAATATGATTTGTTCACAAAAAATTGCATCTTTTTTTAAATTGCTGTTTCAAATACTTTTATTTTTTTTAAATATTATTTAAAATGCTGAATCAAATTGAAAATTAAACGTTTTCATTTAATTAAAAGAAAAAAATTCCACGCGACAAATAATATTTTGAGTTATGACAATTTTAATTTACTCTAAATTTTTTGAAAAAAAAAAATTATTAAGAAAGCTTATGATGTGATAGTGCTTACAAATTATGTGGTTAACCATCACAAAACATTCAAAATTCAAACTCTATAAATAAATAAATAAATTAAATGTTTACTGGACAACATACAGCAACATTGTTTCTTCAATTACACGCATTTCAATTTGTGTCTGATCCCTTGAAACCTCATGATTTATTAAAATTGTCATAACTCTCTGAGTTTTGGAGATATCAAGATGGAAATTTTTTTGTTCAATTCAGGAATGGATAAGGAAAATTTTTCTAATTGGAAGTTTTATCCTCTGGGGGCCGTATAAAAATTTAATTTTTGTATTTTTTAAAGTAGACCCCCCATGGAGTTGCAACTTATCTTATCAAAAAAATTACTTTTTTTGGTGAAACTTTGCAATTGGAAGTATAGGTCTAGGGACAATATTTAAGGAGATAGCCTATTGTTTCGATATTTATGACTCACCCTGTATATGATGGTCCGTAATCTATTATGATTTGCAATTTTTATTCTATTAAATAAATCACAGACAATTTAATTAATTCACTTTTTCATTTTTTCTGCGTATTCTTCTTTGTAACAAATGAGTCGAGCTTGGAATAAGAGAGTGAAATATTTATAAGTTAATAAAGTACGACAAGTGTCAAGATTCAATTGAGCGATGGAGTTTTGATGTTTGATAAACTGCTAAAGAAAATAAATAATATCGACGGCTTACTAAAATAAATTTAACCAAGTTTAAAGTGTAAGAATATTTATACTGCGAATTTAATGCTTTAAGATGGATATTTTGAAAAAACAAATCCATAGGTATAAAACGGAATACTTAGCGGACTATCAAAATTTATAAAAACTAAATTAAGATCTCACAAAAAAATACCACGATCATTTCATTTGTATCGGAAAAAATTTATAGCATATCTTCATATTAAACGAATAGTTTTACATAAAATGTTTCAAGCTTTACCGGTTATTGACAGGAGTTTATGTTCTGTTTAGTCCTTTTAAACATAAAATGCCGTAGAATTTTTTAACATGAATTTATTAATGAATTTCAAATGATAAAATGATAATAAAAACTGCGAGTTTTCTTTCTTACATCTAATGTACTGGTATGTAATCTATCGACATTTTGAATTATTATTCTTTCAAATAAATCACAGACTAATTAATTCACCTTTTCATTTTTTCTGCATCTTCTTCTTTGCAATAAATGAGTCGATTTTGAAGTAAGGGAGTAAAGTATTTATAAGTTAATAAAGAACGGCAGCTGTCAAGATTCAGTTGAGTGATGGAGTTTTGAAATAAAACAAATAATATCGACGGCTTATGAAAATAAGTTTAACCAAGTTTAAAATGTAAAAATATTTATACTGCGAATTTAATGCATTAAGATGGAAAGTTTTGAAAAAATTCTTTGTAGATATAAAACAGAATGCTTAGCGGGTTTATTCAAAATTTATAAAAACTCAATTAACGTCTTAAAAAAGAACACTAGAATCATTTCATTTGCATCAAAAAAAAAAAAAAAAAAAAAAAAAAATTCATAACAAATCTTGATATTAAATGAACTGTTTTTGTGTAACAAATTTTGAACTTTACCTGTTATTGACAATTTGTTTCTATTCAGTGAATAAAAATTTTGCGACACGAAAGCGGACTGCATAACAATTCCGAAATTAAATTTATCTACATTTTAAAACAAATTTTAGGAATGACCGTATTTAGATTTTCATAGACATGCTGTTGCCCATGCTAATTATTTTTATTAAAATTCTGTAGATTAAAATTCATACATTTTTTAAACGTGAATGTAGGACAATTATATACAAAATTATTTTGATAATCCATTGTAAAATTCACATAACAACAGAATGCTGAAGCAAACTTTGATTTTAATACTTTAAAAACAATTTTACAATTCTTTATAACTACCTTTTTCAAATATAATAGGGTCAATATTTAAAACACATAATCTGCCGAGCATTCAAATAAAGCCAAATATAGCCAATTGTTTTATTAACATCCCCGTGCATGTGCTTTGGTGAATAATAGCAAATTAAGAGACTGATTCTTTTCTAATTTTTAAAGTTTAAAGTTCTTATGCTTATGATTCAAGTACAGTCGACTCTCGTTAATTCGAAATCGGACAAATCGAATCTTCGCTTAATTCGAACTAACCATGAAGTCCCGAAATGTTCAATGGCAGGATAACGTTAAAATTTTACATTTATTCGAACTCAATTTCTCTTGACTTCGTTTAATTCGAACTAACGAGAATTCTGATTTTTCATTTTTCCTTTCTTTCTCACGGACTTCAGATCTTCAAATAACTTTCTTTCTTTGATTTTTGCGAGAATTGTTCCAAACGAGTGTACATGTAATCCCATGTATTTGATATCCACTTTCTTAGTGTCCTGTCTGTCCATCAATGACGCCTCAATTTTTTCTTCCATTGTGCTTGTTTCTAACCCCCTAATTAGTTTATGTATTTATGTATTTTAATTTAATATTAAGTCATATTCTAATAACAACAGACGAAATAAATTTAAAAAACAATGTAACATTAATTCTTTTGTAATAGTGCAGCTTTAAGCATGTTTTTCTCTCATACTTTCCACAATTCAAATTTCGGATAATTCGAACATTTCGCGTGGTCCAGATGAGTTCGAATTAACGAGAGTCGACTGTATTTATCTTTTATTTCTCATTCATTAAAATTATAGAAGATATTATGATATACACTAAAGAATTCGTTGATTTGATCAAGTAAATCATGAGTGGAATAAATGTTTCTACTTAAGTTCAAAACCTACATGAATGTATTAGTTATTTTCAGGCCAAAATACTTAATCGTCTCTTGTCTCTTCTTATATTTTCCATTTCTATAAGGCATTGCAGCTTCCAAGTTTTATTATTTCAAAAAAAAAAAAAAAAACATCTAATTTAATTAATGCATTTTTTTCTCAATCCTTCTTTTTGTTCTTAACAAATGTTACTCATAACAAATGAATTTCGCTTGAAATAAAATACTGAAATGTTTATACGTTAATGAAAGTTGATAGATTTCAAGATTCGTTTGAGCGATGGAGTTTCAGTCTCTTATACAGGTTTGCTATTGAAAAGATTTAATTGTAATGAGTCTGAAAACTATCATAATTAAGTTTATAACCTGAACATACTTATGATTAAAATAGCAAATAAAGCCTTTGTGCACGAATGTTTAAAGATAGAAAACCATCGATTATAAATACACAAATAAAGTATGAGAAGGTAGCAAATAACTATTTCGAATCTACTATCGAGATTCTTCATCAATGCAAAACTCAGCGAGCTAAAAAATAGCAAAACTGAACAAAGAGACAGAGAGACGAAGGCTTATATACCCGCTATGGGAACAATCCCGCCTAAAGAAAAGCAACCAATGAGAAGAAAGCGGCCAAGATCTAGCTTTCTCTTTTCCCACTCGCTTTTTAGTTTTTGTTTTGCTTGTTCTCCGATAGATGTCGCTACTTGTCCACCCAGTTGTTTTGGCTGCATTCTTCTCATTGGTTGCTTTACTTTAGGCGGGATTGTTCCCATAGCGGGTATATAAGCCTGCGTATTAAACAGAACGTATTTTTGATTTCAGCTTTACGAATAGTTTCACAAGATGTATATTAGAAAACGTTTTTCCTTCAAGTAACTTAATTAGCGCCTTCACCATTTTACAAATATATTTATGAATTTTTTAAAATCTGTAAATTGTGTGGGTCAATAGTCTTTATTTCTTCCCCCAATTTGTACCAAAGTTGTTACCCCTATTTTCCACGTATAACGAGTAAAATGGCTGCGACAGACAGAGATATAGACACATTAGTGATCCGTTTTTACTTTTCATGTACGGAACCCTAAAAACTAGCAGAATGTTGCTAATTACAATATCACAGACATGAAATAAATACAGAAATATGTCGAGTGATTATCATGAAAGGAAAAAAATTAAATGTTAGCTATGTGTAATTTATTTTGCAACTGTATTTTACAAAGTAACTCTACTTTATGAAGTAATTTACCGCAACTTTATTCTAAAAGTAACTTAATTCACAAGTTCCTTGTTTCATTGCACTTCATTAAGTAGCTTTCAACATTTATATCAAATTATGTAATGAATTAAAATTACTCGCTGTTACAAAATAGCCATTTACATTTAAGTTAAGTTTCTTTCAATTTTTATTCGAACATGTATTTTAATGGCTTCTTTAAAAGCCGAAATTTAGAATTAAAATAGAATAATTTGTAGAAAAAAATGGAGAAGGGAATACAACAGTAATAAATGAGATCTCAGTGTAATTCATGCATGAAATATTCTATCCAAGTGTATTTTAAAAGAGATATCTTTTTTAGTTTTAGAAAGATGATAGTTAATTTTAAAACATTCCACATTTTTCCACTGAAGTAGTTTGAGCATTGACCTTTTCGCTCTTTCTCTTATTATTTTTTGACATATAATTGCATAAATTAACATTGAAAATACATAAACTCATAATGGTATCTGAATAAAATATAATGCGATATAGAGATAAGCCTTAAGGCCCCACACTAGGCACAGAAAAAGACCCGGATGATAATGTTAAGTCTATGGTAGCGTTCTTTTCAAATATCTCGCTCAAATTTTTATATTTTTACATGATTTTTTTTCATAGGATATCTAAGAACGATCTAGTACCGGGCTAATTTTTACTTTTTCGATTTTGGTTTCAGATTTAAAAAAAAAACAAAAAAACAAAAACATTAACTTTGAGATACGGTTTGAACCGGTTCTGAAACTGAAACTATCCTAATATAAAAATAATATACGCAAAATCTAAAAAATAAAAACTAGCCCAGTTATGGATTGTCCTCAGCTGTCCAATGAAAAACAAATCATGTAAAAATATTAAAATTTGAGAGAGATATTTGACCCCCCCCCCCCATAGACTTAAGATTATCATCCGGGTCTTTTTCAGTGACTGCTGTTGCGTCTTAATATTAACTTTTTAGAATGAAAATCAATTAGTGAACATAATTCAATTAGAATTAGAGAAGATGATTTTTAAGAAATTTTAGAGGATGTTAACTAGGACATTCCACATCTTTCCACTGTAATATTTAAGAGTGTTCATTCTACTTTTTTCCCTCTAACTTCATAAATTATCTCCCTTGAAAATATAAGAACTCATAACATTATTTAAATAAAATATATTGTAGTACATCAACATTATCTGAATAAAATATATTTCAATAGAAATAAGCCTTAATAGTAACTCTCTAGAATGAAAACAAATTAGTGAACACCTCAGTTTATTTAGAAATATAGAAGATAATTTTTAAGAAGTTTTAAAAAATAATAACTAGAACATTTTTCATATTTCCACTTAAATAATTAAGGCTTTGACTATTCCACTTTTTCGCTACAATTTTATAAATTATCTGCCTTGAAAATACAAAAACTCTTAGCACTACCAGAATCACATATACATATCCCAATATAGAGAAGAGTTAAATATTAATTTTTCATAATGATAAACAACTGGGCTTACATAATTCATATAGAAATGTTTTAATAAATTTGCAACATTTATATCAAATTATTTGTTGTGGGTAATGTCATTTCTGGTTTTCAAATATCAGTTTGCATTTGCATTAAATTTCTATTACATTGTAAGACAAATATTTATCTTGCTCAATTCTTTAATAAATAAAATTGAGAATTTTCAAATTGTTAATCGTTTTAAAAGAAAATCTACGAACAACAAGTGTGATGATAAATGATGTAATTTATGCATTGTATTTTCAATCCAGATATCGTATGCAGATAATAACATTGTACTGTTTCTTAGGATAATTATTAACTTTAGAATAAAATGCATTTTTCCAATAAAATAATTTGGGCTTGACTATATATTTTCTTTCCCTATGATTTTATAATTTATTTACTTTGAATAATAAATAAGAAAGTTTAACATTGTCAAAATGATATACATCGCATACAGAAAAAAAGTTTAATGCTAACTCTCTATAACGAAACTCAATGAGCATATATGCATGGTAATTCATTTTAAACTATCTTAACTATATTCCAACATTTTTTTAAAACTTAAATGCAAAGGAGTATTTGAAAATAAAGAATGATTTTACCCGTACAAAATAATATAAATAAGTCACATATTATTATTTAATATAATAATAATAATAATAATAATAATAATAATAATAATATATAATATGAGCTACAGTAATAAAACTATCATATTAATTTAATATGAACCACATATCATTATTTAATATAAAATAAAATAAAAAACTAGCAGCCACCGACTGCTATGCTGGTCGGTTTCTAAAAAAAATCTTGACTGAAATGAAATACATTTATTAAAGACTTTTAAAAAATGCTTAATACCTAATCAACCATTTATAATTGGTGTCTTATTCCCATAATCTTACATTATCCGATTCAAAGTCGATGTTGACGACATAATACATAAAATACGTCTAAAATGACTGAAGTACCTATGCTTAAATACTATTTTAGTATGTGTGTCATTTTGAATTCAACGCTTCTACCTTTAGCGAATTTTCAAAATCGCTGAAATGCGTGTTTAATTATTTATTTAATAGATTTATTTTCTGCTGTTTCACGCTCCTTCTTAAAACGATTGGTGAAATACGCTACATGTTTTTAATTTTTCAACCCCCTTTTAACCCCTTAGAGAGGAGAATTTCGAAAATTGTAGGAATATGTGTTTCTAATTATTTTAATACATTTATTTCCTGAAATTTCACGCGTCTACAAAGGCTGCTGAGATATAGCAAGTTGTTTCAAAATTTTCAACTCCTCCCTCTCCTCATTTACACCCCTTAGGGGCCGAATTAAAAAAAAACTCCGTCTTTGTACACGCTTACGTCATAAGAAGTTTTTTCTCCCCAATTTTCATGCTTCTAGGTTCAGAAGTTTGGGTTGTGCGCTGATTATCAGCCAGTCAGGACAAACTATTTCATATCTGTATGGATATGTATGATATGAATTGAAAAAAAAATTCAATGTTAACTCTCTACAACGAAACCCAATAAACAGATATGCATGGTAAATCATTTAGAACTATCTTAAGTAAATTTCAACGTTTATATTATATTATACGTTTAAAATCATTCCTTATTTTCAAATACTGATCTGCATTTAAGTTAAAAATATCGATTATATTATATATCTATATATAATATAATATAATTTACTGATAAAATACAAAAAATGATAATTAAATAACTTATCGAATTTTTCTTCTGTAATGTCATCGTGACTCTCATCGACCATCTCATCCCATTCTGATTCCGCAAAGAAATGATATTTTTATTAATTTTATTTTATATCTCCATTTCTGATCAAATTTCATCAAATTAATTAAAAATTTGTGGACATCTTTAAGGGTGTTCTTAAACCAAAAAGGGCAACTTTGTGACAGATGCTTTAATTTATTTTTGTTCGGAAATGCATGAAAATAGCAAGTGTTGTTATTCAGAATCTGTCTAATTGCACTCATTTTTCTGTTTTTTAGATCTTTCATAACAAACCATCAAAGTTGACGTTTTTGAGCACATTTCGAGACGAAAGCAGAAAAACTGGTCAAAAAGCAGTAGAAAAACGGGTTATCACGTGATCGAAATAGTTTAGAACCGAATAGATAACTTAATTATCATAAAATGGGAAACTAAGTTCGATTCGAAATCACTTCCATAGTCAGGCATTCCAACTTTATACCTTTCTGTCAAAAATGAATTTGTACATGTATTAAAACGTTTTGCACTTGTTGAGCGGAGCAGTTGAGAACACCCTTAAGTTTCTCTTGCTTCACAAGGATACCCCCCCCCCCTTCTTTTTACGGAGAAAGTCCAGTTTTTTACACGTCTTTAGCACAGCAACTGCACTCAGAATTGTGATATTTCAAGAGAGGTATGTTACTTTTCTCAATGTTTCATGAAAAGAAAACACAGCTGGATTGCTTTTTGAAGACGTTTGTTGGCAACCTATAGAAAATATGAGATGTAAACTTCAAATATAAGCTATCTTATGCAATTTTCTCTTTGATTAAATAAAAAGCTTGGTGGAAGCGTCATACATCCTGCATTGAGAGAGTTGAACATTCCAGACACTTTTACTTGTGAGTGCACATTGAGAGGACCTGAAACATCCTAAGTTTATGTCCAATAATTAAATTAAATGTTTTAGCACGTGACAGTAAGGAATGTAGAAAATGGTATTCTGTTTTGAATTTACATTTTAACCTTCTCTTGTGTAATAACCCACGAGCTCGATTTTCTTTTTCTCTTATTCTCCCCCCCCCCTTTCCTCACAAAATAAAAAAGTTGATTCACTGTCTATTATACACAAGATACCCTGTAAAACTTCTTAATTAATTTGTATGAACAGAATTGGTAAAAATTTTAAACAAAAATAGCAATAGGTAACAGAGAAAGAAACGAGAAATTGCTGCAATAGTAGCTAAGCTCATTGTTCACTTGTTTATGCATAAGCGCGTGGATAAAACTAGTTTTGTTGCCAACTCCCTAGTATATAAGGCGAGTTTTGAAACCAAATCAATATTTTAAATACCCAGAAATAAAGGATTAAAATACTTTTTTTGCAAAATATACACTGATAAAATGAAAGAGTGGATTTGGCTTCTTAGAAAAGAATTGTAATTTATTGCATCGTAAATGAATTGCTTTTTAAACGTTTAATTTATTTTTATTTATTGTACTTATTTAAATCATCCATCTTGATTTTAATTACCCAAAAAGAACTCGTTCACTCGAGTTATTTCAACTTTTTCTTAGAAGCTGACTTTCAAATCGTGAAATGGGTGAATTTCGGCTCAACTTGAGTTATTTTGTGGCTCAGGTTTTAAAAGAGTATTATATTATCGGTGCAGTTTACATATAATAGAATGATAGGAATAATTTCTTTTTTAAAATTTTTGATAAGGCTAAAGATTAAGGATATTTTGGCAAGTTTTGAAACTAATGTCTTCATATCTTAGAATAACAGATGCAGGGGAATTTTTACCCTGAAGTCATTGGAAAACGATACTATTAAAATATAGTATTGAAGGATAATAATGAACTTCAGGACATTTTTCCTTATGCCAATGAAATAATTTTTATATTAACTATTTCTTTTTTTACTTTTTCTTTTGACCTATAATTTAATAAATTATCTTGTTTAAAATACAAGAACTCTTAACATTTGCTTGGTAAAATATATCGCGAAAAGATAAAAAAAAAATTCGATATTAATTCTATGTAATATAAATCAATCAGCATTCGAATTATCTTAAGTAATTTTCTACATTTATGTCATATTATGTTATGGGTAAAATCTATATTTCTTGCTTTCAAATACTCATTTGCATTTGAGTTAAAATTCTATAACATTCTTTGACATACGTTTATTTTAATGAAAATTTTTTAAAATGAAATCTAGAAATTATTAACTATAGTTATTATAAAAATAAGATCCACGAGTAATTGGATAATTAAATAATATCTTAGTGGAATTCACGCATGGAATTTTCTCTCGCAGGGTGCTAAGAAAATTATAACATTATATAATTTCAGGGATAATAATTATTTTTAGAACTTTATTCATGTTTCCAGAAAAACAAAATTATTCATTTGATTTTTTTTCTATAAATTTATAAATTATCATTTTAAAAATATAACTCATTGTCTGAATATATACAGAGAAAAGATTCAGTAGTAGCTCTCTAGAATAAAAAGCAATGAATAAACGGGATTCATTTGAAATTATGAAGTATTTTAAATAACTAAAAATAATTTTGTCCTTTTTTTTTTTTTTTGTAAAACTATTCCTTATTTTCGAATACACATCTGCATTTAAGTTAAATTTCTATTAAATTCTTATACAAAAGTTTATGTTAATGAATCTTAATAAAATGAAATTGAGAAAAAAACTAATTTTTTTATAAAAGGAAGTCCACAGTAAATGAGTGCAGCAATAAATGGTATTTTAATTTTATTGCCGTCTACACAGGGATCTTCTAGAGACATAATCTTATTTAGTTTCAAAGAATAATGTTTATCTTTATAATTTTATGTATTTTCCCACTGAAATCATTTGGGTTTTGTCCGCTTCTAGCCCAGTCATTTTAGCAAAAATAGGGGAAAAAATTAGAACAAAGCTGGATTTTTGCATAGGTGCTAGTTAGGTTATGTAGTTAAACATACTAAAAGTCCCCATCGATCCGATGTGAGCTTTCGCCACCAGGGGGCGCTAAAGAGCTTGAAAATCGTTTTTTTGTGAATATCTCACGAACAATGGCATTTATAGAAAAAAGGTGAATTACAAAGTTGTAGATAATTTAATTTTCTATAAAAAGTGTCATTAACATTTGTTTGTCACATTAACTCTTCCCTGTCAAAAATGTAAAAACGTGACCATATTTGAAAGCAAAATTATGAAAATTCAAAAAATCTGCTGCTACTTTAAGAAAAAAATTTGTAAACAGAACTATAATTCTCACCTTTGAATGGGGAAAGTGAATATATAATATACATTTGTGCTTATTTCCACACCACCCTTAAGGTAAAACACTTAATGCGTTTTTTTTTTTTTTTTTTTTTTTTTTTTTTTTTTTTTTTTTTGTGGTTTCCCCATAGGCATATTCTACTTATAGTGACTGGCTTAGTCCAATTTAAGTCGTTTAACTGCTTTAGTACTTCTTTGCACAGCTTCAATTTCTACACTCGATTCAGATTCGTAATTATCTGTATTTATTTCTTTCGTTGCTGTACTGCTTTCAGTAATTTTTGTTTGCCTTTCGATATCATCACTGAATACAGAAGTAGCACTTTCCTCCTCCCTTGCAGTGGGCAGGATACTTTCAAAATTTTCCTCATCTTCAAATTCAATTTTACTTGCATTATGAAATGAAACTCCGCAGCAATTTATGAAATATCAGAACATTTCAATCCAATTTTTCAGCATCCACATGCTTTTCCACATCCTTTTGAAGCAAGTATAAAAAATAGATTCAAAATATCTTTTGGTGCGGGCGGTAAGGTAACAAGAATTGGAAACAAATTAGGTGCATTTTGCCAGCCCCAGTTCTCAGGAAGTAGTTTATTGCTCAATCAGTATTGTACTTGATGATAAATACGTAAACTGTACAATCTAGCTGAATCTTCGGCAGGCGGCAACGATAAAAGGCCTTTTATTACCAACAGCAACTCTTTTTTTCAAACATACATAACGGTACTTTTTCAGAGAAATTTCTGCTTTACTACCGTATAAAGCAAGAAAAATTGTTTTTCCAGCCTCGGAAAATTCAAATTAAGATACTTGATCACTTTTAAAAATGCTGGCAGCTTGTATGCTATGATCTTCTTCCTTCTTCAAAAATTTTGCTAACGACATTTTACCTTTTCCAAACATTGCTGATATCGAGTCACAACCTGAAAAAGCGTGAAGGAACAATATATGATCTTTCAGAACAGCATCATTGTTAAAACTGTGCGATGAATACAGGGTGGTAACAATTCGTCCTCTTCCAGACTTAATAAAAAATATCTCTATCTCTGGAGGTGCTAAAACTGTTAACAATACGAGCAAGTCAACATCATCGCCAACAACAGCAGTAAGCGCACCAGACTTTGCTACTTCAATAACAGTGTTAACAATTAGTGTGTCTGCATCATCTTCTGCTTGTTTCGCTTCGAAACCATTCTCCACAAATTTCTCCATAAGCATAGATATGAGACGTGTCTTGTTTTAATGATTAGATTAAGAAAATTCTTTTCAGCGATACTTTAGAGCTTTCTTTTTTTCCTTCTGTAAAAAATCTTCGTCTAATGTATCAGAAATAACAAACATTTTCCCTTAAATTCAAACAACGGACTGTCATTCCTCAATTTTTCCTTCAATGGATGATTAATTTGTGCGGATGTTTGATCGTTTTTCGGCAATAGATTTATTGTATGATTTAATAGAATTCTTTCGTGAATAATTTTTCTTACTCTTTGAATGAACTGTAAATTCGTTATTGTTTTTAGCCATTTCTTCAAATATTTTCCACTTATGGTCATCTCTTTCCGAACTTGCTGTCACAAGCGACTCCAGACCCTTTTTTCTGTTTTTACAAAATCTTTCGAAACCCAGTCCTCATCTCATGCAAGATAAACTATTTTGTCAATCTCGATTTTTCGCTCAGAATCAGCAATTAAGAAAGAGTCATTTTAAACTGCCATAAATAATTTAAAACTTTCTACAACATGGGTTGAAAATAAAATTATTCCCTTCTTAAAATCTTAAAAAGAATAAATACTTCGTTCAATAAATTAGGGTCATTTCATACTAGCGAAATGAGCACCAAACAAAAATAAAATATTGAAAAGTACTTGCACGTGGTATATTTCGACAAATGCAAAGAGAGATAGGGTATTGGGCAATGACTATTCGTCACCTGAGAATAATAAAGTTCTATCTGTGTTTTTGAAAATATTGACTTATCTATATAGAAAGACTCTATTTGTATCTATGAAGGCATTTTTGCATCAAAATGATGTTATATATAATTTGCATATAATATTACAATCATAATATGACATTACTTTAATCTATAAATGCCTTCACAGATACAAATAGAACATTTCTATATCAATAATTACCTTATTATTCTCAGGTGACGTATTGCACAAGCACGCGAAAACGCCATACAAACAATGGGGGAGAGATAAAGGGGGGGGGGGATGAAAAGTTGTTTAGTATTTGTTCTGCCTCTTCGCTGCGTTATGATTGTGCTTGCGCATTCTTTTTCAATAATGTTTATTTTATCTTAATTTTTGGCAGGGAAGGGTTGGTGTGACAAAAAAATGTTAATGACACTTTTTGTAGGAAATTAAATTATCTACATTTTTGTAATTGAACTTTTTTGTCTAGATACCATTGTTCGTGAGATATTCACAGAAAACCGATTTTCAAGCTCTTTAGCGCCCCCTGGAGGCGAAAGCTCACATCGGATCGATGGGGACTTTTAGTATGTTAAACTACATACCCTAACTAGCACCTATGCAAAAATCCAGCTTTGTTCTAATTTTTTCCGCTATTTGCAAAAAAAGGTGCTAAAATGACTGGACTATTCATTAATTACTCTATTTTTATTTGGGACTATAATTTCTGAATTACATACTATACAATAATACTTTAGATATTTTATTCCAAAGCGTAATTACATGTGTTTTAGTTTTAAAGTACCATCTTTATTCCTTTTCTTAACGTTATTTTCAATTGGATGCAATGATAAACGCAAAATCTGAGAAAAACACTGGAGAATTTTATATATTTTTTAAATTTAGAAACAACGCTGAGATAATACTCTAATTTTATTATTATTTTAAATATTAGATCACTTATTATAATGCTCTAGATAAGCCCTATTCAACTTTTCGGGACGCAAATAAAAGTTTCCGACATTACGCGGGCCGCAATGCACTTACAAAGGTGTAATTAAAATGATAAGTTAACAAAAGTAATTAAAAAAAGCAGCATAATAAATTTAATATTATCAGTATGGTTGAACGTTTGTCTAGGAAGAAATTTTACAATTTTTTTTTTTCACTTCGCTATTTCCAAGGAAAAAATTTCTTTTGAAATAGTGGTGTGTCTAAATTAAATTCCACAATTCAAAATTATGTCTAAATTAAATTCCACAGTTTCCAACTTTATTTCCAACAAATAAAATTCATTTCCTTGCACATATTGTAGAAATAGGTATCGAACATTCTTGTTTAGCAATACTGGAGCAAAAATTTCGTGTGACAATTTTTCCCGACAAACGAGTAACCTTAAAAAGCAGTATTACAACAAATATATAACATTCTAAATATAAAAATAAATAAGTTCTAAGTTCTAAAATCAGAATATTTTTAATTATATCGACTTTTGCTCAGCGCAAAAGCTTTATTTATTTATTTATTTATTTGAATATATTGTACAACAAGTATTAATTAATTAGTACTGGAGCCTAAGAAATGTATCCGACATTGTAGCACAAATAAGGACCTTTTGAATAAGAAAACGACATTTAAATTGTTTTAACATTTTTTAAACTAATTATAAATACTAGGGTAGATTTTATCTTCCCCTGAAAATGCAGAAAATAACAGTGAATGTCTTAAATACTTTTATACATATTTAAAGCTATTTTTTAAAATATGTATTTATGATTATGTGCATTGAACCACACATAGAGCGTCACCGAGCCATATACGGCCCGCAGATTGAGTATAGCTACTCTAGAGTAATGCAGCCCAACCACAATCCCTCATCATGCATTTCTTTTAAATATTTGCGGAGTAATAAAATTTTTTTTATTTGCTAAATAAGCAAGTGGCTCAAATTAGAATCGACATGTATGAAGTTCTTAACGCTTTAGAACAGAAATAGCTAACTGGAAATTTTCACCAGTGCTATGCATTTGACTGAACTAACGCTTTAATTTTAGCATATTATGTAGCATGCATACATATTGGCAGATCATATACAGGACTACGTAAAAGAAAATCGCATATTTTAATAATAAGCGATTGGGAATAATAGCAGAAATCCGGTTTTCATATCCGTTATGATTTTTCCAAATTGTTTATTTAGACATAATATTTCACCTTATTAAACTGTGAAATTTTTTTATAGAATTCTTAATACGTTGGACAGTGTTTTACAATCTAAGAAATTATGCTGTAAGCATGATTTTGCGTTCCTTTTGTTATCTTATGTTTTGCAATTTATTTTATATTTTGAATAATATGAGATCTACTCCTAAAACAAAACAAAACAAACAAACAACATAAAAAAACAGCATCAAATATGTGTTTACCACGGTAGTTTATACGGTAATATATTTTCATTGTGGATCGGATTTGCGTCGAGTTGACTCTAATTGTTTCGTATTGGTTCTTAATTTTGAGACTAGCGGATAAGGTTTTTTAATGCGCTTTCTTAAAAGATAGTTTACAATATTGCTCCAAATTGAAAAACTGTACATTCCATTACTGTTTCTTTACTATATAATGGATAAAATTGATATATTTAACTAGTAAGTATTTTTCCATACCTTCAAAAAAGTAATTAATTGTTCATGATTTTGGATTGAAGTGCACAAATCTCGGGTGTTCTGTGTAAAAAAAAAAAAAAAAAAAAAGAAAAAAAAATCGCTTTCACATTGGTTGTCGAAATAACTTCAAAAAGAACTAGTTTAATCTTTCACGTGTAAACGGCTTTTGTTTTATTTTTTCTGAAAAATTGCTTGTTTTAATGAGATTCAAATGAAGACAAGTACAATTTTAATTCAGTAGCCATCAAAACATAACAATTTCCATACACGCATAAATAGTTCTCTACATATTTGTAGGTATGTACATCTGTAGGCATGCGTATCTGTAGGTATGTAGATATTTTGAAACACGTTTTTTTTTTTTTGAAAAATGTAAAATTTTATCAACCACATGAGTTATCAGTTAAGACATGGAATGAATCTACCAACTGATAAGAGTGGAGTACTACGATTTATTTTAATTAACTTTTCAAATTTAGGATGTATTTAGTCTAGTTTTAATAAAGAATACCGTTTATGCCAAACCTACTATTAAGCAATATATTAGAAAACCATTTATCTGTGTTATGAAACAAAATATTTACAATAACTGCAAAATTTACTAATATATACCATTAAAAAAACAAAAAATAACAAAAAACAGGATATTTTGTCTGTGTTTTTTTTTATATAATTAGATATGCATTAAATTAATTTACGCAAACTTATAAGCTATTTTTTGCTTCATAAAATACCAGTAGATCAGCATAACCTTGCCAGAAAATTTTATTTCCTTTTCTTGAAATTTGTTTACGAAATGATGTTTCTCATAAATGTACACAATGAAAAACGCAAATTAACATTTTAATAACGCTTAAAATTTACAACTTTATGTTTGTATTTGTTAATATATTTTTGTATAAATTACATATTACATATTTGCGTCTAAAAGTGTATTGTTTACTTTTCTGTGGCTCTTTAAACGGTCATTCCCGATTTCCAAATAGTTAAATTTTGGTTTATATTTTCGGCTATAACTGTACTTCTAATTATGGATGAACCAAAATATGACATTTTTGAAGGTCTAAAAAGCTAAACATTTAAAATATTTTTTTTAAAAAAATCAATTTTTTTTGCAAAAATAGCAATTTGAGTTTAGGCAATACCTTGATATGCAAAAAAGAGAAGGATTCTCTTTCGACAAGTCAATATTAATATTATCTTTTTCAGTTCTTGGCTTAAGTTCGTAAAATACAATAAGTTTTAACTATTCCATCTCAAAATTTGAATTTTATGTCTTTATGTGTATCTCCCAGAATTACAAATATTGTTTTTGTATTTTCCTTATAGCTCGCTCTTGTATTTCAAAGGGTATGTGTTTTTTATGTTGAAAATGACTGCTGCAGTGCAAATCACTTTTAAATGTTCATCATACACTACATGGCCATTGATGACCATCCACTTGCGATTTTAGACATTTTGTTAAACATCTAGAAAAATACATAAGAAATTATCAAGAAACTCTTAGTGTATAAATATAATACGACAAGACATACATTTCCATGAAGATTTTTTTCCCGAAACTCCTTAGGTTCCGTCAACAAAATAAAAAAAGAATGAATATCTTTTGGATAACCCTGTAAAAACTAACTTAGCAAAAGCACTCAAACTGATGATTAAAAGGCTTATTGTAATAAAACGCGTTCTTTTTTATACGAATAGCATGCATACTCATAAAGAAATTAAGGTTTTTCTAAAAATGATCCCAAATTAAGCCAAGTTTTTTGCTTATAATTTGTAGAGTTCTTAATATAAAGTAACATTCGTTTCTGAAAATATGACAAATAACATTGCGCACAATGCCCTGAAATCAGAATTTAAAAATAATGAAAGTTGTATGATAAATGAGGAGGTTTATTAAATAATGTTTTACTGCGCATGCGCCAACGATATAAAAATTTCATTTGCATATTGTTTTAACTAAATGTATAGAAAAACTTTTGTAAACGTCTCAAAATCATAGCTTGAAAATTCTGAAAGTAATCGTCTATAGAATAAGCAAAAAATGCGTTCTTCCCAAAATGAAGCAAAAAAATGAGGGATTTTATCCAAATGTAGTAGTACGTCCCATATTGTGTATTCTATATTGACACTAATCAATGAATATATGGATACAACCCCTCTTGTTTTTGCTTCATTTTGGGAACAACGGATTTTCAACTTATTCTATTGACGATTGTTTTCAGAGTTTTCAAGCTATGATTTTGCGATTTTCCCAAAAGTTGCTCTATGCATTTTGCTAACATAATATGCAAAGGAAATTTTGATATCTTTGACGCATGCACAGTGAAAAATTATTTAGTAAACCTACTCATTTTTCATACAATTTTTATTATTTTTTAATTTTGATTACAGGGTATTATGTGCAATGTTGTTTGTCGTATTTTCAGAAAAGAATATTATTTTATATTAAGAACTCTGCAATTTATAAACAAAAAATTGGAAAAATTTGGGGCTGATTTTATAAAAACCTTAATTTTTCTGCGAGTATACATGCTATCGACATAAAAATAAACACAGTTTATTACAATAAGCCACTTAATTATAATCTACAGCTTGAGAGCTTTTGCTACATTAGTCTTGACAGGGTTATCCAAAAAATATTAATTCTTTTTTAATTTGTTGACTGTCCCCTATGAAATTTCGGGAAAAAAATCTTCACGAAAATGTATGACTTGTACTCTTATATTTATACACTAAGAGTTATGTGATAATTCTTCATGTATTTTTTTATATATTTAACAAAACGTCTAAAATCGCAAGTGGACGGTCATCAATGGCCATGATGGAAATTATTTAGTAAACCTACTCATTTTTCATACAATTTTTATCATTTTTTAATTCTGATTACAGAGTATTATGTGCAATGTTGTTTGTCGTATTTTTAGAAAAGAATATTATTTTATATTAAAAACTCTGCAAATTATAAACAAAAATCTTGGAAAAATTTGGGATTGATTTTATAAAAACCTTAATTTTTCTGCGTGTATATATGCTATCAACAAAACAATGAACACAGTTTATTTCAATAAGCTACTTAATCATTATCTACAGTTTGAACGCTTTTGCTTCATTAGTTTTGACAGGGTTATCCAAAAGATATTAATTCTTTTTTAATTTGTTGACAGTCCCCTAAGAAATTTCTGGAAAAATATCTTCACGAAAATGTATGACTTGTACTATTATATTTATACATTAAGAGTTATGTGATAATTCGTCATGTATTTGTTTAGAAATTTAACAAAACGTCTAAAATCGCAAATGGCCATGTAGTATACATTTATGTACAATTTTTAATATTCCTACATACATAAATAAGTTTATATCTGTATGCACAATCAGTAATTGTATGTGAGCGCATTTGATTATTCCAGCGATGCGTGTATGATATACATAATGCTTGTATTTCATTAATGAATCTGAAAGAAAATAATTAAAAAAAGCAGTAGTCTTAAAAACATAAATTTTCGAAATGTTTTTCCTAATAATATTAATTTATATTATTAAGAAATGTATAATAACGCTTAATTTATAGGTTGTGTGAATTAAATGTATAGCAAGACCGAATAAAACTCACTTTTTTAATGAGGTTTGTAATAAAATTCATTGAGTAAACAAAATTAATTTTGTACTATCAACAAACTTAAGTAACTAACAGCATTTCTGTTTTAAAAAAAAATGCTAAGGGGGTGGTAGTAGGAAGGCTGGGCATTCCTTATTTTCAAATAACTATCTGCATTAAAGTTAGAACTCTTTTCCATTTTCATTCAAATGTGTATCATTATAGCATCTTGAAAAAGCAAAATTAAGAATCGAAAAAAGGTAATTGGGGAAAAAGAAGAAAAAAATTCCACGCATAAAAAGAGCAGCAATAAATAAAATTTAATTGTAATTCATGCATGGAATTTTCTATCCAATAATCTCCTGAAAGTGATATCGTTATTCATTTTCAGAGGATAATAATTAGAATATTACTCAGTTTTCCATTGAACACATATCTGCTTTGTTTATTTAATTTAAATTTTGCTTTCCTTTCATTTTCAAATATAATTTTTAAAATTATAAGAGCCCTTATATTTTTGTGTTACTTTAGTAGTTGTTTTTCCTAACATAATAAAAGCATTTGATGAGTAATATACAGCGTGGTCATAAAAAAAAATTCCCCGATACATTTACTCCTAGCGACCTAATCGCTCAACCAGTTGAAAAGAAATTTCAGATTTGAAGGTATGCGCTCCAGATCGTGATGATTTAATTTAATAGAGTTCTCACGGTTACGGTTACAGTGAAAACATTTCAAAATTTCCTTATGGCGACACCATTTTTTTCTGCGCAAATTCATTAGTAAACAGAAAACCATAAATGTAATTGGAAATATGACTAAAATTGCCGGCGTATTATCCAATACTCATTCCTTGTCAGTTCCTATGTAAAGTATTATTCAGCACTCTAAAAAATTATTAAATTTTTATTTTCTCTTTGTATATAGAAACACAACTCAAAAGCACATTTTGAAATAAATCTGACAACATTACTCAGTTCAATAATTGAGAAAAAAAATCGGCATCTGAAAAACATGTCTTGTAGCCACTACTTTGTTCCTCACCTATCAAAAATGTGCTCCTGCGGTATGATTGTGAAGTCAACCAGACGCAATTTAAAAGGACACGAATTTAAGAGCGAGTCCTGATTTCGTATCTCATGGTGTATCCAGAGTTTATTTTGGGTTTCGCATCCTACGAAAAATCACGTATTCCATGTCATATTTAAAGTTGTTACATCGGCATAAAATATTTGCGAAAATGAGCATTGTAAAGGAAAAATGATAATAAATGCCAGATGAACTGACACAATTCGCATAATTCACAGGAATAGAAGCATCAATCAAATATCATATTTAAATCATTGTGTGTAGAAAATGTTTAATAAACAGTGTGGGAAAATTCAATCAGTTGTTTGTACATGCCAAAAAGAGGATATTTACGATGACACAACGAGGTGAATTGATGACACTTTTTTATCAGAATTGGAAAAATGCAGCGGAAGCACTGCAAGTTTATTGCCGAAGTCATAAGTTACGACAAGGCCCATGTTCCGTAAAAATTGAACGTGATTTGGAGAAAATTTTAAAAAATCTGCAGGCACATGTGATTGACCACGATTCGGACGAACATCTCTTTTTGACTCGTTGCATAGTGAGAGCTCTTTTGTTCTAAATCATCACAATCTCGAATACCTTCAAATAAATCTATCTAAAGTTTCTTTTCGATTGGTTGATCGATTAAACCGCATAGTTTAGTTCATATATCGGGGAAGTTTTTTTTTATGACCAATCTGTGCTATATTGCCAAAAATCCTTCAGCACTTGTGATGTTACACATTATATTGAATTTCAAGAGACTTAACGAATTTTGAAACATAAAAGTAATGTTAAATTGCATATTTTCCAATGAAGATTTGATAAGAGGGCTATTTTGGGACGAATCATATATTAAAGAAAGATATATTATTTAGAATCACTCTGTAAATTAAAATGGTCAAGGTGATCTGCAGCTGCAACAAATGGCTATTTGAATATTTTATTATATTTTCGATATTTATGTGAAAATAGTTTGTCTATGTTTGTAGAAATATAAAAAATTCTTTAAATATTTCAAGAAATTTTCGTACAGTCAAGATCTAAAAATTGACTTTCACTTTCACTCCAATTACCTAACATTTGAAAATTAAGATGCTAATATTTGTATTTTTATTTTAAATTCTCGGTCGATGGTTGTGTTTACAGTTGAAAGTACTAAGGATTGAAAATAATTAAACACACTTTTAAAGTATTTTTTTTTTTTTTTTTGTCATCATTGTAATTTACACATAGTATAGTTTTAACTATACTATGTTTACGTAAAGTTTGCTACTTATAATTTGCAGAATTCTTAATATAAAATAATGTTCTTTTCAAAAATAGGACAAAGAACATAGTATGATATTGTACACATTATCTTAAAATCAGAATTACAAACTGAGCAGTATTTCTAAATTCTTTTTCACGGCGCATGCCGGAATGCAATCACAATATACTTTACATGATGTGTTTGCTAAATGTATAGAACAACTTTTGTAAAAATCTCAAAAACATAGTTTTAATATTCTAAATAATATCGTCCATAGAATAAGATCAAAATCCGTTGTTTCCAAAATAAAGCAAACAATTGAGGGGCTGTGTCCATATATCTTTAGATTAGTGTCAATATAGAATACACAGTACCGCACGTATATTTGGATATAACCCCTCTTTTTTTTTCTTTTGAAACAACGAATTTTAAGTTTATTCTATCGACGATATTTTTTAGAATATTCAAGCTATGTTTTTGAGCTAATGAAACATGCAAATGAAATTTTGTAGAATTCACGCATGCGCAGTGAAAAATTATTTAGTAAATTTACTCATTTTCATACCATTTTTATTATTTTTTAATTCTGATTACGGAGTATTGTTTACAATGTCATTTGTCATAATTTCTGAAGAGAAGCCTTTTTATATTTTGAACTCTAAAAATTATAAGCAAAAACTTGGAAAAACTTGGGACTTTTTTTATAAAAATATTAATTTCTCGACGATTATACATACTGTTCTCCTAAATATGAACACAATTTATTAAAAAAGGCCATTTAAGCTTAATCTACTGATTGAAAGAGTTTGCTACATTAGTTTTGACAGGGTCATGCAAAAGATATTCGTACTTTTTTTCAATCTGTTGACGGTCCCCTATGAGGTTTCGGGAAAAAAATCTTCACGGTAATATATGACGTGTTCTAATATGTTTACACACCTGCAATTTCAGGATAATTCCTCATGTTTTTGTCAAGAAATTTAACAAAATATCTAAAATCGCAAGTGGCCGGTCATTTTTGGCGATATCGGGTATAACCATGGTATGTAACGGCAAGCCTAACAAAACAAACTTTTGTTTACACAACAAGCTGAAAAATTTGAGTATGATTGGTGTAAACAGTTTTAAATATTCATTTTTTATACATATATAAATGACCCTTAAATACTAAATCAAACTCTAGTATATGCCACTTTTCGTATTGAGTAAAAATAATTTTATGAGTGCATGAGTAAAAACATGGAATAAACAAAAATTCCCAAAACATGGATTATTTTAAGAAAATAACCAAATAAATATTCATGAATACAGCAAAAGATATATAATGTATACATGTATGTATTTTGCTGAAAATCTTATAGTGAAAAGGGCTAATGCATAAAAATTCAGTCGCAAAAAAGAGAAGTTTTTCTTTTCAGGTATAATTTTAAAATCAGTTGCGTTGCACTGTTACTTCTTTATGTATATAACTGTATTAAAAACTTTTCATCTAATTTATCAAGAGTTAAGATTCTTATGTACATACAGTGTTTTTCATTGTGTGAAATAATATTTATTTTCACATGTGTGATAATAGATATTATTTCGAAAAACAATTTGTATTTAAGTTAAATTGTTTTAAATTTTCATTCAAATATGTTTATAATGCTAGAAAAAAGCACCTTTTGGAATGACATTTATTAAAAGCAAAATTAAGAATTGAAACAAAAGATTGCTGGGAAAAAAATCTACGAACAAAGAGAACAGTAATGAATGAGATCGAAGGGTAATTCATGTATGTAATTTTCTGTCCAAGGTTCTATTGAACGAGATATCGTTATTTAGTTACGGAGGAGAGTAATTAGCTTTAGAATATTATCCAGTCTTCCAATGAAATAATTTCGTTTTAGTTCGTTTCATTAATAAAACATTTTTCTTTTCATTTTAGCGTATAATTTCATACATTACCTATTTTGAATAATGCAAATGCTTTTTAGCTTTATGAGTTCATATTTATCATTTTTTAACATGTTTTTTTTTTCAAATTTATCTGAAACAAGTAAGAAAATAATGCATTAAGCATAGATTATGAAGCACTTTCCAAAACTTCTTGAAATCTTTAACAAAACTTCGTTAGCAAGGGAAATAACATATTATTGTTCATATCCAAATATATATTCCAATACTTTTGAAAAGCCCTGTATTTGATCTGTTGGTTAATATATAGACTATATAATGGTAAAATTTAGTTTAGCAAGAAAACGCTTAATGGGTTGAAATTTTCCTTTCAGCTATTTATACTAATAGATGGAAATAAACTTGAATACTTTTATTTAGCCCTGCAAAATACATAGTACCTTTAATACACGAAATTATTTTACATAAATTTCGTTTAAAAATAAATTCTCTTTAAACTAATTAAATCAAATTTCTATAAATTATCATCCAAAGGCGACCATGTGTCCAGTTCTTTGCATGACCCTGCATATCATATTATCTATATTCTACAAACATTTCGTATTAAACTAAATTCAGTTCATCGTAAAAAAGCATAACATATTTAAAACTAACTTTAAGTAAATTACGCTCATATTCAGCAACCTTTCCGAGATATTATGTGTAACACTGTATATCTAAATTTTGTAACAATTAGCATTTATAAAAACCATATAATATGCATACATCTTGTGAAACTTAAAAGCGTATATCATAATTAAAAATGCATTTTATCCATTTAACAACCATCTTCCATAATATACTTCGGATAGAATATACTATTTGAAATATTTTGTGTGTCCCTGTAAATGCTATGCACTAGTATTATGCATGAAATAACACATGTTAACTCATGGTAACTCAGTAACGTATATATCAATTTGGTTATATATGAAATCGCTTACCGCAATTAAATTATGTCGCAAACAATCTCCCAATATATTATTATGTATTGGAATTCTTTTGTGTGGCCCTGTGAATGAATAATAACTATCTTTTTCGCTGCATATTTACAAAATGCATATTTTAATGCGTTTTGTAGATGCATATAAATTTGAAAATGTTTGACAGGATGTAACATCTTTAAAATTCATTTGAAACGATTTTTCTCCATAGGCCGTAATGTAATGGAAAACGTTTGACTGTCCCTGTAAATAAACTAATCATAGCAGAACCTTCATTTTCAATAGAGTTCGTGCTCAAGTAAATGTCATTAACGTCAAAAAATTTCATGACAATCCGAGTATATGTACGAGAGTTAGAACGCGGACAGACGGCCAGACAGACAGACGGACAGATAAACCAAATGCATAAGCAATTTTCAACTTTGTTGGAAATTGCTAAGAAAATAGGCTAAAATGTGATATTTATATAATATATTGTAAAAAATAAATCGCGTGCAACTTCTTTTCTTGAATTTTGAAACCTTTTGGAATTTGAAAGCTTAACGGTATCTATATGTAAATTTTGCAACTAATTTTTTCAGATGGCTTAAAAAAATCATTCAATCATATTCCTTTTTTTAAAATAAATTTTTAAACATACTTAATGTGGTTAGCTCTTTCTGTATGTAGTTATAAATAAATTCACTTGGATAAAAAGTTTTAAAAAAGGTAGCAAAATTTCTTATGATTTAAAAAATTTGTGCGTAAGTGATCTTAATTTTAAAAGAACATTAAAATTTTGATGATCATTGTGTTTATCTATAATGTTTATCAGATAAAAGGTTATTAATATACTATCATTATATATTTTTTAACACTTTCCAACGAAGTTTAAAAATGTTTATGAATTCGATTTGTCTGACGGTCTGTCCGCGCTTTAACTCCCATAAATATACTCGTATTGCCTTGAAAGTTTTGGTCGTTATTGACGTTTACCGTAGCACGAACCCTATTGAAAATGAAGTTTATAGCAAAATAAGTTTATTTATTGGGACAGTCAAAATTTACCGTTACATTACAGCCTATGGCAAAAAATCGTTTCAAATGAATTTTAAAGATGAAACACCCTGTTAAACATATTAAAATTTGTATGCATTTACGAATTGCAGTAAAATAGGGTTTTTATTAAATATGCGATGAAAAATATAGCTATTATTCATTTACAGGGTCACAAAAAATTCCATTAAACAACAATAAAGGGATAAATTGTTTGCGACATATTTTAATTATGTCAAACGATTACGTGGACAATAAAATTTATATACGCCACTGAGGCTTAATATTTCACGCATAATATGAAGTGTATAGCATTTACAGGGACACACAAATGACTTCAAATGGTGTATTCTTTCCGAAATACTGTATATATATCCGATAATGGCTGATAAATGGGTGAAATGCATTCTAATTATTATATTCTAATAATTACAGCCTATGGCAAAAAATTGTTTAAAATGAATTTTAAAGATGGAACACCCTGTTAAACATATTAAGATTTGTATGCATTTACGAATTGCAGTAAAATAAGGTTTTTATTAAATATGCGATGAAAAATATAGCTATTATTCATTTACAGGGTCAAAAATAATTCCATTAAACAATAATAAAGAAATAATTATTCGACATATTTTAATTATGTCAAACGAGTACGTGGATAATAAAGTTGATGTACGCCACTAAGGCTTAATATTTCACGCATAATATGAAGTGTATAGCATTTACAGGGACACACAAATGATTTCAAATATTTTATTCTTTCCGAAGTACTGTATATATATCCGATAATGGCTGATGAATGGGTGAAATTCATTCTAATTATCATATGTGCTTTTAAGTTCCACTAAATCTATCCATGTTATATGGTTTGGATAAATGCAATAGTTGATGTACAGGGCTACCCAAAAGAGCTCGCAAACGTTACTGAATATGAGTGTAAATTACTTAAATGTTGTTTAGTAAGTTATGCATTTTGACGCTGAACTGTATTCAAATTACTAAGGAATATTTGTAGAATATAGATAAAGTGATATACAGGACAACCATATACATGGCAACATAAACAATCACATACATGGATGCCTATAAATGATAATTTCTGAGAATGTGATTTCAGTAATTTTAAGAGTGTTTAAAATAAATTTTATATAAATACTGATGGGTAATAAGGGCGCTATGTAAATTACAGTACTCAGCAAAATTACTCAAGCATGTTTTCATGTATTGGTATAAATTGCTGAAAAAGAGATTTTAACCTACTGGACATTTTCTTGCTAAACTAAATTTCAAATTACTGGGCTGTTCAAAAATATTGGAGTACATATTTGACTAAAGACAATACCCTTATTTATCTAAATAACGAAGATTAAAGATTTCTAGAAGTGCTGGAAAATGTTTCATAATCTATATTTAACGCATTATTTTTTTTACTTGTTTACTATTAAACTACGCATTGTAATCGTGAAGTAACCGATTGTCGGAATAGTGCTAGTGTTTCTGGCCGAGACATCGAAAAGAATGAACGGCAGAATGGAAGATGTTGCTTCATATTTTTTTGTACACCCTTTGTTGATGTACTTTTAGGAGATAATATTATATCAGTTTATTATATAAGTAAGCATCTGAAAAATTTATAGTGGATTTAAAAATGAATCGTCATTAAGAGATTTTGCGAGGCAATTGTTATATTTATTATTATTATTAGTAGTAGTAGTAGTATTAATATGATTATTTGCAACCCACAATTTCCGTAGTCTTTTCTTATCCTCTAATTTTATATTAAAAAAAGCACTTTTACATATTTTAACTCTAAAATATAAGATTTGAAATATGTAAAAAAAAAAATGCACAATTATTAAACCTGTTTTGATTTTTTTTTACGCAGTAGGAAGGTTGAGGAAAACCAAACAAATAATATTAGCTCAAAGATGATGCTTTTGGTCTATAAAGAAGAAAGTTTAATGCTGTTAACGATTTTTATCTATTTTTTTTTTTTTTTACACCTGCTATGTGAGGTCTGGTAGTGTGTCGGAGAACAAAAACGTTAGGAACCGAATAGAGCGTTTTTTGAACCAGCATGCAACTTTAATTTTTACCAAACAATTACTATTATACTGAACTAATTCTCATTCACAAAGCAAACTGACGTACACAGTGTCCCGAAGTCCCAAAATAATTATTGAAATGTTTATCCATTTTTGCTTTAATAGAAAAATAATATTTTTTACGCACTATTTCATACTGGTTTGCATTGTTTCACATTTTTAATCAACTTTTTAAACAGATCGTGATTACACAAAGAGATCGTGAAACAGATTATTTAAATACTTAAACCTCGATAATATGTCACTTATGAATTATACATTGTAATTTTTGTCAAATTTCAATGGGTATTTTACATTTTTATTTGTGTTTAAACTATTACACTTTTTGTAGCCGAAATAGGATCTTTTTTTTTACTCATAATCCTAGCATCTAAAAAATTATGAAAAAAAATGACAAAAGAATTAATTAAGTCGTACACAAATTATCATTATTGCTCCGATGAGAAGTATAAAAAATTTATATTGATAATAGCATTTTGAATATGGATCGGAATAAATACGTCTCGGTGTAATATTTATTCTGCTATTGATGCCACATTTCAAAACTAGTCGTTGGGGGCCACTGTAATACTTACCCATCATGAATATGCATAATATAATATATGAAAACAAAACATATGTAAACTATTTATAAAAAGCATTGCAATTCCAAAACACAATTTAAACGTATATTTAAATATTTTTAATATACATAGTAATGCGGTATTAGTGAGTTGCGGATGAACCAATATTGACAAATTATATGAAATGCCAAACTACACAATTAGTACCGAATTGCGTACTAGAAACTTCCGTATACCTCCAAAAATAATAATCATAATAACTAACACTTTACTGCGTCGGATTAAGCGACTCATTTCCAATTTAAATATATATTTGAATTGAAATTTGAATGAAATACAGGGTCAAGAAAAATCGAAGAATTTGAAAAATAGGATTACAAATATATGAGCAACTCATAATTGGATGGACTTTGTGTGACAAATTGTGTCATTTTATTGCCTTTTACGCCCACTGCTTAAAAAAAAATCGAAAATTTTTATATGCGTTTCATCAGAATGAATTTTTCGAGAGTCCGAAAAAAATAGTTCTGGATAAACGAAATTATTGATATTAAATAGGCTTCGTTCCATTCTTATATACCAAGCACATACAAAATTTCAAGTCTCTATCTCAATTTGTTCGGGAGAGAGAGCGTTTAAAGACACACACAGAGACAGACACACAAACAAACGGAAGGCAAAAAAAAAAAAAAAAAAAAAAAAAAAAAAAAAATCTAAAACTATGTTTTTCGGAATCTCCAGTGTCTGAGATTTGTAAACCCGTTAAAAAAAAAAAAAAAAAAAAAAAAAAAAAAAAAAAAAAAAAAAAAAAAAAAAAATTGATTTTCAAAACGATTGCAAGACTTACCTTATACTACGTATGATGGGTAAGTAAAATACAGTAAAACCCCGATAATTCGGATTAATTATGACCAAACCCAATCCGGATTATCCGGAGAGTTAGAAAAAAATAAAATAAAATAAAACATACTTACAGAAAATCACCTTTATGTTTAAATTATTGATTTTTTACAGACAGTAAAAATGTTTACTTTGTAATAAAAAAGTTTCTAATTTTTTTTTTTTCCATGCCAGTTTTCTATACATTTTGCGAGCCGTACGGTCACGCATCCGCTTGAGCATAAGTAGTTCGTTGGATGTAGTTTTAATAAGAATTTAAATAAGAAAGCTTAAGGTATTCTTCCGAAAATATTTCACAAAAAAGGTTTTTTTATTCAGAATACGACGATGAAATAAGCTAATATTATGGAAATTAGCCAAATCGCTTCTCAAACTTGAAAAAAAAAATCACCAAACCGATCCGGATTAACGGGGTCCGAATTAGCGGGGTTCTACTGTATATTGTTTACCATACTTATATTAGGCCATTTTCGAAAGAACTCTACGACAAAGGAAAAATTTTGTAAATTGTGGCGCGATTAAATAAGAGTAGTCATCAATCGTGGCGCAAAATCAACGAGGAGTTTCTTTAACTTACATTTTATTCTTTTTAAGTGTTCTTTACCCACTTTAACTATCTAGATTATTTAGTGTAAACTTCCGTGGAAGCGAAGTTATAATGAGGTATGATATTGCGCCTAAATAGCTATCATTGGAAATACTGTGTGAACAATGTTATATTCTCTCGTCTTACAATTTTCTTCTCAAACTTTCAGTTTAAAATATTTTAAATACAAAACTGAAATTTTAGAGAAAGTCTCATACATTAACGTTGGGCAAGATAAAAAAGTTATCAAGAAGACGATAGATAAGCTTATGGATAGAAAATATGCTGATTGTAATTAGTGTATTGACAATTAAGCTTAATTTTAAAAAAGATGTGTGATCTTATCATTTTTCTGAGTTAAATGTCCTAAATTAATATCCATAGGATCCTGTGTTATTCTCATAAAACAAATACAGGTTCACTAATCCCGCCCATTTAAAAATGGAACAAACATATAATGGATTTCGTGAACGTTGCGTGAAATGCATTTGAAGACATATCGCAAGACTGTTTAAGAAATTCAAAAAAGGAATAATCCCGTGTCACACGTTGTATATATTATTCATTTCTTTGCATTTATTTTTCCAGTTAATAGTTATAGACTGGTAAGAAGTAGCATAGACCTCATAGCAATCACAGTTTAAATTCCAGAATCAGTTAAAATTCGATTCACATACTAAATCATTCTGCTAAGTCATATCTTGGTGGAAAATTTTGAAAGCTGATTTTAGCTGTTGATCCGTATTTTAGCATTGTGTTTTCCTACTCTCAGTCTAAAATGCTCTCATATCTTTCGGTGCAGGAAAACACAATGATAAATCTACGAGTCAACCGCCAAAATCGGTTTTTTAAGATGTTTTCCACGAAGATATCCCGTAACAGACCGGTTGCGGTTTAATGTGCAAACAGAACTTTAAATTAATTCCGGAATTTTCAGCCATGAACTTGATAAGGTGATTGTCTGTGCTGGCTCCTCCTGGTCTTTTATTTATGTGATTCACATCTATTACAAAAAGAGAAAGATTTTTAATCTTTATTTTTATTGTTGTTGTTGTTGGAGCTTGTTAGGGTTATGTATCGTACGTACAGTTATGAAAATTTGGATAAGAATAGACGTAGACAGGTCCTAATGTACTTGACATTTCGAAATTTTATTGTTATTTTTTTATAATTAGTCAATATATTGATTGAAAATACTCATTGAGCGCTGAATAATGAGTCTCCTTTGCGCAAGTGATCCCTTCTGTGCTTATGTGGGGGAAAATAGGGTTTTTAAAATTTAATTGCATGAATTTTCCTTTTAGAATTCTTTTTTCTTTTCATTACATTAAGGCTCTACTTCACTGAATCCCCGATCGCGAAACCCTATGATAGCCTATGGGAAAACTTTGAAGCACGATTACTCATTACCTAATATAATTATTAAAATACTGTTTTCACCTTCAGAAAGTGGACGTCAGATGCCGATGATGTGCGTTTTTAAAAATTGTCTACGCAAATTTTAAGTATCTTTAAGAAAATAATAAAATTTACAACAAAAGTTTAAAAAATAAGTGCACCTCCGATTAAAATTTTTGCATTTCGAACAAAAACATTGTAAAACATATATCTTAAATTAGTTCTTGGTTATACAACGATAATACTTTCCTCTAGTAATTTTGATTTTTAAATTTCTGTAAAGAACTTAAAGGTTTATGCTCTAATGAAAAATAAGTCACCAATGCTTTAATTAAATAACTTTAAAATGTCTCTAAACCAAAATAGTTCTTTCTTCTGGTAATTTATTTTACATGACTAAAGCAATATTTTTAAGTTTTCAATATGAGTAAAATGTGATATGTCTTTAAGAAAATGTTTGTGTATCCGAAATCTTTTAGAAAAATCTTCCATTAGTAAAAGAAATAAACTTTAATTGATTTCCAAATCACAACATTTACCATATGCATACGTAAAAATGCCAATTAGGACGAAATGTTCATTTCCAATTTAAAATTCTAGCGATTATTTACGAATGATTATTTCTTAGTATATTTGCGTGTTAACTTCGAGTTTTAAAACTAATTGTAGAAGTCAGGACAAAAATAGTACCTTAAAAATGTTCTTGGATATATTTCCAGAACAAACATGTCAAGTATTTTTAATTTTCAAATTCGTTTTAAGACACATAAAGTCTAAATTTTAATGAAACATAAAGTATCGAGGCTTTAATTAAATGATAACATCTTAAAAAGAAAGTAACTTAAATATCTGTCTCCAAACAAAATTCTTTAGAAAATTCCGTTAACCATAAAATAACTTCATTAGGAAACATTCTGTCAGTTTAAACAAGTAATTCTTAATTGGATTGCAGACTGCAACATTTGTCATATATATGAGCACAAATATGTCAATTAAAATGAAATATTCTGTTAGAATTTTAAAATTCTGGAGATTATTTATAACAATTTTTTGTTACTGTATTTCTTACCTTGGGAATTTATAACATACTGTTAAAGCCAAGAAAATATTTCAAGCCTTTAAAACTTTTCATGAATATATTTCACATAGAATTTTTTCTAGTATTTTTCTTTTAGAAATTCGTTTAAAGAACTTAAAATGTTTTAAACACCATTGTATATAATTCATTAAAAATTTAAGCTCTAATAAAACATAAGGGGCTGTATGAATATAATGTTATCAACTTTTCGTTAGTTTTCGACCCCGTCTCCTCCTTCCGATATCATACGTTATCAGCCCTCAATAATGATATCGTTATAAAAGTGTAATTTTATTTTTATTTTATTTATTTATTTATTTTTAGTTCTAGAATTTATTTCTTTTATTTGAATTGGTTTACAAAACTGGTTATATTTATTTTTCACATACGTTTATGATTCATATGAAGATAAGTCAATGAAATATCCTTTTGCATATGAAAAAAATATATCAAACACCACTTAAAAGAAATAGTTACAATTTAAAAGGATTTTATAATAGCTTTTTATTACTTAATGCATTCAACAGTAAAAAAGTCCTATTACATTTCCTTTGAACGGAAGAGGCGTGGGAGGCAGATAGATATTCTTTAAACAAAATAAGGGAACAACATTCCTTCTTATATGCTTTATTTTCAGGCATTATTATTATAATATAAAACAATCTTATGAAGATTTTATTTTTTCTTATATGTTAAAAAATTCTATTTAATTTTTTCTATTAGAAATTTCATACATTACTTCTTTTTCTCTTATATTTGTTAATGAACACAAGCTTCATTTAATATATTTTTCACATATAGTTTCTGTAATCGTCATTATATATTCATACACATATGAAGAATTAAATAATTTATAATAATTTAGCAATTTTAATAATAACTTTGTATTTCCTTAAAAATAAATCACAGGCTAAAACAGATAACATGCTATTTTGTACCAAAGACCATGTTACAAATAAAAAGAGAATTTTTTGATTATATAAAAAATAATATCGATATCAAAAGATAAATCCCTTTCCCCTAAAGGTATCTTACGATATCATATGCCAGACCCTTCTTCCCTCTCTAAAAGAATTACATTATACTGCACAGCCCCTTAAGCTATCGGCTGTTTAATTAAATGAAATGTTTGTAATGTTTTCAAGCATTGTAATAAGTGATGGATTATTATTTACTTCAAGCATTTCCTCCAAATCTTTCCTAAAAAAGTATATTTTTCAAAACACTTCAGTGATAATTTTATCTAAATTATCCCATTTATATCCCCTTCGTTACTGAACGAAAAGTATTCAAAATGCATAAATGAACGTTACACTTTATAAACATAACGTTTCTGACTTACATCCTTCCAAACAACACTTACAAGGAAGGTCGCCATACGGGCATACTCCGAAAAATCTGAAAAAATTACAGAATGTTCTTCTCATAAGGATACATACGTTTATAATAATAAAATAAAATAAAAAATCGGCGGAACCTCCGTAACCTGTCCGTAAAAAAAAAATGAAAATTCCGTTATTTGGCGATTTATCATCGGTTGGCGATAAAAAGCAATTTAAAATAAATAAATAAATAAAACAAATAAAATAAAAATAAAATATGTCAAATGCATTTTAAAGAAAAAATGTTTCATGTTCAACGTATTTAGATAAATTAACTATCTTTGGTTTTCTCAGTTTTAGTTTGTTTTAAGTATAATTTCGTTATATTGATATTTATATGTATTTACATTTAAATTTAAAAATCGAAATTTCAGATTTAAAACGAAATTCAAATTTAAATTAATTAAAATTGTTTTAAGTTCAAAATCCAGTTGATTATTGTCAATTCGATTTTGTCGCTATGGAAATAATCGACTTTTATTTTTGAATACGCTTAAATGTATGAAAATAATTCTACTGAATAAGAAGTTTTTATATTTGAAAATATTTTTTCCAGAGGTAAATTAAATAATTACAGCAAAAAATAATATATATATATACATGCATTTTATTATATGTATATGCATATAACATATTAAATTCTCTCATTGTTTATGTTTAAATTCCCTAAATACCATTTACACGGATTCTACAAATCCAAAAGCTTTCAATTGCATTAAAATCGATTGCTTTTGGCGGGGAAAAGTGCTACTCGCCAAATCGTGTGATATTTTTGCCTTTTGACGCCAAATATTCGAAAGTATTTTACATTTTTACATGTTTTCTACTCCAATTCCGCCGCTAATTTTCACTAATCCTTTATTACATACATGAGTAGTTTAATTAGTAATTTAAAAAAAAATCTGAATATGCCCAGTATGGAGACCTTCCTTGTTAGACACATTTTTGTTATCCGTAATAAATTTTAATTTGAGAAATTTTCATTAATAGATTATTTTTGGGAGTCATTATGGGTCAAACAAATCTTATCTAAAATATTGCTTCATTGATTTTGGCTAAATTTTGTATTTTACTCTTTAAGATTATGAGAAAAACATTGAAATGTATCAGATGTTAGAGAAAATTCGATTAGGTCTTTCTGGTCACTATGTGTCAAGCTATTTTTTAGAAAACGAGTCGAATGATTTTGATAAATTTTGTATTTTATCATTTTCTTTTATCGAGCTTGAGAAAACTATTGGTTTACGTAGCATGCTCGAAAAAAATTCGATTATTGAATCATTTTGGGTCACAATGGGTCAGAGTCAAGTAAATTGTATTTTTAAAACAGCCAATAAGAGTGCGATATTTGACAAAATATTGGCTACATCTGGCCTAAAAATCAACTCTCACGATTACGATTGCCAAAACACTTACTTGACTCCAAATGAAAGAATGCCGCCAAATTTGGCTCTATTTGGCAAAAAAGATGGCCAACAGAATGTGAAGAATTTTTTTTATATTCTTACTTGGAATCAAGATGCATGGTTAAACTAATCAAAATCGAGCTAAAAATGCGACTTGGATTGATGTCCTTTCGTTATGAATGTGCTCGTGTTAAGAAATTTATTAACATATGTGTACATACATAGTTTTCATACTGATTATTTTTGTTAATAATTCTGTTACAAATAATATGTATTATAACAACAATACGCAGAGAATGATATAGTGAGAATATTATATCAAGTTGAAGAAAAAGTTAATTTTGACCGATCTATTCTCGGTCACCACCGCTAGTTCTATGTAACTATTGTAAATTGGAATGAATGAGGCGTTCAACTCAATTATCTGCAATTTATTTGATTTGTTTATAGTATTTGTTTTATGCTGTGCTTTTGCGTATTAATTTAGCGATTTAAAAGTTAATGTCAATGTCAGAATCGTTTCTAAATATATATTTTTAAAAATTGCGATACATTTCAAGCAATATCTTCTATTGCCATTTTTATTCTTTTTAAGAACTTAAAAGTTCAAGCTATATAGAAAAAAAATTGAGATGTTTTAATTATAGGATAACATTAAAATGTCTCTAAACCGTTTAACTCTAGTTAAACCTTCTCGTTTGTTTTTTATATCTCTTTTGTGTTAATTTCATCTATTTAATATGGTTTGTACTGCTTGCTTTTATTTTAAAAGAAGTTTAACCAAAATAAATACTGTCAAAAAGTATTTTATCATTATTTTTTATTGATTTTTCAAATCAAAATATTTCTCAAATACAATCGGGATGAAATCGATTGCTTCAATTTTAGCATTATAGACTTTTTTTTATTATAAATGATATTTGTTTTAATTAGGCCTTATAGTTTTAAATTTTACTGTTAAAAGTGAGATAGTAAATTAGAGTCTTATTTTGTTTGACTACATTTCCAAAAAACACTTCTGTCGTATTTTTTGAAAATTTTTTAAGTTTGGTTGGTTGTATAGGTTTTAATGGCACAAAATCCCTTGAGGGACATGCTTCGCCAAACCAAAGACAAAATTGTAAAAATGAGGGAAAAATATCCGGATGGGGGGCTTCCCATCTGGATATGGTCAGGTAAATATAAGAAGGCAAAAATAGTAAAATGCTAAATCAATAGTTTATTGTAGAAATAAGATAATATTAAATTTCAAAACAAAATGTAAAAGGTGAAAGTTGCATTAAAAATCCATTGTAGATATGAGTTAAGTTGATAAAAACAATGCGGTGATTCATGAAATTAAAAATCAATTAAAACCAGACAAACATATTTAAAATTGTAAAAAAGATAAAATTCTAAAACTAGTTAAAAATTCTAAAACAGTAAGATAGTGACACGATAACCAAATTGGAAAAGTACTACAGAAAACAATAATTACAACTTTAACCAGGCACATACTCTTCAAACATAGTATTTTCCTCGGAATCCGAGCCACTGTCGTAAGACTCGGATTCCATAGCTTCTTGGACATAATGCTGCAGTTGCCTGGGATCTTTAAAATTTCTTTTGCATGGGCTGAGCGATGCATTTTGCAATCTTTTAACAATAGTCTTCCGCCGTGGGGTTGCTGGAGTTGGGGTTTTTATGGTTTCAGTTTGTTTTTTAAGCATATGTGATTTCTGTAATGTTTTTGATTTTGTAGCAGTTTGGATCCCAGCCTTGGTCCCTTCTTTCTGAACACCAGTTTTCACTATTTGACTAGAGTTGGGTTTTTTAGAGCTTAATGCAGATGAGTTCGGGTCATTTTTTTGTGAGGTAACGGCCTTAGTTTCATTTAGAGGTTTGGATAATCCCTTAGATTGAGCTTGAGATTTCTGATTTTTAAATTGAGCAGATTTTTGTGTGTGAGTAGATGTGTGTAAAATAGTAGCAGGTTCTGACGAAGGTAAACAGATATCACGGGATTCTTTGATTGGGGGGTTTATTGATTGTGTTTTGGCTGACTTTTTCGATGACATAGAAAAGTCAGTCTGGGTGCTAATATGTCTTACAGATTTAGACTGCTGTTTCAATAGGCTTGAATAAGATACGCCGATAGACGGGGTTCTGGCTTCTACAATTTTACGAGCTTCTGGGTAGGAAAGATTTTGCATTATTTTTACAGTCAGAATTTCTTTTTCACGGATCCAGTTTGCGCAAGAGCGAGAGAAAGCTGTATGATTACCCTTGCAATTTATGCAGCGTTCTGATTTTTCACATGAATTGCTGTCGTGGTCAATTTCTGCACAGCGTGCACAGGTAAGGGAACCGCGACAGTTAGTTTTAGTGTGGCCGTATCGCTGACATTTAAAACAACGGAGAGGGTTAGGAATGTACGGTCTGACAGGACAATTTAGGTAAGCAGCTTTAATTCTTGTTGGTAAAGTAGGGCTATTGAAAGTGAGAATGACATGCTTTGTAGGAAGGACTTGGCCATTCCGACGGATCGTGATACGACGTGCATTTATAATATTTTGGTCTTTTAGGTTTTCTAAGAGTTCATCTTTCGTAGAGAATAAAAGATCTGGTTCAGAAATAACGCCTCGGCTTGTATTTAGAGTTTTATGCACCTGAACAGAAACAGAAAAAGGGCCTATTGTAGAGCTATTTGAAAGAATCTGTGATTGTTTAGTTGTAGAAACCTCCACTAGTAAATCCCCAGATTTTAATTTTTTGAGAGTATGACCATCCCCTAAGGCAGACTGGAAAGTTTTTGCTATGAGAAATGGTGACGTTTTGCCAAAGGAACTATCAGAGTGGCTATCAGTGCGTTTAACAATAAAAAAGCGTGTGAAGGAAGAAGTCGGAACAGTTTGGTGCTCTCCACTGGGGAGAGACATAGAAGGAAATGAAGTTTTCCCATCCATGTTAAAAATAATAAAATTCAGACCCCGGCCGCACCACCCACTACCGAGCCCAACAAGGGGATGCACATTCGTGCACCAGTGCTAACCAGGGCCCATACGGTCACAAGACAAACCTATGTCAGTCTCCACCCTCAACGAGATGACTAGTATTTGCTCGATCACTTGATCCCTAAAGCCAGTGACAAAAGCCAGCTGACCAGCCGATTGATGCATACGGGACCAATATGCACCTCCCGTCTACCTGAAGCAGAGGCCAAAGCAGTGTGTTGGTTTCCCTCAACTACCAGGATCCCCCTTTCCAGGGACACGGGTCGCCACGCACGGCCAACACGTGGGTGGTTTACAATTCTCCATGAGTCGATATACAGGATGACATCGGCCCATACAGAATTGCCCTCACCTCCGGAGAGGAAACCACAATGAGAGTGAAACAAAGATGAAAGGAAGACAAGAGGAGTAAGAGGAAAAGGAAAGGAGAAAGATCACTCAGGTGCCCCGGGGTTGTGAAGCCCGTGAATACCTAAAGAAGGTATCCCCCTGGGGGGGAAAATTTTTTAAGGAATTTAAAACTTTAACATTTAATCATACGTAAATCATTAATGATTTAATTTACTGAATAAAATGGCTTTAAACAGAATAATTCTTTTCTCCAAGGGTTTATTTCCCATATTTAATAATTTTCTATATTTGATGTATTTTTTTAATTATGTTTAGCAGAAATCAAATCTGGTTAAAAAATATTCTGACAATTTAGTATATATAATTATTAAAACTAATATTTAATTAATTTTTCAGGTAGCCTAAGAAGATATTCTTACTGGAACTTTTTATAATGTTTCTAGTAAGCCCTCTAATATTAATCATTTAGGAAAATATAACTTGCCCCACTACTAGATTGCAACAGCTGATTTTTTTTAATTATTATTATTAATATTATTACTAGAAGCTAGCCCGTCAAAATGACGTGTTTCCATTTTTAAAAGTATGATAAAACATTACAAAAACTTTGGTCAATCATAGACACTTTAGGCTTAAACAATTTTGAAAAATACAAAGATTGAACACGAGGAAAAAATCTAAAAAAAAAATAATAATAGAAATCTGCATTTAAAATTATAACAAAACTATCTGGTGGATGGGGAGGGATTGTAATGAACAAATGGTAAATGCATAAATTTTAAAAGAATAAAGTAAGGTAAAATATCAATTATAAAAGAATACATCGTGAAACTACAGCCAAAAAATATTTCAAAATACTGAGAGAAAATAATAAAAATATCCAAAATGTATAAAAAAATTTCCCAATTTGGCCATTTTCAGACGAAAATGAGAGGGTAGCCAAATTATTAATTGAATGGGTAGAATAATGGCATAGAATATCCAGCTAATGAATTTCACTCACAAAATTACAGCAATTATTTCACAAAAAACATGCAAATTAACATGTAATAATAATGCAAAACATGCACTAATAATGCTATTTTAAAACATTTGTGAATTAACTATTTTATACCATTAGCTAATGCTTAAATACAAATATTTTATAAGATCGAAAACAAATGTCAACAATAAAGAGTAAACAATCGTGATTCGTTATGCGACAATGAAGTCATTCACGGCTGTAAAAAATAAATAAATAAATAAAAATAAAAATAAATAAATAAATAAAGCAACACGAAAATAAAAATTCTAACACTATTTTATTTAAAACGCACTTTCGCTTTTCTTAAATAAAAAGCTTTAATTAAACACTGTTAAAAATTTGACTGTTTTGCTGCATCGTCATTACACTGCTTTTATAGAAAATGATTACTTTACCGTATTACACTGTTAAAAATTTGACCCATTTGTTGCACCATCACTCCACAGCTTTTATAGAATATCTCTTTTATGACCAATGAGAATGCTCCATATCACAGTAAACTAACCGCTTTATATAAAAGCAGTGGAGTGATGCTGCAGCAAATGGGTCAAATTTTTAACAGTTGCTGCAGCATTACTCCAACGCTCTTATAGAAAACGGTTATTTTGTGTGATACTTACAGTGTCTTCTATAAAAGCTGGGGAGTGATGATGCAGCAATGATTATTTTACCGTATTACATTGTTCAAAATTTGACCCATTTGTTGCAGCGTCACTCCACAGCTTTTATAGAATATCTCTTTTATGACCAATGAGAATGCTCCATATCACAGTAAAGTAACCGCTTTATATAAAAGCAGTGGAGTGATGCTGCAGCAAATGGGTCAAATTTTTAACAGTTTCTGCAGCATCACTCCGACGCTTTTATAGAAAACGGTTACTTTGTGTGCGTTACTTATAGTGTATTTTATAAAAGCTGGGGAGTGATGATGCAGCAAAAGGGTGAAATTTTTAACAGTATACTGCTAAAAAATTGACCCATTTACTGCAGCGTCACTCCACAGCTTTTATAGAATGTTTCTTTTATGACCAATGAGAATGCTCCATAACACAGCAAAGTAATCGTTTTCTATAAAAGCGGAGGAGTGATGCTGCAGCAAATGAGTCAAATTTTTAACAGTGTGAATATTGTGTTTGAAATAGGGAAAAGATTTCAAAGCACAGTAAAATGTAGTGACGTCATTTAGAGCTCTAACTGTAAATCTGACAAATGAGAACGCTCCATTACGACTCTGGAACGTTTGCATTGGACAAAAAATTGATAGCCTTTAAAATCGAAGATAACTTTTCTCAATGGAATTTGTCATTGGTCACAATAAATGTTTTCTCTCGTGGATGGGTTGAACCCGGAATAGTTATACACGGAGGGATTTTATATATATAATTCTAGTCGTACTATTATTTAAACAATACATTTTTTGTGTCAGGCTTCTCTTGCAGTTACTAAAGAAATATATATCAAAAATTTTTGTTTGTAAGAAATGAAAATAACTTTTGAAGTGGAAAAAAAAAGTTTCCTGTGGCACCTTACCTCAATGACTTAGCAGCCTCATTTACAGTTATCATAAGCTTTAAATGAATCTATGATAAAAGAAATTGTAGTGGTTTTAAATTCAAATATTAATTATAATAAAGTTAGTTATATTGTTATAAGTAATAAATCCTTCATTCTATACATAATTTAATTTTTAATTTATTAGAATTGTTTGTTCAACTTGATTACTATGGAATATCAAAAAATGCTTTTCGAAGAAAATGCTACAGGAAAAGTCTGAAAGTTTTAAAAATTAAATAAAAATATTGTAAGCTTGCTGAAGTATAAAATTTTTTCAAATTGTTTCATGCTGACTTCATAAATTCATAAATTTTATATGATTCACAAGTAAAAAAAGAATATTTACTTTATGATTTTTGCTAACAAATATATCGTAAAATAATTCATTCAAGTAAAGCCTACAATAAATCTTTTAGATTTTATAATGCAGACATATTCATATACATACTCACAAGTCAAGAAAAAAAACCTTTTAAAGAATCTCGCTTCTTTTTGTGAAATTTATTTTTTAAATTTATTAGTCAGTCAAGCCAAACGCATATGATGCCATGTCACTGATTAATTCCTACTTCGTAATTTTTCTCCACTCAATATTTAAATTGTTCTGACTTTAATAAAAATTTTAATGCTTTAACATTTATTCACTCACGTTAGCTCTTCTTATTTGAATTTCAGTTGAATTTTATAATAAATATAGGAAATGATACATAAATTTTATCAGTCTCTAATGTTACAATAAATTTCATTTTAGAAAAACATTTTATGTCCCAGAAGTACATATTTTATGCAATAATTCAATTCATATATTCAACTATTAAAGACCTACAATTACAAAATCGTAAAAGAAGCTGTTATTCATTATATTTTTACTCTATTTCTCAGAGAAATTACTGCTAGATGAAATATTTAAAAACTTTCTAAATACGTACCATTTTCAAAAGAATAAAATTTAAAATTTATGTTAGTATGAATATTTATATTATCATCCGAAAATTTAATGCATATTTGAATAAATGTTTATTAAAATACTTTTTTACTTTATTTTTACATTATTCATATCGAAAATTCCATGGAAATTATTTATATTGAATGATTAAAAATAAAAATTAGCTCAAATCAATTTAGGAATTGATCATAAATGACACATTTTGTAGTAATGAAAATTTTATGTTGATTGTACTTTATAGGTGATAATATAACTGCTGGTGCTATAAGAGAGAGACTTTTATCTCAGTAATTTTAAGATAAACTTTAAATACATGTGTTTTGAGCATGAGATTTTTTGTTTTCAATAAGGTCAGGTGAAGAAAATATAACCAAAGGGTGATTGTGACCACCACCATAATGGAGAAAACTGTGTAAAGTAAAATTTTGTTTGATGATAAGTGAAAAATAGAAGAAAAGGAGGAAAAAAATGTCCATCTATACAATATGGTAGAAACCATATAATTTTGACACATTTTAACAGCTATTCAAACAATAAAATGAAATATAAATGTACATATGATTGTTATTTTCTATTTGTAACTTAAAAACTATTTAAAAGACAATTAATTAATAATAAAAGTATAGATTCATTCAATCAAAAAAGAAGATTGAAGACAGTTTACAGTTTGCTAAATATAAAAATCCAAATATTCCAGATGAAGTTATGTAGAGATTAATTTTTTAAAATAAATATTATTTTGAATGATTTGACTATTGAAATTGCTTCAATGTACAATACATTTAGAATTTGTTAAACAAATAGAACAAAATATAGTAAATATAGTATTCCAAAGAGAGTTTTATAGAAACTTTCCTTCTCTTCCTTTTATGCAACTTAAAAACTTCATTTACAATTTTTCAGATGCTTATTGTAAAAACTTGCTTTTGGTTTGATGACTGTTCTGTACAGCAATTCAGAAACAAGCTCCAAAGATTTGAGAAGATAAAATGTCTAGTTATTAAATTTTCAGACACCCCCCCCCCCCTTCCATATGCTTCCAATGTTTTCTTTGCATTTTTGCATCAGTCCAGAGAATGTCCAAAATTGCTTTAAAAAAGGTGGAATTCCTCCTTTAGGTGGAACTCTTTTATGCCTGCATAATAATGTATTTTCCATTTTAGACATTATTTTCCATAAGTTTGACCATTTTTGAGATCCAAATAGCAATTTAAACAAAGTCTACCAGTTTTTTTGATAAATGGGTTTGTCCGATTGGAGTTCTAATGGTCTTAATTACCTCAAACGAATGTGTGTAGGCAAGTATAAAGAAGAAATACAGAGGTCATAATTTCCCCACTAATAGTCTTAATTATTGTTCAGTTTATGATGGCATAACTATGGAATTTTGATGGGATCCGTTTTTTTAATAAAAAGGGGCGGGAGAGGTTATGGGATGAAAACTTTTAAGAGATTGTAACACGTGCATTCCAAAGAAAAAAAAAGGAAAAAATAGACAGCCACTCGTCACGTGACCTGAGTTTTGCTGAATTAAAAATGTAATTGTAATATTTTTCGTCATAAAAAAAATCTGGCAACACTATTTTTTCTATTAAAAAAAATTCTATTCTTAGTGATGTTCTAAAATTCGGAAGTTGGATGTGAGCAGTGAGTTCGTGTCTTGTGTTGGTGGCGTGTGGAAGTAGAATTATGTAAAAAAAAAACTCTATTTGTAAATATTTTATGTGTGTTTATTGTTCTGAGTGTTAGTGCCGTCTTTCAAGAAATAAAAAGTATTTAAAGAAGATTGTAGACCCCGAGACATCCATATTTAGATAAGCGATGCTTTTTTTTCCATGTAAATAAGTAAGACTAGGTGAGGTGTTTTTAAAAGGTCAAAGTTACTTCTGATGTACTAAAGGTGTGTTAAAAGTAAGTTGTAAAGTTAAAGTAAGATGTACTAAAGCAAAAACCCACTTTTAAATAGAACAAAAATAAAACAGCTGTGTTGAAAATGTATAAAGTGGTCAAAAATTACCCCTCTTGACCCCGCAGAATTTTTACAACAAAGTTATATAATGGTGCGAAACAGACATAAAAAAAATCTTTCCTTAAAGTGAAATTCGATAATTTTTCTCTAATTATTCTTTCAATTGATGTGTACTTAACTCAAAATTTTAATACCTTAATACTTATTCACCTACCTTAACATTTTTTTTAAATTTTACATTTTTGCTGAATTTTATAACACGCAATGATGTGCAAATGCTCTTTCTATCATAATTTAAATCACGATACTAGAAGTTTCATTTCAGAAAATGCATTTTATGTCCCAGGAGTACATTTTTTAAGCAATCATTTCAGCTCATTAAAGCTGCTATTCAGCTATTAATGACCAGAGGCGACACGAATGTGAAAGATACTATTTTTCATTATCGTTTCTACTCTAAATGTCAGAGGCATCATCGTTGAAGGAAACTTTTAAACACTTTCTAAATGTGTAAAGTTTTCATAAGAATAAATGTTTTAGAAGACGAATTTCTGGAAATTCTTTTAATATAGCTATTTGAATTATAACGGGATATTTCAAAAGAAATTTGGATGGTAAAATCTTCTAAAATAAAGATTTCTATCTTATATTTTGCTTTAAAGCTTAACATATTGTAAATTTTATGGCAATCGTTTATTTTTACGTTCTATTTAACACACTGTCCTCCGAACAAAAGCAAAAAATTTCATTTTGTCCTTTTTTACCTAAAATATAATTTTATTTAATATTTAAAAAAAAAGATTTCTTTTTTCGCACAATATACAAATTCGAACATAATTTAATGTAAAATTCTACATTTTTTCTCTAATTATTGTTTAAATTGATTTCAATTTAAATCAACATTTTAATACCTGTTTAATTCCTCTACATTAACATTTTTTATTTACATTTTTGCTGGAATTTATAATGCGCAATGATCTGTAAATGCTCTCGCTATCATAATTTACAATACGATACGAGACATTTCAGTTCAGAAAATGCATTTTATGTCCCAGGAGTAAATTTTTTAAGCAATCATTTCAGTTCATTAAAGCTGCTATTCAGCTATTAATGACCAGAGGCGACATGATTGTCAAAGATACTATTTTTCATTATCGTTTCTACTCTCAATATCAGGGAAATCATCGTTGAGGGGAAAATTAAAAAACTTTCTAAGCGTGTAAAGTTTTCATAAGAATAAATGTTTTAGAAGACGAATTTCTGGAAATTCTTTTAATATAGCTATTTGAATTATAACGTGATATTTCAAAAGAAATTTGGATGGTAAAATCTTCTAAAATAAAGATTTCTATCTTATATTTTGCTCTAAAGCTTAACATATCGTAAATTTTATGGCAATCGTTTATTTTTACGTTCTATTTAATCCCCTGATCGCCTAGCAAAAGTACAAAATTTATTTATTTAATTTTTTTTTGGCCTAAACTTAATTTTATTTAAATGCTAAGAAAAAGTTTTTTTTAAATATAATACAAATTCGAAGATAGTTTAATATAAAATTCGATATTTTTTTCTCTATTTATTCTTTAAATTGATTTCAGCTTAATTCAAGATTTTAATGCCTCAATATTTATTCATTTTCCTTAACATTTTTATTTACATTTTTGCTGAATTTTATAATGCGCAATGATCTGTAAATGCTCTCGTTACCATAATTTATTACATGATACTAGAAATTTCAGTTCAGAAAATGCAATTTTATGTCCCAGGAGTACATTTTTAAGCAATCATTTCAGCTCATTAAAGCTGCTATTCAGCTATTAAAGACCAGAGGCGACACGATTGTGAAATATACTATTTTTCATTATCGTTTCTACTCTAAATGACAGAGGAATAATCGTTGTGGGAAACTTTTAAAAACATTCTAAATGTTTAAAGTTTTAATAAGAATAAATGTTTTAGAAGAAGAATTTCTGGAAATTCTTTTAATATGGTTATTAGAATTAGAACGGGATATTTCAAAAGAAATTTGGATGGTAATTGTTTTTTTAAATAAAGAATTTTATCTCATATTTTGCTCTAAAACTGCATATATCGTAAATTTTTTGGCAATTGTTTATTTTTACGTTTTATTTAACCTCCTGACCACCGAGCAAAAGCACAAAATTTAATGTTTTCCCTTTTTAGCCTAAAATTTAGTTTTATATAAATGTAAAAAAAAATTTTTTTTTTTTTAACATAATACAAATTCGAAGATAATTTAATGTAAAATTCGATATTTTTTCTCTATTTATTCTTTAAATTGATTTCAGCTTAATTCAAGATTTTAATACCTGAATATTTATTCATCTACCTTACATTTTTTTACCTTTTTGATGGATTTTATAATGCGCAATGATCTGTAAATGCTCTCGTTATCATAATTTACTACATGATAATAGAAATTTCAGTTCAGAAAATGCATTTTATGTCCCAGGAGTACATTTTTAAGCAATCATTTTAGCTCATTAAGGCTGTTATTCAGCTATTAATGACCAGAGGCGACACGAATGTGAAAGATATATATTTTTCTTTATCGTTTCTAATATAAATGTCACAGGAATCATCGTTGAGGGAAACTTTTAAAAACTTTCTAAAAGCGTAAAGTTTTCATAAGAATAAATGTTTTAGAAGAACAATATTTGGAAATTCTTTTATTATGTTTATTTGCATTAAAATGTGATATTTCCAAGAAAATTTTAATGTTTAAATCAATCTTTAAAAGAAAGATTTCCATTTTTATTTCATTCTAAAAAATACACATATCGTAAATTGTGTGGCAGTCGTTTATATTTATGTTCTATTTAACCACCCGATCACCGAGCAAAAGGCCAAATTTTAATTTTGTCCTTTTTGCCCATAATTTTATTTTATTTAAATATTTTTAAAATATATTTTTCGAACATAATACAGTTTCTTATGTTGCGCAAAGGCATTTAGGCGCTTATTGTATTAATAGTATTTAATTAAATTGAATTATATCCATAGTATTATAATGTTTTAAACAATGCTTCTTTTGCGATGAAACCTAAAACTTCTTGAACTGATATAGCAGTTCGCGGTGGCGAGAGAGTCATTGTTAGCATTTGAAATTCAGTAATTGCACGAATAGGATTTTGTTAAATCAATAAATATATTTTAATATTCATTTTCTTAATTAATCATGTATTTTTATCACAAAAGTATGCATTGGAATGACATAGTAAAAAAAAAAAAAATAAAAAAAAAATAAATAAAATAAAAAAAATCATACCTAGGTTATTTCGAAAAAGATTGACACTTGTGATTATTATTATTATTATTATTATTGGAGATTTGTAGTAGTATACAATGTTATAAAAATTGTAAATTTGTGAAAGAGTAAAAAAAAGTCCAATTGAGCCATTCCGGACGAATCTGGAGAATTAATTCTTCCAACTAACTTTTAACGATCAAAACATCTGGTCTGATATATGGATGGTGTTTAGTACATAAACTTTATACATTAGGTTGTCTTCGCTTCCGGCCGACATAGATCATTAGATTCCTCTATGACTACTCTTCCATAAAATAAAGGAATTTTTCTTGTGCTCGATGACTTAGGGTTTTGTGTGGTCGGCTCTTGGACTAAAAAACCATAAAATTTTCGATGAAGGGAATATTTTAATGTAGAAAACTTGTTCCAATCTGATGATATATCCTGCTTTGATCTTTCCAGTAGTCTAATAGCATTTTCTTTCCAAAACTTTTTTGATTTGATGGCAAAATATTTACTGACGCAATTTTTTATGCCATTCAAAGAATTTTTTTTTAATTGCCAAGGTCCAAAATGTAGGGAGGGTGAATCAGAACACCTCAATCGAATGCAAAGAACTTGTTTTTTCCAGTCAAAGATTTTCCCAAAAGTTCCTTTGCCAATTCAGGGGAAATTTTTAAAATCATCTGTCACCACTTTTAGAAAATAAAAATCTTTTACTCACACTTTACAAACATTAGCAAAAGATAAAATACTACAAAACGTGTTTTTAAAAATATTGGTGCAAATATAATATAAAAAATAATTGCTAGTGGTCGATCTGAACATGACCTGTTGGCGAACAACTTTGTAGATCGTATTTTCACCATCAAAAAGATCATATTTTGAAAAAAATGGTCCCCGTGGACGAAAGTTGGATACTTTAAAAAAACCAGGAATGCAAACAATCCTGATTCAGTCGAGATGAATGTCCTAATCTTGTCAAAAAAGCCGACAGAAGAAAGTTTTAATATCTATTTGGGCAAATTGGATCTACTACGAACGACTTTCACTTACCCAGACCATCAATCATGAACATTACTATACACTGTAAAAAAAATCTCCAAAGTTACTAAAAGTTTTCTTGGAAACTGAGATTCCTAGAACTTTTTATGTAACAGCAACAGAAACAAATGATGTAACAGATACAGATTTGCTCTGAAAATCAAAAAATTCGTAAGGTTACTAAGAATTTATTAGGGAAATGGGATTCCAAGAGTTTTTCATGTAATTTCAACCCTCGTTACAAATAAAGATTTAGTAAGATAGCTGTAATTTTAGTAGGTTCTTTTGTAGAGTTACAGATTTTTGTAACTTTACAAAAATTAGTTTTGTAAATTTACATTTTTTTCTTGTACAGTTTGCAGATAAAATTTCGGTAATCCTTCCGATTTCGAAACTTTACATCTGTAGGATTACAGATTTTTTTTTACAGTGTACTGGAAAATAGACGAACTGAAGGTAGCAATAGTTATGAAATACTTCCAGATAGCAAACAAACGAGGCATTATCTTCCTTTATGGCGACTCCATTCCACGTGTACCTTTGACTGTCTGAAACAAATTCCTTGCATTTGATTGAGATGTTCTGAAGCACTCTCCCTACTCTTTAAACATATCCATCTAACTACTGTTTGTTTCTTTCTCTCGAAAATTCTGTTCATCAAAAAATTTAACTCTTAGAAAGATACAAAAAAAATCACATCGATGTCCAAGACAGACAGTAAAACAATTTTAAATTACTTTTATTGTTATTAGATAAATTAAAGTTTAAATAGATTTGTGAGAAAAAAAGCAGAATTAGTATATTTTGCAACATATAAAAACATTTTCTTAATATAAAAATCTTATTTCAATCAAGAAGAAATCATTTTTACTTAAAAATTTTAAATATATATAAATAATTTCTTCCTATTGCAATTTCTGTTACATTATTTTAATTTTTCAACGGATAAAAGAAGCAGGTGTAAATTAAAATTGGCTCGATATTTGTAAAATTGTATTAAGGTCGCGGACAATTCAGTTTAAAATTATATTACTATTTATTTGGAAAATACTTGTAGTCCTCGATAAAGAACTGGGAAATCTTAAGTATGCCTGAATCTTTTTATTGCTTGAATTTCGCAACTTTTTTATATTTTATTCGTTTTCTTACTGGTCCATGCTTAATGTCCAAAAATAAAATACTCCTGTTTTTTATTTTATTCGTTTTCTGATTGGTTTATATTTAATCTCCAGAAATGAAATATTTCTGTTGAAATGATGACAAAAAAAAAAAAAATAAATAAATAAATAAATAAATAAATAAATAAATAAATAAATAAAACTACAAAAAATTAATAACTTAAAAACCAATTGAGATACAGCTTTAAAAAAAATGCATTTGAAAGTACATTTTTTTCTCTAAAAGACGATGCAAGAATTAAAAATACGTGATGTTTAGAAGTTAAAAAATTTCCAATACCAAAAATTGTAAAACTAAAATTTCATTTAATATTTGTATATGATTGGAACAGGAATATTAATTTTTAATCCATTGCGTACATAATATAGGACTCTGTTATTATGTAAACCCATCTTTACATCATAATAAAAACGATGTTCATAATTATTTTTTTAAATAGAATTTATTTATAAAATTTTAGTCTTTTAAAATATAATTTTCCAAATAGCCGTTGTAAATTGCAAATTACGTTATTTTTATTATTATTTTATTTACATCACTGAAAAAGTATAGTTTTATTCCAGGTAGAAAATCATAGATTTTAATTGAATCTTTTAGGAATAATTGTATCATTGAAGTACATTTATTCAAGAAATTTATACTAGTCTCTAATTTTATGTCTTGCTCATTGTTTACTAAAATTAAGTAAGATATCCATTAGTGCAATATAGAGATTTTAGCTCCGATTTCTTTAATGTGGTACACTGGCTTTAATTTTTTTTCAAAGAATTTAATGAATCATTAAAATAATAATGTATTTTGGAATTGTACTTTTATGTATCATAAAACCCTTATATTTACAAAACAATAATTTTAAAAGAAAAATTTGATTTTGCATATATTTCGCTCTTTTCCGAAAAACAAGAAAGTGTATTTCTTACAAAAATATATGGATTTGTGGAGAGGAAAAAAAAGGCTGTCTTAATAAGATTATTTTTTCTTTTAGTTTCTTTGTAAAATTACTAAAATAGTTTTCATTGATTTGAATTATTCTGGTACTGAAATATTCCATAAAACGACAGAAAACATGACAAACTATTTGCAAAAATTGACTGTTCTTAGTTATTAAATCTATTGTTTACTAATGTAAAAATACAGATATTTATTATAGATTTATACGTACAATACCTATAAGGTATTGTACTTATATGTACGGCTATGAACGGATTTATCTGGTATAGAATTTTTTTAATTAATTTTTAAGTCTTTTTAAAATTGAGTTGTTGTATTAACAGTATAAAATAAATATGCATTTTCATATATATATAAATTGTTTAAAAGTATACAGAATATTGGCGAACATTTATTTTTAATCGATCATTTTGTTAATTGCCTTTTGACATTTACCCTTTGGCTAAAATCATTTTTAATGGAATCACCAGTAATCAGTTTATGATTCCAATAATCATTTATATAGCTAAGAAAATACTTATCTTAAAAATGACAAATTGGGGTACTTTAACCAGGCAAACATAAAACATTTCTGTTTCATAGTTTCTTTATATTTGTCGTTAAAAGGGTATATTTAAATGTACACGGCATTATTTTTTTTCTCATTCCTTAATGTACATTTCAGTACTATAGAAGAGAACAAAAACTCAGAAATCACATTTTCTTGGATAATTTCCGCACATTAGTGCAGCTATGAACGATTTACGGCAAGAAAAGAAAGAAATCTTCGGGAGAATGTTTACTTTGTTATTATATTTGGCCCTGTCAAAAAAAGACCCATGTATGTATTCGACATTATTTTTTCCTCATTCCTTAATGTATATTTCAGTACTATACAAGAGAACAAAATATCAGAAACACATTTTCTTGGATGATTTCCGCATATTAGTGGTGCTACGAGCGATTTAAAGCCAAAAATGAAAGAATTCTTTGAGATATTTATTATAAAATTATTCGTAAAATAACAAAACATAGATTTCTTGAGGATAGAAATTTTTTTATTATTTTTTATTTCTTTTGAAAACTGAGTTATATTAATAATATTTAAAAATGTTTTTATGTATAAAATAAATATGCATTTTCAAATGTATATTAATTATGTAAAAAATATAAGCTATGTTGACTAACGTTTATTTTTTATCCATTATTTTGTTAATTTCCCTTTTACATTTATCCTCTGGTTAAAGCCATTTTTACTGCAAAATATAGCAATCATTTTTTGATTCAAGTAAACCTTTATATATCTATAAGAATTCGTCTTTTAAAATGGCTTTCTGAGATACTTTGACCCTGCAAATATAAAACGTTTTTGCTCATAGTTTTTTTTTTCATTATTTGTTGCTAAAAATGTTATACTTCAGAGTACTCGGCATTAATTTTTTTTTCTCATTCCTTAATGTACATTTCACCACTATAGAAGAGAACAAAAACTCAGAAACACATTTTCTTGGATAATTTCCGCACATTAGTGCCGCTACGAACGATTTACGGCCAGAATTCGTAGAAAGAATATTTACTTTGTTATTATCTTTGGCACTGTCTAAAAAATCCAGTTGGTATTCTTCTTATTATTTAAATTATGTGTATTTAAAAGAAAAAAATAAAACATTACATTAAAAAACTTGCTACTTTCACCTATCTTTAAAAAAATAATAAAAAAATTTTACTGAAAGGAAATAAGAAATCGTGTGAGTTTCTAACTTCAACTAATTAAAAAAAATTCAAAATACTTGAAGAAATAAAATATTCATGAATTGATTACTAAAATTGAAAAAAAAAACGAAATATTAGATAAAAATAAAGACTTAAGAGTCTTGGTCACCAAACAAACGAACAAGTTATGTGTCAATCCCATTAATAATAGTTCAAAAAATAGTACAAAGAAATTGTTTATTAAATGTGCCACTCTAAACGAAGTAGAGAACGCTGAAAAAGCCATTGATAAAATCCAGGAGGCGGCAGCACCGACAATTACTTCATCGAGTTCACGGCTGAAATTTTAGAATTAATCAGAATTCGTTAATACTTTAATAAAGTTTTAAAATATATTCAGATCTTGGTATAATAGTATACAATATTTCAAATGTAATAGAGTATGCGAAATATTTTGTGTGTCCCAGTAAATACCATCAATTTTTTATTACACAGGAAATAACTTGTAGTAAATCGCAGGAGCTTATATCAATTTCATAAAAGGTGAAACACTTTAATATAATTAAAACGCGTTCCAAACAATGTTTCCCACTATACCATTATGAAATGGCATATTTTTGTGTGGACCTGTAAATTAATAACAAATATTACAAATATTGTTTTCAACACAGATTGTACAGAATGTATATTTTATTATACAATTGATAGATGTATATCGATTCAATTATGTTCGAAATAGCGCAACATCATTAAAATGCTCTTGGAATTATTTTTTTTTCATTGACCGTAATGTAGCGAAATACTTTTGATAATCCCTCTAATACCATATACTATGTATGTTAGGTAGTAAATAGAGGTATTTATTACAAAATTATATTTACAGTATCTATGTAAAGATTTTTTGGGGGGCAGAAACTCTTTTTAATTTTAAAGACTCTTTAAAATTATGTAGTTGTATTAACAATAGTAAAATATGTTTCTTATTTAAATAATAAATATGCAATTTCAAATAAAGATACTACAAAAAAATATAATTTATTGACAAACATTTATTTTTTATCTATTATTTTGTTAAATTTTCCCCTTACATTTACTTTTTGGCTAAAAACATTTTTATTGCATAAACCGGCAATCATTTTATGATTCCAATAATCCTTTATATAACTGAAAAATTCTTACCTTAAACATGACATACTGAAGTACATTGACTAGACAAACGAAAAACGTTTCTGTTTGCTTATAGTTTCTTTATATTTGTTGCTAAAAATGGTATACTTCAGTGTACTCGGCATTATTTTTTTCTCATTCCTTAATGTACTATAAAAGAGAACAAAAAACTCAAAAAACACGTTTTCTTGGATAATTTCCGCACATTAGTGCCACTACGAACGATTTACGGGCAGAAAAGAAAGAAATCTTAGGGAGAATATTTATTTTGTCCCTGTAAAAAAAGCCCTATTTTATATTCGTCTTAAATTTTTATTGTCTTTTATATTCATTTCTCAAAATAATAAAAAAAATCGACATTTTTTATGTACCTTTCTTCAGAACGAATGTTTCGAAAGAAAAAACTATTTCCGATAATCGAGATTACTGATATTAAAAAGACTTCTTCCCAATATTATATACTAAGTAAACAGAAAATTTAAAGACTCTATCTCAAAATTTTCGGGAGATGTGGCGTTTCCAGATACACAGACAGACATATGGACAAACAGACTGACAAAAAACAATTTTTTGGGGGGTGGGGTGGGGAATTAAAACGTGTAAAACTATCAAAAACTTTTTTTTTCGATTTTCAAACCAATTGCAAGATTTATTATTCACTACATATGATGGGTAGAGATGTTTATTATAAAATTATAGGTACACTTTCTATATATAGATTTACTAGTGACAAATGTTTTTTTTATTATTTAAAAAAAAACTTTAAATTGGGTTGTTGTATTAACAAATGCTTTTTTTCATAAAGTAAAACTGTATTTTCAAATATATATACTATATAAAAATATATAGCATATTGGCAAACATTTATTTTTTATCTATTATTTTGTTACTTTCCCTTTTACATTTACCCTCTGGCTAAAACCATTTTTATTGCAATCACCAGCAATCATTTTATGATTCCAATAATCCTCTATATATCTGAAAACATACTTATCTTAAACATGACATATTGAGGTACTTTGACCAGGCAAACATAAAACGTTTCTACTTGCTCATAGTTTTTTTATATTTGTTGCTAATAAGGGTATACTTCAGTGAACTCGGCATTATTTTTTTCTCATTCCATAATGTACACTTCAGTAATATAGAAGAGAAAAAAAAACTTAGAAAGCACATTTTCTTGGATAATTTCCGTACATTAGTGCCGCTACGAACGATATACGGCTAGAAAAGAAAGAAATCTTATGGAGAATATTCACTTTCTTATTATCTTTAGCCCTGTCAAAAGAAAACCTATTTTATGTTCGGCTTATTTTTTTGTTGTCTTTTACATTTATTTCTTAAAATAAAACAATTCTAAGTTTTTTAAGTACCTTTCATCAGAACGAATGTTTCGACAGTTCGAAAAATGTAGTTCCGATAATCGACATTACTGACATTAAATAGGCTTTTTCCCATTATTATATACTAAGTGCACACCAAATTAAAGTCTATACCTCAAATTTTTTAGGAAATGTAAAGATTCCAGACACACATACACACCTATGGACAGACAGACGCATATACACGCAGACAGACAGAGGGCAATATTTTAATATGTTTTTCAGAATCCCCAGTGTCTAAAACATGTAATTCTACCAAAAAAATTTTCCGATTTTCAAAACAATTGCAAGATTTATTATGCACTACATATGATGGGTAGAGATGTTTATTATAAAATTATAGATACACTTTCTATATATAGATTTACTCGTGACAAATGTTTTTTTATTATTTTTTAATTTTTTTTAAATTGGGTTGTGTATTAACAAATGCCTATTTTTTATTAAAAAATATGTATCTTCATATACATATATATATATATATATATATATATATATATATATATATATATACCATATAAAAATGTATATAGTATATTGGCAAACATTTATTTTTTATGTAGTATTTGGTTAATTTCACTTTTACATTTACCCTGTGGCTAAAACCATTTTTATTGCAAAAACTAGCAATCACTTTATGATTCCAATAATCCTTTATATATCTGAAAAAATGCTTATCTTAAGCATGACATATGTAGGCACTTTGACCAGACAAACATAAAATATTTCTATTTGCTCATAGTTTCTTTATATTTGTTACTAAAATGGGTATACTTCAATGTACCAGACTTTATTATTTTCTCATTCCTTAATGTGTATTTCAGTACTATAGAAGAGAGCAAAAATTCTGAAACACATTTTCTTGGATAATTTCCGCACATTAGTGCCGATACGAACGATTTACGGCCAGAAATGAAAGCATTCTTAGAGAGAATATTATTTACTTTGTTACTATCTTTGGCACCGTAAAAGGAAAATAATACAATTTTTTAAATTATGAGTATTTTTAAAAAAAATAAAACATTACATTAAAAATCTTAGTACTTTCATAAATTTTCTTAAAAAAAGAAATCTTTTTCTGGAAAAAAAATCGAATCTTTTATTTATTTTTAAGCATTTTTAAAATTGAGTTTCTATATTAACAATATTAAAAATTGTTTCTTGTTTATATATATATATATATTTTTTTTTTTTTTTTGCAAAAATCACCTATCATTTTATGATTCCAAAATCCTTTATATATTTGAAAAAATGCGTATCTTAAACATGACATATTAAACTATTTTGACCAGGCAAACATAAAACGTTTCTGTTTTCTCATAGTTTCTTTATATTTTTTGTTAAAAATGATATACTTTATTGTACTTAACATTTTTTCTCATTCCTTATCCTGAATTTCAGTACTACAGAAGACAACAAAAAGTCAGAAACACATTTTCATGGATAATTTCCGCACATTAATGCCGTTACGAACGATTTACGGCCAGAAATGAAAGAATTCGTAGAGAGAATATTTACTATGTTTTTATCTTTGGCACTGTAAAAAAAATCCACTTGATATGTGTTTTATTTTATATATACTCATTTATTTTGTCTTACTCAAATATGCATATTATGTAAAAAAAAATTATAGTATATGAACAAAATTTTACTTTTTATCTACTATTTTGTTAATTTTCCTTTTACATTAACTATTTAGCTAAAAGCCTTTTTATTGCAAAAAAAGCAATAATTTTATGATTCCAATAATCCCTTATATACTTGAAAAAATACGTATCTTAACCATTACGTATTGAGGTATTTGGACCAGGAAAACATAAAATGTTTCTATTTTCTCATAGTTTCTTTATATTTGTTGCTAATAAGGGTATACTTCAGTGTACTCGGCATTATTTTTTTCTCATTCCATGATGTACATTTCAGTAATATAGAAAAGAAAAAAACTCAGAAAGCACATTTTCTTGGAAAATTTCCGCACATTATTGCCGCTACGAACGATATACGGCTAGAAAAGAAAGAAATCTTATGTAGAATATTCACTTTCTTATTATCTTTAGCCCTGACAAAAGAAAACCTATTTTATGTTCGTCTTATTTTTTTGTTGTCTTTTACATTTATTTCTCAAAATAAAACAATTCTAAATTTTTTAAATACCTTTCATCAGAACGAATGTTTCGACAGTTCGAAAAATGTAGTTCCGGATAATCGAGATTACTGATATTAAATAGGCTTCTTCCCATAATTATACACTAAGTACACACAAAATTAAACTCTCTACCTCCATTTTTTGGAGATGTAAAGATTCCAAACACACATACGGACAGGCAGACGCGTAGACACGCAGACAGACACAGAGCAATTTTTTTATATGTTTTTCGGAATCCCCAGTGTCTAAAACATGTAAATCTGTCAAAAAAAAATTTCCGATTTTCAAAACAATTGCAAGATTTATTATGCACTACATATGATGGGTAGAGATGTTTATTATAAAATTATAGATACACTATCCATGTATAGATTTACTAATGACAATTTTTTTATTATTTTTTAAAATTGGATTGTTGTATTAACAAATGCTTATTTTTTATTAAAAAATATGTATTTTCATATATATATATATATATATATATACTATATAAAAATATATAGTATATTGGCAAACATTTTTTTTTAAATCTATTATTTGGTTAATTTCACTTTTACATTTACCCTGTGGTTAATAACATTTTTATTGCAAAAACTAGCAATCACTTTATGATTCCAATAATCCTTTATATATCTGAAAAAATGCTTCTCTTAAGCATGACATATTGAGGTACTTTGACCAGACAAACATAAAATGTTTCTATTTGCTCATAGATTCTTTATATTTATTACTAAAATGGGTTGTACTTCAATGTACCAGACTTTATTTTTTTTCTCATTCCTTAATGTATATATCAGTGCTATAGAAGAGAACAAACATTCTGAAACACATTTTCTTGGAAAATTTATGCACATTAGTGCCGATACGAACGATTTACGGCCAGAAATGTAAGCATTCTTAGAGAGAATATTATTTATTTTCTTACTATCTTTGGTACCGTAAAAGGAATAAAAATTCATTTTTTTTAATTATGAGTTTTTAAAAGAAAAAAAAGAAAACATTACATTAAATCTTAGTACTTTCATAAATGTTCTTAAAAAAAGATATATTTTTCTGGAAAAAAAATCGAATATGTTATTTATTTTTAAGCATTTTTAAAATTGAGTTACTCTATTAACAATGTTAAAAATTGTTTCTTGTTTATAATTTTTTTTTCAAGAACTTATATAATATTTTTTTTTTTTGAAAAAACCACCTATCATTTTATGATTCCAATAATCCTTCATATAATTGAAAAAATACGTATCTTAAACTGACATATTGAAGTACTTTGACCAGGCAAACATGTTACGTTTCTTTTTTCTCATAGTTTCTTTATATTGCTAATATTTTGCTAAAAATTGTATACTTTATTACACTTAGCATTATTTTTTCTCATTCCTTAATGTGAATTTCAGTACTATAGAAGACAACAAAAAGTCAGAAACACATTTTCATGGATAATTTCCGCACATTAGTGGCGCTACAAACGATTTACGGCCAGAAATGAAAGAATTCGTAGAGAGAATATTTACTGTGTTATTATCTTTGGCACTGTCAAAAAAAAATCCACTTGATATGTGTTTTATTTTATATATACTTATTTTTTTTATGTTACTCAAATATACATAATATGTAAAAAAAATATATATATATATTGTATATTGACAAACATTTACTTTTTATCCACTATTTTGTTAATTTTCCTTTTACATTTACTATTTAGCTAAAATCCTTTTTATTGCAAAAAAAGCAAAATTTTCTGATTCCAAATACTTGAAAAAATACGTATCTTAAACATGACATATTGAGATACTTTGACCAGGCAACCATAAAGCGTTTCTGTTTTCTCATAGTTTTTTTATATTTGTTTCTAAAAAGGGTATAGTTCAGTGTACTCGGCATTATTTTTTTTCTCATTCCTCAATGTAAATTTCAGTACTGTAAAAGAGAAGAAAAACTCAGAAACACATTTTCTTGGGTAATTTCCCCACATTACCGCAGCTACGAACGATTTACGACTAGAAATGAAAGAATTCTTAGAAAGAATATTATTTACTTTGTTACTATGTTTGGCACGGTAAAAAAGAAAAAAAATCCAATTTTTTAAATTATGAGTATTTAAAAGAAAAAAACATTACATTAAAAATCTTAGTACTTTCATAAATTTTCTTAAAAAAGATATATTTTTTTCGGAAAAAAAAAATCGAATCTTTTTTTATATTTTTAACCATTTTTAAAATTGAGTTGCTGTATTAACAATATTAAGAATAGTTTTTTGTTTATAAAATAAATATGTATTTTCAAATATTTATATTATGTAAAAAGTATATACTGTAATGGCAAACATTTTTTTATCGATTATTTTGTTAATTTTCCTTTTGTTTTACTCTCTGGCTAAAACCATTTTTTTATTGCAAAAACCAGCAATCATTTTATACTTCCAATAATTCTTTATATATCTGTAAAAATGCTTATCAGACATATGACATATTGAGATAATTTGTCCAGACAAACATAAAATTTTCTGTTTGCTCAGAGTTTCTTTATGTTTGTTGCTAAAATGGTATACATAAATGTACCAACCATTATTTATTTTCATTCCTTAATGTATTTTTCAGTATCAGAGTACTATAAAAGACAACAAAAAGTCAGAAACACATTTTAATGGATAATTTCCGCACATTAGTGCCGATACGAACGAGTTAAGGCTAGAAATGAAAGAATTCTTACATAGAATATTTCCTTTTTTATTATCTTTGAAACTGTAAAAAATCTACTTTATATACGTGTTAATTTATATACACTCATTTATTTTATATTACTCAAATATCCATAATATGTAAAAAAATATAGTATATTGACAAACATTTATTTTTTATCTATTATTTTGTTAATTTTCCTTTTATATTTACCGTCTGTCTAAAACCCTTTTTATTGCAAAAACGGCAATCCTTTTTTATTCCAATAATCATCTTTAAAAATACTTATCTTAAAGATGACATATTGAGGTACTTTGACAGCAAACATAAAACGTTTCTGCTTTCCTATAGTTTTTATATTTGTCGCTAAAAATGGTACACTTTAGTGTATTCAGCATTATTTTTTTCTCATTCCTTAATGTACATTTCAGTACTGTAGAAGAAAACAAAAACTCAGAAGCACATTTTCATGGATGATTTCCGCACATTAGTGCCGCTACGAACGATTTACGGCCAGAAACTAAAGAATTCTTAGAGAGAATATTTACTTTGTTATTATCTTCGGCACTGTAAAAAAATCCTTTTTATATGCGCCTTATTTTATATGTACTCATTTATTTTATATTACACAAATATATTTAATACGTAAAAAAATATAGTACATTGACAAAAATTTATTTTTTATCTACTATATTGTTAATTTCCCTTTTGCACTTACCCACTGGCTAAAACCATTTTTATTGCAAAAACGAGCAATCATTTTATGATTCCAATAATCCCTTATATACTTGAAGAAATACGTATCTTAAACATGACATATTGAGGTTCTTTGACCAGGAAAACATAAAACGTTTCTGTTTTCTCATAGTTTCTTTGTATTTGTTGTTAAAAAGGGTATACTTTTGTGTACTCGGCATTATTTTTTCTCATTCCTTAATGTACATTTCAGTACTGTAGAAGAGAACAAAAACTCAGAAACACATTTTCTTGGATAATTTCCGCACATTAGTGCCACTACGAACGATTTATGGTCAGAAATGAAAGAATATATAGAGAGAATATTTATTTTGTTCTTACCTTTGGCACTGTCAAAAAATACATTTGATATTCGTCTATTTTTTTAAATAATAACTATTTAAAAGATTAAAATATTGCATTAGGAAACTTTCTATTTTCACGTATCTTCTTAAAAAATATATAATAATAAAGAAAGAATTTTCTGGGAAAAAAAAAATAAAATCTTAAATCTTGAAAAGTACAATTGTATATGTTTCTAACTTGAACTTGAAAAAAAAAAACGGTACTAATCTGTTGTCCCTTCAGCCAATTTAGCCAAATTATACATATTGACGTAATTTTTATTTTAAATAATAAAAGAACAAATAATTAGTAGAATATTAATAAAAATTTTAATAAAAAGTCAAAATAAAAATCAAACGTTTTAAAGACGTTGTAGACGTTTTAAACTTGTGTGTCGTATTTAATGTCATTTAATTGACATTCACGATCATCCATTATTGGCGTTTAATCTTATAATTTGGCGATAATATTTTGGTCGACGGGATAACAGAGTAGTACCAAAAAATCCAAATCCTTAAAGAAATAAATACTTATTTTTCTAAATGAAAGTAAAATAAAAGTGAATTGATTATTAAAAATAACAACTAGTCGTTTTTATTTTATTTATTTATTTATTTATTTATTTAATTTTCTCTAAACACTGTGTAATTTTAATTTTTACTACATGGAATATATAATCTAATCGTTGGGGGCCTCCGTATTACTTACCCATCATGGCTATGCATAACATAAAATATTAAAATAAAATATGTGTGAACTACTTATAAAATACAGAGCAATTCCAAAATAAAATTTAAACATATATTTAAATATTTTTAACATATAGCAAAGTTGATTACTGAATTGCGGCTACTAACTGATTATCTCGAGGAACAATTTCGAGAAATTGCAAAAAATCTTGAAATTACTCATAAATGATACCGATTGGCATAACTTTTATTTTAAATAATGAAAAACCAAATAAATGAGTAAAAGATTAATGAAAATACAAATGAAACGCCGAATTAAAATCATTTGATTACGTAACAGTCACGTGAAACGAGTTTAATGTCTGTTGAATGTGACATTTACGATAAGCTATTTTTGGCATTAAATTTTATATTTTCGCGATAGTTTTTTGATCGACGAGTTAATCAATTAGAACCAAATTGCGTAAAAGGAAGATCCTTTTAACTTTTAAACTGATGATCCTATTAACTAACATTTTACGTTTCGGATTTTATTTCTAATAAAAATCTACATTTGAATTGGATTTTGTATGCTATACAGGGTCATGAAATTTTGAAGAGTATGAAAACTAGGATTGTGAATATCTCGGGAACTAATTATCTTATTGACTTCATTCTTTATGCAACATTAATTTTTTTTTATTTCCTTTTATATTCACTCCTTAAACTAAACGATTTCGAAAATTTTTATGTATTTTTCATCAGAAGGAATATTTTGAGTGTCCGGAAAAAAAGTTCCAGATAATCGAGGTTACTTATATTCAATAGACTGCTTTACATTATTATATACTAAGTACACACCAAGATGCAAGTCTCTATTTAAATTTGTTCAACAGATAGAGCGTGTACAATCACACAGATAGACAGACGGCATTTTTTTTCTAAACATTTTTTCCAGCTATGAACTTGGTGAGGTGTTTTTCTAAGCTGCCACCCGTTTGTCTATACACTTTGAAAACATTTGCAATAGAAATATACGACAACATGTATTTTTTAAAGTCAGTGGTTCGAATATAATATAAAATTATTCACCTTTATTAAAACTTTGCGATACTCCCACATATAATGCAAATACATAAAAAGATCTGCTTTATGAAAGGAAGAAAATTTTTTTGTAAAATATGTGAATTGATTATGGAACTCACATGACATATTCATTAAAGCAAAAAAAAATATTTTTTTTTTCCTTCATGTAAAATTAAATAGAAAGCATTAATCCTGTATTTTATTGCAGCTTAATTTTGCTGCTAAATTTTCGAAAGAAATATTTTACGATATATATGTTATTTTATTATAAAAATTTTAACATTACATTAAACAATTTGTTCTTTCACATGTCTTCTTAAGTAAAAAAAAAAAAAAAAAAAAAAAAAAAAAAATCAAATTCTGAAAACAAAAAGGAACTTTGTGTAAGTTTAGAACTTGAACTGAAAAAATTCGAATACTTAAGCAAATAAAATACTCGTTTTCTTAAGCGAAAGTAAAATAAAAGGTAATTAAGTAAAAGTAAAATAGAGGTATAAAAAATTTAAAACTACTTCTATTTTAAGAATTTGTTTTTCACTTAACTTTCTTTTAAATGTGGCCATAAATACTTTTCCAGAACATAGATTGTACTAACTTCATTTGTAACAATGTAGGTTTAATTCTGACTACTAATTTCATTTTAAAAATATAAGAATTATTTCCCCTCATATTGTTTTTAATATGCGTGAAATCTGAGTTAGAATTTTCTCATTTTAAAAAATACTAAGAAACAAATTATGATTTTTATATTATTATGTAAAGAGACATAAATAATCTAGTAGTGCAAGTTTTTAATTCTGAAAATGAGATCAAACTATTTCCGTACATATGTTACATACAAAGACTCAAATCAGCTACTTAATGAATCGGCAGGTCATTTCGTGAAAAAGTCGATTTCTGTTTGAATTTATTAATTTATTCGGGAATTGACTGCTAGTTTGAGAAATGTTTTATTATGTAGATGGTTAGGGGTTACTACACTATCTCCACGAATGCGCTTACATAGAGCTGACAAGTAAGTTATTTTAAATAACAACATTTTCTCTAGAATGATAGTGCTGTGCAAAAAGCTGGAGACTTGGCAACTCTGACTTATACAGTATTCACTGGTATTCCACTCATACACTTAACACTGATTTATGAATACCAGAAAAACACAATATTACATTTAGAATACGGGCCAACACATTCAGAATTCTACCTTAACTTATCATTACAAAATAAAGTTCATAGCTGAACTTTGCATCCTGCGGATGAGATACTCCATCTTCAAGTAAATATTTATAGCCATTTTTATATCCCATTGATTAATACAGCTATTTTCATCGATGGGTCGTGCACGGAAACGGTAGTGGTGTCATCCTCCTGCGTCTTCGTGGACGATATTGTGGCACACCATTGGTCTTACAGGATTCGAGATGAAAATTCTGTATTTCAAGAGGAGTTCTTCTCAAGCCTGCGGACTTTGGAATGGATTGTTACCCATCCTCAATCCAAATCCTTTCACCTTTATAGTGACAGCCTTTCCCGCTTGCAAGAAATCTTCGCCCATGGGACTAAATACCCCCTAGTACTTAAAATAAAAGTCATTTTTAAAAACTCTCGCCACCTCAAAAATGCCACCTCAAGACCAAATATAGATCTCCCACTTCTTGTTCCCCCATACCATGTTCGCGGGCTTCTTAAAAGGAACATTCTTTTCGATTGGCAACTCTACTGAAATGCCGCACAAAAAGAAAAGGCACTTCTATTCCCTAATCCCCAAAATCTCATATAATATCTTTTAGCTTTCTCCGCTCCCACATCAGATTTCCTCCTCTCCGGTCATGTCCATCGGGACATACTGAAAATATTTTAAATGCTCTAGTACGAACCTATGCCATTGTGGGGATTTGGACCTCCAAGCCATTCCTATTCCTTCTGCACGCTCACAAAGACCTGGCACCTTAAATACCCAAATCCCTGCCCTTACACTTGGCTCAAAAATATTTTATCCCGACTAAATCTATTCAGCAATTTGAACGAAATTTTCACTACACGATGGATCTATATCTGCACTCTGGGACTCGCTCATTGTCATGTTGGGTCTTATGCCGAGTTTCTGGCAGACTTAGCGCCCCATGTCACGAAGAAGCAGAGCTCCGACGAGCATACCACTGTGCTGACATGGTCCTGATTCGCGATCCTCGAATTTTCACTTTATCAATGGACTTCTTTTGAATTAATTCACTGCTGTCTGTCACAAAAGAGCTTTGTGCTCTAGCAGCTTGTTTATCATTTGTATTTTACAATCGACTCTCGTTAATTCGAAATCGGATAATTCGAACTAAATATGAAGTCCCGAAATTTTCAATGGCAGAATAACGTTAAAAATTTTTATTAATTCGAACTCATTTTCTCTTGACTTCGTTTAATTTGGAATAACGAGAATTCCGATTTTTCATTTTTCTTTTCTTTATCACGGATTTCAGATCATTTCAATAACTTTCTGTCTTTGATTTTTGTGAAAATTGTTCCAAATGATATACATATAATCCAATGCTTTTGATATCCACTTTCTTAGTGTCCCGTCTGTCTATCAGTGACGCTTTAATCCTTTTAGTGCCAAGGAGCGCCGTCGCGCTGCTCTGAAAAGTGACAAGGGTCGCCGTCGAGCTGCTCTGAACAGCTCGACTCTGAGCAGAAATAAAATGATAATGTCTTTCATTCACAGTTTATCATTTGCAATTAAAAAACTTCTTACATTTTGATAATTCTCTTGCTAGTCGACAATAAATTAAATAAATTTAAATACCACTTTATCAAACACTGCGCGCGCCAAAAGCGAAGTCTGAAAAGGAGCGCTATCGCGACGCTGGCATTTTTCACAACTAGCGAGAGTAACGCGACGGCGCTCCTCGGCACTAAAAGGGTTAAATTTTTCTTCCATTGTGCTTGTTTCTAATCTTTTAATTAGTTTATGTATTTTTGCATTCTAATTTAATATTAAGTCATATTCTAATGATAACAGACGAAATAAATTTAAAAAAAGCACTATAACATTAATTCCTTTGTAATAGTACCATATTAAGCATGTTTTCATTTCATACTTTCCATAATTCGAACTTCGGATAATTCGAACATTTCTTGTGGTCCCGACGAGTTTGAATTAACGAGAGCCGTTCTGTATATATGTGTGTATGTGATTTTTTTTCGAGGATTTGAAGTTTTTGTAATGAGTTCCCGCATTTCGGGGAACTTATCGGGTGGAACAAATAAGGTCTACACTGAATCCTAGCGATCTGGTGATCTTATTCCACTCAGGCATAAATAAAATAAAATAAAATAAAATAATTATTTTTTTTACATTTGAAAAAAAATCGCGTTTAAAATCATCAAAGGTCCTTTCGCCTTGATAATAAATTAACAACATTTAACAAAGAAAACATGATTAGATTATTAATGATGTGTGAGCGTGAAGGGCGTAGAGCCCCGATAAATAAAAACAAAAACTGATATCCTTAAGTGATTATGCGATGCTAAAAGTACGTAGCATTATAAAGAAAGTAATTATAACTTTCAGGTACTTCAAGAACTTATCAGAAATCTTTTAATAGATAAAAAAAGAGTATTGTATGACGCAAGTGATCTTTTTTAATGTATATGATCTTGTCTTTGTGCTGGCATAATATATTCGCCATGAAACTAATTCTACATACACTGAACACTGGATACATTTGTTTGTCAATATCGGGAGTCATAAAACAAAATTTCAAAATGTGAATATAGCAACAAATATTGAACTTGAGAATTGAAATAGTATTATTTTTTTTTTATTTGTAAATAGCGGCTGAAGTTCTGTCCCCTGAAAGTTATATTAAAGAAATTGTTATACACATGAACTTAAAAAAATATATAAAATATATCTTTGATGAGTGTATGAGGGAAAAGGGGAGTAAGAGTCTCAGAATTAGTTTTATTAAATTATTTTGCAGTATTTAAAATAGTTTCTTATTAAAAATTTTGTATTACACCAAACAATATTGCAGAACGAATTTGGTTTATCGCAGATATAAGGCTGATTAGTTAACTAATGGAGGGTCCTGCGGACATCTTTGCATACGATATCTAAATAGGCCAAGATCTGCATTTAAAGGTAAATCCGACACACTACAAACATTTATACTTGAGACGGGATTCGGACCCGGCGTCTTTTGTCTAACAGCGAACGCCTTGACTACTATACAATCAGGTGGACTATACATCATCAGAAATTATCATTGTTCAAGTCATTTTATTCAAAATGATTTCTGGAGAGTTCTTCGAAAATGGCTTGGTTAATTTTTATTAAACAAATTATACAGTAAATGTATGTGCAGTCTCTTTATTTAATCAAAAATAAATACGATTAAAGAAAGCAAATATTTTTATTGTGATTTAACGGTTGCCAGAAATAAATAGACTTAGTTATTATGCCTTCACTCATGTGCTAAAAGATCCAACCCAAAAGAGGATACAGTATGAACAAAGTTTTTCTCTCGCCATAAATTCGACATTAAGTTTGGAGAGACAGAATGCAAGATTACCATCAAGATTAAAAAGAAAAATAATTAAGTATGATTGTTTAGCCGCCAGAAAAATTTGCAATAATTAAAATTAACTGAAATTTAGTCGCGGATTAAAAGGTCTGTAAATAATTTAGACACTTTATAAAAATTTATTTCTTTGTGTTTTATCAAAATAAAAAAATATTTGGTTAAATTGCAGCAAGCGTTAACAAAACTTTAATGTTTTTTTATGACATTTTTTATTTCACAAAGTTAGTTTTCGAAGTCCGGATTCCATATTTTTAGTTATTATTTCTCTTAGGTTTAGTGCCTTGTATCTTAATTATAGATGAAATAAAAGAAACGTTGTAATGAAAATTCCAAAGACTTGATGATATTTTTAGTTATACTTTGAAACATTTTTTTTTCATTGTTTTTACGTATTTGTGAAATACATAATTTGTGGATAATTTTAAATCTTTATTTTAAAAAATGAATTTCTGTTAACATGTTCAAATGTCATTGTTGTAAAAGAATTGAATAATAAGTTTTCCATATAATTGACTTTATAGTTGTAGATGTCTTTTCATAGTTAATTACGAGTTACCTTGATTGCCTTTAAAAACGTATAAAATTAAGGATTTATTTCCTTTATTATCAGCTGTACCACAAGAGGTTAAAGATTTAAACTTAATAATAATAATAATAATAATAATAATAATAATAATAATAATAATAATAATAATAATAATAATAATAATAATAAGTTTCTTTTTTCGTCGTTGTTTCGTCGTGACTTGGAGGTGATGTGATTGATTATGACAGATCGACCATCGACACTGTTCACGCCATCCTGTTCGCTTCATCGGATCGCTGTGTTTTTGCGGGAACACTCCTAAAATATCATCACAAATGAACGTCGACATTGTTCACATCACCTCCAAAACATTTGTGGCCGTAACAATTTGGCAGATGGAACTCGATGAAAGGTGTTGTCATTTCAAATAATTAAAATTATACGAAAATCAGTGAACATCACGTTTTATTATCGTTCAATTTTACTGTAACTCCACATTCAATCTACATCAGCAGTGCATCCATGAAAAATGGAAAAATAAAAAACACCGCCTGAGAATAAAATACAAAATATTCTTTATCTGGCCAATTCAGATACTAAATTCCATCATCACAGCTAGATTTCTAGACTCTCGAAATCAATGCCACCGAAAATAATAAAAGAACAAAAAAGAGGGTCGGTGCAAAGCCATTTCCGGAAAAATACCACCACTACGGCAAAACGTTCTGAATTTAATAGAAGAGAGCTGCTTAACGACCGGCAGGTCAGTCACTTCTGAACTCTCAGCGAAAACTGACGCTCCGAAAATCCTCAGAGAAACTGGCCCCGCCTCCTGGCAGACGCACGTATTTAAAGCCCAATAATGTTCATTCGAAGGTATTTGTATAGCATTTCTAGAACTTCCATTGGATTATAGGCGGAGCTTGGTGCTCATTATCCACCGGCATAGTATGCAGGGGTGAACAGCCCAAAGTGCGGACTGATTTTGACTTGCCAGCAGACGATAATTTAATAAAAATAAATAAAACGAAATTAGAGCTTTTTATTCTAAAAAGGGGAAATGGATTAATGGAATGATTTTAATATTTCGAAATAAGATATTGACATTTAAGTAATACAGTTTAGTTCTTTTTAGGAAAATAAATAATATATTACGCTGAATTAAAAAAAAAGGAACTTCAGCCGATAATTGAATATTAGTAGATTACTGAAAATAATAATGAAAGTGTGTTCTTATAAAAATTTAGAACGAAATCGAAAAGAGAAAATTGCGAATTTTTTTTATTATTACAGATATATATATATACATATTCTTTATGTAAACATGCTTTATATAAACATGCATGTATTCTTTATAAAAAAAAAATACAATGTATAGCCATCTATATATTGCATTTTCTGGTGGGAATAGCAATCCACCGGAAATGAACCTAGCAATGTTTGTATAGTTTATCGCTAAAAGCCACGAAATTCATGTTATGCATTTAATAAATATACATTATATTAAAGTTTGTATTATTTTAATTTACTTCATTTTTTTTAGTTTATTTATCATTTTTAACGATGTTATGTTTAAATTAAATTAAATTACCTTGTTATGCAGTATTTGCAATTCGCAACGACAAACACAATTTATTTATTTATTTATTGCCTAAGTTTGGCAGAATCACCAGACCTCAAAAGTCCTGTGTAGACTCTATTTACCTCAACTGGAGTGATCCCCGACAAGCGGAAATTCATTAACAATTAAAAAAAAAATGAAAATGAAAAGATTTTTTGTACAAAACAAGCTCCATCCGCCGGGGCACACGCTGCTCCCTCGCGAAAAGGGGCAGACCAGCAGGGTGGGTGATGTTATTGTAAGAAGCAGCATAGGAACAGTAGATTGGTACCTAGCGAAATGGATTGATGCACCATGCAGGCCTATGAGGTGAGATTTGATAATTCCATTTAGGATTGACAACCAATTTTGGCGATCTCTCTTTCTGGCACGGATTTTATGTATATATAGGTGCAGATTTCCAAATTTTTTAAGGATCTTGTGATTCCTAAATCCAAATATTCCAGTCAATACCAGGGCTTAATTTCTAAAAAAAAAATTAAGTGACAACGGAAATTTCGTCAAAACATCGCTGAAGGAAGCTAATTTTATGAAAAGATCGAAAAAGAACGTAGCGACTTTCGTCAAAGAATCACTGAAAAACGTAGTTTTCGTCAAATGATCATGGAAAAACGCATTTTTGTTAAAGGTTCGGTAAAAACACGCGATTTTTGTCAGAGGATCGCGAAAAAATGTAGGATTCTCTTCAGAGAATTGACAAAAAACATAATTTTCGTCAAATGCTCGCAAGAAAAAGCGCAAAATTCACCAAAGAATGGCGATTTAGACAGCGGTATATTAGTCGCCACGTGGCGACTGGCGACAGTGAATATGCACCTATAATGTTACGCAAATATCAAATTTTGAATCTGATTTTAAAATATTACTCATTCTATACGTACATAATTCGTTTAAAGTAATTATTTTTCTCATGTTTTAGAAGGTATTTTATGAAAATAGTGTAACATAATCTTGTTAGCTCTTTTAGGTAAAAATATTTCAACATAAAGAATAGAATATCCATTTAGCTGAAATGTTTAAATATTTCATCCTTTCTGAAATTTAAATAACTACCGTTGATATTATAAAATATTATTCGAGTTCTAATAAATCTTAATGTCATCTATGTACCTTTAATTAGTAAAGTTACCCAAAGATCTTTTAATCGACCACTTTTCCCATCTTTATTAAAAATTTCTCAAAAGTTTAATCTTTTTCTCAAAATTTATCGAAAACTATAGAATTTGATATATGAATATATTAGTAGTCCTTTATATAGTTTTTTAATCATATATAAATATACGGATATGTATGCATGTTGTCTTTAAATAATGCTATTATTTTTACTTGTATAAATATTTAAAATATTTTGTAAGATCTCATTGCGCAAATCATCACTACCGAATTAGTTGTGAAGTCATTGTTTATCAAGCCATCTATACAAAGTTTATAATACAACTTTAAATTTATTTAACATTAAGTTTGACCGTTTTTTATTCATTTAAAGATAAATTAATTGGGAACGAGAAACACTAATTGTACTTGTACAAATCACTAATTAATCAACTGTAACATGTTTTGTATTTAAACAGTTAAAGACAAATAAAGAACACAAAATTCTTCTTCTCGTGTAACGGAACATGCAATGAAAAATAAAATCGGCATCTATACAAATAAGTTTAGGTGCAGAAGTGCCATTCTAAAAATCTTTTTCTTAACCATTTCGGGTCTGATGTACTCTTACTAGTACACGCCTTTTAATTGAATATTAATTTGTTTAAACAAACACTTTTCTTCCTGCATATATGTGGTAATGTAAGTAGGTGTCTATGCATTTAGTATATGACTTCATAAATATTACTTACCCATCATACGTAGTATAGGGTTAGTATTGCAATCGTTTTGAAAATCGAAAAAAAAAATTGATGGATTTACACGTTTCCGACAGTGGAGATTCCGAAAAACATATTTTTAGAAAAAAAAATTGCCGTCCGTCCGTCTGTGTGTCTGTCTGTCTGTCTATAACCGCTCTATCTGCCTAACAAATTGAGATAAAGACTTGAAACTTTGTATGTACTTAGTATGTAAAAATGAGGCGAAGCCTATTTAATATCAATAAACGCAATAATCCGGAAGTATTTTTTTTCGGGCTTTCGAAAAATTCGTTTTCATGAAAGGAATATAAAAATTTTCGAAATGTTTTATTTTAAGTAATGAACGTAAAAGACAATAAATTTACACAAATTTTGAATAAAAATCAAAGTTGATCGGATTATTAGTTCCCAAGATATGTGTAATCCTATTTTCCACATTCTTCGATTTTTCATGGCTCTGTATTTCATTCAAATTTCAATTCAAAAATATATTTTAGCTGTAAATGAGACGCTTAATCCAACGCAGTAAATTGTTAGTTAATATGATTATTATTTTTGGAGTTATAAGGATATTTCTTTTACGTAATCCGGTACTACTTGAGTATTTTGGCGTTTTATATAATTTGTCGAAATGCAATTTATTAATAAAGCATTACTATGTATATTAAAACCATTTAAATATGCGTTTAAATTCTATTTCGGAATTGCGATGCATTTTATAAATAGTTTACATGCGTTTTATTTTCATGATGGGTAAGTATTACGGTGCCTCCCCCCCCCCCCAACGACTAGTTTAGGCATTTAGTAATAATAATAATAATAAATATTTGTTTAATTCTCTTTGCACCGTTTGTGATTCAGTTATTTTTAAACATATCTTTCACTTTTTCACATTTAAAAGAAAGGTTATTTTTCTGAAAGAATCATGTGTAATACAGTGCAAAAAGAATTACATTTTTCTAATATCTGTTAAATCTTGTTGCAATATAATATTTTCTAAACATCACCCAAAACTTTTTCTTAGGCCCATTGTCTTATGAATACGATTTGAATAGCATGCAAAACCGATGACATTCGTTGTGTTTCAAAGAAATATTCTTTAAACTCTAATTAATCTATTTGTGTAACTAATGTTAATATTATAACATGAAAGTAATTTTTTTCTAAAAATTTAAAAAAGAAATCAGACCCAAACGTGTTATTCATTTATATACCAACGTTACATTAACCTCCTGACTGCCGCGACAGGATTTTTTCGCATACTAAGCTGCAGGTTTCACTGTAACATAAGCAATAGTTAAGTTAATATAATTCTACAAAAAAAAAAAAAAAAAAAAAAAAAAAAAAAAAAAAAAACAGTTTTCAAAAATTAAGTTAGGATTAATATTCTCAAAGATTATACACTTATGCGTAGTAACATATTTTGTATCAGGTTGGAAAAAACATCTTTTTAAATATTTTAATTAAATTACAGAGAAAACAACAATACATTTTTACCCTTTTGCTGGGCAGTCAGGAAGTTAAAGAACCACAGTTTTCTATCCCAATTAAAATACACACATTGACCTCATTCGAAATAAAAGTTTAAGGAAAGAATAGTAAATATTTCTCCTTGACCATCTTTCGAAAGTATTAGCGATTTCAGGAAACTAAAAATTTTCGGACATTTTGCTGTTCCCAAATTTGGAAGCAGGAAAAATAATGGCAAACCTATGAGTGAACAGCTAAAATCGGATTTTCAGGTGTTTTTCACCAAGATATGACTTGACATACCAATTGCTTTTTAATAAGCAAATCGAAATTAAATTAATCCTAGGTTTTCATCTATGAAACTCGATGAGGTATTTGTCTATGTTGCTGGTTATAAGCTATATAACTATATTCTGTATGAAAATCACGGAGCAACGGTGTTGAATTCAGAGGGTGATCCGCCGGAGATATTTCCCCTTGGAGCAATGAGATGTCCTCATGCAGGAAGATTTGAAATTTTGTGTTTTCATTTGTGAAAAAGCCCAATTGTGGAAACGTCCTAGGGCTCTACAATGCCCCCCCCCCCTCGGTGCCACAGAAGTCTCTGTCTGATAAAAGTGTCTGAATTTAAAAAATGCGGAGCAAATAAAAACATGTGGTATTCCTTTTATTACAATTCCATCTACCTGTTTTTATTCTCTCATGGAATAAAGAACATTGATCACGGTTAAAAACTTTACCATCCGTTTCTACCACCATTCAAATCCATAAGTTACATATAAAAAAAGCATAAATTGTAGTGCAAGAGTTTCCATTTAAAAACAAAAACAAATAATGTAGTTGTTTGAACATTAGTCAGTATGTTAGAAGCAACTATTTTTGTGTAAATGAAGAAAAGCATAAATATACTGCATGAAACATTAGCTGTTAATACTTTAGTAAAAATAAGAAGAAAAAAATTCCCTTTTTTTTCGTTTTCGGAATTCTTTTAACTCTCTTCATTAAGTGATCGAACAGGAGAACATTAATACGATCAAATTGCATCGGAAAAACGTGATTCAGAATATCAGTATGAGATCAGTGTAGAAACACGAATTACGGCTCAAGAAAAGCCAATAACAATACGTCTGCACTTTGTTGCACGTCCGCCCAATAAATCTCGGTCAAAGAAAAGCGAATAATTAGAGGAAAAAATCTCATGACATAAACACGCTTAGAGGTTTAAGGTAGTATTTTATATAAAGCTCAAACGCATGAGTGTAAGAAGAAAAATTATGGGATCGAAAATTTCTTAAAATAACTGCTTGAATTTTTTTAGTATAAACAAGTTGGAAATTACATGTCAAACGTGGCAAATGTGGCGTTTGTACTGAAATCAATTTTATAAATATATTAAGAGCTTGATTCATTAGCTGTTAAACTCTTATGCAAAAATGCATAAATACAAAATCTGATAAGATTATATACCTTCAATTTAGAATACAAAAATAATAGGAATTTATCTTAAATAGAATGTAATCAAAATGACAATCCTAGAATCATTACCTATCACGGAAATCGTAAAAATGCATAACACATTCAAAAACCACTTTTAAGCTATTTTCATTTATACTCTGTAACTATTTTAGATTCGATTGTGTTACCTTGTATACGATCTACAGCATTTATAGACACAACGACAAACCTAGAATCATTACTTATTATGGGAAATCGTAAAAATGCGTAATTAATGCGAAAACCACTTTTAAGCTATTTTCATTCATACTATGTAACTATTACAGATTCTATTGTGTTCTTCTGTATGTGATCTACAACATTTATACATGCAACGTAATATGCAAAAATGTAGTTAAAAACTCATATCACATCTAAAAATATACTTCTAATAAATATCTGTAACATACAGTATTGCTGATAGAGTATAATATCTGAAATGTTTTGAGAGTTCCTGTAAACACTATTAGCATTCTCTATTATACAGGAAGTAACTTGTAATAAATCTTACAACGTATATCACTTGCATTATATATATGAAATAATTTAACATGATTCAAATACGCCGAAAATAATGTTTTCTCATGTATCGTTTTGTAATGAAATTCTTTTGTGCAGCATTTTTAATGAATAATAAACATTTTTTTCACCTCAATTCGCACAGAATGTATATTTTGGTGCACTTAAGTAAATGCATATTAATTTTATCCTGATTTAAAGGCTGTAAAACTATTAAAATGAACTTGAAACAATTTTTTCCCAATACACCGTAATGTATGGAATTATTTTAAATGTCCCTGTAATCAAACTATGTGTCTAATTTTCATAATTTTTTAAATGTCTCGACAAAATTATGCAACAAATATATTTTTTAACCTTCAAAAGATTCGGTTGGCTAGTTCTGCTCTGTTATATGCAGAAAGACGGACAGACAGACGGAGGGACGAATTCAACGACCGACGACAATAGGTGCTACATATTTACACAATTACGAACGCACCTAAAAATAGAACTTCGAGTATAATAAAATAAATTTTAAGGAGTATCCTTATTTAATGCTAGATATTACTTTTTAGTAACTATCTTTTTGATTAGATACCGATGATTATATTTTTTTAGCCAAGTATCGACAATGAAGAACATAAACTCATTTGAAAGTTTTTTTTCATGCGTCGACGCATAACTTTTGTACGTATGTTCCTATTTTTATATTTAATTTTAGCTTACATATTTATTTTGCAAAGGGAATGGGAATTTCTTTTGTTAGTCGTTTCGTTTCAATTTCTTTAGAATTCACAAACATATATATATATGTTTGTATGTGTGTTTATATTTGTTTGTATGTGTGTTTGTATGTTTGTATGTGGTTATTTGTTTCTTCTTCTTGTTGTTGTTTTTCAGTTTATTGACTTTAACTTTCATAAAAAATAAAAATCGTCACGAATTTTGAATATTGTAAAGCTTCAACTTTTCAAAATAATTGTTGTGTACTACATATAGAAACATGACTGCATATAATACATGACGTGGATAGACACACGTCAAAAATTGTGATAAATCGCCGTTTATTATGTGTCAAAATAAGCTCTTCTGATACCAGTGTGTGAATTTTTTCCATCTGGGCGTGTATTCCGATTTTACCGAATCGGACTTAACTCGCTGGTCAATTTGGGAAGGGTTCCGTAAGCAATTTTTGCAAAGAAAGGGAAACAGTACAGTCAGTTATGGTAACTTTGCACCAAATCAGTGTAAATTTGCTCCACATTTACGAAACCGATCCATTCTGTTGTGGTGAAACTTTGACGAATCATTTCCCCTGAGCTGCCAAACTTACATCAAATCAGTGCTGTTATCAATATTTTGAAACCAAAACTTTGACTTTAACTCATGTGATGTAGCAGATTTAATCTTTTTCGGTACTACTTGGTTATTCCGTCGACCAATTTCGCCAACTTATTTAAATCGCCAAACTAATAGCCAAATTATACATGTTGACATAATTTTTATTTTAAATAACGAAAAAACAAATAATTTGTAGAATATTAATAGAAATACAAATAAAAAGTCGAAAAAAAATAACTTAATGACTTTTATACACGTGTATCATATTTAATGTCATTGAATGTGACATTCACGATCATCCATTATTGGCACTTAATCTTAAAGTTTAGCGATAGTTTTTTTGGTCGACGGGATAACCAACTAGTACCCTTTTTTCTCTCTTGGGCCAAAGTTACCCTGATTGACTATATTGCTTTTTTGTCCTACACATAATAATGTGGGATGCTTGATACCCTGATCCTGAAAATCTTGTTTCTGAAATCTGATTGAAAAACAGAAAAGAAATTTAATGAAATTGTGATCTAAATTTTGATTTATGCTATTTAATAATCAAAATACTACTTTAATATTTCAATAAAAAATATAATTTTATCTTATCTGTATATATAATATCTTATTCATAGTAATTGTCAATATCATGTTAGGGAATATCTTTAGTCCTAAGGCGGGAGTATCTGAAAATTTCAGTTTGATTTATTTCAGCTTAATTATTTTAAATATGAATGACTTCGTATCGTAATAACATTTGCCTAAAGACACCTACAATAAATAATTTTAGAAGAAAGTTTGAAATTTATTTATTTTCAAGTTGAAAACGATATGTGATAAATGATGTGTGCTATGTATATATATATATATATTGTATGTTGCTTAGTTTAATTATAAGAATCCGTTTTCAGTTCTAAACTAGTTGGGTGTGGCAATCCCAAAACTTTCTTCTATCGCATACAAGTTAATACTTCTAAAAAAGTGAAGCATAGCAGCATCACCGGTTAGGTAATTTATACAAAAAAAAAAAAAAAAAAAAAAAATCTGCAATAACTTTCAAGTTTTAACTGAATTTGAAATTTGATGTAAATACGTGTATTAGTATGTGAAATTTGATTAAAATACTTGTATTAGCATTTAAAATTCATCGCAAAAATTGAAAAAAAAACTGGATACAAGCACTAGCTATTGAGCTATTTACTCTAAAAATCTGAAGAATATTAATTTATACCAGGGAGTAACTGAATTTGAAGTTCGATGAAAATTCATGCATTAGTTGAGATAGAGATATTGCGATAATCATGAATAATGCCATTCTTTAGGCAAGCAGTACCATATTTTAGGCGATTTACACGAAAAAATTTAATCAGAATCCCATTATGTTAAAGACGAACGTAATCTGAAGTTTTATGAAAATCCGTCCATTAGTTCTGGGGATATAACTATTATAGAAATCGTCAAATAGACAGCATAGCAGACGCCGCCCGTTGGGAGATATACGTCAAAAAATAATCAGATCTAGTTTATACTAAGGTATAATAAAAGCTAAAGTTTTGAGAAATTTCGTGCATTAGTTCTTGAGATAGAGCGCCCACAAAATTTATGTTACATACAAACAAAAACTGACAGACAGAAAGACTCACAGATATATATTTTGTAAAAACATGTTTTTTGAAATCTCTGACACCTAAAATTATGTAAATCCGTCGAAAACCGGAATTTCATAATTTTCACAAATTTAATAGTTTTTTCTTACATTGAAGTGGGTGGGGGATTCAGAGTGATGTACTCTCCTAGCTTAATTTTTTCCTTTTCAGAAAGCCAGTGGAAGCTTATTTTGAGTAATCAATAATTCTTATATATTTCATGTTCATGTGCTTATAAGTTGTCTTAGAAAAAGAGTCCCCACAATATATATATATATATATATATATATATATATATATATATATTACCTTATATCCTGTTTATACTCTTCATTAGAAAATATACGATTTAGGTTTCTGACTACTGACAATTTTTTTCCAAAATGTTCATCCCTTTCAGAATTTTTCTTCTGCGAATTGTCTGTTCGAATTGGCTTGTCGATTTTTTGGTGAAAAACCATTAGTGTTTTAACATGATATATATGTAGTACATATTACTTTTCATACAAAATAAAAAAAACTTTAATTTAACATTTCATATCTGTAAAAACAAAACTTATTTGTAGGAAATATATAAAAGAAAACTCCCAGCTATGATTCATTTCGAATTACAGAATGCTAATACAGAAAATAATCCTGCACTATTTAGGATACGATTATTTGTATTAAAATGCATGTAATATTTATCCATGCAAACTTTAATACATGTGTTATTTACAAAAGAATGGACATAAAATGAATATTTAAGCATATCTGAATCTGATTAGGTTTTATTGTCAATTGTATTTTCACAAATGTTATTTGAAACATGTTTGTATTGCATCAATAGAAATTCAAATTGAAAGCAAAATCATTATTTCTATCATTCAAGGCATAGTTATTTGATTTCGAATTTTCAAACAAGACAAATAAAATGGAAATAAAAATCATAAATTTTCAAGTAGTTTCAGGCTGTTTTATCAAGCATTTAATTTTTTTTGAGAAAATTTTTGTATTTTATTAGTTGTTTAGTATTTTATTACTCACTCCATTCCAAAAATTGCATAGAGAAAAATTAAATTGAAGTATATTTTTTTATACTAACTTCTTTTATGGAAAGTGCATAACTTAATACAGTATTTTGTGAAAAAAACTTTATTCAGATTCACTTAAATATTCATAATATTTTCATTTTCCTTTAACTTTTTTATGGACTAAAAAGAAAAAAAAATACGTTGAATTTACAGCGAAAACTACTGGTAGCAATTTTGCCAGCAGTTTTTGCCATAAAAAATTAGTAAAATGGTACGTAAATTTATTTATTACATCTAATTTTACTGCAATTTTTACGGGAAAAACTGCTAGCAACGTTGCTGCCAGCAATTTTTGCCGTAAATTCAACGACTTTTTTTTTACAATGTGCGATGTTTATTTTTGAAGAAAGAAAAATTACGAGTTCCTAAAATATTCAACAAAAGACTTCATTTTTAAAATATTCTACGCAGTGCAGTAAAGAATATTTTTTGAGATTTTGTACTACAACAGATATTTTCCCATTAAACACTTTTTAAATTGCAGAATACAAGTACAGAAAATAATCCCACTCTTTGAGGAAACGATTTAATGTATTTAAATGCATGTAATAGTATTTATCCCAACAAACTTTTAGATATGTCCTATTCACAAAATGAAGGTCATAAAATGCATAGTTAAGCATATCTGAATCCGATTACATTTGATTGTCACTTGTATTTTCACAAATGTAAATTTAAACAAATTTTTAATGCATCAACAGAAATTCCAATTGAAAACAATTTCACTATTTGTTTTCCTATGTAATAACTTTTTTTTTTAATTTATAGATAATTAAATCCTTTTTTAACATATATATTATCTTATTTTTGTATTATGCACATTTTTTTTTTTTTTGCTTCAATTGAAAAATTTATAATGTTTAATTTTCCAAAAGTTTTTAATAATACGCTTTCAGATAAGATCTATAGGGAGAAGATTTGCATTTTTAAAGCAATACATAAATAAAAAGGAAATCAAAATCACAAAAGTTTCAAGCAGTTTCAGGCTGTTTTATCAGGATTTCATTCACACTGACTGAAAAAAATTTCTTTTGAGAAAATGTTTGCATTTCATCAGTATGCATTCCATCCTTAAAACTACGAAGTGAAAAGTTAAATAGAAGTACAAACATTATTTTTTTTCACAAACTTCTTTTATGAAAACATCTTTTTTCAAAGTGCACAAGCTGAAAGTGTATTTTATGCAAAAAAGAAAACTTTATGCAGATTCACTTAAATATTCATAATATTTTCACATTCCTTCAACTTTTTTTATTCAAAGTGTATTTTTGAAAAAACAAAATTTACAACTTCCTAAAATATTCAACAAAAGATTTTGTTTTTTAAAACATTCTACACTGCCAAAAAAATTGTAAATTTACGGTACTTTACCTTAAATTATCCAGTAAATTTATGGAAAATCTCCTTTTTTTCACATAAACGGTCGATTTTCGCAAATTTTTGTGTTTTACGGGCAAAACCCGTTAAAGTAATGACAAAGTCCATTAATATAAGGATAAAATCCGTTTTTTACGGACATTGTCTGGAGCCTCTGCTGCAGTAAAATTACTGCAGCAATTTTTTATAATGTAAGTAGTTATGTAAATAATATTTTATGAGATCTTTGTACTGTAACAGATATTTCCCCATTAAACACAACTTCGTTATCGTACGTACGCACCTCATTTGCTACGTTTCACGTGCAATTTCCAACTTATTTCTTCAATTAATATTACGGATGATATGTGCACCTTCTACCAATCTCGTTATGTTTGTGACAGTGTAACATTATTAAAATTAATCGAAAACGGTTTTTCGTCCTAGATCATAATATAATGGAACACTTTTGAGTTCTGTGAGTTTTAGTTTAAATTGCAGTATGCTAATACAGGAAATAATCCTACACTTTTGAGGAAACGATTGTATGCATTTAAATGCACGCAGTATTTATCCACGCAAACTTATATATATGTATGTACTATCCACAAAAGAAAACACATAAGATGAATATTCAAATATATTTTAATCCGATTAGATTTGATTGTCAATTGTTTTCCACAGATGTTATTTAGAACAATTTTCTACTACATCAATAAAAATTCAAAATGAAAACTATTTCATTATTTTTTTCACTCAAACCTTGGTTATTTCATTTCGACTTTTCAAACAAGACATAAATAAAAAGGAAATAAAAATCGTAAAAATTTCAAGTAGTTTCAGGCTGTTTTATCAGACATTCCATTCACAGTGACTGGGAAATGATTTTTTTTTTTTTTTTTTTTTTTTGAGAAAATGTTTGTGTGTTATCAGTATCTATTCAATCCCAAAGATTGCGAAGAAAAAAATTTAAATAGAAGTACATTTTTTATACTACCTTCTTTTATAGAAAGTGCATAAGCTGAAAATTTTTATGCAAAAAAAAAACTTTATTCAGATTCCCTTAAATATTCATAATATATTCACTTTCCTTCAGCTTTTTTATGCTAAGTTTATTTTTGCAAAGGAAAATTTACGACTTCCTAAAATATCCAACAAACGTCTTTGTTTTTAAAGTATTCTAAGTAATGCTTGTATATTATATTTCCTGAGATCTTTGTAGTGCAACAGATACTTTCCCATTAAACACTCTTTGAATTTCAGAATGCTAATACAGAAAATAATCCTACACTTTTGAGGATACGGTTCTTTGTATCTATATGCAAGTAGTATTTATACGCACAAACTTTTATATATGTGTGTGCTATTAAAAAAAGAAAGCGCATAAAATGAATATTTAAATATATTTGAATCTGGTTAGATTTCATTGTCAATTGTATTTTCACAGATGTTATTTAGAACAATTTTGTAATACTTCAATAGAAATTCACATTGAAAACAATTTCATTATTTCTTTCGCTCAAATATTAGTTATTGCATTTCGACTTTTCAAACAAGACGTAAATGAAACGGAAATAAAAATCATAAAAATTTCAAGTAGTTTCAGGCTGTTTTATCAGACATTCCATTCACAGTGACTGGGAAATGATATATTTTTTTTTTTTTTTTTTTTTTTTTTTTTTTGAGAAAATGTTTGTGTGTTATCAGTATCTATTCAATCCCAAAAATTGCGAAGAAAAAAATTTAAATAGAAGTACATTTTTTATACTACCTTCTTTTATAGAAAGTGCATAAGCTGAAAATTTTTATGCAAAAAAAAAAAAAAACTTTATTCAGATTCCCTTAAATATTCATAATATATTCACTTTCCTTCAGCTTTTTTATGCTAAGTTTATTTTTGCAAAGGAAAATTTACGACTTCCTAAAATATCCAACAAACGTCTTTGTTTTTAAAGTATTCTAAGTAATGCTTGTATATTATATTTCCTGAGATCTTTGTAGTGCAACAGATACTTTCCCATTAAACACTCTTTGAATTTCAGAATGCTAATACAGAAAATAATCCTACACTTTTGAGGATACGGTTCTTTGTATCTATATGCAAGTAGTATTTATACGCACAAACTTTTATATATGTGTGTGCTATTAAAAAAAGAAAGCGCATAAAATGAATATTTAAATATATTTGAATCTGGTTAGATTTCATTGTCAATTGTATTTTCACAGATGTTATTTAGAACAATTTTGTAATACTTCAATAGAAATTCACATTGAAAACAATTTCATTATTTCTTTCGCTCAAATATTAGTTATTTCATTTCGACTTTTCAAACAAGACGTAAATGAAACGGAAATAAAAATCATAAAAATTTCAAGTAGTTTCAGGCTGTTTTATCAGACATTGCATTCACAGTGACCGGGAGATGATTTTTTTTTTTTTTTTTTTTTTTTTTTTTTTTTTTTTTTTTTTTAATGTTTGCGTTTTATCAGTATCCACTTCATTCCAAAAATTGCGAAGAAAAAAAATGAAATAGAAGTAACTTTTTTATACTACCTTCTTTTATGAAAGGTACATAAGCTTAAACAATATTTTATGTAAAAAAAAAAAACTTTATTTAGATTCCCTTAAATATTTATAAAATACTCACTTTCCTTCAACTTTTTTATGCTAAGTTTATTTTTGTAAAAGAAAATTTACGACTTCCTAAAATGTTCAACAAAGGACTTTGTTTTTTAAATATTGTAAATAGTGCAGTAAATAATATTTTCTGAGATCTCTTGTTCTGCAATAGATATTTTCTCATTAATCAAATGAATTTAAGATAATAATTACAAACGTTAGGGAAGTTTTAATAATTAAATTTTGTCACTTTCGTTATCATCTATTTAAAACAATGCATGTTACTACTTGTCAAAACTGAGAAAGTTTTTAATTTTTTAAGTGGCATTGAGGAGTAGGATTAAGCGATATACCTTGATACCGTTATACATAAATATTTCCTTAAGATCCCGGTAACGATATTGAGATTTCAATCCTTCCGATATATCATTGAAACAGTATTTCTTCCTATTTCAGAAGTTTCGGAAATTACCGAACTATGGAATTTCGAATTTACCAAATATCGACGAAAAAGTCGGTTACTTTTACTAATACCGCAATTTTCTTGCATTATTTGCAAAAACTTTTTCCATTGTAATATATTTTTTTAATTTATACACTTTAAAAAAAACTGTTAAATTTACGGCAAAAATTGCTGGCAGCAATGTTGTCAGCAGTTTTTGTCCTAACAATTGCAGTAAAATTACAAGTAAATTTTTTATTACATCTAATTTTACTGCAATTTTTGTCGTAAATTTAATTTTTTTTTTGTTTACAGTGCAAGTAATTAAATTATTTTTTAACATATCTGTTTTCTTATTATTTTATTTTATTATGTACATTTTTTTTGTTTCATTTGGACAATTTTTAATGCTTAATGCACCAAAAGTTCTCAATAATACAATTTTAAATCAGATCTATAGGAAGAAGATTTGCATTTATAAAGCAATGCACAAATAAAAAAGAAAACAAAATCACAAAAATTTTAAATAGTTTCAGGCTGTTTTATCAGACATGTCATTCAAACTGACTGATTTTTTTTTAGAGAAAATGTTTGTGTTTTATCAGTATGCATTCCATCTCAAAAACTGTGAAGAGAAAAAATTAAATAAAAGTACCTTTTTTTCACTAGCTTCTTTTATGGAAAGTGCATAAACGAAACAGTATTTTATCTTAAAAAAAACTTTATTCAGATTCACTTAAATATTCATAATATTTTCACTAGAAAGACCGCCCCACGGAGGGCAACCCACCCGATAGGGCCTATATCCCAAGCGTAGATAATTGGCGGCATAAACAAAACCAAAACCATAATATTTTCACTTTCCTTTAACTTTTTTATACGAAGTTTATTTTTGAAAAAGGAAAATTTACGACATCCTAAAATATTCAACAAAAGAATTTTTTTTTAATATTCTAAGTACTGCAGTAAATAATATTTCCCGAGATCTTTGTGTTGCAGCAGATATTTTTTCATTAATGAAAGTAGTTCAAGATAACAGTTAAATATGCTAAGGAAGTTTTAGTATTAATTAAAATTTTCCCCTTCATTATCATGTACAATCGGCTCTCGTTAATTCGAACACATCGGGACCACAAGAAATGTTCAAAGTATCTGAAGCTCGAATTGTGGAAAATATGAAATGCAAACATCATTAATATAGTGCTATTACAAAGGAATCAATGTTAGTGGTTTTTTTAATTTATTTCGTCTGTTATCATTAGACTATGACTTAATATTAAATTAGAATATATAAATACATAAATTAATTAAAATATTAGAAACAAGCACAATGGAAGAAAAATTTAAAGAGTCACTGATGGACAGACGGGACACTAAGGAAGTGGATATCAAATGCATTGGATTATATGTATACTCGTTCGGAACAATTTTCAAAAAAATGAAAGAAAGAAAATTATTCAAATGATCTGTTCAAATTAATGAACATTTTTACTTCATTCTACCATTGAAAATTTCGGGACTTCGTGTATAGTTCGAATTAAGCGATACTTACTTACTTGTTACTACTGATAAAATTAGGGAAGTTAAGAACAAAAAAACTGCATTCTTTTCTTGATAAAATCAATAGCCTTAACAGCAGAATAAAATTCACCCTAGAAGTTTAACAGAATCAAAAACTTGCCTTTTTAACTGCCTTTGTCTTACTAATCAGAAATAAAACCAATCAAAGCCTGGATCGTAAGGTTTTTAGGATAATTAACAGGTCTAATTTTACAATCCCATTTACTTGCAGTTCTCCTATTAATTTCAAACTAGCACCTTTTAATTTTTACATAAAAAGGCCTTTTCAAGTTTGCTCAATTCATTTTCTGAATGGAGAGCTAGATTTAATTAGAAAAATAGCCGTTGAGAATTCCATCCCCCTCCATTTTATTGAAAGAATAATAAACAGGTTTAAAGTGGAACGTCAAGATATGCAAGTTAAAGGTCCCATAAAAAGTATAAAATTTTGTAAAGTTAATTATATTCCGAAGTTTCTTGAAAGCATAAGGCACGCTCTAGCTAAATTTGATATTGCATTAATAGCACTCTGCTGGGCAGATCTGGACTCCTGTAACGGAAATTCTTAATTAAATATGCCAGCATACCCTAAACCCCCTAGTGAATTAGGTAAGCTACTCCTAATCACTTAATTTTAGAAAATTCATAGTGCTAAGTAAAAAAAAATAGTCAATCTCTAATAAAAGATAAAAGTGATCGTAAAGGTCCTGGTTAAATCCTTAGATAATGGTAAGGCATCAGCCTTCACTCTACCCTATATGCGTTGTGTAATTTTGAAAAAGGAATTAACTTCTAGACCGTCAATAAATGTCAGAACTTAAAATACAAAAACAGTTTTTTTAACTTAAGTATAATTGAATCTTAGAAAACCATACTAACAATAAAATAAAATAGGACTCATGGTCGAAATGAAATATACAAGTTTAACAATTAATATACATTTATTTACAATATTATTTACAAATTAAAGATGTGTCACACGACACATCGGATTCAAACATGATAAAAAAAATAACAGTTAAACGTTTATCCACACAATTACTAGTGATAATTCTAGAATAAAAATTTTATTTTAATAATTCATTATTCTAATCCTTGGGTACCAATTTGAGCGTACAAGCCAATTTTACTCATATTTCTTTAAGCCCTCAATAAAACCTGGGGAACAATAAAATTAAAATGCAGTACCTTTGTATCTTTAGTCGTTGAGAGAAATCTGGAACAGCAAGAGCAGTCATTGTCAGCGTCCGTTGAATCAATCCTCCTCGGATGTGGTGACACTTAGTAATGATCCTGACGATGGCACACACTCATTCTCTTTCGACTCATAAACATCGAGTCTCAAACTAATTTTTGTGGAGGTTTTCACCTCAAAAGAAAGCTTTCAAAAAACCAGGAGCATCTTTTTCATTTCAGCCAGCATCCTGCATCATTCTGCCCCAAAAAAAGAACTCTCAATCTCTCATCCATAGCAGGCGGGGCTAACCCCCTTTTCTCCCTCATACACCAGAGTTGACCAGTAAGTTTTTTTTTACTGATGACACCTCGACAGGGATTCGCTGGCCCTTTTGTACGAAGAGAGGGGACTCCTCTCCTATTGCCTGCCTTCCCGTCCGATAGAAGAAAAAAGCCGCGAATTTACAACTTGGTGTGGGATTTCAATTTTATTACTCTGTCATAAATTTGCGTATAAATCCAGTCCTGACAATACTGTCAAGACATTGTGTCCACGGCGCCTGGTCCTCGGAACTCCTGATAATTGGCTTGTTTTGCTTCTTAACATGTAAATAGCTCTAACATGAAGTATAATACTCTTTACAAACATTCATATTACATATAAATATATATATATATATAACATCAGAAAATTAATTATATACTTAATATACACTTTTATAATCAGCACTAACAATATTAATAATAAAATTTCAAAAATAATTATGTACAATTTCTTTTATCCATATGAATATCAGTAGAATTGCTGGATCCTTACATGTTTCCAGCACACTCCTTCCCCCCAAATTAAGAGTTGTGTTGAACATAAAGATTGACCCTATTCAAGACATAGATAAATTAGGTGTATACAGTATTCCTATCAAGACAGATAGAAAAGAATATGTGCACATAGGTATGACATTAAGGAAACTTCAAAAGAGATTGAAAGAACACGACGCAGATTTAAGATTGGGTAGACCCCACACTGCACTTTCAAGATTTGCATAAACTCAGCCTATAGAAATAGATTTCAACAGTTAAAAATAATCTTTCATACTACTGGACACCTTGAAGCTATCATTAGAGAATCCATCGAAATAATATCCAATAAAGAAATAGCATATAATGATGCACTTTCCTACGATATTCACGCAATATGGAGAAATTTTATTCATAATAGTTAAGCCTATGTTTTTTGAAATATCTTCAACAGTTTTTATTCAATCCCTATTGCTCCGTTTCTTCAACCCCCCCCCCCTCCTTCCTCCCTCGATGTAAAAATGGACTGATCCGAATGAGCCTGAGAACGCCAGTAGTAATAACTGTCATTTGTAGTTTTTCTTACTGACGAAGACCGCATAAGTGACGGTTGAAAACGCTCTGAACTTTTTTTAAAACTTTAAATGTATTTTTAAGTTTTTGTAAGTTTTCTTATGCACCTTTTAAGTACACTCTAAATAAAAAGGAGTGAATAGTCACTCCAGAATAGTGAATACTCACTCTATCGCAGACTCAAAATATGCCGAACCTCTTTAGAGTGACTATTCACTTTGGGCAAAAGTGGAATCATTGACTCTTTGAAAGAGTGAATACTCACTCCTAGGAAGTGAATATTCACTCTACACAGGGGTCAATAATCACTATTTCTGAGGAGTGACTATTCACTTTTCCTAAAGGAGTGCGTTTTTTCACTCCTAGTAGGAGTGAGTAGTCACTTTTTCATAGGAGTGAATGCTCTTTTTTTTTAAATGAATTCCTTTTTCTATTGCTATTATGGGCATTTTAAAAAAAATCGTGTCTTTTAGAACATACAATGAAAATAAATACAAACGTGGTAAAGATTGGAATAAAATACTTTATTGACAATATTTATTTAATTCAAAGTATGTAACATTAATTGAACTTTTTAAGAGAAAACGTAATTAAATTTACACATGAATTAGATTATTGACAGAAATAAACTATTTTATTCCAATCTTTCTCCTTGTGTTTGCTTTCATTGGTAGTCCCATAAATACATGATAGTTTTAAAATGCCCATAAGCACAAGTTATTAAACAGTTTTAAAATATTAAACATACATTTTTTTTTCAGATATACCCATTAAGTTATACATAATAAATCCATAATGCACGTTATCTATGGTTTTTTTTTATGTATAATTAAAATCTTATTTCTGAAAAATATATATTAATACAAGCCGTATTTATAAAATGACATGGTAAGTCATATTTAATTTCAATTTTTTATTTCCGTATATAGAGTAGATGTGCATGTAGTACCTGCCGGCGAAGACACTCACGAGCTAATGGGGAGAGATTTTTCTAATATCTCGTTTGCATTTTGACATTTTATTTATTTATTTTACATTGAATAGCTGAGGTTCGTCTCTATATCGCATCTTTTTTACTTTTTCGATTTCGGTCTCAGATATTTTTATAAAGTTTCTTTTACTTTCAAAACCGGTACCAAAAATGAAAGTGTTATTTAAAAAAATATCTGTAGACAAAATTGAAAAAGTAAAAATAAACAAATATTTAAGAGAAAATGTGTTTTTGACGACTTCTGTAACTTAAGTGTTTTTATTTAAATGGTGAACGATTAAGCCCTATAAGCCCCTCTTTGACTGTGCCCTTAAACATTTTTTTCGGCTTCATGAGCGGTTTGATTGCCAGATTATAAAATAGGCAAAACATCGTTAGATTCATTTTAAAAAAATAATAATAAAATGAAGAAGATATTGAAATTTTATAAGTCACATTAATATAACTTAAAAACAACTATTTATAAAAATTTTAGTGTCATTACATTTTGGTAAGTGCAATTAAAAAATTAAAATTGATTACATAAGTTTTTAATTAAATCAAAATATTTTATGCACTATAAACATTACCATAATAGATTTTTTAACAGTGCCTATATGAGGTGTACGTTACTGGAAAATCACTACTTAAGTATTCCAGTAATGGACACTCTTCTAAAACCTTAAAAATTATTGAAATTTTATAAACGATGTTAAATACATAAAAAATTCAAAGCTTTCTTCAACTACAAAAAAAAAATTGCAAATTTTGCAATAAAATAAGGAATACATAAATTTATTAAATGAAGCCAGCTCTTAGTATGATTTTCAATGAAAAACAGTGAAACTTCAAAACATTATTTTGTGCTTCCTGATTGGTTTAATTAAGAGTGTCAACAAAAGTGCTAAATTATAAAATATGCAAGGGCGAGTTACGAAAAAAAAAATAAATAAAAGCTAAATTTTTATTATTTATTATTATTTTTTTTATATAAACCAAAAACATTCAGGTGTGTACATTACTGTTACATCTACCCTATAGTATTCTATAAATGCGAGTTAAAGTTTTATAAAAGTATACTCATGTACGAAAAAGAAAAATAAAGAAAATATAAAATACAAGAAATGACTACATATGTATTATTCTTACTATTGGAAAAACAATTTTAATGAGTTATTTATCTCTAATAAATAAAATCTAATATAAGTCATACTGCAAACTTTTAAAATTACTATAGCCGTTCATTTATAAACATCAAGGATAAAACACAAATATTTGCGATTTTTTTCCCCCTCCACGCACATAAAGATAGCAGAAGCAGACAGCTTCCTGTTAAAATAAAACCTTAACTCAACATTCTAGAAGTTACATTCGGAAAATAAAAAGTTGAAATTAAAATTGACTTACCGGTTTTTTTATCCCTTGTTTGATGAATAATAATCCTTTGTTTGATAAATAAGATATGCGCAGTGCAACATCTTCGTCACTGAGTATTAATGGAGTATTATTGCTTTTTACTGAATTATTTGTTCTCTATTTTGACTCCAGATCAAGAAACTTAATCTATGTGGATTATTTTGAATCATAAGATATCGGAGTATATCATTCAAAGATCGAAATTTAAACTACTTTTCAGTATTAATAATACAAATTAAAGATCCACATTTGTAGACCGAGGAAACGAAAGTGAGACACATAACGGACACGATAAAATGGCGGAAACATTTTTATCATCACAACTGAGAAGACGATTTCTGATTGGCTGATGCGTAATACATATCTAAGTCACTTTTTAAGAGTGACCGTTGACTCTATCGAAGGAGTGACACTCATTTTTGAAAACGAGTGCGTTTTAATGGCAAATAAGCGTAATTTTATAGGTTGTATTATAAAATGTAATTTTTGAAAAGTAAGAATTGACATATTTTGGTACTTTTCATTGTTTTACTCCATATATTGGTTCAAAGTTGAGCGGGGATTTTTTTTCAAGCGTATAATGCCGGGCTTTCACTCTCGTTGACGGAGTGAGATTTTTCACTCTCGACCATGGAGTGAGATATTTCACTCTCGAGAACGGAGTGAGATATTTCACTTTTTTTTAGGGAGTCGGAAATTCCACTCTTTAAAGAGTGCATTTGTATAAAGTTCACTCTAAAAAGAGTGAAAATGCAAATCACTCCTACAAAAAGTGAGCTTTTCACTCCTCCCAATTTTAGAGTGTAATTTGTATACAGTTAAGTTCATTTTTTACGTTTCAAGATTAGGGAAGGTTTTTTAATTTCTTAAGTTGCATTGAGCAGCATGGCTAGGCGATATACCGTAATACCGTTAGAAATTGATGTTTCTTTTAGATCGCGATTACCATTTTGAGATTTAAATCCTTCTGATATATCGTTTGAAACAGTATTTCACCTCACTTCCGAAGTTTCGGAAATTACGGAGTTACGGAATTTCGAATCTACCGGATATCGGTGCTGTTATTTTTACAAATACCGCGATTTTCTTGCATCGATTTTCCATTTGAATATATATTTAAATTTAATATATATTTATAATTCTTTTTTTAATAATTATTTAATTATTAATATATTTTAGTTTATAGGTTATTACATTCTTTTCATTTAATAATCTATTAGCTTACTATTGTATTATGTACATTTTCTTGTTTCATTTGAGTTATTTATAATTTTAACTTTTAAAAAATTTTCAAGAATACAATTTTAGATCAGATATGTAAGGGAGAATATCTGCATTTTTTAAAGCAATACATAAAAATTTTAATCAATTTATCTTTTTAATATGTTAAATTAATATATTGAATAGTTGGTTTTTTTTTCTTGCTAATCAGCACACACACACATGCTTGTTATGTTTTATACGAAGGACAGTTACATTTACGACTCTAAGGGAGTGACATTAGAATTAAAATATATCACTTTGTCGAAAATATCGATATTTGATCAGTGATATATTACGAGATTAAAATTCTGATATCGAACAGCCCTATTGAGCAGATATGCAGTTTTCAAAATTAAGGATACAAGATGGAGTTCACCGAATTTCGACGAACGTAAATGTTTAAGTAGGAGATGTTTCATTGATTTATAATAAACCTACAAAATTAGCTACAATAAAAAATGCAGCTTACAATCATCAGACTAACGCTCAAACAAATATTATTTAAAGATAAAATTAAGAAAAAAAAGATACTATTTCTATAAAACTCAATTGTCCAAATTATTAAAATTAAATTTTATCGCATACGTAAAAATATAAAACTAAAGCAAAATATGATAAAGATCAGTTATTAAGATGAAGTTATCAATTGATTGTTTGGTATAAATGCGTATGAAAAAAAATTCAAATTGACACGATCTTAGAATTTCACGTGAAATCTAAACTCGTCATAATTTTCATCTTCTCATAATTTACATGCACACATTTAAATTTTTATCAATTTAAGAGAAAATAGGTATTTCTGTTGCCACGATTAGAAAATTCGTACTAAAAACTATAAAAAAATTTGTATGTCAAGAATAAATTGAGATACAGCTTTCAAACAAATTGCATTTAAAAGTACATATTTTTTTCTATACGATGGTGTAAAAATTGAAAATGTGCAATGGTTAGAAGTATAAAATTTGCAGTACCGAAAATTGAAAAACCGATTGTATGTGAAAGTGTTGCCATTAGGAAAATGACGTATGCGTTACGCACAGATACGTTTGGCCATTATAATATAGATGTTTAATCAGGAAACAAAGTGTCGTCCTTGTTATTTTTGGAATACTAAAATCAAACGAGTTTCTTCGTTAGCGGCACTGAATAAATTAAGGTATCCTCACACCTTGGGAAGGATTTTTTGAATTTTTTGAAATTTTCTCTTGTTATCCATCTTTTATATTAACATTTACTTTAAAACTTTGAAAAAAATATGTATATAAATTTTAACACTTACTCAGAAATATTTTTTTAAAAGAGAAAAGAAGTCAAAACTACGTCAAAAATTGACATTTCCGCAAAACGTCATAACTCAAAAATAAAACAGTGTATTGACATTTTGTAAATTGCATATCAAACAGAATAACCTTTTTCTAGGATTTAACCCTTTCCGGCACACTGTGCCCGGTCTGAAATATCTAATTTTAATTTCAAACTTGCAAACGGCAACAGCAATATTTTAGTAAAATCTTGCTTTTACAATAGCAGCTTAAATTAGGGGTTTCAAAATCTCGAAAAAAAAAACTGTTTGTGAATTCCGGTGTTAGTCAATAATTTCTCATTTTACAACCAGATACTGCCCTTGCAGAAAAGGGTTAAACTGCACACCTTATAATTGCATTTCTATCTCAGATGATATGGCAGTTAAAGTACTAATATAATGAAAAATTCGCAAAATGTGTCTTAAGTTCGTCATTTATACCAGTATTAATATAAGAGTATTTAAAATATTACCATGAGCGTAGTCTATTTCCTCAGAAGACATTTGTATAAAAAGTACAGAACATTTCTTGCATATTTTTTTTTGTTTGTTTTAAGATGTTTTGCGTATAGTAAAAATTTGAAAAAATTCGAGAAAAACCTAAAAATAATTTTTTAAACACAATTGAAAAGCTGTAATAGCTGTAACTGTAAACGGCTGTAAGTTTGGTTATAATTAAGATAATGACAAAATTTAAGCAGAATTCGACAGATAAAAGAGTCAATTTAAAAACTATTGCATAAATGAAAAATCAACATTTTGATTGAAAATTAAGTTTTAAATGTATTCGCATACCTCAAGAAAATCAAAATGATAAAGTGTCTTACGTAATTTAAACCCCTGACCGCCGAGCAAAAGGGCAAAAATGTAATGTTGTTTTCTCCTTAATTAATTTTAAATGTTAATAAAAAAGGGATTTTTTTACATGGTACAATTTTTTTTTTTTTTTTTTTTTTTTTTTGTAACGTATCTGCTTATAAGCTTTGAAAGCATCAATTGTAACTTAATTTCTCAAAACTGGCTTTTATTTATGTAATTATATTAATTTAAATAAAACTTCAATTGCAATGAAAGTTGCAGCCTAGGGAACGGATATATCCGGCGCGGCAGTGGGAAGGTTAAGACATCTTTATCAGTAGACAGTTCTTTTACACTAACTAACACACGTTTTTAGATAAAATGCTTCTGTGTGCTTTTCGCATGTAATCTACCTTTAAAACTGAAAGTAAAGTTAAATCAAAGATACAGAACTTTTTCGCTTCTATTTTTATTGGAATTTTCATAAACTGCGACAGTAAATTCTCTTATTCAGATTCCCTTAGATATTTATAATAAAACCAACTTATTGAACGGTGCAGTTTTGTTACATTATTCTTAATGTATTGGAAAGTGTTTCATAGTCTATGCTTTACGCATACATTTTTTCTTCTTTCTTATTTTCGTTTTCAATTTGATTAAAATCTCAAAAAGTACTTCATAATTATTTTTCGTCCGTTTTCTTTAAAGATTCATAATATTTTCGCTTACGAAAATTGTGTTCTTTAGAAAAGCAAAAATGTTTTAACACAATTATGTTCAACAAACAAGTTTCATAACTATCTATAAATAAGACGATTATGTATAAATAAATATTTTCAACGATTATATGTAAGTAAAGCTGTTCAACGGTTACATGGAAGTAAAGGTATTCCAGCAATTGTATAAGTACGAAGTGAAACCCGTCGAAATTCGACGAAAGAAAATGTTTAAGAAAGAACTGCTTCATTGATTGATAATAAATCTAAAAAATTAGTTACAGTAAAAAAAAAAAAAAAAAAAAAAAAAAAAAAAAAAATCTTATAGTGGTCAGTCTAACTGTTTAACAAATATTATTTAAGCTAAAATTAACAAAACACTATAAAACACAATTATCCAAATTATTAAACTAAATAAAACCGAAATTCACCGGATAATAACAGGCGATATTTTTCAGATAGTATACTCATTTTAGTTTCTATTTTTTTTTTCAATTATAAGAGAAAATGGAGTAATTATGTTGACACAAATACAAAATTGATACTAAAGATTTAAAAAAAAAAATCAATATCACAAAATTTAATTGAGTTACAGCTTTGAAACAAATTGCATTTAAAAGTACATTTTTTTCTCTACACTACCGACGCGACGGTGAAAAAATTTTAAATGTACGATGTCTAGAAGGGTAAATTTTGCAGTAGCGAAAATTGCAAAACGAAATTACTGGGGAATGTGTTGCCATTTGCAAAATGACGTATGTGTTACGCACAGATACGTTTGGCTTTTATAATATAGACGTATGTGTTACGCACAGATACGTTTGGCTTTTATAATATAGACGTATGTGTTACGCACAGATACGTTTGGCTTTTATAATATAGATATTCATTCTTTCAACTGAGCTCTTAATATATCCTACGCAAAACTTCGTTTTTTATTAATGTCAACAGTTTTCTCCAGTGAATAACATTTTAGAAAATTTCGAGTCGTAATAGATCCTTCTTCTTCAATTAAAATAATTTAAATTTTAAGTAAATAAAAAGAAAAGTTCCCAATTAAACTGATGACATTGATCTCACAGGCTATTCACACTAATTCTATACAGGTATACGCCTTATAAGAATGAACCGGCATATCAAATTTTAAGCAAATCGGATAGTTCTGCATGAAAAAAAACATTTATCTAAATTAAGGGGAGATTAGCCCCTATTACCAACTCCCTTTAATTATTGACCAATGAACCTCCAAACCTAATCAGAGAAGCACCTTATCAGAATAAACCGGTATACCAAATTGATGCAAATCGAATGATTTTGCATGAAAAACCTTTTTATTGAAATTAAAGGTCGGGGAATTAGCTCTCCGTTTTCGTTTCCTTTATTTTTAATCAATGATCTTCCAAATGTAATTACATAAGCGCCTTATCAGAATAAGCCAGAATATCAAACTTCAAGTAAATCGGGTAATTCTGTGTGAAAAGCTTATTTATCTAAATTAAGAGACATTAGACCCTTTTCTCCATTATATTTAACCAATAAACTCTTAAAACGAATGAGAATTAATAAAAATAATGAGTCTTATCATAGCAAACCTAGAAAGAATATTGAAGCAAATCGGATATTTCTATCTAGAGTTATGGCATTACGTATATACGTACAGTCGTATTTATATACAGAACCTGTAGGCGCATAAGTTCTCAGGATTTGATAACCTATAAGCTAAAAAAGGAAAAATAGCTAGATGAAATTTGCAATATTAATTCAATTCTTTTCCCTTTTTATATTCTACACATGTACATGAAATTGCACATTGCTATTTATACAGTTGTAAAAGATTTTAATCCTTTTACTATCACTTACGAAATGATATTTTTACACAGAAGAATGTTTTTAAACAAAAAACAGTAGATATATCAAACTTCGCTAATTTGGAATGAAAAGAAACAAGATGTCTCGTAAATGGACATAAGAGATTAAGAAAATCAAAATCATAAAATCATAAAATCTCTCAAGCAGTGTGAGGCGTTTTTATCAGGCACTTTTTTACATACTGACTGTTAAATATTTTTATCCACTTCGGAACTGGTAGCTTTTACGAAAATTTTATTCGGAGCACAACTTTTTTTTTTTTTTTTTTTTTTTTTTTTTACTATTTGAAAATAGCTGTTGTCCTGGGTAGAGAATTGGGATATCAGAAGTATATCTGAATCATTTTATTGGTTGAATTCCGCAACTTATTGATTTTCTGATTGATCCATGCTTAATGTCTAGAAATGGAATACTTCTGTTGCCATGATGACCAAAAAAAAAAAAAAAACACAAAAATTAGTATTTCAAAAACAAATTCAGATACAGGTTTAAATAAGTTGCATTTAAAAGCATTTTAACAAGTTTCATAAGTTGAATTTTTTTTCTTTATACGATGGTGTAAAAATTGAAAATGTGCGATGTTTTGAAGATTAAAAATTTACAGTATCAAAAATTATTAAACTGAAATTGCATTTAATATTTGTTTATGACTGATCCAGGAATATTAACGTAACTCTAAATGTCCAGGCATATTAATATGACTTCGTTATTACATGTAAGCTACATTTTGATCATCATAAAAATGATGTTTTTATTGTTTTCTAAATGTAGAAATCATCTGTAAATCTAAATCTACAGTCTTTGGAAATATTATTTTCCAAATAGTCGTCGTAATTTGTTAAATTATATATATTTTTTAAAAAAATATAATCATTATTATTTAAGTAATCGTTATAAATAATCACGAAAATGCTCTAATTAAAGAAATCAAAAATTCCTTTTTTTTCTGGTGTCAAAAAACAAATTTTATATGCTCTTTTTGAAGATGCATATACAGTAGAACCCCGATAATTCGGATTAATTGGGACCAGGCCCGATCTGGATTGTCGAAAATCCGGATTATCCGGAGAATGTGAACAAATGAAATAAAATAAAACACATTCTCCGAAAATCACCTTTATACTGAATATATTCAATATTTACAGAGAGTAAAAAGATTTACCTGGTAATTATACAATTTGTTGTATTTTGCTGTGCCAGATTTGCGGACCGCATGGTCACACATAGCCTTGAGCATAAGTAGTTCGTTGGATGTAGTTTCCACATGACGTTCAAAATAAATCATTAATTGCTCCAAATGGGAAGTTGCTTCAACATAGTTTATAACTTCTGGTTTATCATCATTGATAATGGTTTTTGTCTGCATCATGTTCATTTTCTTCAGTTGTGCACAAAGCGATTATTAAGTCATCTGTAAGCGAGACATGCTCTTTATTTTCTGCTTCCAACCAATTCTTCATGTCGCTGTTATCATCATCGGAGAAACCATCATTTTTTAAAAACAAGCTGACAAAATGTCCAGGTGTAATTTCTCTTTCGTTCTCATTTATTCCTCCTTCTATTTCGATTTTTCGCGATTTGTTGAAGGGTTTTGGTACGAAGACAAGTAAACGGTCCCAAGAGACCTATGGACTCGCTGACAAAGATCGGAAAACGCTCCTTATCAGTCATTGTGTCTATAAGGACTATTTAATTTGCTTTCTTGCAATACTCTGAATAAATCTTTATTAAGCAGTGAGCTTTTGATGACATTTTAAATGGATTAAATAGAAAACTGTTAAAATTGAAATTGCCAAAGCTTAAAATGATTCACAGTTTTTCCTTTCATAGTTAACATTAAAGAGTTTAAATAAGGAAGAATGAGGCGATCTTCCGAAAGGATTTCAGAAAAAAACTTTTTTACTCAGAATAGGAGGCTGAAATAAATTTATGTTATGGAAATTTTCCGATCACTTCTCAAACTTGAAAAAAAAATCGACCAAACCGATCCGGATTAACGGGGTCCAAATTAGCGGGGTTTTACTGTATGCAATAAGCACCCATGGTCCCGAATAGATTTTAAAGAGCATATTTCTGTCTACTTCCTACATTTATTGTATTGTATTCTAAAAGCACGAAGAGAAAAGTTAAATCAAAAACACTAAATATCCCCCCTATTTTCTTTTTTATTTACGATGCTTCCAAGTTCAAACAGTGTTTAATAAAAGTTCTTATTTAGATTTCTTTACATTTTCATAATATTTTCACTTTCAAACGCATCTTTTTTTTTACAGTGTTTATTTTTAAATAAAAAGAATGCGATCTCTTAATGTATTCAACTCAAGACCTAATGTATTCAACTCAAGACTATTTTCAGCAGTACAGATAATAAATAATAACACTTTCTTAGATTTTTTTTTATTTAAATAGATTTTTTTTTATTAAAATCATTTTAGATAGTCTGCACAATAGGAAAAGTAATATGAAATTTGTGATATGAATGTTTTAGAAAATCAGAAATTTTAAGGCGCCTTTATTAGAATCCATTTTAACACTAAACAATAAAAATTTTCGACGTAATTTTATGTGTACATTCAACATTTATTCTATCTTTTAAATTACCAATAGAAAAGTTAAATCAAAGATACAAAATTTTCCTACAATCTTTTTATTTGAAAATTGGTCATTAACTGAACAGAACAGCATAAAAAATTATTCGTTGTATATTAAATATTCATAGCATTTTCATTTTTTAAATATTTCCCACGGTTTTTTTCCATGAAAAAGCAGAATATGCGAGCAAGCAGTGGGCCAAACTTAAAAATAATCGGAGCCCAAAGTAGTACAGTCGAACCCCGTTATAACGAACTTCAAGAGACTGAAGTTTTTGTTCGCTATACTGGTGGTTCGCTATATCTGAACCGTTAAAAAAGGTTAGAGTTTACAAAATATGTATATAATTACTTGATACCTATGTGTTCAATAATGATGTGTTAAGAAAAAAACGTAAATTCTACTAGATATGATCATTAATGAATTAAATTTATTAAAATTGATTACATTAAACTAGCACAATACTAAATAAATTAACTAAAAATGAAGACAAATAGAAATAGGGTAAAGCGCCCATTATCTAAGCATTCGAGACCAATCCTAGTTCGTATAAATGTTAGGATAAATGAGCAAACAATTTAAGGAATTATCCTGATTATGCTATTGGGTGAGTGCAAAAGTTCATGCGGAGTTTGAGAGTAAAAGTCACACAGTGATTAGGCAAACAAAGTTCTTTATTCAATCAATGATATATGCTCCATCGTTTTCTATAATCTGTTTCCAATGTTCTGGCAGCATACGGATGCTCGGATCATCAAACTTATCCGGTTTAGATTCGAAGAACGAAGACACGGCGTTTTTTAAGGCATCCAAAGAGTCTAGTTTTTTCCATTTAAATGGTTTTGCAATGATCAGAACAAATGACAATCAGGTGGAGCAATATCAGAGGAATACGGTGGATGAGTTAGGATATCCCATTTCAGGCTGTTCTGTTTGCGCAACGTCTGTTTCTAAACGTGTGGTCTGGCGTCGTCATGATGAAAGACTACAACCTTAATATTTGGCAAAATCGGACGTTTCTGTTTGATTTCTTGATTCAGACGAGTTAATTGGCGACAGTACTTGACTGAATTAATCGTTTGGCCAGCTGGGAAAAACTCAAAATAAATCATGCCCTTTCAATCCCACCAAACACAGAGCATCATCTTCATTAGGTGAAAAATGGCTTTGCCTTCGCGTCATCATGCTCACATTGCTGAACATAGTTGTAAAAGACCCATTTCTCATCGCCCGTAACTAATCGATCCAAAAACGGCTCGTTTTTGAGCCGCCCGAGTAAAGAAACTTCAGCAGAAATTCACTCGATTTTGTTCCTCTCGGTCAGCAAATGGAGTACACATATATCGAGCTTCAAATCGAATCTTATATTTTTTAAACGCCAGAAAGTAGTCAATCGGTGAGCGTTAAGTGCTATAGCAGCTTCTTCTGTTGAAATTCATGGAGTATTTTAAACTAAAATACGCACAATATCGACATGAATGTGTGAAGGTTGACCGGATTGTGGTCCGTCTTCAAGGTTAAACTCTCCGCAGGGAAATATCGCAAACCATTTTTTCACTGCTCGTTTAGTTGGTGCTTGAACTTGATAAACCTCTTAATTGTTTTTTACGACTTCTGCAACGTTTATTCCCTTCCGAAACTCGTAAAGCATAACTTGCCATAAATTCACCTTTCCGACACTCATTTTGAAGGTAAATTTTCTTGAAACAGTTTGTATCTACACAAACTATTTTGTTTGAAATGAAAGCTGCACACGTCACCTTTCCGACGACCTGTCTTAAATAGATGGCAGTATTAATGACAACATTTTACGCCGCTTCTAACTACATCTATTGCACCTCTGCACGAACTTTTACACTCACCCAATAAAACCTTTAAATTTTATCCAGCCTTAGGATGACTAACATTAATTATTGGCGCGTTAAAAATTGTTTTATATTTATTTTGTTTGTTTACTTTTTCATTATTTAAATTTTCCTTTTTTCATCATCTTGTGGTCGCCAGAGAGTATAATTTAAAGAAGAAAAGCTTTTGATTATTATATATATTAAAATAATTTAAGATATTCTGAAAGATGAATAAATAATATGAAATTTGCGGGCTTGATTAATATGTTTTATTATTATACATGGCTGTTTGCAAAGTTTGAAAAAAAATCAAAATCATAAAGTCTCTCAAGACTTTTAAGCCACATATATTAGACACTTTTCTTTCATATTGACTCATAAATATTTTTGAGAGAATGTTTATGTCTACATTTTAGCATGCATTTTATGCTTAAAAGCGTCTGTAGAAAGGTTAAATCAAAAGTTTTACTGCTGTTCACTGACTTTTCTTTTAGGTATTCTCAAACTGGAGCAGTATTTTATAAAAGTTTTTATCCATCTTCTTTAAATATTCATAGTATTCTCACTTTCCTTCTCCCCTCCTTTCCAAAGTTTGTTTTTGAAATCGAAGATTTACGAGCTTCTAAAATATTCATCTGGAGGCTTTGCTTCTGAAAATAATGTGAGCAGTATGCTCCTGTAAATAATACTTTCTCAAATCTTTTTAATGCCATGTGTTATTTTTTTAATCAACGTATTTTAAGATATTGTGTGAAAAAGTAAAAAGGATATGGAATTTGCTGTATTAAATGTATTTTCTAATTTTTTTCATACATTCAAATTTTTACATATTACTTTTTTTCTTGAGATTTTAATTCAACCATTTTAAATTAACCTAAGGTCTTAAGTTTTTATTTTCAGCGTCCCGTTTCTTGATAATATGGCTGAATAAGTAGATTTAAGGTGATCTGGTGTAATAACGCCAAGTGTCAATATTATGAATAATTATTAAATAATCCGGTAAATGGCACCCATGGTCTCTGCGCAGAAGGGATCTGAGTCATATAAAATAAAAACTACAGCTTAAAATTAATTTGTTTTATTTGTAGGCCTTATTGCTTTTAGAAGCAATTAAAATTAATGCTTGATCTGAAATTTGCGAGGTTAGTTCTGTTATGTGAAGAATATATATTTATCAGGAAATATTTGTTTATTACATAAATTTGTAGTGTATTTCACGTACTTTTAAATTGTCGCAGAAGATTTTGGATATATTCGCGAGATAGTTTGTAGTTTAAAATGTACTGCGCAATAAATATACCGGGATAATAACGCCAAGGAATGACGTTATTACCCCGGTTGATTACTTACAGTGATGGAACTACAATCGAAGGGGGTTTATTTTTTACTTTATGTATCAGACAGCATTATTGTCAATGTTGAATCGTATAGATTAAAAGGGGGGATCCAATATCAAAAAACTGATCTTTTTTTAAATGCTAATGTAAAAATAATTTTAAACTCTTATAAATAAGACGATATCAAAATGTTTTCGCATTGTATGTAATTCCAACATTTTCAAAATCGGATTTCTATTAAATTCCTACTTGATTATTCAAATGAGTTGTAAATTTTAACTACCCGCTTTATTAGCATTTTGTTTTTCAAAATTTTACAAATTTAACCTTTGAGTGATGTGACAAAGTTGTACCGTAACTTGTGTGAAGCAGTCCGCGAAACCGCAATATCGTCATTATCAAGGCGTGAATATTTGATAGGATGGCGTTTTTGTACAAGACTATTATAATTAACATTCATCTGTTAAAAGTCTCCGGTGATAGTACTAAAGTACCAAATGAAACAAAACTTTGGTAGTGTTTATATTTAAACTGAAAATTACAAGTTAAACTATAAAAATTGAGAAAAAGCAGTGATCTATGAGATCGGTAATATTAGTTAAAGATTAAAAGGTGATCAATGATTAAAACACATAGACTGCTTTTTCTCCACCAAACTTTTTGTACATGATTAAATCTAATTAAATTTAATGTGTTCAAATATTTTTAACAAATGTACAACAATTCCAAACGAAAGAGAATTTGAGTTGTAGCTATATTTAAACTGAAAATTACAAGTTAAATTCTCAATTTGAAGGGAAAAATAAAAATAAAACAGCGCTTAGTGAAATTGCTAACAGCAGTTAAAGGTTAATTTTGTTGCTTATATAGAGATAATGAAATATAACCACATGAATCATGTATAAAATTTAATAAGGGATCTCACACGGATATTAATTTTTTTTATCGAAAATCTTATTTAATTAATTAAAAAGACAAATTTATTAATGCATATCACGCCGATATTTTACTTTAGTTTTGCATAATGTGGAGTTTGCGGGTTAAAAAGTAATTACAGGATTTTTAAAACAGTGTTAACAAAATTATTTATTACACATAACTCTAGTTATTATAAAATTTCACTTGAAAAAGAAATATTACATTAAAAATGTTTTAAACCGTCCAATGTTTCTTATATTTAAGCAGAATTTTTTAAGCAAAGAGAAGCCTCAGGGTGTTATATTCCGTTGTAGCTCACCTTTTTTCCCTTTTCTTTCACTTTCACAAAAAACTGAATATTTTCTATCGCATAGAATGCGTATATGGACACATAAATACAAATTTAGATAAACACAATTAAAACCATGCAACTTTTCTAATTATTCTAGTTAAGCGGTTCTTTTTAAGCAAAAAAGAACCTCAGGATCTGATATTCTTTTGCCTACACCTCCCCCCCCCCTTCTTTTTCTTACACTTTCACAAAAAGTTTAATATTTTCTAACTCTTAGAATGCAATTTGCCAATTTCTAGGGCTGTAGAGTTTTATTTTTAGAATTGAACAATCTACATGGGATTATTATATCTTATTATATAATTTTGTTTGCATGGCGTTATTGCCCACCTATGTGGGTAATAACGCCAAATAGCATTGGTCAAGAAATCCTGCCATCACATTTTATGAATGCATATTAATTTTTTTTATATATATAGATAGACAATGAATCACTGTATCAAATACTATATTTGTTTGAAAAATACAATCTAAAACTAAGACGTGAAAATTGGTAGAACCTTAAGGTGGCGTTATTTCGATAGGATATCTTATATAACAATTCAACGTGTAGTTTGGTTAACTGTGTGTTTGTATATGTATTATTATTTACTTTGCCATCGCGATATTTCTTTCTCTTTTTTTCGTTTTTATTTTGCTAAATTACCGACATACTCACTAATTTCGTATTTTTTTAATAATATCTATCGTTAATCCTATTTATTTCTCCTTAAATTAATTATTATCTTGCCCAATTTTCTTAAATATAAATATTTTAGTTTATTCCGAGATGGCATTATTTTTCACTAATTTTTATCATTTAGTGTGAATTCGAACGTTTTTAAAAGAGCTATTTCTTTTTTTACCCATTGATTCCAAGATCTTTCGCGCTGGGATATTTTTATTTCTAATGTTATTACGCTTATTGAACGAATTCTTAGCAGAAATACTGTAATTGGACATTCACGCGTCCCGTTATTGTTCCACATTGGCCAGAACGTGCTCAACACCATGAATTGTGTTTATGCAAGGTTGTGAAAAGGCAGATGCAATCGGTGAAACGACAGATTTTGTTCGAATTTTCCATCTGCTAGCATCTTTGCAGACTGGTAATTCATGTCCATAACTTTTTGTTCTAATTTCTTCTAATACCAACGATGATTCCTAACATGAAGACCTTGAGCAGTATAATGAATGGTAGGGACTGTTTTAGATGACGTGTTGCTAATAAAAGTATAAAAACCACAAGCGACTCTTTATTTTTTATGGAGAAATTCCTTGTTAAATTCACTTAATTGCCTGGATGTGTCCACTTTACGATCTTCACTAACGTCGGCAAAGTGTTGGATGTTCATCAGATTAAATGAGTTCACACATGACTGAAAGGAGATACAACGCATTCGATTGATTGCTTATAAGCCAGATTTGCTACAATACTATAAATGCCATATTTGCTACAATATATACAACAAATTTCAAACGTTATTTTAAAACTCTTTCTTCAATAAAAGCACAAACTATAAGCGCAAATTAGAGCACTGAAGTTCTTATCACTATCTAATCATTATACATTCTGACCTAAAGATGCAAATTAATGTACTGCGCTTCTGCATTTAACAAATTTCTATAAGTTGCATGCAATAAGCAATCAAAAATTCCTTATGTGACTGTACATTCAAATATTTTATGTATAACTTAATCAATATGATTTATTTAAAACAAGTGTGAATTTTTAGTACGATATTACACAAAATTGTTTTCTGAGAGAGCCGCAAAAAATTATTTAATTAAGTTTAGCATATTTTATTCTACTATGTTAAAAACCGATAGCTAAACAGGTGGTAAATATCTTTCTCGCGACTTCTAGACATATATCTTTATTTTTTATTTTTCAGTCAATAAACATTTGGTATAATTCATTGTTAACTGTGCCAAAATAAAACAGATGACAAATAGTAAGAAGGAAAAAGATTGTTCAAAATACTTGTTCCTATTTTGCGATTTTCATTATTAATAATATACTGTAAAATGAAATTTCACAGAAAAAAAAAGAACAGTAAACATACAGGAAGCAAAATTATCATATATCCCTCCACTCCGTTTTTACTTTATTTTCTTCAAAAAAATTCCGATATGGTTTTTTCCAATTTTCATGATGTTCTTTCGCCCCATTGACATACAATTAACAGATATCAACTTGTATTTCATCTCTACCCAGTGTTCTCGCTGACATTTGACCAATGTTAATAATTTGGCTATATAAAACTAAAATTTTTATATACTTAATTTAAAACTCAATTTTTTTCAGATATTCATTCCATGTTTTTCATTTTAAAAATAGTTTTGGGCAATAAACTTAATTTAAAAAATCTAATCTATATAATAATTATATATATTGATACATGCAATAGGTGTATTGCTTGAATATTTATTCAGTCACTCTTTATCACTTTGCATTACTTTACATTTGTACCTCGGCACACACCCTTTACAGTATGAATAATCAGCCACCTAAACTAATTGTATGTAATACAATTAGATACATACTATAATTGTATGTATCGATTTGAATGTTGCTAAATTAACAGCTAGGAAAATTTAATTTTGAATGTTTCCATTTTCACTCAATTGAAAATGAAAATTTCTGTTTTTCTGTCTTGGAAAGGAAATTTTAACTTTTTGATTACGAGCCAAGATCGACGACTACATCTATATATACTCATACGACAATTTACAAACAATTTTCCTTTTGGTAGATATCTCTTAGAATGAAATTCAACCCATTACCTCCATGTCTCAAATCTGCGACACATAAATGGTGAAAATTAATTGGTCAAATGATGAAAATTAATTACCAATTTACAGATGGTAGCAATTGTGAAGGGTATTCCTTCCCATATGTTTTTTAATTAATTTCCGCTATTAAATAATATTTATTAAATTTTAATTGGGTAATATCTCTCATTAAGCTTAAATTTATTTTTCATCGTTTTCTTTCTTTATTAATAATTTGTTCTTAACGCTCGTTTTTTCTTTTAACTGCATACGAATTTAGGTTAAATGTGGCATGCTATTTTTCATGTATAGTTACTGCAGAACGTGTACATTTACAGAATTAGTTTTGTTGCTAGGCGATATCTTTTCTCAACCTTTCCGACGTATGAATTCCTCTCATAGACTTTGTCTACAATCTTTAATTTTTTTTTCCATATGCCGGCATTCTGCAGATGTCTTTTTCTAATATCTAGCAGCTCCGCTCCATTTACAGAGTCTGTGGTTTCGCCATTCTAAATTGTTATCTTTTGCATATTGGCGTTAAAATTCAAATGTCTGTTCGTCTTTCTCCCCATTGACATACAATTAACAGATATCAACTTGTATTTCATCTCTATCCAGTGTTCTCGCTGACATTTGACCAATGTTAATAATTTAGCTATTTAAAATTAAAAAAATTTCGCGAAATGAAAAAAGTATTAGCAAAATAGATTCGCCGTGTAACATTAAAAATTAATTAATAATTAATTAATCATTTGATGTAAACCCTTTTTTCAATGTTTTAAAATAACCTAAGTTTTTATAACTGCGAAAACCATTATTATTAATTTAATTTCCACTATCCGCTACAAATATATTCAAAATATGTATGTATGTATATGTATGAAAAACGAAACAGAAAAGAAAGAAAAAGCAAAAATTGAGCACTAGCAATTTGGCGAATCTAATTGCTTGTTTACTCGCCAAATGAAGAATTTAGTCGCAATTTTGCGCAATGGCGAGCGACAGCGAGAACCCTGTCTGTACCCAAATCTCACCAGAAAAGTGCTGGCTCTGACATTTTTGTGATTGCTTGTTCGCTAATTCATCAGCTCACTGAGAACTGTAACTACACACTCGGTCCGTTGATGCTCTGCATGTAAACACAAATTACGTAGAGATTTCTCTCTCTCTCTCCAGCAATCTGGTAACTTGTTACAGGGTACTCTCGCAGTGTATGGACCCGGACAAGAGTAAAACGAAGTTACTACAACATCCTGTCTGCTTGTGGTGAATATTTTCCTTTTCAGGACGAAGTGATTTTATCTATCTTTGAGGATCCATCGAAAATCTCATGTAATCTTCCAAACTCCGTAAATTTATTAGAGCAGTGAGAAGGGAGGATAAAAGTATAAAAAGATAAGAAAATGATAGGAAAAAGAACTTACAGCAAAAATAAAAATACTAAAAAATGTATGGTCAAGTATTATGATAGAAAAACATTTTATAGATTTTTTTTTTTCAAAAAAAAAATAATAATAATAATAAATAAAATAAAAGTTTTTGATAATTTTATAATTGTTTAAAGGTTTTTTGAGAACTGTTTTACAAAGAAATAAAAATGCAATAAAATAAAAAGATGTTTAAAAAAAAACAAGGACACTGAGAAAAATAGTGGAAGAGTTAGTTGAATAAGAGTGTAGTGAAGCTAAAATATGAATATATGTGGCATAAACCAATGCAGATACATTACGACTTATAAAACGGCCCACCGTAAAATCTAAAATCACTGTCTTAAAATAGTTGAATGAAACAAATAGTGTGCTAACCCATTAATATAAAGGTTAACTTTCAACGAGTAAGAATACAAAATAATTTTTTCATTTAGTCTTGAAAATTGTTCATTTAGTCTTTCATTTAGTCTTCGACTGCCAGTTAAAATAGACAGACAGAATTTCGTACAAAATCACCCATATGCATACAGATTTTTTTTTATTCTATATTTAACAATCAAGTGATTTACCATAATTTTTAAAACAACTTTGACTGGCCGATTTGCAAGTCAGATATGCTTGAATACTCCTTAAATTTCTGTAATCCATTGAAACAGATCTATCAAGGAAATTGTAGAGAATAATTTAAACTAATAAACATGTCTTCTGAAGACTGTGCTTCAGAACATGGAGACTGACTTTATAGAGCATTCTCGATGATAAACTGAATCAATTCTAAACTAAAATCGCATATCATCGTACAGTTTGATGAAATGTCTTCCAAATGCTGCGAAGCATCACATGATATGAAGCTCTTAAGAATTCACAGTATTATAAATTGCTATGTAAGATAGAATACCTTGATGTATTATAATAACTTTAACTTTACAAAATAACATCTGTTACTATTTTATTTTTATTTAAACAAAAATGTGTTATCGTGAGCAAGCGCACAAATTTTTTTTTTCATATCGAAAGCTAAGTGGAACTTAATTAATAAGCATTATCTTATTAATTGAAGTGCAAGCAACTTAATTGATAAGCTTTCTCTTATTAATTGAAATACAAGAATACAGGGGTTTTACCCATAAATATATAAGGGCATAAGTTTTTTGAGAATTCTTCACAAAAAAATAAAAATGCAATAAAGTGAGCAGATATTCAAAAATGACAGGGAATTAAGAGAAATAGTAAAAGAGTTGGCTGCATAAGAGTGTAATGAATCACCTAAAACATGTATATTTGTGGCATGAACCAAATACAGGTTTGGGGATAACAGGGATAATCACCTCGGAAATTTAGCGTACGCTTTAGAGTGATAGTGCAATCGCGAAGATAAATTTCGACTTATAAAAAGGCCCATCGTAGAATCTAAAGTCGCGGTAAGAAAAATAGTAGAATAAAACAAATGGTGTCCTAGCCCCGTAACATTGAACGAGTAAGAATGTAAAAGAAATTTGCAGTTTATTCCTTGAAAATTTCCGATTGTTAATTAAAATAGAAAATCAATTTTTCACAAAATCACCCATTCGTTTACGGAATTTTCTTTTACTCTATTTAACAATCAAGCGACTTGCCATAATCTTTAAAATAACTTTCATTAGCAGGTTTGCAGGTCAGATATGCCTGAATACTCTTCTTAAACTTCTATAACCCATTAAAACAGATCTATGAAGGAAATTGTCGAATATAATTTAATCCAATAAACACGTCTTCTGAAGACTGTGCTTCTGAACATGGAGACTGACTTTATGGAGCATTCTCGATGATAAACTGAATCAATTCTAAGCTAAAATCACATAAAATCATCATAAATTTTGATGACATGTCTTCCAGTTGTAGTGAAGCATTACATGACATAAAGCTCTTAAGAATTCACAGCATAATAAACTGTTATCTAAGATAGTATAACTTGATATAAGAAAATAACTCTAACTTTACAAAATAATATTTGTTACTATTTTATTTTTATTTAAAGAAAATGTAGGATCGTTAACAAGCGTATAACATGGTTTTCATATCAAAAGCTGAGTGGAACTTAATTTATAAGCATTATCTTATTAATTGAAAAACAAGGAACTTAATTGATAAACATTGTCTTATTAATTGAAATAAAAAAATACAGGAAGGGGATGTTTTACCCATAACCAAATTACCCTTTACCAAATAAGGGATGATATATTATATGCACTGTTAAAAATAAATCTGTATATTCACGGTCAGACTACTGACAGAAAAGTTGCCGGACTTTTCCATTCCATTAGTAGATTTTCCGTTTTTGGGAAATAAAAGAAGGGAAAATTCTGCTTGAAGAATCGGATACTGAATTGTACATAAAATTTTTAAAAAATAACACTGGTGGCGCCATCTTAGATGAACTTTACCAAAAACTTACCCTTACTAGTGTATAAGATTTAGATCGGATTTTTTTAACCTCCGATGGGGGACAGAACTCACTGCCTACAGTGTGGGATACTACCATCTCCTTACCTAGCTACTGAGGCTGCAGTTGAAATCATTTTAAATGATTGTAATAGGTGATGAAGCTGATTCTGCTGTGTTAATATTTTTATAAGATAGAAGGTAAAATTATTCACTCTATTATGACTCCTCAATGTTGCAATTAATAAGGTTAATTTATTATCAGAGTTTTTCTGTCGTTAATGTATAATTAGAAAATGTTTTGATGATTACAATTGATTGCTGGACCTTTTTTTCATGACGCGCTGTTCGAATACGGCGTAAATTATTTGGGGCAGAAAAATAAACAATTTTGAGTTTGACGCCTATGTAGTATAGAATCTATCAATTTCAGGTGGAGATAGAAATTTTAAAACTAAGATTTCAGAATTATTGTATTGACTTGAGTGAGAAATCAATTATACATACTTTCAATTCGATTGTTCTGAAGAAGTTTCTTGAATCGAAAAGTACTCCGTGAATTTTGAAATTGAACTGGCTAAATTATACATTTGACAAATTTTGAAAAACACAGTATTTATTTTATTTTATTTATTCCTTCATTTTTAATAACTTAAAATAATGAAACACTAAAAGAATGGACAGCTAAGAATTTTACGATGGGGACGGGATGTTTTTTCTCTAAAATCCTTCATGTAAATTATTATTATTATTTTCTTTTTTTAGATTTGTGTGTTAAAATTTTTATTTAAAATAGGTATTCGAAAGCAATGTTGAATTTACACTGAAATGATCCCTACCATCCCTGTATTTTAAACTTTAACAAATTAATTTTTGTCTTTGATTTTAATAAACACAAAAAATCAAATATTTTCAAATAACTTTACGAACTTTATACTTACGAACTTTTTCTTAATATTTAATTAAAAAAATTAAATATTAAGAAAAAATGCAACTATAAATTTGGGGTGATTTATCTCAACTGAATATATTTCAGAAAATAGACATATTTAAACGATACTCTTCTCTCAAACATTTTCTTTTAATAATCTTTCAAAAAACATAATTTGTAAACGGTTTTATTTAGAAAAAAGGGATTTTATTGTAAAAATACATGAAGCAGTCAGCTCGTAACTGTTTATGACAATCACATGCTTTAAACTATCACAGATAATATATATTCTATTGAATTATTTCCGTGGAAAATATCTATAAATGTTATTTTATAATTTCTTCGAAAAACAACATAAAGGTCTATTACACTTTCACTTTAATTTCTAAATTATAACATGTAAAGCTAATGCGTCAAATATAGAAGTCAGTTATCAAAATCAGTTTCATTAACAGATATATCTTACAAACAACAAAAGAAATTTAATAAAAAGTTTGGGGACAACTTCAGCATAAAATACTGCGTAACAATAGACATGCTAACGAAGATAAGTGAAACAATCAAACAGTGAATAAGATGAAGTGGATTGTTAAGTATTCACCCAGTGAAGAGAAAAGATTATTAGCATCTTATCTTTATTCTAACCAACAGTGTAATGTATGCGAAAATAATATTGGATTATTTTTAAAAAATTACCTACATCTCTTAAACTGAGTTTTATTTAATTATTTACAAATCACAGTAGAATTGCTTAATGCATAACAGACATTATAGATTAGAAATCTTTAGAATTTCAGATTATTATTTATTATGATTTAAAAATAAAAAGGCGACAACTTTAATTTAAAATATCTGTAATATTTTATTCATTTCTTGTTTCGTTGCTTTTCTCTTACTGTCTTATTGCTTTAGATATTTAATTATTTTATTTGAAAACTAGCTCAGTCGACGACGTTTCCCAGACTAATAATAATATTCTTAAATGAACCTGAAATTGTGTTACTTATCCCAGGTCTCTGAAAAATCCGCATCTAAAACGGTACAGCTTTAACTATTTGATTGCACTCTCTCTAAAAAAATTATTGCCCCCCCCCCCCCCACTTCATAATTTGATGTCCTCTACTCTTTAAAATCTATACTATGTGTTATAAGTTATCGTAAAGTTTTATATTAAATAAATATTATTTATTCCAGGGCTTTGTCAAAAGTCCGCATTTGATATGATATAAAACGGCACTATTTTAAATATTTGACCACTACCCCTAACCCCCCCCCAAAAAAAATAGATGTTCCCTACTCTTTAAAATATTTACTGTGTGTTATAACTTATCTGAAAGCTCCAACTTGAACGTTTTGTGACTTTTTTTTATCTTTAATAAAATTTGCGTTTTAGCATTTCTTTCCCTTTTTTAAAAATTGACTTTTTTTTTATTAAAAAAACTTTCTGATCGATTTTCAAAAAACTTAGATATTATTAAACAGCGTTTAAAGATAAGACTAGATGCATACCTTTAAAATCTCTAAATGGTGTATTTTAAAAAATTTTAATCATACCAAAGAATCCTACTATAACAATCATTTGTGGTTTCGAAAACCTTGCTTTTCAATAAAGCAACTTTTCCAAGTAACGAATTAATAATTAATATCTAAGGATGTAACTGAGCGATTGTGAAGAAATTTACAAATTTGAAAATAGCGAAAATTTTTTCATCTGGATTAATAAAAATTAAATTTATGAATTTAATATTTGGAAATATTTACAGGTCGTCTCTAAATTTCCCTACTCGCTTTTGCCCAGCTGTCTGCGTTGCAAAACACCTGCTCTCAATATGAAAGATTTCTCGAAAATCTGTTTCTCAGAATGGAAATAAAATGAGATTTTATAAATGATTTTTTTAACTTTTTACAGGAGTATAAATATAATTTTTAGAATTTCTGAAAGAGGAATTTTTTCTGCATGTAAATGTCTAGTTTTTGAGGCTTTAGGCTCAGTAAAATTTAAAATAGAGCCTTTCATGAAAAACATCAGTACATTTATTGCCATGGCAGCCCTTTACAATAGTCTTTTTTCCTCTCTTTCTGTTTTCGAAGAAATATTCTGCGAACTTTGATAAAAATCTATGCTTTTATTTACTAAGAATACCTTTTCTTTCTTTTAATTTAGGGATTTTAATTAATTTCTCAACTAATTATTAGAATTTTAAAATTCTGGGGCTCAGATACATTAGATGAGGCCTCGGGCAATCTTTACAAAATATTTGAGCCTCATACGTACCGTAGTTTTTGCTTTAGCCGTCGCAGACAAGCACACACAGATAGAGTGATTTGTTATTTAATTATTATAGATATTTATTATCGAATTTACTTCTATAATTTACTGCGCCGTATATGTTTCGTACTAATTATTTTTAAACGAAAATTTGAGCAAAAAGTAAAAATTTAAAAGATTTTCTCATAACAACTATAAGATATAAAACACAATTTCAGGAAAGAGGATTCAGTTTTGATCTCATCTCATAGGGCGATACAAATTTCATAAAATTTTTATACAAACTTCCAGAAAGCAAGTATTTTTTTAATCATTTGTGATAAATCGCAAAGCATGAGATACATATTAGCATTTATTTGAAAATTAATCAATATATGTTAACATTTTTTGATATTTTCTTAGATTGCTCATGCACTAAACTCTTATTTTAAAATCTAGAAAATAGAAATAGAACTTAAGAGGAAAAATATTTAAGAATATTAAAAATGTGAGGCTGTATGCTTTAAAGTTATAATTATAAGCCAGAAAATGACTCATTACCTGATCATATCAGTTACGATACTCTTTTCTCAACAATACTTTTCTCCCAAAGATTTTCTTTTAATAATCTGTCAAAAATGAAAGTTTGAAATGTCTTTTTTTCGGAAAAAAAGGATTTTTTTTTTCGTAAAATGGCTACTTGATACATGAAGCAGACAACTGGTAACTGTTTGTGACAATCACATGTTTTAAATATTCAGAGATAATATATATTCTATTGAATTATTTCCGTCCAAAATATCTATAAATATTATTTTATAATTTCTTCGAAAAACGTAACATAAAAGTTTATTAAACATTGAACATTAATTTCTAAATTATAAAATGTGAAGCTTATGCGTCAAATGTACAAATCAGTAATTAACCCTTTAAGCGTTCTGCAGAATTTTCCTTTCATACTTAACAGTTCATGAATCGCAGCTATGAAAAATATTTATATGAGAATTTTTACTTAATAACTTTACATATTTATTTATCTTATTCCTATAAAAAAAATAGCTTCAGTATTGATTTTGTGTTAAATAAGCCTTTATTTCCAAAAGTTCTGTCACGGAAAGTCCCGGTTAGGAAGCTTAAAGGGAATCAGTTTCATTAACAACTATCGCAGAAATAACTAAAGACATTGAATAGAAAGTTTTACGGCAACTCCAGCGTAACTACAGATATGCTAACAAAGATAAATGAAACAATTAAACGGTGAATGGGATGAAATGGATTGTTAAGTATTCATCCACTGAAGAGAAAGGATTATTAACATCTTATCTTTATTCTCCCCAACAGTGAAATATATGCGACAATAATGATGAACTCCTTCTGAGAAATTATCTGTATCTCTTTAACTGAGTTTGTATTTTTGAAGAAATTTTAATTGATTTACAAATGACAATAGAATCGCTCTTGTATAATAGATATTTATAGTACAAAATTCTCTAACTGGCCAAATCATTAGTTACTCTGATTTCAAAATTAAGAGCAAACAACTTTCATTAAAAATATATATGTCTTTATTCATTTCTTATTTTGTTGCTTTTATTCCTTGTTTCTGTTTCATTGCTTTAAACATATCTAATTATTTTATCTGAAGATATTTATCATCGTACTGATTCTTATATTTTAGTGCCTCGCATATTTTTCGAATTTCTAATTTTTATTCCGAGAGCTGTTAAACATTTTAGGATGGCAGGGCTCCCAAATGGTCCGACAACTGAACATCAATATTTTCTTAGAAAGATTTTCGTTTTATATTTTTCTTGCAAATTACGCAGAAATAGCCTTCGGAGGTTAATTTAAGCACAAATGCTGCAGAAACATACTATGAAATTTTCTGTTAAAAAATATTGGTGTTCAGTTCGCGGAACATTTAAAAGCCCTGGGGTAGGTATTTAAAGCACCCTGAAAATTCTTGTTATTTTTCTTTTGGAATGTCTGAATACAAAATCAGATATCTGGATGAAGAATCGTGGTACTTATCTAACCCGTGAATTTTTAAATTTCCAAAAATTTCGATGCAAAAAAAAAAATCTTTGAGGCAATTTGAAATTTTTATAACTTCAAATTTAGTATTTAATGAAATAAAAATTACTAAAGTTAGATACTTTAGTCGGCCCAAAAACTGTACTAAACATTTTTAAGAGTATTTTTTAACTATTGAAAAGATGTATGAAGCACGTTCAAATTCAGACAAAATAATATTTATGCTTGAGAATTTTTTTAAAATAAGGTTAATTTATGCCAAAATAGGCCTAAAGTGAAATTTCATTAACCACCCCTGACGAGTAGTTTAATGAAAAAGACTTCTAATGTCCATTTATCCATTTATTTTTTATTATTTTGGTAATCTGCCTTCAATTTCACTTCAAACTTCAACTGTTTTCAATAATATGATTGTAAAAATACTGGTTTCATTGGTTTATTGAATGGTATTGTCTGAATTACATTGGTTGTATTTATAAAAGTATTGATATATGCTTGAGAAATAATATTTTGAAAATATTGCAAACAGTTTTGGTGGAACTTTACACTTGTCAGACCCACTGAACGTTAAACGCAAGAACCAGTAAAGCTGGGCTTGCTGTATCTCGCAAAAGACACATTTACTGACTTACGATAAAAACAAAGCGTAAACTGCGTTACAATGCCTAACGAAAACTATGTTAAATGCATTTCAACTGGATGTGTGCGCAGTCACAACAAATTTCACTGCGATAGGCTTTCGCATTACCTTGTGACTTGTAGCAAGCATGCAGTTGTTCGAAAAATTCTCATTCGTGGCAAAAAATAAACTTTTCTACCAAAAATTGAACCGACTTCAAAAGCTACTGCAAAGTGAAAAATAATTTTTTTACAGAATAGTATTAAGAAATTAAATTAAGAGCGTAGTATTTATCATGCGTATTATTATATTTATGTTGATTAATTTGATTTTTTGAAGTCGGTGCCAGCCAAGCCAAGTTACATGTAATTTTCCAATAGACACGCATCCAAGTATCTACGAGTTTTTTTACGATTTAATATTTAGTTAAAAATTTAATTTTATTCTTTTACGATTTGCATTGGATAATTAATTTTAGTTTTGAATTTGGCTTGGCTGACACCGACTTCAAAAAATCAAATTAATCTACATAAATATAGTAATACGCATGATAAATACTACGCTCTTAATTTAATTTCTTAATACTATTCTGTAAAAAAATTATTTTTCACTTTGCAGTCGCTTTTTCTCGCAAAATGCATTAAAATTAATGCCAACAAATGAAGTGGTGGAGTTCGAAATGCCCAGTAATATTATTATATTTAATGGCACTGGTATAGCACTTAATAAAAAAAATAATAGTCAAATGTCTGCTTACCTTTACTGGTAAGCCAGGCAAGAGTCAGGTAATCCTTGCGTGTCGACGCGAAGCCAGCTGCAGAAAAAATAGGTTAGTTGAAGACGAAAGACATACGCCATTATCGAAGTGCGTCACACATTATCTAAATTGGTTTTATTGATAACGCAAGGAATTGCGGTTTATGTTGATTATACTATAAAAATATTGAAAAAATGTGATGCTTGATTAATACAATTATATAATTATGGTAAAGTTTTAACATGAATACACAAAACCAATTATAAAGAATGTTTTTAGAAGTCCGTGATATTGCTTGGTTTAAATGAACCAGCGCACGGAATCCCACAGCAGCTTCTGATAAAACGTAGAAAATCCGACGAGAAACTTCTTTTCATGCACAATGCAAAATTGCAAGATTGCAGAATCATTTCTCTTCTTGACTTTCCTTACTTCGTAGCATGACAGTCTAGTCTTAAAATATCGTAGTGCTGCCATCTAGTGAGTTTAGGTTAAATGATCTTGGTTATAGCACTTGGGAAGAAAAAGAATGTTTCTTAATTTTCGCGTGTTTGACACAAAACATGTTCATCTTGAGAGGTATTCTAACACATTTGAAGTCGGTTCAATTTTTGGTAGAAAAGTTTATTTTTCTCTTTTTAGTTAAATGTTAACGATTTTTTGAAGTCAGTTAATAAAAATTATAATACGGGAAAAATCACTGTAAACCATACACGTATGTCAGGAGTGGTGTTCGAACCCACGATCTCTTTCAAGAACCAGAAATCAAATCTGCTGTCTTACACCGCTCAGGCACCTGACTGCACTCCATTCGGCGAGCTTAGTTATCGTCCATGTTACTTTTAGTTTGCGAGAAATCACTAATTTTATTAGTTTTTACTTAATTACTAAAAAAGTACTGAACCAATTTCAATGAAAGGGAAGAAGTACCAATGGAAGAGTAGCCTCTTTCATTTAACACAAAAAACAAATTAATCGGTTGGATAGTTTCGGAGTAATCGGTGAGCATACATAGAAAAAAATACATTCGTGCCGAATTGATAACATCCTCTCCTTTTTTGAAGTCACTTAAAAAAATATATAACACGGAAAATTTTTTTGTATACTATACACATATGTCAGGAGTGAGGTTCGAACCGATATTCTCTTTCAAAACCAGAGATTAAATCTGGTGCCTTAGATCGCTCGGCTGTCCGGACTACATTCACTTCAGAGAACTTATTCAATGTCATGTTACTTTTCGCAAGTCTATTCTCTTTTTGAGTACTCTTTCACTGGTAAAGTATTGAGTTAATAAAAAATCTCTGATACTGTGTGGTAACAGTTAAATACAAAATATTCCTAATAGCATAATTAGTATTTAACTTGTTAAATATATATTTAAAAATTATAATACGGAAAAGATTATTGTATACACGTACGTCAGGAGTGGGGTTCGAACCCACGCTGCCTTTCGAAAACCAGATCTTAAATCAAGCGCCTTAGACCGCTCGGCCATCCTGGCATCGGTAAATCTCTTCGACATCCATATTACTACTGATTTGCGAGAAATCATTAATTTTATTAGTTTTTGCCTAATTACCAAAAAAGTACTGAACCAATTTCTATGAAACGGAAGTGGTGCCAATTCGAGAGCAAGCTCTCTCATTTAACACCAAAATCAAGTTAATTGGTTGGATAGTTTCGGAGTAATCGGTGAACATACATAAAAAAAAAAAAATACATACTCATTGAATTGATAACCTCCTCTCCTTTTTGGAAGTCGGTTAATAAAGATTCCCGTTTTTTCTCATTACGTCTGTAGATTTAAGGTATAATTTCAGGAAAGGGGACTCAATTTGAGTCTCATGGATACAACTTGACGATATTAATTTCATAAACTGTTTACATAAACTTCTAGAGCATAAGTATTTTTTCTGAAAACTATAGTAAATCATTAAGCATATGATATGTTATAGCATTCAGTTGAAAATTAATCAATATGTATTACCATTTTTTGGTGTATACTGGATTTGCTAGTAAATACCTAAATTCGTTACGCTAGATTCGTTAAACTCATATTTAAAAATCTAGAAAATAGCGACAGAACTTCCACAAGGAAAAAATATTTGTATAATTATAAGTAAGAAAATAACTCATTACTTTATCATTTCTGAATTAATATTAATTATATAATAAAATATCATATTCTTCTTAAAGCAATCATTTATTTAGTTTCTCGACTTTTCTCCTAGAAAATTTAATTTGAATAAACACTTAAAGGAAATAACTCGCATATTTTTCGTGCCGCTTATTTTTGGAGACGAAAAAGTAGTAAAAAGGAAAGAAAAAACAAGGTCATAAAATACTCGAATAAATACGGTTTTATATATATATATATATATATACTTTTTTTCTTAAGTGTAACGAAATGTTTTACTATTTCTTTATCATTTCGATTATCCTATTACAAAATGAAATGGTTAAGTGCCAAAAGAAAAATAATTTATTCAAAACAGTTCCATTAATTGCTATGACAGAATATTTATAGGCACTGAATAAAAGACTGGGATAAACTGCATCAAGAAAGCTAAAATAGCATTACACATATTCATAAAGATGATTTCAAAGCTGAATCGGTTAAAATAAATTGTTACGCACTCAATCAAATGAAAAGAAAAGATTACTTGCTTCTTATTTTGGTTATACCTACTAACTTAATAAATTCATGAATATTTGTCTATCATTGTAATTTGAGATAAAAAATGATCGTTATATGAATGACAATAGTATTATGCAAATTGAAATAATAATAAAAATATGCCTCTTAAAAATACCAATTTATCTTTACTCTGGTTCCAAATTAAAGGAAGCAGTGTTTTATTTTTTAAAGGATTACTTGCCTCTTATTTTGGTTATACCTACTAACTTAATAAATTCATGAATATTTGTCTATCATTGTAATTTGAGATAAAAAATGATCGTTATATGAATGACAATAGTATTATGCAAATTGAAATAATGATAAAAATATGCCTCTTAAAAATACCAATTTATCTTTACTCTGGTTCCAAATTAAAGGAAGCAGTGTTTTATTTTTTAAAGGATTACTTGCCTCTTATTTTGGTTATACCTACTAACTTAATAAATTCATGAATATTTGTCTATCATTGTAATTTGAGATAAAAAATGATCGTTATATGAATGACAATAGTATTATGCAAATTGAAATAATAATAAAAATATGCCTCTTAAAAATACCAATTTATCTTTACTCTGGTTCCAAATTAAAGGAAGCAGTGTTTTATTTTTTAAAGGATTACTTGCCTCTTATTTTGGTTATACCTACTAACTTAATAAATTCATGAATATTTGTCTATCATTGTAATTTGAGATAAAAAATGATCGTTATATGAATGACAATAGTATTATGCAAATTGAAATAATAATAAAAATATGCCTCTTAAAAATACCAATTTATCTTTACTCTGGTTCCAAATTAAAGGAAGCAGTGTTTTATTTTTTAAAGGATTACTTGCCTCTTATTTTGGTTATACCTACTAACTTAATAAATTCATGAATATTTGTCTATCATTGTAATTTGAGATAAAAAATGATCGTTATATGAATGACAATAGTATTATGCAAATTGAAATAATAATAAAAATATGCCTCTTAAAAATACCAATTTATCTTTACTCTGGTTCCAAATTAAAGGAAGCAGTGTTTTATTTTTTAAAGGATTACTTGCCTCTTATTTTGGTTATACCTACTAACTTAATAAATTCATGAATATTTGTCTATCATTGTAATTTGAGATAAAAAATGATCGTTATATGAATGACAATAGTATTATGCAAATTGAAATAATAATAAAAATATGCCTCTTAAAAATACCAATTTATCTTTACTCTGGTTCCAAATTAAAGGAAGCAGTGTTTTATTTTTTAAAGGATTACTTGCCTCTTATTTTGGTTATACCTACTAACTTAATAAATTCATGAATATTTGTCTATCATTGTAATTTGAGATAAAAAATGATCGTTATATGAATGACAATAGTATTATGCAAATTGAAATAATAATAAAAATATGCCTCTTAAAAATACCAATTTATCTTTACTCTGGTTCCAAATTAAAGGAAGCAGTGTTTTATTTTTTAAAGGATTACTTGCCTCTTATTTTGGTTATACCTACTAACTTAATAAATTCATGAATATTTGTCTATCATTGTAATTTGAGATAAAAAATGATCGTTATATGAATGACAATAGTATTATGCAAATTGAAATAATAATAAAAATATGCCTCTTAAAAATACCAATTTATCTTTACTCTGGTTCCAAATTAAAGGAAGCAGTGTTTTATTTTTTAAAGGATTACTTGCCTCTTATTTTGGTTATACCTACTAACTTAATAAATTCATGAATATTTGTCTATCATTGTAATTTGAGATAAAAAATGATCGTTATATGAATGACAATAGTATTATGCAAATTGAAATAATAATAAAAATATGCCTCTTAAAAATACCAATTTATCTTTACTCTGGTTCCAAATTAAAGGAAGCAGTGTTTTATTTTTTAAAGGATTACTTGCCTCTTATTTTGGTTATACCTACTAACTTAATAAATTCATGAATATTTGTCTATCATTGTAATTTGAGATAAAAAATGATCGTTATATGAATGACAATAGTATTATGCAAATTGAAATAATAATAAAAATATGCCTCTTAAAAATACCAATTTATCTTTACTCTGGTTCCAAATTAAAGGAAGCAGTGTTTTATTTTTTAAAGGATTACTTGCCTCTTATTTTGGTTATACCTACTAACTTAATAAATTCATGAATATTTGTCTATCATTGTAATTTGAGATAAAAAATGATCGTTATATGAATGACAATAGTATTATGCAAATTGAAATAATAATAAAAATATGCCTCTTAAAAATACCAATTTATCTTTACTCTGGTTCCAAATTAAAGGAAGCAGTGTTTTATTTTTTAAAGGATTACTTGCCTCTTATTTTGGTTATACCTACTAACTTAATAAATTCATGAATATTTGTCTATCATTGTAATTTGAGATAAAAAATGATCGTTATATGAATGACAATAGTATTATGCAAATTGAAATAATAATAAAAATATGCCTCTTAAAAATACCAATTTATCTTTACTCTGGTTCCAAATTAAAGGAAGCAGTGTTTTATTTTTTAAAGGATTACTTGCCTCTTATTTTGGTTATACCTACTAACTTAATAAATTCATGAATATTTGTCTATCATTGTAATTTGAGATAAAAAATGATCGTTATATGAATGACAATAGTATTATTCAAATTGAAATAATAATAAAAATATGCCTCTTAAAAATACCAATTTATCTTTACTCTGGTTCCAAATTAAAGGAAGCAGTGTTTTATTTTTTAAAGGATTACTTGCCTCTTATTTTGGTTATACCTACTAACTTAATAAATTCATGAATATTTGTCTATCATTGTAATTTGAGATAAAAAATGATCGTTATATGAATGACAATAGTATTATGCAAATTGAAATAATAATAAAAATATGCCTCTTAAAAATACCAATTTATCTTTACTCTGGTTCCAAATTAAAGGAAGCAGTGTTTTATTTTTTAAAGGATTACTTGCCTCTTATTTTGGTTATACCTACTAACTTAATAAATTCATGAATATTTGTCTATCATTGTAATTTGAGATAAAAAATGATCGTTATATGAATGACAATAGTATTATGCAAATTGAAATAATAATAAAAATATGCCTCTTAAAAATACCAATTTATCTTTACTCTGGTTCCAAATTAAAGGAAGCAGTGTTTTATTTTTTAAAGGATTACTTGCCTCTTATTTTGGTTATACCTACTAACTTAATAAATTCATGAATATTTGTCTATCATTGTAATTTGAGATAAAAAATGATCGTTATATGAATGACAATAGTATTATGCAAATTGAAATAATAATAAAAATATGCCTCTTAAAAATACCAATTTATCTTTACTCTGGTTCCAAATTAAAGGAAGCAGTGTTTTATTTTTTAAAGGATTACTTGCCTCTTATTTTGGTTATACCTACTAACTTAATAAATTCATGAATATTTGTCTATCATTGTAATTTGAGATAAAAAATGATCGTTATATGAATGACAATAGTATTATGCAAATTGAAATAATAATAAAAATATGCCTCTTAAAAATACCAATTTATCTTTACTCTGGTTCCAAATTAAAGGAAGCAGTGTTTTATTTTTTAAAGGATTACTTGCCTCTTATTTTGGTTATACCTACTAACTTAATAAATTCATGAATATTTGTCTATCATTGTAGTTTGAGATAAAAAATGATCGTTATATGAATGACAATAGTATTATGCAAATTGAAATAATAATAAAAATATGCCTCTTAAAAATACCAATTTATCTTTACTCTGGTTCCAAATTAAAGGAAGCAGTGTTTTATTTTTTAAAGGATTACTTGCCTCTTATTTTGGTTATACCTACTAACTTAATAAATTCATGAATATTTGTCTATCATTGTAATTTGAGATAAAAAATGATCGTTATATGAATGACAATAGTATTATGCAAATTGAAATAATAATAAAAATATGCCTCTTAAAAATACCAATTTATCTTTACTCTGGTTCCAAATTAAAGGAAGCAGTGTTTTATTTTTTAAAGGATTACTTGCCTCTTATTTTGGTTATACCTACTAACTTAATAAATTCATGAATATTTGTCTATCATTGTAATTTGAGATAAAAAATGATCGTTATATGAATGACAATAGTATTATGCAAATTGAAATAATAATAAAAATATGCCTCTTAAAAATACCAATTTATCTTTACTCTGGTTCCAAATTAAAGGAAGCAGTGTTTTATTTTTTAAAGGATTACTTGCCTCTTATTTTGGTTATACCTACTAACTTAATAAATTCATGAATATTTGTCTATCATTGTAATTTGAGATAAAAAATGATCGTTATATGAATGACAATAGTATTATGCAAATTGAAATAATAATAAAAATATGCCTCTTAAAAATACCAATTTATCTTTACTCTGGTTCCAAATTAAAGGAAGCAGTGTTTTATTTTTTAAAGGAAGTGGTGTTTTTTTTTTTTTTTTTTTTTTAGCTGACCCGCCTGGCATTTCCCGGGTCTGTGATAACCATGATGCATACAAAAAATCTATAATATTGACAAAAATGAAAAAAATCGATTCTAAAAGCACAAAAATGCAAAAAAAAAATCTTTAAAAATTACTTCGAAAATCGCATTGGATATCTCATTTAAAATCGATGACATTCAAAAATTGTAGCAGACAAAATTTAGTAAACTGGGCTAAAACTTTGAAACAATTTTCCTTTTATCAATGTCAAAAAATACCAGTAAAAAGCCAAAAAAAAATACTAAAAATCGCATTAAAAAATGTTTAAAAAATTAAAAAATTGCTGCACGAATTCTGAATAAACTTTATTAAAAAGAGAACTAAATTTACTATGTTGGTTTAAAATAATGAAATTGTATTCCTTTCACTAATGAGAAAAAATCGCCTCGAAACATAAAAAACACTAAAAATCAACTAAAATATAAAATAAAAAAATCTAATCTAAAAATCGAAAATCGGGCTTCGAGGTGCAAATCTTCATATACAAAAGTACCCTCTCTCCAAATTTTGTAATTATACGTTCAACGGTCTCTTCAGAACAGCGCTGACACACTCACAAACTTCTCTCTTCATTATTATAGTTGCCTAGCATTTTTTCCAATTTTTATTATTTAAGCTCTAAAGAAAACAATCCCAAATCATCAACAGTTATTCCCTTCTTTTTCATGTGTAACTGAATGTCACATGATATACTTTATATTTTGATTATCAACTCATACAACAAAATCTAAAGTGTTAAATATACATTCTTTTACAAAATATATAGTTTCATCAATGGTTTGGTTAATAGGGTGTATCACGAAAACTTTTTTTTTAATTCCAAAGTTTGAAAGGAAGCATCATTTCACATCTGCAACTACAGCAGTTTAAGAATAAGGAACAAGTAAATTTTTCATTAATTCAGTATTTTATTAATTATAATAGTAATAAACTAAATTTAATAGTTTTGTTTAATAAGCATATTTGCATTTTCACTGCAATATAAATGATATATTTTAACCGGCCTAAACAAAAACTTTGGTTGCAAGTTGAAAAAGCTGCTTACACTTTTGGTGCATTGCCTAAAACCATCAAGATAAGTTATCAAGATAAACAGAGAGTGAAATCGAGCTTTATTTTGAATAATGCTTTTCAAATTCATTGTTAAACTATTGTATTTGTAACCTTTTTCATTTAAATGTTATATTTTCAAAGTTTTACTTTTATTTTTCTGTCTGTGTCTGATATTTTAAAAAATTGTTTCTAATGTCATGAGCACAAACAAATTAGACTAATAAACTAATTAAAAATTTATATGCATTTTATTTGCATTTTATCTGGAGGTTTGGAGGGGTAAAAAGTTACCTATAACAAATTTAAGACCATCAACAAAATAAACTGAAAACCTTGAATATTTGGTAAAATAATGAGATTTTTTATAATTAGATTCCGGGAGACTTATAAAATTAGTGACAGAAAATTCATATACTTAAAAAATATGAAAAAAGTACATTTTAGGCCAAAAAGTTTAAAATTCAAGCTCATTCCGGAAGACCTAAGTATTTTTCAATTTCAAAAATATTTTTGGAGGTAGATATGTGATCATAGTAACAACTTTTTATCAAAGAAAGTTTCTCGTGATACACCCTAATGTTTAACATACGAGCATTTTCATAGATAGTGTGCATGTTTGTAAACAAACTTCCTTTTTTCGCGACAGCTTAACTTGTGGTTGGCAAAAATTCGAATTAAACTGATTAGAAAATTCTAAACTAAATGTAATTTTCACGTTGATATTATAAATTTCATTTCTTCTTATTATACGCAGGAAATAATACGCTATAAATTACTAACTCTCCAAGAATTAATATTTTTGCCAACCACAAGTTAAGAAGTACATCCTTTTTCGGGTGTATGACGTCACATGCACATTATCTATTGGATAAAACATCAGGATCAACTTCAACATTAAAACACCTAATAAGAGTGAATACAATAACGAAAATGAACGAAACAATCGAGGGGTGAACGGATGGAGTGGACTGTTATGCGTTCATCCCAGTGGAGAGAAAAGATTACTTGCGTCTTATCTTAATTCTACGCAACAGCGTAATAAATGTGTCAAAAGAATGGGGTTCTTTCTGAGAGTAATTGTTTCTATTTCTTTAACTCTTATTGTATTTTTGAAAAAAATATGTTGTATTTGGGAAAATAAATGTAGGATTGGAGGATTCTATAAGTACTCCATTATAAATGAAGTATTTATAGAATAGATATCTTCAAAATACTACTAGAGATTACTCTCATTCAACCCTACGTATGCCTTTAGAGATTAGTTCTATATATTATAACAAGTTGAAAATTGCACGTCAAGCGTAGCAAATAAAATGCATTCGTACTACAACAAAGTTTTTAAAATATTCAGATCTTGATATAGTAGTATACATTACTTCGGTTACAGTATAGTATCCGAAAACATTTCTGTGTCCTTGTTATGGTAATATTTTGTGTGTCCCTTTAAATGCAATCTGCCTTCTATATACAGGAAGTAACTTGTAGTAAAACCTCAGCAAAATATATCAATTTCAAAGAATGTGAAATAGGTTAATAGTATTAAAACGCGCACAACACAGTGTGTCCCCTTATACCATTATGTAATGAAATACTCGTATGTAACCCTGTAAATGAATAACAAATATTTTTTGCATCACAGATTGTGCAAAATGTACTTTTTAGTACATACTTCATAGATGCATATCAATTCCATTACGTTCAAATGAGTATAACATGATTAAAACGTACTTGAAACTATTTTTTCCCACTGATCGAAATGTATCGGAATACTTTTGATTATTCCTGCAGTTAAACTATACATCCAATTTTTAAATATGTAAAATGAGTCGACAAAATTGTGCAAAAATTATGTATTTTAAATTTCAAGCGATTCGGCTAGGCAATTTTTCTTCTGTTATATGCGGACAGACGAGCGGACTGAATGACGATTATTAGTGCTACGTATTTATATAATTACGAACGCACCTAAAAATGAATAACTGTCATGCCAGCAGGCCAATTTTCATCAACAGAGCCGTGTCTGCATATTTACTACATATGCTTTTACAATCATTAAAACCAACGTTTGATCGCACAATAATTAAAAACACATAAACAGACGTATACGTTTCGCGAGTAACTGAGACTCGCTTCCTCAGTGTTCAAGCAGTAAAATGTTTAAAAAAAACCCAATGAAAATGAAGTTTCGTAACATAACAAATCTAACCAGAAAGTTATGTCACGAAACTTCATTTTCGGTTTAATTCTATTGGTTACTGAGATTTGATGGTATTTTGGTTCTGTGTTTGCAATCGTTTGAGTTTCTGACTTGTTAACAGTTGGGATAATGGGGGGTGGTTGATTTTAAACATTTTACCGCATGAACATTGAGGAAGTGAGTCTCAGTTACTCGCGAAACGTATACGTCTGTTTATGTGTTTTTAATTATTGTGCGATCAAATGTTGGTTTTAATGATTGTAGTTTTTCACACAAGGTTTTTTTTTATTACATATGCTTTTCTTTTTGTTATTTCAAAACAACAATCATCTTATTTAGTTGCAAAATTCTGGTATTAAATAAAGCAATGGTGATTATGTCAAATTTCGTTGGCAATTAAGCAGTAAAAAATAATATTTAAAAAGTTTGCTTCAAAATATGTATTGCTTTTAATTTATTTCTGCCTTTGTAATTTTCAATTATTGTTTCTGCAGTTTTAAACATTCATAATTACTTTATTCGAGAATAGCTACTAATTTTATTCAACTTTTTCGTACGGTAAGATAACGAAATTTTCTTTATCATATTTTTATCAAATACAGTCGGCTCTCTTTAATTCGAACTCATCGGGACAACAAGAAATGTTCGAATTACCCAGAATTCGAATTATAGAAAGTATGAGAGGAAAACACGTTTAAGGGATTACCATTACAAAGGAATTAATGTTATAGTATTTTAAAACATTATTTCGGCTGTTATCATTAGAATACGGTTTAATATTAAATTAAAAGATATAAAAGCATCAATTAATTAAGGGATTGGGAAACAAGTACATTAGAAGAAGTGTTGGAGGTGTCATTGATGTACAAACGAGGCATTAAAAAAGCGGGAATCAAATGAATGGAATTATATGTATACTAGTTTCAGAATAATTCTGACAAAAATGAAAAAAAGAAAGTTATTTTAAGGACAAAATAACTGAAATCTGTGTGAAAATAATTAAAGATGAAAAATCTTAATTCACGTTAGTTCGAATTAAACGAAGTCAAGAGGAAAAGAGTTCGAATAAATGAAATTTTTTAACGTTATTCTGCCTTTGAAAATTTCAGGACTTCATGTTTAATTCGAATTAAACGAAGATTCGATTTATCCGATTTCGAATTAACGTGAGTCGACTTAGTACAATTTAAAATTTTAATGCCCAAATCGGAATAATTTAGCAAAATCTTTAATGATTCTTGAAGCAACTTTTACAGCCAATGGATACAAAATTGGAATCGACTACAGTGGATTAGTTACACAGGATAACAATAGCCACATCCACAAAGGTAAATGGATTAAGAGGATTTAATACATTCACGCAGAGAAGAGATTACTTTCAACTTTTTCGAGTTCTAACCATTAATATAACAAGTATATAAATATAGCGGGATTCTTTCTGCTGAATTTTAGATGTTTCTTTAACTGCTATTGGGTTTTTGAAAATGAACCACTATATACACTGACGGAAAAAAAAATCCCAACACCAAGAAAAACTTATTGTAGAGTAATGAAATTTGGACAGTGCATTTGTCTAGTTAACATGTTTAATTGATTAGATTTTCGAGATCACAGGTTAATTTAAGGTCAATAAAATGCGTCTCAAATGTGAAATGCCGTTACATTAATAGTCGCTATAACCTCCAGAATTTCGAATGCAAGCCTGCACACGTGCATGCATTGTGTCATACACATGTCGAATGTCACTTTGCGGTATGGAGTTCCATGCTTGTTGTACAAGCTGTGTCAATACGTGATGTTTAGTGCTGGCTGGGGATGACACTGGAGTTCTCATCCAATGATATCCTATACTTGCTCAATGGGAGACAGATCTGGTGATTTCGCTGGCCAAGGTAACATGTCGGCACTCTGTAGTGCGTGTTGCGTTACAACAGCGGTATGAGGGCATGCGTTATCCTGCTAAAAAACACCCCTTGAATGGTCTTCTTGAATGGCAGCACTACAGGCTGAATTACGAGACTGGCGTACACATTTGCAGTCAGTGTGCTTCGGAGAACCACGAGAGTGCTTCTGCTGTCATAAGAAATTGCTCCCTAGATCATGACCCCAGATTGTAGGTCCAGTGTGTTTAGGCCGCAGACAGTTTGGTTGCAGACGTTCCCCTGGCCTCCTTCTGACCAGCACATGGCCATCATTGGCACCAAGGCAGAACCTGCTTTCATCAGAAAACACAATAAATCTCTACTCCATCCTCCATTGAGCTCTGGCTTGACACCATTGACGTTGCAAACGGCAATAACTTAGAGTCAGTGGAATGCATGCCTTGCATCGAGCTGTCCTTGAAGTAACCAATTTCTAACAGTTTGTTGTGTCACTGTGGTACCAACTGCAGCTCGAATTTCTGTCGCAGACGCAGTACGATGCGCCACAGCCGTACGCCGAATACGACGGTTTTCCCTCTCAGTAGTGCCACGTGTTCACCCGGAACCAGGTCTTCTTGTGGCAGTACCACCCCTTGACCACTGCTCCCCGCTATCATGCACAGTGGATACATTCTGTCCAAGTCTTTCTGCAAAATCGCGGAAAGAAAATTCACTTTCTCGTAGTCCTACTTTACGACTTCTTTCCAACTCGGGGAGCTGATGATAATGTCTTCTTCGTCTTCTTAAAGGCATTCATGATCAACCTCAACTCAATTCGTCAAATTTTGAAGATAAATAATGCTCACGAACTTTACAGCGCGCATTTAAAGCAAACCTAAATTTAAAGTTGTGAGTGGCGCTACTAGCGCCACACTTATGCGCGAAGAATGAAATTTGAATCAGTGTCATCTTTCAGATGTATAAACACGCCAACGAAATTTCGTTTAGCTAACACAAGTCTTTATTGGTATTGGGATTTTTTTTTCCGCCAGTGTAAATGGCGGTAGTGTTGTTCAATAACAAACGCATATTTGCAAAATACATTCTGAATACTAAGGTACATTTTACTTTATCATATAAGATATGAAAAGTATTTTACTTAAAAATAATTATTTTTCATTTCTTTCTCACTTTGCACTTTCAAAATATTACTTTTATGCTTTAACCCTCTCGTAACTAAATTATTATAAAAGTGGAATAAAAAAAATCTTCCTAACTTCTAAAATACCATTATAAATCATGTGCAAAAATATTTTTTCATAATGTCGCTCTATCTAATTTTTTTTTTGTTCGAGCTTAAAACACGAGTCCAACACTTCCACATTTTTAAAGAATTTCTTATGTTTAAGATGTTTGAAAGCATGTACGGCATGCACATATTAAGGGAAGTTAAAAGAATAATACAACATTTTTACCTCGCAAAAAAAATTAAGCACTTTAAATAATGCTAGAAGTTTTCTAATACTGACATGTAAGTACGATTACTGCAACCATTTAGAAGCTTCCTATGTATTCTAAATGATTTAATGGTATTATTAAACGAAAAAAATAAATGTCTTTTTTCTTCCAGCTATTGCAATTCGAAGTAGGAACCTCATATGAGGCTCAAGGTGTAGAGAGGGTTAAAGAAATGTAATAGATAAAAAAATATCTATTTATTATTTTTATTCCCTCCTACTGAAGCATTACAATATGCACAATTATGTTTAGTTTGAAAAATATATATTACAATTCTTCAGACATACAAGTAAAAAATTACATAAATACATATACAATTAAAAATGCAAATATTTCGGGCTAAAATTCTCCCCGTCATCAGCGCAATAACATTCAAATGACCAGAAAACTACCTATCATGTTTACTGTTAATATAATAATTACTAGCAGTTAAAATCAAAGGAAATATAAAGAACCCTATCAAAGCAATGCTGTGTATACATGAGAAACAGCACAACATTCATTAATCGGCGAAATCTGCTTATGAGTAAACCAAAAAGAAAATCTCTACATTTAACGTTATTGCAACTGGATCTAATTAAGTGTCATATTTTTTAAATCTGTTCTACGGTCTTTATCCAAAGAATGCGGTACAAGTTTAGACTGCGAGCTCCCAGCTCGCTCAAATTGTAAGCTCAAATTTTTATGTTTAAAAATGTATGCATCGAAATGCACTGCACCATTCGAAAAGGGATATTTTCTGAGAAATTATGGATGTTTTTAAACTACTATTGTTATTATATTTTATGTTGTGTAAATAAAAAAACAAGAAGTAATTTTAAGAAATTAATGAAACAATTGAGTGGTGAATGGGAGCAGGGGATTTTCACGCAACTCGCCCAGTGAAGAGAAGAGGTAATTTAAATTTTATCTCATGTCAGAAAAATTCGTTTTTATATACTAAATTATTCGTATTTTTTAAACAAATAATTTCCGTACACTTACAAAGCACAGAATTTTCTCTCGGAAGTCTGAAAATGAGGGAAAATTTAAATTTATTTCTTGAACGCATGCGTATTGACTGTATTAATACCAAAGTTCGTATTTATTTTTAAAGTGAAAAACCGAAAATGTAATGAAGTAATTTTTTTATTTAATTAAAAACAAACAAACAAAAGTATTATTTTTGAATTTAACAAAGTGGAAGTTTTCTTAATCTACAACAATTTTTAGAGTATTAAAAAAATTGTGCGTAAAATATATTCTAATAGAACATATTAAAATATATAGTAGGTCAATAAAAGCAAAATCGACTTTTTTTCAAGCTAGCAAACATTTCTTCTCAAATTTAATTATAAATATAATATTCATAATTTGCATATAAAAATCAAAGTATGTATTGCTAAATATATGTCTAATATGTGAAAATTTCTAAACTTTATTATTCTAAAAGTATTAATACAATCATTGTTTCATAGCGACGAAATGTTCCTCTTATTAAGTTTCTGATTCCGAGCTTTCTAAGCATCATGTCATTACATGGTTTTGTTTCTGAAATGTTAATTTCGATAGCCCCTCATGCAAGGCCGTAGCTAGAAATGATCTATAGGGGGATTCAAGAAATTGTAGAGGGGGCTCAAGAGATTATAAAGGGGGCTCATATTTTTTTTTTGTTGTTGTTGTTGTTTTTTGTTTTTCTGACACAGAAAGATAAATTAGTGTATATTCACATTGTAGGTACTCTGTTTCTTATTAAACTGTTATCATAACTTCATTTTATACTAAGAAAATTATATGATGATAAAAATTTTGAGTGTATAACTGGTGCAAAATTAAACATCATATTAGCTTCATATGTTTAAATAGGATGAGGGAGTGTTGAATTACTTATTTTAGATGCAATTTAATAATCTGCAAAATTGTGAAAGGGTCTCAAAGCTAAATTAGATTTTTGAACAGAATTTCATTTAAAATTTCGAAGCAAAAATTCATTTAGTGACCTTGGTATCTTTTCCAGGGGGGGCTCAAAATATTTTAGGGGGGGTTGAGCCGCCCATAGCGCCCCCTTAGCTACGGCCCTGCCCTCATGTTAAAAAGTTATGTAGATTTTCATAGTTTACTATGTTATGACATAGGAACCGTGTAAGGACATGACTCATGCACTTATAGACTCTCAATGGTCAAAAATACTCAAGAAGAGAATCGGAAAAAAGGGAAAAATAGGGGAATTACCGGATCTTGAGATAAAATTAAAGGAGTAATTTTGCGCATAGTGCATATATATAATTTTAATATTTCATCTCTATATTTATGATAATGACAATGTGAATCACAATAAATAAAATATTTTGTATGATATAAATTAATGCCTTCAACTGATATTGGGAAAAAATATGAATGTAGGCATTGTTTATTGAAAAGTTCCATAATTTATTAAAACACGAATTACATTACGATCATTTATTCATATTTTAATAAACCTTTATGCGTGTTACTGGATTAAAATGCTCTGTTCCTAGTCGCCATAAATAACACGTTATAGCAAACTTTAAAAAGATATTTAAATTTTACCCTATCATTTCATTTTTACAAAAAAAAATACTCATAATAAAGAATAAGTCCATAATTTTACTTCTATTTAAAATTCATTGTAGAAGCTAACAACTTTTTACATTATTCAATAATAAAGTTAAAATTTATAGCCATTTTGCCGGCATGATAAATTATCAATGAATCTTTCAGTGATGCTTTTAGTTTATTACATTGGTCGATATTTAAATCATTTTTCATTGTTAATTTCTAGTTCTAAATATGTATTTTACATTTTACTATTCATTTTATTCGGACATATCTATTAATTTTAGTTCATAATCCCTTTCTAAAATTTAACAAAGTGCTTATTTTAAGCATCGGATCATAAAACGAAAATCCTCAAAGTGAAAAATCATAATCATTTAATAAAAACCAAATGCTTTTATGATCAACATCAATGGTTAATACAGAAGCATTTACAGGCAATGGACAAAAGCTCCGATTCAACTTCAATGGGAAACAATGAGCAACAATAGATAAGTTCAAGATGATAAATGAACCAATCGAAGGGTAAATGGAATGGGATGCATCAATGGAATGGGATTCTTCCTGAGTAATTGTAGATATTATATAACTGTTACTAAGGTTTTTTTCAATAACTAAACAAAAATATCAATAATAATAAAATTAATAATTATAGAAAGGACTTACGTCTTATGTTTTTTGAAATATCGAATACATTTTTGCAAAATGCTGAGATATAATTTATATGGATTTTAAAATAAGAGAATAGGAAAAAACTGAAAATTATTAAATTTAAATTCGATGAAGCGCATAAATTCATATTACAACATATTTCAATCAAAATTGCAAGTAATTAAAAACTGATGTAAAAATGAATCGGCAAATAAGCTAAGAGATTGTAGAGCGGAAGCTTCAGACAATTGTTGGTATTTTTTTAAACTATTATTCTGTTTTAGGAACAATGAGAACAATATTAAAGTTTTTTTTAATGACGGTGGTATTGTACTACAAGAAAGAGATATTTACTAAATGATTGTACAGCTCATATTCAAAATATTAGAATAATTACCTTTTTTTTAGAAATTGAAAATATCGTTTGGTAATTTAATGTCTTTTAATGAAAATATGCAAACGATATTTTTATTAAGAACTTATTGTTGATTAAACTTACTTGTTATCTTAAATTAAATATCATTTTCGAAAAGATTAATTGCAGAAAAAATTATTTTGAAAAGTCAAAATATTAGAATATTTATTCAAGTGGTTCAAAATATTAGAATATTTCACATTAATTCTCCTTTAATTATTACCAATTCTTAACTGGTGGCATCATTGATTAAATTCAGACTATTTTATTTAAAATCAGTATTCTTTTTTGCAGTTTGTTTCTTTTTCGTCTTAAAATGGGCCGTGTGAGTGATATTCCTGAATCTACTAAACTTCGTATGGTTGATTTGTATCGGCACGGTAAAAATCAATGTTTTATAGCGAATTATTTACATTGTTCGCAATCGAGCGTTAGTAAAATACTAACACAATATTCAAAAATTGGAAAATTTCAAAATAATCGCCGAAATGGTGGCCGAAAACCAAAAACATCTGCTAGGGATGACAGGAAACTGAAGCGTATAGTTAAGAAAAACCGTTTTAAAAGTGTGCAATTCTTGCACCGAAAATGGAAAGAAGAAGGAGTTGAAGTTTCTACATCGACAACATTAAGACGTCTCCATAAATTTAAATTTGAATCTCGTGTACCGAAAACAAAACCTCTCATGACTGCAAGACAAAAGCGTATAAGATTGAATTGGTGTAAATCAAGACGTTTATGGAGCAATGAAGATTGGAAAAATATATTATTTAGTGATGAAAGTATGTTTTGTGTTTCATATGGTAATCAAGGTATTCGAGTTTGGAGAATGAAGCAAGAAGCATTTGATAAAGAATGCCTTAAACGTTCCGTAAAATTTGCTGCTAGTGTCATGGTTTGGGGTTGTATGAGTGCAGAAGGACCTGGAAAGTTATGCATCGTCTACGAAAAGGTTGACTCTCTGATATATCAAAAAATTTTAGAATATTACATGATTCCATCATCAGAAGATTTATTTGAAGATGATTTCATCTTTCAACAAGATTTAGCGTCCCCGCATACCTCGGTGTCAACTAAGAATTGGTTCCGCCAACGCAACATTAAGGTACTTCCTTGGTCACCAAATTCACCAGATCTTAATCCCATCGAAAACTTATGGTGTATAATGAAGAAAAAAACTTCAAGAAAATCCTCATTCAAGTAAAACTGAGTTAGTGGCACGTATAAAGTCTATTTGGGCTAATATTGATAGAAATGTTTGTAAACACCTTGTATATATTATGCAAGATCGATTGTACGCTGTTATGAAAGCTAAAGGGTATGCTACAAAATATTAACTACCATTTACTTCATATTCATAAGGTAATATTGTTGCGTAAAATAAAATATTCTAATATTTTGAACCAATCTAAATTTTATTCTAATATTCTGGTGTGTTTAAGGAAGCTGTATACCTAATTTATTGTGCCTATTAGTTATTTCCTATTTTATAAATGTTAAAATCTTATCTAAACATTCCAGATTTAATTTATAAGAAATTTAATTGCATTTACTTAGTATAAAAAATAAATAAATGACAAATAATTTTTTCTTATTACTTTTTCTCAATTATTCTAATATTTTGAATATGAGCTGTATATTCAAAATTCTGAGATACATTCAACTTTATGTTCTTATTATTATGCAATGGAAAATTAAAAGTCCCTTAATTTATCAAAACACAAATTACCTTATGAGCATTTATTCATATTTTAATAAGCTTGTATACATGTGACGTAACATAATATTCAATTAAAATTCCTAAGTCGCTGTTCTTAGATGCCGTAAATAACATGTTATTGCTAACTTCAAATAGACATTTAAATTTTATCCTTTCATATCATTGATGATCCTGAATCTTTAATTTATTCTTTTAGTCTTATATCGATAGTTATTTCACTCATTTTTCATCGTTAATTTCTAGTTTTAAATATGTATTTTACATTTTACTTTTCGTTTTATTCGGAATATTACATATCTATTAATTTTAGTTCCTAATCCCTTTCTAAAATTTAACAAATTGCTTATTTTAAGCATCGGATCCTAAAACGAAAATCATCAGAGTGGAAATTCAGAATCATTTAATAAAAAACAAATGCTTCTATGATAACGTCAATGGTTATTATAGAAGCATTTACAGGCAATGGATAAAAGTTCCGATTCAACTTCAGTGGAAAATAATGAGTAACAACAGATAAGTTCAAGATGATAAATGACGCAATCGAAGAGTAAATGGATGAAGGGGATTGAAACACGTTCACCCAGTAAAGAGGAAAGTTTATTTGTGTCTTAACTTGATTTCTATCTAGCAGCATAGCAATTGCGTCAATGGAGTGGGATTCTTTCTGAGCAATTTTTGATATTACTTTAATTGTTACTGCAGTTTTTTTCAATGAGTAAAATAATAATAATAATAATAATAATAATAAATCATTATGTAAAGGACTCACGTCTTATGTTGCTTGAAATATAGAATAAATCTTTGCAAAGTGCTTAATTTGTCAAAATATTAGAATAGAAAAAAAAAAGTAAAAATTATTAAAATTTATAAATATATATAGGACAGTTGCACCATAAATTTTAACTAATAATAACACATTGCTCAGTGGTGTACAAAACAGGAATTTTAATATACATTTGTACATATTAAAATAAAATAAAACTTTCAACATTTCGCGCCGTCTTCTGTGGGCTTCTTCAGGAAATATGATAATGGAAGGACTACGTTTGCATCTTGATCGAGAGATATTATTTCTACTAAATTAAAATCTAAATGAATTAAAATTTTTAAAATGTTGCCATTTACACGTGAGAAAAATTAAAATATTGCAAGGAAATAAAAAATTTAAGATTTTATGATGTGATGCCATATTTTTGGTATATTGTTGGATACATTATCATTACATGGTTTATTTTCTCGTGCTATGATTTCGATGGATTCTCTTATTTTACCTTAAACTGGGTTATTGCATGGGACTATGATTTTGGCTTCCTCAAAATTAATATGGCAACCCTTGTTCGCCAAGTTATGGCTAGTTATGGTCACCATTATGGCTAGTTTAGACGTAGTTTCATTATATCCTTACATTAATATGCCCGAAGTCATAGAATACATTAATTTGATAATAGATAAAAATTCAAATATATCTCAAGATATCAAAACCTCCCTTAAATCTGGCCTAAACCTAATAGTTTTCAGTAACATTTTCATTTTTAATAAAAATATTTACCAACAGTTGCATGGTGCGCCGATGGGGTCACCAGTATCCGGTTTGCTTGCTGAATTCGCGTTAAGACCACTAGAACAAAAAAATTTTTAATACGTTTAATTTAAAACCTGAATGTTGGTTCCGTTATGTTGATGATGTTTTCATCTTATGGAGCCACAGTTTGGCTGATTTATATGCTTTTCTACAAGATGTCAATAAATTAAGCAATAGTGTTAATTTCACCCTTGAAGTCGAAGAAAACGCCACCCTTCCATTTTTAGATGTTCAAATTAATAGATGCAATTCAAGTTTAAAGTTTTCAGTTTATAGAAAACCAATAAAAGAAAATACAGTTATCCCATTTTCAGCCAACATGCCTTTCGAATACAAAATATCTGCTTTCAGGTCATTTATTAAAAGAGCTTTTATGATTTGTTCAGATGACACATTAAATAAAGAAATTGATTTTATACAGAAAATAGCTTTTGACCATGGTTTTCCAGCAAAATTTGTAAATAAAATAGTTCAACAGTACAATACTCCTCCCACATCTGGCCAACGACAGAATAAAATTATGGTTTACAGAAAATTTCATTATATCTCTTATATATTTGAAAAAGTAAAAAAGATCGCACAAAAATATAACATAAAACTTGTCGCCATTCCTCCTCCATATCTCATTGACCTCGTTAGAGATAAAATCGACAAAATTCCAATAGATCAAAAATCTGGTATTTATGAAATCCCTATCACTTTATCTAATAATCTTTAAAAAGTCTACATCGGCATGACAACGCGGAAACTTTTAATTAGAATTAAAGAGCATCGCAGAGATATAGAACAATATAAACAGAATACTGCCCTTGCTCGCTTCTACTTGGCGAACAAGGGTTGCCATATTAATTTTGAGGAAGCCAAAATCATAGTTCCATGCAATAACCCAGTTCAAGGCAAAATAAGAGAATCCATCGAAATCATAGCACGAGAAAATAAACCATGTAATGATAATTTATCCTACAATATACCAAAAATATGGCATCACATCATAAAATCTTAAATTTTTTATTTCCTTGCAATATTTTAATTTTTCTCACTTGTAAATGGCAACATTTTAAAAATTTTAATTCATTTAGATTTTAATTTAGTAGAAATAATATCTCTCGATCAAGATGCAAACGTAGTCCTTCCATTATTATATTTCCTGAAGACGCCCGCAGAAGATAGCGCGAAACGTTGAAAGTTTTTTTTATTTTAATATGTACAAATGTATATTAAAATTCCTGTTTTGTGCACCACTGAGCAATGTGTTATTATTATTAAAATTTAAATTGGATGACGCGCAACAATTCATATTCGAACATGTTAGATTCAAAATTGTAGTTAATTAAAAATTAATTTAAAATGCATCGGCAAATAAGCTAAAAGATTCCAGTGGGAAAGTTTCACATAGTTGTTTATGTTTTTAACTATTATTCTACTTTAGAAATAATGAGAGCTATGCGAACGTTTTTTTATTGACGGTGGCATTACGAGAAAAAATGCTGTAATTTTTAAAAACACAAATTACTATATGAGCAGTTATTCATGTTTTAGTAAGCTCGTATATGCATGTAATTTAAGATGATACTCGGTTAGAATAGCTAAGGTACTATTCCTAGTTACCGTAAATAACATGTTATAGCAAATTTCAAAAAGATATTTAAATTTATACCAATCACATCATTTTCACAAAAAATAAATTCGAATAATATTCACTAAGTTTAGAATTTTATTTCTCTTGTAAATTCATTGTAGAAGTCAACAACTTTTTGCATTATTCAATGAAGTTAAAATGCTCTTTTTTCTCTCTATGATAAACGATCTCTAAATTTTTAATTGATTGTTTTAGTCTACTGCATTGATCGATATTTAAATCATTTTTCACTGTTAATTTCTAGTTTAAAATGTGTGCTTTACATGTTACTATTCCTTTTATGCGGACATATCTATTAATTTTTGTTCCTAGTCTCTTTCTAAAATGTGAGCAAAGTACTTATTTTAAGCATCGGATCATAAAACGAAAATCATCAAAGTGAAAAATCAGAATCATTTAATAAAAACCAAATGCTTCTATGATCAACATCAATGGTTATTATAAAAGCATTTACAGGCAATGAATAATTCTACTTCAGTGGAAAATAATGAGTAACAACAGATGATGATAAATGAACCAGTCAAAGGGTAAATGGATGAAGGGGATTGAAACGCTTTCACCAAATGGAGATAAAAGATTTTTTGTGTCTTATCTTGATTTCTATTCAACAGCATAAAAAAGGCGTCAATGGAGTTGGATTCTTTCTGAGTAATTGTTGATATTAATTTAACTGTTACTGTAGTTTTTTTCAATAATTAAAAAAATAATTAATCATTATATAAAGTTCTCACGCGTTATGTTACTTGAAATATAGAAAAGATTTTTGCAAAATGCTGAGACGTAATTTACATTGATTTTAAAATAAAAGAATAGGGAAAAGACTCGAAAATCATTAACTTTAAATTGGATGATGCTCATAAATTCATATTCCAATATGTTTGATTGAAAATTGCAGTTAATAAAAATTACTGCAAAAACGCATCGGCAAATAAGCTAAAATATTGTAGTGCGAAAGCTTCACATAGTTGTTGATTTTTGCAAAAGGAGGAGATATAATTTATATTTATTTTAAAATAAAATAATAGGGAAGAAACTGAAAATCATTAAGCTTTAAATTGTGTGATGCGCAAAAATTTTGTTCCAACATGTTAGATTCAAAATTGCAGTTAATTAAAAATTTATGTAAAAACGAATCGGCAAATAAGCTAAAAGATTGTAGTACGAAAGCTTCACATAGTTGCTGATGTTTTTTTATTGTTACTAAGGGTTTTTTTCAATAAGTAAAAATAATAATAATTATTATTATTAAATTAATCATTATATAAAGGACTCACGTCTTATATTACTTGAAATATAGAATTTATTTTTGCAAAATGCTGAGATATAATTTATATTGATTTTAAAATAAAAAAAAAAATAGGGAAAAAACTGAAAATCATTAAAATTTAAATTGGATGATGCGCAAAAATACACATTCAAAAATACACTATATTGCCATTGATTATGGGACACTTGCGATTCTAGACATTTTACTAAATATCTAGAAAAATACATGAGGAATCATCTCGAAACTCTTAGTGTATAAATATAATAGTATACGTCATACATCTCCGTGAAGATTTTTTACCGAAACTCCATAGGGGACCGTCAACAAATTAAAAAAGAATGAATATCTTTTGAATAACCCTGTCAAAACTAATGTAGCAAAAGCGCTCAAACTCTAGATTATGATTGAATGCCTTATTGTAATACACTGTGTTCATTTTTATGCAAATAGCATGTATACTCGCAGAGTAATTAAGGTTTTTATAAAAATGGCCCCAAATTTTTCTACGTTTTTTCCTTATAATTTTCAGAGTTCTTAATATAAAATAATATTTTTTTCAGAAAATATGACAAAAAACATTGCACACAGTACTCTGTAATCTGAATTAAAAAATAATAAAAATTGTATGAAAAATGAGTAGGTTTACTAAATATATTTTTACTGCGCATGCGTCAAAGATATCAAAATTTCATTTGCATATTATGTTAGTTAAATGTATAGAGCAACTTTTGTAAAAGTCTCAAAATTATAGCTTGAAAATTCTGAAAGTAATCGTCTATAGAAAAAGGACAAAATCCGTTGTTTCCAAAATGAAGCAAAAAAATGAGGGATTTTATCCAAAAGTAGTCGTAACATCCCGTATTGTGTATTCTACATTGACACTAATCAATGGATATATGGATACAACCCCTCTTGTTTTTGCTTCATTTTGAGAATAACGGATTTTCAACTTATTCAATTGACGATTATTTTTAGAATTTTCAAGTTATGATTTTGTGACTTTCACAAAATTTGCTCTATACATTTAGCTAACATAATATGCAAATGAAATTTTGATATCTTTGACGCATGCGCAGTAAAAAATTATTTAGTAAACCAACTCATTTTGTATACAATTTTCATTATTTTTTAATTCTGATTACAGGGTACTGTGTGCAATGTTGTTTGTCATATTTTCTGAAAAAAATATTATTTTATATTAAGAACTCTGAAAATTATAAGGAAAAAACTTGGAAAAATTTGAGACCATTTTTATAAAAACCTTAATTACTCTGCGAGTATGCATGCTATTTGCATAAAAATGAACACAGTATATTACAATAAGGCATTCAATCATAATCTAGAGTTTGAGCGCTTTTGCTACATTAGTTTTGACAGGGTTATTCAAAAGATATTCATTCTTTTTTAATTTGTTGACGGTCCCCTATGGAGTTTCGGTAAAAAATCTTCACGGAGATGTATGACGTATACTATTATATTTATACACTAAGAGTTTCGAGATGATTCCTCATGTATTTTTCTAGATACTTAGTAAAATGTCTAAAATCGCAAGTGTCCCATAATCAATGGCAATATAGTGTATTAGATTCAAAATTACAATAAATTAAAAATTAATGTAAAAACGCATCAGCAAATAAAATAAAAGATTGTAGTTCGAAAGCTTCACATAGTTTTTGGTGTTTTATTAAACTGTTATTCTATTCACATGCAATGAGAGCAATGTGAACATTGTTTTCATGACGGGAATTGTATTACGCGAAAGAGATCTTTGTTGAATGACTATTTAATCTAAATTCTGAAATAAATTCAAATTTAAATTCTAATTATGAGATGAGAAAAGAAAGGTTCTGTAATTTATCAAAAAAAGTTATTCTATGAGCATTTATTTACATTTTAATAAGCTTCATACATTTTACTGAATGTGATACTCGATTAAAATTATTAAATCATTTTTCCTAATTTCCATAACAAATTAGTCATTAGCAAACTTCAAAAAGATATTTAAATTTTATCCTATCATATCATTTTATTGAAATTAATCATCCATAATACTCATTAAGTTTATAATTTTACTTCTATTTAAAATTCATTATAGAAACCAACAGCTTTCTTACATTTAATATATAAAATTCTCCTGTCACAGTGTTAGTTTCTGAAGCAACCATGTGGTTATGGGATATCACGGCTGCTCAATCTGAATTAATCTTTCATCTTGTCGATGTTTTTTACAGAAACACGGTGTATATGGATAAATATTAATAGCACGTACTTAAACAAACATAAATTTAATTAAACTTATAAAGAAGTAGAATACATTTCTAAATTATCTTGAGACACGTTTTGTCTCTCGGAACAAGGTGATTTTCCTTGCGTGCTACATAAGCGGCGGCAGTCCAGTAACTGACTCACCGAACCAACAGTCTCTTACAACCTGCCTAGAGTCCTTGTCCGATGCGCATGTGGCGCCATCTGTTGACAGTTTTTAAATGTTCTGGATCGAAGAGGCACCTCAGTACCCCCTTCCTAGTGCAAACGATACTCTTAATTTTCCACTAAACGTTCTGGAAATCTGACAGTTCTGCCGGATCGTGTGATGTGAGGTGGTTTTGTTTTTCCAGAATTCGAGGCAGTCCCGGGAGTCGAAACAGTTGTTTCCAGGGTTGAGGTTGTTTCAGGAGTCGAAGATTGTGAATCATTCACCAAAAAGGCTGGCTTCAGTCTGTCCAGCGATATATTTACTATTTTGCCTTTTATGGCCACTTTAAAAAGTTTATCGTTGCGCTCAACAACTTCAAAAGGTCCATCATACGGCGGTTGTAAAGCTTGCCGAATACCTTCTTGACGCACAAATACATGCGTACATGTTTTAAACTCCTGAGATACAAATGTTTTTGTGCTATTATGGGACTTAGTTGGTTGTGGTTTGAATTCGTTGAAGGTATTTCTTAATCGCTGCACTAATTCTTCAGGACTTTTAATGGTGGATTTGTCATCGAAGAAATCACCTGGGAGTCTGAGAGTAGACCCAAAAACAAGTTCAGCTGGCGAAACATTTATATCGGTTTTTAGTGCAGCACGAAACCCTAATAACACTGTTGGAAGTATTTCAGTCCATTTTTCAGTTCGTCTGGCTTTTAGTGCACATTTTAGAGGTCTGTGCCAATTCTCGATAATCCCATTACTCTGAGGGTGGTACGGAGACGATCGGTACTTTCTAGCACCTAACAATCTGGCTAACTGCTGGAAAAGTTCAGATTCGAACTGGCGTCCTTGGTCCGTGGTAATTTTCTCAGGACATCCAAATCTTGCAATCCATTCGGAAAGTAGTGCACGTGCCACTGATTCTGCTGTGATGTCACTAAGTGGGTATGCCTCTGGCCAACGCGTTGCTCTATCAATTACGGTTAAACAATACCTTTTACCATTTGATTCCGGTAAAGGTCCAATTAAATCTAAATGTATGTGTGCAAATCTATCTGTTGGAAGATCAAATTTTCCTAACTCTGTTTTTGTGTGTCTAACAATTTTGGAGCGCTGACAATCCAAACACTCACGTGCCCAAGTTCGACAATCTTTAGCTAGGGAAGGCCAGATAAATCGTTGTCGCAATAAATTCACACTACCTTTAGTTCCAGGATGAGCAAGTGCATGTAAATTCCAAAATGCCTGTTTTCTAAAAGTTGGAGTTAAATATGGACGTGCTTTGCCACTAGAAATGTCACAATAAATTTCTGTTGTGGAATTTGGAAGGGTAATTAATTTGAGTTCTAAGCTGGATTGACCGCTTTGCATAATTTCTCTAAGTTCTGAATCCTCTTTTTGCTCCATACTTAATTTATCGTAATCTAATGGAGTAGGCATTTGTATTACGTTAATTCGGGAAAGTGCATCGGCTGCATCATTTTGGTTTCCTTTTAAAAATACCATATCAGTGGTGAATTCAGATATAAAAGATAACCACCGACTTTGTCTGTTAGTGTAATTATCTGTTCTTTTTTTAAAGGCAAAAACAATTGGCTTGTGATCGGTAAAGATTGTACATTGACGGGCTTCCAAAAAGTGTCTAAAATGCTTAACGGACTCATAAATTGCTAACAATTCTCTGTCAAAGGTAGAATACTTTAATTGTGTTTCATTTAGACGTTTGGAAAAAAATGAGAGTGGTTTGAGACCCTCCTCTGTTTCTAAGCTTAGTGTAGCACCAATAGCAAAATCACTAGCATCAGAATGAAGTGCTAATTGACCGTCATGGCTAGGAAATGCAAGAGTTGCATCCGTTAATGCCTTTCTTGAAGCTTCAAAAGAATTTATTGCATTTTCAGACCAATCGATAGGAGTTGAATCTTTCTTTTTAGCTCCTCGCAACAAATCTGTTAAGGGTGCAAGGATAGTTGCAGCATTGCGACAAAAACGTCGAAAGTAATTGAATAAGCCAATATATGTACGAAGTTCAGAAAGAGTTTTTGGTCGTGGATATTGCTTAATAATTTCAACTTTAGTTTGTAATGGTCGAATTCCAGCAAGAGAAATTTCGTGTCCTAAAAATGATACGCTGTCTTGTTTAAAAACACTTTTGGATATATTTATGTTAAGTCCGTATTTAGAGAGTCTGCTTAGAACAGCTCGTACATGGTCTATATGTTCCGATTCCGTTTCGGAAAAAATTAGAATGTCATCCAAATAAGCTATAGCAAATGGAAGACCATAGAGAACCTCATTAATAAATCTTTGGAAAGTGTTTGCTGCACATTTAAGTCCAAAATTTAAATATAGAAATTCGAAGCTTCCAAAAGGGGTTATTACCGCTGTTTTAGGAATATCTTTTTCATGCACTGGAATATGAAAATAAGCGCGGACTATATCTAATTTTGTAAAAATTTTCTTTCCATGTAGAATATTGGTAAGGTCATGGATGTGGGGTATTGGATAACGGTCAGGAAGAGTTACTGAATTTAGACGTCGATAATCACCGCAAACTCTGTAAGAACCATCCGGTTTTGGTACAACGTGAATAGGGGATGCCCAAGGGGATTTGGAAGGACGACATATACCTTCATCCATAAGATATTGGAATTCTTTTTGAACTTCCTTTAAAATTTTTGGATGTAATCGGCGAGGTTTGGAATAAAGTGGTGGTCCTGTAGTTTCGATATGATGAACTGTATCATGGCAAGTTGGTTTTTTAAAATTTGGTATGGGATTTAAGAGCTCTGGGAATTCCTCAAATATAGTTTTAAAAGACATGTCTTCAGAAATTAGTTTAATTTGGGACTGTTTTGAGCAAGTAAGCTCACCCTTAGTGGACAATCCAGTTACAGAATCAATTAATCGAAATTTGTGCAAATCTACAAGCAAAGCAAAATTTCTTAAAAAGTCTGCTCCAATTATAGGGCAAGAGACATTTGCAATAACAAATGACCAGCGAAAACTCCTTCTCAAGCCGATATTTAGGTCAAGCAGTTTGTTACCATAAACAGGAATTTTGGAATTATTTGCAGCATAAAGATAATTAGAAGGACTCTTTTTGTTTACTTGTTTTGGTACAGGGATACAAGAAATATCACTACCACTATCTATTAAAAATTTGAACCCTGAATTTTTATCAAACACATGCAACCTACATTGTTCTAATGCTGCTACGCCAACTGTATTTTCGCTTGTTGACCTAGCAGCAGCCACTAGTTTTTTTTAATTTCATCAAAAGAACAAGGTTCGCGGCACTTTCGAGCATCACTACCAAATTTCTGATGGTAATAACATAAGTCTGATTCGTTTTGTTTACGACTCGATTTTTGGGAATCTCTATTTTTACTGTATCGTCTTTCCCTGTAATGCGATCGGCCGCGAGACATCGATCGCCTAAACACATTTTTGGATAACTCTGAAACCTGCAGTGTCAATTGCTCAATTTGTGTTTGAAGATTTAAGATCGCGTTATGGTCGTTCCGAGGTGATTCGGTGGGTTTGGAAACTGCATACACTGCCGATTCAGATTTAATTTCATTAATTTTGTCAGCTAGGGTTGCTAATTCCTGTAATCCGGAGCTTGAAACCGACAAAATTGCTTGCGTATGCGTCGGCAAACGTTCTAACCAAATAGCTTTCAAAAATTCTTCGGTAACGGAACTTTGCGCTAATTCTTTCATTTGCCGCAGTAAAACGGAAGGTTTTTTATCACCTAGCACAAGTTCAGAGAGTAATTTACGTATCTGCTGCGATTGCGAATCTGAAAACTCCTGAATTAGTCTCTGTTTCAAAGCATTATATTTGTCATTTGGAGGCGGCGTAAGAATTAAATCAGATACCGCACTTAATGTATCTGTGTCTATAGCAGATAATAAATAATTGTACTTAGTAGTGTCGTTCGTTACTTGCGCCACGGCAAAATTTGCCTCAACTTGTACAAACCAAACAGAAATATTACTTTTCCATAAGGGAGGAATTTTAACAGCTACCCTAGCAAGCGTTTCTGTCGGATTATCGGCAGGAATATCATCAGGCATTGTGAGCGCAGAATTAAAAATACATATATTGATAGAGCAATAAATAAATAAATATACAATTTAGTAAAATTTTGAATAAGAACGCTTGGGCTCGAAAATTTTTTAATTAAAATAACTGGTAAATATAACAATTGGGCCAGAGAATACCACAAAGAAACATAGAAAATGGCACATACCGTTTTTTTTCATCGCTGTAGTTGTCCAGGAACGATATATCAGAAGGCGTCTTTCAAAATTGTCCGGTCAACACTTGAAGCAACCATGTGGTTATGGGATATCACGGCTGCTCAATCTGAATTAATCTTTCATCTTGTCGATGTTTTTTACAGAAACACGGTGTATATGGATAAATATTAATAGCACGTACTTAAACAAACATAAATTTAATTAAACTTATAAAGAAGTAGAATACATTTCTAAATTATCTTGAGACACGTTTTGTCTCTCGGAACAAGGTGATTTTCCTTGCGTGCTACATAAGCGGCGGCAGTCCAGTAACTGACTCACCGAACCAACAGTCTCTTACAACCTGCCTAGAGTCCTTGTCCGATGCGCATGTGGCGCCATCTGTTGACAGTTTTTAAATGTTCTGGATCGAAGAGGCACCTCAGTTTCCATACTCCTACGAAAAGGCTTAACCGATTTTGATGAAATTTTATACATATACTCAGTAGGTCTAAGAATAGGTTGCTATCTATTTTTTATACCCCTAAGTCATAAGGGATGCCCACCCCCAAAAAATTCCCCCAAAACGGCTTAACCGAAGCGCTCCAATTTACATGCTATGATGTCATAAGAATTAGTGTCCATGTCCATTCATTGTTGAAGTGCTTTGCGGATTATTATCTTCGTGGTTTAATACTTTATATTGTTCATGCGACTGAATTTCCTGTATTTGTTTTCTTTATGAAGTCGGATAGTAAGTTGTCAAGTTAATTTCAATTGAAGTTATCATAGAATAAATGTTTATTAGAATGTAAATTAGAAACAACAACGTTTGACGTTTAAATTAAATATCTGGCACAAATGTTATATACGCACCGGCTTTTGCGTAATGTTTTTTATAACAATTTGGCGGTAACTTAATTTTTGAATATCAGTTACATACATCCCGTAAAGCACGGTGACGTCACTGCAACGTCGTTGTGAAGTCACATTGTGACTTTGTGACCATCGATTATCGATGTCACTCACGTGACGTCGATGTGAAGTCACAGTGACTAAAATGTGAAGTCGTTATGGCCGTTTTAGAGCTCTTTTGTGACGTTTCACAAAGTGGTCACAATGTGACATATTTGTGAAAAATGTGTCATTTGTGACTAATTTGACATTAACACTGTGGCGAAACTATGACAAAAGCGACAATATTTAAATTGCCGGAAACATGTTTTTTAAAGTAAATAACATGTTTTGAAGGATATTTATAAATTTCTAAAGATTTTTAAGAAAGTCACATCTCAGTCACAATGTGACGTCACTGAATGGTGGCATATTGGTCACAGATGTGATGTGACCAAAGTGACGTCACTGTGACCATGCATGCTAATAGAGATATTTTCAAATTATTTTCTTTTATTTCAAAGAGAAAAAAAAACGATATTTTATAGAATAAGTATGCAGAACAAAATTATTTATATCATTTTAAAAAAGAAAATAGAAAATTTCTTAGTAAATAAACAACAATAGCCAGGTCACCATGCCAGGCAAAATAATGGCAATTAGGTATCTCGGTGCGTATGTGATATTTGGGAAAGAGTTCCGTATCATGTTCTGTTGCCGCGACTAGCGAAAAAATCGAAATTGGGAATAAAAAGCCATTTTAGAAATTTATTAGATTTTTCAAGATGGTGAAAAAACATGATTTTTAAATGATTTATAAAGATATATTTATTTAATGAACGTTATATATGTCACATGTTAAAAAAATATTCGATGTTTATATAAATATTTTATTTGTATATATTTTAGATATATTTCTATGTATGTGTAATTATATTATATAAATACATAATATATAGATACCTATAAATAAATACATCTATACACCTATAATATATACTTATAAAATATTTTTAAAAAATAATTTTGTATATTTCATATATTTATTATACATGTCAAATTTAGACAAAAACTATATATTTTGATACTATTTGGTCATTCCGTCAATCAAAAATCTATCGCTAGCCTATAAGATTGAATGCTTATAATGGATGATCATGAATATCACATTCAATGACATTAAATACGATACACGTATTTAAAACGTCATTAAGTGATTTTTGTTTCGACTTTTTAATGTATTTTTATTATTATTCTACTAATTATTGTTTCAAGATGGATTAAGAAAAAAACCAAAGTTTTTTATCGATAAATTTTTTTTTAAATTTTTTTTTTAAATATGTGGATATAATTATTGTTTTTTCGTTTTTTAAAATAAAAATTGTGTCAATATGTATAATTTGGCTATTAGTTTGGCGATTTGTTTCATTTGGCGATTTGTTTCATTTGGCGAAATTGGATAACCAAGTAATACCTATATTTTTCCGAAAAAAAAATTACAAAAACAAACAAACGGCTAAAATCCTTTCCAAAAGAAAAAAGCAACTCCAAAAGCAACCTCGTCCATTCCTTTAATGCCAAAAAAATAAAAAAGAATATAAAACGCTTACCTATATTTGTGCCAAATATTTTAGTTTATGTTAATATCATTACAATAAATTATTTATTTAAGTTTTTTGAGTATCACTGCATTATCATTGCCAACTTATCACTCAGTCATTTCAGTATGCAATCACCAAATCGAAGTAAGTCTGATTTAATGAACACTGAAATGAGTCGTAAACTATAATATAATACTCTAGAAATGGCAGCAATTGTAACTCGCACTGTCCCACTATTGAATGAGGAACAAAGAACCATTTACGATCACATTATGCTCGCAGTTTCAGCAGGGCAATGTGGATTATTTTTTGGACGCACCAGGTGGAATTGACAAAACATTCCTTATTTCGCTAATTCTCGACAAAATACGATTGAATAATGACATCGCATTGGCCATTGCATTGTCTGGTATTGCGACAACTTGGCAGCTTGGCAACTTGGCAACTTTGGAGGTAGAACAACTCATTCAGTACTTAAACTGCCACTAAATATACAAAATAACCCAGATGAAGTGTGCAATATAAAAAGAAACAATCGTTCATGGCAACAGTTCTGAAACAGTGTAAAATTACCATTTGCGATGAATGAACTATGGCACACAAACGTTCGCTTGAGGCGTTGAACAGAACATTGCAATAAGATCTTAAAAACAACGACAAACTATTTGGCGGCACTCTATTACACGTGATTTTAGACAAACACCTTCCGTCATTCTCTGTTCAACGTATGCTGATGAAATCAACGTCTGCTTAAAATTACAACTGAAAGTACATATGCGCGTTCAAATGCTTCAAGATCTATCCGCTGGAACATTCTAAAACAATTGTTAGATATCGTCGATGGAAAAGTTAAAGGAGATGAAACTGGATGCATAAAATTACCGACCAATTTCTGCACAATCATTCATTCAGAAGATGCTCTCATTGACCAGATATTTCCTGATGTACACACACAATACAATAATCATGAGTGGCTGGCAGAAAGAGCAATTTTAGTGGAAATTTTAGAGCAAAAAATGTGGACATCAATGAATTGAATCTCAAGATACAACAGTTGTTGTCAGGTGACTTGGTGACATACAAATTTTTTGTTTCAGTTTGCAATGCTACCGAAACTATCCAGCAGAGTTTTTATAATTATTAGCATGCCACGGCATAATTTTCAATCGAGGGTTAGATCTCCGGTTACTTTGCTTTGTAATTCAAACCCACCATAGCTGTGTAACGACACGCGATTACTTATTAAAAAATTTATGAATAATATTGTAGAAGCCATCATTTTAAATGGCAAATTCCAAGGTGAAAATATATTGCTATTACGGATCCCTATTATACCCACAGATGTGCCAATTCAATTCGAATATCTTTAATTTCTAATTAGATTGGCATTTGCAATGACTATCAATAAATCTCAAGGCCAAGCGATGCCTGTATGTGGTTTATATTTGAGCACACCATGTTTTTCACACGGATAATTAATTATGCGTGGCATGCTCTCGAGTGGGCAAACCATCCATTTTGTTTGTTATATCTAAAAATAGATGACAAAAAATATTGTACATACTACTGCGTTAAAGGATTGATTTTTTTTTTTTTTTTTGTAAAATTATTATAATTAGTGACGTATATAATTATGTATAAAGAATAAATTTTAAATTAATTAAAAATATAAAAGTTTGGTGTTTTGTTATTTTTATATTCCGTCATTGTTAACAGCGCTCCATACCTGTCACATTCATATACCACATTCGCACTCACTTACAATTAGCTATAGTTTTTTTTTTTTATACTAAAATAATCCATAGAAATAATTTATATGGCAAAACAACGTTTGCCGGGTCTTCTAGTTATTCAATAAAATTTAAACTGGACTTTTTGTCTTCATGATAAATTATCCCTGAATCCTCAAGTTATTCTTTTGTCTATTATATTGATCGTTATTTAACACATTTTTCCTTCTTAATTTCTAAATTAAATTTTTGCCTTTTACATATTTCTATTCATTTTATTGAGACATATCTATCTATTAATTTTTGTTCCTAATGCCTTTATAAAATGTAACAAAATATCACGCATGGGATTAGGCATCGGATCATAAATTAAAAATACGTGTAGCATTCGAGGACTGCCGCGATAAAGCTATTGCATAGCATTTTTTATCAACATATGCAATTATAATTATTTATTTATTTTTTGTTTATGCAGTTTTTTTTTTTTTTGTCTTTGATATTAATTCAAGTTTTTTCTTTTTCTTTGATATTAATTCAAGTTACACTTTTTGAGCGTGATGACCAATAAGAAAAAAGTGGCCCACTGGGCACTCCCATCCTGAAAGAGGCCGGCCTTCGATCGAGCAAGGCCGCCCTCTCACCCATTTAAAGTTTGAGAATAGGTTCAGGTCGTTTCTGCCCCAAGGCCTCTAATCATTCGCTTTACCGGATGAGACTGAATCAGTCGAGCGCCAGCTATCCTGAGGGAAACTTCGGAGGGAACCAGCTACTAGATGGTTCGATTAGTCTTTCGCCCCTAGACCAGGATCTGACGATCGATTTGCACGTCAGAATCGCTGCGGACCTCCACCTTTACAAAATATTACCCCAAGGCAAAGAGGAGGCAGCACACTGGAAGTGCGATGCATGAAAAAGCAGTCACATGATGGCTGTAGAAAAGAATTTAAAAACATACCCCCCCCCCCCTGGGGAGGGGACAGAGTGGACGGTGAAGCACCAGACATGCATAACAGGAATGAGCAGTTGTCGACCTTTCCAACGATGTGTCACACATTTCGTGTGGAAAAGAACTTAAAAATGTGCCCCCCTGGGGGGCAGATTGGGGGGTAGCGCACCAAACATGTATAATTGGGATGAGCAGTTGAAGACCTTTCAAATGATGTGTCACACGACTGGTGTTGTAAAGAAATTCAAATTGTGCCCCCTGGGGAGCAGGGTGGAGGGTGACATACTAGCCATGCATAATAGGAATAAGCAGTTGAAGACCTTTCAAATGATGTGCCACATGACTGGTGTAGTAAAGAAATTAAAAATGTGCCTCCCTGGGGGGGAGAATGGGGGTTACATACTAGACATGCATAGTAAAAATAAGCAGTTGCAGACCTTTCAATTGATGTGTCACACGACTGGTGTAGTAAAGAAATTAAAAATGTGCCCCCTGGGGGGGGCAGAGTAGTGGTGACATACTAGACATGCATAATAGGAATAAGCAGTTGCAGACCTTTCAATTGATGTGTCACACGACTGGTGTAGTAAAGAAATTAAAACATTTTTTTTTCTTGCATTGAATAAATGAGAAGTCTGCCGAAGTCTGCCGAAGTGCCGAAGTCTGTCGAAGTGCCGAAGTCTGCCGAACTGAAACGTCGTTAGCCGGAGTGTTAGGTTTTTTCTCGTTACGGAATTTCTAGATTCGGTTGCCGCGCTCAAAGAACGCGATAAAAGCTATGCAATATCTTAAAAAATCATCAGAGTAAAAATTCAGAATCATTTAATAAAAAATAAATATTTCTATGATTAATGTCAATAGTTATTATAGAAGCATTTACCGGCAATGGAAAAAGTTCAGATTCATCTTCATTGGGAAATAATGAGCAACAATAGATAAGTTCAAGATGATTAATGAACCAATAGAAGTGCAAATGGATGAAGAGGATTAAAACACGTTTACCCAATGAAGAGAAAAGATTATTTGTTCTTTTCTTGATTTCTATCAACCAGCATAACAAATGCATCAATGGAGTGGGATACTTTCTGAGTAATTGTTGATATTACTTCAACTGCTACAGAAGTTTTTTCAATAAGTAAAAAAAAAAAATAATCATTATATAAAGGATTCACGTCTTATGTTATTTGAAATATAGAATTGATTTTTGAAAAATGCTGAGATATAGTTTATATAGATTTCAGAATAAAATAATAGGGGGAAAACTGAAAATCATTAAAATTTAAATTGGATGATGCGCAAAACTCCTACATGTTATATCCAAAACTGCAATTAATTAAAAATTAATGTAAAAATGCGTCGACAAATAAGACAAAAGATTGTACTGCGAAACCCTTACATAGTTGTGATATTTTTTTAACTGTTACTAAAGTATTTTTTCAATAAGTAAAATGATAATAATTAAATTAATCATTATATAATGGACTCACGTCTTATGTTACTTGAAATACAGAAAGGATTTTTTGCAAGATGCTGAGATATACATTAACTTTAAAAAAGCTGAAATATTTAAATTTACTTTAGATGATGCGCATAAATTCATAATCCAATATGTTTTATTGCTGCTAATTAAAATCTAATGTAAAAACGCATCGGCAAATAAGCTAAAATATTGAAGTTCGAAAGCTTTACATAGTTGCTGGTATTTTTTAAAACTATAATTCTATTTTAGAAAGAAAGAGAACAATATGAACGTTAATAATGTGAATTATAAAAGCAATAAGTTTTGATTACGTCCATTAATAACTATATCGTAATAGTAATAATATTATATATTCTATGACATAAAAGTAAGAACTATATTATCAATAATTGTTTTGTTTATAAGATGTTACTTTATTAATAAAACTTTTAAAATAGATTAAAAATTGACATGTTTGAACTCATTTTGACTGAACTATTATTATTATTATATTCAGGATGTAAATTGAATAATTAATAATTAAATATTAGCGGTAATTTGTTTATTCCAAATTTTGACTTTTTTTTTTTTTCTTGTAATTTTTCTATTTACATTTCTGAAGATGACTCAAGATGAGTTGAAGCATGTCAGCTTCTAATATATTTTGAATGCTTTAATAGTAAAGTATTATAAGCGTCTTACAACTGAAATAATTATTTAAAATATAAGCTCTTACCTTTTGTTGTAGAGTATACCGGGTGTCCCAAAAATGACCGATGGATTTTAAAATTCAATAACTTTCAAACGGTGACAGCTATTTAAAAACTTTTTGCAGGAGGGTTATGTTTAATATCAGGAGTTTTTTTACCGTAATTTTTTATTTTAGTTCGCATCTCAAACAATAGGTGGCGCTGACGGCGATTGAAGGCCACGTGATCAGTGCTGAGTGAATCGTCGACCTAGCCTTCAATCGCCGTCAGCGCCACCTATTGTTTGAGATGTGAACTAAAATAAAAAATACGGTAGAAAAACTCCTGACATTATACATAACCCTCCTGCAAAAATTTTTTAAATAGCTGTCGCCGTTTGCAAGTTATTGAATTTTAAAACCCATCAGTCATTTTTGGGACACCTGGTATATTATCATTGCGATATAATATGAACGTTGCTGTAATGACATTGGTATTGTATAACACGAAAGAGACATTTATTAAATGTCCATTTATTTAAAATTCCAAAACATATTCAAATTTAAATTCTAATTGTAGGATGGGAAAAGCAAAGTTCTGTAATCTATCAAAACACAAGTTACTCTATGAGCATTTATTCATATTTCAATAAGCTTGTATACATGTAACCTAATGCGGTACTCGATTAAAAAAGCTAATAGATTGTTCCTAAATTCCGTAGATAACACGTTACAGCAAACTTTATATAGACATTTAAATTTTATCTAATCTCATCATTTTCACAAAAATTTGTTCTCGTAATAGTGACTAATTTATAATTTTACTTCTTTTCTAAACTCATTGTAGAAACCAACAACTTTTTACATTATTCAATAAAATTAAAATTAGATTTTTGTCTTCATGATAAATGATCCCTTAATATTCAAGTTATTATTTTGGTCTAATATATTATATCGATAGTTATCTTATTATATCTTATTATATTGATAGTTATTTAACTCATTTTTCATTCTTAATTTCTAGTTTAAATTTTTGCCTTTTACATATTTCTATTCATTTTATTCAAAAATTTCTATCAATTTTATTTCCTAATCTCTCTCTAAATTATAAAGTAAGTGCTTATTTTTAGTAATGGATCAAAAATAAAAATCTTAAGAGTGAAAACTCAGAATCATTTAATAAAATCCAAACATCAATGATTTTTATAGTAGCATTTACAGGCAATGGCTAAAAGTCCAGATTGAACTTCAGTGAAAACAATGTGTAATAATAGATAAGGGGCCGTCCATAAATGATGTCACGCTTGAAGAGAGGAGAGAGGGTGTCATGATATTGCAACAGTTTGTGACAAGGGGATGAGAGGGGATAAGAAGTAATGTGACATCACACATTTTGTTTAAAGCATTAAACTTCAGAAGATTAAATTATGAAGTATGAAGTATGAAGTTATTTAAAATTAAAGTATTTTGCGTTCGTGAAGATAAGATTTTAAGCCAAATATGCTACATTTTATTTCAAATTTCAAAATATTATTGTTTTTAACTGCTCTTTCATATTAAACCTTATTTTATACAAAATACAATCATTTATATTGTTCAGCTCACAAATGTCATTAAAACACATAGTTAAAGTTTAAAATTAAAATTTGAAATGTGATCTAAAGCGTAGAGCTTTGTTTCTGAACTGCAATTATAGGTTTACGTAATATAGCGTGACATATGACAAGAGGGGGGGAGGGGATAAAGTTATGTGTGACACTTTGTGATATGGGGGGTGTTGTGAATGCCTCCGTGGTTTTACCAGCAAGCCAATTTTTTTGTTACTTGGTTGCTGTTGGCAACGAATCTTTTTGTTTTTACTTTATCAGACGATTTTTATTCTCAGTAGTAGAATGTTTTTTGGAACCGACTCGTTCGGTAAAAATTGAACTCTCAATGAGAGTAATAATTATTATTCTTTTGTAAATAAATATGTATATAGTCTTTTTTTTAACCTGAAGTTAATTTAATTACTTCAAGTAAGAGTCACTGCGTTTTGAATTTAATATTTGAACTGACACATTAATACGAACTTTTCGACAATTTGAATACTATTCGAACGATTCAAACCTGCAATCTCAGATGTTATGATGTTATGCAACATTTTTGGCGTCAACGCGACAGGATGTATGATGAAATACTTGATGTCTGAATGATCTGAAAACGAAAGAATGAGGTAAGTACCTCAAATTTAATTATTTGAAATAAATTATTTGAAAAGAATTATTTATTATTTGAATAAAATACATTTAATTTACTATGGATCTTGAACTGTTAAAGAAAAAAAGAGCAGTTATTCGTACTCAAGTTACGAAAATATTTGATAAGGTTAAAGATTTATTAGATGATACACAAACTTTAGAAATCGAAAATAAGAAAACGCAGTTAAATATTTTAACGCAGCAGTTAAATGATAAAATGAAAACGTTAAAATCGTTAAATTCTGAAATAGAACCATTGGTTCCTGATGCTGAATTTGAAAAGGAAATTGAAAAGTCAGAAACATATAATGAAAATATAATTGAATGGAAATTTAAAATTTCCAAATTTATAAATGATAATACAGTTACTTCTGAAACTAAGCAAGATGCTTCAGATAATGAAAGTGATAGTAGTAGTAAGAATAGTTCTCTACTAAAAAGTCAAAAAACTTTGAATCAAAATATAGTTAAACTACCAAAACTTAACATATCTAAGTTTTATGGTGATCCATCTTTATGGCTTGAATTTTGGAGTCAATTTTCGAACTCAATTGATAATAATGAGCATTTAACTCCAATTGATAAATTTTCCTATTTAAAGTCACTTTTAGGCGGAAGTGCTGCGAATTCTATTGCAGGATTTTCGCTGACTGAAGAAAATTATTCTCATGCTATAGAGATATTGACAAGTCGTTTTGGTCGTAACGACCTTGTAATTAACAGTCACATGACTAAATTACTTAATTTAAAACCTGTGAGAAATTCAAGTAACATTAAAGCTCTTCGAGAACTATATGACGAGTGCGAAATTCAAATAAGAAATCTGAATTCATTAGGTGTAGCATCAGGTTCATATGGACATTTATTATGTCCTATTATTCTTAAAATTATTCCATCTGATATTGCTCTGGAATTTAATAGAAAGCGCACTAAATGTACCGACTGGGATGTAACTGAATTAATAAATTTTTTAAAAGAAGAAATCGAATCTCGTGAAGCCACTATACAATTGAATGGTTTTGAAAAAACAATTCATGAAAATAAATATGAGCCTAATAAGAAAAATTTTAACACTTATAAAAGAAGCGTTCCAACAACCTCAGCATTAACAACAAATGTTAAGAGTAACTGCATTTTTTGCAATAAAAGTGATCACAATACAGAAAATTGTAAGTCGCTGACCGTTCCAGAAATGCGAGAAAAGTTGAAAAGGGAGGGAAGGTGTTTTAAGTGCTTTAGAAAATTTCACATTTCCAGCTTTTGTAAGTTTTCAAATGAAAATTGTAAAATTTGTGGCAAAACATTTCATAATACAATACTTTGCAATTCTCAAAATAAAAAACCAGAAATATCAGAGCAGAAAAGTAGCATTGTATCCTCAGTATCCCACTGTAATAGTAATATAAATAATTTAAATAAGGAAGTTATATTGCAAACTATTCATGTAAAGGTAGAAGCAGGTGAAAATTCCGAAATCGCACTTTGTTTGTTTGACTCTGCTAGTCATCGTACCTTCGTTACAGAAAATTTAGTTTCTAAACTAAAACTTGAAATCATTAGAAATGAAAATTTAACTGTATATACTTTTGGTTCGAAAAGGTCTGAAGAACGATGTTATGATGTCGTTCAGTTGAAACTAACTCACTTGAAAGACAAAAAACGTAGTATAGTTGTGGAAGCTTTAGTCACTCCAATCATAACTAATTCTTTGATACAAATTCCTCCCCTTCCAATCAATATAAAGAGAAAACTTTCTAAATTTCGTCTTGACAGATGGGAAGATTTTGATAATCGTAATGTTGAAATTTTATTAGGAGCAGATTATATATATCAAATTAATGGTAGAATATATCCAATAAATAAATCCTTATTCGTGTGTGAAAATTTATTTGGACATTCACTTTGTGGGACAATTGACTCGAACAAAAATAGCGATAGTAATCAAGCTGGTGTCTTATCGACTCAGGTTATGAAACCTATTGAAAATGATTTAAAATCATTGTGGGAGTTAGAAGCTTTAGGAATTAATACAGAAGGAAACATTTCAGAGTTAGATAAAGAATTAATTAAAAAATTTGAAGATAATTTGCATTTTCTTGAGCACCGTTATGAAACTAAATTGTTATGGAAAGATGATAAAATCGATTTTGGTAGCAATTATAATAATGCTAGACATAGATTTTTTAACTTGAATAGAAAATTACACAAAAATAAAGAATTATTGCAGAAATATAAAGAAATTGTAATTGAACAGGAATTAAATAACATAGTAGAAGAATCCCCCAATAAAATTATAAACAGCGGATATTTCATGCCGCACCGCCCTGTCTTGCGAAATGATAAATCCACAACTAAAGTTAGAATAGTATTCGACGCTTCTTCAAAAGAAAACAACAAATCATTAAATGATTATCTGTACAGTGGCCCTAATTTGAATCCAAATTTATTAGAAATTATTATTAATTTCAGAAAATTTAATACTGCATTTTGTGCAGATATCGAAAAGGCCTTTCTCCAAATTTCCGTAGCAGAAGAAGACCGCGATTTCCTTAAATTTCTTTGGTTCGATAATGATCCTAACAACTTTTTCAAAATTTTAAGATTTACTCGTGTGCCATTTGGCGTTTCATGCTCACCATTTATTTTGGCTGCCACGATTAAACATCATCTTAAAAAATATCGCGATCAACATCCAAGTGTTGTAAATATGCTAGACAATTCCCTATATGTTGACGATCTAATTTTAGGATCAGATTTTGAAAATGAAGCTTATTATTTATCAGCAACAGCTTCTGAAATTCTCGAAGATGTTGGGATGAATATGAGAAAACTTAAAGATGAAATCAGTTTCAGTACTATGATTATTGAAAATTTGAAAGTTACTCAAGAAGAAAATGTTACGCTGAAAACTCTGATTGATGAAGCAAATCATAAGATGAATGCTCTTGAAAACTTGAATAATAAAAATCAATCTTCAATTCTGGAATTTAAAAATGATTTAAATGAAACTGAAAAGAGTTGTCAAGAATATGAAAGAGAACTATCCAATTTGAAGAACAAATTAAACTTAGTGAAAAATAAAATTAAAATAAAAGAACAAGAAATTACAAAATTGAAAGCGCTTCCCAATAAAGATGAAGATAAAGAAAATGAATCGAGAGAAGAAACTGTATCATTAAAAGAAAAAGTTATAGAATCTACCGCATCTACTGAAGCTTTGATAAAAGAACTGATGCATACCGTGCAAAAATTATCTGACATGGAACGTAAATTAAAACTACAGCTAGAACATGATCAGTCTTTACTTCAAGAATCCTTATCCAATGAACAGACGCTTTTTGAATACCGTTTGAGTTTAGAAAGATCAATGATGGGTGCAACGAAAGAAATTCAAAGACTGAGATCTAATTTAAACCTTGAAGAAGACAAATTTCTGACTTTGGAATCACGAGTCATAAAATTTGATGGAGCTAAACGAAACGTTGAAAGCAAGCTCTACTCCATATGTTATTTCCTTCGATCAACTATTGGTCTAGAATCAGATAATGGATTTATATCTATTAATCTCCCATTCTATAGAATTCCTTCTCAAAGATCTGTTAATAATTTTAAGACATCCTTTAGTGAAAATCCACATAAATTGAAAACCTCGAAAAATGCATCCTTTATTCATATTAAAGACAATGATATTGACTTATTGAAATTATCATTGATGGAATTGGTTGAAAAGTTAAGTTCTGCTGAGAACGAAAGAGATGATTCAAAGAATTCTATATCACGAATGCAGAAAAAAGAAGAAGAATTTAGAAGTGAGCATAGTAGATGCATTTCCGAAATTCATCAGTTGAGAAGAAAATTAGAAGACGAGAAGAATGTTGAAAAGGATATGACTACAAAATTTACTGGCATACATCATCATGAAGTAGAGATCAAGTCACTTGAGGGAAGAAAGAAAAGACTGACTAAAGAAGAAAGAAAATTAAAATTCAGTATGTCAGCTGTCATTAAGAAAAAAGACAGAAAAACTGATGAAAGGAAGATGACTGTATCAGAGTATGAGGTAGAACTTAGAAATGTGAAGCCTTTGAAAGAATGTACTGAAACTAAAGTTTCCGAATACACCCAGTCCCGTCAAGATACAGAAATTAAAGTTACAAATTTAAAAGAAACAATAATCAAAAAAGAAAAGGAAATTAGACCATTAGAACACAATTTCGAGATTTTAAATAAGAAATACCAGTCTTCAGAAGCAAGAAACAAAAGTTTTAATAATGCTGATATTGAGATACTAACTGAACAAAAGAAGACTTTAAAGAATAGATTAATTATGGTTGTTGATGAACTCATCCAGAATAATGAAAAACAAATAAAAGAGTTAACTGCCTGTCATTTTTTGATTGCTAAACGATTAAGGTCTTTACCTTCTTATGAATTTCCAATTTGTACTCAAGAAAAATCTAACAAGATTTTGTTGACGAAAAGGTATAAATACAAGCGAAAAATCACTGACCACTTTTGGAAAAGACGGAGAGACAAATACCTCTTAGAACTTAAATCTGCTTTACAAGTTAAAAACATAAATCCGTCACCTCAGTTCAAAGTTCAAGTTATAGTGCTGATTCATGATGAAAAGTTCCTCAAACTCATGTGGAAGTGTGTTCATGTTAAAGAATTCATCTATGGTCGTGATTTAAGAATAAGATTATGTGTTTTACAGACTTCAAGTGGCGATCTTAAACGACCAGTGCAAATTTTTATAACTTAGAATTGGACTTGATAGACTAATAGACACTAAAAACTCTAAAACTGTTACATTTCTTTTATGCTATTATTTACCTTTATTATTGTTTAATTTGCATTTATTTTACATGTTTTATTTTCTTTCTTATACAGAAGATTTCTTATTATCTTTCTTTGTTCCTGTATTTACGAATGTTATCCGAAATTTATGTAAAGTATGTAAGTATATTCTTATGTTAATTAAAGTGTTTAATTTAGATGCTGAACTAAATGTTCAGCCGGGGGCAGTATGTTGTGAATGCCTCCGTGGTTTTACCAGCAAGCCAATTTTTTTGTTACTTGGTTGCTGTTGGCAACGAATCTTTTTGTTTTTACTTTATCAGACGATTTTTATTCTCAGTAGTAGAATGTTTTTTGGAACCGACTCGTTCGGTAAAAATTGAACTCTCAATGAGAGTAATAATTATTATTCTTTTGTAAATAAATATGTATATAGTCTTTTTTTTAACCTGAAGTTAATTTAATTACTTCAAGTAAGAGTCACTGCGTTTTGAATTTAATATTTGAACTGACACATTAATACGAACTTTTCGACAATTTGAATACTATTCGAACGATTCAAACCTGCAATCTCAGATGTTATGATGTTATGCAACAGGGGGTAAGGGTGTCAAAAATATGGGAAAAATGCGCGACATCATTTATAGATGGCCCCCCTAAGTTCAAGATGATAAATGAACCAATCGATGATTAAATGAATGAAGAGGATTGAAACATGTTCACCCAGAAAAGAGAAAAAATTATTTGTGTCTTTTCTGGAGTTCTACTCACCAGCATAATAAATACGTCAATAGAGTGGGATTTTTCCTGAGTAATTTTTTATATTACTTTAACTGCTATTGCGGGTTTTTTTTTCAACAAGTAAATAATAATAATGATAATAGTAAAATTAATCTCTATATCAAGGACTCATATCTTGAATTGCTTGAAATAAATGTTATGGAATAAATTTTTACAAAATTCTATATTTTACATTAATTCAAAAAAAAAAAAAAATTATTAAAATAGAAATATGTTGATTCGCATTTATTCTACTCTGAAAGGATTTAAAGGATATATATACTATTAGTTAAACTATTTTTGAGAAAAGACTTTAGAATGTAACATAACGTTCGATGTTGCTTTGTTATATAATTATACCGGAAAATTCTATAATCGATTAAATCGAATTATGAAAGATTATACATTTCATTCCGCGCTCAAAAATTTTCAAAACACTACCATCTTCTTTATTTTATAATATTTTATAACATTCTTAACTTCGAAAACTTATGATTTACGAAAAATCCTGACATGATGATTGAAAATTGAGGTAATTTTCATGTTCAGTGCTAAAAAATAAATAAAAGTTAACAAAAACGCAACTATCGTAGTTTTGTGTTATCTAATCTAAAACTTTTTTCTTAAAATTCTTGGAAGTAATCTATCCGAATTCTTTTGTGTTGCCTTCCTTTTAAAATGAGTATAAAATGGTAGGCACTGAAAATCATATTACAATATTAACATTGCAATGTCAATTTTAAATTTACAATCATCTTTACATACTAATGCAAATTTTATATTTTGTACTAAGAATATAAAAGGAAAACTAGTTGGATGTGCCAATCCCAAAACTTTCTTCTATCTGATACGCACGTTTTAATATTTAAAAAATAGTTACACATGTTAATGCTTTAATAATTTTAATTCAGTGCTTTATCAACTTTGATTTTCATCTTAGATTTCTGCTTCAGTCAGTTAAGCGGAGATAAAACGAGTTTCCGTCTCTGCACGAACCAATGACAATAGAATATTTTCTTTTTCAAATTCTGGGAGGATCTACTTGCCATACCAAAAAATAATCATTACATGAAAATTTTAGTTCCATTATATGCATAACTTCACACACTTTAAAACAACACTGTAAAATAATGAAAATGGTACAGACATCGTGATTATAGTGCCCCCTTCCAGCAGAATTTTTTGAAATTCAGGGCGGATCTACTAGCCATAGCCAAACAATTACGAAACAAAAAATTTCGTTCAATTCTATGCGTAACTTCATACACTTTTAGGTGATGAAATATTGAAAATGGTACAAAAATTGCTATTGCAGCGCCCCCTTCAGGCGAATTTTTTTCCGATTCAGGGAAGACAAACTATCCATAACCAAACGCTTACACAAAAAAATTGGCTCAATTCTATGCATAACTTCATACACTTTTAGTTGGTACAATATTGAATATGGTACAAAAATTGTTATTGAAACGCCTCCTTCGGGCGGATTTTTTTCAAATTCAGAAAGGATAAACTAGTCATAGCTATACACTTACACAAAAAATTTGGTCCAATTCGATTCATAACTTCATGCACTTTTAATCGGTACAATATTGAAAACTGCACAAAAATCTCGATTGCACCGCCCACTTCCAGGGAATATTTAAAAATTGAAGGAGGACCTGCTTCCCACGGCCAAAAGCATTCACAAAAAAATGACACAATTTTAGGCATATCTTCATACACTTTTTGATGGTAAAGTGGCGACATACTGACACACAGACACACGGGCAGACATACATTTTGTAAAAACATATTTTTTTGGCGTCCCTAACCCCTAAAACGAGTAAACCCATTGAAAATCGGAAGTCGAAAAAAAATTCGATTACAATGCTTTCTTCTATTGAAGATAGAATTAAGTAAAAATAATCGAATTTCTATTAAATAAAATGATGAAAACTGACAGCCGCATGTCTAAACAAAATTAAACATATTTTAAAATACTATTAGATTTACTTATTTTAAAACTGCATTTAAATTTGCTCAAGGTAATCTATTAAAAGTTTTTGGCATTAGCGAGTAAAATAAATATAAATTATATGCACCGAAAATCATAATAATATTAGATTGTCATCGGATTTAAGTCAGTATGTAAAATTTAACCTCAATCGGATATTTGAAAGTTTGTTTAAGTTCGATTATAAATTTTGAACTGAATAAAATCTTATAAAATAGCACATATTTTGTCAAAAGAAATCATTAAAAGAAAGTCTCAAATCCTTACAAAATAACACAATGTTAAAATGCAATTATTTTAGCCAATCTGAAACTTTATAAAAGTTAACTCAACGCTAATATTAATTTTGTCTTACTTGACAGTGTAACAGGAAAATTATTTTATAAATAACTTATGGGACTAACAGAAGTTATAAAAATTTTGTAATGTTTATAAAAATTACAAAAATTGGAAACAAATTTACGAAATTTTGAAAACAAATTACCAGAATTTTTCTTCTTCTTTTTTAAAACCCAAATCGCTTTTAAAATATTGCTTTACCACATTTAGATTTTTTTTTATTCGAACTATGTATCTATAATTAACTGTTCAGGAATTAGTCCGTGTACACCTTTGTGGGTGGACATTTTGAATACACTCTAAATAAAAAGGAGTGAATATTCACTCCAGAGGAGTGCATACTCACTCTATCGCAGACTCAAAATATGCCCAACCTCTTTAGAGTGACTATTCACTTTGGGCAAAAGTGGAATCGTTGACTCTCTGAAAGAGTGAATACTCACTCCTGGGGAGTGAATATTCACTCTAAACAGGAGTCAATAATCACTCTTTCTGAGGAGTGACTATTCACTTTTGCTAAAAGAGTGAGTATTTTCACTCCTGGTAGGTGTGACTATTCACTCTTACGGAGGAGTGATTATTCACTCTTACGGAGGAGTGACAATTCACTCTTACGTAAGAGTGGCTATTCACTATTACGGAGGGGTGACTATTCACTCTTGTTGAAGGAGTGATTTTTTTCACCCCTGGTAGGAGTGAATAGTCACTTTTTCATAGGAGTGAATGATCATTTTTTATGCAGTGAATTCTTTATTTTATTGCTATTATGGACATTTTAAAATAATCGTAACTTTTTGATCATACAATGAAAATTGTCTTGTGTGTCACCCACCACTCTGCCCCCCCCCCCCAAGGGGGCACATTTTTCATTTCTTTACAACACCGATCGTGTGACACATCATTTGAAAGGTCTGCAACTGCTTATTCATATTATGAGTGTCTTGTGTGTCACTTCCCACTCCGCCCCCCAGGAGGGGCACATTTTTAATTTCTTTACAACACCAATCGTGTGACACATCATTTGAAAGGTCTGCAACTGCTTATTCATATTATGGATGTCTTGTGTATCACCCCCCCACTCTGCCCCCAGGGGGGCACATTTTTAATTTCTTTACAACACCAGTCGTGTGACATCATTTGAAAGATCTGCAACTGCCTATTCATATTATGGATGTCTAGTGTGTCACTTCCTACTCTGCCCCCCCCCAGGGGGGGGCACATTTTAAATTTCTTTATAACACTAGTCGTGTGACACATCATTTGAAAGGTCTGCATCTGCTTATTCATATTATGGATGTCTTGTATGTCACCCCCCTCACTGACCCCCAGGGAGGCACATTTTTAATTACTTTACAACACCAGTTGTGTGACACATCATTTGAAAGGTCTGCAACTGCTTATTTATATTATGTATGTCTTGTGTGTCACCCCCCACTCTGCCCCCCAGGGGAGGGAACATTTTAAATTTCTTTATAACACTAGTCGTGTGACACATCATTTGAAAGTTTGGCAACTGCTTATTCATATTATGGATGTCTTGTGTGTTACTCCCCCACTCTTCCCCCCCAGGGGGTCACATTTTAAATTTCTTTACAACACCAGTCGTGTGACACATCATTTGAAAGGTCTGCAACTGCTTATTCATATTATGGATGTCTTGTGTATCACCCCCCCACTCTGCCCCCAGGGGGCACATTTTTAATTTCTTTACAACACCAGTCGTGTGACATCATTTGAAAGATCTGCAACTGCCTATTCATATTATGGATGTCTAGTGTGTCACCCCCCTCACTGACCCCCAGGGAGGCACATTTTTAATTACTTTACAACACCAGTTGTGTGACACATCATTTGAAAGGTCTGCAACTGCTTATTTATATTATGGATGTCTTGTGTGTCACTCCCCCACTCTTCCCCCCCAGGGGGTCACATTTCAAATTTCTTTACAACACCAGTCGTGTGACACATCATTTGAAAGGCCTGCAACTGTTTATTCATATTATTTAATTTCTTTATAACACTAATCGTATGACACATCATTTGAAAGGTCTCCAACTGCTTATTCATATTATGGATGTCTTGTGTGTTACCCCCCAATCTGACCCCCCCAGGGGGGCACATTTTTAATTTCTTTAAAACACTAGTCGTGTGACACATCATTTGAAAGGTCTGCAGCTGCTTATTCATGTTTCCACTGATTTGTTTTTTTCGGGTTTGGAATTGGGTTTCAGGTAAACTTTCTTGTTCCTGTCACTATTTATCAGCAAAATCTATTTCTCTTTTTCGGATCAGGTTAGGGTTTGATTGAATTCTTTTTTAGAATGGATCGGGTTCAATAGAGCTCATCAGTGGTGACGTCACAACTCTAGAAATTGGTTCAAAACAAACCACAGAGTTCAGAAAAGTTAGAGATGAAATGTGTTGTTTTATCGTGAAGCTAAAAATTCAACCCTAAAACTGATTTAAACAAGTTACAATTCGACCCAAACACTTGCGGATCGCTTTTAAATCTTCACCCAGTTCAATGAATTCAGCATTTGAACAATATCTGATTTCATATTGAAAGCCTTTTTGATGGTATATAGTTCATCTCTAACACACGCTAAACTCTCTCGGTTTGTATTGACCCAGTTACCATGGAAATGCGGGGTTGAGTTGCCTGTGACGTCACACTGATGAGCTCTATTCAAAATATTCAAGTCCTGGTCAGGTTGCGTTTTCATGGAAAATATTTTGTCCTGTAAAGATACTGGATTATAGTTACATGATTTTTTTTGTGGTTTGGATTGGGTTTAAGATAGAGTTCAATTGGAAATTCGAAGTTCTGGTCAGTACATAGAGTCGAACCTCATTAACATAGACTTTAAGGGGAATCAAAATTTTGTTCATGTAAACAGTAATTCATGTTATCAGTATCAATTCTTTGTATTCCTTTTTATAGGAGACTGGGAAAATAATTCATGTTAAAAGTAATCCATATTAAGCGAGTTCATGTTAACAAGGTTTGACTCTCTTGATGTAAACTAAGTTTTTTTTTCTCGAATCGAGATATGGTTGGATATATATATATATATATATATACCGGGTGATCCAAAAGTCAGGACGAACTTTAAAAATGAATAACTCGAAAACGAATCAAGATACTAAAGATACGGTTTGCACCAAATGGATGGAAAAGAAACCGGATTTTGTGTGACAACGAAAAAAATAGTTTGCCGTTGACATCCAAAAAATGACACGGTAGTGTTTTTTGCACCAAAAGATGATTTGCAAATGAAAAAATGTTGACAATTTCCAAGTCAGCTTAGTTACAGTTAATTAGTACAACAGAAAATGTTCAATGTGCTGTCCCTCATTCATAAGTGCAGCTGTGAGACTAGGCACTACACCGTTCACAGCATTTAGTAGCATTTCTTGCTTTATGGCAGACACGTTTTGGCGGATGGCATCTTTCAATGCTGCTAGTGATGCCGTTGGTCGCCAATAGAACAATATTTTTTTGTTGTCACACAAAATCCGGTTTCTTTTCCATCCATTTGGTGCAAACCGTATCTTTGTATCTTGATTCGTTTTCGAGTTATTCATTTTTAAAGTTCGTCCTGACTTTTGGATCACCCGGTATATATATATATATATATATATATATATATATTTTTACTCTGGTTTCGGGTTGACTTCAAATGGAATTTTTAGGTTCTTCTCGGATTGCATTTCAACGTATATTATTTTGTCGTAGACGGATTGGGTATAACTTGACAATTTCTTTTAGGGTTCTGGGTGATGCACATTGACAGAAATTATTTTGTCTTTTTTAAACAGATTTATGTTTCCACTATTTTTTTTTCTTTTTTCTCAGATTGGGTTTTTGCAAATGTTTATCTGCAGAAATTATTTTTTCTTTTTTGAATCACATTAAGTTTCAATAGAATATTTGAGATTTGGATAGAGTTCAATTCAAATGGAATTTTCAAGTCTGGTTGTATTTCAATGAGAAAAATTTTGTCCTGTACTGTTGCAGTATTATGATTATATGGAAATTTTTCGGGTTCGGATTGGGTTTATGATACACTTTAGTTGGGATTTATAGGTTCTGTCAGTGTATATCGACGGAAATTATATTTTCTTTTTCGGATCAGGATAGATAGATACTCTGGTTTCGGGTTGACTTCAAATGGAATTTTTAGGTTCTTCTCGGGTTGCATTTCAACGTATATTATTTTGTCGTAGACGGATTGGGTATAACTTGACAATTTCTTTTAGGGTTCTGGGTGGTGCACATTGACAGAAATTATTTTGTCTTTTTTAAACAGATTTATGTTTCCACTATTTTTTTTTTTTTTTTCTCAGATTGGGTTTTTGTAAATGTTTATCTGCAGAAATTATCTTTTCTTTTTTGAATCACATTAAGTTTCAATAGAAATTTTGAGATTTGGATAGAGTTCAATTCAAATGGATTTTTCAAGTTCTGGTCAGGTTGCATTTCAATGAGAAAAATTTTGTCCTGTACTGATGCAGTATTATGATTATATGGAAATTTTTGGGGGTTTGGATTGGGTTTATGATACACTTTAGTTGGGATTTATAGGTTCTGTCAGTGTATATCGACAAAAATTATATTTTCTTTCTCGGATCAGGATATGGATGGATAAATTTTTATAATTTTTTATTTATTTATTTATTTATTTATTTTTTTTTTTTTTGGGGGGGGGGGTGATTTATCTGATTTTGGATTGATTTCAAATTGAATTTTCAGGTTCTTGTCGAGTTGCATTTTAATGTATATCATTTTGTCACAGATTTCTTGGGTTACGATTGAATGGATTTTTTTTTTATGGTATTTGGAATAGGTTTAAATTGATTTTAATTGGAATTTTCCAGTTCTGCTCTGTGTATGTTGATAATAATTACAGTAGACTCCCTTAAATCCGCACAGCTTGGGACCAGGGGTTTTGCGGATTTCTGGTCATTGCTTTGTTTACATTTTTAAAATAATAATTTAAATGTAATTAACAATGAAATTGAAACTATAATGAATACTTGTAATATAATAAAATATGTTATAAACAAAAATAATAAAAATTTAGCTAATTTTTAACATGATTAAAATATTAAATGCAAAGGTCAAGTTAATAATCAATAATGTAGGTATGATACAATATTTATTAAAAAGATAAGATACATTTTTCATATGATATTTGGTTTATAAAGATACATTACTAATTCACATTAAAATCATAATATAAGAAAGATTTATTTCAGGTCTAACCAGACTTAATAACCAAGTTTGGTTAATGCAAATATATTTGGTAAAAAAATTGTGATTACCAGTGATATCAGCAATATCTTATTTTTTTCAAAAATAAATTTATTCTTTCTTCATAAAAACACATGAATTGAGTAATGTTAATGAAATTACAAATAAAAATACTTATGGAATTGATATAAAAATAAAAAAGACAAATTTTGCACCTATATCTGAACTAAATGTTTCATTGTTTACATCCGTAAATTATGTGCAGATTTTAGAGTTGCGGATTTTAGGAGTGCGGATTTGAGGGAGTCTATTGTATTTTGCCTTTATTGGACAAATATATATATCTATTGATTTTTTTTTTTTTTTTTTTTTTTTTTTTGTGTGTGTGTTTGGAATTGGGTTTTAGGTTAACTTTGTGGTTGCTGTCGGTAAGTATCAGCAGAAACTAATTTTCTCTTTCGGATCTGGTTAGGGTTAGATTGAATTTTTTGGGGGGAGAAGTCAGGTTCATTTCAAATGGAATTTTCAGGTTCTTGTCAGTTTGTATTTTCATTGAAAATACTTTGTCCTGTACAGATACTAAACTGTGATTACATGATTTTTTTTTTTTGGTTTGGATTGGGTTTAAGATAGAGTTCAATTGGAATTTCCAAGTTCTGGTCAGTACGCATTGATGAAAATTATTTTTTCTTTCTCGAATCGAGGTATGGTTGGAAAGATTTTTTTTCAAATCTGGTTTCGGGTTGATTTCAAATAGAATTCTTAGGTTCTTGTAAGATAGCATTTCAACGTGTATTATTTGGTCATAGTCAGATTGGGTTATAATTAGACAGATTTTTCTTTTATCGTTTAGGATAGATTTTAATAGGAATTTTCAGGTTCTGGGTGGTGCACGTTGACAAATTATTTTGTCTTTCTTAAACAGATTTATGTTTCCACTGATTTTTTTTTTTTTGGCTCGGATTGGGTTTTTGTAAATGCATATCTGAAGAAATTTTTCCTTTTTTGAATCAGGTTAAGATTCAATAGAATTGTTTTCAAGTTCGGACAGAGTTAAATTCAAATGGAATTTTCAAGTTCTGGCCAGGTTGCATTTCAATTGGAAATATTTTGGTCCCGTATTGATACCGTGTTAGGATTATATGGAATTTTTGGGGGGTTTTGGATTGTGTTTAAGATAGACCTCTGTTGGGATTTATAGGTTCTTTTATATATTGATGAAAATTATTTTTTCTTTCTCGCATCAGGATATGGTTGGATAATTTTTTTTTGGGGGGGGGGGAATTTATCTGGTTTCGGATTGATTTTAAATTGAATATTCAGGTTCGAGTTCAGTTGCATTTCAATGTACATTATTTTGTCACAGATTTATTGAGTTGCGACTACAAGGATTTTTTGGGGGGGCGGTGGTGTTTGGATTGGGTTTAAATTGATTTTAATTGGAATTTCCCAGTTCCGGTCATTGTATGTCAACAATAATTATTTTGTCTTTATTGTACAGATTTATGTTTCCATTGATTTTTTTTTCAGGTTTGGAATTGGGTTTCAGGTTAACTTTTGGGTCCCTGTCAATATGTATCAGCAGAAACTTCTTTTTTGGATGAGGTTAGGGTTTGTTTCAATATTTTTGGCGGGGATGGATTGGGTTTGATTCAAATAGAATTTTCAGGTTCTGGTCAGTTTGCATTTCCATGCAAATATTTTGTCCTGTACAGATATTGGACTATGGTTACATGAAATTTTCTTTCTTTCTTAATGGTTCATATTGGGTTTAGGATAGATTTCAATTGGAATTTCCAAGTTCTGGTCAGTACGAATTAATGAAAACTATGTTTCTTTTTTTTTCTCAGATCGGGATATGGTCGGATAGAATTTTTTTTTAATGTGGTTTCTGGATGACTCTTCAAATGGAACTTTTAAGTTCGTGTCGGATAGCATTTAAACATATATTATTTTGTCGTAGACTATTATATGTTTAGGTTATAATGAGACAGTTTTTTAGGGGGGGGAGGGGGTTAGGATAGATTTTAATAAGAATTTTCAGGTTCTGGATAATGCACGTTGACTTTTTTTTTTTTCTGTCTTTCTTAAACACATTTATGTTTTCACTGATTTTTTTTTTGGCTCAGATTGGGTTTTTGAAATGTGTATCTGCAGAAATTCTTTTTTCTTTCTTGAATCAGGTTAAGATTCAATAGAATTTTTTTCAGGCTTGGATAGAGTTAAAATTAAATGGAATTTTCAAGTTCTGGTCAGGTTGCATTTCAATGGGAAATATTTTGTCCTGTACTGTTATCGTGTTATGATTATATGGAAATTTTTTTGGGTTTAGATCAGGGTTCGCCTAAGTGGGCCCAGCCCAAAAAAACTTGCCCGGGTTTTTTAGGGAGGGCCCACTTGAAAAACCCCATGAAAAACCCATTTGTGGGTTTTTTCAAATTTTTTCACTACTGTATCTCTATTTAATCTAAGGTATGAGAATGTAAAGATAAATGCTGATTTAAATATATTTCAAAAGAACCATATTTAAAGGAATTTCTAAGCATTGATAACCCCCCCCTCCCTTCTTCCCCCCCCCCCAAAAAAAAGCTTGTAAAAAAGGATGATTTGCATGCCTGTATTTCAAAATGTATGCAAGTGCTTTAAATCTTAATGTATAGGGGGAACTGGGGTACATTGATACAGTTTTTTTCTAAGATTTTTTTTGGTGTCAAGAAAGTAGAAAATTCAAGTTTTTTTTCCATGAGGTGACAGCAAAACTTGTGTAGTATGTTATAAAAATGTACAATCATTGTTTTATGTAGTATTTTTGCATGTAATTTTTAAAAAATCAAAAAAAGTCATTTGTATCAATGTGCCCCATCCCCGGGGCAGATTGATACGTTTAAGAAAAATGACGACAAAATAATACCAATGCATATTTTTCATAAAAAATGAGTTAGAAAACCATTTTATATTTATTTATAAAAATTCAAATCACCCACAATTTATTTTTAAGCAATATTAAAGCAATCAAAATTAAATATATTATGACTTGATGTTCTGTCTGTTTCTTGTCTGATTGTTGGCTGTGGTAACTTTGTCATATCTAGCACTTCAACCCCAGCATTATCTTCTTTCTTATGAAAGATGAAAAAATTACCAGTTTTTCTGTTTATAAATAGGTTCATAAACAGAAAATAAAGGATAATTATATTAAAAATTCTGTTTATAATATAAGTATCATTTTCTGTTCTGCAGTTTGTTTCTCTTACTTAACATTTCTCATGTCGAAAATACTTTTTTCTCTGGAGAATCGATATAAATTCGAGATTTGCCAGAATGCCGTCCTTTTTTTTTATTAGTTCTACTAGCACTAGATGCTGGGTAAGTTCCTACGTCTTCTGTTTTCAAAAATACTATAAAATGCTCTAATATAAAGAAATTAGAGCTATTTCACTTCAATAAAAACTAATATTAGAAATTTTTCGTGAAAAAAAGGTTGGATTAAGGAGTGTATGGTAAAAAAAAATAATAAAAGATAATGAAAATATGAACTATTAAAGGATTTAGGCTGTATCAATGTGCCCCGTCATAAACTGTATCAATGTGCCCCATACAGCGATTTTGAATAAAATGAGTCTCAAATCCAACACTTCACAATATATCTAACAATAAATAATGAGGAACTGATAAAGAGTAGCAGTACTTACCAGGGAGAGTATTCATTTTGGTTGAAAATACTGGAACAGTTGTATAATAGCATTTCAATTGTACAACTCAAATTTACTTTTGAACAACAAAAACAATAAATCACCCGTCCCATTTCATCAAACTGCTGAATCATTCCAAGATTTTCTGTATGTAGTTGAATACACTAGCATCACCTTTTGGAGCTGTTGTGAAACTTCCTGTAATGACCCTGTGAGCGGTAGAGGGGGTGTATCAATGTGCCCCATGTATCAATGTACCCCAGTTCCCCCTACTTAAAAGTGGCATATGAAACTTTAACCCCATCCTGATTGCTTGCATTGTTATATCTTTTAAGATTAATCATTCCATTTATTATCCTGTTTCAATGTTTAATGTAAGTGTTTTACAGTAATTTTCAACACAATAACATATTATAACAAAAAAAAAAAGAGTGAAAAAGATAAGTTTCTACGAGGATTTTGTCAGTTTTTCTTTTCTTTACATTCAGCAGTAACTATTTCTACTTCAATAGAATAATACGTTTCTACATTTGATCTGGTTTGGAGCAAATTACATAATCATTCAGGAGTTTATTAAGCAGCAAAGCTAGTAAAAGTGTATTTCCATTTGTGATCTATGGCAATCTAATTTAACATTTAATACTGTTGCAATATAAATATATAGTAAATTTTGTTAAAACTTTCAAAAATATCATTATAAATTCCTTTAAAAAAATTACTGATTTTTGAATTGAAGTGAATGAAAGAAACTATATAAATTTAGCATCTTTAATTTAAGGCAGAATTATTGCGATTTTCCCCAACACAAAAGGCTTCTTTTCTGAAAAAACCCAGATGGGTTTTTTCCAAATTTCAACTTTAAATTACATAAGGCAATATATTTCTTAATATCAATACACCACTTGTAAAGTAACCCACCCCTCTCCCCCTCCAAGGAAAAAAAAAAAGTTTTAATTTTCCAAATAACAATTTTTAAAACAAATAATTGTAGCTTAATTTTTATAAGAATGTGTAACTATCACAAATACTAAAACTAATTTTTTTCTATTAAATATATATATATAGAGAGAGAGAGACATAAATGTTGCTGTTTTAAACTGATTTCTGATTGAAGTAAATTAGGGGTGCACAACCTTTTGAAGAGAAGGGCCACTTACAAATATATATGGGTGGTCGAGGGCCACATCAGTAACATGGTGAAAATTAGATTTCGAGGAGGTGATCTTCGACCTATAATCGGATAAAAAATAGGTTTCAGAGGGGAGTTGGGGGGGAGCGCTTATCCAGTTAAAATATCCAATTCAGTTGGTAAGAATCTATCAGCAGATTTTATGTTTGTAGATATAACAATTACAGCGAGGATTATTTTCATTATGTAATAATATTCCTGGACTTTATTCAGGAAAGTAAAATTTAATATTCCTGGACTTTATTCAGGAAAGTAAAATTTAATATTCCTGGACTTTATTCAGGAGAGTAAAATTTGTTTTATTAAAAATGTTAGAAAACAAACATAAGTGGCTGGAGCTGAAAAAAAATTGTGAACTTTATGAACGAAGGAGAGAGAAGGAGCCGATCAACAAGATTTTTACGTTCCAGATAAACGAAATTCTGATTTTTCTGCGCCCGATCAACAAAATTTGCATGTTTTACAAAGCAGTTAACAAAATCCACGATCTTTCTTCGCCTAGTCAAAAAAATCTGCAATTCTTATGAAACCGATTGACAAAATTCACGATTTTCATGAAACCCATAGAGGAAATTCGCGATTTTTACTAAGCCGATCAAGGAAAATCATGATTTCTATTAAGCCAATCGAAGAATTTTGTGATTTTTCTTCGCATGATCGACAAAGTTTGCGTTTTTTACGAAGCCAATAGACCAAATGCGCGACTTTTACAAAGCTGATCGATGACATTTGTGATTTTTCTTAGGATGATCGGCAAAATTTGCGTTTTTTATGAAACCGATTGGCAAAATTCGCGATTTTTACAAAGCCGATCGAGAAAATTCATAATTTTTCCTTGCCTAACTAATAAAATTTTCAATTTTTACAAAGTCGATCAGCAAAATTCGTGATTTTTATGAAGCCAGTCAACGAGATGCGCGACTTTAACAAAGCTGATGGACAAAATTCTCGATTTTTAAGAATCTGATCGACGAAATTTGCGGTTTTTCTTCGTACGATCAACAAATTTCGCGATCAATAATATTAGCAATTTTGACAAAGCCGATTGGCAAAAATCGTGATTTTTACGAGACTGATCGGCGAAATTCGTGATTTTTACGAAGCCAGTAGACGAATTTCATGATTTTTATGAAGACAATACACGAAATGCACAACTTTTGCGAAGCCAATCGACGAAATTTGCATTTTTTTTGCATGATTGATGAAATTCGCGATTTTTACACGCCTGATCAAAAAAATTCGCGATTTTTATGAAGCTGAACGAGAATATTTACGATCTTACCGCGCCTGATATTAAAATTCACGAATTTTACGAAGCCAATCGAAGAAATTCACAATTTTTACAAAGCCGATCGACGAAATTCACAATTTTTCCTTGCATGATTGATAAAATTCATGATTTTTCCGTGCTAAAACGACTAAATTCAGGATTTTTAAATAACTGTGATGAAATCTCCATTTTTTATGCGGCAAGATGAAATTCGTGATTTTTTTTCAGCGCATCACAGCAAAATTCGCAGTTTTTCCGTGCCTTATAAACGAAATTTGCGATTTTTCCTTCCCTGATAGGCGAAAATTGCTATTTTTCCAAGCTTCAAGCGCAAAATTTGCAATTTTTCCATACTTGATGAACGAAAATTGCGATTTTTTTCGAGCCACATTGACAAAATTCGCTATTTTCCTGCAGCTGATCAATGAAATTTGCGATTTTTCCGTGCCCGATCTTCGAAATTTGCGATTTTTAAGTGACTAATGAAATTTTGTTTTTTGCTGCGGTAAATTGACGAAATCTACAATATTTTTGCGATTTATGCACAAAAATTGTAATTTTTTCCAGTTGTAAATTATCGAAGTTCGCGGGCCACACGATAACCCATTGCGGGCATCGCCGATTGGCAAAATTCGCGATTTTTACGAGACTGATCGGCGAAATTCGTGATTTTTACGATTCGTGATTTTTACGAAGCCAGTAGACGAATTTCATGATTTTTACGAAGCCAATAGATGAAATGCACAACTTTTGTGAAGCCAATCGACGAAATTTGCAGTTTTTCCCCGCATGATCGACGAAATTCACGATTTTTACGCGCCTGATCAACAAAATTCGAGATTTTTATGAAGCTGATCGAGAAAATTTACGATTTTACTGCGCCTGATATTAAAATTTGCGAATTTTACGAAGCCGATCGAAGAAATTCACAATTTTTACAAAGCCGATCGACGAAATTCGCAATTTTTCCTTGCATGATTGATAAAATTCACGATTCTTCCGTGTTAGAACGACTAAATTCACGATTTTTAAATAACTTTGATGAAATCTTCATTTTTTATGTGGCAAGATGAAATTCGTGATTTTTTTTTCAGCGCATCACAGCAAAATTCGCGGCTTTTCCGTGCCTTATAAACGAAATTTGTGATTTTTTCTTCCCTGATTGGCGAAAATTGCTATCTTTCCGAGCTTCAAGGGCAAAATTTGCAATTTTTCCATACTTGATGAACGAAAATTGCGAATTTTTCGAGCCACATCGACAAAATTCGCTATTTTCCTGCAGCTGATCAATGAAATTCGCGATTTTTCCGTGCCTGATCTTCGATATTTGCAATTTTTAAGTGACTAACGAAATTTTGTTTTTTGCCGCAGTAAATTGACGAAATCTACGATATTTTTGCGATTTAAGCAGAAAAATTGCAATTTTTTCCAGTTGTAAATTATCGAAGTTCGCGGGCCTCACGATAACTCATTGCGGGCCACAGGTTGTGCATCCCTAAAGTAAATGAAAAAAATGGTATAAATTATGTTTAACTTTATGCTAGTCTGTTTAACTTATGTAAGATTTATATAAAGAAACTTGTACTCTGCTTAATATATCATTCTTACAGTAATCTAGTTTCATGAGACACAAAATAATCTTTCAAAATATACTTTATTTTTTTCTTTTTATATATTTATTTTTATTGTTAATCCATAAATAATGAAAAATTATACCCTTGTTTAATTGATAAATGAAAAATTTAGGTATTTTGCATATGAAAATTAGAAGTTTGAGTTCTCTGAAAAATTTTAATAAAACCCGAAAAAACCCAGGTTTTAGACAACTGTGCCCAGCCGCCCAGCGGGTTGGGCTTTTTAAAAAAAACCCGGGTTTTTTCAAACCCTGGTTTAGATTGGATTTAAGATAGACTTCAGTTGGGATTTGTAGGTTCTGTCAGTGCATATAAACATAAATAATTTTTCATTTCTCGAATCAGCATATGGTTGAGTAGATTTTTTTTATTATTATTATTTATTTATTTATTTGGGGGGGGGGGTTATTTGGTTCCGGATTGATTTCAAATGGAATTTTTAGGTTCTTTCTCGAGTTGCAATTCAATGTATATTATTTTGTCACAGATTTATTGGGTTATGATTGGACAGATTTTTTTTGGGGGGGGAAGGGGGAGTTAAAATGTAATTCTATTGGTATATTTTGGGTATGATCAGTAATTATTTTGTCTTCCTTGGTCAGATTTATGCTTCCATTTTTTTTTTTTTTTTTTTTTTTTTTTTTTTGTATTGGGTTTCAGGTTAACTTTCTGGTTCTTGCCTGTGTGTATCAGCTGAAATTATTTTTCTTTTTCAGTTCAGATTAGGATTTGATTGAACTTTTTTTCGGGACGGATCGGGTTCAATTCAAATTGAACTTTAAGGTTCTGGTCAGATTGTGTTTCCACGGAAAATATTTTGTTCTGTACAGATACTGGGCTATGGTTACATGAAATTTTCTTTTTTTTCTGGTTTGAATCGAGTTTAAGATACAGTTCAATTGGAATTTCCAGGTTCTGGTCAGTACGTATCGATAAAAATTGTTTTCCTTCTCAAATCGAGATATGGTTATGATATTTTTTTTTTGGTGGTGGTGGTGGGGGGGGGGGGGTCGAATCTAGTTTTAGGTTGACTTTAAATGGAATTTTTGGGTTCTTATGGGGTTGCATTCCAACATACAGTCGACTCTCGTTAATTTGAAATCGGATAATTCGAATCTTCGCTTAATTCGAACTAAACATGAAGTCCGGAAATTTTCAATGGTAGAATAATGTTAAAAATTTTCATTAATTCAAACTCATTTTCTCTTGACTTCGTTTAATTCAAACTAACTAGAATTCCGATTTTTCATTTTTCTTTTCTTTCTCACAGGTTTCAGATATTTTGAATAACTTTATTTCTTTGATTTTTGTGAAAATTGTTCCGAACGAGTATACATATAATCCAATACATTTGATATCCACTTTCTTAGTGTCCCGTCTGTCCAACATGACGCTTTAAACTTTTCTTCCATTGTGCTTGTTTCTAATCTTTTAATTAGTTTATGTATTTATAATTCTAATTAATATTAAGTTATATTCTAATGATAACAGACAAAATAAATTAAAAAAAAAAAACACTAACATTAATTCCTTTGTAATACCATCATATTAAGCATGTTTTCATTTCATATTTTCCATAATTCGAACTTTGGATAAATCGAACATTTCTTGTGATCCCGACGAATTCGAATTAACGAGAGCTAACAGTATAGTATTTTGTGTTTTACAAATTCGGTTATATTTGTGTGTTGTGTTTAGATTGGGCTTAGCATAGATTTTTGAGTGGTATTTTCAGGTTCTAGTCCATTTTGACAGAAATTATTTTATTGTTCTGTGACACGTTTGTTTCATTTATTGATTTATCTTTTTTGAGTTCAGATTGGATTTCGGTTTAATTTTCATGTTCTTGTTGGTGTGTATCGTCAAAATTTGTTTTTTTTTTTTAATTCATGTTTACAGTTTAATGGAATTTTTTTTCGGGTTTGAATCGGATTCAATTCAAACGGAATTTTCAGGTTCTGGTCAGGTCGTGTTTCCATGGAAAATATTTTGTTCTGTACAGATATTGGGTTACATGGAATTCTTTTTTGCATATTTAGATCAGGTTTAAGATAGACTTGAAATTTTCTGATTCTGGTCAGTACATATCAACGGAAATTATTTTTTCCTTCTCAGATTGTGATATGGTTGGTTATTTCTTTTTTGAGTTGATTTTAAATGGAATTTTCAGATCAGTGCATCTCAACAGAAATTATTTTGTCTTTTTTTGATTGGGTGGTTTTGATTCGATGGATTTTTTTTTTCAGGTTGAAATCAAAATAAATTTTCAAGTTCTAGTTAGGTTTCTTTTTGATGTAAAATATTTTGTCTTTCAAATCATGTCATGGTTCAATATAATTAAAACAAGTGGTGATTTTTCAATTAGCAAAACAATATCTGCACCACTATCCACTATCAGCTTACTCTCTTGAAGCTGGAGGTACTGCCAATCACACCCGTCGGTCTAATTATTTCGAGTTTTCCATGGTTTTCTTCTAACCCTGGATTTTCTCAGAATGACCCTCCTTGGAAGTCACCCCCCTCCCCCTTTAGTTCCTGTATTCTGTGTGTTGATAATTGGCTGTCATACATACAGCCAACTGATCTAACGCTACCTATGCTCTTCACAATAAAGCTAAAAAATTTTAGTTGCTAGTATTTCAAAATATTTATTTGTTAGTGTATTAGTTATTTTAATTGAAAAAATTTTAATTTCTAGTGTTAAATCCAGATAAATATTTTCTTTTATTATTTATTATTTGTTTTTATTATGTGTAATTTATTTAAATAATGCCTTTAAATTTTCGTATGAGTGTTTTTCATTCACAAGTAGGGGAGAGGTGGGGGGGGGAGTAGTGTGGACAAGGGGTTAGAGTAGACATTCTAATATTGTTGAAGAAATTTACACACACTGACAACAATGTACTCCATATTAAGCAAAAATTTTGCGGCAAAGGGTTAAAAATTTTTGGGATTGTTGCAAGTAGTTTAATTTCATGCATGGAAAGTAAAAATAAGATTTCATTTTCATTTTTGCAGCACAAAGAATTTAAACTTTAAATTTAATAAACAAGTTGCTATGAGGCAAGTTTGACTTGTCTTCTTTATTTCTATAACCTCCATTAAGATATGAAATTTGGTTAAATGAGTATAACTGAAGAATAACTTCAGAATGTTAGCAATGGTTTAGTGTAGACACACTACTGGGGGTTAATGTAGACAGCTTATTGTACTTCATAATTTGTATTTTAATTACTAAATTTATTATAGTGTAAAGATATCCAAAAAAGTATGTTAACTTACAAATGTAATACTATATTAAACATCAAATAAGATTATTTTCCATATAAATAAGGATATGTATTGAAATTTTCATGAGACATTTCAAGAAGAAATTTAAAATTTTTCCTTCTGCTATTTTTTGTTTAAATTCTCCAATTTTGGACTTTTAGACGATTAATTTAACCTTAATTTTAAATTAATTTAATACAATAGAATATATAATTTTTTTCTATGTTGGTTAGCAGCATGAGAAACATTAACTGTTACATTATTATAAACTAATCCCATCAGCAGGTTTCTCGCTGTCTCTCGCCATTGCTCCACACTGGGACTAAATTCTTCATTTATCGAGTAAACAAGCGATTAGATTCGCCAAATTGCTAATGCTCAATGTTTGCTTTTTCTTTTTTTTTCTCTTTTTTTTTTTCATAGAGATTTTTAATATATTTGTAGTGGATAGTTGAAATTAGATTAATAACAACCGTTTTTGCCATTATAAAAACTTACGTTATTGTAGAAGACATTGAAAAAAGGAAGTGCATTAAAGAATTAAAGATATACAGGGTGAGTCATAAATATCGAAACAATAGGCTATCTCCTTAAATATTGCCCCTAGACCCATACTTCCAATTGCAAAGTTTCATAGAAAAAGGTGAATTTTTTGATAAGATAAGTTTTAACTCCATGGGGGGTCTATTTTAAAAAATACGAAAATTAAATTTTTATACGGCCCCCAGAGGATAAAACATCCAATTAGAAAATTTTTCCTTATTCATTCCTGAACTGAACAAAAAAAATTTCATCTTGATAGCTTCAAAACTCAGAGAGTTGTGACAATTTTAATAAATCGTGAGGTTTCAAGGGATCAGACACAAATTGAAATGCGTGTAATTGAAGAAACAATGTTGCTGTAATGGGTCCAGAAAACATTTATTTTATTTATTTATTTATAAAAATGGAATTTTGAATGTTTTGTGATGGTTAAACACATAAAATTTGTAAGTATTATCACATCATAAGACTTCTTAATATTTTTTTTTCAAAAAAAAAAAAAAAAAAAAAAAAAAAAAAGAGTAAATTAAAATTGTTATAACTCAAAATATTATTTGTCGCGTTGAATTTTTTTCTTTTGATTAAACGAAAATGTCTAATTTTCAATTTTAATTCAGCATTTTAAATAACATTTAATTTTTGAAAAATAGAAGTATTTAAAATAGCAATATTAAAAAAAAGTAATTTTTGTAAACAAATCATATTTTTAAAAGTAAATTTTCTGAGCTGAAAAGTTATCGTAACCGACGGTTATTGACGTATGTCAGTTTAAAAATGAGAAATACTGAAATAAAAACATTTGCTGCAGCAAAGTGCATTTAGTTTTAAGATGGGCAAAGATGGGCTCCTAACGTTTAAATGCTGTATAGTTTCGATTTCAGATTTTGTTTAACTTTTGCCATTTTCACCTTCTTTAATTACTATTTAAATGCGTCAGTTGATTTAAACTTTATTTTTTTATCACGTCGATTTCAAATTTTTTCATTGTGCTGTGACTCACAGACAGACATTTCATAAAAACATGTTTTTCGGTATCTCTGAGCCCTAAAACGGGTGAATCCATCGAAAACCGGAATTCAAAATTTTCATGAATCCAATACTTTCTTCTTGTAAAGATAGAAGAAAGCAAAAATAGGTTTAAAACCTTCATAAATTTTAAACTGAATACAGTAAAACCTCTAAATAACGGACACCTCAGGAACGCAGAAATTGTCCGCTATTCGGAGGTGTCCGCTATTGGGAAAATCAAAGATATTCAAAAAGTGCTAAGAAACGTTAACATTTCATTAATTGACTTTTATGTGTCCTAAAACCTCTTTTATATGATTAATCAGAAATTACAATTATTTTTTAAGCAATGGGGCTAAATAAAACTGTACACACCTTTACCCACTGTTCATTACATGCTTGTGAAAAAACCCTGTTACAAAAGTTAACTTTTGCTTGCGATTTACATGTAATTTGTTTTTCAAAGTGACATTATTGGACATTATAGAGTTCCGGTCGGGGAGGGGGGGTTGCACATTTTGGCTGTTAAAAGCATAAAATCTCAATTTTCGAAGGGGATATTTCAATGCTCTGGAAGATGTCCCTCCTTGGCAACCCCTTCAATTCAACTCTGAACGTGTGGGGGGGGGGGGGGATTTTCCCCAGCTCATTTATCACAAAATTCCCTGATAAATTTAGAGGCCTTTTTACTTTTTTCATTTTTTTCTCCTTAAAAAATATTTTTCATCCTTTATCGCCTTAAATAGTGTCCACTATTCGGAATGTTCGTTATTCAGAGGTTAAACATACACAAATTTAGGTTTTGAGAATGGGGATTGGAAAATAGTCCGTTAAACAGAGGTATCTGCTATTCGGGAGTGTCCGTTATAGCGGTTTAACTGTAGTATAAAGTAGATTTTTGAAAATATTTCTATGTAATTTATTAAAATATATTTCCATTGATTCCTCTAATAGAAGAGTCATTTTCGCTATTACTATATTTACTAAACTTATTGCCTGCGCCAATAAGTTTTTAAGACACTTTTAATGAGAGTTTAATTAATATCACTTAATTTGATAACACTTTTAATAAGTGTTTAATAAGACGGTCCGTTCAATGAGTCGTGCCAGTTACGAAGTTGGCGGCAAGGTCGAAATATTGCAGGCATCTAGCATATTTCATCGAAGTTTAAAGCAAAAACCTATACGCTTTTATTTTATATCTAAAAGTTTAAGTGTTGTCTTGGATCGACATTTAACAATACGTAAATTTATGGTCGATCCCTTAATTGTACTTCAAATGAACTGATTTTGCTGCGCTCAGAGGCATGCTTAAGTGGTGTAAGTCAGGAATTTTGGAAAATTTTGGATATTAATATCTTTCGGGGATTTGCAGATATCGAGATGAAATTTTTTTTGTTCAATTCAGGAAGAGATAAAGAAATTTTTTCTAATTGGAAGTTTTATCCTCTGGGGGCCGTATAAAAATTTAATTTTCGTATTTTTTAAAACAGATCCCCCATGGAGTTGCAACTTATCTTATCAAAAAATTCATCTTTTTTTATGAATTTTTGCAATTGGAAGTATGGGTCTAGGGGCAATATTTAAGGAGATAGCCTATTGTTTCGATATTTATGACTCACCCTGTATATATATATTATTTGTGCTACACGGCAAATCTATTTTGCTAATACTTTTTTCATTTAGTGAATGCTTTTCATTTTTAATTAGCCAAATTATTAACGTTGGTCAAATGTCAGCGAGAACACTGCCCATCAGCAACAATTTTTAATGTTGCAATCTAGAGTAGATGTGCCAGTAATGGACCCCCTTAAGGAATTTCTCTGAAAAATAATTTTTTATTAATAGTTGTAATTATTGTATTCCAATTTTTTTCATATTATATTAATCTTTCAACAATATTTAACTAATCTCATAGTTACATTTCCCAATAGAAATAAAAATTTAATTTCAAATGATAGAAATATGTCTAATCACCCAAAAGCCCAGTAATGGACCACCAATGTTCCAGTAATGGACCGCCTATGTCCCAGTAATGGGCCATCCTATAAAAAATAACAGATAATTGATTTTTCAATTCTATTTTGCTCCAGAACTTAATGAAAGCATACTAATAAAACAAAATATTAAAACTTAAGTTAGAAACTCATTACATTAAAGGATTTATATTGAAAAAAACATAAAAGAAAATATTTAAATTTAAGTTATGAATTTATTATAATCAAGGATTTATAATGTGGATATAAAACAAAATATTAATGATATTATTAACTGTTTATTACATTAAAGGATTTATATTGTAAAGATATTAAACAAAGTATTTAAATTTAAAGGATTTATACGATAAAGACAATGTTTTACTGAAATCAAGTTTAGATAAAATAAGGCATTAAAAAAAGTCTCCAATCTTTATTCATATCATTATCTAAATGATGTGCTGTGGAAATATGAAATATAAATAACAAATCTTCAATTTTATCATCCCTTTCTGATAGTCCAAACTATTCAGTATGGAATTTTAGAATGCATTTAAAATGATAAATGCTCTTGCACTATCCAACCATTTTCAGATAATCATATAGTCAATCATTTTAGCACAGATTGATTCCACAATTTCCCTTCAGAGATGCTTATATGGATATATTATCATCAATGGAACAATCTCACTATTTGCTGAAAAACAATCCATAACAGTGATTTGTTCTTTTTCGTTATTCGGTACTACTTAATACACATCTTTAAATGATTTTCGTCTCAAAATTTTCCCTGTTTTAAGAGCACAAAAAAAATCCAGTTTTAACGCCATTGAAAATTCTCTCTGTATGCTTTAGAATTCGGAAGAAAATATTAATAATATCATCTTCCTAATATGATTTTACATTCCTAAACCAACTTAAAACAACCTCTTTTGTAACGGCACATCTAGATTTTGTCAAATTTTCTGCTTGTTTTTTGTACCAACGTTTGATGTTTTAAAAACAACTATTTATAAAGAAATTGCCTTTATTAAATTATAATAGATAAAATTTAAGTATTAAATTTGATTATTTAGCTTTTCAATTAAATCAAAATATTTTATCTCTACTGAAATTACACTTTTTGTATTGGTCACTTGGGTGGTCCATTACTGGAAAATCACGAAATAAGCAATCCAGTAATGGACCACCCCTCCTAAAATCTTAAAAATAAATAAAATTTTGTAAATGACCATTGGTATATTAAATTCAATGTTTTATATTACTAACCAAAGAAAAACATTCAATTTTTACGGAAAAATAAAAAAGATAAAAACTAAGTAAGTAAAGTCAGCTCTTAGCATGTTCATTAAGATTTTCAGTGAAAAACTGTGAAACTTTATTTTCTGCTTCCTAATTGTTTTGACAAAAAGTGTAAAAAATTAATCCAGCTTATAAAGCATGCAAGGTGGAGTTCAGAAAAAAATAAAAGCTTAACTATTATTTGTTATTTTTTTATAAACCAAAAAGTGCGAGGTGGCCCATTACTGGAAGGTGGTCCATTACTGGCACATCTACCCTATTGCGTGTAATGACTGAATGGTGGCAAATCCTGGAGAAAGTATTTCTCTCTATAACATTGCTTATTTAGTTGGAAAAGCATATTTTTCGTCATTTATACCTTGAAATGAAACATACAAACTGCCAGGGATTTAATTATTATTGAGTCAACTAACATTTACTAGTGAAATTGAATTTGCATAAAGTTTCATAACTGATCATTGAGAACCTCTAGCTATTTTGGATTTGCACTTTTTAGTTACAAAGGAAAGATAAGGTACTACTCGCAGCAATGTTAGCGACAGCTCAACTTTATCATATCATAAGTTATAAAACACATCTTAACAATTTAACCACTTTTGATCAAGAAATATTTCTGATAGTAAAGAAGTAAACAGAATTAGTTTATGCAAAATGATTATTCTTGAATCTGTGAGATCATTTTCAACAGTAATAAACAACAAAAAGTTATAAATAAAGTGAAATTTATAAATTATACTTACACTCTTGAGATAAAACAAAGGAGGAAAAAACAACTCTATAAGCAACAATAAGCTAAAGTTAGCTTTTCCAAAGAAAAAAAAAAAAAAAGTTCCTAAAACAGAAAGACATCTAGAATCCAATGATATAAAAGAAGATTTTTAAAAAAAATTGAAAAGTATTTTAGTCATTTAAGGGGTGAGCAAGATAATGGTCTATAATTTTGTGTTAGCAAGATTAATAACATTGTATATCTTGCTGGCAGAATTCAAAATGCAAAATGTGGATACAGTAATCCATATTAAAAATTGTTAATTTTCTTATTGTTTAACTGTATTTATCATCACCTTTCTTGTATATTAATAAACAGGAAATATTCTTCAAATTAAGAAGTTAGTGAAAATTTTCAAATGCTCTTAGAATTTTATAAAATAAAATAAAACTTTTATGTCCACACTAACCTCCCCTCTCCCCTATTTCACTCTTGAAATTAAAGCTTCTGCAGGGAAAAAAAGAAAGAAACAGGTAAATAAATATTTTATGAAACTCAATGTTAAAATATTATTAAAGAGCATAAGTCACTTCTTTTCAAACCAATGCTATTGCTAAAATTTGGCAAATGAATTATTTAATTAACCACGTTTAATAAGTGCTTAAACAAAAACATTATCAAACTACATTAAGATTTTTATAACTAATTTAGATGCAAAGTTCATGAATGTTACATTATGAATTAAATAACGATACTAAGTTCTAAGCTGTAAAAATTATGCTTTTATATTTTGTTTATTGATTTCTGTGATGCATATTTTATTTTTTATTAGAATACTTTTGTATCGGATTTATAATTTGACAAGATAAAAATTTTCAGAATTGAATTTAAATCATCAGGTTCTTAAAGAGAGAGGGAAAAAAAAGTCTGTTGTGAACAGCATCTGATTCACAGACCAGCATGAAGCATTTTAATACCTCCATAGCAATTGCTAAACAACATTTTAAAAAGAAACATGGATTTTCAAAATTATTAATGAAAAAATAGGATGCATGAAACACATTAAAACTGCAGTAACTGATGCATATGAGTGCTCTGTGATGTAAAATTCATGGATGCAGCAAACTTGTACAATGTCTATAGTGCATAAAATTTGTTAAAGCTGCAGTCAATAACATGTATTATGAGCACGGTGCCCATACGAAAACAAGCAACAAAGGTTAATGGATACAGCGAACTGTTCAGCAAAGTCATTGGAAAATAATTAAAATGGTTTAACTTATGCATGTATTGAGCACTGTGTGCACCCAAAAACAAAATGTCCCAGGTTGCAGAAAAACTTGCTGTGCAGCAACCCATAAAATGCAACCCACTAACATATGTTATACAAGCACTGCATGTACATAGCAAGAAAAAAAAAACAATGAATGCAACAAACCCGCTTTGCAATTGCTGAAATCTTTATAGCTGCAGTCACTAATGCAGGCATCTTTCTCTTCCCACCCCCCACCCTTTCCCAGAAAAAAGAAAAAGAAAAAACATCCAATAAACTTTGGTGGCAATCTAGGATCGGGTGAAATTTTGCAAAAACATAAACAACTGTTTACGATTTTAATGATGAATTTCACAATTTTCTGAAATAGGAGAATTTCATTACGAATAAAAAGATCATTCAGTTTGAAATTTTGCCAGAACTGAAAATATTTAGAATGTACCAAAATTGAAAATTATAATCATCCGATTTTGTGTTTTCTAAAAATGCCCCTAAATTATTACACACTTATATTCTAGATCACTATTTGAATATTTTACATGTTTAAATCATTTTATACAAACAAAATACGGTACTTCTAGGTTATCCCAAAAAATTATCACCAAACTATAAGATTAAATGGCAATAATGGATGATCGTGAATGTCACATTCAATGACATTAAATGCGATTCACGCGTTTAAAATGTCATTAAGTGATTTTTATTTCGACTTTTTATTAATATTCTACTAATTATTATTATTTTTTTTTTTTGTTATTTAAAATAAAAATTATGTCAACATGTATAATTTGGCTATTAGTTTGGCAATTTGTATAATTTGGCGAAATTGGTAGACGAGATAACTTAAAAGTACCCAAAATACTAAGCAAAGGAGCTTATGAGCCTAGGTGCAATAGCAAATGTAAAGTGAGATTGAATTTAGCAAGAAAAATAAAACTTTCAAAAGCATTGGCTGACAAATCTTAATTTAACATTTTGAAACCTTAATGAATTTTATAAAAGGGCAAACATATTACTATTTTTTATTAGAACTGAAAATATTTAGAATGTACCAAAATTGAAAATTATAATCATCCGATTTTGTGTTTTCTAAAAATGCCCCTAAATTATTACACACTTATATTCTAGATCACTATTTGAATATTTTACATGTTTAAATCATTTTATACAAACAAAATACGGTACTTCTAGGTTATCCCAAAAAATTATCACCAAACTATAAGATTAAATGGCAATAATGGATGATCGTGAATGTCACATTCAATGACATTAAATGCGATTCACGCGTTTAAAATGTCATTAAGTGATTTTTATTTCGACTTTTTATTAATATTCTACTAATTATTATTATTTTTTTTTTTGTTATTTAAAATAAAAATTATGTCAACATGTATAATTTGGCTATTAGTTTGGCAATTTGTATAATTTGGCGAAATTGGTAGACGAGATAACTTAAAAGTACCCAAAATACTAAGCAAAGGAGCTTATGAGCCTAGGTGCAATAGCAAATGTAAAGTGAGATTGAATTTAGCAAGAAAAATAAAACTTTCAAAAGCATTGGCTGACAAATCTTAATTTAACATTTTGAAACCTTAATGAATTTTATAAAAGGGCAAACATATTACTATTTTTTTAATTATCAAATACTGCTATAATTGGTTAATAAGTAATATCTTGTTCACAATTCTCAATAATAATTGCATTTGTATATATAAAAAAATTGTTTCAATTCTGGATTTACTACTCAAAACTTTTAATTTAGTTTCAAAATGGAAATAATAATGACAAATATGCAAAAGAAAAAGTAATGTGGGCATTTTAGCAAAAACATATTCAAACAATTTTAAACTAAAAATTAATATGATGAGTTATTAACCACAGACATAACTGAAATATAAAAGCACAATTTTTACAGCATCCTAAACGTAGTGATGTTAATAAATTTATAATATAAAAATGATAATCATCACATTCAGAAAGTTAAAAACAATCTCAATATATTTTGAGAATTTTAGACTTGACAAACACTTCTTAAACTCCTAGTTAATTCTAAACAATTTTGTTTACCACATTTTAGCAAAAGCGTTAATTTGTAAACATGTGAACATGCGTGCTTATAGTTTAAATAATGAGTTTATAAAGATATTTATTTACCTTTGTTTCCTTCAAGGTAGGTAGGTAGGTAGTGGGGAGGGGGGGGGGGCTTTGGGACCTATGAGCAACTTCCTTCAAGGACGTTGTGTTTTCATGTTTCAAAAACACGAGAAGTTCGCCCGCCGATTTTGAAAAAGCGGTTGGTTAGAAGTTAGAAGCCTTACGGTTGGTTGTTTGAATTTCAAGACAGCATGTCGGCTAATGCTGTATCGATAGAGACAAAAATGTAATCGAATTATCAAGCAGAAAAACACAGAGAATTTTGTTGATGTCGGATAACAACAATCGTGTACGGTTTATTACTGTCGTGTCGGTAAATGGAAAAATGATCTTATTCAAAATGGCGGACACATTTGAAAAGGAACAAGACACTTCAGATTGACTCTTGAAAGTGGAGTGAGTATTCACTTTGAAAGGGGAGTGAGTTTTCACTTTGAAAGTTGAGTGAGTATTCACTCCTGAAAGTGGAGTGAGTATTATTTCGAAAGAGTACCTGCGACTCTTGAAAGAGTGAGTTTTAATATCAAATAAGCGTAATTTTTCAGGTTATATTATGAAATAAAGTTTTTGGAAATTAAAAATTGACATATTTTGGTGTTTTTTATTATTTTACTCCATATATTTGTTCAAAGTTTAACGGAATATATTTTTTTAAGTTTATAATGCCGAGCTTTCACTCTCATTAGCGGAGTGAGACAGTCACTCTCATCAGTGAAGTGACTCTCTCACTCTCGATTATAGAGTGAGATTATTCACTCCTTTGTATATAGTGGAAAATTCCACTCCTTTTGGAGTGTATTTTCACAAAAGTCACTCCAAAAAGAGTGAAAATGGCTCTCACTCTGCTAAAAAGTGAGCTTTTCACTCTTTCCACTTTTAGAGTGTAAGTGGCATGACTGAGCAAGTATCTAAGCGCGCTTTCAACATCGAAAGTCCACACTTAATCCCATTTCTAAAAACGATCAACAGAATCGCGCCAATTTTTCTCAGATTCTCAAATCACTTTAGGATTTTTTTCAAATGTAAAGGAGCTACTTTCTGACACATTATTAAAATTTCTTTTTATGCAGAAATATATGAAATTGTCAGGTTTCTTTATTTAAAAAATATAAACAAAAAGACTTATTAAGACTATTTTCGAAAGCCTTTTTTTTTCTTTTGGTAAAGGCCGAAAATACTTCAGAAGAACTCACAAAGTTAGTTTTCACGAATTTCAGGACGCGATACCGCGTGAGAATAGAAAATCAGCCACCACGTGACCAAAATTTATTATAAATGTACAAAAAATTTCTTTATCAAAAAATTAAAAATTCATTTAGACTTCAAATCGTTTCAATAATCAGGCCTCGAAGTTTTATACCTTTAGATTTAAAAATGAGTAAGAAATTTTCGCGTTGTCAGCAGAGGATTTGAGAACCGTCTTGATACCACTATAGCTGACTTTTTTGATGAAACTGTATTTGTATCAATGTAATTTTTATGTCGAGTATCCATTTTTACATTAAAAATTCTTTTTGACTCATTTATTTCATGTTATTGCCTACCACAAGCTCCTATCTGATTTATTCTGAAAATCCTGTACATTTTTTATGTAACGTATAATTTAAGGGAATTATATATTTTGAGCAGATCTAATGCATAATTTAGTTTGAAAACGTACCATATCCAAAATTTTAAAAATCCAGTTTTTCCTATCAATCAATTCTATTGATAAACCTGCTTTGAATAAACATTACGATCTGAAAAAAATATTAATAAATTTTTTTTATTTAGAGTGACAGCCAATAGACGCAGTAATGGGATTTTCGGGATTTCCAAAATTTTCATTTTCTGTATATTGCGAGTTTAAAACTTCCTCAATTCATTTCTAATTCATACATTCATTTGCTAGTTAATCTTATTAATGCTTTGCATATTTCAATTAACATTATTAGAACATTAGTATTAATTTTATTTCATACTTTCTAGTTGCAATGTAAAGATGTGCCTATCATTTCGATTATCAAATTATAAAACGAAAAGCTTAAGTATCTCAGAATCATTTGACAAATGCAGTTCTATTATTGGCTATCATAAAAGTATATACAAGCAACGGATGAAAGTTTAAAATCAACTTCTGCCTAAAACAACAGAAAAGTTAAGGAAGATAAATGAAACAATTGAAGGGAGAATGGGATGAAATGGATTGTTGCAAGTTCAGCCAGAAACTCGCGTCTTATCTTAATTCTAAACGCTACCGTAATAAGTTCTAAAATAAAGTGTGATTCTTTCTGAGAAATTGCTGATATTTCTTAAATGGCCCTTATGCTTTTGTAGAAAATGTCATCATTATATAAATGACAGTAATATTGCCTCACTCTAAAATGGATAACAGTTAAATGAAAAGCTAGAAAATATTAAGTTATATTTTACCCTAGTTTAACATTAAAGGTTGGATAGTTTTATTTTTAACTATTTAATATTTTTAATATAGTGCCGCGAAAAACAATCTTGATACCCATTGGAAAATGCGAAGATTGTACAGATGATCCTTACTGATACGTTCATTAATAACAGATGATCCTTACTGATACGTTCATTAGTAATGATTTTTTTATTTCTGCAGTTGTTATTGTTAGTACAAACAGTATGTCACGTTTTAAAAATTTATCAGTTCCTGATCTTTTTTAATCGATTTTTCGTTTTGGTGTACTGCCATATAGTAAATGCTTTTGTTTATGACATAGATAGTTTACCCTGATGCTTGTAAATCTAAGACTTACTGACTTACAGGAACATTTGATTCTAATAAAGTCACAGCATGAGGTTATTCAACAATTGTAAGCTTTTCACGACGATTATGAGTACTAGAAGAGTTTCTTTTTGCTGAGAAAATAATTTAAGAAATCCTTCTTTTAAAAATACTACCAGAACAAAAAATAAAGGCAGAATTCCAAATCATGTTAAGCTGCAAAGGCCAAGATACCACTTAACGAAAGCATGATAGAAACTCTCATCCGCCTTTTCTATTTAAAAGAAATAGAAAAAACTTTCAAACACTTAGATTGTACCGTAAGTGTCAAGATTGTTTTTGCTGGCTCAGTATATTTATCATTTTTCAGATTAGTTTAAGGTGTTAAACAAATCGTATATGCCGTAAGTACTCACGTATAAGCCCATTCGCGAATAAGCGGACTTCTTCCCCTATTTTGAATGACGAAATATTGGTAAAATTCTTGACTTGCGTATAAGCCGACTCTAAAAAATTCAAATATTTAAAAAATAATAATAATACATTTAATTAAACACTAAACAACAGAAAATAATAATATAAAAAAATTATGTACAATTGTACGAATCCTTGAATTTCGGAATCAGTATTTGAACTGTCAAAATTAGTATGAAGTCCCGCTCCATTGCTTCCTCATCATAAAAAATCGGATTTAACATCTGCTGAATTTTCGTCATCATTTCGTCCTCAATTCCACCCTTGCTAATACCGCACTTTTTAAATGATTTCATGATAATCATCCTTGAAATGGACACCACGCATCTTTAAACAAAGAGGGACCGGGGTCGAGGCTTAAGGCCCCTGTCCTCGCTCGAGGATACGTTCGCGAGCTAATGCTATTCCTATGGGGAAGCATTTTTCTGATAACTCTTTCGCATTTTGACATTTTTTAATAATTTCTTTTGCATTAGATAGCTGAGGTGTATGCCGACAGTGCACCTTTTTTAGTTTTTTGATTTTGGTTGCAGATATTTTTTACAAAGTTAGTTTCACTTTCAAAACCGGTTTCGAAACTGAAAGTGCTTTTTTAAAAAGTATCTGCAACCAAAATTGAAAAAGTAAAAAAGGTGCGCTGTCGGCATGCACCTCAGCTATCCAATGCAAAAAAAAAAAAAAATATTCAAAAATGTCAAAATGCGAAAGAGTTAGTAGAAAAATGCTTCCTCATAGGAATAGCATTAGCTCGTGAGCGTTTCCTCGAACGAGGACAGGGACCTTAAGCGCAGACAATCACCTCATAGAGTTCACAACTTAAACTCAAGAAATAGCTAAAACTCAATTCGCATATTAAAATGCAATCAGTCTGCCAAGTCATATCTTGGTGGAAAACATCTGAAAATCCGATTTTAGAGGTTGACTCGTAAGTTTACCATTATGTTTTTCTGCACCCAAAGATTTGAAAACATAAAGGACTGAGAGCAAGAAAACACAATGGCAAACCTGTGCGTCAACCACTAAAATCAGGTTTTTAGTTGATTTACGCCAAGACATGATGTGACAGACCGATTGCATTTTAATATGTTAATCGAGATTTAATTAATACTATAATTCCATTTGTGAACTAGATGAGGTGATTATCTGTGCTTCCGCCTTCCGATCTTTTATGTCGATATGATATATTATAACAAAATGAGCTCTTTTATGAACACGCTGTGTATTAAATTATTAAGTAAATTTTGCAAAATAGTTTTATAAACTGCATCTTTATTTTATTTAGAGTTATGTTTGTTATTAATAAATCTGTCGATTAATGTTCTTCTCTATGCTTATATTCATTCTTTTCTTTTATATAGGTAAGTGAATTAGGCTCGTCTTCTAAGTTTGATAGAAGACAAACTATCTCATTTGACTGGTATGTATTTTGTATTTCAACTTTGAAATTTAAATTTCTGAGTAAGTGACGAAAATGGAGAAACACATATACTTTTTATATCTGCGAAAATATAATTGCTAGTGATTCGAAAATAGTCCACTTCAGGAGAGATTTCCGTCTTACATGTAGTCATAATATTTTTGAGGGAAAAAATGGATTGCAATTGAGGTTTCCTATACAAAAGATAATTTGTTGTTATGTGTTATATAATAACCCACAAGAATCCTGACTAAGTAGATTTTCCACACACAACATCATCTCATTTTGTATGCCTGTAAATTGTTTGGCTGAATTGAAAATAAAGGACTTTTTTGCCGTTAATGAAAGTTATTCTTATCTCATGTTAGTCAAGCCAATGATTCTGTGAAATAAACTTTAAGAAAGTTAATGTTAGTGAGTTAAAACATTGTAATCGCACCACCGCCATTTTTCATTGATTTTGAATTAACATTGGTTTATTAAATTTCGACCCAATCTCTCTGTGCACTAGATTAAATTCCTGAATCAAAAACGATTTCGTCACAAAGTTTTTTTTGCCAAAATAAGTCAAAATTTGTATATGGTTATAGTGGTTATCTTATATTATCATACAGCACTGTATTTCTGTATAGTACAGCTCTGATGCATCTCTAATATTAAAGTCCAATTTTGGACCCAATCATCGGATCGCAACGAAATTGAAAAGGCGGAGTGTTCTATTCTAGACCTTAAAGTTTACTAAATTTTATCCAAATCCATCAATTAGTTAGGGAGATCCAGAACCCCTGTTTTGTCACTTTTTTTCTTTATGAAACTAGAAAAAAGGACAACGACTCAATTATAACCAGAACTGGGGAACATTGAGCGACATGTAATAACTTGTTCGAAAGCTTTAATTTAGGTATGTGCCTTTTAAAGGTTCTGTCAAAAATTATCCAAAATTAAGGAAACAGCATCCATTTAAAATTTATATAGTGCTATATCTTTCATAATTTAACGTTATAAAAATTTCTCCTTTTTAATTGCTAATTCAATATTTTTTTCTTGTTGTCATCAACTAAAAAACTGCACAATAATTTAAAAAAGAAATTATAACGCGTATTCCTTTAATGATAGATCGGATTTCGGACAATTCGGATTGTTCCGTTGGATTTTGGCATTTTTGAAATTGACGTCATTCGAAACATAAAATGCATGTTCTTCATAAACACACATATATATATATATATAAACCGCAAGTAAATGTGTGTAAAACCACATTGCACCTTTATTTGAATGATTACGAAACCAAAACTGTTACTATAATACAGATATTTCAATTATAAAGGGTTAACATAGAATAAAAATTCTTATGTAGCAAAAAAAAAAATAAGGAGTTGAAAAAAGGATCCATGAAAATCTGAGTAGATGCCAATAGACAAATAAAATCTACGTATAATGAAACCTAGCACTTTTTTAGATTAAAAATATTTGCTAATTTTTTCTGTAACATTTTTTAGGTCGAGCTCTACTTTTCTCCTCGGTTCCACAAGTTTTTCATATGATTACCTAAATAACATTCAAATGGATTTAACCACATTTAAATGGTTAAAATAGATCTGAATACAATTTGAATACATTTAAATTATGAGCAAATTAATGCATACCAATCGTTGGTGATATTTCTGAGAATTATTAAATTTCTGAATAATATTAAATAATATTCATGCCATACTCTGTAAAATAATTGAATATCGTTAGTTCATGAATAAATTTTACTAAATAATTGAACTGAATATTACACGAAAATATTATTCAAAATAATCGAACTAAAGTGAATTACATGAATAAATTATGAATATTATTGAATATTCTTGTGTACTTCCTAGTATATTCTCCTATAATTACATTAGATGTGTTTAAATTCATGAATTAAAAATGCATTAAAATGGATTTAGATGCTTTAAATATTCCAAAAATATACGTATGTATCTATGTATATGCACAAGGAAATAATTATTGATAGAAATATCCTATTTTCTTCAAATCTGATACACTACATGGCCATTGATGACCGTCCACTTATGATTTTAATCATTTTGTTAAATATAAAAAAAATACATGAGGAATCCTGAAACTTTTAGTGTATAAATATAATAGTACAAGTCATACATTTCCGTGAAGATTTTTTCCTGAAACTCGATAAGGGACCGCCAACAAATTGAAAAAGAATAAATATATTTTGGGTAACCCTGTCAGAACTATTCTAGTAAAAGCATTCAGACTGTAGATTATGATTAAGTGGCTTATTGTAATAAACTGTGTTCATTTTTATGTCTATAGTATGTATACTCGTAGAAACATTAAGGTTTTTATAAAAACAGTCCCAAATTTTTTCAAGATTATTGTTTATAACCGTCAGAGTTCTTAATATAAAATAATATTCTTTTCTGACAATATGACAAACAACAATGGACATAATACCCTGTCATGTAGTGTATAAATGTTCATTCTGATAAGTCGCTCCATTATTAGTTTTGAAAGTTTATTAGTTTAGTATATAAGGAGAAACTGGGGCTTATACCAACTTACTTCAGAAAATGTTTGTTCATGCAGAATTATTTGATTAGATTCAAATTAGGTAGACCGTTTTATTGCAAAATTTAACTTATGCGAAATTTAGTTGCCATGTAAAATCAATAAAAATAAACACGAAAGTCACACAATCGCTAAGCATTTTAAAAAAATGGTAAGAAATTTGTGAAAGTAGAATATTTTAAATAGCTTTAGTGGAGATGGTGTGTAGTTGCCCTTGCCATTTAAACACAAAATGTTTATTATTGACTTTCCTTGAAATTAATTCAAATATTTTTTGTAATAGATACACATTGATTTTTTTAGATTAGAATCATGGATAACTAAACTATTTTAATGCAATATCTATCTGCTTTCATAAATTCTTTGAAAAATCCATAAGCTACTTTCCGTCTAAAATAATCCTACTTAGATTAACTCTTCTAATGTTCTTTCAATATTATTACTGGATGGAAAAGGTCACATATTGCTAAAAGTAGTGGTAATAAAATACTACTAGTAGTCACGTGCACCCGATGTTATATATTGATTAGTAATATTCAGTAGCTATTTCCATCAACCGAATGAGGGAATTTCCGAAGCTGTATATCTCTAAACCTAAAATATTTATATATATGAATCAGTTATTAGATTAACGATTTCAATATATTTGTACATAAATAGTTTATTTCAGATTTTTAATGAAAGTAATTTATTAGCTTATGTAAAATCTTCGTTTTAAATAACCAGAAAGGAAATGAAAAATTAACTTTATTCAAATTTTTTCATACCTAAACAAATCTCTGAAAATATATTTTTTTCTGTTATTTTGAGACAGGTATCGCTATACAAATCGACCAAAAAATAATTTGCTTATCATATTGATAATTTATTTAGTTTATAATGTTTTAGATAAAATCAAATACAAAATTTGGCATTAGAACAAAAATCATATATAAGCCGATTTCATATACAACAATCTTTTGAAGTCATAAAAAATATTAATTTTAAAAACCATTTTATTCAAAACAGGTATTTTTCATATTATGCGCCTGTTTGTAAAAGCCAGATTTCCATGAAATGTTAGTATTTTTCATATACAGTCGGAAGAAAATATTAAGCAGTACTAGTACTCCTGACTTTATTCGTGAAAGATTTACGGTAAATTACTTCATTTTGACGTAATTAGTATATTTTTCGGCAGAGACAACGAGAAATCACCTGCAATTTCATAAATTTTAATGATCAATATTCTTTTGACGTTACATCTACTTACTTCTACTTTACATATTAAATGCAAATGGGTATTTCGTTCCGGTTGTTGATAACTTGAGTTCTGGTGGATGAATTTTGATAAAAATGGCACTGTAGCTTAGATAAATTTTTAGGGGAACATTTAGCATGTTTTAGATAGTTTTATGTTACTTGTTTATCGAATTATGGGGAAAAGTTCTATATTCAGTACAACCCCATTAGTAATATTATTAATTTTAAAAAGATCTAGTAGACGTATTTTGATGGAAATTTGCATTGTAGGTTCGAAATTTTTAGGGTCGGTTTCAATACATTGCACATCATCCTAGAATGCTGAGTTATAGGATTTTGGAATACATTTTCGTATACTCACGTATAATCAACCCAGTTATGAAGGATTAGTATTAAAAATAATAATGAACGAATTTTGAAAGCGTTATGCATTTTTACGGATAGTTTCGATCAAAGGTTCGTATGGAGAAACTGACCAGAGTAGCGGGCGAAGCCTGCTATTTTCAACTATACATTATCTGCTTTAATATTAAACATCATTTCTTATGCGGCTAAGAAATGTGAGTGTATTTTAACTGTTTACATATATTTTTAAAATCTAAGACTTGAGAGAAATAACAAATTAACCAGATTCGTGAACTTTTTAAAACTTTATTGTTACTATTTCAGAATTACTCTTCTTGTGGTAGATTTTTATTGAAAATTTTAAAGTAATTTAGTGTTAACTTTATTATTATTTTATATTTCTTTCAAATGGTGATAACATACGTCGATAAATTTAGTAGCGCCTTGAACCCTTTTTAATATGTTTAATTTAAAAAAATTATAATAAAATTCAAAAGTATATTTTGCCTTAAATATATCCTTAAAGCACCACACTAGTCATTGAAAAAGACCTGGATGATAATGCTAAGTATTTAGGGATATTTTCAATTATCTCGCTCAAATTTTAATATTTTTACATGATTTTTTTTTTTTTTTTTTTTTTTTTTTTTTTTTTTTTTTCATAGGACAGCTGAAAGTGTTCTACTACAGATCTAGTTTTTACTTTTTCAATTTTGTCTTAAGATTAAAAAAAAATTACTTTAAATTTCGAAACCGGTTAGAATGGGTTTTGAAATTGAAACTATCATAATATGAAAAATATGTAAACAAAATCGAAAAAGTAAAAACTAGGCCGGCTGTAAATCATCCTCAGCTATCCTATGCAAAACTGTCGCTATCGAAACAGGTTCTGAAAATGAAAGTGTCCTTCTAAAATGAAATAAATGCAACAAAGATTAAAAAAAGTAAAAACGGAACAATGTAGAGATGGACATCAGCTATCCAATGAAATAAAAAATAAAGATGTCGAAATGCAAAAATATAATAGAAAATAACCTTCTAATAGGATTACCGTATTTTGCGAGTGTCTTCGCCTGCAAGGACAAAAGCCTTAAGGCGACTGGTCACACAGCAGCCGAATACCCCTCGGTAATATTAAGTTTATGGACATTTGATGCATTCTTATATTCAAAATATATAATCAGGGAATTAATATTTTTAACTTCTTTTTTTAGTGTTCTCTTCTTAAAATATGTCACTTTTTTTCTTAGTTGTCAAAATATTTCTAAAATTTATACTCAATTTAATAGTTTATGTTTTAAAACCTGACGACCTGAAAATAAAATTTTAACAAGTCATATCAAATTATACGTAGATTTTAGAAATGTTTTGAAAACTGAGGAAAAAGGTGTATTTTTTAAGAAGAGAAAGCTGAAAAAATATGTTAAGAATATTAATTTCCCGCGGAGATATTTTAAATATAAAAATGCATCAAACGCCAATAGACTTAACATTACGGAGGGGAATTTGGCTGCTGAGTGACAGACGGTAATAAGTGTTCTCAACCCCCCCCCCCCCCTCCATCGGTAGGAATATTATATTTTTTTCACCTTGATTCTTCATATGTTCACATAAGCACACGTGTGTAATAATACGATAGATAATATATTGATTTAATTTATTGTTTTATATTTTTATAATTATTTTTAATGAACTACATTAAATTCTCAATAAAAAAAAGAAATTGCGCAGAAAAACGACTTTTATGTAAAATGTAAACACTCTGAGCATGTACTGTACAAAGTGGATTATATTATACTTCAATATGTCTTTAGTACTTACTTGAAGTGCATTTATGTTTTTATTTATTAATCATGATGCGTTCTTTTAGTACGGTGAAATGAAATTACACTTCATTTAGCCTTAAAAATGTACTTTGATATTTTACACACTATAGAGTACATAACTGAGCAGCATACATCCAAAATAACATTAATACACTTTTGCAAGCTTTTAAGCAGGAACATACAAATACCAACTCGCACTTCAGCATATAAATTTACTTTATTCCGTTTGACACAACACTTCCTTTTGACTAATCGAAATTTTCAACTCATGTACAAAATTTCTCATAACTATTTAAATGAAATCATGATATTAAATGAAATAAGCTTAAAACCTACTCTCAAATTTTACAAATGCCATTACTCTAAACACTAGAAGCCAAAGTTAATCATGTTAAGTTAATTGTAAGAGTCTGTCAGGCTTAATCGATACTTTGAGACAAAGCACTTAAGGTTCGAGGTTATTAAACATAATCTTGACTCAACTTTCAAAATCACGGTGACATTTCGTAAATTATTGCGTTTTAAGAATGATTAATTATTGTCTGGTGCATGAAATTAATGATCATAAGGTCAAAAAAAGCTCTCTTTTTTTATAATGTGGATGAGAATAGAATTCTATCTATTTTAATCACAAAACATTATATGCTTTTTATTTAAACGAAAGACAATTTGAGAATAAAAAAGATGCATTTTTTCTTTTAAGTTAAAAATAACAAAAACATTCTTAAGCAACTTTTAATAAATAATCTTGTAACCTTTATTTTTCTTATCTAACAAGTCCGAAATTGCACGTCAAGCGCAACAAATGAGGTGCTTTCGTACTATAACGCAGATTTAAAATTATTCACATCTTGCTGCATTTGTATACAGTACAGAGTATGCAGCATACAGTATAGTATACAGTACAGTCGGATACAGTATAGTAGCTGAAATCTTTTGTGTGTCCCTGTAAATACTATCTGCTTTCAATTACACAAAAAGTAAGTTGTAGGGAACCTGAGCAATGTATACAATACTTCCTTAAATGTAAAATAATTTAATATAATAAAAATGAGCCCCAAACTATGTTTCCCCTTATACCGTTGTGTAATAGAATGTTTTTGTGTGACTCTGTAAATTAATAATAAATATTCTTTGCACGACAAATTGTACAGAATGTATATCTTAATATATACTTTACAAATGCATATCAGTTTTATCATGTTCCAAAGTGTGTATAACATCATTAAAACGTAATGTACCAGAATACATTTCATTGTTCCTTTAATTAAACTATACATCCGACTTTTATCAAATATGAAATGGCTCGTCAAAATTATGCAACAATTATTCCAAATTTCAAGTGATATGGTTGGGTAGTTTTTTCTCTCTTATATGCGGTCGGTCAGACAGACGAATGGAGTGAACGGCGATTATAGGTGCTACGTATTTGCATAATTACAAATGCACCTCAAAAAAGAAAGTTTTTTTTTCTTTTTTCTAAACACGCATAACTTGCAATGAATATTTTATTAAATTAGAAGTTTTAATTAGACAATATTTTATTAAAACCATCTTTATTGATGCGAAATGGCACTTTTTAAAAGATTTCAGCATATAATTATTTTATTTGTCATATTTAAATTAACTTAACTGCAAATAATTCTTATACGTTGAAGAGGACTTTTTAAATTTATTAGATATAACAAATACAAGAGTAATAAACACAAGTCAATACTTAAAGGTGCCATTTTGGCACCAGTAGAAATAATGTTAAAGAAGTTCGAGCAGTTAAGCTTTTAGTTATTGAACATTGTATCGGTATTTTGTTTATAATTCAATTTGCAAAAATAAATAATTTATAGAGATTTTTGCAGTTTAGTCAATATATTCTAATTTATTGATGATTTTAAAATAGAAAGTCGATAAAGGTATATTGCTTATGTATACCAGTTTTCTATTTGGTACAGATTTTTGCATTTTATGCAAAATTAGTTAATGCAATCCACTGTATTCATTATTTAAAAGTAGGAAGTCAATATGGCAAATTGTATTACATGAGTATAAAGCATTTTATTTAGTAATCAGATATAATTTCTATAGAAAATATTCAGAACGATCTCAAAAATGGTGGATTTTAGAACGGATTCTGTTCTTTCTTGAAATATTGTAAAATACTGCATTGTTTATACAGATAATAATTAACTAATTATAATTATTTAGAAAATGGTAAGAAAAAAATCGTAAAAGTCAGTCATTTATAGAGAGTTTTGCAGTTTATTCAATACATTACAAAATATTGATAAGAGAATGGAGAATCAAGATCAATCAAAGAGAATCAAGCAAACTTTTATTATTATTACTACTAAAGGTCTAAGTAGAAACGAAAGTGGATAGTCATAATAACAAATGCATAAACACATACTGTCGCCATTACATGTCGATAGCGACAAAAGTAAATGTTAAAACAATATGAAAAGAAAAGACATGTACTATTAATAGTACACTAGACCCGAACGGGTAAATACGCATTCTAATAATTTTAAAAGTTAAAAATTATAAAATATATACAAATGAAAGCTTTCACAAGTAATGAGTGAACATTAGATCCGTTCAAATGTAAAGGTTTCAGCAGTTCATTACTGTTTCTGTAGGATGTAACTCAATGATAATGCTTTAATTAGTTTCGAAATTTGTTGAATAAAATTTTTAGATTACATGGAAGTTTATTTATGCTAATTTTTCTGTAAATTTCAAAGAAATGTCATTTCAATTAAGCTAAAAATAAACCTTTATAAATAATTTTAATTAGTGTAATTTTAAAGTATGTATGGAAATTCACTCATTACATTTATATAGATTTAGAATGCCATAAATGAATCATTATGAAATAAAACAGCAATTTCTTGAATATAACCATCAAATCTTTAATTTCTGTATTCAAACATGCTTTTGTGAAATATTAAGTTTAATATTTTATGTAATTTTATGGATTCTGTGTAATAATTCTGTAACTATCTACATATATATAACATATGTGGCACAAAAATCCCGATTATTTGTTAATTGTTTAATGGCAACATCCAAATGAAACACATCTTATGGATTACTATGCAAAAGTACTTTAGTAAGATTTATGCTGTGGTAATTTGGATTTATTTATGTTTTGTTCCTTCGCTGCTATTATGAAGATTCAAAATATCATTATTTTTATTTTTTCTGTTCTTTTTACTTAAAAAATAAATAAAAGACATGAATTTTAAACTTTTTAGTTTCAAATTAAAGTTATGTATTATAAATGAAATGAGTGAAAGGGTTACATTCAGGGTTCGCCGAAGTGGGCCCAGCCCGAAAAAACCCGCCCGGGTTTTTTCGGGCGGGCCCACTTGAAAAAACCCACCAAAAAACCCATTTGTGGGTTTTTTCAAATTTTCTCGTGTTTCACAACTGTTTCATTATTTAATCTAAGATATGAGAATGGAAAGATAAATGCCAATTTAAATATATTTCAAACCAACCATATTTAAAAGAATTTCTAAGTACTATTGATAAAATGATCATAAAATAAATTAGTTTGTAAATAAAGAAGATTTTCATGCCTATATATTTTAAAATGCTTCCAAGTGCTTTAAATCTTAATGTATACCTAAAGATGGTGCTTGAAATGTAATCCCCATCATGATTGCTTGTATTGTTATAGCTTTTAAGATTAATCGCAACCTATATTATCCTGCTTCAATGTTCAATGAAAGTTTATACAGTAATTTTCAACACACAAAATGGTGACAAATTACAACGAAAAAAAAGAGCAAAAAAATTTTGGTATAGTACTTTAATAATAATTTCATTGTTTAAATTATTACTAATAATTAATTTTTGTAAAAAGAAAATTATAATGTTTATTATTGTCATTGGTTTATAAATTTTTTGTAATCAATTAGTAATTTTAAATTGTATTTAGTAGTAAGTACCTTGTTTTCAAACATTCGGAACCATATTAACTTAAATAACCCTGATAATATCCAAAAAACCCTGATAAAATATAATCTAAAATATATCCAGATACTTTAAATGACTTCTTACAGATGGCATACAAAACTAAACTAGTAAAACTGTATTGCCATTTACGATCTAACTTTATAAATATGACTGACATTGACTTTTAGATAATCCAATTTAATACTATTGCAATATAATGTTGCTTAAATTGTAATATATATATATATATATATATATATATATATATATATATATATATATATATATACATATATGAATTCTATTTTTTCCTTCACAAAAATAAAAATATCTACATAAATGTTGCTGCTTTAAATTGATTTCTATTGATGTAAATGAAAGGAATTGCATAAATTAGTCTGTTTAACTTAAGATTTATATGATGAAATTCAGTTGCACTTGGTTTAATATATTATTCTTCCAGTAATCTAGTTTTATGAGATACAAAATAATCTTTTTACATCTATATATATTTTTTTCTTTTTATGTGTTTTTTTTATTGTTAATCTATACTTAATGCAAAATTATACCTTTGTTTCACTGATAAATGAAAAACTTAGGTACTATGCACATGAAAATTAGAAATTTGGAGAGTTCTCTAAAAATTTTCAATAAAATCCGAAAAAACCCGGGTTTTAGACTACTGGGCCCAGTGGGTTGGGCTTTTTCAAAAAAACCCGGGGTTTTTCAAACCCTGGTTACATTATTATATTTTAAATAATTAATGAAATACGAAAAAATACCACTGGTACAATATATGGCGATTTATTATCTGGACCCGGACTAGCATAAAAATACTGAGTTCTTGATTTATCATCACAGATGTCATATATGCACCACATTGGCGCGTTATTTTTCTGACGCCGATTTGGCGAAAATTCCGTTTTCAATTACTAGTTACATACATATTTTTAAACAAATTTCTATTACTTTAAAAGCGAAATAATAATTTAAAAAAGGTTAGTTAGTAATTGTAGAATAAAAAAAAATTATATCATTTTAAAAAAGAAAATAAAAGCGAAAAAACAACTTGTTGATATATAAATAACAACAGCCGGGTTACTATGTGAGGCACATATAATTGCCCTTTTGAAGCAATCGCGCCAACGTGGTGCGCATATGGAATCGGTGTCTAATTCTCTAGCAGAATCTTCTAATTTGGCAAAAATTAGAAGCAATTAAAATAAATTATGAATAAAAGCAATATGATTTAATGCTTAGTATACATTCAAGGAAGATCCAACTTGTCGCCGAGGGCGGCTAGTAAATTTAAATTAAGAGAAGCTTCCTATTTCAAATTATCCGTATCAAACCTCCACAAAAAAGCAAGCAAAGTAAAAAATAATGTAGTATCGAAATTATGCATCGCATTGTATCTGTTGCGGCCAATACCCGGAGCCTGGCCAATTCTAGAACTGGCCGGCCAATACCCGAACTGGCCAAGCTTCCTGGCCAAAACCCGAAATACATGAAATGAATAACGTATTTCGGGTTTTGGCCGGCCAATTCGCGAACTGGCCGGGAAGCCTTGGCCAACATCTAAACTATGATGCATAAGTACTTTTTTTTTTTTTTTTTTTTTTTTGTAATTAAGATAATGTAACAATAAAATGTACCGTAAAAAAGATTCTTATTGATTATATTGAAACGAAATATTTTTGTGTACCCAACTAAATTAACCAAAAATAGTACGCAATTCCCTTTTAATATCGAAATTAATTGATAAACCAAATACGATGACAATTACAAGTTAACCGGAAACTTTACTCGAGTTAGATGGATCACGGACAGGCCGACTTCTAGACTATTTGAATTCATAGACACTTTCAACTATGTTAGAAAGGATTAAGCCGAGTGCTTATATCTATTTCGCGAATTGGCCAATCGCATCTGGCCAGTTCGCGAATTGGCCAATTGCATCTGGCCAGTTCGCGAACTGGCTGGCCAATTCTAGAATTGGCCAGTCATTTTTTTAACGTTGCTGGCCAATTCGGGAATTGGCCAGCCAGTTCTAGAATTGGCCAATTCCGGGTATTGGCTGCAACATATCTATTATTTTGATATTATTTATCTATTTATTTTGATAATATTATAGTTTTATTTTACTGGTTCTATTTATTCATCTTAGCATACGACATTAATTAAACTATATAAACTATGAAATATAAACTATGAAACAATTTCTAGCACATTTAAAATTGTATAACAAAACTTTAGACTGTACTAATTAGGAAACTAAATATTAAAGTAACAAGTAAAAAAAAACTCACGCGTTAAGTATAGATTATGAAACTTTCTAACACTTTTTGAAATCTTTAACAAAACTTCGTTGTCCAGGAAAATAAGGTATTACTGTCCATAGCCAAATATGTATTTCAATATTTTTAAACAGCACTGTATTTGATCTATCGGTTAATATATAGATTATATAATGGGAAATTTTAATTTAGTAAGAAAATGCTTAACTGGTTGAAATTTTCTTTCAACAATTTATACTAATAGATAGAAACATGCTTGAACACTTTTGTTCAGCCCTGTAGTTTACATAGTACGTTTAATACACGAAAGTATTTTGGTAAAATTTAGTTCAAACGAAAATACTCTTTAAAATACTCAAATCACATTTCCAGAAATTATAATCCAAAGACTACCATGTATCCAGTTCTTTGCGTTACCCTGTATATCCTTTTGTCTATATTCGACTGACATTTCTTGGTAAATGGAATGCAATTCAATGAAAAAATTGCATAACTTATTTGCAGGGATGCAGAATATGTCCGATCCGGTGATCTAGGATAGGAGGAAATTTTAACCACTTGGGGAAATTTTGCAAAAACATATATAATTGAATACGATTTTAACGATGAATTCCATGATTCTCTGAGACAGAAAAATTTCACTACAAATAAAAGATACGTATAGCGATCTTCACTAAATCCATTTCAGAATAATATATACTGTATATCAGTGTTGATTCTGTTTCGAATTTTCCAAAAATTTAACCAGTTCGGTTCCGAAAATTAGAAAAAAAAATCAGCTATCAATCTATGAGAATTTGGACTTTAAAATACCGAGAATTTCGTCACAAGAACGCAAAATTAGCACAAATTTCGTCAACGAAACGCAAAAGAGCCACGAATTTCGTCAAAATATTGAAAAAAAAGCTCCGTATTTTGTCAAAACTTTTCAAATTTCGTCAAAAGTACAACAAGCTTCCAGAGTAGATAGCAAAAAATCGCTACTTTCGTTAAAAGATCGCAAAAAATCGCTAGTTTCTTTAAAGGATCACAATATAACATAAAACTTTGTTAAAGAAATGCGAAAAATTTTCATGTTCCGTCAAAAGATGACAAAATACACCAAATTTCCTCATAAGATTGCGAAACAACTGCAAATTTTGTCTGAAGATCGTGAAAGAATAGTGTTGCCACAGGTAACTATTTTTTCATTCTAACTGGCACGACTTTTTAAAAACAGAAATTATTAACACACACTTTGACAATATTTGCAGGAAAAACATAATTCAAAATTTATATTAGAAAAACACTAGCGCAAACACAATACAAAATTAATCGCCTGTGGCAGCCCTGAAATAAACAGAAATTTCATCGAAAGAAAGCAAAAAAATCTTCGGAATTCTTCAAAAGAGGAAGAAACAACAGTAATTTTGTTAAAAGATGGCGAAATAACCGCAAGTTCCGTAAAAAGATCACAAAGCGATCGTAAATTTCATCAAGGGATCGAGAAGGGAATTCAAGTTTGTCAAAATATCGCGAAATAATTTCGTCAAATGGTTTCAAACGAATAGAAATTTAGTCAAGGAAACACAAAAAACCCCGCAAATTTCGTCAAAAGATCGCGAAAATAGAAGCAAATTTCATCAAAAAATCGCGAAAGAAACCGCAAGTTTGTCAAAACATCTTATTTCGTCAAAAAATCCCGAAACAACCGAGAATTCCGTCAAAAATCTTGAAAAAAAATCGCGAATTTCGTCAAAAGATTGATAAAAAACAGATTTCGTCAAAAAACCGCAAAATAACAGCAAATTTTGCCAAAAGTTTGAAAACAACGCAATTCCATATGAAAGGATCAATGATTTAAAAAACATTTGTAGGCCAAAACCAATAATTTTAATGAAATTTGGTTCACACAGGGGAAGGAACATATAGGACAAATTTTATTGGTCTTATCAGAATATTTTATGACTAATCGTTATGAGACATTTGACCGAGATGTTATGAGACATTCCTATGCAAAAGGAATAAATCATAAAGGTTAGTGATAAGAAATTCTGGTCAGAGCAATAAAATTTGTCCTATATGCCCCGAGCCCTGTTTACAGATTCAATTCATATTTTCACAATGAATAGTAAATTGACAAAATTAAAAATTGTTGGAAGGTTAGGACGTTTAAAAATCTGATGACACAGTATGGCATATGTGAAGTCGTTTGTCAAAATTGCATGTTTGAAGTTCCATATCTTGAAAGCTATTTAAAATAAATTAAAAAATATATATAATGTTGTAACATTTTCAAATTTATCTTAAAATTTATTTAAAAATAATAAATTGTTAACACAAAAATTACTTTTAAATCGATTGTGAAAACGGAAAATTTAGCAATTTTGGGAAAATTAAAAACGTTATAAAAATCAAAAGAATTTAAAAAGTCTGTGAAATTAATGCATTATGCAGTATTACGCATGAAAATCATATTGCTCAAGCTTTGAAATTGCCATTCATTTACTTCATCTTCAAAATCGCTGAAAAATTTAGAATAAATTATAAAATAACTTTTTTTTTCTTTTTCTTTTCTTTTTTTTTTTTTTTTTTTTTACATAGGCACAAGAAGTGAATGAAGAAAAAATCAAACATTCACAGTATTAAGTAGGCATAAAGATTATAAGTTCATAATTAATGTGCTTAAAAACATTCAAGATTGTCTTTTGATTCCTAGCATAACAGATATGAGTTCAAAAAGGCAACATTTGTTGTATTTTATGATCCATAGTTGCAAACTTGTGTGTTTTTCGATATCTTGGGACTTATTTCATGATAAATATTAGTGCTACCATCAATATTTATTTAGAATTATAGTACAATTATTTATTCAATTCTACTCTACTTTTAAAAAAGTGAAAGTAACTATTATTAAAATATATATTTTTACCTATAATGTCAAATAATTTAATTTTTTTAAGAACGTTCCTTCATGTTTCAACAAGAAAAAAAATATATTGCATTTTCATCAAAAAATTGTTCATTATTTATTTATTTTATTAATTAAATAATAAAGAGGAAATAATAAAAGTTTTTAATTTAAAATTTATGTTTTTATTTATAATCTTAAATAGTTTTAAAACTTTAGATTTCCTCTGTATTCAAACACAAAATACTCCATTTTCATCTCGGTATTTTTCAATATTTATTTTTTTTTCTTATAAAGAAAAAAAAGACACTCACTAAATTACACTAAATTGTTACTTTATTCATTCTTAATTATAAATCTCATTGAAACAATCATTTCATTCCTAAGATTGAGTATCAAAATTGAAATTTCAAGTTTGTAGACAAAAAATCGGTTTTGTACCAACTTTTAACGTAAGTTTTAAGGCTTAAATAAACAATTCTTAAATCTATTATTTTGCATTTGCTGATAAATAAAGCATCTTCTTATATGCTGATTTTCATCTGCTGCGACATATCAGCTGCAGCTAATTTGCTCATTTTGTATAGAATGATCCTTCTTACAATTTGGCAAACGGCCATTTTCAGCTGATTTAGCTTACTATCTCACAAATTACTACTTATTTATTTGTGTTTAATGAAATGCTAGTGATTTTTATGAATACGGCGTAATCAATTCAAGTATTTTTGGTATTATCTGTTATTTTAGTTTTTTAATAATACGACATATGTTTTTTCACTAAATTTTGTTACTAAATATTACTTTAAATTAATGTAAAAAATAAGACACTCATAGAGTTTTTGCAAATAAAATCATCTAACAAAAGTGTAAAATTGTTATATTATCCACTGAATAATTCTTATTACTGACACAAAAATTTAATATTATATCATCTTTAAAATCTCTGCAACATAAAGCTAACACTCTTTTTAGATAATGATTTTTAGCAAATTATCTGGTGATATATATATACATATATACACATATATAGAATTCAATATAAATATTAATATATAAGCAAATTAAATAAACAAAATCATAATCATAAATAAGTACATTTTATAATAAACTAAAGTTTAAATATTTCTTCTGCTAATATGTAATTTCTTTGTGTCAAGCAAACAAGAAAATTTATTAAATGACGGAATAATATAAATAATAAAAAAATAAGTAAAAATAATACTGTATATGTGTTCTGCCTCACTTTTGTTACATATTTTTTAAAAGAAATAGTTCTAATTTCGTTAAAAATTTAAGTAGAAAATACTTTTCATTAAACATTTTATCCAGAAAAATCAATATCGGACAAGGTAAAATCCTTCAAAATTTATTTATCTTAATAATATTTTTATACAGTCATGCAATGGTATGTTTCATAATATAAGAAATAAAAAAAAACAATTATACTGTAAAATAAATGCAACTATTAATTGATTTAAGAATGAAAATTCAGTGAGAATCGGTCATATTTATTAGTCAAATTAACGCGAATAATTTGCCATCTATAAATTAACAAACAATAAAAATTTTTTAAAGGTATCATTTCTATGCAAATATTTAGAATAATTTATTTTCAGGATAAATGAAGTAAAATTTTTGAATAATATTATGATACTTTGATCTTAAAAATGTTTTAATGTTGACATTATAAATGGAAATTTATTCCGGCAAGAAAAAAATAAGTGTTACCATAAGAATTTCTGTGTTACCTAACTTTAGATTTCCGGACCTCTATGAGGTAATAATGCAGGGATATTACTTATATATCCTATAATAACTCCAAGTAATTTGATTGATCACCTTACAAGCCATGCATTATTAAATGTAAGTTCAGGTTGATTGGTTAGCGGAATGTGGCCGTACATTGAGAGCTATTTTTTTTCTCTTATAGATTAAATGACATCCACCTTTTGAGTAAATCCGTCAAGCGTAAAGGAGGATGCAAAGTAGAAATTAATATTCTCTGCAAAATCGTGTGTGTTACAGTGATTTTTGACTTAGAATTTACTTTGGAAAATGGAGTTGAAAAGTTTAATGGTATTCGAGGCGTTCTTCAGATCTTTATACGCGTACCCTTCGAATAATTTTAATCTAATGCGTTTATATAAGAACGATTATGTGACTTGAAAGTTTTTGTTTAAAATGAATCGGAAAGTAGACGTATAAAGTATCGGGTGACAGAAATAAAAGGATTACAAAATATATTTCTTTTCTTCTTTATTCATTTTCATTTATCTTATAGAATTATGATGTTTTTGCTGTTGTTATTGTAATTTCTTTTTATTGGTGCATTTTAGTATGTAGTTTTAAAGATATTCGATTTCTCGTTGGAATTTTGGGTGTACACACTTGAAAAATTTTTAGATATAATGCATTTTATTTTTAAAGAATCCTTTTGGTTGAAACATTCTCTTTTATGATATTCGAGCATGCAATGGTATATTTTACAGTACAAAAAAAATAAAGAAAATTAAGTACATTCTAAAATAAAGGTAATTATTAATTGATTTAAGAGTGAAAATTCAGTGAGAATCAATCATATATATTAGTCATATTAAAGTGAATAATTTGGCTCCAATAAATTAGCAAACAATAAAAATAAGTTAAAAGTATCATTTTCCCACAAATACCTGGCATAATTTACTTTCAGAAAAAATTAAGTAAAATTTTTGAATCATATTATAATACTTTCATCTTAAAAATGCTTTAATGTTGACATTATAAGCAAAAAATTATTCCGGCAAAAAAAAAAAAAAAAAAAAAAAAAAAAAAAAAAATGTGTTACTATAAGATTTAATTTACTTTCAGAATAAGTATGTAAAATTTTAAAATCAAATTGAGATACTTTGGTCTATTAAATGCTTTAATTTCGACTTTATAAATAGATATTTATTACGGATAAAAAAGAAAAAAATAGTGTTACCATAAGAATTTCTGTATTATGTAACTTCATTTTTCCGCACCTCATGAGGTAATAATGCAGAGATGTTACCAATTTATCCTATAATAACTCCAAGTAACTTGACTGATCACCTTACAAAGCCATGCATTATTAAATAAACGTTCAGCTTGATTGATTAGTGGATTATGGCCCTACAATGAGAGCTATTTTTTCCCCTTATTGATTAAATGGCATCCACCTTACTGGAGTAAATCCGTCAAGCGTAAAAGAGGATGCCAAGTACAAAATGATTCTCTCTGCGAAATCGTGTGTGGTAGAGTGATATTTGACTTAGAAGTTACTTTGCAAAATGGAGTTGAAAAGTTTAATGGTATTCGAACGTTCTTCAGATTTTTATGCGCATATCCCACTAATAATTTTTATCTAATGCGGTTGTATGAGAAGAATCTTTAAAATGTATCGGAAAGTAGATGGATAAAGTATCGGGTGATAGAAATAAAAAACTTATGAAATATAATTCATTTTCTTCTTTATTTATTTTGGATTTATCTTTAAAGAAATATGACGGCTTTTTTTACTATGTAGTTATAATGATATTCGATCGCCCGTTGGATTTTTGCGTGTATACCCTTGAATAATTTTTAGATATAACGCAATTTATTTTAAAGGAATCCCTTTGGTTGTAAGCTTCTATTTTAATGGTATTCGAGTATGCAATGATATGTTTCACAATATAAGAAATAAAAGAAAATTAAATATATTCTAAAATAAAAGTAATTATTAATAGATTTAAGAGTGAAAATTCAGTAAGAATCGGTCATACATTTTAGTCAAATTAAAGTGAATAATTTGTCATCAATAAATTAGCAAACAATAAAAATAAGTTAAAGCTATAATTTTTTCCAAAAATATCTAGCATAATTTACTTTCAGACGAAGTGACATAAAATTTTTGAATCATATTATGATACTTTGATCTTATAATTTCTTTAATGTTGACTTTATAAATAAATATTTTTTCCGGATTTAAAAGAATATAGTGTTACTCTAAGAATTTCTGTGCTACGTAACTTCAGATTTCCGCACCTCATGAATTAATAATGCAGGGATGATACTTATTTATTCTATAAATAACTCCAAGTAATTTGATTGATCAACTTACAAACCATGCATTATTAAATATATATTCAGCTTGATTGATTAGCGGAATATGGCCGTAAAATGAGAGCTACTTTTTCCCTTATTGATTAAATGGCATCCACCTAACTGGAGTAAATCCGTCAAACGTAAAGGAGGATGTCAAGTTGAAAATGATACTCTCTGCGAAATCGTGTGTGGTAGAGTGATATTTGACTTAGAAGTTACTTTGCAAAATGGAGTTGAAAAGTTTAATGGCATTCGAGATTTTTTTATATCTTTATGCGCGTATCCTCGAAGAATTTTTATCTAACGCGTTTATATAAGAAAGATTATTTGAGTTGTCAGTTTTCCTTTAAAATGTATCGGAAATATAATTTATTCTCTTCTGTCTTCATTTTCATTTATTTCTATTGAATCATGGAGGTTTACTTTTCTTTTCATTTTTTTAATATGGAGTTTTAAAGATATTGTATCGCTTGTCGGACTTTTATATGTATATATCCTTGTGTAATTTTTTGCTGTAATGCATTTTATTTTGAAAGAATCCTTTTATTTATAAGCTTCTATTTTAATGGTATTCGAGCATGCAATAGTATGTTTCACAATATAAGAAATAATAGAAAATTAAGTATATTCTAAAATAAAAGTAATTATTAATTGATTTAAGAGTGAAAATTCAGTAAGAATCGGTCATATATATTTTACTCAAATTGAAGTGAATAATTTGCCATCAATAAATTAATGAACAATAAAAATAAGTTAAAAGTATCATTTTCCTGCAAATGCCTAGCATAATTTACACTCAGAATAAGTGACGTAACATTTTTGGATTATATTATGATACTTTTATCTTAAAAATTCTTTAATGTTGACATTATAAATAGAAATTTATTACGAAAAGGAAAAAAAAATGGTTACGATAAGAATTTCTGTGTTATATAACTTCAGATTTCCGCTCTTCATAAGAAGCACTTCAGATGCAGAGATATTTCCTATTTATCCTATGATAACTGCAAGTACTTTGATTGATCACTTTACAAACCATGCATTATTAAATGTACGTTCAGCTTGATTGATTAGCGGAATATGGCAGTAAAATGAGAGCTACTTTTTTCCCCTTATAGATTAAATGGCATCCACTTTACTGGAGTAAATCCGTCAAGCGTAAAGAAGGATGCCAAGTAGAAAATGATACTCTCTGCGAAATGGTGTTTGGTAGAGTAATATTTGACTTAGAAGTTACTTTGAAAAATGGAGTTGAAAAGTTTAATGGTACTCCAGCGTTCTTCAGATCTTTATGCCCGTACTCATCCAGTAATTTTTATCTAACGCGTTTATATAACCCGCGCGTAGTCGCGACTTTTTTCACAACGTCATTAGTCGCGTTCGGTCTTTTCGCCGCTGGCCCCCCGCATACCAAATATGAAAAATAAGAAATATTTTTCAACTAATATACGAAAATAACATTGCAACAAACATATAAATTTGCAGTTTTCTTAAATTATGCGTTTTATTCATGCGATCTGGAGTAATTAGAAAAAATAAAAATGAACTGACATTAGTAATTTTTACGTAGACTTTTTCGCCAATTTCAATTTTGTTTCTAAAAATATACCTGAAAGAAAAACAGAGGTGTCCTGTTACTTCATTAAGGTGGTCGAGAAAGCTTCAAAGTCAGCTATATGGTAGATCTCCGTTGTATTTGTAATGTGATGCAAGTTAGGAGAATATAAGTTATACGGGCGGCGAAAAGACCGACACGCGACTACTGACGGGATAAGAAGGATTATTTGACATGAAAATTTCCCTATAAAATGAATCGGAAAGTTAATGGATAAAGTATCGAGTGATAGAAATAAAACTTACGAAACATAATTTATTCTTTTCTTCATTCATTTTCATTTATCTTTTTAGAATTATTATCATTTTTTTTAAGTATGTATTCTTAATAATATTCGATCGCTCGTCGGACTTCTATGTGTATATACCCTTGAATAAATTTTAGCTATATGGCATTTTCTTTTGAATGAATGCTTTTTGTTGTGAGCTTCTATTTTAATGGTATTCGAGCCTGCAATGGTATGTTTCATAATGTGAGAAATGAAAGAAAATTGAGTATATTCTAAAACAAATGCAATTATTAATTAATTTAAGAGTGAAATTTCACTGAGAATCGCTCATATGTATTAGTCAAATTAAGGTGAATAATTTGTCATCAATAAATTAGCAAACAATAAAAATATGTTAAAAGTATCATATCTCCGCAAATATTTAGAATAATTTATTTTCCGAATTAGTGAAATAAATTTTTGAATTATATTATGGTATTTTGATATTAAAAATGTTTTAATATTGATATTATAAATGGAAATTAATTCCGGTAAGAAAAAAAAAAAGGTGTTACCATAAGAATTTCTGTGTTGCGTAACTTCAGATTTCCGCACTGCATGAGGTAATAATGCAGAGATGCTACCTATTTATGCTATAATAACTCCAAGTAATTTGATTGATCACTTTACAAAGCCATGCATTATTAAATATATGTTCAGCTTGATTTATTAGCGGAATATGGCCGTACAATGAGAGCTACTTTTCTTTCCTCTATTGATTAAATGGCATCCACCTTACTGGCGTAAATCCATCAAGTGTAAAGGAGCATGCCAAGTAGAAAATGATACTCTCTGCGAAATCGTGTTTGGTAGAGTGATATTTGACTTAGAAGTTACTTTGCAAAATGGAGTTGAAAAGTTTAATGTTATTCCAACGTTCTTCATATCTTTACGCGCGTATCCCTCGAATAATTTTTATCTAATGCATTTATATAAGAAGGATTATTTGAGTTGAAAGTTTTCCTTTAAAATGTATCGGAAAGTACAATGATAGGGTATCTGGCGATAGAAATAAAAAAATGCGAAATATAATTTATTCTCTTCTTTCTTAATTTTCATTTATTTTTATGGAATCATGGAGGTTTTCTTTTCTTTTCTCTCTTTTCTTTTTTTTAATAAGCAGTTTTAATGATATTCTATGGCTTACCGGACTTTTATGTGTATGGATTATGTAACTTCAGATTTCCGCACCACATGAGGTAATAAAGCAGAGGTGTTACATATTTATCAAATAATAACTCCAAGTAATTTGATTGATCACTTTAAAAGCCATGCATTATTAAATATATGTTCAGCTTGATTGATTAGCAGAATGTGGTCGTGCAATGAGAGCTACTTTTTCCTATATTGATTAAATGGTATCCACTTTACTGGAGTAAATCCGTCAAGCTTAAAGAAGGATTCCAAGTAAAAAGGATATTCAGTGCGAAATCGTGTTTGGTGAGTGATATTTGACTCAGAAGTTACGAAATGGAGTTGAAAACGTTAATGGTATTCGAGCGTTCTTCTGCTCTTTATGCGCGTGTCCCTCTAATAATTTTTATCTAATGCATTTATATGAGAAGGATTATTTGAGTTGAAAGTTTTTCTTTAAAATGTATTGAAAATTAGACGGATAAACTATCGAGTGATAGAAATAAAAGGCTTACGAAATATAATTTATTCTCTTCTTTATTCCTTTTCATTTATCTTTAAAGAATTGTGATTTTTTTTTTAATTTTTATTATGTAGTTATAATGATATTTGATCATTCGTTAGATTTTTATGTGTGTACACTTGAATAATTTTTAGATATAGCGCAATTTATTTAAAAAGAATCCTTTCGGTTGTAAGCTTTCAATTTATTGGTATTCGAGCATGCAATAGTATGTTTCACAATATAAGAAATAAAAGAAAATTAAGTATATTCTAAAATATAAGTAATTATTAATTAGTTTAAAATGAAAATTCAGTGATAATCGGCCATATATGTTAATCAAAGTAAACTGAATAATTTGTCATCAATGAATTAGCAAATAATAAACATAAGCTAACATTTTCCGCTAATACCTAGCATAATTTACTTTCAGAATAAGCATGTAAACTTTTTGAATCATATTGTGATACTTTTCATTTTAAAAATGCTTTAATTTTGACTTTATAAATAGAGATTTATTACGGATGAAAAAAAAATAATAATGTTACCATAAGAATTTCTGTCTTATGTAACTTCAGATTTCCGCTCCACATGTGGTAATAATGCAGAGATTTTACCTATTTATCCTAAAATAACTCCAAGTAATTTTACTGATAGCCTTACAAGCCATGTATTATTAAATATGTGTTCAGCTTGATTGATTAGCGGAATATGGCCATACAATGAAACTTACTTTTTTCCCTTATTGATTAAATTGCATCCACCTTGATGGAGTAAATCCGTCAAGCATAAAGGAGGATGCCAAGTAGAAAATGATACTTTCTGCGAAATCGTGTGTGGTAGAGTGCTATTTGACTTAGCACTTACTTTGCAAAATGTAATTGCAAAGTTTAAAGGCATTCGAGCTTTCTTGGTATCTTTATGCGCGTTCCCTCGAATAATTTTTATCTAATGCGCTTAGGTATAAAGGATTATTTGAGTTGAAAGTTTTCCTTTAAAATATATCGGAAAACTAGATGGGTAACGTATTGGGTGATAGAAATGAAAGATTTGCAATACATAATTTATTATCTTCTTAATTCATTTTCATTTATCTTTAAAGAATTATGAAGGGATTTTTACTATGTAGTTATAATGATATTCGATCACCCGTTAGATTTTTACGTGTATACCCTTGAATAATATTTAGATATAACGCAGTTTATTTTAAAGGAATCCCTTTGGCTGTAGGCTTCTATTTTAATGGTATTCGAGCATGCAATGATATATTTCGCAATGTAAGAAATAAAAGAAAATTAAATATATTCTAAAATAAATGTAATTATTAATGGATTTAAGAGTGAAAATTCAGTGAGAATCGGTCATATACACTGGTGTCCAAAAGTTTAGCATAATTGGTAATTAAGTAATTATTTTTAAGTAATGAAAGAAATATGAATCGGAATGTGCTGAAACTCCAGGTGTGTAAACAAAATAGTACGCGTCGCATATTTTCGCGAAGAGTTTTCCCCGAAATCGAACAGGGGACCGTCAACAAATTGAAAAAGAACGAAGATCTTTTGGATAACCCTGTCAAAACTGATGTAGCAAAAGCGTTCAAACTGCACATTATGATTAATTGGCTTATTGTAATGTATTGTGTTAATTTTTACAAGGATAGCATGTATACTCGTAGAGAAATTAAGGTTTTTATAAAAACAGTTCTAAATTTTTCCGAGTTTTTTGCTTATAATTTGCAGAGTTCTTATTATAAAATAATGTTCTTTTCTGAAAATATGACAAACATCATTGTACACAATACCATGTCATCAGAATTTAAAAATAATAAAAAGTGTATGAAAAATGAGTATGTTTAGTAAATAATTTTTCATTGCGCATGCGTCAACGATATCAAAATGTCATTTGCATATTGTGTTAGCTAAATGTATAGAGCAACTTCTGTAAAAGTTTCAAAAACATAGCTTGAAAATTCTGAAAATGGGAGCCTATAGAATCAACTCAAAATCCTTTATTCCCTAAATGAAGCAAAAAGATGAGGGGCTGTATCCATATTCCATTGTTTAGTGCCTACACAATACTGCACGTACAACTATATTTAGGTAAAACCCCTGATTTTTTTGCTTCCTTTAGGAATAACGGATTTTGAGTTGATACTATAGGCTCCCATTTTCAGAATTTTCAAGCTATGTTTTTGAAACTTTTACAGAAGTTGCTCTATACATTTAGCTAACACAATATGCAAATGACATTTTGATATCGTTGACGCATGCGCAATGAAAAATTATTTACTAAACATACTCATTTTTCATACAATTTTTATTATTTTTAAATTCTGATGACAGGGTATTGTGTACAATGATGTTTGTCATATTTTCAGAAAAGAACATTATTTTATAATAAGAACTCTGCAAATTATAAGCAAAAAACTTGGAAAAATTTAGGACTGTTTTTATAAAAACCTTAATTTCTCTACGAGTATACATGCTATCCTAGTAAAAATCAACACAGTACATTACAATAAGCCAATTAATCATAATGTGCAGTTTGAACGCTTTTGCTACATTAGTTTTGACAGGGTTATCCAAAAGATCTTCGTTCTTTTTCAATTTGTTGACGGTCCCCTGTTCGATTTCGGGGAAAACTCTTCGCGAAAATATGTGACGCGTACTATTTTGTTTACACACCTGGAGTTTCAGCACATTCCGATTCATATTTCTTTCATTACTTAAAAATAATTACTTAATTACCAATTATGCTTAACTTTTGGACACCAGTGTATGTTAGTCAAATTAAAGCGATTAATTTGTCATCAATGAATTAGCAAATAATAAAAATAAGTTAAAATATTCCGCAAATACCTAGCATAATTTAGTGTCAGAATAAGTATAAAAATTTTTAATCATATTATGATACTTTGATCTTAAAAATGTTTTAATGTTGGCTTTATAAACGGAAATTTATTCCGGCAAGAAAAAAAATATGTGTTACCATAAGAATTTCTGTGTCACGTAACTTTAGATTTCTGCAATTCTGTGAGGTAATAATGCAGGGATATTACCTATTTATCATATAATAACTCCAAGTAATTTTATTGATCACCTTACAATCCATGTATTATTAAATATACATTCACCTTGATTGATTAGCGGCATATGGCCACACAATGAAAGCTACTTTTTCCCCTTATTGATTAAATGACAACCACCTTACTGGAGTAAATTCGTTAAGTGTAAAGGAGGATGCCAAGTAGAAAATGATACTCTCTGCGAAATGGTGTGTGGTAGAGTGATTTTTGACTTAGAAGTTACTTTGGAAAATGGAGTTAAAATGTTTAATGGTATTGGAGTTATCTTCAGATTTTTATGCGCGTACCCCTTGACTAATTTTTATCTAATGCTTTTGTATAAGAAGGATTATTTGAGTTGACAATTTTCCTTTAAAATGTATCCGAAATTTGATGAATAAAGTATCGTATGATAGAAATAAAAGACTTACGAAATATAATTTATTTTCTTCTTTATGCATTTTCATTTATCTCTATAGAATTATGCTGTTTTTTCTGCTGTTAATGTTGTTTCTTTTTAATGGTTCTTTTTAGTGTGTAGTTTTAAAGATATTCGATCGCTCGTTGGAATTTTGGGTGTACACACTTGAAAAAGTTTTAGATATAATGCATGCTATTTTAAAAGAATCTTTTTGATAGTAAGCATGTAAGATTGTAATGGTATTCAAGCATGCAATGGTATATTTCACACTATAAGAAATAAAAGGAAACTAAGTATATTCTAAAATAGATGTAGTTAATAATTGATTCAAGATTGAAAATTCACTGAGAATCGATCATATATATTAGTCATATTAAAGTGAATAATTTGTCATCAATAAATTAGGAAACAATAAAAATAAGTTAAAACTATCATTTTCCTGCAATTATCTATCATAATTTACTTTCAGAATAAGTGACGTAAAATTTTTGAATCATATTATGTACTTTGATCTAAAAAATGCTTTAATGATGACATTATAAATGCAAATTTATTCCAGTAAGAAAAAAAAGTATTACCATAAGAATTTCTGTGTTATGTAACTTCAAATTTCCGCTCTTAATAAGTTAATAAGCAGAGCTGTTACCTATTTATCCCATAATAACTCCAAGTAATTTGATTGATCACTTTACAAGCCATGCATTATTAAATATTTGTTCAGCTTGATTGATTAGCGGAATATGGCTATACAATGAAAGCTACTTTTTCCCCTTATTGATTAAATTGCATCCACCTTACTGGAGTAATTCCCTCAAACGTAAAAGAGGATGCCAAGTAGAAAATGATACTCTCTGAGAAATCGTGTTTGGTAGAGTGATATTTGATTTAGAAGTTACTTCGCAACATGAAGTTTAAATGTTTAATCTTATTTGAGCGTTCTTCAGATCTTTAAGCGCGTATCCCTCTAATAATTTTTATCTAATGCGTTTACATAAGAGGGGTTATTTGAGTTGAAAGTTTTCCTTTAAAATGTATCGGAAAGAAGATTGATAAAATATCAGGCGATAGAAATAAAAGTCTCGCGAGATATAATTTATTTACTTCTTTATTCATTTTCATTTATCTTTAAAACATTATGATGGGTTTTTTTTTACTATGTAGTTGTAATGGTATTCGATCGCTCGTTGGAATTTTGGATGTACACACTTGAAAAGTTTTTAAATATAATGCATTTTATTTAAAAAAAATCCTTTTGATTGTAAGGTTCTATGTTAATGGTACTCGAGCACGTATGTTTCACAATATAAGAAATAGAAGAAAATTAAGTATATTATGAAATAACAATAATTATTAATTGATTTAAGAGTGAAAATTCAGTGAGAATTGGTCATGAATGTTAGTCTAATTAAATTGAAAAATTTGTCATCAATGAATTAGCAAATAATAAAAATAGGTTAAATTTTTCCTCCAATACGTAGCATAATTTAATTTATTTTCAGAATAAGTAAGTAATATTTTTGTATCATATTGTGATACTTTGATCTTAAAAATGCTTTAATTTTTACTTTATAAATAGATATTTATTACGGATAAAAAAGAAAAAAAAATAGTGTTACTATATGAATTTCGGTGAAATGTAACTTTCGATTTCCGCACCTCATGAGATAATAATGCAGAAATGTTAATTATTTATTCTATAATAACTCCAAGTAATTTGATTGATCACCTTACAAGCTATGCATTATTAAATATATATTCAGCTTGATTAATTAGTGGAATATGGCCGTACAATGAGATCTACTTTTTCCCATATTGATTAAATAGCATCCACCTGACTGCAGTAAATCCGTCAAGTGTAAAGGAGGATGCCAAGTAGAAAATGATATTCTCTGCGAAATCGTGTTTGGTAGAGTGATATTTGACTTAGAAGTTACTTTGCAAAATGGAGTTGAAAAGTTTAATGGCATTCGAGATTTCTTTATATCTTTATGCGCGTATCCCTCGAAGAATTTTTATCTAACGCGTTTATATAAGAAAGATTATTTAAGTTGTCAGTTTTCCTTTAAAATGTATCGGAAAGTCGATAAATAAAGTATCGGATGATAGAAAAAAAAGACTTACGAAACATAATTTATTATCTTTTTTATTCATTTTCATTAATCTTTTTGGAATTATTGATGTTTTCTTTTCTTTATTTTATTTTATTTTATTTTTTTATTTGCAGTTTTAATGATATCCGATCTTTTATCGGACTTTTATGTGTATAGCCTTGAATAATTCTTAGCTATAATGCATTTTATATAAGAATCCTTTCAGTTGGAAGCTTCTATTTAAAACTTATTCGACGATAGAAAGTTAAAATAACAGGTCTAAAAGTGTAATATATTATTTTATTTATTTATTTTCATTGTTTTTATGGTACTAAAATTTTTGTCTTTATGCCAGTTAGGTTGTTTTATAAGAAAATACATAATGTTGTTTAAATAGTGAAAGAGTGTTTTTTAGATTTTTCTGTATACTTTCTCAAATATTTTTTATCTAATATGTATAAGAAGGTATTATTTCGATAGGTATTGGATACAATAAATCTTCATTTTTAAAATGTATTGGATTTTAAGGATAAAATAACATGATAGAACTAAAAAACTTGCGAAATGTGCTTTATTATTTCCGATGTTCATTTTCATTTATCTGTGTGAAAGTAATATTACTATTTTAAATATGTTCTTTAATGTTTAATATCATCCTAGAGTGATTCATACCTTCGTGTGTATATTCATGTGTACCTAAATATTTTCTTTAAACGGATCTATATAAGTTATTATTTCGGTTGAATTTTTTTTATGTATATGATAGTAAAAGAATGATATAAGACATCGTAACAACTGAAAAAATTCTACAATGTAATTTATTATTTTCTTTATTCTTTTTTAATTTATAGGTGCTAATTTAGGTTTCATTTTTATAATATGTAGTTTTAAGTTTATTATTCTTTGAGTGTTCATCAAAACCTTATTTAAAAATCAATAACTTTTATATCATAAGTTTACATAAAAAAAATTTTTGAGTTGAAAGTTTTTCTGTAAAATATATAGGAAACTAGAATGATAACTATAAGGAGTAACAGAAATAAACGTTTTCTGAATTATAACAGAATTCGTACGAGTTAAGGGATTCAAAGGGAAAATTTCGTAAAGTACTGGTCGCTATATCTGAAGAAAAAATTTATTTCCATTAAACTTCTCACTGCCGCGACCGGATAAATCCGTTCACTAGGCAACAGGAGTCACTGCAATTGAAGCTTTATTTAAATTAATGTAATTCGACAAATATAGTCCAGTTTTAGGAAATTAAGTTATGATTGATACTTTCAAAGCTTTATAAGCATATACGTTACGAAAAAACTATAGCATGTTAGAAAATCCCTCTTTTATTAACATTTAAAATAAATTAAGGAGAAAACTACATTTTTGCTCTTTTGCTTGGCGGTCGGGGGGTTAAGAGCGGTCCGGGACATAAAAACCTTCAAATCTTCTATAAAAAAATTATTGCATTAAAAAATTCTCTATTTTTAATGCTTAAAATGACAGTTAAATCATATTTCTATTTTAATTAGAAGAACAAATATAATCTTTCCGTTTTGGGTTGTTTTTAAAATCTACTCTTGAAAGAGTGTTTGTCATGGAAATGACTTTTTGTGGAAATGCGTTTTTCTTCATGATGAGTCTTTTCACAATTTTTTGGATGTAAATTGTTATAACTGAACAATCTTTATGGATCAATGCTTCAATTTTTCAAAATGTCTTTTTTGGTTACTTTACTTTCATTATGATGCAGCAAATTTGGAAAATAAAATATATTTACTTTTGAAAATATGATTTTTTAATAAAAGTTACATCATTTTTTTTCAAATTGTTACATTAAATAATTTTAATTAATATATATATATATATATATATATTTTAAAATATTGAATCAAAGTTAAAATTTAGATATTTCTGTTTATTTAAATGTAAAAAAAAAAAAAAAAAAAAAAAAAATCAAAACTCTGCAAATAATATTTTGAGTTATGACGATTTTAAATTACCACGCTTTAAAAAAAAAGTAATAATTTAAAAAAAAAATATGAGAACTTTTATCATGTGATTTTGTTTACAAATGATAAGGTTGATAATCACAAAAAAATTAAAATTTTAATTCAATAAATAAAAATTATTTTAAAATGTGTCCCGTACCCCCTTAAGAAAACAATTATTACTTTAAAAAATTCTGATAAAAGGTGCTTGAAAGTCTTTCAAACGTACGAACCCTGTATATATATATATTTTTTTTTAATTTATCGATGCACAATTTATATAGTTTTGTTTTCAAAGTGGAGTTTTTAATTGATTCGTTTTTCTAAAAAGGATTGTTTGAATGTGAATTTTCCTTAAAAATCAGTCGGAAGGTACATTGATAAATATCATGTGATAAAATTTTTTTAAAATAATATTTGTTTATTTTTATTTTTATGTGATTCGTGTTGCTTTCTTCAAAATACATAGTTTTAATGATTTTGAAGAGTTTTCTAAATCTGTATAGTTATATTCCTAAAATAATTTGTATATAATGTATTTGAATAAGAATAACTTACTTATACAGAAGGTTCTTCCTTAAAAGGCGACAGAAATATAAAACACCATGTCAAAATGTAATTTATTAATTTTAAACCTTTTTTTCATTTATTTAAGTCGATTAATATTTCTTTTATTTTTTAATATGTATTTTAATGTTTTTTATTTATATCGTGTCTTTCGGATAAATTCAAATATTTTCATTGTCTATTTGAATAAAATAATGGGATTAGATATGTGGGATTTATGGGAATAATATATTGCTTAATCAAAACTGATATTCTTCAAAGTATAAAAAGGTTTAATATATTAAATATACACGTAACATTCAAATAACAGTGTATAACTGAATAAAATTTACCGCAAAAAGCTTCCCTGGGCTTTGCGTTAAAAAATCACCAACCACAGCGATGGTCGAAATTTATACAACCTCTGACAATAAAGTTCGGTGAATGGTCCTGTAACATTAATATAGATGAAATATTAACGAAAGTTACTGTAAAGGCTATAGTAGACTTATTGCGACTATTGTTCACAGAGAGTTACACAAAACGTAGAAAACTGATAGTAAATGCATCATTGCCAGGTTCGGTACAAAACATAGAAAAACCCCTCATGTAGAATAAAATAAGTCTTCATTAAAGATCTATTAAAATAGGGAGACGTACTATAAAGATAGCGGAGAGCAGAGTCTCCAGGAGCTACACAAAACAGAACCTATTCGGTTCCTTACCAGAGTCGAAGTGACCTCGTTCAGAGAAAACACACACAGAGTTAGCGTAGAATATAATGTCTCCAAAATACAAAAATTCGCCTTATGCACAATGGAGCAAACGTACATAATGGCTGTCAAAATTACAGCCCGCGTGATCGGTATTATTTTGAATGCGCACCAGGAATAAGAGTTACCAGACTCCAGCGGTTCCCACAGATTTAAGCTACACGTGGACAGAAAAGTGGCTAGCAACAGAACAAAATAAGAATGCTGACACCCTCGAAATTGATATCGTTATCTCTATACTAGGGGCCCAGAAAAGGAGTGGTTAGTAGATACAAGCGACAAAATGAAAACCCGGAGCCTGTTTTCGTGAGAAGAAAAAAATTTGAGGGCTATTTTTAATCGTGTCTCAGAGTTAATCACCAAAAAAGGACAAAGAAAAACTACATTACATCTGTATTATTTGACAGCTGTAAATTGTTTCTAACGGTTCGTTACATGCAGGAACTTTTCTCATAATAACATTGTGAAGCTGAAACTTGAATGTGCGTTAAAGTGTAATGGAGGGGGGGGGGTGAATAAGGGAAACGAAACACAATTTTAAGAAAATATTTGAATTGAAATGGAGGAGGGGGCGCACGAAAAAACCATATATAACGAAATAACCGTTATAGTTACCATATCATTCTTCAAAATAGTCACCTCCCATAACTATGCACCACTGAGATCTACTATACACGTCCTGGGGAATTCGCAAGAAGTCTTTTTTTGGGATGGAGTTCAAAAGCTTCGTCACGTTTCGATGCATGTCAGCAATATGATAAAATCTCTTTCAAAGAGAGTTTAAGTCTTGGAAATAGGAAGAAGTCTGGAGGATGGAGATCTGGCGAGTATGGTGGATGTTCAATTTGCCCCACTCCTCATGAATTCCTTTCGGTGTCTTGCAAAGCTTAAAACCAAACTTTAAACTGATCTTTTGTTCATTCATTTTCCTGTTCTCAGTTAAGAACGAACACACTGAACAAACACTTTGTAGAGCACTTCTTACACAGAACATAAACGAAACTCAACTGAACAACGGTGGAGAAAGATGGTCAATACTTGTTTCTACGCAGGTGCAGCGTTTTATTTACCCTGTGTTGCCTCATCGGCCGATCTGAATTCAGTCACCAAACTTTTTTGTCAGGCATTGTAGAACAACCAACTCTTGCTCGTTTCTTTTCATTTCATTCTTTACAGTTTTCCTGCTGAGATATCGAGTTCATTGAATCCTTGAGTATATCATCTTTTATTGTACCACACTTTATCTTTTATTGCTAAAAGAAAGATCAAGAAACTGGTGTGACGATTTATATCGTTGTCACACAATGTATCGATGCATCGCCCAGTCCTAATTGCCACATATATGTTGATAGTTTGACATCAAAATTCATCGGAAAACAAAAGTATAAAATAGCGAGTGATAGAAATAAAAGACTATTGAAATATTATTTGACGACTTCAGAAGTCTAATGGTTCAAGTGACAAAAATTCGATTTGGAGTAAATTGAGCTTAAGAGTGTTCTTAAATGAAAAAGGACAACTTTGTGACATATGCTTTAATTTATTTTTGTTCGGAAATGCATGAAACTAGCACACTGTTAAAAATTTGCTGCATTTTGCTGCAACGCCCTCCACCACTTGTATGTAATATCTCTATTCCAACCAATGAGAAAGCGCCATTTCACGGCCAAGTAACCGTTTTCTATACAAGCAGGGGAGTGCGTTGCAGCAAAATGCAGCAGATTTTTAACAGTGCAGGTGTTGTTATTCAGAAACTGTCTAGTTGCACTCAATTCTCTGTTTTTTTTAAAAACGCAATAGATCTTTCATAACAAGCCTTCATAATGGACTTTTTGAGCACTTTTCCCGACGAAAGCAGAAAAACCGGTCGAAAAGCAGGAGAAAAACGGATGATCACGTGATCGAAATAGCTTAAAACAGGGTAGGTAATTTAATTATCATAAAATGGAAAACTAAGTTCGATTCGAAATCGTTTCCGTAGTCAGATCTTTTAGTTTCATCTTTCTGTTAAAAAATGAATTTGTAAGTGTGTCAAAACATTTTGAGCTTGTTGAGCGTAGGAGGTGAGAACACCCTTAAAGAAATTTGACGTTAATTTTAACATTAGTTATAATTAACTAAATTAAAATAGGAAATTCACGCTCGTTTCATTGCGGTCTTTGAACTCTTATTACAATAACGATAAAAAAAGTACATTAATTTTTTTTTCTAATTAATCAGTATTGATTATTATTCGGCAAAAGTAATTTATCTCTATAGAACTTAGTACATAATTAGAAATTCACTTATATATATATATTTTTTTTTACCTGAAAAGAAAAATGTATATTTTCAGGTCGTCTGTGCACTTAGTTCATTTTTTTTTTTTTTTTTTTTTTTTAATTTTGCCATTTATACCCCTTGCCTTCTGGTCCTCATTTATTATTTCCTTTAAATGTTTTTATTTATCTATGTTTCCAAAATACACATTTTACTGTGTTTTACAAGCTGCGAGGGATGCATCGGAAGGGCTGATTGCTTTTTATAACATACAAAAAGAGCTATTTTTCAAACGCATTTATCTGTTATTTAACCACATTGTATTAATTAAATTGCAATTTCTGATCTTATCAATAATTTTCTTATACATTAAGTTAACGTAAGTTCTTCTTATAAACATTCTCTGATAATAAAGAAATTTGCAAAATTTTAAGGATTTAAAAATTGAAATCATTCAGTTTGTTAATTTTTTCTCACTTTCAACTTTGATATAAATCCAGGCCCGTAATCAAATAAACGCAAAGTGGTCTAAGGTCCCTTTGCTTCCTCTAGAACTCCTCTCTAATGATTTTCCTAATTTTATTTAAATGTGTGTTTTCTGAATTCTTGTTATAAATGTATAAAAAATGTAGCAAAAAAAAATCATTTAGACGTTTTAACTTCCTTCAATGTAATAAAGCTTTTTTTAAAGAATGCTCCTATAAGAGTAACATTAGCATACGAGTGGCTTTAGGTGAGTGAAGTAGTCCCTTAACCGATTTTAAAATAGGGCCCCACCTATTTAGGTCCCACCTATATAATAGGGCCCCACAGTGGCTGTGAGGTTCTGCCCTCGAAACTGGTTGACAAATGGTGCTGGGTTCGAGCCCATATGTGATCGTCGGATTAACCGTTTAAAGTTTTCCAAGGTTTTCTTTGAAACTTAAATTTTCTTGCGTAAATACGTGTTAGGTTCCCTTAGAAAACCCCTCAAGGAAGGTGCCATCCCTGAGGACTATATCCCTTGTGTAAATAATTGGCCGTCATAAACAAATCCAAAACCAAAACAATTTTAAAATAGCGATAAATTTTTTTATCATATTACGATAATTTTATTATTTAGTATAAAAAAATGTTCAAAAATAATTCTAACATAAATAGACTCCGAATGCATTTTTAAAGATAAATTTAATTTGTAAGTTTATGAATATGCAGAGAATGGAAGGCTCTTCTAACTGATGCAATTTTTTCTTTAAACGCTGCTGTATATCATATGTAAAGAATCAGACAAAATAGTTCAGGTTTTAAATGATATTGTTTAACAATATATTTTGATCTATACGCGACTTTCTATGTACCTTTGACCTACAAACTCGGACTGTCACGCTGGCTGTAAAAGCAGCTATTAAACTGACTGACTCACGCTAAACTACGTACTTGCTTTGTTGACATTCAAGTTATTTTCTTTACCCGTCAATTTCTTTCTTTTCGTTGCTATGAGATAGCGTCTACTATATGCAAGTCTTGTATATTGAAACTACAGTACCATTGAAATGTAGGCTGAATTAATTACACACATTACTGGGAAGTTTCATAGTTCATTACAAACAATAGATAATTATAGATAAGTAGTATTTTTTATACAATTTTTTCAAAAAAAAATTTCAATACAGAATTTTTCAAAAAACATTATTTAAACTTTAATGAATTCCTACTAATGAATATTTAGAGTTTAATTTAGTTAGATATTATGATAATAGTGTTACTAAAAAAAAACACATCATATCTATGATTAATTGCAGAAAATGGATTTTTGGTTTAATTAATCATCTTACAATTTCGTGTAATAAAAATGTGTTTAGAATGAATTATACATTATCATGGAAATTTCATAATACCTTCTATACTTGCAAGACAAATCATAAGTATTAAATTTGTTTTAAATGAATTATACATTATTATTAAATTTCCTATTTCTTTCTCTACTGGTATTTTCAACACAAATCTTCAGTACTGAATATTTAAGATATGTTATAGTATGAACTTTAGTGAGTTCCACCTTCCAACTATTTACAACTTTTATGACTATTTGGATTTGGAACTTATTTTGTTAGATACCTTAATGCTGATTTTCATAAATATTCACATTATTTCTAACATTAACAACAAAAAGTTGATTTTTAAGTTAATTATCTTAACCATCTTAAAATTTATTGTCACTGAAATGTGTTTTGAATTAATTATACATTATTAATGGAATTTCAAAATGATTTTTATACTGATATTTGAAAGACAAATTTTCAGTACTGAATATGTAAGGCATGTTATATGAACTTTAGTGAATTCCAACATATGAATATTTGAAGTTTATTTTATTAAATACCACAATACAAGTGTTCAAATATGTGCATATGATTTCTGTGATTAAATGCAGACTGTTGATTTTCGTTTTAATTAATCATCTTAATCCCCTTAAAATTTATTGTAATTCAAATACGTTTTGAAATAATTGTACCTTATTAGGGAAATTTCATAGTGATTTCTATACTGATATTTTTGCAAGACAAATCTTCAGCATAGGATTACGCTCATTATTCATGTAAGGCATGTTATATGAACTTATTGAATTCCAACGTATAAATTATTGGGATTTAGTTTTGTTAGATGCAATAATGCTCGTATTCATTAAAATGCACATCATTTCTATGATTAATTACAGAAAGTTAATTTTTTATTTAATTAATCATCGCTAAATTTGGTGTCATTGAAATGTGTTTTGAATTAATTATGCATTATTATGGAAATTTCATAATGATTTCTATACTGATATTTCCTAAACAAATTATCACGACTGAATATGTAAAACATGGTATATAAACTTTAGTGAATCACAACACATGAAGATTTGCAATTTATTTTGTTAGATGCTATAACACTCGTTTTCATTAAAATGCATATCATTTCTATGATTAATTGCCGAAAGCTGATTTGTCATTTAATTAATCATCTTAAAATTTAGTGTCATTCAAATGACTTTTGAATTAATTATGCATTGTTATGGAAATTTCATAACGATTTCGATACTGACATTTATAAGACAAATTGCCAGTACTGAATACGTAAGACATATTATATGAGCTTTAGTGAATTCCAACATATGAATATTTGGAATTTATTTAATTAGATGCCATAATACTTGTGTTCATAAATATGAACTTCATTTCTATGATTAATTGCAGAAAGCTGATTTTTTTTTATTTAAAGTTTAGTGCAATCGAAATGCTTTTTGAATCACTTATAAATTATTATGAAAACTTTTTAATGCATTTATACTGATTTTTACAAAAAAGAATCTATGTAGGCATTGAATTTGTTAGGAATATTATTGAGGAATATACCTTACGAAATGAAAAAAATTATGAACGTTACTTACGTTATACGTTAATTACAATTCTAATATTACTTACGTTAGTAACATTACTTACGTTATAAAAAAGCTATTAAGCGTCTAAGAGCTTTCCTGCTTTTTCATAAAAATGCACATAAAACTTAGGGTGCCTGGCTTTTCTTTTGTAATTTAATAATAAATTAGATCTTATACCTATTTATCTAAAATAAATTATTTTGTTTAATAAATCTATACATGTAAATATTTAGGATTTATCGTAGTTAGGTGCTTCAAGTTCAAATTCATATTGATACAAATTATTGCAACTGAAAAGTCATTGCAGAATGGTAATTTCTGATATTTTATAGAAAATTAAATATGTTTGAGAACGTGAATTTCAAAGCTCGGCTTATGGAGGAAGAAAAGAAAACGTTATAGCATCCAATTTTCTTCCCAAATTCCCAGCATATAAGACAAATTTTAACAGTAAATCCTGATATAAAAATTTTGAAATACTCAATTAAAGCGGTAGTGAGACAAATATTAGTATTTTTCCATTGCAAGTGTACTAACAGAGTACATAAATAGGGAATTTTTTTTTTGTATCTTTTTAATAAAAAGGCAAGTTTTGAACATAACGTCCTCTTTTTAATTAATTATTAGCAAGTTACTGTATAAATTTCGCAATAAATTACAAAGACTGTATAATTGCAATGACCGTATGTACTCGCGTATAAGTCGAGAACTTTCTAACAATTTTTGGCAAACATTTTTTTTTGGGGGGGGGGGAAGGAAGTAGACTTATAAACAGACAATTAAAAAGGCAAAGAAAATTCTAATGTTGCTTAATTATGTTTTTTTATGTGAATGAATAATAAAATAATATGTTAACTATACAAATAAAGTTAATTTATCGTTTACAAAAAATTTCAAAAGTTTGTTTTTGTTTTCTAAGTCCTTATTCGCATTGGTGAAAAGGACTGGTGAAAGTGATTGGTGAAAGTGAAATCTTTGATTTAATTTTGAGCAATATTAAAGTAGAAAGTCATGAGGTCGTTACAACCTCGATATTTTATATTTTTCGCAGAATTTAAATTTTAATGTTAGGGCGTGGACTTAAATCCGACTATATACGGTAAGTAATTTTGATAATACTCCTTTAACTACTTTTCAGGACTGAACTTAAATACAGAATCTCTAAAGAAAGTTATGTGAGATGAATTCTTGGTTATCAATATTTAAGATTTTTTCATTACATTCTTATGGAGGAAATGTTCCTTTTTCCGCAACGCACATGTACCGCACCTGTATTTTATAATCCTTTCTTTCTGACCAACTGACAGTGGGCCATCATTTACATTGTTCTGTTTTTAAATCCCATGGTTACTTTTATTTATCAATTATTATTGCAGTATATGTATAGGCCAATCAATAGAAAAATAAATGTCATCGTCAGTGTCAATCAAGAGCTAAAATGTTATAATGTACAATTATCAAAACGCATTGCGGTTATTATCTAGTTTTTTCAAGTCTGATTTTATAACAACATCTAGATTAAATAAATTTTATATTACTATAATGCAGTAAACAAAAATGTTGATTTTCACTTTGTGAATTTATTATTTCTACGTCTTTCATCATTTGATATTATTTTCATTGTTGCAAGATCGGTTAGAATACTGCTATTAAAGTTTATCATACGAATACATATTTTAATACAATTAGTTTGATTGTATTTAAATAATAGTATTATTTCACAAACTAAACGTCAAGTACTGTTTAATATTGAAAAATTATTACTTTCATGTTAAATCAGCTAGTTCGTATGTTTGTCCTTTGGATGTCTTTATATTAAAGCACCCTATATACGTGGAATCGCAAATTTTGATGGTTAAATTTGAATATAAATACATATAAATATCGATGTAACAAAATTATTCTTAAAACAAACTAAAACTGTCAAAACTAAAATTCTTTAAATTAAATTTATTTAAAAAAATTGAACGTGAGATTTTTTCCTTTAAGCGTATTTGACATAAAACAAAGTATTCTTTCAGACTGCATTCTATCGCCAACCGAGAATAAATCGCGAAATAACGAAATTTTCATTATTTTTTTACGGACACTGCTTCGAGGTTCCGCCGAAATTATTTTTATAAACATATATAGCCTCATGAGAAGAACATTCTGTATTTTTTTTCAGAATTTTCGGAGTATGCCCGGAGACCTTCCTTGTAAGGGAATTTGCCCGTGTCGGAAAGGGTTAAATAAAGCCAAATTTAGTATTTTGAATTTTTAGTATGAACGCAAAAATTCTGAAAATAAAGAATATGATCAAACTGACAACCTTGGTTGTAAGTTTATCAATAGACCTTCAAGCCAGGTCAATAATTTATTTTTATGTTGTTTCAGTGTTGCCAGTACAGGTCTGACCAGATGACTATTTTTACAATATATGTTTACTACTATAATATATGTTTACTCTAAACATCTGCTGGTATTGATGTACAAGAAATATATATGTATATATATGCTGGACAGAACTGAGCTCCTGTAACGGAAATCTTTATTTCGACATGTTAGCATAACCCAAATCCTAGAATGAATTATGTTAGTCACTCCTAATCATTTTAATTCAAAGTATTCATAGTGTAAACTCATGCAATTTTTTTATATTTAATACAAAAATAACAGTGATCGTTCGTTTCAATCCTGGTTAATCCCTTCGATATGAGTGAGGCAACTGCCTTCATTACCAAATTGCGTTGTGAATATTTTTGAAGACGGAATTAACTTATGGATCGTAAATAAAACATAACTCTAAATTAGATCATAATAGAATTAAATAAAATAAGACTCATGGTCGAAAAGATACTAACAATTTTTTAACAACTAACATATAAATTTATTTACAATTATCTTACAAATTGTTGGTGCGTCATAAGACACATTATTTTCAATATAGATAACACAAAAAAAAAAAAAATAAATAAAACACTATTAATTCTACTTGTGTAATTATTGTTTTTAATACTATGATTGAATACCAATTGGAGCGTGCAGAACCCCCTACTTGGCATTTTGCCCTACACATTTTGGGAAACAATATAAATTATAAGAAAACCGTACCTTCATATTATTTTGTGCCCAGCACTCATTTAAGGCTCGCATTCGAAAACATCACAGGCGGTCACACATCAATACTGGCGGACATCACATTCGGATCCTCGGCTATCACACATCATTACTGGCGGACATCATTTTCGGATCACTGGCTATCACACATCATTACTGGCGGACATCATTTTCGGATCATAGGCTATCACACATCATTACTGGCGGACATCATTTTCGGATCACAGGCTATCACACATCATCAGTGGCGGACTTCCCATTCGAATCATCGGCGATGTTGGTAGGTCTTCCTTGGAATTAATAACGTTTCTCTTCTAACACATCTTCGCCTCTCGGAGCGAACTTTTCATCTCCACTTTTTTGAAGAGAAAAAAAAAAGTCTATATTCTTTTTTTCTTTTTTTTATGGCGGGCGTGGCTAATCAATCTGCCCGAAAAAAATGACCATTCAGTCTCTCGCCCGGCCTGTTCCTGAAAAAAGATTCGTTGGCTCCTTCTTCGAGCGTGGGGGGCTGGCCCCTCTTCTCTGCAACGCACTCCCAGCCGGAAAAATGACCGGTAGCCTCAACTAGAGAAACGTGTGGGGTCTCGCTTAATTGGCTTGTAAATCTACCAATAAACCATTCTTGACGTAAATGTCAAGCGATTGTTACGCGAGAGCCCAACTGGTGCCTTCTAGATACCATCTGAGATAGGGGTCTGCCTTGTTCCTGACATGAATAGCGTTAAACATACACTAGTATTTACAACCACTATACAAAAACATCAAAGGATACAATATGTATAATATACCATTTATATATATGTATCTATAAATCACGGAAGATTGCTGGATGCTTATGTTTCCAGCAATATATATATAAATTTACCTAAATTTCCATATTGAAAAATAGTTATTCAAGTTCTGTTGCTTATGGATTTACATACAACATTTAAAAAAATTATAGTACTTTATATCATTTGTTTAAAATCTTGTCATAGTAACAATATACATTATTTAAAAATTGAAAAGCAGTACAACTTTCTTATTTTAATTCCAAAAATTCATAATACCTCTCCATGCTAATAAAAAGAATATGAACTTTTATAGAAAAAATATGTATTTAATTATTCATAAGGGCTTTGTAAAAATCTTTAAAGTTTCTTCAGAAGAAGAAAATGTTAATTTTTAAATTCATTCACTTTTTTTTGTTACTTTCTTTAGAAAAAAGCATAAGAATATTTACTTTTAGAAACTCTCTTTCGAGAAAAGAAGTAATTTTTTACAAATAAAAGCACGGTTACTTTTTGCTGCTTTGATGTTTTTAAAGGTTACAGAACATGAGAGAGAAAATGCTAATAATGATTTTTGAGGCAAAAACTTGCATTATTTAGCATAAACTTTCTATATTATAACCTAAAATAAAACTCTTACTTCGAAACTAACGTATTAAATATTTAAATTTTGAGTACCAAAGTTTTTTTTAACTTCACCTTCCCAGCCACCAAATTTTTCTTGGCATTATTTTATATATATATATATATATATATATATATATATATATATATATATATACATACATACATATATACATTACTTACAACGAACGCATGGAAACTTTTACATTATTAAAGATTGGTATCAATTTCAAATATTGACTATAAAATAACTAATGAAACTTATTTGATCAATGCATTATGATATGCTTATTCTCGAAGCATTAAAACGGATGTATTCAAACATTTTTCTCGTTTTTTGTGCTTTTGATTGTGGTATTTACTAAATTACATACTCAATCTGTTTAAATTTTATTATTATTTAAAATCTTCTGACGTTCTTGGTTTTTTTTAGAGTTCCGTATTTCTTAAAAAAAACGAGAACATTGTAAGACCACTAATATTCTGTCAGTTCACCATTTAATTCATAAACTATGAAACAGTGAAAGATTCAACTGGCTGAAGTAATAAAGGCTATTAACTCACATATTTATGCATTACTGATTCACAAATATGTTTCGGAAAATTGTAGAAGCGCTAATTAAGTTATTAGAAAAATCTTTTCTTTCTATATCATGTAGGTATCGTATGAAAGCTTTTGCAATGTCAAATTCAAAAATACATTTCTTCTAATTTTAGGCAATATATTTTCAGATATATAGTCGAAAATGTAATGCTCAAATATGTTTTCCACTCTCCTTTTTCCGATATCTACTGAAACTAAAATTATGAAAAAATTAAGTGAATTAGAAGTTAATTTAAACATTTCAGAGAAACTATATCGATTGATTTAGGCCACATAGGCTTTGAAAAAATTGCTTTTTCCCATTACATACAAATTTCCGTTCATAGACGTCCAGCAAAGAAGTTAAGAGCACTTGAGGTACCTATTGTCACAGAAAGATAAAAAAATTGTTGCGGATGACTTTTGAAAACAAATTCCAGTAATTAGATGCGATATTAATTCTCAAAGACGTGTGGTGTACTGTGTGCGTAGACAGCTATTAAAACAAGAATAACAATTTTTAAAGACATATTTGAGTAATACAATGCTTACTTACCAATTCATATATTTGTTGTACGAAACCCTCTGTGCCTGAGTAATACTTGACATTGTTTTTATTATTATTATTATTATTACTGCCATTAATTTATGATTGCAAGCTTGAAATAAATAAGGTCATGGTGCCTAAATGTGACAACCTTTAAATGTGGCAATGCTCATGTATCTAAAATGTTAACACAAATGTCATATATAAATGTTATATAATGAACAAGTAAAATGAGATTAAAAACAGACAACAAAAATTGGCAGTTGGCAGTGGGAAAACAATTAAAACTTAATAAAAACGAAACAAAGACGTTTCAAAAACAGAATTCAGCCAAATAAATCGCTAAAATTATCTAAAAATAAAAATGGAGCAGAAACGGATGACTGAAGGCCTCTAATCTTTAAAATTATCCAGATAAATATCTTTCAGGCGCCAAAAGTAGTTGTTGAGACAAACACATGAAATAAAAAGCAAGAATGAGTTTTAAAAAAATCTGAAAAGCAAAATATTTGCATACAAGTAATATACAAAAATACTAATAAAAATATACAGTAATGTACATTACTTTGGTAAAATTTATGTTGCATTTGTCATTCGTTAGTTTTATACTTCGTCCAAATTGAGAATGTTTAAAGTCTGAAGCTTTATATATTTATAATGCATTCAACATTACGTATTTTGAAGTTATTTTTGTTAAATTATTACTGTATAAAGTTATAAGGTACTGCAGTGTTGAATAATAAAAGTTTCAGCTCTTTGTGAAGTATTTCAAAAATTGGTAGCAATAATTGAATATTTAAATTGAACTAATTTTCATTTAAGTATTTTTGACGTATTGTTTAGGTTTTCCGTACTACAAAAGGAACGAAAGTTACCCAAATGAGAATAGCATGAGTTGTCTGATTCTATTAAAGATAATTATTAAATGGCTCCAAAACAAGCTAGATATAAACTGAAAGCACAGCCTTTAATCCTTTTCTGATTAATAAAAAATATTTTTAATGAATAAAATGCCAAAGATACAATAAATTTCACAAAAGTATTGGAAAATGCGTATAATTTAGACATAATGATCTTATTAAAAAAACAAATCGATTAAATGAACTGAAATTTTGAATTCAGATATCTTTAAACGTCTTGACATAAATTTTTGTTTTAATTTGTATAGACGGTAAAGCATTTTATCTCCAATTATTAATTTTGTGATTTATGAATTTTGAAATTAATATTTAAAAAGAAATACACATTGTAAACTATACAAATTTGAACAAAAATGTATTTCTAGAAGTTTCAGACTTGCAAATTCAAACTTTCACTTAAATGCGCTTAAATCATTTTTTTTTAAATTTAAATTTTTGGACAGTATTATTATTCCGATAATGCTCGGATTACTTCAGAAATAAAAACAATCACGAGATTTTAATGACTATTTTTAAATTTTAAAGAATTAAATCCTGACTTGATTTTGTTGGCAAGTTTTGAACCTAACTAGCAAAAAGTACCAAAATTTAAAAAAAAAATTATAATAATATCTTTTAAAAAATAAACATGAAAAAACATACAAAAATTATTGATATCAGAGCAAACAGTTTTCTGTAAATGGATAACAAAAATGGGTTTTTTAAGCATTACAATTAATGCCTGTAAGGCATGGTGACGTTACGGTGACGTCGTTGTGAATTCACACTGTGACTTTGTGACCGTCGATGTGAAGTCACAGTGACTGGAATGTGAAGTCGTTATGGCCGCTTTAGAGCTCGTTTGTGACGTCACATTGTGACCACTTTGTGAAGTCACGGTGTGAAAAAAAAGGGGAATTAGTGACATTTGTGACGAAATTGCCATTAACACTGTGACTATTTTGTGACGATAGTGACAAGGTTATGAAGTCACTTTGTAACATTTTTCTGAAAATTGTGTGATTTGTGACGATTTTATTATTAACTTTGTGACGGTGACTACATTTAAAATGTTGTGACATCATATTGCGACAAAATTACACAGTTGTGAATATCTATACAAGTTGCAAAATCATTTACATCAATAACTTTATTATACTTTGGCATATGCATCTCAATTAAAACTTGGGAGCTGCTATAAAAAGAATGCATCAAAAGAAAGTCTTTGGATCAAAATGCAATGCCCCACAGAGTTATATCTTTTCTAGGCGTTTTATTCTGTTACAATAAATGAGAAATTGAAGACAATAGAATATTTGATCTATCACATTTCAAATTTAGAATTTTGTTTTTTTAAAGAGCGTTTACAATTATCAAAGAAACTTTTTTGTTTAACCTTTTAAGCATCCTTCAGAAATTTTCATGTAAATTTAATTATTCATAAAATATTAACTATGAAAAAGACTTATGGTTATATTTATAAAGCAATGTCTATTATATATTTTACTGATAGTCATGGTTGTATTTTATCAGTACATTTTCTTAAAGATATTATTTCTTTCTAAAACACAAAAAACCGTAAACAGATTGAAAGAAAAAAGAGAAAAAAATGAGAAATATTGATTTCTAATAAAAATGCTAATGCAATTACATAAAATGTCTAATGATATTTGAAAAATTTAAATTCAAAATTTTTCTTAAATAATTGTAAATTCTTACGATAGTATAAAATTTTTCCACCAACGTAATATATAAAACATTATATTGCTACCTTGAAATAATTAAAACGACATCTATAGAATTTTATCGTCCCCCTTTTTCTCAGTAATGGAAATGTATATAATTTCAGGAATTTTAACGACACTTAAATTCTAGAATAAGATTTTTCCATAAATTTGCAATTCATTTTATTCTAATTACATGACATATAAAACTGCACTCATTATTAAATATTCCACTTGGTTCGTCAATGTAGATCGTGCTTTTCGATATACAGCACCAAAATAATAGGGTAAGATTTTCGATAATTTATACAAGATCTTGAACTCTTTAATGTAAGAGGGAAATATCAAATCTTTTTTTCCCTTTAGAAATTCTGATTTTGGATATTTTAAAGCTTCTTAAAACCTACAAATATTTTTATACATAATTTAGAATATTTTTAAAGTAAAAATATTTTTCAAAGAAAATCTTAATGGAAGCTTGTAGTTTTGAAAATTTCTCTTTGTAATTTAATCACCTATAAATCAACTATCATTTTTAATAACATTAAATTTCACTATTTAACATTTCTTAAATACGATTCTAAAAAATCAATCTATTAAATGTATATGTTTGCATTTTATTTCTTAATTCATTTTTTGTTTGATTTTGAGCAACTAGCAAAATGACTGCTATTTCACTCTAGGTTAAAACATTTATTTTTATAAACTTTACTTAACTATCAAAAATAAATGATTATTTTTTAATAGGATTTTTCTTAAATCAATTTATTAAATAATATACTTACATGTTTAATAAAAACATTACTTTTATTTTCTTTATCAGTAATTAGGCAAATCGTTATTCTATTATCTGTTGTGCGAAACAAATATATTTAAAGTTTAAGAGAAATCACATTATTGTACTATAAATTTTATTAACAAAAATAAATAAATTAATTAATTAAAATAAAAGTAGAATTATGAAATAATCTTTCGAAATGTTTTGAGCCGATTTATCTTTTCAAGATAATTTTCCTCTGCCATTTACTGAGAACTATAATTGAAATGTCTCAAAAATATAATGTCTTAATTTGAAAATATAATGTCTACGTTGCTGTCAAAATTTAATTTTTATTAATGAATAATTTAATATATATTTTGATAAAGTTCTTATTTTTTAAAGAAGAAAGTTAAAATTAAATTATAATGCCAGTGCAGTTGCTTAAAATATATAATGAAATTCCGAAATGGAAATTTAAATTATCTTTCCCTTTAATTTAAATTCAAAGATTGAAAAAAATGTAAAATATAAAAAATTTACATCAATATTTATACTAATAAAAGAAAGTAATTATAGAAAGGTTTCGGCATGCATACCTTTCTTTTTTTTCTTTGTAAGTATGACTTCGATATGTGGCAAGTAAATGGTTAAAAGTTCTACAATTCCTTTTCTTCTAATTACCTAAAATATAAAGTGCAAATATTTACATTTTATTTCTTAAAGCACTTTTGTGTGATTTTGAGTAATTAGTAAAATGACTGCCATTTAACTCTTGGATAAAATTTTTTTTATATAAACTTATCAAAAATTTCAACAAACAATTGTTTTTTCAAAGCTGATTTTTTTTAAATCAATTTATTAAATGATATATTTATATATTTAATAAAAAACGTACTTTTATTTTCTTTCTCGGCAATTAGGCAAATGATTATTCTCCTGACTGCTGTGCGAAAAAAAATTATTTAATGTTTAAGAGAAATCACATTATTTCACCATAAAATTTCATTAACAAAAAAAAATAAATAAACTTAGAATTATAAAATAATTTTTCGAAATTTTTAGAGATAAATTAACTCTTTGGTATTGTTATCCTTCGTTCGCCATTTACTGATAACTATAATTAAAACGTTTCAAAAATACAATATTTTAATTTTAAAATATAATGTCTACGTTGCTGTCAAAATTTAATTTTTATTAATGAATCAATTTAATATACTTTGATAAAGTTTTTTTTTTTTTTTTTTTTTAAAGAGAAAAGTGGAAAATGAATTTTAATGATAATGCTAGAGCAGTTACTTAAAATATATTATGAAATTTTGAAATGGAAATTGAAACTCTCCTATCCTTAAATGTAAATTCTAAAATTTTTTTAAAAAAGCTTAAAAATGCAAAAATATAACAGTATCTATATTAATAAAAGAAAGGTTTCGGCATGTATGTCTTTCTTTGTGAGTATGACTTCAATATGTGGCAAGTAAGAAGTTGAAAGTTTTACAATTCTGTTTCTTCTAATTAGGTAAAATATCTATATTTTCTGTACTTATTTTTAAATACTCAACCTCATTACTAAATCCAAATGAAAATTTCAAGGAAATTTTAACATAAACATGCTTTACTGACTTTTTAATAATATTCAATTCTTTCTTAATTACAATTCTAAAACATCTAACTATTAATGTACATATTTACAGTTTATTTCTTAATGCACTTTTGTGTTATTTTGAGTAATTATTTAAATGACTGCTATTTAATTCTTGGATAAAACATTTTTTTTAATATAAACTTTACTTAATTATCAAAAATTGTCGATAAAAAAAACGATTATTTTTTTACAACTGGATTTTTCTTAAATCAGTTTATTAAATGATACATTTATATATTTAATTAAAAACGTACTTTTATTTTCTTTATCGGCAATTAGGCAAATGATTATTCTCCTGACTGCTGTGCGAAAAAAAATTATTTAATGTTTAAGAGAAATCACATTATTTCACCATAAAATTTCATTAACAAAAAAAAAATAAATAAATAAACTTAGAATTATAAAATAATTTTTCGAAATTTTTAGAGATAAATTAACTCTTTGGTATTATTATCCTTCGTTCGCCATTTACTGATAACTATAATTAAAATGTTTCAAAAATACATTATTTTAATTTTAAAATATAATGTCTACGTTGCTGTGAAAATTTAATTTTTATTAATGAATCAATTTAATATACTTTGATAAAGTTCCTATTTTTTAAGAGAAAAGTGGAAAATATGAATTTTAATGCTAATGCTAGAGCAGTTACTTAAAATATATTATGAAATTTTGAAATGGAAATTGAAACTCTCCTATCCTTAAATGTAAATTCTAAAATTTAAAAAAAAAAAAAAACTTAAAAATGCAAAAATATAACAGTATCTATATTAATAAAAGAAAGGTTTCGGCATGTATGTCTTTCTTTGTGAGTATGACTTCAATATGTGGCAAGCAGAAGTTGAAAGTTTTACAATTCTGTTTCTTCTAATTAGGTAAAATATCTATATTTTCTGTACTTATTTTTCAATACTCAACCTCATTACTCAATCCAAATGAAAATTTCAAGGAAATTTTAGCATAAACATGCTTTACTGGCTTTTTAATAATATTTAATTCTTTCTTAACTACAATTCTAAAACATCTAACTATTAATGTACATATTTACAGTTTATTTCTTAATGCACTTTTGTGTTATTTTGAGTAATTATTTAAATGACTGCTATTTAATTCTTGGATAAAACATTTTTTTTAATATAAACTTTACTTAATTATCAAAAATTTCAACAAACGATTATTTTTTTACAACTGGATTTTTCTTAAATCAGTTTATTAAATGATATATTTATATATTTCATTATTTATATATTATTCAACCAACGTACTTTTATTTTCTTTATCGGCAATTAGGCAAATGATTATTCTTCTGACTGCTGTGCGAAAAAAAATTATTTAATGTTTAAGAGAAATCAAATTATTTCACCATAAAATTTCATTAACAAAAAAAAAAAAAAAAATAAATAAACTTAGAATTATAAAATAATTTTTCGAAATTTTGGAGATAAACTAATTCTTCGGTATTATTTTCTTTCCCTCGCTATTTACTGACTACTACAATTGAGATATTTAAAGATAGAAAACCAACAATTATAAATCCACAAATAAAGTATGAAAAAGTAGCAAACAGCTGTTTCGAATCTACTATCGAGATTCTTCATCGGTGCAAAACTCAGCGAATTGGAAAAAGCATTTCTGGCTTTTGCTAGCTTTATGCTAGATTTAAAGCTTTAGCTTCGTACTTTTTCTAGCTCGCTGAGTTTTTCACTGATGAAGAATCTCGATAGCAGATTCGAAACAGCTGTTTATTACCTTTTTATACTTTATTTGTGCATTTATAATCGTTGGTTTTCTATCTATAAGCATTTTTGCACAAAGGCTTTATTTGCTATTTTAATATAATTGAGATATTTCAAAATTACAATATTTTAATTTTAAGATATAATATCTTAGTCGCTGTCAAAATTTAATTTTTATTAATGAATCAATTTAATATATTTTGATAAAGTTCCTATTTTTTTAAGAAAAAAGTGGAAAATAATATTTAATGATAATGCTAGAGCAGTTACTTAAAATATATAATGAAAATTTGAAATGAAATTGAAACTACCTTACCTTTAAATGTAAATTCTAAAATTTAAAAAAAATTTGAAAATTAAAAATATATAAAAATATCTGTACTAATAAAAAAAATAATTAAATAAAGGTTTTGACATGTATGTATTTCTTTTCCTTAGTGTGTGTGACTGCGATATGTGAGTGAGTAAGAGTTTTACAATTCCTTCTCTTCTAACTACCAAAAATATAAATCTGTATTTATTTTTAAATATTCAACCTTATTCCTAAATCTCGAGGAAAATTTAAGAAAATTTTAGCAGAAACATTCTTTTATTTATTTTTTTTTTTTTTCAAAAACAGTCCTTTATTTCTTAACTAAGATTCTAAAACATCTATCTATTAAATGTAAATATTTACATTTTTTTTCTCAATGCACTTTAGTGTGATTTTGAGTAATTAGTAAAATGACTGCTATTTAGCTCTTTGATAAAATAACTTTTTTAATATAAACATTACTTAGTTATCAAAAAGTTCAACAAACGATTATTTTTTCACAGCTGTTTTTTTTCTTAAATCAATTTATTAAATGATATACTTATTTATTTAATTAAAAGCGTACTTTTATTTTCTTTATCGGCAATTAGGCAAATGATTGTTCTCCTGACTGCTGTGTGAAAAAAATATATTTAATATTTAAGAGAAATCACAATATTGTACCATAAAATTTTACTGACAAAAAATAAATAAAAGAATATAAAAATAGGATTATGAAATGACCTTTCGAAAATTTTAGAGATAAGTGAATTTTTCGGTATTATTTTCCTTCTTTTGTCATTTGCTGATAACTATAATTGAGATGTTTAGAAAATACAATATTTTAATTTTAAGATATAATGTCTTAGTCGCAGTCATTTTATTTTTATTGAAGAATAAATTTAATATATTTTGATAAATTACCTATTTTTTAAGAGAAAAGTGGAAAATAAAATTTAATGATAATGCTAGAGCAATCACTTATATATATATATATATATATATATATATATATATATAATGAAAAATATATAATGAAAATTTGAAATGAAATTGAAACTATCTTACCTTTAAATGTGAATTCTAAAATTGAAAAAATTAAAAATATACATAACAAATATAACAAAAGAAAGTAATTACATAAAGGTTTCGGCATGTATGTCTCTCTTTTCCTTTGTGTGTGTGACTGCGATATTTGGTGAGTAAGAGGTTGAAAGTTTTACAATTCCTTCTCTTCTAACTACCAAAAATATAAATCTGTATTTATTTTTAAATATTCAACCTCATTCCTAAATCTCGATGAAAATTTAAAAATATTTTAGCAGAAACATGCTTTTATGTTTCTTCAAAAACATTCCATAATTTCTTAACTACAATTCTAAAAAATGGATCAATTAAATGTATATATTTAAATTTTATTTCTTTATGCACTTTTGTTTGATTTTGAATAATTAGTAAAATGACTGCTACCAGACACTTGGATAAAAAAGATTATAAAATTTATTCAACTATCAAAAATTTGAATAAACGATTTTTTTCACAACTGGATTTTTCTTAAATCAACTCATTAAAAGATATACTAACATATTTAATTAAAAACGTACTTTCATTTTTTTTATTGGCAATTAGGCAAATGGCTGCGGTACGAAATAAATATTTTAAAATTGAAGAGTAATCATATTATTGTACGCCAACTTTATACATATAAAAAAAAATAAAATTATGAAATAATCTTTCGAAATTTATAGAGGCAATTTAACTTTTTGAGATTATTTTACTCTGCCATTTACTGATAATAATAATTGAGGTGTCTCAAAAATATAATGTTTTAATTTAATTATATAATGTCTTAGTCGGTGGCAGATGTTTATTTTTTTATTAATGTATTAATTTAGTACATTTTGATAAAACTACTATTATTTTAAGAGAAAAGTGGAAAATAAAATTTAATGATAATGATAGTTCAGTTAATTAAAATATATAACGAAATTTTGAAATGGAAATTGAAATTATGTTTCTCTATATTGTAAATTCTAAAGTTAAAAAATATAAAAAATTTACAACAATATTTATACTTATAAAAGAAATTAATTATAGAAAGGTTTCGGCATGTATGTTCTGTCTTTTTTGTGTGTATGTCTGACTTCGATATGTGGCGAGTAAGAGGTTGGAAGTTTTTCAATTCCTTTTCTTCTAATTACCTAAAATATAAATCTGTATTTATTTTTAAATATTCAACCAATCTAACCAATTCAACCTCAATCTAGATGAAAATTTCAAGTAAATTTTAGCATAAACATGTTTTTCTGTCTTTTCAATAATATTCTGTTCTTTTTTAAATACGATTCTGAAAAATCTGTCTATAAAATGTACATATTTACATTTTATTTCTTAATGTGCATTTGTTTGATTTTGAGCAGTTAGAATAATGACTGCTACATGACACTTGGATAAAACATTTTTTTTAAACTTTACTTAACAAAAAAAATTCTCTACAAACGATTATTTCTTCACAACTGTATTTTTCTTAAATGATATGAATCTTAATTCATTAAATGATATACTAACATATTTAATTAAAAACTTACATTTTCTTTCTTTATCGGCAATCAGGCAAATATCTATTACCTTTGCTTTTGTGCGAAATAGATATATTTTATGTTTAAGAGTAATCGTATTATTGTACTATAAATTCTTATTGACAATAAATAAATAAATGAAATAAAATAAAATAAAAATAAGAATGTTGAAATAACCTTTCGAAATTTTTAAAGACAAATTAACTTTTCGAGATTATTTTTCTCCGCCATTTACTGATAACTATAATTGAGATGTTTCAAAAATATAATGTTTAATTATAAAATATAATGCTAGAAAAATTTAATTTTTATTAATGAATTAATATATTTTGATAAAGTTACTATTTTTCAAGAGTAAAGTGGGAAATCAAATTAAATGATAATGCCAGTGCAGTTACTTGAGATATGTAATGAAATAATGGAAATTGGAACTATCGTTTGCATAAATCTAAATTCTAAGATTGAATATATATGTATATATATATATATATATATATATATATATATATATATATATATATAAATACTTTTATAAATACATCCAAAGTTATTCAGACAATACCAATAAAAGAACCAATGAAAGCAGTATTTTTACATTCATATTATTAAAAACAGTTGAAGTTTGAAGAGAAATAGAAGGCAGATTACCAAATTACTAAGAAATATGTGGATAAATGGACATTATATAACCAGAGTAATTCATATATTACCATACAATAAACCAATGGAACCAGTATTTTTACAATCATCTTATTGAAAACAGTTGAAGTTTGAAGTGAAATAGAAGGCAGATTACCAAAATAATGAAAGATAAATGGATAAAAAGGCAGTAGAAGGCTTTTCCATTAAACTACTTCATCAGGGGTGTATAGTTTAACAAAAAAACATCCAATCAGTTTCTGTTATGAGTCGTGCTAAAAGCTAAGAATTCGACTCACAATACACCCGACTGGCTGGAAGCTATTCAGATGACAAATTAGTAGAAAGATACACATAGAAGAAAATAAAATCAATATGACAAAATAACAATAATACATTATTCCACTAAAAAAAAAAAAAAAGATATATATACTAAGATAATTTACCATTTCCCATATCCTAGCAAGATTTGTAGTGCAATCAGATACAAACTACATGTGACTTACTAACAATCACGGTTATGGTCATAGTATAAATCACATAGATAATAAAATAAAGTTGTAACAATAATCATAAAAATTAGTAAAACATATATTATACTATATAATTCATAATATATTTAGAAAAAAAAATAGATGCTACTATTAGAAATATTATATTTTTATTTTAAATCAATTATCAAAATTACTATATTAATTAATTAACTCGAATATATTACTACAACTTCTAGCGGAAAATTATTTTAGTTCTGCCATCTAAAGGATTAATATATTAATTAAATTATATGCTTATGGTGCTGCCCTCCATTATAGGAAAAAAATAAATTATTTATTAGCTGAGAGTTTCCAAGAAGAATTTCTATTCTAATATTTTACAAATAATTTCTTTAAGACAAATACAATAGACAACCATAGCTTATCTCAATAACTTGATCATTTTTAAGTTATGCATATTAGTTTTTAGGTAAACATAAACTTTAATACTATGTGTAAAGTTTTTTTTTTTTTTTTTTTTTTTTAAATAGATAATAATTAACCATTGCGTATTATCCAGACAACACCGCCCTCCTCCGTAATCTAACATCTAACCCACCCAACCATCCTATTATTCATATTTTTTTTTTTTTTGTATTTTTTGTATTTTTTATTTTTTTGTATTATTTTTATTTTTTATAATTTTTTTAAATATTTTTTTACGCAATGTGTTAATTATTTTTAAGATCATGTAATAACTTATTATATATTAAAGACTATAGGAGTTTTTATCAATAACATCTTATGGTAATATTGGTTGAAGAGAAAATAGACAGTTAATACTTAATAAATGTTTATACAGATAATATTTTTTTAACCAAATGTAAAGGATAACCATATCTTATAGCAGTGTCTTGTACAGTTTTTAAATTATGCATTTTAAAATTATGTGAACAAATATTTTTAATTCTATGGGCAAAATTAAGTAATATATTGACATAGACAGATTTATGAAGGCAAGAATTATAATGAGTAAAGAGGTTTACTTTAAAAGGAAAGTCATTACGTTTGTCATAAATATCAAATAGAATTTTATTATCATAAAGCGTAATATTAAGATCAAGAAAGTTAATTGTATTATTATGCATATCATTATAACTGTATTTTAAATTTTTGTGGTATTTAATTGGTAGCGAATAGTTAGATGACTTTTTAGAATATAAAATTATTATATCATCAAGATACCTGTATAGAAAACAATTAACAATAGAAGTATTACGTTCATAATAATGTAAGTAGAGATCAGCACAGATGGATGATACAATCCCACCTTGTGGAAGACCGACTATTTGTTTGAATATTGTATTATTAAATAATATATAATTATGATAAAGAATAAATTTGGTTAAAGATTTGAAGTAAGATAAAGATACATGTATGTTTAGAGAATTCCTATATTTCTTGAATAATAAATTTATGATCCTGAACATATCTGCAATATCAATTGTATTAAATAAATCATTAAAGTCATATGTTTTGATGTACTTAATGTTTTGTAAATTTTTGATATTATTTACAAGATGTAAACTATTTTTTATACTGTAGAATTTATTATTAGTTTTTGCAATATCTAGCATTTTTGTAAGTATTGTTAATAATTCTTTACCTGCATTATTGTTATAAGTATTACACCCAATAGTTATAGTACGAAACTTTATAGGAATTTTATGGAATTTTGGAATAACCACAATGTAAGGTATATATATATATATATATATATACATGTAACGACTTCGGGTGGTGTCAGTCGTGGCCTAATATCCCCTTAATTAGATTATAACGACTTCTTGGGTGTCATAAATCGTGGCATAAGAACTTGACTCGGGAGCCTCTTGTAGGTTCGAACTCTTTTATTAGGGCGCTCTTCTTACAGATGGATTCGCGAGCCCGGTCGGAGGTCGCCCGAGCCGTTTACGTGCTTTATGGAGGTTTACATTGCCGTAGTTTCTGCAGGCTTCTCAAATCTGCAAAATCTCTCGTTTTTTGAGCGTGTTCTGGGTAATATGTTGGGGATTGTAATATTTTCCAGCAGAGGGCAGAGTTGTGAATTTGGGAGGCACATTTAATTTAATTGGTTCTTTAGCTTTTGATTGATAAGTGGTCAAAGCCCGCACAATTTCCGGGTCGGTGACGCATGAGCCCTAACGACAAATGGCTGCAAAAATCCCTTAGATCATCAATTTTAATCTTAAGGAGCGTCCGAAAATAATCTCTGAAAGTAATAAATGTTAGGCTGGGAAAGAAAGTTACAAGGGGCAAAATAGCATTCAGCTTCAGAATTAACATTAAAAAATATTAATTGGAATTTTAAACTTTTGAATTCAGTTTTAAATTTTGGTTTTTAAAAAAGGGTTAGTTTTTATCCTTTCATATTCGCCCCTCCAAGTTGAGGTCCACCAGATTTGCCTGCAAATCTGGGGGAACTCCCTAGGAAAATGGAGAAGATAAAATTGGATCAGAATTTACTTATGCAACGCAAGATTTTAAAGGTTAATTTTAAAGTTAAATCTGAAGTAAATGTAATGTTAAAGGAAAGTTTGCTAAGATGTGAGGACTGAATTTTTCTGCTGGAAAAAATCTTTAAAAATTAAATTTCAGGCATAAATTTTAAGGAAGTAATTGACACTTTTAAGTTTTTATGTTAAAAATTTGGGATATGGCTCTCGAGACGACCTGGCCGAAACTTACATAGGAATTAGAATTATATTATATGACATAAAATATAAAAATATAAAGAAAAGTTGAAAACATAAAACAATAATAATAATTCTAGAAGTGTATGATAAAACTCTATAATATAATAATATAGTTTAAATTAATGACCATCATTTTCTTGCTTGGAATTCCTCTGGTCAGCAAAATTGTGCTTTTGTATATTAAAGTCTTTTAGCACATATTTCTTAGTTTTATACAATGTTAAATTGTCAAAATATAAATTTATGCACAAATATGATATTGGAAATACACATAAACATAAGAAAACTTAAAAAATTTCTTTTCCATAATATTTGAAAATATTGTAAAAGGACACTGATACAGGTAATATAAAAAAGTGATTAATATGAAAGTATACTGATGTATGATTACTGGGGACAATATATGTTCTATAGACAAAATATTCGAACTATAGAAATATTGGTAAATATGAAAAATTGGAAAGGTTTCTTCACATATTTTAAAAATATGAAAAATGTTAAAAATATGTTGGCATATAAAATTGATAAAAATAAAAGAAGAGATAAATATTAAATGCCATAAAAATATTAAAATAAATATGAAGATAACGAAAAAGTAAAATATGAAAGTCTATTTACATTAAAATAACTTACAAGGTAAGTAGAATTTATCCTAAACCATTGAAGGTTTTAGCAAATCCTAAACCTCAGTGAGGTTTTAGCAAAAATTTAAAAAAAGTAAAATGAGCTTTTATTAAGTTTTCTTGTGAAGATGCAAATGCAGTTTATCTATATGTAAAGGTATTTTCTATTTTGCAGACTGAGATATGTTTTTCTCAGTGGCATTAATAAATCCAAGTCACAATATAAACCACATCTTCATCTCACTGATAGCTCATAAAAATTTCCTGAGTAAAAAAATTCTAAGAGCATTTTTCCTTACAAAGGCCAGCACGCTCTTAGTTTTTCTTGTGAATATTTATGCAAATAGCAAAATTCTTTAAATTTTAAGGTTTTTACTACTGCAAAGGGAAAAACTTAATAAAATAAGAAATAAAAAATAATTAAGTAAAACAAAAAAAGAATAAATTAATAAACTCTGATTCAAAACAAACAGGCCAATGATCCAACATTTAAAGCACATGGGCAACTTATTGACATGTTTGTTGTTATTAATGGATACTTGTATTTTTATTGAGGGCCCGAGTATATCTTGTCAATAGTTGCCACATTTGCTGAGATGGTAAATCATTTAATCCTTTTTGTTTGCAGAGGGATGTGTTCTGGTTGAATTTAACAAACTTAAAAAAAATGTTTTAAAGACTTAATGGGCTGGAACCATGGTCATCTTTAAAAATTTAATGGGTGGTGTTAGACATTAATGGACTTACCACGGTTAAAGTGGGGTTACCACGGTCGTGTCTAAATCAATGACTTAATTATTGGAAAATATTTTTTATATATTTTTAAAAATTGACAGGGGTGAAATACCTGTTCAAATATATTTTTTTAATGAAATGGGAAATGTTAAAAAATGGAATAATAAAAAATGGTTGGGGTGGCCAACTCAATGGGTAACGTAACACGGAAGGAGCATAATTTAATTTTTAAAAAAATACTGAGTAAAAATATTAAATTAAAAACAGAAATATTAAAATATATTATAATGTAAAATGTAATATTTGGCTATACAAAAAATCTAAATTGGGTAATAAATTGTATAAAATTCTATATGGAGAATGAAATATTTGGAAAAAATGGATTGAACTTTTCTCATTATGTACAAATAAAACACTTACCAACACAAAAAAGCTCAAAATATGGAATAAAATAATATACAAACTGATATAAATATTTATTTACAAAAATGTGGAACGTTAAATGCGTTTCACTGGATTTATGACAAAAATTTAATGAAATAGGACACTAAACATTTGCAAATACTCAATTGTACTTGTATTATTTAATAGTGTTTACTGTGAAAACGGGTATTTTGTTTAACCAATTTATTCATAACATAAAAGGATTTAAATCAGGTAAACTTAATTTTTGGTGATCCCACTTATGCTTCACCGGATGAACAAGAAGACAAAAATACTGTCACTTTAATTTATCAAACTTTTAACGCGTATGTAAAATACCAATCATAAAATTTTCTAAAATGTTAATAATGAACCTTAAATCCCACAAGAAATAAAAAATAAAGCTAATAAAAATCTTAAAATAATAAATATGAATTTTGTTAAAATCTTTAAGATCCCTTTAATACCGTAACATCATTTTATGTAAACTACTTTAAAACTCCATGAACACTGTCAAAATTTTAAAATTTTCACTCTGATAACAGTATTTTTTTTCTTTTTTTCCATTATTAAATACTTTTCATTCACACAAATACTTCCATACTTTGGTACTTTCGGCAATAACACATTCATAGTCAACATAAAATAAAAAATAAAAACATTGTTTGGTGTACAATAAAACTTTTAACGAGAGTATTTTATAAAATAAATGATGGAAATGAGAAATCTGCATTTTTACTAATGTTAGTAAAAAAGGTAAAAAGGTTAAAGGGAAACTAAACACATATCCTGCACAATAAAACTTTTTTTTTCAAATTTATCTGTACTTTTAAATTAAAAAAAAACATCAATCTGAACTAAAAAGAAATAAAAAAGAAACATACCTGTCAATTAGATTATCCAAATACTTTTTTTTTTTTTTTTTTTTTTTTTTTTTTTAAGAAAGAAAAATTTATATTTACAAACAATTAAAATTGCTATCTTCTTTTTTTTTTTTTTCATTTCAAATAATTTTCAACGATAAATAATTAAATAAAAAATTCTAGTGCTTGATCATAATTTGTCCGCTAAAAAAGTAAAAATAAATAAATTTCCACATCCAACTCTTGAGTGAATCATCGATACGGAGATACACAGAACGGAGATCTTCTCGACCTTTGCTCTCTTTAAAAACATATGGTCTCAAATCTGACCTACTTCCGCGAAATAGAGTTCGGTCCATTCTGCGACTCTGCTTGGAGAAGAGAAAAAATACATCGGTTGAGACTGTCCATTTTTGCTTTGATTGTTAGAGAATCACATCTTAATATTTGCGGTTTTCATTCAGTTGAGTAGGGGAAAAGTTCCAAATGAGTTATTCCAAAAGTTATTACGTGTAAATAATAGATCACAACTGACTAATTTTTTTTTCTTTCTTTTGTCTTTTCACGATTGACCAAAAAATTTTAGGAATGTGGATAGTTTCTGTTTTAACGACATTGTTCATGGGGGAAATTTCCTTTCTCTGGCTTAATCCTTTTTTTTTTTTTTTTTTTTTTGTCGACGATAAGTGGCGTTTTCGAGGGAACTTCGAGGGTTGACTTCTATTTTTACTGTTGGTTAGGTTTGGGTCCTGATTACTTCTGTTTTTGCTGCGGATCGGGTTTGGATCCGGTTGATTTCTCTCATTTAAAGCTGGTTGGGTTAACTAATATTTTTTTCTGGAGGTTGCATTTGGGTTCGTTTGATTTCAACTTTTTACTGCGAGTCAGGTTAAATTCTATTATCCCCATCCCCCCCCCCGCCCCTTAGATCTGCCATTTCCCACTATGAAATTTAGTCAAATTTTAGTAAAGAATTGCGTTTATGCCGATCTATCTCTACCGGAATCTATTCAATTAATTTCACTTTTTTTTTTCTTTTTTTTCTTTCTTTTTTTTTTTTTTTTTTTTTTACAATATTATTTATTGGCAAACCACTTATCTGTTTTATGAAACAAAATGTTTGCAATACATATTAAATTTATTAACATATACCAAATATTGTATACAAAACAAGATTTTTTAATGTGTTTTTCAATAAACATAGCTTGTAAATGAATGTATAAAAACTTGCAAGCAATATTTTGCTTCATAATATATCAATAAATGAGCAAAATCTTGAGAGAAAATTTTATTTCAATATCTTAAAAACTTTCTATATTACAAAGGCTAAACGTATCTGTGCGTAACGCATACGTCATTTTGCGAATGACAATACTTTCCACTTCAATTTCGGTAAGGTAATTTTCGCTACTGCAAATTTTACACTTTTAAATTTCGCACATTTTTAAATTTTTACACCTTCGTATAGAGAAAAAAATGTGCTTTTAAATGCAATTTGTTTGAAAGCTGTACCTCAATTTATTTTTGAGATATTAATTTTTGTATAGTTTTTAGTACCGATTTTGTAATTTTGGCGACAGAATCATTCCATTTTTTTAAAAAAATAAAAAAAGAAAGAAAGGTAAATGCGCAAAACTCCCCCATGCAATTTTGGTTTTGTAATTTTCGGCACTCCAAATTTTACACTTCTAAATATCGTACATTTTAAATTTTTACTCCGTCGTATAGAAAAAAAAATTAACTTTTAAATGCAATTCGTTTGAAACCTATATCTTAATTTATTTTTGACATATTAAATTTTTATAGTTTATAGAACCAATTTTGTTATCGTGGCATCAGAATCACTCCATTTTCTCTTAAAAATTAGAACAAAAAAATAGAAATTTAAATCCGCAACACTTTTCTATGCAATTTCGGTTTTGCAATTTTCGGTACTGCAAATTTTATACTTTTAAACACCGTACATTTTTAATTTTTACACCATCGTAAAGAAAAAAAAATATATCTTTTAAATGCAGTTTGTTTCAAAGCTGTATCTCAATTTATTTTTCAGATACATGTATATATTTTTAATTTTTAGTACCAACTTTGTAATTGTGGCAATAGAATCATTCCATTTTCTCTTAAAATTGAGAAAAAAATAGAAAAGATGCGTATACTATTTCAAAAATATCATCTGTTATAAAATCTGGAGAATTTCGGTTTTATTTCGTTTAATAATTTGGATAATTGCATTTTATTCATTTTGTTAATTTTAGCTTAAATTAATGTTTGTTTAAGAGTTAGACTGACCAATATAAGATGTTTTTTAACTGTAACTAATTTTATATATTTATTATAAATCAATGAAACACTTCTTTCTTAAAGATTTGCTTTCGTTGAATTTCGACGAAATTCGATTCATTTTAATAAAGGATATTTCTCGTAAATGAACACAATGAATAAATCAGCTTTCCAGAAAACCCATATTAAGGTTTTGATAGATCACAAATAATTATGCATATAGTTTACAACTTTAAAATCGACCCTATTTGTAGGTGTTCATATATTTGTGTATCATCATTTATTATATCTTTGTAAACTGAAATATATTGTTTACTTTTCTGTGGCTATTTAAATGGCACGTTCGGTTTCAGAACGTTTATTTCCGCTTTACAATTTAGGCTTTAACTTTTCTGCTAATTATCACTGAATCAAAAATAAGGCATTTTTGGAATCCTTAATGTTTGAAATTGAATTAAAAGTAATAATCGAAAAATTTTGCAAAAATAGCGATTTGAGGGTAGGGATATACCTTAAGGGAATAAAGAGGTGATCAGTAGGGTGGATCGATTGTCTATGGCGAAAAAAAAAATTACAATTCATCAAAACCTACCTATGCGGAAAAGATGTTCTATTGTATGGAGATTAAGGGAAAAATAATTAAAAAAAAATTAATTTTAAAATTTAATGCTGCCACAAAAGGGTTGAATTTTCGAAAAAATTTGAAAAAAGACTGAATTTTGGTTAGGTGATTTTTGTCAAAAAGTAATTATTTTAATAATTTTTAAAATCCAACAATGCGGAAAAGATGTTATATCGTATGTAGGTTAAGTAAAAAATAATAATACATAATAAATTCGAAATTTAATATTGCCACAAAAAAGTTGAAAATTCGATGAAATTTGGGAAAAGATCTAATTTTGGTTAATTTTTTTTTTTTTTTTTTTTTTTTTTGGACGCAAAATAATCATTTTAATATCAATCAAAATCTACCTTTGCTTAAGAAATATTATATTGCATGAAGATTAAGTGAAAGAAAAAAAAATCGAAATTTAATATTGCGGCAAGTGGTTTAAATTTTCGAAAAACTGACAGTTCCAGTTTTTTTAGTAAAGGATTTGTCTGCTTGTGTATTGTGTAGCTTAGTGTACTTTGAATATTACTGTACTATAGCGTTGTTCAATATATATATATATACATATATATAGAATTACCCCCTATTTGGGTTTGGCTTTTATATGCCAGTAAATATGCTCCCTATTGCAAAAATGTTATAAAATTTATATATTGGTATTTTAAAAATAACTAAAGCAAGGAATCGGTCTACATCTATTTATTTTCTGCCAGTGAGAAGGAGTTGCTAATGAGTTAGAAGTGACCTGTAAATGAGATTCAATCTCAATAATTTACCACTTGAGCATTTTAAGAAAAATTAAATTGTCTGGCGATAAATATCTCTTCTTAATTCTTATAAAACAAAATAAGATATTGAAAGCTATTACAGTCTTGTGGACCATTCCGAAAACACTGCCTATTTTTTTCAGTTCAATATATTTGAATATAAATATGAAAATTCGATGTAAACTAAACAGACGTAGTGCGAGCAAACTCACTTTTCTGCGTCATCAGCTATAATTGAAAACCTGTAATGACGAAAATTGGCATCGGCCAGAATATTGGACGGTTTGGACATTTTCGACCAAGCAGGTGCTGTCATTGTGTCAGGTGCACTTCAAGATGTGAGCATTATCTCATAAAACTATGAATCGATAATGTTATTGACAGAAAAAAAATTCGACATGACAAACCAAACCAAAGACTACTCTATCGTTTTAGTCATTATCTTTAGTCATTTGTAAAAGATTATGATCATGGTCATTTTCTTTAAACTTTAATGGGTGTAAAGACAAGACTACAAAACTAGAAGCCAACAGCCAACAGAAGAAAAATCATAATAGAAGCAGACTTGAGCTTGAAAAAAGAACTTGGTTCCGAATACATCGGCTACATATGTGTAAATTCTGGGAGAGTGCCAAACAATTTAAAAACACGACCTACATTTTTTTTTTTTCTTTTTTTTTTTTGTCATGTGTTACAATAATATACATGTAATAAAGTTGGTTGCAATCGGTTGTGACGGAATACCTATTAACATAGATGTTAAAGGATGTGTTGTTCGAAATATGGAACTGATCTTCAAGTTTCCACTACAATGGAAGCCACCAATGAGATTTCACACCAATGAGGTTCCACTAACAAGGAAGGTCTCCATTGGGGACATACTCAGAATTTTTTGAAAAAAATACAAATTAAACTACTCATGTAGGTAATAAAGGATCAGTGAAAATTAGCGGCGGAATTACATTATTAGATATGTAAAAAAATAAAATAGTTTGGAATAATTGGCGTGAAAAGCTGAAAGCGACGCGGGATTTGGCGAGCAGTGCATTTCCTCGCCAAAAGCAGACGATTTTAACGAATCTGAAAACTGATTTTAATTGACTTCACTATTAAAAATCTGCAGCATTTACTGCAACGTCACTCCACTACTTTTATAGAATATCTCTCTTCTGACCAATGAGAATGCTCCATAGCACGGTGAATTGACCGCGTAATACACTGTTAAAAATCTGCTGCATTTTGTTGCAACGCACTCCACCGCTTGTATATAATATCTCTATTCCAACCAATGAGAAAGCTCCATTTCACGGCCAAGTAACCGTTTTCTATACAAGCAAGGGAGTGCGTTGCAACAAAATGCAGCAGATTTTTAACAGTGTATTTTTCAATTTGGAACAATTTTAATCAATTTAAATTGTGTTTTAAATCATAAAATATATTAATTTCATTTTGTTATAAGTACATATAAACGTATATGACAAAATTACACTTAAAGTAAAGTAAAAATGCAAAACTAAAATTACTTAAACTAAACTTATTTAAATAAATTGAACATAGAAAGTTTTTTCTTTAAAAAGTATTCGAAGCGTAAAAGCGTATTTTTCAAAATTTCGTTTTTTCGCCAACCGGAGATAAATCGCCAAATAAACGAAATTTTTATTATTTTTTTACGGACGTTACAAGGAGATTCCGCCGAAATTTTTTTTATAAACACATATAACTATATGAAAAAAACATTCTGTAATTTTTTCAGATTTTTCTGAGTATGCCCGTATGGAGACCTTCCTTGTAAGTCATCTTTTTGCAGCGTGGATGGAACCACTTTGTGGACACAAATGTTTCACTAGTGAAATAAAAAAAAATTCGCTGCATGTGAGAAACTTTTTGTATTTTCATTTATGTCAGTAGATGAATTCTAAAAGCGCGCGAGTGAAATCAAACGGTCTTCTGTAATCCTAATCATTACATTAAATAATATCTGTATTTTCCTTTTATCAGCTTTTGACCTTTTGCGATGGATTACATAAATTTAATTAAGTAGGAAAATATGTCGAACCTCCTCTAACTGAGGGATTTAGTAGCGACATGATTTCAGAAGCCATAGTAAATCCAGCAATCATTCCAGTGGCACTAACATCTACTATCAATAATATCTATTCATGCAACGCTCATTCTACAAAACTAATAATCAAAATAGTCACGTAAGCATTTTCTGTTGTGTGTGGACCATATATAAGAGACGGTTTTATAAAATACGAATTGAATTACAAAATCTCATGCCGATTTTCAATACCAAACGTCATTATCGCCAATTGAAAGTTGACGATTTTTCTTGATTTAATAATAAAGAAGCTGTTAAATAAGAAACTAAAGTTTTAATCTTGTAATCAAATATATATCCCCTCACTGCAATGAATGTTAAAAATTCTAAAATTCCTATTTTATTTTACAAAAAAAAAAAAAAAAAAAAAAAAAAAAAAAAAAAAACATGATTTTTTATTGTAAAAACGTTTAAATACATTAATTTGAGCTACATTGCCGCAGATTTAAATTTTGAATTTAATTTTTTTAATTATTTTTCTTATACTCAGCATACAATATAGCATCTTTTACGCATAGGTAGGTTTTGGATAATTTTTGTAGCTATTATTTTGAATCAAAAATCATTAAGCCAAAATTAGGTCTTTTTTCACTTTTTTTCAAAATTCAACCTCATTGTGGCAGTAGTAAAATTTAAAATTAAATTTTTTAATTATTTGCCCTTAATCTCCATCCAAGAGAACATCTTTTCCGCATAGGTAGATTTTGACACTGTGAAAAAAAAATTTTCGATCCACCCTAGTGATCAGGGTGAAAACAAATTCGGACCCTTTAGAACTAAAGTTGCAACATTTGTCTCGATCTTCTATTTTCTCAGTATTCTATGTCGCACGTTGGAGATTTTTACATTTAAAAAAAAAAAATCTATATTTAAAGGATGCAAAGCTGTAAACCAAATAAATATATGTTTTAAAGGTTGATTGAGGGCATTTAATTTGAGTATAGGGATATACCTTAAGGGACCAAAGAATGCATCAGGACGAAAACAAAAAAATCCCTTTCGGCATGGCCTATAGGCGGAGGTAGATTTCGAAGTTTTCATCTCAAAAAAAAAAAAAAAAAAAAAAAAAAAAAATTGCCCATTTTTACTCAAATGCCCATTTTGGCAATATATTTTGAATTATATTCTTACTTTATTTAAAAACTTGACCAATATGCTCATTATATAGTTCCTAAATAACAAAAAAAAATGTTAATTAAATTCGTTTGACAGCAAAATTGAATTTTAAAATGAGTCATAAAATAAGCAATTTACTATTTTAATACATCCACAATTCTCTTTAATCAAGATCGCTTTGAGAAATTTTGTGCGAAGTGCCCACTTTGACAGATTTTTTTTAAATATATATTTAGCCTTTATCAAAAATCTGACCAATACGGCACAATACACAGTACCTAAATAACAAATAACTGTCAATTGAATGCGTTTGAGAGCAAAATTGAATTTAAAAATGAGTCATAAAATAAACAATTTGTTATTTGAATGCAACTTCAATTCTTTTATCATGATCGCTTTGGGAAATTTTTTTGTGAAGTGCTTACTTTGACAGCTTTTAAAATATATATATTCACCCTTTATAAAAAAATCGACGAATACGCACATTATATAGTTCCTAAGTAACAAAAACTGTCAATTGAATGCGTTTCTGAGCAAAATTGGATTTAAAAATGAGTCATAAAATAACCAATTTGTTATTTGAATACCCACAGTTCATTAATCATGATCGCTTTGGGAAATTTTGTGCGTAGTGCCCATTTTGGCAGCCTTTTTTGAAATATATTCTGCCTTTATCAAAAAACTGGCCACTCCGTCACATTATATAGTTCCTAAATAAGAGAACCTGTAAATTGGATGCGTTTGAGAACAAAAAAAAAGATTTAAAAATGACTCGGTAAAAACGCAATTTCTTAAATTTCCTCAAATTTTAATCACGATAACTTAATGAAATTCTGTTCAAAATACCCTTTTTGGCAGCCTTTAAAAAAATATATTCTGCCTTTATCAAAAAACTGGCCAATACGTCAAGTTATATAGTTCGTAAATAATAGGACCTGTAAATTGGATGGGTTTGAGAATAAAAATGAATTTAAAAATGACTCATAAAAAATGCAATTTGTTATACTTAATGAATTTTTTAATGATGAAAACTTCGGGAAATCTGTTCAAAATACCTTTTTTGGCAGCTTTTTTAAAAATATATTCTGCCTTTATCAAAAAATTGGCCAATACGTCGCATTATATAGTTGCTAAATAAGAGGATCTGTCATTTGGATGCGTTTAAAATCAAAAATGAATTTTAAAATGAGTCAGAATGTAAGCAGTTTGGATTTGAGGTTTTTTCTCCAACTCCTATTTTTGTTTTATTTTTGCTATACGAATTGGTTCTATGAAAAACTTGTCAATATAAAAGTTGTAGATATTATTGTGAAGATGTAAAATAAATTTAATTAGATTTAATTGCTTAAGAATTGAGTAAGTTATGGGTTTTTTCTTTTTCCTCCCCCCTTTTTCTTTTCGTTTTTAATTTTTTTCATCGGTAAAAATTGGTCCTATCAAAAACTTGTAAATACAAAAGTTTTAGATAATATTGAGTACATTTATATAAAATTTAGTTGGATTTGATATCTTGAGAATTGACGAAGTTATGAATTTTTTTCTCCCAAAAACCATGTTTTTTTCGCCCCTTGAGCCCATTTTTAACTTTATCAAAAATCTGTAACGCATACATTTTTTCCTCATTTTTTAGAAGTAATATAAACTTTAAACTGATTCGATATCTATTTTAATTAAAAAGTTATCGCGTTTTTTCTGTTTTCACAAAAACCCTCCTAACTTCCACCCCCTTGGTCCGATTTTGCCCATTAACGAACTTAACCGAGATTTTATGCCCCTTGATTTTATGTAAAAGTTTGAAGAAGATCTGAGCATAATTATGGAAGTTATCGTGTCTAGAAGAAAGTGATATACACCGATAGCTAGATAGATAGATAGATAGATAGATAGATAGATAAACTTTTTTACTGATGGTAGTTTTGGGGTCTAGGAGTCATGATTCGTGTAGATCCGCAAAAATTTTTCAGAAATTCCAACATGGGAGACAATGCAATAGGTAGTATTTCATACGAAATCTACCTAAAAGGACCCTTTCAATCTAAGGAAGCAAAATTTGTTTCAATCTTCGATCATTGCACAATTCTATATCGCACTTTGGAGATTTTTGCATTTTATTTTAAATCTATATTTAAAGGGTCCAAATCTGTAATCCAAATAAATATACGTTTTAAACTTTTCCATAATAACTACGTTATTATTTAACGTGTCTCTTTCAAACGCGTGAAATGAGTTTAATTTGTAAAAATAGTATACGATTAGTATACAAATACAGCTTCCCGTTGCTTATGCTACTTACTTATTTGTATTTCTTTGTTAAATTCAATAAGCCCTCATCCAAATATTGTGCTTTCAAATTTACACTCATTTAATTAAAAGTGTTTTCCTGATTCTGTTGAAGAGCTTTCTATTTCTGTTGTTTTTAAATTTTACTTAAGTGGAATGTTAATTTGTTCAGGGTAAGTTACACCTAAATGAAACAACATTTACGAAAAATCATCTCTTTTCACGCACCAATAAGAAAAGTGTTGATGGTTTGTTATAATTCTTGCGTTAATGAATTCAGTTACATGAGAAAAGTTACAGGTAAGTAAATAAAAAGCTTTAAACCAGTTTTATAACTTCAAATGAAGGTAGAGAAAATAGAATCAAAATAATTACTATATTTAAACATTCGAGTAAATTATTTGCTGCTGTGTAATTAAGAGTCGTTATTCACATAAGAATTGTTTATTGGAAATAAATTTACTACATCTAAATCTTTTTTGTTTGTTATTACTGGAAAAATCTTTACCATCATTGATACCACATATTTACCGGATTTTAGCTACACATTAAATTTTTTTATACTGACTATTTAAAAATAATTACAGAAATATTAAAACAAGAATATAGGTATTGATATATATACAAGTGATTTTGAAAGATTTATGGAGATACAACTAATGGAGCATATCAGCGTATTTAAAATTTTTAAATTAAATTTGATTAGTCTAACATATTTTGACACGGATCATACTCCATCTCTAGCAGATTCGTAATTTTTTTCAGGAAAAGTTACACCTGAATGAAACAACGTTTATGAAAAATCTTCTCTTTTCACGCACCAACAGGAAAAATGCTGTTGGTTTGCTACAATTCTTGCGCTAATGTATTCAGTTTACATGAGAAAATGATACATGTAAGTAAATAAAAAGCTTTAAACCAATTGTATAACTTCAAATGAAGGTTTAGTAAATGAAAGTAAAATAATTTCGGCATTTAAAATTTCGAGTAAATTATTTGTCGATGTGTAGTAACAACTCTTCAATCTTCTATTGTATGTCGCACTTTGGAGATTTATACATTTATTTTTTTTTAAATCCATATTTAAAGGATGGAAAGCTGTCAACAAAATAAATACATGTTTCAAACTTTTCCACAATAAATACATCATTATTTAATGTATCTCTTTAAAGCGCGTGAAATGAGATTCTTTTGCAGAAATTTATAATTTGTGAACAAACATAGATTCCCCATTACTTATACTTCTAACTTATTTGTTTTTTCTTCGTTAAATTCGATAAGCCCTCGTCCAAAAATTGTGCTTTCAAATTTACACTCATTTAATTAAAAGAGTTTTCTGATTCTGTTGAATAGTTTCCTATTTCTGTTGTTTTTAAATTTTACTTAAGTAGGATACTAATTTGTTCAGGGGAAGTTACACTTGAATGAAACAACGTTTATGAAATATCTTCTCTTTTCACGCACCAATAGGAAAAGTGTCGATGATTTGTTACAATGCTTGCGTTAATGTATTCAGTTTACATGAGAAAATGTTATAAAAGTAAGTAAATATAAAGCATTAAACGGGTTTTATAACTTCAAATTAAGTTTTAGAAAATGGAAGTAAAATAATTATTGCATTTAAAATTTCGATAAATTATTTGTTGATGTGTAGTATCAACTCGTTATTTATACAAGAATTGTTTATGACAATTAAATTTACTACATTTAAATACATTTTCTTTGTTATTAGTAGAACAAACTTTATAATCACTGATATATATATTTAACGGATTTTAGCTGCACACTAAAATGTTTTATACAGACTATTTAAAAAATTACACAAATATTGAGAAAAGAATATAGGTATAGGTATATGCATCAGACTGGAATATCTATGAAGATACAACTTAAGAAGCATATCAGCGTATTTAAAAATGGTAAATTAAGTTTGAGATTGGTTCAACATATTTTCATGACAGTAATCAACATGACAGTAACCACACCCCATTTTTTGCAAATTCGTAAATTTTGAAAAGTAACTGCAAGGATTAACCATTACAGGCTTTTCCCAGAGGAATGGTTCATTATCATATATCCATATGCCTGGAACGAAACAAATTCGATTCCAAATGAATATTTGTTTTAAACTACTTAACCGATTCTTTTTTTACATACCAATAAATTGAAAATACGGGATTAAAAACACTCTTTTTAAGCTGAAATGTTTGTAATATTTAGTGTAAACATTTCTGTTATTAGATAATATGAAATTGTAATTAAATAAATTAGAGGTAACGAAAAGCTTTAAGTGATGGATAAAGCGAACTGTTTTTGCTAATATGTTGTACGGAAAAATCAGTTAACCCTCTCCGGCACGGTGTCCCTAAAACACCTAATTTTAATTTTGCTGGCACCAAAAATATTTAATTAAAATTTATATTGATAATATACTTCAAAATAAGCAAGTTCATGTTTTTTGATAAATCCGTTTAATTATTTCAGAAAGATTTATTCCCCACCAAAAAGGGTTAAGTGGTTAAAAGAAAAACTTTGACTGAGTTCAGTGCGTTCGATTTGTTTATTGTTGAGGTTGATATTAATACTGATAGGGATATGCGATGACAAAGTGAAACGCATACTATACATGATTTTGAATGTAATTTAACGTTTTTATTAATATACAGACGATTCTCCATATATAATTCATATAATCCATTGTTTACTTAATGTTTAAATTTTGAAACAAAATTAAACGCATACTCATCTTGGCTAAAACAAAGTCAAGTGTAACCATACAAAAAAAATGTTTTTCTTGGGAAGGGGGGAGGGGGTGATTGCCTATTTTTGGACATGAGGAATAAGATAGAGGAATGCAGCTATGAAATATTAATCAGATATCAAAGAAAAAAAATTATTCTAATAATAATTTGAAGCGTTTTCTGAACATATGAAAGAATGTTTTTGAAAAAATGCGTTAAATGGAGATATATATTTCGCTATATGGAGATTATTTTCAATGTAATCATGAAAAAATTGACCTTTCCTACAAAAAATTCGTTAAATAGAGAAATTTATTGGATAGAGTTTCGTTATAGAGAGACTCGACTGTATTTTAAATTAAATTGCTTTATAATGTATTCAAGTCTGACATTTTTTTAAAATTTATTATAAATAATATTTTAATTCAAATGTTTGTGCAATTTATGAACCTACTTCTTCATGTAAGTGCAACATATACTGTATGACACACAAATGAGGTGTAATGTAAATTAAATCAGACATAGGCAAATAACATTCTCATTTACAAGTAACTATAAATACTGAAAAATGACCTTCTCAGTAAATATATTAACCGATGGAATATATCATTATTTTATGTTTCTCTTTAAAATACATGAACTAATTTTCATTCCGTAAATTTACAACATCTAAACAAACATAGATATTACTATTACTTTTCCCGATATGCTTTTTGTATATCAGCTTTATTGTTAATAAATTCGATAACCTCTCCATCGAATATTAAGTTTCCAAATTTGTTTAATTAAAACGATATCTCTATTCCTACTGTTGAATTTTATTTGCTAGAGATACTAATTTTGATGAACCTAAGATAATTTGAATGAAGCAACAATTATGAAAAAACTTTCATCGCTGATTGTAAAAATATTTGTGATTTTTTTTCAATTACATCCGTTAATTTAATCAGTTTTAATGAAAAAAGTTTACTAGTAAGTAAAGAACAAGATTTAAATTAATTCTAAAACTATATGTGAGAACGATATACTCTACTATATACAGTCGAGTCTCTATATAACGAAATCCATCGTTCCAGTAAAAAATTCGTTATATAGAGAAATTCGATGTATAAAAAATTATGTTAAAATTCTTATTAAATGTGGAAGTTTTGAACAAATAATATTTTTGATACTTTAAATTAAGAATTTGAAATGTTTAAAAGTAAATATTAACCTAACATTTCATTTCTTAATTATTTAAGCGGTTTCAAAAAAGAGAACAGACATTTATTTGAAAGTTTAATGAAAATCAAATAAGGAAGACTTGCATTAATTTCAGACGAAGAAGTCTGTAATTTTTTGTTGATTTGATTTTAAAATTGTTACGCTCTCAAAAAAAAAAAAAAAAAAAAAAAAAAAAGCTCAAATTTTAGCAAGGAATGAAAAATTGTAGTTAACATTTTCCTCCATTTGAAGGCCTCTGTTATGTGCCTCTCATTGATTCCTCTCCCATATGTGTAATAGTCTAATTGACTCTGTTTTGAGAAGGATGCTGTAAGGTGTGTGGGAGAAGGGATGAATTCGTTGGATTTAAAGAACAAGGAGAGAAGTAATTAAAAAAAACTTATTACTGGACGATAAATCAAAAATAAGTGATGGAAAATTGATTCCAAATGATTTCGAAGCTTTTTTAAAACTGAATAAATTAAGACCAATTTATGAAAAAATTCGTTATATGGAGATAGATATTTCGCTATATAGAGAGTGTTTTTAATGTAATAATGGGAAAAGGGGACCGTTCCTACAAAAAATTCGTTATATAGAGAAATCCGGTGTATGAAGTTTTGTTATAGAGAGACTCGACTGTATATGAACAAATTTCTACCTCCTCTAGCACTGATGACGGTACGCTAAATGCTACCGAAACCAGTCTGCTGCTTTTATAATATATTTGATGCTTTTTGACGTTGCTTATTTTTGTATTCCGTTGCATTGCACCAAGCTCTATCTGAATATTAATTTATATGTGAGAACATAAATGTGAGAACATTTCATTGTGTTTCGACGGGTGTAACATCATTAAAGAGCGCTTAAAACTAATTTATCCCATCGGACGTAAAGTAACGGCGAACTTTTGACTGTTGCCGTACTTACTCGACGAGTGCCGTAAGCTAGCTACTCGATTTCACTAAAATTTGAAACTGTTTAAAAAAACTACAGCAAATATACATTTAAATTTTCAAACGATATGGTGAGATACGTTTTGTGCTGTAATATGCGGACATACAAACAGAGGAACGGAACAGACAACGAATAAAGGAGCTTATTATTTATATAATTACGAATGCATCTGAAAATAGTTAAACTTAAAAGTGCATGCTGAGAAATTGAAAACGCATTTTTAGCAAGTATTACTCAAAGACAGTAATGTAACCGATTTATTATGTATATGAATGTAAATGAATCAAAATTGCTATGATTGTCAAGCTCTAATGTAACCGTTGTTTCCTTATCGATATACCATGCTAAATATAATTTTTCGATACATTGATGTATCATCTTACATATAATTTTAAAACAATCTACTACAAATTGAGAAAGCTAACTTTAACGCTTAGATAAACAGATTTTTATTTTAAAAATTACGTCACATGATAAAATAAATGTAACAAGACCTACTTAAAAATAAACTCATGAATAACTGTATCTAACAGTAAATCCTATCACAATTTAACATCTCACTTTAAAACACATGAACTAAGTTTAATTACGCAAATTTATAACATCTGAACAAACATAGAATTTTCCACTGTCTTTACGGACACGCTTCGTAGATATCACCTTTTCTTCCTGAAAACTGAAATATGCTTTCGACAGAGTATTGTGCTTCCAAACTCGTTTAATTAAAAGAATTCTCCAATTTCTGTTCTGGAATCTACGTTCGAAAAACATTAATTTGTTCAATGGAAGTTATATTTGAATTGAAACAACATTTATGAAAAATCCCTTTTCACGCATCAATAGCAAAAGTATTGATAACTTTACCTGAAATCTTGCTCTAATTTGCTCCGTTTAAATGGGACATTTTTACTAGAAAATTATCAACAAGCTAGAAATAAATTATTAAATTATGAATGAAGACTTGAGGTATGAAAGTAAAATATTTAATGTGTTTAAATTTTGAGTAAATTATGAGTGTTTGATTGCTATGTAGTGTTAATAATGCCTTTAGTAATTTCAATGTATTTTAATTTTTATGTTACCTGGGATCTATATTTCTCATAGCATCATGGTGGCTTTTTACATGTTAATATGTTAAAAAAGAAATAAATTAAAAAAAAAAAATCAGGAAGTATGTCAAAACGACGATTGTGTTATGACGGCTTCATATCGAAAAATTATCAAACTGAAATGCATTGAAATTTGTTTAATTTATGCAGATTCTTCAACTTATAATAATGCTTTCAAATAATGTTGAATTAGAAATTCATTTATTGAGACACGTTTACTGTAATATTATTTTAATCTATCTTTATAATGCAATTTCATCTATTATTTTAATGTATGATAAAACTACGGCTGTGTTATGAAATCTTCATATCGAAAAATATCAAACTGAAATACACTAAAATTTGCTCAACACATGTAGGTTTTTCCTCTTCGTAATAACACATTCTAACAATGTTGAATTAGGAATTCATTTATTGTTATATTCTGTTAAGATGTCACAATTTTAATATTAGTTTTTAATTGCTAGCATAAATAATAATTTTAATTGTTGATGTAAAATATATCTCGGAATTTTTTTGAGCAATAAAGTATCATCTTGCACACAATCTTAAAACAATCTACTACAAATTGAGAACAAAATTTTACTCACTTAGATAATCTCAATTTTATCTTAAACAAATTCATAACATGATAAAATAAATGTAACAAGACGTACTTAAAAATAAACTCCTGAATAACTATATTTAACAGTAAAGCCTATCATTATTTAACGTCTCACTTTAAAGCTTTTGAATTGAGTTCAATTACGTAAATGTGTAACATCTGAACAAACATAGAGTTTTCCAGAGTCTTTCCAGACACGCTTCGTGGATATCACCTTTTCTTCGCGAAAATTGAGATAAACTTTTGACCGAGTATTGTGCTTTCAAACTCGTTTAATTAAAAGAGTTCTCCAATTTCTGTTGTCGAATTTACGTACGAAAAACACAAATTTGTTCAAAGGAAGTTATACAACGTTTATGAAAAATCCCTTTTCACGCATCAATGGCAAAAGTATCGATAACTTTACCTGAATTCTTGCTCAAATTTGCTTCGTTTGGATGAGAAAATTTTAATAGTAAAATTGTGATAAGTTTTAAATAAATTTTTAAATTTTAAATGAAGAATTAGAGTTTGGAAGAAAAATAACTAAGGTTTTAAAATTTGAATAAATTATGAGCGTATGATTGTTATGTAATTTTATTATAATAGCCTTTAGTTTTTTAAAGTGTTTTAAATTGATCGCAGGTAACTTGGGATCTATATTTTTCATCGAACATGATAGTTTTTATGCATGTTAATATGTAAAAAATAAAGCACAAAATATGGCAAAACTACGACTCTGTTACGAAAGCTTCATACTCAAAAATTATCAAATATATTGACATTTGTTTAATATACACAGGTTCATCATCTTATAATAAAACATCCAAACGGTGCTATATTAGAGATACAATTATCAGGATATAATTTTAATGTATCTTAATAATGTATTTTAATGTATGAAAAAAACTACACTGTAAAAAAAAAAAAATCTATAATCCTATAGATGTAAAGTTCCCGAAATCTGTATGGTTACTAATATTTTATCTACACTGTAAAAAAGCTGTGAAGTTATATTAGATTAATTTATAGCACGATTTTTTAATCTGTAAATCAATTATAACAGATGTAAATTTTCCATTTGGGTGGAAAAAGTTCGGGCCAGGATTCGAACCAGGTATGTATTGGCTGAAGCCGCCAATGCTCTTCTAACCGAGTCATCCCGGACACCCAAATAATCTTAACGATCATATAATCTGGTCTAATACTATGGATCAGCTCAACAGAATAAATTAAAGGTCAATATATGGAAATTGCAGAAAACACTTCAAAAAACACTCCGAAATTATATTCGGTTAATTTATAACACGATTATTTAATCGGTTAATCAGTTATAACAGAATAATATGCCAAGATTTTTTAAGTAGATTTGTATTCCAAGAACTTTTCATATGACGATAACAGCAAAATTTTATCTAAAAGTAAGGTTACATGAGTTTTTCTGTTACCACTACAAGAAAAGTTCTCGAAACACAAATCTACTAGAAAAATCTTAGTAACTTCACTTTTTTTTCTTTTATGGTGTATACATTGTACAAGAAAAATGCAAATCTACAAAATTAATTTTCTTAAAACTCGTTTGTAAAGTTACAGAAATCTGTAGCTTTACAAACGAGTCTACTAAAATTACAGTTAACTTGTTAAAATTATATCTGTAATTTTGGTTGCAGTTACATGAAAAATTCTTGGAATCCCTGTTTTCTAAAACATTCTTAGTAACCTTACACTTTTTTTTTATTTTTAGTGCAAGCCTGTATCTGTTACATGAATTTTTGCTGTTGTCTTTACATAAAAAGTTCTAGGAATCCCAATTTCCTAGAAAACTATTACTAACTTTACAGATTTTTTTTACAGTGTACGACTGTGTTATTAAAGCTCCATATTAAAAAATTATTAAATTGAAATTCATTAAAATTTATTTAATAGATTTTAATAGTTTTTCTTCTTTATAATAATGCGTTCAAACAATGTTGTTTTGGAGTTTCATTTATTTTTATATTCTGTTAATGTGTCATAATTTTAATATTGGTTTATTATTGTTAGCATAATTAGTAATTATCATTATTGATGTAAAATGTTTCTCACAATTCTTTAGCGCAATAAAATATCACCTTACACACAATGTTAAAAATATTTACTATAAATTGAACGCTAAATTTCATACTTAGATAAACTGAATTTTATCTTAAACAAATACATCATATGATAAAATAAATGTAACTAGACCTTCTTAAAAATAAACTCCTGAATAACTACATTTAACAGTAAAGCCTATCATTATCTAAAGTCTGACTTTAAAGCATATGAACTGAGTTTAATTACGTAAATTTATAACATCTGAACAAACATAGAATTTTTCACTGTCTTTCCAAACATGCTTCGTGGATATCACCTTTTCTTCCCGAAAATTGATATACACTTTCGACTGAGTATTGTGCTTCCAAAATTGTTTAATTAACAGATTTCTTTTATTTCTGTTCCTGAATTTTACGTACGAAAAATACTAATTTGTTGAAAGGAAGTTAAACTTGAATTTAAACAACTTTTATAAAAGATCGCTTCTCACGCATCAATAGCAAAAATGTCGATAACTTTACCTGAATTCTTGCACTAATTTGAAGAAACAATTTTACTAGTAAATTAGTGACAAGATAGAAATAGCTTTTTTTTTTTTTAAATTATGAGTGAACACTTAGGAGTTGAAAGTACAATAATTAGTGTGTTTAAATTTTGAATAAATCATGAGCGTGTGAGTGCTATCTTGTGATAATAATGTCTTTAGTTTTTTTAAATGTTTAAAATTTTTTTTATATAAATTGGGATCAATGTATCTCATTGCATCATGATATTTCTTATGTATGTTAATATTTTTAAAAAATGAAGCCCAAAATATGGCAAACCTACGACTGTGTATGGAAGCTTCATATTGTAAAATTTCAAATTGAAATTTGTTTAGGTTCTTCATCATATACACTGTAAAAAAATCTGCAAAGGTACTAAACCTTTTCTAGGAAACTGGGATTCCAAGAACTTTTCCTGTAACGGTAACAGCAAAAATTCAAGTTTCAGAATCGATTACATGAATTTTTCCTGTTATCGTTACATGAAAAGTTCTTGGAATCCCAGTTTCCTAGAAAATGTTTAGTACTTTCACAGATTTTTTTTACAGTGTAGTAATACATTCAAATAATATTGTATTAGAGATACGTTGATTGTGATATTATTTCAATGTATCTTAATAGTGTAATTTAATGTATTATTTTATGTATGAAAAAACTACAACTTTGTTATTGAAGCTTCATATCGAAAAACTATCAAACTGAAATGCACTAGAATTTGCTTAATACGCAAACATTTTTCACTTTTATAATAATACATTCCAACAATGTTGTATTAAAGATCCATTTATTGTAATTCTTTTAGTATGTCATAATTTTAATATTGGTTTTAAATTGCAAGCATAAATAATAATTTTGCAATTTTGATATAAAATGTGTCTCAGAATTCTTTAGCGCAATAAAATATCATTTTGCACACAGTGTTAAAACAATTTAGTGTAAATTGAGAACAGAAACTTTCTGGTTTAGATAAACACAGTCATATCTTAAACAAATATATCATATGATAAAAGAAATGTAACAAGATATATTTAAAAATAAACTTATCAATTACTAAGTATATTTAACAATGAATTATATCATTATTTAACTTCTGACTTTAAAGCACATGAACTGAGTTTAATAACGTAAATTTATAACATCTGGACAAACATAGAATTTTCCATTGTCTTTTCGAACATGCTTCTTGGATATCATCTTTTTTCCCAAAAAATATAGATACACATTCGACCAAGTATTGTACTTCCAAACTCGTTTAATTAAAGAGTTCTTCTATTTCAGCTCCCGGATTTTACGTTCGAAAAGTCCTAATTTGTTCACAATAAATTATACTCGAATTGAAAAAGTATTTATGAAAAATCCCTTCCCCGCATCAATAGCAAGAGTGTTAATAATTTTATCTAAATTCTCGCTCAAATTTGCTCCGTTTAGATGGGAAATTTTTATTGTTAGTAGTAAGTTATTAGTAATTTGTTAGTAGTTAGTATTGATAGTAGTATTGTTGTAAATTAGTAACAAGCTAGAAATAAATTATTAAATTATGAATGCAGACTTGGGGAATGAAAGTAAAATAATTAGTCCGTTTAAATTTTGACTAAATTATGACGTGTGATTGCTATGTAGTGTTAATAATGCCTTTAGTAATTTTAATGTATTTTAATTTTTTTATAGAACTTGGGATCTATATTTCTCATTGCATTATGATGGCTTTTTACATGTTAATATGTAAAAAAAAAAAAAATTCTACAAATTATGGCAAAGCGACGATTTTGTGTTATGAAAGCTTCATAACGAAAAATTATCAAATTGAAATATGTTTAATTTATACAGATCTTTCAACTTAAAATAATGTATTCAAACAATGTTCAATTAGAAATTCATTTATTGAGACACATTTACTGTAATATTATTTTAATCTATCTTAATAATGCAATTTCATATATTATTTTAATGTGTGATAAAACTACGGCTGTGTTATGAAATCTTCATATCGAAAAATATCAAAGTGAAATACATTAAATTTTGCTTAATACATATAGGTTTTTCCTCTTCGTAATAATACATTCTAACAATGTTGAATTACAAATTCATTTATTGTTATATTCTGTTAATATGTCATAATTTTAATATTAGTTTTTAATTGCTAGCATAAATAATAATTTACATTATTGGTATAAAATATTTCTCAGAATTCTTTTGCTCAATAAAGTATCATCTTGCACACAATCTTAAAACAATCTACTATAAATTGAGAACAAAGTTTTACTCGCTCAGGTAACCTCAATTTTATCTTAAACAAATACATCATATGGTAAAATAAATGTAACAAGACCTACTTAAAGATAAACTTACGAATAACTATATTTAACAGTACAGCCTATCATTATTTAACGTCTCACTTTAAAGCTTATGAATTGAGTTCAATTACGTAAATTTATAACAACTGAACAAACACAGAGTTTTCCACTGTCTTTCTCGACACGCTTCGTGGATATCAACTTTTCTTCCCGAAAATTGAGATACGCTTTCGACCGAGTATTGTGCTTCCAAACTCATTTAATTAAAAGTGTTCTCCTATTTCTGTTCCCAAATTTTGGGTACGAAAAATACTAATCTGTTCAAAAGAAGATATACTTGAATTGAAACTACATTTATGAAAAATCCTTTCTTCCGCATCAATAGCAAAAGTGTCGATAACTGTACCTGAATTCTTGCTCTAATTTTCTTTGTTTGGATGAGAAAATTTTACTAGTAAATTAGTGATAAAATATTTTTTTGAATTATGAATGAAGACTTAGGAGTTGAAAATACAATAAGTAGTGTGTTTAAATTTTGAGTAAATTATGTGCGGTTTTTTTTTTTTTTTTTTTTAAAGATAAAATGATACATTGAATTACATTATTAAGATATATCTCAATTATATTGCAACAAACATACGTCTAATATAACATTTTTTAAATTTAATATTATAAGATGAATAACCTGTGCATATTTAACAAATTTCAATTTATTTCTATTTGATAATTTTTCGAGATGAAGCTTTCGTAACACAGTCGTAGTTTTGTCCTATTTTGTGCTTTTTTTACATATTAACATGTATAAATACTGTCATGATACTATCATTTTCTAAGTTGGCGATGAAAATTCATCCTGGAGAGAATCGCTAAGTTCTGTAATATAAATTACTGTATTTTGGATAAAGTCTTCCAATATGATGACGCAAACTGCATGTTACAGCTTTTCCATGAACACAGGCTAACTTTTGAAACATTGCGTTTAATCAGTGTATGTTTTCAATTATTTTTGTTACTTTCAAAAGTAAGCCACTTCTACCTGTGAAGAATTTCAAAGTCACTGGAGTAAAAATTATACACTTCTGCAAATAGCGTTGCAAAGGTTTGAAAAAAGCCGGTTTAAACCCGGGAATAAACCGGGTTTTTAGGAATAAACCTGGAAAAAACCCGGGATTTTTTGGAATAATTCGGGTTTTTGGGAATAAACCTGGGAATAAACCTGGTCTATTGGAAATAAACCCGGGAATAAACCGACTCTTTGCAACTCTATCTGCAAAACATACTTCAGTTAAAAGACTTTAAAAACACGTTTATATATATATATATATATATATATATATATATATATATAATGACGTCATTTGCATCCGCTAAAGAATTCGAATTTTACGATCAATTTTTATAAATCATGTATATAAAAATATGCAAAATATGCATCTGACATCAGAAAACAAACAAAAAAGTGATTTCGTCGCTTAAGAAACTCAGCAAGACATATCGATAATATAATATTTCATATGCCTTCAGTTTTTCTTTTAATAGCTCCATGTGTTATCAGATATCATTATTATTTTTTTTTATTCGAAAAATGTTATTTCACAAAGATTAATCAAACTGTATTCTTTCGAATTTTTGATGTGAATTAAGCAAATGTTGAACAAATAATCCACAAAAATATTCATTAAAACACATTTTTGTAAAGAAAAATTTGTCTATTTTTTGCAAAGTATGTTGCGATAAACTAAAAATCATTTAACTGATGTATGAAAACGAAATAAAACCAAAACACACCGGTTTTTATAGCATACGATAGTGAAATAACACCGATATAACTGGCGAACTTTATTAATTACAAATAAACAGTTATAAATCACCATTAAATGAGAATAGCAAATCAGGATTCATTTTGAGTTACAACAATTAAAGTTCGTCATCAGCTGAGCTAACACGTGTCCGTAAGGAGACAGAGATAAACTGACTCCAACTGACTAATTTATCGTTATCTTTTTACGGACACGTGTTAGTTAAGCTGCTGACGAGCTGTGATTGTTGTAGTTCGAAACGCATCCTGATTTGCTATTTTCGTATAATAGTGATTTATACAAAGTGTTTTATTATAATTAATAGCAGACGTTAGTCTTGAAATAGAAGTATTTTATTTAAATTTTTTAATGCTGAAATGAGAAAATGGGAACGAAAATATATGGTAACCTGCTATTTTTTATGGAAGAAACAGATAGATGAAGGTATAGAATAACGTAAAAACAGTTTGCAATATCCCTAAATTTATATGCTTTCATTCGGTCCAAGCAAAACAATCACATGGAACCGACTCCGAATTTTTTTTAAATCAACTATGCAATTTATCACTAAAGGATAACGATCTGTTTATATTAAAGTATTCTAAAGCAGCGTTTCATTTTATTATGAAATAAAAACCGTAGTACTAAAAGTTTTCTTCTGTTTTGAGAAAGCACGCGCACTGTAAAAAAAAATTCAAGAGGTTACTAAAATTTTTTTAGTAAATTTGTATTCCACAGAATTTTTTAGTAACCATTACACACTTTTTTTTTTTTTTGCAAGTGAAACAAGCATTTCTTTTGTAAACTGAACAAAAGAATTTTTTGTATAACTAACTTAAAGATTTTTAGTATGAGCCACCAAGCAAATTTTAGTAATAGCTCCAAAATTATTTTTAATAACCATTACGTGCGCCCGAAGGGCAGGAGGTTCCTTCGAGCTGCATCCAGACTTCTGAAGCGGAAGATTTTCGGCAAAATTGCAATAGATGGCAGCACCAAACATTACTAACTGCTCCAACAGGATTTTCATAATCCCGTTACTAACGAGTACTTACACTGCATACATTCGTGGAGTATTTGGCAGTGGCCAGTATCGAACCTGGGACCTTTTAGTCTGGAGTCCGTTACTATAACCACTATGCTATCAAGGCCACACCAAGTGAGTTTTAGTAATAATTATTAAAAATATAAAACTATTAACTCTCTTCGTTGCTAACTTTTTTGTAGTAATTCTTACAGATTTTCTTGTAACCGACTAAGATTACTAAAATTTTTTTACTAATTACAAGGATCACTAAAGTTTTTTTAGTAGATCGACCCTTTTTTTTACAGTGCGGATGCGTTTGGGCTTTTTCTAGGGGATTTCAGGTTTACATTTTTTTCATTACTTCCAGTCACCATAATTCCTGTCTACTCTTTATTTTTATTTTATGGCTATTTTCCCTTCATTTCGCACAGAAATGTAGTGCTCAAGTTGCCACCTCCAGAATTAAATCTACAAAAAAATTAATATCTCAAAAACGAATATAGATACAATTATCAAACAAATTGCATTTAAAAATAAGTTTTTCCCTAGACAACGGTGTAAAGGTTGAAAATGTACAATGTTTAGAAGTTTAAAAATTTGCAGTACTGAAAATTGCAAAAGCGAAATTTCATCGGAAAGTGTTCCCATTACAAAATGACGTATGCGTTACGTACAGTTAAAGTTTGGCCTTTATAATACAGGGTTATTACAAATGAATCATCGGATTTTGATACGTTACTATGTGTGAATTAGAAAACCCATATGTTTCCATGATAACACAGATGCCCCACACACCCCATGATAACATGCGGGCGTTAACTAAAGTTTTGCGCTGCGTATGCGTCATGCGAATGTGGTTGCCATGGTTGCTGCGTGAACGTCTTTTCAAAATGGCGACATATCAGCAGAAAGCGTTTTCTGTATTGGAATTTTCAAAGTGTGAATCGCTGAAATGAGTCCTTAGTCAAAGTCATCAATCAAAACTGAACTTGGCTGAGTTACCGAAGTGGTAGTTTTGCCTATCCCTTTGACTGAGTTGCAGAACCACACCACCATTGCACTCGCGATCGTCGACGCGACCATGCTGAGTAATGTGTGGTGCGAACTGAACTTTTGCCTTAATATCTGCTGTATCACTCCAGGAGCACATATTGAACATCTGTAGTATGGACGTCAATCTTGTATATTTTCGTTTTATTTTCGGTTTATTCGGCTTATTAACCCAATTAAGTTCCCAAATAAACGTTTCGGAAATCCGATGATTCTTTAGTAATAACCCTGTATAGATAGATACATTCAAAGAGTGTGTTGTATTATCGATACGCTTATTGTAATATTATTTTAATGTATCTTAAGAGTGTAATTTAATATATTTTTTTTAATGTTTGTAATGACTGCGACTGTGTTATGTAAGCTTCATATCAAATATTATCAAAGTGTAATACATTATAAAGTCTATATAAACGCTAAATACATATAGGTTTTTCATTTATGATAATTCATTCAAACAATGTTATATTAGAGATACAGATATAGTGATATTCTTTTATTGTGTCATAATTTGAATATAGGTTTTTTATTGCTAACATAAATAATAATTTTCATTTTTGATATAAAATGTTTCTCATAATTCTTTATCACAATAAAGAATCATCTGGCACACAATGTTAAAACAATCTACTATTAATTTACAATACAAACTTACTCGCTTAGACAAACACAATTGTATCCTAAGCAAATACATCATATGATAAAAGAAATGTAACCAGATATATTTAAAAATAAATTTATCATTAACTAAGTATATTTAACTGTGAAGCATTTCATTACTTAACGTCTCACTTTAAAACATATGAGCGAAGTTTAATTACCTAAATTTGTAACATCTGAACAAACATAGAGATTGCTATTACCTTTACAGATATACTTCCTGGATATTGCTTTTTTCCTCCGAAAATTGAGATTCGCTTTCGACCGAGTACTGTGCTTCCAAACATGTTTGATTAAAAGAGTTATCCTGTTTAGGTTCCTGAATTTTACTTACGAAAAATACTTGTTTGTTCAAAGGAAGTTGTACTTGAATTTAAACAACATTTATCAAAGATCCTTTCTCACGCATCAATAGTTAAAGTGTCGATGACTTTGCATGAATTCTTTCTCTAATTTGTTCCATTTAAAAGAGAAAAAATACAAATAAGTATGTAACAAGTTTGAAAAAAAATTAATTACGATAAAAGATTTAGTGACTGGGAGTAAAATTGATGCGTTTAAATTTTGAGTGAATTATGAGTATATATGTTTGTTATATTATAGTAAAAATGCTTTTATTTTTCGCTATCAGAAATATTTTTAGAAAGAAAAAGAGATAGATACTGGTTGTAAGATTAATGTCTGATTTTTTTCTAAGCATATCAAATTGTTTAATGTAACTTCTTAGGATCTGTATTTCCCATTGTATCATCACTGTTTTTTGCATAAAAATGTTTTAATGGTAAAATGTAAACGTTTTATTATGTAAAAAGTAAAGAAAATAAATTTAGATTAGATTATGATTGCTTCACATCGTACAAATTTCAAATTAAAATACATTGAAATTTTTCTAGCACATATAGGTTCTTCATCTTGTATATCACATTCAAGCAATTTTCGATACAAAAAAATGAAAAAAATTAAAATGTTTTTTTTTCACTAAGTGTTTTGCAGCCTTTAAATAATATGAAACAAAAATATGCAGAGAAACTCGCTAGTACGGACCTTGTGTGCAACATTATGCTTCTTTAAACGGAAAATTATCATAATCTCGGTTAAAATACGAAAAGAATTAAAAAAATTAAAATATTTTTTAATCTTTTCATTAATTTCGCAAATACGCTTCAGGTTCCCTTAGAAACACCCCGCAAGAAGGGCACTCCACCTGTGCCTACATTCCTCGTGCAGATAAGCGGTCCACATAAATAACACCAGAAATAACAACTTTTTCATTAAATGGGGAGAAACGCTTAAAAAATATATGTGCAGTGAAACTCCTCAGTATGGATTTTGCATGCAATATTGTACTATTTTAAACGGAAAGTTATTATAATTTTGGTTAAAACGTAGAAAAATTATAAAATTAAAGTATTTTTTTTTTTCATCAAACGAGGAGAAGTGTTTAAAAAAGATATTTGCAATAAAACTCCTTAACACGGACCTTGTGTGCAATATTATACTACTAAAAATATCATAATCCCGATTAAAACGCACAAATATTTAAAAAATAAAAGAATTTTTAATTTTTTCCGTTAAACGGGGAGAGCTTTTAAGAAATATATATAAAGTAAAACTTCTCAATGCAGAATTTGTCTGCAACATTATACTACTTTATATCTACAGTTATCATAATTCCGGTTCAACTGCAGAAAAATGCCAATTTATACACTCCTGGGCAAAATTATAAATTCAGAAATTTTTTAATATGTTTACATCATAATATAAATAAGCTTAGCTTAACATTAATAAAACAATGATTAATATTCATAATAAGACATCTAAATCTAATATAACTCATAAATAAAAGAAATTTAAATAAGAAAATACATAAATTAAAAAAATAACGTTATGTGAAACTTGGAAAATATATAAACTCAAAGTTATAAATTTCTATATTCTGGCACATTTGATGCAAATAAATTCATTTTATGATAAAAAAATCTAATGAATGGAGTCATTATGGATCAATACATTTCAATACATCAATACATGTTTTAATTTTTCTCATAAAATAACAGTATGTGATACCTGGACAAAATTATAAAAGTTACGAATTTCAATACCCTGGTATTCTTTATCTGAATTAAATGTGTTTTGTGATAAGAAACTAATTCAGGGAAATTATTCATATTGCTATTAATACATACGATATTTATAGATATTTTCAACTCTCACAGATGGGCAATTTGGTAAAATTTTGATATTGAGAGCTTCTGGAAAAACACAATACCAAATCGCTTTGCTAATTAAAAGTTCACAAAGATCAGTAAAAAACATTTTATATATCCGTCAGTGTACGGAAAGAAAAAACGGAGGGGTCGACGTCCAACGATAACAGAAAGAAATCGAAGATCTATCTTACGAACAACATCTAGTACTGGAGCTTCTTCTAGACAAATTGTAAATACTTTAAAATTAAATGTAAGCTCTTGAAACTGTCAGACGAATTCTTCATCGAGTGCCGAATACGAAATGGAATAAAATGAAGGCTAAGCCAAAATTTGAGCCCGTCATGGGCAACACAGTGGAGAACAGTCAGGTGAACATCAGGTGAAATAAGTTTAATTTAGATGGCCTAAATGGCATAAGATACTACTACTTGCATGATGTTAAATAGGAAGAACGGCATATCTTTAGTCCAAATTTTGGTGGAAGATCCGTGATGGTGTGGGCTGTTTTTTCTCAGAATGGTAAAACTGCTCTAGCTTTTCTTTAATTGAAAACAAAAAGCAGAAGACTACCAGTTAATGCTAGTAGATAATTTTTTGCCATATGGACCGTTGATCGCTGGAGTGAACTGGCTTATTTCAGCAAGATAATGCAGCAATACACTCTGCAAGAAGTACAAGAGAGTGGCTTCAGCGCTGACATGTAAATGTCTTGAATTGGCCAGCCCGCAGTCCTGATATAAACCCCATTGAAAATTAATGGGATGCAATGGTTCCAATAGTCCATCGCGATGGATGTCAATATCAAAACGCAAATGATTTAAAGATGGCTATAATTTCAGCCTGGAACCAGTTGTCAATGGGGCAGTATGAAGAGTTTGTTCAATCTATGCCGAGTCGCATATTCGAAGTCATTCCAAAAAATTGCGGTTCATCACATTTTTAAATGTATGCATTAATATTTAGCACCAGAATTCAAAACTATGTTCACTTCTTAAACACTATATATTTTTTGTTTTTAAGTTACACATTACTATATTTATATTAATTATCTTTTTTGAAAAAATTATAAAAATGCATTGCGATATATTGAAATATATGACTTCATTTATTAGTTTATTATCACAAAATGCATTTAATTATATATGCATTTAATGCATTTAATTATATCAAGGTGTATAAATTCATAACTTTGAGTTTATAATTTTGTCCAGGTCTCATATAATGTTATTCTATGAGAAAAATTAAAATATGCATTGATGTATTGCAATATATTGATACATAACGACTCCATTTATTAGTTTCTTATTGCAAAATGTTTTTATTTATATCAAATATGCCAGAATATAGAAATTCATAACTTAGAGTTTACAGTTTTGTCCAGGTTTCACATAATATTATTTTTTTAAGTAATATATTTTCTTTTTTAAAATATTTGCTCCATTTTATTTACGAGTTATATTAATTTTAGATGTCGTTTTATAAATATTCATCTTTATTTTATTAATTTAAAGCTAAGTTTATTTATATTACGATTTAAACAAATTAAAAATTTTCTGAGTTTATAATTTTGTCCAGGAGTATATAAGATGATAAACAAAATTTGATTATTTTCTAATAACTAAAGTAATTCGTTTATACTGATTTTTTTTTAAATTATTTATCGAAAATCAAAAATTACGATGTAACATTCCACGTTGTTGAAGTTTTCGCGACTTGTCAAATTTTTAGTGTAGTAAGTAGTTGGAAAATCTTTACTTATGTATCTGAAACCCTCCAGTGATAAGTGCGATAAGTTTGTTGATACATGCTTCATTTATGTTTTCGATTTTAAAATAAATTATTTTGAAAAATGTTTGGCTTTTACTTAAATATGTACATACATATTAGTTTTATAAATATGTAAACAAATTTTAATAAAATAAGTATACGATAATGATTTCGCAAAACACTACAAATATTATTTCAAGGTGGCTGCTTTCTATTACTACAAGAATATTTTTTTACATTTTTGGAAGATTCTCAGAAAAACTGAAGCATAACTATTTATCACTTTTTAAATATTTTTTTTATTAACATGTAACAGATAACATATTTGAGGCATTCAATCGAAAATACGATGACATTCAAAAATTAACTTTTTTTCTTCTTTTTTTACTTTTATTACTATTTCTTGCAACAAAAATATAAATAGATCTGTATTTTTTTAAATGTCATTTTAGAAGAAATTGTTATTATTATCCGCATCATTTAGCATTTTCAGTGCGTGCCGATACAGTAATTAGTGTTTAATTCAGACACTTTTCTCTGGAAAGAGCTATTGTGGCTCCCGGAGGAAGGACATTGTAATTTTTGACCATTAAAAATATAGAATTTTTAATTTTCGTAATGAAAATTTCATTGCTCCTGGGAGAATGTCCCCCTCGGGTCACCCCTTCAATTCAACACTGTTAGCAATGCCTACCAACTAAGACGGACGTCTGTATAAAGTGGAATGTTTTTGCGGTTCTTTGACGCTAAAACTTAAAAAAGTTTTATGTATTATATTTCTGACTCATTTCGGTTTAGTGTGCAGTGAAATATTTAAATACACCATTACATGAAATTATTTTGTATTAACGTTTTGTCTGACAAATAAAGTCGTTAAAACTCCCCAGATAGAGAAATTTTTATACTCCATACATTGCCAAAATAGCTAAAATAAATACTAATAAAACTTTATATTTTGTGTAGATCTTTTGAAAGTTTTGAAAAATCTGCCGACATCTCTTAAAATTAATTCTCTTAAAGAATTTCTGTATGCATTAACGTATTTTTTAATGAAAACCAATGGAGTACTTTATTGAATCTGCAAAATGTGAAAATTACCTTGTTACTATTCTGTATGGAAGATTGCAAGAAATTTTGAATTCCAAAGATTTTGAATAATTGCAAACAAAAAGAAATAGATTTTAATCACTTTACAGGCATAAAATATTTCCTGTTTTCTAAATTAACTGCTCTGTGTTTTATTGTAAAGGTTTCTTTAGATAATAAGTTATTAACATGATAATATAGAGTACCACATAAAACTCACAAAAAAACTATTCAAAATTTTTTTTTTTTTTTTTTTTTTTTTTTTTTTGTATATTACAAATTTTAAAATAAGATGAATGCGATTTAGTTTGTTCTTAAATATATGACACAAAAAATCTCTTTCGTTAATTAAAAAAAAAAAAAAAAAAAAAAAAAAAAAAAAAAAAAAAACTCGTAAAAGTACAGTTGAAATCCCTATGGAAACATATTTTGCTTATAAAGCGTACTTTTTTAATTTTTATTTTTACAAAATGTCAAGCAGAACGCTTTTCTAAAAAAAAGTGTTTAAGAATACACTATCAGTATAACTCTAGAATATCACAGTTCTAAAATCTGCTTTGACTTATTTATATTTATCACCACATAAACCACACAATTATGAATTGCAACCTCAGTGCCACGTTCAATACTACAAAATGTCCCACTAATTAAAAAATCGATAATTTTTTAGAGTAAGTTTCCATATAATATTTCCATTTCCCATTTAATAATTTTTTCCATTTAATAATTTTTATTTGTTCACAAAACTGTATATATATCGACAATAATTTTTAAGCCTTTTTAACAGGAATTACAAAACATGTTTTGTTTCTATTTTTTATTATTCTATTTTGTTTCACAAAATTTTAAAGGGTATACGTATTCCCACCCCTCCCCGTTCTTGAGAAATACACAAAATTTTAAATAACCAAATTTGAGACTATAACTGTTTTGTTTACATGTTTGATGACAATTGATAATTATATGGAAGCAAAAAGTTTAAGTTAAATTTCACAAACTTTTTTTTAGTCCACAAGTTTTTTTATTAGTTTCATGTTCAGTGGGTAGTAATGATAAGGTGCTTCTAGGTTATAACGTCGACCAAAAAATTATCGCCAAACTATAAGATTAAATGCCAATAATGGATGATCGTGAGTGTCACATTCAATGACATTAAATAAGATTCACGTGTTTAAAATGTCATTAAGTGATTTTAATGTCGTTTTTTTATTTGAATTTTTATTAATATTCCACTAATTATTTGTTTTTTCGTTATTTAAAATAAAAATTATGTCAATATGCAAAATTTGGCTATTAGTTTGGCGATTTGTATAATTTGGCGAAATTGATCGACGGGATAATAGAGAAGTACCAATGATAATTATTCTAATAATAAAGTTATTAATACCTTCTAATTGAAAAATACTTGCTTCTGACATACAGTATGGCTTTAAGAATACGCATTCAGAAATACAACTTCAAAAATCCAGCATCAATGTCAACTTTTTTTTTTACTTTTTTTAACATATCTAATTAAAAGATTAAAAAAATAGCAGGATGAACAAGTTTATTTTTGTTCCCTGAAGTTTTAAAAGTTTTTATTTATTTATTTAGTATATATAGGACGGAGTATTTTATGAAATTTGGAAATGTTGCATCTAAAATAAAGCATTTAATTTTGCCTAGCGCAAAAAAGAGGACTTGAAAAGGAATTTAGAAATGCATTGAGTACATTGATTGCATAAAAACATTGAGTGCTGAATATGGAATTGGATATCAATAATTTATAATATTAAAAAGCAAAACCAAAAAATACAGCAATTTTATACAAAAATTGACATCCCGAAAAGTTAAAAAGAAAAATCACTCACTAAAGGAAAATTTTCACTATTTATAAGAACTGTCTTTATAACATAGAAAAATTCAATTATTTTTTTTTTCATAATTAGTTTCTTATTGTCACATAATTATCACTCGGATATTAATTAATTTTGATTAATGACACTATTAAGAATATTGAAAAAAAATGATATTCTTAACAGAAATTCTGAATTTTCAAAAGTTTCAAACCTCTATCGAAATTAGCAAAAAAGCCTTAGTGTTTATCGAACAAGCAAGCTATAAAAACATGAACAGGGAGAAAAAACAGTTTAAAGTTTTCATTTGTATGGGTAATTGCGCTGGATCTATTAGCAAAATTTACAATATCTCGTACTTTAATTGTTGTATAGATAAAAATAATTTGTCAAAATGTTCACAATTAAAGAAGCTTTCAGTTAATATTAAAAAAAGAAAATCGGCATTTTAACCAATTTAAAGGTAGTATGTCTCCCTTATTAAAAAAAATGTAGCCTACACTTCCCGTGAAAGTCGAAGCCGCGAGAATTATGAGTATGATTACATGATTACAATAAATTAAGCTACATGATTACAATAAATTAAGATACATGATTACAATAAACGTAAGTCACATGGATTCAGAACTTTTTTTTCATTAAATTTTTTTATAAAAATATTTTACCCCCCTAAATATACAGAAAAAAAGTTAATTTTTGGTGCTAAGATATTGATTCTAACTAAATGTCAATAAAGACATTAAAAAATCTATCAGCATTTTGAATGTAGACAAATTATACTGTACGGATAATTAATATATATATATATAATAATATTGTAGTACACATAATTATGTAAACTTATAAAGCGAATGTTTTTCAATTATAAAAACATTTACGTTTAAAAACATAAAATTGTAATACTGATCAATTAAGTAAATTGTTATGTTTCTATTACAGAAACTAAATAATGGATTTTAAAATAATACATTCGAATTACGAAAGAAAATGCAAAAACCTCCTACGTGTTTTATGACACTTAATATTCCAAACCGTATCTCAAAAACTCCCACGTAAACTATTTATTTCGCTTTGACCTAAAAGAACTGTCTGTCACGCTTTGTTTTTGATTAGACAAACAACACTACTGTATTCCTGTGAACTTTCTATAGGGTATTTCTCTTTTAATATAAGGGATTTATAACTTGGGCGGTGGCCCCGGTAAAGACATACTGAGCTTACACAGGAAATCTTGCTAGTTTACGTTATGAACTTAACACCATTCCATCTTCAATTGCGCACTGTGTTTTATTCTTTATTTTTCAATGACCTAACTCTTTTATGGAATTGGTTTCTAGAAATTTCAAAGGATTTTCGTGTGCTTGTTTGAAGAGTATGACGGAAGGAAATGTAGACTTACTTAATTTTTAGTTTGACATAGTGTTACGAAAGCTACCTAACAAAATACATTTTCTTTCTCTGGATTTTTCTTTGTGTAATTTATAACTTGGTTTTTATTTAAAATGTATTATAAAACAAGGTTTGTGATGTATATTTATAACAATTTGAAAAAAAAATAGTTTTTGTTCTCGCTAGAAAATTGGGAAATCTGAAGTATATCTAAATGTTTTTATTGGTTGAATTCCTCAACTTATTTCATTTTAGTCGTTTTCTGATTTGTCCATGTTTAATGTGCAAAAGTTGAATACTTCTGTTTTTTATTTTATTCGTTTTCTGATTAATCCATACTTAATGTCTAGAAATGGAATACTTCTGTTGCCACAGTGTCAAAAAAAGTATTAAAAACTACAAAAAAATTAATAACTCAATAACAAATTTAGATACAGGTTTCAAACAAGTTGCATTTAAAAGTAAATTTTTTTCTGTATACGATAATGTAAAAATAAAAAATTTGCGATGTTTAGAAATTTAAGAATTTACAGAACCGAAAATTGTTAAACTGAAACTTCATTTAATATTTGTTTATAACTGGCCTAGAAATATTCACGTGGCATTAAATGTCCAGGCATAATAATATGACTCTTTTATTACGTAGGATACGTTGTTATCATCATAAAAAATGATGATATTATTTTTTTAAATATAGAAAACATTTATAAGTCTAAAATTTTAGTCTTTAAAAATATCATTTTCCAAATAGTCGTTGTAATTTGTTTGCATTTTTTTTTTACTTTTATTGTTATTATTATTATTCCATTTATCATTTGGATTAATTTACTATGAAGAAATGTACTTGTAAATGTTCACGTTTTAGATTGGGGAAAATTTTTATTTTAATTTACTTGCAATTATATTATTTCTTTTTTTGGGGGGGAAAGGGAAGACAGCAGCAAAAAATGCACGTTTATATATATATACACTGCTGGCCATCGTAAATGCAACACCCTGAAGGAAGCATGCAAATAATATGAAATTTACAACATGCATTAGCTGAGGTGAGATATGCAAATGATTAGAATTTCAGCGCAGACGCATATCAAGCGCGCTTGTGGCGCCACCTCAAAGCGCTATTTAAGGCTTGGAGATTTCGACGGTTTCAAGTACAGCAATTGTGTTTTTCTTGCTTTTTTTCAAAAAAACGATAAATTATGCCTCGTAGGAAACAACGATCATCTTTTGCTCAAGTATCCGAGTTTGACAGAGGAAGGATAGTGGCATACCGAGATTGTGGGTTATCTTTCAGGGAAATCGGTCGTCGTGTTGGACGAAACCAAACAACTGTGATGCGGATATGTGATCGTTGGGTGCAACAGGGTACGACGGACAGACGTGATAGATCGCATCGACCTCAGTGCACCACGTCACGTGATGACAGGCAGATTGTACGCATGGCAGTGACGGACCGCTCAGTCACATCACGAATCATATCACAGCAGATTCAGTCTGTAACGCATCATCCAGTGTCTGCGCGTACCATTCGACGTCGTTTACAGCAGAATGGTCTGTCCGCAAGACGTCCGTTGCTTTGTCTACCTCTGACGCGGAACCACAGACGTCTCCGCCGCCAATGGTGCGATGAAAGAAGGATGTGGACGACAGAATGGAATGAAAGTCTCTTTACTGACGAGTCACGCTTCTGTATGCAACACCACGACGGTCGGATTCGAGTCTGGAGACACCGTGGAGAGAGGATGCTGAACAGCTGCATTATGCACCGTCACACTGGTCCTGCACCGGGTATTATGGTATGGGGCGGTATCGGATATCTCTCTCGCACTCCTCTAGTACGCATTGCCGGTACTTTAACCAGCCAGCGCTACATCTCCGAGGTGTTGGAGCCAGTTGTCCTTCCTTACCTTCAGGGCTTGCCAACAGCCATATTTCAGCAGGATAATGCACGGCCACATGTGGCACGCATTGTTCAAGGGTTCTTCGTCAATCACCAGATTGAATTGCTTCCCTGGCCGGCGCGCTCTCCGGATCTTTCGCCGATAGAAAACATGTGGTCCATGATTGCTCAACGACTGACCCAGAGTTCATCCCCAGCTGTCACACCAGATCAACTTTGGCAACGTGTGGAAGCTGCTTGGTCTGCTGTACCCCAAGAACACATTCAAAGTCTCTTTCAATCAATGCCGAGGCGTGTGGCAGCTGTGATCTCCAACAACGGCGGCTACTCTGGGTACTGATTTTGGCAGGAACCACGCTTCATAGAATGCTGTAAATTTAATCATTTGTTACTTGGTCAACATGTTATCTACACAATAAATTTTGTTGTGATATCTCTTGTTTTCCTTGGTGTTGCAATTTGGGTGGCCAGCAGTGTATTTAACATTGCGCATACAAATTGGGAGGCCTAGTTCCGGCATGGGATTTGCCCCTATATGTTACAGTTAAAGACTTTCCGCATACATTGTATATCTATCTTCATAATGGAAATTTCGCTCATCGCAAAGTATTTTTTCAGTTTGTAGTCCTGTGCAACTTTTTTTTTTTGCCGCCATCCCTGATCATTTGATACAAAAAATAGTGGAAAATATAATATAGTCTTTTATAATGATATTTTCTTTAAAATAAATACTTAATCTGATAAAGATGCATATTAAAAAATAAATATATGCTACACTGTAAAAAAAGGGTCGATCTACTAAAAAAAAATTTTAGTAATCCTTGTAATTACTAAAAAATTTTTAGTAATCCTTGTAATTACTAAAAAATTTTTAGTAATCTTACTCGGTTACAAGGAATCTGTAAGAATTACTAGATAAAAGCTAGCAACGAATAGAGTTAATAGTTTTACATTTTTAATAGCTATTACTAAAACTCACTTGGCGTGGCCCTGATAGCCTAGTGGTCATAGCACCGAACTCCAGGCTGAAAGTACCTGAGTTCGATGCTGGCCGCCGCCAAATATGCACCGAATGTAAATAAAGAGATTATGAAAATCCTGTCGTAGCAGTTACTATGGGTAATGATCTTTGAAGTTTCCCTCCCCTTTAGAAACATGTCAAAATAAAGTAGGTAGCAATGTTAGGTGCAGCCATCTATTACGGCTTTACCGAAAATCTTCCGTTTCAGAAGTCTCTCTCTTTACCCACTGGATGCAGCTCAAGGGAAGCTCCTGCCCTTCGGGCACACGTAATGGCTACTAAAAATAATTTTGGAGCTATTACTAAAATTTGATTGGTGGCTCATACTAAAAAGTTTTAAGTTAGTTATACAAAAAACTCTTTTGTTCAGTTTACAAAAAAATGTTTGTTTCACTTGCAAAAAAAAAGTTTGTAATGGTTACTAAAAAATTCTGTGGAATACAAATTTACTTAGAAATTTTTAGTAACCTCTTGAATTTATTTATTTATTTATTTTTTTTTTACAGTGTACTTTTACAAATATTATTTCCTTATTATATTTAACTCAACTAATTCTTTCTAGAATCATTTTAACCCAATTATTCTAAATGGTTAAACAATTAAATGAATTGTAAATTTCCAAGAAGGTGAAAAGTGTCCAAGCTAGGATTCGGACCAACGATTTCTAGGCTTATTTTGCTAATTACTGTGCCAACTGATCTTTTCCGCGTGTATCTGGAGGATCTAATTTAGGCAGCCTCATTCAAGAGATCCATGTTCTTTTGTATCTCTTTGCTATGTTTTCAGTAATAAAAAAATAAGTAAGTTCTATTCTTTCTGTCTAATTTTACATAAAATATCTTAAATAAAGCGAAAATAGAAAAATTTAAATGTACAATGTTTTTCCAGTTTCCGTTAGCGTAAGAGAATAAAATCTTGAAAAACAGCTTTAAGGTGATTAGGGAATTTTTATTCGAGGAAAAATTGGCCCAAAGTCGACATTTTCTATTTTTTATATTATTATTTGCCAATTTGCTATGTCTTTCATGGAAAATCACCTGCAGATGCGATTAATTTACCAACGTTTTTAATACATATTAAATCTATTTTTCTTAATATTGATGTTTCAGATTTTTTTTTTTTTAAATGTTTTTGGATATTGAATTTTTGATCAAAATTCATTTAACTGATGAGAAATAATCCTCATATTGCTTTAAAAGAAACTGCGTATGCATTTTGAAATTTGACGTCATTAAGATAATTAAAATTGATTTTAAACCTATTAAGGCAGAATTTTGATGAAAATACATATTGAATTCAGAAAAATACCTCTAAAATGTTATGTGTTTAATGGATTAAAAAATCTGTGCACAGCTTTATTCGTAATAAAGTTTTACGTAATTAAAATCCAAAATCGAAAAAATATCTAAAAAATTAGAACGCAAGGCACATTTCAAAATTTCTTTTTCTAATTTTTTTAAGATCTTAAAATTATAATAAGACGGGAAATTTCTTTCAAGATGCTCTTTATACTTATGGTGAAATGCATATTTGCGCAAAATTTTAAATATCTACTATGAAAAGCAAAGGAATTTTTTTTAAAAAACATCCACCATTCCTTTAATCGTGGTTAATCTTTTAAGCTTCCATATTTCCTTTAGAAAAAGTGAACATAAAATCTCGAATATCTCCAGTACAATATGAAATTTTACAATAGTTCAGTATGTAAGAATCATGTTGTGACATCGTTAATACCCTCCCTTTATTAAAAAAGAATTATAATACAGGGTGATCAAAAAAATAACTCCAGAGCTTTGAAGCAAATTTTTTTTATTCAATCATAAAATTATGTTAATGTTATTTGTATACTGTGGGTGGCCAAATCATTAGTTACACTACAACGTTTCTTAGTTGCAATCTTGGATTAAGATTTTAGTTCTGACACCACTAACAGGTAACATTTGACAGATGTCGTCAACTTGGTCAACTTGTAAGGGACTCTTAGTGCCTAATGTGCGCCAGTATTGTCACGGAAACAGTTGAGGATTTTTATGTTTTCAGTTGTTCATGATGAATTCTATTCTCCGGCAAAAGTGTCAAATGAAAATGCGTCAAACCAAAGGAATTTCATAGAAACCTTGACTATGGTCTGGTATCATAACGGATACTTAAAAGAAAAGATTAAATAATGTATACATAGCACGTCAAGAAGAGTAGAATTCGTAAAAGGAGGTTCGACGAAATATTGAGGAATTTGTATTAAGGAACACTTGTATTGAGTTTTTTGGCAAAAAAAAATTCTAAGTTATGAGCAAAAGTTTGTTTTTGTTTATAAATCCATAATTATTCAGTCTATGTATACCAAAAGTAGTTTATCAATCCACCACTAAACAAAAACAAAACAAGGCTTCATGTTCATCGCAATGTAAAGTTTATGACTGTAACTAATAACTTGGCTATCCACTGTATACGTAAAGGTAAATTTATCAAGGTTTTTGCCATTTGGTACATTTCATTGTACGCCCCGTTTGTGGTACGGCACATATCGAAACGGCATTCAACCTCTTCTCATATCGTGGCCAACATGCCTGAAATGATGGTTACCACACAATAAATTATCCTTTTTCTGTGATAATTTACATCTTCAATTTTTCCAGCGTAAACAAGATTCTTGACATGCCTCCCGGGTAAAAGTATAATGGATCAGATCCACTTCCCGTTTCTTTAAATGCACGTGACAACTGATGAATGGTTTTGTCCGCAAGCACACTACCATTATACTTGCAACAAAAGTTCAGCTGTGTAATGGATCCAGTTTCTGTAATCCAACTAACACATTGAACTTTTTGTTGTAGCGTCACCTACGCACTGGACAAACTAAATGGAATGATGAAATGAGCGTCTGTACGGTACTTCAGGATGTGTGACCCGAAGCACCACATAATATTTTTTTAGAATCGAAACTGTTCTGGATAAAATTTAATGAGCTAATTCCTCTAATTTAATGAGCTAATGACTAATTTCTTCAAAATTAACAGACCTGGCCACTCACACCGTTATAGATCGAGAAGCCGCAACATAGACAATCACCTCATGGAGGTCATAGCTTGAAACCATAGCTTGCACCTGAAAACCCGATTTTGGAAAACCCAGGAAAACATTATGATAAACCTATGAGTTAACCGCTAAAATCGGGTTTTCAGGTGTTTTTCACTAAGTTATGGCTTGGCAGACTGATTGCATTTTAATATGCGAATCAAGATTTAACTAATCCTAGAATTTTATCCGTGAACTGAATGAGGTGATTGTCTGCGCTGCCGCTTCCCGGTCTGTTAAATTGATATGATTTTTTAAAACCACGGAATTCTTTTACGGACACCTAGAGTATTAAATTATATTACGTAAAATTTGGAAAATAATTTTACAAACTGCATCTTTATTTTATTTAGAGTTATACTTGATATTACTAAATTTTTCTGTTAACGTTCCACTGTATACTTATATTCATTCTTTTTTTATTTAGGTAAGTGAATTTGGTTCGTCTTCTAAGTTGGCGATAAAACAAACTACCTCATTTGATTGGTATGTGTTTTGTTTTTCAATTTGAAAATTTAGAATTTTTGAATATGTGATAAAAATGGAGAAATATATACTTTTTATACCTGCGAAAATATAATCACTAATAATTCGAAAATAGTCCATTTTAGAAATATTTCTGTCTTACATGTGGTTATATTAAGTGAAAAAATAGATTACGATCATGGTTTCCTATGCAAAAAATAATTTGTTGTTATGTGTTTTATAACCCCCAGAGCCCTGACTAAGAAGATTTTGAACACACAACATTATCTAATTTTATACGCCTCTAAATTGTTTTGTTGAATTTAAAACGTCATAATTATTTTTAAATGTGAACAATTCAAACTCTGCGATGCCTCTTAACTGATAAGCAACATTAGCAGACAAGATAATGAGCTCCATGTGATTTCCTTTTCTATATACAGATATACAGATGTATTACTTACGTAATACATCTTGAAAATTACATTTATGAACTAATAGCGTTTAATATGAATTTGCATACTTTTTTTGTTATTTTATAAAATAGTGTGAATGCCCTCCTAAGACGGTGGGTAATAGTCGTGATTTTCAACTACAATTTTTAAATAATTGGTAAAGATATTGGAGATACTCACAGATATCTCAGACGCACCGGTGTTGACCTGATGTTTTATAGTGCCATTTTGGATTAAAAACCTTTAGCATATCCTCCTTTAGCACATGGGATTTAAAATGGTTTATAGTGCCGTTGATGACAGCTTTCGGTAGAGAAAAATTGTGTAGAAATATGCTGATAGTCTGCTTTAGAAGTCTGCCTGGTAGAAATATCTAGGTCCGATCCCAAACCGATCCATATGGAAAAAAAATTCGATCTGGACAAATGTTAAAATCATAACTCATCTCGGTCTGAAAAAAATTAAATCATAACCCGGCACAGCCTTGAATTTCTACATAGTTTTTTACTTCGATATGTTTAGTATGGACGAGTTCTGACCAAAAAATAGTCATCATAGCATTTCGTTTTGCATATTCATACTTTTTATTATTAAAGAAGCGTCAAAGACTGTGATATATTCATTTTATTAATGAATTGTATTTATATACAGATGTTTCACTTACACTTCAATATTGTTAAATCCATATTTCATGTGTTGGAGACTTTGAAAAATGATGTAAAATAAAACCTTTTAAGATAGAATCACATAGGAAAAAAAGTACGTTGTAGACATTATAGTTCGGCGCGGCTTGAAAAAAGTAAAAATCATAGCCCGGTCCGACCTAATTAAATGTCTACACATATTTTTATATCGACATGGTTAAAAATTATTTCGTATAAATGAGTTCTGACCAAAATATTTATTATAGTTTTTTCTTTTTTCATATTTATAATTTTAACTTTAAAGCAGCGCAATGAATCTGTATTTATACGTAACTATTTCATTTTTCCATTAATATCGTTTGCTGTACAATGAGACAATACAGTAGTTGCTATATAGTAAGACATAGCAATTAGCTAATACAAACAGCTAGACAAAAGCAATTTTCCCGTTAATATCGTTTGCTATACATTAGTGGCTATAGTCTGTCTCAAAAGTTTAAGCACAAGCATAAAATATCGATTTTTAATGAATTATAAAAAGTTAGAATTAGAAAAAATTTTATTTACATGTTTCGCAATATTATTTAAATAAACGATATCAAAAAATAAATAAATAAATTACATAATTTTAAAAAATACAATTAAAAAAAGTTATAAAAAAACTGTCTCAAAAGTTTATGCACAATGTCAAAAACAACCATATTTATAATTTTTACAGAACTTTTACTAACAAATGTTTTTTCCATGTTTTCGGATTAGTTCAAATAAACGTGCTTTCGTCGAAATTATTAATTTTTGTGGGGTTTCTGGTGGCAAAGAATACCATGCTTTCTCAATAGCCTCTTGGAGTTCTTCAATAGATCATACTCCTTTCCATTGCCTAAACTTGGCGGGTTCAAATATTCCAGACATTCTCAATCGGGTTTAAGTCTGGACTTAAAGCTGGCTAGTCAAGTACTTTATCATTTTTCTGAAAAATCCAAAGTTTTGTAGAATGGGATTGAATGTGGATTGAAGCATTGTCTTGCAGAAAAGTTCATTCAAAACCCCCCAAAATGTCACCGAATGGAAGCAAATGATGGTTTAGCGTCTCTTGAACCTTTTTTTTTAATCTTCTCTTCCTTTTAGAAAAGCCAGAAAGGGCTGGTGAATGTCCCAAACGCCCCCCAAACCATAACGGATTTACCGCCTTGCTGCCAGCTGAAAATGTTCTTCGGTTCTTGTGTAACTCATGCCAATAAGCGTTCCAACCATCAGAGCTACCTAAGTTCCACTTTTTCTCATCGCTGAATAAAACAGTAAGCCATTTGTCCCCGTAGGTCATGTGTTTTTTAGCCCAGTTCATTCTTACCTGTTTGTGATGTAATTTAAGAGACGGTTTGCGAGCCAGTTTCTTTTACATGATGTAATCACACGCTTTAATACGTCTATTTACAGTGTCTTTGGACATCTGTACTCTGAGATTATTTTTAATGTGCCGTATGGGGACATATTTTATCTAAATACCAATCTCTGTATTTTCCGATCAATCTGAACAGTCGTCATACGTGGTCGTCTACATCTTGGCTTCCGCTTAAAATTATCATTTCTAGAAAGTACTTGATATATACATAGCTTTGATCAATTTAAAACTTTTGCAATTTCAGAAACAGTTTTATTTTGAGATTTCAATTTAAAATCTTTCAATATCTCACATTTTGTGAATTCTTAACCTTTTGTAATGTTTAAAACATTGGGAAATAATTTCTTCACCTTTTATACTTGTATAAAAGTGCAGTATGATGTCATACAACGTCATTACATAATGCCAATCCCGTGTTTCTAAAAATATTTGCATAAAGTGCTTAAACTTTTGAGACAACGTTTCTTCAAGAAAAAAAGAAAAAAAAAAAAATATATATTTTTTATTTTAACTAACCAAAATGGCTTATTTTATTTTATTTTGATTAAATGTTGAGTATTTATTGTAAATTAGCATAAAATATTTTCTTCTTCAATTATTTTAAACCAGATTTGCAGAGTGCTTAAACTTTTGAGACAGACTATATACAGTATTTACTATACAGTAAGATATATTTAGTGACATATTTATTTTATTAATCAATATTTATACGTAGATGTTTCACTTATACTTCAATATTGTTAATCCATATTCCATGTGTTGGAAACCTTGAAAAATGATATACAATAAAATCTTTTAATACGAAATCATATAGGTAAGAAAAAGTATGTTGTAGACATTATAGTTACTATTATTATAGACATTATCTGTATTTATACGTAACTATTTCATTTTTCCATTAATATAGTTTGGTATACAGTAAAATATCTTAGAATAGTATCTCATGGAAAAGAAAAAAAATGCCTTATAGTGAACCTCCTTTATTAGGATATATAAATGTAATCTATTTTTTCACAGGTATTATTATATTCACTTTTTGTGCATGTTTACCGCGTAAGACAGGATTGCGTCATAGGCAAATTCGTTTTAACTGATTTGAATTTTTTCTTCCTCTTTAAATCTACTATCCATTAAAAAATGAATTTTAAAGTTTTTATTGTAAAATAATGTCAATTTAAAAATACGTGCAATTTTTTTTTTTTTTTTTTTTTTTTTTTTTTTTTGTAAAATAATTTGGGATGGGCAAGTTTTACTTATTTTTGAACGGGTTGGGTCAATCAGAAACAATGATTTCAATATGAGTTGTGTCGAGACCGGAACTGAAAATTTAGTCCCGTGCAGACCTAGGATGAAGGGAACCAGTTCCGATTCGGAATGTGAAAACATGTTAGACCTGACCAAGTCTACAGAAAAAGAATTCAGGTCCCGGGCCTTATCCGGAGTGGCCCCAGAATACAGAATTTTTTAAGGCCTTGCCGGGACGATAAAAAGTCTGAAGTTGTGAGGGCTAAAGCTATGAAAAAAACTCCTAATCGTATGTTAGAAAAAGCATTCTTTAAAATAACTGATGGACATTTAAATTAAATAGTACAGAAAGGAGGTGGAAACTGCAAAAATGATACTGAATTGGAAGTTTAAACTACACAAAGAAATTACTTTTTCGCGTATAAATTTTTATAAATCACTTAAACATTTTATTAGAAGCTAATCTTTTTTTTTTAACTTTAAATGCGTTTTTCTGCATGATAGATTTTTTTCATCATATCTCGTTTTTAAATTATTAACTCAAGGATATTGAAAGAAATAAGGTTCAAAATTGAAACTTATCTTTTTTTATATTAACTTTGTTTCGGCAAATTATAAAAGAATTGAACATAAGATTTTTGGACAAATAAGTTACATCAATTTTTAGATAAATATTTTTTTTTTTAATTCTGAAATTATAAATTTATAAATCAACAAATATATAAATTTATAAATTATAAATTATAAATTGTTAAATCCTAAAATTATATTTTCCTCTTTAGTTAAATGAAACTAGTTGGATGTGTCAATCCCAAAACTTTCTTCTATCTCATAAGTACATTTTAATATTGAAAAAAAAAAAAAAAAAAAAAAAAAAAAAACGTGGTGACCCTAAAGTTACCCACTATCGAATTTCCTCGAACATTTGACCTAGCCTAATGAGATTCTGATATCCGAAAAGCCTAAAACGCAAAATTTAATTAATATTCTGAGAAAATGAGCTTATTAGTGCCTCATGTTGGGTAATTTATACTAAAACTTAATAAGTATCTATTTATGTCAAGACCTAACGGAATCTGAAATTTGATAGAATTTCGTCCATTAGTTCTTAAGATATAGTTATAACAAAAAAATTTTCAAAACGTAGCACAGCAATACCATATCTTGGACAATTTATGCCAAAACGTAAAAAAGCGTCTAATTATGTTATGGTGTAAAAGAATCTGAAGTTTGATGAAATTCTGTGCATTAGTTCTTGAGATATAGCTAGTTAAAAAAAAACGTGTAAAATATAGCGCAGCAGCACCATCAGTTGAAGGATTTATAACAAAACGTAATCATCGTGTAATTATGTTATATGTCTTTTTGTAACAAAATCTGAAGTTTGATGAAATTTTGTGCGTTGGTTGTTGAGATATAGCTATCGGAAAAATCGTGCAAAATGCAGCATGGCTGCACCACCTGTTGCAAGGTTAATACCAAAATGTAATCAGCGTCTAATTATGTTATATATTCTAGTGTAACAGAATCTAAAATTTGATGAAGTTCTCTGCATTAGTTCTTGAGATATAGCTATCGCAAAAATCGTGCAAAATTTAGCATAGCAGCGCCACCTACAGGGCAGTTCACACCAAAACCTTATCAGCGACTATGTATCTCAACGTATCGCGGAATCTGAAGTTTGGTGAAATTCTGTGCATTAGTTCGTGAAATATAGATATCATAAAAATCATGAAAAATGTGGCATAGCAGCGCCACCTGTTGGCCAATTTACACCAAAACGTAATCAGCGTCTATGTATATCAAGGGGTCACAGAATCTGAAGTTTGGGGAAATTCTGTGCATTAGTTCTTGAGATATAGCAATCTTGAAAATCATGAAAAACGTTAGCAGCGCCACCTGCAAGCCAATTTTCACCAAAAACCAATAGGCACTAACTCATATCAAGGTCTAACTGAATATAAAATTTTATTAAATTTCGAGCATTAGTTCTTGAGATAGAGCGCCCACAAATTTTTTGTCACATATAGACAGACAGACAGACGGAGAGACTCACAGACAGACATTTTCTAAAAATAGTCAAAACATGTTCAGGACCTTGTAAAACGTATAAATCCGTCGAAAACCGGAAGTCGAAAATTTTCATGAATCAAATACTTTCTTCTTGTAAAGATAGAGTGTGTATTTTTGTCGGCCGATTATCTACGCAATGGGATATAGGCCCTATGGGGTGGGTTGCCCTCCGTGGGGGTCTTTCTAAGGGAACCTAACCCGTATTTACGCAAGGTTCGAAGAAAACCACGGAAAACTTCGAACGGTTAGGCCGACGGTCGCGATTGGGTTCGAACCCAGCACCTACCGTCTACCAGTTTGGAGGTCAGAACCTCGCGGCCACTGGTGGGGCAAAAAGATAGAAGAAAGTAAAAATGTGATGATGTTTCAAGTTCAGACTATTTTAAATTGCAGCACTTAAAAAAAAACACTAATAAGTTAACTTTATGAGAAATATCATAATGTGATTTTGTTTGCAAATTATATGGTTATCCATCATTAAAAAAAAAAAAATAAATATTATAAAATTTTAACTCAATAAATATATTTTTGAATGTTTCTAGAACTCTTAAAGTAACATTTTTCTTGAACTGCACGCATTTCAATCTGTGTTTAATCCCATAAAACATGACAACTTATTTAAACGGCCATAACTCTGTAAGTTTTGCAGACATGAAGATGCAATTTTTTGTGTTTAATTCAGGAATAGATGAGAAATGTTTTTTTTTAATTGGAATTTTCAGCCCTACGGGGGGAGGGGGTTGTATAAAAACTTACTTTTGGAATATTTTGAAATAGACAATCCATGGAGTTGCAACTTATGTCATCTTATTTTGCACCTTTTTATGAATTTTAGCAGTTGAAAGTGTGGGTCTATGGGCAATATTTAAGGAGATTGCCTATTGTACCGTTAGCTATTTTTGACTCACCCTGTATATGTGTATTTGTGAATTATATGTATTTAAATTTGTTACGAAAATTTATCTAAAAATTTATAAATTCGATTTATGTAAAATTCAAGTTCCGTAAAAGTTCACTGAACGCATTACTTACGTAAGTGGGAGATGTTTTTAATTCGTTTTCATGTCAGATTAATTAATATTATTTCAACTTTTAGAAAAATACATAACCCTTTTTATGTAATTTTTCAATTTTCTTTTCCTTTTCAATTCATGAAATATAGAAAATATCTATTAACATTAACATTATCTATTAACATTAACATTATTTATAACATTTCTATTAACATTATCTATTATAGAAAATAGCTATTAACATTTTCTTGCAAGTATAAATACATACGGAAAATGAGTTAGCTGTAATAACTTAAAATTTACAAATATTAAAAAAATAGAGTATGTCTAACGTTGCCTCATACGTTTGCTAAGCTCAAATTAATTTCCATACAGTGTAAATATCCATATGATTTAAAAATCCTTATTAAATATTGAAATATAATATAAATGAAGAAATGCATTTTGTAATTATGAGCTAAATTTGTTGCATTTAATTTGTAAAAAGTGCGAGTTCCTACATATAACAGATCATTTTCATAAATACCGGGTAATCCAAAAGTCAGGACGAACTTTAAAAATGAATAATTTGAAAACATATCAAGATATAAAGACAGGGTTTGCACTAAACGGATGCAAAAGAAACCGGGTTTTGTGTGGCAATGAAAAACAATAGTTTTGTTGGTGACGAAAAGAGGGCGCTGTAGTGTTTTATTGCACCAAAAGGTGATTTATTAAGGAGAAAATGTTGATAACTTACAAGTCGGCTTAGTTACAGTTAATTAGTACTGCAGTAAATGTTCAATGTGATGTCCATCAATCAGAAGTACAGCTGTGAGACAAGGCAGCACACTGTTCACAGGATTTAGTAGCATTTATCGCGTTATGGCAGGCACATTTTGGTAGATGACATCTTTCAGTGCTGCTGGTGATGCCGGTTGGTCGCGGTACATTTTTGACTTTAAGAATCTCCACAGCCAAAAGTTACAGAGTGTGAAACCCGTCTGTGTGACTTCCTCGAAAAAAAAATGGACCAATTATTAAATCAGCAGTGAAGCCACACCAGACTGTAATAGTCCAAATACCAGACACCAATAGTCCAACAGAACTATTTTTATTTCGTTGCCATATAAAACCCGGTTTCTTTTCAATCCGTTTGGTGCAAACCGTATCTTTGTATCTTAATTCGTTTTCGAATTATTCATTTTTAAAGTTCGTCCTGACTTTTGGATCACCCAGTATATGGAAAAGTTTATAACTTCATGAAATCACATCATAAGAATGATCAAGTTCCTGTTTATTTATTTTTCTTATTTTAATGCATTTTTTTTAATATTAAAAGTCTGTAATAGACACGTATGTCTAAAAGTAATAGTTTCAAATATAGCTGTATTTATTAGATTTTTCAAGTAAAATACGATATTTCAAAATTTCTAATATCGGACTTTATTATCTTAGCAATTCACAAAGATAGTCGATTTCAATAACAAATACATAGTATTACCGTATTTATAGCTGTTTTTATTAGTAAATAATAATAAAGCGTTATTTACAAATAACTTTTCGTATTTAAATTTACTACAAAGTGCTTTTTCATGGCCTTTTATGTTATCCGATAAGCATTTGAATTCCATTTTATGCATGCATAGAAAAATAAAAGAAAGAGAACATTTCCTTATTATAAAACAAAACCTCTTACATACAAAAAGCAATACTTGAAATGCATTTAGGAGAAAAATTGAACAGAATTATCGATATATGAACTTTATGATATTCTAAATCAACTAACCTTTGCCATATCAAAAAAGCGCTTTTATAACTGCAAGTTATAAAATATGAAAAAGATCTTTTGAATAAGCTGTTTTGTATTGATATTTTCATATACAAGCAAATGCTTTTATTCAACTATAATTTATAAAACTTCCAACGTACCTGATATTGAAAATAATTTAATCTGCACGCTCCTGGCATTTTATTTCTAAAATTTAAACTGATATGCTAAATGGAATAATTGCATTCTCTTTTTAAAGTTATTTTTATTATTATTCGTTTTGAAAATAATGTGCTTTAATTTTATTGCAATTGATATTTAGCATTCAAATTGAGAGCAGTAATCAAACAGACCATTTTTCATAATGGAAATGTTCAAATTGTCAATTCTTATAAGTTCATAAGATGCTTAATTACAACCTCTAAAGGCCAATGTATTGTTGGTAACGCATTTTTAAACCGAGAAGAAGAGAACACCACTGTGTCGATTACGCCAACAAATCAACTTAAACAGAAAACACTTTGCACTTGTTTAAAATACGTCTTATGCACATGATTTGAAAAAATAATAATTTAAATTCCATGCTACTATGAAACATACGACATCCTCTACAAACCTGGCATTTGATTTGAGAAAGTTTAATTTCGTTAGTCCTGTATACAGGGTGAACATAAAGTCCCAGCCCATTTTGCAGAAATAATTAATGCATGGATTTTATATTAAAGGTGAGTAACATCCCGATGATATGCTAACAACAAAAGAACGAATTGCGGCTGTAGCGGCACGTTTGCATTGCGAGACACTCGAGGAAGTCAGGGAAACGTTTCGTAGAAAATTTGAAAGAGAGGCTCCAACACGAGGAAATATCGAAAAAATGGTGAACAAATTTTTGCGCACCGGATCTGTGCTTGATGAGAAACGTACAGGTCGACCACCGATGTCAACTGAAACAGTAGTGAATATCCGTAAAGCCATTGAACGAAGTTCCCATGCATCAACTCGTCGCCTCAATCATGAACTTGTGATACCTCAACCCAGTGGTAAACTTGTTTCGAACTTGATGGACTCACGTTGAAAATTACTAATATGCTGTATAATACTATTGAAATATAAAATTCATGAATAAATTATTTATACAAAATGGGATGGGACTTTCTGTTCACCTTGTATAAAACTCTGTATAGAAAGTTGCTTGCACACAGTTTATTCAGTTTTGTGCAGATGAGTAAAGGCATATTTCTCTTTCAAGCTGCACATTTAACCCTCAGCTTACCCCCATAAATAGTGTGTAAAAGTTGCAATAATGCAACCATCCGCAATTAAAATCCATTAGAATTTATTCGATATTCTTTTAAAATGTTTCCTTTTATATATATAGATAGATAGATACATGTATCTAAAATTATGAGTTTACAAATCAATTTCTTAATTTTATCATATTTATCTAAATTTAACTATATTTGAATTGATTCCGTTTTTCTTAATGTCGTCCTTTGGAATCGCCTGCTAAGCAGACAGTTAAATTTGATGCTTTAGAATGAATTATTTTGTTTTGACAAGGAAAATATATCATGGAGGTTGAGGCTAAGCATAAGACCAAATATCTCAGACATCTAGCACTTTGTAAAATTTTCTGCATCGCTTTTGGCCCAACAAAAATTAATTTGTCATATTCAGTAACGATTTCAATTTGTCTACAAATTGAATTTTGAGGTAATTTTATCAATTGATATAAACTGAGAAAATTCGCAACACGGCTGAGCTATTGTATGAGTTTTTCACCAGAGATTTCGGTACAATCTTCTACCAAGTGGGTTAAAACTTTAATCCTCTAACTTTGCAAAACACCTTCTTTAGTTATTGTTTTGCTGATTCTTGGCATTCACAAGTCTTAAGTCACTGCAGTTATCAAAAATTTGATTTTTGACATAAGATTTGTGAAATATCAGTATTACTTAATATATGTTATACTTTAATAATTGAAAATTTTAACGGATTTTAATATAGCACCATACATCGAAAGTAAAGTAGATTTTTCATAATTGTGGTTGGTAACCCTTGAAAGTATATGACAAGGTTAAAGGAGTTCTTTATGAGTCCATATCGATTTACTAGCATACGATGTGGGGAGCAAAATAAATCAAGTACAGAAAGTTTTTCATCTAATTTACTGGTTTAAGAACTAAATTTTATGGCATATGAACTTTCAAAGATGACTCTATTTCGGCAATATAACACCAAACAGGTAAAAATGTCTAAGGGTGAAAAATAGCACCTTATAAAATTAAAGAACTTGAGACATATAAAACCTTAACGTTAATTTAGTATAAAAATTATGCTTATTTTCATCTATTGAATGCTTTTTGTTTGGGTGTTGTTGTTTTCATATTCTTTTATTTAATTCAATCTCGTCTAATGCATGTAAAGATAAAATTTTATATTCCATGTTTAACTCACTTTCCCATACGCCAGAAATAAAATTATACAGTCCAAAGATTTGTTTTCGATGATAGTACAACATTTTAACACGCTACAACTTTAATGGTAAAATTAAGGCATTAAATCTCGTCAGTCCTTATATATCCTGTAAGAGACACAAAAGAACAGACTTTAAATGAATTGAAATGCTTCTAGAATAGTTAAAATTATTTCTAGACATTTTTAATAAATGCGTGCGTATCATAAAAATTGATTTATTGGCTAATGCTAATATATCTATACAAATGTTTTATGAAGATTTTAAACAGGATTTTGTGATCCTTCGTACTATATGTGTCAAAACTGAGGAGGTTAATTTTAAGTCTTTTTTCCGTTAACTCACCACAGGTGATAAATAGTCAGACATTCTCTGTTACATATACAGTTGTACATAAGCTCAAATAATAATGAATTTAGTTATGCATCAAGGTAGCCTGCCAAAATATGTCAAATTTTTGCGAAACTAAAACAAACATTTTAAAGGCTTAAACTTTAAAAAAAAAAATTATAAATAATGAATGACGGCAGTAATATTTAAAAAATGCTATTGTCAATTAATAGTATAATTGTTAGATTACGATTATACGATGAAAAATTAACTTAGAAACCCTAAAAAGATAGTTTTATTGATGTTTAAATTTTTCTTGCGTGTGATCCTGTCTAAAAAAATCAAAGTAAAAATTCTGTATATTTGTAATAAATTCACTTTATTGCGCTTTCCACCATGCGTAAAAGAAGCAGTAAATTTCTCATAATCCTGTTCTGTGTCCACTATCTTTAACAGAATAAAGTATCGGATTCGTGAAATTTTTCGAATTCCGGTTTTCAATGAATTAACACTTTCAGGGATCAGAGAACCCCAAAACCATGTTTATGCAAAACGTTTGACCGTGTGTCTGTCACTCTGTCACTCTGTGAGTCTGTATGAGACAAAAATTTTGTGGGCACTGTATCATAAGAACTAATGCATGGAATTTCACAAAACTTTCGATTTAGTTAGGCCTTGATATAAATAGGAGCTGATATTTTTGGTGTATATCGCTCCACAGATGGCGCAGCTAAGCTGCCTTTTTCACGATCTTTACAATAGGTAAATCTCAAGAACTAATGGACGGATTTTTATAAAAAGTCAGATTCCGTTAGTCCTTGATATAATATGGTGCTAATTACCTTTTGGTGTAAATCGCTCTTCAGCAGGTGCTGCTATATGGCATTATTCATGATTATCACAATAGTTCTATTTCAGGAACTAATCCACGTACTTTCATCAAGCTTCAGATTTAGTTAGTCCCGGATATAAATTAGTATTCTTTAGCTTTTGGAATAAATTTCTACCCAGATTTTTCTACGATTTCGAAAACTAACGCGGGCTCTTTTTTCATCCAATTTCATATTTTGTTAGAACAGAACTTGACATAAGTTGTTGCTGATTAGATCTCTATAAATTTTGAACTCCGGCAGAACCATAGATCCAAATTATAAAACAAGATTTAACCATTTCAACTACTATAGCATCAAAAGTTTGTTCAATCCACTACAGAATTCTTAACATAGTATTTACTTTATAATTAAACTGAAATTAATTGCACTTTTATATTTTTTCTGCTTTCTTCTACCTTTACAAGATGAAAGCATTGGATTCGTGAAAATTCTCGAATTCTTCTTTTCGACGGATTTGCACGTTTTAGGGTCAAAGTTTTCGACCGATTTGCCTATCACAATTATGGGTCAAAAATCACAAAAAACATGTCTCTGCAAAATATCTGTTTGTAAGTCTGACTGTCACTCTGCCATTCCGCCACTTTTAGTCTGTATGTGATAAAACATTTCTGGGCGCTCTATCTCAAAAACTAATTTTACTAAATTGCACAGAATTTCACAAAACTTTAAATTCAGTTAAGTCTTGATGTAAACTGGAGCTGAATAGATTTTTGTATATATCTCCCAACTAATGACGCTGCTATGCTGCATTATTCAAGACATTTACATAAATCTATCACAAGAACTAATGAAGGGGGTAAAAAAAAACTTTAGATTCAGTTAGTCCTTGATATAATTTGGTGCTGATTAATTTTTTGCTGTAAATCGCTCAAGAGTTGGCGCTTCTATGCCCCATTATTCATGATTATTGCAATAGCTGTACCTCAAGAACTTATGCACGAATTTTCATCAAACTTCAGATTTTAGTACCTGATCTAGATTAGAGTTGTTTAGTCTTTGGTGTAAATTGCCTTAAAGGCTGCGCTGCTATGCCGCATTTTTTCACGATTTCGCAATAGCTATGCATCAAGAACTAATGCATGGATTTTCATTATACTTCCGATTCAGTTAGAAACTGTTAAAAATTCATCCTGATTACTTTTTGGTATGCTATTCTCAACATGTGGCAGACTTATGCAGAATTTTTTAAGGTTTCAAAAATAACTCTATATCAGAAAGAAATGCACGAAAATTCATCAAAATTGGGATTCAGTTAGAAGTTGATATAAGCTGTTGTTGACTAGATTTTTGTCTAAATTACCTCTCGGTGGCGCGGCTATGCTTCATTTTTAAAGACGTATTAACATGCACAGTGCAAACGCATGAAATGCTTTTGGAACACTAACTGACCATAAAAATCAAACTTCTAACGAAAAACATTTACGATTGTGTTGTAAATGTGTTGTGAATTTGTTGTACGAATTAAAAAGATTATGCAAAAACAATTGTTAATAATTGCAAGAGGAGAAAATGCATTTTCAAAACATGTCTCGAAATATTCATTTTTAAAATTGTGTAACTTTAAAGGCACCATGTTGAAAATATTTTGAAAGTGTTTTAAATGTGTTGTTTTATAGTGTTCCAATTTTTGTGGTGCTTACGATGTGTTGTCAATTTGAAGACAAAGTGTTGTGCAGTACAATACTATTTAAAACACTATTTCAACACAATTAACAACACTATTTTCAGAACACATTTCTAGAAATCAACACTTTTGCAATATCTTACGAACACAATCACAGCACAAAAAATGTTTATTTTTGTGTTTGAGAGTTTGCAGTGCATGAAATAGAAGAAAGTTTTAGGATTGCCACATTTGACTAGCTTTATATTCTTTGCATGTAAGTACAGGCGATAAGTACAGGGGACAGTGGATTTGAGCAAAATTGTCAATAGCAAAATCGTCGCGAAAAAAGGTCTATTTCTGAGGTATAATAGTACCAAAACAGTTTTTTCATATTAAAATATCATTTATGAAGGTTTTAAGAAGTAAATAATAAAGGTAAGTGTATTTATGTACTTTAAATCTGTTTTTCTATAAACTAATTTTTCGGCGTTTTTAGATTTTTGAAATACTTCTTGCGGCGTAATTTTATATCAATATTTATGAAATTGTCAAGGAAGTATCCTGATATTGTTTAGAAAGAAATTGTGTAAGCTTTTTAAAATTCGTGTTCATTAAGATTTTTTACTTATTAAAAGAAAAAATTTTGATGAAAATCGATATGGAATTTAAAAAAAAAAATCTGTAAAATATTAACTATTCAAGAGATTTAAAAAATCTTGCACAAGTTTGTTTATAATACAGTTTTAAGTAATAAAAATGCAAAAGGGCAAGAAAATAACTTAAAAATTAAGACACGAGGAGCATTTTAAAATTTCTTTTAAAAATTTAATTTTTTTTAATTCTAAAAACTTCAATAAGATTGGAAATTTTTTTGAAGGTGTTCTATATGATTTTGTGAAATATATATATTGCACAAAATTCCCTATTGCTTTGATGAAAAAAAATAAATTAACGTCCACCGTCCCCTTCAAGAATCTATTAAGTATTACATAACCACCTGATAAAACATTCATGCAGAATCTACTAAAAGTTATTATTTTAAAAAAATATTTATACGCTTATTTCTTAGACAGGTATAAAAAATATAAATTTTTTATAAATTTTTTTAATTTTGAAACTAGTCTTTGCTCATAAAACAGTCTATACTAAACGATCCTCTATTTATTTCGTTTACTACCCATTAAAACTATATGATGCAGATGTTAAGTAAAAATAACTTTTCTGAAAGAAATTTCGTTAAAAGCACCCAAAATCACAATAAACGCATCTTATCGCGAAACATGTTTACAGAAAAACCGCCAGTTTATTTTTCTCCCATAAACGAGTTTTTAATTTATCCCTTTCATGTTAGGCATCAAAATCAACTCCCTCTTTGATTTCTACCCTATGCAGTTTGGAAAAATAGTGGGAAAATTTGCATTTTCCAAAGATTACCGCCTTTACCATGCGAAGTTGCGTGCTATCGCGTGTTCAATTACTGAACTTCATTAAAGGCAAGTTAGTTCAATTTTCTTTTGTTTTTAATATTCTGCTGGCGCCATAAAGTAGATAGCTGAAAAAATAATTCAAAATAATAGAGATGAACCAAACACAAATTTAAAAAATGATGTTATTTGGGTTTTTTCGAGGAAAATTTTAAAACTTTTCCTTGCTTATATTTTAACTAATCATTTATTTTAAAATTATTTTTAATAGTTAATTTTTAAGTGAACTAGATTAATTAGTTATTTTAAAGAGGAATAGTCCTAAGATTTCTTAAGAATGTAGATTTATAAAGAACATTTACCGAGTTAAACTTTTAAAAATAATAGAGAAATGGAAAAATTATTCAAAATAATACAGATGAACCGAACACAAATTTAAAAAATGATGTTTTTTTTTTGTTGTTTTTTTTTTTTTTTGAAGATTTTTTTTCGAGGAAAATTTTAAAACTTTTCATCTATTATATTTTAAGTAGTCATTTATTTAAAATATTTGTTTAGTTAATTTTTAAGTGAACTTGAAAAATTAGTTATTTTAAAGATGAATAGTTGTAAGATTCCTTAAGAATATAGATTTATAAAGCATATTTACCGAGTTAAACTTTTAAAAATAATAATGATAAATACAGTTAAATAATTACCTAAGAGAATTTAATCTTTGTTGAGTGCTGAAATGTATACATTCTACCACCTAAGTTAATTTGTTTCCTGGTTCTTTTCATTAAAATTTTTAAAAAATTGTCAAAAAGAAAAAAAAAAATTCCCATTCTGAGTTGATTTAATCACCTTTCATTATCTTACATATCATATATATATTTGTTTGAATTTTTCAGAAAATTATATTTACTTCTTTTTTAACACGCTTTTATTAGCTTCACCTGTATGTTTGTGAGTTTGTGAGTTTGTAACTCTCCTTATTTTATGTATGTTCACCGATTACTCCGAAACCATGCAATCAATTAACTTGGTTTTGGTGTTAAATGAAAGACGATGCTCTCGAATTGGTACCACTTCAGTTTCATCGAAATTGGTTCAGTACTTTTTTAGTAATTAGGCAAAAACTAATAAAATTAGTGATTTTTCGCTAATTAAAAGTGTTTAATACGTTCACTGAATGGAGTGTAGGCAGCCTGGCCGAGCGGTCTAAGGCGGTGGATTGAAGCTCTGTTTTTCGAAAGAGATTGTGGGTTCGAACCCCACTCCTGACATTATTTACATCTATGTAAAATTAAAAAAAAATCCGTATTACAATTTTTATTTTTAACCGGCTTCAGAAAAGGAAGAGGAAGTTATCAATTCGATGCGTATGTATTTTTTTTCTATGTATGTTCACCAATTACTCTGAAACTATTTAACCGATTAATTTGGTTTTTGTATTAAATATAAATATAGTTTAAAAAACTAAAAACCACGCTTTTAAAGTAATCAAACTAAAAAGTGAAAAATAAATATAGTTTTAAAAAACTAAAAAACACGCTTTTTAAGTACATCAACCTAAAAAGTGAAAAATAATTCGTACTGTAAGCTGAAAACAAAAATAGATGAAAAATACTATATTACTATAAAATCATTGTTATAATAGAGATCAATTAATAAGCAATAAATAAAATTATCGTGGAAAAAAAGGGTGGGGTGCTTCTTAAGAACTGATAGATGGAGCATGGTAGATGGAGCACCCCACGCTTTTTTTCCACGATAATTTTATTTATTGCTTATTAATTTATTTCTATAATGACAATGATTTTATAGTAATATAGTATTTTTCATCTATTTTCGTTTTCAGTTTATAGTACGAATTATTTTTCACTTTTTAGGTTGATATACTTAAAAAGCGTGTTTTTTAGTTTTTTTAAATTATATTTATTTTTTTATGCATTTATTTCAAATATCAAATAAAAACACAAATAAGATTAATATATATTTTCATTTTAATGGCATTATGGACAAAGGAAAATCGTTGTTATGCATTTTTTGTTATCTTTACTGATCTAACATCTTAATAATGTTTAATTAAATATTTTGGCATTATCAAATGCAGTAGTTTTGGAAATGTCTCAAGACCAACTGATTTTCTTAAACTACTAAACATTTTTTATCGAATAGATTTAATTATTAAACATAAGTTAAAATTTTTAGTGTTGAAATGCACGAATTTCATTATACCAATATTACATTAAACGATATATGACCGTTTTAAGGATTTCTCGTTCCTATTCATCAGTGTGAAAATAAATATAAAAAATGAAACGTAAATTTAAATTTTAAATAAAAAAAGTAATACATTTCAAAGAGCACTTTCAGCTACAGCTTCGAATACTGGTTATCAAAGCTGCAAAACCTACAGTTTAAATATGTCAAAGAAGTGACATATGTGACAGGAAACTATCAAAAACAAGCATTATTACACCGGAGATTGAATAGGGGTGCTAGTCATGTCAATAACAAAGTTTGCATTTTTTTTTTTTTTTTTTTTTTTTTAGATTAGTTTTGTAGAAATCCAAATTAAAAAATGAACTATATTTTTTAACTTTTCCTGACGCCGTAACCCACGCCGGGGCCATCTAATTTTAATTTTATAAACTTAGAAACGGCACCAAAAGTATTTTACTAAAATTTACTTTTACACTGAAATCATTAATGAGCTAATATTTTTTTAAAAAGTCCCTTGTAAATTTCGGTGTCAATTAATAATTTCATTATTTTATGAACAGAACTTTTTTTGCCGGAAAGAGTCAATAATTTTAGCCTAATAAAATTTAAACTGATGATTGCAAATCCAACAATGTTTAGCTATCGTAGATTTACCAAATTCCTGCTGATTCCATTTCAGTTTTAAAAAGGTTCAGGTAAAATTTCAGGTAAAAATTTAATTTACGAAAGTTTTAGAATAATTCTTACTATCTGAAGCGAGAGTGTAATAAACAATTTTCCGTTTATTATCCATTTAATCTCACTGATACAGAAAACAAGAAATTACATCGGTTTCCCAGATGTATATTTTAAAAAGTACCTGTAATTATTACAAAAGGCATCTTTTCCAAAACTTGTTTTCAGTAAAGCGGACGAACAAGTGTTGCTCGCACGCCCTATTTCAGTAACGCTCCGAGATAGAACGGCTAATGTTATTTCAATGGAAGAAATTTATAACTGTCATTCCTTTGCATTTTGCTCAAATTTAATTATTTTTCTAGTTTTGGAAACTTATAGCTTTAAACTATGTATGTCATTTTCCAATTTTATTTTATTTTATTTTTTTTTTTTTTTTAGGTGAAACAAGTGCGTTATTATATAATCTTTAAAATTCACCTTTAGTGTCTTATTACGAAAAATCTGTTTGACATTTTAAAATTTGGCAAAACAGCATGCAGAGTTTAAATATTTAGCTTTCAGAAAATGTTTTTTATTTTGATTTAATTTTTTTTAATCTGTGCTATATGTATAAAAAGTTGAAACATTTTGATTTAAAATAGTCGAAAATGCTGTTAACTCCGCCTTCAAAAGGGAGACACCTTAAACTCATGAGGGTGAAAGACGATATGAGTTTACCCTCCAGGGAGTCTTACATATGTGTGAAATCTTGCTGTGGCTATTAGTAAAATGTTGTTCGCTGCTTGTAGGATAAAAAACAAAAAAATTCCTTTCCTGAGCTCACGATATTTCACGCAGTAAGCTGGATTAGAAATGAATTCCAGAAATAATGTAAATAGATATTGATTTCAAAAAGTATGCTTAACTAGGTATGTCATCTAAAATGTACTTAAAACGTATTAATGATTCCAAATAAAAACGCATTTACCATTGTTATTATTTTTCTTTCTTATATTTGAAGTTTAATTTCTCAAAACATAACAGAATTATCTTTTTGCCATCTGCACTCACTAAAGGGGGGGGGGCAGAAAGAGAATAATAATGGTTCTGAAATTAAAATATCCGTAAACTAAATCGAAAAGTAGAAAATGGTCTTTTTACAAACAGATCTCAGCCGCTCAATGCAAAAAAAAATCATTTAAAAATATTAAAATGTAGACAGGATATCTTTATAAATTTCTACCGCAGGATTTCGCTTTACTGAAGTAGCCTCTTTAAAACAACCGTAAACTGAATCGAAAAAGTAGAAAATGGTCTTTATACAGAAATATTTCAGCCACCTAATGAAAAAAAAAATTAAACTAAAAAAATTAATAAAAAATAAAAGGTAGACGAGATATCTTTATAAATTTCTAAAGTAGGATTTCGCTTGACTGAAGTAGCCTCTTTAAAATACTCCTTTGTACAGATCAATTTAAGCCTGTCAAGGCAAATAAATAAATAATAATAATAATAAAATTCGTTTAAAAATATTTAAATGCAAACGTGATGCTTTTATATATTTCTACCGTAGGATTACCGTTAGTGAGGGGGTGAATTCGCTTGATTGAAGTAGCCTCTTTAAAATGCCTATAAACAAAATAGAAAAGTAGAAAACGGTCTTTGAACAGAATGATCTCAGTCAGCCAATGCCACAAAAACCATTTAAAAATATTAAAAGGTAGACATCTTTATAAATTTCTACCGTAGGATTTAGCTTGACTGAAATAGCCTCTTTAAAATACCCCTAAACTGAAACGAAAAAGTAGAAAATGGTCTTTGTACAGAAAGATCTCAGCCACCCAAGGGAAAAAAACATTTAAAAATATTAAAATGTTGACAGGATATCTTTATAAATTTCTACCGCAGGATTTCGCTTTACTGAAGTAGCCTCTTTAAAATACCCGTAAACTGAATCGAAAAAGTAGAATATGGACCTTGCACAGAAAGATCTCAGCTACCCAATGCAAAAAAAAAAAAAAATCATTTAAAATAGTTAAAATGTAGATAGGATAGCTTCATGAATTTCTACCGTAGGTTTTCGCTTTACTGAAGTATCCTTTTTAAAATATACGTAAAAAAATCAAAAAACAGAAAACGGCATTTGTATAAATCGATATCAGCTATCCGATTAAGAATAAAAAACCACAGACGAAAAACCTTTAAATGTATCTTTCTTAGCACTAAAATTATAGAGAAGGTGTTGTTTGGTTTGAATGTAGTAGCCTCTTTAAAATAAACAAAACTAAAAAAGTCGAAAACGGTATCTGTACAGATCAACGTCAGCTAGCCAATGCAAAAAAATTAATTAAAAACATTGAAATGCAGATGAGATATCTTTATAAATTTAAATCATAAGATTATGAACGATGGGGTTGCTTCAGTTGAATGAATCAACTTCTTTAAAATATAAGTTAAAAAAAAAAACGCAGACAAAAAACCTTTAAATTATATCTTTCTTAGCACTAAAATTATAGAGAAGGTGTTGCTTGGTTTGAATGCAGTAGCCTCTTTAAAATAAACAAAATTGAAAAAATATAAAACGGTATCTGTACAGATCAACGTCAGCTAGTCAATGCAAAAAAATTAATTAAAAACATTGAAATGCAGATGAGATACCTTTATAAATTTAAATCATAAGATTATGAACGATGCGGTTGCTTCAGTTGAATGAATCAACTTCTTTAAAATATAAGTTTAAAAAAAAACGCAGACATAAAACCTTTAAATTATATCTTTCTTAGCACTAAAATAGTAGAGAAGATGTTGCTTGGTTTGAATGCAGTAGCCTCTTTAAAATAAACAAAATTGAAAAAGCAGAAAATGGTATCTGTACAGATCAACGTCAGCTAGCCAATGTAAAAAAAATAATTAAAAACATTGAAATGCAGATGAGATATCTTTATAAATTTAAATCATAAGATTATGAACGATGCGGTTGCTTCAGTTGAATGAATCAACTTCTTTAAAATATAAGTTAAAAAAAACGCAGACGAAAAGCCTTTAAATAATATCTTTCTTAGTACTAAAGTTATAGAGAAGTTGTTGCTTGGTTTGAATGCAGTAGCCTCTTTAAAATAAACAAAATTGAATAAATATAGTTTTAAAAAACTAAAAAACACGCTTTTTAAGTATATCAAACTAAAAAGTGAAAAATAATTCGAACTATAAGCTGAAAACGAAAATAGATGAAAAATACTATGTTACTATAAAATCATTGTTATTATAGAAATCAATTAATAAGCAATAAATAAAATTATCGTGGAAAAAAAGCGTGGGGTGCTCCATCTACCATGCTTCATCTATCAGTTCTTAAGTAGCACCCCACGCTTTTTTTCCACGATAATTTTATTTATTGCTTATTAATTTATTTTTATAATAACAATGATTTTATAGTAATATAGTATTTTTCATCTATTTTCGTTTTCAGCTTATAGTACGAATTATTTTTCACTTTTTAGATTGATATACTTAAAAAGCGTGTTTTTTAGTTTTTTTAAACTATATTTATTTTTCACTTTTTAGTTTGATTACTTTAAAAGCGTGGTTTTCAGTTTTTTAAAACTATATTTATATTTAATACAAAAACCAAATTAATCGGTTAGATAGTTTCAGAGTAATTGGTGAACATACATAGAAAAAAAATACATACGCGTCGAATTGATAACTTCCTCTTCCTTTTCTGAAGCCGGTTAAAAATAAAAAATGTAATACGGAATTTTTTTTTTTTTAAATTTTACATAGATATAAATAATGTCAGGAGTGGGGTTCGAACCCACAATCTCTTTCGAAAAACAGAGCTTCAATCCGGCGCCTTAGACCGCTCGGCCATGCTGTCTACACTCCATTCAGTAAACGTATTAAACACTTTTAATTAGCGAAAAATCACTAATTTTATTAGTTTTTTCCTAATTACTGAAAAAGTACTTAACCAATTTCGATGAAACTGAAGTGGTACCAATTTGAGAGCATCGTCTTTCATATAACACCAAAACCAAGTTAATCGATTGCATGGTTTCGGAGTAATAGGTGAACATACATAAAATAAGGAGAGTTACAAACTCACAAGCTCACAAACTCACAAACATACAGGTGAAGCTAATAAAAGCGTGTTAAAAAAAATTCCAGAGTTCCCACAGAATCCCAATTTCAAAAAATCCAGAGTAGTTAAGTTTATTTTATCATAATTTTTGAGAAAACACTCGAAGTTGCTTTTTGTCAATTAAATCTAAGAAATTTGGTTGAATTTTGTAATTTAATTTAATTTTAAAAATCGATTGTACACGTTGATCAGTTACAGGTATATCTGTCAATTTTCCGGGATTTCTTCCAAATTAAAAAAAAAAATAAATGTATGTTTTTTAACCAGAAAATTTATTTTACAAATTTAGTCTTAGTACCTATGCATTACTTCTTTAATTTCTTTTATTAAATAGATTTTCTGGTTCATATTATAATTATTTAACTCCATATCAACTCATTTAGAAGCTATTGTATATAATATACAGGGTGTTTCTAAACTCATGATACAAACTTTAAAGGTGTTATAGTACACACCAAAACAAGCAATATTAAATGGGAAACTAAGAGTCTCAAACGTCTTCTGAAGGAGATAGGCGCCATTAAAGTTTAGGGTCTAAAAATTCAAATTATTATAGAAAACAGAAAAATTGGTCAATTCGTTTGCGGTTTTCACTAAAACTATTTTTTATGTCAGTATTGTCTTGAAAATAAATTATAAATATAAATTTCAAAAAATGCCTATAGAGGGCGCTTTAGACTTTGGAGTAACGAGAAACTATTTTTTTGCCGTTATTTATTGCATCTCATTAAAATTTTTTTAGAAGCTTAGACATAACTTAAATTTTGAGCTCAAAATCTAAATCGTTGGGAGTGGTTAAGTAGCGCAAACTGAACTGTGGGGGGAGATTCAAATTTCAAATCATTATAAAAAACGGAAAATTTGTCGATTGAGTTGCGATTTTCACTAAAATTATTCTTTATGTCAGTATTATCTTGAAAATAAATTATAAAGATAAATTGCAAAAAATGCCGATAGAGGGCGCTTTAGACTTTGAAGTAACGTACAACTATTTTTTACTGTTATTTTTTGCATCTCATAATTTTTTTTTTTTAGAAGCTTAGACATAAACTTAAATTTTGAGATGAAAATCTGAATCGTTGGGAGTCGTTAAGCAGCGCAAACTGAACTATGTTCAGTGGGGGTGAGGAGGTTCAAATTTCAAATGATTATAAAAAAAGGAAAAATTTGTCGGTTTTCGCTAAGACTATTCTTTATGTCAATATTTCCTTGAAAATAAATTATAAAGATAAATTTCAAAAAATTCCGTTAGGGGGCGCCTTAAACTTTAGAGTAACCAACAACTATGTTTAACCGTTATTTTTTGGTCTAATTAAATGCTTGCAAAAGATTAGACTTAAATTTTGAGCTCAAATTTTAAATGGATGGGAAGGGTTAAGAAACGCAAACTGAACTGTGTTCAGGAGTTATCCCTCCCCACCCCTCGAACACAGTTCAATTTTCCGATACTTAATTACTCACAACGAAACATCCTTAAGGTGTTAATAGTGTATTTAGTTCTAATTTAACTACATAGCAGACAGTATCAAATTGATTCTCAAATTTTCGTACAGGTAACTTTCACCTCATATATTAGACATGCGATCATCCAGAATCTAAAATCAATAATGATGAACTAAAGGTAATCTTGAATCGTTGAAGTTATTGTCGTTGAGTTACTGTCGTTAAGTTTTTAAAAAATAATTTCTTAAATTTAAATAAAACTATTCCCTATATTTGTAAGTTTCCAACTAGCATTGCCTTTTTTTCAACAAATTTCATCTTTGACGACCTGATAATTACCTTGCATTATAATTCAATCGCGTATCTGATTTTTTAAGTGTACTTATTTCGATTACTTCTTTCTGTTACCATCAATATTGTCAATATTTCTTAAGAAATGAAATATCACATATCCGTGCCTAATAACATTATGAAAAAGAAAGATGTGTTCAAAATATGCTTTAAAATTAAGTATAACTTTTAATAGTCTTTCATCTACTGTCACAGATATATATTGCAGTGATAATAAACATAAAATTCCACATTCTCAGGACTACAGGAATGTGAAAAGGCGAAAATTATTATGAACATGCCAGCAAACATACGCAGCACGATAAAGCGGGGAAACTCCCACACACTACACAACACAGTAAAATAAATTTCCGTTAAAAAACGGAAATAGTACTGGTAATCTAGACGCCAGTACTATTTCCGTTTTTTTTTTACCAAATATTTCCGTTTTTTTTTCATTTTTTTTTTATATAAAAATTTTCGTTTGAAAGCCAAAAACGAATCTTCAGGGTCAAACTGGCATCTTTATGATTTTTATACTTTAGACAAAGACACATCAGGTCACATACATTTAATTTAAACCATAGTGGAGAAACGTCACTTACCCTCGGTGGGGATCGAACCGGGCACCTGTCCTACAGCAGATCGCAGTAGTGTAATATCATTACGCCACAGTTATACATGGACAGCTTGCAAATAACTTTACTTATTTCGAATGATTTTATAAAGCAAAGACTTTATGTTGAACTCGGCATTAATTTTTGTAGAGAATTATTTTCTACTGAGTGTACAATTCCAAATGTTTAACCGATTTTATTTCCATAATTTCAAATATTTAGTATTTAATTTTAGTTCTATAAAAAAATTTTAGATTTTAAAATATTACATGTATTAAGAGTTGAATGCATTAAAAAGTTTTGTTTTCTTCATTTTAAAGAGATTTTTAAAAGCTTATTGTAATATTATTCATATTTATTTACTTACTTGTTTTTGAAAGGATACTAACATCCTTTTTTTTAAAAAACAACTATTTTAATAAAGTATTTGTATGACGATCTATTTTAATCTCAATAAAGATAGTTATTACTGGTTATTAAAATAAATTTCCTTTATTGTTTTTTATAAAGTAGATAATCGTCAACATTATAATAATTTCTTTAATGTAATTCAGATGTTTTAAATTTTATGTGCGAATTTCTTAAAGTGAATAGATTAAAAAAATGTATTCAAATTAAAAGTAGAAATTTTTTCCATTTTAAAATATTCTACGCATTTTTTAAAAAATATGCTATAAATGAGTTAAACATTATTTAAAAATCATAATGGAAATAAAACTAACTGAAAATAAACTAATTAATCTCAAACTTAAAAAGGATTAATAAAATTTTATAATTTTTATTATTTTTTTAATATTATAAAATTGTGTTAGCTTAATATTATTAAAACAGAAAGAAATAAAGAAAATTATTATAGAAAGTTGTTCATAAAAGAGCTCTATAATGTTTTTCTATCCGAGAAATAGATGGCGCTACTAGAGTTATTTATGTAATTTATGCTGTTTTAATACGGAACTTCTCTGTTTCCAGAAAATTTACAAATTAATCTCAAACTTAAAAAGAATTAATAAAATTTTATAATTTTTATTATTTTTTAATATTATAAAATTGTGTTAGTTTTATATTATTAAAACAGAAAGAAATAAAGAGAATTATTGTAGAAAGTTGTTCATATAAGAGCTCTATAATGTTTTTCTATCCGAGATATAGATGGCGTTACTAGAGTTATTTATGTAATTTAATACGGAACTTCTCTGTTTCCAGAAAATTTACGGAAAAATTACTGTAATTATAATCTCAAAATATCAATAACGGAAGTTCTACAGTTTTTTCGGAAAAATGAAACTATTCCGTAGAATTTTACGGAAAAATCTGTGTATATTAAAGGATATTTTTTACAGTGAATTGATCTAACTTGATTTTATCATGTCTTGTTCGATATGCCTATTCAATATTACGTATGATGGGTAAGTAAAAAGTAACAAAAGTAATTGTTAAGAAAAAATAATACTTGATGAAAAGATACACCAGACTCGAAAACGTTAACTTAATTTGAGAACTTATTTTAAACGCTACTCCTTTATAATATTTGCATGGGTGAAAAATTTAGTATACACTTATGATAAAAAAGAACTCTAAATGTTATTTATACTACGATTTATTTTCATTTTATTCAAATTATCATTTTACATACATAAAATATGTGTATGTTTATGTAAAATAGAAATAAAACTTAAGAACATTTAGCTTTTTGAGACTTTTGTATACTATGTTGAATATTAATTTACTTTTTAAAGCAACATTAGTTCAGAATAAAATATTAATAAAAATTATTAGCAGAAGTGGTAAAATAATAATAACAGAATAGTTATTATTACTCGTAAAAAAGATAATTGCTAAATTCTTGGCTAAGATTATTATAAGAATATTTTGAAGATGCTTTCCTCAGTATATGGCAGTTTCTTAAAGTTCTATTTTGAAGTTCTAGGAAATCCAGTTCGGCTACAAAGTTTTGAGAGAATTTGTCTCTTCAAAAGTTTATCTCAGGAAAGCTTATTTAATGAAAATCGACAGGCAAAGCAAGTGATTCGTGAAATTGTAACAATACAGCAGTTTTTTTTTTTCAATGTATTAATTTACAGGGCAACACAAAAGTATTCCATTATATAATGAAATAAAAGAAAACATTGTTTGGAGTGCGCTTTAATTATATTAAACTATTTCACTTTTTATGAAATTCATATACGTTGCTGATATTAAAAAAAGTTACTTTCTGAACAATAGAAAGCAGATAATATTTACAGAGACACACAAAAGATTTCGGAAACTTACACAGAATCCGAAGTTCTGTATACTATTACACCGAGATCTGAATATTTTTAAAACTTCGTTTAAGTACGAACGCACCTCATTTGCTACATTTGACGTAAAATTTCAAACTTGCTATAAATAGCAAGTCGGAAATGCAATACCAAAACTTAGCAATGTCAATTTAGCAATGTCAAAACAAAAATTAATTCATAATAAGAAAGACATAATCGCATACTTTCATTTGTTTATGTAAAAAGTAACCAAAGTGATTGTTAAGATAAAATAATGCTTGATGAAAACATACATACTATTAAGAGTACGCCAGACCCGAAAGGGTTAACTTAATTTGATGACTTACTAATGTTACTGCTTTATAATATTTGTATGGATAAAAATTTAGCATGCTCTTATATTAAAAAAGGACGCTATATGTTATTTATACTACGATTTATTTTCAATTTATTCGAATTATCATTTTACATACATAAATACGGGTTTGTGTAAGTAAAATTGAAATTAAAAATTTAGTATGCATTTTTTTTTTTTTAAATTCGGTAAATATTATATATACTACGATTTATTTTCATTTAATTCGAATTATCACTTATGTCTATGTGTATGCAAATTAGAAATAAAACTTAAGAACTTTTAAATTTTTGAGACTTTTGTAAACTATGTTGAATAAATTCAAATAAAATACTTTTTAAAGCAACATTAATTCACAAAAAATATTAATAAAAATTATCAGTAGTAGTGGCAAAATAATAATAGCAGAATATTTGTTATTATTCGTAAAAATGATAATTGCAAAGTTCTTGGCCAAAATTTGCATAAGAATATTTTGAAGATACTTTCCTCAGTATGAAAACAGTTTCTTAAAGTTCTATTTCGAAGTTCTCGAAAATCCAGTTCGGTTACAAAGTTTTGAGAGAATTTGCCTCTTTAAAGGTTTATCTCAGGAAAGTTTATTTAATGAAAATCGAGAGGCGAAGCAAGTGATTCGTGAAACTGAAACAATACAGCAGTTTTTTTAAATGTATCATCGTGAACTTTTTCCTTACGTTTCATGTTCTATCGATATTATTATAAAGTTATACAATAAAAAACTTATTAAGGAAAATAAATATTTTTTTTTTCATTTTGAATTCAGAATTTTCTCAATGATACGGAAGTGCTCAATAGTTAACTTTAGCGAGTGCAAAATAAATCTTTTGTAGGTCCCTTTAAGAATGCATATTTACAGGGTATCTCTTAAATCCTTTAATACTTTTTTTTAAAAATCGTAACCGTGTGTGGTGTTTAGCACCTTAATATAACTTAGTACCTTTTTGTACCTGGTTTCCTTCTTTTAGCAAGTGATAAAAAATATTTCATCTTTTTGCAGCAGAAATTATGACTATTCCCTAAGTCTTACAGTGAAAAGTGCACTACAATAAATTTATTTTAAGTTAATTTTTTAAAGTGTCAACTTTTATATGACTAAATAACTTAAGAAATAATAACTTAATAAAAATAATAGCTTTTATATATTGACAATAAGTTATTTTTTAAGGGAATTCAAGAGTTTTACTGCATTTTTAGCGGCATTTCCCCCCTTCATTTTCTGTATCATAGTTTTTTTCAGAATTATTCGATTCAAAACCCACTTTTTAAAAGTTATTCTTTGTAATTTAATTATTATATTCCATGGCTTTGTTTAATATAAGAAAAAAAGTTATTTATGTCACAAAAAGTATTTCCCAACTATTAAAATAATAATGATAATAACAATACAATTGAACCGCGTAACAATATTGGCAGTAAAATTATATTTTTCTTTCAGTTGTCAGCTTTTATTCCTTTTGTTATGTCAGATTTTATTTACTTTTAATTCTATACCCTAATTTCTTTGCAAAAATTTTTTTTAATTTTCTGCCTTTGCCTGACTATATCTGGATGAGATACCCCATCCAGATATTTTCCCCTTTTGCTTTTTTTAGTCTTTGTTTTGGCGCAGCATGTTCCTCAAGGGATTTTGCGCCATTAAATCCCATACAACCAAACAACCATACTGTATTTTTGTATGTAATATTTCGTAATTTAATTATATATTCTTCTTCATTAAAACATTTTCAATATAAAATAGTTAAATCTAAATTTACATCTAATATATTTACGTTTAAAAACTCAACAATAATTAATTAATTTTTGCGGCTGTAAGGTCCTGTAAAGCAGTTATATTAAATATTATTTTTTCAATATGGTGAGTATTTTTTATCTATAAATAAAGTTTTTATCCGTTGATATTAAAAAGGATCTTCTTATTTAAAAATTAGACTGCAAAGAATAATTAGACTGTAAAGACTGTATCCAAAAGTTTCAGAGAAATGGTTAATTCTGCATAAAAACCATTTACCTAATTTAAGAGAGGTATCCCCCGAAATCCTCTTATACTTATCCAATGAATCAGAAAATAAATCAGGGAAGCGCCAAATCAGAATAAACTTACACAAAATTTAAAGCAAATCGGGAAACTCTGCGTGAAAAATCCATTTCCCTAAATTAAAGCGAGTTAGCCCCCCGTTTCCCCTTATACAATAAACTCCCTAAATTAATCATAGAGGCCTCTCATCAAAATTATTTTATATCTAAAATTTAAATGAAATCTTATAATTTTGCATGAAAAACCCATTTATCTGAATTAAGAGGGGGGATTACCCCTGTTCCCACTTCCTTATATTTATCCAATGAACTCCCAAAACTTATCATAGAGGCGTCTCATCAGAATGATCCTATATATCTGAAATTTGAAGCAAATCGCATATTATTATCATAAGTACATAAATTATCGGGTTACATACACATTTTCGTATGTACATACATGCAGAACGGGCGGGCACATAAGTTCTCAAGCTTTGATAACCTATGAGCTAAAAAATACGTTTTGACAAATCGTGTGTGTGTGTGGGGGGGGGGGGGGAGGGAAGCACTCCGATATCACAATTTGTGGATTTTTTATGCAGTTTTCAAAACGGTGTCTACGTAGGGATCTTTTTGGGATATTGTTTAGGTATAGATACAGAAATTCTGATTCCTCGGCGTATTATGGTGCAAACTCTGATACAACATTCTTAAGACTTTTTGTTTTTTCCAGAAATTTGTTACTAATGGCGTTGCAAGGCATCTCATCGTTTATCGATTACTGTTTTACTGTGCCTAGAAATCAAGTTCATCTAGGTTCAAGAGTTATTTGAGCAAAACAGAATTAAGGAAACACCCTGTAAATGTTGGAAAAATTATTTTAGTATCTGTTTAACTTTCGTAGTTAATTGAATCTAATAACATTGTAGATAACAAATGGTAAATTAACCATGCCAGTTGACCCCCAGATACAATTTAAACGATGTCTGTTACTTATGAAAAGAAATACAACTAATTACTGCACTGTTATACTATCGTATAATAACGTGTTAACAATCTTGTATAGTCTAACTTCGTTGCACTGATATTCGTAGTAACAATATACAAAAGTTATACATTTTCCGATAAATAATGATATAAGAAAATTAAAATGAAAAATTTAATACATCTTGCAAAAATCTTTAAAAGCAAATTTGCATACAAATGCTTCAAAGCCTTTTCTTTCTTTAAACAACCATTTTTTCGATAACGATTTTAAATTTTGCATCCAATATCCAAAGATTTCCAGTATCAATACATTCATGTTTATTTAAATAAAAATATCGTTCACAAATATTGGTTCTTTGAATTACATATCCTGAATATATATATATATTGTTAATCTTTTCATGCAGTAAAATAAAAAGAAAAAGGTTCATGATATTTCGAATGATAAAGCACAGAATAAAACGTGAGCTGTTTCACTTTATAGGTAGTCTACAGGCGCGGAAGTAGGGAAACGAAAGCTCTCGACTGCGCCCCTATATTTTAACTTAAAGCACTAAAAAAAGTTGCTATTTGGGTTGCTACTTTTTTATTCAGTGAGGTAAACTTGAAAACAGTACACAATTCAGCATGTTCTTTTTTTTTTTTAAATAAAAGTTAAAAAGTATATTCCCATTTTGCTTAAATTCTTTCTCATTGTTCCGAAGAATTCAAGCAGTTATAAAGGACTTTTCTTGAACGAGTATATCAAAAATTAAGCAGAATTATTTTCTTAGTACAATGAAAAATGACAGTTTTCAAGTTCAGATGGTTTATCAGTTTAAAAAGACATACCTCTGAATTTGATCGTCTTTATAAAAATTGTATTTATTTCCTGAAATAACAATCAGAATAAACAAACAGTGAGTGTACGTATGTTTTATACAACTTTTTGGTTTATGGAAAAACACATAGATTCATAAATTTGAACATTGTCTTTCTTTCAATAGCCAAAACACTGCATGCATTATTTTTGTATATTACAATATATACTTATAAAATTTTTCTCCACATGAAATGTCAAAATGGTACTTCATATTTGGTAATTTAAAAAATTAGAATTTAAAAGTTTTTAACACAAAAAATTCATTTTAAACTTTTTTTTATAAAAGATAACCATAAAAAGTAATTTAACGCACACTTTTTCTATTTGAATAATTATTGTATAACTTTAGTTAACGGAAACTCCATAAAATCAACGTTTAATAACTACGATCTAGAGTAATCTTAATTAAAGATGAGAGAAAAATCAGAAATACTTTAATCTGCAAATAAAAGATAAATATCATATTCCCTAGTCTAGTTAAGAAATAGTTCATAATTGCTAGTTTTATTACTCATTCATTTAAACTTTTACAGCTAGTTTGGAATTAGTATGTAAACAGAATTAATGTATTGAATAAAAAAGTGTTGCAATATATTCCATGTTGGAAATATTTACATAATTAAAGTTGGAATTTTATAACGTCATATTTTTTTAAAAACAAGCATAAATTGTAATACATGTATTATTGGTCATTTTGCTAATATTTTAATATGTTTTTAATAATGATAACTTATTCTATAATGTTTAAAATTTTCAATTGCGATAAAAACGTAAAAAAAAAATAAATAAATAAGGATTTATTATTGAAGAAGGCTGCAACATATTCTCAACTGAAAATATGTTCTCCTAATTCAAATAGTGTTTTCTTGAGACCATATTTTAAAATCATTCAGATTGATAACTTTGGATCGTTTTTTTTATTAATATGTTAATATTTTTTATAACTGAAAAAAAATATTTTTATTATATCATATTTTCATTGTATGATTTTTTATTATATCATATATTTTTTAAATTGTATAGATTATCATCATCGTCTCATTTATCTTTTCTGATTTACATTTTTCAATTGCTCCTGTAACTCAAGTCTTCCATTAACAAAATATTTTATTATGTTACATATATATATTTTTTAAACTGTATGGATTATCACGTTCAGATTGCCTCCATTTAGATTAAAATTTTAATGGCTTTACACTTATTCAAATTTAATGCGTTTCATTTTAATGGACTGGACTTGTTAAAGTTCCCAGTAATCACTTTCAGTATGGCGAAAATATTTGTTTCAAATAAAATAATCTCAACTTTGTCCTTAAATAGTAATTCTAAAAAATATAATTTTGCAAATATATCTTTTCATTCATTTTTTTCCGAAACCCTAGTCTTTCTTTTTAAAGCTGTAAGGGAGAGGCACGTGTCGAACGAAAGACCCAACGAAGGCGTATTTAAACATTTACCTCGTTGCATAGGAAATGTGAAATATTTTCTAATAGAAATGAGACTATTATAATGAGACTGCTCATTGTTTAAACCATGTTACTCCGTCACTCTCTTATAAATTGTCGTGAACTGCAAATGAAGTGTTTTTGATTCAATCTGTCAATCGTTTAGATCAGTTCATTAAGTAAATAATATGTGATAAATCATGCATTAAATATTCGATAAATTCAAGCATAATTTCACTGCTAAAAAATTTATTTAAAAAAAATTTTGTATTCGTGTTCACAGGTGCTGGGTTTGTTTGTGTCTCATATTACGCCTCAGACTTGTGTGCTAATGGAGACTATTTCATCTTGTGCTGCAGTGCAGCCTTACCAATATGTGGGAGTGAAAATTGCAAAGCTAAGCATCGTCCTTGTAACTTAAATATGTTGTGTACTTGAAGCGCTATTCCAGGGGTTTCGAGTTGGATCCCTGGCTTGGAAATTTTTCATTGTGTTGGTTTCTACGCTTATTTTGCAATTGATAATTTGCGTATTAAATATTCAAATGATATGTGGTTCACGTTTCCCCAAATATTTTATTCACTTGTGTCACATCCATCAATGCAAAAATATCCATGCAAAAACACCTTTACCCTAAAATACGTTTCTTACACTATTTCTGAACTTACTGAAACTAAAATTATGAAGAAAATAGTTACAGTAGAGGTTAATTTAAGCCTTTTCAGGAAAACTATCACGATTATACTAGGTCACATGGTTTTGGAGAACATCGCATTTTTTTCTGTTACACATAAATGTCGATTTGCGGTAGTTCAATAAAGTCGTTGAGGAACACAGAAATACTTATCATCGCAGAAATTAAAATCGTATATCGTAACCAGATATATATAGGATATATGGATAAAATTAGCAATGCTGCCCATGCGAATATTAATAAAGATTTTTGAAAGAAAAATAGTAATTATCGAGATATCAATTTCTAAAGATGCGAACGGTTTGGAGTTACATAAAGACACTGGCGGCGTACTCTATGCGCCATCGACATAAGCCTCACTCGTAAAACAGAACAGTGGACTTGACTTACGAGGAAAAAGCTGTAATTTATTTTATCGTGAATGATTTAAAAATGTCTTACTCATCTTGATATAAATTTCTTATTTAAATTACTCATCTTGATTTAAATTGCTTAAAAACAACTCATTCACTCGAGTTGTTTCAACTCTTTATGAGAAGCTGTCTTTTAAATCGTGACATGAGCGAGTTTCGTCTCAACTTGAGTTATTTTGTGGCTGAGGTTTCAAGAGAGTAGATAACAACTTTTTATATCATATTTGTGTAATGCAATATCCAGTTACTAATTCATATATTTATTGCACAAAATCTTCCATATACGAGTAAAACTGGTACTTGACCGGTTTTAAAACTTTAAGTGTTATAAGTTTAATCTGATTCAAAAATATCCTTTCTAAAAATTTTCAGTAATCAGAAAAAAAAACCAATACAACAAAAAATCAAGATAATTCAAACAAAACTGACAAATTTGCTGATGGAAAATACATCGCTTATGTTCATAAGTAATTGCAGCATTATAACAAATATACATTTAATAAATTACGCAGACAAAAAAAAACTGTGTTTTTCTTTTATCTACTCTATTTTTTTCGAATTATTTTCCCTATGCATGTAGTGTATTCAATAAATATATAGATTTATTCTTTTCACGCTGAAAAGTAAAAGGAAAAAAGTGTTCATGATATTTCGATTGATAAAGCATGAAATAAAACGTGACATGTTTCATTTATATCTAGCCATTTTGAAGAACGTTTTTCATGTAAAAATTTAAGTTTCAATATTTAGGCGGGAAAAATCTAAAATCCAAACAACATACTGCATATTTTAACGGCTGCAGAATCATTATTCCGGAAGTTAGATGAAAGTCCATATAAAATAAATTTTTAATACCTTTATTCTTGAAAATTTTTGATTTTAGATGAACGAAAAATTAGTAATACTGTAAGCTCCCGATTATCCGCGGAATTGAATGACGCGGCTAACGCAGATAATCCACAAAATTATGAAAAAAGGAAACAAATCAACATAAATATGATTCTGAACAGTAATATACACAATAGGTAACAAAAACATGCATTTGAACAATCTATGCGCACGATACATAACATAAACATACTCATTACTTAAGTAATAATAAAATTATTCTCTTCTTACAAATTTGCAGATTTGCTACTTCGAGAAATCAGACAATTTTTTTTTTCATTGAAACACATTCTTACACACAGTTAATTTGTAATTGAAGTCTTTTGACACTACTTTATCACAAAGTGACGAGTCAGTTTCTTCCTCAATACTGCATAATGCTGTAAAAAACTGTATAAATGTGTGTGCAAGGCCTTCAGCATAAGCTAAAACTACGTCGTGAGTCACTTTTTTTTATCATTTTCTTTTCATCACTCTGTTAAAATTCATACCTAACGCTTCTTCTACAATTCCTTCATCAGTTACAATCACGAATCTTGGATTTAATCGTGAATAAATCAGTTTTAATTTATCCTGAATTCTTGAAATAACTCTTTTCCTTTTTTTACGGCATTTTTGAAATGAAATGTCTTAATTCAACTGAAATTTAGACGCGTGAATAAGCCACAAATCGGGTAATCAGCTCGTGGATAGTAAGGAGTTTACTAAGTTTAATCTTCATATAAAAGAATTGTTTTATAATTCCCTGTGTAGTTAGAGAATTGTTTATAACAATTGTTTGTTTTGTTTGTTTGTTTTACATAAAATTTAGTAGGGGGAATTATGCTGCAAATCGAATGTCATTGAATTTGTTTACTATAAAAGACTTCAACTATTCTCAAACGACTGTTAAACATTTCGGGGTACTATATCATTTCAAACGTAATAAAATCTATATGATTTTCTAGAAACGCAGTAAAACATGTTTTCTGTAGAACATGGAGTGGAAAATATTTATCAATCTTTAATTAGGTCACATAAAATAACTGGATTATCTAGGGTGCCTCAAAAAATGACGCCGAAATTATGCACTACCAGATTCCTCATTGGAAGTACATAAAAAAAAGCCCAAAGAACTCTACCTATACGATCCATAGTTTACAAATAAAATACGAAAAACAAAGTATGACGTTATAGCCGATGCAAGGAAAAAAGATCATGTTGGACACAACAAAAGTCATATTTTCCCAGTTCGCTGTGCATATTGCGTCATGCATGTGTGCCCCATAAAATGACGTTAAGCCGCCACCGATGAATTCGTAAACAGCATCTTGCAGCCACCGGTATTCTTCGCATGGTTATCATGTATTACGCTTGTGAATACTGCAGCATGTATTTGAAGTACGGCCAATGTAACTGAAATAAATACTTTACGAACTGGTTTTAAATTGCCTTTATAATTGGCAAAGACTGCTGTTAATCTATCAAAACAAGTGTTTTTTTTTTTTTTTTTTTTTTTTTTTTTTTTTCTTGCACAGGCTGCAATGTCACACTTTGCATTTCATATTTTTTTCGTAAACTATGGATCGCACATACACAGTTTTTTCAGCATTTTTTATGGACTCACAACGAAGAATCTAGCTGTGCAGAGATTGGGCGTCATTTCGGGGACACCCTTTATGGGACACACGAAAAACTTTTTACAGTAAGCCAGTAGTATTTCGACTTACGTCATTTCTCATTTATGTCGTCTGGCCCTAGAAAAAAATTCCTCAATTAAAGACACACTCTATTTAAAAACTTTTCTTCTGTGAAAGCAAACTTTTCCGCAACAATCAAGTGATCGCGATAAATTAAAAAAGTCCGTAGAAAAAGCTTGAAAAACTCACTCTTGTGTTAGAAAAAGCTTCTAAGAGTAAGAAAAGAAATATTTGTTAGTTGTGACTACATTACAAGATTTTCTCACACCCTCAAAGATCCAAGCAATTTAGCTACATCAATAAATTGCAAGTTAATAACTTATTTATTTATTCAAAAATCTTGTATTGAAAACGCATTTTTTAAAGAATGTTAAATGTGTGTAAGATAATCCCTAAATTTAATAGAATATGTCCATTAGATTTTGGAGAATTTTCATTACTTATAATTTTTTTCTTATCGGAATGTGTCTCAAGTTTCCTCCTTTACGATTTACGTCACAAGTCAAGAATGAATTACTGATATAAGTCGAACTATTTCCTTATATTAATTACTTTCAACTGTTTCAGGCATAATCCTGTTTATATATAAGTGCAAAGCAAGTTACTGTAGAATAAAATGCATTTTATGTACAAATGATTTGGTTTCCAGTATTGCTTAAGAGCAATAATTGATAGAAGTGCGTTTTTAAACGGAGTATACGTTTTTAAATTTAACTAAATTTTTGACATATATTACATGGTATGCATAAATTCTATAAATGATATACAGTGCTCACAAAAGTATTTGTAAGATATATTTCAATGTATATGAATTGCTTAAAGATGGCATTTAATTAAGTTATGCATTTTTTTGCTTAATTGTATTTAAAAAACTAAGAGATATCTCTAATATATAAATAACTTCATCTAAAATCTTCTCGAAGAACAACGCAGTTCAATCAGTAAGAATTACTGAGAAGCACTACCATATACTTTTTATAGAATAAAGCAAACATAGTAGTTAAAACTGATTTGCACACAAAATATCTTAATCACATTACTTTCTATGAAAGATATTTGCTTAAACATGATTTAAGCTGTGTTATATGTTTGAAAGCTTGACTAAATTTTAGTATATCATATCATTTGTATAAATTATATAAATTATATACAGGACTGCAGAAATATATTTCTGAGCATTATTGTGAGAACAAATTATTTAAAGTAGTCTTTTTAATTAAATATTCATTTACTAGCTGAAATATGTATTAATATACTACGAAATGTTTGTAGAACATCAATTCGTATGCAGGTATATCAGATAATTGGCCACCTACGGATTGTGTTGGTCGGAAATGCTCATTTAATTACGGTATGCGTTTTATAGTTGATTTCAACTTTAGCATATTGTGTGATGTATATAAATGCTATGCATCTTATAGAATACCCCACGAAACGAGTCTACTAATATTACAGCCTACGAAAAAAAGCTGCAAAAAATGACTTACATTATGCATTTGGTAGGCGAATTAAAAATTAGCATGCTGTGATATATATAAAAATCGTTACCTTATATGAGGAATCGTAGAGAAAAATTAATATCTTACTGACTATGGGCCGTATTTGCTGAAATTGGGTAAAACCAATTTCGTTATAAATGTATTTTAAAACATAAATAAAGAAAAGGATACGATAAAATAGCATTATAGTATAATTATTACATTATACGAAATCAAATTTTGAATGAAAACACATATTATGGATTGATAGTTATACACTGGATGATTCAAAATAGCGATTTTATTGATTGCTTCTTAAACTGTTGAACTCAGAGAAAGCAAGAAGACGAACTTTTAGTGCCTTAAAATCCCAAAAAATCTTAAAATTCAATGTAGTTTAGACGTAAGAAGAAGAGGTGACATAATTTTTTTAGACGCAAGATAAGATTTATATAAATAAAAGTTATAGAAAAAACGGGATGCATAAAAAATTAAATTTCATATATTAATGTGTATGCACCTTTTTTACAAAAATAAGCTATATATGAAAAGAATGAAAAATCATAAGTCAAGCATGTCCTTTTGGATGTTGGACAATATTTAATTAAATAAAAGTTTTAGAAAGATGGCAGCGTAAAATTTCAAATTTTAATATGTAAAGAGCTCTTTGAAAAACAAAAACCATGCATAAAAAGAAAAAAGAATTCTAAGTTGGGCATCGCCTTTTTAGACGCATAACAACATTTATTTTAATAAAACATGTCGGAAAGAAAACAATACATAAAAAAATCATATTTTACTGCATAACTAGCCTTTTTAAAAACAAAATCTATGCATAAAATCAAAGATGAATCATGAATCAAGAATAGATTAATACTTTCCCCACTGTTAGAAAACTTCGGTGTTTAATAAGGTAAAGGATAGCTAAATAAATAATTTGGAAAACGTATAAAACATTGAAGTACCAATTTCACAAATTATCATCATTAGTTGTAGAGATATCCAAGCTGTTTTGCGCAGCTATGTATATAAACAATACATTTTTACATACATTAATAACATGTTGAATTTTAATTTAATTAGGAAACGGATAACACAGTTAAAAATTTCTCTACAAAAATTGCCAGCAATAAATGGAACTTTACTCGATTTCTGTGTTCTGACCCTGTTTATGATACTTAGAATTTATATAAGCATCAAGTAGTATGCAAAGGAAAATTTTCATTAAAACACGCATACTATAAATAAAAAGTTACTTCCAGTGATTGTCGCTCAGAGAAAGTACTGAAGTCGAATTCTTTCGTGCACTGTAAGAAGAAAATTACAAAATTACAAAAAAAATTTGTAGTACAATTATTTTCCAAGACCTTTTTATACAATGTCAACAATAAAAGTTCATGTAACAGATACAGATTTGCACTTTGAATCAAAAAGAAATTTAAGGTTACTAAGAAATTTTTTGGAAAATCGTATTCCCAGAACTTTTTAAGTAACGGTAACGAGGATTACAGATAAAATTTTAATAAAATTGCCAAAATTTTAGTAGATTCTTTTGTAAAGTTAAAGATGTCTCTAGTTTTGCTTACAAATTTAGTAGATTGACATCATTTTCTTGTACAGTGTACATATAAAATTTTAGTAAGCATAACAGATTTCGGTAAATTTAGATTACTAATTGTCACAGTTTTTTTTACAATGTGTGCCCTTATAAATGAACGATAAATGCTACGTATACCATATTCTCCAGGAAAAAAACTTCTTCTAATGCAGTGTTGAAATCAGACACTTTTCTCCGGGAGAGATTTCTGCTACTCCTGAGGGAGCACTTTTGATTGCACTTTTTGATCATTAAAAACATAAAATCTCAAAACTTCCAAGGAAACTTCCGGACCTCATAGCTCCGGAGGAGGGATAGGGGTAGTGTTTCTCCCAGACCTACCCTATATTTCAACACTGTTCTAACGCATATCAATGACGTATATAAATTTCAATATCTTTAAAACAGTGTATTATCATTAAAGCATTGCAATCAACTTTTTCCATAGTTCTTAATGTAATGGAATCCCCCTGAGTGTCCTTGTAAACGAACTACAAATACTATTAACAACATTTTCAATATCAAACATCTCTTAACAATATATCTTAAAAAGGTATTTTGATTACATGATAATAAATTGATAACATTATTTTTACGAGATTTTGAGTACGGTCAACAGACAAAGAAACAAACCAAAATCATAAATACTTTTCAGCGACGTGACGTTTAAAATTGTTAAAATTAACCTGGATTTAAGTACTTTTTAAAATCGAAGTATGTTTCTGTCTCTTGCTCATTAAGAGGTAATCACCATAATCTATATTTTAAATCACCTGAAATATGAATGGCGAGTGTATGTATAGATACGACCGAGTTTTTCTGTGTGTATGTATTTGTATGAGCGAATATCTGAGTGTGGGAAAATATTGCGTCATATTTTTATAACTCATTAGCACTATACTTAATCCTAATCCTTTGAGGAAAAGTGCGAAACATTATATCCCATTTGCATTTAATTAACTTTTACTTTTATAATTTTGGCGATTAAAAGCTGAAAAGATGCTTTACCTTATTTTGAAATTAAGTTTTTCCAGATTAGCGGTGGAAATTCAACATTACAGAATCACAATTGCTTGTCCCTCAAAGGTTTAACCTCATAATTCACATAATATAATGTCAAGAAACTGATATTCCACTAACACGTTAAATATGAATACCTGCTCTGTGTTCCAAGGATGCGGATTTCATGAGAAATGACGGTAAATCTTTTGCATATATTATTGAATTCGTGTGACACTTTTCCCTATATTTGCTCTAAAACTCGATATCGAAATTTACAGCTCACTAAAAGTTCTCCCAACCGAGAGGTGCACATAATTAACAAAATTACTCACGAGATGCTCTATGGTAATATTTGATAAATTCATTGGTGGCTGTTAACTGACTACATCATTATGTTGTTATGGAAACGTTCTCAGGAATTAATCAGCTTTTCAAAATAATGACATTCAAGTGGAAAACACAAATGAAGCATTGTATTTTAACATGTGCGAAGAAAATGCAGAATTAATCTTATTTTTAGTGTTTTGTGACTTGATACAATTTTTCACACCACTGTATATTCTAATTTTTATAGAAAACTTCTAATTATATAAGGTTTATTAAGTTCGAATTATATGAGGTTTGAAATTAAAAAGAAAACTAATTTTTTCTACGAATGACTAATACAAAAGCGAAAATTTTAATAAAAAACCTAAAGTAAAAAATCATGCATTCTCAAATTGGAAATAAGCAGATACATTTGTAAGAGCATATTTTTTACATGTTTTTATTTAACTTCGTTTATTGTCATTTTAATTAAAATCTTGCAATTGATTTTGACATTCTTTTGTGGAACTGATTTTTCTGAAACGCTAAATTCAAATTCACTATCGATGATAAAGCCACATTCAAGTATTTTATAACCATACAGGGTGTTTTTTCTTTCCAAAGTTTTGAAAGTAAAACCCTCTAACAAAAGAAACCACTGATCCAAATGACCTGAAATTTCACAAATATGCCGCCAAATAATGGGAATTTTTTTAGGCGTGATTAGATTTAAGCAAAAAATTTTAAAATTAAGCTGACAGATGACGCTACATATGCAGTAATGTCAGGAGAAGAGGGTTCGCACGACACTTGCGCATTGGCGATAAAAATATCAAGCACGCATACCTCATATAGTAATTTAAGAAAGTAAAAAATTTGAACGGATAACTACCATAAAATGAAGTATGTAAGCTTTCCCTTCCTTATTTAATAAGCAAAAGTAAAATTTAGAGGGAAGCTTAAAATCGAGATTTTTTTTAATAATCATTAAAAAACACCTCTATATTCTTAATTCAGAAGTAAATAAGGCAAATAAAGACTGAAAATATTCAGTAATTTGGCATAATTCCGATAAATATTATCTAAATGCCTCCTCGCTAAAACGCATCGTTAAACAATAATCCCTAAGTTTAGAAATTTTAATTCTTTTTCAAATTTACTTCTTTTTTTGTATTTAACAATATTTAATCAATCGTCAAAGCCCCATCTCTTCCAATCTACTTATTTTTATTTTAAAATCTTTTTCTTAAATCTGTTACCCAAAAACTAATGAATTTATACACATGTTTTTTTTTTCTTTATGGGGAATATGGGGAATTTAACCGGCAATATAACTAATGATTATTATGACAAATGAGTAAGAGAGTAAAAAGCATGTAAAGCATGTTAAAGATTATTTTTTCTTTGTATTCAAATGTGTCTCACGTGTGTTCACACAATAACCCCACTATTCTAGCACATGTGAACTTTTTTTTTTTTTTTTTTGAATTTATAAAACGATTTAAAAAAGTAAAGGACTGTCCATAAATAATGTCATACTTTTTTCAATATCTCACTTTTTTGTCACAAAGTATCACACTTCAACATACCCCTCCCCCCTCTTTCAGGGCCCTCTCTAAGACTTTTTATTGGTGGGGGGGGGGCGAGCCTTAAATTGCCTAGTCAAAATTCAGTATTTGCCAAATCAGTGAAACACAAACATAAATAGTTCTCGGTGTTTTCCAACTAGTTCTATAATTTTAGCAAGTTCCAATTAAAAAAAAACAATCCAATTAAAATAATTAATTTATTAATTTTAGTACCAATTAAAGTTTTCCAATTAAAAAATGTAATACAGTTTTTTTTTTTTTTTTTTTTTTTTTTTTTTTTTTTGTAAAAAGCTTAATAATATTTCTAATTATACTGGTAACTTTCGTCAAATCTCTCAGAAATAGAAAGGGAATTATAGTTTTTTTTATTAAAGTTTTGAACTAATTTGCCAGTTCAGTTTGTAAATTTGCCAACTGTAACAGCATGTGCAAACATTTTGGGGGGAGGAGGCTCCCCCTTGTCCTCTTCTTAACGAGGCCCTTGCCCTCTTTGTTACAATCATCAAGCTCTATTACATAAACATGTATTCACAGTTCGAAGACAGAGCACTACCTTATAGGTCATATTTCATATTTTATTTTTACATTTTAAAAACGTGTTTTAATGACATCAGTGAGCCGTAATAAAAATGATTCTTGTACTTATTTTGTATGAAATACAATTCAGGCTTACAACAAAAACATAATTAATAGATAATAGTTCTAAAATATTGATATGAACGAGCAATTGAAAACAGTAGTGTTTTGAAATTTGGAATACTATTTTAATATGTATTGGCTTTAAATCTTATCTTTACTTTATCAACACAAAATGCTTTATTTTCAAAATGTAATCTGCTAATTTTTAAGGCTTTTATTTTATCCAAAATCTGTGATGTCACATTTCTTCTTACCCCCTCCCACCTCTTTGTCACAAACTGTCACAGTTTCACGAACCTTCCTCTCCCTTTCTAAGTGTGACATCATTTGCGGACAGCCAATAAAAAAAACTATAAAGATGATTTTTAAAATTCACCACATGTAAAAAAAACTCTTATTTACTATATTGAGGAGTTTTTGTTTATAAAAATTAACAAGACAAAACTATATTTATGTGATCAGTTCACATGTGGCCCTATTTCCTCTATTTATATATTTATATCGCATATTTTCATTAATAATCTTTGTAAGCATCGTGGCTTAGTAATTTATTTATTTATTTATTTATTTAATCTGCACAAACACAAAATTAAATACAGCATGAGATATTTGAATTTCTAAGAATTTCCAAGCGATATATGCTTTTGACATTTAGCATAATTATAGAATTTAAAATCTTAATAATGAGAAATTTGCTATTTTAGAACGGTTAATTAAGTAGCATGTACATTATTTAAATATTTTTTTTAGTTTTTATATTTAATTACTCAAGCATATGGATTTTTGACGTCTTTAGCTTTTTTTTTTCTTTATTTTTGCTATTTTCTCAAAGAAAATTGAATTTATAAATTTCTCAAAATACGTTTGTTTTGAATAAAATCCTTTAAAACCAATATTTGAAATTTCTTTAAAAATAACAATAGTTTAAACCAGTTTAAACGTTTTGATGACAAAGTTTTTCCCTACTAATTATTCCTATGTTAGCGAATGCTGTTGGCACAAAATTAATCAAATATTATTGCCATTCTTGAATTTTCAATGAATTTTAAAGTTAATTTACCAACATTACACATGCCTGCTGATATTAGTGTTTGACGTTTTATACCTTGAATTTGAATCAGATTCCGGAAGATTAGTTTTAAATTGAAGTACCGTATATACTCGTGCATAACGCGCACTTTTTTTACAGAAAATTAAGGCAAATTTCCCTGATGCTCGTTATACACGGAATATTTTTTTTATGATGGATGTAATCATACGATATGCATATGAATCAAGAAATGTATTCAAAGAAGACATTAAAACTCGAAAAATTTTACTTAATAAATGTATTGTTGCATCTCTGTTTCAATCCTTACATTTTTTGTTATACAAAAAAGCTAGAAACATTATTTAAACGGTAATTTGCAATTCTCATTTCTGTCTCTCACTTCTACTCTCCCCCCCCCCCTTCCCCGTCGCTCACTTACTACCGGAAGTCTAAAAATGTTATTTCGCCTTGTTTCTTGGCCTAACGTAATATTTTCTTCGACTTTCTTTACTTAAATTCATTTGGCCATTGCTTTACTTGCATATCAAATTTATGATGCGCGTTAGATACGAGATTTTAAAAAATCGCCATTTTTTCTTGTAAAGTAAGGGGTGCACGTGATACACGCGTGTGCGGTATACACAAGTAAATATGTATTTGAGAAGAATATATTACAAGTAATTACGTCACATATTTGTCTGTTCTCTGTCTGTTTATCACGGAGTCCGTATACAATTTTTATAAGTCAGAGACTTCAAATTATGTGTGCTTATAGCTGAATGCTTCGTGTCACATGACAAATTATAAAATTTTCAAAAAGGTCTATTATCTTACTTAAATTGATTTTATTAATGTTATTTATTCATTTTTTCGATTTAAATTTCAGTAGAGAACTTTAATTTGAACGTTTTACATGCAGACATAATAACTTGGAGATAAAGCATCCCGCTAATAAACGAATGTTTATCAGTTATTCTTAGTTCGATCCACGGCGCTGGAAGTTGAAATTTCCATATTATGATGGATATAATTAAAATAAATTTCGTCTTTTTTGTCAAATTAAAAGTTTATATTACTAGAGTTTCGTTCATCTGATCCTTCATAATGTTTTTTTGGAATTCAGTTTTCTTTCTATTTCAAAAACTATTATGATTTTAATGATTCGGCATTTAAAATTTCGTTTAAACATTTTTGTTCGTTTTTAGAAATTTAAAATTTTATTTATATCCTCGTTAATTTTAATTTTAGATTTTCAACAACTTTTGAAATTTGGATTTTATTTAAATAATTTGATTTAAACATTTTTAATTTGAATAAAATAAATAACTTTCTTTTATAATTATTTTAAAATTAAATTTGTTGGTGATACCATTTATGGAAGAATTTAATAATTATAAATTAACAATTTGGATTTATCAATTAAAAGATAAGTTGTTTTGGAAGAAATATTAAACGAAATCCGATGTGCTATCTGCGTTCACATTTACTCGCTTATTTTTCAACTGCATTTTGATCATTTGATATCTGAATGCATAGCTTTCTAGAAAGTGTTTGAAAAATCAAATGGAGATACTCCATATTGACTTCTAATGACTAATAGTGGTGTACCGAGTAGTACTTTGGCCGAGTAGCCGAGTACTGACTACTCGGCCAAGTACCGAGTATCGAATGCCGAGTACCGAGTAGTTGTGTAATAAGAAAATAAAACACTGATGTGCGCATAAAGCGAGCTTAGGTGTAATATATATAAATATACCTGTGTACATATATCTATACCTGTGTGTACATATAAAAAATAGTATACATATATAGTATAAATAAATGTATTAAATTTGAAATTTACTTGAGCACCTTTTGAAAACAATTTTTGACAGTCCAAAACTAAGAAAAAAGGAGAATTGACACATAGCAAGTACAATTATTAACCAGTACAAAATTAAAACATTCTTTAACCCTCCAATTTATTCCGACCATTGGAATCTGTCTATCAAAAATAAAAATGTTTATTGGTTGCAGTAACAATTCATTGAATAATGCAAAACATTTCATATTTATTTTGTAACTGTCTGTACCTTTTTTTTTTATAAAAAAAAATGTATTGGCTTTGCAGTTTCTTTTCATTTTTCATGTGTACAGATTAAATTATGTTATTTTAAATTTATCATTTTTTAAATTTATTATTTTTTAAATTTATTATTTTTTAAATATCTCAGTAAAAAACTAACCTTTTTCAATGAAAATTATAAATGTGTAAATTAAGAATGCCGTAAAAAGCAAGCTCTAGGATTGATGAGTGTAGATGATCTAGAACTTGAAAATCCACCAAAAAAGCAAAAAATACATCATGAGAATGTCAATCCAGACGAACCAAAAGAAAAAATGCGAGCAAAAATTTAATCTATTTTCTGGCAAAGTTTTGAGGAAATTGCAAATGAGCATAAAGATTGTGGCACTGGTACTAGTTTAAAATCTCTGCATAAAGAATTCGTACAAAAAGAGATAAAGGCTTTCTTAACAGAAGACTTATGTAAAATTGACTCTTCATTTGCATAGTGGGGGAAAAAAAACTTTTCCAATTATGTGCAACCTTGCAAAAAACTCTTATGTGCACTTTCAACAACTGTTTATTCTGACGTATATTTTTAGAGGCAGGCCAAATTTATAATAGTAAAAAAAATGGCCTGTCTACTGATAATGTGCACCATAATTTGAAATATAATAAATTTAATTATTAATTTTTTATTGCATTTATTGTATTTTCAGTTTCTTTATCGAAAATAATAGCCTTTTCTGTTTTCCTGTATATGAAAAAAGTATATTTATTTGTATAAATGTGAAATTTTAAGAGGGTTCTTGTTCTTAACATTTTCTATATTTTACAGACATATTGTTAAATACAGAATAAATAGTTTTATGAATTACTACATATATTATACATTGATATTCAAATAACTTTTTAGAGATCAGTTATAAATTCATATGCTTAAAAAATGAAATTCTTACAACTACTCCATATTGGCCGGGTAATCGTCCAAAATTTGGCTGAGTACCGAGTACTCGGCACATTGGCCGAGTAGGCCGAATTCCGAGTATTTACCGAGAACTAGGTACGGCTCTAATGACTAAGTTCATAAATCTTAATAGTTATGATTAGAGTCATAAATTGGTAATAGTTAATCAAAACGGTGCAGTGTAAGTTATATTTTTCTAATTGATAATTTTCAAAAAATGTTCCTTTCAACTTTTTTGAATATCATTTTAAGGGATGAAAAGACTTCCTATAGGAAATATGCGAGAAGACTCGTTTCCTCGGAAACTATGCAGCTGATTTTGATGAAACTGAATTTCATATTCTCTGAATTATGCTTAAAACTTATGACTGACAGCTTTTTGTTTTCGTGACTAAAACTTTTTAATTTAGAACAAAGGCAATTTTTCAGAAACTTTCCCTTTTTCAGATTTTTTTTTCTTAAACTAAATATATTTTTTAAAAAACTGCCTGCTACATGTGATCTTATATTTATACACTATCACGAAAAGAAACATTACAAAAATTGATCGAGTGCTTTCTTAGAAAATAGCATTTTTACCTGAAAGTAGAATTTTTCGAAGAGTTAAAAATACTTACACTTTTAACATGTATGTCATTCTTCTACAGCTTTATGAAACACATAAATTAAGGCATGCATGAACACGGATAAAACTTTGTTGCATTAAATAAATGAGTTAGAGTAAAATTATTGTCTTTTCTTAATTTTCAAATGATGTACTTCTCAGTATGAAAATTTAAAATTCATTTTTATTACAAAATAACCATCTGTACGGGCAAACTTATGCAATTTCATGACACTTTAAGTTGGAAGTATGTGAAATTGCCAACTGTACTCTGTTTGATTAAACTTTTATGCTTAAAAGTAACTTTTACTTGCGACAGTTTAATGGTTGTTATTCACCGTACCATGTCGTCATTATGTAATATTCTGAAGATTTGTATAATTTAATAAGACCTCAAATGTTGTAACCGGTTTTGCCTTTGAGATTTTAGAGCGCAACATTCCTATTTACATAATATATAAATATATTAATAAACACATGGTATGGATATTAAATACCCAGACTGTCATTATAAAACTTTTTAGTCGTGATCAATCACACGATAAACATTGTCGCCTTCTGTATAATTCTCTTGACGATCCCTGAACTGCACCATCCATATTTTCTACTTGGCAATGCAGTGCAGCAAACCTATTCCATGTGCTGATTCTATCTCCGCTATTTTTTTTTTTTTAATTACGAATTTTTTTTTTTTAAGTGGAATTTTGGATTTCTTTTAACCTCTTCAGACCTGAGGTACACAAATGTGTACCTCCATTCTTTTCCTCATAAAAACTAAACTGTTCGAATTTTTTGCATTTCTACTTTACTTCTATACAGCTGAATGTTTTTTGCTTTAAAACAAACCCAAGAAATGTCAGCACTGTTGAATATAACTTCATAAAATAAATTTTATTTTCATCGGAATTTCAAAAATACCTTCAAGACATTGTGGCCAAAAAAGTAAGAAACATTCATGATTATTTAACTTGAATGCTTTACAATAAAAAAATTTGAAATTTTGCTGATCATTTACTTGTTTAATGACCTTGATTTTGTTATTGCGTAAATTTATATTACTGATAGTTAAACTGGTGTTTTAAGAGGATTAGTACTTTTGTATCCATATTTATAAACCTAAATTACCAGACCCCTAAAGCACTGATTTTATAAAAATGACTCTTTCTGTCATCTATGGTGTCATTTCGATTATATAAAAGCAATAAATACATATTTGCAGAGTTATTTTATGCTCAGGTCTGAAGAGGTTAAATAATTTGATTTGAATAGTTTTAATTTGATTAAAATAAATAACTCCCTTTTATAATTATTTTAAAATTAAATTTATTGGTACTATCATCGATGTAAGATGTTAATAATTATAAATTAACAGTTTTTATTTATTAATTAACAGATAAGTTGTTTTGAAAGAAATATTAAACGAAACCGTGTGGGACATCTGTAATCACACTTAACGAATTGGTTTTTTTTATTGTTATGTTTTAATATATACTGCTAATCTAAAATTCAGGTCAATCCGGACCTATTCCATTTTCGAAAATTACGCTTGAACAGATTAACTGATTACAATAAAAAAAATTCAATAATGTAAAAGTACAACGTAGGTATATAGACATAAAATGAAAGTATGCACTGTAGACCTACTCGTAAAAGCCATTTTAAAAAAAGGGCTCGTATACCAGTTTGTTTGCTTGTCAGTATAAAACATTTTTCTAAAATGGAAAAAAATATTTAATTTAGATGATAAAAATTTATTTTTTCTTTATAAAGTATGATTTCAAAAATTAGCTACAAAAATGTCTCCCCCAACTCTCGCAGACGGAGTAACTTGCCTATTTATAAATTCGCGATTTTAAACTTTTTGTAATGTTTTTGTCTCATTCTGAAGTTCCATTGGATTATTATAAACATTAGAAATGATTAAACAAGGAATACTATTTTATCCGAAAGTCCGATTATCCAACATGAACAGATCTTATAAATCGGACGAGAGAATTTTTAATATAGTACTACTAAGTACTTGACATTTTTTTAGCAAGCACTTTTTTTTCTATGTAGCAAATTCTCAAAACACAAAAATAAACACACTTTAGAACACTTTTTGTTACCAAATGTACAACATTTAATGTGTTGTTAATTAGAAAGCTTCATATACAAAACTCTTCTTGTGCTGTGATCGTGTTTTTAATATGTTGCAAAAAGATTGCTATTTTGAAAAGAGGCTAAAGTTTCATAAACTCCTGCATAACTATTTGGACTGTTTGGCAGGAGTTTATGAAACTCCAGTTATCCTCGCAAGTAACAAAAGATTAGTATACACTGATGAAACTAAACGGAAGTTTTCAAAAAGATTAAAAATGCACAAAAAAGATATTGCACAGTCAACACTGACTACAGCCCTCGCAAGATTACATTTTTCAAATTAGGGGAGATAAATTAATTTTGATGAATCTTAAATCATAAATCCATGCAAGAATCCATATCTTAATAAAATTTTAGTGTCCATTACGATCATTAAGCTCAGACAACGTGCTTGTAACGATCATTTGTGATATACCATTCATAAAATCTGGCATAATATTCTATAATAAAAAAAGCAGGTTTACGCACTCTCAACTCAAGTATGCTCGTGAACTCTTGGACGTATGTGTTTATATTTTGAAACTTTAAATTGAATTTAACATATTTCCATTTTATCCTGACGACGTTCGCAGAAGCGATATGAAACGTAGATAACTTTTAAGTGTATTTTAAATGTATTCTTTGAAGTGTACCATTTAGCAATGTGTATTTATTTTAGTACATATTTTTAGCATATTACAATCATCACAATTTCAGTCCCAAATACGGGTGTTTATATTTTCGCTATTACCTTAATAAAATATTACATGAAGGCAATCTGTCTCATTCGAGGCATAAATATCGCAAATCGAAATTGTTAAGCTCAAAAATGTTTTAAATATTATACATGACTTAAAAATTACCAAACGTCAATATTAAAATTTTTTCATATTAATGTACTCTATCGTCAAATAAAAGCTCTGAGATTGAGAAATTAATACAAAGTCATCGAGTCAAAATAGAGCACGAAAGCACTTTGAATGTTTTATTCTTAATATGACTGCTATATGTAATATGAATAGTTATTAATCATATATTACATACTTTCTATTCCTTATCTAATAATTTGCTCTTGAATCTACGATTAATATCTCAATCTCATTTATCTTGCATTATAATGACAAAAATTAGGCAATTGCGATCGAAAAAGTGACAGCTAATTTCTAAATTCGTTTCATTCGGCTGTGAATAGTAAATTTCGTGGAAATTGGCTCTAAATCACTTGCATAATTACTGAATTTGGCCGAAATTTTCTTATATATTTTTTTTCAACGACTTAGATTTTACGTGTCATTAAAAATATCCAGTCTTTTGAAGAGTTTCCTTCATTTTTCCGTTTAAATGTACATTTTAGTACTATAAAAAGAGATGAATAAAATATATTTATATCAACAGATTGTGTTTTTTTTAAGAGGTTGTTCTTAAGTATTCTTGTTTCTCGAAATATCAAGTTTTTTTGTGTTTTGTCAAAAGAAACTTTAGTTCGCAAACATGAAAGCGCAAAGGCAAAATTTTGTGTATTAAAATATTAGCATAGATACAAAGCTTAAAAATATTTAGTGTACTATTAACAGTGTTTTAAGCAACCCTTACACTTAACGTTTGAAGAGATGAATAAAATATATTTATATCAACAGATTGTGTGTTTTTTAAGAGGTTGTTTTTAAGTATTCTTGTTTCACGAAATATCAAGTTTTTTGTGTATTGTTAAACAGAAAGTTTAGTTCGAATATATGAAAGCACAAAGTTTTGTGTATTAAAATAATAGCATAGATACAAAGCTGAACAATATTTAGAACACTATTAACAGTGTTTTAAACAACCGTTACATTTAACGTTCGAAGTATCCACCCAGGTACAAGTATCTATTACAGAACTTCAAATTCTCCGGCTTTTTAGAAAACAGTATTTTAATACAGAAAATGTAGTTTTATTTAATTGGAACATCTCGAGGATTTAAGTAAACTATATTTTCTCTAAAGTAATAGTGATGTGCAAAAAGTCGGAGATTTGGCAACTCTGCTATTACACTTTTTTGTTGTTATTCTTGTTTATAGTACCTCTTTTTCTTGTTGCCATATGTGAAGACATGTTGGTGATAGTTGTCTAATTTGGCGAAATTCCCATTTCTAAATTTTTGTAAATTTTAATGAAGGCATTTTTTTAATTCACAGTTCTTAATTTATTATTATTATTATTATTATTATTTGAAACAACAGAATCTGCGTTAAAAGTAATCTTTTCATACAAAACAACATTTTAAAACTATAATAGAAAGCAAATTGTAATAAACTCATTTATGCTTAGTTTTTATCAACATAGTTTAAAAACATTACTTGAAAAGTCATCAATATCTGTCTTTAATTTTTATCAATTTTCGGCAATCACTTTCATATTAAACAACAATATTATAAATGGATTCACATTAAAAATTCTAATGTGCTTTTAACACTTCTGAGCGCATTTATCATGGCTATAATGGATTTTTTGATAATTTTAGTAAGTTGTTTACATCGTAAATGTATAATCCGATTACTACAAATATCAATAAGTTGAGTGTTAAAAACTTTTCAACAAAAAAAGTTTAAAATGAATGACTTCCTTATGGATTAAAACTCATTAGTTTAAGTTGACACATGACGCACTTACCAAAATAATGACGTCATTAGCAAACTTTATGACGTCATGAATGCTTGGTGTTTATGGTTTTCAATACATATGAGTTCTTGAATGTTTATTTTCATTTTCAAAGTCATGGTTATCTATAAATAGAGTCTTTATTTGAAATCACAATTCTACTACAGGTAACGGTTCAATTTATAGCTTTTCTAAATGTGGTATTTTTAGTATATTTTAAAAAGCATTTTTTTCATCGTTTATATCACTATCATTGTAACTGAATTTTTTTCTGCAAAATAAATTATTTTTAGAATAATCCTACGTTACTTAAAATCACGTAAATAAAACACGGATCTTCCCCCAATTTCTTTCGAAAATATAACGAGAACGCTCTTCATTAACGACAAGTGCTTTTTTTTTTTTTTTTCCTTTTAGAAATTCAACTGTAACCGTACCTTGATTTCCTATATAAGTAAATAAATCTGGGTCGTCTACTTTTCCATCGCATAAAAAATGCATTTAATTTTCGAAATGTTGTTTTTATTTTATTTGCAGTAGATTTTCCAGCTAATAAATTGAAATAAAGTCACGTTCGCCGGTTCCAATCTTAAAGATATGTATTCCTGATTAGATTTCTTAATTACACTTTTAAGATGTTTTTACATATTTGATGATAGCTTTGCGATTTTTTTATGTACTTGTGGGAATTGACGTAAACGTCTTTATTCATTTATTTTCATTTATGTGATTATTAAAATAAATGGCAAAAAGCGGAAGTGTCGGTCGCACTTCCGGTGTCGCATCATTTAATTACTTAGTAGAAAATACTGAATGTATGGAAAAACACTTGATAGTTTGTTAAGTGCATTTTATTTTGATAAATATTTAAGTAATATTGTGAATTGGCATGTAGATATATTTGTGTGCACACTAATCAAGTCGTTATTGTCGTCGAACTGAGCGATATTTTAAATAATTGGCTGAATTTTAAAAGTTCAGTCTTTTATTAAATGTAATTTTATTTATGCTTTTCCGGTGCAGTTTTTTTTCTCATACGATTTATGTAACTAAGTGTGCATTTGAAAATGGCGCGATATAATCATACAGTTACAAGTGCTAAACTGCCAGAGAACATAGTTAGCTAAATCGTCACATAATTTTTCCAATGTGCCCTCATTAATTGGGTCGCTGGTACTTCATCCCACCGATTTCAGAAGGGGTGTCTGTTTCTCTCGTGCCTTAGGCTCATTCCTTTAGCTTTTAGTAGCGAATGTAATACTAATTAAGATGAACTGGTTGGAATTCTTCTTCTATACGTTTTCTGAGGATTTCAGTTTCATATTCTCGGATTGAGAACATCTGGAAGAAATATTTGACTATACTCTCTTCATCTTCTGCCAGCCGTTTCACTTAAGGCCCCTGTCCTCGCTTGAGGAAACGCTCGCAAGCTAATGCTATTCCTATAGGGAAGCATTTTTCTAATAACTCTTTTGCATTTTGACATTTTTGAATAATTTTTTTTTGCATTGGATAGCTGAGGTGCATGCCGACAGCGCACCATTTTTACTTTTTCGATTTTGGTTGCAGATATTTTTTTAAAAGCATTTTCAGTTTCGAAACCGGTTTTGAAAGTGAAACTAACTTTGTAAAAAATATCTGCAACCAAAATCGAAAAAGTAAAAATGGTGCGCTGTCGGTATGCACTTCAGCTATCAATGCAAAAAATTATTCTAAAATGTCAAAATGCGAAAGAGTTATTATAAAAATGCTTCCCAATAGGAATAACATTAGCTCACTAGCGTTTCCTCGAGCTAGGACTGGGGCCTTAACACCATCACCTCGTGCGTCTCTAGCATTATCATTTCATAAGCCATGACCTTTCGATCCAAAGCGGCGGTCATTAATGTCACTGCCCCCTCAACAATGCCTATTCACTGAGCAGACGACAAACGTAAAACGTCATGAAGTGGAGGCGAAATCACTAACCTTATTGGTTCCACAATCGCCACGAAACTCAAAACGCGATCGTTGTCAGGGAAACGGCCTCCACTACGTCACAAGCGAGAAGGCATTGTAGAGGAGGCAGTGTTAATGTGCATCAGCAGCGTTAGCGTTCGTATGTCTCGCGGGGAGGTAATCTAACCAAACAGCCATTAACAAAATTGACCTCTATACAAAGTATTTTTCTTCTGCAAATTCTTCGCGGCTTTTTCTCGCAATGTCCTCGCGGCATTTTATTCGTGACTTGAAACGCTATCCACTGATGCACTAAAAATATTTACCAACAAACAATGAATAATAATTTAATTAAAGCATGAATGCAATAAAAGTTCCATCTTCGACCTCCAGCAGGAGTACATTACATCCCCCCTCTTCCCAATGCGATCATCCAACAAGTGCACAGCTATCAGTTTCAACCGTGGAAGAGGCATTAAACTTCCAAGTTAATCCACAAATCAACAACTCCATCCTTGCTGAATCTCCCGATCTACATTGATAGGCCTCGCACAGACATTCAAGTAGCAGCAGTCTTCTGCGTCACAGAAGGAGGTGAGTAACTCATCAGTTGCCCAGTATACTCGACAAAAATAACTCAGTCTTTCAGTCAGAGCTATTCGCAATTCTCTCAGCACTGCAATAGATCTGAGAGCATCTGGCTTTTGCTAGATCTCGAACTTCGGCGATAGCATGTCTGGTGCACTTAGAACAAGAAATCTAGTAATATTTCAAAGTAAAGTAAAATTAAAATATCTCATTCATAGAATATTTATTGGCGATGTCTCTGTGAACAAGGGCAGTCAAGGCAATGAGTACGCGAACCAATTTACCAAACAGGCCACCACGTAAATCAACCTAGACCTCCTAATATCCCAGTAAGGATCCAGGATTCTCACTAAATGACAGGAACACTCAGATTTTACCGACAATAGTACGCATATTTCAAAAAACCATCACTCGACATTTACTCTCTTATATAACACACAACAAGCTTCCTAACGAGACACGACACATTCAAGTTCTACTTCTACAAATTCATGATTGCCAGAACCAACAGATGCGAATCTGTTGAGTAGGTATTCCCAGCCACCTAAATTATATCTTTTCAGTCAAGAAAAATCTGCATCTATGACATCTAACCACATCACCAAGAGAATGGCTAGGGAATATTCTAACGCCGTTCACAGCACAATTTTCACTAAATTCGAACGAGGACACAAATACCTTTCCGTGCTCGGGTTTCAGTCCGTAATTTCTTTAATTTCTGACCCAATACCATAGTATATTTTACTTGTATACTCATGTTCAGAATTAAGAAAATTTTCAGATTTGAATGATTATCTTAAGAACTAATGAACAGATTTAAAAAAACTTCGGTATGTAAATAAGTTTATATAATGCAACAAAAATAACTATTCAATAGTTAAAATATGCACGCATGGTCGTGCGCAAGACTCATCAACATCAGAAAATCAAAAAGAGTTTATAATGTTAAACAAAAAATGGGTTAATATGCAGCATGGTCTCCTCTTACATGATAAAATTCATCCTACGTGAATTCATACTGGACATTGGACAGTTTGAATCCGGGTGGCACATAGTTCCACTCCGCTGGTGATGCTGTTTTCAGTCCCTGTGTGATTCTGGTAAGAAAAAAGTGAGTTTCAGTCATCCTCTCCCGAGCATCCCAGATATTTTAAATAGAATTTAGGCCTTCATGTCTTGCTGACTAATCCATCAAGCGAATATCTCTACTTTTCAAAAATTCATCGACCAAGTGAGCTATATGGGTACTTGTTGTAGTCCTTTAAAATGAAATCATGACCAATTGCATTCGTGAAAAAGCAAACATAAGTTACCAAGATATTCTTACACCTAACCTCAGTCATTGATTCTTTTACAAGCACTTGAAGAGTGTATGACCATCCAGCATTATGCCTACCTGACCATCAAATCTCCGAACCCATAGTGATCTGTTTCTCGGAAGTTGCAAGACAAGTAGGAGATCCCTTGCTTTCTCCAGATGAAAGGAAGACGAAAGTTAGTGCTTAGACAGAACCGAGACTCAATAGGGAATAGGATGGTCTCCCATCGACTCCTGGTCCAATATCCATGATCTCTGCATTATTCTAAATAGGTTTCTCGTGTATGCCAAAGTGAGTGGAGTGCAAGCAAATAGGTTTTATTACAAATAGCCTGTCATGTAACCTTCCGCAAACAGTAACCCTTTAAACTTGTCTTCTTATTGCTGCAGAAAGGTCGCAAGAGAAGTAAGAAGCTGTTTCACTCTTGTTATCCCACCCCCCCCAACACACACACACATACACTGCAATAGACAAATAGCAATCTTCGTTGGCCATCGTGGCTCTTGGACAATCTTGCCCAGACTTTTTCTTTGTAGATTCAGTTCTCAAACTATTTCCATAAACTGGACATGACGCTGGGTGATGAAAACATTGCATTGAAATCTCTATGAATTTGCACTTGAATAAGTCCTTTTTCAGTCCCTCCGCGATTCGCTACTTCATATTATCACTTAAACATCGATGGTTATTTATTTCTACTGTTTTCTTTTGAATTTCACTGAATGTTGCGAGTGGCAATGCACCGAATATATTTTTCGAGATGTGGGGTCGAATAAAACGCAAAAATCGCCACTTTGATTATAAAGTCTGTTCCTCTACACGCTCCACAAATACACACGTGTACGTTTGCGTATCTGACACTAAAGAGTTGCATCTTTGTATCAAAACTTTAGTTCTTTTTCTTCCGTTGAGTACTTTTCCCGAAATTCTGCAGAATATCAAAATTCTCTTAATTTTGAACGCGAGTGTATATTACTTTTCATACCATCCACTGTCGCATTTACAGATGGATTCATCTTCGTTTGATATTTTTTTCTTTACTTGGATAAAGGATACCGGGAAAAATTTCTTAGCGCTGCAGATTTGGTAGAGCTTAGTCTCCCCTTGTCTTCAGGATTCCTTCTCAGATTATTAATGTAGTTGATTGCAACTATATTCCTTTTACAGCAAGTTTTGCTGATAACGCCCATGATTGATATTAACACATAATGTGAATATAAACTTTAGAAAAAAAAAAATTCAGACTATTGAATTTTTTTTTTTTTTTTTTTTTTTCATTTGAAACAAATATACAGTGTCCCAGAAAATATATATATATAAAACAATACTGTGGTATTGGATTACTTCGAAGAATACGATTGTTTTGTAGGAAAAATAAATAAATAAATAAATTTTTATGTCAGAATTTCCGGTTCTTTAACATTTTTATAGTGAAAATTGCACTCAAGTTTGTTAAATTGGCATCTTTAACTAATTTTACTTACCCATCATAAGTAGTATAGGGTAAGTCTTGCAATCGTTTTGAAAATCGAAAAATTTTTTTGACGGATTTACACGTTTTAGATAGTAGAGATTCCGAGAAACATATTTTTAGAAAAAACATTTTGCCGTCCGTCTGTCTGTCTGTCTGCAAACGCTCTATCTCCCGAACAAATTGAGATAGAGACTTGAAATTTTGTATGTAGTTAGTATGTAAGAATGGGACGAACCCTATTTAATATCAGCAATCTCGATTATCCGGAACTATTTTTTTCGGACTCTCGAAAAATTCGTTCTGATGAAAGGTACATAAAAATTTTCGAATTTTTTTGTTCTAAGGAATGGACGTAAAAGGCATCAAAATAACACACATTTTGCATATAGAATAAAGTCGATCGGTTTATTAGTTGCCGAGATATTTGTAATCTTGTTTTCCACATTCTTCGATTTTTCATGACCCTGTATTTCATTCAAATTTCAATTCAGAAGTATATTTTAATTGAAAATGAGACGCTTAATCCGACGCAGTCAATTGTTAGTTAATAGAATTATTATTTTTAGAGTTATAAGGATGTTTCTTGTACGCAGTTCGGTACTACTTGAGTAGTTTGGCGTTTTATATAATTTGTCGAAATTGGTACATCAGCAGTTCTTTAATATAGCATTACTATGTATATTAACAATATTTAAATTTTGTTTATGAATTGCAAAGCATTGCATAAATAGTTTCACATGTTTTATTTTCATGTACATATCCATGATGGGTAAGTATTACGGTGGCCCCCAACGACTAGTTTTTCTTTTGCAAAACTTATTCTGGCTGTTTATCAAATTTCGTAATCTGTTCTTGCTCATGGATATTTGTATACATTTTTTTTTTCTTTAGTCATAAAAATTGTTATCAGTATGAATTTTGAAATGTAAGTGTGTAAATGACAGATTATATACCATTAAATAAATTATGCTTTTTGCGGTTTTTGTATTTTTTATTGCTTACTTTGACTGTGCCAAATAAAACTTTTCTCCTACATTGATGACACTGATTTTTCAGTGTGAAAAATATAATGGAAATTGGATTTGATTTTTTAAAAGTGTTTTTATCCCTAAATTCTTGACAATGTTTCACTTAGATGTTAAAAATTAATTAGCTTACTCGTTTTTGTAATTTTCAAATCACATTTCTTCTATTATATAGTTTACTAAGTCCACTGACAAAGAAAACAAATACCCCTCATTGAACTTACACTTAAAAGCAACGATACTACTCTGGTATCCCGTCAATCAATTTCGCCAAATTATACAAATCACCAAACTAATAGCCAAATTATACATATTGACATAATTTTTATTTTAAATAACGAAAAAACAAATAATTAATAGAATATTAATAAAAATACCAATAAAAAGTCGAAATAAAAATTATTTAATGACATTTTAAACACGTGAATCGTATTTAATGCCATTGAATGTGAAATTTACGAACATCTATTATTGGCATTTAATCTTATAGTTTGGCGATAGTATTTTGGTCGACGGGTTAACTTAGTAGTACCAAACCAACTAACAAAAACTTAAAACCCTTTCTTTATTTCTGAATCATTCGAGATATTGTGTTAAATATGTACTAAATATTTTAAAAATTATATATATATAATTTTTAATGTCTAATTTTTCTTTTCTTCTTTTGTTTTAGGTAAGATTTTAATGTATCATTAACTCTCGACAGTAATATGTAAGTTGTTTTCTCTATCGCTTTCTTCTGTGTTTAATTAAATAGGCCAGTTTTAAAAAAATATATATCTCCAAATTCCAATAAAGTATTAGCACTTTTATTATTCTTGAATTTCAGTGGATTAAATTTTTAAAGATTGCATATGCATGATGAAAAATTGATAAATTTGGTAGAGTTTGATTTTTCCAAACACGATCATTGGTGTACTATCAACAATCATCTGCAATGAATGAAGTATATTCATAAGATACTTTGTCATTCTTTTTCAGAAAATGGGAAGAAAACTTAGTTACGTACAGGTTAGCCTAACGCAATTGTTTAATCACCAAATATTGTTTCAATTACCATTAGTAACACTGAAAAGTTTATAGTGTTATACTCCATAGAGTTTTCTATAATTCACCATTTGATTCCAGGATATCAATATCCTCAATTACAGAGAAAAATATAATACTGTCTGAAACGGCGTAATAAACCGTAGTATTGTTTAAAGAAAAAATACACTTTAACTATTTCCTATTAATTTATCATTTTTTCTAGTATTAGTTATTCACTTTTAATGTAATCGTTAAAATTTAAAAAGGGAAACATATATTTGTTTCGTCACTGTTAGGGTATCTAAGATCGAATAATCCTTTTCCCATTCTTTTGTCTATTTCCTTTTATTTTATTTATCAGTTCTTAAGTTATGAATACATTTCTAAGATTCTAAAAAAAGATAAAGTTCAAGTCTTGTTCTATACATTTCTGTGTTATTTTATACACGCTACATATAGGATGTCCACTCTCAAAGCTGTCTAATTCCTGAACTGTTAGTCACACGTATAATCATATAGTCACATACAAATAGTTCCATTTACAAAAACGTTTTGAGTGAGTTAAAAAACTATTTTGAGGGTCGTACAAATGAATTAAAACAAATATTTTAAAATTACGAAATTTAATTTTATATGGTCGCCGGGTACTGTAAGGGATATTTAATAAAAATTTCCTGTTATACATTAAATCGAACGAAAAAAATATTCCCTTCATATAACACTAAAATTGACAAAAAAAAAATCTGAAAGTTTGAAATGCACGAATTATAGCCCTTTTCCTGCATCTGAATACAGATGAGTTCGGCCATGGTTCGAGGGAGGTCTTACACAAAGTACTTAAAATATTGAAAAATGTATTTCACGTGTGCCTTCACTTTGGATGAAATCGTACAAGTATTACGATTTAAGTGAAATTTTATAAATTAAGCATCACACTGATTAAAATAACTGTATTATAATATATGTTTTATTTTATAAGGATTTGAAGCTTTTCCTTTCCACGATTTCTTTTAAAAAAAATTATGTTATTTTAAAAGCTTTCATTTAACTTTCAACAGTCCTGTGGATGTCATTCTAGTTAAAATTTGAACTAACACTTTAACTCTCTTTGAAATATCCGACTGAGGTGAAGTTTTACATACTGGTGTGTATCATATGACACTGTAATATTATTATGATTTTCGGTGATTATCATTTATAGTTATTTTACAAGATAACACAAAAAATTTTTAATAAATTACCTTCAACAAGTTTAAGAAAAGTTTTAGAATAAGTAAATCCAATAGTATTTTAAAATGTATATCATTTTGTAAAAAAAATTGAGTCTATTATTTTTATTCATTTTATTTAATATAAATTATTTTATTTTTTTCCTCTTATATTATAAGTACAAGTTATAAATTTTACATTATTATGTCAAAACGATTGTAAAATTCTTATTGCAATGTTGATTTTATTCGCAAACCATTTTTTAAGTAAATTGGACGATTAATTATATTCCTATTGAATTTGTGAACGAACCCCATGTATCAAAATAAAATATGCTTCAACTGTAAATAGCTCGGTCGATTTTAATCGCAAAATAATCGGACTTTTTTCTTGTCTTACTTGTCAATGTAATAAGAAAATTATACTAAATATTAATTATAGGACGGGGAAGCCTATTAAAAATTTAGTTTCATATATTTTTTAAAATTTTTTTATTGGTCCAAATAGCTTTTAAAATACTTCTTTACTTTATTCCAAACATTTTTATCATTTAAGCTATATGTTTATGACTAACTGTTTAGAAATTAGCTCTTGGACACTAGGGTGGGCCGAAAAAAACTTTTTTTCGATTTTCGATTATGGCGGGTGCGGAAAAGTGGCCACTGGTGGCACTCAGTTCATACAAAAAATTTGAGATTTTTTGGACATTTCCTTACCCTGCCGCAAACGGCTTGAAATTTTGCAAAAATGTTCATTTTTGAACTTTATTCGAAAAAAATTAAAAAATGTTAAATTAAATTTATTTTGGTTGTATTTACTTGAAAAGGCATATTTAATGTACCAAATGTTTAAATAAGATCTGATAATGCATTATTAAATATCTATGTGTATTATAACTTAGGCTTTTTTTTATAGCTTTTTCGCGTAAAATAGACAAAAGTTGTATTTGTTTGAATCGATCATTAGTTTCTATATTATGTCCCTTGGTCTTCTTTATATTTTTTCTATATGTCAAACGTCATATATTTGGGGAAAAGACAGCAGTATACTTCAAAAACAAATCTGGAAGGTGAGAAAATGGTGAAGCAGGACTCTAAGCGAGCGCAATGACTCGTCGTAATACTCAGGGAGTGAAGGACGAAGTAGTTGAGAGCCAAAATGCGATAAAGGATTCTTATTATTTATCCTTGCTCAGTAACCTGCGATATTTGTTCAGTGTTAACGTGAAACCCTTTTGTAGTGATTATACAGTACTTTTTGGGTCGTTTAATGTGCCATTATAGTGTTTTGTGCGTTTTATTACGACGAGCTTAGAAATGGCTAGTATAAAGGGCCATGACAATGCAAAGACACGCGATACCGTGAAAAGTAACTTTTGGGGGGCATCATGCATATTGAAAGAATTGCAATTGCCAACTTATGCTGATAATCATGCGCCACTACTACTGGTTGCTTCACTATGTAGAAGTTGTGACAGCAGAGGATACGAATCTCGTCATCGATAAAAACAAAGTCAGAAGAGAGAAATAGAAACTTGGAAAGAAGATACAGGCAGAAGTTATTGAAAGAAGGAAAATTAAAAGCATATTTTTTGATGGTAGAAAGGATAAAAGTATATTAAGATGAAGAAAAATAACAAGCGGCACCGTCGAGAGAAAGGCGAGGAACACATCACCGTGTTGTTTGAACCTGGTTAGGAATACTCGGGTCACTTGATACCTCTTTCCGTTACCTTGATACCTGGTCAGTTCAGAAAAGTCTAACTTGTGGTGACTTGGAAGATTGCATAATGATTTTGCTATTTCTTTTCCGTGACCGGAACGTGGTGATGTATTCCTCGCCTTTATCTCGACGGTGCTGCTTGTTATTTTTCTTCCTCTTAATATACTTTTATCCTTTCTACCATCAAAATATATGCTTTTAATTTTCCTTCTTTCAATAACTTCTTCTGCCTGTATCTTCTTTACAAGTTTCTATTTCTCTCTTCTGACTTTGTTTTTATCAATGACGAGATTCGTATCCTCTGCTGTCACAACTTCTACATGGTGAAGCAACCAGTAGTAGTGGCGCATGATTATCAGCATGAGTTGGCACTTGCAATTCTTTCAATATGCATGACGCCCCCAAAAAGTTACTTTTCACGCTATTGCGTGTCTTTGCATTGTCATGGCCCTTTATACTAGCCATTTCTAAACTCGTTGATGTAATAAAACGCACAAAACATTATAATGGCACATTAAACGACCCCAAAAGCCCCGTATAATCACTACAAAAAGGTTTCACGTTAACACTGAACAAATATCGCAGGTTACTGAGCAAGGATAAATAATAAGAATCCTTCATCGCATTTTGGCTCTCAGCTATTTCGTCCTTCACTCCCTCAGTATTACGACGAGTCATTGCGCTCGCTTAAAGTCCTGCTTCACCACTTTCTCACCTTCCAGATTTGTTTTTGAAGTATACTGCTGTCTTTTTCCAAAATATATGACGTTTGACACATAGAAAAAATATAAAGAAGACCAAGGGACATAAATAATATAGAAACTAACGATCGATTCAAACAAATACAACTTTTGCCTGTTATACGCGAAAAAGCTATAAAAATAGCCTAAGTTATAATCCACATAGATATTAAATAATGCATGATCAGGTATTATTTAAACATTTGGCACATTAAATATGCCTTTTCAAGTAAATACAACCAAAATAAATTTAATTTAACATTTTTAAATATTTTTCGAAAAAAGTTCAAAAATGAACATTTTTGCAAAACTTCAAGCCGTTTGCGACAGGGTAAGGAAATGTCCAAAAAATCTCAAATTTTTTGTATGAACTGAGTGCCACCAGTGGCCACTTTTCCGCACCCGCCATAATCGAAAATCGAAAAAAAGTTTTTTTTCGGCCCACCCTATTGGACACGGCTGAAAGTGGACACCTTGTATAAAAACAAACGGTATATTTACCGATTTCCTGATCATTGTTATTACTCTCATTGATGAATTATTATTACATCATTATTTTAACAATTTTAGCCCCAATGTCACATTTTAAAAATACTTTTCTCAATGTTTAACACAGTCCTCAAATGAGCTTTAATTCTTATTCCACGTATTTTTGGAGACAGAGTATAGCCATTTTATATTCTGGATAATAGAGCATGGCAAATTGAATGAGATAAAGAAATATAGTGCTTCATATTCATATTTTTAAAATTCATATAAAAATATCTATTATAATGCGCCTCAAAACATTTTCATTTAAAAAATTATATACAAAGACAAAGTAGAAACAATTTATTCTGAGTCATTTGAGATCGGAATTATAATAATCGATCGGATTTTTTTCTCCGTACTGAACATTTCAAGAAGTAATCATCATTAAATCTTCATCTTTCTTCTACTTTCATCTGTACTCATAAGAATGTAATGTACGTGTGGAAGATTTCTGCATAGTGTTTAAGATGGATACATATTTTACTATCTTTTGTATTCGAAAATGGATTATTTCTCGACCAAAGTCTGCTTGTATGAACACTGTAATCAATGCATAGAATTAATGCATAGTCTTTTAAATTGTATATTTAATTACAGTTTATCATACATTGGTGTGTGTTATATTTCTGTACGTATCGCCTAAAAAGAGAGCTGTTATGACGAGTTTTTTTTACGATATTAGTGATATATTTTTACATCTATGAAATAAAATTAAACCAAATATAAATTTACAAGATATTTATTATGATAAAAAAATGTCTATTATAATATCTAATCGTTAATTTTGTAATCGGTATATAGCATGCACTAATATATCTTGATCATTTCTCTTCTATCAATGTTGTTACGTCGGGTTATACGGTATATATTCATCCTCTAAGGCCAGAAATATATATATATATATATATATATATATTTCAAATTCATGGGTTATATTGTACCACTTCCACCAGTATTGCCAATTAGCTACTTTTGTAAAATTCAGAATTTTTTTTCTATTTGTACGACATTTCTGAAATTTCAAAATCCACTGTGTTTAACAACGTATTAATTAAAACAAAAACAAGGAGATTTTTACCATTTCAAAAAAGTAGTGCAAAGCAAGAAATTTGAACTTAAAAAAAAATAGTCCACTGGAAAGTCTGGTTTTCACTAAAAAGTGTAATTAAAAATAAATTTTATCAAAAAGTACATGTGGGACTGATAATTTGGTAACTGTAAAATTAACACTCTAAAAGAAATTCTGCATTTTATAAAAAAAGGTTCTGTAAAAATTATAAGTTATTGTCTTTAAGAATGCTGTAAAACTGATCAAATCTTAGAAATCTGCTTTTTCATTGTGTGCTTGGTGCACTTAGTTAAGAAAAAAAAATATTTTTACTCTCTCATTGTCTAAATACGATTTCAGAGCATTGGAACTTGAAAAATTACAACCTAAAGTACAGGAAAGTTCCAAAAATATTTTAAAGCGCATGTGTAATTCATAAACAATTTAAGATCGTATATATATATATATATATATATATATTGTGCACCCAAATAGCGTTGTCTAACAGTTATTTAAAACTATTTGACACGAAAAAACCCTTTTAATAAGTCTTATTAATAAAACATCTATCAATTTTGACACTCGGTCAAATTTTCACATTTTTTCTAACTTATAAAACACCCATTATTTTATTTTTTTAATTGGCAAATATGATTACTATATACCGGGTGTCCTGAAAAGGACAGAACGATTTTAAAAATCAATAACTTGCAAACTTTTACAGATCTGTATTTAAAAAATTCTTGCACGAGAGTCATCTAAAAGGTCAAAAGTTTTTTTCCTGCGATCTGGATTTTAAATCGAATTGCAAACAATAGATGGCGCTGAGAGTGCTAGGTGCTGTGTTGAGATGGATATTGACGTCACTTGGTACTGAAGCAAAATAAGGAGTTTAAGGCTGTGGAGTGGGTCTCGATTGCCAATGCAATCTTGCTCTTAAAGCCCGATTTTGAACTTTTGTTTATTTGTTTTTATTGAACAACATACATTTGACCTGTGCACTCGACATGAAACCCGATTTTGGACTCAGTCGGTATAATTTCAATGAAATGTGTTGTTGTCATGGAAATAATAAATCCTTTTATATAATATCAGTGATTGGAAACTGGAAATGAATTTAACGAGCAGCATACGAGTTTTGCAGACGATTTTACATTTAAGAAAGCCGTATTTCCTCAGATTAAATTACTTTTTATCACCTAATTTAAAGAATACTTTGTGCATCATATTTTAGAATAAAGTTAAACGATTTAGTAGTTTTTTTTTTGTTGTTGTTTTTGTTAAAAATTAATCAGTTTTGCTATTTTAAAAATTTTGTTATATTCTAAGAAATGCTAGTTTTTTTTTTAAAGAAGTTCTTTAGTAGAGTTTTATGTATGTTGTAGAAAAATTGTGGAAATGGTTTATTCTTTAGAACAAAGAATATTTATAGTATAAACATTGAAAACTTGATGCAATAGCTGTTACACTCTTTTGAAAAAATACCCACATACAAAATTTATTACGATTATGTATATTAAATTCATGTTAATAGGGAAATAATACTACCTCCACCTTAAATGAGCCATAATCATAATGACAACCTAGAATCATCACCTATCTTTGGATATCATTGAATTAGTCACGCAGAATAGGTTTTAATAGAATGAAGAAAACATGTATTAATATCCTTTTAAGCTTTGATTCGCTTTTCATAAAACTTCAAATGAGTAACGAAAATTCTGCAACGTGTATATATATCATAATTCAAAGCATTCTGTTGGGTAGTTTTTGCGTTATTATGTGCGGACAGATAAAAGAAAATTCCAGATGACCAATATAGGAGCTACATATATAATTATCCTCACATAACATAATGTAATGGCATAGTTCTGAGTGTCTTTGTAAATGAATCATGAATTATGCATAGTTTGTTTACAATACCCAACACGGCATAATAAATCTTATTAACATACATCACTTACAGACCAATTCAATTATTTCAACGTAAGTTAGAGTTTGGAAAGACAAAGGCAGACGGCTAACTAAATAGAAATCATAAACATTTTTAATTATGTTGGAAAGCGTTAAAAACACACGTTAAGTTGAAATTTGACATTTAGCATTTTATTTAAATAGACGGAAGCATATTTGAATTCTTTTGTATAGCCCTGTACTTTTCCTACTATCTTTAAATACACGCCATTTATCTAGCTAAAATCTATTTAAAACCGAAACATGCTTTAAACTAATGAAATCACACTTCCAGAGATTACCATCTAGAGCCGGCTGTTAATCCAATTTTTGAGTGCCCCTGTATATTATTTCATTTCTATTCTTTAAACATATCGTAATATACTTAAAGCTGTTCGACGTAAAAAATGCATAACTCATTTACAAACCACCTTTAATATATTTACTTACACACTTAGTAAGGAGTGCGAATTCTTTTGTGTAGCCCTGTATATGATTTGCACCAATTATATACACAGCGTAACATGCAAAAACGTAGTGAAACTTAAAAAAAAAAAATCATATCAAAACTTGAAACTTCAAGCAATTATCGTTGGCGTACAGCATTTTTAATGCAGTATAGTTTCCGAAATCTTTTGTGTGACCCTGTAAATATTTCATATTTTCTATTACACAGTAAGAAATTCGTAGTAAACCTAAGTAACTTATAACAATTTTATTATATGTGTAATAAAATTAAAATATGCCGCAAAGTATGTTCCCTTCTATACCGTTATGTTACATAACTATTTTGTGTGGCCCTGTAAATGAATAATAACTATTTTTTGTGCAGTATATTCTACATCATTATTCTACATCATGCCAGAATCTTCAATTTAATTCATAAATGCGTGTTAATTTCATTATGTTCGGATGGGTGTAATATCATCAAAAAGCACTCGAAACTTTTCCCCCATCGGCCATAATGTAACGGAATACTTTTGACTGTCCCTGTATTGGAAATACACATCCGATATTCATAAAATTTGAAGTAACTGGATAAAATTCTTCAATAAATATATATTTAAAATTTCAAACGATTCGACAGAGTAATTTTTTCCTGTTATATACGGACAGACAGACGGACGGACGCACCAAAGACGAGTATAGGTGATATGCATTTATATAATTACTAATGTATCTAAAAAACAGCTAAATTTAAAAGCGCATGCCGAAAATGCATTTCCAGCAGTTATTACTTAAAGACAGTACAGTGACCGATTTCTTTTTGTGTGCCCCTGTAAATGAACGTTAATTGCTATAAATACCAAATACTCTATTCTATCATAATCATCTTATACTGAAATTCAGTGATTTATATTAGTTTCAATACATTTGAAATAGTGTATTTCATTAATATACACTGCAAGTGATTTCCCCCCATAGACTATGATGTGATGCAATCTTTTGGGTGTATCTGTAAATGAACTGTTAATCCCACATGCTTAAAATACAATACAGGACATGACTAGGTGACATAAAAAAGGTTTAAAAGATACCCAGATAAATAAATAGATAAATAAGATATCCTGCTCTCAAAAGTACTGACATTCTTGGAATGTAAAAAAAAAAATAAATAAATAAATAAAATAAATAAAAATAAATAAAAGTCTGTAATTCGAACGTTGTTGTTTCACGCATTTCGATTTCAAAGGAGTCGTACCCATGAAAATAATATTTTTCTCTATTATTGCGCTGACGCCAGCAAAATCAAAATTATATGGATTGCATTCAAAATCGGACGGTAAAAGCAAAAGTTCATTTTTGAATAAGATCCATTCCATAGCCTTAACCTCCTTATTTTGTTTCAGTGCCAAGTGACGTCAATATCCGTCTCAATACAGCACCTAGCGCTCTCAGCGCCATCTATTGTTTGTAATTCGAACTAAAATCCAGAATCGCAGGAAAGAAACTTTTGACCTTTTAGATGACTCTCGTGCAAGAATTTTTTAAATATCTGTAAAAGTTTGCAAGTTATTGATTTTTAAAATCGTTCAGTCCTTTTCAGGACACCCGGTAGTTATAGAAAAAAAAGCTTTAATAAAATTATTTAACTGAAAATCAGAGAAATTTTTATTTTAATTTTAATTCATACGAAATTAAAAAATCCGCTTAAAAATTAATTTTTTTAATGTTTATTATAAAAGATCCTTCTGATTTCTGTCAATTTTACTCCCTATAAATATTTTTGACATTTACTATATCACCTTCAAAAAACAACTTACATAAACTAATTAACGAGAAAATTGCGTCACAATGCCTATCCGCCGTTCCCCCCTCTCTTTTTCGTTTCGGGTTATTAAAATTATAAATTATCCGCTTATACGTACAAAGAAACAATATTTCAAAAAACAATTTTAAAAATCAATTTGTCTTATATTTAAAAAAAACAATTTTTATCTTCATTTTCAAACACTGTATTCATTTTCTTTATTTTTTGCATAATTAAACTTAAAAAAATAATAACAAATAGTCGCATGAAACTTTTTATATCGCTAGTGGACTAGGAACTTAAACAGCTACTAGGAAATTCGCTTCCATGAGATAATTTTGTTTTATTCGTATGTCGTACATTTACTTTTATTACCTGCTTATCCGTTTCTTCCAAATTAATGTATATTATATTTTTATCATTAAAGTATTATCTTAAAACGTTTCGTAGTTAATATTTAGAAATTATTAACTTATGAGACTAGTTATCTGAAAAGTAGCTATTATCATTGTTAATGAATGATGAAAAGAAAAAAGGGCTGTCATTACGCTAATAGAAAAAATGCTATATTATGTTTCAATCAATGAAAATAAAATCTTCAATGTTTCAGAGTTTAATTAATATTCTCTATAGTATTTACTTGTATAGACTGTTGATATTTTCTTTTAGATTTAATTAATATAATAATAACATTTATATATAACGTATAACAATATAATCATAATCCACAAGGTATATTGAAGGAACGGTGCTTAAGCGTCCGGCAAAATTTCACTCATTTTTAATGATTCATCAAATAATACCTATGAAAAATATTAATATAAGATTTTTCATTTAATAACCTTACATATTTATTTAAGTTATTCCCATCAAAAAATAAGCTTTATAATCGATTTTTTGTTAAATCTATCTATGATTTCAAAAGATACGAGATAGAAAAACACGGGTAGGATGCTTTAACCTCTTCAGACCTGATACATTTTAAGCCATCGTAAAAATTATTTCACAGTTTGTTCCATCTGTTTATATGTATAGAAACATAATTTTGTAATAAAAAGTAAAATAATTATTATTAGTTATTATTTACTAGTAGGTACACATATGTGCACCTCGGGTTCATACTGCAAAAAAACACTTCATTTTTCAAAATATCATTTAAACGAGGAATTTGGTGAACGATTGATACATATAAGCTTATTTTACGTGCTATTTTCGGAAAAATATATATATATATATATTTTTTTATATAGAGAGAGAAATATATTGCATATTGTACAAATAACTCTTGTTCTTTATTTGCAGCCCTCATACTTGCATTTTGAAGCAAAGTTATCATTTGTTGAACGAGGAAACTATCCAATTTTGTCGTATCTAATAGAATAAATTGGCTTCTAAATACCCTTACGTTGTTTTCGCTGTGGTGTTTTTGCGGAATCGTCTTCAGAATCATTTTCAGATGAATAAATTTTGCGTGGTCTCCATGGTTGCCGTTCTTCACTTACTTTGCTCTTATATTTCATCCGTACTTATGCAATCTCTAAAAATACTGCAAGAGAGACAATCTATCTTTTCAAGGAATTTCACCTGTTTTGCAATTTCTGATATACATTATCCAACAAATGGAAATAACCAAATCTATAAAATGTATATGAAACTCTTGTTGACTACTTTTTTGTGTGAATAGAATAACGGTAGTAAGCTAAATACTTATCATTTAAATTTGTACCACTCATACACGTTTTGTATTCACAATTGCAAGTTGTGTTACATTAATTTTACAGTTTTGATCTTTAGACCTCCTAACACAAATGCTCTTGGGATCGCTATCGATGCAAATCGAAAGAAAAGTTACACATTTGTTATCTTATTATTTGTTTGTCCCTTAGTCACTTATCCCACTCTCCATTTTACAAGTCTCGATCATTCTTGATTTTTTTATCAGCTCCAGTTAGTCTTTTGTTCATAATCATTCCAGTTTGGTAGATATTGTTCCTCAATAAAAAATCGACACATTTTACACTAGTAAAAAAACTGTCCTAGTAAATCACCCGTGTGCTGTCTTTTGGTATAAATTTAAAAAACAATTTGACAATGCTTCCACCTAGACCTAATCATAATTATTTTGAATCATCAGCTGGTACAATTCCTTTTCAATGACATATTTGGCAGTCAAGGCTATGGCCATCCCTGGCGGATAAAATAAAGTTTTTTAATCCCAACTGATTAGGTTTTAACGGCACAAACTGTTTAGATCCACAGCGTCCAGCAAATGGGATCTTGTGAGCTCTGTTCATCTAGTGATAAAGGTTTTGCCCGGGGCAGGGACAAACATTTTATTCTTACTGCATTAAAGATAAGATTTACTTTCCATAATTTATCATCTGCTTAAACATTATTTCATTTATCTGCAAAATGAAGAAATTTTCTAATCTCAAAAAATCGATCAAGTGACATAGTAGCTGCAATTCTAAGTACTGACAAGTCTTTTAGAACCTTGCTTGGAGATATTTTAAAGTTCTTACGAGTATATGTACGCCTGCAACTTTTATAATTTCATATTTAGATGCATTTATTGAACGACGGTTCCGTGTTTGAACGGAATTTAACGGAATTGGAATTGTTTGAACGGAATTTGTTTTCATATGAAACTTTTTCCAAAACTCTTCATTTAACTAATCTAGAAATGATTCAAAAGAATTTACAATGCTATAAAATCTGCTTTTAGATAATCCTCATCAATCAATGATCCTTGAAATACTATTAGAAGAAAAAAAAAATTAAATAAATATTTGCGAAAGATAAGATTTTATTATTCTAGTATGCTATAAAACAAGTTTTAAAAATTTACTTATTTTCAGCTTTCCATAACAAAGGCCTTTTAGGTTAAACATTATTGTTACATGGATTCGGGATAGGTACTGGAGCAATGTCCTCAACTAAATTTTCTGTGTCATCTAAATTTTCATTGCCAGAAGACTCACCATCACCATTGGGCTCATCAGTTTATTTACTCTTACGAATATATTATAATTATGATTTTTAAAAATTAATTTTTAATTTAAAACATCCACAAAATTAATTCTTATTTATAAATAAGTATATATTTTTTAATAATTCAGCAACTTTCACACTGCACCAATCAGATACCATTCAGTACAAATTTTTCTGTGAGATGACTTCTTTCCAAAAACACAGAATTGAAACCGGAGGTGCACATATGTGTACCTTACAAATTACATCTAATTTAAATAGCTATTATGATCTAGCTAAAAATTTAAATGATTTATGCAATACTGAAGAGTTTATAAACATTCTTAAAAAATATTATGAATAAATATTAATTTTCTTATTATAAAAATGTACTTACTTTTTCGAAGTTTTATATTTTTCGCCATCGCTCGTTTATTTTCTTCAAAATCATATGAATTAAGACTGCTAGCACCATTTCTTGCTGAAACTAGAAAACGCTAACGTACACAAATAACATCTCGTCTCAATAAAAATATTTTAAATATTAAGTGAGATACGCAGTTGAAATCAGAGGTACACAAATGTGCACCTCAGGTCTGAAGAGGTTAAGGGTTAATACTACACTCTAAGAAATAAACATGCGAATTTAAACATTAGAACAGGTATACTGGTGATAAAAAACTATTTATCCTCATTTGTAAAAAACGTGTAAATTGCCCAATACACATGGTGGTGTGTTAATTTCAAAATATACATTTTCTTCAGTAGCGCATTGAAAAGCTTAAGTGCGTAACATATTATCCTATAACTCTAAATAAACATTTTAAGTGTAATTTGCACATGAGTACATATATATCTGCTTAATATACAAAAATACGTGGATATGTAAAATACATGGATTTTGTATAGGTTTAAGATATAAATTTTGAATTAAATATTTTTATGATCGCAAAACGAATTTACATGAAGAAAAAACCCGTGTGCTTTGCATGTTTGTTTTCTTTCCAGCAGAATAGTTTTTTCACCACAAACTAATGTGACCTTCATTTAAAAAGAATCGGATCGTCTGAAATTATATTTACTGCATGTTATTCTCTGTTATAGTTTTTTTTTAGCTTTAAAATAATATAGTCTTTATTTATGAATTGAATTTATATAATTTGAATAAATACATTGTAAAATAAAAATTTGAAAAATAAGGTTCTGATGCTGGTATTATTTTTGTAATTTTCTTTCTTCTCAAATTCTGTCACAAATTTTGAAAGATACATCTACATCAAGTAAAGAAATACACTACTTAATTCAATCTATAGTAATCAAGCAACACGTCCCGAACAGGGATTTGAACTCACGATCTGTGAGGCTATAAGCCATTAATTTGCCCACTCACCTAAAAGTACACAAGCCAAATTTTGAAGTATGGTTATCCATTGTATTTACATAAGTACACATATTTATGTGCAATATTCAAAAATGTAGTGTAGGGAATACGAGTGTATATGACATATACCTGCTCGATTTTTAAAGAAGCACCGTACACCCTCTGTTCTCAACAAAGCGTTAGTATACACACTCTGGGGTATATCTTCTGTCTTCAGCGTATACCCTTTGGTTAGAGCGTATCCTCTCTGTTATTTTTACGACTACATCCCTGGCAATGTTCTGTCCTGACACACATTTCTGCGTAATATTTTTACACATACATCTGCTAATATTCTTCTCTTACTCATACAGCTATTTAAAATTTGTGCACATACTTCTTTGTAATATTCTCTTCTTACGCATATATCCGTGAGATATTCTTACACATATTTCAGTGTAATATTCAAAATACACGGATAATTGTATTATATTGAAAATTTATAAACCCAATAACACACCGATTCGGTTAAATGCGTAATATTTCTACCAGTTGCACATTGTTTGAGTTTTAAAGGAATAACAAATTGCACATTCCCATTAAGCCAATAAAAGATTTTTATTTATTAATTTTTAGAAAAAATTACTTTTACATTAATAAGACTTACACTAGCTTTTGAAATAGATTAATTAATGTTAAATGAATATTTCATTATCTGAAAATAACAATTAATATTCATATGACAGTAGGCTAAGGAAGAACGTTTGGAGATGTTTAGAAAATCATTTATTACAGCAGGATTTATTTATATTTCAGTTTTATAATACTTTTTACGCTTTATTAAGTATGATACTTTCAGAAAAATAACTTTTATTTGAAATTTAAATAGTGAAATATATGTTTAAGATAAATGAATCATAAACGGCGCAATAAGAATAAAGCAAATAATAATTATTATTATTATAACTAAATGCCTAAACATAAAAGAAGTCAAAAATAAATACTTAGACATATACTAACATTGCTACATGTAAATAGTAGCAAAAGTGTTTCTTAAAACAAAATAATATTCCATTAAAAGGAATATACTATAGTACACCAGACCCGAAAGAAATAAGAAAACTAAAAAGTTATATGTATAATGAAAGAATGAAATAATTTTATACTTTCCAAGACTGAGACATTAAGATGCAATAACAGTCAAAACTACAGTGTATCTCGGTAACATATGATTACCAAGAGAAATGAGTTTTGGGAATGAACATTTCCGTATATTACTAAACAAATAATTTTTTTTTTCTTTTAGCCGAGCGCAATGTAGTGAGAAAATATTAGCAGATATATTAAAATGAAAGATTAATTTTATGAAATGTTAAGAAATAACTTTGAATCCTGACCGTTAAATTACAATGTAAAATAAGAATATAGCAACATTTTTGACAGGGTGTAGGGTCAATGCATAAAATAGAATAAATTTAAGTGGAATTATATTAAATTTAATTTTTACAACGGTGATACACTTTTGGGTGATGCGCAAGATTTTAGCGAGTCTGGTAATGACTTCTGGGGATTTCGAAAATGCATAATTAGTTTTCAGTTAGTGGGAAAAGATGACGAAAATAATATTTCGTAACGGTAAAGAAAAACATTGTGAAGAATAAAGAAAAAAATTTTTTTGCATGGAATAGTCTTAATAAATATGGTGCTTAAAACTTCTTCAGGCTAAAAAAAAAAAAAAAAAAATTAATCTTGATACGTACAAAACTTGACATGACATTGTATTACACATCCGTTACATGTGTTACATAAGTTATACAAATCATTACACTGTGTTACATATGCAACACAACAGTAAATCCAAGCAACCAATATCGATTTTATAATATGTAAAGTAGTTTAACATGCTCAAAATATGCCGCAAATAATGCCCCCCCCCCCCAATGAAATTATGTAACTTAATTCTTCTGTGTGGTTGTAAATGAATAATAAATATTCTTCGTGCGGCATACTTTACAAAATGTATATTTAGATGTCCTTCGAAAATGCATATCAATTTCATTATGTTTCGACAGATGTAACACTATTAAAAAGCGTTTGGAACTATTTCATCCCATGAGCCGAAATGTAATGGTTTACCTTTGACTGTCCCCGTATTTGAATATGTATATCCGATTTCACTAAAATTTGAAATGATTCAACAAAATTCTGCAACAAATATATATTTAAACTGTCAAAGGATTGGACAGTTGGGTAGTTTTTGTGCTGTTATACGCTGGCAAACAAACGAACAGGCAGACAGGCAGATGGATAGATCAGACGACGACTATAGATGCTATGTATTTATATAATTAAGAAAGCACTTAAAAACAATTAAATTTAAAATCGCATACCGAAATTGAAAACGCATTTTCAGCGATTATTACTCAAATACAACATTGAAATCGATTTCTTTTGTGTGTTTCTGCAAATTAATTAAAAATACTTAGAATGTCTGTTTTGACGTAATCGTAGTGAAATTCAGCGATTTGTATCAGTTTCAATCCATTTGCAATAGCGTAATATGATTAAAATACTCTGCAAATAATTTTTCCCCATAGACCACAATGTAATGAAATTCTTTTGGGGTGCTTCTGTAAATGAACTACTAATTACACATACATCAAATAAAATACTAAATATGCCTAGAAAACACTAGTTAAACTTTGCCCTATGCATGAAAATCCCAGTTTATTTACGAGAGTTAGAGAGGAGGAGACGGACGGAAAATATTAAAAAGTGGTATCAACCGAATAAAGTTCGCGAACGATACGCTATCTTTGATCGGGTTAGTCTTCTTTTCTCATACTACCTTGATTTGTTTTGAACATATCGTAAAATTACTTGATGGAATGAGCAGCAATTTTAGATTCATACATTTGTATCTTTTCGAGATCGATTTCTGTTAAAGAAAAACAAATGATTAAATTTCCAATAATTTTTTAATGTTCATTTAAAAAACTCATATTTTTGGATAAAATCTCAACTTTGCTTATCTGTATTTTTACAAATAAGAGCTAACATTATTTTTCAAATGTTAATTCATACTCTGTGAGACCAAATTAGTAAAAAAATACATTGTTTATTTCAAAGACAAAAAAAATTGCTTTGTTACTCTTTTCCCAGTTAATTAAATGTTATTCTAAACATCAATATAAAAAAGGCAATAAAAAATATAATTTCTTCAATTTAAGAGAAATAATTTCCTGTCTCATTTTTATATAATATCAAATTCTATTCAGTATTTTATAGCTTTGGCTTAATTAAGATCAGAAACACGATATTACTAATAATAAAAGAAGATTCCAATCGTATGGAATATTTTATATCGATAATAATTAAACTTAAAGAACTAACAAGATTTTCTCGAAGCAATTTTATTTTCTTTAAGCGCCTTTCATTTACTTCTATTACATTGTTATCCATTTCTTTTATGTGAACGTATATTACACATTAGTTATAAAAGTAGTGGGTCATAAAGCATATCGTAATAGTTATTGACTTATGATACTAGTTATCTGAAATGGGGCTTCTTTAGAAAAACGAAAAGGGGCTTTTATTTTCATTAAATAATGAAGCATTATCATTATACCACTAAAAAAATCTTATATCATAATTCTAGTCACTTAAAATAAAACACTTTATTCCTATTAAATAAATTTAATATTTCTATTGTCTTTCTTATATTCTATTACCATTAATTAATGTTAAATAATATCATAAGATATGTAGTTCATAATGGCAAATAACAAACACAATATTTCTATTGTTTTTGGAATTTTTCTTACAATTAATTAAAACTAAATAATATCGCAAAATATGTAGGACATATTGCTTAATAATAAGCAAAAAAAAAGTTATTTATTAAATTAATTAATGCACGAAATTGTAACATTTTATGACTTTGTACGTTAATTTAGCTTCCAATAATATACGTAAAATACATATCTTGTAATATATAGGGAGTGCCATCTAACATGTCACAAACTTAAGGGTGTATTCGAAAAAACGCTTTTCCACCTTCAATAGCTCGAAATTTTTCGATGTAATTTCAGACACATTTTTAAAAGTAGAAACATGAAACTTGCTGAGAGGATTTTTAAAGAGACGTACAAGATGTCGTGTGATGTCATTTTATGCTCCATTCATTAGAATTTGATTTAGGAACAATTATCTACTCAGTATGACATTTTTTTTCGTTCCCAAATCTCCCGCTTCGGAAAAATTTGTTCAAAATGCCGCTTTTGATTCCTTTTTTTTTTTTTTTTTTTTTTTTTTGCAATATTTTCTGCATTTATCAAAGAATCGACAGTCACGGCACCTTGTGTACCTTCCAAATAAGACAATTTGCGAGTTTGATCCATATGAGATCAAAAATGAATTTAAAAATAAATCGGAAAATAAGCAGTTTGTATCGAAATACACCCTTAGGGGGGGGGGGGGCATAGGATACAGCTAAACGATTCGGAATCATATAGAGACGTCGGATCGGAAACGTCTTTCTGACGCAGTAAGTGCAATCATTTTAAAAATCATTTTAGGAAAAGGTTCGTAAAATGAAATAATTGACTGACATCATAATTTACAAACGAACTTAATCGAAAGTAAAAACTGGTATTTTTAAATTTTCATTATAAAAGCAAAATTTTATTAAAATACTCTTGGTGACGGTATTAAGTTTGGAATTAAAATTAGGTAGTCCTGGCCGTGGGATCACTACAATTGAAAGGGTTAATACTGAGAATTTTTGGGCCGAGAACATTGCCCGTCTTATCCACTGTTGTCAATAAGTTACTTTTTTAATTCAAATCTCTTAATTGACACCAATATTTTGAAAGGATAAAATTCCTTTTATTTAAATACATACTAAATGCTTGTGGGAGGGGCTTGCCCTGACCACGTCTCTGTGACGTCATGTGCTCCTCTCACGCTCAACAATTTTGTCCGGTTATTCTTCAGTTGTCCTGAAACCGGGAATGTGTTGAAGTGTCTAAAGACACAGGCGCCTTGGTCAAAAATGTGTTCGAAGTCGAAGTCGATAACAAGGAGAATTTTATCATTTCAAACAAGTGGTGTCAATCAAGAAACCTCAGTTAAAAAACGTATTGCACTGGCAATATTGTTTGGACCAACGATCAGCTCTCTGTGATCCACCCTTTTCAATGTCTTTAATGCGTGAGAAAGGCGTTTCTGACCTGGCATTCCTATGAGATTCCGAATTATCTAAGTTTATCCTACCTCCACTCGACATTTGTAACATCTTAGCTGGGATACCCTGTTTCGTAACGGATTCATAACACTTTGATTTCAGCTTGACTTCTATTTAACATTATATTTTACTTTTGTTAGGATTTTTAAATTACGTATCCTATTAAATCAATTTGAAACATTATAAATTTAAACATTTTACAAAATATTGGCTTTTTTTTTATAAGTAACGCGATAATACGAGCAAGGGATATTGTATTATAAACCATATTATGTAAATCATATTACATATACAATGTACACATATACAGTAGACTCCCTCAAATCCGCACTCCTAAAATCCACAACTCTCTAAAATCCGCACATAACTTACGGATGTAAACAATGAAACATTCAGTTCAGATGAAAGTGCAAAATTTGATTTTTTTTTTTTTTTTTTTTTTTTTTTTTTTTTTTTTTTCAGTTTTTACATCAACTTCATATATTTTTTAATTTGTAATTTTTGTTAGGGGTACTGAAAGAATAATTTATTTCTGAAAAAAATCAAGATATTGCTGTTATCATTGTTAATCACAATCTTACCAAATATATTTATGTACTAGCTGTTCTGCCCGGCGTTGCCCGTTTTCATAAAAAATAGCAAGAATTGCGAAAATACTTTAAAAATCATAATAAAAACCTCAAAAAATTTAAAAAATGCTGCACGAATTTGGTCTAAACTTCGTTGAAAAGAGATGGGCTAGAAAATTGAAGTTGGATTATTTTTACTAATGTGGAAAAATCTTACAAATCGCAAAAAACATTAAAAATCTCATAAAAATATAAAACAAAATCCAAAAATTGTGTTTCAAAACTTTACTAACATACACTTTACTAACTACGATAAACTTTGAAGAAAAGAGATCAGAATTTAATAAATTCGGCCAAAAATTGAACCTCTAAAAAATCGAAGCGGGTCGCGAAGAAACGTAAACATCGCTTTAAAAATGGCAAAATTTTCAAAAATCACGGAACTCAAAATTTACTCTACTTGGATAAATGTTCTGAATCTAATTAATTTGATAATGTAAAAAGCATTGAAATACGAAAAAAAACTGCTAAAAAATCGCAATAAAAATCTTTAATCGCACAGGAGAAAATTTATCATATTAGCGAAGAAATTAAAAACCTAATTCCTTTTCCGTATCTGAAAAAAACCGCCGTAAACTCAAAAAAAAAAAAAAAAAAAAAAAAAAAAAAAAAAAGCATATTGCATTAAAAATTGTTCTAGATCAAAATAAGAGAGCAAAACAATTGCCGTACAGGATAAAAGTTTGAAACCAAACTCCTATTAGTCTAGAAATTTAAAATCGAATTCCTTTGAAAAATGTTAAAAAAGAAAAAAAAAGAAGAAGAAGACTGAGAAAGCCCAAAAATTGCATTGAAAATTGTAATGAAAGTCGTAAAACATTAAAAAATCCTTAGGGTAAAAATTCACTGTATAATATAAAATATTGTAATCAAGAAATTAACAATATTAAACAAAAAGTTTGAAATCGAAATCGATTTCCGGATGTAAAAAAATCGCCACGGAACTTGAAGAATAGCTAAAAATTACATTGAAAATTGCATTAAAAATAGTTAAATATTTGGAAGTCAATGCTTAAAAAAATAATATTAAGGCAGGGCGGGGGGGGGGGATGATCGAAATTATTCATAAATTACAAAATGTAGGCATGGAACGCCAAAATCATATTAAGAGATAAAACATTGCATTCGAAACATAACTACATTAAACAAAATGTTTGATATCAAAATTGGTTTCTGAATGGCAGAAAATCGCCAAGGAACTTTAAAAAATGGCTAAAAATCGTATCGAAAACTACATTAAAAATCGCTGAATATTTAAAAGTCATGGCTGTAAAAATTTAATATTCAGTCGAAAATATTGTAATCGGAAATCGTTCATGAATAAGGAAAAGTCAACACGGAACACCTAAAATCCCCCCAAACTAACTAAAAATTACATTGAATATCGCATTAGAAAATGGCAAAATTCATAAAAGCGTGGAGAACAAACTGTACTATTTATGCTAAAAGTTAGAAACCGAAATTCTTTTACCGATGTCAACAACTGTCACAGAACTTGAAAAATCACTATAAAACAGATTAAAAATCAGTAAAATTCAAAAATCCGGACAAAATTTGCCATAGTAAGATAAACATTTATATTAAATTCCTGCGGACATAATTTACAATAATGGGACAAAACATTGAAATCCGAACTCTTTCATTAGTTAAAAAATATCGACACAAAACTTGCTAAACATTTTATGAAAATACACAAAAAATCTGAATCATTGATGTCAAAATTTACTACATTAAGCTACAAATTATTTAGAAATTTCTCTTCCAATTGTGAAAAAATCGCCGTGGACTCTAAAACATCTAAAAATTATATTTAAAAATTCATTACAAATCGTTTCAAATTTAAAAATAGCGGGGGACAACATTTACATTAATAGAGTAAAATAGTGTAATCTGAATTATTTCTTAAATACGAGTGAAAAAATCGGCGCAAAGCGTGAGAAATAATGAAAACATTGCTAAAAATTGCATTAAAAAATCACTAAATTTCAAAATTCGTAAATGAAGTGTAAATGTTTGAAATTAATTTCCTTTTCGAAATTTCAAAAAATAGCCGCGAGATTCAAAAAACCAATGCAAAACCATTGCAAAATTCATTAAAAATCGCTAAATGTAAATACATCCCGTGAATAAAATAATATTCTAGTCGTGTAAAACGTAGCAACCATTCTTTTTTACATGAATTACAAAAAAATCGACGCAGAACACAAAATATATCAAAAATCACACTAAAAATCGACAAAATTAAAAAAAGGTAAATGGTGAAATTTACTATATTAGGCTAAAAGTTTGAAACAAAAATAATTTTTAATTGTTAAAACACCACTGTGGTGGGGATAAAAAAAATAGTACTAAATCGCATTAAAAAGTTCATTAAAAACGCATTGAAAAATGCACTAAATATCGCTAGTTATTTTTTAAATCGCAGTAATCAGAATTTCATCAAACGGATAAAACATTCTAATCGGAAATCTGAACTATTTGATTATCCGGTTGACCAAGAAACTATCTGGGTCAAACCATAAGATTAAACTACAATAATGGCGGATCGTAATTTCCATATTCACTTGACATTAAACATGTTACATGTGTTTGTTACGTCATCAAGTGGTTTTTACTTCTTATTTTTATATGTATTTGTATTAATGTTTTTCTAAATTAAAGTGTAAACCTACCTTAAAGTGTAAAACAGATCTCCTTATTACATTTCCTAATTTTGTTCGCGCCCCTCCTGTCACGCACCCTGAAATGTGTTACACCATTCTTTGTTTACATTTTTTATCATGTATTATAAACCATTTTAAAATTTAAAATAAATCACATTGTTATATTTCCAAATTTTAACAAAATCGCGTTCTGTTAGTTCCATTTTTCACCACCAGCTAGCGCACTCTATTCTTCAAAAACTTTATCAAAACGATACTCTGTTAAACAGCCTATCAGGTGATATATTACTCGAGGGGGTAGCGATCTTAAGCAAGAATTTAAGATAGTTTATGAAATTGCTATTCGAAAATAGTGGTAACTAATTTTTTGACATTTTAGGTAAATTTCGCAAAAAAAATACTACTTATTGCATTCTCAACAGCTCAAGATTTTGATAGAACAACTATGAAAAATATAGATGCTAAATGCAAAAAATCTTGAAAAAACGTTAAAAATCACATTGAAAATCGCATTAAAAATCGTTAAAATCTAAAATTCGTAACAAACACAAAATTTAAGGCTAAATGTTTGAAACGGTTTTATTTTTATCAATCTAAAAAAAAAAAAAAAAAAAAAAAAAACCGCAAAGTGAGAAAAGACACTAAAAATCGCATTAAAAATTCGTTAAAAATTCAAAAATCGCTGTACAAATTCCGAATAAACTTTGCTGAAAAGAGAAAAAAAATTGCTATATTGGGTTAAAAGAATGAAACCGTATTTCTTTCACTAATGGGATAAAACTGCAAAAAGAACGCTAAAAATCGCCTAAAAAAATTATCAAAAAAATCTAATCAAAAAATTGAAAATCGGGCTTCGAGGTGCAACATTTTGTAACTCTACGTACAGCAGACTCTTCAGAACAGCGCTGACACACACAAACTTGTATCTTTATTATTATAGATTTAAAAAAATAGCGTTCTATTAGTTCCATTTTCCACCACCAGGTAGAGCACTCTATTCTTCAAAAACTTTATCAAAACCATACTCTGTTAAATAACCTATCAGGTGATATATAACTCGAGGGGGTAGCGGTCTTAAGCAAGAATTTAAGATACTTTATGAAATTGCTATTCGAAAATAGTGGTACCTAAATTTTTGACATTCTAGCTAGATTTTACAAAAAGATACTACTTATTGCATTCTCAACAGCTCAAGTTTTTGATAGAACAACTATGAAAAATATAGATGCTAAACGCAAAAATCTTTAAAAAACGTTAAAAATCGCATTGAAAATCGCATTAAAAATCGTTAAATCTAAAAATCGTAACAAACAAAAAATTTATGGCATTAGGCTAAAAGTTTAAAACGACTTTTCTTATCAATCTCAAAAAATAGCCTCAAAATGAGAAAAAACACTAAAAATCGCATTAAAAATTCGTTAAAAATTCAAAAATCGCTGTACAAATTCCGAATAAACTTTGTTGAAAAGAGAAAAAAAAATTGCTATTTTGGGTTAAAACAATGAAACTGTATTCCTTTCACTAATGGGATAAAACCGCAAAAATAACGCTAAAAATCGCCTAAAAAATTATTTTAAAAAATCTAAACAAAAAATCGAAAATCGGGCTTCGAGGTGCAAAACTACATGTAAAAAAGTACCTTCCCTCCAAATTTTGTAACTCTACATGCAGCAGTCTCTTCAGAACAGCGCTGACAGACAAACATCCTTCTCTCTTTATTATTATAGAAGATTAATCAAGCTTTTTTTAGTTATTAAGTTTGCCAAAAATCAAATAAAACTTCGTTATTTTATGATCCTGATGTGAATTAGTTATGTACCTTTATGAGGCAAGTTTCATTGAATAGCTTAGGAAAAACACATTCCATCTTTATAATGAATATTTAATTGTACATTATTGATGATTAAATTGGCATTTTCTTTTAGTATTTTAATCATTTTAAAAATTATCTAAATTTTTATTATTTTAGTTTATTACTTATTTGAATATTTTAGTATATTATAAGCATTTATTATACTTTTGATTTCTTTATTAATTTCATTAAAATTACTTTTTAAAATTGTAAACAAAGTAATGACCAGAAATCCGCAAAATTCTAAAATCCGCACAACCTCTGGTCCCAAGCTGTGCGGATTTGAGGGAGTTTACTGTATATATAATATTATAACACTATTTACAGCAATATTTTATTTGTGGACAACAGTGCTTGCAGACAAATATTTTCAATATTACATTTTAATGTCTAAGAATAAAAAATATATGCATGTCATCTGTCTTTTTTCATGGGTCTAATTACTCCAATTTTATGGGGCAACTGGACCAAGCAGGCCTGTTTTCGTCGAACCATTATTTTTCTTTTAATATTGGGTATCAGGTCCTGTTTAAAAAAGTCTGCAAGTTATATATCAAATAAAGAACGTTATAAGGAAAACATTTGTTATCAAGGTGTCAAAAAAAGCACCAGAGATGAAATTATTAGATTTTTATACAAATCAATAATAATTAAGAAGTCATTATGTACTTTAATATAGGTATTAATAAGTATAAATGTTGCTTGGCTATTTTAGGGGGAAATAAACAAGATAAATCTAGGAACAAATGGGTACATGAGTATTTAAAATATCTCATTTCCCTTTTTATTTATCTCAGGGAAAATTCAATAAGTTCAATAAATCTGTAGATAATGAAATTATGTTTTTATATCGAACAGAGCTATTTTTTCTATTGGTTTCGATAGTTTTCTAGTAATTTCACTTTGCTTTATATGCCCTCTTCATCTGTATCGTAAAATTTTGAGGTTTAGATATCTCATTTAAGAAATTTGCTTTAACCGCTGACATGCTTTTTTTCAAAATTTTATTATATAATTTCAATAATATATTATAAGTCCAGTTACCCCTGACCCCGGTCCCAGTTACCCCAATCTTGAAATATTTATGAGGTAACTCGAATACTGACCTCACATTTGAAACATGTAGTAAATCTGTTTAAATACCTAACAATATAGATGTAAGTATTTAACAAGTCTTTAAAAAAAGTTATTGTTTAATAAAAGAACTTATTGTATTTTAAAATAAAGCCGTAGCAATTCAACCAAACTGAAGTTGTTTTTTAGGTAGCTTTCATTACAAAAAGTAAAAAGCTACCTACTGCAGCCGTCCGGAGGAAAGCACTTCCAGAAAATTTTCGTATATTTTCACCGATCATGACCCCCGACCCCAAAACCACCCTCCGTTCAAATGTTGACATATATAAATACACACACACGCACACACATATGTATACATATATATATATATACGGCCGAATCCATGTCGATTCAGGCAGGGGGGTTACCTTCATAGTCTCAGAAGTTCTTTGATTGAACATATGTTAAAATTCAGGAAAAAATAAAATTCCCGTAATTTTTGGTTTTTCCCAAAAAAATTTCTGGACCGAGATACAGGGTGCCAAAGATGGCATCCCCAGCACCTTTTCCCGTTTGCGATTTTCGAAAAAAAGTTTAAAGTGCTCTATCTCTGAAATGATGCAAGATATTTCGTTGCAGTTTATTTTATTTTAAAGATAATATTTTTCTGCTTAAAAAGATATACTCCATTTTGAAATATGTATTTAATTATTTTTAAAGCAGCCTTCTAAAAAAAATTTTTTTTAATCAAAAATAATTTTTTTCTCAAAAATGCCAATCTCAAAAATTTTGATTTTTTTACTGTTAGTCAATACCATTGAGGACTACCTTCACTGTAACGGAGAACTTCCACTTTTGAGTTTAACAAGTTTTAGAATCATTTCAAGAATTTAGAGAATTTTACAGGAACTGCATATCAAAAGTTCCAATAAAAGTCTCAATTTTTGTTTATTCGTATCATATGATTCGTATCATATGTAGCCTATTACATATCCTAAACAAGTTAGAAATCACACGTCAAACATGGTAAATGAGGTGCATTCATACTATGACTAGTTTTATAAATATTTAGATCTTGGTGCAATAAGTATTACACTCTTGTGAAAACTGGCGTGAATACAAAATTTATTATGTTTCTATATATTAAATTCAGTAATACAGAAGTAATATGAATCCCTCTTAAAAAGAATGTATCACCAGGGCAACCTAGAATCATTACCTATCATGGGATATGTTTGAATTAATTATGCGTGATAGGATTTAACAGGATGAATAAAATATTTATGAGTGTCTTTTTTTCAAAGTTTTAATTTGACTTTCATAACATTTGACAACCTTTTTCACAACATTTGTTGCTTTTTTTTAAGGTAACATTTTTTTTTGTTTGAAATGATATATTCAATTTTGTAAAAATGTATTCATATTTTCTGATGCAGCCTTTTGATTTTTTTTTTAATTAAAAGAAATCGAAAATGCCAATCCTAAATTTATTTAATTATTAATATTATTATTATTATTATTATTATTATTATTTGGCTGTTGATCAATACCATTGAGTACTTACTGCCTTCCTTATTTCGGAAAACTTCCACTTTTGATTTTGACAAGTTATCGAAACACATGTAAAATTTTGCCATACATTTTACCAGTTCCTGTATGACAATCACATACTGGTCTCAAGAAATCAAAATCTTAGTCTTGTTTGACATAGGATTTTATTTCTTAATAAGTATAAGAAACTGACAGCTTTAAAAATAGGTTACAAAAGAAAAAAACATGCAGTAAAGTTTACAAAATATATGTATAAGTTTCAAAACATTACTTCCAGTATACTCTGCTTAGAACTGAAATTAGAAATTCTTAGACTTTATAATTTGTTGAACAGTATCTGTATCTTCCTTTGATATTTAGTGATGCCTTCCTGTTTAACTAATAGGGTCTGGGGCTTCCATAATTCTTAAAACACTGTGAATAGAAAGTGAACACTAGTGGTGATGTTGCTGTCTTGCAGGTGAAAATCTATACCCCACAGCCGATCCAAATGGGATTATAAAGTTAACGACAATTTCATAAACAACTGATATCATTTATCTTTGCAATCCACCACTCACAGTAATATACACAGGCAACAAAAATTACTTTTTATAAATTGTGAATCTGAATATTTTGCAATTGTTTCAGAGATCTTGGTTGGACAAATGAAATTTCTTCTTGCTTGCTGTTCAAAGTTTGTGTAATTTATCAACTATGATAGTATCAACTATGTTAGAAATAGATGAATATGCCCATCACTATGATATTAATGCATGATTGTTCATTCTATTAAATTCTATCTTACATAATTAAATATCCCGTGATAGGTAATGATTCTAGGTTGTCCTGGTGATTAAGTTCTTTTTAAGATGGATTCATATTACTTCCGTATTACTGAATTTAATATATAGAAACATATTAATTCTGTATTTATGCCAGTTTTCACAAGAGTGTAATACTTATTGCACCAAGATCTAAATATTTATAAAACTAGTCATAGTATGAATGCACCTCATTTACCATGTTTGACGTGTGATTTCTAACTTGTTTAGGATATGTAATAGGCTACATATGATACAAATAAACAAAAATTGAGAGACTTTTATTGGAACTTTTGACATGCAGTTCCTGTAAAATTCTCTAAATTCTTGAAATGATTCTAAAACTTGTTAAACTCAAAAGTGAAAGTTCTCCTTTACAGTGAAGGTAGTACTCAATGGTATTGACTAACAGTAAAAAAATCAAAATTTTTGAGAAAAAAATTATTTTTGATTAAAAAAAATTTTTTTTTAGAAGGCTGCTTTAAAAATAATTAAATACATATTTCAAAATAGAGTATATCTTTTTAAGCAGAAAAATATTATCTTTAAAATAAAATAAACTGCAACGCGATATCTTGCATCGTTTCAGAGATAGAGCACTTTAAACTTTTTTTCGAAAATCGCAAACGGGAAAAGGTGCTCGGGATGCCATCTTTGGCACCCTGTATCTCGGTCCAGAAAATTTTTTGGGGGGAAACCAAAAATTACGGGAATTTTATTTTTTCCTGAATTTTAACATATGTTCAATCAAAGAACTTCTGAGACTATGAAGGTAAGATTTTTTCTTTGGCTGCCTGAATTGACATGGACTATGCCATATATATGTTACAGGCCAAACCCGATTTTAGGCCAAACTAGATTGGCCTAGGCCAAACTAGTTTATCCTAACGCCCATCGGATAGACTAGTTTTTCCTAGGCCAAACCGGTCTATCCTAACGCCCATCGGATAAACTAGTTTTTCCTAGGCCAAACCGGTCTATCCTAACGCCCATCGGATAAACTAGTTTGTCCTAGGCCAAACCGGTTTATCCTAACGCCCATCGGACAAACTAGTTTTTCCTAGGCCAAACTAGTTTGGCCTAACTCTTATAGGATAAACTAGTTTAGCCTGCTGTTTATTGGTCTGAACTAGTTTCTCCTAGGCCGATCTGGTTCATCCTAGGCCAATTCAATTTGGCGTGATTTTATTGAATTCAATGACCGCCACAGCGCCAACATTCTAGTTTGTCCTAGGCTGATCTAGTTTATCCTAGGCCAATTTAATTTTACGTGTTTTCAGTTTGCAGGCGTCAAAGCCTGAGAAACAAAGGGCTCGCAGGTTCTGTATGTATGAATGTACGTATGTATGTACGAATGTACGTACGTCTGTACGTGCATATGTACGTAACGCGATAACTCGTGATAGAAATATCCGATTTGCTTCAAATTTTGGATGTACGTTCATTGATATAAGGTACTTTTCTGATTAATTTTGTGAATTTATTGGATAAGAATAAAGGGAAGCGAACGGAAGGCTAATCCCCCACCGTTAAATTAGAGAAATGGATTTTTCATGCAGAATTATCAGTTTTCATTTAAAATTTTAGATATAGGATCAAAGATACAAGGCGCCTCCATGATTAGTTGTAGATATTTATTGTTTAAGTGTAAAAAAGGGCAATGTATGTTACCCCCCCCCATAATTTAGGTAAATGGTTTTTCACGCAGATTTTACATTTATGCTTCACATTTGTATGTAGGTTCTTTCTGATAAGGCGATTCCCTGAATAGTTTTTGGGGTTTAATGGTTAAGTATGAAAGGAAAAATGAACGATTACCCTCTTACATAGAAAAAACTAGTTTATCCTGTGGGCATTTAGATAAACAAGTTTGGTGTAGAAAAAACTAGTTTATCCAATTGGCATAAGGATAAAATAGTTTGGCCGATGCTAATCTAATTTAGCTCGAAAACGGGTTTGGCCAGTAAAAAACATATCTTTCACTAGAAAAAGTATAAATGTGTGTCAAGAGTCATTGCTTATGACACCAATACAGAAATTTAACATGTTCACCTTAGAGACATGATGCATTGGACATGGTGTTTGCTTATTCAAGCAAAATATTATTATCTACTTTAATATTACTTACCCATCACACGTAGTATAGGGTAAGTCTTGCAATCGTTTTGAAAATCGAAAAATTTTTTTGAAGGATTTACACGTTTTAGATAGTGGAGATTTCGAAAAACATATTTTTAGAAAAAAAAATTGCCGTCCGTCCGTCCGTCTGTCTGTCTGTAAACGCTCTATCTCCCGAACAAATTGAGATAGAGACTTGAAATTTTGTATGTAGTTAGTATGTAAGAATGGGACGAACCCTATTTAATATCAGCAACCTCGATTATCCGGAACTATTTTTTTCGGACTCCCGAAGAATTCGTTCTGGTGAAAGGTATATAAAAATTTTCGAATTTTTTTTGTTCTAAGGAATGGACGTAAAAGGCAATAAAATAACACATATTTTGCATATAGAATGAAGTCGATCGGATTATTAGTTGCCGAGATATTTGTAATCTTGTTTTCCACATTCTTCGATTTTTCATGACCCTGTATTTCATTCAAATTTCACATGTTTTATTATTCAAAAGTATATTTTAATTGGAAATGAGACACTTAATCCGACGCAGTTAATTGTTAGTTAATATAATTATTATTTTTGGAGTTATAAGGATGTTTCTTTTACGCAGTTCGGTACTACTTGAGTAGTTTGGCGTTTTATATAATTTGTCGAAATTGGTACATCAGCAGTTCTTTAATATAGCATTGCTATGTATATTAACAATATTTAAATTTTGTTTATGAATTGCAATGCATTGTATAAATAGTTTTCACATGTTTTATTTTCATATACATATCCATGATGGGTAAGTATTACGGTGGCCCCCAACGACTAGTTCTTTACTTTTGTACAGGTCTCTGTCTGTACAAAAATCAGTGAAAAAGAGACTCAGTCCGGCTCAATCTGGCCTACTCAATTTCTACAAAAAATTCAGGTTTTACTTTACATACAAATAAGATTCCTTTAAAAAATACTGCTTATATACTTATTGGATAAATTTACAATGTATTTTTAAATTATGATGTGTTCACAGAATGGAAAATACACAATGTATTAATGATTATCTAGATTCTTGGAATTTCAATATTCAAATACGGATTCATTAAATAATCAATGTAGTTGAGAACAAAAGAAAAAAAAATATGAGAGTTATAAACATCATAACTTTTGAATCCGTTCAGTAAAAAGTAGATTTGTGAATATATTTCTCTGTCATTCCTTAAGGCTTTTCTCAAATCCTAAAGAGCTACATCCTAACACATTTATGAACTACTTCTTTTTCAGAAATGGATAAGGTTAACAGATTCAGATAACATGTAATCGAATGGCGTAAACCATTTTTTCATAAAAGCGATGTATCTTTCAGAAAGTAATAGAGCTACGTTTTGAATCGAATTTCCGGTTACGACTTCACTAAAAAAATTGACGCCGTGAGAAGAATAGCTTATATGTCGACAGGTAATTAATTTCTCAAAAATGGAAAATGCTGTTCGATTCCAAATTATGTTCAGCTTCAATCTGGCTCGAATATGCAATCATAATAATAATAATAATAAATGAAAGTCAGATCTCAGATGGCACGAGCGTGCAAAAAAAAAAAAAAAAAAAAAAAAAAAAAAGCAAACACCATGTCCGATGCATCATGTCTCTAAGGTGAACATGTTAAATTTCTGTATTGGTGTTATAAGCAATGACTCTTGACATAAATTTATACTTTTTCTAGTGAAAGATGTGTTTTTTACTGGCGAAACCCGTTTTCGAGCTAGATTAGCCAAAACGAGCTAGATAGGCCAAACTATTTTATCCTTATGAAATTGGATAAACTAGTTTTTTCTACACCAAACTTGTTTATCTAAATGCCCATAGGATAAACTAGTTTTTTCTATGTAAGAGATGTAATCTTTCATTTTTCCCTTCATACTTAACCATTAAACCCCCAAAACTATTCAGGGAATCACCTTATCAGAAAGAACCTATATACAAATTATATGAAGCAAATCCGTAAATTCTGGGTCGAAAACCATTTATCTAAATTATGGAGGGGGGGGGGTAACCTACATTGTCCTTTTTTACACTTAAACAATAAACATCCACAACTAATCATGGAGGCGCCTTGTCTGAATGATCCTATATCTAAAATTTTAAATGAAAACTGATAATTCTGCATCAAAAATCCATTTCTCTAAATTAACGGTGGGGGACAAGCCTCTCGTTCGCTCCCCTTTATTCTTATCCAATGAATTCCCAAAATTAATCAGAAAAGTACCTTATATCAATGAACGTGCATCCAAAATTTGAAGCAAATCGGATATTTCTATCTCGAGTTATCGCGTTACGTACATACGTACGTACATTCGTACATACATACGTACTTCATACATACAGAACTTGCGAGCCCATTATTTCTCAGGCTTTGACACCTGTAAGCTAAAAACACGTAAAATTAAATTGGCCTAGGATAAACTAGATCAGCCTAGGACAAACTAGAATGTTGGCGCTGTGGCGGTCATTGAATTCAATAAAATCACGCCAAATTGAATTGGCCTAGGATGAACTAGATCGGCCTAGGAGAAACTAGTTCAGACCAATAAACAGCAGGCTAAACTAGTTTATCCTATAAGAGTTAGGCCAAACTAGTTTGGCCTAGGAAAAACTAGTTTGTCCGATGGGCGCTAGGATAGACCGGTTTGGCCTAGGACAAACTAGTTTATCCGATGGGCGTTAGGATAGACCGGTTTGGCCTAGGAAAAACTAGTTTATCCGATGGGCGTTAGGATAGACCGGTTTGGCCTAGGAAAAACTAGTCTATCCGATGGGCGTTAGGATAAACTAGTTTGGCCTAGGCCAATCTAGTTTGGCCTAAAATCGGGTTTGGCCTGTAACATATATATATATATAACCATATATATATCTGATTTTTGTCATGCGATAACTAACGTATTTATGAACCGATTTGAATAAACTAGGTATGTACATAGTACATACAAATATCTCGACCGAGTTCGTTGGCCAACATCTTGTTTCAAAATGGCGGCCATTTAAAATTTAAAAAAAAATTTAATTTAAAATTAAATGCGAAAAAATTAAAAGTTGAAAACTATTTTTTTTATGTGTTAGATCTTAAAACACCAATTCCAGAACACTTTTTACTTTGTCTATGTCTTAAAAAATGATTGAGTTATAGCACTTTGAATTTTTCTAATAGCTGACATTTTGAAACGATCTGACATTTGTCATGCTATAACTAACGTATTTCTGAACCGATTTGAATTAAACTTGGTATGTACATAGTACATACAAATATCTCGACCGAGTTCGTTGGTCAGCATCATCCGCCATCTTGTTTCAAAATGGCAGCCATTTAAAAACAAACATTTAATTTAAAATTAAATGCGAAAAAATTAAAAGTTGAAAAATATTTTTATTCTATGTGTTAGATCGTAAAACACCGATTTTAGAACATGTTTTACTTTGTCTAAATCTTAAAAAATTATTGAGTTATAGCACTTTGAATTTTTCTTATGGCTGACATTTTGAAACGGTCTGATTTTTGTCACGTGATAATACTCGTATTTATAAATCGATTTCGATATAACTTGGTGTTCACATAGTACATAATAAAGCCTGGACCGAGTTCGATAACCAGTTCCATCCGCCATCTTGTTTAAAAATGGCGGCCATTTAAATTTTTTTTAAAATTTAAAAATTTGAAATTCAGTACAATAAAGTGAGAAATTGAAAAAGATTTGTCTTTTATGCATTTGACCTGGATACAAAGATTTCAAAGTATTTTTTTGTTTCGTCTGTATCTTAAAAAATGTCTGAGTTATAGTACTTTTAATTTTTAGTGTTGCTCACATTTTGAAATGATCTGGATTTCGTCACGTGATAACACGCGTATTTATACACCGATTTGGATGAAACTGGGTGCGTACATCGGACATACTGATGCCTGGACCGAGTTCGTTGGCCAGCATCATCCGCCATCTTGTTTCAAAATGGCGGCCATTTAAAATTTAAAAAAAATTTAAATTTAAAATTAAATGAGAAAAAATTAAAAGTTGAAAACTATTTTTATTTTATGTGTTAGATCTTAAAACACCAATTCCAGAACACTTTTTACTTTGTCTATGTCTTAAAAAATGATTGAGTTATAGCACTTTGAATTTTTCTAATAGCTGACATTTTGAAACGATCTGACTTTTGTCATGCTATAACTAACGTATTTCTGAACCGATCTGAATTAAACTTGGTATGTACATAGTACATACAAATATCTCGACCGAGTTCGTTGGTCAGCATCATCCGCCATCTTGTTTCAAAATGGCTGTCATTTAAAAAAAAATTAATTTAAAATTAAATGCGAAAAAATTAAAAGTTGAAAAATATTTTTATTCTATGTGTTAGATCGTAAAACACCGATTTTAGAACATGTTTTACTTTGTCTAAATCTTAAAAAATTATTGAGTTATAGCACTTTGAATTTTTCTTATGGCTGACATTTTGAAACGGTCTGATTTTTGTCACGTGATAATACTCGTATTTATAAATCGATTTGGATGTAACAAGGTGTGTACATAGTACATAATAAAGCCTGGACCGAGTTCGTTAACCAGTTCCATCCGCCATCTTGTTTAAAAATGGCAACCATTTAACTTTTTTTAAAAATTTAAAAATTTGAACAAAAAATTTGAATCGGTACAATAAAGTGAGAAATTGAAAAATATTTGTCTTTTATGCATTTGACCTTGATACAAAGATTTCAAAGTATTTTTTTGTTTCGTCTGTATCTTAAAAAATGTCTGAGTTATAGTACTTTTAATTTCTAGTGTTGCTCACATTTTGAAATGATCTGGATTTCGTCACGTGATAACACGCGTATTGATACACCGATTTGGATGAAACTTGGTGCGTACATAGGACATACTGATGCCTGGACCGAGTTCGTTGGCCAGTTCCAACCGCCGTCTTGTTTCTAAATGGCGAAATATTATTTTTTTTAATCAAATTTTAAAATTAGGTGCAAAAAAGTAAGAAATTGAAAAGTATTTTTCTTTTGCGTTTTGACCTTGATACAAAGATTCCAGAGCATTTTTTGTTTCATCTATATCTTGAAAAATGGCTGAGTTTTAGCACTTTTTAATTTCCAGTGTGACTGACATATTGAAACTGTCTGAAAATTGTCACGCGTTAGTACGCATATTTATAAACTGACTTCGATATAACTCCGTGTGTTTATGGTACATACCAATGTCTTGACCGAGTTCACGGGCCAACTTTATCCACCATCTTGTTTCAAAATGTCGGCCATTTAAATTTGTCAAAAATCTTTTAAATGTATAATGGTGCATAAACAAAAAATTAGAAATTGAAAAAAGGTTCTTTCTAAACTATTTATCTTAATAATGAATTCCGGAGTATTTTTAGCTCACAGGCTATCATAGCCTGAGAGCTTATGTGCCCGTCCGTTCTGTATGTATGTTCGTATGTGCGTAACGCGATAACTCATGATAAAAATATCCGATCCACTTGAAATTTTGTATTTAGGTATATCCTGACAAGGCGCTTCCCTGATTAGTTTTTGGAGTTCATTCGATATGTATAAGAGGGGGAACGGGGGGCTCATGCCCCCCGTTAGTTGATATAGATGGGATTTTCATGCAGAATTAAGTTTTCAAAATTTAGATTAGGATCATTCTGATGAGGCGATTCCGTGACTGTTATTAGGTGTTCATTGATTAAGTATAAATAGGGGAAACAGGGGTTCTAATGCCCCCCCCCCCGTTAGTTGATATAAATGGGATTTTCATGCAGAATTAAGTTTTCAAAATTTAGATTAGGATCATTCTGATGAGGCGATTCCGTGACTGTTATTAAGTGTTCATTGAATAAGTATAAATAGGGGGAACAGGGGTTCTAATGCCCCCCCCCCCCCCGTTAGTTGATATAAATGGGATTTTCATGCAGAATTAAGTTTTCGTTCAAAATTTAGATTAGGATCATTCTGATGAGGCGATTCAGTGACTGTTATTAGTTGTTCATTGAATAAGTATAAATAGGGGGAACGGGGGTTCTAATCCCCCCCCCCCGTTAGTTGATATAAATGGGATTTTAATGCAGAATTAAGTTTTCGTTCAAAATTTAGATTAGGATCATTCTGATGAGGCGATTCCGTGACTGTTATTAGGTGTTCATTGAATAAGTATAAATAGGGGGAACAGGGGCTCTAATGCCCCCCCCCCCCATTAGTTGATATAAATGGGATTTTCATGCAGAATTAATTTTCGTTCAAAATTTAGATTAGGATCATTCTGATGAGGCGATTCCGTGACTGTTATTAGGTGTTCATTGAATAAGTATAAATAAGGGGAACAGGGGTTCTAATGTCCCCCCCCCCCTTAATTTATATAAATGGGTTTTTCAAGCAGAATTTTCAGATTTCGTTCAAATCTCTGAATAGTTTTGGAAGTTTAATGGTTAAGTATAAAAGAGGGGGATAACTCTTTTTAAATTATGTAAATGCTAAATGGGTTTTTATTAAGAATTATCTAATTTGCTCTGAATTTTGGATATAGATTTTTTATATGATAAAGCATGTCTTTGATAGTATAGGAGGTTCAATGATTAAGTATAAAAAAAGAGAAAAGGGGAGAGCTGTTTCCCCTTCTTAATTTTTTTTTTCGAACGGAATTAACCCTTGAAAATATAAAGCTTTAATGTGCAATTAGTATTTGTAGCCTGTGAGCTCAATGCCTTCAGTTTAACTGGGCAGTATTCTTTATTTGCTTTGTCTTTACCTTAAAAAAAGTCTGGAATATAGCAGTTTGAATTTCTAATGTGGGTGACATTTTTTTAAAAAAGTCAATTTGACAGCAGTCGTATATATTAATCGATTTCGATGTGAGTGCGCATGCTCACATGAATTAAGATTTCGATCAAGCTCATTGAGTTTTTTTATCCATCATGTTGCTTTAAAATGGATATCGAGGAATTTGGCGACCCTATAAATCGCTTAAAATAAACCCAGGTTGAATAAAAGATGACTAATTTCTAAAAATTCCTATTAATATTCAGCATTGACAAAAACTAGTATTCAATCTTATATAATCATGTTCCACTATTTTGAATTTCGTATATTTGATTCATATAACTTAATTTAAAATAAGTAAATAAGTATATGAAAGCTACCTCTTCCTCCCGGCACTGCCGGAAGGACTTTTAGGTAGCTTTCATTACAAAAAGTAAAAAGCTACCTATTGCAGCCGTCCGGAGGAAAGCACTTCCGGAAAATTTTGGTATATTTTCACCGATCATGACCCCCAGACCCCAAAACCACCCTCCGTTCAAATGTTGACAGATATATATATGTTACAGGCCAAACCCGATTTTAGGCCTAACTAGATTGGCCTAGGCCAAACTAGTCTATCCTAACACCCATCGGATAAACTAGTTTTTCCTAGGCCAAACCGGTCTATCCTAACGCCCATCGGATAAACTAGTTTTTCCTAGGCCAAACCGGTTTATCCTAACGCCCATCGGATAAACTAGTTTTTCCTAGGCCAAACTAGTCTATCCTAAGGCCCATAGGACAAACTAGATCTTCCTAGGCCAAACTAGCTTGGCCTAACTCTTATAGGATAAACTAGTTTAGCCTGCTGTTTATTGGTCTGAAATAGTTTATCCTAGGCCTATCTAATTTATCCTAGGCCAATTCAATTTGGCGTGATTTTATTTGATTCAATAACCGCCTCAGCGCCAAAATTATAGTTTGTCCTAGGCTGATCTAGTTTATCCTAGGCCAAAGTAATTTTACGTGTTTTTAGCTCATGGGCGTCAGAGCCAAAGAAATAATGGACTCACAGGTTCTGTACGTATGTATGTGCGCATGTATGTCCGTATGTACGTACGTATGTGCGTAACGCAATAACTCTTGATAGAAATAATGTAACTTGACATGTTTTTATCTCATCAGCTACCAAAGACTGAGAACTAATGTTCCCGTGGGTTCTGTATCTATGTATGTACGCAAGTACGTAACGCAATAATTTTTGATAGAAATACTCGATTTGCATCAAACTTTCAATGTAGGTTTATTCTTATGAGGAGCTTTTCTGATTATTTTTGGGAGGTCATTGGAGAAGAATAAGTGGGGAGGGGACGAGAGGCTGATTCGCCCCTTCCCTCAATTCAAATAGATGGATTTCAGTGGATTATTAGCATATTTTATTCAAATTTTAGATATAGGAGTATTCTGTTGAGGCGCTTTCATTAGTTGTGGGTGTCAATTGTTTAAGTATAAAGGGAGGGGAGAATAGGGGTAACGCCCCATAATTTATGTAAATGATTTTTTCACGCAGAATTTACTGATTTACTTCAAATTTTAGAAATAGATTCATTCTGGTAAGGCGTTTCCCTAATTAGTTTTGGGGATTAATTGAATAAGAACAAAGGAAAGAACGGGGGAATCCCGCCTAATTTTGTTAAATGGGTTTTTCATGCAGAATTAACCGATTTCCTGCAAATCTTGGATTTGTTCAATCTGATAAAGCGTTTCACTGATTAATTTTGGTGGTTCTTTGGTTTTTGGTCTGAACCAGCAATTTATTTCCTTCCTTAAAATATATAAATGTGTTATAATACCGAATTATCCAATTTGCTTAAAATTTTGGACATGAATTCATTTGATCAGGTGCTTCTTTAATTAATTTGGGTCTTTTCTTATGGTTATGTATAATAGGTTAGTGGACGATTTATCGCCTTCCTTAAATTAGATAAATGGGTTTTTATGCAGTTTTGTCCGATTTGCCGTAAATTTTGAATATAGCTTATAGTTTTTTCTTTAAAAGGCGAATCCCTGAATTGTTTTGAGGGTTTAATGATTAAGTATAAAGGGAGGAATGTGGGATTACCCTCTCTAAATTAGATGAATGGTTTTTTTGAGCAGAAATGTCTGATTTGGTTCAAATTTTGGATAATTGTTTAATTTTATAAAGCGTATCTGTGATTAGTTTTGGGGGTTCAATGGTTAAATATAAGTGAGGGAAATGGGAAAAAGTAATCCAACTTACTTTATTTTTCGAGGGTGTTATTCTATAAAAAATAAGTTTGAAATTCACAATGACTGTAAACAACCTGTGAATGCAAAGCCATCAGTTTAATTGGGCAATATTCTTTTTAATATTAATCCCGACTACTACTCCATTGCTAACCTTGTGCAAAGTGGTTTTGTAATCACCATTATAGTGTATTTTATTCGATGCGTTGTAGAATACTGTTAGAGGTTTGCCCGGGCCAGAATTTCGAGTTCCGGGCCCTACCTTTCCCGAAGGAAAGTTATTTTGCCGTGGCCCCGTGTAAAAATTAAAAGTTCAGCCCGAGCCCTGCCTCTACAAAAATATGTGAAAAAAGACTCAGTCCCGCTCAATCTGGCCCTACTCAATTTCTGCAAAAAATTCAGATTTTACTTAACATACAATTAGGATTCCTTTAAATAATATTACATACATACATATTGGATAAATTTGCAATGTATTTTTAAATTACAAGGTGTTCACAGAATTAAAAAGTACACAATGTATTATAGATTATTTAGATTATTAGACCTTTCAATATTGAAATGGATATTCATTAAATAATTAATGTAGTTTAGAACAAAAGGAAAAAAAAGGAGAGTTATAAATATCATAACTAAACTGTTCAGTAAAAAGTAAATTTGTGAATATGTTTCTCTGTCATTCGTTAAGACATTCTCAAATCCAAAAGAGCTACATCCTAACACATTTAAGAATTAATTCATTTTCGGAAAGGCATACGATTAACAGGTATTCTCAGAAAATATGTAATCGAATGGCGTTAACCATTTTTCCATAAAAGAGATGTACCTTTGAGAAAATACTATTAAAGCTACGTTTTGAATCGAATTTTCGGTTACGACTTCACGGAAAATAAAAACTTGACGCCGTGACAAGAATAGCTTATATGTCGACAAGAAATTTTCTAAAAAATGGAAAACGCTGTTCGATTCCAAATTATGTTCACCTCCAATCTGGCTCGAATATGCAATAATAATAATAATAATAAATGCAAGCCTGATCTCAGTTGGCACGAGTCTGCAGGAAAAAAAAAAACATGTAAAATGCATTATGTCTTTACGGTGGACATGTGAAATTCCTGTATTGATGTCATAAGCAATTACTCTTGACACACATTTATACTTATTCTAGTGAAAGACATGTTTTTTACCGGCCAAACCCAATTTCGAACCAAATTAGATTAGCCTAGGCCAAACTATTTTATCCTAACGCCAAATATATAAACTAGATTTCCTACGCTAAACTTGTTTATCTAAATGCCCGTAGGAAAAACTAGTTTTTACTAGGTAAGAGGGAAATCCGCCATTTTCCCTTCATTCTTTACCAATAAACTTTCTAAACTATTCAGGGAATTGCCTTATCAGAAAGAACCTATAACCAAAATTTGAAGCAAATCCGTAATTTCTGCGTTAAAAACCATTTATCTAAATTATGGGGGGGGGGTGTACCTACATTGCCCTTTCTTTAACACTTAAACAATAAACATTCACAACTAATCCCGGAGGCGCCATGTCAGAATAATCCTATATCTAACATTTTAAATGTAAACTGATAATTCTGCATGATAAATGCATTTCTCTAAATTAATGGTGGGGGATTAGACTCCCGTTCGCCCCCTTTATTCTTATTCAGTGAATTTCCAAAACTAATCAGAGAAGTATCTTATCAAAAGGAACCTACATCCAAAATTTGAATCTAATCGGATATTTATATCGAGTTATAGCGTTACGTACATTCGTACGTACATACGTACATACATGCGTAAGTACATACATAGAGAACCTGTGAGCCCTTTATTTCGCTGGCTTTGATGCCCGTGACCTAAAAACACGGATAATTGCTTTGGCCTAGGACAAACTAGATCAGCCTAGGAGACATTAGAATTTTGGCGTTGAGGCGGTCATTGAATTCAATAAAATCACGCCAAATTGAATTGGCCTAGGATAAACTAGATCGGCCTAGGATAAACTAGTTCAGACCAATAAACAGCAGGCTGGACTAGTTTATCCTATAAGAGTTAGGCCAAACTAGCTTGGCCTAGGAAAAACTAGTTTGTCCTATGGGCCTTAGGATAGACTAGTTTGGCCTAGGAAAAACTAGTCTGTCCGATGGGCGTTAGGATAAACCGGTTTGGTCTAGGAAAAACTAGTTTATCCGATGGGCGTTAGGATAGACCGGTTTGGCCTAGGAAAAACTAGTTTATCCGATGGGCGTTAGGATAGACTAGTTTGGCCTAGGCCAATCTAGTTTGGCCTAAAATCGGGTTTGGCCTGTAACATATATATATATATACAGGGTTGTTATAATTAAAGTTCGCCTATTCAGAAGGCTCTGGAGCCGGTTCTATTGCTCCAAACGAAACAAAATTTCACTAGTACATAGTTAAAGAGATGCGCTCTGCGAAAATCGAAAAAAAAAATTAGTCAAATTTTTTGTCACTAGGTGGCGCTGCTCCAATATTTAAGGCGATATCTGCAGATTCGTTATATCAATATCAGTCAATCCAGACGAAACACACAAATTTAAAAGTTTCAACAAACTTCAACGAACTGCGAATTGTTATAGTTAAGTTCACCTAATCAGACAGCTCCAGAGCCTGACCTATGACTCCAAACAATACAGAAAAATGAATATCATTTCATGTAATGTAATCTGCATCAACAAAAATAAAACATGTCGCTCATCAGTAAGGAAATAACGAAGAATAACATGACGCATGCTCAATGAATCCTCCGCCATTTTTAATAATGCATTCCATTCTCAGAATTGTGCTTTCTACAGCATTGCGTAAACTGTCCTGTAAGATTGAGCGAATGTCAAGTGTAATGCTGCGTTTCAGATAAGAGATTGTCTGACATCTGTTTTTAGATACAGAATCTTTCAAAAATCCCCAGAAAATAAAGGAATCTGCATATATCGGCTTAAATATTGGCGCAATGCCACCTACTGATAAAAATTGTAACTAATTTTTTTTTCGATTTTCGCCGAGCGCATGTCTTTAACTATGTACTAGTGAAATTCTGATTCGTTTGGAGCCATAGAACCGCCTCTAGAGTCTTCTGAATAGGCGAACTTTAATTATAACAACCCTCTATATATCCATATATATATATATATATATATATATATATATATATATATATATATATATATATATATATATATATATATATATATATATATATGATTTTTGTCATGCGATAACTATCATATTTATGAACCGATTTGAATGAAACTTGGTATGTACATAGTACATACTAATGTCTCGACCGAGTTCGTTGGTCAGCATCATCTGCCATTTTGTTTCAAAATGGCGGCTATTTTAAATTTTTTTTTAAATTTAAAAATTTAAAATTAAATGCGAAAAAAATAAAAGTTGAAAAATATTTTTCTTTTACGTGTTAGAACTTAAAACAAAGATTCCAGAACACTTTTTATTTTGTCTATATCTTAAAAAATGATTGAGTTATAGCACTTTGAATTTTTCTTATGTCTGACATTTTGAAACGATCTGATTTTTGTCACGTGATAACACGCGTATTTATGAACCGATTTCACTGAAACTTGGTATGTACATAGTACATACAAATGTCTCGACCGAGTTCGTTGGTCAGCATAATCCGCCATTTTGTTTCAAAATGGCGGCCATTTTAAATTTTTTTAAAAATTTAAAATTAAAAATTTAATGCAAAAAAATTAAAAGCTGAAAAATATTTTTCTTTTACGTGTTAGAACCTAAAACAAAGATTCCAGAACACTTTTTATTTTGTCTATATCTTAAAAAATTATTGAGTTATAGCACTTTGAATTTTTCTTATGGCTGACATTTTGAAACGATATGATTTTGTCACGTGCTAACACGCGTATTTATGAACCGATTTCAATTAAACTTGGTATGTACATAGTACATACAAATGTCTCGACCGAGTTTGTTGGCCAGCATCATCCGCCATTTTGTTTCAAAATGGTGGCCATTTTAATTTTTTTTAAAAACTTAAAATTTAAAATGAAATGCGAAAAAAATCAAAATTTGAAAAATATTTTTCTTTTACGAGTTAGAACTTAAAACAATGATTCCAGAACACTTTTTATTTTGTCTATATCTTACAAAATGATTGAGTTATAGCACTTAGAACTTTTCTTATGGCTGACATTTTGAAACGGTCTGATCTGAACGATCCACAATGTTGCTTTAAAATGGCATACACTTTATGATATCGTGGAATTTAGTGACTCTCCAAATCGCTTAAAATAAAACCAGATTGAATAAAAGATGACTAATTTCTAAAAATTCCTTTTAATATTCAGTCTTGACAAAAATAGTATTCAATCTTATAAAATCACTAATTTTATAAGATTATTTCCACTAATTTGAGATTAGTATTTTTGAACAATGTAACTTACATTAAAATAAATAAATAAATATTTAAGTATATGAAAGCTACCTCTTCCTCCCGGCATAGCCGGTAGGACTTTTTTAAGAATAATCCTCAATTTTGGTAACCTATTACAGAAAAGACAGAGATATGAGTGCGGTTAACACGCGTTGTTTTAAGAAGTAGAGATGAGATTGAAATATTCAGAATATCTAAAACTGAAAAGTCATCTGCAGTTTTTATAAAGTAGCCTACGGTCCAGTTATCCCACACTGTAAAAAAAAAAAAAAAAAAAAAAAAAAAAAAAAATCCGTTGAATTTACAGCAAAAACTGCTGTTACCAGCAGTTTTTGTCGTAAAAAAATCAGTAAAATTAGAGTTTTTGCCATAGAAATAGCAGTAAAATTAGACGTAATTTTTTTATTACATCTAATTTTACTGCAATTTTTACGGTAAAAACTCCTGGCAACATTGCTGCCTGTTTGCCGTAAATTTAGCGGATTTTTTACAGTGCAGTTTATCTTACTGGTTCAAACACTTCCGCTTTGTTGAAAATTTCACTTATTCTGTTGTAAAACAATAAGCTAAAAATAAATTTATCGCCTCTTAATTTTAAAGAAATAATTTTCTTTTCTTTTTTAACATTAGATTCATTTCTTTTCCTGTTTCAGCGTAATTAAGCTAAAAAAAGGTAATAGAAATAAAATGAATGAAGCTCTAGTCGTATGAAACCTTTTATATTATTAGTAATTGAACTTCAAATGCTATTTAGAGATCCATTTTTCTGACGAAAATTTCTTTATTTCTGTGTCACACATTTATTTTAACTACCTACTTAACCACTTCTTCTAAATTAACGTGTATAATATTTTTATCGTAAAAGAACGTATATTAAAATTCCCTGTAATTGGTATTTAGAAAATGAAACCTTATTCAGACAACTGAAAAGCATTTTATATTAATTTTATTAAATAATGTAAAGAATACGGGCTATCATTAAGCTAAAAAATTAAATGTATGTGAGCAAAAATGTTTTTATCATGATTTCAACCGATTAAAAAAAAATTTATGAATGGAAATTTAATAAATACTTTTAGGATATTTTTTGTTTGTTTGTTTAAGATTTTTTATATATATTTAATTAAAAAAAGATATATTCAAGATATATTACTTAAAATTACGTAAAAATGTTATTTTGTGATAATTAAATGACGTTAAAAACCTTTGTAGTCATGCATATGAATTCCGATTGTATAACATTTAAAGCTACGTGGGGCGACTCGACCATAATTTTACAATGTGATTTTGGAGATTCTGGCATTTCATCTAACACTAAAAGGAAATATTGTTTCAATTAAAGTCTGAACCTTGTAATGTAAATGTGTTCAGTTAAGTTCGTTCTATCAGAGAGAAATTTTCAATATTGCATTTTAACATCTAAAATAAAACTTATGTTTTATCTTTCTTTATGGTTTATTTATCACATAAAAATGCAGCAAGTGGATTAGGTATGTCTAACTTCCACACACTTTTATTATTATTATTATTATTATTAAGAAGTCTTGTTAGTAAAAGTGTTAATTACTTTAAATAATTTTAAACCAAGCAAATCATATAAATTATATATCAAATAAAGAACGTTGTAAAGGAAGCTTTTGCTGTTAATTTATCTAAAAAAGCATCAAAAGTGAAAGTATTAGATTTATTTGTAAAAAAAAAAAAAAAAAAAAAAACATAAGTATTAAATGAATACTTATGTATTTTGATATGGATTATAAGTACAAAATATTACCTGGGTTTTTTAGGGAAAAAAATTTAACAAGATAAATCTATGAACAAACGGGTACATAACTATTTAAGTATCTTATTCTCTTTTTTGATTAATTTCAATGGAAGTTCAAAAAGAAAAATAAAAAAACTGTGAAAAACGTACTCATATTTTTATATCAATCGGAACTTTTCATCATTATTATCATTATTTCTATAATTGCCTAACGTCACTTTGTCTTATGTTCGCCTTGTCATATGTTTAAAAAAACTTGGCCATCTCACTAAAGAAATTTGGCTTTATACCCGCCAAAAAGCTTTTATTATTATCATTATTATCATTAATGTATTATGTAATTTTCTTTATTACGAGTAAAATAAATAAATAAATAGAGACATTAATCTTTCGTGGCAAGTGAAATTGTTGGGGAAACTGGATCCCACAGGGCCAGTTTCTCTTTTTTAGTATTCCAGCTACCCCATTTTTTAAATAAAATTGGATAACTCGAATAGCCGCCTTACATTTAAAAACGTAAAAGATAGACTGACAGACACCTAATAATATTAATTTATTTATGTGTCTAATCTAAAAAAAAAAAAAGATTAGATATAAAGAAAGTTAAAAATGAAAGTACTTACTATATTTTAATAAAAAGCCTAGAAAGATCAACCAAATCAACAATATTTGTAAAAAAAAAAAAAAAAAAAAAAAAAAAAAAGATACAAAAGATACCTAAATTTTCGACAACATATCACAGCAGAGACATAGTTAGGACTGAGTTGACACACTTTAAAATATACATATAAATTACTTTAAAAAGATTACAAATATGTAAAAATATTATTTGTTTTATTTAATTTATTATTGAGATCTTTCATACACAAATGCGTCCATTTCGAAAGGAGAAAGATAACTGATTAGAATAGAAAACATAAATAAAAGCCAAGCAAACTATCACGCATGCACAAGCGAAGTTTGTTTTAATTATGTTTTCTATAGTGATCAGTTATTTCTACCCTCTTAAAGTCGACGCATGCAGCGTATTTTAAAGTTTATGTTAATAACAACCAGTGTTACATTCATGGGGTGGCCAGGGGGAGACATTCTTCCATGCCCCCCCCCCGGAAAATATGAAATTTGGCGTTTTCAATGGTCAAAAAGAACAACTCCCACTTGGATGGAGGTCAGGTTCAGGCTCGTGATTTTGATATTATTAGACACTATCCTACCCGTCAGGGTAAAGAGAACTGGATTTTGGATGTGGACGATGCTAGTGCGAAAAAGTTGCTTATGAGGCGTAGTATTTGCATTAACTTAGAAAGGTATCGGATTGTCAATTTTGTACAGATATTGCGTTGCTTCCGCTGCCAGGCTTTTGGGCATGTGAATTCCAAATGTGCAGAAGATCAAAAATGTGTAAAATGCGCCGGTAATCATGGCTTGAAGGATTGTTCTATCACTGTAGAATCATGTATCAATTGTATGAGAAAGGACGATGGGACAGATACGGCACATAGGGCCGACAGTTATGATTGTCCATGTTACAAGGAGTATAGGCGGGATCTTTTATCCAGAAGATTATAACAGCAGTTTCAAAGGCTTATCTTGACTCTGGAAAATTGGTCATAGTTCAAATTAATTTGAACCACTACTCAGATGCGAACGATGCTTTGGCTTCGTATGCTGAGAGTAATGGTGTACATTTTTTCTTATGTCAGGATCCATATACTCGTAACGATACTTTTTCTGGACTCCCTCCGGGGTGGCTTTGTTTTCCATCTATTTCTCTTACTTCAATGATACTTTGTACAGACTCGTCATTGTCTATTGTGAAAGGCTTTTGTTCGAATAATTCAGTTTTTATTACGATAACTCTTAGTCAGGGACCTTTGATTATTGGGTCTGTTTATTCTTCACCTTCTAGTGATCTTGATAAAGATATGTCTTCATGGATTAATTATTATCAGAATACTACTCGTATGATTATCGGCGGTGACTTTAATGTTCCGTTGCGTATACTTGGCTATACACGTGAAGATAATAGAACAGAAATTTTATCAGACTATCTCATGATGACAGATCTTAGACTTGTGAATACTTCAGATGCTCCCCATTCTTATGTTCACTACAATCAACTTGGAAACCTGATCTTACCCTCTTGGGGATTGATATTATTCCCTTTCTACAGAATTGGCGTGTTGATGATACAGTGTTCTCTTTCTCAGACCATCGATATATAATGTTTTCGTTGTGTTTGAATCCAGTTTTTAGAACCTATGATAGGTTCAAAACAAAGAATAAATCAATGCACAAATTTAATAAATTATTCAGTGAAAAACATGATTTACTATGTTCATCACTTATGAGAGTGCATGGTCCGGCTTCTCTGGACGATTGGATTGAAAATTTCAATGAATATCTCCAATATGTACTTCAAAGGTCCTTTCGTCGGGGCAGTATTTCCTATAAACCTACCATTTCTTGGTATACTACTGAACTGAGAGTATTGAGAAATAAAGTTACTGCTGCTTATAAACGTTATAGAAAGAATTTAGACAATCCTGTATATAGAGAATCCTATGTATTATTACGTCATGAATATAAAAGAAAAATTAGAAAAGCGAAGCGTTCTAGTTGGTTAGATTATTGTCAGCGAACTAATGAAGCATATGGTAACGTTTTTAAGTTCGTCTCTGGTAAAAAATTTAACTACCAGGATATGGCTTTTTCTACAATGGAGAATTCATCCGTTTTTGACGCATATGATGACATAGCTCATCAACTAATGATTGAACATTTTAAGGTTGACAATGTACCTGAAAATACTTATAGTTATGAAAGTTCATCGGATTACACGGATGATCCAGATTTTCGTCCTTTTTCCAAGAAAGAACTAAATTTTGTTTTGAAACAACAACATAATAATAAAGCTCCAGGTTTTGACAATGTGGATGCGCTAATTGTGAAGAATCTATGTTTTAATTTTAATTTTTTAATGTTGACAATTTTTAACACTTGCTTTAAATATGCACATTTCCCGGTCAGCTGGAAGAAGGGAGTTGTAATTTTCTTTAAGAAAAGAAATAAGCCAGAGGGCTCTTATCGTTCATATCGACCAATTACCCTGTTGCTTATTATAGCAAAGGTCTATGAGAGGCTGCTGAAACTTAGAATCACAGTAATGCTTGAGGCTGCTGCATACCTCGACGGGGACCAACATGGTTTTCGTGAGGGACGGAGTACTCTGACCGCACTCTCCTCTCTTCGTGAGAAGATTAAAGAAACTTTGAAGGCTTATAAATATTGTGCGATTGTGTCATTCGATATAGCTGGAGCATTTGATGTGCTTGACTGGAATGTGGTTGCTAACATAATAGATCACTTGCCTATCTACGATTATTTGAAAGAAGTATTCAAGAATTATATTTCATTTAGACTTATAGGTTTTAAATTTACCGATGGCATTCGATGGTTTAGACTGTTCTGTGGCTGCCCACAGGGTTCATGTTTGGGCCCTTTGATTTGGACAATAGTTGCAGACCGAATTCTTAAACAGAGTAAAGAAGTAGCATTGAATTTAATTTCTTACGCTGATGACTCTGTGGTTGTTGAAGGTGCGGACACTAGAGCGTCACTTGAGAATAAAATGAATAACACTGTGAATAATTTTTCTACTGTCTGTGCTCATTGCAACTTGCAGCTTAATAATACCAAGACGGTTTCTATGCTTTTTGGACGTAATACCATGAAAAAGAGACGTCCTATTTTTAAACATAGTGGTAGATCAATACCTGTGAAGAATAATATTCTTTATTTGGGTTTTCTTCTAGACAGTGCCTTCCATTGGTTAGATCATCTTGAGATGATTCGAAGTAAAGTTATGTCCTTTACTTGCAATATGAGAAAAGTAACAGTAAGAGATATAGGGGTCTCTCTAGACCTATTAAAGGTTTGGTACAACACTGTATTAAATAAGCAGATATCATACGGACATGAGGTCTGGTATCGTGACCTTCAGTCCCATGGTATTCGCAGATTGTCCTCTTGCCAGCGAGTTTGTCTGTTGACCATAATTCGTACATATCGTACAATTTCAACTGAAGCATTGTGCGTTTTGGCTGGAGTTTTACCTATAGATATAGAACTTTCTAATTCTGCTCGTCTTTATGATATGATCCACGGAAATACATCAGTAGTGGTGGAAAATACTACTATTTATTCTGAGGATTTGGTTAAACGTGTGCCAACTTATTATTATCCGAATTACTGCGAAAGACATCATGTGAATTTTCTGAATCCAGTACGAAAATCAATTCCTGATCGTAATTATCCAATAATTTTTACTGATGGATCGCACATGCAAAGTGAAGTTGGTGCTGCTTTTGTAGTTTATTTAAAAAATGTAGAAATATTTAATTACAGAATCAAGCTTAATGTTAAAAATTCGATCTTTCAGGCAGAATTGGTGGCAATTTCGGAGGCTATACAGTGGTGCGGACGAACTGAGTTTGCTCACTTCTATTTATATACTGATAGCCTGTCATCGACATGTGTTTTGCATCATCTATTTCCATGTGATCAGTTAGTATATGATATTTTCACGAACTTACGTGTACTTAAAAATAAAACTATTCTTATAGGATGGGTCAAGGCCCATGTAAGCATTGTGGGTAACGAACGTGCTGATGAACTTGCCAAATCAGTGGTTCTGAATAATGTTTATGACAAAGTAGTTAACCTTCCATTTCCTGTGAGTTATTTAAAGAATTACTTTCGAAATAAGAATATTCGTGATTGGCAGGATCGATGGTCCTTTAGCGATAAAGGTAGGGATACCTACATGGTTATTCCTGATGTTAGTTTAAATTACATCTGTTATTCTCAAGTGGCTGCATATTTTGTTTCTGCACATGGTGCGTTCCCTACTCTGCTGTACAAACGGGGAAGGAAAAATAATGATAAGTGTATTTGTGGCAAACGCGGTGACGTCGCACACTATTTATTTGATAGCTGTTGTGTTTCAGCAGACAAGTTTAACTTAATTAGAAATAGAACCATAGAGTGGAATATCAGAAATGTTCTATTTTCACATTTTAATTATAAGAAACTTTGTGCTATTTATAATGATCTGAATGCACACTTTACATTCATTCGTTACAAATTCTGATGTTGTAACTTTGTTTTAATTGACAGGACTGTGAACTTTAAATCTTTGGACATGCTCCTGTTGTGTGACATAGTATATAAATTTGACCCTCAGCTAAAACTGTATTGAACTTTTCTGACTTTTACAATTTTTTTTTCTTTTTTAAGGCTTGGTGTTTATATTAGTTTTATTATATTTTTAGTTTTTGTTTTGTTTTGGAACATGTATGATTTGTTCTTACATCTCACTTTATTTTGTATGTGTCTTGTTAAGTTTGTTTATTATTTTCTCTTTGTTCTGTCAGTCAGACGTTTGTCAAATTGTCAACAAGTGTTTTTCATTTTTATCATTTTGTATATTTTAGTGCCATTGCATATTATTGCTGTATATGTTATTTATGTTATGGAATGGCCCGTTGTTTGTAATTTGGCTGGTTGGTTGTGGAATATTTCCTCCGGGGATTAAACACCTATGCCAAGTTTTTTGGTAGGTGTCCCGGATGGGTGATCCCCCCCCCGGAACTCTATAATGCTTCCCCGGAGCCACTGAAATCACAATTATATTATGACATTATTTTAATCCAGAAATGCCTTCATAGATACAAATAGAACCTTTCTATATTGAAAAGTTTTTTTTTTCAAAAACACAGATAGAACCTTATTATCTCAGGTGACGAATTAGTTCCACTCTAGTAATGCTATTTTCAAACCTGTATGGTTCTGGTAAGAGGAAAGCGAGTTCCAGTCATCCTCTCCAGAGCATCTCAGACGTGATCTATAGAATTTAGGCCTTCATATATTGCTGGCTAAATCCATCAAGCGAATATCTCTACTTTCCAAAAATTCATCGACCAAATGAAGTATACAGGGTGTCCCAGAAGTAATGGGACAAACTTTAAGATGAGGTAGGTGACATTACAAGTATTCAGATTTACATAGCAACCCAAGGTCGGGGATGCTTTCCTGGCACAGTACTGACGACACAAAGAAGAAGAAAGAAAGGACAAGAACAGAAAGATAAAACATGTTTATTATTCTTAGTGCTGCAATAATGTTAGGACAAAGCTGGAAAGTGCTGAGGAACTTGTTGCACGCATCATGGCAACTGTGAAAGAAGTTCAGGACATTCTCAATATTTGCGAGAACATTAAATCTTCCATGTGCCGGAGATCAGCTTTCATGATTCATGGTCTGGAGTCGTAATTTCAAATACTTACTTTGATGATGATCGTTGTCTTTTTAGTGTTCTTTTTTCTTAGTTTTTTACTATACTAAGGATAATAAAGATGTTTTTATCTCTTATTCGTGTCCTGTCTTTCTTGAGTTTTGTGTCATCACTACTGCACAAGGAAAACGTTTCCGACCATGGACTTCTATACAATTCTGAATCCTTGTGATGTCCCCTACTTCCCCTTTAAGTTTGTCTCATTACTTCTGGGACACCCTGTATGGGTACGCGTTGTAGTCCATTAAAATGAAATGAATTTAGAGTTATTATATAAAAATGGATCCGGCTAAAGAAAAGAAAATGCACAGAACACAAACATTTTTTTTCAACATATGCATAGCAGACACTTTATGCATAATATATAGAAATCTAAAAAAGATACAGCTAATTATATAGAATTACATATAAAATTTTAGTAATTTTACCTGTAATTCTTCAAAAAAATACTTACATATCAACATATAAGTCACTTAGAGCTAATTTTTTAGTTCATTACACTGTAGGTATTATCAAAAAGCTACAAAAAAAATTCTTGGTTATAGGATAATAAAATTTTTAATTAGAGCAATAGTTGTTTACCTTTTCCGATAAAAAGCTATTTTTTCATAAAATGCTTTTAATAGGAGTTAAGAACGAAATCAGTGAAGAATTCACCTTGTTTTCTATTTTAAAACGTAAAAATATACGTAACTGCATATATATTACTTAAAAGGTGCATAATAAAACGTATAAAAACTTAAAAATACATTTAAATTTTTATATTCATTTTCAATTTTTTAAAACTACTTTAAATGCATATTTAAGTTTTTATACGTTTTATTATGCACATTTTAAGTAATACAGTCGACTCGCGTTAGTTCAAAATCGGATAATTTGAATCTTCGTTTTATTCGAACTAATCATGAAATCCCGAAATTTTCAATGGCAGAATATTGTAACAATTTTCATTAATTCGAATTCATTCTCTCTTGACTTCGTTTAATTCGAACTAACGAGAATTACGAGTTTTCATTTTTCTTTTCTTTCTCACGGATTTCAGATCATTTGAATAACTTTCTTTCTTTGATTTTTGTGAAAATTGTTCCGAACGAGTATACATATAATACAATGCATTTGATACCCACTTTCTTAGAGCCTCGTGTGTCCATCAGTGACGTTTTAAATTTTTCTTCCATCGCACTTGTTTCTAATCTTTTAGTTAGTTTATGCATTTATGCATTCAAATTTAATATTAAATCATATTCTAATGATAACAGACGAAATAAATTTAAAAAACACTATAACATTAATTCCTTTGTAATAGTATCATATTAAGCATGTTTTATTTCATATTTTCCGTAATTCGAACATTTCTTGGAGTCCCGACGAATTCGAATTAATTTATGCATTCGAATTAGTTTATGCATTTATACATTCAAATTTAATATTAAATCATATTCTAATGATAACAGATGAAATAAATTTAAAAAACACTATAACATTAATTCCTTTGTAATGGTATCATATTAAGCATGTTTTATTTCATATTTTCTGTAATTCGAACATTTCTTGGAGTCCCGACGAATTCGAATTAATTTATGCATTCGAATTAGTTTATGCATTTATACATTCAAATTTAATATTAAATCATATTCTAATGATAACAGACGAAATAAATTTAAAAAACACTATAACATTAATTCCTTTGTAATAGTATCATATTAAGCATGTTTTATTTCATATTTTCCGTAATTCGAACATTTCTTGGAGTCCCGACGAATTCGAATTAATTTATGCATTCGAATTAGTTTATGCATTTATACATTCAAATTTAATATTAAATCATATTCTAATGGTAACAGACGAAATAAATTTAAAAAACACTATAACATTAATTCCTTTGTAATGGTATCATATTAAGCATGTTTTATTTCATATTTTCCGTAATTCGAACATTTCTTGGAGTCCCGACGAATTCGAATTAATTTATGCATTCGAATTAGTTTATGCATTTATACATTCAAATTTAATATTAAATCATATTCTAATGGTAACAGACGAAATAAATTTAAAAAACACTATAACATTAATTCCTTTGTAATAGCATCATATTAAGCATGTTTTATTTCATATTTTCCGTAATTCGAACATTTCTTGTAGTCCCGACGAATTCGAATTAACGAGAGTCGACTGTATGTATACAGTTACATGTATTTTTACTTTTTAAATGCTTTTAAATTTTTCAATCTCGGTTTAAATTAACGTCGTCTGTTTTTTTAAGAGTTTTAATTTCATTTCTAATAGGCGAACAGGAAATGAAAAAGCAGATTTAGAAATGGAAATGTTCATTCTATAAAAAAAAACCAAATTAGAAAAATATGCGAATTTTCATCGAAATTGACGTTATAAACGTAGGCGGATACCTGAATATAAACTTTTATTTAATTATTTAAATTAGAAATACTTCAAAAACCAATTTAAAATATTTATTAATTTTCACATCTAAAAATTGCTTTATTTTAATAAGTATCACTTAACCAAATTTTAACGATACATATATTTATAATACAGTACAAAAATTTCGTAAATTAATTCGTATTAATGAATTAAAAGAAAAAAATATGATAACATTTCTATTTCACTAAAATACATAGTTTTCGTTTACTTAATCAGAAAAAACAATATTCTAATAAATAATTTTTCGAAAAAATAGTTACAATATCGTTTCGGAAATTTTCAAAAACAGACTTTAACTGTTACTTTTAATTATTTCGTTACTATTTTTTTTATTTGGGCATAATTACGCTAAAAGAAAGCTATTGAGAATTAAAAAAAAGTTCTAATCTCATGGAACCTTTTATATCTTTATTTAATTGAACATAAAAAGCTATTATGAGATTCATTTTAATTTTTCATGTACTTTTACTTTTATTACATACTTATCCATTTTTCCTGAATTAATGCGAATCTTTTTAAACAAAAGTATAAACATTAAAACATTTTCCTTTTTTCTGGATACGACAGGATCTAAAAATTGTTGTTACTTCTGGCTCGTGAATCAGAAGCTATATTAAAAATACAATAAATAATTAATAATAATAATAAACTCAGTTATCCTCTTAGGACTACATGTATCCTATAGGATACAAAACTTAGAAAAAAATCTGTATATAAATATTAAAAAAAAAAAAAGAAATTGATATGAATGGAGTCTGTTTAGACTTGAACTTAAATTTTGAACTCAAAAGATCAATAGCAGGGAGTGGTTAACTAGACAAACTTAGCTGCGTTCAGAGGGTTCAAATTTCAAACGATTGTAAAAAACGGAAAAATTGGTCGATTCATTTGCGGTTTTCGCTAAAACTAATTTTTAAATCAGCAATTTCTTGAAAATAATTTTTAAAGATAAATTTCACAAAATGCCGACAGAGGGCGCCTTAGACTTTGGAGTAGCGTACAACTATTTTTAACTGTTTTTTTTTTTAAATCTCATTAAATGCTTTCAAATGCATAGACTTAAATTTTGGGCTCAAATTCTGAATCGTTGGGAGTGTTTAAGTAGCGAAAAATTGAATTGTGTTCGAGGAACAAAAAGGGTTAAATTTCAACTCCTGAACACACTTCAGTTTGCGCTTCTTAACTCCTCATAACGATTCAGAATTTGAGCTCAAAATTTAAGTTTAAATCTAAGCTTCCGAAAACATTTAAAAAGCTTTTACAAGCATTTAATTAGAACCAAAAAATAATGGTTAAAATGAATTGTTGGTTACTCTGCAGTTTAAGGCGCCCTCTGACGGAATTTTTTGAAATTTATTTTTAAAATTTATTTTCAAGAAGATACTTACTTAAAGACTAGTTTTATTTTAAACCGCAAACGAATCGACCAATTTTTCCATTTTCTATAATTATTTTAAATTCGAACCTCCCCCTCCCCCCTAAACACACTTCAGTTTGTGCTACTTAATCACTCCCTACTATTCAGATTCTGAGCTCAAAACTTAAGTTTAAGTCTAAGCTTCCGAAAACATTTAATGAGATGCAAAAAAAAAACGGCAAAAAATAGTTGTTCGTTACTCCAAAGTCTAAAGCGCCCTCTATCGGCATTTTTTAAAATTTATCTTTATAATTTAATTTCAAGAAAATGCCGGCATAAAGAATAATTTTAATGTAAACCGCAAATCAATCGACCGATTTTTCCGTTTTTTATGTTTATTTGAAATTTTGGTCCCTAAACTTTAATGAAGGCTTTCTCCTTTGGAAAACGTTTTGAACTCTTGGCCTTCTATTTAATATTGTTTGTCTTGATGTGAACTATCACACTTCTTTTATTGTAAAAAAAAAAATAAAATCACCCTGTATAAATGAAGTCATATAGTAAATGCATTGACATATACTAATTTTACTACATGTAAACTGTAGCAAAAGTATTTTTTAAGACAAAATAATATTCCATTAAAAAACATGTACGTACTATTAATAGTACACCAAACCCGAAAGGATTATAATTTTTTTTTTCAGCGAGCTAAGTGTTATATAAAAATGGCTTGAAGCAGAAATATACAAAAATGAAAAGTAAATAATTTTGCTATACTTTAAGATACCATTTTGCAGAATCCATTAGTGATAAAAAAAATTATTAAATATCTACTTATTTTGTGTTTTTCATTGTTTTTCAATGAAAAAAATAAAGTAAAATGAAAAATAACAAAATGCCAAAAAACTTACTTTTGGGGTCCCTATGTATCGTCAAATTTTATGTACAAAAAATAAATTTTATTTTTTTTTTTCACTTTTCCATCTTTCTTAATTATCAGTTTGTTAATGCAATTATATAAATGAATTTTTTTAAAAATGTATATAAATAAACCCAGGATTAAAGTTATACATTGTGATTCCTATAATTATGTTCTTTGCATTAAAATTAAAATTAAAATTAAAATTAAAATGCTTAAAATTTATAAGTTTTTGATTTATGATATGAACCGCCATAAAAATATCTTTCATTAGATATTTTCGTGAAATACTAATAAAAAAAATAGCTAATAATGCAAGCTAAAAAAATATTTATCTTATTTTTTTTAGATTGCATAATTAAAATGCTGTTAATTAAAAGCGATTAATACATTTATCAATCAAAGTTCATTATGAATATTTTTTCAATCTTTTTTTCTGTGGTTCTTTAAATACCCATTTTATTAGTAGAATATAGAAATTACAGTAGTGGAAAAAAAGCAACCCTCCCCTCCTTCCCAACTCCTCAACAAATTATGGTAGGAAAAAGATAGTGGTAGCAAACGATTCGAAATAAAGTCTGCTTTTAAATGACACAAGTTGTGTTAAAAATGCAATTTATCTACGTACCCATCGTTCTATGGAGTTTCTTTACCTGCGGTCTATTCTGTTGAGCTGTCTAAATGGCAGGCCAGATGTTATGACCTACAAGGTTATCTGAGCGGAAAACGCTCACCGGTTGCCGTGCCCAGTTGGCTTAAACGGTAAAGCATTGGCCTGGTAGGCCAAGTATCTGAGTTCGATTCCCGGCCTGGGCAATTTTTTTTTGCTCAATTGGAATTAATAAGTGTGTATACTTATGTATTAATAATGCATTTTTTTAAAATTGGATATTTTCATTTTCATTTTCGGTTTCGCCAAAAATAGGAAGATTACTGAAATTCGATTTCAGTTTCTGTTTCGGTATTAAAAACTTATTTCGTTCAATCCTTATTTGGCACATTAGGCAGTATGTTTTGTAATACACATTAAACAACGTTGAAAAGTGTTTATGAATTTGGCCTTTAGGTTTTCTGCATATTTTGTCAGTAAGTTGTTAATGTTCGCGGCTTTGCTCCCCTTTCTATAACAAATGGCTTCAATTTGTCCGTAAGCATTAACCGGTAGCAAAATCGTAATGCTTATTGTGCTTTTTCTCTGCCAAAGTATTTTTTATTTCTATAACAAAGCGTTTTATCGAGTTGTATATCATAAATTATCCTGTTTAATTTGCTTTGTGAAGATTCGTGGTGACTACTCTTCAAAGACTCAGCAACGTTTTTTCCCAACTATTTACTTTAAGAAAAGTTACCGGTTCTGAGTCTACTTATATGAGAAATCTATGATTGCATCATCCCGCGTCAAATACACTGTGTATAAAATATTTTTCTGTTCTAGTCAAGATGGATAGAACATTTTAAAAACAAAAACAATCCAATATAGGGTCAGGAGGGGTTATATTGACCACTCTATACATTTTCAACATTGTTATTTTTTTTAAACTTTTTTTCTATTTGGAAAAGTTGTGTTTTTAGAACAAAGGAAGTAACTTTGACCCTTTAAGAACACCTCTTAAAAGTTTTAATGCTCATTGCTCCCTTTTTATTAAGTTAAAAGGATGGCTATAATTACCCATGTAAAAAACTTACTATCACAAAAGTTTGGAGTAATTAAGACCACTAGTGGGGAAATTATGACAACTATATTTTTATAAAAACACATCATATTTATTTACTTAAAACAGGTGTCACAAATAAAAAATTAAAAAGTTGATATGTTTCGGTTCAATAATAAGAACCGTAATCATAACACATAAAATCAGTAGAAAACTAAATGACCCTGGATATAAATATAGTTTAAAAGTACAAAACACAAAACCCTGCGCCCCCTATGATCGTAAATAGCCAACGCTACCGTGGCTCCCCCTATTAGACTCACCCTCTAAATATTTATTAAGTAATTCTAACCATAAACTCGGAATATCACAAGAAAAAGAATCATTACACATCCTATCCCTCCTAGAATATATCTCAATAGATTCACGGATGATTGATTTACGGTATAAACTTGAAATGAACACTAATCTACTATCTTTGAAACAAATCTTAACCCCCCTCGTTAAAAACAACCTTTACAACGCAGTCTTATCCCTAGCAAATTTAATGTCAGATTCATGCTCTCTCCTCCTAATCCCAAACTTCCTACCCGTCATACCAATATAATAATTAATATCCCCCCCCCCTCCCTTCATTCTCATATGGAATTTCATACACCCCCGCTAGATCATCCTGTGCAACCGGATCAAATTAAAATCGGATTTTTTTATTTGTGACACCTGTTTTAAGCAACTAAATGTGATGTGTTTTTATACTTAAATGAGAAAGGTGAAGTGAATTTGTTTCAGTTTTGGAAAAAACGAAAACTAATAACAGTTTTTGACACTATATTTCTTCTTTCTACTTACCTACACACATTTTTGGGGGGTAATTAAGGCCTTTAGAATACTAAACTGACAAATCCGTTTATTAAGAATTTTGATAGGCTTTGTTTTAAATTGCTGTTTGGTTCTCAAAAATGCTTCAGACTAGTGATAAAGAATACCTAAAATGATAATAATAAAATATGCTTAAAAAAAAATACTAACCGACTTCAAAAAGAAAGAATCAAGCTTTGCGACAACTTGGCGCTAACGCATGTGAATGCATAGTTTTAATATGATTATGATTTGAGAAAGGTTATAACAATGAAAGATGATTTGCGACAAATCATTATTTTTTTATCAAATCCATATTTTTCCATTAAAAAAATCTAATCATCGGAATTTAATGAAATTAAAATTGGACCACATGGATATCTTGAACTTTAAAAAAAAAAGGAATTTCAAAATCGGTTTATATTTAAAGAATTTATGAGTGACCAAGAAATACATACAGGTTGAAGTCATAACCTCCACCTTGAAGTCGTTTAAAAACACATTATGAGGTTAATATCTAAGCGGAAAAAAAATTACCATGCACAGTTTTCTCCATTATGACGGTGATCACAATTACCCTCAGGTCATAATTATGCCTACCTGACCCTATTTCTAATACACTTTAGCATTATTTTTTTTCAGCTGGTGAAAATATCTGTTGAATCGAGATATGTTATTCATTAAATAAGGGTCTTTATCTTCATTTTAGTAAGGAAAAATCGTTCATACGCAAAATTCATCAAATAGGAGTTCGTTAAATCGGGATCCAACTCTACTAAAGTTTCTTTTTGCCTGCTCTTTTTGCAAAATTATTATGTCAGCATTCTGTATGTGCATTGCACTATCTTAAAAAAAGATAAGTCATAAAACTAATGCATAATATAAGGATTGATAAAATTAAGCTTTAAAAATGCATAAACTGTATAAATCTTCAAATTTTGTGTATTACATTTACATATTTTTCCTATTGAAAAAAAAGTTATACTTTCCTCAGTCGCTATTTTTAAATTACTTTAACAGATTTTATTTGAAGATATATATACATACTTGTTATTTAAAAAATAATTATTATTATTGTTCTGTTTGTCTATTACTTTTTGTTAATCCTTTCCCGCGTGGTGTCCTTAAAAATTGACACCATTGTTTTTAATTACACTGTCACCAAGAATATTTAAGACAGAAAGGGTTTTTATGATTTTTATTTTTTTTTTTTCGGAAATGAATGAAACTAGCAAATGTTGTAGCAGACTATCCATTCCTTGTCATTGCGTCTTTTTTTTTTTTTTTTTGCAAACAACGTTGATTTTCCACAAGTAAGCGTTTTGAATCGAATTTCCATTATTGATCACGAAATGGAAAACTTAGTTTGATTCCAAATTGTTTCCATAGTCAGGCCTATGAATTTTGTACTTTTCTATTAAAAAATGAATTTGTAAATGTGTCAAAACGTTTTGCGCTTGTTGAGCAGGGCAGTAGAGAACAGCCTTAATTAAAATTTTCTTTTTATAATATACCTGAAACTAAGCAAGTTCAAATTTTCCAATGCATTCGATTATAAATTCTGGAGTAAGTTAATTATTTCAAACTAATTTACTGCGCGCCGGGAACGATTAAAGAAATATGACAATATCGTATCTAACCATTGCACTACCTCAAAAAAAGATTACATTATAAAACAAATACACATAACGTAAGACTAATATGCTATTTAATAAAATTAAGCTCTGAAAATACATAAAATATAATCTTTTCCAGTTTTCCGTAACCTCATTAAGTTTTTTTTTTTTTTTTTTTTAAATCTTTGAGGCAGCGCATTTTTTTCTTTTATTCTAAAGCGGATTATAAAGTTGCAGCTTTAAAGAAAATAGTTTATTATATTTAACTAAATAAATATTCTATTTAATTTAATTTGACGAGAAACAGAAATTTTCTTCCGTTATTTTATGTCCATTTTTATTATACTCTGAGTTCATTTATACACATATCATCAATTATTTTTAATTGCATTTATAATAACTATTTTTTCTGTTGAATAATTTATCTCGATCGTTTGGGATAATTTGATTTTTTAATGAGCTATTTCCTATCACTTCGACTGTACATTATTTTTTGTTTATTTGTTAACAAATACTTCCAATTTAAAAAAATTGTTTTGGAAAAAAAGGAGAATTAAATCAAGCAAATTAGATGGTAGATAAAAATAATAATTTTATAAAACTGGAAATATTTTTCAAAAAATTTTTTTTTCTGAATTAGAAGTAGCAATGGAATATTTATTATTTTTAAAAGAAAAAAAAAAACGTTAGATGTGGGAATAATTTTTAATGTATGTGTAACCATAGGAATAATACAATAACTTTATAATAAATTATTAATATGAACATATTTATTTTTATTCGAACTAGAAAGTAATAAAAGTGTATTAAAACTATTTAAAACCCCAAATAAATAAACTTTGCGTGTTAAAAAAAATATTGCTTAATTTTAAAAATCAGAATTTTGTCTTCGGTTCAGTTTTTAATATTTTTGTTGCTGTATTTGTTCAAATGAATGTATTCAAATAAAAAAATGAAATTCGCAAATTAGTTTAACCGTTTAATACTGTAAATTTTAAGAAAGAAATCTGAAAGAAATCTATTTTCGCTTATTGTACAATTTTAATAGTGAAAAACATAAAACTTTTTTATCGCTATATTGAACAAAATGTCAATCATTTAATCGACTTCTGATACTATTAGATTTATTTTAAACAATTTTATTTTTCAACAAGGAAAGACTTCGAAATTATATTTGTCTCACTTTTTTTTTTTTCCTTTTCACCCTTTTTTTTAATTTTCCTTTTCTTAGAAAAAAAAATCTATACAAGGGATTTTTTTAATTTGTTTTATTTTCTGTACAAAATAATTTAACATTTTAAGCTTATTCACTCATTTTTTTACATGTTTACATTCGTAAATAAACATGATTACTTTCGTATATTTCTATCTTCTTTACTTATGTGAAGAGGTAAGTAAAAAATGTTACGCGATAAAACTAACACATAATGTAAGGATTAATAAAATTAAGGTTTGAAGATGCATAAATCTACAAATTCTGTGTATTATATTTACATACTTTTTTCTATTGGAAAAAAATATTAAAATTATACTTTTTTTCAGTCATTTTTTTTAATTACTTTAACAAATTTTATTTTTAAAAAAATATTTTTTTTTATATTTAAATATCTCGTATTTAAAAAAATAAATTTTCTGTTTGTCTATTAATTCTTCTTAAAGAAATGTGACAGCATTGTATATAACCACTGCACTATCTTAAAAAGAAAAAAAGAAAAGAAAAAAGATTGCATGATAAAACAAATATACATATTGAAAGACTAATATGGTGTTTAATAAAATTAATCTCTAAAAATACATAAAATATAATTTCCAGTTTTCCAAAACCTCAGTAAGCTTTTTTTTTTTTTAATTTACGATGCAGTGATTTTTTTTTTTCTTTTATTCTAAAACAAATTATAAAACTGCAGCTTTAAAGAAAAGAGTTTTTTATATTTTACTTAAAATTTTTTATTTAATTTAATTTGACAAGAATCCGTAATTTTCTTCCGGTATTTTATGTCCACTTTTATACTATGAATTCATTTATACACATATCATCAATTATTTTTAATTACATTTATAATAATTATTTTTTCTCTTGAGTAATTTATCTCGATCGTTTGGGATAAATCGATTTTTTAATGAGCCATTTTCTATCACTTCGACTGGGCATTATTTTATTGTTTATTTGTTAACAAATACTTCCAATTTTGAAAAATTATTTTGGAAAAAAATCAGAGTTAAATTAAGCAAATTATATTGTAGATAAAAATAATAATTTTATGAAACCGGAAATATTTTTCAAAAGATTTTTTTTATTAATTAGAAAAAGTAATGTAATATTTATTTTTTATGAACGAAAGAAACGTTAGATTCGGGAATAATTTTTAATGTATGTGTAACCAAGAGAATAATATAATAGCTTTATTAATAAATTATTAATATGAACATATTTATTTTTATTCGAACTAGAAAGGAATAAAAATACGTTAGAACTATTGAAAATCCCAAATAAAGTAAATGTCTTTATTAAAAGTAATACTGCTTAATTTTCAAGTTTAGAATTTTGTTTTCGGTTCAAATTTTAATATTTTTCCTGTGGTGCTTGTTCAAATGAATATATTTAAATAAAAAATGAAATTCGCAAATTAGTTTAACCGCGTTATATGGTATATTTAAAGAAATTTATTTTCGCTTTTTGTATAACTTGAAAAATGAAAAACATAAATCTCTTTTTATCCTTATACTAAACAAAATGTCAGTCATTTAATCGACTTCTGAAACATTAAAGCTATTTTTAACATCTTTAATTTTTATCAAGTAAAGGTTTCAAAATTATGTTTGTCTTATACTTTTTTAAATTTTCCTTTTGTTGGAAAAAACCTATATTCGGGAATTTTCAAACTGGATTTATTTTCTGTGTATAATAATTTAACATTTTCAGCATATTCACTTACGACTTTCTACATGTTTGCTTTCGTAAAAAAAAAAATGAATATAACAACGTTATTAATCCATTTCAATACGTCAAAAAAGATTAAACCGAAAAAACTAATACGTATAATGTAAGAATATTCTGCTGTCTAATAAAATTAAGTTTTAAAAATACATAAAAAATAATCATTTTCAGTTCCATGAAACTTCATTAAGTTTTCTAAATTTTCGTTGCTGAACAAATATATGTATATTTTTCTCTCTCTCTCTTTTCTTTTAATACTGATTTAAAATTTCAGCAGTAAAAAATATAAATTACTCTTTTTTCTAGAAAAAATATTCTGGTAGATTTAAATAAATGCGAAAATGCAAGGCAAACCTTTGAACAATCGGCATAAAAAATAAAAATAAATAAATGTAGATACGATGTAAATACATTCTTTTATTTGAAGTGTCAACTTTTTTTATTGTTTTGAGTGTTTTTCTCGCAATGCTATTTTGCTTCTCAAACTAGAGAAGTTCTATAAAAACAAAACTCTTAAAATTAACCAAATAACATTACTACGAAACACAAGCAGGAAGCAGGAATTTGACTTTTTCAAATTTTAGTGTCGCCCCGAAGGGAAAAAAAATGCAAATTTAGATAGTACAAAACATACTTCAGTTTTAAGACTTCAAATACGCGGTTTTATTTTGCACAGTGTTTAACACAGCAGGTGGTTCAGGTAGGAGGGGAGGGACATACCCTTCATAGCAGTGAGATGTCCTCCCCCCGGACGATATGAAATTTTCTGTTTTCAGTGGTTAAAAATTCTCTCCGGCAGAACTCGATATTGCACCCCCCCCCCCTTCCCGCAGCCACAAAAATCCCTCTCCGAGAAAACTGTCTGAATTCAACACTGATTTTACATAAAATGACGTCATTTGCGTCTACTGAAGAATTCAATAGCTATGAAAAATTAATCTTCTGGTGTTTGATTTTAGTTTGGAACTCAATGTGAACACATCATCAAGTCCGTTGACTTAATTTGAAGCATTTCTAAACAAAAGCTTCAAAACATCATTGAAGTGCTGAATTCAAACACTTTTCTCCGGGAGGGATTTCTGTGGCTCTAGGTAGGGAGGAATCATAGAGTTCTGGGAGAAAATTGCAATTTTTTACTCTTGAAAACACAAAATCTTAAACCTTCCGAGTTGGCGTCTGAATTATGCGGTTGGAAATGCTCCCTCGCCCTGACCGCTCCCTGAATGCAACACTCATTATTGGATATGGATATGAGAGAATAGCACCATTTACTGGCGTATCAAAGCATCAGTATTTATATCTGAAATAAAATTAAATCTCATATTAAAAATATTCTTCCATCAGATTGTTAATCCACACTTCTGGAAATTTAAACATTTGCATTGCAAACTTCACATTTCCGTAAATTAATCCCTAACGATTCTCTTGTGAGGACTTAACGGAGATTAGAAAATTTTGAAATAATTTCATCATATTTGAAATTAACTTTCGTAAAATTATCCTTAGAAAATAATCTAGACAAAGGTGTGGAATTTTCTTTTATTGCAAATTGTTTTTATGCTTTTTAATCCGTTCAAAACTCTTATCTTTGTCTTTATGAATATTTTACACATTCTCTATTAATTTTTCATATTGGTATGACAAATTAAATACTGGATTAAACAATTTGAAATTCAATAAACAATCCACAGCCTAGATTATTTTCTAAAGGTAATGTTACGAAAGAGGATTTTGGAATGATAAAATTACTACAAGATATTATAATCTCTTTAAATCCTTGAAAGGCGTGGAATAAAATGCATCCCACATACTTTCAATTGCTAAATGTCATATTTTCACAAGAATTTTAAAATGAAAATTTGGACTTTATTAACTACGTGGAAAAGTCTTTTTACCGTTTTCGAAAGACATTTGATTTTAAATTATGGTGTCATTCAGTAAATTCAATTTAACAAATACAGTGGGTGATCGGATAACGAACTTAATCCTTTCCAAAACAGTTTTCGCTAACCAAATTGTTTGTTAGAGATTATTTTAGATTATTTTCAAAAGGTAATGTTACGAAAGTTGATTTTGGAAATGTTAAAATTACTAAAATATATTATAATCTCTTTGACTCTTTGAAGGGCGAGGAATAAAATGTATCCCACTAAATTTTAATTGCTAAATGCCACATTTACACTAGAATTTTAGAATGAAAATTTTGGTGGTTTTTTTTCAAGTATGTGGAGAATTTTTTTTACAATTTCTGAAATACATTTTAAATTATGGTCTTATTCAATCAATTCAGCATTTTACAAAAACAGTGAATGATCGAATAATGAACTTAATCTGTTTCAAAACAGTGTTCGCTAAATGAATTGATCGTTAAAGATTTAGATTATTTTCTAAAGAAAATGTTACGAAAATTGTTTTTAATCTAAAAACGTCGAATTCATCTCATCATCTACTACGCTGTATACATAGCGTTCCTGAGTTCAGGAGCCAAATTATAAAGGAATATAAAACACGCATAAAGAAACATTTTGAAAAAACAATGTTGTGTTGGAAAAGAAAATTTTTTAGCGAAAAACAAAAAATGCGGAAGAAATGAAAAGGAGCGTTTTATTGACAGATAAATTACAGTAAGTGATCAAATGTGCCAATATAGCACAGTCTAGTAAGTAGTGTCTAATTCCAAGTGTGTTTCCGACCACAAGTTTGATTCCAAATGTTTCATGAAATTTGCAACTGTGAATGAGAAGCGAAAAAATCCTCATCCGAGTCAATTCATGTCTCATAGGTAAAACATATGCAGCCTTCGAAGCAGTATTTTAATCACATGCTAGATGCTGCAAGAAATGCTTCGATGTTGATGGCACACATTTGAGCATTCACTTGACATGACAATTAATGCTGTGTGCAAGGTTGTAGTGGAGAGTATACGGGAGTATACGCCGTATATCTTCTGGATTTTTAGGGAACACCGTATACAATCTGCTTCTCTAGAAAGCCATGGCATATCCATCCTAGCGTATACTCTCTGCTTTGAGCGCATATCCTCTGCTTAAAGCGTATAACCTGCGGCTTTTTTATGACTACAGAACTGGCTGTGTCCTAATATCAATAAAATGCTTGTTTACCTTTTCTTTTCACTTCTTGTTTCTCAACTAAACTTTTACTTTCCGTCCTCACATCGCTATATCAAAATTGCTTCTTTATATGTATTTTACCTTTCCTTACAATTTGACCGGTGAATTTGGGGTGACACGACAAAGCAATTACACAACCCCTACTGCCCAATAAACATATCTTTTCAAAAATAACCATAACAATCAGGTTTCCAGAAATTCATACATATGTTTAGTGATACCTAAGAAAATGGCAGAATAATTCTTATTCACATGCAAATGTTAAAATCCAGAACACCATGATCACATGCAAAGTCTCAGAGCTCATTCGACTAGTGAAGTATCCTTATAAAAGAGAAACTAGACAATATTCTACATCAGGGATAGCGAACCTATGACATGCGTGTCAAAACTGGCACGCAATAGAATATTTTCAGCACGGCGTTGATTGAGATTTTAAAAGAAAAAATAGAATTAAGTTAAACAAAACACACAAATTTATACAAACTGGACTTTTTTTTTTTTCACAGCAACTAATTAAATTTCTAAACTTTTTCAATCTGGGATATTTCAAGTTATTTCACTATTTCAAGTTATTAAATTTAGAGAAATTTTGGAGAATATCAAAAAGAAATATATTAAGCATTATAAGTAAAATTGCCAATGATGAAACTATAGAGACTTGGTATAAATATAACAATTTTCACAATTGTTCTGTTAATCCTACAGGTCATTATTTTCGGTAAAGAATGATACGAAAATCTTAAGTATTAGAAACCATTGGGAAAAAACTAACTAGACTGAAACACATATTAATATTTGGCAAACCCAAAATCGCATTCACCATTTTATTTCTTTAAAAAATATGTTAGTGCAATTATTACATGCATTTTAAAATCTCAGTAAAAAAAAAAAGAATCCAGAAATTTTGATTGCATAGTTTGGATCCATTAAATTATTACTATTATTATTATTTGGTTCTTGACACGTAAAACCTTTTTGTAGAAAAATTGGGCATGCACATGTAAAAATGTCCGCCAATCCATGTTTTACATATCGCAGCCAATGTTACATTCAAACACAAGTAGGTCGGGGAGGGGGATTCTTCAGCTCTCGGTGGTGATAATTTGGAATTACCCGAGGGGTGAGATATATTTAGATCTTTGATTAGTTGTAATTTATAATCTTCTGACAGGTACACTCTAGTTGTAATATCCCAACAGGCCGTCCTCTGAATTCAACAGTGATACTTGTAGTGAAATAATTGATTCCTAAAAATGAATACTATTTCAGCCTTCCACCGGGCGCGCTGTTGTAAAAAGTACAACATTCATGTTCTTTTTTCTAACAAAATTCAAGCAGTAGTGTGTGTTATTAACCGTTTTTATTCGTTTAGTGGATCCCTTTACCTAGTTCCTGAAAGTTATTTGTATTTCAGATAGCGCAATTAGCTGCACCCGTCATTTTAATCTGTTAAGAGTGCATGAAGTGCTCAAGGTTTTTCTGTAAACAGCTTCAAAAAAGCAAATCTTATGCTTGATACTGGAAGCTACTAATATAGATGAAATATTGAACTTATTCTGTAAATCCAAAAGTAATTATTGTTTAGTAATTCATTATTTCATTTTTATTCTTTGTAAATGTAGAAGCAAATAGTTTTTATACATCTAAACTTCTGCTTTAACATGTTATAACAAAATAAGTGTATTGCGGAATAGTTTCATAAATTGTGATCAGAGATAACTTATATGATATTTGTAAGATAAATTATTTGTAAAATTTAAATAAAGCAGCAATAATTGATTGTTTTTCGATTGTTGTAGAATTTACAACGCGCGTCCGCTCATGTGGTGAAAAATTGCGCGCCCGGCGAAAGGTTAGGAAAATTTAGAGACTAAATAAAATTAGGATTTGCCGTATTTCCTTTTTTTTTCTTTTTTTTCAACTATTCTTGGGCTTCTTACATTCCAGTAAATTCGATATATTTCGAAAAATAATATGAGAGCGTTGTAAATGCATAACACTGAGCCAAAAAAAATATATTGTAAAACTAATGTATGCGCATAATATAATAAAAATATCACATTGTCTAAATCAATTATGTTTTAAAAATGCATAAAATATAATCTTTTCTAGCTTTATAAAATCAAATTAAGTTCTCTTAATCTTTGATGAGACGCGAGCATTTTTTTTATCTTATTTCAAAGCTTCTTAAAAAAATAATGTAATTTGTAAATAATCAAAATGCAAATGTTTGTAATTTGTTAATTTCGTAAATTTGTAGCTTTAAAGGAAACAGTTTTGCTGATTGTATTTTACTAAAAATATTCTGGTTAATTGAACCTGATGAGAAACTGCAATTTTCTTCCGGTGTTATGCTTTTATATTCAGAATTCATTTATTCACAGATGATCAATTATTTTTTACTGCATTCATGATAACTTTTTTTTCACATGAATAATTCATCTCATCTCGATCATTTAGATATTGTTTTCCATTTTTTAATGACCCATTTCCGTTATCAGTTTGACTGTGCATTATTTAATTGTTTATTTGCTTTAATGGCTTCCACGCCTTCGAAAATTACTTCCGAAAATATCAGTTAAATAAAATAAATTAGATCATAGTAACAAAATAATTTTATGAAATTAAAAATGTTTCTCAAAAGATTATTATTCATGAATAAAAAAAGAAGGGAATTAGAAAAATTCGAAATGAAAAAGAAAGTGCACTGAGGGATGGAGATTTTAATATACAGAGTGTTCCAAAAAACATTGACCTCAGTTGTTATTACTTAAATATTGATCATAAACTATATTGATCATATACCATAGATCTATTGTTAAATAAAACTACGAGTTATGAAAACATAAAAGCAGAAGTATACAATGCCTTTATACATTTTGATATTTACAATTCCTCAGCTTCATACTTTCATATCGTTTTGTGGAAAATAAAAGTTATTTTCAAATATAAAATCTTTAAAATCGATCTGATGAATTTTACAATATTTCTAGAAAGTCATTTTGATCAAATAACAACCAATTTAAATTTCTGAAATATCATTCAGGTATGTCCAATGTTTCAGCATGGAGTAAAAAGATAATTTGATTTCATTCAAAATGAATTATACAGAAATTTTACAAAAACGATTCTTTCTGGTTTTAATAATAATAATAATAATAATAAACTATGAAAATGCATAAAATTAAAAAATATATAACTAGATAACTATGAAGTGTAAAAGAATGATATTTTTAACATATCTTTCTTAAATGTGGGGAAAAGAATTGGATTTTAAGATTTTCTGAAAATATGAGCTCTGTTAACAAAAAGCAAGATATCCACTAACCAGGAACCATTTTTAGTGTTGTTCGCACCTAGCATTAAGACTTGGTGCATTTTAAAGACTATATTAGGAAGTTTAAGAATCGAAAAACGGTACTATTAGGTTACCCGTCGACCAAAAAATTATCGCCAAACTATAAGATTAAATGCCAATAATGGATGATCGTGAATGTCACATTCAATGACAAATACGATTCACGTGTTTAAAATGTCATTAAGTGATTTTTATTTTGACTTTTTATTAATATTTGTATTAATATTCTACCAATTATTTGGAAATTTCCTTATTTAAAATAAAAATTATGTCAAAATGTATAATTTGGCTATTTGTTTGGCGATTTGTAAAGTTTGGCGAAATTGGTCGACTGGATAATAGAGCAGTACCCGAAAAACGTTTTCTATTAAAGCCATATTTTATTATATTACTGCAGCATAGCTTTCTGAAAATGCTATTTTCAAGGCCAATTATTGGACAATTAATGTAGTTTTTTTTATTAAGAAAAACATTTAAAAATATAAATTAGTTAATAAATTGAAAAAAGTTTAAAAATTTCTTTTAAAACCTACGAATTTGGTTTTGAAAAATTACATTATTCACATTTTTGGAGGGGAATAAAGTTGGCGGATTTTCAAAAGAAGAATTTTTCTGCAACCCTAGCCGAGTGTCGTAGCCCCAAAATAAAAGGCAAACGAAAACCTCCTAGCGCTATATTTGGCAATTTAATTCACTTTTGACGTGAAATAAACTAATAAAAATCCAATATTAAAAAATTTAAAGCATAAAAAATATATATAAAAGTATTTTAACAGCGAATTTTTATTGGTTCTCTAACTTTTATGAGTAGGGCTACAAAAAGCAGGTCTGCATGATAAATACAAGCAACACCAAACGTGGTTCCCTTGTAAGAAGACTTTCGCTTGCTTTTTATTGTTCAGAACTCGATAAAATTTAAACTACACATAATTATTCAAAAGATAGTCTCTTTCTTTGTTAAATAAAATTCTGTAGAATAAAAATAAAGACAAATATCTACTATCTGTCACCATGTTTTGGATATATTGTCAGATAATTATGTAGTTTAAATTTCGTGTCATTTGGAGCTGCAAAACATTCACCATCTCCTTATGAAGTGGGTAATTTATTTTTTGTTAACCAATAACAGAGGAAACAAATTAATTACGGGCTTAATCACAAGTGTGTAATTCTGATAAAAATTTCAAAGTTTATTTTTAATATATAAAGGAATGTACAATCTAAGAATAATAACCAAGGCTTTAGTTTTTCATTTTCATTAAAAAAAATTACCATTTATTACCAAATTCTTTAATAATTGCATTTAGATTCAATGCCGACGGATTGCGTGCGTAACCACCAATAGAACCTGAATTAATGAAAAGCACGTACCAATCCTGTCTGATATTGATCCAGTTATTTATCAAAAACATTCTATATTTATCTCTAATTGAACACGTTTTAAAAAGAAAACTATTTATTATTACCACGTCGTAAATTTTTAGATTAATTTTCAAATTCGCATTTTTACGAAAAAATTTCGAATAATTATTGCGAATAAATGCCAAGAAAAAATTTTCAAATTAATGTGCATTTAAATGCAAAAATGCAAAAAATGCAAATAAAGATAAGTTGTATCTACGTTTCAAAATTTGTACACAAGATGTTTTGAAAAAGAAAAACTCTTAGCATTATTACCTCGTCAAAAAATTCCAGTAATTGCAAATTATAATTTTTACAAATAAATACAGTTTAAATACCTTTTTATTAACATAATGATAGTTAATTGATTTTACTAAGAAAAGGTCTAATCTTATCGTATTATTATTATTATTATTAGTTTTTTATTTTAAAAAATGTAGAATTTTTTTGCAATATATTTTCAAATATAGTCATAGTATATTTGCTAATTTTAAATATTTATCTTTTTTCAGTTCATTATTAAATTTTTTTATTCCTTTTTATTTGGGTGGGGGACATTAGAACAGCGGCAAAATTTGAAAAATTTTACATACTAAAATCTCTTAAATGGTATTAAAATAAAAACTTCCGATTTACAAACACGAGAATTGAAAATACTCCTGTCGTAAATAATAGTTGTTCTTGGTCGAGAATAAAGACATCTGAATCCTTGTGGTGTCCACATTTTTGGAATACTTCTGTTTCCAAGACGACAAAAAGTATTAAAAACTATTAAAAAAACTCATATCTTCAAAACAAATTGAGACACGGCTTCCAATGAAATTGCATTTAAGAATACATTTTTTCCGTATATGAACAACTAAAAATTTAAAATATGTGATGTTTAAAAATTTGCAGTACCAAAAATTGTAAAACTGAAATTTCATTTAAAATTTGAAAATGTTGTGAGTAGCAGAAGGACGAATGCGTTACGCACAGATATGTTGGTCCTTTATAATATAGATAGGGTAGTTAGAGATTGAACGAAGTCAGAAAGGAAGTTTTTGGTTTATTTAATGTTGGCCGATTTTCTACTCGTGGGATATAGGCCATAAAGGGTGGATTTCCCTCCGTGGGGGATGGTCTTTCTAAGGGAATCTAACCCGTATTTACTCAAGGAAATTTAAGGGATTAGAAGAAAACTACGGAAAACTCCGAATGGTTAGGCTGACGGCCGCGATTGGGTTCGAACCCAGCACCTGCCGTCTACCAATTTCGGAGGCAGAACCTCGCGGACACTGGTCGGGCTTCAGAAAGGAAGAAAAACTATTACATCTTTATTTTATTTTTTTTTAATATTAAATCCTTTAGGAGGGAAATGACTGTATAAATGATAATCTCTTCGAGATGTTTCACCATTAGTTAACTTTAACTGTAAAACAGACATGCATTGAGTGCAAAAGGTGAAGAAAATAATATATGTACATTTTTATAAATACAGAATTTCTTTTTATGGCTTAAATTTTAATCTTTGAAAAAAAAAAATCATTTTCCAAGTGGTTGTTGTAATTTTTTTAATTATTTTTTCCGTTTTTCAATGGATTTAAATTTTTCGGTTTACAAATAATTTCTTTTTTACTGAACGATTTTATTATATTGTCATTTTCAATAATTCTTTTCCCCTAATTGTCAAGAGTTAAATGAAACAAAGCTATAGCTTTAGATTTAATTAAATAAAGCGTTGCCCTTATTCTGTATACTAAAATCTTCTATTTCTTCAAAATAGCCAAAGAAACTCTTTATGTCACATGATACAAGCTATCTCTGCATTAAGGGGTCATGTGCCCTTTAAAAAATCCAAAAACTGTTTTTTCAAAAAATAGATTAAAATTAAATGTTAATCTTTAGGAACATTTAAAAACAAACCGCATACAAAAATTCGCATTAGAAGAGGAGTTACGCCTAAAACATTTGAGCGTACGATATATACGATCAATGGGTGATTTAATATTTAAAGTCAATTTTCTGAAAACAGCGATTTTGATTATTGCGCGCACGATTTCTCAAAAATTGTTGCCGATAATTTCACAAAATTTTCGGTGAATTTATTAAACGGATATAGACACAAAATGACCTATTATTATGTTCCTCAAGATTAAAGTTTAGAATTCACGTCTACTTTTCTATTTAAAAAAAAAAATCTCGATATTTCGAATTTTTTCAAGAAATAATTTTTTTCTCTAAATCTGTTAGTTTTATTTAATTTTTTTTTTTACTTTTGGTCATTTTGAAAAAACATTATATCTCTACTCATAGAAAAATCTTGGTTTGTTTCAGCCATTCAAGCGTGAAAAGTTGTGCACGCAAGGAATGCAAAAATTATTCTTCAGTAAAAATTGTATTATCTTTAAAAAAAAAAAATTAAAAAGCATCACGTATGTGTATACCTTTTTTTAACAACTTTAATTGATAAAATAAATCCTTTTTAATTATGTGATTTCAATTTTTATAGTTAAAAGTCAATTAGATACGGAGTGACAGCAATTCTTACAGAGGTCACTTTTTCACTTATTTTGTTAGTTCAAAGGATATCCTGACCCATTAAGTACAACATAATGCAACATACCGCCCTATAATTTTATTTACTCTATCTACTTTGAATTATATAATTAATCTTATAGAAATAGAAATGTTTTCTTTGGATTCTCATTATACAATTAGACATGTTCTACACGGTATAATTTTCGTTCATTTTCAATGACATGAACCTTTGCCCCAAATTTTCAAGTATGATTAAAGCAAAAGTTACGATTCAGACAGAATTTATAATGAAGTGCTGCACTTACTCTGAATTCTTAAAGCTTCATTATATTCATATTATTTAGAATATTTCCATTTCTATTAGTCAAATAAACTCTATATTGCGTCATATAATACAAGTTAGCTCTGAAATTTTACTTAACCCTTTATCTACCGAATTATGAATTCATGAAAAGAATAAAAACTAAAGCATTTTACGTAAAAATTTTAAACACAATTAAAAGATTTACATAATCATTTAATAAATTTTTGAAGGATTTTAGATGGATTGAAGGATTTAGAAGGATTAATTAAATTTGAATTTAGAGGGATTTTGTGCAATAGTTATAACCCTACTCTAATCTTTTATTTTAAATTGTTTTCTTAGTATTTTGCAGAATTAAAAAAATTACAAATATGATGTTCTTGCAATATAAATATAGAAATATTTCCGAATTGAAAAATCTCATCCCCCTCCCTCAACGCCAAGAAAGTTGGAAAGATACAAAGGCAAAAGAAATCATCCTTTTAAAAATATGTTTGTTTTGCGTAATCAATAATCCTTTTGGAACAAAATAAAGGGATGCATCTGTAACTCATTCTAAACAGTATTACAGCTAATTAATGTGTTAAAAGTGTTTTATAATAAGTAATTTTAATGGTACTTATAAGTACCGTCGGTAGATAAAGGGTTAAGTTCTTTACTTTAAATATATATATATATATTTAATGGCCTTAATTTTTTTTTCGCTTTAGAAAAACCAGTTTCTTTATAAACTTTCTTATTATATTAGTATTTTCACTAACTTTTTGACTTGAAATATCAAGTATGAAATAAAACAAAAGTATCGATTCAGAATTAATTTAATAAAGCGTTAACCTATCATTCTAATTACCTCAATAATTTTTATTTATTCTTTATACTCTAAGTAATATATAGTGTCTTATAAAAATTTAAAAACTCTTTTGATTCGCACTATACAACCTACGTGTTCTGAACATTGTTATACTAGTTCATTTTCCGTGATATGATTTCTTGCCACCAATTTTCAAAAATGATTGAAACAAAAGTATTTGATGTTGATGTTATTTATGACAACCGATTATCTACACGGGGAGCATAAGCGCAAGAGTGGGGGTGTAATCCATGGGAGTCTCTCTATGGGATTTCAACTGTATTTACATAGTGCAATCCAAGGTACGATGAAAACCACCGAAAAATCAAAACGATTAGGCCGACTGGCGCGATTGAGTTGTAACCCCAACACCTCCCGTCTACCAGCTCTGATGGCTACTGATGGGTCTGCAAAAGCATTGATTCAGATTTAAATTATAATGAAGCGAATACAAAACAGTTTGTATATTTAGGTTATTCAAATAAACTCCCTAGTTATATGATACAAGGTGTTTCTATAATTTAAATCGCGCTGTATACTTAAAATAAAACAATGTGTCTTTTTTTTATGTTATGCGTTTCATTAATGCTATTAATGCTATTTTACGCTTTACAATTACACTAGTTCTTTCTGAACTTTATTATTATATTAATATTTTCGACGACGTAATTCTTTTCCGCAAAACTTCCAAAATGAAGTAAATAAAAATATCTAGTCAGATTTCATCTAATGAAGCTTTACTCTTACACTGAATACTTAATGCATGCATACATTTAAATTATTCAAATAAACTGTTTCTTAATCTGACATGATACAAGGTGTCTCTGCAATCTCATTCACCCCCTGTATTTTGAATAAAATAATGTAAATGGGTGATTCTGGCTTTAGAATCGTCCTGTACAGTTACATTCATTTTTTTCTGAACTTTATTATTATGTTAATATATTCTAGGACAAAATTCTTAGCCTTAGAACTTCAAGAAAGAAATAAAACAAAAGTATCTTGTCAGATGTAATCTAACGAAGCTATACGCTCACATTGAATATTTATAGCTTGCATTTGTTTAAATTGTTCAATGAACTGTTTGATATCTCATAATATTCTTTTATGCTCTCTATTCCCAATAAACTAATGTTTTTTCATAAAAATGAAAATTCTGTTTTTAAATTCATGCTGTTCAGTTGCACAAATATTTTTTTCTGAAAGTTAAAATTGTCTTACTATTTTATACGACATAATTCCTTCATAACTTCAAGAAAAAAATAAAACAAAAGTATTGATCCATTTTTCATTTAATGAAGTGCTATTGTTACACTAAATATTTAATGCTTGCATATGTTTAAATTATTCAAATAAACTGTTTCTTTTCTCATATGATGCAAGGTATCTCTGCAAATTCATTCACCCTCTGCACTTTTAATAAAATAATATAAATGGGAGATTCCGGCTTTAAATTTGTCCAGTACTATCATGCCCATATTTTTCTGATTTTCATTATTATGTTAATATATTCTAGGACAAAATTCCTAGCCTTAAAACTTCAAGAAAGAAATAAAACAAAAGTATCGTGTCAGATGTAATCTAACGAAGCTTTACTCTCACATTGAATATTTATAGCTTGCGTCTGTTTAAATTATTCAAAGAAACTGTTTGATATCTCATAATATTCATTTATATTCTCTATTTTCAATAAAATAATGTGTTTCATAAAAATGAATATTCTGTTTTTAAATTCATGCTGTACAGTTGCACAAATATTTTTTCTGAAAGTTACAATTTTCTTATTATCTTATACGACATAATTCCTTCATAACTTCAAGAAAGAAATAAAATAAAAGTATTGATTCATTTTTATTTAATGAAGTGCTATAGTTACAATAATTATTCAATACTTGCATATGTTTAAATTATTCAAATAAACTTTTCCTTATCTCACATGATACAAGGTATGTCTGCAAATTTATTCACCCTCTGTATTTTGAATATAATAATATAAATGGGTTATTCTGGCTTTAAATTCGTCTTGTACTATTACGCCCATTTTTTTCTGAGCTTTATTATTATGTTAATATTTTCTAGGAAATAATTCCTTACCTCAAAACTTCAAGAAAGAAATAAAACAAAAGTATCGTGTCAGATGTAATTTAACGAAGCTTTCCTCTCACACTGAATGTTTATAGCTTTCATCTGTTTAAATTATTCAAAGAAACCGTTTGATATCTCATAATATTCATTTATGCTTTCTATTTTCAATAAAATAATGTTTTTCATAAAAATGAATATTCTGAATATTTAATACGTGAATTTTCACATTGCTAACTAAGCGTAGAACCAATTTAGTGAAAACTTTCCAAGCCGTGGATCGAACTTGGAATCCTTGGAATAACGCTCCAAGTGCTCGACCATTTAAGCTACGAGGACGATGCCCAGAGTAGCATTTCTTAACTTCATATGTTGGTTAAGCTGCAACTCGCAGCAAGAGATGGAATCGTCTGCTGGCATCGTCCTCGCTTAAATGGTAGAGCTCTTGGAACGTTAGCCCAAGGGTTCGGGTTCGATCCCTGGTTTGGACATTTTTCACTAAGTTGGTTCTACGTTTAGTTAGCATTCCCGTATTAAATATTCAAGAGTTTCAAGCATAATTTTTCACTGCTGAAAAATTAATTAAAATTAGAAATGAATATTCTGCTCAGTTGCACAAATATTTTTTTTTCAGAGAGTTACAACTTTGTTACTATTTTAAACTACATAATTCCTTCATAACTTCAAGAAAGAAATAAAACAAAAGTATGGATTCATATTTAATTTAACGAAGCGCTACTGTTAAACTAAATATTTAATGCTTGCATATATTTAAATTATTCAAATAAACTGTTTCTTTTCTCACATGATACAAGGTAACTCTACAGTCTGTACTTAGAATAAAATAATGTAAATGGGTGATTCTGGCTTTAAATTCGTTCTGTACAGTTACGCCCATTTTTTCTGAACTTTATCATTGTGTCAATATTTACTAGGACATAATCCATTAACTGAAAACTTCAAGAAAGAAATAAAACAAAAGTATGTCAGATGTAATCTAACGAATCTTTACTCTCACATCGAATATTTATAGCTTGAAGCATCTATTTAAATTATTCAAAGAAACTGCTTGATATCTCATAATGTTCATTTATGCTCTCTATTTTCAATAAAATAATGTTTTTTCATAAAAATTAATATTCTGTTTTTAAATTAATGTTGTTCAGTTTCACAAATATATATATTTTTTTAATTACAATTTTCTTACTATTTTATACGACATAATTTCTTCATAACTTCAAGAAAGAAATAAAAGAAAAGTATTCATTCATATTTAAGTTAATGAAGTGCTACAATTAAACTAAATATTTAAGGATTGCATATGTTTAAATTATTCAAATAAACTGTTTCTTATCTCACATGACACAAGGTATATCTGCAAATTTATTCACCCTCTGAACTTTTAATAAAACAATGTAAATGGGTGATTCTGGATCTAAATTCATCCTGTACAATTACGCCCATTTTTATGAACTTTATTATTGTGTGAATATTTTCTAGGACATAATACCTTGCTTCAAAACTTCAAGAAAGAAATAAAACAAAAGTATCGTGTCAGATGTAATTTAATAAAGCTCTATTCTCACACTGAATATTTAAAGCTTGCATCTTTTTAAATTATTCAAATAAAATGTTTGATGTCTCATAATATTCATTTACGCTCTCCATTTTCAATAAAATAATGTTTTTCATAAAAATGAATATTGTCTTTTTAGGTGCGTTCGTAATTATGTAAATACTATTATCGTCGTTCAATCCGCCTGTCTGTCCGTCCGTCCGCAAAGCAAAAACTTCCCAACCGAATCGTTTAAAATTTAAAATATATATTTTTTGTATAACTTTGTCGAGTCATTCCAAATTTTATGATTCAGGTGTATTGTTTAATTACAGGGACAATCAAAATTATTTCTTTAAATTACGGTCAATAGGGAAAAAAGTTTCAAATGCATTTTAATGCTGTTACACTCTTTCGAACATAATAAAATTGATATGCATCTATTAATTATGTACTAAAATTATACATTCTGTGCAAAATGTGGTACAAAGAATGTTTGTTATTTATTTATAGAGCCACACAAATGTGTTTCTTTGTATTATGCTATAGGGGGATTCAGAACAAAGTTTGGGGGCGCGTTTTAATTATATTAATCTACATCACATTTTATGAAATTATTATTTCTGAAGCTTACTACAAGTTACTTCCTATATATTAGAAATTAAATATTATTTACACGGGCAAACAAAAGATTTTGGCTAATACACTATTTCCTATTACATCAAGATGTGAATATTTTTAAAACTTCATTATAGTAAGAACGTACCTCATTTGCTACGCTTGACGTGCAATTTCCAACTTGTTATATTTTTGCTGTTCAATTGCATTTTTTTTAACATTGCCGTTTTATTATTGTTGTTTAACATTTTTATTCTGAATGTTACAATTTTGTTGCTATTTTATACGAGATAATTGCATTTCGTTGACTCAATCTACTTTCTAATCCATTTTGAATAAAATTATATGTCTTATAAAAAATGGATATTTTGCCTCAAAATTTCAAGACAGTAATAAAACAAAAGTATTGATCCCTGTTTAATCTAACGAAGCCTTACTGTTACATTGAATATTATTCGTGAATCTCTTTAAATTATTCAAAGAAAATCTTTATTATATCCTATAATGCATCTCCGAAAATTCATGAATACTCTCTATTTTGAATAAAATAATGTGTTTCATAAAAATGAAGGTTATAGCTTTAAATTCACGTTGCACAATTACGCCGATTTTTTCTAAACATTATTATTATGTTAATAATTTCATCAGCATAATTCCATGCCCCTACGAATGAAATAAAACAAAAGTATCGACTCATATTTAATTTAATGAAGAATTGCTTTTACACTGGATATTTAAAGCTTTCATCTATTTAAATTATTCAAAGAAATTGTTTCTGAAGTCACATGATGGAAATTGTCTCTGCAAATTCGTTTATGCAATGTAATTTCCATTCCATTTTGAATAAAATTATATGTCTTATAAAAAATGGAGATGCTGTCTTTATATTAATGGAGTACAATTACACCTGTTTTTTCTTAACATTACTATTTTAATATAATTTCAGTCACATGATTCTTTGATAAAGAAAGAATGAAAGCAAATCATTAATTCAGCTTGATTTTTTTTACATTTATACAAAATGCATTTGTTGCATTTATACAATATGACATTTGTTGAGAATTTTTTTTAAATCCACCTATTATGTCATGTGATAAAAGATGTCCTCTATAAATTTATTTATACAGTTTACTTTAAATAAAATGTCTCATCAAAAGGAAATATTGTGGTGATAGATTCGCTCAGTACACGTACACCCCTTCACTCTAAGAACTTACTTTACTTACGCAAAAACCCTCTCAAGATTATGTTAAACCAAAGGAAGTGTTCTTTTCAAATTTCCTGTTTGTATTATGATATTTTTCAGTCATTTCTTTTGCCTAGGACAGCTCAAGTCTACCTCTAAATGGATATTTTTTTCCTTTTTGAAGAAGAAAGTATCGCATTTGTGAAAATCTTCCGGTTTTTGTCAGATTTGCGTATTTCAGGGGTCAGAGTTTAAAAAGAACATGTTTTTACGAAATGTTTATCTGTGAGTCTGGTTCTGTGACTCTGTCTGTGTGTGACAAAAATTTTTGGGGCGCTCAATCTCAAGAACTATGGCACGAAATTTAATAAAAAAATTATATTCAGGTAGTCCCACATATAAATTGATGCTAATTAGTTTTTGATGTATATCGCCAAACAGGTGGTGCTACAATGCTGCATTTTTCCGATTTACACAATAGCTATATTGGGCCATTCCACTGTCACGTGTGGGACAATCAGACACCATAACTCCACCAAAATTGTGTTATAGGGCTTAAAATTCTTCAGAAACAGGATTAAACACATTTTTGCAAGCTTATATTTGGTATAACAATATCTCAGGCAGGGACAGATTTTTCCTAAATGGTTTTATGATTCAGTTATTAATTAATTTGCATGCGTCACGTGCGGGACATCTGAAGTCAACCACTTGTAATTTGCTCTATGATCCAGCTAACATTTCTGCTCTACTAGTTTTGCAATTTAAAAAGAAAAAATACATGTTAGAAGCTAAATGTCTAATGTTCATGAAATAAACATCATTTTTTGAAAAATAATTTTTTAAACTGCTAAAAAAATGTAACGTATAGTGTCACGTGCGGGACACGGTTGTCACGTGTGGGACACTTGCAAATATCATTCAAGTAACCTTTTCAAAAATTAGAAAATAAAGGAATACAAAGAATATACATATTATACATTTTACAATACAAAAATATTTAAACTTTTTTTTGTACAAAATAAATGTTCAAATTGACATTTTTAAACATAAAATAAAGTAAATGTATAAACAGAAACTCAAAAGTTTTCCATAAATTTGAAACAACCTCGATTTTTTGTTACAGTGGAAGTTGATATTTTCTTCACCACATCTTTAAATAAATATAGAATTTTATCTGGATACTGTGGCCACTTGTAGAATTTACCACTCTTTATTATGATAGACACTTCAATACTATCATGATTGGTGCTTGTAATAATTGCACCAGGATAATTAATGCCATCATATTTTACAACTACCCACTCACCCATCTTAAAAGAAGTTGCTGTTTCTAAAGAGATGTTTAGTATAATTGCTCCTAAAGGATTCATAGCAACATTTTCTCCCTTATCTTTTTCATTCTTCTAGCACTAGTAGACTTAGATCTTTCCATTTCTGCTAAATAAATAACAAACTTTATCAATTATAAATGCTTTTGTCTAAATTTACTTAATTTCATAGAAACATTGAACTTTAAAATTCTATTTTAACTTAGAAAAACAGAATATAAATAAGCAGTTTTATTATTTATTTTCTGCAGAATAATAACAAGTTCTTAAACACATGACTCTTCTTATTATATAGAAAAAACCCCTATAAATTAAGTAGATCAATTCTTACTAGAAAACAATATGTTCTTATAATAAAAATAACCATCAAAGTGTTCAAATTTTATTAAAATAAATGTATAAAAAAATAGAAATAAAAAATATTAGCATCACATAAAAAAAGAAAAAAATGGAACTACCATAAAAAATGTTTTTAAAAAAATCTTAATTTCGTTTAAGTTACATAGAATATGTTCTTAGGATAAACTAATCATTAATCTGTTAAACCTACGCTATAATAAATCTCTATTTAGCATTCAGAAAACAAAAATAATCGTCTTGCTCATAAGGTGTCACGTGCAGGACAATTTTGTTTTTACATTTTTATCCAAATAAAAATTTGGCCCAAATTTTTAACTAGCATAGGATAAGTGTACTTCACTAAACTGCTTTAGAAATGCCAATTAAACAAAATAAATGAGTTCCTTTTTTCTCCTAATTTAAAAAATTCATCTTTTGTGTCACGTGTGGGACACAGAAACAATGCTTTTTGTGTGTGCTGTAATAATTATTTGAAATTATCCTAGATTTTTAAGTTTAGTGAAATAAAAAGAATGAATATTAGACTTACCTAAAATGTAGATTTCAAAAGTTTCATTAGATTTTCTTTCTTAAAAAAACTCACTCAAAATGCATTATAAAACTCAACATACTTGCTTGCACATGCACGCCATCTTTAAACTGTTGTGTTGCCAATCCACAAAAGACAAACTTTAAATTCTTACTCAAAACATAAAATTTGACATGTTACCATTCAGAAAATACCAAACATATTTATTTACACAAACTTTTTAAAATGACTATCAATTTACCTTTTTTCATGGAATGGCCCTATTTCATTAACTAATGTACGGATTTTCATCAAACTTCAAATTCAGATAGTTCAGATAATTGACGTTGTTTAAATGTTGAGTAAATCACTCAACAAGTGGCGCTGCTATTATGAATTTTTCACGATTTTTGCAATAGCTCTATTTCAAAAATTAATGGAAGGACTTTCATAAAATTTCCGATTATCAAATCTATGATATAAACTAGTTCTGTTTTTTTTTTTTTTTTTTTTTTTTTTTTTTTTTTTTAATGTCAATCAGCCAAAACGTGGCACTGCTATTGCTGAAGTTTCCCGATTCCTATAATGTACCTACCTCAAAAATTAATGCATGAATTTTTTCATGAAACTTCAAATTCAGGTATAGCTTGGAAAATATTATTGTTACTTAAATTTAACAAAAATTTCAATATAAGTGGCGCTTTTATGTTGCAATTTTTCCAAAATCCGCTATAGTACTATTTCAAGAGCTAATGCACGAAAATTCACGTCTTTAGAATCCTCACAATGAGCATAGATTTATCATTTAATTTTTGGCACAGTGTTAGCGATTTTTGAAGTATTAACAAGCATGAGATAGAAGAAAGTATTAGGATTGCCTTACCTGATTAGTTTGATTTTGGTGGCAATATTTTTTCTTTTTTAAAAGCATTTTTAATTTAAGAACCGGTTCTGTATCACAGGAACTTAAGGACCGGAGATATCAAAGATAATGTTTCTTAAACTATAAAAATATACTATAACAGATAATAAAAGTATACAATAGCCTCATACAAATATATTCGGGTTATAGGCAGGGGCGATCGCTAGTTTTATCGCTCCACCCCCCAACTAACCTCATTTCAGTGTCTTTAACTGGTGTATTTTCTCTTTTAAATTTCTCCGGTTTCAAGGTCTCTATATTTTTTCTTTTTCTATTTAGAGTCTAAGGCATTCGGGTCGTAAGTAAAGAGTTTTGGCGTAATTCGTAGTCGCTTTTCAGCGACAGCGATATCACGCAAGACAGCGTTATTGTCCGGGACGTAGGTAGGGGTCGCCGACGAAGATGGGCCGCTCAACGCGGCGGTTTTAGTTATACATGATTCTGAAACGTTCCCTTTACCATTAGACATTTCATAAACTAATACAGTGGATGATCGGTTAACGAACTGTTCGATTAACTAATAGATCAATCAATTAACGAACACTTTATAGAGAGGTTTTTATATTCGGCCTGCGAATACACGCTGAGTTATCGAACACCTAACAAAACAAAGCCACGCAATGATTAGATTTGCCGAGTTGCATTTATTTGCATCTATTGTCAACTTAGAAATATTTTAACATTTGTAATCGTATAGCCTAAATTTATGGACAGTTATTCTATGGCCTAAATTCATGGGAGTTAGTGCCTTAACATTTAGGGTCCCCGAAAAAGAATGAAAGGTGAGGAACATTAATTGTAATATTTTATGTATTTACTTTAAATATTAACGGGCTCCTCTAGAGCTTTATCGAGCCACGACATGGAAAATGCCATCAAAAACGATTTGCTCATAATAATGACATATATTAACCCTTTCATAAAGGAAAGATTTATATTATTTTTTACACATTATTTAGCTTTTAAAAACGAGTTAATTTAATTTCCATGTACTAAGTTTATGATCGGTTTACAAATAATTCGGTTAAAGAACACTGTTCTGGAACGAATTAAGTTCGTTCACCAATCATCCACAATATGTTTTTGTAAGATTCAAATAATCATTTATTTATTTATTTATTTATTTATTTATTAAACAAAGAAAAAATTTTCATTGGTGCCATTGATTTTTTGGAAATATTTCGGAATACCTTTTATCTTTTTTACTTTTTACTTTTTTTTTTTTTTTTTTTTTGTCTTTTTTTACTTTTAATTTTTTACCTTTTTAATGTATTAATCAATTTTCTCAAACACGAATGTCGGTTCTTTTGAATGCTATTTTTACTTAAGTAAACATTTTTAACTGCGTAACAGAACTTATATATCTATATTATAAAGGCCAATCGTATCTGTGCGTAACGCATACGTCATTTTTTCGAATGGCAACACTTTGAAATTTGAAAAGCAATTTCGGTTTTGCAATTTTTACTACTGCAAATTATTAAACTTATAAACATCGCACATTTTTAACTTTTACACCATCGTACAGAAAAAAATGTACTTTTAAATGCAATTTATTTGAAAACTGTATCTTTGAAAACTATAACTTTGAAATATTAATTTTTTGTTGTTGTTGTTTTTAATACCGTTTTTCTAATTGTAGCAACAGGAGTACAACATTTCTATTTAAAGCAAAGAAAAAAAGGAAAAAAAATATTACTGTATCTTTATGTTGCCATTCTCTCAAAAAGAGAAGAAAAATTAATTTAAATGCGTGTTGTGTCAAGAATATTTTCTGCTATAAAACCCACTTAATTTTGATGTCAATTACAAAAATTCATGTACACTTAAAAGAATATATATAGTATAGTACCTGTTTCAGCTAATAGCATCGAAGCTTAGAGTTTTGAATCAAAATGGTCAAATTAAAATACCATTTTTTTTTTTTTTTTTTTAAGGAATATAAATATGCAATGTGCTTTTGTAAATATGCACCAATAGGTATAATGAAAATGATGTTGCGTTTAGATTTCACGGGAAAAGTAATTCTATGATTGAATCAAAGTAGAATAAAGGTTGCTTTGTTTCATTTTGGAATACTAGCAAAAGAGCTTTAATCAATAACTTTATCATAATAACATATCTATTTTTTAGGTCTTACATGTAGGATTAAAGTTTAATTTCATCTATTTCTCAGTTATATAAATAGTATTTCGTTAACTTTAATTTAAATATCATTTGTTTAAGAGTTAGATTTAGCGATGTAAGGTGCATTTTTTTACTGTAACTAATTTTGTAGGTTTGTTATAAACCAATAAAACAGCTCCCCTTTAAATATTTTCTTTCGTCGAAATTCGACGGGTTCTATCTTGTGTAAGATAACAAACAGAATTTAAATTGGATGCTATTTAATCTATAGAATAACTTTTTTAAACATAAAAATTTTCATTTGAGTCTTATTAGCATACCAAATACCCATATTCCTTCTTCGGAAAACTTATTAATGCAGCACACAAACTATTTGGAAACATTTCTGAAAATCAATGGCATCAAAAGAAACTTTAGTTCTATAAATACCTCGAAAATATATTGGTTTTTGAAGTTTTTTTTTAGATAAAGGAAGCTTTTACTCCTTTGTCTCCTTTTCCGGAGGTATCTCGGAAGAGGCTATTGCATATTTTGATTAGTGTTATTTTATATTTTCTAGATAAATACAGTAAAACCCCGATCATTCGGATTAATTGGGACCGGACCCAATCCGGATTATCGAAAATCCGGATTATCCGGAGAATTAGAAAAATAAATGAAATTAAATATAACATACTAACAGAAAATCACCTTTATGTTAAACTTATTGAATATTTGCAGGCAGTTATAATGTTTACTTTGCTTAATTATTCCGAAAACATGTCAGAAAAAGCTTTTTTTATTTAGAATACGACGATGAAACAAGTTAATGTTATGGAAATTAGCCAATCGCTTCTCAAATTTGAAAAAAAATGACCAAACCGATCCGAATTATCCGGAGATCCGGATTATCGGGGTCCGAATTAGCGGGGTTCTACTGTAGCAGTCTTTTTTGAGAGTATATTATGTCAAAGTGAGTCTCTAGAAGGCAAAAAATAAGTCTTTTGTTGCATTTTTTTTTTTTTTTTTTTTTTTTAATAAAGATTTTAGCTCCGGATTTTTTGCATTGTATAGTATCATACGATGAAGATTTAATCTTTTTTAATAAAAAATTTATTGTATCACTCGAGTTGCATGGGTGGATGACTGCGTTGGGTGCATGGGTGCGTAACATGCAACCCTAATCGGGCGGGATCCGATCACTAGAGGCTTTTGTAATCAATATTCTTTCAAGATTATGAAAGCAGGTAAAATTGCCTGAAACTTTAAATGCCTTGAGATCAAAAGTTGAAATTTCGAAAAATCATTTTTTTTAAATCTACTTTTTTCGAAATTTTTTTAAAAATATTTAGTTTAAAATGCTCCAAAAAACAATGCATTGCCTCTAATTAAAAAGAAATAGCAAGATTAACTTAATGAATAGCTTTTGCGGTCTGGTCCCGCCCAGTTTAAGGAAAAATCATTTTGTTAAAATTTGTTTATAGAGCTCCAAAATGATGTAAACCTAACGCATTGAGATTAAGCCCTAAATACCTACGAAAGTATTTCTAATTCGACCAGATCGTTTTATGGGAATAATCCACAGGTTATAAAGAAGGAAAAAAGTTTTTAAAAAATCTATTTTTAAACCGAAAAAAAGGCAAATCCCCTCTTTAATGCTCTGCATATTTTTTCTCCCTTTTTTACTCACTCTGTTCTGAATAAAACGGAGTCTTAAAAAATGCAAAAGCGTGCTTTAGATTCACCCTACGCCTTTTCTTTTTAAATATTTATTTCTGTAACCTTTTCCTTGCATCATCTAATAATTTAAAGTGATATTATATAAGTCTCAATTTTGCCTTGGATTTCTTTTTTTGTTGTTTGTTTTCTCTCAGTAAGTAAACTTCTACAACAAACTTTTGAAGTTTTCTATTTGCATGCATTTGTTTTTATAATTGTTTTCTCTCTCTCTCTCTCTTTTTTTTTTTTTTTTTTTTTTTTTATTAGCTATTTGCATACTTTCTTTCCACGTTTATTGTTTTTACTTACACTTACCTTTTATATTGTGTAGTCTTTTGTGCCATATTGTTTTTTAGTAAATTTAAACTTTTATCATTTCTTTACAATACATCAAATACAGTATAGCTCTAAAGATGGCTTCGATTACATAAGTTCACGTGCCAAATTAAAAAATATATACAGTTGTACATAAATAACTATCCCAACTTTATAATGCTATTACAAAAAAAAAAAAAAAAAAAAAAAAAAAAAAAAAAAAATATCCTGGCCCCTTATATATATATATATATATATACTTTGGAAAAATCAATCTTTTTCTCTTTTCTCTATATAAATGTTTTAAAATGGTCCAAAATGCAATATATTGTCTTTAATTAAAAAAAAAGAAAAAAAAAAGAAAAAAAAGAAAGAAAGAAAGAAAAGAAAATCAATAAAATAGCTTTTCCGGTCTACATTTTTCCATGGATTTCTTTTTCTTTTTTTTTTCAGTTAGTGAGGTACTTGTTCAACAATCTTTTAAAATTAAAAAAAAAAAAAAAAAAAAAAAAAAAAAAAAAAAAGTATTTCTGATTTTTTATTACACTTAGGATCGATTTTATTTTATTTATTAATTGTTTTACTTTATTGTATAAATAGCTTACAACGGTCCAAAATCCAATATAATGCCTTTAATTTAAAAAAAAAAAAAAGCAAGATCAACCTAAATAGCTTTTGCGGTCTGATCCCGCCCAATTCGAAAAATGTCATTTTGTGAAAATTCGTTTATAGCGCTCCAAATTAATGTAATTCTACAGATGTGTTCAACTTAAGTGCTAAATATCTACGAAAGAACTTCCAATTCGACCGAATCGTTTTACAGAGGTAATCTACATATTATAAAAAATGGGAAAATATAAATAAATAAATCGATTTTTCAGCCGAAAAAAAAACGTAAATCCCCTATTTAATGCTCTGCATACCTTTTTTCTCCTTTTTTTACTCACTCAGTTTTGAATAAAACGGAGTCTTCTTAAATAATGCAAAAGCGCGCTTTAGAATCACACTACGCCCTTTCTTTTTGAACATTATTTCTGTAATGTTTCCCTTGCACCATCTAAGAATTTAAAGTGACATTATATAAGCCTAAATTTTTCCATGTTTTTTTTTTTTTTTTTTTTTTTTTTTTTTTTTTTTAGTGGGTGTATTTGTTCAACAATCTTTTGAAGTTTTCTATTTGCATGAATTTCTTTATGTATATATATATATTTATATGGAACCATTATACAATACTACAATTCAACATCAAAATGTAGAATAGCTCATTAAATAACAAACTACATCATATATATATATATATATATATATATATACACTCAAGAGCCAAAACATTATGACCACCTGTCAATAACGAGTTTTCCTACCTTTGGCGCGCAGCACAGCTTCAACCGGCCTTGGCATGAATGCCACAATCCCTTGGTAGATGGCCGGAGACATATTGTACCAGATGTTTAAGCAAGGGTCACCCAAATCCAAGAAATTGCGAATTGGTGGTTTGTGAACTCTGAGCTGCCGTCCCATGAAATACCAAATGTGTTCTATCAGATTGTGATCTGGTGTTAGGTGGCCAGGACATTAACTGGAATTCAGCATCATGTTCCTGGAACCACTCCAACACAATTTTACCCGTGTTACACGGTAAGTTGTCCTGTTGGAACATTCCATTTCCGGCTGGAAAAACGGAGGCCATGTAAAGGTGCAACTGGTCCGCAATGATGTTCCTGTACCATTCATGGTCTGCTTTACTAACCCATGGGTCCCACAGACGCCCAAGAGAACGTCCCCTAAAGCATAATACCGCCACCACCGGCCTGTGTATCACCTACAGTACATTGAGGGAGCAACTGTTCGCCTGGAAGAAGGCGTATCCTGTCACAGCCATCGGCGTAATGAATCACAAACCGTTATTCATCTGACCAGGCAATTCTCTCCCACTGATCCATGAACCAGTCGCGATGTTCCCGGGCCCAGCGCAGGTACAGTTGGCGATCATGCTTGTTCAGCAAAGGCACACGAGTGGGACGTTTGCTGCGTAGCTCCATATCCAACAGTGTCCGCTGAACAGTATGCTCCGATTCTATTCTACTTGGCCCTGCATTGTATTGGGCTGTCAGCTGAGCCACTGTCTGGCTCCGGTTTTGCTTCACCATGCAAGACAGTCTCCGACGACCTTTTTCTTTGATAGCGTGTGGATGTCCAACACCATGTCGTTTACTGCTGGTTTCACCGTCATTCATCCACTTGGCATACGTACTAATAACTGTAGATCGCGAACAACCCAAGAGTTGTACAGTTTCGGAAATACTTGTTCCGAGCCTTCGAGCCATTACAATCTGCCCTCTATCAAAGTCGCTTAGATTCTCAGCCTTTCCCATTACACATAGAAGTAAGTGAAAGAAAGATTCTTCAGACTCTCCAGCAGCAGCTAAATGCCATTTCTACCAGATCACGTGCCTTCCACGTCATCCAGGCGAGTTCATTGCAAAATGTAGGGATGGTCATAATGTTTTGGCTCCTGAGTGTATATATATACATACTGGACTATTTACTTGCATATTTTTTTCACGTTTATTGTTTTCAGATGCTTACCTTTTATGTTGTGTAATCTTTTGTATCAAATTGTTTGTTAGTTAATTTAAATTTTTATAATTTTCTTTAAAATACATCAAATACAGAATAGCTCGAAAGAAAGCTTTGATTATGTAAGTTCACGTGTCAAATTAAAAAATATATACAGTTGTACATAAATAACTATCCCAATTTTACAGAGATACTATAAAAAAATAAAAAAATAAAAAGAAAAAGATGATTAGTTTCCGATTTCTTTTTTTCACTTCGGAAGGATTCTACTTTTTTTTTTTCATTTTTCAGTATAAATGGCTTAAAATGTTACTAAATTCAATATGTTGTCTTTAATTTGAAAAAAAAATGGCAAAATCAACTTAATAAATGGTTTTTTCCAGTCTGATCTCATCCAGTTTGAAAAAAGTCACTTTGCGAAAATTCATTTATAGTTCTCCAAAACGATGTGAACCTACAGACGCGTTGAGCTTAAGCACTCAATATCTACGAAAGAACTCTACATTCGACCAAATCTTTTTACATGGATAATCTACAGATTATAGGTAATAGAAAAATGTAAACAAAAAAACAAAAATCGATTTTTTTCAATCGGAAAAATAAAAACAAATCCCCTATTTAATGCCCTGCATACCTTTTTTCTCCTTTTTTTTTTTACTCACTCAGTTTTGAATAAAACGGAGCCTTCTTAAAAAATGCAAAGGTGCGCTTTAGATTTACACTACTTTTGGATCATTATTTCTGCAACGTTTCCCTTGCATCATCTAAGAATTTAAGATGAAATTATATAAGTCTAAATTTTTCCATGGGTCTCTTTTTTTTTTTTTTTTTTTTTTTTTGTTTTTTTTGTTTTTTCATTAGGTGTACATTTTCAGCAATCTTTTGAAGTTTTTTATTTGCATATATTTTTTATTTTTTAAAAAAATTATCCTTTTTTTAGGATTATCTGTTTGCATACTTTCTTTGTATGTTTATTGTTTTCTCTAACACTTACGTTTTATATTGTGTATTTTTTTTTTCACACTGTTTTTAGTTAATCTAAACTTTTATCATTTTCTTGAAAATATATCAAATAGCACAAAAAAACATTTGACTGCATAAGTTCACATGTCAAATTAAAATATATAGGGTGTACATAAATAGCAACCTCAGTTTACAGGGCTATTAAAAAATAGCTCTGACACTTTTTTTTTCGCACCGCTAAAAGATTCATTTTTTTCTGTATAATTGGCTTCAAATGGTACTAAATCCAATATTCTATTCTCTCTTTAATTTAAAAAACAAATAGCAAAATCAACTTAACAGCAACTTAATAGCAAAAACAACAGTTTAAAAATCTCATTTTGCAAAAATTTGTTTATAATGCTGCAAAACGATTTAACCCTACAGACGTGTTGAGTTTAAGTGCTAAGTATTTGCGAAAGGACTTCTAATTCGACCAAACCGCTTTACAGGGTTAATCTTAAGATTATAAAAAATTAAAACATGCAAAAATAAATAAATAAATAAATAAATAAAAGAATATTTTTTTCAATCGGAAAAAAAATCGCCTCTTTAATGCTCTGCATATTTCTTTCTCCTTTTTTACTCACTCTTTTTTTTTTTTTGAAAAAAATGGAGCCTTCTTTAAAAATGCAAAGGCGCGCTTTACATTCACACTAAGCCCTTTCGTTTTGAATATTACTTCTGTAACATTTCCCTTGCATCATCTAGGAATTTAAAGTGATATTGCATAACCCTAAATTCTTCCATGAATTTCTTCTTTTGTTTTCTTTCAGTAGGTGTGCTTGTTCAAAAAATTTTTGAAGTTTTCCACTTGCATGCATTGTTTTTATAATTTTTTTTCTCCGTTTTTTGGACTATCTATTTGCATATTTTCTTTCCACATTTGTTGTTTTTCTGGCACTTACTTTTTATACTATGGAGCCTTTTGTATCTCTTTGTTTTTTAGTTAATTTAAACTCTTATCGTTTTGTTAAAAATGCATGAAATATAGAATAACACCAAAGAAAGCTTCGATTGCGAAGGCTCATATGTCAAATTTAAATATACAGGATGAACATAAATAAGCATCTCATCTTTATAAAACTATTACAAAAAAAAAAAAGATATATTTCTTATTTTTTTCGCACTTTGGAAACAGTCTATCTTTTTTTTCTGTATAAATGGCTTAAAATGGTTCTCAATCCAATGAATTGTCTTTAATTTAAAATATATATATATATATATATATATTACAAATTTAAAATTTTTTCGCCAAAACTAACCTTTATACTACCTTAATTTTCTTATAATAATGTTCCGTACTTACTTCAAATTATTAAATTAAAATCTTGTTTCTAGATCTAATCTGTTAATCTGTATGCAGACGATATAAATTCTTAATTTGCCTTAAAAAACATTATTCCAGTATGCGTAAATTTTAAAAGATGGCTCTAAATTAAAAATATTCTTAATTAAAACTTTATTTCTTAATATTCCAAATAAAACTGATTTCTTCTATGTTTTTATCAACCCTTTTTAAGAAAATCTTATTAAATTTATTCCAAAACCATACCTTTCAAAAAATATCATTATTTTATTTTATCTATTTATTTATTTTTCCGCCGTCAACCTTTGATGTGTGCATTAATAAATTCATTTCTTTTCTTTTTCTCTTAAAATTAATCATTTATAAAAATCGTCTGCCTAAGAAATTATGAGTCGATTATAAATTGGTTAAATAATATTTTTTTTTAAATAAATTTATCGTCTGTGTAAAATAGTCTCGTATCTGGACAAGAATTCTGTTTACATAAAAGGATGATGGTTTGAGATTACAGAAAGTTCTAGAATTTTCTTTTTAGTTTTAAAAGGTGGAAGTCTCGAGATGAGAAGGGGAGAGAGATTCTGGAGTTCTTTCGTCGATGAGTACGGCTGATTGAAGTAAATAATGGAATTTTTTTGGACATTTCGGTAAAAGATCGTTTGCAAAAAGGAGTTTTTCCCTCTATAATGACTACAGTTGAATAAATAAACTTACAGCCACCAATGAGTGATTTATTGGATATTCTACATTTATTTATTTTTTATTTTTTCCCTCGCTGGCCATGACTTCTGTGCAAAGAACGGGGACCCTGGCGATGATGATTCTGGCTCCTAACTTTAAAATGTCACAGTCTTTTCTAGAGTCGACAGGATGTTTTATGCCTGCGCTGCCTTTTTTGGTTTTGGCTATGGAACGAAGTGATAATAAAAACTGTGGACCGCTGAATAATTTGCCCGTCATTATTGGATGTGTTCTTAAACAAAAACTGCCATAGTCTCATGATTTCTGGAGTGACAAAAACAGAAGAATTGTTCCTGTAAAGTGCTTTGGTCGATAAAAAGTAGTCCTCTTATGATGAAAAAGAAGAAAAAAATAATAATAATTACAAGACCATTTCTTGTTAATTGGTGAACAGAAAAATATTTTTTCGAGATAGTTGAGACCCATAGGATTTCGGTGAGATTTTTTTTTTCGTAGTGTTTTGAATATTATTATTTGTATACTTTTTATGTATTTATTTAAATTAATTATTCTCTGTTTGTCAGGTTTATTTATTTGATTATTTGTCTGTGAAATTTATTTACTTGCCTATTTATGAGTATTATTATTATCATTATCATGTGTTGGAGATTTAAACATTTTTGTTCTTAAGGATTAAATTGAAGAGTATGATATTCTTAGACAATTACCGTTGCATATTAAGATTATTATGATATTTTTATGCACGCTTAAAGATAAGTTCGTAATAATAATGAAGTATAAAAAAACTTAGAAGCTCAAGTTATTTTTTAAAAAAAGTACATTTTCTAATTTATTGATATTTGTTTGTTATCACGAACTATTCTCTGAATGCAGTATTTTTATGATGATGTTCCTGTTACTAGACATTTGAGATAGAAAACTAAGTTAACATTTATGTTTTTTTTCTTTATTTGTTAGAATTTCTAGTGACAGTGAGCTTTGGTTCCCGGATTCTTTATAATTTATTTAAATTCAGTAAGAAATGGAACTGTGCAAGGCTGTTGCTAGAATTTTGACTGATAAATATGATTAATTTTTTCAGTAAATTTTGTGATTTTAAGTAAGAAATTACCTATAATTAAAATTTTTGAATATGTTTATGATCTATAAAATAATAGAATTAAAAGTTGATCCCAATTTAAGGTATATCTATGATATTTACAATTTCTGTTTTATTAGATAAAATTTCTGGTTAAAGTTAGCAGCTAAATATAGTAATTTTGAAAAAATATGTAATTGATAGAAATCATTAACTTTGAAATTTATTGCGAATGATTTTACGATTAGGATTTAATAAAGAAAATAGAAGTGCTTCATTTATTCTAATGAGTAAGAATAAAAAAATTATGGAAGATCCTAAGTTCGTACCGTTTGACCCGAGTTCTGGAATGAACATTTTGTCTTGGTTAACTTATTTTGATAAAACATGTGATAGGGAACAGAAAAATCTAGAATGGAAATTTAATTCTATTGCGCAATATTTGAAAGGTGAAGCGCAAAAAATTTATATCAATGACTGCTTAAATTGTACGGATTATGAACAAATTAAGAAAATTTTGATAGAAAAACTCATTGAATTGGACTTCCCGAGTTTTTCTGATTTTTCAAATCTGAAATTAGATAATTTAGACAATTTAGAAACTTATTTTCGTAAAAAAGTGGAAATTGGTAGGAAATTACATCTTAGTGAAAATATACTATTACAAGGTTTAACTGATGGTTTAAAACCAGAATTCAAAAACAATATTATTATAAATCCTCCTAGTAGTACCACAGAATGGTACCGGGTTGTCAAACAATTCGTGGAAGTTTCCACCCCACTAGTTTCAAACCAAGTAATAAATCAACCATCCGCTAGACGAAATTTTCAACCTTTTCAATCAACTAGGCCCTGGATTCAGCCAGTTAGGCCCAATAATAATACACCTAGGAATTGGATTCCCCAAAGACAATCTCAGTTTCAAAGACCTAGAGTTTGTCAAAATAATTATATTCAAAATTCATATTCTTCAAGACCTTGTAGGATATGCACAAATAGGGGTGTGAGTAATGCTTTTCATTGGGAAAGAGAATGTATTTTTAGGAATGAGGTACCATCCTCTGATACTCTTCCAAATATCTCACAAAATAATTTTCATAATGTTTGGCAATTAATTGTGTATGGATATACAAATAATTATAATTTACCATGTGTTGTAGATACTGGCTCAACTATTGCAATATTGCCACTTAAATTTGTTAAAAAACTTAATGCTAAAATTGAGACTATACCCTCAGTTACCATTGGTCAGGCAAAAGGATTTTTACAAATAAATAAAAAATGTAGTGTTCTTCTAAAAGTGGGTAAAATTAAAAAATATGTTAATTTTTTAGTATGCAATACAAATTTGGATTATGCTATTTTGGGGTTAAAAGAATGTTCTAAATTTAAATTAACCATAGAATGTAAAAATTGTATTGTAAGGCAGGGAAGGAAAATTATAACTAACAGTATATCCATACATAATGAGAGATCCCTTCATTTCAATACAGTAAATATGGACCAAGTACAACAAAACAGGGATCAATCTAATGAAATTGTAACCTCAGAATATAAAAAAAATATGAAATTAAATACTGGTAATACTGTAGCAATAGATAATTATGATAATGAAACACTGAATGTAAGTAATCATGATATAGAGTTACAATCTACTTGTGGAAATATTATGAAAAATGAAGACTGTGTTGAATAGGATCACGAAATTAATGTGCATCCTGATTATAGAGGTTCCATGACTCTTCAAAATTTTCGCGATAATTCGGATTCAGATTTAACTGGGGAAATAAATTTAATTCAAGATGTAAATTTAAGGGAATTAGTTCATATTTATAGTGATATTTTTGCAAAGCATAAATATGATGTGGGTAGGATAAATATTGAACCACAACGCGTTATATTAAAATCTGACCTACCTATATCTTTGAGGCCCTACCGAACATCTCCCCTAGAAGAAATAGAAATAAAAAACCAAATTCAATATTGTTAGCAGCCGGACTGATAAAGGAAAGTAATAGCCCCTATTCTGCCCCTGTTACACTAGTTATGAAAAGAGAGGAAGGTAAAAAAACGCGATTATGTATAGACTATAGAAAATTAAACGCAATAATTAAAAACGATGCAGAACCCTTGCCCCGTATCGATGGAATTTTAGATAAATTGAGTAGTGCTCAGTATTTTTCAACTTTGGATTTAGCCTCTGGCTACTGGCACATACCAATACATCCATCCGATACAGAAAAATTAGCATTTACAACCAATTTTGGACTTTTTGAGTGGCTCGTGCTCCCTTTTGGCATAAAAACGGGCCCTCCCATATTCAATAGAACCATTCGAAGGATCCTTAATAAATATAAAATCGACTTTGCGTGCCACTATTTTGATGATATTATAATTTTCTCTTCCTCTTTACAAGAACATTTAAACCATTTAGCTCAAATTTTTGACATTTGCAAACAAGAAAACATTAAACTTAAACTTTCTAAATGTAAATTAGGCCAAAATAAAATCAATTTCTTAGGTTATGAAATCACTAATGGAACTATAACTCCAGCAAATGCCAATATTGAAACCATCAAAAATTTAAAACCTCCTTCCAATGTGAAAGAGTTACAACGATTTCTAGGTTCCATTAATGTTTACCATAAATTCATTAATAAATATGCTGAAATTAGATATCCTCTAAATCGATTACTTAAAAAAGACACAATATGGGAATGGAATTCAGAGTGCCAGGAGTCTTTTGAAAAATTAAAAAATTCTTTAATTGCAAAACCCATCCTCAAAATTTATGATCCTAAATTACCTTTACATATGTTTGTAGATGCCTCTCAGATAGCAGTAGGTGCCGTTCTAAAACAACCTGATAAAGATAATTTCTTACATCCTATTGCTTATCATTCTAGAATTTTGAAGAGTTATGAGCAAAATTATTTCATAACTGAATTAGAATGTTTAGCTATTATAGATACTCTTGACAAATTCTATCATTACTTTCATGGTGTCAAGTTTACAATTCATACGGACCACGCATCTCTAGTATGGTTAAAGAGTGTTAAAAACTTAAGAGGTAGGCTTTTTAGATGGTCGCTCAAACTTAGTATGGTTGATTATGAGATAAAATATGAAAAGGGTTCAACAAATGTCGAAGCAGACATGTTGTCACGAAATCCTGTTTGTCATTTTAATCAACATATTAGTTTATTGCTAGATAGGAAAGAAATTATAGAGATGCAAGACAAAGACAATGTTTGTGACAAAAAATATAAAAAAGAGAATGGAATTATTATAGTTCAGAAAAAGGGATTCAAAATAATTGTTGTACCAATGTCATTAAGAAAAAAATTACTCCATATTGCTCATGATAATTTTGGACATTTAGGGATTCAAAAAATGCTTAATTTAATATCTCCCAACTATTATTGGCCTAATATGACAATAGACATTACAGAATTTGTTAAACATTGCGACACCTGTCAGAAAAATAAAAAACCAAAACAGAAAAGATTCGGCTTATTACAAGCCATGCCAGCAACAGATCAACCTTTTGAATGTCTTTCCATTGATACTGTTGGTGGATTTAACTATTACAACTCAACAAAAAAATTCTTACACATAATAATAGATCATGCAACTAGATTTGTTTGGGCTTTTCCCTCCAAAAATGTTACCACTGAAACATACACTAACTGTTTAAAACAAATTTTCAATATCAAAGCACCTCAAAAAATACTTAGTGACAGGCATAAATCTTTCAGATCTCCAAGATTTAAGAAATTCCTTAGAAATCATCATGTTCAACAGCGTTTTACATCCGCACATCATCCTCAGACCAATGGAAAAGTAGAGCGAGTTAATCAGACTATAGTTACCAGGCTTAAATGTAAAGTTAATTCCACTTCTTCTAAAATACCTTGGACTAGATTATTAAACCAAGTCATCGAAGAATACAACAATACGCCCCATTCTATCACCAAGTTCCCACCTGCCTATTTATTTTATGGTCAATTGCCTTATGAATCTCCTTTAAAACAAAACTATTATCCACCAGTAGACAAAGCCCTCAAAATTGCGAAAGCGCGAACTCAGGAATTTCACCTTAAAAGTAAAAGGCTCTATGATCGAAATTTTGTCGAATGCCCATTAAAAATACAAGACTCTGTAATTTATGAAGAATTTAAATACCCTAACACTCGAAAATTAGAACCTACTTTCTCTGGACCATACAAAATTATAAATAAACTTTCTGATGTAACTTATGAAATAGATAAATTTAATTATGAGACAGGACAGAATTCCGTTATTGTGCATGTTTCTAAATTAAGACCCTATTTTTCACCCGAAGATTTTAAACTGTTTCATGAGCAACCCAAAAAACAAACAAATCCTCAGATACAATCACAATCACTAGATCAAACTAAAGTTAAGACAATAGATTAAATTTTAATTCTTATTCTTTAAATATTTTATCACCATAATTTTCAACATTAGCAGGTATGTTCTTGGTGCGCAACAAGAATATTACTTGTTTTTGGGATTAAATTGGGCTCCTTATGCAGGCATAAGGTGTACACTTTGATTGTAAAGGCTTTCAAATTGATGTTGATAAATTAATTTTAAGTGTGTTTAAGTCTAACTATATTTACTCATTTATTGACATTAGTATTATTCTATTTATTCAGCAGATATTTATGCTATAACAGTTATAAAATTTGATGACTTTACTCAAACCTATAACTTAATATGTGATTTTCAGTGATTGTGAAAACTACAGATATTAAAAGTTTTTCAAAAAAAGCAAAGTATTTTTATTTCCATTTCTCAATTAAGAATGACACCTTTTATTCCTATTGTATTTTATTATTAAAGTTTATAAACCATGTGTAGATAAAACATTATTCTACATTTGGCATTTGAAAACTTATAACCAAATTTGACAATTTTGTAAAAGAGTATCAGAGAGGAATTATTGTAAGGAAATACTGGTTGAGAGTCCATTTTCTAAATAGTTAGATTTAATTTTATTTGGATTTTGGAATTATTATGATTTTTTTTTTATTTATACTTTCGGCTAGCAAAAAATACTTTCTTATGCTATTAGAAGATAAGAAAATTATTTAGTTGCTATGTAATTATTTTTATCCTCAACCAATATTTTCCCTATCAATAATAAACAAATAGTGATATTTTCTTTTGATTATACTCTTGTATTACTATTATTATTATTATTATGATTTCTATAATGAAGTTTAGTATTAATTATACTCTTATTGAAAAATATTAGGATATGGAGTCTTATTATACTACTTATTATTGTTGTTGTTATTAGTATTTAAATTTTTCTATATTATTTATTATTGATATTGAGAGTGATGCAATTTATTATTAAAAAAATTGATATATTATTGAAAGAAAAATTTGATTGATTGTTAAAAGATGTTGGATCCAACATAACATAAAAAACAAAGATTAAACTAGATTTGGAGATCATTAATTAAAGAGACTGTATTCAGTGAACATTGGAAAAGACTTTTATACACAATGGAAAGACTTTTTTCATTTGAAGAATTTTATTTAAAATAACCTATGCATTAAGTTATTGTAATTATTTAAACTTCCATGAGAACGAATTGTTATTGTTTTTATTATATTTTTTATCTCTTGCTTATTTATATTTATAACTTATTTACTGTTATTGTATGTATTATCTCCTATGCACTTACAAATAGTAAGTGATATTGTAACAGTATTGTATCTCTTTCAGGGAAATGCTCCTACCTAAATTTAATTCAGATTAATTTCTTCTTAACTATTTTATTTTAATCGCTAATATTTTTTATATTGCGTTAATTTTCTTTTCTTCCATCTCTTGGCTTCCTGGGTTTGACAGTTTTATTCCAAAATTTGACTTTTCTAAATTATTATATTTCTGTTGTCTGAACTTGTAGTTTTATTTAACTATGAATTTCATACAAATTTTCGGGGAGGGGGGATAATATTACAAATTAAAAATTTTTTCGCCAAAACTAACCTTTATACTACCTTAATTTTCTTATAATAATGTTCCGTACTTACTTCAAATTATTAAATTAAAATCTTGTTTCTAGATCTAATCTGTTAATCTGTATGCAGACGATATAAATTCTTAATTTGCCTTAAAAAACATTATTCCAGTATGCGTAAATTTTAAAAGATGGCTCTAAATTAAAAATATTCTTAATTAAAACTTTATTTCTTAATATTCCAAATAAAACTGATTTCTTCTATGTTTTTATCAACCCTTTTTAAGAAAATCTTATTAAATTTATTCCAAAACCATACCTTTCAAAAAATATCATTATTTTATTTTATCTATTTATTTATTTTTCCGCCGTCAACCTTTGATGTGTGCATTAATAAATTCATTTCTTTTCTTTTTCTCTTAAAATTAATCATTTATAAAAATCGTCTGCCTAAGAAATTATGAGTCGATTATAAATTGGTTAAATATATTTTTTTTTAAATAAATTTATCGTCTGTGTAAAATAGTCTCGTATCTGGACAAGAATTCTGTTTACATAAAAGGATGATGGTTTGAGATTACAGAAAGTTCTAGAATTTTCTTTTTAGTTTTAAAAGGTGGAAGTCTCGAGATGAGAAGGGGAGAGAGATTCTGGAGTTCTTTCGTCGATGAGTACGGCTGATTGAAGTAAATAATGGAATATTTTTTGGACATTTCGGTAAAAGATCGTTTGCAAAAAGGAGTTTTTCCCTCTATAATGACTACAGTTGAATAAATAAACTTACAGCCACCAATGAGTGATTTATTGGATATTCTACATTTATTTATTTTTTATTTTTTCCCTCGCTGGCCATGACTTCTGTGCAAAGAACGGGGACCCTGGCGATGATGATTCTGGCTCCTAACTTTAAAATGTCACATATATATATGTATGCAGCATGATCAACTGATAAATAGCTTTTGCGGTGTGATCCCGCTCAGTTTGAAAAAGTCATTTTCAGAAAATTCGTTTATAATGTTTCAAAAGAATACAAACCTACAGCCGCGTTGAGCTTAAGGAGCAACACTATGCACAGAAAAAGACCCGGATGTTAATGTAAAGTCTATGGGGACGTTCTTTTCAAATATTTCGCCCAAATTTTAATATTTTTACATGATTTTTTTGCAGAAGATAGCTGAGGACGATCCACAACCGGCTTAGTTTTTACTTTTTCAGTTTTGGTTTCAGATTTTTTTTTTTTTTTTTTGATTACTTTAAATTTCAAAACCGGTTTAAACCGGCTCAGAAATTGAAACTATCGTAATATAAAAAATATATAAGCAAAATCGAAAAAGTAAAAACTAGGCCGGTTATAGATCGTCCTCAGCTATCCTCTGCAAAAAACAATCATGTAAAAATATTAAAATTTGAGCGAGATATTTGAAAAGAATGCTTTCATAGACTTTACATTATCATCCGGGTCTTTTTCTGTGCCTAGTGTGGGACCTTAAGCACTAAATATCTACGAAAGAACTTTTAATTCGACCAAATCGTTTTAAAGGGATAATCTATAGATTATAGGAAATAGAAAAATGTAAAACAAAAATCAATTTTTTCAACCCCCCAAAAAAAGCAAATCCCTTCTTTAATACGCTGCATACATTTTCCCCTTTTGTACTCATTCTGTTTAGAAATAACACGGAGCGTTCTTTAAAAATGCAAAAGCACTTTAGATTCACACTACGCCATTTCTTTTTTAACATTAATTATGTAACATTTTTCTTGCATCATCTAAGAATTTAAAGTGATGTTATATAAGCCTAAATTCTTCCATGGGTTTCATTTTTTGTTTTCTTTCAGTAGGTGTACTTGTTCAAAAATCTTTTGAAGTTTTCCACTTGCATGCATTTGTTTTTATAATTTTTTTCTCCGTTCTTTGGACTATCTATTTGCATACTTTCTTTTCACGGTTATATTTTTTCTGACGCTTACCTTTTGTTTTGTGCAGTCTTTTGTATCACATTGTTTTTTAGTTAATTTAAACTTGTTGTGCACTTCCAATCGGGAGGTATCCGATTGATCACCAGAGTCTTGTGCGATCAATTTTCTGTTAGGATTATGAAAGAAGATAATATTGTCTGGATCTTTAAGCACTTTAGGATCAAAAAGTTCAAAAGAAAAAAAATTTGATTTCTTTTTTCACGATTTAAAAATATTTTTGTTTTCTTTATAAATAGCTTAAAAAACTTCATAATACAGTAATTTGCATTTAATTTAAAACAAAAAAATAGCAAGATCAACTTAATAAATAGCTTTTTTGATCGGATGCCGCCCAGTTTGAAAAAAAGTTATTTTCTGGAAATTCGTTTATATAATGCTCCAGAACAACGTAAATCTACAGATGCGTTGAGCATAAGCCCTGAATATCTACGAAGGAACTTCTAATTCGACCAAATCGTTTTACAGAGATACTCTACAGATTATAGGAAAGGAAAAAACGTAAAAAAAAAAAAAAAAAAAAAAAAAAAAAAAAAAAAAAAAAATCGTTTTTTTCAATTGAAAAATTTTATGCTCTGCATATTTTTTTTCTCCTTTTTTTACTCACTCAGATATGAATAAAACGAAGCCTTCTTTAAAAATGCAAAGGCGCGCTTTAGATTCATTACTATGTCCTTTCTTTTTTATCATTATTTCTGTAACGTTTCCCTTGCATCATCTAAGAATTCAAAGTCATATTATAAAAGTCTAAATTTTCAAGAATCTGTTGAAGTTTTTTATTTACATGCGTTTCTTAGTAAATAAAATTTTCTCTTTTTTTAGGATTATCTATTTACATACTTTCTTTGTATGTTTATTGTTTTTTCTAACGCTTACATTATATATTGTGTAGTCTTTTGTGTCACACTCTTTTTAGTTAATCTAAACTTTTATTATTTTCTTGAAAATATATCAAATAGCACTAAAAGAACATTCGACTACGTAAGTTCACATGTCAAATTAAAGTATATAGGGTGTGTATAAATAACTATCTCAACTTTAAGGCGCAACACTAGGCACGGAAAAAGAACCGGATGATAATGTAGTCTCTGGGGGGGTTCTTTTCAAATGTCTCGCTCAAATTTTAATATTTTTACATGTTTTTTTTTTTTTTTTTTTTTTTTTTGCACAAGACAGCTGAGGACGATCCACAACCTCCTAGCTTTTACTTTTTCAATTTTGGTTTCAGATTTATTTTTTAAAAATTACTTTAACTTTCGAAACCGGTTTAAACCGGTGCTGAAATTGAAACTATTGTAATATAAAAAATATATATATAAGCAAAATCGAAAAAGTAAAAACTAGGCCGGTTGTGGATCGTCCTCAGCTATCTTGTGCAAAAACATGAAGTAAAAATATTAAAATTTGAGCGAGATATTTGAAAAGAATGCTCACATAGACTTTACATTATGATCCGGGTCTTTTTTTGTGCCTAGTGTGGGGCCTTAAGGGCTATTACAAAAAAAAATCTGACCTTTTTTTCACACCTCCAAAAGATTTAGTTTTTTGTTTTCTGTATACATGCCTTAAAATGGTATTAAATCCAATATACTCTCTTTATTTTAAAAAACAAATAGCAAAACCAACTTAATAAATAGCTTTTCCAATCAAATAGTTTAAATAAACTCATTTTACGAAAATTTGTTTATAGTCTCCAAAACGATGTAAACCTACAGAAGCGTTGAGTTTAAGTGATAAATATCTACGAAGGTACTTGTAATTTGGCCAAATCGTTTTACAAGAATATTCTAAAAATTATCAAAAATTAAAAAATGCCAAATCAATTTTTTTCAACCGTTAAAAAGCACATTCCCTTTTAAATGTTCTGCATATCCTTTTTCTCCATTTTTACTCACTCTGTTTTGAATAACACAGAGACTTCTTAAATAATGCAAAAGCGCACTTTAGATTCACACTACGTCTTTTCTTTTTTAACATTATTTCTGTAACGTTTTCCTTGCATCATCTAAAAATATAAAGTGATTTTATATAAGTCTAACTTTTTCCATGGGTTTCATTTTTTGTTTTCTTTCAGTAGGTGTACTTGTTCAAAAATCTTTTGAAGTTTTCCACTTGCATGCATTTGTTTTTATATTTTTTTCCTCCGTTTTTTAGACTATCTATTTGCATACTTTCTTTCCATGCTTGTTGTTTTTCTGACGCTTACCTTTAATGCTATGCAGCCTTTTGTATCAGATCGTTTTTTTTAGTTAATTTAAAGTTTTAATGGTTTGTTAAAAATGCATGAAATATAGAATAACACTAAAGAAGCTTCGACTGCGTAGGTTCATATGTCAAATTTAAATATACAGGATGAACATAAATAAGCATCTCAACTTTATAAAACTGTTACAAAAAAAAAAAAAAAAAAGAAAAAAGAAAAAAAAAAGAAAGATATATTTTTTATTTTTTTTCGCATTTTGGAAACGTTCTATCTTTTTTTCTGTATAAATGCCCTAAAATGGTTTTAAATTCAATATATTAATAAACAATATGCAGCATGATCAACTAATAAATAGCTTATGCAGTTTGATCCCGCCCAGTTTAAAAAAAGTCATTTTGCGAAAATTCGTTTATAATATTATATTATAAAATGACCAATTAAACTGTTTGATAATGCAATATAAAATAAATTCAGATCATCAGTGTACATCAGATGTTAAAACTTTAATTAAAAATTATGTACTACTTACAATATAAAGTAGAATTATTTTCCTACAGTTTCGAACAATACAACCTGTTCATGATCAGGGAACATTAAGAGACAAAACTAACACGTTATAAAGTTTACATGACAATACTAAAAGCAAAATCCCGTCTTACTCAGAAGGAAATTCAAATTCGTATATAATATGTTTCAAAAGAATGCAACCTACAGACGCGTTGAGCTTAAGCACTCAATATCCATGAAAGAACTTTTAATTCGACCAAATCGTTTTATAGGTATAATCTACATACGATAGAGAATATAAAAATGTAAAACAAAAAACAAAAATTAATTTTTTCAACCAAATAAAAAGCAAATCCTTTCTTTAATGCTCAGCATTTTTTTTTTTTACCTTTTTTACTCACTCTGTTTGGAATAAAACGGAGCCTTCTTTAAAATTGCAAAAACGCGCTTAAGATTCACACTACGCCCTTTCTTTTTGAATATTATTTCTGTAGTGTTTCCCTTGCATCATCTAAGAATTTAAAGTGATATTATGTAAGTAAATTTTTCCATGAGTTTCTTTTTTTTACCTTCAGTAGATGTACCTGTTCAACAATCTTTTGAAGTTTTCCATTTGCATGAATTTGTTTTTATGTTTTTTCTCCTTTTTTGGACTATCTATTTGCATACTTTTTTTCCACGTTTGTTATTTTTCTGAAACTTACCTTTTATGCTAAATACTCTTTTGTGTCACATTATTTTCGAGTTAATTTAAACTTTTATCATCTAATTTAAAATACATTAGCTATATAATAGCATAAAAAAAGCTTCGATTGCGTAAGTTTACATGTCAAATTTAAATATATAGGATGTACATAAATAAATATCCCAACTTTACACGGCTATTATATATATAGTGGCGGTCAAAAGTTTCCGGCCAGCAAAAATTTTTTAGTTAATTTGTAAGTATACCCATATGAAGAGGAATATCAAAGTGATACTTATGAATTTTATTGACACAATAATTAGAAACTTATTTATGGAATAACATATTGTTACGAATTTTGTAAATAGTTAGTGTTTGTACTGTAAAATAATGTAAATAATCTTATTAAGCTCCATTCCTTTACTTATATTAGTTTTTGTTACATTGTCTCTGTTATCAAGCAAACTTGTCCATTATTTTCAGTGTATGTCTACGGCAGATTGGCGAAATAATGAAGATATCGCCAAGTTGGCGTCACTTTTGGCGACTAATTTTGGTCGCCAAATTTGGCGATATATCGCCAAGTTGGCGACAAACTTGGCGATTGTTGGCGATGGTAACCCTTTCCTCTCTGGTAACCCCCCTTAGATATACTGATACATTGTTTGTTGTTCCGTGGATTTTTTCGAGTAGGTTCTAGAAATTTCTAGCACATGCTCCGAACCTATATAAGAAGAGAAGCGATGCGAGCTATTATTATTATTTACCAGTCAGTCATAGAGTGAACTTCTAGGTTTAAGCAAGTTTGCTTGATGTATTGAGTTTTATCTACGTTGTTTTGAATGTGATATAGTGTTGAGACATTGTATAAAGAGTCTCTGCGACCTATATTTGTACTTGTTCGATAGATTTAAACAGTTATTTTGGAATATCTTGTAATATTTGTGAGTTTCGAAAACTCTGTTGTTCTGAAGTTCTGTAAATAAATTATTTTCTACTTTTCTATAAGCAAGAGTTTGAAGTTGTCTAACCATAAGATCAAAAGAACCCAATATACGCTACAATTTTTGGTGTCAGGAGTCGGGATCTTATGGCGAAAACACGAACAATGGACGTACAACTGAAAGAACTGTTAGAAGCTATTAACGGATTAAGAACAGAGCTGACCAATAAAATTGATAAAGGCCAAGAAGAGTTGGCGGATAAAATGAATAAAGGCCAAGAAGAGTTGGCGGACAAAATGAATAAAAACGAAGAAAGAATGGAACAGTTGACAAATAAAATTGATAAAGGCCAAGAAGAGTTGGCGGAAAAGATGAATAAAGGCCAAGAAGAGTTGGCGGATAAAATGAATAAAGGCCAAGAAGAGTTGGCGGATAAAATGAATAAAAACGAAGAAAGAATGGAACAGTTGACAAACAAAATTGACAAATGCCAAGAAGAAGTGACCGAAAAGATTAATATAGGCCAAGAAGAAATGAAGAAAACTTTAGAAGAAAAGTTCTCGTCGGTAGAGAGACGAATAGAGGAAGTAGAAGAGAAAATTCAGAAAGAAGTTAGTAATGTAGAAGAGAAAATGGAAAGGAAAATAGAGGAAGTAGAAGTGAAAATTCAGAATGATGTTAAAAATGTTGAAGAGAAAATGGAAGGAAAAATAGTTGAAATAGATGAAAAGCTAAATAAAAGAGAACAAGATCTCGAGAAGAAGCTTTCAGCGTCCAGTGGTAATTATGAAGAATTTAGGAATCCGCCTGCTTCTCCCGTGCACATCAAACTGTCGACATATGACGGAAAGAGTTCCTGGCAAGTTTATAAGACCCAATTCACCATTGTAGCCGAAGCGAACAAATGGAGTGACGAGGTGAAAGCTTGTCAGCTGGCAGCATCTTTAAGAGGGGAAGCCGCCGACGTGCTGCAAACATTGCCCGATATGACGCAACTCAATTTTGAGACTTTAAGTTGTGCACTTGAAATGAGATTCGGCGAAAAATTCTTCAAGGATTATACGAGAATACAAATGAAGAGCCGCCATCAAAAATCGAGTGAAACCCTTCAAGAGTTTGCCTCGGAAATTGAACGGCTTGCAAATTTAGCATTCATTGACTGTCCAACAAATGTACGGGAAATGCTGTCACTGCAATATTTTGTAGACGGAATAAAAGATCCAGAAGTGCAGAGAGCGGTACGAATGGCAGATGTACAGGATTTAAAGGCTGCACTACTATATGCCTTAAAGTTGGAAGCAGCTACACAAGCCAGCCGAAGAGATCGTCATTCAGTCCGAGGGGCAACGGTGAACAAAAGCTCAGACACTGAGAACGACGTCTTGAAAGAAATTAGGAAAATAAATCAAGAAATTGAAGCTTTAAAATACGGAAGAACAAGTTCAAGAAGACAGAATCTCACGTGCTGGGGATGCGGTGATACAGGACATCTCCGAAGAAATTGCCCCAAAATCCACGAACGTGAGATAAATTCAAACAGTCAGCAGGGAAACTAAATTTTGGCCATCTCGCGGGGCGGAGGTTGCCAGAGAATGAAAAGCCCCACCTGAAGATCCTCCAGATATCAAAAATGAGCGGCGGTGATAACGAATTATATGTGATAGGCTTTATTAACGGAATTCAGTGCCGTATGATTGTCGATACAGGAGCCAATGTGACAATAATAAGAGAAGATTTGGCTCGAAAATTGAAATGTAAACTCATCTGGACTCCACCATGCGTTACCCTGCAAACTGTGACGGGCGACAAGATAAGCATATATGGAAAGGCCAATTTAACTATCAACTTTGGAGGAACGAAATATTACCATACGGCATATGTGGCTGACATAACAGATCCTTGCTTAATCGGACTAGATTTTCTGAAGAAGTTTGACTTCAGACTTGATTTCAAAAATAACAAAATGATCTCAAAATTTGAAGAAATAAGTCTTTTTGGATTAAATAACGAAATTGAATGTAAACAAATAGTAATAGCCAAAGAAGACATTAATCTAGATGCAAGAACAGAATGTTTGGTTCCTGCTGTAATTAAAAATAAAACTAATTATCGATTTGGCCATATAGATTATCCAGAAGACAATAGTACACAAGCAGGAGTATTGGTGGCTTCTTCTGTGGTAGACCTCTCGAAAAAGACCATTCCAGTCAGAATTGTTAACATCAGTGATAAGACGAAGACTGTCAAGAAAGGAGAGGTGATAGCATCGTGTGCTCCTGTCACGTGCATAAGTCAAAATTCCAGTCACTCTGAGAAATCTTCAGATAATTTAGTCAAGGATTTGTTACAAAATACAGACTTAGATCCAAAACAGATGGACGCCGCGAAAAATTTAATTAGGGAATTCCAAAGTTTATTCTCCCAAACATCTGAAGACTTTGGACGAACTAAAATGGCACAACACCGAATTGACACGGGAGATCACTCTCCTATTAAACAGCACCCTAGGCGATTACCTTTTGCCAAGCAAGAAGAGGTGCAGAATTTAATTAAAGATATGGAAGAAAATGACGTTATCGAACCATCGACAAGTCCATGGGCGTCTCCCATTGTATTAGTAAGAAAGAAGGATGGTTCTACAAGATTTTGTGTAGACTACCGCCGACTGAATGACGTCACCAAAAAGGATAGTTACCCTCTGCCAAGGATTGACGACACTCTTGACACACTTGCGGGCAACACTTGGTTCTCGACTCTGGATCTGAAGAGTGGTTACTGGCAGGTAGAGATCCATCCCGACGACCGCGAGAAGACTGTCTTCACAACGGGACAAGGATTATGGCAATTCAAGGTAATGCCTTTTGGTCTATGTAACGTACCTGCAACTTTCGAACGGCTTATGGAAACGGTTCTCCGGGGGCTGTCGTATGAAGCATGTCTTGTTTATTTAGATGACATCATAATCATAAGAAAATCTTTTGATGAACATCTGAACAACCTCAGGCGGGTGCTACAAAAATTAAAGGAAGCTAATTTGAAGTTAAGCCCTTCGAAGTGCAGTTTGTTTCGCAATGAAGTCGCCTACCTTGGACACATCATTTCGGCGGAAGGAGTTAGGACTGATCCGGAGAAGATATCGGCCGTGAAAAATTGGAGTCGTCCAGCAGATGTTCACCAGCTTCGAAGTTTTCTAGGATTATGCACCTATTACAGAAAATTCGTCAAAGGCTTCTCGATGATTGCAAGACCACTTCATAAATTAACAGAAGCCAATCAAAAATTTATGTGGACACAGGAATGTGACGCTGCTTTCGAAAAGCTTAAGGAGGCCTTGACATCCACTCCAATTCTGTCGTATCCTCAAATCGATAAACAGTTTATACTTGATACGGATGCAAGCAACGAAAGCATTGGCGCTGTAGTGTCCCAGGAAATCGACGGTCAGGAGCGTGTTATCGCCTATTTCAGCAAGTGCTTGTCAAAGGCCGAGCGAAACTACTGCGTAACAAGAAAAGAGCTTCTTGCTGTAGTGAAAGCCATAGACCACTTTCATCACTATCTTTACGGTCGAAAGTTCCTGATCCGAACTGATCATGTTTCTCTAACTTGGCTATTGAATTTTAAGAACCCAGAAGGCCAGATAGCTAGGTGGATACAAAAGCTTCAAGAGTACGATATGGAGATACGCCATCGAAAAGGCTCATCACATGGAAATGCAGATGCTCTCTCAAGAAGACCCTGCTCAGATAATTGTAGATACTGCGACCGGGTTGAGAAGAAATTTAATGTCAAAGGTCCTATAGTAAGACAAGTTACAACTGGGTCTACATCATCGCAAGATCCGTGGAGTGACGAGAGCCTGCGTAAAGATCAACTTGCTGATCCTGAAATTAAGCCAATTCTAGAGCTGAAAGAGGAGTCCAACAGGAAGCCCAGCTGGCAAGACATGGCCCATTACCATCCTACGACTAAACGTTATTGGGCTCTCTGGGATTCCTTACACTTGAAGAACGGCATCTTGTACCGAAAATGGGAGTCTGACGATGGAAAGACATGTAGATGGCAACTACTACTCCCTAAGTCTAGAATTTCTATGGTCCTTCAAGAACTGCATGGTAGTCCCACAGGAGGTCATTTTGGTGTAATGAAGACCCTGCAAAAGGTTCGAGAGCGTTTCTACTGGAATAATGTTCGCAGTGACGTGGAGAAGTGGTGTCGAACTTGTGACACCTGTGTAGCACGTAAAGGTCCTAAGATGCGAACCCGTGGGCGATTGCAACGTTATAATGTAGGAGCTCCATTCGAACGAATTGCACTAGACATCCTGGGTCCTCTTCCTAGAACATCTGATGGCAATAAGTACATCCTCGTTGTCATGGACTACTTCACTAAGTGGCCTGAAGCCTACGCCATACCTAATCAAGAGGCGGTAACAGTAGCAGACATACTAGTTCAACACTGGGTTTCCAGATATGGAGTTCCTCTTCAAATCCATTCCGATCAAGGAAGAAACTTCGATTCGACTGTGTTTAAGGAAATGTGTGGACTACTCGGCATGGACAAAACTCGAACTACACCCCTACATCCTCAATCGGACGGCATGGTGGAGAGTTTCAATCGTACCATCCTAAATAGCCTCTCTCTCTTGGTGTCTAGAGACCAACAGGACTGGGACAAGAAATTGCCTCTTTTCCTGCTTGCCTACAGGAGTGCCACTCATGAGGCCACTAGTTACTCCCCTTCTCAAATGCTCTTTGGTCGTGATCTTCGTCTGCCTGCTGATCTTTTGTTTGGCCGTCCTCCTGATGCTCCTTCATCGCCTGAGGAATATGTCGATAAACTCCAGGCGCGGATTGAGGAGATTCATCGTCTAGCGAGGAACCGAATCGGACTGGCAACGGAAAAGATGAAGACACGGTACGACACAAAGGCAACAGGACATGAGTTCAACGAAGGTGACAAAGTTTGGTTGTGGAATCCGATCCGTCGTAAGGGACTGTCGCCAAAATTACAAAGAAACTGGGACGGTCCTTACATAGTCGTCAACAGGCTGAATGACGTCGTCGTACGCATACGAAAATCGCCACACGCCAAACCCAAGGTCGTACACTATAACCGGCTAGCCCCTTATTTTGGCCAAAGTGATTAGAAATTCAAAACTAGAATTTTAGACCATGGTCATGAAAGTCACTTTTTGTAAATATGTAAATAGTAATTAGTTCTTATTTATGTAAATTTTATTATTATTGTTATTATTTATTTATTTATTTATTTGTTTATTTATTTTAAGTGTTCTCCTCTAACTCAAGGATTGCACTGCCCGGGACGTGCAGTCTTTGAGGAGGGGGTAGTGTTACGAATTTTGTAAATAGTTAGTGTTTGTACTGTAAAATAATGTAAATAATCTTATTAAGCTCCATTCCTTTACTTATATTAGTTTTTGTTACATTGTCTCTGTTATCAAGCAAACTTGTCCATTATTTTCAGTGTATGTCTACGGCAGATTGGCGAAATAATGAAGATATCGCCAAGTTGGCGTCACTTTTGGCGACTAATTTTGGTCGCCAAATTTGGCGATATATCGCCAAGTTGGCGACAAACTTGGCGATTGTTGGCGATGGTAACCCTTTCCTCTCTGGTAACCCCCCTTAGATATACTGATACATTGTTTGTTGTTCCGTGGATTTTTTCGAGTAGGTTCTAGAAATTTCTAGCACATGCTCCGAACCTATATAAGAAGAGAAGCGATGCGAGCTATTATTATTATTTACCAGTCAGTCATAGAGTGAACTTCTAGGTTTAAGCAAGTTTGCTTGATGTATTGAGTTTTATCTACGTTGTTTTGAATGTGATATAGTTTTGAGACATTGTATAAAGAGTCTCTGCGACCTATATTTGTACTTGTTCGATAGATTTAAACAGTTATTTTGGAATATCTTGTAATATTTGTGAGTTTCGAAGACTCTGTTGTTCTGAAGTTCTGTAAATAAATTATTTTCTACTTTTCTATAAGCAAGAGTTTGAAGTTGTCTAACCATAAGATCAAAAGAACCCAATATACGCTACAATATAAATATCAATAAATTTAATTGACAAAATTAAGTACAAAAGAAAACGTAAGTTCTCAAAAGTTTCCGGCCACCTTCGAAAATTTGGTAAAAAATGATATTGTAATCGAAAATAACAGTGATTAACAATATTTACAATTAGCATTTTATCACCATACTTATAATAATAAGTACTGTGGCGCAGCAATGTGACATTGATATTATCAACGGTTGAAGATCGTCTGTGATTACGTTTTCTCCATACTTTTTGTAATTTTTTGGAAATTTCGGCTGAGTTAGAATATTTATAGTTCCACACACGTTTGTCAACTCATTTCCAAAGATTTTGTATTGGATTCATGTTGGACGGTTGGGCTGGCTATTTCAAATGCGAAATTTTTTGTGCGAAAGCCATTACTTGTCAAGCTTGCATATTTTCATTAAATCGTTATCATGTTACAACAAATAGTTGCGACCACAATTTTTTTTCTAATAAGGCCATAAATAATCATACAAGATATCTTTATGTATTGCATCATTCATCTTGCCGTGGATTTCAAATAATGGACCAACACTTTTTGAAGAAAATACTCCCCACATTATAACGTGTTCTCTGCCATGCTTCATTGTAGGAAAACATATGTCGAATAGTATTTTTGTTGTTTAGTCATCGGATGTAGTGTCTGCCATCACTCTCAAAAAAGTTTGAAATTCGATCGATGGAAAAATAGAACTTTTGTTCAGTTTTCACTTGATCAGATTTTATGTTTCTTTGAAAACGCCAGTCAAGTACGTATATTTCAACCTATGAAATTTTTTCACACCAACTGTTTCATATAATTCTGCATCACGTCAGAATCTTGACATGGTAAACTGATTTATGTCAGCAATATTTTCAATCGCTGGATATTGCAACGGCATTTTTATGCGGGTCATTAACTGTGTGTTCTCCTGATAATTCCGTCCACAAGAATAGTCATTTTCCGGGGTTTCCTGAACCACAGAAAGTCCTAAAGGGCATGGCCATCTTTATATAATTTTTAATTCTCGTTCATAGTCGGTTTTTCCGATCGATAACTTTGCCGCAATATCTGGAGAAGAATAAGCTCTTTAGCGACAAACTAATCACTCATTTATGAACAATAATAGCTGAACTTTCCTTTTTTTAATTTAAAATATGTTATTCTGGTCGATTCATTCACAAACACGACCAAAAATCCCTTTATCGATACAAAAAAACTAAGAAATGATGAGTGGCCGGAAACTTTTGCACAAATGAATTTCAGATTCTGCCCCTTTGCATGAACTGTCTTCAGTATCCAATCAAAACGATCACGTAGTCAGAGGTTATTCACATAGCCCTAACATTTGAAGCAATTGTTTTTATTTTCCGCTGAAATCTTCTGGTAAAGAAATCAAAAAAACTAACTGGCCGGAAACTTTTGACCGCCACTGTACATATATATATAAGCAAGAAAAGTTCAGTTTGGTTTTTCATCGGAAATCAAAAGTAACAGTTGAAAACTTAAATCATAATCACTGAAGGAAAAGAAAAAACACTTATTCTGAAATCCTCTAATGCGATTAAGAAATTTTACAAAATCTGGGGATAAATGGAATTCTGCTTGCTGAAGTAAACTCAATAGCCACTAATTTCTACGAAAGCTGTAAAAAGTTTGTTAGTGTTTCACACAATTTATCAGAGTGAAAATACGTTTTAAAACAAAATTTAAACACATAACTATTTAATAAGTTATCAAATGTTGAACCGAAACATTAGGGTTAATACTAATAGTACCACCTACCATTTTTAAAACTTGGTGAAATAGGGCAATGCTTCACAACAGCTTTGTGTGCTGTTGAGAGCAAATGCCTTTTACGAAGCGGCCAGCGTTTTACTCCAAATGGTTGTTGTATGAAATTTTCTGCGTACTGTTAATTTGATACGGTTTGATACGGTTCTTCATTCACCTACTGCTACAACTCCTATACAATTTATAACCGTTTTTCATCGGGAAGGCCTCACGGCTGATTCTGGTCCCTTTGTGTTAAAAAAAAATTTCCCAACCATACTTTTGACACCGCGCTTCATGGTCATTCTTTGCGGACACATTTGATACGTTGACAAGTTCATTTTCTCTGCTGCCACTGACACACGTGGAACCACCGAACATGATATCCCTTTTTTACCAATCTGACATATTTTTGTTTCTATCCCTTCTAAACACATTGTTCACTTATTTTAGTTTGTTCCTGATATGAACATAGAACAGTAGACTTGACTCGGTTTACGTAGTGACATTTCGTAACGTCGTCTCTGTAAGTAAGAATAACTAATAAAATACTGCTGGTAAATATTTCTTTTATTAAATAATAAATTTTTATGCATTTTGATGTATGTAATATGTTTCTCGATTTCATGAACCTGAAATAACCTAAATTTAAAAGAGACCCTTTGCAATCGCAAAATAGAGAGGCAACTGTTGATATAAATATCATCGATGATCAAACAATTGGACTACGTGCTGCATAGAGTAGTGTAGTATGGAGATTCCAGAATGATTTGTTTTTAAAAATCTTGCATGAGCACCATCCATCGTCAACGATTTTAAGGGATTAAATAGGAATTTCAAATTATAATTTAACATTAATATCAAGATGTATTCAATCAAAATGTTTTTAAAAAAATCTAATTTAAATCTAATTTAACCCTAACTTAAGTGATAAAACGCATTGTTTAAAAAAAAGTGTTTGACTGAATTTTATTCTGAGGGACTATTTTTTTTTAAATATCTAAGTCCTATTTATGGCATAAATAAAATTTTTATTGCAATTTTTAATAACATTTTAATTCTGCTAATTCAAAGACCGATTTAAAAAAAGAAATCTGAAACAAGGGAATTAAAATAATGTCTAAAATTTCGCGATAAATTTGGAAATTCTTTTTATATACTACGTTAGCTGAATGGACGAAAATGTTTAAGTGATTTAGGTAGTGGTAAGATAAAAAAAAAAAAAAAAAAAAAAAAAAAAAAAAAAACTTTTTGTTATTGTTGTTGCTTGAAAAAAAATTGTTGTCTTAAATTAATATTTTTTTTCATTCAAAGCATAAGGTACTATAAAATAGATGTTGGTTTTCGCATTCAATGAGTAAACTAAAGTAGCTTTAAAAGTTGTTTTTGCAAGATTGCAAAATCTTATCTCATTTAGTTAATTATCTGTGAAGTAGAGATCTTTAACTCTTTCGAGAAGGTATCCCTTACACAAATTTTATTTGGGTAGCTTTTTTAAACAGTCCTCTTTACTTCTTACATTCCAAAAAGGGCTCAAATAAAAGTAGACAAATATTGCATTTATTTATTAATGGTGTCAAAAATAAGTTTCACATGCACCTTTCGATGATGCATACATGCTTCACTCTCATATACCAATCTCATAAAATTGTAAATATTTAACTACAATTAAAATGCGCACCAAACAATGTTTTCCCTATACTATTATGAAATGGAATAATTTTGTGTGGTCTTGTTAATCAATAACAAATGTTCTTTTCTCGACAGATTATGCAAAATGCATATTGTAATATGTACTTTATACATGCATATCAATTTTATTATGTTCGAATGAGTGTAACACGATTAAAATGCATTTGAAACATTTTTCCCCATTGACCGTAATGTAACGAAATACTTTTGATTGCCCATATAATTGAAAGATTCATCCGATTTTTATAAAATTCGAGATAACTCGACAAAATTATGTAATAATTATGTATTTTAAATTTCAAACGATTAAAATGCATTTGAAACTTTTTGCCCCATTGACCTTTATGTAATGGAATAATTTTTTATTGTCCCTGTAATTGATCTATGCATTCGATTTTGATAAAATTTTAAATAACTCGACAAAATTATGTGATAATTATATATTTTTAATTTCAAACGATTCGGTTGGGTAGTTTTTGTGTCGTTATATGCGGACGGACGGACTGAACGACAACTATAGATGCTACGTATTTACATAATTACGAACGCACTTAAAAAGGCGAGATTCTCTGTAAATTTACACTAGTTCTTGATCAAATGCACTTGATCGAGTTTTTCATTCATCCGATTTTCCTTATCTTACACATAATTTCTTGTAAGGATTTCCATGTCTATTTTAAAGATATTTTTATCTTTTTAAAAACTTGTACTTTAAAATACACACTTATGTAATTCTTTTCAATTTTTTTTAGAAATATTAAAGACGAAAATTTAGTTTAAAAATTGATTTTTTTAAAACTTGGAATAATTTTGAAAGGGAAAAATCATCTCGAAGTTAATGGGAATTTTTATCGACATCACTTTACAGTTGCTTCCTTCATATGTCAGAAACATTGTAATATTGTGATGTTCTTCCAGAGTCAAGAAATTTCGGGTTCAAACCCCAGGACGGCTTGAAAGTTATTGTGAAAAAAATAAATGAGACAGCAATTGAAAATTACTTGAAAAATTCTGATACTTTGAAGCAGTCTAAATGATTCACTAATTTTTGAAAATAAATCAAATTATTATCATTAACCCTTTCGGGTCCGAATTTTTTTTTCTGTTTTTAGATAAAATTGTTTTTACGTTACTAACATTAACACTAGCCATCCATAATGGCTAATTAGTGTTGGACGAATATGTCATTATCTTAAAGATAAGGAATGTTTCTGTTTTGCTTAGTAGCAATTCATATTCATCTGACAATAGGCTAAGGAAAAATTTTTGGAGATGTTGAAAAAATAATGTATTAAACAAGGTTTAAGTTATATTGCGACATTTTAATATTTTTTGCGTTTTATTACACACGATTGTTTCAGGAAAATAACCTGTATTTTAAATTGAAAGAGTGAAATTTATGTTTAAAATAAAAGAATGGAAAACGGCTCAAAGAGAATTAATCAAAAATATTAATTATTATTATTTCTAAATACCTAAACATAAATAACGTCATATAGTAAATGCATACTCATATACTAACATTACTATAATTAAATAGTAGCAAAAATATTTCTTAAAACAAAATACTACTCCATTTAAAGACATGTACTATTAATAGTACACAAGACCCGAAAGGGTTAAAAATAAATTTACTGAGTCTTGGGTATTTTTAACGATAGTAATTTAAAATGTTTATTGTAAATTTATCGAATAACTTCTCTGTTATTTAACAGAGTTTCGGTCTTTCTAATCTCTGTAATTTACAAAAGACTTAAGACAATGGAATACCCGTAGATTCTTGGTAATTTCAAAAAAAGTTTCTTAAAAGTGTACTCGCTTATAAAAATAAATAATCATTTATTTGTTCGTTTACTAAACCTTAAAACTCGTCAATCAGATTTAAGATACGCTATATATTTTCTGAATTATGTACACTTACTGCAATCATATCTTTTAGATTGCTCTGTAAAATTTTAATTAATAAAAATATTAATACATTTTACAGAATGGGAAAACATTTTGCCGGATTTAAAAAAAAAACAGAAAGCAATTTAAATAAAAATTCAGAAACTCTTTAAATCTATAATTTTACATACGTAATTTAAAATTCTTAGAAAATAAACTCAAATCATTGATGAAAAATTACTTTCATTTTGTAAGAAATGTTTCCCCTTTCATATACTCTAAGACAATTTTTGTCTTTTAAAGACTGGGGTTTAGGTTTTATTGAAATAGTCTTACTTCACTAATTATGTTTCCTGCCAAAAGACTTTAAATTCCCTTTCGCAAAATGATTCTTGATTTATAACGTTATTAAATTCTAATGTAAGCGAACATTCTAAAAAAGGAATAAATCTCTCATAGAGAATATTTTAACAAAAAGATTAATATAGGCAAGAAATAATACATAGAATGTGTTTGAAGTGTATCGATAATATACGGGAAATGGTTTTATAATGTAAAAGCATAAATAATAGTGAATGAGAGTTATCTTAATAATTATGTAATTCAATAAACTCTGCAAGATATAATATACATATGATGTTTTTGCATGTTACTTTATCACAAATAGTTTAATTCTAAGATAAATACTTTTTAAGAGAATAAAAACATTTTTTCTTTTGTTTAAAGTAATTCAGAAAAAAATCTTCAAAGATATATTCTATACCATAAACGATATTTGAAAAAATAAATTTATCTTAAATTTAAAAACGTAATAGATTTATTAATTAGATTATTTTGCATTAAAATGTTCCATGTATTTAATTTTAATATTAATTATATCATATAAAATACTTCTGTAAATTACTGATACTTAAGAATTAAAAGATTATTCAAATAATTTAATAAGTTCGTCTTGAACTGTAAAATTTCATATAAACCATTTTCACGCGATATCAAATGGGCGAGCTATTCACAGGAACATATTTTCAGCATCTGAAGTTTACAAAAGAACAAATCTTAGAGCACGAAAGTTGTTTGATGCTGCAATTTAGTGTTATATATAGAAACAAAAGATATATCTAAGCAGTTTGGACATGATAAATGGTGCCCTCTTTTAAAGTTTCTAACTGTAAATTGCTGATTGTAAGTTAAATGTTATCTTGGCTCAAAATAAAATTTCAATATCCCTCATTTAGAGATAAATTTGTAAACAAAAAAAATGTAATTTAACAAATTTCAATGCAATGATTTTTTTTTTTCAAAGAACAAAATTTAAGACTTGTAAATAAATTCTATATTATATATATAAATATAAAATTCAACATCTACAATGATTATAGAATAACCCACTATAACAAAGTTAAAATTGACAATGCAATCAAATGGAATAACCAATATTGGAACAATCCCAAATAAAATTGTAGATTGTGGTACGTGACTAGTTATCAAGGGCAATGCCATTCAGTCACAAAAATTACGATTAATTTCTGAAGTAGAAATTAGGAAAAAGCCCTAATGCGTAATTTCTACAATTGCCCGATTATATATCTTCTTCACTTTCTATTAACAATACATGTTTAAAAGTAAATACAAATATTCCACAGTAATGCATACAAGAAATCCTACAGGAGTGAAAAATTAACCAGAGCCAGGAATTGAATCTAGGACCACAACGTACTAAACTGTTGCTCTACCGCTGAGCCACTCCGACCTTAGTTGGGTCTACAATTCTAAGTTGGGAAAAGTCATCAGCCATCTATTAGACAGCCTTGGATGACAGGACAACGATGAATAGATTTTACTATTCCGACGATCTACAATACATAATAAAACACACAATGTCTGTATGTCTATATGCGTGTTCCATTATATAATACATGTTTATTTCACAATTAAATTTATTAGAGGTGAAACGTCTCGACGAGATTATCATTTATTTAGTCATTTTCCTGCGAAAGGATTTATTAATTTTTTAAAAACAAAATAAACAGGTGATAGTGTTTCTTCCTTTCTAAATTCATTCAGTTCCTTATATCGTTACATCTACCCTATCTATCAATATTATAAAGGACAAACATATCTGTGCGTAACGCATACGTCCTTCTGAGAGCGGCAATACTTTGAAATTTTAAATGAAATTTCAGTTTTGCAATTTTTGGCACCACACTTAGCTTTGGTAACTTTTAAACATTGCAGATTTACAATGTTTACACCGTAGTATGTTAAAAAATGCACTTTAAAATGCTATTTGTTTGAAAGTCGTATCTCGATTTGTTTTTGAGTTATTAATTTTTTTGTAGTTTTTAATAGATTTTAGTCAATGTGGCAACAGATTTATTAAAAATGCGGACACCATAAGGATTCAGATATGTCTCAGGTACATCTATTCTAGACCGAGAACAACCGGTGCAATAACTCAAAAACCAGTCCAAATGATTAAAAAAATGCAATTTAACAAATTACAACAAACATTTGGAGAATGATTTTTTCAAAGGCTGAAATTTAAGTCTTATAAATTAATTCTATAGTAATATATATATATATGTGTGTGTGTAAAGGACAAACGTCTCGAACAGACTATCATTCATAGAATCATTTTCCTTCTTAAGGATTTATTGCTTTATCCTCTTCAGACCTGAGGTACATAAATGTGTACCTCCATTCTTTTCCTAATAAAAACTAAACTGTTCGATTTTTTTGTATTTTTACTTTATTTCTATGAAGTTGAATGTTATTTGCTTTAAAACAAAACCAATAAATGTCAGCACTGGTGAATAATACCTCATAAAATAAATAATATTTTTATCTGAGTGTGGATGAGACATGAGGGGCAAGAAAGTAAGAAATGTTCATGGTAATTTAACTTAAATGCGTTACAATAAAAAAGGTTGAGGATTTGCTGATCCGTTACTTATTTAAAAACCTTAATTTTGTTCTTGCGCAAATTTATATTACTTATGGTTAAATTGATGTTTTAAGGGGATTAGTACTTTTATATCCATATTTATAAGCCTAAATAACCAGTCCCCTAAAGTACTGATTTCATAAAAATAACTCTTTTTGTCATCTACAGTGTCATTTCGATTATGCAAAAGCAATAAATATATATTTGTAGAGTTATTTTATGCTCAGGTCTGAAGAGGTTATATATAATATGAAACATCGCTTTAAAATATCAAACTACTTATATTATGCTAGTACAAGTGATACATTAAAATAAAAATGGCAAAAATACCTTTAAATTTTAAGGTATTTTTATCACTATATAAGTATTTGTAGCACTATATACAGGGGTTGGACAAAAATATGGAAACACCTTAAAAAAAACACGTTTCCTTGCCTAGTATTGTGTACGGTACCCGTTGTTATTCAAAACAGCTTGCAGTCTTCTCGGAATGGATAAATACAGTTTCTGTATGTTTGCCAAGGGAATATTGCACCATTATTCCTGCAAAACAGTGACAAGTTCAGATAACGATGTTGGTGGTGGATAGCGAGAACGCACTTTCCGCTCCAATGTAGACCACGAAGTTTCGATAATATTCAAGTCTGATGACTTTGGTGGCCTGGGGAGATGCGAAATTTCATCCTCGTGCTCAGAAAACCAGTCCTGGACAATGTGAGCTGTGTGAACGGGGACATTGTCGTCTTGGAAGATACTATCATCATTGGGGAACAAAGCTTGTACCATTGGATGGTCTTAATCGGCCAAAATGTTCACATAAGTCTGAGCAGTAATACGCCCTTACAGAGTTATCATAAGGCCAGAAGAAAACCACGATATGGCTGCCCAAACCATCACCAAACCCCCGCCATGTTTCACTCTTGGCAACAAGCAGTCTGTATTAAAGGCTTAAGATGGCGTTCGCCAGACGTAAACTCGGCCAGAAGTGGGGAACAATGTGAAAGAAGACTCACCAGACCATATTACGCTCTTCCACTACTCTATATACCAGGCTTTATGACTTAAACACCACTTTTTCCTGTTACAGGCATTAGCTTTACTGATGGATGGCTTTTTAATTGCAACACGGCCAGCAATTCCCTATTTATGAAGCTCCCTTCTAATTGTTTTGGTACTCACAGGATTTGGTAACACGACATTCATTTCAGCAGTAACTTTTGCAGATGTGGACTGCTTATTTTTCGCGATAATCCTCCTTAATGATCATCTGTCACGATCACTCAGCACACACTTTCGTCCGCGCTGTGATTAAGCGGATGATGTTTTTTCCTCATTTCAAATATGCCGAATAAATCTTCGACACAGTACCTCTTGAAACACTAAAAACCTCGGCTACCTTGCTTACGGAAGCACCCACCATACGCGCGCCAACAATTTGTCCACGTTCGAAGTCTGTTAACTCTGACATAATGCAATGATATAATCTCACATAGCAGTGCTCCATCAACGATTGAACGGTGCAGTGATTTTACGAAGTTGTATAGGTGGCGTCAGTAGGTGAAAACTCCAGTGCCATCAACATAGTTCATTATAATCAATCTTTCTTTTCAAACATGTATTTCAAAAGGTGTTTCCATATTTTTGTCCAACCCCTGTAAGTAATTTGATTTATTGCCTTTTTTAAAGCAAAATAAAGAGCTGACAGTGTTTCGTTTTTTCTGAATTCATTCAGTTTCTTACATAATTATATTATAGGTACCCTATCTAAATTATAAAGGACAAACATACATAACATATTTGTGCGTAACGAATGCGTCCTACGAATGGCAACACTTTCAAATTTTAAACGAAATCTCAATTTTACAAATTTTGATACTGTAAAATTTTAAACTTCTAAACATCGTATATTTTCAATTTTTACACCATCGTATAGGCAAAAAACATACTTTTAAATGCAATTTGTTTAAATGAAAACTACAAAATGCACCAGGGCTCGATGGTAGATGCGAGCAACACCAAAAATAGTTCCTTTGTGAGAATGTACATATTTTTGTTGCTGCTGTTGTAGTTGTTTGTTTAATTAACTCCTTATACTGCTTATAAATTTTGTGAAGAAAAAAAAAGTATAAATCAATAAAATTAATTGATGATATAAATTTGAATATGGACTATACATAAACTTTTATAACCTAACTAACAACTATCATAAAATGTTTACTATCCTGAGCGTAATTGAATCTTTTTTTTAGTCTGAATAATGTTATCATAAGGTGGTTGTATTAAATGTCCACAATTTTATTTCTCCATAATGCATTCATATCAAAGAGTTAAATATTTTTCGAACCATTCCAATTTTTATAAACCGAAAGCTTAAATATGCTTTCAAAAACATACATTTTTTTTTTCAATTTATTCACCGTTTCTCTTTTCATAAACCAAATAAAACACACGATACAGACAACAAATAATAAAAAGATATATTTAATTTAGATGCTCGGCATCCAGTCTTTAAACGGAGATTGATTTTCCATCCATTTTTAGTAATGATAATCTTAATGTTAGTTCTTGGCAAAAGAAAAGAACAAACATTTAACTTAAAGATAGTAAATGCGGAAAACAAAACCTTTTAGATGAAAAACTTTGTTGTAATAGTTTCTACGAAATGAACTCTTTCGTAAATCTCTTTTGTAAGTAAATCTCTTTTGTTTAAAAGAGAAAAAAAATCTCGCGAATATCAATCACGTCTCTATTTTATTAAGGTGCATTTTATTTATACTCTTCACAGTAACTGAAATTGATGTATGACACTGATTTGTCTCAGAGTATAATTGCTTATAAATTTCGTGAAAAAGAAATAGAATGAATCAATAAAACTAATTGATAATATAGATTTAGATATGGACTATATAAGGTCTCATAAACCTTTTTACTGTCATGAGCATAATTCCTTTTTCGTAATCTCTTACATAATATTTTTTTAACACTTTCAACAAAGTTGAAAAGCATTTATGTACTTCGTTTGTTTGTCCGTCTGTCCAAGATCTAACTTCCTTAACCCCTTGAGGACGAGAGACTGGTATATACAGGGGTTGGACAAAAATATGGAAACACCTTAATAAAAACACGTTTTCTTGCCTAGTATTATGTACGGTACCCGTTGTTATTCAAAACAGCTTGTAGTCTTCTCGGAATGGATAAATACAGTTTCTATATGTTTGCCAAGGGAATATTGTACCATTATTCCTGCAAAACAGTGACAAGTTCAGGGAACGATGTTGGCGGTGGATAGCAAGAACGCACTTTCCGCTCCAATGTAGACCATAATGGTTCTATAATATTCAAGTCTGATGATTTTGGTGGCCTGGAGAGATGCGAAAATTCATCCTCGTGCTCAGAAAACCAGTCCTGGACATTGTGAGCTGTGTGAACGGGGACGTTGTCGTCTTGGAAGATACCATCAACATTGGGGAACAAAGCTTGTACTATTTGGATGGACTTGATCGGCCAAAATGTTCACATAAGTCTGAGTAGTAATACGCCCTTACAGAGTTATCATGGGGCCAGAAGAGAACCACGATATGGCTGCCCAAACCATCACCAAACTCCCGCCATTTTTCACTCTTGACAACAAGCAGTCTGTATTATATGGCGTTCTCCAGACGTAAACTCGGCCGGAAGAGGGGAACAATGTGAAAGAAGACTCATCAGACCATATTACGCTCTTCCACTGCTCTATAGTCCAGGCTTTATGACTTAAACACCACTTTTTCCTGTTACAGGCATTAGCATTACTGATGGATGGCTTTTCACTTGCAACATGACCAGTGATTCCCTATTTGTGAAGCTCCCTTCTAATTGTTTTGGTACTCACAGGATTTGGTAACACGACATTCATTTCAGCAGAAACTTTTGCAGCTGTGGACTGCTTATTTTTCGCGATAATCCTCCTTAATGATCGTCTGTCACGGTCACTCAGCACACACTTTCATCCGCGCTGTGATTTAGCGGATGATGTTTTTTCCGCATTTCAAATATGCGGAATAAATCTTCGACACAGTACCTCTTAAAACACTAAAAACCTCGGCTACATTGCTTACGGAAGCACCCACCATACGCGCGCCAACAATTTGTCCACGTTCGAAGTCTGTTAACTCTGACATAATGCAATGATAATCTCATATAACAGTGCTCCAACAACGACTGGACAGTGCAGCGATTTTACGAAACTGTATAGGTGGCGTCAGTAGGCGAAAACTCCAGTGCCATCAACATAGTGCATTATAATCAATCTTTCTTTTCAAACATGCATTTCAAAAGGTGTTTCCATATTTTTGTCCAACCCCTGTACATGCCACATAAAATGCTCAGAATGTTTATCTACAAATCAAATCAGCATCAATACATAATGCGCAATTTTTATTTTTCCACAGTGTATTCACATCAGAGAATTAACTTTTTATTTTAATATTTCAATTACGAAATGCGCTTTGAAACATGAGAAAAGAATTCACAATCAAATCAAATCAACATCAAGACATAAGTTTGCGCAATTTTATTTTTACACAATGAATTTCATCAGAGAGTTAAAATTTGTTTTTGAACATTCCAATTTTTATAAACGTAGGAGAGAGGGGGGCACGTTTGAACTGGGGGCACCTTTGAACACTCTAAATGTTTTCCTTCAAATAAATTATTTAAAAAAATGTATATTGTAATACATTACTGCTGCTTCAAGGGAATAATTATACAAAGCTGTACCTTTATGTATGAACAGTACTGTCTAAACAAGAAATGTATTTTTCTCCTTCTTGAATCTAAACTTAAGAAAACAAAGTTGTAAGTTTTTTGTTCACAAACTTCTATCCGTAAAATTTTAATTTATTGTTCAATGCTTAAACAAAAATGTTAGTTTTAGTTTATGAGCTTTGTTTTATTCAAATCCTTCAGCAGATTTGAGTAAACCGTTGTAATGTTAAACTCCATCTCATGGGGCACCATTGAACAACGAAAAAACACCGAATAAACTGGTGATAAATAATACTTGAAATAATTTAAAGAGAACACTTAAAACTATGAAATAAAGAGTTGTTAATGTATTTAAATATTATTATTTCTGAATATTTTTATGTGAAAAGAGGTTAATTAAGAATGTCAAAGAATATGGACTTCTACTACTAACAATTCACTTTACTGGCATACATAGGTTCCAACCTCTGTATGTATCAGTGATGGAAAGTTTCAAATCTAAATTCATTTATTGGATAATTGCAAAATCTTGATGCAAAATCTTGATTCATGATCTAACAGGTTTCCAAACATAATTTCTGGTTTCCGTAACGGATAAAACGGAATTTTATATGAGTTCCCTTAAAAAAAAAATAGCGAATGAAAAATTTTAATTTTTTAGAAGCTTCAGATATGACATTGGTGTATTTCAAGGATATTGTAAAAAAAATTTCACAACCAAACACAACTGGAGGGACACTTTGTGTTTTATCAACAATGAGTTTTGACATCAACTTTGATGGATTTAAATTTGGTTAAATAACAAAAAAATTAGTAATTTCAACATAATATAGTTATTTAATTTTATTCATATTACTTTATATTTCTGTAACAAATGCAACTTTTTATAAAAACTCTCATTATTTTCATATTTTATTCATTTGTTCAAAGGTGCCCCTTGCTTGTTTAAAGGTACATAACCCTACATGAAGCAGGTTTGAACAAAAATCTTTCAAGTTTTTAAGTCCTCACAATTTATTTAATTTCTTTGGAAAATGTTTAATTTATGGTTCATATGATGAAGAATGCGTTGTTTTTATTATGTAATATTTAAAACTCAATAAATATAATTCAATTAAGAAATATATTGATTTTCTGAAAAAATGTTCAAAGGTGGCCTCCTCTCCCCTATACCGAAAATTTAAATGTTTTCGATAATATATATTTTTTAAGTTACATTTTATTTCAATTTTTTCATTTGTTTCATTTTTCAGAAACCAAATAAAATTCACGATAAAGACAACAAATAATAAAAAATCACATTTAATTTAGATGCGCTGTATCCAATCTTTAAACGGAGATCGATTTTCAAGGTATTTTTAGTAATGATAATCTTAATGTCAGTTCTTTGCAAAAGGAAAAGAACAAACATTTAACTTAAAGACTGAAAAGACGGAAAACAAAATCTTTTAGATGAAAAACTTTGTTGTAATAGTTTCTACAAAATGAACTCTTTTAGCAAATCTCTCTTGTTTAAAAGGAAAAAATATATATATCGCGAATCTCCATCACGTCTCTATTTTATTAAGATGGGCGTTATTAATCTCTTCACATTAATTGAAATTAATGTATGACACTGATTTGTCTCAGAGTATAACTGCTTATAAATTTCGGGAAAAAAAAACGGAATCAATCAATAAAACTAATTGATGATATAGATTTGAATATGGACTATATAAGGACTCATAAACCGTTTTACTGTAATGAGCATAATTCATTTTCTTTAATTTCTTACATAATACTTTTTTACCACTTCCAACAAAGTTGAAAAGTGTTTATGCATTTGGTTTGTCTGTCCATCTGTCCACGATCTAACTTCCTTAATCCCTTGGGTACCGGTATATACGTGCCGCATAAAATGTTCAGAATCCTTGTTTATCCTCAAATCAAATCAATATTAATACGTAAGTTAGCACAATTTATTTTTCACAATGTTTTCGCATCAGGGAATTAAATATTTTTTTCAACTATTTTAAGTACGAAATACTCTTTTCAACCATTGAAACCCAGGTAAAAAAAATCAGCAAAAACCTTTAAAAAAAGTTCAAGTAAAAAATAGCGGTATTTGGAACTAAGGTTTTTTGAAGTTAAAAAACCTGCATTTTCCCTGAAAGTAAAATATTCAGGTATTTTGCAGGCATTTGGAATAAGGTTTCTTGAAGGTAAAAAACCCGCATTTTCCCTGAAAAAACAATATTCAGGTATTTTACAGGTATTTGGAACTAAGGTTTCTTGAAGGTAAAAAAACCTGCAATTTAACTGCATATGTGTGAAAACAAAGATTTAAACTGCACGTTTCTAAATTGTACTCAAAATAAAGAATAACCCTTCCTCCCCCCCCCCCCAATTTAGAAGTCGTGGGTATAGGAACCCAGCGGAAAAGAATAAATATTAATTAATTAATGAGATAATTAGAAATTTGTGTTTTACGGCTGGATGGATAGTACGGTGGGTGCGGAATAATCATGCCAACCACCGGTAAAAACAAAAATGCCGTACTAAATTTTTTTTTTAGTTTTAAAGAAAATTAATTAAAATCGTTAATTTAATGTAATAATTAGTCAATTTCCCAGTTTTTATCTAAAAATTTGAAAAAAATATTTTTGCGAAAAAATGAAAAAATAAGTCGAAAATATTCTAGGTTTAGAAATTAAAACATTAAAAATGGAGAAAATAGTTAAAGTTTTTTATATAAATGCATATAATTACAATATATAAATATAATTACAATATATAATTACTGGGTACATTTGAGGCCAGTGTATTGTCTTAAAGTTTTTTAATCTTCAGATTTTTTTCAAAGTTCAGAAATTCCACGTGGTCGCTATGGGGTCTGAATTGCTGCCGGCAGGGGTGAACGGGACTCTATTTTGTGGATATATATCTTAATACTTATCCCCATTAGGCTGAACATAGCGTTATTTAGCTCGAATTCAAACACGTGGTTCTAGATTAATTTGAAAGAAATAATAATAAAACTTTAATTAATGCGAGGATTTTTATGAGAAAATTTTATAAACTAATCTTGATTGAAAATTAGATTATGGAGATGATTTTTACACGATTTGAGAATTTTTAATTATGAGTTTAAGCAATTAAATACTTAGAATTGTGGAATTTAGTATCTGTAAACGCCGATAGAATTAACTGGCAAAGGGATGTGATAATTAATTACTTATAATTTAATTAATAATTGTCCTAAAAACATGCAACTTAGCTCAAAATGTAGCTGAGATATTAACGCATCTAAATCAGTAGAATGTTCCTGTCCCGCGAGCCGTAGGTCGTGTCTGTTCTTGTATTTTGAAGAGCATTTCTGGGACATGTCCTCACGTAACAAAACGAAAGCTTGAACTAAGAAATTGTAAATATTCACTAAGTCATTAAACCACTAAAGGTAAATTGAAGGCTATATTTTTCTTCAAAATACCTGAAGTGCACTTATCAAAAATTAGCTAAGTCACTGAAGGTAAATTGAAGGCTATATTTTCCTTCAAAATACCTGAAGTATACTTATCAAAAATCAGCTAAGTCTCAAAAGGTAAATTGAAAGCCATTAACTTGCTGATAAAAGCCTCTATACAACCTTACATTTTGTTTAGTTTTCAATTTCCTTCAAATTACCTGAAGTGACCTTCAAAATACCCGATTAGTAATTTGGAGGTCAGATAAATGCCTACATAAAATCTTTTGAATAACAGTAAATTCCCTCAAATAAACCTGCGCTTTTAATTTGCCTTCAAAATCCCTGTAGAAACCTTCAAAATCAATGTAAAATCATATTTTTACTAAAGGTTTTTTGCTGATTTTTTTTACCTGGGAACATAAGAAATACACTCAGGAACATTGAAAATAGCGACCCAAAAAGAAAGCTACGTACAATCGCGAAACTTTGCAAATAAGTACAGCGTAATGTGATATGCAAATTATCCAAATTTTGTGCCAATACGCATGCTCATACACGCCGAGATGGCGCTACAATCAGGAAGAGGGTGCTATATAAGCCAGCGCAAAATCGAAAATTCATCAACGCGACGATTACCTGCCGATTGAAGGAAGACTTTGGTAAGCGAAACATGCCAGGTAAACGTGCTAGAAGAGATTTCTCACAGTTAAACGAGTTTGAGAGAGGCCTGATCATCGGGATGAAAACTGCAGGCTGGTCGACGCACCGTGTTGCTGTCCAGGTGGATCGTTCGGAGTGTGCTGTTAGAAAATGTTGGGAGCAGTGGACACGAGAAGGTACCCACGTGCGGAAAACCGGGTCTGGAGCGACCAGAAAGACCACGAGGAGAGAGGATCGAAGGATCGTGCGGCAAGTACTCGTGGACCCCACAGTGACTCGTTCAACGATTCGAGCAGACGTAGGCGTAGAAATTGTTCCCCAAACAATTTCCAGACACTTTGCAGAAGCAGGTCTAAAATCCAAGCGCCCTTTTCGTGCACTCCTTTTAACACTGGAACATCGGCGACTGCGACTACAGTAGTGCCAAGCCAGATCAATGTGGAATGTCACAGATTGGCAAAACGTTGTGTTTAGTGATGAATCCCGGTTTCTTTTGGGGACAGATGACAACCGTGTACGGGTGTGGAGGCGCCCTGGTGAGCAGTACAATTCCTCTCACACTGTTCTTCGTCACACTGCTCGCACAGCTGGTGCAATGGTCTGTATTGCCATAGCCTATGATAGCCAGTCCACTCTAATTGTGATGCATGGAAACTTAACGGGCCAACGTTATGTCGATGATGTTCTTCGACCCCATGTAGGACCTTTCCTAAATGGTCTCCCAGGGGCGATTTTCCAGCAAGATAATGCTCGTCCGCATACAGCAAGAGTTGCTCAACACTTCCTACGTCAATTTCAGTTTCTTCCATGGCCGGCCCGCTCCCCCGACTTGTCCCCTATAGAGCATGTGTGGGATCAGCTAAAATGTCAGATGCCATCGTGTCATTCGGGGCATGATTTGGAGTTGGCTGTGGAAGATTTCTGGACCCATCTGCCTCAGGACAACATCAAGTGTCTAATCAACTCTATGCCGGACCGTGTGGCGGCATGTATTGCAGCTGGAGGTGGTCCAATGCGCTATTGAAGTTGCCCTGTATTTGTGTCGTTGCACACCCTGTATTCGTTTAATTGTCTTTATTTTGAGATGAAGTGAATCTCTCATCTGTGTCATTATGTGTATTAAATTTCATTTCAATCAGATGCTTTCTTCTTGGGTCGCTATTTTCAATGTTCACAATCAAATCAAATCAACATCAATAGATAAGTTTGCGCAATTTTATTCTTACACAATGCACTTGCATCAGATAGTTAAATATTTTTTTCAAACCATTCCAATTTTTATGAATGTTTAGCGAAATTTTTAATATGTTTTCAAAAATATTTTTGTTTCAAAATTATGTATTTATATATTTTTTCAATTTATTCACCCGTCTCATTTTTCATAAACCAAATAAAACTCACGATAAAGATAACAAATAATAAAAAGGGATATTTAATTTAGATCCTGGCATCCGTATTTTCAAAAGTAGAATTTTCCGGCAACCTTAGCCAAATGTCATAGCCTCAAAACAAGGAAAGCGAAAGATTTGTAGTGCCATATTTGGCAATTTAACTGACTTTTGGCGTGAAATAAAGAAATAAAATCCGATAATAAAAAAATTAAAGTATAAAAAAATACATAAAATAAGATTTTAACACAGAATTTTTCTCGGTTTGCTGACTTTTATGTATAGGGCTACAAAATGCACCAGGCCTCTCTGCTAGATGCAAGCAATACCAAAAGTAGGGGAGATTGTACCCTTTTTGTCTAAATAATTGCTTTTAAATTTTGGGAAGAAATAAAATAGAATCGATCGGAAAAATTAATTGATGATGTAAATTTGAATACGCACTATACAAAGACAAATAATTTTTTTACTATCATTCACGTAATTGAACCTTTTTTTGACTAAATAATGTTGTTATAAGTTTGTTGTCATGAATTTCCGCAAATTTGTTTTTTCACAATGCATTCACATCAGAGAGTTAAATATTTTTTTTGAACCAATTCAGCGTTTATAAATATATACCAAAAGTTTATATACGTTTTCAAGGATATATTTTTTTCAAAGTTGCACCTTTTTCTTTTGCAATTTATTCACTCGTTTCATTTTTTATAAACCAAATAAATTTCACGATAAAGACAATAAATAATAGAAAAGATGTCTAATTTAGATGTGCTGCATCCAATCTTTAAACGGAGATTGATTTTCAAGGTTCTTTTTAGTAATGATAATCTTAATACTAGTTCTTGGCAAAGGAAAAAAACAAATATTTAATTGAAAGATATCAAATACAGAAAACAAAACCTTTTGGGGGAAAAACTTTGTTAAAATAGTTTTTTTACGAAATGAACTCCTTTAGTAAATCTCTCTTGCTTAAAAGGGAGAATCTCGCGAACCTCCATCACGTCGCTATTTTATCAAGGTGAACTTTATTAATACTCTTCACAGTAATTGAAATTAATGTATGACATTGATTGTCTGAGAGTATAAGTGTTTATAAATGTAAGAAAAAAAAATAGAATCAGTCAACAAAATTTATTGATGATATTGATTTGAATATGGACTACATAACGCCTCATAAACATTTTTATTATCATGAGGATAATTCGTTTTTTAACCTCTTACATAATACTTTTTTAACACTTCCAACAAAGTTGAAAAGTGTTTATGCATTTGGTTTGTTTGTCCGTCTGTCCACGATCTAACTTCCTTAACCCCTTGGGGACGAGAGACCGTATATACGTGCCACATAGAATTCTCAGAATCCTTGTTTATCCGTAAATCAATTCAACATCAACACATAAGTTTGCGCAGATTCATTTTTCCACAATTCATTCGCACCAGAGAGTTAAATATTTTTTACGAATCATTCCCATTTTTATAGATATATACTCTCATAAAAAGGCAGCCACAAAATAGCTCAAGTTGAGCTGAAATCCACTCATCTCAATATTGAAAGGCAGCTTCTCAAAAAAGAGTTGAAATAACTCGAGTTTTAACCAATTTAAATGAAGTTGACCTATTTAAATAATCAATTTATTAAATCAAGAAGATTTAAACGTTTGAAAAACAACTCTTTTATGATCGAAAAAATTACAGCTCTTTCATGAGAAGCCGAATCAGCTCTTTCGTTTTAAGAGTGACCAATAGTTTAAATATGTTTTCAATGATAAATATTTTTTAAGTTTTATTTTATTTCAATTCATTTATTCGTTTCATTTTTCATAAACCAAATAAAATTCACGATAAAGACAACAAAGAAAAAAAAAGGTATTTCATTTAGATGCGCTGCATCCAATCTTTAAACGGAGATTGATTTTCAAGATATTTTTAGCAGGGCCATTCCATGAAAAATGGTAAATGATAGTCATTTTAAAACGTTTGTGTAAATAAATATGTTTGGTATTTTCTGAATGGTAACATGTCAAATTTTATGTTTTGAGTAAGAATTTAAAGTTTGTCTTTTGTGGATTGGCAACACAACAGTTTAAAGATGGCGTGCATGTGCAAGCAAGTATGTTGAGTTTTATAATGCATTTTGAGTGAGTTTTTTTAAGAAAGAAAATCCAATGAAACTTTTGAAATCAACATTTTAGGTAAGTCTGATATTCATTCATTTTATTTCACTAAACTTAAAAATCTAGGATAATTTCAAATAATTATTACAGCACACACAAAAAGCTTTGTTTCTGTGTCCCACACGTGACAAAAAAAATGAATTTTTTAAATTAGGAGAAAAAAGGAACTCATTTATTTTGTTTAATTGGCATTTCTAAAGCAGTTTAGTGTAATACACTTATCCTATGCTAGTTAAAAATTTGGGCCAAATTTTTATTTGGAGAAAAATATAAAAACAAAATTGTCCTGCACGTGACACCTTATGAGCAAGACGATTATTTTTGTTTTCTGAATGCTAAATAGAGATTTATTATATCATAGGTTTAACAGTTTAATGATTATTTTGTCCTAAGAACATATTCTATGTAACTTAAACGAAATTAAGATTTTTTTTAAAACATTTTTTATGATAGTTCCATTTTTTTCTTTTTTTATGTGATGCTAATATTTTTTATTTCTATTTTTTTTTTATAAATTTATTTTAATAAAATTTGAACACTTTGATGGTTATTTTTATTATAAGAACATATTGTTTCCTAATAAGAATTGATCTACTTAATTTATAGGGGTTTTTTCTATATAATAAGAAGAGTCATGTGTTTAAGAACTTGTTATTATTCTGCAGAAAATAAATAATAAAACTGCTTATTTATATTCTGTTTTTCTAAGTTAAAATAGAATTTTAAAGTTCAATGTTTCTATGAAATTAAGTAAGTTTAGACAAAAGCATTTATAATTGATAAAGTTTGTTATTTATTTAGCAGAAATGGAAAGATCTAAGTCTACTAGTGCTAGAATAATGAAAAAGATAAGGGAGAAAATGGTGCTATGAATCCTCCAGGAGCAATTATATTAAACATCTTTTTAGAAACAGCAACTTCTTTTAAGATGGGTGAATGGGTAGTTGTAAAATATGATGGCATTAATTATCCTGGTGAAATTATTACAAGCACCAATCATGATAGTATTGAAGTGTCTGTCATAATAAAGAGTGGTAAATTCTACAACTGGCCACAGTATCCAGATAAAATTCTATATTCATTTAAAGATGTGGTAAAGAAAATATCAACTTTCACTGTAACAAAAAATAGAGGTTGTTTCAAATTTGTGGAAAACTTTTGAGTTTCTGTTTATACATTTACTCTATTTTATGTTTAAAAATGTCAATTTGAACATTTATTTTGTACAAAAAAAAGTTAAAATAAATATTTTTGTATTGTAAAATGTATAATATGTATTTTATTTTTTGTATTCCTTTATTTTCTAATTTTTGAAAAGGTTACTTGAATAATATTTGCAAATGTCCTACACGTGACAACCGTGTCCCGCACGTGACACTATACGTTATATTTTTTTAGCAGTTTAAAAATTTATTTTTCAAAAAATGATGTTTATTTAATGAACATTAGACCTTTAGCTTTTAATATATATTTTTCCTTTTGAAATTGCAAAACTAGTAGAGCAGGAATGTTAGCTGGATCACAGAGCAAATTACAAGTGGTTGACTTCAGATGTCTTGAACGTGACGCATGCAAATTAATTAATAACTAAATCATAAAACCATTTAGGAAAAATCTGTCCTTGCCTGAGATATTGTTATACCAAATATAAGCTTACAAAAATGTGTTTATTCCTGTTTCTGAAGAATTTTAAGCCCTATAACACAATTTTGGTGGAGTTATGGTGTCTGATTGTCCCGCACGTGACAGTGGAATGGCCCAGCAATGATAATCTTAATGTTAGTTCTTAGCAAAAGAAAAAAACAAACATTTAACTTAAAGCTATAATAAATACGGAAAACAAAAACTTTTAAATGAAAAACTTTGCTGCAATTGTTTCTACGAAATGAACTCTTTTAGTAAATCTCTTTTCTTTAAAAGAGAAAAAAAATCTCGAGAACCTTCATCACGTTTCTATTTTATTAAGGTGGATTTTATTAATTACTCTTCACAGTAATTGAAATTAATGTATGACACTAATTTGTCTGACAAGGGAACCTTTTTTGGTGTTGCTTGCACCTAGCATTCAGACCTAGTGTATTTTAAAGCCCTATATTGGGAAGTTTGAAAACCAATTTTTTTTTCTTGTTAAAATCATGTTTTTTTTTATTTTACTGCAGCATAACTTTCTGAAAAGGCAATTTTCAAAGTCACTTATTGGATTATTAATCTAGTTTTTTTTTAATTAAAGCATTTTTAAATGCTTTCAAAATTTTATCTTTTTAACCCTTTAACGATCAAAGCATTTTCATTGCTCAGATGTCGAAGTAAATGAATGACACCGGTAATTAAGAACAAATATATTTCTAAATAAGAAAAAGTGATTTTTCACATACATAATAAAAGGGATATTTCTAGATAAAAATACCGGTGTCAGTGTTGCAAATCGGAATTAAAATTTTGTGGTTTCGTGGCGAAACCAATGAACGTTAAAGGGTTAAAGATAAATTAGTTAATAATAAATGTAAAACATTGCAAAAAGTTTAAAAATTACTTCAAAAACCTACAATTTTGGTTTTGAAAAATTATAACATTGTAGTTACAATTTTGGAGGGTAAAAATTTGGTGTGTTTTTAAAAGTAGAGTTATCAAGCAACTCTAGCCGAATTTAACAGCTTATACTTAATAGGAATTTTAAAAATAATTAAACTATTTGTTTTTAACATTCCATTTACAAACTATTTTATATGTTTTTCATCCATTGAAACACGAGAATTGGTTTAACAATTTAATCAAATAAACATCAACACATAAATTTGCGCAATTTTATTTTTGTACAATGCATTCGCATCAGTAAGGTTTTTTTTTTTTTTTTTTTTTTTTTTTTTCGAACCATTTCATTTTTTATAAATATTTAACCGAAAGATTAAATACGTTTCCAAAGATATATCTTTTTTCAGTGTTACATATATATATATATATATATATATATATATATATTCAATTTATTCACTCGTTTCATTTTTCATAAACCAAATAAAACTCACGTTAAGACAACAAATAATAAAAAAGGGATATTTAATTTAGATGCGCTTGCATCCAATCTTTAAACGGAGATTGATTTTCAAGACGTTTTCAGTAATGATAATCTTAATGTTAGTTCTTGGCAAAATAAAAGAACAAACATTTAACTTGAAGATAGTAAATGCGGAGAACAAAACCTTTTAGATGAAAAACTTTGTTGTAATGGTTTCTACGAAATGAACTCTTTTAGTAAATCTCTCTTGTTTCTAAGGAAAAAAAGAAATTCGCGAAACTCCATCACGTCTCTCTTTTATTAATGTGGGTATTATTAATATTCTTCACAGTAATTGAAATTATAGTATGACACTAACTTGTCTAAAAATTTGTCTTTTTTTTTTTTTTTTTTTTTTTTTTTTGTCTGAATAATTGCTTTTAAATTTCGTGAAGAAAAAAAATGGAATCAATAAATAAAATTAATTGTTGATATGGATTTGAATATAAACTGTACAAGAACTCATAAACCTTTTTACTATTATGACAATAACTGAATTTTCTTAATCACTTATATAATCGGTTCTTAACACTTCCAACAAAGTCGAAAAGTGTTTATGCATTTGAATGTCTGTCCGTCTTTCCACATTTTTGTAAAATATTACAATTCTCATTATATTTAGTGTTAATAACCCTTAAAAGTTATTATAGTACATGTTGTATGATTCTGTAGTAAATGTAAGAATACTAAAAAGAATCCAAGCTATTTGTTCTTAACATTTCATTTTAAAAATATTTTAATTGCGAAATATGTATTTCATCTATTGGAACACAAGAAGTTGATTCACAATCGAATCAAATCAACATCAATACATAATTTTGCGCAATTGTATTTTTTCACAATACATTCGCATCAGAGAGTTAAATATCTTTTTTCGAACCGCTCCAATTTTTATAAATATATACGGAAAGTTTAACTATGTTTCCAAAGATTTATTTTTTTTCTTCAAAGTTACATTTTTTTTTCAATTTATTCACTCATTTTATTTTTCATAAACCAAATAAAACTCACGATAAAGACAACAAATAATAAAAAGAATATTTAATTTAGATGCGCTGCATCCACTCTTTAAATGGAGATTGATTTTCAATCTATTTTTTGTAATGATAATCTTAATGTTATTTCTTGGCAAAAACAAAGAACAAACATTTAACTTAAAGATAGTAAATGCGGAAAACAAAACCTTTTAGATGAAAAACTTTGTTGTAATACTTTCTATGAAATGAACTCTTTTAGTAAATCATTGTTGTTTTAAAAGAAAAAATACATATCGCGAACCTCCATCACGTCTCAATTTTATTAAGTGGGTTTTATTAATTACTCTTCACAGTAATTGAAATTAATGTATGACACTGATTTATCTGACAAGGGGACCTTTTCTGGTATTGTTCAGACCTAGCATTGAGACCTGATGTACACGTATTGAACTATTAAAACATTTTATTAAAAAAAAAGAAAAACATTTAAAAAGATAAATTAGTTAATAATAAATATAAAATATTGAAAAAAAGTTTTAAAATTTCTTCAAAAACCTACAAGTTTAGTTTTGAAAAATTAAAATATTTTATTCACATTTTTGGCGATAAACAGCTGCCGTATTTTTAAAAATGGAGTTTTTCGTCAGCCCTAGACGAATGTCATAGCTTCTAACGTGTGAAGTGAATAGTGCTTTAAATTTCGGTAGAAAATGTAATATTCGATCTAATTGGGCACAGAATAATTTCTTATATTTATAATGATTTATATTAATTCATTTTATGATTTCTTTTACCAAATGACCCAAAATTTAATACAGCAATATTTCATTTTAAACATTCGAGTCTTTATTCCATCTCGCTTCAAAAAGAAAGATGTTTAATATTTTGTATTTCACAAAAAATAAAAAAAATAAATAAAAAAATAAAATAAAAAAGATTTTCAATGATAATGAATGCTTTTAACAGAAATAGATTTTCTAATATACATTTATTGTCCGCACAAAAAGAAATTCTAGTTCTTGTTTCTTATGCTATCGATTATCAAATAAATCACTATTTGATAAGTAACATACCGTACATGTATTAACAAAATAAGGCAAGCGAAAAACTTGTAGCGCCATATTTGGCAAATCAACTCGTTTTTGGCTTGAAATATAGAAATAAAAATCCAATAATAAACTAGTCGTTGGAGGCTTCCGAAATACTTACCCATCATGGATATGCATAATATAATATGTAAATATAAAATATGTCTAAACTATTTACAAAATGCGTTGAAATTCCAAAACAAAATTTAAGAGTATATTTACAGTCCCTGGCCAAATTATTAGACGCAACATAAGATTTTATAGAAAACGTTAATTATCAGGTGATACTGTACAACTGTATTGTTTTACACGAGATGCAATGTGTATTTACTATATTATTAATCACGTAAGTATCTATAACACTAATAAAACATCGTTATTATACAAAAAATATGTATTTATTAACTCTGGAACAAAGATAAAGAAAATTTAATGAAAAGTTACTATTTTGTTGAACCACCTTTAGCTGCTATGAGAGCTTTAAATCTGCGCGGCATGCTATCATTGCAAGACTGTAAAGTCTTCTGCATTTGAGAATGATGATTCCACACATGAATGATCTGTTCTAAGAGCTGAGTTTGCTTGTAATCACAACATTAGCCACTTCTCTTTTCACGACTTCCCACACGTTTTCAATTGGGTTCATATGGGGGCTATTATCCGGCCAATCCAAATGAAGGATTTTTTGCTGGACTAAAAAAGGCTTTAACAGACCGTGCTGTGTGGCAGGAAGCCCCATCTTGCATGGAAATGAAATGTTCCCCATTTGGAAACCATTCTTTGAGCTGCGGAATCAACCGATTTTGTAAGACGTCTTTGTACTGATCTTGCCTCAATGCACCTTTTACCACGTACAAACGTCCAGTACCCTTGTTGCTAATGAATGACCAAATCATGACTTTTGTAGAGTGTTTAACAGTCTGAATGACACAGTCAGGATGGAACACTTCGCAAAGACGACGACGCACAAACTGACCTTCATTCTGCAAAATTCCAAATGTGCTTTCATCACTGAAGCAAACTTGTCAAAAACAGAAAAAAGTACAAACATCTCTGCGGATCTTGCGTCATTGCATAGAAAATGATATTGAATGCATGACTAGCGATGAACTTATAATAGTTTACCGACCTCCAGAAGTCCACATCTTTATCACGCCACTGTTTGGGCCACTTCAGACGCTTCGCTTTCATTGCAGCTGTTAACTTGGGCTTCCTTGTGGGACGGCAGGCCTTAAAACCTATTTCTGTTAATTTTCTGAGAACAGTGCGCTCTGAACAGTGTTGCCAGATTTTTAAAACGAAAAATACTACACCTACCCGCACCAACCTCTGAAAAAATACTACAAAATACTACGCTACAAATTTGACTTTGGCGCCATCTACTGGCGTTAATTAGTATTATAAGTATTAATGAATCAGTATATTCGTTATCTATAGTTTAGATAACAACTTTAAATGCGATTATAAATTCTTTGAAAAACTAATAAGAATTTTTTCTTAATAATTTTAACTTTTTTAATGAGAAACTTCCATTATCGATGTTTTTCTTACCCTCATATCTCCACGGAGGCAAATAAACCACGAAAATAATATTTTGTTAAATTGCTTTTTCAGATTGGCGACAGTGACAGTCCGACATTTGCACTTTGTTATTGTTGTTCTCGACTTTGTTTTTGTTTGTGTTTCTCAACGTTATTCGTCGAATACATGTAAGCTGTAAGGTAAAATTTAATTCAATTAATATTAATTTAGTGTATAAATTATACTCGATGAAACATGAAAATGAAAACGATGAATCCGATGCCGATCTGTGCGATAAAGCCCCCAAAAAGGGTAGAAAACAGAAGTATCGGCCCGAATGGGAAAACGACGATTTGTTTAAAAAATGGTTGTGTATGTCTAAGGATGGACTTGAAAGTGCATTTTGCAAAGCTTGCAACTCATCTATGATGCCGCGAAAAGCCAGTCTTGTGCAACATGCAAAATCCGGCGTTCATATTAAAAAAATGACACATTTCAATGGAACGTCAAAACGTAACATTAGCAAATTTTTAACACCGCCGATTGAAGGCGATGTAAAAAATGCGGAACTGAAAGTATGTGCAGCTTTAATCGAACACGGCATTCCCTTCAAATTTATGGATCATTTCTCCGATGTCATTTCAAGTTCATTTCCTGATTCTGCAATTGCCAAAAAATTTTCCTGTAAAAGAACAAAAGCTGTGGCACTGACAAATAATGTTATAAGTTCAAGTATGCAAGATAAAATGCTTTTGGACATAACAGGTAGCAGCGATGGTATTTCAAAAGTCAAATATTTTATTATTATAGATGAGTCCACTGATATTTCAGTTAAAAGCAACCTTGCAATTGTGATAAAATATCATTCTGAAACAAGTGATACTGTGAAGACGAAGCTATTGAATTTAGTGGCAGTGAAGGACAAATCAGCAGAGGGATTATTTACCTCATTATCAAGTGAAATAAATAACCATGGCCTGCAAATTCAAAATTTATTAGGTTTTGCAGCTGATACCACTAATGTTATGTTTGGTGAACATAACAGTATAGTACAAAAAATAAAATTAGTCTCACCAGATTGCTTGTTCGTAAAATGTGTATGTCATTCAATTGCATTAGCAGTGAGTAAGGCATGTTTAAAATTGCCAAGGGACATTGAAGATATGATACGTGATACTAATAATTATTTCTCTTACAGCTCTAAAAGAAGAGAGGAATTTAAAGACTTTCAAGATTTTGCGAATACGCCCGTACATAACATCCTCAAGCTGTATGATATTCGTTGGTTATCACTAGGTGATTGTGTTGACCGAATATTGGAGCAATGGGATGCATTGATTCTCTATTTCACAGAACAACATCTAAGTGATAGACTGTTAGCAGCTCAGAAACTATATGATATGTACATGAATCCATACAAAAACTGTACTTATACTTTGTAAGTCACGTTTTAAAAATATCAAACAAGTTATCGATTATTTTTCAAGCACGAAATTCTACAATGACTAATTTCTACACGACTATCAGTGAAGCATATAAATCTCTGTGCTCCATGTATATGAAAAGTGGATATATAAATGGAACTAATATAAAAGACATTGATCCAGAATCAACAGTTAATTTCTTACCAACAAAAGACATTTATATTGGTGTTAAAGGTACATCATATCTTTATACCAATGAAACCTTAAAAAAGGATAAAAAAAATCATCGATTTTTTTACTGTTTGCCAAGCATTTTTGATTGTATTGTGCAAGGAATTAAAGTCACGCCTCCTTTTCAACAACCAGTTGTTCAAAGAAATAAATGCTTTTGATCCAGCAAAAACTATTACTGGTTCAACACCTACATTGTTGCCAATTTTAATGCAATTTCCGCATCATTTTAGCTCTGAAGATATGGAATTGATCGATAATGAGTGGCGTTCATTAATAATATGTGAAAGTGTCATTGAAATACACCAAGAAAACCCGACAATAATAGTGGAGAAATTTTGGGCAAAAGTTGGGAAGATAAAAGAAGGAGAAAACTTAAAATTTAAACATGTGAGTAAATTTGTTTTTTTTTGTTGTTATCACTCCCAGTTTCTAACTCAGACTGTGAGAGAATTTTTAGCAATCTGTCTTTGATAAAGACAAAACATCGAAATAGACTTTCTACAGCTACAGTTTCTAATATAATCATTTCAAAAGAATATTTAGAAGGTAATTGTACTCAGTTTGTTCTTGACAGCGAAATGTTAAAAGCATTCAATTCTGATATGTATACTTGAATTTTTTCAATAAAGAATGTAGTAATTTTTTGAATTATTTACTTAATTAATTTTTAAATCTATGATATACCTCAATATATTTATTTATTTCTTTATTATGATTTACATTTAAATATGAAAGCAGAAAAAGATAATTAATCTAGCAGCCATACTGACACATTTTTCTAGATAATGCTTGGTTATAAATAAAATGTACATTTTTTGCAATAAGCTAAAAAGTGGTTGAAATTATTTTTTACGTATATAAATTAAAATGTGCATAAATTAAATTACGTGTATATATTGCTTTGATTTTGATATAAAATGCTTCAAATTATGATATTTCTTTTATTTTCTTTCTTTTATTTATTTATTTTATTATATATATATATATATATATATATATATATATATATATATATATATATATATATATATATATATATATATATATATATATGTGTGTGTGTGTGTGTGTGTGTGTGTGTATATTTTTTCATTTTAAATTAAATCAATGCAATCCAAATGATGGTGATGGAACAATATTTGGTAATTTATAACCTGCATCCAAATAACAAAAAAGTATAACTTTTTCGTACAAAACAAAATGTCATTTTAAGTTAATATTTAAATCAAAATAATTTATGACAGAAGTATGCTGTATTTTATGTTATAATTGTATATTATAATTGCATCTCACAGCTATATATCACAGTTAAGTGTTTTTATACTTTATATGCAGTAATAACATTTTCTACGATTTATGTTTAATAAGTAATTAAACGTAGCAATCATTTGTTTGGTGTCAGAATTCAATGAAAACGTCATGACTGACGTCACACTGAAAGCATCTATCTGCTAAACATTGTGCTATTGTGCATCTTTCATGAGTTGCTAAAATTTCCGAAGCTATGCTTTGTTGGTTCGCAAATGTAATATTTGCCGATAATTAGTTGATGCCATGTCCAATTTCTTTCCCTCCTCTCCCCCTTTTTTTTTTTACAAAAAATTTCTGCAATTCTTTTTTTGTTTTGAAAAATATACCATGAAAATACTACTTTTAATCAAAATACTACAAAAAATACTACACCCTTAATTTTGGCTGAAAAAATACTACCGTAGTATTGAAAATACTACATCTGGCAACACTGGCTCTGAAACATTCACGTTAGCCTCTTGTAGTTGCGATTTTATAATTTTTGTGGTAGCCAATCTGTTTTCAACACAAATTTGCTTTAAATATCTCTCTGATCTTGGAGTGAAAATGGACTTTCTGCCATATCTTTTCTTTTCGTTTTGGGCTCAAATCGTCCCCTTCGTCAGTTTTCTTCTTTGTGCGTCGTATACTAGATTCAGAAACCTTCAATCCTTGTGATATTTCGCGGTTTGGAAATATTTTAGCATCCAGGAGGGCCTTTACTTCACCTTTTTTACCAGGTGACAAATCACCTTTTTTACCCATGCTGAAAATGTTCCACGTGCTTATTTAAACACTGCACACCCAAAAATAACTAACTAATTAGCATACAACTTTGAAACAAATAAACGAAGTGCATAACGCCACAGAAACACGTCCTAAACTGACGTACTAGCGAACGCCGGTTTGACCTGGCTGCCACGGGTTTCCACTTGTTTACGTCCGTGTATCCATTGTTTCACATTGCGTTCCCATACGATAAAACTAAATACCAATGAAAAATATATAACAAATCTCCTGAATAAAAATTCATTAAATCTATGTTCAAATATAACACAAATGCATATAAACTTTGTCGAAAACATGTATTTCGTAAAAAACAACGGTGCGTCTAATAATTTGGCCAGCGACTGTAAATATTTTTATTACACATAGTATTGCTCTATTCATGAATTGCTAATGAACCCATTTCGACAAATTACACGAAACGCCAAACTACTCAAGTAGTACCGAATTGCATAAAAGAAACATCCTTATAACTCAAAAAAAAATAATAACCATATTAACTAACAGTTTACTGCGTCGGTTTAAGCGTGTTATTTCCAATTAAAATATATTTTTGAATTCAAATTTGAATGAAATACAGGGTCATGAAAAATCGAAGACGGTGGAAAACAAGATTACAAATATCTCAGTAACTAATAATCCGATCAACTTCGTTCTTAATGCAAAATTTGTGATATTTTATTGTCTTTTACATCCATTCCTAAAAATAAAAAAATTCTAAAATGTTTATGTACCTTCCATCAGAACGAATTTTTTGAGTCCGAAAAATATAGTTCCGAATAGTCGAGGTTGTTGATATTCAATAGGCTTCGTCCCATTCTTACTAAGTACATACAAAATTTCAAGTCTCTATCCAATTTTTTTGGGAGATAGAGCGTTTACAGGCACAAACACAGACAGACAGACAGACGGACGCAAAAAAAATTTCTAAAAATATGTTTTTAGGAATCTCCAGTGACTGAAACGTGTAAATCCGTCAAAAAAAGTCGATTTTCAAAACGATTGCAAGACTTACCCTATACTACGTATGATGGGTAAGTAAAAAATAAAAACATTAAAAATATTTATAAAATATGATTTTAACAGAAAATTTTTATCGGTTATATAACTTTTATGTATAGAGCTACAAAAGGCACCAAGTTTCGATGCTAAGTGCGAGCAACACTTAGAGAGGTTCCCTTGTGAGAGTATATCTATTTCACGAAATATATAACATGAACTTTAAAATGTTCAGCTTTACTTAAAAGGCGATTAAAATAATCAACTATAGATATTAATAGTTAATTTTATTTAAATACATCTTTGTACTTTCAAGCCTCATCCAGGCTCTTCGAGGTTTTAGAAGAAAAGCCTAATTAAAGGCTTGAAAGTACTAAGATGTTTTTAAATAAAATTAACTATTGACATCTATAGTTGATTATTTTAATCGCCTTTTAAGTAAAGCTGAACATTTTAAAGTTCATGTTATATATTTTGTGTTAAAAGCAAGGCGAAAATTTTGTTCCGTCATATATTTTCATATTTATATGTATCTATTTCTTTATCTGAATAACTGGTTTTAAATTTCGCGAAATAAAAAAAAATGAAACAATGTATAAAATTAATTGGTGATATAGATTTGAATGTACACTATACAGATGCTAATAAACCTTTTTACTGTCATGAGCATAATTGAATTTTTTTAATCACTTATATAATCCTTTTTAACATTTCCAACAAAGTTGAAAAGTGTTTATGCATTTCGTTTAACCGTCAGTCCACAATGTAATTTCCAAAAATACAGGGTGGTCATAAAAAAACTTTGCCGATATATGGAGCTCTAGCGACCAGTCCGCTCAACCGATCGAGGTGGAATTTCAGATATAGCTATTCAGAGGTATGAGCTCGAGATTCTGTGAACGCCAACAAAATGGCGCTCACGGTTACAGTTATAGTTACAGAAACTCGAAAATTTCCAATGGCAACACCCATTTTTTTTCATCGCAAAATGCTCAGTGCATGCGAAAACCATAAAGAGCGTTGGAACCGTGCGTGTATCGCAAGAAACGGACATGTTATGCACGCACAAAAAACTATTCTGCGAATCCTCTCCCCCATAGAAAAACTCGATTGGGGCGCAAGGAGGAAATTTGCATATGACAAAGAGTCAGTTCGCTAATCTCTGATTACAATACAGATCGGAGAAATTAAAATTTCGATTTTGATTGCACATTTTCCACATGGGTGCCATCACCATTAATTGCCTGTGATGACACCCATGAGGAAAATGTGTTATCAAAATAAAAGTTTTAGTTTCTCCGATCTGTATTGTAATCAGAGATTAGTGTATTGACTCTGTGTCATATGCAAATTTCCTCCTTGCGCCCCAATCGAGTTTTTTTATGGGGGGAGAGGATTCCCAGAACGTTTTTTTGTGCTAGCATAACATGTCCGTTTCTTGCGATACACGTACGGTTCCAACGCTTTTTAGGGTTTTCGCATGCGCTGAGCATTTTGCGATGAAAAAAAATGGGTGTTGCCATTGGAAATTTTCGAGTTTCTGTAACTATAACTGTAACCGTGAGCGCCATTTTGTTGGCGTTCACAGAATCTCAAGCTCATACCTCTGAATAGCTATATCTGAAATTCCACCTCGATCGGTTGAGCGGACTGGTCGCGTTTTTTTTTATGACCACCCTGTATATTCGAATTTTCATGCAATTGATAAACCTTATTTAGGGTTATCCAGACATGCTTGATATTTTACATGACATATGTGGGATTAATAGCTGATTTACAGGGACACTCAAAAGAATTCCATTACATTGTGGTCTATGGGCTGGGGGGGGGGATTTTTCATAAAATAATTTTAATGATATTACACTATTTTAAATGCATTGAGACTGATATAAATCACTGAATTTCATTACAAGATGATTGCGATAGAATACTGCATTCATAGCATTTGTCGTTAAGTTACAGTACATCCAGAAGAAATAGGTCTACTATCGTTGAGTAATAATTGCTGGAAGTGCATTTTCTATTTCGACATGCACTTTTGACATTTTTATTTTCATTTTACTCGTTGTATATATATTCTGTGCCTCATATACAGGATTGCACAAAAGAAATCACGTACCATGCTCTTTATGAGAGGAAATTGCTAAAGGGAAATTTTCAACTAAATGGTATATGTGTTTCTTAACTGAACTAGATTTTGTCATGCATGTAGTTAATAGATGCAAATTATATATCAATGCTCAAATTATGCTCAAATAATTCGAATAATTTTTCGATTGCAGATGGAAACAGCTGAAATTGGATTTTGAAGTGTGTTATGCATTTCCATAAGGTTGAATTAGACATTCTATTTTAAATTATTAAATTGTGCAGTTTTGTTGCACTATTCTGAATATGCTGGAAAGTGCTTTATGATTTATATATGACTTATTTCTTGTTTTTATATACATCTGCAAATAATCTATGCATTTAATCACAAAATTTTTAATTGGGAGCCCCTGAAATTCATGGATTTTATTGCTGGGCATTGCGGAAACCAGTCCTTGCCCATTACATACATATGTTTGTGTGTGTGAGAGAGAGATATAGATAAATATCAAATGTATTAAACTTGTTTTTGTGAAAGCATAGGCTGAAACATGAAATAAGTGAAGATAGGAAGCTGCTTGTATACATAACAACACTAAATGGGGACTATACTTTACTTCCAGATGTGCATATCACTTACGAGTAAATGTTGTTTTTCACATTTATTTATTTTTTTTTAACGGTAGACACTTTTGCCTTTTCGCCATCGATTATTGCCGATTTTTTGGTGACTATTTTATTTAGATTGTACCACATTAGCTATCAGGTGTACTATTTATAAAAAGACGGGCATATTTACATACATGTCTGAACCACTATTTGAATCGCGACCTTCAGGGTGGCAGCCTCTCTGCTACAAACAATTAGCTGCTGAATGCACTGAAAAAAACTTTTGAAAATATTTTTACATTATATAGTTAATTAAAATAGAAAACTGAAACGTTGCGCTAATATCAAAGTGTTTAATTCTGAATAAAATCTTAAATATCATTTTGATTTATTAAATATCATAGTGAACTTTATACATATTGTTTATACACATGCATAGTGATACATAGATATATGATATATAAAAGATAGATATACGCTATATAGATATAGATATAGATAGATAGAAAGATATAGGTAAATAGATAGATAGATGATAGATAGATAGATATAGATACATCAGGTTTGTATGTAATAAAATCTGTATAAAAAATCCTTTCCCAGAAATGTTTGTTTATATTGATTAAAATTTAATAATGATAAAAGTCAATAATTATTGACTTTTATCATTATCTTTAATAATTATTATTCTGATAAAGTGACGTAGAAGCCTTTTGGCAGAAGAAACAATTAGTTAAATAATACTGTTTCACAAAAGACAAAATATTATCTTTAGACGACAAATATATTCTTGACCCAATAAAAGAAATATTTCATTCAGATTTGGAAGCAAATTTTCCTCATTTATTTTGGCTTATTTTTACATGAATGTATGTCCATGTACGTATATTTATCTTTTATGAATTTCTATATTGTCTGTTTAAATTGTTTTGTCGATCTTGTCCAAGACAAAATAGTTGTTCATTTTTCGTGAAGTTTATTTAAACTCTTCTCATTTAAAAGTTTGGGTTCGGGAACATCTATATAATAATGATCGATTTTTTTTTCATATATATATTTCGAAGTAGACTTCAAGACTAGTCAAAACATTTTAATAAAATTTTTCATTAAAAGATAATTTTCTCAATAAAAGAAAGTTTTTGTCAGACTTCATGTCATGCAAATAGCTTGAAAGTTAATTATATTTTCTATAGACGGGCATACAGTGGATATATGTAAACATAAGTATGCACATAATCTTTAACGCATTCCAACATAGTTCAAAATTGTTTTATACCCATAAAACAACCAGTATCTGAAAACCGGACAATTTCATTTTTATTATTTTTATTATTTTTTTAATTAATGTGCCAACTACCACATACAGTTATATTCTGTGATATATGTTTTGTCATTTAAATGCTGTAGTATTTTGAGATCTTGATTATATATATTATGTGTAGGATAAACTTTTATGGAAGAAAGCGTCTGTTAACATCATAATTAGTGTCTAATAAATGAACTGAGTTGATTTTCTTGTCTTAACAGCTGCACAAGCATTTTGTTGAATCTTTTTTTACACATGTATATTATTACATATACCATGCGACATTTGCATACTACTTAAATAGAATTACAATAAACTTTTTCTTTTGAAAAATAGAAAGTTAAATATTGAGACATATAAAAAATATTCATCCATATTCAGAATAAAAACTAAATATTTCCAAATAAGAAACAAAGAAAACAATTTAGCTTCATTCATTGTGACAATTTAAACTTTAGTTGTTGTTGCAATATAAATAATTCTGCCAGCGCCACATAGTATCTGTTAAACTAAATGTGTGTTTAGAGGGATTGATATGATGGTCAACTTTTGGGACAAATATATTTATTACAATATTTTACTATAGAATCTATATTAATAAAGCATAATTATATTTTCTCATACTTCATGCATGCATAAATAAAAACTATTACAGTAGGACTATTACATAGATTCAATTTTTACCCAGGGGCAGGGGCTGAAATGATGATTTACTTTGTTTAAAGCTTAGAATTAATTATTTATACACATTATATGCCTATTTATCATGGGTAGTTATTATAAGAAAAGTTACAATTTATATTTAAAATAATTTATTATTAATTAATATAAAGGAATTACTTTATTAACTGAATTCTTGGTTGTTTCATTCGATCTTTTTTTAAAATGAAGTCGTTCATTTACAGAGACACACAAAAGTGTTTAGCTACATTATTGCCTACGGAGAATAGTTTCTGAAATGTGTTTCCAGTTGTAATATGAGTTTTAAAATTTAACTACGTTTTTACACATTCCTTGGTGTATGTAAATTCTATGGATCACATACAGAGCTATGCAAAAGATTTCAATATAGGTTTCCTTTTATTTACAGAAGTTGCTGAATGGAAAATTTCAACTGTGTTATGCGATTAATTGAATTAACTTTTAGAATACTATGTATAATACTATCTATTATACACGGTAATCTATAGATCATAAACAGGACTACACACACACACAAAAAGAAAAAAAAAAAAAAAACTAATGTTTTTCGGACTATTTATGGTAATTGAAGAAATTGGATTTTGAAATGCGCTTTACATATTCTGACATTATTCTTAATATGTTGGATAGTTTTTCATAATCTATGCTGGACACATGGTTTTTCATTCTTGTTACATGTCATCAGAATTTTTCCATGTATAATAATATTTGAATAAAAAAGCACACATAAAAGTCAAACTAGAATGGGGTGTGCTTATTATAGTAGAAACTCAAATTGTTTTTTAACAAGTCGGAAATTGCACGTCAAAAGTAGCGAAGGAGGTGCGTTAACACTATAATGGAATTTTAAAAATATTCAGATCTTAGTATATAGTAATGCGCATACATTACAGTATCCGAAATCTTTTGTGTGCCTCTGTAAATACTATCTGCTTTCTAATATAAGGGAAGTAATTTGTAATCTATATATCAGCAGCATATATCAATTTCATAAAATGCGAAATAGTTTAATAGAATTAAAACGCATCCGAATCAATATTTCTCCCTATACTATTAGGTTATGGAATATTTTCGTGTGCAAATTAATAATAAAAAGTTCAGTGTAGCATAGATTGTGCAGACTGTATATTTTAGTGTATATGTTACAGTGAAACACCGAAATCTGGAGAATGTCGACATTCACCGATGAATGTCAACATTCACATAGTCGCTTGTTGTATGTCCGAAATATTTGCTAAATACCCTTATTTCTGACTTACACCGGTAAATGTCGACATTCATCATGCACTAATGGTGAATGTTGAACATGTCCGAGATTTATATATAATTTTTCCTCCGTAATTCAGTCGCGATAAATTTTTCGCCTCTCTTTCTGAGAGGAATGACTAAGAACTTAAAACACACAGGTTCACAAGTTAAATTTCTTATCAATGTTACGGCAAGTTTCCTATGTAAGATGTCAATGATTAAATTTATTTTTAAAAGTTAACGTTTCCGGTTGAAATTTATATAATTTTCTTTATTTAACTTCTTACATCATAAAAATGCAAAGAAAATTCATAAAGTTATCGCCTTTTTCATGTTTTTCGTATTAGTAATTTTAATGTTATTTCGATAAGTTCTTTTCCTGTTCGCAGTGTTTCGTGTAAATTGGCTTAGCTTTGTGCAGATTTGGAAGTTTGAGGAACAATTACGAAGCGTAGAAGGCGCGGGGGGGGGGGGGGGGGTAATAAGAGAATTTTTATGACTGTTTATCACGCAAAAGAATTTACGTGTGCTTTCAAGGGAAAAAGAAGAAAACTCTGGAAAACAAAATTTTAATAAAATGACTCAGGAGAAAATTGTCGTTGAATTTTATGGCTCTTTTTTCTAAATCGAAAAAGTTTATGTTATTATCAAGTTTTTTCGATAAAAGGAAAGTAATATAATATTTAAGTTAAATCAATACTTTTACACCTTCAGTTTGCATTTTGATCGTTTACATTTTGATCGATGCTTTTTTATTTTAAAAAAATGATTTAAATAAAATGCGTTAAAAATGAATTATTTGTCTTAAAAATTCCCAGTGGTAATAATACCATGTTAAGGTTCTACCAATCTTAACGGCTAAATTTTATTTTTTTTTTTCTTTTAAAGAAATATAGAATTTGATGCAGCAACTTATTGACTATGTGTACAAAAAAGAATATTTTAGCAATTTAACATGTATTCAAAAAATGTAAAGGCATAGTTTATCGGCGAATGATATTTTACATTAATACCCATCTATGTGGGTATAACGCCATGTAAACAGAATTATAAACAAGATAGATTAATGCCATGTAAATTATCGAATTTTAAAGATACAAATTCTGCAGCGTTAAAAATTGTTAAATTCCTCTTATTCAGCATTAAATGCGATGTCCTATGGAAAATGTAAATAATTTAATTTATTTTTACAAATTAACGTTTTAAATTCCCGGTTGAAATTTATGTAATTTTCTTTATTTGACTTCTTTCATCATAAAAATGCGAAGAAAATTCGTAAAGTTCTCGCCTTTTTCATGTCTTTTGTATTGGTAATTTTTATGTTATTTCGATAAGTTCTTTTCCTGTTCGCAGTGTTTCATGTAAATTGGGTTAACTTTGTGCATATTTAGAAGTTTGAGGAACAATTACGAAGCGTAGAGGGTAGGGGGTAATAAGAGAATTTTTATGACTGTTTATCACGCAAAAGAGTCCCATGTGCTTTCCAGGGAAAAAGAAGAAAACAAAATTATATAAAATGACTCAAGAGAAAATTATCGCTCAAAATTTTATGCTCTTTCTCTAAATCGAAATAGTTTTTGTGCTATTATCAAGGAGTTTCTATAAAAGAAAAAATATATAATATTTAAGTTAAATGAATACTTTTATATATTTAGTTTAAATTTTGATGGAAGTTTTGAAAATTTAAAAAAAATGATCATAATAGAATGCGTGAAAAAAATGAGCTATTTGTCTAATAAAGTGCCCTGGGGTAATAATACCATGTTAAGATTCTGCTAATTTTAACGGCTAAATTTTATTTTTATTTTTTCAACCAAATATAGAATTTGATACAGCAACTTATTGACTATGAAAAAAAAAATAATATTTTAGCAATTTACCATGTATTCAAAAAATATAAAGGCGTAATTTCTCGGCGAATGATATTTGGCATTAATACCCATCTATGTGGGAGTAACGCCATGTAAACAGAATTATAAACAAGATTGATTAATGGTATGTAAATTATCAAACTTTAAGGATACAAACTCTACAGCCTTAAAAAAAGTCAAATTTCTCTTATTTAGCATGAAATGCGATATCAGGATACAGTAATAATTATCTGATTTTTTATTCTTCCGACATGAAAAAATTAGCAGCACTTATATTACGATTTACGATACACAAAATTTTTTTTAACATTTTTCTTCATTATAATGGTTAAAATAGAATAAAATACAAGTTAAATTTCTTATCAATGTTATGGCAAGTTTCCTATGGAAAATGTCAAAGATAATTATTATTTTTAAAAGTTAACGTTTTAAATTCCGTTTGAAATTTATGCAATTTCCTTCATTTGACGTCTTTTATCATAAAAATGCGAAAAAAATTCGTAAAATTCTCGCCTTTTACATGTCTTTCGTATTGTTAATTTTCATATTATTTTCGATAAGTTCTTTTCCTGTTCGCAGCTTTTCATGTAAATTGGGTTAACTTTGTGCACATTTAGAAGTTTCAGGAACAATTACGAAGTGTTGAGGGAGGGGGATAATAAGAGAATTTTTATGACTGTTTATCACGCAAAAGAATTTATGTGTGTTTTCAAGGGGAAAAGAAGAAAACTCTGGAAAACAAAATTTTAATAAAATGACTCAGGACAAAATTGTCGTTGAAATTTTAAGGCTCTTTCTCTAAATAGAAAAAGGTTTTCTGTTATTATCAAGTTTTTTTCGATAAAAGGAAAATAATACAATATTTAAGTTAAATCAATACTTTTATACCTTCAGTTTACATTATGATCGTTTAAATTTCGATCGTTTACATTTTGATTGATGCTTTGTAATTTAAAAAAAAATGATTTAAATAAAATGCGTTAAAAATGAACTTTTTGTCTTATAAAGTACCCTGGGGTAATAATACCATGTTAAGGTTCTAAAAATTTTAACGGCTAAATTTTATTTTATTTTTCCAAATAAATATAGAATTTTATACAGCAACTTATTGAGTATGTATACAAAAAAGAATATTTTAGCAATTTTTCATGCATTCAAAAAATGTAAAGGCGTAATTTCTCGACAAATGATATTTCGCATTAATACCCATCTATGTGGGTATAATGCCATGTAAACATATTATAAACAAGATAGATTAATGGCATGTAAATTATCGAATTTTAAAGATACAAACTCTACAGCTTTAAAAATTATCAAATTTCTCTTATTCAGCATTAAATGCGATATCAAAATAGAGTAATAATTATTGGATTTTTTATTTTTCATACATGAAAAATTAGCAGCTCTTATATTACGATTTACGATACACAAAATTTTCTTTAACCATTATTCTTCATTATGATGGTTAAAATAGAATAAAATACAAGTTAAATTTCTTATCAATCTTATGGCAAGTTTCTTATGGAAAATGTCAAAGATTATTATTATTATTAAAAGTTAACGTTTTAAATTTCCGGTTGAAATTTATATACTTTTCTTTATTTGACTTCTTACATCATAAAAATTCATAAAGTTTTCGCCTTTTTTGTGTTTTTCGTATTGGTAATTTTCATGTTATTTTGATAAGTTCTTTTCCTGTTCGGTGTGTTTCGTGTAAATTGGATTAACATTGTGCACATTTAGAAGTTTGATGAACAATTACGGAACATAGAGGGGGGCAGAGTGATAAGAGAATTTTTATGACTGTTTATGACGCAAAAGAATTTACGTGTGTTTTCAAGGGGAAAAGAAGAAAATTCTGGGAAACAAAATTGTAATAAAATGACTCAGGAGAAAATTTTCTTTGAAATTTTAAGGCTCTTTCTCTAAATAGAAAAAAAATTTGTGTTATTATCAATTTTTTTCGATAAAAGGAAAGTAATACAATATTTAAGTTAAATCAATATTTTTATACACTCAGTTTACATTTTGTTCCTTTAAATTTTGATTGTTTACATTTTGATCGATGCTTTGAAATAAAAAAATATGTTAAAAATGAACTATTTGTCTTATAAAGTGTTCTCGGCTTATAATACCATGTTAAGGATCTACCAATTTTAACGGCTAATTTTTTTTTCCAACAAATATAGAATTTGATACGGTAACTTATTGACTATGTATACAAAAAAAATATATTATAGCAATTTTTCATGTATTCAAAAAATGTAAAGGCGTTATTTCTCGGTGAATGATATTTCACATCAATATCTATGTATGTGGGTAAACGCCATCTAAACAGAATTAGAAACAACATACATTAATGGCATGTAAATTGTCAAATTTTAAAGATACAAACTCTACAGCCTTAAAAATTTTCAAATTTCTCTTATTCAGCATTAAATGCGATATCAGGATATAGTAATAATTATCTGATTTTTTATTCTTCCAACATGAAAAAATTAGCAGCGCTAATATTACGATTTACGATACACAAAATTTTTTTTAACATTTTTCTTCATTATAATGGTTAAAATAGAATAAAATACAAGTTAAATTTCTTATCAATGTTATGGCAAGTTTCCTATGGAAAATGTCAAAGATAATTATTATTTTTAAAAGTTAACGTTTTAAATTCCGTTTGAAATTTATGCAATTTCCTTCATTTGACGTCTTTTATCATAAAAATGCGAAAAAAATTCGTAAAGTTCTCGCCTTTTACATGTCTTTCGTATTGTTAATTTTCATATCATTTTCGATAAGTTCCTTTCCTGTTTCGCAGTGTTTCGTGTAAATTGGGTTAACTTTGTGCACATTAAGAAGTTTGAGGAACAATTGCGAAGCGTAGAGGGGGGAGGGGATAATAAGAAAATTTTTATGACTGTTTATCACGCAAAAGAATTCATGTGTGCTTTCAAGGGAAAAAGAAGAAAACTCTGGAAAACAAAATTTTATAAAATGACTCAGGAGAAAATTGTCGTTGAAATTTTAAGGCTCTTTCTCTAAATAGAAAAAAATTTTGTGTTATTATCAAGTTTTTTCGATAAAAGGAAAGTAATACAATATTTAAGTTAAATCAATACTTTTATACACTCAGTTTTACATTTTGAACTTTTAAATTTCGATTGTTTACATTTTGATCGATGCTTTGAAATTAAAAAAACTGATTAAAATAAATCGTTAAAAATGAACTATTTGTCTTATAAAGTGCCCTCGGTTTATAATACCATGTTAAGGATCTACCAATTTTAAAGGCTAATTTTTTTTTCAAACAAATATAGAATTTCATACGGCAACTTATTGACTATGTATACAAAAAAGAATATTATAGCAATTTTTCATGTATTCACAAAATGTAAAGGCGTTATTTCTCGACGAATGATATTTGGCATTAATACCTATGTATATGGGTAAACGCCATGTAAACAGAATTATAAACAACATAGATTAATGACATGCAAATTATCGAATTTTAAAGATACAAACTCTACGGCTTAAAAATTGTCAAATTTCTCTTATTCAACATTAAATGTGATATCAGGATACAGTAATAATTATCTGATTTTTTATTATTCCGACATGAAAAATGATGATGGCGCATCATATTAAAAAAAGGGCAAAATCATATTCCGGCGGGTATGTGGGGCGTGTCTTGGACAAATTTCACGCCTTCTTTTCAAGTCTCACATATTAATTCACACGGTATTTTTCAAAGGAGGCGTGGAATTTGTCCGAGACACGCCCCAAATTTCCGCCGGAATATGATTTTGCCCTTTTTTTTAATATGATGCAAAATACGTAGAAAAATGAAATTGATAGTGAATAAGCATCTTCTCCCATAGTATTTCATGCAAAAAATTAAGGGGGGTCACTCAGAAATTTCTGTTTATTTTTAATTAAAATGTACATTTAAAAACAGGAACAATGTTAGAAAACGTGTTCTTTTGTTTAAAAGAATCTGAAAAAATTGTCAAACATTCGTATGGCAGTTATTTACATCCCTTATTTTTTCGTTGAAATCTGCTTAGTACTTTTGTCACAATGCGCTCTTTTCCAAAACAGGCATTTAGGGCCATTATCCCCCATGGTTTTGAGATAAAAACTTAAAACTGGGGAGAAATGAATTTCTTTGCATGGGCTATCGACCCATGTAGGACTCGATGTGGTTGACTCAAGGGCATATTTTACTAAGAAACCCGGCTATACCCTTTCTTATTAATATTATGGCATGTTTCGTATGGAAAATGCCAATGATTAAATTTATTTTTAAAAGTTAAAGTTTTAAATTTCCGGTTGAAGTTTATATAATTTTCTTTATTTGACTTGTTACATCATAAAAATGCAAAGAAAATTCATAAAGTTCTCGCCTTTCTCATGTCTTTCGTATTAGTAATTTTCGTGTTATTACGATAAGTTCTTTTCCTGTTTCGCAGTGTTTCGTATAAATTGGGTTAACTTTGTGCACATTAAGAAGTTTGAGGAACAATTACGAAGCTTAGAGGGGGAGGGGTAATAAGAGAATTTTTATGACTGTTTATCACGCAAAAGAATTCACGTGTGCTTTCAAGGGAAAAAGAAGAAAACTCTGGAAAACAAAATTTTATAAAATGACTTAAGAGAAAATTATCGTTGAAATTTTTATGCTCTTTCTCTAAATCGGAAACGTTTTTGTGCTGTTATCAAGGTGTTTATATAAAATAAAAAGAAAATAATACAATATTTAATTTAAATCATTACTTTTATGCCTTTAGTTTAAATTTTGATCGAAGCTTCGTTTTTTAAAAAAAAAGATAATAATAAAATGCGCAAAAAAATGAACTATTGTCTTATAAAATGTCCTGGGGGTAATAATGCTATGTTAAGGTTCTACTAATTTTAACGGCTTAGTTTTAGTTTTTTTTCAAGCAAATATATGATTTGATACAGCAAGATAATGAGATTGGGTTCGCAGTTCTAATTGTCTGATTCAGTCAGTTTAAATGTGCCAAAACCCAGTACCTGAATCCTTGCTGTATGTTGTCTGATGTAGCTGTAAAAAAATGGTGCATCAAGGCATGTTCTTGTCAAAAATCTGGTCTCAAATGTACGGCTATTTACAAAAACTGTAACGCGGTGAACTACGAAAATGTGGACGATCCCGAAGATTATTTACTCAGAAGAAGAGGATGATGAAGCCGATGTCTGGAAAACCATTGACTCAAACCATGAATGACTACGACTTTGATGATCAGGTTGATGATGTCGCAACAAGCTCAAAGGAGATCAAAACTGTTGAAGAACAAGCAACTCACTCGCTTTCTTTTTTTACGCTGACGTTGACGAACAAAGCGCATAAACCCATCAAATCCATCAATATGGGTTTTTTTTTCCATATCTCAGTAAAATTTTAGAATCCATTAAAATCATTAAGCTCGGGCAGCGAGCTTGTAATGATCATTTATCATACTCCGTTCATAAAATCTGGCACAATATGTTATAATTAATTAAGCAGTTTACGCACTCCCATCTCAACTCAACTATGCTCGTGGACGTATGTGTTTACATTTTGAAACTTTAAATTGCATTTAACATTTTTATATTGTATCCTGACGACGTTCGTAGAAACAAATGAAACGTCGATATTTTTTAAAAGTGTTTTAAATATATATTTTTTTTATAAGTGTACCGTTTATCATTGTGTATTTATTTTAGTACATATTTTTATTATAATTTATAGTGCATTTGTCCAATTCATAATTATTAAAGTTTTATTATTATCCATGCATTAGTTCTTGAAAAAAAGAGGGAAAAAGTTTGTCATATACAGACAGGCAGTCTCACAGACGGACATTTTCCAAAAATAGTCAAATCTTCTTTAGCACTTTTTGAAACGAATATATCCGTGCAAAACTGGAAGTCGAAATTTTTCACAAATCCAATACTTTCTTATTGTAAAGAAAGAAGAAAGTGAAAATAAATCAATAAATAAATGAATAAAGGATTTATATTTTATATATCAGATTTTCTTAAACGAAATATTTGAAAGCTTTGTTACATATATACAGGGTGGTCATAAAAAAAACTTTGCCGATATATGGAGCTCTAGCGGCCAGTCCGTTCAACCGATCGAGGAGAAATTTCAGATATAGCTATTCAGAGGTATGAGCTCGAGATTCTGTGAACGGCAGCAAAATGGCGCTCACGGTTACGGTTATAGTTACAGAAACCCGAAATTTTCCTATGGCAATACCTGATTTTTTTATCGCAAAATACTTAGCGCATGCGAAAACCCTAAAGAGCGTTGGAACAGTATGGTTATTGCAATAAACGGACGCGTTATGCTCGCACAAAATCAGCTCTATGAACGGCCCAAAAAAAACACGACCAAGGCGCACGAAGAAAAATTAAATATGACAGAGACAAAATACCAATCACGGAACATCGTTTGCCAGATAGTCAGCGTAGAAAACGGATAAAAAGTAGGGTGGGAATGTTAGTTCTTCAGTCGGAGCTAGCTGATGCCATCAAAATGACTTCGCTCGTGGTGTGTTGGTAAAACTATTATCAAAATAGATAAATACTGCGAAAACCTGGCGCGTTTACCATCGAAACCATCGCCAAATACGTGGCCTGTGCATTTCACAAGCTCTTCGTGATTTAGTAATGAAATTCGAAGAAATTGGCTGCATCTGTGATAGTCTGCGATCCGGACAACCAACTGTTCCTGAGGATACAGTTATGGAAGTTCATCACATAGTAACCAGAGGACGTGTTGGAAATCTGGACAAAATCTTGTCCCTCTAAATTTGTTCAGTAGTGATCGTTCCGATCCAGTTTTTCTTTTTGCATTTCGGTCGTAAAGGCACTCTTCTTTTTACCTGTAACTGTATGCATAATTTTATTTTCAGTTTATGTACTAAGTAAGTATATCTAGAATGTGAAACATCCCCATATGTGTATGCTGTGATGGACAGAGGATATAACCGATAGGTTTAGTTTTTGCTCTCTGCAGTTAAGAAGTTTTGCCATGGATGTATGTTAAACAACGAAGTACCCAGCAAATGCTGGAGTTTTATGTAAATAGTTTTATTTAAGTTTAACATTCGAGATGAATGAAAATAAACGGATATGTTATTTCTGATCTGAACTGTTTCATAAATGTGCCTTATTCTTCACGTCACACCACAGACCTTAAAGCTGCGTTTGACTCTGCTCTATCCCCCATCATGGTTAAGGGGCCATGCTATGCTATTTAAAGGTCAAATAGATAGATTGTGGTGTGTTTGAAATTAAATTAATACTGTTTTGCAAGTATAATGGCACAAGCTCCAGAGTTAACTTATTCTTTTCCGAAACTGTCGGACTATAATTATCCTTCTTGGAAGCTCGACGTCAAATGTGTGTTAATTGATCGGAATTGCTGGGAATTTATTATAAAACCAGATATCGCATGTAAAGCGGATCCTTCTGATCGTGAAAAAAGTGACTTTGAATGGCGTAAAAGAAGAGCTTATACGACTATCTATCAATCCATCGAAAGAAAATTTCAAATTCTTATTGCTCAAACAGAAAATGGAAGAGAGGCATGGGACATCCTGAAGTTAAACTTTGAACCCACTTCCCGGGCACTTCTAGCTGGATTAGTGAATGAATTTTTTGAAATGAAGTTAAACTCTCAAGAAGAAACTATCGGTTTATTTTGCAAAAGAATTGAAGATAAAATATTTCAAATTAAAGAAGCAGGGTTTGAAATGCCGGAACTATTGGTATGTTTTCAATTAATCCGTCGGTTACTTGAAGAATATGATAACTTAGTTCAAATGTTATATAGATTAGATGATAAAGAATTCAAATTAAAAAATGTATCGAAACAGTTAATTAGTGAATATGGAAGAATTTGTCTGAAACGGAAAGATGAAAGTAAAGAGGTTATCGCTGTAGGTGATGCTTATGCAACCAAGTTTAAAACTCCTACCGATAAACCAACCAATCCAATGAAAACTTCAGTGACTGATAAAAAGCGATCGTTTTCTAATAGTGGAAGCGAACTGCGACCCTCTAGACCCTCGTATTCTTCACCATCTAATCGTATGGGGCCGAGTTTAATATGCAGTTACTGCAAACGCCCTGGCCTCTCTGATGCAAGGTGCTTCAAAAAGAAAAGCAATAGAGGGAAGAAACAAGTGTTCAACAGTGAAACTACAAGACAGCCTGAATTCGCCTTGATGTCTTCAAATGATAAAATTGTGGAATTCCTTCTGGACTCAGCGGCTACTTCTCACTTTACGAATGGCAGGAGTCTATTCGTAACCTACAAGGACCTTCCCCCCCAACAAGTTCTAATTGGAGACAAGGACTGTTCGTCTGAAATACTGGGCATCGGAGATATAGACTTTATCATTCTAGATGTAACAGGTAATGTAGAAATAACTTTAAAAAATGTATTGTATGCTCCTAATATGAGACGAAATTTAATTGGTGGGTCTAATATAGATATTGCAGGAAACCAAATTCATTGGGGAAATAACAAAATTATTGTGTATGATAAATTTAATAATTATTGTTTTACTGTACCTAGAGTAGATAAATTGTATATTGTAAAAGGTTATGCTTCAAAATGTGAAAATTTTGCTTTTTCTACTAGTTTAGATGCAGAAATAATACATCGTAGATTTTGTCATACTAATTTGCCTTTACTTGAAAAAATGAGTAAAAATAATTGTGTTAAAGGTATTGAAAATATTAAATGCAAAAGTAAAAATAAGGTATGTGAATCTTGTGTAACTGCAAAATTGAATAGAAATTCGTTTAAAAGAAATTACTTATATGGGTGATTCTCAAAATAGGGGACGATTTCAAAAATGAAATCTTAAAAAAATTACTGTTAGCAAAATTTCTGAAAAAAATAGGTGTTGTTAATATAGTATTAGGTATACTTTACATGTAGTCAGCAGAGCTAAATATTTAAAAATTAACTTAAAAAATAATTAGTATTTTTTGAGCCATGCTAATGACAAAACGAATTGTATGGAATAAATATATTATGAAATTTTTATTTTCTTCCTGTTTAAATATTTTTTTTCTATATTTATTAGCCTTCTTTTTCAGCAAATGGTTTCCATTTTTACATATATACATATAAGGAGAATAAAAGCATTACCAAAGAGCAAACTTTGTTACATGAGCAACATTCTGACACTAACAATGTAAGAAGCTGTCTTAGTGATTTTCCTACAGATTTAATGCATATTTTAGGGATAATAAATGTAATACCTAAATTTATACGTAAAATTAAACTTTATAAAGGATACAATATAAGCACTGGTTACATTTATGTACATAGGAGTCTTTAGCATGGACAGAAAAACCATGCTAATGACACTGATATCTGCCCATGCTAATGACAAATTTTAATTTAAATAAGATTATGAGCCATAATATAATCAAAATGTAATATTCCTTTCTGGGGCTTTTTAAAACACAAAAGTTCTATGCAAATAAATAAAATAAAAATTTTAACTATAAAATAAACATGAAAATTATTATCCATTCTAATGACATACAATTGATGTAACCCCCTAATATTCAACTTCTATTCTTAAAATACAATACATGCTTCTATTTTCTGGCTGGTTTAAAATGACTACTTGTTGCCATGGAGAAACTTTATATTTTCAAACTATTGTCATATGTGAAAATGAAATTTTGATTAATAACCAGCTGTTTTAGTATGACCTTGTTTTGAAAATCGAATATGGAGGACAGACTTTATTTTTTTTTTATGTACTATAATTTTATTTTTAAAAAGAAATTTATTGGATAAATCCTCTCTTTGATTAATATAAAGAAAGAATAACATTTGTTTATTTTATGAACATCATATTAACTCTTGAAAAATGCTAGTATACACAAGGCACAGCTGCTGTGGACATTCATGCTAATGACATTTTGAATCTTTATTCTGTTCTTTTAAGGTGTTCTTAACTAAAAAGTGAGTAATTCTTGAGTGCAAATAATGAATAATATTAAGAAAAACATATCTAAATATAAAAACATGACAGAAAACCTCTCAATTTTTTTTGTATGCCGAAAGACATAAATTGTCCCCTATTTTGAGAATCACCCATATAAACGTACTTCTAATCAAGTTCTCGATAGAGTGTTTATGGATTTATGGGGTCCTAGTCCGGTTAACTCTTTAGGAGGGGGGAAATACTTTTTGTCAATAATTGATGACTACTCGAGAAGAACTGAAGTTTATATTATTAAAGATAAAACTGAAATTTTTGAATGCTTTAAAAAGTTTTTAGCTAAAGCTGAGAGACAAACGGGTAAGAAATTAAAATGTGTACGACGTGACAACGGATTGGAGTTTACTCATAAATCATTTGAGAAATTGTTAACTGATTTAGGTATAAGAATCGAAAGATCCTCCATTTATACACCGGAACAAGTGGGTGTTGCAGAGAATTTTAATAAAGTAGCAATGAATGCAGTTCGAGCAATGCTACACGATAGCGGATTAAAACCATCATTTTGGGTGGAAGCTCTTTTAGCGTTTGTTCATACAAAAAATAGAACCGAACACAGTTTAACCCAAGGTCTTACACCGCAAGAATTATGGACGGGATTCAAACCTTCGGTAAGACATTTAAGAATTTTTGGTTCTTTAGCGTTTGTTCACGTTCCTAAAGTTAAACGTAATAAACTTCAACCTAAAGCTTTACCAGGTATTTTAGTTGGTTATGCCACAAAAACAAAAGGCTATAGGATTTATATTCCAAAGGAAAGGAGAATTATAGAAACTATTCATGTACGTATAGATGAATCCAAAAAGGGTGTAGAAACATTATTTGGGGGAAATAATAAATATAAGGATGACATATTGAACTTTAACGAATCTCAAACTGAGACAAATGGTTTAAGTAACGTGACTTTAGGTCTTAATCATAAACTACCAGGAGAACATTTAAATGGAGATGAAGAGGAAACGGGGAATAAGATAGCTTTAAGTTCTATAAATATTTCAGAATGGAAAAGGGTTGAAAAACCTAGAACAAAAAGCACGAGGATTGACGTGTATTACTATATCCGATAACAAATAAGAGACTGAGATCTTTAAATGATGTTAAAAAATATTGTAGGGAAAATAAACTCTCATATGAACAAGATAAATTTGACTTTAAGCCTAAAACTACTCATCCTAATGTTGAAAATTTAAATGAAACTTCTACTACTGATTCGGATGATTCATATTTAAATGAATTATTTCAACATGAATTTTACAATACTGAAATCCCTAAATCATTTGAGGAAGCACAATTAAACCCAGAAAGCGAGAAATGGAATGACGCGATGAGAGAAGAACTTGAGATGATGAGTAAAAGAAAGGTTTGGCGGTTTTTTTTTATCCACCCCAAAACGCTACAGTAGTAGGAAGTAAATGGGTTTATAATATAAAAAACACGGAGAAAAACGGTAAAAAGTATAAAGCCCGTCTCGTATCTCAAGGGTTCAAACAGAAACCAGGTATTGATTTTAATGATATATTTTCACCTGTTGTAAATTTTTCAATTATAAAATTAATGTTTATTTTATTGGTTTCTATGTTAAATTGGCATTATGTACAATTAGATGTGAAATCAGCTTACTTATACGGGTCAATAAAAGAAACAGTTTTTATGAAACAACCTCCCGGATTTGAAATGAGGGGAGCTGAAAATAAAGTTTGTTTGTTAAATAAATCTATTTATGGTTTACGGCAAAGTGGCCGAGAATGGAATTCTGAATTAGATACTATATTGAATAATCTAGGATTTTCTAAATTGAAATGGTGTAACTGTGTTTATCAATTGAAAAGTAATGCAATATTAGTAGTTTATGTAGATGCTTTAATTTTGTTTGCTAAAAATAAAAATATAATGCAATCTGTAACTAATATGTTAAAGAATAACATAGAAATTACTGAAATAGGATTAACGAAATATTTGTTAGGTGTTAACTTTGAACAAATTGACAATTCAATATTTATTCATCAAAAAACTTACACTGAAAGATTAGAATTAAAATATAAGGACTTGCCTAAAAGTCATGTTAAATTACCTTTTAAAATTGGATGTATTTTACCAGATAAAGTTAACGAAAATGAAATTGTAGAAAATGAGTTAATGAAAAAATTTACCGATCTTTAATCGGAAGTTTGTCATTTTTGTCAAATCGATCAAGACCTGATATTAGTTTTTCAGTAAATGTAATGTCACAATTTTGTAATGGTTATACATATAAACACTGGTTAATTGTGGTAGATATTATGAATTATGTTTTTGCTACTAAAAGTTTTAAGATAAATCTGTCTAATGTAAATTCACCAAGTTTATATGCATATTCGGATGCTAACTGGGGATGTCAACTTACTAAACGACACTCAAGCAGTGGTTATCTAATTTACTTTGGTAATGTTCCTTTTGCTTGGAAAACATCAAAGCAGAAATGCATCGCACTCAGTTCTATGGAGTCTGAGTTTATTTCATTAACTGAAAGTGTAAAGGAACTGACTTGTTATTCAAGAGTTTTAAATGAACTTAATTTATGTAACAAAATAAAACCAGTTCAGTATTGTGATAATGAATCTGCTATTTATTTTTCCAAAAACAGTCAAGAGAACTTAAAAACTAAACATATCAATATAAGATGCCAATTCATTCGGCAGTTAATAAATGAAAAAAATTTTGAGTTAAAACATGTAAGTTCTAAAAATAACAAAGCTAATTTTCTAACTAAACCTCTGCTATATGTAAAATTTAAGAGAGCTTTTTGTAATATTTTTGATTTGAATTGTAAGAAAAAAGAGGAAGTTTTTACGACCGATAGGGCCGCATGTTGGAAATCTGGACAAAATCTTGTCCCTCTAAATTTGTTCAGTAATGATAGTTCCGATCCAGTTTTTCTTTTTGCATTTCGGTCGTAAAGGCACTCTTCTTTTTACCTGAAACTGTATGAATAATTTTATTTTCAGTTTATGTACTGAGTAAATATATCTAGAATGTGAAACATCCCCATATGTGTATGCTGTGATGGACAGACGATATAACCGATAGGTTTAGTTTTTGCTCTCTGCAGTTAAGACGTTTTGCCATGGATGTATGTTAAACAACGAAGTACCCAGCAAATGCTGGAGTTTTATGTAAATAGTTTTATTTAAGTTTAACATTCGAAATGAATGAAAATAAACGGATATGTTATTTCTGATCTGAACTGTTTCATAAATGTGCCTTATTCTGCACGTCACACCACAGACCTTAAAACTGCGTTTGACTCTGCTCTATCCCCAACAGGACGCATGCGAACTACAAAAGGTGCATCTCGTGTATTTGATATACCAAAATCAATGGTCTTAAAGTTACTGCGCTCTATAATCCGCATGTTTCTTTACCGGTACCAGCGCGCCCAGATGTTGGAAGTGAGAGACCATCAACAACATATAGACTTTGTTAATGAATTTCTTATCCAATATGATGGAGATAACGATCGACTTCTTCGTATATTATGAACGGACGAGGCACATTTCACCTTAACAGGTAATGTCAATGCCCCCCCCGAGATCCCCCGACCTCACTCCTATGGATTTCAGGTTCTGGGGATATCTAAAATCTAGTGTACATGTGCAATCCGCAAACTTTGCCGGATTTGAAAGATTCTATCAAACGTGAGATTGCAAAGATCCCTTATGCGATGTAACGTTCGGCTGTATTCTCCACAGTCGCCACCATGCAATGTGTAATTGCCCGTGATGGCCCTTATGTGGGAAATGTGTAATCAAAATAAAAGTTCTCTCCGATCTGTGTTGCAATCAGAGATTAGTGTACTGACTCTCTGTCATATGCAAATTTACTCCTTGCGCCCCAATTGTGCTTGTTTATGGAATGGGGGGAGGGAATCGCAGAACAGTTTTTTGTGCGTGCATAACGTGTCCGTTTCTTGCTATACACGCACGGTTCCAACGCTCTTTAGGGATTTCGCATGCGCTGAGCATTTTGCAATGAAAACAAATGGTTGTTGCCATTAGAAATTTTCGAGTTTCTGTAACTATAACCGTAACCGTGAGCGCCATTTTGTTGCCGTTCAGAGAATCTCGAGCTCATACCTCTGAATAGCTATATCTGAAATTTCAAATCGATCGGTTGAACGGACTGGCCGCTAGAGCTCCATATACCGGAAAAGTTTTTTTATGACTACCTTGTATATATATATATATACATATCTATAAATTCGAAGGTTATATTTATTTATGTGTTTACCATTTTTTTCTTATAACATCAATAAAATACTGTATTTATACAGAAAAACAAAAAAAATTAAAAAGAAAGTGTAGTTATACGTAAAACATATTTATTCTAATATATATTTTAATTTTACTTACAACTATAATGAATTCAGATATAGGTATTTGCTTCAATATATTGAAAAAAGACAAGATTATTACTAAAAAACAAAATAATTATTGCACAGTAGCACAAAGCGTGATACTGCTCACAAACAAATTTCTTAACAAATTTTTAAGAAATTTAAAAATAGAAATGCTTTATTTAGGAAATATAACAATGTATGGATTAATTGCATTACCATAAATTTGTCAGTATAGGAAAACATATGACAGATTATTAAAGTTTTGATCATATTTTTAATTAAAAACGTGAACAATTTGCATAATTTTCACTCAAAACAAAATTTAATAAAGACGTTGAAATAAAAATGGAATAATTTAAAAAGATTACCGTATTTTTAATTAATTTTTTAGCTGTCAAATTTGTTACAAAAAAGATAAATCTGAACATGGCTAAATTAATTAAATGCGAATATTCGGGAAGGCATCGCAAGAAAAAGTTATTAAAGCATATAAATTGATTATTTAATGAACTTAAATCCCGTAATGTAGAATCTAGAATTAAGACAATATGCCGCATATTAATCCCATGAGATTTAAATATACATAATTTAATGTTGAAAATGTTTAAATATCTACAATATTATGACCAATAAGCTTAAAAAATGTAAGAATGGTAAAATATTTTACTGGTATTACATCAAAATTATGTAAATTATTTTCATAAAATTTAGGACATAAAATTTTATTTTTTTTTTTATTTATAGATATGTTTTACTCTTTTTTAACACTTTCCACCAAAGGTGAAAAGTGTTTATGTTTTCGGTTTGTCTGTGTCTCTGTCTCTCTGCCCGCGCTCTAACTCTCGTAAATATACTCGGATTGCCATAAAATTTTTAGATGTTATTCATGTTTATCCTAGAGCGAACCCTATTGAAAATGAAGTTTCTACCATGATTAGTTTATTTTCAAGAATAGTCAAAAGTTTTCCGTTACATTACCACCTATAGGAAAAAAATCGTTTGAAATGAATTTTAAAGGTGTTACACCCAGTCAAACGTATTCAAATTAGTATACATTTGAGAAGTGCACTAAATTATGCATTCTGTAAAATATGGTGTGAAAATAATACTTATTGCTCATTTACAGTACCACACAAAAGACTTCCGTTATACAATAATAAAGGGGGGATTGTTTGCGAACATATTTTGATCACGTTAAACGATTTCATGCTTAATAAAATTAATATACACCGCTGAGACTTGATATTTCACGCATAATATAAGGCGCATAGCATTTTCAAGGACACACAAAAGATTTCATATAGTAATATATCATCCGAAGTACTGTATTTTATTGATGATGGTTGATGGATGGATGAAATGCATTTTTTATTAAATTATATGCGCTTTTAAGTTTTACTAAATGTGTGCACATTATATGGTGTGTATAAATGCTATACTTGATATACAAGAAAGATTCACAAAAAAGCTCGTAAAGGTTAATGAATGTTAGTGTAATGTACTTAAAGATGGTTTTTAAATAAGTTATGCATTTTTACGTTGAACTTTTTTCATTTTACTAAGACATATTTGTATAATATAGCTAAAATGATATACAGCGTCATACAAAGAATTGGCTACATAGTCACCTATTAATGACAATTTCAGGAAATGTGAATTAAAAAGTTGTAAGAGTGTTTATGTTTGATTTAAATTTTTGCAAAATACTGGCGTATAATAAAGGTACTAGGTAAACTGCAGGGCTAAACAAAAGTATTCAAGTACGTTTCCATCTCTTAGTATAAATTTCTAAAAGAGAAATTTCAGCCAGTTAAGCGTTTTCTAATTCAACTAAATTTTCCCATTATATAGTATATGTATCAACCGACATATTAAATACAGGGCTGGTCAAAAGTATTGTAATGCATATTTGGCCTTGGACAGTAACACTTTATTTCCCTAAATAACGAAGTTTTGTTAAAGATTTCTGGAAGTGTTGGAAAATGTTTCATAATCTATGCTTAACGCACGATTTTTCATACTTTTTTTTCCTAAGGATTGAATTTCTACTTAGAATTCCATTTTCAAATAGAGTTACATTTTTTAGTATAGATTCATTTCTTTAAAAATATATGATAATTTTTTTTTAATTTTAAAGTTTAATTTCAGTCATGCTTAGAATTTTATATATCTTCAGAAATAATAACTCATTTTGCATACTTTGTTTTACGCTTTTGAGCACAGAAATTAATAAAAATCAATATATCTTCAGGGTTAAGAAAAATATTTATTTTAAAAAAATTATAATTTTTTAATGGAAAAGTATTTTTAAGCACTTTTAATGGCAAAAATTTAAATTTAAATTTTCAGCTATATATAAATTATTCATATCTTCATAAATATGAATTATTTTTAAAAAAGTAAAATTTGATTTAAATTTCAACGGTGTATCAAATTTCCTTTTTAATTTAAAATAATAATGTTTTTTGCATACATTTAAACAAAGAAAATCTCGTTCAACATTCTAAATATTTCTTACACAAACGAAACCAAAATATTCGAAATTATGTGAAATTTGTGGACATTATACACTATAAGAAATACGTCAGAAATTGCAAATTAAACGTAGCAAATGAGGTGCATTCGGATTATAAAGAAGTTTTAAAAATACTCAGATATTTGTGTAATAGTATACAATACTTCGCATGTAGTAATTAGCCGAAATCGTTTGTGTGTGCCTGTGTATACTATCGGCTTTCTATTATACAGGAAGTAACTTGCAGTAAACCTCAGAAATTTATATCTATTTCATAAAATGTGAAATATTTTAATATAATTAAAACGCCCCACAAACAATGCTTCACTCCTATACCATTACGTTTTGGAATATTTTTGTGTGATCCTGCAAATTAATAACAAATATTTTTTGCACCACAGATTATACAGAATGCATATTTTAGAACATACTTCATAGATGCCTGTCAATTTTATTATGCTCCGAAGATTCTGAGATCATTAAAATGCACTTGAAACTATTTTTCCCCTTTGGACGTAATGTAACGGAATACTTTTGATTGCCCCTGTAACTAAACTATGAATTCGATTTTCATAAAATTTGAAAAGACTCTACAAAATTATGCAATAATTATAAATTTCAAATTTCAAATAATTTGGTTGGGTAGTTTTCTTTCCGTTATATGCGGACAGATGGACAGAACGACGACTATAGGTGCTACATATTTACATAATTATGAACGCACCAAAAAAGTATACCGTCTTCATCTAGAACAAATAGGTAATAATTTCCTAAATCTCTAAACTAGGGATACAGATTTCCGAACTATGCGAATAAGGTAAACAAATAAACTGGAAAGACTAAATGATCGAGAATGTCTAGTATATAGTTTTTTATGTGATTAAACGCTATATTATATTATGAACCGTTTGAATTGCGATAAATTATCGCTTAATTTTTAAAATTAATTGATAAATTAAAGATATAATTACTATTATTTTAACATAATCAAACTGATTTGTAATGTTATTATATAAATTAAATATTTCGAACAGACCGAAAAATTGTCCAGGCCATATATAATTACTAAAACTCACTTCTTATATTCGCATTTCTTTGCAGACTTTTTAATAATTTGAACACGATAACTTAGGAAAATCTACTCTTGAATTTTTATAGGGATAATTAGAAATCTCTTGCAAAGGGAAGTAAAATTCACAAGGATGACATGGGTTTTTTTTTTTCTATAGCCACTCTTTTTGTTGTTGTTGTTGTTGTTGTTGTTTCAGTGTACTACATTGTAAAAAATCTTTAAAGTTACTAAATCTTTTTTCTAGGAAACTGGGATTCCTAGAACTTTTTATGTAACGGTAACAGCAAAAATTCATGCAACATAATCGTTTACATTAATTTTTACTGCTACCGTTACATAAAAAGTTCTAAAATAGTTCACAAAAAGAAATGCACTTACTCAAAATGATAACGTATTGCACAACTAATGAAATTGCACAAAATCTGAAAATTATTATGCATTTAAAGAAAGACATATGCTTAAAAAAAAACTAGTCATTTCTTCAATGTATAATAATAGTACGTAAAACAATATATGTTTTAATAATAGTATGTGTTTTTTTAACTGTAAAAGTAAAATAATTTTGATTAGTTATTTTGATTTTAATGTAATGTAATTTTAAGGTTTTAAAATGCGGAACCTCTGAATAACGGTAACCACCGAAGTTCGGTCTTTTTATCGTACTTCCAATAGTGATCTCGATTCAAAAGTTTTACAGTAATTAAAAATGCCAATTTCTATTATTTTAATAAAACAATAACTGATTCTTTTAATAGAATTGAATTTAATTTAACAAAAAATGCTTTGATAAATATAAATTATTTTAATGTAAGAACCTTTTTACACAAATTTCCTATCTCAAATTTTTTAAGTGCACATTTACACATTCTAATCACTATTGCAACTTAAAACACAAAACAGCAACGCGGAAAGGTAACATACACCATTTCATTAAAACAGAAAAAAAATCTAAACAGTTCAAACTTTCTTGATGCGGGAAAAATAATAAAAAAATTCTGACTTCACATATATTTTTTTAATATGGATTTTTGTGGTATGTGCCATATGTGTCTCAAAGCACACAATGAGATATTTTCATTTTTTACCAAATGTGGCATGAAGCTCACAGTACTGGTATATTATATATACATAAAATAGAATACTACGGATTAAAATTTTATTGCAGGTATTTAACCCTATGAGTGGTAAGAAATTATTTTTCTATAATATTGAATTCACACGAGTATATTAGAAAAAAAATTAAAACAAAGAAATCGATTTTGAAACTTTTTTTTCTCCTAAGTTAGAAATATAAAATTTAATTAAAAGTTTTCGCTGTGAATCATGATTCAAATCAGATGGTATATAATATATCCCACTATCCTGATCCACTCTATTAGAGACCTTAATTAAAAAAAATTATCATGCCCTTTCATGCTTTTGGGAATTTCTTTACTATTGTCATTAAAATGAGAAAATTGTCGGATTTTTTTCAAATTCAATGACAAACATTGTCTCTTTAATGTTTTGTTTACCTTAAACATTACTCCAATAAATATTCGTAATGGAAACTTGTAAAGTTTCAGAAAAATCCTTTCCTATGCTGTATCTACGTCTCTCTTCTGAAATAAGATTCAAAAGTTTTGGGTTAAAAAAAAAGGCAAAAACTGATAGGGAGTCTCCAGAGCCATAATTTCAAAACTTAAGGAATTGCTTTCTCTATATTTTATTTGCGCTTCAGATATTTGTCTTTCCTTTGTTACTTTTTTCTATCAACACTGGGTCCAGCATTAATATATGCAGCACTAAAGAATAAACAATCTTTCTCTAAATTGATGCTTCTCATTATATACATTCAGTGTTGAATTCAGAGTATCAGGGAGGGGGAGCATTCGTAGACATTTACTTGTAACTACACTGATAACTTGAAAATTTGTTTAGTTTAGAAATGCAATCCCCCTCCCCTCCCATATACACTCCCGGCACATAACAATGTCCGGCCAGCGGAAAAACGTCTGACTTCAATATTGTTGAATTTCATTTGTTGATTTTAACTCTTAAGTGGTGGAACCCGTCGAAATTCAACGAAAGAAAATGTTTAAGAAGGAACTCTTTCATTGCCTCATAATAAATCTACTAAATTATTTATAGTAAAAAATGTTTGTCTAACATCAGTCTCACTCCCAAACAAACATTATTTTAACCTAAAATTAACAAAATACTATAAAATTCATTTGTCCAAATTAAAATTAAATTTTAATTGCATGTGTAAGCAGTAAAATATGACGTCATTTTCACTTACCTAAGCATTTCGCCTAGTCTCTCAAAATTAATATCAATGCAATATGAAATGCACTTGCAGAAGGAAAAAATATAGAAACTTAAAAAGAAAACTTGCGTGTTTTCAAAAGCAGTAATTTTCCGTCCAAAATATTTTGGAGCAGTATGTCACTAATGAGATTTTGTACCACTAAACCTTATAAAATAAAATAAAACATAAAAATTTAGGAAAAAAAAAGTTTTTCAATTTTATCAGATGGTATGAATGAAGGTAAGTAAACTTCATTATTCTCTCAATTTTGCAACAATAAAAGCTATCTAAAAAACATTTGATTGCTATCTAAACTATTAACAGCTGTCTAAATTAAAAAAAAAATTGATGAATAAAAACGAAATGAAATCGAAATTTATCTGGTTTTATAACAGACGATAATTTTGAAAAAATATACGCATTTTATTTTTTTTTTTTTTTTTCAATTTTAAGAGAAAATGGATAGATTCTGTTGCCACAACAACAAAATTCGTACTAAAAACTATTAATAAATTAATATCTCAAAAACAAATTGAGATACGGCTTTCAAACAAATTTCATTTAAAAGTGTATTTTTCGGTGTAAAAATTTAAAATGTACGATGCTTAGAAGTATAAAATTTATAGTAGCAAAAATTACAAAACGGAAATATGGGCAAGTGTTGCCATTCACAAAATGCCGTATGCGTTACGCACACATACGTTTGGCCTTTATAATATAGATATAGTACTTTTAATGAAATTTAAAATTACTTTAATATTAATTACGAAAATTTATTTCCTGTGGCAGTTGAATCAATTTCTTGGGTCACATTTGTTGCAGTCAACGTCCTATTCATATGAAGAAGTAGCATTTTAGGATATTTTTAGCTAGGATGTATGTTGAATCATCCCAATTATCATCAGAAACTCCAAAAGACTGATCACCATTATCAGAAGCAAATAATATTGCATTGATTTAACCTTGCGTTAGCCCTTTGCGCTCCATTTTTTATTAGAATGTTTTATGAGCGTTTTGCTCTATGTTCCATACCTGGCACAAACACAAAAACAAAATTTCAAGCTGATGTACTGAAATGTTTTAGTTTTAAGCAACCTTAATTACAAATATGCGATATACTCGAATGTCTAAAATTTTATCTTTCGATACTTTCAATATTTTGCGGTGAAAAAGTTGAAGCAAATTCAACTGTTGTGTACGATGCAGACTGGAATTTAAAAAAAAAAATAAAAGCCTAATAACTAGTGACGTACTGCCTTCAAGTGAGAAAAACTGGTACAAAAATTTTTGCTTGAATGTTTTACATATGCCACAAAGCTCAGATAACCTAAATTTAAAATCCTTAGGAAAATATAAGGGTTTTATCGTTCCATATATGGGAAACCATGCAGTGAAGGGTTAAGATTTTGGCAAAGTATACACGAAGAAAACTAAACTGGATATTTCTTTGCTCTAGAGATACTCCGCAGAAATTTTCTTTTCCACAGAATTTTTACGATATTGGAAAGGCACTTTCTTTTTCTCAGAGATATAAAGATAAAAGCAAGAAAAAAGTAGTATGGCATGAAGAGTTTTACAGCCAATTCTCCGGACGTTTGCAGATTAAAATACTTCTTTCGATAAAAGATGAATAGCCTGAAATGACAAATAAACAAAAAATGATTTCATTTAAAGGATTTTCGTTTACAAACTACTTAGCAAATGACCCAATAATTTCTCAATGAGTTACATTGCGTTATCTTTGGAGAGATCAATATTGGAAAATTGTTTCAAAATCATGAAAACGATTTGCTTGAAAAAAGTTGTACTTTGTAAAATAAATAAATAAATAAAAATAAATAAAATAAAATAAAATAAAAATAAATCTGGAAAATTATTAAAGTTTTTCTAGGAAACTAAGATTCCTTATAACTTTTATGTAATAGCAACTATAAAAATTCATGTAACAAATACACGTTTGCACTGTAAATCAAAAAATCTTTAAAGTTACTAATAATTTTTAGGAAACTTGGATGTCTTGAACTTTTTGTCTAACAGCAACCAGGTTAAAATTTTAATAAGACTACTGTCTTCCAATCTTATAAAAATAAAAAATAAAGCATGCATAAACCTTCTCGGTGGAAAAGGATAGATACGCCCCAAGTAGGTATGCAGCAATATCTGTGATAGGGGTTAATCTCGCTTTTGTGGTTATCTAACGGAAAACTTATTTGTATTTTATGGGAGCATTACGATTTTCCCCTGCAAAAATATGAGACATTTTGCCACATAAATTTTTTGTTCTTTATGGGAACTCGATTTTAGCCGGCAAGAACATGGGACACTTTTTTACATTTTAAAACTTTATGAATATAAGAATATTAAGTGAAAATATGCAGGTGAAATAAATTAGTGATTTACTATAAGTAATAATCGAACTTACGATCATAAAGTTACATTAGTTTTTAAAATTAAAAATAGCCATTTCTTTCATCCTAATAAGACAATAACTGATTATTTTAATAGGCTTAGCATGAAATGCTTTGATAAATATAAATTATTTAAATATAAGAGCACATTTATACCCATTTCCTATGTCAAATTTTTGAAGTCCGCATTTACATATTATAATCACTATTGCTACAGAAGCAACTTAAAACACAAACAGCAACATTTGAAATGTAGCATACACTATTTCTTTAAAAAAGGAAAAAAATCTATACAGTTCAGCCTTTTGCTCAGGATCGACCGTGGGTACTTAGGTTCGATCCTTGCTTGGGCACGTCACCTGTACACCATTGCTACAGAAGCAACTTAAAAAAATAGTAACTTTGAAAGGTTGCATACATCATTTCTTTAAAACAGAAAAAAAATCTAAACAATGATACTTTCTTGGTTAAGCTTTTAAGATGTCGGCAAAGTACAGAGTGATTATAATTAAAGTCCGAGATTCAAAACGCTCTAAAAAGCGAACCACTCGTTAGAATGGCTTCAAAATTTAACAGAGTATTATTGAAGAAGGGGGAAAGAACATGAACCAAAAAAAGAAAAGTTCCAAATTTTAGCGACAGATGGCGCTGTAAGCGTCAGAATTTCGACTACAAAGGATAAATCGTAAAACAACGGCTAAGGCGTAAGTTACACGATATAAACCAACTGTATTGTTCAGTGTGCATGACTGTACGCGTGTGATACTGTTAGTTACGTAAGCCCGTCCACCAGGCAAGGTCGTACCACATCGGATGGGAAAAATCGGTTTTTAATTGTCCTGAGGCCAAAAACCGCATAAAAAGCATCCCTCCAATCGGTTTTTAATTGTCCTGAGGCCAAAAAGCGCATAAAAATCATCCATCTAACCGGTTTTTAATTGTCCTGAGGCCAAAAACCGCATAAAAAGCATCCATCTAACCGGTTTTTAACTGTCCTGAGGCCAAAAACTGCATAAAAAGCATCCATCCAATCGGATTTTAAGTTTGGCGAGACTGGCGCAAAACATGCTCAATATGCTGTCCGCCGTTGTGGGCAACAAGATTAAATCGGGAAACAGCATGTTCCACAACCGATCGAAGTGTATCCGGGGTCAAGTTCAGAATGTGTTGCGCAATGCGTGTCTTTAATTCAGCTACGTTAGCAATCGGAGTACTGAACACAATATCTTTCAGATAACCCCACAGCCAGAAATCACACGGATTAAGATCAGGCGATCGGGCCGGCCAGGCTGTAGGGAAATGACGACTGATAATTCTAGCATTTCCGAAATGCCGCCTCAACAACTGCTTCACTCGATTTGCAATGTGCGGAGGAGCGCCATCTTGCATAAAAATGATACTATCCAGACATTCACGCTGTTGCAGAGCTGGAATGACGTCATTACGCAAAAGAGACTCATAGAGCTGACCATTGACGGTAACAGGACCTAAAGCACTTGTCTCCTCGAAAAAATACGGCCCTATGATAAATGATGCCGTAAATCCGCACCACACAGTGACCTCTGCAGGATGAAGTGGTACTGGTTTCGTTGCGAGTGAATTTTCTCTTGCCCATATTCGTCAATTCTGTTTATTGATATATCCCGTCAGGTGTAAATGGACTTCGTCTGTCCACAGAATTTTCCACGGCCAATCATTGTCCACTTCCATGCGAGCGATAAATTCCAAAGCAAAACGCTCTCTTGCTGGCAGGTCAGAAGGGAACAACTCCTGCACATGGCAAATTTTATACGGATAGCATTGCAGGATGTTTCGTAAAATGTTATGTACCGTGCTCACAGGCCTGTTCAATGCTCGGGCAATTCTCCGTCCACTGCATGGTTGCTCACCACCGCTAGACTCTTCCTGAACTGCTGTGGCCACTTCTTCAACTACCGCCGAATCACATCTTTTCCTTCCTCTACCAGACTTCACATCAAACGAACCTGTATTTTCGAATTTTTGCATCATTTTCACCAGACCTCTGACAGTCATCGGTCCAGCGCCTTTTTTCATACCCTTGAGAGTCCTGAACTTCTGCAGAGCCACTGGTGCAGAATCACCGTTCTTGTAATAAAGCTTTACAAGCAGAGCACGATCCTTCATTGAGACACTCATGGCCAACGTCTGAGAAGCGAAATGAGGAAACGCCGTTTACCTAACGCTTTTATAACACCTGAAATTGTCGTACGCATGCCAGGTATTTTAATTTACATATACTGACATTGCTTTTTGAATTGCGTACATTTCAGTTTGTGTCTAATCCCTTAAAACCCGATGAATTTTTTAAACGGCTATAATTTTGCGAGTTTTGAAGATATGAAGATGCAACTTTTTATGTCTCATTCAGGACTGAATAAGGAAAGTTTTCCTAATTGGAACTTTTATCCTACGGGGGCCATATAAAAATTTAATTTTTGTATTTTTACAACTAGACCCCCCCCCCCCATGGAGTCGCAACTTATCTTATCAAAAATTTCACATATTTTATGAATTTTTGCAATTGGAAGTATGGGTCTAAGAGTAATATTTAAGGAGATAGCCTATTGTTTCGATATTTATGACTCACCCTGTATACATGAAGAAACCTAAATAGGATATTTCTTTTATTCTAGAGATACTCCACAGAAATTTTGTTCTCCAGAAAATTTTTACGATATTCGAAAGGCACTTTCTTTTTCTCAGGGATATAAAGATAAAAGAAAGAAAAATAGTACTGCATGGAGAGTTTCACTGCAAATTTCCCGAATGTTTGCAGATTAAAATACTTTTTTAATCTGCAAAGAAGACGGATAAGCTGAAATGACAAATAAACTTAAAAAGATTTCATTTAAAGTATTTTCTTTTACAAACTACTTAGCAAATAACCCAATAAAATTTCATGCGTTATATTACATTATCTATGGAAAGATCAATATTGGAACATTGATTCAAAATATTGAAAACGGTTTGCTTGAAAAATGTACTTTGTAAAAAAATCTGTAAAGTTATTAAAATTTTTCTAGGAAACTGAAATTCCTATAATTTTTATGTAATGGCAACTATAAAAATTCATGCAACAAATGCACGTTTGCACTGTAAATCATAAAATCTTTAAAGTTACCAAGAATTTTTAGGAAAGTAGGATGTCTTGAACTTTTTATCTAACTGCAATAAGATTTACAGATAAAATTTTCATAAGACTACTGTCTTCTAATCTAATAAAAATAAAAAATAAAGCATGCATAAACCTTCTCTATAAAGAAGGATAGATCCGCCCCAAATAGCTATGCAGCAATATCTGTGATAGGGGTTAATCTCGCTTTTGTGGTTATCTAACGCAAAACTCCTTTGTGTTTTATGAGAGCATTACGATTTTCACCGACAAGAATATGAGACACTTTGTCACATTTTAAAGCTTTATGAATATAAGAATATTAAGTGAAAAAATGCAGGTGAAATAAATTAATGATTTGCTATTAGTATTAATCAAACTTACGACCATAAAGTTATATCAATCTTGAAAAATATATTATAATAAGTAAAAAAACCCATTTCTATTATTCTAATAAAACAATAACTGATTATTTTAATAGAAATGTATTTATCTTAGCATGAAATGCTTTGATAAATGTGAATTGTAACATATTTATACACATTTCCTAAGTCAAATTTTTGAAGTGTGTATTTACATATTATAATCACCATTATTCCAGAAGCAATTTAAAACACAAGCAGCAAAGTTTGAAATGTAGCATACATCATTTCTTTAAAACAGAAAAAAAAATTAAACAATTCAAACTTTCTTGATTAAGCTTTTAAGATTTCGGCAAAGTATGCACGAAGAAAGCTAAACTGGATATTTCTTTTACTCTAGAGATGCTCCACAGAAATTTTGTTTTCCACAAAGTTTTTACGATATTGGAAAGGCACTTTCTTTTTCTCAGAGCTATAAAGAAAAAAGAAAGAAAAAATAGTACGGTATGGATAGTTTCACTGGCAATTCCCCGAACGTTTGCAGATTAAAATACTTTTTGGATATAAGATGGAAGGGCTGAAATGACAAATAAACAAAAAAAAAGATTTTTTTAATGATTATCGCTTACAAATTACTTAACAAATTACCCAATAATTATCCATGCGTTACCATTGTATTATATCTGGAGGGATCAATATTGAACAATTGATTCAATATATATAAAACGGTTTACTTCAAAAATGTACACTGTAAAAAATAAAATAATAAACTTTGTTTAGGAAACATGATTTTAAGAAATTTTTTTGTATTGGCAACCACTAGACTTCATGTAACAGTTACATTTTTGCACTGTAAATCAAAAACCTATAAGGTTACTAAGAATTTTTAGGAAACTAGGATGCCTTCAATTTTTTATGTAACTAAATATCAGGGTACCGGGCTTACAGATATTTTTTTTATTTCATTTAATTTTTTGTAACTACTAACTAAGCTTCTATATAGTTGATAATTAAATTAGTCCATTTTTATGTAAAGAAAGAAAAGAAAAGGTATATAATGGAATATTAATCACTATCCTAAATGGTAAACATGTATCTTTATTTCTGTTTTATTTAAATAAATCGATTTAATGAGTTTTAGTTTACATTATTGATTCTTACGTAATATCCGGACAATGTCAGATACAAGTAAGTGAAGGACGTCAATTATACTAATTGCAGAAATTTTACTTTTGACAACTTTATAAAGTATCATACTCATTAAAATCTATAGTATAACAATTTATAATGTAGTTTATTTCTTATAGATTTTTTTTATTATTATTTTTTATAGTTTATTTATGTTTTTATTAGCCATTTAGAAAATGGTTGTTGTTCTGAGCCTAGAGATATCTGAGCCATATCTGAATCCTTGTGACGGCTGCGCTTTATTCGTTTTGTGATTGGTTCATGTTTAATTCATTGCATACGTAATATATAATCCTGATATTACATAAGCCTTTTTTTTTTTTTTTTGGTCAACAAAAGATGTAGTAATCTGCTATTTTTCCTTTAGTTTCAACAGAACTATTATACTTCTGTTACCACGATGACAAAAAGAAGTATTAAAAACTACAAAAAAAAATAACAACTTAAAAACAAATTGAGATACAGCTTTCAAACAAACTGCCTCTAAAAGTACATTTTTCCCTTATACGACGGTGTAAAAATTGAAAATGCGCGATGTTTAGAACTTAGTACAATTAGTACTTAAGTACAATTAGCAGAACTTAGTACCAAACAATTTAGTACCGTAAATTGTGAACTGAAATTTCATTTAAAATTTGTTTATAATTGGTCCAGGAATATTAATGTTTAATCCGTAGCGTACGTAATATATCACTCTGTTATTAAGTAAATCACGTTTTTATAATCCTAAAAATGATGCTTATTATTATTATTATTTTAAATATAAAATTTATTTATAAATCTAAAATTTTAGTTTTTGAAAATATCGGCAAATTGTAAAATCACATTTTTTATTTGTGTAACTTGTTAATTTAATATTATTTACCTTTCGTAACAATCTTGTGCATCTATCAAATAATGTTAAGTTATTCTTTTGGAATGTTTGGCAACTGTAAACAAAATGGGCAATTGGCAACTATTTTTGGTGGTCTATCTCATGACCCGGATAATAAGCAAGTACCACATTATCTTCAAAAGTATGTAACGAAGTAGCATGCGACGTACTTCCGCATTCACTAAAATTATTTTGAAAAAACTTGAAAGATTTTCTAAATTTGTTTAAACGATAAAAAAATGGCCAATGGTAAAATATAAAATTTTAAGTACAAATTATGAAAGTACATACAAAGCATAAGCTCAGGTTAAAGTTTTTTATTCAATTATAGTAACGTACACTGCAGAATTCGACAATATTTAACTGGATGAATTCGCTTAGATTGGTCATTCTAGTAAACAAACTTTAGCTTTTTAATAATAGCAACCTCTCTATTTTTTATTCAAAATCATTTCGACCAATGGAGTATATATCCATATAAAGTGCCATTTTCTTACAAAGGAATTTTACAATAATTTCATCAAAGTCACGCAATTTGCAAAACCTAAGTTTTATGTAATTTTCGTTACATATTTGCTGATTTGCTTATAACAAGAAATTAAAAAGAAAACTTCTTACTTCTTACTATAAATATTGTCTAAATGTATAACAAAATTAGTTTAATTCTCCTTCCCCCCCCCCCCCAAAAAAAAAAAAAATGAAGATCTCGAACAGTGCAATAGATCGGATTGCTACGCCAGAATGTCTCAGTTTTACTATTTAGTAGATTACCAGAAATTTCATACATAAAATAAAATCGTTTTAGAGAAAATATGACATAACACCTTCTTCCACATATGCCTTCAAATAACTTAAAGTGCAGACACTAACTTGGAGAGTTAGCTTCAAAATCCCTGCCTCAAAAAAAATACATCAAAACAATTCAAACTTTTCCGGATAAGCTTTTAAGATCTCGGCAAAGGATACATAAAGACAGCTAAACTTGACGTTTTCTTTTTATTCTGGAGATACTCAGCAAACATTTAGTTTTCCAGAAAGTTTTTACGATATTGGAGAACCACTGTTTTCTTCTAGCAGAGATAAAGAAAAATATACTGTTTCATTGACAATTCTTGGAAAGTTTTCAGAATAAAATAATTTTTTAGGAAAAATGATGGATAGTCTAACAAAACAAATATTTATAAAATGATTTTTTAAATATATGATTTCTGTTTACAAGATATTTCACCCTTTCCGGCGCGGACAAATTCTGTTAGTAAAATAAGAAATTGCCGACTGACATCGGAATTTACAAACGATTTTCTAAGAAATTACGAACTCCTTAATTTAAGCTTTTATTGTAAAAGTAGGATTTTATCAACATATTATTGGTGCCAATTGCAAGTTTCGATTAAAATTAGGTGTGTCCAGACAGTACACACTGAGTCGGAAAGGGTTAACGAAGTGCCCAGTAATTTCGCATGCATTCAGATTAGATTTTTTTTTTCTTAAGTCAAAATTGAGTAATTCCTTCAAAACATCTAAAAGTGTTTTCTTTTAAAAAGTGTTTTCCTGTGTGCTTTTTATTATGCAAAAAATGAATGTAAAAAATAATGCAATGTATGGATTTTTTTTTTTTTTTTTTTTTTTATTTATTAACATTGGAAGTACAATGTAGTCTTGATGTAAAAATAATTTATATCAATGAGAGGACAAATTATTTCATTCCGAGACATCTGTAGCTCTTTTAAACAAATCGAAAATTGCACTGCATTCATAGCAAATGATGTGCGTTTTTAAAGATTTAAATGTTTAATTAAATCATTAATTGTAAAATGTAAAAAAAAAATGTAAAATTGTTTTAATTGTAAAAATTTTACATATCATATTTTAATAATTTTATTCCAACATTTATTTTTTCCTTTTTGTTAAAATAAATATTGTTTTAATTTATCTTATTTTGTACAAAATGAAGAAATAAATAACTAATGCTATACAGAAAATATTTATGAAAAACTATATTGTATATTTAAAAAATAATAATAATAAGGTATTCAATCAAGTGCGAAAAAAAAGTTCCAGCAAAGATTTACATAACTTGGAAATTTAGTTATAAACAAAGAAAAAAATTATAATTTCATATTTGATTACATTTTAATGTATACTAAAACTACATTGCACTATCATTACAAAAGCAATGCTAAATCAACAGCATTTTTTCTGTTTTGATTTGAATTTATTTACATATTTTCGCTTTTGGCGGTTTAAATCGGTTAAAACAAGGTTTAAACCTATGCTGTGTCAAAAACTAATTTTTGAGGGCTAAAACTCAATCTAGTTTTAACGATATGTATTTCATGATAATAACAGATATCGGTGTTTTAATGCGCTATGCGTTTTCCAAATTGTTCATCTCGACGTCATTTTTCATCTTACAGAGAAGGTCTCCATACGGGAATACTCCGAAAAATCTGAAAAAATAACAGAATGTTCTTCCCATGAGGATATATACGTTTATAAAAAAAATTTCGGTGGAATTTCCTTAACCTGTCCGTAAACATAATGAAAATTTCGTTATTTGGCGATTTATCATCGGTTGGCGATGAAAAGCAATTTCAAAAAATGTTTTTTTTTAATGTCAAATGTATTTTAAAGAAAAAAAGTTTCATGTTCAACTTGTTTAGATAAATTAAATATCTTAAATCCAACAATAGAAATTGAACTCCCAGTGCCTTTCTCCCATGTCAAATGAGTCCTAAAAGGAAGAATCATGCCCGCCTGGCAGACTAGGTGGCACGAGTCTGACAAGGGACGCCATACCTACAACCTCATCCCAAAAGTATCTAGAGGACTTTATTTCCATTCTCCACCCACCACAGCCTTCCTCACTGGCCGTGAACCCTTTAAACAATATTTAAAGAAATTCCATTGCGCCTCTTCACAACTCTGTGAATGTGGCGAAGTGGGATCCCCACATCATACCTACTATCACTGTACTCTGACTGAAGCTTGGCATCTCAGATATCACCCTTCTCCCCCTGAATCCTGGCTACAAGGGGTGTTATCTCGTCCAGCGTTGATTGCCAAATTAAGAAACATTTATAATTACTTAATGTTCATTTCCATTCTAACCACTTAGCGGTCTGTCTTTCTGTAGTATAGCAGAAGATCGAGAGTTTTCCATCCCACCTCACAGTTTGTCACGAGGGGGCACGAGCCCCAGCGGACAGTGCACCGTAATTTCATCTTTTTCTCTGCCGCTCTTTGTCGCGAAGGGGCAGTCTGTGCTCCAACGGATGTGTTTTATCATGTAAATCTTATCTAATTTATTGTAACTAAAAATATTGTAACCTTTTTTTAACCTTAATAAGAGCGACCGGGAGGGATACTATGCTCTACAGACTTCCTTGTCTGAGCAGTCCCTCTTAGGCATAAATATCTTTGGCTTTGTCAGCTTTAGTTTGTTTTAAGTATAATTTCGTTATGTTGATATTTATGTGTATTTACATTCAAATTTAACCATCAAAATTTGAAATTTAAAACTAAATTCAAATTTAAATTAATAAAAATTGTTTCAAGTTTAAAGTCCAGTTGAGTATTGTCAATTAGATTCTGTTGCTATGGAAACATATGGCTTTTATTTTTGAATACGCTTAAATGTACGAAAATAATTTTACTGAATACGAATTTTTTATGTATGAAAATATTTTTTTGGAGAGGTAAATTAAATAACTACAGCAACAAATAATATGTATATATATATATATGCAATTTAATATATATGTGTGTAAATAATATATTAAACTCTCTCATTGTTTATATTTAAAATCATAAAATACCATTTACACGTCTTCTAAAAATCCAAAAGTTTTCAGTTGCATTAAAATCGTTTGCTTTTGGTGGGAAAAAGTGCTGCTCGCCAAATTGTGAGACACTTTCGCCTTTTCACGCCAAATATTCGAAAGTATTTTTTTTTTTTTTACATGTTTCTTTCTTTAATTCCGCCGCTAATACTCACTGATCCTTTACTACATACATGACTATCTTAATTAGCATTTTTTTTTTTTTTAAATCTGAGTGGAGACCTTTCTTGTTAGTAAAATGTGAAGTTTTATTATAGTATTCTGAATGAATTGCAAAGTGTTTTATAATCCATGCTCTACGATTGTACTTTAGAAACATTTCGAAGACATTTTGTTTTCTGCGAAGTTTTTACGACATTAGAAACGCCCTTCTGAGAAATAAAAAAATTAAAAAATGGAATTTTTCATAGTATCTCCTTAAAAGTCCTTTTTGAAGAAAAGATGATTAGGCAAAATGCGTTAAATTAAACAATATATATTTTTTGCAACTTTTATTTACAAACTAATTAATAAAATATTTAATAATTTTCCATGTATTTACTAACCATTGAAAAATGGTTGTTGTTTTCGGTGGAGGATTGACAAAATGACGTGGTCACTTTTGAATTTAAATTCTTTACTTTTAGAAGAATTTTTATTTTAATAGGAAATTAAAATGTTTAAAATCATTGTAATAAAGGAGAAAACTAACAAATTTAAAAATGGGTAGACGAAAATTAACAGATACGGAAAAAGCCGAAGCCAAAGAAATGAATGACCGTGAATATTGCATTCAATGACATTAAACACAATACGCGTACTTAAACAATCATAAAGTGATTTTTATTTCGACTTTTTATTAATGTTTTACTAATTTATTTGTTCTTTTGTTATTTAAAATAAAAATTTAGTCAACATGTATAAGTTGCTTATTAGTTTGGCGATTCGTATCATTTGGCAAAATTGGTCGACGGGATAACTAAGTAGCACTGTATTTGGTTTGGCGCAAAAACGTCTTTCAATGCAGAAAACGAGAAAATCAAAAGATTATCGAGCCGCCGAAAACCAATTACGTGTTGAAAGGCGATCACGAAAAAGGAAGCAATTTAATGTTGGACCGATTAATTGTAAAACATCATGTCTCGAGGGCGACCAATCCACTAGCCATGGCGTTTTACAATCGGTCGGTTCTAACCAGGAAAATTTGAGTGCCAATAGTGATTCTAACCATCCGGAAAATGTTATAGCTATTACTCTTGATTTTCCACCACCTAAAAAGAAAACTAAAAAGCAATCGGCTTAGGAAAAACTGGAAAAAACTTTTTTGATTCAGTGTTTGATGGACCCATTCACAGTTGCATGTGCTGTGATTAACTTTGGTTTAAAACCTCCATCACCAAAATTCTGCTTTGTAAAATCAAACAGTATATGCCAAAGTCTTACAAGTATAACAGTATTATGCCAAAGCTGTATTTTAATAATGATTACTTTCGCACCAACAATGTTATATAGTTTGAAATGTTTCTTTCGTCGCCAACTTTTATGATTGGCGACAATGGAGTGATGTAACTTAAACGAACCGTACCTTCAAATTGCAGCATGTATAAAGTCATTTATAGCAGTGGTACAGATAATAAAACAACTGGTATTTAGCTTAAAATGATAGATGAATGTTTCGAGTGAAACATTTTACAAATGGTTGATGTAATTTCTTAAATTACAATTTTTTTTATTAATATTTTTCTGAAGAAATAGGACAATTGTGTCAAAATATCTGAAGAGCTTTGTTTGGAGCATGATGTGTTCTATATTTCTTGTTGCTAAGTATTACACAATCCATGCTCTACGCTTGATTTTTAGAAACATTTGGAAGACATTTTGTTTTCCGGAAAGATTTTACGACATTAGAAATTTACTTCTGAGAGATAAAAAGATAAATTAAAATGACATGGAATTTTACACTGTCGTCTCCTTAAAAAATATTTTTGTAGAGAAGATGAATAGACAAAATGGGTAAATAAAACAATACTTTTTTATGACTTTCATTTACAAACTAATTAAAAATATTTAATAATTATCCTTGCATTTATATTAATATTTTGCTGGAGAAATAGAACAGATATGTCAAAATATCGAAATCGCTTTGTTTGAAACATGGTGTATTCTGTATTTCTCTATAATGTTTACTGTTTTAGATTTTTTGTCTTTTTTTCCTATTACATACAACATATTCTTATTCTGGGAGCAATTTTATTCCCCTGAGAGTTAATCTCTTCAATATGATATACCTGCAGCCTTTCTGAAACGCTAAAGGAAGTGCTTGCCAGAATATTTGATGTATGATATTTTTATTAATACGTCAAATTTCTAAACATGCTTTTTTTTATTTAAGTTTATTTATTTTTCCTTCTGTTAAGCACTCTTTTTAACACTTTCCAAAAAAGTTGAAAAGTTTTTATGCTTTCGGTTTGTCTGCCAGTCTGACCGCGCTCTAACTTTCTTAAATATATTTGGGTTGCCATAAAAATTTTTGAAGTTATCGATGTTTACCACAGCACAAATCCTATTGCAAATGCAGTTTCTAGCATAATTAAATTACTTACAGGGACAGTCAAAAGTTTTTCGTTACATTATGGAATATGGGAAAAAATCGTGTGAATTGAATTTTAAAGATGTTACACTATGATAAACATATTAAAATTAATATGCATTTACGAAGTGCACTAAAATTTGCCCTTAGTAAACTATGCGGTTAAAAGAATAGTTATTATCCATTTAGAGGGCCACACGAAAGAATTCAGTTAGATAAAGATAAAGGGGGAATTGTTTGCGACACATTTTAATTATATTAAACTATTTCCTGTATAATGAAATTAATATACGTCGCTGAGGCTGATATAAGTTATTTCATGCATAATATGAAGTTCATAACATTTACAGGGACACACAAAAGATTTCAAATAATATATTTTTTCCAAAGTACTGTATATGTATCCGGTGATGGCTGATGAATGGATGAAATGCACTTTTGATTATGATATGTACTTTTAAGTTTCATTAGATTTATGCATATTATACTGTGTATATAAATGCTATCGTTGATATACAAGGATGCATGAAAGAGTTTGTAAAGGCTACTGAATATGAGCGTAATTTATTTAAACGTGGTTTTAAAATAAGTTATGCATTTTTACGCTGAACTGCATTCAGTTTACTAAGAAATGTTTGTAAAATATAGATAAAATGATTCGCCTATGGATGATAATTTCTGGAAATGTGATTTAAATACTTTAATAGTATTTTAGTTTGAACTAAATTTCAGCTAAATACTGGCGTGTAATAAAGGTACCAGATAAACTATAGGGTTGGAAAAAAAAAGCATTCAAGTGCGTTTTCATCTATTAGTATATATTGCTAAAGAGAAATATCAATCTGTTATGCGTTTTCAGTCTGTGTTGCGTTTAAACTAAATTTTCCCACATTACAGTATGACCATTAACCGACAGATCAAATACAAGGTTATTGGAATGCATATTTTCTATAACACCTTATTAACACTTATTCTATAACACCATTAGTAACATCTTATTACCTTAAATAACGACGTTTTGTTAAAGATTTCAGGAGGTGTTGGAAAGTGTTTCATAATTTATGCTTAACGCATGATTTTTCTTACTTGTTTATGCATTATTTAATATTTATTTTTAAAATGCTTTTGAGAAAAAGGACACAGCTAAATTCAAGAACATTTAAAATGCAAATGCTTTTCTTTTAGATCAGTCCTTCAACATGCACTTAAACTTTCTTTACTACTGTTATTTTAAATAATTTAAAGTTCAGACAACAACTTTGGAAGTTAGAATACTCCTTTTCACTCAAAAAAGACTAGAACAAAAACATTCAAATTTTCAAGGTTAAGCTTTTAAGTCCTCGAAAAAGGATACATGAAGAAAGCTAAATCGGAGAACTCAGCAGACAGTTTGCTTTCCAGAAAGTTTTTAGTATATAGGAAAAACACTTCATTCTTCTCAGATATGTAAAGAAAAAAAACATTACTACTATTTAGTAATGTTTTATTTCCAATGCCCCAAAAAGTTTGCAAACTAGAAAAAGATTTTTTTAAAATATTTAATAGTTTAAAATGGCAAACAGACAAATAGGGGTTTAAAAAAAATTTTTGATTTTCATTTACAAGTTACTTAAAAAAGTGTCCAGTATTTTTGCATGCATTAATACTTTTTTTTTTTGAGGGGAAGCGAGACATTAAAATTTAACTTTTCAAGATATCTAGATGTTTTATATGTAAAATATTGTATTGTGAATATTTTTATGTAAAATAATGTAGATAGTTTTCCGTTACCCAATACACAAAAAATGTTTTATACGCATATGTTCTTCTCGTACAAAAAACCCCATGAATAGATAAATAAATAAATAATTATATGTAAATAGTTATATACACACACACATATATACATAAAATATATGTGTGTTTACATATTACATATTACAACTATTTACACATATTTTTTTACTTATTTATTTATTTATTTATTCATGGGGTTTTTATGCATTTACTTTCAATATAATTTGTGTGTGTGTGTGTGTATTTAATTTTAATATATATTTTTTCCTCTCCTACTTGTTACTATTTTGCTCCTTTCCCTGTCTTTAGTATATCCACTGAACGTTTTGGTTTCCGTGATTGGATCTTACCTTCTAATTTCCTATTGGCTGTTCCTTCAGCTTGCTCCCTTTCCCGCCTTTTCATTTCAGTCGTGCCTCTACATTCACAGTAGATGCACGTCTTCTTTGCGCCTGACGAAGAAGAAAGACTAAGTTCTTTGGAAAAGCCTTGCGCAATTTAGGCTGGGATTACGGTGCCTCGCTATCGCTTATCTTAAGCCCAATGGTAGGATGGGCATTACTGCAATCAATCGTAACTTCGTATTACGGTGCCTCGGCATAAGACATTTTGCAGCCAGCCAATCAGGGGGCACTGTTACATGTGTAGTGGTTGCGCGCACATTCACTTGATCTTAAACTTACGGCAGCTTTCGAGCTGTCGTAAGATCGCCAGGAACTTTTTTCACGCTTTGTCACATGTTCACGCTTTGTTTACATCGTAAATCTCTACACCGATCTTAAGTGAGGCATCGTAATCCCAGCCTTAACACATTTTATGGTGTTTTAAAGAAGTTTTCTCACTTCGATTGATGCGATGATGATCCGTTTCAACTTATTATCTTATAACTTACGTATTTGGTTCCTATTCTCTTGACATTCGTTATACAGCAACTAAATAAATCCACTTACAAGATAATATAAACTATAAATAGAATACCGTGTGTTCCAATGCTTTATTTTAAATAGAAAGCTCCACGCCTTACGAAATAGGTGAAAACTCGCAGCCGTTGACGATATCGAAAACTGCGAACCGAAAATACAACTTGAAGGAAACACGCGGCATTAATCTCACGAAATAGCAAGATGAACCATAAGCGAGATGTCCATTCAAAATCAGCTGAACCCATTTATTGACATAGTAGTTATAGATATAACTACTACCCAAACCACAGTTACATTTCTAGAATAACTTTGATAACCAAAATTTCGGAGATACATACGCTCTTGAAGGAATGCAAAGAATAACAAAATAGGTGCGTTATTCAGGCATAAATGTTAGTGATTTATATTACATGCCATCTTACGCAAAATTTCAGTATTCACATTGTTAAAAACGAAACTTTTGCTGGATTGTCACTTCACCGCTTTCATGGGAAACGATTAATTCACTGTATTATGGAGCATTCTCATTGGTCAAACAGTGACGATGCAGCAAAAGTTTCAAAAGTGTAACGGTGCTCTAATCCACTAGAGAAATTCAGCTGTTACAGCTATCCTTATAAAAGAGTAACTTGTCATATTTCCACAAGGTCTTTCCGTTAAAGTTTAATTTAAAAAAAAATGCATCTGAATCTTAACTACTGTTCTTTCAGTTTCAAATAACTTAAAGTGCAAACGGCAACTTTGAAATTTAAAATATTTTCTTTCACCGAAGAAAAAATAGAAAAGAAAATCAAAACTATTTAATTTTTTCCAGTTAAATTTTTAAGATCTCTAAAAGGAATACAGGAAGAAAGCTAAAATGTACATTTTTTCTTTTATTCCAGAGTCTAGATAATACTCTGCAGACTTTAGTTTTCAGGAAAGTTTTTACGATATGAAATTCACATTTCTTCTTTTGAGAGATATACAGATAAAGCAAAAAAAGAAAAGATAAAACATACCATGGCTTGAAATGTTTCGCTGCCAATTCACGAAAAGTTAGCAGATAAAAAAAAAATTGTGAGATGATGGATATCTTAAAATGGCAAATAAAACAAATTATGATTTTCCTCTACAAGGTACTTAACATAGTGCTCAGTAATTTCGCATGCAGTAATAGCTGTATCACACGGAGAAAGATTTTTCGGCAAGCATTTTACAAAACACGACCGTTCATTTTGCTGCGTGTTCGGTAAACAGGTTTTTCAAACTTCTCGTGGGGTTATTTAATTTCTCGCTCCGCTCCTATTGGTCAGCTGATCAGCCTGAATGAATGACCAACATTTTCCGTGTAATACGGGAAACGTTCGGTAAGCAAGAATAGCGAGCAGATTCTCCCCTGTATCAAGGTCACTCAACTTTTTGCTGACTATAACGTTGTGTTGGGGGGAAAGTTCTGCGAAAAAGGTACGTGTGATACTGCTAAGATTGAACTTTTCTCGAGGAATAGAGGTTAACACATTCATGCGGTCTTACCAAATGTATTATACATTTTCCAATATTTAGATGTCATCTTTTTCCTTGAAAAAACCTTAAATTTTTCTTATCGTATTCTAGATGTGTTGGAAAGTGTTTCATATCCTATGCTTGAGACAAAATTTTTCTTATTATTCGCTTGTGCTTACACTATGTTGCAATTAATTTAGACTGAATGTTTTTAATAGATACTTAATTAAATACAAAAACATAAGCGTGAAACTGAAACGATAAGTTGCCCTCTAACATACACTTTAGTCTGGAACTTTAAAAAAAAGTAAAAATTAAAATCACAAAATTGAAATTATACTCGACGTTTTGGTTTATTTGTAAAACCATCCTCGGAAATTAATTTTCTTAAATACAAAATAGCAAAAAATTCTTATTTAAAATAATTTTTATTTAAAATCTCGAAATAAAATATGTGCTGGATAGCAACTTATCGTTTTATTTTCATATTTGGCATAGAACGTAAATTCCTTACTTATTTTGAAATACAAGCGTTTTCTAGTCTATACTGTAAAAAAAATACAGATGTTACTTAATCTGTAAAAAATTTAAATCAAGAAAAAAAAAAACATGCAGTAATATCTTAAAAGCCACCGAAGTTAATTTCAGCTAGGTGGGGACGCCTCCGAAAAGCGTTCTAAAAGCTCTAGAAAAATATTTATGTGTTCGAAATCTAAAGAAAATTTTCTAAAAATAATTTTCTATTAGCTGTCCATCATTTTCGTAATACATTTTACAATAATAATGTAATGTATTCAAATCGAAATATCCCTCTTTCGGATGCTATAAATTCTCAGGTAAATATTTTCATATTCAAAAAACATGTTTAATAGACAAACACACAATATTAACAGCATTAACAACAATATGAAAACTAACATTATTTTGTTACAGTTGCACACACAAATTCAGTGATACAGCTGAAAATGTTTAATTGAGAATTGATAGAATAAAAAAAAAATCGATTTTTCGGGTACAGAGAATTGATTAAAGCATTGTAATAACTATTTGGAAACGTTTCCGAAAATTGCGAGCAGTCAGGGTTCTCGCTGCCGCTCGTCATTGCGCCAGATCGCAACAAAATGTTTCATTTGGCGAGTAAACGAAGAATCACACTCGCCAAATTGCGTGTGTTCAATTTCTGATCTTTTTGTGTATATGCCAATACAATCGAGATAGCGATTCTTATCTGCGTTACTGAATGGTTGATATCGGTTCACATGCTCAATCGCAACATACCATTCACACTATTCTCTACTTACAGAGGTACTGACTCAACACCAATTCAGTTTAGCAACAACCAAGGTACAGGAAGGGGTATGCGATATTTACTTCTCTGTTGTCGACTAATCACTACCATTGCATCGGCTCGTGCTGGTAAAAACACAAAATTGTTCGCATCAAGCGCTAAATAAAGAAAAATTTTACTGGAATGCAGCATTGCAAATTAGCCATTTATCATACTGTGTATAGTTGTATGAAAAATATATCATTAGTTGGTCATTTTTTTTATCGCTTGGAGTTAAAATCTCATAGCATTTTTTTTTTTTTTTTTTTTTTTTTTTTGTATATTTTCATAAGGGTAAATAAAAGACAATCATTTTAATTTTTTATTTACACTGTTAAAAGTATGTCATAAACATTTACACATCCAGGAGACATTTTATTCCCAATATAAAAAAAAAACAGGTTATCTTAAAACGTATTGAAAAAAAAGGGTACCACATATTTTTAAATGCTTCATGCCAAATCTATTTTGCTAACATTTTTTTCATTTGGCTACTATTTTTTATTCCTTATTGTTGGTCAAAAGCCAGTGATAACCCTGCGGGCAACTAGCTAATAAAGAATTATTTTCGTAAATCCATTTTTTAAATTTAGACAGTAAATTTTTTTTCTGATGTTTCTAAAGATAACTGTTTTCGGACTCTTAGAAGACTCGGTTCAGGTTATTATATATTTGTGTTTGTGATTGCTAACACATTTTTGTAGATTAAGAAACATCTGTTGTTGTTTTTTTACAGAATAATAATGTGTCTATTTTCCGAAAAGTACATTAGGAGAAGTTTTTATCTACTGTCAGTCTGCAGAAGTTTTAAACAACTTAAATCAAAGTCGGCAACTTTAGACGTTAAAATATTCTCTTTTTTTAAAAAATATAGCGAAAAAATTGAAATTTTCCCATTTAAGCTTTTAAGATCTCAGCATGTGATATACAAAAGAACTAGACTGGTTTTTTTTTTTTTTTTTTTTATTTTATTTTAAATATACGCAGAAGACATTTTTTTTTATTGTCAATCCCCGAAAAATTTTCGGAATAAAAGTATTTTTTTGGATAGAAGATGTATTATCTAAAACCGAAATAAACAAAACGTAATAGAAAAAATGTTATCTTCGTCTATTAGCGCATTAACAAAAAACTGAGTAATTTCGTAAACGTTAAGGTTGAATTTTCTTTGGTGAAATCACAATTCAATAGCAGTTTTAAAAATTAATATAGTATACTTCTGAGGAAACTATTAGTATGTGTATTCAATTAAATGTTAAATATTGCATTTTTTCATCACGAAGTTTGAAACATTGTTGCACACTAATAACTTTGAACACTTGTTAATTATTTTTTCCACTCTGCTCCAATTGAATTCAATTTTGATAATAAGTACACTGTAAAAAAAAGGGTCGATCTACTAAAAAAATTTTAGTGATCCTTGTAATTACTAAAAAATTTTTTGTAATCTTACTCGGTTACAAGGAATCTGTAAGAATTACTAGAAAAAAGCTAGCAACGAATAGAATTAATAGTTTTACATTTTTAATAGCTATTACTAAAACTCACTTGGTGTGGCCGTGATAGCCTAGTGGTCATAGCACCGAACTCCAGGCTGAAAGTACCTGGGTTCGATGCTAGATGCCACCAAATATACACCGAATGTATGCAATGTAAGTACTCATTAAATAAAGAGATTATGAAAATCCTGTTGTAGCATTTACCATGGGTAATTATCTCTGGACTTTCCCTCTCCTTTAGAAACATGTCAAAATAGAGCAGGTGGCAATGTTTGGTGCTGCCATCTATTGCGGTTTTTCCGAAAATCTTCCGCTTCAGAAGTCTGTCTTTTTACCCACTGATGCAGATAATGATGCAGCTCGAATGATGCAGATAATGATGCAGCTCCACTGATGCAGCTCGAAGGAAGCTACTGCCCTTCGGGCACACGCAATGGTTACTAAAAATAATTTTGGAGCTATTACTAAAATTTGCTTAGTGGCTCATACTAAAAAGTTTTAAGTTAGTTATACAAAAAATTCTTTTGTTCAGTTTACAAAAAAAAAAAAAAAAAAAAAAAAAAAAAAAATTGTTTCACTTGCAAAAAAAAGTTTGTAATGGTTACTAAAAAATTCTGTGGAATACAAATTTACACAAAAATTTGTAGTAACCTCTTGAATTTTTTTTTTTACAGTGTATGGGCAATTTGTCATGCAATCTGTTTATCATGATAAATCTATCTGTATAATTTATCATGCGCCTGTTCATTTATCTGTATACTATGTATGCATTTCAATTATATTTAAAGCTACGAACGAAAATCTAAATTTTTATTGAATAAGTAAATTGTTAAACTGATTTCCTATACATGAAATGCTAGTTTTTGTGTGCCCTCCTGTGCTACCTCCCTCAGAGTTTCACTGTGTGTTTTATAAATTTCAACAGTAAACATTTACATTATTAAATAAATATGCTACTATATTTATACAACAAAAGCATTTTGAATACCGAACACTTCTATGTGTAAAGTATGCATATTTCTTTTCTTTCCCATTTAGTCTCAAAAACATATGCACTCTATTTACACATTGACACAATTTGATGTTGATACATCCTTATGAAAGCTGGTTTTATAGCGTTTTATTCAAATTACGGTTAGATAAACATTGTGGCTTTAAAAATGCAGAATACATAAAAGTGTCATTTATAATATGCGATTGCAACTGTAGCACATCAGTTGCCTTATTTAAATAATCGGCCAATCGATAAAAGAGTTTTGCTAGTTAATGAATTTATAATCATCTTCAGCCTACTGGTATAGTAATGTTAATTTTATTTTTTTATTTAACAACAACAATTTATTACTTCATGTCGATGCAAAGATTAAGACCTGTTAAAGTCTCTGAGACAGTTTTTTTTTTTTTTTTTCAAATTTAAATCATGCTGTTAATAACAAAACAGGAAATCTGAGGTTCTAAATGAACTATTCCATACCATATTTCTTTTTTCAATTGTTTTTAATTTAATGTATCATGCTTGAACCCGTTTGAAAAATTTCACATGATAATATGTTTGTTAAGTGCAAATAATATATTTATTTTTTAATTTTATTTTTAATATTTTAATTAAATTAAATTAAATTTTTTTATTTTATTTTTTATTATTTAGTTTATTTATTTATTTTGCCCTCACTTTTGTCAGTTGCAACTTATGTTTGTTTATACGTATATACAAGGTGTTTCAATAGAAGCTTTTCGAATTAACAATTCACAATAAACTAGCAACTCTAATATATTTTTATATTTTGGATTGAGCTCATTCTAAATTTCTATATTTTTTAATAGACAGAACAATAAAAAGTAAAAATACTTCGATGATAAATATATATATATATATATATTCTCTATGCAAACAACTTTTTTTTTTTTTTTTTTTTTTTTGAGGAGATAAAGATGGTTTAAAAATTTAGTTTTCGCTTTAAAATGACCATGATATCCATAATTCATGAAAATTGCGTGCAAAGTAATTTCAATGATATATTTTGCATTATGTATAAAGCGTATATTTTTAGATAAATCTCTTGAAAGAAAATTTTCCACAAAAGTTTTAGATTTAAAATACTTTACATTCCCGACGTCGTAATTTCTTTTCTTTTTTTAATATATTTTTTTTCTTTTTTCTTTTTTACAAAATAATATATTATGAGTCTTTTTCTAAAAATATATTAAATGTCACGAAATGTTTAAAAAGAAATAACTGAAATAGAATTTTTTCTTTATATATAAAAATAACGGAAATGTTCTTTGTAATATTCTTTGTTGAAAAAAAAAAGGGGGGGGTTCTTAAGGCCCCACGCTAGGCACAGAAAAAGACCCGGATGGTAATGTAAAGTCTATGGGGGCGTTCTTTTCAAATATCTCTCTCAAATTTTAATATTTTTACCTGATTTTTTTTGCATAGGATAGCTGAGGACGATCTACAACTAGCCTAGTTTTTACTTTTTCGATTTTGCTTACATATTTTTTATATTATGATAGTTTCAATTCCAGAACCACCCTAGGCAAGTTTTGAAATTTAAAGTAACTTTTTAAAAAATATCTGAAATTAAAATTGAAAAAGTAAAAACTAGGCCGGTTGTGGAACGTCCTCAGCTATCCTATGCAAAAAAATCATGTAAAAATATCAAAATTTGAACGAGATATTATGAAAAGAACGCCCACATAGACTTTACATTATTATCCGGGTCTTTTTCTGTGCCTAGTGTGGGACCTTAATGTAGGAAAATATAATATCGATCAACCGCCAGAAAAATGACACATCTCAACAAACGTAAATTTCACAGGAGAGGCAAAAGAAAAATTGCATGTTTTTGCTGTAACATGAAGTTAAAGCCCTTATCTTTCTGCATGCAGTAATGAAAACGTGCATAAAAGCACAAAACTCAAGGGTATTCTTAAATCAAAAAGAGCAACTTTGTGACATATGCTTTAATTTATTTTAGTTCGGAAATGCATGAAACTAGCAGGTGTTGTTATTCAGAAACTGTCTAATTGCACTCAATTTTCTGTTTTTTAAAAAACTCAATAGATCTTTCATAACAAGCCTTCAAAGTTGACGTTTTTGAGCACATTTCCCGCAGAAAAGCAGAAAAACCGCTCGAAAGCAGGAGAAAAACGGGTGATCACGTGATCGAAGTAGCTTAGATCTGGATAGTTAATTTAATTATCATAATGTGGAAAATAAGTTCGATTCGAAATCGCTTCCATAGTCAGGCCTTCTAATTTTATATCTTTCCGTTAAAAAATGAATTTGTAAATGTGTCGCTTGTTGAGTGTAGCAGTTGAGAACAACCTTAAGATTGAAGACGTCGGATGAGGTTTGGAGGTTTGGGTAATTTTACCTTTCCACACAATCCACTTCTCTTCTGTGGTCACAAATGGACATATAACGTAATAAAATTATTTTCGGCACAGCTACACTTACGAAACTCTTTCTGTAGCAAGACGAACCTCAGACAGAGCTATTTATGAAATAAAGCGCAAAAGGAATTTTTGAAAGAAGTGTCACTTTTCTCTCGGGTGAGCGATATAATCATTTACAGAAAACATGCAATAATTTCTTCCGAGTTACAAATTATTTTAAAAAAAACGTATTTTTTTATTTTTAGAAATCTTAGAAACCTATATATTATCGAAATTTAAGAAGTTATTTTTAAAAACTGATATCTTTTTCAGCCACTTATTTTTGGAAACGTGTTAGAGTAGTTTTTATAGTGTGTTAGCAGACCAGCCCGGCGTTGGCCAGGCCCGTGATAATATTTTGAATTGAACCTTAAATTTGTATGTTTTTAACTTTAACTCGATTTGTCTGAAATACGTAGACATTCACTGTGTGAAAATTGGGGCAAAGTTTTTAATTGTTGAGATTTGTTATGCAATTTTTAACACACTTTTTCTAAAATTGTATAGGATAGTAATGAACAAATTTAAATTTTAATAGGCCCCCTGATGTAGAAAAAGAGAGGAGCGGGTGCTTAATAAGCTACAGATCAAAAGATTTCAAGCGATATGTCACACAAAAAACTCCATTTCCGCTTTCCAAAGGGAGAAAGGGGGGTCGGATCCATAACCGTCTGAGGTCAAAATCGAACCCTACTAATCGAAAGCCTATGAGGAGTTTCACCTTTGGCCAAGTCTTCAAATGAGGTCAAATCTCACTGAGCTTAATTAGAAGTTGAGTTAGAAAATTGCCTCCCTGAGGAAGGGGGAGGGGCATTGGGGTAACGGGGAGAAGAAAATTTCATAATATGAAAGATTAGTCGGAGGATTTTCCGATGGTATGTCACATGAGAGAAGTTTAAAAATTGCCGAGATATGGTGAAGTGTTCTAAAATTTTCGTCCCCCCCCCTCCCCTTTAATGCCTTTAGGGGTGCGGGATACCTAAAATCGCAGATACACGTGTTTGATTATTATTATTTTATTTTATTAGTAGATTTATTTTCAGCAATTTCAAACGTTAGCCTAAACGACTGCTGAGATATGGTTGAATTGTCTAAAAGTTTCGATCCCTTTTTACCCGTTTTAGGAGAATTAATGCTCGCTGCTAGCGAATGTATGTCATTAGCTACCAGTGCTGCCGCATCTGGCAGATTTTTTTTTTCTTTTTTGAGATATTTTGAATTTACAGCAGAAAAATTTACTTGATAATTTTCTATTACTTTATTTATGGAAAATTAATCATCTTGTAGAGCAAAAAGCAGAGGTTTTTTGGGGGGAGGGGAGATTTGAAATATTTAATACAAAAATAATTGTCATTGTCGGAAATGGCTGTAATACCGTGACGTATGCTGCATAACGTCATACAGAACAAGAGATTAAGCAGCTTTCTTTTTAATAGTTATTGTTAATTAAAACCTATCTTAATTGACGAGAATTTATCTGGTGTAAAAATGAAGCAATAAAAAAACTCAGTTCCACTTGTTCTTCTTCGTGTCTTCTTTTAAAGAATATATTCAATCAAAAAAAAGAACAAAAAACCGAAGTACTACTGGTAATCTGGACGCCAGTACAATTTATTGTTTTTTACCGGAAAAATTCCTGTAAATTCCAGGAAAATACGGAATTTTTCCTGGAATTTACGGAAAGTTGTCCGTTAAAAAGCACTAAATTGTACTGGCACCTACACTGTTAAAAAATTGCAGCATTCTGTCCAGTCATTTGACAGTTTTTCGAAAAAACGGTTACATAACAGTGATTTAACTGCATTCTGAATATAAAATGGGCTATAATATAGTCAAAAGAACGTAAAATGATGGTTGTGAAACCATTTTCGATAAAAACGGTCAAATGACCGGACAGAATGCTGCAAATTTTTAACAGTGTAGATTACCAGTAGTATTTCCGTAAAATCGTCCCTTTTTTTTCAGTGCTGAAATTACCAAAATTTTATATGCATTATTAGTTCTTCATCATTGTACATCTCCTAAAACTTAAAGAAGAAGATTTATTACACTTTTTTATTGCCATTCGTAATTTTACTTAAAAGGGAATTATTAAATAAGATTCTTTATATCATTTGAATGATTAAAAGAATTATTATTTTTATTTGTTTATCTGTAGCAGTTATTTCTAGCGCACTATGAACATTGAAAACATTTTGCGTTTTTTCATGAATAAAAAATCCTTTTTGCATTAGATACAGAAAGTAAATACATCATTTAAATAATCACTTAAAAATTCATTAAAGTTTTTTTAACGAAATAGTTCAAAACATATTTTAAACACTGCATTTTATGTGTTATTAAAGTAATAGAGAAATTAAAAAGAAGTTAGAATTCATTATTCAACTGATTAATAAAAAATAACATAAAAATAAATTTAGTAAACGAAAATTTACTTAAAGCTTTATCGTGCATAGAAATCTTATTTTGTACTAGATTTAAAGTGGCATTTATAATTTATTGAGAAAAAAATTCCGAAAAATGCTGATATTATAAATCAAAACATTACAGTAAAAATCAAAGCCAGATGCACAAGATTGCTTATGCAGAAAATTTATCCTTTTTAAGATACATAAATTATGTTTTTTATATTCAAAGAAATAATGCATCTTCCATTTTCATATCTGATTTATATAATGTTTATGTGTTCCAATTTTTGAGAATTTTAACATTTGGCGCTGTAAATATTACTTGGCTGGAGTTTCTAAAATCAAAGAATAAAAATTTCAATGTCAATTTAAAAGAAAACTATTCATATACAGTGCTGGTCAAAAGATTCTGGCAAGTTAATGCCTTTGATTTATTTGCTGGAATATTTCAGCGAAGAAGAAGCTCAATTGTTTCAAATATTTGGAAAAAGCAAATGACCACTGATCATGTAAACACTTTGATTCGATACTCAAGACATTTGATGCAAAGGGGGGGGGGGGTGTTCGAAATTTCCGCACGCAAAAGTTTCCGACCATTCGTCATTCGTTATTTTTTTTCTATCAATAAAAAAAGTCCTTTTGCTAATTAATCAACCTGAACAATATAGTTGAAATTCAAAAATGAAAAGTTCAACGGTTATTGTTCTTAAACGAATGTTTGTCTATTAATTGAAATCCCAAGAAAGATAAACGGTGCGATTCATAAAAATATCTTGCAAGACCATTTTCTGCCTTATTGGAGGAAAAATTGTGATCGCAAATGCTTGTTTTAACACGATAATGACCCAAATAATACATGCAAACTCGTTAAGCAGAGGCTTAAATTTAAAGAGGCAGAAATTTCCACTTTTTAATGTCCCCTTCCAGTCATCTGATTTGAATCAAATAGGAATGAATTTGACAAATGTTTGCAGAATTATAAATACTCCAATTCAGCAAAATTTTCAGTAAAATTGTAAGAAGAGTGGAAAAAAGTTTCCATAAACGATCTTTAACCAATCATTGAATCGATGTCACGTCATTATGCCGCAGTATTTATTGCTAAAGATATGACGACAAAATACTAATTGATAAATGTTGTTGATCACTGTTATTTTCTATTATAACACCATTTTTTTATAAACTTGCCACACTGGAAAAAATAACTGTTAATTTCGCAATATAATACTGGCAGCTACGACACCAATTTGTCTCTACTTAATTTTTACAGTGCAATTATCTTGAAATTTCCGCGCACATTGATTTTTTTAAATGAATAGTTAACTTGTTTACTTCAAAATGACACATTTCACTCAAAAAATATCCGAATACGATTATGAGTAGCCCGTGTAAAGTTTTTGTAGTGAATGCGTTAACCCCTTAAGGGTCGCATTAAATTACGGTTTAAAAATTCAAATTCATTATTGCAACCACTTTTTTGAAAAAAAAAATATTAATCTTATTTAATGACAAGTAAAATGATACCAGAATAAAACCAATAATACTATTCTGAATAAAACTCGTGAAGCTTGCAGCCCGTGAATGTCTCGGACGCGACGATTAAGTGGTTAATATCAGATGAATTATTCTTCAAGCTGGCTCCTAAAAATCTTTCCTGGCGTCTAAGAACTTTTAACATTTCTCAGTCCGTGGTCATAATCCATATTATATTTCCACCCAAATATAGTTTTTTTTTTTCATTCCCTTTTACAACCTCTGTTTTGTGTTAAGTGAATTTTGTTAAGAATCAAATTTATTCTGAAAATTTATTCACGGACTTCTTCGTATTACGCAGAAGAAAAATGATATATGTACGAATTCAATAACACAATCAGTAGAAGAATGACAAAAATATGCCTGAAGAAGGATTTATACATAAATTGTCATTTCCAGACAAATCGCATTCTATATTATATTATATTTCCACCCATTTACAGTTTTTTTTCATTCCCTTTTACAACCTCTGTTTTGTGTTAAGTGATTTTTATTAAGAATCAAATTTATTCTGAAAATGTATTCACAGACTTCTTCGTGTCACACAGAAAAATGATATATGAATTCAATAACACAATCAGTAGAATAATTACAAAAGTTTGCCTGAAGAAGGACTTTTACGTAAATTTGTCATTCCCAGACCAGTCGCATTCATCGCCATCGGCTGATATAGATCTTTCTGTCAGTTAAAAAATTTCCTTTTCTGGAAGCATGTCTGATTTTATCATGAGTTTTTGAGGAATGATAGGTTTTTCTTTAAAACTACTTTTCGAGAAACAACTTTCTTATATCTCAAATTCTTTGTTGTAAAAAAGCTGAAATCGAAGAAAACTGTATCGATAATTTTCTAGGTAGCATCATTTTTAAAAGGATGACACAAAAAGTGTTATATTTTGTAGGGAATGCGTTAATATCAGATAAATTATTCTTCAAGCTGGCTCCTACAAATTTTTCCTGCCGCCTAAGAATTTACAACGGTTGTCAGTCCCTGGTCATGACCCATATTATATTTTCACCTAATTACAGTTTTTTTTTTTTTAATTCCTTTTTGCAACCTCTGTTTTGTATTAAGTGAATTTTGTTAAGAATCAAATTTATTCTGAAAATTTATTCACGGATTTCTTAGTATTATACAGAAGAAAAACGATACATGAATTCAATAACACAATCAGTAGAAGTATTACAAAAAGTCTCCCCTGAAGAAGGACTTCTACATAAATTGTCATTCCCAGACAAATCGCATTCTTTGCCATCGGCGGATATAGATCTATCTGTCAGTTAAAAATTTCCTTTTCTGGAAACATGTCTGATTTTATCATCCATTTTTGATGAATGATAGGTTTTTCTTTAAAACTACTTTTCGAGAAACCACTTTCTTATCTCTCAAATTCTTTCTTGAAAAAGAGCTGAAATCGAAGAAAACTGTATCAATAATTTTCTAGGTAGCATCATTTTTAAAAGGATGACACAAAATATTATTTTTATTCTAAGAATTTTTGTTACAAAAAATTCTTTTATCAGTGTATGCCAATCTCAGTAAAATTATTTTAGAAAAATAATGTAAATTTTCGGTAGTTGAAGGTTTTACCTGTAATGAAAAAGCTCTCTTTTTTTAATTATGCTAAGTTGCTATCCGAAGAAAATGTAAATTTGTTCTTGTCAAACGCATTGCATATTAATGGACATGAAGCGTATGTAACTTTCGAAACATGGAATTTTTTTGCAAAAACACAAGCTTTTTTTTATTTAATTAATTAAACGTTATATTTTTAAGTAAGATTATACACTGCAGAGAAAGTTTTCAGTTTCGGTTTATTTTGCAATAATATATATCTGCATAAAAGCCGTTTTCTGAGAGTAAGTTCCTTATATAAATCTTTAATTTTTGACCTATTTCAAAGAAACTTGTTGTACATGCGTTTTAGGAAATGGAAAAGGTCTCTGTCAACATAAAAACAATATCAGATCACTATTTATATATTTATTCTACCATCTTCCATAATTTGACATTATAGAAATATCTCTTTTTAAAATTTCTAATTTAGTCATTTCTTTCATATTGCCACACCCAAAAAAAAATGACAATAATAATCTAAGTTTATAATTTCTATGTTAATAATATCTAATGTTATATTTTGCATCTAAATATATTATGTCCGAAAAAGTGTAACATTATTAAAATTCACTTGAAACTATTTTTTCCCTTTGGGCTTAATTTAAAAGAAAGCTTTTGATTGTCTCTGAAATTGAACTATGCATCTGATTTTCATAAAATTTGATATGACTCCACAAAATCATACAACAGTTGTATATTTTAAATTTCAAACGATTCGGTTGGGTAGTTTTTGCGTTTTTATATGCGGACAGACAAACGGACGGAAGGATTGAAGCACGGCTATAGATGTTACGTATTTATATAATTACAAACGTACCAAAAACGTACCAAAACGTACAATTATAAACGATTGATTTTTAAATTTCTACCAAGCATGTGCCACTATTCCTTGCTAATTTTTGTCTTTAAAATATTAAAGATCAATAATTTTCAGAAACAGAAATAAATTCAAAGCTTTCAAAGACAACGTTAAGTAAGCGTTATCTGTAAAAGTGAAGAATTTTTACGGATAGAGTGATCAAAGAAATGAAAAGACCCCAATGATTCTCTGAGTTTGGCGTAGTTAAATTAAAAGTATTCAGTTTTATGATTGAAATGGAGTACTTTTTGCCCTCACACGGCGTCGTTACATCTCTGTGAAAGTTTTCATATACATTCGAAATATGAGGCCAAAGGCTTCACAGAACGAAAAGACATTTAGAAAGATTCATTTAACTTAAGTTATGAAAAATTATTTTACATCTTTGAATGCGAAATCTCTAAACGGAAAATTGCTTTAGGGAGGGAAACTTTTGAATCAAGCTGTGAGACAGTCTTTTATGATTTTTTTTAAGCTACTAATGTTTTTCTTGAAATAAATTTACGGGTTTTTTTTCTTTTTAACAAAAAAAGTACATAAGGATTACAATGCATTATTAAAAGGGGAAAATCGCATAATGAACATTTTAAAAATATAATGAAGCCGCATGATGATTTTGATATTTTTTCTGAGATTTTAAGTTTTACTTAATCAATTAAATGCAAACATTAGCCAAAAAGCAAAAGTAACATTTTTTAAAAAATAAATGCAAGTGTATTTTAAATACATAGATAGTATGAGAGTCTGAGAAACAGCCTCAAGAAATCTTCGGTTACAGAGCATCCGAGTAACATACAAACTATTTAGAATCAACTCATCTTAATTTTAGTCATTAGTGCTGATATTACTAATTTATTTATTTATTTTCATTAAATATATTTCCTATTTATCAGATTCTTTGAGTAAGCAATCTTTCATGCAATTGGATTTCAATATTTGGTGTATTATAGTTTTTAAAATATTGCTAGTAAAAACTTTACAAATATCACCATGAAATTAGCTTAAAATATTTCTTAAACTCTTAATGTATCAACACGATATAACTGATAAACTAATAAAAAAGCTAATGATTGTTAACTGTCTACCTTAATATACGACTATTCTTTGCTAAATTCTCTTTATTAAATGTTAAGAATTAATAATTTCCAAAAACAGAAATATATCCAAAGCTTTCAAAGACAGAGTTATTTTAAAGGTATATAATTTTTACATATAGAGTGATCAAGAAATGAAAATATCCCTATCATTCTCTGAGTTTGGCGTAGTTAAATTAAAAGTATTCAGTTTTACGATTGAAATGGAGTATTTTTTGCCCTCACACGGCGTCGTTATATCTCGGTGATGTTTTCATAGACATTTGAAATATGAGGCTAAAGGCTTCACCAAACGAAAAGACATTTAGAAAGATTCATTTAACTTTAATATGAAAAATTATTTTATATTTGTGAATGCGAAATCTCTAAACTGTAAATTGCTTCAGGGAATGAAACTTTTGAATCAAACTGTCAGATAGTCTTTTATGTATTTTTTAAAAGCTACTGATGATTTTCTTGAAATAATTTTACGTTTCTTTAACACAAAAAAATAAATAAAGATTATAATTTATTATTAAAATATAAAAATCGCATAAAGAACATTTTTAAAATATAATCAAAGTCACATAATAATTAATATTTGACTAAGTTTCAGTTCTTAAAGTCTGGATTAATCGAATTATTTTGATTAATAAAAATACCGATTAATATAATTTTTAATCGATTGATTTTTCTTTCCGTGATTTTAAGTTTTATTTAATGAATTAAATTTGAACATTCACAAAAAATTAAAAAATAACTTATTTATTTTTCAATAAATGCAAAGTTATTTTAAATATGTAGATAATATGAGAGTCGGAGAAACAGACTCAAAAAACCTTCTATTACAGAGCATCCGAATAACATACAAACTATTTAGAATCAAGGCTCATTTTAATTTTAGTCACTAGTACTGATATTACTAATTATTTTATTTAATTTCATTATATACATTTCCTACTTATCAGGTTCTTTGACTACGCAATCTATTATGCAGTTGGCTTTCAATATCTTGATGTATAATATTTTTAAAAATATTGCTAGAAAAAACTTTACAAATATCACCATGAAATTAGCTTAAAATATTTCTTAAACTTTTAATATATCAACAAGATACAACTGATAAACTAATAAAAAAACGAATGATTGTTAACTTTCTACTAACATATATGACTATTCTTTGCTAAATTCTTTCTATAAAATATTAAGAATTAATAATTTTCAAAAAGAAAAATAAATCCAAGGCTTTCAAAGATAGAATTATTTTAAAGGTAAATAATTTTTACATTTAGAGTGATCAAGAAATGAAAAGATCCCTATGATTCTCTGAGTTTGGCATAGTTAAATTAAAAGAGTTCAGTTTTACGATTGAAATGGAGTATTTTTTGCCCTCACACGGCGTCGTTATATCTCTGTAAAAGTTTCCCATAGACATTTGAAATATGAGGCTAAAGGCTTCATCACAGGACGAAAAGACATTTAGAAAGATTCGTTTAACTTAAGTTATGAAAAATTATTTTACATCTGTGAATGCGAAATCTATAAACTCAAACTGCTTCAGGAAGGGAAACTTGTGAATCAAGCTGTTAGTCAGTCTTTTATGTAATTTTTAAAAGTTACTAATGATTTTCTTAAAATAACTTTAAATTTTTTTAACACAAAAAAATGCATAAAGATTATAATGTATTATTAAAATATAAAAATCACATAATGAAGAGTTAAAAAATATAATAAAAGTCACATGATAATTAATATTTGATTAAGTTTTAGTTTTTAAAGACTGTATTAATCTAATTGTTTTGATTAATAAATAGACCGAATAGTATAATTTTTAATCGATTGATATTTCTTTCTGTGATTTTAAGTTTTATTTAATGAATTAAATATGAACATTCACAAAAAAGCAAAAATAAATTTTCAATATTTCAATAAATGCAAGGTTATTTTAAATACATAGATAGTATGAGAGTCTGGGAAGCATACTTAAAAAACCTTCTGTTACAGAGCATCTTAGTAATATACAAAAGATTAAAAAGCTTATTGATAAAAGATTTATCCTAATTTTAGTCGGTACTACTCCGTTATCCCGTCAACCAATTTCGCTAAATTATACAAATCGCCAAACTAATAGCCAAATTATATATATTGACATAATTTTTATTTTAAATAACGAAAAAACAAATAATTAGTAGAATATTAATAAAAATATTAATAAAAAGTCGAAATAAAAATCACTTAATGACATTTTAAAAACATGAATCGTATTTAATGTCATTGAATGTGACATTCACGATTATCCATTATTGGCATTTAATCTTATAGTTTGGCGATAATTTTTTGGTCGACGGGGTAACCTAGTAGTACATTTTAGTCATTAGTACTCATATTGTTAATCATTTTATTTCATTTCATTAAATACACTTCCTATTAAAGAGGTCGTTTTGTTACGCAATATTTCATACAGTTGGCTCTCAATCTCTTGGTGTATAATAATTTTTTTAAATATTGCTAGTAAAAACTTTACATACATCTCCATAAAATTAACTTAAAATATTTATGTACGTGAGTATAATAAAATGTCAGAAATAAACATGTCTACATGTTTATTTAACTATATTACTGAACAGGCTGTAAAATAATTGTATATTATTGTTTTTACCAGTCTATTAAGCAAAAGAATACATTATTGTATTCTGTATCCATGATGCATTTAAATACGTTTAAATTAAAACGAGAACTATTAAATATTCTTTCTATTGGTACAGATGTTTCAGTCATACATACTGTTTCTTTTTTTCTTTTTTTTTTTCTATTAATAAATCGAACTAGAAATTGGTACTTCTTATGATGCAATATCTAATAAGTTTTATAAAATCATCACCCAGTTCAGCCTCTTCTTTGAATAACGTTAGGTTAGAGACTTAAGATTGGTTAGATTGGGAACAAAACAGAAATAAGCAATGTGTTTTGTTTCATCTATCTCGTTATTTCTCTACATATAAATTTAATGCAATTTTCTTGGCTTCTTTTACTTCAATTGATGCAATCATTCATGACGATGCAATCAATGATAACTTCAATTGATGACTTGAATAACTTTTGCTGAAATATTGTTGGAAAATTATTTTGTTGAGATACCTTTCTTAATATTTACTTTAGTTTGTTAATTTTTAAAAAAATAATCGGATTTTAGCAAAATTTAATCGAATTAATAAAACAGATTAACTTTCTCTCTCTTTATGTATACGTATATATATATAGTGGCTATTTAGTATTGCCCTTGATAACGAGCTAAATACCACATTTTCAATTTTATTTCTAATTCTGACAGCTCCTCTCCTACAAATGCAATGCATTATTTTCTTTGTTGGAAATCGGTTTTTAAATATGTATTAAGGGAGTGTTTCTCTAATGATGTGCTTTCTAATGCTTAACCATTTAAAAATGGGAGTTATTAATAACTTATCTATAATAGCTTCTTTATCAAGTAATATTTTCAAGCAGTGAAATTCTAAAGTGAAATACTGAAATGTCATCTTGATAATGTAGACGAATAAAGTCTCCTATTGCAATATTAATCTATCAAAGTTCATCCTTTAACATAAGAAAAATACTTAAAATGAAATTTCAAACTTTCCGAAGTGTTAATGATCTTTTCTTTTTCAAAATCTACATCGTCTAACTGTCTAACATTTTTAATTAATTGAGCTTACTGGGAAACCAATTCTTTTGTAGGCGATACGTTTAACTTTTCTTTTCTTTGATTTCAAAAATCTCATTTCATTTTTCAAATCTCATTTGAAATATGTCAAGAACTAGCGCAGTTCTGCTTTCCTTTATAGAGCAAAGAGTTTCAAAATTTTTAAGAATCTTTCTTCTCCTCTAAATATCAGTCGAAGCAAACTCATAACCCTTTCTAGGTTTTGTCTTTACCACAATTACTTTCACACGTTTGTCTTTAACATTCAATTTTAAACACACTTACGGTATAATATCATATACTACATTTTTTCAACCCTAATTAAAAAATTTTAACCCGCGAGAACTCGCGCATGAGATTTTTTTTCTCCATCGTACCCTTTTTAAGACTATTTTTCATTTTAATAAAATTTCAAAATGTGATTTCGATTACTTTACCTCTTTTTGAATAAAAGTACTAAGCCAAACAAAAAATTTGATAATAAGTGACTGTAAAGTAAAAGAAAAGAATTGGGCACCGTGAGAGAAATTCTCATAACGAGTTCTCCCGGGTTAAAGAAAGGTTATTAACTTTTGTGTGAATCCTAAAACATTTTGATTTTATCACAGATTTTTAGAATTCCAATATAGAATTTCAGTAAATTTCATGCTGTTTCAGAAACGTCAGGGCCTAACGAAAGCAGAACACCGGGACTCCTTGAACAAAAATGATAGATAAATAAGCTCAACATGTAAACAACTCTAAACATATGAATGCTGAAAGATTCTGGGATTTCCATGCTGCCATGGAACCATGACCAGAGGATGAGTGATACGAATAACACATCAGCATATAGTCAAGAATAGAAGGTCTATCAATAGTACTATATGTACTACAAAAAAAATTAAGAATTGAACTACAGAATTTAAAAATAGAGTAAATTAATGTTAGATGAAACAAGTTGGAAATTGCACGTGAAGCGTAGCAAATGAGGTGCGTTTGTACGATAATGAAGTTTTAAAAATATCCCTCTCATATATCAATCTCATAAAATTGTAAATAGTTAATTACAATTAAAATGCTCACCAAACAATGTTCTCACTATACTCATTATGTAATGGAATACTTTTGTGTGGCCTTGTAAATCAATAATAAAGGTTCTTTGCACAACAGATTATGCGAAATCTATATTATAATATATAGCTTATGATGCATATCAATATCATTATGTTCGAATAAGTGTAATATTATTAACCCATTTTAGGCCAAGCACAGAAATTTTATAAAATGTAACATTATTTTTATTGAAATATGCTTAAATTACATACATTAAGACACAAAAAAAGATTCGTGCATGAAAAGTAATATTTTATATAAGAAATAATATTTTATATAATAATATAAAATATTATTTCTTATAATGAATAATATGAATATGAATAATATTTTTATGACTTTTGTTTTATTCTTATTTCATATACAGAATTTGCAACTTTAATCTATTTTAAAAACATATAATTCATTTCAATTGGAATAATAATATATTTTTAAAAAGTCGAATTTGTCAAAGGCGTTTCAAATTAAAACTCTAGCGTATTTTGAAATTTTTTTAAGAGAAAGTGTTTACTCCAATTGAATTACTAATATTTTATGGATGTCTTCAAAAGCCTTAAAAAATAGAAGAAAAATAAAATTCTTGAAAAAAATGTGTCAGAGTGTTAAAAAAAAATATTTATCGAAATGTTTCGTATACGAACCTTTGGCCGAAAATGGGTTAAAATGCATTTGAAACTTATTTTTTCATTGACTGTAATATAACGGAGTACTTTTGATTGTCCCTGTATTTGATCTATACATCCTATTTTCAAAAAAAAAAAAAAAAAAAAAATGAAATGACTTGACAAAATTATGTAATAAGTATGTAATTTAAATTTCAAACGATTAAAATGCATTTGCAACATTTTTCCCCGTTGACCGTAATGTAACGGAATACTTTTGATCGTCCCTGTAATTGATCTATCCATCCGAAAATCTCATAAAATTTGAAATGACTCGACAAAATTATGTAATAATTATATATTTTAAATTTCAAAAGATTGGGTTGGGTAGTTTTTACGTTGTTATTTGCGGACAGACAGACAGACGGACATTTTAAGGTCAGTATTATATTTTTTCAGACATAGGATTTTAGACATACACTGTTAAAAATCTGCTGCATTTTGTTGCAACGCACTCCCCTGCTTGTATAGAAAACGGTTACTTGGCCGTGAAATGGAGCTTTCTCATTGGTAGCTTTCTCATAGAGATATCCTTCTATAGTAAAAAAAAAAAAAAAAAAAAAAAAAAAAACTAGCCTTAAAAGGAATGACTCCTGGAATGATGCTGATGTGTAAGATTTCCGGAACTAACGAATCCGGGTAGACCACTCCTTCCATGAGTCGAATAGACCAATCAGGAAAGGGCTCAGTCTATGCATCGCGAAGCGTTTCCAACCGGGATTGCAAAGAAATATCACAACAGAGTGTTACATGCTTGCCCGCTTAATCGAGTATTACAGAAATACTACATTTATGTGCTTGCCCGCTTAGTAGAATATTGCTGAAATACTTCATTTATATGCTTGCAAGCTTAATAGAATATTACCAAAATACGACATTTATATGCTTGCCCGCTTAATCGAATATTATCGAAATACGACATTTATATGCTTGCCCGCTTAATCGAATATTACCGAAATATGACATTTATATGCTTGCCCGCTTAATCGAATATTACCGAAATACGACATTTATATGATTGCCCGCTTAATAGAATATTACCGAAATAGGACATTTATATACTTGCCCGCTTAATAGAATATTACCGAAATACGACATTTATATGCTTGCCCGCTTAATAGAATATTACCGAAATACGACATTTAAATGCTTGCCCGCTTAATCGAATATCACCGAAATACGGCATTTATATGTCTGCCCGCTTAATAGAATATCACCGAAATACGACATTTATATGCTTGCCCGCTTAATAGAATATTACCGAAATACGGCATTTATATGCTTGCCCGCTTAATATAATATTACCGAAATACGACATTTATATGCTTGCCCGCTTAATCGAATATTACCGAAATGCTACATTTATATGCTTGCCCGCTTAATCGAATATTACCGAAATATGACATTTATATGCTTGCCCGCTTAATCGAATATTATTGAAATACTATATTTATATGCACCCGTTTACTCGAATATTACTGAAACGTTACACTTATATGCTTACCCGTTTAATCGAATACTATTGAAATACGAATGCACTCGTTTATTCTCCTTCTATAGTAAAAAAAAACTATACTTAAACAAATCTCAAGAAATAACTCGTGGAATGATGCTGATGTGTAAGGTTTCCGGAAATAACGCGTCCGGGTGGACCACACCTTCCATGAGTCGAATAGACCAATCAAGAAACATTCAAAATTGAGTGTATGGAAAATAAGGTATCGCGAAGCGATTCCATGGGGTATTGGCGAGCGCAGCAAGCAGGGGTAGCCTACAACTTAGAATCGAGAAGCCTACAACTTGGCCACGAAACCTACAACTTGGAATCGCGGGGGGTTGGCGAGCGTAGCGAGCAGGGGGGCTGAGCCCCCCTAGTTATATACAAGCGGTGAAGTGCGTTGCAACAAAATGCAGCAGATTTTTAACAGTGTAGGAAGACAATCATCTAGGAGATTTTTAATAAGGTCAGACAGCATAATACTAGAAAAACGACTCAAATACTCAAATATTACCACAGATAGTAGACTCGGACCAAACGACAAATTCTTCAACATTATACGGCAGCAGAAAAGTATGTAATATTCTGCTTGAAAAAAAAAGTTACCTTTGTAAACTAGAGTTGCAAAGACTAGAAAAGACCCAGTTTAAAACTGCGTATAAACTGGATTTCTTGGGAATAAATCAAGTGCTTTGGGAATAAACCAGGAAAAAAATTTTTGCAGAACAAAAAGCTAATAACATTTCGTCACTTAATATTTAAAAAACGGGAATTAAGCAGTAAAGCGTGCATTTCTAAATGAAAGTGTCTTTTTAAATGCATTTTTATTGCCATCTGCTAAAATAATATTTACATAAAAAAATTTCATCGAAATTTTGAAAAGAAAAAGTAATGTTGTTAGTTAAGTGTAAAACGTTTTTTTTTTTTTTTTTTTTTTTTTTTTTTTTTTTTCCAATTTTAGTGCTAACTGAAGTTGATTTTGACTTTGAAGATTATGAAGACGTAAATTACCCTTATTTTGATCATTTCTATTTTGAAAACATTTCTAAAGTTTAAGGAGATTAAATATGACATAAAAAATGTAGTTTGAACTTAAAATAAAAATAATGAAACTGTGCTTTCTCATTTTTTATTTGTAAAACTAGTCGTAACATTGTAATATGATAAGTAATACATCGAGTTTTGAACGATATCATTTGATTCAGATTAAAACATTCATAGTATACAATACTTCGCTCTATCTGGTTAAAAAAAAAAAAAAAAAAAAAAAAAAAAAGTTGAGCTTACAAATTTTTTGCAGAACAAAAAGCTAATAACATTTCGTCACTTAATATTTAAAAAATGTGAATTAAGCAGTAAAGCGTGTATTTCTAAATAAAAGTGTCTTTTTAAATGCATTTTTATTGCTATCTGCTAAAATAAAATTTACATAAAAAAATTTCATCGAAATTTTGAAAAGAAAAAGTAATGTTGTTAGTAAGTAAGCAGGGCCGTAGCTAGAAATGAATAATAAGAAAGGGCGGGGGGGGGGGGGTCATATCTTCTCTTTCTCTCTGACGTAGAAAGATAAATTAGTTCATATTCACATTGTAGGTGCTATATTACTTATATAATATGAATCATCACTTTAAAATATCAAAATACTTATGTTGTGCTATAAGTGATATATTAAAATAAAATCGCAAAAATACCTCTATACATTAAAATAAAATGGCAAAACACCTTGATATATTTAAATAAAATGGCAAAATTACCTCTATATATTAAAATAAAATGGCAAAAATACCTTGATGCATTAAAATAAAATGGAAATTTCTTAGTAAATTGTTGTAATAACTTCATTTTATACTAAGAAAAAAATATGATGATGAACAAGTCGACTGTATAACTAGTGCAATATTAAACATCATGTTAGCTTCATATGTGCAAGTAGGATGAACGGGTGTTGAAACACTTTTTTTAGTTATAATTTAGTATGTCTGCAAAACTGTGAAAGGGCCTCTAAACTAAATTAGGTTTTTGAACAGAATTTCATTTGAATTTTCGAAACACAAATTTACTTAGTGACCTTGGAATCTTTTCCAGGAGAGGCTCAAAATGTTTTATGGCGGTTGAGCATCCCCCTACCCTGGCCCCTCTTAGCTACGGCCCGATAAGTGATTAAGAAAAAACTTGTAACAAAAATCATTACAAAAGACGCCAGGAAAATCTTCAAAGCACGCCATGGCGGCCACGTCGATGCTTTGGTCAGCTTTGTTCTAAATCTTCAGAAAAGATTTATTTTTATATGATATTATTTTAATTGCTGTCAAATGAATATCAGATTGTAGACCAATATAATTCATAACAACGTTTATTTTTTACATATAATACTTTGCAAAGTATGATTAACCTATATAAAATTTACAAAATGATAACTAATGATTATTTTGACACATCTTTTTTCCAATCAATAAATTCTTCTATATGATCTTGTAGCTAATTAATCTTGATATAGAGATAGAAATAAAATTCTAGGATTTTGCCTAAAACAGAAACTTTGCCATTGTAAACATTCAAATGAAATATTAAAGGGTATACGGTATTTAAAATTTTTAAATAAAAATAACTTCATATTTTTTGGCCATTATATCTATTAAAGCACGTATTTTAAAATCTATTATTTTCTACATGTAATAAAAAAAAGAATGTCTTATAGCTATAAATGGATTTAACTTTTATTGAATTTAGAATATAAAAATTTTGTATGTTTAAGAATTAAAAAATCAAAGTAAAACAGAACCAATGTATTAATAAAATGAGTGTAGAAGCAAACGTTCATAATCGCTCAAATTATCTTGAATTTCAGAGAAAAAATCAGCTTATCAGCCTATTTTAGGAACTCTAGAGCATTTTTATCTACAGTCACCGCAAAAAAATTCTTGACATTTCCGATTTCATACGTTTTATTAAATATCTAAAAATATACATAAAGAATAACTCCAAAACTTTAGATCTATAAACAAAATAGTACAGGTCATATATTTTCGAGAAGATTTTTTTCCAAAATCCAATAGGGGAGCGTCAATAAATTGAAAAAGAACGAATATCTTTTGAATAGCCTTGTCAAAACTAATGCTGTAAAAACGTTTAAAATGCAGATTATGATTAAGTGGATTATGTTAATAAACTGTGTACATTTTAATGCGGTTAGCATGTATACTCGTAGAGAAATTAAGGTTTTTATAAAAACGGTCCCAAATTTTGCCAAGTTTTTTGCTTATAATTTCCAGAGTTCCTAATAAAAAACAATGTTCTTTTCAGAAATTATGAGAAATGACATTGTACATAATACCCTCTAATCAAAATTTAAAAATATTAATAATTGTATGAAAAAGGAGCAGGTTTACTAAATAAATTTTCACTGAGCATGCGTCATCTCTATAAAATTTTCATTTGCATATTGTGTTAGCTAAATGTATAGAGAAACTTTTGTTAAAGTTTCAAACTCATAGCTTGAAAACTATGAAAATTATCGTCTAAAGAATAAGATCAAAATCCGATGTTCCCAAAATGAAACAAAAAAAATGGGGGGCTGTATCCATAGTCCATTGATTAGTGTCTACACAGTATTGCACGTACTACTAAAAAAATATTTGGATACAGCTCCTCATCTTTTTGTTTCATTTTTGGAATAACGGATTTTTATCTTCTTCTATCGACGATAACTTTCAGAATTTTCAAGCTATGATTTTAAAACTTTAACGAAAGTTGCTCTATTTATGTAGCTAACACAATATGTAAATGAAATTTATATAGAAGTGACGCATGCGCAGTGAAAATTTATTTAGTAAACCTGCCCTTTTTTCATACAATTATTAATATTTTTAAATTTTGATTACAGGATATTATGTACAATGTTGTTTCTCATAATTTCTGAAAAGAACATTGTTTTTTATTAAGAACTCTGGAAATTATAAGCAAAAAACTTGGCAAAATTTGGGACCGATTTTATAAAAACCTCAATATCTCTACGAGTATACACGTAGAGTAAAACGTATACACATCTGCATAAAAATGCACACAGTTTATTACCATAAGCCACTTAATCATAATCTGCAGTTTGAAAGTTTCTACTACATTAGTTTTGACAGGGTTATTCAAAAGATATTCTTTTTTTTTCAATTTGTTGACGCTCCCCTATTGGATTTTGGAAAAAAAAAATCTTCTCGAAAATATATGACCTGTACTATTTTGTTTATACATCTAAAGTTTTGGAGTTATTTTTTATGTATATTTTCAGATATTTAACAAAACGCCTGAAATCAGAAATGTCAAGATTTTTTTTGCGGTGACTATATTTGTCATATGTTTTTGTAAAAGAAATAGTATAAAACATTAGGTTTGGTTTTAAAACATAATCCATTGACTGTGAAAATTCCCTATTTAAAAACATTGTTTAGAATAAATAGCATATACAATGACGTAAAGTAATTAGAAAAACCTAAATATCGGTCTTCACAACTTTCCAAAACTCTTCTACGTGGTTGAAAATTAGAAATTATATTAAATTTCCACCAAAAGATGGAGCTACACACAACACTGTAACTAATTTAAAGAAATAGTTTCGTTCTGTAAAGCTCACAATATGCTGTTTAGAATATGAATATATGAATCTGATTGTCAAGTATTTGACACTCCAGCAACAAGTTAAGCGATGTCTAATATGAATACCGATCAAGCTTGGATGTTCAAAATGTGTTAGCTTTCACTTTAATAGAGGACGAAATGCTAATTTTAGTATTCTTTGTAATATATATATATATACCTTAGGCTATTTCCATGTGAACTTGTTTGTCTGTTACATACCACGATTTTTAGCTACCAGTATTTTAAAGAGGAAAAATGTGACATATTTTATCGAAAATGTCTCATCACTTGAATAAGGCGAAGCAAACTTTTCGAAAATAATGGTGGCCAACAAACATAGCAATTTTCAGCTGTGTAACAAACAAGTTCGCGTGGAAATAGCCTTTATTATTTAATGTGTTGATTGCTTTATATTGCACAAGTTCTACTTCATATCCATTCACCGTATTACCAGCCTACTGTTCAACATTTTGCGAAATTCATGGCTCCTCATTTACCAAAATACAATTTATTAGATATCTGAATATAATCCTGATTATGCTTGAATGTTCGAATGTGTCGGATTCATTAATTCAACCCGGATTAGTCCGATCGGTTACTTCGAATTATTTCAACCTACACCGAATGTTTAACAGTGTAGTTTAAGAGATAACTATATCTGGAACAGTTTCAAAAATCCGATTAGGTAATATATCCTTTAACCCTTTGCGGGGCAGGGCATATTCATTGCTTAAGTATTGAAATTAATGACTGACACCGGAATTTTAAAACAACTTTATTTTTAAATAAGAAAGCACTATACTTCACGCATTCAATAAACCGTAATTTTCTTTAACAAAATTCCGGTGCGAATGTGGCGTTTGGGAATTAAAATTAAGTGGTATATCTATGAAACCACCGCCCCTCAAAGGGTTAATTATGGATGCGTTCAGCGGAGTTACCGGTTATGTACTGGTAGGATCAGTTAGTTACGAAAACATTCGGTACTCTAGCCGATACACACACAAGTCGTTCAGCAGATAGTAACCGGAAGTGATATGTAAGGGACTGAACCATTCATTGGACTGAACCAAACGAGAAAAAAAAAATCTCGATTAGTTGAGTCACGTGATCAGTTATATGAACATTTATGACAACACTAATAAAAGAATAATTATAGTAACGTAATTCAAATGGTGCTACTAGTAAACAATACCAATGGAGTCCAGTAATTTTATCAATCAGTTAGAAACCGGTCACTTACCGTGGCGTCATATAACTGGTCCCATTCGTTAGACCTGCTGAACGCGCTCTATGTTAACCATTTTTTTCAGAAGACACATCATACATTTTTCGTCATAACTAGCTTAATTATAAGAATTTTTGTGATCTTTTTAATTTTTTTAACCTTTTCAGTTTTAAAGTCGACTGTAGTAGACACTAGAGCCATTAAATTAGTTTAAATGTTTGTAGAATTGTTAAAATCACTTGCAGATCTTTTTAATAAATGCGTGCATATCATAACCATTGATATATTGATTGGTATATCTTTGGAGATGCTTTGTAATGACTTTAAATTAATTTTTGTGGTTCTTCGTAACATTTGTCTCAGGACTGAAGAGGTTAATTTCCTTTAATTCCTTTCATAGAAGACTTTGACTTTTCGTACATTTTTTAACGATTGTTTAGGACAACATTCGTGTAGTACTTTTAGACCGGCAGGTGCCTCTACAAACCCTCACCTCATCGAGTTCACGGCAAGAATTTCCAAATTAGAACTCGATCCAAATATTAAAATTCAAATAGTCTGAAAAGTCTTGGTGGAAAATACCTTCAACTCTTATAAGAATTGTCTTTCAGTGGTTAACTAATAGAGTTACCTTTGTGTTTTTCTGCTTCCAGACCTCCATGTTTTTTTATCGTTAGGTGCAAAAAATATCAGTCATAAACTTATCGATCAATCACCAAAAATCGGGTTAGGAGGTGGTATCCACCAAGATATGACTTGGTAGTTCAGTTGCATTTTATTATGCTAATCGAGTTATGTCCAATCTTTAAATTTCAGACATCAACCTGATGAGGTAATGGTCCATATATTATCATCCGATCAATTTAAGACTATTACTTAATCAATATCTCAATTCATCTCGCTATTGTTAAAGATATGGGCGTGGAATGCATTCGTATATTTAAAATATCTCCTCTGGAATTTAAAAGTTTCACCTTCGTTTCTCTGTGTACTCTTCCTTAAGGTTGTCTCTTTTTCTCATTTGTCAAAATATTTCTAAACTATGCACTTAATTTTATGTGAAAAACTAAGATTTTATTCGCAGCTTGTTAGGTTTTTAATGCATTAAATATTAAATTAAGCATATATTTTAATTTTTTTAATTAAGAAAAAAACGACAATTTTTAAGAATAATACAAATAAGAAAAAAATTAAAACAATTAATTTCGTAAGAAGATATTTTAAATAATACATTCTGCATTAGTAAGTTTAACATTAGTGAGAATAATTGGGAAGTTCACTAACAATCTTAAAATACAGACTCGTATATTACTTACCCATCGTACGTAGTATAGGGTAAGTCTTGCAATCGTTTTGAAAATCGAAAATTTTTTTGACGGATTTACACGTTTCGGACACAGGAGATTACGAAAAACATATTTTTAGAAAAAAAAATTTGCCGTCCGTCCGTCTGTGTGTCTGTCTGTCTGTCTGTCTGTAACCGCTCTATCTCCCGAACAAATTGAGATAGAGATTTGAAATTTTGTATGTGCTTAGTATGTAAGAATGGGACGAAGCCTATTTAATATCAGTAACCTCGATTATCCGGAACTATTTTTTTCGGACTCTCGAAAAATTCGTTCTGATGAAAGGTACATAAAAATTTTCGAATTCTTTTATTTTAAGGAGTGGACGTAAAAAGCAATAAAATAACACAAATTTTGCATGAAAAACGAAGTCAATCGGATAATTAGTTGTTGAGATATTTCTAATCCTATTTTCCACATTCTTTGATTTTTCATGACCCTGTATTTCATTCGAATTTCAATTCAAAGATATATTTTAATTGGAAATGAGATACTTAATTCGATGCAAGAAACCGTTAGTGAATATAATTATTATTTTTGGAGTTATAAGGATGTTTCTATTACGCAATTCAGTGCTACTTGAATAGTTTGGCGTTTCATACAATTTATCAAAATTGGGTCATCAGAAATTCATTAATAGAACATGATTATGTGTTAAAAATACTTAAATATACGTGTATATTTTGTTTTGGAATTGTAATGCATTTTATAAATTGTTTACATGCGTTATGTTTTCATATATTGTGCTATGCATATCCATTATGGGTAAGTATTACGGTGGCCTCCAACGACTAGTTTTTACACTTGTTTTCAAACTAACATCTAAACGTTTATCCCAAATCTGTAAAATATTAATCATTAATAAACTAATCTCAATTAAGTACTTTGCTTGTTAGAATTATTAATAATGTACTCTTGTCAAATAAATATGTTTGAGTTCTTCTTAAACTGATAAAAGTTCTTACCAATTTTGTTTTTAATGTTGTTGTTATTGTTTCTGATGAGCTTTAAACTCAATTTTTTTTCTTTATTTTCTTCAAATATAAACTTATTGAACCCTTTGGGTTATTTTTCTCTCTTCCATCAAGTGCGATGGCATTAAGAGACAAAGATGCCAATTTTACACTACATTAATCATTCTCGTTGCAAATTTTTTTCACATTTCTGTCAGCACCATTCGCTGAGCAGTGGCCAAATTTTTAATACTTAATTCCCTACTGAATTGTTGAAATTTCTTTTATATGCACAAACTTCATATTCGACTCGATGTTGAGTTTAAGATCCATTGTTGAGTTTAACATATAATAAATATTCAAAAAAAGAAAACAATAAGATTTAATGTACAATTGAATTTTAATGTTAATCTTTCAATGATTAATAATTATTAATTTATACTTAAGATACAGACTCGTTTATTTTGAAATTTGTTTTTAAGCTAACATCTAAATAATTAAACAAATAAACGATAAATTCGGTTCATTAGTGTATATAATAAACTTAAAAAGCAATTACATACTAGACTCACTTCCAAAAGTTAAGCACGAAGATATAAAATGCAAAAAAATCAACAAATACTGCTTTGATTGACACAAAATTCGGCAGGAAAATAGCATATATATTTATGCATAAAACAAAATCAATAATTATATATAGAAATGAAAACAATATTAAATTTTTATAAGTTACCAGATAATGACATACTGGATACTTATACAGAATTATGTATAAAGTGAAAATAAACAGCATAAAATGAAAAAAAAATATATTAATAGGATATGTGATCTTTCCTCATCTGTATACAAAGTTTACACCTTGTGACAATGCTTTCAATTAGGTGGTTAACCATCGCAGAACTAAGCAATCGCCATTCTCCTTGTAGAGTAGTTTCCAGCTCAATAAGAGTGGCTGGAGGTGGGAAACGTAAACATACAGCACGGCCGAGAGCATCCCAAAGATTTTCAATGCGATTAAGATCGGGCGAATATGGTGGCCACACCATACGCGCAATCCCTTCACTCCCCAGGTAGTCATCGACGATGCCAGCTCTATGGGGACGTGCGTTATCGTCCATTAAATCAAAAGTAGGGTCAATTGCTGCAGCGCACAATCTCACAATGGGTTCTAGGACTTCATCTCGATACCGGACAGCCGTCACAGAACCCAGTTTAAAGATGTGTAAGTCGGTGCGGTATTCTAATGAATTCCCTGCCCACACCATAATGCTTCCACCTCGGAATGCGTGATGTTCGGTGATGTTTTAGGGCTGTTTGCATGTTCCTTGTTTTCGCATATCCTTATATGCTTGTCATCTGGCTGCAGAGCAAATCTTGACTCATCAGTAAACATGACATACACCATTCAGACACAGTCCAATTGACATGTTCCTGACACCACTTTAATTGTGTCCCTCTTTTGGACGGATAGAGGAACACAAACTCTAGGTTACCCGGCGTACAGTCCACTCATTTGTAATCGTTGGCATACAGTAGCTGCAGATATCGCCTAACCAATGGACGCTGTAACCATAGATGTCACACGTGTGGAGGTCGCTCTGCGATTCCGCTTGGCTACAATAGCAATATATTGATCTTCCGCGGGGGGTTGTAACCCTTGGGCGACCGACTACGGCCTTTGGACAACTATCTGTGTGGTTTGGAATTGTTTCCATAAACGTGAAATTGCAGAATGATGAACCCCGAAGAAAAGAATAACATCTGTGATCGACTGTCCTGCTTCAATGCGCCCCACAGCACGCCAGCTCTCAGAATCTTCCATTCGCTTTCTGTAAGTCATAGAAACACGTATAGAAACTTTCGTACCATTTATTTTGAAGACATACGTGTCTTCAAAACAAAAGGTACGAAAGTTTTAAGCACCTTCTATTAGCACTTACAATCAACTTCTGTAACCCTTGATAATCCTGGCTTCTTATAAGACTGACCTTTTTGCATATTTCTTGAAATGAAAATGCGATTATCTGTTACCTAACATATTTGCAAACTACCATCTACCTCTGCAGCGATTTGCATCCTCTTCAATTCTGATTGGCTTCAGGAAATTAGCATTTTTCTCTCCGTGCTTAACTTTTGGAAGTAAGTGCACTTACAATAAAGAAGTAGTATGTAATTGTTTAAACTGTTGGAAAACTATTCTACATTGTAAGCAGTATGTAATTTTACTTAAAGCTTTTAATATCTACACTGATGAGCCGAATTTATTGTATATTTAATATAAAACAGTATAATCAGTCTTTTTAGTAATAGCAATAACATATAAATGCTTATCCCAAATCTCTAAATTTTGCATCATTAATAACCTATTGCAACTAAGTTCTTTGCTTGTTAGAAATAACAGTTTTTTACTCTTATCAAATAAATATGGTTGAGTTTTTCTGAAACTGATAAAAGTACTTTGCCAATTTTTGTTTCTGATTAGCTTTAAAGTCGAAATTTTTGTTTTATTTTCTTAAAATGTATACTCATTGAACCCTTTGAGTTATTTTTTCCTCTTCCATCAAGTTCGATGGCGTTAAAAGACAACGATGCCAATTTTATACTACATTAATCATGCTCTTTGCAACTTCTTTTTTTCACATTTCTGTCAACACCATTCACTGAGCAGTTGCCAAATTTTTAATATTTAATTCCCTACTGAATTGTTGAGGTTTCTGTTACGTGCACGAACCTCTTAGACCACTCAATATTAAGTTTAAGATCCATTGTTGTCTTAAGAAGTATTCGAAAACATAAAACAATAAGCTGTTTTGTCCAATTACACTTTAATGATAATCTTTTAACGAGTGTTTATTTTTTAAAATGTTACATAAAAGTAAATTTTTCTTCATTTTTCTTCAAATACTGTTGAATTTTTAACTGAATTGTTGCGATTTCTTTCGTGTGCACGAACCACTTCGACTCGATGTTGAATTTAAGATCCACTGTTGAGTTAAAAATATAATAAGTTTTTAAAAAAAAGAAAACAATAAGCTTTATTGTCCAGTTTCATTTTAATGATAATATTTTAATGATTAAAAATTATTTATTGATACTTAAGATACAGACCCGTACATTTTGAAATTTGTCTTTAAGCTAACATTTAAATGCTTATTCCAAATCTCTTAATTTTTTATCATTAATAAAGGGATCGCAACTAAGTGCTTTGCTTGCTAGAGATATTAGTATTTTACTCTTCTCAAATAAGTTTGGTTTTTCTTAAACAGATAAAAGTTCCTTGCCAATTTTTGTTTCCGGTTAGCTTTAAAGTTGAAATATTTGCTTTAATTTCTTTAAATATAAACTCATTGAACCCTTTGAGCTATTTTTCCCTCTCCCATCAAGGGCGATAGCGTTAAAAGACAACGATGGATGCCAATTTTACACTACATTAATCATTCTCGTAGCAACTTTTTTTTTTACATTTTTGTCAGCACCATTCACTGAGCAATTGCCAAACTTTAAATACTGAATACCCTAATGAATTGGTAATATTTCTTTTATGTACACGAACCTCTTATTCGACTCGATGTTGAGTTTAAAATACATTGTTAAGTTTAGAATATAATAATTATTGAAAAAGATAAAACAATAAGATTTATTGTGCAATTAATTTTAATGATTAATAATTATTAATCGATACTTAAGATACAGTCTCATATATTTTAAAATTTATTTTCAAACTAATATTTAAATAAATAAACAAATAAACGATAAATTCGGCTCATCAAACTGTTGAAAAAGTATTCTTCTTTGTATTGTAAGTACTAGTATGCAATTTAAATTACAGCTTTTAATATCTATTATATACACTGATGAGCCGAATTTATTGATTCTTTATTATAAAACAGTGTAATAGATCCTTTTAGTAATAGTAATAACATCTAAATGTATATCCCAAAATGTCTAAATTTTGTGTCATTAATAAAATGATTAAGTGCTTTGCTGCTAGAAATATTAGTATTTTACTCTTATCCAATAAATATGGTTTAGTTTTTGTTAAACTGATAAAAGTTCCTTGCCAATTTTTTGTTACTGATGAACTATAAAGTCGAAATTTTTGCTTTATTTTTTTTAAATATGTACTCATTGAACCCTTTGAGTTATTTTTTCCTCTTCCATCAAATGCGATGGTGTTAAAAGACAACAATGCCAATTTTACACTACATTAATCATTCTCGTTGCAGTTTCTTTTTTTTACATTTCTATCAGCACCCTTCACTGAGCAGTTGCCAAATTTTTAATACTTAATTCCTACTGAATTGTTGAGATTTCTTTTATGTGTACGAACCTCTTATTTGACTCTATGTTGAGTTTAAGATCCATTGTTGAGTTTTTGAAGATAATAATTATTCAAAAAGTTAAAACAAAAAGTTATTTTGTCCAGTTACCTTTTAATAATAATCATTTAACGAGTGTTTATTTAGAAAAAATATTATATAAAAAGACATTTTTTTTTTCATTTTTCTTCGCCTATTGGAGAATCAGATTATTTGGTTGTTGTGTTTATGACGAAAAATTATTAATACGTGAGATATTGATTCTAAGGGTGGAAGGAAGCCTCTCTGGGGTGTTTCTAAGTGAACTTAAGTGCAGTTGAAATCCCTATACCTGCTATGCTAAATTAATGTACTTTTTCTCATAAACTACTTAAGATATGCACTTGAAATTTTTTATACATAAAATAAACAATTCTTAAAAATCTGAGATAGGAACCACATTTATTATTTAAAAACATGCAATTTTTTCGGAGATAATGATAATAATAAAAGTTCTTTTTATGAGTTTAAACACTTTAAACACTTTTGTGCGCACGAACCACTTCGACTCGATGTTGAATTTAAGATCCATTGTTGAGTTAAAAATATAATAAGTATTTAAAAAAAGAAAACAATAAGCTTTATTGTCCAGTTTCATTTTAATGATAATATTTTAATGATTAATAATTATTTATTGATACTTAAGATACAGACCCGTACATTTTGAAATTTGTCTTTAAACTAACATTTAAATTCTTATTCCAAATCTCTTAATTTTTTATCATTAATAAAGGGATCGCAACTAAGTGCTTTACTTGCTAGAGATATTAGTATTTTACTCTTCTGAAATAAGTTTGTTTTTTTTCTTAAACAGATAAAAGTTCCTTGCCAATTTTTGTTTCCGGTGAGCTTTAAAGTTGAAATATTTGCTTTAATTTCTTTAAATATAAACTCATTGAACCCTTTGAGTTATTTTTCCCTCTCCCATCAAGGGCGATAGCGTTAAAAGACAACGATGGATGCCAATTTTACACTACATTAATCATTCTCGTAGCAATTTTTTTTTTTTTTTTTACATTTTTGTGAGCACCATTTACTGAGCAATTGCCAAATTTTTACTACTTAATACCCTAATGAATTGTTAAGATTTCTTTTATGTACACGAACCGCTTATTCAACTCGATGTTGAGTTTAAAATCCATTGTTAAGTTTAGAATATAATAATTATTGAAAAAAATAAAACAATAAGATTTATTGTGCAATTAATTTTAATGATTAATAATCATTAACTGATACTTAAGATACAGTCTCATATATTTTAAAATTCGTTTTCAAACTAACATTTAAATAAATAAACAAATAAACGATAAATTCGGCTCATCAAACTGTTGAAAAACTATTCTTCTTTGTATTGTAAGTACTAGTATGCAATTTAAATTACAACTTTTAATATCTATTATATACACTGATGAGCCGAATTTATTGTTTCTTTATTATAAAACAGTGTAATAGATCCTTTTAGTAATAGTAATAACATCTATATGTATATCCCAAAATGTCTAAATTTTGTGTCATTAATAAAATGATTAAGTGCTTTGCTGCTAGAAATATTAGTATTTCACTCTTATCCAATAAATGTGGTTTAGTTTTTGTTAAACTGATAAAAGTTCCTTGCCAATTTTTTGTTACTGATAAACTTTAAAGTCGAAATTTTTGCTTTATTTAATTTAAATATGTACTCATTGAACCCTTTGAGTTATTTTTTCCTCTTCCATCAAATGCGATGGTGTTAAAAGACAACAATGCGAATTTTACACTACATTAATCATTCTCGTTGCAGTTTCTTTTTTTTACATTTCTATCAGCACCCTTCACTGAGCAGTTGCCAAATTTTTAATATTTAATTCTTACTGAATTGTTGAGATTTCTTTTATGTGTACGAACCTCTTATTTGACTCTATGTTGAGTTTAAGATCCATTGTTGAGTTTTTGAATATAATAATTGTTCAAAAAATTAAAACAATAAGTTATTTTGTCCAGTTACCTTTTAATAATAATCATTTAACGAGTGTTTATTTAGAAAAAATATTATATAAAAAGACATTTTTTTTTTCATTTTTCTTCGCCTATAGGAGAATCAGATTATTTGGTTGTTGTGTTTATGACGAAAAATTATTAATATGTGAGATATTGACTCTAAGGATGGAGGGAAGCCTCTCTGAGGTGTTTCTAAGTGAACTTAAGTGCAGTTGGAATCCCTATACCTGCCATGTTAAATTAATGTACTTTTTCTCATAAACTAGTTAAGATATGCACTTGAAATTTTTTATACATAAAATAAACAATTCTTAATAATCTGAGATAGGAACCACATTTAATTTTTAAAAAACATACAATTTTTTCGAAGATAATGATAATAATAAAAGTTCTTTTTATGAGTTTAAACACTTTAAACACTTTTGTGCGCACGAACCACTTCGACTCGATGTTGAATTTAAGATCCATTGTTGAGTTAAAAATATAATAAGTATTTAGAAAAAGAAAACAATAAGTTTTATTGTCCACTTTCATTTTAATGATAATATTTTAATGATTAATAATTATTTATTGATACTTAAGATACAGACCCGTACATTTTGAAATTTGTCTTTAAACTAACATTTAAATGCTTATTCCAAATCTCTTAATTTTTTATCATTAATAAAGGGATCGCAACTAAGTGCTTTGTTTGCTAGAGATATTGGTATTTTACTCTTCTCAAATAAGTTTGGTTTTTCTTAAACAGATAAAAGTTCCTTGCCAATTTTTGTTTCCGGTGAGTTTTAAAGTTGAAATATTTGCTTTAATTTCTTTAAATATAAACTCATTGAACCCTTTGAATTATTTTTCCCTCTCCCATCAAGGGCGATAGCGTTAAAAGACAACGATGGATGCCAATTTTACACTACATTAATCATTCTCGTAGCAATTTTTTTTTTTTTTTTACACTTTTGTCAGCACCATTTACTGAACAATTGCCAAATTTTTACTACTTAATACCTTAATGAATTGTTAAGATTTCTTTTATGTACACGAATCTCTTATTCAACTCGATGTTGAGTTTAAAATCCATTGTTAAGTTTAGAATATAATAATTATTGAAAAAAATAAAACAATAAGATTTATTGTGCAATTAATTTTAATGATTAATAATCATTAATTGATACGTAAGATACAGTCACATATATTTTAAAATTTGTTTTCAAACTAACATTTAAATAAATAAACAAATAAACGGGTCAATCCATTTCAAGTGGTCCAACACTGGTCGCTCGACCATTTTTAAAAAATCTGAAATTTTTTGTACAACAGCCCTAACATGATGGAAGTTCAAAATGACCGTTATTTTAATTTTATTATTTTTTGTTTATGCATGGCGGCCATCTTTGTTTCATCGTGTGCAGCGATTTTCTCAGATACTAGGATACACAAAATTGTAAATATCTCGTCTTTTATTTTTCCAATTGAAATGGGGTTTGCAGCATTTTGTTCAGAATAAAATAGGCTAAATATATGGTGGTAGAATAATTTTGAAAAATAAAATTTTACAAGTGAAATTTTAGCACAAAATTTAAGATTTTTTCCAAAATCTATCCGTTTTCAAGAGGAAATTTTTCATTCAAGGAAAACTGTCACACTTACACAATTTTTCTACAAATAGATCAAAAGTGCGTGTACTCATACATCAAGTCCCAGATCTAGGAGTTAATTTCTCTTTGCGAAAAAATTTCCGAAATTCTTGAAAAATTTCAAAAATCGCACTTTTTAGGCTTTGATATCTCTGGTGGGGCACGAGATAAAAATCTGAACTTCTGGCCTTTGATAGTATTATGTAGTAATGTTATGTACAAAAAATTTCAAGAAGGAGATTTGACTACAAGCGGAGATATGACATGGACAATATATGAAAACAATACTGCAAAACTATTCTAACCTACTACGTAATTGTTCAACAAGACTGTCAACCTTACACAATTTTTTCTACAAATAGGTCAAAAGTGCGTGTACTCATACACCAAGTCCCAGATCTGGGAGTTGATTTCTCTTTGCAAAAAAAATTCCAAAATTCGTCAAAAATTTCAAAAATCGCATTTTTTAGGCTTTGATATCTCTGGTGGAGCACGAGATAAAAATCTGAAATTCTGACCTTTGATAATATTGTGTAGCAGTGTTATGTACAAAAAATTTCAAGGAGGAGATTTGATTATAAGCTGAGATACGGTGGTAAAAAAATGTTAAGAAATGCTATTATGAGTGCATTAGGAGAAATGAGATTAGTCTCATTTATTACAATATTTACACAGAAAATATCGTTTGTTGAAACAGTTTAATAATAAATGTTTAATTTACAAAGATACTATATATGCTCAACAAAGAGCTTAACACTATTTACGAGAGATGTTATGAGTTCGACCAGTTACTGTTGTCAATCCATCAGGCTGTTCTTTCTCAAAATTTTATTTGAAGCCACCCAAGTCTTGTCATCCCTTGTTAACTTGAATAAAAATCTCTAGGTTTAATAATTGAAAGCATGTCAACTCGATCAGTTGCAACCCATTGTCTGAAATTTACTTTTCCTGAAATGTGTACCGAGTAAAATTGTTGCAATAGCATTTGTAGTAGGTTTGGTCCTCTGGACAAATAGTGTATTGGCTTAACATACATTCTGAATTGTTTAAATCACACAGACGCATTTGAAGAAGATATTTGTAATTAACATTTAACTCTGTACCATAAATAATTAATTTAAAATTTTGGAGGTATGAACAATTACATAGAAAGTTACAATAGTTTGGCAGTATTGTTTTCTCATATTGTCCATGTCATATCTCAGCTTGTAGTCAAATCTCCTTCTTGAAATTTTTTGTACATAACACTACTACACAATATTATCAAAGGCCAGAATTTCAGATTATTATCTCGTGCTCCACCAGAGATATCAAAGCCTAAAAAGTGCGATTTTTGAAATTTTTGACGAATTTCGGAATTTTTTTCGCAGAGAAATCAACTCCCAGATCTGGGACTTGGTGTATGAGTACACGCACTTTTGACCTATTTGTAGAAAAATTTGTGTAAGGTTGACAGTCTTGTGGAACAATTACATAGTACGTTACAATAATTTGACAATATTATTTTTCACAAATTGTCCATGCCATATCTCAGCTTGTAGTCAAATCGCCTTCTTGAAATTTTTTGTACATAACACTACTACACAATACTATCAAAGGCCAGAGTTTCAAATTTTTATCTTGTTCCCCACCAGAGATATCAAAGCCTAAAAAGTGCGATTTTTGAAATTTTTGAAGAATTTCGGAATTTTTTTCGCAAAGAGAAATTAACTCCCAGATCTGGGACTTGGTGCATGAGTATACACACTTTTGACCTAATTGTAGAAAAAATTGTATAAGGTTGACAGTTTTCCTTGCATAAAAAATTTCCTCTTGCAAATGGATAGATTTCGGAAAAAATCTTAAATTTTGTGCTAAAATTTCACCGGTAAAAATTTATTTTTAAAAATTATTCTACCACTGTACAGTTAGCCTATTTTATTCTGAACAAAATGCTGCAAACTCCATTTCAATTGGTAAAATAAAAGACGAGATATTTACAATTTTGTGTATCCTAGTATCTGAGAAAATCGCTGAACACGATAAAACAAAGATGGCCGCCATGCACAAACCAAAAATAGTAAAATTAAAATAACGGTCATTTTGAACTTCCATCATGCTAGGGTTCTGTAAAAAAATTTAAAATTTTTTAACAATGGTCGAGCGGCCAAAAAAATATTTTCTGGACCACTTGAAATGGATTGACCCAAACGATAAATTCGGCTCGTCAAACTGTTGAAAAACTATTCTTCTTTGTATTGTAAGTACTAGTATGCAATTTAAATTACAACTTTTAATATCTATTATATACACTGATGAGCCGAATTTATTGTTTCTTTATTATAAAACAGTGTAATAGATCCTTTTAGTAATAGTAATAACATCTATATGTATGTCCCAAAATGTCTAAATTTTGTGTCATTAATAAAATGATCAAGTGCTTTGCTGCTAGAAATATTAGTATTTCACCAATAAATCTTATCCAATAAATGTGGTTTAGTTTTTGTTAAACTGATAAAAGTTCCTTGCCAATTTTTCGTTACTGATAAACTTTAAAGTCGAAATTTTTGCTTTATTTAATTTAAATATGTACTCATTGAACCCTTTGAGTTTTTTTTCCTCTTCCATCAAATGCGATGGCGTTAAAAGACAACAATGCCAATTTTACACTACATTAATCATTCTCATTGCAGTTTCTTTTTTTTACATTTCTATCAGCACCCTTCACTGAGCAGTTGCCAAATTTTTAATATTTAATTCTTACTGAATTGTTGAGATTTCTTTTATGTGTACGAACCTCTTATTTGACTCTATGTTGAGTTTAAGATCCATTGTTGAGTTTTTGAATATAATAATTGTTCAAAAAATTAAAACAATAAGTTATTTTGTCCAGTTACCTTTTAATAATAATCATTTAACGAGTGTTTATTTAGAAAAAAATATTGTATAAAAAGACATTTTTTTTTCATTTTCCTTCGCCTATTGAAGAATCAGATTATTTGGTTGTTGTGTTTATGACGAAAAATTATTAACACGTGAGATATTGACTCTAAGGGTGGAGGGAAGCTTCTCTGGGGTCTTTCTAATTTAACTTAAGTGCAGTTGGAATTCCTATAACCTGCCATGTTAAATTAATGTACTTTTTCTCATAAAGTACTTGATATGCACTTGAAATTTTTTATACATAAAATAAACAATTCTTAATAATCTGAAGTAGGAACCACATTTAATTTTTAAAAAACGTGCAATTTTTTCGAAGATAATGATAATAATAAAAGTTCTTTTTTTGAGTTTAAACAATTCACCTCAGATTAAAAAGGGATATGTATAGAGTGTTAAAGAAAAATTTCAAAGCATAATGTATAATAGTTTTTTCAGAAAGGTACATTGAAGTTGAAAAAAACAACATTTTGAAGAAATAAAGTTTAAAGTAAATAAACGCATTTACTTAAAACTTTCCTGCTTTTTACTATACTTACTAATACCTAGTACTTATATTTTGCATTATTTTGTTCACATTCCTTTTGCTGTTTCCTTTTCAATCTTGTAAACACTCTTTTTTTTTCACCCATTTTCTACAAATGGTCATATTTTGCTCTTAGCATTCAATCGCGATCAAGAGTTTTTAAGGTGCTTTGGCAGTATAGCCCTGGTTCTATGACTAATTTATGAAGCTACTGCATCCTATACACCTAACTGTAGGCATTCCTAATTGCACAAAAATCTTTTTTGGTACATGAAACCAAATTACGTTTTGTACACTTTCATTTGGATTTTGTGTTCTACCTTGGAGACATTTTTTGAGTAAATATTTCCAAGTAAATCGAAATGTATGGATGAAAATAAATCGAATAAATTGTAGTAAATCACTTTTCCATTTTAAAACAAGGAGAAAATAAATTCTGAAGCTATGCAAAGACGAGATAGTTTTCAGTGTTTATATTCTCAGCTCTTTAAATGAGCATGATCGAGAAATAAGAGGAGATAAACAAGCAGAATTACTAAAGATTTTTCAATATCTGGATGTCTTAAACACAAAAGTAATACATCAGTAGAAAGAAGAGAAATGGTAGATTTAAAATATTAAAAAATCAAAAATTCGATATATTTTAATTTTTGACTTTCCAAACTGCCCTTAATTGCGTATTTACCGATTGTTTGGAACACTATTTAATTGGAATAGATGTTTAATTGATACTTAAATTGAAGAACAGGACAAAATAGAAGAAAAATAAGGAATCATATTTCTTAACTAGTATTAAAAAATGCTCTGACGAGCACCAAAAAAGGTTAATATGTTTTTAAGTATGAAAAAGGGTTTGACAAGTGTTTCTGTTAATTATTGAGCATGAGGAAGGACAAGGGATCCCTTCTTGGCTACAACTCACTTCAATGCCAACTTTTAAAAAATCATATTTGCGCTTTTTCCGTATGAAAGAAATTTGCGGTTCTTTAGTAGAACTTTCCACCGTGCTTTAGATGTTAACCAGAGGTGTAGTCGTAAAAATAAGATAGGATATATGCTCTAAGCAGAGGGATACCCTAGAATGTGTATACTATAAGCTTTCTTGAGAAATAATGTATATGGTGTTCTATTAAAAAGTCCAGAAGGCATACGGCGTATAACATGCACTAACATCCCTGATGTTAACTGCACTGTTCACTCTGCACTATACTACAAATAAATTTTCTGTGCAATTATACACTTAGGGCATGCTTGGTGCCAGTGCATGAATGTGATGCAGGAACTAGGTTTTTGGCACTGTGTCGTCTTCCCTTACATTTATGTCTAATTAAGCTGCACCTTTACTGGTTATGTCTTTACACTATACATTTTTATAGTAACTGCGACTGATTTGTTTTCACGGAAAAAGCGCAAATATGATTTTTTAAAAGTTGGCATTGAAGTGAGTTGTAGCCAAGAAGGGATCCCTTGTCCTTCCTCATGCTCAATAATTAACAGAAGCACTTGTCAAACCCTTTTTCATACTTAAAAACATATTAACCTTTTTTGGTGCTCGTCAGAGCATTTTTTAATACTAGTCATTTAATTTTTTGATAAAAACTGAAGATTTTCTAATATCTTAAAAAGAAAAATAACTGCTGCTGTCAAAATTTATAAAATGATAACAACAGCATAAAATTTTGATGCATCAGAATAATTATAAAAGTCATTGCATTGCTATATAAAATGCATGATAAGAAAAATAAACCATGGATTTGAACGAAAAAAGTACAGAACTTTATTAAAAGAATTAAAAGCCATACCAATTAAATATAGTCAAGGTAATTTCTCAAATAAAACATTCACAACTAGAAAAATTCTAGAAATTGAATAACAATTAACATAAGAATATTCCCGAAGGAATAATAATTTAACACAAAAGCATTTCTAAATAAAACGAACTTACATCCGACGGGATTCGAACTCTATACCCGCTGCTGAGCAGCCAAATGTCTTACCACGAGAGTCCTAGTTTAACACCAGAGATGTTGCAAATTTTGCTATAATACCTATATAAATACCAGCATAAGTCTTGTGACTGTCATCAACAGCTCCGATCTGATTGTTTTATTTTTTATATGCCCGACGGCTATTTTGCTACTTTTATTTTAGCTACTCGAAACAATCGCCAAATAGGTTTCCTTCGCCTTAATTTCATTTTAAATATAAAGCTGTCACTAGCTTTATTTAAAGTACATGACTTTCATTAAAAAACACATAAATTAAAAATACATATATCAGATACATTTAACTTGCACGTTTTTCTTTCATTTTATAAAAAATACTATAAGTAAATATATAACTATTTAATTTATCCCATCGACCAAAGAACGATAGACAAACTGTAAGATTATATGCCAATAATGGATGAACATAGATGTTACACTTCCTTGACATTAAACCCGCTACACTTGTTTGTTAAGTAATCAAATGATTTTAATTCGATGATTTATTTATATTCTTATGAATGTTTGACTAATTTATTTGTTCTTTTGTTATTTAATATAAATTTTATGCCAATAAGCGAATAGCTCTTGATATTAATTGAGAAAAATATAATATATAATTTATTAAAGTTACTTTATGGTTGTATCCGCCGACATTATTTGGTTAAATAAAAAGCATTTAACTCCTTACAAATTTCCGCTAACATTGATATTTTTGGTGCCTTCGTATTAATGCCACCGCAGTAGAAGTTGTGCTAATGCGCCAATAAAGAGTGATCTTGTTGTTCGTGCCTTTTTAGTGTTTTTTTTTTTTTTTTTTTTTTTTTTTTTGTGCTCATTTTGACGTAATTTTTAGTATTTTGGTACTTTTTTAGCCTATTTTTGATACCATTTTTTTTTTGTGCGCGTGCGAACAAGACTGCTCTTTATTGGCACATTAGCGCAACTTCTGCTGCGGTGTCGTTAATACGCAAGTACCATATTTTTATGCTCTTTAATAAATTCTAATATTACATTTAAAATACTTCAATGTTATTCACATATGCGATATCTTACAAATATCTCTTTATGGTTTGATTTGATAAATTCTGCATTAAAATATGAAAACTTTTATTAGTATTCTTTTGTTCGAAATCACCTGAATATATCGAATTTTATATTTGGTACGTCTCGACGTCATAACTAAACGCCATCATTAAAGTAATCTTTTTCGTTAATGACTTTTATTTTTTTAACCTAAATTCATTAATTTTCTAAACTTAAAATTTTTTAATGGCAACATTTTTCCGTTTGAGTAATTTGGCGAATAGTTTGGCGATTTCTATAAATGGGTGAAATTGGTCGACCTGATAATCAAGTAGCACCTTACGTAATATAAATAAAATAGGTATGCATTTTTGGCACAGATGTCATATACGCACCATGTTGGCGATATTTTTTTTCTGACGCCAATGTCATATGCGCATCGGAGTAATTAACTGAATCCAGAGTGTCGTTATTTTGCTTGATATGTCAACCCGGATGTTGTTATTTACTTTTTAATAAATAATTTTTTCTTTTTTTTAAATATATAAATTGTTTTGTTCTATTAAACAAACCTTTTTTTATTTATTGTTATTACCTTTCAAAAAATATATACCGGGTGTCCCAAAAATGACTGATGGATTTTAAAATTCAATAACTTGCAAACGGTGGCAGCTATTTAAAAAATTTTTGCAGGAGGGTTATGTACAATGTCAGGAGTATTTTTTACCGTAACTTTTGATTTTAGTTCGAATTTCAACCAATAGATGGCGCTGACAGCAATTGAAGCCCAGGTCGACGCCGAAACTGACCTCACTCAACACTGATCACCTGGCCTTCAATCGCTATCAGCGCCATCTATTTTTTGAAATTCGAACTAAAATAAAAAGTTACGGTAAAAAACTCCTGACATTATACATAAACCTCCTGCAAAAATTTTTTAAATAGCTGCCACCGTTTGCAAGTCATTGAATTTTAAAATCCATCAGTCATTTTTGGGACACCGGGTATGTAACTGGTATCCCAAAACGAGATTTTCGCCAAATTGGCTTTAGAAAAAAACTAACGCTAATGTGATTCGTATATGACATTTGTGCCGCATTTTAATATAGAAACAGAAAAAATTCGTGCGAAAACAAAAATTAAAGTTCATCAGGTTTGTTTTCAGAGCTATTTATATATTTTGGCATCATACCCTCCCTTTTTGAAGCCAAAATAGCACCAAGCTTTGGCAAACATATTTATATTAATCAGACATTCATAAAATAAATAATAATTTAATTGACCTAGAATAATTTAACGTACCTTCAAAAAAAAAAAAAAAAAAAAAAAAAAAAAAAAAAAAGCTGACACATTTTTACGTCCGAATCATCATGGAGCGCCCGACTCACCGCTCTTGTGTTGCGCCAAACCGGATTTCTTACCGGTACGCCCTTACCTTACATCTCAAAGGCTCAAATAAATGTAAAACCATATTTTTACGCTTATCTTTTAATTGTCCTGTAGATTTTTCCATTCATGTCTAATTATTCATAAAATAATAACTGTGAAAAGTATTGGTATGAACGTTTGTACTTAATAATTTTACATATCTTTTTGTCTTGTACAATTAAAAAAAATAATAATATTAATGTCAATCTTGTGTTAAATCAGTCTTTGAAATAAAATATTACGTGATGGAAAAACACGGTTACGTCGCTTTTGCGGTTAAAAACATTTGCTATTCGGTCTTTCGGCGCCATTTTTGATTTATTCGCCAAACACACCACCAGAATAACTTTAATAATAATGAACTTTTCCGCAAATTCTTGTCCTGATTGCCTAAATTTGTTCATTTCATCTTATGGACCTTCAGATAAGCAAGTAAATAAAATTACGAATAAAAGTATCATATTACAGTGGCTAGCATAAATTTAAAAGAGACTAAACTTTTTGCCAGAGGCGGCTTTTAACTTAAATAGATGAGAAATTAATAAATAAAAAAAATATTTCACTTCGCTCGTCAAAATAGATAGTGAATATGATACATGAAAATAACAACAAATAAGTATTTTTTCACGTGATTTATCTAATCTATTTATTTATTTTTATGTTTATTTAAACTTACGTGCAACAATTACAAGAAGAAGTAAATATAAGAAATATATAAGAAAAAGACTAAGTTCAGCTGGAAATTTCAGACAAAAATTCGATTTTCTCAGCGACCGACAAACATACAAAGATGAAAAAAAAAACTGTTCTGAGTTTTACCATGAGGATTAAAATAAACCAAAAACGAAGTTAATCCATCCACGGAAACGTTAGCAAGACTTTGTTGAATTTTTTGCTTTCATTTTTTCATTAAAAATTAAATAAAAAACTATTCTAAGCTGCAGTAATTTTTTGAATGCTATCATTTTATTCGTCTCGTCGAGTTCTATCTTTAAAAAAAAATTTCACTGCCGTATCTCAACTGGTTCGCGAGAAATTTTAGAAAGTTGTTTGCACTTTCTATTTCTTAAACATATTATACCAAACGCTACCGCGTTTGCTATGATAATGTATAGGTTCCTCATGTTTAATAAAAACATTATATAGTAACTGATTTTTGTTTACTTTAAAACCTGTTTAAGTGTGATATCATGCAGCAGACTAGATGTTAAAGATAGAAATAAATGAACAGAAATAATATAGAAATAGAAAATCGAATAGAATAAAATAGAAATAATAAGCTTGTTTACGGGATATAAGGATGTTTGCAAAAACTAAGAATTTGGAAAAACAGGTTTTTAAAGTCTATATCTCGTTCAAATGTGCATACACCATTATAACTTTTTTTAATCCTCGTTTGGTATGAACTTTATAACTACTTTATGATTTAAAAAAATTATTATTTATGTTTAGAGATAAATTTAAAATAACAATATAAATAAATATTTTTTTCCTCGCAAAATTTTTGAAGTCTTTCACTTTGGTACAATTTTTGAAAAGCGTAATTGAAAAGAATAATTTGAATAATGAAAATTTTCCTTTGAAATCTTGTGAGGTGATCGAAACGTTCTTAATTTTGTAAGCTGGACCGACTTTAATTTTTATTAAATATTTTTAAAAAAAACTATTTTTATGATAAAATTCACTTATCAATAAACTGCACCTTTGTGTCATACATATTCCCTATTTGCAAAAATATTTTAAGATTTAAATATTAATAAGGTTTTAATATAAAAAATAGCTCAAAAGATGCAGTAATATTTTGCTCTATCATATTTTTAAATTACGGATTTGTACTTGCAACAAATTTTACCCAAAATGTAACACTACATAAACAAATTACATTTTTGAAAAAAAAAATGCAACAACACTTTTTCCTTTAAATAAGGTTTTAATGTTCGGTAAACATTTTTTCAGTAAGAAATAACCAGTGTTAGATAGTTAAAAGGTATATAAATTATATATATTCGTAATGTGTAGAATCCGCTGTATTTTTAAAGCCGCAATTTTAAAAAAATATATTTTTTAGTAAGTATTTTACTCTCCACTTAATGTACAATTCATCTCAATATTGTTGCCTAGAATCCCAAGAAGGGCTCTGCGTCATTCACTCGTTAAAAAGTGGATTGTCAGTAAACTGGTAAAACTGCTGTTCCTAACATATGGATCGCGACTTACTGGTGGATCGCGGAATAATCGAGACTTGAAAAAATAAAGTATGTTTAATTTCAACAGTTTAAGAAATAGAAGAAATAAAATATTTCACAACTGCAATAATCATTAAATCTATTAACTTAAATTAAAACTTCGTAAGAAACTAATGTTTTTTTTTAAACAGTTAATCGGTAATGTTGCCACCTGATTGGGAGTTCAATATGGCAGCAGTCGTGTAGTCTTTCTGGCATACCCTGGATCTCCCGGAGCTTGTGCTTTAGAAATCCTTTTGAAGAAGGACATTTGAAAAGCGCAAAATTTTCAAAACCTAAAGAAAACTCCTTAATTTGACGTGTTTTACCATTTCTCTTCGAAGGCAGTTTTCAAGGAAAAATCCCTGATCTTTTTCTGGATGAATGTACTAGCAAAATAACCAAAATGTATCTAAATCAATTTTTATTTCTTTAATGCTGTTCACCACTTGTTTGAACGCGCTTTTTCTACTTTTTTCTTTTTTAAAATCAAGTACTGAAACAAACTACTAAAAGACAACTACTTAAATGAACTGTCTGTGACTTAAGATTAAAATTAACTAGTTTAAAATACACCAGTACCAAAAATCTCAATGATTTTTAAAGTGTTATTTTGATTATAGTTAAACTTATTTTTCACCATCGTTATAATATGTGTGTTGTTTAAAATATTATTCTACTTAAACACATTGGGGATACCGATTCTTGATTTTGTTGGACCGATTCTTAATTTTGTTTTGGTATTCTTGGTTTCGTCCTTCGGGCGAAAATTTGCCTTTTTGGTAGTAAGAGAAGATATCCAATAAAGATTGGGAACCGCTATAGTTAAAAGATAAAAGAACAATATTACCGACATTATTTTAAAAGTCGCATTTCACTAGTCCCGAAGAGACACTGTAGGAATTTCATAGAAGGTGGAAGGAGTTGCAATTCTGGAATAGTAAAACAACAGAAATCGAAAATTAGAACTATCCTGTAGGGATTTATTTATCACCCGATAAAGTATTTCCCTTCCAAGCTACTACCTAAATCCATCACTGGGGCCTCCGTGGTTGAGTGTTCAAAGCACCACACCGCTAATCGCCTTCGAGCGTGGTAGGTTGTGGGTTCGAATCCCACTGGCTCCATTGCATGCATTCTTTGTGTGGAGCTCCTGGTTGTACATATTTTGTGTTCTAAAATTTCTTTGTGCTATCTCGTCCCTGTATATTGACGATGACTTACAAGCAGGCTTCATGTCGAGCACACAAGTCAGATGTATGTTGTTAAATAAATAAATAAATAAATCCATCATTGATTTGATTCATTTTTTTTTAGAGTACTTATTATTAATCTGTTTTAATCTTATTATAAATCTTTTGTATGTCAGCCTTTTTTTAATTTCTTTTTCTGTTATTTCATAGGTACCTTTCTCGCTGCCTTAACTGTGCTATGTGGCTGCCAAACAGAGTACGAAGACCGTACAACGGCCTTCCTCTACAACGTGCTAGCCTCATTTTTGCAAATGCTCACTGCGCTCATAGTCATCGGCTGGGTGTGGAGCATCATGTGGGGCATCACGTTCGTCAGCATTAGCAGTGAGTTAAATCTTACACGTATATACAGTGAGTTAAATCTTAAACATATTGATGCATGTGATATAATTTATATCACGTAGTTTATCGAGGTTTGAAATTCACAAAGGACTTCCATGAACCGGAGAGAGAAGAAATAATGCGATTAAAACAAGTAACTATAACATTAGAAAGAGGAAAATATTACTTAACAAATATTATGTGTTATATTATACAACTTATACATAGCAAAATTAAAAATAATTATTTATTTATTTATTTTTATTAACATCTAATTACGTTTAATTTATCTTATTATTGATTTCGTTTATAACTTAATATTATTAATTGATATTAATTAGTTATTATTCATTAATTATTGATATTAAATTATTAATTAAAAACTAAAGATTAATAATAGAACTACTCAAAATAAGAGCAAGGATTTTCACGTTAGATACACATGAAATGCAATATAAATTTCAAAAAAAGCTAATATAATTATCGCATAAGCTTAAATCAATCAAATTCTACCGTCTTCTGTGTACTAATGAACTTACGTGTAACTAATAAACTTACATGAGCCTTTCTCAGAAACAGATTTTACGATCATCTAAGTACCCATTTTACAACTAACTAAAAATAATATTAGATTACAATGATAGTAATCAAGGGCATATTGCTTACAGGCTGATACATTTTACATCATATTGCTTACATTATACATCTCATAATTCTTATACGTACTATAATTATGTGTATAACTAGTAATATAGTGATATGTTTATACCATAATCTATTTTTTAAGAATAAACAGCATTCGCAGTGAGTTATATCACGTAGTTTGTCGAGGTTTGAAATTCACAAAGGACTTTCATGAACAGAAGAAAGAAGAAATAATGGGATTAAAACAAGTAACTATAACATTAGAAAGAGGAAAATATTATTTTACAAACCTTATGTAATGGATAAAACAGAAATGGTAATGTCATTTTAATGGTGTAAATAATAGAAAATTGTTTATAAAATTAATATATTTAATTATTACACATTAATTTTATTATTGACTTTGATCAGTAACTACTTATAAATAATTAATTGTGGGGCATCATGTACGTCAGCATTAGCAGTGAGTTAAATCTTAAACATATTGATCTATGTGATATATTATATCACGTAGTTTATCGAGGTTTTGAAATTCACAAGAGGCTTCCAAGAACAGAAGAGAGAAGAAAATATAATTCGATTAAAACAAATAACTATAACATTAGAAAGAGGAAAATTACTTAACAAATCTTATACGTTTGATAAAACAGAAATGGTAATGTTATTTTAAGTTATAAATAATGGAAAATCGGTTAATAAAATTGGTTAGTAAAACTTATGCCATATTAATTATTATTATTTAATTTTGTTATCGACTTTGATTTATACTTAATTATAAATAATTAATTTTATAATTAATTTTTATTAACATCTAATTACTTTTAATTGTTCTTTTCATTTATTTCGTTTATAGATTATTATTATTAATGTATATTAATTATTATTGTTTATTATAATTAATCAAATACATATATCAACCTAATTATTATTCATTAATTATTAATATTAGATGATTAAATGAAAAAAAAATTTAATATCAGAATTAGTCCAAATAAGAGTTTTACTAAGTATTTTCACATTAAATACGCATGAAATGTTATCTAAATTTCAAAAAAGCTAAAATTATTATCACATAAGCTTGAATCAAATTGTACCGTCTCCTGTGTACATTTAATGAACTTAGATGAGTCTTTCTCAGAAACAGATTTTAGGGTCATACAAGCATTCATTTAATAACTAACTAAAAATAATATTAAACTACAATGGTAGTAATCAAGGGCATATTGCTTAGAAGCTGATACATTATACATCATATTGCTCACATTATAGATCGTATATTTAAAAGCATTACATACGATAATTATATGTATACCATTGTTTTTTTAAGAGCACGACATTATAAATGATGTTTAATCCTTAAATGAGGTAACTCTTTGAACTGAACGATAAATAAAACTTTTAAAATAAATCTATATTGTAATGGAAATTACATACAACTTACTGCATTAATAGCAACACAAATCAAAAATATTAATTTTCAGAAATTATTAAGAATGAAACACAAAAACGTTTCGACTTTTCATGTACATGTAAAACTTGTTTATTTGTCTTTGCAAATGACCAAATTAGAACGATTTTATCATTGGTAAATCAAAGGTACGTACATACATATGGTAAATCAAAGCTCTACTGCAAATAGACAGGTGTAACCTAACACATGTGAATTCAAATAATGCACATTTAATCTGACATATATATATTTTTTTATTTTAAATATGATAACTCTATGAACTTAAAGATAAATAAAACTTTAAAAATAAATCTTTATTGTAAAGAGAATTACTTACAACTTTCTGCATTAATAGTATCGGATTCCCCTCTAAGTCCACAAATAATCCTTTACTTTAGTATGCTGCCACCACCGATATAATTACGTGAAATCGGACACTCATGAGAGATACGTAGTGAAGAAAACTAATTCTTTCAATTGAACATAATGAATAATATATTTACACAATATTTACAGTTACGAGCTCGGATATAGGTGATCCGATTCAACATTAAGTTAAATACAGAACACAAATTCTGTGCACTGCTAAGCTACTGTATACCCCTCTTATGCACGTTAATTAACTCAGATAATGCTATTAATCTCTCCACATGCTCAGGCTCACTCCTCTTAGAGTGTTGCTCAACGCACGCTTTCCTTTTGGCCAGAGCTTTTCTCTGAACTACCTTATTCTTCTCACGCCAAGTCAAGACTAACCCTCAGCTCTCACCCTCCAGTGAGCCATCCGCAAACGAAGTTCATTCCTTTCCCAAACGGTTCCTTCCTCTAAAAGGAAGGTCACTCTTTCAAAACATATCTTTCTCTTCATATCCTGTTCGCCTGTCTTACCTATGAACTTTGATTGATAAACGAAAGGCCACCTATTGTATGCTACATTCTTTTAACCTGAACTAGGTAGTCTTGCTACTCGGATTAACACTCAAGATAAGGATGGAATACTATTTTAAAGCTTACAGTACACAGAACACATTAGTAAATAAAAGATTAAGAGCCACATAAGAATAGTTTCAGATAATAATTGACTATCAAACCTGACAAATAGCAACACAACTCAAAAAGTATTAATTTTCAGAAATTAGTGCGAATGCATCACAAAAAGTTTCAATATTTCATGTACATGTAAAATTTATATGTTTGCCTTTTGAAATGATCGAATTAGAGCAATTTTGCCATTTACATACACATGGTAATGAAAGTTCTGCTGTCTCAAATAGAGAGGTGTAACCTGACACATGTGAATTCAAATAATGCACGTTAAATCCCACACATATATATTTTTTAATTTAAATGTGATAACTCCATAAACTCAAAGATAAATAAAACTTTAAAAATAAAGCTCTATTGTAAAGAAAATTACATACAACTTTTCGCTTTAATAGCAACACAACTCAAAAAATATTAATTTTCAGAAATTAGTGCGAATGAATCACAAAAACGTTTCAATCTTTCATGTACATGTAGAACTTATGTATTTGTCATTTGAAATGGCCGAATTAGAACGATTTTATAATTTACCATACATATCGTAAATCAAAGCTCTACTGTCTAGAAATAAACAGGTGTAGTCTGACACATGTGAATTCAAATAATACACGTTAAATTCCCAATATAAATATTATGATAATTTGTGATCCATTTCATTTAGCAGACAATTTATTTTCATTCTTTAAAGTTTTTCGTCTTTTCTGAAAAGCTCAATTTTTTAGTTTTTCAGCTGTCAGATTAATGTCAAACAACGATATGTTCATATTCATGCTATTATGAACGATGCGATGTCCAAATTTTTTTATTTTTTATTTTCGACTATCGAATTTAATGTGGAATTTTTTTCCTCCTATTTCTTTTTCCTTTTTGTTAGTTTTTAAATAAAACATATTTTATCTCTGTATTATGAATATTTATATACATGATTGTGGAAACAGTATTTAAAGAATTAAAATAGTAAATATTTAAGAAAAATATGTATAACTGTATTTCATATTTATAGGTGAAGTAGTACAATTATAAAATTTTATTGCATAGAGACAATTGAATGCAATATTTTTTGGCGTATGTAGTAAAAAAAAAAAACCTCCGTGCATAAAAGACTCAGATTTAACTACCCCTATCAATGTAATTAAAATATCAACTGACATGTATAGTTAACGAAAACAACTATTATTTTATTATTGTTATTATTTAAAGTAAAGTGAGATTCATAACAAGCAGCAACCATGAAAGAAGCCTTCATTTCTTCATAGAAAGTATTTGTTAGAGAATGGTGACATACGCTCAGAGTGCATGCTTAAATTGATACATATTGTATTAAACTTGCATTACAAAATTTAGATATACCTCCCCCCCCCCCCATATGAGTTCAACTAGATAAAATCGACATATAAGCAAATATTACCTTTGCTATAAAGGCAATCTCTCCAGGTCGAAGATAATGGCAGTTTGCCCGAAATTTTGTTAAAAATCCTCTCGAATAATCAAATTTTGCTGCCCGTATGTCGCACTCTCTTATAAAAGTGCTCTAATTCTGCTCAGTTCGAACGTAGAGGACAATGGGAAACTAGCCTATGAATTCAGGATCACAAAATGAGGTACTACACGCTACGTAAAATTCATAAATGGATTTATTTAGGTAATGGATTCCATACCCAATTTTCTGTACTAATAGAATGCAGAAAATGTAGTTTAATTTTTCAACTGATAATATAGGTTTAGTGTATTTTGTATGTTGAATTGAAAGGTACTAACCAAATTCTTCTAAGCCCAATAGTTTGTCAAATATTACGCAATTTCTATTTTTGCATCTTTGCCACTCCAACATTTTTTTACACTTTCAACTCTCGAGAGTAAGAAAAGTAGCAATTGTTTACGGATTGAAAACTTCGAGATCGAAAACAATAAATTAATAGAAAATTTCTGAGACTGTGCTAAATACAACCGCCGATGCTCTAGTAGCAGTTCAGAGGAACAAGAGCACAAAGACGGCAAAAGAAAAGGCGTGACTGGAAAAATGTATAAAATTAATAATATAAATGTGTAAAATTAATAATATCTGTTTTAGAGAAACAAGACTGTTTTTCCGAAATGATATTCTTTATTTGTATAACATCTTACTTTTTACAAACGACCAAAAAATTTGAAGCAAATATAATTTACATCCATATTTCCAAAAAAAAAAAAAGAGAGAGAAAATGATTTCCCATTTTTGTTAGACTTTTTGTAACACAGGAAATATTAATTAGAAAATGTCGTTCTTTTAAATATTTTATTTTCTCTTTCTTCCACATAAATATCACTTCCCTATAAATTAAGTTATGAATAAAGACACCATTAAGAATATTTTTATTTATTTATTTATTTATTATTTTATTTTATTTATTTTTATTTATTTATTTATTTATTTATTTATTTTTGATATTCTTTCAGAAAACCGAAATTTTCAAAAATTAGGTCCTGACTATACCGGATTTTCAAGGTTATACAGTATTTTCATTACAGTAATATAAGTGGAGCATTTATATATTAAAATGTTCTTAATTTGAAGATATAAACACTTTTCTCACGCTAATCATTAGTTATACCAATTTATTTTTTATTTAGTTTCATGCCTACCCATATAAAATCAATAACGATAAAGAATGAATTCAGTCATTTAAACAAGCACCTTGACAACAATTTCCTTTGTTTTATTCCTTTGTCAACAAATCGAACAAAAGTTATTTTTAACAAATTCAAATGTATTTTAATAATAAAATATCATAAGAGAACAAAGAAGAAAAAGGAATTTCCAATATATGATTTTTATTTTTTTTTTCAGAAAAGAATTTGGATTTTGAAAGTTAAGAAACCGGTTTCTTTATTTAAACTGTCTGTGAACACTTAAAGTACTTTCACTATCTGCTTACAAAGTGTCTGGAAAGTTGATCTTGATATTAAGGAGGTAATACATGTCAGGCCAAACAATTTTTGTATATAAGAAACGAAACTCGCAATTCATTTATTTAGTTAAAAATAAAATTGTATTATAAAAAATTAAACCCGAATTTTCTGCCTTAATTTTAACAATAAATATATTATTAATGACATTTTCAATAAACTTTACTTGTTTTTCTTCCAAATGGTGTCGCATTGCATGAAATAATGGGAATGTACTACAATTAGGTCAATCTTATTTATATTTCTATTCAAATAGCGTTTTGCACACTGTGTTCTTTTAACACGATTGGTGGCTATTTCCTGCACATATTTCGTCATCATATTTCGCAAGACAAGAAAATGCTGGAGAACATATCTTCTGTACTGCTAGAGTTCAGAACGAAAATTCAAGTTCATATTGGGATGAAATGACCTCTTTTTAAAAACCATGTCTACTGCCATACTAGTATTCTGCACAGAAATTGTTAGGCATACACATATATTATAACTCCCTTAAAATTGCAGACATTTTTCGCTTAATAGAAATATTTTCTTTGCTGTTAGAGTTTAGAACGAAAATTACAGTTTATATTGGGATGAAACAACTCTTTTTTTTCCAAAAAATCAGTTGTTATTTTGTTGTTCAACAGAGAAATTATTACGCATGCACGATTATTATACCCCCTCCCCTTAAAATTACTACTATACTTCGCTTAATGAAAATATCTTCTTTATTGTTAGACTTCAGAACAAATATTCAAGTTTATCTTGTGGTGAAAAGCCTATTTTTCTCTGTCAAAAAGCTCTATTGTGATGTTAGTGTTCTACACAGAAATTGTTAGGAATTCACATGTATTATACCCCTCTCCCTTAACATTGCAACCATCTTTCCCCATTACTAATAAAAATATTTTCTTTACTGGTAGGGTTCAGAATAAAAATTCAAGTTCATTATCTTGGAGTAAAACACTTTTTTCTCAAAAAAAAAAATCTATTGCAATCCATATGGTCTACACAGAAATTCTTTAACATACATGTGTATTAAATATAATCATCCATAAAATTGAAAGCATATTGCTCTGATAAAAATCACTTTTTTACTGTTAGATTTCAGAACGAAATTTCAATTTCATCATCTTGTGGTGAAACACGATCTTTCTTTTTAAAAGGTCTATTGCGATCCTGGTGTTCTACAAAGAAATTGTTACGCTTATGTATGTATTATAACTCCTTAAGAATGCAATCATTTTTCCCCTGATGAAAATATCAACTTTATTGTTAAAGTTCAGAACAAAAATACAATTTCATCTTCATGTGATGAAACACTCTCAATTTTTTTTCCGAAAAGACTTATTGCGATCCTGATGTCTTACACAGAAATTTTTCGACATATATGTATATTATAATACCCCCTTGAAATTGCAATAATATTTCCTATAGTAAAAATATCTTCTTTACTATTAAAGTTCAAAACGAAAATTCAACTTCATTTTGGGGTGAAACAACTCGCATGCTTCATTGAGAAAGGTGTATTGCAAACCTTGTGTTCAACACAAAAATTGTTAGGCTCTCACTTGTATTATAACTCCTTAAAATCAATGCCTGATTTACAGTAGGGCATTCGAGGCCCTTGATTTTTAGGGGTCCCCAACATTTTTCAATTATTGTCCAAAATTTGATGTAGTTTTAACATCTAATGGAATTTTACATTCCGTTCTATATTTTTTTTTGTATTTGTTGTATATTTTAAGAGCTTTGTATATTTTGTCTACATCCATATTTAGTTTTCATGTCTACATCCAGAGTTTGTAACATCCATATTTAATTACTTTTATATGATAAATATTTCTTTTTTCTTGTTTAATACTTTTTCTGTTCCTGTCAGAATATTTGGATGTTGGTGAACATTGCTCATATGGGGCTGAACCCCTAACATCTTCAAAAATTGTTATTTGGAATTGCAAAAAAAAAATTATTATTCGTTTTTGCATACTTTATTATCCAAATATATAGACTTGTGTATAAAAAGATTAATTAGCAGAACCCAATTTATTACAAAACGGCTACTCATTTAAATTTCCTAATTGTGAAATAATTATTTAAAAATAAATTATTGTTAAATTGATTCTTTAAAAGTAATTCTTAAAACCAATAGTGGTTATCGTAGTAAGTACCTTTTTCAATATACATATTTTTTACTCAATTGCCCTGTAAGCATTGGTGTAGGGAGTCCCCATAAGCATCTGTGCCCAAGGTCTAAAAATTTGTAAATCGTTCCCTGCTTAAAATTGCGACCATCTTTCCTCCCATATCCTGGGACTGTGCATATGTAACGTTATCATTTTTTTGAAATTTTGCACCCCCTCTCCCCCTTTGGATATCATATGTTATCATATATCGATCTCCTCCCCCCCCCCCCGTACTGATATCGTTATCAATAAGTATTTTTATTGTATCTTTTTCTTTGGAGTGTTATTCAGAACTGGTTACATTTTTTTTCGCATATTTCATTGATTCAAATGAAGAAAAGTCAATAAAATGGCACTTTATATCATCTAATACTTAAAAAAAATATATTGCTTAAAAAAATATATAATAGCTTTTTGTTACATAATGCATTCAACAGTAATAATGTCTTATACTTGTTCTGCACAAAAGTGGGCGGTGGTGGGATAGAAATTCTTATAAACAAAACAAGCTGACAACATTCTTTCTCTTTTATTTATTAGTAAACACAAGCTTCATTTCAAATATATTTCACATATGATTTCTCGAGCAGTGATTGTAGTATGTGCGTACAAATATGAAAAAGGCTAGGGATATCAAATATTTTGGTATTCCATATTTTAGAATTAAATATTTTTATAATAATTTAGTGATTTTAATAAAAACTTTGTATTTTCATAAAAATAGATGAACTAAAAATCGATAACATACTCTTTTGTACCAAAAGCATGTTGCAAATAAAAAAAGAAAATTTTGGTTGGATGAAAAATGATATCGATATCAAAAGACAACCCTCTCCCCCTAGCAATATCTTACGATATCATTCGCCAGAATCCCCCCCTCCCCCCTAAAATAATATATATGCACAGCCCCTAAGTCTCCTTGTGCATAATTATGCAAATTAAAAACTTTAAATAATAGTTTGAAAAAAAATTTTAAATTATATGTAATAAGTTTTATAAAGTAATCATTTGAATTTCGCTATCGGAAAAATCATATTACTCAATAGTCTGATTATATGCCAAAAAAAAACTATGAAACATTCTTTAAAGTTACTTAAAATATGCACATTAATTTTTATTTACCTAGCATTTTCATAGATTGGCATCGTATTTTTAGTGTGTCAAATTTATAAATAATAAATTGCATAAAAATAATCACGTACACTGTTAAAACTAATGGTGACACATTGCACCTTTTAGGGGTGAAAGGCTTGTCTCACTGGTGACACCCCTAGAGGAGCTAAAATGGCACCCTTAACTAGGGTGAAAGGATGGCACCCCTAATCCAGGGTGTTTCAGGGGGTGAAAGGACGGCACCTCAGAGAAGAATAATGGCACCCCTTATCCACAGTGTTCAATAGAGTGAAACGATGGCACCACAGGGGAGAATAATCTCACCCTTTATCCAGGGTGCCCCCAGAGGTGAAATGATGGCATCTCAGGGGAGAGTAATGGCACCCCTTAACCAGGGTGCCCCAGGGGGTGAAAAGATGGCGCCTCAGGGGAGAGTAATGGCACCCCTTATCCAGGGTACCCCAGAGGGTGAAAGGATCGCATCTGAGGGGAGAGTAATGGCACCCCTCATCCAGGGTACCTTAAGGGGTGAAAGAATGGCATCTCATGGGAGAATAATGATACCACTTATCCAGAGTGCCCCAGAGGGTGAACGGATGAAACACATAATCCAGTGTGCCCTGTGGCATCCTACAAGCAATAGCACTCACAATCTATGGCCCACAGTTGCAACCCCCCTCCCCCCACCCTGCTTGTCAAGAAATTTTATTGGTTTGAATCATGAAATACAAAGTGTTTACCCATTTTTAGATTGAATTCTGCAGAGAAAATTATCATTATCAGTCAATATTTTGAGTCTTTTTTTTTTCTTTTAGATTGATGGAATATTATATTTTTAAACTCATTATCAGATGTCCAAAGAAAAATTGTAGCATATTTTTGTAACTCAGAGAGGGATAATATGAACTACAAAAATAATCATAGAAAGACAGAGAATTCAAATTGTACTTTCATTTACATGGAGAGTATTTTAAGAAAAATTCAAAATTTTAACTTTTATACAGTCTTTGCATTTCAAAATCACCAATCATAAGTCATCACTATTGCATTGTTAGTCATACCCAAAAGGTTTTGTTAGAATAAATCGCAAAATTTACACAACCTCTACACCTATTTTCTGCCTCTAAAAATCACTGAGTTAGAGTCAAATATTGTGACTTTGTCATGCAATTTGAAGCCTGATTTTCAATTTTATGTTTTGAAGTTCTTGTAAAATGAAATAAATAATGATTTTTGACTGTCTCTATCTCATATGTTTGGATCAATCTTTTTGGGTATGTTTAAGAAAGGGTCAGTAAATATTTTTGTGATTGGGCATTTTTAGATGCAGGAACATTATAAAAATTTTATGCTTTTTGACTCCCAAAATAAGAGAAAGTACAAATTGAATTACTATCTTCATATGAATATTTTTATAATTTTCTTATATTTTCAGAAGTAATCCGTAACCATCTTTTTTGACACATAGTATATTGCTTGACATGTATTTTCATTATTTTATATACAGGGCAACTGAAAAGTATGGGGACACAGAAAAATGCTATATCCTGTAAAATATATGCCATAATTTAATAATAAAAAAGTAAAAGAAATAACAATATTTTAACAAATTGTTCACTGGCTTGATATTTATTTTTTACACAAGTTTGAAAACGAAAAATCACCGAATTGACAGTCCGCTGCAGATAATTCTGATTTAAATCATTCTATGCCTTGATAATTTCGCATCACATACAATGCAAACTGGGGAGTTTCTATTTCTAGCTTTTCTACAGAAGTCAAGTGAGTTAAGATCTGATTGTTCGAAGGCAATACACCTGTTATTAAATATCTACGCAGATGGGTGTTGAAGATCAATGTTGTTTTTGCTCCATGTGAAGGCCGCAATACGGCTGGAAGTTCCATTAAAATTATTTTGCTTCCATGAGGCGAACACTTCGTTGAACATATTAGTTACTGATCATTTTGACGGTCGTGAACTTTTCGGAGGATTAAGATTTTCATATAATAGAAGAAATGCTACAAAATTTTAAAATAAGCGTTTCTCAGATTTTAGTTGTGAAATATTAATGTCAAACAACGCACCGATATTTTTTCAGCTACGCTGCTGTATCTAATTAAAAAAATGTAAAACACAAATTAGAAAAGAATATGTAATAAATGCTGTGTAACTTTTAAATTAGTAAAAATACTTCATATTCTTTAAAATTCTTCCAGAAAGTTAGCCATCAAGCTATGAAATGAATTATAGAAAATAAGTTCATTTTATAGTTGTGGTAAAATCACAGATGAAATAGAGTAAAAAAAAATCATTTTTACAATATATGTAGTACTTACATTTATAGTGAACTTATGCAAATCCATATTTTATAGCATATATCCACACAGGATTAGAAATTAAGAACTGTATGTAAGGTGTCAAAATAATGCCTACAATTTTTTTTCGATGTGCCAACTGCATTTCATATTTTCTTATTTCTTTTCACAACCATGTTAATACTAATAATATTGCATTGCATATTTAATTTTAATGTATTGAAGGGAAGTGGGGAGGAAACTTTATATATTAAACACTTTTTCTTACTAAACAAAATAAAAACTGACTTTCCATAAGTATGAAACCTGATTAAACTACAATATTTGGATTCTGGAAAAACTTATTCTTTTTATAAAGCTAATATGCGTACAAAACAGATAATCAAGCAAATATGTCCACAGAGAGAAAATATGAGCTTTAGATATAACTAGGGATAAGCTAATTTTTAAAAAATCCGAGACTAACAGTACATCAGAAAATAAAAAGTTAGCAAATAAATGAATCTTTGGTTGCCAATTACGGTGTGGCATTTAAAACATTTCCAAATCACACTTTTTTTTGTTTGTTTGTTTGAGGAAGGGAATACAAAAATTTTAAAACGATTTTAATACAGTTTCTTATTTTAGGAACATATAAGGATGCAGAAATATCTCATAATAAAAGAAAATCTTGTTTACAGGGGTGTAATATCCAAGGACCAGTTTTATCAGTCATTGGTGAAATTGAAGTTAACTTAGAGGTTATTGAAAGGTTCAAAATTCTTAAGACATGTGCAAATGTCATGGTGCAGAGGGAGGGGGATGTATGCTAAAATACAAATGAAAGCATTTGCTAAACAAAAATTAAAGTTAAAGAAAGCTAGTTATCAAGATTTGACGACTAGGAATAATTTTTCTATAATTTAGTTTCATTTGACGGCTAACGGCTGCTGATTTCTAGTCCTGTATCCACATCAAAAAACTTTCTGCCAAATTGTTTTTGTGTTTTGACTTATTGCATCTGAAATTTTAATCTAAAGAGTAATTATAATGAAAGGAATAAAACACTGAATTAAAAAAAAACAACCTTTTAGTTCAAATAATCTTTTTATTGTAAACACCAAGAATATATTAAATATTATTAAACAAAGACGTAACATTATGTGGAACTGATGACACTGAGAAAATTTTGAAGACATAAGTATCTAATAAAAATGATAAAAATTTAAATTGGCTTTTGCTATAGTTAACGTTAAACAACCAAAATAATGCATACCACAAAGTAACTAAGCTTATAAAATTATCAGTTTTGGTAATTAACTGTTTATATAAAATTAATACATAGCATGAGTAATTTAACAAGTTGCTTGAGTTGCGGAGCACAGTAACAGGTTGAAACACAGAAATTTCTGCACCTTCTTCATGATAAAGAGTCGGAAACTTTTCTTGTATCAATCATGGTAATGTAAGTACTATAAATGTAAGTTCATTATCTGAAATAATAATAATAACACATTAAGGAAAACACACAACAAGACAGTCGAATTAAAATGTAACATCAAAGTACAGCAAAAATCATAGATGAACAAAAAAAGAAAGAATAAAATTTAAATAAAATTTAAATTATAGCTCACAAGGCTATCAAAGCCTGACAGCTAATGTGCCCGCAGGTTCTGTATGTAACGTGATAACTCTTTATATAAATATCAGATTTGCTTCAAATTTTATATGTGGGTTCATTCTGATAAGGTTCTTCACTGATTAGCATTGGAGGTTCATTGGTTAAATATGAAGGGGGGGAGAAGAGAGTGAAACCATCCTTAATTTATATAAATATGCAGAAATCATGCAGAATTATCACATTTTCTTCAAATTTTGTTAATAGGTTCACTCTGATAAGGCACTTCCCTGATTAGTTTTAGGGGCTCATTGGTTAAGTATAAAGAGGGATGGCAGTTAATCCACTGTCATATAACTTACAGTTGATTTATTTTATTTTTGGAAAGGCAATATTCTTTGAAATAAGAGTATAATATACAGTTGTATGTATAGCCTGCGAGCTCAATGCCATCAGTTTAACTGGGCGCTTTCCTCTTTATTGCCTATTTTCGGACAGAACGAGAAAATTACATGACCAACTCATACTTGTCATTCAAATATTCTTTTCCTGTATTATCATTAAGAGTTACAAACTATTTACATTATTAACCATATTTACAAAACATATCTTGCAACAAAGTGTCTATTCCAGATTAGCAACGAATTTCCCTAACATGTACAGGTATTCCATACCAGTAATAATAATAAAAAAAATGAGGAATTTTATTTAAATTTATTAGTTATAATTTATTAGCCCCTATTATGTATCCTATATTGACACTAATCAATGAATATATGGATACAACCCCTCGTGTTTTTCCTTCATTTTGGGAATAACGAATTTTCAACGTATTCTATTGACGATTATTTTCAAAATTTTCAAGATGTGATTTTGAGACTTTCACAAAAGTTGTTCTATACATTTGGCTAACATAATATGCAAATGAAATTTTGATATCTTTGACGCATGCGCAGTGAAAAATTATTTAGTAAACCTACTCAATATTGGAACAATTTTTATTATTTTTTAATTCTGATTACGTATTGTGTGCAATGTTGTTTGTCACATTTTCTGAAAAGAATGTTACTTTATATTAAGAACTCTCCAAATTATAAGCAAAAATCTTAAGTAAATTTTAGACTGTTTTTCGGATTCGTAGAAAACCTTAATTTTTCTACGAGTATACATGCTATCGACATAAAAATGAACGCAGTTTATTACAATAAGCCACTTAATCATAATCTACAGTTTGGGCGCTTTTGCTACATTAGTTTTGACAGGTTATTTATCCAAAAGATATCCAAAAGGTATTCATTCTTTTTTAATTTGTTGACGGTCCCCTATTGGAGTTTCTGAATAAAACCTTCAGGGAAATATATGACTTGTACTACACTATCTGGCCATTGATTATCGTCCACTTGCGATTTTAGACATTTTGTTAAATATCTAGAAAAATACATGAGGAATTATCCTGAAACTCTCAGTGTATACACATAATAGTACAGGTCATATATTTCCGTGAAGATTTTTTCCAGAAACCTTATAAGAGACCGTCAACAAATTAAAAAATAATGAATATCATTTGGATAACCCTGTCAAAACTAATGCAGCAGAAGCGCTAAAACTGTAGATTGTGATTAATTGGCTTATTGTTATAAACTGTGTTCATTTTTATGTCGATAGTGCTAGGATGTAGGGAAATTTTTCAGATTATTTTTTTTTTCAGAAAAAAAATTCAGATCATTATTTTAAGAAAAATTAATTAATTAATACTCATTTCAAAAAAAATAATAATAATTTTAATCTTCCATAATTTCATTAATATATCCTATAAATCCAGTATTTTCATTTAATACATCGCAGCTTCCCTATTTGACATAATAGCAATATACAAAATAATATTTTTCTAAATTATTTTATTATTAATTATTCATTCTTAAAATTATATTAATCAGTCCTAGTTTTAAATATAGATCATTATCATGTAATTGCCCAGTCTTTTAATCGTATAATACGTAATTTATGCTATTTCAAAATTTAAGATAATTTCCGTATTTTTTATGTGACGATCGCTAATTTTTCCTTTTTGAGCATCGCCATTTTCTTTACTGATACCTCCTAGATGCTGGACATGAGTCATCGGGGCTTAGAATGTTCTACGACATTCCGGAAGCGTCGTTTTGGTGCAAATTTCCCGCTGAAATCTCAGCGTCCATCCCTTGATGACGCATGTTTGTTCCAGATCATTCCTAGCGTCGGGTGATGCGAGATTCTGATTGGCTGAGCGCACGCGCGCTGCCGTGAGAGGGAGGAAGATTTTCTGATTTATTTGACACTTTGAGAGAGAGCAGCGTTAGCGAAAGACGTCCGTGGCCCGGCGCTGCCCTCTCGAGGGTTAGCGTCGGGACAGAAGAGTCTCCTTTTTTTAGGATTACGCGACAAAAGAATGATTCTAACAAGCGCCTTGCTGAGGGGCATCTGACAGATAGATCTTTTTTTGTTAAGTTTTGAGAGAATAAGATCTCTAATTGCGAATGTTGCAGCAATGTTATTATCCTTTTTAAAAGCCCCCGCACTGTGTATTTTTATTGCATTTTTGGCATACAGTTTCCCTCCAACTCCAGTAAAAGACTTTAGTTATCGTAAATTCCATATGTACACAACAGGATTTACCAAAGTGTTAGTGTCTATCAGTGTGACGGTGCTAGTAGTCCCTCCAGCCAATTGAGGCTACGTAAATACCGGGAACTTCAAGAGCTGTCAACGTGATCTTGCTGCGGAATTTGATCGACGTACTTCATCCTTTCCGGCGGTAATGTGTAGAGAGTCATCGTGAGAACCAGCGATTCTTAGTCTCCAATTTGAAGTGTGGAGTTCTGCTATTGTGGAAAAGCCTTTGCCGTCTTCGATCATCGAAAATCTTCATAGATTAAACTGTTCCCGTAGTGCACATAATTTGGACTGTCTACCCGATCTACATGACAAGAGACTTTCCTCTTATCGGAACTGTATGATGATTCAGCACCTCAAAATCCAATAATGTATTTTTTTTCTTTCAAAGTTAGTACGTGGCCACGGTAAAATATATTCATCATTATAATTAATAAATCTTAAGTTGCTGCAAATAAGTGTCTTCCTTTCTCCATGTGCTTTTTTTGGCACAACGCAATGTCGCACTTACGTTCACGCGCTGCTGGTTGTATTTGAGGAGTTGTTTACCGGTAATATTATTGTTTTGGGCCGACTTGTTCGTTTCCACAAGTTTTGGCTGCCAAATATTGCTTGGATAGCGATTCCCCAAATACAACGTATAGCAGATAGCATGTATACTCGTAGATAAATTAAGGTTTTTATAAAAATACTCCCCATTTTTCCAAGATTTTTGCTTATAATTTGCAGAGTTCTTAATATAAAATTAGTTCTTAATATTAGTTCTCAATATTATGTGCAATGTTGTTTGTCACATTTTCAGAAAATATTATTTTATATTAAGAACTCTGCAAATTATAAGCAAAAATCTTGGAAAAATTTGGAAGTATTTTTATAAAAACCTTCATTTCTCTACGAGTATACATGCTACCGACATAAAAATGAACACAGTTTATAACAATAAGCCACTTAATCACAATCTACAGTTTGAGCGCTTTTGACGCATTAGTTTTGACAGGGTTATCCAAAAGATATTCATACATTTTTTAATTTGTTGGCGGTCCCCTATAAAGTTTCTGGAAAAAATCTTCACGGAAATAGAAGACCTGTACTGTATTGTTTATACACTGAGAGTTTCAGGATAATTCCTCATGTATTTTTCTAGATATCTTGCAAAATGTCTAAAATCGCAAGTGGACGATAATCAATGGCCAAGTAGTGTATTATATTTATACACTAAGATTTTCCGGATAATTCCTCATACATTTTTCTAGATATTTAACAAAATGTCTAAAATCGCAAGTGGACGGTCATCTCTGGCCATATAGTGCATATCAGGAGCTTTAAGGAACTGGCTAATTCTTTATTTTCCCTTTTGCTATATGGGGGAAAGTTGGGTGGAATGGGACTGTAGATTTTTCTCTTTGTGCATTATTCTAAACATTTCATCGATCGCATACAAGATGAAGCAATGGTAATCCATTCTTCAGTTTACAAAAAATATTGATATGCATAGACTTGCAAATGTATGAAAGAAAAAATTATTTCAAAAATCCAATTTAAATTTCATTTATTTGCACTCAATATATTAAAGGCTTATTTATCTATAAATGTAATAGTTTCCCTATTTATGGAACATTGTTATACTGTATATTATCCATAATTTAAACTAACCCTAAAGCAGCATTTTTGTTTGAACAAGAAGTTTAACACAAACAAGGAAGTGGCGAGGAATGGGACATGCCAGAAAAGTTATGAATGGGACGCGCCCAGTTCCTTTTTTTTAATTAATAATAATGCGAATTGCTAGCATGCAAATTTCTTAGAAGATAATATATTAATTGTAACATTGATAATATATGCATTCATACTTCAAAATGTAAATAAATTGATGATTATTTAAGGCGCAACTCTAGGCACAGAAAAAGACCCGGATGATAATGCAAAGTCTATGGGGGCGTTCTTTTCAAATATTTCGTCGAAATTTTAATATTTTTACGTGATTGTTTTGCACAAAATTGCTGAGGGTGATCCGCAACCGGCGTAGTTTTTACTTTTTCAGTTTTGGTTTCAGATTTTTTTTAAAAATTACTTTAACTTACGGAATTGGTTTAAACCGTTCTGAAATTGAAACTATCGTTATACAAAAAATATAAAAGCAAAATCGAAAAAATTAAAAACTAGGCCGGTTATGGATCATCCTCAGCTGTCTTGCTCAAAAGAATCATGTAAAAATATTAAAATTTGAGTTAGGTATTTCAAAAGAACGCTCCTACACACTTTTACATTATCATCTTTACATTCTGAGCCTAGTTTGGGGCCTTAATGACACCTATGACAGAGAATCCTGAATTTTCATTCCAGTCATGAAGATACTGGAATTTTATATTGTGGCATATACATTATCAACTTACAACCTTTGTTTGATTGTTTATATTACCGACACTATAGGTTATTTTGTGCCTTATAGCTTTTTTTATTATTATTGCTGTCCCATAACTCTTAATGAGGAGGTATGAGACACATTTTGAAACTTACGTTCTCTTTAAAATAAAATAGTATTTGCACGTTATGTTTCTATATTGTTCAGGGGGATTAATAAATAAAGAATACTCCCCAGTTAAACTGATGGCATTGAGCTTACAGGCTACAAATACTAATTGTACATTAAAGCCTTATATTTTCAAGGGTTAATTCCGTTCGAAAAAAATTAAGAAGGGGAAACAGCTCTCCCCTTTCCTCTTTTTTTATACTTAATCATTGAACCTCCTATACTATCAAAGACATGCTTTATCATATAAAAAATCTATATCCAAAATTCAGAGCAAATGAAATAATTCTTAATAAAAACCCATTTAGAATTTATATAATTTAAAAGGAGTTATCCCCCTCTTTTATACTTAACCATTAAACTTCCAAAACTATTCAGAGATTTGAACGAAATCTGAAAATTCTGCTTGAAAAACCCATTTATATAAATAAAGGGGGGGGGGGCATTAGAACCCCTGTTTCCCCTATTTATACTTATTCAATGAACACCTAATAACAGTCACGGAATCGCCTCATCAGAATGATCCTAATCTAAATTTTGAACAAAAACTTAATTCTGCATGAAAATCCCATTTATATCAACTAAGGGGAGGGGCATCAGTCCCCCGTTCCCCCCTTATACATATCGAATTAACTCCAAAAACTAATCAGGGAAGCACCTTGTCAGGATATACCTACATACAAAATTTCAAGTGGATCGGATATTTTTTTCATGAGCTATCGCGTTACGCACGAACGTACATACAGAACGGAAGGGCACATAAGCTCTCAGGCTATGATAGCCTGTGAGATAAAAAGTGTTTTACCTTGCATGCTATAAATTGAATTTTTTTTGTATATATATATATAATTCTTACTTTTGTAAAAAAAGTCCCATACCACCCCACTCTCCCCAATAGAGATATTATATATTAATACACCAATTACACGAAAATAGAATTTTTATCAATAGTATTAAAATACAGTTTAAGGGCTAACAGTTTATTTTATATCCTTAGGTTTTTACCACGTTCTCCCCAGGTTTTTACCGGTAAAAAGCCAACCCTGTTTATTGGCCTTGTTTCAGAACGAGTGGAATGAAAGATTGTTAAAAATTATGTCATTAGAAAAATGTTTAAGATTTATAAATGACAGTGCAAAAATCGCCTTTAAAACACGAGATCATCATCACCTGCGGAAAATTTTCACATTTGTGTAAAATTACGATATAAGTTTTTATTCATTGTTATATTTTTTGAACACACACTATTTCTGTAAACTATTCTGAAAGTTCAGTGGAGTAAATACAGATTGTTTTCCTTTTATAATTTGAATGTTCATGACTACAAATTTGTCATATCGGATGATGTTGATGATTGTGAAAGGGGGGGGGGGGACTGATTACGGTCTAATCAAACTTAAATTACTATTATTGGAAAAAAAATATTTTATTTTATTCAACCATAAAATTCTGCTACTAAATAAAGTTTAATGCGAAAGAATACTTTCGAAAAAAAAATGGGTGTAAATCTGCATAGCCGATAATCAGAGCATAAGGTTTATTAAATTCAATACCCTAACATTTTCTCACCTTTTTGAAAGAAAATGAAACCAAACGTATGAAAATATGAAGAATTGGGAGTAAGAAAACATAATGGTAAACCCAAGATACCGCTAAATTCGGGTTTTGAGGCATTTCCCACCAAGGTAAGACTTGGCTGACTAATAACGTTTTAATTTGCAAATCGAGGTTTTTTCCATGATTTTTATACTTAAATGAGACTAAATGATTGTCCGTGCTACCGCGTCCCGATCTAATCTTATTATGAAGATTATTTTTCAAATAATGGTGGTTAATAAGGAAAATATTAATAATGAAAAACCTGTAAATAAGTTTTGATTACTTTAAGATTTGCAAGTATTTAATTGTCTTAAATGAAAAAATTACCCCCCCCCCTCTCAAATAAAGACAAATCAGGTATACTGAAACAATATTAGAGAAGTTACGCGAGGCTGCAATATGGTGTGAATTAGCCTTTACAGGAGGGGTTCGGATAGCATCTATCCGACAATATATGCAAAGCCGGCCAGATGCTGTCCGAGATCCCGTGTAAAGGTTCAAATTAAAACTTCGCGAATAAAATTAATTGCTTTTAACTGTATATAGACGCAAAAACATATTTTAACCTTAACTGCTCTGACAAAAATTGTTACATAACTACTGTGAGCTGTCTGTCAGACCATTTAATCTGAAGATGAATAAAATGTTACATAAATTCTCAGAATGCGATTTATGTATTAAACTTTATGTACAAGAATATCATAAATCAAAATCAGCTATTCAAAAGTATTTAGAGGTAGTAATAAGACTCCAAACTAAAAAAAATTGACCAGTATCTATAGTTAAACTAAAAATTACAAGTTAAACTGTGAAACTTGAAAAACCCACGGTGTCTGAGACCACTAACAGCAGTTAAGGGTTAAATCTAAACAGTTGAGTTTAAACACAAGGTAAAATAGTCATAGAATATTCCGATTGCAACAAGATTCGTCTATAATAACTGATTTGTAATGAAAAAATACGTAAATATTTTTACAATATTTCATTTCGCTCTTTCTAATTATGCGCCTTTAGGATTCCCGTGCCTAGAGCAGTTTGATCCAATTGCTCCTCGGTAGCTAAGGCCTAGATAAATCATTTAAAAATATTGACAGGTAAACGAGAAATTGTAAAATAACTATCTCATAGGTTTAACATTAGCAAGCGGGTATTTTGGTGAGAGTGTAGCTTGTAGATTCACATAATAAACTTAACAATCAATCATACTAACAAAAAAAATCTAATTTACTGTTTTTTTATGACATTACTTATAGGGATGTACGATAAATTAACGTAACAATAAAATAAAATAAAATAAAGTTAAATCTTACCTTTAATCAGACTTTGCCCGGTTCACTGGTCAAGCAAATCGGATCGTTAAGTCCTCATTGTTGTTTCATTGTAGCTCAGTGGTTAGTCCTCAATTAATATCGCCAATTTACACACTGGCATGTTTTGATTTGCTCACACCCGTAAACTTTGGCCGTGTTCAAAAGCGGCTTTTTTTGTGCGCGCGCGCTCAGAAGATTCTGCTTGGAGTAGGTGCTATCGAAGAAGAGAATTTTAAACTTATTCAATTATTGTATTATTTTTATGGTTCAGAATTGGTAAATACAAATACCATATCTCTTTATCCTTTCAAAATATGATTTTCGTAACAGAAATACATACCTGTGACCACTCAAATAAAATTAAAAGTATTCCGGAAAAGTATCACGTGACCTATTTCATGTAATTAAGCCCGATTAGCATTTAAAAAATGACAATCAACCCTGCTCAAACCTTGACGCGCGCGACGCAAAAAAAATGATGGGCGATTTGATCACGTGATTGTGCGTTTCGTGCTTATCTCTTATTGGTTGCACGTTGTTTGTTGTCAAAGTTGGTAGGTTGACTGATACAATTTAACAATTGGTGATTTAATTTTTTTAATAATTTTATTTTTATTTATTTAAAAATCATTTATCAGTTGCTTTATACTTTTCGTATTAAATAATAGAATACTGTTGATTCTATTGTTGTAATTAATGGAATGCTGTTGATAAACCAAGGTTGAGATATCCACACGGGGGACTAGCTAAGGGGGGGGGGGTACCCTCCCAAAACATTGACAAATGTTGTTACACTTTGCAAATTTAAAACTTTTATGTCAAATTTAATTAAAATTTTAATAAAAACTGCAATACATTTTCTATTTTTGATAGAATTTGCAAAAGTTACAACTCTAATTGGGAATATTATTAATTTTTTTACAAATAAGAATTGTATTACATTTTCAAAGTGCGTTAACTTGGCAAAATTATAAAACGAGTTGGCGAATATAAAAATTTGACTTGACAATATTAAGGTTTTCTCCCCCACCAATAAAAAGTCTTAGCGATGGCCCTGTATCCACATATTACAAGATTGATTTGTAATCTACAATACTGGATTGATTTCAATGGAATTTGCATTGTTAGTTAGATAATTTTTCAGAAGAAGTTTTAGTATGTATATATTTCTTATTTAATGATTGTATATTTTAATACCGTGTGGATAACAGGCCAAAATATGTCATAAAATATGAAAAACAAACGACATCCGAAATTATGTTAGTATAAGCAAAACACTTATTTATACTTTTAATAGAAAAATTATAAACATTCTAATCATACTTTATTCATTATAAAACTAGAAGGCAAACTCCAAATATTTCACTTCTTTAAAATATATGTATGCAGATATTCTTAATTTAAAAAAATGTATATCTTTTACATTTTGCTTTTATAATATTTTCCATTTTGATTTTAACACCGTAAAATATCCACGCATGCATTATATTTGCATCCTAATCTCAATAAAAAATTACTTCTAAAATTTTCAAAAAAAAAAAAAAAAAAAAAAAAAAAAAGAGAAGAAGAAGAACATTAATAATTATTTTATGCGTATACGGATATTTTCGCAGAAAACTTTTTTTTTCATTTTCTTAATATATATATAAATCACTTTGGAACGATATTAATATCGTTCTAATTATCCTTTTAATATTCTAAATTTGGAATATTAAAATTTTCTCCGCAAAAATCTCATTTTCTCATATTTAAATAAGTATTTTATTATTATAATAGAAATACATGTGCTTCTGTATTATTAATATAAAATTTACCTTTAATAAAAATGTCTTATTTATTAATAAAAAGCAACCAAAAAAAACACAAACCAACTTTTGGCCCGCGCAGGTTTCGAACCCGTATCGTCTGGGTTCAAGCTCAGCACTCTGACCATTCGACCAGCCAGCTCACTTTCGTTTGTAACAGATTATCTTTATAATTGGCACTACAAGTAATTACATCCTTGATCTGTTCTCCATCTGTTACTGAGCGAACAGTTACAGTAACTGGTGGCACAGTAGCGAGGACTGAACGCACATCCCACCAAGTATAAGTATCCACTCCATGTCCGTGGCTCCTAGCGTGCGCGTGCAGCGCGCGTAACAGCTGAACACAGCCTTTACTTGCCGACACCGAAAGCAGAAAGACACGCGTCATAGCGCATGCGCAAGTTGCCAGTCACCCGATGAGGTGGTTACGAAGTGCATGGCACCTTATTTAGCTCCCATCATCCAGTAACAGAGCTGTCGTCACCCCAACCGCATATTCAAGCTCCTATGACACCCTAGGGTTCCAAATGGCACCGCCTTTTCACCTCCGGGTCCCAAATGGCACCGGTTTGTCACCTTTATTTTTAACAGTGTAGTTTCAAGAATAAATTTTCGCATTAGAAATAAATTTAAAAGGCATATTAATCAGTAGCGCCCGGATTATATACACTATAAAAAATCGGGAAATAGTTACTTAAAATATGCACATGAATTATCGTTCTCTCCCTTATTTTTATAGATTGCTACATATTTTTAGTAAGTCAACTTTATAAATATTAAGTTGTATAAAAATAACTTCTGAATTTCAAGAATTAATTTATGCATCGGAAAGAAATTTTAAAAGGAATAGAATCTGAATTATATGCATTCTGAAAAATTATGAAATATACTTTAAAATTACGTAAAATATACACATGAATTTTCATCCACCCCTTTAACTTCAAAGAGAAATGCATATTTTTAGTGTGCAGATATGAGTAAGATAGAGGATATAATATTTTATACTAACTATAAATTCTAAATTCTAATAGAAACGCAATACACGCACACCTATGTATGTGTAGTGGAGAGGGGGCACATTTGAACATTTTTTTAGAAAATCAATACATTTCTTACTTGAATTACATTTATTGTGTTTTAAATATTAAATAATAAAAACAATGTATTTCTTCAGCATATGAGCCAAAAATTAAAAGTTTTCCAATTAAATTAAATAAGTTGTGAGGATTTTAAAAGTTAAAAGATTTCTGTTCAAAGGTACCCCTACATAAGGCACGTGATTGAAATATAACAAAGGATTAAAATATATAGAAATATTGAAAATTTTTATAAAAAAAACTGCGTATGTTTCAGAGATATAAAGTCATATGAATAAAATTAAATAACTACATTTTATTGAAATTACTAATTTTTTTATTATTTAATCAAAGTTAAATCCATCAAACTTGATGCCAAAACTCATTTTTGAAACATCACAAAGTGTCTCTCCAGTTATGTTTGGTTGTGAAAACTTTTTTTACAGTATCCTTGAAATTCACCAATGTAATATCTGATCTTTCTGGAAAATTAAAATTTTTCATTCTCTCTTTTTATGAAGAAACCTGATATAAAATTTGACAAACCTGCTAAATCATGAATCATTATTGTGTATCCAGTATTTGCAATTATCCTATAAATAAATGCCAACATCAATTTAGATTTGAAACTTCCCATCACTGATACATCCAGAGGTTGGAACCTATGAGTGCAGTAAGGGGGGGGGGGGGGGGGGGGCGGGATTACTAACGCAATAAGTCCATGTTCTTTGACATTTTTAATTAATCTCTTTTCACATAAAAATATTCCAAAAATAATAACATTTAGATCAATTAACAACTGTTTACTGCATGGTTTTAAATGTTTTCAATTATTATTTTTCACCAGTTTATTCGGTGTTTTTTCACTGTTCAATGGTGCCCCAACTTTTCTGTTCAATGGTGCCCCGTCACCTGGATTTCAACATTACTGCGGTTTACTCAATTCGGTTGAAGAATTAGAATAAAACAAAGTTTATAAACTAAAGCTAATACCTCTATTTAAGTATTGAACTATAAATTAAAGTTTTAGGAATACAAATTTGTGAGCAAAAATCTTACAACTTTATTTCTTTAAGTTTAGATTCAAGAAGGAGAAAAATACATACCTTGCTTACACAATATTGTTCATACAAAATGGTACAGCTTTATATACTTAATGCATTGAAGCAGTAGTAATGTATTGCCATATAATTTTTTAAAAACTAATTTATTTGCAGGAAAATATTTAGAGTGTTCAAAGGTACTCCCAGTTCAAACGTGCCCCCCTCTCCCCTATATAAATATAGAAGGATTGTAAATTCATGGTACATGCTTTAAATATTGGTAAGGACACTGTAACAATTATTTTATTGTATAGGAATATTTGAGATCAAATGACGCAATAAGGTAAAAGCACCAGGAGTCAATTTGACCCCCTAGGAGCGTTCGTAATTACATAAAAACGTAGCTCCTATAGTCGTTGTTGAGTCCATCTGTTCGCATATAACAACGCAAAATCTACCCAACCGAATCGTTTGAAATTTAAAATATATAATTTTTGCATACTTTTGTCGAGTCATTTCAAATTTCATGAAAATTGGATATATATACCTTAATTACAGGGACAATCAAAAGTATTCCTTTGCATACGGCCAATAGAAAAAATATAGCTTCAAGCGAATTTTAATGATCTTACGCTCTTTTGAACATAATAACATTGATATGCATCTATAAAGTATGTACTTAAATATATATTCTGTACAATCTATGGTGCAAAGAATATTTTTTATTAATTTACAGGGCCACACAAAAGTATGGAAACACTATTTAAAGCGCATTTTAATACTGTTAAACTAAAGGACAAAAATAGTACCTTTTTGACGCCATCTTTCGCTACTAATTGGAACCATAACCAAGAATATCAGAAAACAAATTCCTGACATCTTACAAAAACATCCAAAAAAAAATTAACAGCTGTCATCATTTTGAAGTTGCTGATTTTTTAAATCAATCAGCCCATTTTAGAGCTCCCTATATGTTATATGTTATATGTCCCTATAAATATCTCTCTTTGATAGCATGCACTGGATCTCGTGGGTTTTAATTTGAAAAATTATTACAAATGCCTATTCAGCCATTATAATTTTCAGAAAAAAACTAAAAATAGGCATGCAAATTTGAAGAAGTATGTTGATGTCACAAACAATATGAGCCTGAATTTGATACATATTGCTGAAAAAAAGCACTTTTTGAATAATTTAAAAGCACTTTTGAATGAAGGAACATATCTGATAAATGGGCCAACTTTTAAATTTTTAGACTATACACACTATCATACATCTTCAGAAAAAAATGAAGTTTTGACAGAAAAAAATTACTTCTGACGATTGCTTAGCTACATGATAAATATTTTTTTTTAAATCCGTCTAAGACTAAATAATTTTCTTTAAATGTATATTGGTTTCCTAAAATAGTTGAACTGTTTACAAAATTATCTTTGCGGTATACCACATATGTTTTAAACTTGCTGTAATTCTGCCAGTAAATATACGTGAGTTAAATGTTTAAAAATGTAGATGAGTTTAGTTCCAATAGAAAACAAAATGTTTGCGAAATAGGTTGAATTTCCGCCAACACTCTTTGGCAGCAATACTTGAAAGATTTATTTGGTATTTAAAATTGTTCACTTTCTTTTATTAATTTATCCCTATTCCGGAAAAATGGCATTTGAAATTTGTTTTGAATAAATGTAATTAAGGTAGTTCAGAGGCCTATTAAATTTTTCGGAGGCACAGCCATTATTGGACATTATCCTATTGTTCTGAAATTGTCTGATTTTGCAAATTTGCATAATTATTATTTCTTTTGTTGGAAATAATGGGCACTTCCTTTTTATACTGATCATGATGATTTTAAAATGACATTCGCGTATTTAAGAAAGAAAACGAATTCGTGAGCTTTATTTTCATGTAAAAAACATTAAATAAATTGCTTCTATATGTTCTATATAAATTAAATACTTAATATAAATACAACAGAACGCTGATTATCCGAACAAATCCGGACTGACCCTAGTTCGGATAAATGGACAGATAATTTAAGGTATGTTCCTGACTATACTACAGTTTTAAAAAATTTGTCCTAGTTTGAAACAAATTTTGGTGCTCAATAGCCTCCACTGTAAGATGGTGAAATCTTGAATCAATATTTGTAGCTCCTGTTTAAGCATAGTTCCAATAGTTGGAATGAGGTTGAAGTAGGAAGTTCCAAATGTTGGTACCAGATTTCACCATCTTATGGTGAAAGATACTGAGCACCAAAATTTGGTTCAAACTAGGACAAGTTGTTTAAGGGGACAGTACACCTTTAAAATCCGCAGAAAACGTAAAATTGTATCATGTGCTGTACATTTTTTAAAAAAAAGAGTAATGTCTCTGGATACACAAAAATTTCAAAATATCTTTATAGTGTATTGAACTTTCTTTAAAAATTTTTAGTTTAGATATAATACAGCAATTTTTTTTATGGGGTCGATTTCGAAATGATATTTTTAAAAAATTACGACGTATAACATTTCACTGCGCGCAAGATATCTCATGCAGTTTTCATGCGATTTGCATAAATTTGATCTTAAATTAAATATAATACCTTGGACTACAATTTGAACTAGAATGTTTATGAATGGCTAATTAAATACAGAGAAATTAGATTTTAATTATAGAAAATAAAAAAATAATGAATTTTAGCATACATTCAACCTTGTAATTTTTTTCATATTGAACACAACTGCATAATTCTAGTTCATTTTATTCATTATATGTACATGTAGGCAGGGTAAAAATTTTGAAGCTATACTTTGAACTGTTTTGGAGATATCATGCGCGCAAGTGTAAAAAACATCATTTTGAGTAAAAGCCGTTTAAAGATTAAAATGTATTTTACAAATATAAAACTCATAAAAAAGGAAATAAAACTATTAATAATATAACATATTCAGTATTAAAAATAAAATTTGATGCTTGTTTAAATTGATAAATAAAAAAACAGTTTGTAAAATGGAGTAAAATGTAGGAATTTGTGTACATGTTTGCGATTCGCAAAAAATACGAAATTCAATTATTTGGTTTGCATTTTTTTTTTTTTTTTTTTTTTTTTTGTAAATAATAATGTCTCTAGATTCACAGAACTTTCAAAATATCTTTATATGATATTCAACTGCATTAAAAATATTTAATTTGGATATATAATGTGCAAAAAATACCAAAGAGTAGGTTTTAAAATGATTAAAAACAAAAAAAAATGACGTCGAATAAGCGTTGAACAATCGCTTACTGCATGCATGATATCTCATGCAGATTTCATGCGATTTGCATAATTTTTCCTTAAAATAAACATAATATTCTAGACTATTATTTAAACTTAATTTTATATAAATGGTTAATTAGAAAAATAGCAATTACTTTTGAATTATAAAAAACAGAAATCATTATTTTTTGCACACGTTCAATCTTATAATTTTTTTCCAACTAAACACAGCTGCATAATTCTAATTTATTTTCATGTTTATATATATATTTAGATAGGATAAAAATTTTGAAGCTATACTTCGCATGGTTTTGGAGATATGATATGCACAAGCATACAAAACTTCATTTTGAGAAAAAGCCGTTCATTTTTGCACACATTCAGCCCTATAATTTCTTTCAAACTATACACAGCTGCATAACTTTAGTTCCTTGTCATCTTTGTATGAGCATTTAAGTAAGGTAAAAATTTCGGAGCTGTACTTCAAATGATTTTGGAGATATGCGCAAAAGCACAAAAAAATACAAAATCGGAAACGGGGGCGTGATGCTTGGAACTTATGGAGTGATGTTGACATTTTCAGCAATATCTCGGTAAATAAGAATCGCACAATTAAAATATTATTATCAAATTATTCAGAATAAAATTATCTTTATAAAGAAATAAAAATTGAAAAATCGACTTTTTGACCATTTTAAAGGTGTACTAGACTATTAACAGTGTAAAACCTTCATACTTTAACCAGGCTAAGGACTGCCAACACCAGTTAGTGTTGGCGTGTTCATGTTTAAAAATTGCTTACATTTTTGTTTCTTTTGTCTTTTACCTTTTTTTTATAATTTTAATGTTTACTTTTTCATCATTCAAAGTTTTATTTTTATTTTTTATTACCTTCTGAACTCCAGGGGTTGTAATTTAAGCAAAAAAGTTTTCGATTGTTGCTTGCTTCAAAAGAGAGATTCTTTTCAATGCTGCCATATCTCGAATTGTTCTTACATACGTTAGTTGCTCAGTATTCTTATCCCGTCGAGCCATTTCATATCAGTTTCCAAACAGTCAAAGATTTCATAATGTGATCGACCTGGGTCATTTTTAGAGCATTCGTTTTCATTTTCTTCATTTTCTTTTTAGTTGTTACTGCTCCCAGCGATACACTAATCATGGATTCGATTTCATTTGCTAAATCTAAAGGGAGCGGGGAGAGAAACGGGGTATTTGGATAGTTGAAGATTCTTTAAAAAAAAAAAATAGGAAGTAGATTGTTCGGATGATTGAAAATTTGGTGAATTGAAGTTCCGATAATCTGCGATCGACTATATTGAAGAAATTGCTTAATGTCTATGAAACAGTGAATAAGGGACCTAAAAGTGCCTGCAGAAATTTTCGTTCCCCAAGCGTTCTTGTTATTCGTATGATCGTGGAAAAACGTAAATACCTCCTACTAACTCTGGAACAAATTATTGTAGCAGAATGTTACTGGTACCAAACGATTAGAAATAAAATCTATTTATACCAGGTTTCCTAAAAGTGACTGACGGATTTTAAAATTCAATAACTTGCAAACGGTCAGAAGTTTTCATGCTGTGATTCTCAGTTTTACGCATAAATGGCAGAGATAAATGGCATTCCAAGCAATAACCGCTAAATCTAGACTCGATTATTCGGTCTCTCTCTTCTTTTTTGAGAAAAAAAAGGAGATTGAAATGCATTGAATGGATTCCGAACAGTGTGGCCGTTTTTTCAAGCTAAAAGCAGGCTAGATTTAGACTGACAACAAGCTAAAAATAAATTCGATGGTCCTGCCCTCATTTGATGGTCAATATAATTAAAAAAAAAACAATCGCATTTTGGGAAACAAATTCGATATATTTGCATAACACCATTTTCACTCTACCCTGGTCCAAATCAAATATGATTAATGAATATTTATTATTCATGTACAAGGTTCCACAAAAGTCATCGTAACAACTACTTTCTAAGGACGATAATTTTCAGAAGTCCCATATTTTAATTATGTTTCCTAACATTGCGAAAATAATGTACAATGTTGATATGCATTATTACATGTTTTTAAAAAAAGATAGATTCATGTCAATTCTATTATATTTGAAAGAATGTAACTTCATTAAAATCTACTTGAAACCATTTTTTCCGGTTGACCGTAATGTAATGGAATACTTTTGATTATTCCTATATTGAAATTATGCATCCGATTTTCATAAAGTTTGAAATGACTCGACAAAATTATGCAAAAATTATATATTTTAAATTTCAACCGATTTGGTTAGTTGGTTTTTGCTCTGTTGTATGTGGGAAGACAGATAGACGGACAGACTTAACGACGATTATAGGTGTTACGTATTTACATAATTAGGAACTCACCTAAAAATATTCAGATCTTGATGTAATAGTATACAGTATTTCGTATACAGTAGAGTAGCCTACATTTTTTGTGTGTCCCTGAAAATACTATCTACTTTCTATTATACAGGAAATAACTTGTAGTATTCCTCAGCAATATATATCCATTTCATAAAATGTTAAATAGTTTAATACAATTAAAACGCTCATAGTTTAATACAAAAAAAAATGTTCTGCCTCCATTAAGTAATGGAATACTTTTGTTGTGGCTCTGTATTTCAATGACAAGTGTTCTATGCATCCCAGATTGTACAGAATGCATATTTTAGTATATACTTCATAGATGCATATCAATTTTATTATGTTCGAAAAAGTTAAGAGAATCACCATTAAAATGCTTTTGAAACTTTTTTCCCATTGACCATTGACCATTGACTGTCCCTGTAATTGAACTATGTGTCCACAAAAATTGAAGTGACTCGACAAAATTATATAATAATTATATATTATAAATTTCAAACGATTTGTTTAGGTAGTTTTTGCATTGTTATATGTGGACAAACGGACAGACAGAAGGATGGACGGACAGACGGATTGAACGACAACTATAGTTGCTACGTATTTACATAATTACGAACACACCTCATTATATTACAATCGGTGATTTACAAATCCTTCATTTAACATATAATCATTTCATACTTTCGTTCTCTTTTATATAACCCTGTAAAATATTATAAATACTATATGCATATTTCCATAAGAAAAACATACTACAGAATAGATAGACAGACAGACAGAAAAAGATAATCTCTAGGAGCAAAAAGCACTCAAAACAATTGTTTTAATCATTCGCAATCATTCCTAAATTTCGTTATACGAGAATCTGTTAATTTCGAATCAATAGACTGACAATTATATTTTAGCCTGAGTTTTTAGCTTGATTTAGCATTTGTAAGTCGTACAACAGTCCAGGTTTCTTACAACAATCAAAATACGGTCACACTGATTCCGAAGTACTAAAAATTAGGTCTGCATTGAGCACGTAATGCTCTTAGAGCTATCTATTGTTTGAAATTCAAACTAAAATCAATAATTGCAACATAAAAACTCCTGACATCATACATTAAGAATATTTTAGCTTAAAAAAGCGGTGTTAATCCATATTTTAAATTTATTGTGCGTAAAAAGAAAGAATCAGTTAAGTGGTTAAAGTCAGCATAATTTGCACGTTTTTAGAATTCAAAATTGTGGTTTCTTTTTATTTTGCTCAAGCAACTAAATATTTAGACAATAGTTCTATGGTCATGTTTCAAATATAGCTCATATCACAATTTGATACAAATATGGGGAAAACTTACATCTTCCTATAAAATGAAACTTCTTCATTCACTGTCACTGATCTAGTGAAGTTCGCGGAATTTTGAAAGCACACCTCTCGAACCACTACATTGGTTGCTTTGGATCTGGTGATATGGCATTCTGTAAGTTTCTTTTCAATCTTTCTAATTTGATATTACTTCTGAGGTTTTTTTTATGAGGATGCGTCAAGAGTTTCCTCTTTATGCTACTTTTGCCTACATCAACACTAAATGAACCGTAGGTGTGCATAGAGAATGGCATTAGTGATTACGGATAGTTTCACAATGGTTTTCGTGAAATAGACTAACGATTGAATGTTGCTTATATGATCAAGTAAAATCACATATAATATATGTATATTATGCAAAATTAATTTTGAACTTTCTTCTATTTTGTGTTCATTTTTTTTCTTCTTGTCTTCGTTTGCATTTAAGTTGTAGTCATTTGTAAGAAAAACAATAAATTTAAATTTATAATGTATAGAAAATTTAACTTTTTTAAAGTAATCAAAGTTTGCATTATGTACAAATTAATATTTATATGTATATTTTCACTTTGCTCAGATCTGATTTTTTTTTTCCTTTTTTAATTTCAAAATTCCTGATTAAATCTTCAAAATTAACCTTGAGAAAGTAACTTTATTTTACATTTAGGGAAGACTAGGTCACATGTGAACATGGGGCAGATATGAACGTCGTAATTTTTCACAATTACATGTTATTACATGACCAATTATATCATGTTTTTATTTGAAAAAATACCAACGATAACAGCACCTGCAGACATATGTTAAAAAACTTTTGAAGCTCTTTGACATTTTGTTTGTCCCCAGTAGGCAAAATACTGTTTATAGATCTCAAAAGAAAAAATCTCAATTCCAACTTGTTAAGCTAATAACTTTATTTATTTATTCGTTTATTTAAATTTTAATGTTTTAGCATATACTATGAATAATAAGAAATGTTTTTGATTAAAAAAAATTCTTCTAAAATTGAGGAATGTTAATGATTTAACAATTTAACTATAGTGAACACGTGGAGCACTTGTGAACAAAATAGTAGGGGCGAATATGAACAATTCATAAGCGCCCCAATAATCATTCTGTGATTCTTTACCTTTCAATTAACTTCAGGATAAATAATGTCATCTCCAATACCTATAATTTTCCTGAAATTGAAGGCTTTTCGTCATACAACTTTTGTTTTTATTGAAACTTTCCAAAAACATCTGTCAACAAATACATAAAAAGCAGCAAGCTCGTTTACGTTTGATTGTAATTTAAATTAATTTTTATGTTTCATAAAATGAAATAATGTTATGCAATATTTTACTCAACGGTTTAAAACAATATTTTTTATGCATTGTTAATACAAAAACTATTACGTTAAACAACTTTGAAAATTTTTCTATTTCATGTCTTCCATCTTGCAATGATGGCTTAATTTCATCTCGAAAATAGCTCTGTATATGATGTTTTGAATGGAGATGTATATCAATAATATCTTAAGAAAGTAAAATTTTCAATCTGATAATTTACATAAAACCCAATTGTAAGGATCCCCCTCCCCACCTCTTTCAAAAGCAAAAGAAACTAAATTTGTGTGTGGACGGGATTATAATCAAAATATTTTTAAACCATTAAAAAAAAACTCTAGAATTTAGAAGTAAATAAGACAAATACAAGGATGAGAATCTTCCGCATTTCGGCAAATTCATGAAAAGTATTATCTAAATAACTCCTTTCTAAAATCTCCTCAAAACAAAAACCCCTAAGCAAAATTTAAAAGCTTTATTTTTTTTCAAATTTACGTCTTTATTGTTTATTTTATTGAAATTATAATTAATCATAAATTCCTCCTTCCTAGTACCTCAATATACTTATTTTCATTTCATAGTCTTGTGCTTAAACATATCACCCAGAGACTAGAGAAATTCATACATGTTGTTTTTTTTTATAGTGAATTCAACATGTAATACAACTAATGATTATGACGACAAACAAATAACAGAATAAAAAGGATGTCAAAAGTTATTTTACTTCTGTGTTCACAACAACTCCACTGGTAGAACACTTATGAACAATTTTAGTAATTTAAAAAACTATTAAAAAGTAATAAGAACCATAATGGTGATTTTAAAAAAAAATACCATTTGTAAATTTAAAAAAAGTACGAAAAATCATGCATTAAGCATAGATTATGGAGCACTTTCCAACATTTCATGAAATCTTTAACAAAACTTCGTTATTTAGATAAATAAGGGTACAGAGCTAAATATACCCAAATATGTATACCAGTACTTTTGAACAGTCCTGTATTTCATATGTCAGTTGATATAATGGGAAAATTTAGTTTAGCAAGAAAATGCCTACTAGCTTGAAATTTCTTTTTCAGCAATTTATACTAATAGATGGAAACATACTTGAACACTTTTATTCAGCCCTGTACTTTACCTTGTACCTTTATTACACGTCAGCTTTAAGCTAAAATTTATTTTAAACTAAAACGCTTTTAAAATAACTGAAATCACATTCTCATAAATTAACATTTATAGGCATCCATGTACCCAATATTTTGCGTTCCCCTGTATATCATTTTATCTAAATTCTGCAAATATTTCTTATTAAACTAAATGAAGTTCAGCATAAAAACGCATAACTTAATTAAGAAACATCTTTAAGTAATTTACGCTAACGTTGGCGAGTTGTTTTGGGTAGCCCTGTACATCAACTATAGCATTTACACACCATTATATGCACGGATTTAGTGAAACTTAAACGCGTGTATCATAATTAAAATGCATTGCATCCATCCATCAGTCACCATCGGAAACATATACAGTATGGTATAGTCGGGAAGAATATACTATTTGAAATCTTTTGTATGGCCCTGTAAATGCTATGTACTTCATATTATGCAAGACAGTATCGAATTTATAATAAGCGTCAGTGACATATATCAATTTTCTTATACATGAAACAGTTTAATATATTTAAAATATGTCGCACACAATCCCTTCCCTTTTTACCATTATCTAATGAAATTCTTTTGTGCGGCCCTGTCAATGAATAATAGCTATTTTTTCACTGCATATTTTACAGAATACATATATAATGCAATTTGAGAATCCGTATAAATTTGAGAATGTTTGACAGGGTATAACACTTTTAAAATTTATTTGAATGATTTTTCCCCATAGGCCGTAATGTATCGAAAAACTTTTGACTATCCCTGTAAATAAACTAATCATGGTAGAACTTCATTTTCAGTAGGGTCCGTGCTAATGTAAACATCAATAACGTATAAAAATTTTATAGCAATCTGGGTATATTTACGGGAGTTAGATCACGGACAGACGGCCATCCGACCAGACAAACCGAATGCATAAGCACTTTTCAACTTTGTTGGAAAGTGCTAATAAAAAGTTCTATTTACTATATTGGGTAGTTTTTGTTTATAGAAACTAACCATGCTATGAGAAAAAGCTGCATTTATGTGAACTGTTCACAAGTGCCCCAGTCTCCCCAAATACAGCTCATATTCAAAATATTAGAATAATTGAGAAAAAGTAATAAGAAAAAATTATTTGTCATTTATTTATTTTTTATACTAAGTAAATGCAATTAAATTTCTTATAAATTAAATCTGGACTGTTTAGATAAGATTTTAACATTTATAAAATATAAAATACAGCACAATAAATTAGGTATACAGCTTCCTTAAACACACCAGAATATTAGAATAAAATTTAGATTGGTTCAAAATATTAGAATATTTTATTTTACGCAACAATATTACCTTATGAATATGAAGTAAATGGTAGTTAATATTTTGTAGCATCCCCTTTAGCTTTCATAACAGCGTACAATCGATCTTGCATACTATATACAAGGTGTTTACAAACATTTCTATCAATATTAGCCTAAATAGACTTTATACGTGCCACTAACTTAGTTTTACTTGAAGGAGGATTTTCTTGAAGTTTTTTCTTCATTATACACCATAAGTTTTCGATGGGATTAAGATCTGGTGAATTTAGTGGCCAAGGAAGTACCTTAATGTTGCGTTGGCGGAACCAATTCTTAGTTGACACCGAGGTATGCGGGGACGCTAAATCTTGTTGAAAGATGAAATCATCTTCAAATAAATCTTCTGATGATGGAATCATGTAATATTCTAAAATTTCTTGATATATCATAGAGTTAACCTTTTCGTAGACGATGCATAACTTTCCAGGTCCTTCTGCACTCATACAACCCCAAACCATGACACTAGCAGCAAATTTTACGGAACGTTTAAGGCATTCTTTATCAAATGCTTCTTTCTTCATTCTCCAAACTCGAATACCTTGATTACCATATGAAACACAAAACATACTTTCATCACTAAATAATATATTTTTCCAATCTTCATTGCTCCATAAACGTCTTGATTTACACCAATTCAATCTTATACGCTTTTGTCTTGCAGTCATGAGAGGTTTTGTTTTCGGTACACGAGATTCAAATTTAAATTTATGGAGACGTCTTAATGTTGTCGATGTAGAAACTTCAACTCCTTCTTCTTTCCATTTTCGGTGCAAGAATCGCACACTTTTAAAACGGTTTTTCTTAACTATACGCTTCAGTTTCCTGTCATCTCTAGAAGATGTTTTTGGTTTTCGGCCACCATTTCGGCGATTATTTTGAAATTTTCCAATTTTTGAATATTGTGTTAGTATTTTACTAACGCTCGATTGCGAACAATGTAAATAATTCGCTATAAAACATTGATTTTTACCGTGCCGATACAAATCAACCATACGAAGTTTAGTAGATTCAGGAATATCACTCACACGGCGCATTTTAAGACGAAAAAGAAACAAACTGCAAAAAAGAATACTGATTTTAAATAAAATAGTCTGAATTTAATCAATGATGCCACCAGTTAAGAATTGGTAATAATTAAAGGAGAATTAATGTGAAATATTCTAATATTTTGAACCACTTGAATAAATATTCTAATATTTTGACTTTCCAAAATAATTTTTTTTGCAATTAATCTTTTCAAAAATGATATTAAATTTAAGATAACAAGTACGTTTAATCAACAATAAGTTCTTAATAAAAATATCGTTTGCATATTTTCATTAAAAGACATTAAATTACCAAACGATATTTTCAATTTCTAAAAAAAAAGGTAATTATTCTAATATTTTGAATATGAGCTGTACAATTGAAGAATTCTCGTTTATCAGTTGTTCTAATATAGTTTAAGTAAGAAAATGAATACTTAGTAATTTATAACCAATATCATAACGAATTCGTAATAAAAAACAATGTCTATATTTGTGGTGACATATTCAATTGCGTCGTCTCTAATTAGGTGAAGTTCAACAGGACTGTTTGTTTGTTAATTTTATGAATTGCATTTTTGGTACTAATGTATGTAAAGCTGTTTAAGATTAGCACGGAAATTAGTTTCCAATACTTCTGAATAAACATTAGCCAACTTGAGAATATTTTTCAAAATTAATGGTGTATAAAATCATTGAATTTCTAATGCATGATGCTACACTTAGAAAGGAGATTTTCTTGGATATTACTTTGTATATCTTTCCTTTTCTTCTCATTTCAGTTTCAGATTCTTCAACATTTGTATAAAAGGTGGTGATACAAAATTTATCTCTGGCATTCAAGTGCATTTCTGGTGCTTCAACGGGCATTAGGTACTTTCTTTCTTGTCATTTCTGACGTCGAACTTCCTTCTAGTCAAAAACCAGTAGCATTTCCTTTGTAGTTACTTCACAGCTATCATATTTGCCTAATGAAATTATCTTTTACACAAAAATTTCATTTACTTTTGTTTAAAATAATTTGGATTAAAGGAAGGTCCACCTTCTGCCGCAAAGATATCGTAACTTATTTTATCCTGATGTCATCCAATCTAGGTAAAACCTCTATCTATTAGACATCTAAAATGTACTTAAGGCGGTATTCAAAAAATATTTTTACGCTCTCAACAATTAGAAATTTTCGGACACATTTTCACTCTCTTTTTAAGTAAAAAAAAAATTACTGGCGTGATTTTTAAAGAGAATTTTGGTTTTGAGAATTTTGGTTTAAAATACCCTATTTGATAGCATTGAAATATTACATTACTACATTTTTTAAATATAAATCTATTTTTACCAAAAAAAATTAACTATATGGCACATTCTACAGCTCATCATATAGAAACTGCCAATTAGATGCGTTTGAGAGTTAAAATGATTTTAAAAATGAGTAAAAAAATAAGCTGTTTAGATTTGAATCCACCCTTAAATGAACATAAAATATAGACGTTTTAAATTTTTCAATGTTACACACAAATCTTTCTGAATAAGCAATACAAAGCATGCATATAACAAATTCATAATGTCTAAAAAAATTTTCTGCATTCACTGATAACGTCTGCATCTGCGCATATCAACAGCAATTTCATAAGGCTACACGCTAGATTTTGAAATTTTTTGCTTATAGACGCCTAAGTTGATTATTTTAGCGAGGAAGGAGGCTATCTTTGAAACTGTCGATGGACTTAGTGCCGATATTTTGTAAAGATTGTCACGCTTGTCTTTTTACTGCTGCAACTATAGTACAGCACCTAAGATAAGTGTTGGATTTTTTTAATGTGTTCATTGTGATCTTAGAACATAATATGACTAGCTATTTTAAGAGAACGGTAGATGTATTTAATTTAACAGCTGAATTACTTAGCGGTATTTATAAATACCGCCAGTTCACTGGGAGTTGGAGAAAAGCTTGTTGCTTACATTTCGTCTCTGTAGTTATCCATTGTTTTTATCTGCTTTATAACGTAATTACTAAATTCTAATGTTGTAATGTTTTTCCTAGTATTTCCTTTCTGTTTCATCATTATTTTTTATAGGAAACTGAAAAATTGTGGAACTGGCTCTTTTTTTCTATGCTAGAAATGGCATGTGTAAATTCATATGCTGCATATATGGAGATGTGTGAGAACATATTGTCCTGAAATATACGCCTCATATAACTGAAGGACAGGACTCACGGTGGCTTATGGACTAAAGCACCACACCACCACTCTCTGGAGAGGATAGCTCCCGACCCCTATATTTAACCAGAGAACTTTCAAATCTAATCAGGGAAGCATTTTGTCAGAATAAATTGGTATACCAAAATTTGAAACAAATCAAATAATTATGCTCGTAAAATCGATTTATCTAAATTAAATAAAAGGGGAATAGCTGCCTCTCTCCCCTTTATATTTAACCAATAAACGCACAAAACTAATCATGGAAGCGCGTAACTAGAAGAACTTATATCCAAAAATTAAAGTAAATCGGATATTTCTATCAAGAGTTATCACGTTACGTATATACATACGTACATACATACATGCATACAGAACCTGCGGACACATTAGCTTTCAAGCTTTGATAGCCTGTGAAAAAGGATTATAAGAAAGATTTCTAATTTAATGAACATACTATTTTGCAAAAAATAATTTTCGCTAATCAGATTATATGACAAGTCATAGTTATAATACTTTATTATTACCTTTTTTTATATTTATCTGATTAAAATTTCTTTTCAAAGAAGGGCAGTGCGGTATAAGGTCAAATAAATATATAGATAGAAAAATCAAATCTCAATGTTTAAATGTCCGTATTGCACCCAAATACACAGTACATTTTTTTAAATCTTAAGGTTTAACTTAGTTCTAACTATCAAGATGAAATAAAGCAATTTTAGTTCTAATTATTTATTAAATAAATAAATGAACTGGTAATACTTGAAATTTGACATTAAAAAAATAGTTTTCATTGATTTTATTTTCTTTTAAAGAACAAATGACATTAAGAATCAAAACTTTTAAAATATATATAATAAGAAATAGATTTTTTTTTACCTTAAAATGAACTTTTAATGCTACATCTGTCTGTTGAACAAATTAAAAAGAATGATATTGTATAACGACATATTTAATGTGACTTTGAAAAACCCTAAATTCTTTCTTTTCGCTACGTTTCTTACTTCTAATATTTTTGTAGATTAGAAAGAAAAATTATTTGTAAATTAGTTCACCGATCTTAAACTTAAGCATTTTCTACATTTTGCCTTTTTTGCAAAGGAAAAAAAGCTTTTACAGTACTTTTTTCGGTTACTATTCCTAAAAGAAAACTGTTTCTGTGATTTTAAAAATGGATTTTATTTTTATAAATTCAACTTTATCAGTTAAATAATGGAGTAAAATCATTTTTCAATCTTGGTATAATTGCCCCCCCCCTCTTTTAAAAAAAAGATAACAAGCTCCCAAAGCATTTTAATCTTCTAAGGACCTAAAGTATCACAAGAAAGAAAAAAAAAACAGAAATAGCCAACATCAGAAATTGTGTATTTTTGCAATCTTTGTTGAAAAAGAAAAAGTTTAGGATATCGCATTGTTAATGCAATTGAACCAAACTTCAAATTTTTCAATACGAACATACATTTTTGACATCATATTTGGCTTTTGCGATAGATTTATTTGTAAGAAAATCTGTGGCATGTTGAGCGAAAAGAAAAAAACAAAACACTCGGTAGGCATTAAACGCGCTCTTTCATCTTTAAACGGCGAAAAAAAAAATATATTTCAGATGTCCTTTTAATACTAGTACACTAGAGATGGGAAATATGGTTATTTTTGGTTAACAGGTTACATCATTCCACAGTAGCGCTGGTAACAGGTTTCAACATCCTGTTATTTTTGTAACAGGATACAATAAACAATTTATAAACAATTGCTAAATATGCTCCCAAACGGACAACACATGGGATATGGGCCCCCAAGGTGGTGCCCTCCGTGGAGGGAGGGGGGGAGGTCTTTCTAAGGGAACCCAACCCGTATTTACGCAAGGAAATCCAAAGTTCGAACAAAACCACGGAAAACTCCGAATGATTGGGCTGACGACCGCGATTGGGTTTTGTTCTAATCCAGCGCCTGCCGTCTACCAGTTTTGAGGGCAGAATCTGTCAGCCACTGGTGGGGCAACAACATTTAAGAAAATATCTATAGGCACATATATTTTTGAATATAAAATAATGTATCCAATAGGAAATACGAAAAGCAGGAAAATTAGAAAGTACAAGAAAACATATTAAGAAAACTTTCTTTAACATACAGAGGAAAACGAATTTTTCAAAAATCCATTTTCCGTATACCGCGTTTTCTCAATCAGCACTGTTGATGTTTTAAAATCTGAGATGAAATGCATTACTGAATTTTCGTACAGCAAGTCAATGCGTGCTGCCACTACTAGAGCGGCTGCAAAACATAAAACAAATATTAACTGATAGGACAAAGAAACTTGTGAGATAGGACAGATGGTAGAGAATGACATTTTTTCCAGACTCAGTTTTTTTTTACTAGTTTCTTAATAGCAGATATGTATAGTATGCAAGATCGATTGTACGCTGTTATGAAAGCAAAAGAGGGTGCTACAAAAAATTAACTACCATTTACTTCATATTAATAAGGTAATATTGTTGCGCAAAATAAAATATTCTAATACTTTGAACTCATCTAAATTTTATCCTACTATTTTTATGTCTTTCAGAAAGCTGTAAATCTAATATATTGTACTGTATTTTATATTTTGTAAATATTAAAATCTTATCTAAACATTCCAGATTCAATTTATAAGAAATTTAATTGCATTTACTTAGTATAAAAATGATTAAATTGAAAATAATTTTTTAATAATTTTTCTCAATTATTTTAATATTTGGAATATGAGTTGTATTAAAATGGTTCCAAAGTTCACTAGCTCATACTTTTTTATATGGATCCATACATAAATTAAAAAAAAGACTTATTTCCACAAAATTTTCACCCCCCCCCCCCTAAAAAAGTGACATTTTTGGAGTGTCGACAGAAGTGAAAACTTGGACAATTACGTTTTTATTTTTTGAATTGTCAGGACATCTTTTTTTATAATCGTCAGGAAACATTTTATTGTGCAGGAAATACTTTTAAATAATGTGTTTTTTTTATTCATTATTATAAAGTACTACTACGAAAATTGCATTACAATTTTCATTTAATGCGCAATTGTGCATGAAAAATAATGCATATTGTTTTGCATAAAAAAATTGCAATAAAAAAAGACTGAATAATATTTATATGGCGCAGATGTCATACACACATCACGTTGGCACAATTTTTTTCTGATACCGATTTGGCAAAAAAACCTTGAAAAAATTTAAGAAATTTAAATTTCAACCCATTATGGGTCCGTAACGTGACCCAGAATAACGGGAGAAAATTTTTTATGCTAGATTTGTAATGTATGAAGCATAAGCTTTCGGTAGACATATTACATCAAAAAATGAGAACCCCCCCCCAGCCCCTCCTCCCAAAAAATGGTCCTATAGGGAACCCCCCCCCCCCCCCAGAAGAGCCCTTTAGAAATCAAATCCACAAATCTCAAATTCAGTCTTTCTGATATTTAATAAAAAAAAGACGAAATCATTTTTTATTTATCTCTTTTTATTAAATCTCTTACCATACATTTTATATCTCGGCTCTAGGGTAGATGATGGACAGGGATATGATAAATCAGCTTCTCTGGATCTCAAACATCGTGTAATCCATTTTAATATTTATTCTTTATTAGAGTATTGTAGAATAGTCTTGATTCTACTAAAAAAGAATCATCTGTTATATATGTGTGTTTTTGAATCAATACTGATTCCATTTCGATTAAATATTATATATTAACGAAAAATACAATCGGAGCGTTTTAATGTTCCGTCTAAACTAAAGGACTGCATTAGGAGAAACTAAAAGATACATCTAAAGTGGGCTTACTCATTTGCCACAAAAAAGAAATAAATAATAACAAAAATATATCTGATAAAGTTCTGTAGCTAACATGCGTCTGCTTCATAATTTCTTCTGAATGATGAAACAGTCAGTCATTAAAAACCACATGGAGGAAAAAAGATCGAGTCCAGAATAGTTCGTTAAACTGTTCATGAGTTTTTAAATTCTTTTTCTCACTTAATTTGGATGTTATTGCCGCTGTGCATCTGGGGTGATTAATTTCAAGATTATTTTAGAATGCCAAACGGGAAGACAATCGGTCAAATAGTCTAACAGTTATGAAGATTTAAAGTTTGGAACTCCTAATGTTAAATCCATTAGTAATCATTAAAAAACAAATTTCAATGCTTTTTTTTTTTTAAGAATAATTGAAAGAATACTTGAGAAAACAAAATAACTTGTACTTTTAGATTCGTATATTTGTAGCTTCTTGAAATCTATTCCTGTTAAAAAAATTGGTAAGTAACATCTCATATTTTTAAAAATCTGTTTTGATTGAAACCTGTGATTTTTTTTAAGAAATCGATTTTTAAAAGCTTGAAATACGCGAATCCAAATTTATAGTCCAGTATGGCAATAGTTCATGAATTAGGATTAAAAACTACCCACATTGCAATCCATTTTTCAGTGTTTATAAATTAATTTAAAATTATCGGTTCCAAGCTTTTCAACATTCATAATTCCCAAACTACTCGACCGAATGACTTCCCATTTCATATTTCAAACTATACTTTACCGAAAAAGCCAAACTGATGGAGCCAAAATTATATGTTCGTATTAAAAATTTCAGAATTTAGTACAATATCAGTATTAAAAGGACTATTTAAAGACTTTTTTAAGGTAAATTAAAAAAAAAAACACGATTTCTAGTCAAATAGTCTTTCTTTTTAAGGTAGAGGCCCAACCAGTGGCCGAAAGATCCTGCCCTCGAAACTGGTAGACAGGAGGTGGTGGGTTCGAGCCCAGTCGCGACCGTCCGCCTAATTGTTCGGAGTTTTCACTGTTTTTATTCTAATCTTGGATTTCCTTGCGTAAATACGAGTTAGATTCCCTTACAAAGATCTCTACGGAGAGCACTTCCCTAGGGCCTATATTCGTCGTGCAGATAATTGGCCGTCATAAACACAACCAACGAAACGTTATAGGTAGATTACATATTACATTCTCCCCTATGTTGGAACTTCCGGAATTTTTTTGCAGATCTGCCCAGTCATGAGCCCTAGAACCCAAAGTCGACTTCAGTTCAAAACTTTATCTATCTGTCTCTATACATATATATACACGTATTTAAGTATATGGATATCTGCAAAAATTTGGTTGTAAATTATACAGGTTTAATTATGGCTATTTCTATGAGTACTTGTAGTGTAAGTCACAGACTACGATTTTTGGCTACCAGTGTTATAGTACGAAAAAAAATGTGATTAATTTTATGGGCACATTCTCATTAATTGAATAAGGCCAAGCAGACTTTTCGAAAATAACGGTGGTTAACAAGCATAGCAATTAATAAGTTATGTGACTTACACTACAGAACCCATGGAATTAGCCTTATATAAAAATTTCTAAATATTTTCGTTTTCGCTTTCGACAGAAAATGGAATGGTTGCCGAAATTTGGTTTCGGTTTTAAAAACCTGTTTTAGTCGATACTTACTTTAAATGAAATCTTTATATTTGAAAAGCAGCCTTTATATTCAAAGCACCATTCTAAATTCTAACGGTCATTTCAACAACTCATAACGTAAAAATATGCATTTTTGATGCCAATCAATATCCATACATACACATGCAAGAAAGAAAGTAATTTTTCAAGTCCAAAGTTTTTATCAAATCCAAGTATGTTATAAATACAGATTTAAAAACAATTTGTTTATTATTATTATCAGTCATACAACTTTTCTTCCTGTATTTTCTTTAAATATTTATCTTGAAATTATAAAATAACAATTCTTAACACCAATATTACTGTTTTCTAATCATTGCCCTGGATATATCCAAAGTACCGCAAGAAATTCTCATAGTCATTTCAACAATTCATAACACAAAAATATGCACGATTGATACTAATCAGTATTCATGCATCCGAAATAGAAAAGCAATTCTGCAAAGCCATAAAAACATTGTCTAAAAATTTTTAAAAAAAGTGTAATTGCGGGCAGTGCAACAAAAAATTGAGCGCATTCTAAAAGCCATAAAGGTAAAACGAAAAGGGGTATTTCCATTTATTTATTTCTGACCATTACCTATTTTTTATTGCTCCGTTATAGAAGTACTCAAGCCTGGAAATTTCTTGGTTAGAAAAAAGAGAAGTCGATAATTTCCATTAAAAATGGGAGTAAATCATCTACACTCTTTGCTGATAACTGACGATAAAACATAAATAAAACATCGTAAGTTTCGGTGTTTATTTGTTTTATTTGTCATTTATAATGCTTAAAGAAAAGATGTGCAGTAGTTTAGAAAATGTTTAGGAACAGTTTAAATATATACATACATTTTATCGATAAAGTAATTGCCACTCATTAATTTGTATAGTTCTGTACTAAGACAAAATATGGGAGTTTTAAAAATGCTTTAGAGTATATAGGGACTTTGTCTTTTTATTTTAAAGAGCTAATTGAACTTTTATCTGAAATAGGTACTGAATTTTTGAGACACATTACTGATATCATAGAAATGTAAATGTGGCAATGTTAAAAGCGCCAGTTGTATTAACTCAATACTGTTTAACTATTTAAGCATTACTATCTGACTATTTACTCTTTACTATTTATTACTATTAAATTATGCATGTATACGCATACCGGTTTCAGTAACGTAGTTTATCGTCCTCAGTGCTAAGGAAATTTGTTCACATATATAGGAGAGATCGGAGATTCAAGTTGAAGTTAGGAGCTGAAGGACGGCGAAATGGGTAAAGTAAAGAAAAAAAGGCCTAAGAGGCCTCTCGAATAGCTCAAAAATACCCGGATGATAATGTTAAATCTATGGGAGCGTTATTTTCCAATATCTTGCTCAAATTTTAATATTTTTACGTGCTTTTTTCGCATAATATAGCAGAGGACAATCTACAATCTTTCTAGTTTATATTTTTTCAATTTTGGCTTCAGATTTTTTTAAAGTCCGTTTAGCTTTTGGAATTGGTTCCAACCGGTTCCGAAATTGAAACGGTCATAATATGAAACAAATATAATCAAAATTGAAAAAGTAAAAACTAGCCTGGCTTTAGATCGTCCTCAGCTATACTATGCAAAAAAAAATCATGTAAAAATATTAAAGCGAGATAGCGAGATATTTGAAAATAACGGCCCCATAAACTTAACATTTTCATTTGGATCTTTTTGAGCGAGTCGAATAGCCTCTTAAGAAAAAAAGGTTCTGTTATGTAATATTTCCAGCAATCTCAAAATGGTCTGACATTGCTGAGCAATCCAATCAGCGAAGCCTCATCAGAAGGGGATATTGGGTCAGCAATTATAGTCAATAATTATATGGATAAAAAGCAAATTAATCATTTCTTCCAACTATGGACAAAAAAGTTGAAATAGCTCAATTGGCTGAGTTCCTTTCTACGCTGTAAACGTCAACGAATCATCCGTAAATTCATAATCCTATGGTGCAATATTTCTAGTTCGTTCTTTGCCAAAAAGGCTATATACAAATCCCACTTCGCTATTCTACGTGCCATTGTTAAAGATACTCGTCACTCCATTTCTAAAATAGAAAAGGAGTTATTTGACCTATATTTAAAACTGGCAACTACTCTTTCTAATTTCATGCCCATCGATATAAATTGATGACATCATGCCTAAAATCTTTCCAGCAAACACTCACACGAGCTCAATGCTAAATTTACACGTCTGCTAGATTCATCAGTATCCTTATCACATATTGGTCTTCCTATTGTCAATCAGAATGCTGTCATCAACCTTTCTGGTATTGATATTTCAGAAACAGAATATGCTGTTCTGAAACTTAATTCTAATTTTTCAGTATGTAGAAAAGCTTCTTTCCCTCAGCTAATTACTGAGGGAAAAGACATTCAAAAATAGTCATTTAACTGAAACACAAAAAGAAAATCTACGTCATCCTATTATGGTCAAAAATTAATTCCAATATTAAGTCTAATCTCAACTCTGTTGAAAAAACTGCCTTGAAAGATCTTAAATCAAATGATAATATTGTTATTACTAAAATTGATAAGGATTGCCATATCGTCATAATTGATAAAAAGCAATATATCGACGGTATGAAAAATCTTTTTAAAGATGATCCAAATGAATCTCTATCTCGAGGACATTTCGAAGAAGAATTACTACAAATCAAATCCATTGTTAAGTCTTGGCTTCTACTACCTAAGCCTACACATTCCTACATTTCCCCTTTAGCCACTAACTGTAGAAGATTTTATGCATTTCCGAAAGTTCATAAACCCAATGTACCTTTTCATCCCATAATAGTAGGCTTATATTGGCATCACCTAGCAAAATGATCATATAATGATTATAATTACAATATTTTCTCCTCTGTTGTCCGCTGTAAAGAATTCTATCAGCTTTGCAAAATAATTCAGAATTTATAACAATTTAAATTTACTATAGTCATGGTCTTCTTTGACGTTAAATCACTTTTTACAAATGTCCCGATGAGCGGTGCCCTCTGTTATCTTAAATAGAGACTTCGTGAATTTAATTATTCCTATTTTGAAAATTCAAGAGCTCATATCCCTTACTCGTATAAGTCTATCTCAAACAACTTTTTCATTTCAAGGTAATTTTTCTAAGCAATCTGGCGGTTTAGCCATGGGCTCTCCCTTGGCGCCTAGCATTGCAAGCATCTATATGCATTATTTTAGATGCTCCCTTTTCAGTAAATTCTCTTCCCCCTTCTGGATTAGCTATGTCGATGACACATTGACGTTAATTAACATCTCTCTTCACAATATTGATAATATTCAATTCACTTATGAAACTGAAAATAATTATTCTCTCCCATTCCTGGATACATTTATGACTCGCGCTGTAACAGTTTTCTCTACATCGTCTATCCTAAAAGCTTCGCTGTTTCTTTGCCACTCATGCTTGCTCTTATCATCCTCCAAGCCGAAAAATGGCCGCTTTTAATAGCTTTATAAATCGTGCGACATATATTTGCTCTGATTCTGAGACATTAAATATGAAATTCTATAAATAGCACAGGCAATTTGTGTATAATTTTTTGGGAACTATAAACATTTTTAGAGGGAAACTTGGGGATTTTTTTTCACTGTTTTGCATAAACTTTACATTTAGTCACCTGAGAAAACTAGACCTGTCTTGAACTCTATTTTGATTTGGAAAACGAAAATAAAATACAAAAAATGAAAGTAACATTCATTATTCATTACCTCACACGCTATTTTGATTTGGAAAACGAAAATAAAATACAGAAATCGGAAGTATCATTTATTATTCTTATGTCCGTGCTCATAATTTATAACTTTACAATTTATACGCATCTCAGGTGTATCACGGCCTGCCTTGAACTATACAAACTTGAATTTCCAGATGTCTAAGTGCGACAGATTTTCGTAGTCATCGCGGACAAACACATATACACATGTCTTTTATTAGCATAAATTTCTACAATAAAAATAAAACAATTTTATTTTATAACTATTTTTTTTAATTTATGTTTTATGGAATGACAGTAGAGCTTTTTGCAAGACATGTAATTGCATACGACAATCACGTCGCTGTTACATCGCATTTATAACCGAATATTTCTCAATGAATGCAGAAGGCTCCCTAGTTCTCTTTATAAGAAACATAAAAGCAGACTCTGCTATCTTAAACAGCATAAATTTTCACATTATTTAATCTTCAGAACTTTTCTGAACTGTCTTTTGTAGTACTTTTTAAAAGATTTAATTAAAGATATATAAATAATATATTTTCCTTTTATTATTGACGAAAGCGCAGTGATTCATACACCGAAGATTCTTTGCAGTACGATTAGATACTTCAGTAGGGATGACCAAAAACTGAAAACAATGTTTTAGGTTAAATGAGATAGAGAATGTCAACATAATCTCAGATTCATTCAAGTTCTATCTGATTACAGGTTACCTAAACCTTGATAATCCTATTGACATAAGCGTATAAGGAGGTACACGACATTTCGGTCCCACCACTTCGGTTCTGCCATTTCGGTCCCGCCGTTTCGGTTCCGAAACATTTCAGTCCCTGGCCATTTCGGTCCCGAGACAATTCAGTCCCAAGACATTTCGGTTCCGAGACAATTCGGTCCGTGGCCGTTTCGATTCTCGGCAACTTTAGTCCCTTGCCACTTCAGTCCTTACTCGTTTTCGGTCCCTTGTTATTTCTGTGTTCGCTACCTTATAAGTCGGATTCTAATTGTTGTGGGCCTGCCGAATGGTATAAGTTCAACATTATTCGGGCTTTTTTTAAATTGTTTTAATTCTCCCCTTTCCTGCCCACAAGTTTTATAAAAATTTGAAAATAAGACTTAAACTTTTTAACTTAAGAAATTTAAACTTTTATAACTCTTGATAATGAAACCACAGCGAGCTGAAAATTTTGTTTGATTAAACAATGTGATATAAGTTTAGGGAATATTGTCTTTTGCTTTTAGTAGCATTATTATTAATCAGAATAAATATTTTAAATTTTATTATTAGTTATTAGTATCAGTATTTTATGTAAACTTCTATAAACTACTATGAACTAAAAAGTATTTTATATAAACTGCCGTAAATATTTTTTGGCGAATTTTTTTACGTACATTTTTTAAGACATTACATGACTTTAATAATTCAATTAAACTGTTATGAGTTATAATATATACATATTTCCTCAAATCACCCATCTACACCCTCTCCTTTGATAATTCAGAAATGATATATATTTATTGAAAAACAATTTTTTTATTTTTCTTATTTTTTTATAGTACAAAGTTGCATTTTATAAAATTGTTTTCATAAGTTACTTTCTGTTATTAACATTGCGAAAGCAATAGTGATTTCGTAATTGGACATACCATGGAGGGGAAAAAAATGTTTTTAGAAATTTGCCTCTGCCATTTTTTTTTTTTTTTTTTTTTTTTTTTTTTTTTATAATAGTATTTATTAATTGCATTTTTCAACAGCCTTCTCATGCCATGAAGACAATTTTTGTGAGTTAATTTTATTGAAACTAGGCCGATTTCATTCTAATAAAATGATTTTTTTTTTTTTATTTACATAAAATTAATATAATAATATTTTAAAATATAGTAATATAAATATAATATATAATTTAATAAATATATTAAAATGTAATATAATAATACTTTAAATAATTTTATTTTCAATTTTTAAGGGACAAAACTAAGCTTTTATTTATTTATTTATTTGTATTACCTTTTCGCTCCTACTTTCCCAGAAAAAAATTATAATAATTCTTATTTTAGTTTCATTTTTAACTATACTAATTGTTTTAAATTTCTGTAATTTTTAATGTACAATAAATAAACAAGTAAAAAATAAATTTCAGTTTTGAACTACTAGGAAATATAATGATGTATTGAATATAAAATTGATTATGTATTGAATTTATTTTAAAGTAAAATTCATTATGTAAATTAATAATGTTATTAATTAATAAATATATTTAATAAAATATTAATTTGATTTTTATATTAAAATTAATAACTGGTTTGAAAATTAGGATTACCAATTATCATTAGGATTACCAATTCTGATTAGGATTACCATACAAAATTTGTGTGAATTATAATATTTTGGATAAGAATTATACTTGTGTGCGGTTTTCGGACACTTATAATCGCATTATACTAAAATTTTATGGCCTTCAGTTTAAAACTCTGCAATGTTCCCTATAAAATTATGTTTTATTTCGCAAAATTTTTTTGCTGGAGAAGGAACCGAAATGTCTTGGGACCGAAACGGCTAGGGACCGAAACGGCAGGACCGAAATGACAGGACCGAAACGTCTCGGATACGTATGTGTAGCTTAGGTTAAAGTGATACGCCAACCTCTTCGGATGTCAATCATTTAAAAAAACAAACATAAACTAAACTTTCGTTGAAATTTGCTTCTTTCATATTGTTTGCTCAGCTGAGAATATGCATGCAGTATTTTCTACATTGTTCAAATGTTTATTTTTTGTAAATGGGGAATATTTTTAAACAAGGGGAAAAAATGGAGTTTAAATTAGTTGAACAACTTTTATCATTGAGTTTAAATTAATTGAGCAATTAACAAGAAGCTAAGTTGGGGACTTTTTCGGAATAACACATTGATTTGGGGAAATTTTCAGAAATTTTCTGGAAATTAACTTTTGAATATCTAGGTAATACTGATGCTCATGTATCCGAACAAAATTTACAAAATGTACATTTGTAGGTCATTTCTATTTTGAACACCAAACGCACGGTGGCGCTAGTGCGCGACAACATATTTAACAAGTACTGAACACGCTCAAAGTAATCGCTCTCTTTTGTAGATTCCTAATTTATTATTTAGTTTGTTTCGTCATCTTTAATCGCAGATAATTCTGCCATAGGTGAGGCCAAGAAATTACATAATAATAGTGTTCGAAGCATTTGGAATCCCAATTTACGGTTAAACACCCGTTAACAGTAGTGGTAAGTGAGAGTCACTTCTCGAATACAAAGGATTGAAGAAAAATTGGACATTCAGAGTTTAAAGCTTGGAAGTTTTCCTTTACGATTTAGTGAGTAAAATTATTATTAACCATTCGGAATCATGGGTGCATATATTCATCTTTAAAACGTGCATGTAAAATTTATTTTTGGCACCTGTATTAAAGAAAAGAAATATTTGTCTTTTTTTTTTCAATTAGAGCATTTTTGAAATTGTTTAATTGAAGGTCAATTTACTTTTAAGGTAATTGTGCAAGTGATTCCGTCTTCGAAGTTGTTTAAATGTTTTGTAAGTTATAAAATGTACTAGAGGTTATTGTTGAGGAAATTTAAATATTTCATCACTGGTAAAACTAAAATGGTATAAAAAAAAATATGCTGTTTGTTACAGAGAGAAAGACTTATTTTTCATCTAAGAAAAACTTAAATTGTTCTATGTATTTAAAGACAATTTTAAACATATCACTAGATATGCACATAGTAAGATGTTAACTGTGAATAAATAATGGGACTTTGTTGTAGGCAAAGTATGTTTGCTTGTAGTGAACTGCTTGGTCAGCCATAATGAAATGAGTTCCAACATGAGCAATGCTTAGCAAATGAAATTTATTTCTTAAGAGGAAATTCAGTACAGTCGAACCCTGTTATAACGAACTTCAAGGGACCGAAGATTTTGTTCGCTATATCTGGATCGTTAAAAAATGTTAGCGTTTACAAAATGTGTATATTTTTAGCTGCTACCTTTATATCCAATAATGATGTATTAAGATAAAAACGTAAAATATTTTAAACATGATCATTAATGTATTTAATTGACTAAAATCGGTTACATTGTACTGACACAATACTAAATAATTTAATTAAAAATGAAGACAAATAGAAATACAGTACGGCGCCGATTATCCGAACAAGCAGAGACCGACCCTAGTTTGGATAGGCAAAAGTTAGGGTAAATAGGAAGATAATTTAAAGACTGTTCCCGACCGTACTAAAAAATTTACACTTTTTTCAAGATTGAGATTTCAACACTAATTAAAGCTGCCGTGTTTAAAAATAGCTTTATTTTATTGTTTTTTGTTTATTTGCTTACTTTTTTATCATTCTCTTTTTTTATCATCTTCTGAACTCCAGGAATTATAAGGGAAAAAAGCTTTTGCTTATTGCTTGCTTCATAGAAGACGTTCTTTTTCAATGCTACCATATCTGAAATTATTATTAAATAAGTTAGTTGAATGCGTTAGCGTTAAATATGTTATTGAACAGCTATGATAGGAGTAATGTAAAGTGACTAATGGGCGGTCGTGATCACTCGTGCAGAATGACTATAGTAAAAAAGGAAGAATGCAGTTCTTCCTACCCTTTAATAAACAGACTTATCGCTAATTCACAGCATGTTTCACAAGACGGCATGCATTTTCGCATTTTCTTATAAAATTAGAGTCAAAATCCTTATTTCACAACTGCAGAAAAATTTAAGAAATGTACGAATATGGTCGAAAAGGTCGAATGTAAATGGTCGAATGAAAAAGAAAAGTTCGTTATAACCGATTCTTATTATTTCGTAAGTTCGCTATAAAAGAATAAATTCGTATTAGATACAATAGGAAAACGGAGGGACCAAAATTTTAATTCGTTATATCCAAGCGTTCGTTATATACCGGGTACGCTATAACGGTGTTAAACTGTATATGTTGGCATCTGTTTGATTTATATTTTTTTTTCTCATAAAGAAAAATCTTATTCTCCTATTTGACACTTTATATTACAAACCTCTTTATTAAGAAAAAGAAATTACTCGTGCTATTTAGGAGAATATATGCATATATTTCCAGTCTTTTTTTTTTATTTATTTATAATGATTTTTGCAAGTAACAATAAATTTACGAATACTGAAACAACACATTTACAAAATTCTCCGTCGTTCTTTACATTGCGTTAAATGTCGAAGTTAATTTTCAAAACTATCGCAGATTTATGTAGATAACACGAGATACTAAAATAATAAATGTTCGTGGTACGATAGAATTTTTATGCTCTCATATCTAATAGTAATTTGCCGTCACATAATTTCCGAAGATAGTAGGGTGTTAATAAGTATAACCTGAAAAATATTGGGTGACATTAATGCTGTCACGTGGTTTGGTTAAATTATATGATTTATTAACATTATTTTTCCATATCATTTTATTAATAATATTTGAATAATCACAGTTTAGTCCAAAGTGACATTGGTGGGATGTTGATAAGCAGTATCTGAAAAATATTGGATGATAGATAATTGCGAACCTCTACGGGTTTTTCTTACCACTAAAATTTAATAGAAAACTTTACCTAAAACAATCGCCGATATATAATGATTTCTAACAATTAAAGAAGATTAAAAAAATTTTAAATCTTAGTGGTTGTAAAAACCCGTACAAGTTGGCAGCTATGGTGATATTAATGCTTTCATGTGGTTTAGTTAAATTATATGATTTATGAAACATTATTTTTTCCTTATCATTTTACAAATAATGTTTGAATAATCACAGTTTAGTGTAAAAAAAGACTTTATGATCTTCTACATGCATTTTTATTCGCTGTAAAAGACTAGTGATAATGCTTTGTGTTTTTCCATTCATTCAAACCTTTTTTATTATATCTCTACTAGTTCAATTAGTTCTCATAGATGTACAGTTTTAATAAATTTGCACACCAGCGGACAAGTAGACGTGTTCATTGCAAACATATTTTCTTGTAATGATTAGTAGCAGGTATAAATTTCGTGAATAGTGATAATGCTTTGTGTTTTCCCTTTCATTCAAGCATTTTTTATTATATCTCCATTAGTTTAACTAGTTCTCATAGATGTACAGTTTTAATAAATTTGCACACCAGCGGACAAGCAGACGTGTTCATTGCAAACATATTTTCTTGTAATGATTAGTAACAGGTATAAATTTCGTTTCTCACTTTGCACACTATCCTGCATGAAGAAATCTGTGAAAACATGAATCTGAAGTCGTGTTTTAATCAGTAAACTAATAGTCCAAGAGCCGAAAGAACAAAAACCTAAGTTATCGAGCACAAGAGAAAAACTTGTTATTTTATGGAAGAGTAGCAATAGGGGAACCTGATGATCCATTCCTGTCGGAAGTGAAGTGGTGCATAAGTCAAAAAGTAATACCCCAGTGGTTTATTCGTAGGTTTATTATTGTGTTTGCCTTACAAACATGTCATACCTTTGATTGTACGACAAAGACAAGTGGTACGAGTAAACCACTAGTGGTATTAATTTTTGGCTTATATACCACTTCACTTCCAGCAGACATAGATCATTATATTCCCTTATTACTATTCTTCCATAAGATAAAAACTTTTTTCTTGTTCTCGATACCTTAAGTTTTTGTACTGTCGGCTCTTGGACTATAAAGAAAGGGGCATGTAACTATGGAAGTCCTATTTCTTCTGCACATAACTGTGGATATCAAGATTCCTTCCTACAACATAAAAATTCTCTGCTGAAACAAAACATTTTAAATGTCAAACATTTTTTCAACCATTTTTGTCAATGCATGATCCAAAAGATATGCATCATCTTTATCACAAGATGCACCAATTCCACAATATCCCACCTCTAGTTAGTGAATGATCCTACTTTGCAGGTCGTCCTCTACCAGTAATCTAGTTGTCATTTTAACTATTTGTCACATTAATAAATCTTTTTTTTCTGTTTATTAAATAAAACTAGTGCGATTTTATTTGCTTTTTTTTTCTAAAAATTCTATTCATATTCAAGGTATATACTATCCTTGAATTCGAGTACCACTATCTCTAAATAATAATCACTAGTCAACAGTTACTTTGTATCAAATTTATAATAAACTTTTTTATGTATTTTTGTATTCAGAATCCGAATCTGCTATCAGAAATTTTCTATCACATAAAGGTTTTACAAAATGTATGATGTATTTTTAACTTACGTAGTAAAATACGGAGTGGTTATAATTTAAGTACCTCTATTTGGAGCTGTTTGTCGTTTGAAATAATAATCCGAATGAAGCCAAAATCGATGAACTGACTATTCAAAAATACGGAAAAACAATGGAACGAAAAAATAATAAAAGCAATAACCGCAAATAGATGGCGCTACGGGTCCACCTGATAATAACGCCGTTGTCATCATCAGCAAAATATAGAAGCCGTCATTTTTGTCAGTAACATACGAGATGCCTTTCAGCTTACCAGATCCCGCTTTAAATTTAATATTTTAAATTTTAGATAATAAGAAAAATGACCGGCAAAAGTGACCATTTCTTTATTTTGCTGATGATTACAACCGTGTTTGCACCAACAGAACCCGTAGCGTCATCTGTTTGCGGATATTGTTTTTATTGTTTCATTGTTCTTCCCCCATCTCGAATAGTAAGTGCACCGATTTTGGTTTCATTGGAGTTATTCCTTCAAGCCACAGGCAGCTAATAGAGATACTTATTTTATAACCACCCGGTACATGGTGAAGTATAAATTACAATTGTCATTTTGTGGTCAACTATTAAGGAAATGAAATGAGTACATAGGTTAAAACTTTATTTGTATGCATTCTACTGTAAAAATAACTATCAAAGCATTCAACTCCCTCATCAAGAAATATATTTTCCTATTTTGAAAAATAGTACTATTCATATTACCATTATGGTCTTTTCTGCAACAGTTTTGTGATTGTATTAGTTCATAATTTACGTTAAGTAATCAAGAAAAAATTTTACTGAAGAATATTAAGTTTTGTTTGTATTTAAACGATCAAATTTTTTTTTCAAAAATTTATTTTTTCTTCGCGTAATTGCCCTGTGTCTGTGATGTGATTAAGATAATCTGATTATTCACTGAATTCAGTACCCTAAAATTAATTAATCTCATCCATTTACAAGTCAGATACAGAAAAAAAGTTAAAATTTGTTGACTAGTTCTTCGCTTTATTTAATTACAGAATTTGTAATAATGTTCTGCGATTAAATAAAGCTAAGATTGCTGTTCGAAAATAGTGATACTCAAAATGAAGGACCATAAGAGATGCTTTTTTTGATGAATTGTTTTTATTTACGTTAATTTCGTGTCATTTTTAAAAGGTATTTTCCATGTAAATTCGTGTTTTTTTTAAATACTACTAATATGTTTTGAACGCAAAATTGTATAATACAAAAAAAACACATTTTACAAAAAAATGTATTGTTTGTAAAATACATTTTTTTTTCCAAATTAAAAGAAATAAAGATGATATTTTGATAAATATCTTAGAAACTGGCAACTATTATAAATATGACATTATACATGAATGTCAACAATGACGCTTTTTTGTTACTTTTAAAATATAATATAAAATTGTACGTTTCTTAATCGCAGATAATTTGCGAATAATTCTATGATTATGTCTTGAGTGATACATGTGTCTCATTAGACTTTTTTTTTATTATTCTATTTATTTTGAAAAATAATCTGTGACATTGGTACACTATGATTTTTCAAAACTAATGTGACACCACACCGTCCGAATTGCTTTAATACGCTTATAAGGGCATGAAATTAATCTCCAAGACATCAGAAGTGACTGCGTTAGTATAGAAATCTAACTATATAACCAAATGCATTTATTCTTTTCCTCCACCAGTTTTTTCTTTTAGTCTTTTCATAGCATTTTCCATTTTAATTTATTTTAAATTTCATTATTTATATACCAGAAATCCAAAAATAAAGCACAAAAATACAAAGATATTTTGTTTATACAGGGTGTCCCCTCTCAACGGTGGCCAATGACTAATTTCTAAACCGTTAGTCATAGACATATAGTTCCAATTGCAAAAATGCTTAAAAAAAGGTAAAGAATTGTTTTTCAAGCGATTTAGCTCAAAATAAAATTTTATTAAAAAATTACGAAAATTAACTTTTTATACGGTCCCCCGGTCCTATAAGTGATATTTAGTAAATTTTTCCCACTACTCTAACAAGTAAGAGAAAAAAGGTCCCATTCACATAACATTAAAATTGACAGAGTTATAAAGCTTTAAATTTCATGAATTAAACCACTTTTCTGTAGCTAAATATGGATGAATTGGATTGAGCTTTAAGGGAACGTTCACTAAGTGCTTAAAGTATTATAAAGGGCGTCTATTTTCAACGCTGTATAATAGCTAATTCCTAAACCATTTGCCACAGACATATAGTTCCAATTTCTAAAAGATTTTAAATGAGATAAAGAAATATTTTAAAAGCAATTTAACTAAAGGTGCTACCACTGTATAAGTTTTACGGTAATGTTAATTTTTATCATTTAACTTCTAGATTGGTTAAAATAGTTGAAGACGTGAATTTTAAAATTCACCTTATCGTGAAAATAAAATTTTGGGAAATCGCAATTTTATTTTAAAAGGTGTGGTATTTTGATAAGCCTTTATTTTGCTTAAAACGTTTGTACTTATTTTTCCCTTGCTCAAAATTTCTATTCAAATTTTAACTCACTTTCAAATATCCGATAGAGGTTCAAATTGCACACTTATTTATATCCAATGTCAGTATAATATTAATACAATTTTAAGTGCGTACCATTTATTTATTTTATAGGATTACATCAAATTCTGTTAGGTTAAGTAATCTAATAGAATAGTAAATATATGTCATTTTGTAACGATTTTTGACTGTTGCTTTTCATAAATTAAATTAACAAACTTTTTGTTATTTTTTTACTTATAATTTTAGTAGAAATTTTGTTTTAATATGTAATCATCAACATAAATTTAAAAATAATATTGTAAATATTATTTTACTCTCAATGTTTAATGTGAAATTTTATATCTTGCGTTTATTTTTATTTCCAGTAAATTTATGACTGACCCCTAATTTGCAGCAAAAAAGATGCTTCAACTTTAAACAGCTATTACTCGGTCAGTTTTAATCGCAGAGGAATATGACTTTTTTTTGTATTATTTGTTACAGTAGTGGGAAAAATTTACTAAATATCACTTATAGGACCGGGGACCGTATAAAAAGTTAATTTTCGTAATTTTTTAATAAAATTTTATTTTGAGCTAAATCGCTTGAAAAACAATTCTTTACCTTTTTAAAAGCATTTTTGCAATTGGAACTATATGTCTATGACTAACGGTTTAGAAATTAGCCATTGGCCACCGTTGAGAGGGGACACCCTGTATATAACTTTTACAATTTTATTATAATGCTATATTTAAATTTTATAAGTTAATCAATCGTATTTACTTTTTGTTTTAGCCAAGTTTTCCATGTTTTCTAAGAACTTTACTTAATATCTCATCCTGTTACTAATAATTTGTCAATATTACAATAATTATTCTTTATTTTATATTTGGCGATAGGCTCTATAAAGAAAATATACAATAAATAAAATTGTTGTAAATTTTTGAGCTATTAAATGAAAGTAATCTGCATTCCAAGACGTAATCAAAGAGTTTAATAAGCCAAATTTACTATATTATTTTGTGGTAACAAAAAAGCGCTAATGTTGGCAGCTAGTTATTATGGTTTCGATTAAATCAAGTACGCATAAATTTTAAGCTGCAAAATATTATTTTTAATTATCTTATTTCGCGTATCATTACAATGTTCTGTACTAAAAAACAGTTTTAAGATACACTACTACAATTACACAGTTTGTTGACTTTATCCTTCCTTTCTTCTACATTTTTACATTGTTACATATTCTTGAAAGATTATGTAATCCTATTTTTATATGCACACGAATTTCTGCATGTCACGTACTTTTCCCAATATGGAAAATTCAATTATTTTCCTTGCCTGAAGAATGGAATGAAAAACCTCACTTTATTTTTAAAACAATATGTCCCACTTAAACCTGGTTTTAAATAGCGAATTAACTGTGTTTAGTAGTAGAATGATGATTGCTTAATATCAGTCACTCATTTCAATCTATTACATGTGCTTCCATCAGTAATTGTCTTTCTACTAATTAACAATAATTTTTAATTCTAACAAATGACATTCAATATGTCCACAAAAAAAAAAAAAAAAAAAAAAAAAAAAAAAAAAAAAAAAAAAAAAAAAAATCCTGAACGATGGCTGTAACTTTAGTCATTTAATTCTAAAATTAACAAAACAAAATAATAATTTTTACAAATGTCTTTATACTTGAATGTGGTATACTTTGTTATAAATGATCGTTTGTATATTACAAACTCCTCAAACTTTCATTAATCCAATATTAACACCCTCTTTTGATTCGTTATTTGAATTCGTTGCATCAAAGTAACTAGAAAACGTATAATTATAAATAGTTTTTCTCTTAAATCTACATAATATTATAAAATAAAATGCGCTACGGCCTTATTCATAAATTAAGAATAATAAGATTGTGAAATGGGGAAAAGTACCAGGAGCATTCAATTCGTAACCGGACAAATTACATGAAAATTTTATTTGGAAAGACAGAACAATGTGATTGCTATTCTAGATTACCAAGTTGCTCTGTAACTAGGTCGATCCAACTTAAAGATAATTCGATTAGCTGAGGAATAAGGAACCATGGAAGAAAAATGTTTAAAAACAGTTAACACACATTAAAAACAAATAACTTATCGTTTAAAATGACTGAAGTAGAAGTGAAAGTAAATGAAATAATTTTAAAGTTTAACAATACATAAAGTAGCGAGGAAAAACCTGGAGTACGCGTACCACTGCGGGTGCGTGGCGGACCTGCTGGGGCTAGGTAAAAAATAATATCAGTAATGGCGGAAACCACAAAAAAATTTAATGAAGTCACAAAAATGTTAGAAATTGACTATTTAATTTGCATCATTTTATTAAATAGTTATGACAAGAACTAATTAAAAAAAAAGCATGTTTGTGTTATCTAGTTGATGGGGCTGTTTATAAGAAGTGGAACTATTCCGAAAATAAAAACCTAAGAAAGGGTTACGTGAAAGAAAAGATTTTGGGAATCGCTGCATTCGATCCATGAAAGGCTTGCATGCAAAATTTCATGTGAATTTAACATTAACATTTTCAAACTTTTAACTTTTTTAGGGAAAAGAGTATAAATTACATATACACTGTTAAAATTTTTGCTCTAGTTTGAACCAAATTTTGGTGCTCAATAGCTGCCACCATAAGATGATGAAATCTCGTACCAACATTTGGAGCTTCCTATTTCGATCTCGTTCCAACTATTGGAACTATGCTTAAATTGAAACTCCAAATATTGGTATGAGATTTCATCATCTTACGGTGGCAGCTATTGAGCACCAAAATTTGGTTCAAATTACGACACGATTTTTACTATTTACAGTTTCATTTAATATTGAAATTGCTATAAATTTTAGCAAAAACCAGTTTAAGTGGGGCATATTACGAACAGCATAAAGTAAAACTGAAATACTAATTGATCTTTTTTTTTTCTCTTGCAGTTACGAAGAAGGAGAATGAGATAGTGGCTGCCACCTTATGATCCATATGTGACGAGGGGCTAATGGTTTAGTAATTCATATGCACAGTCCATTAATTTGTAAAACGCATTTTACCCCTTAATGCATCAAGCAAATCACAATCGAAAAATTGTCTCTTCGATTCGAGACAGAAGAAACTTTGCAGCTTTTTAATTCGGAGATCTCCATTGGACTTCGTAAGTGATTACTGCTAAGCCAAATCTGTGATAACACAAAGTGTTTTTTGGCGTCAACTGAATGCGTATTTTGAAGGATGTTTGAGTCAAGTAAGTTGTTAAGGGAATATTTGAGGAATGCCAAGAGGGTATATTGTACATAAGGAATATGTGAAATATTCGACAACGAAAAGAGTATCTTCGTCTTCGCTGAAGAACAAGAAATGTTGTATAGTCATGGCATAATCAGTAAAAAAAAAAAAAAAAAAAAAAAAAAAAAAAAAAAAAAAAAAATGAAAAGTATTAATTCTGAAACAAATAATTCTGAAACAAAATTTAACGCCACGGCTCAAATGTGCATATTTATGCTCTCAACAAGTTATTTATCTTTCAAATTTTCTTTGTATTTGGCAATGAAATGGTATCAATCAAATCCACTCAATTAAGGGGGAAAATGGTTAACATTAGCCTCTCGCAACTTCTCTTGGAAATGCAAGTTCTCATTGAACATGGTGTTAATTTTTATAAAGAGGACTACGCATGCGTGACATATTTTTAAATCCTTATAAAGCAGACTTACTAGTGCACAACCAAGATATAGCACGCAATCCTATTTTATTTATTTAAAATTATAGTATTTCTTAGCATGAAAAAAAATCAGTTGGTAATTTTAGAATTTGATAGTAGAAATTCAAATTTGATATTTTATTCGGTAATTTTTAAGACGTGCTTTATGTAGTCTATATAAATCAATCAAATTTAAAAATTATATTGATAAAATTATGTTACATAAATTATATTTTTCATTCTGTGAACAGAAATGTCATTTAGTGCATTTTATATGTTGTGATACTTTATTTTTTATTTGTACCAAAAAGTACTTAAAAACATTGTTGCGTTGTATTATTTATGCTTGTCATTAAAACTACTAGAAAGTTTTGATACTGAATTTTAAAAAAAGATGTAAATAAATATTTATTAACAAAGACAATTCACTATTTCTTAACAATTAATTAAATATGCTTCAATACTTATACTTATTCTATTAATAACTATTAGTTTACATTGATTTTTTTAATTCAGTCTCAAAACTTTTGCAACGGCTTATTATTACTTAAGAATTTTAATGACATAAAAATACATATAACTGAATAAATAACTTTAATTACACTGTTATAATGATAGAAAATAACAGTGTAATTTTCTATACTTTATTCAGTAAAACATATTTATATGGTATCAGATTAAAATATTTTAATTGTAATTAATTATATCATACATTTAAAAAATGTTTTATCTGTCACTTGTCATATGTCATAAAAAAATTAAATAATTCATGTCTTTTTTTTTTCCAATTTAACTACAAAAAAAAAAACAATCAATACTTAATGATATATCTATAATATGACAATGCTAATCTATATTTATTTCCCATACCTTTAGTTGCCACCATAAGAAATAAATTTATTCATCTTAAACCTGTCCTACGTCTTGAACTGCAATAATATGTCCTTTATATAAATGCGCATACAATACAAGAATACAATGCTGTCTTTTTATCGGTTTCTGCTGTCTTTTTTCGCATAGTGTTAAGAATTTTGTTATCGGTTTCGACAAAAGATAACATATCTTTTTTCACGTATTAACTGCCAGAAAGCATATATAAATAGTTGATGCAGAATTTAAAGAGTTTGTTATTGTTATTTGACTAGAATAACTAACGCTAGAACAAACAAACCCATCCAAATATCAAATTCGATGTGGAAAAAATAAATAAGATGTCAACCTCAATTGTTTCAACTCTTTGAGGCGAAATAGGCATTCGAAGAACTTTTATAGTTCTCTTGAGTGGAAAGTAACAAGGCTTTTCAATATGATATATAATGTTCCTCTAACTAAAATAATAGAAAAGTAACATTATTTATTTTCAAACATAAGATTATGCAGCTAAAAAAATTGTCTTAAGGGGTCAGGTATTTTTAAAATTTCAAAAGTTAGCGAAAGTTTTAAAGTTATTTATCTTAAAAATTACACTGTTCAGTAAATTTTAATGAGTTTTTTGTTTTTCACAATTTCTAGGGCCGCTGAAAGAGATATTGTGGTTACAAATTTTCTATAACCGTTCATTTTAATAAATATTACTTTCAATTTTTAAAGTATATTAGAATCGTTGATTTTGAGATTGGGGAAATCCATTTTCGGAAAAAAGTTAATCAAAACTAATTCTTATTACAAAGTAACATTATATTTATGATTTTAATCAATTCACAATAAATATCTTTTAATGTCAGTGTAAATTTGTTTCTCATTTGTGTTAAAAGATCTGAGATGTTTGACTTATAACTTAGACGAATGTCAAATATAAGCACTTTTTGTGGATAAAACGTCAAGGCGAAATTAGCGATTTTTTATACAGAAAAATTTTTGTTAGGATTATTTTTTATTACTAAATTTAACTGACAAAATACATATGCTACATTGCCCAATGCGAAAATATGTCAAAATTAAAAGCTATAATATGTTAAATTATAGCTATATTTATTTAATTCAAACTATGATAGAAACTTTTCAATATCATATTATTTTTCAGCATTCCTTTTCCCCTTGAGGGGCGATGGGACATCTATAAAACCACTTAATTTTAATTCCCAAACGCCACATTGACACCAGAATTTTGGCAAAAAAAATATTTTTATTAGATGCGGGAAATATAGCTTTCTTCTATTTAGGAATAAAGTTGTTTTTAAATTCCGGTTTCATTCATTAATTTCAACAAAAAATGAAAGTGCTTTGTGCCACAAAGAGTTAAAATATAAAGATACCTTTATCAGAAACAGACGACTGATTCAGAAGTTTTCTTCAACACATTTGTATAAAACTTTAAAGAAATATTTCAACATTTGATATTCTTCTGAATTTTGCTTTAATATAAAATTCATCTAAAAATTTTTTAATTAAAATAAGGCTAGCCTTTTTTACGAACTTGACGTTCTTTTGGCTATGTATGCTCTTTTTACAATAGCTGACGTGTTTTTTAGTTTTTTTTTCTTTGTCATAACTTTAGTTCTAAATCAAAATTTGGAATAGAATTTTGTTTAAAATATTACCAAGCCGCTTAATTTTAAATTGCCGTAATTAGAAATTTTTCAATATCTTTCATAGAATTAAATTTGCCTGGCCCCTTAAAACATAGAAAAACCGTTTGTATAAAAGCTTTTTTCATTTAAATGTATTTTTATATGTTATTTTTCTTTGCGAGAAAAATGCTAATTTAGAAAATAAATTTCATTCATTTTCATCAAATTAAAATAAATTTATTAAAATTTTATAATTCGTTTTTTGTAAATAAATGCTATTTTTATAAATTTTCTCTGAATCTAAACGTATTGAGTGAAAAACACTACAAAAAAGTTACAAAAAAAATCATTATCAAAAATAATTATTTTAATAAATTGTAACAAAATCTGACTTATGATTCTCAGATTTCATGATAAAATCTATAATTTATAAATAAAGATTCAAATAACATAGCATCAAAGATACATGATGGACATAAATTAGTTGAGCAATTTTGTAAGTTAATAATTTACGAGATACCGTATTTACTCGTGTATAGCGCGCATGTTTAACTCGCACCCCTTCTTTAAAAGGCAAAAATGGCGATTTTTGCCTTTTTGGCACACCATAAGTTTGACATGCCAGTGAATGAATGAATATAATGTATTTCAATAAAGAAAGTCGAAACAAATATTACGCCAGACTAGGAAAGAAGGCAAAAATCTATTTTTAGACATCGGGTAGGGAGTCAGTGTTGGGGGGCATGGCCCAAAAAATACTACGCTTGCACGCTGGCAGAAAAATGGTTGCCGCCGAAAGCGCTGTTGTATTAAAAATGAAAGGAGTGAAATAAAGATGCAGCAATGCTTTTATTAAATAACATTTTTGCAGTTTTAATTTCTTCTTTCAATACATATCCTAGTTCATATGCATATCGTGTGATTATATCCAGCATTTTAAAATTATTTCGTGTATAACGCGCATCTAGGTTTTTTACTCAAAATTTATTTTAAAAAAAATGTGCTCGTTATACTCCAGTAAATACGGTATTAACTTTGAGGTACTAGTTTAATCGCATATTACCAATATTGTATACTAAACCTGCGAATAGATCGTAGATCAATATTGATTCTGGATTGTTTGCGAAGGTGAAATTAAGCGAAGGTATGAATTTCAGTGTATGGGTTTTTTTAAAGAACAGAAACTGAAAACGGGAATGTGGTTTTGTTAAAAAAAAGCTTTACCATAAATTTGGTATTTACAGTCTTCCACTTCCGAAGACCATTATTCAATTGAAATGACGAATCAGTACTGCATTTATTTTGATCGATGTAAACCAGTTCAATCTTCAGTACTATCCTAGGAAGCTCTTGTTTATTTGGGTAGTAGCTTGAGACGGAGTTTCCGGAGTTGACGGAGACTCCATGACATCAGATCATGGAGTCCGAGCTAACGAAAGAGATAGTTTACTGCGGTTCATTCCATGTATCTTTTTTTTACAGACCGCTGGAGACACGTGGTGCTCGAATGCACCAATGCAGGTGTACGAAAAGAGCATCACGTTATACCAGCAGGCTGTAAAAAATGAAACATAGTATGCACCGCAGTAGCCTGTCTTTTTCTGTAGCCTCGATGGAATCTCTGTCGACCTAATTGGCTCAGACAGACTTTAAAGAATGGAAAAAAGAAAACTTTCTAAGCCAATCTCCCGATCGGCCGGAGATCACGTGATCTGGCGTCATCAATTCTACTCTAAGACGAAAGAAACAAACAAGAGCTTTCTCAGCTTATTCCGAAGTTGTCCATGGACGAAGGTACTCTAAAAACACAAAGCATGAACTGATATACCGATGGACTATTTGCAAAGTAACTTAGAGCAGCTATTTGGAACATTTCTATAAAAGATAAACTTTGTGTGTTTCGCTATTTTATAAATATATGTACTCTCACTTTTGGTTGCATAACAAACTATTATTTTTGTGCAACTGATTTATGTCCATCTTGTATATTCCAAAGATGCATTTAAATTTAATTTTAATTAATTATTATCACGATATGTTTATTTCATTATTAACTGACTTATATCATAATAACATTTGTTTGACTCTTTTGCATCCATTATGCCTTATTTAAAAAAAAAATTGCATCTTATTTTTATACACGATGTTTATCGTCCAGTAATACTGCTTATCGTTAATGGACAATCTTCTTACAAAACAGATGTCAGAGAGTTCTTTTTTATGTGTAATGGATGTGCTATCTTATAAATACGATAAGACATCTGTTAAAGGAATAAAAAAAATTAAACATTATTGCTCTATATTTTTATAAATAGTTCAAATGTGATTTAAAAAATATATAATTTTAAGCTAAAATAAAATATTAATATACTTTTGAAGTTTAGTTTAATATACTTCAATCCTTTTTTTAATTTACTTATGAAATCAAATAATCATCAAACTATTTTAAGGAAAAAATATTCTCATTTCAGTTGCATTCAAATCAATTCAATTCAATCTTAATGTAAAAAATTGTAGAATATTATAATTTGCATTTAGAAAAAGCTATTTAAACACGAACTCCTGATATTTGGGAATTCATAATGGGTTATAATATAGAAATATATTTTAATTAAATAAAAGAATAAATATAATATCTTCCAGACGTAAAATTTAGAATTTAAATTAATTTTATCTCTCATCCAAACCAAAAATTAAAATTGTTATTACCTGGGTCACTGTCATTTAAGTTAACTGTATCAAAGGCAATTTATACCATTACTTCAGTCGATTACATCTACCATTAGATTTGATTTGGATAAGTTTTAGATTCCCAAGCTTAACTTAAGCATAAATTATCTGTTTAGAAAATACAAATTAATAATCCCATTACCTTGGAGTTTATAACTAACAAAACAATGCCGGCACTTTAAATTTTAAGAAATCCCAAAAATTAGTTTAAAATTTCAGCAAAACTTCTGAACTGCCTTTAACGCATTGACTGAAGTTAATTACGCTGCTGAAGCTACCCAAATTTTTGTACAGTCTTTTAATTTGAACACCACTATTTTTATATTAATAATTCACTTGTTTAAAGACAAAATCTGCGATTTACTAATGTTTAGATATCTATACGAAAATACTGATATTAAAACGCAAAAACAAAACGAATCCTTCTAACATGGGTTTGAATGACGACGGGATTAATCTTTCATAAAACTGGTGCTCTTAAATTAGTACAGTAGAACTCCGCTAATTCAGACCCCATTAATCTGGATCTTTGAATAATCCGGATCGGTTTGGTCATTTTTTTTCTTTCAAGTTTGAGAAGCGATTGGCTAATTTTCATAACATTAACTTGTTTCATCGTCGTGTTCTGCATAAAAAAAACTTTTTCTGAAATCTTTTCGGAAGAATTAAGCAAAGTAAACATTCTTACTGTCTGTAAATATTCAATAAGTTTAGCATAAAGGTGATTTTCTGCAAGTATGTTTTATTTTATTTCATTTATTACTAATTCTCCGGATAATCCGGATTGGGTTCGGTCCCAATTAATCCGAATTATCGGGGTTTTACTGTAATTTTAACTGATAATAACAAAACTAAAAAGCTTTTCTGATTATGTAAATAATCTCACGAGTAATTTTTTAAACATAAAAATAAAAAGTTATGTAAGAAGTACTCGAAAATGATATTCATTAATACAACAGACAATCAGTCATGTGACTGTTTAAGTTGTGCATCATTATGTCATTTTGACCAAACATTTCAACTTTCGGCACAGATGTCATATACGCACCACATTTGCACTTGTTTCTTTTCCCCGCCAGTTTGGCGAATGTTTTGTTTTTAAATGAAAGTTACTAATTGTATGCAGTAATTCTTGTGACTTTTATTGCAATATAAAAATAAAATAACGAGATAAAATGAAAGAGATTCTAGTATTTTTAAAAGGATAATAAAAATAAATAATTGATAGTTAGGTATAAATAATTATTGATATTAATATATAATAAAAATAATTTAAAGAATTAAAAGTAACAGTAAATAAGCATGATTTCAATAAAAAGGAAACAATAAGTTAACAGTTATAAATAATGATTTTAATAAGTAATGAAACAGTAAATATAATTTTCGCAATAAATCGTAAATATTAAAACTTACAGCTATATTGAATGCATGCAGTTGCATCATTTAAACAGTACATTTTTCCGAAATCTTTAATTTTTCCCATTTTATTTCCTTAACAATTCTTATAAACTTATTAAACTTCTCCTTGGCACAAATGTGCAATGTCAAATTGGCGGGAAAAGAAACACGTGCAAATGTGGCGCGTATATGACATCTATGCCTTTAATTTTCAACCACTTGATCAAATGAAAAATTTATCAGAAGCAGAATTTTTTTAAAAAAAAATTGCTAATGCTTCAATTTCAAGTGAATCGTATTCAGTTGAACAGCCTTGAGGCCACAATTTGAAAACCGCTAAAGTGTTCAGACGAACAACTTATAAACTATTTGAAGAGTATAGCTCTTTTTCTTTTATACCTCGCTATTGTCATGTAGTTTACTAAATATAATTTAACTTCTTCATTAGATAGGAAAGTTTAGAAATTATAAATAGCAGTCATTGTTTAAAATCATCTCATTCTTAAGTAGTGTCACTCTGCATGAATTAGTTTTGTTTTATATGTATAGCAGCACTCTTCGAAGAATATATAATAATGTTTTTGTTTGTTGAATTTCATTAATTTCATGTATCCATTTAAATAATGTATACTACAATATTTCTGATAAGATTTGTGAGCTGCTGGACCTCAAAAATGTACTTATTAGAATGTAAGATTAATATCAAGTTCTAAAGAATATTTTTTTGGCAATATCTCTACAGGAAACTTTTTATTTATAAATTTTATATATTTATTTATAATGCCGGGAATTTTACCGGGAATTTTACTCAAGTTTTATGTAAAAAAAACTCACTCCAGAATTTTACTGAAAACTATGTAACATTTTTATTAAACTTATTTTTGTATTATATCCAGATTTACTTTATAAAAGTAATTCTGATTCTAATCGAAATTTGGAACTAGTTATTGGTGTATTAAGTATTAATAACTGTCATATTTCCCTAGCAAATGAAATAAATTATGCTTTTGTGTAAATTTTTCTATACCGTCAAACAACATTTGATAAATTAAAGATATTTCACCATTACTTCGATTTATACCATAATTAAAATTGTCTATGTAAAAATCTATCTATGTATCTAAATATGTTTAATTATTTTAAAGAAAAGTTAAGAATAGGAATAGTATTTAAATTAGAGTTTCAAAAGTTATTTTTAAGACAAAAATTAAATAAACAGATTCATTTATCCGTGACTTCCACACTAATGCGAATTCGCATCAATTAAATTTCAAATGTCATCATTTTTTTAAACATACTTTCATTAATATGCATTTTTCATTAAACATGCTTTCATTAATGTGCATGCACATGCTAATACGCATTAACAAAATGAAGTTTTTGCTAAAAATAAATATCACAATCTAATTTTTTTTTAACCTTTCGCCGGGCGCGCAAATTTTCATCACATGAGCGGGCGCACTTTGTATATTGTACAAAAGACGAAAAACAATCAATTATTGCTGTTTTTTTTTAATTTTACAAATAATTTAACTTACAAATATCATATAAGTTATCTCTGATCACAATTTATGAAAGTATTCCGCAATATACTCATTTTGTTATAACATATTAAAGCAGAAGTTTAGATGTACACTGTAAAAAAAAATTCAAGAGGTTACTAAAAATTTCTTAGTAAATTCGTATTCCACAGAATTTTTTAGTAACCATTACTTTTTTTTTGCAAGTGAAACAAGCATTTCTTTTGTAAACTGAACAAAAGAATATTTTGCATAACTAACTTAAAATTTTTTAGTATGAGCCACAAAGCAAATTTTAGTAATAGCTCCAAAGTTACTTTTAATAACCATTACGTGCAATCGAAGCGGAGGAGCTTCCTTCGAGCTGCATCCAGACATCTGATCGGAAGATTTTCGGCAAAACCACAATAGATGGCAGCACTAAACATTCTTAACTGCTCCGAAAGGATTTTTATAATCCCTTTATTAACGAGATACTACAGACATTCGGGGTGTATTTGGCACTGGCAAGTTTCGAACCCGGGACCTTTTAGCCTGGAGTCCGTTACCATATCCACTATGCTATCAAGGCCACACCAACTGAGTTTTAGTAAGAGCTATTAAAAATATAAAACTATTAACTCCATTCGTTGCTAACTTTTTTCTAGTAATTCTTACAGATTTTCTAGTAACCGACTAAGATTACTAAAAATTGTTTAGTAATTACAAGGATCACTAAAGTTTTTTTAGTAGATCGACCTTTTTTTTTTACAGTGTATAAAAAGCTACTTGTTACTACAATCACAAAGAATAAAAATTAATAATGAATTACTAAACAATAAATAAGTAATTTCGGATTTTCATAATTAGTCCTGCATTTTATCTATAATTGTCGCTTCCCATATCAAGCATAATATTTGCTTTTTTTGAAGGCTAGTTATAGATAAACCTTGCGCATTTCATGCACTGTTAACAGATTAAAATGGCAGGTGCAGCTAAATACGCAATCGGAAATACAAATAACTTTCAGAAACTATGTATAGAGATCCAATAAACGAATACAAACGGTTATTAACTCACACTATTGCTTGAATTTTGTTTTAAAGAAAAAGGAACGTGAATGTTGTACTTTTTACAACGGCGCGCCCAACGGAAGGTTAATTAAATTTCCTAGAGCAATAATGTGTGAAATTTCATTTTTAATCTACTGCCAATAAAATTATTCACAGTTGGAATTACAGAATTCAAAATCGTACTAGTGTATAGTTCACAGATTAAAAAGTCGTGAGATCTTAAATTTTATAACTAACACTAGTAACGACCGCAAGTGTCGATTTGTCTCCTTTAAAAAATCTTATTCGTCTCTAAAATTTTAGTAAAATGTAACATTTTCTTATGTAATATTATTTTGAAATTACTCACTAAATAAAATTTCTAAGCGCAAACATTTTTTTTTTTTTTTTTAGTTTGAGTGTTCAATTTGCTTAGCTTGCAGTAGTTCGAATATTAAATCCTTAGACTTGAAATAAATTGCTATTTTTCGTAAAAACTTTATTGTATTAACAAAGTTGCAAGTGATTAGGAAAAAACACAGTCAAAAAAAGCAGAATCCACCAATATTTTCTTGTAGAAAATATCTAAAGTTATATAAAAAGATTTAAGAAGGCGTAATGTTTGAGTAATCTTTGAGTGAGTAATCTTCATAAAGCACTAATATTTAAGACGTAACACTAGTCAGAGAATGACCCGGATGATATTATATGTCTATGGGGGTTTTCTTTTCAAATATCTCGCTATCAAATTTTAATATTTTTACATGATTTTTTTAATAGGACAGCTGAGGGTGATTTACAATCGGGCTAGTTTTTAATTTTTCTATTTTGCTTACATATTTTTATATTATGATAGTTTAAATTTCAGAAACGGTTCTATCCGATTTCGAAAGTTAAAGTTTTTTTTTTTTTTTTTGTCTGAAACCAGAATTGAAAACTACAAACTAACTTGGTTGTAGATCGTCCTCAATTATGCTATGCAAAAAAAGTAAAAATATTAAAATTTGAGCGAAATATTTGAAAAGAACGCCCTCATAGACAGTACTATCATCCGGGTCTTTTTCAGAGACTAGTGTGGGACTTTAACACCTTTTTTGACTGTGTTTTTCCCGGACCACTCGCCACCTAATATACTTATATATGAATGCATGGAAATGTTTATTCAGAAATAGATATTAATCGCTTCTCTGTTTTGCCCGTGCGTGCACCGGCAACGTGTTTTTTGCCAATCACGATTTGCCCGTACCACGTACGGGCATCCATATTTCAATCCTAATTTATTATTCTCATCTGTAACATGTTGTTGTAAATTTTATATTATTTAATCCAAGCATTTCTCTGATTCAAATTAGGCAAAAATTTCTGTTTTGAAAAACTTATGATAAAAGATTAAAAATTGTTTCAAAGGCCTGAAAATCGACATTATTTGAAAGGTTTTTTTTTTTTTTTTTTTTTCAAAAATATTGATCAGTTAAGTAGTTAATGTCTGATAGCGATCGTTGTTTTCAAAACAGCTGTTTTATTAATTACTTAAATGAATAACTTATCATAGATTTCAATTTAGTTTAACCCTTTAACGTTCATTGGTTTCTCTACGAAACCACAAAATTTTAATTCCGATATGTAACAATGACACCGGAATTTTAATTTTAAAAAATCTATTTTAATTTGCAAGTGGGAAAATCAGTTAGTTTTCATATTAATAAATATATCTGTTCACAATTACCGGTGTCAATTATTTATTTCAACATCTTATGAATGAAAATGCTTTATCCGTTAAAGGGTTAACATATTAGGCGTTAAAGGGTTAAGGCAATTTCATACTTTAGTAAAATTTCCTTTTATTATGTGCATAAATTTCAAAGGCCCAGCAGCATCTTATTTCATTGTTCACTTTTAATTATTCTACTGATTCATTTTAGAAAATAGTGTAATAATATAGTTTTGAAAAAAATTCGAAATTATTGTACATAAAAGAAAAAATATGTAGAAATATATTAATTGCTACTTTTAATATTCAGTTTAAATTCTTTCATAAAAGAATACCTTTCTTTGTTTATTTTCTCCCTAATAGCTTTGTACATGAAAAAAAGTATTCATTGCAGTATGTAAAGTATAAATTTTGTGTTCGTCAATGTGAAAGACAATGAATGTTTGCATCAAAGTGAATGGATAACTGAACAGAATGAATGCCAGTCAAAGTTATGGAATCGATTTGAAATGGGACCATGGTGATATGTCTGTATATTATTGTAATTAACCATATTAGCTTAAATATGCATAATATTTTAATTATAAAATAGGAATAGTAGCTCTTTGATGACCATTTTCGTTCAATTGTTATTTTTTATAATTTCCAATTAATTATATCTGTATCTATTTCAAATATGTAAGTATCTAGTTCACTTATTCATTTTGTCGAACTATAGCATAATTTTAATTATATGTTATGCAATTAATAAATGAAATCTTTTCAATTTCATTTCTAGAAAATATTAACCAATAAATTATGGGTTTAAAATGTACACTGTAAAAAATTTGACCCTTTTACTGCATCGTCACTCCACCGCTTTTATAGAAAACTATTACTTCAGCCTATCATGGAGCATTCTCATAGGTCAAAAGAGATATATTCTATAAAAGCGGGAGAGTGACGATGCAGCAAAGGGGTCAATTTTTTTTCAGTGTAAATAAAAAAATAATATAAAATTACAAATGACTGATAGCGCTTGCTAAAATAAAGAAAAGCCTCTGTCATCGTCTTTTATATTAAGTATGCAATCAAAAATATTTTTAGTTATGACATAAACCATTTTTCTGGAAATTGAAATATTTATAAAATCATTCTTAACCTCTTAACAGTATAACGCGTACACCGTAAATGCAAAAAGAGTATGCTTGTTCTGTTACTAAAAAATTTTCTATACTACTATTTTTAAACAGCGATATTCGCTTTATTTGATAGCAGACATATACCAATCATATAAAGTAAATATTTCAGTGCGATAAAAGTATTATCCTTATTTTAAGCTCCTTGTATCAAAATATTAACTGCTCTTAACATGTTGAAAAACGTGTTAACCATCAAAAACTAAGTTATTTTTCTTAAAAATTTTTACTGCTGGGATTTTTTATCTTTTTAACAAACCATCGAGCTGAAAGTTTCATCTAAAATAGCGTGATTCTAGCGGGATACAAACTACTTAAAAATACTTTCCATATTAATTAATACAGTTATTGCCAACTACCAGATATTTCGTCGTAATTAAAGGTATATAATTACAAAAGTCACGACCCATTCTGCGTCTTTGTATGGAATGGGTGTAAAGGCTTAGTAAATGATAATGTAAATTAGTTATGTGTATTATGATGTAATGATTGATAATTAGTAAAAATATTACTCTTTGAATAAAACCTGTTGCAATCTATATTATTTTCTAAATTTTAAATTTTGATAAGTTCTTTAAACATTCACATTATTACACATAATCAAACACGTGCGTCCCCGAATCTATTAACACGTCATTTATTGATTATTTTTACTTTAAAAACTTGAATTCTGTATTATAAAAACCATATATTTTTTAAATCAGGAGTTTAGCAAGTTGTATATTCTCATTCCCTATAATGATGAGTTGTAAGATATGAACTTGAATTTGTTTTAGAAGACAAATTAAATATATTATCTTACAAAAGGCAATCAATTTTTATTTTTTGTTACATATCGTTTGCAGCTTGCAAACTTAATTTATAATTTTCTCCAGTTGGATGAAACAATATTGGTATTAATTTAATTAAACAGTAACATTAAAATAAAATTAATTGGCGATATTGATTTTGGTAATACTATGAAAATTCAGAATACATGGATCCAAATAGAAATAATACGCTTTTGAATAATAATAGATGACATCGGTATACTACACATACATAAGTATTTAAATTGAACAGTAGCCATATATATATTTAACAGAATGCGAAATTTCATGAAAGGGAGGGCTAAAAAAATAGCTGTTTCATTCCATAAAAAAAATGGAAGAAAAAGGAAACTATATTTTAGGAACGTTCCCAATTAGTGATAGTTGCATAATGAAATTGTTCCTCATGCAGCAGTTGGGGCCTCCGTGGCCGAGTGGTTAAGGCATTACGCCGTTAAACGCTTGCGAGCATAGGAGGTTGTTTGGGTTCGATTCCTACTGGCTCCATTGCACGCACACTTTGTGTGGAGCTCGCGGCTGTATATCCTTTGTGTTGTAAAATTTCTTTGTGTTTCCTCGTCCCTATATATTGACGATGACTTATAAGCAAGCTTTCATGTACAGCACACAAGTCAGATGTATGTTGTTCAATAAATTCAGTAGTTTGTTGATATGGAGAAAGCATTGTCTTCATACAAAATATGATAATTTAATGACTTATAAAGCCCCCAAAAATTACCACATAATGACAAACTAGTTTCAATCGTGTGTCAAAGCAAATGGCAAACTTGGAACTTGATATCTTTCCACAGACATTGAATCGAAAAGGTTATGGCACTTTCGATGGATCCGAAGTTAATAGTCCGAGAAATCTGGCTAAACAATGCTATCCTCCTTCCATTCAACCAGCTTCCAGTGTTTCTAATTTCGGGTTTTCCGGCTCTGTCAGGCAAGCTACTGTTAGACTAATCGAGATGGTTATCACTTTATCCGACTCAGTGTTTATAAAAGGATTTCCTACAACACAATCGCTGGCTTCAGAGATACAGAATATTTTTAAAATAACTTTAACTTTTACTTAATCGAAGCATTTCAATTAATTTTATGCCGTTAAAAATGACGAATATTTTCCTACAATAATATTCGTCTATAGACTGCAGTTGAGACGTAGTTCTGTATTCGCCTTAAGCACTGATGTTGCACGATTCTGATCGTTCAGAAGTTGTCACTTATACAACTAATTTTTTACGCTTAAAACTTGATTTAAATTGCTATTATAACGCGCTTGATTTATTGCACCCTTTTTTCAAAGCTGATTTAACCCTTTCTCTGGCATGTAAACTGACTGTCAATCTCACAGGATTTTATAGTATGGTATCTCTTCAGAAGTCACAACACCAAATGTAATTTTTTCCCACTAGCTTGGTTCAATCGGTTATTCTGTTTTGTTGCCTCACAAAAGTAGAACTTCTGCTCAGGAAATGACAAACAAAAGACAAAGTAGAACACGATGTAACATCACCTACAACGGAATATCTCATAGTTGGCACTCTACCTGGTAAGCAACGTATTTTTAAACCTTTCAAGGGCGGAGGTCACACAGCGTGGCCAACTAATTTTAATTCCAAATTGACACATGGCACCAAGAATATTTTAGTAAAATTTTTCTTTTACCATGAAAATTTAGATAAAGATGTTCCTAATTCCTAAGAAATTCGTTTGTAAATTCTGGTGTCAGTCAATCATTTCCTTATTTTTCGAACAGAATTTTCCTCCGCCTGTAAAACTCATATCTTATAAAGATTATTTTATTTTCGTATTAAAAGTAATTGAGTTTACACATCTTGCGTTTCCAATTATTGTATTAATGCTTTTTAAATTTCCGTTATTCCTTTTTTGTAGGCTGAGTCATTTGTAAATTCATTTTAATAAATAAGAAAATATTTTTTCCTTATTTATTAAGTGTTTTTTAAATAATTGATTACTCAACAATCATTTTCTTTCATTAGAAAATTAGAATTTTGCGCTTACTGAAAATATTGGCATGCTTATTGCTATGTAGATTAGTTTCGCATTATTAACTTTCTGGAAGTATTCATTTTATCCTCAGAAAAAAAAACGAACAAAGATCTCAGAGTTTAGAACATAAGCTCTAATTCACAGAGCACTTAGTTTAAAGTATTTTAAAAATACCTAGAAGTCATATTTTAAATATTTAACTAGATAAAAATTTAAATTGTTTTAATTATAACTTAAAACAAATCTATATAAATTGTAAAACTGGTAAAGAGAGACTAATAGATTCTTTATATAAATATCAATGGTACAGATATAATTAAAGGATAGTAGATGTATTAGTAACGTGTAATGCGCCTTACTTAATAGATGTAAATAACAATCTCAAATGAAAGGAATTAATAAGTAATTACACGTAAGAAAGTTCTGGATATTCTCAAGTAATGTAATTAATTTCCGTAGAATGGAGCACTTATTCTGCATCATCCCTTCTCTAATTCAGAACAGTATTTAAGGCACTCTTTGAATTTACTTCATCTTAATTCAGTTCATTATAGTGTTGCACAGAAAATGAACTTGTTGTTTATAAGCATTAATTTTTTTCAATCTAACAAAGAAGAGTAATTAATCCCTTTTTTTTCATTTTAGCCAATAATATTTAAAAAGAAAACTTAATTTTATTACAAGCAGAAAGTAAGGGTTTACTCTGACAATATTACATGTCCGGCTGTATCTCTGACTGTATCACGGACTGTATCGGTATACTGATTTTCAAAGTATGGCCTCTGAATAGAGTCCTCTTTTTATTTGGACGGAGTGACCTTCTGCAGCTTCTTTGGCTGTCCTTTCGGAAGTAATGGGGATTTCCGCTCACTCTTTTCGTTTCTATTTTTTTAACCATTTGGAAAATGGTTGTTACTTTCGATCGAGAATAGATATATCTGAGACACATTTGAATACATTGTGGTGTCCGCATTTTATTGGTACAAGGATATTTATGTTCAATCCATGGCGTACGTAATATATGACTCTGTTTTTACATAAGCAACATTTTGATCATCATAAAAATAATGTTTTTACTGATTATTATTATTATTATTTTTTAATCAATAGGAAAAGTTAAAACATTTTGCTTTGGGCAATGGATGTCCGCTTTATTTTATTTTTTAAAGTTTTTTTTTCTAGACTGAATGTAACCAAATAATTAAATTAGTGTAATTTATTGAGGGACCAGTAACATGGGTTTATTTTTTTTCCTTTTGTATGTAAGAATTAGTATGCTATTAAAAATATCGTTAAAAGTGAACTCTAATTTTAAAGACTATCAATTTTCTGACACATGAGAATGCTGCATAAACGCCTATGGAGCGTTCTCATTGGTCAAAAAAAAAAAGATAGTCTTAAAAAACAGGGATAATTTTTCACGATATATCTTTTTTTTTTCTTAGCAATTCAGATATATGGACAAAATTTTAAGCTTTTAGTTAATCTTGCGATTTGTTAACAAAAATCATTTTCCGAATGGTTGTTGAAATTTGTTAAATTGCAGTTTTTTATTTTTTACTTTTACAGCTACATTATTATACTTCGTGTATTTTTACATGCTATTAACTTTTAAAAATAACTTTTATACTCTTTCTTAACTTTTAATAGTTAATTTTCTCATCGTGACTGCCAGTCGTGTTTGAACATCTTTTTTTTTTTTTTTTTTTCTTCAAGGCTCTTGCAAAACGAATCTTTTTTACAATGGATATTAAACTGCCATGCAACTAGAAATCCATCGATTAATTCGCATTGCTCCATTATAAATACAGGTTGGGGTATAAAGATCTCCCCATTTTAAGAGGCCAATGAAAATATATAGGAGATTGAAGACAAATATTTTATGTTTACATACGGAAAGAATAATGTTTGCCATTTATTATTTTTTCAATCTGTAACAATTTTTGCTATTAATTTCGAAGTTTAGTTGTACGAAAAATGATATCGTCTAAATGTTTTCCTTTGATCTGTATACACTTGTGAAGTCTCTACCGGAAATTCAGAATAGCATTTTCCACCATTGTTGGGAGAATTGCTGCAATTTCAAATCGAATAGCACCCTTCAGTTCGTCGAGTGTCTTAGGTTTATGTGTGTAAACTTTAGCTTTCAGGTAACCTCACAGAAAAAAGTCACATGTGACGATATCATGTTTTCGTGCAACAAGACTTCGAAATTAATATAAAAAATTATTACGGATTGTAAAATAAATAAATTTTTAAACTTTATTCTTTCCGAATGTAAACATAAAATATTTGTTTTCAATGTGCTATATATTTTTATTGACCTCTTAAAATGAGGAGATCTTTATACACCACCCTGTACTTTATTGTTTTATTTATTTACTATGCCTTACTTGTAATAATCGTAATTCTGTTACAAGTCAATAAATACTTACTTTCCAGTTCCATGCATTATCTTCGGCCATTAAGTGCAAACTATAGACTATGATGCACCATAAAGATATTTTCCGTGCATAATATAATTTATTTTAGAAATATTTCCTAAATTCGTATTAATGCAATCAATGTAATGATGACAATTTATCTGATTAATTTAAATATATATGAATTTGTTGTACATATAGGTATTAAGCATATGTTTCGAAAAAATTGTTTGTAAATATTGGGTACATTTTTATTAATAATATAATATGTTATGCAAAAGTAGCCCATGAGCAAAATTATAGATTAAAAAAGTACATTTGCTTCTCATTTCCTGCAGGAAAGGGTGCTCGTTTTGAGCAGCTTTTTCTTACCCAACTTTAACTACATATATGTAAAAGGAAAATGAATAAGAAATTTTAGTTATCACAATTTTAAATAACTAAAAAAAGTTAAAACCAGAATTGCACTCAAATTTATGTTTATTTGATAAAATTTTAACCGTTAAAATTATAGCCGCTCTCACAAATTTAAGTACATATAATTGAATCTTATTTTAAATTACAAATTTCTCTTAATTAAAATTTTGAATAAATTAGAAAATATAAAATATATGCGTTATTTTCAAAGTTTATATCACTCCACATTTTTTTTTAAAGTAATTTTAAATGCATATGCAAAACCTCGAGCGAAAAATCAAATCACTACCTAGAATTTTAATGCTTTACTTTCGCCAAAAAGCGTATAAACTGTAATCAAAGAACTTCCTCAAAATTTTCTTATTTTTTTTTTTATTCTTTTTTTTTTCTTTTCATAAATTGCATAGCACTACCTTTTTCGCCTAAAAACTTTACTTTTTCTGCTTTCTGACTGTATTTGACAGCTTGATCAAGATACCAATTTTTTTTAACAAAGATAAATAAAATAAAATTTCAAATTTGCAATGTTCTTTTAAATATCTTTCTATATACGGAATGTAAATCATTTCATAATTCCTGAAGTTCAAATTAGTCATAAAATTAAAATTGAAATTTTAGATCGCTGTTTTTTTCTTCCTGAGTAATTAATTCATTATAACATGTAACATTTTACACTGGCTAGGAATATTAAGTATTACACATAATAGATAATTATAGAAATAAATTATTTAAGTTGAAATTAACACTCTTAATTATTTTACTAAATAAAGAAAAAAATCCAAATATGCGTTCATTTCAAACCAGAAAAGGTAAATGTATAAATATTTATACAAAAGAAAATTATAGCACTGCCTTTTTTCTTTGTCTGTAATTTCATTAAGAAGGTATTCAGGATATTCCAATTACTAATATCTTCAAGTATATCATATCTTATTTTAAGAAGAAATGTTTGATACACAAAAAAGCACAAAAATGGCAAATTCAGAAACATAGTAAGCGCTTAGTCATTTTCTCGAAAATACGGACAAGCCACTGTTAAAACGAACATACTAAAGGTGATAATTAAATCTTGTTATTTATTATTTTAGTAGTTTCGTAGATTTTCACACATGCTTATTAAATTACGAAAACCTGTCAGACAATTTTATCTCCATTATTGTCTCAAACATGTTTTAATCTTAATTTATCATTGTTTATGCTTTATTAAAAAATTTCCTGTGTTATATATTTTATATACGATTAACACATAATCAATCAAATTAAACATAAACTTTAATAAATGTAATAGTCACAAAATGTAGTAGCAAGATCCTGAAATTCCTTTCAGTTAAGAAACTTTAGTTTAAATTTTTCTCTATCCATTTTCATTGAAGGTTATGATGTGCAAAATTTATATTTTAGTTTTAAGTATATGAACCTTTTCTTTACCATGACAAACGTGGCAAAAACAGGTCTTTCATTGCAATACATTTTTAGGATTTTGCCAATATGTTTTTCCAAAAGAACTTGTCGGCAAGATTTAAGTTTATGACTCTCAAAACACTGAGTTTAAAAGACAGATTACAAAATTAAAGTTTATTTATTAAAATTGTTGAAAATCTGCAAAAATTATAAATGTAAATTAAATTTGTAAGTTACTGCAGCTTTTTGAAGATGAATCGCATCTGACAGTCATTTATTTCACTTTTGGGCTATATATTAGCAAAATCTAGACCCCCTAGACCCCCAAAATGACGTGGACTTTATTACTGAAACGCCTCTTTATTACAAAAATATTCAAAAATCTGAATTCTTCTCAAATGTATCTGATTTTAACTAGCAAATATCCTACACTCCGGTAAGTGATAGAATGTGAACGATGCCTAGCGTTTCACTGAATACCTACACAGGGTGCACTTCTTGCATTTGAGTACGACTTTTTGTCAGATCAGTAGCAGCGGCTTTATTTATATATTTGTTGCCTAAATGGGACAGAATCACCAGACCTCATTAAACTGGTGTAGAGTCTATTTGCCCCATCCGGAGTGCTCCCCAACATGCGAGGATTCGGTAACAATTAGCAAAATAATAATAATAATATATGTACAAGGCAAGCTCCGTCCGCTGGGGCACAAGCTGCTCCCTCGTGACAAGGGCGTAGACTATTTTTTGGCGGTATTAATATTTAAGGATCTTCTGTAACTGTCTAGTAACATCGGGTACTTTTAATTGATTTAAAGATAGATATAGTTGAGTTAAATTATCTAAAGGTCAACTGAGTCCAAGTACCAAAACTTCATCGTACTAATTTCTTGTTGACCTTAATCCCAGATAGAGGATCATTGCCCTCTATTCACATTTTTATACCCTTAGATCTCTTCAAAATTTTCTCAGAATGTAATAATAGTTTTGTTTTAGCATGAAAATTTAATCTACCGTACGTAGAATATTAAATTACAGAGGTAACTTGAAATTTAACTATTAATTATATGATCAAAATGTTGTTTAATGTTTTATTATCTTTCATCTATATGTTATTTAAGATTATTTATATATTTAGATTACAGATGTAATTTAAAACTGCAGTTCTGTAAACATTTTCTGTGCAATGCTATGTCGCTTAGGCAGCATAATAATAAAATGCTGAATGTACGTGTTTAAAATTTTTTACTATGACGTCCAGTTTACATTACTTGCTTAAAATCCGTCCATTTTCCAGCTACAACCAGTATCCGTCCTTCACTGTAAATTTTTATTTTGATAATTTAAAAATATGGTATGACTGAGTTAAAAGCAATATTTTCAAAAAATAAGTGGTTTATTAATTGTAATGAGTGCACTGTAAAAATATCCATAAAATTGTAGCGAATGTTTCTATTTATTTTCTATTTATTTATTTAAAATGATAATAAGTTAAGTGTTGTATTATCCATTTGTTTTCTTATAGTGTTTTCTAAAATAAGATTCTAAGAGCAATAATTGTTATCTGATGAGATAACTTAGCTAAAAAGGATAACTAATAATATTTTATAGTGTAAATTGAATTTCATATTGAAAATATAAAGGAAAACAGATTTGATATTGGATGTACAGTGATACAGAAAAGCAACCTTTAGAGTATCAGGAAATCTGCTGAAATTTCATAGCAGCAAAAATGTGACAATGCTGTTAAATAATTTTTTTTTTTTTTTTTTTTTTTTTTTTTGTAAGATTATTGGAAGACACTGATAAAATCCTCCTTTATTTATATATTCTATTATAGCCTCAATTAATTATTGTACCTTTAATTTTATTTTATCTATTTATTGTCCTTAAATTTGCTATAGACATGTTATCCTTAATTTTAATCTGTAATTTTCGTATCAGCTATCTTTTTTTCTCTCCATAAAATCCCACTAATTCTTTTGGAATTATGTGGGTAAAAAAAACTCTAACTTCAATTATTTTTGCATTCATAGTAAGCTTAATGCTACCAAAATTGATCAACAACATTGCGGTACTTTAAAAGTTGCTTTTTGTACTTTTTCGCTTCATATTGTGCATATGTAACATTAGATAAAAAGAAACTATCTGGAGAGTTTGCTTATTTGGTTAAATTGTTTCGTTATAAAAATATATTGGTTTCGATGTTTATAGTAGTTTATGAACAATATATTTTTCTTCTTCTTCTATATATATATATATATAAACATTGATTTGTTCCAAATATTAACAAATTTTCATTGAAATTTATTTATTTATCGTAAAAAATTGTAGATGTTTAATTGATATAGATAAATATCTAATTAAAATTGTTTTATAGTTGTAAAAGTATTTGTTCTAAATATTTTCAAAACATGCAATAAAAAATGTAGTGATAAACTCAAAATCTAATTCGATATAATCCAATAGATTGTGAAAATTTTATTGCAGATAATAATAATAAAACTGTCTGGACATACTAACAATCGTGGGGCAGAAAATAACAATAAGATTATTTTGAAAAGCTTACAACTGTGAGCTGAAACGGTGTTCTCTAAAGAATGTGCAACTGAATATACAAAAGAAATCCTTATATAATTTATCTGTTTTGAAACATAAAAATAGAATTTATTTTTAGAAATTAAGAAAAATCCCATTTTTATTTGATAGGAAAACTTAATTTCTTATTTAAATTATAGTGCACTTCGCATTTTTCTATGTTTTCTTTTTATCTTTTAATTTTTTTTAAGTTTCATAGTTTTTAATAGTTAATTTGTACATAACGAGCCTCCAATTAATTTCTTAAATAAACTTTTAATAAGAACGTTTTATATAACGTTGTTTTATTCTACTGCGCACCATAATAATATGGACTGACCAATGAGTAGTATGCTTTTTCTGCATTCTGATTGCATGTTTGAAAAGAAGAAATGTTTCCATTCTACCTAGATTCTAGCCACTCACTGGAGAAAGGGTTTTGTGTTTCATGGTATTTATTTTTAAAATGTAAATATGTAACACTATGTATTTTCTATTTCAAGCTATTTTAAATTAATCTGTTGTAAAATTCACAAAATACAGTGTATCTATTATGAATTTTTGAACATGCAAAATTATGTTTCTGTATTCCATGTTTATATAATAATTTGGTGAAATGGATGTTGTTTAAAAGAATATCGCTACAAAATTTATGGATTTTATGGCAGTGTATTGAAAAAGACTTGTTAGCTGCACTGTAAAGAATGAAAACCATCAAGTGTATTATGTATAATAGCGGTGAATGTGCATGATAATGAAATATAATTTCTAAAATTTTTGAAAAAGCTATCAAAGCATAGATGCCAACATTTACTCTTTTTTGTCACCACTAAAATGTAATAAAACCTTTCCGATTTCTGCGATTTAATAAGTCAAAATTACCATTAATTATTAGCGGTAAGAAAAAAGTGTAAAAGTTGGCAGCTATGTATGAAAATACTTTTGTAAAGTTAAGAGTTTCGCAGACAAGTAGAAATTTTCATATGTTGTTCCTTAATTATTTATTTCTGTTTTATTATTTATTTATTTTAACTTTTTATAGGCTAATGTTTTCAATTATCAACTAAACTTGAAAAATTAAAAAAAAAAAAAATCTTTAAAGCATTTGCAGTTGTAATAAAAAATGAGGATAATTCTTTTAAGATCGAAATTATTTTTCAACCATACAAGATTCCATAAAATGGGCTGAACTTTTTAAAAATCCAGTGACATATAAGTAAATGGCGGCTAGTGAAACTAGTGAAGTTTTTGCTGCAAAATTATTGTTATGTAAAAAATTTGCTTTACTACGTTTCCCTGCTTTACTTTGAAATATGTTCGATAGATGGCGCGACACTTCTACAAACCCTAACACTGCTCAGAGTAACTGCGCATCTTTCACAATGCAACCATTTTTTTTTTCCAACATCTAAAGATAAGGAAGGTTAAAAATCGTGTCAACTTTTATCAAGTTTTATAAATTAATTTGAGCGTTCTGAAAAATTGAGACAGCGCAATACCATTTATTGATAATATTCAGAACTAAAACAAGGAAACATATAAAAATTCCATAAATTAATACAATACATTAATCGCCTGTTAAAGTAATTTGAATAGCAGTCGCAGTTTGCTTCATATTGAATCTTAAAATCGTTCTCATATTTTTAGGACGTCCTGTATAGATAACCATAAAAAAATATCTTTTTTTTTTAATCCCAAAGCTTACTTCTTCAAAATATATTTTTAAAAAATAAATATCTAATATTGCGTGAAATCTATAGGTGCACTTAAAATTAACCATACTATTAAAACTATATACTAATCACAATAATGTACTTAATGTAATTTGTTAAAGTTTCGTCATTCCAATTCAATTGATACATCATAAAAATCATAGCTTTAAATAATCCAATTTTAATGACTTATAACTTTAACTTAAAGAATTAGAATGAGTAATGTGCAATGTGTAAAAAAAAAAATAAAATAAAATAAAATAAAAATAACTTAAAAAGTATTGGATTAAAATTCGGCTGCAGCTAACAAAGAGGCAGGCTATAATAATTGGATGTCATCGATTAAGGTGTTCTGAAAAACATTTTGACAATGGTGAAATCCAGCTCATGTTGATCATGTGACAGCGTAGATGAGTGAAAGTGCAGTAGCCTGTCACTTCCGTTGATAATGATTTGGCTTGTAAAAGGCTAATTAACATAAAATAATCTCAAGGAAAGAAACAAGTTTCTTCAAATAAATGAGCAAAGTAAGACATTTACATGCAGGAAGCCACATAAAAGGGAAAGAAGCATAAGGAACGAATACAAATTGTGTAATTCGCAAGAAAATCCCTTTCAAATTTTACATTTTGTATTGTATGTTAATTATCAGTATTTTTCAATGTTTGAATGACCATAAAAATAATTTTTAATTTAATTTTTTAATTAATGTTTTAAAATTTCTACTTGTCCATAGTTAAAAAGTTCTAAGAGTTGTTTTGATTAAAATGTATTTATATCTTGTAAAAATGTAACACGTTGATTTTTCATGAATCACTGAAATGTACGATGAAATAAACTCGATTCTAAGCATCAAGAAGTACGATTTTCAGTGTGTATGTGTATATTGATTATTTTTTCTGTAAAATATTGAAAAATTCTTTTTGAATCTCAAATGAGTTTGAAATTATGCTTTTTGCATCTTTAACTACTGTATCAATTAAATTAAAATGCAACTCTTTTTAGACTAATTTATCAATATTATTGTGAAACTTTCTCAATTTCAAGCATATAAAAAGATCATTTTATTGTACTGTATTGATTATTTTTTATGTAAATTGACATCAAAAATTCTTTTCTGAAGCTTTCGTGAAACTTAAATAAGTTCTCTTTCGTCTTTAACTAATATTTTATTCAACTAAACTGCAGCACATTCGTTTGTTTTTTGTGGAACATTGAAAATTACAATGAATTAAAGCAAATTCAATTCCAAACATAAAATAGTATAATTTTTATTGGGTAGTAGTTCTTTCTTATGTCAAATATCAATTCAAATACTTTGATGCAACTTTGGTGAAATTGAAATTAGTGCTTTTTCCATCTTTAGCAAAAGTTTTATTTCATTTCTCCTATAATTCAAATAATTTATTTTCATTCAAAAGAGTATGTTCCATATTCTAAAGGCGTATACATATTAATATTGCAATTTTCTATTGCAGAAAAATATTTATTTGCTGAATAAAGTTTAGTATAATTCTAAGAATCTCAATAGTTTTCAGCGAAAATCAAGAGAGATTATTGTGTTATTACATTCAAAATGCTATTTACTTTATTACACATTAAAATTGTTTATTTCATTCACTGCAAGATCATTTAAAAAAATATATATATTTTCTATTTAACTAGGATGGTTTTATTTTGTTATTACATTCATTACACTATCTTCAACACATATACAACTGTAAATTGATGTTAATATGTACTTTATATTATAGAAATATTTATTATCTCACAAAAACTGAGAATAACTTTAAGAATTGCAGTAGTTTTCAACAAAAATCATGAAGGATTATTACATTTAATACGCTATCTACTTCATTGCACATTAAAATTATTATTTATTTCATTCGCTGTAAGATCTTTTTAAAAACTGCAAATGATTTTTACTTAGCTTGGATTGTGTAATTTTTTATTACACTCAATACACTATTTTTTACATACACACATCTATATACTCAATATTAATAACTTTTACTATCCAACAAAAATTGATGCATTTTTAAAATGTAATTTAAAACACAAAAATAATTATATTTTGTTGAGACAACAAAAATTAAAAATGATAGTTAGAATTTTTAACAAAATTCTGAAAAACTACATGTTTTAACATTCGATGTATTAACTTACGCATACTTTAAAAGAAAATAATTTTCTAAGAAAAATTAGAACTGGTTCCTTTGCTATTGAATCCCATTAACCTTTTTTCCACATATAAATGCATACATGTTAATATGAGTTTTTAACATTCCAAAAATAATTGCTCTTAGAAATACAAAATATTTTAAAGATCCGCAGAAATTTTCAATAAAAATCCGAGCGATTATTTTGCTGATACATTTAATATACCATATTCCATGCATAAGTACATACATATTAAATTTAGTATTTTGTATTTCAAATGCATTTTATTCGCTCTAAAGAAATGCACGATAATTTTAAAAGCTATGTGACTATTGAACAAAATTAATATAACATTATTTTGTTACGATATTCAATATGCTATCTTCCACATGTAAACACATGCACTATTAATATTAGTATTTTGTATTAGAAAATTTATCCATTTGCAAAATTTGAGGATAACTGCAAGAATTTTTAATGGGATTTGATTTTAAAATATATATATATAATTCAATGCAATATCTTCCACATACAAACGTAATTTTTAATTTACAGAAAAGTTTTGTTCTCTTATAGTAATTAAAGATAATTTTAGGAACCACAACACTTTCAATGAAAGTCAGATGTGATTATTTTGTTTAATGCCTAAGACAAGATTACTTGCTACATATATAAAATATTTAATCTTAAAGCATTTTATTAGTCTTTATTAAAAATTTCCTTTTCTTTCAGCTTTTTAATCTTCATGAAATCAATATAACGTTAGTTTACTTACTCATAAAAGTGCATCCATGAAAACGCTTTAAAATTTAATATTGCAAAAACTAAATATCTTTGAGAGTAACATTAAAATGAAAAATTACTGAATAATATTTTGTATTATTATTTGAAAAGAAGTTAATACATGTAGCTATCTTTTTAAAATATTTTGTGTCAAAACGAATGCAGATAGCAAAATAAAATGATAGTGCACTTAAGTAAATTGAAATGTAAAGCTTAAAACAGTAAATAAATATGAAATATTAGTGTTTTAAATCAGTATAATATATCTTCACATTGTATTTCTAAGATTATTTCTTTTTAAAATTGTTTCGATTTGACTTAATATATCATATCTGGTTTTTATTTTATTTATATACAAGTTACTTTAATAAATGAAGCAAAAAGTATTAAGTTAATTATAAATGTTACATTACTCACAAAATTGCATATTTTATAAGAAATATACAGCAAGGTATTTTGAAGGTTATCACATCTTTAATACCGTGAAAAGATATTTTACATTTTTATTCATTAAACTATTATTTTTTAGTTTTCTAAAATAGTTGCTCCAAGCAAGAAACTACATACTTTTGAGATAATCTCAATAATTTTTCAAAATATTTTCGAAACCGATCCTTTTAATTTTGTCAAAATGATTAATGCATGAATAAAGTTTTCGCAACTTTTAAAGCAAAAAGTAGCAGCTATAACTAATAAACATTTTCTAGACGTTGGGATATAAAATACGATTTGAACTTTTCCATTTCCCTTCATTATAGCATATCGAAAATATCCAAAACTGGATTTATTTTGTATTATTTATATTACTTCAAAGAATCTAGGAAAGAGGATAGAGAATTAGAACTATTTTCTTAAAGAGGAAAAAAAAGTATTAATATCTTTCGTGCATAAAAGGATTGGTGCAAGGTATTAATTAACAAAATAAGAGTTATTTCCAATATTTTTCACGTTTGCTTTAAATAAATTTGCTGTATATCGGAAAAATGATGTACTTTACTATACAGATAATGCATCTTTAGTAGCTGTAATTAAATTTTTAATAAAGTAGCTTTCAAAAAATGTTATGTAAACTTTATATTACATAAGTATATCAAAAGGAATATAAAAATAATGTGGAAATATTTTAATGGTAAAGGTTCGAGACTAGTTTAAGTGTGTATTTGTAATCAAAACCTTAAGAACGATTAAATTAATATTACTCTAGCTTGAATTTGAAACACAATATTGCCATAAAAATCATAAGATATTATCACATTATCTGGTTTATGGAATTTCTTCAGTACGAAATTCCATACTCGTATGCAAAACTGTGTCATGCAGGGTTCATGCTGCTGATTGTCATGGCGTCATTTCATGGCTAAATATTTTATTTGACGAGAAAACTGCCAAATTGCGAGAATGACAAGTAATAATAATAACAATAAAATAAAAATACATATATAAGCTTTTTCTTTCGTTTGATGACACCTTGAGCTTCGTTATTGGAATTTGGATGGTTTTTATCTGATTACAATTAACATTTATTTTCAGAACTAATTTATATTGTTATTATTATTTTTTAACCCGCTAACTTATTATTCAATTGTTCCAAATAGTTCCATTTTAAAAATACCACTTTTAAAAAACAAAAATCTTTTTAATAATTAAGGACTTTACATTGTAATATCTAATACTAAACAAAATAGATATCCTTATCCAACGTACATTTTATTCATAAAATAAAAGATGGCGTAGAATAAACGCTTGAATAAAATAAATCGCAACTTTTAGGTTTTCTTTTTAAAGCCAGCACCAGGAGTAAAATTTTCTAAAATTTAAATCAGCGGGAGATAATTATATGTTAGACCTTTAAAAATTAAATTCAAACTGATTTGAATTTACTTTTTTCAGATTTTGTTTTAATTATCACATTATTTATTCTCACCTAAAATCAAAAATCGCATAATAACAAATAAAGTTAAGTTGCATTTAAAGAATACAGTTACATGGCTCAACATTTTATTATTAAATAGATAATAAGAAATGACATCTAGATCTGTCAAGTGATAGATAAAGAAGAGTTGTCTGGAATCAGTTAGACGTCTGTAGAATAAGAGGTGAGTTAAAGTATTTTTTTTTTCTTTAGTAGTTTACAGGATATTTTTTTCCTCATTTGGCTAATTTATCAAAAAAAAACTAAATCTTCAGGCTTTGGAATATTGTATTAAACTAAAGCAAACAAATTAAACATTTTTCCTTGAATATTTTTCTATGAACAATTCATGTCCTAATTTCATACAGTTTTTATTATCATTATTATTATTAACATTATTATCATTATTATCAAAACAAGACTTCACTACATTTCAAAAATTCCCTCTTAAAATAATTTAAAGGCTCAGGCAATCATAATTTAAATACTGAATTTTAATCCTCGAGGACCAAAATCTCTTAAAATGCATTAAACAGCTTTTAATTGTAACTTAAGTGCAAGGATTTCAAAATACTCTTTAAATAAAGTCTGCTTTTTAATAACTTTTTTTTTTTTTTTTTTTTTTTTTTACAACGTTATTTTAGAATTTTCTCTAGAATTTTGATTCGAAGTTCATTATATGATTAACTAAAATTTTCAGTTTAAATAAAGTATAGCAGAATATTATGTACACTGTTAAAACTTATCTATGAAATTACATAGAATCTACGGATAATCTGTTATCTTAAGTTTTACGTTAAATTACGGAGATTAGAAAACAGACGTTTTGTTAAATAACAGAGAAGTTATTCAGTAAATGTACAATGGACTTTGTAAATTAACAAAGTTAAAAATACACAATACTCAGTAAATTTATTTTTAATCATAATAATTCAATTTATTTTTTAAAATTAATGAATCACTCAATCTTCAGCGAGTTTCAAAGAATTTGAATTTTCCGAGTAAATTTGAACTGCTGTATCATTAAACTTCATCACAATTTGTTTCAAGGGTTTGAACCCAAGACCTCTGTACAGTGGAAGAACGCCTACTGACTGAGATATAGAAGCTGTTGCGATTGAGTATAAAGTATGTCTTTTATGATCTAGCGGGGGGAAATCTCCACTAACTCCAATGAAATAATTTTTCCCTTTCTAAACTATTCTAGGTTAAAAAATAAATAAATAAATAAATAAAAATAAATAAAAATAAAAATAATTTTTCAAGTTTAAAATTTCTGATAAAATTGCAAAATAATTTTAAAAGTGTGTATTTTGAATTACAAAATTTATAAAAGATAAAAATATCTTTAAAAAAAGACATGGAAATCCCTATAGGGAATAAGATATAAAATACGGGATGTCTGTGTAAAATGATTGACCGAGAAATTCAATTAAATGCATTTAACCGATAACTAGTGTAAATTTACAGAGAGTTTCACTTTTTATCTGTGTTTTTATAGAAATTTTTAACAATGAATTATTTACTTCTCTCAAAATAATAGTTCGTTACATGTGATAAACTCCCTCTTTAAAATAATTCAAATGCTCAGGCAATGAGGATTTAAATATTGAATTTTTGTCCCCAAAGATTAATACCCTTTAAATAAAGTCTACTTCTTAATAACCTAATTTTTTATTTTACATTAATATGATATTTCGGAAATTCCTTTAAAATTTTGATTCGAGGTTTATTATATGCTTTACCAAAATATTCAGTTTAAATTAAATATGGTGGAGAATGCGCATTTATTTCATCTGAATAATGGTAGTAAATATACTTAAAAGCTAGCAATTTCAAAACATATTCATCATTTCATTCTACTTTTCCCTTTTCCTTTATGAGATTCTCTAATTGCGCAAAATTTATTTTTCGCATTGCATACACACTTCAAAATGTCCAATCTGATTAACGTTGTCAAATCAAAAAAAATTATGTTTCGCAAAATAACTGATTCATTTTATCTAATGTAGTATTCTTTGTTACATGAGAATATTCAAAATTATGTTTTCATGATTCAATCAAACCTTCGTAATGTAATTTCAAGGGGGAAAAAATACTTTTCATCGCTTTCTGCCTAATTAATTTAGTACGCCTTTAAATCAGCTACCTAATTACGTTATATTTACCTGTAAATATAAAGAAACTAATTGAAAAGATCGAACGCTTCCCTTATTATAACATTAATATTGGATTAATACATTCGTTCCATTTTAGTGGTTTATTTGTAAGCCTATACATGAGATAAACAAAAGCTTTTTCTGCAAAAGTTATACTTAATGGGACAGTTTGCCTTTTCAACAATATTTTTATTTTTAAAAAATATTCAAATGGTAAAGTCATTGCACTTCAATATTCAAATAAAAGTAGTTTAAAACAATAATAACTTAATTAACATTAAAAAAAATTAAATTATTTTTTTTAATTTTTACTCCGTTTTCAAATATTAAAACTTTTGCCCAATTTTTTTTAATTTTCAAACGTATATTACACAAGACTATGCATGGATTTTAAAATACATCTAATGTTACATTTAATATTTTTTCTGATATATGAATCTAAAACGATGAAATCTAACACATCTACATATGCTTTTATTTTTGTTTATTTTCTATTTTTAAAATTATAATAACCGGAAGGCTAATCCCATGCACAGGATTTATCATATAGATAATAAAAAAGTCTACAAAAAATATTTCTATCTCAAATACAAAAAAAAAAAGGTCTTAGCATTTTTAAAAATGAAAGTGAGGAAAAAAGGAACATGAAGAAAATGCCGTTTAAAGTTTTCATTTGTGTGGAGAATTGCGTCAGGTGTTTTAACAAAATTTACAATATCTCGTGATATAATTGGCATAATGGGTAGACATGAAGGTTCAAATTATTCACAATTAAACAGACTTTCATTTAACAATTAAAAACAAAAATCGATTTTTTTAATCAATTTTGAGGTAAACTGTCCCTTCGAATGTTTTTTTTTAAATGAAATAATATCCTTCATATTATTCACTAAATAAATAGCAAAGAAATATTTAATATATTTCTGACTTTATTTAAAACTTTACAGACAGTATTATGAGAAAATAATGTCTAAAAACTGCATTATGAAATTTTAAGTCGATGGTGATATTCAAACGACTAACTAGATGCTCACAACTCCTCACCTTGAATATCAGTAGTTGGAAATCACACCTTAGAAGTGTTATACAAAATCTAGCAGTAGTACTTTATGTACTAAAATAAAAATTAACCTTTTGATACGGATTGGGGTACTTAAGTTTTTGTGGACTAATTTTATTTTTTCATATCACTTTTTGAAATTTATTTGAAAGACTACATATTCCAGAATTACTATATTTTTATGATTATTAACACACTGTGAGACCTAAATCACCATCTCGGTTTAACAAAATTATAGCCTTAATTAATCTGAAAAAGTTAGAACTTTTTTTTTTCAAAATTAAATAAATGTTTTCGTATATTCAGCAATTTAATCCCTCTAAAGCTAAAATAGACTAATTTAATGTATTTCTGTTTCATATTTTATGAAGCACAAAAGAATACGGATTTAAAGCCAAGTGGAAAAAATTAATTAAATGTTATATTGCCAATTTTAAAATTTAGTTGAAGAATACATATTCCAGTTAATACATATTCCATCAATATTACAGTTATTTAATGTAAATCAACATTCAGTATTAAGAATCACTACCTAAATTAAGATTAAACATAAATGGAAAGAAAATATTTACTATTGCAGAATTTTACCATTCTTTTTAGAGTTATTAAACGAAATGTAAATCACCACTCGGTACTAAAAATCATTGCATTAATTGAAGTGAAATTTAACTGTACAGTACGTATTCCATGCTACAGAATATAATTACTTTACGAGTTAGTGATTCAATGTAAAACTTTAATCATTAATCCTCATTAACATCAATATTAATTATCCTTAAAATTTAAATTATCTCATTCAATATAAAACTTAAAAGAAATCACTGCATTAATTAATATAAAATGTACCGTGAAAATTTTCAATTTGAAAATATTGTACTTTTTGTTAGTTAGGTTTTCAATGTGAATTTAAAACCGCCATTTTTCTTACCTTTAAATCACAACAAAGATTAAAATAAATTTTAGTTAGAAAAAAAAAATTACTAACGCTACTTAACATAAAACGTAAATTTTTCTTTCAATTTACAGGAAAGCATTTTAAATATTATGAAAAGTTCCATATTCTCAAAAATAAAATAACTAATATTTTTTATAATTATTGTTTGATTATGTTCAGCTTAAAACGTATAATATTTATGATTATTGAAATTATTTAATAGTAAAATTATAATTAAATTATATGTAAAAACTACATAGAAAATTATAACTAAAGAATAGAACATAGGAAATATTAAAATTACAAAATGCTATTTGGACAATTAGCTTAATTATTTTATAATATGATATGAAATTATCTTACTCGCGTGAAACTAAAAAGATGAAATTGTATTGAATTGTTGAATCAGGTTTATTGCTTAAAATTACAAGTAATACCACACCCATATGGAGAAAGTATCACAAAGAACTCCAAAATTCAATAATTTAATTATTAATTATAATAAAATCCAATAACTCATCAACCCTTAAACCGTCATGCCGATATTTTCACAGACAAATATCTCGTGAATATGAATGCATCGGCATGATGATTATGACGTTAACTAAAACAAAGTTGAAACAAGTGATAATGTTTATTAGGTAGCTAATAATTTTTAAATACATTAACTTTAAAATAGTTCGCATTTTTGTCAACAGATGCGCTGTCTCAAATTGTAAGATTGCTCTCACTACAAAGGAAAACAAAATTAAAGGTCTCTCATATTTTACTGCTTATTTCATTCAGATTCGCGAAAAGAAATATATTCATACTGTATTTTTTATTTTGTTTGAAATTTCTTACAATTTAAAAAAGTCATCTACTGACGAAAATTTTAACTATTTTTTCTATACTGAAATTTTATGAATTATCTTATTTCATATTTATTTTATTATTATTTCATCATTATTTCATTTAGCTATTCAAATTTGAAGAAAGAGTTTGTATTTTAAGACTTTTTAGAAATTCTTACAGTTTCACACCTATTAACGAAAATGTTAAATATTTTTTTTAATTACCGTACTGAAGTTTTACGAATTATATTATTTCATCGTAATGGTTTTGAGCTATAGGAACACGAAGAAAAGTTCGTGCTTTGAGATTTTTAATTTTGTTTGCGTATTTTTGCGTATTTTTACAGTTTGAGACAGTTATCTATTGATGAAAATCTTAACTATCTTTTTAATTTCTGCAACTAAATTTTATAAATTACTTTATTTTACGTTTGCATTTATTTAATTTAATAAAATACTGAATTTTAAAGTTAAAAGTGATTTTTTTTTTTAGATATAACGTATTTCCTCATCAATTAGTTGATCATGATTCAAAGGAAAGCATATTTTTTTTTTAATACGAAACAAATAATGAATGGTGAAGAATGATCTGATGCTGAAAATCAGAAATACATGAGATCTATAAATTCCATATGTACAATAATGACTTGAATTTTATTTTGTAATCACACTCTCAAAACTTCTTATATGCATCATATTGAGATTTTCTTTTTTCAAAGAATTTTTTACTTGATCATCTACCATGATGAAAAAAAGTTACATACGGAAATAAAGGCAGTCTCAGTAGGCAATTTTCTAAAGATTTTGAGCTCAAGGTTATATTATATACAACATTAGTTTTATAATTCTAAGTTTTAATTATAAAATAAAAACAATAAGAGGATTTTCTTAAAATTTTAAATATTTCAGTTTTCAGTCACACTAAAATATTTTTAGGTGCAAATAAAATTCAACTTCGTTCCATAATATGATTTACAAGCACTTTATTATTATTATTTATTATAACGTGTAAATAAACAGTTATAATTTAGAAATTCTACTTATACGGTAAAATGAAATGCTTCAAAATCAAAATACGCAGCTCAATGTAATCAAAATGTACAGTACGATTTCGCTAACAAATCATTGAAATACATTGCGACATAAAAAAAATACATTAGTGTTGCAAAGATGCGATTTAGCAGTAAAAATAATTATAGTAGTGTTCGTTCTACAATACAAATCAGGCCAAACATAGATATATCACATATACATAAACTGTTTCAAAACGTATTAGTCACTTGCTCGAAAAAATATTAATTTCCAACGCCTGTCTGTTTTCTTTGACGATATTCAATTTACATTTATTTTACTATGACAATTAATTATTGTGTAATAAAATAAAGATTTATAATTTAGAAATTCTACTGATATGGTGAACTGAATTTTTTTTTAATCAAAAGAATTAATTTAATCAAAGTGTACAATACGATTTCTTTAACAAATCATTCAAATACATTCTGACATAAATAAATACATTAATGTTGCAAAGTTGCGATTTGGCAGTAAAAGTAATTATAGTAGTGTTTGTCCTACAATACAAATCACGCCAAACATAGATGTAAAACATACCAGTCACTTCTCTTAAAATAATATTAATTTCTAACACTTTCTGTTTTCTTTGTCAGTATTCAACTTACAACTATTTTACTATTACAATTAATTAAAACTAATAAATAGGAAGTTATAATTTAAAAATGCTACTGATGTAGTTTGAAATTTTTCAAAATCAAAAGAAGCAACTCAATTTAATCAAAGTGTACAATTCTTTCAGAAAATAGTTAACCCTCTAAAGTCCATGGTAGAATGAATTGTAGAAATTCCGTAATACATAAAATCGGAACTCATACCAGAAACTCTGAATGATAAATTACAATTAATTTAATAATAAAATGTCTGTCATTAAACAAGACAAAAATGTTCATTTTATATTTCTGGTGTGAATTCAAAATATGTGAATAAAAAATCCACAAAATAGGAAATAATGACGGTAGCATATAGGCTACCATGCGCGTTAGAGGGTTATATTACATTCTCACATAAATAAAACATATTAGTGTTGCAAAGATGACAATTCGTCAATAAAAATAAACATAGTAGTATTCGTCCTACAATACAAATCACGCCATACATAGGTATATCACATGCATAAACTGTTTCAAATATACTAGTCACTTGTCTTTAAGGAATATTAATTTTCAACGCCTGTCTGTTTTCTTTGTCAATGCCTCAATCACAGAAGATTGTTTGCAATCATTGTTATTTCCTGAAGTACCTCAGGATATTTAAAAGCCTTTGGGTGTATAAATTGTATATTTTAATAAATTTAAGTGATTGTATTATAAATTCACACTCTCACTCTAAGACCACTGCAAAATGATTGTATTTAAGTTTCGTTTTGATGTGCTATCTTTGTACATTATGATTCTTTGAATATGTGACTTCTATTCTTGTTTCATTGTGATGTGTACAGTTTTTTAAAAACTGAAACTTATGAAGAATATCTATGTAAAACAATTATTCAACACTTCAAATAAAATAAGCTTTGCTAAAAATGTCTCCTTTATTTGTGTCATGCTTATAACTGTAAAATACTCTGAAATTTTTTATAGATCACAGATTTAAATCAGTATTATTTACGTTAATGTCTAAAATATCTGAAACAAGATATATATTAATAATTTGAATTTTAGATATTTTTTATGCAAAACTTATTTAATAAAACGGTAGTTAGAGCTCTTTTTTCTGCTTTACTAGAATAATTAATTATGAAAATGTATTTACTAGAATAATTAATTATGAAAAAATACTGTCACGGAAATTGTCTAATCTAACGTTATAAAGAATTACCACTTGTTTGTTTATTTTTAGGGATAATCTCTAGAACTACCGACTGGTTTCAAAAGTAATAGTATCAAAATGGTGGTGTTGATCCCTGTTCCAACACGGGCTATATCTTTTGTCGAATCCACTAATCCAAAGGGGATGTAGGAGTAAAACACGTTCTAAAAATAAGATTTTTGTGTTACTAAAAAGCCTAGAAACTTAAAATTCGACATGGTAATTAGTTATAAGATAAAAATGATCTTTAAGAACACTTCCTAAAAAATTCGAAATTTAAAAGTGGTGGAAATGCGCCAAAAGTGTTCTAAAAAATGTTCTAAATTGCGATTTCTACGCAATCTCAAGAAGACAGAAAAGACCAAATTGATTGAAAAAAAAATGGTGTTAAAATTGGGTGACAACCCTTTCTCCAACATAGGCTGTATTTTATGTCGGTGATATTATCGCAAAGGGGGTGTAGGAGAAAAAAATTCTAAAAAAATGTGATTTTTGTATTACTAAAGAGACTAGAAACATGAAATTTGGTATGGTAGTTCCTTATAAGATATAAATTACCTCTAAGGACATTTCTTAACATTCTAGAACATTCTAAAATATCATTTATTTAGAACTGGTTCCAGATTTTTCTCATTAATTTAAGTCTTATTTTCGACTAATGCAGTGTAATAATAAAGTTTAGTCAAAATGTGGCTTAGTTAGTAATTTTTTAATTATTTCTTAACCCGTTTGAAACGAATGACTTTTACGAAATTTTTAATCCTTTATCACCGGTTTTTCAAAACAGAAATTTTTGCCTAATTGAATCGGGAAAATCGTTTGATCAACCCTTTCCGGTGCAGACAAATTCTGTTCATAAAATGAGAAATTGTTGACTGACACCGGAATTTGCAAAAGACTTTTTTAGAAATTAAGAACTCCCTGATTTAAGCTGTCATTCTAAGAATAAAATTTTACTAAAATATTATTGGTGCCGTTTGTAAGTTTGGAATTAAAATTAGGTGTGCCCGGAGTGGACACACTGGGCCGGAAAGGGTTAAATAAAGCAAATTCTACAATAAAAATCTACTCATGAGAATAATCAAGGATTCCAAGGATTTTATGGAGCACGTATACTGGTCTCTTGTCCCTTAGGGATTAATGTATAATTTCTTGTATTAAAAATTAGATATGCAAATATCACTTGGCATATCTCAACTATTACGCGAGCAAAGCTGCGGGATTTTCTAGAATTAAATAAAACAAAAATCTGCTAGAGTAAAATCTGTGAAAGAAAAGTTGCTAAGAACTAAGATAAATTGCGTTTCAGTGAGGTTTTAGCCTGAGCAGTTATAATTGTATTGTATTACTTCTATGGGGACTATAACACTTTTACATTTAAGCGAAGATTCCATTATGAACATGTTTCGTTTTCACAGATTTTTACAAAAGAAAGTACACTAAAATCTATAAAAACAATACCTAGGGACAGTAAAAATATTTTATCTTAGCATTTACGGTATTTTTTTCAGCCGGAATCATGAAAAAAATTCCAGTATAGAAGCTTTTTTTTTTCATATGTTTGGCTTAATGCAGGTTTACAAATAGCATAGTTCTAAAAAAGATTTTAAAAAAATTGTGCCACTCGAAACATCCGGACTTTGGAGTCTCGTGCATCGTTTCCAAGGGAATTGTCTTGGGTCATCAGGAATTTGGGACAAACTGCGCAAATCGGGACACCTGGCAACATTATCCTTGAAATAACAAAGTTTTATAAACTCTGATTTAGATAACGAAAAGCATTTTTGTCCAACATCCATCCCCCGACATTATGCCCCGAACTCGCAATGCCATTTACTTGATTTGTTATTGTATTACAAAATGTTTAAAATACTTTTGACCCATAAGTATACTTCATCTATTCACTGGCTGACCCGCCCGTGATGAATGACAATTAAATTAATCTAAAATTTGTATAATTTGTGTCTTTAACTCCACTTTATCTGTATTTACATTTTTTAATTATTTTAAATTAATTTTAAATTGTTTATAATTGAATTGAAAGTATATGTTATCTGGTATTTTATTTTCTATGCATTTTAATTTTTGGAGTCAATGCGTGCACCAAAAATGAGTCTCCATACTATGAAGCACGGGTTTTTACTGATTTCGTCGAAATTTTCACACATTTTATTTTTAAAAAATGTATTTCTAAACGTCCGAACGTTTCAAAACTTTTGTAGATGATGTAAATCTGGTCTATTGAAATTCTTTACAAAATGTGTGTTAGAATACGAACGTTAAGTTCCTTCTCGTTTAGAGAAAATATTGTCTCTATGAGACGTAAAGTGACCTGCGTTCGCCGGTATATTTCAAAAAATTAAAAACTCATATTTTTTAAAATCAACTATACCATCGGAAGGTTTCAGCTTTATTTCTTCCGGGGTAAGTATACTAAGCGATTTTGACGATATGAGTTAATAAATAATAACAAAATACCAAATGAAATTCCTCTTTTCGATCTTTATTTTCAACTGATATGCAAATAAGGCTTTATCAACTGCAACAATGCTTTTTCTCTCTCGAACGGACCGAAATGAGTTTATAATGAAAAAGAATTGCGATTTAAAATTAATTACTCAACAAATTATTAGAAATTCTGAATTCTAAATTTCATGTGCATCGCACACAGACACAAACACAGCCAGAGCGAAACTTTCTTTTATTAGCATAGGCTAGCTGAGCCACCCGGCGTTGCACTGGCCCGTTATAATATTTTTAAATGAACCTGAAATTTATACTGCAGAAACTCATAAAAAGACTCAATTTGAACTCAGTATGAACGAATCTCGAAGCGGGTCAATGATGCCTACTTCACCGTTTAGCAGGTATGTTGCGCAGGCACTGTGAAGTCTTGCGAACGAACAGCAATTTCGATTTTTTTAGTTCCATATATTCCACCACCAGGTATCGAATTCTGTTCTTAACAAAACTGTTTTTAAATAAAACTTCGTTGAACAACCTACAAGTAGATATATTAATTAAGGGGTTGCAGACTTCAACAAGAATTTAAGATATTTGCTCAAATTCCTATTCGAAAATATCGATAAATACACTTTTAAAATTTCATATTAAATCAGTCATATATATCTCAGGGCTTCGTTGAAAATCCGCGCCTAAAACTATAGAAAATGGTACGGTTTTAAACTTTTGATCGCGCCCTCCTTAACAATCTTTATTGCTCTCTCCCCCCTCCGAAATTTTTGTGTCCCCTATTTTTTAAAATCATTATTATGTGTTGTAAACGATCATAAAGATCCAAATTGATCGGTTCATCAATTTCCTTAATTTAAACGAATTCTCGCTTAATAAGGTTTTTCCATTCTTTTTTTACTCATTTTTTTTAATAAAACAAAAACTTTTTGATCAATTTTTATAAAATTTTGATATTATTAAACAACGTTTACAGATAGATTTAGATGCAAAACTTCAAAATCACTATATGATGTATTTAAAAAATCTGACGACGTTCTAAAGAATCCTAGTACAAAAATCATTTGCGGTTTAGGAGACTGGCTTTTAAAAATGAGAGTTCGAAAGGAATTATCTTACTAAAGAAATAATAATAAGTACCTCCTAAGGTTGTAATTGAGCGACCGTGAAGAAATTTACATATTTGAAATCAGAGAAAATTTCTAAATCCAAATGCATAAAAATTAAAACTATGAATTTAATATTTTAAAAATATTATATTCGTTTTAAAATGTCCATTAAATAAAAAGTCTGCAGTGAACAAAAAAAACAGTACCGATTTTGCTTTAGCACTTGTTAACCTCTCTCCCTCTTTTCCAGTTTTCGAAAAAAAATTCTGCGATTTGACAAAATATTATGCTTTTGTTGAATTATGAATACTTTTCCATTCTTTTAATTTGTGATTTTTAATTAATTTCTTAATTAATTTCTTAATTAGAATTTTAGAATTCTGAAAGCATGGTGCACCCTCGACTACAACCACAAAAAAATTTTGGCCCCGTACGTCCCGTAGATTTTAGTACTCATCGCACACAGACAGAGCTAAGCTTCCTTTTATTAGTATAAGATATCAGCAACGTAAAAATATAATGCCAAGCAAAATTTTTTTTTTTTTTTTTTTTTTTTTTTTTTTTTTTTTTTTTTTTTTTTTTTTTAGAAAATGAAAAATGTTACCGCGAATCTATAGTTTCCAACACTTTCTTTCATAAATTAATAACCTTAAGATTTTTAAGAAACTTCTTTTCACCCACATTTTCAACTTCATTCTAACTAAATTTTGGTGAAGCATATAAATAAGATATTCTACAGGTATGTATTTTATTCGATAAAAAAAAAAGTTCAGAATTGCTCGTAAAAGTCTCAAAAAACGTAAAAAATGAGAAGCGAAAAAATATTTCGTGATTTTTGAAAACGTCTTAAAATTTTATCCTGATTGATGAATGGCATCGTTCGCTTGACAGGAAATACATTTTTATCGAAAAAAAAAAAAAAAAAAAGAAATCATTTCTTAGAAGAACATTTCGAAACTTCTTTTAGCTCTGCGTAATGTGCAAGATTTTCCTGCTATTACTTAAGTTAAAATATGCGTCTTAGAAAACATCCAATTTAAAATTTGGTGAAATTAAAATTGTATGAGGGCAAAACATGATAACCGCCTTATTTTGTCATTGAACATTTTTTTAAAGGTGGCTTCTAGATTATTGTTTTGTTAGCCCTAAATATTACGTCATTTAAAAATCACAAGCGAAAGATGATTATATATATTGTAAAAAATCTCCAGTAAAATTGACAGAAAAAAAATCTATCGGTTTAAACATTTTTTTATTTTTTTATTTTATTTTTTTTTTATTATTATTATTTTTTAACAGAAACTTTAGTGTTTAGCCATAAAAACGTTAGTATTTCACTGTTAAAAAAACGCTAAAATAATCACATTTTTTTCATAAAAGGAAAATACTTTAGATATAAAAAATGTTATCTCACTGTTGCGGTAGACATTTGAAAGCAATATTTTTTGTTTATCCAGTTGATGACATGGGTATGTTTTATCGTATTTACGTGAATAATACAGATATGTAAAAAAAGCACAGTTATCGTCCTAGCTCTGCAAATCTATTAACCCCCTCCCTCTTTCTTCTAGTTTTCGAAAAAAAATTCAGCGATTTGATATAAAACTATGTTTTTATTAAATTATGAATAATTTTCCATTCTTTTAATTTGTTGTTTTTAATTATTTTTTAACTAATTATAAGAGATTTAAAATTCTGAAACTAGGAGGCGCCTTCGAATACCTCCATAAAATTTTTACGTCCATAAAACTTTTTAGCCGCGTACGTCTCGTAGATCTTGCTAGCCATTGCATACAGACAGACAGAGCGAAACTTTCTTTTATTAGTATAGATATCAGCAAAGTAAAATTATAATCAACTAGCTTTTGCCCTCGGCTTCGCTCGCGTTAAATACAACAAACTATCTAATCGACCTTTAAAAAACTCATAGAATTATTGAGGGATAAGGGGAAAATAAATTTTACTTATTATTTTTATATATATTTACTTTAAACCAAAAACAACAAAAACAACTCAAGAAGCAAAACTAAACCCAAAACCAAAGCGATTGTCTTGTTCCTTAAAAGTCCAAGAATATTATAAATATATTAAACTAAATGACTTAATCCAATCCGGAAAACAACAACGGTAAAACCAAATCCGAAACTGAGTTCGTTTTCGGAAATCGGAAAACCAAATTAAGACAACAATACCAAATCGCAAAGCTAAACACAAATAACCAAAATCGAAAGCAGTTAAATCAATGTGAAGCGCGGGCCGATGCAGCACTTAAGTACAGATAGAGAGCACACAACGTTATCTTGTTTCTGAAGCCTATCAGCACCATCTTTCGGAATCCATGAGTAACACTTTAGGTTTCTACCTTGAAGTTGCGGAATGCTCCCTACAAACTTCCACCCCCCATTTTACGGAATTGGGGGATTAGAAAGGAGACAAAAAGTAGCTTATGTCCCTCTCCATCCCTTCAAATATCTCCACTTAAAAAATCAAGTCAATTCGACACTCCGTTTTGCCGTGAAAGACGGACAAACAAACAGACACACACATACACTTTCCCATTTATAATATTAGTATGGATGCCAAGCAAAAAAATATATTTTTTTACAAAATGACTTGCTATACAAATTTACCTGCTATAAGTAATGTCGAAAAAGCGTTGAAACTGTACATTATGATTAGGAGACTTCTTGTAATAAATTGTTCATTTTTATAAGAGTAACACGTATACTTGTGGAGAAATTAAAGTTAAAAAAAAAAAAAAAAAAAAGACTATCCCAAAATTTCACCAAATGTTTTACTCATAATTATCAGAGTTTTTAATGAAATAGAATTTTCTTTTCAAGAACTATGACAAACGACATTGTACACCATACCTTGCAATCAGAATTAAAAAGCAATAAATGTTGGATGGAAAGTAAACAGTTTCACTAAATAATGTTACACTGCGCATGAAATTAAAATATAATGTGGATAATGCATTAACTAAATGTATAGAGAAACTTTACTTTTATGAAAGTCTTAGAAACATTGCTTAAAAATTCTGAATGTGATCGCCGATAGAATAAACTCGAAATCCATCGCTCCCCCAAAAAAAAACAAAAAATGAGGGAATATTTCCAAATATATCAGGTAACAAAAAAAAAAAAAAAAATTGTACGGCTTTTATCAGGCATAAAAAATGATCTGGCAAACATAAAAGATGCCCCTGGTTGCGTTCGCTGTATGACGGTTGGCATTATCGTAGAAAACTGTTCTCCGGTTAGCGAGCGCCGGCCGCTTTTAAAACATAGCATTTGAAACCTTTTGCAAGTGTGGCGAGTATACATCAGGCGGGATGATTTTTCCGCTTGTTAAGAACTTATAATGAACTATACCTTTGCCTGTTGCACCAAACACACAGGATTAACTTTTTTTAGGAATGCCCGGTTTGAGGGCCAATAAAATAGAATCAAAAGTCCAAAAATGTTGTTTTCGTTTCCAGCTACCATATATGACCCAATTTTTGTCCCATGTCAGTATTTGGTCCAGGAAAGAGGCTCTGTTACGTCGTGATAGCTATGACAAGCAGGTGTTCAACCGTCAGAGCTCGTTTCCTTCGGGCAGAACACGAGGAGCCCTCTTGTTGAGTTTCCATGTCATCTCAAGGTTATGCAAATTTGATTGGGTGATTTCGTCATATACTCCAAGCCTGTATGTGATCCTGGCAGGTTTGATGAAGATTCTGTTTGATTTCCTCCTACAACGAGACTTTGTCTAGAGGGATGGACTACCGACACGGGGCTTATCTTCAAGACTCTCGACTACGAACGAAAATCGGCTAAACTACTTTGGAGCAGCCCGATCACTAACCGAAGTCTTTCTAAATTCGGAACATATTTTTGTAGCGTTCTCTGCAATTCCGTTTACAAATTTGCACACGTAAAGCAAAATAGGCCTCCAAATCTCTTTTGTCAATGGCATGTTCTTTCAAAGATTGCACTTCCCACAAAACTGATAGATAAACGTGTGATACCCTAAACAACTCTTGACAGAATGAAGTTTCAAGGGAATGTGCATATATAACGTCATCAGAATCCATTTGACTACATGCACGCGACAAAAGTAACTGCTCTCAAAAAGGCACGAACTTTTTTGGTTACCAGATACTAGTAAGTGCAATAGCGTATAACGTATAGTATACTTGGATACAGCCCCGCCCCTCATCTCTTTTATTTCTTTTGAGAACAACGGATTTCGAGCTTATTCTATCGATGATCACATTCAGAATTTTCAAACCATGTTTTTGAGTTCTTTATAGATTTGGCTAATAGATTATGCACACGATATTTTGAATGTATGCGCAGTGAAACATTATTTGATTAATATTATATGCTCATTTTTCATTATTTTTTTTAATTCTGGTTGCAGGGTATTGTGTACAATGTCATTTGTCATAGTCCCTGAAAAGAACGTTCTTTTATATTAAGAACTCTGCAAATTATAAGAAAAACACTTGGTGAAATTTGGAAATGTTTTTACAAACACCTCATTTCTTCACGAGTATAAGCGCCATCCTCATAAAAAATAAACTTCATAAAAATGCACAGTTTATTACAAGAAGCCAGGGGCGTGCGAAGAGAAAACTGCGCCAGGGGCAAAGCTTCAATTTGGCGCTCCTCACCCCAAACATTTTCCTGTGACAGGCCAAAAAATGACGTTAGTTGTATAAATTTGGCGCCCCCTAAATTTCCACGCCCAGAGCGACAGCCCCCTTCTCTCCTCCCTTTTGCATGGCGCTGCAAGAAACTTCCTAATCATGTATTACAATTTCAACGCTTTTGCGACACTAGTTTTTGCAGAGTAATCCAAAAGATTTTCGTTTTTCTTTAATTCGTTTATGGTCTCCTATGGGGTTTCTAGAAAAAGAAAAATCTTCGAGCAAACATATAACGTCTATTATGCTGCTTACACATCTGAAGTTTCAGTATAATACCTCATATATTTTTCTAGATATTTAACAAAACTTCTAAAATCGCAAGTGACCGTATAATGTCATTGGCCATATAGTATAGTAAAAAATATTTCAGTTTATCGTGTAGTAATCGTCTTCAAAATTTGTGTTTCGTTTCATTTTGGTAAGTAAATTCTTATTCCAAGTTTTGATTTTGATTTTGATTTTGATTTTTTTTTTTTTTTTTTTTGGTAACTATACAGAAAAAAGGCTAAATTTTATAAGAAAAATGCCCGTTGAATCGCTGTTGAAAATAATGAAATTTAAAATTATTTGAATGAAGTAAATAAACAAAATAGCATAAAACATTTTCTGGGTTATAATGCATACTATTTGTAGACATACAAAGCCATAAAATCATCCTTTTTGATACTGACTTCAGCCAAACATTCATATGCCCTCTCACATTTATAATGTTACTAGGCTCAATAACATTATTTTTTTTCAGCAAATTAGAAAACAAAGGTATTTATATAAGTAAATCTGGAGATAATTAAACTTAATGTCTGTTGGGAAAAACACAATTTTATATAACTTTCTAAAATCCATCAAAGCTTATAATCTGCGATATATGCTGCAATTGTATTCTGGACAAATGTCTGATTTTGGTTAAAAGAAAAGAAAATTTATGTAGGATTTATTTTAATGACGGTAATTTAGAATGTAATTTGAAATAAAGAATGGCTTAAAATAACTTAGTCTGACGAAAAGATCTCAAAAGCATAACTTCTTTAAATGCATTTGAATTTGTACTTATATTTCATCGATATAAAGCCTGCATAAATGTAATTGTAATAAGTTTAAAACTATTCGGAAGTTAAATTAAAATAAATGTAACCCCCGCCCCCCTCCAAAAAAGAAAAAAAACATGCTTTTATTAAAATTTACAAAGATGTAGAATATGTACATAGTAGGTATTTAAGGAATCGCCAAGTTGATTTCAGATATGGTAACTTATTTTTCACACCAAATTTACCGATATTTTGCCAAGTTTGTCAAAATTTAGCGCCTATTGTGTTAACCCTGCCATGTTGTACCTTTCGACAAGTACTCATTGTTGAAGCTGATACTGATTTCTCTATTGTAAATTAATCGTTATCCCGCGTTTCCACATTAGGGATCGAATTTTAAAAACTAATGTCCAATTCTTGTATTTCCCTCAAGAATATATATATATGGTATATAATTCTATAGGTGCAGAAACTCGATCGCCAGTCGCCACATGGCGACTAATTTTTGCATCTAAATCACCATACTTTGGATAATTTTCCGTTTTTACTCGCGATCATTTGACAAATATTGCGTTTTTCCGCAATATTCTGGCGAAAATCCACGTTGTTTGCGATCCTCAGACGAAAATCTCGTTTTTACCGCAATCATTCGACGAAAGCCGCAGTGTTTTTTGCTATCTTTTAACGAAATTCGCGTTGTTTCTTAATTTTTCTTAGAAATTAAGCCCTGATGGTGACTGGAATATTTGGATTTAGGAGTCACTAGATCCTTAAAAATTTTGGGAATCTGCACCTATACAACATTCCAAATTTCAAAGTCACAAGATTTGACTGCCACATACAACATATTTGTAAGTTAAAAAAAAAAGTATGTAATAATGAATTTTGAATAAATATTTTACTAAATATCAGCATATTAATAATAAATAAATGAAACTTTTAGGTAAGATTTCATAAGAAATTGTCTATTGCAATACCATGGTGCGACTTTTGAAAAATTTCTTTCTAACTTCTTATTATACAGTGTGTCCGCTAACTAATTTCTAAAACGTTAGTCAGAAGCATATAGTTCCAGTTACAACAAGTTAGAAATTGCACGTGAACGTAGCAAATGAGGTGCGTTCGTACGATAACGAAGTTTTAAAAATATTCAGATCTTGCTGATATAGTAGAGCGTACTTCAGATACAGTATAGTAGTCGAAATCTTTGTGTTTCTGTAAATATGCAGAAAGTAATTTTTATTACACTTCAGAAACGTATATCTTATTCAGAAAATGTTAAAATAGTTGAATATAATTAAAACACGCCCCAAACAATGTTTCCCTGTATAGCATTATGTAGTGGAATACTTATGTGTGGCCCTGTAATTTAATAATAACTAGCAAAAGCCGTGCTTTGTTTGAATTCGCGAAGCATTATTTCATAAGATAAATATTTCAATGTAACAAAATTTTTCATATTATTTTTGCATCTTTATTAAGCAAAAACGTTAGCTCATGTTTTGTCACATTTAAATTTTAGAAATGTAAATTCAGCCAAATAACTAAGAATTTCTTCGGATTTTTTTATTTATGATATAAGGCTGATTTAAATAATGGAATGGGGTAATAAAGTACAAAATTCCATAATGTCTTGTGGGAAATTAATAACTTGTCCACTGTATCCAAGTTGACCACCTTTAACCTGATAAACAGTAATAATTTGATTCAATTAAATTATTCTTCAATCAATTAAAATATTCTTAAATTATTCTTCAATCTCAATTATTCTTCAATCTTTCGATTCGTATACCAAACTTAAGAAACTTAAGGCCCCTGTCCTCGCTCGACGAAACGCTCGCGAGCTAATGCTATTCCTATGGAGAAGCATTTTTCTAATAGCTCTTTCGCATTTTGACATTTCTGAATAATTTTTTTTGCATTGGATAGCTGAGGTGCATGCCGACAGAGCACCTTTTTTTACTTTTTCGATTTTGGTTGCAAAAATATCTTTTAAAAAGCACTTTCAATTTCGAAACCGATTTTGAAAGTGAAACTAACTTTGTAAAAAATATCTGCAACCAAAATCGAAAAAGTAAAAAAGGTGCGCTGTCGGCATGCACTTCAGCTATTCAATGCAAAAAACATTATTCAAAAATGTCAAAATGCGAAAGAGTTATTAGAAAAATGCTTCCCCATAGGAATAGCATTAGCTCGCGAACGTTTCTTCGAGCGAGGACAGGGACCTTAACAAAATATTCACTTTAAATACCAAATATAAGAATTAATTTTACTTGTTTACGATTAATTTGCTGCCAGTTTACCAAAGTAAATAAATCATAATGTAATTCTTTTAAAATTCGTAAGTATAAACTGCGTGAATAATATTGGCAGAATAATGAAAATATATTTTATTTAATATATTAATCATGATTCTATCTATAATTACTTACCCCGTGGTTTATTTTCCTTCTTAAAATAAAAAGATACGAGTTCAATATTTTATTTGCAAACGATTTTGGCGAAATAATGAAAATATATTTAATTTAATTTATTAATAATGATTCGACCTATAATTACTAACCCCATGGTTTATTTTCCTTCTGAAAATAAAAAGATACGCGTTCAATTTTTTATTTGCAAAAATGCGTCTATAATAATAGAAAAACATGTAGAATAAATTAATTATTAAAATAATATTTTTTAAGGGTTATTCTATAAAAAAAACAACATTGTGCAAATCTACAAATCATCCTAAAAATTCTTTGCATCACAGATTGTACAGAATGCATATTTTAGTATATATTTCATAGATTAATGCCAATTCTATTATGTTCGAATGAGTGTAACATCACAAAAATGCATTTGAAACTTTTTCCCTATTGATCGTAATGTAATGGAATACCTTTGATTGTCCCTGTAAAGGATCTATGCATCCGACTTTCATAACATTTGAAATGACTCGAAAAAATTACGTAATAATTATATGTTTTAAATTTCAAACGATTAAAATGCATTTGAAAAATTTTCCCCATTGATTGTAATGTAACGGAATCCTTTTGATTGTCCCTGTAATTGATCTATCCATCCGATTTTCATAAAATTTGAAATGACACGACAAAATTATGTTATAATTATGTATTTTAAATTTCAAACGATTCGGTTGGGTAGTTTTTGCGTTGTTATATGCGGACAGACAGACAGACAGACAGACAGACGGACGGACTGAGCGACAACAATAGGTGCTACGTATTTACATAATTACGAACGCACCTAAAAATGCTTTGAAAAGCGTAAAGAATTGTTTTTTAAGCGATTTAGCTAAACAAAAAAAAAATATAGATATATATATAAATTACAAAAATTAAATTTTTAAACGATCCCCCGACCCTGATATTTAGTAAAAATTTTCCATCACTCTAACAAGCAATACAAAAAAGGTTACATTCATCTAATATTAAAATTGACCGAGTTATGAAACTTTAAATTTCATGACTTAAACCACTTTTCTGCAACTGAAAACAGATGCGTTAGACTAAGCTTTAAGGGAACGTACACTAAGTGCTTAAAGCCTCATAAAGGGCGTCCAGTTCCAATGCTGTCTAATGGCTACTTCCTAAACCATTTGTCACAGACACATAGTTCCAATTACAAAAATGTTTTAAATGAAGTAAAGATATGTTTTTAAAGCGGTTTAACTGAAGGTGCTGCCACCGTATAAGTTTTACGGTAGTGTTAATTTTTATTAATTAAATTCTAGATTGGTTAAAATAATTGAGGACGTGACTTTCAAAATTCTCTTTATTGAGAAAATCAAATTTTGTGAAATCGCGAAAAACCTTTAAATGCATCCATTGGTTTTCATTATAATTTTGGAGAATTTTGGTGCAAATTGGTATAGATTGACAGAGAAAACAAAATCGATAAGGCGAATTTTGAAATTCACATTCTCAATTGTAGTTTTTATTTTGTAAGGAAATTAATCAATTTCTTTTCATGATTTTATTTTAAAAAGGTACGTCATTTTGATAAGCTTTTATTTTACTAATAATGTTCGTATGTATGTTTTCCTAGTTCAAAATTTGTATTCAAATTTTAACACAATTCCAAATATCCGATTAAGGTTCAATTCGCATGCTTTTTCTATGCAAAGACAATTAATATAGTATTAGCTGCTTACGATTTATTTATTTTATAGGACTACGCCAAATTTTATTAGGTTAAGTAGTCTAATAAAATTTTAAAAATGTATCATTTCATAACGAATTGTGACTGTTGCTTTTCGTAATTTAATTTAATAAAATTTCTGTTATTTTTTACTCATATTTTTAGTACAAGTTGTATGTATATATTTTAAATATCAATCATTAATATCAATTCATAATCTTTTTACATCAACATAAATTTAAAAAGAATATTGTAAAAATTATTTTATTCTCAATGTCTAATGTTAAATTTTATATCTGATGTTTATTTTTTATTTCCAGTAAATTTATGACTGACCCCTATTTTGCAGCCAAAAAGATGCTTCAACTTTAAACAGCTATTACTCGGTCAGTTTTAATGTGAGAGGAATGGGACTTTTTTTTTTGTCTTACTTGTTAGAGTAATGGCAAAAATTTACTAAATATCACTAGGACCAAAGAACCGTATAAAAATCTAATTAGCATCATTTTTTAATATTTTTTTACCTGAATCGCTTAAAAAATACTTCTTTAACTTTTTAAAAACATTTTTTCAATTAGAACTATATGTCTATGACTAACGGTTTAGAAATTAGCCATTGGCCACCGTTGAGAGTGGACACACTGCATGACAGGAACTCAAAATCACCACACCTAAAAAGTTTATTAGATATGTATGCACTAAATTTTGTCCGCTCAATAAAAGTTTAAATTATGCAAGAATCATCTTCAAACTCAGGAAAAACATTGAAACGGCTAATATCTCGGCAGGGATTGCAAATGAGAAAAATCGGCCCAAGTGGATGGAAATGGAGAGAGTTAAAAATTTTGTATACGGCCTTAACATAATATTGTTAAAACCAAGTCTTACAGGAAAAATAACTTAAAAAATCATCAAAAACTGTTCATAAAATTGTTAAACTGAGTTTATCTCTAATCTGATTTTAGTTTTTTTCGGTGAAATCAGTACTTAATTTCGAAATCTACCGACGCCTGTAGGCCGATCCAGAAGGGATTTTTTTCTGTGTAATTTTTTAAAATCTATAAATGAATCAACATTCATTTTACAACACTTCTTTCTTTTTTAGGATTCAGTACTTAAAAAATCGCTGTTGGCTCGACCTACAGACGGAGGTGGATTTCGAAGTTAGGCACAAATTTCACCAACAAAACCTAAATCGATATTAGAGATAAATCCATATATATGTTTTACGCCTAGTTTCATCACTAAGAATGAGCTCTAGGGACCTAAACCCTTTGAGAAAATTCAAATATACATGCATACACACATATATTATACAGATATATATATTTATGAAATAGATCAAAAAAGGGCGCACACAAAATCAGAGAACTTTAAAATGTTAAAAAATGCCAATATTTCCATAGTCTGGTTTTATCATATTTCAATACTCTTTTACTAACTCACATGGCGCTATATATTCACCTGCTTTTCGTCCATTATATTTCCAATATGATATATTACATATGCATTTATTTTGTTTCTTTTTACAATCCGTCAAGCTATTTATTTCATTTTCCGTTTTCACGCGGAAATCTTGCTATAGAAATTATGATGTATTGTTCAATTTTTCTTAAATGAATCGAACTTTTTTTTTTAGAGCCCCACGAAGGGCACTCACCCCTGGTCCTATATCCCTAGAGTAGATAATCGGACGACAAAAATAAACCAAACCAAACCAAACGGAACTTTTTTTTTCTCATTTTTCACAAAGAAATCTTGCAATAGTAAAGTAATTGTTCTTGTAAGAAATTTGTTGTGTGTGCGTGTGTTTTAATTGTTGACAACTGCTATAACGAAAAATGTTTATTTTTTTCTGCATTGTTCTAAAGAGCTGGAAGCCATGTTACAGGCGGCATTCAAATTTTTAAATCTTCCCCATTTCTACCCCCCCCCCCCCTTCAACCGATTTTGCTCATTTACAATCCCCGCTGAGATATTAATCATCTCAGTGTTTTTGGCGAGTTTGAAGACGATTCGTGCATAATTGCGACTTATATTGTGCGGCCAAAATTTAGTAGATACATACATAAATACATAAACTTTTTATATGGGGGTGGTTTTGGGTTCCTGGTGTCATATAATAAAAAGTTATGAAGAAATTTTTCCAAAATCGTACCGTGGTAACGATTGCAATAAGTAGTATCTCTTACGAAGTCTACCTATAAGTAAAAACGGAACTATTAAGCTCACTCCTGCGTCTGCTGCCATAGCCATTTTATTTGTTACTAGCTGACCCGCCCGGCGTTACCCGGGTCCGTATTAACAATATTAAACGAACTTGAAATTTGTATGATTTTATCATTAACTCGAAACATGCAGAAATGCATTGTCTGAAATACGTGGCCACTGACTGTGTGAAAAATCGGTTTAAAAAACAGCTAATGTTAAGCTCTAAAAATATTAAAAAGCTTAACGATGAGAAATGTGGGAGGGAATATGTATCCAACGACTGCGTGATTTTTGTGTTAAAGTGTTGATATTTATCAAAAATCACTGTTAAGTCACGTAACTAATTATTTTTTTTTTTTTCACATAGAAATCCCAAGTGAAACATTTTGAATTTCAAACTAATTATATCACTCTTAAATCCGACTATACCATGAATGAAATCGATACTCGCTCGTAGCTAAAGTGTTGGTATGTAGTATTATAATTTCAGAGCCATTTAACAAAAGTAAGTGTTATTTTTAATCAAATCATGCATAATGTCCACTCTATGGATAAATTCCTAACCGTAAACTTTTTTACCGTAACCATAACATGCCTGTAACGTAACTTTGACTTAACAGTACCTTACCGTAAATTAAATATAATATAAATGTAACCTAGCCTTCACTTTATTGTAACATATCCTTATTCTAACCATAAAACAAATGCGATTTAACTTTAACCTAACTTTAACTTAACCGTGACCTAACTGTAAATTAACGGGATATTAAATATAATCAAAGACTTACCGCAATGTAATTGCAACCTAAATGTTACCAAACCATATATTGGTTTCATGTCCATGGAATTTATTTTGTCTTGTTCGGATCTGGTTATGATTCATTAGAACATTTTTGTCGGGTTCAGATTTTAGGTATTTTTTGATATTGAGTTATAATGTTCGGGTCGTATTCATGTCCATGGAAATTATTTTGCCTTGCTCGGATACAATTATGGTTCTTTGGAATATTTTTGTCGGGAACAGATTTGTTTCAATTCAGATTTCGGCTTTTTCTTCAAATGGAATATTTGGGTTCGGGCTTTCTTGCGTGTTCACGGAAATTATGCTGCCTTGTTCGAATAAGAACATGCTTCACTGGAATATTTTTTTTCAAGTTCAGATTTGGTTCAGTTCAGATTTCGTGATTTTTTTCAAAGAATTTTTTTAAATTCAGATTCGGTTCAGGTGAATGGAATTTTTTTGTCTTATTCAGATCCGGTTACGATTCTTTGGAATATTTTTTATCAGGTTCCGATTTGGTTCGATTCAAATTTCAGGTATTTTTTCAAATAGAATTTTTAGGTTCGGATCTCGTTTATGTCCACGGAAATTATTTTGTCATACTCGAATCCAGTCATGATTCTTTCGAATATTTTGGTCGAATTTAGATGTGGTTTGGGTCAAATTTCAGTTTTTTTCAAATCGAATTTTTTAGGTTCGAATTGGGTTTATGTCCATAGAAATTATTTCGTCTTGCTTGGATTGGGTTATAGTTCTTTGGAATATTTTTGTCAGGTCCAGATTTGGTTCAATTCAGATTTCGAGTTTTTTCTTCAAATATAACTGTTGAGTTCGGGTCTTCTTGCATGTTCATGGAAATAATTCTGTCTTATTCGAATAAGGATATGCTTCACTGGAATATTTCTGCCAAATTCAGATTTCGTTCAGTTCGCGATTTTTTCAAAGAAATTTTTTGGGTTCGGATTGTATTCATGTCCATAGAAATATTTTGTCTTGTTTGTATCCGGTTGCGTTTGTTTGAAATAGTTTTGTCAGATTCAGATTTGGTTCGATTCAAATTTCAGGTATTTTTTGAATGGGAGTTTTAGGTTCGTATCGGGTTCATGTCCACGGAAATTATTTTGTCTATAACAATAAATATAAAAACTTTGTTAAATCACCATAAAAAGAAAATCCGGTTATAGTTCTTTCGAATACTTTGGTCAGATTTAGATGTGTTTTGGGTCAAAGTTCAGGATTTTTCAAACGAAGTTTTTTAGGTTTGAGTCGGGTTTATGACCATGGAAAGTATTTTGTATTGCTGGGATCGGGTTATAGTTCTCTGGAATATTTTTATCGGTTTCAGATTTCGTTCGAGTCATATTTCGGGTTTTTTTAAAGAAAGTATTTAGGTTCGGGTCAGATTTCATGCCCACGAAAATTATTTTTCCTTGTTTGAATCGGGTTATGCTTCACTTGAACATTTTTGCGGGATTCAGATTTGGTTCGGTTCAGTTATCAAATCCATAGTTTTTCCCAAACAGAATTTTTAGGTCAGGGTCGGGTTTATACTCACGGAAATTTTGTGTATCACGGATCAGAGTGTAGTCTGTTTTTTTTCTGGTTGGAATGGGGTTATGTTTAAATTAGTCTAAACATTAAGGTTATAATCAGTTTTGCTACTATTCTTTTTATGGCTATTTCTGATAGATAATTTACTTAGCTATTTGATAATTTATTATGGTGAATGAATCGTTTGTGGATACGAACAATTGTACGCCAAACAGCTATTTTATTTTTTAAAAAACAAATTAAAGCCATATTACAATTTTAAATTGAATAGAACACATTTAAATTTAATCAATGATTAAAAAAATAAACTGATAGAAAAGTGTTGTGTAATGTTTTTTACGGCAACACAGCTAATGACTCATACATTCTAATGTTCGAAATGCCAAAAATATGCGTACAACCATATAGTAAAAATAAATTAATAGAGTGGCAGTATAATGTCTTGGGGTGACGCAAAAATGTAACTCTAAAATCCGCGACATTAAGTCCAAATAAGCACCAACAAAACCATGTGTTTTGAAACTCTGATCAATTCAAACTGGTTTAAACCAGTATTTCTTTACTTTTGTTTTTTACCTTTTAAACTGTTATTGAATAGATGACTAAAATTTCGTTTAAAAAATAACGTTTTGTGCCATTATTGCCTGTAATACACGATCAGAATGCATGAAAGACACAATTAGATCAATCATAGGCAAGAATTATTTGATTATTTTTATCATATGACTTTGAAATATCAATATAGAAGCATCATTTAAGACTTTTCTTGAAAAATCAACATTCTTTCGTTAATGTCTTAAAATCGTCTGCACTCTGAAATCTAGATTTTAGATTGATATTATTATTTAAGTGTTCATGCATGATTTTAAAAGAATTTTTCATCACTATATTTTATATATTGACATGGAATTATAAATATGTTGTTAAATCATAAACATTTTTCATCTACGTTATAAAGTATTAAAAATTTCTGAAAAAAAGAGAAAACTTTTAGTAATACAATTTTTTATTTCAAATCATATGTTTTCAATATTTTATTTAATTTTTTTTTTGACATTTAATTATTTTTAATTTTCCAATTTCAATTATTTTAAAAGCAAACATTTATTTTAATAAATAATATAATAGAAAAAACATTTAAAAAAATTACGATTTCTTCGTAAAATATGCTTTAGCTGTAATTCATTTCTTCCAATCCGTCTTATTATACAAAATTCCTTCCTCGTGCTTTATTTTGAGACATTAAAATTTCAGCGATAAATGGTTTCCTCTTGCAAACCTTTCTTTTTTTCGGTTTACTTTGCCACCACCTATCTTTTTCCTCCATGGCGTACAGCGGCTGTAATAATAATAAAAAAAAAATCTTTATTTAAACTGACAGTTTGCCAGTCTATGAATTTTAAAGGTCAGTCTCAGTTTTTAAAATTATTTGTGGGAAAATTTTATGCAACCAACCAACCATAAGAGAATGAAAAGGAAAAAAGCGATTTTTTATGAGAGTGAGGTTTGGAATTTAATTAATTACTCAGTTAATAAATAGAATTTTGAAATTCTGAGCGTCAGGTGCATCAGGAGAGATATTGGGCTACTCTCAGAAAAATTTTGAGCTTCGTACGTACCGTAGTTTTCGCTAACTATCGCAGACACACACACACACACACACAGAGCGATTTGTTATTTTATTAATACACTATATTGCCATTGATTATGGGACACTTGCGATTTTAGACATTTTACTAAATATCTAGAAAAATACATGAGGAATCATCTCGAAACTCTTAGTGTATAAATATAATAGTATAAGTCAAACATCTCCGTGGAGATTTTTTCCCGAAACTCCAAAGGGGACCGTCAACAAATTAAAAAGGAATGAATATCTTTTGAATAACCCTGTCAAAACTAATGTAGCAAAAGCGCTCAAACTCTAGATTGTGATTGAATGCCTTATTGTAATAAACCTTGTTCATTTTTATGCAAATAGCATGCATACTCGCAGAGTAATTAAGGTTTTTATAAAAATGATCCCAAATTTTTCCAAGTTTTTTCCTTAGAATTTTAAGAGTTCTTAATATAAAATATTATTTTTTTCAGAAAATATGACAAACAACATTGCACACAGTACCCTGTAATCAGAATTAAAAAATAATGAAAATTGTATAAAAAATGAGTTGGTTTACTAAATAATTTTTTACTGCGCATGCGTCAACGATATCAAAATTTCATTTGCATATTATGTTAGCTAAATTTATAGAGCAACTTTTGTGAAAGTCACAAAATCATAACTTGAAAATTCTGACAATAATCATCAATTGAATAAGTCGAAAATCCGTTATTCTCAAAATGAAGCAAAAACAAGAGGGGTTGTATCCATATATTCTTTGATTAGTGTCAATATAGAATACACAATATGGGATGTACTACTGCATTTGGATAAAATCCCTCATTTTTTTGCTTCATTTTGGAAACAACGGATTTTGTCCTTTTTCTATAGACGATTACTTTCAGAATTTTCAAGCTATGATTTTGAGACTTTTACAAAAGTTGCTCTATACATTTAACTGACATAATATGCAAATGAAATTTTGATATCTTTGACGCATGCGCAGTAAAAAATTATATAGTAAACCTACTCATTTTTCATACAATTTTTATTATTTTTTAATTCTGATTACAGGGTGCTGTGTGCAATGTTGTTTGCCATATTTTCTGAAAAAAATATTATTTTATGTTAAGAACTCTGAAAATTATAATAGAAAAACTTGGAAAAATTTGGGACCATTTTTATAAAAATCTTAATTACTCTGCGAGTGTGCGTGCTATTTGCATAAAAATAAACACAGTGTATTACAATAAGGCATTCAATCATAATCTAGAGTTTGAGCGCTTTTGCTACATTAGTTTTGACAGGGTTATTCAAAAGATATTCATTCTTTTTTAATTTGTTGACGGTCCCCTATGGCGTTTCGGTAAAAAATCTTCACGGAGATGTATGACGTATACTATTATATTTATACACTAAGAGTTTCGAGATGATTCCTCATGTATTTTTCAAGATATTTAGTAAAATGTCTAAAATCGCAAGTGTCCCATAATCAATGGCAATATAGTGTATAGATTGAACGTAGAAAGTTTAAATGGGGGAAAGTAATACTGACCCACATATTTAATGATTATTAAACATTCACAAATATATTTAGGAATAATATACAGAGGCTAATTAAAGAATTGGAAATTAAAAAAAAAAAAAATCCTTGTATATCGTGTGGGGTATCGTTTGAAAGTTTTCGCAACGCCGAACTCCAAAATACATCTCTTTTAATTTTAGGTAACATATTTTCAGAGATAGCGTGACGAAAATGTAGTGCAAAAATATGTCCCCTACCCCTATCTATTTCCGAATCTAATGAAACTAAAATTATGAAAAAAATTAAAGTTAGAAGACATTAATTTAAACCTTGCAAGAGAAACTATAGCGATTACTCTAGGTCACATTGTTTTTGAAAACCGAATATTTTTTCGTTACACACAAATTTCGAATTGCGGACATTCACCAAGTTTTGAGGGTCGCTAAAGTTACCCACAGTAGAAGAAATATAAAAGCATTCATGACACATATTTTCGAAAACAATCGTCGGAAATAAGCTGAGATATTAAAAATTAAAACAGTGGTTCCCAAAGCGGGGAGTACGGCCCATCGGGGAGGGCATTTTGACTTTTTATGGGAATAATTTCAAATTTGTTACTCAATCATTTGCTACGCATTTTTACTTTCTTCTATCTCACAAAAAGAAAGTATTGGATTCGTGAAAGTTTTTGAAATCTAGTTTTCGACAGATTTACACGTTTTAAGGGTCAGAGAACCCGAAAAACATGTTTTTACAAAATGTCTGTCTGTACTTGCAAACATTTTGTGGGCGCTCTATCTCAAGAACTAATGCACGGAATTTCCCAAAACTTTAGATTCTGTTAGGCCTTGATATAAACTAGATCTGATTAGTTTTTAGTATGCATCGCTCAACAGGTAGTGCTGCTATACTGTATTATTCACAATTTCTACAATAGCCATATCTCGAAAACTAGAGCATGGATTTTCATAAAACTTTATATTTAGTTAGTATTTGATATAACATGGTGCTGATTAATCTTTGGTGCAAATCGCTCAACAGATGACTCTGCCATGGTGCTTTATTCGTGATTATCACAATAATTCTATTTCGGAAACTAATGCATGAAATTCTATAATACTTCAGATTTAGTTAGTCCCAGATATCGATAATTGTTTAGTTTTTGGTGTAAATTGCCCTACAAATGGCGCTGCTATAGCTGCATTTTTCACGATTTCGCAATAAAAATCTCAAGAACAAATTCATGGATTTTTACCTAACTTCAGATTAAATTATAGTACCAGATAAAAAAAACTGATCTGATTAGTTTTTTGTGTACATCACCCCACATGTGGCGCTATTATGCAGATTTTTTATTTAAGATTTTGAGATAGCTCTATCTCAAAAACTAATGCACGGATTTTCATAAAACTTTATATTCGGTAATAAGTTGACATAAGTTGTTGCTGACTTGATTCTGGTTTAAACTACCTAACTGGTGTCGTTGATATACTGCATTTTCCAGAAAGTTTTAACATGCATAAGACAGAAGAAATTTTTGGTATTACCACATCTGACTAGTTTAAAATAGAAAAATATTATTGCAGACTAAAAATAAATGAATTACAAATAAAATTTAAAAAATCAGTTTTTTTTTTTTTAATAAAATTTTCAAACTATTCCCAGTGAAAAGTTTAAATAATAACTTACACTAGAATAATTATCTTTTGAAAAAGTTTGACAACTTTTAAAAGAAATGAAAATCTCGGATATTTCTAAATGATATTGCATTTTACAATTTTTCGCAATGTTTTCAATTGTTTATTGAATGAACTTTCTTACTTCTATTCAAATTACTACATGTTCAAACGAAGAATCCTTTACACGTGAAATTGTATAACACTGCATAAATCTTGAAAATATTTAAACTAAAAAATATATCTTAAAGAAGCATTACCAACTTTTTAAAATGTATAAATCAGAAATAGCATTAGAAAAGGAAGTGGGAGACAAAAAATATTAATAGATCTAATGTAGGTGTCCTACACAGTAAATAAATGTCATGATGACATATACATTTGAAATTCTTCTTGTGTTAAACTTAGGAACTTAGATGCAAGACCAAGATGCATGGCATCATTGTATTTATAGAATTATGTTTAAACCGAATTTCTGACAAAAGATTCAGCTCTTTAACAAGTTAAAATAGTATGTGAAATGAACAATCACTGTAAAGTTCTATTTCGCTTCAACTTATTTTTAATAATAAGAGATATAATTTATAGAGTGAATGTAGGCGGGGGCATAGTGATTTTACAGATACGTTCTGGGGTGGGGTTGAGATTACCTTGAGGATCACGGTTTGGAGAGAATGGAATGGCCAGCTCACTCTCCAGACTTGAATCCAATAGAACATCTTTAGGACTATCTTGGAAGACAAGTTGGAGTTTAAGTCCTCCTCCAAGGTCAATAAATGAGCTGGAACAAAGCTTACTCCATGTCTGATCAGCGCTACCTATTTCGGTGTCCGACAATTTAATTGAGAGCATGGAAGGTCGATGCCGCCAATGCATTAAAGTCCGGGAGGGACATATTCCGTATAAGATTCAGTTGTTTAATGCTTCTGTCACATTTTACTGCATTATACTGAGACGTACCAGGATTCATACAAAGTTCGGAAGAAAAAATCCAAGGAGTCCAAAAAATTTTAAGGACTTGTCACTTTTGTTGTTATCTGTGTGGCATGCACTTGCACAGATCCCAATTCCGCAGGGATTCCGCGAGTTAACCCCCGTGAGAGGGAGGGGGGATCTGCGATCGTCAGACGATTTGATTTGGTTTATTTTTGTCGACCGATTATTCACACTAGGGATATAGGTCTGTGGGGGAAGTGCCCTTCGTGGAAGGTCTTTCTAAGGGAACCTAACCCGTATTTACACAAGGCTCGAAGATAACCACGAAAACTCCGAACGGTTAGGCCGACAGCCGCGATTGGGTTCGAACTCAGCACCTGCCGTCTACCAGTTGAGAGGTCAGAACCTCTCGGCCACTGATGGGGCGATCGTCAGACGAAATCGGCGGTTTTTCTGCGATCTTTTGACGAAATCGGCATTTTACCGTGGTTTTTTTTTATGAAATCCACGTTTTTTTATGATTTTTAGACATAATTTGCATTTTTACACGATTTTTTCTCGAAAATGGCGTTTTATCCCCACGATCTTTTGACGAAATCGGTGTTTTTTAGGTGATCTTTTGATGAAATCGGCGGTTTTTTAATGATCTTTTAAAAAAATATTTGTAAGCGATCTTTTATCGAAAACAGCGTTTTTTCCCGCGATCTTTTAACGAAATTAGCGCTTTATCTGCGATATTTGGTGAAAATGCCGCAGACGGCATTTTCACGGCAATCCGCACAGGAAATTCGCGTTTTTCAGCGATCTTTTGACAAAGTTCGTTGACAAAAATATTGACGAAATGTGTGCTTTTTCGGCGATCCTTTCACGAAATTTGCATTTCTCAGCGATTGTTTTTTCCGCGCGCAAAACCGTACAAGTTGGCAACTATGCGGAACTGATAACCCAATTTCAAATTTTCGGAAGAGGATGCCTTCAATTTTCGGAATTTTCCGACGAGAATCACCCCTGAATTTAGCGCTATCAGCAAAATTGAGCATGATGAATCGTATTATGATGAAAAAATCAAAGTTGTATATCTACCTGTGAAAGAATTAAACAGTGTAATCACTTTTTGAAATTAGAAGCTTAGAGGTGTGTCTGGATTATTCTCTTCACTTTTCTTTCCCTTATGGCCGTGAAAAGTAGATCACTTTGGTGGCTATTAGTATGATCCCAACCAGTCACTGCTGTGCTTCTGATGAATGACGTGCATAAAGAGTTTACCGTGTGCTTTACAATCACATTTTTTTCCCCGGGAGTAATATTGCTTGCATGCAAAACCGCAATACAATTTAAGGAGTTTCTAAGGAGTATTTTGTTTATCTAAGTAGTTCTAAGTACTACTTGGGAACGTTTTCATTGCTAAGTAGTTTCTAGGGAGTCTAAGGAGTCTGTACGAACCATGTGTACTGATTTCTCGAAAAATGGAATTTTCTACCATGAGTGCTTTTTTGTTGCAATTCCATTTATATGTTTAACTTAAATAAATTTCTATGTTACATTTTAGCAGTTTAGCGCACATTTCCTCCAAATTTGTTGCTTCTATATTCATTCATTTGCAAATTAGACACAAAAAATCGGTTGTACCCTTAACTTTTGAAAGCCAGTGTATATCTATATGTTAAAATTTCATGCCAAAATCTGATGAAGTGATAATACTGAAAAAGAATTTGAACTCTGTTGCACTCATATTGCACCAAAATATGCTAAGTCATAACTAGTCATTCTTTCATGTTCTGTCAATAAATTTCTACATACCGTATTTACTCGTGTATAAGGCGAACCCCTACTTTACAAGTAAAAATGGCGATTTCTTAAAATCTCGTATATAAGACGCACCATAAATTTGATACGCTAATGAAGAATGACCAAATGAATTTCAGTAAAAAAAAAAGTTGAAACAAACATTACACCAGACCAGAAAACAAGACGAAAATGCATTTTTAGACTTCGCGTTGTAAGAGAATGACGGAATATAGGAATGAGTGACGGTAAAGAGAATTGCTAATTAGCGTTTAAATAATGTCATTAGCCCTGTTCTATAAAAAACTGCAAGGAATGAAATAAATATGGAGTAATACTTCAATTAAGTAACATTTTCCGAGTTTTAATATCTTTGAATAATTTCTTGTTTCATATGTATATCATTCAACTGAATCCAACAGTAAAAAATTATTCCGTGTATAAGGCGCACCTAGGAGTTTTGCCCTAATTTTTGGGGGAAAAAGTGCGCCTTATACACGAATAAATACGGTAATTAATTCATCTGGAAATTTGATGATGTAGAAGTATAGAGGGCAATATAACGTAAAACATTATGCTACCTAAAGGACATGCTAGTATTGCCAAAATATGAATTGGCACCCACTGCTGCTCATACTGTATCAAAATATGGCAAACCAGACCAGTCATTCTTTAAGGTACTGCTAATAATCATGTCTGTTCATCACAATTTTATTGCAAAACTCAACGACATACACTATATGGCCAAAGATGAGCGGCCACTTGCGATTTTAGACATTTTGTTGAATATCTAGAAAAATACATGATGAACTGTCTTGAAAATTTAAATGTACATAAAGTTAAAGTCATACATTTCTGTGAAAATATTTTCCCGAAACTCCATAAGGGACTGTCAAAAAATTGAAAAAGAACAAATATCTTTTGGATAACCCTGTCAGAACTAATGAAACAAAAGCGTTCAAACTGTAGATTATGATTAAGAAGCTTATTGTAATGAACTGTGTTCATTTTTTCGTGGATAGCGTGTATACTCGTAGATATATTAAGGTTTTTATAAAAACAATCCCAATTTTTTCTGAGTGTTTTGCTTATAATTTGTGGAATTCTCAGTATAAAAGAATGTTTTTTCCCCAAAAAATATGACAAACAACATTATACACAATACTCTTTAATCAGAATTAAAAAATAATAAAAATTGTATAAAAAATGTGTAAACTTACTAAATAACTTGTCATTGTGCATGTGTGAAGTCTATTAAAATTTCATTTGCATATTGTGTTAGCTAAATGTATAAAGTAACTTTTGTAAAAGTCTCAAAAACATGACTTGTAAATTCTGAAAATGATCGTCCATAGAATAAGCTTAGAATTCATTATTTTCAAAATGAAGCAAAAAGATGAGGGGCTGTATCCATTTATCCATTAATTAGTGTCAATATGGAATGCACAATATGGCACGTCTACATTTGGATACAACCCCTAATTTAAATACTAAAATAATGACCCACTAAAATAATGAAAAAAATTGGAGGTTATAGATGTTACTTTAAACCTTGCAGGAAAACTACAGCGATTACTCTAGATTACACAGTTTTTGAGAAAAGTGCAGTTTTCTGTTACGTACATATTTCGATTTGTGGAGTTCAGCAAAGGTGTTGAGAAGTGTGGGTAGTACCAATCGTAGCAGCAGCATAAAAGCATTGTTGATAATGATTTTTGAAAAAATTCATCGGTAATTAGCCGAGATAATAATCCTTAAAGACAAGGACAGCTTGGACATACATAATGACGGGGGTAGTGTACTTTGCATACAATCGGCTTTTAAACCTAGATAACTTTTAACTAGTATATATTTGTGTAATGCAATACCTAGTAGTAGTGTAAAAGCAATAAATGTCATACTGTGAAAACATACTAATTTAATTAGAAATAATCGTCCATACGCATAAGAAATGTAAAAAAAGTATATATTTTAGTAGCAGGATTTTTTTTAAAGTTTTATTTGCCTTCTTTGGCAGAACATTCCTCACTACGGCCATTACCTGAAAAAATTTTCAGCATTAAAATGTCTAATTTTAAAAAAATCTTTTAAAAATTCTCCATGTGAGCCCTTTGTAAATAGTATGGGGTTTGCTACTAGTTTGCATTGAATGGATCTCTCATTACGACTCTTGTGTATTTAAATGTTAATTAAAAACCTATCTGGAAAAACATGTCACAGACTAAAACGTCTTTAAAAATTTTCGAACTCCTTTCTACACAAGCTCACACAGCACAATGCTTAAACAATAAACAAGGGTTTTGTGCTAGTTACACTGGAAAATGAAAAGGTTACTAAAAAGGTGAATTTAGTTCATACTGTTGCAAACATATTAATTTAATTAGAAATAATCGTTCATACGCATAAGAAATTTTTAAAATATTATCCATTTTAGTACCAGATTTTTTTTTTTTATTATTATTTCTTATGCATGTGAACCCTTCATAAATAGTATGGGGTTTGCATTGAATGGGTCTCTCATTACAACTTTTGCATATTTAAATGTTAATTAAAAACCTATCTGGAAAAGCATGTCATAAACTAAAACGGCTTTGAAAATTTTCGAACTCCTTTCTATACGAGCTCACACAGCACAATGCTTAAACAGTGAACAAGGTTTTGTGCTAGTTACACTGAAAAATGAAAAGGTTATTACAATGGTGAATTTAGTTCATACTGTTGCAAACACACTAATTTAATTAGAAATAATCGTTCATACGCATAAGAAATTTTAAAAATATTATCCATTTTAGTACTTTTTTTTTTTTTAAGAATTATTTGACTTATTAATGCAAAACATTCCTTATTTTGGATATAATGACCATTATGTTACAAAATTTTCAGTATTAAAATGTCTATTTTTTTTCTAATTTTTTATGCATGTGAACCCTTTATGAATAGTATGGGGTTTGCGACTAGTTTGCATTGAATGGGTCTCTCATTACAACTTTTGTATATTTAAATGTTAATTAAAAACCTATATGGAAAAGCATGTCACAGACTAAAACGGCTTTGAAAATTTTCGAACTCCTTTCTACACAAGCTCACACAGCACAATGCTTAAACAGTGAACAAGGGTTTTGTGCTAGTTACACTGGAAAATGAAAAGGTTATTAAAAAGGTGAATTTAGTTTTATGAAATGCCAAATGAAGTTTATATATGCACTACCTTTTATTCTCAGTACCAAGTTAAGTTCCTTATAAATAGATAAAGATAAGATAAAAAGTAGGGGGTTATACAGAATAGCAATATTTGATATTATTGAGGCTTTATATCTCTTTGAACTTTTAATGGTATTACCCATTTATACTTTTCTAGTATATACAGCTTTAATCAAATCTTACTTTGTATAGTTTTTTACAAAGTCTTATTATTTTTTCAGCAACAATTTTCTTTTAATAATACAGTTAACTCTTTTGTGATGAGAGTACTTTAATTTTTTTTATTTTAACCACCAGTTTTTCAGAACAGAAAATTTTCTAGATTTGAATCACAAAAATACTCTAATTAAATAAGGTAAACGTTACAATAAAAAATATCTGGAGGAAATAATGAAGGATTCTGAGAATTTTAAGTGACACGTATACCAGTCGCTCGTCCCCCAATGGGTTAATAATACACATGTTTACTGTATGGAAGCCTCTGAATGCGAGTAATACTCACACTTGACTGTTTATTTCTGAGATACATTGATGATATTTGCAATTTTTTCCTAATAACTGACTGACGAAATTCACATTTTTTTTTCACAACCACCTGTGTAGTAATTTTCCAGTATAGAATTTTTTTGTACAATTCTTCTGTGATGAATTGTTTAAATTTGCAATTTTTTTTTTTTTTTTTTCCCCATAACTGATGAAATTTGGGATTTTGTTTTACACATCAGGTTGATGAAACTTGCAACTTGTTTTTTTACAAGTTATTAATGAAATTTACAATTTTATTTTAACATCAGTAGAGACTATGTTTTAAGAAAGAAAATTTGTTTTTTGGCTAGGAATGTTCAATATTTGTACTTATTAATTACAAAATACTAAATTTTAGAAATATGAAAACAGATTTGCAGAATATGACAAAATATCAAAAAATATTTGTGAAATACCACTATATTGCAGACTCAGGCACCTCGGGAGGAAAGGAAACTGAAATCAAAGAATTTCTTTAATATTTTTTATTTCCTCAAATACAGATTTCTGTATTTTCTATTTTATTACCTTATAGTCTTATTAAGTTTTTTCTGGACATAATTTTAAAAGTTTTAAAACTTGGTAATTTTGTTTGGGAGGATCTACTAATGAATATACTAAAAGTCCTGATGAACAGGAGGTTAGTGCAAGGAGAGGGAGATAGCAAAGGATATCTTTTCTTAAAGTTTTTTTTTTTTTTTTTTTTATAATATCTTGCAATCTATAAGTCCTATGGAAAAACTACTAACGCAAAAATAAAGACAGTCAAATTCTCTACAAAAATAGTTTAGCACATTTTTCCCTAGCATTCATAGTTAAGAGATATTTGAATTTTTGATGTCTCATTAACCATGAAGTTAGAAAGAAATTTGCCAAAAGTTATACCATCACAAGAGAGCAAGTCAACGATACTTACATTTTACCTACTTAACTAAAATTTGAATGTCTCATTAACCATGAAGTTAGAAAGAAATTTGCCAAAAGTTACACCATCACAAGAGAGCAAGTCAACGATACTTACATTTTACCTATTTAGCTAAAATTTGAATGAGCATCAGTAAATGTTGTAGTCAGGAATGGAATACTGAGCAATGAACCCTCAACAAATGACATTTTTCTTAACAATGTATTGTGTTACATAGATAATGTTTTGCAATGGGGTTTGCCGTCATTTAAAAAACAGTGGCTTACTGCAAATTCAATTTCTTTCTAAAACTTTTTGGGGGTATACTTTTTTTACATAGATTCTAGACATGTTGAGCCTTCAAACTGTCATGAACAAAAAGGAATACAAAAAGTTTGTTCGACAGAGCTATTTCACGATTTGACGCTGCAACAAATTTTGGACAGGAATTTTGTCTTATATGACCATTAAGCATGAATACGATCTATGGAATGCCCTGAAGGGCTCACACATGACGAGGAATAAGTGACAGCATTTTGAGAAAGTAGGTTTTTGATGCCACAGTAACCTTTCACATTTGTACCACCCTGGAAGAATTCTCAGGTTTGACACTTTTTTCTGATTAACAACATGAGGATTTTTGTGAAGCTCAGATGAACAGAGATGGTGGTGATATCTCCAAACTTTCAGCTTGGTTTGAAAATTCCAATCTCTTTCCTCAGACAGACAAAATTATATCAATATCTTCTGGGGTTATTTGAGATAAAACTATTCCCTACTTTAAAAGTTTAGAAATCAAGAATAAAAAGATGATTCAGGTCTGGCAAATGCAACTCAAATGTAAAACTAGCTTGGATAGGTATAGCACAATCACTTACAGAATGCACAATTCAATCAAATTTCACGATACCACAATAACTATGGATCATCTAGTTATATTCTAATAGATTTCCTCATGCAAACATACCAACAACAAACATTACTTGTGAATGATGGCTTTTTGTTACATAAGGTGGTGTGGGAAAAGGAATCAATAGTACAAATTCATAAAATATGTTTGTTAAGACAAATTATTAAGTAAAAAGCAGCAGAATTGTTTTTGATTGATCACTGACCTTGTAAACAGTATTAAAGTAACTGAATAAAACTGAGGCAGTACTAAACTTCATCTTTTGCTAGTGCACAACTAACTGGTCCTAGGCACAAATGTGGATTAAAAAAAACAGGAATCATATTCTCTTCCACCTATTATTACAACTATGGAGACTGTTCAAACAGTCCACCACCAGTTGACAAAGATATCTTAATGTAACAAAAATCAACATCTTTAGAATTTTTTTTTAATTGAAGCCAGGTTATTCAAAATGATCACAGACCTGAGTATATTGTTTATTCCTATGTCATTGTATTTTATGCATTTTTCATTTTTGTATGTTTTATGTTAACAAAAAGTTGAAGTCATTATTCAGGCTTCCATTTTCCTCACCACAACATTTATTAATTCCATTTAAGCTTGCAGTATAAACGCTGTTGACCCTCACTCTGGCACTGCCGTGACTTTTTTCATATTTCTTCATTTTTTAATGCAAATACCTTGTTAACTATGAACTCTAGAAAAAACTGTATGCAACATTTTTTGTAATGAATTTTATTGCCTTGTTTTCTACATTAGCAATTTTTCTGTAGAACTTATAGATTATAAGATATTAACAAAAACCTTCCTTTACCTTTTCCTCCTCGTGCTCATCCTCTATTTATCAGAATTTTTATTATGTTCATTAGTACACCCTCTCAAACAATATTACCAAGTTTCAAAACGTTCGGAATTATGTCCCAAAATCTGCCTAAATTAACTGGACAACTTAATACTGTATTTAATTTTGCATTTTGAGAGAAACTTTGGAATTTCTGGAGTTGTTGCCATCTATTTTAATCTTAACTATTATTTCATCAACAGCGATTATAAGAAAACAATACTTTTACACCCGGATTTATCCCAAGGCAAATGTTGAAGTGGTTAAATAGATTAAACCTTTTTTTTTTTTTTTTTTTTTTTTCCAAACACATTGAAGAATTTTTATTTATATGAAAAAAAAATTAAATTCCTCTCATATTTTGTTATTTTATATGGCTTATTTTAGAGAGAGAAAAATAACACACTGATTTGTAAAATTAATATTTTATACTTTTGAGTGCTATTCATTCAAATTTTAAGAAAATCAGTAAGCTTAAATAACTTTCTCTCTGTGAGATGAAATCTTTCATATCAAACTTTTCATTATGTTTCCTCCGGTCGCATGCACATGTGGTTTAGCTTTTGTCGGTTGTCACCTTTGGAGCGAGCCTGTATGTTTTTTTTTTTTCCCCAGCGCTTCGGCAATATGATATGCATGCTCAGTAGTTCTACCCATTGCGGCGCTTATCGTCGATGTCAGGCCGCGACGTTTTCTTACACAGCGAATTGGAAATCGTTTGATTTGTTTTAAAGCTTTTGATTTGTTTCTGGTGCTTTGTCAACTTTTAAAATTTGGTCAACAGATTTAAATATTTCCCTCATTTACATTTGTTAACCCTGTTAATTACTAGATATTAAAAATTTTGTTACTATGAGTCAGAATATGTTTGGTGATATAGCTGACATGACTGAATTTCTTTAAGGAGACATTGCCGTGGGCCCAGTTACCCAACCGGCCACTGTGCCTATGATGAACGGCATAAAAGTTAAAAAACCCACTGTCATCTTTTCAAGTTCCTTGATTAATTTCACTACCTGTACCAAAATGACACACCACACTCTCTCTCACTGAAAATATATATATCAACTAAAAATCAATATAAATATTATTCGCAAATGTGAATATAAGATATATAACTTAGTTGTAGTTTATTGTTTAATTTAACAGTATTAGTTAAGTCATAAACATGTATTTTTAAAACATTATTATTATATCTTTATGCAATACAGGCCTGTCATTCTTTTTAGAATTAACCATTCAGAGCTGCCAAACAGAGTTGTTTAATTAGAAGTATCTGACAAATAATGAGATAGTTGCTTTAAATTTACTTAATTTCGTTAATTAAATAAATTTCTGATTGTAAGTATAATTGTTTGATATTTAAAAAGCTGGTGATAATATGTACGACCAGACAATTTATTCTAGAAGAAAAAAAAAAAAACAGAAATGTTTGATTGACACTAGTTAATTATAATTTTAATGTGCAATCACCCCCCCCCTTTTTTTTTTTTTTTTTTTTTTTTTTTTGATACAATACTAAGCTATGCCAAATGTACATGTAATGTTTTCAGTAATCTATCTATTAAAAAATAGATTATTAATAAGTCAACTTAATCATTATTTTTCAACTGTAATTGTATTAAATTATTCTATTAACATTGTTTAACTAATTTTACAGTCATATGTTTCATTGTGAGCAAAAAATTAATGAATTTTAGGAACAAAAATAAATCAAAACATCTTACAATTCAATATTGATCATGAAAATTTTAGCAATGGGCAACCTAGAAAAATAAATGTCTGTAATTAAGCATAAAAGAAGAAAATACCAGAATTTGTTTGACATAAATAAAACAAATTTTTAAACTTAGAGTTGAAACATACTAAATTAATAATTTTATAATTTAGGTAGCTATAGTCTATAGTAATATGAAGTTCAGATAATCTAATAGTATTAAAAATCTGTGAATATGCAGTCACTATCACTCTATTTTCCCAAGACTTTTGTCTTTTTCATCTGAAACAAGCCTATTTTTACATTGGATGTGCATGTATATAAATTTTCTATGAAAAAAGGTGAAATTATTAAGCAAATGAGAAAAGCAATTTTTAAACCATCCAAAGTAAGAAATGGTATAAAAACACAAGAATTATTTAAACATACACCATATGATAGATCTAACATATGCTAAAAAATGTGCAACTTATCAAAAAAACATACAATTTGGCATCTTAACTTTGCTTTTCTTACAACACAAACTCATGAAATATATTGTAACAACTCTAAAACCTCTTTTCTTCAAGCTTGCAACCTCAAATATTTTGAAAAATGCACTTAAAGGAACACATTTTTGAAAACTATAAAATTTTAACTGTGTATTTATGGACTATTATAACTTTTGATGCCGTAAAAAAACAAATTTTAATGCTACAAAATAATCAAAATTTATACTATAGTTCATTTAAATGAGTAGTATAATTCAAGATAAATGTAAGAGTCCCCATTTACAATTTTAAAAAATCCAGTTTTGTACTTTTTTTCACTGATTTGGCACTTTTATAAAAACAAACATTTGTTTTCGTAAGAAAATCTTTAGAAAGTTTAGAGAACAAAAAATTTTAATCCATTTTAAGTAATATAAACAAACACTGATCTAAGTGAAAAAGAAACACTAACAGTAAATGAAATGATCATTTGTTTGGATATCAGTGATTTCAGCCAAGTAATTGCAAAATGCTGCTAATTTGTATGTGCTTTGATTTGCTTTGTCTCTCCTCATTTTCAATAGACTATAGTTAATCCCATAGGATCTGTTACTTTCAGTTATACTCATATACTAATACTTTCATTCATATATATATATACATAAAAAAAAGAAAAAAAAATACAAATTGTTTCTGAAGTAACTATTTTTTAATTGTTATTTTTTTGTATTGCCATATATAAACATTTCCTTTGTATATTAATGTTGTCATTTATAAACAGTGATTATTATATTCAAATGAAACCTCTAGATATTTAATTACTTTTTGAAATTGGAAATTTATGTCACTTAGATTTATGATTAAAAGAATCAATGTAATTCAGTCCATATTTTTATTATAATAATAAAAATATTTTGAGTAATTTCTAAAATGTACAAGATTTTTTATGATTCAAGACTAGCAAATCATCTCTAGTTGTGCATAAATCAATTATCACTTTACAGCTGTCAACATGGTCATGAGAACTACTACAAAATGGCAAAAATCTGACACTGTACATTTGAACAAAAATAGATATGTTTTCTGACGTTTTATTTACAATATGTATATGATGAGAAACAAGTATGAGATGATACACATAACTACAAATGTAGTTTTTTTTTCTTTTTTTGAAATATATATAAAATTCAACAAAATTTAAGACTGAAAACAAAAAGTCTTGAAAAAAAAAATAAAAAATAAAACCCACATTCACACAAGTTGATAATTCAATAAATATTTTTTAGAACTATTATTTTATAATATATATAAAAAGAATGAGTAAGTAACTGTAACAAAAAACACACTTTCTTGAAAGTGCTTATTAAACAATAAATTCTGGTGCAGTTGCCAGCATTGATAATTTACACATGCATGCAGATACTGCAACATTACCAATTGTTCAAAAAGCAAAGAGAACTTTTTTAAAAAGTAGATTAAATAATTTTGAACACCAATGCAATATGCTTGCATCATGATGCTTTACTTGGTCAATGATGATGACTGATAAAATGTAGGTCAAAATTTACAGAGAAAATAATAAAAGTCTTATGATTCATATATTACAAATCTGGCGATATTTCTTTTTTAAAAAATAGTTACATTCTGCTTAACTGTATCCACCTCTTCCTCTACCTCGATTCACAACCCTATAAGGAGATGAACGCATTCCTCTGTAGGAACCTCTTGGTCCTCCACGATGGCCACGGAAATTTGGCCGTATGTGTTGCCGGGGATTAAAATTAGGAGGTGGGCCTTGAGGGCCATCATAATCCATTGGAGGATAATGTTCTTCTCTATTTGGACCATCATTCCAAGAACGTTTATGAGGCATAAAGTCCATTTCTTCAGATCCAGATCCTGGTGGCCCCATATGATTATTACGCAAATCTTCATCACCATGGAACCTATCATCATAAGGAGGTTGACCACTTCTTGGAGGCATATTATCAGGACGAAATTCTTCTTCTCCCCTACCAGGATGATGGGGAAATCTTTCTGGTCTTCCTCTATTTTGAGGACTTAAATTATTATGTGGTTCAAATCCATGTCGAATTTCAGGATTATGATGAAAAGTTCCATTTTCAGGATTCATATCATTATTTGGTACAACATTCATTTCTTCAGGATGTACATCCTCATAAGTTCTCCAAGTTTCACGAGGCATTTCATTATTTCTATGATGATCAGCAGGAAATGCTTCTTCATTTTCAGGATAAGGTCTATTATTATGAGGTACATTTCCTACATGCATGTCTGTATTAGGCATCGGAGGTGCTTGATTTTGATCTATATCAATAGAAATAATAATAATATAAAATTATGACAATTTATAATAAATATTTTTTCATATTTTATTATCATAAAAAACAAAACATCCTTTATAAAATAAACCGTATAATATTTAAAATCACATACATGCTGCTGGAAATATCAGGTAACCAGGAAAGTTTGTGCGGTTTTTGAAAGCAGTTACTTTTATTGCATAGGTGTGGTGGAATGGATTCTGATGAAATCATATTTGCACATTCTTTGAAGACTCAGACAATAAAGAATTGTTTAGAGCATTACATATTTCCCAATCAGTTTTGTGGGGAAGTGCAATCTTTGAAGGAACACATTGTTGATAAAAGAGATTTTCAGGCCTTTTTTGCTTTATGAGTTCAAATTAGGAAACAAAGTTGCAGAGGCTGTTCAAAGAATATGCTCCACATTTGAAGGGACTTTGGTGGGTAAACAAACTCCTCAAAAATGGTTCAGCTAATTTTTGTCTGGAGATGAGATCCTATAAGACAAACTCAGTGTTGGTTATCCATTTCCCTATACAAAGTCTAGTTGGAGGAAGTCGGATCTTGTATACAGGCTTGAGGTATCTTAAGGAAATCATCCAGTCACATGGGCATAACATTGGTATGACATGGAAACTCAGCAAGAGGATTTCTCACGTTCTGTCCAGAGGAACAAGTTCTGACAATTGAACATGTTGCTGTTAGTATGAGATGAAATCTCACATTTTTGTTCACCTATTCGCCAGTATTGTGTCTTCAGTGGAAACATCTAAATGTTTATGATGTGCTCTGGGTTTTTCAATCTTGATGATCAACACATTTGGGTCAAACCTATAAGTTTTTTTTTTTTCCCTGATGCATGGTCATAGGCACATCATTCATTTCTTCTCGTTTCCAGTCTTCCAGTGTCGTGGCACACATGCTCAGTAAGTATTTTGGATTTCTTCCTATCTGAGCACTCATGATGATGTCAGAATTATGAATTTTCTTACATAGCAAATTGGAACAGTTAAGTTTTGTTTTCAAAATTTCGATTAGTTTTTTGCATTGCCGTTAGCTTTTAAATTTAATCAATTATTTTACATCTGTCATTTAATTACTTTTTTGCTATGATGTTTAATTATTGTTCCCCTTAACTTTTTAGTTAGTTTTGGTTTAGACTAAAAGTTAAAATGATATGAATTTGGATGGGGTTAGGTTGCTAAATAAAAAATAGTTCTTCCAATGGACAATGAAATTTTTTATATATTATGTGTGTTCCTTCAAGAAATACATTAAGGATAAAATTTATGTTTTGTGATCAGAGAAGAACCTGTAAAAAGAACTTATCTCTTGTCAAAAACTTTAAAGTTTTTTTTTACTCCAGTCAACATTTTTCATAAGTAAAAAAAAGACAAAAATTTTCTTTACTATTTTTTTATCAATCAATTTTTAATTTAAGTCTTTGTTTTAAATAAAGGGCTTATTTCAACATTATTTAAAAATATTTTACACAATCACAATTTTTCGTAATACGATTGCATTTTAAAACGATGTAAAAATAGAATTTCATGCCACAGTCACGGCACAACAAAGCCTCGTTCCATCACTAAATACTGACATGTGATGAATCACGCTGATCACGTATGACAGCTGAAGGGAAAATATTATTGGTTGATTTTTGGTTCTATCTCATTGACACTAAATTCGACATCCATCAAATAAAGATAACACTATTTGTTTGGTAAAGCAGCACTTGTATAGTTATGAATTCTTAGAAAGTGGGTAAACCATCACAGCTGATGATTACTTGTCACACTTGCAATAGGTTTCAGCTACTGCATTCCAAAAGCAGCCAGGGCTGATCAACAGGAGAGGGATTCTGCTCCCCTTACAATAATACTACATCTCATATGGTGAAAGCGACCAATCATGTGATCAAAACACTAAACTGGGAAGTTTTACTTCATCAACCTTTCCACCATTGGCTAACACTTGCTTTTGGTTTGGATAACTACTGGCAGAAACAGCAATTATGAAGCAGAAGTAATGTCACAAAGTATTATGTACAGTTTTTGGGACATCAAAAAAAGATTCTTTTCAATAAGGGCATTTATAAGCTTATGTCTGTTTGGAAAGATATAACTGAAGCTGATGGTGAATGTTTCAAAGTATAAAATATGTATTTATGAATTTTATTTTTTTATGTCTGATGAAACTGCATAAACTTTCCTGGTTAGCTGATAAAAAGCAAACAACTCATAAATTATGGCGTAAGTGATAAAAGTGTGTAGTTGCTAAGATTCCAGTATCCTTCACAATTCTCATTCAAGTGAAATAGATATGTCTTGAACCAGAAAATCTATTTATAAAATATATTTCATTTCTTTCTTGTATAATTTGATTTCTTTATGTGCATAATATCACAGGATTAAGTAGAATTTCTAGTTGAAAATTTTATTTCTTTTATTTTACTTTACCTAATTCCAGAAGAATAGAGGAATGTTGGTAACTGTAAATAAATTATATTGAGCCGGGGGGAGGGGGGGGGTATTTACATTAAATTTTCTATTGCATTGTCTTTTTTGATAAAATGTCTTTAATTTACATTATCCCTGTATACAAAATTTTTATGAAAAACATTATTTAAACATTACTTTTATATTTTCAAATAAATATCCAGAAAAAATAAAATTAATATCTTATTTTTTTCAAACAGAATTCTAAAAGTTTGTATTTTATTGTAAAGTATGAAATATAAAGAAAATAATATTTGGAATTATGACATATATTTTTGACGAATTATGACTTATCAGTTATAAATATTTCTGATACCTAGTTCACAAGTGCTTCAGACAAATCTATATAAAATTTCAACTTTCTTCTTAAAGTAAACTTTTTAGTCATGTTTAAAAAAAACAATATAATGCATCATTAAAAGATGAAAAAGAAATTTTAAAAGATTCAATTCAATTGTAAATTAAAATTTTTCATATCATATTTGTCTCATTTACATAATATTTTGTATATATATAAAATCAGCTATTCTTGGAAAAAAAAAAAAAAAAAAAAAAAAAAAAAAAAGAAGAAGAATTTTATTGAAGTTTTTTTATTTTTTATTAAAGGGAAATTTGTTTTGAATAACCATTAATTACATTAAAAATATTTCAATTTGCCATTTCAAAGTTTTTTTTTCTTTTTTTAATTATTATAATAAACTACTATTAAAGTAAATACAGTAGAGGACCTATTATAGCCCTGTTTTTTATTTGCACCATTTATACACATAACATAACATGCAAAAATTTAGTGAAACTTTTAATTGAACTTTAGTGAATTTAACTGAAATTTAGTGAAAACGAAATTTAAAAATTTCCAGCAATTATTGTTAATGTACAGCATTTTTGATACAGCATAGTATCTGAAATCTTTTATGTGTCCCTGTAAATATTTTGCATTTTCTATATCACACAAGAAGTAACTTGTAGTAAACCTAAGCAACTTATAACAATTTTATTATATGTGTAACGAAATTAAAATATATCACAAATAATGTTCCTTTCCATACCATTATGTTACATAATTATTTTGTGTGGCGCTGTAAATAAATAATAATTATTCTTTGTGCAGCATATTCTACATCATTTGTATTTTAATATCCTTTACAAATGCATATCGATTCCATTGTGTTTGTATGGGTGTAACATCATTAAAAAGCACTTGAAACTTTTCCCCCCATTGGTCGTAATGTAACGTAATACTTTTGACTGTCCCTGTATTGGAACTATGCATCCGATTTTCATAAAATTTGAAATGACTGGTCAAAATTTATCAACAATCATATATATTAAATTTCAAATGATTCGACAGAATAGTTTTTGCACTATTATATGCGGCCAGACAGACAGACAGATGGATCAGACGATGACCATAAGTGATACATATTTATATAATTATGAACAAACCTAAAGAACTGTTAAATTTAAAAGTGCATGCCAAAATTGAAAATGCATTTCCATAAATAATTATTTAAAGACAGTACTGTAATCTGCTTATTTTTGTGTGCCCCTGTAAACGAACGACAAATGGTATGAATACCTTATTCTATATCATAATCATCTTGCAATGAAATTCAGTGATTTATATCAGTTTCAGTACATTTGAAATAGTTTAAGTCATTAATATACTTTGCAAGCGATTTTCCCCATATATCATGATGTAATGGAATCTTTTGGGTGTCCCCATATACTTCAAACATGATACCGAACGTGCCCGGGTGACCGAAATAAAATTTAAAAAATACCCAAATAAAGAAATAGATGAATAAGGTGCCCTGTTTTAAAAAATCCTAATATTCTTGGAATGTAAAATAAATAAAAATGAATAAAATGTGGTATTTCAAACATTCTTTAACGCATTTTCCAATTTAAGAACAGTCGTTCCCATGGAAACAATATTTTCCTCTATTTCTGCACTAACGCCAATAAAATCAAAATTATATGGGTTGAATTCAAAACCGGGAAGTAAAAGTAAAACTGCATTTTCCAACGAGACCCAATCCATACCCTAAAACTCCTTAATTGGCATCAGTACTAATTGACGTCAGTTTCAATCTAGACATAGCACCTATCGCTCTCAGAACCATTCATTGTTTGTAATTGGAACTAAAATCCAGAATCACAGGAAAAAAAACTTTTGACTTTATACATAACTCTTGTGCAAGAATTTTTTTAATATCTGTAAAAATTTGCAAGTAATTCATTTTTTAAATCAGTCAGTTCTTATCAGGACACCCGGTATATTAATATATATAAGCTAATTGAAAGGTGCAAAATTTATTCAAAATGTCAAATTTGAGAGGGAGTAATTTTAAAAAAAGTTTGGATTTACCGTAATTTCTGGAAGAAACGTCGCAGCGTTTACATGTTTTAAACTGAAATTTCAAGCCATGCGGCATTTACGAGCATTTTTTTTTTTTTTCAAACAAGCGTGATATTTTTCTGAATTTTTCCGAAAATTTAAAAAAAAAAATCTATCATAATTCCAAAATTTCGGACATAAAATGTATCGCGAATTCCGACAAATGGTTGCAAAAACAAATTAATTTCGATTTCGTCAAAATATCGCGAAAAATGTCAATTTTCATTAAAAGACTGCAAAAAATTACGCAAATTTTGCATTAGATTATGAATAAACGAAAATTGCATTTTCGAATGAATTTCCTGAATTTCCCCCTCCCCTTCTTTTATAACTTTCAGAAAATTTGTTCTGAATTCGATTTTTTCCCCCGTTCCAAAGATTCAGTGATGAATCATGATGAAATGAATGAATCATGAATCTTTGATGAAATGTGCTTTTTTTAAAGATTTTTTTAATTGATTTCATGCTTTTTTTACAAATTTCTCCTTTTTTTTCTGCGTTTTTCGACAGAATTTACGTTTTTTTTTAAACCAATTTTTTTTTCAAGTGTTGCTTCAATTATCAAAATTCATGATTCATTCAAAGATTCACGATTCATTCCTGAAAATTTTGTGAAACGATCATGGAAAAATCCCGTGTAAGCGCCCCTCTCTAATTATTTTATGATTTTCCATCATGTTTGGGGGGGGATTAACGGTATTTTACGCACTGTTAGGAAAAAAAAAATCACCACATCCGCTGCGCCGTGCTAAGCATATTTTTACTTTTAAACTCGTATGCGTTGCGGCGCTTATTCCCGAAAATACGGTATTTAAATAATATTATTAATTTTGTATTTATTTATTAATTTCTGATTAATAATTTCATTTTTATGATTTCTTAATTACAGCTTATTAATGTGTTTCTGTTTAACATGTTAACCGCGATTACCGCAGAAATTTCACCTGTGGCGTTCATGACCATTTTCTAAATTTTTTTGAGTGATTTTCTGCGATGCGGCGTTTCTTTCAGAAATTACGGTAATTTAACATGGCCATTGCTACGTAAATAATTTTTAAATCACTTAAAATTTTTATTTCAAATCTACTAGAATGGAGTATCTTTATTTATGAATATATATATTATTTGTAGCAGTACTAATAGAAGGTGATCATTTTATATTCCACATAGAATACTTTCTAGAAATACAATAGATAATTATTTTAAGTTCATTACTTAGAGATTCCTTTAATCTAGAGTTTTAATTAAAAATTGTTTAATATAAGTATAATTAAGCAAGTAGGAAGCAGGAATTCTACTTTTTCAGAATTTAGTGCTGCCCCAAATGAGGGGGGAATTATTATTATAAGGTGAAACCCATTGAATTTCAACAAAAAATAATTAAGTGTTTTATTAGTTTATAAAAAAACTTACAAATTAGTTACAGTAAAAAATGCATCTAATATCAGTTAGTCGAACTCTTAACCAAATATTATATATTTTAAGGTAAATTGCTGTTCTATAGATACACTGTATGTTTTTTTCTATTAGTGTGTACTTTCAATTGTGTTAATTTATAATGTGAAACATTTCTATCTGTAAAGAATTTCAAAGCCATTGGAATGAAAGACACTTCTACAAAACTTATTTCAGTTTTAAAACTTGAGATATACATTTTTATTTTATATAAAATTTTGTCATTTGTATCATGGCGTAACTATCACGGAATAATTCAGCTAAAAGTAATTTTGTAACCATTGAGAAAAAAAAAAAAAAAAAAAAAAAAAAACTGCCTAGCTAATGATTCATACGTTTTCATTTGTTTTATTAGTAACATTAATATGGATACTCAAAATTAAATATAATTTATAATAGCTCAATGTTTTGTCAGAAATCATTCATTTATATTCTTTCAAAATAACACATATTTAGATTACTTTTTTTTTTTTGCTTTCTTCTATCTTCAATACCAGAAAGTATTGTAATCTGAATCTTTTTTGACTGATTTATACGTTTTAGGGATAAGAGATTCCAAAAAACATGTTTTTACAAAATGTCTGTCTGTCCGTGAGTCTGTGTGTCGCCATTCTACCATCAAAAAGTGTAAGATGATCAAGGTTGGCAAGTTTCTTCAGCAGTGGAAAAAAACATGGAAAAAACCATGGAAAAAACCGGCCAGAAGAAATAGGTTTCTTCCAAGTGGAAGAAACTGTTTTTCTTTAAGAATTTACCATATATTTTCAATTTTATAAGACTATAATAAATATCTTCTTTCTATAATCTAATATAAATTAATTTCACTGGACCAAAACAAATTTAACTAAGCATATATGCTAAATTAATAATTGCATCAGTTTTTTAGCCTAGATCACACACAACATTTATCTAGAGATCTTCAACCATTGGCTAAATGAAAACAAATTTTATCCAAAATACACAAAATCAGTTAAATGTTATCCATTTTAATTCAACAACATATTTTTTTTATTTAAATTTCTGAAACTAGTAGTAAATAGTGAAGATTCTTTACTAATGGTAGAATGAAACCCATTTAAATAAAAGCTTTTAATTTACATCAATGTTATTAATGTAAATAATGTATAATAATTACTATATTAAATAGAGATCAATCAAAAATATGGCTTTGTTTTTGGTCCAAAATCAGAGTTTTGCCAAAAACGATGGTGAAAACTAAGCCAAATCGAAACACTTAGCGTTTCAAAAATCTTGTTTCTTCCTTCAGAAATTTCTAATTTTAGTTATTGATTTGAACTGTATTGGCTCAAATAAATTTATTGTAATGAACTTCATTGTTTATAATTATCAGTCATGATTTATCAATCATCTCATAGAAAATTTTTAGTTTAAACTGCATTAGATTTTAAATATTCTTTGAGAAAGTTCTAGAATAACAAATGAGCATTTACAAAAATCATTATAGAAAGAAACTCAAGATGTATATACATAAAACTAAAATATTTTTTAATTAAGTGAAATTCGTATAATTAGAAAATCTTTCTGTGTCATGGATTAATTACGTATTATTGTATAAGAAAATAAAGTTTTTGGATTATTAACAGTTTTACATAATTAATAAATACTATACATATAATTAATTTCAATTTTGTATATTTATGTATGTATTAATTACTTTAAAAGATACAATTTAATTACTTAAAATTCTTTTGATGTTACCATTTCGGCCAAAAAGTAGGAAGGTCACCTAAATTCAGTTTTGTCTTTAAAAACCTGTTTCGATCTATCCTCACTAATAAAAAAAAGTCATTAAAATCTTTATTTTTCTTAGTATAATGCAACATAGTATAGCAAAAAAGGTTTTTAGCAGTAGGATGCTGCAATCAATTTCCCAACTTAAATTGGATGAAAGCAAAAAATGAAGATTTTTTTTTTTTTTTTTTCCAAGTCCTACACTTCAGGATAGTTTAAAATCAGCATTGAAATATTCATGCTAGATGAAAAATATAAAAAATTACAAACTTCTTTATTTACTGTGTTGCACAGTTTAAAATAATGCACATTTATATGAAAATAATATATTTTTATATGAAAAATAAACAGTTTGTAGGTAGTTTCTTTTCTTTTCTTTTTTTTTAAATATGTATACAAATGGAGCAATTAATTAAAAAACCCATTCCATAATAAAAAAAAATCCCAACCTCTACAGTAGTAAAAATCCATCAAATGAAAATGTCTGTGAACCTGAAGTTTGATATTAAAAAAATAACTTATATTTGCAAAAATAATATTTTTAATAATAACATTTTCCAATTTAGATTTCATGTAATTATACTTTAATTCTTTTACATAGTTAATATACTTTAACTTTGAGCATTTGTTTTGGTTTCTGGTGGTTTCTTCCATTTCTTCCAGTTTTTTCCATTTCTTCCAGTTTCTTCCACTGTCCTGGAAGAAATAGGTTTCTTCCGGAAGAAACCCAACCCTGAAGATGATATGCATAGAATTGAATCAAATTGTTTGTGAATGTTTTTGGCTATTGCAAGCAGGCCCTCCTTCACTTTTGAAATATCTGCCAGAAGGGGGCACTATTTTTGTGCCATTTTCTATATTGTACCAACAAACAGTATATGAAGATATGCATTAAATTGAACCAAATTTTTTGCGTAACTGTATGGCTATTGCTAGTTAGTGCTCCTAGAATTTGAAAAAAATCTGCCAGAAGGAGGTGCTGTAATAGCAATTCTTGTGCCATTTTCAATATTGTTCCACCTAAAAGTGTATGAAGTTGTGCATATAATTGAATGAATTTTTTTGTGTAACTGTTTGGCTATGGCTAGTAGGATCACCCTGAATTTGAAAAAAATCCACTGGAAGAGGGCACTATAATCCCAATGTCTGTGCTATTTCCATTATTTTTCCATCAAAAAGTGTATGAAGTTATGGATAAAACTGAATTAAAATTTTTTTTTGTGTGTGTGGTTTTTTTTTTTTTTTTTTTTTTTGGTATGGGAAGTAGGTTTTCTCTGAATTTGAAAAAAAATCTGCCTATCATTCTATTGTCCATCGGCTCGTGCAAAAACAGAAACTCGATTTTACTGATTAATTGACTGAAGCAGAAATTTAAGATTGAAGTCAAAGTAGGTATAGTATTGAATTAAAATTATTAAAGCATTAACATGCATATTTTTTTTTTTTTTAATTAAAATATATCTATGAGATTGACGAAAATTTTGTGATTGGCTTATCCAACTAGTTTTTTTCAGTTTTGAGAAAATGGCAACAAAAAGATATAGTAATCTTCTATTTTCCCTTTCACTTTCTACAGAAATGGAGTACTTCTGTTGCCACCATTACAGAAATGGCATTTAAAAAAGAAAAATAATAATAATATCTCAAAAACAAATTGAGATACAGTTTTGAAACAAAATGGAAACAATAGTTCAGATTTTGTTCAAATTTTAGTACAATAGATATTATCAAAGATAATAGAAAAAGTCATACAATTTTATTTTACCTCAACTTGCAAAATTTTTTCCTAAACATTAGCAAATAAATATTCCAATACATAATATTTGCTTAGATTTAATTACAGTTACAAGATTATTTTATAGTTTGCTTCACATAAAATTCAAAAGAATTCCTTTTTAAACTTTACATTGCACTTTGCTTTTTACGAAGATTAAACTTTCCAAAAGCTCTTTAGTTACCTAAATTATATAAAACTAAATTGCAATGAAACTTGTTTAATCCAAGTATCTTACACAGATTTCTCTTTAAAGGAACCGTAGATTAGAGGTCTGCACGGGCCGAAATTTCCGGGCCCGGCCCGGCCCGGCCCGAACGAAAGAAATATTGGCCCGACCCGGCCCGAACGAAAAAAAATAATGGCCCGGCCCGAAAGTTAAAGTTTCGGCCCGGTCCGGAAAAAAGTTTAAAATTCGGCCCGAACCCGGCCCCGCTCGAGTGAATTTCTACAGAACATTGATCTTTAATCTTATGGAAGAGTTCTGACCAAAAAAAATTATATTAGTCTTTTTTTTTTCCATGTTTATAATCTCCATTTATGCGGAAGTGCTGTAGGCTGCGATATTTATGCTTTTAAATGAATCTTTGTTTGTTGTATGTAAATGTATTAGTTATCACTAGTATTATTAATCCATACTCCCTGTAATGGAGACAAAAAATCGAAAAAGCGGTATATGGTATAAATTTCCAAAGACGAAATCACTTTGGAACGAAAAAAAATGCATTCCCTTCTTAACCTCTTCCGGCACGGACAAAATCTGTCAGTAAAATGAGAAATTATCGACTGACACCGGAATTCACAAACTAATGTTTTAAATATTTTGAATCCCTTAATTTCAGCTTTTATTGTGAAAACAAAATTTTACTAAAATATTATTGGCGCCGTTTGCAAGTTTGGAATTAAAATTAGGTATCCCAGACCAGGCACAGTGTGCCGGAAAGGGTTAACAGGTGTAAATGTTTAATATATTTTTTTCTCCCGTATTGTTGTATTCATTTTGCATGAATGAACATTTTAAAAGAAACTTTCAGTTTTCAGTTTAAAAAGAAATTCCTTCATAATCATTTTTGTGTGTGTGTGTGTGTGTGTTTAATTCTATTTTAAAACGCCTAATAATCTACGATTCTTTAAAAGGAATAAATTCTAATGTTTAATTGTAGAATAATGACGGCTTAAAAGTATATGCTTTTTTTGCAGAAATTTTTGGACAAAGCCAATTATTACTGATTTATAAAAAGTCGATAAAAGGATTTTCATATAGGAAGATTCAATAGGAACTGATTATTTTGGTCCATGAAAACTAGGAAGAATGGAGTCAGTCTCGGCTTCGTACGGAAAAAAAGTTTGGCCCGGCCCGATACTTCAGCAAAAAAATTAAGGCCCGAGCCCAGCCCGGCCCGAAAAGATTAGTGACTAGGCCCGGACTGGACCGGCCTGAAAGGATTAGTGACTAGGCCAGGCCTGGCCCGGCCCGAGTCTTCAGAAGAAGGCCCGAGCCCGGCCCGGCCCGGCCCGCATGCCATTATTGAAAATCGGCCCAAGCCCGGCCCGTGCAGACCTCTACCGTAGATCATTTGTATGATAAGCAGGAATATATTTTAAATAGATGTATCTTTAAAAAATTTCACTATTTATTAAAATACATTATTATGTTCATTTACATCTTGAATGTATTTAAACTAATTTCAAAGAATATATGATGTAAATCAATGATTTTTTTTAATCAATAGATATAAATTATGATTTTAAATATGATTAAAACAAAGTTGATCAACAAACACTGCTTTAAAGGACTTTCAATCATTTAAAACAAATTCTTATATAAGCATACATTTTAAAGAATGGATCTAAGAATAATATGCAATTTAAAACATACATAAAATACAACTTCCCAATAATAGAAAATAAACATACTTGATCTTGAAATACATATCTATATACACAGTAGACTTCCTCAAATCCTCACAGCTTCAGATCAGGGGTTATGCAGATTTTAGAATTTTGTGTATTTCTGATCATTGCTTTGTTTGCATTTTTTAAACAGTAATTTGGTTGCAATAATGCAATCACAATAATAGTGAATGACTACATTATAGCAAAATATTAAAATAATTATGTAAAGTAATAAACTAAAAGGATAAAAAGTAAAATAATTTAACAACTGATTAAAATATTAAAAGTAAAAGTGAAAAAAATAATGTATATTTGAATATGCATAAAAAAAAGTGCTATGTGTTTTCCTTGAATTATTCAATGAAACTTTCCATATGAAAAGTAGCATTTTCTATTAATTCACATCAAAATCATCATAATAACCAAAAAGCTTGATTAATACATAAATATATTAAATTAAAGATAGTGATTACCAGTGATATCAGCAATATCTTGATATAAAAATATATATACATATATATATACTCTTTTCATAGAAAATAATGAGTTCAATCATATTATTAAGAATTACATATTAAAATAGATGCGGGATGGAAAAAAAAGTAAAAAAGCCCTACATCTGAAATGAAAGCTTCAATGATTACATCTGTAAAGATGTGCGCGGATTTTAGAGTTATAGATTTGAGGGAGTCTACTTTATCTTCATATAAAAAGGCTCATAAATAAAAATAAATAAATAAATAAAAAATAAAATAAAATATTAAAACAAAGAATATGCATCACAGAGAACAAAATGTGGATTTTTCCAAATTACAGATGTTTTTTGATTTGAAGCATGTATTTTAAAGTATTGTTCAAATTTCCTAATTATACAATATGCTCAATATAACAGACTTGTTCAAATAATTTAAATTAATAAATATGTAATTACCTATTGGCCTTTCCCCAAGTAAAGCTGATCTGGATGAAGGTGGAGGTCTTTGAGAAGGTGGTGATTGATCTGAAAATTTGTTATTCCTATGTTGATCTGGAGGAGGTAACAACATTGATGGAGGGGGTGGTGGAGGTTTCATTTCTGTAGCCATGTTTACTGAAACTTCGCCTGCAAAAATAAAAACAAAAGTCAAAACATAAATATTTGCCAAGAATTTGAAATACATTTTCAAACAGAAAACATTCTAAAGTCATTTTTAAGTTTTCATGACTGTTACTTTTAAGACATAAATACATGCATAGAATAGTTTTAAAAAAATTTAATAATAAATAAAAAAAATGAGCATGGTGGTTACTTTTAAGACGTAAATGCTTCCAGAGTATGGTTTGTAAAAATTTTAAACTCAAAGGTTGAAATGAATGGAAATATTCTAAATTACAATTTTATCTGTAATTGTTAGAACTAGAAAGTTGAACTTGTTGCGATAGAGATGCTTTTAAGATATAAATAATCACATAAAACAGTTGCTAAAAAAAATGTTTAACTTAAAAGTAAACTGAACAGAAAATGTTCAAAATTACTTGGAATTGTAAGAGCCAGAAACTTGAAACGGCTGTCATTTATAAGAATAAAACAGTTGCAAAAAATGATTTCTAAAAAATTTGAAAATTAAAAAAAGTAAATTACATAGCTAAGGTTGTCAAAATTAAAGTAATGCCACTAAAAACTACAAAAAAAATTAATATCCATAGCTGCCAATCAAAGAAAATTCAAATGTGTAAAACAACATGTGAAAGATATTTTTAAGGAATTTTTATAAAAAAGATCATGAATGACATTTTAAAAGGCTATCTATTTCCATAATGATAAGATGCATAAGCGCAATCATTAAGGGATAGTTTAATCTTTTATGTCATTTATGTTATCATAAGATAACTTGAATTCTTGCAGCTTTTAGTGGATTATTTTTAGGCCCATTTTGTCATAAATTAATCTATTTTTAAAAATTATATTTATAAACATTTTTAAAAAATGAGATAATTTTTTTTTTTTTTAATTTTAGTAGACAGTTTTTTTAAAGGACTAAACATTTTTGGCTGCAACAGGATGTAGAACACAGAAAGGCAATAGTAACTTTGTTTGCTTTACTTAAAAAATTATTTGTGGGATAAAATCTCACAGTGTTTTAATTATCCTATAAAGGCAGATGAACTTTGCATTTTTTTACTTTGTTAATCCCGTAGGCTTCATTTAAATACTAAGCTCTATTAATTTTTTAATCAGATTCAAGTTTGATGTGGTCTAAAAATGATGTAGTTTTGGATTTAACGAGTTGCCTCTGGCTTTGTCAGTAGTGCGTGATTGGCGAACCGAAAAAAAGGTTTTCGCAGTTTTGTTCACCTGATATGGTGTTTATCAAAAATCACTGCCCGCATTCCTTTTTAGGTAGATTTTGTATGAAATATTACCTATTGCGATCGCTCCCATGTTGGAATTTCTGAAAAATTTTTGCAGATCTACACCAACCCCGACCCCTAGACCCCAAAATTACCATTAGTAAAAAAGTTTATATATATATATATATATATATATATATATATATATATATATATATATATATATATATATATATATATATCGGTGTATATAACTTTATTTTGGACATGATAAATTCCATAATTATGCTCAGATCTTTTTCAAACTTTTACATAAAATCAAGGGGCATAAAATCTCGGTTAAGTTCGTTAATGGGCAAAATCGGACCAAGGGGGTGGAAGTTAAGAGTGTTTTTGTGAAAACAGAAAAAACGTGATAACTTCTAAATTAAAATAGATATCGAATCAGTTTAAAGTTTATATTACTTCTAAAGAATGGGCCAAAAGTTTATGCATAACAGATTTTTGATAAAGTTAAAAATGGGCTCAAGGGGCGAAAAAAACAGGGTTTTGGGGAGGAAAAAAATCATAACTTTGTCAATTTATTAGATATCAAATACAACTAAATTTTTTATAAATGTTCTCAGAATTATCTAAAACTTTTGTATTTACAAGTTTTTGATAGCAACAACTTTTACCGATGAAAAAAATTAAAAAGAAAAAGAAAAAGGGGGGTGGAAAATGAAAAAAATTCATAACTTACTCACTTCTTAAGCAATCAAATCTAATTAAATTTATTTTACATCTTCTCAATAATATCTACGACTTTTATATTAACAAGTTTGTTATAGAACCAATTCTTATAGCAAAAACAAATTAAACAAAAATAGGAGTTGGAGAAAAAAACTCAAATCCAAACAGCTTATATTCTGAATCCTTTTTAAATTCACTTTTGATTTTAAACGCATCAAATGGCAAATCTTCCTATTTAGGAACTGTATAATGTGACTTATTAGCCAGTTTTTTGATAAAATCAGAATATTTTCCAAAAAGGACTGCCAAAAAGGGTATTTTGAACAGAATTTCCCAAAGTGATGGTGATTAAAAAAATTGAGGAAGTATAGCAAATTGCATTTTTTCTGACTCATTTTCAAATCCATTTTTGTTCTCAAACGCATCCAATTTACAGGTCCTCTTATATAGGAACTATATAATGTGATGGATTTGCCAGTTTTTTGATAAAGGCAGAATATATTTCAAAAAAGGCTGCCAGAATGGGCACTTTGCACAAAATTTCCCAAAGGTATCATGATTAAAGAATTGAGGATGTGTTCAAATAACAAATTGGTTATTTTATGACTCATTTTAAAATTCAATTTTGCTCTCAAACGCATTCAATTAACAGTTTTTTATTTTTTAGGAACTATATAATGTGAGAATTTGTTGATTTTTTGATAAAGGCTAAATATATATTTTTTAAAAGCTGTCAAAGTAGGCACTTTGCACAAAATTTCCCAAAGCGATCAAGATTTAAGAATTGAGGATGTATTCAAATAACAAATTGGTTATTTTATAACTGATTTTTAAATTCAATTTTGCTTTCAAACGCATTCCATTGACAGTTATTTGTTATTTAGGAACTGTGTAATATGCCGTATTGGTTAGTTTTTTGATAAAGGTTAAATATATATATTTTTTTAAAGCTGTCAAAATGAGCACTTCGGACAAAATTTCCCAAAGCGATCATGATTTAAGAATTGAGTATGTATTCAAATAATAAATTGGTTATTTTATGACTCATTTTTAAATTCGATTTTGCTATCAAAAGCATTCAATTGACAGTTTTTTATTATTTAGGAACTATATAATTTGCGTATTGGTCGATTTTTAGGTAGATTTCGTATGAAATACCAGCTATTGCGATCGCTCCCATGTTGGAATTTCTGAAAATTTTTTGCAGATCTACACCGATCATGACCTCTAGACCCCAAAACTACCATTAGTAAAAAAGTTAATCTATCTATCTATCGGTGTATATCACTTTCTTCTGGACACGATAACTTCCATAATTATGCTCAGACCTTCAAACTTTTACATAAAATCAAGGGCATAAAATCTCGGTTAAGTTCGTTAATGGGCAAAATTGGACCAAGGGGGTGGAAGTTAGAAAGGGTTTTTGTGAAAACAGAAAAAAAAGCAATAATTTCTAAATTAAAATAGATATCGAATCAGTTTAAAGTTTATATTACTTCTAAAGAATGGGCCAAAAGTTTATGCATAACAGATTTTTGATAAAGTTAAAAATGGGCTCAAGGCGCGAAAAAAACAGGGTTTTTGGGAGAAAAAAAAATCATAACTTCGTCAATTTATTAGATATCAAATCCAACTAAATTTTTTATAAATGTTCTCAAAATTATCTAAAACTTTTGTATTTACAAGTTTTTGATAGCAACAACTTTTACCGATGAAAAAAAATTAAAAACAAAAAGAAAAAGGGGGGTGGAAAATGAAAAAAATCCATAACTTACTCAATTCTTAAGCAATCAAATCTAATTAAATTTATTTTACATCTTCTCAATAATGTCTACGACTTTTACATTAACAAGTTTTTCATAGGACCAATTCTTATAGCAAAAACAAATTAAACAAAAATAGGAGTTGGAGAAAAAAACTCAAATCCAAACTGTTTATATTCTGAATCATTTTTAAATTCACTTTTGATTTTAAACACATCAAAATGGCAAATCCTCCTATTTAGGAACTGTATAACATGACGTATTAGCCAGTTTTTTGATAAAATCAGAATATTTTTCAAAACGGACTGCCAAAAACGGTATTTTGAACAGAATTTCCCAAAGTGATGGTGATTGAAAAAATTGAGGAAGTATAACAAATTGCATTTTTTCTGACTCATTTTCAAATTCATTTTTGTTCTCAAACACATCCAATTTACAGGTCCTCTTATATAGGAACTATATAATGTGATGGATTTGCCAGTTTTTTGATCAAGGCAGAATATATTTCAAAAAAGGCTGCCAAAATGGGCACTTCGCACAAAATTTCCCAAAGCTGTCATGATTAAAGAATTGAGGATGTATTCAAATAACAAATTGGTTTTTTTATGACTCATTTTTAAATTCAATTTTACTCTCAAATGCATTCAATCAACAGTTTTTTATTTTTTAGGAACTATATAATGTGAGAATTCGTCGATTTTTTGATAAAGGCTAAATATATATTTTTTAAAAGCTGTCAAAGTACGCATTTCGCACAAAATTTCCCAAAGCAATCATGATTTAAGAATTGAGGATGTATTCAATTGAGGATGTAATCTTTAATAATGCACAAACTAATTTTTTAATTATACTTAAACATACACCCTTAACTTTTTCAACCACAGGCAAATTCTTTTCGTAAAATGAAATCTTATTGTCTGATGCCAGAATTTATAAACAACTTTTTCTGAAATTAAGAACTCCTGAATTAAAGCTTTAATTGCAAAAACAAAATTTCACTAAAATATCATTGGTGCTGTTTGCAAGTTTAGAATTAAAATTAGGTGTGCCTGGAATGGGTACACTGTGCCAGAAAGAGTTGAGTATTTATAATTAAAAGTAGTTAGAAAATAATTCATAATTTAAAGATGGGGGGGGGGGGGATAGAGCTTGGAAAAAGAATTGCATAAATATGAAAAAAAAAAGTATCCTAAGTGTAAAAGTGTAAAAAACAGGCCAAATGTGGAAATTTTACATCTAATGTGTAAAACTTGGGAAGTATGAATATCTCAAAAATAAAGATTAAAATAAGCACTGATTCAGAAAAGGTGTCAATTTTATGTAAGGATCGCGAAAATTACACGAGTATCAACGAAGAACCTCAAAAAGAATGTGATTATCATCAAAGAATCACGAAAAAAATGTGAATATCATCAACGAATTGCGAAAAGGGCATGGATATCGTCAAAGAAACATGAAAAGAATGCAAATATCGCTGGAGAATTGAAGAAAAACACAAATATTGCCAAATAGTCACAAAAAACGCAAATATCCTCAAAAAAAATCACAAAAAATAAATGCAAATAACAAAAAAAAAAAATTGCGAAAAAACACAAAAAATTGCAAGTATCATCAAAAAATCGTTAAAACGAACGAAAATATCATCACATGAAAATGAACGCAAAAAACACGAAATTTGTTAAATAATAACAAAAAAAATTAACAAAGAATAACAAAGAAGTTCGAATTTTGTCAAAAAATTCCGAAAACAGTGACTTTCGTCAAAAAATCGCGATAACGCGAGTTTCATCAAACATGGTGAAAATGGACGTAGATTTCATTAAAAAGTCTCAAAAACAAGTACAAATTTTGTCAAAAGATCACAAAAAAACACTTAGTATGTCAAAGGATAGGGGAAAAAACTTATAATTAGGATGAGCGAAGCGAATCCTCTACTAGTCCACTCAAATTACATTTTGTCGTACACTTTACAAAAAAACTATTCAATATTTTGACTTGAAATTAAACACAAAAATAAATTATGATCTGTAGATTTACACAATATTTTTTTTTTACAGAATAACCTTTAAAAAAATATTATTTTAATTAATTTATTTTACATGTTTTTCCATTACGGACAAAATTTTGGAAATAAAATATGAAACGTATGTTTTCAGAAGAAAAGAAATCATGGAGTTGCAATTACAAGTAGAATCATGATTAATTAAATAAATAAAATGTATTTTCTTTATTCCGGCAAAATCGTTTGCGCTGATGACACTTACGCTTATTAAAATAATTACGTTATGATTTTTTTGTAAAGTGGCAACAAAAGAATGGTAAACAAATAAAATTAATTGTTAAATTCGTTATATAAAGAGTTCTTTGAATTTCAAAAGTTGAAATTTGAACCAAATGAAACATATTATTTTGTTACATGTAGTATTATTTTTAAATATTTCACCCTTTTATTTTAAACAATGGAGTATATTAGCTTTGTTATAAAAAAAATTCCAAGAAAACGTACTTTCACTGGTTGAAAAGAATGTGAATATGATATATCTTTGAGGTAAGAAGCTAGATATCAGCGTAAAAAACGATGGCACAGATGTCATATACACATCACATTGGTGCAATTTTTTCCGACGCCAATTTGGGCAAAAACTTCGTTTTCAAATACCAGTTATCATACATATTTTTAAAAAGTGAATACCAATAAATTTTAAAAAGTTTAATTTATATCTATAGAACAAAACATTTTATATTATTTGAAAAAAAGAAAATAAAAATAAATAAACAATTTATTAATAAATAAGCAACATCCGGGTTACCATGTGAAGCAAAATAACATTTTGTTGCCAGTTAAGTACTTCGGTGCGTATATGTCATTGCCATCTGAAAAGAATATAGCGCCTATATGGTGCGTATATGAGATTTGTGCCAAAACAACGACATGATGAATCTATTCTGATAGGGAATGCATGTGCTCAGAGAAATGCTTTAAATTTGGAATATGCACAACAACATTTAAATTTTTGTAAAATCTGCCATCATCATTAATTTGGCATGCATATTCAATCTGCCGGATCTTATAAGACTTGCCATGAATGTATAGTAAATAATGAACTAAATATTCTTTCTGTAACTAATAATATGGTATATGGATCCTGGTCCACTTCCCTAAATGTTGATGATTTTAACTTTCGTTGAGGAGAAATTAATTGCCCCATTTCATCCAGTTATTACTGTTTATCGAATTAAATTCATCAGCTTTAATACAGTAGGCATTTCAAGATATAATAGAATTTTGTATTTTATTGCCTCATTCCATTAATACTATAACACAGTACATTTTTGGGTACTACTTGGTTATCCCATCGACCAAAAATCCTACGCCAAATTTCAGGATTAAATTCCAAGGTACTATTTGGTTATCCCGTCGACCAATTTCGTCAAATTGTACAAATCATCAAACTGAAAGCCAAATTATACATATTGAGAAAAAATTTATTTTCAATAACGAAAAAGCAAATAATTAGTAGAATATTAATAAAAATACAAATAAAAAGTCGAAATACAATCACTTAATGATGTTTCAAACACCTTTAGCGTATTTAATGTCATTGAATGAGCCATTCACGGTCATCCAATACTGGTATTTACTCTTATAGTTTGGCAATAATTTTTTGGTCGATGGAATAACCAAGCAGTATCAATTGGTTATCTACTATTGGTTAGTACTCCTTAGTTATCCCATTAATCAGTTTTTGCCAAACTATTCGCTAAATTACACAAATTGGCATAATTTTTATTTTAAATAAGGAAAGAACAAATAAATTAATAAAACATTAATAAGAATACGAATAAAACTTTATATTATAAATCACTTGGTGGCCAGGGATGAACTGGAGGATATACAAGGGTATCAACCGTATACCTTCTGGATTTTTAAAAGGAACATTGTATACCCTCTGCTGCTCAAGAAAGCTTTAGTACATATATTCTAGGGTATATCCTCTGTATTGAGCGTGTACTCCCTGTTTCTCTTACAACTTCGCCACTGTATCATGGCGTAAGGAACAAGTGATACGAGTTTGATGTTATGTGAATGTGACATTTTTATCATCATTATTGGCATTTAATCTTTTAGTCTGGTGATACCTTTTTTTGGTCGACGCGGTAATCAAGTAGTACAAATAATATTTAAAAAAATATTGTTACTTTCAAATAGTTATCTAATGAAATAATGCTTCGCGAATCCAAACAAAGCATGGCTTTTGCTAGTGTTAGTATCAAGTAAGAACCCCCCCCCCCCCCTTTATTTTTTAGAAAATTTGTTATGAATTCAATTTTTTCTATTTTTAGTCAAACCTGCTAATCAGTAGATAAGCTTTTTTTTTCTTTTTTTTTTTTTTTTTTTTTTTTTGGGGGGGGGGGGGGCTAGATCTTAATTTTAACCAAATAATTATTTTTAAAAAAGGTAGGTTTTTTTTAATGTTGTTAGCTACACAAGTACCTAAGCATAGTTGGATTTATGTAGCTACTGCATATGCATGTTGCAAATAGCTTTGCTGTTAACTTAATTTTAAAATTTAAAACAGGTTGGAAATTAGTATCTCAAGTTTATTTCAAAAATATAAATTAAAATATTTTAATCTAGTTCATATATTATTTTTTATTCTAAACTCATCTACATCTTCTACTTAAATATTCAGTGACATAAATGTACTTACTGGCGACTAAAGATATTATTCTCACTACCCAATAACTGGCTACTAAAAAAAAAAAAAAAAAAAATAACCTACCGGCCAGTGGCTACTAAGCAAAATTCCTTATTTTCATCTTTACTCAAAAATAAACTAAAATGCAATTTTCAAACAAATTGCATTAAAAAAAAAACTTTTTTTTCTTTATATGACGGTAGAAAAACTGACAAGAGCAATGTTTAGAAGTTTAAAACATTGCAATAGAGATTTTTTATGATAAATGAAAAATTATCTTAATTTAAAGTATGCCAAACCATTGCTATTCTGTTGCTCAACAGGAAGAGTAAGTGGGGCAAGTAGTAATGGCTGTTTGCTTTCCATCCACTGCTGCTGGAACTGTTTGGGAATGGGTTTTGAAAAAGGAATTTTCTTTTGAGTTGTGCTTTTTTCTGTTGCAGATTCCTCAGATGTAAAATCCAAACCAGGTATAGACATAACTTCATTTTCATAGCTATTTTCTGAAAATTGAAACAAAATGAAAATTAGATGTACATGTTAGTATGAAGGTACAAGTTAAGAAATACAATTATTGAAAGCAGAAATATTTGTTCACACAATTCTATGGAAAAGAAAAAACACAACAATAAAAATAACTTCCAAAATTATTATTATTATTATAATTTAATGAGCAACAGTAATTTTTTGTTTCATAAAGTCATTATAAAAAAACAAAGATACAGATTCAATTATTTCTTAAAAATAATTAAAACTATTTATAGCCATCAATAAAATATAAAAAAGGTCTATCCCTTACTAATTCTGTCACAAACAATAACAGAAAAATTATATGCTACTGCAAATGAAACAACTTTGACTTTTGTCTAAAATTTTAAAAATTTTTAAGGAATTATCTTCATATTAAATTAATGCAAATTTCAATTTGTTCAAAGGTAAATTTGAAATCTGACATCATGAAAAGTTCTTTAATTAGCTCAAACACAGATTTTTCCGATGTTCCAACAATTAGTTTAAGAATCAACTGTTTTACTAACAAAGAGATGGTCTGAGGTTGAAGTATTTGGTTAGTACATTTATTTTGCCAGAAATACAGCCAATTTTTTGTACACAGTTTGGGAAATATTTTTCCAATTGAATAGTGTTTGAAAATCGAAAATATGAAAATATTTTTTATAAATTTTATATAAATTCCAAAATATGACAACAGAAGATGAAAATGGCTATTTCAAACAATGTATTGAATCTCAATTCCAATAATGAAATAGAAAATAAAAACTTTTTGTATTTTAGATTCTTATCAAGTGGAAAGCAACAGATAACTTTATTAATCAAAATGATTTAGTAAAACTATTTTATAAACATTTTATTAGATGTTAACATTTCAAGTATATTGCAAAATCTAAGAATCTCCATGCTTTTACAGTAATACATAACTTGCTTTAAAATTTTCCAATATTTTAAAAAGGAGAAAAACAAAAAATATTGCTAAACAATTTTAAAAATATGTTTGTAAATATATTTTTCAAAAAAAAAAAAAAAAAGATAAGACATTACAGATTAATAAAATAAAGTTAAAAACCATTTAAAAGCAAAATAATACAATGATACATTTTAAAAATATATGATCAAACAATTCTTACCCTGTGGTTTAAGATGATCTGGAAGCCCATACTCTAAACCCATTCCAGGTATAGAAGATATTGTAGAAGAATCATCTGAAAGTGATAATACATATTAAATAATATTTTAATTTTATATATACTGTTTGTTTAAAATAGACAAAACTTCCAATTCAAAATTACACTATTAACATTTACAATGTTACAGTTCCAGGTAATAAATAAGAGTAAAGGAAAATATATAACTGTGATTTGGAAATTAAGAAACAAGGCAAAATGTATAAAGAGAATGAAACAAAATGGCTTCAGTAATAATTTTAACCATTCAGACATTCACTGGTGAGTTTCATTTTAAGGCTGTTCTTAAAACAAAAGGAACTACTTTCTAACACATTTTTTTAATTTGTTTTTGTTCGGAAATTCATAAAACTGGCAGGTGTTACAATTCAGAATTTATATAATTGAAAGACGTTTTCCGTTTTTTGGTGAAATCAAAAAATCTTTCAGAAAATGTTGTCAAAACAGGTAATTTACACCAAATTTATGCATGCGATAGAACAAGACAAAAAAAAATAATAATAATAAGGTAAATGCAAGAGATAAATAAAAAATAAAAATATGTTCTAATTTATATCATCATGGAGAATGATCTCGGGTAATTTCACTGAAATCTGAAATGGTCAAGTTGAATAGTGAATTTTTTTGGTTGATTTAACATGGAATGACCCTTTGACAATATTTTTAGGGTACTTCCCTCCTTCCTTTCACTATTTTTGCAGGCTTTGAACTGGAAATTTTAGTAGCATACATTTTAGCATATTACAAATGGTGCATTTAAAAATTTTTTTTTTCCTCCGAAATTGATACAAAGTTATACATAGAAAGTGTTGTAAAGAGAGGCAAGAGTCCTTCTTTCGAGGACAAAAAAAAAAAAGCAATTTTTTGACTCCTTTCAGAGAATCTGAAGATAAAGAAGAGGGTTCTTGAGCAGAAAAATATGTACGAGACTCTTGTACATTAGAAATGACACTCCTTAGGTTCTAGAAACCATTGCTCTTTTTGCATTTGTCGGTGATTTTATTTCAGGATTAAAAAATGATTATTTAATGATAAGTAATAGGTTGTTGCCTGGTGCAATATGATAAAGTTAAAATTATTTTCAACGTTAGAACACCAGAACCACACACCACATTTTCTGGTGTTCTAATGTTGAAAATAATTTTAACTTGATTATTTAATGGTTATTTTTCATGACAGCTAGCTGAATTTACTCTAGCGTGCTTAACGAAGTTTCACTTTGGAGAAATTGGGAAAAAAGCATGGTCCTTGATCAACCTGATTAATTGGAAATCGAGTTAGTTTGGTGTCCTGATATTTGTCACTCTACTGTAGATTAAAACAATTCATGTTATTTTTGTGTGCTTTCTTTTGATTTGAAGCCATGAAGAAAAAAAGATACATGGAAATGTAGTATGTCATAGAATCAGTTTGCAATATAATGTGTGTTATTGCTCTAATATAAATACCCTCATTAGGCCCAAATAAAATAATCATATGGAATGAAGATTGAATTCTTTGACATAAGCCATGCATTTTTTTCTCTAAATGAAATTCGTCTGTTTATTTTTAAGTATTCTAATGTAGAATTTCATTGTATTATGAATTAAAAAATATATTACTCTTTTTTTTTTTTTTTTTTTTTTGTGTGTGAAAGCATGCAATTGTGTATGGGTCTAATGTAGCAGATTTTAGGGTTACACTTTTGGCATCATCCCAACACCTACACTTCACATCTATTCTTTCGTTTTACTCTAAGGTTTGAAACAGACAGTTTTTGATGAGATATTTTCTAGTTCTTGTAAAGCTTCTTTTACTAAATTCTGCTGTATGATCTACAGATATTCTTATAGTAACTCTTTTGGAAAGGATTTTGGTATTATTTATTTGGTAATATTTTAAAGAAAAGGTTTAAATATTACTTCTTATGTAAGACTTGTTTTAAAGAGTTGGAAAAATTCTTCTAAAACGACAAATATTGTACAGAAATATTAAGAATGAAACTGAATATGTTGATGTGAGAAATAAAATAAAACATATTATGATAAAGTGAAGAAATGTCTTAGAGCCAGTATAAGCTTCTGCAAGAGAAAAGGAAAAGTAGAGAACTAGCTAACCTCAGATTCTGTAATGAAAAAAAGAATTCTGACTCCACAGCTTTGGAGTATTTTATGGCGAAGATATAAGAAAATATCATTCTCCATCTAAATCTACATTAGTTAGGCATGAAAAAGATATCATAATTTCATTAATCCAAGGATAATTTCATTAATCTAATTTACTAAAAGAATGCTTTTTTGTTTACAGTTTTTCTAGTTAAAAAATTGGATTCAGGCCTAGTTTCACAAATCAATAGAAAATTATTCTTTAGAATCTTTGCATTTATTGTGGTCCCAATAACATTCAGGCAATTCATAAGATAGTTACTGATTTATGTCTTGCATTTAAGATTCCTGTGAAGGATTTAATGACCTTTGCCTGCTATGGTGCAACACAATTAGAATGTATGAATTCAGAATGCCTAATTTGCAAAGATAACAACAAAAAGTTATTTGAAATTAAAGTCTGTGATACAAAACTTTTTATAAGTTAATATCAATAGCAAAATGTTGATAAACATTTAGAACAACAATCAAAGCAATCATTTCTGCAGCACACATTCATTCAAACTTGTACACAGCAGTGCTCGAAAAATAGCATTCCTGGGATCCTGGGGAACTCAGAAATCCTTTCTGGGAATGCATATTTTTTCACTCAGGTTCCCGGCCGAGAACTTTAGCTTTCGCCGTGTACGCTAGCAATGTCGCAGATGCATTATAATGCATAAATTAAGCAAAAAATCGGTGGCGGGATGCAAGAAAATTGTTGGGAATTACAAATGTATCTCCCAGGGTTTAAGTAAAAATAGCAGAGTTACTCAAAGCAGTAACAAAACGTTAACTGGTTTAAACCCCATTTAAAATGAATCTGAAATAACCAAGTCAAATTAAGTGATAACAACTATTTAAAACAAACACATTTATATTTAAAAACACGAGAAACAAATAAAAGCAAATAAATTAATCACAGATTATCTTCATTCATATTTAAAACAACATAACAATAACATATACCTTATAACTTGCATGACGTTTATCAAGATATCACTATTTTACTATTACCAAAAAAATATAAATAGCTTAAAGTCAAAAACAATATTTCAATAAATAAATGTCCATTGCTGATTGTCCAAAAAAAAAAAAAAAAAAAAAACATAGTTTAATTTGATCTAAACTCCTACTGTCCTCGGTACAAGGTTCAAAAAAGATTACAACTGAGACAAACCAAATCAAAGGCACTACAGTTTCAGAATATTGTCCAGGAATCAAACAGACTGTGAAACATCAATCGGAAGTAACTCATCTCTTATCGAAAATGGCCATCCATGCACGTTGCCTCAATGTCAACTCAATAACACCAAAGAACAGCCGACGTCCAATGAAAAAGTAAACCTCCTTAGGGAAATAACTGCTAAAGCTCTAAAACACGAACTGCCATTCGTTCCATCAGACAGCTTCATTACTTTCCCGAGTTTGACTTTATCACATCGTATTAAAGAGCTGCTCCATTATAATTCAATATATAACTGTTGACAATCTAACACATATGAAACAGGACAACATTACGTAAACGGCACAACGAAAATAAAACTTCTAGGGAAAACACTACTTGACACAAACATGGCTATCTGAAGAAAAGAGGTGAAGGATACCGAACGTCAAATCCTCTTATCATATATACGCCACGGCCAGACAGAAACAGTCTTCTATGCATCGTCACAGTACGCCCTCTACCAGTTACTTCAGCTTTCTTCTGGAAAGTACTGAAACGGTAGAGTTCAGTTATATACAGTGTTCTCGCTGTCGCTCGCCAATGCGCCAAATTGCGACTAAATTCTTCATTTGGCGAGTAAACAAGCGATTAGATTCGCCAAATTGCTAGTACTCAATTTTTGCCTTTTTTTTTCTTTTCTTTTTCATCTTTCATACATATGCATACATATATATTTTTAATATATTTGTAGCGGATAATGGGAATTAGATTAATAACAATCGTTGTCGCAGTTATAAAAACTTTGGTTATTTTAAATAATATTTTAAAAAAGGAGGGTACATTAAAGGATTAAAAATGATTTTTTATCGCTACACGGTGAATCTATTTTGCTAATATTTTTTTCATTTGGCAAATGTTTTTTACTTTTAATTAGCCAAATTACTAACGATCATCAAATGTCAGCGAGAACACTGGTTATATATGCAAATATTACTTACACACAGCTACCGCCATCTTGTAGCGTATAAAGAAACTACATAGAAACTGAACCGGAAAGATCGTGAACGAAGTAAACATGGATGACGTTTAACGTGAAATGAAAGAAAAGCATTGCCGGTTGGAAAAAGATATTTTAAGGAATATTAAAGAAATTAATATGTATTACTATTATACAATAAAAAGAAAAATATCTGTAATAAAGGTAAGTGAGTTTAAAGATTAATCTATAAAGGTAGGTAAGATAAATATGGATACAAGGCAAATATATAGGGGTGCATATTGTATTCCTAACAAAAATAGCTCTTAAGCAGACTGGGGGATGTGTAATTTTGTCCAAATATTATGGGAAAAGCCCGAATTTCAACAAAGGAATCACAGAAGAAACGCAAATTTCATTAACAAATTGCAAAAAAAGTCAAATTTCGTCAAAAAATCGCGAAAAAACAGCATAACAGCGGCACATTTCATTGAAAAATCCATGAAAAACAACAAATGTTGTCAAAATATCGCGAAAAAACGGCAAATTTCACCTAAAAATATCTAAAAGACAGCAGATTTTGTTAAAAGATCATGTGAAGCAATGCAAATTTCATTAAAAAAATTGCAAAAAGCGGCACATTTAAAAAACGACAGATTTTATCAAATAATCGCAAAAAACGGCGAATTTCAATAAAAATCGCGATAAAACGGCAAATTTTGTTAAAATACTCATACATAAATTTCTTCGGGAACTTACACTTTTCATCTGGTAACCTACATTTTTCATGTAGGTTCCCAGTTGGGAACCTCAAAATTTTTAGAATTTTCAAGCCCTGCACAGAATTAATTTGGTAATGCCAAAATAATACTTATAACAATCATCATGTAAGTAGTTTTTCCTTAAAACTACGCATTTTTATACCAAGATGAAATTTCAGTACAAAATTATTCTCTACTATTCAAATCCACAAGTGACTGTATTTTCAGTTCTAATTTAATATGATGCCAAAAAGTAAAATCTTATGCTATTTACTTTTATTTTTAACATAATCATACTGATTGATAGAGTTATCATACAAATTTAATTTTTCCAACTTAAAAAAAAAAAAAAAAAAAAAAAAAAGCCAAGTAGGGAGTTTGAACCGAGATCCTTGGCTTACATTGCCAGTAAAGCTTTGGCAATGTAAACTGAGGATCTACATTTTGTTCAATTGGAAAAAATAATTTCTTGGACTATTTATTCAGACATATTTAACTCATAAAAAATTTTCTGTAAATGTTTTCTTGCATAAAATTCCATCAGAGGGAATGTATTAGTAGATCATAATTAGTAAATAAAGTACTTAGAGCCATTGAAGTTCAGAAGTGATTCTCAATCTGATAATCAAATTATTTGATTAAGAAAAGAAAAATCAAACTGTGGATGACATTAATACTCCCAGATTGATAAAATTTTTGAAGTTTTTACAAATTCTTAATTTTATCATTTTTTACGTTATTTTGTTATTTTTAACTTTCACTAGTATAAAAAATTGTTCTGAGCTAAAAATAAGTTTGTCAAAACATGATTTAATGGGGTTTTTTAAAAGTATTTAAAATGAAGTAAGAATTTCCTTATGAACAAATTGTCACAAGAGAAACAAATAACATTTTTCAAAAGTCAATTTTAACGAATTCATGTGTTACAGGCATGAGATTGCAAAAAGTAAAAAAAAAAAGAGGAAAAGCGTGTGAACCGGAAAATGAGAAATTATTTTAAATAACGCGCGTGTAAGACATTTAAGAAGCTTATTTTATTTACAACAAATACGTCAATACTTCTGTTTAAATCCTGTTTTATTTTATTTTTTGGGGAGAAGGGGGGGGGGGTTAGAGTGAATCCATTCATGCAAAATTATAAGTAGTTCTGAAATTAAAGTTTCCATTTTAAGTTCATACTCCTGAAGCAATGTTTTGTGCAGCAATCTTAGCTAGTTGTCCAATTTAAATTTTAGCAAGTTTTCACTTAAAACATCAATTAACAAACATGCAAGTTAATGTTTAATTTGCCACTCAATTCCAAAAAAGTTGTTGAAAACAATTATTACAGCAAATTTTATGCAATTCTATCACAAAATTCGTATTTTTTCCGCTATTCCTTCAATTATTTTGCATTTGTTTAATTTGCCACTCAATTCCAAAAAAGTTGTTGAAAACAATTATTACAGCAAATTTTATGCAATTCTATCACAAAATTCGTATTTTTTTCCCGCTATTCCTTCAATAATTTTGCATTTTTTTCTGCGATCTTTTACCGAAAATTGCATTTATTCGCGATCTTTTGACAAAAATCGCAGGGTTTTTTCGCGATCTTTTGACGAAAATCATGGTTTTTTTCTCAATCTTTTGACGCAACCCACATTTTTCTTGTAATCTTTTGACGCAATCTGTGCTTTTTTTTTTCATGATCTTTTAACAGAATCTGCATTTTTTTCATAATCTTATGACAGAATCTGCGTTTTCCTTGCGATCTTATGACGGAAGCTGCGTTTTAAACATATTTCGACGAAAACCGCTTTTTTTTGCAATATTTCGATGAAAAACGTGTTTTTTTTCGTGATACTTTGTGGAAAATAGCATTCTTTCACGAACTTTCAATGAAAATGGTGTTTTTTCAGCAATATTTTGATGAATATGGCTTTTTTCAGCTACCTTCCGGTGAAAGAAATCCGCGATTTTCTCTCGATCTTTCAACGGAATCATGTTTTGCTCGTGATGTCTTGTCGAAAGCCACGTTTTTCTCGTGATTTTTGACAAAAAAAGTTTTTTTCTCGCGATATTTTGACAAGAATAGAGTTTTTTCTTTTGAGATATTTTGATGCAATCCACATTTTTTTTTTTTTTTTTTTGTGATCTTTTGACGAAATCCGTGTTTTTCTTGCCATTTTATGACAGAATCTGCGTTTTTCTCGCAATCTTATGACAGAATCTGATTTTTTTTGGAATCTTATGACAGAATCCACATTTTTCTTGGAATCTTATGACAGAATTTGCATTTTTCTTGCAATCTTATGACAAAATCCGCATTTCTCTCGCGATATTTCGACGAAAATGGCATTTTTTTCGCAATGTTTTGACGAAAATAGCTTTTTTTAGCGATATTTTGTCGAAAATCTCATTTTTTCTCCCGCGATCTTTGAATTATTAAAAATCAAAAACACAAAAAATAAAAAAAAAGCGGAAAACCACAGATTCGAGGAAGAATCTCATGCCTGGTGTTATCAGATGGGTTCAATGATTAATTCTTTTTAAAAAGATAACTACACTGCTATAGTACGTAAATTTTATTTTTATATAAATCACAGTATTTTAGTATCAAACACAATTTTTGGATATTGCACTTTTTTTAGTCCCAAGAGTATGATTTATTATCGAGACAAGTAAAATGTTTTTTGTTATAAATTGCATATGGTTTATGTGAGTAGAGCACACATATTTTTAAGTGTTTGCAAAAAATTTAATTTAAAAATATTTTGCAATAAAAGAATTGGAAATATTCATAAAATTCTTCTCTGATAGTCACAAGAGTAACAATGAATGTTCCAATATATTCTATAATAGCATTTTCTTTAAAAAAGAAAGTTTAAAACAAAACTCAACATAATTACAAATTTTACATTTTAATATATTTTATTTAATTAAAAACTAAAGCTAAACAAATGAAAAGCATATCAAAAACAAATTTAATTGGATTATTTTTCTTTTTAAAAAAATCCAAGAATAAGGCAAAAATATAAAATTTACTGCTTTACTGATTCCACTGTAGCTGACTGGGAATAAAATTATATAATGTAAAAAGTGTCACAATAAATGTAATGTAAAATATATACCATAATCAGCTGCATCTTCTTGACCCTTAGGAAGAGTATTTAAGTTATATTTGTCCCTCATTCGGTCTCCAGGACGGTTTCTGGTCCAAAACTTGCTGCAAAAAAAAAAATAATAATAATCTTAATATAGCTACAGTATTTGGTTGAAAAATAAAACTCAGAAAAGGAAAATGATTCATAAAAGTGCACATGCAATTAAAATTTAGAAATATTTACTGTTTAAATTGCAACTAAAATTTAAAATAAGATTATTGCTATGAAAAATACCCTTTTTCAGCATTTATAATTTTAAAAATCACATAAATTAAGTTTACATAAATAAAATATGCTACATGTTGAAGTAACACAATGAAATAAATTATAAAAAATGTAAGTATTTCTACAACATTAATATAGATATTGAAAGAACTCAAATTCTAGATTAAGTAAACAAAAAAGTTTCAATTTTTCAATGATTAATATTTCTTTTTAAAAAATTGTTAAAAATCAAATTCAAATTAAATTATGAGTTCAATAATATTTTTTAAATACATAAATAAACAAAATGATAAAAACTTTTGCTGAATTTGATTTCTATTGACAAAATGTATTTAATCAGACTTTTAAAAGTTTTACATATATGCAATTTTATTTAGTTTAATTTCATTATATTTTTACATAATTACACAACATTTACATTACACACTCACAAATGTCACGCAGAAAACTGAGCCTTACCTAGAATGATCATTAGATCCAGAGCACAATATGTGACCAAGAGGATGCCATGCTAAGGACCAAACACAAGAATCATGGGCCTGTTCCATGCAGCCAACTTCTTTATCAGCACTATAAATGAAATTCAAAGAGACTTCTTATCATGTACAAAACTCATTGTATGGTAGTTTAAAAAAGTTCTTTTTTTGTCTAGTCTTGTTTTTTAAAGCTTTTTAAATCACAGAACAAACTGCACAATGAGGCTCATAAACAAAAACAGTAAGTCAAAGGTTAATTTGGCAAACAAGTTAAAAGGGAATAGACCAACAACATATTCTCTGCATTCTTCAAATTACTTCATTTTTTTATCTTCAATACTGAAACAATGAAGACATTGATAAGACATATTGCATCTACTGTTAAAAACAGAAATTTAGGGCAACATATAGTGAGAAATACAATACCACCTTGATATTCTTCAAGCTATAAGGAAGGGGGCAGAGAGTTGCATGTTGAAATTTTACTATTTTTGTTTGTTTTTATTACAAACTTAATGATTACATTTACAAAAATTACTATCTTACAGTATGATAAATTCTGTATAATATAAATTTTTTTTTTAAATCAAAGAAAGAATTTATATGATCATTTTGAATAATTGCAAATACCATATTTACTTGTGTATAGGGCACACGTGTGTATAAGGAGCACCCCTACTTTACAAGTAAAAATGGTGATTTCTTAAAATCTCATATATAAGGTGCACCATAAATTTGATACGCTAATGAAGAATGACCAAAATAATTTCACTAAAAAAAAAAAGTCGAAACAAACATTACACCAGACCAGAAAACAAGACAAAAATGCATTTTTAGACTTCGGGTTGTAAGAGAATGACGGGAAATAGGAATGAGTGACGGTAAAGAGAATTGCTAATTAGCGTTTAGATAATGTCATTCGCTCTGTTGTATAAAAAACTGCAAGGAATGAAATAAATATGCAGTAATACTTTAATTAAGTAATATTTTCCAAGTTTCAATATCTTCTTTGAATAATTTCTTGTTTCATATGTATATCGTTCAACTGCATCCAACAGTAAAAAATTATTCCATGTATAAGGCGCACCTAGGAGTTTTGTCCTTATTTTTTGGGAAAAAAGTGCGCCTTATACATGAGTAAACACGGTAGTTAAAACATCTGTCATAATTTCAATGTAATACTAAACTAAAAAGAACTAAATTACAATAGTCTCATAATACAATAAAACTGACAATACTAGGATTTAAATATATTATAAACTTACCCAACAACCCAAAACATAACACAGCCATCAGAGCCACCACTAGTAAAAAGACTTTCATGAATAGGATGCCATGCCAATGCTAAAAATGCAACAAAAAGGCATTTAATAAATCTGAAATGTATATATATATATCAAAGTATATATCTATCTATATATATACATAGATAGATATAGTATATCGATCTATCTATCTTATACTATAATGCGAGCAAAAATTGTGTGTGTGTGGGTAAATTTTATCTCAAAAACGGCTCTAACGATTTTCGCAAAAATTTGGATTTTACCATTTTCGGGCACGAGAAGACCATTGGGCTAGGTCCCATGTTCGGGAAAATTCGATTACTGGGTCATTTTGGGTCACAATGGGTCAGGATCAAGCTATTTATATCTAGAGAACGGCTCGATGGATTTTAAGGCAATTTTGTATCCAATCGTTTTTTGGCACGAGAAAACTATCGGGCTGGGTCACATGTTCGAAAAATTTCGATTAGTGGGTCATTTTGGGGTCATTATGGGTCAAGCCATTTTTATCTAAAAAACGGCTCTAACGATTTTGACCAAATTTTATATTGTATCGCTTTGGATTACAAGAAGACCATTGGGTTAGGTAACATGTTCGAGAAAATTCGGTTAGTGGGTCATTTTTGGGGTCATTGTGGGTCATACTATTTTTATCTAGAGATCTTCTGACGCAATTTTGACTAAAAATTGCATTCTATGGTTTTCGGGCACAAAAAAAACATTGGGCTAGGTTACATGTTCGAGAAAAAAATTTAATGGGTCATATTGGGTCATTAAGGGTCTGGGTCAAGCTATTTATATTTAAAGAACGGCGTGATCGATTATAACGAAATTTTGTATGTAACAGTTTTTTGACATGAGAAAACTAATGGGCTAAATCACATGTTTGAGAGATTTCGACTATAAGAGTCATTTGTGGGTCATGATGGGTCATAATGGGTCATGGTCAAGTTATATCTAAAGAACAGGTGGATCGATTTTAACGAAATTTTGTATGCAACATTTTTTTGGCACGATAAAATCATTGGACTAGGTTACATGTTCGAAAAATTTCGATTAATGGGGGGTCATTTGGGGTCATTAAGAGTCTGGGTCAAGCTATTTATATTTAAAGAACGGCGTGATGGATTATAACGAAATTTTGTATGTAACAGTTTTTTGACATGAGAAAACTAATGGGTTAAATCACATGTTTGAGAGATTTCGACTATGAGGGTCATTTGTGGGTCATAATGGGTCATGGTCAAGCTATGTCTAAAGAACAGGTGGATCAATTTTAATGAAATTTTATATGCAACATTTTTTTGGCACTATAAAATCATTGGACTAGGTTACATGTTCGAAAAATTTCGATTAATGGGACATTTTGGATCATAAAAGGTCTGGGTCAAGCTACATATAATTAAAGAACGGCAGGATCAATTTTAACGAAATTCTGTATGTAACAATTTTTAGAAACGAGAAAACTAATGGACTAAGTCACATATTCGAGAGCTTTCGATTATAAGGTTCATTTGTGGGTCTTAATGGGTCAAGGTCAAGCTATATCTAAAGAATGGGTGGGTCGATTTTAACGAAATTTTGTATACAACATATTTTTGGCATGAGAAAATCATTGGGGTAGGTCACATGTTCGAGAAATTTCGATTAGTGGGCCACTTTTGGGTCATTCTAATTTTATCTAGACAACGTTTCGCGCAATTTTGAATAAATTTTGTATTTTATCGTTTTCGGGCACAAGAAAATCATTGGGTTATGGCAGATTTTTGAGAAAATTCGATCAATGGGTCATTTTGGATCATAAGGGGTCAGGGTCAAACTAACTATATCTAAAAAACAGCTCAATCGATTTTATCTAAATTTTGTATCTAATGTTTTTCGGCATGCTAAAACTAATGAGCTAGGCCACACTTTCGAGAGATTTCGATTATAAAGGTCATTTGTTGGTCATGATTGGTCATGCTAATTTTATATAGAAAATGGTACTCACCATTTTGACTATACTTTGTATTATATCGTTTTTGAGCAAGAGAAAACCATTTGGCTTGGACACATACTCGCGAAAATTCGATTAGTGGGTTGGGTCATTTTGGGTTTTAATGAGCTAGGGTCATTCTAATTATATATAACAACGACTCAATCAATTTTACCTAAATTTTGAAACAAAACGTTTTTTGCCACGAGAAGACTATTGGGCTGAGTCGCGTGTTAAACAAAATTATATTAGTGGGTCATTTCGCTTCATTGCTGAATGCTGCCAAGCTAATTTTACCTAAAAAATGGCTTAAACGATTTTGATTCAATTTTATATTCTACTGTTTTTGATTACCTGAAGACGATTGAGCTATGTCACATGCTTGATCAAATTTGATTAGTGGCTCATTTTGGGTAATACGGGTCAGGCTCACGAAAATATGGCAAAAGCCAATAACTTGGTGATATTTGGCAAAATATTCCAAATGACATATAGCCAAAAAATCGACTATAAAAATTACGAAAACCAAAACACGTATTTGGTGCCAAATGAAAGAATGCCTCCAAATTTGGCTATATCTAGCAAAAAATATTGTCTTTCAGAATGTACAGAATTTTTTTATACATTCTTAAGAGGATTCGAGATGCATGGTTAAACCAATCAGAGTCGAGCTAAAAAAGTGATTTAGATCAATGTCCTTTTGTTGTAAATTTTAAAATAAAGTAAAATTTATAAACATGTGCATAAAAACATAGTTTTCTTATTGATTGTTTTTCTAGATAATACTATTATAAACATGTTTTACAGTAATAATACAGAGTTAATGATACAGTGAAAATACTATATCATGTTGAACACAAAGTTAATTTTGACCGAGCTAAGCTCGGTCTCCCCTGCTAGTATATATATATATCAATATCTATATATATCAAAGTTTTTTTTTTTTTTTCAGCAAAAGGCAATATAGAAGAAATTCATACAAAAATATATCAGATTAAAAAATGGATTTCAATTATTAATATGGAATAAGATAGATAAAAGAACACTAATTTTATAATTTTTAAGTGGCTATGAATAAACACAAATGACACCTGTAAAAAGCATAATAGAGCAGTGATTCCCAAATTGTAGTTTGAAGATTTAATTACAGATACAATGGATTTTTAAGAATTTCCTTTAAAAAGAATATATGGCTTAAACACCTCTTAAGATTTTTATGACTTATATATTTTTCTTTTTATTATGAGTTACTAAATCTCTTTCCTTTAAAACAAGGCAATCTCTTTGGTCACATTTGGCAACATATGTCATGCAAGCCAAATGTGACTGGTGATACCCTATAATGCTATGTTAATATTCCTGCAGATCTATTATTTCTTTCTTTCTATTTATTTGTTTATTAATCATTTGGAAAGTGGATGTTAGCCAAGGGATGTTAATGTTTAATCCATGGAATGCATAATATATGACTCTGTTGTTACATAAGCTGTGTTTTGATTATCATAAAAATGAAATTTTAACTGACTTTTATTAACTCAATGAGAAACATTCAAACATTTTGCTTTGAACAATGGATAAATTTAATTTATTTTATTTTTTATAGTTTTAAGGGTTAAATGTAACAGAATAATTGAACTACTTTAATTTAATGAGGGGTGAGTTACATGTGATTAAAAGTTGGTTTCTTTTAGTATATAAAAATTAGTACACTGTTAAAAATATTATGAAAAATTAGCTCTGATTTTAAAGTTCATCAATTTTCAAACAAATGAAAACGTCACATAGATGACTACAAAAATAGATAATCTTTAAAAACAGAGGTAATTTTTTATATTTTTTTCTTTTAGCAATTTAGATTCTTTTCGTAGACAAAAGTTTAAACCCTTAGTAAATCTTACGATTAGTTAAAAAGAATCATTTTCCAAATGGTCATTCCAATTTGTTAAATTATATATATATTTTTTTTAAATTTGTTTCCAAATTATAGTTTTGCTTATACATTTTTTATTTTATTGTAATAATAAATAAAAAATTTTTTAAATTATCCTTCTCTTATGAAAATTAAAACGTCTTCTAACCCAGGAAATAATCAACAGAGCTTAAAGAGTTAAATTACATTTTAAATGAAAAGGTTTATAAAATCAAAAGTTTTCAATTGTTTAAAATTATTAAATAAAAATAGAAAAATACATTAACATATTAAAAAATATTACATAAGCTTCTCGCCCTACTTGCAGACCTGCCAACATTCGAAAATGCGAAATCATAACACTCAAAATGCAAATTAATTTTGAGCTGCCAAGTGTTTTCACAGTTATATTTTATTATCTTGATTTTTGTTTTTCATTATTGATCTCAATTTGAGAAATTAACAAAGAAAAACTATAGCTGAATGAAATGAAAAGTATAAATAGATCCATTGTGAAACAGAGATTCTAAAATCTTATTTTATCCCCTAACACATCCTTTTTGTACCTTTTCAACAAGCGATACAATTTTTCGTCATTTTTAGATCAATTATTAATTTAGTTAAAGTTATCAACTGCTGAAACTAATAAAACAAGTGTGTTTTGGACACGCTGCAAAGTCAAGAAAAACATCCTTGCCTAATATACTTCTAAATAGGGACCGTTCAAGTATTACGTAAGCATATTTTTAGTCATTTTGTACCCCCTCCCTCCCCCTTGTAAGAAAATATAAGCAAATGCTAGAACCCCTCCCCCCTTTGCTTACGTAAGATTTTACGACAGTTTAACTGTAGAACGCTCTTTCCCCAACATATTTTGTTTGCTTGTTGAATTTGAACTGCAGTTGCTTCGTTGTTTAATGCTTACGTAAGAATTGTCGTGACCCCCTCTCCCCCTTGTCAGAAAAAATAAGCAGACTCTGGACACCCCCCTCCCCCTTTAGTGCTTACGTAATACTTGAATGGTCCCATAGTGTTATGAAATGAAAAACCAAGTTGACACAGGATTCAGTATAAGACACCTGATTTAAATAAAATCAGTCCTAGGACCGCTGAGTCGCTCTTCAAAAAGAGAGAAGAGAGACTAAATTGCAAGAAAATGAGATTAAAATGTAAAAGAAAGAGACTAAAAGGAAACCAAATAAAAAAAGAAAAATTCTTTTCACTTAAATGTTTGATACACAGACAAACACTATAAGATTTAACACCATCCGCAAAATGCATTTTCAGTGCATTTCAGTGAGTTTTGAAAGAATTGTAAATCTTGTTAATTGGTCACAGAAAAATATCTCAAATCATGATAATGCATCAAGACATGGGAAAAAAATCACAAAATTTACTAAATGATCACAGAAACAAAACCATGAATTTCATCAAATGTTCTTCTGGGAAAATATTGAAATTCATCAAATTGCCACGAAAACAAGGCACAAAATTTGTCACATGATCTTGAGAAAAAAAATATCGAAATTAGTCAGATGTTCTTGGGATAAAAATCACAAAATTCATCAAATGGCCCCAAAAGAAAACACGATATTAGTCCAATTGGTCTTGTGTTAAATATTGTAAAATTCAGCAAATGTTCTAAAGATATATTTTTGCAAGATTCATTAAATGGGTCTCAAACAGATGGATGAATTGCAAAATTCATCAAATAATTGCTACATTCGAAGAGCAATCTCACAAATAATTGCTAATTTTGTCGAAGGATCATAGAAATGTGAAATTTATCAACTGGTCGCTAGAAAAATAATGAATTTCGTAGAATAAAGCCATAAAAAAATTTAAGGTAGCTGTCAATCGGTTACATTAACTGAATGTTGTGCAACAATCGTTTGCAGTATAATATAGCGAAGTTAAGCAAAGTAAAAAATCACAAAATTCATCAAATGAAAAAAGTGAAATCCGGGGCTGTACTGATGCCAAGGGATATTTCAACAAACTTTTTTCAATATTTCAGGACACATTTAATCGACATAGTACTTTTTCTTTCTTGGCCATTTGACAAAATTAGCGATTTTTCCCGGCTATTGCTTGCTGAAGTACATGATTTTTCTTCTGTGATTTTTTGCTGACATTTTCAATTTTTTTAGTGAAATTAGTGATTTTTCTTTCAGTGATCATTTGCCGAAATTTGCAATTTTTTTGGACCATTGTTAGCTGAAAATCGCAATTTTTTATGCGTTTATTTGACAAAATTTGTGATTTTTTTTCCCCCTATGATCTTTTGTCAAAATTTGCAATTTTTCAGCGATCATTTGTCGAAATTTGAAATTTTTTCATATTTATTTGCGAAAACTTATTTTTTTCTGCAATCACAGGAAAAAAAAAAATGTGAATTTTGGTTAACAATTTTTTTCTCTGCAATCATTAGTTAAAATTCACAATTTTTTTCTGTGATCGCCGAAAAATCGTGAATTTCAACTAATGATCAATTAAAAAACACAAATTTTGTCACAAAAATGCAAAACACAAAAAAAAGACCCAAAAAAATATTGTTTACTGTATTCTGGTGAATGATCACAGAAAAAAATTGCGAATTTTGACTAACGATTTTGGGGAGAAAAAAAAAAAAAAAAAAAAAAAAAAAAAACGCAAAATTTGACAAATGATCATTTGTCAAAATATGTGATTTTTTAAGTTGAGAAGTTTGCCGATATTTCCTCACAATAAATTGCTAAATTTTGCGATATTCCTCCCACGATCAAATAATGAAAGTTACCAACTTTTTCCTGCAACCAATCGTTGGGTAAGAATTTAAGTGAAAAAAGAGACTAAATCTGAAAAATATAAACTAAAAGAAAGAAATGAAAAAAAAAAAAAATAGCAAGAAAAGCAAGTTTAGCGACTCACTCCGAGGCCTGTAAAATAAAAAATATACATGAGTGACACTAATATTAGAACATACTGGTAGTCAGAAAAATAAATAACTAACAAATTGATCAAGTACGATATAACTGTATATAACTGTTAAATGATATAACTGTAAATGTGTATTTACTTGTAGCTTCTTTTTTATGTCCTCTAAATGTTTGCATTTCTTGATTCATATTTCTTATGTCAAACAGTTTAATTAGATGATCTCTGGAAGCTGTCAATAACCAATTTCCATTTTTATTCCATTTTGCATCCATAACTGTATTTTTATGAGCATGTCTAGAAAAAAAAGAAAAATCACATTAAAAATTTATGGAATGTTCCATTATTGACTACATTTACATTTAATTATTTAAAAGAAAAAAAAAATGAAATTATGCCACTTTTTTGGATATTATAAAGGAAATTTTTAAAAACCCAAATAAGATATGCTTTTTTAGAGTTATCAAAATAATGAGATTAGATTTAATTTACATTTAAATGTACATAGTAAACATATTTCTTATACAGTGAAACCTCCAAATAGCGGACATCTCGGGAGCACGAAAATTGTCCGCTATTCGGAGATGTCCGCTATTGGGAAAAACCTCGGAGATTCAAAAATTGCTAAGAAATGCTTAAAGTTTCATTAATTGACGTTTATATGCCCTAAAATTCTAATATATGATTAATCAAAAATTAAAAAATATTTTTAAGCAATAAAAATGAAATAAAGTGATGCGTACCTTTATACACTGTTTATTACATTCTTACGAAAAAAATTTATTTAAAAAGTTTCCTTTTGCATTTAAAGATTACATGTAATTTTTTTTCAATGTGAAATTTTAAACCGCTCAATAGTTTTTATTTTTCTGAATCATCTTAAAGAAAAAAAAAAAAATTATAACTGCTCACTGCATTTTGCCACTTTTTAAAAGCATAAAATCTCTAATTTTACGGAGGGGTGTGGAGGGGGGAGCATTGTGATGCTCCAGGAAATAATGCCCTCTAGACCATCCCCTGAATTTAATAATGGACGTGCGAGGGAAGATTTTCTGTAATCACAAAATTGTGACACATTGCTCTGACAAATTTAGAGACTTTTTACTTCTTTTCTATCTTCGTTAAAAACAATTTTTCATACTTTATTGCCAAAATTACTGTCCGCTATTCGGAATGTCCGTTATTCAGAGGTTAAACATACAAAAATTTAGATTTTGGGAGTGGGGATCGGTAAACTGTCCGTTAAATAGAGGTGTTCGCTATTCGGGAGTGTCCGTTATGGAGGTTTTACTGCATCATGTTTTAAAGTTTCAACTGGTTTTCTTTCAAAGGAAAATAACAAGAATTTAAAACAAATTCGATGACGAAAACTTTCCTTCCATGCATTTTTTGTTCATTTCCAATGTTTAAAAAATCATATACTTCAGAGACATACAATACATGCAGTTACTTCTTAACTTATATTGTTGTAATTATTTATTCATGCATGCATGCATGTGTGTTTTTTACTTTAGAGAAAAATCCCTTTAAATGTAGAATTACTCTTTAGAAAAAATACATAACTCAAAATTAAAAAAAAAAGAAGCATTTGGCACTTTTATGAAATATTTAAATTTATTTTTTCTTACATTCTGTTTTTGTATGTACGTATGAATTTATGATTGCTAATTTTAAAATAATTTCTTTAAGTATAAATGCATGTAGATATATACTTATAGATAAATGGAAAAAAAACACAACAACATTAATTTATTTTGCAAACTGGTATGAAATAAATCAAATTTAATGCCAATTTATTTGAGATTAAAAGTGCGACTCACATACGTATACATGCATTAAAATATATATATATATATATATATATGTATATATATATACATATATATATGAATAAATTTTTATTTTTAAGGACTAATTCTATCATTCTTTTTCTCTTTAATGACCCTCGCTAGATAGCGTTGAAGCAAAAAAAAGATTATGTTGATGATATTAGAAATTTCAAATTAAAAAGCGAAAAAGACAAATCCTGACAATTGCAACCTATTTATTTCACAAGAGCTGGATGTTTAACATAAATTAATATTTAACATTTCAGATAATTTAATCAAATTTAGATAAATATAAGTTTGTGCAATTGTTCTGTTTAACTCAGTAGATTTGTTATTTACATTCTGACAATGGCGACACGAAACATCTGATGAAAGACATGTTTTTATTGGCTCTTGGAGTAAAAATGCACCAATCGCAAATAGTTTACAAAGCTTATTTTTTAAGAAAAGAGTCCCATGTTTTTATTTTAATTACTAATTAATGTGCAACTTTCGGATCCAGAACTTCCTTGATTTCTAAAGTTTTAAAGATCATTATAATATAATTTTGCAGGAATTAAGTTGCCACCCAAATATTGCAACAAACTTGAATGATAATACCTGTGGCCCCATGACCTAATAGTATTTATGAAGCATTCACATGCATAAGGAATTAAAAAACAATTATACATTTTAATACTAGAAAATTTTTATGTACTTTCCACTATATCCAAAGTAAGAAATATTTTGCATTAAATAAGGCAAATAACGCTTTTTAAAAAAAATCCTAGTATGAAAACAGATAAGTTTTTTAATTTCTTATGCCTATGAACCCTAATCTATGTGATTAATTCCTATTAAATTATTATGACTGCAATAATATGATGTTTATTGCTTTTATACTGCTACTAGGTATTGCATTAAACAAATATTAAAAGTTGTTATCTAGGCTTTAAAAACTGATGGTATCCAGAGTACAACATTTCCATTATTATTCATGTATAAAACCATCCCTGTCTTTAAGGATTAATATCTCGGCTAATTACAGATGAATTTTTTCAAAAATTATTTTCAACTATGCTTTTATATTTCTGTTATGATAGATATCTTCAACATTCCTCAACACTTTTAGTCAATGCCCACAAATCATAATTTGTATGTAACAAAAAATATGCTTTTCACAAAAACTATGCGACCAAGAGTAATTGCTATAATTTTCCTGCAAGGTTTAAAGTAACATCTACAACCTCTAATTTTTTCATAGTTTTAATTTCTGTAGATTAAGAATTAAATTAAGGGGGGGCGGGGGGGGGGGGGTGAGAGACATTTTTGCACTATATTTCTGATGATATCTCAATATTTTTGATGAAAATATAATACTTAAAATTAAAAGAAATATATCTTGAGTTCAGCATAACAAAAGCTTTCACAAGATACCCCAGATGATATATAAAAGGATTTTTTTTTTTCAAGAAATTTAATTAGCCCCCCTACCCCTCACCTAAATATGTTTGTAAGTGTTTATTAATCTGTAAATATATGGTTTACTAGTCTTTATTACTTCCCCTAATTTGAGCTTTCCATGTTCCATAGTTTATGAGTAAAATGGTTGTGACAGACAGACACTGGAGTAATCTTATAATGATTCCATTTTCACTTTATAAGTACAATACCATAAAAAGAAAAAAAAAAAAAGAATTTTATGTTCACTATTGAAAGGAGACATTTTTATGGTGTAGAATTTAATTCTGAGAAACTTATGTTCACTGTTGAAAGAGGCATTTTTATAGTGTAGAGCTTAATTCTTTTAATGAAAGCAGAGGATTATATAGAATACAGCATCATGAGTTGTAGAACATACTGCCTGCTAAACACAGTGTGTGCGTTTTTCTACTTATTTAAATTGAAAGCTTTAATAGAAATTTACACTGAAAATATTTTTTTAGTTAGTTAGAAATATCCAAAGATTTTACTACTTATAGCAGCCTTTTTATCATATTTAATCAAAAATGAAAACATCCATTAACAGCAGCTCATTGGGCCTTTAACCCCCTCTATAAAATGGAAAAGAATAAAAATCCATATATAAGGTGATTGCCACTGTTTTAATTACAGTTCAGTTTTCCATAATTTTTTTAAAGCCGATCAAATAAACTTATTTTTAGAGTCAGGACGGTAGTTGACAAGGGTATCTCATAGACGACAGAGCCTCCTAATTTCTTAAATAATTATACTTGATAATTATTTAAAATTTATTATAAACCAAATATTTTAATGAAATTTAGAGCAAAAATTGTCAAGCAATATTGAAGAGTACTTAAAAAAATAATAGATTAAGAATATCAAATAACATTAAAAAGATTATTGAAATCATGTAACTTACATTGTAGCTAAAGACTGTGCACTTTTAGGATCCCACAGTTTTATAGGTTGCTGACTATCTTTGCTTCCTGATACAATGAGAGATTTTGTAGGATGCCAATCTACGCATTTTACATCTGCACCATGACCTGAAATAAACAATACAATATTTATCGATGTACTAAATGTGCTTGGGAGAATAAAGCATAACTCAGTCTAGAACAGAAAAATCTTTATCAATGAAGTAAATAATTTTATTTATATTCAAAAGCAACTTTAATATTTTCAATCTTGAAATGATAAAATATTGACCAAACTAAAAAAGCTCTTTTTTAACTGATTTAAATAAAGAAGAATTGCCCTTTTTTATTTAATGCATGTAGGCATATAGCTTTTAAATAGATGTTCAGATTTTGACACTTTTTTTCTGTTGCTATAAATATCCCATATAAATTTTATCAGGATGACACAATTAAGTGCATTTAACACTTTCAAACATAATTGAAAAGTGTTTATAAATTCAATTTGCCTATCTAACTGTGTTCTAACTTGCATAAATATAGTCTGATTGCCATGAAATTAATATATGTTATTCATGGTTTATTATAACATGTTTACTATTGAAATTGAAGTATATAACATTTATGCTTCATTAACAAGAGAACTCAAATGAATTTTGTTTTCTTTTTTCATATGGGAAAAAATTATTTGCAGTATATTTTAATAATATTACACAATTTAAATCATATTAAATTTTTATGCAATTTTATATATAGGTGTACTAAAAAGGATTTGCTGTAGAATCTGGTATGTATATAATTTATAACTTATTTACAGGGACACATAAAGGTATTTAGCTATAACATTGCCTTCTATTAAGAATAGTTGCTGGAAGTACATTTTCAGTTGTAGTATGGGTCTTTTAATTTAACTTTATATATATATATATATATTTTGGACTGTTTAAATTCTATTAATCATACACAACGCTAAATACAGGTGTGCTAAAAAGGATTTAGACTCTGGTATGTATATAATTAATAATTCATTTACAAGGACACATAAAAGTATTTAGCTACAGCATTGCCTTCTATTAAGAATAGTTGCTGGAAATACATTTTCAATTGTAGTATGGGTTTTAAGACTTAACCTTTATATGTATATTAATTGGTGCGTTTAAATACTATTAATCATATACAAGGCTAAACAAAAGTTTCAAGCATATTAAGCCTTCCTCCCTTTTATTATTCAATTCTAGCTACAGCCCTGATCCAAGGATAGAGATTACTAATTGCAGATACACAAGGGTGAAGGAGTTTTATTAATTTTATATTTAAAAATATAAAAAAGGTCATGAATAGAAAATAATAAATGGGCCATTCTCCTGTTATGTACGGGACATTTGCAGATCTTTGAAGTACGTAAAAATAGTGAAATAAGATATGTATTAATTTCTTTTTGCATTTGAATTCAACAGAAGAGCTTATTTTCAAATTTTAGGTAGAAAACAAAACAATAAATAGAATTTAAATACTCAAAAACTTATTTAATATACTTGTTATGCACGGGACTCAGAAAAAAAGAAAAATTCCACTTTGACTTATATATGTCATAAACTCTGTGAAGTTAGAACTTGTATATAGCCATTTTATTTTTTTCCTAACAGCTGAATAGTTACTGAAACCTATTACGCCATTTTTTTTTCAAAATCATTATTTAGTAAAATTTAAAATTTATTTAATTTGTGTTATGCACGGGACATGGCTCATGTTATGCACGGGACATGTCTGAATCTTACTTTATTTCATCAGAAAGACTTAAGAAATTAATATGTTAATTACTTTTCTAATGGAATAAAAATTACTATATATTACTTGACATAATTCAGATAGAATTTTGAAGGGTAAATGTTATCCATTTCATTTTATTTTATTATTGTTACTAATATTTTTAATTATGTGGCCATCACATGATTCATAATATTTACTATAATCATAATATGGACTATTATTAACCGTTACATATCTGAAAGAAGCATATTCTATTTTTAAAGATGAAAATCCAAACTGCACAATCAGCTTTTCAACATTTTGCAAATTACGACCAGAAAATGTTTTTCTTATGCGTCAGACTCCTGAAGATCAATGCAAATGCATGGTATGTGAAAACTTCTTTCTCATGCTAAAAGCATTAAAAATTCCATATGATTCAAAATTATTTTGGGAAGAAACCCTGTGTGATGATTCTATTAACTCTAAATGTTGACAGGGAATTTGTAACGTTTGCTGCAAAGGACAAAATTTAAAATGCATTGAAGATCTTTCTAGTCATGTTTATTGGAAAAAAATGAAGACACAAAAATAAATTGCCAAGTAAAAGAGACATGCATTGGGGAACTTTTAGACTGTATGCAGGACAAATTTTCAGCAATCAGTTCTCACATGAACACTAAAAGAATCCAATTTCAAGAATTTCAAAGAGATAAAAATTCTCCTGAATCAAGGATCTTACAGATGGATTTTGCTATGAACTATAGTTGCTCATACCAGGATGAAGTCCAGAGTGCATTTTGGTCACAAAAAAGCATAACTCTATTTACAGCTGCAATTTTTGCACATGAAAAATGTGATACTTACTTAATATGTTCTGATACATCTGAGAAGGAGAAAAATACTGTGAGAGCCTTTATTGAAAAAATTTATGAGAAAATTCAGCCAAAGGCAAGAGAAAATCATTACTTTGAAGAGATATTATGGACAGATGGCCCTTCATCCAAGTTTAAAAATCGATTCATGACCTTACTACTACAAGAACTCAGCTCTAAATTTAAAAAAACTTTCCACTGGAAATATTTTGCAACTTCACACGGAAAAGGCGTAGTGGATGGAATTGGTGGCAAGGCAAAATGTTTGGTACAAAATGCTGTCATCATGGTATAAAGTGTTCACCTTCTTCTGGTTTAGAATTTTTCGCTAATACAATAACACCAATAAAACAAAATCTTGATATCACACCAAATAATGCAGTAAATGTTTCTCTATAGGAAACTGGGTTGTAGTGAAGTATGATGAATGTTTATACGCTGGAGAAGTCACACGAGTTATTGGTAACGATATTACAGTTTCTGCAATGGAAAAGGCTGGAAAGTTTTAGAAATGGCCAAAAAGGGAAGATAAAGTCTTCTACAATATCAGCAAAGTGATTAAATTAATTCAGCTACCTACAGTTGTAAATGCGTGTGGAGTTTTTGACTTTCCAGATTTTTAGGAAAATAAGTGTTATGCACGGGACATGAAAAGACGCTCGCTGATAATACTCTTAATTTTAAACTTTCAGAAAATTTCTTCATAGTATAAATTAGTACTATCAAAAACAAAGTAAATTTATAACAGTTTTGATTTTGGTAAAAAAATAAATGAGAAAAATAAAAAAGATCATGTTTTTGTGTTATGCACGGGACACATCATTTTGTTCTAATAAATCATCATTTTTTGTAAATTTTTATTGTGATATTTTATTTTTTTGTTTTATTCTTAAATAAGAACATTATGTAAATATATTTAATAAAAAAAGAATTGAAATACAAGCATATTTTATCAATTAAATAAAAACATGTAAATATACTGATTATGATGAGAAAATTTAAAAATTATAATGCTGACTTTCAAAACTTGATAGCATATTAAAAAAATTAGCTTAAACAAACATTTTATGTCATTTCTTAAGGTTTAACTTATATACTTCAATAAAGCACAAATAAAAAACACATACAAGTAAAAAAAAAAAATTGGGGTGCAGATGGTTTACAGCGGAGAATGGCCCAAATAAAGATTTTCATATGATAAAAAGGTTTTGTAATGATCTTTGGAAAGAATTTGTTAGTAGCTATTGTATCTAGGATCTATTGAATTCCATCTATTCTGCTAAAATGCCTGCTTTGGCAATGCGTCTGTTAATTCATTACTGAAATGATCTGCATGTGCTCATCTTCTAGAATACAACCATTAGAGTTAACATAAAATAACAACCAGTGCTCTCGTTGACTTTTGACAAACGTTAGTAATGTGGCTAATTAAAAATAAAACACATTCGCCAAATGAAAAAAGTATTAGCAAAATAAATTCGCTGCATAGCACAAAAAAAAAAAAAAAAAAAAAAAAAAAAAAAAAAAAACAGCAAAAAAAAAAAAAAAAAAAAAATCTTCAATCTTTTAATGTACCCCCCCCCCCCCTCCCTTTTTTTTCAATATCGTTTTTATAACTGTGACAGCGATTGTTACTAATCTAATTTCAACTATCCGCTACAAATATAAAAAATATGTATATGGGTGATTCTCAAAATAGGGGACAATTTCAAAAGTAAAATCTTAAAAAAATTACTGTTAGCAAAATTTCTGAAAAAAATAGGTGTTATTAATATAGTATTAGGTATACTTTAAATGTAGTCAGCAGAGCTAAATATTTAAAAATTAACTTTAAAAAAAATAATTAGTATTTTTTGAGCCATGCTAATGACAAAACAAATTGCATGGAATAAATATATTAAGAAATTTTTATTTTCTTCATGTTTAAATATTTTTTCCTATATTTATTAGCCTTCCTTTTCAGCAAATGGTTTCCATTTTTACATATATACATATAAGGAGAATAAAAACATTACCAAAGAGAAAACTTTGTTTACATGAGCAACATTCTGACACTAACAATGTAAGAAGCTATCTTAGTAATTTTCTGACAGATTTAATCCATATTTTAGGGATAATAAATGTAATGCCTAAATTTATATGTAAAATTTAACTTTATAAAGGATACAATATAAGCAATTGTTACATTTATGAATATAGGAGTCTTTAGCATGGACAGAAAAACCATGCTAATGACACTGATATTTGCCCATGCTAATGACAAATTTTAATTTAAATAAGATTATAAGCCATAATATAATCACAATGCAATAGTCCTTTCTGGGGCTTTTTAAAACACAAATGTCCTATGCAAATAAGTAAAATAAAAATTTTAATTATAAAATAAACATGAAAATTATTATCCATTCTAATGACATACAATTGATGTACGCCCCTAATATTCAACTTCTATTCTTAAAATACAATACATGCTTCCATTTTCAGGCTGGGATAAAATGGCTACTTGTTGCCATGGAGAAACTTTATATTTTCAAACTATTGTCATATGTGAAATCGAAATTTTGATTAATAACCAACTGTTATAGTATGACCTTGTTTTGAAAATAGAATATGGAGGACAAACTTTAATTCCTTTTTTATATACTATAATTTTATTTTTAAAAAGAAATTTATTGGATAAATCCTCTCCTTGATTAATTTAAAGAAAGAATAACATTTGTTTTATTTTATAAACATGATATTAACTCTTGAAAAATGCTAGTATATACAAGGCTCAGCTGCTGTGGACATCCATGCTAATGACATTTTGAACATTTATTCTGTTATTTTAAGGTGTTTTTAACTAAAAAGTGAGTAATTCTTGAGTGCAAATAATGAATAATATTAAGACAAACATATCTAAATGTAAAAACATGACAGAAAACCTCTCAATCTTTTCTGTATGCCGAAAGACATAAATTGTCCCCTATTTTGAGAATCACCCATATATTAAATATATGTATATATGCATATGTATGAAAAACGAAAAAAAAAAGAGCAAAGATTGAGCACTAGCAATTTGGCGAATCTAATCGCTTGTTTACTCGCCAAATGAAGAATTTAGTCGCAATTTGGCGCATTGGCGAGCGACAGCGAAAACACTGATAACAACAAATAACAGCAAAATAACAAAGATTTTTCAAAAATTACAAAAACTAAATAATAATGAAAAGAATTTAGAAAATGTTAAATACCTCTAAGAATTTTCTCCTCAAAACATTTTAAGAAGTCCCAGATGCGGACAGTGCCATCATCAGAACATGTAACAAATTTTGTATCTACAGGACAAAAACTGGAAGTTGGAAAAAAATAATTAAAAATTAAAGGAAAACCAAATTTTCTAAATGAACAAAACATTAGTAAAATAAATAATTTTGAAATTTACATTTTTTAAAAGTTTTTTAGAAATAGGTTGAAGGTACCATTTTTACACTAAAAGTAAATGCAACTCTGAAAAATGCCGAGAAAAATAGATAAAACTTAAGCAAAAAATTTACTATACTAATTCTAGTTTATGAAACACACAGAGTAAGCAAAATAAAATATTTAATAACCTGGAGACAAAACTGGAATGTGACTAAGTGCTAACATCTTTGTAATTGAACTAAACACTCTTGCTCACAAGAGATATTCCAACAAATATAATATACAAATTAAAATTATATAAATATATATATATATATATATATATATATATATATATATATATATATATATATATATATATATATTACCACTGTCTTTTTAGTATTCTGGCTAATCTCTTTTGACTATATTTTGTAAAATCTTAAAGTTATTATACCCCCAGGGGGATACTTTCTTTAGGTATTCACGGACTTCACAACCCCGGGGCACCTGAGTGATCTTTCTCCTTTCCTTTTCCTCTTACTCCTCTGGTCTTCCTTTCCTCTTTGTTTCACTCTCGTTGTGGTTTCCTCTTCGGAGGTGAGGGCAATTCTGTATGAGCCGATATCATCCTGTATGTTGACTCATGGAGAATTGTAAACCACCCACGTGTTGGCCGTGCGTGGCGACCCGTGTCCCTGGAAAGGGGGATCCTGGCAGTTGAGGGAAACCAACACACTGCTTTGGCCTCTGCTTCAGGTAGACGGGAGGTGCATATTGGTCCCGTATGTACCAATCGGCTGGTCAGCTGACTTTTGACACTGGCTTTAGGGATCAAGCGAGCGAGCAATTACTAGTCATCTCGTTAAGGGTGGAGACTGACATAGGATTGTTTTGTGACCGTATAGGCCCTGGTTAGCACTGGTGCATGAATGTGCATCCCCTTGTTGGGCTCGGTAGTGGGTGGTGCGGCCGGGGTCCGAATTATTTTTTCTCCAACTATGGATGGAAAAATCTCTAATTTAAATAATTCTCTCCCATGTGGAGAGCAACAAATTGTGCAGAATTCATCGTTTACTCATTTCTTTGTAATCAAACGCACCGATAGCCTCTCAGATAATTCTTTTAAAAGAACTTCACCTTTTCTAATCGCAAAAACCTTTCAATCTGTTTTTGGTGACGGTCACACTCTCAAAAAATTGCAGTCTGGGGATTTACTGGTTGAGGTCTCTTCAGCCAGCCAATCACAGTTTCTGGTTAATTGCACTACAATAGGTTCTTTTGCCGTTTCTGTTAAAGCTCATCAAACTCTAAATACTAGCCGTGGTGTAATATCTGAACCAGAACTTTTATTTTCTACAAAAGAAGAACTCTTGGAAAATTTGAAAGATCAAAATGTCATAGATGTAAGGCGCATAACAATTCGTCGGAATGAAAAAGTGCTTCCTACAAAGCACATCATTCTGAGATTCAATAGTCCTAATCTACCTACAAGAATAAAAGCTGCCTATCTAAGTTGTCCTGTCCGACCTTACATACCTAACCCTCTCCGTTGCTTTAAATGCCAGCGTTATGGTCATAATAAAATCAATTGTCGTGGCAATGTTATCTGTGCTCGTTGTGCAGAAGTCGGCCACGACGATAAATCTTGTGAAAAATCTGAACGCTGTGCAAATTGTAAAGGTGACCATACTGCATACTCTCGCTCATGTCCAATTTGGAACCGTGAAAAAGAAATTCTTGCTGTAAAAATCAGTCAAAATCTTTCATACCCAGAAGCTCGAAAAGTTGTTGAAACCAGAATCCCATCTATAGGTGTTTCTTACTCTAGTATACTCAAGCAGCAATCAAAATCCATAAGACATATAAGCACTCAGACAGAATCATGTAATCTACCCAGTACCCCAAAGAAAAAAACATGCAATTCATGTTGTTCAGTTAAACTTCCTGCAATCCCAAAATTAGAACGCTGGTTACCGTCTTCAGAACCTGTTACTATTATAAAGTCAATTGAATTCCAAAGTAAAAATAAGGCAACTATATACAATAAAAAAAATCCTGATCCTTCTACTTCTAATCTCCCGAAACCTGTTACTAATCAAAATACTAAGGCAGTTACACCTAATAAAAAAGTTACACCCATTAAAAAAACCGTTGATCAATCTGCTTCTAATAACCAAAAGACAAATTCTTTTCAGATAGTGAACCCAAAATTAAAGACAAAAGAAAATAAGGCTCTTCAAAATTCTCACCAATGGCAAACTGTAACAAAAAAACAACAAAAATCAAATTATGACCCATTTGTTGCTTTAAAATAGCAAATAAAGCCTTTGTGCACAAATGTTTAAGGATAGAGAGCCAACGAATTAAATGCATAAATAAAGTATGAGAAGGGAGCAAATAGCTATTTCGAATCTACTAACGAGATTCTTCATCAGTGCAAAATTCAGCGAGCTAAAAGTAGCAAAACTGAGCGAAGAGACAGAGAGACGCAGGCTTATATACCCGCTATGGGAACAATCCCGCCTAAAGGAAAGCAACCAATGAGAAAAAAGCAACCAAAACCAACTGAGTGGACAAGTAGCGACATCTATCGGAGAACAAGCAAAACAAAACTAAAAAGCGAGTGGAAAAAAAAAAGTATTAAATTAACGATTTCCAAATACTTGGAAAATAAGGAGTACTAGATAAGTCATTGACTAAGGAGTGAGAATTTTTTATGATGTGGTAAGCTTCCCAAAAATCAAGATCAAGAATAGAAGGACATTTATGGATGATGGTGGCTGAAGAAAAGTTAAACTTATGTTGAGAAGACCAACAATGTTGAGCAATAGAGGAACGTTTAAGCTCCTGATTTTTGACATACCTTTTATGTTCCATTAAACGAAATCTGAGAGCACGTTTAGTCTGACCAATATAAGAAAGACCACATTGGCAAGAAATTTGGTAAATACCCCAGTTATCTAAGTGATCAATGGGGTGCTTAAGATTTGAAAAAACAATTTTATTAACAGGAGAAAAAATAACATTGAAATCGAACCTTTTTAAAATTTTAGCAACTTGCTGACTGATTTTGGGGAAAAAAGGCAAAACAACCAAAGCATTGGAGTTCGAATTAAAGTTCTTACTTTCAGATTGTGTAGATTTTGTCAATTTTCTATGAATAGAATCTATAATATTAGGAGAATAACCACGATCAACAGCAATAGCTTTTAGGTAATTAAGTTCATCAGTGAGTAACTGAGGAGTTGAACAAATATTGGAAGCCCGGAAAACAAAAGTTTTAAAAGCCGCAACTTTCTGGTTAGGAGAGCTCGCTGAGTTTTGCACTGATGAAGAATCTCGTTAGTAGATTCGAAATAGCTATTTGCTCCCTTCTCATACTTTATTTGTGCATTTAATTCGTTGGCTCTCTATCCTTAAACATCTGTTGCTTATTTGAAAGATCCAAAAAAACTAAAGAACTATGTGGAAGAGGCTATGGAAGAATCATATGAGTCAAGTGAAGACGAAGCGAACATTGTTTATGAGGAATATGTGCCTGACTGATCTTACCACTTACCTTTTTAATTTTTGTGTTTTTTAATTGCTGTCAACGGGTGTCATTGTTTTTACCGTTTTTACTATTTCTTGTCATTTATCACTATTTTACTGTTTGTATGATTGTAACTAACTTTTTTATGCTTTCTATTTTATTTTATTGACTAGTTATAATTGTATTACAATTTCATATATCATCATTTTGCTTTTACCTTTTTACTCATGTCTATAATAGTCTTTTAAGCAGGGTTGGCATGATTTAAATCAAGATTTAAATCAACTGATTTTTTAAAAAAATCATTTGATTTAAATCAATTTTTTGCAATATCACATGAATGCACATATCAAAGGAAAATTTTGGGTAAAAAGTTAGAAAATGTATTAGATAACGATAGAATTACAAAATTTAAAGCAAGATATAAACAAGCTATTAATGGCTGTCATTTTTCTGGAGTTTTATTAAGTCCCTCTGTTTTAAATCGAAATGAAATTTCCCTTAGTTTAGAGGAAAATAATGAAGGTTTGGCATTCATTAAAGAAGATTGTCTAAATCTTCTCACCACTGTAGTACATTTACAAGCAAAAAATGGCCCATTCCAAAAATTAACATTGCTTGAGAAAAGACTTTCTGATATTATGACAGATTTTGATTGGTGGAAGTCCTTTTATGTAATGGGAGGTAAAGAGAGAATCAGCAAAATTGAAATTGAATTTATTTACCAAATAACAACAGCCGTGCATTTATCTCCTGGAGTGGAAAGACAATTTTCTTCTTTTGGACTAGTTCATTGAAGCCTTCATAATAAATTAGAAGTAGACAAAGCTTCTAAATTAGTGTTTTTGTTCAAACAATTAAATCCCTGATTTTTTCCTATTTGCTTAAAAAATATTGAATTAATTGTGATTTTTATCCCTTAATAAATAGCTTGCATTAAATGAATACAGTAGACTCCCTCAAATCTGCACAGCTTGGGACCAGAGGTTGTGTGGATTTTAGAATTTTGCGGATTTCTGACCATGGGTTTGTTTACATTTTTCAAATGGTAATATGATTGTAATTAATAATGCAATTGAAATTATAATGAATGTTTATAATATAGCAGAACATTAAAACAATTATGTAAGGTAATTAAACTAAAAAAATAAAAATTTAGATAATTAAAAATGATTAAAATATTGAAAGTCGCAAAGATGAGTAAATAATCAATGTATAACTAGACATTTATTACAAAGATGAGATGCATTTTTTCCTAAATTATTCAATGAAACTTGCCCCATAAAGATGCACTACTAATTCACATCAAAATCATAAAATAAAGAACTTTTATTTCAGGTTTAACCAAACTCGATAATAAAAAAATCTTGATGAATGTATAAATGCATTTTGCAAAAAGTTTGTGATCACCACTGATATTAGCAATACCTTGAATTTTTTTTCAGAAATAAATTTATTCTTCCTTCATGACAAAGCATGAATTTAGTAATATTAATGAAAGTTGCAGATTAAAATACAGTCGAGTCTCCCTATATCGAATTTCTCTATATAACGAATTTTTAGCAGGAACGGTCCTCTTTTTTCATGATTACATTAAAAACAGTCCCTATATAGTGAAATATCTATCTCCATATAACGAATTTTTTCATAAAATGTTCTTTAGTTATTCAGTTTTAAAAAAGCTTCAAAATCACATGGAATCAAATGTCCATCATTTATTTTTGATTTATAGTTCAAGGCTGAGTTTTTTATATTGCTTCTCTACCTTGAATCTCCTTGATCTTTAAGTCCAACGAATTCATTCCACCAGCCCCCCTCCCACACATCTTTTAACATCCTTCGAGAAACAGTGTTAATTTAATTGTTGCACATATAAAACCTGGATCAATGTGGTAATTGAAGTCAGTGTTGATTTCAGAGGGTGGTTTTGGGTTGGGAGTGAATGTCAGTTCACTCCCGGAGCAATGAGATCGCTCCCGAAAATTTGAGATGTTGTGTTTTCAATGGCAAAAAAATTAACGTACGTTTTTCTTGTGTGATTTTTATTAAGCTTTTAAATAAACATCTATTCTCTTTTTTGAAACTGTTCAAATAATTAAGAAATAGGATATTAAGTTAATATTTATAGTTAAACACTTCAAATTTTTAATTAAACGTATAAAAAAATAATACTTGTTCAAAAGTTGCACATTAAACAGAAATTTTAATGGCTTTCTCTATTCAACGAATTTCTCTATAAAAAGAATTTTTTACTGGAAAAATGGATTTCGTTATATAGAGACTCGACTGTATATATAGAATTGATATAAAAAAAAAAGTCAAATTTTGTCCCTATACCTAACCCGAAAGCTTGATTGTTTACATCTGTAAATTATCTGCAGATTTTAGAGAGTTGCAGATATTAGGGCAGGGGATTTGAGGTAGTTTACTATATTTAATTTGTTTTTTAAATTTTACCATTTTCTATTCATTTACAACATATTTAAATTTATTTTTTATTTAGTGTGCACAATTCAGTTACAAAATCATAGAATGGCTTTAGATTAAAGCCTAGATGTTTAATTTTTAGTACCAATCAGTAACTAGAATGCAATATTTTCTTAACTATATAATTATTTCTTATATTATTTTTATAAATTATAAATGTTATTTATTCTTTTTTTAGTTATTTATTATAAAAAAACTGCTCCATGTATTGTAAAAACATAAAAACACAGTAATTAAATGTAGGATTCTAAAAAAATCAAATAAATCCGATTTAAATAAAAAAAATCTGATTTAAATCAAATAAATCTGATTTTTTTGATTTTTTTAAAAAAATCATGATTTTTTTCCAACCCTGCTTTTAAGTGACTTTTACATTTGGCATCTTTTAACGTTTACCTTTCTTTTTTTTTTTTTTTTTTCCACTTAACCTTGTTCTTGGCGCAGCATGTCCCTAAAGGGACCTTGCGGCAAAAAAATCTATACAACCAATCAACTTAAAGTTATTATGGATATTAGAAATCATAACTTTATTCTCATCAGGGAAAGTCTTTTAGTATGAACTCTGTCTTATAAACTTTTATGGCATCAAAAGTAAAACTTTTTTACTTAAATATAAGTCCTAATCTCAGATTAGAAAAACACTAACTAGTAAAAATGGTCAGTGTTTCATTTGACCAGATCAAACATTTTATTATGATTGTGCCTAACTAATGCAATTTAGACATATTCTTTCCATCTGTGTTGAGATAAAGGCTAATACAGTAAAAGAAATAAAATTTGATTTGTGTTCACATGGACATGGTAGCAAGAATTATTTAAAATTTTTGTGAAACCTTTTGGTAATGTATCTTATAATTTATAGCAATTTAAAAAAAAAATAAACATAGTAAAAAAATTTAATTTTTAATTTTTTTTTTTTTTTTTTTTAATCACAATACATAAATAATGATAGACAATTTAAAATAAATTTAGTGATGTCATTAGACTTTTCTAATTTTGCATGTTTGGAGTGAGATTTCCGACCTTTTGAATACCAGAATCCTTCCTTCAAAACTGAGTCTTCTTTTTAATAAAACCACAATTGAAACGCATTATATAAAATATGTCTGCAGTGTAATTAATTAATAAAAGAAATTTTCATTCCAGGAAGAAAATCATGCATCCATAAATGATCGATTGTTTTTATGCATCCTTTCAACAATTTTTTGTGTAAATAATGCATTATAGCACATACATGATATTATTGAAATTTATATTAAAATGCATGTTCTGTTGCATCTGAAATTTAAACTTAATTTGACAGGAAATGAAAAATAATGTGCAGTATCAAGGAAAAAACAGAAAAGATAATTAAACGTGATAATATTAAAAGTTAACCCGCCAAAAGAATAAAAGTAAAAATAAAAACTCCATAAATGTATATAAAAAACTTCTAAAATCATACAGAGTTAAAATTTAATATTTGAGGTATTTTTGGACGAAACTGCAATTTTAAATTATTTTGTCAACTGTTAATGCACTTAAAAATTTGTTTAATTCATATTGAAAACTTGCAGATTTTTAGAAATAACCTATATATTAATTTTTAAGTTTCTAGCTAGAACATTCCTAAAAGAAACTTAATGAAATGCAATTTTTTAGAAGATTTTGACATCATCACTAGGGCTGGAAAATTACATGCATCTACTTGGCAGTGAGTAGTGAAGGAGCAAGTTAATTCTTAAAAAACATTAGAAAACTGCTTAATAATTGAACTGTTTAATAATAAAACTGAAAATAATTTTATATCTTGACAGCTTGTTAAAAAAAAAATAATATCTTGCAGAGAAGATTTTTTTGGAAATTTCGCAACCATGCTTGTAGCATCATTCAAAAATTCACATTTTGTAAAATTAGTGCGTAGTGAGCATTTAATTTCAATATACAGTAGACTCTCTCAAATCCGCACTCCTAAAATCCACAACTCTCTAAAATCTGCACATAACTTATGGATGTAAACAATGAAACATTCAGTTCAGATGAAGGTGCAAAATTTGATTTTTTTAGGTTTTTACATCAATTTCATATATTTTTTAATTTGTAATTTTTGTTAAGGGTACTGAAAGAATAATTTATTTCTTAAAAAAATCAAGATATTGCTGTTATCATTGTTAATCACAATCTTACCAAATATATTTATGTATTAATCAAGCTTTTTTTAGTTATTAAGTCTGCAAAAAATCAAATAAAACTTTGTTATTTTATGATCCTGACATGAATTAGTTATGTAGCTTTATGAGGCAAGTTTCATTGAATAGTTTAGAAAAAACACATTCCATCTTTATAATGAATATTTAATTGTACATTATTGATGATTAAATTGGCATTTTCTTTTAGTATTTTAATCATTTTTAAAATTATCTAAATTTTTATTATTTTAGTTTATTACTTATTTGAATATTTTAGTATATTATAAGCATTTATTATACTTTTGATTTCATTATTAATTTCATTAAAATTACTTTTTAAAATTGTAAACAAAGTAATGACCAGAAATCCGCACAATTCTAAAATCCGCACAACCTCTGGTCCCAAGCTGTGCGAATTTGAGGGAGTTTACTGTAATATGATTTATATTGATTCATTTTAGAGCCCCCCCAAATACCAAATACTATTGAAACAAAGTATGTAGGATTAAACAATTGCAAATAAATTAAAAATATTTACCTTATGCCTCTCAGAGGTTCTTTATGAGCTTGAAACATTTTAACATTATTCATATTGCTTTGCCAATACTTAACATATCCAGAATGGTCACCAGTAACCATCCACATGTCATTATGACTCCATACCATGCATCTAACAGGTGAATCATGGGCCTAATCAAAACATTTAAAAAATCACTTTAAATTTTTACTTTTTTTAAAATATAAGAGAAGGGTCACCAATTAATAATATCACATTTTAAGAAAGAAAAGATGGATCCACAAAGTGTGACAAACAAGTAAAAAAGGGTAATGTATTGTAATATTATATCTAGAGTATGAAAGAAAAAAAAATTACACATTATTTGCAAGCAGCATAAATTAATTCATAAAAAATATGCATATTTAATCAGAAAGTTATTAGGTATTTTTTCTTTTGAACTGCAGAACTTGAAATATAAGCAAACAAGATCTTTGTGTTTTTCTGGTAATTATTTCATATTCTGTAAATAATAAATAATCTGTAAAATAAATAGACATTTTTTTAAACTCAATATTAATTTTTAATAATTCTGTATTAGCAAGAAATGTCATGTGAAAAGAAAAAGGAAGAGAGATGGGAGTAAAAAAATAATGGAATATGCATGGCACAATTAACAACTCTCTCAATTAACAACTCTCTTAAACTCTTAATATTTTCAGTTTTTACAAAATTCAAATCACATAGAGTGGACAGATTCTGTAAATAAGTAAAATGAATTTAACTTCAAAAGCCACAAAAAATTTTGACACTTCTTTCTTATTAAAGCTTATATCATAAAGAAAACTAATAACTCCAATAGGAAGGGAGTTTTTCAAAAGTGCATTCTGTCAGTCTTTAAGTATTTTTTTTTAATCTCATCAAATTGACAGGATATGCAACCAATAATATAGTATTGTTGAAATAAAACTGATGCAGACAGGCAAAGTTTTTGTAAATAAATAAAATAAGGAAGGCTAAATACATTTCAAAGTGGTTCAGACCCAGACCACACTGAAGCACTGTGGCTTACATGTGTTACAAAGCTTTGCATGTTTGGGCTACTCTTAGTAGATAACACTGTACTCAACATTTATATGAGGACTCCAAAAGCCAAAAGATATAAATAGACAAAATTGCAAATAACTAAGCTAAGTGCACAGGCTATTTGGAAATAAAGCTATTTGTTTGGAGGTAATGAGATACAAGTTAGTTTCTAATTATGTGCTGTGTCCTACAAATCAAATACTTAAGCTTTTTAAATTACTAACTACTTAACCTGTTTAATCTCTACTTAAATTTTAAAAAATATTGTAAACTACTTTCCTTTCACAGTTATTAAAATAAGAATTTAATTACCCTTATGAAATAAGCAACAGTTTTACATTTTAATTTAATCTATTACTAATTTTTTTTTTTTTTTTTTTTTTTTTTTTGAGATTTGTGACACACTTAGCCATTTTTTTGCGAATCTTTTGAAGCAATTTGCCTTTTCTCGCAATTTGTGACAAAATTGGCCATTTTTCGCTTATCTTGACAAAATCTGTCGTTTTATCGAAAAATTTTGACAAAATTTGCTGTTTTTTTAAATTTTTTGAGAAAACTTGCCGGTTTAGCAAGATTTTTTGATGAAATCCATCGTTTTACGAGTATTCTTTGACAAAATTTGCCGTTTTATCGCGATTTTTAGACGAAATTTGCTGTTTTTTGCGATTTTTTGATGAAATCTCTGCATTTTTTCGGAAAATTAGCCATTTTTTTCGTGAATCTGACGAAATTTCCCGAAAAATAGTCCTTATTTTGCAATTTTTTAACGAAAGTCGCCATTTTTATGCGATTCTTTTTAACAAAATTACGCGTCCCGTGGGACGCGTAAGAGCTATTTTATTGCGCCCCATCGCCTATTTTTTGTGTATTTTACGTGCTATAGCGCGTCCGCAGCATCCCTGCAATCACTGCTGTGCTTCTGATGAATGACGTGCATAAAAGGTTTACCGTGCGTTTTATAATTGCGATTTTTTTTTTTCTTTTTCGGGAGCAATATCGCTTGCGTGCAAAATTGCAATAAAATTTAAGGAGTTTCTAAGGAGTATTTTATTTATCTAAGTAGTTCTAAGTACTACTTGGGAACGTTTTCATTTCTAAGTAGTTTCTAAGGAGTCCAAGGAGTCTGTGCGAACCCTGTCTGAGGATGAGGGGGGGGGGGGGGAGAGAGATTGAATTTATTTTAATAATGTCAAAAAATCGCCGTGAACATGAAGAAGAGCCGAAATTGCAGAGAACTAAATTTCATTATATCAGGCTAAAAACGTTGTTGCAATTCTTTCATGAATGTCAAAATATTACAGCGAAACATGAAAAATCTCAAATGACTTGCATTAAAAGTCATTATGAATTCAAAAATAGTTGAGTACAAAGTTCGCGATAATTGGCTAGATAAAAGTTTTAAGCATAATTCTTTTTTATTATTCTGTATTTAGGAAAATTCTGAAGTATGAGGACATATGCCTGAACAAAGATTTTTAAATGAATCCGTGATTTGAATCAGTTCAAGAAATTTGTTTATTCTTTGTGAAAGTGATGAAAATCACTATATTTATATATTTGTTCAAAAGTTCATTTATTAAAACATAAAGAAGGAAAAATTTTATATTTCAAAATATCTTAATCGAAAAAGAAATGCCATCAGAGGTCTGCATGGGCCGGAATTTCCAGGCGCGGGCCCGGCCCATAGGAAAATTTTTTCAGCCCGGCCCGGCTCGTTTTGGCTTGTTACAATTTTCTAAAAATTAAGATTTTTATCATATAATTAAGATTCCTTTAAAGTTTACTGCATACATATCTATGGAATGATTTTACAGTATATTTTACAGGAAATACACATTAGCAACATTAATGATTACTTAGATGCTTAGGCTTTCAAGATTCATTAAAAATTAATATGGGCTAGAATAAAAGAAAAAAGAAAGAAAGTTAAAAACATCGTAACTTTAGAAGCTGTTTAATAAAAGAAGATTTATAAAAATATTTCTATATCATTTTATTAAAGATTTTAAATCCATTCATTAATTCAAAGAAGCTCCTTTCTGATTCATTTTTTTTTTTCTCAGAAACGCATAAGATTAGCAGGTGTCTTTATTCAAAAACTATATAATCGAATGGCGTTATCCATTTTCTGATTCAAGCAATTTAAGAATACTGCAAGCAAATAAAATAGTGTCATTGTTAGCGTTTTGAATAGAATTTCCGGAAACGATAGCATGGGAAAGAAGAAAAACCTGCAACCATTTGAGAAACTATTGTATCTCAACAATGTTATACAAGTAATTTATTTACCAAAAATGAAAAACGCTATTCGATTCCAAATCCCTTCAATAGTCAGGCTCATCACTTTAATACTTTTACAATTAAAAATTAATCTGAAAATGTGTCAAACTTTTGTGTTATTGAGAAATTAATTCAAAAACCATCAAGAAGTATATATTCAAAGATTAAGCTAACATAAGTTCATTATCGCTATTAATATTAATAATTTTACAAATCATGTTGTCTGCCCTACAGATCATGAGAACAATTAAGTCTAGTTCCGGTCCGGCAAATCCATATGTAGAAAAATAATGCAAGCTTGATCTCGGCCTGGCACAAGTCAGCTAAAAAAATATTAAAATGGATTACACACAATGTAACTGTCCGATGCCGATCTCTACACGGTACAACTTACATTTTTATATTTATGCTGCCAAACTAGTATGTCGCATGACGCACATTTATACATATTCTCCTTAAAACCATTTTCATTGAAAAGGTCATATTTTATCGATTCTGCTTAAAACTTCAGAATTTTTTTTTATCAGTCCAGCCGTATGGCCAGTCCAATTTTTTTGCCGTCCCGACCCGTTGAAAAAACTATTCTAATTCTGCCAGCCTGTTAGAAAATTTGAAACAATACCGCTGGGCTGGGTACGGGCCAAGCCCGGGCCCGTGCAGACCTCTACCGTCAGTACAGCATTGAGTGTTTGAGATATAGATCTATGCACTCTCCTACCAACTAATCGTTAGGTATGTGCTTAATTTGCCAATTTTTTTTAATGAAATTATGAAGCTTTCTAGTCTACAAGACCTTTGAATAAATGTGTGCTGATAGAAAAGACAAAAATGCGTCTTCTTTTTCAAAAATTGGATTTTTTTTTTTTTTTAAACAATAATATATAATATTATATTGTTAATCACAAAAGTTTGAAAACCGCCCAAAATCGGGAAGAAATTAATCTTGCCGGTAGTCAGAGAGAAAATAAAAACTGTTCATCATAAGAAACCGTCGGATATCATCAGAAAAAATCCTGATTTTTAATTCGGTACAAAGCGGGATAGATACCTAAATACATTGAAATATCATTATGCTATTACTTAAAGACTTGCAAATTTTCTATTCAACTCTATCTATTAACGTTACCAAATAACACAAACTCATAAAAGAAGAAAACAAATGTCAAAAGTTATTATTTTCTGAAAATGTGGAAATTGATATAAAGAAAGAATCGATATTTAATACCACGAAGTTAGTCAAAGAAAAATAAAATAAGTTTTCATAGTATTTTCTCACTTGCTACTGATGTTGCTCCAGCAACAACGGTACATCAGAAGGGTTTCATGAACAAATTTCAAGCAAGCAATACTAAATGTGTTTTCTGCACATTTCCGTTACACATCATCAGCTTTTGGTTTCAAAAATTTGGAATGAAATACGTCGCTTCACTACATTATTAGAACAGTCAATAAGAATAAAAGCAATTCATTAAATGACAGGATATTTAACCAACTTTACAGTGAAAATCATTTCACAACAAAGTAAAACAATTGTTTTACTTTGTAGTGCAGTTGCTACTATCACTTTGCGTCAAACTTGCAAATGATTACATTCAATCGTTGGCTCACACAGAAGTTCGTTGTCTCTGAAAAGGTATTTGTCTGAATCATTTTTCGATACATTTGATTCAGTATTACACTTAACTGAAAACAGAAATGTAAAAATACGGAAAAACCTGATTACATTAGAAAAATCACATCGGACAGACATGTTTATAATCTTTAATTAAATCAATTTAAGCATTCTAAATATTTATAATAAGACGTAAGATGATTCCAAGATAGTGAGTTGAAATTAATTAAAACAAAAAAACTTCACAGCTGCTTCTGTGGGCAAACTTATTTTGTTCAAATGAAATCTAAGTAGAGGAGAATACAGACACTTTGCCACATAATTCGCAGTCTATGAAAACAGGAATATTTACTATTTTTAATGTCAACACTTGGATGTTCATGTAATTTTCTCAGAATGATACCAAGATATTTATACAAAATATGCTGAGTTTGTTTTTAGGTCTTTTCCCAAATGATACAGCAATATCACCATATTTGGAGGAGGAAATCATGAAACTCACAGTAAACGAGAATTAAAAGGAAAAAATCAGAATTGGATAACAAGAATTCCAACTTCAAAAACCAATACAGCTCTCTAATCTGGATTGTGAGCGAGAGTGCATAAAAATTTTAATTTCTTTTCCTTCATCAAATTTGGCTGAGGGTGCATTCCATGCAGAAGCCAATTTACTGTCCAAGAAAATAAATAGACATCGTTGAACCTGACAATTTGTGATTGATGTTAAAGAAATCGGAATCCGACATGAACAAATTGTTAAAACTCCTTCAGCCTCATCCATTTCATTATTTTTTTTAAATTCTTATTGGTTTTGTGCTTATTTTTCAATTTTTAATAAACAATTTTTTACTACATTTGATGATCATTTTAATTAATTTCTATTTTATGATTTTTAATATATAGACAGATAAACTATCAATAATATGCAAAAATACTTTAACATTATGTATAATTAACTATTATGGGAGAGGGGGCATTGGCATTTCTTTCTCTTGTAAAGGGGGTGGTGGTCCAGAAAAGGTTGGTAACCTATGATATAGGAGAATCTCCTTTGAAATTTCCTGCAGTAACTCCTCATCGAAAATCAGTTTATGCTAAAAGGAAAATAGAATCTGCTTGCAATATATTTGAAAAACTAAAGTTTCTAAGGTATTAGAAGCAGAATTTCCAACTGAATGTGGATTTCACACCTTACTTTCTCAAGATATTATACAAAAAGCAGATGATATGGATATTCTAACAGAATTAATTAAAGCAAAACTTAATATTGTTACTACAAAAAGAGAGAAAATACAGATTTTAACTCTTATTCTAGCGTCATGGAGCAGAAAAAAAGTATGTGAAGAGTTTAATGTCAGTGAATATGCTGTGCGAAAGTGAGAGAACTTCTCCGAGAAAAAGCATAATGTCTTTGTCTGAACCGAGGAAAAAGCCACTCACTTGATGAAAGAGCAATTGCTGCTTTCAAGAGTTTTTATCAAAATGATGAGTTTGCCCAAATTATGCCAGGATAAAAAGATAAAGTGAGTATTTAATAAAATGAATGCATGCAAAATGATTATTATTAGGAAATTTAAATGAATTGTATTCAACTTTTAAACTGAAATATCCAAATTTCAAAGTTGGATTTTCAAAGTTTTGTATGCTGCGACCAAAATGGTGCATACTTGCAGATTCTTCTGGGACACATTCTGTTTGTGTTTGCACCATTCATCAAAATGTTATGCTATTGTTCCATGCTTGTGCAATAGAAGAGAATTATCATGACTTAATGATAATATAAGTATGCTCTACAGATAACAGAGATTGTACACTTCATCACTGTTCCCAATGTCTGTCAACTGATAATCTGAAAAGATTTATAATGAAAAAATTTGAAGAATGGGATCCTGCTGAGGAAGTTACTTACAATTCTTGGATTTTGACTGATAAGACACAACAGGTCCAATTCACAGTAAGTTTTGAAGAATGTTTAGAAACATTAATAACAAATCTGGTGACACTTTTGCCTCACTCATATCAAACAAAATCACAAGCCAAATATCTCAAAGATACTAAAGAAAATTTAAAATCTGATGCTGCTGTGGTCTTCCTCCACTTCAGTGAAAATTATTCGTATGTTATCCAAAACGAGGTGCAGGGGTATCACTGGACAAGTGACAGTTCTTCACTTCATCCAGTAGTAGTTTACTCTCATAATGAGGATTCTGATCTTATCAGCACAAGTTTATGTATGTTATCAGGTGATTTAGAACATGATGTTGCATTTGTCCATGAAACCCAAAAAATAGCTGTAACTTATATTTGAGAAGCATTTCCTACTGTAAATAAAATACATTATTTTAGTGATAGGTGTGCAACTCAATACAAGAACAGTAAGAACTTCATCAATCTTTGTCATTGCAAGAAAAACTTTCAGTTAAACACAACATGGTCTTTTATTTTCCAACTAGCCATGGGAAATTCCCTTGTGATGGTATTGGTGGGACTGTAAGGCGCCTAGCTACAAAAGCAAGAATGCAAATAAGTCCTAGTAATGCCATTAATTCTGTCGAAAAATTTATATCATTTCGCAAAACTAAAACTGAAAGAATTAAATTTTGACTAATAAATATAAACACTTGTAAAAGCTTGCCAGCAATTGGAAAATCATTTTTCTAAAGCAAAAACAGTTCATGGTACACACAGTTTTCATTATTTTGTGCCGATATCAGAAGATGTCATCTGGACAAAAAGAATTAGTTATGATAAAAATTTTGCCCTGTATTTCATTTTTCAGACAATCAACCCCTACTAAAGATGTCAGATATTTTTAGTTATTGAGTTGTTTTGCTACATTAGTTTTATCAGGGTTATCCAAAAGATTTTCGTTCTTTTTCAATTTGTTGATGGTCCCTTATGGAGTTTTGGGAAAAAAAATCTTCACAGAAATATATGACCTATATTATTATGTTTACACACTTAGAGTTTTCGGACTAATTCCTCGTGTATTTTTCTAGATATTTAACAAAATGTTGAAAATCGCAAATGGCTGATCACCTTTAGCCATATAGTGAATGACAATCACTGGTTCTTTTGCTTAATTCTATCAAAGCATGAAGATGAAGGTGATATTCAAGTCAAATTTTTACTTCCTTCTAGTCCTCCCCCCCCCCCCCCATCTTTCCATTGGTCTTCTAACAAAGACATTTGTTTTATCCCGATAACCAACATCATAGCTTGTATTAGTGCCTCCAATGACAAAAGGATCTGGAAGGGTATATTATTTCACTGAGAAAGATATTATTTACATTCTGCAACATTTCACCATATTATTTAAGAAAACATGCCATTGCAATTAAAAGATAATAAAGCCTTTAAAATTTTCTTTAGAGATTTAAAGTTATTTCACAGTTTTAGAATTTAATTAAATTGAATTACGTTGATTTAAATTGTTATAGTAAGAATTTGTGTGTGTCCATACTCATGTACCTACTATGCAAATAAATCAAATCTTGAAAAAATTATCCAGAATTATTATTCAATATCAAATTGTTTAAATTTTAAAAGTAAAAATAGGATTAATAAAAATAACAGAGTACCTATTCATTTTAAATTGATCACTTATAATATAAACAACTATTTTAAAGCTTTTCGGGATCCCCAATTCCATTTGCCCACACGGTGCATAGCTACCAACTTTTATACTTTTTATTACAATTATTACAATTTAATGAAAAAATTAAATTATTTAATTGCATTATTTTGTAATCGGATAAGATAAAATTGACTTCTAAATTTTAAAGGTGAGAGTTGTATAAAAGTTGGCAATTTTAACAGACTTTTTCAGCCAAATGCATGCATATTTTATCTATTTATTTATTTATTTATTTATTTGGGGGGGGGGGGTTGTGATGAATAAAATATATTAGCACTCAAAAAGCCATTATTTTTCTCACACTCTTTCAGTTTAAACATTTACATATAATTAAAAAAAAAATTGATTGTTTAACAACTATGCCTTTTTCAAAAAATAATATTTGAAAAATCATTTTTCTTACAAAATTTTCATAAAAACAAATCTTAGACGATTTTCGGCATCTTAAATTAAAATATGATCATCAAACCATTTATTATTATTATTATTATTATAATTAAATTTCCATCCATTTGTGCACAATTTAATGCAAACTTCAACTTTATATGTTGAAAATGAGTAAAATTAATGATTTTTTTTTCCTAAAACAGTGCTTCTTAAATACAGACCCCTTTGAAGTGTCACTTATGTAACTTTTCAGTTTATTTAAACATTTTTTTTTTTACAAATACTATTTGAGATATTAAAGTATTAATTAAAATTATTAAAAACAAGGGTAAAAAGAACAACTAAAAAAATTTCCAACAAAATCTGAGACTATGGGTTTCATTTTTGTGTTGGCCGGATGATTTGAAATGGAACCCATATTTTTTAAAATAATTTATTAGATATTTTACAACTTATAATTAAATGTATTTTTTTACAGATAACAATATAAATTTAAATTGGTTAATAAATCACTAATATTTAATATACAAAATAATTTATTTTCATAACAAAGTGAGCTATTATTTACTTAAATACCTGTAAAATTGTTTCAAAGTTAAAAGTTAGACCATTCCATAATGTAAATTCACCACTTGAAGCTCCAGTGACTAATCGACGTCCCTCAGGGGTCCACTGAAATATAAATGACAGCACACTTCACTTAAATATTAATACATGTTAGCACAGTTTTTGTACCAGAATCACAGTAAAAATGGAAACAATATAACAGAATGATAAATTTATTGCAAAAAAGATTTTTCATCAGGGATACAATTTATATTTTTGGCATAGTAGTGAATCCATGCAACAGTTCTAAAATTGTTCCGCAGAACAATTCTACAACAACTTTCTCTGGCATTCTGGCAGATTTCAGTTCCTCCTCTTAAAATTTCGCTTTCCTACTTTCCCCGTCAAGCATACAAAGCTTTAATTAAAATTCATATGTTTATTTTATTAATTTTCTATAATGAATAGTCGGTCACATAAATTCAATTCCCTTATGAAATTTTCCCTCTTTTATTGCACTGCGAAACAGTTTAAAATCTTTAAAAGTTCAATTAAAAAAAAAAAAATGCCAGCCTTATTAATTACTTTAAAGTAGCAGTAAATGAATGAACAGATATTTTCACTCTTCTTTATCCCTTGTAATTTTTTCTTTCCCCTTTTGTCTTATTTTTCTCCATGTATTTTCCCATTTTAAACATTAAAATATATCAATTTTTTTTTTAATTTTTGTAATTTTTATTATTATTGAAAAACAATAAGTAAATAATCTGTTTTTTACTCTTCCCCCTAAAAATATCTATGGTTCTCCCCCCCCCCCCCTTAACAAATAGTTTAAAATTTTCGTTTGTTGTTTCCCCTATTTACCCTAGGTGTCTTACTGACTTTGAAAAAATAAAAAATGATCTAAATCCTTTTTCGAACCTTCTCGGAATCAAAATAGTTTAACATCTTTTTAAAAAATGTTTGTTACTTAGAAGTCACTATAAATAAATGATCGATCATCTAAATTTCCTTCCCCTTAATGATTTCTTCAAAGCAAATAAATTTAAAAATATTTAAAACCCTAATTTTTGATTTTGTCTGATTTGTTGTTTTATGGGCCATTTTCAAATTTCACTTACATATTCTGTCCCAGAGTAAAAAGAAGAAAATTCAAACATAAATTAATATTTAAAGTTTGATTTGAGTTATGCATTAGCTAAAGAAGATTCATTATATTGAACATTTCTAACATGAAAAATTAAAAAAATCAATAAAAATTTTTGAGATATAAATCTTTAAATTTTTGATTGTAAGCAAAAATGCCTGTCCCATTCCAAGTTTTATGTTTTTAACTTTTTTTTTTTAATTTTGAGCTAACTTTTTTAAATAAAAAGGTTTAATTATTTTAAATATGAACTGTTAGTGTTTTATATTAATGAAAAAAAAATTATTACAAAAGATATTTTCTTTAAGAATTTACCAGAAATCTTTTGTTCCTCACTTTTTGTCAAGTCCGTTACCTTGTGATTATTTTAGTCAAAATAGGCTTCGAATGCTGCCTAAAGTTAGCAGCAAATATTCAGCGATATAATTAAACTATTCACGCAACAACTACTTGCCATTTTTTACTGTTCAATTGTGAAGCAATGTAATAGTGGTTACTGTTACCGTAAATTTTAATATTAAATAATTATTTTTGCACTTTTGTAATTAAATATTGTTTACTAAATAGTTCCAGAAGGTATGTGTATTATTATCTAAGTTAGAAATTATACAAGCTAGTTCATTTCTAATAGTTTTATTTGATATGTCAAGTCCGTTACTATGAAATGTAAGCTACTACATAAGTTTACTAAATAGTTTTAGAAGGTATGTAAATTATTATCTAAGTTAGAAAATATACAAGCTAGTTCATTTTAATAGTTTTTTTTTTTTTTTTTTTAGTTTTATTTGAAATGTCAAATCCGTTACTTGTCAAGTCTGTTACCATGAAATGTAACACATTGCAAAAGCTTAGTTTGTGATGATTTACAGAAAAACTGCCTTATGTATATAATTGCAAAAAATTGGGGGGATGAGATGTGGATTTTTTTATTTTTTAGCATCGAAAATGGTAAACATAAGAACAGATCATTTTCTTAGTTAGTAGCATATTTTTCTCATGTAAAATCTAATTTCAACCCCTTCCCTTTGAATATTTTTGATTTTGCTTATTCCTAATATTTAAATTACAAAGATAAAATCATAGGTAACTGAGCAAGAGCTCAAAAGGTTTTTCAACAAATATCCATTTTTTCTCAAAAAACATGGATATTTGAAGGAAAGCATCAATATAGAATATAAAAACTGTATAGAATAATGTCATAAAATTATTGCTATAAAATTCTCCAAATAATCAGTTGATATTTCAACTAAAAAACAAAAACTTACAGCAACACAAAAAATCGGACATCTCATTTTATTTGTGGAAGTACGAACAAATTTCGTTGTGACTGCATTAATAGGATTATCAGGCATACTTAAAGGTGGTGTCATCTAAAATAAATAAATAAATATTATGAATCTATATTAAAATAGTATTAATAAAAAAATATTTAATATAAATAATAAATTACTTCTGTATAATAAGCTGGATCTGGCTGCATAGCTCTCCTGTCTCTGTAATCTCGTTGCCATACTCTATTCTACGAAGCAAAATAAAAGTTAAATAATAAAATTCATTCAACAAAAAATAGAAAACATGTTGTAAAATGATTAAAAAGAAAAATCAGATTTACATTTATGCTCTGTAGAAATGATTAAAATATTTCAATTTAAGAAAAAAAAAAAAAAATCTTGTTAAGTTACATATTGATTTTACTTTTACAATAAAATAAAAATTTTACTTTTTTTTTTTTTGCTTTTAAAAAAGTCCTTACACATTAGCATTTACATGTTAACTTCCAGCAATAGTACGTTTATGCCAATGCTTGTAATCTCTACACATGCATTGTATAGTAACTGTGATGAAAATAAAATTATCAACAAAAATTGTAAGCATATTCTTTATAAACAGTAAAATTGTCTTCTTTTTTTCAGAAAGTAAAATGAACTATAGATTAACCAAAATGATAAATCCATAAATAACTTTCAAGTATGTTTTTAAAATATTTAACGATAGAGAAAGATATTTATTTATTTATTATTATTATTTTCTGGCCAAACCCTGGTATTTTTTCATTGGAAAATGAACAGTATCATGTAGAAAAATACCAATACATATATATGAAAATTAAAATGAAAACCTAAAAAATTTTGAGGATGCAATCTGCAATCCATAGAATAAGCATAGGAAGCGATATTTGAAATGTTTTATAAAAATTTAGGGCTTGAAAATTGAAATCAATTTGAAATTTAACAAACAAAAGAATGAGACATATTTTTCAGAATGAAAACATTCTCTTTTAATATTGACATGTATGTAAATATATAAAAATATGTTTTGAATGTGGACAAATATGGCTAAATTACTAAGGGTAAAAAATTACCTTACATAAGGACAAGTTAAAATGAAATGAATCTTCATAAAAGGAAGTCTTTGAAAAATTCAGACATTCATCTTGCTGGGAGTCCACGGCATCAAAACTGACAAATTGCTCATGTTAGTGGACAATCAACAGCAAGGTGTCAATGGAAGTTTTTATTTAGCAGAATAGCAGTATTTATTAAAAAGTTCTTCTGTGGTTGTTGAATCTAGATTTTCAGTAATTTGCTTTGTTAGAAGCAAAAATAAAACTTAATTAGGAAATGAATCATGGTTGCTTTTTTGTATCTACCACTATATTATCGTAAATAAATGATGCAGAGATAAAGTTTTAAAGTATGCAATTTTTTTTTTTAAGTTGTCTATAAAAAGAGTCATTTTTAAGAGATTATTATATCATTTATGAGGATACACAGAATATTCGGTATCTCTTCGGTAATCAGCCTATTCGGCCATGTTACTGAATATTTGGTTAGGCCGAATATCAAAATCAGGGTTGCCACTCTAATCTTGATGCGTATATGAAGGCTAATTAGAAATGATATAATTTGCCATTACCAAATTCCCTGTGTTTTCCATATTTTTTAAAAAATTCCCTGGAATTTCCCTGTTTTGGGAGGACATTTAAAATTCCCTGTGTTTTCCAGGTTCTCCAGGTTGCGTGGCAACCCTGAAAGTATTCAGGTGAATCAAATACTTAAAAAAAAAAATTATAAAACACATTTCAAACTTTTCACTTTCTCAATTTCTGCTTTTAACTGTCAACTTTTAAATATATTTAAAATAATTAGAAAGAAAATCATTTAAATAAAATAGAATGTTTTTAGATTATCTATCTTAAGTTTGTAAGCTGTAATTTAAGAAAATTAACCATGAGGAAAATTAAAATGATGAATAATGGGAATGATTTTTAATCAGGATTTTTGTAGGAATTGTTGATTACAAATGTGAATTCCTAAATTTTGTTAACTAAATAATCTGTTTCTTGCTTTTTCACAAATTAAGTTTCTAAACAAAACAGAAAAACTTTTGAGTTTGATAATAGGTAATCAAGACAGACAATTTTTTTTTTTTTTTTTTTTTTTTCAGGAAACCATAATAATACACTTATTGAGTCATAAATACATTGTATTTCATCTCTCTCAAGATCAAACAGATTTTCCTTTGTTATTGTAGCAATAATTAAGATATTATAACTACTACATTTTCAGCTGACTTAATTGATTTCTGTGAAATATGCTGTGATGAGAAGGGTTGGAAAATGTCACCATTCATATCTAAATAATTATGAGCTAGACATTCCTTTATTCAGTATCTATTTGATTGTATACTGTGTCACGGACCAAAATTCAAACAATTTCAATAATAGCATCAATTTAATGCAAAAAAAAAAAAAAAAAAAAAAATACGAAACAAATTTTGTTAACATATCTTCATTATTGATATTGGTAAAGTTGTAAATAAAAATTCAGTTTTGGTATGTTTTTCACCCAATATATACTATTAAATGTATTGTAATTTTGATGGAATAAATAAATTGAGATATTGCTTTTTTTTTTTTTTTTTTTATAATGTTTGTCTGGACCATATTATCTATTTTAAAAGTTTGTTACAAATATTTACAACAATCTCTGCAAATGACTGCTCACTCCAGACACTGATCTAGAATGCATTTAAAAACTTCCTTGTTAAATCAAGGAAATAGAAAAGCTATTCTTGCTGAGCTGTGATTATTTGGATAGATAATATTACTAAGTATTTATTAATTTTTACTTTAGTTTCTTTTCGACAAATAAACCATATATGACCCAGTTAAGTTTTCTTCCAATTTTTTCTTTGTTTCTCTTTGATTTTAAAATATTTGTTTTAATTCATAGAAAAAACAATGAAATTTTAAATTTTATTAAATTAAAAAAAGTCTTACAATTATCCTTCGTAAATAACTCAAATCTGACTTTTTTTTAAATTAAAATTTACTTAAAAGGCTCTTATTTATCAAATTGTATTTTATTATTAACTAGCTGACCCGCCCGGCTTTGCCCGGGTCCTTAATAATAATATTAAACGAACTTGAAATTTGTATTATTTTATCTTTAATTCGAAATATGTGGAAATACATTGTCCGAAATTCGTAGCCACTGACCGCGTAAAAAATCCGTTAAAAAAAAAAAAAAAAAAAAAAAAAATTCCGGGTTCATGTCTACGGAAATTATTTTGTCCTGCTCGGATCTGGTTATGGTTCTTTGGCGTATTTTTGTCAATTTCAGATTTCGCTCGGATTTTTTTTTTAGATTTCGGCTGTGTTTATGTTCATGGAAATTATTTTGTCTAGTCATTGTCCTTTGGCATATTTTTGTCGGTTTCAGATTTTGCCTGTGTCATATTTCAGGTTTTTTCAAACTTTTTTTTTTTTTTAGGTTTGGATTGAATTCATTCCTTGGAAATTATTTTGTCTTGTTCGGATCCGGTTATGCTTCTTTGGAATATTTTTGTCCGATTCAAATTTGGTTCAGTTCAGATTTTGGGTTTTTTTTTTTTTTTTTTTTTTTTTTTTTTTTTCAAATAGCATTTTTAGGTTCGGGTTGGGTTGTGTTTCCACGGAAATTATTTTGCCTTGTTCGGATCAGGCCCGTAGCTAGGGGGGTGCCAGGGGCGGCTCAGCCCCCCTAAAAATTTTTGAGCCCCCCCTGAAAAAGATTCCAAGGTCACTAAATAAAACTGTTTAAAAAATCAAAATGAGAAATCGGCCCGAACCCGGCCTGTGCAAATCTTTTGAATGTCTATAATCGTACATTATGATGTTTTGCAATCAATATAAATTTGTATATACTTCAAAAATTTATCTAGATTATTCAGTATATGTTTAGCAGAAATAAAACAAACATTTGAATCTATTCATCAACGTTCATTATTTATCGATTTCCATTTCAAGTTGAGCAATCTTTTCTGAAATGGAAAAAAAGTACTTAATTATGATCATAAAAAATATTTTTGCTTTTAACAATCAACAGTTTGGTTTGGCAAATTATCAACAGAAATATTTATTATCTTAACCCCCCCCCCCCCTTCATTTGTCGGCGAGGTGAATGAGTTATTTATAGATTTGTAAATTTAAATCGTTGGTATTTTGTAATGTGCATCCTATCTAATTACTATTGGTATTATTGTCGTCTAATGCTAGTATACATGGGTGACGTATGTGTGGCGCCATGATCAGCCGGCGCCAAAAACCCGGTAACGCATTATATATATATATATATGTATATATTTTTTTTTTAAGCAAATGTAGAATTTAGTTTGGCTAGGATCCAGGAAGTGTAAATGACTCTTTTTAGGTGCGTTCGTAATTATGTAAATACGTAGCACCTATTGTTGTCGCTCAGTCCGTTGACCTCAGTCTGTCCGCATATAACAACGCAAAAACTACCCAACCGAATCGTTTGAAATTTAAAATACATAATTATAACATAATTTTGTCGAGTCATTTCAAATTTTATGAAAATCGGATGGATACATCAATTACAGGGACATTCAAAAGGATTCCGTTACATTATGGTCAATAGGGAAAAAAGTTTTAAATGCATTTTAATCGTTTGAAATTTAAAACATATAATTATTGCGTAATTTTGTCGAGTCATTTCAAATGTTATGAAAATCGGATGCATAGATCAATTACAGGGACAATCAAAAGGATTCCATTACATTACGGTCAATGGGGAAAAAGTTTGAAATGCATTTTAATGATGTTACACTCATTCGAACATAATAAAATTGGCATGAATCTATGAAATATATACTAAAATATGCAGTCTGTACAATCTGTGATGCAAAGAATTTTTATTATTAAATTACAGGGCCGCACAAAAGTATTCCACTATATAATGCTATACGGGGAAACATGGTTTGGTACGTGTTTTAATTATATTCAACTATTTCACATTTTATGAATAAGATATACGTTGCTGAGGTGTAATAAAAATTACTTCCTGCATATTTACAGAAACGTAAAGATTTCGACTATTATACTGTATCCGGAATACGCTCTACTATATTAGCAAGATCTGAATATTTTTAAAACTTCGTTATTGTACGAACGCACTTCATTTGCTACGTTCACGTGCAATTTCCAACTTGTTTTTATTATATATATTTTTTTATTTATGTTAATAATTGTTTTTTCTTGTGTGTGTGGTTTAATTTAAAAAAAAAAAGGAATTTTTAAATTATCAATTTATTTTATAGAAATCTGCTCTTAGCCGGGGAGGCAAAGTTTTCATTCGGTCAATGAGGTGTCGTATCCCTCCCCCCCCCCTCTGTTGTTAGAAGTGATTTTATGATTTTTAGTCCGTATTACGCAATCGGATATCAGAAACTCAACAGGCGTGAGGGTTATTCTTTCGGTCTTCGGTGACTTATCAGGCAGGATGAATGCCGATGCACCTAGTGACATATCGAAGGTGGGCGATAGAAATTTAAAAAGTACAAATTTATCAGAGTACCCAAAAAATGCGGATAACAGGAGTTTTCAACCCGATTGGATGAAAAAATTTAAGTGGCTGGAATATTCCAAGAGCAGAGATGCTGTATTTTGTTATCCTTGTCGACAGTTTCCTCATTCGGGGACTAAAGAAAATCCATTTATCTCAGCCGGTTTCCGGAATTGGAAAAAAGCATTGTCCAAGGTTTCAAAAGCATGCTTCGTCACAGAATCATATAATATCAATGAGCATGTGGACAGAAAGAGAAGAACGTGAAAAGATGAATTTAAGTGTGTCATCTTTGGTATATAACGATGTTCTAGAAAAAAACCGATATTATGTTCAATATATTGTAGAAATCGTACAATTCTTAGTTATAAATGAACTCTCATTACGTGGTACGTATGATATAGATGAACACGAGGAAATTAGTTTATTTCAAAACCTTTTTAAATACACAATCAAAAAGAACAATAAACTTGCAGAATGTGTCAAATCAGTGCCAATTAATGCAAAATACACTTCACCTGAAATACAAAATGATGTAATACAAATCCTTGCTGAAATAGTGTTAGAAGATATATCAAATGACATTAACAATGCTGATGTTCCCTGGTTTTCGGTTTTGGAAGACGGAACGCGTGATAGAAATAATAGAGAAAATGTTGCATTAGGAGCAAGGTACGTAAAGGACGGGAAAATAAAAGAATCAATTATCGCAATAAAAACATGTTCTGACTTGGATGAAAAAACATTTGCTGATTTAACTTTAAAGATCCTTCATGATTGTAATTTAGATAATTCTAAAATTTTGAGTCAATGTTTTGATGGTGCTTCAGTCATGAGCGGTGAAAAAGGAGGGATCCAAGCTATATTGCAGAAACATCTTGATAGAAATATCCCATATGTACATTGCTGCAGCCACAGATTTCATTTAGTAATTATAAAAGCAATGAATGACGTAAGTGAAACCAAACAGTTTTTTGATCAGTGTTCCATGTTGTACAACTTTTTGAGAAAAGGTAACATAGCTAAGAAATATGAAGGTCAATCCCTTGTTCGTTTATTAGAACAGCGATGGAGTGGACATTTACATGTTACAAAAATTGTGTATAACAATTATAAAAAAATTCTGAATACTCTAGAAGAAGTAAAACTGGACAGAAAACAAGATGAAGTAAACATTGCAGAAAGCACTGGTTGGTTAACGATAATGAAAACTAAAGCTTTCAAATTCTGCTTAATATTTTTGAAGAGAATTCTTGAAACGCTAGATCCTGCAAACCAATTATTGCAAAAGCTAGAAACTAGTTTAACTGATTCTTTAAGAATTGTAGATTCTACAATAGATTCACTTACTTGTGTTAAGGTCAGATGAAATTTACGAAGAAATTTTAAATTTGATGTCCACTGAATTTGTTGTTGAGGAAGAGGAAGAAGAAATATGTTCAAAAAAGCTAAGAAAAACCACTTCTACAAAACTCAGAGATTATTTAATTGTAGAAACTACAGGGGCTAGCTCGAATATTGATGAAACATTGCATCTAAAAGCTATTTATTTTGAAACTTTAGATATAGTATTAAATGAAATGAAAAGGCGGTTTAATAATAACGATAAGTTACTTCTAGCGCTGTCAAGTGCAGAGCTTGATATGGATTTAAATAAAATGAAAATATTAGAAAATTATAATGTTAAGCTTCCATCTAAAGATGAAATAACTGTTGTAAAGAATTTCATAAAAAGAACCATTGAAGAAAATCCAAACACCGTTGTATTTAATGAACTTTTTAAATATAGGGTTGCATTTGAAGACACTTATAAACTAGTATTAGCAACTGTTAAAACTTTTGGATGTAGTACTGCAATATGTGAATCAACATTTTCAGTCCTTACAAGAATAAATCGTCCACAAAGACTAACAATGTCTCATCAAAGAATGGCCGATTTGAGTTTTCTTGCGTTTGAAAAAGAAAGAACAGAAACAATCAATATGGAAGTTTTCCTTAAAAAATTTAATGAGCAAAAGAGTAGAAGACTTCAATTGTTTTAAAGCAGGTGAACTTCAATTTGTTGACACTACTTTATTCCTTTTAAATCTACTTTTTTCAGTTTATGTATTTAGTATACACTACAAGGTTAGTTTTCACATTTATAATGCATATATAACCATTCGTATTTATATATCTATTTAACTTAAATATTTTATATTGTTTTATGTATCCATTAAAGCATACTTCATTATATTTTTCCAAATTGGTTTAAAAAAAATTCCATTTGTTACAAAAGTGTGTTTGTTACACGTACTATTGTTTGTTTTTATTATTTTGTTTTCGTGTTACATGAAAAATGCAGTTCGTTGCAATTTGGTATTTTAGCATTTTGCTATAAAGCGTTTTTTCTGAAGAATGTTTTAATCCTATTTTGCTTCTAGTATAAAATAAAGTTTTAAGTATTCATATTTTGCTTTGTGTTTGAAGTTTGAGTCATGGTATTTCAAATTAAAGAATTTTTTTAATAGTATACTCAGTTGCAAATGTTTTTAACATTTGACTGTGCATAAAAATAATTTTAAAATTCTTTATCTATGAGTAAAATTGTTTATGCTTTTATTATATAACAATAATCGAAGTTCTCTTTTTGTTAAAAAAAAAGATAATGATTAGAAATGAAGATTACAACTCGTTTTAAATAGGTGAAACGCGAGCATTTTAATTACTTTTGACATATTATTTATATTATATTGTATCAGCATTAGTTATATACTGAAAATATTTATTCTATAGCATTTTCTATTACTAGCATAGATCAAACTTATAATTAATTTTATCATAAATATTATCTTATGATAAACATTTTGTTGTATATTGGAATATTTCTAGTTTAAAATTTTAAAATACAGTCGAACCTCTATATAACGAAACTCCATACATCGAATTTCTCCATATAACGAATTTTTAGTAAGAACGGTCCCCTTTTCGCATGATTACATTAAAAACAGACTCTATATAGTGAAATATCTATCTCCATATAACGAATTTTTTCATAAATTGATCTTAATTTATTCAGTTTTAAAAAAGCTTCGAAATCATATGGAATCAATTTTCCATCACTTATTTTTGATTTATCGTTCAGTGGAGAGGTTTTTTTTTTTTTTTTTTATAAATATTACTTCTCTCCTTATTCTTTAAATCTAACAAGTTCATCCCACCTCCCACACACCTTTCAACATCCTTCTCAAAACACAATTAATTGAATTGTTACACATATAAGAGAGGAATCAATGAGAGCACATAAGAGAGACCTTCAAATGGAGGAAGATATCAACTACAATTTTTCATTCCTTGCTAAAATTTGAGAATTTTTTTTTTGAGAGCGTAACAATTGTAATTTTAAAATCAAAACAAAAAATTACAGATTTCTTCCTCTGAAATTTATGTAAGTCTTCCTCATTTGATTTTCATTAAGCTTTCAAATAAATGTCTTTTCTCTTTTTTGAAACTGCTTAAATAAGTAAGAAATAAAATGTTAGGTTAATATATACTTTTAAACATTTCAAATTCTTAATTAAAAAGATCAAAAATAATATTTGTTCAAAATTTACACATTAAATACTATTTTTAACATCATACTCTCTACATCGAATTTCTCTATATAACGAATTTTTTACTGGAACGATGGATTTCGTTATATAGAGGCTCGGCTGTATATATATAGTCCTTGATTTATGAATGGTAATCAAAGAAAAATGCCAATAGCCAATTCAAATGTACATGCTTTTAATTTTTGAATGAACACAGTAATAATTTTAAATGCAAAATACAACTTTGATTTTGTTAATGTTTTTATTGTAAAAGAATGAAACTGAAGCTTCCTTGAGGGCAGATTAAAAAAAAAAAATTTAAGATTGCAACTATTTCGAAACAAGTGAACTGTAAGCTTTTATTTACTTGTTGACATCATCATTTATTTCACCTGTATAAGTATTAGAGATCGAACGCCAATTCTTTTGCGTTTTCGATCAAAATTCTGAGTTTTACGAAAATTCGTTTTTGACGAAAATTCTATAACCTATATATTTAAACCTATGAACTTCTTTTTTTATAATTATCTGTCATGAATTACTCAAGACGCGAGTGCAAACTATAAAGATAGCAATGCATATATATGACTAACTTTTTCATGTGCTTTTTTAAAAAAGCAGATTTAATGTTATTAGAAAATTTTAATTCTAAAATGCAGAGGCATTTCAATTACTCTGTCAGAAAGTTCTAGTATGACAGATAGGGCCGTAGTTAAGGATGTGCTGGCTCAGCCCCCTCCCCCTCCCTCAACCCTTAAAGCATTTTGAGCCTCTCTTAGAAAAGATTTCATGGTTACTCAATGAATTTCTTTTTTGAAAATCCAAATGAAATTCTGTTCAAAAATCTAATTTAGTTTTGAGGCCTTTTCAAAGTTTTGTAGAAATACTAAATTATAACTAAGATAAGTTTCAACACTCGCTCTTCCTATTTGCACATACGAAGCTAAGATGATGTTTAATTTTGCACTCGTTATACACTCGAATTTTTCATCAGCTTATTTTTCTCTTAGCTTAAAATGAGGTTATTACAACAGTTTAATAAAAAACATAGTACATACAATTACAATATGAATATGCACTAATTTATCTGTCTACATCAGAGTGATAGAAAAAAAAACATGAGCCCCCCCTACATTTTCTTGACCCCCCCCCCCCCCCCTATTATTCACTTCTGGCTACGGCCCTGGTTCGGATTAAGGATATATTTCACTGGAATATTTTTCTCAGGCTCAGATTTGGTTTGATTCAGGTTTCGGTTTTTAAAATTTTTTTTTAGGTTTGAATTTTGTTCATGGTTTTTTTCGAATCTTGTTTTGGTTCTTCCATCGGGTTCAGATTTGGTTTGATTCAGATTTCAGGTTTTTTTTCAAATTGATTTATAAGGTTCGGTCGGATTCATGTCTACAGAAATTATTTTGCCTTGCTCAGACCCGGTTATGGTTCTTTGGATATTTTTGTCAGGTTCAGGTTCGGATCAGTTCAGATTTCGAGAATTTTTCAAAGAAATTTTTTTACGTTAGTATTAGGTTCATCTCCATGGAAATTATTTTCTTGTTCGGATCCGGTTATGACTCTTTCGAATATTTTTGTCAGGTTCAGATTTGTTTCAATTCAGATATCGTTTTTTTTTTTTTCAACTGGATATTTTAGATTCGGGTCGGGATTAATTTCCATGGAAATTATTTTGCCTTGTTCGTATCAGGTTATACTTCATTGGAATATTTTTGTCAGTTTCAGATTTGGTTCGGTTCAGATTCCAGGATTTAAAAAAAAAAAAAAAAAAAAAAAAAAAAAAATTAGGTTCAGATTGTGCTCATCTCCATGGAAATTATTTTTTGTCTTGATCAAATCTGGTTATGATTTTTTTTTTTTTTTGAATATTTTCGTCAGGTTCAGATTTGGCTCGATTCAGATTTCAGGTTTTTTTTTTTTCAAATTTATATCTATGGTTCGGGTCGGATTCATGTCTGCGGAAATTATTTTGCCTTGCTGAGATCCGGTTATGGTTCTTTGAATTATTTTTGTCGCGTTGAAATTTCGTCTATTTCAGATTTTTTGTTAAATGGAATTTTTAAGTCTGGGTCGAGTGTTTCCACGAAAATTATTTTTCCTTATTTGAATTAGGTTATACTTCATTGGAATATTTTTGTCAGGTTCAGATTTGGTTCGGTATAGATTTCAGGATTTTTCTTAACATACTTTTTAAGTTCTGATTGTGTTCATGTGTTTTGCTTTTGTTTTTTAAAAAGAACTAATCTATCGCTTCACCGGTAAGAATTTATTAATTATTGTATCATATGTGTTTTAAATATCAATATAAAAAATTATTTTAAGTGTCTGCTTGAAGAGATAGCATTCTTTTGTTAATGTCTTAAAATCGTCTGCAATCGGAAATCTAGATTTTATATCAATTCGCGTTTGTAATGACTGAAAGGTGGCGTTGTATAGACCTGATAATCGTTTGTTTACGTAATGGTGTTTGTTCCATGCAGCTGGAGCAAGCGAATCATGCAAGCATTGCTGTCATGTTATTTTGCCATAAGTCAAATGTACTTTTTTATATTATAGATCTAAACTTTATGTATAAAATTTTGATTTTAGATAATTTTAATACAAAGAACCCAACGTTACATGTGTTATAGAACTGTTTATTTATATATTTATTATAGAACTGTTTATTTATTTATCGGCCTTTTAAACACAGATTTCAGCGGAAGATGCTCACGGTATCAGTTCTATTTTGTTTCAGACATTGTCCGCAAGAGGGCGTCTATTTCATTTCAAACGCGAATAGCTAAATTTCAAATTAAAATTAAATAAGATATTGAAAACATTTGATACGAACTAAAAATTGTTTTACTAAAAGTAAAAGTTTCCTTCTTTAATGTAATTTTAAATATTCTCTAACGTAGATGAAAAATGTGTATGACTTAATAATTGCATGTAAATAAATATTTAAAATATAATGATGAAAACATTCTTTTAAAATCATTTATGAAAACTTAAGTAACAAATATTTCACGTTTGAAATGAAATAGACGCCCTCTCGCGGACAATGTCTGAAACGAAATAGAACTGATACCGTGAGCATCTTCTGCTGAAATCTGTGTTTAAAAGTCCGATAAATAAATAAACAGTTCTATAATAAATAAATAAATAAACAGTTCTATAATGCATGCAACATTGGGTTCTTTGTATTAAAATTATCTAAAATCAAAATTTTATACACAAAGTTTAGATCTATAATATAGTACATTTGACTTACTCATGGCAAAATAACATGACAGCAACACAATGCTTGCATGATTCGCTTGCTCCAGCTGCATGGAACAAACAGCATTACGTAAACAAACGATTATCAGGTCTATACAACGCCACCTTTCAGTCATTACAAACGCGAATTGCTAATTTTCCGATTTTTTTATCTTAAAAGCGAACATTTATTTTAATAAACAGTAATAGAACAAAGACCATTTTAAAAATTTGCCATTTCTTCTTAAAATATGCTTCAGCTGTAATTCATTTCTTTCAATTCGTCTTATTAATACAAAATCCCTTCAACTTTCTTTTGTTTGCGACATTAAAATTTGAGCGATATATGGTTTCATATTGCAAACCTTTTTTAAGGCTTACTTCACCTCCACCTATCTCATTCCTCCATGATTTCTGATATTTAATTCATTTTGTTATTTCATAATTTATTATGGTGTATATCGTCTGCCGATACGAACAATTACGCTTAACAACAGCTGTGATTAAAAATCTTCATTTTAATGGACAGTTTGCCGGTCTATTGATTTTAAAGGTTTTCGGGAAAAAACAGTCACTTTTGAAATGTTAGACTCAAATTGGTTTCATTAATTCTGTCTCAGCTTTTTTAATGAGAATGTTTTAAACAACCAACCAACCGTATAAAAACGAAGGGACAAAGGTAGAAAAAAGGCAATTTTTTAATGCGAGTGAGTGCTAGATTTTAATTAATTACTCGGTTAATAATTAGAATTTTGAAATTTTGAATCTCAGGTGCATCAGGACAGATATTGGGCTACTCTCAAAAAAAAAAATTTGAGCTTTGTACATGTTGCAGATTTTGCTAGCCATCGCAGACACACACACACACACAGAGCGTTTTGTTCTTTTATTAATATAGATAAACATTATGTAAAATTGTTTTAAAAAGTAACATTTTAATACCTTTTAACTTTGAAACAAAAATAGTATTCAGCCCAACAGTTATTATTCGGCTAGCCGAATATTCGGTATCTAGTATTCGGCTAAAATCACTATTCGGTGCATCACTAATCATTTAGTCATTGAACAAAAAAAAAAAAATCATTGAAAATGTGTGGTTAAATAATGTCTGTCCAGGTCGAGACACAAATACTTAATATTGGCAACTAGAAATTTTTGCAACTGACCAGATCTTTTCCTGTTTATAGAGTCGTACATTAGCTATATATAGAAAATTTGATTAGAATCAAATTTTTAAGAGTTTGTCATAAAGCTAAAAAATTAAAATTCATACTATTAGATCTAACTTAAGCACCCAATTCTTGAATGTAGCAAAAAGTGTTGTTTATCATTATTAAGCTATGTATTAATAATTTCTACTATAAAGAGAAAAAATAAAAAATCCAATGTATTCTTTTTTTTTTTTTTTTTTTTTTTAAGTACATGGGTCATTTTTAAAAAACTTGTACATTCTATGTCTCCAACTTTAAGAATTTTTAATAGCTAAAATAAAGTTTCAAAATAAAAAATTAAGCATCCACTTTCCTGACTGTTTAGAGTAAATGTGAGCAAAATATTATCAGAAATTAAAAATAATACCAGTGTAGGTATGATTTCAGTATGTCGGATATAGCTAAAGAGCCATGTCCCCTCTTCCCTTTTTATTTCTTCAACTGCAGTAAAATCATAAATCAAGAGTAAAAAATGTTAATTTTTTTAGTAGTGACAGTTGTTGTATGTCTTACCTGTAGCATAGACAATATATTTTTTAAAACTTTTTTTTTTTTTAAATAATTTTTTTTTTTTTTTTTGTCCCCAGATTTTTTCTTCTCTGTTACCATATTTTTGTAAGAAATTATTACTACTAAGGTGACAACACAAGGTTCTGCAGTTCTTCGAAGTCTATTTTTAGATGAGGCCACCATTTTTCAAATTATTAAGTTATTTTTACTGTGGTGTTGAATTAAAGCATTTACAAGATAAGGATGTTTTATTCAGTTTCCCCTCTGTTACCAGCTTATTTATGTGAAATTAATTTTTTTTATACTTTTATTAAATTTTAACCATAAGATCAAATGGTGCTTCTTAAATAAATAGGCTTAGTTTTTTCTTGTTTTTAATTCACTCTGTGCTGCTAAAATTATTTGTAGTTTTTTATCCCCTCCTGTTACTATGCTTATGGTAACAGAGTGGAACAAAATGTAACAGAGTAAGAAACTACTAAAAAACAAGTTTATTTGAACATTGTTCTTGAAGGCTGCACATTCTTGTTTCATGTTCTTAGAACAGAATTAAAAATAAGCATTTTTCTTTTTTAATATAAAATAGTAGTTTTTGTGTTGAGCTAGTTTCCATAAACATTAGGTTTTAATTTTTTCAAACAAAATTCTTCTTTAATTGTAGTCATTTATTACTTACCCATCATACGTAGTATAGGGTAAGTCTTGCAATCGTTTTGAAAATCGAAAAAAAAATTTTGACGGATTTACACATTTTAGATAGTGGAGATTTCGAAAAACATATTTTTAGAAAAAAAAAAATTTGCTGTCCATCTGTCTGTCAGTTTGTAAACGCTCTATCTTCTGAACAAATTGAGATAGAGACTTGAAATTTTGTATGTAGTTAGTATGTAAGAATGGGACGAAGCCTATTTAATATCAGCAACCTCGATTATCCGGAACTATTTTTTTCGGACTCTCAAAAAATTCGTTCTGATGAAAGGTATATAAAAAGTTTCGAATGTTTTTGTTCTAAGGAATGGACGTAAAAGGCAATAAAATAACACACATTTTGCATATAGAACGAAGTCGATCGGATTATTAGTTGCCGAGATATTTGTAATCCTGTTTTCCACATTCTTTGAATTTTTATGACCCTGTATTTCATTCAAATTTCAATTCAGAGGTATATTTTAATTGGAAATGAGACGCTTAATCCGACGCAGTTAATTGTTAGTTAATAGAATTATTATTTTTGGAGTTATAAGGATGCTTCTTTTAAGTAGTTCGGTACTACTTGAGTAGTTTGACGTTTTATATAATTTGTCGAAATTGGTAATCGGCAGTTCTTTAATATAGCATTACTATGCATATTAACAATATTTAAATTTTGTTTATGAATCGCAATGCATTGTATAAATAGTTTTCACATGTTTTATTTTGATATACATATCCATGATGGGTAAGTATTACGGTGGCCCCCAACGACTAGTATTTATGAATCAATACTACTTATTTGTGAAAAAATGATGCAGCGTGAAATACCACTATTTTCGAATATTATTTTTTGCAAAAGCCTTTAATTCTTGCTTGGTCTATTTCAAATTTTAGGATATCTTATAATGTATGATAAAAATGCATTAAAGAAGAAAAGATCATTATTTAAGTAGAAAAGAATTTATAAATAAAAGATACACTGCATCAAATACCACTTTTTCGAATAGTAATTTCTGTAAAAATCATTATTTCTTGGGTTAAAGAGTCATCCAATTGGCACGCAAATTGTTAAAATTTGAAAATCTAAGGCGAGCTGTTTAAAACTGAAACACAGCTTATAACATGTGATAAAAATTCAAAAAACAATGCCACGGGAAATACCAGTATTTTCAAACAGTAGTTTTTTGTAAATATCTTAAATTCTGCCTTGATCTGTTTGAAACAATGAAACATCATGGTAGCTTATAACACATAATAAAAAATTATATAAAAAAATTGCCTGGTTTAATCCCACTATTTTTTAATAGTATTTTTTGCAAAAGTCTTAAATTCTTGCATTAAAGCACCACCACCACCTCAACTAATATATGATGAGATTTTTTAAAAAACTAAGCAGTGCGTTTGTCATAGAACACAATATAAATTTACAAAAGAGAATGCCCCGCCAAATACCACTATTTTCTTATAGCATTTTTTGTAAAAATCTTAAATTCTTGCAGGATACGTTTGAAACATTAAAATAGTATACAACACATGATATAAACTTATAAAAAAGTATGCCACATCAAATATCACTCCACTATCAATCAGCATTCCCTTCGGTTACTTTTTTTTCCACTCTGTTACCGTCATATTTAGCTGGTTTATTTCACTAAAGATTTTTTATCAGTCATCATTTTGAATAAATAATTGTGTAACTTTAACTAATATTTTATTTAAGTAATATTTTTTTATAATTTAACTGAAAAAATGTGAATGCACATTTAATTGAAACTTACTTTTCCAAAAAAGTAACACAGAGGAAATCCTTTGTCTTTTACAATAATAAAAATAATCATAACAAAACAACAATTAGCATTTTTAGAAAGTAGCAATCATGTAATTAAAAAAATGTGATATTTACTGTTTTAGGTGTCTTATTTTTTTTAAATAATTTTAATTTTTAACTGTTGGTAACAGAGGGGAATATTTTCTGTTGCAAGTTCATACTTTATTTTTTATTTGACATTCCAAATCAAAAAGTGAACTGGTATTTTCAGTTTTATATACAAGAAATGTTCTAGTACTATCTAATATTTTTATAAGTTGTTTTTAGATTTTTTTTTTTTTTTTTTTTTTTTTTTTTTTTTTAGTGTGTGAAAAATTTTCCAAATGTACAAGTTTTTTGAAAATGACCCGCATACAAGAAATGTGGTGTAAAATCACATATTTTTGTTAAATTATTCTTTTTTTTTCTAAATTTCAGTTAAAATCAACTTTTAATTATTTATTTTATCCTAAACTTTTATTTCAATTCCATTATATTTTTCCTCCAAAATAAAAGAAAGAAAAGATAGTTCATATATGCTTTTATCACTAAAATGGCTCTCCCAAAAATAGAATTTATTTAGAAGATTATTCACCATCATTAGATATTTAAATAAATAAAAAAAAAAAACAAGAAGAAAAATTGACTTTGTATGCAGTCTGCAATTTTATTCTTCTTTATCTCAACATTCAGTAGAATTCTTTAAATGCCTTAATTTTTGAGTTTTACTTCCTCGTTATCTGTTACACTTTAAATAATCAGCAGAATTTTGAATTTCATGGCAGAGCAACAAAAATAGCAGCCCTAACCCCCCCCCCCCCAAAAAAAAAAAAAAAAAAAAAAAAATTGAATGCCAATCCATACATAAGACACAAAGTTTTGGGAACATAGTGTGAATGAAAAACAGACTGCATGTACTGGAAAGGTTTATGAATTAACAGGAAAGTTAAAATAAAAAATTAAGTAGACCTAAGAGCTACTTCTATTAAATGATGGATGGAAAGAGAATAAAACTCATAAGGGGAAGTAAAGTAAATAAAAGCAAACCTAAAATATGTAGGTAATATTTTAATGAATCTGATTTTATATTAAGTTGATCTTATTTCAAAATAGAAACAGTTCAAAATTTAATTTAAAAAACACTAATTAACCTGAAACAACTAATTAACCTAAAACACTAATTAAACTAAAACAACTTAAAAGATTTAATTACATAAATAAAAATCCTTAATTCCAAGTATCTGTACTTTTTAAATTTACTTACTTCTAAATATTTTATCACAGAAGAGTTGTAATCAACAGTTTTTCGTGTGACAGCTTTCCTTAATCTTTTTCCATCAAATTCTATGACTTGAGAAGATTGTTGTTGCCTTTGAGGTGTAAATGTAATGTTGGTTTTTTGGAAAGTCTGTGGTTGAAATTTAGGCACATAAGAGAAGCGCTGGGTTGGAACAATTTGAGGAGCTTGCATATTTGTACTGTTTAAAAAAAAGAGAAAGAAATTACTGGAAAATTTATTAATGTAACAATTCAGTAAAAGAATCTTTTTTAACACTGAAATAATTTTACTAACTCCTTACTTTTGTAAGTTCACCACTTTATTATATAAAATGAGGATGTAATTAAAACATGCATTATACAAGTGAAAGAAAGAACAAAATCTTAAACAAAATAGTTAAAAAATAATAATAAAAGAAAAAGATACATATATAAATCAACAGATCTTGATTATGATCAAGAAACAGTGTATGCCAATTCACCAGAACCTACAGTATATAATTTGTATATTTTATAAAAAATTTTATTTTCATTAATTTTTAATGTTTTTTCTTAAGAACAGTATCACTTTCGATAATGCAGATAGTATACTTTTTACTTACCCATCATACGTAGTATAGGGTAAGTCTTGCAATCGTTTTGAAAATCGAAAAAAAAAATTTGACGGATTTACACGTTTCAGACACTGGAGATTCCGAAAAACATATTTTTAGAAAAAAAATTTTGCCATCCATCCGTCTGTCTGTCTGTAACCGCTCTATCTCTCAAACAAATTGAGATAGAGACTTGAAATTTTGTATGTGTTTAGTATGTAAGAATGGGACGAAGTTTATTTAATATCAGTAACGTCGATTATCCGGAACTATTTTTTTCGGACTCTCGAAAAATTCGCTCTGATGAAAGGTATATAAAATTTTTCGAATTTTTTTATTTTAAGAAGTGGACATAAAAGGCAATAAATTAACACAAATTCTGCATAAAAAAACGAAGTCGATCGGATAATTAGTTGTCGAGATATTTCTAATCCTGTTTTTCACATTCTTTGATTTTTCATGACCCTGTATTTCATTCAATTTTCAACTCAAAGATATCTTTTAATTGCAAATGATACACTTAATTCGATGCAAGAAACCGTTAGTGAATATGATAATTATTTCTAGAGTTATAAGGATGTTTCTTTTATGCAATTCATTGCTACTTAAATAGTTTGGCGTTTCATACAATTTATCGAAATTGGTTCATCAGAAATTCATTAATAGAGCATGATCTTCCTTTTTTCTGTTGCAGAGTTTCTACAATTGTTCGATTTTATAAATAATTGAATACCTTTAGTTGATTCAGCTGTATCAGTTAATTCATTGGCCTTATTTTCTAACTCCGATACTTCTTTTCAAGAAGCCATATTTTTTTTCTTTATAAAACCTAAGTCATCTTCAATTAATTTCCTTTTATTTCCTGCAGAGGAAGACTATTGCTGTTAACCATGCTACACATATCCAGTGAAATAATAAGACTATGATCAAACACAGATCAGTGGATTATAGAACAGATTGGCGCAATTACTTGGCGAAATATCTTCTTTGTTATTCATTTCTCTATATCAAAGAAAAGGAAATTTTAGATGGTGTATACTGATTACAATTAGTGTTAGTGAATACGAGGTTTCTACGTCGCAATCGGAAAACAAAAGAGGCAGCTTTAATGTTTAATCAGATATAAGAGAATTATAACAAAGAAACTTGATTTTTTTTCAGCTGCCATATTTGGCAGACAATGAATGTTTCAGGGATAATTTTTTCTTTCGGAAATTAACATTGCATTTTCGGAAATCGGCGGCTCGGGAGGAAGGGGAATTCTGCGAGTTACACACCCCCCTGGGAAGGGGGGTTATCTGCAATCTTCAGACGAAATTGGCGATTTATCTGAGATATTTTGTCGAAATCGGCAGTTTTTCCGCGATCTTTTGACAAAATCAGCATTCTCCCATGTTTTTTTTCTTTTAAATGAAATCGGCGTTTTTTTGATGATTTTTAGGCAAAATTTCAAACGAAATCGGCATTTTCCCGCGATCTTCAGACGAAATCAGCGACTTATCTGCTATATTTTAGCAAACTCGGCAATTAATTGCGATCTTTTGTCAAAATCGGCGGTTTTTCCTCGATCTTTTGACGAAATCTGAGTTTTTTAGACGATCTTTAGACAAAATTCATATTTTTACGCGATCTATTTTTGAAAACGTCCTTTTATCCCCGGGATCTTCAGACGAAATCTGCATTTTCCCGCGATCTTCAGACGGAATCAGCGATTTATTTTCGATATTTTAGCAAAAATAGGCGGGTTTTCCACGATCTTTCGACGAAATTTGCGCTTCCCCGTGCTTTTTTTAATGAAATCGGCGTTTTTTCGACGATCTTTAGACAAAATTCGCATTTTTACGTGATCTATTCTCGAGAACGTCCTTTTATACCCGCGATCTTGACGAAATCGGCATTTTTTCCCATGATTTTTTGATGAAATCGCCGTTGTTTTTTCCCTTGTTTTTTTTTAATGATCTTTTGACATAATATTTTTAAGCAATCTTATCGAAAACGGCATTTTTTCCGCGATCTTTTAACGAAATCGGCGTTATATCTGCAAGTTTTAGACGAAATCGACATTTTCCTGCGGTCTCCAGTTGAAATCAGCGTTTTATCTGCAATATTTGCTAAAATTACCGTTTTTCGGCGATCCGCACAGGAAATTCGCGTTTTTCAGCGATATTTTGACAAAGTTCGTTGACAAAAACATTGACAAAATTGTCATTTTTCTACGAAATATTGACGAAATGTGTGCTTTTTCGGCGATCCTTTCACATAATTTGAATATCTCAACGATTGTTTTTTCCGCGCGCAAAACCGTACAAGTTGGCAACTATGCAGAACTCATAACCCAATTTAAATTTTTCGGAAGAAGATGCCTTAAATTTTCGGAAATTTCGGACAGGAATCACTACTGAATGTTTGGCGATTTTTTTTAAAACATTTTACGGATCGTGTTAATATTAAGCTAATGTTAAAAAATAAGGACTTTAAGGATCCTTATTAAGGACTATCGAAATATAAGGAGTTTATAAGGACTTTTAAGGTCCGTGCGAACCCTGTACATAAAGATAACAGCGGAAATGTGAACTGATAGGTTTTTAATCATTTAAAACTATGATTGTATATTATTGGCTCAAAGCGCCGTTTTACGCTAATCTCACAAAACTTTAGTGCTGCCATCTATGAACTAACAAAGGACTCGCAAACGTGTTTTTAAACCAATGTGCTTCATAGCTATTGCAGACTTTTTAAATTTAGTTTTATTAATTTTTTTAAGATGCTAGCATAAGACGCTTATTTTTTAAAAATTTTGTTTTCTATTATAAATAAAATAAACTTTTTTCCCCCTTCAAGTTGTAATGGATATATCACATATTATCATAGCTGCATTAGTATAATTGAAATTTTTTTTTTCCACATCCTCTTAAATCAAAATTTTATCTGCTTTGATGCAATTAATGTATTTAGTGCATGATAAAGAATAGATGACTTATAGATGTGCACCATAAACTTAGTGATTTTTTCCCCGCCAAAAAGCCGTTTTCGAAAACGATCGGCAAACTGAAACTGCATGAGAAACCCGTTTACAAATACAGCGATCACTTTCAAAACTCCTGAAAAATTGCATTTTTGTAAATATAAAAAATGAATAATTTACACTATGTCATGAGAGGCGGAGCACCCGACCCCCCCCCCTTTTTTTTTTTCCCCTGGAGAAAAAATTTTAAATATTTAAGTGATTGCCATAAAAATCAAATTTAAAAAAAAAAGGTTTTATTATTTGTATTTGTAGAAATTTATTGCTATCTTAACAAGTTGGAAATTGCACGTGAAGCGTAGCAAATGAGGTGCGTTCGTACTAGAAATTTTTAAATATTCAGATCTTGCTGGTATAGTAGAGCGTACTTTGGATACAATATAGTGGTCGAAATCTTTGTGTTCCTGTAAATATACAGGGAGTAATTTTTATTATACTTCATTAACGTATATCTTACTCATAAAATGTGAAGTAGGTTAATATAATTAAAACACGCCCCAAACAATGTTTCCCCGTATAACATTATTTAGTGGAATACATTTGTGTGACCCTGTAATTTAATAATAAATATTCTTTGCATCCCAGATTGTACAGAATGTATATTTTAGTACATACATCATAGATTCATGTCAATTATGTTATGTTCAAATGAGTGCAACACCATTAAAATGCATTTGAAACTTTTTTCCCATTGATCGTAACGTAACAGAATACTTTTGATTGTCCAAGTAATTGATCTATGCATCCGATTTTCATAACATTTGAAATGACTCAACAAAATTATGTAATAATTATACGTTTTAAATTTTAAACGATTAAAATACATTTGAAACTTTTTTTCCCATTGATTGTAATGTAATGGAATACTTTTCATTGTCCCTGTAACTGATCTATGCATCCAATTTTCATAACATTTGAAATGACGACAAAATTATGTAATAATTATACGTTTTAAATTTCAAACGATTAAAATGCATTTGAAATTTTTTTCAATATGTTTGTAATGTAACGGGATACTTTTGATTGTCCCTGTAATTGATCTATGCATCCGATTTTCATAACATTTGAAATGACTCGACAAAATCATGTAATAAATATACGTTTTAAATTTCAAACAACTAAAATGCATTTGAAACTTTTTTCCCAATTGACCGTAATGTAGCGGAATCCTTTTGATTGTCCCTGTAATTGATCTATCTATCTGATTTTCATAAAATTTGAAATGACTTGACAAAATTATGTAATAATTATATATTTTAAATTTCAAACGATTCGGTTGGATAGTTTTTGCGTTGTTATATGCGGACGGACAGACAGACAGACTGAGCAACAACAATAGGTGCTACGTATTTACATAATTACGAACGCACATAAAAATGAGCTTTTCTACAATACAAACTTTTCAATAATAAAATCTTCATTCTGTTTGTTTGTATGAAGTATTATAAAAATGAAATGCAAGTGAAAATTTCGTCATTTTTGACGGGGTTATATACTAGTATGTATATATGGAAATAACCATTTTATAATACTACAATTCAGCATCTACAATGAATATAAAATAACCCAATATATTATATATATACATCAACATTTGAATGGAAGGTGGTTTTGGGGTCTGGGGGTCAGGATCGGTGAAAATATACCAAAATTTTCCAGTAGTGCTTTCCTCCAGACAGCTGCAATAGGTAGCTTTTTTACTTTTTGTAAGTACCTAAAAAACAATATATAATAGATGCTGTCAGTGTGATCATGATTAACATTATCAAAACTATTATGTTCCAGAAAGTAAAACCGAAACTAAAGAAAAGTTCGATTTCGATTCAGGAAAATATTTTGAATTTAAAGTTAAACGCACAATTAAAGAAGAAAAAATTGTATCTCCTGTAGAATTCATTAATATGCTAAATCAACAAACCACCCAATTTGCTAAACATTAGTTTAATATTCTCCATCAGTATAAAATGTTTAATCATATAAAAACGAATTTAAAAAATAATGAATGTATTATACAAATAGATTTTTCTAAAATTTTAAGTTAGGGTATGGGAAAGAAATACAATCTGCACAAGCACACTATAGATCCTCACAAGCACAAGTAACTTTACATACAGGTGTATTTCATTTAAAGATAAACAGTGAGCTTGAAGTTTTTAGTTTTTGCACTACATTGCAAAATATACAACATGGATCTCTAGCCATTTGGATACAAATGGAACCTATTTTTTCTCTTATAGCAACGAAATTCCCAAATATCAAACATCTACATTTTTTTTGTGATGGTCCAGCAACACAATATAGACAGAAGGGAAACTTTTATTTGCTGTCTACAGAAGCTTTTTGATAAAGGTTTTTTAAGTTGTATGTGGAATTTCTGGGAAGCTGGACATGGGAGAGGTGCTCTAGATGGTGTAGGAGCAGTGATAAAAAGGAGAGCCGATGCACTTCTTAAGCATGGCACAGACTTGCTTACTGCAAAAATCATGTTAAAAAAGAAACTAAATGGTTCAAAATAAATATATTTTTTTTTACTGAAACAGACTGAAACCAGGCCCGTAACCAGACGGGGGGCAGGTGGGGCTGAGCCCCCCCTAGCGTCCTCTAGAGCCCCCTCTAACGATTTCTATACTTTCTACCTTTTTTTTTTTTTTTTTTTTTTTTTTTTTTTTTTTTACAAAGTCCATATTTTAACTTTTCTCAAAAAAAAAAAAAGGAGAAATTTTTTAGATCTTTTAACTGCCTTGAATAAAATGGGAATACACCAAGAATTTTGTATTCGGAACCTTGTTAGATTAGTTGTTTTCTGTTATCTTGCTAGCGGTATAATGCATTGTTCGAAACACATTTTAAAGGAACATTTCTTTCTCCTGAAAAAAATTAAGTTCAGATGCACTAACTGGTCACCATATGTGTTAGTACATCGTTATATTTTCAAAGCAACAATCTTACGCAGAATGAATGGACATGGACACATGGTGTTCAGGTTGACCGATAATTAGTCAAGCCTCAAGCGATGTTCAAAATCTTGACTAAGACATAGTCATTAAAAACCCATGTTTCTAAATTTTAATGGTTTGCTTGTTGACAATATGTACTTATCAGTAGATTTAGTTAACGATGAAATATCACTTGGAAACTAGAACGTTTGAAAATTAAAAAGATAAAAAATGTCAATTTATACACGTGGAATAAAAAAAAAAGCCAGTAATTGTTTCATGTTATGGGTTACAAGGGTGTACATTAGAAAAAAAAAGTTTTTTTTATTTTATTTTTAGTTATTTTTTTATTTTATTTTTGTTTGTGTGTTAAATGAAAACATTTTTTTTCAATTTGTCATATAACAATAAAAAAATCAAGCAAAAAAACATGATTAAGGTTAAGTTTATTATAAGATTACGACAAAAATATCTGCAATTATTTGATGTATGAAATATTAATAAATAATTATAGTATTAGAAAATAAAATATTAATAAAATTTAATAAATTACGATTTGCCGTTAGTTAAAGATATTAAAAGTAGGAAATTGAAATAAGAATAATAAATTAAGTTTCATTAAGTATGTAATTTCTACCATAACATATGCAAAAAAACCTGTTAATTTTTAACTAAAAAATAAACTTCTTTTTTTATCAAAAAGAAAACCGATTTCAAAAACTATTGCAAAGTATTTTTTTCATAATACAGTCGAGTCTCTCTATAACGAAATTCCATGCATCGAATTTTTCTATATAACGAATATTTAGTGAGAACGGTCCCTTTTTCGCATGATTACATTAAAAACAGTCTCTATATAGCGAAATATCTATCTCCATATAACGAATTTTTTCATAAATTGCTCTTAATTTATTCAGTTTTAAAAAAGCTTCGAAATCATATGGAATCAATTTTCCATCACTTATTTTTGATTTATCGTCAGTGCTGAGTTTTTTTATATATTACTTCTCTCCTTGTTCTTTAAATCCAACGAATTCATCCCACTTCCCACACACCTTTCCACATCCTTCTCAAAACAGAGCCAATTGAATTGATACACATGTAAGAGAGGAATCAATGAGAGACACATAAGAGATTCCTTCAAATGGAGGGAAATGTTAACTACAATTTTTCATTCCTTGCTGAAACTTGAGCATTTCTTTTTGAGAGCGTAACAACTTTAAAATCAAAACAACAAAAAATTACAGATTTCTTCGTCTGAAATTAATGCAAGTCGTCCTTATTTGATTTTCATTAAATTTTCAAATAAATGTCTGTTCTCTTTTTTGAAACAGCTTAAATAATTAAGAAATAAAATGTTAGGTTAATATTTACTTTTAAACATTTCAAATCCTTAATTCAAAAGATCAAAAATAATATTTTTTCAAATTTCACACATTAAATACGATTTTTAACATCATTCTCTATATATCAAATTTCTCTATATTACGAATTTTTTACTGGAATGGTGGATTTCATTATATTGAGACTCGACTGTAATTAATAAGACATTAAATTAAGAGCATTGTATTTACCATGTGTATTATTAATATTTATGTACTTTAATTTGATTTTTTGGAGGCAATGCCAATCTAACCAAGATAAAAAAAATAATTGTCCTTTAAAAATTATAACAAAATTCAGCAAAAACATTGCTAAAATAAATTTAATTTTAAATCAATCAACTTTAACTTAGAATCCCATATTTTAAAATCTGTGTGTTTGGTTGGTTTCCCCCCCCCCTCACCCCATAATGGCCAGTACAAACGCATTATTTCATACTAACCATAGTTATAGTTGCTAATCTTACTTGAAAATATACATTTAAACACGTGACATAAAATGTTACAAAAATGGTAAGCTTAAAATTTTTAAACTAAATATTAAATCAGAAAAAATTTCATTGATAATTAGATATGTATCTATTGGACACTTATATTGAACTTGGCTGGACTTGCATAGACACCAAAAAGTCAAATTAATGTACACAAAAATAAATATAATAATATGCATGGTGAATACGCATTCTCTTAATTTAATTTCTTATTAAATATATTGTGTAAAAATAATATTTTAAACCTTGCAGTAGTTTTTCAAAAAGGTTTTATTTTTGATTTTTTAAAAAAAGTATTTATTTTCCGATGATCATGAAGTATTTTGTATTTATTAATTTCCTTATAGAAAAATTCCGTTATAGAGAGGTTTTACACTCTAGACACTATAAGCAGGGCCATTTTATCAGTTTTTGCTATATTTAGTTTGCTTAAGATATATGGATTGTTAAAAAATGTTAGCCCCCCCAGAAAATTTTCAGAGCCCCCCCTGGCATGTCTCGCTGGTTACGGCCCTGACTGAAACAAAATATCAAAATCAACCTGTATTGAAGAAAATCCCCAAAACAAATAGGATACATGAAGTAATTACAACAGTGAAGGGTACTGTGCAATACTGTGACATTTCATGTTTTTGTACCCATGCCGGTACTTACTGTAAATGCTATAACAAAAAAGAATTCACATTTCAAGAGCAAAAAAATTTGTTTGACTGACTATAAAAATAAAGAAGACATTGAAGATGATAATATGAAGAATCCTACATACAAACCTACTTTCATAAGTAAGGCATTTGTCAAACCACATCACAATAATATAGAACAATTATTAAGGCAGAGTTTCTCCCAGGGGGTTTCAGGGGGCACGCCGCCCCTCCTGTCCTTTAGTTTAAAAAATAGCGTCCCTCTTGCCCCTCATCCAAAAACTAGCACCCCTCTGATCGCTCATTCAAAAAAATAGCGCCCTTCTTGCCCCACATTTGAGAAAACGCAGCTCTTCAGCGATGATGCAAACGCGCTATAGGGCATAAATTACACAAGAAATCGGTGATCGAATGCAGAAAATCACTCTTAAGCAATTTTTTTTTTTTTTTTTTTTTTTTTTTTTTTTTTTACTGCTCCAAAAACAGATTTTCCTGCTTCACAATCTGTTTTTGATTGTTCCAAATCTTTTTGAGTGAATGTAACTTCTGAAAACACCCATTCATTAAACAAAAAGTACCCCTTAACTCAACAAAAGTATTTTTTTTTTCAGGAAAAATGTCTTTTTCAATAAATCAGTTTTACCCCTTTTTAAAAGAAATACGAACAATAGCGATACTTGTTATCTTCTGCACTCAAAAAAGCGTTTTTTTATAATTTAATTTATATCTTGCACATTTATTTTTTTTAAAGTAAAGAAAATTTCTCTTAATAGTTTAAAAAAATTATATTGGCTTTAATTATTTATACATTATTATTAAAACAATAATTTTTGCATTTAATTTTTCTTTTGCAAATGAACAAGTTCAATTTTTGCATCTAAAAATATGACTTATTATTGATGGGGACCCGCTTTTGTAAAAAAGGGACCCACAATTTTAGAAGTCCTGGGTCCCCAGGACCCAGGATTTTTCAAGTCCAGCGGCATCACTGCTGATTAAGGCAGTGGGTTATTGTAAAATTTGCTGTTCATTTTTATCCAGGAATAGTTAAGTCCATCAGTGACAGTAAAAATATATGTGTATCTTGTTTACAGCAAACACATCGCACTATAAACAAATATTTCTGGCCTAAGAAGGAGGATCTATTATCTTATACTTTGAATGAAATCATCTATATATTTAAAACACCTGGCTGTTTTTTTAGTCATCAGCCCTGAGCTTTCTACTGAACCAATTTTGATAATTATTTTTTTAAATGAAAGCTGTTCATTTGTAGATGTGCCCATTTTAGCTATTTTTTAATTTATTTCCATTTTTATATTTTATTTTTAATTTTAAAAAGCATTTTTATGAATTTTCGTCAAAACAGTGGCAACAAGGTGAATCTTTTCTCGCTATAATAAAAATTTATTTTGTTTTATATTTTTCCTCCAATCAGAAGCTTGATTTAATTAGTGGAACGTCATAGCATTAAAAAAAAAAGTTAATTATTTTCGTAAAATTTAATCATAATTTACAGTATTCCTGTGACGTCACAGTTGTTAAAACCTTGAATTTTATAACCTCGAACCGAAAGGAAGAATAAAGTTCATTTCTTTACGGATTAATAGTTAGAAAAAAAAATGCTAAACTATTTATAATCTTTTAAGTATAAACGAAATTTTATGTTGTCGTCTGCATGATATAAGTATAATAAAATGTATTCCTGTAACGTCAAATTGGTAAAATGGATATTTTTATAACCTCGAACAGAAAGACTAAATATGTTCCATAAAATGATTGCGTATAATTATGCAATAACTGTGTTAGAATAATTATCATTTAGTAAGAAATAATATTTAGTATTCTGCATAAGTAAAATAAAAGAAAATAATCTATGATAAAAAAAAAAAAAAAAAAAAAAAAAAAAAAAAATCTATAGCGAAATATTTTCAATGAGGAAAATGATATCATTCAGAAACCACATCGTATTATAAATTTGGAAAGGATTAATGATTTCGATTTATCAAGTGATGTCATTGTTAAAAGAAAAGACTAAAACCAATAAATAAATTTCTTGAATTTTTAAATTTCATTTTAAATGTGTACAGGGTCGGTTATGCAGTTTAGTAACACCATGTTTATATTCTAATGAAAATTTTGTGTTGATACTATAATTATGGTGCAGTTGATAAGTAACATTTAAACAAAGAAATAATAAACTCTGCAAATAATTTTTAATTCACTGTCTGAGGTATTGTATAAAATTCCCGAAGCGTCTTGACATTTAAATAACATTTAAGATTGTGGAAACCGTATTAAAAGATTGGCACTGATGCCATATTAGCACCACATTGGAGCGATATTTTCCTTCCGCGAATTATATGTAAATTTTGTTTTTGAATACTGCGTGAAGTGTTAATATTTACGATTTATTGTGATATTTATATTTATTTTCGTAGTTATCATTTATGTTTATTTATTGCTTCAATTATTGTTTACTTTTTAATAGATTGTTGAGTTGAACAAAGGATTTTTATCTCTAGAATCAATTTAATGCCATCAAACACAACTCTTTCCTTTACATTTAGAAGACGTCAATGTCCTTTAATGTTGTGTTTTTGTATGATGATTAATAAAGCACAAAAAAGATATTGTATTTATATAAGAATATTGGTATTTATATGAGATAATAATTAACCTCGGCCAGTTAAATGTCACGATGTTGCGAGTACGTTCTTTTATAAAAATTTGAAGATGCAAACAGTTTTAAAAAGTAGCTCAATAACTAATGTGTTATATAAGGAAATACTTTTAAGAAACTAAAAAAGAAAAGAAAAATCCTATCGTTTAATCAGTATGAAAATTTCTAGAAAAAACTGAATAAAATTGACATTTTCTTCTGTACAGTTTTCTTTTATTCATAGTTTTAAAATGTAAAATACTAATGTAACATATTCTTTTTCGTCGAATTTCGACGGGTGCAGCTAGTAACCATTATAACAGTTCCTAATATGTATGATAGCGAACACCTAAAAATACCTTCAATTTATTGGAATGACTTATGTAAAATGTTTAATTTATAAGAATATTATAATTCTTTTATACTTAATAAGTTTAGATCAAGATTTTTTTCTATAGTTGTGTGATATTTCCCCCTTTTTTTTTTTTTTTTTTTTTTTTTTCTAAATAAAGAAATAATTTTCATTATACAGTAAAACCCCAATAATTCGGGATTAATTGGGACCAGACCCAATCCGGATTATCTGGAGAATTAGAAAAAAAATGAAATTAAAAAAAAAAAAACTTACAGAAAATCACCTTTATGATAAATACTCATTGAATATTTATAGACAATAAAAATGATTAGTTTGTTTAATTCTTCCGAAAAATTTCAGATTTTTTTTTTTATTCAGAATACGACGATGAAACAAGTTAATGTTCTGAAAATTACACAAATCGCTTCTCAAACTTGAAAAAAAAAAAAAAAAAAAAAAAAAATGACTAAACCGATCCGGATTATACAGAGATACGGATTAACAGGGTCCAAATTAGTGAGGTTCTACTGTATTAATAAATTTCGTATCTTAATGTATTACATGATAATTCAAAACTTTAATGAAGAATGTCTTTAGGTTAATACAAAAATGTTCCTGATCTAACACACAATGTCACTGGTCTAACTAATACTTATTTTTGATTAATTAATATTTATGTTAATGAGTCAATTAAGCTCAGCCACTATGTTATTTGAGTTACAATTATCATTTATTAATTGTGGTAAAATAATTTGGCTAAAATTTTTATGTATAAAATTAAAAAACATTGCTGAAAATGTACCTTATTTTGAAAATGACCCATATTTCCATGAGATTTGAATATTTTTCTATCATTTGGTACCAAAGAGAGTAAATTTCATTAAAATTTAAAAATCAAGTCCCAGGTTGACCTTCGTGTGGAATATTTGTTTAATGTTAATTTAATATGTTAATTAATTTGTTTATGTTAATAACATAATTTGTTTAATGTTATTGCTTTTTCAGCACATCAATAATTGAAAAAAATTGGGATTGAAAACGAAGTTCTGTTAAAAAAGCATTTTCAAAGAATAAATTCTAAGTAAGACAGAATATGGTAATTTGTCCATGTATGTCTCTTCTGTTTTGCACTTACTTTATAGAAGCAAGGGAATATGGAATCAATTAAGACATATAAATGAGTAGTGAACAACAATGATAGCAAGTTTTAGTAAAATTTGTAGAGGCAAACTTTTTGTTGAACCTCAGAATGGGAACAAATAAAGATGATATAAATATCAAGATAAAATAGGTATAGATAAGGAAATTTTTCCAAATTGGAAATTTTACCCTTGAAAATTATATAAAAATTTAGTTAGTGTATTTTCTTAAACAGACCCCAAGGGGTTGCAATTTATTTTATCAAATTTTGCAATCTTCTTTTATGTAATTTTGCAGTTGGAATTATCTATCAAGAGGCAATATTTAAGGAAATATGCTATTGATTCTATCCTAATGAATTATCCTGTATATGCTTAATAAATTTGGGGAAAAAAATATTCATCTAGCATAATTAACAAAAATATGATAATATGAATTACACTAAAAAAGCAAGAAAATATTATTTAACATACTTTGTTATATTTTCACTAGCTGATTGATATCTTTAATATACTATTCTTGCATAGTACGCTAAGTATCCTTGGCTTCATTCTAAAATAAAGAAGCAACAAAAATTAATTTGAATATACATCTAAATAAGTAAACAACACTATTCATTTATGAAATTAAAAATTTTTAAGCATATAAAAGGAAGTTAAAACATAATTTGAAATTTTTAATTTTATAATCTTTAACAAAAACACTAAATATTTTTATAAAAAAATTGGTACTTTTCAGTTAGCTGGGCACTAATTTGATATATATACATACAGTCAAACCCTGTTATAATGTACTCAAATTTTGGTCCCACTGTTTTCCTATATTATTTAATGCTATTTTATCTTTATAGCGAACCTCTGAAATCTTAAGAATCGATTATAACAAACATTTTTTTTCAGTCAACCATAATTTTTTTTTCTCTTTTTACTTTTCTGTTGTTGTGAAAACAGGATTTCAACTCTAATTGTATAAGAAAATGCATGCCAGCTAGTGAAACATGGTGCAAATTAAAGTCTTTTTTATTAAAGAATAGTAAGAACTGCATTCTTTCTCTTTTATGGTAGCTATTCTACAGGTGTGATCATGCCCACCCACCAGTCAGTTATTTTCTGTTTCTCTAATAATAGCTTTTTATAAACAAATCTATGGCTAACTTAGGCAGCATTGAAAAGAATGTCTTCTTTAAAGTAAGCAATAATCATAAGATTTTTTTTTCCATAAATCATAATCTCTGAAGTGCAGAAGATGAAAAAAAAAATTTAATTGATAGAATAAAAAAACAAAATGAAAATAAAAATGAAACGATTTTTAACACGCCAATAATTATTGTTAGTTATACTAAGCCTAGATAAAGTGTAAAGATTTTAGTATAGTTAGGATCATTCCTTAAATTGTCTGCTCATTTATCCGAACTAAAGTTGCTCTCTACTTATTTGGATAATCGGTGCTGTACTGTGTTTCTATTTGTCTTCATTTTTAGTTTATTTAGTATTGTGTCAGTTTAATATAATCAATTTTGGTCAATTTAATTCATTAATGATCATATCTAATAGATTTTATGTTTTTTTTTTCTTAATACATCATTATTGAACATATCGGTATCAAGTAAAATATACATATTTTGTAAATTCTAACATTTTTTAATGGTTCGGATATAGCAAACAAAAACTTTGGTCCCATGAAGTTCATTATAACAGGGTTCAGCTGTACATACACACAGTGAAACCTCTATGAATAATTACCTCTATTAATATAGACACTATGAATGAAGGACACCTATATTTAAGGGATTAAAGTTCCACTCCCAATTATTGATGTAGGAGGTATAATGTATTTACCTCTAAATAAGAGACACTTGAAAATGAAAGAAGCTGGTTTTTGCATTTCAGATAATGAAGTAGTCTGTGATGAAAATGAAAATACAGATTGTTACGAACTTATCAAATAGACAGGCAGTGATGTTGATACAGAGGCATACAATACAATTGACAAGCATTTTATGAAATTTGCCATTTTTGGTCGAATTTAGCCTTTTTTGCACTTTTTTATGAAATTTGCTGTCTTATTTTTCGCACTCTTTTGACAAAATTTGCTGTTTTCACACTATTTTAACTAAATTTGCCATTTTTTGCACTCTTTTGACGAAATCTGAGTTTTACAATATTGTGATGAAATCTGCCATTTTTTCATAATTTTTTGGCAAAAATTGCCTTAAAAAATTTTTTTTGTCAAAATTTGCCGTTTTTTTTTATGTTTTGTCGAAATTTGCCATTTTAGTGCGATCCTTTGATGAAATTTGTGTTTCTTCTTGATAATTTTACAATATTTCCTGGATTTTTTTACATAATTCCCGTTTTCTGCTATCTTTGACGAAATTGGAGATTTTTCTTGGCATGATTAACGAAATTAATTCTTTTGGAGACCATTTGTCAAAAATCGTGATACATTTTATGTCTGAATTTTCAGTTTTATGACCAATTTTTCTTTATTTTCGAATTCCAGCGAATTTGTCGATTTTTCTTTTGATTGAAAGTTGAATTTCTTAAGTGATTATTTCAAATGTTCTGCAGGGAAGTTGGTTGTTCTGCGACATCCGTCGCACTTTTAAGTATATTCCGCTTTGGGGAATGAAACTTGCCTCATAATGATACATTACTAATTAACTTGAAAATCATAAAATAAAAATTTTATTGAAAGGTTTAGACAGACTTAATGACGAAAAAAACTTGATTAATACATAAATATATTTGATAAAAAGATTGTGATTACTAATGATATCAGCAATATTTTGAATTACTTGAGAAATAAATTTATTCTTGCTTCATTAAAAAAAAAAAAGTAATATTAACAAAAATTACAAATTAAAATATATATGAAATTGATATAAGACCAAAAAAGTCAAATTTTGTCCCTATACTGGAACTGAATGTTTCATTGTTTACATCTGTAAATTATGTGATTTTTAGAGAGGCAGATTTGAGGGAGTCTACTGTAGTACTTTCTGCATGAACATGAATGTTGACATAAAAAATACTAATCAATAACTTTACAAATCATTTAATGTACACCAAAGAGCCAAAACATTATAACTTTTGCAATAAACTCTCCTGGATGATGTGATGGGCACATAATCATGTGAGAAATGGTATTTAAATGTTGTAGTCACTCAGCTTCCGAATTCCTCTCTGCAATGTTAAGTCTATGGGCATTTCATGCATTTTTATATTCAAAATTTCTCCGCAGGAAATTAATATTTAAAAATTCTTTCAATGTTCCCTTTTGAAAGGATGTCCCTTTTTTTCTTAGTTTTCAAAATGCATCTAAAATCTGTTTGATTTGATATTTTAAGTTTTAAAAACTAGGAGCAAAATTTTAATACTTCATATGAAATTGGGCATGGCATTTAGAGAAGATATTTTGAAAACTGAGAAAAAATGAGACTTCCTTTAACACGTTCGCTGCCCCTTACGTGAACATGTGATGATAGTTAATGCCGCACTGTGGAAGTGAGTTTTTCCCAGAAGCCGAGTTACTTTTTATAACAAAGAATCAGTGAAAGATTTTCCCACGCCAGCACGTGACTGGCTATTGGACATCACCCCATATCACGTGTTGGCGTGTGAGTGGCTCCTTAATGTTGGCACCATATCATGCGATGGCACGTGAGTGGCAGTGAATGTGTTAAAAAAGAATACACAAAAAAAAAAAAAAAAAAAAAAAGTTAAAAATTTTAAATTCTTGAGGAGATTTTTTGAGCATAAAAATGCCCATAGACTTAATATTACTGAGGGAAATTTTGAACCTGAGAGACTAGCACTTGTAACTTTTGCTAGAAGATCTGGGACTTCATTTTTTTTATCTTTCTTCTGCCTGTAATGAGAAAGGCTGCTGATCTATACGACTTTGATAGAGAGTAGATTCTAATGGAATGAGTATCCCCAAAACTGCATGATTTCTGGGTTGATCGCAAACAGCCATTGTTAGTACTTATGGAAAGTGGATGAATGATGGCAAAACCAACAGTAGATGTCCATGCCTCATCTGGGGAAAAGGATGTCGGAGACTCTTCTGCTTGCTAAAGCAAAACTGGTGACAGACTGGCACTCAGTTGAGCCCCAAAACAATAGAGAGAAATTTTTTTTTAAATTGCCTTTTTAAAAAATGCATTCAGGTCAACCTAAAACATATAAATCCATCAAAAAATGAAAAATATTTTCATGATTCCAAACAATATGTTCACTTGATAAACTAATGGTCCCTGAACCCTATGAGCAGTGTTCTCGCTATCGCTCGCCATTGCGACTAAATTCTTCATTTGGCGAGTAAACGAGCGATTAGATTCGCCAAATTGCTAGTGTTCAATTTTTGCTTTTTCTTTCTTTTCTTTTCTGTTTTTCATAAATATGCATCAAAAATATTTTTAATATGTTTGTAGCGGATAGTTGAAATTAGATTAATAACAACCGTTGTCGTAGTTTTTTAGAACATTGAAAAAAAAGGAGGTACATTAAAGGATTAAAGATAATTTTTTTGTGCTACACGGCGAATCTATTTTGCGAATACTTTTTTCATTTGGCGAGTGTTTTTTCATTTTTAATTAGCCAAATTACTAATGTTGGTCAAATGTCAACGAGAACATTGCCTATGAGCTAAGCTTTCCAAATCTTGTTCAAATACTGCAGACTCTAAATATTTTTGTTGTTAGGAAAGAAATAGGGGAGAGGGGGGGCACCTTTAAACATTTTTTCAGAAAATCAATATATTTGTTACTTGAATAATATTTATTGAGTTTTAAATATTACATAATAAAAACAACTCATTTATTCATCATATGAACCATAAATTAAACATTTTCTAAAGAAATTAAATAAGTTGTGAGGATTTAAAAAACTGTAAGATTTTTGTTCAAACCTGCCCCAAGTAAGGGTACCTTTGAACAAATGAATAAAATATGAAAATATTGAGAGTTTTTATAAAAAGTTGCATATGTTACAGAAATATAAAGTAATATGAATAAAATTAGATGCCTACATTTTGAAGAAATTACAATTTCTTTTTATATTTAACCAAACTTAATTCCATCAAAATTGATGTCAAAAGTCATTGTTGATAAAACACAGTTTCCCTTCAGTTGTGTTTGGTTGTGAAAACTTTTTTACAATATACTAGAAATACACCAATATGATATCTAATGCTTCTGGAAAATTAAATTTATTCATTCATTGTTTTTTAAGAGACCTGATACAAAATTCCGCTTTATATATTATGGAAACCAGAAATAATGTTTGGAAACTTGTTAAATCATGAATCATTATTTTGTATCCAGGATTTGCAATTATCCAATAAATAAATTTAGATTTGATTCAATTTAGATTTGAAACTTCCCATCACTCTGATACATACAGAGTTTGGAACCTATGTGTGTAAGGGAAATTGTTAGCAGTATAAGTCCATGTTCTTTGATATTCAAAATTAACCTCCTTCCACATAAAAAAAAAAATTCAGGAATAATATTATTTATATACATTAACAACTCTTTACTTCATAGTTTTAAATGTTCCCTTAAAATTGTTACAATTATTATTTATCACTAGTTTATTCGGTGCTTTTTCACTGTTCAATGGTGCCCCAACTTTTTTTGTTCAATGGTGCCCCATCACATAGAGTTCAACATTACAATGGTTTACTCAATTCGGCTGAAGAATTTAAATAAAACAAAGCTTATAAACTAAAGCTAACATCTTTGTTTAAGCATTGAACAATAAATTAAAATTTTAAGGATAGAAAGTTGTAAAGAAAAATCTTACAACTTTATTTTCTTAAGTTTAGATTCAAGAGGGAGAAAAATACATATCTTGTTTAGACAATACTGTTCATACAAAATAGTACAGCTTTGTATAATTATTCCTTTGAAGCAGCAGTAATGCATTGCCATATACATTTTTTTAAAATAATTTATTTGAAGGAAAATATTTAGAGTGTTCAAAGGTGCCCCCCTCTCCTCTACAATAGCCTCCCTCAAATCCACAACTCTCTAAAATCCACTCATAATTTGCAGATGTAAACAATCAAATATTCAGTTCAGATGTAAGGAAAAAATTTGACTTTTTTATTTTTATACCAATTCCATATATATTTTAATTTGTAATTTTCATTAATATTACTGAATTCATGTGTTTTCATGAAGGAAGAATTTACTTCAGGAAAAATTAAAGATATAGCTGATATCACTGGTAATCACAATCTTATTACACACTTTTTTTGGTTAGATATTTTTGTAAAGGTTTATGCACATGTTTAGCATTTTTCTGCAATTTGTGGTGATTTTTTTTACATTCATGAACTAATAATTTTTTTATAACATTCATTTATTCATATTGCAATTATTTTGTAGATTAATAAAATAACAGTTTTACTGAGTAATCATTAATTGATAAATTTGTATAAGTTAATGATTAAAATAGTTCACATTTTAATCTATATATATATATATATATATATATATATATATATAATTTCAATATTTTTTGTTTTATTCATTAGTTGTCTGTTTTAAGCATACCATTCAAAACAACATTTCCTTATTGAGTTTTAATAATTTTTAATTTTTTTTTAATTTATAAAAGCAATTCAGTTTCAAACTTTTAATTTCAATGTAATACAGTAGATTCCCTAAAATCCGCCACAGCTTGTAACCAGAGCCTGTGTGGATTTCTGGTCATTGCCTTGTTTGCATTATTTAAACCTTCATTTGAATGTAATCAAAAATGCAATCAAAACCATAATAATTGCTTACAATATAATAAAATATCAAAATAAGTAGTAAAATAAAATAAAAATTTAGATAATTTTTAAAATAATTAAAATAATAAAAGCAAAGGGTTGTTAAATACCCGGGTTTTTTCAGAAAAAACCCAACCCACTGTGTTTTTTCAGGGTTTTTGTAGTTTTATCAAGGTTTTTTCAGGTTTTAGGGGTTATTGGAGGTGGTTCAGAATGCTTGAAAAAAAAAATGTACTTATTACTAAATTTAAAGTAGCTAATTGATTATTACAAATATCTATAAATCAATGACAGTAATCAAAATTATGATAAATTGATTATTAGTAATAATTTATAAAGTATTTAATATTACTAAATAATAGAATAAGCCAAGTAATTCTACATGTCTACATAATTAAATTAGGATTCTAAGCATACATGGTATTTTGTTATGAGTTTCTATTGTATAACATAGAATGGATTACACATCAAAGTATATTTTAATGCAAAAAAATTTGTCTTACTTACACATGCTACAGAGATTAACTAACAATTATTTCTTTTAAAAATTGTGATGATATAATTAGGACATTTCTTTTCTTTGGGGTGGAGAGTGATGGTTATAAACTTTATGAGTGGTGTACTGATATTCAGAAATATATTACAATATATTATATATGTAATATAAATACATTATATATGTAATTTAAAGTTGAAATTTTGAAAAAACCCACTTGGGTTTTTTCCAGGGTTTTTTGGGCTGGGCAAAATCATAACAACCCTGGGTCAAGTTAATAATCAAAAATGTATGTAAAAAAATGTATTTTTACTAAATTATTCAATGAAACTTGCCTCATAAAGCCAGATTACCAATTCACCTCAAAATCATAAAATAAGGAAGTTTTATTTCAGGTTTAGTCAAATTTAATAACTAAAAAAACTTGATTAATACATAAATATACTTGATAAGAAGATTGTAATTATCAGTGATATCAGCAATATCTAGAAATTTTTCAGCTATAAATTTATGCTTCTTTCATGAAAAAAAAATGAATTCAGTAATATTAACAAAAATTACAAATTAATTATATGGAACTGACATAAAACTAAAACAGGGTTCATACAGAGTTTGCTAAATGAAAAATAAGGACTTTGTAAGGGCTTCGTTAAAAGAAAAATAAGGACTTTCTAAAGTTAAAAAAGAACAGTACACAAAAATTACTTACACTAACTTTTAATCGTATAGATATAACATTAGTTGGCTAGCAACTGTTTTTTAGCATCTATTTCTTTGGCCAGGGAGGAAATTTCTTCCTTTTTTCTGTTGCAGATTTTCTACAATTGTTTGATTTTATAAATAATTGAATATCTTTAGTTGATTCAGCTTTATCAGCTAATTCATTGGCCTTATCTTCTAACTCCGATACTTCTTTTTCAAGAAGCCATTATTTATTTCTTTATAAAATCTAAGTCATCTTCAATTAATTTCCTTTTATTTTCTGCAGAGGAAGACTGTTTCTGTTAATCATGCTACACATATCCAGTAAAATAATAAGACCACAATCAAACACAGATCAGCGGATTATAGAACAGATGGGCACAATTATTTGGCGAAATATCTTCTTTGTTATACATTTCTCTATATCAAAGAAAAGGAAATTTTAGATGGTGAATACTGATTACGATTGGTATTTGTGGATACGAGGTTTCTACGTCGCAATTAGAAAATAAAAGAGGCAGCTTTAATGTCCAATCAGAAATAAGAGAATTATAACAAAGAAACTTGCTTTTTTTTTTTTTTTTTCAGCTGCCATATTTGGCAGATTATGAATGTTTCAGGGGCGATTCTGGGTGAATTTTTTTTTTTCGGAAATTAAGATTGCATTTTTGGAAATCAACGGCGTGGGGGAGGGGGAATTCCGTGAGTTACACACCCCTCCTGGGAAGGGGACGTGGGTTATCCGCGATCTTCAGACGAAATCGGCAATTTATCTGCGATATTTAGCAAAATCGGCGATTTATTGCGATCTTTTGTCGAAATCGGCGGTTTTTCCGCGATCTTATGACGAAATCACCGTTCTCCCGTGTTTTTTTTTTTTTTTTTTTTAATGAAATTGCCTTTTTTTGACGATTTTTAGGCAAAATTTTCATTTTTTATGCGATCTTTTCTCAAAAACGGCGTCTTCAGGGGGGATTCTGGGTAAAATTTTTTTTTTCGGAAATTCACATCGCATTTTCGGAAATCGGCGGGAGGGGGCCGGTATCCGTGATCTTCAGACGAAATCGGTGTTTTCCCGCGATTTTCAGATGAAATCAGCGACTTATCTGCCATTTTTTAGCAATATCAGCGATTTATTGCGATCTTTTGTCAAAATCGGCGGTTTTTCCGCGATATCTTGACGAAATCCGCGTTCTCCCGTGTTTCTTTTTAATGAAATCGGCGTTTTTCGACGATCTTTAGACAAAATTCGCATTTTTACGCGATCTATTCTCGAAAACGTCTTTTTATCCCCGCGATCTTGACGAAATCGCCGTTTTTTCCCGTCATCTTTTGATGAAATCTGTGGGGTTTTTTTTTTCAAAGATCTTTTGACATAACATTTTTAAGCAATCTTATAGAAAACGGCGTTTTTTTTCGCGATCTTTCAACGAAATCGGCGTTATATTCGCAATCTTTAGACGAAATCGACGTTTTCCCGCGGTCTTCAGACGAAATCTGCGATAGTTGGTGAAATTGCCGTTTTTTACGCGATCCGCACAGGAAATTCGCGTTTTTCAGCGATCTTTTGACAAAGTTTGTTGACAAAAAAATTGACGAAACTGTCGTTTTCCACGAAATATTGACGAAATGTGTGCTTTTCGGCGTCCTTTTACGAAATTTGCATTGCACAGCGATTGCTTATTCCGCGCGCAAAACCGTACAAATTGGCAACTATGTAGAACTGATAACCCAATTTCAAATTTTCGGAAGAAGATGCCTTAAAATTTCGGACGAGAATCATCCCTAGGCGTTTTATCCCCGCGATCTTTTGACGAAATCGGCGTTTTTTCCGTGATCTTTTGATGAAATCGGCGTTATTTTTTTTCAATGATCTTTTGACAAAATATTATTAAGCGATCTTTTATCGAAAACGGCATTTTTTCCGCGATCTTTTGAAGAAATCGGCGTTATATCCGCAATCTTTAGACGAAAACGGCGTTTTCCCGCGGTCTTTAGACGAAATCAGTTTTGTCTGCGATATTTGGTGAAATTGCCGTTTTTTCCGTGATCCACAAATGAAATTCGCGTTTTTCAGAGATCTTTTGACAAAGTTTGTTGACAAAAACATCGATGAAATCGTCGTTTTCCCACGAAATATTGACAAAACGTGTGCTTTTTTAGGCGATCCTTTTACGAAATTTGCATCTCTCCGCCATTGTTTTTTCCGCGCGCTAAATCGTACAAGTTATCAACTATGCGGAACTCATAACCCAATTTCAAATTTTCGGAAATTTCGGACGGGAATCACAACTGGAATGTTCGGCGATTTTTTAAAAACATTTTACGGATCGCGTCCTGTTATAAAATAAGGACTTTCAATAAAAAATAAGGACTTTAAGGATCCTTATTAAGGACCATCGAAATATAAGGAGTTTATAAGGACTTTTAAGGTCCGTGCGAACCCTGTAAAAAAGTACCATTCTGTCCCTATATTTGAACTAATTGTTTTATTGTTTACATCCGGGTTGTAGATTTGAGAGAGTCTACAGTACATTTTATTCTAATATTACTGCATCATAAAATTTGAATTTTTAATGCATTTAGCCCTTTTTAGCACTTTCCAACAAAGTTGAAAAGTGCTTATGCATTCGGTTTGTCTGGCCATCTGTCCGTGCTTTAACTCCTGTAAATATACTCAGATTGCTATAAAATTTTTATACATTATTGAGGCTTATCCTAGCACGAATCCTATTGAAAATGAAGCATCTACCATAATTAGTTTATCTACAGAGAGAATCAAAAGTTTTCCATTACATTACGGCCTATGGGGAAAAATCGTTAATATACTCGGATTGCCATGAAATTTTAGGACGTTAATAACGTTTACCATAGCTCGAACCCTATTGAAAATGAAGTTTCTACCATGATTAGTTTATCTACAGGGCGAATCAAAAGTTTTCCATTACATTACGGCCCATGGGGAAAAATCGTTAATATACTCAGACTGCCATGAAATTTTAGGACGCTATTGATGTTTACCCTAGCACAAGTCCTATCGAAAATGAAGGTTCTACCATGATTAGTTTATCTACAGGGCAAATCAAAAGTTTCCCATTACATTACGGCCTATGGAGAAAATCATTTCAAAGGAATTTTAAATATGTTATACTTTGTCAAACATATTAAAATATGCATTCTATAAAATATAAGGTGAAAATGTAGCTATTATTCATTTACAGGGCCACACAAAAGAATTCCATTAGGATAATGGTAAAAGGGGGAATTGTGTGTGACATATTTTAAATATATTAAGTTGTTTTATGTATAATAAAATTGATATATGCCACTGAAGCTTAATATAAATTATACGCTACTGTCTTGGATAATATGAAATACATAGCATTTACAGGGCCACACACAATATTTCAAATAGTATATTCTTTCCGAATTCCGAAGTACCGTATATGTGTCTGATGATGGCTGATGGAGGGATGAAATGCATTTTAATTATGATATGCGCATTTATATTTTGCTAAATATATGCACATTATAAGGTGTGTATAAATGTTATAGTTGATATACAGGGCTATCCAAAAGAACTCACCAACGTTACTGAATATGAGCATAAATTATTTAAACGTGGTTCTTTAATAAGAAATGCATTTTTACGCTGAGCTTCATTCAATTTACTGAGAAATGTTTGCAGAATATAGATAAAATGATATACAGGGCCATGCAAAGAATTCGGTACATGGACGCCTATGGATGATAATTTATGAGAATGTGATTTCAGTTGTTTTAAAAGTGTTTTAGTTTACAATAAATTTTAGCCTAATGCTGACGTGTAATAAAGGTACAATGTAAACTACAGGGCTGAACAAAAGTATTCAAGTATCTTTCCATCTAATAGTATGAATTGCTGAAAAAGACAAGCTACTGGATATTTTCTTGCTAAACTAAATTTTCCCATTATATCAACTGACATATGAAATACAGAGCTGTTCAAAAGTACTGGAATACATATTTAGGTATATTTGGCTATACACTATTATTTCCCTAAATAACAAAGTTTTGTTAAAGATTTCATTAAGTGTTGGAAAGTGCTTCATAATCTATGCTTAATGCATGATTTTTCTTATTTGTTTTATGTATACATGCATGATCTGCCATGATTTTTCCACATTAGTAAAAGGAATCCAGTTTCAATGTTTTAGCCTAGTATAGTAAATATTTTCCCTTTTATTGAAGTTTATTCAGAATTTGTACAGCAATTTTTGAATTTTTATGCGATATTTTTGAAGGTTTATATTTTATTATTATTCTTTTTATTCAAACTGGTACAAATATTCTTGAATTTTTAACTGTTTGAGGCTTTTTTTTTTTTTTTTTGCAATTTGCAATAATTCTTAGATTTTTGGATTCAAAAATTGGTCATGGGAGTAGTAGGTCTGGATACGACAAGTATATCCTTAATAAATGGAAAATGTGTAATAAAAGAGAAGTATCTCCTACTTTTTTTGTTTTGCGGACGATAAACAGAAGAACTCGGGCAATTTTGTGTATTTATTTATTTCCAAGAATATAATAAAAGATTTTACTTTGTATGAGGAATAAGCAGGGAGGTACAATATTGCACAGGGACTTGGCAAAGGAGTTATTGGGAAATGACCTAACATATATTGCAATGCTCATCTAATAAAATTTACTGCTAAATTGTATACATTATAGAATAATACATGAGGGCATGAGTTTCAAAACTCATCTTATCCAGAAAATCAAATCCAGTAAATTGCATAAAACACTGCATCCATTGGTTTACATTGTAGGTCAAGATTTTACTAGGGGTGCAGAATATGTCCGATCTGGCGATCTAGGATTGAAGGAAATTTTGCAGAAATATACAATTGATTTCGATTTCAATAATGAATTCCATAATTCCCTGAGATAGGTAAAATTTCACTACAAATAAAAAGATGACCATGGCGACCATCTTAAAATCAATTTCAGAATAATATGTACCATATATCACGGGCAATTCTGCTCCAAATTTTTAAAAAATTTAATGTATTTGGTTCTGAAAATTAAAAAAAAAGAAAAAAATCCATTATCAATCTGAAAATTTAGACATAAAAATGCCATGAAATTTGTCCAAGAATTAAGAGAAAAACATGAATTTCATCACAAAATAACTGCAAATCAAGTCAAAAAACTACAAAAAAAAAAAAAAAAAAAAAAAAAAAAAAAAACACAAACTTCGTCGAAAGATCGCAAAAGGACTGCAAGTTTCGTCAAAAGATCATGAAATGAACGCAGATAGTAAATAAAAATCGTGCAAATTTCGTCATGAGAAAAATAATTCATCAAAAAATGACCGCAAATTTCATCTAAAGATAGCAAATAATCACAAATTTCATTAAAAGATCGCAAAAAGACTACTACGAAATTCCATCAAAAAATGGCGAAATAACCAGACATTTCGTCAACAGAGTGCAAAAAAAAAAACCTGTAGATTTCATCAAAAGATTATGGAAAGAACTGCAAATTTTGTCAAAAGATCAAAAAACAACCACAAATTTCATCGAAAGATTGCTATTTAGCCGTGCATTTTGGCAAAATAACTGCAAATTTCGTCAAAAAATTACAAAAATAACCCCAAATTTCGTCAATCACAAAACAACCATGAATTTCATTAAAAGAAAGCAAAATAACTGCAAATTTCATCAAAAGATTGCAAAAAAACATTAATTTTGTCAAAGAGCCATGAAAAAAAAAAAATAGTAGCTGAAGTGTATTTCTCCTACTTTGCTTTACCTTTCAGAAAATTTTTGAATTTCAGATTTTTTTTTTTTTTTCACTCAGAATTACCCCTGCTATATATATTTGCACATAAATTGAGAAATATTGGAAAAATAGATTTTCGATACGGACATTAATGCAGCATTTTAATATTTATAACATACTGTAAAATTTTGGGGAGATTTTTATGTGGATTGAGGGAAATGCAGGGAGTAGAAACATTTTCTGCACCCCTGGATTTTACAAGAGCTAAAATACAAGATCGAGTTACAAGCATTTAAAAATACCCCTCTCAGTTAATTTTTTGCTGAAAATGATCGTCCGTCAAACAGGTAATGTTGGATAAAAATGCTTATTTTTCTAAATCTATATATATAAAAGGAATTCTGAGGATAATTGAGGCACAGGCGAAAGCAAATCTTGGCAATGCGCCAACTCGGTCCAGAGGAAGCAAATCTTGGCAATGCGCCAACTCGGTCCAGAGGTATAAAAGCAAGATAGAAAAAAACGCGCAGGTCTGTGCATTCAAGTACAACCACCCATATGTATATGCTGAAAGTTTGTTCTGACGCTCACCCGACGCACGTGGAGTGCCGATGGTCCGGGGAGAGTCACCGGGGGATCCGTCGCGAGCTGAGAGAGAAGCGTACCATACACATAAATTATTAAATAAACCTTCAAATTAAGCCCGGCGAAGCGGGCTGGGTATGCTAGTATTATTAATAAAATTAGATGTAAATTTTTTAGAGATTCTTAATAATGTATTTTATTAAAAGAATGCTCAATAAAACTTTTTAGAATTCAAATGTTTTTAAAAAATATTTCATCAAAGGAGTTAAGAAAAATATGAAAATATCGAATTCATTTTTTTTTTTTCACATCTGCCACCCATTTGATTTGGCTGAATTTTTTTATATACATAGTTTATAAGGAAACCATTTAATAATAAAATAATTAGAAAGGTGATTTTGGAAATTTGAGATTTTTTTTTTTCTGTTTTGTTAATTTTACAGATTATATCTAAAGTATCGTTAAAGATTAAAATTCCTCAAAAATGCATGCAACAATAATAAATAAATATTATAATTAGGCTGTAATTTTGTTAAGTATAAAATTCATATTATAGTAAATTAATTTCCTGTATGCATTCAAATAAATCTTCTATTATACTAACTGAAAAACAATCAATAAGATTAAATATAAACTGATTTGCATATATGTAACAAAAAATAAGTATTATCGATTAAAGAATATATAGAATAGGTGGGGATAAAGATTTGCACTTTCCGTAAATTTTGATTTTTAACAAACAAATTAATCTAAACTTATGGGACGAATGATTAAAATATTATATTAGTACATTAGGCATGTGTCACCATCGACCAGTATATTCAAATTGTAATTTTCCAAAAACACTGGTCAGTGTATCATTGTTCCGTTGTTTGGGGTAAAAGTATACAGCGGTGGTGCAAAGATATGCAGTATGTATTTTTATCTTGTTTCTCCTTAAGGGGTGTCAGGAGTTTTAAATTTAACGCACTTCATGAAAATGTGCTTCCGCTTCGAATTCGCATAACTTCATAAATATTCAAAGTATTTACTTAATTTTTTGTGGTATATTTGGGATAAGGTTTAGGTCTAATAATATCATAAAATAAAGACTCACAACAGACTAAAAAAAATATAGCAAGAACATTTAAGTAATGAAATTTTCATGTATTTTTCAAAACAATCCGTAAGATTAAGAAAGATCTATTTGAAGTATCATCTGGAAATTTCTCACATATGTTTATATTAACATTCCCTATAAAATGAATTAATTTTGTAAAGATAATTTAAAATTTAATTAATTTTTTAATGATTAATTAATTGTAATTTTAACGATTTTTCAAATTTTCAAATTCATATGCCATTTTAAATTAGTTAATTTCAAGCAATGTTTATGTTTATATCCTTAATTCATTCTATAAAATAGAGTTTAGAGATCATTTTAGTCTATGAATGAAGTTTATAGGTCTACTCAAAGTTTAGTTATCTTACGGAGAGTGATAGCCTTTTTGAAAAAATACATGAAAATTTCATTACTTAAATGTTCTTGCTATATTTTTTTTAGTCTGTTGTGAGTCTTTATTTTATGATATTATTAGACCTAAACCCTATCCCAAATATACCACAAAAAATTAAGTAAATACTTTGAATATTTATGAAGTTATACGAATTCGAAGCGGAAGCACATTTTCATGAAGTGCGTTAAATTTAAAACTCCTGACACCCACAAATGAGTTATGCAAAAGTATGAGCAAATTTTTAGTATTTATAGTTAAACTGAAAATTATAAATTAAACCATGGAAAAAATGATTAAAAAAAAGCAATTAACTTCTAACTGCAGCAACAAAAGTTGTTCCATAAATAATGTGAGCGGTCTCAAAGACCACTTGATCGTAGAATGAATAAAGGACTGACTGACTTATAAGATATTATTTTTGAGTTAAACTTTGTTAAAACTTATTATTGTAATAAAAACACTCATTTAGAAATGTTTAGCGATACTAAGTTACTAAAAGACTCAAAATTAAACTACAACAACAATAGTTTAATGAAAATTAAATACATCATCATGTCTGTGAGGCAAGAAGTTAAAGGTTAAGAATTAAAACAAATGTGTTTCATTAAACAAAAATATTGGTTTTTAAAAGTAGATTGGTAGATACCTACGTTCTATATAAAAATTAAATAGAAAAATCAAAAGGTAGTTTACTAGCTTATAATTTTAAAATCCAAACAATCTCTGGCTCCAAGCTGTGCAGATTTGAGATTGTAATTTTATTTCAATTTATGTAGATTAGACTTGATGTTAATTTTAATAATGAATACTTTTATATTATACATTAGGGATGCACAACCTGTGGCCCGCGAGTTCTGCCAATTTACAACTGGAAAAAATTGCAATTTTTGTACATAATATGTGACAGCAAAAATCGCAAATTTTGTCAATATTCAGCGGGGAAATATAAAATTTCGTCACTTAAGAATAGCAAATTTCATTGATCGGCACTGAAAAATCGTCAATTTCATTGATTAAGTGCGGGAAAAAAGCGAATTTTGTTGACGAGGCTTGCAAAAGTTTCATTCATCAGATATTGAAAAATCGCGTGTTTTGTTGATCAGGCATAGAAAAATCATGAATTTTGTCAGTCTTATGCAGAAAATAGCTCATTTCGTTGATCAGGCAAGGAAAACTTGTCAATTTTGTAGATGATGCTCGAAAAAGTTGCAAATTAAATTCAGCGGTTGAAAAAAAAAGCATGGTTTATTGAATGAAAAAAAAACGAGAATACCGTTGATCAGGCACGGAGGAAAAAATTGCAAATTTCGTTGATAAGGCACGGAAAAATCACGAATTTATTGATGATGCGAGGAAAAAAATGAAAATTTTGTTAATCGGCTGCGAAACAATTGTGAATTTCATCAATTTATCCAGAGAAAACAGAAATCACGAGTTTCATCTTACCGCGTAAAAAAATGCAGATTTCGTCAGTTAATACAAAAATCACGAATTTCGTTCATCTGGCGCAGAAAATGCTTTTTTTGTGAATTAAGGGTGGAAAAAGTGCACATTTCATCGATCGGACACTGAAAAATCGTGAGTAGGATCGGAGACGGGAATATTGCTAATTTTTTTATCCCATGCATAAAAATTGCTAATTACGTCGATTAGGCTCTAATAAATATCAAATTTCCTTGATCGGGAGAGGAAAAATCGCTAATTACATCGATCAGGCAACTTATAAATTTGCAAATTTCCTTGATCGGCTGTAGAAAACCGTGAAATTTTTCGATCCAGCGAGAAAATCGCTAATTTCGTCAATTGTCTATGTAAAAATTGCGAATTTTGTTAGTCAGATGCGGGACATTCATGAATTTTGTTGATTAAAATCAGAAATAATGTGAATTTTATTGATAATGCGAGGAAATATTGCGAATTTCGTCAGCTTTGAAAAATCACGAATATCGTTGATCAGCTTTGTAAATAAACGAATTTTGTTGATTAGGCGAGGAAAAATCGTAAATTTTCCTGATCAGGTGCCGAAAAATAGCTAATTTCGTTGATCGGCTTCAGAAAAATTATAAATTTTGTCAACGAGGCTAGGAAAAATCGCGAATTTTGTCGATCAGGTGCGGAAAAATTAGAAATTTCGCCAATCATGTGCAGAAAAATCGTGAATTTTGCCGATAATGTGAAGAAAAATCGAGAATTTCGCAGAGTTGCTTAGTAATAATCGTGAATTTTGTTGATCAAGGTCATAAAAATCGCGAATTTTGTCGATAATGTGTGGAAAAAAATGACAAATTTCGTTGCTCATGTGAGGAAAAATCACTAATTTCGCCAATCAGCTTTGTAAAAATAGTGAATTTTGTTGATCAGGTGCAGAAAAATCCTGCATTTTCTCGATTGGTTTCATAAGAATTGCGAATTTTGTTGAACAGGCAAGGAAATGATGCAAATTTTCTCGAGCAGCTTCATAAAAATTGCAAACTTTGTGGATTGGTTTTGTAAAATGTGCAAATTTGGTCGATCAGGCGTGGCAGAATTACAAGTTTCATTGATCGGGTACAGAAAATTGAGAATTTTGTTGATAAGGCACAAAATTCTTGTTGATCAACTCCTTCTCTCTCTTTTGTTCGTAAAATTCATATTTTTTTCATTACCAGCAATTTATGCTTGTTTTTTAACATTTTTAATAAAATAAAACTTATTCTCCTGACAAAAGTCAAGGAATATTTTTACATCTTCAAAATATTCCTTGCTACATCTGTTATATATAAACTAAAATCTGTTGTTTTATCCTTACCATGTGAATTGGATACTTTAAAATGGGTAAGCAAACAAGGGGTAACACCTCACCCCACTACTCCCCTCTGAAATCATATTTTTTAAACCGATTTTTGGCCACAGATTACCTTCTTCAAATTGAAATATCTTCTTGATATTGATGTGGCCCTCGACCACCCAGACATATTTGTAAGTGGCCCTTCACTTGAAAAGGTTGTGCCTCCCTATTATACATTATATAATTGAAATTATTTTTGTAAAAATTATAAAAATGCCCCCCCCCCCCCTCCAAAAAAAAGTTAAATCTAGATTTGTTAGAAAAATATGGCAGTTATGTTTATTTTGACAGGTTAATGAAGAATCTGTCTAAATGTGTATCTAAGGAATCTTTGAAATGTAGGGGTGTGCGTGTGTGTGTGTAGATGGGGGGGGGGGGGGTGAAGCTTCCACTGTGTTATCAATTTTGGAATAATTCACAAGTTGACTGAATATTATTAAAGTTTATCAGTTTCCAGATCATCTTTATGCTAGGTTATTTCTTTATGTGTCTTCAAAATATATGTATATAAAAAAATCTGAAAGAACTTTTGGTACTACTAGGTTATCCCATCGACCAAAAATCCATCGCCAAACTAGAAGATTAAATGCCAATAATGGATGATCATGAATGTCACATTCAGTGAAATTAAATATGATACACGTTTTTAAAATGCCATTAAATGATTTTTATTTAGACTTTTTATCTGTATTTTTATTAATATTCCACTAATTGTTTCTTTTGTTATTTAAAATAAAAAGTATGTCAATATGTATAGTTTAGTAATGAGTTTGGCGATTGGTATAATTTGGCAAAATTGGTCGACGGGATAACCTAGTAGTACCATATATTTTTTTTTTTCGAATTTTTCAAAAACATCCCATTAATTTTTTTTATTGAGAAAAGATTGACTAATAAAAAGCTCATAAAAAATATTTAGCAAAATAAAATGGGTGGCACATCTAAAGAAAAGAAAAAAAACATTTTTAATTAACGCATGAAATGTCAATTTTGTAAAATATTCAAAGTTTTTTAAAAAAATTCTCAAGTTTTTCAAAAAACACCTTTTTACTTTTTTTACTGAGAAAAGACAGACTAATAAAGAGCTCATAAAAAAATATTTAGCAAAATAAAATGGGTGGCACATTTAAAAATACATTTTTGAATTTCATATATTAAATATCAATTTTATATGAATATTCAAAAATTGAAAATATATATATATATTTATTTTAAAAAGAAAATAAAAATTGGTATAACTTTATGAAATATATAATATAAAGAATGTTTTTTCAAAAATTTTAAACATTTTAATTATTTGGTGAAGTTATGAAGAAATATGTGCATCTATACAGAAAATCAATGTTCTACAAATGTGGATAGAAAAAAAAAAAGTGTCACATGCTCAGATGCCTATAATTTAAAATATTTTAATTGGATTCAATTAAAATTTCACATGGTAGCATCTTATATATGTATGTTTTCATGTACCAAGTTTCGTCAAAATCTGAGATGGTGGGTGACATTTCGTAAAATTGTTGAGATGATTTGACATGGAATTACCCTATTGCAACAAGAGTCTTATAACAAAGTATAACAAAGTATAACAAAATTTTTTTTTTCTTTTTCTTTAAATCAGGATTAAAAGCTTTTAATTTCAATGCTAAATATACACATATTCAATTTTTTATGAGAAATTTTGATTTACTTGCTCTTGAAATGATAGAATTTAATGTAAAATTCAAAATGATTTCAATGTGAAATATACTGATATATTGGATGAACTGCTGATCTGAAATGCTAAATTCCTATGCGAGTAAACCATTTGAAATCCAAATATAGATTATATCTTTGACGATGGAAAGAGCTATTTAATTATGAATAAATAAACATGGTAAGATACACCCTGTCTATCTGAAATCTTAAACATATCTTACAGTGCGCAAAATTATCTATAATGAATTCAATAACTTAACATACAGAACTTAAGCATATTGGATGATTTTTACCTGAATTCATTTTAATCATCCTAAACAACGGCTATGATTTTTAATTCGAATAAAACAAATAAACTCTTTGGATCAATTAAGCGACAAAAGTGAAACTTTAAACAGAAAATTCCACAACAGACATTTGACTTTTTTTTTTCAGGTCACATATATTTTCCCTAGAGATAAAAAATCTCAATAAGAGAATGCATAATCGTTGGTTCTCATCTATAAAGCGTGTGCTTATTGAAAAAAAAAGTAAACTGAAAAAAATAAGATATTAATAGGAAAAATATTGCACAGTAATTTGATTTCAATGAAAAAAATATCCATCGTCATACGAAATCTACCTGATAAATTAGTTGTCAAAAGAAGTAATATTGCATAGTGCAACTAGGTTTAAGTCAAGTCTCGGTTAAAAATCAGCATGTTATTTCAATCCCTAAAATGTTTATTTATTGAACACTTTATTATTTTTCAATATGAGTAAACAAAACTTCATGAACGATGAATTCACCACATTCCATGCACGTTGCCAGCTTTAATTACACAATTTTATAAAATTCGATATGACGATTACGTTGCCACCTCTAAAATCAAAACAACAGAAATATTTGGGCGTGTTCTGGAAATATGCGATCGTGCGAGCTCAAGAGATTTTGCTTGGAGTAGGCTTTATCAAAGAAAGGAATTTTCAAATAATTCAATTATTGCATTAGGGGCTATGCAAATATAACGCTATCATTTTAGGTGGGGGGGGGGGGTCTGGTATTTGATATCGCAGGAAAGAGGGGGGGGAATATGTTTTGATATCGTTAAAATTTTTAATTCAGACTTTTTTGTATGTTAAAAACTTTTTTCCCTTTTTTCTACCTACTTTAATGAAAATTCAAACTAGTATCATACAGCACGATGGTGTTGTATAATAGAGATCAGATGCATCTCTAATGTTAAAGTCCAAAGTTTGCCTCTTAATAACTTTGGAGTTTACAAAAATTCATCCAGATCCACCGATTAGTTTCGGAGATCCAGAATCCCTGTTTTGTCAGTTTTTGCTCGTTAAACAAGAAAAAAAAAAGACAAACAACTCAATTATAACCCGAACCAGGAAACATTCAGAGACGTGTAATAGCTTGTTCGAAAGCTTTTAATTTAGGGATGTGCCTTTCGAAGGTCTGGTAAAAAAATATCAAAAATTAAGGAAATGGCATCCATTTAAAATTTACATAACGCTATGCCTTCCATAGTTTAACATTATAGAAATCTCTCATTTTTCATTGCTAATTCAATCATTTCCTTCGAGTTGCCACCAACTAAAAAACAGTTCAATAATTTAAAAAAGAAATGATAACACAACCATGAAGTAATAATTAAAGTATAACATTAATATAATCAGGTTGTTCAGGAATTCATGAAGATAAATATATCTGAACACAAATATTTAGTATATGGTTGAATCGTATCTGTTCAAGGTTTTGAGTTTACTTGGAGCTTTGATCTTCCACTTATAAAAACCGCTGGAATGGGACTGTGTTCACACTTTGTACTGAACGAATCGTTATCATACTTCATTGCATCAGCTTGTTACATATAGTTATGAACTCAAATATTTAAACTGGTTATGGATGATTGAAACACGGAGTGAGTTAAAAAAGCCTTTTTTTCCCTGATTGATTTTAAGGCACCAGTAAAGTTCAGTCCACATTTTCAGCTAATAAAAATTTGGGTTATTTCATGAGCTTTACAGATCATCTAATTCCATTTCATTTCTATGATTATTTTTAACTTGAAAATATTTCTCAATTTTTACTGTAACATTTTTTTTAGATTGAGCCCTACTTTTCTCTCTGGTTCCATCAGTTTTTTATATAATTATTAAATCAATCTATTATAATGTACATATACCGCACGTTGAAGAAAGCAGGTGCAAAGCTCACTTTTGATGATATTTGTTTATTTTAATAATAAAGAAAGAGAAACAATCTTGTCCATGTGATATGTTGAAAATTACTGTGCTTTTCTTTTGTCCAAACGGGAGGCAAGTGCAAGAAAACACTATGAAAACGGAAAACGCGTGGAACTAATTAGATGAATTTTGTGCTATTCCGTTTGCATTTTTTGCCGATCCCACCGAAGCTAGCATACGGAAGTAAATACAAGCTTCTGATTGGTTGAATAATTGAAAGAGCAATTTTTGTTTGTAAATAAATTATTCTGAATGTGGATGTACGTTAGGGTGGTGCGAAAAAACAAAAGTTTTTATTTCCGAATCGCTATAGTGCGGAAAAGTTGCGATTGGTAAATACAAGAAAAACAAAAAAAGAATTTTTCAAATCGGACTATATCTTCCGATCGCGCAAACCACCTAAAAATTAAAAAAAAATTGAAAATTTCCGATTTTTTCAAAATTTTTTTTAAAATATTACATATGCATATATTTTATCACTATGGTGAAAAATATTTGCATATTTTACTGTTTAATAATAGTAAAAAAATAAATTGCGTTTAGAGAATATCTTCCGATCACGTAAGCTCATTAAAAATCGGGGGAAAATTCAAACTTCAGTGATTTTGATGTATTAAGAAAATAATCAAATAAGTTCAGTTTGCGGTCTCATGTTAAAATTTAAATGTAAATTAATACTATTAAGCACATTTTGCCATTTTTGAACAACCGAAATCTCACCATGACGAGATCGCTGCAGCGCGAAAAGGTTTAGTAGTTTGTGCAACTCCTGTTAGCCACGTTGCGAAACAGCGCTGAAGTCGCCTTACGTGTACCATCGCTCCCCAACCTCGTTCACTTGTACAGTGCGCCATTTCGTATCAGTGAACCCGTAATCGAATTTCGTTTCTTTATTAGGTGTATTGTGTTATTTTAATTACACTAACAAGTGACGTGGATACGGATATGCATGTGTCGTTGACCAAAAAAATTACTAGACAATCTTTTCATTGTCTTATATTCGGTCATTCAAGAGATTTTCTACCAAATATTCTACCAACACATGAATATAGCGCCTGTATACTTAGGAACTATATATCTAAGCCTGTATACCTAAGACAATATAGAACACCTTTTAAATGAATTTAAATGCTTGTAGAATTGTTAAAAATACTTCTGAACTTTTTCAATAAATGCGTCCATATAATACGCATTGATATGTAGAATGATAGATGTTTGAAGATGTTTTTTAGTAATCCTAAACAGATATATGTTGTCCCTCGTGATATTTGTCTCAGAACTGAGGAGAATAAATAAAGTATCGTCCTTTCTTCCATCAAAATATATGCCATGTGGTTCTTCTGAATCCATTTGACTTTGACGTAATTTTTTTCTAGTGCGGCTGATTTCCATTCTTATTTTGTATCAATCAATAACTTGAGAAGCATCTGTTTTGGTTATTACAGCAATATCTTCTATCATACTCAACACTATAGCAGCGTCTGCAGCGTCAAATACACCATTGCGATCGCAATGTAACGATGTAGATTGTAACTCCACATTCATTTGCCATGGTAATTTCTTCTACTTAAATTTGATAGGCTGTATCGGTCATGGTAATGAGATTTTACATACACCTATTATAGCATTAAAACTCTCCTGTATTTCATCTAAATGCTCAAGATCTTTCATTTCTGCTTCAAAAGATTTGGAAGGTTACCTTTTCAATATATAGTTTCGTCGACCAAATCTTGTATTCAGTTTTTTCCTCCTTTTGATTTATAGTACCAATTTTTCCCGTTCCGTACTTTCTCTGGAGGTAGATAAATCTATGCTCAATGACTAGAATTTTATTGTGTGTTTCAGACGTACAGTAAGTCTCAATCGGACGCTCCCTAAGATCTGGAGACACTTTACAGGCGCAATTTTAATACATTACGTATTTCCAGGCTGTAATATCACACAGTTGAGCTCGTTATTTTTTAATTTTATCAACCTTTTATATAAAATCTGGCTTTTCCTTGTCTAGAATATAAGATTTCGTTAGTTTATAATACTTATCGTAGTAGGCAATATCTAAATGATTCTATAGTCATAAACTTTTGGGATTGAAGCCTTCTAATATATATTTTTTATTTTTTGTGCCACTGTATTGCTGACAGATGAGAAAATCACTCTAATGTTATTGAGTTTACTTGCTAATAGAAACCTCTCCTCAAAGCAGCATCGAGGAACATCTTCATGTGTTGGAAAAATATTTGGCAGTAAATCTCTTGGATGGCCGAATATAGGACAATGAAAAGATATGTCTAGTAATTTTCTTCGTCAACGACATATGCATATCCGTATTCATGTCACTTGTTAATGTATATAAAATAACATAATACACCCAATTAACAAACGAAATTCTTTCACGGGCTCACTGATACGAAATGGCACACTGTGCAAGTGGATGCGGTTGGGGAGAAATGGGTATGTTCTATGTACACGTATGGCGACTTTAGCACTGTTTCGCAACGTGGCTAACAGGAGTTGCGCAAACTACTAAACCTTTTCGCCCTGCAGCGATCTCGTCGTGGTAAGATCTCTGTTGTTCAAAAATGGCCTAATGTGCTCAATAGTATTGATTTATATTTAAAATTTAACATGAGACCGCAAATTGAATTTATTTAATTATTTTCTTAATATATCAAAATCACTGAAAATCGGATTTTTCCACGATTTTTAATGATCTTGCGCGATTAGAAAATATTCTCTAAACTCAATTTATTTTTTTTTATTATTATTATACAGTACAATATGCAAATATTTTTCACTATAGTGATAAAATATATGCATATGTAATATTTTAAAAAAAATTTTGAAAAAATCGGAAATTTTCAATTTTTTTTAATTTTAGGTGGTTTGCGCGATCGGAAGATATAGTCCGATTTGAAAAATTCTTTTTTTGTTTTTCTTGTATTTACCAATCGCAACTTTTCCGCACTATAGCGATTCGGAAATAAAAACTTTTGTTTTTTCGCACCACCCTAATGTACGTGTTCGAGCATATAATGTGTATATCATGTTAAAATAATAAGAAGAAATTACAATTAAAAAAAAGTAATACAGAGCTAATTTGGGTAGTAAGTAATTTGGGTTTGTAAATGTTGTGTAATCAATGCCGTAAAAAAGAAATGTGATTATTCTTTATAAATAAATTGTTCTGAATGAGGATTTACGTATTAGAGGCATATAAGTGAATATCATATTGAAATAATTAAGTAGAAATTCCAAATTAATTATTTTTGTTTTTAAGTAATACAGGAAAATTGAGAAAAATCATCACTAACTTCTTTAATTCTAAATTCCAGAAAATCTTTCTTTTCATCTATCTTTAAAATTTTTAAAATAAGAAGGAAAATAATAAAATTCCATCTTTTAAAAGGTTTTCAAACAAAAACTGATGATTACATAGACACAAACTCAAAATCGAACGAAAACAAAATGCTCTTTAAATTATTCAGCCAATCACAAGCCCATATTTTCTTCCCTGAGCTAGCTTCAATAGGATTGGCAAAAATGCATTCCGTTTTGACATTTTCTTAAGTCGCAATTTTCTATTTTTCTTTCGGTGTATGATTCATCATGGATTTAAAAAAAAAAGGTTTTGGAGCTTCATAAATATTTTGAAGCAGCATATCCAGATTATACAAAACAAGCATGCCAAAAAGAAACAACTCTCTTTTGGAATGAATGTAAAAATAATAGAGATTTTGAAAATCTACTACAAGAAAAACAAGTTGGAAATTGCACGTAAAGCGTAGCAAATGAGGTGCGTTCGTTGATAACGAAGTTTTAAAATATTCAGATCTTGCTGATATAGTAGAGCGTACTTTGGATACAGTATAGTGGTCGAAATCTTTGTGTTCCTGTAAATATGCAGGGAGTAATTTTTATTATATTTCATTAACATATATCTTATTCATAAAATGTGAAGTAGTTTAATATAATTAAAACACCCCCCAAGCAATGTTTCCCCGTATAACATTATTTAGTGGAATACATTTGTGTGGCTCTGTAATTTAATAATAAATATTCTTTGCATCCCAGATTGTACAAAATATATTTTTTAGTACATATTTCATAGATTCATGTCGATTCTGTTATATTCAAATGAGTGTAACACCATTAAAATGCATTTGAAACTTTTTTCCCCATTGACCGTAATGTAACGGAGTACTTTTGATTGTCCCTGTAATTGATCAATGCATCCGATTTTCATAACATTTGAAATGACTCGACAAAATTATGTAATAAATATACTTTTTAAATTTCAAACGATTAAAATGCATTTGAAACTCTTTTCCCCATTGACCGTAATGTAAAGGAATCCTTTTGATTGTCCCTGTAATTGATCTATCCATCCGATTTTCATAAAATTTGAAATGACTCGACAAAATTATGTAATAATTATTGCAATAATAATAATAATAGTAATAATAAAGAGGAAATAAAATCTTTTTGCATTTTAAGCAAATGTAAGATTACATTTTAAATAATTATTAGTGGAATAAGAAGTAATTAAATTTGAAATAAAACATTTTTTAATTTAAATCTTTAACTAGTAAATCTGCAGATCAGGAGCCTCAACGTCAGCTTTGCACATCACTTTTTTAAAAACACACTTTGGGTAATATTCAACTTCCTAGAAACTGTAATTTAAAATTTTCAAATTACGTAATTATTTATAAGAATAAAATAAGAATAAGAAGTTTTCAGCCATCAAAAGCGTTAAATTAAAGATTTAGTTCTGTTAGGATATTCTGAAATTTTCATGATCTATTATTTTTGTTTTTTTATTATAACATAGTAGATTTCTTCAGGGGAGCTCAGCCCCACTGAACCCCCCGCATTCTCATTAAACTTAAATTTGTAACTTTCTATAAATTTGCTAATGGTTATCGTATATCTTGTATTTCTTTATACATTTTGATTTATAAGGATAAGTAACAGTTTTAATAAGCAGTTTTCATTATCCTCATACTTCTAGATACCTGCCCACCACAAACACCTAAATCTGATGTATCAGGAACTTTTGAAAGTGCAAACTCAGTAATCTAGGGTTTTACAATTTTGTTTCCGAAAAAAAGATGTTTTGATTGCGTTTTGTGGCAGTTATCGCGGACAGACAGACAGAACAGACTGACAGGCGAAAAAACAATAAATTTTGTGTCGCCAAAATAAGCCTTCACTGAAGTTTCGGCAATGACGTCATTATTCATGAGTTATTGCTATCCATGTTTCTAATATTTTTTACGACTACTGTAAAATACCTGTTTTATTTCAATTATGACGTCATATTTTAGCAAGTGAAATAATTGTTAAAAATATAATTATTTTTTATTTCTTTTACTTCTAATTATGACCCCATTATTGTTAGAAAAATTCTTATTAACGAAACAAATTTCCGTGTTTAATATTTAACAAAATACTATATTTATTTTTATTTTAATTCTGACGTCATATTTATTTTTTCTTAGTTTAATTTTTCGAATGGAAATTGCTCAATTGAAACTTATTGCCGTTGAAAAATTAGTCCATATTTTGATTTTTTTTTTTTTTTTTTTGGCAACGATAAAAGAAATTGGTTAAATTTTATCTAAAAAAACCTTATTAATTCTGCATGAAAAAGAAGGAAATTTTGAATTATTAAGGAAAATATGTGAATAAAATTAATAAAACATAGCCTATGTTCTTTTCTGGGCTATGTTATAGTTATACACAAAGATACAAACACATTAATTCATCAGTTTTGACGTTGACTTCATTTAAATTTTCGTACACGCATTCAAATTTATAACATTATAAAAATAAGGAATATGATGAATGGTTGCTGAGCAACCATCAAGAGAAAATAAAGAAAATGAAATAAATACATTTGAAATAAGTAAATCTCTAAAACAAATTAGTTTATATTATTGGAACACATTTATAAAAAATTTCCAAAATTTACAGTAATAATTTAAGAAATCTGACAAATGTGTACACAAAATTTCAAAACAATACGAATAATTTAACTGGTAAATTTCAGTATCCCTTTATCATTGAATTCCATTAATGAAATGTGACATTTTCTCTCAAGAAAAAAAAAATAAAAATCATTGGATTTGCCATAGAAAAGCATTATTGCGCAAAATAAAATATCCTATATTTTCCGAACGAATGAATCAAATCTTACAAAACACTATACAGCTTAATCCCAGTTCCTCACTAACATACCCACTTAATTTCAAGCCAACGGATGCTTTTTATGGAAGTTATCGCGGAACTGACAAACTGACAGACTGACTGACAGACAGACAGACAAACACAAAAAAATTTCGTGTCTCCAAAGTAAGCCTTCACTGACGTTTCGGCAATTAAAAGATTCGCAAATATTTCTTTTGTGAGTAAGCTAAATATTCTAAACATAAACATCCAATTAAAAAAAAAGTCTGTTTACGGAACTTAAAATTGGAACTTATTTATCTTGTACACTGTAAAAATATCTTCAGGTATACATAGGTAATTTTGTGTAAAATTTCTGTCTTTTAACGGATACTTTCTGCTTTGATTGAAATTATTGCATTTTCTTCTAATAAACGGAAATTCCCTCTTTTATACTTATTTGTTGAATGTTAAATATAAGAAATTTTGCCAAGATAGACAAACATAAGTGTTTCTTTTCAATTCAGAGAAAAATGGAAAATATACAGTTAAGGTTTTGTACTCGTGTAATCGAGTCGTTGGATGGGGCCAGATTATGTATGGGAACAGAGCATTTATTATATAATGGTGCAAATACTGACGTTTTAATCCTGAGAAAAGGAAGTCGGTAGAAAATGTGTGATAATATGCAATACAAATATCTATTCCGTATTAGTTAACATAATTTTTATGTGGAATTTTCTTTTAATATTGCTCAATTACTGTACTCGTACTATTATTATTTTATTATGTCTATAGACCCATTGCACGTGACGTCACATGCTTCATTTGGAGTCCAAACATAAGGCAAATGTGTTGTTTTCACATTTGCAAACTTAGTGATTTGCAGTTTATTTTTTAAGTACTTAGAAAAATAATGTAAGAAAGCGGAGAGTTATGATGTTTGGTTTGGATCAGATGTTTTCCAGATTAGAGTAAGGCTTCTCTAATAGGAGCTGACGAATCCTGTTAGATTTGGAACCCAAATTAGTACCCAGTTGAAAAACCAAGCTAATTTCCCACAATTTAACAGCCAACTTGCACCAAAGGTGGGGAAACTAAGACTAACAAGAGCGGGTTACTGATTGGCGTCTTTATCACTATTCCCGCTCCGTGCTTACAGTAAATAAATGAAATCTGTGCTTTTCGCAATATACTCAGCTGAAAAAAACCAATTATGAACGGGACAAAACAGAATGTGAAATTCTTCATTAAACTGGTTGTGTATTATACGTAAATATAAGAAAGTACATTACCAATATTTTACTTTAAATGTTCTTCAATTTTATTATTTAGTTTTGAAATCTTTATTTTTTTTTTAAACACAACTACCACCCACCCCCATCTTTTTAGTTATTTTTTCTTCCTTTCTTTTATATACATTACCAGAATGATTGTTTAGCCAGAATTTAATTACATTTGTCCATCGAAAAATCTTAACTGTTTATGATATTCCTTTTGTTAAACCTAAACAATCATATTTTCTTATGCTCCTTTTGTTATTTTTTCTATGAAAATCTACTGACTATTATTATTTTTTAAAAACCGATTAACTTGAAATTTTTAATAGGCAAATTAATTATTTTAATAAATATGTAGAAGTTATTTAAATAAATAACTAGTCGTTGGAAGCCACCGTAATACTTGGATCATGGATATGCATAGTACAATATATGAAAACATAACATATGTAAACAATTTATAAAATGCATTACAAGTCCAAAACAAAATATAAACGTATATTTAAGTCTTTTTAACACATAATCATGCTCTATTAATGAATTTCTGATGAACCAATTTCGATAAATTGTATGAAACGGCAAACTATTCAAGTAGCACTGAATTGCGTAAAAGAAACATCCTTACAACTCTAAAAATAATAATCATATTCACTAACGGTTTCTTGCATCGAATTAAGTATCTCATTTCCAATTAAAAGATATCTTTGAATTGAAATTTGAATGAAATACAGGGTCATGAAAAATCAAAGAATGTGGAAAATAGGATTAGAAATATCTCAACAACTAATAATCCGATTGACTTCGTTTTTTATGCAAAATTTGTGTTATTTTATTGCTTTTTACGTCCACTCTTTAAAATAAAAGAATTCGAAAATTTTTATAGACCTTTCATCAGAACGAATTTTTCAAGAGTCCGAAAAAAATAGTTCCGGATAACCGAGGTTACTGATATTAAATAGGCTTCGTCCCATTCTTACATACTAAGCACATACAAAATTTCAAATCTCTATCTAAATTTGTTCGGGAGATAGAGTGGTTACAGACAGACAGACAGACGGACGGACGGCACATTTTTTTTTTCTAAAAATATGTTTTTCGGAATCTCCAGTGTCCGAAACGTGTAAATCCGTCAAAATTTTTTTTTTCGATTTTCAAAACGATTGCAAGACTTACCCTATACTACGTATGATGGGTAAGTAAAATGTAGTAGTACTTCTTCTTTTTTTGGGGGAGTGGGGGGGTGGGAGGGTGGAACAGAAAATGAATTCTTTAATAACTCATACATTTTAAAACTTTTTTATAGATTTACATTTCATTTTTATTCATTACTTATATGGATGTATACCTATTTCAGATATAGGTGACACGAGGAGCTTATAAAACCGTTGTCTAACTGAACCATTGACACTAGACATCAATCAGCTTTTATATCTCCCCCCCACCCCCACCCCGCCCCCGTCCCCGACAAAATCTGGCATGCAGTGTTTTTCAAACTGATAATTTAAATGTGATTTTCACCTTCTAACATTTAAAATCAATATTTTGCCTTTTCAGAATTATATATACACTATATTGCCATTGATTATTGGACACTTGCGATTTTAGACATTTTACGAAATGTCTAGAAAAATACATGAGGAATCATCTCGAAACTCTTAGTGTATAAATCTAATAGTATACGTCATACATCTCCGTGAAGATTTTTTACCGAAACTCCATAGGGGACCGTCAACAAATTAAAAAAGAATGAATATCTTTTGAATAACCCTGTCAAAACTAATGTAGCAAAAGCGCTCAAACTCTAGATTATGATTGAATGCCTTATTGTAATACACTGTGTTCATTTTTATGCAAATACCATGCATACTCGCAGAGTAATTAAGGTTTTTATAAAAATGGTCCCAAATTTTTCCAAGTTTTTTCCTTATAATTTTCAGAGTTCTTAATATAAAATAATATTTTTTTCAGAAAATATGACAAACAACATTGCACACAGTACCTTGTAATCAGAATTAAAAAATAATGAAAATTATATACAAAATGAGTTGGTTTACTAAATAATTTTTTACTGCGCATGCGTCAACGATATCAAAATTTCATTTGCATATTATATTAGCTAAATGTATAGAGCAACTTTTGTGAAAGTCGCAAAATCATAACTTGAAAATTCTGAAAATAATCGTCAATTGAATAAGTTGAAAATCCGTTATTTTCAAAATGAAGCAAAAACAAGAGGGGTTGTATCCATATATTTATTGATTAGTGTCAATATAGAATACACAATACGGGATGTTACGACTACTTTTGGATAAAATCCCTCATTTTTTTGCTTCATTTTGGAAACAACGGATTTTGTCCTTTTTCTATAGACGATTACTTTCAGAATTTTCAAGCTATAATTTTGAGACTTTTACAAAAGTTGCTCTATACATTTAGCTAACATAATATGCAAATGAAATTTTGATATCTTTGACGCATGCGCAGTAAAAAATTATTTAGTAAACCTACTCATTTTTCATACAATTTTTATTATTTTTTAATTCTGATTACAGGGAACTGTGTGCAATGTTATTTGTCATATTTTCTGAAAAAAATATTATTTTATATTAAGAACTCTGAAAATTATAAGGGAAAAACTTAGAAAAATTTGGGGCCATTTTTATAAAACCCTTAATTACTCTGCGAGTATGCATGCTATTTGCATAAAAATGAACATAGTGTATTACAATAAGGCATTCAATCATAATCTAGAGTTTGAGCGCTTTTGCTACATTAGTTTTGACAGGGTTATTCAAAATATATTCTTTTTTTTTATTTGTTGACGGTCCCCTATGGAGTTTCGGTAAAAAATCTTCACGGAGATGTATGACGTATACTATTATATTTATACACTAAGAGTTTCGAGATGATTCCTCATGTATTTTTCTAGATATTTAGTAAAATGTCTAAAATCGCAAGTGTCCCATAATCAATGGCAATATAGTGTATAAAACCCCTCCGTGTATAACGGTTCCGGGTTCAATCATCCACGAGAAAAAGAAACTTACTGCAACTGCGTCCACGTTAGGCTTAACTATTCCGAGCCGTTCACAAATATTCTAATTGTTCAACTTATGAAAATATACATGTAAAAGATTTATTCATTACTCATTTTCTTTAAAACCTACAAAAACTATTTAATTGTAATGTTTAAGTTCTAAATAAAACAACCAGCAATTACGGAAAAAACAAACGATGTAAGCAAATTAATACTGTTGCCATTCAAGAATGACAAATTCCGTGAATGAATCTTTAGAATGTCTTCATTGTAACATCACGACTCAGGAATGATGGGCGCGTTCGGGAGCTATGCGCGCTGAACGCGTGCACTCAGGAGACAGGTACAGAGTGATCTTACAACGGATATAGTACTCGGAAGCAAAAACTCCTGAGCTTGCGGGCACAGCGCGTGCGTCTCCCGAACACGCCCATTGTTTACTCTTTATTGTTAACATTTGTTTTCGATCTTATAAAGTGTTTTCTTTTAAGTATTAGCTAAAAAATGGGCCAAAATAGGAAATTGTATAGGAAAATAGGAAATATCTAATTATAATTTTTAAGTTCTAAATAAAAGCGGCAAAGATATCGACAGACCGGACTCGCTGGCATACGGTTGATTGATTCTACCATGGAGTAAGAGACAGGAGGGGATACTTAATGCGCGAGATCTACTGAAAACGCAAAGCGATATTTTGATAAATACAGAGGGCTTCACCGTAGATGGTGGCCTGTCGATCGAGGATATTCAATGCTTTTCAATGGGAAAAGTAATAATTAAAAAAAAATACTGAAAAATCTTAATTGTTAGAAAGTTATACAAGTAGAAATCTGATTAATTAAAGTTTTCTACACAAGATTTTTTTTTTTTTTTTTTTTTTTTTTTTTTTTTTTTTTTTTTTTAAGGTACAGTCGAGTCTTTCTATAATGAAACTCCAAACATTCTCTATATAGCGAAATATCTATCTCCATATAACGAATTTTTTCATAAATTGGTCTTAATTTATTCAATTTTAAAAAGCTTCGATATCAATTTTCCATCACTTATTTTTTATTTATCGTCAGTGCTGAGTTTTTTTACATTACTTTTTCCCTTGTTCTTTAAATCCAACGAATTCATCCCACCTCCCACACACTTTTCCACATCCTTCTCAAAACAGTGTTAATTGGATTGATACACATGTAAGAGAGGAATCAATGAGAGGCACATAAGAGAGGCCTTCAAATGAAGGGAAATGTTAACTAAAATTTTTCATTTTTTGCTAAAATTTGAGCTTTTTCTTTTTCTTTTAAAAGCGTAACAATTATATATATATATATATATATATATATAAAAAAAAAAAAAAAAAAAAAAAAAAAAAAAAAATACAGCTTTTTTTGTCTGAAATTAATGCAAGTCTTCCTTATTTAATTTTCATTAAGCTTTCAAATAAATGTCTATTCTCTTTTTTGAAACAGCTTAAATAATTAAGAAATAAAATGCTAGGTTAATATTTACTTTTAAACATTTCAAATTCTTACTTCAAAAAATCAAAAATAATATTTGTTCAAATTTCACACATTAAATACGATTTAACATCATTCTCTATACATCGAATTTCTCTATATGACGAATTTTATACTGGAACGGTGGATTTCGTTATATAGAGACTCGACTGTATTTGGCTTTCCGATTGCTTTTTTAAGACTTTTAAAATGCGATATCATTCTGGCCAAAACCAGAAGGAAGGTCATTTAAAAACATTGAATATCGTGGATTATTCTACCGCCAAGAAATAGACTTATGACTTTTAGAATAGTCTTTATATGTTTTAATTAATTTAATAATGCATAACTTTTGATATCTATGCAATTAATGAGCTACTTCAGCATATGAAAAGATTCGTTCGCCAAAGCTAATGGTAATCCTTGGAAAAAAAATTATAAAGATATCTCGGTTGCAAATCAATATTTTTATTTATTATTATTATTATTATTATTATTATTATTATTATTATTATTATTATTATTATTATTATTATTATTATTATTATTATTCTTTTGCATTGGATAACTGAGATTGATCTGAGATTCATCGTTTTTTACTTTTTCGATTTTGGTTGCAGATATTTTTTTTATGAGGGTGCTTTCGTTTTCCAAACAGGTTCCGAAAATGAATGCGCCCTCTTAAAAATTATCTGTAAACAAAATCAAAAAAGTATAAAACAGCCTGCATACAGATTGATCTCAGCTGTCTAATGCAGAAAAAAAAAATTAAAACACAACTGAGATATCTTTATAAATTTCTTCCATAGGATTAGTATTAGCGAACGGGTTTCTTCATTTGAATGAAATAGCCTCTTTATACATGCAGAGATAAAACAAATTTATATCTTAATTATTTTGAGGAGAAAATGGAAAAAATTACAGGTCATTGCCAAGAAACTCAGAAACTTATTTTTGCAAAAGTCGTAAGGAGTGATTTATAGATAAACTTAATTGTAGGAGACAGTGTTAAATTCAGACATTTTTCTCCGATAGGGATTTCTGTGGCTCCAGAGGGAGGGGGGATTGTACTTTTGACCACTGAAAATAAAAAATCTCAAACATGGGTAGGGTTTAGGGGATTGCATTGCTCAACACTGATGACATTTTTTTTTCTCAATTTTTACGAGAAAAAAATATTGGAATCGTGAAAAAGTTTGAATTTGTTTTCGATGGATTTATACATTTTAGAAGAATCTGAACAAGATGTGACAGTTTTTAGAAAATGTCTGTCAGGTGAAATGTGATGCAAAATTTCTGTACACTGTATATTAAGAATTAACGCTCAGAGTGTAATAAAATTTTTGATTCAGTTATATCTTGATACATCTTAATGCTGATGATTTTTTATTTTATTTTATTTTTATTTATTTATTTTTTGTAAATTGCTAAACAAATAGAGCTGTTAAGCCGCATTTTTCACGATAACTATATTTTACAAACTAATGCATCAAATTTCATCAAAGTTCATATTCTCTGTTGATTATATTTTGGTGCAAATCGCTGCACAGGTGATGCTGCTATGGGACAGTTTTCTTAATTTCTGCATTTGTTTGATCTCAAGAACTAATGCATTGAATTTTATCACATTTTATAATGTATATTAAACCTTGGCATATATCGATGATTGTGTTTTGGTGTAAATAGTCTAACAGGTGGCGCTGCTATGACATATTTTTTTCGAGATTTCCGCGATAATCATATCAGAAGAATAAATGCAGATAATTTAATATTCTGTCAGACTGTACGATAAATAGATTCTGATTATTTTTTGATATAAATTGTCCAACAAGATAACGCTACTATGCCGCATTTTCCCCAATTTCCTCAATAGATGTGTGCCTCAAGATGTCTGTTAGAGTTTGAGATAAATGAACACGATCTCTTTACATGATATCAAGAAAAATTTCTACGATCAATACTTTCTTCTTCTAAAAATAGAAAAAGAAGGAAAAAATGTGTTATTAGCGTTGTGCAAGAAGATTCTTCGCCCCCCCCCCCGGGGGGCAGGGGTGGGGAAATACATCATCTTGCTCGCCAGTGGCCAGTGGATTTTTTCACAAGGCGAGTGCATTTTTAGTTTTTGAAAAACTGTAGGCAATAGACACATTATCAGAAACACTTTTTTAATCTGGATATTTTAACTTTCCAAATTTTTACAGTGTAAATATGGTACTTATCTAATATTAATCTTACCTCTGTTATATATATTTCTTAATATTATAGAAAAAAGAATTATGAAAATGCATTGTAGTAATAGTAATTTTGTCTGTAATCGCGTGTGATTTTATCATAACTATTTTCAACTGCCTGTATGTTGAATCTTGCAGGCTGGTAAAATAAATACTTGGCTGGTAAGAAATTGGAAAAATTCCCCACCCCTGCCCGGGGGTGTTTAGTTTTTGTATTTACAATTTCAAAAAAAAAAAAAAAAAAAGTACAATCGCCTCCCCCCCCTTCATTTATATAATAATTACACCTTATAACTTTTGCAAAAATTTGTTTCTGGACAGTGACCTGTAATTTTTAATTCTTTCCCCTCAAAATCATTAAGATAAAAACATGTTTTAATTTTACATGTATTAATTTCATAGACATCAAACGTTATAAATTATTAAATTATTCAAAGGTTATAAAAACTATACGCGAGATTAATATTGACTCCAAAAAATTTGATTAAAACTTTCAATTTCCCAAAATCATAAGTCTATTTCTTGGCCGTAGACTAATCCACGATATTCAGTATTTTTAAATGGCCTACCTTTTGGTTTTTGTCAGAATGATCACGTATTTTAAACGTCTTAAAAAAGGAATCGAAACGCCAAGTGCCTTTAAAAAAATATGTATATTGTGTAGAAAACTTCAATTAATCAGATTTCTACTTGTACAACTTTCTAAAAATTCAGATTTTTTATAATTTTTTAAATAAAAGTTTTTCCCATTGAAAAGCATTTTAGAAAGGTCGACTGATTGCCTACCATCAGCGGTGGCGCCCTCTAATATTTAGAAAAATCGCATTGCAAAATTTTAACATTACTTTCCCCTCCTGTTTCTTACTCCGTGGATTCTACACTCTACTCGCTAGATTACGAAAGAAAAATTAGTAACATTACTAGAATTACATTAGTAGAGCTTGGCGAAACGATTTGTTACTAAAGTTTCTCTAGTAACTCTAATGATATCTGTAATGATACTGAATATAATTTAGTAAAATAATTTTTTTTTTTTTTTTTTTTTTTTTTTTTTTTTTTTTTTTTTTACAGTGTAGGACATTTATAGCAAAATTTACAGTGACAACAGTACTAGCGTGCCTAGTGACAAGGAAGAAGAAATAACAAGCCACTGAAGTTTTCCTATGTTGATGGAATATGTTAACGTTCTTTGCTTTGTGTATGTATTTTTCGCTCTAGAGGCAGACGATATTGTAGTTGATTTATTTAGCTTATTCTTTTTTATTGTACCAGAATCATTCACCATTAACCTACAATATCTATCTATCTATCTATCTATATTATAATGGCCAAACGTATCTGTGCGTAACGCATACGTCATTTTTCGAATAGCATCACTTTCCGATAAAATTTCGCTTTTGCAATTTTCGCTACTGAAAATTTTAGCTTCTAGACATCGCACATTTTCAGTCTTTACACTGTTGTATATGGAACAAAAAACTTACTTTGAAATGCAATTTGTTTGAAAACTGTATCTCAATTTGTTTTTGAAACATTATTTTTTTTGTAGTTTTTAATACAGTTTACCTGGAAGTGGCAACTTGAGCGTGAAGTAAAGAGAAAATAGCCATAGGGGAGAGTGGGGATAGTTAAACATAGGGGATACTTGAGCCACCCCTATTATTTCTACAGTTGGTTAATTTTTCTTTCTAAAACTGGCAATATGGTAACATATTTATAGTTCTGAACATGTAAAAAAGAAATCACATACCTTGGTACCATTTTGAAAGTATTGTGATTAATAGTTGTTTTTCCCTATCTAAAGAAAATATTTAGGTGCATGTTATTTTTATTTTTTTGTATTAAAAGTTTTGTTTAAAGTTGCAATCATGTGGATAAATTTAATAAGTATAATTTTAATTGTATTTTGAATCTAAACTAGTTCAAATAGCTACATGCTTTACTTAGTAAAACTCTGATAAGCAAAAATGGTGGTAATGGGGATACTTGAGCCAGTGAGAATGGGGATACTTGAGCCATGGCTCAACCATCCCCACTAGGAAATTAGACATGGATGAAACAAACAAAAAATAAAATTGCGTCCTTATATTCACTAATTGATATTTTTCTTCTTTAAAAAATAATGACTTAGAAAAAAATGTTTAAAATGTATATTTTTTAAAGAAAATATCCATTTTATTTTTCATTTTGACTAAAAAAAATAGCCTGTTTAGATAAATGTAAACATAGTTTTCAATTTAATTTTTATTACATTAGAAAAAATTAAAACTATTTTAAAAATCATAATCTCAAATACTTCAATTAGTCAGGTCCAACATATTAAAATATTTATTTTTTAATATAATATATTAAGATTAATATTTTATAGTGAAATTGTAACATCATCTGTTACTGTAAGTTTTTTTTAATCAAAGAAATGACTATTGTCACCAACAGAGGGCCCTACTGAGTTACCATGTAGCTAAAAGTAAAAAGATTTTGCAATGATCCTTCGATCCCAAGCTATAATGACAAAAAATTATCGTATTACTAGCTTTGTTTGAAGGACTTTATGTATCATAATTTATCATTCTGTAAAATATTTGTGCAAAAATAAAACGAAAAAAATTACTTTTGTAGATTTTTTTCCGTGCTGGCTCAAGTAGCCCTTCACCATGTCTCAAGTATCCCCTCCATTGGGATACTTGAGCCACGATGTAAAAAAAAAGTAAAAATTAATCAGACATAGAAAAACAGTTCAAAATTAATTGAAGGTGGTTTTCAGTTAAAGAAAAATTATCAAATTTTCATTTTCAATATTTTATTTTGTTCTAAAAAATTATATATATATATATATATATATATATATATATAAATTTAAAAAGTGGTTTAAGTATTCCCATCTTCCCCCAAAATAAAAAGAAAGAATAGAGAGGGATTATGGTGGATGGGAGTGATGCAAAAAATGTAACATTGAAATCTGCTACATTAAGCCCAAACACAACTGCGTGCTTTCGCAAAAAATAAGAAGAAAACTTTTAGTACTACAGTTTTTAGTTTATAATAAAATGAAATGCTACTTTAGAATGCTTAAATGTGAGCAGATCATTTTCATTTAGAGAAAAAGTGCACGGCTAATGTCAAAGAATTCGGCGCCTGTTCTATGTGAATGGTTTGCTTGGGCCGAATGAATGCATTTAAATGTGAGTGATAACGCGCATCCTATTGCAAACTGTTTTTTACGGTATACTGTATAGCCATCTCTCTCTTTCCTTTATAGAAAACAGTATACTACCGTATATTTTTGTTCCCATTTTTCCATTGCAACTTTAAAAAAAATGTAATTAAAATAACTCTACGTCAAGAATATCGTTTGCTATAAAACCCGATATATTTTCGTTTTATTTCATTTTTATACTATATTTATCTATACCGCGTGAAATTCGATTACGAAAAATTAATCCATTTGCCTTTAAAACAATGTAAAGCGTTCGGGATTTGTTTCCGAATAATATACTATAGCAAAATTAAAATTTCCTCTATAAATAATTAAATAAAATACTATAAATAAATGTAAATTTAACAGACATGTGATTGAATTACGCGTTCGAAGCACTGAAATGATTAGAAACAAAAATGCTGCCGTAAGTAATAAAATCTTCCGTTAATAACTTCTGCGATACGTCTAATAAGGAAATGTGACTTTTGATAAATTTCAAAGCTTTAATAATAATTAAGTTATAATTAATATTTTTCGTTTAACCCTTTAAGTGGTTTAAACATGTTTTCTGTCATGTAATATTTTTATTCTTCGCGTGACATTTAACATTTGACATCAAACATTTAACATAGAGAGTGGAGTTTCTGGGAGCGAATGTGTTAAGTTATTTTTCAAAAGGCGCTGAAAAAAAATATGAACAAGGGTGCCGTGATTACAAAAACACGATATTATTTTTTTATAGTTATTTTTATAAAGGCGCTAAAATATCTGAACAAGGGCGCCTGTGACAATGGGACCAACTAAAATGAAAATCTCATCTTTTAAATTGGCATTCCACCTCTTTTCCCCGTCGTTTGTACTTCCACAAAAAGCAGAATAAATATAAAACTACAGCGCAGCAGCTACCTATGTGCTAAATGTTTGAAAAAAAAAAAAAAAAAAAAAAAATGCTAAATACGTCATTATTTTTAATTTGCCAGTTGAAAATATTTGAAATTTTATGCTTTTCAGAATACACAACTTAAAATACTGCTTCCATTAAAATAATAATAATAATAATAATAATAATAATAATAATAATAATAATAATAATAAAGTGACGAGGGGCGCACCGGGCATTTGCCTCGTTGCCCGGTGGGCCAGTACGACCCTGTCCCCAAACATTGGAACAGCTTGAACAATTCATCTGTGAGGCAAGTGCATCCATTTCAGTAGAAGTATTGCAACAAGTGATTTTGAACTTTACCTTTAGGTTACGTCATGTTGATGCTGAAAAAAGTTACCATATCGAAACCACTGTAAAGTGATTTTTGTCTCGGTTCAAACAGCTCACTTTCAGGAATTATTTCAAAGACACAGCTTTGTGATTGCAGCGTCCTCTCGTGTCCAATATTGAAACTATTTTTACAAAATTGATGTATAAAAAATTCTAGACCTATCTGTCTAACATTCAACTTGTTTCACATTTCTATCTCTCACTGTCTCGAAACTATCTCATTTCAAAGTTGGGGAGTCCTTTCTTGAACACCCTGTATGTTTGACACTACTCTTGCGATAAACAGTCCCTATCCCTATCCCTAATTTGAAGTATGATACAGCATCCTATTTTACATAGAGCATTGACATTAAGAACCCACACTACTGACTGAAAAAGACCTGGCTGATAATGTTAAGTCTAAGAGGGCGTTCTTTTCAAATATCCCGTTCAAATTTTAATATTTGTACATGAGTTTTTTTCGCATAGGACAGCTGAGAACAATGTACAACCGGGCTAGTTTTTACTTTTTCGATTTTGGTTACAAATTTTTTATATTATGATAGTTTCAATTTCAGAACTGGTTTCGAAAGTTAAAAAATTATTATTATTATTATTATTTTTTTTAAATCTGAAACCAAAATTGAAAAAGTAAAATCTAGCCCGGTTGTTGATCGTCCTCAGCTATCCTATGCGAAAAAAAATCATGTAAAAATATTAAAATTTGAGCGGGATATTTGAAAAGAACGCCCCCATAGACTTAACATTATCATCTGGGTCTTTTTCAGTCAGTAGTGTTGGCTCTTATTGCAGATTTGAGCGCATGTTTAAAATGATTGTCACTTTTTTTTTTCTTTTACAACTGTTTAATTTTAATTTACATGAGAGTAATTTTGTCTAGAAAATGAAGATTGCAAAAATTTGATTTTTCGGATTAAAGAAGAGCTTTATCATCATTATTTTTTAACATACACCGTTTCAGAAGCATTTAATAATTCTCTTATTCTTTTTAGAAAGAACTAATTTAACACTTTAAGATGGAATACAAGTTATAACTTTATAACCTTTGATTAAATAAATTTAAGCGTAAATATTCAAAAATTAAAAAAAAAAAATCTTCATAAACATAAATAGATGAAAGAAAAATTTTATTAAAGAAAGATGGTCTAAAACTATGTTCTAACCACATAAACAAAATATGAATACATTCTATACAATTTTTTGTGGATCTAAACTGATTGTTTTTATTTATTATCTCTAATTACTTCTATTTAGAGCCACCATTGATTTTCTTCTTTTCTCAACAAATTTTCAATCGCCCTCATTCACAAACTTTTCTCCGGTTTACAAAATAGTTTGCAGTCGAACTCTAAGAGATAGTAAATAATTTACCCAATTGAAAGATATCTTTGCTAACATAAATTTTGTCTAAGAGATGGCAGCACTACACATATGCATGCTTTCTGTTTAAAAAATAATAATTCTAACTTCTGTCCTTTTTTCTTTTATTATTTTCTTCAAAACCTTTTCATAAAATTATATAATGGAAATAATAATAATAATAAAACCCGGCTAAATAAGTGCGAGTATCACTCGCGAGAATTATTAACTGTATTGTATTATTGAAATATATCCTAGGATATTATTAAAAAACAGGGGAAAAATTAGATATTACTCCAAGAATTTGGAAATAATTAATTACAATAAATGACGAAAAAAAAAAAAAACTATTTAAGCATACATGTAACGTGTGTCATAACTCGTGTATAAGGTGAAGATTTTTAATAAAATTTGGGAGTTGAATATTAGGAGTCAGCTTACACAAGAGTTAAAATAATAATAACAATAATAATAATAATAATTGGTAATTGGCAAATGCGTAAGCCTTTTAAATAATCACATATGGGTCTAGGTTCAAGGCTCCCAAATGGTCCGCCAACTGAACATCAATATTTTCTTAGAAAGATTTTCTTTTTATATTTTTCTTGCAAAGTGCGCAGAAACCGCCTTCAGAGGTTAGTTTTAGCACAAATACTGTAGAAACCTTCTATGAAATTTTCTGATAAAAATATTGGTGTTCAGTTCGCGGACCATTTGGGAGTCCTGTAGGTTGACAGAGAGATAAAAAGATGATTAAGAGAGAACAACGATGATTTCCCTGTGATTGAGATAAAAAGTTCTACAATAAATTCATATGATTGTTCTGCATCAATTTTCTCTTTTGATAGAATTCCCTTCAATATGTGGGCATTCCTTTCCACATTTTAATTCCTTTTTCAAAAAGAGTTCAACTTAAGAATGCTACTAGCTATTTCTCTTAAAAGTCCTACAATACAAAGAAACAGTCTATAAGAAATCGTTTACCCTTATAAACTAGGCTTGAAATGATTTTTGAAAGAATTTTGTCTTTTTACGCATCATTAAATTTATATGAATAGGTTTCAGAATAGTTTCAGCTTCTTCAGTTTTTACATAATTATACAGTTTTTAAACGTTGAATTAAAAAAAAAAGTCTGATTAGAAACGTTAAAAAAATGTTTACTAATTTAATGAAAATTTATTACTTGTTTTTGTCCTCCAATACATTTTTCAACATACTACCAGAAATGTGGTTCGACTTATTCAGGGAAATTCAATCTTTTTAAAAATTTTTGCTTAACATTTTCCGGCAGGGCAAATTCTGTTAGTAAAATGAGAAATTATCGACTTACACCGGAATTTACATACGACTTTTTTAGATATTAAGAACCCCTTAAATTTAAGTTTAAAGATAGAAAAAACAACGATTATAACTGCACAAATAATACATGAAAAAGTAGCAAACAGCTGTTTCGAATCTACTATCGAGGTTCTTCATCAGTGCAAAACTTGAGGCTTATATAACCTGAGGGTATATAAGTCTGCGTTTCTGTTTGCTACCTTTTCATACATTATTTGTGCAGTTATAATCATTGGTTTTCCTATCTTAAACATTTTTGCACAAAGGCTTTATTTGCTATTTTAACCCTTAATTTAAGTTCTCACTGTAAAATCAAAATTTTATAAAAATATTACTGATGCCGATTGCAAGTTTGAAATTAAAATTAGGTATCCCGGACTGGGAATAGTGTGCTATAAAGGATTAAGAATTGGGGGGTTGAATTTTAAACGAGCATACACGGTTTTATATATATATATTAAGAGTTTCATGAGTGATGTTCCAATACGCAAGGCAAAACTCTTTCAAAACTTTCACTTTTGAACGTGTATACTTTTTGAAATCCACCCTGTTGAATTCCCCAAGCTAAGAATGACTTATTCGGACCACAATAGGTTTTTCCAAGACACAATTATGTCACGTGCAACAATCTTTTTCTTTCTTTTTTTAAGTAAAAAGGGAAAGTTTATTCAGTTCTAGGTTGCATTAATTATTCTACCCAACTGAGCGCGATAATAAGGGCGTAACGTTGATTCCCTCTTTTTAAGGTCAAAAAATGGCATTTTCACCCTCGTTAGAATAGCAGAAAGTTGGTGACTTCTACTTTGCTAGTTCTTGAACATCCGGGTTAAAAGAAGACATTGATTTATTGTGAAAAAAGATGATTAATATTCTGTATTGCTTAAGATAGCGATTTATAACTGGTTAATTATTTACTGTTATCGACTTGTCTACAGATATCAGCAGTGATTTAGATGTCTTAATGTAAAGTAGAATAAATAACTTATATTATTACTCATGAAATTTTGTTTAGCACTTCTCGACCAAATTATTTCAGACATGAAAAATGAGTGCATGGTATTGAAAACGATTTCTTTTTAATACTTTCCAACAAAGTTGAAAAGTGTTTATGATTTCGATTTCTCTGTCCGTCTAGTCGCGCTCTAACTCGCGTAAATATACTCGGGTTGCGCTGAAATTTTTGGACGTCATTGGCAATTATCCTAGCACGAATCGTATTAAAAATCAAGTTTCCAGCATGATTAGCTTGTTTTCAAGGACAGTCAAAAGTTTACCGTTACATTACGGCTTGTGGAAAAAAAATATCTTCAAATGAATTTTAAAGATGTTACACCCTGCCAAACATATTAAAATTTATATGCATTTACGAAGTGCACTAAAATATGCATTCTGTAAAATAGGCGGTGCAAAAAATAGCTATTATTCATTTACAAAGCCTTGCGAAAGAATTTCATTACATAATGGTAAAGGGGAAATTGTATGCAACATATTTTAATTATATTAAACTGTTTTATGAATAATAAAATTAATATACGTCACTGAGGTTTAATATAAGGTATACAATATAGTCATGCATAATACGAAGTGCATAGCATTTACAGGGACACACAAAAAATATTTCAAATAGCATATTCTTTCCGAAATACTGTAGGGGGAACTGGGGGACATTGATACAGCTTTTTTCAAAAAAATTTTTTGGTGTCTAGAAAGCAGAAATTTCAAGTTATTTTTCTATGTGATGTCAGCAAAACCTGTGTAGTGTGTTACAAAAATGTACAATCGTTGTTTTATATATTATTTTTGCATGTAATTTAAAAAAAAATCAAAAAAAGTAATTTGTATCAAACTGCCCCATCCCCGGGGCAGATTGATACACATTGAAACGTCTGGGAAAAATGGAGAGAAAATAACACCAATGCATATTTTTCACAGAAAAATAGTTAGCAAACCATTTTATATATATTTATAGACATTAAAATCGCACACAATTTATTTTTAAGCGATATTAAAGCAAACAAAATGAAATGTATAATGACCTGATGTTCTGATTGTTCCTTGTCTGTTTGTTGGCTGTGGTAACTTTGTCATATCTGGCACTTTAACCCCAGAATTCTCTTCTTTCTCAGTAAAAGTGAAAGAATTACCAAGTTTTCTGTTTATAAATCGGTTTACAAACAGAAAATAAAGGATAATTATACTAAAAGTTATAATATAATTATCATGTACTGTTCTGCAGCTTATTTCTCTTACTTAACATTTCTTATGTCGATAATACTTTTTTCTTTAGAGAATCGATATAAATTTGAGATTTGCGAGGCTGCCGTCCATTTCTTTTGTTAATTCTACTAGCATTAGATATTGTGTAAGTTTGTACGTCTTCTGTTTGCAAAAATACTATAAAATGTTCTAATATAAAGAAATTAGAGCTATTTCACTTCAATAAAAACTAATAATAGAAATTTTTGACGAAAAATGGTTGAATTAAGAGTGCATGGTAAAAATAAAAATAAAAGGTAATGAAAAAATGAACTAGAAAAGGATTTAGGTTGTATCAATGTGCCCCGACAAAGACTGCATCATTGTGCTCCATGCAGCCATTTTAAATAAAATAAGTCGCAAATCCAACGCATCATAATTTATCTAACAATAAAGAATGAGGAACTGATAAAGATTAGCGTTACTTGCCAGGGAGGGTATTCTTTTCGGTTGAAAATACTGGAACAGTTGTATAATACCATTTCAATTGTACAACTCAAATTTACTTTTGACCTACAAAAACAATTAATCATCCATCCCATTTCATCAAACTATTGAATCATTTCAAAACTTTCTGTATGTTGTTAATTTTACTAGTATCACCTTTTGGAGCTGTTGTGAAACTTCCTGTAATGACCCTGTGTGCTGTACAGGGGGTGTATCAATGTGCCCAAGTATCAATGTATCCCAGTTCCCCCTATAGGTATTCGATGATGGCTGATGGATGGGTGAAATGCATTTTAATTATGATATGCGCTATTAAGTTTCACCAATTCTAAGAATATTATATGGTGTCTATAAGTGCTATAGTTGATATACATGGCTACACAAAAGAGCTTCCATTACCGTACATACCGGATGTCCCAAAAATGACTGATGGATTTTAAAATTCAATAATTTGCAAACGGTGACAGCTATTTAAAAAATTTTTGCAGGAGGGTTATGTATAATGTCAGGAGTTTTTTTACCGTAACTTTTTATTTTAGTTCGAATTTCAAACAATAGGTGGCGCTGACGGCGATTGAAGGCCAGGTCGACGCTTCACTCAGCACTGATCACCTGGCCTTCAATCGCCTTCAGCGCCATCTATTGTTTGAAATTCGAACTAAAATAAAAAATTACAATAAAAAAACTCCTGACATTATACATAACTCTCCTGCAATAATTTTTTAAATAGCTGTCACCGTTTGCAAGTTATTGAATTTTAAAATCCATTAGTCATTTTTGGGACACCCGGTATATTTGTTTATACTCTATTTGGCCAAAGATGACCGGCCACTCGCGATTTTAGAAATATTGTTAAATATCTAGAAAAATACATGAGGAATTATCCTGAAACGCTAAGCGTGTAAATATAGTAGTACAAATCATACGTTTCCGTGAAGATTTTTTTCCCGAAACTCTATCACCGTCAACAAATTGAAAAAGAACGAATAATTTTTGGATAACCCTGTCAAAACTAATGTAGAAAAAGCGCTATAACTGTAGATTATGATTAAGTGGATTATTGTAATATACTGTGTTCATTTTTACGTAGATAGCATGTATACTCGTAGAGAAATTAAGTTTTTTTATAAAAAAGTTCCAAATTTTGCCAAGTTTTTTGCTTATAATTTGCAAAGTTCTTGATATAAAATAATGTTATTTTCTGAAAATATGACAAACAACATTGTACACAATACCCTGCCATCAAAATTAAAAAATAATAAAAATTATTTGAAAAATGAGCAGGTTTGCTAAATAATTTTTCATTGTGCAAGTGTCAACAATATCAAAATTTCATTTGCATATTATGTTAGCTAAATGTATAGAGCAACTTTTGTAAATATTTCAAATACATAGCTTGAAAATTCTGAAAGTGATCGTCTATAGAATCAGCTCAAATTCCGTTATTCCCAAAGTGAGGCAAAAAGATGAGGGGTTGTATCCATATATTCATTGATTAATGGCAATATAGAATACACAATACGGGTACTAATATATTTGGATTAAATCACTGATTTTTTTGCTTCATTTTGGAAATAACGGATTTTGAGTTGATTCTATAGATGATCACTTTCAGAATTTTGAAGTTGTGTTTTTGAAACTTTTACAGAAGTTGCTATTGTGTTTGCGATACATTTAGCAAACACAATATGCAAATGAAATTTTGATATTGTTGACAAATGCGCAATGAAAATATATTTAGTAAATCTGCTCATTTTTCATATAATTTTTATTATTTTTTATTTCTGATGATAGAGTATACTGTACAATGTTGTTTGTCATATTTTCAGAAAAGAACATTATTTTATATCAAGAACTCTACAAATTATAAGCAAAGAACTTGGAAAATTTTGGGACTGTTTTCATAAAAACCTTAATTTCTCTACGAGTATACATGTTATCCACATAAAAATGAACACAGTTTATTACAATAAACCACTTAATCTACAATTACAGCGCTTTGCTACATTAGTTTTGACAGAGTTATCCAAAATTTATTCGTTCTTTTTCAATTTGTTGGCGGTCCCCTATAGAGTTTTGGGAAAAAATCTTCACGGAAATGTATGATTTGTACTATTATATTTACACGCTTAGAGTTTTAGGATAATTCCTCACGTATTTTTCTAGATATTTAACAAAATGTCTAAATCGCAAGTGGATGATCATTTTTGGCCATATAGTGCAGATAGTAACCATATTTCCTTAAATAATGAAATTTTGTTAAAGATTTCAGGAAGTGTTGAAAAGTTTTTCATAATCTATGCTTAACGCACGGTTTTTCTTACTTGTTACATTATTAATTAAATTATTAATTTTTATACAATATCTATAGCTATGGAAAAACTTGTACTAATCACAATCTCGCGAGTGACACATATATGTAACGTATAAGGGTGCACAAAATCTTTGAAATTAAATAGCACCATTAAAAAAAAAGAAAAAATATTTAATGACTTGATTTCAGGGTTTAACTCGTTAAGCACCACGCCGTAACTGCGCCCATTATGAAATCTACTATCACAATACTAGGACATACGTGCTTATTTCCTCATTTTAAGTCCAGACTGCAATTTTCTATGCATATATATACACTATATTGCCATTGATTATGGGACACTTGCGATTTTAGACATTTTACTAAATATCTTGAAAAATACATGAGGAATCATCTCGAAACTCTTAGTGTATAAATATAATAGTATACGTCATACATCTCCGTGAAGATTTTTTACCGAAACGCCATAGGGGACCGTCAACAAATTAAAAAAGAATGAATATCTTTTGAATAACCCTGTCAAAACTAATGTAGCAAAAGCGCTCAAACTCTAGATTATGATTGAATGCCTTATTGTAATACACTGTGTTTATTTTTATGCAAATAGCCCGCACACTCGCAGAGTAATTAAGATTTTTATAAAAATGGTCCCAAATTTTCCCAAGTTTTTCTATTATAATTTTCAGAGTTCTTAACATAAAAGAATATTTTTTTCAGAAAATATGGCAAACAACATTGCACACAGCACCCTGTAATCAGAATTAAAAAATAATAAAAATTGTATGAAAAATGAGTAGGTTTACTATATAATTTTTTACTGCGCATGCGTCAAAGATATCAAAATTTCATTTGCATATTATGTCAGTTAAATGTATAGAGCAACTTTTGTAAAAGTCTCAAAATCATAGCTTGAAAATTCTGAAAGTAATCGTCTATAGAAAAAGGACAAAATCCGTTGTTTCCAAAATGAAGCAAAAAAATGAGGGATTTTATCCAAATGCAGTAGTACATCCCATATTGTGTATTCTATATTGACACTAATCAAAGAATATATGGATACAACCCCTCTTGTTTTTGCTTCATTTTGAGAATAACGGATTTTCGACTTATTCAATTGACGATTATTGTCAGAATTTTCAAGTTATGATTTTGTGACTTTCACAAAAGTTGCTCTATAAATTTAGCTAACATAATATGCAAATGAAATTTTGATATCGTTGACGCATGCGCAGTAAAAAATTATTTAGTAAACCAACTCATTTTTTATACAATTTTCATTATTTTTTAATTCTGATTACAGGGTACTGTGTGCAATGTTGTTTGTCATATTTTCTGAAAAAAATAATATTTTATATTAAGAACTCTTAAAATTCTAAGGAAAAAACTTGGAAAAATTTGGGATCATTTTTATAAAAACCTTAATTACTCTGCGAGTATGCATGCTATTTGCATAAAAATGAACAAGGTTTATTACAATAAGGCATTCAATCACAATCTAGAGTTTGAGCGCTTTTGCTACATTAGTTTTGACAGGGTTATTCAAAAGATATTCATTCCTTTTTAATTTGTTGACGGTCCCCTTTAGAGTTTCGGGAAAAAATCTCCACGGAGATGTTTGACTTATACTATTATATTTATACACTAAGAGTTTCGAGATGATTCCTCATGTATTTTTCTAGATATTTAGTAAAATGTCTAAAATCGCAAGTGTCCCATAATCAATGGCAATATAGTGTATATTTTTAATCATTTGGAAAATGATAGTTTCTGTCGATAGAGAATAGAGATATCTGAAGCATATCTGAAACCTTGTGATGTCTGGATTTTATTCGTTTTTTGATTGGTCCATGTTTAATGTCCAGAAATGGGATACTTCTGTTGACACAATGACAAAAAAAGTATAAAAAACTACCAAAAATTAATAATAAAAACAAATTAAGATACAGCTTTCAAATAAATTGCATTTAAAAGTAAATTTTCCCCCTGTACGACGGTATAAAAATTGAAAATCTCGAGCGATGTTTAGAAGTTTAAAAATTTGCAGTACCGAAAATTGTAAAACTGAAATTTCATTTAAAATTTGTTTATGATTGGTCCCGAATTATTAATGTTTAATTCATGGCGTACGTAATATATGATTTTGTTTTGATCATCATAAAAATGATGTTTATTATTATTATAATTATTAGTTACGAAATTCTTTATGTTTAGAAGATTTTTTATTTAAATAGGGAAAAAAACATCGTTGTTAATAAACAAGAAAGTAAAAAATTACAATATGGGTAGACGCAAATTATTATCAGATATGAGAAAAACGAATAAATAAAAATACATTGTATAAAAAATCGTCTTTTAAAGCAAAAAAAAAAAAAAAAAAAAAAAAAAAAAAAAAAAATATATATATATATATATATATATATATGATTATTGATTTTACTGATTACGAAATATGCGACGATCACGAAAAAGGAAACAATGTAATGTTGAAATAATTGATTGTAAAGGACCATACATTTAATTACATATTTATTTAGATATTTATTTATTTTTAATATAGAATTTATTTAGAAGCCTGAAATTTTAATCTTAAAAAAAAAAAAAAAAAAAAAAAAAATTCCAAATGGTTGTTGTAATTTGTTAAATTACTTTTTGTGTGTGTAATTAATTGCTATAGTGATTATAGTCCAAGAGCCGACCTCACAAAACCCTATGTCATCGAGCACAAGAAAAAATCCTTTATTTTATGGAAGAGAAGTAATAGAGGAATCTAATGATCCATGTCTGCCGGAAGTGAAGTGGTGCATAAGTTAAAAATTGATATCTCTAGTGGTTGACTCTTAAGGTTAGCTTTGTGTTTTCCTGCACTCAGTTTTCCACGTTTTCATACTTTTCATTGTAGGACAAACACAATGCTAAACCTACGAGTCAACCAATGGTAATATTAATTTTTGGCTTATGCACTACTTCGCTTCCGGCAGACAAGGATCATTAAATTCCTCTATTACTACTCTTCCATAAAATAAAGGATTTTTTTCTTGTGCTCAATGGCATAGGGTTTTGTGAGGTCGGCTTTTAGCATAAACATACATAGCTTATTTTTTCTACATTTCTGCGTTTTGTTGTAATGTAGCAATAATTCGGAAAACTTAGAATTTCACACATACAATTATTCTATATTCTAAATCAGTGGCGTATCCAAGAAGTGGGCTGATGGGGTTGATGACTCCGAAATTTATGGAAAATGTCAAGTTTAATTCCAAGTTCAAGTTAGGAAAGCTTAAGGGGTCCGGGACACATTTTAAATTCATTTTTATTTATTGCGTTAAAATTTGAAATATTTTGTGATTGGTAACCATTTTATTTGTAAACAAAATCACGTGATTAGACTTCTCATTGCTTTTTTTCGTAAATTTAAAATTTATTTAAAAAATAGGGGTAAATTAAAATCGTTATAATTAGAACTACTATTTATAGAATTCATTTTTTTTTTTTTTTTTACTTTTTAACACATTTAAGAGGTCAGAGATTCCAAAAAACATATATTTAGAAATGTATGTCTGTCCGTATCTCTCTCTCTCTCTCTCTCTGTGTGTGTGTGTCTGTGTATCGGTATGTCGCCATTCTACCATCAAAAAGTGTATGAAGATATATGCATAAAATTGAACCAAATTTTTTGTGAATGTTTTTGGCTGTGGCAAGCAGGTTCTATTTAATTTTGAAATATTCCACTGGAAGGGGGTGCTGCAGTAACAATTTTTGTGCCATTTTCAATATTGTACCGACTAAAAGTGCATGAAGTTATGCTTCGAGTTCGAATTGAACCATTTTTTTGTGTGTGTAATTGTATGGCTATGGCTAGTTTGTCCTCCCTAAATTAAAAAAAAAAAAAAAAAAAAAAAAAAAAAAAAAACCGGCCACAGTGGGGCAGGAAGCCTCCAAAGTTGGCAAAATATAAAATTTACTTTGAACAAAAAAAGCACATCACGGATTCTTTTGTAGAAGAAAAGTAGTAAAATTTTAAACTTTTACATAAGCTAAATAGTAATTTATTAATTAATTTACAAACCTTTTTCAATATTTTTTGTAGGAAAATGAGTTAAAAACAAGAATTTAAGATAGTTTTATACTAATTAGATGTTTGTAAATCATCCATAATATCGCATTAAAAAATGTAAACATAATTAGTAATTTTAATTATTCTGAAGCAAACCTTATAATGAATATTAGCGACTCGTTTGGAAGGATTGGATCAACCTTTCTCAGGCAAAATGTACGTATTACTATAAAGACAGCAGAAGAAAAACTGTTTCTGTTGTTTTAATGCTAACACACACTTTTTGTTTTCCTGTTTTTCAGATCTTAAACTCATACATATCACGTACACTAACGAATATGTAGAACTAGAATTGTATAACCGTTTTACTCTTGATATTTTTGATCGTCCAGAACAAATTCAGACGGAATATGAAGATGGGCACGTTTGCTTTTCATTGACGCTTCTGTTTGTTTTTCAAATCGAGGAAATGAAAGCGATTTGCGAAGCCACTCTTTGTTAATTCTAAAGTATTTCCCTTGTTTCGCCAGGCTTTTGCTCATCGGAATTTATATTAAACTTTAAAACATTTAATCTTCTTTTCATTTAAACTACTTGCTCGTAGTTTCTCCGATTATGGAGCTCTTATACCATAAAATCACACTACTTTTCAAAAGTTTTTTGTTAAAACGTTCCATGATAGCCAGTTTCATTTAAATACATTGTTTTGTGATAAACAATGCATTAAAATTCGTATTTAACAAAGAAAATATTTATAATCATGTTTGGCACACCCGTACACTAACAAAAATTTAAGGATGATTAGCTATAAAAATGACCATACAATTAAATAAGGGGCAAAAAGGAGCAAGATTTTCTGGCATATTTGTCCTTTTAAAACTCATACTTAGTAGAAAAAATTATAATTAACACTTAACTCGCCTTAACTCATAACTAAAACCTACAATGTTTGTAGACAGTGTTAATTTTTTTTTTTATAAATTTCACCACTATATATTCTAAGCGTCTGTATATCTATAAAAATCGTATTAAAACAAATTGAAAGTTAATGAATTATTGTTACATACTTGTAGTTAAAGGTTCCATAGTCAAAAAAAATTATTTTTTAATTATTATAGCGAAATTAACAAACGAATGTTGAAACAAAATTATTGATTTTTTTCCACTTATTATCAAAGCACAATATGCAGTTTAACTTCTTTCTCTAGTGACGATCAAAATAACTTTGCGCAAATTTGAATACTAGGAAGATGTGTACTGACATCTGCTCTATTAAAGTGACGTATGTCGGTAGTTCAAAATAAAATTTCATTTTTTCGATTTTTTGCCAGTTTTGAAGGCTTTTTGCCCCACTGGCAGAAGGTTCTGCAATAACGATTTTTGTGCCATTTTCATAATTTTACCACAGAAAAATGTATGAAGTTATGCATAGAATTGAATGAAATTTTTTGTATTAGTGTTTAACTACGGTCAGCACACCCTCCCTAAATTTGAAAAAAAAAAAAAAAAAAAAAAAAAAGTTGAATATAGATTCTGCCATTGCAGAATTCAGTTTCGCCTCCAATTAAAAAAAAAAAAAAAAAAAAAAAAAAAAAATCGATAGAGGTTTTTTAGAAAGGCGACCCCGTTTAGAATGCAATGAACTAACTTTATTTTTCTTGTGTTTATCAATGTAATAGCAAACAGAACAGCGTGAAATACCCAATTCGTTAGCAATTTCTCTCTGAGAGATTGGAATTGCGGAATAATAAAGCGATACAATTTGACGTGCTACTTCTTCATTGACTATAGATTCATCAAAAACGGATTTTTTCTTTAGTTTAAACGCTTTTTTATAGATTCTGAGAAAAAGGAAATGCATTTTAACAATAAAATTGTATGAATGTCTCGTTTTAACGGCCAGATTACGAAACTAGTCGTTGGGGGCCACCGTAATACTTATCCATCATGGATATGCATTATATAATATGTGAAAATAAAATATGTGAAAACTATTTATAAAATGCATTGCAATTCCAAAACAAAATTTAAACGTATATTTAAATGTTCTTAATGTACATAGTAATGCTCCATTAATGAATTGCGGATGAACCCATTTGGACAAATTATGTAAAATACCAAACTACACAAGTAGTACCGGATTGCGTAAAAGAAACATCCTTATAACTCCAAAAACAATAATCATATTAACTAACAGTTTACTGCGTCAGATTAAGCGTCTCATTTCCAATTAAAACATATCTTTGAATTGAAATTTGAAGAAAATACAGGGTCATGAAAAATCGAAGAATGTGGAAAACAGGATTCGAAATATCTCGGCAGCTATTAATCCGACCGACTTCGTTCTTGATGCAAAATTTGTGTTATTTTATTGTCTTTTACGTCCTTTCCTTAAAATAAAAAAAAAATCGAAAATTTTTATATACATTTCATCAGAACGAATTTTTCGAGAGTCCGAAAAAAATAGTTCCGGATAATCGAGGTTACTGACATTAAATAGGCTTCGTCCTATTCTTTCTTTCTAAGTACATACAAAATTTTAAGTCTCTATCTCCATTTAGTTAGAGCGTTTACCGACAGACAGAGAGACGGACGGCAATTTTTTTTTTCTTTCTAAAAATATGTTTTTCGGAATCTTTATCTGAAACGTGTATTCCGTCAACTTTTTTTTTTTTCGATTTTCAAAACGATTGCAAGATTTACCCTATACTACGTATGATAGGTAAGTAAAAGTGGGCCATAATTTTTGACACGACACTTTTTAGCTTGTCTGAAAGAAATAGCATCGGAGGCTAAAAAACGCCAGAAGGAGGCGCTATAATTGCGATGTCTGTACCATTTACATTATTTTACCATTAAAAAGTGTTTGAAGTTATGCATAGAACTGAGCTAAATTTTTTGTATATGATTTTTTTTTTTTTGGGGGGGGGGGATATGGCGAGTAAATCCTTCCTGAATTTGCTGAAAAAAAAATCTGCCTATCATTCTACTGTTCATCGGCTCGTGCAGATACGGAAACTCGATTTTACTCCGATTATTTGACTAAAGCAAAAATTTAAGATGAAAATCATAATTGCTATAGTACTGAATTAATAATATTAAAGCATTAACACGTGTAACTAAACTTTGAAATATTAAAATGTACGTATGAGATAGAAGAAAGTTTCGGGATTGGCACATCCAACTAGTTCATTTAAATAAACATAAATGTATAAAGTTTTATTTTGAGTTTCATTAAAAAATAAACAGTATACGACAATTTCGAAAAATTCTCTAAAATATTGTTGTTATAAAAACTGAATTATATTAAAATTTTTGCATTAAAAAATACATTGAATATTTTTATTTATTATTTAACTAGTTAAAAAATTAAACTTGATTAAAACACTAATATGTATTATGAATCGCTCTAAAATAAATTAAAATAAATTATTAACGAATTTTTTAATGAATATATTTGAAGCAAAATCTTTGAATAGTAGAATATATTTCTCCCTGGCGAATTATGCCATACGCAGTACAAACAACAGGATGTAACATTAAGTAACCGACAAGTATGCTCAAACGATAAGCAAGTACTGTAGATATGATGATGTGCGAAGCGAAGATATCAGGTTTATTGCCACTACCAGGCGATTAGGCGCCCGCCCCGATACCAGGTATCTAACCTGTTAAACTGAGGTGACTCGGCAAGTAGGAGTCTGGTCATCGGTAAGAAATAAAGAAAAAGATATATTTTGCATTCAAAGTTAACAACTTCTATAGCTTAGTCAAAAAGACGCTCTTCTAGAGTCCAGAGGTCTTGAGTTCCAGCCCCAAGATAGCTAAAAACAAACTATGAAAAAATTAAATAGTGCATCTATTCAAAATTACTCGAAAAATTGTGATACTTTGGGGTTTTCTGCAGTATGAGTGATTAACGAATTTTAAAAAATAAATTATTATCATAAAAAATAAATTTACAGAGTTTTATGTATTTTTAATAATGTACATTTATAGAGTCTATTCTACATTTACCGAATAACTTTTCAATTATTTAACATAATCTAGTTTTTTCTAATCTCTGTAATTTAACATAAGACTTAAAATAATGGATTCCCGTAGATTTTCTCTAATTTCACAGAAAAACTTTTAACCGGCGAACTCAGATTATTTACGATATCTGCACTTAGAAACCAGTTCAGGCAGTTCAAACTAGAGGTCTGCAAGGGCCGAAATTTCCAGGCCCGGGCCCGGCCCGAACGAAAGAAATATTGGCCCGACCCGGCCCGGCCCGAACGAAAAAAATAATGGCCCGACCCGGCCCGGCCCGAAAGTTAAAATTTCGGCCCGGTCCGGAAAAAAGTTAAAAATTCGGCCCGAACCCGGCCCGGCTCGAGTGAATTTCTACAGAGCATTGATCTTTAATTTTATGGAAGAGTTCTGATCAAAAAAAAATTACATTAGTCTTTTTTTTTTTTTTTCATGTTTATAATCTCCATTTATGCAGAAGTGCCGTAGGCTGCGATATTTATGCTTTTAAATGAATCTTTGTTTGTTGTATGTAAATGTTTCAGTTATCACTAGTATTATTAATCCATATTCCCTGTAATGGAGAAAAAAAATCGAAAAAGCGGTATATGGTAAAATTTCCAAAGACGAAATCGCTTTGGAACGAAAAAAAATGCATTACCTTCTCAACAGATGTGAATGTTTAATATATTTTTTTCTCCCGTATTGTTGTATTCATTTTGCATGGATGAACATTTTAAAAGAAACTTTCAGTTTTCAGTTAAAAAAAAAATCCGTCATAATCATGTTTTTTTTTTTTTTTTTTTTTTTTTTTTTTTTTTTGTGTGTGTGTGTGTGTGTGTCTGTGTTTAATCCTATTTTAAAACGCCTAGTAATCTACGATTCTTTAAAAGGAATAAATTCTAATGTTTAATTGTAGAATAATGACGGCTTAAAAGTATATGCTTTTTTTGCAGAAATTTTTGGACAAAGCCAAATATTACTGATTTATAAAAAGTCGAGAAAAGGATTTTCATATAAGAAGATTCAATAGGAACTGATTATTTTGGTCCATGAAAACTAGGAAGAATATAATCAGTCTCGGCTTCGTACGGAAAAAAAAAGTTAGGCCCGGCCCGATACTCCAGCAAAAAAATTAAGGCCCGAGCCCAGCCCGGCCCGAAAAGATTAGTGACTAGGCCCGGCCCGAGTTTTCAGAAGTAAGGCCCGAGCCCGGCCCGGCCCGAATGCCATTATTGGAAATCGGCCCGAGCCCGGCCCGCGGGCCGGGCCAGGCTCGGGCTTCGGGCCGAGGCCCGGCCCGTGCAGACCTCTAGTTCAAACATGCGCAAAATTAAACAGTTTTTTTAAGAGCATATTTTGAGATACAGCTTTCAAACAAGTTGCTTTTGAAAGTATTTATTTATTTATTTTTTTGCTATATGAAGGTGGAAAAATTGAGAAAGTGCGATGTTTAGAAATTTAAAAAAAGTTGCAGCAGACATTATCGATTTTTAACCGTGCCGTGATACACCTGCTTCGTTTTACGGCTGCCTTATGTAATGTAATCTTATGTTATAGGGACGAGATTTTAATTGTTGCTTGAAAGAAATAGCATAATAGGGAGCTATTAATAATAAATAAACGGTCAAGTGCGATTATTACTCGCGCTCAGAGAGTTAATAATGTAATAAGTGTCAAATAAATATAAGAATTATTATTTGCATTATTAAAAAAAAAATCGTTGCTAAAAAGATAATAAAACTTTGTTAAAAAAATCGTTTCTAAAAAGATAATAAAACTTTGTTTAAAAAAAAAGAAACAAAAAAACTATACAACGTACACTCTTAAAACGAAACAGCTGATTTGGCTTCTAATGAAAGAGCTGTAATTTTTTCGATCATAAAAGAGTTGTTTTTCAAACGATTAAATCTTCTTGATCTAAATTGGTTATTTAAATAGCTCAACTTCATTTAAATTGGTTAAAAACAGCTCGTAAACTCGAGTTATTTCAACTCGTTTTTGAGAAGCTGCCTTTCAACATTGAGATGAATGGATTTCAGCTCAACTTGAGCTATTTTGTCAGGGCCGGCGTCAGGGGTGAGGCAAGTGAGGCGGTCGCCTCAGGGCGCACCATAAAAGGGCGGCATTTCTCTCGCATATTTGTACAGGTAAAATAAACCAAAATATGAGTAAATAAACCAAATTATGGCCATTCACGAGAATTAAAAAAAATTGTTTTGACAATAAAACTGAAGATGCGATGATCCCCTCCCCACGAAAAAAGCTGTTTTACCATGTTTTGGGGCGGAGATGGGGGGGGGGTATTTTTACTCTGGTTGAGATTTAATTTTTTTTCTTTAGCTAAAGTGCATAATATCGTTTGCTATGCATTTTTTAATTCGAAATCGAATGACACTTACGTAAGTCGATATACATTACAAAGCTGGGCAAGTTTTATGAATACAAAGTCATGAATGGTTTTATCAATAAAAAATTATGAATATCCGGATACTTTAGCAACTTTACTAACGTTTGAAGAAATTTGTTGGTCCTGATTTTGATTATTGTTATTTAGAGGACGTCTAAAGAGCTTGATATTATTTGATATGATATAAAGAACAAGTTTTGAACGTAAAATAAATATGACAAAGCTGTGCTCAAAAATAAAACATAATTTTCAACATTGTATATTTATAAAAACTTACCATAACTTTTATAAAAAATGATCGCATGGACTTGCGAATGATACTATTTGACTCAAAATTTGAAAAAAAAAAAAAAAAAAAAAAAAAAAAAACCCGCTTTATTTTGGGGGGATTTATCGGATTTTCATGTCTTGCGGCAATACGATGTTCTTCCTCAAAGGGTATAAGGTTTCTTAGTAAAATATGCCGTTGAGTCAATCACATCGAGTCCTACATGAATCGATAGACCATAAAAAGAAATTCATTTCTCCCCAGTTTCAAGTATGTATCTCAAGACCACGGGGGGTAATGACCCTAAATGCCTGTTATGGAAAACAAGCAATTCATAAAATGTATTGGCGTGATTTCTTGACCAATGCCATTTGGCGTTATTACATCCAAATGATCTATAAATATGACGGAATAACGACATATGTAAATTATTTAATTCTAAAGATACAAACTCTAACAGCACTAGAAATCGACAAACTTTTCTTACTCAACATTAACTGCGATATTAGGGTGCAGTAATAATCATTTGATATTTCATTCATCTGACATGAAAAAAAAAATTAGTAACACTTAGGAAATACAAATTTCTCTTTATCCTTTTTGTTTTTCAATCGATGACAGTAATATTTTCTCGTATCAAAATAAAAATTAAAACCCCTTCGTAGCACTGAAAAGAATGGACCAGAAAATATTGCCAGAGGATAATGTTATTACCCCAGTATACTTATTGCACAGTAAATTTTAAACTTCAAACTACCTCGCGAACGCATCAAAATTTTCCACAACATTTAGAAAAAAAGTATGTGTAATACACAACAAATATATGTAATTAAATAAGTATTTTTTAATAAGTATACAGTCTTCATATCAAAGAACTTACCTCGTAATTTTTAGATCGGGTGTTGATTCTTACGTACTCTTTTCAGCGATAATGTTTACAAATTGAACTAATTACTTTTAGCGGTTGTTTGTGATTAATATTGCTTAGAGCCTTTCTGTGCAAAACTCGTAAGTACCATCTCCCAGATTCCTTCATAATTATGAGTAATAAAAGAATTTGGCCTTATTACTCCAGGACACCTTACATTTTATCTTCCGCAATTTGTAATATACATAACCATTTTTTGTGTTTCGCGCCAATTTTTCGACATTTAGGAAATAATTCTTCTTAGAATATTTTATTCAACTGTAATAAAGACTGTTCTGTGATATATTTGACGAATTTTCCATATATTAATAAGTCAGCTTTTAATATTTTAGCCCAATGTAGTAAATTTTGTCCTTTTTTTTTCAATAAAGTTTATTCGGAATTCACAAGCTATTTTTAAATTCTTCTCGTGATTTTTAGATTTTCTCCTGTTTCGCGGCGATTTTTTTGCTTCTTAGATTCGTAAATAATTCTGTTTCAATTTTTTCAATCTGTTTCTACAACAAATTTTGTCCTCCTCATTTTTTGAATTTTTGGTAATTTGGATAACAAATGTTTTAGCCCACTGAAGTAAATTTTGTCTTCTGCAATTTTTTTTCTTCATTTCGCACCAATTTTTTGGCATGCGTATTAGTAAAACTGATTCGGTTTAAAATTTTCCACGAAAGTTGTAAATTTTGTTTACTGAGTTTTATATTTTTTTAATTTTTATGCTTTTATTAAATTATTTTAAACGCGATTCTTAGCATGTTTTTGTGTAATTTCCCCCCCCCCCCCTTTCTTTTACATTTGCAAAAAAATATTTAATTTGAAAATTTTAGCCTAATTGAAGTGTATTTTATTCTACGTGATTTTAAACGTTTTGTGATTTTTAATGCCATTTTCAATGATCTTTTTATCTTCCTTTTGCGTTCCGCTACAATTTTTTGACGTTAATAAAATAAAATCGGCTCCAAACATTTATCCTAAACCCACTATTTCTAATTTTTTTTTGCTTTCGTGATTTATTTATTTATTTATTTATTTATTTTACATTTACATTTGCAAACTATTAGGTACTATTGTTAGTAAGGATCAGCCCACTGTTGTAAATGTCAATTTTCAGCGTAATATTTTAAATTTATTTCTCCACGATTTTTGAATCTTTCGCGACTTTTAATGCAATTTTCAACATGTGTTTTTGGCATTCGAAAGGAATTTTGATAATAACTTCAACTGCAACTTTATTTCGGAAAAAAATTCCTTTTAGAATAGTTTAAACTTCTGTAGTAAATTATGTCTTTCTGCAATTTTTTAAGCGACTTTTTTTTAGTTTCGGAGCAATTTTTCAACATTATTAAAAAAAGGAATCTGGTTTTAATCTTTTAACCTAATGTACCAAAATTTGTCTTCGTTTAAGTTAAATTTATTCGAAGTTCGGCTATCGATTTTCGAATTTTTGTGATTTTTTTTAAAGATGTTTAGCTGTTTTTGTTTGTTTTTTCGCTCTGTGGCGGTTTTTTGACTTTGCAAAATAAATCCTGTTTTAATCTTAAGCAAATTTTACTGTCGGCAAGTTTTGAAATTTTAACGATTCTTCACATACTTTTAGTGCTCTTTTCTTTATTTTTTTCCTGTTTTTTCACGATTACCTGCGATTTTTCCGCATTAGTAAAAGAAATAAGAAATATAGTTTCAATCTTCCAGTAGTAAATTTTGTTCTCTTTGCTATAACATTTAATAAGAATTTATGGAACGATTTGTTTTAAATATTTCACTATTTCTATTGCGATTGAATTAAATATTTCATTGTTGATAAATGTGTTTATGAAAATATTATTGTTACTATAAAACTAAATTATCATGTCAAATGCGTCAATTTGAAATAGCAATGCAATTTTCTCTGTATGGTCATTATATAATGTCAACAACATGTTGCGAAGTTTACCCTAATAATTTTATTTATTTTTATTCGCTTTATAATATTGATTTCGACATTATAATGTATGACTTCGCGAAATCTAAATCAAGAGAAATTACTCACTTCTTGAACTTTTGTCTTATTTTTAGAAGCTGTTTTCTTATTAATATTACTAATATGAGATTTTGTTTTGTATATACGATTTTAAAAAATAAATAATTTGTTGTACTATATCTTTATTTTTTCTGTTTGAAATTCATACTCAAATTTTAAATGCAATGGGATTGGTTTTAAATGTTTGACATATTTTATTTCAGTAATATTTATACTAAAAGCTTTCTCATCTGTTATAACAGGATTTTTTTTTCTAATTTTCATAACGTTCGTGATTTTTCGATTTCTGGCTTTTTTTTATATATATATAATAGTAGAATATGACTTATTTATTTAATTCCAAATTAGCTGTTGTAATTTTTAAAAAGATGTAAAAATAAATAAATAAATAAATAAATAAAATAAAATAATAAATAAATTACGCAGCTTCATTATTTTTAATTCCTTAAATGTAAATACATTTCATAAAACATTTTATATTATATTAATGCAAATAAATTGTAGATATAATATTAATTTGCTTATTAAAAAAAAAAAAAAAAAAAAAAAGGTTTGAGTAGTGGTAAAAAAAGGTGACGTCACAAGGGCGGCAAAATAACGCTCGCCTCAGGCGGCGAAATGTCGAGCGCCGGCCCTGTATTTTCTGGCTGACTTTTTAAGAGAGTAGGGTTGGTTACATACGTACATATATTACAAAAGTATCTATCTATATTATAAAGGCCAAACGTATCTGTGCGTAACGCATACGTCATTTTGCGCATGGCAACACTTTCAAATTTTATATGAATTTCGGTATTGGAATTTTGGCTACTAAAAGTTTTAAACTTCTTAATGTTGCACATTTTTAATTTTTACACCATCGTGTAGGAAAAAAAATGTGTTTTTAAATGAAATTTGTTTGAAAGCTGTATCTTAATTTGTTTTTGAAATATTAATTTTTTTGTAGCTTTTAATACCTCTTTTCTAATCGTGGCAACAGGAGTACTCCATTTCTATTTAAAGCAAAGGAAAAAAGGGGAAAAATTGAGTGCTGTTCTTTATGTTGCCATTTTCTCATTAAAAAGGAAAAAAAAGAAAGTTAAATATCTTCTGTTATAAAACCCGGTGAGTTTTGACTTCATTTGCAAAATTTGATTTACACATAAAAGAATATCAACAGTTTAATATCTATTTCAGCTAATAACATCGAGACTTCAAGTTTTGAATCGAAATTATCAAATTAAAATGCCAATTTTTTTTAAACGTGAATACAGATGTGAAATGTACATTTGTAAATTTTGATATGGTGAAAATGATGCCAGGTTTAGATTTTACGAGAAAAATGTTCTATGATTGCGTCAAAGTTGAATAAATTTTACTTTTTATCATTTTGGAATACAAGCATAAGAACCTTAATTGATAACTTTATCATAATAACATAGCTTTATTATTTTTTACTGCTTACATATACGATTAAAGTTTAACAATTTCTACAACTAGGTTTAAATTAACATTTACTGCTTTTAATTTAATTTTATTATAATTTTGGCTCAGCAGATTCGCGGAAATAGAGGGTATGGTATATTTTTGCACTACATTTTTGATGACACCACTGAAAATACAATACCTAAAATTAAAATAAATGTATTTTTCAGTTCAGCTTATTGAAAGCTATTGCACGCGATGCCCTGCTCGATATACAAAGTAAAGATTTTGTATAATTATCTGTATCTTCTTAATTTTAAATAAGGTTGTATAATAATCTGTAAATATGTGGGTCAATAGTCTTTATTACTTCCCTCAATTTGGACTTTCCATGTTTCATAATTTACGAGTAAAATATCTGCGACAGACAGAGACAAGAGAGATCTTATGATGGTTCAGTTTTTCCTTTTTAGGTGCGGAACCCCTAAAAAAGAAAAGTTGCAAAGAGATGAAAACAAAAGCTTATTACTTAGTCGGATCAAAAATGGTAACGATACCAAAAGATAAAACCTCCTCTCCCCTAGAAATATTTTATGATATCAAGTGTCAGAACACCCTTTCCCCACCTTCACCCCCCTTTTATATATGCATAGTCCTAATTATGCTGTATATTGTTCAAAAGGGCTCATTTGCTGGTTTTGTTTTCGCATCAAAGTTCAAGATTCATAGTAGAGTAATTCCATCTCAGCTCAGGCAGGACATGTCGATTCACCATCATAGATTTTTTTCAAAAAAAAAAAAAAAAAAAAAAAAAAAAAAAAAAAAAATACAGTAATTACACCTAAGTGAAACACAAAACTTCCCAAAAGTATTTTTTCCAAAATTTTTTTTTCCTCCAATTACAGTACTTTCAAGTTTGTGATAAAATTGACAATTTTCAGAAAAACTGAAAAACGCTTCATTTCGAAATGAACACAGTACCAAACATATTCAAAATATTCAGTCAATTTATTTTTTACAAATAGTTATTAAACTGAATTTTACTTTAGCAGAGTTTTAAAAAATATAGTGACATTTTTACTTAATTAAAAAAAATTACTTTTAAAGTCCAAAAAATATAATTATTACTGAATTTAAGATTTTTTTTCAGAATGAAAAAAATATTTTAAAGCTAAACAATGGTGGCAATCCAAAGACCTTAATTGGCAGTTTTAGAACAAATTTTATTTTAACCCCAAGGTGCATACAACTTTTGTAATTCAATTTTAAACTATGCAAAATTTTGTAAAATCGCTATTTTTGAAGAGCAATTTCTCAAAAACACCATTTTTAAAAAATCTGATAATATGCTCAATAGATACCCTATTAATTTCTAATAAATACCTTACAGGCAAATCGTGTGTTTTTGCTTAAAAAATATGATGTTTTGAAAATAACATGCTGTGTGTTTTTTTTTTTTTTTTTCAAAAAACCAGAAAGTCAAGATCTTTCGTATTAAACCGAATTTATAGTGTAATTAATATTTCAAACTAAAAACTACAACACTGGTGCATAATTATTGCTGTTAAATTATAGCTAACGATTTGCTTAAGTTTAAAATTGCGTAAAATACAGCCACTAGTAGATTTAGGATTGATCATATGTCATTTCATTCCATACTCATAAATGTATCAAATTCACCTACAGTGTGTTAAATATTTTGTTATATAGTATTGACATAAAATATTAATATGCAGATACATACATTATAGAAGAATTAGAGACTGAAAATTTCTTCAATTAACTTCAAATCCTTACGATCAAAAGTGTGAAGTTGCACAGATTGTCCTATTGCAACCGTTTTTTCTATTTTTAGAAGCACATTTTCTAGTGGTAATCCACATTCATCTTTTTTCTTTCCAGATTCTTCTGGCCATTGTAAATCTTTAGCTGGACCATGGGGGTACATGAATGATACTTTAATGTCATCTAGTTCTCGTGATATATCATTGATTTGTCCTATCCACCAATTATTTTCATAAATGCATCCAATGAAATCACCAATTTGGAAAGCATGTATTGAATATAGCTTTTTTACTAGCTGGAGGTTTCAACTTTTGTTAATTCATTTTTAATTGTTCATCCCATATAACTCATGATACAGCTCATGCAGTTTGTGCCATAGAAAAAATAAAAAATCAATTATTTAAGTTTTACCAAATCCAAACATTGGAATCAACTGTGTATATATCAGATGGAGCTGAGCACATTTTAAAAACAAATAACAGTTTTATGTATTACACAAAAATAATAAAGTTGTACTAAAAAAAAAAAAAAAAAAAAAAAAAAAAAGGATTTTTTTCAGTTATTGGCCATGATAAAAGTGCATGTGATGCTATAGGGGGGATATGCAAGCATTATGCAGTGAACTTTAATCTCCAAAATGAGCCAATAAGAGCTATCTGAAATTCTGTCTCAATTGTTGCTGAACTTTCCTCTCTGTTAAAAAATATCATTCTGCTACATCTAGACAAAAAGATTATTCAAGCTTATAGAGCAAATAAAGAGAAAGAATATGCCAATGCAAGATCTATTGTTGGTATACGATCTAAACATTATTGGGTGATTGAAAATAATGAAGGTTATATGGGAAGAACAATTAAAAATGAATTAACAAAAGTTGAAACATCTAGCCAAATAAAAAAACAATATTCAATATATGATTTCCAAATTGGTGATTTCATTGAATGCATTTATGAAAATAATTGGTGGATAGGACAAATCAGTGATATATCACAACAACTAGATGACATTAAAGTATCATTCATGTACCTCTATGGTCCAGCTAAAGATTTACAGTGGCCAGAAGAATCTGGAAAGAAAAAAGATGAATGTGCATTACCATTGGAAAATGTGCTTCTAAAAATAGAAAAAACGGTTCCAATAGGACAATCTGCACGACTTCACACTTTCGATGATAAGGATTTGAAGTTAATTCAAAAAATTTTCAGTACCTAATTCTTCTGTAATATATGTGTCTGCATATTAATATATTATATCAATACTATATTACAAAATATTTAACACACTGTAGGTTAATTTGATACATTTATGAGTATGGAATGAAATGATGTATGATCAATCCTAAATCTACTAGTGGCTGTATTTTACACAATTTTAAACTTAAGCAAATGGCTAGATATAATTTAATAGCAATAATTATGTACCAGTGTTGTACTTTTTAGTTTGAAATATTAATTACATTATAAATTCGGTTTAATAAGAAATATCTTGACTTTCTGGTTTTTTGAAAAAAAAAAACACGCAACATGTTATTTTCAAAAAATCATATAAAATTTTCTAAGCAAAAACACACGATTTGCCTGTAAGGTATTTATTAGAAACTAATAGGGTATCTATTGAGCATATTATCAGATTTTAAAAAATGGTGTTTTTGAGAAATTACACTTCAAAAGTAGTGATTTTACAAAATTTTGCATAATTTAAAATTGAATTACAAAAGTTGTATGCACCTTAGGGTTAAAATAAAATTTGGTCTAAAACTGCCATTAAAAAACTAATTTTTTTTGTAAAAATGTAAGCATATATTTTTAATCTGCGCTAAAGTAAAGCTCAGTTTAATAACGATTTGTAAAAAATAAATTGACTGAATATGTTGAATATGTTTGGTACTGGTGTTCATTTCAAAATGAAGCGTTTTCCAGTTTTTCTGAAAATTGTCAATTTTATCACAAACTTGAAAGTGCTGTAACTGGAGAAAAAAATTTTTTTGGAAAAAATCCTTTTGGAAATTTTGTGTTTCACTTAGGTGTAATTATTGCATTTTTTTGGAAAAAAATCTGTGATGGTGAATTGACGCATATCAATACCGCTTGTCTGAATTGAGATAGAATACCTCAGTAATTAAAAGCAAATACATGTTCATTAATGGTAATATAAATAAAATATGTCAATAATATAGCTATTTTAGATTATTGCATTATCCGACGTTATTTTGTTCCTTTCTGAAAGAGGCCCCATCAGTTACTGAGAGGCTGTACTCTGAATGCTGGTAGACGGCAGGTGCTGGGTTCGAACCCAATCGCTACCGTCGGCTTAATCGCCCGGAGTTTTCCGTGTTTTTTCTTTGAAACTAGGATTATTTTGCGTAAATACGGCTTAGGTTCCCTAGAAAGACCCCCCACGGAGGGCATCCCTCCCCCTTAGAACCTATATTCCTCGTGCTGATAGTATAGGCCTTCATAAACATAACCAAACCAAACCTTTTTGAAAGGGATTCCCCTGACAACTTTCAGATCAATAAAGAAGTTGATGATGTTGGCAACCTTGACACCTGTATACCACAAAAGCTGTTTGGTTATGTTTCCACATTTGTATAAAAAATAAAAAAAATCTTGTTGACAAACAGATCTTAGATGAAGTAACTGTATGGCACCTCTGAATTAGCTTCTAGTGAAAGTGGATCGTGTCAGTGTGAAGTAAAGAAGATAATTAGAAATTAAATAATGAATGGAAATGGGTTACGAGCACCTACTGGAGGCGGTTTTTGAGAAAAGTGTAAAATCCCTCCACCTTTTGTCTGGGAGGAACTGAAAAAGGAAACTATATAAGGGAGTATAATATTTACTCATAGTCAGTTTTGCAGTAATTATTAGCTTTAGAAAACAACATGAGGTATTTTGTGGTAAGTAAAATATTGTATAGTTATCGATTACATTGTTATTATTATTATTATTATTATTTTTAATTTAAACCTTCAAAACGACAACAAAAATCACACATCAATATTTTTTCAATTTCAAATTATTACATCATTTGTTTTTTAAATATCTTTTTAGCAAATTTTTATTAATATTGTTTATTAATGTTATTTTTCAAACGTAAAAACTTCTATTGCCATTTTTTTAAATAAAATAAAAAAGGAAAGGACATAAGATTGCATTTTTTTAAAACGATATTTATTTATTTTTTCTAAGCGCTTTTTAATTTTTTTTATATTTCTTATCGATGTTACTTTTGTAAAATAAAATATTTTCTTTAAATTCTGAAATTCCCCCCCCCCTCCTCCCAAAAAAGAAATTTGCATCAGATTGCTTTGAACACAAGTAATAATTAAATTTAGAAATATACTGCATGTTTCAGGATCATTTAAATTTACAAGTTAATATTACTGTCCTTGTTAAGTATGATTAAATAACATCTTAATAATAATAATAATAATAATAAAAACACAGATATTTTCAGATTATTTAAGTGTTTAAAGTCACTATATAGTATTTAGACATTATGTTTGTCAATCTATAAATGTGGTTTAAATATTAATTTAAATTTTGAATGTGATTAAATTACTTAAAGATATAAAACGCCAGGATAACATTTAAGGATGTTACTTCCCAAAACACGAGTATTAATTAACAATGATTAAAAAAAAATAATGCATTATTTGTCTCAACATTTAAAATAATAAATAGACGTTTTGAACGTACGAGCTTCCTTAAAAGTTGTCATATTTTTAATAATATCATTTACGGATTTACATCAGTTCATAAAAATTATGGAAGTTAAGATATGCTTTAAGACATATGAAATTGTCAGTTTTCAAAAACGAAAATTATTTATTCCTTTGCTGCAGGATTTTTTCTATTTTTATGAAGGAAAAAAATATTTGAAATCTGTATATCGGTCTAATAATAGGAAAAAGACTAAATAAATAATATAATAATAAAAAATAATAAATTTCAATTTTTCGGCTAAAATTTGATATTTTATTTTGTTTGTCGTATCTACACAATTTGGGTTATAAAATATTATATTGCTTTATTTATCAATTAAATGACCTTAAAATAATAAATTTCATCTGCTTAAGACTCTGAAACTTTTTTTTTATATTAATATTTTTAACTATTTAGTAAAAGTAATGAAAGGGAATTTTGCCCTGATATCTTGTTCGAAATTTCGTTTCAGAAGAACAAATTCTAATTTTTTTCATAATGCCATCTGACGTGACATTTTCCACTAATTATTCCATTATTTGGATTGTTTTTGATCGGTTACAGTGATCATATTGGACGAATTCATGTAACATAATGGGAATTATAATGTTTTCAGGTATGTGTCAGATATGGTACGTGGTGTACTAAAAGATTAAATTTTGCTGTAGTAAATTACTACACCTATAAGCCTCAGATGATTCAGGGGATTTAAATGCAAGATTTTTCGCATGGTCATGGTCGCTCTACTTAAATACAGGATTTATTCATTAAATTAGGCAACCCCACTGTAAAAAAATATCTGTAAACCTACAGATGTAAAGTTGCCGAAATTTGTATGGTTACTAACATTTAATAATGCACACTGTACAAGAAAAAATGTAAATCTACAAAATTAATTTTTGTAAAGTTACAGAAATCTGTAACTTTTCAAACGAGTCTAATAAAATTACAGTTATCTTACTAAGATTCTTATCTGTAACCTGCGTTGAAGTTACATGAAAAATTCTTGGAATCCCAGTTTCCTAAAAAGTTCTTAGTAATTTTACAGATTTTTTGATTTTCAGTGCAAATCCGTATCTGTTACATGAAGTTTTGCTGTTGATGTTGCATAAAAAGTTCTAGGAATCCCAGTTTCCTTTCAGTAACTTTACATTTTTTTTTTTTTTTTTTTTTTTTTTTTTTTTTTACAGTGCAGTTCTGCCTTACGAAAAATCTATATTACCTTACGAAAAATCTTATCTGCAAATTTTTACGAGAACTGTATGCAAAACAGAATTTATCCGTTAAGTTTTTTTTAAAAATAATTGAAAAAAAAAATAAACAGCATAACACTGTTTTCTAGTTTATATTCACGTATTATAAACTGCAATAATAAAAAAAAAATCTCAAGAAAAAATAGTTTTGCAGTCGATGTTACTTACCTATTATTATAAGTATAGATTATTTACTAGTTTATATCATATCACCAGTATTTAGTATTGTCTCAAAGCATCTTTACTTAAATTCATTGTCGGAATTTTACACGAGCATAGTTTTCCAGTTACTTGCACTTTTAAAATTAAAATTGTCTCTTAAAATTTTGTCTGAGTTAATGTGACTTCGTTTTATGGTTTTTAATAGCACTTTGATTTTTAAGAGTTTTTACAACACTACGAAACGATTTAATGATTAAAATATGCATATATATTGTGCTAAAAAAGAAAGAAAAAAAGCCTACATTATTTTCCCGAGGGACAATTTATGTAAAAATAATATCCAAATAAATCAACAGCAATTTAAATGGCATAACTTGTATGATCAGTATATTGATTGTTTGCTTACAATTTAAAAATAAAATAAAATAAAATAAAAAATAATTATAAAATAATTAATATTAATAATAATTAATATTAATAATAATTATAAAATAATTAATAATTTAAATTAAAAATTTAAAATATTCTCGTGTATGCAATTAACCCCTTGAAGCCCATTGGAAAAATACATCCCACCTAATTTTAATTGCGGAATGCCACATTGACACCAGAATTCTGAAATGAAAATTTTAATTTCCTCATTTACATGTAGAAGAACTTTAATTTATTTCGTAATAAATTTGTTTAAAAATTCTGGTATCGATCAATCATTTCAACATTTAAAAAATTGAAATGCTTTGGCCCTTAAAGGGTTAAATAATCTTGTATAACTGTTATATTATTTCACTTATTTTTCTTTCCTTTTTCTCAATAAAACTACATGTTATTTACCTACTTTTTTTTTTTTTTTGGCCGGTGGAAGTGGAGGAGGGTAGAGGGGTATATTTTAAAGAAATAATTGGCAACTAGTGGAAAAAACAATGAAATTCTGGTTTTCAATTTTCAAATATTCCAGAATCAAAATTAACAACAGCAGCATGTAAATGAAAAATTCTAGGAATTCCTGATATTTTCAAGAAATTTTCTTTGAAAATTCTTCACAAATATCTTCTTTTTATTTCTTGAAAATGCTCCAGCATTTTTTCCTAGTTTAGTAATGCAATAATGCGAATAAGAAACATAAGTTTATAACTACACAAGCATAAAAAGCAATGTCTTTGTATTTATTTAACATGTAATAATATTTACTGATTCCTTCAAGCTACAAATTTCTTTGAATTGAATTCTAGAATCACTCATCTTATCAAAATATGTTCTCTTGTTGCTGTTTTCATTTAATATTATAATACAAGGCTGTCAAAGTGGCTATTTATATATATATATATTTTAGAACCAGTATTTTTAGAGAATAAATTATGACACATATTTCTCTTTCAGATGATGGCAAAATTTTTCTAAAATTTTTATGTTTTTATAAGTGGTCCGAAATAGAAATAAAAAAAATGTCGCCTGTGGCATATTCACATTCATATATGATTAAAAATGACTCTGGATTTATATCACACCAATCGCATGTTTATATTTTTATTGATTTCATATCGTGTTTCATTAGACAGTGGTAAGAAAAAGGCTAGCAGATATTTTCGTTCACATTCATACATGATTAAAAATTACCCTGGATTTATATCACACCAATCGTATGTTTATATTTTTATTGATTTCATATCGTGTTTTATTAGACATTGGTAAGAGAAACGCTAGCATATATTTTCGTTCACATTCATACATGATTAAAAATTACTCTGGCTTTATATCACACCAATCGTATGTTTATATTTTTATTGATTTCATATCGTGTTTTATTAGACATTGGTAAGAGAAACGCTAGCATATATTTTCGTTCACATTCATACATGATTAAAAATTACTCTGACTTTATATCACACCAATCGCATGTTTATATTTTTATTGATTTCATATCGTGTTTTATTAGACAGTGGTAAGAAAAAGGCTAGCAGATATTTTCGTTCACATTCATACATGATTAAAAATTACTCTGGATTTATATCACACCAATCGTATGTTTATATTTTTATTGATTTCATATCGTGTTTTATTAGACATTGGTAAGAGAAACGCTAGCATATATTTTCGTTCACATTCATACATGATTAAAAATTACTCTGGCTTTATATCACACCAATCGCATGTTTATATTTTTATTGATTTCATATCGTGTTTTATTAGACATTGGTAAGAGAAACGCTAGCATATATTTTCGTTCACATTCATACATGATTAAAAATTACTCTGGCTTTATATCACACCAATCGCATGTTTATATTTTTATTGATTTCATATCGTGTTTTATTAGACAGTGGTAAGAAAAAGGCTAGCAGATATTTTCGTTTGTTTTCATAGCTTAAAGCAATAAAATTTTTATTCCCAGGATGGGAAAAAAAAAAGTGAATTTGCAAATTTTGATATGGTGAAAATGATGTCGGGATTAGATTTCACGTGGAAAAAATCTATGGTTGAGTCAAAGTGAAATATTTTTTTTTCTTTTATATATATATATATATTGGAATCCTCTTTCTGTCTCTTCTAGTTATGCCTAGCATACATCTTTCCATGCTTCTCTGTGCTGTTTGTAATCTTTGTATCATCCGTTTTGTTAGTGTCCATGTTTCTGCTCCGTAGGTTAATGCAGGTAAAATACATTGATTAAAAACTTTTCTTTTCAAACAAAGAGGCATATTACTCTTCAGAATAATACTGTTCTTCCCGAAAGCACTCCACCCATTTCTTATTCTTCTATTGATTTCATTCATGATACTATTATCTGATGATATTTCCTGTCCTAGGTACACATAACTTTGCACTTCTTTAATCTCGGTGTTCTTGTAGACAATTTTCTTTTTTGATGTAAATGAATTAAACATCACCTTAGTTTTTTCTAAATTTATTTTTAATCCCACATTGATGCTAGCTTCTGCAAGATCTTTTAGCATAATTTCCAATTCTTCAGGACTGTTACTGAAAATTACAATGTCGTCAGCGAAGCGGAGATGACTTAAAAATTCTCCATTTATTCTAATCCCTTTGTTTTCCCAATCCAGCTTCTTGAAGATATTTTCTAAGACAGCATTAAAAAGCTTGGGTGAAATGGTGTCTCCTTGTCTTACTCCTCTTCCGAGCTTGATCTTCGCTTTTCCTTTATCTAAACGGATGGTTGCTGTTGCTTTCTTGTAAATCTTCTTTATGATATTGATGTAAGGTTTGTCTATACCAATGTCCTCCAGAGAATCTACTACTGCTGATGTGTAGACGGAATCAAAAGCTTTTTCGTAATCAATAAAGGCAAGGCAGAGAGGTAAATTATATTCTTTATGCTTTTCTATGAGTTCCCTTACTGTTTGGATATGATCCATTGTGCTGAATCCACTTCGGAATCCTGCTTGTTCTCTAGGTTGAGCCGAGTCCAGAGCTGATTCAAGTCTTGTCGTTAAAACTTTGGTGAAAATTTTATAAATCACGGACAATAAGCATAAGCTGGATAAGAAATCAAACAAAAGTTTTTGACATCCTTGAAAGAATCAAGCAGCTAAAATGGAAATGGGCTGGACACATTGCAAGAAGACAAGACAATAGATGGAGCACAAATATACTACAGTGGTATCCTAGAGATGTAAAACGACCAAGAAGACGACCACAAGTAAGATGGAGTGACGAAATTAGAAAAGTGGCTGGTGTAAATTGGATGACGAAAGCATTAGACAGAAAACATTGGAAAAATCTGGGGGAGACCTACATCCAGCAGTGGATCGAAAACGGTTGATGATGATGATGATATATTGGAATACTAGCATAAAAGCCTTTATTGATAACTTTATCGTAACAACAGATCTTCATTATTTTTTACTGCTTACATGCACGATTAAAGTTTAATGTTAACAATTTCTACTATTGAGTTTTCTAGAAGTAATATTTAGTTAACTTTATGTTAAATATGATTTATTTAAAAGATAGACTTACCAATATACGGTGCATTTTTTATTGTTACTTATTTTGTAGGTTTATTATAAATTAATCAAACAGTTCCTTTTTTAAGCATTTTCTTTCGCAAAAATTCGACGGGTTCTACCTTGTTTATATTAAAGGAGATTTGAATTTTCATAAATTAATCTGTCTTATCAGCATTGCAATAGAACGCACTGGCGCTAGATTTAAATTCCTTTAAATTCCACTAACTTTCTGAATGTCATCCGCGCAGTGATTAATACAGATATGAGCGGAAGGAGTTAACGCAACAAAATTTACTAATATTTGAAGATGCGAATTTCGAAAAAATTGAAGTGAAAATTTTTGTTGTAATGTTATACAGGGTGTTTATAAAGTCCCGGACCCATTTTGATGTTTAATAACTCATAAAATAATAAAGATAGATTAAAATTAATAACATAATTGCTTAGATAGACTCAAAAAGTTTCATGACCCTTGTCAAAGAATTTCCGTGTGTGCTTCCTTCGTCGTACGGAGAATATCAAGTCGATAGTCAATTTCACGCCAGGTAACGGAAAGCATTCCTTAATTAAGCAATTTGAACTTTGTATGCATGCAGTCTTAATTTTTTCACTAGTAAAAAAGTTCTTAATAATAAAGTTCGAAAATATATGAGTTATTCCATCGATAAATGCCAAAAGTTTGTTTATATCTTCATTATTTTATGAGTTATTAAAGATCAAAATGGGTCCGGGACTGTATAAATACCCTGTATGACGACTTCAGAAGCCAAGTGACGAAAATTTGGAGTAAATTGAGTTTAAAAATAATTGATGTTAAACATGAACATCGATAATAATTGACTGCATTGAAATAGGAAACTGTCGCTTGTTTCATTGTGAGCTTCAAACTCTTATTTCACTAACTATAAAAAAGTAGAGTATAATTTTCTTTAAATTTATAATTAATCAATATTGATCATTATTCGGCAAAAGTGGTTTATCTCTAGAACGCAGCACATCACTAGAAAATCCCTTATATTTCTTTATTTGTAAAGAGAAAAGTATATTTTCAGGTCATCTGTGCACTTAATTCATTTTTTTTTTTTTTTTTTTTTTTTTTTTTTTTTTTTTTTTTTAAAGTCGAGGGGTACCCCTTGGCGTCTGGGTTTCTCATATATTTAGCTTTTTTCCTTGGTTGATATGTTAAGAATATTAAGGATAGTAATGGGTAGAACTAAATTCTTCCAGAAAACTTATTAACCTTTAATTATTACAAATAAAATTTTTTAAAGTTGATTAATAATATATAAATATTAAAAAAATATGCATAATTTATTTGAGAATTATTATGATCTGAATATTTTATTTTTAACTTTCCTGTTCAACGAGGCGTCTTTTTTTTAATTTCTTGTCACCCTATTACTAACATTTCCTATTACTAACATTTTAAAAATAAAATATCAAAATCAATTTTAAAAAATCCTTTTTTAATTAATGATACTTGCATTTTTAAAAATTATATGTTCAATTATGGTGTTTGGCTTATAAAAATTTAGTCTATTTTCAGAAAAATGTTATTCTAAAATTACTAGAATTTAGGATTTTTCTGCAAATTATTTCTGCATGGAAATCTGAATCATAAGGGTCTTATAGGTACCACTGTGGGATGTGCTATCTAAAACTCATAAAAGCGCCTATGTATTTCTATCGCTACTAAAGTGAGATAAGTATTAAGAGTTGGACAAATTTATAATTGCAATTATTAGCCATATAATTAAGTGTTATTTAATTGTATGTAACTGATTATACTTACAGACATTCAAGAACAAAAATTTTGTCAAATAAGGAGATGTGGGCTAGTTTTAGCTGCAGTGTTGCAAGAATTTTTAACGACATATAGTTCTAATTACAATTAATTACATACTACCAAATTGTAATTACATTACAGATAATCACAATTACAAATTTGTTCAACTCTGTAAGTATTGTTGTATTCCTAGTTATGCGAATAGTGGCGCCTTTCGATGTTTATCGACAGCTGCACTGCGTCCTTTCTAAGTGAAGGGTTGGACAGGCCTGCCTTATAATATTTTCATACAAAAACGTGAACAATTTTTCAGAAACACATTTTTGACACAAAATATTTTTTCATTTGTATCTTCAAATATTTTAAGAAGTACACTTTTGTTTGCCCTATAATGATTAAAGAGAGGTATGTGAAGGACGATACGATTTATTTTCAATCAGCTTTAGAGTTAGAATTATTTTAATTTATTGCAAAAGGGGCAAAATTTTATCAATATTTTCCAACTTCTATTATTTTTAATACATTAGTATAAGCATGAATAATAAAAATTTAATCCAAGAAGAGTAACTCAAGTATTTTTCTTTTATTACATCATAACGCGAATAAGGAAATTTTTAGATAAAGATGATGTTTATTGTTGATATTATTATGCATTTGTGATGTTTATATCAGAAACCTACAATTATAGGAAATAATATGAATTTAGAAAAATCCTGTATTGTGCATTAACTATGACACAGTTTATCTCAATCTAATTCATTAGATATATCGGAGAGCAATAGTAGTGGTAAAAAAAAATAACAGGGGGGGGGGGATTGCTACTTTGATGAAAGAGGCTCAGGGACATTTGTCAGCAATAATGAGAAAAAATAAAAAAATTACATGCAGATGCATTCATATAGGAATATTAAGGCTGCAGGCACATGCAGGTTGTGTCCAACTTCAACTGAATTCTAGGTTATCCTTTTTTTTTAATTGCTCTGTGGTTTATTGACAGTAGAATGCGGAAGAGATTGCAATGGTTCAGGAAATAAGGGGATCAACCCTACTTAAGGCAAAAGTTCCCCGTTCTGCAGATGGATTGAAGTTTTTATTCCTCGACATGAAAAAATCTTTATACGTAAAACATGCCGCCTGCGAACATAAATCACACCAATGAGTGACCGTAAGTTGTAGATATGTCTGTCCGGAACTTAATTATCAATTTACCAATAAGGAAAACTTTGATTATAAAACAAAGTGGCCACCAGTGATGCATTTTCTCAGAGTTGGTGGGATTGGTGCACTACGTTTATCTTTTGAACACAAGGGCTAAACAAACCGGAAATTTCGTAAGGCGATACAGGCTTACTGCTAACATATAGTCGACGGGAAATGTACATTTTCCCTTGGAAAAAGTCGGATAGAAGATTTCATTTTTATTATATATTTTTTATAATGAGACCAGCTTGGAAGAATCAGATTTTCCAACAAAATTTCTTAAGGGAGAATTTTCTGTGACCAAGAAACAACTCATTTCTGGGACTTTTTTTGATTTTTCAAAAATATCTTGATACCCGTAGGATGTTATTTGTTAGGTACAATCTTAAAGAGGGAAAAATTCTCTATAACTTTCATATTTGGAGATTTTTAATACACTCAATAGCATGCGCAGTACGCCATTTCAAATTTCGATTATCTATAAACTGTGAAAAACATTTTGCTCTAAATATTCAGATGTTCTCCACGGATTTAATCTTGTATATCGATTTCTGAAAATTGGTAGTAGTAAATTACCTACTATTTGCACATTCACGTTTTTATTTTCACCTCAACAAACATTTTTATTCAATAAATTTAGATAATTTTTCAAGTAGAGATATGTAGGTGAATAAGACAATCTTTATACTTAGCTGATTGGTTGGTTGGTTGATTTTTGTCGTCCGATTATCTACGCTAGGGATATAGAACCAGGGGGAGTGCCCTCCGTGGGGGTCTTTCTAAGGGAACCTAACCCGTATTTACGCAAGGTTCGAAAAAAACCACGGAAAACTCCGAACGGTTAGGCCGACAGCCGCGATTGAGTTCGAACCCAGCACCTGCCGTTTACCAGTTGAGAGGTCCGAACCTCTCGGCCACTGGTGAGGCCTTTATACTTAGACAGCAATTTTAAGCGTTTACAATATTAATTTCAAAGCATTATTTACAAGAATAATTCGATATTTAGTAGCCTATTAGCACGATAGTTTCAGTTAAAAAGGATTTCTTGATTATCAGTAACTGAGTTAGGATTTAAATATAGTAGATTTTGTACAGTAACCAAAAATTCTCAGGGAAAATAGATGTTTTGTCGTAATATTAAAAAAATCATCAACTGTTCGATCAAATAAAAGAACTTTTTTATAAAGAAATACTAATGCTTCATCTGACCTTTGATCTCACTATAAAAGAAAGAAAAAAAAAATGAAACTAAAATTGTTAAACCACCCAAAAAACGTCAGAAATTGTTGATGCTGATTCAATGAAAATTTCGAATTTCTGGCAATATAAGACATTCTAGAATCTGTGAAATATTCTTTACCATTATATTTGTGATATCCTTACTCCTTAGTTTTCTTTGATTTATTTATTTATTTATTTATTTATTTTTTATTTTTTTGGAGGGGGGTGGTGATAAAAAATCATATATGTATATATATATATATATATATATAAGTAGGAAAGAAATGTTCTTGTAATTATTCTGTAAAAATAAAATAAAAAAAATGTTCCTTAAAATAGTAATACAATACATAAAGTGTACTGTAGTACATACTCTAATTATTGATATCTTAATAATTCTTTTTTGTTCAAGTCGCTAATTGTAAAGTTTTAAATCTACTTAAATATTATTTTTTTTTTTTGAAAGTATAGTGAAGATACTGTAACAAATTATTGTTGACAAAAATGTATTTTTTATTATAATTTTTTTTCATAATTTTATTAAAAAATTTTAATAAATGATACAATCTCTATTTTGAAAAACTTATGACTAAAACAGAAGTTATGAAGGTTAAAAAAATTAGAAAACATTATTTTGCAGAATTTTACAAGAAAATGTTTATAAATGCTTATTTGAGTTTTTCTGATTGAGATTTGCTGATTGATTTTGAGATTTTTGCCTAAAGTGTTAATAATTGAGAATTTCACCTTGTATACATATAAATAGTAAAATAATAATAAAAAAATTAATTCTCCAGCAGCATTATTTTCAAAATATTTTTTTTAATTGTTTCAGGTCTCTATTATTTTGTTTTAACAATAATTTTTATTTACTTGTATGTAGTAATGTGGTATGTGTTTATACACTTACTTTTATCATTTCATTTATGTTTCAACTTTCAGTAATATAATAATAATAATAATAATAATAATAATAATAATAATAATAATAATCTTAAAAACATTTATAGTACAATTAGTAAATATTTTTCTCTGTAATTCGCATGCAGATTATTTCCAAAATATTTTGTCTAACTAGTTCAGTTCTGTTAAATAGTTCTACAAATTATTTTAGCTCACAGCATTGAAAACCTCAGAGCTAATGTGCCCGCAGGTGGTGTATGTATGTAATGTATGTATGCGCTTGTGTACGTAATGAATAACTCATGATAAAATATCCGATTTGTTTTAATTTTTGGACATAGGTTTATTCTGATAAGGGGCTTTCCCGATTAATTTTAGGAATTCATTAGCTAAGTGTGAAAGGAAAAGGGGGGCTAACCCCCTTAGTTGCGATAAATAAGTTTTTCTTGCAGAATTATCAGATTTAATTCAAATTTTAGATAAAGGGTCATTCTGATAAAACACCTCTATGATTAGTTTTGAATGTTCATTGGTTAAATATGAATAAGGATAATAAGGATCTCCTCCCCTTAACTTATAAAAATTTACCAATTAGCATCAAATTTTGGATATATGTTCATTCTGATAATGCGTTTTCCTGATTTGTTTTGGGGTTATTTTGTTAAGTCTAAAGCGGGATTGTGTGATTTCTCCCTCCTTCCCTTTTAAATTAGATAATTCATTTTTATGCAGAATTATCCGAGTTGCTTCAAATTTTTGTTATACGTTGATTCTGATAAGACATATCCCTGATTATTTTTGGAAATTCAATTATAAAGTATAACGAAAGGAAATGGAAAGCTTATAACTCCCTTAATTTATTTCTAGAGGGACATTATTCTTTGAAAAAATAAGACTGTAATATACAATTGATAGAATAGCCTTCGAACTCTATGCTATCAGTTTAACTGGGCAATATTTTTTATCTTTAATTATCTACACATAGTAGTGAAAAAATATAGTTATATTTTTACAATTATCAACTTATTTGTGTTACAACTTTCAGGATCAAAACAAAAAATTTCTCTAAAAATACAAACATATATATAATTAGGAAATAATTATACGTTTAATGTTCTGCATAATTATTTTCAAAATATTTTGTTTAACAGTTTCTGGTTCTCCATTATTTTCTACTAATAATTGTTTTTATTATTACCTGTTTGTAGTAATGATAGTATAAGTATACACATTTGCTATTATTGCTTCATTTATGTGCCAGCTTTTAGTAATAAAACAAATAAAATACTCTTGATATATACAGGGTGATTCCAAATTTTTTTTACTATAAAAGGGGGTTGATAGTACACATCAAGACAAACAATATTAAATAGGAGACCAAGGGTCCAAAACGTTTTCCTAAGGAGATAGCCGCCATTAAAGTTTAAGGACCAAAATTTCAAATAAATATAAAAAACGGAAAAATCGGTCGATTGATTTGCGGTTTTCACTAAAATTATTCTTTATGTCGGCATTTTCTTGAAATTAAATTATAAAGATAAATTTCAAAAAATGCCGACAGAGGACGCTTTAGACTTTGGAGTAACGAACAACTATTTTTTGCCGGTATGTTTTGCATCTCATTAAATGTTTTCGTAAGTTTACACTCAAACTTAAAATTTTGAGCTCAAAATCTGTAGTTGGGAGTGGTTAAGTAACATAAACTGAGCTGTGTTCAGAGGGTTCAAATTTCAAATGTTTAAAAAAAAACGGAAAAATTCGTCGATTAATTTGAGGTTTTCACTAAAACTATTCTTTATTTAGGTATTTTCGTGAAAATAAATTATAAAGATAAATTTCAAAAAATGCCGATAGAGGGCGCTTTAGACTTTGGAGTAACGAACAACTATTTTTTGCCGTTATTGTTTGCATCTCTTTAAATGATTTAAGAAGGTTAGACTTAAACTTAAACTTTGAGCTGAAAATCTGAATAGTAGGGGGTGGTTAAGTAGCACAAACTGAACTGTGTTTAAGGGGAGGGAGAGGTTCAAATTTAAAGTAATTATAGAAAATGGAAAAATTGGTCGATTCGTTTGCGGTTTAAAATAAAACTATTCATTAAGTCAGTATCTTCTTGAAAATAATTTTTAAAGATAAATCTCAAAAAATTCCGTCAGAGGGCGCCTTAAACTTCAGAGTAACCAACAATTCATTTTAACCATTATTTTTTGGTTCTAATTAAATGCTTGCAAAAGCTTTTTAAATGTTCTCGGAAGCTTAGATTTAAGCTTAAATTTTGAGCTCAAATCATGAATCGTTATGAGGAGTTAAGAAGCGCAAAATGAAGTGTGTTCAGGAGTTAAAATTTAACCCTCTTTCCTCCTCGAGCACAATTCAATTTTTCGCTTCTTAAACGCTCCCAACGATTCAGAATTTCAGCCCAAAATTTAAGTCTATGCATTTGAAAGCATTTAATGAGATTAAAAAAATAACAGTTAAAAATATTTGTACGCTACTCCAAAGTCTAAGGCGCCCTCTATCGGCATTTTGTGAAATTTATCTTTAAAAATTATTTTCAAGAAAACACTGATTGATCAAGAAAACTGCTGATTTAAAAATTAGTTTTAGCAAAAACCGCAAACGAATCGACCAATTTTTCCGTTTTTTACAATTATTTGAAATTTGAACCCTCTGAACACAGCTAAGTTTGTCTACTTAACCACTCCCAGCTATTCAGATTTTCAGCTCAAAATTTAAGTTCAAGTCTAAGCTTACGAAAGCATTTAATAAATGCAAAAAATAACGCCAAAAAAGAGTGTTTCGTTACTCCAAAGTCTAAAGCGCCCTCTATCGGCATTTTTCGAAATTTATCTTTATAATCTATTTTCACGAAAATACATAAATAAAGAATAGTTTTAGTGAAAACCGCAAATCAATTAACCAATTTTTCCGTTTTTTTATAATCATTTGAAATTTGAACCCTCTGAACACAGCTCAGTTTGTGTTACTTAACCACTCCCAACTACAGATTTTGAGCTCAAAATTTAAGTTTGAGTCTAAGCTTACGAAAACATTCAATGAGATGCAAAAAATACCGGCAAAAAATAGTTGTTCGTTACTCCAAAGTTTAAGGTGCCCTCTATCGGCATTTTTTGAAATTTATTTTTATTATTTAATTTCAAGAAAATGCCGACATAAAGAATAATTTTAGTGAAAACCGCAAATCAATCGACCGATTTTTCCGTTTTTTATGTTTATTTGAAATTTTGATCCCTAAACTTTAATGGCGGCTATTTCCTTAGGAAAACGTTTTGGACCCTTGGTCTCCTATTTAATATTGTATGTCTTGATGTGTACTATCACCCCTCTTTTATTGTAAAAAAAATTCGGAATCACCCTGTATATATACATGTATATGTAAACGTTTGTATCAACTATTTCGGTGTCTTTATTATTTTGTCTTAACATTTATTTTTGTTATTACTATTTAAGAAAAGTAACGAGAATATATGTCTCAACACTGCAAAACAAATCTGTAATTCTAGAGATGTTAAGTTACAGAAATCTGTATACTTACTAAAATTTTATCTGCACACTGTAAAAAAAAAGGTTGTAAATCTACAAAACAAGTTTTTGTAAAGCTACAGAAATACGCAGTTTTACAAAAGAATCTGGTAAAATTACTGCAATACTTACTAAAATTTTATCTGTAGTCCGGGTCGCAGTTACATAAAAAGTTATAGGCATCCTAATATCCGAAAACATTCTTAGATTTTTCGATTTACAGTGCAAACACATATCTGCTATTTGAATGTTTGCTAGTGCCGTTACATAAAAAGTCCATAGAAGTTTCGGTTTCCTAGAAAACTTTTAATTAACTTTACAGATTTTTTTTTTTCTCCATGTACTATACATTTACGATTATGCCTTCACTTATGTTTCAGCTTTAGTAATGAGAAAAAAGGTCTTTGCAATAAAAAAGTATATCTATAATTAATAAAGAATTATTTTTGTAATTCTTATGAAGAGCTATTTTCAAAATATTTTCCCCAGTGTTTGAGGTTCCTATTATTTTGTCTTAATAAATGTATTTGTTACTAACTTGTATGAGTAGTAATAGTACATGTTTCTACTATATATTTACTATTATCACTTTGTGTTTTAGATTTTTATAATAATAATAAAAAAATAATTATTAAATGAAGAAGAATTAGTAACGAATTAGTTTGGTAATTTTTCTGTAGTGTTGTTTTCAAAATATTCTGTTTAGCTATTTCGGATTTCTGTTATTTTAGTTATTACCAGTATGCAGTAATAATAGTACATGTCCATACATTTACTATTGTCACTTCATTTATGCTTCAGTTTCAATAATAATAATAGGGTTTTAAATATATATTGTATACGTCATAAAGAATTATTTTTTAAATTCTTATGTAGCGTTTAAAAAAGTATATTTACAACGGGGTTTAAAAAATATTACAATTTTCAAATTTTTTTTGCGCTTATCACACATGATTCGTTCAAAAAACCTATTTTAAACAATCTATATTTTGACCAACCTATATTTCAAATTTATAGAGTAAAACATCGGGTGATAGTGTTTTATTGCACCAAAAGATGAAAAAAATGTTGACAACTTACAAGTCAGCTTAAGTACAGTCATTTAGTATTGCAATAAAAATTCAATGTGATGACCATAAATCAGTAAATCACTTGTGAGACGAGGTACCACACCGTTCACAGCATTTAGTCGCATTTCTTGCTTTATGGCAGACACATTTTGGCGGGTGGCATCTTTCAGTGCTGCTGATGATGCTGGTTGGTCGCGGTACATTTTTGACTTCAAGAATCTCCACACACTCTCAGAAATAAAACTCTCATTTTTGACGATTCAGAAGTCCTTGAGCCTTATTTCGTCGTTTTTGACGATCGTTTCGTATCAAAATCACGTGACTTTTGACGAAACGTGAACTCTCAAATATTTGACGAAAGTGCTTCCTTTCCCTTAATCATGGCCAAACTTGATGAATTTTAAGGAAACTGTCGTGGTAGCTGTTTATAGAAGGACCCGCTATTGTACCTCCCCAAATCTTGCGATTTTAGCAAGAATATATTTCTTGTTTAAAACGGTAATTTTTAGCGTTTTTCAGAAAATAATGAAATGTAAGCAATTACTCTTGCTACATTAGTTTTTTTTTGGGGGGGGGGATGTTTATTACTATTTTTATTTATTTATTTGTAAGTTGTATTTCGTTTTGATTTCATTCGAAAAAAAAAATTACTTAGTTCTACAAAACCGTTCAAAAAGTAAATTTGATCAATAAAATTTCAAAATTCTAAGATATATTTTATATCCAATATCTACTTTTTTTCACTCAAATTAAAAATATATACATATTTTTTCTCTCTCCCCTCTATAAACAGTAAATTGTTAAAATCTTATCCACCTACTTAAAGTCTCGCTTAAAGTAGTAAAATCTCTCCCAATAAGTACTTCATAATTCGTTATTTCTGAGCAATAAACTAACCAGCCCATATTATAATCATTCCTTAAGCAAATAAATTTCCCCTAGATGTTATTTAATTAAGCCATATTATAATTGTTCATTAACCATTAGAAAATCAAAATAATAAATTCGTCTTATTATTTAAAACTTGCAAGATTTATAACAGAATCGATAAAAGTACTATCACAATTATAAAAATTTAAACACACACTATAATCCACTTTATGCCTTTATAATCATGCCTGCCTGAGTAATCTGTAGCGCGAACGTAGGGCGTCAGACTGCCACACTGTACGTTATTAGTTCGAACCCCGCGTGTGACATGTCTTTTTGGCAACGCATTAATTTTTTTTTTTTTTTTTTGCTTAGACATAAACTTAAATTTTGTGCTGAAAATTTGAATCGTTGAGAATGGTTAAGTAGCGCTAACTGAACTGTGTTCAATGGGGGTGGGAATGTTCAAATTTCAACTGATTATAAAAAACTGAAAAATTGGTCGATTCGTTTGCGGTTTTCTCTAAAACCATTCTTTATGTCAGTATTTCCTTGAAAATAAATTTTAAAGAAAAATTTCAAAAAATTCCGTTAGAGGGCGCTTTAAACTTTAGAGTAACCAAAAACAATTTATAACTGTTATTATTTGCATCTAATTAAATGTTTGCAAAAGCTTAGATTTAAATTTCGAGCTCAAAATCTGAATAGTTGGGAGGGGTTAAGAAGCGTAAACTGAACTGTGTTCAGGTGTTGAAATGTTACCCTGCCCTCCCTACAAACACAGTTCAATTTTTCGCTACTTAATTACTGACAACGATTCATATTTTGTGTTCAAAATTTAAGTCTAACTTTTAAAACATTTATTTAGGTAAAAAATGAAAACGGGTAAAAATAGTTGTTGGTTACTCTAAAATTTAACGCGCCCTCTAACAGAATTTTTTGAAATTTATCTTTAAAATTTATTTTCATGGAAATACTGACATAAAGAATGGTTTTAGAGAAAACCGCAAACAATTCGACCAATTTTTCCGTTTTTTATAATCATTTGAAATTTGAACCTCCCCATCCCCATCGAACACAGTTCAGTTTGCGCTACTTAACCACTCTCAACGATTCAGATTTTCAGCTCAAAATTTAAGTTTATGTCTGAGCTTCTAAAAAAATTTAATAAGGTGCAAAAAATAATGGTAAAAAATAGTTGTATGTTACTCCAAATTCTAAAGCGCCCTCTATCGACATTTTTAGAAATTTATCTGTATAATTTATTTTCAAGACAATACTGACATAAAGAATAATTTTAGTGAAAATTGCAAATTAATTGACCAATTTTTCTGTTTTTTATAGTCATTTGAAATTTGAATCTACCCAATCCCATTGAACACAGTTCAGTTTGCGCTACTTAACCACAGATTTTGAGCTCAAAATTTAAGTTTTTCTCTAAACTTCTAAAAAAAATTAATGAGATGCAAAAAATAATGGTAAAAAATAGTTGTTCTTTACTCCAAAGTCTAAAGTGCCCTCTATCGGTATTTTTTGAAATTTATCTTTATAATTTATTTTCAAGACAATACTGACATAAAGAATAGTTTTCGTGAAAACCGCAAATGAATCGACCAATTTTTCCGTTTTTTATAATCATCTCAAGTTTTGGACTCTAAACTTTGATGGCGCCTATCTCCTTCACAAGACGTTTGGGACCCTTTGTTTCCCATTTAATATTATTTGTCTTGATGTGTACTATCACCCCTTAAAAATTTGCCCAGTAGTTTAGATACACCCTCTATATGTATGTGTATGTATAGATGGTTCTGATGTTGCATAGATAGCTTTGGTAATGTATCGATGACAATTAAACATTCGTTTTAACTCCAACATAAATACTATTTCTAAGTCAATTCTAACGTCCTGTGAATATTAAAATAAATTAAAATATTAATTTACAAAAAACAAAAAAAAACAAAAAAAAAAAAAAAAAACCTTAGGTTATTTGAAAAGTTGTTTATTTTACCATAATCTGCCGTATAAGTTCCGGTTAAAATTGTTGATTTTATATTCTTCCCTTTCTTTTTCAGGTTCTACTCATTTTTTCCATTTCTGCAGTAGCTTACGCTGGGTCGATTGGCGCATCTCTTGATTACGGGTATGACTACACAAAAAACCGATATGGCCTTGGCAGCACTATTTATTACAAACCATCTTATTCAACATCCAGCCCAACCTACGTCAGCTCAGTAGGCTACAGACCCTATCAGGGGCATGGCAGTGCTTACTCCTATGGTTACAGACCCTACTATGGAAGCTACAGCACCTACGATCCTTATTATATCTACCCAGCTTATTACCCACATGGATACGGATCTGGTTATCTGTATGATCCTTATTACTATGGTAATTATAAGCAAGGAATACACAAAATTGGTTATGATTATGGAAATAACGGCTGGACTATTCTGTCCAAATGAATTTTACACAAAATATTCTGACTAGTTCAACATGTGGAATTACAATACAAATCACTGAAGATGAACATCGATTTTACTTAAACGAGCATGAATTTTCTTTTCTGTTATTCAAGAACAATTCAATCTGAATACAGTTTAGCGCGCTAACATTTGAATAGTGTGCATCATGGTCGTAATATGGCTTTTAGGAAGCTGCTGTATATTTTTATGAAAATAAAAAAGTTTTCTCTTTAGTGTTGTTATTGTTTTCTTTTTGCTTTTTATATATTTTCATATAGCTAGACCTGTCTCTTTTTTTCATTTCAGAAAGCGTTACTGAAAATAATATATTTGTGTCATAAAATTTACTAATTGTTATAAATACTTTATTTTCATAAGATATATGCATACATATGTAATAATTTTTTTATTTGAATTTTAAATGAGTTTTAATAATTAATGCGATTTAGTAATGTTTTTAAATGTGTGATGTATTTTCAGTGAAGAACATTAAAGTGTCTAATATTCAATACAACATAAAATTTTATCAAAGATGGCTCTTGATTTTTTAAGAATTATCTTTTTACTCTTCATAAATAATTAATCAAAAGTACAGTGTTAAAAATATATATTCAAAAATGGGAAGTTTTAATTAACTTTATTTATGTATTTAAGTATTTTTATTTTAATTCAGTTACATCACAAACGATGAAATGGATTGGACATTCTTATTTTTATTTTTATAAATATAAAATAACATAAATTAAAAGTAAAAAAAATGTATATTTTTAGATTTCTCCATTTAACATAATGCATATAAAAAATTGTTCAATAAATGTGTTCTTCTTTATCGCATGGATATGAATCTAGTTATTTGTATGTCCAGTATTGAACCAAAGCGAGAAAAATTATTACTAAGTAGATCATGCATTTTTTTAAAATGATATTAAGAATAATTCGAGCTAGATACAGTTTTGCATGCTAATATTTGAATAGTGTATATGATGATAACATAATGATAATAGAGTTTTTAAGAGTGCAGTCTTAGTACTGAGCAAAGAGACAAAGTTACAATATTCCGCTTTCCACTGAAAATGGCTAAAAAAAGAATATTAATTGACAGAAAAGGCTTCTGCTATACCTATGGGAGAATATCCCAATATACAAAAATTGTAGTCCGCACAAAATTGCTATTAAATGTTGTATAATACAATTTATTTTTTTGCATTCTAATGAAAAGTATTCTTAGAAGTATTTTTAAGAGACTTTAACCTCTACCTGAGGTACCCAAACGTGTACTTAAATTATTTTCCTCATAAAAACTAAACTATTCGAATTTTTTGCGCTTTTACTTTACTTCTATATAGCTGAATGTTTTTTGCTTTAAAACAAAACCAATAAATGTCAGCAATGATGAATATTATCTCATAAAATAAATATTATTTTCATCCAAGTTTCGAAAACACCTTCAAGACATTGAGGCTAAGAAAGTAAGAAATATTCATGATTATTTAACTTAAATGCTTTACAATAAAAAAATTTTGAGGATTTGCTGATCATTTACTTGTTTAAAGACCTTAATTTTGTTATTGCGTAAATTTATATTACTGATAGCCAAACTGATGTTACTTTTATATCCATATTTGTAAACCTAAATTACCAATCCCCTAAAGTACTGATTTCATAAAAATGACTCTTTCTGTCATCTATGGTGTCATTTCGAATATGTCAAAGCAATAAATATATATTCATAGAATTATTTTATGCTCAGGTCTGAAGAGGTTATATTTATAATAACACAAATAAAGTAATAAAAAAGACTTTAAATTTCAGATCGACATTTTCCTGGCATGTCACACTATCATGTATGCAAATTTAAAGGGCCTTCTGAGTTCTTTTAATTTCTAATTAATATTTATGAATTAAAACACATTTATGAGGAAGGTAACAAATTTTGTGTTTTAAAAATAATTTTCCGCGATTAAAGTATGATTGTCACTGAAAATGAATGTCATTTTCCTAAAATGGTCATTTTAGTTCTCTGTTAGGTACAAATATGACACTGCAGAGTAATTCTTCTTATTTCTGACATAGATCAAGTCAGAAGTAATAAAATCATAGTTACTAGCAAGATCTTTTTGATATTTTTTTAAAAATAATTTGTGTAAAGTCTTTGTAAAAGTTGAGTGGACTTTTATTATATCATCTTCCTGGCTTCCATAAACAAATAAATCTGAACATTGCATTGAATTTGAGGTACTATATAGAAAAGACGCTCCTTTAACAAAATTAAAGTGTTATACCCCCCCACCCCCCACACACACAAAACAAGAATGCAACAATTATTTTAGAATGAAATTGTCATTATCCTGGCGGTCACTATAATGGAAATAGATATGCCGAGAAATGACACATAATTACCACAAAATTAACTTATTATGAAAGCTTTTCAAAATTTATTAATTTTACATGGAAAATCCTTTACTCTCTAATAGAAAATACATTTACCTTCTTAAATTTTTCATTGTCTTCGTTGGATAATTTTAATATCTCAGATAATTAAAATCTCACATTTTGTGACAGTCAGAATTATATCGTGTGCTTATCATCAAAAAATATTTTAAAAAGTAAAATAAAGGCAAGTGGATCAAAATTATCCCATGATCAAACAATCCATACGGCTCTATGTAAAAGGCGATTTCTAAATGATACAAGGCTATCTTTCAATTCATAACTTTTTCTCACATTTTGTGATATTCAATTTTATATCTTGTATTAATATTTAAAAGTATTTCTAAAAGTAAAATAAAAACAAATGGGTCAAAACTATCCCACGATCAAACATTCCATACGGCTCTATGTAAAAAGCGATTTTTAAACAATACAAGGTAATTTTTTCTCACATTTTGCGATATTCCCCCTTTATCTTCTGCTTATAATCAAAAGTATTTCTTAAAGTAAAATAAGGGCAAGTGGGTCAAAACTATCCCATGATCAAACAATCCATATGGGTTTATGTAAAAGACGATTTCTAAACGATACAACGTAATCTTTAAATTGATAACTTTTAACCTATTTGATTTTTTCTCTTATGTTTTACATTTGAAAGAATTTTATTGATATATAAAAAGAATATTGCAGGCATTTTAATGTATGAAATACACCATTAGAGATTATAATTAGCAATTTAAACTTGCCTTTTACTGTATACTACAAGATTCCCTAGCTGATTTACTGTCCATGGTTAAACCACAGAATATTCAGCGTGCAAAAATTGAATGTTGCTTTTGAAAATAAAATTCTACCACTCAGCTGTTTGTTCAATATATCTATGTTCATATCTCTATGATAAAACTCAAAAGTACTTAGTTTTTAACACCTTTCAACAAAGTTGAATAGTGTTTATGGTTTGTCTGTCTGTCTGTCCGCGCTCTAACTTTCATAAATATACTCGGATTGTCCTACAATTTTCTTTATGTTATTGACGCTTATCCTAGCACAAGCTATATTTCAAATAAAGTTTATAGTATGTTTAGTTTACTTACAACCACAGTAAAAATTGTTACAATATATTAGGGTCAATGGAAAAAAAACCCCGTTTCAAATGAATTTTAAAGATGTTACTGCCTTTCTAATATAAGTAAACTGATATGAATTTGCGAAGTGCACTAAAACGTGCATTCTTTAGAATAAGCTTTCCAAAGAATAGTTACTATTCATTTACAGGGCCACGCAAAAAATTCCATTAAATAATGGTATAGGGCGCATTTCTTGCGGCGTACTTTAAATATGTTAAACTATTTCATGTATAAAGAAATTGATTGATATACGTTACTGAGGCTTACTCTAAGTTGTTTCATGTATAATGTGCAGTGTATAGCACATACAGGGGCGTACAAAATATTTCAGATGATACATTCTATATGAAAAACTTTTTATTAGCGATGTTGGTAGGAAATGTATTTTTAATTATATATGCGTTTTTCAGTTTCACTATATTTATGCAAACTATGTGATCTATATAAATGTTATAATTAGTATACAGGACTACAGAAAATAATTCGTAAAAATTACTGACAAGGAAGGTCTCCATTGGGGGTATACTCAGAATTTTTTGAAAAAAAAAATACGAATTAAACTACTCATGTAGGTAATAAAGGATCAGTGAAAATTAGCGGCGGAATTACATTATTAAATATGTAAAAAAATAAAATAGTTTGGAATAACTGGCGTGAAGAGCTGAAAGCGACGCGGGATTTGGCGAGCAGTGCATTTCCTCGCCAAAAGCAGACGATTTTAACGAATCTGAAAATTTATTTAAATTGACTTCACTGTTAAAAATCTGCAGCATTTACTGCAACGTCATTCCACTACTTTTATAGAATATCTCTCTTCTGACCAATGAGAATGCTCCATAGCACGGTAAATTGACCGTGTCATACACTGTTAAAAATCTGCTGCATTTTGTTGCAACGCACTCCACCGCTTGTATATAATGTCTCTATTCCAACCAATGAGAAAGCTCCATGTCACGGCCAAGTAACCGTTTTCTATACAAGCAAGGGAGTGCGTTGCAACAAAATGCAGCAGATTTTTAACAGTGTATCTTTCAATTTGGAACAATTTTAATCAATTTAAATTGTGTTTTAAATGATAAAATATATTAATTTCATTTTTTTATAAGTACATATAAACGTATATGACAAAATTACACTTAAAGTAAAGTAAAAATGCAAAACTAAAATTACTTAAACTAAACTTATTTAAATAAATTGAACATAGAAATTTTTTTTTCTTTAAAAAGTATTCGAAGCGTAAAAGCGTATTTTTCAAAATTTCGTTTTTTCGCCAACCGGAGATAAATTGCCAAATAAACGAAATTTTCATAATTTTTTTACGGACGTTATAAGGAGGTTCCGCCGAATTTTTTTTTATAAACATATATAACTATATGAGAAGAACATTCTGTAATTTTTTCAGATTTTTCTGAGTATGCCCGTATGGAGACCTTCCTTATGAGTATGGGCATAAATTGCTCAAAGGTGATTTTTAAATGAGTTATGCATTTTTACGCTAAACTGCATTTAGTTTACAATGAAAAGTGTGTTGAATATTAATAAAAAAAATTTCAGAGCCAAACAAAGAATTAGATACGTGGCCATCTATGCATGATAATTTCTTGAAATGTGATTTTAGTAGTTTTAAGAGTGCTTTAGTTTGAATTTAATGTTAGCTATATAGTAGCGTGTTATAAAGGTACTAGGTAAATTACAGAACTGAGCAAAAGCATTCAACTATGTTTCCATCAGTTAGTATAAATTACTGAAAGAGAAATTTCAAGCTGTTATGTGTTTTCTTACTAAACTAAATTTTCGCATTGTAAATATAAATATCAATCTACAAATTAAATATACAGGGCTGTTCAAAATAATTGGAATACAAATTTACTATAGACGATAACTGCTGAAATTAGATTTTCAGTTGTTTTATCTGTTGTTAACTTACTTATCATTTTTAACTTATTTCTCTCAATAACTAAGTTTTGTTAAAGATTTCAGGAAGTGCTGGAAAGTGTTTCATAATCTATGCTTGGCGCAAGATTTTTCTTTCATGTTTAATTGAAAACAAGAATTTGTCATTAATTTGAAGTACCTAGTAATTAGTGGGGCACCTTGTATATTATCTAAACTGCTTCCTTATGATCTATTTAATGATAATCATAAGAAATTATAAACATGTAACAAGGCTGAAACGAAGAAAATATTTAGAAGAGTTCGTTTCCATTTCAATGCATTAATTTCTTATATGGTCTAAAACTCAGCCTTTTGTGGACAAATGAGGAAGTATAGCAACATTAGCCATAGAGGACGCGATTTCAGTTCTGCTCCAAACATTCTTTAATTTGTATGTCTCATATAATGGTTCAGGAGTGAAGTAAAGGTTACTTCCGGAATTAAATGCTTCTAGAAAAACGAAATGTATATAAACAGGAGCTTTTTAATTTTGCTGCAGTCGTTTATCTTATGATTCAAGTAGCTGCTTAAACTTAGTTGTTCTGCAGCATGCTTATATTGGTGAGTATTTAGTATTTTGAGTTCAGTTACTGAAATTTTATGTATTTGAATGAATAGAATTTAGTGTGACATAAAACAGTTTAGCTGCAGTCGTTTATTTTATTATTCAAGTAGCTGCTTAAACTTAGTTGTTCTGCAGCATGCTTATATTGGTGAGTATTTAGTATTTTGAGTTCAGTTACTGAAATTTTATGTATTTGAATGAATAGAATTTAGTGTGACATAAAACAGTTTAGCTGCAGTTGTTTATTTTATTATTCAAGTAGCTGCTTAAACTTAGTTGTTCTGCAGCATGCTTATATTGGTGAGTATTTAGTATTTTGAGTTCAGTTACTGAAATTTTATGTATTTGAATGAATAGAATTTAGTGTGACATAAAACAGTTTAGCTGCAGTTGTTTATTAACCATTTGAAAAATGGTTGTTGTTTTCGGGAGAATGGACCCGATGATGTTACCACTTTTGAATGATGTGGTCACTTTTGAATTTAAATTAATTTCTTTACTTTTAGAAGAGTTTTTATTTGAATTTAAATTAAATTCTTTACTTTTAGAAGAATTTTTATTTGAATAGTAAATTAAAATGGTTAAAATCATTGTAATAAAGGACAAAACTAACAAATTTAAAAATGGGTAGACGGAAATTAACAGATACGGAAAAAGCCGAAGCCAAAGAAATGAATGAACGTGAATATCGCATTCAATGATATTAAACACAGTCAACATGTATAAGTTGCTTATTAGTTTGGCGATTCGTATCATTTGGCGAAATTGGTCGACGGGATAACTGAGTAATACTGTATTTGGTTTGGCGCAAAAACGTCTTTCAATGCAGAAAATGATAAAATCAAAAGATTATTGAGCCGCTGAAAACCAATTACGTGTTGAAAGGCGATCACGAAAAAGGAAGCAATTTAATGCCGAACCGATTAATTGTAAAACATCATGTCGCCAGGGCGACCAATCCACTAGCCATGGCGTTTTACTATCGGTCGGTTCTAACCAGGAAAATTTGAGTGCCAATAGTGATTCTAACAAGCCGGAAAATGTTATAGCTATTACTCTTGATTTTCCACCACCTAAAAAGAAAACTAAAAAGCAATCGGCTTGGGAAAAACTGGGAAAAAACTTTTTTGATTCGATGTCTGATGGACCCATTCACAGATGCATCTGCTGCGATCGATTTTGGTTTAAAACCTCCATCACCAAAATTCTGCTCTGTAAAATCAAACAATATATGCCAAAGTCTTACAAGTATAACAGTATATGCCAAAGCTGTATTTTAATAATGATTACTTTTGCACCAACAATGTTAAATAGTTTGAAATGTTTCTTTCGTCGCCAACTTTTATGCTTGGCGACAATAGAGTGATATAACTTAAACGAACCGTACCTTCAAATTGCAGCATGTATAAAGTCATTTATAGCAGTGGCACGGATAATACACAATAAAACAACTGGTATTTAGCTTAAAATGATAGATGAATGTATCGAGTGAAACATTTTTCAAATGGTTGGGGTAATTTCTTAAATTACAATTATTTTTTTATTATTCAAATAGCTGCTTAAACTTAGTTGTTCTGCAGCATGCTTATATTGGTGAGTATTTAGTATTTTGAGTTCAATTACTGAAATTTTATGTATTTGAATGAATAGAATTTAGTGTGACATAAAACAGTTTAGCTGTAGTCGTTTATTTTATTATTCAAGTAGCTGCTTAAACTTAGTTGTTCTGCAGCATGCTTATATTGGTGAGTATTTAGTATTTTGAGTTCAGTTACTGAAATTTTATGTATTTGAATGAATAGAATTTAGTGTGACATAAAACAGTTTAGCTGCAGTTGTTTATTTTATTATTCAAGTAGCTGCTTAAACTTAGTTGTTCTGCAGCATGCTTATATTGGTGAGTATTTAGTATTTTGAGTTCAGTTACTGAAATTTTATGTATTTGAATGAATAGAATTTAGTGTGACATAAAACAGTTTAGCTGTAGTCGTTTATTTTATTATTCAAATAGCTGCTTAAACTTAGTTGTTCTGCAGCATGCTTATATTGGTGAGTATTTAGTATTTTGAGTTCAGTTACTGAAATTTTATGTATTTGAATGAATAGAATTTAGTGTGACATAAAACAGTTTAGCTGCAGTTGTTTATTTTATTATTCAAGTAGCTGCTTAAACTTAGTTGTTCTGCAGCATGCTTATATTGGTGAGTATTTAGTATTTTGAGTTCAGTTACTGAAATTTTATGTATTTGAATGAATAGAATTTAGTGTGACATAAAACAGTTTAGCTGTAGTCGTTTATTTTATTATTCAAGTAGCTGCTTAAACTTAGTTGTTCTGCAGCATGCTTATATTGGTGAGTATTTAGTATTTTGAGTTCAGTTACTGAAATTTTATGTATTTGAATGAATAGAATTTAGTGTGACATAAAACAGTTTAGCTGCAGTTGTTTATTTTATTATTCAAATAGCTGCTTAAACTTAGTTGTTCTGCAGCATGCTTATATTGGTGAGTATTTAGTATTTTGAGTTCAATTACTGAAATTTTATGTATTTGAATGAATAGAATTTAGTGTGACATAAAACAGTTTAGCATTGAATTTTGGATATTACAAATGTGTATTTTAGATATAGTCATGGCTGATCAATTAGCTATTTGAATTTTTACTTCCTTTAGTATATTTTTTCGTGGCATATAGACCCGGAGGCAAAGAGTACAGACACTCATCTCATCGAGTTCACGGCTGATTAGCCAGAATTTGTTAAAACTCAATTCGCATATTAAACCGCAATCGATCTGCCAAGTCATATCTTAGTAGAAAACACCTAAAAGCACAATTTTAACTGTTAACTTATAACCATTGTGTTTTTCTGCACCCAAAGGTATGAAAAAATGGAGGAATGAGATCAGGAAAACATACTGGTAAAGCTACCAGTCAACAACGAAAATCGGGTTTTTAGGTATTTTACACCAAGATTTCACTAGATAGACCTATTGCGTTTTAATATGCGAATCTAATTTTAACCAATTCTCGAATTTCAGTCGTGTACTCGATGAAGGAATAGTCTGTGCTGCCACCTTCCGGTTTAATACTTTCATCGCTCTTTAACAGTAACCAAGTAACGGAAAATGGTTGGGTCCACATTGGCAAACATCTGTTCCACGTTGGCTTTCAGTAGAAAATATCTACCATGCCGTATCATTTGCTAATAAAGATCCAACAGTAGTTTGAGCATTAACTGCTCAGAATCATGCATAAATTTATCAAAAATAAAGGAGTTTGTGTACAATCATCGTGGAAGTAAAAGTAAACAAAGCCTACTAACTCTGAAAATTAATTTCTGATCGCTGAAATTAATTTTTGTTTTGCATTTGCAACATTTTAAGTTTTCACACTTCATTTTTTTTAAATATTTTAAGTTTTTATACGCTATACTTCCTTTGTATGCGAAGTTAAAAGTTTGTTTTAATATGAATTTTACAATAAAACTTTCGAAATTTTAAACTTATCTTAGTTTGCTTATCGGTATAAAATATCCTGATCTATGATCTTTAAAACAGATGTGTGTTTTTAAAACTCTTAAAAGCGATAACACTCTCTTTTTATGAGAAGGTAACATTTGTTGAAAAAATACTACAATATTCAAGCGAGAATGCAAAAACATGCTATCTATATATCATCAGAATAAGTGTTGCGTCAAGGCTAGATAAATGTAAGTTTACTGATCAAGTCGAAATGAAAACTAATGGAGGTTGCAATGGATGTTATCTATTTCACGAAACGACAAAGGTTCGATACGATTAAAGAAGCAAAATGGGGCTTCGCTTCTGTAATTAAGTATTAACCACCAGATAAACTTTGTACATCTAGATATTTCAAAAGGTTTTTGTGTAATAAATCTGCCGTTTCTCTTTTTTATCTACGAAAAGAGTATATAGATAAAAGGGTACTTCTCTGTTATCCCGTCGACCAATTTCGCCAAATTATACAAATCGCTAAAATAATAGCCAAATTATACATATTGACACAATTTTTATTTTAAATAACAAATAATAATAATAATAATAATAATAATAATAATAATAATAATAATAATAATAATAATAATAATAATAATAATAATAATAATAATAATAATAATTAGTAGAATATTAATAAAAATACAAATAAAAAGTGGAAATAACAATAATTTAATCACATTTTAAACACGTGAATCCTATTGAATGTCACATTCTCGATCAACCATTATTGGCATTTAATCTTATAGTTTGGCGATAATTTTTTGGTCGACGGGATAACCTAGTAGTACCGATAAAAGCAACCTTTTTTGAAAGGAGTTCGAATATTCAAAGAAAATAATATAAAATTATTCCAAATCAACCCTTTCGGGTGCGATTTTTTTTTTCAGTTTTTAGAAAAAATTACTTTTACGTTAATAACTTTACCACTACATATAATATAAAAATCACTTTAAAATATCAATTTTCTTTTTTTTAATGATTTAAGTGATCTATTAAAATTAACATAAATGCCTTATAGCTTTACATGTTTCATTGCTCTTACGGTAACTTTTTCAAAAGCAAATAAATGATAAAAAGAAATTTTTCCGCTAAAATATCTTCAAATTTAAAAATGAACAGAAAAACATAAATCACGTGAACATAAGAATAGTAAAGTAAAACTGGAAATAAAAATGAATAAAAATAATTGTGAACGTGAAATATTACAAATTATTGTCTTAAAAACCTTTGAAGTATTTCCTTCCAAATTTTAGGGAGCTCCATGGAGGCAAACTCATTGCAAACATTGTCTCTACGTATGAAGATTTCTATTGATTTTCTTATGATTGATCGAAAATATGATCTAGAATGGTATATTATTCTGCTATTTTTAAAATCTATTTGTAATGGTTCTTTGCTGTATAATCTTATCTTATAATATGAGCTAGAATAATATACCATTCTAGATCATATTTTCCATCAATCATAAGAGAATCAATAGAAATCTTCATACGTAGAGACAATGTTTGCAATGAATTTGCCTCCATGGAGCTCCCTAAAATTTGGAAGGAAATGCTTCAAAGGTTTTTAAGATAATAATTTGTAATATTTCAAGTTCACAATTATTTTTATACGTTTTTATTTCCAGTTTTACTTTACTATGCTCGTGTTCACGTGATTTATGTTTTTCTGTTTATTTTTAAATTTGAAGATATTTTAGCGAAAAATTTCTTTTTATCATTTATTTGCTTTTGAAAAAGTTGTCGTAAGAACAATGAAACATGTAAAGCTTATAAGGTATTTATTTTAGTTTTAATAGATCACTTAAAGCTTTAAAAACTAGCAAAAGCCATGCTTTGTTTTGATTCGCGAAGCATTATTTCATTAGTTATTTATTGGAAAGTAACCTTTTTTTATATTATTTGGTACTACTTGATTATCCTGTCGACCAAATAAGTACCGCCAAACTTAAAGATTAAATGCTAATGATGATGGTAAAAAATATCACATTCACATAACATTAAACTCGTATCACATGTTCGTTATGCCATCAAGTTATTTTTATTATGAAGTTTTATTTGTATTCTTACTAATGTTTCATTAATTTATTTGTTCTTTCATTATTTAAAATAAAAATTATGCCAATTTGTTTAATTTGGTCAATTGTTTGGCGATTTGTATAGTTTGGCGAAATTGATTGGCGGGATATTCAAGTAGTATCTTAATTCGACTTTTATTCGGATTTTTATTAATGTTTTATTAATTTATTTGATTTTTCGTTATTTAAAAAAAAGCATCAATTTGTGAAATTGTGCTAATAGTTTGGCTATTTGTATTATTTGACGAAATTGGTCGACGGGATAACCAAATAGTACCCGAATTAAAAATCACTTGATGTATTAACAATCACGTGTATTATGTTTAATGCCATGGAATGTGACATTTATGATAATCCATTATAGGCATTTAATCCTGAAATTTGGCATTATATTTTTGGTCAACGGGATAATAAAGTATAGTACCCCAAAATGTATTGTGTTATAGTATCTATGGAATGAGGTAATAAAGTACGAATATATTCAATGACATTAAATGCGGTTTACGTGTTTAAAACGTCATTAAGTGTTTTTTATTTAGACTTTTTATTTCTATTTTTATTAATATTCTACTAATTATTTGTTTTTTCGTTGTTTAAAATAAAAATTATGTCAACATGTATAATTTGGCTATTAGTTTGTCGATTTGTATAATTTGGCGAAATTGGTTGACGGATAACCCAGAAGTACCAAATTTTTTTGTGCATTTTCGAAATTTAAAGCATTTTTGCGAGTACATGCATTCTCTATCAGAAGAGATTCGTCATGTCGTCCTTTTTGGCACAGATGTCGTATACTAACCACATTGGCGCTATTTTTTTTTTCAGACGCCAATGTCATATATGCACCGGAGTACTTAATTGGCGACAAAGTGTAGTCATTTTGCTTGACATGGTAATCCGGATGTTGTTTATTTATTAATAAATTGTTTATTTACTTTTATTTTCTTTTTTAAAATTATATAAATAGTTTTGTTCCACAGATATTAATTAAACTTTTTAAAGTTTATTGTTATTCCCTTTTTAAAATATATATATGGTAACTGGTATTCGAAAACCAGGTTTTTGCCAAATTGAAGTTGGAGAAATCGCGCCGATATGGTGTGTATATGACATCAATGTCGTCGTTTTTTACGCTGGTATCTAACCTCTTGCCTTAAAGCTATATCGTATTCGCATTCTTTTCATCCAGAAAGTATATGTTTCCTTGGCATTTTTTATAATTGAACTAATACATTCTATAAATTGTTTTTAAACGGCAAATTATTTAAAAATAGTACTACATATACCAAAATAATAATATATATGTTTCATTTGATTTAATTTTTAATATTCGAATTCAAATAACTCTTAATATAATGAATTTAACAATTAATTTTATTTGTTTACCATTTTTTTGTTGCCACTTTACGGAAAAAAAAAATAAATAAATAAAAAGCAATATAATTCTTTTAATATGCTTAAGTGACATCAGCGTAAATGATTTTGTTGGAATAAAGAAAATACATTTTATTTATTTAATTAATCATGATTCTATCTACAATTGTTAACTCCATGAATTATTCATTCTTCTGAAAATATGTATGCTTTATTTTTTATTTCTAAAAATGCTTCCGTAATGGAAAAACATGTAAAATAAATTAATTAAAAAAATAATTTTTTTAAAAAGTTATTCTGTAAAAAAAATTATATTGTGCAAATCTACAGATCATAATTTATATTTGTATTTAATTTCAAATCAAAATATTGAATAGTTTTTTTGCAAAGCGTACGGCAAAATGTAATTTGAGTGGGCTAGTAGAGGATTCGCTTCGCTCATCCTAATAAATTGAAACTTTAACACTATCTATCCATATAAATTAATTAAAGTGTTTAACAAATATTTCATTGTCTGAAAGATAACTTATGTTGTTGTTTTGCGTACTATTGAATTATATTCATATGACAATAGGCTAAGGAAGAATTTTTGAAGATGTTTAGAAAATATCGTATTACAATAAGATTTAACTTATATTACAACTTTCTAATACTTTTTGCGCTTTATTACACATGATTCTTTCAGGAAAGTAACTTTTTTTTTTTTTTTTAAATTTAATGAGTTAAATATATGTTTACATAAAAGAATCGCAAACGGCGCAAAGAGAATTCGAAAAAAAAAAAAAAAATTTTTATTATTACTAAATGCTGAACCATAAATGAAGTCATTTAGTAAATGCATAGATATATACTAACATTACTATATGTAAATAGTGGCAAAAGTATTTCTTAGAACAAAATAATACTCCATTAAAAGATATGTACTATTAACAGTACACCAGACCCGAAAGGGTTAATTTAAATACATTGCTGATTATAAGTTCGCAAAATTAAAATTTATATGAGGACCTCAGAAGCCAAAGGGTATAAGTGACAAAAATTCGATTCGAAATAAATTGATTTCAAAGATAATTGACGTTAAATTTGAACATCAATAATAATATTGACTGAGCTGAAAGAAAGAACTGCCGCTTGTTTCATTGGAATCTAAAAATAAAAGTGACCGGAAAAAAATTATCGGAAAAAAGTGACATAACTTCAAAAGCGGAAAAAAGGTGACACGGAAAAAAGTTACCGGAAAAAACGTGACGAGGAAAAAATGTTACCGGAAAAAAAGTGACATGGAATTGATTTTGGGGATTTATTATCGATTTTGGGGATTCATTGGTTAAGTATTAAAGGGGGATCGGGGGGAGGCTCATAACTTAGGTAAATGGGTTTTTCATGCTAAATTGACTTTTTTGGTTAAATTTTGGGATAGAAGTTCATACTGAAAAGACGCTGCCTGATTAGTTTTGGGAAGAGAATTACCCCCCCCCCCCATTCGCACTAAATTAGATAAATGGGTTTTTATGCAGAATTATCCAACGTGTGTCAAATTTTGTATATAGGTTCTTTCTGATAAGGCTTATATATAGTATATAATCCCGAAGAGATTTGGGAATTTAATGGTTCAGCGTAGAGGGAGAACTGGGGAATAACCTCTCTTAAATTAAATAAATAGATTTTAACGCAGAATTATCCGATTTGCTTGGAATTTTGGACATAAGTTAATTATGATAAGATGTATCTCTGATTAGTTATGGGGTTCTTTTGCTTATTAATAAAGGGGGGGGGTGGACGAGCAATTATCTCGCCTCAAATTAGATAAATCGTTTTTAAAGCAGAATTACCCAATGTATTTCAAATTTTAAATGTAGGTACTTTCTGATAAGGTAAATCCCTGAATTATGGGTTTAATGGCTCAGTATAAAGGAGGGACGGTGGTAACCCGTCTTAAATAAAATAAATTGCTTTTTACACAGAATTATTGGATTTGCTTCAAATTTTGGATTATAGGTTCATTGTGATAAGGCGTATCCCTGATTAGATATGGGGTCCTTTTGCTAATTAAAAAGGGCAGCGGGTGATTATTGACCCCTCCCCCCCTTAAATTAGATAAATTGCTTTCTATGCACACTTATCCAATGTGTTTCATATTTTGGATATAAGTTTTTTCTCATAAAGCGAATCCCGGAATAGTTTTAAGGGTTTAATGGCTAAGTATAAAGGGGGGGGGGGCGGGGGTACGGGGAATAACCTCCTATTAATTAAATAAATGGATTTTTATGCAGAATTATCCGATTTGCTTCAAATTTTGGATGTAGGTTCATTCTGAAAAAGCGTATCTCTGATTAGTTATGAAGTTATTTTGCTAGTTAAAAAGGGGGGCGATTATTCTTCCCCTTAAATAAGATAAATTGTTTTTATGCGCACTTATCCGATGTATTTCAAAATTTGGATATACGTTCTTTCTAATAAAGAGAACCCCTGAATAGTTTAAAGGGTTTAATGGCTAAATAGAGAGAGGAACGGAAGATACCCCCCCCCCCCTTCAATAAAAATAATGGCGTTTTACGCAGAATTATCCGATTTGCTTCAAAATTTGGATGAAGGTTCATTATGATAAGGCGAATTCTTGATTACTTGTGGGTTATTCTCCGTTCCCCCTTCTATACTTAGCCATTAAACCCTTAAAAGTATTCAGGGCTTCACTTTATCAGAAAGAACCTACATCCGAAATTTGAAATACGTCGGATAGCTGTGCAAAAAAAAAAAAAAAAAAAAAAAAAAAGTTTATTTTATTTATGGAGGGGGGATAATCGCCCGCTCCTCTCTTTTTAATTAGCAAAAGAACCCCATAACTAATCAAGGATACACCTTATTATAATGAATCTACATCGAAAATTTGAAACAAATAGGATAACTCTGCGTAAAAAGCCATTTATTTAATTTAAGGGAGGGGGGTTATCCCTCGTTTTCCCTTCTATACTTAACCATTAAACCCTTAAAACTATTCCGGGATTCACTTTATGAGAAAGAACTTATATCCAAAATATGAAATACATCAGATAAGTGTGCATAAAAAATATTTTATCTGATTTAAGGGGGCGGGGGGTAATAATCACCCTATCCCCTTTTTAATTAGTAAAATAACCCCATATATAATCAGGGATACGCTTTAACATAATGAACCTATAATCCAAAATTTGAAGCAAATCGGATAATTCTGCGTAAAAAGCCATTATTTTTATTGAAGAGGGGTTATCTTCCTTTCCTCTCTCTATTTAGCCATTAGACCCTTTAAACTATTCAGGGGTTCTCTTTATTAGAAAGAACGTATAGCCAAATTTTGAAATACATCGGATAAGTGCGCATAAAAACAATTTATCTTATTTAAGGGGAGGAATAATCACCCCCCTTTCTAATTAGCAAAATAACTCCATAACTAATCTGAAATACGCTTTTCCAGAATGAACCTACATCCAAAATTTGAAGAAAATCGGATAATTCTGCGTAAAAAGCCATTTATTTAATTAATGGGGGGTTATTTCCCGTACCTCCCTTTATACTTAGCCATTAAACCCTTAAAACTATTCAGGGATTCACCTTATCAGAAAGAACCTATATTTAATTTGGAATAACATACACATCGGATAATTCTGCATAAAAAACGATTTATCTAATTTGAAGAGAGATGATTGCCCGTCCTCCCCTTTATTAATAAGCAAAAGAACCCCATAATGAATCAGAGATGCGTCTTATCATAATGAACTTATGACCAAAATTCCAAGCAAATCGGATAATTCTGCGTAAAAAGCTATTAATTTAATTTAAGAGAGGTTATTCCCCCGTTCCTCCTCTATGCTTAATCATTAAATTCCCAAATCACTTCAGGATTTATATAGTATGTATAAGCCTTATCAGATAGAACCTATATCCAAAATATACACGTTGATGATACACCATGATACACGTTGGATAATTCTGTATAAAACCCATTTATCTAATTTAGGGTGGAAGGTTAGGGAGGGGGAGGGGGTTAATCGTCGTTTCCCAAAATTAATCAGGCAAGCGTCTTTTCATTTTGAACGTACATCCAAAAATTGAACCAAAACTGTAGATTCAACATGAAAAACCCATTTAGCTGTGCCTCCCCCGATTCCCCTTTCATACTTAACCAATGAATCCCCAAAATCAATAATAAATCCCCAAAATCAATTCCTTGTCACTTTTTGTCCGATAACTTTTTTCCGTGTCACTTTTTTTCCGGTAACATTTTTTCCGTGTCACCTTTTTTCGCTTTTGTAGTTTATGTCACTTTTTTCCGATAACTTTTTTTCCGGTCACTTTTTTCCGTTTACCGTTTCATTGTAGTCCTTGAAATCTATTTCAATAATTGTGAAAAAAAAATAGTGCGCTTTTATTTAAGTTTACAATTAATTAATATTGATAATTATTCGGCAAAAGTGATTAATCTCTAAAACGCAGCACATAATTAAAAAATCACTTAATTATCATAACCTGAAAAGAAAAAAAGCACATTTCCAAGTCATCTGTGCACTTAAATCAATTTTTTCAATTTTGTCGTTTATAACCCTGCACTGTAAAAAAAATCTGTAACCTTAGTAATCTAAATTATCCGAAATCTCTTATGCTTACTAAAATTTTATGTGTACACTGTACAAGAAAATGATGTCAATCTACAAAACTTGTAAGCAAAACTAAAACCATCTGTAACTTTACAAAAGAATTTACTAAAATTTTGGTAACTTTACTAAAATTTTATCTATAATGCTTGTTATCGTTACTTAAAAAGTTCTTGGAATACGATTTCCCAAAAAAATTCTTAGTAACCTTAAAATTTGTTTGATTCAAAGTGCAAATCTGTATCTGTTACATGAATTTTTATTGTTGCCGTTACATAAAAAGTTCTTGGAATACAATTCTAATAGAAAAATTTTTGTAATTGCCCAAATTTTTTTTTACAGTGTGGGCTTCTGGGTGTCCTCATATATTTTTAATTTACGTTGTTTTCACACAAGTTGCAATTTTCGACCAGCTGAAAATAAATGACTAGTAAGATTTCTGGATGAATTGTGTGTCCACCAGATTTGTCCAGGATAGCTCAATCCACAAAGTATTGGGAATTACAGTCAAAAAGTTCTTGGTCCTGGACACTTTTTTAAAATAATTGGAAAATTACAACTCGTGTGATTTATTTATCAATTACTTAAATGTTAAGCTCTTTTTGTACAATATTTATGATTTTTTAAAATTCTTGTACTACTGTTCTAAAAAAAAAAAAAGAAATCACTTCCATTTGCCGCAAATTTTCTTTTAAAAATCTGATTGTACAAATCGGTTAATAATAACGCCTATTAATTAAAACTTTATCTAAATTTTCTTTAGATAGCGTTTATTTACTATAATCTGACAATTTTGGAAATTTTCATGATATTTTGATTGAAGTAATTTTCAGAAAGTAAAGATATTTAAAATCTTTTCAGATTTTATACTACAAAAAAAAAAAAAAAAAAAAAAAAAAAAAAAAAGACATTGTTACATGTGTGTGTGATAAGGTGCGGTTTCTTGGAATTATTAAAGAAGTGAGCCTTCAACATAGTGATTTCAAATTTCATTTCTACACAGTGGCGCCAACTTTTATACAACATTGGGTGGACTTAACCATTTTATGGTAAAGTGACATGGGTATTTTGTTTTCTTTGAAGATGAGGTCACAAATGCAAAGTTTCAGGTAGTTAAATTAGAATATTTATAAAATGGAATATACATTTATGAATTTATAAAAGTATAATCCCATATGAGGTCTTCATTTTCTGGATTCTATTATGAACAAGATTCTACTTTGAACAGGACTACAAATTAAAACTTAAAGAACTAAAAAATAAAGCATGTGAAAAATTAGTTTAAAAGTTTTCTAGAGTATTTTCTAAAAAAATGTTTAGTCTTATTTTTTAAATAAGGAAAAGAAAATTCTGTTTGATTTTTTAGTTTTTGAACACCCGTGATTTTCGTGCGTTTATAATGAAATATAAATTCGTTAATGTGTCAGAAAATAGCCAATCTCTATTTGAAATCAACCAATCATTACTTCATTTATTTGCTAACTTAGTCTATAAAGTTAAACTATTACACATAAAAATGATGATTTTCTGAATGTATTCAGAGAAAACATCTTTGGGAAGTACATTTATACATTGTAACCACTGTTACAATGTATTGATGTATGTTCATTACCATCTCTATCATATCATATATCATCGAATTATTAACTGTATTATTAAATAAATTGTTGTTAAAAGAATAATAAGACTTTGTAAATAGCCATACAACGTAGGATTGTGTATGAAGAAATTAGAGTCTTTTACTTTGTGTATATACTAGAAAAGAATGAATAGGTAGCCATAAAAGTTGAAAGAGATATGAAACCAAATATTGCTATTCTGCATAATTTTTTAAAATAGTATCTTAATTTGTTTCTTTATGAACTTATTTCGGTACGGAAAATAAGAATAGTGCACATTTAAACTTCATTTGACACATCATAACTAAATTCAGCATAGTAATAACCTTTTCTTTTAAGAGTGTAGATGTTACAGGCCAAACCCGATTTTAGGCCAAACTAGATTGGCCTAGGCCAAACTAGTCTATCCTAACTCCCATCGGATAAACTAGTCTTTCCTAGGCCAAACCGGTCTATCCTAACGCCCATCGGATAAACTAGTTTTTCCTAGGCCAAACCGGTTCATCCTAACGCTCATCGGATAGACTAGTTTTTCCTAGGCCAAACTAGTCTATCCTAAGGCCCATAGGACAAACTAGTTTTTCCTAGGCCAAACTAGTTTGGCCTAACTCTTATAGGATAAACTAGTTCAGCCTGCTGTTTATTGGTCCGAACTAGTTTATCCTAGGCCGATCTAGTTTATCCTAGGCCAATTCAATTTGGCGTGATTTTATTGAATTCAATGACTGCCTCAGCGCCAACATTCTAGTTTCTCCTAGGCTGATCTAGTTTGTCCTAGGCCAATGTAATTATCCGTGTTTTTAGCTCACGGGCGTCAAAGCCAGCGAAATAAAGGGCTCACAGGTTCTGTATGTATGTAAGTACGCATGTATGTACGTATGTACGTACGAATGTACATAAAGCTATAACTCTTGGCTTAAATATCCGATTAGCTTCAAGTTTGGATGTAGGTTCCTTCTGATAAGATACTTTTCTGATTAGTTTTGGAAAATCACTGAATAAGAATAAAGGGAGCGAACGGAAGTCTAATCCCCCACCGTTAATTTAGAGAAATGCATTTATCATGCAGAATTATCAGTTTTCATTTAAAATGTTAGATATAGAATTATTGTGACAAGGCGCCTCCGGGATTAGTTGTGGATGTTTATTGTTTAAGTGTTAAAGAAAGGGCAGGTACCCCCCATAATTTAGATAAATGGTTTTTAACGCAGAAATTACGGATTTGCTTCAAATTTTGCTTATAGGTTCTTTCTGATAAGGCAATTCCCTGAATAGTTTTGAGGGTTTAATGGTAAAGTATGAAGGGAAAATGACGGATTTCCCTCTTACCGAGTAAAAACTAGTTTTTCCTACGGGCATATAGATAAACAAGTTTGGCGTAGGAAATCTAGTTTATATAATTGGCTTTAGGATAAAATAGTTTGGCCTAGGCTAATCTAATTTGGCTCGAAATCGGGTTTGACCGGTAAAAAACATGTGTTTCACTAGAATAAGTATAAATGTGTGTCAAGAGTAATTGCTTATAACATCAATACAGGAATTTCACATGTCCACCCTAAAGACATAATGCATTTTACATGGGTTTTTTTTCCTGCAGACTCTTGCCAACTGAGATCAAGCTTGCATTTATTATTATTATTATTATTGCATATTCGAGCCAGATTGGAGGTGAACATAATTTGGAATCAAACAGCGTTTTCCATTTTTTAGAAATTAATTTCTTGTCGACATATAAGCTATTCTTGTCACGGCGTCAAGTTTTTCTTTTCCGTGAAGTCGTAACCGAAAATTCGATTCAAAACGTAGCTTTAATAGTATTTTCTCAAAGGCACATCGCTTTTATGGAAAAAATGGTTAACACCATTCGATTACATATTTTCTGAGTGAGAATGCCTGTTAATCTTATGCCTTTCCGAAAATGAATTAATTCTCAAATGTGTTAGGATGTAGCTCTTTTAGATTTGAGAAAAGTCTTAAGGAATGACAGAGAAATATATTCACAAATTTACTTTTTACTGAACAGTTTAGATATGATGTTTATAACTCTCCTTTTTTTTTCTTTTGTTCTAAACTACATTAATTATTTAATGAATCCCCATTTCAATATTGAAAGATCTATGAAATTAAATAATCAATAATATATTGTGTATTTTTCATTCTGTGAACACCTCGTAATTTAAAAATACGTTGTAAATTTATCCAATATGTATGTATGCAATATTTTTTAAAGGAATCCTAATTGTATGTTAAGTAAAATCTGCATTTTTGGCAGAAATTGAGTAGGGCCAGATTAAGTGGGACTGACAAGGAAGGTCTCCATACGGGCATACTCAGAAAAATCTGAAAAAATTACAGAATGTTCTTCTCATATAGTTATATATGTTTATAAAAAAATTTCGGCGGAACCTCCTTATAACGTTCGTAAAAAAATAATAAAAATTTCGTTTATTTGGCGATTTATCTCCGGTTGGCGAAAAAACGAAATTTTGAAAAATACGCTTTTACGCTTCGAATCTCTATAAATAAAAGGAATAAAGAGGATAATTAATTAATTGAGGCACAGATAGGCTCTCAAACAGTGAATGCATTGCATTTGAGTGTCATATTTTTTTTCTTTATATTTTACACAGCTTAGGTAAACGCAGAAGAAATATAAAACAGATAATGTATTTATCACAAAAAATCGTCTGCTAAGAAAATCTTTTTTCATTTTGAACTCTATAAATAAAAGGAATAAAGCAGAAGAAATATAAAACAGATAATGTATTTATCACAAAAAATCGTCTGCTAAGAAAATCTTTTTTCATTTTGAACTTCTATAAATAAAAGGACAGATAGGCTCTCAAACAGTGAATCGTCGAATATAATTGAAGAACAAATGGAAGAACAAATGGAAGAACAAATGGAAGAACAAATGGAAGAACAAATGGAAGAACAGATGGAAGAACAGAAAGAAGAACAGATGGAAGAACAAATGGAAGACCTCTTCATTAACAATAAAAAAAGATATGCAAACGAAACCCCAGAACACCGAGAAGAAAGACTGGCGAAGAAAAGAGAGCAGAATAGAAAAAGAAGAGAAAATGAGACAGATTGAGAAATTGGTGGTGTCAGTGGGCGGTGGTGAGACAGTATGTATTATTCTATATAATGTTCTATATCCTTAATTATTTGGTAAGTAGTGGACAGACTGGAAAGCCAACCACATTAAAAAATGGGTGGGGCCTAATAGAGATCGCCTTCACGTGGTGGGTCCCGTCTTCGACTGAATGATCTCTCATTAATTATAATTTAAGAGTTTTCACTCCGATAACGGGCTATACCTAGTACTTTTTAAAGAAAAAACTTTCTATGTTAAATTTATTTAAATAAGTTTAGTTTAAGTAATTTTAGTTTTGCATTTTTACTTTACTTTAAGTGTAATTTTGTCATATACGTTTATATGTACATATAACAAAATGAAATTAATATATTTTATCATTTAAAACACAATTTAAATTGATTAAAATTGTTCCAAATTGAAAAACACACTGTTAAAAATCTGCTGCATTTTGTTGCAACGCACTCCCTTGCTTGTATAGAAAACGGTTACTTGGCCGTGAAATGGAGCTTTCTCATTGGTTGGAATAGAGATATTATATACAAGCGGTGGAGTGCGTTGCAGCAAAATGCAGGAGATTTTTAACAGTGTTGCACAAGCTACAACACCGCTAAAAATCTGTACCATTTTCTGCAGCGTCACTCCACCGCTTTTATAGAAAACGGTCAATTCACCCTGCTATGGAGCATTCTCATTGGTCAGAAGAGAGATAATCTATAAAAGTAGTGGAGTGCCGTTGCAGTAAATGCTGCAGATTTTTAAAAGTGAAGTCAATTAAAATCAATTTTCAGATTCGTTAAAATCGTCTGCTTTTGGCGAGGAAATGCACTGCTCGCCAAATCCCGCGTCGCTTTCATCTTTTCACGCCAATTATTCCAAATTATTTTATTTTTTTACATATCTAATAATGTAATTCCGCCGCTAATTTTCACTGATCCTTTATTACCTACATAAGTAGTTTAATTCGAATTTTTTTCAAAAAATTCTGAGTATGCCCCCAATGGAGACCTTCCTTGTGAGTCTTTTTTCACATATTTTTGTAGAGGCAGGGCTCGGGCTGAACTTTTAATTTTTACACACGGTCACGGCAAAATAAGTTTCCTTCGGGAAAGGCGGGGCCCGGAACTCGAAATTCTGGCCCGTTGAAACTTTTAACAGTATTCTACAACGCATCGAATAAAATACATTATAATGGTGATGACAAAACTACTTTGCACAAGGTTAGCAATGGAGCAGTAGTCGGGATCAATATTAAAAAGAATATTGCCTAATTGAACTGATGGCTTTGCATTCATAGGCTGTTTACAGTCATTGTGTATTTCAGCCTTATTTTTTTATAAAATAACACCCTCGAAAAATAAATTAAGTTGGATTACTGTTTCCCATTTCACCCACTTATATTTAACCATTGAACCCCCAAAACTAATCACAGATACGCTTTATAAAATTAAACAATTATCCAAAATTTGAAACAAATCAGATAATTCTGCTCAAAAAACCAATCATCTGATTTAGAGAGGGTAATCCCACATTCCTCCCTTTATACTTAATCATTAAACCCTCAAAACAATTCAGGGATTCGCCTTTAAAAAAAACTATAAGCTATATTCAAAATTTACGGCAAATCGGATAATACTGCATAAAAACCCATTTATCTAATTTAAGGAAGGCGATAAATCGTCCACTAACCCATTATACATAACCATAAGAAAAGACCCAAATTAATTAAAGAAGCACCTGATCAAATGAATTCATGTCCAAAATTTTAAGCAAATTGGATAATTCTGTTTTATAACAAATTTATATATTTTAAGGAAGGAAATAAATTGCTGGTTCAGACCAAAAACCAAAGAACCACCAAAATTAATCAGTGAAACGCTTTATCAGAATGAACAAATCTAAGATTTGCAGGAAAACGGTTAATTCTGCATGAAAAACCAATTTAACAAAATTAGGCGGGATTCCCCCGTTCTTCCCTTTGTTCTTATTCAATTAATCCCCAAAACCAATTAGGGAAACGCCTTACCAGAATGAATCTATTTCTAAAATTTGAAGTAAATCAGTAAATTCTGCGTGAAAAAAGCATTTACATAAATTATGGGGCGTTACCCCTATTCTCCCCTCCCTTTATACTTAAACAATTGACACCCACAACTAATGAAGGCGCTTCAACAGAATACTCCTATATCTAAAATTTGAATAAAATATGCTAAAAATCCATAGAAATCCATTTATTTGAATTAAGGGAAGGGGCGAATCAGCCTCTCGTCACCTCCCCCCTTATTCTTCTCCAATGACCTCCCAAAATTAATCAGAAAAGCTCCTCATAAGAATAAACCTATATTGAAAGTTTGATACAAATCGTTTGATATCAATCGTACATACATAGATACAGAACCCACGGGCACATTAGTTCTCAGTCTTGGGTAGCTGACGAGATAAAAACATGTCAAATTACATTATTTCTAGCAAGAGTTATCGCGTTACGTGCATATGTACGTACATACGTACATACATGCGTACATACATACATACAGAACCTGTGAGCCCATTTTTTCTTTAGCTTTGACGCCCATGAGCTAAAAACACATAAAATTACACTGGCCTAGGATAAACTAGATCAGCCTAAGACAAACTAGAATTTTGGCGCTGAGGCGGTCATTGAATCAAATAAAATCACGCCAAATTGAATTGGCCTAGGATAAATTAGATCGGCCTAGGATAAACTAGTTCAGACTAATAAACAGCAGGCTAAACTAGTTTATCCCATAAGAGTTAGGCCAAACTAGTTTGGCCTAGGAAGAACTAGTTTGTCCTACGGGCCTTAGGATAGACTAGTTTGGCCTAGGAAAAACTAGTTTATCCGATGGGCGTTAGGATAAACCGGTTTGGCCTAGGAAAAACTAGTTTATCCGATGGTCGTTAGGATAGACCGGTTTGGCCTAGGAAAAACTAGTTTATCCGATGGGCGTTAGGATAGACTAGTTTGGTCTAGGCCAATCTAGTTTGACCTAAAATCGGGTTTGGCCTGTAACATAGATAAAATAAAACCTTTGTTCAAAGTTTAAACACGACATTGTATTAATCGAGCTTCGAAAGGTCGCATAATTTACTACATTAACTTTTAAAGATATATAGGTACATTGAGAGATCTACTCAATGCAAACAATTCGTGATTCCCTTAGTAATTATATAATTAATTCTAATTAAACTGGTAAGTTTTTAACAATTTAACGTTGCATTTATATGATTAATGGATACTGCATTGCACAAATATATCACTAAAAATTGTTATCTAGACTTTAAAAGTCGATGGTACATGAAGAGCACCGTCATTGTCATTATGTATGTCCAAACTGTGTTTCAGGATCAAGATCTCAACTAATTACCGACGATTTTTTCGAAAATCATTATGAACAATGCTTTTATGCTTCTGCTACGATAGGACCTCCAGGATTCATCAATACCCTTTCTGAATTTAAGAAAACCCAAATTTGAGTGTAACGGAAAAATGCCCTTTACTCGAAAACTATCTGACTTAAGGTAATTGCTAAGGTTTTCCCGCAATGTTTAAATTAACGTCTACAACCTCTAAGTTTTTCATAATTTTAATTTCATTAGATTTACATATAGATGGGGGGACATATTTTTATACTACATTTTTGACGATATCTTCGAAAATATACTAAAATTACAAGAAATATAGTTTTGAGATCAATTTCATGAAAGCTGTCCTACAATATACTAAAAAAAGACTTTTTTTTCAATTTTTTCCAAATTTTGCATCAAATTTCCCTCTGTGGTTAAGATGTTACTTCTTCCTACTTTTACTATATACTTAATTTTGTTATTTCAAACTTTATTTTACATTATTGTATCAAACAACGTTTATTGTTGATATAGGTTAAAAATATAATACTAGAAAATTATTTAAAAGTTTACAAATTTACAGTAAATTAAGAGATAGTATTCTAACACATTTTATTTGAAAGTATATTCTTTTCCTATCCGACGCAATGACATACAAATTGAAGCGATGCGAAGTTTATAAATTTGTGTATCTGCGGTAAAATCGACAACGATAGATTTGCCACCATAGTAATGATTAGTAATGATATGTAGATGGATTTTAATTTATTACTTGAAATAAATTATATTAGTTTAATTATTTTTTTATCTTTCCGCAGATACATTAGGCAAAATTTGCTCATGATTTCCTGTAACGCAATCATTTCAACCAAACTTCATGTCCATGGCAAAATACACCAGAGAAATTTGCTTTAGCATCATTTTCCTTTTGATTCAATTGTCATCGATGATAAACACAAAACCAGGTAAAATTATTTCTCTTTAATATTTCTTATTGCAAAATTCATGCAATTTTCAACAGAAATGTTATAGTTATATGACCGTGCCCTTAAGAGTGATTACTGTTAGGAATGTCTCAAAACACCCTATTTCGATGAAATTTGTTAATTATAAAAATATATATTATTTCTTGATTTTGAATGAGTGAAAACTCTAGAGGTAAAATGTTTTTTAAATACTGTTCAAATACTTCTGAACTAGTAAATCAGCAGAAAAGGTGTTCCAACGTCATTTGTTAATTTTAATCGTCTTATAACCACACCTACATATAAATCGCAAAACATCTGTAGGAGACTCTCTACCTATTGTAGAAGACAAAATTAAATATCGAATAACAAAAAATCCATATTATCTGTTTTAAGCACAATACGCAAATCCATTCGCAATGTTTGCATTATATACACTGCTCAAAACAATTAAAGGATATTTGAAGTTTTATATAAAATAAAGATATAAACGAAATTTTTTTTGCCGAAAATAGAAGAAGAGAATCACAAATGCAAATTTTCCTGGTTTTCAAACTGTGGAGTATGCAAATTTTGAGTTCGACGTCAAAAACGTTGCTTCAGCGGCAGCGAATGAAATTTGACTTTCAACTGGATAAAAGAGAATGAAGACAAGGATGATCGGCATTCAGTGATTGCTTTGTTTCGATGAGTACGATGTCTCAGCGAAGTCATTTGACAGATTCAGAAGCTTGGAGAATTGTTGGTAGGTTAGAAGGGGGCCAAATTCAAGCCGAAGTAGCGCAAGCCATTGGAGAGTCACAAAGTGTCATTTCCAGGATCTGGAACCGTTTTTTGGAGAGTGGATGTGCAGGCCGAAGACCAGGGCAAGGTCGTAGACAGGCCAATGAAGATCGGTATCAGCTCGAAGACACCGAAACATGAACGCTACTCTTCTCCAACAACACTTTCGCTCGGCTACAGGCACCACGATTTCAACTCAGACTGTCCGAAACCGGCTCCATGCTGTAGGTCTGTATGCTCGCCGACCGATGGTATGTGTTAGATTAACATCAAGGCATCGTTCATCATCATCGTTCATGCTGTTCATGTATCTCTTGAACTTGTAATTTTTATAGGTAAAAATGCAATTTTTCAGAACACTCTAACCATTCATTTGACTCATTCATATACTGTTGAAATTTTGAAACTTTTGCTGCATCGCCACTTCACCGCTTTTATAGAATATCTCTATTTTAACAAATGAGAATGCTGCATAATAGAGTGAAGTAATTGTTTTCTATAAAAGCGGTAGAGTGATGATGCAGCTAAAGTTTCAAATTTTTAAAAGTGATTACGTACATGTTATGTAAATGTTAACAAAATAGATTCATCAGGAAGCACCGAAAAGATGATTTTTAATCTCTTAATGCATACTTTTTTTAAATGTGTTGAAAAATAATTGTCTGAGCGAAGCGAAGTCTTATACCCAGAGCACGTAACGATATTAAAAGTAAAAAAAAATTCTTTCGTCAAGCAAATCTAAAAAAGTACTTGTCGGATTTTGATTCTGTTTGTACCAGTAGGTACCTATGAAGGTAATCTGGAGAATGCACCATCTACCAAAAATTAGTTCCAAATAGTTTAAATGTTATATTTAAAAAACTGATAAAAAAGCACAATTTATTTCCATACGTCACAGAAACTTGGTGTGCGTCATTTTTCACCATCTGGATATTTTCGTAGACAATTGAATCAGAATACATGGAGTAAATAGTTATCTGAGATATAAGGCTAATTGTCTGAGCGAAGCAAAGTCTTTATACTCAGAGATACGTAACGATATTAAAATTCGAAAAAATTCTTTCGTCAAGCAAATCTCAAAAAGTACTTGTCGGATTTTGATTCTGTTTGTACCAATAGGTACCTATGAAGGTAATCTGGTGAATGCACCTACTTTTAAAAATTAATTCCAAATAGTTTAAAAGTTATATTAAAAAAACTGATAAAAAAGCACAATTTATGTGCATACGTCACAGAAATTTGGTGAGCGTGATTTTCACCGGCTGGACATTTTCGTAGATAACCGAATCAGTACATGGAGTAAATAGTAATCATTTTCGCACTCAGAAATATTGAATGCAATAAAACATTTTAAAATTTAATCATGCAGGAAAATAAAACTGTTATTTTTTTATATTAAAAAATGTCATAAAAACTTTGATTTTGAGATTTTGTGATAATCTCTTAACAGCACTTTTTGATCGCTAAAAGAAGGTTTTACATATTTCGCGTGTGAAAATTAGAAACAATTACGTTTTTAAATAAAAAGTTTCTTTTATGACATCATTTTCCTTTTATATTTATTTTCATTGCATGTTTTCTTTTAACTTATATTTTGTTTATGTATGGAAGTCAATTCTGGTCACTAATTTTTCGGCACGGATACCACAAGCGCATCAGATTTGGCGCAATTTTTTTCAAAGCCCATTTGGCGAAAACTCCCTTTTCAAATAACGCTTACATACACATTTTTAAATTATTTTCTATTTTCAAAAAGAACTTACAGTAAATAAAATAATAATAATAATTAATAACTATAAAAAGAAATATTTTATATAATTAAAAGAAGGAAGTGAAAGTAAATACACATTTTATGAGTAAATAAACAAATAATAAATAAATAAAGCCGGGTTACCATCTCAGGTAAAATAATGCCATTTTGACGCCAATTATGTACCCTGGTGCATATGTGACATTTTTTCCCATTTTTCATCCGTTTCCTGTTGGCATAGTTTTGAAATATGGAGTATGTATGCATACCTGGGAGCAGTACTGGAATTAGACATTGATTTTTTTTAATTCGATCCAAAAAGGGGCAACGGGGCTATTTTTTAAAGTTTTATACAATTTATACTGCATAAAGGAGCCATTTACCTATTTCTATATACCAGAAGAAGTAAGTGGTATGTAAAAATTATAGTATACAGAAAAAAAATACTTGAGATAATATACTAGAGATATAAGCACCGGGTTTGGCGAGATTTTTTATGCCAATTAGGCGAAAACATCGTTTTGATTACCAGATGCATATAGCATGCTATAACAACATTTAATTTATTTATTTCAAAATGAAAAAAAAAAGGAATAAATGAAACATTTCCTGTTATTAAAAAAGATATAACAATCAATAAATGATAATATTTTTAGAACAAACAATTTATTATAACATTTATATGATAACCAACATGTTAAGCAACTAAACGCCGTTTTGGCACCAATTAGGTACCTCGGTGTATATAGGGCATATATGTGCCATATTTATTTGTAAAACTGAGCATGAAAGTTTACCAAGTGTGTTTTCATAGGCGCTTATATCTTTTTGCAACATAGCGCACCTTTCGAAGCCAAAACTGCACAAAAGAAAATATAATCAATATTTGCAGCATTTTTTTTTTATGTAATGCACATTTTGTAATCAGTAAGGCTCGATAATCAGACCTCGTTTTTTTGCTTTAAAAGATGATATTTCATACGACGTCTTTTTGGGATACGTCGTTTTTCCATATTTGATAGTATGTGTCTACTCGTTTTGTACCCTTTTTTGTAACTTTCTTCTTTATTAACAGCGACATCTGGATTTCCTATTTAAATAAAAATTCTTCTAAATACAAAGAATTTTGTTAAAATAAATAAATAGGAAATGCGTACATCTATTGCTCAAAACACAAAATTTTTCCTTTTGAGTTCATAAAAATCAGTAAAAACATAATTTTTATGATAATAAAAAGGTGACTTATGTAATAATAGAGTCATATATTATGTACGTTATGGATTAAGTATGAATATTTCAATGAAAAGTGATATTTCAAAAGTATTATGAAATTAGTTAAAAACCATTTATTTTAAACTAAATGAATAAAAGATTTATATTTTTAATGAAATAAATGGGATTTGAAAAATTATTAGAAATTTATCACCATAGATGTATCAATATTACAATCAGTACCTTGTATGCAAAATGGAACAATTAGCAATACTTTTTGTACCCGAAAAATGGTCGTTGCTTTTTTTAAGGTTAAAAAGTAGATTACGAAATATTCCTATATAGAGATGCCAAACCCTCGCTTATTGCATAGCAGAATTTTCTTATAGGGAAAGTTATTTTTTAAATCCGCAGAATGTTCCAATTTAATAAAACATTTTTTGTATTAAAAAACCGGTATCCAAAATGCCGGAGACTTGGCAGCTCTGCCTATAACATTTTAATTAATCACGGTACTTTTTTTAATCGGATTCAAATTTAGTGAAGACAACGTTTTTTGGCCGAAAGCAGCTTTTTTCCACATGTGTAACTACGATACAATTCCTTGATGTTGACTTATGAATTTTCCAAAATTGTGGGGAAATTTTCCAAATTCTTACCAGCCAAGGATTTATTTCGCCAGCCCGCAAGATGCAACACACGCGGTTGAAAATAGTAATGACAAAATCGTACGCGATTACAGACAAAATTACTATTACTACAATGCATTTTCATAATTCTTTTTTGTATAATATTAAGAAATATATGTAACAAAGGTAAGATTAATATTAGATAGAACTTAGTACCATACTTACACTGTAATAATTTGGAAAGTTAAAATATCTAGATTAAAAAAGTGTTTCTGATAATGTGCCTATTGCCTACAGTTTTTCAAAAACTAAAAATGCACTCGCCTTATGAGAAAATCCACCCGCCACTGGCGAGCAAAATGATGTATTTCCCCACCCCTGTTTATGTGAATATAATAGGAGATAAAGCTTTTGATTCTGTATTTCTATGCTATAAAGCATTAACGTTTGTGTGTTTTTCGTTAGCATTGGGAGTACCTAGCCGATTTAAAAAATAATGTGGGCAAAAAATGTTGGTAACCATCTTTGCTGCAAAATATACTATATTTTGCGTAGGAACAATAATCACCATCAATGCACGAACAAAAATTGAGAATTCTTTGATGTTGATATGACTAAAAATTTAAAATCTTTTTTTTTTTTTTTTTTTTTGGTGGCAACTTTTAAGATATAATATTCTCGTTATGACCGATTTCTAAAACATTCGACAATTTAATTTCACATATTAAACATTCTTTTTTCTACAAAAAGTTTTAAACCCAATTTATTGAGAATATTGCAATTTCTAGGATACTGTTGGGGTCAGAAACTATAACTTTGGCATCACAGTAACTTATAAGATGTAAGTGCTCGTTTAGGACAAATTTTTAAAAAAGGATTCCTTAACTCTTATCGACAACCTCAGTGCATGAGTGGAAAGCAGATATTCAACATTATAAACTATTCGGACGGATTTCACACCATATAAAATACACTCCATTTCTCTTCAAACATAATAGTTTATGTTATTTATAGTTTCTCAAATCGGTGCGAAGCTTCTGTTTATGCTCATAACATCATTTCAAAGAGCTATATTTCCAATATAGGAAAATTTGGTGTTTTATTTTCTGTATTACTTTTAACATTTTGCATCTTTCCAATTTTATATCCATGCATGGTTTGTTTTTCTTTTATAAAAATAGTATATGCAACAATATTTTGTAGTTCTACGATTCGATATGCTTATTTTCATCATTATATTTTATCACAATGATTGACCAATTAAAGGTAACATCTCATTTTCTTTACTTATCGCAAGTTATTAAATGTGTATTCTCAGCAATATAGCTCAGACTAATCCCTCTGAGGGAAGTCCTAGTCTAATTTTTAAAACTGTTTATACATCTGTTATTCATAAATTCATCTATCCGCTACAAAAAAAAAAAAAAAAAAAAAAAAAAAAAAAAAAAAAAATTCTAAATGTCCTTTATAATAATAATAAAAGTTTGTCGCAATAGTGAACAGAGCAAGAACTGTGTTCGGGCCACATTTTGTGTGTGCATTAGCACCTATCTGATCGCTTCGTTGCTGCTTGATAATTTCGAAGCTACAGGATCACGGATTTGATTGTGCAATATCCGGTGATGTATAAGTCGCCCATTCGCTAATTTCCCCTATTTTCTGCTACAGTGTCTGCCATATTCGAAATTCAGATGAAAACCCTAGTTGTAGCTAATTTACCGCTACGTTACATATGTATGGTCTGGAATTACAAGGTCCCATCGAATTTCTTGTTGACGGTAATAACTAAAAAATTGATGTTTAGGACAAAACTCTTTTTATAAGATATTTAAATGAAGGGATTGCAACAACAATCTTGGGTGGCATTCTCCTGGTAATAAATAGGAAATTTAAAGACAATAGCATGAAGATCATGGACACCTGTTAAAAAGTTTATACTGGTAAAGTAAAAAAAAAAAAATCTTCAGAAGTATTTAACATCATAAAGTTGTTGCAATAAATATCTCTACTTGCAACGAAAATTAACGTGTGATCGAGTCAGATAACTATAATCCGATTACTGATGAAGCGCTCCCCTCCCTCATACTATCAAAAAAATACCCAAGCCAATTATGTTTATAAATATTTTCAATATTCTGAAATTTACATTTACTAATGATTTGTCAGCTGATAGATTTAAATTTGAGGTAAAATTGGTTAGGAATTTCTCAGAATTACCCTTGAAACGATCCGTGACAAAATGTCAAGCCATGAAAACTTAAAAAAGAATATTTAGCGTTATCTAGTTCCCAACCGGGAAATCCTAATAAAACTTATTGTTAGAGTATTCCCCAAGATCCTAGACATGAATATGAAGAAAGAAACCCTCACGTGTACAAGCTTTACCATATTGAAAATATTGCAAATGTAAATCTGTAGAAATGAGAAGCTACTCCCGCTCTACCTCATGGATCAAGCTGAAAATGTAACTTCTTACGAAATTTGCAAATTCCGCTCAATTTTTAGTCTCGGGATTGAAATAAAAACACTTAGCCCGTCAAAACAGCCCCGTAATTTTATCATGCAGTCAGGAATGCCTTATCAGTCCTAAATGTATAGGATGTAAAGGAGATCGTCTCTCACAAGAATACAAAGTACAAACTATCGCTCCAAAAGCACCTACATCTGCTCCCAAATACGCTAAATATGGCTTAAAGGTTGTTCTAAATTTTGGATTAAACACCAATTCCATAAAAGTTATATAAAACTCGCCGCTGCTTCTAAAAGTTCTCCATTTAAAAAAGCAATTCAGTGAAAGCCTCAATCAAATGTCACTAAAACTAAGCCGCTTCCCCAATTTAGCAGCTTTATGATCCTCCCGAATTCTCAAGTTCTCTCTCTATGATAGCTGAGATTTTATTTAAAATCAAAGAAGAACTGCGACTAAATTCTGTTCTCGATATCCCGTTAAATTCAACAGTATCCCAGAACGTGAAGAGTAAAAAAGATTCACCCTCTAAATTTTTTGCCTCCAGCGAGCTGTTTCTGTTGATAAAGTTCAGCAATACTTCTCTTATAAGTAAGTCTTGTTTTCTTTTGACATCTACGCCCTAGTCAAAATTTCATTATATTCTAATTTAATGATCACGATTCTAATTTAATGAATGTATGATCACTGAAAAGTGCCTGTTTAAAAGGATTTTGAATTTTGCTTACATTTACGGCTGTTGTAAACTGTTTAAAACCCTTTTTAGCACTTTCCTATATTTCTCTATCCTTCTATTGCAGACTTTCCATTACTAGTGAAACACCGCCCTTCATATATTTTAATTGGTGCCATCCAATATAATAAAAAGTTATTGTGCATATAATTCATTTCATTACAAAACAGAATAAAGAAATTCTGATGATAAGTCTAAAATATTTTACTGTATATTTTTGTACATTTTATATATGTCTACTAAACTTCTGAATCTAGACAGAGTAAGCAATTTTTTTTTTTACATGTTTTCAGGTTATCATTGCCATGATGTTTCACATGTCTCCTCACCGAGTCAAGGCTACGGATGGGTTATACGGTGGAGGTCTGGGTTACGGAAGGATACCAAGCCTAGGTTACAGAAGCTACTACGGACCAGGCTTAGGCATAGGCTTAAATCCTGGCTTTTTCTTTCCAAACTTCGCAAGACTTGGCTATAGAGGATTGCTCGGCAGAGGTCAAGGACTGGGATATGGAGGCTTTGGAGGACTTGGTCGAGGTCTAGGATTTCTCAGAGGATATTTTGGATGAACTACTTTCTTTTGCCCTTGTTTAATGTGCCTCAGTATTTGTAAAAGTTTAATTTATTATTGAAAAGTTATTAATAAAATATGCTTTTTTTAAAAAAAGACATACTAATCGACTACAAAAAAAAAAAAAAAAAAAAAAAAAAAAAAAAAAAAAAAATCAAGCTTGGCTACAACTTGGCACTAACGCATATGAATGCATTGATTTAGTATGCTTATGATTTGAAAACGGTTGCAACAATGAAAGATAATTTGCGATAAATCATTATTTTTTTTATCAAATCATAAGCATATTAAAACTATTCATTCATATGCATTAGCGCCAAACTGCTCGAACAAACTAGCGTCAATCTGCTTTCGCTAACTTCGCAAAATCTATCTAGATCCCGACCTTTGTTCATTCCAGATTTCGCACTTTGAAGAAAAGTAATCTCGCATTTGTGTAAGAGTAATTGCCTGAAAAATGAACACTTTTAATTGGATGATTGTTTCAAAAAGAATTTGAATTTTTAAAGTTTTTATTTTGTAAAAGTTCCAATCATCAGAAATTAATGAAATTAAAATGAGACCACATGGGTATCTTATACTTTCAAACAAAAAAAGAATTATCCAAATCGGTTCATATTTAAAGAAATTATGAGTTAACAAAAAATACATACCGAATTCATAACCTCCTCCTTTGAAGTCGGTTAAAAATAATATGTTCCGGGGCCTTTTAAAAATTCTTAACACAGCAAGGCAAACACATTCATATCAAACAACAGTAACAATAAAGGTAGTAACATCAAAAATTCGGTACAGTTAAAAAAAATGTCGTATTAGCGGATGCGATTTCTACTCTAGGTCGATTTTTTTTCACCTAAAGGCAGTTTTTTTTTTTTTTTTTTTTTTTTTTTTTTGACAAAACAAAGAATTGTTCAGAGCGATCCAAAAGAAATTCAAATTTCGAAAATTGATGAATTTTTTTTTTTTTTCGGAGTGTGGTATAAACTATATAACTGAAGGAAAAAGGAATAATTTATAAGAAAAGGAAAAACATTAATTGAAAGAATCCCATAAACCGGCTCCACATTCCAGAAATTTTTCCTCAGCTTTTTCTCGTACTAAAAACGTTTCTTTCTTTGCGTCTGAAAAAGCCAAAAATTTATGAAATTCAAAATGCCTTAACATTGATAAGTTTTGGTCTATGAAGTATGCAATTTGTGCTCTATGTTAGAGAATTTTTAAGAATTTCCAAGATAACTTAAAGGACTCAGAAACCACATAAACGTATAAATTTCGTAATAAAAAATATAAAAAAAAAAAAAACAGCTATTTTGACTTTAAATAGGTTTTCATATGAGGATGTGAGTATCAAAACTTGCCTTATCCAAAATTAAAAAAAAACAAGTTTTCTCTATCAATTTATTCGATTGGTAGACCTGCATAAAAAATACTATAATTTGTAGAAAAAAAATATGTATTTCTGGCATTGTAAAATCTTACTTTACAATAAAAACCAATGGACGCAGTCACAGGTTTTTCGCAATTTCCCAAAATTTGATTTTTCTGGGTAAGACGACTTTTGAAATTAATGTTCTCATATTATAAAGAACAACTTTTAAAACTTTTTTTGATAAACTGGAATTATTTTTCTAAAACTAATGGTTTAGTAATTAGGTCTTGATGAACTTGAGAAATGGTATTTTATATAAAAACTGATGCATGATATAATGGTGAATTTTTTTTTCGAAAGTATGTTTTTAGGTGCGTTCGTAATTATGTAAATACGTAGCACCTATTGTCGTCATTCAACCCGTCCGTCCGCAAATAACAGAGCAAAAACCACTCAACCGAATCGCTTCAAATTTAAAATATATAATTGTTGCATAATTTTATAGGATCATTTTAAAGTTTATGAAAATAGGATGCATAGTTTAATTACAGGGCAATGAAAATTTTTCCGTTGCATTATGGCCAACGAGAAAAAATAATTTCAAGTGTATTTTAGAGGTGTTATACTCTTTCGAACGTAATAAAATTGATATGCATCTATGAAGTATATACTAAAAGATATATTCTGTACAATTTGTGGCGCAAAGAATATTTGTTATTAATTTACAGGGCCATTACATATAATCGTGTAGGGGAAAAACATTGCTTGGGGCGCGTTTTAATAATATTAAACTATTTCACATTTTATGAAATTGATATACCTTGCTGAGATTTACTACAAGTTACTTCCTGTATTATAGAAAGCAGACAGTATTTACAGAGTTTCACTAAAGATTTCGGATACTCTACTGTATCCGAAGTACTGTATACTATTACACCGAGATCTGAATAGTTAAAAAATTTCCTTACAGTACAAAGGCACTTCGTTCGCTACGTTTGACGTGCAATTCCCAACTTGTTTCTTTAATAAAGATTTCTTTTCGATATTAAAATTTAGATTTACTACATTTTATAAGCCACTAAAAAGCATTTACTGAATTAAATATTATAATTAAAACAAATATTGGAAAATAGTATGAGTATTTCTGCTAAGCGATTAACATTTCATGTGGAGTTGATTCTACTACCAATGCATCTGTTTAAGATTCATTATTATGAATCATAACAGTATATTATCAATATTTGTGGCTGCTTAATAAATCTATAATAATAAGGTTTAAAATAAAGAAATTCTCCTTAATTATTTTTAACATCAATGTATTTCACTTGCTCTCTTTCTTTAATACATAAAATGTATGTATTTATGAAGCATTAGATAGAAAATAAATAGAACTGCATTAAAAATAAAAATATTTTATTGATTTCTTTTGAACTTTCGCACTCCTAATATTTTATGAATTTGTATAATATTTTTTATATTTGCGATATCATATTCATAGATTATGTATAATTATTTTGCACATTTTCATACAAAAATAACAAATAAATAAATCAAGATATTTGATTAGATTAATTTTAATCTAATCCCCTCCCCCCAGGATATTTGATTTTTTATAAAAAAATGCGTCAGTTTCTTCATGAGTCTAAATTCTATAACTGCACTAAACCATTTTTATCTTTATTTTTACATATTTATTTTTTACTTTTAACGATTTTGGAATAATTTTATAAATACAATTAAAATTTTCTTATTTACAGACATATTTTATATGAAAAAAAATATATAAAATATGCCTGAAAATGTGAAATGTTTAATAAGTATTTATAAAATCATTTTCCTTAAAAATTTTATTGTATTTTGAACAAAATAAAATTTGGAAAAATAAATTATTATTTTAGTTACCGAAAATTGGTTACACTATAGTCTACATGTAGCTTTTTTTAAAAATTTAATTTAAGCCTTAACTAGTTGGATGTGTCAATCCCGAAACTTTCTTCTATCTCATAAGTACATTTTAATATATTAAAAAAAAAAAAAAAAAAAAAAAAAAAAAAAAAAAAAACGTGGTGACCCCAAAGTTACCCACTATCGAATTTCCTCGAACATTTGACCTAGCCTAATGAGATTCTGGTATCCGAAAAGCCAAATTTAATTAATATTCTGAGAAAAGGAGCTTAGTTGTGCCTCATCTTGGGTAATTTGTATTAAAACCTAATAAGCATCTATTGATATCAAGACCTAACAGAATCTGAAATTTGATGGAATTTCGTCCATTAGTTCTTGAGATATAATTATAAGAAAAAATTTGCAAAACGTAGCACAGCAACACCATATCTTGGACAATTTATGCCAAAATGTAAAAAAAAAAGTCTAATTATGTTATGGTGTAAAAGAATCTGAAGTTTGATGAAATTCTGTGCATTAGTTCGTGAGATATAGCTAGTTTTTTTTTTTTTTTTTTTAAAAACGTGTAAATTATAGCACAGCAGCACGATCAGTTGAAGGATTTATAACAAAACATAATCATCGTGTAATTATGTTATACATCATTTTGTAACAAAATCTGAAGTTTTATGAAATTCTGTGCTTTGGTTGTTGAGATATAGCTATCGGAAAAATCGTGCAAAATGCAGCATAGCTGCACCACCTGTTGCAAGGTTAATACCAAAATGTAATCAGCGTCTAATTATGTTATATATTCTTGTGTAACAGAATCTAAAATTTGATGAAGTTCTCTGCATTACTTCTTGAGATATAGCAATCGCAAAAATCGTGCAAAATGTAGCATAGCAGCGCCACCTATAGGGCAGTTCACACCAAAACCTTATCAGCGGCTATGTATCTCAAGGTATCGCGGAATCTGAAGTTTGGTGAAATTTTGTGCATTAGTTTTTGAGATATAGCTATCATGAAAAACATGAAAAACGTGGCATAGCAGCACCACCTGCTGGCCAATTTACACCAAAACTTAATCAGCGTCTATGTACATCAAGGGGTCACAGAATCTGAAGTTTGGTGAAATTCTGTGCATTAGTTCTTGAGATATAGCAATCTTGAAAATCATGAAAAACGTAGTATAGCAGCGCCACCTGCAGGCCAATTTTCACCAAAAACCAATAGGCACTAATTCGTATCAAGGTCTAACTGAATATAAAATTTTATTAAATTTCGAGCATTAGTTCTTGAGATAGAGCGCCCACAAATTTTTTGTCACATACAGACAGACAGACTCACAGACAGACGGACAGACTCACAGACAGACATTTTCTAAAAATAGTCAAAACGTGTTCAGGACCTTCTAAAACGTATAAATCCGTCGAAAACCGGAAGTCGAAAATTTTCATGAATCCAATACTTTCTTCTTGTAAAGATAGAAGAAAGTAATAACATATTAAAAATGTAACTTAAAAAAACCCTTTAAAATATATTAACAAACAAAATAAAGTAAATAAGCAAAGATGAAAACTTCTAAAAAAAAGTAGATTAATTTAAAATATTGCCTAAATAAGAATGCTATATTCTAAAATCTAGCATTGTTTTTATTTTCTAATATACATGACATTGTTTTTGTTTTTATCCCACTATAAGCATTGTTCGGCATAACTATTAAAACAAATTGGTCTGAAAATGAAACAAGAAACTAGCCGGAAATTAAATTCAAGTTTCGGCTTACTACAAATTGTATTCTGAAATGAAGATTTGAAAAGAAAAAATGTGCAAATTGAAACTTGATAAATTTATACCAAATTAAGTAAGAAGAATGTAAGTTAGAATTAATTAAATTGTATTACAACAAATTTACAATGAAATTTAGTAAGATTTTATTAATTAAATTGTATAAAAACAAGTTCAGAATGAAACTGACTAAGTTTTTATGAACTAAATAATAAACAAGCTTGACATAATTAATCCACAAAAATTATAGCAATGCGGAATTGAACATAATATCGACTGTTTAATGTTTCTTGGTTGTCGCTTATTAAATTGGTTAGCATGTTTTTGTTTAAGGGCGTTCAAATTTTATTTTAAAAGGTTTTACTATTTGCCCATCATAATAATAACGCATAAAAATTATATAAAATATATTGTAATACATTATAATAATATTTATGCAAATTGAATTTGTAAGAAAATTAATTGTGTATCCATTGTAGTTCTTTCTATTGAAAGTATGTTTCAATTATTGCAGCAATATTATGGTATTTAATTAACCCCACTAATAAAAGACATACACTGTACATACACTAGTATATAATAATAATAAAAAACAGCGGTTGCATTATATTTAAATTCCAATCGAAGCGAATGTAGAATGCCAAAATTTTAATGCTATGTTGGAACAAATTTTGGTGTTGCACAAGGGGCAAAGTACAACCATGAAATTGTGAAACATGCTCCATGATTCTTTCTTTTTTTTGAAATTCACTTAACACTAGAACCGCCGGGTATTTTGCTCATGTTTTATAAAATGAGTTTCTCACCAGAATTATAATTTAAAACTATTTAACTTATTTAATTAGTCAATTTTTCTGTTGAGTACATTTAACATAACTTATGTAGAAAATTCTGGTTCGAGTCGACTATTATCAATCTGGAAGGGGTCATTTTGACCCCTAATGGCAGTTCTAGTGTTAATAGTACAATATTTAACTAGGGTATCATGTCAAATCACTTAATATTCAATCAAAATTCATGTTCAGGTTAAATAACAAATATTGCTTAAATTAGAATGATGAATGATGATTTAAATGATTTTAAATTGCATTTAGCTGATTACATATTTAATCAAATTATCTTTTCATTCACACGAACAGGATGAAAACTAAAGTCAGAAAATGCACAAATGATTTTTGAACTGATAAATCTGGAGTGTTATGAAGAGTGTTTCTCTATAGTAAAATGACTATGCGCATTACATGGCAGATGCTTACTTACTAGTAAAACTGACACATGTAAGCAGGTACATTAAAAAAAAAAAATGAAAAACAAGCTAAATATTTTCAGCGTGCCTTTCATAGACAACGTTTACGTGTGCAATAATAGTGTGTTTTGTCATACACAGATGTTGTTTTTCTGCCATATACAGAAATCACCCCCCAATATATACAGTGGCGATCATATGTTTCCGGCCAGCAAAAACTTTTCAGTTAATTTGTAAATGTACCCATATGAAGAGGAATCTCAAAGCGATACTTATACATTTAATTGACATATTAGTTAGGAACTTACTTATAGAAGAACGTGTAAAAATCAATAAATTTAATTGACAAAATTAAGTATAAAAGAAAACGCATGTTCTCAAAAGTTCCCGGCCACTTTCACAAGTTCATAAAAAAGTGGTATTGTAATAGAAAATTACAGTGATCAACAATATTTACAAGTACTATTTTATCGTATTACTATTTTATTAGCTTTAGTAATAAGTACTGCGGTGCAGCAACGTGACATTCATACAATCAACGGTTAAAGATAGTCTATGGTACATTTTTTCCACATTTCTTGCAATTTTGGCGAAATTTCGACTGAGTTGGAATATGTATAGTTCCGCAGACTTTTGCCAACTTCTTTCCAAAGATTTTCGATTGGATTCATGTTGGGCGTTTGCGCTGACCATTTCAAAAACGAAATTTTTTGTGCGAAAGCTATTGCTTATCGAGGCTTGCATACATTATTTATGTCGTTATCATGTTACGAAAAATAGTTGCGAACAAATTTTTTTTCTCTAATAAGGCAAAAAATGATCCTGCAAGATATCCTCATACATTGTATCATTCATCTGGCTGTGGATTTCAAATAACGGACCGACGCTTTTTTAAGAAAATACTCCCCACGCTATAATGTGTCCTCCGCCATGCTTCATTGTAGGAATAACATAGGTCGAATCATACCTTTTGTTGTTAGGTCATCGTATGTAGTGTCTGCCATCACTACCAAAAAAATTTCAAATTCGATTAATGGAAAAAATAGAACTTTTGTCCAGTTTTCACTTGACCAGACTTTGCGTTCCTTGGAAAATGCCAGCAGGGTACGTCGGTATTTTTTTTACCTCTGAAAATTTTTTAACACCGATTCTTCCATAAAGTTCTGTATCACGTCAGCATCATAACATGGTAGACTAACTTATTTCAGCAATATTTTCATTCCGTAAATTGCAGTATATTGCAACGGAATTTTTATGCGGATTATCAATGGTTTTTCTCCTGATAATTCTGTCCACAGGAATAGTAATTTTCCGGGGTCTCTCGGACCTCTGAAAGTCCTGAAAGCCATGGCCATCTTTATATAATTTTTAAATATCGTTTACAGTCGATTTTACCGATCGATAACTTAGCCGCAATATCTCGAGAAGATTGGCCTTTTAACGACAAACTAATCGCTCATTTATGAATAATAATTGTTGAACTTTTCAAATTTGACTTAAAACTATGCTATACACGTTGATTCATTCATAAACACAACCAAAAAACACTTTACGGATAGTAAAAATCTAAAGAATGATAAGTGGCCGGAAACTTTTGAGAATATGCGTTTTCTTTTATACTTAATTTTGTTAATTAAATTTATTGATATTTACACGTTGTTCTATAAGTAAGTTCTTAACTAATATATCAATAAAATGTATAAGTATCGCTTTGAGATTCCTCTTCATATCGGTATATTTACAAATTAACTGAAAAATTTTTGCTGGCCGGAAACTTTTGACCGCCACTGTATATATATATGTACATATATATGGGTATATAATTCCCTGTAGAACAATGATTCCCAATCTGAGGCGCACGTACATCCTACCGAGAAAACATTTTATTTACTAGAGGGGGGAGGGGTCAATTCCAAATTTTTTATCCACTCATTCGCTATTAGTTTCTTTTGTCTTTTTTTACTGAATTAAAAAATCTTTCTCAATCAAAAGTTTAAAATACATTTAACACCAGACTAATTATACAGATAGATTTTAAAAGAAGTTTACATTGATTTAAAATTTTTCTGGTATATTTGTCCGAGCTCAAATTAGCACAATAGATTTAAAATTTTAATTCTGAGTAAAATGTGAAAGAATGAAAGTAAATAAATAAAAAATGACACATTTTTCAAAGAATTTTTTAAAGATTCGGTAAAGACTTCTTTATTAATTTCACACTAGAGCAAAATAGTTTATTCAATCCAAGTAACAAATCTCAAGTAAATTTTCGTCAGATACGCATGCAAATAAATCCTAACAGTAAACTATACAGACCCTTATAACGAAATTAAAAAACCCGATTTTTTTCGAAATCCTAAGCATGTGTCTATGGTAAAGCTATAATCAGGCGTCCTGTTTTGTTATCCGTGTTCTAACATATGGGGTCGACCTAGAGTTATCGCTGACGCTCGCCATTGCGCCAAATTGCTTCATTTGTTGAGTAAATAATCAATCAGACTCGTCAAATTGCAAGTGGTCAGTTTCTGCTCTTTTCTATGTATGGTTACAGTGTGCCCCGTACTGTACAAATGTCGCTTTTCATCATCAATTGCGCCGTGTCATTTACAGTATTATTATAGAGATACTGACTCAACACAAATTCAGTTTACCAACAGCTAAAGACACAGAAAAGATTACACAATACTATTTCTCCGTTGTCAGTTTATCACCACGTATACGCCGGTAAAATTGCAACTTAAATAACTCGCATCAATCGCTAAATCGAGAAAAAATTATCTGTAATGCGGCGTTGAATTTGCCATTTACTGTACTGCAAAGTATCAGTGGCCAATCATAAGTTTTTTCTATCGGTCGTAGTCAAAATCTCATTGCAATTTACCACGAAAAGAATGTTTGAAACATTTTGACATTTAGCAGACATTTGGAATGTTCTTATTTTTAATAGTTTTTGTAGAGTATAGTAGAATCTCTATTGACAGAAAATTGTGGCATTTTAGAACACATTTAAAAAAAAGGTACAAAAAGGGGTTAAAAGTAAATTTTTCAGTGTTTCACACCAAATCTATTTTGCTAACGTCTTTTTCATTTGGCTAGTGTTTTTATTTCTTATTCGCCAAATCGCCAATGTTGCTCGAAAACCATCGAAACCTTGGGTAGAGCACATCATAATATATATGGACATATTGCGTATGATATTTTTTTTTTACTGGCATTACAAATTTAAATAAAAACTCCGAAAAGTGGATGTCTATACATTAGCTTGTTTTACATTATTTATGTAATACATACATACATTATTTATGTCGTTATCATGTTACGAAAAATAGTTGCGACCAAATTTTTTTTCTCTAATAAGGAAAAAAATGATCCTGCAAGATATCCTTATAAATTGTATCATTCATCTGGCTGTGGATTTCAAATAACGGACCGACGCTTTTTTAAGAAAATACTCCCCACGCTATAATGTGTCCTCCGCCATGCTTCATTGTAGGAATAACATAGGTCGAATCATACCTTTTGTTGTTAGGTCATCGTATGTAGTGTCTGCCATCCCTACCAAAAAAATTTCAAATTCGATTAATGGAAAAAATAGAACTTTTTTCTAGTTTTCACTTGACCAGACTTTGTGTTCCTTGGAAAATGCCAGTAAGGTACGTCGGTATTTTTTTTACCTCTGAAAAATTTTAACACAGATTCTTCCATAAAGTTCTGTATCACGTCAGCATCATAACATGCTAGACTAACTTATTTCAGCAATATTTTCATTCCGTAAATTGCAGTATATTGCAACGGAATTTTTATGCGGATTATCAATGGTTTTTCTCCTGATAATTCTGTCCACAGGAATAGTAATTTTCCGGGGTCTCTCGGACCTCTGAAAGTCTTGAAAGCCATGGCCATCTTTATATAATTTTTAAATATCGTTTACAGTCGATTTTACCGATCGATAACTTAGCCGCAATATCTCGAGAAGATTGGCCTTTTAACAACAAACTAATTGCTCATTTATGAATAATAATTGTTGAACTTTTCAAATTTGACTTAAAACTATGCTATACACGTTGATTCATTCATAAACACAACCAAAAAACACTTTACGGATAGTAAAAATCTAAAGAATGATAAGTGGCCGGAAACTTTTGAGAATATGCGTTTTCTTTTTTACTTAATTTTGTTAATTAAATTTATTGATATTTACACGTTCTTCTATAAGTAAGTTCTTAACTAATGTATCAATAAAATGTATAAGTATCGCTTTGAGATTCCTCTTCATATCGGTATATTTACAAATTAACTGAAAATTTTTTTCTGGCCGGAAACTTTTGACCGCCACTGTATATATATGTGTACATATATATGGGTATATAATTACCTATAGAACAATGGTTCCCAATCTGAGGCGCACGTACATCCTACCGAGAAAGCATTTTATTTACTAGAGGGGGGGAGGGGTCAATTCCAAATTTTTTATCCACTCATTCGCTATCAGTTTTTCTTATCTTTTCTTACTGAATAAAAAAATCTTTCTCAATCAAAAGTTTAAAATACATTTAACACCAGAATAATTATACAGATAGATTTTAAAAGAAGTTTACATTGATTTAAAATTTTTCTGGTATATTTGTCCGAGCTCAAATTTTAAAGCACAATAGATTTAAAATTTTAATTCTGAGTAAAATGTGAAAGAATGAAAGTAAATAAATAAAAAATGACACATTTTTCAAAGAATTTTTTAAAGATTCGGTAAAGACTTCTTTATTAATTTCACACTAGAGCAAAATAGTTTATTCAATCCAAGTAACATATCTCAAGTAAATTTTCGTCAGATACGCATGCAAGTAAATCCTCACAGTAAACTATACAGACCCTTATAATGAAATTAAAAAACCCGATTTTTTTCGAAATCCTAAGCATGTGTCTATGGTAAAGCTATAACCAGGCGTCCTGTTTTGTTATCCGTGTTCTAACATATGGGGTCGACCTAGAGTTATCGCTGACGCTCGCCATTGCGCCAAATTGCTTCATTTGTTGAGTAAATAATCAATCAGATTCGTCAAATTGCAAGTGGTCAGTTTCTGCTCTTTTCTATGTATGGTTACAGTGTGCCCCGTACTGTACAAATGTCGCTTTTCATCATCAATTGCGCCGTGTCATTTACAGTATTATTATAGAGATACTGACTCAACACAAATTCAGTTTACCAACAGCTAAAGACACAGAAAAGATTACACAATACTATTTCTCCGTTGTCAGTTTATCACCACGTATACGCCGGTAAAATTGCAACTTAAATAACTCGCATCACTCGCTAAATCGAGAAAAAATTATTTGTAATGCGGCGTTGAATTTGCCATTTACTGTACTGCAAAGTATCAGTGGCCAATCATAAGTTTTTTCTATCGGTCGTAGTCAAAATCTCATTGCAATTTACCACGAAAAGAATGTTTGAAACATTTTGACATTTAGCAGACATTTGGAATGTTCTTATTTTTAATAGTTTTTGTAGAGTATAGTAGAATCTCTATTGACAGAAAATTGTGGCATTTTAGAACACATTAAAAAAAGGGTACAAAAAGGGGTTAAAAGTAAATTTTTCAGTGTTTCACACCAAATCTATTTTGCTAACGTCTTTTTTATTTGGCTAGTGTTTTTATTTCTTATTCGCCAAATCGCCAATGTTGCTCAAAAGCCATCGAAACCTTGGTTAGAGCACATCATAATATATATGGACATATTGCGTATGATATTTTTTTTACTGACATTACAAATTTAAATAAAAACTCCGAAAAGTGGATGTCTATATATTAGCTTGTTTTACAATTACTTGCACTTGCATTAGAACTAACGGAGTGGCACAACTAAGGTCGTTTCTTTCATATCATTTCATGAAGAATTACTCACACGTGAAATTGCACTTCCTTTTCCGTAAATCGTCTTCTTGGAAATTCCAGACTTGTAGAAAACGTAAAAGTAAACTTCAGCTGATCATATTACAAACCTTATCATCCTGTTCTTACAATTATCAACAAGTTGGAAATTGCTCATAGCGCGTAGCAAATGAGGTGCGTTCGTACTATAAAGAAGTGTTAAAAATAACACTCTTTCTGTAATGGTATATAGTATAGTGGATATATCTTCGGATACAGTATAGTGGTCGAAATCTTTTGTGTGTTCCTTTAAATACTATCTGTGTTCTATTATACAGGAAGTAACTTTTAGTAAACCTTAGCAACGTATATCAATTTATATAATAGGAAATAGTTTATAATCTAATTAAATCGCTCACCAAACAGTGTTTCCTCTTATATCATTATGTAATGGAATACTTTTATGTGGCTCTGTAAACTATTAATAAATATTCTTTGCACCGCAGAGTGACAGAATGTATTTTTAGTAATATTTCATAGATGTATATCGATTCTATTATGTTCGCAAGAGTGTAACATCATTAACCTGCACTTGAAACTATTTTTTCCCATTGATCGTAATGTAATAGAATACGTTTGATTGTCCCTGTATTTAAACTATACATCCGATTTTCATGTAATTTGAAAAGACTCGACAAATTTATGCAATATTAATATATTTTAAATTTGAAACGATTTGTTTGGGTAGTTTTGCTCTGTTATATGCGGACGGACGGGTTGAACGACGACCATAGGTGCTGTGCATTTACATAACTCAGGGATGAGATTTCCGCTTTTTTGCACACCAGTAAAATCTTAGAGAAAATGCTATATTATTTAATCGAAACATTTTTGCGATTTAAGACAACAGCATTTTCTCTAAGATTATACTGGTGTACAAAAAAGCGGAAATCTCATCCCTAATAACTACGAACGCACCTAAAAATCGAAATTATCTCAAGAAAGAGGGTAAGAGAAGAATGAATATAAATTACAAAATTAGGACACGTTTTAACATTAAACATAACGGGAATTTTACTCAAGTTTTATAAAAACATTTCACAAGAGATTTTTTTAAATTAATTTTTTTGTTTAAACAGGTACTGAACAGTGAATAGGTAATCTTCTTTTATGATCCTTAGATGAAATGGGAGATTTTTCGCAGTTCCTTAAATGGAATTCGTGCCTTTTTCGGCGTTTTTTTGCAAAATTAGAGGTTTTTATAAAACATGATTTTTTTTCTTGCTTTTTTAGTGCAATTCGCCTTTTTCCGCGATTTTTTTTAATGAAATTTACGTTTTTCCGTGATCGTTTGACTTAATTCGCATTTTTACCGTAATCTTTTTTATGACATTCGCATTTTTTTATCGCGATCCTTTCACGAAATTTGCGCCTTTTTCGAGATCCTTTGACTATGTTTTCTTTGTAGATCTGACATACTCGCATTTTTTTCCTGCGATCTTTTGACAATATGTGCGGTGTTTTGCGATCCTTCGAGAAATTCACGATTTTCCTCAACCTTTTGATGTAATTCGCATTTTTTCAGAATTTTTTTTACCTATATCGCGTTTTTCAGCAATCCTTTGATAGCATTTTTTTAGATCTGACATAATTTGCATTTTTCCTGCAAACTTTTGACGAAATGTTCGTTTTTGTGGCGATCCTTCGATGAAATTCACAATTTTCTCGCGATTCTTTGAAGAAATTTGTGTTTTTTTTTCTTTTCACGATTCTTTGACGAAATTCGCGTTTCTTCAGCTATCATTAGATAATTTCCTTTTTCACGCGATTCTTTGACTAAATTACGACTTAGCGGCTTAGTGACTAAATTACGACTGAAATCTTTGACTTAGCGATCTTTTGACTAAATTACGTTTTTTAAGTGATCTTTAAAGAGGGAGGCGCTTTCTTGCGATTTTTTGAAAATTTCTGTTTTTTATAAAGTTGGGGGGGGGCATTTATGGGGAAGGGCAGAGATTAACGGCATTTTACGGTAAACATGAAATGTCTTGCTATTGTATAAGCTGTTCGGAGGAAGTTAAAATATAGTTAAATTTATTTAAAAAGGTTAAAAAAAAATAATGACGAACGTAGAATACGAAAAAATGTGAGGAAAGAGGATATTGATAAAAATTAAAAAACTAGTCGTTGGGGGCCACCGTAATACTTACCCATCATGGATATGTATATACATGTGAAACTATTTATACAATGCATTACAATTCATAAACAAAATTTAAATATTGTTAATATACATAGTAATGCGATATTAAAGAACTGCTGATGTACCAATTTCGACAAATTATATAAAACGCCAAACTACTCAAGTAGTACCGAACTGCGTAAAAGAAACATCCTTATAACTCCAAAAATAATAATTCTATTAACTAACAATTAACTGCGTCTCATTTCCAATTAAAATATACTTCTGAATTGAAATTTGAATGAAATACAGGCTCATGAAAAATCGAAGAATGTGGAAAACAAGATTACAAATATCTCGGCAACTAATAACCCGATCGACTTCGTTCTATACGCAAAATGTGTGTTATTTTATTGCATTTTAAGTCCATTCCTTAAAACAAAAAATTTCGAAAATTTTTATGTACCTTTCATCAGAACGAATTTTTCGAGAGTCCGAAAAAAATAGTTCCGGATAATCGAGGTTGCTGATATTAAATAGGGTTCGTTCCATTCTTACATACTAACTACATATAAAATTTCAAGTCTCTATCTCAATTTGTTCGGGAGATAGAGTGTTTACAGACAGACAGACGGACGGCAAATTTTTTTTTCTAAAAATATGTTTTTCGGAATCTCCACTATCTAAAACGTGTAAATCCGTCAAAAATTTTTTTTCGTTTTTCAAAACGATTGCAAGACTTACCCTATACTACGTATGATGGATAAGTAATAATATAAAATATTATTTTAGAGTTACGTAATGTATGTATTTTACTAAGAGGAAGGTTGAATGAAGATTTTAAAGTGATATTTTAACTGTAGTTTTGAAAACTACTACATAAATATATGTACAAAAATAGTGAATTTAAAAATTTAATAAAAAGAAGCTAGTACTAGTTCAATGATAAAACATATCAGGACAAGACCAAAAGCTTCAGTCTAAGAATTGAGGCGGTAAAAGCTACAGGGCAAAAAAAAGGTATTTTTATCCGACTTCTAAAAAGGAGAGGAGGTTATCAATTTAACGCGTATGTATTTTTTATGTATGTTCACCGATTACTCCGAAACTATCCAACCGATTAATTTGGTTTTGGTGTTAAATGAAAGAGCTTGCTCTCGAATTGGTACCACTTCCGTTTCATCAAAATTGGTTCAGTACTGCTTTAGCAATCAGGCAAAAACTAATAAAATTAGTGATTTTTCGCTAATTAAAGCTATTGAATAAGTTCGCTGAATGGGGTGCAGACAGAATGGCCGAGCGGTCTAAGGCGCCAGATTTAAACCGTGGTTCTCGACAGAGATCGTGTGTTCGAACCCCACTCCTGACGTATGTGTATAATTTACAATAATCTTTACCTTATTATTAACCGATTTCAAAAAAGGAGAGGAGGTTGTCAATTCGACGCGTAAGTATTATTTTTTTAATATATGTTCACCGATTACTCCGAAACTAACCAACCGATTAATTTGGTTTCGGTGTTAAAATGAAAGAGCTTGCTCTCGAATTGGTACCACTTCCGTTTCATCGAAATTGGTTCAGTACTTTTTTAGTAAATAGGCAAAAATTAGTGATTCCTCGCAAATTAATAGTGATATGCACATTGAATATGTTCGCCAAATGGAGTGCAGTCAGGATGACTCTGGTTCTCGAAAGAGAGAATGGGTTCGAACCCCACTATTAAATTTTTTACATATATATTTTTCAAATTAAATACTAATTATGCTATTACAGATTTTGTATTTAACCGTTAGCTCAGAGTATCAGAGATCTTTTATCAATTCAATTCTTTATCAGTGAAAGAATATAAAATGATAGACTAGCGAAAAGTAACTTCAAGTTGAATAAGTTCGCCGAGTAGATTGCATTTAGGATACCCGGGCGGTGTAATGCGCCTGATTTAAACTCTGGTTCTTGAAAAAGACCGTGGGTTCGAACCCCACTCCTGTCATACGTTTATAATATACGGTATTTTCTTCCGTATTATATATTTTTTAACCGACTTAAAAGAAGGAGAGAAGGTTATCTCCAATTCGACGCGTATGTATTTTTTATGCATGTTTACCGATTATACAGAAACTATTCAACCGATTAAATTAGCATTTCTGTTAAATGAAAGAGGTTACTCTCGAATTGATGCCACTTCCATTTCATTGAAATTAGTTAAGTACTTTTTTAGTAATTAGGTAAAAAATAATAAAGTTAGTGATTTTTCCTAAATTAAAAGTAACATGCACGTTGAATAAGTTCGTCGAACGTAATGCAGTCAGGATGGCTAAGCAGTCTAAGGCGCTTTGTTTAAGCTCTGGTTCTCGAAAGAAAGCGTGGGTTCGAACTCCACTCCTGACGTACGTGTGCATAATGATCTTTTCCGTATTATAATTTTTAACAGACTTCAAAAAAGGAGAAGGGGGTTATCAATTCGACGCGTATGCATTTTTTTATGTATGTTCACCAATTACTCCGAAACTATCCAACCGATTAATGTGTTTTTTTGTGTTAAATGAAACAGATTTCTCTCTTATTGGTATCAGTTCCATTTTATCGAAATTGGTTCTGGGGTACTTTTTTTAATAATTGTGCAAAAACTAATAAAATTTGTTATTTCTCGCAAATTAAAAGTAACATGAACCTTAAATAATCTGGCGAAACCGAGTGCTGACAAGATGAACGAACGGTGAAAGTCGCCAGATTTAATTTCTGGTTCTTAAAAGAAAGCGTGGGTTCGAACCCCTCTCCTTCCATACGTGTATAATTTACAATACTTTTTCAGCATTATAAGTTTTATTAATCGATTTCAAAAAAGGAAAAGGCGGTTATCAATTCGACACGTATGTATTTTTTATGTATGTTAATCGATTATTCTGAATCTATCCAACCAATCAATTTGATTTTTGTGTTAAATGAAAGCGGTTACTCTCGAATTGGTACCACTTCCATTTAATCGAAATTGGTTCAGTACTTTTTTGATAATTAAGCAAAAAGTAATACAATTAGTGATTTCTCGCAAACTAAAAGTAACATCGACGATGAATAAGCTCGCCGAATGGAATGCAGTCAGGGTTGCCGAGCGGTTTTCCAGATTTGATTTCTGGTTCTTGAAAGAGAGCGCAGGTTCGAACCCCACTCCTGACATACGTGTATATATTACAATGATTTTTTCCGTATTATAATTTTTACTAACCGAGTTAAAAAAATCGTCAACTTTTAACTTAAAAGAGAAAAATAAACTTTTCTATCAAAAATTGGACCGACTTCAAAAACTACTGCAAAGTGAAAAATTTTTTTTTACATAATAGTATTAAGAAATTAAATTAAGAGCGTAGTATTTATGCGTATTATTATGTTTATGTACATTAATTTCATTTTTTGAAGTCGATGCCAGCCAAGCCAAGTTCAAAATTAAAATTAATTATCCAATGCAATTCGCAAAAGAATTAAATTATTTTTTTTTTAAACTAAATATTAAATCGTAAAAAATCTCGTAGATATTTGGATGCGTGTCTATTGGAAAATTACATGCAACTTGGCTACGTGAAAAACGCGCTTATTCTTTTTTTTTCATCATATTACGTTAAATTTGTCATCTACTTTGACACAGGAAGTGATTTTTCATTTACTTATTTATTTATTTCGGATTTTAAAAAAAATTGGAATTTCGGATCTATTTAAATAGTTTGATTTGTAAATTTTTTAGTTTGACTAAAATAAATAACTTCCCTTTATAATTATTTTAAAACTAAATTTATTGGTGTATATCTATATAAGAATTTAAAAATCGTAAACTGACAATTTGAATTTATCAATTAAATGATATTTTTTTTTTCGAAAGAAATAGTAAACGAAATTATCTCTGCCATCTGCGATCACACTTATCCATTTGTTATAAATTAACCTCACGTGAACAAAATGAAACACCATATAAACCTTTTTAGCCGAATTTATTTCAGATTTTTGTAAGGCAATGTTAATAGCTTCCGAAAAAAGTTTATACCAGAAGCTGACCCCGAACTATGACAAAGAAAAGTCGTAAATAAACTGAAAACGCTGCGATTGGGATAATAGATTTGACTTAAGATATTTAAGATTTATTTGCAAAAGCATTAGAAATTTTTTATGTTTCATTTGAAGGTAACCTAAAAAAGGTGTTTGGATAACAATAGGGAGGGGTAGGTGTGTGAAAATAAAACCTGTGATATTCATTCATTCATAAAATAATTTGAATATAAAAGTACAAATAGAGTGACATGAGTTTACTTCTGGAGCAACAACAATAGAAGGAATAAGGGGGTAAGGAATATCTGTTATCGAGCAAGAAAAAGGCAAGGAAAATGTTGTTGGTAAGTCAATTGCATACTATGTACTTTTTATCTTTATTTATATTTAACTGGTTATTTTTAATTTATCTTTATATAATCAGGGTAACAAGGTGTTATATTTTGAAATTTTCATGTTTCATTTCTGTTAATATTAAATGTATTGGGTGGAATGATTACCATATACAAACGAAAAATAAAAAATATGTAGTAAAACCTCTTTAAAACGATCACGTTCTGTTCCAATAAAAAATGGTTGCTCCGAGAGGCAGTCTCTTAATAGAGGTCATGTTTAAATCTTGTTGTAAATTGTTGAAAAAGGGTAACAATTAATCTTACTGAAATTTATTTTCATATTAGGTAAAAATATAAAAAATTAAGTACCTAAAAATTAATTATTGCAGAGTTTAAAAAGGAATAGACATTTGCTTTGATTTTGCGGTTTTATATTTTATAACTTTTGAAGTTCAGTAAATAAATATATTTTTTTTTCGGAGGTAACAAATAATGACGATTTTATTAATTTATCTATTTCTTTGAGAGTTTCCTGACAAAATATGGCAAAGAAGTTTACTGACCGCCATTTTTTGTCATCAAAGTTCAATTTATAACCTTTAAAACTGTCAAAGGGATTTAAACACTTAAATTTACCGGAATTAAAAAAATCTAAACTTTGTTTAGAAATTTGTTGAAGTTTGCGCTCTGCAAAATTATTTTTTTGAATAAAAGCTTCTTCAAGCGACCAGAAAAAACGGAATTGTTGAATTTTCTTCAAAGATATCGGTCGCTCATGGAGGGAATCCAACTGGAATGGTCCCTGAATGGAGATAAAATTAGTATTGAGCCTATGGGAATATATTTCGTTCCATAAAAAAACGATCGTTCAAAAAAAAAAAAAAAAAAAAAAAAAAAGGTCGCTCAATGGAGGTGGTCGCACAGGGAGGTTTCAATGTATGTGCTAGATTGTCCATAAAGTAAAATAAAGTAAAATAAAATAAAAAAATAAGTAAAATTTTGAAATTTTAAGAGTTTTAAGAACTTTTTAGACTATCTTAAGACCAGAGAATATTCTAACTAGATATCTGCACGGGCTGAATTTTCCAGGCCAGTGCACGGCCTGACCCAAAGGAAAGTTATTTTGACTCTGCCGTGACCGGTGTAAAACACAAAAGTTCGGCCCGACCGTTTATATTTTTACATTTCAAGGCCCCGCCGAATCAGTCAAAAATCAGGGAAAACAGGCCGGGTCCGATCTAGACCGATACATTTTTCAACTATTTCAAAAAAATTCAAATTTGTATCATATAATTAAGATTTTTTTAAAGGAATACTACATCGATATATATTTATGGGATGATTTTACAGTATATTTTACAGAAATACACAATAGTAAGATCAATGATTACTTAGACTTTCAACATTCAAATAAGGATTCATTAATAGATTAATATAGTTTAGAATAAAAGAGAAAAAAAAGAAAGTTAAAAACATCATAACTTTTGAAGCTATATAATAAAAAGTAGATTTATGAAAATATTATATATCATTTTATTAAAGATTTTCTCAAATCCAAAGAGCTACATTTCTGAATTCACTTCTTTTCGGAAACGCAAAAGATTTGCAGGTGTTTTTATACAGAAAATATGTAGTCGATTGGCGTTATTCATTTTCTGATAGAAGCAATTTCAGAAAACACTGTCAAAGTTAGCATTTTGCATCGAATTTCCGGAAGCAATAGCATGAGAAGGGAAAAACAATTTGCGACCACATGACAAAAATCCCATACATCTCAAAAATTAAATACATGTATCTTATTTACCAAAAATGAAAAACGCTATTCGATTCCAAACCTCTTTAATGGCCAGGTTTGTCTCATTTCATACCTTTGCGGTTAAAAATTAGTTAGAAAATGTGTCAAACTTTCGCATTGCTGAGAAGTGAACTTAAGAACCACCAAGAAGTATCTATCCAAAGGTTACGTTAACGTAACTTTACAAATCATGTAGTCTGTCCTACACATCTTGAGAACAATTAATTATATTTCCGGCTGGGCTCGACTATGTGTAAAAAACATTGCAAGAGTGATCTCGACCCGGCATGAGCCTGCTAAAAAAGTAATAACCCCGAGCAAAGTAACTGTCTGATGTCGATCTCTACACTGTACATGTTACATTTTTGTATTGATGTTGTCAAACCAGCATCGTCTCGTTAAGCACATTTGTAGTTATTCTCGTTAAAGCTATATTCATTGAAAATAGTTCAGATTTTATCGTTTTTGCTTAAATCCATATAACGGGCCGATATGCCCGCTAAATTTTTTATAGGTCCGTAAAAATGAAAGGGCCTGTATAGCCCGTTTATTTATTTATTTATCTATTTATTTTTGTCGCTCCGGTCTGTTTATTTTGTTTGTAGGCCCAGTCCGTTAGAAAACTGGAACCATTCCCACGGGCCAGCCCCGTGCAGATCTCTATTTCTAACCAGGTAAGGATACTAAAAGTACTAAAACTAAATAATTAAGGATTGACCTTAACAGGGTTTTAACATCGAAACCGAATTTCCGTAATAGACCTGTTTTTGGTCGAAAACGAAAATGTCCAATTTTTTAAAAATAATTAATTCATACATAAATACACATACAGTCGAGCCTCTATATAAAGAAATCCATCGTTCCAGTAAAAAATTCGTTATATAGAGAAATTCGTTGAATAGAGTATGATGTTAAAAAAAGTATTTAATGTGTAAATTTTGAACAAATATTATTTTTGATCTTTTTAATTAAGAATTTGAAATGTTTAAAAGTATATATTAACCTAACATTTTATTTCCTACTTATTTAAGCAGTTTCAAAAAAGAGAAAAGACATTTATTTGAAAGCTTAATGAAAATCAAATGAGGAAGACTTACATAAATTTCAGAGGAAGAAATCTGTAATTTTTTGTTGTTTTGATTTTAAAATTACAATTGTTACGCTCTCAAAAAAAATTCTCAAATTTTAGCAAGGAATGAAAAATTGTAGTTGATATTTTCCTCCATTTGAAGGTCTCTCTTATGTGCTCTCATTGATTCCTCTCTTATATGTGTAACAATTCAATTGACTGTGTTTTGAGAAGGATGTTGAAAGGTGTGTGGGAGGCTGGATGAACTTGTTAGATTTAAAGAATAAGGAGAGAAGTAATATTTATAAAAAAAAAAAAACCTCTCCACTGAACGATAAATCAAAAATAAGTGATGGAAAATTGATTCCATATGATTTCGAAGCTTTTTTAAAACTGAATAAATTAAGATCAATTTATGGAAAAATTCGTTATATGGAGATAGATATTTCGCTATATAGAGTCTGTTTTTAATGTAATCATGCGAAAAGGGGACCGTTCTTACTAAAAATTCGTTATATGGAGAAATTCGATGTATGGAGTTTCGTTATATAGAGGTTCGACTGTAATTATAAATCAATTAAACGTATTTACGAAATATACATAAAATTATATGTTTGCCCCAAACTGGCTCTCTGTGCCACTGATTACAATTTTTTTATTTACTCTAAAATAAAATGTTATTAATTCATCAAATGATCTTCTAATTACATCAATTTCATCTTATCAAAAATATTTTAGGTATAGGGGGATTGGAAATTTTTGAGTATAGGGGAGCTTGACTCACGCTTCAATTTTCATATTTAAAAGAATTTCAGAGTTTTACCAGTAAATGACAACCAAAGCTACCTTAATGTTGAAATAATAGCCGTGTTTCATGCCGATAATTAAAACAGGTGTGTAAATTTCAATGGTGAAACGTTTTCCACTTAACCTTTGAAAAACAAAATGAATTCTAAAAATGAAAAAAATAGTAAACAAAATAAATAAATAAATAAAATAATAAAATAAGTTTAAAATTTTTAGCTAAAATTTGATATTTTCTGGCATGTTCCCCACTTACAGTATTTTGGTTTTAAAACATGGTATTGCTATATTTTGCAATTAAATAGGCTTAAATTAATTTATTTTATCTGCTTAATACTCTGCAACTTTTTTTGTATTATTATTTTTAAGTATTCAGTAAAAATAATAAAAATAAAATTTTGCCTTAATAGCTTTTGATCGATTTTTTTTGTTGTTTCCAAAGAACAAATTCTAACTTTTTGTCAAATACAGCCATCTTGACATGGACAAAATAAGTGTTGTTCCATTCTTTGGTCTGTTTTTGATCAATTACAGCAATGATATTGGCCATATAATGATAATTCTAATTTATTTAGATATGTGGCACACTGTACAGTAAAAGGTTAAAAAGCAGTAAAAAAGGTGTTTAGATTTCATGAATGAAAAAATGTTGAGTTTTCATTTCAAATTTAAAAATTGAACACTAAGTAGGCTTAACATAACTAACTGCTATCTTTTGCAAACTTGTTGCTGTGGGGACCCCACTAAAAAAAATCAATAGAAAATCTTTAAGCAATTAGCTCATTCTGCAGATATTTTCATAAATATTTTTAAAAATTCTGCTGCTATTTTTATTGAAGCTAAATCTGCAAAATTTCTTCAAATTTCTGTAAAATTTCTGAAGAAAGTGGAGATTTTTTTCTGACAATCTTAAAATTATTTTTAGTGGGAGAGGCCCAATCAGCTTGAGAGACTGACCAGTTGATTGAAGCTTCCTTAATTGTTTTTGGAAGCTTCTTTATTATACACTGTGCATAATGAAGGATTAAGGGTTATATTTCTAAAATACTATAAATTTTATCTGTAATGATACAGCGAAATGAGACGATAAAAGGAAAAAAAATAATTTATTAAAGGAAAGTATCAAAAATTGTTATAGAAGGATAAAAAAATTTAAAGAAATAATAAAAAAAGCAAAAGAACACAGCTTAAATAAATGAATAAATAAAAATTGGGAAGGCTTGTAGATAAATTTTACCTAGATTCAAACAGTAAGATGAAGCCAAACTATGTAGAAACTAGTATAGCCAGATCGAGTATCACAAAAAGCTAATATTTAAAACGGAATCCTGTGCCTTGAATTCCCTCTGAACAGGTTTATTTAAATGTCACATTTTCCCACACAATTTTTAATAATAATTAAACCACCTAGCATAAAATTATTCTGTCTTTAAACAAAAAATATTTTATTTCCATCAAGAAACATTTCAATATAACATACAGTGGATCAAGCTTCCCATGCGTGGGAAGCCTTGACACATTTTTTGCATAATTAAAATCAATCATTTTCAAAGTTTTTTTTTATATATAATACATTTTTGTCACAATTTTATTTTACTAACTGACTGTATAAAAAATAAAATGGTATAGAAAATTTTATTCTAAATTCAAAATGAAAAATTTTTTTAGCCCATTTTGGAAAAAAAAAAAAAAAAAAAAAAAAAAAAAAAAAAAAAAAATGGCTAAACCTTTCCAGTCTCATCTATTTACCTAAATTTCTTTTTTATAAAGATTTTTATAAATGATCATCTGTTATATTAAAACTTTCTCAAAAAGTATACAAAACACTTCTTTGGTTTCAATCTCGAAATCTCTATTACTGTTGAGACAGCAGCTTTTAATAAGCACATGAAAAGCGTCTTCAAAGTTTAGTCATATATGCATTGTTTTCTTTATAAATTACACTTACGCGTTGAGTCAATCATAATCAAATGATAATAATAAGCAGAGAAATACATAGAAATGTACAAACAGAGTCTTATTTGAGCCGATCCAGCTTAAACCTTTCGGGTTCGATTTTTTTTTTCAGTTTTTAGAAAAAAATTGTTTTTACGTTCATAACATTAACACTAGCTATCCAAATAGATTAATTAGAGTTCAACGAATATTTCATTCTCTGAAATATTACGAATGTTGTTGTTTAGCATGCTATTCAATCCATGTTCATAATGAAAAAGGCTAAGGAAGAATTATTGGAGATGTTTAGAAAATAAATAACTGATATTTACAAGTTTCTAAATCTTTTTGCGCTTTATTACACATGATTCTTTCAGGAAAGTAATCTTCATTTTAAAGTTATGAAGAGTCAAATGTATATTTGAATCAAAAGAATCGCAAACAGTGCAAAGAGAATTAAAAAAAATATTTATTATTATTATTATTATTATTAAATGCCTAAATGTTAATGAAGCCATTGAGTAAATGCATAGACACATATTAACTACATTACTACATGTAAACAGTAAAAAAAGTACTTGTTAAATCAAAATAATACTCAATTAAAAGATGTGCACTATTAATAGTACACTAGATCCGAAAAAGTTAAATCAATAAATCACATCGAAATTTTCCGAAGGAAGAAATACAATTTTTAGAATACTTACAGTCTCGGTCTAATTAAATTTTCGCCAGTATTTTCACCGACGAATGTTCGGCAAAACTTAGATTTTAGGTAGAAAAAAGGAAATTAAAATGAATTTTCCGTCGATCCCTGAAAATAAATACAGTAGGCTCTCGTTAATTCGAAATCGGATAAATTGAATCTTCGCTTAATTCAAACTAGACATGAAGTTCCGAAATTTTCAATAGCAAAATACTGTTGAAAATTTTCATGTATTCAAACTTATTTTCTCTTGACTTTGTTTAATTCGGATTAACGAGATTCCAATTTTTCATTTTCCTCACTTTTTCCGGGACTTCAGATCCTGAATATAATTATCGTTATTTCATTTTTGTCAGAACTGTTCTGAACAAGTATACATATAGTCCCGTGCATTTGATATCCGTTATTTTAGTGCCCCGTCTGTCCATCAATAACACCTGCACCCCGTCTTCGTTTGTGCTTGTTCCTAGTCCCTTAATTAGTTTATGTTTTTATATATTTTAATTTAATATCAAGTCATATTCTAATGATAACAGCCGAAATAATTTTAAAAAACACTATAACATAATTTCTTTGTAATGGTACCTTTTTAAACACGTTTTCCTCTCATACTTTCGATAATTCGAACTCTGGATAATTCGAATATTTCTTCTAATCCCGAATCGAATTAACGAGAGATGATTCTACCAGTTTTATGTAGTACTTGATTACCTCGTTCAATGTAAATTTGAGAAGACGACCGAAAAGAATTATTTCCGATAAAATTCGCGAAGTGTTAAACGATGAAAGTTACATATTTTTAAGGTAATTCAAAATCTAAATACGCAAGATGGAAGGTTGTTTCCACTATTTTTGCTTAAGGGGGCTCAGGAGTTGAAAACTTTTCAAAAAATCGATTTTTTATGATCTAGTTTGATCATTCAATTAATTCTTATCTCATGCAAAAAACCGCATAAAAATATTTGCATTTTTAACGGAGTTTTAAGCATTTATGTATCAACACTTTCATAGCCGCATCCATATAACTTCAACTTTAAATCGCGTTTTCTCGAAACTTGATTTTTGACGACTAACACCAAGATTTAAAAAAAAAAAACTATTTGATGGAATGGCTTAAATTTTTTTTGCATGCATATAACATCATTATCTACAGAATGAATTAATACAGTTTAGGTAGTTTAATATTTTGAGTATTTTTAATGAAAAAAAGTTGTATTTTTTAGGAGTTTTTTAAATTTTCAAATTTGAGAGTTTTTCCTTAATAATGTTGTCTTTGAGTAATAGTTATATCCTTAATTCATTCTATAGAGTAAAGTTTCCGGATCACTTTAAAGCAAAAATTAGGTTGTTATGTCAATTCAACGTTAAGATATCTTGGTGTTGGTGGTATAACACATAATTTTTTTTTTTCGAAAATTGTGTTACATAAATTTTGCTATACTTCTTATTATATTACATTGAAGTACTTCATTTTATAATTCTATAAGACTACATGCATACCTTTAAAATATCAGAAAGTTTGAATTAATTGCAATGAATACTTCTGTTTTTATATGGACTCGAAGCGAGAGCTCTGTTTACATGTTTTTTCCTTATTGATCAACCCCTGAGCCCCCTTAACCTTCCCCGCAAGAATAATTTGATAAGGATTTTCCAGACTTATTTGCTTATTCAAATTTCGAATGCAAATCGAAGAGTACAGAGTACCATGTAGAACATTACAGTTCTTTACATTTCAACATTTTATTTACCCATCATACGTATTATAGGGTAAGTCTTGCAATCGTTTTGAAAATGGAAATTTTTTTTGACAGATTTACACGTTTCAAACACTGGAGATTCCGAAAAAACATATTTTTAGGAAAAAAAAACATTCGTCTGTCTGTGTGTATATTTGTAAGTCTGTAAATGCTCTATCTCCCGAACAAATTGAGATAGAGACTTAAAATTTGGTGTGTACAAAGTATGTAATAATGGGAAGAAGCCTATTGAATATCCGTAACCTCGATTATCCAGAACTATTTCTTTCGATCTCTCGAAATATTCGTTCTGATAAAAGGTCTATAAAATTTTTCGATTTTTTATTTTATTTTAAGGAGTGGCTATAAAAGACAATAAAATTTTTTTAATTTTGCATAAAGAATGTAATAGATCGGATAATCAGTTGTCAAGATATTTATAATCCTATTTTCCACACTTTTCGATTTTTCATAACCCTGTACTTCATTAAAATGTACAACAAATATATCTCTTCACTGGAAATGAGATTCTTCATCCGAGTCATTAAACTGTTAGTTAATAAGTTTATCACTTTTGGAGTTATAAAGATGTTTCTTTTACTACTCCATTATTACGTCGACCAAAAAACTATCGCTAAACTATAATTAAATGCCGATAATGGTTTATCATAAATGTCAAATGCACTTGACATTAAATACGTTACTTGTGTTTGTGTATCATAATTGATTTTTAATTTGACATTTAATTTGCATTTTTATTAATCTTTTTTTGTTATTTCTTTAATTAAGATAAAAAAAATATACTATTTCGTATAATTTATGAGTAATTTGACGATTTATATAATCTGTCGAAATCGGTCGACAGGATAATGAAGTGATATCTGCAGTTCTGTAATTGACAAATTACAATGTATTAAAAATATTTAGATACATGTTTAAATTTTATTTTGGAATTGCGATGCATTTTGGAATTGCGTAGAACAAGATAGTCGATTGCTTTTAAAAAGAGTTTATATCATTTCCATATTGATACGGATTTCCATACTGAGATATATCCTCATAGTAGGTGGGTCGGGAAAAATATTTTTAGTTAAAAATAAATCTCCTGGAAAAAAAAGATGATAACTGATGAAATAAATTATATCGACATTTATTTATTCATAACATGACTAATGTAAATAATAATAATAATAATAATAATAAAAATAGGCGATTTGCATTCAGTTGTGAAAAAGATTCATGCTAAATATTTTGAAAAAGCTGGGAACCGCTGAAATAAATGATATCGCCATTTATTTATTCATAACGTGACCAATTCAAATAATAATAATAACGATTTGCATTCAGTTGTGAAAAGGATTCTTGTTAAATATTGTCTATTTTCTGACTTAACCTTCCCACTGCCGCGACCGGATATATCCGTTCACAAGGCTGCAGGTTTCACTGCAGTTGAAACTTTAAATTAATATATTTCTACAAATATAATAGTTTTAAGAAATTAAGTTATGATTGTTGCTTTCATGGCTTATAAGCATATACATAAAAAAAAACTTGTACCCCCCCTCCCCCCCCCCATGATAGAAAATCCCTCTTTTATTATCATTTAAAATAAGAGAAAAAACTTTACAATTTTGCTCTTTTGCTCGGCGATCAGGGGATTAATTATAGTATTCTATTTGGCGAAATTTATCGAAAGTTGTTCTGGTAAAACAGTTTTTGTTTTCGTAATAAATCTTTATTGTTATCTACACTCATTTTATTATATACATGTGTGAAGCTATTATTAGCTCTTTCTGTAAAGCTTCATACTTTAAGTGGTACACTTTACTTTACTCTAGGGATAAGTATGCGATCTATAACATCTAAGGTTTTTCTCTCCGATTAAATGTATGATACAATATAAAAAAAGACATGTTTCATTTTGTAACTGAATCATAATATTAAAAATAATAAAAAAAGATATGCTTATATACTTAATGAGTATATGCATATGCTTAAGGATTTTTTGTGTATATTTAATTAACAATAATCAGTGTTCCTATTGTTACGTAATTTAAATCACTAGCTTAAAGGAAACTGTATTTATTAATGTTTTCTCAGAAGGAAAACTAAGAATTATCTTAATAAAATATTTATATAAAATCATTATTTAAAAATATATTTCTAATTCTTTTTTTTTCAAATGTTTTATGTTGCATGCAACAATTGATTGATTTAAATATTTTTTCACAGATATTTTACTGCACACTTTTGGTGGTCACTGCTTTAGCAAGAAGGGATGAAAATGAATTGTATATAGAAGATGAGCGTGATAAAGTAGGTACAGAACCGAAAATCGAAGAAAGCTTTAATTCTCCAGTTTATGACTCAAATAATTTCATTAGAAATGAACCAAAAATCCAAGAAAGTTTTAATTCTCCAGTTTATGAATCGAGTACTTTCATTAGAAGTGAACCAAAAGTCCAAGAAAGTTTTAATTATCCAGTTTATTATTCCAGTAATTTCATTAGACGTGAACCAAAAATCCAAGAACGTTTTACTTCTCCAGTTTATGAATCAAGTAGTTTCATTAGTCTTGGTTTTGATAATAACAAAATACAAACGTCTGTTCCCCCTTTAGCCTATACTACAAGACCATACGGTTTCGCACCCTATCGTTATTATAGCTCTTACAGCCCGTATGGACCATCACCTTATTTTCGTCCAGTTTCTTCTGCGTATGGAGCCATACCTGAGCCATTCCCTGCCTTGATGCCACGTTTGACTTACAGAAGCTATGGAAGAGAACCATACAATGATTTTGGCCTCCGTAATTATTATACATCTCAATTTGGTTATTCACCTGTTAGCATAAGAAGAAGCCCAAATAGAGCATCCCCAACTGTTGCTTTCGTTCCACCAGTTCCTGCAACTGTTCCTGCTGCTGGTTTATTTGCTGGAATGTCTTCTCCCCTTTCTTCAGTTATATCAGCTTTTCCTAATCCTGGTATGTTTGCAGGCATGACTCCTCCTCGATCTCCAACTATATCAGCTGTTTCCGTCCCACTTCCTCGCTTTTCTAATGACATATCGTTTGCAGGATCAATTACCAGTGGAGCATGGTCATCACCAGGTACAAACAAAGGTGGACAAATGAATAACATCAGAAAATCATTTTAAAATTACTAACAAAATTATTGAAAGTTCTTATTTGTATATTTTCATAAAGGCATAATAAGGATTAATAAAATAGTGTATGATTTAAAATAATCTAATCGTCCAACAGCCAACAGCACAAAACCCCAAGGAATCGAGCAAAAGAAACTCCCCCTTTATTTTATGTAATAGTAGTAATAGGGGAATCTGATATGTGCCTGCCAGAAGTGAAGCGGTGCATAAGCCAAAAATTAATACCACCAGTGGTTTACTTGTAGCTTTATGATTGTGTTTGACTGCAGTTATTTTATACCTTTGGTTGTAGGACAAACACAATGATAAATCTATAAGTAAACCACTGGTGATATTACTTTCTGGCTTATGCATCGTTTCACTTCTGGCAGACATGGATAATTAGATTCTCCTATTACAACTCTTCCATAAAAAAAAGGTTTTTTCCCCCTTGTGCTTGACACCTTAGGTTTTTATGCTGTCGGTTGAATTATAAGCAATAATTGTCTGTAGGAATTTTTTGCCGCTATATCTTTGAAAAGAAATATTATCAAATAAAAATACAGGGAGATTTATAACTTTATCTACTTATTTTGCTTTATTAAAAGATTTGCAGTACTAGAATTTGAATTTGTACATCCGTCATTCTGTTCACTTTTTCCACTCACTCATTAATGTACCTGAATTCTAAACAAATATGCAGATAAATATCCTTGCATTAATTTTTTGTGTGAAGGATAAATGTAACGCAATGGCTATAAAGGTACGTAATTTTTAGAATAAATCTTAACCCAAACAATAATACGTACCGGGTGTCCCAAAAATGATTGATGGATTTTAAAATCCAATAACTTGCAAACGGTGACAGCTATTTAAAAATTTTTTGCAGGAGATTTATGTATCATGTCAGGAGTTTTTACCGTAATTTTTTATTTTAGTTCGCATCTCAAACAATAGGTGGCGCTTACGGCGATTGAAGGCCAGGTCGACGCTTCACTCAGCACTGGTCACCTGGCCTTCAATCGCCGTCAGCGCTACCTATTGTTTGAGATGCGAATTAAAATAAAAAATTACGGCAAAAAAAACTCCTGACATTATACATAACCCTCCTGCTAAAATTTTTTTAATAGTTTTGCACCGTTTGCAAGTTATTGGATTTTAAAATCCATCAGTCATTTTTGGGACACCTGGTAAAAACAGTGCATTCCAAATCCTAAAAATCACAATGCTCCTTATATATCAGATAAGATGTGCTACATACATAATAATTTAAGTTCATTTTTAAAATTAAAAATTTTTTCGGAACTTTTGGAAGTGTGCCAATATATGGATGGGAAAAAAAATCTTGATTCTCAGGCACAATCGTTCTAAACACTTATCCTCCTAAATCCTGAGGAAATTATTAAGTGAAACGGCAAAAAACCGGTTTAAATTGAACGTAAAACTGCTCCAAATGTTTCTCAATAAATAAATCAATGTTTGTAATGTGCAAGCATTTATTAAAAAAGTCTAAAAGTAATTTTAACAATTCTAGAAGCATTTAAAGTCATTTAAAGTATGTTTCTAGGTATCATACAGGCGACATCAGAACTGTGGAGGTTAAAATAAAATTCAAAATAAAATTTGAGTGTTGCGATATGCTTCTTTGAGATACAGGAAAATCATATATTATTATTTATTAAGTGTCAGTAAAATAATTAAGGCGAGGTTAAAAAAATTTGCAGTTTACAACTTGAATGGCACATCTTCTAGAATGCCCCCCCCCCCCCCCTCCTTATAGATTACTCATGAAACAAATTTTTTGCAAATAATAATAAATGTATAAGATACTTTCAAATCATTTGTTATTAATATTTTTTGCGTTAAAACATCATTTGAAATTGAAAATTGAAAGTGAATATGTAAATAGTAAATAAATAGAATGCTATTTTGTATTATTTTTTTCAACAGATTAATGTAAAAAAAATTGTGATTTTTGCATAACATTTTGTTTATTACGAGAAACAGCTGCTTCCGTAAAAAAGCAGTAAAAAAGCTTTGATACAATTTAATGATGTAACATTATTAATATTTTTTTCTACTTATTGTATTTCTTACAGATTTTATCCAAATAAAATAATTTTTAAAAAAGCTTCCAGAATCGTTTTGAATTTGTATGACATTCTGCAATTTAAATAGAAGTTGTTATTTTATCATTTATAAATATCAGCATTTTCAAAACTTGCCTGCAAAACTGGAATAGTATACACACTCACACACACAGAGACATACATATATATATATGATCATTTGTACTGGTTATATATATTACATTCATTAATTACAGCTACCAGATCAACTACGGTAACTGCATTCCATTTAATTAATGAATAGTGTACATTAAATAAATTTCTTTAAGACTCCAGATACTTTTTATCCCAAAATGATAAAGCAATTTGTTTATCATTTTATTTTTAGTTAATCAACCTTAAAATATATAAGTAAAATCTTTAACAGAAAGAAACATCGTGAAACTAATGACTTACAAATGGTAATAAAACTATATTTTACAACTATATCCGTTCTACTTATACAATTTATATTATTATGTATCTAGAATTTACAGACAAGTACTATTTGTTAAAATTATTTCACTAAACACATTGTTAAATAAAATAAATAATTATTCAAGATATAAAATAAGAAGTTCTCTACGTTAAGTAAACTTCAATATTTATCTAAAAACGATAAGTGGTTGATCAAGTACCTTATTTACCTAAGAAATGCAGGTAGCATTTTTTTCTTCTTTATTATCAACTCTGTCGTAGACTCTTTTATCAGAAAGATTATGTATACATTGCTAAAAAACACCTGTCATTTTTTTTGACGGTTTCCCATCTGTAATTTTTCCACGGTAAAGGATAAAAAAAATTGATATAAGGGCATAAAGATTTTTCCAGAAACCTTTTTAAAATTTTAGCTCTACCTGCTTAAAGTGGAACTATGCATCGGCCAGTTTTAATTTTGCTTTCCGTTCTTGTGGTGTTCGGTACTGCACTTGACTACAATGAAACGCTCAATGCACCTAAACCAGTACGAGATCGCTTCAGAATCATCCTGTCTAACGTCAACGAGGAGAAACTATCCGATGAAATCACCGATTTTATAACTTATGGTTGCGAGAAGATGGTTGTGATCAGAAACCGGGCTCACGATGAATTTAGAATATCATGCCAATCCGCCCACGAATCTCCGAAAAAGAAAACTGTAGTAAAACCCGGCAATGCTTTTGCTTTTAGCTTTAGACCACAGAAAAATGGCAACTCCATATTCTGGTGCACCTTGGAATACAAGGAAGCATTTGCACGATTTGACGTGTATAACGAAGAATCGACTTACATGTGCCCAAGAGAAATAGACGAGGTCTACCAATATGTGGTCAACCACGATGGAATTTATGTCGACAAATCTAAAGGTAATGAAGGACAAAAAATTAGAGCACTTTTCAAAGGTCACAACAAATTTATTCTTTGGGAAGAATTTGAAAATAATGAGGCTGATGGTTTGATAGTGACGGGTCTAGTCGATGGAGGAATGTGTTATGATATACCTGAACAGTTTAATGACAAGACAGCTGCTGTTACAGTGTGTTACAATCACTGCGTTCGCTTATACGAACATTATGGTTGCCAGGGAAAAGTTCACATTGTGCAAGCTAACAGAGATGATTGCTCCGACATTGGAATACCAGAAGACCTCCAAGACAAGATAAGTGCCGTTCAAGGATGTTAATTGTTGTGTATAGTGACTGTTTCGTATAAATCGTGGCAAAGTCTTCGGTTTTTGTTACGCATTTCGAAGAAACATCATTCATAGACATTTAAAACTGATTGGAGAAAAGAAACTTTAATATTTTTAAATATGCAACAAAAATTTATTACAGTTTTTAAGGCAATAAATTTCATTTATCATTAAAATGAATATAAAGCATTGCATAAGTTATTTAAGTGAGTAGTAAAATAATTATAATACAGCAAATTGTTAACCCTTAATGGACCAACACTGCTATAAGAACTTCATTGCCCAATATAAACAAATTTATTTGCTTGGCATTATTATTATTATTATTACAGTAAAACCTCCATAACGGACACTCCCGAATAGCGGACACCTCTATTTAACGGACAGTTTTCCAATCCCCACTCCCAAAACCTAATTTTTTGTATGTTTAACCTCTGAATAACGGACATTCCGAATAGAGGACACTTTATTCGGCGATAAAGGATGAAAAAGTTTTTTCGTTAAAGAAAAAAAAAAAAAAAGGAAAAAAAGCAAAAAGGCTTCTGAATTGATCAGGGCAATGTGCCACAAATTTTGTGATCACAGTTAAAAAGCTGGGGAAAATCTCTCCCCCCCCCACATTCAGTACTAAATTCAGGGAGTTACCAGGGAGGAATTGAATTACCCAGAGCATTGAAATGTCACCCAAGAATATTTTGAGATTTTATGATTTTAAAAGTCGAAATGTGCAATTCCTCTCTCCCCACGCGGAACTCTACATGCACTGTCCAATAAGGTCACATAGAAAAACATATTACATGTAATCGCAAGCAAAAGTAAACTTTTGTAACAGATTTTTTTTTCACAAGAATATAATACAGTGGATAAAAGTGTTCACAATTTTACTCAATTTTATTGCTTAAAAAATAATTTAAATTTCTGATTAATTATATAATAGAGGTTTTAGGACATATAAAAGTCAATTAATGAAACATTAAACATTTCTTTGCGATTTTTGAATCTCTGAGGTTTTCCCAATAGCGGACACTTCCGAATAGCGGACAACTTCAGAGTTCCAGAGGTGTCCGTTATGTAGAGGTTTTACTGTATTTTTATTATTATTATAAAAAACTTTTATTTGTATCTTTGACAATGCGTATAGAGAAATTTACTTTAAAATATTGTGATGTGCATAGAATATAAAAATAAAATGTTACATCTAAAACCACCGTCCGTAAAATGTTAATATGCAATCATAATCATTTATAAAATCAAATTATTTAATTCATATAGGTTTGAAATTTAAAAAGTAATTGTAACTTTATTCAGAATGTTTGTTTTAAAATACATTGAAAAATCCCCGACACTTAAAGCAAATACTTTTATATCATTGAATATGGAAAAAAAATGTATTTAATGTATGAAATAGATGTACTGAATTTACTTCTTTTATCTCGAATATAATTGATTAATATTATGAAAACAATCGGGATATGACATTTCTTTTTATAAAATTTTTCTTGAGCTGTTTGCTTTAAAATAACATTTGTATTTTTTTGCATTTTTTAATAGCAAAGGTATATGCGTAATAGTTAAAATTAAGACAATGTATATTTAATTTCCGTCCTTAATATTTTGTAAAGTTTATTTTAAAATCGTCATACAACAAAAAGTTATTTGGCAAAGTCAATTATCGAATTATAAGATATGTTTTATGCCAAACATTATCTTTTAAAAAAGAATTTTAATATAATTAAAAAATATGTTTTAAAATGAAATTAAAAACAAGTAAAACGTTTTTTTTAATTATCTACATCCTTTAAAAATATTAACTTGATTTTTTTTGTATGTGTATGTGTTTAATATTAGAATGAAAATAATCGATTTAGTAATCTTTTTGCATAATAAGAATAAAGGACGAATTACGTATATACTGCAAAGTAAATATCGTATATGCTAGTATATAAACCAACGCTGAAATGAAAATTGTTGATATTCAAAAGGAATCACATGTTATTTCGCTGGAATTTACTGATCAACTTATGCACGAGTATATACGAAATATTGTTTTTTTTACAAAAAATGATAAACATTTGATAATAAGTTTATATGTAATATTATATTGTAATATAATTGTTTTGAAAAATAATTTTTTAAATGTAAACTTTAGTGTTTGAAAAAAAAAAGATACTTAACAAAATAATTTAAATGCAATTTTTGAAATATGTTTTGCACTATATTTTTAGGAAAGTTCGAAATATACTGAAAATGAAATGCATTCAATTTATAAAATTATTACGTATAAATACAAAAAACAAATTTATATATATAAAAAATTTAATAAATTTTTTTTAATTCCTTTTATTTTTATACCATTAAGTTAAATATAATGGTTTTCAACGAAACGGTGATGATATTTGATAACAATTACTGATATATCATGAAATACTTTTAAACTTTGATAGATCATGCTCAAAAATATTATTTTTCGATTCTGTAATAATAAAAGAGAAGGAGAAATGTTATTTTTAAACGTATTCTTTTATTTTGAATTCCGCTAAATAAAATTTAAATGATTAAAAAAAGGGGTATTATTGTTTCGTAAAATTTGAAATATATTTTATTTTTTCACAAACTAAAAAAAAAAAAAAGTTAACTTAAATCAGTTTTAGAATTTAGAAAAAAAAGAAAAAAAAAACTGCCAAGAAAAAGAATCTAAACTAATTTTAATCTCATAACCTAATCCAATTTTTTTTTTTTTTTTTTTTTTTTTTTTGTATATTAGTTTAATTAAGACAAAGCATAGTTTTTTATTTTTGTTAAACATATTTATATTAGATTAAAAAAAAAAAAAAAAGGTGTTTTGAACACGAAATTCCTGAAACTTCGTATTAGAAATGTGCAAACGTTAAAAAAAATTTTGTATTCTTTTTTATGTTTCCTTTTCATAAAAATATACATCATTTTAAAGTTACGTGTATATTATATGCTTATGATCACACTGAAATAATTTTAACAGAAATCTCATAAAGTCAAACATGTTTGATAATTTTTGTTGATAAGAATTTTTCATTTATTTACTTAAATTTTCAACAGTATACTTCAGGTTTTCTGATCTGAACACAAGTGAATTTCTTAATTTAGTTTTATCAAATTTTCTGAAATTAAATTACATTTACAAATAGTTTTTATATATTTGGTAAAATTTTAATAAGTTTATGGATACTTGTTAATATATGTATAGCAATTATATACTGATGTAGGGCAATAATATGCTCTCTTTAAGTGTTATAAATGCCCTATGGATGTATAATTTTCTAAAATATACAAGTGATTTACGCAGAAATTATAAATGTGTAAAAGAAAAAAAAAATACGCAGATTTTAAGAATTTTGTCGCGGAATGAGCTGTAATTTTGCATTCCCATATTTGAGCTTAAAATTACATTATATATAAATTACTTAAAAAGAAGATAAACAATATTTAAAAAGGTGTTAAATTACTTTAAACCTCACCACTTTCAACCGTAAACTCAGTCGTCGTCAGAGAATATAAAGATACAAATATTAACATCATAATTTTCAAATATCACATAATTGGTGTCAAAAAGCAGTGAAAGTGAAAGCCAATTTTTAGACCCGGAAAACATTTGGAAAATAATTAAATCTAGATATTGGGGAAGGTGGAATATTGCATGTATTAACGTGTATGAATATTACACACTTTTTGACCCCAATTACGTGATATTTGAAAATTAAGATGTTAATATTTGCATTTTTATATTCTCTGACGACGGCAGTGTTTATAGTGAAAAGTATTAATAATTAAAGTAATTTAACACATTTTTAAATATTTTTTTTGTCATTTTTTTAAAGTAATTTACGCATAGTGTAATTTTAAGTTATATTAAAAAAATCTAGCATTTTACTTATTTATTCTCATATTTGAAGCTTCTTAAAATAGATTTCTTTTTTTTAAATCAATTAATGTTTTTTCGATAATTTATTTTTAAACATATTTTTTGACATTTTCGAATTTTCTCAATTTAATTTATTTTTTTTCCCTTTTTGTCCGACTATAGATGAATGATTTTCAAAAAATTCTTTTAACATAAAAGAAATTTACATATCGTTAACCCGCAACAAAAGTGAGTTATCTCACCGAAACTAAATTTCACAATTACAGTGACAAAAGAAATAATTGCATAATTTTTTTGTAACATGAAATCATAACACCTAACTCCTCATGCAAGAATAACAAGAAAAAATCAAGCGTCAAGCATAGATTATGAAGCACTTTCCAATATATTCAGAATAGAATAACAAAACTGCACCGTTTAAAAAATTAAAATATTACGTCCTATTTCACCATATGGAAATGTATAATGCATGTAATAACCGAATTTCAGCTGTTCCCATCTACAATAGGAAAATTAACTGCTTTTTTTTTAACATTCCTGTTAATGATATAGAGATTTGTATCTATTAACAACATGCATTCTAAAATTTAGTTCATTTAAGAGATACATACATTTGAAAATTCCCCTTAAGCAATTTCCTCTAATAAGGAGAATGCTATGCGAATATTTTTGTCCAGCCCTGTATATGAGGCATAGAAGTTATATATAAAGAGTAAAATGCAAAAAACTAATTAAATTTAAAAACGCATATCGAATTTTAAAACGTACTCTTTAGCAATTATTACGGAAAATCGATTTCTTTTGTGTGTCCCTCTAAATTAATAAAAAAATAATATGAATGCTCTGTTTTAACGTGATCGTAGTGAAGTTCAGTCATTTATATCAGTTTCGATACAGTTGAAACAGCGTAACGTCATCTCATCAAAAGTAAATTTCACTTGAGTAACAAAAGAAAATTTGCATGATTTTACTGCAACATGAAATTATAACACTTCACTCCTCATGCAAGTTGGAAATGTACGTCAAGCGTAGCAAAACGTATGTTTTTACTACCGTGAAGTTTTAAAAATATTTGTATCTTGGTACAATAGTACACTGTATTTGGGATACAGTATGGTATTCGAAATCTTTTGTGACTCCCTGTAAATACTACCCAATTTCTATTATAGAAGAAATAACTTGTAGTAAACTTCAGTAACATATATAAATTTCATAAAATGTTAAATAGCTTAATACAATAAGAACGCTCCCAAACAATGTTTACCTTTATATGTATTAAGTAATGGAAGAATTTTGTATGGACCTGTAAATTGATGACAAATATTATTTGCACCAAAGATTGTACAGAGTATATATTTTAATATATACTTCATAGGTGCATACCAATTTTATTATGTTCGAAAGCGTGTAACATCGTTAAAATGCTCTTGAAACTATTTTTCCCATTGACCGTAATGTAAAGGAATACTTTTGATTGTCCCTGTAGTTGAATGCATCCGTTTTCCATAAGATTTAAAATGACTCTATAGAATTATGCAACAACTATATATTCTAAATTTCAAATGGTTTGGTTGGGCAATTTTGCTCTGTTATATGCTTTCGGACAGACAAACAGACGGACGGACTGAGTGAATGACGAGTATAAGTGCATTATATTTATATAATAACGAATGCTCTTAAAAACGATCATAAAAGCGTAAACCCTTACGAATGAAGACGTTGGATGAAGTTTGTAGAGTTGAGTAATTTTACCTCCCCCCTATACACATCCAAACCTTTTCTGTGGTCACAAATGGACATATAGCGTAATAAAATTATTTTTCGTATGATTACACTTATGAAATTTTTTGTGTCGCAAGACGCACCTATGACAAACCTGTCAGAAGAATAAAACTCAAAATGAATTTTTACGAGATGTGTCAGGTTTTCTTGCTAATGAACGATATTTTATGTGAAAAGAGCTTGCATTTTCATTCACTGTACATGTACACGTTTCGTAACCTTACTTATAAAGTTTTTGAAGCGTTCCTGATGGCAGAGTCTTAATTGGACTTCGCAATTGATTGCACAATTAGATATTGTGGCATAAAAAAAAAAAAAAAAACTGTCAAAATGTTTCTGATTTATACAATTTTATTACTTTCTTCTGTTTTAAGAAGAAAAAGTATTAAATTCGTGAAAATTTTTGAAATCTGTTTTTTTCAACAGATTTACACGTTTTAGGGGTCAAAGAATGCAAAAACATGTTTTTACAAAATGTATGCATGTGAGTCTGTGTGTTTGTCGCCTGTCTGTATGTGAGAAAATTTTTGTGGGCGCTCTATCTCAAGAACTAATGCATGGAATTCTACAAAATTTTAGATTCTGTTAGACCGTGATATAACTAGATCTGATTAGTTTTTGGTGAATGTCGCTCAACAGGTGGCACTGTTATTTAGCATTAGTCACAATTTCTACAATAGCAATTTCTCAAGAACTACTGCATGGATTTTCATAAAACTCTAGATTTAGTTGTACTTGATATAACATGGTACTTATTACGTTTTGGTGCAAATTGCTCAACAGGTGGCGCTGCCATGGTTCATTAATCGTGATTATCACAATAACTTTATCTCAAGAACTAATGCACGAAATTTTTTAAAACTTCAGATTCAATTATTCTCCGATAAAGATTAGTGTTGTTTAGTTTTTGGTCCAAATTGCTCAACAGATGGCGCTCTATGCTGCATTTTTCATGATTTTGCAATAAATGTATCTCTAGAACTAATGCATGGATTTTCATCAAACTTCAGATTTAGTTAGTACCTGATAAAAAATTGATCCTGATTAGTTTTCGGTGTACACCACACAACATGTGGCGCTGTTATGTAGTTTTTTAAAAAGATTTTGTAATAGCTCTATCACAAAAACTAATGCACAGATTTCATCAAACTTCAGATTCAGTAATAAGTTGACATAAGTTGTTGCTGACTACATTTTGGTTCAAACCAGCTAACCAGTGGCGCTGCTATGCTGTATTTATCAGGAAGTATTAACATGCATAAGATAAAAGGAATATTTGGGATTGCCACATCCGACTGTTTTTTTTTTATGGCTTTGTGAAATCGATATTTTTTCTTTTCAAAGGAACTAGCATTGACCAAGCAAGAAAAACAACAGGTATTTGTTAAATATTAAATAAGAAAAAAATTTCACACTGATAACTGAATATAAAACCAACAGAGTGAAAAATGTCAAAGCAGGGAATTGAACCCGGGCCCGTTGAAAAATGTTCGATGAACACATAATTTTGCAGCTAACATGAGATGAAATAAAGACCAGCACAAATGAACTCATATAAATATAATTTTTAATTATTTTTATTCATTAAAATATGGAAAATATAATTAAAAATTATGTGTTTTTATTATTTTATTACACATTAATGATTGTCATGTTTATGTTAATCTAAATCTTGAATGATTGGACTCAAATGTAGAAAAAAAGCACAAGTTTCTTTTTAGCTAAAAGGATATCAGAGAATTTATTAAAAGATAAACTTTGGTTTTCAAAACTTTTCTCACGTTGCAAAAAAAAAAAAAAAAAAAAAAAAAAAAAAAAAGAGAACAACTAAAATTATTATGATCAGTACGCGGAAAAAGAAGAAAAGAAAAAAAGTATATTGCTTGTACAAAATTTAATTTATTACCTTTTTAATGTTTTGCCAGAACAAAATTTAGTTTTTGAATTCTATAATTCAATAATTGAAAATAAAATCTTTTTTTTTTTTTAATACATCTTGGCTTTCCATCAATTAACCTTTTGAGGGCCAAGTAATTGCGTTTGTGTAATACCAAGTTCTCATCAAAAGTTTAAAAAAAAATTCCAAACATGGAAAAGTAATTTTTCTTCTCTTTTATCCCCATCAAAGTTATGAAAGTAAAACTTAATCAAAAATTTCTGGTGTAAATCTTATTAAATATGGTGTAAATCTTAAAAATTGTGTGTTAAATTTAGGTAGGATAAAATATATCTCATCGCCCCTCAGCAGCTGCAGTGAGTTAAACTTAGGGGTTAACAGCAAATTAGTATAAATCCACTACGAAAGCGTTTCGACTTAATCTACCGATTGCTATCATTTAATATAATGTTTCTCGCTGTACGTAATGACAAAATTTCAAGGACTCAATAAATCAAAAAATAGTATTAAAACATAGTGGTGAAAATAACCATTTGGGTTATAGCACTCTCATCCCTGCATAAAATCAACTAAAGATCCCTTAAAAAAAGGAAAATTTCACAGCTACAAAAAATGAATTTCATGTAAAAACAGTTTGAACAGCCTAATTAACTTCTGTCTCTTTCGTCTTCCCCCCCCCCTCTCTCTAATTGAGTGCGACAGAGAATTTTCAGTTGCAACAAAAATCTATTTTTAAACACCATTGTTTTCTAAGAACGTTAATCCCCCCCCCCTTTACACGCGTTTATTTATCTTAACTTGACTCATATATGCATATGCAAAGATGTAATTTTGTACTTCATTTTTACCTCATTTCCTGACCTGCTAGAATTTCTGAATGTTTTCAGAACTTAATTATCATTTAATATTAATTAGATTGCAAATACACCTTTGAGAAAACAGAATAAATTCTGAATAGGTAGTTTAAATATCTAATGCTTTCCGCCCATTTCTCTTGCTTACAACAAGAAAAGAAACTGAACAGAAATTAAAATTTTCTTAATAACTTCACCAATGCTTCCTTTCAACCCATCAAAGACAAAATCGAATGTTTCAAAACATAGGTGAGCCCATGCGCCCAAATTTATGTGTTGAATCAGAAATGCTTCAAACAATATGAATTCCAGTCATAAAAGTGAGCGTGATATTTAAGATTGAAAGTTGAGTTAATAGATTACAAAGAGTGTTCTTATAGGTGCGTTCGTATTCATGTAAATACATAGCACCTATAGTAGTCGTCCAATCCGTCCGTCTGTCCATCAGCCTGCATGTAACAGAGCAAAAACTACCCAACCGAATCATTTGAGATTTATAATACATAATTGTTACATAATTTTGTCGAGTCATTTCATATTTTATGAAAATAGGATGTATAGTTTGATTATAGGGATAATCAAAAATATTCCGTTACATTACGGTCAATAGGAAAAAATGCTTCATTTTTAATGGTTTTACAGCCTGCCAAACAGGATAAAATTGATATGATATTACTGAAGTGTGAGTTAAAATATACTCTCTGTACAATATGGGTGCAAGAAATGTTTATTATTGATTTGCAGAACTATACATAAGAATTCCGTGACATAATAAGGTGATCTGGTGTAATAACGCCAGGCGGGGTAATAACTCCAAGTGCTAATATTATGCATAATTATAATAATCTGGTAAATGACATCCATGTGCTCTGCGCAGAAGGGTTTTGAGTCATATAAATCGCAAAAAACAGCTTCAAGTTAATTTGTTCCCTTTGTAGGTCTTATTGTTTTTACAAAATCTAAAATTTGATCTAAAATCTAAAATTTTTTGCTTGATCTAAAATTTGCGATATACGTTTTTTAATGTGAATACTATTTTTTTTCCCGAAATACTTTGTTAATTGTTAATTACATAAATTTGTAGTGCATTTCATGTACTTTCAAAATGTTGTTGAAGATTTTGGATACCTCCTCGAGATAATTTGTAACTAAAAATGTACTGCGCAATAACTATACCGGGGTAATAACGCCAATCCTTGGCATTAATACCTCGGTTGATTCCCTACAGTGGTCGAGCTACATCCTAAATACTGATTCAAATAAACACAGTTAAAAGTGTGTAATGTTTCTAATAATTCTATTTAAGCGGTCCTTTTTGAGCAAAAAGAAGCTCACGGTCTGATATTCTTTAACCTCACCCCCCCTCCAAAAAAAAAACACACCTTTATTTTATTACACTTTCACAAAAAAATGAACATTTTCAAATAGCTTAGAATGCAATTTGTCAATTTCTAAGTTTGTAGAGTTGGTATTTTTAGAATTGGGCAATCTACATGCAATTATTACATATTATTTCATAGTTTTGTTTGCATGGCTTTATTACCCATATAGGTGGGTAATAACGCCAAATAGCATTGGTCAAGAAATCACGCCATTACATTTTATGAATACATATCTGTTAAATTATTTTTTTATATAGATAGTCAATGAGTTGCTGTATCAAATCATATATTTGTTTGAAAAATACAATCTAAAACTGAGCCGTGAAAATTGGTAGAACCTTAACGTGGCGTTATTACCCCAGGGTACCTTATATGGAAAAACATTGTTTTCAGCATATTTCACTCATGATAAATTATTCATATATAAAGAAATTGATATACGTTGCTGAGATTTATTACAAGTTATTTTAAAGAAATACCGCATGTTAGAGGTCTTTGCTGGAAGTGCATTTTTAATTGTGATATGAGTGTTCAAATTTAACTATATTTTTACATATTGCGCTGTCTGTACAAAGTCTGTAGATCATACACAGGAAAACACAACAGAATTTGTAAAAGTTAAAGATTATGAATGAAAGTAGCTTAAAAATGGTTTTCGAAGAGCTATGCATTTTTATGATGTATGGTATTCCATGATAGCTAAAGAATTCTAGGTTTGCCATGTTGATTACCTCCTACTTAAGATGAAGTCCCATTATTTTCGCATTACTGAATCGAAGATACATAGTCGTATCAAAATTTGTAGTCTGCACTTTTGCATAAGAGTTTAGCAGCTAATGCATAAAGGTCTGAATATTTATAAAATTAATTGTAATACGAACACATACTTTTTCTTCATTTAGTTAATTTTACTTAATTGGGTCGGATCCAAGCATTGCCATCAAGGTTAAAATGGCCTTTAAAAAGTGAAAGTAAATACTACTAAAGGTATTAAAAAGCCATACCAATATGTCCGAATGCGCCATTGTTTTATGTGTCTTCATAGCTGCCAACATCTTCCGCTTTTTCGGCCCGGAAAAATTCTATAGCAAATTTTACTTTTTCAAATCGCCGTAATGCGCTGATTAAATAAGGCAAATATTTCTGTTAAATTTTTCCGGGTCAAAAAATCAGAAGAGTTGCAGCTATGGGTCTTATTGCGAAAAAATAATACATGATACCGAACTTTGGCGTACAACTGAAATCTGTTAATGAAAACTCATTTTTTTATATTGATCATAAAATTAATATATAATTAAGTCGAATTATTTAAAACATACATTGAATCGAAATATGTTAGGAAATACATTTATTGTTACTTTTATTATAAAATCATTAAATTTGGAGAGGAATTCACATCAGCATAATAACAATTTACTAGGGATTATTCGCAGTTCTGAGCAATTTGACAATCGATTTACCGGCATCTCTATTATATAAGTTTAGTCTGGTTATAGGTTGTTATTTGTCATTTAATAGTGTGCTTGTTAGTCGTTTTGGAATCTGTTCTCCTAAAACCTTCCTTTCCGCCAGCCCTATGGCACAAGAATGTTTTTGATAAAACCATGCTTCTAAGAACAACAGTGTTTAAGAAAAACACAGCACAAAATTATTGGTGTTCAATCATAACTATGGAATAAGTTTCTTTCATGAAAAATTGAAAAGTAAATGATGATTAAGGCCATGCATGTAGCTTAATGTGAAATTTTTTTAAAATCAAACATAACCAGAAAAATATAGAAAAACTTTTGAATTAATAAAATAATAGCTCATGGTTGCACCTCACATAGCCCGTGCATCATATCTTCAAGTTGTCTAACTGCTCTTTTGAGGCAGTTAAGGAAGACTCATAAAATAGAATGTTCGTTTGTTAACATTAAAGACGTGTAGGGTAAAATTAACGTTTGACCCTAATTTCTATTTTAGTTTATTTATGGTAAGAAATTCGCGAAATTCGTAGGGCGATTGTTAGCCTGTCGAAAAAATTATAACAGTTTGAAACATTTCTAGCCTAAATATCTTCTCTCTCCCTCATCCTCTCTCTGTGTATGGGAGAAATATTTTTAAGTTGCAACATAAACTATTTTTAAACGCCATTAATTTCTAAGAACGTTAAATAATTGTTTTTTTGTTTTGTTTTGTTTTTCCTCTTTTTAAACGCGTTTATTTATCTTAATTTCATTCATATGCGCAAAGATATTATTTTTAATTTATTTTTTCCCTCATTTCCTGATGTGTTAGAATTCCTGAATATTTTCCGAACTCATTTATCAATTAATATTAATTAGACTGTGTCATTAGTAATTTGGTCATTTCAAGATTTTCCATCACGGCTAAAATGTCTTTTAAAGTGAAAGTGAATACCACTAAAGGTGCTAAAAAGCCATACCGAATTCTCGGAATGCGTATGGCAGTAATCAGTATTATGGGCCTGATTGCGGAAAATAACCATATGGACTGTATTTTGGCGTTCAACTCAAATTTGTGAACGAAAAGTCAGATATTTATTATATGTTATTCATAAAATTAATATATAATTTAGAAAATATGTTAAAACACATTGAACTGGAATACGTTTGGAAATGCATTTATTATTATTTTTTTTGTATATATTCATTAAATTTTGTAAGGAACTCATATCAGCACAACAATACTTTACTAACGATTATTCATTTCAGAGCAACCTTGCAATCGACTAACTGGTATCGCTATTATACACTGGTGGAAACAATTGAAGGGACAAATGGTTTTTTAAAAAATACGAACAAATTAAGTTATGCCTATACGCAAATAAGGTATCAGATGATAATTCAGTTCATTACGGACACACCTGCTGTGCAGTGTTCAGCGTCGCCATAAGGTAGTGGCGCTGCGAATGCTTTTGTGTAAAGGTACTTCATTTGCTCTCCAATGCTTGTAGCGTGAGGACAGACCCGGACTGGCTCCTTTGGGGGCCCTCGGCTGGAGACTGAAAAGGGGCCCCTTACGGGAAATTTAGCAAAAATAGAATATTTTATTTTATTTTTAAATTTAGGCTTGGATGGTAAAAAACTACATTTAGGCTATTTTGTCACTTGGAAAATAGTTGGTAAAATGCAAGCTTTTAGTAATGTTGTTAATTTACTTTCACAATATATATTTATATTATTTTTATACACCATCATACCTAAACTAATTTCATGCTAGAAAAAAAATAAGGATTATTCATTTTAATTGGTTATTACTTAAAATGAGCGTGAGGTATATTTTTAGTTTTCGGCTATCAAATGACTGTCGAAGTCATAATAATCTAAATCCTACTGTGATACCTAAGTAAATATTAAAAGTGACATAACAGAAAAGATATCCGACAATTTATATCACGTAGCTAATGCACACTTACTATGGGAAACTGCATTAAGTTACATAGATTGTCGGATATCTCAAAAACGACTCATTTCCGAAGGGTAGCTCTATTGAGTTTTTTATTTCTCAAAATGATATCTTTCCAACGACATCATTTTCGTCAAAATCGAGACAACAATTTTTTGCGGTCCTCTGTTAGGTGTTGCCCAGTATGTACTAGCTATGTGGCTTAAATTATCGGATATCTCGAAAACAGCTCATTTCCGATGGGTAGTTCTTTTGAATTTTTTACTCCTCACAATAAGATCTCTCCAACAATACCACTTTCGTCAAAATCTAAACTAATTTTTTTGCAATTCCCCAGTAAGTATGCACTAGCTACATTATATAAATTGTCAGATATCTCGAAAACGACTCGTTTCCGACGGGTAGTTTCATTGAGTTTTTTACTCCTCATAATGAGATCTTTAGAACGATACCACTTTCTTTAAAATCGATGACTTACACTTCTTGCAGTTCCCTAGTTAGTATGAAAACGTCAAATTTCAGCATCACGGTTCGAACTGTGAATCTTCTGCGTACTAGCGAGTCTGTTTTCGTAAAAATCTTTCACATACCTTTTCTTGAAGGACATAGCTGACGCTTTGTTTGTTTGTTTGTGTTTTATGCTGGCCAATTATCTACACGTGGGATATAGGCCCAAAGGGGAGGGGTTCCCTCCGTGGGGGGTCTTTCTAAGGAAACATAACAGGTATTTACGCAAGGATATGCAAGGTTCGAAGAAAACCACGGAAAACTCCGAACGGTTAGGCCGACGGTCGCGATTGGGTTCGAACCCAGCACCTACCGTCTACCAGTTTGGAGGTCAGATTCTATCGGCTACTGGTGGGGTCATAGCTAATGCAAGTTGCCAGCTCGTAACATCTACGATGAAGTTCCCTCCCTACAAGTTTTGGAACCTTCGAAAGCACGAACCTACTCAGGGTTTTTCTTATCTTAGTCAGACTGTTCCATCATGCTATCATATATATATATTATCCTATCATATGGGTCTTTTAAAATAATATTACAGAACATTGAGCCTATTATTTGTTGTAGAGGTTTGCATGGGCCCGGGTTTTTCCCGAGACCCGTATCCGGGCCAGTCAGGCAAAGAAATTTAGCGGGAGGACTGGACCGGCTAAAAAAAAATTAGGGAACCTTCCAATCCGATATAAAACCTTAAAAGAAGACGATAAAATATAATCCGCTTTCAGTAAATGCGGAAGCTTTTGCGAGAATGAGTATAAATGTGCGTCATGAGTCGATGCAAGTTTGACACCATCCAAACAAAAACGTGAGCATCGGACAGTTATGTGGTATAAGAGGCAGAGTTTAATTTTTTCAGCAGACTCATACCTAAGGCCGTGATCAGGTGTGTACTTTTTTTCTACGTAGTAGAATTAGGCCAGAACTTGCTTAATTTTTCTCAGAATGTGTTGGGAAGTTATTATGTTCTTGAAAAATATTAATAGCGATAATAAACTTCTGTTAATTGTAACTTTGGATGTGTTAACTTCTCAATAACGCGAAACTTTCTGACTAATTTTTAAATGCAAATGCATAAAATTGACATGCGTGACTATTAAAGGATTTGGGAATAGAATAATTTTTCTATTTTTGGTAAATAAATTATCAAATGGTACGAGATTTTTGTCACGTGATTGCAGGTTTTCCCCCTTTTTAATGATATCGCTTCCAAAAATTTAATTCAAAATGATAACTTTGACAATACTTCTAAAAGATATAATGTCTTTATCAAAAAATGGAAGACGCCATTCGATTTCATAGGTTCTGAATAAGAAAAGACAGAAAAACTTATGCATTTCCGAAGAAAATGAATTTAGAAATGTGTCTGTAACTAACTCCTTTGGATTTGAAAAAAGCTCTAATAAATGACAGAGAAATATTTTTGACAAATATATTTTTTATAATACATCTTCAAAAGTTAATCATGTTTTTATCATCTTTTTTTTCTTTAAATCTAAACTACATTAATTTTATAATGAATCTTTATTTGAATGTTCAAAAATCTAGGCTTCTAAGTAATCATTAATGTTATTATCGTGTATTTTCTATGTTGCAAAAACGTCGTGATTTTAAAGTATAGTTTTAAAATATAAAATATTCCATAAATGTGTATGTGGTATTCTTTAAAAGGATCTTAATTGCATGTTAAGAAAACCTATTTTTTTTTCTTTTTTGCAAATTGAGTGGAATCTGGTCGTCCTTACTACTTAACCAAGTATTAGAAGTTTTAAACATTTTTCAATGTTTAAAAATTTTCTCATTTTTTTCTTTCCTTTTCGTACTGTCGCTCTCGTACAACTGCTTCATGTTGACCACACTGTGAAATTGCACTAGTTACAACCATACTATACGAGATTGGCAAGTAAGCGTCGCGAAGCACTTGGAATCTGATTCTGTGAGTACTGCAGAAAGGGCGATGTATCAGTCGTACGCCCTATTCCGTCTGTCCTACGACATGACGCGACGAAACTATGTAAGTTATCATGAAAAAACTGTGAACTGTTTAAAATTTATTGTAAACGCATATGATTATTGAAAAATACTCAATTTTTTTCTTATGTAAGTAGTAATTATAAAATCGTATATTCCTTTTTTGAGTGGCACTTTCGGGGCCTCTTTGGGCCGGGGGCCCTCGGCGATCGCCGACCAGCCGACCTGGCCAGTCCGGGCCTGCGTGAGGACGTTTTAAACGCTCTTAGATGCACCCAATTCTTGTTTTTTTTAATTTATTTTTAAATTTAACGTTAATATGGCTACTCCTCATCATTTAAATGATGCAACAAGATGGCGAATTGTTGGAAGGCTTGAGGCCGGACAATCACAAGCTACATGTTGTAAAGAGCTCGGGGTTCCAAAAAGTGTGGTCTCCACTCTGTGGAAACAATTCACGTCCGCCGATATGGTCAAGGCCGTACGCAACAACTCCACAACTCTCTCGTCACCTGTATAATGCAACATGAACATCCATTTCACGGATAACTATCACCCAGAGGCTTAATGCAGGTGGCCTGTATGCCAGACACCCTGCAGTCTGCATCCCTTTGAGTAGGAACCACGAAAAGGCTCGTCTAGCATGGTGGCGAGAACACCTGTTTTGGACAGAGGATAATTGGGGGCAGGTACTCTTCAATGGTGAGTCACGATTCAGTGTGGACAGCGACTCGAGACGTGTTCTCATGTGGAGAGAACCCGGGAGTTAATATCGGCTCTCTAATATTGTCGAAAAGGACCATTATGGTGGAGGTGGTTTGATGATCTGGGCAGGCATCATGGCAGACGGATTTACCGACCTCCATGTGTTTGATAGAGATACTCTGACGGGTCAATCATACAGGGACGAGATTCTTACACCCTATGTGCTACATTTTTGCAGAGCATATGGACAAAATTTCATCTTTATGGACGATAACGCCCGTCCACATAGAGCCCAGTTGGTGGACGAATACCTCGAATCGGAGAATATTCAACGAATGGAGTGGTTCCCTGACCTTAATCCCATCGAACACGTATGGGACGCCCTTGGATGAACTGCAGCTCGAAGACCAGCTTCAATGACTATCGAAGAGCTCAAGGGTGCCTTGGTGCAAGAGCAGGTGCGTTTGCCACAGGAATTAAAAAAGACACTGGTAAACAGTATGAAACGCCGATGCGAGAGTTGTGTAGCTGTTAAAGGCGATCATACACCTTATTAGACATGTTTGCTCTGACTGCCAGACTGTAGGTCATCTGCTCTGCTGGACACTTGCCCAATTTCCTTATTTAGGCTGCAGATTATGCCCACTTTTGTTTTTCCATGCATTAGTCTTATATCGGATGATATTTTGGCCAATTTTCGTTTTATTTTCTTTGTTAGTTATTTTTTAATTGCAAAATAACCGTTTCCTTTTAATTGTTTTCATCAATGTATAAATATAATCCAGTTATAAATTGTTATTTTTTATTTACAGTATGCGGCTTTAATCGTTTTGGAATCTGTTCCCCTAAAACTTTCTTTTTCGTCAGTACTAATTGGAATGTTTCTCATGAAGCCGTGCTTCTAAGAACAACAATGTTTAAGAAAAATATGCATTGTTGATTTCTTACACTTTTCTCCGGGATGGATTCCTGTGACTCTGGGGGGGGGGGGGGGGTGATGTCCTTGAATTCAACACTGAAAGTGTAGTAGAAAATTATTGATGTTCAAGCATGACCATTTATGAAAATTGGAAAAAAATGGTAGAAGACACGCATATAAATTACAGTGAAAAAAATTCTGAAAGCAAGATTAACCAGAAAAATATAGCAGAAACTTTTAAATTAATAAAACAAACAACAAATGGTTACATGCCACATGGACCGTGAATCATTTGTTCCAGTAGTATAACTGCTCTTTCGAAGCAGTTATTAAAAACTCATAAAATAGAATGTTCATCTCTTAACTTAAGCACGTATAGGATAAAATTAAAGTTTGACCCTCATTTCTATCTTAGTTTATTTTATGGTAAGAAATTCGCGAAATTAGAAGGATGATTCTTAGACCGTCGAAAAAATATTCTCTTGCCGTTGTACGATGTTGTATTGGTGATCCACTGTGCATTAAAGAGACATTTGAAAATTTTAATAAATAATCGTCGTTTCTGAAATTCCAAAACGGCGTTCATTAGGTTATATCAATTGAATAACCTTTCTGGAAAAATGATGGTGATGAACATGCAGCTTAATGAAATCACAGTCAATAAAATTAGTTTATAAGCTGACAAAATCATTAGTTTTATTTAATTAGTTGATACATAGATTGGTTAACCAATTCGATCACAAGTGACATTGCAAACAATTAGGATATTTTTTTGCGTTTAACATTTAACTACAGCAATTAAATATCAAACAAATATAGAGTTTGAAAAAATAAATTACTAAATACGATCAAATATGACGTTTGAATTTAAACAGATAGCAGAAGAAGCGTTTGTAATAATGCAAAGAGTAGAATAAATTGATTGGATTTAATATTTGCTCAATATTTCAAGTTTAGAGATTTTATTCAGAAATAATAGTTGTAAGCAACGATTTTTTTTAAATAGGATATTGCTTGCATATCTAAGTTCACAGAAAATATTATTATAAATGGTTCTAAATTGCTACTTAAATTTTGACAGAAGATAAAAGAAACAAGCTGGAAATTGCTCGTGAAGCGTAGTAAATGAGGTGCGTTCGTACGATAACGAAGTTTTAAAAATATCACTCTCATACATCAATCTCATAAAATTGTAAATAGTTAATTACAATTAAAATGCGCACCAAACAATGTTCTCCCTATACCATTATGTAATGGAATACTTTGGTGTGACCTTGTAAATCAATAACAAATATTCTTTGTACCACAAATTATGCAAAATGTATATTATAATATGTACTGCATATTAATTTCATTATGTTCGAATCAGTGTAACACCATTAAAATGCATTTGAAACATTTTCCCCCATTGATCGTATAATGTAACGGAATACTTCTCATTGTCCCTGTATTTGAACTATGTATCCGATTTTGATAAAATTTGAAATAATTCTTCAAAATTATGTAATAAATATGTTTTTTTAAATTCCAAACGAATAAAGTGCATTTGAAACTCCCCCCCCATGGACAGAAATGTAATGGAATACTTTTTATTTTCCCTGTAATTGATCTATTCATCCGATTTTCATAAAATTTGAAATGACTCGACAAAATTATGTAATAATTATATATTTTACATTTCAAACGATTCGGTTGGGTAGTTTTTGCGTTGTTATGTTGTCCGGACAGACGGGCTGAACGACAACTATTAGGTGCTACGTATTTACATAATTACGAACGCACCTAAAAATCATATTATTCACTGTTAATGTTTTTGTCATGCTACTTACTGGAATGTTTTTGATGAAGCTATGCTTCTAAGAATAACAGTGCTTAAGAAAAATACAGCACAAAATTACTGATGTTTAGTCGTAGGCTACAGAGCGGGTTCCTTTCATGAAAAACTGAAAAACAAATGATGATTAAATATATGCATATTGCTTTGTGTGAAAAAAAAATCATTAAAGTGAAGTAACCAGAAAAATATAGCAGAAACTTTTAAATTAATAAAATAACATCTTATATTTGCATGTCACTTGGACCATGCATTATATGTTCAAGTAGAATAACTGCGCTTTTGAAGCAGTTAAGTAAGATTCAGAAATTAGAAATTTTATTTTAACATTACGCATAGGATAAAATTAAAGTTTGACTCTTATTTCTATCTTAGTTTATTTTATGGTAAGAAATTCGCGAAATTAGAAGGACGATTGTTAGTCCGTCGGAAAAAAGGTTCTCTTGCCGTTATATGATTTTGCATTGGGTTTACACCGAACATTAAAGAATCATTTGCCAATTTTAATAAATAATCGCCATTTCTGAAATTTCAAATCTGCGTTCATTAGATTATATCAGCTGAATAACTTCTCTGAAAAAAGTATATTGATAAACATGCAGCTTAATGAAGTCATAGTCAATAAAATTAGTTAATTAGTTGACATAATTCTTAATTTCATTTAATTAGTTGATGCACAAATTATTTAACCGATTCGATCACAAGTGACATTGCAAACATAAACAAGGGTATTTTTCTTACATTTAACATTTAACCACAGCAATTACATTTCAAAGAAATATGGAGTTTGAATAAATAAATTACTAAAGACGATCAAACATCACGTTTGAAATTAAACAGATAGCAGAAGAAGCGTTTGTTATAATGCATAGAGTAGAATAAATTGATTAGGTTTAATTTTTGGTGAATATTTCCATTTTAGAGATTTTATTCAGAAATAATTGGTGTAAGCAACGATTTTTTATTGGATATTGCCTGTATATCTAAATTCACAGAAAATATTACTATAAATGGTTTCAAACGGCTAGTTAACTTTTGGAAGAAGATAAAATAAAAAAATCATGTTATTCACTGTTAATGTTTCTGTCATGCTATTTACTGGAATGTTTCTTATGAAGCCATGCTTCTAAGAATAACAGTGCTTAAGAAAAATGCAGCACAAATTTACTGATGCTCAATCGTGGCTATAAAGTGGGTTCCTTTCATGAAAAACGGAAAAATAAACGATGATTAAAAGTATGCATATCGCTTGGTGTGGGAAAAAATCCTAAAAGGGAAAATAACCAGAAAAATATAGCAGAAACTTTTAAATTAATAAAATAACAGCTTGTCGTTTTACAGCATAAGGTCCGTAGATCATATGTTCAAGTAGAATAACTGCGTTTTTGAAGCAGTTATGGAATACTCATAAAATAGAACGTTTGTCTGTTAACAATAAGCACGTGTAGGATAAAATTAACGTTTGACCGTCATTTCTATGTTAGTTTATTTATGGTAAGGAATTATCAAAATTAGAAGGACGCTCGTCGAAAAAAAAAAGTTTTCTCGCCGTTATATGATTTGGCATATTGATAGATGGATTGGTTAATTAATTAGATCACAAGTGACACAGCAAATAATTAGGATATTTTTCTTACACTTAATATTTAACCACAGCAATTAAATTTTAAACAGATATTGAGATTGAATAAATAAATTTCTAACGACGATCAAACATGACGTTTGAATTAAAAAAGATAACAAAAAAAGTGTTTGTAATAATGCATAGAGTAGAATAAATTGATTGGGTTTAATTTGTGATAAATATTTCTAGTTTAAAGATTTTATTCAGAAATAACTGGTATAAGCAATGATTTTTAATTGGACATTGCTTGCATATCTAAATTCACAAAAAATATTATTATAAATGTTTTTAAATTGCTAGTTAACTTTTCCCAGAAGATAAAAGAAACAAGTTGGAAAAAGCACGTGAAGCGTAGCAAATGAGGTGCGTTTGTACGATAACGAAGTTTTAAAAATATCACTCTCACATATCAATCTCATAAAACTGTAAATAGTTAATTACAGTTAAAATGCGAACCAAACAATGTTCTCCCTATACCATTATGTAATGGAATACTTTTGTGTGACCTTGTAAATCAATAAAAATATTCTTTTCACCACAGATTATGCAAAATATATGTTATAATATGTACTTTATAGATGCATATCAACTTCATTATGTTTGAATGAGTATAAAAACATTAAAATGCATTTGAAGCATTTTTCCCATTGACCGTAATGTAACGGAATATTTTGATTGGCCCTGTTATTGAACTATGCATCCGATTTACATAAAATTTGAAACAACTCGACAAAATTATATAATAATTATTTAAATTTCAAACGAATAAAATACATTTGAAACTTTTTCCCCATTGGCCGTAATGTAATGGAATAATTTTGATTGTCCCTGTAATTGATCGATGCATCCGATTTTCATACAATTTGAAATGACTCGACTAAAGTATCTAATAATCATACATTTTAAATTGAAAACGATTTGGTTGGGTAGTTTTTGAGTTGTTATATGCTGACGGACGGACAAACGGAGTGACTGAACGACAACTATAGATGCTACGTATTTACATAATTACAAACGCACCTAAAAATCATGTTATTCACTGTTAATGCTTCTGTCATGCTATTTACTGGAATGTTTCTGATGAAGCGATACTTCTAAAAGTAACAGTGTTTAAGAAAAATGCAGCATAAAATTAGAGATATTCATCGTAGGCTACAGAGTGGGTTCCTTTCATGAAAAACTGAAAAACAAACCATGATTAAAGGTATGCATATCGCTTTATGTGAAAAAATTCCTAAAAGTGAAGTAACCAGAAAAATATGATAGAAACTTTTAAATTAATAAAATAACAGCTTTTGATTACATGCCACACGGTCCGTGCATCATATGTTGAAGCAGAATAACTGCGCTTTTGAAGCAGTTATGGAAGACTCATAAAATAAAATGTTCGTCTTTTAACATAAAGCACGCATAAGATAAAATTAAAGTTTGACTCTCATTTCTATCTTAGTTTACTTTATGTTGAGAAATTCGCTAAATTAGAAGGGCGATTGTTAGCCTGTCGAAAAAATTTTCTCTTGCCGTTATATGATTTGACATTTTCTTTATAACGAGCATTAAAGAGTCATTTAACAAATTAAATAAATAATCGCCATTTCTGAAATTTCGAAAATGTGTTCATTAGATTATACCAGATGAATAAGGTCTCTGAAAAAAGGGTGTTGATAAAAATGCAGCTAAATGAAATCATTGTCATTAAAATTAGTTAATTAGTTGACAAAATTATTAATTTCATTTAATTAGTTGATACATAAATTAGTTAACCAATTCGATCACAAGTGACATTGCAAAAAATTAGGATATTTTCCTTGCAATTAACATTTAATCACAGTAGTTAAATTTTAAACAGTTATAGAATTTAAACTAATATGTAGCGTAAAATGGGGTGAATAGGAACAACGGGGTGAATAGGAACGAAACTTCCCAGTCATACAAATAAATTCTTTATAAATATATGTGATGATATTTTTATTTGCCAATTTTTGTATAAGAAGGTAATAACATTAACAACAGATAAGTATTGACACTTTCGTCTTAAAATAAAGATTAAAAATGTTTTTTCAGGCGATAATTATATTGCAAAATAAAATGAAAAAGAATTAAAATTATTCAAACGCTGACCGTGAAATAAATCTAGAGCAACTAATCTGTGTTCACTATTTGTATGGTTCACAGACCACAACCCTTATTTTACTCTGTTTGTTGTGTTCGGTCTTGCTTATCTGTCAAAGTTCATGCGTGCAATGTCTTTTTTTTATCTTCGACTTATCTAATGTACACGAGTCGTAAGTTCAAAGTAATGAAAAAATATCTATTCTTACTTGCACAATCATTATTTGTACCGTACAAATTGGTAGAATAATGAATTTATATCGTAGAACTTACATAAGTCAAGGCAATATCAAGTGATTTAGTAATTTATGTATAGTATCATAATAGAATACAAGAACGTTTATTAAATTTACTATTGCAACTTTTGTTATTGTGACATGGACATAAGTGTAGTTAAGCAAAATATAGGTGAATATTATTTGTGCTTTTTCTACAAACGATTTACGATTTATTAAAATCCTTTCAAATGCATGAGAAATTTGAATTTTTTGATATGTTTATGGAATCCGATGATGGTTATGGTTCGATATGTACACTCTTAAAACGAAAGAGCTGATTTGGCTTCTCATAAAAGAGCTGTAATTTTTTCGATCATAAAAGAGTTGCAGGCCCGTAACCAGACGGGGGGCAGGTGGGGCTGAGCCCCCTCTAGCGTCCTTTAGAGACCCCTCTAACGATTTCTTTACTTTCTACCTTTTTAACAAAATCCATATTTTAACTTTTCTCAAAAGAAAAAAAAAAAAAGTCAGAAATTTTTTTAGATCTCTTAATTGCCTTGAATAAAATGGGAATACGCCAAAAATTTTGTATTCGGAACCCTATTAGATTAATTGTTTTCGGTTATCTTGCTAGCGTTTTCGAGTGCATTTCTCGAAACACATTTTAAAGGAACATTTCTTTCTCCTGAAAAAAATTAAGTCCAGATGCACTAACTGGTCACCACATGTGTTAGTACACCATTATATTTTCAAAGTAACGATCTTACGCAGGATGAATGGAAATGGTCACATGGTGTTCAAGTTGACCGATAATTAGTCAAGCAATGGTCAAAATCTTGACTAAGACGGTCATTAAAAACCCATGTTTCTAAATTTTAATGGTTTGCCTGCTGACAATACGTACTTATCAGTAGATTTAGTTAACGATGAAATATCACTTGGAAACTAGAATGTTTGAAAATTAAAAAGATAAAAAATGTCAATTTATACACGTGGAATAAAAAAAAAGCTTGTAATTGTTTCATGTTATGGATTACATGGGTGTATATTAGAAAAAAAGAAGTTTATTTTATTTTATTTTTATTTATTTATTTTATTTATTATTTTTTTTTGTTTGTTTGTTTGTTTGTGTGTTAAATGAAAACATTTTTTTTTTAATTTTTCATATAACAATAAAAAAATTAAACAAAAAAAAAAAAAAAAAAAAAAAAAAAAAATGATTAAGGTTAAGTTTATTATAAGATTACGGCAAAAATATCTGCAATTATTTGATGTATGGTGCATAAAATTTATTTTCAAGCGCTACATTCTAACATATTTGCAGAATAATTTTTATATATAAAGACATAAAATTTGTAGACATGGTTATTCAGTCTCAAAGAATAAAACTGTGTAATTGTGTTTTATAATGTTATTTTTCAATTTAAAAAAGCTGCTTTTTGACATATTCGCGAAATAATTTTATTTATAAAAATATTTGCAGGTATATGGACTATAAGAAATCAAACAGCATTTTATGTTTTTCTGTACCAGAAAAATAATCTGTCAAAAAATGATGGCAGATTTAACGTTATTGGTTGATTTTCATAGTATTTAAGAACAAAATGCTAGTCGTCGAGTAGCAAATTATTATAACTCTTGATACATGGCATTTATTTAAAAAAAAAAAAAAAAAAAAAAAAAAAAAAAAAAAACGGCAAACAGTATTTAATTCTTATTCCTCTGAATGAGAGAAGATGACATTTTTAAACAAATGGAAAGTAAATCATTTCTTGAATGCATCATGAAAATTTCTTGTTATTGAGTGAAAGAAAAAAAAAATATTTTTTACGATTAATTAAAACGGGAAAACACCTAATAATAAACAGCCGCCTTATACATTTAATGAAAATTATTCACAAATTTTGAAAATGGGTGTTCGTGTCCTTGTGCTCTTTTTCTTTTTCTTTTTTTTTTTTTTTTTTTTTTTTTTTTTAATGACATTAGACACATTTTAAGAAACACGTGTACAACATATGCGAAAGAAAAGCAGTATTGAAAAACATAAAATTAAAATCCATTTTTTTTTTAAACAAAAACACTATTAATCCCTTGGGGACAAGCGACCCATGTATGTGCCGCAAAAAGTGCTCAGAATCCTTGTTTATTCTCAGCAGTAAAATTTTATTGCTTAATTTGCCTTATTAAATCGGAGCATTTTCTCGATTTGATAAGGCACAAATTTTTGTTTTTAAAAACCGATGATAAAACATTAAAAATTTTATAAAAGGCTTCCATCCCGATGGGGTTAAGTCCAGATACGTTTCAAAAATATGAAATTAATATACATTAAAAAATGATTAATGTTTGAAGTTACATAATTATATGCAGAAATTTAAATTTAATTATTATTGTGAAGAATTTATTAGTTTATTTTATACAACCTATTTTTAATAAAATAAGATCAGGCAAAATTAGATTAAAAGAGAAACTCATATCATCATTAAATTAAGTCGTATTTAAAAAAGCCGTGACTTTAAAATGATCTAATAATTTAGCAGAAAATAAAATATTAATAAAATTTAATAAATTACGATTTGCTGTTAGTTAAAGATATTAAAAGTAGGAAATTAAAATAAGAATAATAAATTAAGTTTCATTAAGTATGTATTTTCTACCATAACATATGCAAAAAAACTGTTAATTTTTAACTAAAAAAAAAAAAAAAATTATCAAAAAGAAAACAGATTTCAAAAACTATTGCAAAGTATTTTTTTTTCATAATAATTAATAAGACATTGAATTAAGAGCATTGTATTTACCATGCTTATTATATGATATTTATGTACATTAATTTGATTTTTTTGGAGTCAGCCCCAATCTCAACAAAATCAAAAATAATTATCCTTTAAAAATTATAACAAAATTCAGCAAAAACATTGCGAAAATAAATTTAATTTTAAATCAATCAACTCTAACTTAGAATCCCATATTTTAAAATCTGTGTGTTTGGTTGGTCCCCCCCCCTCCCCCCCAATAATGGCCAGTACAAACGCATTATTTTATACTAACCATAGTTATAGTTACTTACTTGGAGTTACTTATTTATCTTACTTGGAAATATACATTTAAACACGTGAGATAAAATGTTAGAAAAATGGTAAGATTAAATTTTTTAAACTAAATATTAAATCAGAAAAAAATTCATAGATAATTGGATATGTATCTATTGGACACTTACATTGAACTTGGCTGGACTTGTATAGACACCAAAAAGTCAAATTAATGTACATAAAAATAAATATAATAATACGCATGGTAAATACGCATGCTCTTCATTTAATTTCTTATTAAATATATTGTGTAAAAATAATATTTTAAACCTTGCAGTAGTTTTTCAAAAAGGTTTTATTTTTGGTTAAAAAAAAGTATTTATTTTCCGATGATCATGAAGTATTTTGCATTTATTAATTTCCTTATAGAAAAAATCCGTTATAGAGAGGTTTTACACTCTATACACTGTAGAGACTATAGGCAGGCCCATTTTATCAGTTTTTGCTATATTTAGTTTGCTTAAAATATGGATTGTTAAAAAATGTTAGCCTCCCCAGAAAATTTTCAGAGCCCCCCCTGGCATGTCTCGCTGGTTACGGCCCTGAAGAGTTGTTTTTCAAAAAATTAAATCTGCTTGATCTAAATTGGTTATTTAAATAGCTCAACTTCATTTAAATTGGTTAAAACTAGAGTTATTTCAACTCTTTTTTGAGAAGCTGTCTTTCAACATTGAGATGAGTGTATTTCAGCTCAACTTGAGCTATTTTGTGGCTGACTTCTTAAGAGAGTATATGGTATGGCATGGTTATGGTGTATACTGATAAAGATAAATATACACTGAATAGTGCACGGAATAATTGAAATATACTGAATAACTGAGTACGGATATACTGAATAGTTATTTTTTTCTGAATACCGAATACTTGGCGGACAGGCGAACGGATACCGAATATTCGCTAACTGAATAGTAACTGTTAGGCCAAGTATCAAATATTCAACCAAATACCAAATTTTCGGTTGGCCAAATACTTTTATATTTTAAGGTTTAAGAGCATTAAGATGTTCAATTTTAAAACAATTTTACATAATATTTAATACAGAAACTTACATATTGATAAACAAGAGCTTTTCACAAGCAAACTATATATATACATACAGGGTGGTTAGTTATTAACGTCAGGTGTTCAAAGCCCTCTAGCGTGTAAAGTTTTGGTCAAAACATAATCAAATTTGATCAGCATACATAGTAGACCATGGGATTTCGAATTCTTAAAAAAAAATAAGATAAAAAGTTTTAAAAATTGCCACTAGGGGCAATTTTAGCCTTGTTTACCGACTAAAATGCATTAATTTGCATAAATTCAGCTGTGTATAGCAATCATGAGTATAAAAGGAAAGGCTGGGAGAGTTCTGATCATTATCAACTCTCACCATACTTTACTAGTCAAGCTGTGTTAACAGCAGAACAAGTATTGCAATGATGCTCGTCCTGGATTTCACCGATTACAGAATTTGCCAAAAGAACCGATGAGCATAACAAATTTACAAAAGATGATTCATCGATTTGAAACTATGCGGCAACAAGGCCTAAAACGCAAAGTGACTAGTCAATAACAAGTTGACGAAGTTGTAACTGCTTTGTTGAACAAGAGATGAAAAATGTGCAGGTACCATCAGCACTCAGGCAGTATTCCAGCAGTATAAAATTGATCTGTACTGTATTTTTTGCCATTTAATCATTCAACATTTACACTAATACACTTTTGGTGCGCCAAAATTGCTGATTTTATGCAAATTAAATGCATTTTAGTTGAATTTCAGCTAAAATTGCCCCTAGTGGAGATTTTTTAAACTTTTTTTCTTTATTTTTTTTAAGAATTAAAAATCCCATGGTCTACTATGTATGCTGATCAAATTTGGTTATGTTTCGCCCAAAACTTTACTCGCTAGAGGGCTCCGAACACCTGACGTTAATAACTAACCACCCTGTATATATATATATGTATATAACTTCTTTGAGTTATTTAAGAAATAATAGTTATAAAACGTTTTAATGAATAAAATTTTAAATTGCATGGTTCCTTTTATCAATTAAACAAATGAACAAAACTTTCTCTCATTAAAGAACGAACATTTTAAAACTAAACAGAAATTGCGAAAAAAATTAAATGAATTTACAGGATCATATATTGTTAATTTATCAGGAAGAGACTGCAATAATAATAAATAAATAATACTATTTATACAGATGGTTGCAACTCATCAAGAATACATAATTTCTACTCCTTTTCATTTAGAAAGAAATTTTTTAAATGCATCCTAGATCAGTATCTGGAGTGGGTGATTATTTTCAGAGATTGTAAATATACACGTTATTCCTAAAATCTTGTATAAAACTTTCAACGGAGATAATTTAGTCAAGAGAAACATTTTTTAGACAAGAAACACCATCTTAATTCACTATTAAAATTTTTGCCCTAGTTTGAACCTAATTTTGGTGGTCAGTAGCTGCCACCATAAGATGGTGAAATCTCGTACCAACATTTGGAGCTTCCTATTTCAACCTCGTTCCAAGTATTGGAACTATGCTTCAACAGTCGCTCCAAATATTGGTTCAAGAATTCACCATCTCACAGTAGCAGCTATTGAGCACCAAAATTTGGTTCAAACTAGGATAATATTTTTAATATTTTCATTTACCCATCAAAATTATAATTCAGTTTCATTCAGTTTAAAATACTGGGTTCACTCAGTTAAAATACTGGGATCACTCAGTTTAAAATACTGGGAGTGCAACTACGCGTCGAAATTGAACTTTTGTTCACAATTTGTCAATAATGAAGATATATAATAGAGTGATTCGCTTCATATTAATTTTTCTTGTATTAAATATGATGATATCATTAAAACTGACTGAGTTTTGACCAGTGACATAGTATAAATACTTTCAACTGCACTCGAAATAAAGGAATTGCTAGTTCATATTTTTTCAGATATGAATGGTGGCAATTTTCATCACTTCTCATCATGCTATATTTCACACAAGTCAAAGCAAGTTTGTTGAAAATATAGTTGTGATACCTTTATTATTGTTAAAGTTAGAAACGAAAATCCAAGCTTGACCTCGAAACTTATGCAATCCATTTGCTGTCTTTGATTTGAGAGTAGCCTTAATTGAATATTTTGGCGCCTATGTGTAACCAATATAGTCACCTATCGCTTCATAGTAGGGATAAGGATAATGTCAACTATTTGCAAAAGTAAATTTGAAATGTTCTCTTAAACAAAAAAGTACACGCAGTAATTTTTTTATGTGAAATATCAGAGAATCTACAGGTAATCTGTCATCTTAAGTCTTTTGTAAAATTACAGAGATTAGAAAAACACAGATTTTGTTAAATAACGGATAAATTATTCGGTAAATTTACAACAGATTCTGTAAATGAACATCGTTCAAAATATAGAAGACTCTGTAAATTTATTTTTAATGATAACAATTTAATTTAGTTTTCAAAATCAGTAAATCACTCAATCTTCAGTGAGCCTAAAAAAATGGATCTTTTTGAGTAAGTGAGTGATTTTTCTAAGCTCGGTATCATTTTATTATTATTATTATTATTTCTAACTATTCTGGGATTTGGACCTGAGACATTTTAAGAGTGGAGGAACACCCTACTGAGTGCGTTTTTAATATTGTTCAAAATATGTCTTTTATGATTCAGCCCGGAAAAATCGATTAAAATCCCCACTAATAAGGAAGAGATCAACTTTCAATCAACTTTTTTTTTTTTTTTTTTTTTTTTTTTTTAAAGAAAAAAACATTATTTTTTATGTTACAAATGCAAGGTTCGCACACTCCTTGGAATTTCCAAGGACTCTGGCACCACTATTAAAAATGAGAAAATTTGCATTTAATTTTTAAACCACCACATTCGTAATCCCCACCTTTATTCACAGATTTTACGATATTTTTCTGCGGTGAAACACTTCGAAAATATTCTTAAAATTTACTGGTAGAACTGTGCGAACCCTGCAAATGATTTGCAAAATAATTTTATAAGTGTATACTCTGAATTTCAAATTTTGTACAAACATAAAAATATCTTTAAGTAAAGACGAAATCCCTACACTGTAAAAAAAAAGGTCGATCTACTAAAAAAACTTTAGTGATCCTTGTAATTACTAAAAATTTTTTAGTAATCTTAATCGGTTACTAGAAAATCTGTAAGAATCACTAGAAAAAAGTTAGCAAAGAATAGAGTTAATAGTTTTATATTTTTAATAGCTCTTACTAAAACTCAGTTGGTGTGGCCTTGATAGCATAGTGGTTATAGTAACGGACTAAAGGGTAAAAGGTCCCGGGTTCGAAACTTGCCACCGCTAAATACACCCCGAATGTCTGTAGTGTCTCGTTAATAAAGGAATTATGAAAATCCGATCGGAGCTGTAAGGAATGTTTAGTGCTGCCATCTATTGCGGTTTTGCCGAAAATCTTCCGCTTCAGAAGTTTAGATGCAGCTCGAAGGAAGCTCCTCCGCTTCAGTTGCACGTAATGGTTATTAAAAGTAATTTTGGAGCTATTACTAAAATTTGCTTTGTGGTTCATACTAAAAATTTTTAAGTTAGTTATACAAAAAATTCTTTTGTTCAGTTTACAAAAGAAATGCTTCTTTCACTTGCAAAAAAAAAAAAAAGTTTGTAATGGTTACTAAAAAATTCTGTGGAATAGAAATTTACTAAGAAAATTTTAGTAACCTCTTGAATTTTTTTTTTACAGTGTAGAGGGAATTAGGTATAATATAAGAGAAATGTGGGTTCAAAATTATTTCAACTACAGCGCTGACGATGCGGATCCATGTCCAAGTAGTAAGATACTCCAGAACAAATCAGCACGCTATCAATCTTATAGTAATCACACTTTGAAACCACTTGATTATCCAACTTTATTATACAGCTGTTTTCAAATTCATTCAATCATTTAGGCGGCATATAGCCAAAATAAATAAATAAATAAAAATAACATTTATTTTCTGTATCTTTGTCTGTCTGAAATAGGCTAAGAAAAAGGTTGAATAACGAATATATCGAGGTCAATTACTGAATGTTTCAAGCTACAATCAACAGTCTATTGCATTAGAATATCTAAAAATAGTTTTTTAGAGAACAGGGAAAACTCGAGGAATCAATCAATCAATCCACCAATCCATAAATGTTAAAAAACTTCTGATCTAATTGACTAATTTTAAGGAATCTTAACCCTTTAAGACCTGCACTGTAAAAAAAAAATTCAAGAGGTTACTAAAAATTTCTTAGTAAATTTGTATTCCACAGAATTTTTTAGTAACCATTACAAACTTTTTTTTTTGCAAGTGAAACAAACATTTCTTTTGTAAACTGAACAGAAGAATTTTTTGAATAACTAACTTAAAACTTTTTAGTATCAGCCACCAAGAAAATTTTAGTAATAGCTCCAAAATTATTTTTAGTAACCATTACGTGTGTCCGAAGGGCAGGAGCCTCCTTCGAGCTGAATCCAGTGGGTAAAAAGACAGACTTCTGAAACGGAAGATTTTTGGTAAAGCCGCAATAGATGGCAGCACCAAACATTGCTACCTGCTGTATCTTGACATGTTTCTAAAGGGGAGGGAAAGTTCAGAGATCGTTACCCATGCTAACTGCTACGACAGGATTTTCATAATCCCTTTATTTAACAAGTACTTACATTGCATACATTCGGTGGATATTTGGTGGCGCCCAGCATCGAACCCGGGTACTTTCAGCCTTGAGTTCGGTGCTATGATCACTAGGATATCACGGCCACACCAAGTGAGTTTTAGCAATAGCTATTAAAAATGTAAAACTATTAACTCTATTCGTTGCTAGCTTTTTTCTAGTGATTCTTACAGATTCCTTGTAACCAAGTAAGATTACTAAAAATTTTTTAGTAATTACAAGGATCACTAAAATTTTTTTAGTAGATCGACCCTTTTTTTATAGTGTGACCTACAAAAATGTATAGCTTACGCTAAGAAAAAAGAAAAAATATTTCCTATTTTTTTCGATTTAAAACCGACCTTGCATCATACAATTATGCGGATCCTCCCTTGACATAATCTGACATCGAAAATTTTTTTAAATATTTTTTTTCCAATCAAATACGATCCTTTCAATTCGGATTAAAAACCAAGATTTTTATTTCCTACCAAAACTCTCCAAAGGATTAGGACGATTGAAAGGTCTAACTGGAATTTATAAATTATATGAAATACTTTTTTGAAAATAAAATGAAAGAAAACACTTGCTTAAAAGGTTTATTATGTCACAAGTATAAAAGATGGTGTTAATGCATAATAAATATAGCTTTTAAAAACTTAAAATCTTCTACATATACATGTCGAAGGCTTTCGATCAAACCTTGATCGTCATCTGAGCAATTTTGAATGCATACATATCAGGGCCATACCTAGAAGTGACAATAGGGGGGGGGGTAGCTCAAGAGAATGTAAGGGGGCTCATATTTTTTTTTCTCTCACTCTGACACAGCAAGGTAAATTAATGCATAGTCACATTGTATGTACTATTTTTCTTATTAAACTGTTGTAATAATTTCATTTTATGCTAAGAAAGGTACATGATGATAAAAATTTTTAGTGTATAACTGGTGCAAAACTAAACATCATGTGAGCTTCATACGTACAAATAGGATGAGAGAGTGTTAAAACACATATTTCAGATACAATTTAGTAATTCTGAAAAATTGTGAAAGGGTCTCAAAATTAAATTAGGTATTTGAACAGAATTTCATTTGAATTTTCGGAACAGAAATTCATTTAATGACATTGGAATCTTTTCCAGGGGAAGCTCAAAATATAGGAGAGGAGGGGCTGAGCCGCCCATTGCCCCCTTAGCTACGGCCCTGATACATATACATACATACAGAAATCTGTATTCAAAGCTTCCCTAATGACGATCAAGATTTTATTGAAAGCGCTCTGCATATATAAGCAAAAGTTTGTCAGTTATTTAGTTTTCGAAAGCTATATTTATTATGTATTAACATTATCTTTTATATTTGTGACTAAATGTACCTTCTAAGCAAGTTTTTTTTTTTAAACTTTATTTTCATACAGTTCAAGTAAGTGTGGCATTCCAACACTTTGTGTTTTCTTCATATTTCATTTGCTGGAATAAATTTTTAGCTTACTTGAGTTATACATTTTAAATTTAAAACAGGACTTGTAACTATTTTTAAAATTCGAAAGAAGTTATGAAATACTAATGAAACATAACGAGTTGCTAAGCAGGTAATAAATGATAAATTTTCAATGACACATACTATCTGAATCTCACATTGTGAGAGTGATTCCTGATCATTGAGAAATATTTGCAGTATCACGCTCGTTCAGGCGTATGAAAACCGCAGAAAACAATGTAATTACTCCAGATCGACCATACATATTTCGTAAGAGAGAGAAAGGGCGAGAGTCTTTATTTAGGTTCTTGAAAGTTGTTTACTATTAAATAATTTTCTAGGCATGCTAAAATTGTTCTGTGAAATTATTTGTGAGATAATTTTCTATATAAAAGTCAAAGAGAAATATCATTTGCAGTCACAAATGCGTATGTGTTCTGTGTGTTAGTATTTGAATTTGGATTTGATTTTGCTGAAAGAATACAATGGTGAGTTTGTATTTTTTTAAAATAAGGTTATGTTTTAAACGAGATATTTTATAGCTGGATTAATTCTACTAAAGCGGCATGACTTAGCCTTTTAAGGACATAAAATAGGTTTTTTAGTAAAAGTTTTTTCAACATTTCTTTAAAGACTTACTTTACTCTAACTTAACAAGTGTATTTAACAAAAAATCAATAATAATAATGAAACCAATAACAAAGAAAAGAAATATTTTCGAATTTAAAAATAAACAGAAATAAATTGAAGTATTAATTAAAAATAAAAAAAATCACAATTTATTTTTTAAAGTTATAAAAAAAATATATGCAATTAAAATACATTTTAAATGAATGCATTTAAAATCGATATGTTAATGAAAAAATTAAATTAAAAAATTTATTTTACCAAAGAAAAAAAAACCAACGTGCAAATATAACATTAGTGCTTTACATCTGGAAATCTACATAAAAATATTTTAAACCTGTTTAAAGTCTAAAGTTTTAAAATCCACCCATAATCTCTTTAAAAAAGAAATCCTGCCGAAATCAACTTCAAAATTTAAAGAAATTAAAAGTTTTTCAAAGAAGTTAATCAAACAACACATAGCAAACATATTTACTTCAAGCAAACATACTTACGTCAAACAGTTTCACTGTTATACATCTGCATCTGAATGATTTCAGTAATGGTCTCGGAGCACTAAAATTTCTGGTTCGATCCCAATGTTAGCAATTGTTACATCACCTCCATTTTCTTCAAAGGACATATATTTCACATCTTGTAATGAGAAAATAGAAACGGATATTTGTCTATTACCAGTAAAATCTTGGCAGCACTTCTGCCAGGAAAACTTACGTGAAGTGAAGAAAGAATTTCTGAGAGTATAGAGGGGACTCAACCAACTTTGATCCCATTTAGTTATGATCCTGACTACATTAGATTCCGGATTACGGAGCGTCTCTTAATCATTGTTGTTTGAATAGAAATCATGGATCTTTTCAACGATTCTCAGCAACTTATCTGTTTTCATAGAAAGCAAAGCAAGTTTGTTGAGGTGTAAGGTTTGTTGAAAATATTTTCTTTATTGTTAAAGTTATGAACAAAAAATACATATTTTGTTTAAAATGTGATACTTTTTAAGTATGACTGAATTAGGTGATCGAAACCTAGTTTTCCTGAGCAAAAAATGTTTGTTTCACTGCTCTTTGTCACCCCTTAAAGATTGTTTGAATGGTAGTGAATCACCCTGTTTTCATTCTATAAATGAAACTTTCGCCACAAAACTTCCCCATGTCTTTACATAACACCCACCATGCTTTCAATAAATTTTGATAATCCATTTTCTGTTTCTTTTCAAAACAATTAACTTCAGTAAAAGCAAATAGAAATCTTTTAAGAATAATATTGTCAAAATATTAAATCAGTTTAAAGAATCAAATTTCTTTACTTTAAAACAGGCTTGTCAAACTCGTCTACCACCGCGGGCCAGATTTAACATTGAACACAAAGCCGCGGGCCACGTTATCGAAAATAAAGCAGATTAATTTGATGACTATCGCACAAAATGGAAACTGAATTTTAAAAATACAGCATTGTTAGAAAAAGCAAACAAGCAAACAAAATTACAAACAAAAATTTGAAAACTATTTATTGGAAAAATTAAAAATAACACCAGAAAATGTTTAAAAATATTTATTAAGTAAAAACAAATCTGTAGCAAAAATATCTTACGATAGTATTACATGTAATGAAAAAAAGTTAAAATAAAAATACAAAAATGCTTAAATACATTTTTAATATTTAAAAATTTACATCGCAATCAAAATTAAACATAAATGTGTTATTAATTTTGTAATCCTAATATCTGCATTTTCTTTTATGTTGTTATTGCTACTTTTTATAAAACCAATCATTGATAGAACACAATTATTTACTATATATTATGAAATGAAAAAAATCATAATTGATTAAAATATATTAACTGTGGTTATTGATCCGGTATGGGAATAATTTCCTGATTCTCCTTATTTATCTTTAAGTACATATCGTGTCTGCGGAAAAAAAAAAATGCCCACAAAGTAAAATTTCTTGCACTTATATTTTCAAGAATAATAAAATTAAAGGGCAAAATTAACGCTAAGTACCGGCTACAGGGCTACTAAATGAGAAAAAGTTGCTATTAAAAAATATTTGTCGGTGGCTGCTGCTGGCTTCTAAACTAATAATGAAAATACTAATGAAAAACTACTAATAACTCCTTCTTATTCTACTTCTAAACTACTAATGACTAATGAAAATTTGCTAGTTTAATGAAAATTTTCAGTTATAGCAACACATATTGAAATTATAGTTTTCATGTGATTATTGGAATTTCTGGTTACATCATTAATATTTATAGAAATGTCCCTGTATATTTTTAAATTTATTTAACTGTTCTGGATATCCTTTATTCTAACTTGAACGATTTCAAGTTGTGTGCAATTGTATCCAATCGTTGTTTTTAAAAGCAGATGAATTACTTTTAACATGTTTCATGAACACACTTTTTTCAACAATGTTTCAGTTTAAAATCTATTTATTTTTGCAAATTATTTCTAGATATTTTTGGGGTTTTTGAAATATTTGTGAGTACATTCTTAGTAAACTTCAACGAATTTTTTACATATAAAACACAATCTTTAAGTCTTTGTTTGAGTATAAAAATTTATTTCAAGTTATGAATCTCTGATGTTATATCTTCATCATCAAGGATAAAGATCACACAGGGATAATTTACAATGATACGTTTGCTAACCTTTAAGAAAAAAATTAATTAATGAGCTTATGTTTGAAACGCTTTGCATACAGCCAACGACTATGCATACAGCCAAACAATAAAAACAGGGTAACAAGTTATTATTATTATTATTATTATTATTATTATTATTATTATTATTATTATTATTATTATTATTATTATTATTATTTTACAAGACGAGAAATCTTGTCACTTTCCCTTTTAAAGCTAATTATTTCTTTTGATTTTTAATAAACTTTTAATTAGAAATTAGCTTCGTATTTTAATTGATTTTTGACACATTTTTAATAACTAACAAATTCCACGCATTATTTTATAATATCATAGTGAATCACAGAGAGCACTAAAAAAATGTTTTCGTTTCAACAGAAATCATATAATAAACTATTAGAAAAAAAAAACCCATAAAACTTTTATAAATGTTTAAATTTTTAGATTAAGATATGCTCTTTTTAACTTTCTTATTGGTAACTTTTGCGTACCCTATAAACTGGAAACGAAATTTAAAATGAATTAGATTTGATCATATTAAAGAAAGTATGTTTGCATCTTTCATGCCACAGCGGTGTTGAATCAGTGTTGTTTGCAGTGTTACCTGCAACTATGCCCAAGGTTGGTGAGTTTCTTCCGTAGTAAAAAAAAAAAAAAAAAAAAAAAAAAACATAGAAAAAACCGACCGGTAGGTTTCTTCCGCAGTGGAAGAAATAGAAGAAACTGTTATTCTTTTTAAATTTATCATATAACTTTAAAACTTTGAAAGATACAATAAATGTCCTCTAGTTATAAATTTAAGTAAATTAATTCTATCAGATGTATATACAAATTTAATTAATTATATGCTAGATTAATAATTACATCCCTTTTTAAGTCAAATTTTATATGATTTACAAGGCTTGAATTTCAGGACGGGATGGCGGGATTTGCTCCCAAAATTTTGAAATTCCGCCCAAAAAAATAACATGGGCGGGAGGCTCCCGCCCAAAAAAAGTCACCATTTTCCAAAAAAAATTTGCATTTTGAAACTACGATCAATTCCAATGACCGTTCTGTGATATTTTCTTGCGACTGATTGACGCACTTTGCGAATTTTTTTACTGCGGAAAATCATTGAAATTCATAATTTTTTCCGCGATCGATTGACAAATTTCGCAATTTTTTCCGGCGATTGATTAACAAGTTTAATTCTAATTTCCAGGGCAAAAAAAGAGGTAATTCTGTTTCGAGATTTAAAATAATAATAATAATAATAAAATAACACATTTAATTCCAAAAATTATGAAAAATCGGTTACCAAATCGGAAATTCAGACATACAGAAATCGCGAATTTCGATAAATGGTTGCCGAAAAAAATCAATTACATCATTCGTTCGCAGAATTGGCCAATTTCGTCAAAGGATCGCGAAAATATTGTCAATTTTGTCGGAGTGCGATAAAATGCAAATCTGGTCGAAGAATTGACGAAAAAACGCACATTTCTTTAAAAGATCGCGGGGAAAACGCCAAATTCGTCAAAAGGTCACTTCAGGGGTGATCCAGCAAGAAAAAAAAAAATCTAACATTCACAGCAGTTTTCTGAAAGGTTTCGGCAGACTGTGTGTAGAGGAAAATCCAGTTTAGACACTATGTGTTTTTTCCGCGGCCCTTTGAAGAAATTTGCGGATTTTTCGAGATCTTTTAAAGAAATTTATGGATTTTTCACAATTTTTTAACAAAATTGCCGGATTTTTAGCGATTTTTCGACTGAATTTGCACATCTTCATGTTTTTTGACGTAATTTGTCGCAATTCTTTGACGAAATTTGCAGTTTTTCGCAATTTTTTTTGCGAAATTAGAGGTTTTTACGATCGTTTACGTTTATCCACGATTCTTTAAAGATTTTTGCTTTTTTTCTTTGATCGATGAACGAAATTCGATTTTATTAACAATCATTGATGAAATATATGTTTTTTTTTCACTATTCTTTGACGAAATTTGTGTTTTTTCCCACGATCTTCCGACAAAATTTGCGTTTTTTTCTGCGATTTTCTGGAGAGATTTGCGTTTTTTCTCGATCTTCTAACAAAATTTGCTTTTTTTTTTCGAAATTTTAGATTGATGATATTTTTCCCCCCGGAACCGGATACCTTAAACTTTTGGAAGATTTAAAACAGAATCAACCCTGGGTCGCTTACTGAATTTGAATTTCGTGTCAGGATCGCGGAAAGAAAACAAACTTCAACAGAGTATAGCATAATAAATCTGTGAATTTTATCAAAAAATCGCAAAAGGTGTGAATTTTGTTAAAGGGTCATTGAATAAAAACGAATTTAATCAAAAAGCCGCTAAAAAATGAGAATTTCTCAAAGAATTGCGAAAAAGACATGAATTTTGTTAAAGGGTCACGGAATAAATACAAATTTAATCAAAGGGCAGCTAAAAAAACCGCAAATTTTGTCAAAGAATTGCAAAACAAACATAAATTTCCTCAGAGGGTCTCGGAAAATGGGACCGCCTCTTTAGAAAACAGCACACACACTCACAAACATGTGTTTTTATTATATGTTTAGTTTTTAATGGAAAATAATATTAAACTAATTTTTGTAAAATTGGGTTTAACCCTAATCTAACTTTCAGGAATCTACATTCAATCTAGTAATATCAAACCGAATAAAAAGCAGAGTTTACTAGACCTATAACAAAAATAGTTAGCACCGGGAGGGAATTTATCACCTGTACAGACGAGGCAGTATAAAAGCTTGACCTTTTTTCTTTTTTTCACATTTTGCATAATTATACTGAGTTGTTGATAAAAATTGCTTCACTGGTATTTTGTCATGTCTGTATTCTTGTAATTCATTAAATAGCGCATAAAATATCAGCGAGTTTTAAAGGTTTTCTTCTCTCTGCCAAATAGCTCAACTCCCCTCCTTTGAAATATTGAATTTCCAGCCCTGTGATACGAGTCTAAAGATCTTCAGGCATTGGATAAATGAAAAAAAGAAATTTTATCTAAAATGAACAAAATAAATTAAATATTATCTATTTTAATTTAACCAGCGTATTTTTCAATTATTAAAACTTCTGAGTTTAGTAATAAATAGTACAGATCATTTACTAACAGCAGAATGAAACTCATTTAAATAAATGATAGCGCTTTGAATTTACATCAATTTTACTAGGGTAAGTAATATAGTACAATAATTACTGTATTAAATAAAGTCATTAAAATCCTCGTTTTCCTTACTGCAGCAAAGTATTAATATAACAAAGAAAAAAAAAATTAGCAGTAGAATCCTGCAATCAGTTTCTAAACTTAGAATGGATGAATGCGAAAGATGAATTTAAAAAAAAAAATCTTTCACGTCCTTCAAAAAACTTCAGGAAAGTTTAAAAGCATTTCGACATACTCATAGATATGGGTGTAAAAATCTAAGCATCGGACAGTCTTTTATCACTAAATTTTATTAGAATTCTTACGAAATGTAGATGGAAAATAACGAATAAAATTTAGTGGTGGAAAACTCCAACTGGTGCTTAGATTTTTAAAGCTCCGCCCAAAGATATTTTGAGAAAAATAGTCCTTTTAAATCATCATTCAGATATGCATGCTAGATGCTAATATAAATAATTGCAAACTTGTAAATTTACCGTGTTGCGCATTTTCTAATAATGCACTTTTACGTGAAAATAACGCATTTTTATATGAAAAATGGACATTTTGCAAGTTGTTTTTATCTCTTTTTACATAAATGGCATATTAATAAATAAAAATCATCCTTCTACCTCTAAAGTTATAAAATCCATCACCCATAAATGTCTGCTGAGCCTGAAGTTTGTCATTAAAAAAAAAAAAAAAAAAAAAAAAAAAAAAAACTATTTTTCCAAAAATAACATTAATTAAATTTTCCAATTTAGATTCACATAATTATACATTTCGTTTAACTATTTTAAAGTACATAGTTAATGTACTTAAATTTTAAGCATGCTTTGTTTTCTGTTGGTTTCTACCATTCCTTCCGGCTTTTTAACATTCTTTCCAGTTTCTTCCACTGAAGAAACCTATTTCTTCAGTGGTGAGAAGGAAAGAAACCTATTTCTTCAGTGGTGAGAAGGAAAGAAACCTATTTCTTTCAGGGTTCCACCCTGGAAGAAACCCATCCCTGCCTATACAAAAATATAAAAAAATTTCATCAAAAATAACAACCATTAATCTAAAATAGATTTTTTTATTTAATTGCATCATGAAATTTAATGCATTTTAATATCTGCCATCAAATGTAATGAAGATTAATATTATGAAATAATGGTAGACATTTTGAAAAAAATCATTCTCCAATTTTGAAACACAGCAATGTTTGGAATGCAAAGTCTATTTTCTGGCGAGCGACAGAGAAGTTCCTGGCGGGCCAATTCTGGCCTGCAGGCCACGTGTTTCACATGTCTGCTTTAAAGAGATACTTCACTCACGCTCGATAATGTTAATCCTATAAAGAAATTTTTTAAAATAACTCATTGGACTTTTAATATTTTTAAATGATTTATTTTTTCACGATTTGGTATTTGAGATCGATCTGTACAGAAACAGACACCGATTTTCTTTGGGAGTTTTTTTTTAAAGGTAATATTTTTACTTTCGAAACCAGTTCCATAAAATATGTACTAATAAAAAAAAAAAAAAAAAAAAAAAAAAAACCAACCGTGTGTTGAAAAGTAAAAAAAGGCAGCACCGCTGCTTTTGACAAATCGATATCGCATAGCAGAACAACAAAATAAAGTTTAAAATTATTGAAATGTAAACGAGCAGTCTTAAAAACATTTTCCACCTGATTAACATTAGCAAACGCGTTTTCCATGTGAGTGAAGAAGCTTCTTAGTGAAAAAATCTAAATGGATCGCATGTAATTTTTTATTGCATTAATATTTTCATCTAGAGTATAATAAAAAATTACATTAATTTACTTATTACTTAGTAATATCTCTTATATATTGAAAGTATTTATCAAAACATTGTTTAAAGCTTTAAAAGCACATTTTTATTTGTGCTTACTGAACTATTATTTACAGTTTGAATAAAAGTGTAGCGTGAAGTGGAGAAAAATAAAACGTATAAAACATATCAACGTTACCCCGATTGCTGTCAAATTAAAATTAATACCAAAAATTTATTAAAGTAATAAAAAGATAAATTAAGAAGTTTAGCAATCGTAAAAAAAGCACTTATCATTAAGGCTCTTTTCTTTCTGATATGAATTGTTGTTGGTAAAATCTCATGAAATTTACTTAAACTGTTTTCCAGATTAGTAAAAGAAAATAAATGTAATTCGATTTTACAGTAGAATTAAAATGTTAAAAAGATTTTAAAGATTGTACAAAAAATAAATCATGCGAAGAAAATTTGATAAGCTTTGAAGGTAAAACATTAACTTGACTCCAAAAGATGTAACTTGGCAGTCGACAACTTAATTAAATAATCTTATAGGAATGTATGGGATAAATAAACTACTCTACAAAAAAAAAAAAAAAAAAAAAAAAAAACTACTAAAATTTGAAAAGATTTTATTCCGAGAAATTGAAAAATATTGTTAAAATATGATAATAATAATCATAATAAGAATCAGAGCTCTAAAAGAGCTTCACGAATTCATCTGTAGTGAAATACATTTTTAAAAATAATATTGCGCTTTAAAAAAAGGAAAGTAAAAATAATAATTTAACTGTTTAGCAGATGGCAGGTAGCAATTTTGTAATGCAGGGCTGTCCAACGCGGCGCTCTTTTAAGAATTTTTTTTCGCCTTTTTGAGGTTTTCTATTATTAGACTTTTAAGAAATAATAAAATTCCATTATAAGGATTTTTTTTGTAAAATTTTAGAAAATTATTAATATTTGCTTTAGAGATATTTTCAAAATCTGTGAAAATTCAATTAAAACCAGAAACCTACTTTAAAACTTTATTCATACACATTGTACTAAATTATAGTTAATATTTACAAAGTTTAATTATTATGGTCAAATTTGGTAATAATTGGAAATAGATAAGCAATAGAAAAATAAACGTTTTTCACGCTCTCTCGCCGCTTTGAAGACACACGTGCATCGAAGTTCAGCTGTTTTTCCTTTTGGCTGCTGTGTACTACACTAGCCCATAAACTGTTTTATACGAAGGATAAATCATCTTAATTTTTTTAGACATTTTGAAGTTTTATTTTTACCTCTCTCTTCGAAAAATAATTAAAACAATCCAGATTGATTTTCAACTGAGAAAGTATTTTTCGACTATCTCTCTTGAACCACCCATATAGATTGGTCACTATCATGCCTATATACTACCTCTGACAATAAAGTTCGGTGAATAATCTCAGAACGACCGATCTGGCAACACTGGGGAAACAAAACACTGCACATGCATAGGGGCAAGTGTAGACCATCTTCCCCCACCATTGTTCAGTTGAGCGTCGTTTATGTTCTGTCTAAGACGTGCTTTACTAAGTGCTTATTCAGTGTGTTGGTTCTTAACTGAGAACAGGAAAATGAACGAATAAAAGATCAGTTTACAGTTTGGTTTTAAGCTTTGCAATACACCGAAATCAATTCATGAGGGATGGTGCAAATTGAACAGCTACCACACTCGCCAGATCTAAATCCTCTAGACTTCTTCCTATTTTCACGACTCAAACTCTCTTTAAAAGAAATTTGACCCTATTGCTGACATCCTACGAAACATGACGAAGCTTTTGAATTCCATCCCAAAAGAAGAGTTCTTGCGAATTTCCCAGGACATGTATACCAGATCTCAGCGGTGCATAGTTATGAGAGATGACTATTTTGAAGGATTGTATGGTAACTTTCGTTAATATTTCATCTACATTAAAGCTACGAGACTATTTACCGAACTTTATTGTCAGAGGTAGTATATTTTTTACACTAAGTAGATCTATATATTTGACGACTAAATTATGCAGAAAATGCTTTGTTATCGTTCGCGCATATTCAATTAAGGAATATTTCATTAAATGATGATATTTTATTAAATATTTAATATATTTTTATTTTAATTGTTGTATCTATTGTTTCTATTACATTTTGTCAAATTTCCTGAGACTATCGTTTAATTTGATTGAAAATCCTGCATACTATAGACAAAAAACATGGATTTTTTAAAGTTTTTTTTAAAAAGAAATCATTATATCTCTGTTAATACAACTATTATTCTTACGCAAATGAATTAAAATGTTGTATAAAGCCTACATAGTCGTGCCCTAAAGTTACAGATCGTTTTGATTATTTTATTTTCCAGGATAATTTCTGATGTTAATTTTAATTAAATTTGTTTTAAACACTTAATTTATTTCGTAATCATACCATTCACTGAAAAAGATGAGATAATATATATTCTTTATAGTCCAGAAGTTCTAGAAGAATTTGTGAAGCACATATTTCTCTGGATATTTAACAAATCGTCTAAAATCGAAAGTATCTGTTAACCATATAGTGTATAGATTATGTGAAATTAATATTAAAAAATATGAATTGAAAACTGTACATTTTTTTAATTCTGATGTCCTTATGACTAAATTTATAAGTTATCAGGCAAGTAGAAACAGGTGATAGGTGTCGAAATTGTGTGTTTAAAATTTTGGAATATGATTCCTGTCATAGAAAAAACACATAAGTAATACCATTAATTAAAAAATAATCATATTAATCTTGCGTAATTTGGAAGGTTATTAAATACCTAATCTTTCACATCTAAATTAAACTATAACCTAAGATTTATATACGTGATAAATTTTAATTAAATAAAAGCAATCACATGATTAATAAATAAATTTTATGCATTTGATTTTGCTTTGAGGCCTGTAGCAGCCATGGCTATCGCATCGATTGATCCATTATACGCAGAAACAGAGCAATTCAGAACAGTTTTTATTACACATATTCATTACATATTTTATTACACTACAAGGGGACAGCACACCATCCATGTCCGCACCCGGATTCGAACCAGGACCCCTCGGTGTGGCAGCAGCTGCCGCTACTAACCCCGCGACTGGGGCGACACTTTTATGCATCATAAAGTAAACTTTTAAGTATAAACATATATTTAGACCTAGGAAACAATAATCAAAATTATGAATCTTAGAACTGACTAACATGATTTAATCACGCCTTCATATAAATAAATAACGCACTTGAATGCATTGGGCAGTTCGAAAAATTGTATCCACATAAGAAAATTAATTCGTACCGAAAAATTCTATCAATTAATTATTAGTTAGTGCTTCCGATACCTAATATTTAGTAATTAATTGGCAGAATTTCCCGACACGAATTGATTTTTCTAAGCTGAATGACTTTCTGAACGAACCAATAAAAAGTTTTGATATTAATTTTGATTTGTCTGGTGTACTGTTAATAGTACATGTTTTTTAATGGAGTATCATTTTGTTTTAAGAAATACTTTTGTTACTATTTACATGTAGTAATGTTAGTATATATCTGTGCATCTATTATATGTCTTCATTTATGTTTCGGCATTTAGTAATGGTAATAATTATCATTATTTCTTAATTCTCTTTGCACCGTTAACGATTCTTTTATTTTAAATCTATATTTCACTCTTTAAATTTAAAATAAAAGTAACTTTTCTAAAAGAATTATATGTAATAAAGCGCAAAAAGCATTAGAAAGGTGTAATATAAAATTAAATCTTATTGTAATGCAACATTTTCTAAAATCTTTAAAAAATCTTTTTAGCTTATTGTCATATGAATATACAATTGAATGGTAAGCAAAACAGCAACATTCGCTATCTTTCAGACAATGAAATATTCGTTAAACATTAATATATTTAAATAGCTAGTGTTAATGTTATTAACATGAAAGTAATTTTTTTCAAGGACTGAAAAAAAAATCGGGCCCGAAAGGGTTAAATATATTTTGATCTTAAATGAAAATTCTGATTACTCTATTATTAATATTTTTTAGGTACCACTACTGTGTCTAAGTGCGCTGTTCCTTGCTGCTTCTGCAGTGGATCCCTTTGGCTATGGAATTGGACTAATACCACCTTATGGAATTGAAATTCCACCTTTAGAAGAAGCTGAGAAGGAAGAAGTTGAAAAAGAAGCTAAAGAACTGGCTAAGGAACTTTCATTCGACAAAATTTTCCCTTGGTTAGAAAAAGAATTTGAATTCGATAGCGGAGTAGCAGCTGGAATTGATTTAGAAAAAGAATTGGAATTGGACAAAACTTTTGAATTGGGTTTTGAGAAAGGAATTGGTCTGGAAAGATCGTTTGGTTGGGAAAAAGCAATGTGGTTACCATGGAGCTACTGGGAAAAATTTTTGGGAATAGGCAAGAAAAAGCTGACATTCCAGCAAGCCCTAGCAATTGAGCTTTTTAAGAAATACGGTTATTTTGGAATATGGGTAGCGAGAGAGTTGGAGAGAAGATTCACCATCGCAAAAAAATTAGGTCTGATCGGGGAGGAAATCGCATTTCAAGAAGCCATTTCTCTTGGACTCTTTAAAGGAATAGGACTTGATAAAATTTTTGAAGCAGCTCTTAAAGCAGCTGGAGTGGAAAAGGCTGCGGCATCGAAAGAAGCTACACGAGAATCTTTAGAGAAGATTTTTGGAGGTTGGAAGTTCTGAAATATTTATTGGAATTTTCGGATTACGGTAAGTTAAAATAGCAAAATTTTCGAACAAAATAATCGTAGTTTACACTTTTGAAAAAAAAAATTATGTATATTTTTAGACAGATTTTTAGTTATTTTCAACTTTAAAATATTGCAAGTTCACAAAACAAGAATTTCACATTTTAAAATCCCATATCATTTTTAAAATAAACATTTTTTATACACTATTGCGAAAAAGAATAATTGATTCATATTATTATTATTTATTTAGACAATTATAATAACTGGAAAAATTTAAATTTACAGCTCATATTCAAAATATTAGAATAATTACCTTCTTTTTAGAAATTGAAAATATCGTTTGGTAATTTAATGTCTTTTAATGAAAATATGCAAACGATATTTTTATTAAGAACTTATTGTTGATTAAACTTACTTGTTATCTTAAATTTAATATAATTTTTGAAAAGATTAATTGCAAAAAAAATTATTTTGAAAAGTCAAAATATTAGAATATTTATTCAAGTGGTTCAAAATATTAGAATATTTCACATTAATTCTCCTTTAATTATTACCAATTCTTAACTGGTGGCATCATTGATTGAATTCAGACTATTTTATTTAAAATCAGTATTGTTTTTTGCAGTTTGTTTCTTTTTCGTCTTAAAATGGGCCGTGTGAGTGATATTCCTGAATCTACTAAACTTCGTATGGTTGATTTGTATCGGCACGGTAAAAATCAATGTTTTATAGCGAATTATTTACATTGTTCGCAATCGAGTGTTAGTAAAATACTAACACAATATTCAAAAATTGGAAAATTTCAAAATAATCGCCGAAATGGTGGCCGAAAACCAAAAACATCTGCTAGAGATGACAGGAAACTGAAGCGTATAGTTAAGAAAAACCGTTTTAAAAGTGTGCGATTCTTGCACCGAAAATGGAAGGAAGAAGGAGTTGAATTTTCTACATCGACAACATTAAGACGTCTCCATAAATTTAAATTTGAATCTCGTGTACCGAAAACAAAACCTCTCATGACTGCAAGACAAAAGCATATAAGATTGAATTGGTGTAAATCAAGACGTTTATGGAGCAATGAAGATTGGAAAAATATATTATTTAGTGATGAAAGTATGTTTTGTGTTTCATATGGTAATCAAGGTATTCGAGTTTGGAGAATGAAGCAAGAAGCATTTGATAAAGAATGCCTTAAGCGTTCCGTAAAATTTGCTGCTAGTGTCATGGTTTGGGGTTGTATGAGTGCAGAAGGACCTGGAAAGTTATGCATCGTCTACGAAAAGGTTAACTCTCTGATATATCAAGAAATTTTAGAATATTACATGATTCCATCATCAGAAGATTTATTTGAAGATGATTTCATCTTTCAACAAGATTTAGCGTCCCCGCATACCTCGGTGTCAACTAAGAATTGGTTCCGCCAACGCAACATTAAGGTACTTCCTTGGCCACCAAATTCACCAGATCTTAATCCCATCGAAAACTTATGGTGTATAATGAAGAAAAAACTTCAAGAAAATCCTCCTTCAAGTAAAACTGAGTTAGTGGCACGTGTAAAGTCTATTTGGGCTAATATTGATAGAAATGTTTGTAAACACCTTGTATATAGTATGCAAGATCGATTGTACGCTGTTATGAAAGCTAAAGAAAAGCTATAAAATATTAACTACCATTTACTTCATATTCATAAGGTAATATTGTTGCGTAAAATAAAATATTCTAATATTTTGAACCAATCTAATTTTTTTCCAATATTCTGGTGTGTTTAAGGAAGCTGTATACCTAATTTATTGTGCTGTATTTTATATTTTATAAATGTTAAAATCTTATCTAAACATTCCAGATTTAATTTATAAGAAATTTAATTGCATTTACTTAGTCTAAAAAATAAATAAATGACAAATAATTTTTTCTTATTGCTTTTTCTCAATTATTCTAATATTTTGAATATGAGCTGTAAATTAAATTAACAGTTTGAAACTTACAAACATTAATTAAAAATATTTTCAGCTTCCTGCATATTTTTCGGTAATACAGGAAATAGCTCTGCTGTTTTTTATATCGCAGAGAGAAATAATTTCACAATTATTTAAACTGCATAAAAATTTTGAATGTAAGAATTTTTAGTTGGAAAGATTTAATATGTGACATCTTTAATAAAGGTTTAATTGTAATGATAAATCTTTAAAAATCTACTTATGAAAAATAGTTTCATTATACAGTTAATGGGACAATTTACCTCAAAATTCATCAAATAATCGAGTTTTGTTTTTTAATATTAATGAAATGTTTATTTAATTGTGAATATTTTGACACCTTACTCTTATCCATAAGGCAATTATATCGCAAAACATTGCATATTTTATTAATACGACCACTGCAATTCCACACACAAATGAAAAGTTTATTCCATAATCATATTTTCTATACTTTAATGCTTTAAAAATCCTAATATTTTCTTTGAATTTGAGATAGAGGTTTAAAAATTTTTGTATATGTTCTTTACAGTATATGTGATAAATGCAATTAGACTTCAGATTATTATTATGATTAAAAAATCATAATAAAGGTATATGAAGACGAGTTAGATTTCATCTCTTTACACTACATACATGAGTAAAAAAGTATATTAAATGTAATATTAGATGTGTCTGAAAATCTATGAGCAGAGTTGTGTATAGCTTATTTTGGAAATCTAAAAATAATAATAATTGAACAAAAAAAAAAAAAAAAAAAAAAAAAAAAAAGGGAGAGGGAGGGTTTAAAAAAGTAGTAGGGATTTAAAAAAAAATAAGTTTCTTAACTTTTTGAAGAATTTTAATTAAATAAGTAGTTATCTTTTTTCCCCCTAAATGTACTTTCAGTTGAATATTGAAATGCAAGTTAGTTTACCATTTGAAACATATTTTTAAAAAAATGAAAAGGTAAACTGTCTCCTTAAGGAAAGTGACAAATATAAAAATAGAAAGAGTAAAAGTATGAAGTGGTATAATCGATATAACCGGTGTAACATTATACTAATATGTAATGATACACCAATAACATATGTTTAAATTACATCATTATATAAGGAAAAAAAGTTACTCCAATTTTATGGAGTAACGCTACACAAATATTTTACAACATTATACTTTCTAAGAATTTTCATATTAAAAAATTATTTTGCGGAAAACTTAATGATCATCTTTAGGTTTTTTTTTACATTTTTAAGATGTCACATTTACTTTTAAGTAGACTTTAATGTGATAACAAAGCACACTCTAATAAATAAAAGCATATTCTGCAATGGTGTAATCATAAAAAAAAAAAAAAAAAAAAAAAAAAAAAAAAACAGACGGTATGCGGTAAAATCCAGAAGGTATACGGTGTATACTCGCGTGTACACTCCACCTTCTCTATCCGAAACTTCGTGGGAAGGGAGGAGGTAGCGAGAGGACATGTGCCCTGGGCACCAAAATGGAAGTCAAAAATTTTGAGTGCATAAGAACCTACACTAATCATGTAAATAAATATTAAAGATAATGTTAAAGCTATGGAAACATTCTTTACAGACTTCGAGTTTGCATTTTAATAATTTTAAATCATCTTTTTTCCTTATAGCTTCTTCTGTCCTTTTTTTTTTTTTTTTTTTTTTTTAATGAGGCTACTTTTACTTTCGTAATCTGGTCTGAAAGCGAAAGTAATTTCGTAAAAAAAATAGGTTCTGCAAATAAAATCGAAAAAGTAAAGATTAACCTAGTCAGAGATGAACCTTAGCTACCCCCAAACAAAAAAAAAATATTTAAAAATATTAAAATGCAAGCGAGAAATTTGAAAATCTCTCATAGGTTTAACATTAGCTTGCAAGTTTCCTACAGTAACTAATGAAGTCTCTTAAGACAATGGGATTCATATCACTGTGACTTTAAACGCCTCACTTATAATATTAAAACTACTGTAAAATCTGTAAAAATGAAATCTGTCTATAACGAAATCCTGTCTTATATAAAAAACTGTTTCTAACAGAAAGCGGAATATATTTTCGTTTCCTTTGGATTTCGTTCTTAATGTTTTAATGAATCAACATTTGCAAAGTTGATTACGTAATTCAATATTCCATTTTTTTACTATACATTTTAAATTTTAAAATAAGTCAGCTATTAGAAACTTAGTAAAATTCTTTTTATAAATTTAATTTGCGGAGGCAGGGGGGGGGGGGGAGGTGCAAAATTTATGTTTACTCAGTCGCAAAAAAGTTAGTTTCGGTCCGGATATTTACATATAAGAATAATCACATACACAGGTGAGAAGTCGACTAATACTCTTGAAATACTTTCTACACATGCGCGATTACTTGAAGTAAGTTTCTGGTGAAGAATGGGAAAAGGATAACACGCCATTCATAAGAATATTCCGCATATAAAACTACAATGTTAATCATCTTGTTTTCTGCGCCTTTTCTTTCTTTCTTTCTTTTTTTTTTCTTTTTCTTTTCTTTTTTTTTTTTTTTTTTTTTTTTTTTTTTTTTTAGGAAGTGGAGTCAATTATTAAAGAGCGGTAACTATTTAGAACTATTTTATCGTTTGCCGACACGGTCACATATCATATCAGAATAACCATATTGGATTGAGTGAAAAAAAATGATGTAACTGGCACTGCACTGATAGTTAAATAACGAACACAGAAGAAAACATATTTAACTTGTAACTGTTACGATCATATCATGGACCATTGTAGCTGATAAGAAATCCTTATGAGGTAATGTCCTACCACTTTGCACAACCCACACGGAAGTTACTCTTAACTATCGTGTCTTCGTAGTGTTCAACATTTAAGTGTTCTAGACACTGGTGTATAATGTTTCATGGGCGATTCACAGGTTCGGTCATTTGTTCGGTCAAGGAAATTTTGATGCTGCATCGTTAGCAGCAAAAGTTTAAAATTTTTACCAGTATATTGTGAATTTTAACAAATTCTCTGATGTGGGTCATTGCTTTTTTTTTCAACATCTAATCTGAGAAGTTCACCGATTACTTACAAACAAAGGCACACTATTAGTAAATTTTCAGTTAATGCTAAGATGTTTCACTTAGCAATTTGCATTTGTCCTTTGCTGTAATAAATAAATACAACAGATTGTTATCTATGTATTCAACTTTGACTTTTTTAAAATAAAGTTATGTTATATTTTAGTTTGATTTTAATAGATCCTTAAATTCGAGTAAATAAAAAAAAGTCAATTAAAATACATTATTGAATTTACTATGTTTATATATATATAAAAACGTTAATGTAAGCTGAATGTAAATAATCAAGAAAGTTTGCTAAAAAGTTTTACTTCTTGATAACTAAGCTTTATTATTTAGATTTTTTATTTATTTATTTACTTTTTTTTTGCACACTTTGAGTAATTTTATGTTTTTCTTTTTTTCTTTAGGCCGAACGGAGATCTGGCGAAAATACCGGATTTGTGATAGTTGTATAGTATTTGTTTCTATATGGCATATGTTTGCAATAAATGTTATTTTTATTTATTTAAAAGCTGCTCTTATTTTCTATAATAGTACACTTACTTAAAGATTCATTCTATATTTAAAAAATTAGACTTTCTACAAATGTATTGAATTTTTGAAACTAATTCTTTCATGTTTCAAGACGAACATTACATTTATATTTATTGCTAAATTGTTATTTTAATAGAATATTTTATACTATTTCATTACATTTTTAACATAGTCAGAATTATTTGATTCACTGTAAAAATACATGACAGTTTTTAACATAATAAATTTTAAACATGAGTATACTTATACTCATAGAGTTCGCACACTTTATGGATAGTATAACAGTTTTTTTTCTTTTTTCAAATTAGTATTTTTCTTATTTAATGAAAACAACCCTGTGTTTAAATATTGCGCGAATTACCTTAAGAAATTTCGGAAATTCAGTTCTCTAAATTCTTCTAAATTCCTTGAGGTGTAGGAACCTTGGTTCATGTTTATTAAAAAATATTTACTCATGATAAAAAAAATCTAAATGCAGTTTGTATCTGTTGTTCTAGTTTAAGAAAGAAAACAAGATGCTAGTTTTTATAATTTTTAAGAAATATATATATTTTATTTTGCCACAACCTGTCAACTATATTCTAATTTCAAATTAAGCTTTTAAATATTCAACGGATAAATTATTTCTTTAAACCACATAATTAACCTTAGAACACAAAAATTGAAAATAGAAAATTCTCAGTGAGCTATTACTAATGAGTGAATATGTTCAACCGTTCTTTAAGAATATTTTGTTATATGTATTTTGTATCCATAAGTATCGCAGTCCTTTAGAACTGAATGACTTGCCAGAAATTAATAAAATTCAACAACCAGGAAGCAGGAATTCTGCCTTTTCAGAATTTAGCGTCGCCTCAATGAAAGAAAAAACCTGTCGGAAGTGACAGTTCCAAAACTTTCTTCTATCTCATGCATTTTAATACTACAAAATTCGCAAAATTCAAAGTGCCAAAATTAAATGGCAATTTATGCTTATCGTGTAGATTCTAACGGCATGAAATTCCATGCATTAGTTCTTACAATAGGACTATTGTGGATATTAGTAAAATTCATTATACCAAAACATAAACAGCAATAACATTTTTCAAGCTATACCTGAATCTGAAGTTTGATGAAAATTCGTGAATTAGTTCTTCAGATAGTTATTGCAGAATCGAGGAAAATTCAGTATAGTAGCGCCACCTGTTGGACGACTCTCCCCAAAATGTAAACAGAATCAGTCCATATCATGGATTTACTGAATCTGAAGTTTGATGAAAATCCGCGCATTAATTCTTGAGATAGAGCTGTTGTGTAAATTGTAAAAAATGCAGCATAGCAGCATCTTGCATCGCCTGTCTAAAATGATATATCCTTTCCAGTAATGGACTTTATAATTAGTTTCATTTATTAAGTATATAAATAAATACTTTGTTAATTATAATTAAACCTAATTGTATATTTCAAAATATATATTTCAGCTCTTTCTACACCACGGTACAAAATATACAAATGCTTCTTAATTTACAAAAATATAATATAACCATAAAATAAAACATCATATGACTTCTTCCAAATTAACCACTTTTCCGAAAAGTGTTTCTTTATCTTTAGAAACCCCAGAGAGCAATATTTTTTTAGGATTTAAATAAGCATTTGTAAAAACAAAGTTTTTTTCTACCCATAAATTTTGAAAGCTTTTCGAATAGCTTTTATGGTGTATCGATCAGTTTTCTTAACATGGAATTTCAGTTTTTTTGGAAGTTGTTATTTCTCGATAGATATTTTTAGTTGCTTAAGTTAACCCTCTGATTCATACTAGCCTCATATGTGGACAGATAAAAATTGGCTTATAAAGATAAGAAATCAGCATTCATTAATTTAGATCTGGTTTGCAGACATATAATAGCTAACATGCAGCACAATAATGAAATTATTTTATAATGGGTTCTCATTTATCACAAAAAAAGATAATGATGAAAAATAATGAATAATAATGGAAAATAATTTATGCATGAAGGGTTAATTTATACATCCAAGAGTAACAAAATAACATTAATTTGAATATTAATGTTAATTTGACACGCTTGTCTGTTAAACATATTTGTTGAACATGAAAATGTTTGACAATACACTCTCCCTTCAAGAAGCACGGTTAAAATGGTCATTTTAGTGCAGATGCAGATTAAAAATTACAATGAAAGTTTACTCAATAATTAACAGAAATGAGAAACAAATAAAACAATTTATTGCCGAAACGTCAGTAAAGGCTTACTGTGGACACACGAAATTTTTTGGTTTCCGCCTGTCTGTCTGTCTGTCTTTTCCGTGATAACTGCAGCAAAACACATCCGATTGACTTGAAATTAAGTGGATATGTTAGTGAGGTACCTGGATTTAGCTGTATAGTTTTTGTTATATTTGGTTCATTCTTTCGGAAAATATAGAATATTTTATTTTGAACCATTATGCTTTCCTATATCAATTCAAGCAATTTTCAAATTTTCATTTGTTTAAAAAAAAAAAAAAAAAAAAAAAAAAAAAAAAAAAAAAAAAAAAAAAAAAAAAGCTCATTTGATTAATTGATTTAAATGATAAATTATGGATTCTAAAATTTCCCAATGTAGATCTTAAATTATTCCTATTATTTCGAAATTTTGAACATGCATTTGTCAGATTTTTTTTTTTTAATTATTTCTGAAAATTTTGGTGATTTTTTATACACATTTTACAATAATATAAAACATTTTGTTTTAGCAATTTTCTTATTTAGAGTGTAATTTTTTCATTATTTCTTTTTCTTTTATTTGTTGCCTAGCAATAGTAAATCCGTCCTAATAATATTATAACCATGCATAATAGGGTGGATCGAAAAGTATAGGAATTTTTTTTTTTTTTTTTTTTTTTTTTAGAAATCACTATCGGCGCGGCGTGCAAAAGTTGCCTTTTATGCATACTAGTTTACAGGGTTTTTTATATTAAAATCCATTCATATCTTTCGGTGCCCCAAACGCCCCCAAAATAATTAAAAATTGAAAATTTCATGATTTTTTTTACATTTTTTTGTTTATTTATTTTTTTTAATTACTTTTGGCGCGGGGTGCAAAAGCTATCTTTTATCTATCTTAGCTTACATATTTTTTAAAAATAAAATTCATTCATATCTCCCGGTGCCCCAAGCGCCCCAAAAATAGTTTAAAATTGAAATTTTTTTTGAAAAAAAGTTTTTTTGTTTTATTTTATTTTATTTTATTTTATTTTTTGAAATTCATTTGCCACTGGTTTGGAAAGTTGTTATTACAATACTACATAACTCTGCAGTTCCCATATATTTTTTAAATCAAAATCCATTCACATCTTTGATGCACCAATTATAATTAAAAACTGAAATTTTTACAGAAATGTATTAAGTATTATAATTTACGAAAAATATTTAAAAATTTTGAAAACAGTTTAATTAATAACGTATAAGGCTATAAATAACGTTAATTTTACAATAATAAGCGACATATAAATTTAAAAATCAAAGCATTAAATCATAAAAATTACAAAAATCGAACTTACGTAGAAAAAAGTTTTACACTTTTCATTTTGGAATTTTACATACTTTTAAAGGCTGTAATCTTTTTTGGTATCAACGTGCTTTATATGGCTTCTTGATTTTATTCTATTCGATATAAAACCGTGTCGCATTTCGTGTCTGGAAATAGTTTCTGATGCCTCAGACACAAGTCGAACGCATCTTTCAACCGCTTAGGTATGGCATGGATATTTTGACCATTCATTCGTTTTTACAACTTTTATCATATTCTCAATTTCTTCGCAAGGCACATTCATCAAAAGAGGTGGTTCAAAACGTCCAACTCGTTGCCAGTCAATAAGTTCAAAATGATCCTTCGCTTTGAACTTTTTTTGGGGTACTTTGAAAATTCTCACCTCTGATGATTTTCTCTTTTTATTTCTAGCATAAATTAGCTTTTGCATTGCTAAAGATCTGATATGCTCTCTGTTATCTGTAAGCATTGACAATAACAAATTTTCAAGGTGGGCAAAAAAAAAAAAAAAAAACTATTTTGTTGAATAACAGCATCTACGATCTTTCTTAAATTGGGCTCCAAATATCTAGAATATGTGATAAGTTTCCAACTATGACGCGCTCCTTCAGTTATGGATGGCTTTGTTTTGATATGGAACCATACAGGCGCATTTACCTTCATAATATATGTTGTAAGAGTAATAAGGTTATTAGAAGGATTTTCTGTAGCCACTTACAACCTTAAAATTCTACACGCAGTTGTTAGCCATCTTGAGTGATAAACTGGACCAGGTTTCATTAATGCCAGATCAGAACCACATTCACCACGTGATATTGCTATGCAAATATCATATAAATATTGCTCGTCATTGCTGAGAACTCTTCTATCTATGTTGTCTTCCAAATAATAAAGTATAAAAAGTTTATTTTATACATTTAATAAAATACGATAAACGATTTCTCATCCTCTTGATCTACGTTTTACGTTAGATAAATTATTCTTTAACTGTTAATTTTACTTGTATTTTTTAGCTCAAGATTTGCATGAAACTTGATTTTCGGCAAATAATTAAGAGTTTTGGGGCATTGGAAGAAATTTATCAAAGTAGAAAATTATTTGGGTGCATGCTAATATAATACTATAAAATGCATCTTTTTTATCCCGCTGATAAAATAATTTAAAGAAATTAAAAAAAACAAAAATTATAAATTTTTATAAAAATTTCAATTTTTTTACTATTTTGCGGGCGCTTGGGGGCACCGGAAGATATGGATGGATTTAAATAAAAAAAAAGATTGAACTAATATATATATAAGGCAACTTTCACAACCCGCGCAAAAAATAATTTTTAAAATATTAAAAAGCAAAAAAAAAAAAAAAAAAAAAAAAAAAATTATAAAATTTATAAAAATTTCAATTTTTAACTATTTTTGAGGCGTTTGGGAAGATATGAATGTATTTCAATAAAAAAAATATGTGAATTAGTATGCATAAAAGGCAACTTTTGCACCCAGCGCCGATTCGATTATCCTAATTTCGATTTTTCGATCCACCCTAATGCATAATGTATGAGTGTAATATCTGAGTAAAAAAAAAAAAAAAAAAAAAAAAAAAAAAAAAAAAAAGGAAGATGGATGAATTAATTGTTCAAAAATACATACAAATATGACGTCATATATCGAAAATAAAATTAATGCATTTTGAAATATCAAAATGTAAAGATCAGTTACGTTTTCCAAGATCATTTTATTTCAATACAAATAAAATGACTATGGGTTATGATATTAATTCTCATTTATTTAAAGCAAATTGTTATGAATATTTTAGGATTTATCGTCTTCGCACATTTGACAAAAAGATTTATTTTTTCCATTTAAAATTATAATAAAATAAAAAAGAATATTGCCCAGTTAAACTGATGGCATTGAGCTCACAGGCTACGCATACTAATTGTACATTACAGCCTTGTATTTTCGTTAATTCCGTTCGAAAAAAAAAAATTAAGAAGGGGAAACAGCTCTCCCCTTTCTCCTTTTTTATACTTAATCATTGAACCTCCTAAACTATCAAGTACATGCTTTATCATATTAAAAAACCTATATCCGAAATTCCGAGCAAATCGGATAATTCTTAATAAAAACCCATTTAGCATTTATATAACTTAAGAGGAGTTATTCTCCTCTTTTATACTTAACCATTAAACTTCCAAAACTATTCAGAGATTTGAACGAAATCTGACAATTCTGATTGAAAAATCCATTTATACAAGTTAAGGGGAGGGGCATTAGAACCCCCGTTTCCCCTGTTTATACTTATTCAACGAACACCTAATAACAGCCACGGACTCGCCTCATCAGAATGATCCTATACCTAAATTTTGAACGAAAACTGTTAATTCTGCATGAAAACCCCGTTTATATCAATTAAGGGGAGGGGCATGAGCCCCCTGTTCCCCCTGTTTATACTTATTCTATGAACACCTAATAACAGCCACGGTATCGCCTCATCAGAATGATCCTATATCTAAATTTTGAACGAAAACTGTTAATTCTGCATGAAAATCTCGTTTATATCAATTAAGGGGAGGGGCATGAGCCCCCCGTTCCCCCTCTTATACATATCGAATGAACTCCAAAAACTAATCAGGGAAGCGCCTTATCAGGATATACCTATATACAAAATTTCAAGTGGATCCGATATTTTTATCATGAGTTATCGCGTTAAGCACGAACGAACATACGAACGTACATACAGAACGGACGGGCACATAAGCTCTCAGGCTATGATAGCCTGCACTCTTAAAACTGTGCCTCTGATATGAGAGGCAAATTCGGAATTTTTTGCCTCTGAATATTAAGAGGCACATGGTGCCTTTGAAATTAAGAGGCACACTGTTAAAACTGTGCCTCTGATATAAGAGGTACATTTTTAATTTTTGTACCTCTGAATATTTAGAGGCACACGGTGCCCTTGAAATTAAAAGGCACAATCTTTAAACAGTGCCTCTGATATAAGAGGTACATTTTTAACTTTTGTGCCTCTGAATATTAAGAGGCACACACTGCTTTTGAAATTAAGAGGCACATTATGTGCCTTTGAAAGTCTATTTTGTGCCTCTTAGTAAAAGTGGCACTTTTTTTTTATTCTTACATTTTTACTTTCCAGTAAAAATAACTGAAGTCAAACATTATTAAAATTTATACTGGGTGTCTTCCTTTATTAAATAATTTATTAATCATTATATAGTTTTAAAGGTATGGTTCCAACAACAAAAATGTTTCAAGGATTGTCCTCCATCAATGACTTTTTATGACAAAATAATTATTACATCTTAAAGTTTATACATCCTTTCCCGATATAAATCATATTTTGAAAAAATTTCTCCACCCTCTAATAGTAATAAAAGGGTTCCTTTTTCTGATAACAGAAATATTCAGTGCTAAATGATTACTTTGAATTTTCAGTGTTATCTGGCTTTAAAAGAAAAATTTCCTGCACTAGAAAATGCTGAAAATTCAAAATAACCTAACTTTGTATGTTTTGTTCATAAACAGCAGAATATGCTCAGACGTAAATTTTTCTTGCTTCCATATTATTTTGAGTTTGAAATATTTAATATTCTTTCTAGCAATGTCAAATGATACTTTTCAAAGTTTATTTATGATTATTTTTCTAATTTTTAAAGTTTAATAATAGAAAAAAAATGGTTTGTGGTTGTTTTAATCTGAAAATATTAATATTCAAAAAATCAAAATCTTTTAAAAAGTGACATTTGATAATGCTAGAAATAATGATATTGTTTATGTTTAGCTAAAAAAGAAATACAGAAATTTAAGCTCTGACACCAATTTAAAAATAATAATAAATAATGAATTATATTACTAGAAGTTATAAATCAAAATTTAGTTTGACACTTTGCAAATAAAAAACTATATCTTTTCCCCCAAAATAATCAAATTTTCTTGCATTTTGTATTTTATAGTAATTTATAGAAATTAGAAATCTCACAGGCAGTAGTTTACATTTTGTTTAAAAGGTTTCTTGTTTCCAATAAAGGGATAAAAAATGGATATCTTTTTTCAATAATTTAATAAAAATATGCCAGAAATAACATTCTTAGCTGAAAATATGTTTTTTTCAGCTAAAAATTAACTTTTTTTTTTTTAATTTTTTAGTTTGAACATTTGAGAAATGAAGAATAATATTTCAAAATTAAACTATTCTTAAATATACATACTAAATTAAATATAATTATTTAATATTCTCGTAAAATAAAACAAATTGAGGCAAATAATATTTTTAATTTATAGTTCTAGACAGTTTATTCTGTTTTTCATCATTTTATTAAAGTAAAGCACTTCTCAGAAGATACTACCAAAGTTAACATTTTAAATGAGTTTTAGCCACAATAAGATAATTGTAATGCAGTAAACAATTAACTTAGTAATAAATAATGTGCTACAGTAGAAAAAAAAATAAATAAAAAATAAAAGCTGTTTGATTTAATATCTCTAAATATCATTCATAATGATATAGAGCTACTTTGTTCAATGGGAAACATAAAATTTTTTGAGAACAAATTTAAGCCAATGTTAAATAAAATAAACAAAATGGCATTGCTAATTAACTATACTTAATACATAGAAATTAGACAAGAATAATACTTGGATTTAACACATAAGTAGGGAAAGTGGAAAAGTAAACCATAACAGATGATTTGGATAAAGCCAACAATATTTATTTGCTTAATTTGTGCTGGATGTTAAATAGTATTTTTTTACATTCTTTGACTTTATCTTTTCTCCCCCCCTCTCATGTTGTTTAATCATTAAAAAACAATATTCTGAAAAAAAAAAAAAAAAAAAAAAAAAAAAAAAAAAAAAAAGAACAGATAAACTTTAATTATTCTTGTTAATGCTGATGCCTAAGAACTTAAAAAATAAATAAATAAAAGTACAATATATATGAAAATAAAAATACAGGACACATAAATATACAAATATTTTATTGTAAAATATACACTTCATTCATTAAATTAATTCTATGCTGTAAGAATATTTAAATTTAAACTGTAATATACAACATAATTTAATGAAACAGTTACACATTCTATAGCAGAATTGTCTTCTAAATATTTGGTCCGAAGAGTAGTTAGTTGCCATTTAAAAAATAAATTTGCAGGTTTCTTCCAATGAGGAACATATCCTAGAGAGAAATTGATAAGAAAAATAATTAAATACTTAATATTTGTTCATAAATAAATTCAAATACATGTTTAAAAAAAAAATTGTATTTGCTACAATAAACTCTCGATTATCTGGTAGCAGCAGATGGGCACATTGGATAATAAAAAAGCTTGATAGGGATGAGTTCTGTAAATATCCTTATCATGCCATCATGCTTCCATTAAAAACACATTTTTGATACAAAAACATATTCCTATTCATGTTTTCTGACTTGTTTCATAAAAACAGTCGCTCATATAAAATCATGTACCCTGTATATGAATACAATATATATAGTTTTAAATTAAACAAATCCTTGATGTAAAAAGCCTAACTAAAAAACAATTTAAATTTATTTTATTGACCCATGATTAGAATTAAAATATATAATTACATACAAAAGTCAAGATTAAAAAATAATACAAATAATAATTAATTATTGATAAATGACTGCTTTTATATTTTAGCAGTCTTACTAAGAACACATGCAATATAGAAGGATCACAGATGATAGAAAACATCCATATCCATCACCAGGATTGGTTTTTTGACATCAAAAAAGCGTTTGTGACATGACAAGGGTTTAAAACGTCAAAAACCCAGAGTCACAATCTGCTGCGGTGCACTAGAGTTTGTTCAGGAAACAAATTTTAAAACTAGCTTCTATTGCCATACTTCATGTTGAAATTTAATTATATTATGGGTAATTAGCAATGTCTTAAAATATTTTTAATTGATAAAAATTAAGGTAAAAATAACAAATTCCAAATCCCAGAAATTTATCTCGAAATGGACATGCAGAAATATTTGCACAAAAATTATATTTAAACATTTTGTTTATTTATTGTTATTATTATTTTAGTATTTGTAAAAAAATCTAAAGTTATTTAGTATGCATTTTGACATAGCTATATTTATAAGGAACAAGTTAAGTGTTATAAATGCAGGATTTTCAAAAGTGTTATATTTACAATACGTGTTTAATTTTTTTTTTTTTTTTTTTTTTTTTTTTTTTTATGCTTTACACATTATATACATAATATCTAGTAGGTTAATTTGAATTTAAATACAATGCATGCTATGATTATTATGTATCTTTATAAACCATTTTTATATCAATCCTCCCCCCCCCCCCCCAAAGCAGACACACTAATAGTATCAAGAATACAAATAATGTTTACTTTAAAGTAAGGTAAGAAAAATCAAAAAGCGAGGTAAATAATAGAAGTTCTCAGATTGGGAATGATTGATGAATGCTCAACCTGATTAAAAGAATTTTCTTCAAAAGTGTCTAAAGTTCAGAAAATGTTAATATTTATCCTTAAAAATGTCTAATCTTTAATATTATTTTAATTATACACTAAGTTTGGTTATAAATAAATTTCTTAATTATATAATATCCCTGCAGATTTTGAATAACACATTAAAATTTATTAAATAAACTTACAAAAGATAAGTATTCCAAAGTCTAAGATTTTGTTTACTCTTCAAAATATGTTTCTTCAAAAATTTATTTTTTCTACAACATATTTAGAAACATTTTCTTTATTAAAAGCAAATAAATTTTGCTTATTAAATATAAATATAAATAGATACATACATATGTAAATAAATATAGATTTTAGGTCAGGGTTAAAGCCATCAAAAACTGTTGCATGTCAAAAACTTACCAAGCTTGTCCAACACCACCTTAAATCTATTCACAATTTTAATAGGGAATTTATCTTAACAACTTTAGATAGTTGAAAAGCTACTGGATATAATTAGGTGTAAAAAAATTAAAGTTAAAGAAATATGACTGAAATTACATCAACAGGGGGACATTAAAATCTCATTACATAACAATCAACCTTTTAAAAAAACATATTTAATAAACTAAATAAAATATATAACACTTAATATGATGTGTTTTGATTTTAGGTAGTAATTATATAATTTCTTTAATAAAGGAAAATATATCTGTTTTAGAAAATAAAAACTGAAAGGTTGACAGCTATTGTTATCTTGAGTTAAGTTTTTAAAGAAATATTTTCAAAAGATTTAGTTATTTATAAGAGCAGTTAGCATGTTTATTGTAAATATTTCCTTCCTTTTAAATCAATGTACTATTAAATTAAATCATCTGTTTGAAAATAAATTGAATTTATACTGAATAAGCACATTAAAAAAAGACTCTCTGATAAAGATAAGAAAAAATTCAAAAGATAATTTCTACCACTTGTATTTTTCCTGGTATATGTAACTTCTTGAGTGATGCAATCAAAGTCCTATTGTCGCATATGGCTGATTTTCTATTTAGGTATCGTAAATTTTCACCAATAAATTTTAGTAGTTATTTTTACTTTATACGATGATAGAAAATCTATATATAAAATAAAATAGTTATTCATAATTTTCTGTTCTGAATTCAATATTTTTAAACAAAAAATCTGCCAGATGCTAAAGCAGTGGAGCACATTATTCTATGGTTACAACCTAACTTTAAAAAATCATGGCCATAGGTATGTATAAAACTTCTTTTAATTTCTCATGCTAATTTCAACAAAAATATCAGTAAAAGATTTATGATGTACAGATTTCGCTCAATTACAGCACTACCTAATCCTACAATATTACAGCACCCATTTAAACATACATTGAATGAGGAGAAAACATTGTAATAAATCAATAACCAACCTTCTCAAAAAATTAATATACATAAATAATGTAATATAGTGATGCAATTGTGAATGGAAACTTTTCTGACAAAGTGAAAAGGTGCCCAGCAAAGAGTTAAATAAAAGATATTTGACTTAAATTTCCAAATTTTGCCTCTTGAGTTACCTGTACTGACAATAAGTTGACACATTTGACTCAAACCTAATAACCTTATTGGAAATAGTATCAGATCTGACATGTAAACAACTCGACAGAATATATCATAGATAATGGAACTTGATAAAAAATAGATACTACTGGCAATAAAGTTATCACAATGAAATTTTTGTCAACTAGCTGTCAGTCTAGGTGTGTCAAGATGTTGAAAATAATTGTACATGTCTTAATTCAACTATCAATCTAAATACTTTTTCCTGCAGATCGAAAAATTTTAATTTGTATATTTTTACCAATGAATTTAAAAAGAAAATTTAACAATGTAAAATGATATTGTTTCATATTTATTATTTTTATGAAATACATATTAGAGCTTGATATGAAATTTTAAAATGAGTTTACCTAATTTTCTTGGATTTCCATTAATATAAACAGGTGAGCTAATTTAGGGAGTAACACTTGATAAACATAGAAAAATCAAGTTTAAATTTGCCTTATTACAGTTCTTTAGGTTATCCATAATAGCTTAATTACCACTAGGTGTAATTTTAAGTTTTGATTTATAACATATTGTAATGCAATTAAATGCTTTAAACTTGCAAGAGTAGCAATTTAGCTAAACGAAAACCTATCAATTGCACAGATTTTTGGAATACATCTTGTAGTAACATAGCTAAATTTTTGCAAATTTGATATTTCACTGATTCGTGTTGGTGGTGGTGTGTGTGTGTGTGTGGTGGGGGGAATTATAGTATGTTGTTTAAAGAAAAAAATATAATAAAAATAATATTTCTTAATTTTCTTTAACGTTTTACTTCTCAAATTAAATTTTCTTTGACATTCTGAAATTACACACCACTTTGGTGGAATAAGGGCACCTGTTCTGTGCTTAGTGCACCAATAGAAATTTTGTTCATACTAATCAAGGAATCATTAAAAAAATATATATAAAAAATAAAAAATACTGTATAAAAAAAGTGATATCTAATGACATTGATTACATGAATTATAATTTATGTATATAATATAATCATAATATCATGTTTAATAAATTTTACATGTCTTGAGAAATTTTCCATTTTGAATGAATGTGTGTGAATGAGATGGTTATCTCATTATTTTTCTGGTATCTAAAATAATATTTAGATGGGCAGAGCCTAATATAGTTGAATTATGAATTCAGCAGCATGCAACAGCAACATGAAATTAAGATTACAACAAATATATTCAGCACTAAATGCAGATAAATTTTAATATACCATTTTATTGCACCCCATGTAGCTCTGTTTAGTTGTATCAGTTTCCTTAATTCCAGGAATTTGTTAGACATTGAATATCCAGTCTCTCTTGAATTTTCTTAATGTCACCGATTAAAGAAGTAACTCGTCTGTCGACTTCCATATCCAGCTGAAAGTAATTAAGAGAGTTATTAAAAAGTGAATCATCTGTTTTCAGTATTAAAATCACATGCTTATGATCTATAAAACAACAGACATACAGTAAATTCTGTCCAAGACATATCTAGCCCATAGAAATTTTCTGCCATGCATGATATTCTGCTTCTGACAGAACTTACTGTATCAAAAATCATTCAGCATGACTTTAAATCCTTTCTGTGTCAGACAAATTGCCATCTAACATAGTTTACTGTATGTAAACACAAATATAGTAGAGACATAAAATTCATTCCCCATTTGTAACTAAAGGTCAAAATCAACAGACAGCAGGAAGCTGATCAATCAATTTTCAGAAATCCTGTCTTGGAACTTTTGATGAAATTTTTCGTTTTTCTTGCGAGCTTTCGATATAACTTGCTTTTTTATCAAATTTATCCTTTTTTTTTTGTGATTTTTTAGAAAAATTGGTCATTTTTTTCGCTATTTTTATGCGAATTTTACCTTTAATTGTGATCTTTTGATGAAATGTGCCTTTTTTCTCCCATTCTTTGAAGAAATTTCTTGTTTTGCACAATCTATTTACCAAAATTTGTGTTTTTTGAGGTACCTCGACTGTGTTTTTGCAATCTTTTGATGAAATTCACGTTTTTAATGACACCTGGACCAAATTTGCTCTTTTCTCGTCGTCTTTTGGTGAAATTTGTCGTTTTTCATGCAAGCTTTTGATGTAATTTGCCGTTTTATCAAATTTATCTTTATTTTGTGATTTTTTTTGCAAAATTGGTCATTTTTTTTTGCTATCTTTATGCGAATTTTACCTTTGATTGTGATCCTTTGATGAAACGTGCCTTTTTTTCCCATTCTTTGAAGAAATTTCTTGTTTTGCACAATCTATTTACCAAAATTTATGTTTTTCAAGGTACCTGACTGTGTTTTTGCGATCTTTTGATAAAATTCGCGTTTTTTATGATACCTGGACCAAATTTTTTCTTTTCTCGTTCTCTTTTGGTGAAATTTGTCGTTTTTCTTGCAAGCTTTCGATGTAATTTGCCGTTTTATCAAATTTATCTTTATTTTGTGATTTTTTTGCAAAATTGGTCGTTTTTTTCGCTATCTTTATGCGAATTTTACCTTTAATTCTAATCTTTTGATAAAATGTGCATTTTTTCCCCATCCTTTGAAGAAATTTTTTGTTTTACACAATCTATTTACCAAAATTTGTGTCTTTTGAAGTAACTAGACTGTGTTTTCGCGATCTTTTTATGAAATTTGTGTTTTTTATGATATGTGGCAAAAATTCATCGTTTTGCAAAGGTGTTTTGGTGAAATTTGTCGTGTTTCTTGCACGCTTTCGATGTAACTTGCCGTTTTATAAAATGTATCTTTTTTTGTGTGATTTTTTTTAAAAATTGGTCATTTTTTTCGCTATCTTTATGCAAATTTTACCTTTAATTGTAATCTTTTGATGAAATGTGCATTTTTCCCGATCCTTTGAAGAAATTTTTTGTTTTGCACAATGTATTTACCAAAATTTGTGTCTTTTGAAGTATCTAGACTGTGTTTTCGCGATCATTTTATGAAATTTGTGTTTTTTATGATATGTGGCAAAAATTCGTCGTTTTGTCAAGGTGTTTTGGTGAAATTTGTCGTTTTTCTTGCAAGCTTTCGATGTAATTTGCTGTTTTATCAAATTTATCTTTATTTTATGATTTTTTTTGAAAAATTTGTCGTTTTTTTTGCTATCTTTATGCAAATTTTACCTTTAATTGTGATCTTTTGATGAAATGCGCCTTTTTTTTCCATTCTTTGAAGAAATTTCTAGTGTTGCACAATCTATTTACCAAAATTTGTGTTTTTTGAGGTACCTAGACTGTGTTTTTGCGATCTTTTGATGAAATTTGCGTTTTTTATGATACCTGGACCAAATTTTTTCTTTTCTCGTTCTCTTTTGGTGAAATTTGTTTTTCTTGCAAGCTTTCGATGTAATTTGCCGTTTTATCAAATTTATCTTTATTTTGTGATTTTTTTGCAAAACTGGTCGTTTTTTTCGCTATCTTTATGCGAATTTTACCTTTAATTCTAATCTTTTGATAAAATGTGCATTTTTCCCCCCATCCTTTGAAGAAATTTTTTTTTTGCACAATGTATTTACCAAAATTTGTGTCTTTTGAAGTACCTAGACTGTGTTTTCGCGATCATTTTATGAAATTTGTGTTTTTTATTATATGTGGCAAAAATTCGTCGTTTTGTCAAGGTGTTTTGGCAAAATTTGTCGTTTTTCTTGCAAGCTTTCGATGTAATTTGCCGTTTTATCAAATTTATCATTATTTTATGATTTTTTTTTGAAAAATTGGTCATTTTTTTCGCTATCTTTATGCAAATTTTACCTTTAATTGTAATCTTTTCATGAAATGTGCATTTTTTCCCGATCCTTTGAAGAAATTTTTTGTTTTGCACAATTTATTTACCAAAATTTGTGTCTTTTGAAGTACCTAGACTGTGTTTTCGCGATCTTTTTATGAAATTTGTGTTTTTTATGATATGTGGCAAAAATTCATCGTTTTGCAAAGGTGTTTTGGTGAAATTTGTCATGTTTCTTGCGCGCTTTCGATGTAACTTGCCGTTTTATAAAATGTATCTTTTTTTTGGTGATTTTTTTGAAAAATTGGTCATTTTTTTCGCTATCTTTATGCAAATTTTACCTTTAATTGTAATCTTTTGATGAAATGTGCATTTTTTCCCGATCCTTTGAAGAAATTTTTTGTTTTGCATAATGTATTTACCAAAATTTGTGTCTTTTGAAGTACCTAGACTGTGTTTTCGCGATCTTTTTATGAAATTTGTGTTTTTTATGATATGTGGCAAAAATTCGTCGTTTTGTCAAGGTGTTTTGGTGAAATTTGTCGTTTTTCTTGCAAGCTTTCGATGTAATTTGCCGTTTTATCAAATTTATCTTTATTTTATGATTTTTTTGCAAAATTGGTCGTTTTTTTTGCTATCTTTATGCGAATTTTACCTTTAATTGTGATCTTTTGATGAAACGTGCCTTTTTTTCCCCATTCTTTGAAGAAATTTCTTGTTTTGCACAATCTATTTACCAAAATTTGTGTTTTTTGAGGTACCTCGACTGTGTTTTTGCGATCTTTTGATGAAATTCGCGCTTTTTTATGATACCTGGACCAAATTTTTTCTTTTCTCGTTCTCTTTTGGTGAAATTTGTCGTTTTTCTTGCAAGCTTTCGATGTAATTTGCCGTTTTATCAAATCTATCTTTATTTTGTGATTTTTTTTTGCAAAATTGGTCGTTTTTTTCACTATTTTTATGCGAATTTTACCTTTAATTGTGATCTTTTGTTGAAATGTGCCTTTTTTCCCCCATTCTTTGAAGAAATTTCTTGTTTTGCACAATCTATTTACCAAAATTTGTGTTTTTTGAGGTACCTCGACTGTGTTTTTGCAATCTTTTGATGAAATTCACGTTTTTAATGCTACCTGGACCAAATTTGTTCTTTTCTTGTGGTCTTGAGGCGAAATTTGTCGTTTTCCTTGCAAGCTTTCGATGTAATTTGTCATTTTATCAAATTTATCTTTATTTTGTGATTTTTTTGCAAAATTGGTCATTTTTTTCGCTATCTTTATGCGAATTTTACCTTTAATTGTGATCTTTTGATGAAATGTGCCTTTTTTCTCCCATTCTTTGAAGAAATTTTTTGTTTTGCACAATCTATTTACCAAAATTTGTGTCTTTTGAAGTACCTAGACTGTGTTTTCGCAATCTTTTTATAAAATTTATGTTTTTTACGATATGTGGCAAAAATTCGTCGTTTTGTCAAGGTGTTTTGGTGAAATTTGTCGTTTTTCTTGCAAGCTTTCGATGTAATTTGCCGTTTTATCAAATTTATCTTTATTTTGTGATTTTTTTTACAAAATTGGTCTTTTTTTTCGCTATCTTTATGCGTATTTTACCTTTAATTGTGATCTTTTGATGAAACGTGCCTTTTTTTCCATTCTTTGAAGAAATTTCTTGTTTTGCACAATCTATTTACCAAAATTTGTGTTTATTGAGGTAGCTAGACTGTGTTTTCGTGATCTTTAGATGAAATTTGTGTTTTTTATGATATGTGGACAAAATTCGTCATTTTCTCAAGGTCTTTTGGTGAAATTGGTCGTTTTTTGGGATCTTTTGATGAAACTTGTCGTTTTTCTTAAGAGCTTTCGATGTAACTTGCCGTTTTATCAAATTTATCTTTTTTTGTGATTTTTTTGAAAAATTGGTCATTTTTTTTAAATATTTTTATGCGAATTTTACATTTAATTGTGATCTTTTGTTCAAATGTGCCTTTTTTCCCCCATCTTTTGAAAAAATTTTTTGTTTTGCACAATCTATTTACCAAAATTTGTGTTTTTTGAGGTACCTCTACTGTGTTATCATGATCTTTTGATGAAATTTGCGTTTGTTATGATATCTGGGCAAAATTTGTCGTTTTCTCAAGGTCTTTTGGTGAAATTGGTTGTTTTTAGTGGTCTTTTGATGAAATTCATCGTTTTTCTTGTGATCTTTCTATGTAATTTGCCATTTTATCCAATTTAAAGTTTTTTTTGTGAGATTGGCTGTTTTTTTCGCTATCTTTTTTGCAAAATTTGTCTTTTTTTCCACTATTTTTTTGCAAATTTTACCTTTAATTGCTATCTTTTGACAAAATGTGTCTTTTTTTCCATCTTTTGATCAAATTTGTCATTTCTCCTAATCTATTTACCCAAGTGTGTGTGTTTTGAAGTACTTAGACTGTGTTTTTGTGATCTTTTGATGAAATTCACATTTTTTATGATATGCAGATAGAATTCGTCGTTTTCTCAAGGTCTTTTGGTGAAATCTGTCATTTTCTTGAAGTCTTTTGATGAAATTTGTCGTTTTTTTTTTTTTTTTTTTTTTTTTTTTTTTTTTTTTTTTCAATCGTTTGGTGTAATTTACCATTTTATCAAATTTATCCTTTTTTTCGTGATTTTTTTTGCGAGATTTGTTGCTTTTTTCACTACCTCTCCTCCCCCCCTCAGAGCATTGAAATGTCTACTCATGAAATTTTTGGGATTTCAATGGTCAGAAAGTACAATGTCCCCCCCCCCCCCCAGAGTCACAGAAGTTCCTCTTAGAGAAAAATGTTTGAATACAACACTGGTCGCAGTACTTTTACAAAAAAAAAAAAAAAAAAAAAAAAAAAAAAAAAAAAAAAAAAGCAGTATTTTTACAAATATATATATATATATAGCAGCGTTTTGTTACACACTGACCATTAATTTGTTGACATATGTGACCAGGCCCAGTAGCAGAAAGTTCTTCACGTGTCTGTGAAGAATACTTCAGCAACAAAAAATAATCTGCGGCAAAATATTTTTAGAACTGAACCGTTTATTAATCAAACAATTGTTTACCTATTAACGTTTTTAAGCATTTTATATATTTTAATAAATAATAATCTTAACTTTTTGTATTAAGTAATAAAGAGCTAAACATAATACGAAGTAATACAAAAATTTGATATAAAAGAATCTGCAAAAGAGAAAGAAAATCTGTCACGCCCATCTCGAGCTTTCTACAACTGGGTGACGAGGTACTTAATAAATAATTAATACTTAGTTTTTCCATCTTTTGAAAGAATATAAAAATTTAAACAAAATAATTATATAATTTTTCTCAAAAAATATTTGTCTATTATTATTATCTTTACCAGTTTCAAATATAGCTTAGTATTTGCTACTAATAAGAAAATGACATTAAGTACTAATTTCATCAAAATCCCAGTAACAATTTTCTGTGCCAATTAGAAAAAAGGTAAAATTGATATGCGACCCAAGATTGAGCAAAGCTTATTATTAAAAAAAATAGCAATAACCAGTATAACCCATAAAATAAGCAAAATTTGCATTTTGAAAGAAAACTACAATAAAGGTAGAAACAATGAAAATTTTAGCAACTGTTTTTAAGCCCATATATTTGTTAAAAGTCTTAGATTAGTCTTCAGCATACATCAAACATATATTATATCTAATGTTGCTACACACAAATGTGGCACTACTTTAAAATCTATTTTTAAAGATTTTAAACTTTGGTGTGTCTGCAGAGAAGGTTTGGGGGGGGGGAGTGCTAAATTACCAAGTGATTATTTATTTACCAATATAAAAATAAGAATTTAAAGAGGGGGGAAAAAATTCCAGACAAACTCCAAGAAAATAGAGTAATTTTTGCTTTCTACTCATTCCTAGAAACCTCCATTTTCCTTTTTTTCCAAGGGTTTTAAAGGAATGATAGACCATCTACTGTACACTTAGTTAAAATGTAAAATACAAAAATTTTCCATTCTCGATACAGTTAGACCAAATGAGGAAGGAAAGGGGGGGGGGATGATCAATTGTCACTAAGTGAGATTCGTGATAAACTTTTGGTGATCCTTTGAAAAAACTAAATCTTGTATTTTACTATAATTAATAATTTTTTTTTTTTTAAATCTAAGAAATTTTGGTACCCATAAAGTTTTAGATGTTCAATTTTGAAATTTTACATTAGCAGGCTAGAATATTTACATTAATTGATATTATTACTAATTACGCTAATTAAAAAATAAATGCCTATGAAAAAGCAAACGAATATTTTAATTTAGTTTTCAATAACATATAACAGAACAATTTCATCTGACACAGCAATTAAAATTATGTACAGTTTCAACCTCAAATAAATAATCATGCAATAACATCATCAAAAAAAAAAAAAAAAAAAAAAAAAAAACATGAAGTTATAAACAAAAATGAACAAATATGCTAAAACTGTGTGCTTACTTAAATAATCTTCAATTACTTTATAATTACTTTTGTTACAATCAAAAAAGTTTTAAAGATTTTTGTTTTCATTAAATCAAATGCATTTTATGTTATAAAATGGAAATTCTCTGATTATTAAAAGAAAAATCAATAGAGTCATACTAGTCATCCACAGGATTAAAACTTATGAATTCGGTGATTTGCAAGGTCTGCGTTTGGCAATTGCTAATTTAGATAAATAATTCTTATTACAATTTAAAAAAATTAAGGAATTTTAACACTTTCAGATTTTATGTATTTTGAGAAGGAGATGAAGCATATTTTCCTTTTTCTTGGAGGGCTGAAGCAATTTACTTTCCTTTTTTAATTGGGGAAAAGGAGCGATATTGTCTAAACATTTTAAACAAGCAGAAATATACTGAAATGCGAAAGATTATGTGCCTGAAATGTAGGCATAGTAGTCAGTGTTGAATTAAAGGGGTGACTCCCCCCAAAGCATTGAAATGTCTCCCCCAGAAATTTTGTGATTTCAGTGGCCAAAAGTGCAATGCCCCCCCCCCCCTCCCTGGAGTGACAGAAGTCCTTCTCCTTACTCGAGAAAAGTGTTTGGATTCAACACTGTAGTACTTTTACAAATAAATAAATAAATGAAATAGCAGTTTTTCACCAAACACTGACCATATTTTGAAAGAATATAAAGTTTTAAACAAAATAATTACATAATTTTTGTCACTAAATATTTGTTTATTATTATTATTCTCACCAGTTTGAAATGCAGCTTAGTATTAGTTAGTACTAATTTTATCATAATCCCAGTAACAATTTTCTGTGCTAATCAGCAAAAAGGAAAAAATTGATATGCGACCCAAGAATGAGCAAAGCTTATTATCAAAAGAAATTGCAATAATCAGTATAAATCCATAAAATAAGTAAAACTTGCATTCTGAAAGAAAATTACAATAAAGGTAGAAACAATGTAAATTTTAGCAATTATTTTTAAGCCCATATTTTTTTTTAACTATTAGATTAATCTTCAAGGTGTAAAATTAATCTACAGCCGTGTTACACTGTTTATGCTATTTTGGGACTATAATTAACAAAATAAATCCACATATTTTATAATTTGTATCACTTATCGATTTTGTCCAATAAAAACTAAGAAACTACATTTTTTTCTTTAACTTTTGATTAGAAAAATGCAGCATACAATTTTTTAGAAAACAAAATAGTAATCAAAATTGTAAGTTTTAAGCATCATAAAAAGTAGAAATAAGAATGTTGTGAATTATAAATAAATATATAAATAAGGCCTGCCCTTGGAACATTAATGTGGATTGAAGTATGAAAATATCTATGTATATATCTTCTCTGAAGATTTTCAGCGCAATAAAAATACATACATACAATCCATACACACAGATGATAAGCAAACAAATGGTACGGTACAGCTGCCCTTTTTAAAAATATTAAGATATAATAATCTGAAAAACTTATGACCAACTGCATACAATTGCTCCCTTCCTAATCTTGAGTATCCCCATGTATATGGAATACATTTTCAAAACACAATACATTGTTTTTTGAGTAGGGAATTTTTATATTATGTAAACAATCATACTAGAGAACAGAAATACAAGGGAAATGTACTTACTTATTCAAGACTCATCTTTCCTTCCAGTACGGGCCACTGGTGGGATGTTTTGAGCTACAAAAACATTGACTTATTTTATTTTATTAAACTTAATTCCTATATTATAAAAACGATATAGCTGCGTACGACGCTGCTTCATCAACAGCGTACGACGCCATGAAAATCCCGATCTACCGCCAAAACACATCCAGATGCATGACGGTAAACTTTTCGTTGCGCATGCGTATTTGCCACCGTACTGCTTCTCGCTTTGACAGGGAATTTTGGAAGGTACAGAAATGGAACTCCGTGCCTCTAACAATTTTTAAAGGCACAAATCGAACTTCGTGCCTCTGACAAATTTCACTTTCGTATCGGTGACTCTCATTTTGTCGTGGCTTGACGTTTTTCTGGAAAATCAGAGGCACTTTTTCTATGTGCCTCTCATATCAAAATAATAGAAGGCACGATATGTTTGTGCCTTTTATGTAAGAGGTACAGTTTTAAGAGTGTGTGAGCTAAAAAGTGTTGTAAAGAAAGTGTATAAAAATATCAAAAATATTCACCGCATAGGTATCATGTTCAAAAATCACGTTTGCAATTTAGTCTAATAGTCCTGGACTCTATGATAAATGATTACCCATTAGTTTATATATCTCCAAATATCATTATTTTTGGAGGATTTTTTAGCAAAGTAATGTTATCAAATGTATTAAGGTTTGTATTTAGATAAGATATTAGATCTAAATATTATAGAACGGCAATAAAAAGTAATTTGGGAAACAAAAATTGTAAACAAAATAGATTATTTCTGTACATTTGGATAAATTACTAATACATCAAACACAGATGTTCGTGGATAATAGGTAAAAAAAATACCTACTATTCATAATTCTGCAATTATGATACTAGAATAATATAAAAGGCTTTTCCAAACTGTTGCTTACTCTTAAAAATCTTAGTGTAAAATGAAATCTATAAGATGTATTCCGATCATTACACAATCAATAGGAAATGATGAATATAAATTTAATGAGACTACGGGGGATTCAGGAGGGCAGAGCCCCTCTGCAGAAACGTATTTTCTTATCTAAAAGTTTGTCATAATATGCAGTTCATCAGAATTTTTGAATATCATTGCGCAACAACATGATCAATTTAACGCATCTAATTTTTGAAGCTTTCTGGGTATTTTCTATTCTTAAAAATATTTTTGTTACTTGAAAACTTTCAATTCCTGTTTGTATGCTGTTAAATATTACGCAAAATGTGGTAAAAGCAGTGACTTGGAGAATTGTCGTTGAGGCTTTTGATCTGCAGATTTACTAGTATTATTAAGGTTTTGCCCATTTTAATTGGACTACGCTGAAAACTATTTCTATAAAAAAGCTCGTGTATCCACGTTTTTAAAAGTATTTCCGTTTGAAACTTTTTTGTGACAAGCTAGATCAAGGATTGATAGAGATTCGTTAACATACGATAACGAATACAAAGTTACTAGGGAATGATGAATGATGAATCTTTGGTACAAGTGCTTAAGATAGCATGTGAGACAGTTTCTCTGACACCGCAATTTTTTTTTTATAATCATCAAAGAGATAAAAATCACTTTTAGGTGCGTTCGTAATTATGTAAATACGTAGCACCTATAATCGTCGTTCAGCCTGTCCATCGTCAGTCCGCCTGTCTGCATATCAAAAATTTCCGAGCAAAATGTTCGAGCAAAAATTACCGAACCGAATCATTTGTTATTTAAAGAATATAATTGTTGCATAATTTTGTTGAGTCATTTCAAATTTTATGAAAAACGAATGTACAGTTTAATTAAAGACAATACATTGACCGTTATATTACGGCCAATGAGGAAAAATAATTTATATAGGGATAACGGTATAGAGGGAAACATTGTTTGGGGCGCGTTTTAATTACATTAATCTACTCTACATTTTACGAAATTGATACACGTTGCTGAGGTTTACTACAAGTTACTTTCTGTGTAATAGAAAGGAGATAGTATTTACTGGGAAGTACATACGATTTCGGCTATTATACTGTATCTGAAGTACTGCATACTATTACACGAATATCTATATATTTTTAAAACTTCGTTATAGAACGAATGCACTGCATTTGATACGCTTATGTGCAATTTTCTTCTCGTTCTTTTTGTTATAACATATAAAATTTTGTTTAACATATGAATGCAAAAATGAATTCAAAGAAAGTAGAATAGATCATGAATGGAAATACATAAAGTACGAGTGACCAACAGTGTTGAATTTAGACACGTTTCTCCAAGAGGGATTTCTGTTGCTCAGGGGGTAGACATTATGAAATCTAGGTTCGGGGGGAATTGCACTTTTTGAAGATTGAAAACACAAAATCTGAAATTTTCCGGGCGGATATCTCATTGCTCCCGGGAGGGGATGCTTCTCCCGGGCTTACCCCCTGAATTCAACACTGGTGACTAAGATGGCACGTGTGACAATTTCTTTGGATCGCGAAAAAGTTAAGTTTTTAATAAGCATTAAACAAATTAAATTAATTTTTCTTTTCGATATAACAAGCAAAGTTTTGGTTAATATGTACATACTAACACAAATGAGGCAACAATTTTTTGCACGATAAAAATAAATTAACACGATAGATTTTTTTTTTCTGTGATCCTGTACAAGGTTTTAAAAACTAAATATTTTGCTGCTACACATGAAATCAGAAGGCTTTATATCTTCAGATGAATATCATAAGACAGTGACAACAACAACAAAATAGAATAAATATGCCTATGAACATTACTAAAATAATAGAAAATAGACGATGTAATATATATTTTTTATATTCAAGATACAATAAAAAAATACCTCACTAATAAACTTTTAATTCGACTTGGATTATCAGAAGATATGATTAATGATAAATAAAAATTACTAAAATAAAAATTTATAAAAATACTTTCGCTATCATTAATTCTAGAGCCGACAGCATAAAAATCGAGCACAAGGGAAAAAAACCCTTTTTTTTATGGAAGAGTAGTAATAGGGGAATCTAATGATCATTGTCTGCCGGAAGCGAAGTGGTACATAAACCAAAAATTAATACTACTGGTGGTTTACTCGTATGTTTATCATTGTATTTGCCATACAATCAAAGGTATAAAATTATTGTAGTGCAAACACAATGATATGCCTACGAGTAAACCACTAGTGGTATTAATTTTTGGATTCTGCACCACTTCGCTTCCGGCAGGCAATGATCATTAGATTCCCCTATTACTACTCTTCTATAAAATAAAGAGATTTTTTCCTGTGCTCGATACCGTAGATATTTATGCTGTCGGCTCATGGACTATATACAGGGTTGCCACAGGCGACTATTTTTATATTCTGTTTGCACCATTATTTTCCCAAGAAAAATTCTCAATAATATCTCTCTTACAATTATTTTCAAAGTGTCTGTCAAGGATTTCTGTTTCGAAAATGTGGTGCCAGATAGAATTAAAAAAAATAATTGCCTGTGGCAGCCCTGTATATAGTGTGTTTTAATTAAATGTATTAGATCAACCGGAAAGTTTTGTCGTATAATGTTATTTCACGCCTGCTGTTTTAAAATTCATATTTCTTCATTGACAGTACTTTTTTGAAATGTTAAAATTCCCATAATTTTCACATTAAGGTGAAGAAAATGAGAGTTTTACTATTTCAAAAAAGTGTTGCCAATGGAGAAATCTAAATTTTAATAAAAGTAGGGATGAAATAACACTATACGACAGAACTTTCCGGTTGACCTAATATAATTACGAGTCCAAATTTCTTTCAATTATTGACTAATTACGATATGCAGAAATATATCTTTTTTCATAATGCATAAAAATCTCTGTTTCTATAACAAGTGTTTCGTATAAGCAGAATATGCTGCAGTATATTTTTCTGTAAAAGTTTGGAATGTTACAATATTGATAGACATTTTTGATTTTTTTTTTTTTTTTTTTTTTTTTTTTTTTTTTTTGCACACGTACGTAAAACGGTTTACAATTCCTGGAATGATCGGCAATTTTTTAAATTGACTTTTTTAAAAGTGTATTGACAAAAGTAGAATGGAGGTAATAATTAGATAACTTGCTTAAGTAAGTGATTTTATAATGAATGTCTCTTACATCTGATATCATCTACAAAAAATCAATATATTCAACAATATCAATGGTAGTAAATTATTGCATATATATATTTTAAATACAACCTTTAAAAAAAAAATCTTTAAATATTTGACTATCGATTAGATAAAATAATTTTTAAAATGCATTTTATCAATGCATAAATATTTTGATTCAAGTGGTGATTTTTTGGTTGTAATCAATTTACCCCCTTTTTTAACCCGTTTTATTTCCGAAGTTAAATTAATAATGTAAATACTTATTCATTGTTTTTTTACGAACAAAATTACATCGTAAATGACAGAAAAAATACCTTTTCTGAAATTGATCTTTTAAGTGCTTAATAATTTAGGCTCAAAAATATATGGATCTAAAACTTCAACCCCCCCCCCCCCCCCTTAAAACACCAATTTAATAACCATTAACCTAAATTAATACAATAACAAATTTAAGAGCTTTAAACAAATAAATAAACTGAAAATATTAAAAAAAAATGTTTAAGTTAAATATTTATGAAAATTTATTACTTTCTTGGTCACACTGGTACATTTAGATATTTTGCAAACTTTGATGAAAATAACCTTTATTTTATCATACTTCAGCTTAGATGCAGCCATTTATTCGTTTGCTTTTAATGAAAAAATAAAAAACTTTCAGCTACTAAGAAATGATATGAAAATGTAAAAAAATCAGACATTTTAGTTTTTATAAGAAGAACAGAGATCCCCGAATGGGGACCCAGGAGTTGATATTGCTTTGAGGCCTATAGCTGCTGTGGCTGTCGCCTCGATGATCCATTATATACGCAGAAACAGAGACAATACAGAACAATTTTTTACTACACATATCCATTACATATATTTTATTACACTACAAAGGGATAACACACCATCCATGTCCGTACCCGGATTCGAAGCAGGATCCCTCGGTGTGGCAGCAGCTGCCGCTACTGACCACGCTACTGGGGAGACACCGAAAAGGTTAAAGATTTTTCGTTAATGCAAAATGTTTATAAAAATCTATTTACATTAATTTATTTTGTAGTAATAAAGTATTTCTTTTTCTTCAGTTGCATTAAAAACTAGCATCTTCACAGCTGATAGCCTAAGCGCTTTGGAAAAAGAGAGTCAACCAACGGGTATGATATTGAATTTTAGACTTTATTCAAGTCTAAAATTACACAGAAAAGTGAAATATAATTATTTCAAACAAATTGTATATGTTTTGCGAGATAAATATGTGGAGATTAATTGAAAAAAATGTTCAAGTTACAATATTGAAAATTAGTAAAGTAGATCAAAATCGCCCATTGATTTGAAAGTGCCGTTCTGAGAACACTCTAAATCAGGGCCGCAGCTAAGGGGCGCTATGGGCGGCTCAGCCTTTCTAAAATATTTTGACCCCCCTGGAGAAGATTTAAAGGTCACTAAATTATTATGAAATTCTGTTCAAAAGCCTAATTTAGTTTTCAGATCCTTTCACACCTTTGCAGAATTACTAAATTGTATCTGAAATAAGTGTTTCAACACTTCCTCATCCTAGTTGGGTGATTCTCAAAATAGGGGACAATTTCAAAAGTGAAATCTTAAAAAAATTACTGTTAGCAAAATTTCTGAAAAAATAGGTGTTGTTAATATAGTATTAGGTATACTTTAAATGTAGTCAACAGAGCTAAATATTTAAAAATTAACTTAAAAAAAAAATTTGTATTTTTTGAGCCATGCTAATGACAAAACAAAGTGCATGGAATAAATATATTAAGAAATTTTTATTTTCTTCCTGTTTAAATATTTTTTTCTATATTTATTAGCCTTCCTTTTCAGCAAATGGTTTCCATTTTTACGTATATACATATAAGGAGAATAAAAACATTACCAAAGAGCAAACTTTGTTTACATGAGCAACATTCTGACACTAACAATGTAAGAAGCTGTCTTAGTAATTTTCTGACAGATTTAATGCATATTTTAGGGATAATAAATGTAATACCTAAATTTATATGTAAAATTAAACTTTTTAAAGGATACAATATAAGCAATGGTTACATTTATGCATATAGGAGTCTTTAGCATGGACAGAAAAACCATGCTAATGACACTGATATTTGTCCATGCTAATGACAAATTTTAATTTAAATAAGATTATAAGCCATAATATAATCACAGTGCAAGTCCTTTCTGGGGCTTTTTAAAACACAAAAATCCTATGCAAATAAGTAAAATAAAAATTTTAATTATAAAATAAACATGAAAATTATTATCCATTCTAATGACATACAATTGATGTACGCCCCTAATATTCAACTTCTATTCTTAAAATACAATACATGCCTCCATTTTCAGGCTGGTATAAAATGGCTACTTGTTGCCATGGAGAAACTTTATATTTTCAAACTATTGTCATATGTGAAAATGAAATTTTGATTAATAACCAGCTGTTATAGTATGATCTTGTTTTGAAAATAGAATATGGAGGACAAACTTTAATTCTTTTTTTATATACTATAATTTTATTTTTAAAAAGAAATTTATTGGATAAATACTTTCCTTGATTAATTTAAAGAAAGAATAACATTTGTTTTATTTTATAAACATGATATTAACTCTTGAAAAATGCTAGTATATACAAGGCTCAGCTGCTGTGGACATCCATGCTAATGACATTTTGAACATTTATTCTGTTATTTTAAGGTGTTTTTAACTAAAAAGTGAGTAATTCTTGAGTGCAAATAATGAATAATATTAAGACAAACATATCTAAACATAAAAATATGACAGAAAACCTCTCAATTTTTTTTGTATGCCGAAAGACATAAATTGTCCCCTATTTTGAGAATCACCCAGTTGTATATATGAGGCTAACATGATACTTAATTTTATACAAAAAAATTTTCATCATCCTATACTTCTCTTAGCATAAAATGAAGTTATTACAACAGGTTTATAAGAAATATAGTACCTACAATGTGAATATGCACTAATTTTTCCTTCTGCTTCAGAAAGAGAAAAAAAAATTATGATCCCTCCCTACATTCTTTTGACCCCCCCCCCTATTGTTTACTTCTACTTACAGGCCTCCTCTAAATATTTTCGTAGCTGTTTCGTTATTTTGATGCACTCACATTCTTCAATTTTCAAACTGCCCTTTCCCTTTCTACATTGATTTTTAATAAATATAGTATGATTTTCGTATTCATTAACATTTCTTTACGCATAAAAAACGTTTTCGAAATTTTTAACTTTTCAAAGTCACCCTTTATGCTAACTTTTAACACTAGAACCGCCATTAGGGGTCAAAATGACCCCTTCCAGATTGATAATAGTCGACTCGAACCAGAATTTTCTACATAAGTTATGTTAAATGTACTCAACAGAAAAATAGACTAATTAAATAAGTTAAATAGTTTTAAATTATAATTCTGGTGAGAAACTCATTTTATAAAACATGAGCAAAATACCCGGCGGTTCTAGTGTTAAGTTAAAATATTAAAAATTGAACGGCTAAATCTGCTACATCTAACGGCAATTTTTTTTTTGTCTTTTCTTTTCACAGACACACAAACAAAAATCGCTTTATATTGTTTTAACTAAAAAAAATATTTCGCAAAATATAGTCATTATTTTACAATTGATTATTGCTTACAACAGAATCAACAAACCGTGCATTGAAAATTACCAATAAAATAACCTTGATTCTTTTTTCTCTTGCAGCCTTGGGAATAGTAGTATAAAATCCATTAAGTGCGAAGTGTTCATTTTAAATAATTCTTTTAAAATGATGAGCAATAAAAAACACTTAAACCCTTTTTAATAGTATTGTACTTAATAATGTTATTACGCTTTTATCATGACGGATGATCGAAATCTTTCATTTATATTCTGAGAAAAAGTGATAAACAGTTTCATCAATTGGGTGTTATTAGTTGCAATACAATTCAGCTTTTACGCTATATAAATCATTACTACCAACGTAAAATTATCTTTATACTCTGTAATTTATTATTTTAACAGATGAAATAGTTTACAATGAAGCTTTTGGTAAGTGTTAACATATATATAAAGTTTTTATGCATTTAGATTATTATTAAATATACTTGTTTATGAAGAAAGAAATACCGTAACAGATTTTTTCTATTTGTATAGAAAATACTGAGCGTGAGGTATAACTTTAGTACTAATTAGTGTATAGCAAATTTTGAAGGAAAAAATGCCATTTAGGTTCGTAGAAAGTTCTCTATGGATATACGGTTTATTTTGATAATTATGTATTATCAGTTATGTTTATAATGCTGTATTTTATTTTGTCAGAAGTAAACTGTATGTTATAATTAAACCTATTTTTAAAAAATTCAGTTGATACATCAAATTTTATTTCATGTTTAAGTTCAATACGTAAAAAAAATGTAGAAATAAAAAGGTTCATTTGATAATTATGTATTATCAGTTATGTTTATAATGCTGTATTTTATTTTGTCAGAAGTAAACTGTATGTTATAATTAAACCTATTTTTAAAAAGTTCAGCTGATACATCAAATTTTATTTCATGTTTAAGTTCAATACGTAAAAAAATGTAGAAATAAAAAGGTTCATAATCTTTTAATCAGATGCGAGTGAAATGTAAATGTTTTTGTAATTACAAATTAAAAAAATACATGCTGTAATAATAATGCCAATAAATGAATGATGCTATGCAAATAGGCCATTTTTATCATAGTGATGAAGAAAAATAAATCATGCCAGAAAGTTTTTTTTTGTAACAAAACTCTAGAGGCGATACTTATTGGAAAAAAAACAGCTGTACGGCTTAGTATTAAAAAATTCTATAATTATTAGGTTTTTAACACCAAAAGCTCCGGAAAGTTTTATAAAAAAAAATGCACACCGGAATTTTTATTTAAATCTTTTTAAACTATTTATTTATCTCATTGTTATGCGAAGACACACAAACACATACATTATATATATACAGTAAAACCTCTGAATAGCGGCCATCACTGTGACCGTACTTCGGAGGTTACCTTTTTTCAGAGATTCCACATTTTAAAAACTAAAACTTATATTGCATTAAAATTAAAACAACAGACTAAATCATTTTATTTTTACAAATTAAAAAAATACATGCTGTAATTTTACACTAAGGAAATTGCTTATTAGTAGTTTTTAAGCATATGCTCTTTCTCTAAATGCATAAACTTTTCCATAGATTTGCTGTAAAATAAGCTATCATTTCGAGTGCGCGAAGTTTTTTTAATTTCAGAATTTCTCTTCAATTTCTGGGGCTGTTTCCTGCAACACTTGCTGAGAAATTGGGCGATTTATCGCTCAACAGTTTAAAAGCCATTCCAAGAGCAACTTATGAATCTCATCATAATCAGTTCTCCGACGCTTGGTTTTAATTTGCAAATATACATTTTGAAATGTCTTTTCTAAATAAATGTCGCCTCTTTTTTCAGAATTTTATCTATTTGCATCCTTCTGCCATTGTACATCTAAACGAATATCCGTGCATTTACAACTTTTTTTGCTGTCTTGAATAACTTATCAAAGTTAAAAATGTTCACTTTGATTCCATTCTTTTAGTGAAAAAAAAAAACACTGATAAGAAATATCATCACATGATTGATAACAGTATAAATGACTACAGCTTGCTTAAATTTAAATTTAAATTTCGTCACAACCCTCCCCTGCTCGCCACACCTATATTGCAAACGAGGTTTTGTTAAGCAACCTCTACAAATTACTAGAAAAATTGTAGCCTTCAAATAAAAAAATCCACCTCCACATTCTTCGCAATCTCAGTTATAATTGAAACAAAATGGTTAAAAAAAAAAAAAAAAGAAAAGAAAAAATGAAAACAACAACAACAACAACAACAAAAAAAGATGAAATAGAAAAAACTGTTCGTTGTTTGGAATTCGTCGTTTTGAGGTTTAGTACAATGTTATTTTTATGGATGAGATTCGGTAATATTAGAACATGACCGGTATTCGGAGGTTATCGTTGTTCGGAGTGACCGTTGTAGTGTTTTCACTGTATATACATTTAACTCTTAAATAAAAGGAAACAATTTCTGATTCATATCGAATTATATATAATCAAATTCAACGCAATACGACTGAATTTGAAATATGAATTATTTATCTAAAAATTTAATTATAAGTTTAACCATATAACTGCAAGAAAATTGATATAACTTTAAAAAAAACTACATTTAATAAGAGAGGTAAAAGAAAAATTGAGATTAAAATTTTTTTTACTGCCCATAAAATAGTATTACTTTGCGAAGACATAAAAGCTTACACAAAGAGTAAAACGCTTACGCAAAAAGACGCAGAAGGAATAGAGAGGATTCAGTAAATTGACCCCTCCCTTCACACTTTTTGCTACCACTTCTTCTGTATTGGTAAAGTGAAGCGTAGCTTAATCTATCGTTGCTATAACTATGCATGTGACACTTTTTCTATAGCAGTTTGCACCTATTACAGGGCTGTGAAGGACAATTCTACCTCACACCATTTGCTCAAAACAAAAATTATCAACGTAGTATTCAAGATTATTTGTAAGAGAAATATACAACAAATCTCCTTTTATTTAAATAGTGTTGCAAAGGGAATTAAAAAATAATTGAAGCTGGGAGCCCTGCTATAAGTAAAATGAAATGCAAAATGTATTGTTTGGAGTTGTATCAATTTTTTCTTCAGGGTTAGAGATATAACATTAGACACATTAAAGAAGGTATTTTATAGATTTTGCAGATGTCCCGTAATAAATTACTGTGATATAGTGATGGGCGATTCTGGAAATTTTGAGAATCGATTAAAATCGATATCGTATAAAACAACATCGATCATAATAAGAATCGATTTCTCAGCTCTAGAATCGTTACTAGAATCGATATTTCGATATTCAGATTCACACAGAGAAGATCCAAATTACTAATTCCAAAACTTAGACAATCAGCAGGACCGTAATTACCTCCTCCCACCCCCCATCACCATTTAGGGAGGCATAGAATTAAGCTATTGCAGATTTTAGAGTCGGATAATAAGAATTTTAAATTTTAAAATGACTGTCACTTATGATTGTCACTTACATAAAAACTTTGACAAATTTGAGAGACATAACTCAACTAACAACAGCACTGAGTAACTTGGCATTAAACCGAGGATAAAGAGTGCCAAGAGCGTGTAACTAGGATGGGGAACAAGGAGTATAGACAAAAAAAAACTTTTTTTTTCTAATGCCAACAAAATGTTACACGAGATAGTTTGGAAGAACACAAACTATGCCCCATACCCAAGGGGGCAGGTAAACCCCACTCTTGACGGAAGGGCGACCATAGCCCAAATGTATCTTTTGTCGAAGTTTCAAAATGAGGATTTACAATAAAATAGAACGAGAATTGGACATTTTAAAAATTGCATGCATACTTTGAACGGCCCTTTTAGTAAAGACTGGCGAGGAAGGGGTGGGGGGGGGCAGGGATTAAAACGGACAAACTAGGGAATAAGAAAAAAAAAACATAATAAACTAATAACCCAAATAACTGAGCTTCTAAACAAAAATATAGTGTTTAACTTAGAGTTGAATTCATGGGGTGGCCCGCGGGGAACATGCACTCTTTGAAACTATAAAAAGTGCCAAGAGCATGTAACTAGGTGAAGAGAGGGGTAGTAACAGAAAAATACGAGGGGATAAAAGCTTTATAACGATATGTTACATGAGATGATGTGAAAGAAACAAAAAATATGCCCCCACCCAGGGGCGCAAGGTACATAACAAATGGACAGAAGGGCGACCCCGGCCGAAATGTATCTTTTGTTGAGGTTTCAAATTATGGATTTATAACAAAATAGAACGAGGATTAGACTTTTTTTAATCGCAGTCACAATTTGAACGAACCTGTAAGTTAAGATTGGTGAGGAAGGGGGCGGGGGGGGGCGGTAGGACGGGTGAACATGAAAAAAAAAAAAAAAAAAATAGCGGCACTCTGAGAGTGCCGATAGAAGTGAAACCGTGAACAATTACGTGTGTATTTTTTGAATCGTTAGGATATATAACTTTGAATCGTCAGGAAAAACTTTTAAATGAATAAAAAAAAATGTTCTATAATATTAAAGAACATATTAATATGTATAAAAAAAAAAACCGCGCGATACCATATGTCCATATGTACCTATTGTAGTTAACTCACTATAACTACTTTCTTACATTTTAAAACGCGATAAATACACCAACCAAAATTAGACCATACTATCGATACCTTAATCCTTATCCAAATAAATCATTTTGTATTAATGTCTGTTACAATATCTGTAGATTACTTTTTGAATTATTCAAATCGGACATTCCATTCAAAAGATATTACGAATTTAAAGATGGCAATCTAAAGAAATAATAGCGCTGATGAGTACTCGGTAGCCAATAAGCTTAGGGATTACATGTGCAATCAAACGACTGCGGGTTCGAACCCCAGTTTCGCTAATAGTATCAATGTTTTTTTTTTTTTTTTTTTTTTTTTTGTTTGTTTGTTTGTTTGTTTTCGAAGAAGTTTGAAAAATTAAAATTTTAACACATTATGGCTCCGTAACGTGACCTGAAATGATGGGAGAAAATTTCTTATGCTAGATTTGTAATGTATGAAACATAAGCTTTCAATAGACATATTGTATCAAGAAATGAGAAAAAACCCCTCTGCTCCCCCCCCCAAAAAAAAGGTCTTATAGGGAAAACCGGGAAACTGAAATAGCAAAAAGAACGGCGAGAAATGGTTAGCTATACTAGAATTTTTCTCATCACTGTAACTCCTATAGAAGCAAAGTTATAGCCTTTTAAAGACTGAAATGAAGTGAAGAAATAAGCAAAATTAGGTAAGTGATCCACAGGGGGGGGGTCCACAGCTCTGGGGGTGCCATGTAGCTTAAACTTTTAAGTTAAAAATGGTAGAGAATTAAATGAGCGAAATTTTTAGGTGTATATTGGGGGAGGGTGCAAGCCCCCCCCCCCTCAAAAATTTTTTTGTTTCTTTTGAAGAAACAAAAAATATGCCCCCCGGCGGGGCGAAGATAAACCCCAAACGGGCGGAAGGGCGACCTTTTATTTATCTTTTGTCAAGGATTTAAAATGTTGATCTAAAATAAAATAGATCGAGAATTGGACATTTTTAAAACTGTATGCATATTTCGAACGGCCCTGTAAGTTAAAACTGACGCGGAAGGGGGGGGGAGATTAGAAGAGACGAGCGTGAAAAATAAAACATAATAAACTAATACTTCAAATAACTGGACTTCTAAACAAAAATATAACGATTTAACCTAGTGTCGAATTAATGGGGTGGCTAGCAGGGGATTACCCCCCCCTCCAGAAAGGGAAGCTATGAGATTTTATGCTTTTTAATGCAGAAATTGCGATTCCCCCTCCCTTACAGAGCTGTAAAACATGATGCCGTCGCGGAAAAATACCTGCATTCAACTCTGATTTAGCCTAGGAAAAAAAATAAAAATAAAAAATCGAAATCGAATCTAAAGATCGAAATCGAATCTAAAGATCGAAATCGAATCTAAACTTCGACATCGAATCTAAAGATCGACATCGAATCTAAAGATCGATCTTACGGGCAGAATCGATTTTACATTTTTACTTTCTTTTGTAACTTTACAAGAAGAGAGTATTAGATTCGTGAAAAATTTTGACTTCCCATTTTCGATGGATTTATATATTTTAGAAGGTTTTTAACACGATTTCATGGTTTTTAAGAAATATCTGTCTGTGTGTGTGTCTGTCACTCTGTGAGTCTGTATACGACAAAAATTTCTGACCGTTCTGTCTTAAGAACAAATGCACGGAATTCCACAAAACTTTAGATTTAATTTGACCTTGATATAAACTGAATCGAATTAATTTTTGGTGGATATAGCTTAACAGGTGGAGCTGCTATGCTGCATTTTTTGCGATTTGCGCAACAGCTATATCTGAATAACGAATGAACGGATTTCATCACATTTCAGATCCAGTTAGTCCTTGACATGGATTGATGTTTTTTGCATTTTGATGTATATAGCTTCTCAGATGGCGCTGCTATACTGAATTTTTTCACAATTTCCACTCAGCGCCATGTGAAAGGGGGGGGGGTGAAAGGAAGCGGTCGTTTCGAGCACGGAAATTTAGGGGACGCCAAATTTTTACTACACACATCATTTCTAGCCTATCGCAAGAAGAATTTAATAGAGGGGGGGGGGGGGGCTAAATTGGAACTTTGAACCGGGCGCAGTTCTTTTCGCACGCCCCTGTTTCCATTTTAGCTTTATCTCAAGAACTAATGCACGGACTTTCATGAAAATTTAGATTCAATTAGTCCTTGATATTATTTGATGCTAATTACATTTTGGTGGAAATCGCTTAAGAGATGGCGCTGCTATACTGCATTATTCATGATTAACGCAATAGCGCTATCTCAAGGACGAATTTTCACCAAAATTCAGATTCAGTAAATCTCTGACATAGATTAGTGTTATTTAGTTCTTTGTGTAAATTGCCTTACAGGTGGCGCTGATATGCTGCATTTTTTATGATTTCGCAATAGCAGTATCTCGCGCTTTCATGGATTTTCATCAAAATTCAGATTCAGCTGGTACTTAATAAAAATTGACCCTGATCAATTTTTGGTGTACATCACTAAACAAAAAACGCTATTTTGCAGGGGGGGGGGGGGGGTCTGAGGTTTTTTTAATTCTTCTATCTTAGAAAGTAATACACTGAAATTTTGGAATTGGCACATCGGTCTATTTTATCTTCGACTTTTGAAGGAAAATGAAAATTATATTACTTTCAGAGAAATCGATTAAAAATTTTAAAGTATCGATTAAATCGAGTTGGCCGTAGTATCGATTAAATCGATTTAAAAAATCGAAATCGCCCATCACTACTGTGATAATTCTCAAAATATGACTACATTTGAAAATACTTTAATCCACTAGGACGCGCGACAAGCCTAAAATCCCAGAGAGCTTTTTTTTTTTTTTTTTTTTTTTTTTTTTTTTAACAATTGTCACTACTTATTTTTTAAAAGTAATCTACAACTTATTTTATTGCATAATTTTTTAAAATTGACTCCGACAAAATATGGTGATGATTGTTCTTTGTGTTTATTGGTGACAAAGTAAAAACTATTCAAACACTAGAAATGCTCGCGTTCTCCCGGGTTAAAGATTAAAATTAAAATCTAATAAATAATTCAAAACCGAAAAATTAGAAATTTCAAGCTGTAACCTGACAAAGTAAAATATATCCGTGATACAAGGTTTGAAATAATTTATCTTGTACCACTCGAGATCAGAAGTGGTAATGAATGATAAAGATATTTGCAAATTCATGTCAGAAATATAACAAAAAATAAATTTTATAAGTTCTAGTTAACCCGGGAAGACGCGCGCAGGGCCTAAAAGACCCTGAGTGCATATGGTTTTTACAATTGCAACCACTAATTTTTTTAATGTAATCTTCAACTTATTTTATCGCAAGATTTGTAAGAATTGTTTCCGTCTAAATAAAGCGACTGTTTTAATTTGATTTTATTGGTGACAAAATTAAAACCATTCATACCCTCGGTAAGCGCGCGTTCTCCCTGGTTAAACATCTTACTTCAACTGTGAAATTACAGTGACAGACCTAAAAATATTGTTTCAATGTCACGATTCCTGATTTTGCTATACAAGAGTTCGCATAGTAGAAGTGATTTTGAAGTGTGAATTATTTCTATGGCTAATTTATTAAATTATGGCATATGTTGCATTAGACTGTTTATAAATTTATCTAATCATAAAAAGTAGCACCAGTTATATTTTAGAAACTGATACATTTCAGCATGTTATGAATATATTTTTTAAAATATGCATTTTTATTTAATTGATTTTATTTTTAATCAGTTGCCCCGCAATAGGTGTAATGAAACTTCAAATATGTTTTGAAAATTTTAATAACTGTTCTTTTATTTTGTAATTTAAACCATGAAATTACAGATACAGAGGTAAAAACTTTTCTCCATTAACATAATCCGCAAAACATAGTCATTGTTTTTATTTTAAAAGCTTTCTCAATATGATTGAATTTGAAATATGAATTATTTATCTAAAAATTTAATTATAAATTTAACCATATATCTGCAAGAAAATTGATATAACTTAAGAAAAAAACTACTTTTAATAAGAGAGGTAAAAGTAAAAGTAAAATTGAATTTTTTTTTTTTTTTTATTTATTTATTTTTTTTTTTTTTTTTTTTTACTGTACTATAAAGTGGTATCGCTTTGCGAAGATGTAAAAGTTTACACAAAGAGTGAAACGCTTACGCAAAAACACGTACAAGGAATAGAGAGGATTCAGTCAATTGACCTCTCCTTTCCTCACACTTTTTGCCACCACTTCTTCTGTACTGGTAAAGTGAAGCGTATCGTAATCTATCGTTTTTCTGAACAACTATGCATGTGACACTTTTTCTATAGCAGTTTGCACCTATTACAAGGCTGTGGGGACAATTTTACCTCACAGCATTTGCTCAAAACAAAAATTAAAGACGTAGTATTCAAGATTATTTGTAAGAGAGATATACAACAAATCTCATTTTATTTAAATAGTGTTGCAAAGGGAATTAAAAAATAATTGAAACTGGGAGCCCTGCTATAAGTAAAATGAAATGCAAAATGTATTGTTTGGAGTTGTGTCAATTTTTTCTTCAGGGTTAGAGATATAACATAAGACACATTAAAAAAGGTATTTTCTAGATTTTGAAGATTCCCGTAGTAAGTGACTGTTATAATTCTCAAAATATAACTACATTCGAAAATTCTTTAAGATTAAAATTAAAATCTAATAAATGATTCAAAACCAAAAAATTAGAAATTTCAAGCTGTAATATCTGGCAAGGTAAAATATTTAATCCATTGTACAAGGTTTAAAATAATTTATCATGTATCACTCGAGATCAGAAGTGGTGATGCATGATAAATATATTTTCAAATTCATGTCAGAAATATAACAAAATAAATTTTATAAGTACTAGTTAAACATCTTACTTCAACTGTGAAATTACAGTGACAGACATGAAAACATTGTTTCAATGCCATAATCCTTGAAAAGAGCTGCTTTTGCAATACAAAAGAGTTCATATAGTAGAAGTGATTTTGAAGTGCGAATTATTTCTAAGGCTAATTTATTAAGTTATGGCATATGTTGCATTAGACTGTTTAAAAATGTATTTTATTATTATTTTTTTAAATAGCGACAATTATATTTTGGAAACAGGTACATTCGAGCATGTCTTGAATATGTATTTTTAAATACATATTTTTATTTGTTTGGTTACATTTTTATTAAATTATCTTGCAACAGAAGTAAAGAAACTCTGAATATGTTTTGAAAATTTTATTAATGATATTAGTTCTTTTTCAATTGATTAATAGGAAAAGTTGAAAATTTTTTAATCAATTAACTCAATGATTCCCATATTTATTGATATGCAACCCACTTTTAACGAGAAAAAATTCTCTCGACCCACCAATATAAGGGAGTATATCAATAGGGGAAGATTTCGTCACCCGAGAATAATAAAGTTCAATCTGTGTTTTTGAAAAAAAAAAAAAAAAAAAAAAAAAAAAAGACTTATAGATATAGAAAGACTCTATTTATATCTATAAAGGCATTTTTGCATCAAAATGATGTTGCATATAATTTTTATATGATTTAAAATGATTTATAGATATAGAAAGACTCTATTTGTATCTATAAACGCATTTTTGCATCAAAATTATGTTACATATAATTTATATATAACATTACAATTATATTATGACAATATTTTAATCCAGAAATGCCTTCACTGATAAAAATAGAACATTTCTATATCGATAAGTCAATCTTTTCAAAAACACAGATAAAACCTTATTATTCTCAGGTGACGATTTGTATACATTCTATAAGGTTTTACTTATTCTAACCAACGAAAAAGGCAAATTTTTGTTAGAACGATATATTGTCAAACAAAATCAAGAATTGGTAATCCCAATGTGTGTAAGTGGAATGATAATTAAAACAACACACAAACTAGAAATATAATTAAAAATACGTTTAATTATTATCAAAACATAGCTTTATGAAGTAAAATATCTGACAATGGTGTTTATTGATAACAGCATCTATATCAGGGTTATAATTGGTTAATTTTAACTTTAAACCACTTTCTACACGTAGTTTGTTTCTGTACTTATTTTTCATAAACAGCAAAGTAGAAAAATCATATTTACATCGCAAGTAAGTCATATTGAACTCCATAAAGAAATTCAAAGCTGATTTAGACATTGCTGTAAATTCTGCTCGTATATTCGTCCAGAAAGAAATTAAGGATTTCCCTTGAAATATTATTTGCTGTTGAATATGTTATATTTTTTAAGCTGGTGAAATAAAAGATATATTTTTGTGACAAACTTTGATTGTTATGCGACTCACAAAAACACCCGTCGCGACCCATTAGTGGGTCGCGTCTCATAGGTTTTGAACAGCTGAGTTAATTAATTAAAATTTCCAGATTTATTTAAAATTTGCCTAGTGAGGAAAATAAATAACCTTAAGTTGTTGAAACTTTCTACATTTTGTAAATATTTATATTTAAAATTTAAAGCTTTAAACCAGTTTTTATAAATATTTTTTATCATTGGTATCGTTACAATATTTTTCGACATTTTTGTAACATTATAAATAGTAAAAAATATTAAAAATTTTTTTAATTACAAACTTAAATATTGCAAAGATTAATATTTAAAACAAAAATTTAAAGTACATGACATGTGGTTTAAACTTTTATTCAATAGATTTGTGGTATTACAATTCATTTGTTCCTGCTAAAGAGTGGGCAGTTATTATCCAAAATCAACACACAACAGCAAAAATTCGTAAATAGGACATTCCTGAAATTCATGATATTTTCAAGAAACGTTTCCTTAACTCTTTTAAGCAACTAGTTGCCCAATTTTTCCAAGGTACATTCTTGGCTTCTTTTTTAAAGAATAAATTTAACGAAATTGGCTATCTATTTGAAATTAAAGGTTTTTTTCTTAACCAAAAATTTTAATAATAAATCAATGTCAGTAAATTTGACAAAATAGAAACTGTAATTAATACAACGATTTACTAATTGAATATGACAATAAAAAAATAAATCAAATCAGAAAGAAGGATCTTCATGTAACTCTTTAATTATCCCTGTATGATCTCTACATATATCAGAAAACAGTTAAAAATCATAATTTAGGTAAAGTTTGATCCGATAGAGCAGCAAAAATTTTCGGAATTTCCAATAAATAAATTACCACGAATTTGATCTTTATCATGATAAAGTACTGCAGTAAGACAAATCTCCCGCTCTATGCTCCTCTTTCGTCCAGTATCGTCATAGTATCAGGATTTTCTATACCATGAATTTTGCGCTTCTTTACATGACATGCATATGACAGTCAACAACACAATGATGGTAATATTTTCAATTACGAAACGTGCTCTATACTACTTGTACATAAAATACAAGGAATTGGCGACAATTGATTTTTAGCAGCATGGCTTGGTTTTTGTTTTAAACAATTTATACAAATGTAAAAAATCTGGTCAACATCTGTTTATAAAATTTTTGTATTACAATCGAAGTATTTACTTTATTCAGGGTTGCTACGCTTCAAGGAAATTTCCAGGTCAAATATCAATATTTTTTTATGAGAAAATAAATCTAGTAAAGAAGCATGAAATTTCGCCGTATTCAAGGAGAGATTTTCTATAATAAAATACTGGTACTGAAGAATTTTTTAGTCTGAAAATTCCCTGACCCGTATCAACCCTGTTTATTATTTTCAAGTCATACTCATTTGAAAAGATATAATACAAATTGACGTTTTCCCAGCTAAGTGAAAAGTATCCTGGCCGAAACCAGAACCTGTGGCTTAATTTGCCAGTACTCAAAATGAAGTTCAATAATGTGCGGTTTATTTTGTTAAGCTGTTGTTTCCAATAAATGGATCATACGCTATTAACAAAAAATTGTCTGTGTGAATTGTGCCATTGCTTATCGGTCTAGGTAGTTTATTAGACAGAACACTGTCATTTTAAGCCACAGATTCTGGATTCGAATTCTGGCGCGCACAGATTTTACTCAGTTGAAAATGTTATTCGTAGGTTATGTTTTAGCATAAAAAAATACTTTTATTACCAAAAGCAAACAAAAGCAAAAAAAAAAAAAAAAAAAAAAAAAAAAAAAGAAAATTATCAAAAAATGCTATGTTAGACTAAAAAAAATTATTAAAATAGCAATAAAAGTTTAGTGTATCGATAAAAATTATTTGATAACGCATACATGTTACTTTATTACTTTTTAAAAAATTATTCCATTTCAGATTACATCATTCTGCATCATATTGGCACTGGTACCTTCCTATGCTATTTTAGGTCTGGAATATGATCGGGCTCTATCAAAATTCTACAGCCCGTACTACATGGGACTAAAGAAAGCTTTAGAAGCTGAAAAAAGTTTAGAAATGGCTCATGTTTACAGTCCTCATTTGGCCAAGGAAAAATTTTTACTGGATGGTAAAAGATATCCGTATTATTATCCACTATTGGTCAAAGAAAAAGAGCTTGGATTCGAAGCAGGAAAAGAAATGGCCATGCATTATCCTTTCGCAGTGAAAGAAAAGGAAATAGCTACAGAGATTGGAAAGGGAAAGTTTATACATTAAACTAAAACCGAAGAAAAGGTAAAAATTTCAATTATAATAAATACTGTCAATCAGGGTAGCTTTGCTTCACCTTTATGAGATTTTAATCCATTCTGCCATGGTGGAATCTTAAGCCCCGCACTAGTCATTGAAAAAGAACCGGATGATAATGTTAAGTCTATGGCGGCATTCTTTTTAAATATCTCGCTCAAATTTGTGTATTTTTATATGATTTTTTTTTCTTTGCATAGAATAGTTGAGGATGATTTACAACCGGGTTAATTTTGACTTTTTAAACTTTGGTTTCAGATTTAAAAAAAAAATCTCTAACTTCTGAAACCGGTTAGAACCGGTTTTGAAATTGAAACTATCATAATATGTAAAAAATGTCTAACCAAAATCGAAAAAGTAAAAACTAGCCCGGTTGTAAATCATCTTTTAGCTATCCCATGGAAAAATATTAAAATTTGAGCGAGATATTTGAAAAGAACGCCCCTTTAAATTTAACATTATCATCCCGGTGTTTTTCAGTGACTAGTGCTGCGTCTTAAAGAATTATTCCCAATGAGCTGCCAAACTGACACTAGTGCTGCTATCTATATTTTGAGAACAAAACTTTGTCGTTATTTCGAGTGATGTAGCAGATTTAATCCTTTTTTTTCTCTTGGCCCAAAATTACTCTGATAGCTCAAAGTTACCCTGATTGACTGTACTTTCGATCTAAAATTAAAAAGAAATTTAAAAAAATTATATATTTATTGTATGTTTATGACTTATTTTGCATGAAGTTTTTGCTATTATACCAAAACCAATCAACATATTTTGTAAAATTTTGTCATGAAAAAGACATTTTAGCAATTAATATCAAGGATATTTACACTATATAATGTATACATAGAAACATAATTTATCTAATTATGTATACAGAAATAATTTATTTAATACAAGGAGGCAAACAATATCATGAACAGTGCATAGAATTGTCTATTTAATTCCGCGACAATTCCACGCCTTGAAAATAAGCAACTTGTTTGTCAAATATTAGGAAACTATATGTAATATCATGTTACAGAAATGGAAGCTTTTCGAGGGAATTATTGTGTAAACATTATCTGGAATTCCATACATACATAATAAAATACACATAATATTTTTTTTTCAATGCTGACAGAAATGTTAAATATAAAAGCAATTTATCTTACACTGTAAAAAAAAAAAAAAAAAAAAAAAAAAAAAAAAAAAATCCGTTACATTTATGGCAAAAACTGCTGGCAGCAATGTGGCCAGCAGTTTTTGCCGTAAAAATCGCAGTAAAATTAGATGTAATAAAAAAAATTTACATCTAATATTATTGCATTTTTTACGGCAAAATCTGCCGGCCACATTGCTGCCAGCAGTTTTTGCCTTATATTTAACGGATTTTTTTTGTACAGTGTGCATATACACGCACAAAATATTTAATACATAAATTCACAAAAAGGCTTTTTGTTGTAAGTTTCGTTTTCGTGGCTGTTTATAATATTTCTCAACACTTCCACAAAGTAGTTTCAAATAATATATATATATATATATATATATATATATATATGAAACTTAGCTGTGATTTATTCCGAATGTACGTTCTCAGCTATCCAAAGAAATGTGCAAATATCAGAATGATTTTTCAATAAGTTCTGAACCAATTATGGTTTAATTGATAGAATCCATTCACATTGAGCGAAATCGTACATAAAATTGTTATATTATCTTCATATTATTAAAAGAAATTACTATATTTTAACTCCTTGCGGCTCCAGCGACCAATATATGTATCACTTAAGCTCTGATTTTTACTCTCACCAGTTATTTTTTAGTTTAAAGTTTAATTATTAAATAAGATCTTTTCGCGATTCAATTAAAGAAAAATTTCTGTTTTGAAAAACCGGTGATTAAAGATTAAAAAATAAGCAAAGGGATCTCGTCGAGAAGGTGTAAAAAGTTATTATAAGTCTTTCTTACATTAAGAAATCAGATTAATATAAAATTTGTCTCTCTTATATATTTCGTAAAATTTTTTTTGGAAAAGTTTTAAATATTCAAAAAGAAGATTTTTTCTGTTTTACAAAATGTGTTTTGTATTCGATAAATTGGAGAGCCAATATTGCATCATTATTACATTCATCAGAAGTAACTCCAATGAAAAACCAATATCGGTTAAATTTTCTCTTACCGGTGAAAATATTTGAATGCAACGGATTTTATTTTAGAAATATTGGTCTTATGTTGCAAACATTCCTTCGGCTGGAATAGTAGAAATAAAATGAAGCAATATCAAGAATACAATAGTAAATAATCTTTACAGACAATACTGCCATTTTTTTGGGTGTATTAGGCTGATGTCTTACATTTTCTATTAGCAAAAAATAATTACAATAAATATTGCATTTAGATGTAAATTAGTTGACATTTTTATCCTTTTAATATTTCTTTATTTCTTCGGACGAACACAGTGATTTTATTTTTATTTATTTATTTATATTGTGACACATGTTTTTTACAGGTGCAGTACGGAGCACACGGATGCTACGTTAACTATTTTACTTTATCAAAATTTCAAGATTGACTCCTTGTAATTTTTTGGTCTGTAATATTTCGGTGTCAATAAAAATGTTCTGCTCGTCATATTGTTTTATTTTTAATCTCAAAAGTTAAATAATTCAACTGAACAGCAAAATGAAATAATTTTCAATCAATAAAAACTTAACATCTACAAAATCAAACGGAACTTTTTATTCCCACAAATTATAGAGCAACTTATGCAAGATACAAAATAATATAATTATGTTTGATAGTAATTTATGAATCAATGAAATTAGGATATCAATGTTATAAAATAATAACAATAAGTCTATAGTCTATTCTGATTTCTCCCTTTTTTATGTATAAGAAGCATATACAAGAATAATGGAAATTAAAATTAAATTTATAAAAATATAGGAAAAAGCCGTTTATTTATTTATTCAAAAATATAAAATGTGGTTTAATATCAAATGAAGATTTAAATTTATACATATCGGATAATAACAGTTTTTTTTTTAGAAAAATAGTATTTGATGTAACTTAGAGAATGTGAGATACTCATATATTTGCTTAAGACTGAAGTTAGACTAGAAATAAATTATTATTGTGGAGTTGAATAAAGGAAATTCCAAATTTAGACAGAAAGTGGGAAATCAAATAAACATTTGCAGAACATAAAAATACGAAGTTATTTTGCATCTATTACGGAATGAAATCATACAAGCAAAAATAATTTCTATTTTTTGAACGAGTAAAAGTATGCAGGCTATTCAAACAACCAGTAAATATTGGGTTGTTTGATTGCATTGTGTTGACCAGAATTGTCCATGCAAGCTCAGGTTGGTATATTAAGCCAGAGATCTTACGTCTAACGCCTGACATTGGTACTTTTCTCCTCAGGTAGAAATAAATACTCTTCGTACAAGCTTTAAAATTTATTCGCTTTAAAAAGTATGCGTAATACTGACCAAGTATTGAAGATTGATTTATCTTCCCTTACCCTCATCTCTCACTTATCATGCTTCTTTAAAAATTTTGTTTCATAAACTTGGTCTTAAATGTACAAAAAAATTATAATAAACTAACTTTATGCAACAAATGCACATGTAGCTTACTATTAGGTTAAATTACTTTTGTTATACTGTCTGTATTAGGATGCTACAATGTAGGACATTTGAAGAAAAACCTTAAAACCTCACACTCACCAGCAATGAATGGAACCAAATATTAAACAAGTAAGAAAAATCATGCGCTAATCTGTAATTATTATCTGTATTATAATCTGTAATTCTGCTTCGCAATTTATATCTCGCAAGCTAATAAAAAAAATAAAATTCTGAGCTTCAGGTATATCAGAAGAGACAGACTGACTTCAGAAGAAAAAAGAGCTTTGTACGTGCCACAGTTTTCGCTAACCATCGCAGGCATACACACACAGACAGACAGAGTGATTTGTTCTTTTATTAGCATATATATAATATTTGACTGATTTAATAACCTATCAAATATGGAGAATATTGTTTTGAAAAAAAATAGCAATTTGGAGGAGGGGAGACACGTCCAACAAAAAACACTGTTTTTAATGCTTTTTTATTTCCATACTTAATGCATTTATAACTGTTCTATAAGTTTTGGCAGCAAATATGCTTTAACAGAATCAAATAATCTCATCCATTACTTCATAAAAGATCTTTTTATTTTTTATATAAATTTAAGATTATTTTTCCTGTTAAGAAACTCACGAAATATAAGTTTTTCTACTTTTATCCTATAAATAATATTTTGCATCATTACTTAAATTTTAATTAAGTAATGATGCAAAATAATGTGTAATAAATAATGTAATATGGAAAATAATGTAATGTGTAATATTCTGAGTTTTTATTAAAAAGAATGGGGTATTAAAAACAGTTTGTGAAGCTCGCGTTCAAAAGAAAATTCTAGAATGAGGGATACGTTAATCCTACAAATCTTCTTAATAAATGAAATTCAGGTTAAGCAAGTATAAAATCACACACCGCCAGTTGCATGAATCATAGATAATTTTTAACACAATCCACAAAGCATTTGATTGTAATGAACATTTTTAATTATTCATTTCAAGTGTGCCATTCTTCGGGCTAGAACTATTGAAGCATTGCCAGTACACAAACAAACGTGTAAGTCAATAGATTAGAAATATATAATTCATTTTGATTTTAGTTAGAATTCAAATCAAGCTTTAAAAAGCCTCAAAATAGCTTTTTAAATTATTATATTTACTCCATGTTCGTGCTGATCAGTGAACCATGGTAATGACTAACTAGCAATTTATACACCGCTTGAGAGAGCGGCATTATGCAATTCCAGTTGTGTGTAAATCGAGGCGTTTTTGGATATTGAATTTCTCAATCACAGAAAAAAATACGAATCTTATTAACAAGGGTGCGGTATGTTAGAGGATAAGCTCTAATAAACGGTAATTATTATTAATTAAGAAGGGACTTCTGCCACTACTTAAGGCTGCACAAAGGCTGCTGATCGGTTAGATGGCAAATCCTTAGTGTACAACAGACTCATGAAGGGTTACAGATATGAATTTCGTAGTAAGTAATTTTTTTCTTCCTTTGCTTAAGGTGAAATGTTAATATTAAAGCGATAGCAAATTTAACTGAAGTATTATAAAAATATTTTTCACTAGAATATTTTTCGAAACTAATTTGTTTATATTTAATTTAGTTTTTCTTATTATATGTCTAACTTATTTTAGAAAGTAATTTATGGTTCGAATCAAAATATTTTTTGGATTTTAAAATTCTCAATCATAGAAAAAAAAAAAAAAAAAAAAAATACGAGTCTCATTAACAAGGGTGAGGTTTGTTAGAGGATAAGCTCTAATAAACGGTAATTATTATTAATTAAGAAGGGACTTTTGCCACTACTTAAGGCTGCACAAAGGCTGCTGATCGGTTAGATGACAAATCCTTAGTGTACAACAAACTGGTGAAGGGTTACAGATATGAATTTCGTAGTAAGTAATTTTTTTTCTTCCTTTGCTTAAGGCGCAACACTAGGCACAGAAAAAGACCCGGATGGTAATATAAAGTCTATGGGGTCGTTCTTTTTAAACATTTCGCCCAAATTTGAATATTTTTACATGATTTTTTTTGCACAAGATAGCTGAGAAGATTCACAACCGGCCTAGTTTTTGCTTTTTCAATTTTGGTTTCAGATTTTGTTTAAAAAATTACTTCATCTTTCAAAACAGGTTTAAACCGGTTCTGAAAATGAAATTATCGTAATATAAAAATTATATCAGCAAAATCGAAAAACTAAAAACTAGGCTGGTTTTAAATCGTCCTCAGCTATCCTATCCAAAAAAGTCATGTAAAAATATTAAAAATTGAAGGAGTTATTTGAAAAAAAACGCTCTCATAGACTTTACGTTATCATCCGGGTCTTTTTCTGTGCCTAGTGTGGGGCCTTAAGGTGAACTGTTAATATAAGAGCGATAGCAAATTTAACTGAAGTATTATAAAAATATCTTTCATTAGAATTTTTATTCGAAAATAATTTGCTTATATATTTAATTTAGTTTTTCTTATTATATGTCTAACTTATTTTAAAAAGAAATTTATTGTTCGAATCAAAATATTTTTGGATATTGAATTTCTTAATCACAGAAAAAAAAATACGAGTCTCATTAATAAGGGTGGGGTTTGTTAGAGGATAAGCTTTAATAAACGATAATTATTATTAATTAAGAAGGGCTCCTGCCACTATTTAAGGCTGCACAAAGGCTGCTGATCGGTTAGATGGCAAATCCTTAGTGTATAATAGACTCATGAAGGGTTACAGATATGAATTTCGTAGTAAGTAATTTTTTCTCTTAATATAATTCCTTCGCGACAGCAGCATTTTACGAAATTTTTAATTTTTTGTAAACCGGTTTTTAAAAACAGAAATTTCTGACTTATTAAATCGAGAAAATGCCCTGATTAAACAGGGCAAAGTTTACAGTAAAATATTATTGTTTGGTATAAACAAGGAATCTTAAGCATTTTTGCGGCACGTATACGTGTCCCTCGTCCCCAAGAGGTTTAAGGGTTGTCACAAGCGACTAGTTTTTATATTGTATTTGCATCAGTATGTTTCTAATATAAATTTTAAAATGCATATCACATGAAAATATCGTCAAAGTGTGTCTGCAAATTATTTCTCTTTTGAAAAAGTGGCGTCAGTGTTAATGTCAGTGTCAGTGGCTATGGTTTCTCTAGAGTTAAAGGTATAGATTGTAGGGGAAAAAACGCAAATATAATATTAAACAATTTTTATTCAATTTTTTTTTTAATTTGCCCTTTAATATATTTCAGTGATGTCAATTATTAACATTGGGAAAATTTGTTTTTTATGCCTGTGATTTCTTTTATTTCAAGGTTAATAGATTACAGTAAGTATATGCCTTATTAATATGTATTCTTTTAAGAATTTGGTTCTTATTAAACGCAAGTTTTGAATCATTTTTCAATTTTATATAAGACTTTTAAGTTGCGGATTCTGAAAAAGCAAAATAAAAGACTGTATTTATTAATATCTTCTATTCCTCTTTTATCAGAAACATACTTTGTATCTAAAACTAGTCGTTGGGGGCCACCGTAATACTTACCCATCATGGATATGCATAATATAATATATGAAAATAAAACATGCGAAAACTATTTATACAATGCATTGCAACTCAAAAAAAAAAAATAAAAAAAAAAAAAAAATAAACATATATTTAAATATTGTTAACATATATAGTAATGCTCTATTAATGAATTGCTGATGAACCAATTTCGACAAATTATATAAAATGTCAAATTACTCAAGTTCTACCGAACTTCGTAAAAGAAACATCCTTATAACTCCAAAAATAATAATCATATTAATTAACAGATTACTGCGTCGGATTAAGCGTCCCATTTCCAATTAAAATATATATCTGAATTGAAATTTGAATGAAATACAGGGTCATGAAAAATCGAAGAATGAGGAAAACAGGATTACAAATATCTCGGCAACTAATAATCCGATCGACTTCTGTTCTTATGCAAAATTTGTTTTTTTTTATTGCCTTTTAAATCCACGTCTCAATATATATATATATATATATATATACATATATATATATATATATATATATATATATATATATATATATATATATATATATATATCGAAAATTTTTACATACCTTTCATCAGAACGAATTTTTCAAGAGTCCCAAAAAATAGTTCCGGATAATCAAGGTTACTGAATTAAATAGACTTTGTTCCATTCTTACATACTAAGTACATACAAAATTTCAAGTCTCTATCTCAATTTGTTCGTGAGATAAAGCGTTTACAGACAGACAGACGGACGGCAATTTTTTCCCCCTTAAAATATGTTTTTCGGAATCGCCACTATCTGGAACGTGTAAATCCTTCAAATTCTCTTTTTTGATTTTCAAGACGATTGTAAGATTTACCCAAAATGGGTAAGTAAAAATATGCTACTTATCTCTTATGACAGCTATTATTTTTAATCAAGAACGGACTTCTTTCGGCTGATTAAAATTTATAGAAAAATACAAATAAATATACTACTATTACTTATACTAGTACAACACAAAAGAAAAAAAAAACCACTTAAAATATATCAAAGCTCTTAAAATCAAATGTTTTCAACCGACTTTAAGCGGTCGTTATCAGATGGAACAAAAAAATTTTAAATAAAATGAGTTGTAGAATTTAAATTTAGCTTTACTATTTTTTAAGAGTTTAAAATTTATCCGCTTAATTTTTTAAAGTTTTATTTGTATTATAAGTAAAAAAGTTATATTATTTTCTTTTTCAGATGCAATTTAATTATGAGAGTGCATTTGTAAGACTGGAAATAATTTTTTCACATTCTCTTTTTTAATTGCAATTTTATTTTCACTCCAAAGTTATATTCGAATGTTATTATGTTAAAAATCGAAATTTTATCTGGTGTTGATGTAATTAATATATGTAGTATATTATGTTATGTATTTCTTATATTTTAATTACATTTAGGATTTTTCATCATTTGTACATCATTTTCATCATTGTGTAGATTGTGTAACGATTTTATCATTTTTAAAATGTACTTTTCCACAATTCAAAATTTTCGGTTATAAAAACTTCATTTGTATGAAGTCTTACATAAATTAAAAGGAGATGAACATTCCGTAATTTTTGACGGTGGTTATATACTGATTTTATTACAAAAATTTTAAAAATTGATATTTTGATACATTAAATGTGAATTTCTTCTAAAAAAGATATTTGAGTACCACAACGTCTAATTCACGGTTTTGTTTTCTTCAAACAAAATGAATAAATAAGGAAAATACCACAGTGAGAGGAAGAAAAAAAAATATTTAGACTGAATGACGCGTAGTTAGTATTTTCTCCACCTCAAATATTTGTGTCACAACCGCCATGGTGTCACCCTTGCTAAACACGGACTTAACACTTACAAAAAAAAAAAAAAAAATAGGCGTACAAATGAATCTTCTTCAAATAGGTCAAGAGGTCTATGGGTGCGGATCGCATCTCGAAAAGATATTTTGAATGAAAACAAAAGGCGAAAATCGTGTCTTATGGATATTCATATTAACCTTTTTGAATCCGAATTTTGTTTCAAATTTTAGAACAAATTACTTCTACGTTAATAGCTTCAAGATTAGCTATCCAAATAGATTAATTAGTGTTTACGAATGTTTCATTGTTTGAATCATAACGAATGCGAATATTTTGCGTATTATTCAAATAATATTTATATGACAATAAGATAGGGAATAATTTTTAGAGATGATTAGAAAATATTGTATGACAGCAAGATTTAACTTATATTACAACTTTCAAATGCTTTTTTGCTTTATTCCTCATGATTTTTCCAGGAAAGTAACTTATATTTTAAATTCAAAGAGGGTAATGTATGTTTAAAATAAAAGAATCCCAGACGGTGCAAAGAGAATTAAAAGAATAATAATAATTACTATTATTACTAAATGCCTAAGCAGAAGTGAAGTCATTTATTGAATGCATAGGCATATGCTAACGCTACTACATGTAAATAGTAGCGTAAGTATTTCTTACAACAAAATAATGCTCCATTAAAAGACATGTACTATTAATAGTTCACCAGACCCGAAAGAGCTAAATCAGTAAATGTTCAAACAACAGGCATGAATATGAATATTTTCTATATTTAAAAATTCTTTTAATTTATCTAAATTACATTTAACCCTTTCCGGAGCACTGCTGTTTAAAGTTGGAATTTAAAGAAAAAAGAAATTAGGCAATCTATTTAGGCCTAGAGGAGTACACAGGTATTGTTTTGTAAAGACTGCACTAACCATTTTAATTATACAGCTGTTGCCGAAGTAATAACCTCCCATAAGTAAAGCATTGATAAGCGCAGTGAGAAGAGCATTGCTGTGAAGCGCGTATTACAGTAAAACATTTTACCTATTACTTAAAAACAGTAGAGTTTGATCTCTGTCGTGCTGCCATCTAGAACTCATAAGAAAGATTTAAAGTAGCCATTAGAATAGTTTTTGAAATATTCACGGAGTTTTTGTGTCTCTAAACAGGGGGAACTTTAGGTGTTGCCGACCCTGGCAACACTGCGCGTTAAGGGGTTAAGGGGGATCGGGATGCAAAAATCTTAATTTTTTCCAAAAAACTTTTACTGCGTTAAAAATTTCTCTGTTTTTTTTATGTTTAAAGGGACGTTTAAATCATGTTTCTGATTAATTTATTATTATTATTATTATTATTATTATTATTATTTTCATTTTGGTTTGTTTTCAAAATCTACATTTCAAGCAATGCTTATCATATAAAAGACTTCTTGTGAAAATGAGTTTTTCTTCATAATAGGTTTTTCGCGCAATATCTCGGATTTAAATTGTTATAACTCAAGAACCATTAAAGAATGCTTCAAACTTGGAACGTGTGTTTTTTGAAATTTTAGTTTAAATTTAATTCAGGAAATTTGAAAAAAAAATTCACTTTTGAAAACGTGATTTTTTAAAGTAAAAATTACATATTTTTTTTTTCAAATTTTTACTTTAAATATTTTTATTATTTTTATTTTTCAAATTTATATTTAAAAAAATTCTGAATCAAAATTAAAATATAGTTTATTTGTTTTTTTTAAATGTAAAAAAATTGAAATGCTACAAATAATATTTTATGTTATACCGATTTTAAATTATCTAACTCTTTTAATAAATTTAAAACTTCCAAATAAAACTAGTCGGAAGTGGCAATCCCAAAACTTTCTTCTATTTCATACAAGTTAATACTTCCAAAAAAAAAAAAAAAAAAAAAAATAATTAAACGTAGCAGCGTCACCGGTTAGGTAATTTACACCAAAATATGATCTACAACAACTTATTTTAATTTCTAACTGAATCCGAAATTTAATGAAAATCCGTGTATTAACTATTTGAGAAAAATTTATCGCAAAAACGAAAAAAAAAAAAACAAAAAAAAAACAGCAGTGCCAATTGTTCAGCCATTTACTCTAAAAACTAAAGAATAGTAATTTATGTCAGGGACTAACTGAATTTGAAGTTTGATGAAAATCCTTGCATAAGTTTCTGTGAAAGAGCTATTGTGATATTCATGAATAATGCCACATAAAAGCGCCACCTGTTGAGAGATTTACTCCAAAAGTTACAGAATATAAATTTATATCAGGAACTAACAGAATCTGAAGTTTGATGAAAATCAGGCATTGGTTCCTGAAGTAAAGCTATTAGATGATCATGAATAATACCACATAACAGCGCCACCTGAGGTGCGATTTACAGCAAAACTTAATCAAAACGATATCACTCCAAGGACTAACGGAATCTGAAGTTTTATAGAAATCAATCCATTAGTTCTTGAGATATAGCTACTGTAGAAATCGTGAAAAAGGCTTCATAGCAGTGCCACCTGTTGGGCGATATACACCAAAAAAAAGTCAGATCCAGTTTATATCAAGGTCTAACTGAATTTAATGTTTTGTGAAATTCCGTGCATTAGTTCTTGCGATAGAGTGCCCACAAAATTTATGTCACATACAGACAGACAGATATTTTGTAAAAACATGTTTGTTAGGATCTCTGATCGCTAAAACATGTAAATCCGTAGAGAACCGGAATTCGAAATTTTCACGAATCCAATACTTTCTTCTTGTATAGATAGAAGAAAGTAAAAAATATGTAAGATTTTCCCTGTTGCAGAAGATTAATAAAAACTATGCTGTTTTCGTTAATTTTATAAAATTGTATTTTATATATTTTAATCAATGACTGCTTTTCTTGTATAATAGCATAAAGTCATTGAAAATTAATTAATTTATGTATATATTTTTAGAATATATAGTTTTAAATTGTTTATGCGAAGCTTTATGAATTCATACTTTTTAAGAACGTGCTTTGAAAAATAGCGTAATTTTCTTCTTTCTCATTTTTACTTTCTTCTATATTTACAAGAAGGAAATATTGGATTCGTGTAAATTTTCGAATTCCCGTTTCCTATGGATTTAAAAGTTTTAGAGGTCAGAGATTTTAAAAAAGTTGTTTTGACAAAATATCTCTCACAAAACACAAACTATTATACCCAACAGGTTTTTGACAGATTTTCACATTTTAGGAGGCCAGAGAACTTTAAATACATGATTTAAAAATTATGTGAGTTTGTCTGTCACTCTGTCATTCTGTATGTGAAAATAAATAAATAAATAAATAAATAAATAAATAAAAAATTGTGGCCTTTCTATTTGAAGAACTAATGCACGGAATTTTTCAAAGCTTTAAATTTAGTTAGACCTTAATACATACTGAAAATGATTAGTTTTTGGTGTACATCGCCCAACAGATAGTGCTGTTATGCTACTTTTTTTGCGATTTCAGCAAAAGGTATATCTCAAGAACTAAAGAACGAATTTTCATAAAATTCAGATTCCTTTAGTCCTTTATATAATATCGTTCTGATTACCTTTTGGTGTAAATCGCCCAACAGGTGGCACTGCTATGCAGAATTATTCATGAATATTGCAGTAGTTCTAGCTCAGAAACTAATGCACGAATTTTCATCAAATTTCAGATTCAGTTAATCCCTGAAATAAATTAGTATTCTTTAGTTTTTGGAGTAAATCACTCAACAGGTGGCATTGCTTTACAGATTTATTTGCTATTTCTGCAATGATTATATCTCAACAATTAACGCAATGATTTTCCTCAGACATAAGATTTAGTTAGAACGTGACATAAATTGTTGCTGTTTATATTTTGGTGTAAATCAACTAACCGGTGATGCTGCTATGCTTAATTTTTCTGTAAGTATTAGTATGTATGAAATAGATGAAAGTTTTGAATTGCGACTCATTTAACCTCTTCGCTACTGGCGATTATTACAGTATTTTTAATTATTACTGAATTACTTCTTCTCTCGTTTGACTTCAGAGCGAGATTTTTGTTTTATTTTCATTAGCTCTAATCTTAGAATTCGAAACATATTATTCTTAAACCGAAATTTCGTTTATATTTGAGTATGATTAATAAAATGGGACAAAACTGATGTACCCATTAGGGTACTCAGGGACTGAAGAGGTTAATATATAAAAGATCACATAAATCCATATTCACAACATTATCTAAAAGAACCCCGGAAGTGTTTTCCTAAAACTTTCATTTATGGCAATTTATACACATGTTATTTAATTTCATTCATGCAGTTTAACCAAGCCAATGGCTAACCCATGTTTTAAAGTTAGAATCTAAGCTCTCAGTTTCGATACCAGCACTGTTTGAATGGTGCGAATGCAAAAAGTTTCTAAGGTTTGTTTTACAACATGACGAAAATTCCAGTCATTTTATTGAAGTATGCATTTTCTACACATAAAATAAATCCCGTTTTTAAGTAAGGATTTGTCCATAAATGCTGAGTTCACATTTTTAAAGTATTTTTCAAAGTTGCAGAGTTTTAAGCAGATAAAATTAATAAATTTAAGCCCATTTAATTGCAAAATATAGCGATACAATATTAAAAATCCCAATTATATATATAGGGTACACGCCATAAATTATAAAGGTTTAGTTGAATATTTGAAAATCAATTTCTTTTACTATTTTTCCCATTATTAGATCAATAAATAGATTTCAAATATTTTTTTTCAAAAATTCAGAAAAATTCGTGCAGTGAAATATTAATATTAAAATAAAAATGTCTCTTTTAAGGTAGATAAACGGAAGTATTCTTTTAAAATTAAGGGAAAACAGAAAATACATAGTGAAATCGTTATGGATGTTTTCATTTTAAACAAGTCGTTGGTAATAGCCAAATGATGTTGGGAACAATACATTCTTGCTCTAATGACAAGTTCTAAGTTTGAATCCTAATGATAGCAGAGCAGTAAAAAACGGGTGTGATAATACGTAATACAAATACTTATTCAGTATAAATGTGCATCAGTTTATATTATCCTTATACATTTTTTTATGTGTTATTGCTCTTATTTATTTCTAAAATCAAAAATTTTCAGCCATAATTAGCTGAAATATTACATTTTGAAAACGAAGAAATGCTAAAGTAGAAGTCTTGGAAAAAAATCAGAGAATAATCGGCAAATTTACTGTCAGTACATTTTCAGTTTTTTTGCGGAATTATTGTTCATTATGCACGAAAATATGAGTAAAATCTGCCTGAATACTACACTGTTAAAAATTTCTGTAAAATAATGATGCGTTGAATGTATATTTGACATTCACTTAACCATTTCTCTAGAAAATTGAAGAAGCACCATTAATCTACAAAGATATCAAACGACCAGCAGTAAAAAAATCCTCTTTTAGCAGTTGCACTTGAATACGGTGAATGAAGCATAAAATAACATCCCATGCTGCCTTGTGATTGGTCAATCTCGCCTCGGGAACAGCGCTAAAACCAACGAGATGGATTTGTACCTTGTTCGCTAAACTATCCGTTTCTCTTAATCTAGATTCACGAATGGCAACATATCAGTGTTTGTTTGGCTTTGGCGGGCAAGGATGAATTGTGTGTTGTAAACATTGACGTCTGTAAAGCTGCTCACCGGGCCAATATTTTGGTCAATACAACAACATGAATTGTGTTCTCGTCTCCCGGTCCCGGCATGTGCGTGAAAAAAGTAAGTTCATTTATGCTTTTATATGTATTTTACGCGATTTATTTTTATATTATTAAATGTTTAAAAATCTAATTTAGATTGCCTCGTATATTGTTCTATATATCGTTTAAAATTCTGTGAAAATTTCTTGAATGTCATCCTTATAGCTTAAGAATCTGCGATGTGTTTTGCCATACTCAGGGATGGGGAAATTCATTATTTTACTCTCTACAAGCGAGAATTTCTGATAATAAATTTTTATAAAATTTGTTTTTCTATAACTGCAGGCTATAAACTATGCCATATTGGGAAATGTAACTATGGAATTTGTTAAATATTGTTGAATAATTAATATAATGTAAAAAAAAAAAACTAGAATAAAATAATAATAATTAATATTAAAAAAATATTTTTAATGAAATTTCTTAAAGGGGTCCACAACTGGCACATTTACTCTATCTGTTATTTAAAATTAAATTTTGATTCATATTTTGGGAAATGAAACTATAGGAGTTGTTAAATATTGTGGATTGATTAATGTAATATCGGAAAAAAGAAATATGTATAGCTGTTTGAAAATAAATTAATTAAGTGTCTCCATTACTGGTACATCTACTCTTATATATATATATATATAATCTGATTTTTTAAAATTGTTAACTTAGGATTATTATAAATGTTTTCACACTTAATTTAAATTAGAAACTAAAACACATGCTTAGTATAAGAGCATAATAAAAAATTATACGTGGTCGATGTGCCAGCTGCCAGTGTAATGGGCAGTTCTTGATGCTTTTGGAACATAAAAAATTAACTATTAAATATTTAGCTTTAAATATGTTTTTATAACTCTCTCTTGCACGTTTTATATATTTGGGTTATTGTTGAAACTTTTAGTCAAACCAGTCAGAAAGCAGAAAATAATGTTTCAAAGCTCCACGCTGTTTGTTAGTGAAAATCTTAAAGAAAATTCTAAGGGCTGACTTTAGTAAATTTGTATATTTATTTTCTTGCAAAATTTGAACATGTTTTTGCTTGAGTAACAATGGAAATGTTTGAATTTTATTTACCAATAGCAATTTACAAATTTTCATTTATTTTTAAGGTGTTAAGAGAAAAGGGGGGGGGGAGGATGTCCATTATTGGGATTCTTAATAAGTTATTTTCCAGTTATGGACATTTCATGTAGACATTCCTAAAAATTCAATTTTATTTTAATGTTTATAGAGCAAAAAATATTTTGACTTAACAGAAATCTTAAATGATCAAATTTAATTTTTAAATTACATTTACCAAAATGTAATAATCCCAAAACTTGTATGAATAGCTGATTATAAATTATTTTATGTGGTTAGCAAATTTTCAATATTTTATTTATTTGTTTTTAATGTATATAACTCTGTCTTGCATATCTTATGATCTGACAATCAAACCAGTCATGAAGCAGAAAATATTCTTTCAGGGCACAGTGTAAGAGAGGCTCATAAGGTGTAATCCGTCCCCATTTAAATAAAAACAATTAAGTTACACAAACTATTTATAGTCTATTTTGTATTTTAAATATTTTTCTATTCACCCCCCCCCCCCCAAAAAAAAAAAAGTTATGAAGTAACCATAAAGCAACTAAATCTGCAGATTTAGTGGTCTCAAACATCAGTTCTGTGTTTTATTTTGAAATTATTGTATTTGGTATTTAAAATATTCAACTTGCAGTATAATTTATTTTACATATGTAATATTAACTATAAATGGTGTATAAAATTTTCTATGAAAGGTTAATTGATAAAAAAAAGTGAGACGATAATATTCCAAAAAATTATTAATATTATTACCCTTTAGGTACCCTATTGTCTCAATAATTTGATAGTGAAATTGCCTTACATTTTGTAAAACTATCCATCTAAAATTATTAAAATGTTTATCTTCTGATAATTATAATAATTGTTGCAAATGCGAAAGATTATTAAATCTGCAGATTTGTGGCCTCAGACATCATTCCTACATTTCTTTTTTAAATTATTTTATTAAGTGCTGAAAATATTCCTTTCACAGTACATTTCTTTAAGATTTGTAATATTTGTTATTATAAATTATCAAGTAGTCTGTGGAAGTTTAGTTTCATCTCACTATTTTTAAGAATTATACACTAATATTCCATAATTTATTATTATTTACTTTTTTTTTACCTTTTACTGTTTCAATAATTTGATAGCAGTTATCGCCTGATATTGCCCTAGTATTTTAAACTATTTATCTACAGCAGGGTTGGCAAGAAACTAATTTCTTTTTTTGTTTAAACCAGGTTCGCCCCCCCCCCCCCCCTCTGTTTTGTTAACTAATTACAAGTGCAATCATATTTATTGATAAAAATGTACACTATTGGATTATAAGTTGTGTAACTTCATTTAAAACTAATTTAGATTAAATAATTACAGTGAATTAATATAGAAAAATGAAAAAAAAAATTGAATTTTAATTTAAACACTCTTATGCTCGAAGAATAATATGTTCTACACAGTGAAACATTGACACTATGAAAGTCTTTATAAACAATCTTTTGATCTACATCTACCCTGTACTGTTTATTAAGCAAGCAGAAAATATATCAAGTTTGTTTTTATTCAAAGTTGGCAAAAAACCTGTTTTTTTTTTTTTTTTTTTTTTTTTTTTTTTTTTTTAAACCAGATTTTTTTAAAAATATCCTTTCTTATTACATATACGTATGCATATTTATTGATAAAATTAGACAATGTTGGATTTAATTAGTGTAACTTCATTTAAAATAATTTAAATTAAATAATTTTAGTGAATTTATGTAGAAAATTGAAAAAAAAATCATATTTTAATTTAAACTGTATAAGCAAGCAGTTTTATGTCCAAAAAATAAACTACTCTACACAGAGAAACATTGACACTCTGAAAATATTTTTAAACAATCTTTTGATAACTAATAATGAACATTTGGATGCAGTTTGATAAATATAATGTTCTTTTCCATGGTTATTCCAATAATAACTTTAAAAATTCTTGTTGGGTTTGTTTTTTGAATGACAATTTGAAGTCAACCTTTTTGGTCATTAGATTCATCAGATAATGCAAAGAAAAAAATTTTGTTATTAAAATGCTATAACTAGCACCCAATCTTTGAATACTCTCTTATTCAACTTCACATTTTGATTTTAAACCAGGGTTGCAAAAAAGCTGGCTAAAATTAAAAAGCCAGTATGGTGGCTTTCATTAATTTTAACCAGCTTTTTTTTTTTTTTTTTTTTTTTTTTTTTTTTTTTTTTTTTTTTTTAACATTATTGGCTTTTATACCATGAAACATTTTAATTGTAAGCTACACATTATTAAGTATTTTCTAAGTAGTTTTAATAATGTTTAACTGAATTTAAGTTTAATAAATCTATATATTAAAATGGAAAATTGAAATTTTAATTATGATTCATTATGAAAAATTGGGTTAACCCAATTTCTCAATAATGAAGACATTAATACTAGAATAACACATTGGTGGAGTTGCTAGTAGTTTATAGTCAGAATTGCAAGTATGTCAGTATGTGCTAATTTATAAAATGGCCATACCAAGTCCTTTTTTCTGATTTACATTGATCTTTAATCCTACCCTTGTTTTTCCATTTTTATTGCTTTGTAAAATTAAAGAGAACAATGGCTACTAATTACACATTTTATTACTAATTTTAAGCGTTACTCCTTTCCTCTCTGCCCCTTGTATGAAAAAAAAAATAAGCAAACGATAGACCCTTCCCAATTGCTTATGTAAGATTTTATGACATATTAACATCAAAATTGTTTGTCATACAAAATTAGCTATAAATTTATGTTATTAATCCAGCAAATTTATATAAATAAATATATATATATAGGCAGGGGTGGGGAAATACATCATTTTGCTCGCCATTGGCGAGTGGATTTTCTCACAAGGCGAGTGCATTTTTAGTTTTTGAAAAACTGTGGGCAATAGGCACATTATCAGAAACATTTTTTAATCTAGATATTTTAACTTTCCAAATTTTTACAGTGTAAATATGGCATTATGTTCTATCTAATATTAATCTTACCTCTGTTATGTATAATTCCTAATATTATAGAAAAAAGAATTATGAAAGTGCATTTTATTAATAGTAATTTTGTCTGTAATCGCGTGCGATTTTGTCATAACTATTTTCAACAGCGTGTGTGTTGCATCTTCCGGGCTGGTGAAATAATTCCTTGGCTGGTAAGAATATGGAAAAATTCCCCACTCCTGTATATAAGGGTTGTGGTATCGAACAATAACAAAATCAGTTTAATAGGTTGTCACTTATTAAATTAAACAGCTCATAGAATACAAAATAGTTTTTAATGCATTATTATTTATAATCTTTAAACGAAAAAGAAAAAAAAAACTAAAAATACAAGTTTTTAATTTATTTAGGTACATACCTAAAAATTTAAACCAGAGTCATAGCAATATGTGTTCAGCATTTGCATTTCTATTCTGGTTGTCTTGATCTTTGAATCAATGTTTCTGCATATTGTCTATTATTATGTTTTCAATGTAGTGACAATCTAGAATGTTCATTTTCAACTCTTATTTATGCTCCATATCTTTTTTCTGAAGTAATTCAACATCTGCAGAACAGTCATTCAAGTAATGATCTTTTGATTTTTATTAACTTATAGTTTATTCAAAGCCTAATGCTATAAGAATTCTCGTGTCCCCCCCCTCCCCCCACTTATCTGCAAAAATAAGCTGACACTGGACCCCCTCTTCCCTTTACTGCTTATGTAATTCTTAAATGACCTCTGATATCATGTAATCATCCTGTCAACTCCCCCCCCCCCCCTCCTTTCTTAATGGTATCATTATCAATGTCTAAAATTACTTTTATTTTTGCTGGTGTTTTTTCATTTGTTCAATGTGATACACAGATATAATTATGCATTTATTATTTGCATACTTCATTGATTCAAATGAAAAGAAGCGAGTAAAATATAATTACGTATGAATAATTTTATATCATATACTATTTAAAAGAAATATATACTATTTTAAACAATTTAATTGTGCTTTTGCCTTTTGTTACATAATGCATTCAACAATAACAACCTTCTTACACCTACCCCGTGGGGGGGGGGGGGCAGGCCTGTAGCTAGAAGTGAACCATGGGGGGGGGGGGCAGGCGTGTAGCTAGAAGTGAACCATGGGGGGGGGCTCATATATTTTTTTTTCTCTCTCACTAACGCAGAAAGTTAAATTAATGCATATTCACATTGTATAAGTACTATCTTTCTTATTAAACTGTTGTAATAACTTCATCTTATGTTAAGAAAAGTATAGGATGATGAAAATTTTGAGTGTATAACTGGTGCAAAATTAAACATCTGTTAGCTTCAAATGTACAAATAGGATGTGTAAATGTTAAAATACTATTTTTAGATACAATTTAGTAACTGCAAAACTGTGAAAAAGTCTCAAAACTAAATTAGAATTTTGAACAGAATTTCATTTGAATTTTAGGAACAGAAATTCATTTAGTGACCTTGGAATCTTTTCCAGGGGGAGGGCTCAAAATATTTTAGGGGGGGGGGGGTTGAGCCGCCCATAGCGCCCCCTTAGCTACAGGCCTGGGAGGGGTAGTAGGCAGGATTTTTTTTTTTTAAACATTTCCCAACATTGTTTTCTATTTTCAAGTTACAATAAACAACTTTCGCAAGACTGCATCTCATCACTGAAGTATCTGCTTCTTTTCTTGTTTTGCCTCCTATTGAAAATACAGTTTATCTGGGCATTAGTGATTTTCTGATACAGAGAAGTAAATGGTAGCTCAGTATTGTATAGCAAGTTTTAATAATTTGTTGGAAGCTTATAATGATTATAAATTATTAAAGTAATTCCATTTATAGTTTTCAGAGCATTTTTTGAATTTTAGTGTGCCTGTGTGGGGGGACGGGAGGAGAGGAGAATATAAGAAAATTTTTTACTTGTCATCAGTATTTAGGAAATTTGAGTGTAGAGTGATGCAATATTTGTTTAACTCACAGCATCTCCACTAAGCACTACACTGCTAGATTAGTATTTTCGTGAAATGCGCATAGAAAAATCAGGGAATTTCATCGCTGTATGATTAGCAACCCTGATGCATAACCATATGACATAAAAATAGGAATGCCAAATGTTGGAAGTATTCCACCACATTTCTGATTTAGATAAGATAATTTTATAGTCATTTAAAAGTTTTAATTACTTTGTATTTTGATAAGAACAGATTACAAACTATGTTGACATTTTGAAGCAAATAACTAGTCACAAATAAAAAGAGAGATTTTTGGTTTGGATCAAGCATGATAATGATATGAAAAGACAAATTACCATTCTCTCTTCTAGAGATACATTAAGACATCTTGTGCCAGGTTACCCCCTCCCCCCCTCTTCCCTAAAGTGATAACATATATTATATATACCAGCCCCTTATCAGTCTGTTCATGTACTTGCTTTTAATTGTTCATCTGTTTCTTTTCAAGGTTTAATTGAAGTTTTTTGATGTCCTGCTTTTTGATATATCTGATGCCTGCCATTCTGATGTTTTCATAACAAGAAATCTGGTATAATACTTTCAATTCTCATAGTTACATATTTGAAATTTTGCTAAAGATACATTGTATTTCTATTTAATTACATGATTTGCTAGTTTAAATAATTATTAGCTTGATTTTAATGAATTAATTTTTTTTTCATTTGATTTAAATATATAGTTTGAATAAGTTGTTTTATATAGAATTTAGAACAAGATTTGTTATGAAAATTGTTTGACTATAAATATCTTGCACATTTTAGGAATAGAGGACATAAGAAAGCAGGCATAAGTCCATCCTTTTAAAGCTTTTTTTTTTTCTTTATATATATATATATATATATATATATCAAGTATTGAATTTTAAAATTAAAGTGCTAATAGAGAACTTAAGCTAAAATATGTTAAATGGTTAATGCTATTTATGCTTATCTATTTGACTATTAATTAATATCTAAAAATTTATTAAGAAATATTTAGATGTGTAATTTTTAAGTTATTACTAGAACAGTTTACTTTCTACTAGGATAAGAAAATTTTTTGGGTAAGGTCTTTTGTAATGTATTTTTTAATAATTTAAAATTTGACTTTTTGTTAACATGCTAAGATATGATTTCTTTCTATTGATTGTTATAAATAAACCATCTAAATTTATAAATTAAATTTATACATAATTTTTTGTGTATGATTCAAAAAAGCAGATGTCTTTTATTGACAACTAAAAATGTTTTCTGGCTATCTATGCATACAAATGTATATGCATGAATGAAAGTGGAAAAGATCTAGATTTTTTTATTTTATTTTTAAAAATTAATAATATAAATGTGGTGGATCGAAATTAAAATGGAGTTCTACTGGTGTATCTTCCAAAAGTTTATTAACTTTTTGAGATCTAGAAAATTGTTCTTTGTAATGTTAAATTCACACCAGAATTTTTTAATAATATTTTTCAATAATAAAAAAAAGCAATTTTACAGCTTTGTTCACTGATGTTATAAAAGTATAATTTGTTCAAAAATTCTGGTATAAATTTTGATTAAATTTAAATGGAATAAAAACTATCTCACATTATAAAAGGTTAAAATATAAATCCCTATATATGATTAATAAAATACTCTTGATTAAATTTAAAATAATGATTGATAATTTCTCAACATTAATGCGTGGAAATTTTTTCAGAGAGAAAATTCACCTTGAATATATTTCAAATGAAAATCAAATTTTGAATTGCTTAAAAGGCGCAAATGCCAACTTAGTGAAAAAGGTTTCATGTCGGGAATCGAACCCGGGCCATCAGTATAGCACACTGATGTTCTACCGACTAAACCACATGGAAGACACCCAACAAGGAACTTTTCGCTATTACATGTTGGCAAGGCTACAAACGCAGCACAAGATGGAATACAATCCGCGAGCCACCGATCTGGGGCAATCACGAAACTCAAATTAATCCAGCATCGAATGAATATCGATGATTCAACGATCAAACATTGATTGATTCAATCGATGCCGGATTAATTTGAGTTTCGTGACTGTCCCAGATCAGTGGCTCATGGATTGTATTCCATCTTGTGCTTCGTTTGTAGCGTTGCCAACATGTAATAGCAAAAAGTTCCTTGTTGGGTGTCGTTCCATGTGGTTTAGTCGGTAGAACGTCAGTGCGCTATACTGATGGCCCGGGTTCGATTCCCGGCATGGAATCTTTTTTACTAAGTTGGCATTTGCGCCTTTTAAGTAATTCAAAATTTGATTTTCATTTGAGATTTCTCAACATTTTAATCAAAATTTATTTAATTGCTGTTTTTATTCCCAAGTACTTGGATTTTGAAACCAGTTATGTTGAAAGCAAGCACACATTGACATCTATTTGCAACAAAATGTGGATCAGTAACTATCCCTAAACAGATTTACACATGGTTGGAATGCCTTCAACTTTGAAGGTCTGACAAAACTCAATAGAACATGGTGATCACATACATACAAACTTAGACCTTTTAAAAGAGCCGTCAGGGGCATAAAAGAAATAAAAAGGAATGTCGGTTCTGTAGCCTGTTAAAACAACTTAGATACACTAACATAAGATAAGATAATTAGATTACACTAACATAATAATATGCAACAATTATTTTATTATTCATTGTAAAATTTTTAAAACATACTAATTAGGTGAAATAATTGCCAAAAAAGTTTGTATTTTTCATAAATTTAATTTAAAAACTTACATATTTTATCCAATTTGATTCTATGCAGTTCTTTTTCGCAAGAATGTACTATCCAATGGAATGCAATGAGCCTAGGGTTGTGGTTTAAGTAATCTGCCAGGGTGGGTTTTGATATGACAAGCATGAAAAACTAACACACTAAACAAATTTTAATAACAATAAGTAAACATTAAGTAAGCCAATGATTTTATGTAATATTTTATTTAAAATTATGATATTTTAATAATTATAAAAAATATATTAACTGAAAAAAAAATATTTTCGAATTTTCAATCAGATGAAAATTAATTTGTGCAATTAAATAGTTCGGATCAATTTTACAACTCAACATGCTGTGGCACATACCTGTTCAGCACATTTATTTATAGCCAAATGATTTATGAGTCTGAGTGTATGAAGCATTAGAAAATGGTCCGTTTTGTAAATCTTTCATGGGCTCTGTTTGCAGTCTGCAATCAATTAATTTTGCTGCTCAAAATGCCAAGTAGCACCAGTAATTTTTTAGTACAATTTTGATCTCATAACAAACGTGATAAGGAGTCTTTTATTATTATCAGATAAATTTGTTTGTGATTTGTGAGAATTGGTTGTGTAAACAATTTTGGAGCAGAAATGTCTTGTCCCTGAAAGGGTTAATTGAAAGTCAGCTAGATGGACTTGATAGCAAAATCATTACTAGAAGAGAAAGTTTTAAAGGAGGCTCAGACAAAAAGCTATTGCATCTAATGATACCATTTCGCCATTTGGGTTCCTTCCTATGACACTAAAGTTAGGGGATTCTTAACTTTCATAAAATATATCAGAATAATCAGCACTGGCAAGTAACCACAAATTCTCTTTGAAGCTAAATGTGAGCTAAATCAATTTGTACCCCAGTCAACCCTTGTCCTTGATGGTCGGGATACAGGTATTGTTTCATGCTTTAATTCCTTCTATTATGCAGATTTTCAGTATGAGGCATAGGTTAATTTTTTTTAGAAGATCGAGCCAATTTCATTTAGTTTTATAATAAAAAATACTTTTATATGTTGAAACAAAGCATATTTTATGAAGATTTTACTTTTTTTTTTTTTTTTTTTTTTGAACGACTTCTTGTTTTGTAAATGTTTAGCATTACAAAACACAACATTATAATAACATTAATAATCCGATTTCAATGGTAATGGAATGTTTATCGTCTAGATTACAGTAAAATTGATGCATATTATCTTGTTATATATATATATACACACACACACATTACTTTTGTATTGAGAATTTATCTCAATGTCTTTTATCAAAGTATTGTTATATTATAGCTAAGTTTAGTGCATTTAATGTTTTCTTTAAGGTATTCAATGTTGATATTTATATATCTACATTAAAAATATCTGCACTTTTCTAAATTTAATTTCTTACCCCCCTCCCCCCCCAAAAAAAAACCTTAAGCTTTTAAAAGTAATAGTGAAATTAAAAAGATTTTAAATAAGAGAAAAAAAAATGTTCTGTTCATGTGAGCTTAGTGTATCCTTTTTAGAAAAGCACAGTTCTACCCTCCCCCCCCCAAAAAAAAAATAAATAAATAAATAAAAGTTACTCTTTTAAAAAGTTGCACTTAAAAATAATATGCTATGTATATATACTAATTATTTATGTACATTAAATAGTAAATTTTAAAAATTATGTGTAATATTGTTATGTGTGACATTTAATGTGAACAGAAAATATACAATATAAACTTAACTCAGTCTTAAAAAAGTGACTAAAAGAATATGAAATATGTTACTATTTCGTATGATTACTTTACCAATCAGGTAGATTGTGTTGAAAATAATGGTATGTTACTATAGTTAAAAATATGTTTTATTTTAAACTTCTTAGTATTTTGGGTTGTAATTTCAACTTGTAACATCTCTTCTATTATTTTAGTTGCCTTTTAAGCAAAACAGTGAGTGACATTTTAAAGCTCATATTGTACATATTTTGTCTGTATCAAGGTGAAATTTTTCAAATCAGTGAAGTATTTTGGGTTTTTTATGGGTTTTTTCACGAGCATTTTGACATCATAATTTAAACCCATTATAAATTGAAACATGTCAAAAATCACCAACCCTGTAGTTGGCTTTTTTTTTTTTTTTTTTTTAATCTTAGCTTTTAGATGATTTTATAAAACTTCCTATAAATTACTTTGTATTGAAAATATATTTGAATATTTTTTATCAAAGTATCGTTATATTATAGCAGCTAAGTTTAATGCATTTAACTTTTTCTTTAAGGTATTCAATGTTGATAAATCCTGTGTGTGGAACAAACTACAGCAAATCGATTGGAACAGTTCGTTATATTATTGTATCATATTTCTACAAAAAAAAAAATTGTGAAAAAAATTATATTAATATAACCATGTATAATAATTTAATGTAATTTATTTATTATAATAAATGTATTTCTGTATTTTAATTGTTTCTTTTTTGATTATTTCTGATTCACAATTATCTTTATTTTTTTAATATATTAAATAAAATCAACAAGCTTAAGTTTTAAGTACGTTTTTTCTAAATACACATGTATCAATATTTTTTATTATTTTCTCTGCCAGTAGCTAATATGTAGAAGTTTTGTTAAATACTGTTTGTTCATAATTGTAAAAATTTATAAATTTATTGGATTCATTTTAATTTATCAAACAATCCTTTTTTTTTTTTTTTCATATTGAAAATGATACTTAATGATTTTCAATTTATGCATGTTTTTTGTAGTCAATTAAACTTCTACATATTTGTTTGTGTTGGCCCATTAAGTTAACTTGTATTCCACTTCAATACTAAATGTAAATTCATACATTTTGGATAATCAATGATTGTGCTGCAACTGTATAAGTCATTTAGAGAATAAGTTGTGAATAATTCGATATTGTCTTCAGATTTTTTGCAGTTGTATTAAATTTGTTACAAAATATTTTTATATATATATATATAGGAAATATGTTTAAAAAACACAAGTATAGTAATATGTATATTTTTGTATATCAACTCAAAATCTAAATATTCAAAACTTATTCTGCAATAAATTATTCATAATTTCATTAATTCTTTAGTCCCCAATGGCATTTTAAATCACCATTAAAATAACTTGTTCTAAGATTCATTTGGTACATTGATTGTAGTAATACAATTTAGAATGAACTATACTTATTTTACATTATTTTGTTGTAAAAACATTATTGGTTGCAAAAAAAAATATATTTCTAAAAGGATGATTTATTTTGCATTTTCATCTTTTTAACTATTTTGGCATTGAAAGAATAGGGGGGGGTGGGGAGAGAAGTTTAAGTTTGGAAATATTTCTATATTTCAATTGTAAGAGTATTATATTTGTACATTTCTTTATTTTATAAATTACAAAAAAAAAAAAAAAAAAAAAAAATTGATTGGAGTTATAAATATTGTTCAGAATCCCTATATATTCAAATTTAATTAATTTTATTTAGCAAAATTCTTCTAAAATTTATTAAATTATTGTGTAAATCTTCTAATGTTCAATCTTCTAAAGCTTCAAATGTTCACGAAAAATGCTTTGGAAAACGAAAGTTTCACAAATTCATAATTATGAACATAAAGGATTAAAATCCCAACATACTGTAGTAAACTTTTCAGTAATTAATTGATTTATAATAATTAATTAATTGATATTGTAAAAAATCTATTAAGTTAACTACATACAGAATTTCTGAAAGTCTGTTATTAGTATTCTACATTTTAAACTATATACTAAGTTTTGCAAGAATAACAAAACACTATTTTTTCATTTTTAAAAAATCACAAAAATTTGATTTGCTAGGAAGTGGCAGTTTTAAGCATTTAACTGAAAATAAGAAAATTTAGCTAAATTTGTATGTTGAGAGAAAATAAATTCTAATTTACAAATGACAAGAATCTTGGAAGTAATTGTAAAATTTTGGTCAATTTTTAAAATTTTATTTGAAAATATATGATTTTTTTAAAAATACATTGATGTTCTTGTTTAATAAATATCGATATTATAATATGAAAAAGAAACCCATGTTATACATGGATAATAATTTATATTGCATGATTAAGAAATTTTATTCCAGTGCAGTAATGAATTATTTGTTATATGGCTAAAAGAAAAGTTGGTTCCTGGTTGGGCATAATCAATATTACATACTATTCTGTTTATATTTTTTAATTTATTTTTTATTGTACAAGAACAGCTAATTATTTATTTTATTTTTTAAAGACTGAAACCAATTTAATACAATTTGACATGTACTTCTAATATTCTTGTTACATAAAATCGAAATTTTTATTTCTAATTTATTACATACATTTTTAATTTAGAGCTATTCCATCTCAATTCAGGCAGACAGTACTGATATGCGTCAAGTCACCATCACAGATTTTTTTCAAAAAAATTCAGTAGTTAGAACTAAGTGATTTATAAAATTTCCTAAAAGGATTTTTCCCTAAAAAAATTTTTTCTCTGATTACAGCACTTTAAAATTCATGATAAAATTGGCAGTTTTCAGAAAAACTGAAAAACGCTTCATTTTGAAATGAACACAATACCAAACATATTCAACATATTCAGTCAATTTATTTTTTATAAACAGTTATTAAACTGAATTTTACTTTGGCATAGTTTTAAAAAATATAGTGACATTTTTACTTAATTAAAAAAATTAGATTTTAAGTATGAAAAATATAATTATTAGTGAATTTAAGATTTTTTTTCAGAATGAAAAAAAATATTTTAAAGCTAAACATTGATGGCAATCCAAAGACCTTTAATGGGAGTTTTACAGCAAATTTTATTTTAACTCTAAGGTGCTTACAACTTTTGTAATTCAATTTTAAATTATGCAAAATTTTGTAAAATCACTACTTTTGAAATGCAATTTCTCAAAAACACCATTTTTTAAAAATCTGATAATATGCTCAATTCATACCTTATTAGTTTCTAATAAATACCTTACAAGCAAATCGTGTGTTTTTGCTTAGAAAATTTTATATGATTTTTTGAAAATAACATGTTGTGTGTATTTTTCAACAGACCACAAAGTCAAGCTCTTCTTTATTTAACCGAACTTGTAATGTAATTAATATTTCAAACTAAAAAATACATCACTAGTACATAATTATTACTGTTAAAGTATAGCTAATCATTTGCTTAAATTTGAAATTGCGTAGAATACAGCCAATAATAAAATTAGTATTGATCATATGTCATTTCATTCTATACTCATGAATGTGTTAAATCCATCTACAGTGTGTAAAAATTTTGTTATATAGTATGGATATAATATATTAATGTGCAAATACATACATAACATAAGAATTAGGTAGTGAAGGTTTCTTAAATTAACTTCAACTCCTTATCGTTGAAGGTATGAAGTCGCTCAGATTGTCCTATTGTAACTGGTTTTTCTGTTTCTAGAAGCACATTTTCCAATGGTAATGCACATTCATATTTTTTCTTTCCAGATTCTTTTGGCCACTGGAATGCTTTATCTATTGACCATGTTGGGTACATGAATGATACTTTAATGTCATTTAGTTCTTGTGATTGATATACCATTGATTTGTCCTATCCACCAATTATTTTTATAAATGCATCCAACGAAATCACCGATTTGGAAACTATGTATTGAATATTGTCTTTTCATTTGGCTGAAGGTTTCAACTTTTGTCAATTCATTTTTACTTGCTCGTTCCATATAATTTTCATTATTTACAATCACCCTATAATGTTTATATCTAATACCAACAATAGATTTTGCATTAGCATATTCTTTCTCATTATTAGTTATAAAACAAGGATTGAATAATATTTCTGTCTGGATGGACTAGAATGTTATTTTTTAGCAGAGAAGATAGTTCAGCAACAAATGAGACAGAATTTTGGATAGCTTTTATTGGCTCCTTTTGGAGATTAAATTTTGTTGCATAGTGCTTGTCTCAGTCCCCAATAGCATCACATGCACTTTTAACATGGCCAGTACCTGAAAATAACCTCTACTTCAGTACAATTTTATTTTTGTGCAATTCATAAAACTGATACTTGTTTTTAAAATGTGCTCCAGCTCCATCTGATATATACACAGGTGATTCCAGTGTTTGTAATTGGTACAACTTAAATAATTCTTTTTTTACTTTTTCTATGTCACAAACAGCATGAGCTGTATCATGAGTTAATCATGAGAAACTATGATAAAACTCTTTATTTCTTCTCTAAAGTATGCTGTGCAGGTAACTAACGATATCTGAGTATTCTGCCAGTGGTATCTTTGTACTTTATTTGGCAGTATTAGTGAGAAATTTTCAGCAAAGTCAAAATGCATCACAAGCGCAGATTTTTTTTAAAGGGGTTTGGCTTATTTAATTTTATGAATAGGAATTTTTGAAGATTAGCTTATATTTATCTGCCATAATAATGTGCATATTATTATTTTTTCATTAAAAAATATTGTTATAAATACAGAGAAATAAGAAAAAGCTTGATCTTCTGGTTTTCTGAGAAAAAAAAACTAAAAAAAAAAAAAAAAAAAACTAAACTTGAAAAAAAATCTAATTCAGTTGTAATGTATGTATTTGCATTTTAATATATTATATCCATACTATATAACAAAATATTTAACACACTGTAGATGAATTTAGCACATTTATGAGTATGGAATGAAATGACATATGATCAATACTAATATTATTATTGACTGTATTTTATGCAATTTTAAATTTAAGCAAATGATTAGCTATAATTTAACAGTAATAATTATGTACTAGTGATGTATTTTTTAGTTTGAAATATTAATTACATTACAAGTTCGGTTAAATAAGGAAGAGCTTGCCTTTGTGGTCTGTTGAAAAATACACACAACATGTTATTTTCAAAAAATCATATAAAATTTTCTAAGCAAAAACACACAATTTGCTTGTAAGGTATTTATTAGAGACTAATAAGGTATGAATCGAGCATATTATCAGATTTTTAAAAAATGGTGTTTTTGAGAAATTGCATTTCAAAAGTAGTGATTTTACAAAATTTTGCATAATTTAAAATTGAATTACAAAAGTTGTAAGCACCTTAGAGTTAAAATAAAATTTGCTGTAAAACTCCCATTAAAAGTCTTTGGATTGCCATCAATGTTTAGCTTTAAAATATTTTTTTTCATTCTGAAAAAAAATCTTAAATTCACTAATAATTATATTTTTTGTACTTAAAATCTAATTTTTTTAATTAAGTAAAAATGTCACTATATTTTTAAAAACTATACTAAAGTAAAATTCAGTTTAATAACTGTTTATAAAAAATAAATTGACTGAATATGTTGAATATGTTTGGTATTGTGTTCATTTCAAAATGAAGCGTTTTTCAGTTTTTCTGAAAACTGAAAATTTTATCATGAATTTTAAAGTGCTGTAATCGGAGAAATAATTTTTTTAGAGGAAAATCCTTTTAGGATATTTTATAAATCACTTAGTTCTAACTACTGAATTTTTTTGAAAAAAATCTGTGATGGTGATTTGACATGCCCTGCCTGAGCTGAGATGGAATGGCTCTTTATAGTTTTATAACCATGATAAATATATATGAGCTTTTTTTGTCTGATTTTTAATAAGGTCAAATAATCATATATATATGTTTGTTATATAAACTTTATATACAGTGGCGCCAACTTGTATGGGTCCATCAGGTGCGAGCCCACCCAATAATTTGATATCTCCATCCACTCATTAATAATTGAGCCCACCCAATAAGTTTGTATTTGTTCAAAAAATTTTGAGCTCACCCAATATTTTTCAAAAGTTGGCGCCACTATATATATATATAAAGCTTATATAACAAACTGAAAATATGGTTAAATAACTTATCTAAAATTTATAGTCAAAAGACCAAACATGTCCAGAGTGTTTTTGAATTTGACTGACAAATTCAGAGTAGTTATTGTGGTTATTTAACTGTATTATGATTTTATTAACATGTGGCTGTAAAATATTTATATACTATCATTTGATTTTATTATGGATTTATTAGTATATGTTTATAAAATATGCAAAGTGTTACCGAATTTGGGCAACAAAATCAGAGGGTTTCTAGTAGGCATCAAGAGAATGAAAAATTTTCATGGAACATGGGGTGGTTTCAAACCACGTTGAGTGAGAGAAAATCACAAAAATAGTTAAATGTGTGTGTTGAGTAGAACAAATAAATAGGTAAACATTTATTTGATCTAAGCAGGAATATAATGCATTACAATTCGACATCAGAAAAGACATGATTTTTAAAGGTATTGTTCTAAATTACATGTGCGAATATCATTGCACAGCAATCCTGTAGATGCCTTCTGTGCAATTACCTTCGTGGGCTCAATTTCAAACAATTCCTATGAAAATTCCTCGTCATGTCCTTCTGATGTCAAACTGTAATGCATTGTAATCCTGCTTAGGTAAAATAAATGTCTGTCTGCTTATTATTTGTTCCACTGAATGTAACACCCTTCCTAACTACTTTTGTGAATTTCTCTTCTCAATGTGGCTTGCAACCATCAGATGTTTTATGACAATTTTTCATCCTCTTGATGCCTACTGTCACCTCTCTCAATTCACCGATCAAATTCAAAAACATCCTATATATTTTATGGTCATATATTAATAAAACCATAATGCAATCAAATGACCGTACATACATATTTTACAGTCATATGTTAATAAAATCATAATACGGTCAAAAAACCATACCATGTATATTTCACGGTCAAATGATCATCTGATACAATTACGGTCTAATGACCATTTCATACAATTACAGTCAAAAGACCATTTCATACAATTACGGTCAAATGACCACTTCATACAATTACGGTTAAATGACCATTTCATACAATTACGGTCAAATGACCACTTCATACAATTACGGTTAAATGACCATTTCATACAATTACGGTCAAATGATCATTTTATACAATTACGGTCAAATGACCATTTCATACAATTACGGTCAAATGACCATTTCATACAATTACGGTTAAATGACCATTTCATACAATTACGGTCAAATGATCATTTTATACAATTACGGTCAAATGACCATTTCATACAATTATGGTCAAATGATCATTTTATACAATTACGGTCAAATGACCATTTTATACAACTACGGTCAAATGACCATATATATATGTTTTTACAGTCATATGACAATATATGTTTAATACGGTTAAGTAACCATTATCTCGAATTACGGTCAAAATGCCGGACAGAATGCTGCCGTTCAAATGACCGTTTTCTGACGAAGAAATTTTTAACAGTGTAATAGTCCAAGAGGCAGTGATACTTTTTAAGACAACCCTTTCATACAAGTTGTTCTTCAAATATGTAATTTATTGATCTTATTTAATCAGTCACAAAAAGTCTTATCCATGGGTAAAAGTTTAATTAGTCCGATAACACTAGATGAGGCCTCAAGGGCCACAATACCCTCTCCCAATTATGCCAAATGAACGAGACCTTGATTATGGATGGTTTATGGTGAGAGATGTTTGATTTATTGTAAGACCTAAATATTCTCCTACATTCAAACTTAAAATTGACTGATTTTTTTAAACGAATTTTTATCAAAAAGATTCCTTTTAAGGGTGTATTCGAAAAAATGATTTTCCACCTTCAACAGCTCGAAATTTTCAGATACAATTTTGGACACATTTTTAAAAGTAGATACATGGAACTTGCTGAGGGGATTTTTGAAGTGACGTACAAGGTGCCGTGTGATGTCTTATTACGCTGAATTAATTAGAATTTGATTTATAAGCAATTATTTTCTCAGCGTGACCCTTTTTTTCGTTCGCAGACCTCCCGCTTCGGAAAATTTGGTCCAAACCGCCGTTTTTAATAGCATTTTTTGCAACATTTCCTGCATTTATCAAGGAATTGACAATCACGGCAACTTGTATAGTTTCTAAATAAGAGAATTCGAATGTTTGGTGCATTTGAGAGCAAAAATGAATCTAAAAATAAATCTGAAAAAAGGCAGTTTGGATCGGAATACACCCTTAATAATTAAAATATATATATATTTGGAGGGGCAGTATTCAGTACTATAAAAGGCGCATATCTTACTCTTTTTATGAAATAACTAATTTATATTTTCTTTTTTCTTCCAGGTATGCATTCTTGTTGCTACTTTTTCTATTGGACTGACGCTTGCTAGTGAATCATGGTCATACAACCATTCTCCATTGTTGCACGACCACTCCAGCTATTATTCTTTTCCACCATACGAAGCTGACAAACACCACATCAGAGCTAAGTATTATGCTAAAAGAGCCCACGACTTAGCGAAATTACGAAGCAGCATCTATGGAATTGGCTTTCCGCTATACGGTTTCCGCTATGGTTCTCATTTTCCAAAATACTTTTCTAAACCTTTTCCGCTGTTACCATTTGTGACGAAATATCCTGTTTACAGTCTTGATTGGGATTTCTATCCCCTTTCATTTCCGGATCATTTCTTTTTCGACCATTACCACTACCCCAGTATATCAGAACATCTGATTGGTTTCCGCTACCCGAAATCCTACCACAGATCCTATTCCCATGGATATGAAAAAGGATATGCTTATGAGAAAGGTTATTCCAAAGGACACGAGCATTCCCATGGATATAGCAAGCCTTACCGTTACGGATATTACGGATATCCAAGCATACCATCTTCACCAAAATACATAAAAAAGCAATATCCTGATGATACCATATTTTATAAACCTATACATAAACCCTACACTCATGGTTACGAATATGCTTGGGAGAAGAAAACACCTGACTATGACAAACATAGATCTCCCCTGGAATTCAACGAACACCATGCATTACATGATGATCAGTTCATTGATATTGCTAAAGAGCATGCATACAGCAAGTTTCCAGTAGAAAGCATTGGTTATGAAGCTATACCATTGAAATCAAATGATTACGGTTCGGATCCATCGAGTGAAGTTGAATTGTCTGGGAAATTTTATGAGAAGGCACCTTATATTCCAAATCATGATTCAATAGAAGAAAAATTTAGCGATTTAAAATCTGACGATAATTTTCCTTCACTAAATATTCATCATGGTCTAAAAGATTTTAAGTTTGATGACAAAGACTTTATAGCACGTGGTTCTGAAAAGTCAGAGAAGAAAACAAAAGCGTAGTTTCAATGTATTATAAATTATGTGATTATTATTACTTTTGAAGTTATAATGTAAATAACGGCAGGGATTTACAAAGGCATTATTTCTTTATGTGTATTCTATTATGTGTATTCTAATATGTGTTTATAATATTGTGTTAATGTTTTTTATGCAAGAAAGTGTAATGTGATTGTTGCTGCTCCTAGTAGTTATGTGTGAAATTAATGGCAGGGCATTACAAAAGACAATTTTTATGTAAATGATTTTAATAATGTGAAAAGACTGATTCGTGTAATAAAATGTATTGTCATTGGTCATAATAATTGCAAATCAAACAAATAAACGAGATTTACAAAAAAAAAAAAAAAAAAAAAAAAAAAATGGATTATAATAAAATGAAAATACATACATATATGTGGGGGCTCAATTTAAAAAAGAAAATTCTATTTTTTCCGTCTTACTATTTTGCTTCTTCCTTCCCATTCTTTATTGTGTCCCGTGTCCGTTTTGAATATGATCTTCCGTGATTAACTGTTGCTTTCTGCTTTCCTATTGACAGCTCCTTTAACTTATTCCCCTTTTCCATTCTTCATGTTCTCCTGTGACCGTTTTGAATATACTCTTCCGTGATTAACTATTCCTTTCTGCTTTTCTATTGACTGCCCCTTCAACTTATTAATTTTCTATTCTTCACGTTGTCCTGTGTCCGTTTTGTATGTACTCTTCCGTGATTAACTGTTGCTTTCTGCTTTCCTATTGACTGCTCCTTCAACGTATTCCCTTTTCCGCATTTTCATTTCAGTCGTGCCGCTGCTTTCATAGTAGATGCATGACTTCTTTGCTCCTGACGAAGAAAGACTTAATTCTTTTGAAAGGCCTAGCGAATTCATGTTTTTTTTACGGTGTGTTTAAGACGTTTTTATCTCTTCATATTGATTCACACCAGTTTCAACTTATTTTCTTCAAGTTATTGTCATTCATTGCAGTACTTTTCCATTTTTATTGCTGTATCTGTGATATGTGTTGCGTAGTCTCATTTCTTCAGTTTTTATATCTGTGATACAATCCAGTGTATACTTCATTCTTGTCCTTAAGGAAATCTGCAAACGTATTCATTATTTGTATAATATATATTTTTTAAAAATCTGATATTTAAAACAAATTATTATTTTGAGGTTCGCCCATTTCTTGTGCAAAATTTTAAAAGTTTTTTCAGCTTATTTAACAGCAAAAAGGTACTGAAATATCCATAAATAAATGAAGCAGTTACAAGTTCTGTCTTTAGAAAAAATAAATAAAAATTGTCTTATCATTAATAGTGGTGTGCAGATTTCCTGTGAATTCCAAGGAGTGTGTGAACCTTGCATTTCAGAAAAAATGATTTGCATTTAAATTTTTGCTTTTTACTCTGCGATTTTAATTTCTTGGCTAAATAAGGAAGTTTTACCATTTGTTTTTATTCTTTATAATGTTATGCTGTATTTGTTATATCATACAAGATTTATCATAAGCTTGTTATTTCATTTTCATCAAGTTCGGTATTTTCATGTTTATTGTCGTACATTTTCATCATAAAATAAAAATATTTGCGTTCTAGAACTTTTTTCATAGTCTTTCTAGGTGAAGTTTTACCTTTTGTTATCATTCTTTATAATCTTATGCTGTATTTTTTATCCTATACGTGATTTAAGCTTGTTATTCCATTTTTATCAAGTTCGATATTTTCACTTTTATTGTAGTACATTTTTCTTATAAAATCAAAATATTTGCGTTCTAAATCTTTTTTTTTTTCTAGCTTCTCTAGGTTTTCATTTTGCTTTTGTAAATTCCTAATGTATTAACACCATTTCAGGAAGCGGCAGTATATGGTTTCGTTAGAAAATTATTTGATTTTGATGTTTCTTAAATAAAAAGTTAAAAAGCTAAAAAAAATATTCAAAATAATATAAAGGGTGTCCATAAAGGAGGATTTTTAACAATTTATAAAATAGTGTACATATATTTGAATTTGTAACATTTACAGTTAGATAGATTCAAAAAGTTTTACAGCCCATATCAATAAATTGCCACATGTGTAAATTTTCTTGCAGCTGATCGCTTAGTAGTGTGTATGAATGTCCCCTTGGCATCAACACCCCTCGTGCAGGGTTTGTTTATTTCAGCCAATTATTTAGATTTGGGATAAGGGTCCTAAAACGAAGAGGGGTGCCCTCCGCGGGGGCCTTTCTAAGGGAACCTAACCCGTATTTATTCAAGAAAATCCAAGATTCGAGGAAAACTACGAAAAACTCCGAATGGTTAGGCCGATGGCCGCGATTAGGCTCTAACCTAGCATCTGCCGTCTACCAGCTCCGAGGACAGAACCTCTTGTCCATTGGAGGGGCTCCATTCGTGCAGGGGAGGCCGGGTCTCCTCTTATTCAAGATACTGCCAATTTCTAGAACCTTCTTTGTCCACTGAAAGATGATATTTCTCGATGAAATATCGTTCTTGGATACTATTCTGTAATTTCTCTGTGTTTGTGTTAATGACTTAGGTTTTGATGAACTTCCATAAAGTCCGTATTTTCTCTTGTTGTGACGCTCAAAATAATTAGCACATGCGAAAATTCATTGACTATAGTATTAAAACTTTTAAACCTATTCAACCCTTAATGTTATTAATTTAAATCTAGCTTAGTTATTTTAAGAATTATAAATTATGTTGTGTTTGTGACAGTCAATTATCAACACAAGGAATATAGGCCCTAAAGGGAGGTGCTCCATGTGGCGGTCTTTCTAAAAAAATCAAACCTGTTAGGCAAGGAAATCCAAGGTTAAAGAAAACTATGGAAAATTCCAAACAATTAGACCAACGGGTGCTGTTGGGTTCGAGCCCAGCACCTTCTGTTAATCAGTTTTGAGAGCAGAACATCCTGGCCACCGGTTTTTGAATATTTCTTTTTCTTAATTTAATTTTCCTGAATCGTTTCTTAATTGTTTCTTAACTTGTTTGTTAACATATGTGTATTTTTATTTCTGTCAAACTTTTATTTTGTTTTTTTATACTTCATTTTTATTACGATTAAAGCATGCAGTTCTTTAATTGTATTTTCATCCATTATTTAAAATGAAATTTTTCTTGCTCTTTTGTATTGTCATCTTGAACAGTTTATTCTTCTGTAATTAATGTTTATTTCCCACTTAAAAAAATTCTTTTTGAGCTCAACTATGCTATTGTGAAGCTTCAACTAATCTTTTTCGCATTTTCAATTTAAAAAAAAAATTCTTTTTGAGCTCAACTATGCTATTGTGAAGCTTCAACTAATCTTTTTCGCATTTTCGATTTTAGATATGCTTTTATATCATGTGATGTTGTATAGTTAATTTTGTTGCTTAGTGATTACTTTGTATTTGATTTAATTTAACCGCATAAAATAATGAAGAAGTCATTTATTTTACAGATCGAGTGTTGTTTTAGGACTTGTTTTATTTTGATTAAAAATGCAACGATGCTGCATTTGTAGAAACATGTAAAGTCATTATGTCTTTTTACTTGAATATTTTATCACTGTATTTTATTGCGGATTTTAATGACATATTTTTAATTTAAGGATAATTTGGTTAAATTTGGCTGTAAAAAATTAAGAAAATATTTATTTGTTTTACGTTATTAGTCATGCTTTGCAATTTACCTCATTGTTTTTATATAATATTGCATCTGTAGCGACATCCAAAGTCACTATTTGTTTTGAATTGAATATTTTATCACTGTACGTTATTACAGATTTTAACGGCTTGTTTTTAATTTAAAGTTAATTTCATTATATTTAGCCACAGAAAAGGAAGAAAAAAATTCTTTTCTTTTATGTCTTTAATGTTTCAAAAGAATGTATCCCGTTTTGTTTTTAAAATGTATGTAACAATTATTTTTAAAAACATAAAATTGTCATTTTTTTTAACTATATATTCTATTATTGTATATTCTTACTGATTTAAAAACTCTTCTTTTTAAATTTAAGAATAATAATAAAAAAAAAAAAATAAAAAAAATAATGTTGCATCACGATGTATCTCCTTGTGTTCAGAAAATAAAAGAAATAATTATTTTGGAAATCTATAAAATTATCATTTCATTTTAAATGGATATCATATCACTCTAACTTGCTACAGATTTAACAACGTATTTTTAATTAGAATAATTTAAAAAAGTTGGCAACGAAAATATTAAGAATACATTTATTTGTTTTATGGTATTAGTGTTACTTCAATATTAAACTCTTTGTGTTAAAAAAATTAACTGTAATAAAACATTAATCCGAGTAATTGTTATTTCTTTTTTAATTGAATATTTAATTAGAATGTGTTGTTACACACGTTCATCCTTTAGTTATGATTATAAAATGATTTCGCACTAAAATATGTTACAGTGCAAAACACATTTATATTATAGTGTTGAAGTTTTACACAATAGTGTTGTAGTATTTTTTATTTCAGCTTACTAAGAAACTAGTTGGATGTGCCAATCCCAAAACTTTCTTCTATTTCATACATAGATTTTAATATTAAAAAAATAGTTACTCATTTTAATGCTTTAATAATTTTAATTCAATACTTACCAATTTTGATTTTCATCTTAAATTTCTGCTTCAATCAATTAATCGGAGTAAAAACGAATTTCCGTCTCTACACGAGCCGATGGACAATAGAATGATAAGCAGATTTTTTTTTTCAAATTCAGGGAGGACCAACTTGCCTTACCAAAAAATAATCACATACAAAATGTTTAGTTCAGTTCTAGAACTAACTTCATGCACTTTTATGTGGTGCAATATTGAAAATGGCATAAACTTCGGTATTGCAGCCCCCCCTTCCGGCGGATTTTTTTCAGATTCAGAGCGATCCACCTAGCCATAGCCGTATACTTACACAAAAAATTTCGTTCAATTCGATGCATAACTTCATTTACTTTTGGTCGGTACAATATTGAAAATGGCGCAAAAATGGTGCTCGCAGCACCCCCTTCCGGCGGATTTTTTTCAGATTCAGAGCGATCCACCTAGCCATAGCCGTATACTTACACAAAAAATTTCGTTCAATTCGATGCATAACTTCATTTACTTTTGGTCGTTACAATATTGAAAATGGCGCAAAAATGGTGCTCGCAGCGCCCCCTTCCGGCGGATTTTTTTCAAATTCAGGAAGGACCAACTAGCCACAGTCATGCACATACACAAAAAATTTGGTTCAATTCGATGCATAACTTCATATACTTTTGGTCGGTACAATATTGAAAATGGCACAAAAATCGCGATTGCAGCGCCCCCTTCTGGCGGAATATTTCAAAACTGAAGGAGGACCTGCTTGCCACAGCCGAGAACATTCACAAAAAATTTGGTTCAATTCTATGCATAACTTCATACACTTTTTGATGGTAGAATGGCGACATACAGACGGACACACGGACAGACAGACATTTTGTAAAAACATGTTTTTTGGAATCTCTGAGCCCTAAAACGTGTAAATCCGTCAAAAACCGGAAGTCGAAAAAATTTCGATTACAATACTTTCTTCTATTGGAGATAGAAGAAAGTAAAAAATGTAATATTTTATTTATTTATTTATTTATTGAAGAACATGGCAATTATAACCATCTGGAAATATCATAATGCTATTGCCTTTTCATAAAGAAAACTTATTAATTATAAAATGTTTAATCAAGCGCAGCATACAATTAGCAAAATTAATGTATTAACTATTATACAGGGTGTTTCGCTATATAATATTGAACAAACAAATCGATTTTGTTGCAGTTTGCGTGTAAGTCATTCCTTTGGTAATTTCTTTACTCAAAATGACTTACAACTTTGGTGCCCTCATTTTTTGATAGAGGGCGTTTCCGACACATCTCTGATATTTCAGTGACATTACTCCTGGCTATTTTACTACCAGTCCATCATACTTCCAGGAAATGTTAGGGATACAAAGACGACTTGGAATCACATAGGAATGTAACATTGGAAATGCATTTTTTGCAAGTTACGGTTAAAGAAAGCAGAGAAAAAAAGTAACAGAAACAGCAGAGAAAGAGTGACACGTTAATGTCAGAGAAAACAGTTTATTTAAAGGTTTTATTAGAAAAGTTGTTCAAAATTACGACCGGAAGTAGTCCAGTATGCTTGACAGCGGCGTCACGTGGAATTCCTCACGCTTTGAAAAATTCCTGGCATCTCTGATAGTTTTCTGGCAGCTACAGAAATACCAGCTGCGAGGTCTTCAACTGATAGTACGGGAACCTCATACGGATACACCATATTTTTCATTTGGCCCCAGCAAAAGAAGTCCATACATGATAGGTCCGGCGATCTGGCAGGCCAATGAACCGGGCTACCACGACCTATCCACCACTGTCCATATGTTACTTTGAAGTGTCGGCAAACGTCATTGGCAATTGTGGAGGAGCCCTATCCTGCTTTTCATCGTTCAAATACTTCATTCTCCTTCCTTTGGAACTGGATCGCGAATGATCACTTCAAAGTGATCTCTGCGCAGGCGCATTACCGTTTAGCGCCATCTACCGTCGCTGTCAAACTTGCCAGACTACTTCTGATCGTAATTTCAAACACCTTTTCTAGTAAAACCTTTAAATGAACTGTTTTCTGTCACATTAACGTGTCGCTCTTTCTCTGCTGTTTCTGTAACTTTTTCCCGCTGCTTCCTTTAACCGTAACTTGCAAAAAATGCATTTCCAATGTTACATTCCTATGTGATTCCAAGTCGTCTTTGTATCCCTAATACTTACAGGAAGTATGGTGGTCTGGTTGTAAAACAGCCAGGAGTAATGCCACTGAAATGTCAGAGATTTGTCGGAAGCGCCCTCTATCAAAAAATGAGGGCACAAAAGCTGTACGCCATTTTGAATAAAATAATTACCAAGTTAATGACTTACACGCTAACTGAAACAAAATCGATTTGTTTGTCCAATATTTATGAGCGTTTAAAATTTGCTCCTCTGTTCACAGTTTAATTTTCGCTAGTTACCCGATCCCAATGTTTCCGATTTTGGGCTTAAAATTTAAGTTAAAGTCTAAACTTTAGAAAAGTTTCAACCCCATGCGCAAAATAACGGTAAAAAGTAGTTGTTCGTTACTCTAAAGTCTAAAGCGCCCTCTATCGACAATTTTTGAACGTAATCATTAAAATTTTTTTCTAAAAAAATTGTGATATAAAGAATGATTTTAGTGAAAACCGCAAACGAATCGACCCTTTTTTCCATTTTTTATCATCGTTTGAAATTTTGGACCTCAAACTTTAATGGCCCCTAGCTCCTACAGAAGACGTTTGCGCCGCATGATTTCCTATTTAATAATGTTTGTTTTCAAGTCTACTACCATCCCTCAAAGTTTGTCGGTCTGGTAGCGAAACACCCTGTATACTAGCTTTTGCATGCGGCTTAGCTTGCGTTAGATACAATGAACTATGTAATCGACCTTTTAAAAACTCATAAAAGGGTCATTCCATATAAAATGAGCAAATCAGGTAATCAGGTATGGCTGTCATGTCACAGATTTTATTGAAAATCATCATATAAGTAGATCACAATCATTTACGGGAAAACGCACAGCATTAGGTTTCAGACCTGTTTATTTCAGTAAAAAAATTACATTAAAGTTGATACGAAATCGAGTTTCGTGTACATACTCGAAATTTCAAGTTTGATTATTAGCCTTAGGAAGCCTTAGGACTGTATTAAAAATTATTTACACTTAAGAATGAACCATAAGTAACAGATTAGCGTAATTTAGTAATTGTGCTTTTATTCCGTAATTTAAAAATAAATAAATAATAAAAAAAATTGTGGGAAAAATGAAATATTTCAGTTATTTCTTTTATAAAGAAGGACACTTATTACAGCTTCAAAAATTTTTGACGTTATAGCTAATGGAATATATTTAATACATCTAAAATTTAATCCTTGCCTTTTTTATTCCTTAATGAGAAAAAAAAATAAATAGTGAAAAATGTTGCTTAAAAATTCAAAGTTTTTATCATTTGTTTGGCTTTCAATAAAAGCTTTCAAAAGCTTTAATCTCTTTGCTATTATAGATAAAAGTGTATATTTTAAATATACGAAGTTTTTTTTTTTTTTTTTTTGCTTTCAATTTATTTTTGCCTCAAGAATAATTTGAATTTGAGTAAAAAAAAAGACACTCTTCAATAAATAATTGTATTTTAAACTTAAAATCAAATAACAAATGTAGATGGCAGCACATATTCTTTTTTTCAGCAAGAATCCTGCAAAAAGCACGTGTTTTCAAAGAAAGATATCTTCAGAATGTCTCGAATATTAGTTTTTTGAACCCATTTTTATTATTTTAGGAATCCAAAAGGCACTATTGAAATTTTTTGAGTGTATCTTGGGATACACAATATTATTATTGTCGAACCTTTCCTTTATTTATTTTGTGCGGATAAATAAGAGGAATAATTGTGATTTTGTAATTTTTTTAAAAAGTTTCTACAATTTTTTGAAGATGAAAAAAAAAAATAAATAACAACTTTCAAACTTGGACAACTCAATCTTCATATGTTAAGATACACCAGTAATCAATTTCACAGATTTTCTTTTTAAATCCTTTAAATTTTATAACGTTTATAATTTTTTTTAAATTTACAAATTTTCAATATTTACAACCAATTTAAGATTAATTATGATATTATAAGATTAATTTTACTCAATAAATATAAAGACTGCTTTTCAGAGATTACTATATTTAATTTTTTTTTTTTTTTTTGTTAAATAGTTTTTAAGATACAGAACTTCAAACTTGCAACTTTGGACGATTGTGCGCATGCCGTTCTAAATCACAAGTTTTTTAAAGGTCCAAAACAGCTAAAAAAAGTTATTTTTCGTCGAAATATTTTGCTTAGCTTCCTTTGAATATGAATTGAACATGTGTATAAAATTTTATTAAAATCGGCTCCTATGGAGCCAGGGCTTTTTTTTACATTTTTGCTCATTTTACATGGAATGGACCCAGAATTATTGAGGGATAAGTAAAAAATGAATTTTACTTATTATTTTTATATATATTTACTTTAAACCAAAAACAACAAAATCAATTCACGAAGCAAAACTAAATCCAAAACCAAAGCGATTGTCTTATTCCTTAAAAGACTCAATTTTCGCTTTAAAGTTTTAGGGCAATTGCGGGGGGGGGGGGGGGGTAATTCAAACGCATTCCCATTTCGACATACATTAACAATACCGTGGAACATACATTGTTATTATTTACAATATGATATTCAAGTTAATAATTTATAAGGCCTTTTTGCAACCAAATTAACATTTTTATATTGAAAGGTATTTAAGACAATATTGAAACTAATTTACTTAAAATGCTTAAATGAGAACATTAAATAATTAATATACAGTCAAATGTTGGATGCAAGTAATATTTTTCTTGGCTTCCATAATTTTAATGCTTTGGATCATAAATCGTTGACATTGACATGCATTAGATATATTTACATTATATAAGGCACAATGCTGCATTAGGAGCATTAAAATATTGATCTTGTAATAATGTTCTCAACATAAGCAATTTTTACATAATGCACTATATATCACGGTTATCAATTGACATTATGTTTTGTGTTAATCAATATTTGCAGATAGCTATATAATAAACTGTAGAATAAACTATATTAGCTAATAAAACAGAAATTATTTGACTCTTCTTAAAAATACTCAGAAAATATGTAAGTGGGGAAAAAATTAAAATATTGATAAAGAAAAATATATATCCAATGAACATAGAATAAATTAAAATGAAACATAAAGAGAAAAACAAACTGTCTCATTCTATTCCACTCTCTCCTTTTATTGTACAGAACACTGAGAGCACACAACGTTATCTTGTTTCAGAAACCTATCAGCGCCATCTATCGGAATTCATGAGTAACACTTTAGCTTTCTACCTTGAAGTTTCGGAACGCTCCATACAAACTTCCACTCCCCCATTTTAGGGAAGGGGGGTTAGAAAGAGACAAAAAGTAGCCTGTGTCACTCTCCATCCTTTCAAATATTTCCACTTAAAAAAATCATGTCAATTCGTCGCTCCGTTTTGCCGTGAAAGACGGACAAACATACACACATACTTTCGCTTTTATAATATTAGTATGGATTGGTGCTTTCATAAAGTTTGATAAAATAATAGTAATTTTATTATTTTCAAAAAGTTTTATTTTTTCTTGTGGGAATTGTGATATTAGAAGCAGTTGCATACACACTTTAACAATCTTTTCCACTTTTGTTCTTATCCAGTTTCAGCAATCTATTATCTCTGATCCATGTTACTTTTTATTCTATGTAGTATGAGTAAGTTTAAAATAAAATATAAAGAAATAACATTAAAAATATTTATTCTATATAAATTAATTAAAGTATTTAATTATCGATGCTAAAATTTTAAATACAATATTTGCTATTTTAAACTTTTTATGCACCGATGGTATTTGTAAGTACTATCTAAGAAAATTTGCTGCAAAATTTACTTACAGTGCAAACTCGATTAACCGAGCTAATTGGGACCGCTTGTATCTCGGATATCGGAAATTTTGGTTTACAGAAATTGTATATAAAAGCCCGTCGTGATCGCGAATTTAACATCTATTAGACTAAAAAACAATATAATGTTTTTTAAATGATAAAAAATGTATGTAAAGTTATGTTTAATAAATAAACAAATTTAAAAAGAAATCCTCCACATTGTTGCGAATTAAGTTGATCAATGGGGTCATGTGGCCACTGGAAACAAAATCTAGCTTCGTTATCGCCTCGGTTAACTTAAATTTCAATTAATCGAGATTCTAATGCAATTGTTTCATAATAAAGAAAGATTTTACTTTTTATACAAAAATTTTGATCAACCACATTTGAAAGCACAGAGAAAGGTTTGGAGCTCAATATACACTGAAGAAAATGGGCTTTTAAAATTGAGTATAAAGTGCTCAATTTTAAGTACTTCAAATATTCAAATTAGCTCCGATCCAAAAGCTCTCAAAACTATATAAAAAAAAAAAAAAAAAAAAAAAAAAAAAATTGTACTCTTTTTTGACTCCATGGCTTTGTTCAAATATAAATCACTATTATCTGCCCCCTGAATTTACAAATTAAAGTGAAAATATGCTGATGTTTATTTTTTGCTTAAAATTATGAACAATAAACATAATTGATTATTTATTAAAAGATATAACAAAATTATAAGTAAAATACCCAAATCGAACATTTTTAGGACGAGAGCATTATTTGCAAGTATACTTTAAATTTATTTTAAAATACTGTGCATAATTTAATATTTACATTAATAAGCATCTTTTATACCGCCATGAATGAGATAAACCAATACTGGTTACAAAATTATGGTTTGTTTGGATTTTATAACATATGCTATTTCAAAATTTAGAAAACAATGCGTTAATTTTTGATCCAAACATACTCAATTCGATATGAGTACATCGACTTACTCATTTTTGAGTACTTCATGATTTTCAGGGTATACATTTATAAATTAGTTTGTCCTGACTGACTGATAATCAACGCAGAGCCCAAACTACTGAACCTGGAAGCATGAGAATTTGGAAAAATATACTTCTTATGATGTAAAGCGTACACTAAGATGGGATATTTGAAAATTCCACCCTTATAAGGGGGTGGGCAAATGTTGGGCTTGAAAATTCTGAAACATCTTTTTATATCTCAGAAGCCGTTTAAGGTAGCGGCGTGACTTTCTAGAAAATAAATCTACTAAAAAAATAATTAAATACATATTTTAGGGATTTTAAAAATTGCCCCCTTGAGGGGGTTAAAAGGGGGATGGGTCGAACAATTTAGAACATTTGTTACATCTCAGCAGTCGTTTTAAGAGGAAGCGTAAAACGGCAGAAAATAAATCTATTAAAAAATAATTAAAGACGTGTTTCAGCGATTTTAAAATTACCACCCCAGAGGGGATTAGAGTGGCGATCAAAAATTCCAAACTTTTTTTGACCCGTCATGTGACATATCATTGGAAAGACCTTAGACCACTCTTTCATATTATGAACCTTTCTCCTCGCACACTAATGCGCTCCCCTGATTCAATTTTTTTTTAAACTGTAACGTTTTATCATTACAGATAAGATTTTTCAGGTTTTTTAGTATAGGACAATTTCAAAGAGAGGCGGGGGGGGGGGGGCGATTTTTATATTTGGCTTACACACCTCATGTGATATGTCATTTGGAAGCTCTCTGACCATTATTCCCAATGATTGAGCTCGAGCTCCTCTCCTCCCACTTTGCCCTCACGGGGGGCACTTTTTGAAATTTAGCGACACATCTCGTGTAATATATTCTTGAAAAGCCCTGTGACCCCTTTTCCTGTTATGCACTTCTTGTGCCCTTCCCTCTAATTTGTACTTCTCGGGTGGGGGTGGGGGGTTGCGCAGTTATCGCATTCGATCAAGAGGTTTCCTAATAATGGGAAAATTACCGAACTAATCTCAATGCTGTAGAAAAATCAGTAAAAAATGAGAATCTCATGTATCACCCGTTTAGATCTTGTTTTGCCACCAGGTGTGCCTTTAATTCTTTTTTTTTTTCTTGGACATTTTTCTGCTATTTTCGAAAAGTTCTAATTTTTTATATTTAAACTTCTTTATTTTCCTATACTTATTCGTGCCTTTTCAACTTTTTGCAACCAAGGGATACCGCCACATGACTTTTCGACTATTTCCGTTTTAGGTATTCTTCGTTTCTTTTTTTTCTTTTACACACACACATATATATATATATATATATATATATTTGTGTATTTACTAAAATTCTTTATAAATATGTGAAAACAATTATTTTAACGATAGATTGTAGGACATTTTGGTTGTAGGTTCTGGGAAATAATCGATGATTGTATCGATTGTGTTTTTCATCATGACGATTTTTTTTTACTGGTAAAGTTTCGAGAATCGCCCATTACTAGCCATATCATAGCAACAGTTTTAGTGAAATGTGTGAAATTCAATATAACAAATCTATCAAAAAATTATTAAAGATTTATTCTGGCGATTTTAGAAATTCTCCCGGTCCATATAAAATAACAAGAGGTTCCAAAATTTAGGCATTCCGCCATACCCTAGCAGCAATTTTAGGCAGAGACATGAATTTCAGGTTATCTAATCTACTAAAATAAACTTAAACGTGTATTTTATCTATTTTAGAAATTCCAACATAAGCGGGTTTAATGGAATTATCACACATTTAGGATATTTCGCCGTATTTCAGAAGTTGGTTTAGGTAGAAGCAAGAAATTCAAGATAACACACCTACTCAATAATAGTTAAACATATGTACTTCAGTCATTTTAGACCTATTATGTCGTCAACATCGACTTTGAATAGGATAATGCAAGATTATACGAATAAGACAACAATTATAGATGCTTGATTAGATATTATGGGTGTTTTCAACTGCTCCGCTCAACAACCACAAAACGTTTTGACACATTTACAAATTCATTTTCTAACGGAAATATATAAAATTGGAAGGCCTAACTAGGAAAGAACTTTCGAATCGAACTTTGTTTTCCATTTTATGATCATTAAATTACTTATCGAGTTATAAGCTATTTTGATCACGTGATCACGTGATTTTCCCTCTTTCGTTGACTGGTTTTTCCAGCTTTTGTCGGAAAATGTGTTCAAAACGTCAATTTTGACAGCTTGTTCTGAAATATCTATTGCAGTTACGAAAAAACTGAAAAATGAGTGCAATTAGATAGTTTCTAAATAACAACTCCTGCTAGTTTATTCACCCATTTTCAAACAAACATAAATTAAAACTTATGTCAAAAAGTTACCCTTTTTAATTTAAGAATACCCTTAAGTTTTTTTTTTTTTTAAATTTTTATTAGATATATTTCTTTTGATTAAGATTCCTTTAGAAAAATCGACCAGTGTAGCGGGCGAAGACTGCTAGTATTCTAGAAAGTAGCTTTTTTTATTATTTACATAGGTTAAGTTAAAAATGATGTACGATATTAGTTTCTTGAAATCCGTGATTTCACCTTACAATAACAAGTTTGAAAATTTTGAAAACACAAACAGTATTAAAATGACCTAAAGAGGTATTTTTTATTTACGATACATTTAAAAATCCTGGTACTTTCGAGCATATCATTCTCATCATCAGGGTTAAAAAGGACAAAGTCAGAGGCTGAGTCTTTTATATCAGATAGTCTGATCCAAATTTCAAAGTGAAAAAAAAAAGGCCGGCATCACAGTCTCATTTTCCATGACTTTCCATTTACATGCTCAAAAATAAAAGGTTTTAAAATATATCGTACTGTAAATAAAAAATACCTTTAAGTAGTATGCATAATGTTTGTATTTACAAATTTTTTATTTATATGGGTATAAGATTACTCCTGTTAACAGATTAAGATTTAAGATGACTCTTATTAAAAATGTTATATAAAGAAGTTTCAATTACAAGCATCTTGCCATTTACAAATAAGATCACATTACATTTATTTACAATGTTTTTATAAGTAGAGCGAGTTTCAGGCATAGCATAGCAGTATTTATCTAATTTGATAAAAATAAGTAAAGTAAGACAGACTTGAATACACAGTTAACATAAAATTTATCAATATAAAATGATTAAAACATTTAAAAACATCTAATACATTTTTCACCAAGCTACTGAAAGGTCTCATCAGTACAGAATAACCATTGAAAAATCGCCAACAGGACAAATCAAGTACAGTTAAAATTAAAGTTATTTCCTCAGAAATAAACTACAGGATGAATAGAACAGGCTTCATTCAACGTTCTTGATTGAATGCGAGTAAACCAGCCTTTTACAAACAATCGACTATCAGTGGCGCCAACTTATATGGGCCCATGTGGCGCGAGCCCATCCAATAATTTGATATCTCTATTTACTCATTATTAATTGAGTCCACCCAATATTTATGTATTTTTTAAAAAAATTTTTAAGCCCACCCAATATTTTTCCAAAAGTTGGCGCCACTGTCGACTCTGATAATTGCTACATCTCGGTTTCAAAATAAGTTTTCCGAACAGTGGGGTGTGATCTATATTAAATGAATACTGAAGAATTTTTTAACCCATTGCACTCGAGAGGTAGTAGTTATGACCACTAGTGTCCATCGTAGTTATGACCACTAGTGCTCCAAATGTTCTGGGCACTAGTATTTAAAGCTAATTTTCTTCTCGTTATCTAATGACGAAATCTGTGATAAAAGATGGCGAAACAAACTGTAAGATATTAGTCGTGTTTAAAGCATTGAAGAGGGACACCTGCCAACGCACTAGTGGTGGGTGAGAGTCACCTCGCGAGTGGAAAGGGTTAGTTTAATTTACCTTTTTAGCTCACAGGCTATCATAGCCTGAGAGCTTATGTGCCCGTCCGTTCTGTATGTATGTACGTAACGCGATAACTCATGATAAAAATATCTGATCCACTTGAAATTTTGTATGTAGGTATATCCTGTCAAGGCGCTTCCCTGATTAGTTTTTGGAGTTCATTCGATATGTATAAGAGGGGGAACGGGGGGCTCATGCCCCCCCGTTAGTTGATATAGATGGGATTTTCATGCAGAATTAAGTTTTCAAAATTTAGATTAGGATCATTCTGATGAGGCGATTCCGTGACTGTTATTAGGTGTTCATTGAATAAGTATAAATAGGGGGAACAGGGGTTCTAATGCCCCCCCCCATTAGTTGATATAAATGGGATTTTCATGCAGAATTAAGTTTTCGTTCAAAATTTAGATTAGGATCATTCTGATGAGGCGATTCAGTGACTGTTATTAGTTGTTCATTGAATAAGTATAAATAGGGGGAACAGGGGTTCTAATCCCCCCCCCCCCCCGTTAGTTGATATAAATGGGATTTTAATGCAGAATTAAGTTTTCGTTCAAAATTTAGATTAGGATCATTCTGATGAGGCGATTCCGTGACTGTTATTAGGTGTTCATTGAATAAGTATAAATAGGGGGAACAGGGGTTCTAATGCCCCCCCCCCCGTTAGTTGATATAAATGGGATTTTCATGCAGAATTAAGTTTTCGTTCAAAATTTAGATTAGGATCATTCTGATGAGTCGATTCCGTGACTGTTATTAGGTGTTCATTGAATAAGTATAAATAGGGGGAACAGGGGCTCTAATGCCCCCCCCCCCGTTAGTTGATATAAATGGGATTTTCATGCAGAATTAATTTTCGTTCAAAATTTAGATTAGGATCATTCTGATGAGGCGATTCCGTGACTGTTATTAGGTGTTCATTGAATAAGTATAAATAAGGGGAACAGGGGTTCTAATCCCCCCCTTAATTTATATAAATGGGTTTTTCAAGCAGAATTGTCAGATTTCGTTCAAATCTCTGAATAGTTTTGGAAGTTTAATGGTTAAGTATAAAAGAGGGGGATAACTCCTTTTAAATTATATAAATGCTAAATGGGTTTTTATTAAGAATTATCTCATTTGCTCTGAATTTTGGATATAGATTTTTTATATGATAAAGCATGTCTTTGATAGTATAGGAGTTTCAATGATTAAGTATAAAAAAAGAGGAAAGGGGAGAGCTGTTTCCCCTTCTTAATTTTTTTTCGAACGGAATTAACCCTTGAAAATATAAGGCTTTAATGTACAATTAGTATTTGTAGCCTGTGAGCTCAATGCCATCAGTTTAACTGGGCAGTATTCTTTATTTTTGAATGCACTAATATGTTCGTTCAAGTAAATTTCCATCGATATATTCTTTTTACCAATGCTACCGCTACATATGCTACCGCAAGCTTTACAGGGAATCCCCACTAAAAATAATCTAAAAATTATGTGAAGAAGTCTCCACTTCCTTCAGAAATTTTACAGAAATATGAAGAAATTTTGCAGATTTAGTTATACCTTAAAAATATCTGCAGAATTTAGCAAGACATTCTTAGAAATATCTGCAGAATAGGAAAATTTTTGAGAACATTAGATCTTAAATGTGTCAAAGATATAAGGCTTGTATAATGGCCCGTAGTCGTAATTTTGAACACCTTTGATGACAATCGTTGTATCTCTTTTAAATCTTATTTTTTCTTTCTTTTACTTTTCTAAAAATAAAAAAACATGTTTTCTTACCCTGTCCTTCCTTTCGTTTATTTTGTGCCGTCACTACCGCGTCAGAAAAACGTTTTCGACTATGCATTGCTATGTCTTTTCCCATCATCTAGGTGTAACCTATACACTTCTAAAAATTTCGTAATCGCTTAGCTATAATTCCCTATATATTTCTCCGCGAAAAGATATAAACAAGTAAAAACAATCATGCGTTAAGCATAGATTATGAAACATTTTTCAACATTTCTTGAAATCTTTAACAAAACTTTAGTTATCCAGGGAAATAAAGTGTTACTCTCCATGTCCAATTGTGTATTCAATTATTTTGAACAGCCCTGTAATTGATCTGTTGGTCGATATATATAATGGGAAAATTTCGTTTAGCAAGGAAACGCCCAACTGGTTGAGATTTTCCTTTCAGCAATTTATACCAATAGAGGGAAACAAACTGAAATACTTTTGTCCAGCTCAGTAATTTACCTAGTACCTTTATTGCACAAAAGTTTTTTGCTCAAATTTAGTTCAAACAAAATACTCTTTAAACTACTTAAATCACATTTCCAGAAATTATCATTCATTAGCGACATTCGTATCCAGTTCTTTGCTTAACCCTGTATATCTTCTTATCTAAATTCTACAAACATTTCTTAGTAAACTGAATGCAGTTCAATATAAAAATGTATAACTTTTTAAAAACCACCTTTAAGGAAACTACGTTCATATTCAGTAACCTTTCCGAGATCTTTTGTGTAACCTTGTATATCTAAATTTTGTAACTATTAGCATTTGTACACACCAAACAATGTGCATACATTTAGTGAAACTTGAAAGAGTATATCATAATTAAAAATGCATTTCATCCATCCAACGGCCATCATTCATAATATACAGTAGCTCGCATAGAATTTACTGTTTGAAATCTTTTGTGTGTCCCAGAAAATGCTATGCACATCGTATTATGCATGAAATAACACATATTAAGCTTTAGCAGTGTGTATCAATTTGATTACACATGAAATCGTTTATCATAATTAAAACATGTCGCAAACAATTCCCCCCTTTACTATTACGTGGTGACGTTCATAATTCTTTTGTATGGCACTGTAAATGAAAAGTAACCATTCTTTTCACTGCTTATTTTCGTATACTTTTTCAATTCATATAAATCTGAATATGTTTGACAGTGTGTAATATCTTTAAAAATCATTTGAAACGATTTTTTCCCATAGGCTGTAATGTAAAGGAAAAATTTAGACTGTCTCTGTAAATAAACTAATCATGGTAGGAACGTCATTTTCAATATGGTTTTTTGCTAGGATAAATGTCAATAACTTTCAAATTTAATTTGTCATGGCAATCCAAATATATTTACGAGAGTTATAGCGCGAACAGACGGCCAGACAAACCGAAAGCATAAACACTTTTTAACTTTCTTGGAAAGTGTTAAAAAGGAATGCATTTAGAGTTAGTAATATGCAATATCTATGAACATTAAAAATGTGTAATTTATGAAAGTGTGAGAAGCAGGTGTCTCATTATATAGGGGGAATTATATTGTCCTACCAGAACTCTTAATCAGTAATATTCATGATCGCTTTATTTATGATATGCTATAGAAAGGTACGATGAGTATTTTGTTTTCAAAATAATGGTACACTGTAAAATAATTTTGTAAAAGGCAGCTAGTTGCCTTTTCTAAAACAAATAGATTCATCTTGAGAATGAAAAGTTTTCATTTAATAAGGAATAATAGCAGATAGCAGGAATAATAGCAGCCACTCGTTTTTTAAATTTTCCGTGTTCGAAACTTAATAAAATGAAACCTGAAAAATAAGCTATGTTTCTTTTCAGAAATTACACGTTTCGCTTCAAATGTCAAACGTTCCTAGAGTTTTTAACAGTGTAGGAAAAAAAAATCCCTATAGAATGCGACTCTTGAAAGAGTAAATGAAAATTTCACTGTGCACCTTTTAAATTAATTTAAGGAGACTGTTAACCTTTACTTGAACAAAAATCAACTCCAAAATAAGCTATGTTTCTTTTCAGAAATTACACGTTTCGCTTCAAATGTCAAACGTTCCTAGAGTTTTTTACAGTGTAGGAAAAAAAATCCATATAGAATGCGACTCTTGAAAAAAGTAAATGAAAATTTCACTGTGCACCTTTTAAATTAATTTAAGGAGACTGTGTTAACCTTTACTTGAACAAAAATCAACTCCAAAATAGATTTTTTTTTCACCAATTTAAACTGAATTATATTTTTAAGAAGCGCATTCAGATGCGATTATTTCTCACAAAGTTACAGGTGTTTTAATTTTATATACAAATTCTGGCCTTTTAATGTACTTTAAATCTTTTTACTTACTCATCATACGTACAGGGTAAATCTTCCAATCGTTTTGAAAATAGGAAAATTTTTTTGACAAATTTATACATTTCAGATACTGGAAATTCCGAAAAACATATTTTTAGAAAAAAAAAATTGCCGTCCGTCTGTCTGTGTGACTGTCTTTCTCATTGTTTGTATGTCTGTCAACGTTCTATCTCCCTAACAAGTTGGGATAGAGATTTGAAATTTTGTATGTACTTTGTATGTAAGAATGGGACAAAATATATTGCTACTACAAGTTACTTTCTGTATTACAGAAATAAGATAGCATTTAGAGGGGCGCATATATAGGATTTTGGTTGCTATAATGTGCTGAATTACTGCATACTATTACATCAAGATGTAAATAGTTTTAAAATTTCGTTGTAGTACGAACACACCTCATTTGCTACACTTATCGTGCAATTTCCGACTTGTTGTTATAATAATTTTTAACATTATATAAAGCAAAATACAGTGGTATATGCACATATTGAATGCTATCAGTTTAATTTTCAATAAAACTACAAAACTGTGCATTACCTTTTATTTACTAATGCATTTTTAGCTCGCAAACTATCACAGCCTTAGAGCTTATGTGCCCGTCCATTCTGTATGTGCGTATGTGCGTAATGCAATAACTCATGATAAAAATATCCAATTCACTTGAAATTTTGGTTATATGTGTATACTAATAAGGCGCTTCCCTGATTAGTTTTTGAAGTTCATTCGATATGTATAAGAGGGAGAACGGGGGCTAATGACCCTCCCCTTAATTTGTTTGGATGGTTTTTTTTTATATGATAAAGTATATTCCTGATTTGTTTAGGGGATTCAATGATTAAGTATAAAAAGGTGAAATTTGGGAGGGCTATTCCTAGCCACCCTAACTTGTTTTTCGAACGGCATTAACCCTTGAAAATATAAGTCTGTAATGAACAAATAGTATGCGTAGCCTGTGAACTCAATGCCATCACTTTAACTGGGCAATATTATTTTTATTACATAATGAATTATATAGAAACAATATTTTTCGTTTTTATATGTTTACGAAAGTCATAAATGTTGTAGTTGCACATAATTACAATGAAACGCCAGCTGTATGATTAGATATATATTTCTCCATGTAAAGATAAATAAAAAAAGAGCGTATTTAGAATAAGCGATATGCAATATTTTCCGCTCTATGCCCTGACCTTACGTTATTAAAATATCGTAAAAAAATTGCTTTTTTCGTTTCTACATCCGTGTATTTATCTGAAATTTGGGTCGCCAACTGAAAACTTTACACTGGGTTTTATAGGTACTTATTCACGCTAGCTGGTGTGAGTCAGGTTAACAAGAAATTCGGAAGCTGAAGTTTTGCATTGTGTTCTATATCATTCTGTCTTTTGTCTTAAGAAACTTTTGAGTATAAATTATGTTTTAGACGTGACCTTGTACCCTGCAATTTTCGATAGTTTTTTCTCAATTCATATTTTATTATTATTTTTTTTATTTTAAGATGAAATATGTGAGTTTTAAAACTACGAGAGTTGACTGCATTATTGAGAATGTGCGATGAATTCAAGGTTACTATTTTATTTTACATCTATGAACGTATTATTTTTTGTTTTCCGCATTCATCATTAGCGCTGAAAAGGCAGGCAGAAACGAGTTTTTGCTCCTCCTTTATTTAGCAATTTATGTAATTATTTATAGGTGCGTTTGTGTTTATGTAAATACGTAGCATCTATAGTCGTCGTTCAGTCCGTCCGTCCTTCTGTCCGCAGATAACCGAGCAAAAACTGCCCAACCAAATCGTTTTAAATTTAAAATATATAGTTATCGTACAATTTTGTCGAGTCATTTCAAATTTCATGAAAGTCGGATGCATCATTTAATTGCAGGGACAATCAAAAGTATTCCGTTACATTGCGGCCAATGAAAAAATAGTTTCAAGGGGATTTTAATGGTGTTACATAATAAAATAAAATAAAAACATAACATGAACGTAATAAAATTGATATGCATCCATGAAGTTATATATATATATATATATGTTACAGGCCAAACCCGATTTTAGGCCAAACTAGATTGGCCTAGGCCAAACTAGTCTATCCTAACGCTCATCGGATAAACTAGTTTTTCCTAGGCCAAACCGGTCTATCCTAATGCCCATCGGATAAACTAGTTTTTCCTAGGCCAAACCGGTTTATCCTAACGCCCATCGGATAGACTAGTTTTTCCTAGGCCAAACTAGTCTATCCTAAGGCCCATAGGACAAACTAGTTTTTCCTAGGCCAAACTAGTTTGGCCTAACTCTTATAGGATAAACTAGTCCAGCCTGCTGTTTATTGGTCTGAACTAGTTTATCCTAGGCCGATCTAGTTTATCCTAGGCCAATTCAATTTGGCGTGATTTTATTGAATTCAATGACCGCCTCAGCGCCAACATTCTAATTTCTCCTAGGCTGATCTAGTTTGTCCTAGGCCAAAGTAATTATCCGCGTTTTTAGCCCACGGGCTTCAAAGCCAGCGAAATAAAGGGCTCACAGGTTCTGTATGGATGTACGTACGTATGTACGTACGAATGTACGTAACGCTATAACTCTTGATATAAATATCCGATTAGATTCAAATTTTTGATGTAGGTTCCTTCTGATAAGATACTTTTCTGATTAGTTTTTGAAATTCACTGAATAAGAATAAAGGGGGCGAACGGGAGTCTAATCCCCCACCGTTAATTTAGTGAAATGCATTTATCATGTAGAATTATCAGTTTTCATTTAAAATGTTAGATATAGGATTATTCCGACAAGGCGCCTCCGAGATTAGTTGTGGATGTTTATTGTTTAAGTGTTAAAGAAAGGGCAATGTAGGTACCCCCCCATAATTTAGATAAATGGTTTTTAACGCAGAAATTATGGATTTGCTTCAAATTTTGGTTATAGGTTCTTTCTGATAAGGCAATTCCCTGAATAGTTTTGAAAATTTATTGGTAAAGTATGAAGGGAAAATGACGGATTTCCCACTTACCTAGTAAAAACTAGTTTTTCCTACGGGCATTTAGATAAACAAGTTTAGCGTAGGAAATCTAGTTTATATAATTGCGATAGGATAAAATAGTTTGGCCTAGGCTAATCTAATTTGGCTCGAAATCGGGTTTAGCCAGTAAAAAACATGTCTTTCACTAGAATAAGTATAAATGTGTGTCAAGAGTAATTGCTTATAACATCAATACAGGAATTTCACATGTCCACCGTAAAGACATAATGCATTTTACATGGTGTTTTTTTTCTGCAGATTCGTGCCAACTGAGATCAGGCTTGCATTTATTATTATTATTATTATTGCATATTCGAGCCAGATTGGAGGTGAACATAATTTGGAATCGAACAGCATTTTCCATTTTTTAGAAATTAATTTCTTGTCGACATATAAGCTATTCTTGTCACGGCGTCAAGTTTTTCTTTTCCGTGAAGTCGTAACAGAAAATTCGATTCAAAATGTAGCTTTAATAGTATTTTCTCAAAGGTACATCGCTTTTATGGAAAAACGGTTAACGCCATTCGATTACATATTTTCTGAGAATGCCTGTTAATCGTATGCCTTTCCGAAAATGAATTAATTCTTAAATGTGTTAGGATGTAGCTCTTATGGATTTGAGAAACGTCTTAAGGAATGACAGAGAAACATATTCACAAATTTACTTTTTACTGAACAGTTTAGTTATGATGTTTATAACTCTCCTTTTTTTTCCTTTTGTTCTAAACTACATTAATTATTTAATGAATCCCCATTTCAATATTTAAAGGTCTAAGAATCTAAATAATCAATAATACATTGTGTACTTTTTAATTCTGTGAACACCTTGTAATTTAAAAATACATTGTAAAATTATCCAATATGTATGTATGCAGTATTTTTTAAAGGAATCCCAATTTTATGTTAAGTAAAATCTGAATTTTTTGCAGAAATTGAGTAGGGACAGATTGAGCGGGACTGAGTCTTTTTTCACATATTTTTGTAGAGGCAGGGCTCGGGCTGAACTTTTAATTTTTACACGGAGCCCCGGCAAAATAACTTTTCTTCGGGAAAGACGGGGCCCGGAACTCGAAATTCTGGCCCGTGCAAAGCTCTAACAGTATTCTACAACGTATCGAATAAAATATAAAATACATTATAATGGTGATTATAAAACCACTTTACACAAGATTAGCAATGAAGCAGTAGTCGGGATCAATATTAAAAAGAATATTGCCCAATTAAACTGATGGCTTTGCATTCACAGGCTGTTTACAGTCATTGTGTATTTCAGCCTTAATTTTTATAGAATAACACCCTCGAAAATAAAGTAAGTTGGATTACTTTTTCCCATTTCCCCAACTTATATTTAACCATTGAACTCCCAAAACTAATCACAGATACGCTTTATAAAATTAAACAATTATCCAAAATTTGAATCAAATCAGACAATTCTGCTCAAAAAACCATTCATCTGATTTAGAGAGGGTAATCCCACATTCCTCCCTGTATACTTAATCATTAAACCCTCAAAACAATTCAGGGATTCGCCTTTTAAAGAAAAAACTATAAGCTATATTCAAAGTTTACTGCAAATCGGATAAAACTGCATAAAAACCCATTTATCTATTTTAAGGAAGGCGATAAATCGTCCACTAACCTTTTATACATAACCATAAGAAAAGACACAAATTAATTAAAGAAGCACCTGATCAAATGAATTCATGTCCAAAATTTTAAGCAAATTGGATAATTCTGTATCATAACAAATTTATATATTTTAAGGAAGAAAATAAATTGCTGGTTCAGACCAAAAACCAAAGAACTATCAAAATTAATCAGTGAAACGCTTTATGAGAATGAACAAATCGAAGTTTTGCTGGAAATCGGTTAATTCTGCTTGAAAACCCCATTTAACAAAATTAGGCGGGATTCCCCCGTTCTTCCCTTTGTTCTTATTCAATTAATCCCTAAAACTAATTAGGGAAACGCCTTACCAGAATGAATCTATTTCTAAAATTTGAAGCAAATCAGTAAATTCTGCGTGAAAAAATCATTTACATAAATTATGGGGCGTTACCCCTATTCTCCCCTCCCTTTTTATTTAAACAATTGACACCCACAACTAATGAAAGCGCCTCAACATAATACTCCTATATCTAAAATTTGAATAAAATATGCTAATAATCCATAGAAATCGATCTATTTGAATTAAGGGAAGGGGCGAATTAGCCTCTCGTCCCCTCTACACTTATTCTTCTCCAATGATCTCCCAAAATTAATCAGAAAAGCTCCTCATAAGAATAACGCCTATATTGAAAGTTTGAGGCAAATCGAGTATTTCTATCAAAAATTATTGCGTTACGTACTTGCGTACATACATAGATACAGAACCCACGGGCACATTTGTTCTCAGTCTTTGGTAGGTGATGAGATAAAAACATGTCAAATTGCATTATTTCTATCAAGAGTTATCGCGTTACGCACATACGTACGTACATACGTACATACATGCGTACATACATACAGAACATGTGAGCCCATTATTTCTTTGGCTTTGACGCCCATGAGCTAAAAACACGTAAAATTACATTGGCCTAGGATAAACTAGATCAGCCTAGGACAAACTAGAATTTTGGCGCTGAGGAGGTCATTGAATCAAATAAAATCACGCCAAATTGAATTGGCCTAGGATAAATTAGATCGGCCTAGGATAAACTAGTTCAGACCAATAAACAGCAGGCTAAACTAGTTTATCCTATAAGAGTTAGGCCAAACTAGTTTGGCCTAGGAAAAACTAGTTTGTCCTATGGGCCTTAGGATAGACTAGTTTGGCCTAGGAAAAACTAGTTTATCCGATGGGCGTTAGGATAGACCGGTTTGGCCTAGGAAAAACTAGTTTATCCGATGGGTGTTAGGATAGACTAGTTTGGCCTAGGCCAATCTAGTTTGGCCTAAAATCGGGTTTGGCCTGTAACATATATATATATATATATATGTACATTTGTATTATATATATTCCATCTAAAATATACATTCTGTACAATCTGTGATGTAAAGAATATTTGTTATTCATTTACAGGGCTACAAAAAAGTATCCCATTACATAAATGTATAGGGGGAAACATTGTTTTAATAATATTAAACACACATTAATTTCACATTTTATGAAATTGATCTACGTTACTGAGATTTACTGTTACTTCCTGTATAATAAAAAGCAGATAGTAATTACAGGAATACACAAAAAAATTCGGATATTCTACAATATCCGAAGTACAGTATACTGCTATTATCAAGATCTAAATATTTTTAAAATTTCCTTATAGTTCGAACGCACACCATTTGGTACGCTTGACGTGAAATTTCCAATTGTTTCTTTCTACATTATATGGCCAAGGGTGACCGACCATTTGCGATTTCAGACATTTTCTTAAATATCTAGAAAAATACATGAGGAATTATCCTGAAACGCTCAGTGTATAAATATAATGGTACAGGTCATAAATTTCCGTGAATTTTCCCCCGAAACTCCATAGAAGAACGTCAACAAATTGAAAAAGAACAAATATTTTTTGCATTAACCCTGTCAAAACTAATGTAGCTAAAGCATTTAAACGATAGGTTATGATTAAGTAGTTTATTGAAGTAAAATGTGTTCATTTTAATACGGATAGCATGTATACCCGTAGAGAAATTAAGATATTTGTAAAAGCAGCCCCATATATTTGCTTGTAATTTGCAGAGTTATTAATATAAAATAATGTTATTTCCTGAGAAAATGACAAACAACGTTGTGCACAATACCATGTAATCAGAATTAAAAAATAATAAAAATTTTATAAAAAATGTGCGGGTTTATTAAATAATTGTTCACTGTGCATGCGTCAACGATATCAAAATTTCATTTACATATGCTGTAAGATAAATGTATAGAGCAACTTTTGTAAAAACTTAGCTTGAAAATTCTGAAAGTAATCATCCATAGAATAAGTTCAAAATCAATTGTTCAAAATCAATCAAAAATGAAGGGTTTTATCCAAATATAATAGTATGTGCAATATTTTGAATTCTATATCAATGAATATATGGATACAACCCCTAATCTTTTTACTACATTTTGGACGTGACGGCTGTCATTCTATGGACGATCACTTTTATAATTTTCAAGCTATATTTTTGAGACTTTTACGAAAGTTGCTCTATATAGTTTGCTAACACAATATTCAAATGAAATTTCGATATCTTTAACGTATACGCATTGAAAAATTATTTAGTAAACCTGCTCATTTTTAATACAATTTATATTATTTTTTAATTCTGTTCGCAGGGTATTATGCAAAATGTTGTTTGTCGTATTTTCAGAAAAGAATATTATTTTATATTAAGAACATTACAAATTATAAGCAAAAAACTTGGGATCGTTTTTATAGAAACCTTAATTTCTCTACGAGTATACAAGCTAGCCACAGAAAAATAGTTCATTACAATAAGCTACTTAATCATAATCTACAGTTTGAACGCTTTTGCTACATTACTTTTGACAGGGCTAATCCAAAAGATATTCGTTCTTTTTCAATATGTTGATGGTCCCCTATTGAGTTTTTGAAAAAAATCTTCACGGAAATGTATGACCTGTACTATTATATTTGCACACTTAGAGTTTCAAGATAATTCCTCGTGTATTTTTCTAGATATTTAACAAAATATCTAAAATTGCACGTAGCCGGTCACCTTTGGCCATATATTGTATTACAATTTTTGAGAAATAAATGTAAATTTATTCTTTCCAAGTCATCCGAAATATTCATTGCCTTAACCCTTTCCGGCACACTGTGCCCGGTCTGGGATACTTAATTTTAATTCCAAACTTTCAAACGGTACTAGTAATATTTTAGTGAAATTTTGCTTTTACTGTGAAAGCTTAAATTAAGGAATTCAAAATATTTTAAAAAATCGTTTGTGAATTCCGGTGTCAGTCGATAATTTCTCATTTTAGTACAGATTTTGCCCGTGCCGGAAAGGGTTAAAGAAAAAAAGAATTAAGAAATGTTTGTCAGATGTACCTTCTCACCCTGAACCCCTCGTTAACCCGTAACCGGTGACATAAATTTTCTTATGTGATGATGTTTCTTTTTTGTCTTTTTTAAACAGCATTGAAATTTAATTTGGAAAAGTAATGTATTCTGGAAACCATGTATTAATAAAATAACTACAGTAGAACGCTGGTTATCCTAAAATCGGCTTAACTGAAAGACCTTAAAATTTCTTAAAGTCCATTTTAAATGTGAAAAATAATATTGTCAATACTATCGTTACCGATGTCAAATGACATCTTTTAACATATTTTGATTTTTGATTACTATTTTATTTGTAATTATCAGACCAAAACAAATCTGAATCATTTTTCATACATTGAAGTGTTATTTTAATATATATGAGCTTTAAAAATAAAAGAAAAATAAAATAAGTAAAAATCAAAACTTTGAAAGGTATTATTGCACACTGGTAGAAATAATGTTAAAAAAGCATATTCGTTAAGAAATAAACAAAGTCAACTTACTTATTTGGGCCATTGCGTAATTTTGGACACTTTATTAAATATATAAGTACAACACTTCTTTTTTTTTTTACAAAATATGTTTTGATTTTTCTTTGTTTTTTAACTTCAGTGTGCTTTGAATATGGTACCACAATATTTTTATTACAACTATTTTCTAAATTACGATCACAGCATTTCATCGAACAACTTTTTACCATAAGCCTTCCGGTTATTCAAAAATATCTATAGAACCGTGGTTATCCGAAAATTTCTCCGAAACCCGGTTAACCGAAATGCTTCGGTCCCATGCTTTTCGAATAACCGGGGTTTTATTGTACTTGATAGTACAAAAAAGATTATTTTATTCAATAACAAAAAACCACGTGATGATAATCAGATTCAAACAACAACTCAGAGTCATTCTGAGTCCCTTCTCCAGTTACGGGTTAAGATAATTATTAAACACATGGATAAAATCCAAAACTTCCATAAAGGGAAACAAAAATATCTCTATTTAGAAAATATATTATTTACGAAAATTTATTCATAGTTTAGACACTATCCGAACAAGAATCGCAATACAGTTTAGTTAGCAGAAAATGGCTCCTTAAAAGCAGGAAATGAAATAGTATAATTTATTATAGTTGGCTTACACCCTTGACTAGGACTTCTTTAATACCATAAATGTGAAACATTTTTGTATTTTTTATCAATATATTATGTAACATATAAATAAAACTAATATTCTACCGCTAGTAAAAGTGAAATCCTTTCAGTGAAAATGTGCAATTCTGCATGAAATGAAACCTCTAAACATGAATATGGCAACGAAATATCTTCATTTTCTCTTGTTTTGGAATTACAGATGCACAAATATAGGTTTTTTTTTCTTTTTTTTACCCGAAAATAGTATTTTTTTAATTAATATTTAAAACATATATGAAGCATAACTTGTGAATCGTAACTATGAAACATTACTAACTCAAAACATTATGCAACATAATTTATGAATAGAAATCTAAATCTAGAAGCTTGAAACATGGGAATCTAAAATTGCAGCTCATTTCATAGTAGTTTTAAAATCTAAAAATTTCCCGCACTATAGTTCGTTTTAGAGCAATGTTTAAAAGGTATTTAATATTAGGAGTTTCAAATATTACATTTGTGTATAGTATCCAAATTACCTCAACAAATGATTCCCTGTCTGACATCTAGTAATAAAATTCATTGAAAACTCCAAATATAATGCCAAACTTTGTTCTTCGGATGTTATATTAGCAGGGCTGCTACGGACACCTATTTTTATATTATTTCTGTATCACTACAGACTTAAAGTATTCTTTTAAGTATGTTTTTCTCAACAACATTGTCAATGAACAAGTGAAAATAGGAATAAACAATAAAGTGAAAAATCATGCGCGAAGAATAGATTATGAAACACTTTCTAACACATTCAGATTAATGTAACAAAACTTCACGGTTTTATAATGTTAAAATATTATGCCTAATTTAACCATATGGAAACGATATTAATTATAAAGAGAAGTTTTCTTATACGTCCATTAAAAATGTTTCAAAACTTATTAAGATCTTTTAATGTATTTTATTAGTATTTGACGTCCGTTTTAGCAATTAAATATTTTAATATATATTTTTTGAAACATATGGAAACGCATAACATATTTGAAGACCATTTTCATATGTTCTCATCTACAATCAGAATGTTCTTCGAATTTTTGCAGCAATCTGTATATGATATATAAATTTGTATCTATATACATGTGTGCCAAAATTTAGTTCACTTAACATATAAGGTACCCTGGGGTAATAACGCCACGTTAAGGTTCTACCAGTTTTCGCGGCTTAGTTTTAGATTGTATTTTTCAAACAAATATAGGATCTGATACAGCAACTCATTGACTATCTATATAAAATAAAATAATTTAACAGATATGTATTCATAAAATGTAATGGCGTGTTTTCTTGACCTATGGTATTTGGCGTTAATACCCACATATATGGGTAATAACGCCATGCAAACAAAACTATAAAATAAGATGGAATAATGGCATGTAGATTGCCCAATTCTAAAAATACAAACTCTACAGATCTAGAAATTGACAAATTGCAATCTAAGGTATTGAAAATGTATAATTTTTTTGTGACTCTGAAAATAAAAGAAAGGTGTGGTGGTGACGGGGGGAGGAAGCAAAAGAATATCAGATTCTAAGCTACGTTTTGCTTAAAAATGACCATTTAAATAGAATTATTAGAAACATTGCATGTATTATTTGAATCAGTATTTATATTCCTATGTATGCATTCTATGCGATAGAAAATATTGATTTTTTTGTGAAAGTGAAAGAAAAAGGAGTGAGTGGGAACTTCAACAGAATATAACACCCTGTGTCTCTCTTTGCTTAAAAAGTCCCGCTTAAATATGATTATAAGAAACATTGCATGGTTTTAACTATTCATAATGTAATATTTTAATCATGTGAAGTTTTATAATAACTAGAGTTATGTGTAATAAATATTTTTGTTAAACCTAAACTGCTGTTAGCGTCTCACATACCGCTGAGTTTTTCAAGTTTCAGAGTTTAACTTGCAATTTTTAGTTTAACTATAGATACCGGGAAAATTTTGTTTCATTTGGAGTCCTATTATAATCTCTAGAGACTTTTGAATAGCTGAATTTTACTTATAATAGTCCTGTATATAAGGTTCAATACAAAATAATATTCTAAAAGTTAATTTAACATTTTATTCATCGTTAGATTAAGCAGTCTGACAGGCCGCTCACAGTAAGTTATGCGACAATTTTTGTCACAGCAGTTAAGGGTTAATACTATTATAGTAATCTAGTAAATAGTTTTTAACCCATAACTCCACACTAATGCGGATTCTCCAAACCTACAGTTAAATTGTCGACGTTTTAAAGAACATGCTTTAATAAATTTTTAATAAATTGAATAAAATTTTTGATTAAAAAATATTATCCCAAAGAGATCTCTTATTCAATTTTATACATAATTCATATGGTCATATATCATTATCTCTATATTAGCAACAAAATTAACCTTTAACTGTTGTTAGCAATCTGACTGAACACTGTACCCCCTACCCCCCCTCCAAAAAAAAAAAAAAAAGCATTTCACTTGTATTTTCCAGTTTAACTATAGTTACAACTGAAATTCTCTTTCGTTTGGAGTTCTCGTAATATTTTTAGAAATATTTGAATAGATTAAATTTAATTAGAATTAATTCTGTACAAAAAGTTTAGCACAGGAACAGTATTCTATGATTTTTAATAATGGATCGCCTTTTAACCTTTAACTAATGTTACCGGTCTCGTAGACCACTATTTTTCTTTTAATTTTTTAGTTTAACTTGTAATTTTCAGTTTAACTGCAAACACTACCGAAATTTTGTTTCATTTGGAATTTTAGAACTATCACCAGAGATTAAATAGGTGAATATTAAGTATAATACTCTTGTATAAAAAGTTTAGTACAAAAACACAATCCTATGAGTTATTCCCGCCTTTTATTCATATTTCAATTTTGCGGTCTCACAAACCGCATCACATTCATACGTTACAATTTCTGTCACATCAGTTAAAGGTTAAATTAATAAAGTTTTGAAAAACCGAACGCTGAAAAAGCGGACAGTTAAAATTTCGAACTCAATTGAACAATCCAGTGGAAATTTAATAGAAACCTGATTTTGAAGATGTTCGAATTTGAATCTCGAAAACATTTTGATATAGTTTTATTTACAAGAGTTAAAAATTATTTTTTACATTAGTAAAAAAAATAATAAAATATAATAAAAAATAAAAAAGAGAGATTATTTTTAAGTATTGGGAACCCCCCCCCCCCTTAATCTTACCATTTCAACAATGATGATAATGCTGTCCCATATTAATATATAACCCCCTTCGGATATAGTTCGGCCACTGTTGGGAATCAACCGGGGTAATAATGCCAATCCCTGGCGTTATTACCCCGGGATACTTATTGCGCAGTAAATCCTAAACTACAAATTATCTCGAGAAGACATCCAAAACCTTCTACAACAATTTGAAAGCACATGAAATACACTACAAATTTATGTAATAAACAAAGTATTTCCGGATAAAAAATATAGTCTTCAGATCAAAAACCTTATCTCGCAAATTTTAGATCAAGCGTTAATTTTAGTTGCTTGTAAAAACAATAAGACCTAAAAATGAAACAAATTAACTTGAAGCTGTTTTTTGCGATTTATATGACTCAAAACTCTTCTACGCAGAGCACATGGGTGTCATTTACCTGATTATTTCATAATTATGCAAAATATAAGCACTTGGCGTTATTACCCCGCCTGGCGTTATTACCCCAGGGTACCTTACATGTATCTCAGTCAGTTGAAAATTCCCCTTCAGTAGTTTCCTCCAATAAGGAGAATTATACGTGAATACTTTTGTGCAGCCCTGCATAGGAGGTATAGAATTTATATATAACGAATAAGAAGCAAAAAATAGTTACATTTCAGAGCGCATACCGAACTTAAAAACGCATATTTCAACAATTATTACTCAAAGACAGTCTGTAATCGATTTCTTTTGTGTTTCCCTGTAAAAAAATAAAAGATGCTGTAAACGCCTTGTTGTAATGCAATCGTAGTGAAATTCAGTGATTTATATCAATTCCAATATATTTCAAATAGTTATAAATATTTATAACTATAGCCGATTACTTCAAATCCGCACAGCTTGGAACCTGAGGTTGTGCGGATTTTAGATTTTTGCGGATTTCTGGTCATGGTTTTGTTTACATTTTTTAAACAGTAATTTGAATGCAATTAATAATGCAATTGAAACTGTAATGAAAGCTTACAATATCGTAAAATATTAAAATAAGTAAAAACTAAACTAATAGAAATCTAGATAATTTCTAAAATGATTAAAATATTAAAAGCAAAGGTAAAGTTTAATATCAATAATGTATGATTTAATATTTATTATAACGATGAAATCTATTTTTCCTAAATTATTCAATGAAACTTGCCTCATAAAGATACGTTACTAATTCCCATAAAAATCATAAAATAAGAAAACTTTATTTCAGATTTAGCCACACGTAAATAACCGACAAAGCTTGATAAATGCATAAATATATTTGGTAAGAAAATTGTGATTACCATTGATATTAACAACATCTTGAATTTTTTCAATAATAAATTTATTCTTTCTACATGAGTTTAGTAATATTAATACAAATTACAAATTTAAATATATATGGAATAAAAATAAAACTAAAAAAGTCACATTTTACCCAGACATCTGAATTGAATGTTTTATTGTTTACATCTGTAAACTATGTGCAGATTTTAGGGTTGCGTATTCGAGGGAGTCTACTGTTTTAATCTATAAGGAAGACCAGTGGCGTAATGGTAAGATCATCTGACTGGGGCGCCGCAGGTTGTGAGTTCGACTCCCAACTGGGAGCGGTGCACTTAGCCTTTCTTCCCTTGTGGTCGATTAAGGCGCCACTTCACTCAAATGAAAAGACCCGTTCGCTAATGCTAATCCTATGGAAGAATTTTATAAAGATATCTCGGTTGCATTTCAATATTTTTAAATGATTCTTTTTGCATTGGATAGCCGAGATTGATCTGAATGTAGGCCGTTTTTTACTTTTTTGATTTCGTTTACAGATATTTTTTATGAGAATGCTTTCATATTCAGAACCGGTTTGCAAAGCGAAATCGACCTCATAAAAATACGGCCTGCATTCAGATCAATCTCAGCTATCCAATGTAAAAAGAATCATTTTAAAATATTGAAATGCAACCGAGATATCTTTATAAATTTCTTCCATAGGATTATCATTAGCGAACAGGTCTTTTCATTTGAGTGAAGCGGCCCCTTAAATGCGTACAGCTTGCTCGGGAACTAAACACCGAGGTTCTCGCGTTAGGCTGAATACCTCTCCGGGACATGCTGTATAAGCACTTCGTGGATCAAGGTCAGGGTAAACAGGGATGGGAATGGATTTGTAATGCCACAGTGTTTAGTTTTATTAACTTATAAGTTTTTAAAATACAAACTATGCATTAAAAATAACAACAATAAAAAAACCTTGAGAGAATTAGCATAGATTATTTTACTTTCTTCTATCTTTACAAGAAGAAAGTATTGGATTCATGAAAATTTTTGACTTCCGGTTTTCAACGGATTTATACGTTTTAGAAGGTCCTGAACACGTTTTGACTATTTTTAGAAAATGCCTGTCTGTGAGTCTGTCCGTCTGTCTGTCTGTATGTGACAAAAAATTTGTGGGCGCTCTATCTCAAGAACTAATGCTCGAAATTTAATAAAATTTTATATTCAGTTAGACCCTGATATGAATTAGTGCCTATTGGTTTTTGGTGAAAATTGGCCAGCGGGTGGCGCTGCTATACTACGTTTTTCATGATTTTCAAGATTGCTATATCTCAAGAACTAATGCACAGAATTTCACCAAATTTCAGATTCTGTGACCCCTTGATATACATAGACGCTGATTAAGTTTTGGTGTAAATTAGCCAGCAGGTGGCGCTGCTATGCCACGTTTTTCATGATTTCCATGATAGCTATATCTCAAGAACTAATGCACAGAATTTCACCAAACTTCAGATTCCGCGATACCTTGAGATACATAGCCGATGATAAGGTTTTGGTGTGAACTGCCCTATAGATGGCGCTGCTATGCTACATTTTGCACTATTTTTGCGATAGCTATATCTCAAGAACTAATGCAGAGAACTTCATCAAATTTTAGATTCTGTTACACTAGAATATATAACATAATTAGATGCTGATTACATTTTGGTATTAACCTTGCAACAGGTGGTGCAGCTATGCTGCATTTTGCACGATTTTTCCGATAGCTATATCTCAACAACCAACGCACAGAATTTCATCAAACTTCAGATTTTGTTACAAAATGACATATAACATAATCACACGATGATTACGTTTTTTTTTATAAATTCTTCAACTGATGGTGCTGCTGTGCTATATTTTACACGGTTGTTTTAAAACTAGCTATGTCTCAAGAACTAATGCACAGAATTTCATCAAACTTCAGATTCTTTTACACCATAACATAATTAGACGCTTTTTTACGTTTTGGCATAAATTGTCCAAGATATGGTGTTGCTGTGCTACGTTTTGCAAATTTTTTGTTATAACTATATCTCAAGAACTAATGGACGAAATTCCATCAAATTTCAGATTCTGTTAGGTCTTGACATAAGTAGATGCTTATTAGGTTTTAGTATAAATTACCCAACATGAGGCACTACTAAGCTCATTTTCTCAGAATATTAATTAAATTTTGCGTTTTAGGCTTTTCGGATACCAGAATCTCAGTAGGCTAGGTCAAATGTTTGAGGAAATTCGATAGTGGGTAATTTTGGGGTCACCACGTTTTTTTTTAAATATTAAAATGTACTTATGAGATAGAAGAAAGTTTTGGGATTGACACATCCAACTAGTTTTTATTTCGAGAATATAATTGCATTGTTAAACTCGTCGTTGAAGGACCACCATAATACTAACCCATCATAGATATGCATAACATAATATATGTAAATAAAACATGTGTAAACTGTTTATAAAATGCATTGCAATTCCAAAATAAAATTTAAACGTATCTTTAAATATTTTTAACACGTAGTAATGCTCTATTAATGAATTGCTGATGAACCAATTTCGATAAATTATATAAAACGCCAAACTACTCAAGTAGTACCGAATTGCGAAAAAGAAACATCTTTATAACTTCGAAAATAATAATCCTATTAACTAACAGTTTACTGCGTCGGATTAAGCGTTTCATTTTCATTTAAAATATAACTTTGAATTGAAATTTGAATGAAATACAGGGCTATGAAAAATCGAAGAATGTGGAAAACAGGATTACAAATATTTTGGCAACTAATAATCTGATCGACTTCATTCTATATCCGGAATTGGTATTATTTTATTGCTTTTACGCCATTTCTTAAAATAAAAAAATTCGAACATTTTTATATACTTTTCATAAGAACGAATTTTTTGAGAGTCCGAAAAAATAGTTCCGGATAATCGAAGTTACTGATATTAAATAAGCTTTGTTCCTTATTTAAATACTAAGTACATACCAAATTTCAAGTCTCTATCTCAATTTGTTTGGAAGATAGAGTGTTTAAAAACACACAGACAAACAGACAGACAGACGGCAATTTTTTAAAATGTTTTTAGGAATCGCCAATGTCTGAAACATGTAATTCCGTCATTTTTTCGAAACGAATGCAACACTTACCCTATACTATACGTATGATGGGTAAATTAAAAAGAGTAATACAAAAAAAAAAAAAAAAAAAGCTGCCCCTCAAGTGACTTGGAATGGCCCCTCAACATAATCTGTAATAATAAAGAGACAAGTTTGTGTGTGTGTCAGCGCTGTTCTGAAGAGACGAATTTTTTAATGTGATTTTTAGTACTTTTTTCATATTTTGCATCTATTTTTTTTATATTAATAAAAAGAAAATTGTTTTAAACATTTAGCCTAATGCAAGAAATTTTGTCTGCTACGATTTTTCAATTTCGACGACTTTTAATGCGATTTTTAATGTGATTTTCAGCGATTTTTGGAGATTTTTTGTATTTAACTTCTTTTTTTTCTTTTCTTTTCATTCGTGAAATATTTCCAGTTACAATGTTATACCCTTTTAGAGTAAATTTTTTTATCCCTGTTATTTTTTAATATTTAGTACTTTTTAATGAATTTTTAGGCGATTTTTAGCGGTTATTATTATTTGTTTTTTTTTTTTTTTTTTTTTTTTTTGAGATTTGCGGCGATTTTTTTTTTACATTGGCAAATGAAATCGTGTTTTTAATAAATTCTTCAAACAACAGTGGACCATCCCGTTTTCTAATATGCGACTTATTTAACGAAATAAAGAAAAGCAAATAATTCTTTTTTTACGTTCTTAATGAATACAAGCATGATGATTATTCTCCACCGTATTACCTTTTTAAATTTTCAAAAGGAATTTTTTTTAATTTATGCTAAATTTGAAAATCTTTTAGCCTACCGAACATGATAGGAGACGTATAACTACTTATAAAAATACTCGCTTCTGTGCTTCTAACCTTGAAGAATAAATAACGCCTTTTCAAAAAAAGATTTGGCCTTATACAAATAAATCATGCCACCATATTTTCTTATGACAGCAATATTTCGATAGTACAATTTACGTGGATGGAACATACAATACCATTTCCTGTGGCAGAAGTATGCGAATTTAAATGTCTACTTAGGATAGTATAAAACAGACTTTTGCCGTTATAAGAGTTCAGATCGTATTCGAGAATTCTTCATCTTTCTATAAGTATTTTTTAATCCAGGGTTTTTATTTCCTTGATATGATGAAATCTAAAGTAAGTAGCAATTAATGTATTACACTGAAATAATTTCTGTTTTTCAGTAAGAGAAAATATACACAATTTCATTGTTTCCTTTGCTGAAATGTTCTTTTAACTAAAAAATAAATAAATAAATTAATTAATTAAAAATTAAAGAACAACAAAAATGCAATTTAAATTTTTATACTCATATTATTAATTCGTCTAAATTCATTGTCTTTATTTTATTTATTTATTTATTTATTTTTAACTAAATTCAATTTGCTTTTTACATGCAGAAAAAGGGACACTAAGTTTCATCGTTAATTTTTCTGGAATGTTTATTTTGCGTTAAAAAAATAAATAAAAATATCATCGATGTAATTTTAATCTTCATACTCATATCGTTAATTCGTCCAAATGCATTATTTTTAACTAAATCCTATTTGCTTTTTACATATAGAAAAAGAGACACTAAATTTTATTGTTAATTTTTCTGGATTTTTTATTTTGCGTTAAAAAAATAAATAAAAACACCATCGATGTAATTTTAATCTTCATACTCATATCGTTAATTCGTCCAAATGATTTATATATATATATATATTTATATTAATAAAAAGACGCACTAAATCTCATGTTTTAATGAAATGTTTCTTCTACGTTAAATTATAAAAAGTTAATAATTAAAGTTATTCAAAAGAAAATATATTAATCAAATCTGAATTCCATATTGAAATTATAATACTTATTTTTTAATAAAATCTTTTTCGCACAGTATCACTATTTACATTTCAAATCAATGAAGAAGCATATATATAACCGTAATATTGCCTTTTCTGAAACTCGTAGCTCACAGGCTATTATAGCTTGACTCATGATAAAATCCAATTCAATCTGATCCAATTCTGTATATAGGTATATCCTGATAAGGCCCTTCCTTGATTAATTTTTGGAGTTCTTTCGATATGCATAAGAGGGGGAACGAAGGGCTCATGCGCCTCCCCTTAACTGATATAAATGTGTGTTTTTCATGCAGAATTATCAGTTTTCGTTCAAAATTTAGATATAGGATCATTCTGATGAGGCGCCTCCGTAATCGGTATTAGGTGTTCATTGGATAAGTATAAACAGGGGGAACGGGGCTCTAATGCTCCCCTTAATTTATATAAATGAGTTTTTCATGCAGAATTATCAGATTTCGTTCAAATTTCTGAATAGTTTTGGAAGTTTAATGGTTAAGTATAGAAGAGGGAGATAACTCCTCTTAAATTATATAAATGAGTTTTTATTAAGAATTTTCTAATTTGCTGTGAATTTTGGATATAGATTTTTCATATGATAAAGCATGTCAATGATTAGTTTAGGGGGCTCAATGATTAAGCATAGAAAGGGAAAGGGGGGAGCTGTTTCCCCTCCTTTAATTTTTTTTTCGAACGGAATTAACCCTTGAAAATATAAGGCTGTAATGTACAATTAGTATGCGTATACTGTGAGCTCAATGCCATCAGTTTAACTGGGCAACATTCTTCTTATTTTAAAATTATTCAAATTTATTTATTTTTCTTTTGAATAAACTTATTGAGAGCAAAAAATTTTCGAAAGAAAAACATCTAATCAATGCATATTTGAATGCCATTCTAGTATTTTATTCTTCTGTTAAATTCTATTTTTAGATACAGTAATTTTGGGGGAGATTAGCCAAAATGACATATTTTTACTGGATGGCAATGCTTATTATTAGATATCGATCGAAAATTCGGTTTTGTGTTCGTTTAAGGGTCAAAATCAGAATTATGTCGAAAATTCGTTTTCGGCGACAACGAAGAAGAAAATTCGGTTTGGATAGAATCTCGATCGAAACTATCTGTTGTCCAAAAATCTCGTTTCTTCTTACAGAAATTTTCAAAAACAAGACTCATTGAGCTGTATTGGCTCAAATGAAACATTTTTTGTTACTATGAATTTAACGCTTTATAATTATAGTCATGACTGACTCAAGACGGAAGTTCAAATTACAAAGCTAGTAACGCATATCTGACTGAAATTTGAGGGTGTTTTTCACGAGCTTATTAAAAGCTGAAGGTTTAAAAATAATATAAGCATTTTAGTTTTTAACCGGAAAAGTGTTTCGAATGTTTTTTGAGGAAATTGTACTATAACGCATAATCATTTAGAAAAACAATTATAAAAGATAAAGCAAGGTAAGTATAAACAAAACATTTTGTAATTAGAGAAAATTTTTACGATTAGAAAATCCTTCTGCATCTTTGACGAATTAATTGCATTTTGTTTTAAATAAAAATAAAAAGTTTTGTTCAGATTCACAGAGCATCGATTTAGGCTATATGCATAATTCCTTAATAAATGTATAATTTTAATATTTATGTATATTTATGTTCGTATTCATTACATACATTTTTTTTGACATTTTCTTTTCGTTTTCGGCAAAAACAAGAAGATTACAGGAAGGTAATAGATTTCCTTGAAGATTTGTTTCCCAAACACCACAGGGAACCGTCTACAAATTAAAAAAGAACTAATATCATTTGGATAATCCTGTCAAAACTAATGTAGCAAAAGCGTTCAAACTGTAGATTATGATTAAGTGCCTTATTGTAATAAACTGTTTTTATGTGGACAGCATGCATACTCGTAGAGAAATTAAGGTTTTTATAAAAACAGTCCCAAATTTTTTCAAGTTTTTTGGTTATAATTTGCAGAGTTCTTAATATAAAAGAGTTGTACAGAAACATTGTACAGAATGCCATGTCATCAGAATTAAAAAATAGTAAAATTGTATAAAAAGTGAGTAGGTTTATTAAATAATTTTTCATTGCGTATGCTTCAACGGCATCAAAATTTCATTTCCATATTGCGTTAGCTAAATGTATAGAGCAACTTCTGTAATTATTTAAGAACATAGCTTGAAAATTCTGAAAATGGTCGTCGGTAGAATAAGCTCAATATCCGTTATTCCCAAAATGAAGCAAAAAAATGAGGGGCTGTTTCCATTTATCCATTCATTAGCGTCAATATAGAATACACAATATGGCACGTACTTCTATATTTGGATACAACCCCTCATTTTTTTGCTTCATTTTGGGAATAACGGATTTTGTGCACATTCTACCGACAATCACTTTTAGAATTTTCAAACTATGTTTTTGAAATTTTTACAAAAGTTGCTCTATACATTTAGTTAACATAATATGCAAATGAAATTTTGATAGGGTTTTACGCTTGCGCAATGAAAAGTTATTAGGTAAACTTGCTCATTTTTCATACAATTTTTACTACTTTTTTAATTCTGATTACAGAGTATTGTGTACAATGTTGCTTGTCATATTTTCGGAGAATAATATTATTTTACATTAATAACTTTGCAAATTATAAGTAAAAAATTTGGGACTGATTTTAAAAAACCTTAATTTCTCTACGAGTATACTTATACATGCTATCCACATAAAAATGAACACAGTTTATTACAATAAGCCAATTAATCATAATCTACAGTTTGAAAGCTTTTGCTACATTAGTTATTACAGGGTTATTCAAAAGATATTCGCTTTTTTGCAATTTATTGACGATCCCCTGTGGAATCTCGGAAAAAATTCTTCACGGAAATGTATGACCTGTACTACTATGTTTACATATTTAGACTTTCATTATGATTCCTCATGTATTTCTTTTTAAATATGTAACAAAATGCCTAAAATCGCAAGTGGACGGTCATCTTTGGGCATATAATGTACACATCATAGATGCATATCAATTTTAGTATGTTCGAAAGAGTGTACTTTCAATCAAATGCATTTGAAACTATTTTCTCTTATTGATCGTACGTAACGGAATGCTTTTGATTGTCCCTGAACTATAGACCCGATTTTCAAAAAAAAAAAAAAAAAATTAAATCACTTGGCAAAATTATGCAAAAATTATATATTTCAAATCTCAAGCGATTCGGTTGGATAGTTTTTGCGTTGTTATAAGAGAACAGATAGACGGACGACTTAGGTGCTACGTGTTTACATAATTACGAACGCACCTAAAAACATTCCGTAATAGAAGTCAAAGAAGATGAATCATTGTACCCGATAATCTCTACTAATTCTTTTTAAATTTCTATGCATCGTACACTTAAAATTTTTAAACTCGTCGTATATGGAAAAAAAAAAGTACTTTAAAACGAAATTTGTTACAAAATTGCATTTTAATTTATTTTTGAGGTATAATTTTTTTTGTAATTTTTTAATACTGTTTTTTCAAATTTTGCAACTGATGTACGCCATTTCTGTAAAAAGTAAAGGAAAAATAGTAGATTATTACATCTTTTGATTTCCAGTTTTCCCTAACAACTGAAAAGAAAATTGTAATTAAAATACGCGCTATGTTGAAAAAATATAAATGAAGGATTTCTGATAAAACAGGTAGCTATTATAAACTATATGTAACTTTATGTATCCATATGAATGTTACAAACATATAAATAATTAGATCCTTTTTTAACCATTTGTAAAATGGTTGTTGCTTTTGGTCTAGAGGTATCTGAATCTTGAGATATCCGGATTTTATTCGTTTTCTGATTGGTCCATCTTTAATGTCCAGAAATGGAATATTGTTGCCACACCGACAAAAAAGTATTGAAAACTACAAAATAAATAAATAAATAAATAAAATAAAATAAAATAAAATAAATAAATAAATAAATAAAAATAAACTAATAACTCAGAAACAAATTGAGATAACATAAGTGCAATACGCCCAAGAAAATATTGAATTCTTATTGGCTGCTCTCGATAAACGAAAAAAAGGACCTAAAATTGAATACTTTATTTATTATTAAATTCTGTGTATAATTTAAACATCGATAAACATTGTATTCACATCGGGAATACAATCGTGTATATCACTTTGTATAATTTAGCTCATCAAGAATTTGATAAAAAATGAGACTACTACAAGATTCTGCCTTTACATATTAACTACTTACTATTTTTTAGTTCATAATTTTCATGCGTTATCTTTCATTACATAAAAAAACATGATTAATTTTTAATTTTTTTTTTTTGTATTACGTGTACTCGCTCGCAATCCTCTTCAGAAGAACGGCTTCAAAATTGGCTTATAACATTATAAGCAAATGCTTTTATGCAAGATATTTTTATCGATAACTTTTGCTCGACTGATATTTTTGCAAAATTCTTTTTGCCATGGATTTGTAACTTTTTAAAATTCTGAACGTATACTCAATATTACTTCTTTTGTTTCTATTTACATTTGCTAATAAATTACTAATAAAACTGCAAATTTTTTTCACAGGTATGTGTCGTTTTACTCGCTCTGCTAATTAGTTGCAAAGCCACCTATTTAAACGGTTTAGCTTCAAGATATACAGCTGAAGATCTTAACTATGGGGCGACGGAATATCCTACTGCATACATCGTAAAAGCACCTGTTTCTTATGCTACTTCTACATACGGTTTAAACTCTGATCCTGGAGATAAACCTGCTTATAATTACCCTACAGATTATCCCCTAGAGTCATATATAATTGTGTATAAAGAAGCATCACCTTATACTGTATTAAAGGATGCAAATGGTATCACACCACCTGCAGCTTTGAAGAATCTATATACTGCACCTATGGCACCTGTAGCACCCGTTGCACGTGTAACAACTGTAGATCCAACTAGAACTTCTGGAAAAATTATATACGTACTAAGAAAGTAGTAAGTGAGTATGTCAAGTATATATTTAACTTAGCAACAAAACCAATTATTCTTTTAGCAATGCCAGTAAACCCGTACGAGGTTTTCGCCTTGTAATTTTTGAGATTGTTTGCAAATGCATTTCTTTGATTAATTTTTAACTAACAATGGGGCCATCAAACATGGTGCGTGCAGATTTTGATGATTTCAAAGTATGTTGTAGGGGTCATACCACTAATTATTCAGCTGAAAGGGTTTCTTCAAATAGGCCTCAGTTTTTGAGAAATTGGGGGTCAAATTAATTGGGGGTTATTTCAAATAGCTGTTAGTATTACCAACAGGATGTGGCTCTGTGGTGCCGTGGTAACGTGCCAGGTTCCAGACTCGGACGTGGCGGGTTCAACTCCAAGCTCGAATTTTTTTTCTGTATATACTTTTACACGTTACATATTTTAAGCAGAATTGGGAATCTACAAGCTTTGAACTTTTTAATATTTTCTTAATAAATTAAATTTTTATTTTCGAATTTATTTCGTGAAAATTTATTTTATTTTATTTTATTTATTTATTTTTTTTTTTTTTTGCAATATTTAAACTAATATTTCTATCGACAAACTGAAAAACTAATTTATGCCTGGAACTCTTTTTTATTATTTTTTATGTAATTTCTTTTTTTTATTAAGCACAATTCTGAAGTAATAATTTTTCTTTTCTCTATCGCCTTTTTTTTTGTGGAATTTTTTAAATGAGAATTTATCCTTTTTTGTATAAATTATATAAAATAATTTTCTGATGCAATTTCTCAAACATTTATAGGATTTGTTAATTCAAATAATGCATATCTTCGAAAGTGTAATAAAATATTAACATAGCAGTGCTAAAATATTATTCAAATTTTTACTGATTTTTAAATACATTCATCTCTAAAGTTCAACCTAAACATTATTTACCGTTTGCACAAATAAGAAATGGCAGATTACATTAAATATATATTTATATACATTTTTATTTTAACAAATTAAAACACTATTCATAAAAAAGTAAACTAGATCGGAAAAGTCGTCTGCTAATAAGATAAAATTTACGATACATAAAAAAATATATGCATTTATTTTATTCGTCGGCTTTTATTTTCTCGGTAAAATCACGCAAAAATAGAAATTCTTTTTACTAATGTCATTTAGCTTATTTTGCAGACAAATAATGATTTTAAATATTGGTATGTATGTGTATAGTTAAAATTACGGTATGAAAATTGAGCGAAGGTACTATTTATGTCGGATTCAGATTGATTGCTAAAAATACTGTTATGGAAGGAGCCAGCACTAGTATAATAAATTCTTTTTGGAAAAGGAACAACAAGGCGAAATTACGAATGCCTTAAAATATTGCGACACATTGTTACAAAATGACAATCTGCTTACAAATTCTCCACAGGATGATATTTCCTGTGCTTCTATTGCTATGGCTGAAGAATTCCATAATTCAGTATTAGAAATATTAGATGATCGACAAATTAGTGAGGCAGATGAACTAATATTGAATGAAGAATATGAATTAACAGAATTTATACGCTATATTTCATTCCGAAAAAATCGAAAAAGTAAAAATTGAAAAAGTAAACTATCCCCATAAGAAAATATTAATAAGTTCAAAGCTGTAGAATTCACAATTCTGCTTAAAATATATAACGTGTAAAAAGTATATAAAGAAAACAAAAGTTCTAACTTGGAGTTGAACCCGCAAACTCCGAGTCTGGAATCTCGCACGTTACGGCGCCACGGAGCCATAAGCTGATAGTAATACTAACGGCTATTTGAAATAAGCGCTAAACTTTGACCCCCAACTTCCCAAAAACTGAGGCCCATTTGAAGAAACCCTTTCAGCTGAATAATTAGTGGTATGACCCCTACAACATACAGTGAAATCATCAAAATCTGTGTGCACCATGTTTGGTGGTGCCGTTGTAAGTGTACATTTTAGCTCACAGGCTATCAAAGCCTGGCAGCTTATGTGCTCGTCCGTTCTGTATGTGCGTAACGCGATAACTCATGATAAAAATATCGGATTCACTTGAAATTTTGATATATGTATAGTTTCATAAGGCGCTTCCCTGATAAGTTTTTGGAGTTCATTCGAAATGTATAAGAGGGGGAACGGGGGCAAATGCCCCTCCCCTTAATTTATATAAATGGGTTTTTCATGCAGAATTTTCAGTTTTCGTTCTGAATTTTTTATATGCTAAAGTATATCTCTGATTAGTTTAAGGGGTTCAATGTTTAATTCTGAAACGAGGAAATGGGGGAGCTCCCTCCCCTTCATTTGTTTTTCGAACGAAATTAACTCTTGAAAATATAAGACTGTAATATACAATTACTATTCGTAGCCTGTGAGCACAATGCCATCAGTTTAACTGGGCAATATTCTTTTTATTAAACCTACATCTTGTTTAGACAAAATGTCAGCGTCTATGTCTAACAAGGAAGTCTTCGTAAATGCAAACTTAGAAATAGCTGAAAAAATCACAGTGTTCCTTTCACGAGGATAATTATCTTTAGAAAAAAAATATTCGGCGGAACCCCAATATAGCATCCGTAAATTAATAATAAAAATTTCGTTTATTTGACGATTTATCATAGGATGATACGGAATAATAATAATAGTTAGCTTTTTAATGTTAAATACCCTTTAAGGTAAAATGTTTTCATGCCGAACTTGTTTATTTAAGAAGTTTAACTTAAATAAATATATTTTTAACCTACAGTTTTGTTATATATTTAATTAATCAAGTCATTAAAATTATATTGAATTGAAATTAACGATCATATATGGTTTAGAACAAAATTTAAATGGATTAAGATTCTTTCAAACTTGAAATTAAGATATTCTGAACATTATATATTTGACTTTGATATTAATTTTGACGACTTGTTAAACATCGAATTACACAAGAGGAGCTTTCTTGATCTTACAATTACTTTTAAAATATACTTAAAACTTTTCCAGCCACTTAGACCGCGCAAAATTAAATAACTTCAGCAACACGCACTTAGTGTACATTATGTAAGCTTGTAATTAAAAAAAGAAGAGTTTCATCGTTCAAATTTAAATTCAATAAGTATTACGCAATTAACTCATTAAAGTCGGTTGGCAAGAAAACTTGTTATGTAAGGCGATCAGAACTTTTAAATTTTAATATCAATATTTTAGTTTTAAAATTTTCACATTATCTAATTTCAAATTTTGAGCGATTAAATAATTAAAAATTTCAATGTAAAAGAAATTGATGCCGATAAATTAAAAGAAGTGTAAAAGAGGCTCGGTGTTAGTGAGTTAAACACTCATTTTATTAGTAATTTCAAAATGTATTAATATACAGTGGACTCTCTCTATTCGGAAAACTCGTGAGACTAATCAAAAATGTTCAGATTACAGGTTATGGGGATGTTATTACAGAGGGAGATTGGGAAATACTACTACTACCATGCATTGTGTTTATGGACTATATAGAATATTTAGCCTTGTTAGCCATGGAGATGTGCAATGTCAAACTAAATGTACTCAGCCCTGTATTGCACTATCTTATTGATTTGCCTTTTTTTAAATAAGAAAGTTTTATAAAACATACAATTACATATGCACTGTACAATACATTACTTTGAATACAATACATTACTTGAATCGGTACATTACTTAGAAAAGTGAGTAATTTTAGTATGTTTTTGTAATGTGCATACTCCTGCAAGTACCTGTTATCTAGCTGTTTAAAAAGTGGAAAACATTCCAGGTGATGTTCAGCCGCATAATTCTGGCTTTAGCGGATATTGATTGAAATCAACCATGGTTCCTCTTGTTTTGTCGGTCTCTTTCGATTCTGCTTCGCCTTCTCTTTCTTCTTCCTCCTCAACGATGTGGTTCTGACAAACCATAAGGATTTCATCTTTTTCGAGATAAGCTCCAGATTCAATTTCAGTATGAAGCAACTGAATCAACCGCAAATCACCTACAGATGTTGCTTCCTGGTACTTTTTTCTTGATTGTTCATTATCACATAGAAATTCAGCTTTGTGGAAGGATCTTTGGACAGACTAGGAGATTACTTCATTCTATGAAGTTGATATCCAATAGACAGCCCTCCATGTCCTTTTCTGTTAGTTCGGTTGTCTAATTTTCCTCCTCCATCACCAGAGACATTTTCTTCAGAAAATGGATACGGTAGTGTGTTTTAACGTCGTAATCACCTTTGGATCCAGTGGATAATATTATAAAAGTACATTCAGTGGCAGGAACTTCAGGATCACGTTGCTCAGCCGCATGTTTTTATGTAATCTTTGGACAGAGTTGGAGAATACTTTATTCTGTGCCATTGATATCCAAACAACAACCTCCATGACCGTCTTTGATAGCTCAGTTGCCTAATTTGCCTCCTCCATTGCCAGAGACTTCAGAAGATGGATTCGGTAGTGAGTTTTAACTGTCTTGATCGCCTTTGGATCCAGTGGATGATTTATAAAAGTATAGTTCGGCGACAGGAATTTCAAGATCACGTTGCTCAGCTGCATGTTTTTATATAATCTGGCATTATCCACAAAAAGACGAGTTTTTCTTCCTTTTTCCTTCATCATCTTGTTAAATGCTCTCCAACCACTTTGAGAAAATTGTGAATGTCATCTGGGCTTTTCCATTTGATTTATAGTCACAAGGAAGGTCTCCATATGGGCATACTCAGGAAATTCTGAAAAAAAAAAAAAATACAGAATGTTCTTCTCATAAGAATATATACGTTATTTATTTATTATTATTATTATTATTATTATTATTATTATTATTATTATTATTATTATTATTATTATTATTATTATTATTATTATTATTATTATTATTATTATTTTGGCAGAACCCCAATTGAACGTTCGTAAAATAATAATGAACATTTCATTTATTTGGCAATTTATCACCAGTTGCCGACGAAATAAAATTTCAAAAAATATATTTTTTTCAAATGCTTTTTAAAGTAAAAATGTTTTGTATTAAAGAATTTTTAAAATATTCATTTAAATAACTTTAATTTTGCCGGTTTTAGTTTGTTATAACTAAAGTTTTGCCCTATATATATATTTATAATGAAAGTTAACAATGAATTTTTGTAAATTAAAATTAAAATTAAATTTATTAAGTTTGTTTCAATCTTAAATTAAGTCCAGCTGACCAGTATATATTCAATTTTATTGCTATGGAAACAGAAACTTCTCCGATATTGAAATATACTACTGCAACTTTCTTCATTTAGCTTTTATTTTGGAAAACGCTTAAATATATGAAAATATATTTTTCAATATGAAAATATCTTTTATATATAAAATATTTTTTTACGATATTAAAATTAGATAACTGCTGCAACAAGCCATATATAATATGTAATACAATATAATATATATATTAAACTCACTCATTGTTTAAGTTTAAATTAATTAAATACCATTTATACGCATTCTAAAAATGTATTAACAAAAATTTTTCAGTTACATGAAAATCGTTTGCGTTTGACGAAGAAAAATGCTGCTCGCCAAATCGCGTGATACTTTTGTCTTTTCACGCCAAATCTTTAAAAGTATTTTATTTTTTTTACAGAGTTTCTACAGTAATTCCGCCGCTAATTTTAACCGATCTTTTATTATATACATAAGTAGTTTAATTAGTATTTTTTTTTTCGAAAAATTCTGAGTATGCCCAGTATGGAGACCTTCCTTGTCAGGCAATGCGATTTTCACATTTTTCAAGGGTCAATTTTTTTCACTTTTTTCCAATCACAAGTGATTTGAGCTTCTCACTTGTAAACTGGTACAGAGCATGACGAAAAGTCTCCCTTTTGACATTTTCCCACGCGCGTATTTCTCGCTTCCATATGCTAGGGCTTTCTTTTTTAGAGCTCTAAAAAACAAACCGATTAAAAAAAAGGAAAAAAAAAAAAGTCAACGGTTCAAAATTTTTTATTATGTCGGAAGTTTTATTTTCCCTTTTTCCACAGCGTTGAAATTTACGTCTGCAGTTTTACCATTGATTAGTTTGAATCCGATGTTATGTCGACTTTTGAAGCGAGTCAACCATCCTTCTAATCCATGGAGCTAAGAAAGTATACCTTTTTAGCTCCATGTTCTAATCCTTTGAATTCCGTGATATTTTCTGAAAACTCCAGAGCAAATGTGCAGTGACAGGAAGATTCTTCGTTCTCACTTGGCAAGAAATCTTCCAGACGTGATGGTTTTTGTTCTCGTTCCCTCTCCCGTTTTCTTCAAATTTTTCTTTTGTTCAAAAATCTGCACGTTCAAAAATTCTAGCCATTTTTGAACAAAATTCCTCAAGAAAGGTTCATTTGCTTCAAAAATGGCTGTAATTTCTTTCTCTTTCTTGCTGATGGCGTTGACTTCACTTGATGGAATTTCGAACTCAAATGAATTTTCTCTTTGACTTACTTTGATTTTAAATTTTGAACAATTTCATATTTTCTTGAAGCTTTAGTTCGTTTTGTTTTTTCGTTTTCCTTCTTATTTCTGATATATCTGCGTGATTGCTGTACATCTTTCCCTGCAACGATAGTGAAATGGTGAAAAAATGTTACCTTTGCCAAGCAAAAAAGGAAGAAAAAAAAACAGAAACATTAATGCTGTCAAATCATGTATGCAGAAAAAACTATAATCTTTTTTTTTATTATTCCTTCTAACACGTGTTGTCTCTATCTATCATTGGTGAAGGAGAATTTTTGTTATTTAATCTTTCTATTTTTATCTGAACCCTAGAGAGGGGGAACTTGGTTTTTACATTTTTTTGTTATATCTCTTTTAATAAAAATTGATTGTTTTGTTCATTTCATTTATTGAATGATCATTATTTACTTTCTGTGAAATGGCAACAGTTTCATATATGGACTTTTTGGTTTGTTAAAAATAATAAGAATGTTCTAGTTAGTTGAGATGTACAACTAATATTACATATATTTGAAAAAATATGGGAATGATCTTTTTGTTACTTTCTAAGTTTTTCTTATAAGTTCATTCGCTCATTAACGATCATTTGGATAGCATTCAGGATCATTCGAATTGTATTCCGTTTTTTTTTTCTTTTTATAAAAAATCTAAATACAAAATTAATTAACATTATGTAACACATATTTTTAAAAATATAAATAATTTTTTTAGTTACTTTCTGGGCTTTCTTCTAAGTTCATTCATTGTATAATTATTCGGATAGGATTCAGGATCATTAAAGCAGTAACCGGAATTTTTTATTTAAAATTCAATCATAAAATGAACTAACATTATATATATTTAAAAAATATGTAAATATTTTTTTTCTCTGAGTTTTTTAAAAATATTTTTATAATGGATTCAAATAATAACAAGAGTCACCCCCTTTAAATCGACAAAAAATATTTCTTTATATCGCCAAAAACTAACAATATGAATGAACTATAAATTCACACAGTCATGTTTTGAATATGCATTTTAACACTTGACTATTCTTTTTCCAACTCAGTTAAAAAGTACTTATGAATTCGGTGCGTCCGTCTGTCCGTAACTCCCGTAATTATTCTTAGTTTTCCATGTAACTGATATAAGTTATTGCGACTTACCGTGGCATGTTCGATGTTAAAAATAAAGTATGCATCATTATTAAGAGATGTACCCTAAACATTACCGTTCAGAGTCATTCAAAATAACTCCGTTGCATTATAGTCTATGGGAAAAATCCTTTGCAATGTACTTTAATATGTTAGGCTATTTCAGATATATTAAAATTGATATAGATCATTGAAATTCGAATAATTCGATTTATTAAATAATAAGTCGATTGATAATTCGAAAATGATAATTCGATTTATTCGAGTAATGATTTCTACAGGATAAGGCGTGTATAGCATGTATCTTTCAGGTACAGGAATATACAAAATAATTCCGTTATATTAATGTTTATGATTTGTAATTCGTTTTCAGTTGTGGTTACATTTTTAAATTTAACTATTTTTTTACAGATTACACAATGTGTATTATTTATAGGGATTATATACAGATCTGTAGAAAAGAAAACAAGCACATTTATGCTTATTGACGGAAATTGCTAAGGGATAATTTTCATTTGTGTTATGTGTATTTTAAATTTATCTAAATTTTTGCATACTATGCATTACATATACTACCGTACCCTGTAGTAAATGTACTAAAGGGCAGTCATAATGTAAAGTATTTCTATTTGGAATTGGTTACAGTTTGAAGGAATAATTCGAATGAAATCAAAATTGGAGCACTTACTATTGGAAGAGAAGGAAGAAGAATAGACCGGAAAAAAAAAAAAAAAAAAAAAAAAAAAAAAAATAGTTGCAATAACTTTTAGCAGATGGCGTTCCGAAAAGAGTAGGTGCAAACATCGTTGTAAACCTTTAAAAAAAATCAAGAAATGGTCATCTCTGCTTTTCGTTTTTCGCATTACGTTAGATTGGATTTAAAATTATAGCGCGATCTAGCAAACTGAGAGGCATTTCGTACAATGCCAGTGGCAGAAATGACTGCTTCATGATTTTGCTGACGATTACCGCGTTTTTTGTACCCACAGGACCTGTAATGTGGTCTGTTGGCCGTTGCTGCTAGTATTTCTTTATTCTTCCATTCTTCTTTCCCTTCTCGAATAAGCAAAAAAATGAAGGGTGGTCGTTTCCAAATATAGTAATCAATGGATAAATGGATACATCTCCTCATCTTTTTGCTTCATTTTGGGAGTAACGGAGTTTGAGATTATTCTATTGACGATCATTTTCAGATTTTTTAGACTATGTTTTTGAGGATTTCACAAAAGTTGCTCTACACATTTAGCTAACACAATATGTAAATGAAATTTTGGTAGCTTTCACGCATGCGCAATGAAAAATTATTTAGTAAACCTGCTCATTTTTCATACAATTTTTGTTATTTTTAAATTTTAATTACAGAGTATTGCGTACAATGTTATTTGTCATATTTTCGGAAACGAACATTATTTTATATTCAGAACTCTGCAAATTATAAGCAAAAAAAACTTGGAAAAATTTGGGATTTTTAAAATAAAACTAAATTTTTATTCGAGTACACATGCTATCCGTATAAAAATAAACACAGTTTATTACAATAAGCCACTTAATCACAATCTACAGTTTGAATGCTTTTCCTGCATTAGTTTTGACTGAGTTATGCAAAAAGTATACGTTCTTTTTCAATTTGTTCACGGTCTATGGAGTTTCCGAAAAAAACCCATCACGGAAACGTATGACCTGTACCATTATGTTTTCACACTTAGAGTTTCAGGATAATTCCTCGTGTATTTTTCTACATATTTTCAAAATGTCTAAAATCGCAAGTCATATAGTGTGGTCATATAGTGCATTTGCCCACATATTTCCATAGTCTGATGGTTGATTTAATGATTTGATAAGATATTTTTGACCTGTGTAAAGTACTCTTAGTTAATTAAAATTCACTATAAAAATCCATTTTCATGTATTTTACACATTTTTAATGATTAAAAATTTACTACATATTACTAATCAGAAAAATTAATTTTTATTTTTAGGTAAATCAGAAGGAATGATGATTATGCAAAAAAAAAAAAAGATGTGGAAAATCTTGATCAAATTTGAAATATCGCAGACTTTTTTGTTGTTTTCTTGATATTAAACTGTAAAATGTTTTCATTTCAAATTTTATAATAAAGAATTGTTTGATACAATTTCACAGTTTCTCTTTTTTTACTGTAATTAAATTACAAATGCAGCTTCTATAGCGTTTTAAATTCTTTTATTAAACATGTATATATTTTTAGGGTTCCTTACTTATAAAGTGAAAGCAGAACCATAATAAGATCACTCCTGTGTTTGTCTGTCTGTCCGTCTGTCCATTTTTCTGACTGTCACAACTTTGTAATCGAAATTTTTTTCAACTTCCGGTTTTTGACGGATTTACACGTTTTAGGTGTTCGAGATTCCAAAAAAAAAAAAAAAAAATGTTTTTGCAAAATGTCTGTTTGTCCGTGTATGGTCTGTGTGTCTGTGAGTGTATCCGTATATCGCCATTCTACCATCAAAAAGTGTATGAAGATATGCATAGAATTGAACCAAATTTTTTGTAAATGTTATTGGCTGTGGCAAGCAGATCCTTTTTCAATTTCGAAATATTCCGCCGGAAGGAGGCGCTGCAATCGCGATTTTTGTGCCATTTTCAATATTGTACCGACCAAAAGTGTATGAAGTTATGCATCGAATTGAACGAAACTTTTTGTCTAAATGTTTGGCTATGGCTAGTTCGTCCTCCCTGAATTTGAAAAAAATCTGCCGGAAGGGGGCGCTGCAATAGCAATTTTTGTGCCATTTTTAATATTGCACCTCCTAAAAGTGTACGAAATTATGCATAGAATTAAAAGAAATTTTTTGTGTAACTGTTTGGCTATGGCTAGTAGGTACACACCCAGAATTTGAAAAAAAAAAAAAAAAAAAAAAAACTGCTGAAAGGGGACATTATAATCACGATATCTGTTCCATTTTCATTATTTTACCATCAAGAAGTGTATGAAGTTATGCAGGGAACTGAACTAAAATTTTTGCGTATTATTATTTTTAAATATGGCAAGTAGGTCCTCCCTGAATTAAAAAAAAAAACTGCCTATCATTCTATTGTCCATCGGCTCGTGCAGAGACGGAAACTCGTTTTTATTCCGATTCATTGACTGAAGCAGAAATTTAAGATGAAATTCAAAGTTGGTATAGTATTGAATAAAAATTATCAAAGCATTAACATGAGTAACTATTTTTAAGTATTAAAATGTACGTATGAGATAGAAGAAAGTTTTGGGATTGGCACATCCAACTAGTTTTAATTTTAAGCCATTTTCAGAAATATCATCTAAAATGTAGAGCAAATATAACCCCCCCCCCCCTAATCTATTTCCTAATATACTGAAACTAAATTTATAAAAAAAATTAGACGTAATAGTAATTTAAACTTTGCAGGAAAACAAGACCAAATATATAAAGACTTGTGTCTATAGAATAAAACTAGTACTTGCATCAAAAGCAAACTGCAATGTTCGCCTATATGTAAACAAGTCATTTATATATTTTTTTGTAATTATGTTGTATTTTGTTTTCAGTATTTATGTTATTCATTAACTATAAATATTTTTCTTTTAAATTTCATTTTTGTCTTAAGATTTTTTTTTTTTTTTTTTTTTTTTTTGCAGTTTTGCAATTCAGTGGCGTATTATATATTTTTTTTTGTAAGTTTATTGTTATTTATTTTCATATGAAAGCGTATGGATATCTATCCCTTACACCATGCGGCATCTGATTATGTACATTAAAAAGTAATGTTCAAAAATGACGTTTTGGAAAATAATTAAGATCTTAATTACTACTTACTTAATTAAAAAGGTTTTAACTTGTTTACCATACAATTTAGATTATAAAGAGTTTGATTAAAGATTTATGGTGTTTAGTTTGATGTTTTTCGATGTATTGTACATTTTACAAGAAGGATTAAAGCAAAAATGTGGACTTGTCTCCACTTTACTCTATTATTATAAATCTATTGGAATAATAATTTTTTACGCTTAAGATCCGATTCCGGTACAGGCAGCTATATTTCATGTGATTTACTGTAATTGATATCCGATTTAGATTCTGATGTCCGCCTTTTAGGTGCATTCGTAATTATATAAATACGTAGCGCTTATAGTCGTCAACTAGTCTGTCGGTCTGTTTATGTCTGTCTGTCCGCATATAACAGTGTAAAAACCATTCAACCAAATCATTTGAAATTTTAAATAAGCATTTGTTGCAGTAATTTCTCGAGTCATTTCAAATTTTATGAAAATCGGATGCATAGTTTAATTACAGAGACTGTCAAAAGTATTCCGTTGCATTAAGGCCAATGGGAAAAAAATAGTTTCACGTGCTTTTTAATGATGTTATACCTCTTCGAACCAGTGTTGAATTCAGACACTTTTCTCCGGGAGAAACCTCTGTGACTCCTCGGGGGGGGGGGGGGGGTATTATAGAGCTCCGGGCAGCGCCGTGCGAATGGGGGGGGGGGGAGGGGACGAAATGGTCGGTCGCCCTGAGCGCGGAAATTTAGGGGGCATCAAATTTATATTATCAACGTCATTTTTAGCCTGTGACAAGAAAAAGTTCGGGGAGAGGGGTGCCAAATTGAGACTTTGCCCCGGGCGCAATTTTCCCGTCGCACACCTCTGGTTCCAGGGAGATATTGCAATTTTTGACCATTGAAAATACAAAATCTCAAATTTTCCGGAGGAAGTATTTTATTGCTCCGGGGAGGGTTGTTCTCTCAGGGCTACGACCTGAATTCAATACTGTTTCGAACATAGTGAAATTTATATCAATTTTGAAAAGGGCACTAATAAAAGTCATGAATCTTTTGTGTGTCCCAGTAAATACTTTGCATTTTTTATTACAAGAATTAACTTGTGGTAAACTTAAGCAATATATATTAATTTTATTATATAGCTTACCATGAATATAGAAATAGCTTACCATGATCAGAATATACCGCTAACAATGTACTCCCCTATATCATTACGCAAAGGAATCTATTATCTAACTGCCTTTTATTGTAAGATTGATGTGCTAATTGACTATAGTCTTGTTTGGTCCTGTAAATAAATAACAAGTATTCTTTGCGCCGCATATTCAACAAAATGTATAATATGCGGCGCAGAGAAGATTTGTAAAGCACTGATCACTATATCTGAATCTGAAGATAGATTTTTTTTTTTTTCGTTGAATACGGCAAATATTAGTTTTAAAAATTGTGATAAAAGGTGCTTGAAAGTACTTGAAGTACTTCAATGTTGAATTATTTTATAAAGGATTTCGAATGTATCATTATTCAAAAACTAATCTTGAAATTAGTGTTGAATGCAGGGGGTGGCCCGGGGTAGGGTACATTCGGGGGGGGGGGGATAAAATGTCCCCCCCCCGGAAAATTTGAAATTTTCCGTTTTCAGTGGCCAAGAAGTGAAATTCCCCCCCCCCCCCCCCAGAACCCTACAGTGTCACAACTCTCCGGAGGAACTGAAATCCCTCCCGGAGGAAAGTGTCTGAATTCCACACAGCTTGAAATGAAAGAATAGATATTTTACATATCTTCAAGGATTATAAATTTAAGATTTTCTTTTTTACATGAATTCAAAACATAAGATTCCAAAAAAGAAAAAAAAATAAAAGAATTTATATTTTTTGTCCTAATATTTTTTTTTAACAATAAAGAAGAAAAAAAAAACTGCCAGATAATATTCAATGTGTGGTGCTGCCATCTATTGTGGGATTTATGTGCTACAATCTACTTGTTCTTGTTCATTGCTTAGAGAAAATTTACAGTTGATTGAACTCCACGAACTCAAATCCTTTCATAGAAGTATTTTGGGAAATAACAGGTCAAAATCGCTTATAAATCAGCGGGGGGGGTATATCGCCGTGATCGTATAGTGGTTAGTACATTGCGTTGTGGCCGCAATAACCCAGGTTCGAATCCTGGTCACGGCAAATGCTAGCTTTTGTAATTTTTAATGGCAATTTATTGAAACTACATCCCTACTCTCATATTTCGCAATACAAAACCGAAGCTACTTATAAAAATTGGAAACATTTATAGTATAAAAATATGTTACTTTTAGTCAATGTCACGAAATATTTTTCTTTCGAGCCCGATACATTTTCAGACTTAATCAGAAGGACATTCACATAAGAGCCTACTTCAATCACCTGAAAATAATGTTAATCCAATGAATGGCAGAAAGTTTTTAAAGATATATTGGATTTCAGTATTTTTAAATAATTATTTCTGAATTTGCTAGCTGAGATCGATCTGTACAAAGACCGCTGTACACTTTAATTTTGTTTACAAATATTTTTAACTAGGACATTTTCAATTTCAAAACCGGTTTTGAAAGTAAAAGCATCCTAATAAAAAAATCGAAAAATTAAAAAAGGGAAAATATAGAGATCAATCTCAATTATCCAATGTTAAAAAAAAAAAAAAAAAAAATAAAAAAAAAATAAAAAATAAAAAATAAAAAAAAATAAAAGATAAATAAATAAATAAATAAATAAATAAATAATAAAAATAATGAAATTTTTATATGTTATTGATGTTTATCCCAGCACGAGCCCTACAGAAAATGAAGTTTCTACTATGATTAGTTTATTTACAGAGATAGCCAAAAGTTTTCCGATACATTACGGCCTATATTAAAATATCGTTTCAAATGAATTTTAAAGGTGTTACACCCTATCAAACATATTCAAATTTACATGGATTCGCAAAAAAATATGCATTCTGTAAAATATACAATTCATTTACAGGGCCACTCAAAATAATTCCATTACACAATAATAAAGCGGGAAATTGTTTGCGACATATTTTAATTATGTTAAACGATTTCAAGTATCATAAAATTGATATACGCCGCTGAGACTAAATATTTAACTTATAATATGATGTGTATAGCATTTACAGAGACGCACAAAATATTTCAAATCTTATATTCTTATCAGAAGTACCGTATATTATCGATGATAGGTAATGGATGGATGTAATACATTTTCAATTATGATATGCGTTTTTAAGTTTTACTAAATGTTTGCAAATTATATGGTGTATATATGGGTGATTCTCAAAATAGGGGACAATTTCAAAAGTGAAATCTTAAAAAAATTACTGTTAGCAAAATTTCTGAAAAAAATAGGTGTTGTTAATATAGTATTAAGTATACTTTACATGTAGTCAGCAGAGCTAAATATTTAAAAATTAACTTAAAAAAAATAATTAGTATTTTTTGAGCCATGCTAATGACAAAACAATTGCATGGAATAAATATATTAAGAAATTTTTATTTTCTTCAGGTTCAAATATTTTTTTCTATATTTATTAGCCTTCCTTTTCAGCAAATGGTTTCCATTTTTACATATATACATATAAGGAGAATAAAAACATTACCAAAGAGCAAACTTTGTTTACATGAGCAACATTCTGACACTAATAATGTAAGAAGCTGTCTTAGTAATTTTCTGACAGATTTAATGCATATTTTAGGGATAATAAATGTAATACCTAAATTTATATGTAAAATTAAACTTTATAAAAGATACAATGTAAGTAATGGTTACATTTATGCACATAGGAGTCTTTAGCATGGACAGAAGAACCATGCTAATGACACTTTGTTCATGCTAATGACAAATTTTTATTTAAATAAGATTATGAGCCATAATATAATCACAATGCAATAGTCCTTTCTGGGGCTTTTTAAAACACAAAAGTCCTATGGAAATAAGTAAAATAAAAATTTTAATTATAAAATAAACATGAAAATTATTATCCATTCTAATGACATACAATTGATGTACGCCCCTAATATTCAACTTCTATTCTTAAAATACAATACATGCTTCTATTTTCAGGCTGGGATAAAAAGGCTACTTGTTGCCATGGAGAAACTTTATATTTTCAAACTATTGTCATATGTGAAAATGAAATTTTGATTAATAACCAGCTGTTATAGTATGACCTTGCTTTGAAAATAGAATATGGAGGACAAATTTTAATTCTTTTTTTATATACTATAATTTTATTTTTAAAAAGAAATTTATTGGATAAATCCTCTTCTTGATTAATTTAAATGAAGAATAACATTTGTTTTATTTTATAAACATGATATTAACTCTTGAAAAAGCTATTATATATAAGGCACAGCTGCTGTGGACATCCATGCTAATGACATTCTGAACATTTATTCTGTTATTTTAAGGTGTTTTTAACTAAAAAGTGAGTAATTCTTGAGTGCAAATAATGAATAATATTAAGGCAAACATATCTAAATATAAAAACATGTCAGAAAACCTCTCAATTTTTTTTGTATGCCGAAAGACATAAATTGTCCCCTATTTTGAGAATCACCCATATATGGGGTATCATAGTTGATATACATGGTTACACAAAAGAACTCATAAAGGTTACTGAATGAAAGGGCAATTAACCTAAAGGTGGTTTTTAAATAAGTGATGCATTTTTACATTGAACTGCTTTCAGTTTGCTAAGAAATGTTTGTAGAATATAGATAAAATGATATACAGGGTCACGCAAAGAATTAGCTACATGGTCACCCATAAATGATAATTTCTGGAAATGTGATTTAAGTAGTTTTAAGAGTGTTTTTGTTTAAATTAATTGCTTTTGTTTTGGCTCAATTGGACGCAATTTTGGATTGATACAATTTTAATTAATTTAATTTTTTTAAGTTATAAAATTTCATAGTAAACTTTCATTATATATATATATATATATATACCCACACAGATATATATACATAAATAGTAGTATTAAATAATGGTTGGTTTTATTTGTAAAAGTATTTATATATATGTATTTTATATATATATATATATATATATATATATATATATACATATAAATGTATGACAAACCTACAGTTAAAATAAACTAAAACTGATTAGTTAAAGTTAAAGTTCTTTAATATTTTTTTTAAAAACAAGTTCAACATGAAACTTTTTACCTTAAAAAATATTTGGCCTAAAAAAGTATTTTTTGAAATTTTAATTTAGTCACCAACCGTTCATAAATCGCCAAAAGAAAAAAAATCATTATTTTTTTTTAACATTTACCGATTTTTTTTTATAAACATTTATATCCACATAAGAAGAACAATCTGTAATTTTTTCAGAGTTTTCTAAGTATGCCCTTAAGGAGACCTTCCTTGCGAGACAACTAGTGTTCTGCTAACAACAAAACAGAAAAAAAAGTGAAAAAAAATAGTGCTACCATTGGATGTAACCAAAGGATTTTGAAATAAAATGATACAAATAACTGAAAAAAAAAAAAAAAAAATTATAAGATGTTCTTGCTCAAGCCTGACTTGTGCTGTGAATAAAAGAGGAGACAACTATAGAAAAATAAATAAGATACTAAGATGTATAAATGAAATACATTTATTTAAAATTTAAAGCACATTCATAATAATACAAGAAAAGCATAACTATTACCTATACAAGAGCATGACGATGAAAAATAATAATACAGAGATTCTCGTGATTTACACAAAACTAATATTTATTTGATGTCATTGAATTGCTGAAAATTCAACTTAAGAAAACTTTTAAGAAATTGAAATTTCAATTACTATCGACAGTCGTATCTTCTTTTTGGCATTTTTGATTAAAGAATAAATATTTACTTTTTATTCTCATATTACAATTTTGAGAATTTAGAAAAAAAATAACTATAAAAATTATCGCAAAAACAGTGCTAATTGTTGCTTTATTTTAATCTAGTGCAAAATCAAGTATAATTAAATATATATATATATAAAGCTAAAGATGTGTCCTACTACTGCATATATAAAATAAATATGTGTGTTTTTAATTTCTGCTTTTATTATAATAATTATACTTTATTCACTTTTTCTGTCAGATTTAAAAGCATATTTCATTTTATATTACTTTTTTTCTTGTTCCTTCTATTAAAAAAATAGAGAAAAAAAGATTACAAAAGACTGCACAATCACATTACTAACTATACATCTTACAGAGTAAGTTTGCGCACGTACAATAAGTGTCATAATAAATGTTTCAAGTAACACGATGTAGTTATCGAAATATCAACATTAAGTAGTTTAGGGGAAAAAACAACAACAACAACAATAAAAAAACGCGCACACAGAAAATATATTTACTTCTAATTGTTAATTTACATAAAATTTACAGATAAAAATTACATCATAACAACTCATTAATGTAGCAACATTACAAGCTGATTCGAAAGTTATTTTATAAATATGTCAGAAAGCAATTTTAATTAACTATAAGTGGCATTTATAGAAGATAATTCTTAATTCAAGGAACAAACTTAAAGGGTTGGTAGAGGACATCGTAACAATCATTCATTGCAAAGGAATGTATAAGCGCAAAAGACGCGTTAAGGTGCAAATACCCAAGGAGCCAATATTACACCCTTCTCCAAAATTTCTCTATCATACCAAAAACTTTCCACACTGTTATTTTCTTTATTTAACAAAGACCTATTATGATTACATTAAAAAAAATTATTCCTTAAAAATTCCCGATGTGAAAAAGAAATTTTTTAATTAAAAAAAAAAAAAAAAAAAAAAAAAAAAAAAACTGCAAATTTATGTATTTCGTGTGTTTTACAGTTCTGCCAGTTTTGCTTTATTTTTATTTATTTATTTATTTATTTTTATTCCGAAAGTTTGATTTAACATCGGAAATTTTCAAAGAACGGTTTTTCCTTTAGGAAGTAATCAAATCTCGGTTTTAAATGAAAAATAGAATATTATAGGAATTTTCTGGTATGAATGAAAAATTTTGAAATTATAAAAGGACCAAATTGATCCTCTTCTGTTTTCATCACAATACGTCACTTGTGTCCATACATTCTTATACAATAAAATAATTGTTACAGTATCTTGTACCAACTCTTAAAGTTTGTACCATGAATTTAGAAATACCTTGTATAATGTTTAATTCATTGGTGATAAGCTCCACGTATATGTGACGGGCAAGCTGCTCAGAATCCTTGATTATTCCCGTCACTTATTTTTTATGGGATATTTTGTCTTATTTAATCAAGAAATTTTCGCATTTTAATTACTAAAAAATTTCTTAAAAAAAAAAAAAAACGGTGATAAAGATTAAATTTCTGTAAAAGACGCTCGCCTTGATGGGTTTAAATAAAAAGTTTGATAGTATACTTCAGCAGAAATAATATTCGAATAGGTTGACTAACACTAATAGCTTCACCAACAAAATTGCTCATCTCTAGTACTTCCCGAGGTGTCATCATAGTTCACACAAAAAGAAATTAATCTAAATAAATCTTCGTCAGAAAGCCCTACAGAAGCTTCTTTTAAAATTTCTTGTCTTCATCATTTTATAAATCCTTTAAATTATGAAAAAAATCTTTTTTTTTTCTCTGACCAGGAGAGAGAATTTACTTTATATTAGAAAATAAATGAAAAAATATATTTCATTCTTTCAAGTATGCATTTTTTTCATTGCAATAACTTTAGAGTACCACAGAAGATTAATTGTTGGTTTATGTGTGCCTCGAGATTAAAAAAAAAAAAAAAGTTTGAGAAACACTGCGCAGAGTGACACACTGTACATTTTTAATAAATGGAGTATGAGGTTAGTTTAGAACGAAACATTTTCTTGCTTTGACGTTTATTTTTGTCGCTTAAAATATGACCGATCACAACCTAGAATAATTTGATGTAAAAGCGACTTAAAAAACATGTATATAGACAGACTAGATTCATTCCAATAAACTTAAAGTAAAATATCAGAATTTGAGTCAAACCACAGGTTTTGATACAAGAACGTAAAAACTCAGATCTAGGAAAAGTTCTCTATTGTTAAAAGTGCAGGTTCTGTGATAAAAGCCTGATTAACTCGCTAAAGTTGTGTTTTCGCACTATTATATTTTTGAGATATTTTTTTTTTCATGAATATATTTTTTAATAAATTAATTATTACATATTGTTTACATATATACATTATTGAAATATTGCATATAATTTTCAAGAAATTGTTTAAATAGATTTGGGTTTAATAAAATTAGAAATATGAATGAAATGTTTTGAAATTTTTTACTGTCAAATTTATTCAAAGCATTTATGTTCATGGATAAACTGTATGTTTATAGCACACTATAACCCTTTCGGGACAAACAATCGCGTTTCTAAAATGTAGAATATAGAACCAAAATCTAAATTTATGAAAGAATTTAATTTTAATTTAAAAAAAAAAAATAAACTTTTTTCTTTCCCCTCCACCCCAATAATTAAAGATTAAAAAGAAAGATATTATTTAAAGTTTCTGGTGCAAATAATGGTTAAAATTAGATGGAATGTAATATATCCCTCTCCTTTCAAGGGATTTTAAAAGATGAAATTCAACAATTCATGATATAGCTATTGTTGCAGTCAGACTACCAATTATGTTTTGTACATATAATATACCGCTACATAGTAAATGCTTCAATGATTTGCATATTCATATCAGTATTTTAACAAAAATGCGTAGTTTTTGCTTCGAAAAAATGCTTATTTTTGTGACAGTATAAGGAATGAATTATCAAGATGTGTGTCTCTTTGACTAGATCATATCTTGACAGTAATGGATGTATATTTTACACATGTTTCAACATATAATTATTTTTTCTTCTTTTGGCTGGAAAAATTTCATGTAGTTTAGTTAATTTCGTATTAAGTTTAGATGTAAGATTTAAAATATTCCATCCTCATCTAAGAATACACGTGTTGTTTGCAAATTTAACTGTTTTTTTTTTTTTTTTTTTAATAAACAGAACTGTTTGTTGCTGGTTAAAGAAGATATTATAAAAATAATAGTTCTATTTTAGTGCACGCTCCTTTTTATTATTTAATCTGATTTATTTAAACCGTACAACCGTAAAACCAAGATAATTTTAAAATACATTTCTCAATACAATTTCTCCTTATATTTCAAGAAATGTTCTTTTTAATTTTTTTTACCTCTTTTACAGAACATACCTCAACTTAAACTCTAATTCTGATATCCTTAAACATTTGATAAAACATGTAGATTTAACATTAACGTTCCTAAAAATATGTTTGGCATATTCTTTGGTAAATCTTCATTTGCCAACAATAAACAATATCGACAGTTGCTCGTGAATGCCACAGCATACAACAATATCTTCAAAAACTTCTTTTTTAGTTCACTTTTTGTCATGACTGAGATGCAGGTGAGAGGATGTAACAATTGCTTGCTGAAATAAAATCGTTATGAGTCTTTGATTGAAGCTCCACCTAAAAGCAAAAACACCAGAATAAATAAATACAAATAAAAGCAAATAATAATAATAATAATAATAATAATAATAATAATAATAAAATTTTAATTTAACAAATTACAACGACTATTTGAAAATTGATGTTTTCACTGACTAAAATTTTAAAGACTTATCTAAATAAATTCTATATTTAAATTAATAATAATAATAATAAACAACATTTTTAGGATGATTGTAACGAGTCATACGTAACGTACGCCGTGCATGAAACATTAATATTCACAGACCAATGATTAAAAAAAACCAGTTATTTATAGATATACAACGTCAACTGTTTAAAATGTGATTTTTTTAAAAATCAGATTGACTTATGGATGTATCCTATTACATACGACATGGACTAAACATTAATGTGCCTGGACCCGTCATAATGAAGTTTTAAATGAAATTTCAAATTTATAATTGTCGGAATGAAAATTTTTAAAATTATAAACATCGCACATTTTTAATTTTTACACCATTGCGTAGAGGAAAAAGTGCACTTTTAAATGAAATTTGTTTGAAAACTTTATCACAATTTATTTTCAAATTATTAATTTTTTTAAAAAGTTTTTATTACTTTTTTGTCATTGTGGCAACAGATGTATTCTAGTTTTGGACATTAGATATGACGCAATTAGAAAACAAGTAAAATAAAAAACATAAGTATTTCATTTTTGGACATTAAACATGGACCAATGAGAAACCGAATAAATTAAAATAAATTGCGGAATTCAACCAATAAAAAGATTAAGATATACTTCAGATTTCCCAATTCTCTACCTAGGACAACAACTATTTTCCAAATAGTTAATAATAATAATAATAAAAAACACACTTTTATATTCATTTTGAAAATCACGTCTATTTTTTTATTTATTATTATTTTTTTTTAATGAATGTTTCAGTACTATTCAGTTAAATTAATTTGAATTAACATCAGTTTTGATTCTTTAATTTCTCTGTTACACAACAGATTACCGCACCAATCATTTTTGGAATATTTATATTTTAGAACTCTGGACATCATTTTATATTCACCAATTTTTATATTCGCCAATTCGGGTTTTATTTATAATTTAATTTAATCCAGTTAAACTGCCAGAATTATTTTATTTAAATGCATTTTGGCAGTAAAATTTACTCGTTTTAAAAAAGAAGTTTGTTCAGTTTTATATTTGGACTGTGAACAGTAATTTGTTATTTGTTGTGATCGTCAAGTTATATATTTGTAAATGTAAAACCAAAGTAAAAAATTACAAAAACAATCTTTTTTTTTTTTTTTTTTTTTTTTTTTTTTACAAAATTTTTAATTTTGCGAGGGCACCAAATTCGATTATAAAAAGTTGTTTTTTTTTTTGGGGGGGGGGGCTAGAAGTTGCAAGCAAGTAAATTTCATGAAAAAATATAATTTTTGCACTGTTTCTTTTTTAAAGTAGGACAACAGGAAAGAAAAAAAAAATAAATATTATTTTAACCATTGTTTAAGGATTTCTAAATTATTTTCTCAACGTACAGTCATAAATTAATTAAAATTAAACTATTAATTGATAAAAGCATATTTTTTAGGTTCTTTATATACTCTTATACTTACAAATTCTTTAGCATATATATATATTTTATTCTCTTTATTTTTAATCATAATATTATAATTCATTCTCTGCTTTTTAGCCGTTAAAATATTTCATTGTTGGAGTTTCACAATTATTTGGCATTTTTTTTATCATTTTTTGATCATTGTATACTATAAGATTTTCGATTCGAATATGGAAGTTCAATTAAGTTTGGCATTGATGCTTTTAGTGCAAAAAATTTCCTTGATAAACCATGGTTATTATGCTTCCGACCACTGCAAGCTATGGTGCTGGTAGCTGATAGTTCGGTTTTAGCACTTTGCTGAGTAAGCAAGTAAATATAAGGGGTAACTTTTGAAAGGAAGGAACAGATTAATTATGTAATACTCATGCTAATGTTTGATTCGGTTCTTGCACAATTGTTTGGAGCAAATGTATTCGAGAAACCGAAGTATTACTGTATTTTGAGGCATCGAAGTATTACTTTTAATGACTATAATTGTTGAAGCAAAAGAAATAAAGTTAAAAATGAATACTTACCTCAGGATATATTTTATCTTGTGATGACGTATGTGATTTAAAGTACCATCTTCTCACAAATGGACTATAGTTTTGTTCATTTAAAATGGGGTATTTCTTCCATATCCCTATTGAAAAAATACAAAATGTACATTTGTAGGAAGCAAAAGCTGAAATTATATTAAAAAAAAAAAGAAATTAAAATGTTTCTAAAAAAAAGGATAGTTTATAACAATCTTTACATAGCTTCTTTAAAAAAAATTATGAACTTAAAAATAAATAAATAAAAGTATGTAAAAAATCAGATTTTATTTTAATTTCCTTTTACAAGTGTGAATGAATATTAATATTAATATTAATTGAATATGAAGCTTTTGATTTATTTAACACAATTTTAAAAACTCACTGTTTAAATCAAAATGTACCACGCAAATTAATTTTCCTAGAATTTGTTTCATACTACATGGGCGCGAAAACAGTTTATTTTTTCAAATAAATGGTCAATTTCTAGTAAAACAATAATTTAGCAAAACTATAGTTATCAAAGGAAGTTTTAAGAGCAAAATCCGAAAAGGACTTGCTAAACATGCATAATAAATCGATTAATAATAATTTTAATAAAAGATCATAATAATTTTAGTAAAAGATCTATGTCAAAACAAATTTGTATATTTTTAGAAGCTGATCCTGACACAAAAGCAGCCATTTGTGTTCCACCAATAACAGATAACTTTATAGTTGAATAATAATAAAAATATTGGAAATTAATTAAAAATGCAGATATCGTCAGAGTTATTTTAAGAATCATGAATTTCGTTGGGTCCATTGACACACATTGAAAGACATTAGTGGCATTTCTTTCAAGCTTTCTCAATTTAATTTTAATTATGCTCAATCTTCATTATGCTAAATACTCTTTCACAGTTCACAAAATGTTGTGGCAAGATTGCTGAAAAGTGCAGCTTGTTCATGTTGTATGTTCCATAGAATAAAGCTGTGGCTGATCTTTTCATTCATTAAAATCTATGGCATCATCCAAATTCTTAGTTGTGCAAGGAGAATCAAGTAAATAAACAGAAGTGTCGTTTGTACTGACTCACATATACACATAAAATAAAAATAACAAAAATTGAGCACTTGCAGTTTGGTGAATTTGTTCGTCCATTTACTCGCCAAATAAGGCATTTTGTCACAATTTGGCGCAGCGGCGACCGACAGCGAGAAACCTGTATATCTGTTACATATACAAATATAAAAACTTCTGATATTCCCTTACGAATTGAATAAGATATTTTGCCTGGGCAATCAAACCTAGAGAAATAACTCCCCATCCCCCTACGAAACCATTTTTTAAAAATCTGATTATAAGCCACAAATCATCTCCACGAAATAGAATTCTCTCCCTTATTGATGTGGTCTTCGATCACCCAGAGATATTTGTAAATGACCTTCTCTTGAAAAGGTTCTGCACCCTTAAATTAATCGTTAGAATAATATTTTAAAGAAATGTAGAGAACATTGAGTAAATGCTTTGAAAAAGGCCCTAGGGCCCTGATAAAAATGTGAGGTTCTTGACCCTAGAAGAAGAATCCAAAGTTCAACTTTAAGTTTATGCACCGAGAAGCTGAGGAAATGCGATGGTAAAATATGCATGGTGAATAAAAATTCAAACCCCCCCCCCCCCCAAAAAAAAAAAAAAAAAAAAAAAAAAAAAAAAAAAAAAAAAAAAACTGGGCCTTACGGGACTAAAGGAGACCTTAGAGTCTTAACTGGAAAGTTGGAATGTGTAAATAACTAAATGAAAGAAAAAAAAAAAAAAAAGGATTAAAAAAAAAGAAGATATGATTTAGAAAGGGCAATTTAGTAACAATTTATGATTCAAAAACTTCAAAGAGCTCTGTAATGGGCCCCAAGATGCCAGGGACTTATTTGGCATGTAGTTGGGTGTAAAATATTTTTAGCAATTATTAAAATAATGGGAGGACGTTAAAACTATATTAAAGAACATTGCAAGTGAATTCAGACATCTTTTTAAAGAAGATGCGCCTAGGGCTCCAAGAAATATATCAATATTCGAAATTAGTAGCTGAAGTGAGAAATATTTTTTCTTTTGTTCATTTAGTAGCTGGATGAACTAAGCAGATGTTACAAAAATAAAAAGCTAAGTGAATTGGACCATTTTTAAAGGAGCTATAATAAAAGGCCCAAAAAGGGCCAACTTACAGTTAAAAACGGGGCCCTAACATGAAAATATGTTAAAATATCTTACTACTTAGTGCTTTAGTTCTAAAATTAGTCAAAATCAAGCATAGGGTATGAATTATTTGTTAAAATTATATTTTAAAGAAAAGCACATAAGACTGGGTAAATGCGTAAAAAAAGATCCCTTAGGCCCCAATGATGTTGTTGGTCCAAGGAGACGAGTCCAAAACTCAACTTTCAAATTTTGCACTCAGAAGATGAGAAATTTGTTGGCGGGGAGGTGAGGGGGTAAAAAATTCTTTGCGCGCAAAATGTTCAAGAAGTCCTAGGCCAGGCCCTACAATGCCTTCGGACCCTATGGGACTCTGAATCCTAAAACGTGTAAATTCGTCAAAGTTGTTGTCGTTTATGTCGACCAATTATTTACACGAAGAATGTGGTCCCAAAAGGAGAGGTATGCAATCCATGGCTTTCTAAGGGAACCTAATCCAATATTTGAAGAAAACCACAGAAAACTCCGAAAGATAATGTCGACTGGCTCGACCGAACCCAGTACTTCCGGTCTACCAGCTTTGAGAGTAGATCCTCTCACCACTGTAAGGGTAGTAAATTCGTTGAAAACCGGAAGTCTAAAAAAATTTCTACTACTTCTATTATTGACAGAAGAAAGTAAAAAAAATGAAAAATGGGGTTTCAACATTACTGCTATTAAATCTTGCAAAATATGAAATAAGTATTATGTATTTGAATTAATTTTTACGATGATTATTAAGATATTTTTGATGTTTATTAATTTTTCATGAGTGTGAAAACCCAGTTTTTTATATTTTCTTTATCAGGTCATACGTTTACCCCTAGTACAGGGCTAACACAAATGATTATTTTTTAAATTTTACCCCACACCACTTTAAAAAAATAAATAAAAAATAAAAGAATAAAAAATACACACACACACACACATATATATATATATATATATATATATATATATAGATTTACTTTTAAGATTATTTGCAAGAGAAATAAACAACAGATTTTTTAAAAAAATAATAATGGTGCGAATAATAATAAAAAAAAGTCGTCTGTGGTAGCCCTGTAAGTAGTTTACATCATTGAACTTGAGCAATAAAACAATCTAGCATCTACTTATTAATACCTACAACATCTTATACATTTCTTAAGGGGAAAATCTTTTTATAATCTCAGAAAGAAGATCTAAACTTACCGATTAAGAAACTTGCAACATATCCTACAATAATGACGACAAGAGTTCCAACTACAGGAAACCACATAAACGATACTTTATAAACAGACAAAACGTTCCTGAAAAGAGAACGATCATATCATGATTGGCCTCATATTTACCAATACATATCTATATACGTATATACCTGTGTATATATACACTATGTGGCCATTAATGACCGGACACTTTCAATTTTAGAAATTTGTCGAATATTTAAAAATATACTAGTTGAATTCTTCTGGAACTTCAGTAATATAAAGACTATATTTGTCCTCATATTTACCAACGTTCCTTTAATAAGGAGGGTAATTAGAGAGCCGACGAAAAATTGAAAAAAAAAGATAATATTTGCGATCACCCTGTACATTAAAATGCACGAAATGATTTATCGGTGCAGAATACAATTAAGTAGATGCTATAGATGTTCATTAATTTTTGTAAGAATAGCACGTATATTCATGGAAATATAGCAATTTTTTTGAAAAGTTAAAAAAATTCTTGCATGCTTTGAGCTTTATATCATGCAGGATTTGCAATCAAATTTAATGCCAGTTTCAGAAAAAATGGCAAAATGTCACAGGAACAATATAGTGCAATTGAAATATAAATATATTAATTAGTTTACGAAATATAAGTTGTACTAAAATTTTTTTATCTGCGAATTATCTTCCTCATCAAATGGATATTGATAAATATGAGGTAAAATGTAACGTTTCTAATCCTGAAGTTTCAGATGAATGCGACAAGTATATTTTTAAATATTCGAGAAATTATCTAAAATTGAAAGTGTCCAGTCCTTAATGATCATGTAGTGTATAGTACATATATATATGTGTTATATACAGCACAGCATGCGCAATATTGAGATTTGTATCTCGTTATATTATACATTAATACTTCTTGGTTCTTAATCATTTAAAAAACTTTTTTGGCAACATGCGCAAATAATCTCTTACTCTTGTTCTTTGCTGCGATATTCAAGGTAAGATAGGATCTCAAACTGGTAAAGCGTTTTTCTTTTATAGTCCTTTCAACGAAATTTTTAATTTATTTGTTTTTTAATATTATAATTTATGGATTTATTTTGTGTGCTAGTTTCAAATTCACGATTGGCGATTTATTATTTGCGTCCATCTAATGGAAAAACAACATTAAACTAAATTAATTACTTTGTTATTAAGTTCTAAAAATATTAGAGTGTTGCATTGTCATCGGTAACACACATGAGCACTTAAAGGTTATAATTTTATTATATCAGGAAATGAGAGAAAAATCGTTTAAAAATGCCATCTTTACATACATGAACTTGAATTAAGTAGAAGAGGGAAAAAACTCTAAACCTTTTGTCTCTAGATGCTTGGAAATGATGGTGCTTTAAATCTTTTCAGTCCCGAAGGTAAAATAATAATACAAATGCCTATTCATTGGATTTTTCTAAACAAAATAACACTGTAAATGACAGAAAAATATCTTTTCTGAAATTGATCCTTTAGGCACTTAGTAATTTAGATTAAAAAATATGGATCCAAAACTACAAATGTTCTTAAAACACCAATTTAATAACCATAAATCTTAATAAATGCAATCACAAATTTAAGACCTTTAAACAAGTAAAAAATCTACAAATATCTCCAAAAAATTATTTAAAAAGATTAAAGTTAAATTACTTATGAAATCTTATATTTTTTTATCACTCTATCTTTTGGACATTTTTAGGTATTTTGCAAACTCAGATAAAAAAAAAATATTTTTGGAGGGATTCAGGTCAGATGCAGGCATTTATTCCTTATCTTTTAACACACACAAAAAACAAAACAAAAACCTTCAGCTATTAAGAAGGGATTGTAAAAATGAAAAAAAAAAAAATCAGACATTTTAATTTTTATAAGTAAAAGAACAGAGGTAGCCGAATGGGGACCCAGGGATTGAAAAGGTTAAAAGGGCCATTTACATGGGTATCTTTATGATAATCAGCTTCATCTGCATACATATGAGGACATACAATGGTACAAATACATTTAAAAAATGATTTACAAAATGATTAGTAACCCCAGTTTCTATTAATTAAGTGCATTTTCATTGCGCCTGAAAATTTTTAATTAAAGATAAAATTTTTCTTCCTTTCCCTCCTTCTAGATTCTTTTAAATCATACCAATGAATTCTTCCTCCTTTTTTTAAATAAAGACCTGTTATTTATGTCTAATCTGTTTTTAGTGTAATTATTTACTGTAATAAATACCCCGTATGCCTTGTTAACAGCTATTCAAATTGTCAAGTATCATTTGCTAGAGTTTAAGGCGATAAAAAAAAATACCCCATTCAACAACAAAAAACCTTCTGACATACTCAGGGACTCAATTGTATATGTAAAGGCATGACAAATCGCTTTTTAATTTTTAGATAAATATATTACATTTCGAAATATACCGGCAATTTCTGTTTCATAATTGTCTTTTTTTGCCCATTACACACATAAATCAGATTCAAACGTCGTATTTGATAGTCATTTTCTGTAAGATTTTTTCTTTATTGAAAAATGATAAACGCAATTCAAAATTATAGTTATTGATAATAACTCCTGTTAAAATTCATGCGTCTTATGCTCGTATTCACCCTCTACCTCAATCTAGAAAACCTCTGTCGAATGCACAAATGAAATTCATGATAATATTTGATTGACATTATCAAGGAGACGTCCAACAAGAATTAACCCCTTGGGGACGAGCGACACGTATACGTGCCGCAAAAAAGACTTAAGAATCCTTGCTTATCCCCACCAGTGAAGTTTTATTGCAAAATATGCCTTATTTAATTGGAGCATTTTCACAATTTAAAAAGGAACAAATTTCTGCTTTTTTAAACCGGTGACATAGCATTTTTCGTAAAAGGCCTCCGTCGCGAAGGGGTTAAAAGTGAATACCGTTTGAGCGTTCAACCGAAGTTTTCAGTATATCTCGGGGTCGAAGTAATTCGTAAATATGAGCGTAAGAGTAAATTGGCTTTCTGAACGCAGGCCCTACAGAAAATCATTTGAAAGTAAAATACTTATTTATTTATTTATTGAACAACATACATGTGACTTGTGTGCTCGACATGAAGCCTGCTAATAAATCATCGTCTGTATACAGAGACGAGATAGCACAAGGAGATTTTACAACACAAGGGATATACAACCATGAGCTTCACACAAAGAGTGCGTGCAATGGAGCCAGTGGGGTTCGAACCCACAACCTCCTACGCTCGAAGGTGATTAGTTCAAACATCAGTGGACATGTTTTTTCAGTAAACATACTTACTCTTCTTCTTCATTTACCAAGTTCAAAGCATCGATGACATTTTCGATTCCAGTGTCGAAGATGGCAGTTTCATTCGGATTTGTAGGAAAATACATCGTATCGTTGACTACTGCAGCACATCCCTCAGTAGATCGGGGAAGCATTGGTATTTTAATTTTCGCAGCATAAGAACCAAAGCCCATCCAGGCATTTATACTGAATCCAACGAGTAAACCGATGAGAGTCCCCTGAAAAGAAAATAATCGAACAATTAAGCATTTATTTAAATTATTTAATTCGTATTGGATGGAAATGTTAGCATGTTAAATGTACTTAGTGCATATCAATAATAAAATTTAGGTAATAAAAAGATGTTTTTATAAAAGATGAATTTGTTAAAAATATAGTTGACACTGTAGAGGGAAATATTCTTAACTCATTCATATCAGAATTGATTTTGGAAAAGGCTGCTAGTCAGTCAACTTCCGGATTTCCCTCTATAATATTAATATATGGGCATTTGATGCATTATTATATTTAAAATAGCTCATCAGGAAATCAATATTTTTAATTTATTTGTTCTGTGTATTCTTCTATAAGGATGTCTCTTTTTTATCTTTAAATGTCAAAATATTTTTAAAATAACTTATTTCCATGAGAAAAGCATTAAAGTATTTCACAATTCGTTAACTATTAACAGTAGAACTCCTGTAAATTTTACTCAAATTTGATAATATTATTTCTCACCGGAATTTTTATTGAAAATTATTTAATCGATTTATTTAACATAAATTTGAATAAATTAAATTTAAATTATTTCAAGAAAAATTTTCTGGTTCGAATTGAAATTTCAGCACACGATTGGAGTCGATTCGACACTTTCCGGGCGTTCTAGTGTTAACGCATACAATATTAACTTGCCTATATTTTAGAAGTAGTTTGAGAACAAAGAAAATATTAAACACCTTTTAAGAAAAGAAAAAAAAAAAAAAAAAAAAAAGAGAGAGAGAGAGAGAGAGAGAGAGAAATATTGATTTTCCGAAAAGTTCGACTCTCTTGAGTCAAACATTAACATTAGTTATCCAAATAGATTAAATAGAGTTTAATGAATATTTTATTGTTTGAAACATTACGAATGTTGTTGTTTTGCATACTATTCAAATCATTTATGTCAATAGGCTAAGGAAGAGTTTTTGAAGATGTTTTAGAAAATATTATATTGGAACAAGATATAACTGATAATTACAACTTTTTAATACTTTTTGAACTTTATTACACATGATTCTTTCAGGAAAGTAACATTTTTTTTAATTTAAAGAGTGAAATGTATGTTTAGAATAAAAGAATCGCAAACATTACTAAGAGAATTGAAAATATATTTATTTTTTATTATTATTACTAAATGACTAAATATTAATGAACACACATAGTAAATGCATAGACACATACTAACATTACTACATATAAGCAGTAACAAAAGTATTTTTTAAAGCAAAATAATACTTAATTGAAAGACATGTACTATTAACCCCTTCGCGACGGGAGCCTTTTATGAAATTTTTAATGTTTTGTCACCAGTTTTTAAAAACAGAAATTCGTGCCTTATTATCGAGAACATGCTCGATTAAACAAGGAAAATTTTACAGTATAATTTTACCGGTGGGAATAAACAAGGATTCTTAAGCATTTTTGCGGCACGTACACGTGTCGCTCGTCCCCCAAGGGGTTAATATTGCACAAGACCTGAAAGTATTAAAATTAATTAGTTTGAATAGCAATTACAGTCATTTAAAGAATTATAATGAATAGTATTATGACTTTACTCATAGCTATTTATACGAGTACTTACTGGTTCATTAGCTGTCGTGCTGAACATACCCAGAGAGTATATTCCCAAAATAGGACCGCCTATCATTCCAAACATAACATTTGAGGCTTCTAAAACTCCCCTGAAGTTCGCCACTATGAATGTCAGGAGCAAACACAAACCACCGTATCCAATAGCTGTAATAGAAAGATGTGAATTTCATTAGCCATAAAAGTAGAGACATTTAATTTTTATTGAGTTATTAGCCAGCGTGCGTTTAATAAATAAAATGTTTTGATGGTTCTAGATATGTGTTTAAGCTCAAATGCTTATTCGTTATGCTTTGATTAAATCATGTTAGGTAATCAATAATAAAAGTTTAAATATTGTCTCAGTAGTAATATAAAAAACTGATTAAAAATTTATAAGATCAGTTCTAATACAATACAGTAGTGTCCCGCTATTTTAACAGAGTTCATAAAAATACCGTTTTTTTTTAATTTAAAAAATAAGAAAAAATTTAAATGACGTTCATGAAAAGACTCACATTTATTGTTATTCAGAGAAGTTAAATAGAGACATACGGTAGAGCCTAAGCTTGATGAAAACGCCTGAAACCAAACTGGAATGAAAGCTGGTTACTTATAGTACCTGCATGTCGACTCCATTTATACAATTCTGCAGAAATTTTAAATCACTGCGAAACACTCATTTTTAATCATTGCGAAACACACACTCAAAAAAAGTAATTTACATACACTTAGGAAGTAAAGTCGGTGATTTTTTTTCAGACGAAGAGCACTGAATCAACCAAGTAATTTGATTTTATCTCATTAACTATTTGGAAAATAGTTCTTGTCTTCAGCAGAGAACTGGGAAATCTGAAGTATATCTGAATCTTTTTATTGGTTGGATTCCGCAACTTATTTTTCGTTCTCTGATTGTAGCCACATTTACTAAAAAGTAATAAAAACTGTAAAAAAAATAGTAATTTGAAAACAAATTGTGATAAAGATTCCAAACAAATTTCATTTAAAAGGGCATTTTTTTTTCTCTACCCAACGGCATAAATATTTAAAATATGCGATGTTTAGAAGTTTACGAACTTGCAGTTCCGAAAATTGTATAACTGAAATTTCATTTAAAATTTGTGATGCGTCCAGGAATTTTAATGTTTAATTCGTGTCATACGTATTATGAGGCGTTCAAAAGTCAATCTAATTAATTCCATCAAATAAAAATGCAAATTTTAAACAGTTAAAGTTGTATATTTATAAACTACTGTTTTTTTCACAATGTTTTGATTATTTATCATAGGTTTAAGAATATTAATGTTTAATGCCTGAGTATGTAATATAAGACTCTGGTATTACGTAAACCACGTTATGATCATAAAAATGATGTTTATTATTATTATTGTTTTAAATTATAGAATTTATTTATAAGTCTTTAAAATTTTAGTCTTTGAAAATATCATTTTCAAATAGCCGTTGTAATTTGATGAATTACAATTTTGTTGTTTCTAATGTTTTTAAGGGTTTCTAGAACTCCCATTCGAAATTCTAGTTCATTTATTTATTTTTTGTCATCGGTCACTCGAATTAATGTATGGAAAAAAAGCATATTCTGTGTAAGGAGACTTTCAGAAAGGAGACCTTCATTTTAAGTAAGAGTATAAACAATGCTATTTGCAAACATTAAGTTCACAAATAGCATTGTCGAGACAAGTTTCGCAAGAGTGTTATGTGTGCAAGGGCGGCGCCAGAGGGGGGGCCGTGGGGGCATATGCCCCCCCGTCGGGCATGTAAGACGTTTGTCTTAATAACGGCGTGAGTTCTCACTATAACCTCAATATAATTGTTTATCTTCAATTCTTATCATTAATCAGAATTAAATAGGAGAGTAAATGGTACTCACCCGATGAATTCTTCTTCATTTAAGTGTCCAACAATTAGATCCACCATAAGGGAAGGGAACCGGGCATATTCACATGTTGATATATCCACTGCACTAATTCATCTTGATAAAGACATATAACATTATTATATGGTAACTGTAAAACACACACACAAATTATTATATCCACGCTTCTTCATTTTCTACTTTATTTTTAACACGCGAGAAAAAACACAGCAAAAGGGTAGTGCTTACATCAAGCTACAAAAACTGAGAACAGAATGAAATTTAAATCGATGCACACATAAATCATAATGTAGAAACAATTATTAATAAAAAAAGAGTCATTTTGTAAGTTTTGACAGTTTTGTAAACCTGTAATTGTTCACTCGTAATCACTGTTTCCAAGGTCACGCTAACAAGCACTTAACTTTATTTATGATGCCATGATAATTGTCACTTGTTGCACAACGGAGGAAATTATTTACGAATTGCGCAATGTTTCTATCAACTCCTCCTTGATTTCTGAAGTTGTGTTGTCACTCAGATGCAAGTTCTTCCTGTGAATTTCAAAAAGAGGTTTGGGCAGGGGTTTCGTGAATAAGTCAGCTATCATGATTTTGGTTGGGCAATATACGAGTTTTATTATGCCATCTTGTTTCAGTTGTTTTATGAGATGATATCTAAGTTCAATGTGTTTTGTTTTACTTGAATGTTTTTCAAGCTCTATCATTTTGATAGCCGACTGATTATCCTCGAAGAGTTCTATAGGATATGTTTGTGAGATATTGAGTTCTTCAAGTAAATTCACCAGCCATTTGACTTGATTAGCTGCATTAGCTGCTGAGATGTACTCAGCTTCGGCAGAAGATAAAGCTATGCAGGATTGTTTTTTAGTTGACCAAAGTATGGGATTTTTACCTAGCAAATATATATTACCACTTGTCGATTTTCTTGATTCTGTGTCTCCACCCCAATCAGCGTCCGCGTAGACTTCTAGCGTTGGTTTTGAATTTCCATCTATAACTAGATTAAAGGTTTTTGTTGTCTTAAGATACCTCATGACCCGCTTTACACTGTTCCAATCTTTCATTCTTGGCTTTTCGTTCCTTCGGCTTAAGATGTTGACAGCTGCACAAATGTCAGGTCTGCTCACTGTGGCAAGATATAAGAGTGCACCTATGGCTTGTCTGTACTGTGTGTTGTTTGGTAAAATATTGTCATCATCCTTAAAGTGAGTGTAATTTGTTTCCATGGGTGTACTACATGGTTTTGCTTCTTGTAAATTGAATTTATTAATTAACTCTTCAATTTTTGAAGTTTGGTTAATTAAGTAGCTTTTGTTTACCTTTCGAATGTTCATGGATAAATAATTGCTTACGTCCCCTAAATTCTTTAATTCATACTCTTTATTTAAGTTCGCGATTATTTCCTCAATGGTTTCGTCTTTTCCTGCAATTAAGAGGTCATCGACGTATGTTATTATATAGGTTGTTTCATTATTCCTTTTCTGTGTAAAAAGACATGTGTCAATTTTACTTTGAATGAAATTCATGTTTTTTAGTGTTTCTGTTATTTTATTATGCCACGCTCTCGCGGCTTGCTTAAGTCCGTAGATTGCCTTATTTAATTTACAAACTTTGGTTTCCTGGTTTGGTTCAACGAATCCTTCCGGCTGCGACATGTATATCTCCTCATCAAGTTCCCCATGTAAGAACGCGGTGTTAATATCTATATGCTTAACATTTAAGTTTTGGTGCAACGCCGCTATTAATAATGCTCTTATCGTAGTATACGATACGACCGGTGCGTAGGTTTCGTCATAATCCTCTCCGAACTTTTGCGTATATCCTTTAGCTACTAAACGTGCCTTATATTTTTGGATTTTTCCGGTATTGTCACGCTTTAATTTATAAGTCCATTTACAACCTATTATTCTCTTATTCGGTGGAGGATCTACAATTGACCATGTTTTATTTTTTCTTAAAGAATTCATTTCGCTCTCCATGGCTTCTATCCAATTCTGTTTTACCGGAGAGTTTTCCATTAATTTAACTTCCTTATAATCCTTTGGTTCACTAATTTTGTCATCTTTGACAATATATATTAGCCTATCAGGAGGTACGCCTTTATTTATTCTATCTGAGCGCCTTAGTTCCACAATTTGTTGTTGAGACGCAGATGGTGTTGTTTTTCCGTTCGAAATTTCTATCTCTACGAGATTTTTACAATTGCGTTTTTCGTCTTCATTTTGTTTTTGTTCAATTTCAGGCTTATCATTTACATATTTGAATTTATTTTCAAGAAATTTTACCGTTCTCGCGATTTTTATTTCATTTCCTCCTACATATATGCGGTATCCCTTAGATTCATTGTCGTATCCCACAAAAATACCTTCAACAGCTTTATTATCTAATTTTTGTCTTCTGGCTTTATCAATATAAGCGAAGGCTTTGCAGCCAAATACTTTAACGTAACTTAAGTTTGGCTGTCTTTCTGTCCATAATTCATATGGCGTTTTTGCATTAGCTTTTGTAGGCAGTCTATTTTGTAGGTGGTTTGCCGTACAGATTGCTTCCCCCCAGAACTTTAAAGGTAGATTTGATTCATTTAACATTGTCCTAGCCATCTCAACTAACGACCTATTTTTCCGTTCAGCCACCCCATTTTGACTTGCACAATATGGGACTGTATGTTTATGTTTTATCCCATTTGATTTGAGATAATTCTCAATTTCATCTGATGTAAATTCTCCCCCATTATCCGTTCTGATTTCTTTCGGTTTTTCACCAAATTTGTTGCTTATCAGCGCAATGAACTCTTTGAGTTTTTCATAGACTTCACTTTTTCTTTTCAATAGATAGATTATTGTGAATCGCGAGTAGTCATCAATAAAAGTCAAGAAATATGATTTCCCCCCAATCGTGGGTGTCTGAAAAGATCCACAAACATCCGAGTGAATAAGTTGAAGCCTTTTACTTGCTCTATACTGAGCAACTTTCGGATAGGGTTCATCAGTTAATTTCGCCTTAATACACGGTTCGCAATCTATATTATGTTTACAATTGTTTATCTGGATACCTCTTACTAATTCCTTTTGTGTAATTTCTTTAATCGATGTTAAATTTCTGTGTCCTAACCTTCTATGCCATAGTTCTAGACAATTTTTATTGTTGCACGTTTGTGTAATGCTCGCGTGGTTTTCGTTAGCCAACTGGACTTCATAGAGATTATTTACCTTTTGTGCTTCTAAGCAGATTTCTCCGTTAAGTTTGAAAGTGCATCGGTCATTTTTAAATACAATCTCACATCCGTTTTGGGTTGCTTTGCTGACTGATAGTAAATTCGTTTCGATTTCAGGTACTAGAAGTACATCTTTAAGTGTTATTTTATGAATTTTATTATCCGATGTCAGCGTATTTAAATTTACATCGCCTGAACCGTAAGCGATAAGTTTTTTTCCGTTTGCGATAGTCACGTTTGTTTTTTCCCTCGATTTTATCTCTGTAAACATTGATTCAGAGGATGCAATGTGACTTGAGCTACCGCTATCCACGATGAATGTTTTATTTTCTATCCCTTGTGTTATAAATGCATAATCTTTGTTTTCGCTGTTTCTCCATGTATTGTTTTTTCCTTCATAGCGATTAAACCTGTTATACGATTCCGATGCTTGTTCATTCTTAAAATTGTTTTCACCCCTTTGAAAAACGAGTGATGTAGAATAGTGTTTTTTGTAATTTTTGTTGTGTTGATTTTGTTGTATTGTGTGTGTTTTGTTTTTATTGTGCCAACATTCTTGTGTGTTATGGCTTCTCATTTTACAAATCGAACAATATTTTGATTCTTTTTTAGCTGGAAACTTTTTCTGAGCTTTAAAAGCTTTCGCTGTATTATCAATACTTTCATAGTTTTCATTTCGACGATTAAACTCGTCAATCAACTTATTTTTAATATATGACGGAGTTAATTGTGCTTCTTCTTTACTTTCGAGAGCAGTAATTAAATTATCATAAGACTGGGGCAGAGAGCACAGGAGGAGCGCGGAAATGTGGTGATTATCAATTATTTCGCCTATAGCTGCCAAATGATCAACAAGCTCCATTATTTTTGTAATATGATTTATCATATTTCCATTTTCTGCTAATTTTATACTATATAACTTTCTTAGAAGAAACAATTTGCTTGTGAGATTTGATCTCTCATGGATTTCTTTTAATGCATCCCATGTTTGTCTAGCAGTTTGTAAGTTTTTAACGTGGGTTATTTGTGAGTCATCAATAGTTAGATTTATCAATGCCCGGGCCTTCCTATCATTTTTTGGACCATTGATCGGTCAAAGGGGTCGGTGGATTATCGGTTATTACATGGAACAGCTCTTCTTTAGTTAAGAGCATTTCAATTTTAAATTTCCATGTACTGTAATTCGTTGCTGTCAATTTTTCAATTGAATAATTATCTTTTAAGGTGGCCATTCTAATCTTATATTTTTATTTGTTTTTTATTCAATATTTTTATTTGTGTGAAATTAGTATATCACTATGTTATCAAATTGATATATCTTTTTAGATCAGTCTCATAATCATTGTAAGACGTTTGTCTTAATAACGGCGTGAGTTCTCACTATAACCTCAATATAATTGTTTATCTTCAATTCTTATCATTAATCAGAATTAAATAGGAGAGTAAATGGTACTCACCCGATGAATTCTTCTTCATTTAAGTGTCCAACAATTAGATCCACCATAAGGGAAGGGAACCGGGCATATTCACATGTTGATATATCCACTGCACTAATTCATCTTGATAAAGACATATAACATTATTATATGGTAACTGTAAAACACACACACAAATTATTATATCCACGCTTCTTCATTTTCTACTTTATTTTTAACACGCGAGAAAAAACACAGCAAAAGGGTAGTGCTTACATCAAGCTACAAAAACTGAGAACAGAATGAAATTTAAATCGATGCACACATAAATCATAATGTAGAAACAATTATTAATAAAAAAAGAGTCATTTTGTAAGTTTTGACAGTTTTGTAAACCTGTAATTGTTCACTCGTAATCACTGTTTCCAAGGTCACGCTAACAAGCACTTAACTTTATTTATGATGCCATGATAATTGTCACTTGTTGCACAACGGAGGAAATTATTTACGAATTGCGCAATGTTTCTATCAGGGCATACCTGGCCCCCCCCCATCGGGGTCAAAATTCAATTTCGTCGGGGAAAATATTTTGACTTTTGAATTTCAGCCCATTCAAGTTGGGTCGAAATATGGAGCTTTCTTCTTTTTTTTTTTTTTTTTTTTTTTTGAAAGTCGGATTGACTAAACTAATTCTTTTTTGTACATCGGTTTCTGACTGAAGTTTGATTCTTGCAATTTGAGTTTAGATAAACCCGAATTGTCGAAAAAAAATCTGAATTTTTAAAATAAAAATCTACATGGATGACAGCATAGGATGATGCATGAATGACTCTATGCATGTTTATTTTTCAACTAAAAGATAAAATTTACACTAAAAATCAATTTTATACTTTTTTTCAACTACATTAAATTTGTGGATCAGTTTTCGCTTATTTTGGATTTACGATCGGCTTGGTAATGAAGAATTTTTAGTTCAGTTAAAATATGAAAACGAAAATTATTTTGTCGGGGTTGTCTTGGATAACAAGTAGCATGCTTCATCGTGTGGGGCAAACTGCACCTGACATGACTCGCAGTCTGGACCGGATCGGGTTGAGCCTAAATTTTTGTCGTTGAGTGTCGGATTAACTTTGTTTCCGGTTCGGGTTGGTTCTTGATACTTATGGTTCTTGATTCGAGAAGAATTGATCTCTCAAAAGAATTTACAAAACTTATTTTAAGATGAAAAACTGTATTTGAATGTCAATGAATTTATGTATACTGATTTTTTTTACTTAAAATCTGAAATTGTTACTGAATATACATTTGTAAACATATTCTTACATAACTGCATTACAGCATGGATATATTTTTTCATCAGCTACAATTAGGGTTTGGTTGGATTGAAATATTTCGGGTTCAGGTCGAAATGTAGAGAAGTCTAGCTTAAATCGGGTTTCGGGTAGAAACCCGATCCTGCATCTCCTCGGAAAATTAAACTCAACTCGACTGCTGGTTTTAGTCGGACCTGGCTAAAGTTAATTTTTTTCCGGAAAGTTTAGAATTGACTTCTATTTTTCGAGTCGGGTAATTTTAATTGTTTTAGCGTATGGGCTCGATTCTATCAGATTCCTCAAAAGTATCCCCAAAATATATTTTAAAATGAAAAATTACATTATTTGAATGTCAATGAATGAATATACAGATATATCGATTTTTCTACATAAAAAATATAATTGATACTAGACTACTTTTCCATTATTGCTTTACAAGATGGAATTTTGTTTTTTCATACTGAGTTGGGATTGCGTTCGGAATGAATACTATTGATTTTAGAAGTTTTGTCAAGTTCGGGTTATCTATTTTTTAAAAACTGGTTCAGGTTGAATGGATATATAATTAATTAGCTCAGGTCAGGTATAACCCATTCCGTGGAGTATTCCGTGCTCGGTAAACAATCCGTGAATTGAACTATCCCCCCTTCATTGATTAGATTCCGTAAAAACAGAAAAAATTGCATTTTAATTTTGCAATTTCTACTCCACCTCCCACAAAAAATACAGAAAAAACACCAAATACCTGAAATACTCACACCTAAACAGCATGTTCGTCAAATTACATGGGTATTCTGGCATCTGTGTTGCTTAGTACTATTCGTGTTAGAAAAGGAATTTAAATCCCTTTTATCTATAAATATGTAAAAATGAGAAATCTAAGATCAAAAATTAAAAAAAAATCTTATGTCAGAAGGCAGAAATTAATTAAAATAATAGAAAAGATGAAAATCAAAGTAATGCTTCGGCAATGTTGAGAGGGTAATTTTGGTCCTCGCAGACCTCTAACCCGCAGCTAGATCTCATGCATAACCCGCAGTTTGAATCAGCGATATATTTATAATTGCAGATCGCTTTTCGCTGATATTAAAATAATTCACTTTTAGATTCCCAACTATTTTACAATTTTTCACTTCATTTACATTTCTCTTGGAAATTTTGTGTTAAAGTTTTTATTTCAGATTTAAATTCTGATCTTATCAAAATTTGGAACATCACACTTTGTGCATCTGATCAACATACACTCTAAAACAAAATGGAAATTGAAGATATTTCCCCCCATTGTTTTTATTATTATTTCTATAGCTAAAAAAGTCTGCTTTAATTTGAACATTTTTTCGTAAATAAAGAAAATTAATCAACTTAATGCTAAAACTACCTGAAATCCTCCAATATCTACAGATGCATTTTTTTTAATTAAAGGACTGTTTAATTAACTGTGCAACAACGCTGTGTACTAGGATTTTCTATTATAAACTGATTTCTTACTTGCCTCTATTTTCTCTCAAAATATGAAAAATTCATGAATCAAATCTCAATTTTTTAAAAAATTCTACGATCAAAAGACAGAAAATTCTTCAAGTAATAGAAAAATCCGTTCCAACCACACGTGCGTTCCAGCAAATTACTGCCTGTATGTTTTATTTTTTGCGAAATGTTTTTTGAGAGTTTATAAAATAATTACATTTTCTCAAAAATGACTAAATTAGAAAATGATGAAAAAAGTAAAACGCGGTACTTATAAACTCTTAAAATTTATATATTTCAAAAATTCTAGTTCGATACTTTCACATTAATTTCAAGGAAATTAGTATTTAGTACAGCAACGTGTTCAGATTTAACGAAAAAGGATCTGAAAGAAATTTCAATTTTATACAGATTTTGTTCTAGCCAAGTATGTTGTTTCTTTATACTCGTATTCTTATTTAGATTTCAATCTAACGATGTTTAAACTGCAAAGAACAGTTGCAGTTCACCAAAAGGAAATGCATGACTATCTGTTTTGAGTAGTTTTCAAATTCTGTTCTGCAAGTTAATATAAAACAAACTTTTCGACTGCTGGAATGATAAAGAGATCGATGAATATGTTGTTTAGCTTCAGCAAACGTATTCTTGCTGATTGGTTGTAAAAAGAACCTTTATACATCTCAATGTTGTTGTGGGAATTACTAGAAAAACATCTGCTCTGATAGTCTTGAAGGATATTTCAGAGTTACATGAGGTGCAGTTCCCTATTATCGACATTTGTCCATTGACCACAGATATAAGGAGTTAATTCTCTTTCCTAATCTAGTATTTTTATTTAAAAATATCGAAATCGTCTATTTAATGCTTTTTTTTTTTTTACAAAAATTATATAATTAATAATACAGTAACCGTAAGAACAATGCTACAATGACCTTTTAAAGAACGAATCTGACTATACAACAATGAAATTTATGACTTTGCAAATTTTGCATTTGAATTATTATTTCTACTAATTATAAATACTTTATGAGTTCAATCTTTTTACGAATGTGTGAACTATACTATTTTTCTGCAGTACATAAAAAGTTTCAAGTCTTTCATACGAGTAAGTTCAAATGATTTCTTATTTCTTTGTGTTTGTATGTAATTTGATATTTTTACCCGAGTGCTTTAATTTTAAAACTTCTTTATACGCAGAATTCGTAATTTTGTTGATAATAATAATTTAACTTTTTAAAGAAATTATGTAAGTTTTTCATTTGTATTTTTGCATTCAGTAATACATACAGTAGAGCACCCATTATTACGCCTCATATATTACGTACGACATGGATTAAATATTAATATTCCTGGGCCCAACATAAACAAGGTTTAAATGCAATTTCAGTTTTACAATTTTCGGAACTGCGAATTTTTAAACTTCTAAATATCGCACATTTTAAATTTTTACACAGTGACATAGAGAAAAAAAATGCTCTTTTAAATGAAATTTGTTTGCAAACTTTACCACAATTTGTTTTCAAATTATTAATATTTTAAAAGTTTTTATTACATTTTTTTTCATCGTGTCAACAGAAGTATTCCATATTTGGACATTAAATATGGACCAATCACAAAACGAATAAAATAAAATAAGTTCCGGAATTCAATCAATGAAAAGATTCAGATCTGCTTCAGATTTTACAGTTCTCCACCGAGATCAACAACTATTTCCCAAATAGTTAAAAAAAAAAAAAAAAAAAAAAAAAAAAAAGATTAATTCTTTTTGATCAGAACTCTTCGTGTAAAACAGTTTATAACAATATCGAAGTAAAAATTCATGTTTTGTAGAAATAGAGTCAAGTCGGGTCGAGATTGTAACTTTTTTTTTTTTGGGGGGGGGGGCTAATATATATAATACTTGCTAGACCATATAAGCAGGACAACTTTTTAAATTTTACGCAAACCGGAACATTAATTTATTTTGTACGAACTGGGTCCTTGAAATTTTTGCCCACGCAATTTTTAGGACCTGCTCCAGCAAGCGGGGACCTCTGATATATGTTATGAACTTGGCCCCCCTGTCGGGGAGACAGTGCCCCCACGTCGGGCAAATTCTGGCGCCGCCCTTGTATGTGTGAAAGTTTTGGTTGCGAATAACTGAGACATCAGTTCGGTGAAAATGCACTTATATTTGTTGAATATTTTATTAAAGAACAAACAGATTACACGTGCTATAAAATTTTTTATGCAATATATAAAAACAATACTAACCAATAATTTTAGCCAGAAATGCTGCCCACGATTCTGTTAACCGTTTGCAAAAGCAAAATGGACGAATGAAATCTTCCATGGTGACGGCAGTTAAAGAATTGACAGCTGAAGATATAGTACTAAGTGAAGCACTGAAGACTCCCGCAATACAAAGTCCCGGAAGACCGGGTATGCCTCCAAATAGTTTGAGTATAGTATAGGGCATCAACTAGAAAAGGTAAAGATATTTATTCATCAAAAAGCAAATAATAATAAAGTAAACTTTCTATTACTGAAAGTTTCCTATTTCAGATGCAGTTAGATAATAAAATGAAAAAAGAGAAAAATAGGTTTAAACTTGTAATTGTGTCAGACATTTTGATTACATTATCATTATGTTTCTATTTTCGTATGAATATGGAATATCAAAATCGGTTTAGGATTTAGAAAAACGAATAAAATTTTAAAAAACAAGCGGGTGACTATGATTGCAGTTCGCACAGAGGATTTCGTTTAATATCTCCTTCAAAACATTTTATCATTAAATTAACAAACGAAAACTGTCAATAGAAAATTGACGCCAATGTGGTGAGTATATGATATTTATGCAGCATTTTTACGTAGAAATTTTTTTTTTTTTTTTTTTTTTTTTTTTTACGAAAGAAAATATGTATTTCTACGTAGAAAGTAATTTCTACATAAACAAAAATAACATTTTATCAGGTTTATTTTCAGAGCTGATTATATCTGACATATCTTTTCTTTTCGAAGTCAGAATTGCACCAAGCTTTAGCGAAGGATGTGTATTAATCAAAGACTCATAATATTAGTAATAATTGACCTAGAATCATGCAATATACCTTCAAAAATTTAGAATTCTTGAAAGAGTTTGAAATGGTTTTTCGGCTCTATTTCGAATTTTTTCGCCAATCGCGCCATTCAGAACAGAATACTGAATTCTTCCCCTAATTGCTGCCTTGATGGCATAGATTTGTTGATTTCACTATCAGAATCTGCAGATTTAGCGTAGGTACGCAAGTAAATAAAATTATAAATAAAAGTAAAATAATGCAAAGATTAGCATAAATTTAATTGAAACCAAACTGTTTACTAGGGACTGCTAGTAATGTAAATGAATAGGAATTTAATAAATAAAAAATATTTCACTTTGCGTATCAAAACAGATGATAAATATGATGTAATATGATGAAATATAAACAAATAAGCGCATTTTTTACGTGATATATTTAATCCATTAATTTTTGTTACATATATAATAATTTTTATGATTATTTAAATTTGCGTGCAATAATTAGAAGAAAAAAATGAACTGGGGATATTAAAAAATACTTTAATTAAAATAATCATCTTTTTTCAAATTTTTATGATTTCTTGTGTGAAAAGAGGTATTCATCTGTAAGTACAAAAAATTAAAAATTTCTCTGACTTATATAGTTTTTGTGTATGGACTCTGTGACAGACAGGTGGACAGACAAAGGACAAAGACGAATAGGGTTTCGTCAGATGAATGAAAGCCCCAAAAAGCAATAAGTGCAGAGAATACTGATTTCAAAGGAAATAAAGTAATTGAATTTGGTTAACAAATTTGTCACCGTGTAGAATATCTATAGAATATCTATAAAACACCGTTACAATTTTATTTTATTTTTTACAAATTATGATACAATATAGGAAATGCACAAAAATTTTAAATTTAGTTATTGAAAAATGAGTCAGAATGAGTTAATTTCTTTCATTAATTTAAAGTTAATTGCCTTTAGAAAAGAAGACTATGTATTGACGATACCTGATCAGCCGAGTTCAGTTTCACCCCAGGATGCTGCAAGGGATCACAGTCATGGAAGTTTGAATAGATGACAACGCCATCCCACGTGCAGAATATGTTGAAAATAAAAATAAGAGGCAAGCTCCACAATAGGGCTCTGCAAGAATGAAAGTGAATTAACTTTGTGCCTGAACTATTGATGCTGTATTTCGGGTGGACTACCGTATGAGCAAAAACTTTAATTTCTGTTTTTAAATGTTAATTGTTAAAAATAAAAATATAAATATATTGCCATCTATTTGACAGAAAGTGTATTATCATACTCTTTAAAGATAAGTAATGCAAATAACGTATCATAATGTATTTAAAATGGATTTTTATCAAAGCAAATACTTTGAAATGTATACATCTAAAAATTATTCATGCATTTTCAATATTTATAACGGAGAATCTTAATCAACCGTCACGAAATCTGAGTATATGTTATTGACCCACTGACAGCCAAGCAAAAAAACAAAATTGTAATGTTGTTTTCCCTGTATTTTTTTTTTAAATGCTAAAATAAGGTATTTTTTCAACGTGATATAAAAAGTTTCATCACGTATAGAAATATTACGTATAGAAATATTACACGTACAGAGTATTAATAATAATTTAAATAAAAATAGTGATTTCAGGGCAGCACATACCTTAAGACATAACTACAACAGAAATTGAGATAAACACAACATAGAAGCAGCAATTGTAAACGATCAATTGTAGGCACTCAAATCTAATCAGCGTTTTTTATGTTAGAGTCTAACAGAATATAAAGTTACATGAAATTATGTGGAATACGAAAACCGTAAAAATTACTACCTATTGTGCGATGTATATTGAAATCTAGTCATCACAAATCAATTTTAAGATCTAATGTTTTTCATGTTCGTCACTTTCAATAAAACACAACTCTGCCAAAAAGCCATAAGGCGAAAATTTTCACGAATCCCATAGACTTTCTTCTTGCAAAGACAGAAGATGTAATAATAGCCGCAAAGCCAGAGTAAATTGATGGGAAAAAATAATAAGTAGTAAAATAAAAATCATAGTGTACACTTAAATTAGCGTTTGATTGACACAACAAAATAATAAAATGATTTTTAAATACTTAACACCCGATCACACTTTCTTATTCAAAAAATTGTCTTTATTATTCCTCTATGATTCAAAAAACTTACATTTGGGCTTTTTTCTTGTCTCCCACACTCAACATCCTTTGAATCTGAGCTTGGTTTGTGCCAAAGGTGTTAAGACTAAACACAGTTCCAGAAATTAGAGTGTTTAGTAGAGTGTATCGTTCTGTGAGACTAGGTGACGTGCTAAAAATAAAGGTAACCAAAAGATAAAATCAATAACTTTATAAAAAATGTAAAACTACTTTATACGATTAAAATAATTAAAATAATTAAATAAATATGTATTATTTCATTACTTAATATGTTTATGATTAATAAACTATTTGTTATTTATATTAAAAAAAACACATTTTGCACTCTTGAATGCAAATAATACAGGATAGGAAACCTTTAGGCAGTTTTTATTTATTACTTCTCTTTTTAACAATCGGAATTTCTTTCAGTTCTGTCAAGAAGCGTTCAAAATCTGTCTTTTTAACATGAAAATTGAAAAAAATATGATGTAGCAAGCAAAAAAAAAAAAAAAAAAAAAACTTATATAATTTTAATTAAATGATCGTAAATTTGTTTGTATATTATAAAATCCTCATTAAAAAAATCCTTCTGGTCAGTGCCGGCAGGAAGAGATACCTTTCATATTCTTTCTTTATTTATTTTTAAATCAAATTATATTATTCAAGAATACGAAGCTCAAATTAGTGGAACCCGATTAACGACGATTAAATATTAGTTTTTGTCAATACTTATATGAACGGCAATTTTGCGAAATTGTTCAGTTTTCTACAAACTGGTTTTATTTAGAGTGATTTATATTTGGTCGCCAAGTTTGGCAATATTTTGAAGTGCCTTGCATTTTAAAACAGCATGATGGACCAATGAAACTAACCAATGAAATTGATTGATATCTTAATAATTCCAATGCACATATTTACTCACATCTAAATCGGTTGATACATACGAGTGCTGTCGCAGATAAATAGATTTTACAAAACGTCACCCAAATTGGAAATTCAAACTCATATATCTCAGCCATTTTATAAAAAAAAAAAGATAAAAAAAAAAAATGCTCTGGAACCCTTGAATCAAGGTCAAATACTTAAAAAAGAACATTTTATTTATTTTTTTTCTTCCCCCCCCCCTTTTTTTATACATTATTATAAATTTAAAAATTGTTTGAAAAATTTGATTTACCACCATTTTGAAACAAGGTAGCGGATGAAATTATCCAATTATCGCAGCCGAGATATTGATATGTTGTATGCATTCTATATATTACTATATAGTAATACATACAATGTTACACCTAAATCGGTTCTATAAATAGGCGTTTTATCACGTGACAAAGTCCGATAATTTCAAAATAGTAGCCACAATACAAATTCAAAGTACCATTTACTCAGCCATTTTTTTAAACTCTGAGTTAGGCGCGCAAATATCTGTTAGCATTTAGTTCGCGCGGTGATACACCTCACCTATTTTTAATATACTGTTTTGTATTTTTTTTTTAAAGATAGCAATGAAGCAACATTGCAAAACATCAAAAAACACATTCAAAATTGATGCGGCAATGCGTATTAACTTAATTAATAAACTGACATACTTTAGTAGACTGTCATCCTTTATTTTAAGACATAGCGAAAGCGTTGCTTACTCTTAGCAAATCAAAACAACAACTAACAAAAGAACAGACGATTTGCGTTTCTATAGTTACATGCATTAAACATTAGCGAACTTATGTGATGCCACATTTCAAAGATAAATTACAAATAACTCTAACATACCCCCCGACATTGAAGGGTCAACTTCAATAAATTATGCAGTACAAAATATTAACATTACAAATGCTTAAGTAATATGATACAATACAACAATTTTCTTTTAACAATGAAAAATACAATTATGAACATACAATAATAGGAAAACTAAAAATAAAAATACATAACAAAACCCTTTTTTTTACATTTCGTAATTAATTTTCTGAGACTTGTTGTGGCAATAACGCAATTTTTGAAATACTTCTTTTAAGTATTTCCCTAGCGGTTTTTACTTCTACAACCCTAATCTTACCATCTGCACATGGGAAAATATTTATAATGCGTCCTAGTAAGTATTTATTTGTAGGGAGGTCATCTTCCTTTATCAACACTAGGGTTTTTATGTTAACATTATTTTTTTCAAATTGCCACTTGGAGCGTTGTTGGAGCGTGTTTAAATATTAGGTAGCTTTCATTACAAAAAGTAAAAAGCTACCTATTGCAGCCGTCCGGAGGAAAGCACTTCCGAAAAATTTTGGTATATTTTCACCGATCATGACCCCCAGACCCCAAAACCACCCTCCGTTCAAATGTTGACATATATATATATATATATATATATAACCATATATATATATATATATATATATCTGATTTTTGTCATGCGATAACTAACGTATTTATGAACCGATTTGAATGAAACTTGGTATGTACATAGTACATACAAATGTCTCGACCGAGTTCGTTGGTCAGCATCATCCGCCATTTTGTTTCAAAATGGCGGCCATTTTAAATTTTTAAAAAAATTTAAAGTTTAAAATTTAATGCGAAAAAATTAAAAGTTGAAAAATATTTTTCTTTTACGTGTTAGAACTTAAAACAAAGATTCCAGAATAGTTTTTATTTTGTCTATATCTTAAAAAATGATTGAGTTATAGCACTTTGAATTTTTCTTATGGCTGACATTTTGAAACGATCTGATTTTTGTCACGTGATAACACGCGTATTTATGAACCGATTTCACTGAAACTTGGTATGTACATAGTACATACAAATGTCTCGACCGAGTTCGTTGGTCAGCATAATCCGCCATTTTGTTTCAAAATGGCGGCCATTTTAAATTTTTTAAAAAATTTAAAATTAAAAATTAAATGCGAAAAAGTTAAAAGTTGAAAAATATTTTTCTTTTACGTGTTAGAACTTAAAGCAAAGATTATAGAACATTTTTTATTTTGTCTATATCTTAAAAAATGATTGAGTTATAGCACTTTGAATTTTTCTTATGGCTGACATTTTGAAACGATCTGATTTTTGTCACGTGATAACACGCGTATTTATGAACCGATTTCAATGAAACTTGGTATGTACATAGTACATACAAATGTCTCGACTGAGTTCGTTGGTCAGCATCATCCGCCATTTTGTTTCAAAATGGCGGCCATTTTAAATTTTTTAAAAAAATTTAAAATTTAAAATTAAATGCGAAAAAAATTAAAAGTTGAAAAATATTTTTCTTTTACGTGTTAGAACTTAAAACAAAGCTTCCAGAACACTTTTTATTTTGTCTATATCTTAAAAAATGATTGAGTTATAGCACTTTGAATTTTTCTTATGGCTGACATTTTGAAACGATATGACTTGTCACGTGATAACACGCGTATTTACGAACCGATTTCAATTAAACTTGGTATGTACATAGTACATACAAATGTCTCGACCGAGTTCGTTGGCCAGCATCATCCGCCATTTTGTTTCAAAATGGTGGCCATTTTAAATTTTTAAAAAAATTTCAAATTTTAAATTAAATCTGAAAAAATCAAAATTTGAAAAATATTTTTCTTTTACGTGTTAGAACTTAAAACAACGATTCCAGAACACTTTTTATTTTGTCTATATCTTACAAAATGATTGAGTTATAGCACTTTGAATTTTCCTTATGGCTGACATTTTGAAACGGTCTGATCTGAACGATCCACAATGTTGCTTTAAAATGGCATACACTTTATGATATCGTGGAATTTAGTGACTCTCCAAATCGATTAAAATAAAACCAGATTGAATAAAAGATGACTAATTTCTAAAAATTCCTATTAATATTCAGTCTTGACAAAAACTAGTATTCAATCTTATAAAATCACTAATTTTATAAGATTATTTCCACTAATTTGAGATTAGTATTTTTGAACAATGTAACTTACTTTAAAATAAATAAATAAATATATAAGTATATGAAAGCTACCTCTTCCTCCCGGCATTGCCGGAAGGACTTTTCTTTATTCCAACGATTCCATATCAATTGAATGTATTTTGAAATTCTATGCCATCTAGATAGTCTATTTTCGTTAACATTAATTAATTCTAGTTCAACGATGGCTATCATATGCCTTCCGATTAAGAAATGGCCTGGTGTTAAGGCCTCCAAGTCATTCACGTCTGAAGACAATAGAGTGATTGGCCGTGAATTTAATATAGACTCTATTTGAGCAATTACAGTTAATAATTCTTCGAACGTTAGCCTTGCATTACCTACCGTTCGCTTTAGGTGATATTTTACCGATTTTATTCCTGCCTCCCACAACCCGCCAAAATTAGGTGCTCTGGGTGGAATAAATTTCCAAATAATATTCTCGTCTGACAAATAATTCGCTAACTTCTCCTCAGGATGTCTTACAAGGAAGGTCTCCATACGGGCATACTCAGAAAAATCCGAAAAAATTACAGAATGTACTTCTCATATACTTATATATGTTTATAAAAAAAATTTCGGCGGAACCTCCTTATAACGTCCGTAAAAAAATAATAAAAATTTCGTTTATTTGGCGATTTATCTCCGGTTGGCGAAAAAACGAAATTTTGAAAAATACGCTTTTACGCTTCGAATACTTTTTAAAGAAAAAACTTTCTATGTTCAATTTTTTTAAATAAGTTTAGTTTAAGTAATTTTAGTTTTGCATTTTTACTTTACTTTAAGTGTAATTTTGTCATATACGTTTATATGTACTTATAACAAAATGAAATTAATATATTTTATCATTTAAAACAAAATTTAAATTGATTAAAATTGTTCCAAATTGAAAAATACACTGTTAAAAATCTGCTGCATTTTGTTGCAATGCACTTCCTTGCTTGTATAGAAAACGGTTACTTGGCCGTGAAATGGAGCTTTCTCATTGGTTGGAATAGAGATATTATATACAAGCGGTGGAGTGCGTTGCATCAAAATGCAGCAGATTTTTAACAGTGTTGCACAAGCTACAACACCGCTAAAAAACTGTACCATTTTCTGCAGCGTCACTCCACCGCTTTTATAGAAAACAGTCAATTCACCGTGCTATGGAGCATTCTCATTGGTCAGAAGAGAGACATTCTATAAAAGTAGTGGAGTGACGTTGCAGTAAATGCGGCGGATTTTTAACAGTGAAGTCAATTTTCAGATTCGTTAAAATCGTCTGCTTTTGGCGAGGAAATGCACTGCTTGCCAAATCCCGCGTCGCTTTCAGCTTTTCACGCCAATTATTCCAAACTATTTTATTTTTTTACATATTTAATAATGTAATTCCGCCGCTATTTTTCACTGATCCTTTATTACCTACATGGGTAGTTTAATTCGTATTTTTTTCAAAAAATTCTGAGTATGCCCCCAATGGAGACCTTCCTTGTTAGTAAATTATGGAGCCTCTGTAACTCGGAGTTAGCACCAACAAAATTTTTTGCATTATCTGAAAAGATTACTGCGCACCTTCCGTGCCTAGCAATGAACCTTTTTAAGGTGGCAATGAATGCATCTGTGGTCAATTCTGACACTAGTTCGAGATGCACTGCTTTAATTACAAAGCAAACAAAGATTGCCAAATACACCTTATTAAGAATTCCCTTTCTCTATCCCTTATATTTTATGAAAAAGGGGCCACCAAAATCTGTTCCTACGTAATTAAATGGTGCGCTAGGACGTACTCTCTCTCTGGGTAGGGAACCCATGATTTGTTGTATAGTTATGGGGTTGCTTTTACTACAAGTTACACACTCATGCGTTATTTTTCTAGCTAAATTTCTTCCCCGTAGCGGCCAGAATTTTTGCCTCAAGTAGCATAACAATGCTTGTGCACCTATATGAAGATATTTTTTATGATAGTAAATTACAATTAGGCTACACAATTTACCCTTACCTGGCAGAATATATTGATGTTTTTGAGAAAACCTTAGGTCTGCATTATCTAAACGCCCTCCTACTCTTAGCACATTATCGGCATCTAAAAAGGGGTTTAACAATCACAATTTACTTTTCTTGGAGATTTGCTTACCTTCTAACAATGCAGTATATTCTGCTTTAAATTCAACCTTTTGGATTTCCCGAATTAAAAATATTTCTGATCGTGATAATTCTTCTATACTTACGTGTCCCTTTCTTTTTTCAGCTAATTTTCTTGTGTTATCTAAGAATCTGAAAATATAACTTAAAACACGTAATATTTTAGTATAATTATTGCTGATACTTAAAATTTCATTTACAAATTCACTAGAATTTAAACTTAATAATGCTGTACTGTTTTTCAATTTTAATTCTGATGAAAAGTCTATATTGTTTTTCACTTGTTCTAAATCAATGCTGTGTTTGGATTCACTGTCTCTTTCTCTCATGAAGAGAGGGCCATGCCACCAAAGTTCACAATCAATTAATTTGTCAAAGGATAGTCCTCGAGATACAAGGCTTGCTGGATTGTCCTCTGATCGTACATGTCTCCATTGAAAATTCTGGGTCAATTCTTGAATTTTGTAAACTCTGTTGGTCACAAAAGTTTTAAGTAGATGATGAGGAGTCTGAATCCACGCTAAGACGATGGTTGAATCACACCATAATATTATTTTACTGATGTTCAACTTTAGTACAGTCACTATCTTAGATACGAGTTGAGACAATAAGGCAGCTGCGGACAATTCCAATCGTGGGATTGTCAAAGGTTTCAATGGTGCAACTCTAGACTTGCTGCACAGTAAATTTAAAGATGTATTAAATTTTGTGAAACAGCGTAGATAAATGGCTGCTCCATATGCGAGCTCGGAGGCGTCGGAGAAGCCGTGCAGTTCAACTTCCGAATGCCCTCCGTTTAAAACAAATCGACTGATTTTTAAATTGTTTATATTCTGAAGCGTTCTGATAAAGCGTCGCCATTCATCTTTAATGTCATCTGGAAGTGGATCGTTCCAATCTAGCTTTAACAGCCACAGTCTTTGTATGAAAATCTTAGCCTCAGCTATTCCAGGACCGAGTAATCCCAATGGATCGTAGATACGCGCTATGTCGGATAAAACAGTTCTTTTTGAGTATACAACTGGTTCCTTAACTGATGAATTAAACGAAAAGCAGTCACGAACTGGATTCCATAACAATCCTAGAGTTTTAGTGCTCTGGTCCGCATTACGATCATTGAATGTATACTCTTGATTGCTAGTTGCGATTTTCAAGAGTTCGGGGGTGATTAGCACACCATCGGTGCAACTTCATGCCACCACGTTCAAGCAATGCGATTAATTGTGCTTGCACTTGTTGAGCCTTATTTAAAGTGTCAGCTCTTGTTAACCATTAACTGCTGTGACAAAAATTGTCACGTAACTACTGTGAGCGGTCTGTCAGACCGCTTCATTTAAAGATGAATAAAATGGTACATTAACTCTCAGAATACTTTTTAAGTATTAAACTTTATATACCAGACTATTATGCATAAAATTCAGCTATTCAAAAGTCTCTAGAAGTAGCAATGATGCTCGAAACGAAACAAAATTTGATCAGTGTCTATAGTTGAACTAAAAATTTCGAGTTAAACTGTGAAACTCAGAGGTCTCTGAGACCGCTAACAGTAGTTATGGGTTAATACGTCGTCCACGTAGAAATCTTGAAGAACTACACGTGATGCTAGCGGAAAATTGTCTTTTTCATCAATTGCAAGCTGATTCAGAGTCCGCGTGGCAAGATAAGGTGCACTCGATGTACTGTATGTAATCGTCTTTAACTTAAATATTTTGACTGGTTCTTCTTCATCAGTTTTCCACAAAATTCGAAGCAAATCTCTCTGATTTTCCGAAATTAATATTTGACGATACATCTTTATGATGTCAGCAGTAAAGACGTATTTATGAGTTCGAAATCGACAAATGATATCGAAGAGCTCATCTTGGACTAATCCTCCGTTTAATAAAATATCATTTAAACAAACACCACTGGTAGTAGCTGCACTATCATCGAAGACAACCCTTAATTTCGTGCTTGGTTTCTCGGGTTTGTACCCCATGATGCGGCAAATAATATGAAAATTCGGGCTTATTTTCCAGCAAGATTTCTTCTAAGTGTCCCAAATGATTATATTCGTTAATAAATTCTTCATATAACAATTTCATGGCTGGATTGTGCGCAAATCGCTTAAGTAGGTGATTTAATCGTTTAAGTGCGTTTTCCTTTGATTCTCCTAAACATGCAAGCCCACCAGATTTAATTGGCATTTCCACAATATACCTACCATCTTCTCTTCTAGTATGTGTAAGCAAGAAATGTTCCTCACAATACTGCTCTTCTTTATTTTTTATTGGGTTTTTATCATGGACCGCTTCAATTTCCCAAAATTTTTGCATAGCGTTGGATAAATCATCCACAGATCGAACGAGACCACAATAATTATTAAAATTCTGTTGGGGCATAGACGTAGAACCACTGGCAACATAGCCAAAAACAGTTTCTTGAAAAACCAAATTTTGCATATTTATTTTATTTTGTCCGATTAATTTTAAAAAATACTTCGTTTGATAATAAAACATGTATTGGACCTGGTTTATGAAATTGTGGATCAGCTAACTGAAAAGTCTGTAAATGCTTAATAGGCATGATGTTTAGATATGTTGCTGGTGTTATGCGCGTAATTTTAGGAACAACAAAAAATTGCAATGTTTCAGTAAAACTCCAGTTTTTATTTGCTATGGTTGTTATAATACTTTCCTTTATATTCATAACTGAACCATTTAGCCCTGAAACTGATGCGTTTATTTTCCTTCCTTTCAAGAACAATAACTCAGAACATTCCTTCGTTATAAAGTTATTTTGCGATCCTGAATCTAACAATGCTCTAAGAGGAACTAATTCTCGTCTAGCATTTTGTACATATATTATCGCAGTTGAAAGCAGTACTTGTTTACTAGAAGAAGACGTCATACTCATTACAGTATTGTTAATAGTTGAATGCGTGTTATCAACTGAATGTGTATTTTCACCCAAAGCGGTAACAGACATCTGATTATTTGTGTAACTATGAGGAATAAATGCGTTTGCGGTTGGCGATAAATTACTACTAATATTATTTTCATCTTGGTTTGCTATAGTCTGATTAGTATCAATATTTTCCTCACCGCGTTCCAGGTGGATCAATGTGTGATGACGTTTGTTGCATTTTCTGCACGTGCTTGAACTTTTGCACTGGCTAATGTTATGAACTGATGACAAACAGTTGAAGCATAATTTTTTCATTTTAACAATATTAAACCTTTTTTTTGCAGGTAAATTTAAGAATTGGGAACATCTCATTAAAATGTGATTGCCTTTACACATTGAACAAATGTGTGGACTTTCTGCTAATAAAGTCAATGATTTAGAATTAAATGAACGTTTCTGATCCTTACTGAAAGGTTTAACAGACGTGACTGTATGAATATTTTCCAAATATTGAGATCGTTTTTCTAAAAATAAAAGTAATTCATCTAACTTCGGAACTTCTTTTGAACTTATCGTCATTTCATAATTTTTTCGAGTATCTCTATCTAACTTTTGGAGAATGATTTCAATATTAAAACATCTGAAAGATTATTTCTATTATAATTCAAAATCTTCAAGGCGCGAATGCTTTTTTTTACATTATCGACTAGATTTCGAAGATCTTTAGCGGAAGGCTGTGTAAGTTTATCTGCGTTTAAGAGTGAATTGATGTGTATTTCTGTTACTATTCTATCATTTTCATATCTGTCTTTTAATGCTTGAAATAAAGATGAAAAAGTGTCTTCTGTGCTAATCAAAGCTCTTGCATCACTTATTAATGCCGTTGATAAATAATGCAACTTTTGCGCATCTGATAGTTGCTCATTTGAAGTTATTAAGTTGTTAAATTGTAATTTAAATAGACCCCATTCATCTGGTTTTCCGGAGAATTTCGGAAGAGATATATCGGGTAATTTAATATTTATCGCGTTGTTTATTTGAGTAGAATTTGGTTGAATTTCTTTGGAAACTTTACTTTGTTCTAAATGTTTAAGTTGCTTTTTAATTTGAAATTTGGCCTTTATAATTTTTTCTTGGTATTCTTCGCTAGCGTTAATATCGATTTCATATTATTTTTCTAAATTAATACCAGATTCTATTTCTTTATTTAGGTTTTTTAGAGTTTGATCTCTGTCATTTAATTGTTCTGAAATTTCTAAATAACTATCAATATCAATATTTTTATCTTTTATTAATGCTTCTAATTTACTAATTAATTTCGTAATTGAAGTGCGTAATGTTGCACGCTTCTTTTTTAATTTTTCAATGTTTTCCATGTTCAAAAACTTATAGTAACAGCAAAAGGAATAATAAATTATTCATTACCTTGATTGCTGCGGCAGACGATTTTCTTTCTTTGTTTTTTTTTTCACCAGTCCAGCTTGTAGAATAATGTTCTAATAAAATTCAATGATGAAAACAGTTCATCATTGTCGAATTTTTCTTTTCGAAGTGAAGAAAAAAATATATACTCTCCGGCTCGACGGACCAGGTGTATGATGCGGCGATGCGTATTAACTTAATTAATAAACTGACATGCTTTAGTAGACTGTCATTCGTTATTTTAAGACATAGCGAAAGCTTTGCTTACACTTAGCAAATCAAAACAACAACTAACAAAAGCAGACGATTTGCGTTTCTATAGTTACATGCAATAAACATTAACGAACTTATGTGATGCCACATTTCAAAGATAAATTACAAATAACTCTAACAAAAATGTATATATAAAAGTTACGAGTGTTTTTAGATCAATTAAAAGAAATAATGTAAAATAGTTTAATGTACCCAATGTCAGGTATATAAATTGGAAGTATTTTATGTTAAAAAGCAACGAATTCTTACAACAATTGTAAATTATCTATCGAAGAATACATTTCAAAGTGAAGTGAATTGAAAACATTATCATTTGCAGAAAAACAGAATTGTGTGTGTGAAAAAAATACAGTAGAAGCCCGAAATAACGCGGTGCAATATAGCGCGAATTCAGATTTAACGCGGGAAAAAGTATGTCTCGATTTTAGGATAAATTTTGCGATTAAAATTGCAGTGAAACACAATGCGGGACTTGCAGTCTGCTGTTAGTACTATGCATCTCGATATCTCTGCTGAAGATTTAAAAGACTGGGTAGACATTGACAACAGAGAACCAATTTCAGAGCTCATAACGACCAGCATATTATTGATATTGCACTGTAAAAAAAAATCCGTTAAAAAACGGAAATAGTACTAGTAATCTAAACGCCAGTACTACTTCCGTTTTTTAACGGAAAAAAAATTCCGTAAATTCCAGAAATAGTTCCGTTTTTTCACAAAATATTTCCGTTTTTTTAATATTTCCTTATGTAAAATTTTTCAAGTACAAATTAACATCTTTGTGATTTTTATTCTTTACATTACAAACACACGCTTACATCAGGGACACATTATATACATTTAATTTAAACAACAGCAGAGAAATGTCACTTACCTTCCATGGGGTTTGAATCCGGGACCTCTTCTGTCGTAGCTTGCAGTGTAATACCATTACACCAGGATTACACAAACAACCTTTTCAAATATCTTTAGTTATTTCAGATGCATTTCATAAAGTAAAGACAAGATTTTGAACGCGGGCTTATTTTTGTAGAGATAATATTTTTTTACTGAGCGGACAGTTCTAAATCATGTTTTATAGATTTTCTTTCTATAATTTCTAATATTTAGCTTTTTAATTTTAGCTTTATAAAAAAAAGTTTACCCTTTAAAATATTACATGCATGAATGAAAGTATTAAAGAAAATTGTTTCCTTCTTTTTTGGAAGAATTTTAAAGCTCTACTGTAATATTATTCTTATTTATTTATTTATTTTTTTATTTATTTTACAAAAGGATACTAACACACTTAAAAAAACAAAAAAAAACATGTATTTTAACAAATATTTTGTATGAAGATCTATCGTAAACTCAATAAAGATAATTACTATGGGTTATTAAAATTAATTACATTTATTGATTTTTATGACTTTAGGTAATCGCCAAAATGATAATAATTTCGGTAATATATTTCGTTATATTTTAAATTTTATGTGCGAGCTTCTGAATTTGAATAGATTAAAAAATATATATATTAAAATTAAAAGTAGATTTTTTTCACTTTAAAATATCCTACGCACTTTTTATATTAAGATATAAATAAATTAAACATTATTTTAAAATCATACTGAAAAAAAAAAACTTTCCTTAACTATCTCAAATTTAAAAAGAATTAGTAAATCTTATTATTATTATTATTATTTCAATAATGTGAAAATATGTTATCTTATAAAAATAGAAAGAAATAGAGAAATGTTTCTGTAATGTTTTCTATTTATCATACAAATGGCGCCACGACACGTATCGGTTAAAAATACCTATAGCTTGTGCTGTTTAAAACGGAATTTTTACTTTTTCCGGAGAATTGACGGAACACTTCCGTTATTTGTAATCTCAAAATGTGAAATACGGAAATAATACTGTTTTCTCGGAAAAATAAAACTATTCCGTAAAATTTAACGGAAAAGTTTGTGTATATTAACAGATATTTTTTACAGTGTGTAACGCATAAAAATTGCAGTGAGAAAGATGATGATGATGAAATTGAAAATGATTTGGCAATGAAAGACGAAGTTCCACATGCTAGTGGAGTCATTTCATAATTAACGAAGGTAATTTCGTGGATGGAAAAGCAAGACGATTCAGATTATGTTCATCTACTCCATCTTGCTACTATGAAACATTGTGACAAAAAGAAACGAAACGCTTCAGTCCGCTAAACAATACTTATGGACTTTTTTCTAATAGCATAAGATTAATATTGTATTCAATGAATGATAAAGTTAATTACATTTCACAAAGCTCTAAGAGCTTTCATCATTTTGTAGCATTTCTTTGGCACCATTCCGATATACAGCGGTTAAGGCCCCTGTCCTCGCTCGAGGAAACGCTCGCGAGCTAATGCTATTCCTATGGGGAAGCATTTTTCTAATAACTCTTTCGCATTTTGACATTTTTGAATAATTTTTTTTTTTTGCATTGGATAGCTGAGGTGCATGCCGACAGCGCACCTTTTTTACTTTTTTCGATTTTGGTTGCAGATATTTTTTACAAAGTTAGTTTCACTTTCAAAACCGGTTTTGAAACTGAAAGTGCTTTTAAAAAAATATCTGTCGACATGCACCTCAGCTATCCAATGCAAAAAAATTATTAAAAATTGTCAAAATGCGAAAGAGTTATTAGAAAAATGCTTCCCCATAGGAATAGCATTAGCTCGCGAGCGTTTCCACGAGCGAGGACAGGGGCCTTAAGTTATAAAGCGGGTGTGAAACATGTCTCCCAGCAACCGCGTTATATCGGGTTTCTACTGTACTTTTAAAATCGGTTTGCATAGAACAATAGAATTATACAGATTAGTAGTGAATCTGCAAAAATTATTTAAACAAACAAAAGCATATAAACATTTCAAATGGCATAGGTGTCATCACAGTACATGTCACCCCAGGGGCGTGCGAAGAAAAAACCCGGGGCAAAGTCTCAATTTTGCGCCCCCTTCCCGAATTTTTCTTGTGATAGGCTGAATTTGACGTTGGTAGTATAAATTTGGTACCCCCTAAATTTCCGCGCCCGGGGCGACCGCCCCCTTCGCCCTCCTTTTCGCACAGTGTTCGCCCTTACCCGCTCGTCTAACATAGATTTAAGATATAAAGTAAAAAAAAAATGCTTCGAAGTCTTTGTATCAAGTCAAATACATAAAAAAATCTTTTTCAATTTCTAATTTTTTCGTAGTTTATTTTAAAATAATAATAATAATAAAAAAAATACACGGCAGCTCTTTTAAATCAAGATAGCGGATGAAATTCTTGAACAACTCGTTCAAATTTTTTCAATGTACACACCATGTTATATCCATATCAGTTCATAAATATGCATATTATCGCGTGATAAAATCAGATTGTTTCAAACTGTCAAACACACGGGAAATCCAAAATACTATAACTCAACCATTTTTTAAGATATAAACGAAACAAAAAATGCTCCAAAATCTTTGTATCAAGGTCGAACACTATGAAAAAAATCTTTTTTAATCCCTGTTTTTTTTTCTTTTTTTTGTGCCTCATTTAAATTTTTTTTTTAAAAATGGCTGTCATTTTGAAATGAAATTTTCGTTGAGACTCAGGTATTTACTATGTACACACCAACATTCAAATTCGGTTCATAAATACGCGTGTTATTATGTGACACAAGTCACATCATTTCAAAAGGTCAGCAACACTAGAAATTCAAAGTGCTATAACACAACTATTTTTTAAGATATAGACGAAACAAACAATGCTTTGGAATCTTTGTATTAAGGTCAAACACATAAAATAAAAATAAAAATGTTTTTCAATTTTTTAATTTTAAATTTTAAATTAAAAAAATTAAGTGGTCATCATTTTGAAACAAGAAAGGGATGAAGCTGGCCAACAAACTCGGTGGAGACATTAATATGTACTTGTACAATGTACATACCAAGTTACATCCAAGTTGGTTCGAAAATACGATAGTTAAAGCGCGACAAAGATCACATATATATATATCACCTTTTGAACGGAGGGTGGGTTTCGGGTTTGCGGGTCATGATCGGTGAAAATATGCTAAAATTTTCCAGAGAATTAAAAATTGGCATTACATTCCTTGTATATATAATCCGGCAAATTGTGCAACACGAAGTCCATATACCTATCAAATAAAAGATTGTAAATTTGGTGGTCTGGGCCTACTTTCTTCTATGAGTCTTTTTATCCTTTCGTTGATGAACCATTTTCAACTTCAAACCTTTCAGTTCATAAATGAGCTGGAAAATGACGTGGACTTTCCTACTAGATTTTCTTCATATACAAATGTAACCCGAATAGTTGCTTGGATTTAAAGATTAGGCTATAATACAAGATTTCCCTTAAAAAGGAAAGGGACATTAAAGGGCATGGAATTAACAGTTTGCACAAATGTTTTTCAATGTTTACAAAATTTAGCTATTTCTGATTAAATTAATCTGCTTAAACAACAATAACATCCAGTAAACTGCTTTCTTTAAACTTTTTTCTAGATTGAGGTAAGATTTTGTTGTTTGGTAGAAGTATCAGCAGAAGCACAAAATCATGTTATTTGATTCCAAACTTCTAATGCTTAACTTATTCCTAAAAATCATCCGTTGAGAGAAGTTATTTTTCTATATTTCCATCTCTATAGTCTGCATGATGGTTCAGATCAAGTTCTTTTCTTAACCGCTTCCCTGATTTACATGTACGTCTTACGGGCAACGTGTTTTTGCCGATTATGATTCGTCCGTACAACGTATGGGCATCCATATTCCCTTCATGTTTTATAATTCTCCCCAGTAAATTGTTTTTGTAAATATTGGATTATTAAATCCGACCATTTTTCTGATTCAATTAGGCAAAGGTTTTTAAAAACCGGTGATGCAATATTAAAAGTTCTGTAAAAGACATAAAAAAATAGGCATTATTTAAAAAATTTTATCAAAATATCGATAAATTAAGTGGTTAATACGTCAAAAATGTTGGATTCAAGATGATAGATCAACAGTCAAGAAAGAAGTAAGAAAATGCATTTGATGGATTGGTACATGGGCCCAACCGGTTCTTTTGTTCCCTACTATTTTGTAAAATTCTATTTCTTTTCGTAAACTTCAATTCGATTTATTCTAAAATATTCCTAAAATATTCTACCCAATTATGTAAAAAAGCGAGAGCACAATAAAGAAGAATTTATTCTGTTTTAAAAAATACGCGTATTTACTGCTTTTTATATTTTATATTAAACAGGTACACAACGGGGGTTGTATTTTTCTGCAATATTTACTATTGGGCTAACAATTCAATACCTTACCGTCCCCTTATAATTTTGTCTATCAAAACTATATTAGAAAATATTAATCATTAATTTAATAGAAATATAGTAACATTAAAAGATTTTATGAGGAATATTATTAATTTTTTTTTTGCAATTTACTTGAAAAATATTAAACGTCCTCCTTCACTAGCTGTGTCAAAGATGTCTCCAAATCCACCGAAATCGATCGATCCTTTTATCACAACTGCCGATATAGCAACATACATTAGTAATGCTTGAAAAACATCTGTCCAAAGAACAGCTTTGAGGCCTCCCTGAAATTTGAAAACGGCAAAACTTTAATATATAGAGTTTCAAATAGGAAACGCTTTCATTTTAAAAATATAAATTTACAGTACGTATAAGTCATATTAATGATTTTTTATTAGTCATTTCATATTAGTCATTTTTGATGAATGCATTTAATGAATAAAATTGGAATTCATTCGAAAGTTGTGGTGAATTCAGCAATTTATTTAATCACATGTCTAAAATTACAAAAAGATTATCCAAATTTTTATAATCTAAATCACTCATCTCATACACAGGGTGTCCAAGAAGTTATGGGACAAACTTAAAGGGGATGTAGGGAACATCACAAGGATTCAGAATTGCTCAGCAAACCCAAGGTCGGAAATGTCTTCGTTCGTTGGTAGGTTGTGTTGTTCAATCGGGTGTTTGGTCACCAATGGATTGGCTGTGGAGGACCTGTTCCCTGGCCACCACGTTCTCCTGATTTAAGCAACATCGATTTCTTTCTTTGGGGTGCACTGTAACACGCTGTGTGAGCAACGTCTGTGGAATCTGAAATGCATCTGGTTGTAAGACTCATCAGTGCTACTGCGGGTATTCAACAAAATCCAGGTGTATTTGAGCGAGTCCGCCAATCCATGGTTCGACGGTGCATATCATCTACCACAGTAAATGTAATATCGTTGACCAATAAATTATTTCAGATGATCTCAGTTTTGTGTCTCTTCGTCCTTTGTGCCTGTCATACTACCTTTCCATGACATTTCCGACAATGGCTTGCTATGCAATTCTGAATCCGTGTGATGTCCCCTACCTCCCCCTAAAGTTTGTCTTATTACTTGGACACTCTGTATTAACTTCATTTTTTTTTTTTTTTTTTTTTTTTTGCTAGATAAAATCATAACCATCTCTTATGATCTTCTAAAAAACTTCTATACCAGTATTTATTTATCTTAAATTTAGTGCTTAATTGATATATAATTAGATAAATCTAATTTTTTTCTCGTGCTGTTAGAAATATTCAGAAAATCTTATCACTGGTGATTTATATTAGGTGCTATGATCCAAGCTTACACCGTTGTTTTATCTCTTAGCAAGTTCATTCCTCTATATAAGATGTGGTTAGCATGTAATAGTTCAGGTTTATACACAGGGTGTCTAGCGAAGAAGACCCTGATTTCAAAATTAAATTTTTCAATAACAAAGATCGATAGAATTATGCGGTAAACGGTTTATTTATTAGGTAAGCTTTAAAAATGTTATACAGAAGTTTCGATCGATGAATATTTTGAAAAGATTGTGTTCTGATTGCAAAGAATACTGGACTGGACATTTTTCTTGTTTAAAATTTCTTGCAAAGAAAGAGTTTTTCGGCGTACGGTGCCATATTTTACGATTTTTCGAACTAAATTTTTAGAATTTTTAAATTTTTAAAATTTTAATTCCAAAAATCATTAAAATATGGCACTTTACGTCAAAAAATTCGTTTTGTGCAAGCAGTCTAAAACAAGAAAAATGTCAAATCAAGCTTTTTTTACAATCAGAACACAATCTTTTCAAAATATTCACCGATTCAAACTTCTGTATAACATTTTTACAGCTTACCTGATAAACAAACCGTTTACCGCCTAAATCTTTCGATGTTTGTTTTTGAGAAATTTAATTTTGAAATCCAGTACTTATTCGCTGGACACCCTGCATATAAACCTAAACTATTACATGCTAACCACATCTTATATACAGGAATGAACTTGCTAAGAGATAAAACAATGGTGTAGGGGAGACTGGGGTACAATGGACCACCCCTTATTTTTGATATTAATTCTGTTTTTGAAAGCTTCATATTTTAGTATATAGATGGCAGTCTTGAAGTAGTAAAAAGAAGTTTGAAACCATGTGCATAGCTGACATTTTAGCCATTTTATGCTTGATAATTGATTTGACACAGGGGGAGTAAGGCAAAAGTAAATATTTTCAGTGAAACATATCTTCATTTATTTATTACAGATTTGTAATTTGAAAGACATTGTGTGGAAATAAAAAGTTAAGACAATACATTATTATATTCATTATAGCTAAAACAATAGAATCCTAAATTTCTTTTTTTATCATCAAGTTTTTGTCAAACTTCCATATGGGGTACAATGGACCATGGTCCATTGTACGCCAGTTTTGTATCCCATGTTTTTAAAAGTCGAATATTATATGTGAAATTCAGAATTAATAAATTATTTTACTTCTGTGTGTAGATTAATTAATGATTCATGTTGTGTAATGCATTTTTGAAATATTTATCTGTATAATATATGCTTTCAAACATAAAAATTAGACCAAATTAAGAATTAAAAAATTATTATATTTCTGTGTGTGAATTAATTGATGATTCATATAGTGAAATGCATTTTTGAAATATTTATCTACATAATATAAGCTTTCAAATTTAAAAATTAACCCAAATTGAACACCAAAAATTAGTAAACAAAATATTTTGTGCATTTGAGGGATTTTTTTAATTTCATATAATTTGTTAATTCAATATTCCTGCGCTTATGCATACATACATCCATAATAAGTTAGATTTAAATAAAATAGTAGAATGAGAAAAACAAAAATTATATCTACTTATTAGTTTGTATCTGGATATAATAATTAAATAAGGTGAAATTCATTAAAAAAACACAGATGATGTTAAGTAGACAGGAAAAATTTATTATATTTTTTCCTTAGTCATATATTTAGATATATATATTTCTTATTATAAAGGTTTCTATTTAACTTTAAGTGGCATCATTGTACAAAAAAGATACATATCATTTTTCATATTTCTTTTAGCAATGACAAGAAACAAGCCTAGGAAAACCAATATAGGTTCTGTGCCACATGAAGTTATGGAACAGGCTGTAAAATGTATTGTGGATGATAATAAACTTAATTGTTCAATCTGCGACCGCTATAATGACTTAAAGATTAAAAAAAAATGAAGAAAAAAATGTTACTTTAGTTAGAGCTTAAGAGTGAATAAACAAATAAAAATGAATAATAAAATGTGACTAAACAAATAAAAATGAGTAATAGAATGTGAATAAACAAATTGTGATATAGTTTATCTTTTTTATCGTAAAAAATGAACTACAGTGACATATTTTTATTCAAATTACTAGTGGTCCATAGCGCGCTGTGGATTATTGTACCCCGGCATTGGGGTACATTGGTCCACTTTGTCACTTGCTATTTAAAAAAATATTTTAAAAAAGTATGCATAATTATTATTTTTGAGTTGATGCAGTATAAACTTTAATGTATAGGTAACATGCATGTACTTGATCAAAAGAAAAAAAATCAATACTTTAAGAGTAAACAGTCAAAATTTACAAAATTGGACCATTGTACCCCAGTCTCCCCTAAGCTTGGATCATAGCACCTAATATAAATCAATAGTGATCAGATTTTCTGAATATCTGTAACAACATGGGAAAAACATTAGATTTATCTAATTTTGTTTAAGGTTTTTGTCCCTGGCCGACGAAGCTCTCACGAGCTAATGCTATTCCTATGGAGAGGTTTTGCATTTCGACATTTTGAAATACATTTTTTTTTTCGCATTGCATAGCTGTGGTGCATGTCAACATCGCTCTTTTTTTATTTTTTCGATTTTGGTTGCAGATGTTTTTTATAATGTTAGTTTCACTTTCAAAATCGGTTTCGAAAATGAAAGTGCTTTTTTAAAAAATGTCTTCAACCAAATTCAAAAAAGTAAAAAGAAGGGCGATGTCGGCATGCACCTCAACTACTCAGCTATCCAAAAAAATTATTGCTTTATCTACTCTCATAGTGAACGAAGCCTGTTTTTACATAATAATAATTTTTATATACGGTATATGTTTCCAGACGTGATTCACTGTAGGAGTGAATAAAACAGATTTTATGCACTTTCTAAATGTTCTATCTCATTTTTGCGACTTTGGTCTCCTAGGATTGTGAGCTCTGAAACGTCATCAAGCAGGGTTGAAAAAAAATCCCGGTTTTTTCGAAAAAAAAAAAAAAAAATACGTGTGGCACTCGGGGACTGCCGCGGTAAAGCTATATAATAGCATTTTTTATCAACTTATGCAATTATAATTATTTATTTATGCAGTTTTTTTTGTCTTTGATATTAATTCAAGTTTTTCTTTGATATTAATTCAAGTTACACTTTTTGAGCGTGATGACCGATAAGAACCCCCTTTTTTTTCTTTTATTGAATAAATGAGAAGTCTGCCGAAGTGCCAAAGACTGCCGAACTGAAACGGCGTTAGCCGGAGTGTTAGGATTTTTTCTCGTTACGGAATTTCTAGATTCGGTCGCCGCGCTCATAGCCCGCGATAAAAGCTATGCAATAGCTTAAAAACATTTTTTTTGCTTAAACCAGGTTTTTTTGGTTTAAACCGAGTGTTTTTAAAAATCCTTTCTTTTTATATATGCATGCATATTTATTGATAAAAAAAACATTGTTGGATTACAAGTTGTGAAACTTCATTATAAAATAATTTAAATTAAATAATTACAGTGAATTTATGTAGAAAATTAAAAAAAATCATATTTTAATTTAAACAGTATTAGCAAACATTTTTATGTTCAAAGAATAAAGTGCTCTACACAGTGAAATATTGATACTCGGAAAATCTTTATAAACAATCTTTTGATTACAAATTATAAACATTTGGATGCAATTTGACAAATATAATTCCACAGTTATTCAAAAAATGTATTTTTAATACTTCTTGGGATTTTGTTTTTTGAGTGATAATTTCAAATCAACATTTTTGGTCATTAGATTCAGCAGATAACAGGGAAAAAGTAATAAGATTGTTATTATTAAAATGGAATAACTAGCATCCAATCTTTAAATACTCTTATTAAACTTCATATTTTGATTGTAATTCTTCAAGAAAATCTCCCTAATCAAGATTTTTTAAAATTTTTATAACTAGAACAAAATCTTAAAGATCGTGTTATATTATTAACTGCATTAAATAATCTAATATTTTTATTAATATTTTTATACTAAATATTGAATATTTTTAATCTATTTTATCTTTAATCATTTCACATGTCTGAAGCTTTTTTTTAGTGCTATAGATATGTTCACCAATGGATACTGATTTTAATCCTATACATAAAAAATTGACCTAAACCCACTATATCTAATTGTTATTGCTGAAATGAAGTGTCAAAAGTAGAAATAATTTATATCCAGTAATATGAAACATCTAAATTATAAAGAAAAAAGAGAAAATGTCACTAGTTTTCTTTTAAAAAAACCAATTGGTTTTTTGAGAAAAAAAACCGGTTGGTTTAAACCGTAGTTTAAACCATGGTTAAAACCATGCCAATACTGTCATCAAGTCAATGTTTTGCTGTTTATTCATGATAAACAGCGACTCGAACTTCGATGCCAAAACGGAACGTTGGATAGTTCACGCACAGAGTCATTTTGAAAATTTATTTTTACGACCGAAAGGTATTCTTACTTCATACAATTATATTGAAGCTCACAAATTTATGCTTTTGGAAATTAAAAAATTTCCTTTAATAATTTATTTCTAATTTCCTTTACAATAAAAACAAAATTTTGCACAAAATACCGCAATGTTTATATAAACCCGTTTTCTAAATTAAATATTCGAATACTAAATAAAAACATTTGAATAACGAAGAACTAATTGTAAAATGATGTGATAAAATCTAAATTCAATAAAAAAAGACCATTAATTTGCATTATATATTTTAAAAAGCGAAAACAATTTACTTACTAGGGAGCAGTAAAATGTGCATACTACAGCTAAAGTAACGACAGATGCCCAAGTTGATAAACCAGTCACAGCATTAAGGGCCAGTGAAGGAGCGTAAAGTACCACAGCCATATAAAAGATCTGAAATAAAAGTGATCGATTCACTATAGTTTAAGAGTTTAATCTGTGATTTTCTCAATAAAGAGGAAGGAAGAACTGTGTGGTATTGCTTCGAATTTGACTACTTAACTATATTTTTATTATTTTCTTTTTCTTAGCACAACAGAGTGATTTTTCCTGACCAATTCGTCATTCTTACTCCGGTAGATATGGAGGGAAAGTGAACATTGAATTCGTCGTCAAAAAAAGAAAGACAGAGTTGTTGTCCGCTATGAATGGCTGCGTGGGATATCGGAAGCAGAAACACTTAACCATTACGTGGAATTTTATGGACCACTGAGGCCAACTTATATGGGCCCGTGGGGCAGAGCCAACCCAATAACTTTGAATTCTTGCGTGTCCAATTTGTTTTGTTCTATTCATTTTTCTCCTTAGAACAATTTTTTTTTGCCAATAACCGTGCGTTTTAACTCTCCGATTGGCACCCATAAATCCAAAATGACTGAAAGGTAAACGTTTAACTTTTTCGTGTTTCAATTTGTAATCATGTTCATGATATCATAACATTACAATAAATATTAATGTCTTTATAAGATAAAACGCATAGAATAATTGCAACTATCTTAAAACATGATAGCTTGACTTAAAAATCTTATTTTTCACCAGCTGTCTACCCTTCACAGAAAAACAAACTAATTGTATTACTTTACCAAAATATCTTCGAGCCCATCCAATATTTTTCAAAAGTTGGCGCCATTGTTATGGACCGATGTGATGGCGAAACAAATGATGAGGAGATGGTGGCGCCAATTCAATGAGGGGTGACAGCAAATGTTGAACAGACCGAGACCAAGACGAACGTGCAGGACCACTACAATGAAAACAATGCTTGACTACAGTTTTAGAAAGAATACTATTTCCACACAAGCCATTCAATGTTTCTTTCGTATGCAGAACTCTTTTTCCTGGAGTGCTTTTTGAAGCTTATAAAGGGGTATGACAAATGTCTCAACTCACTTGAATTTATGTAGAAAAATAAAGTTACATCTTATCTTTAATATTTCATTATATTTTTTGTCTTTCATTCACACGTCTGTTTACAGTCACTAGGGGAAACTGATTTTCGGATTACCCCTCGTACTTTCTTAGATTTATATGTATTGCTTTTATTTTTAGTCTGAAAGATTACTTTAAAAAAAAACTTCGCCGCGAATAGGTGAGTTACAAATTTAAAGTAGCTTCCCTAAAATGTCTAATTATCTAATTACACGTTGGGAATTACTGACCTAGGGAAATATATAGGCTTTCATTTCAAAGTTTTATAAAGTTAAGTAAAATCAATTTATCTCTCGACGAGGTTTCGGTAAAGTTAATGAACCTTTTTTCGAAAACTCGTGGTTAAAGTATCTTTTTATTTATTGTTTACGCATAGACCTGGCATATTTTAAATCATAAATAGCACAATTATAGGAATTCCTTTCTGTGGTTAGATTAAAAATATCTTGAAAATGTTTGTCTTTCATACTGTTATTAGAAAAACCTAATTCCTTGACGACTTATGATGCAATAAAAAATATGACATGTAAATCGTTAAAATTAGTATCACGCATTGATATCTATAGGGTCAGAACCTTCCTTGATATGGCCGACTGAGGTCGGGCTCAGTAGCATATTTTCCTCCGGAGGAGTTGACGAGGAAACGGGGGAATGAGTGATAGAAGGGAGAAGATCATGAGTGCCGAGTGAAGGTATCTGTTTCGCTTGTGTTATTTATGCTTGATGTGGCCATACCTACACTGGTGTGAAAATTTAAGGAGTCTCAAAATGCCAATTTTCAAGGGATTTTCAAGCGATAAAATTTTCACGCGAATATTCAAAAGGAAGTAATGTAATTCAAATAATTACTATCCTTGCATAACAACTAGTCCATATAACATCTCATTCTAGTCACACATAGTCACAAGAGTTACAGTCACTACGGCGAAACAAAAAATAGGAAATTCCATACGCCTCTTTTATGAGTCTTAAATGACTATTATATGTGTTTCCATTGACAGGTCATTGTGTCTGCTGCTCTGTGGCGAGTCACCAGGTGACTTTACAATGTCTTTTCTTTGAGACTCTCGTGTGACCTCTCACCTGGAGACTCAATTTCAGTCATTGTGAACGTTGCATTATGATAAATTACCAAATAATGTTCCATTAAAATCACATGGTGACTTTTCACCACTTTTCACAGTGGTTACTTCACAATAGGGTCTCTGTAACCATTTGATAAAGTCTTGTAGCAGAAAGTCACTATGTGACTTTAATGTGACATTATTTGGTGTTTTATCATAATGCAACATTCACAATGACTTTGAAATTGAATCTCTAAATGGCACTCACATGAAAGTCTCAATAAAACGACATTGTAAAGTCACCTGGTGACTCGGCACATCGCAGTGACCAATTAGTGGAGTCACATATAGTAGTCATTTGAGACTCATAAAAGAGACGTATGGAATTTCCTATTTTTTGTTTCACCGTAGTGGTTGTGACTCTTGTGACCATGTGTGATTTGAATGAGATGTTATATGGACTAGCTGTTATGCAGGGATAGTAATTATTCGAATTATTTATTTCCTTTTGAATATTCGAGTGAAAATTACCGCTCTAAAATGCCTTGAAAATTGGCATTTTGGGACTCGTCCTTAAATCTTGCACACCAGTGTATATGCATTTAACCTAAATTATACTGTTTGTGCTATATATTTAAAGAAACATTAGATGCTTGATTTAATAACAATTCGTAGGGTAACGACGTTACATCATTCTAATTGATATCACATATGTACTACTTTATTCAAAAGTCTTTCTTAACTTTCATTGTTTTTCAACAAAAAATTTTAAAAAATAGAATGATTAAGTAGAATGACACTTTCAATTTTTCTTTTCAAAACCTTTCCATAATTTCTCTTTGACACTGATTTGTTTTGTCGGGAGAAGGATAAAATGTCTGTAGATAAATTACATTGGCGAACAAATTTTAATCTTTCTCTGGTAACGGGAGTAAAAAGTTTTTTTTTCTGCCTAATTTTGAAGTTACCGTTACAAGCAAGAGGAAAAAATATGAATTTTGTCTTCTCACAATGAAAAAAAATATTTTAATGCCTCTTCAAAAAGTTCGATTACATAAAATATTGCACATGTCGCTATTTTAGAATTATTTTCTATCGATTTGGAATTTCCGACTATGAATTTATTTATGTGGACTACCCTCTCAGCATATAACCTGTCATAAGCGGAATTTTCGTAATTGCATGTTGTTTATTTTGCCAGATGTGTGTTTCTGCTTAATTTTTGGGTACCAATATACTTAAGAACAAATGTAAAAAAATCGAGAGTAAACAACTTTCTGAAAAGTTAACAATTTTACTAAAACAGGTTAAAAACGACAACTCTGATTGTGTGAAGCAGATTTTGTAACTTATATTTCATTTATATTGGATGCATTTTAATTAGTTAAGTGCATATGGATTATGAATGTTAAAATCTTGACAGCTTGTGAGAGGAAGTACTAAGAGGAGAAGTCGACAAATCCAGTCAATATTTGGTAATAGCTGATACCAAATAATTCTAAGTGAGAACAGAAAGCTGTTGTTTTGCAATCGTATTACTAATCTACAGGGTGATTCCAAATTTTTTTTACAATAAAAGAGAGGTGATAGTACACATCAAGACAAACAATATTAAATAGGAGACCAAGGGTCCAAAACGTTTTCCTAAGGAGATAGCCGCCATTAAAGTTTAGGGACCAAAATTTCAAATAAACATAAAAAACGGAAAAATCGGTCGATTGATTTGCGGTTTTCACTAAAATTATTCTTTATGTCGGCATTTTCTTAAAATTAAATTATAAAGATAAATTTCAAAAAATGCCGATAGAGGGCGCTTTAGACTTTGGAGTATCGAACAACTATTTTTTGCCGGTATGTTTTGCATCTCATTAAATGTTTTCGTAAGTTTACACTCAAACTTAAATTTTGAGCTCAAAATCTGTATTTGGGAGTGGTTAAGTAACACAAACTGAGCTGTGTTCAGAGGGTTCAAATTTCAAATGATTAAAAAAAAACGGAAAAATTGGTCGATTAATTTGCAGCTTTCAATAAAACTATTCTTTATTTAGGTATTTTCGGGAAAATAAATTATAAAGATAAATTTCAAAAAATGCCGACAGAGGGCGCTTTAGACTTTGGAGTAGAGATGTGTCATTTGTTGAGGAACGATTCCAAAGGAACGGTTCCGGCGGTGGAACTGAACGAACGGTTCCTGTCTGTAAAAAGGATTCGTTCCTTTTCGAAACGATTCCGAAATGGAACGATTCCTCGGACTCATTCCGAAAAGGAACGGTTCCTCGGACTAGTTCCGAAAAGGAACGGTTCCTCGGACTAGTTCCGAAATGAAACCATTCCGAAAAGGAACGATTGATAGGACTCGTTCCGAAAAAGAACGATTCCTCGGACTAGTTCCGAAATGAAACCATTCCGAAAAGGAACGATTACTCGCATTCGTTTCGAAAAGGAACGATTCCTCGGACTAGTTCCGAAATGAAACCATTCCGAAAAGGACCGATTTTATTTTAAAATAAGATATATTTTGATTTATTTAAGCAAAGTGTATTGCCCAAATACCCTTCAAATGTGTATGAAAAAAAAGCGGGGGGGAGGGGAGACGAAGAAAAACGAAAGAAAGAGAAAAGAAATTAAAGTTGTAGGAGAAAATAAACGTTTAATAAACTACAACTGCGCATTATATCCTCTTAAATTTAATGTTTAGAAAATTAAAAGTATATTATTTTACTTCATTTAACATATTGTCTGTTACAAATTATTTACTGTCATCTTGACTTAATTACAATACTATTTGAAGTGTTCATGGAAAATTGATCTAAAAGAAATAATTTACGAAGTTGATTTTTTATATCTGAGTGAAAAAATGTCCCAGCTAGGATTCGAATAGAGAACCTAAACGTGCTTTATCGATTGAGTACCAGGATCCGAAGGTAATGGAACACCATATAGACTTAGATACATGCACTAATACTTTTTTTAATTGGTAAATATATCATACGAAATGATATATATATATATATATATATATATATATATATATATATATATATATATATATATATATATGTATGTAATGAATTTTCAAGAAAAACAAGATTAAAAGAAAAAAAACTGATTTGAAACGGTTTTGAATAATATAAGAAATACATCACCATGTCATAAAAATTGCACTTTAATGGGATACTAACTGATTTTCGATTATTTTAATAGCTACGCACTTTTATGTATATTTCGGTTTCATGCTATTTTTCCTCAAGTATAATTTGAATTTGAGAATCTTCTTTGTCAAAAGAAAAATAAGACCAGCTAATAGCGCTCGCTCATGTATCACTTTATAAGTTTGGCGTCTTGTTTTTCTCTCCTGAAGAAGATGATTAAAAAACAATCTTGAAACTCTCGAAGATTGTTTTAATCAACTTACATTGAGATTTATTACATAGAGGAAAATCTGTTTGAACAATAGTCCAGGCATTAGAGACCGTATTGGGTCTCTACCTAGCACACGATAATTCTGGAAAAAGGCTTTTTTTATGTTTTTTAATTCGCTAAATCCGAATTTTCAACTTCCCACCAAAATTTTCCTCGGCAACTCCCCTAAAATTTGGTAAAATACTCCCCTCCTCCCCCCTCCCAAAAAAGTTATTTAAGAAAAAAAATCAATTATTTTGTCGTTTTAGTTAAAAAGTATGCAGAAATTTTGTAAGTATACAAAATTTGCAACAAATACGATGCATGACTGAGACGTAAGATGAACGGGAAGAGGGTAGCCTGCCTCTCAACATGCGCCGCGGCTCTACATGCATTACGTTATGCAATTCCACTTAAATTCCTCAAATCTGAGATAAATATTCAGAAGGACTACACAAACTAATTTAAAATTACTGTAAAACATATTCAAAGATGTATCAGTATGTATGGATGCCTCTAATATGCACGCATTTAGTAAAAACCTCTAGAAGTAAATAATTTTAACAATTTTAAATTAAATTAAAAGATTTATTAAATTAGATTGCATTAAATGCACTTAATGGATGTTCTTTTGTGTCACCTACAGGCGACATCAGGACTGAGGAGGTTAACCAATCGCATGATATGTCTTCGCTCTCCCGTTACTCCTCCGAATTTTTCCTGTAAGACTTACTTTATGTTTTTGGGATTGCTGAATCCGAATTTTTAACTTCTCACTAAAATCCTCCCTCAAGAAAAGAAAAAAAGTAAAGAAAAAGAAAATTTAAAATGATACCCAAAATACGTTTAATTTTGGATATTATAATAAAAAATATTAATTTTAATATATATAAATATATATATATATATATATATATATATATATATATATATATATATATATATATATATATATATATATGTGTATATATATATATATATATATATATATATATATATATATATTTAATTAAAAGTTTTTGGAAAAAAGGAAATTCAGAAAGCAGGCAAAATTTGCTACAAAAAAGATACGTGACATCATGACGTAGCATGAACTTGGAGGAGGGAGTCTGCCTCTCAACATGCGCTGTGGCACTGTATAGTCTGCAGTCCCGTGAAAAAGGGGAGGGGTGCGACAGGGGCGGTCACTCCGATCGCGGAAACTTAGGGGGCGCCAAAATTATACTACCAACGTTATTTTTTGGCCTGCCGCAAGAAAAAGTTGGGGGGTTCCCCCCCCCCCCCAGCTTACAAGGGGAGATTGAGAGCGTAAGATTGAGAGCTAGATTGAGACTTTGCCGCGGGTACAGTTTTCTCTTTGGACGACCCTGGTCGCCTGAGTCAAGGCAATAGAGATCATATAGGGGCTATACCTAACAAAATTCATGGTAGCTCTAGAAAATACTTATTTTATGTTTTGTGAATAGCTGAATGAAAATTTCTCCAGGCAACTCCTCTCCCTCAAACACATGCACACAAATTTTGGTAAAAGCGGAATTCCATAACTTAGTGCACGTAGCGCTGTGAGGCAGGCTTCCCCCCCGCACACACTCCATTCATCCTAAGTCATAATGATATGCATCGTACTTCTTTGAAAATTCTGTCTACTTTCTGAATTTCTAGATAATTTTTCCCCCAAAAATATAAAAAACCTATATTGGCGATTATTTTACTTTTTTCTGGGGGGAGGGGGGGAGAAGTAAAAAATTCGGATTCAATGACCCAAATACATAAAATAAGAATTATTGAAAGTTCGGAGGAGAGAAAAAGCAAACGATGTTCCCCCCTCCCCTTTCATCCTACGTCATAATGTTATGCATCGTATTTCTTGGAAATTTTGTCTGCGTCTAAATTTATAAATATTTTTTCGCTAAAACAGTAAAAAATTGAATTTTTTAAATTTTCTTTTGGGGTGCATTTTATTAAAAATTGGGGGAGGGGAGTTGCCGGGAGAAATTTTGGCTGAGAAGATACAAATTTGGATTCCCTGACCCCCCCCCCCCCAAAAAAAAAAAAAAAAAAAACACAAGCGAAGGGGTCACGAAGGGGTTAAGGGTGTATTCCAATCCAAACTGCTTATTGTCTGATTTATTCTTAAAATCATTTTTGCTCTCAAACGTTTCAAACTGGCAATTTTCTTTCTTAGAAAGTACACAATGCGCCGTGCTTGTCTTTTTTTTTTTTTTTTTTTTTTTACAATTGCAAAAAATATTGTAAAAAACTGTTGTCAACGTTGACGTTTAGACCTGAATTTCCTGAAGAGGGAGATCTATGAACGAAAAAAATGGTCATACTGGGAAAGTAATTGTTTATAAATCAAATTCTAAAGAATTGAGCGAAAAAAAAGAAATCACGCTGCCTCTTATACATCTCTTTAAAAATCATCTCAGCAAGTTTCGCGTATCTACTTTTAACCCTTTCCGGCACGGGCAAAATCTGTTAGTAAAATAAGAAGATATTGACTGTAAAAAGTCGCCTGTGGCAGCCCTGTACTTTGTAACATGTTTCGGAAACGATTCAACAAATTTTAAACCGACGTCATCAAATTTTGTTTCGTTTAACTTTTTCCGGCACGGGCAAAACCTGTTAGTAAGATGAGAAAATATCGACTGACACCGGAATTCACAAACGATTTTTTTAGATATTTTGAATCCCTTAATTTAAGCCTTTGTTGCAAAAGCAAACTTTTACTAAAATGTTATTGGTGCCGTTTGCAAGTTTGGAATTAAAATTAGGTATCCCAGACCGGACACAGTGTGCCTGAAAGGGTTAAAAATGTGTCTGAAACTGTATCGGAATTTTTCTCGAAATGGGCAGACTCCGAAATTCCCAATTCCTGAGGAATCGTACTGAAATGGACCAACTTGGAAAACGGCCGGTTATGAGGACCGATATATAAGTTAAAGATTACGTTAGGTTGAATTTTGAAAAGGAAACAAATCATAGACCCTTATGTCAAATATTAGATCAATAAAGAAATTTCCTACGTAAAAATAATAAAATAAATCGAAGGTCATTTCACGACAGATTTTGAAGGGCATTGAAAATCTAATAGATCGCCGCAACAGCCTGATGACCAAAACCAAAGCTACAGTAAAATTTCATGGATAAACTATAGCGATAAATGAAAGATCAACCAAATGCAAATTTTCAAGAGGAATTATGTTTAATACAATAAATCATAAACTCAGGGAATACTTATATTATGGGGATTAGAAATAACTATGCTAATTAATAGCGCACACAAATGAATAAAATGAACTCTTAAAAACAAAATGATCTGTCCAAAATATTTAAAAATTAAAGCAAACGATAAGAAATGATATGAAAAAAATGAATACATAAGAAAATAAATTAGTTATAAATAATAAATATTAGGGATTGCATGTTGCTCCGAGATCTGTTATTCCTGTTTCTGGATTCGTTCCCTTTTTCGTAAAATAGTTTCGGACGCGTTTTTTCCCTTGGAACCTTTTTTTTAAAAAAATCATCCTATTTTATCGGATTCCTTCTTTTTTTTATCTCAAAGACATTCCTTTTTTTTCTCGGATTCGTTCCATTTTTATCGGATTCGTTCCTTTTATTAAGGATTCGTTCCTTTCTTTCTCGAATTCGTCCTTTTTTTTCTCGAATTCGTTCCTTTTTCTCAAAATCGTTCCTTTGTCGAAATCGTTCCTTTTTTTACGGATTCGTTCCTTTTTTCCTTGAAATCGTCCTTTTTTCTCGAATTCGTTCCTTTTTCTCAAAATCGATCCTTTATCGGAATCGTTCCTTTTTTTCGGAACGATTCCAATAGGAACGAGTCCAAAGAACTCGTTTCTTTTGGTGAACGAATCCGGCTGGAACGGTTCCTTAAAAGGAACGATATTGCCCATCTCTACTTTGGAGTAATGAACAACTATTATTTGCCGTTATTGTTTGCATCTCTTTAAATGATTTAGGAAGGTTAGACTCAAACTTAAATTTTGAGCTTAAAATCTGAATAGTAGGGAGTGGTTAAGTAGCACAAACTGAACTGTGTTCAAGGGGTAGAGGGAGGTTCAAATTTAAAGTAATTATAGAAAATGGAAAAATTGGTCGATTCGTTTGCGGTTTAAAATAAAACTATTATTTAAGTCAGGATCTTCTTGAAAATAATTTTTAAAGATAAATCCCAAAAAATTTCGTCAGAGGACGCCTTAAACTTTAGAGTAACCAACAATTCATTTTAACCATTAATTTTTGGTTCTAATTAAATGCTTGCAAAAGCATTTTAAATGTTCTCGGAAGCTTAGATTTAAACTTAAATTTTGAGCTCAAATCCTGAATCGTTATGAGGAGTTAAGACGCGCAAACTGAAGTGTGTTCAGGAGTTAAAATTTAACCCTCTTTCCTCCTCAAGCACAATTCAATTTTTCGCTACTTAAACACTCCCAACGATTCAGAATTTGAGACTAAAATTTAAGTTTATGCATTTGAAAGCATTTGATGAGATTAAAAAAAATAACAGTTAAAAATAGTTGTACGCTACTCCAAAGTCTAAGGCGCCCTCTATCGGCATTTTGTGAAATTTATCTTTAAAAATTATTTCCAAGAAAAAACTGATTGATCAAGAAAACTGCTGATTTAAAAATTAGTTTTAGCAAAAACCGCAAACGAATCGACCAATTTTTCCGTTTTTTACAATTATTTAAAATTTGAACCCTCTGAACACATCTAAGTTTGTCTACTTAACCACTCCCAGCTATTCAGATTTTTTTAGTTCGAGCCTAAGCTTATGAAAACATTTAATAGGATGCAAAAATAACGCCAAAAAGAGTGTTTCGTTACTTTAAAGCCCTCTTACGCCCTCTATCGGCATTTTTTGAAATTTATCTTTATAATTTATTTTTACGAAAATACCTAAATAAAGAACAGTTTCAGTGAAAACCGCAAATCAATCGACGAATTTTTCCGTTTTTTTATAATCATTTCAAATTTGAACCCTCTGAACACAGCTCAGTTTGTGTTACTTAACCACTCCCAACTACAGGTTTTGAGCTCAAAATTTAAGTTTGAGTCTAAGCTTACGAAAACATTTAATGAGATGCAAAAAATACCGGCAAAAAATAGTTGTTCGTTACTACAAAGTCTAAAGCGGCCTCCATCGGCATTTTTTGAAATTTATCTTTATAATTTAATTTCAAGAAAATGCCGACATAATGAATAATTTCAGTGAAAACCGCAAATCAATCGACCGATTTTTCCGTTTTTTACGTTTGATTGAAAGTTTGGTCCCTAAACTTTAATGGCGGCTATTTCCTTAGGAAAACGTTTTGGACCCTTGGTGTCCTATTTAAAATTGTTTGTCTTGATGTGTACTTTCACCCCTCTTTTATTGTAAAAAAAATTCGGAATCACCCTGTATATGGTTTAGGGCATAGGCAGAGTTTTCGCTGTCGTTCGCCATTGTGCTAAATTGCGAATAAATTCTTCATTTGGCGAGTAAACAAGCGATTAGATTCGCCAAATTGCTAGATCTCAATTTTGGTTTTTCTTTCATTTCTTTTTCGTTTTACATACATTTGCATATATGCATATTTTTAATATATCTGTAGCGGATAGTTAAAATTAAATTAATAACAATCGTTTTCTCAGTTATAAAAACTTGGATTATTTTAGAACGCATTGAATAAGGGAGATACATTACAAAATTAAAGGATTTTTTTTTGAGGGGGGGGGGTGGATACACGGCGAATCTATTTAGCTAATACTTTTTTTCATTTGGCGAATGTTTTTAATTTTTAATTAGCCAAATTACTAACGTTGATCAAATGTCAGCAAGAACACTGGGCATAGGTGTATTAAAAAAGTGGATTCAATAGTCCGTTGATTTTTCCATAATTAACGAAGTCAGTTTGTAGTTTAAAGCATTTATTCATCAAACATGAAATATTAAAACAAGTCTCACTTATAAAAAATTATATATAATGCTTCACGCCATGGCATCAATCTCTGTGTCATGTTATATTATTTTTAAAACCAACTTGGAAAGCTACAAGCCTCGTAGAGACCAGATAGCATATTCCGAAATACTCGAAACAAGACAGAATTCTGAGCTCCAAATTCTTGCATCTGCTTTTTATTAGATTCGTGAAGGACGATATCGACGTATACGATAAAAACGTAAAATACTTAATACGATATAGACGTAGTACATAAACGAACCTATCAGTGAAAGGTGTACTTCTAGAGATATGCAGCTAAGTTAATGATGCAAAAGAGAGGGGCTTAAAGAGAATAAATCCCATGCGTAAAAGCAAAGTGTTTAAGTTAATAAGTCAAAAGCGTAGCGTCGAAAAAGTGTGGGAAACTATATTAGTAAAACTAAGATTGGAAAAAAAGTATGGCTTTATAAAACGTCGAAAATAAAAACTAGATTTTTCTCAGAATATAATAGGTTGGACAGCTGATAAAATTTATAAAAGCACTGTAAGCTCTTGATAAAGATTTTGTATAAAATAATTATTAGTATACGCGTCTGATAATTAAAAGGAAATTATAGAGGAATAAACAATAGACATTATTAAGAAGTAGGAAAATAGGGAATATTGCGAAAAATTAGAATAATTTAGATGAATATTGCGAAGTGGAATTCTTTTTTAATTTACACTTTTAATTTACATTTTGTCCTTTTAAATTTTCTAAACTTTTTTAAATATAAAAAAATGTACTATATTTTCGATAAATCTTCTTTTATTATTTATTTACATTCATCATTTAAATATTGAAAGATACCACGAATTTAATTAAAAGACAGCCTGACAGAGATAGGCGTGTATTGCATCAAATTGTGATAAAAATATAAAAAATCTACTGCTACAAAAGTCACTACTCACCAAAAATCTGCTCATAAATTCTATTTGCATCAAAAAAGTATGAAGGGAAGTGCGCTAGTAAGATTGTCCTGCTCCATATAAGTCAAGTTTATATCATCTTTGAAAAATGTTTCCATGTTTTATCCCACCCCCTATGCATTAAAATTATGATAAGTAAACAATTACTTAAAAATGATAAAATAATTCTATTCAGAATGACGTACATCAGCCTAAATAGAGATATTTTACCACTTTTATAGTATTTCCATGCATATTTTAAAACAATTATTTATCAACAATAATGATAAAATGTTAATTAAAAATAGTAAACACACAAACAAACAAAAGATAAATAAAAAATTCGGATTGACACATAAAATCGTACAGAAAAAACAACAACAAAAAAACATTAGAACAAGTTGAATGTAGATTCTGCCATTGCAGAATTCAGTTTCGCCTCCGATTAGAAAAAAAAAAAATCGATAGAGGTCTTTTAGAAGGGCGGCCCCGTTTAGAATGCGATGAACTAACTTCATTTTTCTTGTGTTTGTCAATATAATAGCAAAAAGAACGGCGTAAAATACTCAATTGATTAGCAATTTCTCTCTGAGACATTGGAATTGCGGAATAATAAAGTGATACAATTTGACATGCTACTTCTTCATTGACTAGATTCATCAAAAACGTATTTTTTCTTTAAGTTAAACGCTTTTTTATAGACTCTGAGAAAAAGGAAATGCATTTTAACAATAAAACGAGTGGAATCCCGTCGAATTCGACGAATGAAATATTTAAAAGACCCGATCGATTTGGTTTTAAAAAAAGCAAAAGTAATTACATTATTGAATAAATATATAATAAATATATTTCCAAACTTAATGTCAAGTTTGCCAGTTACAATTTTGCATGCAAATATTCGCATATCTTCAGTTAAAATTGTAATACGAGTGCCGGCGAAATCCAGAAATTTATATATATATATATATATATATATATATATATATATATATATATATATATATATATATATATATATAAACTAATTTAATTTTTATTATGACATTATTTTCACTAACTGAAGTCATCTGAAAGTAAAATCTCAATCTCAGTGTCCATAATGAAAAGAAATATTGAAATGTAATATCGTTATGAGTAAAAATGCGATGTTTTAAATAGTGACGTCATTTTCTCTTCAAATGTTTTTTAAAAGTTACTGTTATTAGTAATATGAAAAAGGCATCCGCAATAATATTGTAATTCCCATTTATCTGGTTGCTGAATGACATCATTTTCCTCATTTGAAAATTTTCGTATTTTGCTTTAGACATTAATTTTTATCATAAATTATTTCTGTTATTTTATTTACATTATTAATATTATTTCTCAGTAAATATATTTTTTTACCTCAATTAGTGCATAATTATACACAATCATTTCATTGTGGTTAAATTTTACGAAAACAATTAACTTTTTTCTTTTAAATGCGAGGACATGTTCACTGATGAAATAAAGCTTCTGACTTGTGGAAAGTGATAATGGAAAATAAATTTTTATTATCGAGAGAAAAGCTAAACTGAGTTGCCACCATTTTGAAGAAATATCGTAAAAATCATTTAAAATTAAAAATAAAATATAAAAATGGAAATAAATTAAAAAATAGCTAAAATGGGCACAACTACAAATAAATAGCTTTCATTTAAAAAAATAATTATCAAAATCTGTTGAGTAGAAAATTCAGGCCTGATGGCTAAAAAAACAGCCAGGTCTTTTAAATATATAGATTGTATGAATGTCTCGTTTTAATGGCCAGATTATGAAAAAGTGAGCCACAATTTTTGACACAACACTTTTTAGCTTGCCTGAAAGAAATAGCATCGGAGGCTAATAATTTGGTTATAACATAAAAATGGTATATTTGTGCTTCGTTTTATTTTTATTCAAATAGTGTGTTATGTGTCAGTTCCCGCAGTCGAGTTTATAAATTATTTATAATTTGTTACTTGTTTCATTTATCTATAACTTTCATTTAATTAAACATAAAACTTAAACATTAGTTAACTGTTCATTAATAAAGTTTCACTAATTTTCCCTTTCAGTCTGCTTCAATTTAAAATAAAATTTCCTTGGAAAATTTTTTACTTACCATCTGAAGAGTAAAGAGGAGAGAAGCTATCGTTCTTGTGCTTTGTCCAAATCTTCTTTCTAAATACTTAACAAAATAATAAATGAGTTTGTAAAGTAACATAAATCCAATAAGATTTTGAGAGTTAAAAGCAAAAAAAGTGTGTAAAATCTGTTCTATGAACTGATACATTCTTAAATTAAAAGATAAAAATCTATGCGACTTTAATTTGTGTAATTATGCATATAGTGTAATATTTTTAAATTGTATTTAAGAAATTTTGAAAAAAGATTTTTTTTATCTGCTACCATAGTATTAGATTCGGAAATTTTAAGCAGAATCTGATTTGATAATAAGGGTTTCCACTGCAAAACATATATGTCAGCTATAGTACGAAAAACATTTCGATTATGAAATAGGTTTTGTAAATTATATCGCAAGAATTCCTTATTAATAAATATTAAAGTCCTGGCTAGTTATTAAAGATCTCTTGTAATTCCAACATTTCAACTATTATCGTACAGCATGATATGAATAATGTTTCATACAGAATGTTTATGAAACCAATGGACTTTATGAAACCAATTTTTGTAGTTTAAATGCAGTCATTGTTTATTTCATTGGCTAGATTCTAACTCTGGCTCGAGCTTTCAAAAATATCAGAATGCTTCTTAACTCTTTCGGGTTTGGTGTGCTATGAATAGAACATACTTTATAATTTAGCATTATTTTGTTTTTACAAACATTTTTGGTACTGTTTATATGTAGTGATGCCAATGTGCATCTATGCTTTTACTATATAGCTTCATTTATGTTTAGGCAATTAGTAGTAATAGTAATATTATTAAATATTTGCTTAATTAAAATAACAAATAAAGCCTTTGTGCACAAATGTTAAAAGATAGAAAACCAACGATTATAAATGCACAAATAAAGTATGAAAAGGCGAGCAAACAGCTGTTTCGAATCTACTATCGAAATTCTTCTTCAATGCAAAAACTCAGCGAGCTAGACAAAGCAAAACTGAGTCTAAATTAAACTAAGCAAAACTGATCTTTTTGCACTGAAGAAGAATCTCGATAGAAGATTCGAAACAGATGTTTGTTCACCTTTTCATACTTTATTTGTGCATTTATAATCGTTGGTTTTCTATCCTTTAACATTTGCTTAATTCTCTTTGAACCGTTTGCAATTTTTTTGTTTTAAACATGCATTTCACTAAATTTAAAACAAAGATTACTTTTCTGCAAAAATCATGTGTAATAAAGCGCAAAAAGTATTAGAAAGTTGTAATTTAAGTTAAATTTTCTTGTATTATATAAACATTTCGAAACATCTCCAAAAAGGTCTCTCTTCCTTAGCCTATTGTTATATGAATATGACTTGGATAGTACGGAAAACAATAACATTCGTTATGTTTCAGACAATGAAATATTCGTTTCTAATTATCTATTTAGTTAGGTAGTGTTGATGTTATTAAAGTAAAAGTAATTTTTATTTTTTGAAAATTGAAAAGAAAAATCGGACCCAAAAGGATTACTATTGTTATATTAATTTTTTACAACGCCTCTTGGAAGGTTTTCTAAAGTCATTTCAATGTTCGTCGACAGCGTCTTCATAATGTTCAATTACAAAATAAAATAAAAATAAATAAATGAAAGCAAAAAATAAACAAATAAATAAATAAATAAATAAAATAGCGAATGATAAATGAAATTTTGTGATACTACTACATGAAGCAGGGTTGTAACAGAAAAATAGATGTTTTTAATCAATCATTGGCAGAAGAAAACTAACTAAATGGGTTTGTGAAAGCGAAAACGAATAATAATTTCATTTAAATCGTATAATAATAAAAAATACATACTTACAAGAATATAAGTCTGTTTATAATACATATTTTTGCATTAATTTGTTAACAGAGAAATTAATTGAGAAATTAAAACTTACATTTTACGTATCAATTAACTATGATCAATTCACCAGCATCCCGGGCGAATCTGGAAAACCTAATTATCCAAGCTAAGTTTTATTGATCATAGTATTAAGTCTAATATCTGAATCAACTCAAAATAATAAACCACAGGTTATGGAACTCCAGTAAATGCTGGATATGAAATTATACTAGATTAATTTTAAGACAATTATTAAAATTGTTAAATAATTCATCAAAAACTCGTAAATTTCCATCTGGGCGAAAAACTTAATCAGTTTGAGAAATTGTTTTAAAATTAATCTAGTATAATTACGCATTCAGTGTTTACTGAAGTTCCATAACCTGTAATTTATCACTTAGAGCTGATTTAGGTATCGGTCCAAATGTTATGATAAATGAAGTTAGCTTGGTTAATTAGATTTTCAAGATTTATCCGAGATAACTTAGTTGGCAAAGCATGACAGCTTCAGTCAAGACATGCCTGGTTCGAATCCTGACCTGGACATATTTCAGCCAATTGGAAAATTACGATTCATATGATTTATTTATGAATTAAAATAATCGTGCTGCAATTGATCTCGTGTAATAACGTATGTAGCATTTGCCGGAGTAACATAACCTGTGATTTATTTTGTTGAGCTTATTCATATATCAGACCATATGCTGTGATCCATAAGGTTAACGGAGTGAATTAGGTCCATCATATTCGCTCAAGATGGCTTAGTTGGCAAAGCATTGGCGGCTTTAGCCAAGAAATCCTTGTTCAAATCCTATCCCGGATATTTTTCACCCATGTGAAAATTTACAACGCATATAATTTATCTAGCAATTGACTAATTATACTAAAGATTAATCAAATGCATTTTTGTTTATGTAGCAGTATTTTATATTAATTCTTCTAATTTTGCTAAACAGTGCATGTAAATAATGCTACTTTTTCGTGATTTCATAGAATGGTAATGAGTGGAAGGAATGGAAACACATTAGTTTTTGAGTTTTTATTTTTTCAGTGTAACTTAACTGAAAAGGAAGTAAATTAATAAGAATTTATTTACCAACACTGAACTAACTAAACGAATCAAATTTCTGTCTTATATTCGGTTATAGTACATACGTGGGCTAACATTAAAATTATAACAAACATTATAAACTGTAAAAGAGCGTAAGTTAACTTAAAAATAAGGAAAAATAATTCTTTGACCGTAATCATACCACTAATTTTATTTATAAACAACCCGCTGTTTTCTAAAACACATGTTCTGTGATATCAATAAATTTATATGTATATATGCAATTATAAAAATTTAAAATAATACAATTTATTATAAAATTACAAAGTCCTATTTAAAAAGTCCTTCCGGCAATGCCGGGAGGAAGAGGTAGCTTTCATATACTTATTTATTTATTTTAAATTAAGTTATATTATTCAAATATACGAAGCTCAAATTAGTGGAACACGATTATATAAGACTGAATACTAGTTTTTGTCAATACTGAATATTAATAGGAATTTTTAGAAATTGGTCGTCTTTTATTCAACCTGGTTTTATTTTAAGCGATTTATAGGATCGCCAAATTTCACGATATCCATTTTACAGCAACATGATGGATAAAACAATCAATGAGTTTGGTCGGAATCTTAATTCATGTGAACATGCACACTCACATTGAAATCGATTAATATATACGAGTGCTGTCGCGGGCAAATTGATTTTTTTTAAAATGTCACCCACATTAGAAATTCCCAGGCGTTTTTCAAGGTAAAGACAAAGTAAAAAATACTCCGGAATTCATTATTAAGATAAATAGTTTAGAAAGAATATTTTTTCAATTTCTAATTTTTTGTTTGTGCATCATTATACATTTATAAGATTTTTGACAAACTTAAATGGCTGCCATTTTGAAACAAGATGGCGGATAAAGTTGGCCCGTGAACTCGGTCAAGACATTGGTATTTACCATGTACAAACGGAGTTATATCGAAATCAGTTTATAAATATGCGCATTATCGCGTGACAAAGTTCAGACCGTTTCAAAATGTCAATCACACTGGAAACTGAAAGTGCTAAAATTCAGCCATTTTTCAAGATATAGATGAAATAAAAAATGCTTTGGAATCTTTGTATCAAGGTCAAAACACAAAAGAAAAATCTTTTTCAATTTCTTATTTTTTGCACCTAGTTTTAAAATTGAAATTAAAAAAAATCAATATTCCGCCATTTTGAAACAAGACGGCGGTTTAGAACTGGCCAACGAACTCGGTCCAGGCATCGGTATGTACTATCTACGCACCAAGTATCATTCAAATCGGTATATAAATACGCGTGTTATAACGTGACGAAAACCAGATCATTTCAAAATGTGAGCAACACTAGAAATTAAAAGTGCTATAACTCAGCCATTTTTTAAGCTACAAACGAAACAAAAAATACTTTGGAATCTTTGTATCAAGGTCAAATGCATAAAAGAAAAATCTTTTTCAATTTCTAAATGTTTTCTACCTAATTTTAAATTTTAAATTTAAAAAAAAAATTTAAATGGCTGCCATTTTGAAACAAGACGGCGGATGGAACTGGTTATGGAACTCGGTCCAGGTTTCATTATGTACTATGTACACACCAAGTTACATCCAAATCTATTTATAAATACGCGTGTTATCACGTGACGAAAATCAGATCGTTTCAAAATGTCAGCCATAAGAAAAATCCAAAGTGCTATAACTCAATCATTTTTTAAGATATAGACAAAGTAAAAAGTGTTCTGGAATTGGTGTTTTAAGTTCTAACGCATAAAATAAAAATATTATTCAACTTTTAATTTTTTCGCGTTTCATTTTAAATTAATTTTTTTTTAAATTTTTAAATGGCCGCCATTTTGAAACAAGATGGCGGATGATGCTGGCCAACGAACTCGGTCGAGATATTTGTATGTATTTGTATGTACTATGAACATACCAAGTTTCATTCAAATCGGTTCATAAATACGTTCAGATATATATATATATATATATATATATATATGTGTGTGTGTATATATATATGTCAACATTTAAACGGAGGGTGGTTTTGGGGTCTGGGATTCATGATCGGTTAAATTTTACCAAAATTTTATGGAAGTGTTTTCCTCCGGAAGGCTGCAATAGGTAGCTTTTTACATTTTTAGTGAAAGCTACCTAAAAGGGGAGAATTATGCCCCGAGTGTCATACATGAGAATTCATTTTAGATGTTATAAATTTATATAAATATATGTATTGCGACAAAATCAAGCTAGAAGTGGTGAATTAAGCTCCAAAGGTATCATATGGAATTTCTTTTGCAAGTTAATGTATCTATTAACTCCAAATTATTAGTTTAGTTAAGGTGAAATTTGAAGTCTTAAAATTACTACGTGTGTCTCTAATAATTAGTATTACTATCATTGCATACATATATGGGGAATCTAATTAAAGGGAACTTTAGGATCTGCATAAATCTGAATCAACTAGATAAAAATAACTGCTAATGTAATTCATTTGAATGCGTGGCGGCTCCAGATAAAAAAATAATATATTTGGGTAACATGAATGCGAGAATACAAACAAGATGAATTATGTGCAGCTGGGTATTATTGTGATGACAAAATATTGGAGTCATGAACGCACGAAAGTAGTACAGATCTTCGTTTTATTCTATTATTATAGAATATGCAACTAGAACGGTTACGAGTGCAATCATTTTAAGTAAACTTAGCCGATAAAATAATGATATGTTAATTTTATTTATTTTATATCAATATTTAATTTAGCTTCATAGTTTAATACAGAAAAAGATTAATTTTACCAATTTACTTATGAAAAATATGCAATTTATGTCACATTATTCTTATTGCAAGATCCATCAGCAATAAAGATTAATAGGTATCCTAACAAAATAATAAAGAATCATCTTCAACTTATGACTCAGACATACATACAAGTAAATTGCAGATAGTTAGTATTCTGAAAAACAATCAAGGAAGAATTTGACTTTATAATTAATAAAACCACTAAAATGCATAAGATATATATATATATATATATATATATATATTTTTTTTTTTTTTTTTTTTTTTTTACAATCAAAAGATTTCTTTTAGTCTACGGCAGGCATGTCAAACACGTGGCCGGCGGGCCACAATTGGCCCTCCAGGAATTTCTCTGTGGTCCGCAAGCCTTTAGCATTCTCGTATGTTTGATTCAGTTCTTAGTTGATACAGAAAATAAACTTTGCATTGCAAATATTGCAGCGTTGCAAAATTGGAGAATGATTTTATTCAAAATATCTACCATTATTTCAGAATATTAATCTTCATTACATTTAATGGCAGGTATCGACATGCATTAAATTTAATGATCCGTAATTAAATAAAGAAAAGTTTAATTTTTAAATTAATGGTTGTTATTTTGGATGAATTTTTTTACAGTTTGTCATAGATGAAGCAAACAACAGCGATTCATAACACTACTGTGGCATAAAAGATGCCAACATACAGTCATGAGTATGATTAAATCTAATTCATTTTAAATTTCGTTTCCAAGAGACAGGGTTTGCAAAAGTTATCAATAAGAAAGTTAAGGAAATAATATCTTAATCTGTAAATTAAAAAAATAAAAAAAAAATTATATATTTTCCCCTAATAGTTTATTATATGTTTTATATTGAAACGATTACATTATTTTTTTGCACTCCTTGATTCACTGTGACATTACAATGTAATGCGTGGTGTTTTTAGGTATTAAAAATGTATCGAAAATCAATTAAATACAACGCTAATTTCTAATTAAAAGTCTCTAAAAAATCAAAAGAAATAAATAGCTTTAAAAGAGAAAATATAATACGATTTCGCATCTTGTAAAATAAAAATAACAATAGTAATAATAATAATAATAATAGTAATAGTAACAAAAAAAATTTACCCAGTTTTTATTATTTGGCTGCATGCATAGACGAAAGCGAGCATTTTGGACAAAAATACATTAATTAATTTCATTCTTAAAAATCATTGTAAATTATCTATGCGTGATCTTTATATTTCTTGATGATGAAGATATAATATCACAGATACACAAAAGTCAATTTGAAATAATTTTTTATACTTAAACAAAGACTGAAAAATTGTGTTTGACATGTAGAAACTTCGTTGAAGTTTTCTAAGAATTTACTCACAATAAATAGATTTTAAACTAAAAATTTCTTGAAAAAATCTGTTCGTGAAGCATATTAAAAAAAATCCATCTGCTTAAATAAATAAATAGGAAAAAAAGATTAGATGCAATTGCACACAACTCTAAATCGTTCAAGTTAGAATAAGGGATGTTCAGATTAGTTAAATAAATTTAAAAATATGCAGGGGTATTTTTATAAATATTCATGATGTAACCAGAAACTTCAGTAATCTGTAATTTCAATATGTGTTGCTATAACTGAAAATTTTGATTAAATTAACAAATCTTCATTATTAGACAGTAGCCATGAGTAGCCACCAACAAATATTTTTTAATAGCCACTTTTTATCACTTAGTGGCCTTGTAACCGTTGGCTAGCGTTAATTTTGCCCTTTAACTTTATAATTTTCGAAAATATAGGTGCAATAAATTTTACTCTGCAGATTTTTTTTTCGCAGACATGATATATACTTACAAATAAGTGAGAAGAATCAGGAAAATTATTCCCAGTGTTGAATCCAGGGGGTGGCCTGGGGGGGACTTCCCCCCCGGAGCAATGAAATGTCTCCCCCCGGAAATTTTGAGTTTTTAATGGTCCAAACGGCCAATTCCCCCCCCTCCCCGGAACTCTATATTATCCTCTTGGACCCACAGAAATCCCTCCCGGAGAAAAGTATCTGAATTCAATATTAATGATTTCTATGCCGGATCAATAATTATAGATAATATATTTTAATCAATTATGATTTTTTTTTATTTCATAACATTATATTGTAAATAATCGTGTTCTATCAATGATTGGTTTTATAAAAAAGTAGCAATTACAACATAAAAAAAAATGCCGATATTAGGATCACAAAATTAATAAGACATTTTTGTATAGTTTTGATTGCGATTTAAATTTTAAAATTCTCAATATGTGCTTAAGTGTGTTTGTATTTTTTTTCTGACTTTTTAGCTCACAGGCTGTCATAGCCTGAGAGCTTATGTGCCCGTCCGTTCTGTATGTACGTGCGTTCGTGCGTAACGCGATAACTCATGATAAAAATATCGGATCCACTTGAAATTTTGTATATAGGTATATCCTGATAAGGCGCTTCCCTGATTAGTTTTTGGAGTTCATTCGATATGTATAATAGGGGGAACGGGGGGCTCATGGCCCTCCCCTTAATGGATATAAATGGGTTTTTCTTGCAGAATTAACAGTTTTCGTCCAAAATTTAGATATAGGATCATTCTGATGAGGCGATTTCGTGATTGTTATTATGTGTTCATTGAATAAGTATAAACAGGGGGAACGGGGGGCTCATGCCTCCCCCCCCCGTTAATTGATATAAATGGGATTTTCATGCAGAATTAACAGTTTTTGTTCAAAATTTAGATATAGGATCATTCTGATGAGGCGATACTGTGGCTGTTATTAGGTGTTTATTGAATAAGTATAAACAGGGAAACGGGGGGCTCATGCCCCTCCCCTTAATTGATATAAACGGGTTTTTCATGCAGAATTAACAGTTTTCGTTCAAAATCTAGATATAGGATCATTCTGATGAGGCGAGTCCGTGGCTGTTATTAGGTGTTCATTGAATAAGTATAAACAGGGGGAACGGGGTTCTAATGCCCCTCCCCTTAACTTGCATAAATGGATTTTTCAATCAGAATTGTCAGATTTCGTTCAAATCTCTGAATAGTTTTGGAAGTTTAATGGTTAAGTATAAAAGAGGGGAATAACTCCTCTTAAATTATGTAAATGCTAAATGGGTTTTTATTAAGAATTATCCGATTTGCTCTGAATTTTGGATATAGATTTTTTAATATGATAAAGCATGTACTTGATAGTTTAGGAAGTTCAATGATTAAGTATAAAAAAGGAGAAAGGGGAGAGCTGTTTCCCCTTCTTAATTTTTTTTTCGAACGGAATTAACGAAAATACAAGGCTGTAGTGTACAATTAGTATGCGTAGCCTGTAAGCTCAATGCCATCAGTTTAACTGGGCAATATTCTTTTTATTATGACATTTGACAGTGCACTCTCCTAACATACTTTTGCTACAAATTTGTTTTAACTTAATAAATATTTTTAAACATTTTCTGGTGCGTATTTTTAATTTTTTCAATAAATAGTTTTAAAATTTTCGTATGTATTTTTGTTTGCTTGTTCGTTTTTTAAACAATGCTGTATTTTTAATGTACAGTTTCTATTTTGTACGATAGTCATCACATTAATCTACTTCTTTATTTTCGATATTGTAGCCCGCAGCTTTGTGTACAATGCTAAATCTGGCCCGCGGTGGTAGACGAGTTTGACATGCCTGGTCTACGGTTAGATAAAGTATGCAGTTAGGATTCCTGCTAACAAAGTTCTACATTCAAAGTTAATTATTATGTTTTAATAAAAAGTACATCTAACTTGTAAATTAATCAAACAGAAGGAGAAAATCTCTTTAGTGATTTATGTTAATGAATAATTGATCCTAATGCAATGGTGTAAAAATCTAGGCACCAGCGGTTAATCTCTCACCCCTAAATTTTATTAGTTTTCTCGCTTAAATTTTATTAGCATTCTTACAAAAAAAAAAAAAAAAAAAAAAAAAAAGAACATTAAGACGAAAAATAAAGAAAAAATGTAGTGGTGAAAGACTGCCCTCTGGCGCCTAGATTTTTACATCCCTGCCCTAAAGAAATGGATCCAGTAAAAAATTTTAAAAACATCTTCATATTTTAACAACACGATTTATTTCGAGAAGAACTTCGATTTATTTCTGAATTGAATCGAGAAATACTTTTTCTCTGTACAAAAGTTTGTGTTTACAATATACAAATTTTTTCGATTAAACCTTTGTGTTACTCACAAAGGTATTACACATTATATTTATTACACATTCATATGTGTGCAGAAATAGGGCTACACATTATTTTAATAGATGAACCGGAAGCCATATTTTTTATTTATATTTAATTCAGAGTTCTTATTTCGATTTCTGTTCCTTTAAAATTTAATGTAGATTTTATATATTGAATCTGTTCCTATTCACACATTTTACTGTTAGTAAATTTTAAATAAATGTTGTCAAGTCTTTCTTACCTCATATGCAGTCGAAACTTCCAGATCGAAAAATACAGGTATTAGGCCATAGGCTGCGACGAGGCTTCCAACGGGCATGCCTACAACCCACATGAAAAACTGAGTACCATGCAGATACGTTTCAGCTGGTATTCCCAAAACTGATATGGCGGACATGTATGTTGCCATAAGACTGAAAGCAACTGGTCCAATACTCATATTTTTTCCAGCCATTAAAAACTCTTGTGTTGTTTTCTGTCGGCCACCGGTAAAACGAAAATACAGACCCACACAAGCAGATACGGAAAGCATGAGTCCAATGACTATGTAATCAGCTATACCGAGTAGAGATGACATGATGTTGATATAAATAGATGATCGGGATTAGCTTTTAAATACCAATGAAAGAAATACCTGGAATAAAAAAGAAATTATATACTAATGAGTGTTACATTGAAATGAATTCAAATCAGAAATAATGGAATGGAGTTCAGAAGAATTTTTATTTCCAACTGTGTAATAACATATCCTAACGACATTGTTGTCTGATTTTATTGGCTGTGGTAAAAATAGTTGAAAAAATCCTGGAAAACACCATCCTGGATAAAATATCATGTTGACCACTTTTGGTATGTCGAAAGTTATAAATTAAAAACACAGAATTTTAAAATAAAGAATATCGTGACTCTTTTCATTTATAAAGAAATTCATTATTAAAAATGCACATATTTACAGTGCGCGCACACACACTCTCTCACACACACACACACACACATATATATATATATATAGAAAACAACAATATTTGTGTTATTTCTTGAAAATGAAAAAAATAAATTTATTTAAAATATGTTTAAAATATAATTTTTTTTTCTGTAAAGAAAAGAAACATGAAACTGTTCGCAAAAAACAACAATTGTTATAAATGAGCGTTATTTCAACCGAAAATCGCGTTTAGAAAAGATTTATAAAAAAAAGATAATGTGAAGTTTTTAGTTATGATAAAGTAACATTAATTTTAAATTAGTTTATTAAAGATAAAAAAAATAATTTCAAAATGACTGAATAATCTTAGGAGTTTTTGTGACTTTTTTTAAAGTTCTCGAACACATGTTTTAAGATGTACTTCGGAGTAGGGTTGAGTTTTAAAATAGATTATTTGGTACAATCAGAATTTCAGTATCTAAAAGAAAAAAAAGGCTGAGTTCTTTCTGCCATTTTAAAAGAGAATAAGGCCCTACATCCTTAAATAATGACATGTGGGGAACACTGCAAAAAATATGGTAAATAAATACATAAGGTGGCTTAACCGAAGTATTCAGCTTGTTTAGCAGCACGATTTAATTTTTATATTGGAACTAATTTTATAGAATGAATAAATGAAACGAAATAAGATAGATTCCGAAAAAAAGAAAAGAAAAATTCCAAATGTCATTACTGGAGATGTGGCTCTGATTTTTTCGAGCAGTTCTTTATATCCTGTCTTCATTAAGGGGCACATGCGTTCTAAATTTCCAAACTATAGAATTATTATTTTTGAGCGATACTAAATCCTTATAGTATGTTTAATAATGGGTGAAAATATTTAAAGTGACATCTCAGTTATTAAGAAAGATATGAGCAAAAATCTAAGCATGCGCGATCAAAATATTTGATAACTTAATAACTTGATTTATGATAGCATGATAATTTGAAAAAATTTTAACATTTTTGGATAAAATTTATATTTATCTGCTTATAATTAAATTGTCTAATTACCACTGATCCATTTTTTAAATTCTCGTTTCAATCAAATTTACTCCCCCAAAATAAATAAATAAATAAATAAATAATAAATAATGAAGGAAGATAGAAATATACAAATATCTTGCTGCTGAGAACGTATATAACCCCTTTACCATCCTATAAAACGTGATTTCATTATCGCAATTAGATTGCGTTACAGAACTCGTCGAGTACAGTTTAATTACGACCCGTTTGAGGTGGCCACGGAGCGGGATTTTATGGCAAGAACGGAACCAAATTTTGTAGGATGGCAAACAAACGAGGGATGAAAGATATCACGAAAAAGCAGCGCTACATATATCTAGCGTTGACATGTAAGACAATTTGTCTCTCTCTCTCTCTTTTTTTTTTTTTTTTTTTTTTTAATAGCGGAATACTGGATTTATTTCCTTGCTGAATAATCAGAGAAAATTTGGCAAATTCACGCAATTATATCGACAGAAAACGCTGAATATTATATGCTTAATCATGGTCACTTTGTATATCAATAGTAGAAAATGTAAATCGATATTAAAATAGTTATTATGAAACAATTATTTTCAATAAAGTTCAATATGCATATTTGTAATGCAACAGTTTCATTGCCAATTTATAAACTGTTTAAGAAACGGAAATATAAATATAAAATTATGAAGTACTAGATATTCTTAAATCTTTCCTTTTAAAAATAATATAAAACAACAAGAAATTCATGTTAATAAAGAATGCAAAACTATTTGCAAGTATCTATGTATTACGATATTGTTAATGAAAAAGAAATATTTTTTATTCCTCTTGAGAAATTCCAGGCTATACCATAAAAATAATCTCCTTTCTTTTATTAATATACAATTCAATAAATGCAACTAATAATCAAGAACTGATTTATTTTTTTTTATTTAATAAATTTTACAGTAAAGTACTCAATAAAATTAATTGTACCACCCTATAACGATTAACATTTGTTTTGTGAATTTATAGAATAATGATCAATAAAAAATAGTACTTTTTTAACAAAACGATAAATTTTCAAAAATATTTTAATTGTTAACAAATAGGTATGAACAAAGTTTTAGCATATCAGGACACCAATTTTATATGCAAGGCACGTACAAATTTTGTGGATTTTAATATTGTTAATTCTGTCCACTTTTTTGCTTTTTCTTCATTTTATTAAATTTTCTTACTGTCCCATACTTGTTACAAAAGAAATGATAGAATGACATCTCTGACATGCCAGAAGTTTAACGTAGCCCCATTTCATTAACGGTCCACCTCTCTTCAAATTGAGCTACGGAAGAAAACGAATTAACGTAATTTACTAATATAATGTGTCCACTCTTAGCATAGACCAATGACTCATTTCTAAACCGTTAGTTACAGATATATAGTTCCAATTTCAAAAATTCTTTAAAAAAAGTAATTGCTTTCTTAAGCAATTTAGGTTAAAAAAAATTATAAAAAAAATTACGAAAATATACAATCTCCCGATCCTTTAAGTGATGTATAGTAAAAATTTTCAATCACTCTAACAAGCAATACAAAAAAGATCCCATTCATCTAATATTAAAATTGACCGAGTTATGAAACTTTAAATTTCATGACTTAAACTACTTTTCTGCAACTGAAAACGGAAGAGTTGGACTAAGCTTTGAGGGAATGTACTAAGTGCTTAAAAAGCGTCCCTTTCCAATGCTGTCCAATGGCTAAACCATTATTATTATAGTCATATAGTTCCAATTACAAAAATGCTTTAAATAAAGTAAAGCAATATTTTTAAAGCGATTTAACTGAAGGTGCTGCCACCATATAAGTTTTACGGAGCGTTAACTTTTATTAATTAACTTCTAGATTGGTTAAAATAATTGAAGACATGAGATTAAAATTTCTCTTTACCAATAAAATCAAATTTTGGGAAATCGCGAAAAACCTTTAAATTAGTCCATTGGTTTTCCTTATAAATTTGGAGATTGTAGTGTTAGAATAGTGCAAAGTGGTATAGACTGATTGAGAAAACAAAGGCGATAAGGCGAGTTTTTAAATTCACATCCTCAATTGTATTTTTGCATATGTTTGATTTTGGAAGGAAATGAACCTGTTTCTTTTCATGATTTTATTTTAAAAAGGTGTGTTATTTTGATAAGCTATTATTTTACTTATAATATTCATAAGTATGTTTTCTTACTTCAAAATTTTTATTTAAATTTTAACTCACTTCCAAATATCCGATCAAGGCTCAATTCGCATACTTATTTATATCCAATGACAATTAAACATAAATGTTATTTTAGGTGCGTACCTTTCATTTATTTTATAGGACTACACCAAGTTCTACTAGGTTAAGTGGTCTAATAAAATATTAAATATGTATCATTTTGTAACGAATTGTGACTGTTGCTTTTATTAATTAAATTTAACAAAATTTCAGTTAATTTTTACTCATATTTTTAGTACAAGTTATATATTTTGCTTTAATATGTAAATATCAACATAAATTTAAAAATAATACTGTAAAAATTATTTTATTCTCAATGTTTAATGTTAAATTTTGTATCTAACGTTTATTTTTATTTTCAGTAAATTTGTGACTGACCCCTAATTTTCAGAAAAATAGATGCTTCAAATTTAAACAGCTATTACTTGCTCAATTTTAATCGCAGAAGAATGGGACTTTTTTTGGTCTTACTTATAGGGTAGTGGTAAAAATTTACTAAAAATCATTTATAGGACCGGAGGGCCGCATAAAAATTTTATTTTCGCATTCTTTAATAATTTATTTTGACCTAAATGCATAAAAAAATTCTTTACCCTCTTTTTAAAGCAGTTTTGCAACTAGAACTGTATGTCTATGACAAACGATTTAGAAATTAGCCACTGGCCACCCTTGAGAGTGGACTTACTGTTTAGTGATACCCTACTTAAGAATGTAATTCCTCTGGGAGAACTATTCGTTAGACAAAGTGTTCGCAATCCAAAATATCATTTTTAGTCCAATTAAGGTGCAACACAGCAGTCTTATGTCAGATCTAACATTGAACAAAAATTTTGGTCACCGAATCGATATTCATTGGACAAAGCAGAAAAAACAAGACAGAAAAATTTTCGTTAACCAAAACTTTCGTTAAGCAGAGGCATTTTGTTTCAAAGCTATCACAAAATAACTATTGTCGTGTCCTTCTATTCCAAAAACCTGTACCCGTACATTGTAAATATATATATATATATATATATATCTGTGGATTGAGATGTAAAGTTCCAGAAATCTGTATGCTTAATAAGCTTTTACATCGGTACTGTACTTAAAAAAAAAAAGATACAAATTTGCAAAACTAGTTTTTGTAAATCTACAGAAATCTTTTGTAAAGCTACAGAAGTCTGTAGCTTTACAGAAGAATCTATTAAATTTAATCTTGCTGAAATTTTATCTGTAATTCGGATTGCAGTTATTTAAAAAGTTCTAGCCATCCCTGTTATCTAAAAAATTCTTAGAAACCTAAAAGGACTTTTTTATTTATAGCTCAAACGTGTATATGTTGCATGAATTTTTGTTGTTACCCTTACATAAAATGGTCTAGAACAACCAGTTTCCTAGAAAAATGTTAGTAACTTTATTTATATATATATTACAATGTACCTATAAAATTTTACACCATACAATATACACTGCAAAATGTACTAAAAATTTTCGAGAAAAATGGAATTCCTATAATTTTTTATGTAACGGAGATAACAAAAATTCATGTAACAGTACACGTTTGCACTGTGAATAGAAAAATATTAAGGTTACTAAAATTTTTTAGGAAACTGGGATGCCTATAACTTTTCACCTAACTGCAACCCGGGTTAAGGATAACATTTTAGTAAGATTCTTTTGAAAGCTACAGATTTCTGCAGCCTTTCAAAAACTAGTTTTGTTGATTTACATCTTTTTTATATACAATGTACAGATAAATTATTAGAAAGTATACAGATTTCAGCAACTTTACATTTGTAAAATTACATTTTTTTTTCATTTTTTACAGTACACGTATAACAGAACACAATAGAACAATAAATCGATAAATCCCTGAAAAGAAACAAAAAATACACCTTCATTAGTTACTTTCTCGTTGTTATTTTGAAGGAGATGACCAAAACACAATTTACACATTCTTGTACATACAGGGTTCGTGGAGGTACCGTTATTTTCCAGATGAAACACCAGCATTATTTTACTGGAAAATTAAATCTAGTTCAAGCACGCAAAATTTTGCTTTATTTAAGGAAAGATTTACTATGAGAAAATACTGGTGTGGAAAAACTTTCTGGTCTGCAAATTCCAGGATCCAATACGAACTTTGTTATAAGAAAAAAAAGAAGAAAAGAAATAGAAAAAAGAAAAGAAAAGAAACAAACAAACATTTTCCCTCATGGAAATGTTGTAAAATGTCCTTGTATCATATAATTAGTATCATATACTGAAAAAATAATTTATTCACCAATCTTCAAAGTACTTTACTCATAGATATTACATAATTACATTAAAAAAAATTTATTCAGTGTTTTTAAAGATCTTATAAAAAAAGATGGTAATTCCATATAAAGTAAAAAAGATATGAGAAGCCGATGGATTTAGAATAACATTACATTATAAAAGAGTATCGTTGAAATGAAACAAAAATAATTAACAAAAGAAAAAAATAATAAAAAGGAAGAAAAAAATAAAAGAAGCACTGATGAAAATGCTTTCACCAACTTACATAAGAGTACTACGGTCTACAACTTATGGTCTGAGATATATCATAAAATCATTTTTATACAATTCGACATTATTTAAATGAAAATATACAAATCTGAAGAAAATTTATTCTATCCTTAATCAACTGAAATGACATTGAAAAAAAATAATGTAAATAGATTAATGATAAGCTTAGTGTATTAATCTTATCTTATACTTTCAAAATCGTCTGTGCTTAATACGCCAAAAAAATCATATCCTGATTTAAATACGTAACCTTGTCAAGATTTATCTTTATGTAGACAGCGTTATTAAACGACGAGTTCCTCTTCAGCTACTCTGTCTGCATTTAACATGTTTTGCATTCGGATAATATACATATCAGATTTGATTATTTAATAGTGCCAAATAAATGGCTCCGTAAATGATTGTGTAATAGGAATATTTATCATCGGTAAATATGTGGGAAAAATTATTTTGCCTAGAGATCTGCACATGGCCGTAGCAAGAAGTGAACAATATGGGGTGGCTCAAGAGAATGTAAGGGGGAATCATAATTTTTTTCTCTCTCTGAAGCAGAAAAATAAATTAATACATATTCACATTGTAGGTACTATGATTCTCAAAAAACGGTTGTAATCACTTCATTTTATGCTAAGAAAAGTATATGGTGATGAAAATTTCGAGTATATAACTAGTACAAAATTAAACATCATATTAGCTTGATATACAGTGGCGGTCAAAAGTTTCCGGCCAGTTAATTTTTTGGATTTATTTACCAAAACGTTTCAGCAAAGAAGAAGCACAATTGCTTCAAAAGTTCGGAATATGTGAATAACCTCTGACCACGTGATCATTTTGATTGGATACTGAAGATGCTTCATGCAAAGGGATAAAATTCGAAGTTAGCGTGTGCAAAGGTTTCCGGCCACTTATCATTCTTTAGTTTTTTTTCTATCGGTAAAATGTTTTTTTGGTTGTGATTATGAATGAATCAACGTGTATAGCAGAGCTTGAATTCAAAACTGAAAATTTCAACAATTATTGTTCATAAATGAGTGATTAGTTTATCGTTAACAAGCCAATCTTCTCGAGATATTGCGGCAAAGTTATCGATCGGTTAAATCGACCGGAAAACGATATTTAAAAATTATATAAAGATGGCCGTGACCTTCAGGACTTTCAGAGGTCCGGGAGATCACGGAAAATTACTATTCCTGTGGACAGAATTATCAGGAGAAAAAGAATTGATAATCCGCATAAAAATTCCGCTGCGATATACTGCGATTAACGGAATGAAAATATTGGTGAAATAAGTCCGTATACCGTATCAACATGCTGACGTGATGCATAACTTTATGAAAGAGTCGGTGTTAAAATTTTTCCATAGTTAAAAAAAAAAAAATACAGACTTACCCGACTGGCGTTTTCCAAAAAACACAAAGTCTGGTCAAGTGAAAACTGAAAAAAAGTTCTATTTTTCCATCAATCGAATTCTAAACAGTTTTGGAAGTGATGGCACAACGTCCGATGACCTAACAACAAAAGATATGATTCGACATATGTTATTCCTACAATGAAGCATGGCAAAGGACACGTTATGCCGTGGAGAGTATTTTCTTCAAAAAGTGTCGGTCCGTTATTTGAAATCCACGGCCAGGTGAATGATATAATGTATAAGGATATCTTGCAAGACTACTTTCTGCCTTATTAGAGAAAAAATTTGGTGGCAACTATTTTTCTTAACATGATAATGACATAAATAATGTATGCAAATCTCGATAAGCAATGGTTTTTGCACAAAAAATTTCGTTTTTGAAATGATCAGCCCAAGCGCCCAACATGAATACAATGAAAAATCTTTGAAAAGAAATTGACAAAAGTCTGCGGAACTATAAATATTTTAACTCAGCCGAAATTTCGGCAAAATTGCAAAAAATATGAAAAAAAAAGTACCATAGACGATCTTTAACAGTTGATTGTATGAATGGCACGTTCCTGCGCCACAGTACTTATTACTAAAGCTAATAAAATATTAATACGATATAATGCTAATTGTAAATATTGTTGATCACTGTAGTATTTTATTACAATACCACTTTTTTACAAACTTGTGAAGGTGGCCGGAAACTTTTGAGAACATGCGTTTTCCTTTATGCTTAATTTTGTCAGTTAAATTTATTGATATTTACATGTTCTTCTGTTAGTATGTTCCTAACTATTATGTCAATAAAATGTATAAATATCACTTTGAGATTCCTCTTCATATGTGTATATTTACAAATTAACTGAAAAATTTTTGCTGACCGAAAACTTTTGACCGCCACTGTATATTATATAAACGATGTGGAACCCGTCTAAATTCAACAAAAGAAAATCTTTAAGAACGAGCTGTTTCATTGATTTATAATAAATCTACAAAGTTAGTTACAGTAAAAAATGCATCTTGTATTGGTTAGTCTAATTCTCAAGCAAATATCATTTTAAGCTAAAATTAACAAAATACTAAAACTCAACTGTCTAAACTATTAAACGAAATAAAACCGAATTTCGCCGGATTTTATTACAGATAATATATTACAGTATACGCTTTTTTTTTTCAATTTTAAGAGAAAAAGGAGTGATTCTTTTGCCACAATTGCAAAATTGGTACTAAAATTATAAAAAAAATAATATCTCAAAAATAAATTGAGATGCAGCTTTCAAACAATTGCATTTAAAATGACATTTTTTTCTGTATACGACGGTGAAAAAATTAAAAATGTGCGATGTTTAGAATTGTAAAATTTGCAGTAGCGAAAATTGCAAAACTGAAATTACAGGGGAAAGTTTTGCCATTCGCAAAATGACGTATGCGTTTCGCACAGATACATTTGGCCTTTATAATATAGACACTATTGTTTGAGTGTTTTAGTAACTTAGGTTCCTGCTATTAGCAAAACTCAGAAATTCTTTTAAATATGAAATTTTAAGGTTAAGTCAAACTTCCTTTATGGTTAAACCTCCTCAACCCCCTGAATTTTAAAATCTTGGGTACATATCGATAATCATTCTAAAAATGCTTCTCAATTTTTCACTTTTGATTTTTTTTTTAAACTGTTATTGACATTCGCAGACTTTTCTTACTCTAATAAAAGATTCATGAATAAATTCGTCTTATTAGGATGAGCGAAGCCAATCCTCTACAAGGCTACACAAATTACATTTTGTCGTACACATTACCAAAAACCTATTGAATATTTTGACTTGGAATTAAACATAAAAACTAGTTGGATGTGTCATCCCGAAACTTTCTTCTATCTCATAAGTATATTTTAATATTAAAAAAACGAAAAAAAAAAGAAAAAAAAAACGTGGTGACCCCAACTATCGAATTTCCTCAAACATTTGACCTAGCCTAATGAGATTCTGGTATCCGAAAAGCCTAAAACGTAAAATTTAATTAATATTCTGAGAAAATGAGCTTTGTAGTGCCTCATGTTGGGTAATTTATACTAAAATCTAATAAGCATCCATTTATGTCAAGACCTAACAGAATCTGAAATTTGATGGAATTTCGTCCATTAGTTCTTGAGATATAGTTATAACAAAAAATTTGCAAAACGTAGCACAGCAACACCATATCTTGGACAATTTATGCCAAAACGTAAAAAAGCGTCTAATTATGTTATGGTGTAAAAGAATCTGAAGTTTGATGAAATTCTGTGCATTAGTTCTTGAGATATAGCTAGTTTAAAAAAATCATGTAAAATATAGCACAGCAGCACCATCAATTGAAAGATTTGTTAAATCCTAAAAAGAACTAAAAGGAAATATTCAGTAAAAAGACACTAATTAAGACACTAACTCGCAAAAATGACTGTAGATGGCAGCACCAAAACTTTGATGTTGACAGAACGAAGCTGTAATGACTTTTAATCAATTATTTCTCATTAATTTCTTGTCCATTTGTACTTTAAAATTCATAATATGTTTTTTCATAGATATAATTTGTATTTAATCATCTCTAATCCATCTTTTTAGATTGTATTCTTTATTCTGCAGTTGACTGCGGAACTGTTTTTAGAATGTTCTGATGCAAAGAATGTTTACGTTTTGCTAAGTCTATTAAACCTCTTTAAATCCCTCTAAATCATAATTTTTTTGTGTGTGTGAAGAACCATACGTAAAAGGTATAACATTGCCAGTAGGCAAAATTCATAAATAAATATTTTCAAGATATGAAGAAATCGTAAATTCGAAGACTGGAATTAGAGTTATGAAACATACAATTGCTTATACAAGTCGCCGACAAGAAGAATTGCTCAGGTAATAAATCTCTCTTTGACTATATAAAATCAATTCCCTAAGTTTAAGCAATTAAATCTCTACATAAATAAATTTTCTGGTCCGTCGTTAGCAGGAGCGTTCAGTGAAATAATATTTTTAAAGTTTAATTATAAAAGTTAATTACTTCAGAATGAAAACGAAAGTAGAGATACAAAATGAACAGAAATTTAATTTCACTATAAAAGAAATAAACAGATATAACATTCAAGTAGCTGAAGCAATACAAAATAAAAATGTTAAATTAACTGAGAAGCTTAAAGAAGAATTAATTAGCTTAGAAGCTGATTTAAAGAAATCTTATTTTGGAATCGCAGAAGAAAGTATTAATACTTTATACGATTCATTTACAAAAGCGAAGGACATAGTTGTTGACGATTTAGTGAAAATCGAGGAATTTTTGGTTGTAAAAATACAAGAAATTACGAGTGAAACCAGTAATAATTCAATTTCTGTTAAGGATAACGCTTTAAAGTTACCTAAATTTGAGTTGCCGATATTTTATGGAGATATCAACAATTGGATTACCTTTAAGGAAACATTTCTGATTGCAATTCATAATAATGAAAATTTATCAGATCAGTTAAAATTTTCTTATCTAATAGCGAGTGTAAAAAATTATCCTGCTAAATTAATTTCGGGATTTTCAATTTCCGGTGATAATTATAAACAAGCGTGGGAAACTTTGGTTAATCGCTATGATAATCGTAAGAATTTGGCATATTCATTACTGTCAAAATTCATTAATGCTAAATCATTAAAATCACCTACGCAAAAATCAATTCTAGAGCTATTGGACACTTGTAATGAAGTTATTCGGAATTTGAAATCTTTAAAATTTGAATTTAATGAATTTGTTGATTTGATTTTAGTTTATTTAATTCAAACAAAATTTGATGATAATTTAAGAAAACAGTGGGAGTTATCATTAAATAATGATTGTTTTCCAACTTATGAAATGGTAATTAGTTTTCTTGAAAAACAAGCACGTAGTCTGCAGAATTGTAATGTTGAATTTATTAAAACTGAATCTAAGTTTAATAATAAGTTTGATCCTAAATCTCAACATTTTCCAAAAAGATCGGTATCGAATACTGTCGTAACGGATAATGTGAATAAATCACAAAAAATTATTTGTCCAAAATGTAATGAACCCCACCAACTTCATAGATGCCCATTAATGCAGAATTTATCTGTTGAGCAACGCTGGCATTTAGTAAAATCTAAAAAGTTATGTACGAACTGTTTGCGTTCTAACCATTTTGTTGCTAATTGTTTGATAAATACCACATGTAAACATTGTAATTCGAAACATCATACACTCCTTCATCGTGATCAATCTACCCCTGCACAACAACAAATTGTTAGACAACAAGATCATATAACAACCCCAAATGTTGTAGGTAATTTAAATGAATCACTTTGTTTTACTAATCAATCGTTTTGTGAAAATTCTCAAACATTGTTGGCTACTGCCATTATACGTGTAAAATCCAAATCAGGCAAATTCATTCCTTGCAGGGCGATGATCGATAGTGGTTCTCAAAAGAGCCTACTTTCTAAAACTTGTTGTGAAAAATTAGGTCTTCCATTAAGGCCTACAAATCATAAAATCTCAGGTATAAATAATTTAGTTGCAGAAACATCTCTTCAGGAAGTTTCTTTGACATTCTCTCCTCATTTTAATGATGAAATCTTTCAGTTAGACGCGTTAGTTGTTAACCAGATAACAACAAACTTACCAAATTTTCTGATTACGACTACGTTTTGGCCACATATTGAAGGCTTGAATCTTGCGGATCCAAACTTCCATGTGTCCAGTCCCATTGATCTTCTTATAGGTGCAGATTTGTTTGCTAATATCATAATAGGAGAGTCTATTTTAGGACCTAAAGGATCACCGAGTGCTATTAATTCTAAACTGGGTTGGATACTATCGGGAATTATTTATTCGAATGAATCAAACCAAAATTCATCTGTTAGTTGTCATGTTACTACGCAGATTACTTCTCATCTGCAAAAGTTCTGGGAACTTGAGTCGGTTCCCAGTTCTGATCCAATTTTTCTTGTTGAAGATAATTATTCTAAAACCGTTTCACGCACAGAATCAGGACGATATGTTGTAAACTTGCCGTTTAAATCTAAGCCAATCCTCGGTGATTCAAAATCTCAAGCTCTAAAGCGGTTTTATTTATTGGAGAAGAAACTCCATCAAAACCCTTTGCTTAGAGAGCAATATTTAGCATTCATGCAAGAATATATCGATTTGGGGCACATGGAACTTGTACCAAATTCAGAAATCTCAAATCCGGATCATTTTTATCTTCCGCATCATGGGGTACTAAAAGAAGATAGTTCAACTACTCGACTTAGAGTAGTATTTGACGCATCTGCAGTTGGTTCATCAGGCCGCTCTTTAAACGATTATCTAGAGATAGGTCCGAAATTGCAGCCGGAAATATTTCCTTTATTATTAAAGTTTAGAATGAATCCAATTGCTTTTAGTGCTGATATCGAAAAAATGTTTCGGCAGATCCTCGTTAATCAGAATCATATTGATTATCAACGCATTCTTTGGAGATTTAATTTAGAAGACACTATCAAATCATACAGGCTGTTGACCGTTAAATACGGTTTTACCTGTGCACCCTTTTTGGCCATTAGGACATTACGCCAATTGGCCATTGATAATGAACAATCTAATCAAAAAGCCTGCCAAATTATTCAAGATGAAATTTACGTTGATGATCTCCTTTCTGGATCCGACTCAAGAGAAAACGCTCAGAATTTAGTAACAGAGCTAATTAAAATTATGAAAAGTGGAGGTTTTAATCTACGAAAGTGGGCCTGTAACGATCCTGATGTAATTGCTCACTTACCTGATGAAATGAAGGCTTCCTCAAAAAAGGTCATTCAGGAAGATGATACTGTTAAAGTTCTTGGTTTATTTTGGGACTCTTCCAAAGATATTTTACAAATTAGGTTCGCTGATTTAAAGGATGTACAAACAAAACGAGACTTGTTATCTGTAGTGGCTACAATCTTTGACCCTCTGGGTTTCCTAGCTCCTACAACAATAAAGTTAAAAATTATGATGCAAGATCTTTGGAAGGATAAGATTTCTTGGGATGAGAAAATCCCACCTGCCATACAACATGTTTGGAATGAATTTTCATCTGAAATGCATTTATTGAAATCGTTAGAAGTTCCTAGATACATAAATTTATTCAATGAAGCAGTTGTTCAAATTCAACTGCACGGTTTTTGCGATGGTTCGAATAAAGCCTATGCTGCTGTTACATATTTACGTGTGGTTACACCTGAAAGGGTATTTGTTAATTTGATTGCTGCAAAAACTAAGGTGAATCCTATTAAACCTCAAACATTGCCTAGAATCGAGCTTTGTTCAGCTCTTTTGCTAGCTAAGTTATGTTCTGTAATTATCGACACATTAAAAGTAAAATTTGACAATATTTATTTGTGGTCAGATTCCCAAATTGTTCTCAGTTGGCTAAAAGCACCACCTTTAAAGGGAAATCAGTTCGTACTCAATCGAGTATGTCAAATACAGGCATTAATGCCTTCCCATGAATGGAATCATATTCCAGGTGCTTTAAATCCTGCAGATGTAGCTTCTAGGGGAATTCCTCCACGAAAGCTTCTTAATCATTCTCTGTGGTGGCATGGGCCTCCATGGCTACTGTCAAATGAGCAAATCCCAATACCTAAATTCACTGCTCCAATAGATGAGTTAAATCAAGTAATTGACTCTGTCAGTAATGTAACACAAGTAAGTGCACCTCCTGACTTTCTTCTTAAGTTTTCGAAATTCTCTAAGCTGTCAAGAGTCACAGCCTATTGTCTTAGATTTATTCATAATGCTAGACATAATACATCGAAAAAATTTGGAAATCTAAGTTCAGAAGAAATATCTAATTCAATTCAATGCATTGTAAAATTAATTCAAAGTTCTAAATTCAACACAGAGCTTAAGTTGTTAAAAGAAAGAAAACCCTTACCAAGCAATAGTAAACTATTACCACTAAATGTATTTTTAGATTCAAGTGATATCATTCGAGTAGGTGGTCGTTTGTCACAACATCAGTCTTTAACCTTCGATAAAAAATATCCTATGCTACTCCCAAAAAATAACTTTGTCACTAAACTATTAATAAAGCATGTACATGAGAAACATATGCACGCAGGTACACAACTAGTACTTTCTATTATCCGTCAACAATTTTGGTTTGTTAATGGTCGTTCTACTGTACGACAAGAACTCAACAAATGTGTACTTTGCAAGCGCCTAAAAACACAAGCTTGTCAACAAATGATGGGAGATCTTCCCGTTGACAGAATCACCCCAATCCGTCCATTTTCCAAGGTTGGCATAGATTTTGCCGGCCCCTGCATAACCAAGCCAAATTTGCCTAGAAGTAAGATAAAATTAAAAACATACATATCAGTATTCGTCTGCATGTGCACTAAGGCAATGCATCTGGAAGTGGTATCAGACTTGTCTGTGCAAGCCTTGCTAGCAGCCCTAAAGAGATTTATTGCACGTAGAGGCCTGCCGTCTGATATTTATTCAGATAATGGGAAAAATTTCGTAGGTCTAGCAAATCAACTAAAGCAGTTATTCCAATATTTGAGGGACAGAGAAATTCAAGATTTTCTTTCGAGCCAAAAAATCAATTGGCATTTCATTCCTCCATATGCGCCGCACTTTGGTGGGCTATGGGAGGCACCTGTAAAGCTTACAAAAAATCATCTGTTAAAGGCATGTAAATCAAGTATTTTAAATTTTGAAGAATTATCCACTTTACTGTGTCAAATAGAAAGTTGCATAAATTCCAGACCTCTAACGCCGATGTCTTCAGATCCATCAGATCCGCGCGCATTAACTCCAGGTCATTTTCTAATCGGAGCACCGCTCCTTGATATTCCAGAGGCTTCTAATTCGCGAGCTCTATCATTAAATGCTCGTTGGCGCCTTATTGAAAGGGCCAAGAACCAATTTTGGTATAGATGGTCAAGAGAATATCTCCAACATCTACAACAGCGTCCTAAATGGACTACTCCAAGTGTTAATCTACGAGAAGGAGACTTGGTAATAATTCATGAACGATCCATGCCCATGAGATGGAAAATGGGCCGCATTCTACAAACTTTCCCAGGACAGGACAATCGAGTTCGTGTAGTCTTGATTAAAACAGCGGACGGTGATATCAAGCGTCATATTACAAAGGTATCCCCTCTACTGCCGGGGGTGGAGGATGTTAAATCCTAAAAAGAACTAAAAGGAAATATTCAGTAAAAAGACACTAATTAAGACACTAACTCGCAAAAATGACTGTAGATGGCAGCACCAAAACTTTGATGTTGACAGAACGAAGCTGTAATGACTTTTAATCAATTATTTCTCATTAATTTCTTGTCCATTTGTACTTTAAAATTCATAATATGTTTTTTCATAGATATAATTTGTATTTAATCATCTCTAATCCATCTTTTTAGATTGTATTCTTTATTCTGCAGTTGACTGCGGAACTGTTTTTAGAATGTTCTGATGCAAAGAATGTTTACGTTTTGCTAAGTCTATTAAACCTCTTTAAATCCCTCTAAATCATAATTTTTTTTGTGTGTGTGAAGAACCATACGTAAAAGGTATAACATTGCCAGTAGGCAAAATTCATAAATAAATATTTTCAAGATATGAAGAAATCGTAAATTCGAAGACTGGAATTAGAGTTATGAAACATACAATTGCTTATACAAGTCGCCGACAAGAAGAATTGCTCAGGTAATAAATCTCTCTTTGACTATAAGAAATCAATTCCCTAAGTTTAAGCAATTAAATCTCTACAGATTTATAACAAGACGTAATCATCGTGTAATTATGTTATATGTCATTTTGTAACAAAATCTGAAGTCTGATGAAATTCTGTGCGTTGGTTGTTGAGATATAGCTATCCGAAAAATCGTGCAAAATGCAGCATAGCTGCACCACCTGTTGCAAGGTTAATACCAAAATGTAATCAGCGTCTAATTATGTTATATATTCTAGGGTAAAAGAAACTAAAATTTGATGAGGTTCTCTGCATTAGTTCTTGAGATATAGCTATCGCAAAAATCGTGCAAAATGTAGCATAGCAGCGCCACCTATAGGACAGTTCACACCAAAACCTTATCAGCGGCTATGTATTTCAAGGTATCGCGGAATCTGAAGTTTGGTGAAATTCTGTGCATTAGTTCTTGAGATATAGCTATCATGAAAATCATGAAAAACGTGGCATAGCAGCGCCACCTGCTGGCCAATTTACACCAAAACTTAATCAGTGTCTATGTATATCAAGGGGTCACAGAATCTGAAGTTTGGTGAAATTCTGTGCATTAGTTCTTGAGATATAGCAATCTTGAAAATCATGAAAAACGTAGTATAGCAGCGCCACCTGCGGGCCAATTTTCACCAAAAATCAATAGGCACTAATTCATATCAAGGTCTAACTGAATATAAAATTTTATTAAATTTCGAGCAGTAGTTCTTGAGATAGAGCGCCCACAAATTTTTTGTCACATACAGACAGACTCACAGACAGACACACAGACTCACAGACACACAGACTCTCAGACAGACGGACAGACTCACAGACAGACATTTTCTAAAAATAGTCAAAACGTGTTCAGGACCTTCTAAAACGTATAAATCCGTCGAAAACCGGAAGTCGAAAATTTTCATGAATCCAATACTTTCTTCTTGTAAAGATAGAAGAAAGTAATAAACTTTGGTCTGTAGATCTGCAAAACATTAGTTTTTACAGAATAACCTTTAAAAAATTAGTAATTTTTAGTATGAGCGAACCGAATCCTCTGCTAGGCTTTACAAATTACATTTTATCGTACACTTTACAAAAAATCTATGAATATTTTGACTTGAAATTGAACATAAAAATAAATTATGGCCTGTAGAATTGCAGAATATTATTTTTTTACAGAATAACCTTTAAAATTTATTATTTAATTAAATTATTTTACATGTTTTTCCATTGCGGACGAATTTTTGCAAATGAAAAATTAAACACGTATATTTTCAGAAGAAAAAATAAATCATGGGGTTAATAATTAAAAGTAAAATCAAGATTATTTAAATAAATAAAATATATTTTCATTATTCCGCCAAAATATTTCAAAAACCTTTGAAGACTAAAATTGAAATATTTCCACGCGAAAAAGGAAAAAATAAAATATTTTGACGAACTTAAGACAAATTTAATAATACGTCATAACTTTTTTGTACAAGCTTTCCACATGAAAACGGAAAATTAGATAAATACGGATTGACGGATTTTTTTTTTTTTAAAGCAAATGGAAATATAATGAACAAAAAGCAGGTGAATATGATGACTTTTTATATTTTATACTATTGAAAATATTGCAGAATTCATACTTCAAACCGTACAAGAACATTAATTTATTAAACATGCTATTTGAGAGGGAAATATACATTTTAATAGAATACTTTATTAAGATTGGTTGGAAATGGTACATATTTTGGTCCTCATTCCTTTTAATCATATAATAGTTTCACGATTTCTTTCATGAAAATTTTAAAATACCCCTTTTTATGACAATTATAGCATATTTTTAATGAAATAAAATTTGAGAAAATTCAATTTTTTACATTCAATTGTAAAAGTATTTTTCAGTGTTAAGATTTCATATCCACAATTTATTCTTATTCTGTTATTATTTACGCAGACGTTAGTCACGTATTTTAAAAGAATTGTGATTTTTCTTTTATAAAGTGGATACAAAAGAATTGTAAATAAATAAAATTAGTTGTTAAATTCGTTTTATAAAGTATTACTCGAATTCAAAGATTGAAAACTGAACCAAATAAAATACATTTGCTATTAAGAAGTAATTATTATTAGTATTATTTTTAATAGGTTTGCAACTTGAAAACAATTTATGGAATATGGCTGAATTTACATTTCTAAAATTAAAATGTGCCTAAACATAAAATAACGTTTAATAAAGATGCAAAAACATTATTAAAAAAATATTGTTACTTTCAAATATTAATCTTATGAAATAATGCTTCGCGAAGCCAAACAAAGCATGACTTTTGCTAGTTTAATATCTGTCAGTTGTTTTCATAACTATACTTTGATTTATTTTTAAATACCCGATGAGGCTTTGCCCTCACCATATAGCCAAACACCTTATTTAAAAGACTGGCCTGGTTAATTTAGACATCTGATCTGAGTTTTCAACTAAATAGATTTGATTAATTATCTTTTAAAGTAAAAGCACATTGTTTGTATGTGCCCGTACTCGTCATTTTTTTTTAAAATAAACCCATCTTTATGTTTTAATTTTATTTTAAAAATTGTTTAATGAAATTTTTTCACATGGGTGGCAACCGGGTTGCTTCGATTGTTTAAGCATGACCAACTAGATCAATTATAGTTGGCCATGGTTTAACCCCTTCGCGACGGGAGCCTTTTAGCAAATTTTTAATGTTTTGTCACCGGTTTTTAAAAACAGAAATTTGTACCTTATTAAATCGAGAAAGTGCTCCGATTAAATATGGAGAATTTTACAGTAAAATTTTATCGGTGGGAATAAACAACGATTCTTGAGACTTTTTGCGGCACGTATACGTGTCGCTCGTCCCTAAGGGGATATAAATTTAAAAATGGTATATCAAAATATCATTACGGATGCCGTTATCGTATTACAATTAGAAATAACTATTTAAGAATTTTTAAAGAGAAAATGATGTCAAATTTAAAATAACGCATTTTTACTCATGAAGCTATTACGTTATATTGTTTTCATTCCATTGACACAGAAATTGAGACGTTCATCTCAGAGTAGAGTCATACTTCAGTAAGAGAAAATGATGTCATCGTAAAAATAATCTGTATTTCATGCAAAATTTTAACTGGAAAACTTAAGATAGAGTGTGGGAATATATTTATTAATAATCAACTGCATGTTAAAATATATTTAAAATATTGAATATGAATATGAAAAGTATGCATGTATATTTTGCGATGGTAAAAAATATGTTATTTTCAGATTTCATTGAATTATAATTGAGTCATAGTGATTTTCATTGGTTTTTCATTACATAAAAACAAAGATCAAAGACTCACTTAATAACTTGCAATTAATGGCACAATACTGATGACGTAAGGAATAAAATTGAATTGTTTTTTCAATAAGTTCTTTTAAGCATTTTCATTGGTCGAATGTGTGCTAAAAGCAGCAAGAAAAAGAAATTAGTAAGTAAGATTCTCACTGTTTGGTTATTCCTTGAAATAAAGAGTTGCGGATCAGGATTACCTTGAAAAAAAGAAAAATATGTGTTTTGTCTTTATTAGTGACTGTCTTTTTCATTCTTCTGTATTTAACACTGATTTACATTCATGTCAGCTACAGATAGCTGGAATATTTCATAGATTGATTGATTTGGCTTTCGAATAGGATTTAAGAGAATTTTAGGCATTTAAGCTTAAAGATATAAATGCTTTACTAAAGGAGAATTTTTTTTTAAATTGATATAATCTTATAATTTCTGTTTTCAATTAAATGGCCAATAAATGATTTCGAAACTATACATTTAAAAAATTCAGAAATTGAGAGCCGCCCCCCCCCCCCCCCCAAAAAAAAAAAAAAAAAAAAAAAAATGGATTCTTTCGGAGTTGGAAACAATCAGAAAGCATACTTGGTTTAAAATATTTATCAGATTAGCAGCAGATAATACATAATTAGAAACCATCGGGCACAGGATGTTACAAAAAGCAATATTGTCTTTCGAGAAACTCCAAAACATATCTGGTGTCTATCAATTTATATGCCTTTATCTGTTTTGTTATAATAGTTCTGTGTTTTATCAGAAATCATTCATTTACATTTATTCAAAATTAAAAAAAAAATTATAGTACACAATTGATAAAACTGCATTCTTTCACCTGTTTGATACGAATTAAACAAATAAATACACAAATATCATTTAGAATATGTTTGAGTGAATAAAAAGTACTGTATCGTTTGTAAAGTAAGTTTCAATAAGCTATAAATCATTTAGTTGATAAATACAATCGAAATAAAATAAAATAAGTATTTATAAGAAAATGGCTACAAAAATATGCAGTAATCTACTATTTTCCTTTTACGTTGAATAGAAATGGTGTTCTTCAATTGCCAAGATTACAAAAAAGTATTAAAACTACAAATGGTAATAATAATAAAAATAGTAATGACACTAATACTGATAATAATAATAATAATAATGATAATAATAATAATGACGATACCTCAAAAATAAATACAGCTTTCAAACAAATTCCATTTAAAAGTATATACAAAAGCGGGTTATTAGTTAAACCGATATAGATATAAAATTGGTTTGTTAAAATTACATGCTGGTATATATACGCTTTGTCAAAGATATATTCTATATATTTGTTGTTTTTATTGTGACAAAACAACATGATAAAATTAAACAGGCTACCCTTAATTTCAACAACATTTTAAAATTTCGTCTTTATGCGAGAATTTTCACGAAAAATACAGTGGTGACGGACAGTTTGATGATCAAATAAACGGACGAGCTGTCATAGCCATCTGACGGTCAGGCAAAAGGGTAAAATTGTAATTTTTTTTCTCTTCATTTGTTTTAAATGCTTAGAAAATATGATTATTTTAACGTTATATGTATGAAAAAAACATGAATGTAAGCTTTTAGAGTATTAATCATTCTTCACTGCACTGAAAATTCATTAAATCTATAGAATTATATTATCTTAATCTTTTTGAATCTGGTATATTATTAATAGTACATGTCTTTTCATGGAGTATTATTTTATTTTAACAAATACTCTTTCTACTATTAACATATAATAATGTTAGTATATGTCTATGCATTTAGTATATGGCTTCATCTATGTTAAGGCATTTAGTAATAATAATACAGTCGGCTTTCGTTAATTCGAACTCGTCGGGAACACAGGAAATGTTCGGATTATCCGGATTTCGAATTATGGAAAGTATGAGAGGAAACCATGCTTAAAATTGTATTATTACAAAGCAATTAATATTATAGGGTTTTTAAAATTTATTATATCTGTTATCACCAGAATATGACTTAATATTAACTTAGAATGTATAAATACATAAATTAATTAAAAGATTAGAAACAAGCAGAATGGAAGAAAAATTTGAAGCGTCACTGATGGACAGATGGGGCACTTAGAAAGTGGATATCAAATGCATGGAATTATACGTATACTCGTTCGAAACAATTTTCACAAAAATCAAAGAAAGATAGCTATTCAAATGGTCTGAAATCCGTGAGAAAGAAAGGAAGAATGAAAAATCGGAATTATCGTCAGTTCGAATTAAACGATGTCAAGAGGAAACAAGTTGGAAATTGCACGTGAACGTAGCAAATGAGGTGCGTTCGTATGATAACGAAGTTTTAAAAATATTCAGATCGTGCTGATATAGTAGAGCGTACTTCGGATACAGTATCGTAGTCGAAATTTTTGTGTTATAGGGTAATCTGTAAATATGCAGGCAGTAATTTTTATTACACCTCAGCAACGTATATCTTATTCATAAAATGTGAAATAGTTGAATATAATTAAAACACGCCCCAAACAATGTTTCCCCATATAGCATTATGTAGTGGAATACTTTTGTGTGGCCCTGTATTTAATAATAAAAATTCTTTGCATAACAGATTGTACAGAATGCATATTTCAGTATATATTTCATGGATTCATGCCAATTCTATTGTGTTCAAATGCGTGTAACATCATTAAAATGCATTTGAAACTTTTTTCCCATTGACCGTAATGTAATGGAATACTTTTGATTGTCCCTGTAAATGATCTATGCATCCGACTTTCATAACATTTGAAATGACTCGACAAAATTACGTAATAATTATATGTTTTAAATTTCAAACAATTAAAATGCATTTGAAACTTTTTTCCCCATTGACCGTAATGTAACGGAATCCTTTTGATTGTCCCTGTAATTGATCTATCCATCCACTTTTCATAAAATTTGAAATGACTCGACAAAAATACGTTATAATTATGTATTTTAAATTTCAAACGATTCGGTTGGGTAGTTTTTGCTTTGTTATATGCGGACGGACAGACAGATAGACGGACAGACAGACAGACGGACAGACGGACGAACTGTGCGGCAACAATAGGTGCTACGTATTTACATAATTACGAACGCACCTAATGAGTTCGATTTAATGAAAAAAGTTTAACGTTATTCTGCCATTGAAAATTTTGGGACGACATGTTTAGTTCGCATTAAGCGAAGATTTGAATTAACGAGAGTCGACTGTAATTATTATTATTTACTTAATTCTCTTTGCACAGTTACGATTCTTTCAGTTTAAAAACATATTTCACTCTTTAAATTTAAAATAAAATTCACTGTCCTGAAAGAATCATGTATAATAAAGAATAAAAAAAAAAAAAAAAGTATTAGAAAATTGAAATATTTGCTAAATCTTGTTGTAATATGTTTTTTAAACATCTCCAAAAACTCTTCCTTACCCTATTGTGATATGAATATGAATTGGATAGTAAGCAAAACAACAACATTCGTTATCTTTTAGACAATGAAACATTCGTTAAACACTAATGAAATCATATGGATAGCTAACGTTAATATGATTAACATAAAAATAACTTTTCCTAAAAAGTGAAAAAAATAAAAAATAAAAAATCGGTCCCGAAAGGATTAAATATTTCTTATATTGCTGTGAAACCTGGAGCTTAGTGAACGGAATACTGTGTGCCAAATACTTACAAGGAAGGTCTCCATTCTGGGCATACTCAGAATTTTATAAAAAATATACTAATTAAAATACTTATGTATGTAATAAAGTATCAGTCAAAATTAGTGGCGGAATCACTGAAAAAATTATGCAAAAAAAAAAAAAAAAAAATAGTTTCGAATATTTGGCGTGAAAAGACGAAAGAGTCACTCAATTTGGCGGGCAGCTCTTTTCCTCGCCAAAAAGCAAATGATTATTATGCAACTCAAAACTGTTAGATATTTAGAATGCGTGTAAATTGTATTTAATGAATTTAAACATAAACAATGAGAAACTTTAATATATTATATACATAGATATAGATAATGAAATTCATTTATATGTTACTTGTTGAAGTAGTTATTTAATTAATCACTGGAAAAAAAGTTTTCATAGATTTAAAAAAATCATATTGATTAAAATTATCTTCATACATTTAAGCGTATTCAAAAATAAAAGTCACATATTTCCATAGCAACAAAATCGAAACGACAATTCTCAAATAGACTTTAAGCAGGGAACAAGTTTAATTAATTTAAATTATGAATTTTGTTTTAAATCTCAAATTTTGATGATTAAATTTGAAAATAAATACATATAAATATCGATATAACAAAATTATACTTAAAACAAATTAAAACTTATAAAACTAAAGTTATTTAAATTAAATGTATCAAAACAAGTTCAACGTGAAACTTTTTTTTTCTTGAAGTATAATTGACACAAAGTATTTTTTTAAATTACATTCTTTCGCCAACCGGCGATAAATTGCCAAATAACGAAATTTTCATTATTTTTTTACAGATACTGAATGTTGATTCCGCCGAATTTTTTTTTATAAACGTATATATCCACACGAGAAGAACATTCTGTAATTTTTTCAGATTTTTCGGGGTATGCCCGTAGGGAGACCTTCCTTGTTAGAGGGATAGCATTCAGTGGCGCTGCCAGAATTTTTTTCTGGGGGGGGGGGGGGTTAAGTTTCTGATAAAGGTGTTTGCTGGCAATTTGAATCGCCGGTTAATAGAATCAGTACTAATTTAGAATATTCACTGGATAATACTTAAACTCAAAGAGCATCTGCGTGGCAGGAAATCCTGATTCCTTTAGCATAATACGTCTCAAAAAAGTGATTTAGTTCAAATAACCAATTTTTACTAATTAATCCATGTAACATGCACCTTCACAGTCTTAAGTAGAATTTCTGCCATTTAATTAAATGACTTTATTAAATGGAATCTGATTCCATAAAGCGGCAGATTCCGAAGTATGCCAAAACGTTTAAATATTAAGTTTGGTTTTGATTCATAAAAGCGGAAATTATAGCGATTTTTCTTAGCTCTGGGAGGGGTTGTAACCCCAAAACCACCCCCTTGGCTGCGCCACTGATAGCATTCTATTATGGGTTAGGACTGATATTATTTTTGGAATAAATTGCACCACATTTTACATAAATTTTCATTTACGGAAAATTTCTCTTTGAAATATTCTAATCTGCATGTATGGCAGAGATTAATTCTCAAAAATGATACAAACAGAATAGAAAAACCTGCCCACTGGGATGTATATGTCCCAATCCGTTGTCTTAATCCGTTGTTGTTAATAATTAAGTACAAAAAATTAAAAAAAAAGACTAGTGGACACATACAGGTTTCGTATGCTTCTTGGAATTTTGCAACCAGGGATAATCTCCGGTAATAATGTTTTCTTATATAAAATTACTATTCAAAGAAGTCAAACTTTCGCACGTTTAACCTATGTTTATTTTTCTACACAAAATAATGATATTTCTCTTGGAAAATTGCCTGAGGTGTACGAACCATACATGTATGTCCTTACAAGTAGTCAAAAGATTAATACATAAGTCAGAAATATTTTTAAAAATAATAATTTTTCGAGCAAAATAATTTTTCAGAAATGATGTCATAATGTTTCTGAAAGCAAGATTTAATTGTCAATCTAAATATAAATATCTATGTAAACATTTTTATGTATACACACACAAACATATTTATATATATATAATATACAAATAAATAAATAAATGCCTCATTCAGTGCATTATCATTATTATTATTTTTTTTTTTTTTTTTTTTTTTTGACCACAAAGCATATATAAAATATTTTATTTAAAGTTAACTTTCATTCTTGATAAATTTAAACTAAAGAGATTTCTTAAAATATTTTCTTAATTTTTTGTAGATTTAAAAACATTTCGTGTAAGCATTTGTAAAATTGTGTCATTAGTCAGTTTATTAATATTTTTTGATATTTAAATTTATTTTCAATCTATTGCATAAATTTTTTGAAATTTAATTTTTAATGTACTGTTCGTGCAATTTAAAATACAAAATATCTGCCTTTTTGTTAGCTGCGGAAAAGTTTAATAATGTGTTTCATTAATATTTAATACATTTATCAGACAGAGAAATCAGTACGAAAAGAAATAGTACTTATAAGGTAACCTGGGGTAATAACGCCAGACGGGGTAATAACGCCAGACGGGGTAATAACGCCAAGTGCTAATATTTTGCATAATTTTGAAATAATCTGGTAAATGACACCCATGTGCTCTGCGCAGAAGTGTTTTGAGTCATATAAATCGCAAAAAACAGCTTCAAGTTAATTTGTTTCATTTTTAGGTGTTATTGTTTTTATAAGCAACTAAAAATAACGCTTGATCTAAATTTTGCGAGATACGTTTTGTGATGAGAAGACTATTTTTTTTATCCGGAAATACTTTGTTAATTACATAAATTTGTAGTACATTTTATGGACTTTCAAAATGTTGTTGAAGATTTTGGATATCTTCTCTAGATAATTTGTAATTTAAAATGTCCAGCGCAATAACTATAACGGGGTAATAACGCCAATCCTTGCAATTTTTACCCCGGTTGATTCCCTACAGTGGCCGAGCTACATCCTAAATACTGATTCAAATAAACACAGTTAAAACTGTGCAATATTTCTAATAATTCTACTTAAGCGGTCCTTTTTAAGCAAAAAGAAGACCACGGTCTGATATTCTTTTGCATCATCCTCCTCTCCCCACACACCACACCTTTATTTTTCTTACACTTTCACAAAAAATTGAACATTTTCAATAGTTTAGGATGCAATTTGTCAATTTCTAGAGCTGAGAGTTTGTATTTTTAGAATTGAGCAATCTACATTCACTTATTCCAACTTATTTCATAGTTTTGTTTGCATGGCGTTATTACCCATATAGGTGGGTAATAACGCCAAATAGCATTGGTCAAGAAATCAAGCCATTACATTTTATGTATTCATATCTGTTAAATTATTTTTTTTATATAGATAGTCAATGAGTTGCTGTATCAAATCATATATTTGTTTGAAAAATACAAACTAAAACTGAGCCGTGAAAATTGGTAGAACCTTAACGTGGCATTATTACCCCAGGGTACCTTACTTTCAAAAGAAGTATCTAAAATTATTCAAGAGTCTATTCATGAGAATTTGGAAAGTTAAATTTTATTTATATTATAATTAAAGTTTATAAAACATCTATTAAATGAAATGTATAGTTAATTTATAATATTAACAGAAATAAAAATGTTACACTTTTAAAGGTAAAAAGTATTTTCTCGATAAATTAACCCTTTCGGGTCTGGTGTACTATTAATATTACATATCTTTTAATGGAGTATTATTTCGTTTCAAGAAATACTTTTGCTACAATTTACATGTAATAATCTTTGCATATGTTTGTGCATTTACTATATGACTTCATTTATGTATATGCATTTAGTAATAACAATAATGATTATTATTATTTGCTTAATTCTCTTTGTGCTGCTTGCGATTTTTTTGTTTTAAACATACATTTAATTCTTTAAATTTAAAATAAAAGTTACCTTCCTGAAAGAATCATGTGTAACAAAGCGTAAAAGTACTAAAAATGTATAATATAAGTTAAATCTTATTGTAATACAATATTTTCTAAACATCACCAAAAACTCTTCCTTAGCCTAATGTCATATAAATATGAATTGAACAGAACGCAAAACAACAACATTCGTTATCCTTCAGACAATGAAATATTTCTTAGGCACTAATTAATCTATTTAGATATCTAGTGTTAATGTTATTAACGCAAAAGTATTTTTTCTACAGAAAAAAAAATCGGATGCGAAAGGGTTAATGGGTTTTCGTGGAAAAAATATTACTGTCAGGGTTGTTGTTTTATACAATATATGCTTTAAATTTTGACTCGTTGGGAAGCATGAAATTGTGTTTGCGTAATGCTGAATTTTCAGTGGAAAATTAGAAAAATTTAATTTCAAAATAAGAAAAACCAATTCCTTAACTCTTTTCCCCAAAGTGATTAAAGTAAAATTTGCTTAAAAATTTCTGGTGCTAAACTAATAAAACTTAGGAGGGATATTATAAATCCCACCGTTCCGTAATTGGTTAAATGACGCGCTTCAGTGCAATGCGGAATAAATTATATATATATTAATAATATTAAATGCAAATACATCTTCTTTTATTTATTTTGTACTTTAAGAAATTTAAATCTCTTTATTTCATTTTGATAAAAGAACAAGAATTTTTCTAAGCTTTCTAATTAATTTAAGTTTATAAAATAAATTAAACAAATACTAATTAAATGCATTGTTTTCATATTACTATAAACAAAATCCTAGTTAAATTAAAAATAAAATCCGTTTTTTTCTTTTTTTAATGTATATATATTTGTTAGTTACACAATTACAATAAAAAAATGGTATGTGCCTATAAAATAGTGAACATTTAAAAATATATGTATTTGTATATTATACAAATTACAAATAGAGAGCAATTTACTTACTTTGTATTTAAATAACTTTAAATATCTTTGGTTCGTTTTAATGAAGTAATAGGAATTTTCACATCCTAATAATGAATCAGTAAATTCTGTACTAAGTTTATAAATGACATTTTTAAAATTTAATTTTTTCAGTTATTTGCATAGCGTCAAAATTTTCGCCGCACAGATCCGAGTTTAGGTATTGAAAACTGTTCACTCAGATGCTCTATCATGGATGTATCCAATTTGATCAGGTCTACAATGACGTCATCGAGCAAGAGTCATGTGGAAGAGGGATGTCGTAATATTACAGTTTTATGATCGGCATAGACGCCGTGATTGATTAAAAGTAAGTGAGAACTGAAGTTACACACATGTTTATATTGTTTTATTATAAGCTCACTCAATATTGATAGTTAAGTGTGATTAGATTAGAATAATATTTAGAATAGAAAATTAATATCGTTTAAATGTTATTCGGATTTATAACAATCTATTAATATTTGTTTAAAATTTTGAAGAATGATATGTTAAAGAAGGAAAGAATTATGATTTAATCAATTAATCGAATTCAAAGAATATATATTTAGGAATATATTTTTTAAAAAATAAGACAATATTTTTTAAAAACATTATTAATATAAAATTAAATTTATAATCTATGAACTTTTATATTTTAAATCATTTCGAAAAAGCTTCAAATATGCGAATCCAAAATTATAATTCATACTGCAGAGTAGTTTTTGGAGTTATATATATGTAAAATCCCGTTTGGAAGCTTTACCAAAGAATTTATATCTGATGCCAAAATCAAGAGTTAGAATTTTATTAAAAGTTTGTTTACAATTTCGATATGTAAATAACACCCTAAGCTAAATTTAAGGAAAGCACCAATAAACGTTATTGTTAACACGTTCGCGGCCGCTTACGTGAAGATGTGATGATAGTTAATGCTGCACTGTAGAAATGGGTTTTTCTCAGAAGCCGGTTTACTTTTTATAACAAAGAATCAGTGAAAGATTTTCTCGCGCCAGCGCGTGACTGGCTATTGGACATCACCCCACATCACGCGCTGGTACGTGAGACGCCCCTTGATGTTAGCGCCATATCACGCCATGGCGCGAGATCGGTAGCGAATGTGTTAATCGATCGGTTCAAGTCAAATTTTTATACGATAATTTATGGCAGAGTTAATAGAGGTGGTGCGCACTTTTTTTTTCATTACTGCACAAATCATCTGTGATAATTAATTAGTTTTTTTTATTTTTTGGAATCATTTTCAGTTAACCAAAAAAAGATTTAAGAAAAAAATTTGTAAATATAATAAAAATGCCGGCGTAAACTCATGTCTTCAATCATTGACCATCGCGTAAATAATTTTAATATTACTTTCCGTTGTTTTTTTGTTTTAGTTGTGCAGTATAGCAACAAATGAAATTCATTTAATTAAAGAAGAGTTTGTTCATTCTAGACCTTGGGAGACCGTTATTTTTTTTTTGTGAAATAAAACTAATTTTAATATATTTTCAAATGTACTTCAATTTACAGACTTCTTAATATTTTTAAACCAAACAGCTAGCTCGATTACGTAAGTTTACCCTGTTTGCACTAAAACATTATAAATAGCTCAGAATTTGTTTCCGGCTAATGTACCATAACAAAATTAATACTTCATAATAAAATACAAATTAAAACTACAACTATAAGTAAGATTAAAAAGTTGTAGATTAATTTTTAACATAATTATACAGTTGGTAAATAAATCAAGACAATTATAAATTTCCAAGTTTCTGAAAAAAACTCGGGCCAGGATTCGAACCAGTGACATATTGGCTGATTCCACCAATGCTCCTCCAACTGAGCCATCCAGGATCCAATTAACCTTCCAGTATTCTTAGAGATAGCTCAAGTAGAAGAACATTGGTGGCTGCCAATACATCCCTGGTTCGAAACCTGGAAACTCTTTTCGCTGACATGGAAATTTATAACCGTTAAAAATTTGTTTAAACTCAAAAGGCTGTAGGAATAATCAAATCATGAACTTAACGTTTCGTGTTAGTTTTACTTGCGATCGATGCATATAGTATAAACTTTTTTATAGATCTAACAGTTTAAGACGGTAAAAGCTATATTTGTCAATCAATATTTGTTTTCTTTTAGTAATTAAGTTAGATCTGTAATTTCTCCTCTGTTTTATCGACGCGTTTACATGAGATTACACATTTGTTTTTAAAACCTCACAGGTCCATTAAATCCTGAACTTATTGTTTTAGGTTAGTTTTCTTCTTGTCCATTGGGAATAGCACAGGAATATTTTTATTAATTATTTCAAACTTTAAGTAAAAACTACGATTTCTACACATTATTCTAGGACGGGAATTTACGCTAATATTTTAGTATAAATTAGTCGCTGCAGGGCCATCGAAATACTTACCAATCATGGATATGTATAATATAAAATATGAAAATAAGACAAGTGTAAACTATTTTAAAAATGCATCGTCATTCCTAAATAAAATTTAAACATATATTTAAATATTTTTAACACACAGTAATGCTCTATTACTTAATTGCTGATGAACCAATTTCCACAATCTATATAAAACGCCAAACTTCTCAAGTAGTATCGAATTGCGTAAAAGAAACATCCTTATATCTCCAAAAATAATATTCATATTAACTAACAGTTTACTGCGTCGGATTAAGCGTCTTATATCCAAGTAAAGTATATCTTTGAATTTAAATTTGAATGAAATACAGGGTCATGAAAAATAGAAGAGTGCAAAAAAACAGTTTACAAATATCTCGGCAACGACTTTTCCGATCAATTTCAGTTTTTATGAAAAATTTGTATAATTTTATTTTTTTTACATCCACTCCTTAAAACAAAACAAAAAAAAAAAACCAAAATTTTTATATACCTTTTATCAGAATGAATAATTCGAGAGTCCGAAAAAAATAGTTCCGGATAATTGAGGTAACTGATATTAAATATACTTCTTATTATTATTACATACTAAATACACACCAAATTTCGACTCTATCTCAATTTTTTCGGTAGATAGAATGTTTACAGTCAGACAGACAGACAGATGGCAAATTTTTTTTTTTTTCTGGAAATATGTTTTTCGTAATTTCCAATGTCTAAAACGTGTCTTAATCCGTCAAAAAAATTTTTTTCAATTTTGAAAACAATTGTAGACTTATCCTATACTACGTATGATTGATAAGTAACAAGTGCTTTACTTGGAAAAGTTTCAATAAGAGCAAAATTTGTGAATAGTATCTATATTATAATGGCCAAACCATGTGCGAAACGCATGTGCGAAACGCATATGGGTCATTCCATGTCAATTCAACCAGACCTTGTAACCCGACCCGCAGGTATTTTGATGAAACTTTGTGTACACACTAATTCTATCATGAAATGATTCCATCAGAAATTTTTCCTTCCTAGACCTCATACTTTGTGAGATATGGGGAGTCCAATTCTTGGGGATTTCTCAAATCGCACATTTCTGAGTCTGTATTTTGAGATTGCAGTTCCATCTTCAAAAAATCATTTCTCTGGATCTAAAACGTGAATTATCTTTAAAATATCACTGTAAGAATATAAAAATATGCAGATTTTAATATAAAAATATTTAAAAAATTTACTTGTAATATTTAGGATAAAAAAAAATTAGCCAAAGTTGAGAGTTATGGTTATTTTTTCCAAGTTTTTGTGGCTTCACCAAAAAGGCTGTACACAAAAAGTCAAATTAAATTTCCGATTTCTTTTTGTTTTAAATAAAAGTTTATACTTTTGGCTTTCTATCTATGAAATAAAAATGATGTGTTTCGCATGGCTTATGCAAAAATTTTGGGTACTTTCCAATTAGCCGGATGCATGTTTTATTTTTTATATTACATATGCAAACAAAAAGGCAAATGAAATTTCCAATTTCTTTTTGTTCTAAATAAAAGTGTACACTTTGGGCTTTTTATTTGTGAAATAAAAATGATGTCTTTCGCATGGCTTATGAAAAAATTTTGGGTACTTTCCACTTAGCCGGATGCATGTTTTATTTTTTATATTACATATGCAAACAAAAAGGCAAATGAAATTTCCAATTTCTATTTGTTTTAAATAAAAGTGTACACTTTGGGCTTTCTATTTGTGAAATAAAAATGATGTCTTTTGCATGGCTTATGAAAAAATTTTGGGTACTTTCCATTTAGCCGGATGCATGTTTTATTTTTACATATTACATATGCACACAAAAAGGCAAATGAAATTTCCAATTTCTTTTTGTTTTAAATAAAAGTTTACACTTTGGGCTTTCTATCTGTGAAATAAAAACGATGTCTTACGCATGGCTTATGCAAAAATTTTGGGTACTTTCCAATTAGCCGGATGCGTGTTTTATTTTTACATATGTACATATGTATAAATCCATATAAATGCAGGTGTATTATACATGTACAGTACATATGTATGTATATATACAGTATATTGATATATATATGTATAACACTGGTGCCCGTCTAACCGAAAAGTACCAAACTTTGCCTTGTTTTGAGAATCTGCACCAATCAAGAGGAAAAAAATCTGACTAAGTTTAGCTGTGGTACTTAAATAATTGCTGGAATTTCTATGAGTTATTGAATTTAATGTTATTTGATGCATGTTTTTTTAATTTCCAAGTAAAATTTAGGCTTAGTTTTTTCAGATTAAAAAGAAATCTGACTGTAATATGTTTCTTTATTAAATTTAGTGAATGGTCCATATATTTCATTTAATTATTTAATAATGGGCATTTTTTGCTAATCTAAAGAATCTCTTACTTTTATTTTTAATAATTAAACAGATTTTTTTTTTTTGTACAGTATAAAATAGATAATTTTTTCTCCTCACATTTCCATTCTTTCTTTCGAATGCTTATATATTAATTATTTGTGTTTAAAAAACGTTCAAAACCTTATATTTCCTGTCCTTGGTTAATTTTAATCAGTTTAAATATTTGTATTGGCAAGTTTAAATACACAAATGTTTAACAGAACTTAAATTTGTTTCTATAGTCTGAAAGATTTAATTGCACCTGCCTTGTATAAACACCTTCTGATAAAGGCAGGGTAATGTTCGTTAGTATGAAAGCAGATGCTTTGAAATCAATTTAATAAAATTATTGTCATTCTGTTGTTTCTTATCATAGAAGAATGATCTAACTTTTACTGTGCTACTAAAAATATAATCTGATTGTTGCATACTTTATAGTTTATGATATGTATAAATATTTTTTTGCTTTATTGTTTTAATATGGAGCCTGATATTAAACCTTCTACTAGTCTTCAGGCTTGCAGTATTGTAATATTAACTGGTTTAGAATGTCACAAAACTAGCTATAGAGATAACAGAGAAAGAGACTACATTGATAATCTCTGTGATTCAGAAAAAGAACTTTTATTAGTTAGGACTATTGCATTTATAAAACAAAAATTAAGTGAAAACCGTTTGATTAATATATGTGAGCATCACAGAATTTCGCTCTTAATGAAATATGAATTATATAAATGTGGAGATCCATTTAAGCGGCATAAAAAGCAAGTGAAAAAAGCAATTATAGGGCAGTTAATAGAGATTTATATACGGCCGAAAAAGTAAACCAAAGTTGAAATTATGATTATTTTTCCAAAATTTTGTGACTTTATGAAAAAGTCTCTACACAAAAAGGCAAATGAAATTTCTAATTTGTTTTTGTATCAAATAACATTAAATTCAGTAACTCATAGAAACTCCAGTAATTATTTAAGTACCACAGCTAAACTTAGTCAGATTTTTTTCCCCTTAATTAGTGCAGATTTTCAAAACAAGGCAAAATTTGGTACTTTTCGGTTAGATGGGCACCAGTGTTATACATATATATATCAATATACTGTATATATACATACATATGTACATGTATAATACATCTGTATTTATATAGATTTATACAAATGTACAGATGTAAAAATACAACACGCATCCAGCTAATTGGAAAGTACCCAAAATTTTTGTATAAGCCATGTGAAAGACATCATTTTTATTTCACAGATAGAAAGCCCAAAGTGTAAACTTTTATTTAAAACAAAAAGAAACTGGAAATTTCATTTGCTTTTTTGTGTGCATATGTAATATATAAAAATAAAGCACTTATCCGGCTAATTGGAAAGTACCCAAAATTTTTGCATAAGCCATGCGAAACACATCATTTTTATTTCATAGATAGAAAGCCCAAAGTGTAAACTTTTATTTAAAACAAAAAGAAATTGGAAATTTAATTTGCCTTTTTGTGTACAGCCTTTTTCGTGAAGTCACAAAAATTTGGAAAAATAACCATAACTCTCAACTTTGGCTAATTTTTTTTTATCCTAAATATTACAAGTAAATTTTTTAAATATTTTTTATTAAAATCTGCATCTTTTTATCTTTTTACAGTGAAATTTTTAGGATGATTCATGTTTTAGATCCAGAGAAACAATTTTTTGAAGATGGAACTGCAATCTCAGAATACAGACTAAGAAATGTGAGATTTGAGAAACCCCCATGAATTGGACCCCCCGTATCTCACAAACCATGAGGTCTAGGAATAAAAAATTTCTGATGGAATCATCTTATGTGTACACAAAGTTTCATCCAAATCCCTGCCGGTCGGGTTAGAAATGGGGGAAAAATTGGTTGAATTGACATGGAATGACCAATATGTCATTTTGCGAATGGCAACACTTTCTTATGCAATTTCAATTTTTTTTTAAATTTCGCTTCTGCAAATTTTACACTTCTAAGCATTGGACATTTTACATATTTACATCGTCGTATAGAAAAAAAAATATTTTTAAACGCAATTTGTTTGAAAGGTGTATCTCAATTTGTTTTTGAGATATTATTTTTTTAATAGTTTTTAGTACCAATTTTGTAATTGTGGCAACAGAATGTGACAACAGATGAAATGCTTAGGTAAAAATGATGTTATATTTAAAAGAAAACGACCATTTTCTTAAATAAAACTAAGTATTTTAACACAAATGCGTTTAAATAAATATAAATTATGTCGATCTTCGGTGCCAAGATTAGCAGTCAAGATCAGAATGAGGCAGTTACTCTTAAAATTGAAAAAAATTAAAATTAAAATGCGTATACTATTTCAAAATTATCAACTGTTATAAAATCAGGCGAATTTCGTTTTTACTTCGTTTTTATTCGTCAATTAAATACTTTTTTTAGTTTATTTAGCAATTAAATGTTTCTTAGATAGCTTTTATTATGGTAGAATTGAGAGAATAATGAATGTTCATTCATGCTATTTTCTGATAAAATTGAAAAGCATTTTTTTAAATTTTTTATGGGGTTTAGTGGTGCAAAATCTCATTTAGTGACATACTGTGCCAAAATATTTTGGGCAGAAAATTACTTATTGCTTTTGAAAACACGCAAGTTTCCGTGTAAAGTTTCCATATTTTCTTCCTTATACATGTGTACTAACATTAATTCTGAGAGACTAGGCGAAATGCTTAAGTAAAAATGATGTTATATTTAAAAGAAAACGACCATTTTCGTAAATAAAACTAAGTATTTTGACACAAATGCGTTTAAATAAATATAAATTATGTCGATCTTCGGTGCCAAGATTACCAGTCAAGATCAGAATGAGGCAGTTCACTTCAAAGAATGGTACAACAATCGTAACTTCAAGTTTTGAGTTAAAGTGCTTTTAAAATTATCAAATTGAAATATCAATTTTTAAAACATGGTGAATACAGATATGGACAGTGTGTACGCAAATTTTGAGAAGATGAAAATAATGACGGGTTTAGATTTTGACGTGAAATTCAATGATCGTGTCAATTTGAAATCATTTTTGTTTTTTTCATTCGTGTTTATACCAAACATATGAACCTCAATATCATAATATCTTTATCATAATATCTGATCATTATTATATTTTACTGATTACATATGCGATCAAAGTTCAATTTTAATAATTTGGACAACTGAGTTTTATAGTATTTTGTTAATTTTAGCTTAAAATAACATTTGTTTAAGAGTTAGACTGACCAATATAAGATCCATTTTTTACTATAACTAATTTTGTGGATCTATTATAAATCAATGAAACAGTTCCTTTGCTAAACATTTTCTTTCGTCCAATTTCAACGGGTTCCACCTCGTGAATAATAAAATGAATAAGAATAACAGTTTGAAAAATACTACACTGTTAAAAAATTGCAGCATTCTGCCCAGTTATTTGACCGTTCTTTGAAAAGCGGTTACATAATTATACTTTAACAATATTCTGATCATAAAATGGGCAACGATAAGGTCAGAATAGTGCAAAATGACGATTAAAACTATTTTCGTTAAAAATGGCCAAATGACTGGACAGAATGCTGAAAACTTTTAACAGTGTATAAATAATGTGAATGAAAACGTAAATAACACTACTTTAAAGCGCTAATTTAAAAAAACATTTTGAAAAACATTTTTTCAGCTTTATAACTAAATACATACGAGTAACATAAGTTTAGCACAAATGATTTAAAATTAATGATGTTTTGCAGTACGAATTCACCTTTAAACACATAGTGCATTTCTGAGCCTATAGGGTTCTTTAATTTATCTCTTTTTATTCGACAAGGTAAAACCCATCGAATTTCGACGAAACAAAATGTTTAAAGAGAAACTGTTACATTAATTTATAATAAGCCTACAAAATTAGTTACAATAAAAAATGCTCCTTATATTGGTAAGTCTAACTCTAAAATAAATTATATTTAGCCTAAAATTAATTATTTTCTCATTTTTATTTTATATTTTAGTTATTTTTAGTTATTTTAGCTATTTTTATTTTATTTTATTTTTACTTTTTGAAAAAGTTGATAAAGATGATAATGATATTTAACCTAAAGTCAACAAAATACTATTTCTTTAAAACTCAGTTGTAGAAATTGTTAAAATAAAACTTTAATCGGACATGCAAGAAGCAAAAAATAATTAAGATCTGTTATTATGATAAAGTTATCAATTAAAGCTTTTATGCTCGTATTCCAAAATGAAAAAAAGCAAAATTTATTCCACCTTGACTCGATCATAAAACTTTTTCCCCGTAAAATCTAAATCCGACACATTTTCACCGTATCAAAATTTAAAAATGCACTTTTCATATCTGTATTTCTGCATTCAGCTTTAAAAAAAATCGGTATTTTAATTTGATCATTTTAAAATAATTTTAATTTAAAATTTGGAGGCTTGAAGCTGTTATTTCAAACAGATAATAAACTATTTACATTCTTTTAAGTATAAATGAAATCAAAATTCACCAGTTTTTATAACAAATTATATTCTTGACACACCACGTATACTTTAATTTTTTTCAATTTGATGAGGAAATGGAAACATAAATATACTGTAATATGGTCTTTTTTATATTATTATTCGGCTTTTTCCCGGGGGATTTGTATTTTAGACATGGAACACTTCTGTTGCCACGATTAAAAAAATAGTATTAAAAACTACAAAAAAAAAAAAAAAAAAAAAAAAAAATTCAAAAATAAATTAAGATACAGTTTTCAAATAAATTGCCTTTAAAAGTGCACTTTTTTCTATATGACGGTGTAAAAATTGAAAATGTGCGGTATTTAGAAGTTTAAAAATTTGCAGTAGCAAAAATTACAAGACCGAAATTGCATTTCAAATTTCAAAGTGTTGCCATTCGCAAAATGACGTATGCGTCACGCAGAGATACGTTTGGCCTTTATAATATAAAAATAGATAAGTAACACTGGAGACGAAAAGGGAAGATGTAGCTAAATAATTTCAAGCAATGCTTTATCAGTTAAGTGTTCAGCAAGTGTGAGGAGTTCGATGCCAAAGTTCAGGATTTCGAATTTGCATGACTCTTAATGAAATGTCGGAGTAAGATTTTGAGATATTTTCTTGCAGGAAAGCCTTAACACAAAATTACTCAATAGAGGATTTTTAATAACATAGAAAGGAGAATTCGAATACCTTAAAGTTCTTCTTTGAAAACATTTTGCTGTGAACAGGATCAGCAAAGGGGCTATCCATTAATGATGTCACACATTTTTTTTCATATTTTTGATCCCTCCTCCAGTTTTTGTCACATGTCACACCATATTACATATACATATACTTGCAGTTCAGAAACAAAGCACTGATGATCATATTTGAAATTTTATTTTTAAACTTTAACTGTGTGATTTATGACTTTTGTGAGAAATATATATAAAAAAAAGGATTTGTGTACTTATTTTGTAAGAAATAAGATTAAGGTTTACGATAAAAATTATAATAAATATACAATAGTAATACAATATTGATATTAAAGAGCAATTGAAAAAGAATAATAGTATTTTTGAATTTGAAATGGAATCTAACAGTATATTTCGCTTTAAAATTTATCTTTAATTTATGAACACTGAATACTTTAATTTCAAAGAAACTTTAAAATTTAATCAGCCGATTTTTAATGTTTCTATTTTAACCAAAATGTGTGATGTCACATTTCTCCTTGCCGCTTCCCGTTCCTTTCACACAAACTGTCAGAATTTTATGACCCCTCCCCCTTCCTCCCTCCAAGCTTGAGATCATTTATGGACGGCCCCAAAAAAATTTCCAATGAAACCACAATCGACATCTAGTCTTTCAATTTGAAACAGGATAATCCGAATAATTTTGCTTTCAAACACATTCTATAGATGAATTCCATCCATAGAAGTATGGTCAATGATCGTTTTCTGAACACATTCTCTCTGAATCACGGACTTGTAGTAATTTCTAACAATACGAGAAGGAAAATTCGGGTAATTCTGCATTGAAATTTCTTGTGTGCAGCCATTACGTCACTTTCAAATAAATAGTATGGCTCAATAAGAAAAAAAAAATTCCTAATAACACCATAAAAAATAGAAAATATGCAAGGTCTTTCAAAAGAACTTCGATTTTCTTCTTCAGCCGCAAAGAACATATGCTACTATTGTAAAAGTAAAGCAAGATTGAGTGATAGCACCAAGGGTGCAGTGAAGGATATACAGAGTTATACACATATAACTTCTAGATTCTATTAAGGAACTCCGATTACCCTCTGTTTCTCAAATAAAGCTATAGCATGTATATATTCTAACAAATGTCTATGACTCTGGCATATACCCTCTGCAGATAGAATGTATCCTCTATATTTTTTGACACTTTCCAACATTATGATTTTGGTTTGTCTGTCCGTCTGTCCACGCTCTTACTCCAGTAAATATACTAGGATTGCCCTGAAATTTTTGGACATTATTAACACTTACCTTAGCACGAACCCTATTTCAAAAGAAGTTTCTAGCATGATTAGTTTATTTACTGTCAAAAATAGTTACTGTAATGTTAGGGACTATCAAAAATTTACCGTTACATTAAGGCTTATGGGAAAAATCGCTTCAAATGAATTTTAAAGATCTTAAACATTGTCAAATATTAAAATTTAAGTGCATTTACTAAGTGCCCTAAAATATGCATCATATAAAATATGCGGTGAAAAAAATACCTATTATTCATTTACAGGGCCATTAAAAAAAATTCCGTTACATAATGGTATTTCCATCTATTATTTTAAATTGCTGAAAGAGAATGTCAACCTGCTAGGAATTTTCTTATTAAATTAAATTTCCTCATTATATAGTATATATCAACCAACAGATCAAATGCAGAGCTGCTCACAAATATTGGAGTATATATTTGGCTATAAACAGTAACATTCTTTCCGTAAATAAGGTTTCTTCAAAATTTCAGGAAGTGTTGGAATGTGCTTCATAATCTATACTTAACGCATGATTTTTCTTACCTTCTTTTAACGACTGCAACATTAGGTGGCACGTGTTTGTGTCTGAATCAGAAAGTTAAAGCTTCTCGGGAAGGCCTTGCACATTTTCTCTTTTTTATGGTGCTATTAAAAAGTAATTTTTCTCTCATTTGTTAACACCTGGTCCAATATTTTAATGCTTATTGCTAAAAGCCATTTTTAAGACTTTCCAACAAAGTTGAGAAGTTTTTATGACTTCGGTATGTCTGGCCGTTGTTCGTCTGTCTCTCCATCCTCTAAATATTGTAAGTGTACCCTTCTTGCCCTGAAATTTTTCGATGTTATATACGTTTATCCTAGCATAAAACCTATTTCAAATGAATTTTGTAGCATGTTTAATTCATTTGCATGGGCAGTTTAAAGTTTTCCATTTGAGAATAGCAAACGGAACAAAAATCGTTCCAAATGCATTTTAAAGATGTTATACCATTTCAAACATAATAAAACTGATATTCATTTACGAAGTGCAGTTAAATATGCATTCTGTAAAATATGCGGTGTGGAAAATAGTTAGTATTCATTTACAGGGCCACACAAAAGAATTGCATTACGTAATGATATAGAAAAGGGGGAAATTGTTTGCGGCATATGTTAATTATATTTAATTTGTTCATTTTATAATGAAATTTTTATAAGTCGATGAAGCTTACTATATTTCATGAATAATACAAAGTGCGTATCATTTACAGAGCTACGCAAAGATTTGAAATAGTATATTTTATCTGAGATACTACATAATAACGATGATGGCAGGAAATGCACTTTTAATTTTAATATACGCTTTAAGTTTAACTATATTTATGCATACTATATGGAATGTATAAATGCTATAGTTGATATATAGGTCTACACAAAAGAATTCGCAAATATTAATGAGTATGAGCGCAAATTGCTTTAAGGTACTTTTTAAATGTATTAATAATTTTTACGATGAAGTACATTAATTTACTAAGAAATATTTATAGAAGATAGATAAACACAGGGTCACGCAAAAAATTGAATATATGGCCGTCTATGGATGATAATTTCAGGAAATATAATTTCAGTAATTTTAAGAGTGTTTTAGTTTGAATTAAATTTTAACTAAATAGTGACAGAAAATAAGTGTACTATAGTAGTAAACTACTAGGCTGAACAAGAGTATTTAAGTTTGTTTCCATCTATTAGTATAAAATGCTGAAAGAGAAATTTCATTCTGTTATGCGTTTTCTTGCTAAACTAAATTTTCCCATCAAATAGTATATATATACAAATCCAATGCAAAAGAATTAGAATGCATATTCGGCTATGGTAAGTAACTGCTGAAATCAGATTTGTAAATATTTAATCTGCTTTGTGAAATGTTTATTTAGTTATCCTGTTTTCCTTATTTACCTAAATATAGAAGTTATGTTACAGATTTCAGCAAGTGTTGGAACATCTTTCATAATCCATGCTTAATGCATGATTCTTCTTTCTTGTTTGAATATGTATTCAATAAATTTATGACTTTTCACAATATGAAAACGATAATTTTGAGATTTTACTTTTAAAAGCATGCTTTGAAAGGATTTCTTTCATTGCATTATGGAAAGCTGTTCTCTAAATAGGCATGCATAATCAAGAAACTCGTCAGTTTTTATTCCAAAAGTTCTCTCGATCACTGATTTTTAATAATGCAAAGTCTAAAATGGGATACTTCTCTTTCAAAAATCTTGCCTGGAGTTATTACACTAGACAAGCACAGACAGAAATACACTGCAAATTCGTGAAGCACTTTTTGAAAGTATTTTACATGCGTTGCTTTATGGTGTTTACTGTGTGTTGTTAAACAATAATTCAACAATATTTACAATATTATTTCAACACACACTGTAAAAAAATTCGTTAAATCGACCGCAAAAACCAATTTTTGCCGGAAAAATTGCAGTAAAATTACATGTATTTTTTTATTACATCTAGTTTTATTGCAATTTTTAGGGCAAAAACTGCTGGCAACATTGCTGCGCTGTAAATTTAACGATTTTTTTTAAGTGCAATTATTAACGCAATTTTTAGAATCTATAAATAGATACCAACACTTTTACAACATATTAAGAACAAATTTCTAGATATCGGCATATTACGAACACATTCACAACACAGAAAATGTTTTGTATGCGAAGTTTTTTAATTCACAGCGCATTAATTTTTTTGTTAATTTGGTGACAAAAGGTATTCTAAAATGTGTTTGTTTTTGTGTTTGAGAATTTGTAGTGTAATTATAATCTGGTGATAGCACATGCACATGCACAATTCTAATGAATATAAGTGTGTTCTAAATTAATTTCCTCAGTCATGAGATAAATATTACGAGTGACCACAAAAACTGGCTTAAAATTACTATGCAACATCTTCAAAGATGTATCAGTCTACATATCGATTTTCATGATATGCATGCATTTAATAGAAAGTTCTAGAAGTAGTTTTAACAATTTTAGAAACATTTAAAGTAATTTAAAGGATCTGTTATTTAGTGTCTCCTCCAGGCGACATTAGGACTGAGGAAGTTATTCATAAAAATGAAAAATATTTAATATATTCCGCATTAATATTACGAGGTGGAGACCGTCGAAATTCGACGAAAGAAAATCTTTAAGAAAGAACTGTTTCATTTATTTATAATAAATCTACTGAATTGGTTACAGTAAAAAATGCATCTATATTGGCCAGTCTGATTCTCAAACAAATATTATTTTAAGCTAACATTAACAAAATAATATAAAACTCAATTATCAAAATTATTAAACGAAATAAAACCGAAATTCACCAGATTTTACAACAGACGTTATTTTTGAAATAATATACACAATTTAATTTCTTTTCTATTTATTTATTTATTTTTATTTATTGTTTTATTTTAAGAGAAAATGGAATGATTATGTTACCACAATTACAAAATTGGTACTAAAAATTATAAACAAATTAATATCAAAACATTTAATTAAGATACAGCTTTGAAATAAATTGCATTTAAAAGTACATTTTTTTTTCTCTACATGTCGCGACAGTGTAAAAAATTAAAATGTATGATGGTTCAAAGTGCAAACTTTGCAGAAGCAAAGATTGCAAAAACGAAATTGCATGAAAAAGTGTTGTGCATTTTAATTTCTATTTTTTCAAACATAAGAGAAAATGGAGTGATTGTGTTGCCACAATTACAAAATTGGTACTAAAACTACAAAAAAATTAATACTTCAAACATAAATTGAGATGCAGCTTTCAAACAAATTGCATTTAAAAGTACACTTTTTCCATTATACGACGTGTAAAAATTTAAAATGTACGATGTTTTGAAGTGTAAAATTTGCAGTAGCGAAAATTGCAAAATCGAAATTACAAGGGAAAGTGTTGCCATTCACAAAATGAGGTATGCGTTACGCACAGATAAGGTTGGCTTTTATAATATAGATATTATTCCATAAGCTTATCTGAAAATTTGAATCTTTGAATAAATACACACATTATTTGTAGAAAAATATGCTAATTGTTGTATGAAAGTGAAAGAGTAATTTTTATGCCATTTATATTCATGTGGATCTCAAAATTAAAAGCTTAAAAATGAATGTTTCATCCTCGTGGCGAATCATTTCCTTTATAATTCCAAAGAAGAAACAGATTTCTCTATTACTTTGTAACGAGTCCTTGAAGCGATATCGTGAAAGTAAAACAGTCTTTGAATTACTAATAATTGTATAAGGATTCAAATAAACATTAAGTTGTTTGAAAAATGTAATGTCAATTATGTAATAAAAATATAATTTCTGTCAAGTTCATATTTTTCAAAACGATTAGAGTTCGAAAATGCTTTTACTATCCATTCAAAAAGGGATATATCTTTCATTAATTTAATTTAGAAATAAAACATTTTCGAGCTATCTTTATAATTTCGATCACTTTTGTTTGATCATTTCTACTACAGCATAAATGGCGTAAAATTTACATGAAAACCCTGCATGATATAAGCAAAAACATGCAAGATTTTTTTTTAACTTAAAAAAAAATCCCTGTCGGCTGGGCCTATAGACGGAGGTAGATTTCGAAGAATGCTCATTTCAAAAAATAAATAAATAAATAAATAAATAAATAAATAAATATATATATATATATATTACAAATTTAAAATTTTTTCGCCAAAACTAACCTTTATACTATCTTAATTTTCTTATAATAATATTCCGTACTTACTTCAAATTATTAAATTAAAATCTTGTTTCTAAATCTAATCTGTTAATCTGTATGCAGACGATATAAATTCTTAATTTTCCTTAAAAAACATTATTCCAGTATGCGTAAATTTAAAAAGATGGCTCTAAATTAAAAATATTCTTAATTAAAACTTTATTTCTTAATATTCCAAATAAAACTGATTTCTTCTATGTTTTTATCAACCCTTTTTAAGAAAGTCTTATTAAATTTATTCCAAACCCATACCTTTAAAAAATATCATTATTTTATTTTATCTATTTATTTATTTTTCCGCCGTCAACGATAATTTGCATATTAATAAATTCATTTCTCTTCTTTTTCTCTTAAAATTAATCATGCATAAAAATCGTCTGCCTAAGATATTTAAAATTCTGAGTCAATTATAAATTGGTTAAATAATATATATTTTTTTTTAATAAATTTATCGTCTGTTTAAAATAATCTCGTAGCTGGACAAGAATTCTGTTTACATAAAATAATGATGGTTAGAGATTACAGAATGTTCCAGAACTTTCTTTTTAGTTTAAAAGGGGGAAGTCTCGAGATGAAGAGAAGATTCTTCTGAAGATTTCTTGGGTTGCTTCTTCGATGAGGACAGCTCGCTGAAATAATGATGGAATTTTTGCAAAAAGGAGCTTTTCCTTCCTCATTATCACGAATTTAATAAATGAATTTACAGCAGCCCATGACTAATTATTGGATCTTCTACATTTATTTATTATTTTTGTTTTTTCCCTCGCTTGCCATGACTGTGTGTTTCTTTTAACCAGTGGAAATAATTCGAGCTCTCCTGAAATCGTCATATATATATATATATGTGATTAGAGATAAACCCAGTTTAATAACTTCATTTGGCCGTTTATGAAAAAATTTTTAATTTTATTTTTCTTCAAAAACTGGTTTTATCAGAATCATCTTCAGAAAAATTCAGCTCAAATTCCCATTTTGACAACATATTTTGAAATAGATCTGAATTTATTAAAAAATCGACCAAAACAGTACATTATACAATTCCTAAATAACAAAAAACTGTCAGTTGAATGCATTTGAGAAAAAAATTGAATTTAAAAATGAGTCATAAAATAACCGGTTTGTTGTTTGAATACATCCTTAATTTTTAATCATGATTGCTTCGGTTTATTTTATTTTTGTCTTCCGATTATCTACACTAATGGGATATAGGACCAGGGGGGAGTGCCCTTCGTGGGGGTCTTTCTAAGGGAACCTAACCCGTATTTACGCAAGGTTCGAAGAAAACCACGAAAACTCCGAACAATTAGGCCGACAGCCGCGATTGGGTTCGAACCCACATGATTGCTTCGGAAAATTTTGTGCGAAATACTCACTTTGACAGCATTTTTAAAAATATGTTCTATCTTTATCAGAAAACTGGCCGTGCGTCACAGTATATAGTTTCTAAATAAGAGGATCTGTAAATTGGATGCGTTTGAGAGCGAAAATGGATTTTAAAACGAGTCATAAAAAACGCAATTTGCTATGTGAAAATTTCCTTAAATTTTCAAATCACGAAGACGGGAAATTCTGTTCAAATTCTGTTCTTTTTGGTAGCCTTTTTCAAAATATATTCTGTCTTTATCAAAAAACCGATCAATGCATCACATTATATAGTTCCTAAATAAGAGGATCTGTAAATTGGATGCATTTGAGAGCAAAAATAGATTTAAAAACGAGTCAGAAAAAAACGCAATTTCTTATTTGAACACTTCCTTAAATTTTCAGTCACGATGATTTCTGAAAATTCTGTTCAAAATACCCTTTTTGGTAGCCTTTTTTGAAATATATTCCGTCTTTATCAAAAAACTGTATACTGCATCACATTATATAGTTCCTAAATAAGAGGATCTGTAAATTGGATGCGTTTGAGAACAAAAATGGATTTAAAAACGAGTCAGAAAAAAACGCAATTTCTTATTTGAATACTTCCTTCAATTTTCAGTCCCGATGATTTTCGGAAATTCTGTTCAAAATACCCTTTTTGGTAGCCTTTTTTGAAATATATTCTGTCTTTATCAGAAAATTGACCAATGCGAATACAGTTTCTAAATAAGAGGATCTACCATTTGGATGCGTTTAAAATCAAAAATGAATTTAAAAATGAGTCAGAATATAAACAGTTTCGATTTGAGGTTTTTTTTCCAACTCCTATTTTTGTTTAATTTCTTTTTGCTATACGAGTTGGTCCTATGAAAAACTTGTCAATATAAAAGTTGTAGATATTTTTGAGAAGGTATAAAATAAATTTAATCAGATTTGATATCGTAAAAATTGACGGAGTTATGGATTTTTCTCTTTTTTCACCGCTCTTTTTCTTTTCGTTTTTAATTTTTTTTCATGGGTAAAAGTTGGTCCTATCAAAAACTTGTAACTATAAAAGTTTTAGATAATTTTAAGAACATTTACAAAAAATTTAGTTGGACTTGATATCTTGAAAATTGACTAAGTTATGAATTTTTTTCTCTCAAAATCCCTGTTTTTTTCGCCCCTTGAGCCCACTTCTAAATTTATCAAAAATCTGTCATGCATATATTTTTGGCCCATTTTTAAAAAGTAATATAAACTTTAAACTGATTCGATATCTACTTTAATCAAGAAGTTATGGTGTTTTTTCGGTTTTCACAAAAATGCCCCCTATTCCGACCCCCCTTGGTCCGATTTTGCCCATTAACGAACTTAGCCAAGATTTTATCTCCTTTGATTTTATGTACCAGTTTGGTGGAGATTGATGAAGAATTATAGAAGTTATCGTGTCCATAAAAAAGTTAGATATATATAGATAGATAGATAGATAGATAGATATATAAACTGGTGCGATTGCAATAGGTAGTATTTCTTACGAAATCTACCTAATATATAACACCTTCATGAATATACATGCAATTCTTACAAAAATCAATTTTTTTGTTTGAATTTATTGTAATGAATCCTCACATGCCGGGAACATTCCGGGTGGGACAAATAGGGTCTACACCGGATCCTAGCGATCTGGTGATCTTGTCCCACTTAGGCATAAATAAATAAATAAACATGTTCTATACTATCCACAAATTTATTATCTGCTGCAATAGATCATTTCGCACATTTATATGCACAGGGTGATCAGAATCATTATTATTTTTCTTTGATTTTTTTAATTGTCCTTTTAATTGTCCTTTTTATAAATTAACGCTAGAAAATTCGAAGCCAAACATTTTCATCATAACCTTGAAATTCCCAAAATAATTCGGCAAGTATATTTTAAAATATTCTACTAAATGTTTAAATTTGAAAGTGTCCGGTAGTTACTAACTATACGAGTGTCAACTCTCAATACTGTCCAATGGCTAATTCCTAAATCGTTATTCACAAACAAGTAGTTCCAGTTACAAAAGGGCTTTAAATGAGATAAAGAAATATTTTAAAAGCGACTGGTGTTATTAAAAGCAAATCGTAAAAAAAATAAGACATTTAAATTTTTATACGATCCCTCGATTCTATAAGTATTATTTAGTAATATTTTCTTATTGCACTGACAAATAAGACAAAAGTCTCGTTCATGTAACACTAAAGTTGACCGAGTTTAGAAACTGCAAAAATGCATGACTTATATCACTTTTCTGCATCTGAACACAAATAAATTCGGCCATGCATTGAGGGATCAGATAAGCGAGTAGTTAAGGGTGTTCTTTAATCAAAAAGAGCAACTTTGTGACATAAGTTTGAATTTACTCTTCTTCGGAAATGCATGAAACTACCAGGTGTTGTTATTCAGAAGCAGTTTAATTGCACTTATTTTTTATTTTATTTATTTTTTTTTAATAGAGTAACATACCCAGTAATTGTCAGGCATCAGTGATTGGCACATTCTACAAAAATGTCCTAAAATAAGATTTATATCCAGTCTTTTAAAAATGCAAGACCCTATACCAGTTATATGCTCATTTACTTTACAGATTATAACTTTGATTTATGCTACTAGATGACAATAGTGCCTAGGAAAGAGAAACAATTATTGCTTGTATCAAATTAGCAAAAAAATTATTTGTTACAAATACTTCTTCTCTGGCGTAACAAAGGCATCCATTTCAATTTATTATTATCTGATTTAAAGTATATTTTAAATTTTAATTGACAACAGTTTTGTTTACTTGAAAAGGGTTACTTTAATTATGTAAAAGTCTAAGTGCCAATTACTGGTGATTACAGCAACTTTTTATAAATATAATTTTTATAAAAATACTTTTTCAAATATTTTTTCTTTTAGTAGGCAAAATAGATGTACAGATATGCACTTCAGACTTCAGACTTCACCCACCTTGGGGACCCGCTTTTGGCATATGGTCAGGACAAGCCCCGAGCCCAAGGCAGGAGGGGGGGGTCCACTATTCCAGCGGACCACAGCCATGTTCCCGTTGCCGGGAACATCAGCAAGGAGGAAGATCTCTGTTTTTCTTAGATCACTTGGAGTCATTGACTTTCTAATATACGTAGACGACACATCCCATTGTTATCTCCGCGTGGTTTCGAATCCAACATCTTTGGCGAAAAGATGCTGTTTTTTGGCGGTGATCGCTTTATTGGCAACTGTCAGATTTCATTCTCGCAGTAAAATAAATGTAAACATAGAAGCGAAACTACAAGCTGGCGGGAGAAAAACCGGTTTGACGCGCTAAATCTGCCCTCCGTCACGTGACGGAAGGCAGACATATCGACCTACGAAAAGGTTGCCATTGTGGAGTCTAAGTATCTTAGGTCATTGCTTGGAGTTTACAATTGCAATCACAATTGGCAACCCTATTCATTCAGGGCGTGCCAGTTTTTACTTGTAGTATTCCTGGTTGGGGATATACATGATATTGTTTGGTATTCACTATTAAATTACAATACATTGAGAAAAATAGTTTTTACAATAATACATAATACTTGATTATAATTACAATGACAAAATGAGAAAAATACAATTATATATACATTAAAACAAATAGTGCTTACTGTAGAATACTATGATACTATGAGATATTATATACATTTTATGGTTCTAACATTAAGAACTCACTAGTATTTACATTAAACAAAAATATTACATTTACATTACTCATTACACTAGTATTTACAATAAAATAAACATTACTTTGTATTATATACAGCGAAAAATGAGAAGAGTAGAGTTCGTTTTAGCAGTCTATATGTGCGTAACTGTGTCAATGTTTGGTATGTGACTTTTTAAGATAGTGCATTTTATGCATTATTACTATTTTCATGTTATATTTAGGCACTCATAGGTACATCCATTTTACGTGAGAAATTTGTATCTTATGAAAGAGTATTTTTCATTTAAAATATTATAGTTTTGATAAAGTTGTCTTATTTTTGTTTGATCATTTATTATTGACATTATATCTTCATATACAGTGTCGTGCTTTCTTTTGAATTTGAATTTCATAAATTTACAGTTTCTAAAGATGTAGTGGAGCGGATCTCCCCTGACGCCACACTGACAGAGATTGTTCTCTTTTTTCCCTATGCTGTGTACGAAGGTGGGGAAGCTACCGCGTCCTGACAGAAAGTACATTGAAACTTTGTCTTTGCATGTTAGAGTGGCTTGAACCTTTGGTACAATGGAGTGGGTAAATCTGCCGCTCCCTGAGTTATCCCAGTTGTACTGCCAATCATCCAGCATATTGTGCTTCAGGCATTTATTAAGATATGACCGAGGAAGTTTTATCCCTCGGTCTATTGGGAGATCGCAGTACTGAGCAGCGTCATTGGCCAGTTTGTCCGCCAGCTCATTGCCTTCTATGCCTATGTGTCCCTTTATCCATGTAATGTAAAATATTTTATGTTTATTCTGAGTTAGTGTTTTTTGTATGTTATAGATATCTGGGTTGTTTGGGAATAATTTTGTTAAAGCTTTTACTGTTGACTGGCTGTCTGATAGGATTTGGATTTTAGAGTATTCTGTTGTTAGTGCCCAGTTTATCGATGTAATGACTGCATGGAATTCTGCTTGAAAAATTGTATTATCTTTTTGGATTTTTACAGATTTTTCATAAATTTTATTTTTTGAGTTGAATGCTACTACTGCATATGCTGTGTTTTCCTCCCCCTTCGAACCGTCTGTGTATATTTTTATGATGTTATTTTGAGGTAGAATTTTATCTGTCGCTATTAGGTTATTAATGTGAATTTCTGGATTAATTTGATATTTAAGGATTTTGTCTTCTATGTCAGTGTGTGTTATTGTTTTACCTTTGTGTATGAGAACGTTTGTTTTGTTTAATATGTCGTTTTTTAGTTTTTTGTAGCTCAGCGTTAGAAGAATTGGGGGGATGCCTAATAGTGTTTGGAGTGTGTGTGTCGATACATTTTTATGTGTTTTTGTTATTGATAACAGACAAGTTCTTTGTATGCTGTTGAGTTGCCTCTTGTCCGCGTATCTTAGGTTGTTTGCCCATACTTCCGAGCCATAGGCTATTATTTTTTCAAGTACTGTGCTGTACCATGTTCTTAGGTACTCTCGGCTGACTCCCAATGTGGCAGAGAAGACCCTTTTAATTGATGTTGTTAGTTGGAGGATCCTATCTTTGATGTTTTTGATGTGTAAATCCCATGTTAGTGTGCTTTGAAATATTGCTCCTAAAACTTTTAAGTGATTAACGTGTTTGATTTTGTAGTCCCCTAGTTTAAAGCTTGGTAAGCGGTTTTCTAGTGTGTTCATACCCATCATCATAAATGTTGTTTTGTCGTGTGATATTGTGAGTTTTAAATTATGACATATTTCTGCGAAGAGCTCGATCCTTTTATTCACTTCGTTTTCCAATTCCCTTCGGCTGTTAGCCTTCACCACCATGTTGAAATCGTCGCAGAATGCATATAGGTTTATGTAGGACGTACAGATATGCACTCTTTGATTTAAAAAATATTTGCAAGTAAATATTTTATTTCTTAGTATTGAAAATAGAAATAAGTTTAAAGACAAATCCTTAATGTGCCAATTACTGGGGATGTTACCCTACAGTAGATCTTTCATAATAAGCCTTTAAAGTTGAAGTTTTTGAACACATTTCCCGACGAAAGCAGAAAAACCGGTCGAAAACCAGGAGAAAAACGGGTAATCATATGATCGAAATAGCTTAGAGCTAGATAGGTAATTTAATTATCATAAAATGGAAAACTAAGTTCGATTCGAAATCGCTTCCATAGTCGGCCTTCCAATTTTATATCTTTCTGTTAAAAAAGGATTTGTAAATGTGTCAAAACGTTTTGCGTTTGTTGAGCAGAACAGTTGAGAACAACCTTAAAGTATTCGAACTTATTTCATATGCATCTGCGCTACGAAAAAAAATCTTGCAAATATTATGAATGAATTAACTTTTATGAAGTTTCAGATTGGCTAAAATTAATCTATTTTACTTTTTTCAATTTGTGCTGTAAAAGGAAATTATAGCACTTAGCCTTACATATTGGAACAAAAACGTGCATAAAAGCGTAAAACCTTTACGAATGAAGACGTAGGATGAGGTTACAAGCGTTAGGCAATATTACTTCTATACACAATCCACCCTTCTTCTTTGGATGCAAATGAACATGCAGCACAATAAATGAATTTTCGGTCTGGCTGAAGGGGAGAGGGGGGGGGGGGTCACGTTTGAACATTTTTTTAAAAAATCAATAAGTTTCTGATTTGAATTAAATTTTTTGCGTTTTAAGTAAGGTACCCTGGGGTAATAACGCCACGTTAAGGTTCTACCAATTTTCACGGCTTAGTTTTAGATTGTATGTTTCAAACAAATATAGGATATGATACAGCAACTCATTGACTATCTATATAAAATAAAATAATTTAACAGATATGTATTCATAAAATGTAATGGCGTTTTTTCTTGACCCATGCTATTTGGCGTTATTACCCACCTATATGGGTAATAACGCCATGCAAACAAAACTATGAAATAAGATGGAATAATTGCATGTAGATAGCCCAATTCTAAAAATACAAACTCTACAAACTTAGAAATTGACAAATTGCATTCTAAGATATTGGAAATCTTCAATTTTTGTGAAAGTGTAAGAAATATAAAGGTGTGGTGCGGGAGGGGGGGATGAGGCAAATAAATATCAGACAGTGAGTTTCTTTTTGCTTAAAAAGGACCGTTTAAATAGAAATATGAGAAACATTGCACAGTTTTAACTGTGTTTATTTGAATCAGTATTTAGGATGTAGCTCGGCCACTGTAGGCAATCAACCGGGGTATTAATGTCAAGGATTGGCGTTATTACCCCGGTATAGTTATTGCGCAGTACATTTTAAATTACAAATTATCTCGAGAAAATATCCAAAATCTTCAACAACATTTTAAAAGTACATGAAATGCACTACAAATTTATGTAATTAACAAAGTATTTCCGGATAAAAAGATAGTCTTCACATATACAAAACGTATCTCGCATATTTTAGATCAAGCGTTAATTTTAGTTGTTTGTAAAAACAATAAGACCTAAAAATGAAACAAATTGACTTGAAGATGTTTTTTGCGATTTATATGACTCAAAACCCTTCTGCGCAGAGCACATGGGTGTCATTTACCCGATTATTTCATAATTATGCAAAATATAAGCACTTGGCATTATTACCCCGCCTGGCGTTATTACCCCAGGGTACCTTATTAGATAATAAAAACAATGCATTTCTTTATCATATGAACCAAAAATTAAAAGTTCCCCATGCAAATTAAATAAGTCGTGAGGACTTAAATAGCTGAAAGATTTCGGTACAAACCTGCCCCATGTAGGGGTACCTTTGAACAAGTAAGGAGCATCATTGAACAAATGATTAAAATTTGAAAATATTGAGAGTTTTCATAAAAAGCTGCATATGTTTCAGAAATATTAAGAAATATGAATAAAACTGAATAATTTTCTTTTATTGAAACTAATAATTTTTATATTATTTAACCAAACTTAAATCCATCAAAATTGATGTCAAAAATCATTGTTGAAGCAACACAGAGTGTCCTTTCAGTTATGTTTGGTTGTGAAAACCAAATCTTTATTTAAGTGGTGAACAATAAAACAAAATTTTAGGAATACAAAATTGTCAACAAAAATCTTACAACTTCATTTTCTTAAGTTTAGATTCAAGAGGGAGAAAAATACATACCTTGCTTGGACAGTATTGTGCATACAAAATGGTGCATCTTTGTAAAATTATTCCATTGAAGCAGTAATAATGTATTGCTAGAGACATTTTCAAAAAACAATTTATTTTAAGGAAAGTATTTAGAGTGTTCAAAGGTGCCCGCAGTTCAAACGTTACTTATGAACTGCGGGCCTATCCCTTACTTATGAAATTGCTTGTGTAGTAAGGCGCACCTATAGCAGACCCATTAATGGAATAAAACGCAAAATGATTTTTTGTGAAATGTGTCACTTTTCTTTGCGGGTGAGCGATACGTAGGATGACTTTTAAACGAGTGGCAGTTTAATGAGGTCTTACTGCAATTATTTTATTTCATTTTTGGAAATTTATACTTACCGCTATATATTGAAAAGTTTTTTCCTTATAAATTTAGATTTTCTTTATTTCAGAAACATCCGTATGGATTTGTCACTTGCTAGCCTCTTTTTTTTTTTTTTTTTTTTTTTTTTTTTTAAGTTATCTAATTTTCCATATTTGTGTATTTCATAGTTTTTGACAAATATTCTAAGAAAAATGTACACTGTAAAAAAAAAAAAAAAACGAAAAAAACTGTAATTCTAAAGACGTAAAAATACTGAAATTTACATGCTTACTAAAATTTTAACTGTTCACTGTACTGAAAAAAAGTAAATCTACAAAACTGGTTTTTGTAAAGTGGAGAAATTTGTAGCTTTACAAAATATATTACTAAAATTACAGTAACTTGTTAAAATTTTATCTGTGATTTAGGATGCACATATAAAAAAAATTTTAGGCATCCAAGTTTCTTAAAATTTTTAGTAACTTTACAGATATTATGATTTACACTACAAAGGTGTATCTATTGCATGAATTTTTATTGTTGCCGTTACATAAAAAGCTCTAGGAATACCAGTTTCTTAGAAATATTTTAGTAATTTTACATTTTTTTAACAGTATAATACTTTTTTTTCTCTTTTACGACTTCTTCTTCTTCTTCTTTATCTTCTTCCTTTCTTTTTCTTTTTCTTTTCTTCTTCTTCTTTTATTTTTTTTCCGTAGTTTATAAGCAATACGAAAATCATAATTTAAAATAACTTTTTGTATCATACATGATATTATTGTGCAATAAATTTGAGAAAAACTTTCATAACTCTGCAGTAAAATTGTAAGCTAAATGCATTTTATTAGTAAATAGCAGCTGAAAAGAAAGATTTAGCGTTTAAGCTTTCATCTATGACAAGCAAGTGCTTTTATCACGATATCCGGTTTTACTGATTTGTTCTAATCTTTATTGAAATGCTATTATTACAGTGTCTTAACCAAATTAACTTTTATTAGGCATAGGGGCTGTACAAATATAATGTTATCATTTTAGGTGGAGGGGGGGGGGGGGGAATCTGGCATATTATATCGTAAGATATCTGTAAGGGGAAGGATGGTTGTCTTTTTATATCGATATCATTTTTGATTCCATCAAAACTTTCTTTTTTTTATTTGTAACATAGTCGTTGGTACAATATAGCATGTTATCTTTTTTTAGCCTGTTATCTATTTTTATGAAAATGCAAAGTTATCATTGAAATCGCTAAATTATTATAAAATTAATTAATTCTAAAATATGGATCACCTCAATGTTTGACATTCTTATTCTTTTTCATACATATGTATATGTATAATCACGATTCGAGAAACCGTATGTGAAGTATATTTGAAATGAATCTTGCGTTTACAAATAAGTAAAAGAGAAAAAGAAGGAATATTGTCCATTTGTCTTGTTGGTAAGAATTTCTCTGTACCCTCCACCCCTACTCCGTTCGAGACTAATAAACCAGTACTTTATTACTGTTGAATTCATTATGTAACGAAAATATATTATAAAATACTTTTAAATAGCAAATATTACTTTTAAGTGCTTATGTATATATATATATATATATATATATATATATATATATATATATACAGTCGAGTCTCTCTTTAACGAAACTCCATGCATCGAATTTCTCTATGTAACGAATTTTTAGTAGGAACGGTTCCTTTTTTGCATGATTACATTAAAAACAGTCTCTATATAGCGAAATATTGATCTCCATATAACGAATTTTTTCATAAATTGGTTTTAATTTACTCAGTTTTAAAAGGCTTCGAAATCATGTGGAATCAATTTTCCATCACTGATTTTTGATTTATCGTCAGTGCTGAGGTTTTTTTTTTTTATATTACTTCTCTCCTTGTTCTTTAAATCCAGCGAATTCATCCCATCTCCCACGCACCTTTCCACATCCTTCTCAAAACATAATCAATTGGATTGATGCACATGTAGGAGAGGAATCAATGAGAGGCACATAAGAGAGGCGTAACAATTTTAAAATCAAAACAACAAAAAATCACAGATTTCTCCGTTTGAAATTAATGCAAGTCTTCCTTATTTGATTTTCATTAAGCTTTCAAATAAATGTCTTTTTTCTTTTTTGAAACAGCTTAAATAATTAAGAAAAAAAATGTTAGATTAATATTTACTTTTAAACATTTCAAATTATTAATTCAAAAAATCAAAAATAATATTTGTTCAAATTTCACACATTAAATACGATTTTTAACATCATTCTCTATACATCGAATTTCTCTATATAACGAATTTTTTTACTGGAACGGTGGATTTCGTTACATAGAGACTCGACTGTATTTATTTTGACATATCCAATATGATATTTTATTGACTTACCTTTATTTGAATCATAAAAGTATGCGAAAAATAAATGTAACCAGCTTTGTATATCACTTGGAGCAATAGAAATAATTTCTAGAAAAAAAAAATTGCACTTTGATAACTATACCATTACCGGAGGGGGGGGGGGTCAAATAATGTCAATTTTCATATTGATGTTAATACTGTTAATATTGTATGTTTGTCTATTAAACGTGCTCTCTGAATATCAAAATATTTTCGTATGAATTGGTAGCATCCGAAAAAGTGATATTTTGATTTGAGAAAAGTGTTTATTGTACTGTAAAAGCTACTTAGAAACGTTTCTGAAATGGACGGGCAGCTAATAAAAATGAATTTTTATAAATTCTTCTTTAAATTTCGAAAAAAAAAAAATAATTTTCTGGGATATTTCAAGGTAAAGGAACGTTTTTCGAAACCTTAGGTGAGTTAGAAGAGGTCACTGTATATGTATATATTTTTTATGACAGTGCATTTTTACATATTCAGAAACATCTGACATTTTTTCAGTGTATGCTTGTATTTTTTCAGTGTATGCTCAGTATAAAAATTGCATTCGCAGGTGTGTTCCGATGGTAATACAAACTTTTAATATTCTTAGAATTTAATTATAAATTAATACATTAAATTTTAAATACTTTTCTATTAGTCCTTCATAGGTAATAAATGATTTAGTACTTTTTGTAAAGTGTATAATTGTTTCAAAGAATAAAGTACAATGAATTTAATTGTGCGTCAATAAACACTCTCCAAAATGGCCAAATTGCTCTGAAACTGTAGCTATAAAAAACCTCTTAGAGAGTAAAAAAATAGAAAATAAATTATAAATAAAAAAAAGTGTTATTTAAAAAAAGAGTTTTATCATTTAGTAAATAAAGATTATATGATTTACGATTATACAGTGCGTGTCAAAAGTTTAAGCACAACAGAAAATTTCAAAATAAAATTTTATTAATGGGTAAAAGTTACTTCTCTTTTCACATAGCCTACAAATTGTAGTTTTAAAAGATAGTTAACAAATTCATACTATAAAATTTATCTTAAATAATAAAATTTATCAAAACAACAAAAATGAGTGTGTCAAAAGTTTAAGCACAGTAGTTTTTTAGTCTTTAGCAGAATAAGAATAAAAAAATTAATACTTGATTATTGCTCCTTTTTGCTGAATTACTTTAAATATACGGTCTTCCATCGTTAAAATGGGGTTCTATATTGTTTCTGGTTCTTTTTTAAACCAAGCGTTCTCAATGGCATCTTTCAAATCTTTAACTGAAGAATACTGCTTTCCATTTGGATAAACTGCATGAGTGAGAATACTTCACATATTTTTTATAAAGTTTAAATCAAGACTAATTGCCGGCCATTTCAAAACAGACACCGTTTTCGACTTAAGCCACGATGAAGTTGAGTTTGAGGTATGGATGGAAGCATTATCATGTTGAAATAACCATTTTTCTCCCCCTAAAAACCTCGGCAACAGAAAGCAAATGATTGGCAAGTGTCTCTTAGTAGTTTTCAAAGTTTCCACGACCACTGATGAATGCTAGAGATGTCTGACCATTGAAAGAAATAGCCCCCCCATACCATTACAGAACTTCCATTATGTTACTGGCTAAATACACCCCTAGGTTTTTTACGGAGATCATGCCAATAGTACTTAAACCCATTAGGTTCCATTTTTTTTTTCATCGCTGAATATGACATTCAGTCACTTTTCACCAAATGACATATGCTCTTTGGCCCATTTTAATCTAGCTTCTTTATGGTGTCATTTGAGATACGGTAATCGAGCCATTTTACGGTATTTGATGTATTTGAATTCCAAAACTCTTCTATAAACAGTTTTTTTCGATATTTGTTCTCCAACTGCATATTTTATTTTCGAAAGGGAGTAATTACCAGTTGAAGCCAAATTTCTGATGCGGCTATCTTCGCTCAAACTAGTCACTCACTAGTCACTTCCTGAACGAAATTTTCGTTTAAAATCATTATCACGAGCCAAAATTTGATGAATACTTTGTTTTGACCTTTTTAATGCATTTGCAATTTCAGAAACAGAATTACATTTTACTCTCATACTCCAAATTTTTATCAACTCCTCCTCTGAAAATTCTTTCGACTTGGGCATTTTGTACTAACTCAAACACAACAGCGGACTGCTTCTTATACACCCAGAAATTGTTTGCGTACGCAACCGTTTACGTCAGACTGTAAGATTTGCATAAAAACGATTTTGTGCTTAAACTTTTGACACGGTCATTTTTCTTCTATTCTTAAACTCCATGGTTTGAAATAAAATTTAAAAGTTAATTTAAATGAATATGGTGTAAAAATAGATAATATTAACATATACAAGACGTATATTGAAATTAAAGGTAATATTTAAAGTTTTGTTTTAAAATAGCTATTGTGCTTAAACTTTTGACACGCACTGTATGTCAAGAAAGCATTTAGAAATTCTAAAAAAAGATAGTTTATTAATAAGAAAGAGAAAACTTATTTAAACACCACAAACATTATAATCAATGAGCTTTTTTAAATAAATTTATGCATCCATTAAAACTTTTGTGATAATTTAAGAAGATTTGTTTTGAAACAGAATTTTAAAAGTTAAAAAAATAGTACTTTTAAAATTGCATTTACTAAACCGTATTCGTCGGGTTCCACTTTACTTTTTTTTTCTTAGACTCTCGGAAGTCCCATTCTATAAGAAAAAAAAATATTTGTATGATAAATATAATGCGAGCTATAAAGGTGTCAAAATCCCTTTTGTGTCAGTCCATACAATATAAATAATTTGGACAGAGTACTAAAAATTTTTTTAAATATTTTGTCATCAATTGGCGAAAATTCCTTTCACATCATAACACTGCACTGTTATTTCTTTTGCTTTGCCAGAAACTTTGTCTAATTTCCACGATTTTACCATGCCTGACATGTATTCAAAATGTAGAATTGTCTGATTCTGCAAACAATTAATTTACATAATACATAAGGAAGGAGAGGAGATAAGGAAATGTATTGTTATAACATTTTGGAGACACACATGAAAAATCAACCAGGGCTATCATTCTGATCGAAATGTAAGCTTTACAACGATTTTCCATACTGTAGATTATAAATACTTCGGTAACAAAGTGCACTGAAGATGCACTTCGAAATTGTTGGAAGATGTTAGATAGAACTGCCGAGATGCAATCGGTGTACAAGTACGGCCTACACACTATGTCGGATTTAAATCCAAAGAATATATAGCACAATTGCCAATTAGATATACTGCTGGCCACACAAAATGCAACAACAAGAAGAACCAGAGATATCACAACGAATTTTACATGGCAGACAGAATGTTGTACAAAGATCAAACGATCAAAATTACAGCCTCTTGTGACGTGTAGTTGATGACAAAATCAGTAGTTCGTGTAGACGCCACTATTGGCTATAACCACTGCCACACGCTTCGGCATAAAATCAAAGAAACTTCGAACGTATCCTAGGGCTAGAACAGTCCATGCGGCTTTCACATATAGCCAAAGTTGATCTGGTGTAGTAGCGGGTGGTGTATTCCAGGCCAGCCGTTGTGCAAGCATGGGCCATACGTTTTTGATTGGCGATAGATTGGGAGAACAAGCAGGCCAAACAAGCAATTCAATCTCATGTGTATAGAAGAACGCTTAAACATTGCGTGACACGTGTGGACGCACGTTATCCTGCTGGGATATAACTGATAGAAAGCGCTGAATGTATGGGAGGACCACGGGCTCTAACACCTCAGAGATGTAGCGCTGGCTGTTCAGTGTACCGGCAATGCGTACTAGAGAAGTGCGGCAGTGAAATCAAATGCCATTGCAAACCATCATACCGGGTGATGGGCCTGTGTTATGGTGCATTTTGCAACAGTTCAGCAGCCTCTCACCCCAGTGTCTCCAAACTCGAATCCGACCATCGCGAAGTTGCAGAAACATAGCGGAATTCGTCAATAAACACAATGTCATTCCATTGTGTTGTCCTTGTACGCGTTCCTTGCACAGTTGGTGGCGCAAACGCCTGTGGTTTGCAGTCAAGGATAAACGGAGCAATAGATATCTTGTGGACATTCCATTATGCTGCAAATGGCATCGAATGTAACGAATGGACACCAAATGATGCGTAGAAAATTGAATTTTTTGTGCTATTGTTCATGATGTGGTTACAAGACCCATCACTACCATGCGCACAAACTGCCGGTCATAACAGGCAAGGGTGAAAAGACGTAGGTGCGATCGCCTCCGTTAATCCGTCTTTCCCTCCTACATCTAATGATTACAGAACCGCATCTCATTCGCTTGATTTCGTCCAATACGTTGACCGATTTCCCTAAAGGATAATCCGTAATCCCTATAGGCTACTATTCTTCCTCGGTCGAATTCAGAAACTTAGTCAAAAGACGTTTGATGTCTTCCACGATGTACTGATAAACAGCTTACGGCAAAAAAAAACGCACGAAAGAACAACTGCCGTACTTCAAATCATCAATCTGTTATCCCCTTGAATAGCGCTTGCGGGTGGCGCTACAATCGCCCGTGATGTGCGTCTGAGCTGCAAAGCTAATGATTTGCATATTTCATCGCCACAGACGCATGCTGTAAATTTCACATGATTTGCATGCTTCCTTCAGGGTATTGCATTTTGTGTGGCCAGCAGTATATATAACGACCTATGCATTTCGCTATAATCCGCCAAAAAAGTGAAGCTGTATTCAGCTTCAAACCTGGACCATTTCATAGGACCACGTGGCGAAAACCCTGTCCAAATTAGGATTGAACAAGCTGATTTCTGTTCTGTTCACATGGTCTTTTTTTGGTTTAGGTTTTGCACGATTGGTCAAAATAACTTGGGGAGGGTATTAGAATCCTTTGGCGGAAGGTTTCATACATTAATCTCAAATGAATGGACCATATAGATCTAGTTGGTCATGGTAGCACACCCCATTCGTTGGATCTTTAGTACTAACAGCAATCAGTCATTAGTGCAGCACGATGATGATGCGCATAATTATCCATTAGGAGGAAGTTATTACCTATTACTACCCTAAGCAACTTGACATGAGGAAGGAGATCCTCATCTATATTTTTCAGCATTCACAGTTACACTGATAAAAATGTGTACGTTAGTACAGCCACTCAAAATGATGGCCACCATACTATGATTTCAAGACTTTTGTCTCCATGCCTTTCACGGATGTTAGCAGCTTTATTGCTTGTGTTCTCCCTCCTTAAAGTAATACGTCTGAAATGACTCTACAAAGGAAATCGGATAAGAGAATTGGGTGCGTGAAAAAAGTGATATTATATAATCATCAATGCAAGAAGTTAAATGAATTTTTTAAAGAGCATTGAATATAAAGAAAAATATCAATTGCATTGTATATATAACAAAGCAAATTTGATCTGTGCTTGGGGAAAATTAATTGCTGGTATTGAAAGAACTCCTATTATCAATATCATTATGCCGAATTCATGTTTCAAAACGATGATCATAAAAATCAGTGTTCAATGAATATGATGTTTTATTGCTTGATTGTTCATTACAGTACCTTAAGATAAATGAATGAGAAATTCTATGGGGGAATAATGGTAAAAAATATTTGCACAAAAGTTAAATGTTATTCCCGTAAAGATGACGTTAAGGATGTCATTAAATTATTAAAATAGAATTTAGGAAATCAACTTTAAAAATCCTAATGTTATTTTTTTTAATCGTTTGCTTCATTTTGGATGCTTTATCCTTGCCTCAAACATTTCTTTTCATTTTTCTTACCGTACAGCTATAATCAAGAAGATTTAAAAATAAAACTCAATAATTGTTTAAGTGATTGATTAACATAAAGATTATTTATTTTCGTATATCATCAATTTCTTTTATATTAAATTATATTTAATATTAAAGGAATATTAAATTATATTCCTGTCATATAAATTAAATAAACAACATAAAATACTGTAGTACAGAATACTACTGCAGTTTAGAAACGGCAACTTAAGGGGGCTCAGGGGTTGAAAACTTTTCAAAAAATCGATTTTTTTTTAATGATCTAATTTGATTATTCAATTAATTCTTAACTCAATGCAAAAAACCGCATAAAAATATTAGCATTTTTAACGGAGTTATATGCATTTATGTATCAATACTTACATAGCCGCATCCATATAATTTCAACTTTAAGTCGTGTTTTCACAAAACTTGATTTTTGACGACTAACACCAAGATTTAAAAAAAAAACTATTTGAAAGAATGGCTTATTTTTTTCTTTTCTTTTTTTTCTTTTTTTTTTTTTTTTTTTTTTTTTTGCATGCGTATAACATCATAATCTAGATTATGAATTAAGGATATAATTATCACTTAATAAAAACAATATTAAAAAATCTCTCAAAGTTGAACATTTAAAACCCCCCTAAAAAATACAACTTTTTTTCCATTAAAAATACTCAAAATATTAAACTATCTAAAATATATTAATTCATAATCTAGATAATGATGTTATATGCATGCAAAAAAAAAAAAAAAAAAAAAAAAAAAAAAAAAAAAAAAAAAATTAAGCCATTCCATTAAATAGTTTTTTTTAATCTTGGTATTAGTCATCAAAAATCAAGTTTTGAGAAAACGCGACTTAAAGTTGAAATTATATGGATGCGGCTATGAAAGTGTTGATACATAAATGCTTATAACTCCGTTAAAAATGCAAATATTTTTATGCGGTTTTTTGCATTGAGTTAAGAATTAAATGAATAATCAAATTAGATCATAAAAAAATCGATTTTTGAAAAGTTTTCAACCCTTGAGTCCCCTTAAAAAAGGTATATTTTTCTTCCACCACTGTCCGTTGGCTGATATTTTTAGAGTAAATACGGCAAATAAAACAACTGATACCAGTTGTACCTATTCTAAAGAAATTTAGATAAAAAAACTTTCCTTGTTTCCTTAATTTCACTTACGTAAGTATTTCATGTAGGAGTTCTATAAACAATAAAAAAAGCATTTAGTGATGAACAAAATCATTCATGTGCTACGAATAAATAAAGCCATTTTACCCTTCAGAATTTATAAACTATATCGCTTGAAATCAGCAGACTTTTGCTATCATATCATCAAGAAATATCCAGAAATATTGAAAAAGTTTGATAATTTTTGTTCATGTGCACGTCAAGCGATAACCTTAGCCGATTTCCTGGAAGAAGCAAAATAATTAAAGCATAAATGAAGACTTCTCGTAACGTTTTAAAGCGTGATCAGATAATTCACTTCAAATCATGTTTCCGTACACTAGTTTTTATTTATGTAGTTACTTAGATAAGAAAAGTGTCAGAAGATGATTGATATATCTATAAATGGCGTTAGAAATTATATTTAAATTCTAAATGTTAATAGGTTCAAAGTGGTAAGTTTGTTAAACTTTGGGAGTAATTTATACCTATATTATACAGAAGTAAAGTTTGTTTATTTGTATTGGGTAATTTCTGGTACTGCTGAACTGATTTCAAAAGTAATGGTACCATAATGACGTTTGCCCAGGTTCAAACATAGGCTATATTTTTTGGCCCTTAGGGAGTGTAGGAGCAAAAAAGTTCTAAAAATGCGATTTTTGTGTTACTGAATGGCTTAGAAACGTTAAATCAGGATATAAATTATCTCAAGATATACATTATCTCGAAAAACTTTTCCTTAAAAATTCAAAAATTGAAATGGATGAAAATGAGCCAAAAAGTTTTCTAAAAAAACGTTCTAAATGGCAATTTTTACGCAATCTTAGAAAATATCGCACCGATTAAAAAATATATTGGTGTCAAAATTATGGTGAGAGCCTTTGATCTAACATAGATTATATATTTATGTCGGTATCATTCCTCCCCCCCCCCCAAAAAAAAAGTTACAAGAAAAAAGAACATTCTAAAAATGCGTTTTTTGTGTTAGTCAAACATCTAGAAACATGAAATTTGGTATGGTAGTTACTTGTTTATTAATACAAATACATGTTTGTATATAAATAATGCATGCAATACAAGTAAAATTTCACTTACATCAAATTTCAGACACCCTTTTATTAATAAAGGTAAATGTATGAAAAATATGTTATATAAGGAAAAAAATGAAAAATAACGAACTCAGTTTTTCTCAAGTCCTTTTCTTACATAGCCCAACCTGTTTTGGTGCAACAGAGAGACGATAGTTGCTTTTGTTTCTTGCTATCAAGAACTCAATTAAGAGTCAAAATTAGGAGTAGCTGTGAATGGAAATTTGATTTTCAACTGGGATATAGTGTACTACGTGGACCTCTCCAATGCAAGGATGTATTATTTAATTATCTTTTAAAAAATTCAATCCCTTTTTAAACTATTTTTACAAACAACTCAAAATATAAAAATTTTCACGAAATGTATATTATTAACAAACAAGGATAACAGTGCAAACTTGATTATCCGAGATAATTGGGATCACTATAAACTCGCATACCGGAAATCTCGGGTAATAGAAATTGTGTATAGAAACTCGCCGTACTCGCGAATTTAACATCGCTTAAATAAAAATAAAACTATAAAACGCATTTTTAATGGCAAAAAAAAAAAAAAAAAACAGACATAAAGCTATGTTTCACAACTCAATAGATTTAAAATGGAAATTAACTACTAGTAGTAAACTTCAAAAAGAAATTAAGAATTTTTGTAACTATTCTAAGTTATACTAAGTTTCTATAACTATATTAAGTTGTTTTTATAATGTCTCTTCATTGCTTCCTTCACACCTTAATCCATCGGCTCGTCAACGATGTGACGCATTCGATGATACAACCGCAATGTTAGATAATCGTTAGTTTTTGTCAAACAGCACCACTAGGTGGGACTTTTAGTTGTGCCAAATGTTGCTTTACATGTGATGCAAAGTTATCGTGAAACCATTTTTTATAAATTTCAGGATTCATCGAAGCAGAACTATTGTTTTTGTACTTCACAGGCAAGAAATTTACATTGTTGTGTTTAAATGCTCTCGGTCATTTCAAATTCATTCAATAAAATAAATAAATAAATAAATAAATAAATAAATAAATAAAGTAAATAAATAAATAAATAAATAAAAATGTGACGTTAAATAAATAATAATCAAATTTTGTTATTGGCTAAAGTTAACAGAAATCTCGATTAATCGAAGCTCGGTTAATCAAGGTTCTACTGTACTAATAAACACAGTTCAAACAAATATGGCTAAACAAATCGATGCTGTATTCTTTTTTGCTTTATATTTCCCCCGGGGTCCATGACTAACGGAAATTATTTCATCTTGCGCTACGCTTGTAGCCAAATACTAAGTTTGGATCTGAAGCTAGTTTAATGGCAAAGCATTGACATGTATTATCAGTGACTCTGGTTCAATTCCTGGCTGGACATTTTTCCATTCTATTGGCTGTATGCCATTTAAACAAATAAATTTGAAATAATATACGATTAATTATTTCTTCAAATTCCATATACATGAAAGTTTGTTGTGCCAGTAACTAACTGTTTTGAATTCTTAGCATTAAAAAAGAGTAAATATATTTATCTGTTGCAATTTTGACAAACACTTTAATATTTTAAAAATAGCGAGCTAATTCTTTCATGGAAATATTTTGTGTAATATGCACATATATATATACACTATATTGCCATTGATTATTGGACACTTGCGATTTTAGACATTTTACTAAATATCTAGAAAAATACATGAGGAATCATCTCGAAACTCTTAGTGTATGAATATAATAGTATACGTCATACATCTCCGTGAAGATTTTTTACCGAAACTCCATAGGAGACCATCAACAAATTAAAAAAGAATGAATATCTTTTGAATAACCCTGTCAAAATTAATGTAGCAAAAGCGCTCAAACTCTAGATTATGATTGAATGCCTTATTGTAATACACTGTGTTCATTTTTATGCAAATAGCATGCATACTCGCAGAGTAATTAAGGTTTTTATAAAAATGGTCCCAAAATTTTCCAAGTTTTTCCCTTATAATTTTCAGAGTTCTTAATATAAAATAATATTTTTTTTAGAAAATATGACAAACAACATTGCACACAGTACCCTGTAATCAGAATTAAAAAATAATAAAAATTGTATGAAAAATGAGTAGGTTTACTAAATAATTTTTTACTGCGCATGCGTCAAAGATATCAAAATTCCATTTGCATATTATGTTAGCTAAATGTATAGAGCAACTTTTGAATTCTTTTGAACTTTTGTAAAAGTCTCAAAATTATAGCTTGAAAATTCTGAAAGTAATCGTCTATAGAAAAACGACAAAATCCGTTGTTTCCAAAATGAAGCAAAAAAATGAGGGATTTTATCCAAAAGTAGTCGTAACATACCGTATTGTGTATTCTATATTGACACTAATCAATGAATATATGATACAACCCCTCTTGTTTTTGCTTCATTTTGAGAATAACGGATTTTCAACTTATTCAATTGACGATTATTTTCAGAATTTTCAAGTTATGATTTTGTGACTTTCACAAAAGTTGCTCTATACATTTAGCTAACATAATATGCAAATGAAATTTTGATATCGTTGACGCATGCGCAGTAAAAAATTATTTAGTAAACCAACTCATTTTGTATACAATTTTCATTATTGTTTAATTCTGATTACAGGGTACTGTCTGCAATGTTGTTTGTCATATTTTCTGAAAAAAATATTATTTTATATTAAGAACTCTAAAAATTATAAGGAAAAAACTTGGAAAAATTTTGGACCACTTTTCTAAAACCTTAATTACTCTGCGAGTATGCATGCTATTTGCATAAAAATGAACACAGTGTATTACAATAAGGCATTCAATCATAATCTAGAGTTTGAGCGCTTTTGCTACATTAATTTTGACAGGGTTATTCAAAAGATATTCATTCTTTTTTAATTTGTTGACGGTCCCCTATGGAGTTTCGGTAAAAAATCTTCACGGAGATGTATGACGTATACTATTATATTTATACACTAAGAGTTTCGAGATGATTCCTCGTGTATTTTTCTAGATATTTAGTAAAATGTCTAAAATCGCAAGTGTCCAATAATCAATGGCAATATAGTGTATACATATATATATGTATGAGTGTGTGTGTGTGTGTACTAAGTAGCTCTGCCCCCTGCAAGTTACGCCCGCCCATTCTGACTTGTAAAACACCGTAGTGTGTCTTTTCTTCAAAATATTACCAAATTATGGAATCTTGAATGATATCATCCTCAACAACGGTAATTTTCTGTAGTTGGATTGCCATGATTTTTTCCGTTTGAAAGGAGCTTTTCTCGGCTATCATGGAATTTCGATTGCCTTTGAAATCGATAAATAAAATCAGCTACACATTTGAAAATCTTCTAAAAAAGAATGGTAATGATCAAACTATCTTGCCAGCCAGACTTTTATAACGGTTCTATAGACAATATTCTTCCGTCGGGTTCGAGCATTAAAAAATCCCATCTGCTTGGGAATAATATTCAAATCCAGGGAAATTCACCATGTACATAAATCTTACTCTTATATATTATATTTTGATCGACTTTTAGATATTTTCAGTAATAGATTTTAAATATTTTCTCTATTTTAATGCCCCATCATACATATTTTATTTTTAAAATAGATTTTTTTTTTTTTTTTTTTTTGTTCATTAAGTTATTTACGAATTTCCTAAAAAGTATCAAATAGTAATTCGTACAGAATAAGTCGAAAATATTTTGCACAGGCGATCTGCATTTATGTTGAATCATAAATGCAAGCATATATTCATTTATGATGCATATATGCTTCATTTGTTTTATAACTTACAGGTATTACTGAAACAAATTTGTTAGAGCCATGCTACTCTTACACCATGTGATTCCCAATGTGACGTTAAATTAATATTGCCCACGAATAAAACATTTTAAATGCATAGTTTTACTTTATGGCATAATTTTTCCTGAAATTGGATTTGCACGAAAATATTTAATAATTTTAAGTTCTTTTTAATTCTTGAGATTTATGAGTAAATATATAATTCAACGATGTTACTGCAATATTAATTTGTTTCAAATTTCAATAGCATTCTTGAAAATGCCCAAGACAAGAGGGCAAATGATCTCATTTATGCATTAGTGATGTCATTGTCTTATTAAAACTGAAAAGAAAATTAAAATATGAAGATTTTTCTCTTTGTAGTCTTTTGGGAGATTATTATTTCACATATCCGCTTCAGATATCCGAATAGTTTCAAAATAAACTTAATAACTTAAAAAATTCTGAATGCAAAATATTAAAAAAGTGATATTATACTATAAACAATTTATATTACTTGAGAGAGGTGCTACAAAAAATTATAAACAAAAAATTTGGCATGTTTCGACCCCAATATCATAAGAACCATAATCTTATCTTCATTCTCATAAGAACCATAAATTATTATTATGGCCTAGTATAGAGGTACTACTGTAGCCTAGTAGAGGATTCGCTTTGCTCATCATAATAAACATCATAATATGTTTTAAGTGCGAATTTTGGGTAGATATCGTATGAAATACTACCTGTTGCAATCGCTCCTGTATTGGAATTTCTGAAATATTTTTGCAAATTTACACCGATCATGACCCCTAAACTCGAAAATCTACTGTCAGTAAAAAAGTTTATCTATTTATCTCTCTCTTTCTATATATATATGTATCACTTTTTATGGACGTGATAACTTCTATAATTCTGCTCAAATCTCCTCCAAACCTTTACATAAAATCTCGGTCAAGAAATTAAATGCGCAAAATTGGACCAAGGGGATGAAAATTGGGAGAGTTTTTTCTGATAACAGAAAAAAAACCCATAACTTCTTGGTGAAAATAGGTATCAAATCAGTTTAAAGGTTATATTACTTCTAAAAATGAGCCAAAAGTTTATGCATGTCATATGTTTGTAAAAGTAAAAAATTGGTTCAATCGGCGAAAAAAAAAAATAGGTTTTTTGGAAGAAGAAAATTCATAATTCCGTCAATTCTCAAGATATAAAATCCAATTATTTTTTTTATAAATGTTCTTAATACTATCTAAAACTTTTGTACTTACAAGTTTTTAATAAGACCAATTCTTACTGAAAAAAAAGAAAACAAAAACAAAAACAAAAAGGGGCTGGAAAAAGAAAAAAACATACTTTCGTCAATTCTTAAGATATCAAATCAAATTAAATTTATTTTACATCTTCTTAATAATATCTACAACTTTTACACTGACAATTGATAGAAGTAATCCTTATAGCAAAAATAAAGTAAACAAAAAATGGGAGTTGAACAAAAAAATCTCAAATCCAAACTGCTTATATTCTGGCGCATTTTTAAATTCATTTTTGGTATTAAACTCATCAAAATGACAGGTTCTTATTTGGGAATTATATAATGTGACGTATTGGTCAGTAATTTGATAAAGGCAGAATATATTTTAGAAAAAAACTGTTAAAATAGGCATTTCGAACAAAATTTCCACAAAGCGATCTAGACTGAAGAACTGAGGAAATATTGAAATAACAAATTGCTTATTTTATGACTCATTTTTAAATTCAATTTTGCTTTCAAACGCATTCAACTGGCAGTTTCTCTTATGTATGAATTATATAATGTGCCGTATTGGTCGATTTTTCCATAAAGTGATAATATAGTTCAAAAGATGCTAGCAAAGTGGGCATTTTAGCTGAATTTCGCTTAGATGATTCAGATAAAAGCATCTCTTACGGAAAAATAAAATTAAAAATTCTTCAAAAGCGGCCAAATAGCGCTGTTAAACTGGGTTTATCTCTAATCATATTTTATTTTTTATGTTTGAAATGAGAACTTAACTTCTAAATCTACCTCCACCTATAGGCCAAGCCGACAGGGATATTTTTTTATATCATTTTGGACAAATATCTCTTTTAAGCATTTTAAATTTATTACGGAGAAAATAGCATTACAATTTTGACCTTTTGCTCGGCTGTCAGGAGGTTAACCCCTTAACTGGTTAATTCTTTTCTGTTCAATAAATTGAAAATAGCGGATTCACTACTATTATTTAATTAGGGACACCACTATTATTTAAATAAAATATTCGTAAAATTAGTCTTAAAATTTCCGCCTTTCAATAGTATAAAAATTTTCTTGAAAATAATAGGGGTGTTAAAAAGCTTTAACTGATGCAATAGGCAAATTCGTCTTGCCTGAAAACTCGTGCAAACCGGTTAAAAGGTTAATGATACGCATTATAGTAAACTTTTTTTCATCTGATTTGAAATTCATTAAAATCTCTTATTACTTTTGGTGTCCTTAAAGTGTTTACACGCACTGTAAATATGTAAATACATATAAGTAACATTCAAAAATACCTCACTGTTCAACGACATTTTAAATATAAACTAAATGTCTTTTTTTATTAAGAAAAAACTCAAGTATTACTTAAAGTTAAAATTTGCCATTTTTTAAAGTCATTATAATATACATTAATGGTTATTACACAGTTATGTGAAGCAGATGTTATTTCACAAAGAAAGACAAGCTGCTTATAGGCATCATTAAATCTTTAAATATTAAGAATGGATGATCTTGTAACGTCGTCGTTGAAAAAAATGCTGACGGCAATTGCCAAAGATGAGAATAATTCTTCAATAAGCATTTTGCAAAAACTAACGATAAGAAATGTAAGAAGCTATGCGGTAGTCATATTTTACGGAAAATAATTGGTTAGCAAGTGAATCTAAGTTTAGAAACAGTGTTTGGATATAAACTAGACATTTAAATGTGAGAGGTCTCTCTAAATCAGGCAAAGCTTATGAGAACTTTGAAGGTCTTTTATAATGTATAAAATAATAGTATGATGATACCTGCATAACTCTTGATAAACAAGAAGTGGATGCATTTTTGCTGAAATTCTCAGCCGACAATTAAAAAAAATCATGAAGTTCTCAAGTGCTTTATGGATCGATCTGACATATTTATTAGCAAACCAAGAACAGATATTTCGAAAAGAAAGCGAGTGATGAGTGAAAAACAGGTAGTATTACTATACTGTAAAAACAAAGAAGCATTATTACATTTAAATTGAAGTTATGACATGCCAAATAAACTTTAAATCTACACTATTTTCTGTAGTAGCTCCGTAAAAAGTGTAAGAATAATCTCGGAATGATGTTATTTTTTTCTTTAGTCGCAATTACTGCAATAAAACATCAAATTCAGCGTAAGAATAATCTCGGAATGATGGTATTCTATTCTAATACCGGAATTACTGATATGTAATACCAAATTCAGTGCAAAGAAATTAATTTGCCGTTTTGAATATGAATCGTATGTTTCCAGATGACAGGCGCCATCTTACTTCTGCATTTAATCATCGTTCCAAACTTTCGTATAGCAGGTGAAAAAGCAAACATACATTATAATTATTCTTTGTAGATTTAAGATTTAAGACTAAATAATGTTTGCATGTTTATTTTTTTAATTAGATCATGATTTTAATAGTGCACTGTCATTTTAAGAACACTGCCGATATGGTCGAATATTACGAAAAGTATGTCTTTAGTATAACAGTTGTAATTAACTTTTTTTATACAGTTTTGTTTACTTTTTACCTATCATAGTTAAGCATTTTTTATGCTATGCATTAAATTGTATAACTGTGAGGTAATTTAATATCATATGTAGCTTATGTTTGATTTTTTCTTAAGAAAACTATCTGAAAAGACGTATAGTATAGTCTAGTACGTCTGTATAGACTATATGTGATTCTTCTGTTAACTTTTAGAAAATTACATAGTTGGAAGCTTAAAAGGAAAACGCCAAAAAAATATCACTTTTCAGCAAATAAAAATTTTAATTTTTCTATTTTACATCAATCAGAAGGGATAATGCTGATTTACAAAATAGCATCGCCTCAAGATATGATGAAAAATCGTGATAAAAGACGATAATATAGAGAGCCTTAACTTAAATTACTGTCATGCTTGACGTCGTTAATAATTTTGGATGCCACACTTATTTCAGTAGATGCTGAATTTTCGAAGAGGGTAGAATTTCTTTTGATATATTATCGGCTACACTTTTCTTCATCTTGGGAATTGATAGAGAACATTCCGCCTTTATTTTGGCCGTAAGTTAAATTGAAAGGTATTTCTAGTTAATTATTAGTATAATTATTTCCGTTATTATATTTTTATTTTTGCAATGTCTTTAAAAAAGTTTTTATCTGATTGAAATTAATGTTTTAAATTTCGAAAAAACAGAATTTTTTTTCATTATTATTAAGCTAATATTTCACAAAAATGGATAAAAATCTATTCGCATTTTTTGTATACTTCTAAAAAAGAACTATTGATTAAAATGGAACTTTTGATTGAATTATTGGTTAAAAAGAACTATTGACAATTGCACAAATTTTTTGGAAAACACATTCAAAAATATTAGCATTTCAAAAACGTGCATGCATTTCTTTATATTTGACGAAGCAAAATCTGTTAAAATCTGTTTAAAAGAATTCTTGTATGTTGATCATAATACATCAAAACGATATTGATTTTTTTTAATGAAATGCATTTTAAAGCATTTCAATAGAGTGTATAAATTTATTTATGCTTGATGTAGGAAAAACACCATTATAATTAATTTAAATAATTACAGACTTTTTATCGTAATAAACCTAAATTCTTTAGAATTTTTAATAGGAAATTTTACAGAAAATTATTTTAATAATGCACATATTTTTTTTACAGGATTAAGAGCGTTTAAATACTACTTCCTGTGTAAAAATTACTAAATAAAGCACGGACGCACACACACGCGCTATAATTTTTTTTTTTCCTAAAAATATATTTTTCCACCTTCAAAAACGATCCTATCGAATTTATACAACTATGTCAGCACATAACCCAATGTTCCATACTTTTTGGGTGCATAGATTTTGAAAGATCTTTAGCTCTTCATCGTTTCATACGATAATTTTCAAACAATAGCTTCTTAATTTTATGGATGCTTGAGTCATTAGTAGACGTTGTGATCTAACCAGAACAGATTAAACCAGAGGTAAATCAACTACCAACTATGGACCATATTTGAACGCTTTGTATTATTAACATGCTTGTGTATTTGATGTGTATGATTCACCATAGGTTTTCTGCAACATTTTCAGTTATTCAGCACACGTAATTTTGTTTGAAACATAAAATTTAAGGAAAACTCTTTTGTTAAACTAACTTTTCCGATCTAAATATTGCTCAGCGCTCTAAAGTATATCTAAAACAAGTAAGAAAAATCATGCGTTAAGCATAGATTATGAATCACTTTCCAACATTTCTTGAAATCTTTAACAAAATTTCGTTATTTAGGGAAATAGGGTGTTACTGTCTATAGTCAAATATGTATTCCAATACTTTTGAAAACCCCCGTATTTTATCTGTCGGTTAATGTATATACTATAAAGTGGATAAATTTAGTTTAGTAAGAAAACGCATAAAAGGTTGAAATTTCTCTTTAGCAATGTATACTAATAGATAGAAAAATCCTTGAATCCTTTTTTTTATCCCTATACTTTACCTGGCACCTTTATTACATGCCAGTATTTTTCTAAAATTTAGTTTAAAAAAAAAAAAAAAACATTCTTAACACTACTTAAATCGCATTTCCAGAAATTATCATTCATAGGTGACCCGGTAACAAATTCTTTGCATGATCCTGTATATCATTTTATCTATATTCTATGAACACTTATTAGTAAACAGAGAGCAGTTCAATTTAAAAATGCGTAACTTTTTAAAAAGCCACCTTTAAGTAAGTTACGATCATATTAAGTAACTTTTACGAGCTCTTTTGTGTAACTCTGTGTCAACTATATGTATGTCAACTATAACATTTATACACAACATATAATATGTATAGACTTAGTTAAACTTAAAAGCACATATAATAGTTAAAATGCATTTCATCTATCCATCATCTATCATCAATAATATACAGTACTTCGGATAGAACATACTATTTGAAATATTTTGTGTTTTCCTGTAAATGCAATGGACTTTCTATCATGCGTGAAATAACTGATATGAAGTCTCGGCGACGTATATCAATTTGATTATACAGGAAATTGTTTACCATAATTAAAAGACGTCGCAAACAATCCCCTCTTTAAAAAATGCATAACTTTTTAAAAAACCACCTTTAAGTAAATTACGCTCATATTAAGAAACCTTTACGAGCTCTTTTGAGTAACCCTATGTCAACTATATGTATGTCAACTTTAACATTTATACACACCATATAATATGTATAGATTTAGTTAAACTTAAAAGCACATATAATAGTTAAAATGCATTTCATCTATCCATCAGCTATCATCAGTAATATACAGTACTTCGGATAAAATACACTGTTTGAAATCTTTTGTATTTCCCTGTAAATGCTATGAACTCCCTATTATGCGTGAAATAACTGATTTGAAGTCTCGGTGACGTATATCAATTTGATTACATATGAAATTGTTTACGATGATTAAAAGACGTCGCAAACAATTAGCTCTTTTATTATTATGTAATGGAACCTTTTGTGTGGCCCTGCAAATGAATAATAACTATTCCTTTCATTGCATGTTTTACATGAATATTTTAGTGCACTTGGTAGATGCATATAAATTTTAATATGTTTGACTGGATGTCACATTTTTAAAATTCATTTGCAGCGATTTTTCCCCCATAGGCCGTAATGTAACAAAAACCTTTTGACTGTCCCTATAAATAAACTAATCATGGTAGAAACTTCATTTTAAATAGGGTTCGTGCTAGGCTAAACATCAATAATGTCAAGGAATTTCATGGCAATCTCAGCATATTTATGAGATTTAGAGCTCGGACAAATTTACAAACGTCCATCAAAGAATTTCTTTTTTAAAGGTATACTTTAAAACATTTGTATAACATTACTCCATAAAACTGATGGCAGCTTTGCTGCCTCCAATTTTATGGTGTGATTTTTTTCGTTTATATAATGGTGTAATTTAAACATACGTTTGTTGTGTAACATTACATATTAGTGCAATGTTACACGGGTTATATCGGTTAAACCGGTTACATCGATTATGCCACCATAAAATTGGTGGAAACTTGGCTGCCACTAATTTTATGGAGTAACGTTACTCAGATGTTTTACAGTGTATTAACCTTTAAGACTTTGCAAAAAAAATAACGTAGATTGGGTATAATGTAGGTTGTGTATAGTTATATGGGTGATTCTCAAAATAGGGGACAAATTCAAAAGTGAAATCTTAAAAAAATTACTATTAGCAAAATTTCTGAAAAAAATAGGTGTTGTTAAGATAGTATTAGGTATACTTTACATGTAGTCAGCAGAGCTAAATATTTAAAAATTAACTTAAAAAATAATAATTAGTACTTTTTAGCCATGCTAATGACAAAACAAATTGTATGGAATAAATATATTAAGAAACTTTTATTTTCTTCCTGTTTAAATATTTTTTCTATATTTATTAGCCTTCCTTTTCAGCAAATGGTTTCCACCTTTACATATATACATATAAGAAGAATAAAAACATTACCAAAGAGCAAACTTTGTTTACATGAGCAACATTCTGACACTAACAATGTAAGGAGCTGTCTTAGTGATTTTCTGACAGATTTAATGCATATTTTAGGGATAATAAATGTAATACCTAAATTTATATGTAAAATTAAACTTTATAAAAGATACAATATAAGCAATGGTTACATTTATGCGCATAGGAGTCTTTAGCATGGACAGAAAAACCATGCTAATGACACTGATATTTGTCCATGCTAATGACAAATTTTTATTTAAATAAGATTATGAGCCATAATATAATCACAATGCAATAGTCCTTTCTGGAGCTTTTTAAAACACAAAAGTCCTATGCAAATAAGTAAAATAAACATTTTAATTATAAAATAAACATGAAAATTATTATCCATTCTAATAACATACGCCCCTAATATTCAACTTCTATTCTTAAAATACAATACATGCTTCTATTTTCAGGCTGGGATAAAATAGCTACTTGTTGCCATGGAGAAACTTTATATTTTCAAACTATTGCCATATGTGATAATGAAATTTTGATTAATAACCAGCTGTTATAGTATGACCTTGTTTTGAAAATAGAATATGGAGGACAAACTTTAATTCTTTTTTTATATATTATAATTTTATTTTTAAAAAGAAATTTATTTATCAATCCTCTCCTTGATTAATTTAAAGAAAGAATAACATTTGTTTTATTTTATAAACATGATAATAACTCTTGAAAAAGCTAGTATATACAAGGCACAGCTGCTGTGGACATCCATGCTAATGACATTTTGAACATTTATTCTGTTATTTTAAGGTGTTTTTAACTAAAAAGTGAGTAATTCTTGAGTGCAAATAATGAATAATATTAAGACAAACATATCTAAATATAAAAACACGGCAGAAAACCTGTCAATTTTTTTTTTTTTTTTTTTTTTTTGTATGCCGAAAGACATAAATTTTCCCCTATTTTGAGAATCACCCATATACACTAGAAAAGTGTACATGGATGTACCATGAAAATTCAGAGATATATGAAGTCTAAATATTGTCAAACATTGCTTTTCTGTATGATTCTTTTTCAATTTTATTTAATCTGTTTGTGATAAACTTAATTCTGACATTGAAATTATGCATATTTAAACTTCATTAGACGATTCATAAACCCAAATTCAATGTAATAATAATCTTATCATTTTACAGTGTACCTAAAACAAAACCCTTCAGCAAATTTGAACTTGGCATTGATTTAAACGCGGAATGAAATAAAGTCGCAAATGTGTAACGCCGCTTTGGTCCCTAACGCTTTTTTCCACATAGGTTTTTAACTGACCTTGAAAGACATTAGTGGCACATTGAGAGATTAATCAATGGAAACTAGTCACAAATACCATAGTATTTATGTGATTAATTCTAATTAAATTAGTTTGTTTTTAATAGTTTTACGTTTATTGCTTTTACACTACTATTGGGCATTACATTATATAATTATGTCATTAAAAGTTGTTATCGAGGCCGATGGCGCATAGAGTACCTGGACGTGCCTTTATGTATGCCTAAATTGTCCGTGTCTTTAAGGGTTAATATCTTCACTAATTACGGACAATTTCTTTTGAAAATCATTATCAACAATCTTTTTATACTTCTATGACGACCCGTTGCTCCAGCGTTAATCATGTTCTCTAATGAATGCCCGAAAATCGAAATTAGTCGTTGGGGGCCACCATAATACCCATCATGGATATGTATAATATAATATATTAATATAATATAAGAAAATAAAACATGTGTAAACTATTCATAAAATATATTGCAATTCCAAAACAAAATTTAAACGTATATTTAAATATTTTTAATACACATAGTAATGCTCTATTAATGATTTGCTGATGAACCAATTTGGACAAATTACATAAAAAGGCAAACTACACAAGTAGTACCGAATTGCGTAAAAGAAATATCCTTATAACTCCAAAAACAATAATCCTATTAACTAACTGTTTGCTATGTCGGATTAAACGTCTCATTTTTAATTAAAATACATCTTTGAAATGAAATTTGAATGAAATACAGGGTCAGGAAAAATCGAAGAATGTGAAAACAGCATTACAAATATCTCCACAACTAATAATCCGATCGACTTCGTTCTTTATGCAAAATTTGTGTTATTTTATTGCCTTTTACGTACACTCCATAAAATAAAAAAATTCGAAAATTATACCTTTCATCAGAATGAACTTTTCGAGAGTCCGAAAAAGAAAGTTCCGTATAATTGAGGTTACTGATATTAAATAGGCTTTGAACCATTTTACATACAAAGTGCATACAAAATTTCAAGTCTCTATCTCTATTTTTTCGGCAAATAAAGCATTTACAGACACGCAGACAGACGGCAGATTATTTTTCTAAAAATATGTTTTTCGGAATATCCAGTGCCTGAAAAGCGTAAATCTATCATTTTTTTTTCGATTTTCAAAACAATTGCAAGACACACCCTACACTACACCCTACTGTCAAGGATAAGTAATATGTGTGTAATGGATGAATGCGATTTTCTCAAAACCGATGTTGCCTAAGGGTAAGTGATATAATTTTCTCGAAAGATTTTAATTAAAGTCTATTACCCCTAATTTTTTTTATAATTTAGCCTCATTAGACTCGGAACTAAATAGGGGTGGGGGTGAGGACATACTGTTGCATTACATTTTCAACAATCAATATTTGAAATTAAAAGAAATGCATTGAACTCTGCGTTACGAAAGCTTTCACACGATACGCAAAGAGGTTCTTATTTCAAGCAATTTAATTAGGCCCTATACATTTTCTTAAATATATTTATGTATGATTAATAGCCTATAAATTTGTGAGTCACAGCTTTTATTATCTCAGCCGTATTGAATTGTCTACGTACCATTATATATACGAGAAATATTGCTCTGACAGGCAGGCACATTAGTTAATCTTATAATAGTTTCGTCTTCACGTTTTAAGAACGGAATCTTAAAAAAATCCCTGTCGGCTGGGCCTATAGGCGGAGGTAGATTTCGAAGAGTGCTCATTTCAACAAAAAAATATATATATATATATATATATATATTACAAATTTAAAATTTTTTCGCCAAAACTAATCTTTATACTATCTTAATTTTCTTATAATAATGTTCCGTACTTCAAATTATTAAATTAAAATCTTGTTTCTAAATCTAATCTGTTAATCCTTATGCAGACGATATGAATTCTTAATTTGCCTTAAAAACATTATTCCAGTATGCGTAAATTTAAAAAGATGGCTCTAAATTAAAAATATTCTTAATTAAAACTTTATTTCTTAATATTCCAAATAAAACTGATTTCTTCTATGTTTTTATCAACCCTTTTTAAGAAAGTCTTATTAAATTTATTCCAAACCCATACCTTTCAAAAATATCATTATTTTATTTTATCTATTTATTTATTTTTCCTACGTCAACCTTTGATGTGTGCATATTAATAAATTCATTTCTTTTCTTTTTCTCTTAAAATTAATCATTTATAAAAATCGTCTGCCTAAGATATTTAAAATTCTGAGTCAATTATAAATTGGTTAAATAATATTTTTTTTTAATAAATTTATCGTCTGTGGAAAATAGCCTCGTAGCTGGACAAGAATTCTGTTTACATAAAAGAATGATGGTTTGAGGTTACATAATGTTCCAGAACTTTCTTTTTAGTTTAAAAGGTGAAAGTCTCGAGATGAGAAAAGAAGATTCTTGGGTTGCTTTTCGATGAGGACGGCTCACTGAAATAATGATGGAATTTTTGCAAAAGGAGCTTTTCCCTTCCTCATTATTACGAATTAAATAAATGAACTTAAAGCAGCCAATGACTAATTATTGGATCTTCTATATTTATTTATTTATCTTGTTTTTTTCCTCGCTTGCCATAACTGTGTGTTTTTTTTAACCAGTGGAAATAATTCGAGTGTCTCCTTAAATCGTCACATATATATACAGGGTGTCCCGAAATAAATGGTATATACGCTAGGGGGTGATAGAACACATCAAGACGAGTAATAGTAAATGGGAAACCAAGGGTCCCAAACGTTTTCCAAAGGAGATAGCCGCCATTAAAGTTTGGGGTCCAAAATTTCAAATACCCATAAAAAACGGAAAAATTGGTCGATTGATTTGCGGTTTTCACTAAAATTTTTCTTTAAGTTAGTATTTTCTTGAAAATAAATTATAAACATAAATTTCGAAAAATGCCGATAGAGGGCGCTTTAGACTTTGAAGCAATGAAAAACTATTTTTTGCTGTGATTTTTTGCATCTCCTTAAATGGCCTTAGACTTAAACTTAAATTTTGAGCTGAAAATCTTAATAGTTGGAAGCGGTTAAGTAGCACAAACTTAACTGTGTTCAGAGGGTTTAAATTTCAAATAATTATAAAAAACGGAAAAATTGGTCGATTGTTTTGCGGTTTTCACTAAAACTATTTTTTATGTCGGTATTTTATTAAAAATGAATTATAAAGATAAATTTCAAAAAATACCGATAGAGGGCGCTTTAGACTTTGGATTAACGAAATCCATCCTAATACTATATTTTGCCGTTATTTTTTGCATCTCATTAAATGGTTTCGTAGGCTTAGATTTAAACTTACATTTTGTGCTCAAAATCTGAATAGTTGGGAGTGGTTAAGTAGCACAAACTGAACTGCGTTCAGAGGGTTTAAATTTCAAACGAAACGGAAAACTATAAAAAACGGAAAAATTAGTCGATACGTTTGCGGTTTTTGCTAAAACTACTCTTTAAATCAGTGCTTTCTTAAAAATATATTTTAAAGATAAATTTCGCAAAATGCCGATAGAGGGCGCCTTAGATATTGGAGTAGCGTACAACTATTGTTAACCGTTATTTTTTTAAATCTCATTAAATGATTTCAAATTCTAAGAATTAAATTTTGAGATCAAATTCTGAGACGTTGCGAGTGTTTAATTAGCGCAAAAGTGAACTGTGTTCGAGGGGAGGGGGGTTATATTTCAACTCATGAACACACTTCAGTTTGCCTATTCTTAACCCCTCCCCACGATTCAGAATTTGAGTTCAAAATTTAAGTTTAAATCTAAGATTTCGAAAACATTTAAAAAGTTTTGGAAAGCATTTAATTGGATACAAAAAATAACGGTTAAAATTTGTCGTTGGTTACTCTGAAGTATTGGTTGGAAAGTTGAAGTATTGGTTGGAAAGTTGGTTACTCTCAATTATAAAAATATCCAAACTAATAGCCAAATAATATGCATAGACATAATTTTTTATTTTAAATAACGATAAAACAAATAATTAGTAGAATATTAATAAAAATACAAATAAAAAGTCGAAATAAAAATCCCTTAATGAGTTTTTAAACGCGTGTATTATATTTAATGTCATTGAATGTGACATTCATGATCATCCATTATTGGCATTAAATCATATAGTTAGGCGATAGTTTTTTGGTCGACGGGATAACCAAGTAGTACCCAGTCCATTTACTTTATTATTTCAATCTGTGATCCTTCGTTACTTTTCATTTTTAAATGCCTTGAAAATGAGCCAGCCAATAATTATATTACAGATGAAAGTAGAAATAATTTCTTGGATTAGGCTTAATAATAAAAGATATATATTATTATTAATTGCAGTCCATTTACTTTAATATGTCACTCTGTGCTCACGCATTTAAAAATAAAAAATGACGAATGAGCGCAGAGTAAAATAATAAAGTAAATGGACTGCAACTAACAATAATATATATCTTCTCTAATTAGGGGCTGTGCATATATAACGTTATCATTTTAGGGAGGGGTGGGGTTCTGGTAGATGATATCGTAAGGTATCTCTAGGGGGAGGAGGGGTTTGTCGATTGATAGCGATATCATTTTTGATCCAACTAAAATTTTCCCTTTTTATTTGTAACATGGTATTTGACTCAAAGTAGTATGGGTTTTTTTGTCTGTTGTCTATTCTTACGAAAATACATAACTATTATTGAAATTACTCAATTATTATAAAATTAATTAATTCTAAAACATGGAATTCCCCAACATTTTATATTCCTGTACTTCTTCATATGTCTATGCATGAATAATAACTGCCAGAGAAACCATATGCGAAGTATATTTGAAATGAAACTTGTGTTAACTAATAAATAAAAGAGAAAGAGAAGGAATGTTGTTGAATTGTTTTGCTGATAAAAATTTCTGTCTACCCCCCTGGTCTCCCACTATCCGTGCGTGGGAAGTGCAAGAAGACACTATATTATTGTTAAATGCATTATGTAACAAAAAGCTATTATAAAATTCCCTTAAATAGTAATTATCTATTTTAGGTGTTATTTGATATACATTTTATATATAAAGTGATTTATATCTTATATAAAGTGGTATTTTATTAAATTCCCTTCATTTGTATCAATAAAACATTAAAAAACCCAATATAAGCAGTTTTATACAGGGTGTCCCTAAACAAATGGTATATACGCTAGGAGGTGATAGAACTCATCAAGACGAGTAATAGTAAATAGGTAGCCAAGGGTCCCAAACGTTTTTCAAAGGAGATAGCCGCCATTAAAGTTTGGGGTCCAAAATTTCAAATACACATAAAAAACTGAAAAAATGGTCGATTGATTTGCGGTTTTCACTAAAATTTTTCTTTATGTTGGTATTTTCTTGAAAATGAATTATAAAAATAAATTTCGAAAAATGCCGATAGAGGGCGCTTTAGACTTTGAAGTAATGAAAAACTATTTTTTGCCGTAATTTTTTGCATCTCATTAAATGGTTTCGTAAGCTTAGACTTAAACTTAAATTTTGAGCTCAAAATCTGAATAGTTGGAAGAGGTTAAGTAGCACAAACTTAACTGTGTTCAGAGAGTTTAAATTTCAAATGATTATAAAAAACGGAAAAATTGGTCGATTGATTTGCGGTTTTCACTAAAACTATTCTTTATGTCGGTATTTTTTTTAAATGAATTATAAAGAGAAATTTCAAAAAATGCCGATAGAGGGCGCTTATGACTTTGAATTAACGAAATAATCAATCCTAATACTATTTTTTTGCCGTTATTTTTTGCATCTCATTAAATGGTTTCGTAGGCTTAGATTTAAACTTAAATTTTGAGCTCAAAATCTGAATAGTTGGGAGTGGTTAAGTAGCACAAACTGAACTGCGTTCAAAGGGTTTAAATTTCAAACGAAACGGAAAACTATAAAAAAAAAAACGGAAAAATTAGTCGATTCGTTTGCAGTTTTTTCTAAAACTACTCTTTAAATCAGTGCTTTCTTAAAAATATATTTTAAAGATAAATTTCGCAAAATCCCGATAGAGGGCGCCTTAGATATTGGAGTAGCGTACATTTATTGTTAACCGTTATTTTTTTAAATCTCATTAAATGATTTCAAATTCTAAGAATTAAATTTTGAGATCAAATTCTGAGACGTTGCGAGTGTTTAATTAGCGCAAAAGTGAACTGTGTTCGAGGGGAGGGGGGTTATATTTCAACTCCTGAACACACTTCAGTTTGCCTATTCTTAACCCCTCCCAACGATTCAGAATTTGAGTTCAAAATTTAAGTTTAAATCTAAGATTTCGAAAACATTTAAAAAGTTTTGGAAAGCATTTAATTAGATACAAAAAATAACGGTTAAAAATTGTCGTTGGTTACTCTGAAGTTTAAGGCGCCCTTTAATGGAATTTTTTGAAATTTATCTTTAAAATTCATTTTCAAGAAGATACTGACTTAAACAATAGTTATATTTTAAACCGCAAACGAATCGACCAATATTTCCGTCTTTTATTATCATTTGAAATTTAAACCCTCTGAACACACTTTAGTTTGTACTACTTAACCACTCCCAACTATTCAGATTTTGAGCTCAAAATTTAAGTTTAAGTCTAAGTTTACGAAAACATTTAATCAGATGCAAAAAATAACGTAAAAAGTAGTTGTTTGTTACTCCAAAATTTAAAGCGCCCTCTATCGGCATTTTTTGAAATTTATCTTTATAATTCATTTTCAATAAAATACCAACATAAAGACTAATTTTAGTGAAAACCGCAAATCAATCGACCAATTTTTCCGTTTTTTATAATCATTTGAAATTTAAACCCTCTGAACACGGTTAAGTTTGTGCTACTTAACCGCTTCCAACTATTCAGATTTTGAGCTCAAAATTTAAGTTTAAGTTAAAGAAAAGTATTTTAAGTTTAAAGAAAAATTTTAGTGAAAACCACAAATCAATCGACCAATTTTTCCGTTTTTTATGTGTATTTGAAATTTTGGACCCCAAACTTTAATGGCGGCTATCTCCTTTGGAAAATGTTTGGGACCCTTGGTTTCCTATTTACTATTACTCGTTTTGATGTGTCCTATCACCCCCTAGCGTATATACCATTTGTTTAGGGACACCCTGTATATATATGATTAGAGATAAACCCAGTTTAATAACTTCATTTGGCCGTTTATGAAAAATTTTTAATTTCATTTTTCTGAAAAAACTGGTTTTATCAGAATCATCTTAAGAAAAATTCAGCTCAAATGCCAATTTAAGCAACATATTTTGAAATAGATTCTGAATTTATTAAAAAAATCGACCAAAACAGTACATAATACAGCTGCTAAATAACAAAAAACTGTCAGTTGAATGCATTTGAGAAAAAAATTGAATTTAAAAATGAGTCATAAAATAACCGATTTGTTGTTTGAATACATCCTTAATTCTATAATCATTATTGCTTTTGAAATTTTGGTGCGAAATACTCACTTTGACAGCATTTTAAAAAAAATATTCTATGTTTATCAAAAAATTGGCCAATACGTCACAGTATATAGTTCCTAAATAAGAGGATCTGTAAATTGGATGCGATTAAGAGCAAAAATAGATTTTAAAACGAGTCATAAAAAACGCAATTTGCTATGTGAAAACTTCCTTAAATTTTCAAATCACAAAGACTTAGGGAAATTCTGTTCAAAATACCCTTTTTGGTAGCCTTTTTCAAAACATATTCTGTCTTTATCAAAAAACCGATCAATGCATCACATTATATAGTTCCAAAATAAGAGGATCTGTAAATTGGATGCACTTGAGAGCAAAAATGGATTTAAAAACGAGTCAGAAAAAAAAAATAATTTCTTATTTGAACACTTCCTTAAATTTTCTGTCACGATGATTTCAGAAAATTCTGCTCAAAATACCCTTTTTAGTAGCCTTTTTTGAAATATATTCCGTCTTTATCAAAAAACTGACCAATGCATCACATTATATAGTTCCTAAATAAGAGGATCTGAAAATCGGATGCGTTTGAGAACAAAAATGGATTTAAAAACGAGTCAGAAAAAAACGCAATTTCTTATTTGAATACTTCGTATAGCAAAAACAAATTAAACACAAATAGGAATTGGAGAAAAAACCTCAAATCCAAACTGCTTATATTCTGACTCATTTTTAAATTCATTTTTGATTTTAAACGCATCCAAATGGTAGATCCTCTTATTTAGAAACTGTATAAAGTGATGCATTGGTCAATTTTCTGATAAAGACGGAATATATTTCAACAAGTTGGAAATTGCACGTGAAGCGTAGCAAATTAGGTGCGTTCGTACGATAACGAAGTTTTAAAAATAGTACTTTCATATATCAATCTCATAAAATTGCAAATAGTGAATTACAATTAAAACGCTCATCAAACAATGTTCTCCCTATACCATTATGTAATGGAATACTTTTGTGTGGCCTTGTAAATCAATAACAAATATTCTTTGCACCACAAATTATGTAAGATGTGTATTATAATATGTACTTTATAGTTGCATATAAATTTTATTAAGTTCACATGAGTGTAACACGTTTAAAAGGCATTTGAAACATTTTTCCCCATTGACCGTAATGTAACGGAATACTTTTGATTGTCCCTGTAATTGATCTATGCATCCGATTTTCATAAAATTTGAAATAACTCGACAAAATTATGTAATAATTATGTATTTTAAATTTCAAACGTATAGAATGTATTTGAAACTTTTTCCCCATTGACCATAATGTAATTGAATACTTTTGATTGCCCCTATAATTGATCTATGCACACGATTATCAAAAGATTTGAAATAACTCGACAGAATTATGCAATAATTGCGTATTTTAAATTTCAAACGATTAAAATGCATTTGAAACTTTTTTCCCCATTGACCGTAATGTAATGGAATACTTTTGATTGCCCCTGTAATTGATCTATGCATCCGAGTTCAATAAAATTTGAAATGACTCGACAAAATTATGTAATAATTATGTATTTTAAATTTCAAACGATTCGGTTGGGTAGTTTTTGCGTTGTTATATGCGGACAGACGGACGGACGGACAGACGGACGGACGGACAGACGGACGGACTGAACGACAACTATAGGTGCTACGTATTGTATAATTACGAACGCACCTAAAAAAGGCTACCAAAAAGTGTATTTTGAACAGAATTTTCCGAAATCATCGTGAGTGAAAATTTAAGGAAGTGTTCAAATAAGAAATTGCGTTTTTTTTCGGACTCGTTTTTAAATCCATTTTTGCTCTCAAACGCATCCAATTTACAGATCCTCTTATTTAGGAACTATATAATGTGATGCATTGATCGGTTTTTTGATAAAGACAGAATATATTTTGAAAAAGGCTACCAAAAAGGGTATTTTGAACAGAATTTCCCGAAGTCTTCGTGATTTGAAAATTTAAGGAAGTTTTCACATAGCAAATTGCGTTTTTTATGACTCGTTTTAAAATCCATTTTCGCTCTCAAACACATCCAATTTACAGATCCTCTTATTTAGGAACTATATACTGTGACGCATTGGCCAGTTTTTTGATAAAGATAGAATATATTTTTAAAAATGCTGTCAAAGTGAGTATTTCGCACAAAATTTTCCGAAGCAATCATGATTAAAGAATTGAGGATGTATTCAAACAACAAATCGGTTATTTTATGACTCATTTTTAAATTCAATTTTTTTCTCAAATGCATTCAACTGACAGTTTTTTGTTATTTAGGAACTGTATAATGTACTGTTTTGGTCAATTTTTTAATAAATTCAGAATTTATTACAAAATATGTTGTCAAAATGCGCATTTGAGCTGAATTTTTCTTAAGATGATTCTGATAAAACCAGTTTTTGCAGAAAAATGAAATTAAACATTTTTCATAAACTGCCAAATGAAGTTATTAAATTGGGTTTATCTCTAATCATATATATATATACATATATATATATATTGTTGAAATGAGCACTCTTCGAAATCTACCTCCGCCTATAGGCCCAGCCGACAGGGATTTTTTTTGTTTAATTTCTTTTTGCTATGCGAATTGGTCCTATGAAAAACTTGTCAATATAAAAGTTGTAGATATTTTTAAGAAGTTGTAAAATAAATTTAATCAGATTTGATATCTTAAAAATTGACGGAGTTGTGGATTTTTCTCTTTTTCAGCTCCCTTTTTCTTTTCGTTTTTAATTTTTTTCCTCGGTAAAAGTTGGTCCTATCAAACACTTGTAAATACAAAAGTTTTAGATAATTTTAAGAATATTTGTAAAAAATTTAGTTGGACTTGATATCTTAAAAATTGACGAAGTTATGAATTTTTTTCTCTCAAAATCCCTGTTTTTTTCACCCCTTGAGCCCACTTCTAAATTTATCAAAAATCTGTCATGTATATACTTTTGGCCCATTTTTAAGAAGTAATATAAACTTTAAACCGATTCGATATCTACTTTAATTAAGAAGTTATGGCGTTTTTCCGGTTTTCCCAAAAACGCCCCCTATTCCGACCCCCTTGGTCCGATTTTGCCCATTAACGAACTCAGCCAAGATTTTATCCCCATTGATTTTATGTACCAGTTTGGTGGAGATTGGTGAAGAATTATAGAAGTTATCGTGTCCATAAAAAAGTGAGATATATAGATAGACAGATAGATAGATATATAAACTGGTGCGATTAAACAGGTAGTATTTCTTACGAAATCTACCTAAAAACTAATATTATAGTTTTTTGGCAAAAAATAGTTGGATTAAGGAGTGTATGGTACAAAAAAAAAATTATAAAAAGTAATGAAAAAATGAACTAGAAAAGGATTTAAGTTGTTTGTAGCTATGATGTGGCAGATTGATACGTATCATTGTGCCCCGACATAGACTGTATCAATGTGCCCCATACAGCAATTTTGGATAAAATGAGTCTAAATTGCAACGCTTCATAATTTACCTAACAATAAAGAATGAGGAACTAATAAATAGTAGCTTTACTTGCCATGGAAAATATTCTTTTCGGTTGAAAAGACTGGAACAATTGTATAATACCATTTTAATTGTACAACTCAAATTTACTTTTGACTTACAAAAATAATTGATCACCCGTCCCATTTTATCAAACTACTGAATCATGCTAAGACGTTCTGTGTGTAGTTGTGTACACTAGCATCCCCTTATGGAGCTGTTGTGAAACTTCCAATAATGACCTTATGAACTTAAGACGGTGTATATCAATGTGCCCCATTTCCCCTACATGGTAAATTAGGACCTACACTGTAAAAAAAATTCTGTAACGTTACTAAACTTTTTCTAGGAAACTGGGATTCCTAGAACTTTTCTTGTAACGGTAACAGCAAAAATTCAAGTTTCAGAGTCGATTACATGAAATTTTCATGTTACCGTAACATAAAGAGTTCTTGGAATCCCAGTTTCCTAGAAAAAGTTTAGTAACTTTACAGATTTTTTTTTTACAGTGTAGGTATTGTGATTTTCGCAATAATTATAGATATTTCATATTAAAGTTTGTAAATTTGCTTTAATAATTTGAAAATATTTGTTAACATACTACAAATTAAATTTCCTTAATATATATATATATATGCACATCTGAAATACTATTAATAAGAATTTTTATAGATAATAATACTTTATATTCTTCTATGTATGCATATTATACATAATCTTTCACATTTTTTATACGTTATGGCAGGTATGTAATGTGAACGACGACAAGATCAATAAACTAATACTTTATTGAATTAATAAAAACAATAATCCTATTTTTAATTAAATTAATATAATTCCTTTCACAGCTTCATAGATTTCATGTTTCAAGTTATTTTAATGTCAATCAAATTATTCGAAACTCCATTATTATTAATTACGAAAGCCATTAAAACCACTTCAGAATATCATCATATCAAATATTATCCATCAACGCTAATTCAGAAGAGCTATAAAATCATTTAATAAAGTTTCCATGAGAGAAATTTAAGTAGATAAGTTTCACGTTTTATTAAAGTAAATACATAGAATACATTTTGAATGTAAAGTCTTTTGAAAATAATTTTCATAATGTTATTTTCCAATGTGATGAAATTTTGGAATCATGTAATTTCTTTACATGATTACTATAAAGTGTTTTCGTCTGAGATTCTAACGCATTTTGTTTTATCTTTTAATATCTAATTTCCGTTTTAATTAATATCATTTTTATATTTTTGGAGCATCATTTTTAAAGCAAAATTTCATATTTTTATCGTAAGATGTCCAAGAGTAAAAACACCAGGGTGGATAATACGGCCACGTATTAATATTACGCGTAAATTAGAAAGAATCCGGGAGATGGTACCTATGGATTCTGCGTAGAACTTCTCAGAGTCACATGAATCACTAATAACCGCTAAAAGTTAATTTGTTTCCTTTGCAGACTTTACCACTAGAGGAAGCACGTAAGAGTCAACACCAGATCTAAAATTTGCGATGTAAATTCTGCGAACTGACGACTGTATGTTTATAAGATCGAAAAAATTCGTGGTTTCTACAAAGCCGATCACGAATATCACGATTCACGATTGTTTCGCAGCAGATCAAATTTTCCGCGTGTCATCACTAAATTCGTGATTTTTCCCTGACTTATCAACGAAATTTGCGATTCTTTCTTTCCTGATACACAAATTTGCGCTTTTTTCTTTTTTTTTTTTTGGTCCCCGATCAACGAAACTGGCGTTTTTTCACGCGATAAATCGATAGAATATGCTATTTTTTTGTAACCTATAAATTTAATTTACAATTTTTTCGAGCATCATCAACAAAACTGATGCTTTTTTCCCGCCAAATAAACGAAAATGCGATTTTCCGCATCTGACCGACAAAATACACGATTTTTCGGTGCTTGATCGACAAAACTCGCGATTTTTTCATGCCTAATTGGAGAAATTTGCTATTTTTTCCGACACTCATGTGCAAAATTCGCGATTTTTTCGTATCGGATGAGCGAAACTTGCGATTTTTCCGAGCCTAATCGATAAAATTCGCTTTTTTTCTACACTTGATCAATGAAATTGGCGATTTTTCCTGTACCGATCAATGTAATTTGCAAGTCTTAAATAATGGAATTTTATATTTTCCCGCGGTAAATTGACGATTTTTTCCTGCTACATATGCACAAAAAGTGCAATTTTTTCCAGTTGTAAATTGACGAAACTCGCGGGCCACACGTTAATCCATCGCAGGCCACAGGCTGTGCATCCGTATGTTATATCACCAACACCAAGATATCTTAACATTGAATTGACATAAGAACCTAATTTTTGCTTTAAAATAATCCGGAAACTTTGCTTTATAGAATGAATTAAGGATATAACTATTACTCAAAAACAACATTATTTAAAAAACTCTCAAATTTGAACATTTAAAAAACTCCTGAAAAATACAACTTCTTTTTCATTAAAAATACTCAAAATATTAAACTATCTAAACTATATTAATTCATTTTATAGATAATGATGTTATGTGCATGCAAAAAAAATTTAAGCCATTCCATCAAATAGTTTTTTTTAAATCTTGGTGATAGTCGTCAAAAATCAAGTTTTGAGAAAACGCGACTTAAAGTTGAAATTATATGGGTGCGGCTATGAAAGTGTTGATACATAAATGCTTATAACTCCGATAAAAATGCAAATATTTTTATGCGGTTTTTTGCATTGAGTTCAGAATTAATTGAATAATAAAACTAGATCATAAAAAAATCGATTTTTTGAAAAGTTTTCAACTTCTGAGCCCCTTTAAAATAAATAGATGGAACTGTGTGTCAATAAATAGGGTACCCACTAATGACCCTTCCTAAGTAACTTCAGAAGATGTCTACTTATAGTAAAATAGCTATGTACTAAGCGATAAGACCACTTATTGCGCCGCATTTAAAGCCACATATCAAGCCGCAACATTGGTGTTAAGATTCTTATCTGAAAAACAATGTAGGGGAGAGGGGGGCACCTTTGAACATTCTAAATATTTTCCTTCAAATAAATTATTTTTTAAAAAAGGTATATGTATATGGCAATATATTGCTGCTGCTTCAAGGGAATAATTATAGAAAACTGTACAATTTTGTCTGAACAGTAACTTACTAAGCAAGATATGTATTTTTCTCCCTCTTGAATCTAAACTTAAGAAAATAAAGTTGTAAGATTTTTGTTTACAAACTTCTATTCCTAAAATTTTAATTTATTGTTCATTGCTTAGACAAAGATGTTAGCTTTAGTTTATAAGCTGTGTTTTACTCAAATTTTTCAGCCGAATTGATTAAACCGTTGTAAGGTTGAACTTCATGTGATAAGGCACCATTGAACAAAAAAGTTGGGGCACCATTGAAAAGCGAAAAAACACCGAATAAACTGGTGATAAATAATAATTGAAATAATCTAAAGAGAACACTTAAAACAATGAAGTAAAGAGCTGTTAATGTATCTAAATATTATTATTTCTGTGTTTTTATGTGAAAAGAGGTTAATTAAGAATGTCAAAGAACATGGACTTATACTGCTAATAATTCCCCTTACTGCACACATAGGTTCTAACCTTTGTATGCATCAGTGTTGGGAAGTTTTAAATCTAAATTCATTTATTGGATAATTGTAAATCCTGGATACAAAATAATTATTCATGATTTAACAGGTTTCCAAACATTATTTCTGGTTGCCGTAATGGATAAAACGGAATTTTATATCAGATCTCTTAATAAAATAGCGAATGAAAAATTTTAATTTTCCAGAAGCATCAGATATAACATTGGTGTATTTCAAGGATATTGTAAAAAAGTTTTCACAACCAAACATAACTGAAGGGACACTTTATCAACAATGAGTTTTGACATCAACTTTGATGGATTTAAATTCGGTTAAATAACAATAATAATAATAATAATAATAATAATAATAATAATAATAATAATAATAATAATAAAAGTAATTTCAACAAAATGTAGTTATTTAATTTTATTCATATTACTTTATATTTCTGTAACATATGCAAATTTTTTATATAAACTCTCAATAATTTCAAATTTTAATCATTTGCTCAAAGGCACTCCTACATGGGGCAGGTTTGAATAAAAAAATTTCAACTTTTTAAATCCTCACAATTTGTTTAACCCATTAGTGCCTAGCGTCCCTTTTTAGGGACGTTTATGAAAAAGGCAAGAAAGCACTTTTCACACCAGTAAATAGAAAGATAAATAAGCGCTATTTTTCACGAGACAAACTCCTCAATAAATTGAGATAAAAATTATTTGTCTTTTAAAAGTGGTGGGAAACCCAAAATTTCATTTTTAATGAATAAAATAATGTGGGCATTAATGGGTTAATTTTTTGGAAAATGTTTAATTTATGGCTCATATGATGAAGAAATGCGTTGTTTTTATTATGTAATGCTTAAAAGTAAATAAATATAATTCAAGTAAGAAATATATTGATTTTCTGAAAAAAATGTTCAAAGGTGCCCCCCTCTCCCCTAATACACGGAAGAAAAAATTTAATTTCAAAGTTACAGAGTGTCTTCGTGTTTGTATGAAATGATAATTCATCTAAATATAAATTTATTAAAAGTCCGAAAAATAATTTTTTATTTCGAATCACTAGTTTAAATGCACTGTGCAATGTGCATTGCTTTCAGAAATTAAAAGAATTGAATTTTAAGACAGTCGTACATTTACTAATAAAACTATCACAAGTAAGCACGATACAATTTATTAGTTCACGGGCTATCAAAGCCTGAGAGCTAAAGCGCCCACAGGTTCTGTATTTATGTATGTACGTGTGTACAGGAGTTGAACAAAATAATATGAGCTCCTGAAGTGTTATTAAGTACAAACTGCGTACACCACTTAAAATTACCAAGGAATATAGCATCATTATTTCAGATTAAAAAAAAAATTCTTTTTAATATTTAAATCGCAGATCTTTTAACCATCTTATTTAATCATAGTATTTGTGATTTATTTTTTCGATTAAATAAGCTGAAAAATGTAGTTAAAAAATTCTGGTAAAACTGTAAGCATCTTGTAAGATTAATGAAATTTCCTCAAATTTTCTGGCTGACGATTCGTACTTTCTTGGGTGTATATACTTGAATTTTAAAAATATTTTCTTATAACTTAAAAAATGATTTCGTAAATTAAGTAATGTATGGATATGCAGAAAACAGGATGAACACACAATTGAATGATTGTCATAAAAGTTTTTCTTTTGTTTAAAATTTTTTCATAAAGTTTGAAATTAATTTAATTTAATTTTGTGTTTAATTATATTCATTTTAAAATTTAATAATATTTACACTTTCCCTGGTATTTATGTTTGAATTTTTCACTGTGAAGAAATTTGCAATTCTACAAATGGACAGTTACGAAAAACTGTATACTTACTAAAATTTTATCTGTAAACTGTACAAAAAAAATATGTAAATTTAGAAAACAAACTTTTGCAAAATTACAGAAATCTGTAGCTTTACAAGAGAATCTACTAAAATTACAATAATATAACTAGTTTATATCTAACCCGGTTTTCAGTTACATAAAAAGTTCTAGGCATCCCAGTTCCCTAAAAAAATCTTAGTATCCTTACAGGTTTTTTGATTCACTTTGAAAATGCGTATGGGTAATTCCATGGTGATTTACGTTACATTTAGAACAATTTACTGCAGTAATTTTAGTAATATAACACTAAAAAATATTCAAATGTAAAATTAACATGATTTGTCAATGAAGCCAATTGTCAAATTGGATGAAAATTGCCCAAAAAATAATGAAAATTACGTTTTATATGATAACTTACATTCCCTTTTCAGTAATGTCAGTTACCATAATGAATATAACAATCAAAATTTGAGATATAACGCTAAAATTATGTAACTTTCATCTAAATTGGGCTTTGAATAAGTTTAATTAGCTAACCATGTCAAATTTACATTTTGAATAATTATTTTGTGTGTATTATATTACTAAAATTACTGAAAATATTTCTAAATGTAACTTAAGTTACCATGGAATGACCCGTATCTTTTACATGAATTATTGTTGTTGTCGTTAAATAAAAAGTTCGAGGAATCCCAATTTCCTAGAAAATTTTCAGTAATTTATAGATTTTTTAGTGTTGTAACATAAAATTATTTCTTGTGATCAAAACATACTTATGTATAGAAGTATTTAGGAAAGATAGAAAGGAAAGTACAGTCGTGAAAAAAATTAAACACCTCCTACTATTCTGCAAAAAAATACTGTAGAAGAGAGCTACTTATACGAAACGATTGGAAAAAATACCTGTATTTGATTTGTCGGTTAATATATACACTATATAATAGTAAAATTTATTTTAGCAAGAAAACGCCTAACTGGTTGAAAATTTCTTTTCAGAAATATATACTAATATATGGAAACATTCTTGAATACTTTTGTTTAGCCCTGAAAAATACACAGTACCTTTAATACACGAAAGTATTTTGATAAAGTTTAATTAGAAAATAAATTCTCTTTAAACTTCTTAAGGGGGCTCAGGGGTTAAAGACTTTTCAAAAAATCGATTTTTTTTATGATCTAATTTGATTATTAATTTAATACTTAACTCAATGCAAAAAACCGCATAAAAATATTTGAACCTTAAGGAAACCATTAGGTTTCCTTAAGGTTAATTGTTTAAGGTTAATGGTTAAACCATTAGGTTTCCTTAAGGTTTAAGGTTAATGGTTTCCTTAGATGTTAAATCCCTTTTCACTAACGTCCCATTTCAAGGAGCAATTGACTGTTTGGAAAGAAGGCTACGCGAATTCCATTACTCTTCCATCGAGATTGTCGAGATCCTGCAATTAGTTAGTATTTGTGTTAGGCAAACCACTTTCCGATTTAATAATTCCTTCTATTTTCAAACGGATGGTTTAGCCATGGGCAATCCATTGTCTCCTCTTTTATGTGATATTTATATGCATTTTGTGGAAGAAAGACTCTTCAGTTTATATAAATTTCACTTCTGGTGTAGGTACGCTGATAAACTTTTATCTTAATTCCTTTTGAGCTGGATCTCCAAAGTCTTCTTTCTCTTGTCAATTCTGTTGATCCTTGCATCTAGTTTACTCTTGAAGTCGAAGAGAAAAATTCTCTTCACTTCCTTGATGTCTTGGTTACTAAACACCCTGATCGGTTCTCTACCTCTATTTATAGAAAACCTTGCGCTGTTTCTCTTCCCCCGCATGCTTTTTCTAACCATCCTCCACAGCATAAAGTGGCTTCCTTTTATACTTTTGTTTACAGAGCACTTCGCATTTGTTCTGACTCTTCTGCTCTAAATAATGAAATTAGTTACGTCAAATCTCTTGCCCTTGCTCGTGGTTATAATCCCTCTTTGATTGACAAAGGTCTGTATAAATTTAATAAGCCTAAACGTCTTCTTACTAATTCTAATAATTCTTCTAATATTAACTCTATAGTTCTACCTTTTTATTCTTCTCTCTGTTTCAAAATTGCTAAAATTCTTTCTCGTTTCAATTTCAAAGTTATCTTCAAACCTATGAATAAAATTAAATTCTCGTCTTTGAATGATCCTATTCCTATTGAGAACCGGTGGGGTATTTATTTTATTCCTTGTTCTTGCAATTTGGGTTATATTGGTCGGACCAGAAGAGCGTTGAAGAAAAGACTGGACGAACATCAGAGATATATTAAAAATCAGGAATTATCCAGGTCTTCGATTTGCTTTTCACTGTTTGTCTTCCAGTCATTATTTCAATTTTCCATGGCCAGAATTATTTCTAATCCTGCCTCTCCTTCTCACGTAGATGTTCACGAAGCTTATTTTATTTGTAAAAATTCTAATACTCTTGTCAATGGTCTCTCTTCATCTCCCTTCCTTTCTCCTGCATGGAAATTACTCCTTTAATTTTTTATATATGTTACAGGCCAAACCCGATTTCAGGCCAAACTAGATTGGCCTAGGCCAAACTAGTTTATCCTAACGCCCAGCGGATAGACTAGTTTTTCCTAGGCCAAACCGGTCTATCCTAACGCCCATCGGATAAACTAGTTTTTCCTAGGCCAAACCGGTCTATCCTAACGCCCATCGGATGAACTAGTTTTTCCTAGGCCAAGCTAGTCTATCCTAAGGCCCATAGGACAATCTAGTTTTTCCTAGGCCAAACTAGTATGGCCTAACTCTTATAGGATGAACTAGTTTAGCCTGCTGTTTATTGGTCTGAACTAGTTTCTCCTAGGCCGATCTAGTTTAACCTAGGCCAATTCAATTTGGCGTGATTTTATTGAATTCAATGACCGCCACAGCGCCAACTTTCTAGTTTGTCCTAGGCTGATATAGTTCATCCTTTGCCAATTTAATTTCACGTGTTTTTAGCTCACAGGCGTCAAAGCCTGAGAAATAATGGGCTCGCAGGTTCTATATGTATGAATGTATGTACGAATGTACGTACGTATGTACGTGCGTATATACCTAACGCGATAACTCGTGATAGAAATATAAGATTTGCTTCAAATTTTGGGTGTAGGTTCATTCCGATAAGGTACTTTTCTGATTAGTTTTGGGAATTAGTTTGATAAGAATATAGGGGGGCGAACGGGAGGCTAATCCCCCACCGATAATTTAGAAAAATTGATTTTTCATGCAGAATTATCAGTTTTCATTTAAAATTTTAGATATAGGATCATTTTGACAAGGCGCCTCCGTGATTAGTTGTGGATGTTTATTGTTTAAGTGTAAAGGATAGGGCAATGTAGGTAACCCCCCATAAATTAGATAAATGGTGTTTGACCAAGAATTTACCGATTTGCTGCAAATTTGGATTTAGTTTCTTTCTGATAAGGCGATTCCCTGAATAGTTTTAGGGTTTTAATGGTTAAGTATGAAGGGAAAAATGAACGATTACCCTCTTACCTAGAAAGAACTAGTTTATCGTATGGACATTTAGATAAACAAGTTTGGTGTAAAAAAACTAGTTTATCCAATTGGCATTAGGATAAAACAGTTTCGCCGAGACTAATCTAATTTGGCTCGAAAACGGGTTTGGCCGGTAGAAAACATATCTTTCTTGTGATAGATATGTTTTTGACCGGCCAAACCCGATTTCAAGCCAAATTAGATTAGCCTATGCCAAACTATTTTATCCTAACGCCAATTGGATAAACTAGTGTTTTCTATGCCAAACTAGTTTATCTAAATGCCCATAGGATAAACTAGTTTTTCTAGCTAAGAGGGCAATCCTTCATTTTTCCTTCCATACTCAACCATTAAACCCCCAAAACTATTTAGGGAATCTCCTTATTAGAAAGAATCTATATAAATATTTGAAGATAATCCGTAAATTCTGCGTCAAAAATCATTTATCTAAATTATGGGGGGGAGGGTAATCTTCGTTGCCCTTTTTTTACACTTAAAAATAAACATCCACAACTAATCATGGAGGCGCCTTGACAGAATGATCCTATATCTAAAATTTTAAATGAAAACTGATAATTCTGCATGAAAAATCCCTTTCTCTAAATTAACGGTGGGGGATTAGCCTCCCGTTCGCTCCCCTTTATTCTTATCCAATGAATTCCCAAAATTAATCAGAAAAGTACCTTATATCAATGAACGTACATCCAAAATTTAAAGCAAATCGGATATTTCTATCACGAGTTATCGCGTTACGTACATATGCACGTACATACGTACATACATGCGTACATACATACATACAGAACTTGCGAGTCCCATTATTTCTCAGCCTTTGACTCCTGTGAGCTAAAAACACGTAAAATTACATTGGCCTAGGATGAACTAGATCAGCCTAGGACAAACTAGAATGTTGGCGCTGTGGCGGTCGTTGAATTCGATAAAATCACGCCAAATTGAATTGGTCTAGGATAAAGTAGATCGGCCTAGGAGAAACTAGTTCAGACCAATAAACAGCAGGCTAAACTAGTTTATCCTTTAAGAGTTAGGCCAAACTAGTTTGGCCTAGGAAAAACTAGATTGTCCTACGGGCCTTAGGATAGACTAGTTTGGCCTAGGAAAAACTAGTTTATCCGATAGGCGATAGGATAGACCGGTTTGGCCTAGGAAAAACTAGTTTATCCGATGGGCGTTAGGATAGACCGGTTTGGCCTAGGAAAAACTAGTCTATCCGATGGGCGATAGGATAAACTAGTCTGGCCTAGGCCAATCTAGTTTGGCCTAAAATCGGGTTTGGCCTGTAACATATACATTTTATGTACTATTTTAATATATTTTTTAATTTTTCTTGTTTTATTTTTTTATTTATTAATTTTTAGTTACTTATTTTATTATTATTATTATTATTATTATTATTATTATTATTATTATTATTATTATTATTATTATTATTATAATTTTTATTATTTTATTTATTTATTTTTATTTATTTTTTATTTATTTCATTATTTATTTTTATTTTATTTTCGTTATTATTTTATAGTTTTTCCACCTTTTTCTCTTTCTTTTATTATTTTGCAACACTTTTCCTTTCCACTTGTGCTGTTTCAGCTAGCGCCACCTGACGCACTCTTTGTAATCTCCTCCCTCTTTCTTTCACTTTATCTCGACTTTTCTTTTCTAACTTGGCTCTTTCAGATAGCGCCACCTGTTGCACTCTTTGTAATCTCCACCTTCTTTCTTTCACTTTATTGCGATTCTGTGCCTTACGGACACGTGTTGGGTTTAGCTGATGACGAGCTGTTATTGTTGTAGCTCGAAACGCGTCCTGTTTAGTTTTTTCAGTTTTTTTATTTTATGGTGATTTAACAAAGTATTTTAGTTTATTTATCATTACGAATATAATTTCAAGCGATATTAATAAAAATATGAAAGTGTAATTTAACATTGGAAGAACTAAATTTTGAATGTTTATATTTCAAAACATTATCATTCAAATGAGTTGAAAGTTTGTGTACAGGCCCAATTTGAACCGAAGATTTGAAATATCGTGTTAAAATTGCATATTGTCATTGAGTAAAATGAAACTTGGGATCGTTTTAATATGTAGATAGCTTCCTAAGCAAATTATATATATTTTTTATATAACGGCTCGCGTTAATTCGAAGTCGGATAAATCGAATCTTCGTTTAATTCTAACTAAACATGAAGTCTCGAAATTTTCAATGGCAGAATAACATTAAAAATATTCATTTATTCGAACTATTTTCGTTTGGCTTCGCTTAATTCTAACTCGCGAATTCCGATTTTTCATTTTTCCTTATTTTCTTACCATCTTCGTATCCTTGAAATAACTTTCTTTCATTTTCTCAGAATTTTTCTGAATTAGTATATATATAATACGATTCATTTGATATTTGCTTTCTTAGTGTCCCGTCTGTACAGTAATGATACCTCCTTCTCCTTCCCCTCTGCCATTGTGCTTGTTCCTAATCGTGTTCATAATTAGTGCCTCGGTGACTGACATTCAACTTTCCATTTAGGCAGCGTCTATCACCGGTGACTGATAGTGTAAAATATGATATTATATAAATTTTCAATAAATTTTCAGAAATTATTTAAAGCATTATACATATTTTAGTTTTATATAATATTTCAGACTGCAGTTTACGGTGATTGACTCGGCCAAAATGGAAAGTTCAGTGACAATCACCGGTGATTGACATGACTTTCAACGTGTTAATTAGTTTATGTATTTTAATCTTTTAATATATATTCTATTAATTAATTATCCATTATATTAATCTTTTAATATATATAATTTATGTATTTTGATCTTTTAATATATATTCTATTAATTAATTATCTATTATATTAATCTTTCAATATATATGATTTATGTATTTTAATTTTTAATAACATATTCTAATGATAGCAGCCAAAATAATTTATAAAGTAATGGCACCCCAATAAGCATATTTTTCTCTCATACTTTCCATAATTCGAACTGTGGATAATTCAAACATTTCTTGCAGTCGCGACGAGTTCGAATTAACGAGAGCCGACTGTATATCATTTATAAATAGACGTTATTTCCAGTAGTTTGGTATCAGTTACTTTCTTCTACGATAATTTGTTGAGAAGTTAGTAGAGGGTGTTTACTTTTTATTTTCCACAACTGTGCATCAGTGTTATGCAAGAGTATTGTTAAAATTTGGCTGTCTTATCTTGTCAAAGCAACCTTACCCTTTGCCTGAAAGTTCATCAAAACTATTTCTGAAAAAAAAAAAAAAAAAAAAAAAAAGAAGAAGAAGTATTACTAATGCTTTCATTTCACACTAAATGAAAAAAATAAATATTAATCTTTCAATACTTTTTGAATCTGTGTGATAATACTTACGTAAGTGTTTTAGCGTTTTGAACTTGAAACGCAGTTCCTCTAAAAATAGATTTATGTGAAAGAGTTATGTTTCTTTTTTTTTCTGCTAAACAAATCAACATCCTCTCCCGCAATGAAAAAGTAGTTTTGTTTGGTTAGCTTTGCTTAGAAAGTTTATAAATCAGGGTACGTGTGAGTCCCGTTATTTTCTGAACGAAATATTAAATTTATTTTTATTTTTTTATTTTTTTTTAAATATAAAACAAGTTGGAAACTGCTCGTCTAGCATAGCAAATGAAATGCTTTTGTACTATAACGAAAATGTAAAAATATTTAGATTTTTGTGTAATAGTATCCAGTATTTCGGATACAATAGAGAAGCTTAAATTTTATGCGCGTCTCTGTAAATATTACCTGCTTCCTAGTATACAGAAAGTAACTTGTAGTAAATCATCGCAGTTCCTCTAAAAATACATTGATCTGAAAGAGTTATGGTTTTTTTTCCTCCTAACAAATCAATTTCTCCCATCCCCCCCCCCCCCAAAAAAAAGTGACTTTGTTTGGTCAGCATTGCATAGAAAGTTATATCAGGGTAGATGTGGGTCCCGTTATTATCTGAGCGAAATAATGGATTTTTTTTTTTTTTTTTTTTTTTTTTTTTTTTTTTTTTTTTTAATAAAACAAATTGGAAATTGCACGTCAACCGTTGCAAATGAGATGCGTTCGTACTAAAACGAAATTTCAAAAATGTTTAGATCTTTGTGTAATATTATGCAGTACTTCGTATCTATATTATAAAGGCCAAACTTATCTGTGCGTAACGCATACGTCATTTTGCGAATGGCAACACTTTCAAATTTTAAATGAAATTTCGGTTTTGCATTTTTTGATACTGCACATTTTTAAACTTTCTGGTTAGATTTATTTTGTCATGACACTTAATTTCCGGTTTAATCTCATTGGTTGCTGAGCCTTGTGGGTATTTCGGTATTGTGTTTGCGATCATTTGGGTCTCTGACCTGCTGTCAGTTGGGGTTTTTTTTCTGTTTTTAACATTTTAAATTTTATACACTGAGGAAGCGAGCCCTGGTGCTCGCGAAACGTATACGTATGTGCTGTATGTTTGTGTATTGTGTGTTAAACGTTGATTGTAATTTATTATACTTTAATTGGATCTAAGATGCTTAATCCAACTTTTAGTTACTTTTACATATTAAACTTTTAGTTAATATGATTATTATTTTTGGAATTATAAGGATGTTTCTTTTACGCAATTCGGAACAACTTGAGTAGTTTGGTGTTTTATATAATTTATCGAAATTGGTTCATCAGAAATTCATCAATAGAGCATTACTATGTATATTAAAAAATATTTAAGTATACGTTTAAATTTTGTTTTGGAGTTGCAATGCATTTTATAAATAGTTTACACATGTTTTATTTTCATATATTATATTATGAAGATCCATGATGGATGAATATTGCGGCAGCCCCCAACGACTAGTTTATGAATATACGTGCTATTCTTACAAAATTTAGTGGACATGTTGTACGGTATCTATATCTTTGTATTTTACAGCTATAAATCTTTTTTGAGAATTTTAATTTACAGCGTAATCCCACATATTGTTATTTTTCTTTGAATTTTTTGGATCAGTAGCTGTCCTCCTTATTAAATTGATGCTGATAAATTTGAGATCAAACATATCCTTTATAATACCGAAGTTCCAGAAGAATCAGACAACCACTTTTTAAAAAAATATTCGACAGAATGTTTAAAACTGAAAATGTCCGGTGATTAATGGCAATAGAGTATACATGTAGATGACGAATCCATTTTGAATACAATTTTAGATAAGTACCATGCGTTAAGATGCCAAAATTTTATTTGCATTGTGCTTTTTAGGTGCGTTCGTAATTATGAAGATACGTAGCACCCATTATTGTCGCTCAGTCCGTCCGTCTGTCCGTCTGTCTGTCCGTCTGTCTGTCCGTCTATCTGTCCGTCTGTCTGTCTGTCCGAATATAACAACGCAAAAACTACCCAACCGAATCGTTTGAAATTTTAAATACATAATTATAACATAATTTTGTCGAGTCATTTCAAATTTTATGAAAATCGGATGCATAGATCAATTACAGGGACAATCAAAAGGATTCCGCTACATTACGGTCAATGAGGAAAAAGTTTCAAATGCATTTTAATGATGTTACACTCATTCGAACATAATAGAATTGGCATGAATCTATGAAATATATACTAAAATATGCATTCTGTACAATCTGTGATGCAAAGAATTTTTATTATTAAATTACAGGGCCACACAAAAGTATTCCACTATATAATGCTATACGGGGAAACATGGTTTGGTACGTGTTTTAATTATATTCAACTATTTCACATTTTATGAATAAGATATACGTTGCTGAGGTGTAATAAAAATTACTTCCTGCATATTTACAGAAACGTAAAGATTTCGACTACTATACTGTATCCGGAGTACGCTCTACTATATCAGCAAGATCTTAATATTTTTAAAACTTCGTTATCGTACGAACGCACCTCATTTGCTACGTTCACGTGCAATTTCCAACTTGTTTCTTAGATATTTTTAAACGATTTTTTATTTTTTCGACTTTTGTCGTACTCTGAAGTCTTACTTCACAAAATTCTAAAATTTAATTTATTTCACTGTTTATTTTGAAATAATGTATATATACATTTTAAATTGTGAATAAAAATAATTATTATATAATTTACGTTATTACTTAGACGATTTATCATTAATTGATTTTCGAAGTTTTGCAATTAATTTGAGTATACTAAAAAATTACTTTACGCCCTTATCCCTTTACATATTCAAAAATTTATTTGCTACTGAACTGAATGATTCAAGCATTTTCTGGATTTCTAAATCTTCAAATTTTATTCACTCATATAGACAATTCAAAATCAATTTATTAGCTAAATTCCGTAAATTGTGTATCCTTTTCAAAAAAAATTTATACGGAATTTATCCATCCAATATTATATTTGTAATATTATATTTATTTGACTTATACACACTATTTTTATTTAATTAAAATGTAAAATAATCTGTGTTATGTTAGGTTACGCATCTAAAAAGAAAATTCGTTAGCCGAGTCACGAAAACAGCAGATGTATCACTATTTATTTTAAAGAAATCGAAAGATGGCAGCACTAAAAGCTGGGGCAGCACTTTAAGGGCCAGGTACTTCTTGATCTAACAAAATACGTGAAAAAGTGACATCTGTAAGAATTGCAGTCACTCCATAGTCCATACCTAATTGATCTTTAACTATAGAATTGAAAACATACGTTAAGAAAAGTTTATTTTACCAATTAAAGTTGTTAAAAGAAGTATACACACATAAAAAGTTTTTAAATGTCTTTTTAAAGATTGAAAAAGTACATTTTCTGCGAAAGAATTATTTTTGCATGAATTGAAGATATTATAAGAATTTTGAAATAATTAACTAAGATAAAAGGTGAAATTTTTTTATTAATGCATATATATTAATCAAAAGGAAGTGAAATATATACAAAGACTGAAATAAAAACAATGAATTTCAAAAACATCACCGTATTTACCGTTCATGTAACAAAACACAAAGGCATTGTGATACTTGTTTTATAACTGAAACTCCGTTTCTTCATTTTCTTGAATCTGGAAAAAGAAAAAAATAATTTGATCAGAGTTTGATTGTAAACAATATTCATAGAAACATTCATAAGTGTTATAATGATTTATGAGTCATACAAACATTAAATGCAAACAGTTAACAACATGACCTCTTAAAAAAAAATTCTATTATTTTAACCATCAATCCTCAGGTTTAAAGAATAAATTAAATAAATTATAAAGCATAACAAATACACGATATCTCTATAAAATATTTAATTATCACTTTCCCTTTGTAAGTAATGTTATTGTTTTTAAAAACTACAAGTCGAAAGCCATCAAATTTGACGAATGAAAATGACGAATCAATACTTAATAAATATATTTCCAAATTTTGTCCGTTACAATTTTTCATGTAAACATTTGCGCTCTTTATTTGAAGTTCTTTCATTCTTTCTTTCTTTCTAACCGATGACCAGGCCACTACTTACCGAGTTACCTCAACTTAACAGGTTAATTACCAAGGTATCGGGGCAGGTGACTGCCTAATCGCCGAGTAGCGGCATAAGTCTAATATCTTCGTTTCGCACATCATCATATCAGCTGTACTGGCTTCTCGTTTGAACATACTTTGTTTTGTCGGTTAGTTAACGTTACATACTGTTGTCTGGACAGCAAATGGCTACTCAAGTTGATCTCGTAATTTAGAACCTTGATCGGATGACGAGACCTTCATCTGGCAAGGCGCCTCCAGAGGTATAATTCACAGGTACTGAAAACCGGCGAAATCTAGAAATTTACTTTTAGACGCACTGCAGTAAAATATTAGTTTTATTAAATAAAATATCCGTTTCATAATAACTATCAATTACAGTTCAGTAGAAAGCTTAGGTCTGATGACTAAGGATACAAACCTGGTCTTTTAAAGATATAGATCATAAGTACGTAGAAATGATGTAATTTTTATTTGTGTATACCAAGGATCTTAAAGTAACCAGCATAAGTTCAGTCTATTTAATTGCTGGAATAAACGACAGTGAATATTATGTCACCAATGACAGCATATATTATATTCATGGAGCAAATTTCTAAATGACGTCGTTTTCCTCGGCGGATACGTTTCGCTTTAGATATTACTATTTTATCATGAATTATTTCCTATTTTATTTACACAGATCACTTAATATTATTTCTCAATAAATAATTTGTTCTTTCGTGATTAACACATACCGGGTGTCCCAAAAATGACTGGTGGATTTTAAAATTGAATAATTTGCAAACGGTGACAGAGATTTAAAAAATTCTTACAAGAGGGTTATTTATGATACCAGAAGTTTTCATGCTGTGATTACCTGTTTTATCTAAAAATTTGAGCGATGGATGATGCTGCAAGCAATAACCACTAAATCCAGACTCAATTTTTTAGCCTCTCTCTTCTCCAATGTAAAAAAAAGGACATTAAAATGTATTGAAAAGATTTCGAAGTACCAAATATTGGTTCTGGAATAGCGCCAATAGCTGTCAGAGCCATCTATTGTCTGAAATTCGAACTAAAATCAAGAATCACAATAAAAATTGCTGACATCGTACACAACTTACATGCAATTTTTTAAATATCTATCACCATTTAAAAGTTAATGAATTTTAAAATCCATCAGTTATTTTTTCGACACCCGATACTACGGAAAATATTACACGCAATAATCTTATTATGGTTAAATTTTATGAAGAACCACGATTTTTTTTTAATTTAAATACGATGACATTTTCATTGAGGGAATCACGCTTCCGACTGGTGGAATGGGATAAAGTAAAATAAATTTGTATTATACAGAGACTTGAACTTAACCTGATTGCCACATTTTAAAGATATCATAAAAAGCTTTTAAAGTTAAAAATAAATATAAAAATGAAAATATATTAAAAAGTAGTTACTACAAGCACACCTACAAATGAACAGCTTTCGTTTGAAAAAATAACTATCAAAATCGGTTTGGTAGAAATCGGTTTGCAGTAATAATCTAATCATTTCATATTTTATTCTTCTCACATGCAAAAATTAGTAGTATTTAGGACATACAATTTTTTGTATCCTTTTTGGTTGTCAACAATGGCAATAATGCTCTCTTGTCTATATTAAAATATTCAAACATATCTGTGCTTAACGCATACATCATTTTACGATTGGCAACACTGTGGCGTACGAAATGCGATTTCGGTTTTGCAATTTTTGCTACTGCAATTTTTTTAACTTCTAAACCGTCGTATAGGGGGAAAATGTGCTGTTAAATGCAATTTGTAAGAAAGCCGTATCTTAATTTGTTTTTGAATGATGGATTATAAGAATCGTGAATCGGTTATAAAATTTGCGAATGAAGAATAAAATTTTAGAGTTACGAATTTCGAATTTAAAACCAAAGACCGAATTTAAATTAAATCGAATAAGATGAATAGAATGTTAACAAAAATGGGTTTAAAGTTACTTACCCATCTCCTAAAAAGACAGGATAAACTAGAAATAAGAGTGGGCTTGGGATATATAAAAAAACCATATTTATTCCGTATTATCATCACACAAACTAGAATACTTCATTTTCTTCGAATAAAGAACACAGCGAATGAGAACAGAAAAGTAAATAGAATTAAATCGAATGAATTCTGCACTTTTCGTACTCCGTAGACTTAACAGTTGATTGACTTAAAATGTTACATCTTTTTAACAGAAAGAATATCGAATAGAACCATATTATCCACAGAATTAGGAGTCTCGGTCGAATAGAATGAATTCATCAACATTATTACGGATCCATCTGATGCCACCCAACATTTCTCGAATAACAAACTTTGCTGCGCAAACGAAAATAAAATCACTGGCGTCTAGGCGGTTAGCGTTGCCATGAAGACCAAACGCCATTGAATGTAGGCTTCTTTTTCGTCCAAATGTTAATTTTTTATAGTTTTTAATACCGTTTTTCTAATTGTGACAACAGAACTATTCCATTTCTATTAAAAGCAAAGGGGGGGGGGGGGGTGATTTAAAGATTATTGTATCTTTATGTTGCCACTTTCTCATTAAAAGTGATTTTTTTTTATTTCACCTCTTTTTCACCTCTGAAATTTATACCTCGGGAAGTGTCTAGTCACGTGCTGAAGGTCTCGTCACCTGTTTAAGGTTCTAAATTACGAGACCAACTCGTGTACGGAAGTGTGCATGCAGCGGGAATTTAAATAATTAGAACCACTTTACGTAACTGGTCAACATATAACCGAAACAAAGTTAAACAGTGTTAGCATTAGGACAGCATAGGCGCGTCTCAATCAAACAGCTGCTAAGCGGCGCACAGTGGGGCAGGAAGCCTCCAAAGTTGGCAAAAAATAAAATTTACTTTGAGCAAAAAAAGCACATCACGGATTCTTTTGTAGAAGAAAAGTAGTAAAATTTTAAACTTTTACATAAGCTAAATATTAATTTATTAATTAATTTACAAACCTTTTTCAATATTTTTTGTAGAAAGATGAGTTAAAAACAAGAATTTAAGATAGTTTTATACTAATTAGATATTTATAAATCATCCATAATATCGCATTAAAAAATGTAAACATAATTAGTAATTTTAATTATTCTCAAGCAAACCTTATAATGAATATTAGCGACTCGTTTTGAAGGATTGGATCAACCTTTCTCAGGAAAAATGTACGTATTACTATAAAGACAGCAGAAGAAAAACTGTTTCTGTTGTTTTAGTGCTAACACACACTTTTTGTTTTCCTGTTTTTCAGATCTTAAACTCATACATGTCACGTACACTAACGAATATGTAGAACTAGAATTGTATAACCGTTTTACTCTTGATATTTTTGATTGTCCAGAACAAATTCAGATGGAATATGAAGATGGGCACATTTGCTTTTCATTGACGCTTCTGTTTGTTTTTCAAATCGAGGAAATGAAAGCGATTTGCCAAGCCACTCTTTGTTAATTCTAAAGCATTTCCCTTGTTTCGCCACGCTTTTGCTCATCGGAATTTATATTAAACTTTAAAACATTTAATCTTCTTTTCATTTAAACTACTTGTTCGTAGTTTCTCCGATTATGGAGCTCTTATACTATAAAATCACATTACTTTTCAAAAGTTTTTTGTTAAAACGTTCCATGATAGTCAGTTTCATTTAAATACATTGTTTTGTGATAAACAATGCATTAAAATTCGTATTTAACAAAGAAAATATTTATAATCATGTTTGGCACACCCGTACACTAACAAAAATTTAAGGATGATTAGCTATAAAAATGACCATACAATTAAAAAAGTGGCAAAAAGGAGCAAGATTTTCTGGCATATTTGTCCTTTTAAAACTCATACTTAGAAAAAATTATAATTAACACTTAACTCGCCTTAACTCATAACTAAAACCTACAATGTTTGTAGACAGTGTTATTTTTTTTTTTATAAATTTCACCACTATATATTCTAAGCGTCTGTATATCTATAAAAATCGTATTAAAACAAATTGAAAGTTAATGAATTATTGTTACATACTTGTAGTTAAAGGTTCCATAGTCAAAAAAAATTATTTTTTGATTATTATAGCGAAATTAACAAACGAATGTTGAAACAAAATTATTGATTCTTTTTTTCACTTATTATCAAAGCACGATATGCAGTTTAACTTCTTTCTCTAGTGACGATCGAAATAACTTTGCGCAAATTTTAATACTAGGAAGATGTGTACGGACATCTGCTCTATTAAAGTGACGTATGTCGGTAGTTCAAAATAAAATTTCATTTTTTCGATTTTTTGCCAGTTTTGAAGGCTTTTTGCCCCACTGTGCGGCGGTCAGGCGATTTCGCCCCGTTATAGACCTTACTTTGCAAATTTTATATCGGGCATTGATTCTTATGTGCTTCTTCCGATGATAAAGTATAAAAATGGAATAAATTAACTTTTAGCGGCTGTTTGTGCTTCACATGATTCACAGTACTTCTGCAAAAAAACAGTAGATGGCATTTCCCAGATTTCTTCATAATTACCCTGGCGTTATTATCCCAGAACATCGTATTTCACTTTAATTTTTATTTGCTATAAATTAATTTGATATTATTTTTATTACATACATGAGTACATAATCAAGTTTTTACCTGTTTGTTTTCCTTGGATACTTTCGTGTATTCATTTTTTGGCTTTGAATAACCGCACAACCATCCTCGGACAACAGGACTGAGGTGCAGTGGATTTACTTTATTATGACTTTTTCTGAATCCTATAAAAAAGTGTAATCATTAAATATGAATATCTATCATGTCACATGCATACGGTCCCTCAAACTAATATCGTAACTTTCGACCAATTTCTAAAACCTTCCATTACAAATTTTAAAAATGAAAGAAAAAAAACCCACAATCTTCTTAAATAAATGCAAATAAATAAAACTAGTCGTTGGGGGGACCACCGTAATACTTACCCATCATGGATATATATAATATAAAATATGAAAATAAAACGCATGTAAACTATTTATAAAATGCATCGCAATTCCAAAATAAAATTTAAACGCATATTTAAATAGTTTTAATGTACATAGTAATGCTCTATCAATGAATTGCTGATGAGCCGATTTCGACAAATTATATAAAACGCCAAAATACTCAAGTAAGTACAGGATTGCGTAAAAGAAACATCCTTATAACTCCAAAAATAATAATCATATTAACTAACAATACACTGCGTCAGATTAAGCGTCTCATTTCCAATTAAAATATATCTTTGAATTCAAATTTGAATGAAATACAGGGTCACGAAAAATCGAAGAATGTACAAAACAGGGTTACACATATCTCGACAACTAATTATCCGATTGATTTCATTATTATGCCAAAATTTGTGTTATTTTATTGCCTTTTACGTCCATACGTTAAAATAAAACATTTCGAAAATTTTTGTATACTTTTCATCAGAACGAATTTTTCGAGAGTCCGAAAAGGATAATTGAAGTTATTGATATTAAATAGGCTTCGTCCCATTCTCACATACTAAGCACATACAAAGTTTCAAGTATCTATCTTAATTTTTTCGGGCGATAGAGTGGTTACAGCCAGACAGACAGACACACAGACGGATGGACGGCAAAATGTTTTTTTTTCTAAAAATATGTTTTCGGAATATTCAGTATCTGAAACGTGTAAATCCGCGAAAAAAATTTTCAATTTTCAAAACGATTGCAATACTTACCCTATACTACGTATAATGGGTAAGTAAAAATTGCATTTTTTTTTTTTTTTTTTTTTTTTTTATCACACGAATAAAAAGAAAATAAATCAATTTTCTTTTTGCTGCTTATTTACATTCATTTAAGAAGATTAAGATAACAGAATGATTTCGGAATTGCAGGCAACATCTTTTATGTTATATATATATTTTTCTAATTTGCTAGTTACGTTTCTTTGATTTAAGAAACTATTGTTTCGCTTGGAAAGGGAATTATAATCTATGATTTTACTGAAAGAATATGTTTAAAAAGAAAATTATATCCGTCGAAACATAATTTTTAAGAATCGAAACTTAAAATTTATAGATTGCAATTTTAAAAACCTTCGAAAGATAACAGAATGATTTTCGGAATGGTGGCCAGTAACTGATTTTTTTCTTTTCTTTACATCCATTGAAAATATAGTTGAAATAATGCAATCTTTAGAAGATAACAGAATGATTTCGTAATAGCGGGCAGCGTCTTTCATGCTGTATATCTTTTTAAATTTACATGCTATGTTTTATTGATTTAAAATCTATTATTTTGGTTGGAAAATGGATTATAACGTATGATTCTACTGAAAGAATCTGTTTAAAAATAAAATTACATCCGTTGAAACTAAATTTGAATGTAAATAGACAAAAAAAAAAAAAAAAAAAAAAAAAAAAAAAATGGATTTCTTTATTATTATTATTATTCGTGTGACGAAAAAAAAAATGCATTTTGTTTGTTTATTTACATCTATTTAAGATGATTGGGTTTTTTTCTTTCATTTTTAAAATCTGAAATAGAAGGTTTTAGGAATCGGTCGACAATTTGAACATTAGTTTGAAGGACTCTACTACATGAGTTATGTGTCAAGACAGACATATTTCACCTGTAGGGTGCTATAAATTATCCGGAATTTTAATCCGTAATTTCGATTGGTAATTTTAATTTTATTTAATCGCAGAATTTCAGTCATCCTATAAAAATACAATATCTAACAAAAAATAGTTTTTTTTTACAGAGTATACGAATTTATTTATAAGATTTTGTAATTCTACGATTCAATTCGCTTATTTTTATCATTTCAATTTATCACAATATATGGCCAATTAAATGTAGAACCTCATTTTCTTTACTTATCGCAAATTATTGAAGTATTGAAGTTTATATATTTTTTCTCAGCAACATCGCTCAGACTAATCCCACTGAGAGAAGCCCTAGTTTTAATTTTATTTAATTGCAGAATTTTAGTCATCCTATAACAATGACATATCTAACAGAAAATAGTTTAAAATTTTCACAGAATTTAAAGGATTTTAATAATAAACATTCATCACCTTTTAGTTGTTAACCCTTTCCGGCGCAGTGTCACCACTCCGGCAACACCTAATTTTAATTCCAAACTTACAAACGGTACCAATAATATTTTAGTAAAATTTTACTTTTACAATGACAGCTTAAATCAGGGAATTCTTAATTTCTAAAAAAGTCTTTTGTAAATTCCGGTGTCAGTCAACAATTTCTCATTTTACGAACAGAATTTGTTTCCGCTGGAAAGGGTTAATAAAATAAAGATTGAAATACATTTACCTATAATGAAACTTGCAATGTAACCAACAGTTATAGTGGTCAAAGCACTGAGGAATGTGAGCCATAAAAACGATATTCTGTACAAAGGAAATGTATATCTGAAACAAGAAAAAGTGTGTTAAGCATAAATTATGAAATACTTTTCCACACATTCAAATAATTTTAACAAATTCTCACCCTTTAATAAGGTAAAAAGTTATGACTAACTAAACAATTTAGAAAACGGATATTAATACATTTAAAATACCGAACTTAAGCAATTATCATTTGTATTCGGAAAAAGTATTCTGTGTTTAAGTAAAAAATCGCCTTCTTAAATCTGTAAAAAATAAATATATTTACTTCTTTTTAACAGATTACCTTGATTTTTCCTTAAAATATTTAAAATTTCCTTAGAAAGTTTATCTAACCAATGGTAAAGGTATTTTGTCAATTCTCGTTAGTGTGCCTAACTTCACTGGAGGATATGACCGGACGATTTAATTTTTTCTTGGAAAACGCTTATTCATAAAAAAATCAAATACATATATAATGATATTACAAAAAGATAAGTGCAGTATTTGAGTATATTTTGATTAAACTCGATTAGAAATTCTATGAACATCCAGTATAGTCCTTCTCACTTAATTGGTCAAGGGTAATCGATTATTTCGTTTATTCAAACAGAATCTTCCGAAACGAAATTTATTCCTACATTAAAAAAAAAAAAAAAAAAAAAAAAAATGAAAAAAATCTATTAAATTTATGGCAAAAACTGCTGGCAGCAATGTTTCCAGCAGTTTTTGCCGTAAAAACTGCAGTAAAATTAGATGTAAATTTATTTATTATATCTAATTTTACTGCAATTTTTACAGCAAAAACTGCTGTCAGCAATGTTTCCAGCAGTTTTTGCCGTAAAAACTGCAGTAAAATTAGATGTAAATTTATTTATTATATCTAATTTTACTGCAATTTTTACAGCAAAAACTGCTGGCAACATTGCTGCCTGCAATTATTGCCGTAAATTTAACTTTTTTTTTTTTTTTTTTTTTTTTTTTTTTTGTTACAGTGATTGATTTTTTTGTTGTTTTCCCCCGCATAAACCGAATTCTTTTCACAAACTGTTCCCGCTTAATCAAATAATTGTGTGGCCGACGTTTGAAATCAGGTGCGGAAAACACGTTTCAGCTGGAATATTTCATAAATTTTTATCATTTATGGTTCCTAAGGCTGAAAACAAATTTCCAGTTCTTTCTGCAATCATTTAGGTCGACAGATTTTAAATAAACATGTCAAATGATATCTCCTCCTTCTTCTTTGAATGAAATAAGTTTTTGTCAGTCCGAACCATTTTTGTATTTTGTTCATTTAGTCGTCTTTTTGTTGAAAAAAAGGAAAAAAAAAAAACTTATAACGCGTTCAGAAAAACTTATTACGCCAAAAGTAATTTATTTATTGAAAAATTATTTTTTTTTTTTTTATTATTCCGAATCGCTCCCATAGTCAGATCTGCCAGTTTTATACTTTCATATCTAAAAATGTTTACATCATTGTAAAATGTGTCGCGCTTGTTGAGCAATGGAACTTAAGAACAACCTTAATCTAGGCTATAGTCCGGCAGATAGCAGCCTAATCAGAAGTTTTAAAAAAGAATAAAAAAGCATTTATCCTATAAAGCGTAATGCTTTAGAAGTATTTTTCTGAAGCACAAAGTAGGCTCGATCTTGGTAGAACTCAATATCTTGCAACTCAACTTAGCAACATGTGCCTTACACCAATAACGACAATATTACGAATGCACACACTTACACCAGTCCATATTACGTATGTGAAATCTATTCAGGTATATAAGTAGAAGTGAGTATGTGAGATGCAATATGTATATAATGATAGATAAATAAGAAAAATAGAGAACGATAAAAAAGAGATGATAGGTAGAACTGAAAGTAGAATAGTAGAAAAATAATGAAATAAATGAGAAACAAGCAAAGCATTGTTATTTTGCATTGAATTTAAAACACAGATATATTTCTATATTTTTAAATATCTTTTCCAACATTTTAAAATAAATAATTTTTAAGACAGATTTAACCATATAGCTAATTTAATTTGAAGTTTAAGCTCTAATTTTATTTTATTTTTCAGATTTGTTCTTGAGGGAAAAAAAACATTTATACCTTTCTACATTGTTGTTCAATATAACGGTATTAGAAGCGTTAATACTGCTGGAGTAAAGCAAGGTGGTCTCATTATTATACAAAATACTGTTCATATCTGTTTCGCAGCCAGTTGTCGAGAGAGGCAATGCCGGATACTTTGGTGCTTGATATAAAGAACCCATGCCTATCCAAGCATGAAAACAGAATCCAGTGATCAAGCCAATAAGTGTTCCCTATTTAAAAACACATTTTAAAAACACTATACAATATTAAAAAAAAATATTTATATAGCAACAAAATTTTATAACTGAATTTAAATTATGAATGGTGGTGGTGTGGGGGGGGATAACTGGAAACTGATAATTAATACCTGCTTCTAAAGTCAAATGAAGAAAAATTCTTGAATGATATTTTTTGTCTCGTTAAATATAATAACAAATAATAATAATAATAATGATATTGCATTAAATATAGAAAAGAAGGTTAAAAATACTTGGAAAGGATTAACAGATTACCGAATTTGAAAGAGTTTAATAGATTAAACTAGATTTTCACTTACAGAATGCAAAGACAAAACAACTATAATTATTATGCATTTGTAACTACGTTAAATTTTATAAAAACTATATTATGCTTATTTTATTGTAACAGAAAGAGACTGTAATTTTAAAATCTGCAATATTATAACATGCAAATTAATTAAAATGTAATTTATAATTTTTAATTAGAATCTACAATCTGTAGTTTTTAATTTAAATTACCATTTCATTGGATGTTAGGATGAACATTCCAAGACAAAAAACGCCAAGCGTAGGTCCACCGTAAATTCCTACAATTACAGTACCAGCTTCCATAACTCTTAATAGATTAAACTAGATTTTTACTTACAGAATGCAAATATAAAACAATTATAATTAATATGCATTTGTAATCATGTTAAATTTTATAAAAACTATATTATACTGTTTTTATTGTAACAGAAAGACCAAAAATGATACAATCAGTAATTTTACAATCTCAATATTAAAACCTGCAAATTAATTAAAATTCAATCTTTATTTTTTTATTAAAATATATAATCTGAAATTTTTAATTTAAACTACCTTTTCATTGGCTGTTAAGGTGAACATTCCAAGACAAAACACTCCAAGCGTAGGTCCACCGGCAATTCCTACAATTACAGTACCAGCTTCCAAAACTCCCTTAGCGTTAGCCAGGACGAAAGTCAGAAACAAACAAAAACCTCCATAAAATAAAGCTAAATGAAAAATAAAACATAATCTTTATTAAAATTAAAGTTATGATCAATGAGTATAAATCTGTGGCTTCTGGTAATAACCAGGTAAGGCACATTTTTAATATATTGAGTAATTAACGTTTAAATTTCCTAAAATGTCTTTTTATCATTACTTTTATAAAATACATTAAAACTTAATAATTTTCACTACATTCAATTAGGATATAAGATCCTCTTCTTTGGCCAAAATAGTTATATAAAAATGGTTCTTATTAATTGAGAACCAATTAAAAATGTAATTTTTATCTTGTTATTACCGTTTTACATTTAATTTTAATAAATGTAAATAAAATAAAATTTTAATTTTATTTACATTTATTAAAATAATGTAATTATTAAATGTATTTATTAAAATAATGTACATTCATTAAAATAAATCTTTATAAAATTACATTTTATTAACTTTTATCAAAATATTAAAAATGTGCCTTACCTGGTTATTACCGGAAGCTACAGAATTATAGACGATTTAAAAAAATAAATAGAAATCGTATCTGGTTATTACCGTTACTTTATGCACTTCCCGATTATTACTGTTTTTTCACTTTTTAAATGAAAATTTACAGTCGCCCTATGACGGGAAGTATTCGATTTTCATTTTTCAGAACTATGGCGCATGAAAGTACTCTTTTAAAGCTACATTTTCCCAAATTATTTGAATTTTTTCAAAAATGTGCCTTACCTGGTTATTACCAAAGCCACAGAAATAATGAAAACAATATTTATAATAATTAAGGAAGCTATGATCGACAAATTTAAATCTGTATTTGAAGGAGAATAATAATTTAAAAAAAAAACTTTTAATTTAAACTTTTCAACAAATTTATCAAACTCTTTGAAATATACATCCCATATGCAGTAGGTTTAAAAAAATATTCTTATTTACGGCACTTCTTTTATATAGCTGTTGCAAGATTTTAAAAAAAGAAAAAAAACAAGATTTAATTTATATTCTGTATTGTATACACAATCAATTTATCTAATGTTTACAAAGTTTAATTAATGTGTTCAAATGTAAATAATTTATGTAATATTAGCAGCTTTCGACTACTATGTTGGTTGGTTCTATAAGAATCCTGAATCGAACGAAACATATCTGCAAAGATAAAACTAAAAGAAAAAATCATTTTTACCTATGTGAAGAAATTACCTACCTCTCACTACCTTCAATAACGAGGTCGAAAACTTATAAATGTATTGGGGTTTTTTTCTTTTAACAATTTTAGATATTTATATATACTTAAATTATAAATATTTTAAATTTTTCTAAAGCGATTTCCGATAATTATTACACATTATTTACGACTATCCGCCTTTGGCAACCAGTTTCATCTTCCTAAAATGTATGCTAGGCATTGTATCACATTACTTTTATTCTTAATTTAATTTACTTACTCAATGCTTTGCCAAATCAAAAGATATTGCTAGAGAAATGAAGAACTCGGTATTTTTATGCTAGCCGGGCGTAAATGATAAATTGCCAAACATTGTTCCTGTGGCATTTTTTTGTATTATATTAATTTCATTTAAAGTATAATGATTTCACTCATTTCATTTACAATGCATAACTTTAATTTTAAAATGAAACGTTTAAAATTAATGACTTTTATTCATTAATTAATTTATTTTTAAGTAAGAAGAATAGAAAAAACAAAAATAATGATATTTTGAAGCGTCATAATTGCTTTAAAAGAGGGAAATGTAAATAAAGCCGATTTACCTTGCCCTAAATCCTGCCAAAGAACTTTTACATAGTAACCAATGAAATGAGTTTCATTCGGTCGTTGCCATTAAACCCTTAACAAATAATCGCGATTTTTGTGCCACGTACGATAGGATAATATATATATAGATTTTCCTTCTCTTTAAAAGAGTATTTCAGCTACTGCCATTACAGAAGTGATATTGAAAATTGTTAAAAATATTTCTTCTTTAATAGAAAGCTATATGTTGCTGACAGCTGGCTTTTTCGCTAATCGTTGCCACAGATTAATCTCGAAAAATGATATATTTAAAATGAATATAATGAAGTTATTGAAAAAATTAATAGTTCAAAAAATATTTGTCAGAAATGTGTCAGACAAACTGCGTTAGAAAGTTAAAAAATATTTTTTTTCTTAAATATAAAATTTCAAATCCAATGATTATCCCGTTTTTCAAACATTGAATTTCGAAAATTACCAAATTTTTCAATAGTATAGCATAACAAAAACTACATGCGTAAAAAGATAACGGCAATGTGTCTTGACGTGTATATTGGCTCACAAATTGTAATAGCCTTATTATTCTGTTAAAATATAAAAGTTAATTATAATGTCATGAGTGAATTATTTTTTTATTTAATTCCCAACAAATACTAGATGCACCATTTCGTTTTAGTTTTAAATGAAAGATATTCCTTTTAAATAAAATGGATTAACGGTTTATATTTTAAGAGAAATTAATTCAATATGAATGATGTCAATTAGAACAATATTTAGCGATTTATCCAAATATATTGATCTCCAAGCTAACACAACTGGGTATTAATGCAATAAATATAGACTTTTTTTGTTTGTTCCAAGTATGTATTTTAAATTATTTTGGAAAAATTGTTTTGATGAATCATTAATCCATTTTCCTTTCGTTTCATTTTCATTTTTTTTAAATGCTAAACTTAATTACTTCTGAACATCGAATAATTTTTAATTTTACACCGTTGAATTGGGAAGTTGTACGTCCAAACGCAAAATGCTTAATAACGGTATTTCAATTAACTGACATTTTATGATTTTTAAATCAAATAGCTTTACCACAGAATAACAATATATGAATTATTTTCATCAATTATTTAAAATTTTAATGGAAAACAATGATTTCTACCCACCGTCTTAGGACACACATTTAACACAATTATATGACAGTGGCGCAGCCCAGGGAGAGATTTTGGGCTTAAAACCCCTCCCAGAGATCTAAGAAAGATTGCTATAATTACTGCTTACATGAATCAAAACAAAAATTAATATTTAAAAATTTGGCGTATTTCGGAATCCGCCGCTTTATTGAATCAGATTTCATTTAATAAAGTGAATTAATTAAATGGCGAAAATTCTTCTTAAAACAAAGTGCATATTAAATGGATTAGTTAAGTATAAATTGGTTATTTGAATTAAATCCCTTTTCTGAGACATATTATGCTAAAAGAATAATGATTTTCTGCCACACAGATGCTCTTTGAATTTAAGTACTATACAGTGAATACCCTAATTAATACTGATTCTATTAACCGGCAATTCAAATAACCGGCAAGCATCTTTATCAGAAATTCAACCCCCCCCCCCCTTTCCCTAGAACCGAATTCTGGCTGCGCTACTGTATATAATAATAACTCGGAAATTAATTTACGAAAGTTATAGGTTCTGCTTTTGTAATCTTAGAAAGAACTGGCACTTGTCATGACTCAATCATTCATCCTATTGTTGGAGGATCACATGTGAAATATAAAAACTGCCAAATTTTAATATAACAGTAAAAGAAACAGTAAAATTAAAAGCAAATCAACAAGTGATAAACAGTAAAAGAAACATAGGCATTATACGACATAATCAAAAATGTAATACAAACCTAGTGATTTTGCCAAAAGCGTCATAGTCGTGTCTTTGAAATTCTTATGCTTAATGATAGGCTTAATGTAATCTTCCAAAGTCACAGTGACCAGAGCATTAATAGCTGAAGACATTGTACTGAGTGAAGCACTGAATATGCCAGCCACACATACTCCAGGTAAACCAGGAAATTGACCAAACATCGTCAGGATAAAGAAAGGAATTATCTTAAAATAGATTTAAAAATAAAAATTAACAAGTAAAAAGCCTTACAAGGAAGGTCTCCTTACGGGCTTACTCAAAAAAATCTGAAAGAATTACTAAATGGTCTTCTCATGAGGATATATACGTTTATAAAGAAAATTTCGACAGAACCTCGATATAGCGTCCATTAAAAAATAATGAAATTTTCGTTTATTTGGCGATTTATCTCTGATTTGCGATGAAACAGAATTTCCAAAAATATTCTTTTATGCCAAATACTCTTTAACCTCTTTGCAACGAGAGTCGTTTGCTAAATTTTTAATCTTTTATCAGCAATTTTTGTAAAAAGAAAATTTTTTGCAATTGAATCCCGAAAATATTCTGATCAAATGAGCAAACTTTACAATAAAAAATAACTGGTGGGAATAATGAAGAATTCTAAGCAACAATTAACAAGCAATTTTATATGCATTAGAATAGTTTGCTTTTGGCGAGGAAAAATTTCGTGTCTAAATCTCGTGCTGCTTTCATATCTTCGCGCCAAATATTCGAAAATATTTTATTTTTTTACAGACTTTCTACTGAAATTCCGCGGTAAATTTAACTAACCCTTTATTATAAATGTAAGTAGTACAAGTATAATTTTTTCAACATATTCTGAGTATGCCCAGTAGGGAGACCTTCCTTGTGAATATAGATATTACCTTAGAGTCCCACTATTTCCGAATAGTCATCTTCGTATTATTTAACTCCGAAATTCCATGGCTTAATAAAGCGAAGATTACTAGAGTATAAAGGTTCCTAAACATAAGTTCCTCGACGCAGTCTGGGGAAAATTTTCAAATTCTGTTATGTTTATGTTTTAAATATCGCTTTAGCAGCGTTACCACAGGCGAATATTTTCATATTCTGTTTGCACCACTATTCTTTAGAAATAGATTTTATAATATACCTTGCAAATATTGACAAAATGTATGTAAAAAAATTTTGTTTTGAAAAATTTGTGTGAAATTACATTTAGAAAGTAGTCGCCTATAGCAGTCTTGCTTTAGAAATTAAAAACAAGTGGGTAAATATGATCACAGATCGCACAGAGGATTTCGTTTGATATTTCTTTCAAAAAACTTTATCCATATTCTTATTATGTGTTATAAACTATATGTCACAGTTTAAAGCGATTGATTCTTTAGTTTTCCTAAACATAACAATATTTAGAAAATAGCCCCTCCTCGGACGACACTCAACTCCCCCTGAATTTTTCACTTTTACAAATATTTAATGTTAAGAAATAATATTTACATTAGTGCTTAATAATAAAAAGAAAAAAAACTTTTAAATTGCAATAAACACGCCTATCTAAAGAAAAAAGACAACACTGCCTTTCCCCCAACAAAAATTCAAATTTTCTTAAATTTATAAAATTTGTATTATGTGTTATAAACTATGTCAAAGTGTAAAAGCGATCATTTAGTTTTCCTAATTTAAATAAATTTCCTTTAATTGTCTGTGCAAAAAACTGTATTTTCTATAAGTTTAAAAATTTATTTTTTCATAAATTGGAAAATTGCGGTCTTGCTTTTTTTTTTTAAATTAGATTTTATGAATCAGCACATGAAGTAACAAGACATGTATGCTAGAAAGACATGTATGTTAGTCCTACATAGTTTTTTATTCCTAGCGACGAGACCTTCCCGAGGATAACACTTTCGTCGAAATCGAGATTTTTTTTCTAATAAATGTGCACTAATTCTGTGAAATAAGTTGTCAGATATTTCGAAAACAGACATTTTTCGACAGGTAGTTCCATAAAGTTTTCTACTCCTCATGATGATATCTTTTCAACAATACCATTTTCATCAAAATCGAGATTAATTTCTTTTGCATTTCCCCAGTAAGTGTGCACTAGCTACGTAACATAAATTGTCTGATATCTCGAAAACGACTCATTTCTGATGGTTAGTTCCTTAGAGTTTTTTACAGCTCACGATGAGATCCTCCCAGCGATACCCCTTTCGCCAAAATTGGTGACTTACACTTCTTGCAGTTCCCTAGTAAGTGTTAAAGAAAGCCGATACGAAATAAAAATACGAATTCGTTTTTAACCTCTCTTTTTTCTGTAGCTTATATTCAGAAATATGTAGCTGTGCCCTTAAGCACTTAACTGATCAATATTTTTGAAAAAAAAAACTTTCAAACAGTATTTATTTATTTATTTATTTATTTATTGCATCTTTTACAGAATTTTTAATCTTTTATCACCGGTTTTCAAAAAATAAATTTTCGGCTAATTGGATCAGAAAAATGCTCGGATTAAATAATTCAAAACATACTATAAAAATTTACTGGTGAAAATAATAAATTATAATTTGAAATCAAATCATGATTGGCAAGAATGAGTTGCCCGTATGACGTATAGGCAAATCACAAAAGCGATTAAAAATCCAGAGTTAAAAATTTTTAATTTTTTTACGACAAAAATGCAGTCATTTTTGATTTTGACGTTTCTTAATACTAAATAAGCATTTCTCCAGTTTAGGCGAAAGAAAACTCAGAAATGTAATAGAATTTAGCGTAAGTCGATATCCTACTTAATGTCCTTCCTAGACGTAAGGCAATAGTTTGATAAAGTTGTAGGAAAGGATAATCGTATAAAAACTTAAATTTCGTATCTTTTATTGTGGCTATTCACAATATTTTTTGTGATGCTGTCACATTTACCGCAAATAAATTCAGTCTCACAAAAATTTCGTTAAGCTATTTTAATGATTATTAAAATGAAAGAAATTCTGATGTATTTTCAATTTGGAGCGAGACTGAATTAAGTGAAATAAGACCTTATTTTTCTGTACAAAATCTGTTTGACGTGAATTATCATCCGTTAAAATAAGCAAAGTCTTTTATTTTACACTTTGTATTCTAAACTTAATTGCACAGTATTGTGAAAACCATATAATTTACAATGAGGTTAATAGGATATTTAATATTTCAAGTGAATACTTAAGAGCCCTTATTCTGAAATTCAGACAAGAAAGTGATGTTTTGATAGTTGTATTTTTTAAGTATTCTAGTAGTGTACTTTCATATTCTATAAGAAGTTTGGAGTACTATTGCTTAAATAAGATATTAAGTGCGAAAAATGGACAAAAACGTCATTTTGACTATACTTTGTGGCAACATAACAATGCAATGTAACAATGCCCCATGGAAACAAATACATTTTAATAAGCAGGTAGCGTTATAATAATATTTTATGCAAAAAGTGTTTTAGGATGTTGTTGCTTGCGAGCTATATAGTGCTCCAAATATACCAGCATTTCACTTTTCATGAAGAATTGCCTCCACAACCTTGAACTTTGACATTTTCTATAGAAAAGAGGAAATTTTTTTAGGGCTTCAAAATTGCGCATTATTTATTAAATATGATCTACTTCAACATTTAAAAAAAATCAAGCAAATAAAAAAATACAAATATCACACTTTGTCTGATTTTCAAAATAATGGCTCTTAAACGGATGATAATGCACGTCAAGTCAAACAGTTTTTCTACAGATAAATAAGGTCTCATTTCACTTAATTGAGTCTCGCTCCAAGCTGAACGTACATTAGAATTTCTTTACACAAATAAATTCAGTCTCACAAAAATTTCGTTAAATTACTTTTAGGATTATTAAAATGAAAGAAATTCTAATGCATGTTCAGCTTGGAATGAGACTGAATTAATTGAAATGAGACCTTATTTTTCTGTACAAAAACTGTTCGACTTGATGCGCATTATCACCCGTTTAAATTATTAAACATCTTTTATTTTACACTTTGTATTACTTAATTGCACAGTAGGGCGATCCGAAAAAATTAAAAAATTGATTTTCAATTCGCAATACCGCGGAAAGGTTGCAAATTCGAGAGACTTTAAAAATTGGAAAAAAAAATAAAATAAAATTGGTTTAAATATTCCGGTCGCGTCCGGTCTGTAAAGTTTGCCAAAATGTTGAAAAATTCACGTTATTACATTTTTTTTAAAAATTAGCCTTTTCACGACTATAATAGCTGAAATTCTTATGTACTGTAATAACAAGAGGTAATGCAGAACTAGTAGCTAAATAGATGAAGATCTTTCGTTTGCGTATTTGCTCTAAAGATTTGCAAGAATTACATTTTTATGCTAAGCCTTCATCTTACTTAGCTTGTGAATATTAAGTGTAATAGCTTCTTACGACTTTTGAGCGCATGCGCGACCGAAAGATGTTGATGGATTGAAATAATATTTCAGCATTATGTTTTCTATTATAATGCATAAAAAAAAATTCAGCTATTAAAAGTGAAAAGGCTGATTTAAAAACAACTATAATAATGCGATTTGTTTAACATTTCAGCAAAATTTACAGCGCATTCGCGACGGGAAGATATAAACCAATTTTATTTCTTTTTTATATAATTTTTAATCTCTCGAATTCACAACTGTTCTGCGGTATTGCGAATTGAAAATCAGTTTTCGAATTTTTTGGCTTACCCTATTGCACAGTATTGTGCAAATCTTATAATTTACAATGATTGACAATCTGGTTAATGTATAATCTTCATATCATACTTTCAATATCTTTTTTTTTTATTACACGTTTTAAATCACCTGGTCAACCGAAATTATTCTTTCATTTTCATTGCTCAAAGGATCACAGTCTTTGAAATATGCGTAGATTACGATACCAAGTAAACATCCAGATACTCGAAATAATGTTGATAAGACTATTGTCCATGCTAGAGACCTACAAAAATTATAAGACAAATCGGCAATGAGACATACAAATTAAATTTTAATGATTTATTTTTTAAATAAAAGGTAAGTATAAAAAATTATCTCAAAATACGAAATAAATGTTTCATGTAAATATATTTTTTAATTTAAACAGTTTGGCAACATTATTATTTGGAAAAATATGACAATTTTCTCCATGTAAGGTTTTTAACGCGTATTAATATATATATATATATATTAATTCATGTATTAAAGTAGTTTTTATAAGGTAATTTTTAGTATTTTCCTGCTTTTAATGCTTAATCATTTAATTCTAATTTGAAAGTTTTTTCTGCTTACAATAGTAAATACTTTTTTTTAATTTGAAGGAAATATTATTATTTGTTCTGTTTTTAAAACTGGCAGCAATTAAATAAAAATTTATTTTCTCAAATATGTAAAAAATATCTCTTGAATTCTAAAAATTGTATTTAAATTTGAAATAAAACCTCAAAGAATTAATCAAATAAAAAAAGTAGTATGCATACAGGAAGCTACTAATTTAAATCCTTAGAAAAAAAATACTCGGACGAAGTATTAAATACGGAGTATTAAATTACTATGTATAATTTTTAGTTCTTTAATACTCCTTTAATGACATGGTTTTGACACACTTTAACATTAAACAACTCTTAAAATAATTTTTTGATTTAAAATTGTTTTCATTAACTAGCTTATCAAACATTTTTCTATAATACTATCTATTTTCATGTTTATGTATGCAGGAAAAACTCTGGTAAAAAAAATTCATTTACAGCGGTTGTGACCGCCTTGTTAGTTTTTTAGAATATACATATACATGCGACCAAGTTCTTTATTGTTTGTATTGCAGGTGAAATGCACACGCTGGTTTCCTCTTTCCATTCGAGCATATGTGTAATGCACAAAGCATTGGTTTGTGCCAAAATAAACTAAAATGAGAGAATTGTTAAAAAAGAATACGTGAATTTAGAAGGAAAAAAATGGACTTATTAAAAAATCAAGGAGAATTCCATGTTTTTAGTCAAAGAAAAATATATAATTGTGATAAAAGGTTTGAATTTTCATTTGTTTTTAATATTATTTAGTACACAGATGTAAATAACAGAAATCAATATCAAACATTTAAAGAGATTAAAATATATGTATATCTATATGTTAATTTATTGTTTTAATTAAAATTTAGAATTAGCTTAACGCTTTAGAATAGCTTTAAAATTTCGAAAAAAAAAATATTGTATTTTTTATTAATGTAAAAGTTTGAGAGATGTATGTTTACAGCTTCGCAGTAATCATACGATGGCTGGTTGAATAACTACAAAATTTTGCATAAAAGAATTTTCAGGTTAGTACGAGATTTCAAAGCATTTTTGTTTTTTAAGGTTGATTTAGCAATTTAAAAAAATTGATCCTTTACCCCTGCTATCTGTTTTTAATTGCAGATAATGATAGTTTCAGTAAAGAGGGTATAAAATATGAAATTAAGTTTAATGATATTGTATTTAACTTTTAAAAATATCTAAATCTTACTTTTGGGCTCTTTTCACAGTTCCAGCGCTCAACAACCTTTGAACTTGTGTGAATGTTGTTCCATTAATGAATAATCCATACATGAATCCTTCCATCAAAGTATTCCATACAGTATAACGGACTGTAAAATTCATGCTCAAACTGTAATAATACATATAAATTATCTAAATAAAATAACAGTAGTTGTAAGACAAGAAGTATCGCATATCAAAAAACATTTACAGCAAGAGAGGTGTTTAAATATAATGATTAAATTTTTAGATGTCATAAACTAATTTATTATTTAATTATTTTACCCTTTTTGAATGTTAGAAACTTCTTTAATGTTACTACTACTATGTACTGTTATACATACATGTCCACGTGGCTCCTGGGAAATACATTAAGCATATTCAATTTGGTTTTTTGTCACAATAAATTGTACCTTGTTTACATGTGATATGTTTGTATATGTGCATCAACTTTATAAAGCTATTACTTTTGCGCGCGAATATCTGCTTATTTAAACCGATGATTGGCTATTGAAAAATTTACGTTTAAGAATTTCCAATTAAATTTATTAGAAGCCCTGAGATGTAAGTTATTTGTATATATAACATCCTCAGTCCTGAGACAAATTTTACGAGAGATCACAAAATCTTGTTTAAAATTATTATGAAACATCATTATGGAAATTATCACACTTATGATATGCATGTTTTTATTAAAAATGTCTAAAAGTAATTTTAACAATTCTGGAAAGATTTAAATTATTTTAAAAAGAGTTCTTTAAATTCGACATCAGGACTGAGGAGGATAGGGCATCAATATTTTTTTTTTAATCAAAGGCACTCAGCACTTCTATAACTGACTTTACTTTGCTATATCACATAGTTTTCAAGTTAGGATGAATACTCCAAATTCCGTAGATGTGCTGCATGAAGTTATTGTCATAAAATAGCACGTAGCTGTTTTACTATTGATAGATATTTGTTTTAAATATTTCAATATGTGTTACTATCGTAAAATTTCCAGTAATAAAAATGTAAATATTGTTAATTTCAAAGTAAATAGTTAGATGCCTTTATTTAAAGTTATCTTTCCGAAAAAAAGAGAATAATTATTGTTAATATAGCGTTTAATAAATTAATAATCAAAATCCTACTTGAACATGTCCAGGCGCTGTCCTTCATAAGCATTCTTGAAGACATTATTTAATCCTCCGGAATTCATAGAACCTTTTATTAGGAGAGCGAAATTCATGATGAACATCAGCATAGACTGAAACACATCAGCCCAAAGAACGGCTTTTAAACCACCCTATCAACATGGTAATATTAATGACAGTTTTTCAGTTTAATGATTTTATAAAAGTATAATATATATTACTAATACATATAAGGATGAACCCCTTGTTCATGACATCTAACCAGTAACTGACACTTTATTAAAAATCTAATTCAAATAAGCATTTCTTGTAAAATTCTGCAAAGTAATGTCATATAGCGGTAACTTAAACACTAATTTTTAGTTTGGAGTCTATTCATTTCTAGTAAGTTCAGAAGAAAGTCAGTAAAAAAGGAATTTTTGCGAACACGAAATGTGTAATTTTGGGCCAACTATCTTATTTCTAAAATTAAAGTGTTGTTTGTTTATTTATTCATTTGTAATGCAACCATCCTAAACTTTTATTTAAAATTGTACTTGTAGAAATTATTTAAAAGATGAGTGTGATACATTAGGGTCATGATTTATGGTTTCAGTTATTTATTTTAATGGGAAAAAGATTGAGAAAAGAATATGGTTCTGACATCTCGAATTTAAATTGTGACTCTCGAAAATATAGTTCCATGTCATCTTTATAAATTCTGATTCCCTTTGCTAGAAAGTTCTAGAGCCTCCTATTAAATTCAAGAGCGTTTTCCCATATTCTCGTTGTAAAACTCGTTTAATATTCTCTGCATATACATGCGAACACAAAAGGTTAGTTTTAGTAACTATAATTATAGCTCATGGAAGCATTCCCGATATCAAGTAATAATTTATCGCTACTGAAATGATTCAATATCGTTTCGTCACCTAGAAAACAAGAGACTAGAATTCTAGATCATTTCGTCTATCCAGCTTAGTTGTTTACTCTATTTGCATAGTTCGGTTTAGGGATTCATAAAGTGATTAACTATTCATTCTAGATAAAGACGGTGTACTTTTTTCACATTGGAGGGGCGTCAATTATTTGTTCCGGGATTTTCATTTCTCAACTCTGCAACAGAGAAGTCAACTATTAGTTATATTAAAGAAAATTCAAATATGCAATTTTAACTGATTAAAAAAACATAATAATAAATTTAATTTAACCTACACTCTTAAAATGAAAGAGAGGATAGAGCTCTTCTCGGGAAAGAGTTGTAATTTACTGGATCGTGAATGGGTTGTTTTTAAAACATTTTACTCATCTTGATTTAAATTGCTTATTTAATTTGCATCTTGATTTACAGGGTGATTATAATTAAAGTCCGAGTTTCAAAACGCTCTAAAAATCGAACCACTTGTCAGAATGGCGTCAAAATTTAACAGCGTATTATTGAAGAAAGGGGAAAGAACATGAACCAAAAAATAAGTTCCAAATTTTACCGACAGATGGCGCTGTAAGCGTCAGAATTTCGACTACAAAAAACAAATCGTAAAACAACGGCTAAGGCGTAAGTTACACGATATAAACCAACTGTATTGTTCAGTGTGCATGACTGTACGCGTGTGATACTGTTAGTTACGTAAGCCCGTCCACCACGGCAAAGTCGTACCACATCGGATGGGAAAAATCGGTTTTTAATTGTCCTGAGGCCAAAAACCACATAAAAAGCATCCCTCCAATCGGTTTTTAACTGTCCTGAGGCCAAAAACCGCATAAAAGGCATCATCTAACCGGATTTTAATTGTCCTGAGGCCAAAAACCGCATAAAAAGCATCCATCTAACCGGTTTTTAATTGTCCTGAGGCCGAAAACGGCACAAAAAGCATCCATCCAATCGGTTTTTAAGTTTGGCGAGACTGGCGCAAAACATGTTTAATATGCTGTCCACCGTTGTGGGCAACAAGATTAAATCGGGAAACAGCATGTTTCACAACCGATCGAAGTGTATCCGGGGTCAAGTTCAGAATGTGTTACGCAATGCGTGTCTTTAATTCAGCTACGTTGGCAATCGGAGTACTGAACACAATATCTTTCAGATAATCTCACAGCCAGAAATCACACGGATAAAGATCAGGTGATCGGGCCGGCCAGGCTGTAGGGAAATGACGACTGATAAGTCTAGCATTTCCGAAATGCCGCCTCAACAACTGCTTCACTCGATTTGCAATGTGCGGAGGAGCGCCATCTTGCATAAAAATGATACTATCCAGACATTCACGCTGTTGCAGAGCTGGAAAGACGTCATTACGCAAAAGAGACTCATAGCGCTGACCATTGACGTAACGGTAACAGGACCTAAAGCACCCGTCTCCTCGAAAAAATAGGGCCCTTATGATAATTGATGCCGTAAATCTGCACCACACAGTAACCTTTGCAGGATGAAGTGGTACTGGGTTCATTGCGAGTGGATTTTCTGTTGCCCATATTCGGCAATTCTGTGTATTGACATATCCCGTCAGGTGGAAATGGGCTTCGTCTGTCCACAGAATTTTCCACGGCCAATCATAGTCCACTTCCATGCGAGCGAGAAATTCCAAAGCAAAATGCTCTCTTGCTGGCAGGTCAGAAGGGAACAACTCCTGCACATGGCAAATTTTATACGGATAGCATTGCAGGATGTTTCGTAGAATGTTATGTACCGTGCTCACAGGCCTGTTCAATGTTCGGGCAATTCTCCGTGCACTGCATGGTTGCTCACTCCCGCTAGACTCTTCCTGAACTGCTGTGGCCACTTCTTCAACTACCACCGAATCACATCTTTTCCTTCCTCTACCAGACTGCACATCAAACGAATTTGTATTTTCGAATTTTTGAATCATTTTCACCAGATCTCTGGCAGTCATCAGTCCAGCGCCTTTTTTTCATACCCTTGACAGTCCTGAACTTCTGCAGAGCCACTGGTGCAGAATCACCGTTCTTGTAATAAAGCTTTACAAGCAGAGCACGGTCCTTCATTGAGACACTCATGGCCAACGTCTGAGAAACAAAATGAGGAAACACCGTTTACCCAACGCTTTTATAACACCTGAAATTATCGTGCGCATGCCAGGTATTTTAATTTACAAATACTGACGCTTACAGCGCCATCTGTCGCTAAAATTTGGAACTTTTTTGGTTCATGTTCTTTCCCCCTTCTTCAATAATACGCTGTTAAATTTTGACGCCATTCTAACAAATGGTTCGCTTTTTAGAGCGTTTTGAAACTCGGACTTTAATTATAATCACCTTGTATATTGCTTAACAACAACTCTTTTACTTGAGTTGTTTCAACTCTGTACGAGAAGCTGACTTTCTAATCGTGAAACGAGTGAATTTCGGCTCAGCTCTAGTTATTTTTCACGTATGTTTTAAAAGTGTATAGCCAACATCACAGTTACACTGGTTATATCGGTTAAAATACTCCTTAAAATTAAAGGAAGCAAGGCTACACCATAAAGTTAGAGGGGGCAAAGCTGCTACCAATTTTATGGTGTAACGTTACTCAAATGTTTTACAGTGCATTAAAATTTTAATAGTTCTGTCAGCGTCTGACAACAATTGTCAGTTACAATTCATAAATGTGAGCATTTTTATACATATATGAATAATAATATAAAAGCCCGGAAAAAAAGACGCATTCATCTGTAGTATGATATCATGTATAAATAATGTTTAAGAATTATTTTTGTAATAAAAATTTTTAAAGCAAATAAGTATATAATAAGTATTTTTAAAGCAAAAAATTCTCGAAATAACCTTCTTTTAATACTTTAACAAATTACCTGTCAGACACAGGTTCATCTTTTGTCAGTTATTAGTTTTTCAAAATAGGATTGGTGTTAGTTTGTGGTGCTATTAACCATATTTGTGAAAAAAATTATTTTTAATAGTACAATGCAAAATTTTTCAAAACTTCATAATTTTTGTCAACAGTAATTTTTTAATGCGTCTCTACTATCCTTTCAAAAAAGAAAGACGTATAAATGAATTTAAAATTTTGTAAAAGCGATTTGAACAAGAAGGAATATTTATGGTGTCAGTTACTGAAGGTTTCATAATTTTTTAATTTCAAAAGTTTGCACTGATTCCTTCATCAAAGTTTGTAGACATTTATGGCTTTGTGCTCTGCATTCAAAGTTTAAAAAAAAATAGCCATGAAGTTAAGCTCTATAATGGTAAGAGCTGTATTTTCAAAATTTTCATTATTTTAAGGAAAAGTGAACAAAATAATATAACATAAGTAAAAGATACAGTAAAAATGAGTATTTTTTTTTACATTTTTATTTCTCAAAATAAGCTATTTAATTAATGAAAATCAGATTATTAATTTTATGAAATGTGCCAAAAAATCGCCCATAAAGAAAAAAAATTGAAAAATACGGATTGAAATTTTAGCATTTTAATCATTCTAATACATTGAGAAAATTGAGCTTAGAAAATGAACTGAAAGATTGCAACTTTGATTCATTGAAAAGAATGTGGATCATATGTAAAAACAACTTTTTCGCATATTTTCAATTATTGGATTATTACGAGAATTTGTCTGAATTTTCGAAAAATTAATACGGATATCTAAATTTCTTTTACATAAAAAAATGAGTGGGAAAGTGATACTTTCATAAGTTTTTGCAAAATGAAAGGTTCTCATAAATAATAAGTAAAATTTTGAAATAGAACCAAAAGAGTTTCATAAAACTGCGAATAAAAAGTAAACGCTGTATGAGATTCTCAATAAATTTAAATATAAGTAAAAATATATAACTTCTTAGAATCGACATCCTTAAGCTTACTTTTAAAATTCAAAATCGCATATTTACCATGACAGAATAAAATGTAAATATTATTCCCATCAATAGTACAGAAAACCAACAAGTAATCTGTTTAGATTTTTCCCACAGGCTTCCTGTTTCTGTGAAATTGCTAAGTTTTTCTTGTCTTTGCATATATTTTAGTCATAATTTTGTTAATTTTAAATTATCCATGTATTCATGGTATACCTTTTCATACATAAAAAAGCTAAGTAATATCTTCGTTGGAGAATTTAACTGTTTATTTACATGACAGATTTTATTTTTAAATGATTAAATAGGTGTAAAGTTCAATTTGAGGGTGAAAAAATTCTTTGAAAGGTCTATTTAACAGACAAAAAATTTTATGATGGGTCCTATTTTGAGATAAAATGTTTTATGAAGGGTCCTTTAAGATACTTTATATTGTGATGAATCCTTTAAAGAACTTAAAATTTTCCTAAACACATCCCTGACCACACAGACAAATCTGTAACAAAGCTCAAATCAAATGAAGGCGCATATAATATAATACATATAATCTGAAAAGATTTTTAAAAAGTTATCAGATTCAACACTTTTTTAAGCAACCAACTTTTGAACCCATTTTAACACCAATTTTTCTATCTTAAAGCGAAAGGAAGTTTGCAATTCATAATGTAAAAGTCGTTTGAAAAAACGAATATTACTACTTTATTACTACTGTGGTTATTACTATGTATCACTTTTTTAATGATGAATCAAAATATTTCTCTTTGATTGGGTTATAGGTGGAAAAATTTTTATAAGGAGCGAGTTTTTGTGAGCTGCGGATTAAAAAAAAAAAAAGTAGATATTCTTAATCACTATAACATTAGGAAATGGCATAATTTTACAAGGCTTCGGTATCTTGGGGACGTTACGGTCCTTTTTAGCTCACAAGCGATAAACAGGCTGAGATTTTTATTTAATGTATAATCCGAATCACTATAAACATCCATTACTGAATCGTCATTGGAATCTGGCACCGTTTGTTTAAAAGCCAACGTCCTAAACAGTAGACAAGCAGGTATAAAATTTCCCTCGAAAATCGGCTCAAATGAAGAGTTGGCTAGAAAATTATCCAAAAGAGTTGTTGAGTCTGATAGGAACCTAAAATTTTTCTAAAAAAATAAGCATCTAAATGAAGTTAAAATAGAATGTAAAGCTTTTGTGCAAAATGTATAAAGATAGAAAATCAACGTTTAGATATGCACAAATAATGAGTAAAAAGGTATCAAACAGCTGTTTCGAATCTACTATCGAGATTTTTCCTAAGTGCAAGACTCAGCGTGCTAGGAAAAGCTAAGCTGAGCAAAGTGACAGGGGAAACGCAGGCTTATATACCTGTTATGGGAGGGAACGCGCCTATTTTTCTTCTCTCCTGTTAATAAAATTGCTTTTCAAATCCTGAGCACCCCATTTATAACTTAGATAATTGGGGTATTTACCAAATTTCTTGTCAATGTGGTCTTTCTTGTATTCGGCAAACTAAATGTGCTTTTAGATTTCATTTAAAGGAGCATAAAATGTTTGTTAAAAATTAAGAGCTTAAACTTTCTTCTACTGCTCAAAATTCTTAGTCTTTACAACATAGGTTCAACTTTTCTTCAGCCACCATTATCCATAAAAGTTCTAATTTTCATCTTAATTTTTTTGAGAAGCTTACCACATCATTAAAAGTTCTCATTACTTAATCAATGGCTTATCAAGTACACATTATTTTCACATATTATTTTCATTATTAAAGCATTTGGAAGTTTTTAATTTAATTCTTTTTTATTCTGTTTAGTTTGTTCATTCTTCGGTGGATATCTCTACTTGTCCACCCATGTTCATGCGGTTTTCTTCTCATTGGTTGTTTTTTGGCGCGTTCGCTCCCGTAAGGTTATATAAACCTGCGCTTCTCTTTCACCATGCTCAGCTTTGCTTTTTCTAGCATTCTGAGTTTGCACTGATAAAGAATCTCGATAGCAGATTCGAAACGGCTGTTTGCTGCCTTTTTATCCATTCTTTGTGCATTTTTAACTTTGGTTTTCTATCTTTATATATCTACAGGGTGATTCAAAATAACGTGGACAAATTGATATGACAAATCAGTCATAAGACAAGGATAAAAAATCACATAGGAACATAGGGCCGCAAACCACTTATTGAGTCGCAAATAGAAGGTGTTTCATCATAACTTAATTTGGGTTGACGGTAATAAACCACAGAAAATTGAAGTATATTATAATAAAACATTTAACAGACGTTCTCACCTTTGTTTTAAATGTGATAACACCAAACAAAAGTGGTAGAAGTTTGTATTATACGCAGCAGTAATATGCACTTGGCCCCTCACATTTTGTACTGTGATAATCAGTTTATACGGTATCGTCGAATGCTTGAGCTATATGTTTTTCCAGATCTTTTCGTAACGTTATCACATTTCACACAAAATAAGGTACATATCGTTGCATTTTCATTACAATATTTTTATATTCCTCGAAATTATTACTTTCAAACCGGGTGTAGCAAGAAAGAAACACCCTGTATTTGTGACGCAATAAGTAGTTTGCGACCTTATGTTCCTATGTGATTTTTTATCTTTGTCGTATGCTTGATTTGACATATCAATTTGTCCACGTTATTTTGAATCACCCTGTATATGAATCCTGGTATTTCACGATAAAGTATATTTGAAGAAAATATAATAAGACTAGTAGCTTTTGCGATAAACACAAAACATTTTTAAAATTCAAAATTTTATATTTACCATTACTGAGTAAAACGTACATATTATTCCCATCGATAGTACAGAAAACCACACAGATAAGTCTGTGACGAAGCTCAAGGCTAGTGAAGGCGCATATAATACAATAGGCATGTACATAATCTGAAAAGAATTTTTTACGCAGTCATTTATGAAAAAAATTTAAAATAATTCAATTATTTTAATGTCACTATTAACAAAAATATTTTTAAAAATGATTTAATAAATATTACCATTTGTAAACTATAGAGGATAGATGTAACGATCTTTATATTGTTCCCAAATCTTCTTCCTAAATACTATTATTGAAAGATAATGTTAAAACTTGCTTCAAACAACATTTATTTTTCTATACACAATTATTTCAAAAACTAATTGAAAAAACATTGGTAATTAAGTCATATGGTTTACTAACAGGATAAAAGAAAAAAAAAGAAAGAAAAAAAAAGAAAATGAGCAATGATAAAGCAAAACAAATACATTAATATGAAAATTGGAGTTGCAACCTTGTTCGACAGTTTAAAAAATGCAGCGCGATTTACTTGAATCATAATCCAGATTTTTCATGTAACATTGATAATAATTACACATTAATTTAATGAAATTTTTAACAGATTTTTCTTGTGTTATGTGAAATGTCATAATATCATTATAAGAGCTAGAAATTTACACTAATCATTGTCGCCACAAATTTAATACTCTTTTGTGGGCTGGTCTATTGGTAAAATTTTGTAAGATGCTATTTATTTAAACAGGTACTCTTAAAAGAGCCAAACAACATTTTTTAAAGAATCATGGAATCGAATTCACAATTTAATGCTGCTAAACTTCCCATACATCAGTCATATAGAAATTTAGTGAGTTGTAAGTAATTATAACTTGCTATAAAGGAAATTAAATATATACTATATAATGTAAATTCATTACCTTACATCAATGGCATAAAATATATTAGTTAACTTTGGATATTTTTTTCTCGTCGGCAGAGCCCGATCAAGCTGAAGTTTGGCCCAGGGCCTGTTAAAAAATTGGGCCCTTCTATCCTGGCGACACTTTGGAAAAAAAAGAAATTTATTTGATAAGTTGACAGAGTTGTTTGGGTAAACGTTTCAAGTTTACAAAAAAAAAACTTACAAGAATAATTAAGAAAATGAATTACCGTCAACTTTCTCAAATAAGCATTTGTATACTCCTCAAACATCAAAATTTTATTGAGTCATTCAGAATATTTAAATTTTACGTTTCATATTTTATAAAACATTATTATTTGAAAAGTATTTGATTAAGGGAAAAAAATTCAGCCACATAATTTGTGGGGCCCCTAAAGTTGGTGGGCCTAGGGCCGAGGCCCCGGAGGCCCGTATATTAATCAGGCCCTGCCCGTCGGTGTGAAACTTCCAACAGTGTATCTCTCTAAATGCCAAAAAGATTGAAAAATAAACGATTATATACCTTTTAAATTAGAGTTTCATGAACAAAATAATGTAACAATACTATTTTTTTTAACTCGGTCATGCAAATTGGTAAAGATTTCATATGAAATGAAATTCCAACAGAGGGAAACAGCTCTCCAGGCAGGGGGTCGAACCCTGAACATTTGGCTTAAATTGGCAAGGCTCTACTAATTGTGCTACTTGGATTAAATACCAGTTTAGTCTGTGTAAATTATGTCGGAGGATTTTCTGTTCAGGTAGCTCAATAGAGAGCGTGTTGTCCAAAAGTCTTTGCACGTTATCACGGCACGCTTACCCAAGCCTGGCATATTAAACGTCCCTCCATCCTTCCCCAAAACTGGCTATCTAATATATTTTATCAAGACCCCTTCTTATAGGCAAATTAAATAGTATTTTTAATTTCCAAATGGAACTAACAAATCTCACCTCAGAGGCTTGCATGATGCACCAACCTACTGTTCCTATGCAACTTCTTACAATAACACCACCCACTCTGCTGGTCCGCCCCTTGTCGCGAGGGAGCAGCCAGTGCCCCGGCGGATAAAGCTTGCTTTGAACATAAAATCTTGTATTTATTTATTTATTGCTAATTGTTAACGAATTCCCGCTTGTCGGGGAGCACTCTGGGTGGAGTTAATAGAGTCTACTCCGGACCTTTGAGGTCTGGTGATTCTGCCCCACTTAGGCAATAAACAAAATAAATAAAAGTCTTTGATTTCTCTTTCTCAGCCTGGGCACTTTTCCCTCGTGCGGAAGAATGTTAATTCATAAAATAGTGCAAGATATATTATAAAAAATTGTAGGTTATGTATATTCATTCGCTTGCATACTTTTCTGTTCTGTATTACAGATTAGAACTAATTTTAATGATTATCCCTTAAACTAATAATACAGATCTAATGTTTTATGAATTTCGTTTAACTTTGATGAAAATCAATTTCATGATATTTAATTTTAAAAATTCGCGAGTAAAGAAAATTTTATTTTGAATTTATCTGTACATGACTGGGCAGGTTTGGCATTTCGAGTATATGAAGTGAATTGTCTTCCCCAATCGCGTGCATTTGCTTGTAATTCATTGATTCTATAAAAGAAAATTGTAAAACTTTGAGTTCAATTTAAACGTATGACTGCATTGAAAAGGTATACCTGATAAATAGTCGTAACTTCTGTGTCGAAATAAACCGGAACAATCAGATAGGAAGCTATGAGCAGCCCTATGGGGTAGCCGAGATCAGCCATAATTCTCTGCAGTCCGTACAGATATGTTTCGGCGGGTATTCCCAATATTGTTACGGCAGAATAGCTAGTTGCCATAAGACTGAAGGATACCGGTATAATTCCCATGCTTCTGTCACCCATCAGAAATTCTCGTGTGGTTTTCTGACGTCCTCCGGTGAAACGAAAGTACAAGCCAAAGCTGGCAGACAGCAGTAGTACAAGGCCGATAGCAATGTAATCGAAAACATTAAGTACATCAGCCATGGTGTTTTAATGAAAAAAATGAGATCTCTATCAGCCAGTGAAATCTGCAAAAATAATGAACAAATTAGCAATCAATACACCTTAAAAAAAGAAAAAGGCTTAAATTGGGTTGTAAACAGGGATATAGTGGAGGATATGGGATATGGAGTATACGCCGTATACCTTTTGGATTTTTTAAAGAAGCACCGTATACCCCCTATTTCTCAAAAAGCTTATAGTAAACACACTCCAGGGTATCCTTTGCCTTGAGTGTATAACCTCTGCTTAGAGCGAATATCTTCTGTTATTTTTACGATTTCACCCTGGTTGTAAGATTTTTGGGTGCAGCAGTGTTCCAAATTGGTACTTTGTAGCACAGAATGGTTTTGAAAAAAGGCAGATCCTTAATAACATTGAAACATCCTAGATAATATATACATTAAATCTAAGAAACTTTGATCGTCTTTATGTTATTGAGAATCTGCTCTGTTTTGAAACATTTTGGGTTAATTACTTTGGTGGGAACACTATTCTACCATTTTGGGAATTACACTACAGTACCATTTTGGGAAATAATATTGTATCGAGAAATTTTACAAACAAGTTTGGGCCTTTTATTTTTACGGTGTATGTAAAACAGTGAAAAAAAGTTCATTTGTTCAAAATCAGTATTTTTTGAAGGGTCTACAGACCTTTTTAAAACCCAAGAATTAAAAAAAAATTAAAAAAAAAATAATAACCACGAACAAGAAATTATATGTACGGCATAGATTATTAAATATTTTCCAACTTATTTAGAATACCTATACAAAACTTAACAGTTTTCTAACATGAAAAATTATGCCTAAATGATCAATTTAAAAAAGGCATGATGAACTTGAAAATCAAATTTACTGCGAATTCCTATTACCATAAATAGTTGGGTAAATACATGATTTTTTGTGCAGCTAAACATATTTGTGCACACTACATAATATGCTAAAAATTGATTCAGTTATAACATTATCGAAAATTTTCATTCATAAATTTAAGCCAAGAAATGGGTGTTGTTGAAAATTTTCATACAGTCCTGTATATGATCGATAGAATTTAACACAGCAAGTAATATTTTAAAACTAATTAAATTTAAAAAAAGTACAACAACTGAAAATGCACTTCTTGCAATTACTGTTCCTAAAGTTTCAAAAGTTCAATTACTGCTCATTTTCTTCTGTAGACAAAATTTTTTTGTGTATCCCTCTAAATGAATGATAAATTCTATGCTCATCACATTCTGTAGTTAGCACTTTGTCATAAATTTCAGTGATATTTCTATATGTTTAAAATAGTGTAATATCACAAAAATATCAGCAAATAATCTTTCTCCATCGATCGTAATGTAACCAAATTCTTTTGGATAGACCATAAATGTTACACACTTCGTTTTCAGCAGCAAATATGCCATACTAATACCCAATAACACATATAAATTTTATGGCAATCGTATGTACGCGTGTTAGAGCCAATGTTGTAGTTGTAAAAACATAAGAAGGTTTTTAAGCTTCTGATGCTGTTAGAAGGCAACTTTTATTTGAGGAACAGGGACTATAAGGAACTTCACAAAAGCATCCAGAAGGTATATGGCGTATATCGTATATCTCCGTTTATCCTCCACTACACTTCTGGTTAGAGCACAGGCAGACGGACAGACAAGCCGACTTCATAAATAATTTTCAACTATGTTGGGAAGTGTTAAAAGACTTCTCGTTTTCAGATGTTCTCAAATATAATTAAGCAAAACTCCAGTTTTGAACAGAATTATTGTTTCTAATTTTACGAAATTGAAACAAGTTATAATTTTTAATCAAATGACTATTTTCTTTCTTTTTTTTCTATGAAAATTTAGCGCGGAGGGCGCATTTTTGATGATCTGTTTGTACGTAGCATTACACTTAAATTCGCATTTTATTTTAAAATAATAAAACAAAATACTTTTTGTTCTCATATATTTAGAAATAAAACTATATATAGCCAATCATACGAGCTAATTGGGGCTGCTAGTATGTCGGATATTGGAAATCTCGGTTAATAGAAATTTTGTATAAAAATTTGGCGAACTTAATATTTCCTCCTAGGTTAAAAATCAATAGAATATTTTTTTTAAAATAATAAAACACACACACATAAAATTATATTTCAGAGCTGGAGGGACGAGGGTGTAATTGTCCGATAATACAATGTAGCTGGTGTTCAATAAGCACACACGGTCATTGGAAACAAAACATTGTTCGCTATTGATTTCTCAGGATGAAATATTTCTTGGAAATGTATTGCTTTTAAGGGCAGACGATCCTGTAGCACGGACAGTGACCTAAAATGTGTGGTATTTTTAAAATCTCATTCACACACACACACACAAAATATATATACATATTTATTGGTTCGGTTAGCAGAAATTCGACTAATCGAAGTTCTACTGTATATTCTATACATATGAATGTATCTTTAGGTAATTGTAGGATAACTTTCGTGATAAAGGTACTGCGAAAAGAGGTTTATATGGAATAGTGTTATTTATAATAGCCGATTATCTGCACGTGATAAATATAGACCCCAAGTGGGTGCCCTCCGTGGGGTTCTTTCTAAGGGAACCTAATCCGTATTTACGCAAGGTTATCAAGATTCGAAGAAAACTAAGGAAAGTTCCGGACGGTTAGGCTGACGGACACGAACCGTCTCCCGTCTAACAGCTTCGGAAGCAGAGTCTCTCAGTCACTGGTGAGGAGTAACAGTTAAGGCGTGGAAAATACTTTTTTCTGCGGAACTCAAAAAAACGAAGAAATTGTATGTCAAAAAATAATGATTATCAGTGAGCGTATATCCTATAGCAGTTACATAATAAAATGAATGGGGTGGTGCACCAGCTTCTAAGCCAAGTTGACCTGGTGTAATCCTGTAGGTGAAATTTTCAAGCTCGGGTCAGTCCTTTTAAAAATCCATATAATAAGTCTTCCCCCAATCACGATTAATTAAATTTCTTTTAAAAAAAAAAGGTACTTCTAGGTTATCTCGTCGACCAATTTTGCCAAATTATACAAATCGCCAAACTAATAGCCAAATTATACATGTTGACGTAATTTTTATTTTAAATAACGAAAAAAACAAATAATTAGTAGAATATTAATAAAAAATATTAATAAAAAGTCGAAATATAAATCACTTAATGACATTTTAAACACGTGAATCGCATTTAATGTCATTGAATGTGACATTCACGATCATCCATTATTGGCATTTAATCTTATAATTTGGCGATAATTTTTTGGTCGACGGGATAATTTAGAAATACCAAAAAAAAAAAAAAAAAAAAAAAACTCATTCAATTAAAATTCTTTGAAAAGAAAAATACTGCATGTAGTATATGTATGAGAACATTTTAAAGTACTAAAAAATTGTATATCCACTAGCTATGGAATGCTGAATAAATAGCATTAATGATCATTCAAAAAATCAAATAAAAACTCACAAAAAAATGTTTATGTTAGAAAAAAAAGTGGGAAAGATTGGTGAAGAAAATCACAATATTTAAGCTTGATAAAGAAAAATAGGTAGACTTTAAAAATATTTGTCGATTATTTATAAAATTAAACTAATTTTAGAAAGACTCATCCTTCCCCCTGTCCCCAACTGTGGCCGAGAAGTTTTGTGCTCGAGACTGGTAGACGAGAAGTGCTGGGTTCAAACCTAATCGCGCCCGTCGACCTAATCGGTAGGAGTTTTCCGTGGTTTTCTTCAAATCTTGGATTTCTTTGCGTCAATACGGGTTACACTTCATTAGAAAGACACCCCATGGAGACCCCCCCCCTCCCCTGGACATATATCCTTCTTGTTGATAATTGATCGTCCTAAACACAACCAACGAATCGAAAAAGTCTGTTAAACAAATTTGCCATATTACTAATACGAGGGGGAACCCGTCGAAGTCCGACGACAGAAAATGTTTTAGTAGGAACTATTTCAATGATTTATAACAACGTACAAGATTTGCTACAGTAAAAAATGCATCTTATATTGGTTACTTTAACTCTAAAAGAAATATTATTTTAAGCTAAAATTAACAAAATACCATTTCTATAAAAGTCAGTTGTCTAAATTAGTAAAATTAAACTTTATTCGCATTTGTAATAAGTAAAACATGATAAAGATAAGTTATTATGATGAAGTTATCATTTAAAACTCTTATGCTTGGTGAAAAAAAAAAAAAAAAAAAAAAAAAAAAAAATCGACACGATTAAAAATTTTACGTGAAATCTAAACCCGTCATCATTTTTATCTTCTCAAAATTTACATACAAAATTTTAATTTCATTTTTTTTTTTTTTTTTTTTTTTTTTTTTTTTCAATTTTAAGAGAAAGTGGCGCATTTCTGTTGCCACGATAACAAAATTCGTACAAAAACTATAAAAAAATTAATATCTCAAAAATGAATTGAGATACAGCTTTTAAACAAATCGCATTTAAATGTATATTTTTTTCTCTATACTCCGATGTAAAAATTGAGAATGTGCGATGTTTAGGTGTATAAAAATTGCAAAACCGAATTGCATGGGAAAGTGTTGCCATTTGCAAAATGACGTATGCGTTACGCACAAATACGTTTGGCCTTTATAATATAGATTGTTTCAAAAGAAAGCCAGACGGTCTATACGCGGAATAAATAATATTTAAGGTCAGTCCAAGTCGAATGAAAGAGAAACACAGGATGTCACTCTCGTTTCAAGTTATTTTCTCCAGCGGCAGTTAATTTTCAATCCGGAACTTGCTGAGCATTGAGAGAAAATTTAATTAACATGAAATTATTTCATCTTAATCAGACTATAGTAAAATTATTCAAACTTTTTAAATTTAGAAACCATAGAAAAGTTCTGAACCTCGTTGAAGTAGACTATTTTAATTACAACTTGAACAATTTTAATAACTGCATTTAAAAATATCTAAATAAATAAATAAAATAAAGTCAATTTCAAAGCTGAAATGCACTTTTTAAAATTTTTTACTGAAATTAAAAATTTTTTAAACCATTGATTTGATTTTATGTAATATATATTTGTTTATTTTATTTTTATTTTTATTATAGATAAAAATAGATTAAAATGTTTGGTGTTATTGATAACAGATGGCAGCACTAGAGAAATATTGCTACAGTTGTAGCATTTAGGCTATGCCTTACCCATACTCTCTATGTCCATGGCCTTACCTTACAAGAGGAATACAAATTATACACTATATGGACATTGATTATTGGACACTTGCGATTTTAGACATTTTACTAAATATCTAGAAAAATACATGAGGAATCATCTCGAAATTGTTAGCGTATAAATATAATAGTATACGTCATACATCTCCGTGAAGATTTTTTACCGAAACTCCATAGGGGACCGTCAACAAATTAAAAAAGAATGAATATCTTTTGAATAATTCTGTCAAAACTAATGTAGAAAAAGCGCTCAAACTCTAGAATATGATTGAATGCCTTATTGTAATACATTGTGTTCATTTTTATGCAAATAGCATGCATACTCGCAGAGTAATTAAGGTTTTTAAAAAAATAGTCACAAATTTTTCCTAGTTTTTCCCTTATAAGTTTCAGAGTTCTTAATATAAATTAATATTTTTTTCAGAAAATATGACAAACAACGTTGCACTCAGTACCTTGTAATCAGAATTAAAAAATAATAAAAATTGTATGAAAAATGAGTAGGTTTACTAAATAATTTTTTACTGCGCATGCGTCAAAGATATCAAAATTTCATTTGCGTATTATGTTAGCTAAATGTAAAGAGCAACTTTTGTAAAAGTCTCAAAATCATAGCTTGAAAATTCTGAAAGTAATCGTCTATAGAAAAAGGACAAAATCCGTTGTTTCCAAAATGAAGCAAAAAAATGAGGGATTTTATCCAAATGTATTAGCACATCTCGTATTGTGTGTTGTATATTGACACTAATCAATGAATATATGGATACAACCCCTCTTGTTTTTGCTTCATTTTGAGAATAACGGATTTTAAACTTATTCAATTGACGATTATTTTCAGAATTTTCAAGTTATGATTTTGTGACTTTCACAAAAGTTGCTCTATACATTTAGCTAACATAATATGCAAATGAAATTTTGATATCGTTGACGCATGCGCAGTAAAAAATTATTTAGTAAACCAACTCATTTTGTATACAATTTTCATTTTTTTTTAATTCTGATTACAGGGTACTGTGTGCAATGTTGTTTGTCATATTTTCTGAAAAAAATATTATTTTATATTAAGAACTCTGAAAATTATAAGGAAAAAACTTGAAAAAATTTGGGACCATTTTTATAAAAACCTTAATTACTCTGCGAGTATGCATGCTATTTGCATAAAAATGAACAAGGCGTATTACAATAAGGCATTCAATCATAATCTAGAGTTTGAGCGCTTTTGCTACATTAGTTTTGACAGGGTTATTCAAAAGATATTCATTCTTTTTTAATTTATTGACGGTCCCCTATGGAGTTTCGGGAAAAAATCTTCACGTAGATGTATGACTTATACTATTATATTTATACACTAAGAGTTTCGAGATGATTCCTCGTGTATTTTTCTAGATATTTAACAAAATGTCTAAAATCGCAAGTGTCCAATAATCAATGGCCATATACTGTATTAGTAATCTACGGGCTATACTCAGTGTTGAATTCATCCGGAGCAATGAAATGTCCCCCCCCCCGAAAATTTTAAGAGGGTCAAAAAGAGTAATTCCCCCCCTCCGGAACACCATAATTTCCCCCCCCCCCCTTCATTCCCCTGAGCCTCATTATGTCCCTCCGTAGAAAAGTGTCTGAATTCAACACTGGGTATACTTACAGATTTATAACATTATCAACTGTACTATTAGTTTGGACACCATTTCCCTTCCCCCTATGATGTCATACATTAGCATCCTTTTACCTATCTTTATTCCTAATAATATGGTTAGCAATATGAAAAGTTCTTATCATTTTTACATTTTTCTTAAATTTTATTTTATACGTTTCAGTGATATACACATATGGTTAAACATTTATTATTTAAATATCTAAGGGATTTAAAGAAGCCAATAAAATATCAATATGACTATTTTTTGTGACATAACTTTATATCAATTAAAATTTCAAACAGAAAGCTACTTTTTGAAACTACCGTAAAATGGGGTGAATCGGAACACTTTTCAACTTAAACGTTGAAAAAAAGCAACAAGTGATTTTTTTAATTCCTTTATTTTTTTTACTAGAAACTTCGGTCTTGTTTTATTATTTACTTTTTAAGCAAAGACGTAATATTTGTTACTGTTTATAGATGTATTTTTTTATAATTTTAATGGTGTTCCGATTCACCCAGCTGATAGAGGTGAATCGGAACAAATGTTATAATATTTATTTATTTTGATCCGAACTTTAATAGGGTTAATAAAAATAGGTAATAATGATAAGGGAGGAATAGGAACACATAGTTACTATCAAACCAAGTTCTTATTTAATATATAAGTAAAGGTATTCCTTTTTAAAATTAGAAAACAACTTTGAACTCAAGAAAGATTAAAATTTATTCTAAGAAATTGTATTCGAATAGCAGAAGTTGGAATTTAATACAAATTCAGCCCTGTTCTGTGTTATCCTTTACTATTAATTTTTGGGTAAGTGAATGTATTGAGTAGCCCCAATCGCTGCATATATTAATACGGTCTACTAGCACGCCCTCATCCCCAGCCCTTCGTACTGTTTGCATCCCTCTCTTTTTTAATTGATTTTTCATTTTGAGATGTTTGTGTGATGTTGTGGATGTCAGAGAATAATTTTGTGCAATTTTTTTTTTTAGTAATTTGCCATTTTTAAATTCTTTTATTGTGTGTTCCACGTCTGTTAGATTGGCCGTTGACTTTTTTGTTAAATTAAATAATTTCTTGACAGCTTTAAACTCTTCAAGTAATTAGAATAAACAAATATTGTAACAATAGATATTCATACATATATTTTCAGATACTACATGAAACTATTATTGTATAGAAAAATAAACCATGAGAGAAAATGTGTTCCGATTTCCCTGTAAATCTTAAACCTCTGATGTTACAAGCCATTTTTCACTATTTAGAAATAAGTAGAATTTAATACAGTACATCGTTTACAGGTTTATCATTAATTAAAAATCCCTACTCTTAGGTTTAGAATACGAAAAATACTGCAGTTACACACAAAGTTTTGAAAACGTTGAAAAAATAAGGTTTTTGAGGATCCGCTTGCAGTTTTTTTTTTTTTATTATTATTATCTAGTTCAGTAGTGGTACCAACATGGCAAAACTGAATTTTCCAACTCTTAATGTTATTACATTCATTATAAAAAAATTGGCAACTAAAAATATCACATATATTTATAATGAATTTATTTGTATGACTGAGAAGTTTCGTTCCCATTTACCCCGCTGTTCCTATTCATCCCATTTTACGGTACTTAGTTTCAACTTTTTGTTACACATCGAATTCAACATTAATATAGTTTTCTCCCCCCCCCCCTTGGAATATTCCCCCATGGGAATATCGCAATCAGAATTTCTTATTAAAAAAACAGGTAGACAACATTGTTTTTCGTTACTTTTCTTATAAAAACAATTGTTATTTTAAACATACTTTGTATGTAGTTTCTCTAACAGATAATTTTATGTCCATATGGCAGAGTAATAGGAATTTCAGAGGTATTTCATATTTTAGAATGAATGAATTGTATGATTATTTAAGAAGCTACTTCAGTCAAGCGAAAAGACACCTATTAGGCAATGCTAATCTTATGGAAGTAATTAAAAAGATATCTCAGTTGCATTTCGATATTTTTAAATGATTTTATTTTCTTTGCATTGGTAAGCTGAGATTAATTTGTACGAAAGTCGTTTTTCACTTTTTCAATTCTAATTGCAGATAGTTTTAATGAGGACGGTTTTACTTTTCAAACCTGTTCCGAAAATAAAAGTGTCCGCATTAAAAATATCTGTAAACAAAATCAAAAAGGTAAAAAAAAAAAAAAAAAAAAAAAAAAAAAAAATGTACAGCTTGATTTTTTTTTTTTTTAGACAATGCAAAAACAACCATTTTAACATATTGAAAAGCAATTGATATTTTTTATAAATTTCATGCATGGAATTAGCATTAGCGAGCGCGTTTTTTTGTTATTCTTAGGTAGTATGATCTCTGATACCACAATACATTTTAAGGTGAAATATTCTACAGTTTCTAAGAAAAGTGTATTGAGCATAGGCATATAGTTAAAATATATACACTATATAAAGTTAATTCTGATAAAATTAGTTCTTATAAACTTATTTGTGCGTGAAATTAATTTCTTTGGATTTATATATGAGCTACAAAGTGCATATTTACTGTTTAAAAAAAATCCTTCCTTTCTCTATTTTTAAGTAAAATATATTATGTTAATTATTCTCAATAACTGCTTCATTTTACCTATCGAGATTTTTCATGTGTCCTTAAAAATTTAAAAACTTTGATATTTTCTGTTTTGCTCAGTAAGTGTATAAGCCTAAACAACAATCTATTTAGTTAGTATATAATAAGCTAATGCAACGATTCCGGCTCTTGCTCATCCTCGAGAAAAATAACGCGTTGCGATCATACTAGGCATAAATATTCAAGAGGCAGTAAATTTGCCAATTGCTTAACTTATATAAATGCGAACATAATCTGCTTTGCATCACGTCTATTTTCCTTTATTTTCTTTAAAGTCTTCAAAAACAATCCAATTATACTATTTTAATTTCTAAATTAAAAGCAACGGATAAGTAGACTCTATAGAAAAATATGTATAAAAATAAATAAATGGATAAGCAGATACAATAGACTCTGTATTAACAGAAATCGGATTATCCGGTTTGCGGATTAATTGAGACACTAAAAATATTACAGTTCTGGATACAATTTATTATGATGCTGCTGCATGAGAACACTGAAAAAATATTCAGAAACGTTCATGGGAAAATTCCAAGAAACATTTCTTGAAAATGATTGGAACTTTACTGTATAATTTTAAAACGCTCCACAAAAATGCCAGTAAACTTGCTGTGAAATACCAAGAATGTTTCATTCGCCAATAATAAAAACATTCATCTGAAATGCCAGAAGTCTTTTTGTGAAAAATCAAGAAAAGTTCTCACGTTACAGATATTTCACGACAACCTTACTTATTTTCTATTGAATGTTTTAGAACTATTCAATAAGTTTTCTCGTATTTTCCAGAAACATATCGTATAAATATTAGACAACTTAGCTGCAATTATTAACCCAGAAACATCTCTGAATTTCTTTTTATAATGCAGTAAAGTTTTATATTTTAGATTCCACTACACTTTTTTTTCATTCATTAGATTATAAAAGATGCAAAAATATTATTACATTTTATTATTATTATTATTATTATTATTATTATTATTATTATTATTATTATTATTATTATTATTATTATTATTATTTATTCATTAGATTAGATGCAAAATAGTTTTTGCAATTTTTAAGCATTTAAAAATATTAAATTTATTTTCTCCTTTTATACTAAATTGTCAAAATATATTAATCTCTTTTTAAATATTTAAAAATACTGTTTTTTTTTTTTTTTTTTTTTTTTTTACATTTATTAGATTATATGGAAAAATAAATTCACACCAACGCAACGGTTTGAAAATAATGAAGTTTTTTTTTTTTTCTTTCCAGATTATGAATCATTTAGTAATTTCATTTCTTAGAAAGCATGCAAACAATATTTGGGAATAGCTTTAATTTTTTTTTATATAAATTAAATGTAATGAAATAAAGACAAATACAGAATTCACATTTCTTCAACACTGTAGACTAGATTTAAAAAAAAGGTATTTCTCAAATGAACATTTCTCACTTTTTTTTCCTGCATATTACAATGCAATAAAATATAAAATATACTGTATTTTTCGATTTTTCCAATTCAAATATTGAAAGTACTTCAGTATGAACGACTAAATATGTAATATATATATATATTAATGATGTATAAAACTAGAAAAAATATTTATTTCTCTTTAAGTTTTGGATAGTTTATTTTGTGTCGGCCGATTATCTATTTGAGGGATAAAGGCCCAGGGGGATAGTGCCCTTCGTGGGGGTCTTTCTGATGGGACCTAACTTGTATTTACGCAAGGCTTGAAGAAAACCATGAAAACTCCGAACGATTAAGACGGCCGCGACTGGGTTCGAACCCAGCACCTGCCTTCTACCAGTTGAGAGATCAGAACCGCTCGGCCACTGGTGGGGTTATTCCTTTTTAAGAAAACATTGCTATCTCTTGAATCATACACTTTTGTACATTATCTAAACACATCTGATAATAAAATTTGTCAAAAATTTACATATTGAATCATTTACATCTCTTTTTCAAAAAGACAGAAGAATTTTATTCATTATAACATTATTTCTGATCTCAATTCTATGCTATGTATCTGCAAAACATTTTCGTATTACAGCAAATTCTTAAAGGTCTGTTTTGGTTATAAACTAATTGTAAATTGTAATAATAAATCACATAACAATAATATAAATGTTTACGACTGTTGCAGCAATAAAAATTTTACTATAAAATTCTTTTATTTTAAAAATGAGACTAATATTTATTTGACATTATATATATATATGTATATATATATTACTAAAGTATATTTTTTCAGAAGGAAATTAGCTAAAACCAAACCGTATAACTGCATTTTATATAAATAAAATGAAAATAAAATTTTACTCCCCCCCCCCCCAAAAAAAAAAAAAAGAAAAAAAAAGGAAAGAAACTTTAAACTTGAGTAAAATATGGATAAGTATTAATTCAAAATCTTAGATATAAATGTATAATTCTTAATTATAAATTTCGTAAAATATAAGTAATATTGAGACACTTATTCATTGAAATCAAATTTGTTCTAAAACAATATAGCATATAAAAAAATTACTGGGACAAAATGGAGTGGAGTATTATATATTATAGTTAGTTACTCTTTTGAGAACATCCAATTTTTAGTTTATAATCTTTAGACGAGGAAAAAATTGTTTTCTTTCTTTCTTTTTTTCCCCTCTTTAAAAAGTTGGTTAAAAATAACTGATAAACTTATGTTTTCACTGAAATTAACTAAGATTTCAAACTCTGTTAGTCTATAGTTTTAAAATATTAAAGCAATCTTAACGGGAAAAACTTTTTAGAATATCCAAATATTGCTTATGCTTATACACGTGCTGTTTATTAAACATATCACAGAAAAGCATTTCAATTTTTTATATTATGAGATTGTCAATAAGCTTTGATCACTCAGTTTCAGAAATTCAATTTCACATAAAATTGAACTTACAAATGTCAAAATAAAATAAAATTTTATAGAAATAACACAAACCAACACAAAAGACGAAGTTAACATAGTTAGCTCTAAACTTGCGAGACGCTGCTTCGAAGAAACTATATTAATACACCGTCCAATATCTTTAACTACTTGTAAAGTGAAGTAGTGTTTGGCAAAGCTGGATAAAAGAGATTATGATATTATGTACCCAGCTTTGGCATTCAGAGAATAATCCTCTTTTCTTCGGACGTGAGTATGGTATTCCATTTTCACCTGAAATTATTTGACAATTGAGACATTTTGGGGAATGTTTCAGAATTCAAAACCAAGATTTACCAGGAAACTGCTCACTTTTTTTTCGAAAATGTGGAAAATGAGAAAGATTTCTGTAATTTACTTGTAATGTTACCATTTCAGGTGCGTTCGTAATTATGTAAATACGTAGCACTTATATTCGTCGTTCAGTCGGTCCGACTGTCCGCATATAACAGAGCAAATATTACCGAACCGAATGGTTTAAAATTTAAAATATATAATTGACGTATAGTTTTTTCAAATCCTTTTAAATTTTATAAAAGTTGGATGCATAGTTTAATTACAGGGGCAATCAAAAGTATCCCTTTCGACTACGGCCAAAGGGAGGGAAAGTTTGAAGTGCATTTTAATGCCGTTACACTCTTTTGAACATAATAAAATTGGTATGCACCTATGAAGTATATACAAAAATATACATTATGTACAATCTGTGTTACAAATAATATTGTTATTAGTTTACAGGACCACACAAAAGTATTTTATTGCATAATGGCATAAGAGGGGAGGGGGCAATGTTTGCGGTACGTTTTAATTATATTAATCTATTTCACATTTTATGAAACTAATGTACATTGCTGAAGTTTACTAAAACTTACTTCCTATATAATAGAAATCAAAAAGTATTTACAGGGACAATCAAAAGTATTCCTTTCGACCACGGCCAAAGGGGAGAAAAGTTTGAAGTGCATTTTAATGCGGTTCACTCTTTTGAACATAATAAAATTGGTATGCACCTATGAAGTATGTACAAAAATATACATTATGTACAATCTGTGTTACAAATAATATTGTTATTAATTTACAGGACGACACAAAAGTATTCCATTGCATAATGGCATAAGAGGGGGGGAGGAAATGTTTGCGGTACATTTTAATTATATTAATCTATTTCACATTTTATGAAACTAATGTACATTGCTGAAGTTTACTAAAAGTTACTCCCTATATAATAGAAATCAAATAGTATTTACAGGGACACAAAAGAGATTTCGTATAACACATTATATACTATTACATCAAGATTTGAATATTTTTAAAACTTCGTTATAGTAAAAACGCACTTCATTTGGTATGCTTGACGTGCAATTTCCAACTTGTTTGTTTACAGTAGAGCGTATTCACCGGTTTAAATGTGCAAAATGTTACAGATAACTCAGAAATACACAGTTCAACGCATAAGTTGCACATGATTTCACGTATATCTGTGTAATCCTTCTATAGTAAAAAAAACTAGCCTTAAAAGGAATGACTCCTGGAATGATGCTGATGTGGAAGATTTCCGGAACTAACGAATCCGGGTTGTCCACTCCTTCCATGAGTCGAATAGACCAATCAGGAAAGGGCTCCGTCTATGCATCGCCATATGGGTTACCGTAAAGAGAGGAAAGGTTACCATCGCCAACAATCGCCAAGTTTGTCGCCAACTTGGCGATATATCGCCAAATTTGGCGACCAAAATTAGTTGTAAAAAATGACGCCAACTTGGCGATAGCTGTAATATTTCGCCAAATTTTTAATTTCTTTACAACGCCAGTCGTTTGATACATCATTTGAGAGGTTTGCAACTGCTTATTCATATAATGGATGTCTTGTGTGTTATCCCCCCATTCTGCTCCCCAGGGGGGACACATTTTTATTTTCTTTACAACACCAGTCGTGTTACACAAGATTTGAAAGGTCTGCAACTGCTTATTCATATTATGGATGTCTTGTGTGTCACCCCCACACTCTGCTCTCCCCAGGGGGGGTCACATTTTTAATTTCTTTACAACACCAGTTGAGTGACACATCATTTGAAAGGTCTGCAACTGCTTATTCATATTATGGATGTGTTGTGTGTCATCCCCCACTCTGCCCCCCAGGGGGGCACATTTTTAATTTCTTTACAACATCAATTGTGTGACACATCATTTGAGAGGTCTGCAACTGCTTATTCATATTATGGATACCTTGTGTGTAACCCCCCCCCCCTCTGTCCTCAGAGGGGGCGCATTTTGTAATTTCTTTACAACACCAATTGTGTGACACATCATTTGGAAGGTCTGCAACTGCTTATTCATACCATTGGTTATTGGCGAGCGCAGCAAGCAGGGGTAGACAATAATCTGGAATCGCGAAGTGATTACGCGGGGGGTTGGCGAGCATAGCGAGCAGGGGGGCGGGGCCCCCCTAGTAAAAAAAAAAAAAAGATGAATTTTGTGTTCATAGTACACAACCTTGTACTTTTGGATGTAACTTTTGAACCACATGTTTTTATGGGCTCAAAACAAATTTGCATGAAAAACAAACACGTTTGCTTTTTTTTCAGTAGATTTGTTTTCACCTGAGACTAAAACCTTAATTTACAAGGAACAGGATAGTATGAAATTATATTTATAGCATGTTATCCCTTTATTTAAGGTGTTTCGAAATCCTAAAATGGTATAGTCTTAACGTATCCAGAAAATCTAAATAAATGCATTGTATTTTTTTTTTTTTTTTTTTTTTTTTTTTTTTTTTTGAAACAGAAATCATGAAACTCATATTGTTTTGCTGGATATTTTCCCTATGAATTTCACAAATTTCGAAAGAAGCATCTACAACAAGAAGAGAAATATACCATTTAAAGGTGTATTCCAATCCAAAATGCTTATTTTCTGATTTATTTTTAAATTAATTTTTTCTTTCAAACGCATCAAATTGGCAAATTCTCTTATTTAGAAAGTACACAATATGCTTTGTATGTCGATTTTTTAATAAATGCAGAACATATTGCAAAAGAATGCTTATCAAAGTTGGCATTTTGAACCGAATTTTCCGAAGCGGGAGATCTGAAAACGAAAAAAATAGTCATCCTGAGAAACTAATTATTTATAAATCACATTCTAATGAATTGAGCAAAAAATGAAATCATACGGCACCTTGTACATCTTTTGAAAAATCATCTCAGCAAGTTTCATGTTTCTACTTTAAAAAATGAGTCTGAAAATGTATCAGAAGATTTTGAGTTGTTGAAGGTGGAAAAATATTGTCTTCGAATACACCCTTAATTTAATCTACAGCAAACAAGCAAAACTTACTTAAATCGGATACGAACTAACGAAATTTGACTTTATAATACCCATATTCACCAACTACTTCGGCCCCAAGTTATACTAAAAACCTCGGTTGAATGCTCAAACGGTATACACGTTTAAACCTGATTGGACGTCTCTTTGATAATGTCCAATCAAATGTTGTCATGAATTTCATTTCAGCTTTCGACCGAGGTTTTAAAAGTTGAGATAGATATCCATAAGCCAGTAACTTGAACATTCACAAACTATTGCACAAGCCAAGTTTTCAAGTATCGCTATTTATTGTGTTCACGTATATATGCATACTTCTTGTAACATTACGTGGCCCCACCAGTGGCCGAGAGGTTCTGACCTCAAACTGGTAGACGGTAGGTGCTGGGTTCGAACCCAATCGCGACCGTCGTCCTAACCGTTCGAAGTTTTCCGTGGTTTTCTTTGAACCTTGCGTAAATACGAGTTAGGTTCCCTTAGAAAGACCCCCACGGAGGGCAATCCCACCCCATAGGGCCTATATCCCATAGCGTAGATAATCGGCCGACAAAAATACACTACACTACACTACACTACTGTAATATTATGTTCTTACATTTTTGCGCAGTATTGTTACACATAATCCAGTTTAATATTCTGTTGTTAATGTAATTTAATGTTCTGTTTTTAATATTCTGTTGTCTATATAAAATTTGCGCACGTACTTATGCGTAATATTCTGTTCATGTGCATGAATCTGTCTAAAATTCTTACACATATTTCCGTGTTATATAGAAAATACCCAGATATATTTGTGTAATATTCAAATTTGTAAATTACACACACACACTAATTTGGATTCGTAATATTTTCTTCATTTACACATACTTTTGAGTTTTTGAAGGAATAACAAATTATGCACTTCCATTAAACCTATAAATACACATAAATACGGGTAAATTTTAGTAACAAATGTGTAAACTTTATGATAAAAGTGTAATTTACAAATTTACACATATACCTATGTCGAAGCGACTAATCTACACAATTATTTTTTAGAGTAATACTCTTAAGAAAGTATAACAAAAATTATCGATAAAAGCGTAAAATGAGCGTATAAAGCATTTTTCATTCAGACTATTATAATAAAAATTTATATCTTAATAACATGAAAAATGATGTCCAAGTAATAACTTGCAAAACGCATAACACGTTTGAAAACTTAATTTGAACAAAAGTATAAAAAATAAATGAAAATCTCGTACATCCCTGTATATGAATTATAGATTTATCATATAATGCATAATATGCAAAATTTTTTAACAGCTAGGGAACGCATTTCAAAATCCCTCTTCAGCAATTTTCGTCAATAAACGGAAATGTACTTCAGATGTTTTGTGAAGTCATGTATCCGATTTATAGAATTTATGCATACTAAACAGTATGCATTTTTGTTCTCAATTTAAAAGAAGCACAGAATTGAAAACGTACCTCCTGCAATTATTGTTCATAGAGAAAAATATAACTGATTTATTTTGTTTGCCCTTGAATATGAAATATAAAGGTACGTGATATTCAGTAATAAGCATTTTTTACAGCCCTTGTACAAACATATAAATTTAAAATACGTTTGAAATAGTGTAACATGAACAAAATACATCACAAACGATTTTTCTCGATAAACTGTAATATACCGTAATTCCTTTTTGAGTCCCCGTAAGTGATCGATAAATGTTATTTTATACATTTGAATAGGGAGAATGTACTTTCAAATGTAATATTTCTCAAACCAGTATTTTAATTTTCTAACATTTTTATGATTTTGAATCTAAATAGTTCATTACGGAAAATAATATATGACAATTTTTTATCAATTATTTAAAATTTTAAGGAAAAACCACGATTTCTACCCATCGCCCAAGGACGGGTGTTTACAATAGTGAGTTTAATGTAGAAGCACTAAAAGCGTTTTTTGATTTAAAAAAAAATATTACTTTTATCAATTAGTACACGATTTTCATGTATGACCCGTATATAGAATATCTTTAACTCGAGAATCCAAGTTGAATAGCCTGGTTACGATAACGGCAATTTCAACCTCTCGAGGGGCGGTGGGATACATTTTATCCTACCAAATTTAAAGGAGATTCTCACCAAAAACTTTTAACGAAATTTTATGTTTTACACTTTGGCCGCAAAATGCTGAAACATCTGCTTTTCGTATTTTTTATATTAAAAAAAAAAAAAAAAAAAAAAAAAAATTCAATTTTTCCGGTGAGAACTCAATATTTTAGAGATATTATTAATTAACCCCCAAAAAATTTTAATTTATAAAGATCTACAATATACAGTAATTTCTCACGTAAACGCCGCGGCTTAGTAAAATCTTTCTCAAACCAGAAAATTTATTGAGAAAAAGAAATCAAATGCGTGCTAAGCACAAGCAAGAAACATTTTTTTTTTTTTTTTTAACTAACTCTGGTGGGAAATCGTGTTATCCAAAGTGCGGCGTTTACGTGAGAAATTACGGTACTGAAACATAAATGTTTTAAAATAGAAGTAAAACAGTAACGAAGAATTTTACTTACCTATAAAATATCCTACATCTTCTGTCTATTAAGTTTAGCAAAATTTATAAAGAATTCATGTAGCTAAATTTAACGAAATTACTTTGAAAACAAATCTTTTCAAACATTCATAGTCTGTACACTCAGGTAAGGTCATTGAACGGTCTTAAATATTGCAGTATAACTGATTTACTTTTTCAGTTTATTTGAGCTTTGCTTCCTCCACCGGCTGTTTGTTGTGCTACTTATTACTCCAGTGGAAACGACACAATAAAGCATTTCTTATCCTGGTTGATTTTAACTGCCGACACACGTAGTAAATTGATGCTATTGCATTACATAGCCAGACTAAATTCAAATTTCGGAAAGGGATTGGCTAGTATTGTTCTATTACATAGACACATTGGAGGGGGGAAAACAATAAGTTCCAGCACATAAATTCTGCATTGTTCATTGTTTTTACTTGATATGTCAATTTTCTGTAACCTCATTCCCCTGTAATCTTGTTTAGAAAAAACCTTCTATGCGGAGGTATAATGGTTATATAGGTGGAACGATTCGAAGTCGGAAATAAATCATTAACCCTTTCGGATCTGGTGTACTAGCAGGGCCGTAGCTAAGGGGGCGCTATGGGCGGCTCAGTCCCCCTAAAATATTTTGAGCCCCCACTGGAAAAGATTCCAAGGTCACTAAAAGAATTTCTGTTCTGAAATTCCAAATGAAATTCTGTTCAAAAATCAAATTTAGTTTTGAGACCCTTTCAAAGTTTTGCAGAATCACTAAATTGTAACTAAAATAAGTGTTTCAACACTTGCTCATCCTATTTGCACATAGGAAGCTAACATGATGTTTAATTTTGACCAGTTATACACTCAAAATTTTGATCATCATATACTTTTCTTTGTATAAAAGGAAGTTTTTGGCAACAATTTAATAAGAAACATATTACTTACTGTGTGAATATGCACTAATTTATACTTCTGCGTCAGAGAGAGAGAGAGAGAGAGAGATAAAAAAAAATTATGAGCCCCTACCCTACACTGTCTATAGTTCACTTCTAGCCCCCCCCCCCCTATAGTTCACTTCTAGATACGACCCTGTGTACTAGTAACAGTACATGTCTTTTAAATGAGTGTTACTTATCCATCATACGTAGAATAGAATAAGTCTTGTAATCGTTTTGAAAAAAAAAAAAAAATTGATGAATTTACACGTTTTAGACACTGAAGATTCCAAAAAAACATAATTTGAGAAAAATTATTTTGCCCTCCGTCTATTTGTGTGTGTGCCTATAACCGCTCTATCTCCCGAACAAATTGAGATAAAGACTTGAAATTTGGTATATATTTATAATGTAAGAATGGAAAACAACCTTTTAATATTAGTAAGCTCGATTATCCAAAACTATTTTTTTCGGACTCTTGAAATATTCGTTCTTATAAAAAGTATATGAAAATTTTCGAGGGTAAAAAAGGTATACCTTTTTCAGGTATATTCATGTGTGTTTATAATTGTAAACTATTTTTTATTTTTTATTTTTATGTATTTTTATTTTATTTTATTTTATTTATTTTATTTTATTTTTTTATTATTATTATTTTTACTAATTTATATATTTTTTGCGTTTATTTTAATCTCTCCTTTTAGTTAATTTTTTAATTTACCCCGCTTTTTTCCCATTTCCCTTCCCCCTTCTTCCTTTCCTCTCCTTCATTGTCTATCTAGTTTTGTTTATGCTCTTCCGTGATTGGCTGTTGCCTTCTTCTTTCCTATTGGCTGTTCCTTCTGCTTGCTCCCTCTCCCTCCCGCATTCCCCTTCAGTCGTGCCGCTACATTCATTGTGGACGCACGTCTTTTTTGCGCCTGACGAAGAAAGACTAAGTTCTTTCGAAAGGCCTTGCGCAGTAACTTACTTTATGGTGTTTAAAGAAGTTTTTTTCATTTCAATTGTATATTATACTCTTTAAATTTAAAACAAATGTTACATTCCTGAAAGGATCATGAGTAAAATAAAGCACAAAAAGTATTACAAAGTTGTAATATCAGTTAAATTTTGTTGTAATACAATATTTTCTAAACATTTCCAAAGATTTTTTGTTAGCGAGTTGTCATATGAATACTAACAGAAATGTATGCAAAACATCAGCATTCATTAAGTTTCAGTTAATGAAATATTCGTAAAAGTCTAATGAACCCATTTGGATAGTTAGTGTTAATGTTATTAACGTAAAAGTATTTTTTTTTTCTAAAAATTGAAAAACAATTCGGTTTGGTTTGGTTTGGTTTATGTTTGTCGGCCAATTATCTACGCTAGGGATATAGGCCCAGGGGGGAGTGCCCTTCGTGGGGGTCTTTCTAAGGGAGCCTAACCCGCATTTACGCAAGGTTCGAAGAAAACCGCGAAAACTCCGAACGGTTAGGCCGACAGCTGCGTTGGGTTCGAACCCAGCACCTGCCGTCTACCAGTTGAGAGGTCAGAGTCACTGGTGGGGCGAAAAACAATTCGGACCCGAAAGGGTTAAATAATCTTAAAAACTATTTTGCTTCAATCGAAAATAAACTTGTAGTAATATTGATAGCGAAATATCGTTTTCCTAAAAACTCCTTGTGGGGCGGTGGTATTTTATGAAAACATTTTATTTTAATTTCCAAATGCAACAATGGAACCAGAATTTTGGTTTAAAAAATCGTTTTCTTATGTATGTGAAATATAGCTTTTTCTTATTTACAAATAAATTCGCTTGCAAATTCCTTTGTCATTCATTAAGGCGGCTGGTCACTCAGCGGCCAAATTCCCCTCATTAATGTTAAGTCTATAGGCGTTTGATGCATTCTTATATTCAAAATATCTTCTCAGGGAATTAATATTTTTCACTTCTTTTTTTCAATCTTCTCTTCTTAAAGGATGTCCCGGTTTCTCTTAGTTATCAAAATATTTCTAAAAGTTATATTCAATTTAGTATTTTATGTTTTAAAAACTGACAAACTGGAAGTAAAATTTTAACACTTCATACAAAATTATGCATAAGTTTTAGAAATATTTAGAAAATTAAGAAAAAAATGATACATCTTTTAAGAAGAGAGCACTGAAAAAAGACCTTAAAAATATCAAGTTCGAAGAAAATTTGAATTTAAAAATGCATCAAATGCCCATAAACTTAACATTACGGAGGGGATTTCGGCCGCTGAGTGACCAGCTCCCTTAAAGGTACATGAAACATCTAGTGAAGTTAAATGAAGCAGTTTTTGAGAAATATTTAACATAATGTATTTTACTTAAAAATAGATGGAAAAAATATTTTCTAAAGCAAAGAAACACATTAAAACCCATATGTAAAAAAGAACTAGTTGGATGTTCCAATCCCAAAACTTTCTTCTATCTCATACGTACATTTTAATATTTTTAAAAAATAGTTACTAATTTTAATGCTTTAATAATTTTACAATAACAATTCAATACCATACCAACTTTGATTTTCATCTTAGATTTTTGTTTCAGTCAATTAATCGGTGTAAAAACGAATTTCCGTCTCCGCACGAGTCGATGGACAATAGAATGATAGGCAGATTTTTTTACAAATTATGGGAGGACATTCTTGCCTTACCAAAAAATAATCATATACAAAAAATTTAATTCAGTTCTAGAACTAACTTCAGATACTTTTGCGTGGTGCAATATTGAAAATGGCATAAAATTCGCTATTGCAGCGCCTCCTTCCGGCGGATTTTTTCAAATTCAGGGAGGACCAACTAGCCATAGTCATATACTTACACAAAAAATTTGGTTCAACTCGATGCATAACTTCATATACTTTTGGTCGGTACAATATTGAAAATGACATAAACATCGCGATTGCAGCGCCCCCTTCGGGCGAAATATTTCAACATTGAAGGAAGATCTGCTTGCCACAGCCAAAAACATTCACAAAAAATTTAGTTCAATTCTATGCATAACTTCATACACTTTTTGATGGTAGAATGGCGACATACGGACACACACACAGACACACGGACAGACAGACATTTTGTAAAAACATGTTTTTTGGAATTTCTGACTCCCTAAAACGTGTAAATCCGTCGAAAACCGGAAGTCAAAAAAAATTTTTGATTACAATACTTTCTTCTGTTGAAGATAGAAGAAAGTAAAAAAAGAATTTCACGCATAAATTAGTTTTTAAGAACTAATTAACTTTTTTTCATTAGCAGTATATCGGTTCGGTTCACTTTTCTAAAACACTGTTGAATATATCGCATTAAAATTTGCTGTGGTGTGAGAAAACATAGTATTGGAGGATAATAAACAATGTTCATTTTGGCTTAAAAGAAATAAAATTAAAAATAATTTAATAAAAAGCTTTGAAAATCCTAAAAGTTTAAAGAATATATTTTTCATCGTTTAAATTTTTTTTTCACTGAAACCTATAATGTTGGATACTTTTAAAGAAACAAGTTAGTTACACAATTTGGTAAGTTTCATCTCTTTACTTAAAATAGAAATGTAGAAAAATGCACCAAAGAATAAAAAAACAAGTTTAAAAAAAAAAGGCAAAAGAAAAAAAAATATATACATATATATAAAAACATCTGATTGAATGCAATTTCAACCTGTTTAACATAAAATTATAATGTGAACTTTAAAACGTTCAGTTTTACTTAAAAGGCGATTAAAATAATCAAAAAGGATGTTAACCGTTTACACGCCGAATTAATATCGCAATGTAATAATAATTTTGTTTTTCCTATATTACAGCTTCAAATGTTTTAATTTATGTATACCAAATTTAGAAAATAAGAAAAAAAAATATTTCAGCAGTTTTTTGGCTGTTTTCATTTCAGTGTTCGCATTTTGGAATATGATTACTGATTGACAACCTATGCAAATATAACAAACTATTTTTCGCTATATGTTATTGTACATTGTTCTTGAGTATTTTATCGAATTCCAAAAACATTTTGATTTCTAGTGGTCAAATGCAAGTAATATAGAGAAAACGATAAAAGCAAATAATATATTTTTTATGCAAATTAGTGAATTTACATATTCGTTAATACCTATGAAAAATGCTTAAAAATAAATATTTTTTTTTAAGTTTAAATCAACCTTATATTTTATAAGAAAATTAAGGACATCGTTATTATGTTGGAAAATATATGTTTTGTATTACAAATAATGCAATGTTCCCATTTGGGAACATTGGCGTTTAAACAGTTAATCGTTAATTTTATTTATTATATCCTAGTACTTTCAAGCCTTAAACAGGCACTTCATCTGAGGTAATTTTTATAAAAATAAAAATGTTCTAATTTTTAGCTAGAAAAAATGTGGGTTATTTCATGAGTTTCACAGATAATCTGATTCCGTTTCTTTTCTAAGTACTCTTTTAGATTGAAAATGTTTGTCACTTTTTACTGTAACATTTTTTAGATCGAGCTCTACTTTTCTCTCTGGTTCAACCAGTTTTTCATATAATTGAAAATGAAGTGTGCAGCATTGAAACTTTGTCTACAGGGTCAATCCAAAGAATACTGTTCATTATGATAAAGGCGGGTAGAAATTGTTTTCAATGTATTTTAATGATGCTATACAGTGCGTGTCAGAAGTTTAAGCACAATAGAAATTTTAAAATAAAACTTTAAATATTCACTTTATTTCAATATCTGGCTTGTATATGTTAATAATATCTATTATAACACCATATTCATTTAAATTAACTTTGAAATTTTACTTCAAACCATGGAGTATAAGAATAGAACAAAAATAACCGTGCCGAAAGTTTAAGCACAAAATCTTTTTTATGAAAATTTTACAATCTGACGTAAGCGGTTGCGCACGCAAACAATTTCTGAGTGTATAAGAAAAAGCCAGTTGTTGTTTTTGAGTTAGTACAAAATGTCTAACAAGGAAGGTCTCCATACTGGGCAGACTTAGAATGTTTTGAAAAAAATGCCTAAGTCGAAAGAATTTTCAGTGGAGGAGTTGATAAAAATCTGAAGTATGAGAGTAAAATATAAGTCTGTTTCTGAAATTGCAAGTGCATTAAACAGATCCAAACGAGGTATTCATCAAATTTTGGCTCGTCGTAATGATTTCAAACGAAAAATTCGTTCAGAAAGGCCGCGAGTGACTAGTTTGCGCGAAGATAGCCGCATCAGAAATTTGGTTTCAACTGGTAATTACTTCCTTTCGCAAATGAAACATCCAGTTGGAGGACAAATATCGAAAAAAAACTGCTCATAGAAGAGTTTTGGAATTCAAATACATCAAATACTGTAAAATGGCTCGATTACCGTGTCTCAAACGACGCCATAAAGAAACTAGATTACAATGAGCCAAAGAACATATGTCATTTGGTAAAAAGTGGCTGAATGTCATATTCATTGATGAAACAAAATGGAACCTCGATGATCCTGATGGGTTTAAGTACTATTGCATGCCTTCCGCAAAGAACCTAGGAGTGTATTTAGCGGCCAACATAATGGTGGTTCTGTAATGGTATGAGGGGGGGGGGGGGGCTATTTCTTTCAATGATCAGACATCTCTAGCATTCATCAGTGGTCGTGAAAACTCTGATAACTAGCAAGAGCAACTTGATAATCATTTGCTTCCTATTGCCGAGGTTTTTTGGGAGGGGGGAAATAGTTATTTCAATATGATAATGCTTCGATCCATACCTCAAGCTCAACTTCATCGTGGCTTGAGTCCTTATTTTGAAAATCAGACAAAGTGTGATAGTTTTATTTTTTTATTTGCTTGATTTTTTTAAATGTTGAAGTAGTTCTTATTTAATGAATAGTGTGCAATTTTGAAGCCCTGAAAAAAATTCCTCTTTCCTATAGAAAATATCAAACTTCGAGGCTGCTAATGCATTTTTTAAGAAAAATGAAATCCCAATATGTTTGGAGTAGTATATCTCTGACAAGCAACATTCCAAAATTCTTTTGGCATAAACTTATAGTATAACACTACCTGCTTATTAAAATTTAATTGTTTCCATAGGCCATTGTTATTTTACATTGTTATGTTGTCACAAAGTTCAGTCAAAATGACGTTTTTGTCCGTTTTCCGTTCTTAATATCTTATTTAAGCTATAATACTCCAAAGTTTTTCTTATAGAATATGAAAGTGCACTACTAGGAAAAGCTAAATAATATAGTACTGCACGAAGATATTGTTTCTGTTAGTAACTATAACCTGTTAAATATTCAAAATTTCCAAAATCTGCAACATTTAAAGTAGTTTATTTCAAAAAAGCACCACAGTTGAATGAAAAAAAAAATGTAGTACTTAAGGGCTCTTAAGTCAAAAAAAGTGTCTGTTTTGAAATGGCCAACAATTAGTCTTGATTAAAACCCTATAGAAAATATGTGGGGTATTCTCACTCATGCAGTTTATCCAAATGGAAAGCAGTATTCTTCTGTTAAAGATTTGAAAGATGCCATTGAAAAACGCTTGGTTTGAAATTGAACCAGAAGCAATACAGAACCTCATTTTATAGGTAAGAGTACATTTAAAATAATTCAGCAGAACGGAGCAATAATCAAGTATTATTTTTTTTTTATTCTTATTCTGCTAAAGAATAAAAAACTATTGTGCTTAAACTTTTGACACACTCATTTTTGTTATTTTGATAAATTTTATAGCATAAATCTGTTAACTATCTTTTTAATACTACAATTTGTAGGTTATGTGAAAAGGAAAGTAACCTTCGCTCATTAATAAAATTTTATTTTGAAATTTTCTGTTGTGCTTAAACTTTTGACATGCACTGTACTATTCTAAATACATTGACATTTATACGCATCAACGAAGTTTACTATGAAATAATAACCAAAATATATTGGTTTCACACACACTATCGTTTGTTTATAAGTATACACAACCATAAATAATAATCCATCAAATAATTCATTTTAAGTATTGAAACAATAACTGTTGTCATTAAGTTTACAATTTTAATATCCCGATTGGAATAATTATAACTTGGATTTTTTTTTTTTTTTTTTTTTTTTTTTTACTGATAATTTGCTTGTAACTCGATATATATAAATTCTATAGGTCATATACAGGATTGCAAAAGAAAATTCCAATAGATTTCTGTCTATTATCGAAAATTGCTTAAGAGCTTTGAAACAGTTGCTTTGAAACTGTTTTATGTGTTTCGTAACTAAACTTTTTTTTTTTTGCATCCTATGTAGTATATATATATATATATATATACAAACTTATAAATCATATACAAGGTTGCACACAAATTTAGATAATTTTCCGATTATAGGTTAGATTTTTTAAAATTGTGTTTCCAAATGATTGTGCCCCTCATAGCATGCATGGTCACAGTGACGTCCCAATAACGTCACTGTGAGTCACTGTGGTCACATCACATCTGTGACCAAAATGCCACCACTCAGTGACTTCACATTGCGACTGAGATGTGACTTTCTTAAAAATCTTTAGAAAATTACAAAAAATTTTCAAAATATGTTATTTACTTTAAAAACCACTTTTATCACAACGTCGCTTTTGTCACAGTTTCGTCACGATGTTAATGTCAAAGAAGTCATAAATGACACATTTTTCACAAATTTGTCACACCGTGACTTCACAATGTGACGTCACAAACGAGCTCTAAAACAGCCATAACGACTTCACATTTTAGTGACTGTGACTTTACATCGATGTCACGTGACGTCACATCGACGATTGATGGTCACAAAGTCACAGTGTGACTTCACAACGACGTTGCAGTGAAGTCACCATGTCTTACGGGGCATTTCCTATCTACTTGATTAAACATCTTTCTTCACAATGTTTTAAATGGTAAAATTTCATTACATCACTTATATGTTTCATAAGTTATGCTTGTATGATTTTTATTTATTGTTTCTTTTAACCTTTACTAACAGATTGATACTTAATTGCTTATCTTCACATGTTTTCAGTAAAATAAGGCAACTTTTAATCTATCAACCATGGTATCCAATCTGGGCATCCCGAGTTACAAAACATATTGCTCGGAGTACCGAATGTAGGTAAAAATTCTTTGTAATTGAAAAAATTTCTAGATTTTTTTTAGTTACATATAGTGTAACTAGCAGTCTTCGGCCGCTACGCTGATCGGTTTCTCTATTTGAATCTTGAATCAAACGAAATATGTCTAGTAAAGATTTGAAAAAAATAATTTCATATCTAATCATACACCCATAATCGTTGTCTTATTCGTATAATCTTACATTATCCTATTCAAAGTCAATGTTAGCGACATAATGGACAAAATACATTTAAAATGACTAAAGTCCTATAATTAACTATTTTTAGTAGGTGTGTTACCGTGAATTTCCTACTTTTACCTAAATCTGCTGCTGAGATATGGCGAAATATCCTTAACTTGTGACCATTTGATTTAACCCGTTTAGGTGGGAAATTCTAAAGTAGATAAAGTACATGTTTAGGTTTATTTTAATAGATTGTGTAACCTCAAATTCATGTCTCTATCTAAAACTGCTGCTGGGATTTGGTGGAATGGCCTAAGTTTTCGTACTTCTTGTTAACCGTTTTGGAAGGGGAGGGGATTTTAAAAGTAGCTAGAATAAATGTATATTTTTTAATAGGTCTGTTATCTTGATCTTCATGCGTTTACCTAAAACTGCCTCAAAGGTATAACTAGTGATAAGCGATTCTTAAAAATTTACCAATCGAAAGAAATCATCATAAAATACACAATCGATAAAGTCATCATTTATACATAATTTAGTTATATATAATCTTATTATACATAGTTTAATTATAAGTCTAATACTTATAATTATAAAAAGCAATTTATATGAAAAACAGAAATTATACAACCAAATAAAGTCATATATTCATTTCAGCCTCATGTCAAGCGGTAAACGCAGTCAAAACTATTAATAGCGTTATTTACAGCAGCTTTTATGATTCTGATTATTGCAGTTCTGGAAAAAAAAAAAAAAAAAAAAAAAAAAAAAAACAGATATAGTATAACTTATTACAGACATAACTTTGATAGACCTGATAAAAATTATATCGCCTCCCTTCCCTCTCCCCTCCCCCCCCCCAAAAAAAAGGATAAATGCAATACAATATACACAAAATCTCAAAATAGCTGAGAAAAATTACATTCAAGAGCACCTCCTTCTTTTGAAATTAAAAGTATCACTTAACATTCATGAGTTTGATTATTAGCGAAATAAAAAATGGGGAACATTTCAAGATCCGCGAAAACTGAACTTGGATATTCACGAATTTTGTTTCATAAAGAATATTTTTTTATAATGTAAGCTCATTTTATTTTACCAATTCTATGATAATGGACACTTATGTACTGTAAAGCCTACTGTATTCTTGTAAGGCCTCGGTTGCGTGAATGTTACGCGCTTGTGTTGGAGAAAAATAGAGATCAATAATTTCCTTTGTTTTATGTAGATTACTTTTAATTTCCGAAAATTTCTAAAATTTCAAAATTTTAATGCATGTGAAATATTTTCTGTAAAATTTTATGCGGAATTTTAAAACATAAACAAGAACTTATTGAAAAGCAATAGAATACAATTATTCCCTGGTAAGGAGTCTTAAATTTAAAATAGAAATCGATGCCGCAACTTTTCTATTCATGTAAATTCAGAAGCATAAGATCTGTTCTTTCAAATAACCGTACATCACTTTTTTTCCGCCATACACTAGCAAATAAATTTTATACAATATGTTTATAATTATTTAAATTTGTCTAAAAAATGTGTTTTTAATGTATAATGCTTAATAAATATATTTTTTGAAATCCAATTGCCTTTTTGCATAAAAAAGAACCTCTCCCCTCCCCCTATATGCATGGGGAGATGGTTTCAACATTCGGTATTTTTACATTTGTGGATGTTTTCGGAAACTTAACTCTCGTGAATGTTAAGGGATTACAGTAAATTGTTTTATCGTAATTTTTTGTTGGTTACGATTTCATTAAAAAAATTAATATGTATAGAACCAAATATGAGCTTAAATTAAATTTTAAGATCAAATATTTGAAATTTAAAGTACAAACAAACGTATAAACATCAATTAAAGAAAGGAAAATTTTCATATTTTATATGAATTTTGTATCTTTTAATTAAAAAGAAAAAGAGTGGACAAAGAAAACGTGTTTACTTACGCTGTATGACATTTAAGAAACATCTGAAGATTATATTTTCAGTTTTAAAAAATAACCCCTTTACTTAGATGATGATAAGATAAGTCATGGTTTATGTATTTGAAAGTGAAACCAAATGAAATTCTGGCGTGTGTCAAGGACTTATATAAATAAATTATTTCTAATATTGTTTAGACATATGCAATATTATACGCATTAAACCTTTGCCAGTGCCGCAACTACTTAGACACAATTTGATTTTGAACGACATTTGATTTTTTGAAGACTGAGATTCATTCACCATTCGAATAGAACATTGAAATATTTAATTTCCCATTTTCATTTCATACTTGTTATACTGTGGTACATGTGCATGGTGGGCGGTGGGGAGAAGGTGTTGTTACGAATTAAGGGAACATGGTTCTAGAATAAGTACATAAAGGAATGATAAGTAAATAAATGAATGAAAGGAATGTAAATACATGAAGGAAAGACCTTCAAACTGCCAGTCTTTTTGAAAAAAAAATTCTTATTAAATCTTTAAATAAAATTACAATGGATTATTATATATTGTTTAAATAAAAAAGTTTTTTAATTTACAAAAGGACCACCAAACATGATGCACATCGATTTTGATGATTTTAAAGAATGCTGTAGGGCTTACATTCTAACTATTCTGGTAGATGAATTTCTTAATCTGACTCTTATTCGTAGAGACGCTGGAGGAAGAAGGGTTAAAGATTGGAAGTCATGCGCTTTAAATTCCAATAAATTTGTACTGCTGTACATGGTTATTTTGGACGACAGGCATTTCGGGATCCAGGGATTTTTTTCCCTTCAATTCCAAACAAACGCGATGTTTCTCCGTTTCCAGGATCGGAAAAGATAGCGTCACATACATACATACATACATACGGTCGTATTTTAATAGTGTAGATTTTGTACATACAGGGTGATTCAAAATAACGTGGACAAATTGATATGACAAATTAGACACACGATAAGGATAAAAAATCACATATGAACATAGGGCCGCAAACCACTTATTGAGTCACAAATACAGGGTGTTTCATTCTAGCTACACCCGGTTTGAAAGTAATAATTTCGAGGAAAATAAAAATATTGTAATGAAAATGCAACGATATGTACCTTATTTTGTGTGAAATGTGATAACATTACGAAAAGGTCTGGAAAAACATATTGCTCAAGCAATCGATGATACCGTATAAGCTGATTATCACAGACCAAAATATGAGGTGCTAAGTGCATATTGCTGGTGCGCATAATGCAAATTTCTACCACTTTTGTTTGATGTTATCGCATTTAAAACAAAAGTGAAAATGTCTGTTAAATGTTTTATTAAAATATACTTCAGTTTTTTGAAATTTATTACCGGCAACCCAAAATGAGTTAGGATGAAACACCCTGTATTTGTGACTCAATAAGTGATTTGCGGCCCTATGTTCCTATGTGATTTTTCATCCTTGTAGTATGCCTGATTTGTCATATCAATTTGTCCACGTTATTTTGAATGACCCTGTATAAGGAATTACTTCAAACTCGAAATAAAAGGAAAACTAGCTTCTTCGTTATTACTGAAGAAATTGTGGGTGGTTCAATTAAGTTCAATTGTCTCTAGCGTATATAAAATATTTATACTACGATTGTTGATGTGGAATATCGAAGCCTAATGTCTTAGATGCCTTATATACTCATTTTCAGAACCGTAGCTGCTATTTCAACCACTTAGCTGATCAATATTTTTGAAAAAAAAAACTTTCGAATAATGTCTACATTTTTCATATCTTTTACAGAATTTTTAATCTTTTATCATTGGTTTTTCAAAACAGAAATTTTTCTCTAATTTAACTAGAAAAATGCTCAGATTAAACAATACAAAATTTACAATAAAATTTTACTGGCGAGAATAATAAATTATGATTGGAATATGGATGGCAGTATGTGGTACGGGAAATAATTTTTGACAAAAACACATTGACTGTATGGCATACGAGCAAAACTCGGAAACGGTTAACATGTTTTTGGAGGGAGGTGTGAAAGAAAGGCTGCGGGTTAAGGCTGAAAGGCTGGTTTGGAGCTCAGAGTCGGATTAAGAGTCGGATGAAGAAACCCTTCCACCAGAATAGTTAGAGTGTAAGCCCTACAACATTCTATAAAATCATCAAAATTGGTGCGCATCATGTTTGGTGGCTCTTTTGTAAATTAAAATACTTTATTATTTAAAACAAATATAATAATATATTGCAATTTTATTTAAAGATTTAATAAGAATTTAAAAAAAAAAAGACTGCCAATTTGAAGGTTTTTCCTTTATGTATTTATATTCCTTTCATTCCTTTATATACTTATCATTCCTTTATGTACTTATTCTAGAACCATGTTCCCAGCAGTAGCGTAGCAAGACTTCCTCCCCATCGCCTGCCATGCCCGCGCACCACAGTACAACAAGTATGAAATGAAAATGGGAATTTAAATATTTCAATGTTCTATTCGAATGATGAATGAATTTTGGTCTTCAAAGAATCAAATACTGTTCAAAATCAAATTGTATATACGTAATCGCGACGCTAGCAAAGGTTCAATGCGTGTAAATATTGCATATGTCTAAACAGAATTAGAAAATATTTAAACAAGTCCTTGACACACACCAGAATTTTATTTGGTTTCACTTTCAAATTCATAAACCATAACTTATCTTATTATTATCTAAGTAAAGGGGTATGGGGCTAAATTTATGGTAATGGATGAGACGTGGTTACTGTCGTTTGGACTCGGGATCATATTGATGTAGCCAAGACTCATCCACTGTCACAAATCTTGTTCCATAAGCTTCAAACCAACCTTTCCACCACCCTCCACCTTTAAAAACCCTTTAAGACGCCACACTACTGACTAAAAAATACCCGGATGATAATGTAAAGTCTATGGGGGCTTTCTTTTCAAATATCTCGCTCAAATTTTAATATTTTGAGGTGATTTTTATTTATTTATTTATTTTTATTTTATTTTATTTTATTTTATTTTTAATTTTTTTTTAATTTTTTAATTTTTAAATTTTTTTTGCATAGGATAGCTGTGGCCGATCTACAACCGGCCTAATTTTTACTTTTTCGATTTTGGTGTCAGATAGAAAAAAAATACATTTAAATTTTAGAACCGGTTTGTACCGGTTATGAAACTGAAACTATCCCAATATAAAAAGAATATAACCAAAAGCAAAAAAGTAAAAACTAGACCGGTTGTGGATCGCCCACAGCTATCCTATGAAAAAAAAAAAAAAAAAATCACGTCAAAGTATTAAAATTTGAGCGAGATATTTGAAAAAAACTTCCCCGTAGACTTTACATTTTCATCCGGGTCTTTTCAATCAGTAGTGTGGGTTCTTAAAAATAGGTCTTTAAAACTTCATCCGTCCCTCCAAAAATATATTAATATAACTCCTACGGTTCAGAAATTGAGCATATAGGCATTAGGCTTCGATATTCAACATGGACCATCGCGGTACAAATATTTTATATACACTAGGTACAATAATTATTGAACAACCCACGTAGAGTTAAATTTGGTAAATAGTAATTTATTACTTACCCATCATACGTAGTATAAAGTCTTGCAATCGTTTTGAAAATCAATTTTTTTTCTTTTGACGGTTTTACACGTTTTAGATAGTATAGATTCCGAAAAACATATTTTTATCAAAAAAATTTTGCCGTCCGTCTGTCTGGCCAGTCTGTCTGTGTGTCTGTAAAAGCTCTATCTCAAGAACAAATTGAGATAGATACTTTAAATTTTGTATGTTTTTAGTATGTAAGAATGGGATGAAGCCTATTTAATATCAGTAACATCGATTATCCAGAACTATTTTTTTCAGACTCCCGAAAAATTCGTCCTGATGAAAGGTATGTAAAAGGTTTTCGATTTTTTTTAATTTTAAGGAGTGAACGCAAAAGGCAATAATGTAGCACAAATTTTGCATAAAGAACGAAGTCGATCGGATTATTAGTTACCGAGATATTTTTCATCTTATTCTCTATATTCTTAGATTTTTCATGACCTTGTATTTTATTCAAATTTCAATTCAGAGATATATTTTGATTGGAAATGAGATGTTTAATCCGACGCAGCAAATTGTTAATTAATATGATTGTTATTTTCGAAGCTATAAGGATGTTTCTTTTACGTAGTTCGGTACTACTTGAGTAGTTTGGCATTTTATATACATTTGTCGAAATTAGCTCATCAGCAATTCATTAATAGAGCATTACTATGTGTATTAACAAAATTTAAATATACGTTTCAATTTTATTTTGGAATTGCGATGCATTGTATAAATAGTTTTCACATGTTTTATTTTCATATATTATAGTAAGCACATACATGATGGTGGCACATACAATCGGTGGCTCCCAACGATTAGTTTATTTATTTATTTATTTATTATTAATATTGTTATTACTGTAAAATTTTGTTGTAATAACGCAGTTAATTTTCTCTAGTAAAGTATACTACTTGTATATGGCGACAAATTTATTCGATTGCTGTGTAGTTACATGTACAGCAAAGATGCATGAATTTGTTTTACCTGTTCTGTTTGTGACACAAAAAGCATAGATACTCATTCAGAGAGCCAGTGTTTTTCTTGAAGCTTGATAACAATAAATACTAAGTAAACATTATTAGCATAAAAATAAGCGCTTTAAGAGAGAAGAGACTGATGTAATTAATCCAATGTTGATCATGTGCTGTTTTGATAGGCTTAAATTTTCAAAGACGACTTTGAAAACCTTAAATGAATACAAAAAATTTAGAGGAAACAATATAATGATGGAAGAAAAATTTAGCCCTTTCCGGCGTAGGCAAATTCTGCTCATAAAATAAGATATTATTGATTTACACCGGAACTTAAAAACGACTATTGTAGAAATTAAGAATTCCTAAATTCACGCTATTATTGTAAAAGCGAAATTCATTAAAATATTCTTGGTGCCGATTGCGAGTTTGGAAATAAAATTAGGTGTGCCCGGACTGGACACACTGCGCCGGAAAGTTTTAACCCCTCGGGGACGTTCGACACGTATACGTGCCGCAAAAAGGGCTTAAAAAGCCTTGTTTATCCCCACCAGTAAAATTCTACTGTAAAATTTCGCTTATTTAATCGGAGCATTTTCTCGATTTAAAAAGGCACAAATTTTTGTTAACTGTTAATTTTCTGACCACCTGAAATTAGATGAAAATTACCGTTCGGAAGTAATGTTAGTTTTGCAGTTCGCGGTCAAGATGTTAGAAAACTAATATTTTCAAATTTTATTAGATTTATATCAAACAAATAATTTCTGTAATAATTGTAAATTTAATTTTTATCTTTATTATATTAAAAACCGGTGACAAAACATTAAAAATTTGGTAAAAGGCTCCCGTCCCGAAGAGGTTAAGAAATTATATTGTTTGAATTAATATAATATTTAATGTTTGTACGATCAATTTATTATTTATTTCTCGATATACAGAAATATTTGATGCTTACTCTTTAAATATCCGATGTTTTTGTTTCCGCTAAACAATTTGATAATCACTGTAGGTGAATTATTATTTAAAACGTAAAAATTAAAAAATTAAAAGAGAAATGTCTATTGCTACTCAGTGTTATTATACTGTTAAAGTAACGATGGGAGAATCTGTGAAATAAACAAATTTTGATGAAACACTATGTTGAGAAATTCTATTCTTTAAACGAATTTAATAATTTCACTTCACAGTACAACTTTTTTTTAACCTTTCCTACATAAGAAAAATAAATTACTCACATTTATTCAGATAGCTAATGTATATATTTTTTAACCTATAACAATAAATATTCAGTGAGCGTAATTAATAACACGAATTTATTCATTTATTTAATTGAACAACATACATCTGACTTGTGTGCTCTACATGAAAGTCTGCTTATAAGTCATCGTCAATATACAAGGACGAGAGAGAACAGGGAAATTTATATCACAAGAGAAATACAACCAGGAGCTCCGCACAAAGTGCGTGTGCAATGGAGCCAGCGGGATTCGAACCCACAACCTCCAGAGTGGCGTCTTAACCACATCGGCCACGGAGGCCCGATAACACGAAAATAATCGCTGAAAGGGGAAAAAAAGCCTATGACTTAATCCAGTGTTGTCATACAATTTTAATAACAACGGTCTGCATGAAGGAACAAATTTAGAAACAATAACAGAATGAAGAAACTATATTCAAGAAGTCCTACTACTTGAAGTAATCTAATGACTATTATTTATAATTTAAAGTATTATTTTTTGTTAGTTATAGTATAAAAGTACTTGATACTTACACTTCAAATATCCAATGTTTAATTTCCGTTAAAGAAGCATAGTGAAAACTATAAAATAAATGTTATTACAAACATGAAAATAAATGCTTTAGATGAGAACTGCCTTTAACATAACCTTTTCAGGTCCGATTTTTTTTTTTCACTTTTTAGAAAAAATTACTTTTACGTTAATAATCTTAATCCTATCTATCCATATAGATTAATTAGAGTTTAACGAATATTTCATTTCTGAAAGATAACGAATATTATTCTTTTGCGTACTATCCAATTCATATTCATATGACAATAGGCTAAGGAAGAGTTTTTAGAGATGTATAGAAAATAGTGATTTACAATAAAATTTAGCTTATATTACAACTTTCTAATACCTTTTCAGCTTTATTACAAACGATTCTTTCAGCAAAGCAACTTTTAATTTGAATTCAAAGGGTGGAATATATGTTTAAAATAAAAGAATCGCAAACGGCGCAAAGATAAGTAAGCAAATAATAATAAATATTATTATTACTAAATGCCTAAACATAAATGAAGTCGTATAGTAATTGTATAGACATATACTAACATTATTACATGTAAGCAGTAGCAAAGGAATATTTTTAATAAAGTAATTCTCCATTAAAAGACATGTACTATTAATGGTACACCAAACCCGAAAGGGTTAAATAAGTGTTATCATACTATAATATCAAAGAACGATTGAATATGTCAAAGAAACAATTCTGATAGAACATTATATTAAGAAATTATATTATTTAAATCAATTTTATAAAAAATTTCAGGATATAATATCAATTTTCTTACCTTCTTTTTACTTACGAGATAAAAATTATTGATGTTTATTCAGATATCCAGTGTTTGCTTTTTCTTAAAATAAATAAATCGGTATTTAGCGAATATTGTTAATAACATGAAACTAAGTTTTTTAAGTGAGAACTGCCAAATTATTTAGCCCAGTTTTGTCATGTTTCTTTGGTAACGGAGAAACAAATGGCGTAACAATTATTTGTTCTTGAAAACAATATAATTTTCTTTAAGTATATTGCAAGAAGTAGGTGATAAAATGTAACTAGATTTAGTATTATCTTTGGGACCCCACTCAGTCACAAGTCATTACCCTTCTTGAATTTTTTTGTATTTTACCTTCAAATTTTATGTCATTAAGATCAAGGACAGGCATGCTTAAAAGTTCTTGCAATTATATAGTAGTGTTCCTTTTTTCTTGGTAATTTATTGTACTTATGAATTTATTTACTTATTTCCGCAGAAAGAAATTAGATACTTGAATAATTATTGTTAATGCTTTTTTTTTTTTTTTTTCCACAAAAATTACAAAATAAAACATAAACAAAAATGAGATAGTTACTTTAAAAATAAGAATTATTTAATTTGATCTGTTGAATTAAAAAGAAAAAATTTCTTTTTGCTACTTCAAGAACATATCCATATACAAAATATGATCCTTAGACGGTTAAGTGGTTAATGACCGGGCACTTGCGATTTTAGCAACCTGTTTGTCTTCCGCAGCGTCTACTGTGTTTCCCAGCAAACCCTTTTCCGAACAAACCTGTGACCTGGGTCCCCGCTGTCTATGGCAACACGGATGGAAAGTTCTCCGCACATGCTGGAGACAATTAAAAAACTAAGTTGAGTGAGCCAAATTTTGTAGTGATCAAGTCCATAGAACCCGAAAAAACAATGTACTATTAATGTTCAAAAATATTATTAATTGAAATCGAAGAAAAAATTTCGTATTACACAAGGTACTTAACTGTAATATAATTTGAATGACCTAAATCCCGTTGAAATTGGAACCCAAAGGAAAAATGCTACTCTAATGGGTGAAAGGTGCTCGCTCTGCAAATTTTAAGAATTGCTTTTAACATTAACACGGTATTTAATAAACGGATGAATTATCTACAGTTACTTTTAAAAAACAACGTGAATTTTAATTTTCGGCTGCAGTGTGTAGACATTAAGCTGTTGCTGAAAAAGGAGATTAATGTCCGAAAAAGGTGGTAGCTGAGGTATAAAGAATGAGAAGGCTCTGGGTTCCAGGGTTTTAACTGGAATGTCGTTGGGTATAAGAAAATATTTTAGAAGTTTTAAAGTAGCCGATGGACGCTAAAACTGTGTTGAAGAAAATTGTAATGGAAATCGAATTGTTTTTAAAGAAGCTGGAAAAAGAAAAGCCCAAAGAAGGAGATTAATATTCAAAATTTGGGATGACAGAAGTAAAAACTTTTTTCTTTTGTCTTTCATATGAACCAGGAGAATTTAAAAAGTTAAAAAAAAAAAAAAAAAAAAAAAAAAAAAAAAAAAAAAAAAAAAGCCAGTGAATTGTCCCATTTTTAAGAAAATTTATAAAAAAAGGGCTACAAATGGGGTCGACTGATAATTGTAAGAGAGAGCCATAATATGAAAGCATGTCAAAATGCTTTAATACGTTTTAGATCTTAACGCTTTCGGGTTCGAATTTTTTTTTCAGCTTTTAGAAAAAAATACTTTTTCCTTAATAACATTAACACTAGCTATTCAAATAAATTAATTAGTTTTTAACGAATATTTCATTGTCTGAAAGATAACGCATGTTGTTGTTTTTTGCGTATTATTCAATTAAAGTCCATACAAAACAAGTTAAGGAAGAATTGTTAGAAATGTTTAGAAAATATTGCATTACAATAAAATTTAATTTGTATTACAATTTCTTAAAGCATTTTGCATTTAATGCACAAGATATTTTCAGAAAAGTAACCTTTATTTTTAATTCAAAGAGTGAAATATATGTTTCACTCATATTTCACTGTTATATTAGCAGTGAAATATAGAGAGTTTAATTGATAGACGGCGCAATCATAAATAAGCAAATGATAATAATTATCATTATTACTAAATGCCTAAACATAAATGAAATCCTATACTAGATGCATAGACATATACTAACATTCCGAGAGGTAAATAGTAGCGAAAGTGTTTCTTAAAACAAAATAATATTTCATTAAAAGACATGTACTATTAATAGTACACCAGACCCGAAAGGGTTAAATTAGGCAAATTAAGCATAGAGTATGAATTAATCATTAGAATAATATTTTAAGGAAATGTGCAATAAATGAACGGTTCATGGGGGTGGGAGATGCTTAAAACAGGGTCCCAGTAAAAGTATAACAGGGTCCCAGTAAAAATATAAGGTGTTGGTCAGATCATGTACGCTAATGGCGCCTGGTGCATGTAAAATCGGTCTTGGGTGCAAAGTCCTCCAAGTTACCTGTGAATTATACCTCTGGAGGTGCCTTGCCAGGTGAAGGTCTCGTCATCTGATCAAGGCTCTAAATTACGAGACCATCTTGCGAAGCCATTTCATTTGCCGTTCAAACAACAGGATGTACCATTAATTAACAAGCGAAACAAAGTATGCTCAACGACAAGCAAATACTGCAGAAATGATGGCATGCGAAGCAAAGTTTATTGCCGGTACGTGGCAATTAGGCGGTCGTCCGCGCCGATACCAGGTATCTAACCCTTTAAGCTGAGATAACTCGGCAGGTAGGGGCCTGGTCATCGGTTAGAAAGAAAGAAAGGTGTTGGTCAGGAGAGAGAAGCGCCCGAGACTCAACTGTAAAATTATGCATTGAGAAGGAGAGAAAATTAGTTGGTGAAAAATGCATTCCATTACATAAAGCTCGAGGCCGGATCGGATCCTAGGAAGCGTCATGATTTTAACTGGAATCTAAAAATGGGAAAATAACTAAATAGAAGAAAGATTTCAGAAATGAAGATCGGATTAAATGGAGGCAATTTATTAATAATTTGTGGAGCAAAAACTTCAAAGAGCCGAAGGTGCCAGAGATTTAATTGAAATTTAATTGGATATAAAGACATTTTTACTAATTCTAAAAAATATTCAGAAAACGCAAGAACTCTCTTTAAGAAAAATGCAAGCAATTCAGATCATTTTCGAAGAAGCTACACATAGATGATTAATATACAATATTGGAAGTAATTGAATTCTGAGAAATATTTTTATCGTTGATGTGCCTCTTAAAAAGTTGTTTAAAAAAAGCTAGAAAATAGGAATTTTTTAAAGGGATCTATAATAGGGGGGCTCAAAAGGAATCCACTGGGAGTCAAACACAAGGCCGTACCATGAAAACATGTTAAAATGTCTTAGTAGCGCTTCAGATTTTCAATTAGTCAAAATTAAGCATAAGGTATAAATTATTCTTTAGAAAATTATTTAAAGTAAATACTATAAAAATGGGTATTAAATAAGGACAATAAAATTTAACAAAAATATGAGGATGTTGGTCCGAAAAGAAGAGTTTCAGGCTCAATTTCAAAATCATGCACTGAATAGTTGAGAAAAGAAAGTAGTGGGCGAAAAATGCCTGACACCAGTGGCGCCAATTTATATGGGTCCATGGGGAGCGAATCCACTCAATAATTTGATACAGTCGGCTCTCGTTAATTCGAACTCGTCGGGACCACAAGAAATGTTCGAATTATCCGAAGTTCGAATTATGGAAAATATGAAGTGAAAACATGCTTAATATGGTGCTATTACAAAGGAATTAATGTTATAGTGATTTTTTTTATTTATTTCGTTTGTTATTATTAGAATATGACTTGATATTAAATTAGATTGTATAAATACATAAACTATTAAAAGATTAGAAACAAGCACTATGGAAGAAAAATTTAAAGCGTCAACGATAGACAGACGAGACAGTAAGAAAGAGGATATCAAATGCATTGAATTATATGTATACTCGTTCGGAACAATTTTCACAAAAATTAAAGAAAGAAAGTTATTCAAATGATCTGAAATTCGTGAAAATGAAAAGAAAAAAGAAAAATCGGAATTCTCGTTAGCTTGAATTAAACGAAGTCAAGAGAGAATAAATTCGAATTAATGAAATTTTTTAACATTATTCTACCATTGAACATTTCGGGACTTCATGTTTAGTTCGAATTAAGCGAAGATTCGAATTATCCGATTTCGAATTAACGAGAGTCGACTGTATCTCCATCCACCCATTATTAATTGAGCCCACCCAAAATTTTTCAAAAGTTGGCGGCACTGCATGACACCTAAAATGTTTGAAGGGTCTTAGACCGGGATCGTAAGTTAAAACTATAGAAATATCGGTAGACGTTCAACAAAAATATCCGTAGAGCAGAAATTTCTATAAAATTTCAATTAAACACTTTCTCTCTACAGACATTTCTAATGAACTTCTACAGGTATTTTTATAGCTTTTGAATTAGCTTATAGAAAAACGGGAGGTAATTGCATATGATTCTATAAAAGTTTTTCTTAAGCTCTAAAAATTACATTCGTAAGGGACCCTACGAGCTGAGACAAAAAGGCAGATGGCGCTGTCGTACGTAGATTTTCTTTCACCAATTATACAATCTTTTGAGTTTTAATACAAGTAATTTCTAAAAGCATTCTTCGCTTTCTTTCTTACTTTTTCTTTTCTTTTCTTTTCTTTTCCCTTTTTAACTATTTGGAAAATAATTGTTGTCCTCGGTAGAGAATTGGGAAAACTGAAGTATATCTGAATCTTTTTATCGGTTGAATTCCGCAACTTATTTTTCGTTCTCTGATTGTTGCCACGATGACAAAAAAAGTAATCAAAACTTTAAATAATAATAATAATTTGAAAACAAATTGTGGTAAAGATTTAAAACATATTTCAATTAAAAGTGCATTTTTAAAAATATTCCCGTTTTTATACTTCAATTTTAATTTTAAATATTTTCCATAAAACTTATAGAAAATAGTGGTAATTGAATTACTTCCATTGTTCCAAAGAAAAAAAAATAATGTATTTCGTTTATCTTTATTGACGCCATTTTCTTATAAAAATTCAAAATAAACTTAAAACAAGAGTGTAAGTATGATCGCAGAATCGCACAGAGAGTTTAATATGTCTTTCAAAACAACTTATTCTTTAATTAATAAATCCAAATTCTTAATTTATATTCTTATTTTACATTTATAATTAATTGTTAATTTATATTTACAAATGTTACCCCCCCCCCCCCCCATCACCGTTAACAAATCAATTTTAAAATTTGACGTTTTAATCAGAGTGTTTCCTCCAAATCCTGCATTCAATCAAACAGTGATTTCACGAGTCTGCCAATTACAGTTGTCCTTCAATGGAACTTTTGAAAAAACTTTTGAATACTAAATCACTTAATGTGCACTTTTAGAAATCTACTAAACATACAATACGGATCGCCGTTCTAACTCCCAAAAACATTCGGAAAACATCAACCTTTGTGTTGCTAGCACTGTGACGACCATCAAATGTAGAACACTCAATGTAGTATCAAATGTATCAAATGTAGAAACGAACAACATTTATTAACATCACACAATAACATACGGACACCTTAAAACAGAAGTTGAATACATTTACAAGAATATTATTATTATTGTTCCACTAGAACAATGCTTCTTCGCGACACACGAAGAGCGATTCTGGACTTCCTCCAATCACACCACTGCCCCGACTGCCTGAACGCAGTTCTCTCTTTCGTCGAGGGCGCGCCACTTGGCAATAGTCTATCTCTTATTTGGCGACGCCAACCATTGTTTTTTTTTAAAAAAAGTCAAAGTTTGAATTGTGGAACCTTACATGTCCCTCCGTAAAGAGCACATAGTTCTCCTTAGAGACTATGCTGCTAAGGAATGTTTTTAGCATATTTCACACAACTGTAAGTTTATTTTTAGTTAATTTTCAAAAACCATAGAGTAATTTTTTTTTAGCATATTTCACAAACGTAAAAGAAGAACTCGTTCGCTAGCCCAACATTTAATACTTAAATGAACCAATATAAATATATGTATATACAATAATATTAATACTAATAAGTAGATACAATATGAAATATTCAACATGAAATATTATAATGAATAATAATGCATTATTTACACAATTACTTTATATGTTTCCCTAGGGGAACCTGGAAAGTGCATCAGCATTACCATGTTTGCTTCCTTTCCTATAAGTAATTTTCAGGTTGTATCTTTGGAGTGCTAAAGCCCACCGTGCTAGTTTGGCACCATGTGGCAAGCCCTGGGTAAGGTAAGAAAGAGGATTATGATCTGAAATCACTTCAACTTGCGATCCGAAGATCCAAGTATCAAATTTTTGAAGCGCAGCTAAAACGCTGTAAGCCTCTCTTTCTATAGTAGACCACCTGGTCTGGCATGGGGTAAGCTTTTTGCTGTAAAAAGCTATAGGATGCTCCTTCCCATTCTCATCTAACTGTGATAAACACGCTCCAACGGCTGTAGCGGAAGCATCGGTATAAAGCTGAAAGGGTTTTTCAAATTGTGGAGTATATAAAGATGGCATTTTAACTAACTGTTCCTTTAGTTTTTGGAAGGCTTCTTCTTCCAACTTTCCCCAAGGGATATCTTTGGGAATTCTCTTTTTCGTCAGATTAGTCAAAGGTAATACAATACTCGCAAAATTCGGAATGTAGTCTCTATAATAACTTGCTATCCCCAAAACTGTTCGCAATTCTTTCTTGTTAGTAGGTGCCGCTAATTTCTTCATAGCTTCCACCTTTTCAGGGTCCGGGGCATGTCTTCCTGACCCAACTATATGCCCTAAAAATTTTACTTCTTTCTTTCCAAAATCGCATTTTTCTAAATTAACAGTAAGACCTACTTCACGAAGAGTTTGTAAAACTGCACTAATATGTTTCAAATGGTCTGCCCATGTTTTTGAGAAAATTGCAACATCATCAATGTAGGATCGACAGTAATCTTTATGCGGAATCAGAACTTTATCCATTGACTTTTGAAAGGTGCTACCAGCATTCTTCAGACCAAATGGCATGACTCTCCATTGGTAATGGCCAGAGTGAGTTACGAAGGCAGTATAATGTTTGCACTCTACTTTCATGGGAATCTGCCAATATCCCTTAGTAAGATCAAGTACGGTGATTATTTGTGCTTTCCCTATTTCATACAGCAGTTCATTAGCATGTTTCATGGGGTAAGCATTTGGAATAGTAAAGCTGTTTAGTAGTCTGAAGTCAACACACAACCGCACGCTGCCATCTTTTTTAGCAACGCACACTAACGGATGGGCCCATTCACTATCGCTTTGTTCAATGAGTCCAGTTTCTAGTAGCTCTCGAATTTGACGATCTACTTCATTTTGGAGGACTATAGGAATTCGATACGGTCGAAGTCTTTTCGGTGAACAATCAGGTGTAACCTTAATCACATGCCCTTCGACTTTCGCCATTCCAGGTTTAGTATTGAATATGTCATGGTATTTACAAAGTAAGTCGCTTAGATCATGCCGTTGCTTAGCATCTAATGGGCTGGTCATATCCCGGACATGTTGCTCTACTTCATTTTTATTGACAGTCATTTTCTCGGTTGGAGCAGAATGTAATTGTCCAAAATCTTTATCCTGTTCAAAAACAAGACCTATGTGTTGGACACGAGCCACATATGGTCGAATTTTATTGAAATGTAGTTCTTTTCTTGTACCATCATCAAATTCAACAATGGCTGAATGTGGCCTGCTCAATTGAACCACAGTCGCCGGTCCTGACCAAGTTTTCAATAGCTTATGAGATGATGTTGGCAGCAGGATCAGAACCCTGTCGCCTACTTGAAAGGTTTTCTCTCGAGCTCTCAAGTTATACCTTTGGGCATAACTTTGTTGATTTAGTTCAGCATTCTCATTTGCAATTCTATGAGCGTTTTCTATATTCTCTCTTAACTCTTCTAAATATTTTTCGACAGACCTAGAAGCCGTTGTAGGTATCACTTTCTCACCTGTCCAAATTTCTTTAAGTAATGCGGTCGGTCCCTTAGGAATTCGTCCATACACTAATTGGTATGGGGACACACCAGTCGTGCAGTGAGGAACTTCTCTATACGCAAATAAGAGATGCGGAATGTGGATATCCCATTGATTTCCATATTCCTGAACATTTTTGTTCAGCATATTCTTTAAAGTTCTGTTCCATCTCTCCACAGCATCCATGCTCTCGGGATGACCCGGCGTTGAAAATCTTGGTGATACTCCTATTAAATTTATAAAAGCCTCGGTCAGTTCTGCGGTAGAATTTGGACCTTGATCTGTACATATCATTCTAGGGAAACCAGTGCGGCTGAAAATTTGCATCAATACATTGCACGTAGTTTTAGCGTTTATATTTCTAGTCGGTATTGCTTCCGCCCATCTGGTACATAAATCAATCGCGCAAATGATATACTTGTGTCCTCTTCTGGAAGGAGGTTCTAAGGAGCCAATGCAATCTACGCTCCAAACTTCAAAGGGGTATTCTGGCCTGGTAATTGGTTGGATCGGAATTCTATCTCGGTAAGTTTCAGTTCTTCTAACTTGACAAGGTTTGCAACTTTCACAAAATTTCCTGACATCATTTTTGATAGTCGGCCAAAAGAATGAGTACTTTATTCGCTCTTTCGTTTTCTTTTCACCCAGGTGTCCAGCCAGGGGAATTTCATGGGCAACTTTCAATACGAAATCTCGCTTGCTGTAAGGCAACACCACTTGCTTTATTTTTTCGCCACACACCCATTCAGAGTGTAACAACAGTCCGTCCTCTAGATCAAATCCATTTCTCCGTTCTTCTGCAAGCTTCCAAATATTTGTTAAGGACTCATCTTCCCGCTGTAGCTTTATAAACTCTGATCTACTTTCTTTACAACCTTCTTCTTCACTGGAGATAGCAGGACTTTCTATCTCAAGTGCTTCTTCTTCTTCATCACTCTTTACAATTTCATTCAGGCTGTAGCTTTGTTTCTGTTCATCTTCTTGCACAGGAGGGGAAGTCACGGGTTGACATTCTTGAATTCCATCATTTAGTGAGTCAAACGCTGTAGAACATATCAGCATATCGCTTACCAATTTTTTGGATACCGCACATACGACAGGGACTTCACAATGTCGCGAGTCATTTATTTTCATTTTAAAAACTACTAACGGGGCTGTTTCAGTTGATCCAAATGCACATACTAGTTTTACAGTTCCTTCACCATCGCCTTCTTTAATAGGAACCAAGTCATGTCTTATGACTGAAATTTGAGCCCCTGTGTCTAAAATGCCGTTAAGAATCGTAGAACCACATTTCAATTCTATTTCCTTCAGTTCATCACACTTCACAGAATTTGCCTTGAGAGGGAATGACATAGGCACGGAAATTCGAGCAGTCAATACCTCTTTATTCTCTATGACTTTTTCTGTAGTGACCGAATTGCTACGAACATTTTCGATTCTGCCCCGATTTCCTTGGCTATTATTCTTAGGACAAGCTCGTGCAAAATGCGTTGGATCACCACATACGAAGCATGTGACTTTAGATATTCTAGGACCCCTGTCCCTTTGATATCCTCCTTGGTATTTTGTTCTGTCAACTTGCTTGTCATTTCCGCCATATTTGGTTACACCTGCTAAATGATTATTTTTGTTGCCTTCGAACCTTTCCTTGAACTTACACTTATTTTTCTCTTCTGATTGCCATCGGGGAACATCCCTTGGCTTTTTGTGCACTGGATTATTCTTCAAACCGTCCTTCAAACTTTCGTATTCATCAACCTTTTCTGCGACCTCCAAAGGATCAATCATTTTATTCCATTGGTCCAAGAAATGTTCTTTTATGTCGTTTGGTACTCTGCGTTTAAGTTGGTCCGCAACCAGTAGCCTCTTTAATTGGTCGAAATCCTCGACTTTTAATTCATTTATCCATTCGTTAAAATAACTATTCAATGCATGACAGTAACTCCTCCAAGATTCTTCTGGCCCCTTTTGATGTCGGAAAAATAGCTGTCTTAATTTTTCAGGATTCAGTTTGTAGCGTTTAAGCAACATTTCTTTTATGAAATCATAATCACTGGCTCTCTCAGGAGGCTCCCGGGCTATATTGTTAGCTATCTCGGTTGGTAAAAGTCCTAATAAATATGCCACCCATTCGGTTTTTGGTACACACGCCATTGCCGCCCGACGTTCAAAATTTACCAAATACAATTGCATTTCGTCTACCTTTTCATCGTACTTTGGGGTTATCTGCATTAGCTGTACTTTAGACCTTGTTTCATTCGAATTTTCCACTACTTCACCCAAATGTACGTTATTCCCCAATAATTCCAAGCGTTTTAACTCAATCTCATGGGCTCGCTCCTCTGTTCGGATTCGATCTTCTCTTTCTTTTTCCCAAATTCGTTCTTCATCTTCTTTTTTCTCACGCCTAAGTCTGTCTTCTATTATTCTGCTCAAAGAAACTTTGGCTTCATCTTCAATGAAATTCCCACTGTCAACGATTAGCTTTCTAATTTCAGCCCTCGTTAGATCTGAGTTAACTTTTAACCCCAGTTCGGTGGCCAGTTCGACCAGATCCTCCTTGCGACCCTTACCCAAGAAAGATGATGCCATGGTAACCCGGAAAAAGAAACGAAATCCCAGTAATTGTAATAATCAGTAACAGTGTAATAACCCCCAAGAGTTATTCATTCCCTTCAGGAAACATATTTACAACCATGACAATATAATCTATCGCTCAAATAATAATTTATTTCATTTATTTACTTCTACTCAAAAAAAAAAAAAAAAAAACGCAGCATAAGTAACCAAAACTTAATACTTTATCAAAAAAAAAGAAAATTTTAAATAAAATAGTTCTAGAAACCATATACATCAATAGTATATCACAACACAATAGTATATTCAATAATCAATCGTTCGATTTCGTTTTCATCACTCAACATAATATAATAAAACAATTCTACAATATCTAAGTGTACCAATATTTTCTCAAAACAATTAATTTTATTAATTAATTACTCTTAATGAACATTTAATAGTGTTCACAATACCCCCAAAAAAATCACAAACCTTAAGAACATTAAATGTTGTCATAACACTACACTCATATCATATATTTCACAACAACAACATAAAAAAAACAACCGAAAAAAATAATATCTATGTATATTTTGTTTGTTTTCTTAAAATACCATCAATATAATTTTAATTTTTTTTTTCTTTAATCACTCTGTATACAGAAACGAAATTGCAAATTAAAAAAAAAGAATTCTTTACTACCAAGAGTATAATTTTTTGGCAACCATTCAAAATTCATAAATAAATTTTCCTTTATTCATTTCTTATAACACTCTATATACGTTTATATTATTGAAATCATAACGTCGGTTGCACTACAAGATATTTCATATTATCTCCAAAAATATTTCATAAAAGAACTCTTTCATAACACTAGTTTCGATTTACCGAACTTAGACAATGAATGCAAAAAAAAATAATAAGAATATGTACATATATATATATATTATCCAATCTATAGCAATAACAATTGAACACAACCAATTTCTATTACTTCCTTCAATCAACGGTACTCCGTTGCAAAAACCAACCAATAATTATTTTATTTTACCCTTTTAACACTTCTGAAATAAAAATTCCTATTCCAGCCATTTGTTCCAAATTACTTCATCAGTTACACAAACAAAAAAAAAAATCATTTTCGAGAACAATATTTCGTAATTGTCAAATGGATAATATTCTAAAGTACAACTTATCGATTAAACAAAACACATTTTTTTTTTTTTTTTTTTTTTAATTTATTTAATGAACATGAAAGATATTTTTCATTTGCAGAGAAAATAATAACACAGAACCTACTATTTATTCTCAATTCTTTTTATTTCATTTTTCATTCACTAGAAGAGAAAAGAGATTTTTTTTTAAAATTTTTTTTTAATTTATTATGTTTTTCTGTAGATATTATATTAATATATATATAAAATATATAAAGATATATATTTTTCTATTGGGCTAACGACACAAGAACTTCTTACCTGTAGATTCATAATCCTACCGGCTGCGCCAATACGGATCGCCGTTCTAACTCCCAAAAACATTCGGAAAACATCAACCTTTGTGTTGCTAGCACTGTGACGACCATCAAATGTAGAACACTCAATGTAGTATCAAATGTATCAAATGTAGAAACGAACAACATTTATTAACATCACACAATAACATACGGACACCTTAAAACAGAAGTTGAATACATTTACAAGAATATTATTATTATTGTTCCACTAGAACAATGCTTCTTCGCGACACACGAAGAGCGATTCTGGACTTCCTCAAATCACACCACTGCCCCGACTGCCCGAACGCAGTTCTCTCTTTCGTCGAGGGCGCGCCACTTGGCAATAGTCTATCTCTTATTTGGCGACGCCAACCATTGTTTTTTTTAAAAAAAAGTCAAAGTTTGAATTGTGGAAACTTACACATACCACAATTGAAACGGATTGTTTAAGATAAAAATAAGATAACTGTTAAGATTAAAAGTTTCCAGAACTATCGATTTCAAGATCTAAGTGAAGAATCTGGTGCAAATCTCCTTAATAAGTTGGCAAATGTGATTGGAGATCGCACAGATGGTTACGTTTAATATTTATTTCAAAACAACTTATCCCTTAATTAATAAATCCAAAGTGTTAATTTATAATTATTAAATTCTTACATAGATGGAAGCACCAATAAATTGAATTTAAATATAATTATCAAAGAACGTTTTTTAATCATATTCAAAATGTTCAAATCAAATTATTTAAATAAAATCCATAATTCTATTTTTTTTTTTCCTTTCCTTTTTTTTTTTTTTTTTTTTTTTTTTTTTTTTTTGAAAATCTGAAATTAAAATATATATATATAGCGGAGATATAAATAAAATTTCAAATTTCTAAAAGTGAAAAAAATGGTTTAAAATTAAATGTAAAATGCTAAATTATTACTAAAACTCAAAAAAGTTTTTTTTTTTTTTTTTTTTTTTTTTTTTTTTTTTTTTTTTTTAATGGAAAAAAGTTGAATTTGAAAAAATAATATCAAATGAACAAAACCTAATAATATAAACCCTTAAAGTGGCGAAAAATACGAAATTTTTTGTTATTAAATCCATTTTAGAACGAAATTTCAAGTTCCAGCATTGGGGATCGAATTAAGAACCTTCTGTTTACTTGCGAGACACTTTATCAAGCCCTGATGGAATTCAAATCGGACAAGTTAGCACGTATTAAGATTATAAAATTACAGTAAAACCCCTATAATTCGGATTAATTGGGACCAGACCCAATCCGGAATATTGAAAATCTGGACTATCCGGAGAATTAGAAAAAAAAATGATATAAAATAAAACACACTAACAGAAAATCACATGTATGTTAAACATGTTGAATATTTACAGACAATAAAAAATGTTTACTTTGTAATAAAAAAGTTTGTAATTTTCTGCAAGTGATATTGTACAAGCGTTTTGTCACAGTAACAAGGAAACAGACCTATGGTCTGACAAATATCGGAAAGCGTTCTTTATGAGACAATGGGTGTTATAGAGAATAATTTACCTTGCTTTCTTGCAATGCTCTAAGTAAAAATTTATTATGCAGTGATTTTTTATGACATTTCTAAGTGGTTTAAATAGAAAATTAGAAAAATTCGAATTGCCAAACTTAGTGGCCCCACCAGTGGCCGAGAGGTACAGACCTCTCAACTGGTAGACGGCAGGTGCTGGGTTCGAACCCAATCGCGGATGTCGGCCTAACCGTTCGGAGTTTTCGTGGTTTTCTTCGAACCTTGCGTAAATACGGGTTAGGTTCCCTTAGAAAGACCCCCCACGAAGGGCATTCCCCCCTCTGGTCCTATATCCCTAGCGCAGATAATCGGACGACAAAAATAAACCAAACCAAACTTAGTGATACATTGTTGTAACCAGTGTTCTCGCTGTCGCTCGCCATTGCACCAGATTGCGACTAAATTCTCCATTTGGCGAGTAAACAAGCGATTAGATTCGCCAAATTGCTAGTGCTCAATTTTTGCTTTTTCTTTCTTTCTTTTTTGTTTTGTTTTCTTTCTTTCTTTTTTTTTATTAGTTTTTCATACATATGCATTTATAAATATTTTTAATATATACATATTTTTAACGTATTTGTAGCGAATAGCTGAATTTAGATTAATAACAATCATTGTCGGAGTTATAAAAACTGAGGCTGTTTTTATAGAACATATTGAAAAAAAAGTGGGTACATTAAAGGATTAAAGATAATTTTTTTAGTGCTACACGGCGAATCTATTTGGCTAACACTTTTTTCATTTGGCGAATGTTTTTTTATTTTTAATTAGCCAAATTGCTAACGTTGGTCAAATGTCAGCGAGAACACTAGTTGTAGCATCAAAGAATTTAAAGAAAGCTTAAAGTATTGTTCCAAAAAGATTTCAGAAAAAGTTTTTTTTTTTTTTTTTTTTTTTTTTTTTTTTTTTAAATTTAGAATACAACTATGAAACAAGTTAATGTTATGGAAATTAGCCAATCGCTTCTCAAACTGAAAAGAAAAAGATCCAATCGATCCGGATTAACGGGGACCGAATTAGCGAGGTTCTACTTTAACATTGAAGAGGATTTTACGGTGTATTACAATAGCCGAAGCATCGTTTAAGACCAATAACTTCATTCTATGATAATTTCTTGCAAAATAGTAGGAGGTATTTACTCCCCCCCCCCACACACACACACTATTGTATATAAATATTAAATAAATACTTCAATAATGAATATTACTCCTCAAAAATTGAAGATTATCTCTTCCCTCTTTTTTTTAAACAAAATTTGTTCTGCCTGAACCTCTATAAGTGAATGGTAATTATTTCAAATTCAATTTTTATTTTACTGCTATTTATTTAAAATAGTAACAATAACTGAACGGGTGTTTAAAAACAGGATATATCTTGCAAAAAAAAAAAAAAAAGGGAAAAGAAAAGAAAAAAGAAAGAAAAGAAAAAACTGTGTTTGAGGCAACATACTGTATTTACTGGTGTGTACCGCACGCATGTATAACGCGCATTCCGTACTTTACAAGAAAAAATGGCGTATTTTTAAAATCTCGTATATAACGCTCACCGTGAACTTGATATGTTAATGAAGAATGACCAAATGAATTTCAGTAAAGAAAGTCGAAACGAACATTATATCAGGCCGGAAAATAAGGCGAGACGGTAATGGGAATTGCTAATTAGCATTTTAGATAATGTTACTAGCTCTGTTCTATAAAAAAAAATTCAAGGAATGAAATAAAGATGCAGTAATACCTCAATAAAGAAAGATTTTCCGAGTGATTATGTCTCCTTTGAAAAATTTCTATTTCATATGTATATCGTGGGATTACATCAAACAGTAAAAAAATATTCCGTGTATATATATACACCTAGGAGTTTTGCCCTAATTTTTTGAAAAAAAAGTGATTGTTATACACGGGTAAATACAGTAATTTCTTTCAAAGTTAGTACGAGGTGTTTACTTCCCCCCCGCCCCGCACTATTATATATAAATATTAAATAAATACTTCAATAAGGAATATTACTCCTGAAATATTGAGGATTGAGAAAGAAATCATGGTGTTAAAAAAGAAAAAAAAACCTTGCCCAATGAAAAACCTAACATTAACAAAATTTGTAACAAAAGGTTTTTCTTTCAGGCATTTAGATGAAAATAAATTATAAAGTTTATTTGGTGCTGCCATCTATTGATAGCTTTCTTAAGGTGGTGGTAGAAAAGAGTAAATTTTTAGGTCCCGATTTATTGTAGTGTCATGGATTCCGACTAGATTTTCATGTCCAAACATACAAGCTAAATTTGAAAAGATCAATTAGTAGTATCAAATAATAAAAAGTTATTATGTAAAATTCTATAAAAATATAAATTTACAAAGTTTTTTGCCTGTTTTCATAATTTTAAGTTTCTAATCCTTTCATCCTTTCAATATAAAAAAAGTCTTGAGTTTAGAACATATTTCTCCTTGCACTATTTTAAATTTTGAATATTAAAAAAAAAAAAAACTGTTTTGTGTATGCATTTGCGTTTTAAAAATTCTTGTTGCCATATTTAATTTCAAGCTTACTTAAACTTTTAGAAAGAAATAGTAATTCAATTGTTTTTAGGAAAATTATCACGCATTTTATCTTTTCTTTATTTCGACTTTTTTTCATTAAAAAAAAAAAAAAAAAAAAAAAAAAAAAAAAAAAAAAAAACTATTTTTTTAACCATTTACGTCTTTAAAATAGAAGCCAGTTGAAATATCAAGTTTCAATCCTTAACAAGTAAATGAAGCACTTTCCAATACTTCATGAAATCTTTAAAAAACTTCATCATTTAAAAAAATAAGGTTATTGTATATAGCCAAATATGTAATCCAATAATTTTTAACAGCTCTGTATTTGATTTGTCAATTGATTTACTATATATATACTATATAATGAGAAAATTTAGTTCAGTAAGAAAATGTCTAGCATGTTGAAGTTTCTCTTTCTGCAATTTATACTAATCGATGGAAACATACTTGAATACTTTTGTTCATCAATTTTAGAATGTTTTTCGATCTTGCATCCTAGTGGTTAGTTGCACCAACCTACAATACAGCTTATGAAGAAACAGAGACTGCCAACATTACTTTCGAAATAATTTAGGTAAAACCAGAGATTACATCCTAGAAAGAAACAAAAAAAAAAGTTAAATCTTTACAATATTACACAGATTTATAAACTTTTTGCTCATTCCAAATAATAAATAAATAAATAAATAAATAAATAAAAATAATAATAATAATAATAATAATAATAATAATAATAATAATAGAGGTCATTTAAATTACAAAAAGTTGATTTTAACAAAAATATTTTTGTGAGATTTTAATGTTATCAAAGAGTTATTCAGATTATCTACAGATGACAGTTTTTATTAGGGATGTTCAAAAGAAAAAGTACGAAACGTTGTCAAAACAAAACCGGGTGAAATTTAAGTATGCCGCTTTCGGATTACGTAGCCGGGCATCGAGGAACGCGATTCTAATATCCGGTGTAGTTGCGCGTATGCGATTCATGCTTCTTTCGCCGAACGATCCCCCTCTTACGTCCTGCTGTTTCTTGATGGTTCCTACTATAGTAACGGCAGGAAAAATTGTCTTTTCAAGGACGAATGTTCCTCTTTTGTTGGTCACTTCTCGGCCCCTATCTTAGTTTAGTAACTATGGTAAAAGCCACGTGACCGACTGACCGTACTTCTTTTTTCTACACCGTTTGAGAGGCCCAGTTGGTCGAATAAGGCTGTAATTCATACTCTTGCATGGGTAAATTTGTTTTGCGGAAGTGCCGTGGAAAAAAAACAGAACGTGGGACAAGCGTCCCCTAATACCATGACAACCTAGGGAAAATGAAAAGAAAGCATTTGTCCTTGAAATGCCGATTTTTCCTGCCGTGACTATAATGAATGGCGATGACAGGATGAAACAAGAAAAAAGGAGTAGAGATGGGCATTATTTAACATAACAGGATAAATATTCGTAATATTAACCAAAAACTTATTATTCAATAACAGATTACCAAAAAGTCCCTGTTAATTTTGGAACGCCTCGTATGATAAGCATTTTAAAAAGAAGAAACAAATAGTAAAGCTGAAAATCATTTTAGGAATACATATTTATAAATTAATAAAAGTTTAGTTAAAAAAAAAACTGTAAATCTATTTGAATTCTGTGGCAAAGAATTTCTATTACTGCAAAAAACAAAAATCCCCAACTGCATTAAAACGCTTTTGAGACAGAGAAAGAAAAAAAAAATTCCGACGCACAAAAAAAAAAAAAAAAAAAAAAAAAACCTGTGAAACCCTTTTGACGCGTAAATGTCGATCTACGATTCCAAGACATTAAAAATCCCTTTGGTCTAATCAAGGAAGCCAATCATAGGAGCCATTTTCCTTTTGCATTGTCCAAGGCATTAAAAATCCTTTTGGTCTAATCAACGAAGCCAATCATAGGAAACCTTGTCCTTTTGCTATCTCAAACGTTCACGTGATAAAATCTCTCAAAAGCTATTCGTTGTTGATTATGCTATGAATATTTAAAAACATCTGGCTTCGATTCTTCACAGAATATATTTTATTGTTTGAATTTTTTATAACGCTCACAGTTACAAAGATTAAAGCAATAGAATCAGTTTTTAGAATAACGAAAACAACATTTATTGAAAAAAATAGCTGGAATAATGAAAATTGCTTTTATCAAACAAATAGGTGGAATACTGAAAATGAAATGAGGGAAAAATGTGTTTTTATTCTAAAGTACGTGAAGTTAGTGAATGACGCTTGCAGATTCTTAAAAAGCAAGGAGGTAATGTCGGCCATCTTTGGTCATATTTTTAATGGGAAGGAATCTCTGTTTGAAAAATGGAATTAAGGAGATTTATGGATTTAATTGTTGATAGAAAGCTGTTTTATCGCTTGGGCACGGGATATAATCTTTCGTCGATGTAGTTAGATAGGTAAAACGGTGGCAATCTTTGAGTTTGAATATTTAAAAGGGATATTACTATGTACTCATGGTATTTGGGGAAGGGAGGGGGGGGGGGGTATTCTGGCGCTATGATTTTTATTTAATAAAATGTTTATTGCTGTTTTTTTTTAATCCTTATTATTTTGTCAATATTGCGTCGTTAGAAAATACGACCTGGAAAACATTACTTTTGTAATTGTATTTTATTGAAAAAAAAGAAGAAAAATAGCCTGGTGAGGACACAGCCATTCGAAAAGGGATGGGATTGGGGGGGGGGGGGGGTACGAAGGGGGGCGGTCCCGACGGACACGGAAATTTATAGGGCGCCAATTTTATACTACCAACGTCATTTTTTGGCCTGTCACAAGTTTTGGGAAGGTGATTTTAAATACGTACTTGCACATACGAAATTTGTGGGATGAATGACATTTGATTAAAAATATACAAGTAATGTTTCGTGCCCTTGTGGGATAAGCTTTGAATATGCGTTGACAAATATTGATTCGGGGATGTCAAAATTCGAACTTCAAATCAAGGTGCTAACGAATGAAGATCAATTTTATTTTTTTGAACAAATCGCATTGTTAAAACGGTGTTGTTTTTATGGGGGATATTTCTGATCGTTTAGAAAAAAAAAACTTCTAAATCGTCAGTTTTGGAGTCATTGTAACAATTGCAAAAATGCTTTAAACTTTCTTCTGCCCCACATAAATATTAATATACATTAAAATAATTATTTTTTAAATTGTTAAGAAACTACATATTTTATACAGTGTTCAGTAAGTTTCCTATAACTTTTATTTAGAAAAAGTTTTTATGTGTTTTAACAAGTAAATCAGCAAAAAAGAAAAAAAAATTCTAGGGGGCAAAACTTACTGAGTTATGATACTTATAAATTTTCAACGAGGAAAAATGCATTTTTAGTGCCAGAAAACGATAATAATACATGAAGTGTAAAGTATCACAACTAAGTTTTTGTCTTGCAAAAATTAAAATTTTAACTCTATGTTGATTTTAAAGGCGCAGGTTTATCTGAACTAAAACAGCGTCTATACTTATGTATCAAAATTATTCAAGATATCTTAATTAACGGTCCTATAATTAAAATGTCTGTTGACAGCATAGTCTCATCGATTAATTATACGTTATAAAAGTAACAGGTTGTTGAAACCTGTTACCTGTGAACCAAAAATAACTATATTTCCCATCTCTAAAAAGGAGAAAAAACTGAATACAACGAATGGAAATACTGATCTGCGAAAATCCGCCATTTCGATCCTTTTTAGAAAAATACTTTCCCCGCAAAAACAATTTAGGAGGTCCCTAATTACAAACAGGTGACGTTAATTTCGAGATAACGCAAGAAAAATCGTTTCTTATAGATTATCATTCTTAAGTTCTACTTGCAAAATTTCATGAAATTTTACTCTTCAGCAAGAAAAAAAGTTACATACAATTTTTTAAGTTATAAATTTAATTTACTAATATGCTTATTTTATATAAGCACTAATGTTTTTAATTTTAATGCTTGTATTTTATGTGTTTCGTCTAAAATACAAGTTAGAAATTAGTATAGTTTTCAGATAATTAAAACGAAATTATTAACAATCGTCTTTGCTAAATTAATTAAGAAATGTCTTTATAACGCATACTTAATTCATGGATGATGATGATAATAATAATAATATAATTAATAACTTCGCAATTTTATTATTTTAATTGCATATTATTAATTAAGAAAAAAACTTTAATTTCTCAATAATTTGAAAAGATGAAATTGAACTTGAGTTAAAATTGATATTTATTTTAAGAGTTAAGTCAGCCAATGTAATACTGATTAATTATTGTAATCATTTTTCTTAATTTTTCATAAATTCAGTCAAATCACTGTCTTTTAAACGTTTTCGTTTGTCGAATTCGACGGGTTTCGATTCGCAATAACAATAATATGTTATTGTTATTATTATTAGTATTATTATATAATTATTATATTAATATTGTTAATTAAGAAAACTACTACATGCTAAAGTAAACAGTTTTTAAATTGGAGAACTATATAAAAAAGATTTTTAATGTTAAAGTCGGCCAGAAAAGGTCCATTTAAAATTTTTTTGTTAAGAACAAAACTATGCATATGAATTTAATATTTTTTTTATGCATATACTTCTCAAGCAAACGGTGTGTAAACTACGCTTATTATTCTTTTAATTTTACTAATTTTATGATTTATTTTTTTATCTTTATCTTTATTTTATAATTATTTCTTATTATTTATTTATTTATTTATTATTATTATTATTTTCGAATTTTCATTATTTCAAGATACATATATTAGAGGTCTGCACGGGCTGGAATTTCCAGGCCCGGTCTCGACCCGTAGGAAAATTATTTCGGCCCGGCCCGTTGTAAAACTCAAAAATTCTGCCCGTTTTGGCCCATTACAATTTCTACGATTTCTGAAAAATTCAGATTTTTATCATATATTTAAGATTCCTTTAAAGAATACTGCATACATATCTATAGAATGATTTTACAGGAAATACACATTAACAACATTAATTATTACTTAGGTTCTTATGCTTTCAACATTCGAATAAAGATTCATTAAAAAATTAATATGGCTTAGAATAAAAGAAGAAAAAAGAAAGCTAAAAACATCGTTATTTTTGAAGCTGTTTAATAAAAGAATATTTATAAAAATATTTCTATATCATTTTATTAAAGATTTAAAATGCAAATTCATTTTTAAATTCAAAAAAACTCCTTTCTGATGAATTTCTAAATTCATTTTTTTCTCAGAAACGCATAAGATTTGCAGGTATCTTTATTCAGAAACTAAATAATCGAATGGCGTTATATGTTTTTTGATACAAGCAATTTAAGAATACTACAAGCAAATAAAATATTCTCATAATTAGCGTTTTGAAAAGAATTTCCGGTAGTGATAGCATGGGAAGGGAGAAAAAACTGCAATCATTTGAGAAACTATCATATCTCAACAAGGTTATACAAGTATTTTATTTATCAAAAATGAAAAACGCTTTTCGATTCCAAATCCCTTCAATAGTTAAGCTTATTACTTATATACTTATACAATTTAAAACTAATCAGAAAATGTGTCAAACTTTCGCATTATTGAGAAATTTATTTAAAACCCCCCAAGAAGTATATACCCAAAGATTAAGCTAACATAAGTTCTTTATCGCTATTAATAATTTTACAAATCATGTTTTCTGTCCTACAGATCTTGAGAACAATTAAGTCTAGTTCCGGTCCTGCCAGTCTATTTGTAGAAAAATAATGCAAACTTGATCTCGGCCCGGCATGAGTCAGCTAAAAAAAAAAATTAAAACGGGTTACACACAATGTAATTCTCCGATGCCGATCTCTACACTGTGCATTTTTATATTGATGTTTTCAAACTAGTATGGCTCGTGACACACATTTATACTTATTCGCGTTAAAACCATTTGCGTTGAAAATAGCTCATATTTTATCGTTCCTGCTTAAATTTTCAGAACGGGCCGGTAGGTCCAAAATTTTTTTTATCGGCCCGGCCTGTCTGGCCCGTTCAATTTTTTTGCCAGCCCGGCCCGTTGAAAAAACTATTCTAAATCTGCCGGCCCGGCCCGTTAGAAAATTCGAAACGATTCCGCCGGCCCGGACGGGTACGGACTACGGGCTAAGCCCGGGCCCGTGCATATCTCTAATATACAGGGTGTTTCTAAATTCATGGTTCAAACTTTAAGGGGTGGTAGTACACATCAAGACAAACAATATTAAATAAGAAACTTAGGGTCCCAAACGTCTTCCGAAGGAGATAGGCGCCATTAAAGTTTAGGGTCCAAAAATTCAAATGATTATAAAAAACAGAAAAATTGGTCGATTCTTTGCGGTTTTCACTAAAACTATTCTTTATGTCAGTATTGTTCCGAAAATAAATTATAAAGATAAATTTCAAAATATGCCAATAGAGTTTGGAGTAACGAAAAACTATTTTTTACTGTTATTTTTTGCATCTCATTAAATTTTTTTAGAAGCTTTGAAATAAACTTAAATTTTGAGCTCAAAATCTAAATCGTTGGGAGTGGTTAAGTAGCGCAAACTGAATTGTGGGGGGAGGTTCAAATTTCAAATGATTATAAAAAACGGAAAAATCGGTTAATTGATTTGAGATTTTCACTAAAATTATTCTTTATGTCAGTATTATCTTGAAAAAAAATTATAAAGATAAAATTCAAAAAATGACGATAGAGGGCGCTTTAGATTTTGGAGTAACGTACAACTATTTTTTACCGTTATTTTTTGCATTTCATAAAATTTTTTAGAAGCTTAGACATAAAATTAAATTTTGAGATGAAAATCTGATCGTTGGGAGTGGTTAAGTAGCGCAAACTGAACTGTGTTCAATGGGGGTGGGGAGTTTCGAATTTCAAATGATTAAAAAAAAAAACGGAAAAATTGGTCGATTCGTTTGCCGTTTTCGCTAAAACTATTCTTTATGTCAATATTTCCTTGAAAATAAATTTTAAAGATTAATTTCAAAAAATACCGTTAGAGGGCGCCTTAAACTTCAGAGTAGCCAACAACTATTTTTAACCATTATTTTTTGTATCTAATTAAATGCTTGCAAAAGTTCAAACTTAAATTTTGAGCTCAAAATCTGCATCGTTGTGAGTAATTAAGTAGCGGAAAATTGAAATGTGTTCGAGGGGTCGGGAGGGTAACATTTTAACTCCTGAACACAGTTCAGTTTGCGCTTCTTAACACCTCCTATCGATTTAAAATTTGAGCTCAAATTTTAAATCTAAGCATTTGCAAGCATTTAATTAGATAAAAAAAAACAACGGTTAAAAATAGTTGTTGGTTACTCTAAAGTCTAAGGCACCCTCTAGCGGTATTTTTTAAAATTAATCTTTAAAATTTATTTTCAAGGAAATATTGACATAAAGAATAGTTTTATCGAAAACGGTAAACGAATCGACCATGTTTTCCGTTCTTTATAATCATTTGAAATTTGAATCCCCCACACCCATTGAACACAGTTCAATTTGCACTACTTAACCACTCCCAACGATTCAGATTTTCATCTCAAAATTTAAGTTTATGTCTAAACTTCAAAAAAATTTTTATGAGATGCAAAAAATAACGGTAAAAAATAGTTGTACGTTATTCCAAAATCTAAAGCGCCCTCTATCGGCCTTTTTTTGAATTTTATCTTTATAATTTATTTTCACGATAATACTGACATAAAGAATAATTTTAGTGAAAATCGCAAATCAATTGACCTGTTTTTTCCGTTTTTTATAATCATTTGAAATTTGAACCTCCCCCCACAGTTCAGTTTGAGCTACTTAACCACTCCCAACGATTTATATTTTGAGCTCAAAATTTAAGTTTATTTCTAAGCTTCTAAAAAAATTTAATGAGATGCAAAAAATAACAGTAAAAAATAGTTGTTTGTTACTCCAAAGTCTAAAGCGCCCTCTATTGACATTTTTTGAAATTTATCTTTATAATTTATTTTCAAAACAATTTTGCCATAAAGAATAGTTGTAGTGAAAACCGCAAACGGATCGACCAATTTTTCTGTTTTTTATAATCATTTGAATTTTTGGACCCTAAACTTTAATGGCGCCTATCTCCTTCGGAAGACGTTTGGGACCCCAAGTTTCCTATTTAATATTGCTTGTCTTGATGTGTACTATCACCCCTTAAAATTTGTACCATGAATTTAGAAACACCCTGTATATATAATATATATATATGTATACTTTATATTTAGAGAAAGGAATTTTTATGCTGATGCCAGATTGTTGAACAGCACAAAGAATTAAATTTCTTTTCAAATTAAAATATGTATTTACACATGACTATTAAAAACACAAATAAAACTTTAAAATAATATTATAGTGATCGATTGTTAAAATCAGGTAATATGGAAAATTAATGCATACAAATTGTATTTAGACGCGAATATTAAAAATTTAAGAATATCTTAAAATAATTAAATCATTACGCGTGTACCACATTTAATGTAAAATACCGAAATATTAAGTGTTGTCATATGAAAAATGTCTAAAATAATTAAATTATTATGCATGAAAATATTTTAATAATAAACATTAATTAGCACTTAAAAAGTTCAAACACTGATATTTCCAAGTACTTTTAAATGGAATAATATATTTATACGTGAATATTAAAAAGGGGAAAAATAAAAATTGCAATTAAATTTTCGCACGCAAAACCCATTTAATAGTGAAAATTGCATTATACATCACGATTTTCTTATGGACGATATTAATGGGATCTCACATTGCGAATCACATGACTAGTAGCCATGTAGTCCGGCTATAGCAACTTTGTTTATAAATTTCTTCACTTGATGCAGCATAAATAGTGATAAATGCATGCATAAAATGCGTTCAATTTATTTTATACCAATTACTATTCGATGAATACATATTAAAAAATTCATATATATTTATTAATTAAAATAAACAATTTACATTTTAATAATAACATATTGAATATGTATAATGCCGCAATAAAATGAAGAAAATAATTCATGCATAAGTTATACATGTTCTTCAAAATATTTAAAACACGATCAAAATATGAAATATAAGCTAAAAATTTCAAAATACAATGCTTTTCAGTACCATGATTCTGAATGTTATTCACAGCGAGACGGAGTTTTTTCAGATCTCGAACTCAAAGGAAGAATATTGTCCATAGTATCGCTATGTCCGAGAGGCACCGACATTATTTACCTAACCATTTTATTCAAGCTAATTTTCAAATGTATAATTTATCTTGTTTCTCAATCTCACAAACAGCCATCAGCTGTCACCACAGTGGTGGATGAGGCCATAGTAACCAAAAATACTGAATTCAAGGAAAAAAGCATAGAAAACTGATTACAGAAGGTAGTCCTCGTTCGTGATAATATCATTTAATTTTCTATAACTAGGTAATATTTTCAAAACAAGACAAATTATAGTGTTTTCAGAGTGTGCCTAGTCTAAACGCGGGTTGGCAAGCCTAGTTTGTTTGAATTGGCCGTTTAATGTTGACAAGCGCAAAGCGTTTTGACAAATTTACAAATTCACCTTTTAACGAAAAGATATAAAATTGGAAGACCTGTTTATGGAAGGGACTTAGAATCGATCTCAGTTTTCTATTTTATTATAATTAAATTACCTATCAAGTTATAAACGATTTTGATCCCATGATCACGATTTTTTCTTCCTTCGTTGAACTGTTGATCTACTTTCGTCGGGAAATGCGGTTCAAAACGTCAAACGGTTTGAAAATCTATAACATTTGAAAAAAAAAAAAAAAAAAAAAAAAAAAAAAAAAAAAAAAAACAGAAAACAGAAAACAGAAAACTGAGTGCGATTAAGTAGTTTCTGAACAACAACACCTGCTAGTTTCACGCATTTCCGAACTAAAATAAGTTAAAACTTATGTCACAAATTTGTCCTTTTTGATTTAAGGGCACCCTTAATATTGAAATATCAATTAAAGTTTGAATTGATGTTTTCGTTTATCAGTAAAGAAAGTGAAAGAATATTGTCCACTGTTTTATTGATAAAATGTTCTGTTCTTACTCTTTCCGGGTAAGGAACAAGAGCAAGAAAAAATATTACTGTTGAACGCATTGTGTAACAATAAGCTATAATTTAATACTTTCAAATAATAGCTATCTCTTTCAAATGTTACCTGAAATAAATTTATTTCATTTATAATACTGATATTTAATTGACTCCATCTCTTCAAAAGAATTGAGCGCAACTAACATTTGAATTGCCATATATGTCTATTATTGCAAGCACAGAAAAAAAGAAAGAAAATAAAATAATATTTTAATACTTTTTAACTATTTTATCAGGTGTTTGAGGTGGGGCAGTGTTCGACGATTGCTAACGTATGATATGAAAAGGAGGAATTCAAAATTAGTAAAATTTTTAAAGTTATGTATCTACAGCATCCCCCCACCCATCACCAAACAGGGTAACTTTCTGGCATGATTGCTCAATTGATTTGCAATCTTAAACTGAAAATATCTTCAGGCATTGGTTCTCAAAATCGAGTAGTGGTTTCCAATCTTTGATAAAAAAAAAAATAAAGAAATATCATAAAGTTTGTGAAATTTGGCGATTTCAAACAAATTTTTGCACAGTAATGACCAAGAGAGGTAAGTGTGCATGATCATTTATAACTTAATCAATCACTTATAACTTAAGATGTAACACATTTATGAAAAAAATGAAATATTCCATTCCATTTTTAAATCCTTTTCGTCATGTGGCCAAATTTACTACTTTTTAGGGTTTCGTTCATCTGACAAATCCCTATTCGTCTCTGTTCTCTGTCTGTCTGTCCGTCTATCTATCACAGAGTCCGTACACAAACATTATATAAGTCAGAGAGTTCAAATTTTGTATACTTACTAGCGAGCTACGCCCGCTAGCAGGGACACTTTTTCCAAACGAACCTCGATATTAAGCAGTATATAATAAGCAAAAAAATTCATTTAATAAGCAAGTCTTGGTTTTCGAATCCTCAAGCACAAAAAAGTAAATTAAAGAGCTATGGTTGTTATGCGCCCATTATCCCGTTAAAAATATGTGATTTCGCACGGTGAGAGCTACGCGCACTTGGAAAAAAAGATTGTGGATCGAAGCCTTGGTCGCTTCGTGCCCATCGTCCCGTTAAAATTTTTTGGTTTTGCACGGTTGGTGCTACGCGCCCATAAGACATTTTTTCTTATTTTTTGGTTCATCAGAAGCAAACTTTTACGCAGATTCTGAATATGTAATCAGTTTTTTCTACTTTAAAAACTGTCTGCATGATGGTTTAAGAAAAAACGCGGCCTGTTTTATTTCTAAGTTCAATATTTTAGCGAAAACTACGGTAAATAACCGACGGCAGGTCAAAAAAATTGATGCGGAAGAAAGCGCACTTAGTGCGGGAAGAAAAAGAGGTTTTCGGCTGGTTCTTCTTTTAACCAAAGGGGAAAAGTTCTAGTCATTCACCGCAAGGTGGAGCAGTGTTCTGCTTGCGAGCTCCGTTTGGGAAACGAGTCGTTTTGCGTTTCGTTTTCCGAGCGGTTTTTAATTCATAACTTTTTAATTTTGGTCCCACGGTCTCGAAAATGCCCGAAATGACTTTCTCGGAATTTTTCGAATCGAAAGACGCCTCTCGCGACTTCCAACTCGCCCGCGTTGCGAACTGTAATCGGCTTCAAGCAGACAGAGGCGCACGGATTTTATTAGTATAGACTAGCGAGCTACGCCCGCTAGCTGGGCCACTTTTTCCAAACGAACCTCGATATTAAGCAGTATATAATAAGCAAAAAAAATCATTTAATAAGCAAGACTTGGTGTTCGAATCCTCAAGCACAAAAAAACTAAATGGTTGTTATGCGCCCATTATCCCGCTAAAAATATGTGATTTCGCACGGTGGGCTCTATGCGCACTTGAAAAAAAAGATTTTGGATCGGAGCCATGGTCGCTTCGCGCCCATCGTCCCGTTAAACATATTTGGTTTTGCACGGTTGGCGCTACGAGCCCATAAGACATTTTTTCGTATTTTTGGTTCATCAGAAGCAGACTTTTACGCAGATTCTGAATATGTAATCAGTTTTTTTCTACTTTAAAAACTGTCTGCATGATGGTTTAAGAAAAAACGCGCAAAAAAAGTTTCGGTATACTTCGGCCTGTTTTATTTCTAAGGTCAATATTTTAGCGAAAACTACGGTAAATAATCGACGGCAAGTCAAAAAAATTGATGCGGAAGAAAGCGCACTTAGTGCGGAGTGAAAAAGAGGTTTTCGGCTGGTTCTTCTTTTAGCCAAAGGGGTAAAATTCTAGTCGTTCACCTCAAGGTGGCGCAGTGTTCTGCTTGAGAGCTCCGTTTGGGAAATGAGACGTTTTCCGTTCCGTTTCCCGACCGGGTTTTAATTCATAACTTTTTTAATTTTGGTCCCACGGTCTCGAAAATGCCCGAAATGACTTTCCCGGAATTTTTTGAATCGAAAGATACCTCTTGCGACTTCCAACTCGCCCGCGTTGCGAACTGTAATCGGCTTCAGACAGACAGACGGACACACAGAGGCGCACGAATTTTATTAGTATAGATAGCTGAATACCTCTTGTCACGCAACAAATCATAAAATTTTGAAAAAGAGTATTATTTTAATTAAAATATTATTTTTAATATCATCAGTTCATATTTTGTTGTTTTTCCTCTTCCAATTACTCTATTTCTTTTACTTCTAAAAGAAATGGAATACTTCTGTTACCACAATTACAAAATTGGAATAAAAAACTGCGAAATAATTAATATCTCAAAAATCAATTGCGATAATTTTTTTTTAAACAAACTGCATTCAAAAGTACATTTTTTCCCTATACGATGTTGTAAAAATTGAAAATGTGCGATATTTAGAAACTTAAAAATTTTCAGTAGCGTAAATTTCAAAATTGAAATTTTGTTTCTTCTATATTGTAAGCAAGTTTAAATGAAATTATTATATATGTAACATAAATTAATGGATTAAATAAATTAGGTGAAAAACGTGCTTATTTGTTTTTATTTCATCCTATTACATCCTATTTATCATCTATTTTGACATGCGAAGTGAAATATTTTATATATTTAATAAATCCTTATTCGTTTAAATTACTTGCCGCCTCTGGTGACCAGTTTTGTCTCCCTTAAATTTATGCTAAGCTTTGCAATATTTTACTTTTATTCATAATTTTATTTACTTGCGTAGCTTCACTGAGTCTGCAGATTTTGATAGAGAAATCAAGAAATTATGCGATCAAGGCAGCATTTAGAAGGAAAATTCAATATTCTGTTCCGGTTGGCGCGATTGGCAAGAAATCCCAAACTAGCGCCGAAAAACTGTTTTTCGTTTGTTAATTTAATGATAAAGTGTTTTGAAGGAGATATTAAACGAAACCCTCTATGCAGTCTGCGACCACACTTATCCACTTGTTATTAAAATCAAAAATTCATTTTTTACTCAAAATAAGAAATTTAGATTCGAGTGATTTGAAGTCGATCGATAATTCTGAAATATCGACTTAAAAAAACTGTGTTCAATACCCGAAAAAAAAGAAAAAAAAAAAAAAAAGAGGGAGGCGAATGATGGGGAATGGTGTAAAATATTGTTTGAGTACAGCACTAAATGAAATTTCAAAACTTTAATCAATAATTTTTATTTCTAATAAAAATGGTAGTAATAATAAAAATATTCTTACTGAAATGAACTTTCTACACTATCAAACATTAAGATAAAATTATTTTCGATTTTCAAAGATTTTCAAAGATGATGAAGTTTAACAAAATTTTACTACATTACGTAGTTTAAATAGCCGTCTATGGACGTGAAAGGATTAAAAGTATATTTCAAACAGTGTTATTTATTTTTCAACTGAAATATATTAAATTATATTCCAAGGAATATTTCTAGAACATAATAAATTCATATTCAAGCCTTCTCCAAAGAAATTGGGCATAATGCCGCTTATGAATGATGAATGGTGTAAATACAATTATAGTTATGCTATCAGTGTTACAGTTAAAACAAATTTTAGAATATTGCGTGATAATACTTCAAATATATTTTTCAATCGATCGTCATTAACCATATAGTGTATATACAGCTATATTCACCCTACATTTTAATTTTTTTTTCACATATTATTCTTTTAGCAACGATTTTTTTTTAATGATAATACAAATAATAATAGGTATATTTATTATAAGGAACACTCTGAGCGCGAGTAATGCTCGCTCTTGACGGTTTATTTAGAAAAAAAAGTCTTTTTTTTCCCCCCATTTTTAATTCGCCGAAAATAATAGATTATTTGTAGGATGCGTTAAATTAAGATTCAAGGGGAATTAAGTCACTAAAAAACCCATCTAAAATCTAATTATAAAGCTTCTCGCAAATACATACTTGCCGCTTTCTAATACAATCAAAAAAATTATGCTTGTTTGTAAATTTATGAAATTTACGTAAAATTCTTATTTGCATATCAATAAATCAAAAAAAAAAAAAAAAAAAAAAAAAAAAAAAAAATTAAAAAAAAAACTACTTTTAATAAAATAGTCTCAAATTCGATTTTCAATCAATTATAATTCAATGTGTAATAAATTTATCAATAGCTGAAAGATGCCTTTGGTTTCAAATGATTTGTATAAATATAGCTGCAGATTTTATGCTTTTACTAAATAAATAATATACAGTTCGTCAACGATATTAGAAAATTTTATATTGTTGAGCGTTACATCGGCATAAATGGGCATTCATAATTCAGTATTAAGGTTCTCAATTGCTCCACCACCAAGCGCAAAACGTTTTGACACATTTACAAGTTACGGAAAGATATAAAACTGGGATGCCTGACTATGAAAGCGATTTCGAATTGAACTTAATTTTCCATTTTATGATAGTTAATTTATACCTATCCAGTTCTAAGCTGTTTCGATCAAGTAATCATCCGTTTTTCTCCTGGTTTTCGAACGGTTTTTCTGCTTTCGTCGGGAAATGTGTTCAAAAACGTCAACTTTGAAGGCTTGTTATGAAAGATCTTTTGTGTTTAAAAAAAAAAAAACAGGAAATTGAGTGCAATTAGACAGTTTCTGAATAACACCTGCTATTTTCATGCATTTCCGCACAAAAATAAATTAAAGCATATGTCACGAAGTTGCCCTTTTTGATTTAAGAACAACCTTGAAGGACGTATTGGACAAGTATTTACAGATGTATATATGTGATAAATATGTATATACATTGTAAAAAAATGTTTAAAAATCTGAACTATATTTTATTTAAAGGGCAATAATAAAAACACTTTCTGCTTTTTTTAATTCGTTATATGCTTTTACGAATTAATAAAATAAATAAAATTTTGTTTGTAAAATAAAAACAAAACAAAATAAAATTTTGTTTTGTAAAATAAATAAAATTGTTAAATAAATAAATAAACAGTCCATCAACGATATTAGAAAATTTTATATTCTTGAGCGTTGCTTTTTGAAATCGGCATTCATAATTCAGTATTGAAGGATGTATTGGATATGTATTCACAGATGTATATACGAGATAAATATGTATATAAATGATAAAAAATGTTTAAAATCTGAAAAATATTTTATTTAAAAACAACAAAAAAATTCTGCTTTTTTTATTCGTCATGTAAATAGTTAAACAAATAAATCTTTTTAACTGGAAACAAGTTGGAAATTGCACGTAAAGCGCAGCAAATGAGGTGCGTTCGTTGATAACGAAGTTTTAAAATATTCTTGCTGATATAGTAGAGCGTACTTTGGATACAGTATAGTGGTCGAAATCTTTGTGTTCCTGTAAATATGCAGGGAGTAATTTTTATTATACTTCATTAACGTATATCTTATTCATAAAATGTGAAGTAGTTTAATATAATTAAAACACCCCCCAAACAATGTTTCCCGTATTACATTATTTAGTGGAATACATTTGTGTGGCCCTGTAATTTAATAATAAATATTCTTTGCATCACAGATGCAAAGAATATGTATTCTTAGTACAAAATGTATTTTTAGTACATATTTCATAGATTCATGTCAATTCTGTTATATTCAAATGTGGTAACACCATTAAAATGCATTTGAAACTTTTTCCCCATTGACCGTAATGTAACGGAATCCTTTTGATTGCCCCTGTAATTGATCAATGCATCCGATTTTCATAACATTTGAAATGACTCGACAAAATTATGTAAAAAATATACGTTTTAAATTTCAAACGATTAAAAGGCATTTGAAACTTTTTTCCCCATTGACCGTAATGTAACGGAATCCTTTTGATTGTCCCTGTAATTGATCTATCCATACGATTTTCATAAAATTTGAAATGACTCGACAAAATTATGTAATAAATATACGTTTTAAATTTCAAACGATTAAAATGCATTTCAAACGATTAAAATGCATTTGAAACTTTTTTCCTCATTGACCGTAATGTAACGGAATCCTTTTGATTGTCCCTGTAATTGATCTATCCATCCGATTTTCATAAAATTTGAAATGACTCGACAAAATTATGTAATAATTATGTATTTTAAATTTCAAACGATTCGGTTGGGTAGTTTTTGTGTTGTTATATGCGGACGGACAGACAGACGGACAGACAGACAGACGGACAGACGGACGGACTGAGCGACAACAATAGGTGCTACGTATTTACATAATAACGAACGCACCTAAAAAGGAAAACGAGCAGATTCACGCAGAGGAAACACCGATTAGCGTTTTGGTGATTTGACACCTCACACTTGCAGAGTAATGTGACTTCTAATGACACTCACTAATGGATTTCTAGTTTGAGTAGTGGATTTGAACTAGCCTATGTTTCAAAGAGAAACAAAATGGCCGGCTTGGTATATTTTTTTATCTTAAAGTAAATCGAAAGCGTTTTAGGCATTTTTCTAACGGAAGCACTTAATTGATAGATACGGATGACAGAATGATTGACGTTCGGCGAATCCGGAAAACACGGTGGGCTCATGAAGCAGGCAGTTATGTTTTCCGTCCAATTGACGCGGCAGTGTGTTTGAGGACATCAGGTCTTTCTTATTGGAAAATTCGATGATTGTGTAGCAGCGGGATGTCTCATTAAAGCCTGGTGCAGCGTGAAATCTGGTAACACTTTGTTGCTCATCAGTCGTCGAATTTTGCAATGGGAAAGCCATGGTGTTCTCAGACGCACTGCCGCGTCAATTGGACGGAACACATAATTCCCCCTCCTTAATGTGCGGTTTTACAGAAAATGTATATATTTTACAATTTATTGAGCCTTTTAGTGTGCGATTTATATTTCTTTCCTTATACTCCAAAATGATTGGTAAGAGGAAAAAGGAATAAATATCTTTTACCTTGCTCAGTAACGCTGACCCCTAATCCCATCCTTTAAAATCCATACTCACGACCTTCATGAAAAACCACTCCTTTGACTGGAGTCGTACTGAACGTTCTATGGTGAATGAAAACATATAAAATTAATATTAGCAATGTAATTATTGCTATATTGTTGACGGTAGAAGGAGAAAAAATATTGTATCCTTAGTGACTAATTATATGTTTAATTTCTTATTCGTCATTAAAATATAAAATAAAAAGTGAATACATCGAGACACCCGAAAAGAGGTTCTTCCCGAGAATTATAAAACAGACAACTAGAATGATATATGATGCATTAAAGTTCAAACACAATGAACAACGCGGCAGCTTACAGATGAAGGTGTAATAATGGGTTGGTGAAGAAAACCACAAAGATCTGATCAGCATGAAATGTAAATGTAGTTTTTCATTCTTTAAATGATACAAGTTCTTGGCTACAGATAATGACACAAAATAATTAGCAGTTTCTTTGAACTTTCTTCAAACATTTTTCTTCAGGGACTACACAAGTTATATACACCTCACAACAGCGGACGTACGCACAACCACGCCGGATATTCCAATCGCGTCCCTCGATGTCTGACCACGTAATACGAAAGCGGTATATTTAAATTTCAACCGGTCTCGTTTTTATGACGTTTCGTACCTTTTCATGCGAATACCCCTAATATTATAAACCATCTTAAAAATTCAAATAATTAAAGAGAATTACATTAATATATCTATAAATAGTAAATTCTCTAACTATCATTTACTTAGAATTAGTTTTGTTTCATCTTCAAAATTGCAATTCAAATAGTTCTATCATATATTTTAGCAATAGAATCAAAATAAAGTATTTAAACCTACAAACACTGTATTTTTTAAAAAGAGATTTCTTTTAGTAGAACTTTAAATTTAGTAATCGCTGTCTAAGAGGTGGGCATTCCGTAAAATAAAGAGTTGTCTGCCAGGGAAACATTTAAAAAAATAAATATAATTAAATATAATTAAATAACAAATTCAATATTAATATTATTGATTAATAATCCCATCATTCCAAACATAATACAAGTATTAGTTATATAAAATTTAAATAAAAGAACAAAAATTAATTTAAAATTCTTTTATCTTTTTATGTCAATTTCGATAATGTTAAGTATTATATACGTAAAATTTTTTAACCAAATGCGAAGGATAACTATATTTTATTGAATTCAAGATCCTGAAAAATAAGTTTGGCTGGCCCCGGCCCGATAATCCAGGGAAAAAAAAAGTCCCGGCCCGGTCCGGCGCAAGTCTTCAGAAAAAAAAATAAGGCCCGAGCCCGGCCTGGCCCGGCCCTAAAGCCGTTATTGGGAATCGGGCCGGCTCAGGCTTCGGGATATTTTTATCGTTAGAAAGGAAATATTACCTCCACTGTTTTATTTATTTATTTTTTTTAAATCTGACTTAATTTTTCTCCATCTACGACTTTTAACGCATATTTCTCTCTAATGCATATCTCTCTCTTTTAAAATTCACTTGTAAATATAGTTTTATTCCGTACTTTTCAATATTTGCCTGCTTTTAATGTGTAATATTAACTTTATTTCTGTTTGAAAGTTTTATCATAGTCACAAGTCAATAATTTTTTAACTGGGAATTTTTATTCTTTGCGCCGTTAAATAGTTGGCAACAATTTAAAATGATTTTATTTTTTTAAATGTGTAAAAAGTATCTCTCTCTTAAAATACGGAATTTAAAATGGAAATAAATCATCAAAAAATGAGTCAAATTAAAAATAAAGGCAGACTGCACACCAGGAACTTCTAATGTATAAAATGATATAAAATTTTTAAATACCTATCTTATACTATAATGCGAGCAAAAATTGTGTGTGTGTGTGTGTGTGTGTGGGTAAATTTTATCTCAAAAACGGCTCTAACGATTTTCGCAAAAATTTGGATTTTACCATTTTCGGGCACGAGAAAACCATTGGGCTAGGTCCCATGTTCGGGAAAATTCGATTACTGGGTCATTTTGGGTCACAATGGGTCAGGATCAAGCTATTTATATCTAGAGAACGGCTGGATGGATTTTAAGGCAATTTTGTATCCAATCGTTTTTTGGCACGAGAAAACTATTGGGCTGGTTCACATGTTCGAAAAATTTCGATTAGTGGGTCATTTTGGGGTCATTATGGGTCAAGCCATTTTTATCTAAAAAACGGCTCTAACGATTTTGACCAAATTTTATATTGTATCGTTTTGGATTACAAGAAGACCATTGGGTTAGGTAACATGTTCAAGAAAATTCGGTAAGTGGGTCATTCTTGGGGTCATTGTGGGTCATGCTATTTTTATCTAGCTATTTTCTCACGCAATTTTCACTAAAAATTGCATTCTATGGTTTTCGGGCACGAGAAAAACATTGGGCTAGGTTACATGTTCGAGAAAAAATTTCAATGGGTCATATTGGGTCATTAAGAGTCTGGGTCAAGCTATTTATATTTAAAGAACGGCGTGATGGATTATAACGAAATTTTGTATGTAACAGTTTTTTGACATGAGAAAACTAATGGGCTAAATCACATGTTTGAGAGATTTCGACTATGAGGGTCATTTGTGGGTCATAATGGGTCATGGTCAACCTATATCTAAAGAACAGGAGGATCGATTTTAACGAAATTTTGTATGCAACATTCTTTTGGCACGATAAAATCATTGGACTAGGTTACATGTTCGAAAAATTTCGATTAATGTGTCATTTTGGGTCATTAAGAGTCCGGGTCAAGCTATTTATTTTTAAAGAACGGCGTGATGGATTATAACGAAATTTTGTATGTGACAGTTTTTTGACATGAGAAAACTAATGGGCTAAATCACATGTTTGAGAGATTTCGACTATGAGGGTCATTTGTGGGTCATGATGGGTCATAATGGGTCATGGTCAAACTATATCTAAAGAACAGGTGGATCGATTTTAATGAAATTTTGTATGCAGCATTTTTTTGGCACGATAAAATCATTGGACTAGGTTACATGTTCGAAAAATTTCGATTAATGGGTCATTTTGGATCATAAAGGGTCTGGGTCAAGCTATGTATAATTAAAGAACGGCAGGATCAATTTTAACGAAATTCTGTATGTAACAATTTTTAGAAACGAGAAAACTTATGGACTAAGTCACATATTCGAGAGCTTTCGATTATAAGGGTCATTTGTGGGTCTTAATATGTCAAGGTCAAGCTATATCTAAAGAATGGGTGGGTCGATTTTAACGAAATTTTGTATACAACATATTTTTGGCATGAGAAAATCATTGGGGTAGGTCACATGTTCGAGAAATTTCGATTGGTGGGCCACTTTTGGGTCATTCTAATTTTATCTTGACAACGTTTCGCGCAATTTTGATTAAATTTTGTATTTTATCGTTTTCGGTCACAAGAAAATCATTGGGTTAGGACAGATTTTTGTGAAAATTCGATCAATGGGTCATTTTGGATTATAAGGGGTCAGGGTCAAACCAACTATATCTAAAAAACAGCTCAATCTATTTTATCTAAATTTTGTATCTAATGTTTTTCGGCATGTTAAAACTAAAGAGCTAGGCCACACGTTTAAGAGATTTCGATTATAAGGGTCATTTGTTGCTCATGATGGGTCATGCTAATTTTATATAGAAAATGGTACTCACCATTTTGACTATACTTTGTATTATATCGTTTTTGAGCAAGAGAAAACCATTTGGCTTGGACACATGCTCGCGAAAATTCTATTAGTGGGTCATTTTGGGTCTTAATGAGCTAGGGTCATTCTAATTATATACAATAACGACTCAATCAATTTTACCTAAATTTTGAAACAAAACGTTTTTTGTCACGAGAAGACTATTGGGCTGAGTCGCATGTTAAACAAAATTATATTAGTGGGTCATTTCGCTTCATTGCTGAATGCTGCCAAGCTAATTTTACCTAAAAAATAGCTTGAACGATTTTGATTCAATTTTATATTCTACTGTTTTTGATTACCTGAAGACGATTGAGCTATGTCACATGCTTGATCAAATTTGATTAGTGGCTCATTTTGGGTAATATGGGTCAGGGTCACGAGAATATGGCAAAAGCCAATAACTTGGTGATATTTGACAAAATATTGGCGACATATGGCCAAAAAATCGACTATAAAAATTACGAAAACCAAAGCACGTATTTGGAGCCAAATGAAAGAATGCCTCCAAATTTGGCTATATCTAGCAAAATATATTGTCTTTCAGAATGTAAAGAATTTTTTTATACATTCTTAAGAGGATTCGAGATGCATGGTTAAACCAATCAGAGTCGAGCTAAAAAAGTGATTTAGATCGATGTCCTTTCGTTGTAAAATTTAAAATAAAATAAAATTTATAAATATGCGCATAAAAACATAGTTTTCTTATTGATTGTTTTTCTAAATAATACTATTATAAACATGTTTTACAGTAATAATACAGAGTTAATGATGCAGTGAAAATACTATATCGAGTTGAACACAAAGTTAATTTTGACCGAGCTAAGCTCGGTCTCCCCTACTAGTTTATAATTTTTGCTCCTATAAAACTTTTTTAATGGAACAATGTTGAGCAACTTTAACATTAAATATCTCTTGAACTAATTATTGCATTTAAAAACAGTCTACACCAGCGTTTTTACCAAACAATTCTCTATAATAAAACTAATTTCCATATTTTTCTACGTAACACCTCTCCTTATATAAACGAAATAAGACCTCCGGTCCCAAAAAATTCATTGCTAGTGGCGGTGACAGCGTTAGTTACTTTTTTTTTTCAGAATAGAGATAATACTTTTCTACAAGTATATACAGGGTGTTTCAAAAATGAGCGGTATATTTGAAAAATCAATAAAATCTAAACGGACAGCGATATAAATACACCGTTTGTTGCAATATGCTTGGGACAACATTAAATTTTCAGGCAGACAAGCTTTCGAAATTAGTTACAATTTTCAACAACAGATGGCGCTGCAGTCTGTAAAATCTAAAGTATGATATTTTCCACACATCCACCATGCGCAGCAATAATATGACATAGTCTCTGAACGAAATTACCAGAACCTTTATAAACTTGTCAGGCGGGATGGCTTCACATGCAGAAGGGATGTACTGCTTCAGTTGCTCAATTGTTTCTAGATTGTGGCGGTACACCTGCTCTTTCAAGTCAAAAATCCTCTGTTCTAAGAATTAAACCATTTTTTCACAGCAAACTTGCAATCTGTGAACAGCACACGCTTACAGCAGAAAGACGACTTAAGAATGGCGAACTCACAGACTGCATTTCTTTCAATATCTTTGAAATTTCCTACTGCGCCATCCGTTGTTTAAAATTGTAATTAATTTTGAAAGTTTGTCTGCCTGGAAATTTACTGTTATCCCAAGCATATTACAACAAACGGAGTAATTCTATCGCTGCTCGTTTATTTTTTATTAATTTTTCAAATATACCGGTCATTTTTGAAAGACCGTGTATTTTCTTTATATGCGTACATATTAATTTTCAAATGAGAGCGTGAGTTTCAAAACACGCCTTAACCAACATTTAAAAAATTGACTTGTCCCTATCAATCAATTCTATCGGGGAACTTGCTTCGAGAAAACACTACAATATGAAGGGGAAAAAAACAGATTTATTGTGTATTTTTGGCATTGTAAAATTTAGCATACAATGAAAACCAGTGGACACAGTCTGAGAATTTTGGCGATTTCCCAAAATTTGATTTTCTGTGTAAGGCAATTTTTGAAAATCACGTCCTCATATCTTTATTCCAATAAGTAGCAATAAAATAATTCAAAAGATCAGAGTCGGCTATTTTTAAATATATAAAAATAGCAAACTTTTACGTAATTCATTTTTTTCTCATAAATTTTATTTCATCATTAGCCTCCCTCTTTAAATATTTTCGTCACGAACCAACGTTTACCATAGAAAAGAGGTACATTATACAGAAACACCAATCAATCAGTTATTGCCTCGGAGCGGAATTGTAAGGTAATTCCAGAAACATCGTTCCGTTTTCGAAATTTTCTTATATAACGACCTACAGGTCTCTTATATAAGTCGCCTATATCTGGAATAATGTTTTTTATGCGACTACTTAAAATATACATCCTGCTTTTCTTTCTCCTTTATTAACTCTCAGCGTTATGTAACGGAATAGAGAAAAAAAATGTAACTGGTCTTCTCGGCTCTTTTGCAAGATTCGTATCATCGGTATTTCCCGCCCCCCTGTGTAATTAGAAGCAATAGAAGCAAGTTTCTTTTATCTGGAGGCTTTCCAAGGAAACATTTAGGTTAATGATAAAACAACGTTGCGCGTTTCTACTAATCAAGTTCGCGGTATGTTGAAAACGAAACAATGAAACAGTTTCTCTTTCATTGGTTTAGTAAAAAAAAAAATTGGGGGGATTTGCATTGGGATATTTAGATGAAAGTATTCGCGGGTATAAAATTTTATGAACAACAACCACAACAAATAATTCCTGAATTGATTTATTTATAATCATAACATTTTGGATTTGACTTAAATATTAATGTGAAAGAATCTCCGAAGCATAAACTATGTACAACAAAAGATTACTAACAAGGAAAGTTTCGATACTGGACAGACTCAGAATATTTTGAAAAAAAAAATACTAATTAAATTACTCATGTATGTAACAAAGGATCAGTCAAATTTAGCGGTAGAATGACAATAGAAAGTCTGTAAAAATATAAAATACTTTCGAATATTTCACGTGAAAATACGAAAACGTCACTCGATTTGATTAGTCGCACATTTCTTCGCCAAAAGCAAACGGTTTTAATGTAACTGAAAATTCTGTATTAATAGATTTTTAGAATGCGTGTAAATGGAATTTAATAAATTTAAATTTAATCGATTAAGGAGTTTAATACATATATTTCCTTTTTATATTACGTATTTATGTTGCTTGTTGCTACAGTTATTTAATTTTATCCCTGTAAAAATAATTTCATTTATAAAAAATGTTTTTATATATTTAAGTGTATTTCAGAATAAAGACCAGATGAAGAATGCTGGAATAATATATTTCAATATTGGAGAATTTTTTGTTTCCATAGAAACTCAGTTGAATCGACAGTGCTCATTTGGACTAATTTTAAGTTTGAAACAATTTTATTATTATTTTCTAAATTCATAATATTTCATAGTTAACTTTCAGTATATATATATATATATATATATATATATATATAATATTTATGTCATAAAACTACAGTTAAAATGAACTAAAACTGACAAAAGTAAAATTATTTAAATAATAAAAAAAAGAAAAAAGTTTAAGATGAAACATTTTAATCTGAAAAAATATTTGACACAAAAATATATTTTTTGAAATTTTATTTCGTCTTCAACCTGAGATAAACCGCCAAATAAACGAAATATTCATTATTTTTTTATGAGCGTTTTAAAGGGTTTCCGCCAAAAAAAATTTTTATAAACATATATATCCACACGAGAAGTAACCTCTGTAATTTTTTTCAGAATTTTCTGAGCATGCCCTTATGAAAACCTTCCATGTAAGATTTTCTTTTCCATTGCTTTAATCAAAATTTTATGAATTGCTTTACATTAAGAAACTAGGGTTTTCTTGGTCCAAGGCCTTTGACCTACAACGGAAAAATATTTTTAAGTTGGAAATGGCATCACTTGTTTCTTTCCCATTAGCTGATAAAGTGAAAAAAAATAACAATAAAATATTTTCATCATTTTTTTTAAATTTAAGATAAATTGTATTTTCATAATCCAAAAGTTTTTTTATATAATACATATGCTGAGTTTATATCTTTTTATTTATTTAATTTTTAGTTAGATTAGTACACATAATAATATTCATCAATTTGCTTGCAAGTGACTGCATTTTAGAATTATGTAGCAAATCCGCAATTAGCGGCATTAGATATATATATTTAAAAATACTTGCGAGATGAAGACACAAATAACTCTCTGAAATCCGACATTCATGTTGAGGTATATAAAAAAAAGGATCGTGCTTAATAACCATGTCAAGATAACAAATTTCATATGATAATGATTTCATATGATAATAAACAAAATGTTCCAAAAAAACTGAATGTTATATTAATCTTAGTTTAAACAGTGGCGGATCCAAGGGGAAAGTCACGGGATCATGAACCCCCCCTCCCCCCTCTGAACGAAGGAAATTTAAACTAGTTGGATGTGTCAATCCCAAAACTTTCTTCTATCCCATAAGTACATTTTAATATTTAAAAAAAAACGTGGTGACCCCAAAGTTACCCACTATCGAATTTTCTCAAACATTTGACCTAGACTAATGAGATTCTGGTATCCGAAAAGCCTAAAACGCAAAATTTAATTAATATTCTGAGAAAATGAGCTTAGTAGTGCCTCATGTTGGGTAATTTATACTAAAACCTAATAAGAATCTATTTATGTCAAGACCTAACAGAATCTGAAATTTGATGGAATTTCGTCCATTAGTTCTTGAGATATAGTTATAACAAAAAATTGGCAAAACCTAGCACAGCAACATCGTATCTTGGACAATTTATGCCAAAACGTAAAAAAGCATCTAATTATGTTATGGTGTAAAAGAATCTGAAGTTTGATGAAATTCTGTGCATTAGTTCTTGAGATATAGCTAGTTAAAAAAAAAAAAAAAAAGTGTAAAATATAGCACAGCAGCACCATCAGTTGAAGGAATTATGACAAAACGTATTCATCGTGTAATTATGTTATACGTCATTTTGTAGCAAAATCTGAAGTTTGATGAAATTCTGTGCGTTGGTTTTTGAGATATAGCTATCGGAAAAATCGTGCAAAATGCAGCATAGCTGCACCATCTGTTGCAAGGTTAATACCAAAATGTAATCAGCGTCTAATTATGTTATATAGTCTACTGTAAGAGAATCTAAAATTTAATGAAGTTCTCTGCATTAGTTCTTGAGATATAGCTATCGCAAAAAACGTGCAAGATGTAGCATAGCAGCGCCACCTATTGGGCAATTCACACAAAACCTTAATCAGCGTCTATGTATCTCAAGGTCTCCCGGAATCTGAAGTTTGGTGAAATTCTGTGCATTAGTTCTTGAGATATAGCTATCGTGAAAATCATGAAAAACGTAGCATAGCAGTGCCACCTGTTGTGAGGTTTATACCAAAATGTAATCAGCGTCTAATTATGTTATATATTATAGTGTACCAGAATCTGAAATTTCATGAAGTTCTCTGCATTTATTCTTGAGTATAGCTATCGCAAAAAACGTACAAGATGTAGCATAGCAGCGCCACCTATCGGACAATTCACACAAAACCCTAATCAAGGTCTATGTATCTCAAGGTCTCCCGGAATCTGAAGTTTGGTTAAATTCTGTGCATTAGTTCTTGAGATATAGCTATCGAGAAAATCATGAAAAATGTAGCATAGCAGCGCCACCTGTTGTGTTGTTTATACCAAAATGTAATCAGCGTCTAATTATGCTATATATTCTAGTGTAACAGAATCTGAAATTTGAAGTTCTCTGCATTAGTTCTTGAGGTATAGCTATCGCAAAAATCGTGCAAAATGTAGCATAGCAGCGCCATCTATTGGGCAGTTCACACCAAAACCTTATCAGTGGCAATGTATCTCAAGGTATTGGGGAATCTGGAGTTTGGTGAAATTCCGTGCATTAGTTCTTGAGATATAGCTATCATGAAAATCATGAAAGACGTGGCATAGCAGCGCCACCTGCAGGCCAATTTACACCAAAACTTAATCAGCATCTATGTATATCAAGGTCTCACAGAATCTGAAGTTTGGTGAATTTCTGTGCATTAGTTCTTGAGATATAACAATCTTGAAAATCATGAAAAACTTAGTATAGCAGCGCCACCTGCAGGCCAATTTTCACCAAAAACCAATAGGCACTAATTCATATCAAGGTCTAACTGAATATAAAATTTTATTAAATTTCGAGCATTAGTTCTTGAGATAGAGCGCCCACAAATTTTTTGTCACATACAGACAGACTCACAGACAGACAGACTGACAGACTCACAGACAGACAGACGGACAGACTCACAGACAGACATTTTCTAAAAATAGTCAAAACGTGTTCAGGACCTTCTAAAACGTATAAATCCGTCGAAAACCGGAAGTCGAAAATTTTCATGAATCCAATACTTTCTTCTTGTTAAGATAGAAGAAAGTAAAAATGAAATATTTATTAGCTTTTTCAAATGTACCTTTTGCTTAAGAATGAGAATCTTCCCAACTATTTTAAAGCTGTACTTAAACCTACAGTAGGAGATAATTTCTGACAAATCCATGTAGTATTTTTTTTTTAATTTTAGATGCAAGATCAATTTATTCAGAGCAAATGTGATTGGTTAACGTTTTTCGTTTTTCAATAAAGGCAAAGAATTTTTCGCAAAAGTGCTGTAAACCGTAGAATTGTAAACTGAATTTCAGGCCATGACAGCCAATTTCTCCGTCATGTCGGCTTTTTGTAATTGATAAGTCCTCAAAATTTGCACAAAATGCTCAATCTTGAATGATTGTTTGATTTTGTATGAAAATGGAAAAATCTTCAATTTCTCGGCACCTGAATAAAATGTATATATTTATATTTTTACGAATATTTATGCGACTTTTTTTGCTGCGAATGAAAATAAGTTCATAAACGTACCAGAACTTTAACTATTTTGGATGTGGAGACAATATTCAACATAAAAATTGCTTATTAAAAGACATGATCCCTCCGCCCCCTCAAAAAAAGGAGCCATGATCACCCCTCCCCCCCTCTAAAAAGAGGGCTAGATCCGCCCTTGATTGTGAACGTCCATCCTATGATATTGGGTAAAAATCGTGGTTTTCGGTTACAATTTGAAATAATTGATGAACTATTGTTTCGTAACTGAGCTATTTGGTTGAAAATTCATTAAGAGCTTTAAATTTAAATACAGTTTTCAAACGTTTTACATTTGAAAATAAACCCTCCCTATTTTATAGTGCAAAATTATGCAATGTTGAGAAATAATTAAGTTTGCAAATAAAATAAAATACAAACATTTAAAATAACGTATTGCATGCAATTAAAATAGATGTATCTCACTAATTTCCTTAAGGGTGTATTTCGATTCAAACTGCTTATTTTCCGATTTATTTTTAAATTCATTTTTGCTCTCAAATGCATCAAACTCGCAAATTGTCTTATTCAGAAAGTACTCAAGGTACAGTAATTGTCGATTTTTTAATAAATGCAGAAAATATTGCAAAAAAAAAGCAAACAAAAACGCCAATTTGAATCAATTTTCCCGAAGCGGGAGAACTGGGACCGAAAAAAGGGTCATACTGAGAAGATGATTGTTTATAAATCGAATTCTAATGAATTGAGCGTAAAATGACATTACAAGGCACCTTACACGTCTCTTCAAAAATTCTCTTAGCAAATTTCATGTTTCTATTTTTAAAAATATGTCTGAAATTGTATCAAAAAATTTCGAGCTGTTGAAAGTGGAAAAGCGTTTTTTCAAATAAGCCCTTAAAATACATGATAATAATAATAAATACCATAGCATTTAATTTCAACTTCAAATAATTGTTTCTAAACCACACACGCAAAAAACTAGTCGTTGGAGGCCACCGTAATACTTACTCATCATGGATATGCATACTATAAAATATGAAAATAAAACATATGTAAACTTTTTATAAAATGCATCGACATTCCAAAATAAAATTTAAGCATATATTTAAATATTTTTAGCTCATATTTTGCTGATGAACCAATTTCGACAAATTATATAGAATGCCAAACTACTCAAATAGTACCGAATTGTGTAAAAGAAATATCCTTATAACTCGAAAAATAATAATCATATTAACTAAAAGTTTACTGCGTCGGATTAAGCGTATCATTTTCAATTAAAATACATCTTTGAATTGAAATTTGAATGATATACACTGTAAGTAATAACTACTATTGGAGATTTAAAAAAAAATGAACCGTTATTGGTGAGATTTGTCCCCGGATAACATAAATGTACTGAAAATTAAATTCGGTTTCCTAAGCTTTTGCTTTTAAATTGAAAACTTTTTTCATTCGTTCTTAGGTAAATTACGTTAAAGCCATATCCATACTAGAGGAGTTAAAATATTTAATGCATGAGAGTTTTTAAATTTTCGTCATTGAATATTTCAAAGAAAGTAATATTTATTACAAATTATTTACATTTGAAAAATTAATCACAATTTCCGAAAAGTTCCTTTGTTTATATCGGTAATCTCTTTATTTTTAATTGAGATTTTTAATTAAATTTTTAATATATTTTTTTTTATTATCTGTTATTACTTTTTTTTATCTTTACAGGAAGAAAGTATTGGATTCATGAAAATTTTCGACTTCCGGTTTTCGACGGATTTATATGTTTTAGAAGGTCCTGAACACGTTTCGACTATTTTTAGAAAATATCTGTCTGTGAGTCTGTCCGTCTGTCTGTCTGCATGTGACAAAAAATTTGTGGGCGCTCTATCTCAAGTACTAATGCTCGAAATTTAATAAAATTTTATATTCAGTTAGACCTTGATATGAATTAGTGCCTATTGGGTTTTGGTGAAAATTGGCCTGCAGGTGGCGCTGCTATGCCACGTTTCTCATGATTTTCCTGATAGCTATATCTCAAGAACTAATGCACAGAATTTCACCAAACTTCAGATTCCGCGATACCTTGAGATACATAGCCGCTGATAAGGTTTTGGTGTGAACTGCTCTATAGGTGGCGCTGCTATGCTACATTTTGCACGATTTTTGCGATAACTATATCTCAAGAACTAATGCAGAGAACTTCATAAAATTTTGGATTATGTTACACTAGAATATGTAACATAATTAGACGCTGATTACATTTCGGTATTACCCTTGCAACAGGTGGTGCAGCTATGCTGCATTTTGCACGATTTTTCCGATAGCTATATCTCAACAACCAACGCACAGAATTTCATCAAACTTCAGATTTTGTTACAAAATGACATATAACATAATTACACGATGATTACGTTTTGTTATAAATCCTTCAACTGGTGGTGTTGCTGTTCTATATTTTACACGATTTTTTTAAAACTAGCTATATCTCAAGAACTAATGCACAGAATTTCATCAAACTTCGGATTCTTTTGCAACATAACATAATTAGATGCTTTTTTACGTTTTGGCATAAATTGTCCAAGATATGGTGTTACGTTTTGCATACGTTTTGTGCAACGCGTTTTGTGCAATACGTTTTGTGGTTTGCAACGGTTTGTGATACGTTTTGCAAATTTTTTGTTATACTTATATCTCAAGAACGTCGAAAATCCATCAAATTTCAGATTCTGTTAGGTCTTGACATAAATAGATGCTTATTAGGTTTTAGTATAAATTACCCAACATGAGGCACTACTAAGCTCATTTTCTCAGAATATTAATTAAATTTTGCGTTCTAGGCTTTTCGGATACCTGAATCTCATCAGACCAGGTGAAATGTTCGAGGAAATTCGATAGTGAGTAACTTTGGGGTCACCACTTTTTTTTTTTTTTTTTTTTTTTTTTTTTTATAAATATTAAAATGTACTTATGAGATAGAAGAAAGTTTTGGGATTGACACATCCAACTAGTTTTAATTTAGAACTTAAACATTATTATTGTATAGTTTTTGAAGGTTTTAGAGAAAAAAAAAATCAGATTTGATACAAAATAGAATATTTCCGTAAGTCGAATAATTGCCTTATTTAAGACATCGAAATGATTTCCGCGATCAATGAGGCGGGTCAACCGGAATTGTGAGGGACACACCAGAGACTTGGATTTTATCTAAATAGATATACAGGGGCATGTGAGTTTCAAAACTATTACCTTATCCAGAAAATCAAATTTTGGGAAATCGAAACAACCCTCTGGCATCGTCCCTTGATTTTCATTATAAACAAAAATTTCAAATGCCAGAAATATGTGATTAAACTAGTTTTTTTAGGTATATTTTGTATGAAATACTACCTATTGCGATCGCTCCAATGTTGGAATTTCTGAAAAATTTTTGCAGATCTATGCCGATCATGACCTCTAGACTCCAAAACTATCATCAGTAAAAAAGTTTATATCTATCTATCTATCTATCTATCTATCTATCTATCTATCTATATATATATATATATATATATATATACATATCTTACTTTCTTCTAGACACGATAACTTCTATAGTTCTGCTTCAATCTCTTCCAAACTGATACATAAAATCAAGGGGTATAATCTCGACTAAATTCGTTAATGGACAAAATCGGTCCAAGGGGAGGAAATAGGGAGGGTTTTTGTGAAAACTGAAAAAACGTCATAACTTCTTAATTAAAATAGCTATCGAACCGGTTTAAATGTTATATTATTTCCTAAAAATGGGCCAAAAGTTTATGCATGACAGATTTTTGATAAATTTAGAAATGGGCTCAAAGGGGAAAAAAAAAAAAACAGGTTTTTTGGGAAGAAAAAATTTATAACTTAGTCAATTCTCAAGATACCAAATCCATCTAAATTTTGTATAAATGTTCTCAACATTATCTAAAACATTTGTACTTACAAGTTTTTGATAGGACTATTTCTTATCGATAAAAAAAATCAAATACGAAAAAAAGGGACTATTTCTTACCGATAAAAAAAATTAAAAATGAAAACAAAAAGGGAGGTTAAAAAAGACAAACTCCATAACTTCGTCAATTCTTAAACTATCAAATCTAATTAAATTTATTTTACATGTTCTCAATAATATCAACAAATTTACATTGACAAGTTTTTCATAGAAAAATTCGTATAGCAAAAATAAAATAAATAGAAATAGGAGTTTGAGAAAAACCCTAAATCGAAATTGCTTGTATTCTGACACATTTTAAAATTCATTTTGCTCTCAAGCACATCCAGTTGTCAGTATTCACATCCAGTATTCACGAAATTACCGTAAAAATACAGAAATTGCACTGACATATACCTATCTCGTGTTATCTTTCTTTCATTAAAAGTCACTTCCAGTGGCGTCAACTTATATGGGCCCGTGGGGCCCGAGCCGACCAAATAATTTGTTCATGCAACCCATTCATTTTTTTTATCATTCTATATATTTTTGTGGTTGATTACCTTTCAATCGATAAAAAGAAATTTTTTCGTTGACTTTCACAGAATTATTTTGTTTGAAAACACTTAAAGATCTAAAAAATACAACCTGGAATCTCCTAAATAATCAATTTTCTCCCCACAAAGAAACTTCCTACATTTTAACGAATAAATTTTTACCCTTAAATGCACCAAATTTGCCCCATTGCCGGTTTACAAAATATTTTATGTATAAAATACTTTTTTCCATTGTTCTTCTTTTCAGATATTTCTTCTAATGTCATTTTTTTAAATATGCGTGATACGAAAAAAAAAAAAAAAAAAAAAAAAAAAAAAAAGCCCGTGTAAAAATGAAATTCTATACTTTAATGTGCAAACACCACCTTTTTAAGTATGTGTCATATGTGAAAGATGTACTTTTTTTTAAATCAATTTTTCGTAACTGGAAATGTATATATATATATATTGTAATTAGCTGTTCAAGAAATTGTTTCTTTTTTTAAGTTATTATTCATCCATGTAGTTTAAGTACCTAGTACTATTGATACAAACATTTCAGTGTATTTGTATTAGATGTTGCCCATTATAATAATTTTTAGTCCTCTACGTTTTGATTTGTAGTCAAACTCATGGCACAATTGCAAATATTAAAATCCATGAAATGAAGACCACCATAGTAATGTAATAAAACAAAAGCGCAACTTTATATTTTTCTCTAAAAAACAAAAATCTAACTTTCATAACTTGAAATATCATCTTTTCCCAAACTTTCAATGAAAGCAGAATGACAATGTCATTTTGATTTTACTCTAAAATTATTTTGAGCCCACCTAATATTTTTCAAAAATTGGCGACACTAGTCACGTCTTCAATATCTTCTCGTGACGAAAGAAACAGAAAAAAATTAATATATCTATTAAGACAACGTTTGTTTTAAGATAAATTTACTCTACCGCATTAAATGGTTAAAATTTAATGTCTCACTGAAACAAAACATGCCATACGATGTAATGTGAAACACTCCTATCATGTAACTATTTTTGCAATTTCATGCAATCATGCAAATCTAATTTGTAGGAAGAATTCGCAGTCATTGTGTTCATGTTTAAATAATCAAAGAGTAACTACACTCAGATTTCAAAAAGCGATAAAAGTGAAATCTACATGGCGCCTTTGTCATATTTTATTTTCTAATAATTTTAGATTGGCGTAAATATGTATATATATTTATATATTCCTTTTGTAAAGATGAAAAACATTAAAGGAGTAAGTAAAGGATTAAATTTCTAAAGAAACTGACAAATGATCACATAGAGGGTTTTCACTTAATATTTCTTTCAAAAAATTTTTTTCCTTTCGTTAATAAATACAAATTGTTATTTTATAATTATTAAATTCTTATACGTAGATGATCACATAGAGGGTTTTCACTTAATATTTCTTTCAAAAATTTTTTTTCCTTTCGTTAATAAATACAAATTGTTATTTTATAATTATTAAATTCTTATACGTAGATGATCACATAGAGGGTTTTCACTTAATATTTCTTTCAAAAAATTTTTTTCCTTTCGTTAATAAATACAAATTGTTAATTTATAATTATTAAATTCTTACGTAGATGATCACATAGAGGGTTTTCATTTAATACTTCTTTCAATTTTTTTCCCTTTCGTTAATAAATCCAAATTGTTAATTTATAATTATTAAATTCTTACGTAGATGATCACATAGAGGGTTTTCATTTAATATTTCTGTCAAAAAAATTTTTCCTTTCGTTAATAAATCCAAATTGTTAATTTATAATTATTAAATTCTTACGTAGATGGTAGCACCAATAAATTTATCTTTAAATAATTATAAAAGTAAGTTATTTATTTTAATCAAATTAAAATGTTCATATCAAATTATTTAAATAAATCCAAAATTCCAGTTTTCTAAAAATCCTAAATTAAAGAAAAAAGAATATTGCCCAGTTAAACTGATGGCATTAAGCTCACAGGCTATGCACTCTAATTGTATAATACAGATTTTATGCCCTTCGAGAAAGAATCTGAGGGAGGAAATAGACCCAGCTCATTTCCTTTCTTTATTCTTAATCATTGAACCCCCAAAACTAATTTGGGATAAGCCTTATCATGTATTAAACATGTATCAAAAATTCGAAGAAAGTCGGATAATTTTGCATATAAACTCATTTATGTAATTTAAGAAGAGCTATTCCCCGTGTGCTCTTTCATACTTAACCATTAAATCGCTAAAAGTATTCAGAAATTCAACTTATCTAAAAGAACTTACATCCGAAATTTAAAGCAAATCGGATAATTCTGCATAAAACTCCATTTAGTTAACTTAATGGAGGGGTAATCGCCTGTATCTCCTTTATATTTAACAAAAGAATCCCATAACTAATCAGGGCAGGGTCTTATCACGTTGAACACGTACACAGAAATTGAAGCAAATCGGTTAATAATGCATAAAAAACCATTTACCTAAATTAAGAGGGTTGTCCCCTTTATGCCCCTTTATATTTATCCAAGAATTCCACTCCAAAAAAATTCGGGAAACGCTTTTTCAGAATGAACCTGTATCCAAAATTTGGAGCAAATCGGTAAATTTTGCATAAAAAACCCATTAACCTAAATTAAAGAGGGGGGGGGGTTACCCCCATCCTCCCTTTACTTATCCAATGGACATCCAATACAAAATCACGGAGGCACCTAATAAAATGATCTCATGCCTAAAATTTGAATGAAATCTTATAATTCTGCATGAAAAAACCATATATCTAAATTAAGGGGGGGGGGGGTTAGACCCCCACGTCCCCTCTTATACTTATTCAATAAACTCTCAAAATTAATTATGGAGATGCCCTCATCGGAATGATCCCATGTCTATAATTTGAAATCGTTTGAATTGTGTCTGAAATATGATAATAATTCCGCATGAAAAATCCATTTATCTAATTTAAGGGGAGGGGATTAGCCCCCTTAAATGTTAAGGGGGCTAGTAAAAGAAATATAAATATATTACCAATCTTATTCCAGTTGGTGTCATGCTTATGTTTTTTTGGCTTAAAATCGCATTATTCAGCGACAAAAGTAAATCAAAATCGTAAATAAACAAATAACATGATGCAACTCACAGGTACAGCCATTTTCACAATTGATTCGACTATTTTTGTGGCCATTTGGATAATGGTTGTTCCTATCTGTCAAAAATAGAGATATCTGAAGCATATTTGAAAGCTTGTGATGTCCAAATTTTATTCGTCTTCTGATTAGTCCATTTTTAATGCCCCAAAATGAAATACCTTTATCAAGACGACAAAAAAAAGTATAAAAGCTACCAAAAAAAAATTATTAACTCAAAAAACAAATTGAGATACAACTTTCAAACAAATCGCATTTAAAAGTACATTTTCCCCCTATAGGACGGTGTAAAAATTGAAAATGTGTGATGTTTAGAAGTTTATTAATTTGCAGTACTGAAAATAGTAAAATGGAAATTTCATTTAATACTTGTTTATGATTGGCCAGGAATATTAATGTTTAATCCATGCCATACGTTTTGATCATTTATTTATGTCTAAAATCTCTGTCTTTGGAAAAATTATTTTTCAAACGGTTGTTGTAATTTGAAAATTAGATTTTTTTTCTAAGCATACATTGTGTGAATTAGACAAAACATAAAAAACAAGCTTAAAAACATAAGTTGCTTGTCGGATGAAACCATTTAACTTTAAAGAAGTAAATTATTTAGTTTATCCGAGTATATTTTTATCTATATAGTATAAATATTTAAATATATATATAATGTGAAAATTTCTGACTTATGTTTTGTTAAATATTTCAATAATTTTCATCTTTTTCACCAGAATTGTCACATAAAACATGAATCTATACTAATAAAATCCGTGCGCCTCTGTCTGCTTGAAGCCGATTACAGTTCGCAACGCGGGCGAGTTGGAAGTCGCGAGAGGTGTCTTTCGATTGGAAAAATTCCGGGGAAGTCATTTCGGGCATTTTCGAGACCGTGGGACCAAAATTAAAAAAAGTTATGAATTAAAAACCCCTTGGGAATCGGAACGAAAAATGTTTCAAATCCCAAACGGTGCTCAAACGGAGCTCTGAGGCAGAACACTGCGCCACCTTGCGGTGAAGAACCTGAACTTTTCCCCTTTGGCTAAAAGAAGAAGCAGTCGAAAACCTCTTTTTCTCCCTTTTTTGCGCGTTTTTTCTTAAACCATCATGCAGACAGTTTTTAAAGTAGAAAAAAACTGATTACATATTCAGAATCTGCGTAAAAGTCTGCTTCTGATGAACCAAAAAATACGAGAAAATGTCTTATGGCGCGCAGAGCCAACCGTACAAAACCAAATATTTTTAATGGGATGATGGCGACCATGGAGCGTAGAGCCCACTGTGCGAAATCACATATTTTTAACGGGATAATGGGCGCATAACAACCATAGCTCTTTAATTTACTTTTTTTGTGCTTGAGGATTCGAACACCAAGACTTGCTCATTAAATGAATTTTATTGTATATTGCTTAATATCGAGGTTCGTTTGGAAAATCTGGCCCAGCTAGCGGGAGTAGCTCGCTAGTAATAATAGTAAAACTAATATATTTATTTAGCGTCAAACGCATAAGACGGTCTCAACAGAGGCAATTTTTTTAGTTTATGAAAAAAAGGAGTTGTTATTTTAGCCGCTGTAAATGACTTTTCGTAACCGGAAGTCTTTCTTCCCTAATATTAAGAGAGCTACGGCATGCAAAAACAGTAAAATTAATAGTATTATAGAAAAATCATAGAACATTTTTAAATCAAACAAATTTTTTCAGAGATATTTAATGGTATAGTTGTTCAAAATCTTTCTATTAAAAAAATATGGGGGCAAAAACTATGCATAGTAATTTAAATATTTTTTCTAAGAATAATAAACATTATAAGTTCGCGATGTGTTGGCAGCATTTAAAAAAAAATATTTGATTAATTTTTAGCGCCCTTTTTTTAACTCAAATTTTTAACATTTCTAGAGACTTTTATTTTCTATTTTAGAAAAGATATTATTTTAAATTGTTACCAAATATAAAAACAGCACAAAAAATATTTCTTTTAATTTCAAAACATATGTACACGTGACTATTAAAATAAAAAATAATTCAAATTAGAATAAATGATTACAATTTATAAGAAGTAGGAATAATAGGAAAATAATATAAAAATTTATTTACACTAAAATCTAAAAAAAAGAAAGAAAAGTTCAAAATAATAAATTCATTAACATTTATCAAAAGCAGTAAATGATGGAAATTGTGTCATATTTAAAATGGTCTAATAATAACATTGACAGACAGTTTAAATTTAAAATTACATTTCCGCAACACAATGACTTCGAATTTCGAGATGATCATTTTAACTTTTGTTGTCAATTCTAAGCAAACGCAAATAACAGTATTTTCTTTTTGACAACAAAACTGCTTTCACGTTAGTATTAAAACAAAAAAATGAAAGTTTTTTGAAAATCATGTCAGATTTAAAAGATACACTTAAAATGTCATTTTGAAAATAATTTGCTTATAGCGTTATTAAAAAAATTCCAGAGGCAAACACTCTGTTTTGCTGAGTTCATTTTATATTAGATTTTATTCAGAAGTTCAGCTGATCTTATTTAGTCAAACACGAAAAGAGTCATTAGATGACTAAACAGCAGTAGATTCAACTAAAAAATTACCCAATCAAAAAGAAATCAATGACAAGTTCAATGTAGATTCTGCCATTGCAGAATTCAGTGTCGCCTCCGATTAGAAAAGAAAAAAAAATCGATAGAGTTTTTTTAGAAGGGTGACTCCGTTTAAAATGCAATGAACTAACTTCATTTTTCTTGTGTTTATCAATATAATAGTAAACAGAACGGCGTGAAATACTCAATTCATTAGCAATTTCTCTCTGAGAAATTTTAATTGTGGAATAATAAAGAGAAACAATTTGACGTGCTACTTCTTCATTGACTAGATTCATCAAAAACGGATTTTTTCTTTAGTTTAAACGCTTTTTTATAGACTCTGAGAAAAGAGGAAATGCATTTTAACAATAAAACGAGTGGAATCCCATTGAATTCGACGAATGAAACATTAAAAAAACCCGATCGATTTGGTTTTAAAAAAAGCAAAAGTAATTACATTATTGAATCAATATATAATAAATATATTTCTAAACTTAATGTCAAGTTTGCCAGTTACAATTTTGCGTGCAATTATTCGCACATCTTCAGTTAAGATTGTAATCTGAGTGCCGGCGAAATCCAGAAATTTTATTTTATATGCACTCACAGAAAAATAGTTTTATTAAAAAAAAAAAAAAAAAAAAAAAAAATTCATTTTTACTGTGACATTATTTTCACTAACTGAAATCATCTGAAGTAAAATCTCAATCTCAGTGCCCTTAATGAAACGAAATATTGAAATGTAGTATCGTTATGAGTAAAATGCGATGTTTTAAATAGTGACGTCATTTTCTCTTCAAATGTTTTTTAACAGTTACTGTCATTAGTAATATGTAAAAGGTACCCGTAATAATATTGTAATTCCCATTTATCTGGTTGCTGAATGACATCATTTTACTCATTTGAAATTTTTCTTATTTTTCTTTAGACATTAATTTTTATCATAAATTATTTTGAATTATGTTATTTACATTATTAATATTATTTCTCAGTAAATATATCTTTTTTACCTCAATTAGTGCATAATTATATGCAATCATTTTGGAAAATAAATTTTTACTATCGAGAAAAAAGCTAAACTGAGTTGCCACCATTTTGAAGAAATATTGTAAAAAGCATTTAAAATTAAAAATAAAATATAAAAATGGGAATAAATTAAAAAATAGCTAAAATGGGCGCAACTACAAATAAATAGTTTTCAGTTAAAAAAAATAATTATCAAAATCGGTTGAATAGAAAATTCAGGGCTGATGACACGACACTTTTTAGCTTGTCTGAAAGAAATAGCATCGGAGGCTAATAATAATAAAAAAAATTGTTAACCAGATTTCATGTAATGAAGTTTCGAAATTTCTCACATGCATTTTTCTTAACCTGCTGAAGATGATAAATCGTTAAATATAAAGAGAAATCTATCCACACTGATATAATCTGTAAGTATTAAGAATATTCCATTTCATGTCTAAATGGAATAGAATATACACGCTATAATACATTTTATAAAATTATCACTCGTCAAAACTGTTTTATTTTCTTTTTCTTTTCTTTTAAATAAAATTAATAAGTTTTTTATTTTGTTTTTCGAGGTGTACATTCATTTTAATTTTTTCATCAATGATATGATCGCGAAAAAATAACCAATGTTAACATTTTTGACCAAAATAACAGAATTTTCCTTCATAATTCTATATCTAATCAACGTAGAAGAAATGATATGTTATATACAAAAACCTTCCCTGAAATATACATCGAACAATATAAATTCTATCAAAATTCCTTCAGTAGAACTCGAGTAGTAAGCAGCCGAAACGAAATTTCCATTTGTATTTTGTGTATAAAAGTGGATTATTAATATTCAATTGTATAATAATTTGACGTTTCCTTATCTTTTCACAAAATTTGTCATCAAAATTTACACATATTTGATTAACCTATGTATCCGTTTATACCGGACGAAGCATTTTCTGACCATCCCGGTTAAAGGAAAGTCCACTGAAATTGTTTTACAGAGTAACAGCATTTCGAATTTATATAGAGAGGTTTGGGGATCCTAACAGGACTCTAATTGGCGCGGGTTCCTAAGAAATCACTCCCTTTATCCGATAATTACAACAGTCCAGTTTACAGGAGCCAGACATAAATCTAACAGCTTTTAACTTGACGATTTAGGAAAAAGAATTTCTCGAGTTTTAGAATTAAAATATTACAAAAAATCCTAAATTACACATTTTTTAAAGATGAATAAATATGAGTAAACATGACAAGTTGGAATGTTATTCAGTCAACTATTTCGAGAAACTGGAATCTGAAAGTTTACCCTTTGTTTTCAAGAATATGGAAGAGTGAACATGCAAACATTCACATAAAATTTGTTTATTATTCGCAGACGATTAATTTAAGGATTTTTTTTCCCTTATATATGATTCAATATGAGCTATTTTTGAGCGATTCAAATGAACGCTGCGTTTAAGTTAGTTGTAGAGGTATTATAGCAATTGTTTTTTTACGTTAAAAGGGAAAATGACGTAAACACTTTTCCCATTCGTAATACAATGGTGACAGTTTGAGGTACGCTGATTTTATTCACCCAGTTTTTTATTTGCATTCGTAATTATCTAAATACGAAGCATCTATAGTCGTCATTCCATCCGCCCGCATGTAACAGAGCAAAAGCAACCCAATCGAATCGTTTGAAATTTAAAATATATATTTTTTGTATAATTTTGTCGGGTCATTTCAAATTTTAGGAAAATTGTATGCATAGTTTAATTACAGGGACAATCAAAAATATTTCATTACATTACGGTCAATTCGAAAAAAAAGTTTCAATCGCATTTTAATGGTATTACACTCTTTCGAACATAATAAAATTGATATGCATCTATGAAGTATGTACTCTAATATACATTCTGTACAATCTGTGGTGCAAAGAACACTTGTAATTAATTTACAGGGCCACACAAAAGTATTCGATTACACAATAATATAGTGGAAACACATTGTTTAGGGCGTGTTTTAATTACATAAACTATTTCATATTTTATGAAATTGATGTATGTTGCTGATGTTTACTACAAGTTACTTCCTGTATAATAGAAAGCAGGTAGTATTTACAGGGACACACAAAAATTTCAGCTACTACAGTACTCGAAGTACTGTACAATATTACACCAAGATCTCAATATTTTTAAGACTTCTTTATAGCACGAATGCACCTCATTTGCTATGATTGAAGGGAAACCTCGGACTTGTTTATATTAAGAATTCACGCAGTTTTGACTTGCAATTACTTTTTATTATAATGATAATACAGTAGATTTCGGATTTATATATATATGTTTGTGTAGGATAAACCAATTTTTAAAAGAATTTTGGCAAAACTTAATATGTAATCCTGCTATCACGAATTATTCGCATAATGAATACTTAAAATGAACGAATAAATGAGATTATAGCGAATACTTAATGTGAAAAAGAAATTTTCTCATTAAGAAAAAATTCTCATTGTAATCTTACTATTTATTTAATTATTTTTTTATAAGTTAAGTATTATTGTGTATCAATATTTTAAAATATTTCCATTCAAATAATTTTATTTGATTTAACTCAAGAAAATTAGATTTAGTTTTTTTTTCTTAACCTTTAAACATACATTTCATCTGGATAAATAATTTTCAAATTGTCCTTCATACTTTTAACTAAAATATTTGTATGATCCACTCATAATTCATTGTCTGTAGAAATTATTATTGATAAGTGAACCAGTAAAATTCGCTGTTATGGATAATTTAATTCTTGTTTTAATAAATTAATAACCGTAAAATATAGCTTTTCAACGTTTTTCCGATCAAGTTAAAATCTCTATAGTATTTAATAAGAAGAATTTAAGTATTTTAGACTATTTAAATATTTAAATATTATTTAAATATTTAATACTTTTAGATCCATAGACATGATCACAGTGAAGAAAATAATTAATTAATTAATCAGCCATATTCAACTTGCGACTCGCGGGCCGCATGTGCCCCGGTGACCTTTTATGTACACGCGAGGCAAATGATCATAAATTTATATTTTAAAATTTACTTGAGATTCGCATAACAAGTACTTCAGGCCTTCAATAGTGTTTTGTGCATTTTCATAACAGAACAAAATTGGCCTTAAAATTTATAATTAATTTAAATTAACTTAAAAGATCTTAAATATCGTTTTCTAGATCAAAAAGTATTTTTACACATAGTCATATACCGGGTGTACCAAAAATGACTGATGGATTTTAAAATTCAATAACTTGCAAACAGTGACAGCTATTTAAAAATTTTTTGCAGGAAGGTTATGTATAATGTCAGGAGTTTTTTACCGTAATTTTTTATTTTAGTTCGAATTTCAAACAATAGGTGGCGCTGGCGGCAAATGAAGGCGAGGTCGACGCTTCACTCAGCACTGATCACCTGGCCTTCAATCGCCGTCAGCGCCACCTATTGTTAGAAATTCGAACTAAAATAAAAACTTACGGTAAAAAAAACTCCTGACATTATACATTACCCTCCTGCAAAAATTTTTTAAATAGCTGTCACCGTTTGGAAATTATTGAATTTTAAAATCCATCAGTCATTTTTGGGACACCCGGTATGTGCAACAGTATTGCATACATTTCTTAAGTTTTCATCCTAATCAAACTTTATTTCAAATTAAGTTTGTAGTTTATATCTTTAAAGTTAAAAAAATATAAAATTTTTGCATTTTGCAGAAAACTGTATAATTCAAGGAAATTTCCCGATTTTTTTTCTTTAGAGCTGCATTTCAATATTCTGCATTTTAATATTACAGCGTTTTATACTTATTATATAACTGATACTGTTTTTTTGGGTTGGTCGTTTTTCTTAAAAAAAAAAAAAAATCTTGTCAGAAATTCTTTTTACTCCTATTTCCCAAACTATAAACTTCCCAACTTAAGTCTACAACATTTGTGATACAAATCTACCAAGAATTTCATTGTTTGAAAATGTTAGCGTTAAAATTTTTTCTGGTAACACTTCTTTAAAACAAGCTTTCAATCATGTCGATAACTATGATATTAAATTTATTATACTGCTTTGTTACAATACATTTTTTTACCTTGCCATTATTATTATTATTATTATTATTATTATTATTATTTTTTAGGGTTGCGGCCCGCCTGAAATTTACTAGATATTAAATCCGGATAAAAAAATCCGGTATTCTCAAAATGAAGTAAAAACATGAGGGGTTTCTATATTCCATTGATTAGTGTCTACACAATATTGCACGTACTACTATATTTGGATACAGTTCCTCATGATTTTGCTTCATTTTTTGAATAACGGACTTTGATCTTATTCTATCGACGATAATTTTCAAATTTTCAAGGTCTGTTTTTGAGACTGTCATAAAAGTTGCTCTATACATTTATCTAACACGTTATGCAAATTATATTTTGATCGAGTTCACGCATGCGCACTGAAACCTTATTTAGTAAACCTATTCATTTTTCATACAATTATTAGTATTTTTTAATTTTGATTACACCCTGTAATCAAAATAACCCTGTAATCAATGTTGTTTATCATATTTTCTGAAAAGAACATTATTTTTTATTAAGAATTCTGCAAATTATAAGCAAAAAATTTGGCAAATTTTGTGACCGTTTTTATAAAAACTTTAATTTTTCTTCGAGTATGCATGCTATATTCATAAAAATGAACACAGTTTATAACAATAAGCCGTGTAATCATAATCTGCAGTTTGAACACCTTTGCTACATTACTTTTGACAGGGTTATCCAAAAGATCTTCGTTTTTTTTTTGCAATTTGTTGACGCTCCCCTATGGGATTATGGGAAAAAATCATCGCGAAAATATATAATTTGTACCATTTTGTTCACAAACCTGGAGTTTCAGAATAATTCCTTATGTATATTTATAGATATTTAACAAAACGTCTAAAATCGCAAGTGTCAAGATTTTTTTTTTTTTTCTGACACTGTACATTCAATATAATCGTAATAAATTTTGTATTCATATACATTTGCATTATACAGTAACAGCTATTGTATCAAGATCTGAATAGTTATAAATCTAATTATAGTCCAAATGCATCTCATTTACCAGGTTTGATGTATTACACTCAATTTCCTACTTAGATAATGGGATATATCAAGTGTGTGATTTTAGAACTGCTTATAGTTCGTAAATGGATAAGTTGAGTTAACCCTTCACTGCATCGTGTGCCACATCTGGCACATGTCTAAAACACTTTAATACTCATTATGTGCCATGAATTTGGCCAATGTGATCGCTGCAATTGATCAAGAACAGTCCAAAGAATGGAATAGAGTAACCCCCCAATAATTTGGATTAATTGGGACCGGACGCAAACGTATTACCCGGAGAATTAGAAAAAAAAATGAAATAAAATAAAACATACTTACAGAAAACCACCTTTATGTTAAATTTATTGAATATTTAAAGACAGTCAAAATGTTTACTTTGCTTAATTCATCCGAAAAGAGTTCAGAAAAAGTTTTTTGTATTCAGATTACGATGATGAAACAAGTTAATGTTATGAAAATTAGCCAATCGCTTCTCAAACTTGAAAAAAAATGACCAAACCGATTCGGATTATCCGAAGATCCGGATTAACGGGGTCCGAATTAGCTGGGTTCTACTGTAATATTTATTTTTTGCCCATGTCAAAAAACTGCATTTGACAAAAAAAAAAAAAAAAAAAAAAAAAAAAAAAGAATTTGTTTTATGGAAACAAACAAACAAACAAAAACATCTATTAAGATATTTAATTAAAATTTAATTTTTATTACTTTACTGAATACTTAAAAATATCAATATAAAGAAAGTTGCAGAGTGTTAAGCAGATAAAATTAATTACTTTAATTCCATTTCATCGCAAAATATCGCAAAACAATATTTTAAAAACCTAATTGTGTTTATAGGGTACACGCCCTAATATATCAAATTTCACCTGAAAAATTTGAAATTTAATTTTTTTAGTATTTTTTGCATTATTAGAATGATACATAAATTTCAAATATACATATATTTTTTTGTCATAAAAAAAAACAACAAAAAAAAAAAAAACAATGCGCAGTGAAGGATTAACTTGCATAATAACTTTCAATAGTGGCTCAACTATAAAAAAGAAACGGATAAAATATGGTGAAATGCCACCTTTTTTAAAAACTATTTTCTCTAAAGAGGAATTTAAAAAACAAACAAACTGCACAGGTAGATAGTATCTGTGTAATGCTAGAAATAAATTTTAGTTGCCGGGATAAATTTGCATTTATGGGATTTAAACCAAGTAGGAACTTTAAGCATTATTACGAAATTTCATAAAAAGAAAAACAGTTTCATGATTCAGTAAGAATTCAAATTTATCATAACAAAATTAGGAAAACCGAATGAATGGAATACCGTGCAATGAATACTAATAATGCCATTAAATGAAACACTACGTGATGAGGTTAGTTATTATACGTAAATGCCAAATAAATACTCTAATATAAACGTATCTTTAATAAATGAAAGTTTTTTAAACGACTCTTTGTGCATATTAAATTAAGTTAAGGAAACTAAGTTAAAAACGTAGTATTTATGATGTCATTTCTGGAATGTATGATGAAAGCTTTGATATCAAGACTATTGAAAAATTGCGGATACATTAGGTGATCCTGACGTAGTAGATGATATATACATGCATATACCGGGTGTCCCAAAAATGACTGATGGATTTTAAAATTCAATAACTTGCAAACGGTGACAGCTATTAAAAAAATTTTTGCAGGAGGGCTATGTATAATGTCAGGAGTTTTTTTTCCGCAATTCTTGATTTTAGTTCGAATTTCAAACAACAGATGGCGCTGATGGCTGATGGCGGCCAGTCGACTCCGAGACTTACTTCATTCAGCTTTGGCGCAAAAGAAGGAGATTAAGCCTATGGAGTACGTCTCGTTCTACAGTACAGTCTTGCTCTCAGGCCCCGATTCTGGACTCATTCGATATGATTTTAAAGGAATGAGTTGTTGCCATGGAAATAACAGATTGTTCGATAGTAGAATACAGCGTTCAGAAGTGGGCATAAATTTCGCAAGCAGTATTGGAGTTTGCAGAAGATTTTCGTTTAGGAAGTTTTATTTTCCCGGATTAAATTACACTGATAAAAATCTGCTGCATTTTGCTGCAACGCACTCCCTTTCTTGTATAGAAAACGGTTACTTGGCCGTGAAATGGTGCTTTCTCATTGGTTGGAATTAAGATATTATATACAAGCGGTGGAGTGCGTTGCAGCAAAATGCAGCAGATTTTTATCAGTGTACTTTTTTATGTGGCACGATTTAAAGAATATTTTATGCATCATATTTTAAAACTAGATAAAGAGATTTTTTCAATTTGATCATTTTTGTTATATTCTTAAGAAATTTTAGATCTTTTAAGAAAATTCGTCAGTAGATTTTTATGAATGTTCAAAAAATAATCATGAAAACTGTTGGTAGAACATTATTGTGTAAAATAACTACCAAAAACAAATATTATAAGTTGCCTTGTTTAGCCCTTTTCAATAGGATTAGTCTATCGTTGCATTAAAAAAATAAAATAAAATAAATGTGAGTTAATTAAAATTTATTTTCCCGGATTAAATTACTTTTTATAGCATGATTTAAGGAATATTTTAGAAACCGTATTTTAAAACTACTCTGTTAAAAATTTGAAACCTTTGCTGCATCGTCACTCCTCCACTTTTATAGAAAGAGATTACTTCACTGTATTACGGAGCATTCTCATTGGTCAAAATAGGGGATATTCTATAATAGCAGTGGAGAGGCGATGCAGCAAAAGTTTCCAATTTTTAACAGTGTAGGTGAAGATATCTTGCTCTTACACTGTAAAAATCTGCTGCATTTTGTTGTATACGCTCTCCGCTTGTATAGAAACGGTTACTGGATTGTATTATGAAGCATTGTTATTGGTCGGAAAAGAGATATTATATACAAGCGGCGGAGTGCGTATGAAGCAAAATGCAGCAGATTTTTAACGCTGTGGGGCCCGATTCTGAACTCATTCGATATGATTTCAATGGAATGCGTTGTTTCTATGGAAATAACAGATTGTAAGATACACTGATAAAAATCTGCTGCATTTTGCTGCAACGCACTCCCCTTCTTGTATAGAAAACGGTTACTTGGCGGTGAGATGGAGCTTTCTCATTGGTTTGAATAGAGATATTATATACAAGCGGTGGAGTGCGTTGCAGTAAAATGCAGCAGATTTTTATCAGTGTAGTGGAACACAGCGTTAAGAAGTGGGCATAAATTTCGCAAGCAGTAATCGAGTTTGCAGAAGATTTTCGTTTAGGAAGTTTTATTTTCCCGTATTTAATTACTTTTTATGGCAAGATTTAAATAATATTTTATGCATCATATTTTAAAAACTAGGTAAAGAGATTTCTTTAATTTGATAATTTTTATTATATTCTAAGAAATTTTAGATCGATTTAGATTGTTATATACATGCTCAATTTTGAATATTGTATTTTTCTATAGAAGAATTTGTTATTTCTATGACAACAACACATTCCATTGAAATCATATCGAATGAGTTGAGAATCGGGCCCCACACTATAAAAAATTTTACCTTTATCCTGCATCGTCACTCCACCGTTTTTATAGAAAACGATTACTTCAGCCTATCATGGAGCATTCTCATGAGTCAAAAGAGAGATATTCTATAAAAGCGGGGGAGTGACGATGCAGCAAAAGGGTAAAATTTTTTACAGTGCACAGTGTTAAAAATCTGCTGCATTTTGCTTCATACGCACTCCGCCGCTTGTATATAATATCTCTGTTCCGACCAATAACAATGCTTCATAATGCAATCAAGTAACCGTTTCTATACAAGCGGTGTGCATACACTGATAAAAATCTGCTGCATTTTGCTGCAACGCACTCCCCTTCTTGTATAGAAAACGGTTACTTGGCCGTGAAATGGAGCTTTCTCATTGGTTTGAATAGAGATATTATATACAAGCGGTAGAGTGCGTTGCAGCAAAATGCAGCAGATATTTATCAGTGTATACAACAAAATGCAGCAGATTTTTATAGTGTAAGAGCAAGATTGTAGCAAGATATCTTCACCTACACTGTTAAAAATTGGAAACTTTTGCTGCATCGTCACTTCACTGCTATTATAGAATATCTCTATTTTGACCAATGAGAATGCTCAATAATACAGTGAACCCACATAGCATGCATGTTCACAGTGACGTCACAGTGACGTCACTGTGAGTCACTGTGGTCACGTCACATCTGTGACCAAAATGCCACCCCTCAGTGACGTCACATTGTGACTGAAATGTGACGTCATACTTGTGACCAAAATGCCACCCCTCAGTGACGTCACATTGTGACTGAAATGTGACGTCACATTTGTGACCAAAATGCCACCCCTCAGCGACGTCACATTGTGACTGAAATGTGACTTTCTTAAAAATCTTTAGAAATTTATAAATATCTTTCAAAACATCCCTCATAGCATGCATGGTCACAGTGAGTCACTGTGGTCACATCACATCTGTGAACAAATCACCACCCCTCAGTGACGTCACATTGTGACTCAGATGTGACTTTCTTAGAAAACTTTAGAAAATTACAAAAATTCTTCAAACCATGTTATTTACTGGTAAAAAACGTGGCAATTCAGAAGAATACTGTGCAATCGCTTTTATGTCACACGTTACATGCACTGCATGTAACGTGTACGTCATATCACATATGTGAGATAAACCTCCCATCATATGAAACTAAGCACCCAGCAATGAACCTATCAGTGAAACTTCTATTTAAGGAAATTCCATCGTTACACTTAAATGCTTCGTTATGAAAAAAAATATCGTTGAATAGAAATTCACGAAAATTCATGAAATTTGTTAGTAAGCTACAAATAAAAATGGAAATATTTTAAAACTGTATTTTAATTTGGATAGTAATTTTTGTTATGCAATATAGCCACATAAGAAAAAATTCATTAGTATAATATCTATAAAACCACATAATAAAGGAAGGGAAACAAAAACTGAATCGCAGCGTTCTATTTCTCGTTTTCTCTTGTATTTCAAATCGAAAAATTAAAAAAAATCGGAATATTACTTTGTGGCGATCTCTTATGAAAAATACACTGCTCATAAAAACTTTCGCATCTTTTTTAAGTATTCAGAGAATGGACCTATAATATTTTCGTGGAACTGGAATCCCTTTCTTAGCATATCGAAAATTTTCCGCATTTTTTCCTTTTTATTTAAAAGATAAAATAAATACATAATTTCATTTCATACAATCCGCTGAAATATATTCACCAATCAATCTCAACAGCAATCTATCCTTTTGAATATTGTAATATGAACATTAATTTAAATGTTAATAGCGTTCTAAATGAAGGTTCAACAGAAAATTAAAAAAGTAGATAATTTCATTAAATATCGGCTTCGTTAAATTGAAGTTTCACTGTATTTCAAAACTAATTGAAAGTAAAAAAGAAATGCGCAAAAAAGAAAAAAAAATAAACTCAAAATTTTAATTAGAGATACTCTTATAAAACTAATGCGCATGCGCATTAAACTTACAAGTCTTCGAAGCTCAAACAAACAATAATAACAAAAAATCACCTGCTTAAAAAATATCGTTTGGCAACGACCAGAATTGTTGACACTAGTGTATTTATTCTTTAGAATATTTGCGCCGATCCAGTGGCGTGGTCGGTAGCATCAGCTCCTCCCACACCGCTGGACCCTGGTTCGTATCCAGCTAGCGGCATGGATGTCTGTGTTGTCCCTGTGATGTGTATTAAATGTATGTACTGTATTTCATGTAATAATAAAGTGTTCTGTATTAGTTTCTGTGTACTGTGGATCATTCGAGGTAACAGCCACTGTAGCTACAGACCTCAAAGCATTGTAAAACTCAAACTCAAACTCCCTAGAATATTTGCAGCTGCTCTAGTAGCTTTGTTATGATGTTATGTGCATATTTAGTACGTAAGTTGAAAATTTTTAAAAAGTTATGCAGAAATACGATCAGGTTATATATTATATAAAATGTCGGTCCGAAAAAATACAATTTCAGTGGCGTTTAGTTAATATGAGCGCGCCAATGTCATTGTACCTTATTCGGACATTTCGACTTCGAAATTATCGTCCCTATTTGGATTATCAAAGATAATGTCGATAAGAAAGAGGTAAGAAAAAGTTATTTTTCTTGCTTTTTTATAATGATTTCTGTTAATTTCGTAAAAAATATGGTATAAAAGGAGTAAATATATTAATTTAACTTTTTTGAATTCACTTACCTTCAATATCAATCAATTCAATAAATTTAACGTTTATTTTGTTGAAACACGGAACAGCATGTCAACGATTTGAAAAAAAAAAAAAAAACTAATAACATTATTTTTAAAATGCACTTTAATCATATTTTCTTTAATTACATGTTTAAAATCACATTTTCATAAATTAGAAAATATATACATAATCAAAAGTTAACGTTATAATTAATATATACATAGGAGTTTCGGGTTGTTTTTACTGTTGAAAATAGTGATAAATATATTAATTTATGCTCTAATATTGCAAAAACAAATTTTTTTTAAAACTTTTTTGTTACCTTTCTAAATTTCTCATAATCCCAATAATTTGATAACTGTAATTCCATGATATTTATTATTTTAAACCATGTATCTAAAATAACTAAGATATTGATTTTGTGATAATAACAATTTTTGATTTTAAAAAATGAGTAATTATCGCATATATTTTATTAATTTTTGATATCTTAATTGTTAAATTGTGTTGAAAATAACAATTTTGTTTCATTAGTATGTGTTCATTAAATCCTAGTTCTAAATAGTCATAAAAACAGTTACATGTACTTTATTTATGGGATGTACATTGCTGATATTTTTAGTGTTTGATGTATTTCTATTATTTTCAATAAAATTTTGTCTAATAATGGGAAATGAGAGTGAGAATACTTAAATATTATAGATAGATTCATCTAATACGAAAAAATGAAATCTAATAATTATAATTATTAATAAGGAAACTTTTTTTGAAGAAATTCCTTAAGTATGTCCTTTACCGGCACATCTACATTATATGACACATACAATATATATATATATACAGGGTGTCCGAAAAGTCTGGAAACGGTCGAATAACTCGAGAAATACATATGAGATTGAAAAACGTAAATATACGTGTTAAATATTTTTAAATAAGCTACTCAGTGATACCAAATTTGACCTTCGTAACCGACCCCCTGAGGGTCAGAGGGGGTCCAACTTTGAAATCTTAAATTATAACCCCCATTTTTTATTGCAGATTCGGATTCTACGGACAAAAATACGCAACTTTTGTATTTGATATTTATTTCGAATCCTCGTTTATCACGGTGTATTCGAGCATATTAAATCGATACATTTTTCGGCTTTTCCAACGGGATTTTCCCTAATCGAAACTAATTGGGGAGAAATTATGACATCAAATTCTACGTCTTTTGCAAGAATAGCGCTTCCTGAAAATCACCGGTGCCGATTATTTCGTTAGTACTACACATAGTTAAAAATTTGACCCATTTGCTGTAGCGTCACTCCACAACTTTTATAGAATATCTGTTTCATGACCAATGAGAATGTTCCATAACATAGTAAAGTACACTGTAAAAAATTGACACTTTTGCTGCATCGTCACTCCACCACTTTTATAGAAAACGATTACTTTACTGTGTTATGGAGCACTCTCATTGGTCACAAAAGAGATATTCTATAATAGCTGTGGAGTGACGTTGCAGCAAATGGGTCAGATTTTTAACAGTGTAGCACTATTGAAATAATCGCCACGGGTGATTTTAAGGAAACGCTATTTCTGCAAAAGACGGGGAATTTGACGTCAAAAATTCTGCCCAATCAGTTTCGATTAGGGAAAATCTCGTTGAAAAAGCCGAAAAATGTATCGATTTAATATGCTCGAATACACCGTGATAAACGAGGATTTGAAATAAACATCAAATACAAAAGTTATGTATTTTTGTCCGTAGAATCCGAATCTGCAATAAAAAATGGGGGTTATTATTTAAGATTTCAAAGTTGGACCCCCTCTGACCCCCAGGGGGTCGGTTGCGAAGGTCAAATTTGGTATCACTGAGTAGCTTATTTAAAAATATTTAACACGTATATTTACGATTTTCAATCTCATATGTATTTCTCGAATTATTCGGCTGTTTCCTGACTTTTCGGACACCCTGTATATATATATATATATATATATATATGAGTTTAACTACGAATTTAAACCTTGGTGTAATCATACATGTTCACAGTCCACTATAGTAAGGAAATTACTAACCGTAATACTAGAACTAATTGCTTCATCTTCATTTGTACTCTATTTTCAAATGAAATCTGTATATTACGAATATTGCGCATAAACTTCACGTAGTTTTATCGAAAGATAATTCTGTATTATATTTAACTGAATGATTTTAATTGGTAAATTAATCAAATGAATATTAGTTTTCCAAAATGACTAAAAAAGCGTTTAGGTTAGTATTTGAACTAGAGACCCCCGACATATGCTGCAAATGCTCTTCCAACAGAGCAACTTAGCACGCACAATTCACCCGGAGAAATAACATTATATACTCATACGAATAGTATGCATTTTTCATACGGGTAGTTTGAAAAAAAATTAAAGTATTATTACATAGGGTATCTATAATAATAATAAGTATGCATTCGTATTCACTGTGTGAATTGTGTTTGCCAGATTCTTCCAGGATAGCTCAATCGACAAAGTATTGGCAATTTGCGCGAAAGACTCCTTAATTCGAATCCTGACCTGGACACTTTTGCAATCAGTTGGAAAATTACATAAAGATATATATATTTATAGACATCAGGATTATTGGTCAGAAATATTAGCAAGCTGTACAGTTTTACATGTGTGCTGATACCTGTGGATATTAAAGCGAGTAAAAGTTTTTTTTAAAAAGCTTCAAAAAGATTAAACAGTTTGAACAGCATACTACAAAATGTGTGTCATTTATAAATAAAATTCAAGCTATGCAATTTTCAGCATGTGGAGGGAGGGGAAATATATAAATGTTTTTGAAAGGTAATATTTTTAAATTTTGAAAACAATAGCAGAGTTGTAAGCCATGTGAGGTAAATCGAATTTTTAACTTTAATTTAGAAGAAAGTCTCCTTACTGCAGGTAACTATTTTTATATATTATATAGTATTTGTTCCTAAATTGTCAATATATGATTTTAGGACTCAAACCCTATTTTAACAGGAACATGGCGTGGAGTTATAGTTTCAGCTGATCCTGTTTCTTTTAAATTGTTAGAGAATCGTTAAGAAAAGTTAAATCGTCACAGAATCATCACAATTTGAACGAAATTTTTGTCACAAATGATCTTACAGCGTGAGTCTAAAATAATAGAACAAACTTTGAGGGAGGTGGTAGAGCTCACTATAACAAATAATTATGACATAGAAATTTATGACTGGAAGTGACGCGTTAAAACGCCACACTAGTCACCACAAAAGACCCGGATTATAATGTTAAGTGTATGGGAGCGTTATTTTCAAATATCTCTCTAAAATTTTAATATTTTCGCATAATTTTTTTTCTTATAGGATAGCTGAGGACGATCTGCAACCAGGCTGGTTTTTACTTTTTTGATTTTGGTTACAGATTAAAAGAAAAATACTTTAACCTTTCAGAACCAGTTTAAACCGGTTCTAAAACTGAAACTATCTTAATATAAAAAAAATATAACCAAAATCAAAAAAGTAAAAATTAGCCCGGTTGTGGATCGTCCTCAGCTATCCTATGGAAAAAAATATCATGTAAAATGTTGAAATTTGAACAAGGTATTTGAAAACAACGCCCCCCATAGACTTAACATTATCATCCGGGTCTTTTTTAGTGACTAGTGTAGCGTCTTGACGGGTCACTTCCGGTCATATATTTCTGTGCCATCATTATTTGTTATAGTGAGCCCTACCACCCTCTCAAAGTTTGTTCCATGATTTTGGACTCACCCTGTATTTCACAAATTGGTCACAATGTGACTTGAAAACATTGTCACTTTCGTCACAGTTTCGTCACAATGCTAATGACAAAATCGTCACAAATGACACACTTTTCACAAATTGGTCACATTGTGACGTCACAAAGTGGTCACAATGTGACGTCACAAACAAGCTCTAAAACGGCCATAACGACTTCACATTTTAGTCACTGTGACTTCACATCGACGTCACGTGACGTCACATCGACGGTCACAAAGTCACAGTGTGACTTCACAACGACGTCACCGTGACGTCACCATGTCTTACGGGAAGTAATCTCTTTCTATAAAAGTCGAGGAGTGACGATGCAGCAAGGTTTCAAATTTTTAATAGTATAGTTTTAAAATACGGTTACTAAAATATTCCTTAAATCATGCCATAAAAAGTAATTTAATCCGGGAAAATAAATTTTAATTAACTCACATTTATTTTATTTCATTCTATTTTAATGCAACGACAGAATAATCCTATTGAAAAGGGCTAAACAAGGCAACTTATAATATTTGTTTTTGGTAGTTATTTTACACGATAATGTACTATCTACAGTTTTCATGATTATTTTTTGAACATTCAATAAAAATCTACTGTCGAATTTTCTTAACAGATCTAAAATTTCTTAAGAATATAAGAAAAATCATCAAATTGAAAAAATCTCTTTTTCTAGATTTAAAATATGATGCATAAAATATTCTTTAAATCATGCCATAAAAAAGTAATTTAATCCGGGAAAATAAATCTTCCTAAACGAAAATCTTCTGCAAACTCAAATACTGCTTGCGAAATTTATGCCCACTTCTGAACGCTGTATTCCACTATCAAACAATCTGTTATTTCCATGGCAACAACGCATTCCATTGAAATCATATCGAATGAGTCCAGAATCGGGACCTGAGAGCAAGACTGTATTGTAGCATGAAACGTACTCCATAGCCTTAATCTCCTTCTTTTGCGTCAAAGCTGAATGAAGTAAGTCTCGGCGTCGACTGGCCGTCAACAGCCATCAGCGCCATCTGTTGTTTGAAATTCGAACTAAAATCAAGAATTGCGGTAAAAAAACTCCTGACATTATACATAGTCCTCCTGCAAAATTTTTTTTAATAGCTGTCACCGTTTGCAAGTTATTGAATTTTAAAATCCATCAGTCATTTTTGGGACACCCGGTATATGAGATAATTTAGATCACAGTCGTTCATCCTGTCGGATTATTCAACTAATTTTTCCAAATATCGGTAATTATGTCGACAATTCTTGGAATATTATTTCATGGCAAGCGGATGAATTGGTATAATTATCAAATTACAGTCGAGCTTACAAGGAAGGTCTCCGAACGGACATACTCCGAAAAATCTCAAAAAATTAAAGAATGTTCTTCTCATGAGGGTATATACTTTTATAGAAAAAATTTCGGCGGAACTTCTATACAGTGTCCGTAAAAAATAATGAACATTTCGTTATTTGGCGATTTATCATCGGTTGGTGATGAATTGCAATTCTAAGAATACTGCTTTATGTCAAATACACTGTAAGGTGAAAAAAGTTTCATGTTGAACTTATTTAGATAAATTTAATTTAAATAACTTTAGTTTTGTCAGTTTTAGTTTATTTTAAGTATAATTTTGTTATATCAATATTTAAATGTAATTATTTTCAAATTTAACCATCAAAATTTTTGCAATTCAAAACAAAATTAATAATTTAAATTAATTAAAATTGTTTCAAGCTCAAAGTCCAATTGAGCATTGTCGATTCGATTTTGCTGCTATGGAAACATGTGGTTTTTACTTTTTAATACGCTTAAATGTTTGAAAATATTTTTTCTCAATATGAATTTTTTTATATATGAAAATATTTTTTCCAGTGATAAACTAAAAAATTATCTCAACAACTAATATACAGTGGCGGTCAAAAGTTTCCGCCCACTTAGTTTCTTCGATTTATTTACCAGAAGGTTTCAGCAAAGAAGAAGTACAATTGCTTCAAAAGTTATGAATATGTGAATGACCTCTGACCACGTGATAATTTTGATTGGATATTGAAGATGCTTCATGCAAAGGGGTAGAATTTGAAGTTTGTGTGTGCAAAAGTTTCCAGCCACTTATCATTCCTTAGATTTTTTTTGTATCGGTAAAGTGTTTTATGGTCATGTTTATGAATGAATCAACATGTATAGCAAAGTTTAAAATCAAAATTGAAAAGTTCAACAACTATTGTTCGTAAATGAGTGATTAGTTTTTCGCTAAAAGGCCGAACTTCTCGAAATATTGCAGCAAAGTTATCTATCGGTAAAATCGACTGTAAACGATTTTTAAAAATTATATAAAGATAGCCATGGCCTACAGGACTTTCAAAGGTCTAGGAAACACCGGAAGTTGATTATTTTTGTGGACAGAATTTTCAGGAGAAAAGAATTGACTACCCGCATGAAAATTCTGTTGCAATTTACTGCGATTTACGGAATGAAAATATTGCTGAAATAAGTTGGTCTACTGTGTCAAGATGCTGACGTGGTACAGAATTTTTTAGAAGAGTCGGTGTTCAAAAATTTTTCATAAGTAAAAAATAATCAAGGATTCTGACTGGCGTTTTCCAAAAAACACAAAGTTTGGTCAAGTGAAAACTAGACATAAGTGCTATTTTTCCATCAATCGGATTTTAATCTATTTTGGGAATAATGGCAGACACAACGTCCGTTGACCTAACAACAAAAGATATGATTCGACCTATGTTATCCTTACAATGAAGCATGGCGGAGGACACGTCATGCTGTGGGGAGTATTTTCTTCAAAAAGTGTCAGTCCGTTATTTGAAATCCACGGCAAGATGAATGATGCAACGTATAAGGATATCTTGAAAGATTATTTGCTGCCTTATCAGAGGAAAAATCGTGGTCGATTTTTTTTTTTTTTTAACATAATAACGGCATATATAATGTATGCAAACTTCGACAAACAATGGTTTTCGAAAAAAAAAAAAATCGTTTTTGAAATGGCCACCCAAAGCCCAACATGAATCCAATAGAAAATCTTTGGAAAGAAGTTCACAAAAGTCTTCGGAGCTATAAATATCCAACTCAGCCGAAATTTCTCAGAAAATTGCAAGAAATGTGGAAAAAACGTACCATAGACGATCTTTAACCGTTGATTGTATGGATGTCACGTTGCTGCGACATAGTATTTATTACTAAAGGTAATAAAATACTAATAAGATAAAATACTAATTGTAAATGTTGTTGATCATTGTAATTTTTTATTACAATACCACTTTTTTTCAAACTTGCGAAGGTGGCCGGAAACTTTTGAGAACATGCGATTTCCTTTGTACTTAATTTTGCCAACTAAATTTACTGATATTTACATGTCCTTCCGAAAGTAAGTTCCTAACTATTAAGTCAATAAAATGTATAAGTATCACTTTGAGATGCCTCTTCATATGGGTATACTTGCAAATTAAATGAAAAATTTTTGCTGGCCGGAAACTTTTGACCGCCATTGTACATAAGTATATAATATATAAAACTCTCTCATTGTTTATGTTTAAATTCATTAAATACCATTTTCACGCATTCTAAATATCCAACAGTTTTCAGTTGCATTAAAATCATTTGCTTTTGGCGAGGAAAGTTTCTGTTCGCCAACGCGTGACGCTTTGGTCTTTTACGTCAAATATTCAATATATATATATATATATATATTACAAAATTTAAATTTTTTTCGCCAAAATTAACCTTTATACTATATTAATTTCCTTAAAACAATATTCCGTACTTACTTCAACTTATTAAGTTAAAATCTTGTTTCTAGATCTAATCTATTAATCTTTATGGAAACGATATAAATTCTTAATTCGCCTTAAAAAACACTTATTCCAATACGCGTAAATTTAAAAGATGGCTCTAAATCAAAAATATTCTTAATTAAACTTTATTTCTTAATATTCCAAATAAAAACTCATTTTTCTATGTTTTTATCAACCCTTTTTAAGAAAGTCTTATTAAATTTGTTCCAGAACCATGCCTTTCAAAAAATATCATTATTTTTATTTATCTATTTATTTATGTTCCCTCCTTCAACATTCGATATGTGTGCATAACAATAAATTCATTTCTTTTCTTGTTCTCTTAAAATTAATCGTCTGCAAAACTATATCGTTTGCACAGGATATTTGAAAATCTGAGTCGATTATAAATTGATTTAAATATATATTTTTTTAAATAAAATTATCGTCTGAATGGAATAAAATCGCGACCCTGGGCATGAATTATATTTACATGGAAATATGATGGTTCGAGAGTAGAGATTTTTATAGAACTTTCTTTTAGATTTAAGAAAGGAAGCTCGAAATGAAAAAAAGATTCTTGTTTTTTTTTTTTTTTTTTTTTTTTTTTCTACGATGAGTACGACTTACGGCTTGTTGAAGTAAATGATGGAATATTTTTTGGATATTTCGGTTAAAGGTAGTTTGCAAAAGAAGCCTTTCCGTTTGTCATGACTACAGTTTAATAAAGTAACTTGCAGCAGTCAACGAGTAATTTATTGGATCCTCTACATTTATTTACTTATTATTTTTTTTCTCGCTTGCCATGACTTCTGTGCTGTAGAACGGGGACCCCGGCGATGATGTTTCTGGCTCCAAATTTTAAAATGTCACATATATATATATGCATACAGGGTGTTTCGCTACCAGACCGACAAACTTTGAGGGATGATAGTAGACACGAAGACAAACATTATTAAATAGGGAACCATGGGGCGCAAACGTCTTTTGTAGGAGCTAGAGACCATTAAAGTTTGAGGTCCAAAATTTCAAACGATGATAAAAAACGGAAAAAAGGGTCGATTCGTTTGCGGTTTTTACTAAAACATTCTTTATATCACGTTTTTCTTAGAAAAAAAATTCAAAGGTTATGTTCAAAAATTGTCGATAGAGGGCGCTTTAGACTTTAGAGTAACGAACAATTACTTTATACCGCTATTTTGGGTATGGGGTTGAAATTATTCTAAAGTTTAGACTTTAACTTAAATTTTAAGCCCAAAATCGGAAACATTGGGATTAGGTAACTAGCAAAAATTAAACTGTGAACAGAGGGGGAAATTTTAAACGCTCATAAATATTGGACAAACAAATCGATTTTGTTGCAGTTTGCGTGTAAGTCATTCCCTTGGTAATTATTTTATTCGAAATGACGTACAGCTTTGGTGCCCTCATATTTTGATAGAGGGCGCTTCCGACACATCTCTGACATTTCAGTATCATTACTCCTGTGTGTTTTTTCTACCAGACCATTATACTTCCAGGAACTAAAGTAAAATGGAGCTTTTTTTTTTATTATTATTACATATATGTGTTGTTTGTAAAAGGAATTTTGTTTAAAATTTGCACTTATGTTATTTCGGATTTTTTGGTTTATTTATCATGATTTTTGTCAATTTTTGCGTTTCCAGCGATTTTTTAATATTTGTAATTGAAATTAGATTTCAAACGTTTATTCTAATATAGTAAAGATTGTTCGTGTTTTTTTGACATTTTTACAATTTTTACATTTCTTCTTGATCTGCTGCAATTATTTTATTTTTTGTTCTAAAATAATAAATTCTGACCTCTCTTCAATAAATTCTATTCGGATTTAATGCAGCAGTTTTTGAAATTTCAATGCGATTTTTAGAGTTCGCATTTCGAGATATTTTTCGACATTCATAGAAAAAATCCCATTTTATGCTTTTAGCCCAACTAGTAACTTTTGTCCTTTATGATTTTTAATGATGGTTATTAGCTTTTTGCTGCAAATTTTATACATTAGTAAAAGAAATCTGTTTCAACTTTCTAGCACAACATAATATTTATTTTATTTTCAGAGTAAAGTTTATTTTGATTTCTTGCAGAAATTTTTAAATTTTTAGCAATTTTTTATTGTATTTTTTAAATGTTTTCGCGTTTTATGACAAATCAGCTAGTATATATATATATATATATATATATATATATATTGTAGATGTTAAATAGTAGTATATAAGATATACTACTATAAATGTTATACTATAGATTTTAGACTACTATAGATGTTAAATAGTGGTATATATATGTGCTTGTTAAATTCGTTGTCACCCCACTAACTTTTGAACGCAAGAGCTTAGTCAGAAAACTGAGGTTTAGGTATAGTAAAGTTGCCACACATTACCGAAAGAAACCGCCTGTGGCGCCACCTGGTGAAAAACTGCGGAGTTAGAATTTATATCTTGAAAATGAAAAGAAATAGGGAAAAAAGTGATTTATAAGGGATTGGGGAAGGCAATTAGTTGTAAATGAATGAAATACATGAGTATGTTATTTTCGCACCTGGAGAAGCAACTTTAACCCCTTCCGTCAAAAAAGAAGAAGCATTATATGCTGAAATTTTTTATAATAGGGAAAACAATATTTCTTCCGAATAATGTCTTTTTGATAGAACTTTTCTTTTTGACCTTTCAGAATATAGTTGTTATTTTCGGTAGAGAATTGGAAAATATGAAGTATATCTGAATCTTTTTATTGGTTGAATTCCGCAACTTATTTTATTTTATTCGTTTTCTGATTGGCCGAACTTTAATGTCCAAAAATGGAATACTTCTGTTATTATTTTATTCGTTTTCTGATTGATCCATCTTTAATGTCCAAAAATGGAATACTTCTATTGCCACAATAACAAAGAGTAATGAAAACTATAACAAAATAATAATTTCAAAACAAATTTTGATAAAGGTTTCAAACAAATTTCATTAAAAAGTGCATTTTTTTTCGAAAGAGTGTAATATGTTCCTAAAAATGTAACATCCTTAAAATGCACTTGAAACTATTTTCCCCCATAAAACGTAATGTTATGTAATACTTTTGATTGTCCCTGTAATTTAACTATGCATTCGATTTTCATAAAATTTGAAATGACTCGACAAAATTATGCGACAATTATATATTTTAAATTTCAAACAATTCAGTTGGGTAGTTTTTGCTCTGTTATATCCGAACAGGCGGACAGACGGGCGGACAGGCAAACGGACAGACGGACGGATTGAACGAAGACTATTTTCCCCCATTGATTGTAATATAATGGAATACTTTTCATTGTCCCTGTAATTAAATTATGCATCTGATTTTCATAAAATTTTAAATGACTCGACAAAATTATGCATCAATTATATATTTTAAATATCAAGCGATTTGGTTAGGTAGTTTTTGCTCTGTTATATGCAGACAGATGAACTGATTAAACGATGACTATTTTTTTCCATTGATCGTAATGTAATAAAATACTGTTGATTGTCCCTGTAATTAAACTGTACATCCGATTTTCATAAAATTTGAAATGATTCGAAAAAATTATGCAACAATTATATATTTTAAACTTTAAACGATTCAATATGGTAGTTTTTGCTCTGTTATATGCAGACAGACGGACGAATTGTACGAATGCACCTAAAAACTCCGCGCTTCCATCTCTTCAAGTCTCGCCTCATTTCCTGGAAATTTTCAAGAACGGGTATGCCCCTTCTTTCGAGGGTAATGATTCACTGAGTTCTATATTTGCTAAGAAAAACTCTGTCAGTGGTTTCTTTGTCAAACTGTCAAGAAAAACATCCCAGAGACACTTTAGACAGAAGCTAGTTTTGAGCGAATTATCTTGGTTCAAAAATGGAGGTTAGTGGGAGCTTCCTGCGAAAAATACTATACGGAAGGTAAGAGAAAATACAGGAAAGACCTTCGAGCAGTTTTGTGGAAATTATATAATCTGATATTTTTAGAAACACTCCTGTAGAAAATTTCTTTAAATACAACTACCAAATTTATATAATCAAGGCTTTTTAAGGATAAGGTAATGCCACATTAGCAACAAAAAACGTAAAATAATCCCCCCAAAAAAGACCGACAAAAAATTAGACATATATCACTAATATACAATGGATTATCAGAAAGCATGGCTACAATAAATTAGCAATACCTTTTTTATACTAATAATAATTTTGTAATGAGGTTTAGTATCATACAGTTACATTTCTTAGAAATTTATTTCAATATTTTCACATTTTTCCTAAGAAAGCAATAAGTTGCCAATACGGCCAATTATATAAATGGTATTTCATATTTAGATATTTTTTAAGTTTTTAAAGAAAAAAATCCTCTTAAAAAGTGGTGTGGTAAAAATGTAAAATAATTTTGAAATTAATAGAATATTGTAATCTAGACGTAGTCTTATTGAGCAAATTTTATAGTCTCTAGATATAAACTACACTGGTGTCCAAAAGTTAAGCATAATTGGTAATTAAGTAAGTAATGAAAGAAATCGGAATGAAATGAAAATCGAAATGTGGTGAAACTCCAGGTGTGTAAACAAAATAGTACGCGTCATATATTTTCGCGAAGAGTTTTCTCCGAAATCGAACAGGGGACCGTCAACAAATTGAAAAAGAACGAAGATCTTTTGGATAACCCTGTCAAAACTAATGTAGCAAAAGCGTTCAAACTCCACATTATGATTAAGTGGCTTATTGTAGTGTACTGTGTTTATTTTTATAAGGATAGCATATATACTCGTAGAGAAATTAAGGTTTTTATAAAAACAGTCCTAAGTTTTTTGCTTATAATTTGGAGAGTTCTTAATATAAAATAATGTTATTTTCTGAAAATATGACAAACATCATGGTACACAATACCCTGTCATCAGAATTTAAAAATAATAAAAGTTGTATGACAAATGAGCAGGTTTACTAAATAATTTTTTACTGCGCATGCGTGAACGCTATTAAAATTTCATTTGCATATTATGTTAGTTAAATGTGTAGAGCAACTTTTGTGAAAGTCTCAAAAACATAGATTAAAAATTCCGAAAATTATCGTTGATAGAATGAGATCAAAATATTTTATTCCCTAATGAAACAAAAAGATGAGGGGCTGTATCCATATTCCATTGTTTCGAGCCTAGACAATATTGCACGTACAACTGGTATTTGCATAAAACCCTGATATTTTGCTTCCTTTTAAGAATAACGGATTTTGATTTGATTCTATAGACGATAATTTTCAGAATTTTCAAGCTATGTTTTTGAAACTTTTACAGAAGTTGCTCTATACATTTAGCTAACACAATATGCAAATTTAATTTTGATATCGTTGACGCATGCGCAATCAAAAATTATTTACTAAACTTACTCATTTTTCATACAGTTTTTATTATTTTTAAATTCTGATGACAGGGTATAGTGTACAATGATGTTTGTCATATTTTCAGAAAAGAACATTATTTTATATTAAGAATTCTGCAAATTATAAGCAAAAAACTTAGGACTGTTTTTATAAAAACCTTAATTTCTCTACGAGTATGAATGCTATCCTTATAAAAATAAACACAGTACATTACAATAAGCCACTTAATCATAATGTGCAGTTTGAACGCTTTTTCTGCATTAGTTTTGACAGGGTTATCCAAAAGATCTTCGTTCTTTTTCAATTTGTTGACGGTCCCCTGTTCGATTTCGGGGAAAACTCTTCGCGAAAATATATGACGCGTACTATTTTGTTTACACACCTGGAGTTTCACCACATTTCGATTTTCATTTCATTCCGATTTTTTCATTACTTACTTAATTACCAATTATGCTTAACTTTTGGACACCAGTGTATATATAGTTTTTATAGGATGAATTTGCTCACTATTACTTGTCGCATCTTCTTCAGGTTAGAACAAAAAACACATATGCTTTAAGTGCGTGTTATGACAGAAAATATAATATTATACTTTATGATATGAAACATAAATATATAATAATGTATGTCAGAAAATATAAATATTACAGAAGAGGAGAATTTATTAAAAGTAAGGAATTTGGAAAGTATTAAAAAAGGAGGATGCGCCTACAGTGGATATTATTACAATTTTCTTGTCCGTTTAGTAAAAAAAAAAAAAAAAAAAAAAAAATCGGAACTTGTACGTCAAGCGTATCAACTGAGGTGCGTTCATACCATACCGAAGTTTTATAAATATTCCGATCTTCGTGCAATAGTACACAGTACAGCGGCCGAAAACTTTTATGTCTCCCTGTAAATACTATCTGTTTATATTATATAGAAAGTAACTTGTAGTAAACCTTAGCAACACATATCAATTTTATTAAATACAAAATAGTTTACTATAATTAAATTGCGCCCCAAACAGAGTTTCCCCCTATATCATTATGCAATGAAATACTTTTGCGTGGCCCTGTAAATTAATAACAAATATTCTTTGCACCAGTTATACAGAATGCATATTTTAGTATACATTTTATAGATGCACATCAATTTCATTATCTTCGAAAGAGTTCAGCATCATTAAAATGCACCTGAAACTGATTTTTTCCTATTGGGCGTAATATAATTGAATAGTTTTGATTGTCCCTGTAATTAAACTATGCATCGGATTTTAATAAAATCTTAAATGATACTACAAAATTACGCAACAATTATATATTTTAAATTTCAAACGATTCGGTTGGGTAGTTTTACGTTGTTATATGCAGACAGACGAAGAGAAGGACTGACGGACGGACGAACTCAACGACGACTATAGGTGATACGTATTTACATAATACGAACGCTCCAAAAAAGAAGACTTTTTAAAGATGAGTAGCATTAATGAAAAAAGTATATCACGGCTAGATCCATAAAAAAAAAAAAAAAAAAAAAAAAAAAAAAAAAAAAAAAAAATCGAAAATTCTATGATAAAAAGAAAGTATTTTAAATAAAAAAAGAACTCGGATATTTCATTAAATGCTAATAATGCATGTTAAAGATGAGAGAATTTAATACAATTAACACAAGCAACCCTGATTTTGTCTAACCAAGCCGAGTTTAATACAATTAAGACAAGCAACCTTGAATTTGCCTAACCAAACCTTGCCTGATCGGTAGATATCAATCAGTTTTCTGACTATTGCAAAATATATCTTAGTATACAAATGTATAGAACATTTTATTAGCTAATTTTCTATGCTTTTGGCGATTTGAAATTTCCTTGAACTGTTTATAATGTTACGGATTTAACCAGATTTACAAGTAACTTCTGTGGTCAGAGTTGTAGGTCACTTCTACCAGTTTGCGACCTAGCAATGATTTTAAAAAAATAAATCTCCGTTAGTTTATATCGAGAAGTAAGCACAATGATTAAAAAAATATGTCGTTTTATATAATATGATGCACAGAAAAATATTCTATGTTGGTTAAAAATTAATTAAAAAACGTTTTCAGTACAGCGTAAGATCTATGTGCTGTGATTTTTAAATGCATATTTTAATTTTGAAACGACTGTAAAAAATTCAGGTGGAATCTGTAAAAATATATAAAAGTAACATTAAAATTAGTTTAAAAAATTCAAAGTTAGACAAATGTATATAATATTTTATATTAGCTGACAAGCCCGGTGTTGCCCTTGTCTGTGATCAATGAACTTTTAACCCTTTCGGGTCTGGTGTACTATTAATAGAACATGCCTTTTCACCGAATATTATTTTGCCTTGACAATTGTTTTGTAACTTTCTGTGTATAGAAATGATATTATATGTCTATGCCTTCCTTATTATGACTTCATTTATAATTTGACATTTAGTAATAATAGTAATAATAAAAGCTTACTTATTTCTCTTTGCACCGTTTACGATTCACTTATTTTATACATATATTTCACGCTTTAAATTTACAACATAGGCTACTTTTCCAAACGAATCATGCGGGATGAAACACAAGAAACATTAGAAAGTTGTAATATCTGTTAAACCCTGTTGTAATACGATATTTTCCAAACGTCTCCAAAAACTCTTCCTTAGTCTGTTATCATATAAATATGTATTAAATAACACATAAAATAAGTGCATGCGTTGCATTTCCAACTACGATTGTTTGTTTGTTTATTGAACAACATACATCTGACTTGTGTGCTCGACATGAAGCCTGCTTATAAGCCATCGTCAATTTACAGGGACGAGATAGCACACAAGGAAATATTACAACACAAGAGAAGTACAACCAGGAGCTCCACGCATCCAACTACGATATAATATTTAGACCTCAGTAAGTCTATTTCGATAGCTTCGATTAACATTATTAAAGTAATAATAATTTTGCTCTCAAAATGAAAAAAAAAATTTGGACCCGAAAGAGTTAATGAACCTCAAATATGTATGATTTCCTTTCTTTAACCTCATTTTATAAGAATTTATATTTTCAGATTAAAATATTGTGAAAAAGTATTGAATTAAAATATGCTATTTAACTTTATTTTTTCTTTTTTTGCGTAATTTGAGGAAGGTACATTGGACGTTTTCAGTAAATAATTTTTCAAAATTTTATTAATATTTATTCTTTTTCTTAAACCAATTACACATAGTGTATAATAATTTCTACATCAAACAGACCTCATAATAATATAATATCACATCTAAGAAAATAATAAAAACAAAACAAAAAAATGCTCATTGCTTGATGAAAATTCTAACTGGTTGTGAAATTTCTTTTTCCTTCTATAAGCTGAATTTGACCTTTTTAGCACTTTTGAACATGTCCACAAAGTGCCTCACAACTGAATACCCCAACTTGCTCCATCTTACACATTAAATGCAGAAACTTTTACACTATTAAGCTTAGCATTACAGTCTATTTTTAACCATTAAAATAGCGACAAATCCACATTTTTTTCCATCACAACATGCTCTCATTTGTATTATTTCCTTTTTTAAGGAAAACTTTAATCTTCAAAACACAGATTAATATTACTCAGCCTCATTCAAAACAAAAATAATGGTATTATTTGCAACCAGCAAACCTTGAACAATTCCAAAACACACGGGAGAGTAGATTGTAGTATCAGTTCGTACGACTAGCTTTGATTACAAATAAAAATAATACATCTCATCGGATCTTAAAGGGTTAAAGTGACAGTAATATAATGAAATCAATTTAAAATGCATCTCTTATCTTGGATGTTTATGAAACTTCATCAGAATGTACAAGGGATAATAAAGTATAATTTAACCTTTGACTGATGTGGCAGAAATTGTAATGTAATTAGTGTGCAGCGGTTTGTGAGACGCAAGATCAAAAGATGAATAAAAGGTATGATTAACTCATAGGATAGTGTTTTTGAACTAAACTTTTTGTACAAGACTACTATAATTTACATTCACCTATTCAAAAGTCTCAGATTATAATCCAAAATGAAAAAAAAAAAAAATTCAACAGTGTTTGTATTTAAACTGAAAATTGAAAAAAAAGCAGTGGTCGGTGAGACCGCAAGATTGAAAGATGAATAAAAAGCATGATTAACTCATAGGATGGTGTGCTTCTACTACACTTTTTGTACAAGACTATTATAATAAACATTCGCCTATTTAAATCATATTTTTTAATTTGATTTTAAAAGTCTCTGGTGATACTAAAGTTCCAAATGAAACAAAATTGGAGTAGTTTTTGCATTTAAACTTAAAATTAGATGTTAAACTATGAAAATTGGAAAAAGCCGTGGTCTGTTAGACCAACAACATTAATTGAAGATAGGCAAAAAGTTATAAAATTGATTTTTCTGTCGAATGAAGGGTACTGTGTCCCCTTGATTTTATTTAACCCTCTGAGCATCTTGCAAATGGGTAAAATTGTAAGGTTGTTTTCGCTCCATTTTGCTTTAAATATTCGGAAAGTATGACTATTTCAACATTATAAAAAAAAAAAAAATTAATTACAAACATGAATGTAATCCTTGAGAGTATAATCATTCTAAAATGTATTGAAAATTCATTAAATCTATGGAATTATAGTATCTTAAATATTGCTTATTTAAATTATTGCACTAAGCTCCAGGCTTCACTGCAATATGCAGTGAAGCCTGGAGCTTAGTGAGCAGAATATTACGTTCCAAACACTTACAGGTTAAACAAGGCTTATGAATTTTGAATTATTAATGATAAGTTATCTGTAGCTCAGATGAAACAATATTACTAAGATTGAACGCATTTATAAGAATAAAAAATAATCGAAATTAGACATAATTAATTACAACTGTATAAAATGTTAAAATACGTTTAAAAATTATGTTTCGGATTCTATGAAATCCCTCATTAGCAAATTTCGATGTAAAAGTTGTAAAAAATCAACTCTCCGAAAAGTTGCATCAAACAGTCAAAGTGGTTATTATACAGTTAAATTAACACTGAGTATTGTGTAATCAGATCGAACTGTTTCAACTATAGAAATCAGAATTTCTTAGCAGCATGGTTCACCAAAATTACCGATTTAACTATTAAAGATTCCCAAAGCATATTTGTCAGTGTTAATTAGACTGTAACTTTCACCTTGACTCTGATGCAATGTTTTCTGCGAAATTATTTTTTTCCCAATTTTTAATACTTTTATAGTGAAATTTGCTGATGACGGATTCTGTGGAATCCAAAACATCCACTTTAAATGCATTTTAGTGTTTTTTAACATTTAATGTAACTGTAATTAATTGTCTGTAATCTCAGTGATATTTTATACCTGTAGGCCAACGGAACCCTTTGTCAGACATTATTCAAAAACTAAGTTAATGGACAAATATGTGACAAGGAACTTCGTCAAATAATATCGAAGCATTTTTTTGATTAAATAAGGTGAAACATTTTCTGCAAAAATTGTGGCTTGCGTAACTGTTACCTCTGGCTTCATGAATGTTCGAAGGCCTAATATAATTGATAACATAACAACCCACTTCAAGGAAAATAGTCCTATATATTTAAATTCACATACTTTGCGAGATTATCAAGGCCTGTTTTGAAAATAGACTTAGATATTTAGATACAAATTAACTCTTAATTATCTCCGCCAAAGAGCAATTAGTTTCAGGGAATACATCGATTTAACCTTCTCACTTTCACGAATTGATATATCCGTTCACTAAGTTGTAGATTTCACTGCAGTGGTAGTATTTTTTAAATTAATATAATTCTACAAATATAATATAGTTTTAAAATATTTTGTTACAATTAATTCTTCCAAGGTTTTATACTTAAATACGTAAATAATATTGTTTATTTCTGTTAGAAAAAATATTCTTCAGACTTTTTAAAAAATTATAGTGAAAATAACATTACAAAGCCGCTCGTTTGGTCAGAGGGTTAATCAACTATTTAAAAGCTATAGGCATCGCAATTTTCAGTAGTTTTAAGAAAAGAATTACATCGCTATTATAGGATAGAAAATATATAGCTACGTAATATGGGGAATAAAGAAAGAGGCATTCTAGTTCTGTCCTAAAAGTTATAGGATAAAGATGTTTGCATCAAAATTCCTTGTTTATGCTTATCTATAAGCCTGTTGTAATTTAATTATCTTGGTAATTATAGATACTTGTGCGAAAAATTAGCAAAGCATGAATACCTATATTATTTTCTTTCCTTCGATTGTCATAACGCATTTACCCTACATATAATAGTCCAAGAGCCGACAGCACTAAAACCTATGTTATCGAGCACAAGAAAAAAAAACTTTATTTTATGGAAGAATAGTAGTAGGAGAATCTAATGATCTATGTCTTCCGAAAATGAAACGGTGCATAAACCAAAAATTACTTGTAGTGACTCACTCGTAGGTTTATCAGTGTGTTTTCCTGCTCCCAGATTTCCATGACGGCAAACAGAATGTTAAATCTACGAGTAAACCACTAGAGGTATTAATTTTTGGCTTATGCACCTCTTCACTTCCGGCAGACATGGATTATTAGATTCCTCTATTACTACTCTTCCATAAAATAAAGGGTTTTTTTTCCTTGTGATAGATAACATATGTTTTTGTCAGGTCGGCTCTTGTACTATAAATATTAATTGAAATGTTGTTAAAAAAGATAAATATGAATGAAAATGTATTTTCTACTGAGAAAGATACATGGAGATTGAGTGATACAGCATAAACCATCATCTGACATCACCTAGGCAAACACTGATCACTTTACTATACTGTTAAAAATTTCTGCAAAAATACAGAAAAAAAAGGCGAGACTAAATTTATACTAGTTCTCGATTAAGGGTACAGTGGATCTTTATTTGAGCAAAATCGTTGCAAAAAAGGTTTATTTCTGTGGTATAGTAGTTCCAAAACAGTTTTTTTCCTTATTAAAATATCATTTATGAAGGTTTTAAGAAGTAAATAATAAAGGCAAATGTATTTATATACTTTAAATCTGCTTTTCTCAAAACTCATTTTTCAGCGTTTTTAGATTTTTGAAACGCTTCTTCTGATGTAATTTTTGATCAATAATTATGAAATTGATAAGGAATAATCCTGATGTTATTTAGAAAGAAATTGTGTAAGTTTTTTAAAATTCGTCTTCATTAAGATAGTCAAATTTGATTTTTTACTTATTAAAAGGCGAAATTTTGATGAAAATCGATATGGAATTAAGAAAAAAATCTGTAAAATATTAACTATTGACAAGATTAGAAAAATATTACACAAATTTGTTTACAATAGAATTTTAAAAGTTAAAAATGCAAAAGCAAGAAAATATCTCAAAAGGGAGCATTTTAAAATATCGTTTAAAGATTTGATTTTTTTTAATTCAAAAATTTTAATAAGGTGTTCTATGTGCTTTTGGTGAAATGTATATGTGCACAAAATTTAATATTGCTATGATGAAAGTTAAAAAAAATATTTAACGTCCACTGCCCCCTTAAGGGAACAGTGGACTCTCAAAACTAATTTTTTTAATTTTCAATGAATTTTTTTTTAATTTCTGGAAATAGTCGTATATATATATATATATATTTATTTCACAACTTTTTTTAAAAAATATATTCAATAGTTTTTGCGATACAGATAATTTATAAAAAAAATTACGAAAAATGGCAATATTTCAAAATATTCCATGCGCAACTAGTGTTCACATACTTGTTCAAAATTTTTCCATAATAACCCTTTCATACATACAAATGAATGTTACTAAGCATTTTTTAGCATATTACTTGTAAAATATCAAAAAAAATTATTTTACCTTTTTGCATTTTTCGTTAAAAAATCATTAAAAATTCCATATAACTGAAATTTTAAAAATTTAAATGTGCCTGAACAAATTTATTTCTAGTAACATTTGTTAACACATATATACAGAGAGCATTTGGAAAAAAAAATCAGAAAAATTGGGCATAAAAAATTTCGCATGTAACATTTTGAAATCATGAAAACGACGAAAATATTCATTCTCAGAAAAACAGGTTTTAGTAACTACAATGGTTATAATCATGGCTTAATATTTTCTTACTGACGCAGTTTCAGTTATATATAAGGAATATAACATCATTTCTAGCTTATATGTAAGTGTTTTATGTTTTTATGGTAAATTTACATAAAATCTGTGGCTTCGACAGTAATTCCTGCAAAGAACGTAAAGTATCTGAATTTTAAAAAACCTTCTCAAAACTAACTTTTTTATTTTCTGATGAATTTTTTAAAAATTTATCTGGAAATATTCATGGTATAAATAAATCTTATTGTACAAATTTTTGTTAAACATATTAAATAGTTGTTGACAAATAGAATTTCTTTTTTATTTTAAGCTAAAAAGTTTGGGGACAAAAGGCAATTTCTCTAAATACATTGTAAAAAAATGCTAAAAGAATCAGTTAAAAGTTAAAGTATTGTTTTGCGAAATCACAAAATTAATAAGTATTCCCTGCAAAATAATAACATTGAGTAAAGTAAAACTAAAATCTAGGCTAAATTTTACGTATGCGAATCGGCGAAAAAGTTAAAAAAGGGGAGTGGCAGAATCAGCTGATAGGACAAAAATGCTTGTAACTCCAGTAAAAATAGTCGAAACTGAAAAATTCGTTTACCGTTCAATAGCAGGGAGTTCACATAATGTTATTATGCCAAAAATGAAAATTCGGCAATTTGATGATTTTTTTGCGATTTTGAAAGCCCACTGTACCCTTAAATGCATTCGATTGAGTTTCGCGATCATCTTTTAAGATACTTTCCCTTCTCTTATACCTAATTCCCTGTAGGGAATTCCATATCTTCATTATAAGATCTTTGTTACAATTTATCTTTGTTTTATTTTTGTTAAAGATTGTAATTCAAAATACACACTTTTATATTTTTTCGCAATTTTATTAGAAATATTAAAGAATAAAGTTTAGTTGTTTTTTCTTGAAGTTAGAATATTTTAGAAAGAGAAAAATCAACTCCTGGGGGTTAGTAGGGATTTTTATCGACAGTAAATTTGCATTTTTCCTTCACCATATGCCAAAAGCTTGGTAATATTAATTAAATTACGTTGTATTATCGCATAGGTGTTACTATTATTACAATGCTATTATTATAATTATTATTATTTCTTATTATAAATTGGTAAATTCGTTATAAAAATATATTAATCTTCTAAAAACAAATTATACAAAATGAATAAAATAATAAAAATGTAAAAAAATACCACTTTTTAATAATAAATTAAATTTTTTCTGTTTATTTTTTCTTTTATTTCTTACTAAAAATTTCTTTTGAAAAATTAGCGCATTAGAAAATAGTGTGCGACAATTTCGAAAACCTCTCTTTACCATTATTGTTGCAAAAAAAAGAAATATATTCAATTTTTTCATTGGAAAAAATACATTGATTTTTTTTTATTTCTAACATAGTTGAAGTAGTCGGATGTGGCAATCCTAAAACTTTCTTCTATCGCATACATGTTAATACGTTCAGAAAAATGAAACATAGCAGCGTCATCGATTACGTAATTTACAGCAAAACCTAATCGGCATCAACATAGTTCCTGTTCTAACTAAATCTGGAATTTGATGAAAATCCGTATATTAGCATTTTACTTAGAATTATCGCAGAAATCATAAAAAAACTGGATAGCAGCGTCACCTGTTGAGTGCCACCTGATTTACTCTAAAAACTTTAGTAATCTAAACTTAGTAATCTAAACTTCAGTACTCTAATAACTTTACTAATCTATATCACGAACTAACTGAATTTGAAGTTTGATTAAAATTCGTGCATTAGTTCCTGAGATAGAGTTATTGCGATAATTATGAATACTGTCGCATAGCAGTGCCATCTGTTGAGCTATTTACTCCAAAAATTAAAAAAAAAATTCATTTATATCACTGACTAACTGAATCTTGAAGTTTGTCAAAAATGCGTGCATTAGATCTTGAGATAGAACTATTGCGAAAATCATGAATAACGCCGCATAGCAGCTCACTAGTTGAATGATTTACATCAAAAATAACAGATTACTAATTTGTATGCGGGTCTAACGGATTTTAAAAATTGTCTAAAATTCATGCATTAGTTCCTGAGATAGAGCTATTGCGATAATCATGAACAATGCCGCATAGCAGTACCACCTGTTAGGTTACTTACACCAAAACGTAATCAGAGCTATATTATATCAAGGACGAATGGAATCTGAAGTTTTATGAAAATCCGTTTATTAGTTTTTGAGATATAACTATTGTAAAAATCCTGAGAAAGGCAGCATAACAGCACCACTTGTTGGGCGATATACGCCTAAAACTAATCAGATCTAGTTCATGTCAAAATCTAATTGAATCGAAATTTTGTGAAATTCCGTGCATTAGTCTTGAGATAGAGTGCCCACAAAATGTTTGTCACAAACATTTGTCATGAGACAGACTCACAGACAGGCATCTTGTAAAAACATTTTTTTTTTAATCTCTGACCCCTAAAACATGTAAATCCGTCAAATTGAGTGATTTCCTAATTATGAAATCATTAAAAATAAATTTACAGAGTCTCAATTATTTTTAACGTTGTTAATTGACAAAGTCTATTGTAAATTTACCGAATAACTTCTATGTTATTTATAAAAATGTGTGTCTTTCTAATCTTTATTATTTTACACAAGACGTAAGATAATGGATTACCTGTAGATTCTTTGTAATTTCACAGAAAAAATATTAATTTACTGTTAAAATAATTTCCGAGAATTTTAGAAATTTTTTTCTAAATTTTAAATTTTTTAAAATATAGAAAAGAATTTTTCTCTTATTTAATCGAACACTTCTGAGCTTCAATAAGAGAATTTTACCTAAGTATCTACTAAGTGCTTTCAGAGCTTTTCAGTTGTGGTAATAATTTTAAAATTTGGCCAATATTTTGCATATTACTTGATGTGTATAAATTTTATTGATGCTATACAAGGAGATAGAGTACAATTCATATTGACAGAAATTGTTGAATGGGAATTTTAAAATTTGTTGTGCAAGTTAGTGCTCATAATTGATCTAATTTTTCGCATACGTTGTAGCATAAATGTATAAATCATATTCAAGGATGAACAAAAAAATGTAATGTTTTTCTAACAATTGATGTAATGCAATCTGAATATGTTGAATGGAAAATGTTTCATACTCTATCTTCGACGTATAATATTTCGTTCTTCTTTTATTTGGATTCTGATTTGCTATTTTACTTTAAAATATTTGGGAGAAACTAGGAAAGTAGTTCAGTTTTATAAATCAACCTCCTGCATTAGACTTATGTTACATTTAACAGAAAACAAAATTCGCATGTAAAATTGTTTGAAATTCCAGGCTTCATTAAAACTTAGCGTTGAAAAAGAGTACAATATATTACAATTCAAATCTAAAAGTAGTTGAAAAAGGACTAAAATAAAAACGCATATTTAATAACAATTGTCATAGTGTAAAATTCGTCTTTGTTATTTTAAGTTTCATTGCGAAAAATTTTTGTTCTATGTTTCATAGTCAAAACCTTTTATAGATAAAATATAATAATACTTAAATTTAAAATTATTATCATTATTATGAATTATTATGAATTGTGAATTATTATCATTATTATTAGCTCTAATGTAAAAGACTTGCAGAAAATGACGGAAATAAAAACACGTATTTAATAGCTATTACCATACTGTAACATTCACCATTATTGGCATTGTAATTAACCGTTTAAACGCCAATGTTCCCAAATGGGAACATTGCATTATTTGTGATGCAAAACGTATATTTTCCAACACAATAACGATGTCCTTATTTTTCCTATAAAATATAAGGTTGATTTGAATTTTTGAAAAGAAAATATTTATGTTTAAGCATTTATCACAGGTATTAAGAAATATGTAAATTCATCAATTTCCATAAAAATATATTATTTGCTGATATCGTTTTCTCAGTATTACTTACATTTGACAGCTAGGAAATTAAATGTTTTTAGAATTCAAGAAAATACTCAAGAACAATATACAATAGCATATAGCGGAAAATAATTTGTTATATTTGCATAGGTTGTCAATCAATATACACGTTTCAAAATGCGAAAACGGAAATGAAAACAGCCAAAAAAACTGCAGAAATATATTTTTTTTGGTATTTTCTAAATTTGTATGCATAAATTAAAACATTCGAAGTTGTAACATAAGGAAAAACAAAATTATTATTACATTGCGATATTAAATCGGCGCGTAAACGGTTAATTCCTTTTTCGAGAAATTTTTGTTCAATGTTTCATAGACAATAACTATACTAGATAAATTATCATATTTATTGTATCTAAAATAATATGTTTCTGAATACATTTACTTACTTTCTTTTTTTTTCAATTATTCGGCAATAAAAATCATATTTAAAATAATTTAATAATAAAGAAATTTCTGCTAAGGGGATGCGCATGTATAACGTTATCATTTTAGGGGGAAAGGGGGGGGGTCTGGCACATGATATCGTAAGGTATCTCTAGAGGGAGAGGGTTGTCTTTTATTATTGATATCATTTTTTATCCAATCATTTTTTTATAACATGGTTTTTGGTTTAAAATAGTATGTATCTTTTTTAAATCTGTTAACTATGTAAATACAAAGATATTATTAAAATAACTAAATAATTATAAAATTATTTCATTCTAAAATACTGAATACCCTCAATGTTTGACATTTCTATTCTTCTTCATATGTGTATGCATATATAATCACGGTGCGAGGAACTATATGTGAAGTATGTTTGAAATGAAGCTTGTGTTTACTTATAAATAAAACAGAAAGAGAAAGAATGTTGTTCACTTGTTTTGTTGATAAGAATTTCTATCTGCGACTCACGTCTCTTCAGTTCAGGTCAAGGCCCTACCAGTGGCCGCGAGGTTCTGACCTCCAACCTGGTAGACGGTAGGTGCTGGGTTCGAACCCAATCGCGACCGTCGGCCTAACCGTTCGGAGTTTTCCGTGGTTTTCTTCGAACCTTGCGTAAATACGGATTAGGTTCCCTTAGAAAGACCCCCACGGAGGGCAACCCACCCCATAGGGCCTATATCCCATAGCATAGATAATCGGCCGACAAAAATACACCACACCACCACACCGTTCAGGTCAAGTGCAAAACGACTTTATTAGTGTTGAATGCATTATGTAACCAAAAGCTATTATAAAGTGCTTTTAAATAGTAACTATTTCTTTTAAGCGTTATTTGATTTGATATAAATTGATAATTTATTGATTTTTCTTCATTAGAATCAATAAAGCATGTGGAAAATAAATTTAATCAATTTTATATATTACTCCAAACAAAAGAAATTCTTTCTAATAATAATAATTAAAATAATACATTTGATAACGTTATCATTAATGGGGGAGGGAGATTCGGATGATAACGTATGATATCAGAAGGGGAAAGGGTGTCCAAAATTACGAAAAAGCTGTTAACGTTATATTTGCACTGCCTCTAAAATTAATGCAATGTCTGTTACGCCTTTACTTTTTTCTTTCAAAAACAATTTCTTATCTTTTTCTTTTTTTTTAAAGGTAGATTTTGTATGAAATACTACCTATTGCGGTCGCTCCAATGTTGGAATTTCTGAAAATTTTTTGCAGATCTATGCCGATCGTGACCTCTAGATCCCAAAACTACCACTAGTAAAAGAGTTTATATATCTATATATCTCACTTTCTTATGGACACGATAACTTCTATAGTTCTGCTCCAATCTTTTTCAAACTGATACATAAAATCAAGGGGTATAAAATCTCGGCTAAGTTCGTTAATGGGCAAAATTGGTCCAAGGGAGTGGAAATAGGGACGGGTTTTGTGAAAACCAAAAAAAAAAAAAACGCTATAACTTCTTAATTAAAATAGATATCGAATCGGTTTGAAGTTTAAACTACTTCTTAAAAATGGGCCAACATTTTATGTATGATAGATTTTTGATGAATTTAGAAATGGGCTCAAGGGGCGAAAAAAACAGGGTTTTTGGGAGAAAAAAAAATCATAACTTCGTCAATTCTCAAGATATCAAATCCAACTAAATTTTGTGTAAATGCCCTTAATATTATCTAAATTTTTTGTATTTACAAGTTTTTGATAGGACTAGTTCTTACTGAAAAAAAAATTAAAAACGAAACAAAAAGGGGGGTGAAAAAAGACAAAAATCTATAACTTCGTCAATTCTTAAACTATCAAATTTGTTTAAATTTATTTTAAATCTTCTTAATAATATCTACAACTTTTGTAATGACAAGTTTTTCATAGGACCAATTCGTATAGCAAAAATAAATTAAAGAAAAACAGGAGTTGGAGAAAAAACCTCAAATCCAAACTGCTTATATTCTGACTCATTTTTAAATTCAATTTTGATTTTAAACGCACCCAAATGGCAGATCCTCTTATTTAGGAACTATATAATGTGACGCATTGGTCAGTTTTTTGATAAAGACAGAATATATTTCAAATAAGCTTGCCAAAAAAAGGTATTTTTAACAGAATTTCCCAAAATAGTCGTGATTAAAAATTTGAGGAAGTATTCAAATAACAAATTGCGTGTTTTTATGTTTTATTTTTAAATCCATTTTTGCTCTCAAACGCATCCAATTGACAGTTCCTTTTATTTAGAAACTATATAATGTGACGCATTGGTCCGTTTTTTGATAAAGTCAAAATATATATAAAAAAAAAAAAACTTCCAAAAAGAGTATTTTGAACAGAATTTCCTAAAATAGTCGTGATTGAAAATTTGAGGAAGTATTCAAATAACAAATTGCGTTTTTTTTTACTCATTTTTAAATTCAGTTTTACTCTCAAACACATACAATTGGCAGGTTCTCTTATTTAGGAGCTGTATAATGTGCCGTATTGAACAATTTTTTGATAAAGGCTGAACATATTTAAAAAAATTGCTGCCAAAATGGGCACTTCGCACAAAATTTCCCGATGTGATCATGATTAAGAATATAGGTTGCATTCAAATTACAAATTGCGTTTTTCCCGACTCATTTTTAAATCCGTTTTTGCTTTCAAAAGCATTCAATTGACAGTTTTTTGTTATTTACGAACTGCATAATGTGCCGTATTAGTCGATTTTTTAATAAAGTCAGAATATATTTGAAAATATGCTGTCAAAATGGGCATTTAAGTCGAATTTAGCTTAAGATGTTTCTTATAAAACAAGTTCTTAGAGAAAAATTAAATTAAAATTTTTTCAAAAGAGGCCAAATAAAGTTGTTAAACTAGGTTTATCTGTAATGAAATTTTATTTTTTGTTGTTGAAATGAGCACTTTTCGAAATCTAGCTCCGCCTATATAGGCCAAGCCGACAGAGATTTTTTTTTCTTTCACTTTTATAATTTGATGTTTAAGTACATTTTGCGAATCTGTTACATGATTATTTTAGATTTGAACTCTGCCTTTGTCACTTTGCTTCGGGGTATTGGGGGAAAACGAGAAATGCAAGTTAGTATAATAATACAATCACATTTACACTGCAGCTTTGTTACATTTAAGAGGAAATGAAATAGCCTCGTAAAATCAATATCATTTTAATTTCTCTGCTTTATTGCAATGCATAATCGAAAAACAAATCGCATAAATATTTTTTACACGAGAAAGCATAATTAGTTGCTTGTTCATATTAATGATTTAAAAAAATATATTAGGAAGCTAATTATAGATAATTATCTATCTATCTATATTATAAAGGCCAGACGTATCTGTGCGTAACGCATACGTCATTTTGCGAATAGCAACAGTTTGGAATATGAAATGAAATTTCGGTTTTGCAATTTTTGCAAGTGCAAATTTTTAAACTTCTAAAAATCGCACATTTTTAATTTTTACACCGTCATATAGGGAAAAAATGTACTTTTAAATGCAATTTATCTCAAAGATGTAACTTAATTTGTTGTTGAAGTATTAATTTTTTGTGGTTATTAATATAGTTTATTTCATTGTGTCAACAAAAGTACTCAGTTTCTATTAAAAGCAAACAGAAAAAAACAGATTACTATATCTATATATTGTCATTATCTAATTAAAAGTGGAATTTTTTTTAATAAGTACGTTTTGTGTCAATAATATCGTCTGTTTATAAAACTCGGTGAATTTTGGTTTCATCTACCAAATTTCTTTATACTTAAAATAATATAAATAGTTTAGAATATGTTTTAGCTAATAGCATCCAGACAGCATGTTTTGAATTTAAATGATCAAATTAAAACGCTATTTTTTTTTAAAAAGGCGAATACATATGAAAGGTATTATATAACCTGATATAAGGTACGATATAAGGTATTAAAGATATAAATTTGATATGGTGAAAATGATGCCGGTTTTAGATTTCACGGGTAAAAAATCCTATGACTGAGTCAAAGTAGAATAAATTTTGCTTTATTTGATTTTAGAATACTAGAAAAAGAACCCTACATTATAATAATAACATATCTTTTTTTTTTTTTTTTTTTTTTTTTTTTTTTTTGCTGCTTATTTATATGATTAAAGTTCAATTTTAACAATTTTTACAACTGTATTTTATAGAAATAGCATTTTGTTAACTTTAAGTTAAATTACATTTATTTAAGAGTTAGACCTACCAATATAAGGTTCCTTTTCTATTGTAACTAAGTTTGTAGATTTCTTATAAATCAATAAAACAGTTCCTTCTTAAACTTTTTTTTTTTGGTCGAAACTTGACGGGTTCTATCTTGTTTTATTTAATTAAAAAAATTGCCATGATGTTAAGAGATTATTTCAGTGAAGCGAAAAGACCCATTCGCTAATGCTAATCCTATGCTGGTAGAAATTTATAAAGTTATCTTAGTTGCATTTCAATATTTTAAATGATTTTTTTTTTTTTTAATTAAATAGTTGAAAACGATTTGTACAAATTCTGTTTTTCTTCTTCTTTTTTTTTTTTTTTTAAACTTTTCCACATTGTTTACATATTATTTTTATGGGGACATTTTTATTTTCTTAAGCGGTTTTGAAAATAATAACACCATCATTAAAAAAAAAAAAAAAAAAACTGCAATAAAAGTTGAAAAAGTAAAAAATGGCTTTTATACAGATCAATCTCAACTATCCAATGCAATAATAATAAAAATCACTTAAAAATATTGAAATGCAATCGGGATAGCTTTATAAATTTCCTCCTTAGGATTAACATTAGTGAATGGATCTTTTCGTCGACTAAATGCATGACCATAATGGGATTTTGTGCTATTAAACCATATACAACTAACCGTCTTACAGAAGTAGCCTCTTAAAGTTTGGTTCCACAATTTAAATGAATGTGCTATGTTAGCAGAACTTTTTCAGAAATTCCAACATAGGGGCGACCGCAATAGATAGTATTTCATACGAAATCTACCTAGTATTAGGATCTAAAACTACACCCCCTTTAAAACACGAATTTCATAACCATTAACCTTAATTAATGTTATCACAAATTTAAAAATTTAAACAAGTAAATAATCTGCAAATCCTAAAAAATATATGTATATATATATTGAGAAAGTTTTAAGTGAAATAAATTTTTTATGAAAATTTATCATTTTCTTGATCACACTGTCTTTTGGACATTTTTAAACATTTTGCAAAGTCAGATGAACATAACATTTATTTTAGGAGGGATTCAGCTTAGATGCAGGCATCCATTCGTTTGCTTTCAATGCAAAAACACATTCAGCTATTAAAAAGTGATGTAAAAATGTAGAAAAAAAATCAGACATTTTAGTTTTATATTCATTACTTTTATTTATTTATTTAATGATATATTTGCTACAAGAGTGAGTCCTATTAATAAAATTTTCAAAACAAAAGTTGTAGCTAATGTTAATAAAATTTATAATAAGTTTAAATGGATTTGATATCTTGTCATTAAACGAAGTTTGGAATTTTTTTTATTCTTAAAACTCTTGAATCCATTTTTAACGATATATCCTATCCCAAATCTATCATATATAAATTCTATACATTTTTCCTAGAAGTAATAATAATTTTAAACTGCTTCGAATTAGATCATAATTAAGTAGTTATTGGATTTCTACTATTCTGTTTTCAAAAAACCTCTCAAGGTCCCCATTTCCACTCCCTTCGTTGAATTTTGCACATTAATGAACTTTATAGAGATTTTCTAAGATTTTTAATCCCTTGACTTTATGTATCAGTTTGGAAGAGATTTGCACAGAATTACAGAAAATATCGTTTCCATAAAAAAGTTTTGAACTTTGGTGGTACTGGGTTCTAGGAGTCACAATTGGCACAATTCTGCAATTTTTTTTCAGAATTTCCAAAATAGGGTAGAATGCATTAGGCGATATTTTTCACGAAATCTACCTAGAATCAACTTGCGCACCTTGATCACCTGCGAAATATTTTCATCCATTATCAAAACAAACCCCCGCCCCATCATACAAAAAAAATAAATAAATAAATAAATAACAGGAAAACAGGAATGATAAACAGCACAAACCACCTTCTTAATTCATTTTAGATACCCTCCCCGTAATGCATGGTGACGTCACTGCGACGTGTCGTGAAGTCACATTGTGACTTTGTGACCATCGATCGTCGATGTGACGTCACATGACGTCGATGTGAAGTCACAGTGACTAAAATGTGAAGTCGTTATGGCCGTTTTAGAGCTCTTTTGTGACCGCTTCACAAAGTGGTCACAATGTGATACATTTGTGAAAAATGCGTCAATTGTGACTACTTTGACATTAACATTGTGACGGAACTGTGACAAAAGCGAAGATATTTAAATTGCCAGACACAGGTTTTTTAAAGTAAATAACATGTTTTGAAGAATTTTTGTAATTTTCTAAGGGTTTTTAAAAAAGTCACATCTCAGTCACAATGTGACGTCACTGAGTGGTGGCATTTTGGTCACAGATGTGATGTGACCTAGTCACATAGTGACGTCACTGTGACTATGCATGCTATGAGGGTCTAACTTTAAACTAGCACATCTTTTATGGAAATTTCAACAATCGTTGTAAGGTTGTTTTGAGGACTTTTAATAATTAAAATTATCGACAAGCAGCACAATCGTATTATCAAAGCATGTCTTACAATATGCAGCATATATCACTAATTAGAAAGTCTGACAAAATATCAAATATCTTGAATGAAATACTTTCATCTTTTAGAAAAATAGCTTAAGAGGGAAAGAAGTAGGTGAAAATCTGCCACTAAAATCATTTTCTCTAAAACGTTAAAAAACTGTGGAAAGATAAAAAGCACAAACCTCCTTCTAAATTCATTTTAGGTATGGTCTAACTTTAAACTAGCAAGTTTTTTTTTTTTTTTTTTTTACAGAAATTTCAACAATCGATGAAAGATTGTTTTGGGAACTTTTGCTAATTAATTTTAGAACAAGCAGAACAATCGTATTATCAAAGCATGTTTTACAATATGCAGCATATGTCATTAATTAGAAAGACTTACAAAATATCAAATATCATGAATGAAATATTTTCATCCTTAAAAAAAAAAAAAAAAAAAAAAAAAAAAAAAAAAAACTTAAGTGAAGAAAAAACAAAAAGAGAAAAGTACGAGGAAATCAGCCACTAAAATCATTTTCTCTAGAACGTTAACTAGGAAAAAAAAAAAAATCCGGAAAGATAAAAAGCACAAACCACCTTCTAAATTCATTTTAGATATTGTCTAACTTTAAACTAGCACTTTTCTTTTTAAATGGAAATTTTAACAATCGCTCAAAGGTTATTTTGAGGACTTTTATTAATAAGTTTCCGAACAATCAGGAGAATCGTATTATCGAAGCATGTTTTACAATATGCAGCATATGTCACTAATTAGGAAGTCTTACAAAATATCAGATTTCTTGAATGAAATATTTTCATCCTTCAGAAAAACAACTTAAGTGGGAAAGAAAAACAAAAAGCAAAGATATATAATAGGTGGAAATCAGGCACTAAATTTGGCAGAATGTAATAGGCGATATATCTTACGAAATATACCAAATATTAATAATTACCAATGAAATATTTTCAATCATTAGCATCCCCCCGAAAAAATTTAAATTTAAATTAAATTTTTTTTTAAATCAAAAAAGATGAAAAGACCAAACCACCTTCTAAATTAATTTTAGATATCGTCTAGGCTTTAAACTAGTACTTTTTTTTTTTTTTGACAATCGTTGAAAGGTTGTTTTGAGGACTTTTACTAATTAATTTCCGAATAAGCTGAACAATCGTATTATGAAAGCATGTTTTACAATATTTCGCTAATTAGGAAGTCTTACAAAATATCAGATTTCATGAATGAAATATTTGCATCCTTCAGAAAAACAGCTTAAGTAGGAAAGAAAAACAAAGAGGAGAGAAGTAGTAGGGAATCAGGCACTAAAATATGCAGAATGTAATGGGTGATATTTCTTACGAAATCTACTTAATATAAAACCCTAATATAGCACCCCTCAAAAAATAAATAAATAAATAAATAAAATAATAATTTTTAAAAATGAGGAAAGATAAAAAACACAAACCACCTTCTAAAATTATTTTAGATATCGTCTAACTTTAAACTAGCACATCTTTTATGTAAATTTCAACAATCGTTGAAAGGTTGTTTTGAGGACTTTTACTAATTAATTTCTGAATAAGCTGAACAATCGTATTATGAAAGCATGTTTTACAATATTTCGCTAATTAGGAAGTCTTACAAAATATCAGATTTCATGAATGAAATATTTCCATCCTTCAGAAAAACAGCTGAAGTAGGAAAGAAAAACAAAGAGGAGAGAAGTAGTAGGGAATCAGGCACTAAAATATGCAGAATGTAAAGGGTGATATTTCTTACGAAATCTACCTAATATAAAACCCTAATATAGCACCCCTCAAAAAATAAATAAATAAATAAATAAAATAATAATTTTTAAAAATGAGGAAAGATAAAAAACACAAACCACCTTCTAAAATTATTTTAGATATCGTCTAACTTTAAACTAGCACATCTTTTATGTAAATTTCAACAATCGTTGAAAGGTTGTTTTGAGGACTTTTACTAATTAATTTCTGAATAAGCTGAACAATCGTATTATGAAAGCATGTTTTACAATATTTCGCTAATTAGGAAGTCTTACAAAATATCAGATTTCATGAATGAAATATTTCCATCCTTCAGAAAAACAGCTGAAGTAGGAAAGAAAAACAAAGAGGAGAGAAGTAGTAGGGAATCAGGCACTAAAATATGCAGAATGTAATGGGTGATATTTCTTACGAAATCTACCTAATATAAAACCCTAATATAGCACCCCTCAAAAAATAAATAAATAAATAAATAAAATAATAATTTTTAAAAATGAGGAAAGATAAAAAACACAAACCACCTTCTAAAATTATTTTAGATATCGTCTAACTTTAAACTAGCACATCTTTTATGTAAATTTCAACAATCGTTGAAAGGTTGTTTTGAGGACTTTTACTAATTAATTTCTGAATAAGCTGAACAATCGTATTATGAAAGCATGTTTTACAATATTTCGCTAATTAGGAAGTCTTACAAAATATCAGATTTCATGAATGAAATATTTGCATCCTTCAGAAAAACAGCTTAAGTAGGAAAGAAAAACAAAGAGGAGAGAAGTAGTAGGGAATCAGGCATTAAAATATGCAGAATGTAATGGGTGATATTTCTTACGAAATCTACCTAATATAAAACCCTAATATAGCACCCCTCAAAAAATAAATAAATAAATAAATAAAATAATAATTTTTAAAAATGAGGAAAGATAAAAAACACAAACCACCTTCTAAAATTATTTTAGATATCGTCTAACTTTAAACTAGCACATCTTTTATGTAAATTTCAACAATCGTTGAAAGGTTGTTTTGAGGACTTTTACTAATTAATTTCTGAATAAGCTGAACAATCGTATTATGAAAGCATGTTTTACAATATTTCGCTAATTAGGAAGTCTTACAAAATATCAGATTTCATGAATGAAATATTTGCATCCTTCAGAAAAACAGCTGAAGTAGGAAAGAAAAACAAAGAGGAGAGAAGTAGGAGGAAATCAGCCACTAAAATCATTTTCTCTAGAACGTTTTGGTTGATCCTTCGTCAGCATCCCGCGTTCTTGTGCTCCACTTTACTCTCCTATTCATCCCAACAGAGAAGTGCGATCGCCGGGACTCGAAGCGCATGCGCGAGATGTATCGTAAACTCGTGTTTTTGGCGGCTTTGTAGAGAGGCTAAAGAGCCTATTCAGGTGAAGGGAAAGGTGCGCTTTCGGATGCTTGTGTTTATAGTATGCAAAAGAGTCCGCAAGAATTTAAAATAAAATATTTGTACAGTTTAAGCTAGTATTTAGTACTGTTAAAATAAAATTGTGTGCTTTAAAGCAGCCATTTTTTTTTTTTGTTGTTGTTGCAGCAACTGGAAGAAAACAAAACGTAGTTACTTTGGAAAAGTATAAACAACCTCCTAAGAGAATTGAAGGAAGATACTTTCACCTAGTCGTATTTTTCGCTCTAAAGTTTCAGATACTTTCTGAGTTTTTCAGCGAATATTTTGTTGTGAAAGTATCGAATGAGGTTTGGAAATAAATTTTCCTCCTCCCTGTGTTTTTATGCTGTGCCAGTTATGTTTATCTCTAATTGCATCGGGGTAATCCCATAGCAAAATTTGAAAGTTATAGCGGGGGAAGTATTTGTTACTACAGGTAGGTATTTTTCTAAAGTAAAAGGCTCTATTAAGCGAAAGAAGAAAAAAAGCATATTAGATAAAATTGAGTGGCTCTAAAATTGTTTTCAGTGGTATATTATTAAGAAATATGTGGAAAACATAACAGAGTGGAAAATCAATAACACCTGTAAATTGATTATTTTAAAAATACTAATTTCTGATTACAAAGAAGTGTTTAACTGCTGCGCAGTAATAGTTTCGATATTTTAACCGTCTTTTAACTGAAATGTTAACTTTGTATTTATATGTAGCTTGTAAATAATTTCGTTGAAAAGGAAAAAAAATCACTTTCAAGTACCTTTAGTCTATATATTTTATGATAAGGATCATTGGTTCGAAGAAATATTTGCTGAATCATTTTGTGAAATTTGATATGTGCATCTTTTTTGAGTAACATAGTGATTTTAAACTTATTTGTTCATTCAACTAAACTTTCATATTCACTTGTTTACTTTGCGTTTGCTAAAGAACGTTGTTTTTATGAGTAACTTATCACTCATTTTTAATAGTCTTTTTGAATTTTGTAATTATACTGTCTTCCATTACGAACTTTTTAACTTTTATGCATATTGAAAACATATTTATTCTTATAAAAAGTATATAAATTCGCTTTGTGAAAATTTTACCTGAATCATCTGCTTTGAGCATACATCTATTTGTGTTGATTGTTCGTTGCCAAAGAGTTACAACACGATGTCGCAACCATTGATTACCAATGCAACAATCGCTGCAGGACAACATTTAGCCCTCGATACTGTTGATTATATTGTGATTGTAATTATGTTGCTTATATCGTCTGGTATAGGCGTATATTTTCGATTTTCTGGAGGTAAACAAAGTACTACGAATGAATTTCTTATGGCTGGAAGAGATATGGCTATACTGCCTGTTGCTTTTTCTGTGATGGCGAGTGGAAAATCTGCAATTACATACTTGGGAATAGCATCTGAAATGTACGTCTTTGGGACTCATTACGCATTTATTAATCTGGGAACAAGTGTCGGAGCTCTAGTTGCTGGTTACATATTTCTACCTGTCTTCTTTAAAACAGGAGCCTGCACAACTTACGAGGTAAGACATTGCTTCATATATAATTTATTATAAATTTATTTTCTTGAATATATATTAAGTGAATAATTTTGATTTATTTAATAAAGGAATGATTTGAATAATTTTAAGTGTAATTTCGCTGCTGAAAAGTAATCGAAAAATTACTTATAATTAAATATTCTAATTTGCAAAAGTAAATAACGTATAAAAGTAAAATAACGTAGGGCTTGCTGGTAGACGGCAGGCGCTGGATTCGAACCCAATCGCGACCGTCGGCCTAATCGTTCGGAATTTTCTGTGGTTTTCTCCGAACCTTTGATTTTCTTGTGTAAATACGGGCTAGGTTTCCATAGAAAGATTTCCATGGAGGGCATTCCCTCTTTTGGGCCAATATCCTTCATGTTGATATTCGGCCGTCATAAAATAAACCTAACTTAGGGTTAGTGCTCCAATAATCAGCCATCCTACAGTAATCGGTCACAATTAAATTGTTTTTAACCCTTTAAAGGGCGGTGTGATAAAATATATCCCAATTAATTTGAATTTCAAAATGCAGCATTGACACCGGAATTTTGAACTGAAAATTTTAATTTTATCAAGTACGTGAAGAAAAGCTTTTATCTATTTTAAATAAATGTGTTTTTTATTTTCTGGTGTCATTTAATCATTTCAGCATTTTTAGAATAGAAGTGCTTTGCCCCTCAAAAGGTTAAAGATTTGATTTTGATTCCGAGTGAAATATAACTTCTCAATTCTTGAAATCTCTTCACCAATCTCCAATCAACAGTAAAACGTTCAGCAACTTTTTTAAATGATCGGTCATTATGTTTTTTCTCTGGCTGATTACTTGTGATTTTATCTTTTACGTATAGTTGCGATTATAACTTATTTTCACTTCCTGGTCGTTTTCATATTTTTGCAGTAAAAATGAAGTTTTGGCAACTGTTCTTAATTGAAATTCCCATGCACTGTAAATTAAAATTCCAAACAGTTTTAGCGAAACGATTATTTCTTGATCATATTTTTGGGTGCGTTTCGGTTAGCCGGGTGCCAATGTTATACAAACATGGATCCTATTTTGTGATATTCTACAACGGAAATAAATGTGTAATATATATTATATACTTACGCACGTACGGTTAACCGTTAAGCACCAACATTTTAAGGTTTTGTTAGCTTCTTGAGTTTCAGCTTGTATCTTTAAACTTCCATTTTCAGAAAAGTTTAATCGGAGTAGAGAATTTTTCATTTCAGGTCATATTTTTCTGATAGGAAAGTTTTAATACTATTTTAATTTCCTAATGTTGAAATAGGAAATCGCTATAAAGAATACAGAGGGAAGAGTTTTTACTTTGACCTTTATTTTTGAGATGAATGTTAACCTCTTCCCCGCCCCTCTGGTTTAAACTTCCATCCTGAAAAAATTTAAACCACAAATCACTTTAAACCTTTTAGATCTGGGAAGATTCAGATTTCCTGGTCATATATTTAAAGTGAATAATTGTCTCAGCATGTTTTTATTTCCATCCTCAAAAACTGACATCCTAGAAAACAACTTTTTTTTTTTTTTTTTCAAAACTACGGTTAAAAAATAATTTTTTTACGATGTAACATCCTCAAAAAGTTTAAATCCGACAGTTTGGAAGATGTTTAAAGTTTTAAATTTACGATATTTAAATCAGACACGGATTTAGACAAGTTAGTCTTTTTTCCTTTTTCTTTAATAGTAATTTAAAGTTTCTCAGGACTTCCTAAATTTATATTTCTGCCCTCAGAAAATTTAAATTAGAAAAAAACGAGTTTAATTTTGTATTTTATATTTTTGTGGTAAAGGATTAAGCATGCATTTTAAATTATATATAACTGTGAGTAGAATTTATTTTAAGTTTTCTTATTCAGCAAGTTTGAATCGGTAATTACTTTAAAAGGGCCACTTTATTTTGTGGTTAAGTTTCAGTGGATCATTTTAAATGAAAAAGAAAGTTTAAATCGGTAACGGATTTAGAGAACTAAAGCTCAAAATAGAGGAGAATGCATACAATTCATTTATGGATTTCATCAGAAGTTGTTATTCGTCAGAATTTCGCAAGCTTCGCGGTGCTAAAGTTTCTATGGATACGTCTAGTTTAAATTCGTTTTTATTGAAAAAAAAAATGCCTATTTTAAGATATGTAAGACATTTATTGCTGTGTGTAATACGGACAATATATATATTCTGCATATCTTTATCAAGTGAATTTTTGAAGGAAAATTTGAAAAGTATGTCCAACAAATAACTATTAATATTTTCTTTGGTAAATCAATACTTTTTAGTTTTAAAAGGTTGTACTTTTTTAATATCGCTTTTTATATGTAAATAAATCTTATTCAAGGTTCGAAAGTTCTTAGATTTCCCATATTTCTACAGCTCGGTTTTAGCTTATATGTTTTAAATTATGGTAAAATGAATTGAAAATCTGGAGTAAATAGAAAATAATTACTTTTACGTGTTTTCAATTTCATTTTACTAGAATATTTTCTTTTTTTTAGGGGGGGGGGGGTTAGTTTGATTTCTGTCTAAAGCATTTCAAATTTATTTTAAATTCGTAAAATGAGCATTTCTTACAGTTAAATATAAATGTTATAGTTAATATATTAAATCTAATACTTTAGATGGTGTTTACATATTTTTTTTTTTTAAATTATGGTTTAAGGAGTTTAATAAAACAAACAAAAACTGATCTTATGACTGAATTTTATTGCAATACTTTCTCAAAATTGGTGTATATTTGCTCTTTCTTAGTGTTTATTCCAGTTTAATTTCTTTTGGATCAATCATTTCAGGTTTTAAGATCTCAAAAAAGATATTCCTATTATTAAATATAGTTTATATTAAACATCGTTAATATACTAAGTACAATAGTTTATTAGATTGTCAATATATAATTATAGTAAATATACATTAAACAAGTTAATACAGTTAAACTTAACTATTAAGTTAAACTATGGAGTTTATTCCTGTATTGTTTTTAGCAGTAAAATGAGTAAAAATATAATTTCAAATGAATTTTAGTGTTCAAAATATTACCGTTTCCCTCCCGCATTAACCAGCATGCCGGAAAAAATTGAGATACACAAGCATGCCGGGAAAACTCGTATTTGCCGCCATGTTTTAAAATAGGAGGTTTCACTACTGGAAGATGGCCGGCTGATTTATTGTTTTCTCGAACAATATATTTTTATTTTAATTAAGAAACATCAATACTTACTGTTCTCTCTCTCTTATATGTATTCATTTATATATGTGATCATTAGGTTTTATTTATTATTATTAAAATTTTCATATATGGCGTTTCTGTTTAATTACATTATCATAAAAAATAACTTTTTTGATGTATGATAAACATATATTTCTCTCTTTATATATTTTATTTAGATAGTTATATTTTCTTATTTTATACATAGTAAGAATATTTCTGTTCATGTTTAATTTATGAGAGAATCCATTTTTTCATTGTAAATATTGGAAAGCTTGTGAAATGTTATGAGACACATGGACATTTCTATTCCCTTGAATATGTAAAAAAAAAGCAAAAAATTGGAACAAACTCTTTATTGCACGCCTCTCCCCCAACGGAATTTGCTGCTACTGTATATAACTAATGAACCTCATTTCCGTTGTCGAAAATCCTCGCTTATTCCGACATACTGGGAAAGACCAGAGATTAATATTCAAAAATCTGGTCTCCCTCGAATTTTGTTCCATGCCGGCTAATGCGGGTAAATGCGGTAAGCTAACCAGTGATTTAAATTTGTCATCCAAAGCTTTTAGAAAATCATTCACTCTCCATAAAATTACCTTAAGCTGTTTAAAATTATATTAAAGTGCTAAAAACTGAGTTTTTATGTTTTAAAATAGTACTTTATTAAAACTCGCAAGTTAAAAATTTTAGTTTCCTTTAAATCTTTTATTCGCTAACATTCAGATGAGCTGTGTACAAAAAAGTGCAAAACAGGTAAGAAGATTTAAAGAGGATGAATATTAAACATAATAAATATATAATATAAAATACACGATTTTTAAATTTGATAAGCTTAGGGATTTATTTTTACTGCGGACTCGTCCGGCATTACCAGGGTTTATGGTAACAACTATAAATGAACTCCAAATTTGAATGATTTTATATCTTTAAATCTATTGTTTTTAAATTTATATTTTTAGACGAAACAAATGTTGAAAGAAATAGTGGAGAGTGGGAAGGAATGGGACCCTTAAAATATAGTGAAATCAACTTGTTTGACATAAAAACTAAAATTTCGATTAATTGAATACAAAATGAAACGCTTTCAAAGGTCCTTGAACAATGCAGAAACAATTTTATAATTAAAGAAATAGTAAATTTCAAAATGTATCTCATACATTCCCTACTAACTGGGAGGCATGGAGACAGTTATAAAACATTGTATAAGACACAAAAAGTCCAGTGTCGGTGATATACAATCTAACAAAGCTTGTAGGTTGATAATGTCTGGCCAAAATATCAAATTTTATTATCTTATGAATTTAATTTTATTATCTTTATTATTTTATGAAAAATCTGGATTGTCGGAGATTTCAATAAAAACATCAAAAATTCAATTTATTTTTGAAGTAAATGAATATATTTTTAATGTTAAGATAAAACCCTCTAAAAATATTTGCATATAAGCAAATTACTCATCTTATTAATTAGAAGGAATAAGACTTGTCCCATTCTTCCCTCTACATGCTTTTATGTTAAACTTTTTGTATAAACAAAAATGCTACATGACAATTTTTCTCGATTGGTAATTTTTTCAGAATCGCCCATCACTGTCACTATCCATATCCTAGCAGCAATTTCAGTAGAATCTTGAAATTTAAGATAACAAAACCATTAAAAAAATATTAAATATTTATTTTATCGATTTTAAAAATCACCTTTCCTGTCCAAAAAGATTAATTGGAGATACAGAAATTTCGGTCACTCCGCGATACTTCAGCAGCAGTTTTATATAGAGGTATGCAGACTTGTATAAAACCAAAAACTTTATGCGCACATAATAATGAGTCAAAAACTTTCTGCCAATTAATTTAATGTTAGGTGTAATTCGCGTTTTTTGCGCGATTCATGGTCGTAATTCGCTTTTTTTCGCGATTTATGAATGTAATTTGAGTTTTTTGAGCGATTTATGGACGTAATTCGCGTTTTAATGCGACTCGTGAGCGTAATTCGCATTTGTTACGCGATTTATGGACGTAATTCGCTATTTTTATGCGATCCATGGATGTAATTCACGTTTTTTATGCGATTTATGAAAGTAATTGGCATTTTTTTACACGATTCATGGACGTAATTCGCTTTTTTATGACCGTCATTCGCAATTTTTACACGATTAATGGACGTAATTTGCGTTTTTTAAACGATTTGCGGACGTAATTTGTTTTTTTGTACGCGATTCATGGACGTAATTCACGTTTATTGTGCGATTCATGGATGTAATTTGCGATTTTTATGCAATTTATGAATATAATTTGCATTTTTTTGAGCGATTTATGAACGTAATTCGCATTTTTCATGCGGTTCATGAACGTAATTCGCATTTTTCATGCGGTTCATGAACGTAATTCGCTTTTTTTCATGCGGTTCATGAACGTAATTCGCTTTTTTTCATGCGGTTCATGAACGTAATTCGCGTTTTTATGCGAATCATGGACGCAATTCGCTATTTTTATGCGGTTCATGGACGTAATTTACGTTTTTTGAGCGTTCTGTAGAAGAAATTCGCGTTTTTTGAGCGATTTATGGCCGTAATTCACGTTTTTTATGCGATTTATGAACGCAATTCGCATTCTTTTACACGATTCATGGACTTAATTCGCGTCTTTTAAACTGTTCATAGAAGTAATTCGCGTTTTTTGAGCGATTCATGGACGTAATTCACGTTTTTTACGCGATTCATGGATGTAATTCACGTTTTTTACGCGATTCATGCACGGGGTTCGTGTTTTTTATGAGACCCATGCACAAAATTCGCATTTTTTACTCAGCTTTTGGACGAAATTCACGTTTTTTACGCGATTCTTTGTTGAAATTCGCGATTTTTATCGAGGTTTTTTGATGAAATTCGCGTTAACATAATTCGTTCATAAAATTGAGGGAATATTTTTATTTTTTGGTACTAAAAAAAGTTATAAAACTAAAAATTGTTTCTTTCTTAAAATTTTCTGCAAATTTCATAAAATTTTCACGGCGTGCGCGCGTGCGTCTATATTATGCGACTCTGGAGGTATGAATTTGAGATTACCTAATCTACTAAAACAAACTTAATAATTCATTTTATCTAAGGGAGAGGGGGAGTACACGTGAAACAGCACATATTTCACTCGGTTAATTTGAAGTTAAAAAAAAATGCAAATAGTTGGCAGCATTGGTACAATTTTTTAGCTGAGTTTACAGAACAATCGGTCATTTTAAATTCTGGTTAGTGTAATTTGCTTTAGAAGGTATAAAGTAAAAATGTGTTTAAAGTTATTGAAGTAAACATTCATTAGACATATTCATTAAGATTAATATCTGCATTATATTGTACAGTGACATTAATTAGGTAAGTAAATGTTGTTTCCATATTTCAATTAAAAATATTTTTTTATAAGTTAGGCTTAATTTCATAGATGGGGCGTTTGTGAACAGAATATAAGGGGACAGTTATAAACAGTTCACATGTGTATCTTTTAAGTCTGTGAATCCATATTTTAAAGTATAAAATTTAAATAGCCTTGTAAATCGTTGAGCTATAACTTCAATGTTTTTAGGATTTCTTCATAGTTTTAATTTACTGAAAGTTAGATAACAATTGAAAGTGATGGCTTTCTGAAAAAAATGTTTATAAGTTATTATTTAATGATTTCCAATTTTAAACGAATTTATTTTTTCTTAGCCTATATTAAAGTATTTCTAAGATGATTTTATAAAAAAAATTTAGTTGACCAGAAAAAATAAGTCGTATTGTGATAATCAATTTTTTTTAATGTCACAATTTTACCAATTTATACTTTCTTCTATCTTCAATAGAACAAAGTATTGTAATCGAAATTTTTTCGACTTCCGGTTTTCGACGGATTTACACGTTTTAGGGGTCAGAGATTCCAAAAAACATGTTTTTACAAAATGTCTGTCTGTGTGTGTGTCTGTGTGTCTGTATGTCGCCATTCTACCATCAAAAAGTGTATGAAATTATGCATAGAATTGAACCAAATTTTTTGTGAATGTTTTTGGCTGTGGCAAGCAGGTCCTGCTTCAGTTTTGAAATATTCCGCCGGAAGGGGGCGTTGCAATCGCGATTTTTGTGCCATTTTCAATATTGTACCGACCAAAAGTATATGAAGTTATGCATCGAACTGAACCAAATTTTTTGTGTACATGTATGACCATAGCTAGTTGGTCCTCCTTGAACTTGAAAAAAATCCGCCGGAAGGGGGCGCTGCAATCGCCATTTTTGTGCCATTTTTAATATTGTACCGACCAAAAGTATATGAAGTTATGCATCGAATTGAACCGAATTTTTTGTGTATGTATATGACTATAGCTAGTTGGTCCTCCCTGAATTTGAAAAAAATCCGCCGGAAGGGGGCGCCGCAATCGCGATTTTTGTGCCATTTTTCAATATTGTACCGACCAAAAGTATATGATGTTATGCATTGAATTGAACCAAATTTTTTGTGTATGTGTATGGCTATGGCTAGTTAGTCCTCCCTGAATTTGAAAAAGTCCGCCGGAAGGGGGCGCTGCAATCGCGATTTATGTGCCATTTTCAATATTGTACCGATCAAAAGTATATGAAGTTGTGCATCGAATTGAACCAAATTTTTTGTGTACATGTATGACCATAGCTAGTAGGTCCTCCTTGAATTTGAAAAAAATCCGCCGGAAGGGGGCGCTGCAATCGCCATTTTTGTGCCATTTTTAATATTGTACCGACCAAAAGTATATGATGTTATGCATTGAATTGAACCAAATTTTTTGTGTACGTGTATGGCTATGGCTATAAGTCCTCCCTGAATTTGAAAAAAGTCCGCCGGAAGGGGGCGCTGCAATCGCGATTTATGTGCCATTTTCAATATTGTACCGACCAAAAGTATATGAAGTTATGTATCGAATTGAATCAATTTTTTTTTTGTATCTGTATGACTATGGCTAGTTGGTCCTCCCTGAATTTGAAAAAAATCCGTCAGAAGGGGGCGCTGCAATCGCTATTTTTGTGCCATTTTCAATATTGTACCGACCAAAAGTACATGAAGTTGTGCATCGAATTGAATGAAATTTTTTGTGTAAGTGTATGGCTATTGCTAGTTGGATCACCCTGAATCTGAAAAAAATCCGCCGGAAGGGGGCGCTGCAATACCGAATTTTATGCCATTTTCAATATTGCACCACATAAAAGTGTATGAAGTTAGTTCTAGAACTGAACTAAACATTTTGTATACGATTATTTTTTGGTAAGGCAAGTAGGTCCTCCCTGAATTAAAAAAAAAAAAAAAAAAATCTGCTTCTTATTCTATTGTCCATTGGCTCGTGCAGAGACAGAAATTCGTTTTTACTCCGATTAATTGATTGAAACAGAAATTTAAGATGAAAATCAAAGTTGGTAAGGTATTGAATTAAAATTATTAAAGCATTAAAATGAGTAACTATTTTTTTTTTTTTAATATTAAAATGTATGTATGAGATAGAAGAAAGTTTTGGGAGTGGCACATCCAACTAGTTAAAATTATAATGCAAAATGTTGGGATACATTGCATAGCATTTAGAAAAAAATAAAAACACAATAAAAAAATTATTAAATAGCTTATATAACAGTAACAGTTTTGTCATGCTTGACTCGTAATGAGTAGGTACATTAATGTATAAATTTAAGAATATTTGTCTTGTATCTTGTTGAAAAATTTATTAATTTATTAACGCAACTAGAAAGGGGGCATTTAATTAATTTTTATCATAGTTTTTGCTCACAATTTTTTTTCTCTTATTTATGCATGTGTTCACATGTGCCAGGCATGTTTACAATTATCTACCGAGGCACATATGAGAAAATTTAGACAATTTTTAGAATGATAATATAAGTTAGAAATTCTTGATAAATGCATTCAAAATTTGCACCAAAATAACAAATTAGTGTAAATATTCTTATAAAATCATTTTTTGTTTCTATAGCTCCTAACAATTTTGAAATATTCAAAAATGCAAAAATTGTTCACATGTGCCCCCCTTTTCAATTATTTTATAAATTCCCACCTAAGCGGTTTTAATCAACGGGTCCCCAATTTGTTGCTTGGCTGAAAATCCTCTCTTTATGGCATGTATCCATTTTTAGGTGCGTTCGTAATTATGTAAATACGTAGCACCTATAGAGGTCGTTCAGTCCGTCCGTCCGTCCGTCCGTCCGTCCGTCCGTCTGTCTGTCTGCATATAACAACGCAAAAACTACCCAACCGAATCGTTTGAAATTTAAAATACATAATTATTACATAATTTTGTCGAGTCATTTCAAATTTTATGAAAATCGGATGCATAGATCAATTACAGGGGCAATGAAAATTATTCAATTACATTATGGTCAATGGGGGGAAAAGTTTCAAATGTATTTTATACGTTTGAAATTTAAAATACATAATTATTACATAATTTTTTCGAGTTATTTCCAATTTTATGAATATCGGATGCATAGATCAATTACAGGGACAATCAAAGTATTCCGTTACATTACGGTTAATGGGGGAAAATGTTTCGAATGCATTTTAATGGTGTTACACTCATTCGAACGTAATAAAATTTATATTCAACTATAAAGTACATGTTATAATATACATTTTACATAATTTGTGGTATAAAGAACACTTGTTATTGATTTACAAGGCCACAAAAAAGTATTCCATTACATAATGGTATAGGGAGAACATTGTTTGATGAGCGTTTTAATTGTAATTCACTATTTACAATTTTATGAGATTGATATATGAGAGTAATATTTTTAAAACTTCGTTATCGTACGAACGCACCTCATTTGCTACACTTCACGTGCAATTTCCAACTTGTTTTTCAAATCCTCGTTACTTGGAACTTTAAAAACGGATATTACTGGTCTGTTATTGTAGTTTCCGCTATAAGTGGGTACTATACATTTGTCAGCTTTTTGCCTTAATTGAAAAATAGTTTTTAATATAGGCATCATCATTAATTATATTTTAATTAAAAACTGATTTAAAAAAACAAACACTCACTCCAAGCATTACTAAAGTTGTTTGAATCACTGTAGGAGAGTGGGGGGGGGGGGGGAATATTAGGACTACTGACCATGACGCCGCTATTCAGTTTGACGAGTGTATGGTGGCTTTGTTATAGGATAGGGCGTGTTGGTTTAATGGGGGGTGGTCGCACTTTTAGGATATTTCGTCATATTTCTGAAACAGGCTTAGATAGAAGTGGGGAAATTCAAAATAATAATCATAGAAAAAAGAATAGTTAAACATAGGTGCCAAAAAGTGTGAGAGGAGGACAGATGCTTTGGTATTTTAAATGTTAAGTAACTTTTTTGAAACCTTTAGGAGTTGAAAGTATGTTTTCGCAGCCTGTGGAAACATTTGAGAAAATAATGTTGATATTTTGTGGTAAAATGTTTAGTTAGCAGTTTTTTCACTTAATTTATCTCAGTAATTAAAAAAATAAGTTATTCTTCTAGGAACTATTTGAGTTTTTACTCGTTATAAATATGATCTTTGTGTCCACCTTATGGCATAAAGTCCTTCCGGCAATGCCGGGAGGAAGAGGTATGTTTCATATACTTATTTATTTATTTTAAATTAAGTTATATTATTCAAATATACGAAGTTTAAATTAGTCGAACCCGATTATATAAGATTGAATACTAGTTTTTGTCAATACTGAATATTAATAGGAATTTTTAGAAATTAGTCATCTTTTATTCAACCTGGTTTTAATTTAAGCGATTTATAAATTCGCCAAATTCCACGATATCATGAAGTGTATGCCATTTTAAAGCAACATGATGGATAAAACAAACAAATGAGCTTGGTCGAAATCTTAATTCATGTGGACATGCACTCTCATATCGAAATCGATTAATATATACGAGTTGCATTACATACGAATATAATGTAATACATACGAGGGCAAATTGATTTTTTAAAAAATGTCACCAATATTAGAAATTCAAACTGCTATATCTTAGGCGTTTTTTAAGATAAAGACAAAGCAAAAAATACTCCGGAATTCATTATTAAGATAAATACATTCAAAAGAATCTTTTTTCAATTTCTAACTTTTTATTTGTACATCATTATACATTTAAAAGATTTTTTACAAACTTAAATAGCCGCCATTTTGAAACAAGATAGTGGATGAAGTTGGCTAGTGAACTCGGTCAAGACATTGATATGTACTATGTACACACGGAGTTATATCCAAATCAATTTATAAATATGCGTATTATCGTGTTTCAAAATGTCAACCACACTGGAAATTGAAAGTGCTATAACTCAGCCATTTTTCAAGATATAGATGAAACAAAAAATGCCCTGGAATCTTTGTATCAAGGTTAAATACACAAAAGAAAAATCTTTTTCAATTTCTCACATTTTTGTACCTAATTTTAAAATTTAAATTTAAAAAAATTTAAATAGCGGCCATTTTGAAACAAGATGGCGGATGATGCTGGCTAACGAACACGATCGAGACATTTGTATGTACTATGTACATGCCAAGTTTCATTCAAATCGGTTCATAAATACGTTAGTTACAGCCTGACAAAAATCAGATCGTTTTAAAATGTCAGCCATAAGAAAAATTCAAAGTGCTATAACTCAATCATTTTTTAAGCTATAGACAAAATAAAAAATGTTCTGGAATCGTTGTTTTAAGTTCTAACACATAAAAGAAAAATATGTTTCAACTTTTAAATTCTTCGCATTAAATTTTAAAATTTAAATTTTTTTTAAATTTTTAAATGGCTGCTAATTTGAAAGAAGATGGCGGATGATGCTGACTAACGAACCCGTTCGAGACAGTTGTATGTACTATGTACATACCAAGTTTCATTCAAATCGGTTCATAAATACGTTAGTTACAGCATGACAAAAATTAGATTGTTTCAAAATGTCAGCCATAAGAAAAATTCAAAGTGCTATAACTCAATCATTTTTTAAGATATAAACAAAATAAAAAATGTTCTGGAACTGTTGTTTTAAGTTCTAACACATAAAAGAAAAATATTTTTCATTTTTAATATCTTCGTATTTAATTTTAAATTTTAAATTTTTTAAAAAATTTTAAATGGTCGCCATTTTGAAACAAGATGGCGGATGATGCTGTCTAACGAACTCGGTTGAGACATTTGCATGTACTATGTATATACCAAGTTTCATTCAAATCGGTTCATAAATACGATAGTTATCGCATGACAAAAATCAGATATATATATATGTGTGTGTGTGCGTGTCAACATTTGAACGGAGGGTGGTTTTGGGGTCTGGGGGTCATGATCGGTGAAAATATACCAAAATTTTCTGGAAGTGCTTTCCTGCGGACGGCTGCAATAGGTAGCTTTTTACTTTTTGTAATGAAAGCTACTTAAAAATCGGGAAAACGCTCATCTCCAATTGAAAAATAAATTCGTTTTTTCTCGCTTCTGCATTTGAGCATTTTAAAAATTATATACATATATTTTAAGTTGAATTGAATGTTGATTGAATTAAGTTGATTAAATTAAGTTACATTGAATCTTAAAATATATGCATATATTTCATGTGCATGTATTTTGAGATTCCAGAAAATTTGCTCAAGAGTATGAAATATCAGATTGGATAGGCAACAAAATTCAAATTCGTTGATTAAAAAAGAAAAAAAATCGTCCAAATAAAAAAAAGGAATCTCTGCACGATTTTCAAATTAACTTATAGGAAATAGCCACAAAATTTACTATATCAGGCAGAAAGATTTAATTTGGGTTGCCTTTGAGTGTCTTAACATTGCTGGGCAGGAAAATGACTTTAAAATATTTCAATTGAAAATAAATGCTAAATAATTTTAATTAGGTGATTTGTAATAACTAAAAAACCCGTCTGTTAGTTTGAGACATTCAATATTTTTTGAAAAAAAAAAGGTCAAGCATTTTAGATGCGTTCGTAATTATGTAAATACTTAGCACCTATAGTCGTCGTTCGGTCTGTTCGTCGGAATATAACAACGCAAAAACTACCCAACCGAATCGTTTGAAATTTAAAATGTATAATTATTGCATAAATTTTTCAGTCATTTCAAATTTTACGAAAATCGGATGTATAGTTCAATTACAGGGACAATCAAAAGTATACATTTAAAATATGGTCAATGTGAAAAAATCGCTTCAACTGCATTTTAATAGTGTTACTCTTTCGAAAATAATAAAATTAATATGCATGTTTGAAATCTATACTAAAATATCCATTCTGTATAATCTGTGGTACAAAGAATATTTTTTTTAATAAATTTACATGGCTAAACAGGTATTATACATTACTTAATGATTATAGGGGGAAACATAGTTTGGGGTGCGGTTAATTGTAATCATTTAATTAACATTTTATGAAATTGATATACTTTGCTGAGGTTTACTACAGGTTAATTCCTGTATAATAGAAAACATAGTATTTACAGGGATACACAAAAGATTTCGGATACTGTATTGAATATTTTACAACCTTCGTTATAGTGCGAATGCACCTCATTTGCAATTTCCAACTTGTTTTCGTTCGTCTGCCTTCGTGAATCATTTATATTAAGAAAAGAAAACGACACTCTCTAATAGCTGTGAATTGCTAGTTGTTTATACTTTTGTTAGTCTATTGTAAATTTCCTAAACGAAATTTGCATTAGAGACACAACTTCGATGTCAAAATCTTTCCTTGGAAAAATTTAAATCCGTTTTTCCATTGTTAAATATATAAGATTAATTCTATCGCATCTTATTTTGTTACAGGTAGTATTTAAAACATTGCCTTCATTAGTTTACGCAAAGTTTTCCTGCTTTACATGTTGTTTAAAGATTCTTTGTTGAGTTGGCTTATATGAGAGAACGAAGTGTTTTTATCTAACTAGTTTGTAAAAATGCCAACAGATATTCTTTGAAAATCCCACACACTTGTAAGCGGTACTTTTAAACTCGTAAAAAGTATCTAACGATGAACTTATTTTCAAAAATAAAACGCCCGAACTGTGAAGGGGTTTTATGCTATTGAAAATTACAGCTAATGATAGGGGTTGCACGAAAATGGATTCTTCGAGTTTGCCTGAATTCAGATAGATTTAAATGCGATATTGACATTTTGTGCACGTTATTGCAGGAGCAAAGTAACATCAACAAACATATTAATATTTATTATTTACTATATTTTTTAGTACGAATTTATTATTAACTAGCTGCATAGAAATTTGGAGTGTTGAATTTGTACTGTAGCACATTATTTAGAGAAAAAATGTAACTTTCTTTTACACAATGAATGTAATTTTTTTAAATTAAATCTTTTAAATTATATTTTATTACATCATATCTAAAATGAAGTTTAATTGAAATTTACTGAAATTATACTTAGTAAATTTATGCCGTTTTTAGGTGCGTTCGTAATCATGTAAATACGTAACACCTATAGTCGTCGTTCAGTCCGTCCGTCTGTCCGGATATAACAACGCAAGAACTATTCAACGAAAAAATTTGAAATTTAAAATATATAATTATTACATAACTTTGTCGAGTCATTTTAAATTTTATAAAAATTGGATAGATAGTTCAATTACTGTAACAATCAAAAGTATTCCGTTACATTACGGCCGATGGGGGAAAAATAGGTTCAAATGCATTTTAATGATGTTACTTTACTGAACATTAAAATCGAACTACACTACATGGCCATTGATGAACGTCCACTTGCGATTTTAGACATTTTGTTAAATATCTAGTAAAATACATGAGTAATCATCTCGAAACTCTTAGTGTATAAATATAATAGCATAAGTCATATATTTCCGTGAGGATTTTTTCCCGAAACTCCATAGGGGACCGTCAACAAATTAAAAAAGAATGAATATCTTTTGAATAACCCTGTTAAAACTAATGTAGCAAAAGCGCTCAAACTCTAGATTATGATAAGTGCCTTATTGTAATAAACTGTGTTCATTTTTATGCAGATAGCATGCATACTCGCAAAGATATTAAGGTTTTTTATAAAAATGGTCCCTAATTTTTCCAAGTTTTTTGCTTATAATTTTCAGATTTCTTAATATAAAAAAAAAATATTTTTTCTGAAAATATGGCAAAACACATTGCACACAATACCCTGTAATCAGAATTTAAAAGTAATAAAAATTGTATGAAAAATGATTAGGTTTACTAAATTTTTCACTACGCAAGCGTCAACGATATCAAAATTTCATTTGCATATTATGTTAGCTAAATATATAGAGCAACTTTTGTAAAAGTCTCAAAATCATAGCTTGAAAATTCTGAAAGTGATCTTCTATAGAAAAAAACAAAACAAAATCCGTTGTTCCCTAAATGAAGCAAACAATGAGGGATTTTATCTAAATGTAGTAGTACGTCCCATATTGTGTATTCTATATTGACACTAATCAATGAATATATGGATAAACCCCCTCTTGTTTTTGCTTCATTTTGGGAATAACGAATTTTCAACTTATTCAATTGACGATTATTTTCACAATTTTCAAGTTATGATTTTGCGACTTTCACAAAAGTTACTCTATAGATTTAGCTAACATAATATACAAATGAAATTTTAATATCGTTGACGCATGCGCAGTGAAAAATTATTTAGTAAACCTACTCATTTTTCATACAATTTTTATTACTTTTTAATTCTGATTACAGGGTATTGTGTGCACCGTTGTTTCTCATATTTCCAGGAAAAAATATTTTATATTGAGAACTCTGAAAATTATAAGCAAAAAACTTGAAAAAATTTGGAACCATTTTTATAAAAATCTTAATTTCTCTGCGAGTATGCATGCTATTTGCATAAAAATGAACACAATTAATTACATTAAGGCAATTAATCATAATCTAGAGTTTGAGCGCTTTTGCTACATTAGTTTTAACAGGGTTATTCAAAAGATTTATTCTCTTTTTAATTTGTTGACGGTCCCCTATGGAGTTTTGGGAAAAAATCTTCACGGAAATATGACTTATACTATTATATTTATACACTAAGAGTTTCGGGATGATTACTCATGTATTTTTCTAGATATTTAACAAAATGTCTAAAATCGCAAGTGGACGTTCATCAATGGCTAGATCATAGGTTCCCAACCTTTTTTGGTCCACCGCCCCCTTTACAAGAGGAAAAAAATTCCAACGCCCCCTCTTCCATAATAGTTAAGTATACAAAATATTAAAATATTATTGCATATTATCTATATTTTCTATTAATCTATATTTTCTATGTCAATCTATTAATCAAAATAGAAGTTAATTAAAACGACCATTTAGTGTAACGTAATTTTTGGCATATAATCCGCGGATCAAACAATCATTTTTCGTCCCAGAAATTTTTTGAAATAAAATGTAACTTTTTAGATCGCGGTAAATATTTGGCTTCAATTATTAAATAAAACTTCTGAGTCGAAAAAGAATTGATTGATCCGCGGATTATATGCCGGAAATTGTGGTAGTAGAAAATTGTTTTATAAAAATTGAAAAATAAATACAAAAACAATAAGAATTTTTAAAAAATAACGAAATAGTCGAGGCTAATAGTTTCAACAACTTATTCATGCCAGATTTCGATTTCTTCAGCATCAATCACAAAATGTCATGTTCAAAGATGCATGTTCCTTTTCTTAGTAAGTTTGCTACTACACGGAACCCACTTTCAGCCAAAGCTGATGAAAGGAAAGTAATTAAAATTTTATGTACTTTCCCTCACAATCCAGATTAGAGAGCTGTAGGTTTTTAAAGTTAGAACTCTTGGTGTCCATTCCATGTTTTACTTATAGTTCTCGTTTGCTGCGAATTACACAATTTCCTTCTCCAAATATGATGATACTGCTGTAGCTGCATTTGCGAAAGGATCTAAAAAGCAACTCGTAAAATCATGTATAAGTGTATCATGTCATAGTCATGTATCTTGGAATCTGTATGAGTAAACTTCATGAAGAGCATCCAAGTGTTGAGAGTAAATAAGTAAATGTTCTTGTTATCACAGACTGCGAATATTGTGGCAACTTGGCTGTATTCTGTTCTACTTAAATTTCCTTTGAGCAAAAGAAATTTACCCACAGAAGCAGCTAAGAGGTTTTTTTATTTGAATTAAATTCAACTCATCATATTGCAATCAACGTATGCCTTTTTATAAATATTTAGAATATTTAAATTCATTTAATTAAAGATTCTAAAGAGGTCTGTCACAAAATCGATGTCATTTTTCAATACAATCAGGTTTTAGCGTATTTTTACACCTCTGTTTTTAGTTAAGTGTAATATTAAAGCAAATATATCGAAAAACGATTCAGACAAATACCTTTTCAGAGACAACGAAGTTAAGTGTGCAGCAGTAACCGATTGAATTCAATTGCAAGTCTGATACAAAGTGACAGTGACAACTGCACTACAAAGTGAAACAATTGTTTCATTTTGTTGTGAAATGATTTTCACTTACATATTGGCAAAATATCCTACCATTTAATGATTTGCTTTTATTTCTTTTGACTGCTCTAATAATGTAATGAAACGACGTATACAGGTTATCATTCCATTTTTTTAAAACCAATTACTGATGATGTGTAATGGAATTTACAGAGAGTATATTTAGTACTGCTTGTTTAACCTTCCGTCTACCAGACGGGTCCATTGGACCCGACAGCAATATTTCTGGTGTCAATGGTAAAATGAGAAATTGTCGATTGACACCGGAATTTATAAAGGACTTGTCTAGATATTACGAATTCCTTAATTTAAGCTTTCATTGTAAAAGCAAAATTATATTAAAATATTACTGGTGCCATTTGCAAGTTTGGAATTAAAATTAGGTGTTGCCGTAGATAAATGGGTGTTTTGTCTGGTAGACGGAAGATTAAAATGTGTTAATGAAACCCTCCTGATGTCCCGTCGTTGGTCGAGCAACATCAGCAGTAAATGGCAAACTATTATGATAAAGAATTTATTTCTCTTGGACTAACTTCGTGATATTAAATATTTATTCTGTATTTGTATCAGTTTGAAAATTTTTAGCAAATAATTCTTGATTTTTATTTTCTTTTATGATTTGCTGTTATTTGGTAACGCTGATCCATGGAGTTGAATGTAAAATTTGCAGGTCTTTAAGTAACAGCATAATGATACTTCAATGTTTTTAGCCATCTATTCCTCTTTGAACCGAATTATTACTCAGGATTTTTTCTGTTGATAAGAGATGGTTTCTTAGGATGAAGAATAGTTTTTATTATCTCTCTGATTACAAGCAAGATTTATTTCTCGCCGATTGTGTGCAATTTTAATACATTTGTTATTAAAATTATAATGATATATAAGGCTCATAGTCCGCCATCTTGTTTAAAAAATGAATTAAAAAGGTTTGATATAGTGGACTATAATTTTCCTTTTCCAGTCTTTGAAGTGGTCAGATGTGGCAATCCCAAAACTTTCTTCTATCTCGTATATGTGAATACTTCAAAATTCATTATCACAGTATCAAAATTAAATGACAATCTATATCCATCGTAAAGATTCTAATGGTATAAAATTCCGTACACTAGTTCTTGAAATAGGACTACTGAGACTATCGAGAAAAATGCAGAATAAAAGTGCCACCTTGTCATGCAATTTGCACCAAAACATAATCAGCAAAGATATTTGTCAAGATAAAACTGAATACAAAGTTTCGTGAAAATTCGTGCATTAACTCTTGAGATACAGCTGTTGTAGAAATGTGAAAAACACAGCATAGCAGCACCAACTGTAGAGAAATTTTCAATAAAATGTAAACAGCATTTATGCTAAGAAATAATCAAATCAAAAGTTTGGTGAAAATCTGTGCAGCAGTTCTTGAGATAAAGCCGTTGCGGTAATCGTGAAAAAAAAGCAGCATAGCAACGCCATTTGTTGAGTAATTTACACCAAAAACTAATCAGTATCAATTTATAACAGAGAATACCCGAATATAGCTTTTTTATAAATTCCATGCATTGGGTGTTCAAACAGAGCGCCTATAAAATTTATGTCACATACAAATAAATAAGCTAACAGACAGATTCACAGACAGACATTTTGTAAAAACATGTTTTTGGAATCTCTGATCCTTAAAACGTATAAATCCGGAACTCGAAAATTTTCACGAATCTAATACGTTCTTCTTCTAAAGATAGAAGAAAGTAAAAAAAGCATATATTTTTGTCTTTTCTATCAGCATGCATTTATTCAAATATTCTTGTAGCCTAGAAGGCTTCATGGCTTCATTTGAAAAAAACTTCTTGGCAAATTAAGCACATAAGTAACGATTGGTTTGTAGGAGAATGCCTAGATCCATACTTCAAATACTCAATTTTGTACTGCTGGCATTTCTTCTTCGATTAAGATATTTTGAATTACCGTAATTTCCGGCGTATAATCTGCGGATCAAACAATTCCTTTTCGCTACAGACATTTTATTTAGTAATTTAAGCCAAATATTTACCGCGATCTACGAAATCACATTATTTTTTTTAATTTTTCTGTGTAGAAAAATAATTGTTTGATTCGCGGATCATACGCCGGAAAACCAATTTATAGATATAACGATTTTTTTTTATCACTTTCACTAAGACTATACACAACTTTATATAACTATATATACAAATTTCTTGAACTGATTCAAATCACGGGCTTGTTTAAAAATCTTCGTCCAGGCATGTGTCGCCATACTTCAGAATTTTTCGAAATAGAGGTTAATGAAAAAATAATGTTTAAAACTTATAGCCAGCCAATTATCGCGTATTTTTTCTCCACAGTTTTTGAATTCATAGTGATTTCTGATTCGAGTCATTGCCCTTCTTCGAGTTCTACGGCTATTTTTTGATATTAGTAAAATAAATTCAACCTCCCCCCCCCCTCAGATTTAGGTTCGTCTCTATAGATTTCCATTCAAATGTGCAGTTAAGGTTTTTGTCTCGTACTGGACAATGTAGAGGCAATCAACTATTTTCATTATATTAGTTCCTAATAAGTAGCTATGCCATGACCGCCCCCCTCGACTATCCTAACGCCCCCCATTTTTCTCTAGACAAGCTACCGCCCCCCTGGAAGGCTCCAGCGCTCACTGGGGGGCGGTACCGCCCCCGTTGGGAACCTATGGGCTAGATAGTGTAGTTAGATAAGAACGAAGTGTTTTTATGTAACTAGTTTGTAAAAATGCCAACAGATATTCTTTGAAAATCCCACACACATGTAAGCGGTAGTTTTAAACTCGTAAAAAGTATCCAACGATGAACTTATTTTCAAAAATAAAACGCCCGAACTGTGAAGGGGTTTTATGCTATTGAAAATTGCCGCTAATGATAGGGGTTGCACGAAAATGGATTCTTCGAGTTTGCCGGAATTCAGATAGATTTCAATGTGATGTTGACATTTTGTGCACGTTATTGCAGGAGCAAAGTAACACCAACAAAAATATTAATATTCTAGCTATTTTTACTGGGTGTCCCCAAAATGACTGATGGATTTTAAAATTCAGTAACTTGCAAACGGTGACAGGTATTTAAAAAATTTTACAGGAGGGTTAAGTATAATGTCAGGAGTTTTTTTACCGTATTTTTTTATTTTAGTTCGCATTTCAAACAATAGGTGGCTCTGGCGGCGATTGAAGGCCAGGTGATCAGTGCTGAGTGAAGCGTCGACCTGGCCTTCAATCGCCGTCAGCGCCACCTATTGTTTGAGATGCAAACTAAAATAAAAAATTACGGTAAAAAAACTCCTGACATTATACATAACCCTCCAGCAAAAATTTTTTAAATAGCTGTCACCGTTTGCAAGTTATTGAATTTTAAAATCCATCAGTCAGTTTTGGGACACCCGGTAACTATCTGCGTAGAAACTTGGTTATTTTGCAATTGTGCCACATTTTTTAATTTTTTTTGAAAAAAAAAAATAGAATTTTCTTTTACAAAATGAATGCATAATATTTTTATTAAAGGAGTCCGGGACACATTTTAAAATAATTTTTATTTATTGAATTAAAATTTTGAATTTTTTTCAGCCATATCATTTGTAAACAAAATCGCATGATAAAACTTTTGATATTTTTTATATTTAAAATTTATTAAAGTGGGTAATTTAAAATCTTTAAGTCAAAATTTGTAGAATGCACTGTTTTTATATTTAAATGAACAAAAATATTTAAATTTAAATTTTTATTCAGAATTTTTAAAACTTATTTTTTTTTAATTAAAAGTATTGAAATAAAAATTTGAAAATATTCATGTAATTTTTACTAAAAATTCTATTTTCAAAAGTAATTTTTTTTTTTTCAAATTTGCTGAATTAAAATAAAACAATAAAAAAGGCATGTTCCAAGTTTGAAGCATGTACCTTTTAACAGTTTTTCATTTATTGTGTCCCGGACCGTTTTAAATCTTTTAAATTATCCTTTATTAAATGATATCTAAAATGTAGTTTAACTAAAATTTATTGAAATTATACTTTGTCAATTTATACCATTTTGATTCAATTATAGTATGGTCTCTATAAAGAATAGCGACATACAGATGAAAAAAAAAGTTATTACAGATAATTTTTGATATGATATTGGTAAGCTTGATTAATCTTCCGTTCTGAGTGTCTACCGTATGTGTAAGTCTTCCGGGATAGTGCCACTCTAAATTTTAGTACATTTTTACTCCGTGTGTTGTTTTAATGACATTTTTTTTTTCAAAGGCGTCAACATTTACGAAAATATTCTGTCCTTAAAAAAAAATTTCGAAATTCGTGCTATGAAAGACATTTTTACACATTTATTACATATTTTATAGTTGTCCCATACCTCCCTCTTAGTGGGGAGGTATGGGACACATTTTGTAACTTACAATTTCTTTTATTATAAAATTGCTTCTAAAAATTATGTTTTGACATTGTTCGAGGACATTAGAAAGTGTTTCATTTTATGTTCTATAAATCGAAATTTTCGTTTGAGTCAAAGTTGATTTTCTTATTTTTGTAAAAAGTGTCCCATTCCTCCCCACTCTTCCGAAATAATCATATTCTTTTTTTTTTGTTTTTTTTCAAAAATGGAGTCAATTTGTTTCTGCGATTACAAAAATTCTTTGGAAAATTATAAAGACAATCGAAATTCCAAGAATAATAATGTATGATAGTTTCATCGCGCAGCAATCCATGTTAAAGGATAAAATTTTAGCTGCGCAATATACAAACAGGCTCGAACTTTTATATATTTTGAATTGAGGCTTTTATTTTTCATTTTGTAGGTACACTCGATCAGGCCTATTTATATTTAAATAATCAGGGGTGCATCTCAGTTAGTGGCAAACATTGAAGGAACTATTTTCGCAGGACTCAAAACAATAACAAAAAACTGTAATAATAATATTATTTAGCTGTAGTAATAATACTAGTGATAAATGTACAGTGCATGTACATATAGCAGTGTACACCCAAAATGCCACTACGATTAGAAACTCTGGCGTAAAAGAAATTTGCAGGTAAAACGTAAGTCGTTGTGAATTTAAAGCCCGGAACTCCTTAGAAATTTGTTTTTTCAGGAAGTGAAAGTCTTTCAAACAAGTTCATTGTTTCTGTTTTATCAAAGTTAAAAGAGGGTTATTAGGCCAAGTTTTGCAATGTAGCCCTTCCCTCTAATTGTTGATTTTCTACATCTATTTTGCTAATTGTTTTTCCCCTCTAGTTGGATTCGCAGGATGTTCAGGAGTATATGTATGCTAGCATCTCTCCAGGAGAAAAAATATGCCTTGATTTGATTATAAACATAATAAAAAAAATACTATTGGAAAATATTAATTATAAGCATGTATTTAAAAATCATCCTGATCGTTAGAGGATGTTTTCATTAAGATATCGATTTTCTACAGAAAATTATGTTCGATTTATGCATGTTTGATATACTTGGCTCTAATATTTGAATAATTTTTGAAAGAGAAGATTTCAATGCTGACTTACGAAAATTATGTATTTTTATCAAACTCATAAAAAGGCCTAATACATACTCTTCGAATTCCCACACATTTGGAAGCCATACTTTTAAAAACTTGAAAAATAAATATCGATGCTCTCATTTAAGGGAAAATAACCTCGCAGATAGTTCAGATTTTATAGCGTTGAAATTTTAGTTGCTGTTGATACACCTGTAGAAAAATCAATTCTTTCAGCTTACTCAAGTTCAATTTGACTTTGGTGCGACAATGTTTATATTGCGTGTTCAGGGCACGTTATTTCAATGTAGCAGCTGCAAGAACTCGGAAAGTCAATATTTATAGAAACCTTGAGGTCTCTGGGGGAAACTATTCTGTTAAAATCACTTTATTTTTCTCATTTCTTTTATAGCTTCAATTTTTTAATTTTTCTATCATGCAATGTAGTTTTGTTTTCAATGTTCTATGTAATAATAGTATGTTTCATATAACATTTTTTATCGTTTATAAAAATTTCATCTGTTTTATTTCCATTCGTGTTATCCTTCTGAAATAGTAATTTTACAAATTCTTTATTTTGCTGTTCACATTTAAGTGGCAATGTAAGGCTTACACAGGTATTTTTAACCCTTTCGGATCCGAATGTTTTTCTATTTTGAGAAAAAAAATATCACTTTAATAATGTTAATCGTAGGTATCCAGATAGAATTACTGATGTTAAAGATTATCTCATTGTCTGAAATGCAATGAATGTACTTATTTTGAGTACTATTCGATTCATGTTTATACGATAATAAGCTAAGAAAAAGTTTTTGGAGATGTTTAGAAAATATCTTATTACAACAGGGTTTAACAGATATAACTTTCTAATGATTTTTTTTCATTTTATCACACATGGTTCGTTCCGAAAATTAGCATATATTTTAAACTTAAAGAGTGAAATATAAGTATAAAATAAAGGAATCGCCAACGGTGCAAAGAGAATTAAGTAAAGTATTAATATTAGCAGGGGTGGGAAATTTTCAGAAAATCTTACCAGCCAAAGATTTAATCTATCAGCCAGCAACATGCAACGTACAGTTCAAAATTATTACGGTAAAATGTATGTCATTATAAAAAATAGTTATTCATTAATTGTTACTGTAACTCACTTGCATACGCATATGAATATTAAATTAATAAAAATATAAGTAGAGGAGAAAAGTTTAGTATAAGGTAGAATTTAGTGCCATGTTTACATCGTGCTAATTTATAAAGTTTCAAAATATATCCAACTAATTAAAAAAAAAAAGTTTTTGACATCTTTTGCAGCTTGCAGTTCTTCAAAGAAAGCCTGACAATTCACTCATCTCGTGAGAAAGCTCATTCGCTAGTGACGAGTAAAACATATTTCCCAATCCTTGATTAGTGTTATTACTAAACGTCAAAACATAAATGAAACCTTATAAGAAAGCATAGACATATACTGTCGTTCTATATAAAGAAAGTAACAAAATAATTGTTAAGGCAAAACAATGCTAGATGAAAAGACACGTACTATTAATAGTACACCAGAAGTGATTTTATACAATGAAAAGTCGTCATACACACACACGCGCGTGCGCGAATAAGAGGGAGGTGAAGGGAGAGAATATGATGAAATATCTTTTCAAAAGTGAAAAAAATTGCATTGATTTCAAGAATACACATCCTTCATTTTTCTTAGAAAAACTTCCAATGTAATGCATTACTAATCAGCTTTGCCTCACCGTTTGAGATATTAGAGAAACTTTTGGATAAAAAAAATCAATAAATATCATTTTATTGAAGAATTTTCTTAAATATGAAATATCTATATCATAAAGGCCAAACGTATATGTGCGTAACGCATACGCCATTTTGTGCATGGCAACACTTTCAAATTTTAAATGAATTTCGGTATTGCAATTTTTGCTATTAAAAGATTTTAAACTTCTTAATGTCGCACATTTTCAATTTTCACACCATCGTGTAGGGGAAAAAATACTTTTAAATGAAATTTGTTCGAAAGCTGTATCTTAATTTGTTTTTGAAATATTAATTTTTTTGTAGCTTTTAATACCTCTTTTCTAATCGTGGCAACAAGAGAACTCCATTTCTATTTAAAGCAAAGTTAGGAAAAAATTGAGTGCTGTATCTATATTTTGCCATTTACTCATTAAAAGGGAAAAAATAGAAATTTAAATATCTTCTGTTATAAAACCCGGTGAATTTTGATTTCATTTAAAAATTTTGATTTAAACGTAAAAGAATATCAACAGTTTAATATCTATTTCAGCTAATAGCATTGAGACTTCAAGTTTTGAATCAAAATTATCAAATTAAAATGTTAATTTTTTTGAAACGTGAATACAGATGCGAAATGTACAATTGTAAATTTTGATATGGTGAAAATTATGCCGAAAAAAATTATATAATTTTTTTTAGTTTTCACGGGAAAAAAAATGTATGATTGAGTCAAAGTTGAATAAATTTTGCTTTTTATCATTTTGGAAGACTAGCATAATAACGTTAATTGATAACTTTAATATAATAACATATATTTATTATTTTTTACTGCTTACATATACGATTAAAGTTTAATTTTAAAAATTTCTAACAACTGCGTTTTATAGAAATAGTATTTTGTTAATTTGACGATAAATGTCGTTTGTTTAAGAGTTAGACGTACGAATATAAATAAAATGCATTTTTTACTATAACTAATTTTGTAGGTTTATTACAAGTTATTAAAACATTTCCTTCTTAAACATTTTCTTTCGTCAAAATTTGACAGGTTCTACCTTGTTAATATAAAGATAAGTGTGTGTCGAGTAGCACTTTGTCCGAGTAGTCGAGTAACGAGTACTCGGTCATTTACTGAGTAACTAAGGCCGAGTACAGAAAAGTTGTGTATAAGAAATAACTATCGATGCACACATGAAGTGAGCCTAAGAGTAGCATGTCTTTCTGTGTGCACATATATAAAAACATTCTTTTTGAGCCTATAATCATATTTTTTAATTAACTTTCAAAAAAATTTCGAACATTAAATTTGAAATTTAACTATGCTCCATTAAATAATTTTTTTTTTTTGAAAATTCAGAAAATTTAAAACCTTTTTAACCTTTAAACCTCTAACCTTTAACCTTTTAACCTTTAAAGCCTTTATATGTAAAGAAGAAAAGGGAAAACTAACCAGTATGAAATTAAAACTGATACTTCAATTTATTTAACTCCTTTTGATACTTGAAATCCGTCTACCAAGAATGGTTATTGGTAGGTGTAATTTTAAATAACGCAAATTGTTATCGAATAATGCAAAAAGCTGATATTAAAAGTATAGCTTGCGCTTTTCACAATGTGCAGCTTATAATGAAATCGGGTTTATTGTCCAAACATGCTTTTTCTATGGAGTTAGCAAACATTGAGATATTTTAACCACTCCATAGCTACATGCTCAAAATTTAAAAAGGTTAATATGGTCTTAGGAGTGTTACTTTTTACCTGGCAGTGCAATTCAGCAACATTTATTTTTTCTCAGTACCTGTAAAATAAATTCATGAAAATTTTAATGTAGACTAGCTAATATCTTATATTAATTTTTTAAAAATATTCTATGTTGAAAATTAATTTTTTTAATGTTTAATTTTGATCACTACTAATAATCAAAATATTAGTATATTATATATATTACTAATAATACATTCATTCTTATGGCTCAAGAACCCTCTAAAATATTGATAATGATGTAGAATTAATGTATCTTGAACTTATACTTGATTTTTAAGCAATTTATTTAAAATTTTTAAAAAATTATTGAATTTTAAATAAATTAACAATGAAATATTTTTTCAAGATGCCTTAGTTTTACATCATTATCAATACTTTTGGAGTTTCTGAACCAACATTTTTGCTACAGTCTTGTGGCAGTGGATGCAAGTTAGAAAACAATTTTAAATTTTCTTTTATCAAAATTAAACATAAGAAAAATAAAATTTACGTTTCAAATTTAATCTAGAGTATTAAAATCTATTTTAAACAGAAGAGAAGTTAAGATGTCCACATTAAAAATTTTATGAATTTGTTTTATATAGACAGAGAAAAAAATTCAATGTGATATGTTGCTAAATTGCATCGCCATGTAGAAAATAAGGTTCCTACGGGCCCCTTAAGTTGAATTTGTCTGAATCCAAAAGAAAAAAAATCATTAGAGTAATTAATTGTAATTAATCGTGAAACTCAAAATATATCGCCCATACGCAAAAAAGTGTCATGTCTCGCAAAAATTCATTTTGCGTTTCATTCCACAAATAGATTTGTCATAGGGGAATCTTGTTCTCAAACAGTTTCATAAGTGTAGTTATACGGAAAATCACTTTTTTTTTACGCTATATCTCCATTCGTGACCACAAAACAAGGATGTGCAGGGAGTTAAAATTTTCCAACCCTTCAAACCTCATCTACGTCTTCATTTTTAAAAATTTTATGTTTTTACTAGCCGCCCTTGACGACAAATTTGGTCTCCCTTAAATGCATGCTGAGCAAATTATCATATTACTTTTATTCATAATTCAATTTACTTTTTCAATCTTTTGTAAAATTGGAAGATTCTGACATATAAGTTAAGAGCTCTTTTGTTAACAGGCTGCAGGTGATAAATCACCAAATATCTCATCACATTTTATATTTCATTAAAAATATAATCTTTTTTTATTCCCTTCATTTAAAAATACGATATATTCAATGCCACAAAGAATATTTAATTTCAACGTCAAAGCATTGTTTTAATGTACCATGCTTAAAAAAAAAAATAGGTAACTGGCGAATTAAAAAAATGCTATTGGCGATATTTTCACCTGGCTAACGTAAAAGTATCAATAATTCTTTGCGATCATGTCAATTTTTATGTAATTTTATCCGAAAGAAAATTGATCCTGTGAAATTTTCTTTTGTTGAGATGCGTCACTTCGATATGTTGAAAAGATTGCATGAATTAAAACGGCCCCTTGCCTTTATACTATTAAAAGTGAAACATATATATAATATAACTATTATTGCTATCAGAGCACTCACATACATTGATGAGCTCAAATGAATAGATCATTATGAAAATATCATAAATTAAGATAACGAAAATTTTTGGAAAAAAAAGTTCTAATAATTTGGTAGTGGAAAAATGGAAAAGGGCATTAAAACTGAATTGGAAAAGGGTTCAGATTTGAGAAAAATGAAAACAAAGTGAAAATCAGCAGGGTGGCATTGAAATCGAAATCCAAGATCATTTTCCTAATTTTATCGCAACTTCTGTTGATCCTTAATTTAAATTGTAATTTTTCATCTGAGAGTATAAATGTGAAAACTAAATTAAAAAAAAATAAAGCTGTAGAACCTATACATGAAGATCAATCTTCAAAATTTACTTAACAGCATGATCTAAATGAAAAGAAAACAGAAAATAGCTTTTTAATGAGTATGTAAATAAATGATATACATGACACCAATACTAGAAAGAAAATAACTATGAAGAAATAGTTAAAAAAGAGATGTATTTTCTCAGCAGGAGAGTTTCTCTGTAAACGGGCAGTTTAGAATCAAAGAAAAATATAGTAAATGTTTTCTCATTGTGTGCAAACTTACAAAAAAAAATCTTATATGAGTACCTTCATGTAGTGCTTACATCGAATGTATTTTTTGAGATTCACGCCAAATTTACAATAATGAAAAATCTACCTCCTGGGGAAAAAAATTGTCGTTGCTGGATAATATAACAAATTTAATTTTTTTCCATATGTTATGTATTTTTTACAAAATGGTTCTGCATCCAAAATCATAGCTGTTTTCTTAGTTAAAAAAATATCTGTTTTTATTTGTATATTTAAACTCCAAATTGCAGTGGTTTGTATTAAATTTATATTGGGTTGGGGAAAAAGTAAGTTCGCTTTTTTTCGTGTTTTTTAAAGTGAATTTATTTATATAAATGAAACAAAACTAGTCAAAATTTATGTGCTATTTTGTTCGATGACCTTTTGCCATTTTTCTGGTAAAACAATAATTCCGTCACTGTAGAATTTCTGAGAGTTCTAGGCAAAAAACTGAATAAGGTGATTTTCACAAGCCTTTTTTGAAACCAGCTTAACACCTTCAAGAGAGTACCGCATAGGGCGGAACAAATGGTAATCCGTCGGATCCAGGTCCGGACTATATGATGGATTCATCAAAACTTCCCAACAAAGCTCTTTCAGTTTTTGCCGAGTGACTAAAGATGCGTGTGGTTTAGCGTTGTCGTGATGGAAGACAGCGCCTTTCCTTTCGATCAATTTTGACCGGGTTTTTTAATTGCCTGCTTCAATCGCATTAGTTGTTTACAGAAGATAGTTGAATTGATGGTTTGGCCAGGTTTGAGCAGCTCATGATGGAAAATTCCTTTCCAATCCCACCAAACACCCAGAATCACTTTCGTAGGCATCAATCCGGGCTTTGCCACCATTTGTGAACCTTCGATCACGATCTTTTTAGCACATTGTTGTTATATGTGATTCCCTTTTCATCACCCGTAATGATTTGTTTCAACAATGGCTCGATTTCATACCGTTTCAGTAGCAATTCACAAATGAAAACTCTGTCGATTAAATTTTTCACTGTAAGTTTATGGGAAACCTAAGTATCGAGTTTCTTTTGGTATCCAATTTTCTGTAAATGGTTCAAAAGTGGTTTATGGTTAATGTTTAGTTCCGTAGCAATGTCGTGGGAAGAAATATGTCAGTCTACCTGCATTGTTTTTAAAATTTCATCAAATTTTTCAAGCATTGGCTGGCCAGGGAAAGGTTCATCTTTAACATCGAAATTTTCGGAAGCAAAAAGAGGAAACCGATTCTGACTTTGGCGTTTACTTAAGCACTGATCACCATAAATGCCACACAAGTTTCGATGAGCCTGCACCAATTTTTCCTTTTTTGTAAGTAAAAAACTAAAATGTGACGAAAATGATCTTCTGAAATCTCTATTTTTAAAACGCAATAACTTTTGACTGGTTAAACAGATGACGCTACCTTTATACCTAGAATTTTCTAGAAACTGTTACCTTTCAAACGCTGTATAGTATGACTTAATTGAGTAAGTATTACGCGAGATATGGGACTTTAAAGCTATCTATTGGGAAAAAACGAATTTACTTTTTCCCCAACCCAATATTTTGTAGAATCTTTTTACGTACTAATAAGTTTTTAAGAATAATTGCATACATTTATGAGCAATTGTATACATTTATATTTAAATAAATTTTACAGATCAGTTATAAATTCCTTTTGTCTTTCAATAACGATAACGCTTAAAAAATGAAATTATTACAACTACTCGGTACTCCGTCGAAAATTTAGCCGAGCACCGAGTAAATTAGCGTAGTCGGCACGGTCCTAATATAAGGCATTGATCATACCTTCTTGTGAAATCCATTTTACCTTTTCTCATTTTTATTTTTTATTTCTCCTCCTTGACATTGCGTGCTCGATGCACTTTTTTTGTCGAATACGACTGGTGCAAAAGTTTAACAAGTCAATGTTTGAAGACATGACCTTCATCTTTTACAGTAGCACGAATTTTGATATTTTTTTCCATGGCTTCTGTATATTTGCAATTGAATGCTGAAAATTTTCTTTGTTTTTTAAAAATAGCTTTTTAAATAGTGATTTTCTTTTATTTCTTTAATATGTTTATAAAGGAATTTTTGAAGGGAAGAATTGCAGAAAGAATTTAATTTTACAATTAATAGCATTATTTATTATCAAACTTTTAATTTTTACTAAATTTAAAAATTCGATGGTTTTTATTAGTTGATCTACTGAAATTTCAAATTATTTCTTCGCTTTACTCTTTATGATACCGTAAGCTAGTTCGTAACAAATTTTAAATAATCCATTTAAAATATTTTTTTGCCTTAAAAAAATATAAATAAAATATTTTTAAACACATTTGTCTGACTTTTTCCTTTTATCTAATTTTCTCTTAAAATGAGTTAAAAATGCTGCAAAATGGAGTGATAAAATGCCTAGAAAAATTACGCTATTTTTTTTTTTTTTTTTTTTTTTTTTTTTTGTATTAATAAAATGTAAATGCTCTCTGTGTAATATGTCTTATATTTATATAATAACATGCATAATTATTTCTAGTTTAGATTTGGGCAAAAAAATTATATTATATAATGCATTAATACTTTAGTTATTTACAGAGATATTTTACATAAAAATTCTCTCCTGAACGACTAAGAACATGTAGGAGAGAAGGGGGGGGGGGGGACACAGGTGAAAATTTTTTTACATTTTTGACAATTTCTCAATTACTCTGAGCTAGTGAAACAAGCGTTGATTTATATCAATATTTATGCTTCGTTTGTTCTTTTTGTGAAACTTTCTTTATCAAAAATTTCTAACTTATATGATCATTCTAAAAATTGTCTATATTTGTTCATGTGTTAGCTGGTGATGAGGTAGTTGTGAATATATTTGGGGCACATGCGAACACATGCATAAATAAGACGAATATTTTTTCTAAATAAAAACAGTGATAAGTAATTAGATGCCATCTTTCTAGTTGTGTGAATAAGTCAATAAATGTTCCAATATAGATACAAAAAATTATTCATAAAATTACACACTAATATAGGGGAGACTGGGGTGGAGTGGGACAGTGGGTTTTTCTCATTCTAAGCATTTCATCAATCTTAGACAAGATGAAACAATGGTAGCCCAATCTTCAGTTGAAAAAAAGATTTTGATTTGCATAACTTTGAAATTGTATAAAGGAAAAGAATACTTCAAGAATCAAAAGTAAATTTGCAACATATACTTTTTATGCTTTTTGTATATTAATGATTTGTTTATTCATAGATGTATTAGTTTCCCTATATCTGGAACATTATTCTGCCTATTATCCATGATTTAAAATAAGCCTTAAATCAACATTTTTGTTTACACAGTAAGTTTAATACAAAACAATGAAATGAGGAGTATTAATGGGAGTTGTCAGTACAGGGAGGGGTGAAACGTAGCCAATTCCCCCTTTTTAATAAAATGAATGTAAATTTCTAAGATGCAAACATTTTTAGAGGATTATATATTAATTATAATATTGATATACATTTATTGATAATATATAATTTTGAATAGTCAAAAACTGTAAACATATCTCTTTTTGAATATATTTGATTGCCTGTTGCATATTTGATATTCGTCGGTTGTTAGGTAAGATTACATATTCTTCATAGCTATATTGTCGCATGAATCAAATTTTGTGAAAGATGTATGCTTTAAACTCTTTCTGAATGATAATATCTTTTCGTTATAATAAATTATATGTTAATTTTATAAATACAGATAAACATTAAGCTATCCGAAAACGACCGTAATTCTTGTTTTTCAATTACAATATCATTTTTTAATCTTAATTATTTACATTAAAGGTTTTATGTATGGTAATTATATTATCTTCTAATATCATAGGTTAATTGTAGTCATCTTTGAAGTACGTAATTATTATTCGGTAGATGATATAAGAAATACTATCTATTGCAGTTGTTTCCATGGTGCGACTTAAAAATTTCCTCGTAACTTTTCATTATGTTCCCAGGAACCCAAAATAAATCCCATGCAGAAAGTTTATGTATGTAATGGTGTGTATGTATGGATTGACGCTTGCAATAAATTTTGTTCGCACGATAAGTAACAATTATGCATGAACTGACTTCAAACTCTCCAAAAACATCGACTTATAGCTAGTGTCTCAGCGTGGGGTGCAAATGGGCAAAATGGTAGCAATAGGAAGGGTTTTGAGAAAGCCGAAAAAAAAAAAAAAAACTCCATAAATTCTTAATTATAATACATACCAAATTAGTTTAAAGTTATTACTTCTAGAATAAGGGCCAAAAATTTATGTATGACAGATTATTTATAAAATTAAAGATAACCTCAAACGACGAAAAGAAAAGAGTTTTAGGAGAAAAAAAATCACAACTTCGTCAATTCTCAAGATATCAAATCCAATTAAATTTATTATAAATCTTAATACTGCAACTTTCATATTGATATTTTTTTGATAGGACCAGTTGTATGAACTGTAAGAATGTCAACTAGCAATATTAAAACTGATATTTTTAGAAGTTACTTGATATGCATTTTGTTTGGAGTGACAATGAGGAATATCTGTAAATCTTAATCATTCGGCAATGTAATAGAATCGGCAATGGAATAGCAATGTAATTCATCGGCAATGTAATAGAAAACTCCAATTATTCAACCAAAAGGAAAGCTACTTTAAACAACTGCTTCTTAACCTGGACTTATTTGCAAATACGCAAAAAATATATTGGCATGCATATTTATTCGGTTTACTTCTTATTTATAATTGCCATGTTTCATCGGGCCTGATTTAACATAAGAGTATTTTTGGAAGTCTTTTGTTCTACATTTTCATCAACATAATTTGTATAAGACCTTTATAAATATTAGTGACCAAACATTCACCTTGAGAATGCTCGGAAAACCTTTCCTTTCGAAATTATGCAAACCCACATTTCAGAACTTTTTAATACTCGTCTGGGAAACTTCGATTAATAGGAAATAAGTGAAAAAACATTTGTTTCTGTGTAATGACATACTTGTGAAAATCTTGTACAAAATCCTTTTCTCTTACTCAAATTTTATTGGCGGTATTATCAGGCAATAGACAAGCATGTATTAGAATTTTTGGTGTTTGCTTGTAAGAAGAAACAATTAACATTATTTACAGGTTAAATTTCTTTGTGGATAAACTGTGATTCTTTTTCTAATTTTAAACCTATGGTTGTAGAATGCATTCTTATTTTTAAAATTATCTGCTCCGGAAACTAATATTTTTAATTTCGTTTTTTCTGTGTATCTTTTTAAAGAGTGCATATTTTTTTCTTATTGAAGATGTCAAAATATCTTTTGAAAATATAATTAAATCATAAAATTAAATGTATAAATTAGATTTTTATTTTATTTTACTTTATTTTATTTATATATTTATTTAGACAATTAAGAAAAAAAAATAAAGCGATCCTTTAAGGAGAGTACGCAAAAAAATATAAGTTAAAAATATTAATTTATTAATGAGATTTTAAATACACAAATGCATTTTACACCCGTAGTTTCAGCCTTAGTGGGGGAAACTAAAAAGTTCTCAAGCAACAATAAAACCTTCTCTGGTTTATTGAAATTGTAATGTAAAAGGTTATATTCAAATAATTTCGAAAACAGAAGGTTTTTTTAAGTCAGCTTATGAAGGAGTGGGAGTTCGTCTATGTGCATACGATTTAGCCGGATTTTTTACTGAAATCTTTTAGCAAATAGTTGTCTGCAGTTTCAAATTTGTTCTAATATGTTAATTAACAATATTTTATACAATACTGCTCTAAAAATGCATAGAAAAAAAAGAGCTGTATTTATAAAAATATAAAGCATTAAAAATGATTTTTAAAGTCTTTTAATTTCTACTTTTTTCTGTAGCTTATTTTGATTTATTTTCAGTAGAGAATATTTTTCTATGTATTTAAAAAAAAAAAAAAAAAAAAAAAAAAAAAAAAAAAACTAGCTTTAATCGTTGAGTTTTATGAGTGTACCTTTTGTGAAATGTATCTTTCAAAAACATTTATTTGAGAATGTTATAATTCCCACATGCAAAGAATGGTGAATCTGATCACGTGACATCATATGCTCCATGATTAACGAGTTCATCATGACACCCCAGTATTATGGTAAAAATCTGACACATGTAATCGCATTTTATTAATGCTTTCGGCTGTAAGTCGTGCCAATTGTGAAATTCGTTCTCCAGTTAACCCTTTTTAATGCAGAAATTTGCGATCAGTTAAGACCAATTGACGAAATAAGTCAGTTCTAGATCAGCGCAGTTACGAGGGATGGAGTTGTTTCACTTGGTTGGCTACCGATCCCATCTACTCTTTAGTTCGGAATAAATGAATCATTACACGTATGTCTCCGGTTTGGCACCAATGATTTCACCTTCTTTTTCAATAGGATTTTTAAGTGGCCTGAGATTTGATGAGGAATGAAGTATTCCATATCATCGTAGTTAATCAATATACGGCCACGTTTTAATCTGTCATTCAAACCTCTCTATATAATTCAACGAAATTTTTCTATAGAAAAATTTTCACGTCTTGCATTCAATAATATTTCAAATTTTGATTGCTTAACCCTTTCTGGCACGGGAAAATTCTGTTAGTAAAATGAGAAATTATAGACTGTCACTGGAATTCAGATACGACTTTTTTAGAAATTAAGAATCCCTTAATTTAAGTTTTCATTGTAGAAACAAAATTTTATTAATATTGTTGGTGCCGTTCGCAAGTTTGGAATTAAAATTAGGTATCTCGGACTGGGCACAGTCTGCCGGAAATGGTTAAAAGGCGTTCAGCTAACTGCGTGAAAACGTGTCCATGCCGGGACTGTAACCCTGGTCATCGGTATAGTCCACAGGCATTCTATTATGTAAACCATTTGGAATGATGTCACAACCTGGCACTTTTCACTATCATATCTTAGCAAGTCTTGATAAATGCCAGGTTCTGGGTATCGTTCCAAACAGCTCAGGAGCTATACCGATGAGCCGGGTTCGAGATTAAGTTAGGACAGTTTTTCATTCTGTGGCTTTCTGTTTCATTCTGTGGTGTTGGCTGCATGCCTTTTAAGCAATTAAAATTGAAGTATTATTTGAAATTTTTCAATTACAAATATCTTGGTATATAAGTAATTTTATGGGCTGAGTGTGACTTGTAGAAAAGTAGTGAAATGCATTTCAATAATGCAGTAATAATGCTATATGCAGTTCACTACTAATCACTAATGCACAAATGCAGTTAATAAATACGTATTTCTGCCCACATATAAAGCTTATTCTTTTTAACAGTCATGAATAATTTTTATAATTTAGGATGAGCTATAGAACAGAAAAAAAATAATCGTTCATTTCAGGACTGAAAAAACAATTCAGGTTGTTTCCGAATTTGTTCTGTCACAAATAACTTTTTATCCCTGCTCGAAGACCTGAATCTTTTCAATACTTAGTTTATTCATAGTAATATTTTCCGTTAGGGACGCCCGAATTAAATTTGATGTAACACTAACTTACTTTTATGTAACTACTGATAAGTAACGTCTTCCGCCGTTGATAAAACTATACTATGAACAATTAAAAATACGCTACTGATTGATAAGAGGCATGCCATAGAGAAACAGGGAAGAGCCGGCTATGTCAAAAAATATATTTAGACAGCACCCAAGATCCCAAGCAGTAACGGAAGAATGCAATGTTCGCACTAAATAGTTGATGTCAAAGAAGTATTTTTAAATGTTATCGTTTCTATTTGGATCTCAAGGACTTTTGTTACTATAAATGATTAGACACATTTTGTAAAAAGTTACAAATCTACACTATAATAAAAATGTGAAATAAAAATTATTCCAAAAATTTAATTTCTTTCTAATTAAATGAAAATAATGCTTTAACATAAATAACACACTCAATATTTTATTTTCAATGTAGCAGACTTTTTTTTTTTTTTTTGTTAAATGTATTTATAAATGAAATGATTGATCTCTTATTTTCTGAATATTTACATAAATTATTAATGGGTGGAATAAATAAAAAAAAAAAACTTGTCCATTTCTTAGAAAGTTTGTTACCAGTTCCATCTATTACATTAACAGACGAGTTGTATGGAAATATTCAGTTGTAGGAAAATTGAAAGTAATCTTTTTGAAAACACAGTTGAAGATAGGATTAAAGAGGTAAAAACAATAAAAGGATAGTCAAAATTAGTGCTCTCGATTATACGTTTATACGAGTATACGTATAATACGTATTATACGAAATACGGATTAACTATACGTATAATACGGCATCGGCGTTTATACGTATAGCACAAAAGAGCATATACGGTACATCGTATATACGGATCTTATGCAAGCGGTTAAACGTATAAACGTTTAAACGTTTTTCGTTCAAGGTATGAAATTTGATTTTTTAATGTTTTTCTGTGGATTAACGACATTGAGAAATATCCGGTAGAGTATCCCCATCGCGTTTCTTTGTTCAAAGAACTACGATGTGTTTACTTAACTACTACTTGTTTTGCAGGCACTTAAAAAAATCTGAATACGTTCCTCAGTTTAGATTTTGGTTTTTTCCCCAAAAAACTAAGTTATTTATTATGAAATGTCTTACATTAGTTGTGGTAGAATCATACTATTCTTTAAAAGATCTGTGGCGCAGTACTTACTTTTTTATATTTTCTTGTATCTTTACAAGAAGAAAGTATTTAATTAATAAGGGAAAACTTTCGACGGGCTTACACGTTTTAAGAGTAAGAGAGTCTGAAAAACATGTTTTTACAAAATATCTGCCTGTGAGTTTGTGACTTTGTCTGTCTGTGTGTGACATGAGATTTGTGGGCGCTCCATCTCAAAACCTAATACACAGAAATAAAAAACATATATGGGGGAGACTGGGGCACGCTTGAAAATGGGGCATATGAGAACATTGCTTTTTTTCCCACGTTATTGTATGTTTTGTTATTTCAAAAAATTACCAAAGATAGTAGCACCTATAAACATTTGGAAAAAAATTGTTGAAACTCTTCGACATTTTGTTTGCCCCCAGGAGCCAAAATACTGCTTAACTGAACTCAAAAGTAAAATCTCCAACTTGCTAGTTGGAGAATAATTTTATTTATTTATTCATTTTTTTTTTAAATTAACGTTTTAACATATATTGTGGCTACTAATAAATATTTACGAAAACTTTTTTTTGCTAAAATTGAAAAATGTTAAAGATTTGTCATTTTAACTCTTGTGGGAGTGTGGGGCACTTATGAAGAGTGTAGTTGGAGCAGATCTGAACACGGCATTAAATTCTCCAATAATCATTCAGTTATTCTGTTCCTTTTAGTTAACTTCATGAAAATAATTCCAGCTCCATTATCTATAATTTTATTGAAATAGAAGACATTTCTGTCTTATAAACTTGATTTTGTATAGAAACTTTTACAAACATATCTGTCAGCAAATACATAAAAAGCAACAAGCTCGATTATGTTCAATTGTAATTTAAATAAATTTAATGTTTTCTAAAATGCAATAAATGTTATATATTATTTTATTTAACGGTTTTCAATACTACTTTTTATGCATCGTTAATGCAAAAAATATTACGTTTAACAACTTTGAAAATTTTTTTATTTCATTTGTTGCAAACTTGTAGTATTAGTTTACTTTTATTTCTTAAACAGCTATGTTATTTGGTGCTTTGAAAATAAAATTATATTTTAAGAAAATAAAATTTTTAAACTACTGTGAAATCTTAATTATTGACTTCCACCCCCCCTTTCTTTTAAAAGCAAAATAAATTTGGAGGAAGCTTATAAACGGAAAACAATTTTTTATCCTTAATTTATAGGCAAATAAGGCAAATATAGGAATGAAAATCTTTCGCCTTTCGGTAGATTTCTGACAAATATTATCCAAATGCTCCCTCCCTAAAATCTCTCTCAAACAAAAAACCCTAAGCAAAATTTAAATTCTATTATTTTCTCAAGTTTACTTCTTTAAGCTTTACTTCTTTATTGCAACAATATTTTATCAATTATCTAATCCCCCCCCCCAAAAAAAAAAAAACACAATCTATTTATTTTTATTTTATAACATTTTGCTTAAACATATCACTCAGAAACTAAATAAATATACATATATTTTTCTTTATGGTGAATTTAACAGATAGTACAACTAATGATTATGGTAAGATATGGAAAAGATAATAAAAAAGTGTCAAATAATTATTTTTCCTTGTGTTCACATGTTGCCCTTGTGTTTACAGCTGCCCCTTAGTTGGAGCACATATGAACTTTTTTTTGAATTCATAAAACTTTTAAGAAATGTAAGAAGAGCTATAAAAATAATTAAAAAAATTACCATGCGTAAAATAGTACTGTTTACTATATTGAGTAGTTTTGCTTATAGAAATTAACCCAGTTATGAGAAAAAAGCTATGTTCACATGTGCCCCAGTCTCCCCTATATTTTCAGGTAGTGCCTGATAGAAATTGGTGCTGATTAGTTTTGTGTGTAAATCGTTCAACAGGTGGTTCTAGTATGCTGTCTTTTTTACGATTTCTACACTCTTGGTCGGAATCCAGATAGATATTTCACTGTTAGTGAAACGAGATTGGCCAATCAGGAGTCTGATTTTTTGTGAACTTTTTGCAAAAGTTTTTATAAAGTATACGCTTTTTATTACTTAATCTCTTATAATAAGACGTACTATGAGGATTCTTGTCGTAACACCACCGATTTCCAAATTATTCTCAATTCAGTGACAAACGACTGATGAAGTCTGCTATTTAAATTAGATACGATACGTGGAATATACGTATACATTAAATATACGTATTCTTAAATATACGTTTAGTTGATACGCGTTATACGTATCCGGATACGTTTAAACGTATATTCTAAAGTATCCGTATAGCAGAAAAGCGTATTATACGGATATACGTATATCGTTTAAACGTATAGCTGCTATACGTATCCCATCGCGAGCACTAGTCAAAATCCACTGTCACACACAAAATTAAAAGAATAAGAAAAAATGCTTTATTAAATTGCACTTGAGGATAGAAATACGAGGCAAGAACAATAAAAAGCCTTTTAAAATCCACAGTTGAAGAAAAGAATAAAGGTGATAAAATCATTAAAACACGCTTGAAAAATTAATGTTGAAAATTGGTAAAAAAGAAAATTATATATATAATTTCTTTATGGAAAAACTGTCGCTGTACAATTTTTCTTCCTGACTATTTATAATGTAAACTTTTTAAAATGGTTTTTTAACTGTTAGTAAAATTTTTATACTCTTGAGTAGTATGAAAAACATTGTAAGCTTGCATATATATATTCTTTTCTCCTAGTGAAATTCATTATTTCTTTAAATTGCAGTACCTGGAGAAGAGGTATGGCAAAGTTCTAAGAATGATATGTTCCCTAACCTTTTCTATACAGTCTGTAAGTAATATTTTATTTAATTTTTTATATTTTGTTGTAATGGTATATGTAATGGTAATGAGAAGTGTACAATAATGTAATTTAACTTGGCAGGTATGGGTTGTTTTTTAGCATTTCATGAAGACCACACCCTTTGTTTTCGATGTAGTATTTTATTGAAACAAAATATTCATGAATATAAGCTGTTTAAATAGATTTAAAGTAACATATTTCTGAGCAGTTATTACATGAGACACCTATTTTGTAATGAATTTGATTATATGAAAATTAAGGTTTGATAAATTAAGCTTATTTTAGATAGTATATTTGAAAGCAGCTCAAAACTGTATCGCGGGAAAATAACTGTACATTGATAACAATATTTTAATAAAATAAGTCAACTTTCGGTTAACAGTCTCCTTTTAGTTTAGTTTACTCCATTATTTTGCATTTCCAATTATTATTGAAACATCGCTTAAATCACACTGCTATCAGACATTTTTTGTTTTTAACAAAATCCCTACTTAAAATCAAATCTGATTTAGTAAATAATTTTTCCAAAAGTGATTTTTAATCAGATGTGGTTGAGAGATCAAGAAATCGCCATTGACAAGAATGGGGATAAAGAACATTTTTTATTTTCAAACAAAGACATGGTTAAAAATTTCTAATGCCTATTCGTAGATATTACCAATTGAAAAGGTGTATAAAAGGTCAAATTTTCGAGTGTAACATAAAACTTGAAAAAAAAAAATGAAAGGCTTATTTGTTCAAATAATGCAAAGAAAAGTAAAAGATTAATTAAAGTTAGATATGTAAGTACTCCAAATTAATAACAAAATATGCACTAAAATTGTTTCCTATTAACAAATTATCACTTATTTTTTAAATAAAATTTACTAGACGAAAGAGAAAGCTCTTTAATGCAGCTTAATGAACAGATTAGTAAGATAAATTAACATTTTTAATTTTTGCCAAAATTTTAATCCAGTTTACTTAACTCAAAATATTTTATATCATACAAATGTTTACATCAAAATCCCCGTACTAAAAATCGGGTAGGTCAATCAGAACTGTCATCTTCTAATTGATATATAATTAGATTCATTGTCTTTGAACTCTCCCTCTGAAGCTATTTCGATATGCAACAATGACGAACGAAAGCCGACATTACAGAAAATACAAAAATAGTTGAATTATAGTTGCGCCATTCCATATTCAAAACTACAAAAAGAAAAAAAAATAGAGAAACATTGCTGAAAGTAACGCTAATTCTATTTCAACAATTCACCTTTTTCTCATGTGTATGTGATGCTAGGCTGGGCTAGCATCATGTGGCTGGGCAGATGTACAGGCGCAAAAGTGACGAACATATGACACACGATGGCAATCGAAAAGTGGTTAAATAACTATTTCAGGTTTTTTTTAAACTCACGTATATTTTTTCAGCTTTTTTTTATTTTTTAAAAGTCTATAAACTTTAATGGTTTTAAAAATAGTATTAAAAAATACTCGTTGTCATGCCATTTCTTTAAAGGCGCTTTACTGCGACATCATTCCAAAAAAAAAAAAAAATATTTAACTTTCATGCAATGTTTTACAATCACTCGTTAAAACTTTATTTTATGGATTGAGAGATTGCCTGATAGGAATATTAAATTGAATCACTCTATCATTTGGGCAACATATTCCTTTTCTCATTTTCCCCCCCTAATAAGCTGAACGTTCATTGACAGTAATGATGATCAATTCTTGTACTGATTTCCTATTCATCAGCATGTTGTAATTTGTGATAAAACGAAATGACGCAAGAAGGAGAATGGCGATTGGACAATTTGAGAAGTGGTCGTGTTCTCATGAAACTATTTCATTCTTTAAGTGAAAAAGAAACGAACGTTATTTTGTAGTTTTCCAGAGAAATTGACAAAAGGTATGTCCGGTATTTACGATTTAGGACAAGATAGAGTAATACTAAGTAATTAAAATTACAAAATAGTGTAGAAAAACAGAATAGTGAGAAAAAAAAATAAATATTTAAGATATAATATTTAAAGATATGTAAAAGTTTCATGTTTTTTTATAAATATTTTTAGAACAGCGAAATTCTAATAAAATATTAGTCCATTGCTCGCAAGTGGTCAGTTTTTATTAACTTTTTCTAAAAAAAAAATTATGGTAATTTTCTACAGTATTTGAAACTGAAATAACATAACATTTTCAAGAAAAAACTAAAGAATTTTGTTTTAAAAAAGAGGTATTCGAGAATCAAGTAAACCATTGATGTCTTGAAAAATCAAAGAACAAAAATGTGCATTATTTTTGCATAAAAATTTCCTGGCAGTTTAAAATTAATAAGGTCGATGCGCAGTTAATGATTTTATATATTTATTGAAGCATATTTCTTTCAAAATGTCAAAAGCTGTTTATTTCTACTGTTTATATAAGAGCGGGAATGTACAAGTAAAAGTCTTGTCTATTGTGATTAAATTGTTTTCGCTGGGCTTTTTGCCAGTGTTAGTCTCAATTAGAAAAAAAAAAAAATAAATATTAAATAAACTGCAAGTGAACAAAATAAACAATGTTTCTAGTTCAAAAGTTTCTTTCCCTGAATTTAACGACTGTGTCATTTTAAAGCTGAAATTTCGTTATTTTCAACACAAACTTTCTAAAATTCCTTACAGGGATTTTTTTAAAATAAAACTCTTAACTCTGAAGTTTTCTACTAACAGGGCTTTTTTTTTCATACATGGAGTGTAATTCTGAAAAAAAAAAAAAAAAAAAGAGTGCGCCACTTTTCTTGAGTAAAATTTCTTAAAATATTTTCATTATATAAAGAGTTTGAAAATACATAGTTGCACTCTATGATCCATAATTACTGAGAATGTCGACTGTCATTGGAATGTAATTTTTATAATGTAGGTGCTTTAACTCTTTAAGTCCAAATTATAAATCAAAAAATTGCCCCACCCTCACATAATTATCTTCCTTTATATCTGAAGGACTAAGTTGGATAAAATCTTGAATTAAAACTAATAGATTAAATTACTAGTTAGAACTTTTTTGTGAAACATTTACAAGAATAATTAAATAATAAAAACTGTCATGTAAATTTCGTAATTCTTAAGCCAACTTTTTATACAATATCTTTCTAATAAGAGATAAGCTACGCTTATACAAATGGAGGAGAAAATAACTTTTTATTTATTTATTTATTTATTTATCTTTGTCGGTTTTGGTACATTTTCTAGATGTAATTCAGCAAGGTATTTTTAATTTGCAAAAAGTCTACCTTTATTTATAAAATAATGATAAATCCCTTATTTTGCTGTTTTTAGAGAGCAACTAAAAATCAGCTCACTCAATTGACATCTTCCTGAATTTTCTTGAAACATTTTCGTTTAACTGGATTTTTTTAAGAGTTTCTCCTATGAGTAGCTTATCCTGCCAATCTAATGAGTTTTCGAAAATAATTAGGATATGTGTTAGAAACTAACTCCTTTGGATTTGAGAAAAGCTTTAATAAATGGCAGAGAAATATTTGCATAAATCTACGTTTTATTAAACAGCATCAAAAGCTATAGTTTTAGACACATTGAAGAAAAAAAAAACCAATTTTTAATGAATTCTTATTTTAATGTTGAATGAAAGTAATCATTAATATTGCAGTTGTTTATTTTCTGTCTTGCAGTTACATCACAATTTTGACATGGACTGTAAAATTATCCAATAAATATGTATGCAGTATTCTTTAAAGAAATCTTAATTATATCTAAAGAATCTGAATTTTTTGTAAAAATTGAGTTGGAACCAGATAAAGCCGGGCCTGTTTTCACTGATGTCTATACGGGCCGAATCGGACTCGGACCAAACTTTTGACTTTTACACTGGGCCGAATCTGTAAATTCCGGCCGATTCAGACCTCTAATCTGCATGCCAGACTTCATGTTCATGGACAGATTACAGCCGGAGGTAGTATTGCGAGAGTGGGATCCTGTATGAAGTTCCTGCACGCAATCCACGGTGCAGCAAAGTCGATGACTTGTCGATGCAGACAGTGATACACCTATAGCAGTTGATTAATGTGCTGCTAACTGTCTTGGAGAAAGTGAACGGTTCTTGAACGCCATGCGGACCATGTGCGGACCATCATCGCGCGTTGATGTCATCATCCGGGATCTACTCTCAGAATTTGAGTTGTCTAATCCTCGTCAGTTTACTATTTCCAAATTGGTGAGGTCCATTCCGTTTCTGCCGAGAGACTCCCTAACTTGCTTCCTCATTGACTGAAGTGAAACTACTCGCAAGATCCCAGCCAAATCTACTTAAACCCCATTTTTTCGACCCATCCTCTTTCATTCTAAGACCCCCACGGACGGCACCGCCCTTTAGAGTCTATATCCCTATATATATTGTAGATCCCTACATATACTGTAGATAATTAGCCGACATAGACACAAACAAAAATCATTCATTCTAAGACCCTTTGGCGTGTATATTCATGTCGTTTCATTCAGCAAAGAGGACATTGTTTTCGTGCTGTCCCGTGGACCATCTGAGTTGTCCGCCACTGGGTCTGGTCACAGATCACTATTTGATAGGCTGTTAGGAATTTAATTTTTACGCGCCCCCTTTTTCGATCTTATCCTTCAAAATTAAGTGAACTATGTACCCCCCCCCTTTTTTATGTCCTTAGAGATAGGGTAAACTTATTCTGGGCCTGTTGGTTCCTCCAATGCTACCTTTCTCGCCTCGATCTTTTTTTAATCTGTCAGCGTATGTGATGATTTTTTAAATATTTTGGAAAGTCATCGCGCCACTAGGGGTATATTTATCCCGGCCCTCCTACTCGGGAATGCAATGTAGACTTGTTCTCTATGCTCCACCTGAGTTTCCGAATTCTGAAATTTTTTCATCATGCTTTGTACTGAATCGTATTTTAATGTTTTTCTTACTTTCGATGGAGGTTTAACAGAGGTTGTGACCCACTGTAAGTACTTCTTAAGCACCAGCGTTAACTTGACTAGCATCGCTCTGCTGCTGTTGCGCTGTATACGAGTTGCTATTATACGATACAAAAAAACCTTCTTCAGAAAAGCTGATGATTCTTCCAATTCCGTTACGGTAGAATGGCGGAGTCTCATCCCCCCTTGCAACATTGTTTGCCTATCAGTTCGGCTCAAAATTAATTACAGTGCAACATGTTTATTTGCGGTGTCCCTTCTTTTGTTTTTACTCCCCCCCCCCTGCCCACTAAATTATCATTTTCATTTGACAAGTATGCATCAACAATTAGGCATGCAAAAACTCTACTATCCCAAGTAGGTCGGGCAACTGTGTCCAAGTTGGCAGAAAATTATACTCATAGTTTCTGGTTGTAAGACTCGGGCTATTTGCCGGCTAAAAATCCAACATGTACGCTAATGGCACCATCATGTACGCTAATGTAAAATTCGTCGTGGGTGCAAAGTCCTCCATTTTACCTGTGAATTATACCTCTGAGGTGCCCTGCCAGGTGAAGGTCTCGTCATCTGATAAAGGTTCTAAATTATGAGACCAACTTGATTAGCCATTTGCAGTACAAACAACGGGATGTAAAGCTAAGCAACCATCAAAACAAAGTATGCACAAATGAGAAGCAAGTAATGCAGATTTCATGACGTCAGAAGCAAAGTTATCAGATTTATTGCCGCTATGCGGCGATCAGGCGTCATTCGCCCCGATATAAGGTGTCTAACCCATTAAGCTGAGGCAACTCGGCAGGTAGGAGCCTGGTCATCGTTTAGAAAGAAACAAATGCCGTCTTCTTTCGCCGAAGAGGCATATTTACGTTTCACCTGACGTTTGCCAATAGAAAATAACCATAGACTGTTTTCAGCGTCTTGTTAGATTTCCTTTTGTATGACTTAAGCAGTAGTCCAGCGGGCACTACTCAGCACACGCAGGAATGGTGACTCAGAAATTGGAATCTTCTGAATAACACATTGTATTTTCCATTTTCTGAAATTTTCAGCTTAATCACGTCATTTTTTCATGGTTTTTCAATTTTCGCAAACATGACTACATTTATGTAAGTAACATGTGTAGACATTTATCCGGTTTTCCTGAAACGGCCTTATTCCAGTTTAAAAAAATACTGATACACAATACAAACTTTTCAGAAACGTTTACAAAATATAGTGGTTACAAAATAAACTGTTTTTATATGTAATGCTTTAAATCTTGAAAATATTTGTTTTTGAAGTTTCTAAAGACGAAAAATGCTTTTCAGAATTATGGTTATTTCGGAATATGCTAATGTAAATTTTCGTAGATTCAGGAACATTTTTTTACAATGCGGTGATATTTTAACATAAATTTCTTTTTCTGAAAACTTAACCTTGTTTCATGCATTATTTCAAGTAAGTGAAACCTTAAAACAATTGCTAATTAATTGTGAATACCTTATTTTTGAAATACCTTGTATATATACGACAAATTACAACAGCGTATTTCACAGTTTTGACTAGTTTCATAAAAAATTTTCAACCTTTTTTCCCCATCTTTTTGTTAGCATGCAGTCTAAAGCTTGAAGTTTACAGTTCCAAATTGATCATGTATATCGAACGCGCTGAATGTGAATACAATTCAATTCACAATTCCATTTGAACGAGCTGAATGATTAGTGTGTGAATGTACCTTATTTTCGAAACACCCTGTATGTATAGGACAAATGGGCACTATTTACGTAAAGATTTGACTAGTTTCTTAAAAATAATGAGCTTTAGTTTTTTGTAAGCATGCTGTCAAAAGCTTGAAGTTTACAGATTCCAATCGATCATGCAAATCGAATGAGCTGAATGTGATTTACAGATGAGTTAGATTTGATTAGAATTTATAGTTTTTCCCCGCATGAAAAGGAAAATTGGTTTTGTCGCCTAAATTGTTTACATAAGAGTTCAAACACACGTCTTGTCTGGAGAAACTGTTTTCGTTGGGCTTTTTGCCAGTGCTGAAATTTTATTTGAACAAACTAATAAAAAATAAATTGCAAATGAACGAAGTAAACAAATTTTACTTTTGTAGGTTAAGATGAAGCGCATTTTTAATTTCGTAAGCGTAAAATCTTATTTTTATTTGCTTGGAGAACTTTCTAAATTTGACATAGTATTGTTCATAGACTTCATTAGGATTTTCGTCTAAATAGTTGCTTTCCTCGATGAGAAAATTTTTCTTTAAGGAGATTTAGGACACAATCTTAAAATTTTCTGGAAAAAAAGTTTGCGTCAAAACTTTCTTTTTTTATGCTTATAATGTCATTTAAATCATGTTTCTATTTTAATTAGAAGAGGAAATATTTTTTTCGTTTTGGTTTGTTGTCAAAATCTAATTTTCAAGCAACGATTGTCATGGAAATGAATGACTTTTTTTGAAAATACTTTTCTTCATGATGATGGGTTTTTTTACAATTTCTCAGTTTTAAATTCTTATAACTCAAGAACCATTAAAGATAAATGCTTCAAACTTGGAAAATGTCTGTTTTGATTATATTACTTTAATTTTTATTCAGCAAATTAAAAAATTATATTTACTTTTAAAAATGATTTTTTTAAAGTGTTACATCATTTTTTTCAATTTTTTAATTTAAATTTTTTTAAGTTAATATTTTTAAAGCACTGAATTAACTTTTACTTATTTCGGTTTATTTAAATGCAAAAATAATAATAATAATTCTACGAATAATATTTTGAGTTATAACGATTTTAAATTACTACATTTTTTAAATTTTAAATAAAAAAATTAAGTTTTATCATATGATTTTGTTTACAAATGATCAATCATCAATCAAATGATCAATCAATGATACAATCATCAAAAAGAAAAAAATTCAAAATTTTAACTCAATAAATAACAATTATTTTAAAATGTGTCCCGGACCCCCATAAGGATTTTTTCATTCATTTCTTTTGGTCATAGGTAATTTACTACGGACTGCTGTATTGTAAACAGTATAAGTTGCTATCCTTTTGCGATTTCTTGAGTAATAAACGAACACCGAAAACTGTAGTTAAGATTTGATTCTTCATTTGTTGCTAATGACAACTGAAAATACATATTAAAAAAACATAGCATATTTTATTTGATCTCTAACTATCTAAACTCCTTGTAGATGTTATACATCGGTGTGATATTATATGCCCCGGCTCTAGCTCTGAGTGCTGTGACAAGTCTTCCAATATGGGGCTGTGTAGTAGCTGTAGGCCTCGTCTGCACATTCTATTGCACACTGGTAAGAGCTTCTCAATAATTTGTTTTTCGTTTATAAATTTTAGGAGAAAATTTTATATCTTTTTAAAAAAGCAACTTGACTGTTTTTGTTATTTTCCAAAGTAATATATGTGGGAATAAAGGATGAAGTGTTCAACAATAAAATATAACAAGTTGGAAATTGCACGTGAAGCGTAGCAAATTAGGTGCGTTCGTACGATAACGAAGTTTTAAAAAAAATACTTTCATATATCAATCTCATAAAATTGTAAGTGAATTACAATTAAAACGCTCATCAAAAATGTTCTCCTTAAACCATTATGTAATGGAATACTTTTGTGCGGCCTTGTAAATCAATAACAAATGTTCTTTGCACCACAAATTATGTAAGATGTATATTATAATATGTACTTTATAGTTGCATAGAAATTTTATTAAGTTCGCGTGAGTGTAACACGATTAAAATGCATTTGAAACATTTCTTCCCATTGACCGTAATGTAACGGAATACTTTTGATTGTCCCTGTAATTGATCTATGCATCCGATTTTCATAAAATTTGAAATAACTCGACAAAATTATGTACTAGTTATGTATTTTAAATTTCAAACGTATAGAATATATTTGAAACTTTTTCCCCATTCACCATAATGTAATTGAATACTTTTGATTGCCCCTGTAATTGATCTATGCACACGATTATCAAAAAAATTGAAATAACTCGGCAGAATTATGTAATAATTGCGTATTTTAAATTTCAAACGATTAAAATGCATTTGAAACTTTTTTCCACATTGACCGTAATGTAATGAATACTTTTGATTGCCCCTGTAATTGATCTATGCATCCGATTTTCATAAAATTTGAAATAACTCGACAAAATTATGTACTAGTTATGTATTTTAAATTTCAAACGTATAGAATATATTTGAAACTTTTTCCCCATTCACCATAATGTAATTGAATACTTTTGATTGCCCCTGTAATTGATCTATGCACACGATTATCAAAAAAATTGAAATAACTCGGCAGAATTATGTAATAATTGCGTATTTTAAATTTCAAACGATTAAAATGCATTTGAAACTTTTTTCCACATTGACCGTAATGTAATGAATACTTTTGATTGCCCCTGTAATTGATCTATGCATCCGAGTTTCATAAAATTTGAAATGACTCGACAAAATTATGTAATAATTATGTATTTTAAATTTCAAACGATTCGGTTGGGTAGTTTTTGCGTTGTTATATGCGGACGGACAGACGGACGGACTGAACGACCACTATAGGTGCTACGTATTATATAATTACGAACGCACCTAATAAACTCAAGGATTCAATGAGCGTGATATCCCAAGCGAGACTCTTGGGATGATGCGTGGAAAGAACAAGGTGTTCTATAGGATTGCAGCCATGGCGAGTTCCGTCGATTTTTAAGGAAAAGCTTAGGGAAGCTTGATTATGCTATCAATTATTCAGTTTTACTGTTATAATTTGAATGTTGCGTATATGTTTTATGTCTATTAAACCACCTTTATATTTCGAAGAATATTAGTTTTGCTTAAATCATAAGTTATTCACTTAAAATCCCACATACATGTAGTTATTTCTATAAATTTGAAACTTAAATTCTGAAATTATCAGATTTAAGTTTTAAATTTAGGAGTATGATTTTACTATTACAAGACTTTCAGTCACGCAAAGACACTAGCTTGCTAATGTTAAATCCACGGAAGAATTCCTTTTTAATTTCTCATTGGAATTTTGAATTTTTTTTGCACAGAATAATTTTCAACTATGCCGTTTGTTTAAGTGAAGTAACTTTTAGCATACTATGCAGTATACATATAGATGTGTAGATCAGATACAGCGCTGCAAATAATTATATAGTATATTTTAACGGCATTTAAAAATGTTTGTTCCAATGTGACGAAAATTAAATTTTCCTTTTCCCTAAAGCGGATATTATTTATGTTTGTACATATGAAAACTCTTGTCAGGTTTTTACAAATATTCCTTGAATTACTATATGATAAAAATATATTAAATTTCTGGGAATGAATTTCATTGGGATGTTTTTTGTCTAAATTTTTATTTTCTATTTCAACAAGCTTGTTTAATTTTGTAAATGGAACTAAGAGTGTGTCATTTTTTAAAAATTTGGTATACAATTAGGCAAGCTCAAAAAACTTTATTAGCAAAAGTTTGTATGGATGATTTTTTTTTTAAATACAATTAATAAATATTTTAAAACTCAATTGATTTCTCTAAATTCGTTTTAAATTCATGATGAATTAAAATAGTTTAAAAGTATTTGTAATGCATTTATTGAATCTTTTTAGGGTGGTATGAAAGCTGTTTTGTGGACTGACGTATTCCAAGCAACATTAATGTATGGTGGTTTAATAGCTATGGTTATTAAAGGATGTATAGATGTGGGTGGTGTAGACACTGTGATAACAAGGGCAAAAAATGGTGGAAGACTTGTCGTTCCAGGGTAAGTGAGAAAATGTAATTTCTAATCCTCTATATATTTCATAATAAAAATCGCCTTAATTCTAAATTATTCCCAAATTCTTTTTATATTTAACTCTTCCCTTTTCTTTTAATAATATCTTAATATATTTAAGTCTGTACCTTCAATCAACGCTTTTTTTTATTTTATTTTATTCTAAGAAACATTAATCTGTGAAAGCAATTCTTTTCTTAAACCCCATTATTTAAATGTGTTATTATATCTGTTGCATAATATCTTTTGTATTTATGGTCTAAAAAATCATTCGATTACCCACGATTCCCTTCTAAATGACACTAGAAATCGGATTGAATCATATAAACTACCGAGTGAACTGAAAGAACTCTTTCTTGTTCGCGGGGTAAAATTTCTCATTGTTTAAAATCAACATTTCCGAATAATTAGCAATTTAGACCTTTTACATTAAATTTTGTATTCTTATGCACGGCCTGACAAAACCTTGTTATATTGATTTCGGAGTGATATTTCTACGTTTTTTCTTGTGCTAATAAAACTACTGTCAGCTGGTGAGAAGAATTTATCTGGTGAATTTCTATGATGAAAAACATCTCAAATTAAAATGGCTGCATCTTACGCCGTGAGTGGAATTATTTTTCTGTGATGTGAAATATGAGTAAATGATTAAAAATATTAGACGATTCTGTTTAAGTGGGAAATACGCTGAAGCATATTTATTTATTGCTTTACGACTCGTTGTGCCATACGATGCTAAATCTACGAGTGTTCTTGATGGAATTTGCTTCCCAAGTGGCGTGATTTAGAGCAGAATTTTACATTCTAACAACATTATTCTACATAACTACGTTTAGATATTACATATCATCACTTTCTATCTACTAGCAAAAGCTATGCTTTGTTTGGATTATGGAAGCATTTTTTTCATAAGATTTTCATTTGGTTCAATTTTCAAACTTCGATTTCAAATAACACTTTATATAACGAATTTGACAATTTTATTTGTTTTGCAATTCTTTTGTTGCCACTTTACAAACAAAAAAGAAATCATGATATACTTCTTTTAAAATGCGTAAGTATTTGGGATATTTTGGTGGAATTATAAAAAATATTTCATTTATTTAATTAATCATTATTCTATCTATAATTACCGATTCTATCTATAATTACTGACCCCATGCTTTATTTTTTCTTCTGAAAATAAACGCGATTAATTTTTTATTTGCAAAAATGCGTCCGTAATAGTAAAACATGTAAAACAAATTAAAATATGTTTTTTAAGTTTATTTTGTAAAAAAAATAATATTGTGCCCATCTACAGATCACAATTTATTTTTGTTTCATTTCAAGTCAAAATATTGAATAGTTTTTTTTTGTAAAGTGTACGACAAAATGTAATTTGTGTAGCCTAGTAGAGGATTCGCTTCGCTTATTCTAATAATGTAATAAAGCATTGTAATCGAAAGGATTTTCGATGGATTTACGATTTAGGGATTAGAGATTCAAAAATATTTTGCCAAAATTGTTTGTGTTTCTTCTTTTTGTCATCAAGAAGTGCTTCATATATTTCAAAAATTTAAAAAAGGGTTATACAAAATATGTTTGTCTGATCTATGCAAATTTGATATTCGTTCATTAATTAATTTATACAGGTTGGCTTTTAGAATTCATAATTAAGATAGCTGTTTCTCCCCCTCTTTTTTTTTTTACTTTTAAAAAACGAAAGTATTGTAATCGATTTTTTTTTTTTTTAATTCCAACGGATTTATATATTTTAGGTTTGAGATCCGAAAAACTTTTATAAAAGTATGTCCGTATGTCTATGCATATGCTTTGTCATTGAAAATTGTATGAAGTTATGCATAAAAATTGAACAAAGTTTCTGTTATGTTTTTTGGTTATGACAGCAGATCTTCCTTGAATTTAGAAATATTCCGCCAAAAAAGCGTATTGTAATAACAATTTTTGCGAAGTTTTCATTACTGTACCACGGAAAAGTGTATGCAGTTATGCATAGGCTTGAACAAAATTATATATATGATTTTGACTAACCAGAAAATCCCAGTATATTAAAAGTCAAATTTTGTTAAAGATTTAATTTTTCAATTCTTTTTAAGTATCAACAACAATTTTTTTATTCTATTTACTTAAAAGTAACTTGTTTTATTTTTTCTAAGAGGCTTTAGTTTGACAATGCATATTTTCTTTCTTTCCAACATGTTGAAAAGTATTTACGAAGTCGGTCTGTCTGCCTGCCTATCAGTGCTCTAACTTGTGTAAATATTAGTCAGATTGCCATGGAATTGATATATTATAGTGTTTGCTATGACATGATCAGTGTTGGAAATGAAGTGTCTGGAATTTTAAATTTATTTACGCAGTCAAATCCACTACATTAGCCTGTGGAAGGAGGGGGGGGGGATCTTTTTGCCGTTTATTTTAACTATGATATGTATGGAAGTTATTTTCATTTGCAGGGTGAATTTTATAAATCAGTCATACTCAACGTGCGGCACGGCGATGTCTCCCATGCGATCCAAGACATAATCATTATATATTTAACGATATATGCACAAAAAGTATTTAAGACCTTCAATATTACTTTATACATTTTTACAAGAAAACCAAATTTGTTTTGTTATTTATAACTCAATTAAAATTATCTTTGAACACCTTAATTGCCGTTTTTAGACAAATATTTTTGTATGTAGTTATATTTGTGCTACAGTGTGTGTGTACATTTCTTTATATTTAGCACTAATGAAACATTATTCAACATTAATTAAATTTGCACTGTATATTTCTATAATTAAGTTTTTTCATTGAGCAAAAGACTAATTTCTTAGTTTTGTTTTTAACTTGGAAATTATTTATTGTTATACTATGTTTTACATTTATTATAAACTAAAACTACATTTTGTGGTTTGTTTGCTGCGTAAAAAACTGGCAAAAGAAAAACCACATCTCTGTTAAGAAAAAAAAAAAAAAAGTGGTCTGTTTCTACAACATTTGAAATAAAAATACATTACGAAACTTATTGTTTGAAATAGTGGTGTTAAAATTTTCTGCTAATATCTTATGCCACAAACTTTAAACCCTCCCTGATAATATTAACTTTATTATGATTTTTTAAAACTACTTATGATACTTACTATTTTATTAGTCATTTTTATTATTGTTTTCTTAATTGTGTTGCTGCCCGCGTAATATCCCATGCGTATGTTTGTGGCCCGCGAGAAAATAAAAATTGAGTATGGCTGCTATAGATTGTTCTTTGAATGAATGAGTTTCGCTGTAGAAGAAAATGAGCATTAATTGAGCTATTGAAGCCTACGAACAGTAATTGCTGGAAGTTTTTCAGTTGTAGTTGCATTTTTATATTTAATATTTAATTCTTACTTGGTGTTTATTAATTCTATAGATCTTATACAGGTCGCACAGAATTTATCAACAAAATCCGTTAACTGGCGGAAAGTCCTAAATTATATTCTTAACTCTGCTATGTATTTAATTGAACTTACTTATAGCATTATCGTGTCGTTATATATCGTGTGCATTATCCGTAGATCACAAGGCTGCACAAAATCTTATATATTTCTTGACTATTCATTGGGTTTTATAATGCGCTGTGCATTTTCCAAATTCTTTGTTTAGACATCCATCTTTTATCTTATATTGTATTCTAAATGTGTCAGTGTTTAGTTTTATTAACATTTTAATTAAAATGAAATGTAGTAAAACCCTCAAAATATGTTATTGTTTATCAAATTATAGGTCTATTAATATAAATATTTTTAAATGCAAATATATATATATATATATACTTTTACAAATAAATCCAAAGTAACTCTGATATTACCAAAACAAAAAAAATGTATAAATTCTAAGCAACTTTTAAGTTTTATAATAAATTACTTTGTTGTTGCTTTTACACAAATGATGTTTTTTACCATACCTCAATTCGAACAATTTTGGAGGGTCAGTGAACATGCAATTTTCCGCTTCAACTAAATTAAAATATTTCTCTTTTGATTCGGTTACAGTTGGAAGATTTTCGAATTAAAGCACTCGATAAAAAACTATCCATTTTGTATACAAATAATGAAGATGTTAAGAAATTTTGAGTACTAGCATAAAATTAGACTGTTTTTATATATAGAATTTTTAATCGAATAAAATAATACACAATTATATAAAAAAAATTTACATTTTAAAGTTTATAGCTTTGCTATCTTTTTTTTTTTTTAATTTTCGATACTCTGTTTGGCAATTCAGAGTTGCTCATTATCACAAGATGATTAACATACCGTGTGCCATAAACATTTTTGCACATCGAACCGTTTTAAATGAATTATAAACGTCTGAAAATGCAATTGGCAAAGCTTCAAAATTTGGAGGAAAATGCTGAAAATCTATTTTTAACATTAAACGCACCATTGTGAAATCGTTAATATTTATCATTTTCACTCTCTGTATATTTAAAGATGAAGATCCAACTCATGCTTTAGTTTAATAAGTATGAAAGGTCGCAGTTGTATACATATAGATATATATAAAGAATAAATTGACGAATTATTGAAAATTATGAGTAAATTAATGAATTAAATAACCATATATAATTATTAGATACATTTGGGTTAAAGGCTGTTAGAAAAGTAATTGCTTTTTTTTTAAAAATGTGCGTTCGTAATTATATAAATAACACCTATAGTCGTCGTTCAGTCCGTCCGCCCGTCTGTCTGTTCGCATACAAAAATACAAAAACTACCCAACGGAATCATTTGAAATTTTAAATATATAACTGTTGTATAGTTTTGTCGAGTCTTTTTAAATTTCATAATGTATAGTTTAATTACAGGGCCAATCAAAAATATTCCTTTACATTACGGCCAATGGGGGGGGGGAATAACTTCAAGTGCATCTTAATGATGTTATACTCTTTCGAACATAGTAAAACTGATATGCATCTATGGGGTATATACTAAAATAAACATTTTGTACGATCTGTGGTGCACAGAATATTTGTTATTGATTTACAAGGCCACACAAAAGCATTCCATTACATATGGTATTGGGGGAAACATTGTTTGGGGCGCGTTTTAATTATATTAAATTGTTTCACATTTTATGAAATTGATACACATTGCTGAGATTTACTAAGAGTTATTTCTTGTAAAATAGAAAGTAAATAGTATTTACAGGGACACACAATATCTCGTATACAATACTGTATCTGATTACTGTATATTATATTACACGAAGATCTGAGTATTTTTAAAACTTCGCTATAGTATGACCGCACCTCATTTGCATCGTTTGACGTACAGTTTCTGAAATTTCATTATTAAGGGACAAAAAGTTTTTTTTTTTTGGGGGGGGGGACTAAGAGTTCATAAAAACTGTTAGTTGTTAAACTGCGGTAAATAGTTATTGAAAATTATAAACTTATATTTAAGTGTGTATAATTAATAGAAACATTTGTAATGGAACTGTTAAAAAAACTGTTGAAGTAGGCTGCAGTACGTATTTTTTTCTCGATAGTATTAAGGAATAAAGACACAATAAAATATTTTGGTAATTTATAAAAGTAGTACACGAAATATGTATCAAAGAATTGTCAATTTTTCTCTAAAGTGAAAGTCTGAAAGAAAAATTTAAAATACAATAAATGTTGAAATGTTTTTTTTCATTTATTCGTATTTTTTAAAAATAAGATCTTTCCAAATATTGTGTGTTATAAATTCTTGACTTTGTTTGACGTTGTTTGACTTTTCAAAAACTTCAAGAAATATTTAAGAAATTATATAATTAAATGCGTTGTTCGTGAAACTTATTCTAACGAAAGCAGGTCCGTATTTATTTAAATACAAAAAAAAAAGTTAAATATTTATCAATTGTGGTTACAGCCTTAATTATTACAAGACATTTTGGAATAAGCAGTATTTGTTTGCAGATTAAAATTAAATAATTCCAATGCAAAATACTGAATGCACCACAGCAAGCAATTACGTAATTACTGCAGTGCTGTAATCAACTAAGAATAAATGCTTTTCATCACGAAAACTCTTGTATGTATTCAAGTATGCTTAGCTCAATTAAAAATGATCTCAACCCCTCGCAGCTCATGAATTCTTATTGTGGAATATATAGCATTTGAAGCTGTAAAACGTTTTTAAAGCTTAACCTGGATACACAGCGATAAATGCGGGAAAAAAATTGTCGGCCTATTTAGGATCCCTTCACGAAGATAATTAAATAAATCTGGCATTTTTATAGAAATCCTGTTGATAAAAAAAAAATCTCTTCACAACTTCTGTCCCATAAAAAGCATTTTCTTTCTTAATTTTGTTTTGTGAGTTTTAAAAATGTACAATTTGAAAATAAAACATGTTAATCATAAAGTAAATCTTTAACAGAACTTTCACAAAAGCAATGGATAAATGTTTGATTCAAAAACGATATTTTGCTATAAAATATTGTTACAAAAATTTTACCACCAATAATAATAAATAAAATATCAGAGTGGGTCATAACGCATCTTCGCTGTCAAATATTTGTTTGCCACATGTAAAAATTCATACAACTGTTAGCTTAGTTGTTAAGGGGTTCAATTTAGAATTAATTAGGCGAAAGTTTTAAACTCTTTAGTTTAGGTCTAAATAGAATATACTAAATTTTCCTCCTCCTATTAGGTGAACGTTTGAAAAATATCTGTAGATTCATAGTAAAAAAAAAAAAAACACTTTAAAAAAACAACATTATTTCAAAACATTTAATTTATCAAAAACATTATCAATACAAACGTTGTAGAGCTTAAAATTCTAAGTAAAATGAGTAACTACACTTAATAGTTTTGTTACACCTTAAAGTCGCAATTCTATATCAAAGTTTTAGCCCAGTGTTCAGGGTCTTCAACCCGGAATTAATTAGGTGAAAACTGGAAATAGTTTTAATCCCTTCAGAATAAGTCTAGAATCAAAAGAAAATATGTATACATTTATAGTCGAATAAAACGCTTTTTTAAAATTATTATCGTAACCCTTTACTGCATCGTGTGTCACATCTGGCATATACCTTAAAACATAGCAGTTTTCATTATGTGTCATAAATTTTGCATATATGATCACTGCCCCTGATCAGGAACAATTCGAAGAATGGAATAACATTTATTTTGTCCATGTCAGATGACTGCATTTGAAAACAAAATTAGAATTTGATCTTCAGAAACAAAAGAAATTTCCATCACGCTATTAAGCCAATATTTACTTTCATTATTTTTACTGAATACTTAAAAAACATTAACCCTTTCGGGTCCAATTTTTTTTTCAGAGTTTTTAGAAAAAAAAATTCTACGTTAATAGCATCAATAGTAGCTATCCAAATAGTTTAATTAGTGTTTAAGGAATATTTCATTGTTTTAATCATAACGAATGCTGTTCTTTTGAGAACTATTTAATTACTATTAATATGACAATAAGCTAAGGAAGAATATTTGGAGATGATTAGAAAATATTGTATTACAACAAGATTTAACTTATATTACAACTTTCTAATGCTTTTTGCGCTTTATTACGCATGATTCTTTCAGGAAACTAAAATTTATTTTAAATTCAAAGATTGAAATAAATGTTTAAAATAAAAGAATCGCAAACGACGCAAACAGAGTTGAGCAAATAATGATTATTATTATTACTAAATGCCTAAACATAAATGAAGTCCTATATTAAATGTATAGGCATATACAAAGATTACTAAATTAAATAGTATCAAAAGTATTTCTTAAAACAAAATAATACTCCACTAATAGATTACTACTAGATTGTACTATTGATAGGTACATAAGACCCGAAAGTGTTAATAAAAAGAAAGTTGCAAAGAGTTAAGCTTATGAAAATAATAAATGTGAATTTTAGTTGTAAAATATAGTATTACAATATTTTATAATACTAATTGAGTACATATGGCACACACACCATAAAGTGTGAAATTTTAGCTGAAAATTTTAAATTTTATTTTTTGTTTAATCTATTGTTGTCATTATTAGGCCGATTTATAAATTTCAAATATTTTCTTTTTATAAAAAAAGAAAAAATCATGCAATAAAGGGTTAAGAATCTTTCATATCAACTAATTATATAAAACCTTTATCAATACAAATTATGTTGAGCTTAAAATTCTGAATAAAATGATTACCCACACCAATACTGTAGTTCAGCATTAAGGTCGAAATTCTATTTCAAAACTTTGCCTATATCACTAATGAAGAGCTTGAAAAAAGGAGAGACTCAATTATCAGTCAATTCTGCTTCTGATTTTTATATACATGCATTTCTTTAATTTATTGAGATATTTACAATGCATTTGTAAAAAACATAATGCCTTTTTTTTTTTTTTTTTAATATTCGGAAGGTTTTAAACTTTTATGAATGAACTTTTATGAATTTATGATACTCTTATACTACTCGAAAATCATATTTACTAAAACATCTTGATCCTTTTCGATAAATAACGATGGTTACAAAAGTTATTGTTTGATCTTAAATTCCTCTAGCGACAAGGTGCCTTCACACTCATTTGTTTAGTCGCAACTCCCGCCCCCTCCTCAAAATCCTTGCACTTTATTTTCTACCTTCCAATACATTCGCACTGTTTATATTATTCATACTAACATATTTACTCTATATACGTCATTTTAAATACCAAGCGTATTTCAAATATAAAATCGGAAATAAACAATATTTCCCATCATTTACGTATTTTTCAAGCATGCTCAAAATTTTAAAAGTACACTTTTTATGTTATTAATTTGTTCGTAATGACAAAAGTTCACCTATGAGGAGAGGAAAACTTGGTACGTATATTTCTGACCTGTGTCAAAGAGATTAAAACTATTTCCAGCTTTCCCTTAGTTCCGAATTCAGCTTTTTTTTTTTCAATCTTTTACCGCAAGGCTATAGCCCTTGATCAAGATTTTAAGCCATAATTCTCAAAATATCCAAAATAAAAATGTAAAATAATTGCAAAACTATCGTAAATTTCCCCAAATAAACTAAACTAAAAAAAGATATGCACTGTTAAAATTCTTGTCCTAGTTTGAACCAAATTTTGGTGCTCAATAGCTGTTATTATAAGATGGTGAAATCTTGAACCAATATTTGGAGCTCCTGTTGAAGCATATTTCTAATAGTTGGAGCGAGGTTGAAATAGGAAGCTCCAAATTTTGGGAGATTTCACCACCTTATGGTGGCAGCTACTGAGCATCAAAATCTGGTTCAAACTTGAGCAAACTTTTTAGCAGTGTACATAAAAATATACGTTGAACTGATAACTTAGTGTGTTCTACTTTCAAGCTCTTGATTAGAGAATTAGGGCAAACTTTGAAAATTCATATAATTAAACCTTTTTAAAAAAGCACTTTCCACATTTAAAAGCTATACTGTATTTGCAGTTTCAAGTTTCTTTGTCATCAGTGTTTTGGAAAAAATCGGCATGATCCTAAATTTTAAATCATCCAGTGTATTGCATTGAAGCAATTTTTAACTATTATTTACACTGAATTGTAATCTGTAAAAGTTAATTTTCTGCACAAATTGGTATGTTGAAAAAATACAAAAACATATTTGCATTTATGAATATTTAATGTTACGTGTGGCGTTAGGATAGCTATTTCTCAAGCAATTAAAGAAAAAGGTCCGGAGGCTACAATAACTTAATAACGTATTGTAATAAATTTTGATTAATGAATCGCGTGGTTAAAAGCAAATTCATTAGTGATAAAATTGATAGGGTTTTGTTTCAAACTTCAATGCCATAAATGTTTTCCTCTATTTTACGGCCAAGGACTTGAGTATATTTTTTATATATTATTAAGTTCCGTTTGCGTAGTACAAGACGTGATCTGTTTGCTATATTACTCGTTCTGATAGTTTTAAGGGGCTATAAATTTGGATATATCTTCTTCAGGAGGTATTTTGTTTTTTAATACCATCTAAACATGTTTACTTTTACTTCCATCCTTGACACAGGGTGAAAACGTTTTGCATATCCAATTAAAATTATGAGTATCTTTATTTTTTCCGCGCAATGAGTTGCGTTCCTGGATATTTTATGACAAGTGATCAATTTATATCACATTGTTATTTTTTACCCTTTACAATAAGTTTTCTTTTGGATATGAAGAAACAAAAGATAAACTTGGATAAATGCACCCCCCCCTCCCTCGGACATCAGTTAGCATTTTAAAATTTTAAAATGAAAAATATAGATAAGCATTTCTATTTTTTTTTTCAAAATTTATTCGACGGAATTCCCCCTCCCCCCTATACTTATTCTGTATGCATTTAAATACAATACAATATAATATTTCCAAAGAAGTTATGGAGAAAATAAAAAGCAAGACGATGCCTTGTAAGTCGAGAGATAAAATACAGTAAATCTTGTCAAAACTGTCTGTAACTGTTTCTTGTCTTATATGGAAAAAAAAAAAATGTATACCTGCGGAAAGATTCCGTCTAAGATCTGTCTGATACTGAAATTATCAGTTTACTTCGGACTCCTTAGGAGGTTTTATTGTTCGAAAGAAACGCAATCTTAGAGTGAAATATGTGAAGGCGGATTTGATAAGAACCAAAAGGAAAAAATAAGTTTTGCAGGCTTTTTTTGTGTTATAATTTCATAAAATTCCTTTTCTATATAAAAATATCAAAAAATATTAACTATTATATTACAAGTAGCTTCCATTTTTTGCATATTTACTGAAACAAATACATTCAAACTAAAATCTGAAAAAAAAAAAAAAAATCTTTAAGGACGAGAAAAATATTCCATATTGGCCAGTTTTACTTAGCAATTAAATCAAGATTATCATTTCTAAGAATAAGATTGATTCTATTTTCATACTTTTAGTATATTAAATGAAACACAATCCAAACAAACAAACAAATAAATATCATGATACGAAAAGACTTTTAAAAAAATGCGCATCATAAAAAAGGGGAGTTTTGGTGTCCCGCGCTGCAATTCAGCGGGTTGAGTTCCGAAATTCCTAAAAATCAGAATATTTGAAAACACTACTGTCAATACAATGGAAAGCAACCTACAACATGAATGAATGGAGAAAAGACGCCTATATAAATCAATATTGAGTAAATTGAACTATTTTCTTGCCATTGTACGGATTTGTGAACATAAATTTGCGAGAAAAATGTTTTTGTGAGTTAAAAAATAGTAATATTTTGTAGGGAGTATAAGAAACTGGAAGAATTCCTTTAAAACAATGCTTCTTAATGTAGGATGTGATGTCAGGGAAAACATTTCAGGGATCACAGAAAGTTCGACACTTTTATAAATTTACTAAAAATAGAACTAGTTTTTCATAACTTTAGCTTTGGATGTTTAAAACAAAAGGAAAATTAAAATAAATAAAATCGACATTATTGTTTAGATCAAAAAGCATAAATTATTAAAGTAATTTTTTTTTTATATGCAGGACAGAAATAAATTTTTAAAGATGGATTTTCCATCTAAATATTTATAAAAGAAATGATGCCTCCCATTTTTTCGTACTTTATAAGTACTATTACATAATTTCATGCGTATTTTGTATATGGTAAAAGAATAAAAAAAATAAACTATGCACAGATCTATGAAGATTGTTTTTCAATGTAACATAGCTTCACTATAGATTATCATGCATGAAAATGGTTCTACGGCTCAGAGATTCAATGAATAATCTTTTATTTATAATGACAATTCAAAAATAAAATAAACTACAGTCTTGAATATTATTCATACTAGGAAAAAAAAAAGGTGTACATACTGATTGTGAAAACTGAAACGCTCAGAATACCCATTCTCACAAATATTTTTAAAAATCTAAAATTTTACATTCTATAATTTATATATGCGCATTTCAAATTATTGATAGCTTTATTTTTTATAATTCAATATATTTTTCTAATGTGCTTTATATGATAAGCTTGCATATTTATACTTTTCCTTTTGAAAATTACCGGTAACATGAACAAAAATATTTAAAGTGTGTTTTAAGATATTATTTTGTTGTATTTATTATTCAGGTTTTTTTACTTATATATTAATTGTTAAAAAGATAATTTTAACATGAACGAAAGTTTTTAAAAATATGTTTCAAGTCATAATTAAATTTTATTCATAATTATCCAATAATTTTTTTTTCGATATACTTTATATAAATATATTTTTTGTTTCTGAAATAATATCAACATAAACATTTGGGTAAAGCTTTCCTTTAATTATTACTCTGATTTGCAAATCATTACTAATTATTATTCGACACTGTTTGTTTGATTTTTTGTGTTTTTATGTATTTTATTTCAAAAATTATTTTCAAATTAAATCATTTTTTATTCATTAAATTCATTTTTTTCTATATTTTATGTATATATATATATATATATAATCTTCAAAAGGGTTACAAAGTAATAGTAACAAGTTGTTTTCAATTTTTAATTAATTTCATTTCTAAATAAATTGTTTTTTGTAAAACATTTACTTTATTTAGTGAAAGTGTTAAAATTATTAAATTTTAAGACGGTTACGACGTTTCTACTCTATTATAGCAAAATGTTTCATATGTTGATATTTTACAGGCAGAAAAGTATTTCTATCGCATTATATTATTTTCTAAGCTAAAAACACGGTATTAAGTATTCATTGTTTATATTTAAACATTCTTTTTTTAATTAGAATATCACACAATATACCTCATTTTTTTTTTAGATGAACATATAAAGTAGCATTTTATGTATGTGAATTTGAAAAGATTTCATGCGAATTTTTTAAATTAATTTTTAAAGATTTTTTTGCAAGCATTAGGTTTAATTGTGCGAAATCCTTTGGCGCAGTAGGTGAAATCGAATTTTCGCACTTCTTCTTGTAATGCGCATTTCTAAATGCGCGCTCTGGCAAATCAGCTGATACATATTAACAACAAAAGAAATTGTTTTTGATATGCTTCTTCAAATCAAAAATCTATTCATTCAAAACAAATAAACGCTTTTAAGAATCATTGGTTACCCGGGCAATCTATTTTCGTAAACTTAAAATACAAGAGTTAGATTACAAAGCATGTCTTTTACAGCGTAGTGCGTGTAAAAAGTTTAAGCACAACAGAAAATTTCAAAATAAAATTTTATTAATGCGTGAAAGTTATCCTTTTCACATAATCTACAAATTGTAGTTTTAAAAAGATAGTTAAGATTTATGTTATAAAATTTATCTTAAATAATAAAATTTATCAAAATAACAAAAATAAGTGTCATTAAGCTCAATAGTTTTTAGTCTTTAGCAGAACAAGAATTTAAAAAAAAAAAAAAAAAAAAAAAAAAAAAAAAAAAAAAAAATGAATACTTGATTATTGCTCCTTTCTGCTGAATTGCTTTAAATATACGGTCCTCCATCGATAAAATGAAATTCTGTATTGTTTCTGGTTCAATTTTAAACCAAGCGTTCTCAATGGCATCTTTCAAATCGTTAACTGAAGAATACTGCCTTCCATTTAGATAAACTGCATGAGTGAGAATACCCCCACCTATTTTCTATAGGGTTTTAATCTCGACTAATTGCCGGTCATTTCAAAACACTTTTTTTTTTTTTTTTTTTTTTTTTTTTTTTTTTTTTTTTTTAAGCCACGATAAAGTTGAGTTTGAGGTATGGATCGAAGTATTGTCATGTTGAAATAACCATTTTTCTCCCTCCAAAACCTCGGCAACAAGAAGCAAATGATTGGAAGTGTCTTTTGATAGTTTTCAGAATTTTCACGACCACTGATGAATGCTAGAGATGTCTGACCATTGAAAGAAATAGCCCCCCCATACTATTACAGAACCAACATTATGCTGTCGTCTAAATACTCCTAGGTTCTTTGCGGAGATCATGCCAATAGTACTTAAACCGATCAGGACCATCGAAATTCCCTTTTTTTCATCACTGAATATGACATTCAGCCACTTTTCACCAAATGACATATGCTCTTTGGCCCATTGTAATCTAGCTTCTTTATGGTGTCGTTTGAGACACGGTAATCGAGCCATTTTAAAGTATTTGATGTATTTAAATTCCAAAACTCTTCTATGAACAGTTTTTTTCGATATTTGTCCTCTAACTCTGCATGTTTCATTTGCGAAAGGGAGTAATTGCCAGTTGAAGCCAAATTTCTGATACGGCTATCTTCGCTCAAACTAGTCACTCGCGACCTTCCTGAACGAAATTTTCGTTTGAAATTATTACCACGAGCCAAAATTTGATCTTTTTAGTGTACTTGCAATTTCTGAAACAGACTTAGATTTTGCTCTCATACTCCATATTTTTATCACCTCCTCTGAAAATTCTTTCGAACGAGGCATTTTGTACTAACTCATAAACAACAACTAACTGCTTCTTATACACCCAGAAATTGCGTGCGCAACACCTTACGTCAGATTGTAAAATTTGCATAAAAACGATTTTGTGCGTAAAATTTGACACGGTTATTTTTGTTCTACTCCAAAACTCCATGGTTTGAAATTAAAATTTAAAAGTTAATTTCAATGAATACGGTTTTAAAACCGATATTATTAACATACAGAAGACAGATATTGAAATAAAGTGAATATTTAAAGTTATATTTGAAAATTGCTACTGTGATTAAACTTTTGACACGCACTGTATGATTTGTTATATAAATTGAGAGACTCAAAATTTGAGTCAAACATCTAGTTTTTTGGTCATAATACATTTAGATTCAGTTTATGCTCTCCTCGATTTGGTAATTTAACGTTATCGATAAGTAGTCTCATGAAATTTGATAACATACTTACCAACGTCCGGCTATTTCTAAAACTAAAAAAACATACTTTCAATCAGAAAATTTGCTTAGTTAAATACATTATGAACTAAATGCGATCGTAATTTAAAATCTATTTATTTTCATTCATTAAATAAATACAGTTGGCAAAAAAAGTATTTGTACACTCTAAAATTTTTAATTTTTAACTAAATAAAAACAGATATTTAGTCAATAATAGTTTTAATACAGTCTGTTTACCGTGCGTTTTAAATTACACAACAGAAAATTTCGATAAAGATGTAAAATAATTTTCTAATAGGAAAAGTTTAAAAATTTCTTGCAAAAAAAGTATTTGTACATTTCTCCATCCTGATATGTACTGTGTTTTATAGTGTTTATGGTTCAAAGGACTACTTTTACAGAATTTGTTAATAATTTTTAACTTTATATTATATTTGTCTTACACTTAAACTAATTTGCTCTTGAAGTAATTGAGTATAGAACCCAAAACTAGAGAGGCACCTCTAGATACATGAAATCCTATGATTGAGCATAATAAAAATTTAAATTCGCAACAAGAATTTGTAAAAGCTATTAAATTACCGTTTACAACTATTGGATGTAAAGTGAGAAACTATGAATAAATTAAAATCATCGAAATTCAATGAAAACCAGGACTTCTCAGCAAACAAACAATGAGGGAAAAAGGGAGTGTTGTTAAAAAAGCTTTAAAAAATCCTATGCTTTCGGTTCAAAAATTTGCTGGAGACATTGCAACATCTTCTCGCATCAGAATAATACCTCAAACAATAAATATTCTTCTCAATGCAGATTTAAAAGGAAGAACCTCAAGGAAAAATCCATTCATCAGCGAAACAAATAGGCGAAAACGCACAGTATTCGCTTTCGCATACAGAAGTAAATCATTGGATTTTTGGAAAACAGTAATTTTTTCTGATGAAGGAAAATTCGGAATTTTTTTACCACCCAAGCATTCAAAAAAATTGGCGTAAAAATAAAACTGTTCTAGATCCAAAACGTATACTTCAAACTATCAAGCATGTTGGGGGGGACTATTATAGTTTTGGGGTGCATAGCTTCTAATGGAGCAGGACATTTAAAATTTATTGGCAATGGAAGGACAAGTTTAACATACATTGATGTGTCGCGGCATAATTTATTAAACCGTGCCAAGAAATAATGCGTAGAGGAAGCTTTTCACTTTCTGCAGGATAACGACCAAAGCATACTGCTGTGATCACCAGCACGTGGTTACGACAATACTCGAAGACGACTGGTAACTCCTCTAAAATCTTTAGACTTGAAACCTATCGAAAATTTGCGGATGCTATTGGTTGCAAAAATCCGAAAAAAATATGTATCAGTAAAAAACAGTTTTAAAGAAGCTCTTATTGTGTAATGGAATAACATTAACCAGACCGTACAAAAAAGTTAGTGGAATCTATGTCACACCATCTAGAAGTAGTCATAAACGCTAAATGAATTCAAACAAAATATTAATTTGTATCATTTTACTAAATTTTCATTAATTATATTACATTAATATAGTGTACAGATACTTCTTTTGCATTATATTTTTGTATATTTGTTTATCATAATGTAAAAAATCGATTCGTTTAATTTTGTTTTTGCTTCTATAATATTATAATGCATTAAATTAATGTATTACAGTATTTTTTGCTTAAATCTTTTGTTTAATTTCATTATAATTTTAAAAAATGAAGTGTACAAATACTTTTTTTTGCCAACTGTATTTGGTTCAAAGTTTATATTTGGTTTTTTGTTTGTTTAAAAGAAAGCCAGGGAGTGGCGCGTAATATGTATTCCAATATAAATTTATAATCGAAGTTTGTTTTATTTAGATTTGAATTGGATATGACAACACGGTACACATTCATAGGTGTATTCCTGAATGGCTTTTTCATTGCTTTGTCAGCATATGGAGCTAGTCAAATGCAAGTTCAAAGGCTTCTTACAGTGCGATCTGTTCAGAGGGCAAGATGGTAAGCATTTTCTTGTTTAAATTTCCACTAGCACTGTTTTTACATTTTGATACCTCATGCCTTCTATTTAATATTTTTATGTTCCATTGTATTTTTCTAATATTTAATATCTCATTTGATTGTTTTTCTATAGACCTCCATATCTCTCATTACGTCATACTGGCTTTTGCATATGGTCCTTTATATGTCATTACATGAAACTGTTGCATTAAAATTTAAACTTATAAACCAAATAATACCTCTGACGAAAAAGTTCGGTGAATGAATTCAAAACGGCCGATCTGGCAACACTGGGTAAACAAATCGCTGCTCTTGCATATAGGCAAGTGTTGACCATCTCCCCCCACCATTGTTCAGCTGAGCGTCGTTTATGTTCTGTGTAAGACGTGCTTTACAAAGTGCTTGTTCAGTGTGTTGGTTCTTAACTGAGAACAGGAAAATGAACGAACAAAAGATCAGTTTAAAGTTTGGTTTTGAGCTTTGCAAGACACAGAAAGAAATTCATAAGGGGTAGTGCAAATTGAACATCCACCATACTCGCCTGATCTCAATCCTCCAGACTTCTTCCTACTTCCCCGACTCAAACTTTCTTTGAAAGAGATTTGACCATATTGCTGACAACCAACGAAACGTGATGAAGCATTTTTACTCCATTCCAAAAGACGACTTCTTGCGAATTTTCCAGGACATGTATAGCAAATTTCAGCGGTGCATAGTTATGGGAGGTGACTATTTCGAAGGATGGTATAATCACTTTCGTTAATATTAATCTACGTTAATCTAACAGGACTATTCACCGAACTTTATTGTCAGAGGTTGTATGTATCATGTGTATTAAAATAAAACCACCCAATGCAGAGTTGCCAAGTTCCGTCTTTTTGCACACTAATATTATCTTGGATAAAAAATTGTTCTTTTTAAATTTCACAAGTGTTCTAATTAAATGAAAGAATATTTTCTGTATTAAACTATTGGTATCTAAAAGCCCGGAGAGACTTGAACTCTGGCCATGGAATTTTTCAGAAAAACGCTTTTTTTTTTCGTTTTTAGTGCCTGAAAAGGTGATAATTCATAATTGAAACTATCATAACTCTTTGTGCTTTGACGCATAGTATTAGAATAGAACTAAATAAATAAACAACGTTAAAGAGCACAAATATTATAAAATAAAAGATATAGTCCCATCATCAAAAAGTGTAAAATGTAAACGAAAGTCACATCGTAAAATAAAATAAGCCGTGTAACTGAGCTCGCCGCTAAGGCGAACTGACTGAGAAACGTCGCAAAGCAACAGTAAAAATAAGCTGGCACGCGCTCCCAGAGGAGACCAATCATATGTCACGTCACACTGGACGAGTCCAAATCAAAGAGAACAGGAGGGGGGAGGGATCAGTTCATCAATTTCGAAGTGATCCACCTTACTAGCATTTGTCTCTCGCAAAACACATTTATTTTCAATGGTTACTTTTATCGAATGACTGATGGTTTATCCATGGGCTCCCCCCTCAGTCCTATCCTTGGCGACTTTTACATGCATTATTTCGAATTAAAACTTTTCAAAAAACTTACTTTTCCATTTTATATCCGTTAAGTAGATGACTGTTTTGCGTTGCTGGACTCTGATATACTTGATCCTACTAATATTCTTACAGTTATGAACTCAATAGATGACCATATTCAATTTACCGACGAATTTGAGAATAACAATCAATTACCTTTCCTGGATGTTTTGGTTTCCCGCGAAAATAACCTTTTTCACACAATTGTCTATCGTAAACCATTCGCTGTATCTTTGCCCCCCCCCATCGCCTTTCATTTCACCCCCCCCCCTAATCAGAAATTAGCTGCCTTTAACACTTATGTACACCGAGCCTTAAATATTTACTCCTCTGATAGTTTACTTAAAGCAGAATTAAATCATATCAAATCCATTGCCATTGATCGGGGTTTCCCAATTAAAATCGTTGATTCCATTCATAACAAATTAAGAAAACGTACTCCTTCGAACTTCAACTCAGACCACAATGTTAATTTAATTATTATTCCATATTTTCCAAAAATCAGTCATCAAATTTCCAAAATTTTGTCAAAATTTGATTTTAAAATAACCTTTACTCCTTTCAATAAAATTAAATTCTCTAATCTCAAAGATCCAATAGATAATTTTTCACATTGGGGTATTTATAAGATTTCTTGCGAATGCGATAAAATGTACATCGGTCAGACGAAGCGTACCTTAAAAAAGCGTGTGGGACAGCACAGTGCTAACGTTAAAAATTGTGAAATAAAACGTTCCGCTATCGCCAGCCATTGCTGGTCCAATGGTCATAACTTTAAATTTTCCGAAGCCTCAATAATACAATATTGTTCATCTGTTTATGATTTAGACTTTTGGGAGGCTTATCATATATGGAAAAACTCTAATAATTTAGTTAATGACATGTCCAGTACTCCAAGATTTTTTGATGTCTGGTTTCCATTCCCGTAATTTCACTCCCCCTCCCCCCTCCTGTTCTCTTTGATTTGGACTCGTCCAGTGTGACGTGACATATGATTGGTCTCCTCTGGGTGCGCGTGCCAGCTTATTTTTACCGTTGCTTTGCGACATTTCTCAGTCAGTTCGCCTTAGCGGCGAGCTCAGTTACACGGCTTATTTTATTTTACGATGTGACTTTCTTTTACGTTTTACACTTTTTAGCACTGATGATGGGACTTAAGAAGTCCCGAAACATGTATGCTTTTAACATCTTTTATTTTATAATATTTGTGTTCTTTAACGTTGTTTATTTATTTAGTTATATATAAGCACAAAGTGCAATCCTCCCCCCCCCCCCTTCTTTTATTAGAATGGAAATTTTAATATTTTACTTATATAACATGAAGACATTTTTCTAAATATAACTTACAGGACCAGGAAAAAACTGTAACTTTGTAACATTTAATATTTTTATGTAAATGACTGTTAATATGCGAAATAACAATATTTAGAACCGTTTCTCGATTGAAAGTCATATACCTCTAATACTATGAATTTGTGAATTGTCTACCGGACAATAATTTTGATAGTGTAATATTTGCTATAAACTGTGTTTATCGATGGGGTGGAATTTTCTGTAGTCGTCCTCCAGACATTTTCAACTAAGCTGTTTTTTTTTTCAAAACCACAAAGTACAGTGACTTCGCTTTTATACGACTCTATCTATTATTGCTCTGATTTCATCAGAATCCAAATGCACCTTGCGAAAAATAATGTAAAACATCTTTGAGATAGTCTATTTTTCTCGTGTTTGTACTTAAGGCTGCTGGTCACTCATTTTCCGAATTCCCCTCCGTAATGTTAAGTCCAAGGCTAACTTATCATAATAACAAGGCTTGTCATTCCCTAAGTTTCCTTTGTCTGCAGTACACGTGATCAAAATTCACGTTGTTAGCGCCCTCTGTCGCTCAAATATATTGTTCAGCAAGGCCACTTTATCATAATAATAGGCCTTACAATCAGAAAAAAGTGTACGGGAGAAAATGTCCGGATAGTTGCGAACTCATAAACCGACTTTATACCGTAAGTATCGCCACCTGGTGCATATTACTAGTAATATTCTAATTTCATAGGAAAAATCAAACTATATTATTCACAATATTATACAAAATATTTTTCAAATTCCACTAAAATATATACGTAAAAAATACACTGAAAATGAAGAATTAAAAGTAAGAATTAATGGTACTTTATTAATGTAGAGTCATGGGCGTTATATATATATAAAGCTTAGCGTAATTTTCGGCTTCAGAAAGTATAATTTATTGCCAAATGATGTAAACCGTAATGAAAACAAACTTGTAAAATGTTTCGTTTGTCTTTTAAGAATTTATATGAATATTATTATTGTTTTTATGTACAATTTACTTATGTTTTTGCATAAAAATAGAAAATTGGCTTTTTTATATGAAATATATTGTATAACTATTGCAAAACATTTCTTCTCTATGAGAACAGAAAATAGGATTCCAGAAAATATGTTGCCAAATTTCCTTTTCTCGCCAAGACCATTTTCTCTATTTGAGAAAGGTACTTTGAAAAAGTATCGATTTAATATTATATAATGCAGTATTGGCTATTTTTCTGTAATATGTTCCGGTTTCGCATTTAAAGTTATCTGCAAATAAGCATTATTCTAGAACAATGCGATATTAAGTATACGGTTAAAAAATGAAATTAGTTTAGCGCCAATTATACTTGCTTAATGAGCCAATTGGCTGTAAGTTTAATTAAGAAAGAAGCGCCAAATAAAGATTTACACCACAAGCGTAGCACAAAACGAATTTATTTTTGAGGATAAACTTTGAGATTTGTTTAGTTTGTGATTTTAAATTTCTTATAACTTTCATTTTTTTAATGTTTATGATTTTTATCCGGTTTATACATATAGCTAACTATACAGGGAGACTAAAAAGAATTAAAATATAAGATCGGGGAATACTTTAAATTTTAGGGATGAGAACATGTTTTTAATCGAAAATATTGAGCGTAGCGTTTATTAGTCAGGTAGAAGAATGTATACGCACAACCAGACCGGGAGGCGGCAGCACAGACAATCATCTCATCGAGTTCACAGATGAAAATATAGGATTAGTTAAATCTCGGTTCCCATATTAAGACGCAATCGGTCTGCCAAATTATATCACGGTGAAAACACCTAAAACCCTATTTTAGTGGTTAGCTCATAAGTTTACCATTGTGCTTTCCTGCACCCAAAAGTATAAAATCATGGAAGTTTGGGAGTAGGAAAAAAATCGTAAACTTATGAGTCATCTGCTAAAATTGGGTTTTTTATTTTCTACACAGATTTTCCTTGGCAGACCGATTGCGTTGTAATATGCTAATCAAGATTTAACTAGTCCTAGATTTTCATCCATGACCTCGATAAGGTGATTGTCTATGCTCCTGCTTCCCGGTCTAAATGAAATTATATACAATTGTTGCTATAGACAGTGATACTTTTAGTACATTTTAATAGATATTATATTTATAGCATAATGAAATTGATATGTATTATTGGGATTCACAATAATACCTTCCCTACAATAAAAGGTTCATGTAATACTCGTATCCTTTTACAGAGCCACATATTATAAGCTTAATTTAAATTTGAGGTTTAAATTAAGCTTAATTTAAAAATCTATGTGTCATATACACAACTTCTCAAAAGAATCCCATATAATGAACTTTAATTCTTGAGAATTGCTAAAAGAGTAATAAAAAATAAGTATATACTTATCATTTAATGCGCAAAATTTAATAAAATGGTGTTGAATTTTCAAATCTCTATCACTACAAATTTATTAATTCGTATATAAAACCTATTCTTGTATAAAAGTAAAACAAAATACCACAAAGGCATAATGACAGGATAAACTTTATTAAAATTAAGAAAAAACAATATGATTTTACTGTTGTTATAGGTACTGAGACATTTGTGTTCAAAATAAGTACATTTTATGCCAAAAAAAAAAAAAAAAAAAACTGCCGAACTTTTGAAAATTGGAAAAATAACAAATCTCATTTGAAAAATACAAGCTTACAGCATATCGAAAAGAAAATGGAAAAGCATATATAGAAAACAAGGCCCGGGTGGAAAACAAATTATAAAATTTATACATTTGTTATTACAACAGAGGGCGCTAACAACGGGAAAAATCACGAGGTTTCTGACCAAGTTTACTAGGGCCACGAAAACTTAGCGATTGCCAAGTCTATTATTATGAAAGTGGCCTTGATGACTAGTAGTACGCACCAGATGGCGCTACATACGAGACAAAATCAGTTAATATGTTGGCAGCTATAGAGACAATTTCAACAATAGATTTTCTCCTGAATGCGAGGCCTGATTATGATAAGGGGGCCTTGGTTAAGTCTATGGGCGTTCGATGCATTTTTATATATCCAAAAGATATCCTCAGGAAATTAATATTTTTAACTTCTTTTTTCAGTGTTCTTTTCTTAAAGGCTATGGTTCTTTTCTTAGTTTTCAAAATATTTCTTAAATCTTTGCTTAATTTAATATTTTATGTTTTAAAAACTGGCAACATGGAAATAAAATTTTAACACTTCATATAAAATTAAGTGTAGTTTTTAGAGAGATTTTGAAAATTAAGAAAAAAAGTAGGTATCCTTTAAGGCGAGTACACGGAAAAAAAGGAGTGCAAAATAATAATTTCCTGAGGAGATATTTTGAATATAAAAATGCATCAAACGCCTATATTCTTAAATCCATGGAGCGGAATTCGGAAAAAGAATAATCAGCAGCCTTAATACGTGTGCTTACCCTCAAGCTGCTGCTTTTGCGAAAATTTTCGATGCCTTATTTATTATTTTAAATTAAATTTCAAAGATTTGGGATTCCAAAAATGCTTTACTTTTAGTTCAGCGATAATAAGAAGCAAAGTTATGGCCTAAATATAAACCGGAAATTAACTTTCTGAAATTGAAAGTTGCCGTTTAAAGTACCACGGAAAGGTAAACAATACATTTCAATACAGAAATACATAATATGTAATCTTTACAGAAATATATAAACACCTATAAATATGGCGGAATTTAAAATTGTAAACTTTATACATAATTTTTCGTACTCTATTAGAATCTTAATTTGCGTTTTTAACAGTGCACGTTTACGGGAAACATCATTCCTTGAAAAGTTTTTAAGATATTGGAATATAATTTTGTGACGAGGTTCTGCTCATCTATAGGTATGTTATGAAGTAAAATATAGCTTGCAAGTTACATTAATATAAGGGCTTTTTTTATTGAAAACTGCATTTTTTTTAGATAAGAAAAGTCATGTTTTGTATGTAAAATTTCATGTATGTTAGTAGATTTAGGATTTATAGCAAATTGTTTGCTTCATGACATAGGTAAGTGTTTTGCCAATATATTGTTGAAAAAAAAAGTTAAATATAATCAATAGAATTTGTTATGGAAAGTTTAGTGCATAATGTAATCTATTTGGCGCATAATCTAGTGATTTTTGCTTTACTTAATGTTAACAAATTTTTGGCTAAATATTGTCTAAATTTGAAGAGTCAATAAAATTCCGTTAAAAATTTATATGAATTCATAGTTTTATTCAGTGTTTTAATTAAACACATGTGTTTGATACAAATTTCTTATTTTTTCAAAAAACCCGTAAGGCATGGTGACGCCACTGCAACGTCGTTGTGAAGTCACATTGCGACTTTGTGACCATCGATTGTCGATGTGACGTCACGCAACGTTGATGTGAAGTCACAGTGACTAAAATGTGAAGTCGTTATGGCCGTTTTAGAGCTCGTTTGTGACGTCACATTGTGAAACAATGTGAAGTCACGGTGTGACATATTTGTGAATGTGTACCACCGTGGAAAATATTGTGAAAATGTTGTACAAATGTGTGTCATTTGTGACTACTTTGACATTAACATTGTGACGAAACTGTGACAAAAGCGAAGATATTTAAATTGCCAGATAGATGTTTTTTTAAAGTAAAAAACATGTTTTGAAGAATTTTTGTAATTTTCTAAAGATTTTTAAGAAAGTCATATCTCAGTCACAATGTGACGTCACTGAGTGGTGGCATTTTGGTCACAGATGTGATATGACCAAAGTGACTCACAGTGACGTCATTGTGACGTCACTGTGACCATGCATGCTATGAGGGAAGTGCCCCGAAGATAGGAACATATCTTAACAAAACATATCTCTATTCGCTTTTTTGTGGGTGTGTTATTCTGAGTTTCCTTCACTAATAAATTATTCAGAATGAAAATCGACGTAACTAAATAATTTGGCCGTGAGCTGTATCTATGTTATAAAGCAAAAACATTCCATAAGCAATTCTGCAGTCATACTTCCGGTGGCAATTCGTAACCAAAAGTTTTTACTTTTACTGCATTTTTTTAAAACTGTTTTGCCCGAATTGAGCCGGGCAAGGAGAGCTAGCTTGCTTCGTACTTAAAAGCTTTTGGATTACAATTAATTTTTACCTATAATCTTTTCTTTATTAATTGAAAATATCTATTATTTTTCCCATATATTCAATATTAAGTAAATCTACATAATGCAACGAAAATGCAATAGACCTCTTGTCTTACCATAATACATGATTTTTAAATAACCTTTTATTTTTTCAATGATCTGCGATCAAAAATCTACCCATTTTAATGTCGTACCGACGCTAGAGTAATGTGGTTAATTTAGACCATATTTTATTAAAAAATGTATTTTACCAAAAGTTTTGTATAGTGATTTTTGCTTTATTTAAGGTCATACACTTAGTGTTTAAATAAAAAGAAAATTATTATAGAGAAATTCTATTCGGATAGTAATATTTTTATATATAGAGAGAGGAACTAAGTTTTTAACATTGTATACTGATTTGATATCGATCACTTTGGCAATCGCCGATCTAATAAATACTTAGTTTTTTCCCTGGCGAATAGGTAAGGCTTCGTAGCTTCCTTTAATAATGAGGTTATTTATGAAAATTTGTTTAACAATTTTAGAATTTTAACACTGTTTATTTTCAGCGCATTGTTTACAAACATACCTATGACGTTCGTTTTCCATTCAGTGAACTGTTTTGCTGGCTTAGTAGTCTATGCTAATTACTATAGATGTGATCCTCTCAGCGCACCACAGAAGATAATCACGAAAAGTGACCAGGTAAGTCTCTGATATCATTTACATTCATGTTTGTGTACAATAAACTTTAAAAAAACATTGTTTTTAAGATTGTAATTAAATATGAAAATGGTGTTTAAATGGGTATGAGTTCAAATCATCATATCCCAGCAGATTCTGATAGCGAAAATTAAGATAAACCTAGTTACAATGCTCAACGACGGCTCGAATTATAGGATCATGATCGAATGATGCCTTGAAATCTTATAACGCAGTCTTTCAATGTGACGTCTTTAAAAATGAGTCGAGTAACAATTATGAATAAAATACGGTACTGTAAGACCACAGTTGTCGGATCCCTGCTTGGCAAAATGCCAAGCCGATCCTATTCATATTGTAGAGAGAATTACCTTTTTGGCCGAAAGAATGTGTTCATTATTTTTTTTTCTTTTTCTGTTCTGAGTGAAATTTTATTTTAAATTAAATGCTCGTTGCCACTCCACTTTGAAGTCACAGTGACTGAATTTTAACTAACACGTCACAAGACTAGCATAAAAAACTACTTTAAGACGCAACACTTGTCACGGAAAAAGACCCCTATGTTATAATGTTAAGTCTATGGGGACGTTCTTTTCAAATATCTTGCTTAAATTTTAATATTTAAAAAAAAAAAAATTGCGCATAGGATAGCTGAGGACTGATAGTTTTAAGAGCCCACAATAGTCACAGAAAAAGTACGCAAAAACACCCGGATGATTATGTAAAGTCTATGGGAGCGTTCTTTTCTAATATCTCTCTCAAATTTTAATATTTTTACATGATTTTTTTGCATAGGCTAGCTTAGGACGATCTACAACCGGGCTAGTTTTTACTTTTTCGATTTTGCTCATATATTTTTTATATTATGATAGTTTCAATTTCAGAACCGGTTTAAACCGGTTTTGAAAGTTAAAATATATATATTTTTTTTTAATCTGAAACCAAAACTGAAAAAGTAAAAACTAACCCGGTTGTAGATCGTCCTAAGCTAGCCTATGCAAAAAAAATCATGTAAAAATATTAATATTTGAGCGAGATATTAGAAAAGAACGCTCCCATAGGCTTTACATAATCATCCGGGTCTTTTTGCGTACTTTTTCTGTGACTATTGTGGGCTCTTAAGGGTAGTTTTTAACTTTTCGATTTAGGTTATTTCTTCCTATTTTAGGATAGTTTTGATTTCAGAACCGTTTCAGAAAGTTCAAATAATTAAAAAAAAAAAAATCTGAAACCAAAATCAAAGTAAAAACTAGCCGTCCTCAGGTGATCCTATCCCCCCCCCCCCCACAAAAAAAGTTTAAATATATTAAAATTTGAGGGAGATATCTGAAAATAACGCCTCCATAGACTCGTGTAGGCTCTTAACTCATCAAAAACGAGACATATGCAGGAGGAGTCTCGGACTCATTTTCAATGTCATGTGTAAGTAACATTATAGGTGAACTGCATTTGTGTTATAAATGGAAAATGTTAAAAGGGATCGAAAATTAATGTAATGGTGAATTCTAATCCATGTAACAAAACCTGCAAGCCACAAATATGGCTAGAAGCTTTCTCTAATGTAGTTGTGCGAATGTTAGAATCATTACGTTATGCCCGCCTACAGTTTTGTTCTCATGCCTCATTACGTTGACTACAATACGCTGCAACTCTATTTTTATTCATATCGTATTTTGACGTTGACTGTATAGTCCGAAACTATTGATGTCACATGTGATTACGCTTGTCTGATGGTCGCTATCGAATTATGCTGAAATCTGACAAATGTACGCATTTGGGATATTCTATATATTGTACAATTCATAAGACAAGGTAAAAAAAAAAAAACACCTTGATATATTTTCTGTTTTCTAACCCATAACAATTCCGCAACAATATCTGAATGAAAATAACTTATGTTTCACACATTGAAAACATATTTTTAAGTTTTTTAATGAGTTTTTTGACTGGATCGGAAATAATGTATGGTCCCATCGTACTGTCATTCAATGCAAAATGAGCAAAAATTTAAATAAAAAATCGTGGCGACATAACTAATTTTAATAAAATTTGGTGCATAAATTCAATTAATGTTTCTATAGAATTATGCAAAATATATTAGAAAAAATATTTTGGCAGTTCTGGACATTTAATCTATTTTGTGACATAGACTGGTATGTGTGCATTCGTTCAAATTTGAAATTGCGTATTTTAAAAACTATTTAACATAAATTAAAATATATTTTTAATATCGTAATCTCTGGGAAAATTATCTACCTATTTATTTAGTAATAATTATTGTTGTGGTTCATTTAACATTGGTTGCAAAAATTTAAAAATTGGAGAAAATTAAAGTATTATATAAAAAAAAAAGATATCTTTTAAATATCTTTCAAATTGATACCTAATGTAGTGTTATAACAAAATGACTACCTTTCTTAAATTTGTACAATCTATAGATTGCGCTGTTGCCACTTTCGGCAAAATGAGATATTTTGTTTTTTATTTTAAACATGAAGTGAAGAGAAGTAATTTGGTGAGATTTATGAATCGTCAATTATGTTACGCATTATACCGAATATGTATATAGTATTGTAAATAAGTGTAGATGTTGTGCTGTCATCATTAAAAATGTGATTGTTTAAAAAGTGTTTAATATTTACCCGACGAACCCCCCCCCCCCCCCCCCGCACAGAGTGTTGCACATGAAAAATACATTGCTCAAGTTCGGAAGTTTCCTTATCTTCAAAATAGCTTTAAAATTTATAAAAATCTCAATTTTTCATCGTTTTTAGATACAAAAAGATCAAATGAAGGAAAATTCAGGCATTAAAAGTATTTCATAGGCATAAAGATGAGCAATCGAATAATATGTTTAAACAATCAGATTGGTTTTTGATTCCTAACATGACAGAATTAAGTTGAAAAAGATATGTGTTAGATTGTATCATGACATACACAGACCGTTGAGAGTATACTTTTTCATCTTATATCATTATGGTTTTAATGTTTTTTCAACAATCAAAATATATCTTTAAAAGACCTGGCGGATTATGTTTTGACTTTCAAGTGGGCAATTTCTGTTTATTTTGTGGGGAATTGCGCTTCAAAATTGTGAGAAGTTTTTGACCATCTTGCAAATGATTTTTGTTTAGTGCTGAATAAATATTTTTACAAATGTCTATATATAATGGCAAAAATGAAAGTTTTTATATTTATAAAAAATAAATTTTTTATCTATAATATCAAATATTTAATTTTAAACCTTTCCTTCATGTTAAAAAAAGTAATAAATATTTTTTCCCTTACAAATTTCATTAGTTTTCCTCATTATGAACTAAACATTAAAAAATAAGTTTCTATATTCAAAATATACACCTTTTTATTTATAATGTCAAATTCTTTTCCCTTTTAAACAAATAAAGAGAAAAATATTAGTTAGAAATATTGAGATAGAAATATGAGTTAGAAGTATTGCAATTTCCCATAAAAGTTTTTTTTCCTCGATTAAAGAATTAAAAGGACAATTACGGAATTAAGCAATGCTGTATTTTAGCAATTGTCCTTATACTTATTTAATCTTCCAATATAAATGTTGTTTCAGTCTTTCCATTCCCAAGTAGTAAACATGAAATCGTAAACATGTAAACGAAACCTGAATTTTGTAATAATTCTAAATGTAAGTTTCAGTACCTAAATTACAATTCTGAAGTCTATTGTTTTGGATTTACTCATAAATAAATATGAATTATTTATATGCTAATTTTCATCAAAATGTGCGATATGTCAACCGTAAACTGATTTCTTCATTTTGTGTTGAATGTCCCCTGAACAAAAATGTGTAAAACAGAACTCGTGTTCAACAACCATTGTATTACACAATTACATAAGACAAACTTTGAACTTCTTTAATCTGTCATGCATTATGTAAAAGATTAGATTAAACATTTCAGACAGCAAAATTTTATTTTTAAATTATTTTACTAAGATAAAAAAGATATTTATGATCTTTTCGTGATCAAAAGATTCGAGAATTCTTTTCTTCTGTAGTTGACACTTTTATCGTAATTTATTTTTTAGATATGAAATTGTTTTGATACAATGTATCTAAAATGGCTAAATATATACAGCTTTCATTATCCTTTTGTTCTATTTTGAAAATGTATGTTCTTGGCAAACATAACAACGATAAAAATTAAATTTACAATTATTACAGAAATGATTTGTATGACAAAAATGTGATAAAATTTGGAAATATTGGTTTTCATATTGTACTTAAATTCATCATAATATGAATCTGAGTTTTCTAACATCTTGTTCGCGAACCGCAAAACTAACACTTATTCAGAACGTTAGTTTTCAGCTAATTTAGTAGTACAATTTGTTATTAAATAAATGGAGTATTGCCTTCAGAAGTAATGGCAGATCTGCCTGGTCTACATTACCGACAAACATTAAATTCGTTCGATGGTGTATTTATTGAGAGCTGGTCACAATATAAAATACAAATAGCTTATAGTATAACTGTGTATAAGCTATTTCAACTAGGTGCGGAGTCCTACCAATTGGCTTGAGTTCAAGAAGCCCCACATAATATTTATTTTTAAAAAATATATTTCACAAATGGTAACCCAATTGGTCAATAAAGTTAATACTATATTAAAGTATACATATGCATTTTTTAAGTTTAAGTAGAAAATCCACGTAATTTTTTTTTCAAAAAGATGTCCCATCCTCAATGTAATGACCAATGAATTAATATTATAGTTAAAAGAGTAAAGATATGAAATATTAAAATTTAGTTTCTTAATGTAGGAGATAAAAATAAAAGTAAGAAATTAAATGAATTAATTTTATTATTACTAAAATTTTAATTAATATGAATAAATATGAAAATTCTCTGCTAATTACATTTTGTTTCAGTAGAATCTCTAAGTTTTGTAAATCTCTAATTTGATTTAAATCTATATTTTGAGGTGTGACCAGCCAATAACATTTCGTCTTACAATAGTTAATGAAATATTAAACTTGAAAATGAAGTTAAACAAACACAGTAATAATCCTAAATAAATATGAGACACTGATTAAGAGAGCCAGCTGGATGGGAAGTCCTACCAAGCATTGATAAAGATGCTTGAATAAACTAGGTGAGGGCTAAAGCTCTATTAACTCCATCAGGTTTACGCAAATTGGACATCTCTCGCCCTACAAACAGGGAAAGCTTTGCAAAGTTTATTGTACAGATTATTTACAGTTATTTTCTTTTTAGGGATTGAATTCATAATCTGTGGAAGTTGTAATGAAAAAAAAAATTAATAATGATGATCTAAATAACGAAACATTCAGTCAATTGTCAGCAAGGCATTTTGAAATGTATATTGTGTTCAATTAGTCTAACTCCGTCTAAAATTTTCTGGAATAGATTTAGCTTCTTTAAGAGTAAGGAGAACCATGCTGATAATGATGTTAATCGTGCTTTTCTAAGCTGAAAGTATGATATTAATGTACAATTTAGAATATAATGCAATGAGTTTCCTATGTGACCACAAATGCAGTTCGGTTAGAAAACCTTATTAAATTTGTAGAGGTATGACGGGAATGGCCTGTCACGAATATATAGATATTTCTGTGCTATAGTAAGAGCTTATTAGATACTTTTGGAATCTGAAATTTTTAAATGAATGCATCATTGTTTATTTTAGAGATCGGCCTAAAATTCGTTTTCGGCCCAAAATCTTAGTTTCGCCGAAAATTGGTTTTCGGTGTAAGAGATGTCAGAAACTCTGCTGCCAGATCGAAACTATCTATATTCCCAAAAAAATCATTTCTTCCTTCAGAAAATTCCAACATTGCTCACCGAGTTCTATCGGCTCAATTCGGACACTATTTATTGGTGTGAACTTCACTGTTTATAATTATCAATCATGACTGACTCAAGATGGGGCAGCAAATTAAAAATCAAGAAATTTACATATGACTAATCTTTGTGTGTTCTTATCACGTGCTCGTTAAAAGTTAGACTTAACAATGATAGAAAATTTTTAGTTCAAAACCGAAGAAATGTTTCGAATATTCTTTGAAAAAGTTTTAGTACAACAAATTACCAAAATATATGCACAAGATAATTCGAGGTATATATATCAATATAATAATTATTATAAAAAATGTCTTAATTAGATGCAATTCTCATAATTGAAAAATCATTCTGTAATGTAAATGAATTACCTTTTATTTTTTATGTAAATAAAGTTTTGGTAAGAGACACAGTCAATTTGAGCCATACGTAAATTTAATCATAATTATGTATGTTGAATAAACACGTATAATTTAATAATAAAAGTTTTGGTAAGAGACACTGAGAGTCAATTTGAGCCATACGTAAATTTATAATAACACGTTTAATAAACACGTATAAATGAATAATTATGTACAATTTTGTATGCATTACTTAAAAAAAAATCTCTTTTTTCGGTCGACAATAGCGAGATTATCGAAATTTGGTTTCGGTCGTAAAAACCTATTTAGATCGTTCCTAAGTTTTAATATACTATGTATGAATAAAGCTTCAGGGTCGCATTATTCAGCCATATCACTCTGATGCTTTTTTGGATATTTATTAACAGTATAAGGTTGGTAGAGCACTCATTACGTATTTAAAATATTTTTTAGTTAAATTTATTCCAGCCAGTTATAGACATTCCAGACAGCATCAAGTAGTTTCAGGTGTAAAAGTTCCTTCATGTTACATATTGCAGAGCGTGTATAAATTGACTTTAATAAATAACCCTATAAAAATATACGAAAATTGTACATATGATTAATTGTAAAATAGCAGGAAGATTGTAAAAATTTTACATATATGCATAATGTCTAAATATCGCTAGATTTATTTATTAAAATTATTTAAAATTATTCCATCTATTGCTGTATTTCAAAATTGTGTGATTATTGAATAAAAAACTATATTTTATTTTTTAAATCCACATGCTTTACTATTATTTTCCAGTCTACAACATTAATTTTCCAACAACCACCTGTCAGGGAATGGGCTGGTGTCCTAAGGGCCCTGCGTCCCTCTTACGAGTTCCACACTTCAGTGTAAAAAGTATTTATTTCATTCAACTGGAAAAAGTAAACTTCCATAGAAAACGGCAAAAATATAATAGATAAAGCAAATGGTGAAGGGAAATTTAAAGCCAATTTTTTACTACATATGAACAAATCGGTTTATCAATGATCTGATTACTTCAAAATGTAATTTAAAAGTCGATGAGATTTACGATATTGTTTTACGGAAGCAGGACGTTTCAGTCCCAAGCCTTTTCGGTCCCTAGCTATTTCGGTCCCTTCTCCTACAAACTGAAATTTTGTGAAATAAAACATAATTTTATTGAGAACATTGCAGAGTTTTTAAACTGAAGGTCATAAAAGTTTAGTATAATGCGATTATAAGTGCCCCCAAAACAGCACACAAATATAACTCTTATCCAAAATATTATAATTCACACAAATTTTGTATGGTAATCCTAATCATAATTGGTAATCTTAAATCTCAAAATAGTAATTTTAATATAAAAATCAAATTAATATTTTATTAAATATATTTATTAATTAATAACATTATTAATTTACATAATGAATTTTACTTTAAAATAAACTCAATATATAATCCATTTAATATTCAATACATAATTATATTTTCTAGTACTTCTAAACTGAAATTTATCTTTTACTTGTATATTCATTGTATATTTAAAATTACAGAAATTTAAAACAATTAGTATAGATAAAAAAAAAAAAAACTAAAATAAGAATTATAATTTTTTTCTGGGAAAGTAGGAACGAAAAGGTAATGCAAATAAATAAATAAAAGCTTAATTTTGTCACTTAAAAATTTAAAATAAAACTATTTAAAATATTATTATATTACATTTTAATATTTTATTAAATTATATATTATATTTTATGTATAATATTTATATTATTATATTTGAATATTATTATATTAATTTTATGTAAATTAAAAAAAAAATCATCTTATTAAAATAAAATTGGCCCAGTTTCATTAAAATTAACTCACAAAAATTGCCTTCATGGCGTAAGAAGACTGTTGAAAAATGCAATCAATAAATAACATTGTTATAAAAAAAAAAAAAGTAACGTTGCAGAGGCAAATTTCTAAAATCAAACTTTTTTTCATAGCATGCCCAATTACGAAATCACTATTGCTTTCGCAATGTTAATAATGGAAAGTAACTTATGAAAACAAATTTATAAGATGAAACTTTGCATTATAAAAATAATAAGAAAAATAAACAATTTGTTCTTCAATAAATATATCGCATTTTTGAATTATCAAAGCAGAGGGTGTAGATGGGAAATTTGAGGAAATATGTATATATTATAACTTATAACTGTCTAATTGAATCATTAAAGATTTATTATTAAACTAATTGGAAGAAAAAAAATAAGCACAGTTTTTTTAAATTTAATTAATGTTAATTTAAAGGTTCTAAAAAATGCACGTAAACAGCCAAAAAAATATTTATGACAGTTTATATAAAATACTTTTTAGTTTATAGTAGTTTATAGAAGTTTATATAAAATATACTAATAATTAATAATAAGATTTAAAATATTTATTCTGATTAATAATAATGCTACTAAAAGCAAAAGACAATATCCCTAATATATTACATTGTTTAATCAAACAAAATTTTCAGCTCGGTGTGATTTCATTATCACGATTATAAAAGTTTAAATTTATCGGACACTTATTTTCAACTTTTTATAAAACTTATGGGGGAAGGGAGGGGAGAACTAAAAAGAAAATAAAAAAAAGACGCGAATAATGTTGAACTTATACCATTTGGCAGGCCCACAACAATTAGAATCAGACTTATAAGGTAGCGAGCAAAGAAATAACAAGGGACCGAAATGGCAAAGGACCAAAGTTGCTGGGAATCGAAATGGCGACGGACCGAAATGTCACGAGACCGAAATGGCCAGGGACCGAAATGTCTCGGGACCGAAATGTCGTGTACCCTTGTTTTTACACCTGTGAGAATCTATATCAGGCTTAAAATTTGTCTGCTTTTGTGTATCTCTTCTTTAAACAAAATTTGATAAAACACTGTTTTTTCTACGAAATTACCTTCATTTCAATGAAAGATGTGACATTGTGTTGACTGTAATTTTAAAATAGACTAAATTAATCATATTTTTTTCATCGATCATTCTGTAACTTACCAAAACACCTAGCCATATTTAACAGTTTTTCCCCCATTAAGATTAAGCGGGCCTCAACAAACTTAAATAGGACAAAATAAATAAAATAATGTAACAAATTATAACAGTCATTTGTAAAATAATATTCTAATGAATTTGACATGTCGGATTCAGATGACAAGAATTTACCGGATTTAGATTAGAGTTTATCCAATGCAAATGGTCAGCTAATGGCTTAATAATAATAAGCTTGACGCAACTGCGATCGTTTGGTAGCTCCAGAACCCCAAGTCTAAATTTTACGAGCTTAAGAAGTATTGAAGAGTTTGATTACCTAGTTGAAAACAATTTGACATCGTCTGTTATTGTGGCATCTTATGTTAAAGCCGTTGGGAAAAAGTTTTAATTCTGGATACACTACTCAATATAAAAATGAAAAAATTAAAAGAGAAAAATTAAAAAAATAAAGTTAGGATTAAGAAATTAACTTAAGTCTATTAAAATAAAGAGATTAACGTAAAGGTGTAACTGTAGCTATAAAATTACTATAAAAATAAAATAAAATATAAATAAATAAAAGTTTGCATTTCGGCGTCTTTAATTTAATCAATTTTCCTTTCAAATTGTTTAGGTATGGATTTTTTATTTCCTCCACCCCCTAACCTAGCTTCCGTTTGAGACTGGGCTATTTGGAACGTGGGTCGGGATCTTTGAACCTGGCTTCAGCTAGAGTCGCAATAAGAAAAGAAAAATGGACGTTAAAAGAAGAAAAGCTAAAGGGTCATGAAGTTAAAAAGGGAAAAAATGCGGACATTGCAAGGTCTATTCTCAACCGAAAACATCTATTTTCCAAATAGCTAAAAAAATGATTAAAAAAATAAATAAATAAATCTTTATGTAGCATATGTAGTACAACAAAGAAATATAACAAAATTAACATTTGTAGGGTTGAGCATTTGTGTTAGAAGAAAATTGAAAAAAAAGAGTTCACTATTTCCGAACATATCCACTATATCTTGAACAATTCTATTGCAAATGCTGGAGGAATAGACCGCAAAATTTGTTTTGGAAATAGTGCTCTAAATACAGTTTGGTGCCTTTTTTTTGGCTGAAATATTCAACCTTAAGTAGTAATACTACTACATACGTATAAAACATAATGTTATAAAAATGCAAAATTTTTATATTAAAAAAAAAAAAAGAAAAAAAAAAAAAGTAATTTTTTGCTGTAAGTAATAACATTTTATTTTCTTTAGTTGTATAAAAATATAATGCACATTTTAATTAATTTGGAATAACTTTTGATTAGAGTTGTAAATTAAGAAAGGAATAGACTATGATAGCGCAAATATAATTACATTTAAAAAGTACTTTTGATTAAGAAATGGCATTTAAGATGCGTTAACATAATTTTAAATTATTATAAATAACAGGACAGATTTTTTTCGTCCCCCCCCCAAAAAAAAAAAATTAAACAGTACTGAAAATTTCAAATAGTTTTTATTCATTTTTCAATAGATTTTTTATGCATTAAGGACTACGTGGCTCAGACAGCACACAAAAAGGTTTTGGATAGCAGGTTGAGTATGGCTGCCTTAAACCTATCAGTTAGTCGTGACTGTTTGGGAACCATTGTTGTAACGCATTTCTATATGAAATACCTAGAAAAACTGTTACACGATTCAATCGTATACTGTAAATGTGTGACACTTTTGCAAGATTAACTAAACATAAAAATCATCACTTCTAGCTAAAATAGTTTTCGATTGCGTTGTGAATGTGTTGTGTGAAATAAAGATTGCGCAAATAGTGTTATTAAAAATTGCAAGAGGAGAAGATGTGTTTTCAAAACAAATTTCAAAACATTCATTTTTAAAATTATTTAAAGACACCATGTTGATATTAAGTTATTTACACGTGTTATTTTATAGTGTTCTAAATTGTGTAGTATTTACAATGTGTTGTTAATTTGGGAACAAAGTGTTGTTGCAGCTCAACACTTTTAAGAAACTATTTTCATCAACACTATTTCAACACAGTTAGCGACACTATTTTTAGAACAAATTTCTGGATAGCAATACTTTTGTAACATATTAAGAACACATTTTTAGACAGCATCAGTTTTGCAATATATCATTGTGTTGAGAATTTGGGGACAAAACGAGTTCCAAAATGTTTATTTTTATGTTTGAGCAATTGCAGTAAAATTGATAATTCTACTTTTCCTGTAGCTTCTACCTTATTTCTCGTTGACATCACTTGGTCAGTTTCCCGGACTGCCAGGTTTATGTGTCTGCGGTATGCTGAGTGCAGCTCTGAGCACCATGTCATCGATTGTAAACTCTCTGACGACAGTTACCGTGGAAGATTTCATCCGCCCAACGTGGGCTGTTCGAGGTATAACAGAAGGTCGTGCCACATTAATAGCAAAAGGAATAAGTGAGTGAGTTTTATTCCGTTTTAGCAAGAAATAATTTTCCCTAGCATTATATATAAAGGTATAAGTTCGTGCAACTTTTAAAAAGTGTGTTTAAATGTGTTGATCATTTTCGAATTTCGGAAAAATCTTGAATTCATCAGAATTGTAGTATAAATGTATTTGCTTTAGTAATACTAGCATACCCAGCCCGCTTCGCCGGGCTTAATTTGAAGGTTTATTTAATAATTTATGTGTATGGTACGCTTCTCTCTCAGCTGGCGACGGATCCCCCGGTGACTCTACGCTTCTCTCTCAGCTGGCGACGGATCCCCCGGTGACTCTCCCCGGACCATCGGCACTCCACGTGCGTCGGGTGAGCGTCAGAACAAACTTTCAGCATATACATATGGGTGGTTGTACTTGAATGCACAGACCTGCGCGTTTTCTTCTATCTTGCTTTTATACCTCTGGACCGAGTTGGCGCATTGCCAAGATTTGCTTCCTCTGGACCGAGTTGGCGCATTGCCAAGATTTGCTTTCCCCTGTGCCTCAATTAATTAATTATCCTCAGAATTCCTTTTATTTATAGAGATAAGAATGATTGGATTGATTGCTAGATCAGTTGATAGGAGCTTTCAGAGTAATTAGGGACGCATGAATAAGATTTGCATGAAAGACTCGCCGCACTAAAACATCTGTTAAAATTAATTTTTTGTGACCAGTCAAATGTCGACAATGAGACTACTTTAAGTTAAATAAATTTTGAAATTCTTGTAAGAATGAAATATACAAGATTTCCTCAAAATAGTAAAATGTGGTTTGTTGTTTTACCTGTTAGTGATATTCTCGTGATTTAGATTTCAAAAGTATTAAAAAAGTTGATTATAAGAATATGTTAATTGTACAGTTCTACCATTATTTTTCAATTTTTTTTTTATATACGGTTTTTATATTTTATAAGCTATTTTAGATTATTTTTCTCTATGTTTTGTAAACACAACAATAAACAGCCCATTCTTCAATGATAAAAGTAATTGAACTATATACTTGGAAAGCTCCGAAACTGCGGGAAATTCAGACACTGAAAATGGAAAAAGCACTTTTGCAATTTATATTGCCCACGTATCTTTAATAAGTGAATAATTAAAGTATTTTCTAGATTAGTTTTTTAACCCTCTGAGCTCTGGTTAGGGAATTTATTTTCATTTAATTTTTTCTGTCACAAAAACACCGGAATATTAGACTAAATTTATTTGAAACCGAATTTTTTGTTTGGGAAAATACTAGTGCCAATGTGACATCGGGTATTTTGAAAAAATTCGACCAACAGAGTTTAAACGGTCAAATTCGTATTAAAGTAATGCATAAAATATTATAAAGAGCATAAAAGAACGAAAGATCGTTTAAAAATATTAGCAGTGAAGTATTTGATTATTCTTTTAAGCCTCGTTAATAGAATGATTAAAGAGGCAAATTTTTCACGTGACTTCCGATAGATAAAAGCTCTTTTGTTGTCTAAGCACATATATTGGTTTCAATATCCTTATCTCCAGCTATTTGTGCGAAATTCTTCAGGAGTATGCAAATTTGTGCATAAAATGTGTTCCCGTCTTTTCATTTAAAGTAGATTTCGTTAGAAATCTATCTAAAATTAAGCCTTTTTCCCCAACCTTTTTTCCAATTATCCTATGTTTTGAATTTCTGAAGCATTTTTGAAAATCTATGCCGATCATGATATCTGCGACCCAAAGCCAAACTTTGTTCAAAACGTATGTGTATATAATCGTTTGTTTATGGGCACATTTACTTTTATAATTCTGCACGAATCTCTCTCAAACTGATATATAAAATTAAAGGTCTGAAAACCTCAGATTGGTTCGTAATGGAAAAAATCGGACGGAAGGGTTGAAAATGAGGATTTTTACGAAAATAGAAAAATACACAAGTTCTTAGTTATTAAGCCCGTCGAATTATTTAAATTTATTATTACATCTAGAAATAACGGCCAAAATTTTACTTAAGACAGATTTTTTGTATCTGTATATTTTAAAATTGTCCTCAAGAAGAGAAAAAAGTAGGGTCTTAAGAGTAAAGAAAAATTAACTTCGTCAATTCACAAGATATCAAATAGACTAAAATTTAAATTTTCTTAATATTTATACTTTTTATGCTGACATGTTTTTGATAGGACCAACAGACAACAAAACTTTTTAGAAGAAATTAAAAAAAGGAGGGGTTGTAGAAGAAAAAAAATCATTGCCGTTAATCTACCACTAAAGCGATAAAAAAATTGTTGAAGTGATGAAAATTTTTTACAACCCTCAAAGATGCTGCATTAGAGTTGTATTATTAAACAATCAATTTGTTTTAAATTAATAACAATTTATAACATTTCATGTTTTGATAAAAATTAAACTCATTTTTCATTATATTTGTTGTTTTAACTGTTACTCAATTTGGATACATTGGGGTTATCAATTCTTGTGTTTGTTGATAGTGCATACTTCGTACGAAAATTTACATTTTTCATATAATAGCCGGTATCTTATGGAGATCATAGAAAATTGCCATATTGATATTGGATACACCCCAATATTAGAGGTGGGTTGTGAATTTTTTCTTCTTAAATGCGGGTCGCGTACCAAAAATATGGGAACCGCTGTTCCAAATAAATATTTTGTTGCCAAAAGTATTAGTCTACATTAATCTGGAATTTAAAATTTCTCAAAAATCATTTTTTCTATAGATGGGTGCTTGCTATATTTCATTAATAAAATTGATTTTATCTTACTTTATTTCATATTGTAATCTTTTTTTAATAAGTTGTGTAAACAATCTTTATAGATAGCAAATCACAATCGTTAAAGTTTTTTAAACTTCATAAATTTAACTTAGAGTGAAGAAGTTCTTTAATTTTATAATTAAACTCTTTGCGTCTATTTTTATGTATGAAATGTACATTCATAGAAATACATGTTCTTTTATTATTGTTATTTGCAGCGCTGTTGTATGGGTTTACGGGCCTTCTTCTGACTTTTATTGTGGCAAATTTTGGTGATCTTATTCAAGCGTCTTTAATAGTGTATGGATTAGTGGCTGGACCAACTCTAGGAGTTTTCATTTTGGGTGTTCTTACATCAAAAACAAATGAAAAGGCAAGTAGCTTTTATTTTTTCTGTTTTCTCATTTTCCCTTTCTTTACCTCCCTAACAATTTTATTTAACTCATTTTATAATTGGTTCATTTCATAAAATATTTTTTCGAATGCGGTAACAAGACTTTTGAGTTTGTCAAAAAAATAAATAAATAAATAAATAAATAAATAAATAAAATAAATAAAACCCCCTTTTTTCAAATTTCCAAGAGCACAAACAATATGCAGTTAAAATCCTTTTTATTTTATTTTCTGCCTAAGGCATATAACCTTAACTACATTATCCAAAAAATAGATGTTGAATGTACAAAATTAATACCTAAATTTTATCTTTAAAAATTCATCTGATAAATGCGTGATTAAGTGCTGCGCGCATGATAAAATTCTAAATTATGCATATAGAAAATAATTCTTGAGCAAAATAGAATCATAACACACCTATTTCTAATTTAAAACCAAAATATAAACAAAGTTTTGTAAATTCTTTCTTATTGCTATAAAGGAAAAATTGCTTATTCCTAGAAAGAATGTATTTATACAAGGTGTTTTATGTTATATATTTAAAAAGTTTTGTTAAATTTAATTTTGCGCAAAATAAAGTTCAAGTTTACTTGTTAAAAAATATTTTTTTTAACTATAAAAAAACTTATATATATATATATATATATTTTAAATTTTAAATTTTAGCTTGCATAGTTAAAAGTTACAGTATACGCAATCTCGAAATTTACTAATTTGAGAAAAAAAATTGTAAAGTTTCTACAGATATTCAATTACATTCACAGTTTATAAATGATTATAACACAAGAAAAATTCCAGATTTTTGAATGAATTTTTTTAAACAAACCAGTCGCTGATTTTTTGAAAGGTTTAAAAGCTCCTACGAATCCACAAAAATATTTTACTAATTAGTGAAACTATTATCATTTTGAGATTTGTAGGCTGTTTATATAAAACGTATTTTGTGGTACCTACTTATTAACAACTATCTGTTCCGTAAACCTGAAGTATGCGGAATTATTTTGTTTATAAATTATCTCTAATTGCAACACACTTATAAAACTTTCTACGGTATTTTTCAGTAACATATCGTCACTTGAGAATAATAAGGGTCTATTTGTGTTTTTGAAAAAAAAAATGACTTATCGATATAGAAATGTTCTATTTGTATCAATGAAGGCATTTTTGGATTACAATAATGTCATATTTTGATTGAAAGGTCATATGTAAATTATATTTATCATCATTTTCATGCAAAAATGCCTTCATAGATACAAATATACCCTTTCTATATCGATAAGTCAATTTTTTTCTCAAAAACACAGGTAGACCCTTATTATTCTCACGTGACGATATGTCAATACCGCTAAAATTGCAAAAGTCAACACCGACAAACAAGCCAAAATCAAAAACGTTCAACAACAAAATAAATAAATAAATAAATAAATAAAATTATAAAGCTTCTTGCATTTTAACATCAGTGTATTTATATATATATATAAAGTATTTAAAAAAAACACAAGAGTCGTTATTTAAACTTGGATTACGTGTAATGTTTTAGATTCAACATTTTTTTCCTTTTAAGGAATTTAATCGTTCGTTTATAACTTTGTCCTGTTATAATATTATTTCCGTCAAGAGTAAAGAGTACTTCCAAATAGCAATGTATTTGTGCATACAGGGTTTTCCAAATTCGACCAACAAATGAAAAGGGGGTGATATAAGGCATCAGGAAGATGAAATATTACCATAGAACATGGAACTCTCCAACATATATTTCCATTTGTATTCATTTTTTTCCTCCCATGCATTGTGCTATAAGTTACTAAATTCAATTTTTCATATATCGTAATACAATTAATGGTTATGTATTTAATTAGAGCAGAACACCCTTTATATATATACATATATATATACATAATATACACTTTTACTAATATAACGAAAGTAACTCTGATATTACCATAACAACAAGCCAATGAATCTAGTATTTTTAGTCATCCTATTAAAATCATTGAAGCGTGAAGTGATATATATACATAGGGTGTTCTGCTCTAATTAAATTTGTGTTAACGGTAATAACTTCTATTTAATCATAAAACTTTTTTTCTACTATGCATAAAATAATATAAAGAGGTTTTTCGTGCTTTTAGTTACTTCCTTTTTTTAATACAATATTTAGTGTTATAAAAAAAGTAAGAATGCAAAATCAACAATTGCTTCTGTAATTTTATGCATATGTTTTTAGGATGCTAAGACAGGATTGATAATTTCTCTGGCATTTATACTGCATGGATAAGCTTCGGAGGGGCGTATACAAATGTACCCCATCCCAAAACATAGAAGGCTGCCCGGCAGCTGATATCTCTTTGGCGAGGATACTACTACGCAATGAAACAAATTTCTCAACATTTTCGTTAATTTCGTATTATAATTTTACATTAAAAAATCAGATACTCGTAAGATTTTGTGAAAAAGTGGAATATCGCATATTTTTCATATTTAGAAATTAATGGAAAATACAATTAAATAAAAACTAAAAGGAATTTAAAAAGAATTTTAACCAAAAAAAATATAATTTAGAGAATCTTTCAAATTCCTTCTTGAATTTCCGATACAAAGTATTATTTAGTGAAACTTTTTTTCATTTTTGATTTTTATTTAAAAAAAAAAGTATAAAGGTTTTGCATGTTTTTAGATGTAACTACTTGTTTATGTGGGTTTATGTGTGTTGTTCGCCCCAAATTCGTTGGTACTCCCAAATTGTTATTTTGCTTTCTTATAGCTAATACGAAGATGAAACGTCACACTTTATTTGTAGTTCCAAAGTATTTGTGGCCCTATCAATGGCTGAGAGGTTCTGCTCCCGTAGCTGGTAGACGCGAGGTGCTGAGTTCGAGCCAAAGCGCATCCGTCGGCTTAACCTTTTAAAGTTTTCAAGGTTTACTCTGAAACTTGCGTAAATACGGATTAGGTTCACTTAGAAAGATCCCCACAAAGGGCACCCTCCCAGGGCCTATATCGCTCGACTAGATAATCAGCCGTCACAAAATAAATAAATAAACCAAAGTATGTGTGGACCTGAAGAATACTTTGGCTCTGCAAATTTCAATTATACTCCATTTATTTTTCCTTTGTTTTAATTTGGTTAATTATGTTACATGTAATGGTTATATATATATATATACATAACAATATTAAATGGTGTAAAAATTTAAGGATGCAAAATCAATAATTTCTTATGTAATTTTATGCATATGCTTTTAGGGTGCTATTACGGGATTGATAATTTCTCTGGCATTTACTGCATGGATAAGCTTCGGAGGAGCGTATACGAATGTGGCACATCCCAAACTTCCTGTGAGCTTAGAGGGCTGCCCAGCAGTTAATAACTCTTTAGCGAGGATACTACCGCACAATGAAACAAATTTCACAACAATTTCCAGCTACAGCAAGTTAGCAGATTTTGTGACAGAGCAGACGTCCGTCGGACAAGCTGTTGAAAAGTAATATATAGTTTCAAGTTATTCAGTTTTCTGCTATAAAGTATAACTTGGAGTAAATTTACTTCAATGATTTTTATTAAACACCTTAAGTCAAATACAAATTCCAAAAAGTGTTTTTTTTTTTTTTTAATTAATACATTTATATTTATGGACGGAAAGATTACCAAAACTAAAATGCAAATGATGAAAAGAAACAATGCTCAGATTATTCTCAAGGTTACCAGGGTTCTTGCTAGCTTTTGAGTAATATTAGCAATTTGACGAATAAGAAATAAGAGAATAGCCAAATAATAAAAAAAAGTTAGCAAAATAGATTTGGTGTGAAACACTAATACCTTTAACCCCTTATTGTATCTTTTTTTAATGTATTCTAAAATACCATAATTTTTTGTCATTGCTTAGAAAATAGAAATTCTACTGTACGCAACAAAAACTATCAAAAATAAGTACATTCTAAATGTCTCCTGAATCTCTACCCGTTTCAAACATTCTTACATTCTTTTAGCGATAAAGTGCTATGAAATATCGACTATAATAGATAGAAAAAAAAATGATTAACCAATGATAATTTTCAGTACGGTAAATGGCAAAATCAGTGCGGCATTTCAGCAAAACTTTTCTCGATTTGGCAATTGTTGCGAGTAATTTTGGTTGTAATTTTACCGGTGCATAGGTAGTGGTAAACCGACAACAGAGAAATACTTATCGTATAATTATTTCGGTGTCTTTGCTTGTTGTTAAACTGAATTTGTGTTGAGTCAGTATCTCTATTAATAATAATGTAAATGGCACAATGCGACTGAAAATGAAAAGCGACATCATTCGACAGTAACATGAATAAGAATCTGAAATGCAACCACATACAGAAGAAGAGCAGAAATTGAGCACTCACAATTTGGCGTGTCTGATTGTTCTTTTAATCGCCAAAAGAAGCATTTTGTCACGATTTGTCGCAATGGCGAGCGGCAGTAAAAATCCTGAAGGTTACACACATCGTTGTGTAATTTAAAAAAAATCTTTTTGAAGCGAGAAGGTTTTAATCTTTTAAATTATTTGATCAAAAGTTTTTTCATTCAAATTCTTAATATTTGAATATGCGGCTTTTCTGTTGCGAAGTTTATTATTTTTTCTTCAAATGAATGTTTAATTAACCTTATAATTAAATAACCAAGCTTATTTAATGCTTGGAAGAAAGCATTAAATAAGCTTTCATCCAAGGAAAAACTCAGTTTTTCCTGTGTTTTTGTTTTTATGAATTTAAATTGTTTCGCTCTGAATTTTTTAACTTTCAATTGCTTTGAGAAAAAATTTCTAGATATTCCATCGATTAAAATTTTATTTGGTTGTGGCAAATCTCTTGGTATTATCTCATTTTGATTTATTTGCTGTTTGAATTTGATTATTGTAAAATTGAAATCGGGATCATGGATTTTTCTTTTTTAGACAGTATATCATTATAGAAGATTCAATTTTCACAATTTTTTTGTACCACATCGCTAGCACTAATTTGTATTTTTAACAGACTTCAAGGAGGAGGTTATGATTTTGATCTGTATGTATTTCTTGTTCATTCATAAATTCTTTAAATATGAACCGGTTTTGATAGTTCATTTTCTATTTGAAAGTACAAAATACCCATGTGGTCCCATTTCAATTTATTAAATTCTGATGATTAGATTTTTTTCAAGACGGGCCCCCCTTTTTTAGAACGGGCCCCTTCCCCGGCACACAGCTAGATAACCCCCCCCCCCCAAAAAAAAAAAAATCAGTAATCTTATTACAGCATATAATAAATCAATACAAATACCATTCGCATTTTTTTCTTTTTTAATCTTTTATTCAAAAGTTTATTTTTACAGTATTAGCCAAACATTGAGAAAGATCAATGTAGCATTGAAAGAATTTTAATTAAAAAGAATAAAATTAGTCAAATAATAAACAGTTCAAATTAAATGCTCATTAAAATAAGCAAAACTTTTCTATTAATAAATTTTAATAACTTCACTCATCCTAAACCAAAATTAATGGCCAGCTTTTAAACATATTAGAATAAAAGACATTAAAACCAAATAGCTCTGACGTGATTTAGCTCTTCTGCAATAATTATTAATCCTTTCAACTCCGATGTTTCTTACACAAATTTTATTCCGATTGGTACCACTTTTTGAAAAAAGTTACCCATAATTACACTATATCAAAAATTCTTTAATAAAATAATTCAAATTTTTATTTTTCTTCTTTAATGGTGCCAAAAGCAAATTTTGCAAGGATTAAAATTGAGGAGTGCAAAGGGTAAAAAATGGAAGAAAAAAAAAACGAGAAATGAATATTGCATAATGATTAATATTCGGGAAATAGAGAAGTAAGTACACATTAGTAGTCATGCAATACGTTTAGCAGTGGGCGAAGCTACTACATTGCATAAGCAATGAATTAATAAATATAGCGTGCCTTTTGACCTCATTTTGAATGTACGGTACAAACTTTGTAATCTGATGCTATCAATTTTCTTTGGGTGTTTTTTAGTTAAAGAATTTTTTTGTGACTTCTGCCATTACCGATATTATTTTTAAGTATAATCAGCAGTTCCGCCACGTATCTCCAGGAGTATGCTTACCCAAAGGAGGGGACCGCTGTTCTAATTGATGTATCATAAATGGTTTACCGTAATCAGTTTTAATACTCATTACTGTATTATAAAATGAAAGGACGTATTCTTAAGGCTCCTGTCCTGACCGACGAAACGCTTGCGAGCTAATGCTATTAATATGAGGAAGTTATTTTCTAATATTTGGTTTGGATTTTGACATTTTTAGATTTTTTGCATTGCATAGCTGAGGAGCATTTCTACATCATTCCTCTTTTTTTGAATGCAGATATTTTTTATAAAGTTAGTTTCACTTTCAAAACCGGTTTCGAAAGTGAAAATGCCTTTTTAAAAAATGTCTGCAACTAAAATCGAAAAAGTAAAAAAGGACGGTAAAAGATGTCGGAATGCTCCTCAGCTATGCAAAGCCAAAAAAAAAAAAAAAAAAAAAAAAAATTATTTAAAAACGTTGAAATGTTAACCAGATGTTAGAAAGTAACCTCCACATAGGAATAGCATTAGCTCGCGAGAGCTTCATCGGCCAGGGACTGGAACCTAAACTACTAATGTAAAGAACTATTTGAAGGAATATAACACTGCTTTAGCTTACATCTTAATGAATTACAATATCAATGGTGTAAAATTTAGAAAATAATTAAGACACTGATATTAATTAGAAAATAATTTTTCTTAACAAGTACAATAAGTACAGTTTCTGTCACTACATCAAGAATCATGTTTAGAGAAATATTTGTGTGAGAAATGTTTTCAAAAAGTATTTTGTCTCTTCACTTACTTATTAATCCCTTGGAGACGTCAATCTGTTTGCATGCTATACAACATACTCAGAATTCTCTATTCTCACCACAAAATTTTTATTGTAAATTTTGCATTATTTAATCCAAGTGTTTTCACGATTGAATTAGGTAAAAATTTGTTTTTGAAAACGGGCGATAAAAATTCAAAATTCCGTAAAAGACGCTTGACCCGAAGGAGTTAAGGATTGTAACATCTCGACAAATAAAATAAAGCAGATTTTGCAAAATATCACGTATTTTATTTAAAAATAATTTTTAGTTATTAATATGTCATTTTTTATGATTAATGATATTATGATTATACATGATTAATGATATTTTTTTTACAATAAATATACACGTTATACGAATAGAATATTTCCAGCTAAGCGAAAAAACACCCAGTCCGGTAATGTAATGCAGATCTTTGGCTTACTGAGCCAATGCTCTACTGTTTAAACTAACTGGTGCAACAGCCAGAGAGCGTATTTCGCTCAGATAATCTTATTGGTAATAACATCTAGTCTGTCATTTACAGCTCATATTCAAAATATTAGAATAATTGAGAAAAAGTAATAAGAAAAAATTATTTGTCATTTATTTATTTTTTATACTAAGTAAATGCAATTAAATTTCTTATAAATTAAATCTGGAATGTTTAGATAAGATTTTAACATTTATAAAATATAAAATACAGCACAATAAATTAGGTATACAGCTTCCTTAAACACACCAGAATATTAGAATAAAATTTAGATTGGTTCAAAATATTAGAATATTTTATTTTACGCAACAATATTACCTTATGAATATGAAGTAAATGGTAGTTAATATTTTGTAGCATCCCCTTTAGCTTTCATAACAGCGTGCAATCGATCTTGCATACTATATACAAGGTGTTTACAAACATTTCTATCAATATTAGCCCAAATAGACTTTATACGTGCCACTAACTCAGTTTTACTTGAAGGAGGATTTTCTTGAAGTTTTTTCTTCATTATACACCATAAATTTTCGATGGGATTAAGATCTGGTGAATTTGGTGGCCAAGGAAGTACCTTAATGTTGCGTTGGCGGAACCAATTCTTAGTTGACACCGAGGTATGCGGGGACGCTAAATCTTGTTGAAAGATGAAATCATCTTCAAATAAATCTTCTGATGATGGAATCATGTAATATTCTAAAATTTCTTGATATATCAGAGAGTTAACCTTTTCGTAGACGATGCATAACTTTCCAGGTCCTTCTGCACTCATACAACCCCAAACCATGACACTAGCAGCAAATTTTACGGAATGTTTAAGGCATTCTTTATCAAATGCTTCTTGCTTCATTCTCCAAACTCGAATACCTTGATTACCATATGAAACACAAAACATACTTTCATCACTAAATAATATATTTTTCCAATCTTCATTGCTCCATAAACGTCTTGATTTACACCAATTCAATCTTATACGCTTTTGTCTTGCAGTCATGAGAGCTTTTGTTTTCGGTACACGAGATTCAAATTTAAATTTATGGAGACGTCTTAATGTTGTCGATGTAGAAACTTCAACTCCTTCTTCTTTCCATTTTCGGTGCAAGAATCGCACACTTTTAAAACGGTTTTTCTTAACTATACGCTTCAGTTTCCTGTCATCTCTAGCAGATGTTTTGGTTTTCGGCCACCATTTCGGCGATTATTTTGAAATTTTCCAATTTTTGAATATTGTGTTAGTATTTTACTAACGCTCGATTGCGAACAATGTAAATAATTCGCTATAAAACATTGATTTTTACCGTGCCGATACAAATCAACCATGCGAAGTTTAGTAGATTCAGGAATATCACTCACACGGCCCATTTTAAGACGAAAAAGAAACAAACTGCAAAAAAGAATACTGATTTTAAATAAAATAGTCTGAATTTAATCAATGATGCCACCAGTTAAGAATTGGTAATAATTAAAGGAGAATGAATGTGAAATATTCTAATATTTTGAACCACTTGAATAAATATTCTAATATTTTGACTTTTCAAAATAATTTTTTTTGCAATAATCTTTTAAAAAATGATGTTAAATTTAAGATAACAAGTAAGTTTAATCAACAATAAGTTCTTAATAAAAATATCGTTTGCATAGTTTCATTAAAAGACATTAAATTACCAAACGATATTTTCAATTTCTAAAAAAAAGGTAATTATTCTAATATTTTGAATATGAGCTGTAGACAACTTAACAGAATAAACCGCAGTTAGCTAAAACGGTAAACCAAGGATCTGGGTTCGATTACCGGGCTGGGCAGTTCTTCGTTCAGCTGGAAATATTCATTTCATATAACATTACCAATCAGTTTGATTGTGTTAAAATAATAGTTTATACAATTTATAGTTCATATATAAATCAACATTTGTTAATTTCGCGCACAAATTAGTTTTAAAGAACTAATTAACTTTTCATATATCGCTATAAAAGTGTTTTAACAATGTCTGTTCGATACATTTTTCTGAACTGTTTATCAGCTTAAGATTTGTCGTGGTGTTGGAACACATACTATTTGAGAATAAGATGCAATTTTCATTTTGGCTTACAAAAAGTAAAATTTAAAATATTTTGCAAAAAACTTTTAAAATATTGCAGAAATTTTCAGATTTTTTTTTTCATTATTTAAAAAAAATCTCTGGCATAAAAACGTTAGATATTAAAAAAAAAAAAAAAAAGTTACATAATTTTGGACTGTTGCAACTGTTTACCTAAAATAGAATTTAGAAAAGTATACTAAAAAAAAAAATGCTTTTAGAAAAAAAATATGTATACACACCCATTATGCTTAAAATATAAACATTCCAGCACCACAATCTTTTAGATCCATAATCATTTAGCACCATGATCTTTTAGCTGTACATTTTAGGCCGATAATTAAAAATTGAAAAAATTAAACCATTTTGTGACCATGTAATAGTGTGCCATGTGACCATTTTGTGACAAAAATTGAACCATGTGCTTTTAAGTCTTGAATGTACAGTGTATGACTTAAAAAGACCGATTTTCAGAAATTTAGTTGCTTCAAAAATCTGGCATCAAAATAATCATTTTCCTTTCCCTTTCTCTTTTACACTTACAATTTATGGGAGAAGAAAAATTACAGTCCTGCAAATTAAAAACTTCAAAATTGAAAATAAAAATGGGAAAAAAAAATATCAGGTAAGATTTTTTTAAAATAATTTTCTTTAAGCTGTATCATTGTTTAGCATCTGGAACAATTTTGAAGAATACGTTGCACAATATATGGCCAGAAGGAATTTTCAGCAACATGGACATCAATGATAAGGAAGAGTTTTCAGATTTGATTTCACATTCGCTATCGAAAGGCCATAATTTATGAGCTCATTGAACACGCAAAATCTGAAAACATTAAGCGTCACAAAGGGAATATAGATGAGTGGCTAAGCCTTGACGAAAATGCGTCAACAACGACCATTTAACGGGCAGTGAGACCCCTGATGCTGAGCTAAATAGAACAGGCAATAATTGTAGCAACAGCTCAGAGGGTTAACAACCGGCAGAAGAAAAGATTTCTTTAAAAAAGTTCATAAATTTGATGTTAGAATTAACAAACATGTATGCTTGAGAAAAATGAGATTGAATTCCAAAACAGAAAAACATTTAAATTTGTATGAAATTAAAAATTAAATAAAACTAGAGAACTAAAGAACGGCCAAAAAAATTCAAGCAAAGTTGATATCTATATATCCGAATTTACAAGAGAAGAAATAATTTCACTGTTTATTAGATATTTTTCTGTAACATAGAAAATATCAATTAAATTTGTTTTATATTTACTTTTCTCTTTTTATTAAATAATTATAACTTAATAATGAATTAAATTACGGCTAAAAGTACCTTTTTAAGACTATCGTACTACTTTTGATATTCTTAGTTACTACTATTTATATTCCTTCAAAAATCTGGCATAGTTTCGGTCCCTATGATGCCGGATTTTTGAAGTTATACTATACTCAGCAATATTTTTATTGGCTCATCATTTATTTTAGAACTTTAGAATGCAGCATCCACGAGCGCCATGGTCCCTTTTTGAAGTATTTGTAGGGACACACTCGCGAATATATTACTAGTTTTTAAAATAAATATGTGAAACATAATCTTTTCGTTTTAAGTCTGTAATAAAATCAATATTAAAGGATGCTATGCTTGAAAAACTTTTTTGCTCTTTTACCTTTTATTACAGGTGATATTGAAGATTTTTGCCTTTAAACAATAAGAAAAAGGAGCTAGTCCCTTGAGAAACATATAAGTCTATATACTGTTACTTATTTTTTTTTTAACAAATTGGTATATGCCAAATTGTATCTTACGGGCCATGAGACTACCACTGTGAATCAAATATATATTCTGCATATGTGTGTTAGTGTCGCTTGAGTTAAATACTGTCGCGTGTTAAAAAAATAAAGTTAATAATAGCACCATCCATTGTTTGCCACTGGCTGAGAAGCGCATCAGCTCACTAAAAGGCTGAGGGAATTTTATTCATTTTATAAGTTTAAATGAATTATGTATGTTATCTTCCACAAAAAATTCTGTACTTATATTATTTTTTTTTAAATTTCAGATCTATATTTCCATTGTATAGAATATCATACATGTGGTTTACACCTATTGGAGTTTTAACTTCTGTCTTATTCGGATATCTATTTAGCTTCTTGTTCAGTAAGTATTTAATCATCATTAATCAAAAGCACGAAAATTAGTTATGTTAAATGTACTTATGGTTACACTATTTTTTAATTTAATTTTTTATTTTATTTGAAGCACTCTTGCATGGTGTAGTTCAGAATGTAGTTATAAAAATGTTAGTAGCTGAAGTCTAGTAGGTCATACATTCATAAACGTATTTTTTTCTGATGAACAAGCTCTTACAAATGAAATTTTTTATAGAAATGTGAATTAAATCTTAATATTTTATATTCTGATTGTTTAGATTTAGAAGTTTTTAAACTTTGAAAAGTGAGGCAAAAATGATTATTTAATGTGAGATTTGAAGTTACAATGTCATTTGTTAGCTTGCAATGAATACTGCCTTTAAGTAACTTTTTATATTGATGAAAAAAATAAAAGTGATCTCTTAAAAAATGTAGTTGAAGCTGACTAAAAGGAAGACAAAACGATGGAAGTCTATACAATTAGGAGAATGATTACTTTGACTTTTTTATGATATGTTGCAAAAGTTATTTGTTAGCTTCAGATAAGGTATACTATCGTTTGGTAATTTTTTTTTTTATCAAGACAGAAACTAAGATAGTTCTTTGAAATTCATAGTTGAAGACATACGTAAAAGAGAAAATATATAAACGTGATACCGTGTGTTAAATTGTGAAAGTCATTTGTTAGAATCAGAGTATACTATAGTTTAACTTTTTCATCAAGGTATAAACGAAGATAATTCCTTGAAATGCAGTTGAAGATGGACATAAAAGCGAAAAAATGCTAAAGTCACACAGTAAAGGGAAGTAACGTTCAATAATACACTTGTTATAAAGTGAAGTAACGTTCAATAACACGTTCGTTATTATCATCGCTCCCCCACTCTATCGTTCTCTTCACTCTTCATTTATAATTCAGTTACTATTTTCTCTAGTTATTTCTAAAGTTGCTTGAAGAAAAAATACAATGAAAAAAATTGGTGTGTAGTTTTAAAACCAATCGAACAAATGAAAGAATTAAACGAAACAACTTGAGAGTATTCCATTCATATAAAAATACTTAAAAAAAAAAAGACAAAGTAATACATTCATTAACGAATAAAAATTAAAAGGGTATAAATAAAAATACAAATCGGACCAAGGTTTCTCCCATGAATTTACTACTGTTGTAGTGTATAAAAAAATAGTAAGGTATTTTGTTTTGCATTGTCACTTAACTTTCTGGGTTACCTGCAGTTGGCAGCGTTCCTGTACACGTGAGATCTTCGGTAGATAAAAATCTCTGATTTGTATTTAAAAGAAGGGAACTTGCCAAATATAAAATCACGAGACAAAAGATTTGTTTATTATTGACCTACAATTTTAAAAACCTATTTCATTTTCGGCGTTTTTAACCTCTTCAGACCTGAGCATAAAATAACTCTACAAATGTATATTTATGGCTTTTACATAATCGAAATGACATCATAGGTGACAGAAAGAGTCATTTTTATGAAATCAGTACTTTAGGGGTTTAATAATTTTGGTTTACAAATATGGATATAAAAGTACTAATCCCCTTAAAACATCAGTTGAACTATCAGTAATGCAAATTTTCGCGATAACAAAATAAAGGTCTTTAAACAAGTAAATGATCTGCAAATCCTCAAAATTTTTTATAGTAAAGTATTTAACTTAAATAATCATGAATATTTCTTACTTTCTTGGTCACAGTGTCTTGAAGGTATTCTCGAAACTCGGATGAAAATATTTATTTTATGAGGTAATATTCATCAGTGCTGATATTTATTGGTTTTGTTTTAAAATCAAAAAACATTCAGCTGCATAGAAGTAAAGCAAAAATGCAAAAAAATCGAACAATTTAGTTTTTATGAGGAAAAGAATGGAGGTACACATTTGTGTACCTCAGGTCTGAAGAGGTTAAAGACACTGCACAACAAATCGAGGTTACGTGAACTCACAATATGTGTATATATATATATATTTTTTTTTCAAATAAATTTTCGGCTATATCGTGCTGAGTGTATTGAAGTAAATTAGCACTTCTTTGCGAATTATATTGAACCGACATCATTGAGTGTTGTCTTGTCTTTAACATCACTAGAGACAAGACTGATGTCCGATTTTAAACTCTTTGAGTGCGTGTTCAAGTAACTCATGTTTACAATATTTTTTCTCTGTTCGTCCTTTGAATAATCCCATATTATTTAAAGTAAATCAAATGTACAGAATTCAAATGTGCAATCAATTATTTTAAAAAGTCCATCTCGGGTTCTGTTTTAATAAAATTTTAAGAAATAGTTTCGAATATTTCCCTTTTTTTTACCTAAAATTGTTCCAAATAAAATAACTAAAATAAAGATATAAATGTCATATTTTGAGTCGTGTAATACAGCTCATATTCAAAATATTAGAATAATTACCTTTTTTTAGAAATTGAAAATATCGTTTGGTAATTTAATGTCTTTTAATGAAAATATGCAAACGATATTTTTATTAAGAACTTATTGTTGATTAAACTTACTTGTTATCTTAAATTTAATATCATTTTTGAAAAGATTAATTGCAAAAAAAATTATTTTGAAAAGTCAAAATATTAGAATATTTATTCAAGTGGTTCAAAATATTAGAATATTTCCCATTAATTCTCCTTTAATTATTACCAATTCTTAACTGGTGGCATCATTGATTAAATTCAGACTATTTTATTTAAAATCAGTATTCTTTTTTGCAGTTTGTTTCTTTTTCGTCTTAAAATGGGCCGTGTGAGTGATATTCCTGAATCTACTAAACTTCGTATGGTTGATTTGTATCGGCACGGTAAAAATCAATGTTTTATAGCGAATTATTTACATTGTTCGCAATCGAGCGTTAGTAAAATACTAACACAATATTCAAAAATTGGAAAATTTCAAAATAATCGCCGAAATGGTGGCCGAAAACCAAAAACATCTGCTAGAGATGACAGGAAACTGAAGCGTATAGTTAAGAAAAACCGTTTTAAAAGTGTGCGATTCTTGCACCGAAAATGGAAAGAAGAAGGATTTGAAGTTTCTACATCGACAACATTAAGACGTCTCCATAAATTTAAATTTGAATCTCGTGTACCGAAAACAAAACCTCTCATGACTGCAAGACAAAAGCGTATAAGATTGAATTGGTGTAAATCAAGACGTTTATGGAGCAATGAAGATTGGAAAAATATATTATTTAGTGATGAAAGTATGTTTTGTGTTTCATATGGTAATCAAGGTATTCGAGTTTGGAGAAAGAAGCAAGAAGCATTTGATAAAGAATGCCTTAAACGTTCCGTAAAATTTGCTGCTAGTGTCATGGTTTGGGGTTGTATGAGTGCAGAAGGACCTGGAAAGTTATGCATCGTCTACGAAAAGGTTAACTCTCTGATATATCAAGAAATTTTAGAATATTACATAATTCCATCATCAGAAGATGTATTTGAAGATGATTTCATCTTTCAACAAGATTTAGCGTCCCCGCATATCTCGGTGTCAACTAAGAATTGGTTCCGCCAACGCAACATTAAGGTACTTCCTTGGCCACCAAATTCACCAGATCTTAATCCCATCGAAAACTTATGGTGTATAATGTAGAAAAAACTTCAAGAAAATCCCCCTTCAAGTAAAACTGAGTTAGTGGCACGTATAAAGTCTATTTGGGCTAATATTGATAGAAATGTTTGTAAACACCTTGTATATAGTATGCAAGATCGATTGTACGCTGTTATGAAAGCTAAAAGGGATGCTACAAAATATTAACTACCATTTACTTCATATTCATAAGGTAATATTGTTGCGTAAAATAAAATATTCTAATATTTTGAACCAATCTAAATTTTATTCTAATATTCTGGTGTGTTTAAGGAAGCTGTATACCTAATTTATTGTGCTGTATTTTATATTTTATAAATGTTAAAATCTTATCTAAATATTCCAGATTTGATTTATAAGAAATTTAATTGCATTTACTTAGTATAAAAAATAAATAAATGACAAATAATTTTTTCTTATTACTTTTTCTCAATTATTCTAATATTTTGAATATGAGCTGTATTAGGACATGTTAATGTAATTTCATAAGTAAAATTAATATCTTTTATCTCTTAATAATTCACCTGTTGGTGAAACTATAAACTGACTAAATAATGAAATGTGTTTTCTCTATAGGGACCTTTTTAAATGATCCAAAAGAAATATTTGTTATTTTTAAAATAGAAATTATTATTCAAGTTTACTGTATATCTTATTTTGAGAGTCTGTATTCTAATCTCTTTGGGGGGCCTCGTGGATTGTGCATGTGGCTCAGATTAAAAGTTATATTATTTAAAACAAATAAGGCTATTTATTCATGTGTAACTAAACAGCTTTGAATGACGTTTCGTTATTTTTTTCCTTATTATTCATTGCATTTGATTTCAGGTAAAGGATCTGAACCAGAAAGTCACTTATTGAGTCCAATCATTACAAAACTGAAGAAATTAAAATCACCAGAAAAAAGCAATGATGTTGAGGTGAGACGATTTTTGAAAAAGTATCAACTTTTAAGTGCAACTGCTCGTTCCTAAAACATGCAGTTTTACTTTACTTTAATACTAACATAAAAACAATGGCGCTTGTAACAGTATTACATAATCATAATCTAAATGTCTATTTTGAACTAAAGTATTTTGAAACACTTTCACATAAATTTCTAAACTTTATTCATGTACCGTCTTTACCTCTATACCCCCCTCATTTCAGAAAAAGAAAAAACACCTTTTTAAAATTCCAGAAAAGTAGCTTTTAATTAGAAATTATATATTCTTTAAATTTATGAAAAAAAGAGAGAAAAAGTTTAAAGGAGCATTTTTACATTGATATTGCTACAAAAGTTGAAAATTTAAGTAAGAACACCTAATTCTGACAACATATCGAATTTTTTCGGTAAAATTTTCCGTTGCATTTCAGGCAGGAAGTTATTTCATGAATAAATTTACGAATTTTGCAAAATTTTGAACTCCCAATGCTAAATTATTTTCTAATAATTCAAATGTGAATATTTATTAAGTAGAGCTAAAATTAATTGACAGAACAGACTGAAATTTTCGATATAACTAAAAGTGTTTCCAAAACTTGAAATTTCTAAAAATCAGTATAAATTATATGTATTTCAAATGTTAATTTCACAAAGTATAAATTGTGAGCTTCAGCTATTAAAATCCATCTGTTATTTTTATCGTTTATTAAAAGGGGGGAAGGGGTGAAAAAATAACTTAGAGGTATTAATTTGACTTATTACTTTGATTTAAGCCTTAACTATTCGAAATTTACGATGAAAGTAAAAAATAATTAAATACACGGTGTACCAAAATAGTTAGTGTTACCAACATGTAAAACTATTTAATCAAAAGTGACAATTGTAAAAAAAAAAAAAACGAAAAACTTGCATTAGAATAGATTAATAGAGGGAAGAAATTTCAATTACAATATTTTAGATACCTTTTACTTGTTAATTTCTTGTTAAAGGATGACAACTTTTTCAATCCCTGCTGTCAATGAAGTATATACATTTATCCTGTCGTCGATAATTATGTAAACATTAGCACTATCTTTGATTAATGGAAGCTCAGGATTAATAGAGATAAATAATATAAAGCATAAATAAGACATTTACCTGCTGTATAGTTTATCTGCTAGTTATGCATTAGCATATAATGAACATATGTGCTATATGGCCAAAGGTGACTGGTCACTTGCGATTTTAGACATTTTGTAAAATATCTAGAAAAAAAATGAGGATTTATCTTGAAACTCCGGGTATGAAAAAAAAATTGTACAAGTTATAAATTTCTGTGGGAATTTTTTCTCGCAACTCCACTTTTTTGAGAACTTTACTTAGATGAGGTTTTTATGAAAACTTTAATTTCTCTACGAGTGTACATGCTGTTCTCATAAAAATGAACAATACTCATTTTAATAAGCCACTTGAACATAATCAACAGTTTGAATGCTTTTACTACATTATTTTTGTCAGGCTGATCGAAAAAATGTTCAATTTTTTTTTTCGATTTGTTGATGGTCCCCTATGAGGTTTCGGGAAAAAAAAAAAAATCTCCGCGGAAAATGGCTCGTACTATTCTGCTTACACACCTGGAATTTCAAGATAATTCCTTTTCACGTACTTTTCTAGATGTTTAAGAAAACGTCTGAAATCGCAAGTGACCGGTCACCTTTGGCCATTTAGAGTATGTTATATAAGAAAAATCAAAATTCTTATTCCTTTTCTTTCTGCTGTAGAATTTTTATGCTTAATTCTGAAACTATGGAGCACATGTAAACGTAATCATATGACTTTTCAATCTTTCGGTGTTTTTTAATTGTATTTTTAGCAACGCATGATTTTTAAATTCATGTTATATGTGTTCAATTTTGCTTGTTTGTGCTGCATTAGAAAATATTTGTGCAATTTATTTTATATGATTCTTTCTGTTAAAACACACTCACTATATTACTGTGAATGGTATTTTTGTGTAATAAACTTTTATAATAGTTTGTTTTAAGTTTATATAAATTCTTGTTTGCAGTTTTGATATGTAGCATTGAGCGGGTATGATTTTTTTTAGCATGGATGATAAATGCATGAAGTGTTTGTGTTAATATGCATGGATTATATTTTCATTTGTAGTTCCTAAGAAAGTCAATGAAAATACAATCTAGTCTCTATATAACGAAATTCCATCCAACGAATTTCTCTATTTAACGAATTTTTTTGTAGAAACACTCAATTTTTCCATAATTACATTGAAAAAAATCTCCATACAACGAAATATATATCTCCATATAACGAATTTTTACAGAGTTGTTTTGTTCAGAAAGTGCTTCAAATTGAAATTATTTGTGAAATCCATTTTTCCTCGCGGATTCCTGGTTTATAGTTCATAATTGTATTTTTCTGCCTTATTCTTTATGTCCAAAAGAGGCGTTCACCTCCAACCGTCCCCTTCCAAAAAAAAAAAAAAAAAAAAAAAAAAAAAAAAAAAAAAAACTCTTCTTGACACAGTGTCTATCGAATATGTGCACTGTTACGCCTAATTTTGTTTCAATAAAGATGAGGAGACATTCATGAAAAATATTGAAGGATTTGCTTGCTATTTGTGCGGTTTGCAATTATGGTACAACATCCTAAAAGATAAAATCATTTTATGGTCGCCTGAAAATATATAATGCTAACATTTAGCGTTAGCGTTCCTAATATACACAGCTGAGAAAACAATTTTCTTAAAAAATTTACAAATTAAATGAAACTTTTCCTCGTTCTCTATTCAACGAATTTTTCCATATAACGAATTTTTTTACTGTACGATAGATTACCTTATGTAGACACTCGACTGTATATCCGGATCAATAATGTCTATGAAAAAAGACAATGTTTCTTATGCAAAATTTTAATATTAAATATTTTTAAAGCGTACTGCATTTACGTTTATGCAAAACATTCTGTTTAAGCCATCTGAATACGGAATAAAGACCTTAACACTTAGGCTTACATTCAAAAGAAAATGTTAAAAACTTCTTTAGTTTAGAATAAAAATGAATTTATTTTAAAGAATAATTTTAAACGTCATTTAAAAAAGAAAATTGCAAAGAAATTTGAATTTAAAAAAAATAGGTCTGTGAAATTTTTTAAGCCAAAATAAATTTTTTAAGATCCAAAATTACGTTCTGAACATCTTAAAAATAAGTTAAAAACTTCTTTAGAGTATAAATAATGTATAAACAAAATAATTATTTGAAGCTTCATTAAAAAAACTGTTACAAAAATATTCCTGTCTTTTTACACGCCCGCCTCCACCGCGAATGAATAATGTTCCTGACAGCCATAAATAGGGGGGGGGGGGATTTGGTCGGGCCTGAGTCTAATGAAAGAAAAATTGGCTGGAGTTTTGACTTGGGGCTGCTTCCATGCAGATATCTAATATGTGTATTGTGCATTGGAATAGTGCAAAAAAAAGGGAAACATTTTTTAACGTTTCTATTAAAAGTACTAAATATTTGTAATCATTCAGAAATATATTTCGTTTTACTTAAAAAAAATAATGTAATCGTAGGCAGTAATTGTTATTCCATTTAACTCTAGATCAGCACGGTTTAAAAAAGAAAGAAAGAAAATAAAAGAAAAAGAAAAAAATCTCGTTGACCGTGCAATGTGCGCATTTTTTAGAGTTTTTGTGAAGGGATTGAATCAAGAAATAACGTGGATATGAGAATATTCTTCTTATATAATGCTAAATTTTTATTTTTGCTAAAGATGTAGGATTTATTTTCACTAGTACACTTCAAAAATAAATCATTAAAAATACAAAAAGTGTGTTGGTAACTTATACAAATCCTTTTTAGAATTTAAAAATATAAAAATCCAAAACCTTGGAGAAAATGACAAATTAAATAGTCTGATAGTACTGTTATATGTCAAGGATATTCTAAAATTCATATTTACTTATTTTTCAACAAATTCTGAAATCATTTCATCGGGGAAAACAATTCCGTAATTCCATAAAAATACGGAAATTGTCATCTGAGCATATTAAGAGGGTTCTCAAATATTTTATTTCCTGTCTCAACAGCGTAAAACTGGCATTTGCAAACTCATTTGTGCAAATAAAATTGACAACATTAACTATTCAAGTGACTAAAAATGCGATATACTTTCCATTTCTGCATGAAATAAATACATATTGCATTATAGTCTTCCTCACGATGTTTTATTTGTTTGTATCGTCCCCAAATCGTTAATACTTTCCGGCACAGACAAATTCTGTCCGTAAAATGAGAAATTATTGACTGACACCGGAATTTACAAACTTTTTTCAGAAATTAAGAACTCTTTGATTTAAGCTTTCATTGTAAAAGCAAAATTTTATTAATATATTGGGGATGTTTTGTTTGGGAACTAAAATTTTATGTGCTCGAAGTGGCACCGGTGTGCCGGAAAGGGTTAAAAAACCTAGTGACATTTTCAAAAAAACGTTTCTTTATTTTAATAAAATGGAAAAGTATAAAATAAAATCATTGATAATAGCCTTGGGAAATACAGCACGAAAGTACTAAAGTTTTAAATAAAATGTATATTTTTAACTTGTAGCATCGCTTTTGTTATTTTAGTCGCCTTTTAAATAAAACAGTGAGCTTTTTAAAGATCATATTGTAAATTTTATGAAAAAGAATGATCTTTTTTGTACCTATAGCGAGCTCAAAATTTTGTCTTTTACTGATCGAAACTAATTTATGAAAGTACAAAATTAACCATATATGGTTTGATAACTTTATACATCTAAAATTATGATTAAACATCTGAGTTTCAAAACTCGCCTGCCTTATCCAGAAAATCAAAGTTTGGGTGAATCGCGAAAAACACCTACGTCCATTGGCTTTCATTGTAAATCAAGATTTCACAATGCCAAAGATACTATTTTATAGATTGTAACATTTTTTTCGATGCATCTTCACCAGTAGAATAGATTGAGAAAACTCGATTCGATTTTGGCAAGTTTTGAAATTAACGTCCTTAATAAATCGAGTTATAAAACTCCATTAAATTTTTGTTTATCCCTCGTATGAAAATTTTTTGACTGTTTTTGAGTAATAGAATTTTTACTTATCCATCATACGTAGTATAGGGAAAGTCTTGCAATCGTTTTGAAAATCGAAAAAAAATTTTTGACGGATTTACACGTTTTAGATAGTGGAGATTCCGAAAAACATTTTTAGAAAAAAAATTTTCCGTCCGTCCGTCTGTCTGTCTGTAAACGCTCTATCTCCCGAAGAAATTGAGATAGAGACTTGAAATTTTGTATGTAGTTAGTATAAGAATGGGACGAACCCTATTTAATATCAGCAACCTCGATTATCCGGAACTATTTTTTTCGGACTCTCGAAAAATTCGTTCTGATGAAAGGTACATAAAAATTTTCGAATTTTTTTGTTCTAAGGAATGGACGTAAAAGGCAATAAAATAACACATTTTGCATATAGAACGAAGTCGATCGGATTATTAGTTGCCGAGATATTTGTAATCTTGTTTTCCACATTCTTCGATTTTTCATGACCCTGTATTTCATTCAAATTTCAATTCAGAAGAATATTTTAATTGGAAATGAGACGCTTAATCCGACGCAGTTAATTGTTAGTTAATAGAATTATTATTTTTGGAGTTATAAGGATGTTTCTTTTACGCAGTTTGGTACTACTTGAGTAGTTTGGCGTTTTATATAATTTGTCGAAATTGGTACATCAGCAGTTCTTTAATATAGCATTACTATGTATATTAACAATATTTAAATTTTGTTTATGAATTGCAATGCATTGTATAAATAGTTTCACATGTTCTATTTTCATATACATATCCATGATGGTTAAGTATTACGGTGGCCCCCAACGACTAGTTTTCTTATTCCTTTAAACTTCATTTCGTGTTCGTTGGTGCTAATAAAAAGCATTTTACGCGCATTTACATAACGTTTTTCTAATTTTCGGTTAAATTTCAATATCAATAATTTTAATTGAATTCATCAATGGATTGAAAATTTTTACTTATCACTTTTCAGACAAGATGTTTATAAAAATCCATTTATTTGTATAACAAAATGACACATTATCATTTTTGTAAACTGAAAGTTTCAAACATTTTAAATTTGTGAAATTCCTTTTAAGCTTTAAAATGTTGTTCAATTTTAGTTAGAAGATTCTTCTTGTTGATTTATTATTTAACGATAAGTCAAATCAAAGTTCATTAGTTTTTCTTTCTCCACACTCGATGATACTATTCAGTTTAAAGTCCAGTTTTGCTTGTGATTAGTTACTCTAATAGTACTTACTCTCATCTCATTGTGATCAAAATGTAAAAGCACCATAACTTGAGTGTTATTCTTACTGGTTACATTGTCACCGCTTGATGTGGAAAATAGATGGTATTTTTGTTATTGTAAAAGTCTATGTCCAATTTTGTGATGAAGTGTAAATAAGTCAAATCATTCACGACGAGAGACAGATTTACGCAGTTTATGACCGATGCACCACCCCTGAATACTAGGCCTGGATACTGGGGGGGGGGGGGGGAAATGGCCGCTGACGTTTTAAGATTTCTTCCCAGCACTTGCACAGTTCCTGGAATTTGAATACCATTAATTTACTAAAATCTTTCCCAGCTTGTTTTTCTGGGATTAACCGTACAAATGCATGTTTCCATTTTTCTCTTATCTGGTAGACCTTGTATACAGCAGGCAGTGACCGAAGGCCCATTATAATTTTCGGGCCACCCCTTCTTATCGTTTACTTGCATTTGTTGGATACTTATTGTGTGAATGTATAACTGTATTTGCAATTTACTAACATTTGTACGTAATTTAGTGAATTGTCATATTAAATAATTTTAATACATAAAGTAAAAACTATAAAGCACAAATACTTAGAAACAAAGCTCCCCAAAATTATTACATACGGCAGTTTCAAGGATACACCGTTCTTCAGTGGGGAAAAAGGGGGGGGGTGAGATATGTTCAAAAGAATCCCTCGACTATAGCCCTGAGTACTGACTGAATGAATTGATAGAACTGGTCAAAATAGGAGTTTAAATATCCCAAAGAAATGACGCAACTGACCGGAAATAGCTGAAAGAAAAGAAGTCATTCAAGAAGATTCCCCACAGTGACGAGAGAACAAGGGTTCCCTAGAAAGATCCTGCGTAGTGATATTCTATTTTTCCAGCTATTTCTGGTCAGTTGCGTCATTTCTTTAGGACATTTAAACTCTTATTTTGACCAGTTCTATCAATTCATTCAGCCAGTACTCGGGCAACACTGTCTCGAAGAGACAGTGTTGTATTTTTATGTATGGTTAATTATGTTCTATGGTTAATGAACATATCGAGACGGTGTTGACTCAGATCTATAGCCGACGGGTTCTTTTAAACAAATTTCACCTCCTCCCCCCCCCCCCCCACTGAAGAAGGGGATCAGAGTATCGTTAAAACGGCCGAGTGTAATAATTTTCGGTGACTTGACTTTCTAAATATTTGTGCGTTATAAGGTTTTATAGCTTTTACTTTATGTATTCTCACAAAGTTTTTGATTAATGAAAATAATTTTAATGTTCGCCTAATTTATCAAATTTTCAAATAGATATTATCATATCCTAAAGTCTTTTTTGCAATTAGCTAAAGCGATTTTGTGTTCTCGAAACCGCATTACTCATTACGCAGAAAATGTACGCTTATACGAAAATCAATATTTGGTCCCAGGCTAATGAAAAAGAACAGGCCACTGAGATTGTTATACTTGTTGCCTTTTAAAACCGCTTCAGTCACATTTTATTTTTTGTGATGCAGGTGCACGGACACATCGCGTGACTCTTGCAATCTAAAAGGTCGACCCATATCTCTGGCCACTGTGACCTTACAGTGGATCATGGTTAACCAAGAATCATAATATAAGGAAATCATAACGTAACGAATCAACATTTTCATAATGTTACGTAATAAATAACTTTTTGCCCATGTTGAGATTATTTGTTATAATTATGACATTAGTTATATTATTATATTATTTATTTATATTATTATTATGCTATTAATAAGGTAATTGCGTTATAAAACTAACTTTTTTTTAAATTTTTAATTAAACAAAAATCTTTAATATAGTAAGCTTTATATACGCATTTTGTTTTAACTTTATGTAAGCATTCGAAATGATAGCCATTTCAATGTAACAAATGCTTTAAATAGAAACGTGTCAGGAACTGCGTGGTTTACAGAATGCAAATATGAGGAGGCCACCCTTAATATAAATTTCAAATTTCTTTTCATGTGTAAAAATGATTTATTTACATAGTTTTACGCAATAGCTAATTATTTACTTTTTTTTCTCTTACTTTAGCTTTCTTCTACTGTTAAGAGATTAGACGAGAATGGAACTATAAAGCAATAAAGATTGTCTCTTTGAAGGTTATGTTTAATAGGCCTTGTTTTGAATACACAATTATTGGAACAGTTTTATACAACGCAGTTTTTAAATATATATTTTCATTTACATAATGAGTTGTATATGTGTAAACATTTCTCTGTTTGTAAAGAGATTACGAAGTATTGCTGTAAATAATTGTTATTCTATTAAGTGCATTTATAACTGTGCGTTTTGTTCTCTCAAAAAATATCTCAAAAAAATATGAACAATTTCGAGTGGAAAACAAAAATAAATATAAAATTAATAATTCGGTGTTTCCTCACCATATGTGGCATAAATTGTTCTTAATTTATTGAGATATTTTGAAGTTACTGTTTTGGATTTGGTGCAACGCAAAATTTTATTTGCTTGTCACTGAATGTTGTTATAAAGTAAATCTAGTAAATTTATTAAATTTTGAAATGCTGTATGCTATAAACTTGAACACTTGGTGTTACCCTTTTTTACGTTACATTGGCTTTTAAGAAGGCACAGTACGTTCTGAACCATATCTCTTCAATTTTGAATAATACTGTAATATATGTGGTAGCACAATACGTCTACTAAAAATTAAATAAGTTTAAAGAAAATCTTGTAAAACAGTATATTTTAGTAAAATCTAATTTTTTTAATTAACTTTTTAAAAAATTTTAATATTTTTACAATTATGAATATTTTTGCTTCTACTTTACATGTAATACTTTTTTTCTCTCTTCTATATCATAAATCAAGAAAATTCAGCAAACTCTCAATTTAAATATTGAAAAAAAAAATAACTATAAACTTTAATGCAAAATCCATGCACAAAAATATTGAATAGATTAAGGAGAACAAGTAAATATATACATATATATGTATATATCGCACATCTTTATCTAAATCAGGTAAAAAGCCTTATTTTTTGAACAAGCAAATTGAAAAAAATATAACAGGGGGAAAAAAATCAGTTTAAAATTTGATTAGTGTGCATAATTGCGCTGGATGTATCAACAAAATTTACAATATCTCACGATACGATAGTTCTAGGGGTAAAAATGGAATGTCAAAATATTCAGTTAAAAAAGCTTTCAGTTAATAATAAAAAGGGAAATCTATATTCTGACCAATTTCAAGGTACTGTGATCCCTTAAGGTAGTAATTCTAAGATTTCGTGTAACAAAAATGCCTCAAAGGAGCATTTATAATTCAATTTCCCATTGTATTTTGTAAATTATATTCAATATGTACAAAATCTTCTGAAATCATAGTTTAATGTTAACTTTAAATAAAATGTTTTTAATGTATTTTAGACAAAGAATAATAACGCACATAGTATGTTATTAGCATTATTTTCCATAATGGAAATACAGCAATAAAATAACTGTAAGCGTTTTAACAGATACATATATTTTTAGACAACAGTTCAAGTAAATGAAATTATTTTGTGTATCTTCTTAACTGAATAATGCCTGTAATGTTTAGACATAAATGTATTTGATGATAATATTAGTAGTTTTTAACATTTTGTAAATGAATCAAACGCACTTTTTGTTACATTTCCCCCTTTTTTTAAACAATATTTTATAAGTCTTAAAAACAAAATTTTAATATCGAATTTTTAAAATGTAGTTAATGTTGTGAATGTTCTTTTTAAAATTAAATCCTGTACAAATTCACGTTCTTTTCATAAATCTGAAATTTTATTCATTTAAGAGTATTTTTCTTTTAAATTAAGGCTGTTTATAGTTTTTGAACTTTACACTAAAATTACCCTATACTTTCCAAATTTGAATGGCACAATAGTTTTTTACAACGATCAATGAAATTTATAAATTACATCCAAACTCTTATCAGAAAATATCCATTTAAAACTATTTTGAATCAAAGTGCAATGTATGAAATTCTTATATTAAAATGTGGAAGTATTTTAATCATTTAATTTTTATAAATTTTTTCTTGTACATTTTATTTGTATAACCTTTTTGCAGCTTTTTATTTCCTAAATTAACGATTTTTATGTATTTTTTAAAATCTGATACAAAAATTGTAACATCATTAATATATTATTGACCGATCACGTGTATACAAGAGCTTTCATAGCTGATGTAAAAAAAAAAAAAAACGTAAAATCTGTAATTAAATAAAGCAAAGATTATTAAAAAATAGTGGTAGCATAAAGCTTTATAAAAATTAAATTTAAAATCGCAAGCGACCGGTCATCGTTGGTCGTATAGAGTAGCTTGTATTATAATCCTACTAAATTATTTCCTTATATGCACTATAAAATTATTTTAATAAATTTTACATGTAAGAGATCAAAATCATTTTGTGATTGCTGCATAATCAATAGGTGTTATACAAAATGTTCGTAATTACATTATAGTAAACTAATAATGTCTCTTAAAATGTGAATCGTTGCAAATATGTTTACGCAAGATTTAATCTGCATTATATTTGTTTTATTACATAGCATTAATTTTTTTTCAGCAAATCTTCCGCATAAGAGATATCACAAAGTTTCATATTTTTATACTAGTATGTAAATGTATGTTAAAAACCGTTACCACTATCCAGGCAATTGTAATTAATATTAATTTTATTACTGCGTGAAAATACATTATTTACATTAATTTCTGTGTTAGAAATAAATTTTTCCGTTATTACATCACGGAAATTCGAAAAAAAAAAAAAAATAATAATCTCTCTCTTCCTCTCAAAGGTCAACACATCTCAGTGATACTTCCTCCTGTTTGGCGATATATTTTTGTCTAGTTTACACAAATTTGTATCGAATTGAGAATGTTTTTTTTTTAAATATAAAAAAATATATATATTAATCCTTTATTGTTAAAATATTTATCATTTTCGTAAGTTTAGTCGGCATTTTAAGTATAAGGAAAAAAATAAATGTATATTATGTACTTAAATGCAATAAATTTTTATTCCAAGCTGTTTTAACAGGAAAATATATACCAAGATATTACATGAGTAAAAGTAAACACACTCGCATATATTATACTTTATTAAATTTCGTGAATACAAGTCTACTTCATTTTTTGTTTCATGTATTAGCTGCGATTTTTCTTCGTGTTAACCTATTTTAACATAATCATTCCTTGTCGGACTTAGAAGACCTCCTTTTGTCCTTTTAAAGTGTGATATATAATGATTGTATGACTTCTAATGTTGGGATAAAAACTTATTGGTATGTATAGCGAAAAACGCCTAGTGTAATTGATCAGTCATAAATGTTATTCAGAGTATACATTTCTATAATTATATTTGATATGAATTTTGTCATAGTCATTTTAAATTATTCTATATATCTATAAAATCATAGATGAAATTACTTATTTTTAAAAATATTGATCATAGCAAAGAAATGGTATATTGTGATAAAAAAAAATAATATTGTACAAAGTTGTCAATGTAATATTTGTCAATCATTATGTGCATCGTGTGCTAACTATCGCATAATGTAAATAAGGTCAGAAGCATCTCATAACCACCTTAAACAGCCTTATAATTTGTTGTATTATGTGTATCAGCTTAATAATATGTATTTTTAAAAATAACATATGAATGTAATAAGAGAAAATTATATCTCATAAATTTATCACATAATCACTATAAACTGTTGTTTTAAACTATGAACTGTTTAAATATCATATATTGAAACATTACTTATTTTGATAACTTTTAATCATGGTAATAGATGTTAATCCATATTGTGTACAATTTTGAATGAAAGACAATTCAGTCATTAATCTCACCAAGAGTATGGTCATGGTCAAATAAGAGAATTAAATTTGACCTGTCTCATAATCGTTCGAAACAATCTCATAATTTGTAGTACTACACCACCATCAGCTATGTCGATGCGTATTTCTTAAAATACGAGATAAAAGTAATAAAACAGAATTTTCATAAATACATTTAAAATCTAGCTTATTGCATAACCTTTATAAATTGACGTATACATTTTTAATATCCATATGGCTGTATTATGCTTTCGTATAAATTTTAAATATGCGATATGAACTGTATGAACTATGTATTGCGATAAAAGTTAATTGATACTACGTAAAATTCTCCGCATGAGTTAAGTCAATCATGGATTTCATCATCATTAATATTCGCAACATGCGTAAATAAAGCTTGAGCTACCTCATAACAGCCCTAAATAATTTAATAATTCTTAAAATTATGTATGGCAGCATTTCTTATTTCCATACATATTTAAATAAGAGATTTATGTAATACTTATATGTATTAATGATTTATTAAATATTGTTGTATTATAGAAAACTCTCATTAAGATTATCTATCATTCATATTCACAAAAGTACAAATTATTGTTCATATCTGAATACATTCAGAACATTCAATTTAATATTTGTATTCAGTATTTTATTAAAAATACTAGTATTCAATGTAACATTGTATTTCTATCCAATTTATTTTCTATTCCAAATTCTATCCAATGTAAGTATCCAATATAAAGTCTAACCTTTTAAATTGTCTGATGACTTGTGTAATTCAATAAGTTCTAAATGCAAGATTATTTGCGGTAGAAAATGTTTGCACAAATGTCATATACGCACCACATTGGCATACTTTTTTCTGATGACAAACTGTCAAAAATCTCGTTTTCGAATACCAGTTACATATATATTTCTTAAAAACGGAATATAAATAAATAAAAAGAAAGTTTAATAATTATAGAACAAAATATTTTATATATATTTTTAAAAAGGAAAATAAAGATAAACAATTTATTAATAAATAAATGTTGCCAGTTAAGTACCTCAATACATAGATGACATTGGCGTCAGAAAATAATCGCGCCAATGTGGTGCACATATGACATCTGTTCTGAAATGTTTATATGTAATGTAGAAAATTCTCAATATGAGATTGTACATAATTGTTTCATATCTATAGTTTACCTTGTCAATCATTCACTTAAATGTTTAAAATATGTTAAATATAAAAAATAAAGTTAAACTATGCAAGTATTTGTTTTTATGAAGCATTCACATCAGCTTGTAAATTTTAAATATAGAAATTATATTTTATACGCATTTTTTGATTATCTGTGTGGATAAAATAGTTAATTGTTTTACTTGTCTTTCAGTATTCAAATGTTTGTCCATTTTGTTAATAAATAAAAAATCTTTGTGTAACATTTTATACTAAAATGTTTTGTTAATAAACATACCAATATTTTACTGTTTAAATTTGTTGTGTTCATTTGAATATTTTAAAGTAGTCGGATATAGCCAGTGTTCTCGCTGACATTTGATCAACGTTAGTAATTTGGCGAATTAAAAATAAAAACATTCGCCAAATGAAAAAAGTATTGCCAAAATAGACTCGCTTTGTAGCACTAAAAAAATATCTTTAATCCTTTAATGTATCCACTTTTTTTCAACATGTTCTGAAATAACCTAAGTTTTTATAACTGCGACAACGATTGTTATTAATTTAATTTCAACTATCTGCTACAAATATATTAAAAATATGTATATATGCATATGTATGAAAAAAGAAAAGAAAGAAAAAGCAAAAAGTGTGCACTAGCAATTAGGCGAATCTAATCGCTTGTTTACTCGTCAAATGAAGAATTTAGTCGCAATTTGGCACATCGGCGAGCGACAGCGAGAACCCTGGATTTAGCAATCCCAAAATTATCTTCTATCTCATATCGGAGTGAAAAAAAAAATTAAATGGATATCTGTATCCATTATGAGGATTCTAATTATTAAATCTCTTGTATTGAGACATGACTATCGCTAAAATCGCGTAAATCATGTAAAGTGCAGTATAGAAGTGCCGCTTGTCGAGGGATTTATACCTAAACCTAACTGCAACAACTTATGTCAACATCTAACTGGATCTGAAGTTTGGTAAAATTCCGCACATTAGTTCTTGAAATTGAGCTGTTACGGAAATCGTGAAAAATGCAGCATAGCAGCACCTTATGTTGAGCACTTTAGGCGAAAATGTATAAAATGTCAATTCATGTCAAAGACCAATTTAATCTGAAGTTTGATGAAAATCGAGCATTACTTGTGGAGAGTGATCCATTACGGAAATCGTAAAAAGTGCAGCATAGCAACGTTATTTGTTGAGTGATTTATACAGCAAAAAAAATAGAAAACGTCGATTCCTGTCAAGGACTAGCTGAATCTGAAATTTGATAAAAATTAGTGCATTAATTCTGAACATTAAGTTATTGTGGAAATCTGATAAAAATGCTCCATAGCAGAACCACTTGTTGAGCGATTTACACCAAAAACCAATTGGTACCAATTTATATAAGAGGCTAACTAAATATAAACTTTTATTAAATTCCATAGATTAGGTCTTGATGAAGAGCGCCCACAAAATTTGTATCGCATGCATGCAGACAGAAATTTTGTTAAAACATGTTTTTCGAATTCTCTGACCCCTAAAACATACAAATCCGTCGAAACCTAAATTCGAAAATTTTCACGAATCCAATACTTTCTTCTTGTAAAGTTAGAAGAAAATAAAAATAGCATTAAACGGCTATAATACTGTAAAATTCAAATTATCCAATTTTATTCAACTGAATCGATATTGGGAAAACAAGAAATAAAAATCATGTAGGCGCCGGAATTATGAAACACTTTCCAATACTTTAGACTATTGCAACGAAATTTCATCGTTTAAAATGCTGAAGCCAGATTTCAACATTTACAGTAGTCAAAAGGAAATCTGAACTCTTATCTATCCAATAATATAGATATTTCTGTACAAATCAGTGTGCTTAAATTTAGCCGATTTATAAAATGCATGACTCAGTTGAAAACTCATCTTCAGCAATTTTCACGAAAAGACACAAATACATTTGAATATTTTTGTGTATCCTTGTGCAGTGCTTGCATATTTTTATTCTTATATTAAATAGCAATTTATTTTAGGAGAAAATAAAACGCAATACGGTTAAATATGAACTTTTCAAAATTTCAAACATGAGCTGAAATGTATCTGATTTTTGAGTATTCTACAATAATCCTCTAATGAACTAAGTACAGCTCAACTATCATGCATAACTTGGTTAAAAAGTTATAGAAAATAGTTAAAGGATTTTTATTTTCCAGATGGCAGTAGTCAAGGTGTTGAATTCACAAGGTGGCTCCAGGGTGGGTGGAGAGGGAGAGTTCTTTCCCATCTGAACTTGGTAATTACCTTTCCCCTCCTCGGAGCCACAGAAATCCCTCTTGGAGAAAAGCGATTGAATTTAACACTGCTAGGACTTTTTGCAGACTCTAAATATACACTATATTGTTTGATTAATTCTTTGAACTGTAGAATGGAGCTGTTTAATACAAAAATTGTCCAAGCTATTTTTTTTTCTTTCTTTTAGCTTAAAAGGAAAAGGAATCTTCAAGCTTTTTTACTTCACTTTAAATGCTATTTGAATGCATGCTGTGTAAATTATAGCTTATATTTATTGCACAAGAAATTCTTAAATACGTATATGTAGATTAGTTTGGCCTACTTCTACATACAGCTGCACATTAATTTTTAAATATAATTCGTAAAGTTAAACAAATTAAATGCTAAATATGATGTAAAAATCCTGAAATTTTCATAAAATTTTAAAAAAATATATATATAACCTTTATATTCATATATATATTATTCGATGCACGGATTGTATATGTAAACCATATACGGTGTTATATGGTAGACGGTATTTGTATATCTAAAACAAACGGGCATAAAAAATATTGGCGATTAAAATTGATATGGTATGCAAATCGGGCATTTTGAAAAGTTCGTCATAACTCTTAAAATATTTTTTGTTTGTTTGTTTATTTCTTGCGTGTTAAATATATGGCATAATTCATATATATCCGTGAATACTACTTAATGTGCAAAAAAATAAATAAATAAATAAATAAATAAATAAATAAAATAAATAAAAAATGGGTGTGAAAGTCCCTTGTCCCCTTTAAGACCCTTTAGTATAGATTTCAATTTCAGAACGCTTCTGAACTTAAAAACCATGCTTGATTTTGTTCAGCAATAAGCGAACAAAATTGACAAAGTGATTTGCTATAGCAAATCATTTCGCTGAAAAAATCTCAAATTTATTAATTTAATGGTACAGCTACATTTTTAGTAGTTCAATATATTTTCAATAGCTTTTTATATTGGAAATGGGAAACTTTTGGACCTTATTTTGGTTGTCTTCATGCTTTTAAAATATTTTTACCCCACACTATTTTCTTTCTGTTCTTGTAAGTATACACGTTGAAGGATTCTAGTATGTTTACTTAGACAATAAATGTTAAGTTACAAAATTTTAAATTTTGTACCTAGTATATAGATACCTTTGCATCTTTTGAATTTTGGCACAATTTAGGATGATGCACTTAAAAATAATGGTTTTGTAACTTTCTAAGAAGACAATATTCTGCTTCTCTTTATTTACAGGAAGACTAGGAGTTTGTCCTTTTCCTTACTCATAAATATGTTATATAATATTTTTTCCATGTTTTATGCTGTTAAAAATCTTTCTGAAAAAGAAAATTTTCCTTCATTTAAAAACTTAAATTAAAATATCTAATATTTACATTAAAATAATAGTTTTATGTTTCGCATATCGTAATAAAAAAATAAATAAAATGCTGAGTCAGCAACATTTTTAAAATGTGAAACTGTTTTTGATTTTTTTTTTTTTTAATCCCTATACTTGGATGTTGATAAGTGAAAATGATACAGTCGGAAATCGTATAATCAGAGACACGATGCACAGTCACATTTGTAAAATCCTCTTATAGAAACCAGTACAATTTTAAAAAGAAAATATTTTTTTTAACATAACTTGTGCTTTATCCATAACGTGAATAAAAAGAGTAGAGCTCTGTATACACATCGACATGTATAGAGATATATTTTCAGTTTTTCTAAAAAAATCTTGTAATTTCAGTTCTTCTTGTAAATTCAGTTTTTCTAAAAAAATCTTGATTTTGACTTCTGTTAAAAATTGTTACACGTAGTATCAAATGCTGTACGATAAATATTATTCTTCAGAATGGATAATAATTAGGTATAACGAGGAATTTTCTTTAGTCAAAAATATATTTTTAGACAAATTTGATAATATAGTGATTTTTCTCCGAATTCTTCTTTCATAGTTTGCAGCATGATTATTTTAATAAAAATGTATATAATTTATAACTTAAGGATGTTTCGCTATATTTGTATAATTATTGCAATTTTAGATTAAATGAATAACATAATTGTACTTAAAATATGCATCAATGAATAAACAAGCGAAAATAACTTTCAAAATTCATCATGATCTAGACTACTGCAGATAAAAAATCACGACAGTTATTAGGTGCTTCCTTAATTATGTAAATACAAGCACCTATAGTCGTTATTCAATCTGTCCGACGAAATTCGCGTTTTTTTGAGCGATTTGTGGACGTAATTTGCGTTTTTATTTGATTTATGAACGTAATTCGCGTTTTTTTTACACGATCCATGGACGTAATTCGCGTTTTTAATGCGATTTATGAACGTAATTTGCGTTTTTTGAGCCTTTATGGACGTACTTTGCGTTTGTTACGCGATTCATGGATGAAATTTACGTTTTTAGCACGGTTTTTGGACGAAATTCCCATTTTTTACTCAGCCTTTGGACGAAATTCACATTTTTTGCGTGGTATTTTCTCGAAATGTTGGTTTTTTTTACACGATTCTTTGTAGAAATGCACGATTTTTTGTCGTAAAGCATGTTTTTTACGCGCTTCTATGTTGAAATTCGCGATTTTTTCGAGGAGTTTTGACAACATTCGCATTAATAGTAAATATTTCGTTCATAAAACTGAAGGAATATTTTTATTTTTTGGTACTAAAAAAGTTACAAAAATAAAAATTGTTTCTTTCTTAAAATTTTCTGCAAACTTCATAAAAATTTCTGCGCACGGCGTGCTTGCATGCGTCTATATTATACAACTCTGGTTACTTCCTGTATAATAGAAATCAGGTAGAGTTTACAGGGACACACAAAAAATTTCGGCTATTGCACTTTATTCTATTATATCAAGATATGAATATTTTTAAAACTTCGTTATATTAAGAACGTACCTTATTTGCTACTCTTTACGTGTTTGTTTTTCAACTTATTTGAAATTTGTAACTTGTATGAAACTGATATACTTTGCTGAGGTTTACTACAAGTTACTTCCTGTATAATAGAAAGGGATACACAAAAAATTTCGGATATTCTACTACAGAGGTTTCCAACGCGGCGCCATTTGCGGTTTTTCTTGACGCCCTTTTGAAAACGTCCTGGTAATAGTCTTTTTTTTTTTTTAAATTTTTAAATATAATTCCCTTGCAAAGGATACTTTATTTAAAATCCTTAATATTTTCATGAGGGATGTTTTCAAAATTTTTAGAAGTGCATATCACATACCAACAATTATAACGTACGCAACGTAGTAAAAGAAAGCAACAGCACACGATTAGTTTTTTTTTTTTTTTTTTTTTTTAATTAATCATGTGCTGTTGCATTTCTTTACTAATTTATAGTTATGCTTTATAAATCTTTTAATGGAAATTATGCCGATATGAAATAATAAATGTCGGCAATATATTTTTTAATATGTAAAGAAGTAAAATGCAGAAAAAAAATAAGCGATCCTTCTTCTCCTTTGTAAAAGTTCATCATTTTTGTTATTATTGTTATCGATGTTGTCTCACTGGACAAGCTACTAATCTGTTTTAAAAGACGGGATAAAAACTGTCTGTTTCTCATCCAGACCACTGGAACTTTAGGTAATTTTGTTTAAAAAAAATCTATAAAATAGTGCGAAAAGATTTCTATAAATAAAAGCTCTTTCAGATTCTCTCTTTGGAATTACCCATGATTTTGTTTCTATACTTTTTATAACGGCAAATTTACACCATCAAAAAAAATTTGTTATTGCAGAGTATTTGTGTCCCCAGAAAACCTAACAATATCTCTGATTGCTATTTTATTTTAATAATAGATGATATTTCATTTTTTTACTCTATCCAATTGAAAAATGTTTGAGATAACCGCTCGCAAAAAAATTATTATTCGAAATTTATTACAAATTGTTTTTTTTTCCTCGGCGTTTCAGATCTATTGAGGAATTATGACTCATTTGCATATATATATATATATATATATATTGCTACTACCAATAAAATATAATTTTCTTTCATGTTTTGAGCCATGTTAATAATGGCGCCCTTCATTGCTACCCAAAAAATGAGATGCGCCCCTGCATAGTAAAAGGTTGGACAGTCCTGTTCTACTGTATCCGAAGTACTGTCACACGAAGATCTGAATGTTTCTAAAACTTCTTTATAGTACGAACACACCTCGTTTTTTTTTACGTTTGACGTACAATTTCTAACTATTTTTTAGTATGTGTACAAAGATGTTTTTATTTTGAAGCTCATATATTATTTTTCTTTCAATTTATTGTTGTCTTTTTAAACAGAATTTAACTTACTGTTTGTAAAAATCCTATGACTTGGAAAAAAAAAAAATTACAACTTAGATTTTTTCAAGAGCGATATCTTATTCCAACGATTCTAGTACTGTTTGGATGAATTTCATCTAGTGCGATTTCTAAATAGCGCCGAAACATGCATTAATTTCGTTTTCGACATCCTCATTTGACACAAATTTCTTCCTCTGGAGCCTCTTCTTGAAATTATCGAATAAATTATAATCGCTGAGGAACAAGTTTAGAGAATTCGAGAAATAGTGACGAATTCGTTCGTAGTTTGATTTAACCCTTTCGGATGTGGTGTACTATTAATAGTATGTGTCTTTTAATGGAGTATATATATATATTTTAAGAAATACTTTTGCTACTATTTACGGATAGTAATGTTAGTATAAGTCTATGCATTTACTATATGACTTCATTTATGTTTAAGCATTTAGTAATAATAGTAATTATTATTATTTGCTTAGTTCTCTTTGCGCCGTTTGCGATTTTTTTTTTATTTTAATCATATATTTCATTCTTTAAATTAAAAGTAACTTTCCTGAAATAATCATGTGCAATAAAGTGGAACAAGTATTAGAAAATTGTAATATAAGTTAAATAAATTTGTTGAATACAGCATTTTCTAAACATTTCCAAAAATTCTTTCTTAGCCTATTGTCATATTAATTGAATAGTGCGCAAAACAGTAACATTCATCCTTATCTTTCAGACAATGAAATATTCGTTAAATACTAATTAATCTACTTGGCTAGCTAGTGTTAATATTATTTTTTAAAAAGTCAATTTTCTAAAACCTGAAAAAAAATTCGGATCCGAAAGGGTTAATTTTGTCATCACCTTCATTGATGTCTAGGGATCATGTTGGTGAAGCAACATCATTTTCTTTGTTATTTTCTTTGATTTTTTTTATTTATTTAAGTTACCGTTAATAAATGCTGCATAATGGTGTCTTGTGGCTGTTTTAATTTTTTTTTCAAGACAGTAGATAATATTATGTCATGTGCATCCCGAAAAATACTAGCCAAGACCTTTGTAGTTCATTGTTGCGCTTTTGGTCTCTGTGCGATTTTCGCCCTATTCTGACCACTCACGTGACTGCCTAATGGGTGCTAGAGTGTAGTGATAGATTCATGTTTTACTTAATATCCCCATTTTGGTGAAAAAAACTTGTTTGAATTACGCTGAAATATTGATATGTTGTATTTTGAATTCTATTTAACTAAATTTCTATTGTTCATTTGTCAAGAAATGTCACACTCGTCTTGCACAAAGCATTTTCACAGCAAACATTCATGCAAAATACTCCACAAATGTTTTTTTTTTTTTTTTTTTTTTTTTTTTTTTTTTTTAACGATCTTTGTCACTTTTATTTTGTGGTCATTCTAATCAGTCTGGTGAGTTATTTTAGTATTTTTCTGCAATTGATGCAACAATTAGTGCAGTATCGTTGGTGCTTGTTTAAGGCCCCCATTTAAATCCACTAAACCATAGATAAATAGTTATTTTAAATGGATCAGATGCTTTTGCTTCGCAAGCTACTCTTAGTCAAGGACGGTTTTTAATTTTGCCAAAAAACAATGTTTAATGAAAACATAAAATCCTTTTTAATTCCTTTGTATTCACAAATGCACAAATAGTATCGCTTAATAGCTTCAAATCGTAAAGAAATGGTCAAAAAGTCATGCGAATTTCGTAATATTTTGAAGGATGGTATTTTCTAGATATCAAGTAGATAGTTTGTTCATGCTGCCAGCTGATAATTGGTCCCATGACTTAATTCCATATGCTAGTATTTATACTTGCATTTTATAGTCCGTAAAAACTTATAGTCTAAGAGGCGACAGCACAAAACCAAGGGAATCGAACACAACAAAAAAACCTTTATTTTATGGAAGAGTATGCAATAGGGGAATCAAATAATCCATGTCTGCCGGAAGTGAAGTGGTGCATAAGCCAAAAGTTAATACCACTATTGATTTGTTAATAGGTTTATCATTGTGTTTTCCGTACAATCATTTCATACCTTTGTTTGACGGAAAACACAATGTCAAATTTACGAGTAAACCACTGATGGTATTAATTTTTGGCTTATGCACCACTTCATTGCATATGCATTCCTTTTTTTTTTTTTTGTGCTCGATACATTGGGTTTTTGTGCTGTCAACTCTTTGATTACTAGTTATGTTTAAAAAATTACTTGTAAGTTTTCAGTAATACAAAATTTAATCTTAAAGGAGTTTTTTGCCATTATTTTCACTGGCTTTCATTCCCTTCTTGGCGCAAATACAAGAAGAGAGAACTTAGGCGAAGGTGAAGAAAGAAATTTCGTAAAAGAAAAATTAAACCATTCATCTTATTTAAAACGCCAAAACTGAAATATTTGGCGAGTGATCAACGTCGGAGTGAAAACAGTTAAAATTACGGAGTTCATTGAATCAGAACAGTCTTATGAATGATTTTTTATTTTTTAAAAGCTTTTCATTTCATCGAAGCAGTACGATTAAAGTAATAGTATTTTCGCATTCTATTAAACGATTCCCTGCCGTATAAACTTTGTATAGTAATATTTGTTTTATAAATACATTTGTACATCATAGTTGTACCTTACTGTGTCCCTTTCGTAGCCTTTATACAAAGGGGATAACATTATTCGATAACATAGTTTTTGAATACGAACATCTGCCTATCTTATGCGTTTCCGAAAAGAAATTAATTCAGAAATGTATCTGGAAGTAGCTCCTTTGGATCTGTGAAAAACTAATAAATGGCCGACAAATAGTTTCACAAATCTGCTTTCTATTATACAGCTTCAAAGGTTGTGTTCTTAATACTCATTTTTTTTTCTTGTATTGTAAATTACTTAATATTTTAATGAATCATTTTTTAAATGTTGAAACGTCTGAGTCTCTAAGTAACCATTAATGTTGCTGTTGTGTATTTTCTCCGGATGTAATTTTAAATTAATCTGAAATTACATTTCAGATGTAAATTTAATTAAAAAATATACTGTAAAACTATTCAGTAAATGCAGGATTCTTTAAAATAATCATAATTGTATATTTAGAAAAATCTGAATTTTTTGTAAAAATTGAGCCGGGCTAGTTCGATCCTGATTTAATCGATACAGGGTAGTTAAAATTAAACTGACGGTACTCAGAGGCTCATAACTCCGGTTCTACTGAGCGGATCTGAATGAAACTTCAGACATATGTTATGCAGATCATGCGGCCGAGGTTTTCGTAAAAAAAGTTTCAAATTTCGCCTTCAGATGGCGCTGTAGTGCTAAAACCATATGTAAATGAGTAGTTAGAGCAATTTCGCTATGAAAACGGTATTTATGGTTAAAAGAAATCATTCATTCGCAGTGAACATGCCGCTGAACAAGAAGAAACGAGCTTTAATCGTAAAACTCTTTTATCAGAATAAGAGCAATGCTTCAGCAGGGCTCCGTGCTTATCGACGGATGAAAAATTTAAGGAGAGGACCCATGTCCGTAAATGCAGTTAAATGCATGATTCGCAAGTTTGAAAATACTGGTTCTCTAGATGTTCCACCTGGAAGAAGACGACGTGCAACGGAGCCAGCGATTGTGGAGGAAGTTGCAATTGCAACAGCTGAAGCATCTGCAAATTCTTCAAATGCTACTGTAAGTGGCCGCTCAATAACACGAGCATTGGACATTCCGTGGGCAACCGTGCGCATGATTTTACGCAAAATTCTGAAGCTCTACCCTTACAAGATGCATATTGTGCAACAGCTGAAACCGCAAGATCACTCTGCACATCTTGATTTTGCGTTGCGTTTTCTGGCGAGGATGCAAGTGGATGAGTGCACTGTCCATCGCATATCTTCTGGACAGACGAGGCTTATTTTCACTTAGATGGTGCTGTGAACACACAAAACTGCCGCATATGGGGTTCCACCATTCCTCATGCCGTGCAACAACAACCGCTACATTCCCCATATGTCACGGCTTGGTGTGGATTCACGGCGAATTTTATTTTGGGCCCATATTTTTTCGAGGAAGTCACGATGAACGGGTTTGTTAAGCTGCTATCAGATTCACCAACATTCCGTAAAACATTTGAGCCAACACTTGATTTCCTCCAACTTTTCGCGAAATATCCTCCCAACTTCCAGTATGATAGCAAACAGCAATGTCTCCCCAACATTTTTTCGCTGTTTCAAAAAAGTCTCTCCTAGTCAAGACATTTCATCCAACATTGAACATTTCAACGAATCAGAGATAAGCGATTGATACGAGCAGGCGATAAATATTAACACCTGACACTAGTAGAAACTGGTTTTCCGGCTTTTCCTCCGACATTTCCAAAGATAATTGTAACCGTTTTCTCTTTTTGAACGGGAAAATGTTGGGGTTAAAATCGGCTCAAAAGTTTGTCTCGCCTAAAGTCCGTGAATCTAATAGCAGCTTTAGGCATACAATAACAGGTGATCGATACAGGAGTCTCCTGGAGAATCATGTTGTGCCGGCGTTAAGACAAAGAGGCTGTCTAGGCAACCACAATATTCATGCAAGATGGAGCAATTGCTCATACGGCGAGATGTGTAAAAAATGTGATTCAAGACAACTTCTCTGATGAGCGTGTCATCTCGCGCACTTTCCTCATTTCCTAGCCAGCAAGGTCGCCAGATCTGAACCCTTGTAACTTCTGGCTGTGGGGTTTTCTGAAAGATCATGTGGATCAAAAGCGTGTAACTAATATAGCGGACTTAAAAGCTAGCATCGTACGCCATGTCTCCATGATTCCTACTGATATGTTGCGTGCCGCCGTTGATAACGCGGTGGTCCGCTTTCAGTATATTGTTGACCGACAAGGTAATCACAGAGAGCACATAGGTGTGTAAATAAATAAAATATTCCGTCAATCTTTGATTTTTTGATTGTTATCTGTCATTTTATATTGTTAAAACGCCACCTAGTGCGAAATTTGAAACTTTTTTTACAAAAACTTCGGCCACATGATCTACATAATATATATCTGAAGTTTCATTCGGATCCGCTCAGTAGAACCGGAGTTATGAGCTTCTGAGTACCGTCAGTTTAATTTTAACCACCCTGTATTTCTACGGACCGGGCCTGGAAACTTCGGCTTGCATAGACCTCTACAGCTATTCAAATATTTATGTTATTATCACGAAATAAGTAATTTAAAAATCTAAATAAAATGTTTAAAATGTATAATTCTGGAGAATTATTAATGAGAGAAAGAGAAATTTAAAAAATGGTGTAAAAGAGGAGGGCGGAGAGGAGCGGAAAAGACTACACTGATGTAATAAAAATTTTTCACAGAGACTAAAGGGTAATGTGCTCGTATATTGTGTTTCGGTTCACAAGAGTTAAAGTACTGATTTATAATAACATGAAAGAAATGAAACTGCGAATTGAAAGTTTCAGTTACAACTACTTTACAAAACTTTTCTAAATAGTTTAATCTCAGAAATTTTGTTTACATATGCTAGTCTAATAACATATTAAGATAATAATTGGGCAAAATCAGTCACAGAAAACCAATAAACCCCAGAAATCAATAAATAATTTTTTTAACCAATAAAATATTTATAATGTATATTTATAAATTAATAATTTGGCCAAAATAAACAATTGAATTTGAATTTTAAAAAGAAAAATTACATTTTTACAATTTTTACTCTTTCGAAAGTGTTTTTATTTTCTTTTTCTTTTTTTGGATGATTATATAAAAGCCGGTAGCAAGGATGGATTACAAAGAAAGCAGGCGACGAAAACCTGAGAAGAAAAAAATAACTCATTCTCCTTCTGCGTTATAACGGAGAAGCCAAAAATTGAGTTATATAACATTGGCTTCTAATCAACATTGAAACAAAATTAGACGAAGTAGAAGTGCTCACTAATTCCCAATTATCTTATTAAGTGATTATTTTAGTTTTCTACTTTTGATAATTAATAGATTAACAATAAAATCCTCTGTATACTCATTTTAATTATGGCACTAACGTTGGGGATGGCAAATGATCGATATATAGAAAATCTCAAGATGTGGGTACCAGCTATTGATATTTTGGCAAATTTTGATATACTATGATGTATCGGTAATTTATATCCGATGAATTTCTACTTCTTATAAATAAATAATTTTTATTAAAAAAATAAAATAGATCATTTGTAACATGTTTTTAAAATAATTTTAATAAAATCGATTATACTTTTTAGATTTACAAATTCTTCACGTGACCATGGTGTGTGAAAAAAGAAAGAAAGGAAGAAAAAAAAGGAAAGGAACAAAATTTCAAATGTCATTAAAACACATAGTTGAAGTTTAAAAATAAAATTTGAAATGTGATCTATAACCTACTGTTTAGCTTAGTTTCTGAACTGCAAATTTATGTGTCTGTATAATGTAGCGTAACAAGGAGGTAAGGGAAGTGTGATATTTTGTGACGTAGGGGGAAGGGGAGGGAGATAAAAAAATATTGAATAAAAATGTGACATCATTTATGGACTGGACAGCCCCAGTTTGAACAAAATGATATTATTATTACTGTTTACAATTAAAAACTATCAGAGGAAAATACGAGTATTGCTGTAAAATTAAATTTACGGCAGAATTTTAGAAAAAAATTATTTTAAAGTAAGGAAAATTATAATTAAAACGTCTTTTAGCCGAATTTATTAAGAAAAAAAATTGTTAAAAGATCTTTATTAAAATTAAACCGTATAAAAACCATTCCAGCATATTCCCTCAAATGGTTATCTATATAGTGAAAAATATCTTGTTTAAATTATATTTTTCAAGAAAACTCTTAGAAATAAAAAAGTAATATCATATGAAAATATGAATTAATTTAACCTGAAATAGAAAAAACAAAAAAGTAAAAAATAATGCGCCAAGCATAGATTATGAGGCACTTTCCAACACATTCAGAATAATGTAATAAAACTACGCCGTTTAAACTTTTAAAATATTATGTCTCATTTCAACACATGGATATATATAATGCATTTCAAAATCGAATTTTAGCTGTTCCCATCTGCAATCGGAAGATTATCCAATTTTTTTCGAAACCCTGCATATGATATGTTGCTATTAATAACATACATTCTAAAATTTAGTTCATTTAAGAAATATATTTATTTAGGAAAATCCCCCTTCAGCAATTTCCTTTAATAAGAAGAATGATATGCGAACACTTTTGTGCAATCCTGTATATTAGGTATAGAATTTATATAAAGAACAGACGGGCAGACGGACAGACGAACCGAATGCATAAACACTTCAAGTTTGTTGAAAAGTGCTAAATAATATCTGCCAAGATATTCTCATCTAGAAATAAATTATTACATTATAGTTTTGTAATTTTAAATTCAACCAAGAAAGTTAAGAAAAAACAAATACAAGTTCATTGTATCTAAATAGGGAATTTTTGAGCTATTAGAACAAACATAAATTTCAAGTAGAAATGCTGATTTTCAATTTATTAATATATAAAGATGCCAATTAAAACGTTTCACATGGACTGTGATTGGACGAGAAAAATAGCAATTTTGTAGCCATATCTTAATTCATAAATATATGAAATTTTTAATAATTTCGTCCAACTAGCATAATTTTTGTGTTATTCGACAAAATGTTTTTATTTTCATTTCATACATACTATATCATTAATTATACAAAATATCGTTTTCCAAATTAGATGTCAAATCTTAAAGGATCACAATGTTTTTTACAAATGAAGACTGCATTTTTATTAAATAAAATTTTAAACTTCTTTTTAAATGCGAGTTATTATTTGAAATTGTCTTTAAAATACAATTTTATTTTTCTTTCTAAATGGATAAAAAATTCATTGCAGTAAAACTCCAATGATTCGGATTAATTGGGACTGACTAGACCCAGACTGAATCCGGATTATCAAAAATCCGGATTATCGAAAATCCGGATTATCCGGAAAATTTGAAGCAAATGAAGTAAAATAAAACATACCTACAGATAACATACCATACCTTTATGTTAAACTGAAAAGCGCCTGAATTCAATGCTGCATCTTTATAAATATAAATAATTTATTGCAGATGATATTGTAGAAGCGTTTTGTCACAATAACAAGGAAGCAGACCTATGGGCTGAAAAAAGTTCGGAAAACGATCCTTATCAAACTATGGGTCTTACAGGAACTATTTTACAGTACTTTCTTGCAATGCTCTAAGTAAAAATTTGTTGTGCAGTGATTTTTTATGACATTTCTAAGTGGTTTAAGTAGAAAATTGGAAAGATTGGAATTGCCAAACTTAGTGATACATTGTTGTTTCTTTGAAAGATAATATCAAACAATTTAAATAAGAAAGCTTAAGGTAGTCTTCCGAAAAAAAATTCAGAATTTTTTTTTTTTTAATTCAGAATAGGAATACGACAATGAAACAAATTAATGTTATGGAAATTAGCCAATCGCTTCTGAAATTTGAGAAAAAAAAAATCGATCCGGTTTATCTGGAGATCCGAATTAACGGTGTCCGAATTAACGCGGTTCTACTGCATTTCATGAATGAATTGCATCATTTCCTTCGAGGGAATTGGAAAATCGATCTAAAATGAAATTTAAATGCAACTCATCTTGTTGCTACGCTAGCCAGTAAATATCGAGGTAAATATATAAAATAAATGCTTGTAGTTTTAGTTACACTATTACAAAGTATATATCTATTTTAAATATAATGTTTAGTAAAATATTTTATCTCATCTTTTGAAGCAGATTCCGAGAACTGCTAATTTACCAAATGATTTACTTTTTAACAATGCAAAACGCAAACTAGAAGGTCATTGCTTCGTCATACTCTACTTAAAAATAAATTTTCATTATAAAGTTATGTCCTCAAAATTGTAGGTCAGGGTCCCAGAGTCTTTTACAACTTTCATTGATTTTATCTACAACGGCGATCTGTTCTGCCATCTATTGTCGGAAATATTAACTACATCTTTAAGAGCAATGTTTTTAAAAATATATTTTAACTGCTTAATTAAGATCCATGGCATTCACGCTTATTATTCCTTTTAAGCTCTCATAATTAATTTTATCTTTATTTTCTTATTTTCTTTTGTTTTTCGGAGAAATGTAACTGTGTACATTTATTTCTAAATAAGTTAATAAATAAAATAAAATAAAGATAGAACAATAAATATTTAAGAAGCTGTTGATTTATTAATTTATGTATCTAAACACGTACGTATCGTTCTAATATAATTCTTACAAAATTGCTATACCCACAAAAGAAAATTTTTGCTATTCATAGGTGCATAGGCACAGTCAGTGGCGTATTTAGGGGGTGGGCTGATAGGGCTATAGCCCCTTCCGAAATTTATAAAAAATAATAAAAATATCAAGTTGAATTACGAAAATTTAGCAAATTCCACAAAACCCACCAAAACGAAAAAACAGAAAGTATTCCGCTTTAGACAGGTTTTAATCTGAGAAAATGTTCTTTCGCAGAAACTACGAAATAACCATTACAGCGAGATTTCCTTTAAACACAGGCACTATTTACACTTTTTTTTGTTGTTCAAAACACGATGTGTTTTGATTAAAAGTGCATTATTAATTTTAGTTAGTTTAAAAAATATTTTAATGAAATGCTTTCACTTGCTATTTATTAATTGAAAATCTGCGACTAAAACCGATGCATAGACCAGGAACTGCTATGCCTAGGATCATTTTTTAAAACGGAAATTTTCTCACTGTCATGTGATTCCACCATAGCAGGTTTGATTGTATAATCGATGCATTACTTGCCATCATAAAAGCCTGTTTAAAGGGGAATTTTTCCTGTTTCTTGTCATTCCCTTTTGGAAACTTTTACTATACCTCAGCATCCTCCGAAATGATAAGTCTGGATACGAAACTGGGCACAGTATTATTGGAAAATTAAATGAGATTATGGACATTTTAGTGAAATATGTACTTTTTAATCTAATCTTAATTAATGAACAAAATCTACAATACATTGTTCAATTTTCTAGGATTTGCAAGATTTATTTGCGGCTTGCAGCATCAAGAAAAAATACTTATTAAACGTTAAAAGTTATTTATTAATGATTTTCATCATTAAAAATACTTATTAATCGTTAAATTTATAAAAAATGTGAAAATTTATTTATGTAACAAGCTCTTTTATTATTATTTATTTATTTTTATTATTATTATTATTATTTATAATTTTAAAAATAGCTACTTTTTTCGGTAGAGAATTTGAAAATCTGAAGCATATCTTAATCTTTTTATTGGTTGAATTCCGCAACTTTATTTTATTCGTTCTCTGATTGGTACATGTTTAATGTCCAAAAGTGGAATATTTCTGTTTTTCGTGTTACTCATTATCTGATTGGTTCATGTTTGATGTCCAGAAATGAAATACAGTAAAACTTCCATAACGGACACTCCCGAATAGCGGACACCTCAATTTAACGGACAGTTTTCCAATCCCCACTCCCAAATCCTTAATTTTTATATGTTTAACCTCTGAATAACGGACATTCCGAATAGCGGACACTAACTTTGACGATGAAGGCTGAGATTTTTATTTTTAATATGAAACAAAAGTGAAAAAAGTAAAAAATCTCTAAATTTACCGGGACAATGTGTCATAATTTTTCTGACCACTGATAAATTTAGGGTTAGGCTAGGGAAAATCCCCTACCCGTGCCCTGTATTGAATTCAAGGGGTGAGTTGTGAGAAAATGTCCTTTCCAGAGCATTGGTATGCCTCCTCCCTCGTTGAAAATTTGAGATTTTATGCTTTTAACATGGTGAGCAGTTATAAATTTTTTTATAAGAAAAAAAAAAGATGATTTAAAAGTATTAAAACTACCACTTTGACTAGAACTTGACACTGAAAAGCAAATTACATCTAATCGCAAGCAAAAGCAAAAGGTGTGCACAGGGTCGGACTGAGTCAGTGTAAAGGGCGCAGACCTTGGATTTTCAGAGGGCGCAAAAATTTTAACGAACTTTACTTCTTTGTGCTGTATGTAGCTTGCCAAAATTTAACATATTCGTATATCACCAAGTAATAATATGAGTACCAAGCAATAATATGAATTTAACTTATCACTATTTCTAATTCTATAGATAGATGACTTTGCGGCATTCACCGTGCATGTTTAACCCTTTGAGGGGCAAAGCACTTCCATTCTTAAAATGCTGAAATGACGGATTGACACAAGAATTGAAACACAAATTAATTTTCTTTCAAAGGAGATGAAAGCTTTTCTTTTCGTACTTGATAAGATTAAAATTTTCACATCAAAATTCTGGTGTCAATGTGGCACTTCACAGTTAAAATTGAGTGGGGTATATTTTATCCCATCGCCCTTGAATGGTTTGAAAGTTCTATCAAACCTACACAATGATGCCCAATTTTTAAAAACAAATCATGTATTATCTAAAAGCTTTAGTAAGTTACGCAAATTACCTTGTTGCTGATGAGTGTAGGGCTTTCTTATTTTCTTTATCGATAGATACCTTGGAAGGAAAAAATTATCACCCCTACCAATTTTCCTAAAAATGACTGTTTATAAAAAAAAAAGTAAATACAAATTGATTAGGAATAATATTTACTGATTTTCATAAATTTTGCTTTAGAGGATGCCTACATATTAAAGCAAAACACATCCATTGATTTATCAAATGGTAACATCCACTTTTGCCATCCTATTTAAATCATGCTTTTCTTAAAACTTAACAGAGTTATAAAACAAAAAATAAGCTTTGTTAACAGTTTATCCTTAAATTTCTGAAAATAAATTGAAGATCTCACTATATGTTACGAGTAAAGTTATACAAGAATTATAAATTTATTTAATTTTACTTAACAAATCCTACAAACATTTCTTGTAAGTTTCTACTTTTTATTTCTTTTTTTTACTTCTTGGATAACAGAATATGGCCCCTTTAAATTATAGAATGGAAACAAAATTCTTTATCTCGAAAACTAATTACTCAAATCACCAGTACATATCAATGCTTTTAGCAATTATGTTTTGTCCATAATATATTTCTTATGACTTTATTGATAGTTTTAATAATTAAAAAAAATTTTGAATAGAAAAGAAATATCTAGAATAAGTTCGAGTCCCATCTAAAGGAAAGGTGCCGAAGCTCAATTATTTGTTTGAAAGGTGTTATAATTATATATCTCTTTTTAAAATGCTTACAATTCAATGAACCTATTATTATATCCGATTAGTTAGTTTCTTCTATCTTCAAAAGCATTGTGATCTTTCGGTTTTCGATGGATTTCCACATTTTAAGCTGCTATCAGATTCACCAATATTTCGAGAGACTTTTGAGCCAACACTTGGTTTCCTCCAACTTTTCGCGAAATATCCGCATAACAGCCAGTGTGCTAGACAAACAGCAAAGTCCTCCAACTTTTTTCTGCAGTTCCAAAAAAGTCTCCGCTAGACGAGTTTTTTCATCCAACATCGAACATTTCAACGAATTAGAGATAAGCGATTGATCCGAGTAGGCGATAAATATTAACGCCTGGTACTAGTAATACTGGTTTTCCTCCTTTTTCTCCAACTTTTCCCAAGACAATTGTAACCTTTTTCTCTCTTTGAACGGTTAAAAGTTGGACTTAAAATCGGCTGAAAAGTTTGTCCCGCGGAAAGTTCGTGAATCTGATAACAGCTTTAGGGAGCAGAGATCCCGCAAAACATGTTTATGCAAAATGTCTATAAATCCGTGTTTTCGTCTGCCCTCATTGTATCATCAAAAACTGTATGAACTTATGCATAGAATCGAACTAAAATTTGTTTTTGCATACTTTTGTCTAAGCCCAACAGGTCTTTCATGAATTTGAAAAAAAATATATATATTTATATATTGCTGGAAGGATGCGTTATAATTGCAGTAGTATCTGAGCTGTTTACATTATTGTACCCTTGAAAAGTGTAATAAAGTTATGTATAGTTTTGAAGAAAATTTTTTGTGTTACGTGTTAGATTGTGGACAGTAGGTTCTCCCTGAATTTGAAAAAGAAATCTGACGAAAGGGGGCGCTGTAATAACGATCTTCGTGCTATTTTTATTATTGTACCATCTGAAATTGTATTAAATTATGTACAGAATGTAACCAAATTTTTGTGTATATTTTTGGTTCAATTTGAATATATATCGAAAAGTGCCTTATAAATTTATGCATAGAACTGAACTTTTTGTATCTTTTTGACTATGGCAAGAAAGGTCATTTCTGAATTTGAGAAAAATAATGCCGCAAGGGAGTATTTTAATAGTGATGTCTGTGCGATGCCCATTATTGATCACCGAAAACTGTATAAAGTATTCATAGAATAGATCCAATTTTTTTGTGCATGTTTTTAGCTATGAGCAGCAGGTCATCCTTGAATTTGGAAATAATTCCTCGAGAAAGATACAACGGGATAGCAATTTTTGCATCATTTTCCCGATTTTTCTTAATTTTATTGTCTATTGGTGACTTGTGCAGGATGAGAACTCGAGCCCTTTTTAGCGGACTATTTAAGAAATAGCTGATGATAACAGAATAAGGAAAACTATTGATTTTAATAAATTTGACGAACTAGATTATTTCATTTTTACTCCGATTAATTGACTGAAAGAGAAATTTAAGACAAAAATTTAAGTTAGTATAGTGATGAATTAATAATATTGAAGTATTAACCCGTGTAAATATTTTCTGAAATTATTAAGATGTGTGAGATAGAAGAAAGTTTTGGGACTGTCAAATTTAACTAGTTTCTTTTTTCAAGTTGCTTTCCAAAATGCACGATTGTAGAAGCATTCAGGAACGGCTATAAGGGAGAGAAGGAGGGCTTGTAAAAAGACTGAAAATATGCAAAATATTTAATTAAAATTAAAAAGATATCGGTCAATGAAGCGATGAAAAAAAATCTTCCAAGGCGACATGGCTTCTAAAGTTCTCGTTGGATGCATGCTTTCCCTTGCTTGCAAACATGTCCCTTTTGTTTTCCGATCTTGAAATTGTATAGATACCTCTTTTATTTCATTGTGATAGTAAAAAATGCCTTCGTTGTGCTATCTTTCTATTGAATAAGATTAGGGGCGTGCGAAGAGAAAATTGCGGTCGGGGCAAAGTTAGAATTTGGCACCATCCCCTCTCAACTTTTTCTTGTATAGTGGCAAAAATGACTTTGGTAGTATAAATTTGGCGCCCTGTAAATTTCCGCGTCCGGGGGGAGGAGAGGGGGCGCCCCCCCCTTTTGGCACGGCGATGATAGAGACTTATTCGTAAATGAATTCTCAGAATTCAGAGCACTAATCAGAATGTATGATTACAAAGAGTGAAAAAATATTGGAGCGGCTGAAGCACTTACACTTAGGGGCGCAAACTTTACCCTGGACGAGGGCGCACCGGCCCTCGGGCCGATGGGCCGGCGGGCCAGTCCGAGCCTGGGTGTGCATAATTTCGTTTTAGTTTTATTGCTTAAGGGTGTATTTCGAAAAAACGCTTTTTAACCTTCAACAGTTCGAAATTTTCCAGACACATTTTTAAAAGTAGAAACATGAAACTTGCTGAGGGGATTTTTGAAGAGACGTATAAGGTTCCGTGTGATGTCATTTTACGCTCCATTCATTAGAATTTGATTTATAAGCAATTATCTTCTCAGTATGACCTCAGTATCGTCCCCAGATCACCCGCTTCGGAAAATCGGTTCAAAATTCTGTTTTGATTGCTTTTTTTGGCAATATTTTCTGCATTTATCAAAGAATTGACAATCACGGCACCTTGTGTACTTTCTAAATAAGACAATTTGCCAGTTTGATGCATATGAGAGCAAAAATGAATTTAAAAATAAATCGGAAAATAAGCAGTTTGAATCGAATACACCCTTAAAAAATTTTAATTTCTATTTAATTATGTAATAGATGATGGTATATTTTTACGGTCATATATTTAGGACGTATATGAATCAAATAAGGAAACATACGCATTTCTTATCAATTTTTGAATCGGCGAGGTTTTCCCAATAGCGGACACCTCCGAATAGCGGACAGTTTCAGAACTCCCGAGCTGTCCGTTATTTAGAGGTTTTACTGTACTTCTGTTGCCACAATGACAAAAAAAGTATTAAAAAACTACAAAAAAAATAATAACTTAAAAACAAATTGAGATAAAGCTTCCAAACAAATTGCATTTAAAAGTAAATTTTTTTCTCTATACGACGGTGTAAAAATTGAAAATGTGGGATGTTTAGAAATTTAAAAATTTGCAATACCGAAAATCGCAAAACTAAAATTTCATTTAAAATTTGTGTATAATTGGTACAGGAATATTAATCCATGGCGTACATAATATAGGACTCTGTAATTACGTAAACCACGTTTTGTTCATCATAAAAATGATGTTTACTGTTATTATTATTATTTTTAAACGTAGAATTTATTTATATGTCTAGAATTTTAGTCTTTGAAAATATCATTTTCCATATAATCGTTGAAATTTGTTAAATTTCATTTTTTTTTTTTAAACACATAATGACTGGATTAAAAGTCCTGGTGGATAGGATGTGCTCTGGAAAAGTTTTACCCCTCTCCGGACGAGGTCCTTTCAGGTTTTTGAGTTGGTCATCGCTAGTTCACAACTTTGCAACGCGCCTTTCCCTTCTTCTCTCTCTGCAATAGGATGATGTTTAAATTTTTCTAAAGATGTCATAACCTGTAACTCTTCTTGTGCTACTAATTTTATTGCTCTCTTTATAATGTAATAATTGTTTTAAATCAATACTTATGGAAGATGTTATGACTTTAACGGTTCTTGAGTTATAACAATTTCAATCCATGAAATTCTAATAAAACCCATCCCGAAGAAATAGGCATTTTCATAAGAAGTCATTCCCATGACAACTATTGCTTATAAGCTATATTTTGAAAGCAAACCAAAACGAAAAAGTTAATACTTCCTCTTCTAATTAAGATAGAAACATGATTTAAACGTCTCCGCTCAACAAGCGCAAACCTTTTGACACATTTAAAAATTCATTTTTTAACAGAAATATGTAAAATTGGAATGCCTGACAATGGAAACGATTTCGAATCGAACTTATTTTTCCATTTTATGATAGTTAAATTACTTATCCAGTTCTAAGCTATTTCGACCACGCGATCACCCGTTTTTTCCCCTAGGCCCCACCAGTGGCCGAGAGGTTCGGACCTCTCAACTGGTAGACGGCAGGTGCTGGGTTCGAACCCAATCGCGGCTATCGGCCTAACCGTTCGGAGTTTTCGTGGTTTTCTTCAAACCTTGCGTAAATACGGGTTAGGTTCCCTTAGAAAGACCCCCACGAAGGGCACTCCCCCCCCTGGTCCTATATCCCTAGCGTAGATAATCGGACGTCAAAAATTAACCAACCAACCCGTTTTTTCCCTCCTTTTCGACCGGTTTTTCTGCTTTCGTCGGGAAATGTGCTCAAAAGTGTCATCTTTGAAGTTTTGTTATGAAAAATCTATTGTGTTAAAAAAAAAAAAAAAAAAAAAAAAAAAAACAGAAAATTGAGTGCAATTAGACAATTTCTGAATAATAACACCTGCTATTTTCATACATTTCCGAACATAAAAAAATTAAAGCATGTGTCACAAAGTTGCCCTTTTTGATTTAAGAACACCCTTAAAGCATACAAAAACGAAAATTTTTTAATGAAATAAACCTTTAAAAAAATAATAATAATAATAATAAATGAAGATTTTTGTGTCTCGGACAACCTTAAATATAGTCAGTAACACTATTCGGAAACAGTATTTTTTCTCTGAATTAATAATAATAATAATAATAATAATAATAATAAATCTATTAAATTGGCAACACTCAAGAAGAGTAAAGGATCGAAGGATCGAAAATTTATTACGAATTAAATTTTATCACGTAATAACCGTTCACGTATTAAACGTGATATTTTTTCATTAGTCTTATAGTCGATATTCAAAAGGGTGTTCTTAGATCAAAAAGGGCAACTTTGTGACACATACTTTAATTTATTTTTGCTCGGAAATGCATGAAAATAGCAGATGTTATTATTCAGAAACTGTCTAATTGCACTCAATTTTCTGTTTTTTTTTTTTTTTTTTTTTTTTTTTTTTTTTTTTTTTTTAACATTAGATTTTTTATAACAAGCCTTGAAAGTTGACACTTTTGAGCACATTTCCCGACGAAAGCAGAAAAACCGGTCGAAAAGCCGGAGAAAAACGGGTGATCAGGCTTTCGAAATAGCTTATTACTCGGTAGGTAATTTAATTATCTTAAAATGGAAAAATAAGTTCAATTCAAAATCGCATCCATAGTCAGGCATTCAAATTTTAAAACTTTCTGTTAAAAATGAATTTGTAAATGTCTTAAAACGTTTTGCGCTTGTTCAGCGGATCAGTTAAGAACACCCTTGGACAGTCAAAATCAAGAAACTTGACAAAGAATTAGATATTATTCTTTTCGAGAATTATAAAACGAAATGTTCAAAACAAATTTATCATTGTGCTAAAAAAAAAAAAAAAAAAAAAACGATTCTGACGCTTCTTCTTTAAGTTTAAGCTTTTAAATTCGTAAAAACTGTATAAATTTATGCAGTTTGTTTTAATTAAAATGCTGTTTTCTCAAAATTAAAAATTTTGCACATTTCTAACCTCTGAAACGTTCCACGCGCATTCCTAATTATCAGATTCCTTTAAAATTTATAATTTATATCCTCGGTACAAAAATAAATAAAAGTTAGCATGAAAAGTTGAATTTCTAGAATATTTTTATGTTGAAATTTAAGTGAATATGAAAAATATAGTTTTTTTTTTTTTTTTTTGGAAAAAAAGAAGCATAATTGACAAAATACTTTTTTTTCTACTACTATATAAGCGAACTTTGACAATTTATGACAAATTCTATTGTAATAAATAACAAGTTAGAAAAACCATGCGTTAAGCATAGATTATTAAACACTTTCCAACACTTCCTGAAATCTTTAACAAAACTTTGTTATTCAGTGAAATAATGCTACTGTTTATAGCCAAATGTGTAATGCAATAGTTTTGAACAGATCTGTGTTCATCTGTCGGTTGATATATATACTATATAATGGGAAAATTAGTTTAGCAAGGAAATGCCTTGCAGGTTGAAATTTCTTTTTCAGCAATTTATACTACTTGATGGAAACATGCTTGCATACTTTTGTTCAGCCCTGTAGTTTACCTTAGTACCTTTATAACACGCCAGTATTTAGCTAAAATTTATTTTAAACTAAAACACTCATAAAACTAATGAAATGACATTTTCAGAAATTAACATTCATAAGTAACCATATATCCGGTTCTTTGTGTGGCCCTGTATATCATTTATCTATATTCTACAAACATTTCTTAGTAAACTGAATGCAGTTTATCACAAAAATGCATAATTTATTTAAAAACCACCTTTAAATAATTTACGCTCAAATTCCGTAAAGTTTGCGAGCTCTTTTGAGTAATCCTATACATCAGCTATTGCATTTATACACACACCATATAAGATGCATAAATTTAGTGAAACTTAAAAGCGCATATCATAATTAAAATGCATTTCATCCAGGCATCAGCTATCAACGGATACGTATATAGTACTTAGGGAAGAATATACTATTTGAAATATTTTATGTATCCCTGTAAATGCTATGCATTTTGTTTTCTGTATGATTATATCGTATAACTTATATTAAGTCTCAGCGTTGTATATCAATTTTATTAGTCATAAAATAGTTTAATGTAATTAAAATATGTCGCACATAATCCCACCCCCTTTACCATTATGCAATGAAATTCTTTTGTGAAGCTTTGTAAATGAATAATATTTTTTTTCACCACATACTTTACAGAATGCAGATTTTAGTGCACTTTGTAAATGCGTATAAATTTTAATATGTTTGACGGAGTGTAACATCTTCAAAATTCATTTGAAACGATTTTTTTCCCCATAGGGCGTAATGTAACAGTAAACCTTTGACTGTCCCTGTAAATAAACTAATCATGATAGAAACTTCATTTGAAATAAAATTCCTGCTAGGTTAAGCGTCAATAATGTCCGAATATATCAGGACACTTTGAGTATATTTACGGGAGTTAGAGCGCGGACAGACGGCCAGACAGTCAGACGACCAGCCGGACAAACAAACCGAAATCATTAACACTTTTCAACTTTATTGGAAATTGTCAAGAAGTATCTTATGAGAAAATATTGTCGTATTTTATGCAAAAGGAATGTGCATGATACCCTTTAAAATATGACAATTATTCGTTTCTTTAAAAATCAAAAAATTAAATAATTTAAAGAGTCTTTATTATTATTTAACCAAATTTCGAATATAACTATTTGAGCTTGCTATTGATAAATTTCAAATTCTTTTTCAAATGAATTAATTGAAAATGGAGAGATTTGATTTTTAATGTTCACTGCCCCCTTAACCGATAGTGTCCTAATCGTGATCGACTATATGTGCGAAATCAAACTGCATAAAATGTTCCTAATATGAGCAGAAAAATCGGCCCCACCAGTGACTGAGAGGTTCTGCTCTCGAATCTGGTAGACGACAGGGCTGGGTTCGAACTCAATCGCATCCTTTGGTCTAATCGTTCGAAGTTTTCCGTAGTTTTCTTCGAATCTTGGATTTCCTTACATAAATACGCGTTAGTTTCCCTTAGAAAGACCCCCAGGGAGCCCAAGTCAATCTTGCTGATGAGTGGCCGTCACAAATACAAACCACTGCGCAGAAAAACACTAAAAAAAATGCTTACCCCATTCCGTGAGAGTTTTGAAATGGCACTTCTGGTTGTCCGATTTTGTCTCGATAGAAACGCAGAGTTTAATAATGCATATAACTCCTAGAAAAAAGAGCATTATTGATACTTTTTATTCAGTTATGAGACAAGACTAAAATTACAAACAACATATTTCCAAATAAATAAATTCTGTCCTTTAATAGTTTATTTATTTTTCACACATTATATATCCCGTTCTTAATGCGCTACTTTAATTTTACATGGGTATTTATTTATCCTTAACCCATAACTTGAAATACTCAAGTTTTTTCTAACATACTTGTATACATTATATGTTACATACAATATAGAATATAGTAATATATACATTTTCATATACAACAGACGATTTTTTAAAATTCATTTAATAAAACGTTTACTTAATTGTATAAGTTAAGTTAAAATATAATTTTTTTGTCCTTCATTTAAATGATATAAAATTACTAAATTCTGTAATTTGTTCCTTTTTGCCTACATATTAATTACCCCGTTCTTAATGCGTTATATGCAATATATCATTTGTTATATACAATATAGAATATAGTAATATATTTTTTCGTATACAATAGACGATTTTTTAACATTCATATTAATAAAACGTTTACTTAATTGTATAAGGTAAGTTAAAATATTATTATTTGACCTTCATTTAAGTAATTTAAAATTACTAAATTCTGTCCTTTGTTGCTTTTTGTCTACATTTTAATTACCCCTTTCTTAATGCGTTACTTTAATTTAAAGATCCAAATTGACGTTCCATTTATCTATTTACAACTATCGACGCTTTTTTGTGCTGCCAGTCTGGACATTCTAGATATGTTATGAAATATGTGCTGGATTTTATACGAACATTTCTCTATTAGAAGGTAAAGGAACTTTTTCTTAGGTACACTGTAATAAAAATTCAAGAGGTTACTAAAAATTTCTTAGTAAATTTGTATTCCACAGAATTTTTTAGTGACCATTACAAGCTTTTTTTTGCAAGTGAAAAAAGCATTTCTTTTGTAAACTGAACAAAATAATTTTTTGTATAACTAACTTAAAAATTTTTAGTATGAGCCACGAAGCAAATTTAGTAATAGCTCCAAAATTATTTTTAATAACCATTACGTGCGCCCGAAGGCCAGGAGCTTCCTTCGAGCTGCATCCAGAACTCTGAAGCGGAAGATTTTCGGCAAAATCGCAATAGATGGCAGCACCAAACATTCCTACCTGCTCCGAGAGGATTTTATAACCCCTTTATTAACGAGACACTACAAACATTCGGGGCGTATTTGGCAGGGGCCTGTATCGAACCCGGGACCTTTTAGCCTGGAGTCCGTTACTATAACCACTATGCTATCAAGGCCACACCAACGGAATTTTAGTAAGAGCTATTAAAAATATAAAACTATTAACCCTATTCGTTGTTAACTTTATTCTAGTAATTCTTACAGATTTTTTTGTAACCGACTAAGATTACTAAAAATTTTTTAGTAATTACAAGGATCACTAAAGTTTTTTTAGTAGATCCACCCTTTTTTTTTTTACAGTGTACTCTATGATTTATTTCGTCCTAGATCCAAAATAATGTGGTAACGCCTAAACTAATAGGGAGGGGGGGGGGGAGGTAGAGAGGCATGTACCCATAGCGTCAGAATGAAGAGACGCTAAATGAAAATTTTGTATGTCGATGTTTCTCATGCCTATGTTTAATATGGTATTGTTGAAATCGTCCTGACTAGATTATGCCGAAACATAGAAGAATTTAAGGATGATATGGCATAAGGATCCTGTATAAAGAGGAATTTTTTTCGATTCCGTTTACAAGATCAATGTTACAAGGTTAATGGATAAATATTTTGCAAAGGAGATTACGTAGTTCAGTTTTACACATTTTATTATTATGTATTACTTACCCATCATACATAGTATAGGGTAAATCTTGCAATCGTTTTGAAAATCGAAAAAATTTTTTTGACGGATTTACACGTTGTAGATAGTGGCGATTCCGAAAAACATATTTTTAGAAAAAAAAATTTGCCGTCTGTCTGTCTGTCTGTAAACGAACTGTCTCCCGAACAAATTGAGATAGAGACTTGAAATTTTGTATGTAGTCAGTATGTAAGAATGGGACATAGCCTATTTAATATCAGCAACCTCGATTATCCGGAACTATTTTTTTCGGACTCTCGAAAAATTCGTTCTGCTGAAAGGTATATAAAAATTTTTGAATTTTTTTGTTCTAAGGAATGGACGTAAAAAGCAATAAAATAACACATATTTTGCATATAGAACGAAGTTGATCGGATTATTAGTTGCCGAGATATTTGTAATCCTGTTTTCCACATTCTTCGATTTTTCATGACCCTGTATTTCATTCAAATTTCAATTCAGAAGTATATTTTAATTGGAAATGAGACGCTTAATCCGACGCAGTTAATTGTTAGTTAATAGAATTATTATTTTTGGAGTTATAAGGATGTTTTTTTATGCAGTTCGGTACTACTTAAGTAGTTTGGCGTTTTATATAATTTGTCGAAATTGGTACATCAGCAGTTCTTTAATATAGCTTTACTATGTATATTAACAATATTTAAATTTTGTTTATGATTTGCAATGCATTGTATAAATAGTTTTAACATGTTTTATTTTCATATACAAATCCATGATGGGTAAGTATTAAGGTGGCCCCCAACGACTAGTTTTAATTTTTAAATTAAATCTGCTTTTAGGCAATTAGCAAAATTATCTTTGTAATATACTTTACTGAGGAAGGGGGAAGGGACGCCAAAATCCATGTTTGCCCTGGATGCAAAAAATGCCAGTTTCGGCCTTGTCATGCGGTACTTTTTTATTTTTTATGGCTTTAGAAGAAAACGGACGAACATTCTAAAGGAGGCAAACCTTTCCGCCAAGTCTATCTAATCTTCATTCAAATGGTGAATCTTACTATCTTTTAGTGAATAAACCACAAACGGTTAGAGAAGAATAGATAGTTTTTCCTGAACATGAGTTGAAAAAAGGCATTACAAGCATGAATACGCAGCCTTACGTACGTCCATATTTAATTACGCATAAGCACACATTTAAGTGTTCCTCATATACTTGTATGCATCTTATGTTACGCACAGCATAATGAACTAAGTTTTTATGTACAACGGGTGATTTTTTTTTTTTCAAATTCCTGCAAATAAAACAATTACTCTTGATTTTAAGGTAAATTAAAATGTAATTTTTTGTTAATTATTGAACTTATTTCAAATAATTAAATTCTCACCTTTTAATAGTTTTTACCTACATATTAAATACGCCTACCTTAATGTATTACTTTCATCTTACAAGCAAATTTAATTGATCATAACTTGTATACTTGAATATTTCTCGCATGCTTGTATATATCTTATGTTACATACGATTTAGAAACACGAAATTTCATATGCAACAGGCAATTAAAAAAAAAAAAAAAAAAAAAAATCGTAGTAATAAAACGCATACTTGACTATTATATAAATTAAAACTTAATTTTCTCTCTTTTATTAAAATTTTAGCTGGATAAAACATGTTATTGACTTAATTCACATTTCAGGCTACCGCACCGTCCCCTACCCCCCACCTCCTCTCTCATCAGACCATTCCACATTATATGTATGAAGTTATGTAGAAACAATTTTTTCTTAATTATTGAAATAAAATATTACAGTTCCTAATTAATTCCAAAAACCCATTTACTATAAATTCGGTTAAATTTTAATACTGTAAAAAAATTATAAACGTAGTTATTATTTTTAAATGTAATTTTACAGAAATCTTTTTAATTTTGAAGAAAAAATTAACATTTGGAGATTTCCTTCGAGAAAATTTTCTGAAGTTTTTTTAAACAGCTCTACTTATATAATATTCCATATTATACTTTAATTTGGTTTACATCCGTAAAAGTCTGATTAAAAGTAATTGTATACTCTTTAAAAAAATGTTTCATTTACTATTTTGATAGGGTACTTCATTTTTTTTGTTTTTTAGAAAATAAAAAACATGGTTACTGATGGACCACGTTTGATAGGAACCTGGACAGAACTGCGCATGGGCGAAAAGAGCGAGTCCATGTCGAAAATGGGTAGATTCGTACAATCTCGAGATGAGTTTGTTTATTAAACACCCTAGATATGTCGAATTTTTTTTTACGAATATCTTTTTGTTGCTGTAATTGAATTATATGTTTTTAAATATTATATTGTAATTCTGTTACATTAAAATAAGTTATAAAAAGTCAAATATAATAAAAAAGATGATTTAAAGGTGTGATTATTAAACTTAGCTTAATAATTTTTCCCTCGCAACATAGCGTAACTTAATCTTTTTAGAAATAGCGGCTGCATGGCGTGATTTTAAAACTTCAAATTCAAACTTCAAACTTCAAAAATCAAAACTTCAAATTCAACAGATTGGCGGTTTTTTAAAATTATTTTTTTATATTATAGTGTATATTATTTATTTATATTATTTGCATGTATTGGATATGAATATGGCTCAGATATCATATACGCACAGGGTTTAGTACAATTTTTTTCCAACATCAATTTGGCGAAAACCACATTTTCGTATACGAGTTACATATACATTTTTAAATTATTTTTCTATTATTTAAAAAAATAACAATAAATAAAATTTTTTTTAATTATATTAAATTTTAAAAAACTAATAACTATAGTACAAAAAACATTTATATAATTTGAAAAAAGATAATTTAATGTAAATAAACAGTTTATTAAAATATAAACAAGAATAACAGGGTTACCATATTAGGCAAAATAACGCCATTTTGGCACCAAGTAAATCCCAGTGAGTATATGACATACATGTGCCCTGAATATTTAAGTTGTTAGAATTGGCGAATTTCTCGAATAGCCGCCAAGTCAGATGCCAAGCAATTCTTAAATCTGCATTTTAGCCATAAATATAAATGTAAAAGAGAAAAAAAAAAAACAGACATGTTTTTATTAAAATTCCTAAAAATGTAGGGGAAAATATATACTTTGGAAAGGCTTATTCCGAGAACTGATAGAAGGAGAACAATCTATTTAATTTAAAATAAAATTTTATTCAGAACAAAAATGAAAAGTACCTAAAAGTAATCTCCGCCTCATAGGCTAATCCCCCTAAAGTCTGAATGGAATCGGCTGGGCATTCTGCCAAATGAAGACCTTGCATCAATGGTATATCAATAATCTTATCAATGTACTATTGTGCTGCCATCTCTTAGCGGTCAAATTAAATATTGTTTTTTCAATAAAGGCAGCTACTCTAAAAATTTAAAATGGTATTTTTAATTGAATATCTTTTATTTAGTTTGTCATGATCCGCAAAAGTTCATGTATACTTCAAAAACGTGCAATAAAATTTAAAGTAGATTTTAAAAGTAAAACATCATATAATGTTTTATGCTATTGCATTTTAATTTAAACAAATGAGTTAAACACAGTAGTTATGTGTATAAATGCGAGAAAAACAAGTTATAAATTGCACGTGAAGCGTCTCAAATGAGGTGCGTTCGTACGATAATGAAGTTTTAAGAATATCACTCTCCTATATCAATCTCATAAAATTGTAAATAGTTAATTACAATTAAAATGTGCACCAAACAATGTTCCCCCTACACTATTGTGTAATGGAATACTTTTGTGAGAAAACTGCGTAATAGCTTCAATTTAACGCCTTCTTACTTCAACTTTTTCTTGTGACAAGCCAAAACTGACGTCGGTAGTATAAATTTGGCGCCCCCAAAATTTCCGCGCCCGGGACGACCGCCCCCTTCCCCCGCCGTTTCGCCCGGCGCTGTGCGCGGCCTTGTAATTGTAAATCAATAACAAATGTTTTTTGCATCAGAGATTATACAAAATGTATATTATAATATGTACTTTATAGATGCATATTAATTTTATTATGTTCGAATGAGTGTTACACCATTAAAATGCATGCATTTGAAACTTTTTTCCCCATTGACCGTAATGTAACGAAATACTTTTGATTGTCCCTGTAATTGAACTATGCATCCGATTTTGATAAAATTTGAAATACTCGACAAAATTATGTGATAATTATATATTTTAAAATTCAAATGATTCGGTTGGGTAGTTTTTGCGTTGTTGTTATATGCGTAAGGTTGTTGTTGTTGTTGTTGTATGTATGTATGTCGGCCAATTACCTACACTATGGGATATAGGCCCTAAGGGGTGGGATGCCCTCCGTGGGGCTCTTTCTAAGGGAACCTAACCCGTATTTAGGCAAGGTTCGAAGAAAACCACGGAAAACTCCGAACGATTAGGCCGACGGTCGCGATTGGGTTCGAACCCAGCACCTACCGTCTGCCAGTTTGAGGTGAGAACCAGAACCTCTCGGCCACTGGTGGTGCTATATGCGTAGGGACGGACAGAAGCACAACTATAGGTGCTACGTATTTACATAATTACGAACGCACCTAAAAAAGATACTATTGTGCTGCCACATATGTGTGCATATCTCTTGGTGGTCATGTAAAATATCGTTCAGTCAATGAAAGCAGCTACTCTAAAATTTGAACATGGTATTTTTAATTGAATTTCTTTTATTTAGTTTGTCATGATCCGCAACCGGTTATGTACACTTGAATAACATGCAATAAAATCTAAGGTATATTTAAAAATCAAAACATCATAGTTTGCTTCATCCTATTATATTTTAATTTTATACAAATGTGTTAAGCACAGTGGTTAATAATGCGTATAAATGCTAATAAAAAAAAAAAAACATTATTGAATGCATTTTATTTAATCTTTTAAGTCGACTAAAATGAAAAATAAGATGTTTTAAAATTATTAAATTTCCTCCTTTAATAGTTTTTTTTCTACGCCTTAAGGGGGGCTCAGGAATTGATCGATAAGGAAAAACATGTAAACAGATCTCTCGCTTCGAGTCCATAAAAAAACAGAAGTATTCAATGTAATTAATTAAAACATTCTGATATTTTAAAGGTATGTTTGTAGTCTTATAAAATTATAAAATGAAGTACTTCAATGTTATATAATATGAAATATATTTAAATAAATTTATGTAACACAATTTTCGAAAAAAAAATTATGTGTTATATCACCAACACCAAGATATCTTAACGTTGAATTGACACAAGAACCTAATTTTTGATTTAAAATAATCCGGAAACTTTACTCTATAGAATGAATTAAGGATATAACTATCACTCAAAAACAAAATTATTAAAAAAACTCTCAAACTTGAAAATTAAAAAAACTCCTAAAAAATACAACTTTTTTTTCATTATAAATACTCAAAATATTAAACTATCTAAACTATATTAATTCATTCTATAGATAATGATGTTAGATGCATGCAAAAAAATTTAGCCATTCCATCACATAGGTTTTTTTTTAAATCTTGGTGTTAGTCGTCAAAAATCAAGTTTTGAGAAAACGCGACTTAAAGTTGAAATCAAATGGGTGCGGCTATGAAAGTGTTGATACATTAATGCTTATAGCTCCGTTAAAAATGCAAATATTTTTATGCGGTTTTTTGCATTGAGTTCAAAATTAATTGAATAATAAAACTAGATCATAAAAAAATCGAATTTTCGAAAAGTTTTCAACCCCTGAGCCCCCTTAAATATCTTGCGGCAACAGAGCCAAAACTGGCCTTTTTTGTACCTGTGGCAAACGTGAATTTTGGCGCCCATTCTCGCTTCCTCCACAACACAAGACATATTTACAAATAGAATTTTACAAATTTTTTATTAACCAATTTATTTTAAAATTTAAATAAAATAATCAATCAAATCAAATTTAAATCAAATCAATCAATTGTAATTGCTGAATTGTGTAATCTGCTTTGTGAAATATTGATTCATTAAAATCTTGAAAATGGAATCGAAAAGAATCGGAAAAAACAACCTGCTTCTTTATACAAGTTCCTTAGAGTAGAAATTTCTCTTATTTTCATATCATAGAGAGATTCTTCGATGCTTTTGCTTTGGCATGAGAATGATTTAGGACGAGGGAAAAATCAGCAAACAAAATCTTCATTTGGTTCTCCTTAGGTTAAGTGCCGGAACTCATGTTCCATATGCCTTCTCCCCTACTTGCAGACATGTGCCGGAATGTAATTTATTGCAAATGAGTGCTACTATCTGAAACAATAACAAAATCAGCAGTGCATTAAGGATAGGGAACACCAAAATGTCTCCCTCTCAACCAAAAGATTTAAGATTTTATCTCGTTAGGAACTATATAATGTGATGCATTGGTCAGTTTTTTGGTAAAGACGGAATATATTTAAAAAAAGGCTACCAAAAAGGGTATTTTGAACAGAATTTTCCGAAATCATCGTGACTGAAAATTTAAAGAAGTGTTCAAATAAGAAATTGCGCTTTTTTCTGACTCGTTTTTAAATCCATTTTTGCTCTCAAACACATCCAATTTACTGATCCTCTTATTTAGGAACTATATAATGTGATGCATTGATCGGTTTTTTGATAAAGACAGAATATATTTCGAAAAAGGCTACCAAAAAGGGTATTTTGAACAGAATTTCCCGAAGTCTTCGTGATTTGAAAATTTAAGGAAGTTTTCACATAGCAAATTGAGTTTTTTATGACTCGTTTTAAAATCCATTTTCGCTCTCAAACGCATCCAATTTACAGATCCTCTTATTTAGGAACTATATACTGTGACGCGTTGGCCAGTTTTTTGATAAAGATAGAATATATTTTTAAAAATGCTGTCAAAGTGAGTATTTCGCACAAAATTTTCCGAAGCAATCATGATTAAAGAATTAAGGATGTATTCAAACAACAAATCGGTTATTTTATGACTCATTTTTAAATTCAAATTTTTTTTCTCAAATGCATTCAACTGACAGTTTTTTGTTATTTAGGAACTGTATAATGTATTGTTTTGGTCGATGTTTTAATAAATTCAGAATTTATTTCAAAATATGTTGTCAAAATGGGCATTTGAGCTGAATTTTTCTTAAGCTGATTCTGATAAAACCAGTTTTTGCAGAAAAATGAAATTAAAAATTTTTCATAAATGGCCAAATGAAGTTATTAAACTGGGTTTATCTCTAATCATATATATATATATATATATATTGTTGAAATGAGCACTCTTCGAAATTTACCTCCGCCTATAGGACCAGCCGACAGGGATTTTTTTTAATGGCAACACTTTGAAATTTTAAATGAAATTTCGGATTGCAGTTTTTGCTACTACAAATTTTTATGATAAATATCGCACATTTTCAATTTTTACAGCATCGTGTAGGGAAAAAAATGTACTTTTAAATGAAATTTGTTTGAAAGTTGTATCTTGATTTATTTTTGAAATATGAATTTTTTAGTAGTTTTTAATGCCGCTTTTCTAATCGTAGCAACAGGAATACTCCATTTCTATTAAAAGCATAGGAAAAAAGGGAAGAAATTGAATACTGTATCTTTATGTTGCCATTTTCACATTAAAGGGGAAAAAAAGAAATTTAAATATCTTCTGTTATAAAACCCGATGAACTTTGATTTAATTTATAAAATTTAGATTTAGAAGTAAAAGAATATCAGTAGTTTAATATCTGTTTCAGCTAATAGCATTAAGACTTCCTGTTTTGAATCAAAATGATCAAATTAAAATGCCAATTTTTTTTTTTCTGAAAAGGTTAATACAGATACGAAATGTGCATTTGTAAATTATGTAATGATGAAAATGATGCCGGATTTAGATTTCACTAGAAAATTTTTTTATGGCTGAGTCAAAGTTGAATAAATTTTGCTTTTTTTTTAATTGTGGAACACTAGCTTAAGTACCTAAATTGATAATTTTATTTTTTTCTTACTGCTTACATGTACGATTAAAATTTAATTTTAACAATTTCTACAACTGAGTTTTATAGAAATAGTATTTTGTTAATTTGACGTTAAATATCATTTGTTTAAGAGTTAGACTTACCAATATAAAATGCATTTTTTACTATAAATAGTTTTGTAGGTTTATTATAAATCAATGAAACAGTTGTTTTTTAAACAGTTTCTTTCCTCGAAATTCGACGGGTTCTACTTTGTTGTTATAAAAATGCTTTTTTTTCTTTTTTTTTTTAGAATTTATTTTGTTTGTTCAAAGTGATATACAAAAATGGTTACATTTAATTTTTCGCATACTTTTATGATTCAAATGTAGCGAAGTTTATAAAGTATCACTTTGCATATAAAAAGAATTTATATCAAAATAACACCTAAAAGAAATTGTTACTATTTAAATCTATTTTAAAATAGCTTTGTGTAAAATAATACATTCAACAATAATAAAGTCCTGTTGCACGTGCCCCGAACGAAGAAGGGGTGGATGGCAGACAAATGTTCTTATTAGCAAAACAAGTGAGAGGCATTCCTTCTTTTTCTCTTTATTTATTAGTAAATACAAGATTCATTTCAAATGCACTTCACATGCGGTTTCTGGGACCATGTTTATATATGAATACAAAAATGAAGAAAAACAGGAATATCACACATTGGGATATTCCATATTTTAGAATTAAATAAATTTATAATAATTCAGAGATTTTAATAATAGTCTTGCATTTTTGCAAAGATAGATAACACGCTAAAAAAAGAAAATGCATTTTTGTACCAAAGATCATGTTACGAATAAAAAAAGAAAATTTTTATTGGATCAAAAATTATATAGATATCAAAGGACATCCATCTCCCCTAAAATAATAACTTTATGTTTGTACAGTCCTATCGAAAAATGAAATTTTATCCCAACTCCCCACTCCTGCGGAACTACTAAACCCCCTCTCCTCATTCCTGAAATAAAAATGCTTGAATTCAACACCGATCTGAACTGAAACACCATCACTTTTTCTTTCCTTTGAATCATATCTCTCATAGTGTCAAAAAATGCTTATTAAATAGAGCTTACAAATTTTTATTAATTATACCTTTAATAAAAATTCAACAATTATGTACAAACATATATGTGAGTAACATTGACGTCATTCTGTGAATGGCAACTAGAGTTTTCTCTGCCACTCGCCATTGCGCCAGATCGTGACAAAATGCTTTATTTGGGGAGTAAATGAACAACCAGACTCACCAAATTGCGAATGCATTGCATATTTTCATTGTTTACCAAGTCGCACAGGAGGGAAAAATGTACATTTAAATAGAATTGTTTTGAAAGCTGTATCTCAATTTATTTTTGAGATATTAATTTTTTCATGGTTTTAACATCATTTTTGAAATTGTGACAACTGAAATACTTCATTTATATTATATATACAAATATATATATGTGTGTGTGTAAATACCGCAAATAGTGAATTAGTGAATCTTCCTGTTGCCATTTTTTCATAAAAATTGAAAAAATAACATAAAATTTGTGCTACGTCAATATTATATATTATAAAAGAACAAACATTACTGTGTGTAATGCTGACGTTATTTTGCGAATGGCAACACTTTGACAGTTGAGAATAAATTTCCTGCAATTTCTGCAATTATTAATTAAGGATAGTACTGCAACCGATTTTTATTATTATTTTTTTTCTGCGTTTCTATAAATGAATGACAAACACTAAGCATATAATTAAATTAAAAACAATGTTTAAAGCACCAAAACATTTTATTTCTTATTTCAAACTAGTTTCGGCAGCCATAGTATACCGTCATCTGTACAAGTTATGATTGCACAGAACAATGAATAGTGAACATTAGAGCTTGTTGATTGGATACCCAGTAACAGAGCTACACCATTCCCTGTATATGGGCAGTTTGTTTAGTATATTACCGGGGAGTCATGAAAAAAGTTTAACAATAGCATGTATGATGTTAATACATATGTATATATATATATATATATATATATATAAGAGAACATCAACAACAACAAAAAAAAGGCTGAAAATTAATGTTTGGGTAGTACGAGAGTTTAAAAAATAGTTTAAAAAATAAAGTATAGTTGATAGATAACAGTATAAGAGAGTTAATAATACAATAAAGTATTTATAATGTTCAAAAGCAAAAAGCAGAAGTTAAGCTGCCCAATTTCTTCAACAAAAAAGGCTATGTTTTTATTGCCGTACATTTAAAGTATAAAGATCATACTAACAAGGACGGTCTCCATACTGGGCATACTCAGAATTTTATGAAAAAAATACTAATTAAACTACTTACGTATTTAATAAAGGATCAGTCAAAATTAGCGGCGGAATCACATAAGAAAGTATGTAGAAAAATAAAATATTTTCGAATATTTGGCGTGAAAAGACGAAAGAGTCACGCGATTTGGCGAGCAGTCCTTTTCTTCGCCAAAAGCAAACGATTATAATGCAACTCAAAACTGTTAGATATTTAGAATGCCTGTAAATGGTATTTAATGAATTTAAACATAAACAATGAGATACTTTAATATATTATATACATATATATATACATATTGTATAACATATATATATATATATATATATATATATATATATATATATATATATATATATATTACTCGTTGAAGCAGTTATTTAATTAATCACTGGAAAAAATGTTTTCATAGATTAAAAAAAAACATATTGAGAAAAATTATCTTCATACATTTAAGCGTATTCAAAAGTAAAAGCGATATGTTTCCATAGCAACAAAATCTAATCGACAACTCTCAATTGGACTTTGAGCTTGAGACAAATTTAGTTAATTTAAATTAAGAATTTCGTTTTTAAATTTCAAATTTTGATGATGAAATTTAAATATAAACACACATAAATATCGATATAACAAAATTATGCTTAAAACAAACTAAAACTTACAAAACTAAAGTTATTTAAATTGAAATTATCAAAACAAATTCAACATGAAACTTTTTTTTCTTGAATTGTATTTGACATAAAGTATTTTTGAAATTACATTCCATCGCCAACCGGCAATAAATCGCCAAATAACAAAATTTTCACTATTTTTCTACGTATACTGAATAGAGGTTCCTCCGAAATTTTTTTTATAAACTTATATATCCACACGAGAAGAACATTCTGTAATTTTTTCAGATTTTTCGGGGTATGCCCGTATGGAGACCTTCCTTGTAAGTTTTACTAACTTTACCATAGTAAAGTTATAATAAGAATATAATGTTTTTTTTTTTTTTTTTTTTTTTTTTTTTTTTTTTTTTTTTTAAATATAACAGAAAGGAAAGTTAGAAATGAGAAAAAGGTATAAAGGAAGTATTAGCCGCAACGCTCTTCTAAAATGGTGGCATAAAGGGATATTTTACGTTTGGATAGGCTAAGAGCATCATAATCTGGGATCTCGTATACGATCTCATTCGGGACCTTATAGATTTGACACAATAGACTAAAAATTGATCTATTAAAGAAAACATGGATTTTTTTTTTCTTGCTAAGAATTAGATGCTATTTACAAGAGATAATTTTAGAATTATTTCCTGTGGTAGTGTTAAGGTGATATGTAGAACCGTTGCGTATGATTGCAAGTTGTTTATTGTGGAAATAATTTATTCAGACTGGTTTTACAAAGAAAGTCTCCCTCTGGGCAACCATAAGTGATTATAAACAGAATACAAACATTGAAAATTAGTTTATTGTGATAAGAGAGGTTATGACCACGTAGGTGGGGGAGGGGGGAGAGTGATTTGATTGCTCAGAAAAGGAAATAGCCGATAGGATGCTGGTGAAACGGATTTACTAACAAGGTTCACCAGCTTATAAAATTTCTGGAAATCCTAGGAAAAAGCCAATTTAAGATAAACGAATTTGAAAATAAAGTTAGTTCAGCCAATAGAATTGCAACAGGAAATCTCGGGGAACGGGACCTTAGTTCGAATCTATCCCGGACATTTTTTCTTTCAATTAGAAATTTGCAAGAGACGTCATAATTACAAAAATTTTTGAGTGATTTGTGTGTCCGCTCAATTTGTACGTGATAGCTCATTCGCCAGATCATAGGCAGCATCAGCCAAAAAGGCCTTGGTTCGAATACTAGTCTGGGATCGACCCAGATTTGAAATATTACAACTCCTGTAATTTATGTAATCAATTATCTTTAATATTATTTGAAATTCTGAATTCGAATTGGAGAGTGATATTTTGTAGTTGTCATTGAAGTAATAGATTGCGATTTCTTAGACAAAAAACATACCTTTTGTTGAGCACTATTAAAATTCTTTTATTGAAGCAATTAAAAAAAACCTGCATGAAATAATAAAGTATTTAATTTATGTAATTAATAAATATAAAAATTTCAAAAACAAAGCCTTTATTTTCGTGAAAAAAAAAAAAAAAAAAAAAAAAAAAAAAACATTATCACATGCGTGCGTGAATCATCTGTCCCAGAATGCATTTTTTGCATATTTATTTATGCATTTTATAATATTAGTTTAAATTAAAAACTTGAAATTCTTCATGTTTGTATATATGAAAAATAATAAAACCTCCAGAAATCCTCACTTTGAATAATGGGCATTTTTATTCAGAGAACACATTTTTAATGGACCCCAAAAATTATATTTAACGCAAAACATTCGTGGAACCCCAAGAAGACTTTGTGATCCCCCTTGGGGCCCGCAAACCCCAGTTTAACCCCTTGGGGACTGGTATACGTGCCGCATAACCCCTTAACTGGTTAATTCTTTTCTGTTCAATAAATTGAAAATAGCGGACCCACACCACTATTATTTAAGTAAAATATTCGTAAAATTTAGTCTAAACATTTCCGCCATTCAATAGTATGAAAATTTTCTCAAAAATATTAGTGGTGTCAAAAAGCTTTAAAAGATGAACTAAGTAAATTTGTCTTGCCCGAACGCCGTTCGGGCAAACCAGTTACGGGGTTAAGGGGCTCAGAATTCTTTATTAATTTCACCAGTTATTTGGTATTGTAAAGTTTATCTTATTTAATTAGAGAATTTTCGCGATTCATTTAGAGAAAATTTTCTATTTAAAAAAACCGGTGATAAAAAATTAAAAATATGCAAAAAGTCTCATCGCGAAGGGGTTAAGAACCGGTGGCTTATTCAATTACTTTTGTTGATTATATAATTTTAAAAGCATTTCTTTATTTCATCCTAGTTACAGTCGATTTTTACATGTATTCTTGGAGATTGCATCTATCGTGTAAACACAGATTCTTGCATATACTAAACGAATGTTTTCGTTTCCTAAACTCCTCAACCTTTTCATTCTTTGTTTTTTTTTTTTTTTTTTTTTTAATAATTCTGTCAAAAGTTGAGGTTTGTTTAATCAGGCGCCCTTTGACTGATAACCGATGACCTCATTATCTCGTCTTTATTTTCGTAGAATTGAGTAATGTCAGAGTACTACATAGACAGATAGTTCATAACATAATTATAATGTGAATGATTGCGCTCATGGAGAAGCACATAAGTGAGTACTTTAAAAACTATAATTTGCATTTTCTAGCTACATAATTCTGAATTAAAAAAATTGCTATTGCTCGAATGTTAAATTTTTTTATACGTTAAGGGAGCGACGATACTGGCCAAAATTAGATGTCTAATACAACTGACATTGATTTTTTTTTTTCGACAACTACTATTAATGTCAATATTTGAAATAAAAAATATTAATATCCGTATTTCAAAAAAAAAAAAAAAAAAAAAAAAAAAGAGTAAAGTTACAAACATTACACAAAAATCCCTAAACATTCAAATTTACTTAATTGATTTTAATTAGCAAAACTTTTCTAAAATTTATCAAACGATTACGTAAATCTTTTAATGTAATTTCAAAGTTCACGCAAAAAGCTTTAGAAGATAAATTTTTCATGAATTCGTATTTTCTTTACATAAAGAGTTAATTCATCTAATGGTTATGAAACTCATCGAGAACTTATTGATGAGTATAAGATAATATTGATGAGGTTAAGCTAAAACTATGGAAATATATAAAAGTGGCAGAAAAAGACTTAATAAATGTACAAGTTAGTGTTATACAAGTGATAATTTCTAAGTAGTTAATATATACATTGAATCTACAGAATTACGAGTCCTGAAATTTCCCCAATGTGTTTCACTTTAATGTTTGTTATAAATAATCTATCTTCTTTCATGGTGCATCAATGGACTAGATCAGTGTTGAATTTAGGGGGTGACTCCGGGGAGGGGCATTCACCCCGGCCCTGGAGCAATAAGATGTCCCTCGGAAGATTTGAGATTTTGTGCTTTCATTGGTCATAAAGTGCAATATCCCTCGCTTTTTAAATGCGACTATAAGTAAAAAAAAATTTCATTAAAAATTTATGTTTTATTTTGCTATTGTTACTTTATAAATATGCATTTTTACCAAAACTGCATGATTTTTTTTAAAAGCTACGTATTTTTCTAGCTTTTTGACTAAAAAATCAATTTTTTGTATCACTCTTCTAGGTCAAATGTTACATTGTAAAAAAAAAAAAAAAAAAAAAAAATAGTTCTGTAAATTTACAGAAATTTGTAGCTTTACTGAAGCATCTACTAAAATTGCAGTAATCTTACAAAAGTTTTATCTGTAACAGAGGTTACAGTTACATAAAAAATGCTAGGCATCCCGGTTTCCTTAAAAAATTCTAAGTAACCTTACAGATTTTTTGATTTTCAGTGCAAATCTGTATTTGTTAAAAGAATTTTTGCTGTTGCCTTTACATGAAATGTTCTAGAAATCCCAGTTTCCTAGAAAATTTTTAGTAATTTTACAGATTTTTTTTTCACAGTGTAACAGTTTTAACAGTTCAAATTCATATGCACGTTTTCACGGTTAGTAAAAATATTTGTAAGGTTATTAAATATTTTTTAAGAAACTGGGATGCCTAAAACTTTTTATGTAGTGCAATCCTGGTACAGATAAAATATTTGTAATGTTACTGTAATTTTTGTAGATTCTTGTAGATTACAAAGCTTCAGATTACTGTAGCGTTATAAAAACTATTTTTGTAAATTTACATTTTTTTATGTACAGTGTAGAAATAAAATTTCATTAAGCGTACATATTCATGTAATTTTACTGTAAAATTGTATTTTCTTTCTTTTATAGTGTATTATGAGATATCCCGTCCATTCATTTTGTTTTTTCGAAGTTTTCCCACTCATCAGCTGACAAGCTGAATTTATTATAATATATCAATGAAAATAAACTTCTGTTCTAATTTAATATATACATAGTTATTCAATGTGAATGAATTTTTATAAACACGGTGCATTTCTTAAAAAAAAATAATAATAAATAATAATAATCCGAAATAGCCTTAAATGCTAAAGCGTCAAAATTGTATAAGTTCCCTCTCAATAACTATTTAAAAAATATGTTCTACCTGATATGGTAAAAGCTTGAAAATTTTCATTTTTGAAAAAAAATTCTTCTTACTTTTTACTACGTTATAATTGTATTTTTAGCTGTTCTATTAATTGAAAACACATTTTCGCTCTGCGCAATATAAAGTCACTATAATACGTTTTTATGCTCAGCCCATTTGTTTTCGACGTCTAAGAAAAAATTATTTATTGGCAGTAAAAACTTTAATAAAGTGCAAGCTGTCATGTTAAAAAGGCCGCGACCTTTTTTAACACACTTCTTTATCTCTCATTTCAAATGTACTTCCTTAATAAAAATTTCACGACCCAGTTTGACAATAACTCACTTCTGTCCATTCGTATGAAAATACGAAGATTCATTAGAAACTCAATGATTTTTAGCTCACAGGCTATCAAAACCTGAGAGCTTATGTACCCGTCTTTTCTGTATGTATGTACGTACGCGCGTAACTCATGATAAAAATATAAAGATTCATTCGAAATTTTAGATATAGGTTTATTATAAAGCGCTACCCTGATTAGTTTTGAGAGTTCATTCGATAAGTATAAGAAGGAGAGTGGTGACTAATACCCCTCCCCATAATTTATATAAATGGGTTTTTCATGCAGAATTATCAGTTTTCGCTCAAATCTTAGGTAGAGGATCCTTCTGAGGAGATACCTCCGTGATTAATATTGGGTTTTTATTAGATAAGTGTTAAGAAAGTGAACGGGGGCTAATGGTCCTCCTTGATTTATGTAAATGGGTTTTTCATGCAGAATTACCAGATTTCGTTCAAGTCTTAGATATTGGATCATTCTAATAAGGTGCCTCCGTGATTAGTATGGGGTATTCATTGGATAAGTATTAAGAAGAGGAACGGGGGCTATTCCTTCCTTAATTTATTTTCCAAAGGGCATTATTATATAAGGCTGTAATATACAATTAGTGTGCGTAGCCTGTGCGGCGGCTCTATGCCATCATTTTAATTGGGCAATATTCTTTTCATTATTTATTTACATTGCAGAAAATTCTCAAGAAGAAAAGAGATGTCTGAAAAGTTCATTTTATCCTATGCCGATTACGCCACATTTAGCCTTCTCTTGGTGGGATCTGCATCAGTTGGACTGTACTTTTTAATCTGCGGGAAGAAACAGAAATCAAACGATGATTACCTCCTTGCGGGCAAGGACATGTCCATATTCCCGATATCTTTTTCACTCATGGCTACTTTTATGTCGGCCACAACCCTCATGGGAATACCTGCAGAGATGTATCTATTTGGGACGAACATGACATTCATGAACTTAGGCTTTATACTGGGACCTATGATAGCTTCCACACTATTTCTGCCAATATATTTCAAGACGGGTGTTTCAACATCTTATGAGGTAAGTGCCACCTTATATTACTGTAAGTAATTATCTGAAGAATAAATGGAATCTCCTATACTTACCATGTTTAATTAATGTCTTTTCTCAGAAACTACCAAAGATATTCACCTCTTATATACAAATTTTTATACATAATTTAAATAAATCTTAATAAACTGAAGATAACTTTATAAAAAGATATATTTTTTAGGTATACTTTTTAAATATCTGTAATGAAAACTCCTTTTAAATCACAAAAACTTGCATTTCCAGTGCGGTGAACTGTGACATTTTGTGACAAATGGGACGTGGGAGTCAAAAATATTGAAAGAAGTATGACATCACTTACGGACAATTCCTTGAAAGTTTATGTATATAATATATATGTATGAAGTAAGCAAATTGAATTCTTTAAAGAATTTTAATTTTTGTCATCGTAGAAAGAAAAGTACTACACCATTAAAAAAAAATTAAATATTCTAAAATATTAAAAAAAAAAAATGATTTTATTCCTAATTTGACTTAAAACTGCCCTAAAGATCAATTATGCAATACATTTGGTACCAAATAACTTTCATATATTTATCCATCCCATTTGCACTTACAAAAATATACTCGTCTTAATCCTTTAACAGAAGATTTTAATAAAGCGTATTTCTCCTATGGCTTTTCATTTCAATGACGAAAACAGAAAAAAGCTGTTTCAGATTTTAGTGCTGGTAAAGGGAAATCTTATTTTACTTGCCAAAGTATGAAGAAAAGGTTTCTGAATATAATTTACAGAACCCAAGAGACGTATAGAAAATTGAAAAGCGTAATATATTTTTTAATTAATGGCAGAATTATTTCATCAACATAATCTTAATTGCTATTTGTACTCTTTTTGCACCTTAACTTCACTATGTATTTCCAATTGGTAAAAAAAAAGTGTTTCAATTTTTTTAGTACATTCTGCATACGGATATTTCATTCTGCATGCAGTAAAAGCATTCATACGGATTTTTATTTTAATTTATTTTTCGAGTGGCATTTTAAGAGGAAATAAAGTAAATATTCTCAAGGCTAAGCCGATTTATTCTCGTACTAAAAAAAAAAAAAAAAAAAAGCTAACATAAATTTATTATTAATATTTTCGGTCTCACTCCCAATTTTTATGTAATTTTTATTCTAATGTTATTCTCGCTGTTAGTTCCAACACATTTTTTACATTGTAAAGAATGATACATGTTTCTTAATCTACGAAAATTTACTATAATCAAGAAAAAATATACATAATATAATTTAAAATATTTCCTTTAAGTTAAATTATATTACTATATTATATTAATTATAAATTTAAATATTTGCTTAAATATTTCCTTTGAAAAAATAGTTCTTTTACCTTTAAAAACCTTTAAAAACTCTTTATTCCCGAAATTTAAATAGGAATTTATAAAAATAAAATTTTATACATATGAGATTAGCGATTTTTTTTCTCGTTTTCCAGAATCAAAAACAGGAATAAAATTATACAAGAATGTGCACTATATGCAAGTGCACTTATATATGATTAAATAAATAATACTACTACATAAATATGGTATTTCCTACTAAAGTATATTTTATTTTTCTTTAAGTATCTGGAGAAACGTTTCGGAAAAACAACAAGAAGAATTCTCTGTATTATATACTTACTTCAAAATGTAAGTGATCATTTTCTTATTTATATTTTTAAAAATAATTTTTTACTTTAAGAATATTTTTAAATTTATCTGCAATTTTAATTGAAGAAATAGTTAAAAGTGTATGTCATGTTTAAAATAATCAATGCTTAAAATAATATCTGCGCTTTGTTGCTATATCCTACTTGCTCTATTGCTAGTTGAGTGAAATTTATTCACGCAGTATAGAAAAACAATAGAAACACTTGGTTTTGCCCATATAAACCCTCTTAGCTTTATAGTTAAAATAGATAATAAAAAGAATATTGCCCAGTTAAACTGATGGCATTTAGCTCACAGGCTATGTCTAAATTTTGAACAAAAACTGGTAAATCTGCACGAAAAACCCATTTATATAAATTAACGGGAAAGGCATTAGCCCCTGTTCCCCCTCCTATGCATATTGAATGAACTCCCAAAACTAATCAGGGAAGCGCCTTATCAAAATAAACATATATCTAAAATTTCAAATGAACCGGATATTAATATCATGAGTTATCGTGTTACGCACATACAGAATGGACGGGCACATAAGCTCTCAGGCTTTGATAGCCTGTGAGCTAAAAATGCAACAGTATGGTAATCATAATAACGGAGCTCTGTACATACATACTTTCACTAACAGACAATTCGGCAAAAAAGAAAGCACTTTGACTTATAGAAAATAATTTCGGTTTTAAATGAGACCGTGCATTTTCTTTACTGCATATAATGGAAAAATACACGATTTCCTTCACAATATAGAAAAAATATTAAATAATTGGCGTAGCATTAAGTGAAACTATTTCATATAGTATCCGTTTATGTACATCTCAACAGCCCTTGGGTTTTTTGGCTATCTATTGTAACACAATGCTAATTATACTACAATCGCAGCAAAAAAAAAAAAAAAAAAAAAAAAAAAAAAAATCTTGACATTTACGATTTCAGATGTTTTGTTAAATATCAAGAAATATACATGAGGAATGACTCTGAAACTCCAGATGTATAAACAAAATAGTACAGGTCATATATTTTCGAAAAGATTTTTTTTCCAAAATCTAATGGGGGATCGTCAACAAATTGAAAAGAATGAATATCTTTTGAATAACCCTGTCAAAACTATTGTAGTAAAAGCATTCAAACTGCTAATTATGATTAAATGATTTATGGTAATAAATTGTGTTCATTTTTATACGGATGGCATGCATACTCGTAAAAAATTAAAGTTTTTATAAAAACAGTCAAATTTTGCCAAGTTTTTTGCTTATAATTTGCAGAGTTCTCAATAAAAAACAATGTTCTTTTCAGAAAATATGAAAAACGACATTGTACATAATAACCTGTAATCAAAATTAAAAAATATTAATAATTATATGAAAAATGAACAGATTTACTAAATAAATTTTCACTGCGCATGCGTCAACTCTATAGAAATTTCATTTGCACATTGTGTTAGCTAAATATACAGGGCAACTTTTGTTGAAGTTTCAAAGCTTGTTTTTAATTGCTTGAAAATTCTGAAAATTATCGTCCATTCCCAAAAATAAACAAAAAAATGAGGGGCGGTATCCATATTCCATTGATTAGTGCCTACACAGTAATGCACGTACTACTATACTTGGATACAGCTCCTCATCTTTTTGCTTAATTTTGAAAATAACGGATTTTGATCTTCTTCTATCAACGATAACCTTAATTTCTCTACGAGTACACATGCATCCGCATAAAAATGGACACAGTTTATTACCATAAGCCACTTAATCATAATCTGCAGTTTGAACGTTTTTTACTACATTGGTTTTGACAGGGTTATTCAAAAGATATTCATTCTTTTGCAATTTGTTGACGGTCCCCCATTGGATTTTGGAAAAAAATTCTCGAAAAAATTTATGAGCAATGCATCTTTTTTATAAGAAATCTGTACTAAGAATTATTACAGGCTAATTCAAAGTTAAGGGTTTGATATACTGAAAACAAAGAGGAAAGGTACATTATGCTTCAGTTTTTGTCTACCTCTCTTTATTGCGTGTTTTGTTTTCCTTTAGAAATTATTTTAGTTGAATTTTTCTCTGTTGTCTACATTGCCTGAAAAAGTGTTATTGCCCGAATTAAAATACATTTTCCAATATTTCCTTTTTATGTCTAGTTTTCATTTTATGTATGTGTATTTTATGAAACAAATTTAATGATTTTCATTTTATTTCTATTTAACGAATTTTCTTTATAAGGATGTGTTTAAGTGTAATAATGAAACTTTTTTTAAGTGGAAGTTTCATTGCATATATTACTTTTTAACGCAATTTTTCAATTATATTCATTGTTGTTGCAATTAAACATCATCAATAGTCCAAGAGGAGACAGAACAAAAACAGATGTTATCGAGAACAAGATAAAAAACTTTTTTTTAATGGAAGAGTAGTAATAGGGGAATCTAATGATCCATGTCTCTCCGAAGTGAAGTGATGCATAAGCCAAAATGACCATTAAAACTAATATACCATCAGCGGTTGCCTCGTAGGTTTAACATTGCATTTGTCGTACATTCAAAGATAAGAAAACATGAAAAACTGGGAGCAGGAAAACACTATGATAAACCTAAGAGTGGGCCACTAATGGATTTAATTTTTAGCTTATGCACCACTTCACTTCTGGCGCAAATGGATTATTAGATTCCCCTATTACTTCCATAAAATAAAGGTTTTTTTTTTTTTTTTTTTACTTTTTTTTTGTTCTCGATAACATAAGTATTTGTGCTGTCGGCTCTTGGACTATAAATAAGGTCAACTTTTATAACCTTTGTTCACGCATTTCTTCGTAAATTTAGAACGCTATGCAGTCTGCTGTTTTACACAAACTGCGCATATGCACATATATGGAATTCTTCCTTCTAAAAGTTCTTTCGGAATTATAATTAACTCATAATTAATTCAGATCTGACTCCGGTTAACTTTTAAATATTTATATTAAACATTACTATTTACAAAAAAAGACTATTTACAAAAAAAAATATTTACATCTTAAACAATCATAAGCTTTAGTTTATTCGTCGTCTCTCTCTTACATTCTTCTTACAATAACTAAAAACATTCCATTCTCCATCAACTCAGTTCAGTTCTTTTTCTGCCGCATTTCGTCTGACTTCGTAGGAATGAATAGCTGCTTCAAAATCGTCTGCCTTACTGAGAGTATTTTTCATGAGAGTTGCGATGAGTAGAAAATAATATGCAGATCTAATAGTAGAGGGGATTTCCCATATTTCGGCCATATTGATCAGGCATTCGTCCTCGAATGTATTCTTGTTGGCTGGAAACAGCAGCTGGATCATCTGGAAAAATAAAGAAAAAAACACAGCAGCATCCAAAATCTAAATTGAAAAAAAGAAGTCATCATAATGAAAATTTAACTAATTTCTTCCAAAATAAATTCGTATTCCTTTTTTTTCTTTTCACGTCTTTTCGTCTTCTTTTTTCTTACATCCTTTCGTCTTCTTTTACCTTACATCTTTTCGTCTTCTTTTTTCTTACGTCTGCTCGTCTTCTTTTATCTTATGTCTTTTCGTCTTCTTCTTTCTTACGTCTTTTCATCTTCTTTTACCTTACGTTTTTTCGTCTTTTTCTTTCTTACGTCTTTTCGAGAATAAAGTTAAAATTCTTTTAGTTGTCAGCCCAGTGGTTTCTCATAGTCGGTATAGTGTCACAATCGGTGAAATTCTCTTTTTTTTTTACTTTGTCAAGCTTCGTCCGTCCACGGCTTCATGTACTCTGCGCAAGTACTGGTGACCATGGGACCTTCGTTGAATCCAAGTTTCTTTACATCGTAGCTGTCATTATTTTTTACTTTTATGACTTTGTATGGACCTAAATATTTTGATTTTAATTTAAAACCTAGACCTTGTTGTGTTCGTTTTATAGTAACCACATCATTAAGCTTGAATTTGTTAGCTTTCTTTCGTCTGAGGTTGTAAGTTTTGCGGTTTTCTTCTTGGACTTTTAAAATTTGTTTTTTAGCATTTTTTCTCATATCTTCGAGATTATTTGTAAAATCAGATTCAGCATTCAGAAGACTAGTAATCTCAATGTTATTTTTTAGTTTCATTTTTGTACCAAACATCAATTCAAAAGGGGTTGTGCTTATACTTCTCTGAAAAGTCGAATTTATCACCTGTTGGACGTCGCTAACATGTGTGTACCATTTTTTAGGATTACCGACAGATAATTTAGACAGAACAGATAATATAACAGAATTTAGACGCTCAACTTGGCCGTTAGACCTGGGTAATCAGTGGTAATCGGGATATGTTTAATATTTTCATTGATGCAATAATCTTCAAAAGCTTTAGAGGTAAATGCAGGACCTTTATCTAATATTATGTGAACTGGATTTCCAAAGACAGATTTTTGGATTTTAATTTAGAAATTACTTCGGCAGCATCGATAGATTTTGTGGGATACAACCAAACAAATTTTGTGAATGCGTCAATGACCGAAAGGATATGTTTATAATTTTTATTCGTGCTTTCCAATGGACCTAAGTGATCAACATGGTACGTATGTAACGGAGTTTCTTCTTTTTCTATTGGGTGAAGTAAACCTTCTTGTTTACCACATTTTCAATTAATTAAAATACAGGGAGCACAATTTGCTATACATTTCTCAATTTTTTGTTTAACTTTGGGGATGTAAAAATAATTTTCTAAATTTTTCTCTGTTCTTGCAACTGCGTAATGACCTTTTTTGTGAGCGGCCTTGATTATATTCATTTGCATGTCTTCCGGTACAACTAATAAATCATTACCATTAACACATTTATAAAGAACATCATTTTTAACGAGATAATCATCATAAGATTTTACTTTTAGGATTTCTTTTATTGTTTTAATATGCTCATCGGTTTCTTGAGCTTGGATAATTTTTAAAGTTAAGCTATCTTGGATTACCATACAAACAGGATGTCTGCTTAATGCATCAACATGCCTCATACTACTACCGTCTCTATGTTCAATAACATAATCAAAATCGGATAACATAATTGCCCATCTAGCTATTTTTGTACTCATTTCTTTTTTATCCATAGTCATTTTAAATGCATTACAATCGGTTACAATTTTAAATGGAATACCTAGAACATGTACTCTAAACTTTTTCAGGGCTTCAATTACAGCTAAAACTTCTAATTCGTAGCTTAAGTACTTTCGTTCAGCTTCGGTGGGTTTTTTTACTGGCGAAATAAACTGGATGAAACTGATTATCTACTGGAGATTGTTGCATTAAAACAGCTCCATAGCCATCAATACTGGCATCACAATGGATTTCGGTCGCACTTTTGGGATTGTAAATCAAAAGTACTCGTTCTGACGACAAAATACGTTTGAGTTCATTAAAAGCTTTTTGTTCTTCTATCTCAAATTTAAATTTGGGCTCTTTTCTTAAGAGGTCACTTAACGGTTTAGCTATAACCGAATAATTTCTTATAAATTTTCGAAAATATCCTGTCAATCCTAAATAACTTTGAACATCTTTGATACACTTTGGTTCGGGAAAATTTATTACTGCTTTAGTCGTCAGTGGAGAGGGATACAATTTAACATTTATGATTCTATACCCCAAGAAATCAATTTTCTTGGGAATCTTCAAAAAATTGCATTTTTTAAGATTTAATTCTAACCCATATTCCGATGCAGTTTCGAGAACAAGTTTTAATTTTTCTAGACCTCCAGCTTCGTTTTTAGCAAGAATTATTAGGTCATCCATATAGGTAACTACAGTGTGATCTTTTAATAGGTTTCGAAATACATTATAAATATACTTTTGAAAAACACTAGGGCTATTGGTCAACCCGAATGGACATTTTAAAAATTCGTATTGTCCTTCATGTGTGACAAAAGAGGATAACTCTGAACGTAAATTTTTGTCAGCAATGTGATTTAAATCAATTTTAGGCTCATCCAAAACATTTACAATATTAACTAAAAAGTCATTAGACTGAACTTCAGCTTTAAACAGTTTCACTTCATTCTCAGAAATAGTTAATGTACCTTGATGAATAACATCAGTGCCAATAATTAAATCAAAATTAATGCAATTGTCATTAACGAAAAAATGGTAACTTTAAATTTTGAACTATCTACTTCGATTTCTGAATTGAAACAACCTTCTGGTTTAATTGAGGCTTTTCCTAGACCGGTCAAAGTGATATTCGTAGGTTTTAACTCTACAAAGTTCTTCAAATTATCATAAATACTTTTCTTTAACAAAGTCTTTTGGCTACCAGTATCTATTAAAGAGATTAAACGCAAAGAATAAAGCTTCATCTCTTTCAGAATTAAATCTTGGGATGTAATAGTGTTTACTTGTGACTGAGCGTTTTTAACATTTGTATCTTTAGATTTATTACACTGAAATGATTTATGACCATAAGCGTTACAAGCAAAACAAAACGGCTCTTTATCTTTATTTACACAGTTAATGCTCTTATGATTATTCCCGTCACAATTAAAACAATGCATATTTGGCTTTACAGGCTTAAATTTGTTCTTAACTTCAACTTCGGATTTAATTTTAAACTTAGTTCCTTCATATTTATGAGATTTTGCATTTTCATATTCCGACCTTATTTTTTCATAAACCTTTAATTTTTGTTTAAATTCAGCAATATTTGGGCAACCGTACAAAAAGGATATTTTAAAAATAGGGTCATTAATTCTATTTATTACATACTGGATAAGAGCAGAATCTTCAATATTGCCTTTTGAGCATAATTGTTTCATATTTAAAAAATATTCGTCCAATGATTCATGTGGTCTAATTTTTCTTTTGGATAGCAATTCATGTAATTCAGCTGAATTGCACGTTTGACCAAATTCAGAGATAAGTAAGGACTTCAATTTTGACCACGAATTAATTTTCATTTCACTTTCACTAAATAATTTAGCTTTGCCTGTCATACGGCGTTTAGCCAAAATCAATTTGTGCTAATTTGTGTGTCACTAACATTAAAGAATGAAACAATATCTTCAAAATCGGCAAGCCACTTATTAATATTTTGTACTTCAGTACCTTGAAACATCATTATCATTGTTTCTATGTCATTTATAGAAATACTAGGTTTAATAACATAAGCAGGAATTAGAATTTTCTGATTTTCATTACTTTCACAACTAGAACTACCAGAATCATTTCTCATATTATTCTCAAAAACAGTTGAAATATTTACTTTAGTTAATTCGTCGTCTCTCTCTTACATTCTTCTTACAATAACTAAAAACATTCCATTCTCCATCAACTCAGTTCAGTTCTTTTTCTGCCGCATTTCGTCTGGCTTCGTAGGAATTAATAGCTGCTTCAAAATCGTCTGCCTTACTGAGAGCCTTGTTCATCAGAGTTGCGATGCGTAGAAAATAATATGCAGATCTAATAGTAGAGGGGATTTCTCATACATATACATATACATTCTTGCTTGCTTCCAGCTGATTAATGGGATATCTTGATAAAATATCACTAGAACAATATAATTATTGCAGGTAAAAAAAAAAAAAAAAAAATCTTAGCTTTTTTATACGTCAAAAAGACTAGACAGCCTCGTTTTACTTGCTATTCTTGATTATATATGGGCTATTTACAGTTGGAAGTTAGGATTACAGACGTGGTTAAATCGAATCCAGTCCACCAATACATCTCTTCAACGTGAGTAATCTGATACATTCTAATGCAGACGAATGATTTAACCAGTATTTAAGTAAAATAATTGCTGATTCTGGAATATTTAACAAGGGAATTCTGCAAAGTAGCTAGTTTTATTTACGCCATCAAATGTTGAGTGGATTTCATTTTAATTGCAAGAAATTATTACTGGCATAGCTCGATTTTTCTGCTGAGTGTGGTTGTTACTATGCATGCACTGTATTAAACTTCTATGCATCATCTCCTACGGTCAGTGACCTTACCATTTGGCATATACAGTCGGTTCTCATTAATTCGAACTTGTCAGGACCACAAGAAATGTTCGAATTATCCGAAGTTCGAATTATGAAAAGTTTGAAATGAAAAAATGCTTAATATGGTAGTATTACAAAGGAATTAATGTTATAGTGTTTTTTAATTTATTTTGTCTGTTATCATTAGAATATGACTTAATATTAAATTAGAATGTATAAATACATAAACTAATTAAAAGATTAGAAACAAGCACAATGGAAGAAAAATTTGGAGCTTCACTGATGGACAGACGGGACACTAAGAAAGTCAATATCAATTGCATAGGATTATTTGCATACGCATTTTGAACAATTTTCACAAAAATCAAAGAAGGAAAGTTATTCAAATGATCTGAAATCCGTAAAAAAGAAAATAAAAATGAAAAATCGGAATTCTCGTTAGTTCGAATTAAACGTAATCAAGAGAAAATGAGTTCGAATTAATAAAAATTTTTGATGTTATTCGGCCATTGAAAATTTCGGTATTCATGTTTAGTTCGAATTAAGCAAAGATTCGAATTATCCGATTTCGAATTAATGAGAATTGACTGTACACAATTAATTTTTTACCGCCAATAGTTAAAATACATAAAAAATCTTATCCAGGAATAGTCCAATGATCCAGGAATAACACTAATGTATACACTAACCAAAACCAGTTTTAATAAATAATTTAATTATTGTAAGTAAAAAATTTCTTAGTTTTTAGGTGCATTCGTAATTATGTAAATACGTAGCACCTATTGTTTTACATAAAATTTATTTTTTACAAGCAATCATTAAAATATGATGCAAAATTAAAAATCGTAGTTGAAAATTTGATATGCCTTGAAATTTACCAGAGTTAGCGACGATATCCTTTTTAGAAAGAGATAGTGATCCAGGAATAGGTTCCCACTGTGGCTGAGTTGTCAAGGCACCACACTGCTAATCGCTTGAGAACATAAGTGGGCTGTAGGTTCAACTCCTGCTGGCTCCGTTGCGCACTCTTTGTTAAGTTCCTGGATGTAAGTGTTTGGTGTTGTAAATTTCCTTGTGCTATCTCGCCCTTGTTTATAGATTACGATTTTTGAGGCGGGAACTCGATGTCAAGCACACAAGTTAGATGTTGTGTTCAATAAATAAATAAATAAAATAAATACAATCATAACAGTCATGTATACACTACCCAGAAACATCTTCCATTATGTAGCTGCCTGGCATAATAAGTTTTCAACACTCTAATTCCCATGGTACAATACATTCAAGAAATTCTGTAATTAAGAGAATCTGAATTCATACCACAAAATTTCAATAATAAATTTTATTTTATTTTACGACGGAATGGCAATTATGAAATAAAATGGATATGACAGTAAATTGCTCCACATTACACTGTTTTATAATAGGCAAGGAGGTGTCTTCCGACACTCAGTTCCAGTGCTTCGTCCAAATATGGAATAAAAACAAATCTGTTAACCCCTTGTGTTAACCCCTTGGGGACGAGCGACATCTATAGCGCCGCAAAAAGCTTAAGAATTCTTGTTTATCCCCACCGGTAAAATTTTACAGCAAAATTTGCCTTATTTAATCGGAGCATTTCCTCGATTTAATTAGGCATAAATTTCTGTTTTTAAAAACCCATGACAAAACATTATAAATTCGTAAAAAGTTCTTGTCGCGAAGGGGTTAAAATTCTGCTTTCTGTTAGGAATATTTGAATTAAAATATCGACTAAATTGAAAACATTCGTGATAGCACATATGCTCCAAAAAACATTAGAGGTTAAAACAAGATGTTATGTTAGTTATATTTGGGTTATAATTTTTTATCCTCTAAAGATGTGACATTTAATTGCGTTTTTAATTTTTGCCTTTAAAATTATTAATTTATAAAGTTTCACACACGTTTGATACACTTTCTAAATGGATACTTTTATGTACTATTTTTTCCAGTTCTCGCTAATCCCAACTGACTTATAGAATGAATCTTGTATATATATCAAGTAAAAAATATATAGTATAGAATATTTAATTCTATAGAATGTATTTTAGGTTTTATTCAATGGCGCTTCATTGTATGCTCCGGCGCTGGCTTTGAGTGCTGTTTCTAACATTTCAATGTGGATGTCTGTGGTCTCTATAGGAGTTGTCTGCACTTTCTACTGCACACTTGTGAGTAATTCTGTTGTGAACAGCTATAACAATTAATATTAGTATCTATTATTCAAATTTTAGTGTTAATAATTAATGTATAGAAATATAATAATTTTAACATTATTAAAATTTGAGTGTTACAAACTTAGGATAGTAACACAAACTTGACGCTAATTTAGTAATGAATGATAATCAATCCTAGCGTTCTTGTCAAATTTCTCGCTTTCATTTTATATTTATGAATGTGTTTTCCTAATATTCAATTAATTAATAATTCCTATGGATGAATAGGATAAATGATGGCAATGTTTAACATGGTATCTATGTACTTCTCAGATTTGTTTGTTTTCTGGGGATATTATCAATTTTGAAATAAGCTCCTTATTGTAAAAAACAGCAACCAAAATCAAAAAAGGTAAAAGATACCCAATTAAAAATTTACTGCATCTATTCTAACGACAACAACCACTCTGTCATTAATTTAACATTGCAAGCATCTTCGCATTACCGAGCTTAACCTCTAAATATTCACAATATCATCTGCGTATATGCTCAAAAGTTTGGTACATATGCTTATAAAATGTCAAGGTAAAAAGTAACTACCAGGTTTTTAAATCAATCAATATAAATTTTTAAATCGATTAGCAGGAAAATCAGTTTTAAGTTCTGAAAGTGAGACCATGTTAAAATTTTTATCAGTTGGCATGTAATCAAGAAAATATAACATGTTATGTTTAAAAATTTGCAACAGATGTGATAAATGCATCAGGCAACTATTTTTTAATTCGATTTTGCACTTCTTTTTCAAAACAAAAATCATTTACATACGCCTTGAAAACTTTTTCAAGTGAAATATACTACAAAATAGATATTTTAGAAATAATGGTGCAAACAGAATATAAAAACTGTTGACTGTTGTTGCCATGCATTATGAGATAACGCTAGCAAGATTTGAAGATAAGTCAACCTTGCAGAAATTAAGTGAATGAGTTAGGAATTAGTTTAAAAAAATTCCAAAGAGCTAAAATGTTTTAGACAATGCTTGAGATAGCGATGTTTTTCATAAAAAAGTATATAACACAGAGTTTTTTTTTTTTTTTTTTTTTTTTTTTTTTGTTAAACGTCTTTTATCTACAATATTATAGAGATAAGTTTGTGAGTATGTCAACGCTGTTCTGAAGAGACCGCTGCACGTAGAGTTACAAAGTTTCGAGGGAAGGTACCTCTGTACATGAAGTTTTGCACTTCGAAGCCCGATTTCCCATTTTTTCGATTAAATTTTTTTTTTTAATTTTTTAGTCATTTTTAGCGTTCTTTTTATGTTTCGAAGCGATTTTGCCACATTAGGGAAAGAAATACGGTTTCATTTTTTTTTAACCCAACATAGTAAATTCACTTCTTTTTAAATAAAACTTATTCAGAATTCATGCAGTGATTTTTGATTTTTTAATGAATTTTTTAATGCGATTTTTTGTATTTTTTCGCATTTTGCGGCTATTTTTTGACATTGATAAAAATAAAATTGTTTCAAACTTTTACATAATTTACTAAATTTTCTATGTTACGATTTTTGAATTTCATCGATTTTTAATGCGATTTTAATGTGATCTTTGATGTAATTTTTAACGATTTTTCGAGTTTTTGTGCATTTAAAATAGATATTTTTTTCATTTTTATCAATATTACAGGTTTTTTTTAAATGCATCATATTTATCACGGACCCAGGCAAGGCCGCACAGGTCAGCTAATTTTGAAATAAATCGAAATAAATGATGAATTTAAACACTTTCTTCAAAACCGATTTCTGCAGTTTCGGAAAGCAACATTATGAAGCGGTGAAAGGATGACATATACTTTTGATCATTAGTAATAACAAAATTCACAATCTTTCGTGCAGGTATGAAAATCTGCCTGGGCCACTTCTTTAATTTATCGCTGATAAAAATCAATCTTCTGAGTTATTATTATGCTTGTAATTTAAGACATGATCTAAATACGGGATGACAAGATTAGGAAGTCTAGAAGAAAAATGTAATAGCCTGAACCTTATTATTTACTTCATTTGTATCACAATATATGAAAATATTGTCAATTATACCACACTGTAAAAAAAAATTCAAGAGGTTACTAAAAACTTTTTAGTAAATTTGTATTCCACAGAATTTTTTAGTAACCATTACAAACTTTATTTTGCAAGTGAAACAAGCATTTCTTTTGTAAACTGAACGAAAGAATTTTTTGTATAACTAACTTAAAAATTTTTAGTATGAGCCACCAAGCAAATTTTAATAATAGCTCCAAAGCTATTTTTAATAACCATTACGAGTGCCCGAAGGGCAGGAGCTTCCTTCGAGCTACATCCAGAAGACTGAAGCGGAAGATTTTCGGCAAAACCGCAATAGATGGCAGCGCCAAACATTGCTACCATCTCCGACAGGATTTTCTTAATCCCTTTATTAACGAGTACTTACACTACACACACTCGGGGCGCATTTGGCCAGTATCGAACCCGGGACCTTTTAGCCTGAAGTCCGTTACTATAACCACTATGCTATCAAGGCCACACCAAGTGAGTTTTAGTAATAGCTGTTAAAAATGTAAAATTATTAGCTCTATTCTTTGCTAACTTTTTTCTAGTAATTCTTACAGATTTTCTTGTAACCGAGTAAGATTGCTAAAAATTTTTTAGTAATTACAAGGATCAGTAAAGTTTTTTTAGTAGATCGATCCTTTTTTTTTTACAGTGCATTTTTGTGTGTGGTACATGTTTTGGAGATAATTTTCTATTTCAATTACCCTTCTATTTGTATGATTTATAATGCTCAATTTTCAATCACTTTTTATCACTGACTATTTTGGATATTCGTAATTATAGAATTGATTGATGTTAAAGTTAATCATTTCTATCTTCATCTGCATGCATGGACATTAAAAAGTTGAAAGTGATTATTGTTTTGTATCTTTTTGTAAGCATATAGGATAGAAGTCTGGCATGAATATCAGGTTCTTTACTCAAGTTCTGAGAGAGTTGTTTCGAAAGTCTAACATTGTTCCTCTGGTGTAAGAAAATGACTAAATTCGCAAATATTGATTTTGTGATTATTAATTACCTGAAAATTACGAGTGCCATAATAACTCTGTTATGTCGCTATTAGAACTGCAGAAATCTCAGCTTATGGAAGATATATTTCAATTCAGTACTAAGACCAAGGATGTTGTTTAGTTTGATGCTTATCCTGTTTGTTACAGAAAAGGATACATATGGTCATAGTTACTAGTTATGAATCTGTTTTCTGAAGATAAATTTTTTTATTGATAACCCCATTGATATTTTGTCGCATCTTCCTGGGAGAGGGAATTGTTTCCAAGAGGTAATCAAAGAATACTTTAGAAAATTAACCCATTAGTGTCTAGCGTCCCTTTTTAGGGACGCTTATAAAAAAGGCGATAAAGCACTTTTCACACCAGTAAATAGGAAGAAAAACAAGCACTATTTTTCACGGGACAAATTCCTCAATAAAATAAGATAAAAGTTATTCGTCTTTTAAAAGTGGTGGGAAACACAAAATTTCATTTCTTATGAAGAAAATAGTTTGGGCATTAATGGGTTAAACAGTAATTAACGAAAAATAGCATGCGACGCACATATTGGTATGATTTTCGTGGTATACAATATTTTTTAAAGAAAGTTTCTAGTAAAATAAAATTATTCTCTTGGAAAATTTTAATTATTGAATCATGCTGAAACTCGTGTCCGTTTGGAAAAATGAATTTGTACCGAGAAATTCTATTATTTAACAATTAGACAGTGATGGTAACCTCTTCAGCCAGATATTCCCTCAACCTTTCCCGCATCAGTCTGATTTCCCCCATAGTTGTTGCCAACTATTGGCAAATTTTCTAACTACTTTAATTCCTATATTTCCTTCCTCTTCCTCTTTTAAGCTATTGAACATTTTAAAAATAATACAGTAAAACGTCTGAAAAGTAGACATCTCAGAAGTGCTGAGTATCTCTACTATTCGAAGGTGTCCGATATTGACAGATAAAAATGCACAAACATATAGATATTGGAGATCGAAAAAGCGACCGCTAAATAGAGGTGCCCGTTATAGAGGTTTTAATATAGATTTTCAAGGTAAACATATAGTAAAAGTAAACAAATTAGAATTATTTTTAAAATGCTTAGTAAACGGACACGACTTTCCGAACGACCCAATATTATTTTAATATATGTAAGTAAATGCAATAGTTTAAACTTGGAGAATGTAATTGACTAATGGAAGATTTCTATGGACATTTAATTTTCAAATTTCTGGATTTTTTTGCTGAGATATTAGTATGTTGTCTTTTACATACAAGATGTAGCCTCTTTGTTATTCATTTTTTTTTTTTTTTTTCTTTTTTAAAGATCAGAATACATATTACACAAGCTTAGGCACTATGCATATGTATTACATACCTATAAATAAGAAAACATATTTAATAATATGTGATAATATGAAGTGATGATTTTTTTTTCATATTGAAAAAGTATTATTGTGTTGCTTTAACAACATTCCATTTTTTTTTTTTTTTTTTTTTTTTTTTTTTTTTTTTTTTTTTTTTTTTTACTTTCAGGGAGGAATGAAAGCCGTTGTCTGGACAGACGTGTTTCAGTCCATATTAATGTACATATGCTTAACAGCTATAGTTATCAAAGGATGTCTCGACTTAGGTGGTATACAAACTGTTTTCAAAACAGCTTATGGCGGTGAAAGAATCCTTTTGCCAACGTGAAGCATTTATTATTATTATTTTAATTTATGAAATTGTGCCATCTTTTATGCTTTTATAGTACCGCTAATATTTAATGGTAAATTTCAAGTTATTTAAATAACGAAATCCGCGATTAAAAGAGTAAGAAAAAGTTCTTTAAAATTTTAACGGTAACAACAAGCATAAACGTTGACAACTGCGCTTATTTCTGCATTCTGATAAACTGAAAAGAGACTCTCCCACTACTCATTCATTTTCAGGTATTTTCGATTATTCTATTTCACTTTTATTATGAACATAGAAAAAGTTGTTATTTCATGTTATTTCGTTGTTATTTAATTGTACAGTTCGTTTATCGTCTTTCTTCTAAGTGTATGAATATTGGCATCTAAAAATGATATTTTAATTGATCCAAGCTCTTCCAAAGATGCCTATGCAGAAAGTGCCTCGTAAAAAGAGGTAATATATGTTTGGACTCTGAACATTTCGTCCCCTGAGAATTATAAGGTTCTAACAGCCTTTTTCATAAGAATTTTTTTTTTTTTTTTTTTGCATAGGGAAGCTTTATTTGTATCTATGAAGGCATTCCTTTATTGAAATGTCCTTATCTAATTTACTTTCATATATCTAATTTACTTCCATTGGCGGTAGAGAATAGCTAAGTTCTATTAGAAATTGTCGAAAACAGCCAGAATCCTATGGCCAAAATTGTTTTTTTTTAAACAGCTGTTAGAATCTTATAATTTTCAGGTGGCAATTTATTTTAAACAAACAATTCACACGGATTCTTAATTTATATACTATTACTTGATGGATGCCTAATCTAAAATTGGTAAAATAAATCAAAATTTGACAAAATGGCGGTCATTTCATGTTTGAGATCAATCTTTGGCCCTAGTTTTTCCTTCACAATAGTATTTAAAAAATCGAAGTTATTAAAAAATTTAATAAGGTTTGTCTTCAATTAAAACAAAACAAATTAAATCTAACACCTAAATCTAATTTGATTTGTAAAAACAAATCGTCGCCAACTTGAACAGTTTAAGATAAAAAAAAATCAGATCCAGTATATAATAATAATAATAAATAAATAAATAAGTAAATAAATAAATAAATAAACTTTTTTCAAGAAAACCGCCAAAGTTTTTAGTATGTCTTTTGCCGATTGTAAAAGTTATTCGTTAAACTAGCTATGACGACTTAAATATTGGATGAATCAAAAGATTTTTATGAGAACATATTTTGAACTGTTAAAATTTTCTGTGAAAATACAGAAAAGAATTAGACTTTCTGTAAATATACACTAGTTCTCAGTTCTACTGAGTTTTTCGATCATCATTTTACAGACATTTCTTATTTCTTATATGAAATTTTTTCAAGGGATTGCAATGTCCTTATTAAAAGATATTTTTATCTTAGTTATAAATTATAATTCAAAATATACACTTTTAAAATTCTTTTTCAATTTTATTAGAAATATTTAACAAAAACTGGTTTAAACAGTTATTCTACTAAAAAACTGAATATTTTAGAAAATGAAAATTTGGCTCTGCGAAGTTAGAAGAGATTTTTAAAAGCAAGCACTATGTAATTGTTCCAGCCTTGGTTTCCCATAACTTTTTCTCGAAGTAAAGCGAATATGGCAAGCAACAATTTTAATTTTGGGCACAATTTCGGAAAAATACCCCTTTGTGGGCCAGCCATAAAACAACTGTATTTTCCATGGAAGGAAAAAAAGCAAACTTTTTCTAACTATATAAGGTTGTTTGCTTAGCTGTGAATACGATATTGTAAATACGGTTGAGACCAACAATATTGTTGTGCAAGTTTCTTTTTGTAAATTTTGAACAAGCACTATTGTCTTTATTAATCCTTTGAGCTCTGGTGGGTAAATTTCTTCAAAATTCCAAATGTAACATTGGCACCAGCATTTTGCAAAGAAAAAATTTGGTTTATGATAGATACCAAGTTGTTTTAAACCTTTTACAAATAAATTTGGTCGAATATTTCGGTGCCAACATTTCGGAATTAAAATTAAATGGTAGAAAATTCAACCATCAAAGTTCAAAGGGTTAACAATTCAATTGCATAAATGTATGCAAATTCTTAAAAAAGATAAATTTTGTTAACTTAAGAATAAATCAACTTGGAGTTTATTATTATTTGTAATTTTTTTCTAGATTTAAAATGGATTTTTCAATTCGATATACTATGTGGAGTGTATTTTTACAAGGTGTCATAATTACTACAGCTTCTTATGGTGCATTCCAAACGCAAGTGCAGAGACAGCTAACGCTTAAAAACCTTAAACGATCTGTTATGTAAGTACGAGACATATTATGCTTTTATTTCAAGAACTAACGCTAATTAGAAAAATATAATGGATGTAATTAAATGTAATAAAAATCTGTTAGGAGGAAAAGCAAGAAAATTATAAAATTATTCATATTAAAAGTTGTCCGTAATATTCGTGATGAAATAAAATCTTAAAAGTACGAGAATAACTTGCTACTACTAATAGCTACTGTAACTATTTCGGAATGAAAACTGTATTTCATAACGTTTCACAGAAAATCTTGGCTAACACATGGTTCGTACGAGTCCTGGAATTTCAAGACCAGGAAATTCTTGGGCACCAATATTGTAACGTATATAGGGGTTCTGATCTTATGGTGTGTCAAGCTCAAAAATCTACACTCTCTTAAAAGAAAAAAAAAATGGAAAATAATTTATTAACAAATCTTCACAGCTACAGAGTCTTTTAACTCACAAATATTACCAAATTTTCCGAAATAACTGAGCAAATCTAATGTACAAGTACAGCTATATGTCACAGAGACTCTTTACACAACGTCTCAACACTACATCAAATGCAAAACAGCGTAAATAAATCGCAACGGTCAAGCAAACCTGCTTAAAGAATCGTCTACTAGCTCAGTCAATGACGACTGACAAAGAATAACAACATCCCGCTCTGCATTTTCTCCTATATATAGGCGCGCGGCATGCACTGGAAATTTCTGCACGTTTCTAGAAAAATCCAGAAAACACCGGAACAGCATTCAATGTATCTGTATACCTATAAGGGGGTTAGAACAGAGAGGGGGTACCATCGCCAACAATCGCCAAGTTTGTCGCCAACTTGGCGATATGTTGCCAAATTTGGCGATCAAAATTAGTTGTCAAAAGTGACGCCAACTTGGCAATAACTATAATATTTCGCCAAATTGCCATAGACATTCATAAAAAAGTAATAGACAGGTTTGCCTGATAAAAAGTTTACAAATAGAGACAATGTAACAAAAACTAATATTAGCAAAGGAATAGAGTTTAATAAGATTATTTACATTATTTTAGAGTGCAAATACTAACTATTTACAAAATTCTCAACAATATTTTCATAAAGAAAATTTTTCCTTAACCCTCTAAGCGTCTTGCAAATGGGTAAAATTGTAATGTTGTTTTCTCTACATTTTGTTTTAAATGCTCAGAAAATATTATTCTTTTAACATTACAGAAAAAATTTTAATTACAAATATGTGTGAACTCTTTGAGAGTAAAATCACTCTAAGATATATTGAAAATTCATTAAATGTATAGAATTATATTATCTTAAATATGGCTTATATTGCAATGGAAACCTGGAGCTTAGTGGACAGAACATTACGTTCCAAACACTTGGAGGTGGTAACCGCACACCCTCGGAAGGGATTTGTTACTTTCTTCTATCTTTACAAGAAGAAAGTATTGGATTCATGAAAATTTTCGACTTCCGTTTTTCGACGGATTTATACGTTTTAGAAGGTCCTGAGCACGTTTTGACAATTTTTTGAAAATGTCTGTCTGTGAGTCTGTCAGTCTGTCTGTCTGTCTGTCTGTAACAAGAAATTTGTGGGCGCTCTATCTCAAGAACTAATGCTCGAAATTTCATAAAATTTTATATTCAGTTAGACCTTGATATTAATTAGTGCCTATTGGTTTTTGGTGTAAATTGGCCTGCAGATGGCGCTGCTATACTACGTTTTTCATGATTTTAATGATTGCTATATCTCAAAAACTAATGCACAGAATTTCACCAAACTTCAGATTCTGTGAGACCTTGATATACATAGACGCTGATTAAGTTTTGGTGTAAATTGGCTTGCAGGTGGCGATGCTATGCCACGTCTTTCATGATTTTCATGATAGCTATATCTCAAGAACTAATGCACAGAATTTCACCAAACTTCAGATTCCGCGATACCTTGATATACATAGCCGCTGATAAGGTTTTGGTGTGAACTGACCTATAGGTGGCGCTGCTATGCTACATTTTGCACGATTTTTGCGATAGCTATATCTCAAGAACTAATGCAGAAAACATCATCAAATTTCAGATTCTGTTACACTAAAATATATAACATAATTAGACGCTGATTACATTTTGGTATAAACCTCACAACAGGTGGCGCTGCTAGGCTACGTTTTTCATGATTTTCACGATAACTATATCTCAAGAACTAATTCACAGAATTTAACCAAACTTCAAATTCCGCGAGACCTTGATCTTAGCATATAGCTGTACAAAATATTCAAAAATTTTGCAATGTGCTTTATAAATATTACATATATAAATGTAAGAAAAAACAAAAAGCAGACATTTTTAGAGTGGCATATATTTTGACATAAGTATTGCTGCAGAAATGCATAGTACAGTAAGAAGTCTGCTGGTTTTTGATATTTTAAATATATTATTATTAAAACAATTTGAATATTATGTTTAAATAATAAACTAGGTTATATCATGTAGTAATAAATGCGTCAAATAAATTTATACCAAATATTAGATGTTAATAAAGGTGCACATTGCTACATTTTGATGTAACATTGATTGATTATTTAAATGCATTCTGTGAAATGTAATGAATGCTGTATATAAATTTTTCCTGCATTGAAAGTTTTCATTATTCACAATTCCGTAACATTATACATATTAAAATGTAATTGATCATGTACACAGTTAAAAAAGAACTGTATTGGAGAATTAAATAGAATTAGTTTTACGTAATACATACAGTAAAATTAAAAAGGTTAGAGTGAAAATTAAGATAATGAAACAACAATTATATATATATATATATATATATATACATATATACCTATGCGCTAAATCGATGTAATTATTTGCACTTTTTAAATGGTTTAATTGACGTGATTTAAATAGAAGAAAGTTTTGTGATGGCCACAACATACTAGTTGAAGTTTTGTTGAAGTTTTCTTTTGTCGTCCATTTTTTATAATGACATTTACTTTAAAACTTTGAAAAAAATATAAAAATTTTAGCAATCATTGAGAAATAATTTTTTTAACGAGAAAAATTAACATTTCCACAAAACGTGATAACTCAAAAATAAAACAATGTATTGACATTTTTAAAATTGAATAATAAACAGAATAATTTTCTCTAGGACTTAAACTGCGCACATTATAATCAATCTCTATCACAGATGATATGGCAGTTTGAAAAATTCGCAAAATTTGTCTCAAGTTTCTCATTTATACCAATCTAAATATAAAACTATTTAATATATTATCATGAGTATAGTCCATTTCCTTCAAATATATTTATAAATGAAGTACAGAAAATTTCATGGCATAATTTTTTGTTTTAGGATGTTTTTCGTATAGTAAAAATCTGAAAAATTTCATTTTAGGAAAAGTAAAAAATATTTTTGAAACACAATTCAAAAGCTGTTAAATAGATGTTATTGCAAACGGATGTAACTCGTTTGTTTTATTTTACTATATTACGTTAACTTTTTTAGATACAGACAACATATAAGGAGATTTCGACAAATAAAAGATTCAGCTTTAATATTATTGCAAAAATGAAAAATCGACATTTTAATCGAAAGTTACGCTTTAAAGGTGTTCGGATACCTCAAGGGTGTTCTCAACTGCTCCGCTCAACAAGCGCGAAAGGTTTTGACATAATTACAAATTCATTTTTTAACAGAAAAATATAAAATTGGAATGCCTGACTATAGAAGCGATTTCGAATCGAACTTAGTTTTTCATTTTAGGATAATTAAATTACCTACCGAGTTCTAAGTTATTTCGATCACGTGAACACCCTTTTTTCTACTGCTTTTCGACTGGTTTTTCTGCTTTCATCGGGAAATGCGCTCAAAAACGTCAAATTTCAAGGCTTGTTATGAAAAATCTATTGTGTTTTTAAAAATAACAGAAAAATGAGTGCAAATAGAAAGTTTCTGAATAACAACAACTGCTATTTTCATGCATTTCCGAACAAAAATAAACTAAAGCATGTGTCACAAAGTTGCTCTTTTTCATTTAAGATTACCCTTAAATAAGGCGGATTCACGTGCATTTGAGTTAGATTTATTTATTTTTTAAAAATACAGGCACTTCACTTGGAAAATAACGGTACCCGCACGAATCATGTAGCATTGCAATAGCAGGATTGCCACATGTGCTTACTTTTAATTCTATTCGCACAACTATTTTAAAAAAGTAAATTTTGTAGACAAATTTTCTGAGACAAATGTTGGCAAACTGTATATCAAAGATTTTGATTTTGAAAAAGTGGTGCAAGATAGAATTAAAATTTAGTCACATGTGGCGGCCCTGTAGTAGCAATTGCAATTTTTGATCAATTGAGTTCACATATACTTTTCATTTGAACAGTGCAATAAGAAACATAAGATTGGCTAATATATAGCCTAGAGATTTGATTTAAAGAAGAAAATATATTTTTTTTTCAATCTTTTTTTCTTCCCATGTCTAAATTTTACAGAGCTTACTATTTGAAGTAACTTTATCTCTCTCTCTCTCTTTTTTCAAGAACTTGGGACATTCTTTCGCATTATTTTTGGTGGGTTCTTTAAAGGAATTCTGTCTGAAGCTCTTAAATTATTATCGTGGAGAACGAACAAGAAAGGGGTATTTAAAAAAAAAAAAAATTCTCTGCTTTTGCAAACCTCTGACGAAAATCCCACTTTTTCTCGCGTTTATCTGACGAAAATTGCGTGTTTTTTAGCGATCCTCTAACCAACATCGCGTTTTTCGGAGGTCATTTGACGAAAATTGCATTTTTCAGCAATTCTTCAGTCGCGGCGTTTTTTACAATCCTTTAATAAAATTAGTTTTTCTTCTTCAATTTTTTAACAAAGTTCGCATTGTTTCTTATTTTTTCTTAGAAATTAAGCCCTGGAGGTGATTAGAATATTTAGGTTTAGGAGCAACTTGTTCTTTAAAAATTTTGAGAATCTGCACCTATACAGAGTGGAGAGTGGTCAGGGAAAAATACAGTAAAAAAAGAGGAAACTAACAGTATTTTCTTATAGAAAATACTTCTATTAACATGAAGGGATTAACCCCTTCACGGCGGGAGTCTTTTACGGAATTTTAAATGTTTCGTCACCGGTTTTTAAAAACAGAAATTTGTACCTTATTAAATCTATAAAATTCTCCCATAAAGTAAGGCAAAGTTTACAGTAAAACTTTACTGGTGGGGATAAACAAGTATTCTTCAGCCTTTTTGCGGTACATATACGTGTCGCTCGTCCCCAAGTGGTTAAGAAGCTCGAATTGCTCTTCAACAAATTAATCGTGTTTAACTCTTAACTGCTGTTAGCGGTTTCACAGTAAATTTTTTAAGTTTCCGAGTTTAACTCACAATTTTTAGTTTAACTGTAAATACTGGTTAAATTTTGTTTAGTTTGGAGCCCAATTACTATCTCTAGATACTTTTGAATAGCTGAATTTTATTAATAATTGTCTTTTATATAAAGTTTAATACAAAAATAGTATTCTAAGAGTTAATTTAACATTAAATTCTTGTTTAGATTCAGCGGTCTGACAGACCGCTCACAGTAGTTATGCAACAATTTTTGTTATTGGGTTGCGTTTCCCCCTGACTACTCGCCACCCTCCTTTAGTTCAAATACTGAAACAGCATACCCATAACCATAACCATGTGATCTGCTTCATGTTTCGTCGAAAATATCGTGCATTTATTTTTCTATTTCAGATCAAGTCTTCTTAGCATACCAATGAATGTTACTTTCCAACTCCTCTGTTGCTTATGTGGTCTTATATTTTACGTATATTTTCAAAAATGTGATCCTGTGACTTCGCCAAAACATCCCATTACATCATATGATCAGGTAATTTTATGTGGGTTTTATCATGGGGATAAACAAAATTAAATATAAACAAGTAGAGATTTTAACTCCTTAACTGGTTGATTCTTTCCCATTCAATAAATTGAAAATAGCGGATTCACATCACTATTATTTAAATAAAATATTCGTAAAATTTAGTCTAAACATTTCCGCCTTTCAATACTATGAAAATTTTCTTAAAAATAATAGTGGTGTCAAAAAGCTTTAAATGATGCAATAAGAAATTCGTCTTTCCCGAACGGCGTTCGGGCAAACTAGTTAAGGGGTTAATAAAATAATGATTCGATATCACTTTATCGCAAAGATACGCTGCATAACTTTATAAGTATAATGTCTGATTCACTAAAGGAGCAAGTATTACGTAATACATGAAATGTAAATAATTATATAGAAACAAATGCTTAATGTAACATGAAATTATTTAAATAAATGGAATAGGTAAAATATATCATGATAATTATCTTAACTAAATTTTTAACTTTAAATGCATACAAAAGTTATTTTTTTTTAATCATTTAACGTTTAAAAGCAGGGGTGCAAAAATCTAGGCGCCAGCATGCAGTTTCTCACCACTAAATTTATTTCGTTATTTTACATCTAATATTTCGTGTGAAATTCTTGAAAGAATGCTTTTAAATTTTAACGGCAGAAAACTTTAAAATGTTAGATATGAAAGACTGTCCGCTAGCACCTAGATTTTGCTCCTCTGTTCATAATGTTATTTTTATTATTATTGTTATTATTATTATTAAAATAGCAGCAGGGCAATTTTTATTTTTTTCCTCTACTTCCACAACATTTAAATCGTTATTTATGCTCAAATTTATTTAAAACCAACAATAGATAACTGATATTAACGCATCAATTCGATTTTATAAGCCGCGCTATAATTACGCTTCGATAATTATATTATATAGTAATGCATGTTTAGTGTTTTCTTTTTGTTCATCACAATAAACGTGTCTTAAAAATTACAAATGAATTTTTGTCAAATTTAGTTTTTGTATGAAGATAAAAATTATCTTTTAACCACCGTAGATAAATTCTAGCAGACACAAATAATTTTTGTAAAAAATTAATTTTCTGCTCTGCAAATCACACGTCCAATGAGAAAATAACACAATTAGCCTAGAAATTTAGATACAAAATTAGACATTTATAGTAAATCGAAGTTGGATTAAGTTCAAGCACTATGTGGCCCACAAACAGTGTTAACAAATTAGGTTGTTTTTAATCTCGAATCACATCAAAAAATTTAAATCACAGTAAAACCCCGATAATTCGGAATAATTGGGACCAGATCCAATCCGAATTTTCAAAAATCCGGATTATCCGGAGAATCAGAAAAAAATTAAATAAAATAAACATACTTACAGAAAATCCCCTTTATGTTAAACTTATTGAATATTTATACCCTGTGAAAATGTTTACTTTGTTTAATTCTTCCAAAAAGATTTCAGAAAAAAGTATGAAACAAGTTAATGTTACGGATATCAGCCAATCGCTTCTCAAACTTAAAAAAAAAAAAAAAAAAAAAAAAAAAAAAAGGACCAAACCTATCCACTCATGTATATCGCTCACGCGTTATACTCTCACCCCGTACTTTACAAGTAAAAATTGCAAATTTTGGAAATATCGTATATAACGCACATTATAAATTTGATATGCAAATTAATAAATAATTAAAAGAATTTCAGTAAATAAAGTCAAAACAAACATTACATCAGGCAGAAAACAAGGCGAAAATACATTTTTAGACTTCGGGTAAGGATTGAATGACGGCAGTGAGAATTGCTAATTATCGTTTAAATAACGTTACTAGCTCTGTAGTGAACATTTTTCTGTAATATCCAATGAATTATGCTAGAAATAAAGGAAGCGGTGGGATGTTAAACTCTCAGCACGTTATTAGAATATTATTACAATACTGGTTCAAGATTTTGCTTATTCTTCTACGATAATATATATTACAGAACTCTGCGTAAAATGATTAACTATCAAAAAATATGTTAAAAAGTGTGGAACGCTTGAATTATGCTAAATTAAAAGTCAAGCCAAAACTGCAAAAATCATACATGGTGCAAAAATAAAATCCAGATCATTCAGTGTCTGTTTTACTGTACTGAAAATAATTATAATGTGCTCCAAGAAAACGTTATTTTTATCATTTAAAAAAAAATTGAAGTACATACTTTAAAAGCCACAGGTAAAGTTAGCATATTTTTATTTGAAAAGAAAATAGGCTAGAGGTCCTCTGAAAATATTTCCTTAGTACTTCAATAGCGTAACATTCAGTGATTGTAGGCCATCGGTTCACCAATGGTTCCGAACGCCACTTATAAACTGATATCTCAGTTTGTTTCATGTTCATGATATTGTTTCTGATTCAAATTTAAAAAGTAAATTTTCATTGACTTAAGAAAACAAGAAAGTTAAAAAATCATGCGTCAAACATGGATTATGAATTACTTTCCAACACATTCAGAATAACGAAACAAAACTGCACTGTTTAAAAAATTAAAATATTACGTCTCATTTCACCATATGGAAAAGTATAACGCATTTCAAAACTAAATTTCAACTGTTTTCATCTACAATTGTAAAATTTTCTATATTTTTTAGCAGTCCTGTATATGATATAGAGTTTTGTATCTATTAACAGCATGTTTTTCAAAAAAAAAAAAAAAAGTTCAGTTAAGAAATACGTATATTTCAGAAAATTCCCCTTCATCAATTTCGTCTAATAAGGAGAATGGTATGCAAATGCTCTTTTGCAGCCCTGTATATGAGGTATAAAATTTACATATAAAGAGTAATAAAAAAAAAAAAAAAAAACTAGTTAAATTTAAAAGCGCATACCGATTTTTAAAACTTACTCTCCAGCAATTATTTGGAAAATACAGTACTGCAGCCGATTTCTTTTATGTGTCCCTGTAAATTAATAAAAAATACTATGAATGCTCTGTTTTAACATGATCGTAGTGAAATTCAGGGATTTATATCACTTTCTATACATTTGAAATAGCGTAATGTCATTTAAATACTCTCCAAACGATTTTTCCCCGTATATCATAATTTAATCGAATTATTTTGAGAGTCCCTGTAAATGAACCCTGTAAATGCAATGTCAAATATCCTTTGGGGACCCTAAATAAATCTCTATCAATTGCAAACCTCTATCAATTGCATGAAAATCCGAGTACATTTACGGGATTTACCGGGACAGACGGACAAACAAACCGAATGCGTAAGCAATTTTCAACTTTGTTGGAAAGTGCTGAAAATGACGTTTAAAACTGTTATTATCATGTATCTTTGAATAAAAAGGTTAAAATATTGAAACGATTACGTAATTATTTTTCTTCTATAGTTGTACTTATTTTACCATTCATATTACAGCTAATGCCGTACTATATCATTTCCACCATGACAGAATATCCAGGACTTCCCGGCTTGTGTATAGCTGGGATTTTTAGCGCAACTTTCTTCCGCAGTGAATTCCATGGCTGCCGTTACATACCAAGATATAATTCGACCAATATGGACAGATATTAAAGAAGAAGTATTAATTACCAAAATAGCAAGTTAGTCAATAGATCATGTTGTACTGCATGCAATATTTTAAATAATTCCAACATCTGATTTCCTTTTTTCTTTTCTTTTTTTTTTCTTTTTAATGAACTACCCAATGATCTATAACATATAATTATATGTTTTTGTGACTTTCTTTAGAATATTTTCGACTTTTAAATCCATAGTAGCATTTTCAGCACAAACAGATTTATTTCAGACATTTATTTACATATTTTAATGAAGAAATTCCCAAATAAGATTTAAATTATTTTAACATTCTGACTAAATTGTACCACATGGTAATAAAACAAAATACCATTTAACAAATATTTTGATTAGACAAAATTTAGGGTAAAATTAAATACAAAGTTTTTTCTTAAAGACAGATTTTTTTTCGCAGATTTCAATTAAATTATATTCAAATATTCTGTACCTATATTTGTACAAAAATATTATTACAAACATCTGATTACTTTATCGGATTTTAATTTTTAAATTCTTTAAAGAAAAAGTCAAATTAGTCGTATATTCACTATCATATATATTATAAAGCAGAAGTTCTGAAACTTCCAAACGAGTGTTTTCAAAAACTACCCGATGGATTTTTTTTCCGATTGTATCATTCGATAGGAAATATTTTTCCGAAGGTTTATGATTCAAATTTACAGGGATAACTCTGATTTTTCGTTGTAAATTTCGTATTTTTCGGTTATTTTTGACAGAAGGGTTGCCAGTAGCTGTTTTTGGCGAAAATTATAATTGCTAAAAGAATTAAAATGGCTATATCTATTAGAAATATTACAAATATCTTGCATATAATATCAGAAAATAACTACTGATAATATTAATAATAATAAAGAAAGACCGCTTAAATGAGGCGTAATATTATAAAAATATATTTATCTTGAAAATGAAAAAAATATTTCTAATGCTTAAAAAATAAATTAACGCGAAATATATCAATTGGTTCAACTTTTGGCGACTTATCCCTGGCGTTAAAATAAAAACATGAATTTCAGAAATTGATTGAATGAATTTTGAATGATAGTTATTTCCCTTTTTATTATTTTCTTTCTCTTTTTTATCGAATTTCCGTATAATATAACTTACAGCAGAAAAAAGCAGATCTGATTGTAAAAGACACTGTTAGTTGTGAGTTACTATTCGTTTCTATACCATTTTCATCTTGTTTTTGTCGCCAAAGAATATGTTTTTAAGCCGAAAATGCAGTACTGACTTAATACCTGACTTTGGTTCTTAATAGTCGCAATAATTTTTTTTTTTTTTTTTTTTTTCTCAAGTGAAGATAATTTTTAGAGTATATTTTAACATTCAATCGTAAATTATATAGATATGAGTATAAATCTTTTATTTCTTTTTGCAAATGTTTTTATTGTTAATTAAATTTTTCTTGCGCCATTTCATCAATTTCACTTACAGGAAAAATTTCAGTTTTAAAATTTAAAAACTGAAGAAGGAAAGATTACCCCATCGATTAAAAATCTACCGCCAAATTCCAAGATTAAATGTCAATAATGGATGATCGTAAATGTCACATTCTATTGATAATTATGCATAATCATTAATTATGCATTAATAATTAATCATTAATAATCATTAATTATGCATAATAAGCATAATTATGTCATCAAGTGATTTTTAATTCGACATTTTATTTCTACTTTTATATATGCTTGCTAATTTGTTTTTCGTTATTTAAATGAAAATTTATGCTAATCTGTATAATCAGGCTAACAGTTTGGCGATTTGTATAATTTGGCGAAATTGTCGACGGTATAACCAAGTAGTACTGAAGGAAAAATTTTACAATTCAAAGTAAATTTATGCAATTATGCGTTATTACTATAGATAAATTCAACATTTTGAAATAAAAAGTTCCCGCTGAATAAAATTTACAAGTCTTTTTTAGTTGATCATTTCCTCTTCAATATTTCTTCAATCAATATTTCACTATTCTCTTTCGCGCAGGCTAACAAAAATGTATTTTAAATATCCTTCTATAGTAAAAAAAAAACTAGCCTTAAAAGGAATGACTCTTAGAATGATGCTGATGTGCAAGATTTCCAGAAATAACGAATTCGGGCGGACCACTCCTTCCATGAGTCGAATAGACCAATCAGGAAAGGGCTCCGTCTATGCATCGCCGTATGGGTTACCATAAAGAGGGAAAGGTTACCATCGCCAACAATCGCCAAGTTTGTCGCCAAATTTGGCGACCAAAATTAGTCGCCAAAAGTGACGCCAACTTGGCGATAACTGTAATATTTCGCCAAATTGTTAATTTCTTTACAACACCAGTTGTGTGACACATCATTTGAAAGGTCTGCAACTGCTTATTCGTATTATGGATGTCTTGTATGTCACCCCCCCCACTCTGCCCCGAAGTAGGGACACATTTTTAATTTCTTTACAACCCCAGTTGTGTGACACATCATTTGAGAGGTCTGCAACTGCTTATTCATATTATGGATGTCTTGTGTGTCATCCCCTCACTCTGCCTTCCAGGGGGGCACATTTTTAATTTCTTTACAACACCAGTCGTGTGACACATCACTTGAAAGATCCGCAACTGCTTGTTCATATTATGGATGTCTTGTGTGTCAGCCCCCCTCTGCCCCCCACGGGGAGCACATTTTTAATTTTTTTACAACATCAGTCGTGTGACACATCATTTGAAAGGTCTGCAACTGCTTATTCATACCATGGGGTATTGGCGAGTGCAGCAAGCAGGGGTAGTCTACAACTTGGAATCGCGAAGCGATTACGCTGGGGGTTGGTGAGCGTAGCGACCAGGGGGGCGGAGCCCCTCTAGTTTTATTAGATAAAAAGTAAATAACATTTTTCTATTTTTTAAAAAAATATTTTTAAAATCTAATTCTACCATTACGTGTTTTACAGGATAAAATAGCACAATTACTTTTAAAAATGGTTTTATCTGTTAATTGTATATTATTTGTTTATTTGGGTGTTTGAGTTTACTTTTGTCATCAAACAATGCGATTTTATACCAAGAAGGCATAAGCCGGAGCGATGTTCATAATTACTAAATTCTCTCACTCTCTTTTAAACGTGTGAGAGAATTTTTAGGATATTTTTGTATCTTTAATTGTAAATATAAAAATAGCAGTTATAGCAAAAAAAAAAAAAAAAAAAAAAAAAAATACGTATAATGTTTAAATTTTAGTATAAATGTCTTCCTCATCCAAACTGTAAAATAATTTAATTGCAGCTTTTTAAGGTTTTGGCGCAGATGTCATATACGCACCACATTCGCACGATTGTAATAAAACAGTGATTTTATGCCTCTTTTATGGTAACTTTTATGGTAATGGTGCTTTTATGGTAAATCGACTATGGTTGTTTATTTATTAATAAACTATTTATTAACTTTCATTTTCTTTTTTAAAATAATATAAATCATTTTGTTCTATAGCTATTAATTAAACTTTGTATTTATTATTTTTTTTTTTCAAATAATGCAAAATATTTAGAAAATATTTATGAAATTGGTAATTAAAAACCAAGTTCTCCAAATTGGCGCCAGAAAGAAACTGCGCCAATGTGGTGCATACATGACATCTGTGTCAAAGTTTTTTCACTATACATAAGTAAGGCAAATGCAGTATAAATACCGATTAAAGTTTTTTCCAAATATGGAAATATTGTCACAGATTTGGTCATATACTCATCGAGGTATCTCACTGGCGCCAAAATGGCATTATTTGCCTCATATGGTAACCCAGCTATAGTTGTTTATCTGACTATAAGTTGTTTATTTACCTTCATTTTCTTTTTTGAAATGATATTTGTTGTTTTGTTCTACAGTTACTTTTTTATTTATTGTTAATTGCTGTTTAAAATGATAGAAAATAATAAAATATATATAAATTTCTTTGGTATTCTAAAACGAGGATTTTGCCACATTGTAGTTTCAAGAAAATCGTGCTAAACCTATTGCGTATATGATGTCTGTGTAGGAATCTTTTGTGAAATATGAAAAGTGTAGATTGGCTACTACTTGATTATCACGTCAACCAGTTTCGCCAAATCGTTCGCCAAATTATAGACATTTACATAATTTTATCTTAAATAACTAAAGAGAAAATGCTTAAATACGAAAGAGCAAATAATTTTGTTTTCATTTTTCTGGAGGAAATTTTGCAATAATAAAGTATTTGTAGTAGTGAGGATTTTAATGTGTTTTTTTTTTTTTCGTTGGCAATTTGCTGTAACGAAAAATGTTATTTTTTTTTTCTTGCCATTGTTTTGTAAGAGCTGATTTTGTCAAAGCCATGTTAAGATGGTATTCAAATTTTTGAACCCTTCCCAATTACCACCTCCTTGGGCCGATTTTGCTCATTTGCAATTCCCACTGAGATATTAACCATCGTAATGTACTTGGCGAGTTTGAAGATGATTCTTGCATGATTGTGCCTTTTATCGCGCGGAAAAAAATTAATATATATCTATAAACTTTTTAGGTGGGAGTAGCTTTGGGTTCCTGGCTTCACATAATGAAAAGTTGTGAAGAAATTTTTCAGAAGTTGTACCATGGTAACGACTGCAATAATTAAAATTTCTTCAGATAAGGGAAAATTTTAAATCCTGTTGCCATAATGGTCTCATTTCGCTTCCAAATGTGCACTGTTAGTAATAAACTAAAATAGTTACTTCTAATTAGTGGTTTTTGTGCAACGTTTAAGATAATTTAATATCACAATAGCGTCTAAATCATTTTCAGCAATGAGCAAGTTGCCGCTGGAAGTCCAAATTTTTTTAAATACAAATTTAAATTCACCAGTTCGTTTTATTCACGGTTGAGTTTGAAATACTGACCAGCGCAGCGGGCATAGCCTGCTAGTCAGTAATATAACATGACATGGTTATACGTATCCTACATGAAATGAAACGGTTTAAAATAGCACCAGAATTAAAATAAGAAAAATAATTTGCTTTCATAAAGATCAAGCAATCCAAACAATATTGTCTGCGTTAAAGATACTAGATATAATGTTTGGTTTACTAAATGAAAAAAAAATCATTTTTAATTGGAATTTTAAAGCAGTTTATTTTCAGCTAGTATAAATTTTTAGTTTGCTTATCAAATATACCGAAATTTATTTTTTGTGCATTCATATTAGCCGCATGCCAGCGGACATTTGCAAAAAATTTCACTATTGATATAGTTGTCTTTGTGAATTAGATTATTTCAGTGTTAAAGCACAAAATCCGATGAAATATATGTCAAATTTTAATTCGAATAATAAAAATCCAGATGGCATTTTCTGATTCTAGTAAAGAAAGTGCCACGATGTTAGAAAGAAATTGTTGAAACATGCTTCATATAACATTTTTAGAAAAGGTAAATTGAAAAGTATATATTTTTATAACAAAACATACATTTTGAAGTATATATTTATAAACATAAATTTATATTATATATATAAACATGTATTTTTAAAACTTTTCAACTAAAGACTTTAACTAAATAAAAAGATTTACTCTAAGGAAGATGTAGAATACTATCATTCTATTAAAGTTTATTACACTTAATCCAGAATTAATATCCCTTTTTTTTTTCCAAAACGCGTGAAGGGGTAAGATGAGAACAGTATGAAAAAACATCGACCCAGGATAATATTTCCTAGTTTTTATCTCATTGATAGGGTTATTCCTTCCTGAACGTTAACCATCTCCTAGTCTCTATTTTGTAAATACTATGTATATACTTTTGTTAATATTTGTTAATATTCTTATTTCTCTTATTTATTCTCTCATCTTTTTTATTTATTTTGTATGGTGCCCCTTAAAGGGCCTTTGCCTTTTTTGGCACCCGGCTCCCCCCCCCTTTGTTTCTGACGTTCTGTTTGTCAGACTTAGGCTATGACTTGAATTGTTCCATATATATCATTTCTCTACTAGCGGTAAGGAGTCGATCTCTCCAGGCACTCTGACAACTATCTCATCCATGAAAGTGAAATATTTTTTTTAGGATTTTAAAATCATAGACTTTATTTAAAATTAAGTAAAAAATTTATGCTAAGGAGGTATTATAATATCTGTAACTCTTTTGAAAACTTTTACACATAATTGAAAATTCGTGTTTATTTCCTTTTATAAAGTATTTCTCGAAGGTTTGACATATTTTAGGAAGATTCCTGTCTCCGGAAATATAATATAACGAATTAAATCTAGTTTTATATTTGTTCTTCAATACAGTTGGTTGGGAAATGAAGGGATGATATTTTAATATCTTAGATTTCCTGGTGACTGTCATCTACATTACCATTCTGTTTGACAAGCATATTATACATGCTAGATTAAAAAAGCAATCTTTACTAGAAATTATGCAGAAAAAAAATATTCCCTTGATATTTTTGTTTTGAGTATTAGAAAACGTTTTCTAACATTTTAGTTTAGTTTCGTGTATGGATTGTATCGTGATTTAATATTGGCTAAGAATTCTATTGAATTGATAAAAAATTCTTAAAAGCAACATAAAATGTACTAAAACACGCTAGGTCTTTCTAAGGATCTGAGACTTTTTCGTCAGGTGCAAAGATGACATGCGTCCGGTGACATAGTAAGCTGAGGGGTAGGGGCGGAGGGAGCGGTCTGCCCCGGGTGTCACCCTCTAAAAGGTGACACCCAATCTTTTTTTGCAAATCTACGTCGATATTATCTTATAAGATTTTGGAAAAGAATTCAGAGACAAAACGAAAATTTTAGCGGACGACGCAACAGTGTTAATTTCCTTTTCTTTGAGAATGTGAATTTTTTCTAAATAACCAGAGGACAAAAACCAACCTATCCAACATATGGGTAGCGAAAGCAAACTTTAAAAGAAAAACGTATTTTCTGCGTATAGACACCGCATTAACGTATGCAGATTATGGGTTGAGTTTTGAGTCGCACCTGTGTTTTTTTTTATGCAGGAGGGCAAAAGCAAAATATGGAATGGTATGGGCATTTGTTGTAATAACACAGAATTGTGATTAAAAAATATTACGGTTGTGGGGAGGGGGTGACACCCTGGTAAATTGAGGGGACACCATTTATATCCGTCCCGGGTGTCACCCATTGTAGCTACGCCACTGCATGCGTCTACTATGAAAGCAGCTGCACGACTGAAATAAAAAAAGATCGGAAAGGGAACAAGCTTAAGGAACAGCCAATAGGAAAGCAGAAGGCAACAGCCAATCACAAAAGAGTACATTAAAAAGGGACACTATGTAGGAGGGGAATGCGGAAGCAAAGAAGGGTAAGAAGGGACAAAAGAAGATAGAACATAATAAAATGAAAACACCCACATAAATGAGACCTCAGTTTAAAAAAAAGTAAACACATATAACTATATATACACATATACATACACATACATATATATACATACATAACCCTAATACAAATTAATACAAAAAGTTAATTATGTGGCAGTGCTGAAAAAGCTTTTTCAGACAACAGAGAGAGTTTTAGAATCAGATTTAACAATAACTTCACGATTAAAATAAATAACTAAATTTTCAAGAAAACCTAATTATTGGCATTAAAAATAATTTTAGCAGTATGAAAATTAAAACTGAAAATTAAAGCCGGAATCCCAAGAGTGCTTTGCAACAGAATATTCGATGAAATACATTTCTTGATTAATGCATAACGAGAGTATTCTTTTAAGCGAATTTCGAGCTTTTTTTTAGTTTGACCAATATAAGATAAATCATGGCGAATATAACGAAAGTTATTTTACCCCATTTTTGAAAGTTCTATGTATTCTATGCATTCCCGAAGCATTTTTACTAATAATTTTAATGCATCATGTATATGAATCGGTAAATATACTAGCTACCCATTCATTTTACATTAAAATAAATATCTCTGATTTTTTTTTCAGGTGTGTTTTTCGGTGCCCTTTCCATAGTGGTCACTTTTCTTGTTGCATCCTTGGGAAATTTAATTAAGGCTACCGTACTTGTTGTTGGAATGATATCTGGTCCGGCACTTGGAGTATTTCTTCTTGCATCTCTTACAACAACCGCAAATGAAATGGTATTGAAATTTTGGTGTTATTCATTGCAGTATGTATTACAAATAATTTTTGTTGTTGATGGTAAAACTATCTTTTAAAGTATTAACCTAAACATACTGCGCCCTTTAAATACTTTGTAAGAAGTTAAAGATGATATATCGAGTTACAAATAAAAAGTTTCCCATTTTAGACAGATTGTATTCTTTTGTTGCGAATGATACAAAATTTAACCAACAATTGATTCAGGGACTAAAGGGGCCCAGGGCTTGATCGATACAGAAAAAAATGTAAACAGAGCTCTCACTTTGAATCCATATAAAAGCAGAAGTATTCAATGTAATTAATTTAAACTTTCTGATATTTTTAAGGTATGTTTGCAGTTTTTTAAAGTTATAAAATGAAGTACTTCAATGTAATATAATAAAAAATATAGTAAAATTTATATAACACAATTTTCAAAAAAAGAATTATGTGTTATATCACCACCCATAAGATATCTTAACGTTGAATTGGCATAAGAATTTAAATTTTGCTTTAAAATGATCAGGAAACTTTACTCTATAGAATGAATTAAGGGTATAACTATCACTAAAAAAAAAAAAAAAAAAAAAAAAAAAAAAAAAAAAAAATCTCAAATTTTAAAATTTTAAAAATTCCTAAAAAATACATTTTTTTTTCATTCAAAATATTCAAAATCTTAAACTATCTAAAATATATTAATTCACTCTATAGATAATGATGTTATAGGCATGCTAAAAAAAAAAAAAAAAAAATAAGTTATTCCACCAAGCAGTTTTTTTTTAATCTTACGGATAGTCGTCAAAAATCAAGTTTAGAGAAAACGCGACTTAAAGTTGAAAATATATGGGTACGGCTTTGAAAGTGTTGATACAAAAATGCTTATAACTCCGTTAAAAATGCAAGTATTTTCATCCGGTTTTTTTGCACTGAGTTTAGAGACAATTTAATACAGTAAAACCTCCATAACGGACACTCCCGAATAGCGGACACCTCTATTTAACGGACAGTTTTTAAATCCCCACTCCCAAAACTTAAATTTTTGTATATTTAACCTCTGAATAACGGACATTCCGAATAGCGGACAGTAATTTTGGCAAAAAAGAATGAAAAATTACTTTTTAACGAGGAAAAAAAATAAAAATCCTCTGATTTTATAAGGGCAATGTATCACAAATTTTCTGATCACAGATAAATGTGGGGGTGAACTGGAGAAAATCTCCTCTCCCCCTACATTTATCTGTGACCACAACCTCCCCTCGGCCATGACCTCAACCCTTCCCTCGGATGATTTGAGACTGTATGCTTTTAAGAAGCAAAAAAGTGCAGTAAACAGTTATACCATTTTATTTTATTTATTTTATTTTTTATTTTTGCAAAAAGATGATTCAAAAGAATTAAAACTATTGACAGAGTTAAAACTTCACACTGGAAAACAAATTACATGTAATCGCAAGTAGAAGCAAACTTTTGTAAAAAAAAATTTTTGTAAAAAAGTAACAAACATAGGATAAAGGTATGCACATTTTTTTTTCAGTTTTATTGCTTTAAAAATTATTTTAATTTCTAATTAATCATATAATAGAGGTTTTAGGATATTTTGAAATCGACTAACGAAACATTAAGCATTTATTAGCAATTTTTCTATCTCTGAGGTTTTCCCAATAGCGGACACCTCCGAATAGCGGACAATTTCTGCGCTCCCAAGGTGTCCGTTATTTAGAGGTTTTACTGTAATAATAAATTTATCATGAAAAATCGATTTTTTGAAAAGTTTGCAAGCCCTGAGTTCTCTTAAAGTGATATATCGAGTTACAAATAAAAAGTTTCCCATTTTAGACAGATTGTATTCTTTTGTTGCGAATGATACAAAATTAAACCAACAATTGATTCAGAGATTAAATTACGGGAGCCGGTCGTTGCAGCAACTGACAGCCACAAAGTTAAAATATGCGCACTTTGGTTTGTTATCTGCTCGAAAATTGAAACAGAGCGAAAGATTGATGTAATGTCAACCGCACTTATTTTTTTAAACAAAAAATTTCATCAATCATTTTCGAACCGCAATTGAAAAAATATGTACAGTAATTGAACTTTACAAAAATTATAAATTAAATATATATTTTGTCACATATAAGTGCTTTTCTTAACTACGAAATTTTGCATGTTTAAATATATTCTGAACAAAAATTAAAAAAAAAAAAATAAAATAAATAAATAAACAGAAATATTTATGCCTATAGATCAGAATTTTTTTGTTGTTATTTAAAATTATTTTTAGTTATTTCAATGCATAATATACTATTTTTAAGAGAAAAATAAATTTTTGTTCCGAAAAATAAGTGCAAGCAGTATTTGAACGCACCTACAAAAAATCTCTAATTCCGTACGCTGTTGATCATACTACAGAGCAACTTGCTAATGTGAGAAATTTATCCAATTATAAACTGTTGTGCAGATCACTTTCAGTCTCAATTTTCAAGCAGACGATAAACCAGAGCTAAAATACGCATGCGCCAATTTTGTGGCGCTCATTTGCTACTATGACCATTCTCCTTTAAATTACTCGTACAATAGAGCTTACATGAATACGGGTAAAGTGATCATTTTTTAAAGCCTCAAAAGGCAGCACCTATTTTACTCACACTAAAGTGATCAACGTATTGAAAAGTTGCAAATGACACTGACACGGTACATGTAGCACAGAAAACGGCGATTTACGACACACACAAAAATATTCTAAAGAATTAATAGCAACATAGTTACGAAATGAACAAGATCAAATCATAGAACCTTATACACAAATCCTATTTTGTAAAAAAACTTTTAAAAACAGTTAAGGTAAACCTCTAGTTTTAATAAAATTTCTTCTTTTCTTCTTGTTTCTGTTGTTATTTTTTGTTTATAATTTTTTTTATTGCATGTGTGCCACATTATCATTTTCCGTACTACATGTACCGTTCCTTTAATGGCTTTTAAATGCTGAGATCATTTTGGAATGAGAGAAAGGTGGGCACTGCAATTTTAACATATTGATTTTATTTTTCTCTGTAACTGTATCCTTGCTTCTTCTTCGGCACAGTCTCGAATGCATACGTTCAAAAACCTGTGTCCCATTTGTCATTTAGGTTGGGTGCACGGAATAGAGTTACGGAGTTTTTATTGAGAAAGTTTCTTTTTGACCTCTGATTTTATTATATAGAGTTTTTACCTCTCCTCTCTCCACCATGTGCGTAATTGATCTGTAATACTAGTAACCTGTTTATCAAAAAATACATTTTTCCTAGTTCTGTGTTTCTAAAATTTCCGACACGTACGCAGACATGTTTTAATATAGAATAGTGCAATTACGAATTTAACTTTTTAATAAAATAATTACATCTTGAGTTGCAATTATTGTTGCCTCACAAAGGCCTATCTTTTGCCGGTTTACAACATTTTCTGAAAAATATTTTTTTCTATGAAAAATGCTGTAATAAGCTTGTTAAGTTTTGGTGGATACTTAAAACTCACTTAACATTTTAAATAAATCTTTAACAATTCTCTGAGAGAGGTACAGCAGATAATTAAATATTAGCTGGATTAAGTTACATGTTGTAAATTCTTCAGGTAGGTAGATCACAAGCAAAAAATAAGAAACATAAATAAACGTTAGGAAAGTTTGCGATAACAACCACCGCTTGCTGTTGCCAAAATTGTTTATCTAAAAGTTCTTAAACGACACGGTTGCCACAAACACAAATAACAGTTTTTAATCTTCTCCTGACATCTAGTGGATGTTAAAGGGATAATTCACTACAAGTTGTTCTATTTCAAACTTACTCAATAAGAGTACTTGTATAGTTAAGGGAATAGGAATAAAAACTAGTTGGATGTGTCAATCCCAAAACTTTCTTCTATCTCATAAGTACAATTTAATAATAAATATAATAATAATAATAATAATAATAATAATAATAATAAAAAGTGGTGACCCCAAAGTTACCCACTATCGAATTTCCTCGAACATTTGACCTAGCCTAATGAGATTCTGGTATCCGAAAAGCCTAAAACGCAAAATTTAATTAATATTCTGGGAAAATGAGCTTAGTAGTGCCTCATGTTGGGTAATTTATACTAAAACCTAATAAGCATCTATTTATGTCAAGACCTAACAGAATCTGAAATTTGATGGAATTTCGTCCATTAGTTCTTGAGATATAGTTCTAACAAAAAAATTGCAAAACGTAGCACAGCAACACCATATCTTGGACAATTTATGCCAAAACGTAAAAAAGCGTCTAATTATGTTATGGTGTAAAAGAATCTGAAGTTTGATGAAATTCTGTGCATTAGTTTTTGAGATATAGCTAGTTTAAAAAAAACCGTGTAAAATATAGCACAGCAGCACCATCAGTTGAAGGATTTATAACAAAACGTAATCATCGTGTTATTATGTTATATATCATTTTGTAACAAAATCTGAAGTTTGATGAAATTCTGTGCGTTGGTTGTTGAGATATAGCTATCGGAAAAATTGTGCAAAATGCAGCATAGCTGCACCACCTGTTGCAAGGTTAATACCCAAACGTAATCAGCGTCTAATTATGTTATATATTCTAGAGTAACAGAATCTAAAATTTGATGAAGTTCTCTGCATTAGTTCTTGAGATATAGCTATCGCAAAAATCGTGAAAAATGTAGCATAGCAGCGCCACCTATAGGGCAGTTCACACCAAAACCTTATCAGCGACTATGTATCTCAAGGTATAACGGAATATGAAGTTTGGTGAAATTCTGTGCATTAGTTCTTAAGATATAGCTATCATGAAAATCATGAAAAACCTGGCATAGCAGCGCCACCTGCTGGCCAATTTACACCAAAAGTTAATCAGCGTCTATGTATATCAAGGGGTCACAGAATCTGAAGTTTGGTGAAATTCTGTGTATTAGTTCTTGAGATATAGCAATCTTGAAAATCATGAAAAACGTAGTATAGCAGCGCCACCTGCAGGCCAATTTTTGCCAAAAACCAATAGGCACTAATTCATATCAAGGTCTAACTGAATATAAAATTTTATTAAATTTCGAGCATTAGTTCTTGAGATAGAGCGCCCACAAATTTTTTGTCACATACAGACAGACAGACAGACAGACAGACAGACAGACAGACGGACAGACTCACAGACAGACATTTTCTAAAAATAGTCAAAACGTGTTCAGAACCTTCTAAAACGTATAAATCCGTCGAAAACCGGAAGTCGAAAATTTTCATGAATCCAATACTTTCTTTTTGTAAAGATAGAAGAAAGTAATAAATTTGGGACAGCGTAAGAAATTTGTCTATCATCTATCTATTATAAAAATGCATGAATTACTAAAAGTAAATGGTGGACTACCAGCTAATGGGCAACAGCGCTTCGAAATAGTCGGTCAAAAGCGGGCATTACTCTTGAACAGTTCAGGAAGATATGATACAAACACAATTGAGTCATACTCTTAACTCTATAAAGAACATCTATTGTGCTTACTTTATGTTATCCAACTTCAATTCGCAAGCTCATTCAAAACGGAGAAATGACTTGACTTAAATGACTATGCTGTCATCGTTCTCTGCTGAAGACTTAAAATGGTATCGCAACAATAAAATGTAGTACAGCCCCGTAAGGCATGGCAACTTCACTGCGACGTCGTTGTGAAGTCACATTGTGACTTTGTGACCATCAGTCGTCGATGTGAAGTCACAGTGTCTAAAATGCGAAGTCGTTATGGCCGTTTTAGAGCTCGTTTGTGACGTCACATTGTGACCACTTTGTGAAGTCATGGTGTGACAAATTTGTGAAAAATGCGTCATTTGTGACTACTGTACATGAACATCCTGACGAAACTGTGACAAAAGTGTTTTTTAAAGTAAATAACATGTTTTGAAGAATTTTTGTAATTTTCTTAAGATTTTTAAGAAAGTCGCATCTCAGTCACATTGTGACGTCACTGAGTGGTGGCATTTTGGTCACAGATGTGAAGTGACCACAGTGACTCACAGTGACGTCATTGTCACGTCACTAGTCACGAGGGCGCCACGTGGGGCATTAGTTTGCAAAGAAAAAGATTTACCGGTATTAGTGTTTGCTTCCTTATTTGTTTAAAAGAATAAAGATAAATCATTCCGAATGCACAAAACGCGTTAGGTATTTGAGAACACACGTATAAGTGAGATATCATTCTGTTACATTTCTTTTTTTCTCTTACATGTAAACATGTCGGAAACTAGGCTTACTAAAGAATTGAAGAAGCGTGCTACCATTCGTTCATATACCGAAAAACACTTTGATTTAGAGATTGACACATTCGTGAAACTCGCCCGGTCACATGTTTTTAATGTAAGGAGAGAACTGTGGACTTCCAGCTTTCATATAGCAATTGCTTTACACGGGAAACAACATTGTCACTAAGGTGAAATCAACAAAACACCAGAATTCGTTAATAAAATTGATGAAAATCTTGCGAAGTAGATCAGAGAATTCGTTAGTGAGATGCAGGTTGACGAGGCTACAGTCTGATGTATGATTATCTGAACCTTTATTAGAAGTCTTATAGCGATATCACACGTACCTTTTTCGCAGAATTTTTCCCTAACAAAACGTTTCAGTCAACAAAAAGTTGCGTGAATCTGCTGGCTATTTTTGCTTACCGAACGTTTCCCGCATTGCACGGAAAATGTTGGTCATTCATTCAGGCTGATCAACTGACCAATAGGAGTGAAACCAGAAATTAAATAACCACACGAGAAGTTTTAAAAACCTGTTTATCGAACACGCAGCAAAATGAACGATCGTGTTTTGTAAAATGCTTGCCGAAAAATCTTTCTCCGTGTGATACAGCTCTTAGATGATGAGCATAATACAGTTCTTGCTCTAGAAAATCAGGCACAGTTGCCTGACGAAAGACAAGCCCCTCCTCAACAAGGTGAAAAATGAAGAAGAGCCAGGCATGCTCCTGTTTTAGTTAAAGAGAAAATAAAAGATTTTTATTTTCAAGTAACATATTCGCCGCCCCATACATTTTCCCTAAATATATTTGGTAATGGTTAATAATCTATAAATATGTGGATCAATAGCTTTTTTTTACTTCTTTCAAAGTTGAACTTTTGGCATTCCATAGTTTACGAGAAAAATGGTTGTGACAGACGGACAGACAGCTATGCGAGAATCTCATACTGACTTTGTTTTTTCTTTTTAAATATGGAATTTTAAAAACGATAGTCTAACAATGTTAACTAGTTAAAGACTTAAGCAGAATAATCAGACATAATATATTTTTGTCATTCATATGGATAAGGAAATGCATAGTCGTTAAATATATATATGCATTTTTAGATAAATGGATTGAATTCTATATAAAATGGAAATCTTTAATAAAATACATCAATAAGAACATTACAAATAAAAACAAAGAAAAAAATTCACGCATTTCCGAATAAAAATTTGTGAAGAAAGATTTTCAAAAATATCGAGTTGATAGATATGGAATTGAGTTTAAAGTTCCACAGATACATTTAAGCCTGAAACGTATTAAAATGCGGTTAAAATATTTTGTTTGTTGAAGAGGCTAATTTATCATAAAATTAATATTTATTCATGTATGGCTTTGACAAATTTAATAACTATTTCTAAACGATTACTGCATCCTAATTATAAATATAATTTTCTTTGTAGGATAAATAACACAGAATCCCTTATACCTATTTTATAATATAAGTAAAAAATCTTTAATTTAGGCAGATTTTTAAAAAAATATAAATAAATATAAACATATAATCTGCTCAAATATTCAAATTGTTTTTAAATATGTTTTAATAGTATAAATCTCAGTTGATGTTGTTTGTTGAGTTTCTATAATGTTTTATGGTGATTTTACTTTTAAAGATTTATTTTTATAGGGAGTAAATATAGGAGTTTTATCTGGTTTCTTATTGGCTGTCTGTGTAACATTTATTCCAAACAGCAGATATTATCCTCCCTTGCCGCTGCAGAATAATTGTTCTGAAGATGCATTGAGTACAGAAAATGTAACTAAAGGGACAGATGATGTTCAAATGTTGGTGAATACTTCTGATATTTCAGTAACAAATATTTCTTCTCATAACTTGCCAGAGTAAGTAAACTAAATAGTTTTTAATGCATTTCTCATATATGATAAAGAATCTGTAACTTTATATTTTTAAGAAATATTTTTCATTTTGATTCTTTCATTATAAAACCGAAATTACAAACTGAAATTCATTTTTGAATATACGCAAATTTTTAGCGCAATAACAAAATTTAAAAAATAAAAAATAGTGTACTTTTAAAAAGATAATATTGGATATAATGACATCTTTTTTCGATTGAACTGAAAATCACACATAAAATCATATGTTTAACAAAGTGTTAAACATATATATGTCTATATTAAAATTAACTATATCAGCATTAATCTGATTTTTAAAGTCTTTAACATTTATTTTTTTAAATACAAATTTTTTATACCGCTGTAGATATATCTATTATAAACAAAATAAAAATAAAGATTTCTTTTTTCTTTTATGAATAAAATATTCAGTGAACCAAATACATGTAAGCGTTAAATGACGTAGCTACCGATTCAGTATTGAACACATTAAGGCGTAACACTAGGCACAGAAAAAGATCCGGATGATAAGGTAAAGTCTATGGGGGCATTCTTTTCAAATATCTCGCTCAAATTTTAATATTTTGACGTGATTTTTTTGCATAGGATAGCTGAGGACGATCTACAAGCGGCCTAGTTTTTACTTTTTCGATTTTGCTTATATATTCTTTTATTATGAATGTTTCAATTTCAGAACCGGTTTAAGCCGGTTTTAAAAATTAAAGTAATTACAAAATATCTGAACCCAAAGCTTAAAAAGTAAACACTAACCCAGTTGTGGATCGTCCTCAGCTATCTTATGCAAAAAAATCATGTAAAACTATTAAAATTGGAGCGAGATATTTGAAAAGAACGCCCCAATAGACTTAGCATTATCATCAGGGTGTTTTTCTGTGCCCAGTATGGGGCCTTAATGCTGCTATAAGGAAAATGTTTTTGTCTGGCAACGTGATTTTAAAGTAGTATTCAAGCTAGAATTCCACATCGAATCGGCTGTACATTTCTCCATTGCAAGTCAGTTTGGCTTAACCTTTTTTTTTTTTTTTTTTTTTTTTTTTGTTGGTGGATCGTGTTTGGTTAATTTTTTAAAAGAACGCTCAAAATAATTTTTTTTATTAAAAATCTATAAAAACCGCAAATCAAAGTTTCACAATAGCAAAATACGTGACAGTTTGTTTTGTTTAGTTTTATTTTTTCTACTTTTTTGTTTTCCTTGTGCCAAAGTTCGGGTATAATTTGTCATTCTTGTGACTTACACTTAATTGAAGGTAAATTGTATCATATTAACAGTTCTATTTATCGTTATGTAGATATTTATTACTCACATTTCATACTGCATTAAAGTATGATTTTTTTTTTCATTTCGGGTTCGGGTCGGATACAACGCGATACGAGCAGAACTTTAATTCAAGTCTTAATCTCAATGCTGGGTACTACTTGGTTATCCCGTCGACTAAAATAGCATAATCAAAATATGAGATTAAATGCCAATAATGGATGTTATATTCATTGACATTAAATACGATACACGTGTTTAAAACATCATTAAGTAATTTTTATTTTGACTTTTTATTTGTATTTTCATAAATATTCTATTAATTATTACTTGTTTTGGTTATCTATAATAATAAAGAGAGAAGGATGTTTGTCTGTCAGCGCTGTTCTGAAGAGACTGCTGCACTTAGAGTTACAAAATTTGGAGGGAAGGTACTTTTTTACATGTAGTTTTGCACCTCGAAGCCCGATTTTCGATTTTTTATTTAGATTTTTTTTAATAATTTTTTTAGGCGATTTTTAGCGTTATTTTTGCGGTTTTATCCCATTAGTGAAAGGAATACGGTTTCATTCTTTTAACCCAAAATAGCAATTTTTGTTTCTCTTTTCAACAAAGTTTATTCGGAATTTGTACAGTGATTTTTGAATTTTTAACGAATTTTTAATGCGATTTTTAGTGTTTTTTTCTCATTTTGCGGCTATTTTTTGAGATAAATAAAACGAAAATCGTTTTAAATTTTTAGCGTAATGCCCTAAATTTTGTGTTTGTTACGATTTTTAGATTTTAACGATTTTTAATGCGATTTTCAATGCGATTTTCAATGCGATTTTTAACGTTTTTTAAAGATTTTTGCGTTTAGCATCTAATTTTTTTCATAGTTGTTCTATCAAAAACTTGAGCTGTTGAGAATGCAATAAGTAGTATTTTTTTGTGAAATCTATCTAAAATGTCAAAAATTTAGATACCACTATTTTCGAATAGCAATTTCATAAACTATCTTAAATTCTTGCTTAAGACCGCTACCCCCTCGAGTTATATATCACCTGATAGGTTATTTAACAGAGTATGGTTTTGATAAAGTTTTTGAAGAATAGAGTGCTCTACCTGGTGGTGGAAAATGGAACTAATAGAACGCTATTTTTTAAAATCTATAATAATAAAGAGACAAGTTTGTGTGTGTGTCAACGCTGTTCTGAAGAGTCTGCTGTACGTAGAGTTACAAAATGTGGAGTGAAGGTATTTTTATACATGTAGTTTTGCACCTCGAAGCCCGATTTTCATCTTTTTGATTAGATTTTTTTGATAATTTTTTTAGGCAATTTTTAGCTTTTTTTTTTTTTTTTTTTTTTTTTTTTTTTTTTTTTTTTTTTGCAGTTTTATTCCAATAGTGAAAGAAATACGGTTTCATTCTTTTAACTCAATATAGCAATTTTTTTCTCTTTTCAGCAAAGTTTATTCAGAATTTGTACAGCGATTTTTGATTTTTTAACGAACTTTTAATGCGTTTCTTAGTGTTTTTTTCTAATTCTCCCTTTTTTTTTGAGATTGATAAAAAGAAAACCTTTTCAAACTTTTAGCCCTAAATGATTTTTAATGCGATTTTCAATGTGAATTTTAACGCTTTTTCAAGATTTTTTGCGTTTAGCATCTATTTTTTTTATAGTTGTTCTATCATAATCTTGAGCTGTTGAGAATGCAATAAGTAGTAATTTTTTTTTTTGGCGAAATTTACCTAAAATGTCAAAAAATTAGTTAGCACTATTTTCGAATAGCAATTTCATAAAATATCTTAAATTCTTGCTTAAGACCGCTTCCCCCTCGAATAATATATCACCTGATAGGTTGTTTAACAGAGTATCGTTTTGATAAATTTTTTGACGAATAGAGTGCGCTAGCTGGTGGTGAAAAATGGAACTAACAGAACGCGATTTTGTTAAAATTTGGAAATATAACAATGTGATTTATTTTAAATTTTAAAATGGTTTTCAATACATGATAAAAAATGTAAACAAAGAATGGTGTGACACATTTCAGGGTGCATGAAAGGAGGGGCGCGAACAAAATTAGGAAATGTAACAAGGAGATCTGTTTTACACTTTAAGGTAGTTTATAACGCGTGTTAAAATTTTTAAAATATTAGCGATGCTCTGGAGAGACCGCTGCACGAAGTTATGTATGAAATTTTACACCTTGAAGACCGATTTTCAGTTTTTTTAATTTAATTCGTATGCGAATTTTAATGGGTTTCGTGGCGATTTTTCGACATTAGCGAAAAGGAAAGCGATTTCATTCTTTCGACCTAAATTAGTGAATTTTGTTCTCTTTTCAATATAATTTATTTGGATTTCGTGCAACGATATTTGGATTTTTAATGAATTATTTAATGTAAATTTTGCCGCTATTATTCGACATTAGTAAAAGGAATTTTGCTTAAAACTTTCAGGCTAATGTATTAAATTTTAGCTGTTAAGATTTATGTATTTCAGCTAATTTTAATGCGATTTTTCGAGATTTTTTGCGTTTGATGTCGGATTTTTGTCATTCATGAGATATTTCCAATTACAACGTTTTACCCTATTAGAGTAAATTTTGACCCCTGTGATTTTTTAATATTGATTTTTAATGCACTTTTCAATGCAATTTTTAGAAATTTTTCGAGTTTTATGGTGGTTTTTTGATATTTGGAAGTAAAAATTGATTTCAAACTTTTAATCTAATATAATTTTAGAGATTTTTAACGCGATTTTTCAAGAATTGTTGTGTTTCGTGTCGATTTTTTGTTATCTATAAAGGATTTCCTTTTACTACGTGATTATCCTGTCGACCAATTTTGCCAAATTATTTCAATCGTGAAACAAGCCAAATTATGCAAATAAATGTAATTTTTATGTTAAATAATGAAAGAAGAGATAATTTAGAAAAACATTAATACAAATACATATAAAAATAAGAAGTAAAAACCATTTGAGGACGTAACAAACATGTGTAACATGTTTAATGTCAAGTGAATATGGAATTTACGATCCGCCATTATTGTAGTTTAATCTTATGGTTTGACCCAGATAGTTTCTTGGTCAACCGGATAATCAAATAGTTCAGATTTCCGATTAGAATGTTTTACCGTTTGATGAAATTCTGATTACTGCGATTTAAAAAATAACTAGCGATATTTAGTGCATTTTTCAATGCGTTTTTAATGAACTTTTTAATGCGATTTAGTACTAATTTTTTCGATCCCCACCACAGTGGTGTTTTAGCAATAAAAAAATTATTTTGGTTTCAAACTTTTAGCCTAATATAGTAAATTTCACCATTTACCTTTTTTTAATTTTGTTGATTTTCAATGTGATTTTTGATGTATTTTGTGTTCTGCGTCGATTTTTTTGTAATTCACCTAAAAAAGAATGGTTGCTACGTTTTACATGACTAGAATATTTTTTTATTCACGGGATGTATTTACATTTAGCGATTTTTAATGATTTTTTCAATGATTTTGTATTGGTGTTTTTAATCTTACGGCTATTTTTTGAAATTTTGAAAAGGAAATTAATTTCAAACATTTACACTTCATTTACGAATTTTGAAATTTAGTGATTTTTTAATGCAATTTTTAGCAATGTTTTCATTATTTCTCACGCTTTGCGCCGATTTTTTCACTCGTATTTAAGAAATAATTCAGATTACACTATTTTACTCTATTAATGTAAATGTTGTCCCCCGCTATTTTTAAATTTGAAACGATTTGTAATGATTTTTTGAATACAATTTTTAGATGTTTTCGAGTCCACGGCCATTTTTTCACAATTGGAAAAGAAATTTTTAAATAATTTGTAGCTTAATGTAGTAAATTTTGACATCAATGATTCAGATTTTTTGTGTATATTCATAAAATGTTTAGTAAGTTTTGTGTCGGTATTTTTTAACTAATGAAAGAGTTCAGATTTCAATGTTTTGTCCCATTATGGTAAATTATGTCCGCAGGAATTTAATATAAATGTTTATCTTACTATGGCAAATTTTGTCCGGATTTTTTAATTTTACTGATTTTTAATCTGTTTTATAGTGATTTTTCAAGTTCTGTGACAGTTGTTGACATCGGTAAAAGAATTTCGGTTTCTAACTTTTAGCATAAATAGTATAATTTGTTCTCCACGCTTTTATGAAGTTTGCCAATTTCTAATGCGATATTCAATGTAATTTTTAGTTAGTTTGGGGGATTTTAGGTGTTCCGTGTTGACTTTTCCTTATTCATGAACGATTTACGATTACAATATTTTCGACTGAATATTAAATTTTTACAGCCATGACTTTTAAATATTCAGCGATTTTTAATATAGTTTTCGATACGATTTTTAGCTATTTTTTTAAGTTCCTTGGCGATTTTCTGCCATTCAGAAATCAATTTTTATATCAAACATTTTGTTTAATGTAGTTATGTTTCGAATGCAATGTTTTATCTCTTAATATGATTTTGGCGTTCCATGCCTACATTTTGTAATTTATGAATGATTTCGATCATAACCCCCCCCCCCCCCTTCGCCCTGCTTTAATGTTATTTTTTTTAAGCATTGACTTCCAAATATTTAGCTATTTTTAATGCAATTTTCAATGTCATTTTTAGCCATTGTTCAAGTTCCGTGGCGATTTTTTTACATCCGGAAATCGATTTCGATTTCAAACTTTTTGGTTAATATGGTTAATTTCTTGATTACTATATTTTATATTATAACAGTGAATTTTTACCCTAGGGATTTTTAAATGTTTTACGACTTTCATTACAATTTTCAATGCAATTTTTGGGCTTTCTCAGTCTTTTTTTAATTTTAACATTTTTCAAAGGAATTCGATTTTAAATTTCTAGACTAATAAGAGTTTGGTTTCAAACTTTTATCCTTTACGGTAATTGTTTTGCTCTCTTATTTTGATCTACAGTAATTTTTAATGCAGTATGCTTTTTTTTTTTTTTGAGTCTACGGCGATTTTTTTTCAGATATGGAAAAGGAATTCTGTTTTTAATTTCTTTGCTAATATGATAAATTTTCTCCTGTGCGATTAAAGATTTTTATTGTAATTTTTTAGCAGTTTTTTTCGTATTTCAATGCTTTTTACATTATCAAATTAATTAGATTCAAAACATTTATCCAAGTAAAGTAAATTTTGAGTTCCGTGATTTTTGAAAATTTTGCCATTTTTAAAGCGATGTTTACGTTTCTTCGCGACCCGCTTCGATTTTTTAGAGGTTGAATTTTTGGCCGAATTTATTAAATTCTGATCTCTTTTCTCCAAAGTTTATTCGAATTTTGAAACACAATTTTTGAATTTTGTTTTATATTTTTATGAGATTTTTAATGTTTTTGGCGATTTGTAAGATTTTTCCACATTAGTAAAAATAACCCAACTTCAATTTTCTAGCCCATCTCTTTTCAACGAAGTTTAGACGAAATTCGTGCAGCATTTTTTAAATTTTTCGAGGTTTTTACTATGATTTTTAAAGTTTTTTCGCAATTCATGCTATTTTTTGATGAATCCGGACAACGCCGGGCAGAACAGCTAGTTTAAAATAAAAATTTTGCTAATTTGTATAATTTGGTTATTAGTTTGGCGGTTTGTATAACTTGGCGAAATTGGTCGATGGGATAACCAAGTAGTACCCAATGCTGTTATATAAAATTATTGATCTTCAAGCTTTCGTATTTAGTAAAGTATCACATATTTCATAGTTCATGGTATAGCATTTAAAATGGCTTTTTTTTTAAATATCTCTTAAAGATTTTGGATTGTTTTAAAAATATTGTCAGAAAGTAGGTTTATTTTATTTTATTATACCCCTTACTTTTCTTTCAGCAATTTCCCCGTTTCATACATGTGGATAACTCCCCTTTCTTTGTTGGTTTGCCTTGTAACAGGATATTTTGCAAGCTGGATCATATCTTACATAGGAGGTATGTTTTAACTAAAAATGTGTTTTAGTATTTAAATAAATTCTATACAAACAATATATGTTCTTTTAAAGAATTATACATGCTTTAAAGAGTACTTTCAAACTTAAGCAAATTATAATAACTATTTATTAAACAAATAACAGCATATCGTTCTTTTTACAGATAGAAGAAAAGACAAAACGTTCATCAATCTTAAATACAGAAAGATGCAATGCTTCAATCTATTAATAAGAGATATTAAAAAGTATATCGGTAATTTCATCCATAAAAATGAAACATGTCACAATCCAAAGATACGACTTTGAGACACATTTTTTAATTCATTTTTGTTTTAAAAAGTGTGAAATTGGCAGGTGTTGTTATTTAGAAACTATGTAATCGAAAGAGGCTGTTTTCTTTTTTAGAAAAACGAAAAGATCTTATTGGAAATAAAGTGAAATTGATGTTTTGAACAGCATTTCCGACATAATAGTGACAGAAACGAGAAAAAACGACCGTCATGTGGTAATTTTTCTTGAAAATTGACTTCGTGTGTCACATTCTGCAAAAGGAAAAAAAATAATGTCTATTTTCTATTTTATTTTGCATGCCATAAATTCTAGCATTCCATTCTCAAACTATTAACTAGAAGTAACATTTTATCTCCTGATTTACTGCATGAACTTTTTCGTAGAATTCGTAAATTATTTTTTATAATTGTAGTTTACTGTTAATGCAAAATTTAAATAATTTACATCTTGTATTTTTTTTATTACTATCTTCGGAATTCTATCTTAATGCACTAACATATACATATACAACTATGGGATTCCTCAATCTTTTGGGAACCGCTTACTTTCCTACCTTCTTTGCCTTTATACTATAGTACATGATTGCTGCACCCTCATTTCTTCACATAACCTTAGAAGTCCCAGTTTTTTCTTTCTAATTCTTCTTCAAGCTCTTATAACTGTTTTTCTGAAATAGAGAACTTAGATTATACGTAGTCATGCTCGTTAAGGTTCCTATCCCTGCCGGTGAAGACACTCCTGAGCTAATGCTATTCCTGTGGGGAGATTATTTTCCAATATCTCGTTTGCATTTCGAAATTTTTATTTATTTATTTATTTATTTATTTATTTATTTATTATTTATTAATTATTATTTATTATTTTATTTTATTTTATTTTATATTTTTTGCTTTCGATAGCCGAGGTCTCTCTCAGACCTCGCTTCTTTTGTACTTTTTCGATTTTAGTTGCAGGGTTTTTTTTTAATTTACTTTCGCTTTCAGAACTGGATTTAAAAGTGAAAGTAATTTTATAAAAGATATCTGCAACCAAAATCGAAAAAACAAAAAAGGCGCTATATAGAAAGGGGCCTCAGGTATGCAAAGCAAATATATATATATATATATATGTATAGAACAATTAGATAATACTACAAAACAACATCAAAATATGGAATAACACGTTAATAACAAACTATATCAAACATAGGATTTGGCATATAGATATATATATTTGAAATTATCTCACATGGTGGCGATTGATCGTGTAAGTTTATCTTTTTGATAATTTATTTTTCTAATATTTTTCTTTGAATTATGTTTTCCATTGCAATTAATCTTTTGATAATTCAATTATTGTCTTATTATTTTTCTTTGAACTATGTTTTCCATTGCTATTATCGGGCAATTTAAAAATCATTTTTAGGTTTATCCTGATTTCTAATCAGAAATTAATCGCAATTAATGTGTCTATTTAGCATTGCCCTTGAGAACGAGCTAAGTACCACATTTCCAATATTGTTCCAATTTTTGCCAACTCCTATGTTTGATATAGTTTGTTACTTAACAAGTTATTCCATATTTTGGTGTTGATTTGTAGTATTATCTAATGGTTCTATATATATATATATATATATATATATTTAAAAATGTCGAAATGAAATTAAGATATTAGAAAAAAATCTCCCCATAGGAAAAGCATTAGCTCGCGAGTGTCATCATCGGCAGGGACAGGAGGCTGCCTATGGCAGCCTGCCCGAGTTTAGTGTTTCTCGTGCACGCTTTGTTTCCACGTCTTTCGGATTGCTGATATAATCACTGACAAGCAAACTAACGAGACTTTAGAGACGTTATTTGTTTTTAGAATTCATTGTAAAATAAGGGGGGATGTTTAAATTACTTGACGCTGAATAACTGATTGTTGAAATTTTAGCCTCATTTATTCGAAATATACTAGGAAAAGGTACCAACAGACTGCATCGATGGATTGTACAGATTGCATTTTGCTCCCAGTCGATTCGTGAAAGTCTTTTTCCATTGAAAATAAAGTCTTCTCCTAGTTAACAAGATGAGATAGCAAACAACTTGTATCCATATCTATAAATATAAATTAATATGTATGCATATAATATGTCTATGTATATAACGGTACTTTTATATTTATTTTGATAAATTTCGCTTCTTAACTGCATCTTTTCTCTTAATTTTAGGAAAGTCTAAACCTGTTCCATTAGAGTTACTTAGTCCTCTTCGACAACGATTTTGCACAAAAAGTGAGAAAAATATTATTCAAAACAACTACTCCATTAAAGATTCACCTGTTAGTATCGATGATTCCAAGGAAACCAATTTCCTTAGTAAAAGGTAAAAAGGGTTTAATTTTGAATCAATAAAAGATTTGTCATATAAGGGTCATTTTCACCATTCGCTTACATTTCATGTTAACGGACTTGACAAGTAACGGATTTGACATTTCAAATAAAACAAAAAAAAACTATTAAAATGAACTAGCTTGTATATTTTCTAACTTAGATAATAATACACATACCTTCTGAAACTATTTAGTAAACAATATTTAATTACGAAAGTGCAAAAATCATTATCTTAATATTAAAATTTATTGTAACGGACTTGACAGTGAAAAAAAAAAATACCAACCTTGATAAAAGCTTATTCTTGCCACTATTACATTGCTTCACAATTGAAGAGTAAAAAATGGCAAGTAGTAGTTGCGTGACTAGTTTAACTATATCGCCAAATATTTGCTGCTAACTTTAGGCAGCATTCGAAATCTATTTTGACTAAAATAATCGCAGGGTAACGGACTTGACAAAAAGTGAGGGACAAAAGATTTCTGTTAATTTCTGAAAGAAAATATCGTTTGTAATAATTGTTTTTCATTAATATAGAACACTAACAAACAGTTCGTATTCAAAATAATTAAACCTTTTTATTTAAAAAAGTTAGTTCAAATTAAAAAAAAAAACCATAGTTAAAAACATAAAACTTGGAATGGGACAGGCATTTTTGCTTAGAATATAAATTTTAAAGATTAAGAAATTATAGATTAAGATTAAAAGATTATTTATAGATTAAAAGATTAAGAAACTTTAAAGAAATTTTTATTGATTTTTTTTAATTTTTCATGTTAGAAATGTTCAATGTATTCTTTAGCTAATGCATAACTCAAATCAAACTTTAAATATTAATTTATGTTTGGATTTTCTTCTTTTTACTCTGGGACAGCATTTGTAAGCGAAATTTGAAAATGGCCCATAACACATTCATTACATGTAACATAAAAAATCTAGACTGAACAAGACACAAGCGGTAATCTTTCACGATCAATTTATATAAAATTAAATTTAATATATTTGTTTATTTATTTAAACAAAAATTTTCTTGTTTGCGAATATTTTTTTTTTAATCGGAAGATAAAAGAGATTATAACGTTTGCAAAGCTGTGCGCCTTTTCTGCTCGTTTAAATAATATAGAACGGCCTTTACCAAGATAAAGGAAAGGATAAATTTAATAAGCAGAACTGTCTAGCCTCGAACACGCCTGTAAAAATTTCGTTTTAGATCGTCTCGAGATCAGTATGTTCTTATTAACATTTGCAGATCGTCTGGCTAGAACAGAATTCCGAAAATCTTAAAAGCTCTATCTTTGAATTTAATTCTGATTTCATTCGTCGTGCAAACGAAAGAATTTTTTAATTTACCCATCAGATAGTCTAGAAAATGTACTTGCATTTTAAGAAACAGGAATTATAATTTTATTTATATTCATTATTTTCTGGTATGAATGTTTAAAATTTATTTATTTTTTATGCATTTTCACAAGTAAAAAAATGATGTAAAAGAACTTAAAAGGGAACAGGGTCAGTAAGATTTTAAAAGTGATCTCTGCGACATTCTTATAAATTTTAAATTACTGTATAGTAAACCAGTTATTGACTAAGTAATACCCAATTAGCATTTTTTTAAAACCGCCAAATAAATGATAATTTTTTTTATTAAAAATGACAACATAAACTAATAGTATACTAATGAATCTTTACTTATTGACTTTACAGAAAGCATATTAAAAAATATTTTTTTATATAAACATGTAAAAAATTTTAATTATATACATAAAAATATAACATAATAAACTTTGTTAATCATGTAAAAATAGTTTTTTCAAGTACGATTGACTTCAGCTACGAATTTATTTTAATATTTTCACTCTTAAAATATCAGACTAGTACCGTGTTTACTTGCGTACTAGTCGCGCGTTTTTTTCCCAATATTTCATTGAGAAAGCCTTTGTATTATGCGGGGAAATCTGTTGCACAATATCGTATACACCAATGTTAAAGCAATACTGGTATTAAAAAAAACCCCACATTCTAATAAAATGAATAACTTGCCAAATGTTTTCAGATTATGTGGTATTTATTAAATACCATTTTTCTTTTTATGGCAGTATAGTTATAGATATAAAATTTACAATTTTTTTTGTGAAAATTTTGACAAAAAATTCTTTTACTGAAGGTATTAATACCATTATTGTAATTTGAATTGATATCTGAAGAATCTTCGTCATTCCAAAAAATGTCATCTTCACTTCTGTCCAATGCGTTGGAAATACCTTTTTTTAAAAAAAAACCTTTTTCAAATGATATCGCTTGTTATTAAAGTCCAACTTTATAATATTCAACTACATATTACTTCCAGGGATGAGCGCCTTACTTTTCCACTGGGAGGTTTTTTTTTCTTTTGTTCTCATTAACCACTAAATCTTCATATACTTGTCTTAAATTGTCGTCAAAGGATTTTGTAACCTGATACATCCAATGGTTGCAAAATCGATAGGAATCTTCCGGGAATTGTCACAAGATCATTTTTACCTTTTGAAAGTTCATTCGTCACATCATCAACACGGGAGTGCAACTATTTCGTTACACTGTTAAAAATTTGACCCATTTGCTGCAGCGTCATTCCTCAGCTTTTATAGAATATCTCTTTTAGGACCAACGAGAATGCTCCATAACACAGTGAAGTAACCGTTTTCTATAAAAGCGGTGGAGTGACGCTGCAGCAAATGAGTCAAATTTTTTACAGTGTAGTAAACACGGTACGTTAAAGTCAAAAATTTTTCTAGCGTTTCTCTGTACGCAATAACTGGGAGGAGAAAAATATTAAAATATATTAGGGAAATGCTTTTTATCCTCTACTGATGTGACAGATATTATCACATAACTACTGTGAAGCGGTCTTTGAGACTGTCCTATAAAAAGACGAATGAAGACGCGATAAATTCTAAAATGGTGTTTTTGTGCTCAACTTTTTGTACAAGGCCCTTATAATTGAAATTCACCTATTCAAAAGTCTGATGACAGTACTAAAGTTTTGGTAGTGTTTGTAGTTAAATTGGAAGCTGTAAGTTAAATTTTCAAACATAGAAAAAAGCAGCGATCTATGAGATCGGTAACATCAGTTAAATGTTAAGTTTGAGTGATTTGAGGTACATTTTATTTTAATGTTTTACGAATCTCTTAAGTTTTAGTTGCCAAATTTTATGCTTTTTTTTTTTTTTTACGAAGAATTTTATCGCTGAAATCAGAGATTAATGAAGGTAAAATTTTCATTTCACATTTTAGTAATAACAGAAAAGAAAACAAACCCTTTCAGGGGTTAAGGCCCACACTACGCTCAGAAAAAGACCCGGATGATAATGTAAAGTCCATGGGAGAATTCTTTTCAAATATCTCGCTCAAATTTTAATATTTTTACATGATTTTTTTGCACAAGATAACTGAGGACGATCTACAACCGGCCTAGTTTTTACTTTTTCGATTTTGCTTATATATTTTTTATATTACGATAGTTTCAATTTCAGAACCGGCTTATACTGGTTTCGAAAGTTAAAGTATTTTTTTTTTTAAATCTGAAACCAAAGTCATAACCTACTTTCATTCTAAATTATTGAAATGAATGATTGAGACTGAAATACAAATTTAGCAAGAGAATATGTTGCCCGCTTCAGAGGGCTTTATAATGCGTTCTATTGGCTCAAATGAGATCAAATTTTGAACTTCAGATATTTGAAATGATATGTGGTAGGCATTTATTAGAAAAAAATTACAAAAACATAAATACAAATATCCACTGTTACACACATAAACACATTCAATATGCTTTAAAAATGTTTAAAATTATATTAAAAATGTAGCATTAAACCTGTTCGATATTTCCCTCTTTATTTTCAACAATGTGTCCTAATCGCAGAACCCTATTTTCCATAGCTGACCGCCAAGAGTCTGCCGAAATACATAGAACATGACGGCAAATGCTGCCCTTCAGTTCCAGCACAGATGCTGGCTTTTTACGGTATATATTGTCCTTCAGAAAACCCCACAACCGAAAGTCGCAGAGGGTGATATCCGGCGAATGAGGAGGCCATGATATTGATAATTGGCTGCCAATCACTCGTAAATCTGTGAAATGTTATATTAACAATTGCCTTACACGATGATCAATGAGAAGAAGTACGCCATCCTGCATAAAAGTGATGTCCTGAAGGCATCCACGCTGTTTAAGTGGAAAATATGATTATGCGATTAGAGCAAACTGTTGAAACCGAAGGGGAAAATATTGAGCTGCTTTAATGGTACTTTTTTATGTATCACTGTTAAAAATAAATGTGAAAAACCAGTTGTATTTAGCGCCCAAGGGTGAAAGTGTATTACCATTTGACACCCGCGAGCTTAAAATGTGTTTAGGGTGTCGTTCGATCCTTCACTGAGTGATTCGTGCTAATTAAGGTGCCGCGCAATACATACCGTTGAAAGATTTTCACCTTTTAATCATTTGCGCATGCTCTGTGACGTGTCTCCTTCCCTTCAACTCGCCGTCACTGGTGGATCAAAACAGCAATTTCCCCAATTTCGTTCAGAACTTCGGATGGCTAATTTTTGGTGAGCTTTTTATATGAAGGAACCTTTGAATTTCAGGACATTTGAATATTTCAGGGAGACTTTGAAGGTGAGCTCAATGGCCGAAAGGTTTGAGCGTTGAGGTTGCAACCAGAAGTTGTGGCTTCGAATCCTTCGCGGACCAAAATTCGTTTTATAGTTTCTTTTTATTATTTGGCACTCTGGATTAGGGGTGCTATTTTTCCACACTAATTAATGGTGTCATTCTGGCTCCCATATGGGTGTCACCAGTGAAACAAGCCTTTCACCCCTAAAAGATGCAATGTGTGTCACCTGTAGTTTCAACAGTGATTATTTAACCATTTTTAAGCATATTAAATGTGTTTAATCGTAAAACAACGCCCTTAATCGACGGATTTTTGTACTTTTTGTTATTATAATTTCTTTCCAAAAAATGTCAAGCGCATCATTTGAATTATCTGTAGTTCAATTCTGATCTCGTTCGGACCAATAAAATGTATTCTAGAGCCATATGAAGTGGACAACCTTTTTCTTGCTAACCCTGCAAATTTATTTCAGAATTTTTAAAATACTCTTTTCACTTACTGATTCTATTGGAATATTTAATGGTTAAATGTATTAAGTGGTGGCATAATAAGAAATTAAAAGTATTAAGTTGGGAATCGGAAAATATAACATCCTTCTGTCGTTCAAAGTGCAAAATATCCAAAATAAAAATTTTGATTTTGTAATTCTCATAATTTTGTGATTCGAAATATGATTTATTAAATTTATACAGAAGATTCATTCAAATCCATAACTCTAAAATCCGCACATCATCACAGATATAAACAATTAAACTTTCGGCTCAGTTGTAGGGTCGAAAATTACAAACTTTTTAAAATTTTATATTAATCCTTATGTATAAACGCAATTCTTATTTATATGACTGAACTCATGCTTTTTCACTAAGAAAGTGTTAATTTATTTCTGAAGAAATTCAAGATATTGCTTATTATCTGTGGTAACCACAAACATTTTATCAAACATATTCATGTATTAATCAAGCTTTTTGGGTTATTAAATCTGGCTTAACCTGAAATAAATCTTCCATATTTTTATGATTTTGATCTCAACTAGAAAGGTATTTTTATAAGAGAAATTGCATTGAAAAAGTTCAAGAAAAAATTATCTTTATGGTGCATATTTAATTATACACTATGAATTATTTACTTGATATATATTTTTAGTCATTTAATCATTTTTTAATTCATCATAATTTTTATTCTTTTAGTTTATTCTTTTACTTGATTCTTTTAATATTCTACTACATTGTAAGCATTCATTACAATTTGGATTGCATTACTACATTTAAAATATGTTTTAAAAATGTAAAGAAATAAATTACCTGAAATCCGCACAACCTCTGGTCCCAAGCTGTGCGGATTAGAGAGAGTCTGCTGTATAAGTAAATAATTATAAAATAAAATTTATAAAACATTTTTTCGTACTTTAGCTAGAAATTGCTTCTTATACTGCGCATACAAAATTTTAGTTCTTTCATTTAAGTGGTTTTTATCTGAAACATTTATTTATGATAATATGTTACGGGAAGATGCTTGAGATATACTCGATATAAGCTCAAGATTTCAATTTAGAAGAATCACATGTGAATGTGCTCCTTGTTAATAAGTACTAATATCGCTAAATGTAATCAAAACATTTCTGTAAAAGTTTCAATTTAGATTTTATGAAGGATTCAGATCTCATTTTTTGCGACAAATGAGATGTTATTTATTGCGACGGGTGTGTGAGAAAACTTTGAATTTGAAATGATGAGCCCTTTAAAAATGTAAAATATCAAATTAAATTTAAGTTATTCCGTATTAATTGGTAGCCACCTCTTTTTCTCTGCAGAAAAAAGATAGTATTAATAGTATGGCGTGGAATATTTAATTTTCTTTGATGGGGATATACACTCTATGTCCATTAGTGACCGGACACTTGTGATTTTAGACGTTTTGTTAAATATCCAGAAAAATACATGAATAGTTATTCTGAAACTCCAGATGTGTAAATAAAATAGTAGAGGTAATATATTTTCGCAAACATTTCTTTTTTCCAAAATTTGATAGGGGAGCGTCAACAAATGTAAAAGGAAAGAAGATTTTTTGAATAACTCTGTCAAAACTAATGTAGTAAAAACGTTCAAATAGCAGATTATTATTAAATGGCTTATTGTAATAAATCGTGTTCATTTTTATGAAGATAGAATGTTTATTCGCAGAGAAGTTAAAGTTTTTATAAAAACGGTCTATAATTTTGCCAAGTTTTTTAGTCTTAATTTGCAGAGTTCTTAATATAACAGTCTATGTTCTTTTCAGACAATATGACAAACAACATTGTACATAATACCCTGTAATCAGAATTAAAAAAATAATAATAATTGTGCGAAAAATTAGCAGGTTTTTTAAATAATATCTGACTGCGGATCCGTGAACGCAATCAAAATGTATTTTGTATAATGTGTTAGCAAAATTTATTGAGCAACTATTGTGAAAGTCTCAAAACCACAGCTTAAAAATTCTGAAAATTATCGTTAAAGAGAGAGTTATCATTAGAATAAGCTAAAAATCCCTTATTTCCAGAATGAAGCAAAAAGATGAGGGCTTGTTTCCATATATCCATTAATTAGTGTCAATATAGCATACACAAAATTACGTGTAGTACTGTATTTGGCACAGCCCTTAATCTTTTTGCTTTCTTTTGGGAACAATCAATTTTGAGTTTATTCTATCGATGATAATTTTTTCAATTTTCAAGTGGTTTAAAACTTTTACAAAACTAGCTCTAAACATTTAGCAAACGCATTATGCAAGTTACATTTTGATTGCATTCACGCATGCACAGTGAAACATTATTTAGCAAATCTGCTCATTTTTCATGCGATTTTTATAATTTTTTAATTCTCAATATAGGGTATTACGTACAATCTTGTATGACACATTTTTTAAAAAGAATTCTTTTTACATTAAGAACTATGCAAATTATAAGATAAAAACTTGACAAAATTTGGTATTTTTTATAAAAACCTTATTTTTTCTACGAGTATACATGCTATCGGCATAAAAATGAGCACAATTTATTACAGTAGGCCACTTAATCATAATCTGCCGTATTAACACTTTTAATACATTAGTTTTGACAAGTTTAACCAAAAGATCTTCGTTCTTTTTCAATTTGTTGACGGTCCTCTCCTATGGGATTTCTGGAAAAACTCTTCTTATATGTTTGTAGATATCTAACAAAACGTCTAAAACCGCAAGTTTCCGGTCATTAATGGCCATATAATGTATAACAATGAGATACAATTAACTTTTCTTAACCATCCTGTTTTACTTATTTAATTTTCATTATTTACAAAGCATGCCAAACAAAGTTTTTATGAGATGTTTATAAACAATGTTACTATTTTTTTCAGGTTTCAAAATGTATTTCCACTTAAAAATTTTGACACGAAATGAATTTCTGTGAGAGATATGCTGGTGAAGATAGGTGAAGTTTTGTCTGGAGAAGAAAGATACTGCTCAATTTTGAATATTATGCGTTTTATGTAAAACTGTTACTACTTCTTTGGATTTAGTAAAATATGCGCCAAAAAATGTTATTGAAATGAAAAATGGCTATTATTATCTTATTATTTTTGGCAAATATGTTTTTCCTGCAACAAACCAGCATACACAATAAACAGAATTAACAATTTGATTTATGAAGATATCCATAATATAAATGGTAAAAATGTGCAATACCTCATTATAGCTCAAATCTGTTAAATAGTTTTGACACACACACACACAGAAAAAAAAAGGATTTTTTTTTTTCGTATGCCGCGAAAAAATTGCGAATTGGAAAGAGAAAATTAACTATTGAAACCTAAGACCTTTATCAATATCATCCGATTTCCCATCAAAATGTGCAAAAATATCTGCACTATCTGTTAATTTTTATGATTATTTCAATTATTATAAGATCTGAACACAGTAGATGAGGTTACTAAGAAAATCATTGAGAACTACAACGAAAATTCCCTTAGATTAAATACCCTCTACTTGCGCATTAACAACAAATTTATGTGAAATATTGCGGAATGAACTTAGCCTGCCTTTTAAAAACGAATCAAGTACAAAGGCAAAAGGCCTTTGTACCTGATTCGTTTTTCCCCCATCCGTCACTTCTTTTTATTGGCGGTTAGCGATTGGCAGATTTCTTTATTCGATGTTGTCAGGTTTTTGGATATTTTAAGACCACATTGAAGAAAATAAAAACAGGTATTTGAATGTATTTGACACTTCAAAAGGCTTTAAATTAAGTAAGTTTATCAATCATGAAAACGTTATTACATGACGTTTCAGGAAAAGCTAACTTTTCTCGCTAGATAATAACCACAATAACCTCAGTTAATAAAAAGTAAGAAAAATCATGCATTAAGCAGAGATTATGAACTACTTCCCAACAATTCATGAAATTTTTATCAAAACCTCGTTATTTAGGGAAATAATGTTACTATATGTAGCTAAATATGTATTCGAATACTTCTGAACAGCCCTGTATTTGAACTTCCGGTTGATATATATATTATATAATGGAAAAATTTAGTTTACCAAGAACATATGTGGCAGGTTGAAATTTCTCTTTAAACAATTTATGCTAATAGATGGAAACATATACTGGTGGACAAAACTAAGAGATGGAAGGCATTTTCCCAAATATCTCGTGAAATACTGAATAAAAATAAACGAAAATTGGCATGGATATAACTTATAGTATGACAATAATACGTACAAAGCAAAAATTAAAGTGCCATTCATTGGCAAGAGTTATTGCCAACAGTCCAATGTGGACTGAAATTCATGATGAAAGATGGCAATGAAAGTGAGGCTTGCATGGTGTGTGGTCACCTCTAGTATGGTGTGTAGTCACCTCTGACAGATAAACAGCATGAAGAACGAGTATGCATGCTGTTAATAAGAGAGTTAAGGATTGCTTGTGGAAGACTCTCCTAATCTTCCACTAGAGCAGTTTTTAACTCCGGAATGGTTCTGGGTGGGTGTTGGCGTCTTACAAAACCCCTTCCAAGAGCATTTCAAGCATTTTCAATGGAGTAGGTCAGGAGATTTGGCTGGTCAATCCATTCGATGAATATCCTCGCTTTCCAGATACTCCTCAACGGACGTCTACAGCGACACAACTGTCTAGGAACCTTGCTGCTGCCACAGGAATATTAGTTTCAATCAATACTGTTGCCAGGAGGCTCGGTGAAAGAGGGTTGTATGCCAGGAAGCCCGCCATTTGCATCCCACTCACTCCCTTCCATAAAAGAGAACGTGCACAATGGGGCAGACAGCACCAACACTGGACACAGCTCCAATGGGCTAATGTTCTGTTCACAGATGAGTCCAGATTCAGTCTTCAACCTGATTCACGGCGAATATTCATATGAAGGAAACCTGGGCCCGATACCTTCCCAGTAACATCATGGAAAGGGACCATTATGCTGGTGGAGGACCGATGGTTTGGGCCGGGATCATGCAAAATACCCGCACACCACTCCATGTGTTTGACACTGGTTCCGTGAATGCCTCGAAATACAGGTAGAAGATTCTACAATCCTACGTGCGTCTTTTCAGGGGTGCTGTTGGCCCTGAATTCGTTTTTATGGACGACAATGGCCGACCACATAGTCCTCGCCTGGTTGAGGAGTATATGAAAAGTGAAGATATTCATCAAATAGATTGGCCAGCTAAATCTCCTGACCTTAACCCCATTGAACATTCTTGGGATGCTCTTGGAAGGACTATTGTAAGACGCCAACCCCCACCCAGAACCATTCTGGCGTTAAAAACTGCTCTGGTGGAAGATTGGGAGAGTCTTCCACAAGGAATCCTTAACTCTGTTATTAACAGCGTGCATACTCGTTGTGCATGCTGTCTCTCTGTCAGAGGTGACCAGACACCATACTAGAGGCGACTACACACCATACAAGCCTCACTTTCATTGCCATCTTTCATCATGAATTTCAGTTCACATTGAACTGTTGGCAATAACTCTTGCCAATGAATAGCACTTTAATTTTTGTTTTGCACACATTATTGTCATATTATAAGTTATATCCATACCAATTTTCATTTATTTTTATCAAGTATTTCTCGAGATATTTGGGAAAATGCCTTCCATCTCTTAATTTTGTCCACCAGTGTACTTGAATACTTTTGTTCAGCCCTGTAGTTTACCTCTTATCTCGTCAGTATTAAGTTAAAAATTGTTAAAACTAGAACACTCTTAAAACTACTGAAATGACATTCTCGGAAATTATCATTCATGGGCGTCATTGTATCCAATACTTTGCGTGCCCCTGTATATAATTTTATCTACATTCTGCAAACATTTCTTTGTAAATTGGACACAATTCAGCGTAAAAATGCATAGCTTATTTAAAAACCAATTTTAATTAATTTACGTTCATATTCAGTAATGTTTGCGAGCTCTTTTGGGCAGCCTTTTAAATCAACTACAGCATTTATACACACCATATAATATGCATAGATTTAGTGAAACTTAAAAAAGCATATCATAATTAAAATGCACTTCATCCATCCATCAGCCATCATCGGATAAATATACAGAACTTCGGAAAGGATATACTGTTTGAAATCTTTTATGTGTCCCTGTAAATTCTATGTACATCACATTATGCATAATTGTGTCATATAATTTATATAAAGCATCAGAGACATGTAACAATTTTATTATACATGAAATAGTTTAAGATATATCGCACACAATTCCCGCCTGTATTATTATGTAACGGAATTCTTTTGTGTGTCCCTGTAAATGAATACCAGGGCATACTTTATAGAATGCATATTTTACTGCGCCTCGTAAATTCATATGCATTTTAACATGTTTAACAGGATGTAACATCTTTAAAATTCGTTTGAAATGATTTTTTTCCCATAAGCCGTAATCTAACTGCGAACTTTTGACTGTCCCTGTAAATAAACTAATCATTTTAAAAACTTCCTTTTAAATAGATTTTGTGCTAGGGTAAATATATATAACGTCAAAAAATTTCAGGGCAATCCGAGTGTATTTACAAGAGTTAGAGCGCGGACAGACGGACAGACAGACAGACAAACCGAATGCATAAGCACTTTTCAACTTTGTTGGAAAATGCTAAAAATCACTTGATTAGTATAATTTGCAAATTAGAAAGTTTATTTGGGAAATAATCCATTTCAGCAGTTTCTAATTACTGAATCGTAAATGAAAGTCATGTAGCTGCGGTTATAATAACACTTCTCTCGAACAAAAAAAGTTGAAGCAACCAACTACTTTATTTCATGACATAGCCCCTTACAATTGCCACATTATTATGGCGCGAACAAAACCCTTTATTCCTATTGATATGGCATTAGCATAAATTGTGACTATGTTTAAATGAACATGGCGCATGTTATTGAACAAGAAGTTTATTCATTTACAGTGATAGTCCGAAAAAAACAAACTCCCAAGTAAAAAAAAAAAAAAAAAAAAAAAAAAACTTAATAAGAATTCTGGCAAGATATTTAATAATCTTCATTTAACTATTCATATGATGCTTCGAAGCATTCATGTTCTTATCACAATCAATAGTTATGGAATTCGAAATTGAAGACGAATGTCTTACTGGTGTAGAATAAAATGTACAAATATTTGAAGACAAATCATCAAGTATAATTCCATTTTTAGATAAGTCGACTTTTCAAGGAAAGTTAAGGTGTTTTTGATGGTGTAATTATCGCGATTGAAATAAGCGTTGTAGAAGATACTGGTCTAAACACTGTTTTTGAATCATTCCATGTTATAGTTAAAAACAAAAAAAGGAGGACAAAAAGATAAGCTGAGTGACACAATAGACCTTTCACTCTTGTCTATCAACTGATAAAACCTGATAGCTCATCATAAAGTCTTTGTCGATACCAATATCGCCATTAAAAATATATTAATCTTCAATTTTGAGCTTAATAAACATTTATTATCAACATCAGACTTTCGAAGCATCATGCGTTGACAAACTAAGCTTATGAGTTTTTATTGTTTTAAAACTTTTTTCTTTTACCCAATTCTTTAGAATTTTTCTTGTAAGTAAATACACTTCAACTCAATAACAGATATATTGTTTAATTTTTTGTCTCAATTAACAGCGCCACTCCATCTTCAAAAAGAAAGGGGTTTTGTACAATAGCAGCTTGTTAGATGTATCATGCGACGTTATAAGTTGAACGATTTTCTTATTAAAAGTCGTTGGGATGAATGCATTCAGAAACAAATAATTTATTTCCCTTGTCACTAATCACTTGTGATTTCCTTAAACGAATTATGTTTTTATTTGGAACTTCAAGAGATGCATGTATTTCCTTGAACAGCACCACTTTTCTATGCGTGAAATCTTATTATTATATTTAAAGATTAATAATATAGTCGAAGTCACTGCGGTTGCGCGATAGTTTTTTAGCCCCAAGACTAATCACTACCTTTATTTTTCGATGGCTTAAGTTAAACAAATTTCCTTTTACATTTGTCAAGTTTCAAATTTTCAGTTGTTTACTTTTCTTCCTGGTTTTCGGCAGAGTCTCGTAAAAAAGAACGTAAGGTAGGGACCACATGCGGGACACCCGGAACATCGCGCACCTTGAATTCTGCGGCGGTTTATAAGAATATCAAATTCAGGACATTCAAATTATTGTTTTGTGATTATATTATTTTATACAGTTATAATATGTCTCAAAAATGTCTTAAAAATGCATCAAATGATATTCCGACTTCCAACAGAAAAGTAAATCATTATATTTAAAGATTAAAAATATAGTCGAAGTCGCTGCGGTTGCGCGATGGTTTTTCAGGCCCAAAACTAATCACTACCTTTATTTTTGGATGGCTTAATTTAAACAAATTTCTTTTTACATTTGTCAAGTTTCAAATTTTCAGTTGTTTACTTTTCTTCCTGGTTTTCGGCAGTCTCTCGTAAAAAGGGGCGTAGGTAGGGACCTCATACGGACACCCGGAACATCGCGCACCTTAAATTATGCGGCGGTGTATAAGAATATCAAATTCAGGACATTCAAATGCTTGTTTTGTGATTATATTATTTTAAACAGTTATAAGATATCTCAAAAATGTCTTAAAAATGCTTCAAATGATATTCCGACTTCCAACAGAAAAGCAAATCTTTAAAAAAGGTACAAATCTTTAAATAAGCTACAAATTAGATCCGAAGGTATTATCTTATTCTGATTTTTTTTCTGTTTTTTTTCAGTGATATTAATATTTAGTAACTAAAGTATAATGCTGAGATCTTATAAAGCTTAATGTTAAAAAAAAAAAAAAAAAAAAAAAAAATAGATTTTCGACCATTTTTATAAGTTTTAAAACTTATTCGTTATCGGAAGTTATTAAAAAATTTGTGGATCTTTTGTACCTTATTTTGTTTCTCTAATTCGCAACTTTTTTGCGAAAAAGCGATTTGAAAAAAAAATAATAATTAGGATGAGCGAAGCGAATCCTCTACTAGGCCACTCAAATGACATTTTGTCGTACACTTTACGAAAAAACTATACAGTATTTTCACTTGAAATTAAATACAAATATAAATTATGAACTGTAGATTTGCAGAATATTATTTTTTTTACAGAAATACTTTCAAAAAATTAATATTTTAATTAATTTATTTTACATGTTTTTCCATTACGAACGCATTTTTTCAAATAAAAAGTGGAACACGTACGTTTTCAGAATAAAAACTTAATTCATGGGGTCAGTAATTATAGCTAGAATCATCAATAAATAAATAAATAAAATATATTTTCATTATTCTGATAAAATATCTCAAAAACTGCTTTCAGATTTTCAAACTATGCTCATTCCTTTAACTATGTATAGTTTCATGATTTCTTTTAAAAAATGTATAAAATACTCTTTTTTAGAAAAATTATAGCATATTTTTAATGAATTAAAATTTGTGAAAATTCTCTTATTCGCGTTTGAAATGAAATAGACGCCCTCTCGCGGACAATGTCTGAAACGAAATAGAACTGATACCGTGTGCATCTTCCGCTGAAATCTGTGTTTAAAAGGCCGATAAATAAATAAACAGTTCTATAATAAATAAATAAATAAACAGTTCTATAACGCATGCAACGTTAGGTTCTTTTTATTAAAATTATCTAAAATCAAAATTTTATACACAAAGTTTAGATCTATAATATAAAAAAGTACATTTGACTTACTCATGGCAAAATAACATGACAGCAACACAATGCTTGCATGATTCGCTTGCTCCAGCTGCATGGAACAAACAGCATTACGTAAACAAACGATTATCAGGTCTATACAACGCCACCTTCCGGTCATTACAAACGCGAATTAACATTCAATTATAAAAGTATTTTTCTGTGTAAGGAATTCACATGCACAATTTATTCTTATTTTGTGAAATCATTTAAGCAGACGATATTTATGAATTTTAAAAGAATTACATTATGTTTTTGTGAAGTGGCAATAAAAGAATTGTAAACAAATAAAATTAATTAATATGTTGTATAATTCTACTTCGAAAATATTTTTATTTATACCAGTCTTATATCATAAATAAACAATCTGAGGAAATTCTTAGTTATTTGGTTGAAATACATTTTAAAATTAAAATGTGCCGCAACATAAAATTACATTTTTGCTTAATAAAGATGCAAAAATAATTTAAAAAATATATTATTACTTTCAAATATTTATCGTATAGCATAATACTTCGCGAATCCAAACAAAGCATGGCTTTCGCTAGTACTAATAAATAATATTTTTTGTTCTACCTATTGTTGAATAATTCAATAAACACTAGTACACCTCAGTTAGTGCTAACTAATGAAAGGCAGAATAGTTCAGATGATTACAGACTTTCAATGACATTATCCCATTATTTACAGTAGTAGCAATAAGGACACATCAGCATGATACAAGTATAGCCGCTTTAAAAATAAAGATAACATTTCATATTTTTGAACCATCAAATCGAATCGTACCCCTCCCCCCCCCCCCCCCCAAAAAAAAAGAAAGAAAAGAAAATAGTCATGTGGTTGGAAATTACATCAATTTTTTAATTTATGTTATACAAATAATTCGACGAGTCGCCTTTATTAAAATAATGCACCATACTGTGAAACTTTTACAGTGAACACCTAAATTTGACACCATTTAGATTCTTCGATAAATTATACTCCGGATATCCAAGCGGGATATCATTTTGACAGTTTTTAATTTGAAGCGTTTAATGTTAAATTCATTTGTAATCGTTACAAGCCAGATTGCAATACTTGGTAATTTTGTAAGCATTAATCAAGAGCTACATGGCAGAACGAACTATGATATTGGATTCGCATTATTTGAAGCTTTTAGATGTTTATTTATATTAAAAATATGTAAGTTACAAATCATAATTTTTTCAAAAGCGTATATTTATTAAAATTAATTTTAGAAAAAAAATATGAATTGTAACTTACATTTTCTTTTTTATCGAAAATGACTTTTACAAAGATACACGTATTGCAATCTCTTTTGCACGATTGCAATTTAATTTAACCTTAGGATTTTGAGTTTCAAGCTTTAGAACCTTAAAATTTTTAAAGTACTTCGCCGAATGGGTTACCATTTAGTGTTCGTAAACAGATACATTTGTTCCAAGAATATAATAATTGTTGCTGTAGCTGTGTCAATGAAGACGTCATATTCACAGAACATTTTTCATTTATGCATCTAAATAAGATGAATTTCAACTATTTATTTAAAGATCCTTGATATGCACAAATGAAAATATTTCTGAAAATTACAATATTTACACTTAATTATAATTCACATATTTAAAAGACAAAGCTGTTTTTTAGTCATCTGACCTGATCTTTCAACTAAACCTATTTTGATGTATTGTTTTTTCAATGCAAGCATTTTATGTGTAGATGTACCCACACTCCCTATTTTTAAAATAGTGAGTGCCTTTCTTAAGTTGAAACGTGCTTATGCATTCAGTTTGTTTGTTCGTCTGTCCACGCTCTAAGTCTTAATTTTTTTTTTTTTTTTTTTTTTTTTTTTTTGGCATTAAGACTGAATAGATAGTTATATTGAGCTTAAGTTTTATTTTATTTGATATCTAATTTAATTATTTTGAGTAAGTTTATTTCAAATATTTATTTTTTTCATGAATGAAAACTTCTTAGCTCCTATGGAAGGAAATTTTAAACCGAAAATTAAATCAAGATGTTAATTTGATCTGATTTTATTTTCCAAGTCATAAAAATCACGTGAAATTTCATAAATTGCAAATATACCTCTCTCTCAATTTTTCTATACTTTTTAAAAAAGGTTCTAATTATAAATCTGACTTAAGACTTCACTGTAAAAAAAAAAAAGAAAGTATTATTGCACTTAATTTCAGTTTATAAAATGCCTAAAAAAGTTAACATTTGCCTTTTTTTCTCCTGTCAACACACCTTTAAATGGTTTAAAATATTTAAATTGGTGTGATATTACCCTTTTAAACAAATTTTACAAGCTTTACACCAGCTCTAGTGAAATCACCCACCAATTATAAACGGATTATAAAAGAATAACAATCGCCATTTTGATCTGTCCTGTCATCATGTTCTGATGGCTGTCATGTTTCCCGGCTAAAAACGTTACCTGATTTTCCTATAAATTTTCAGTAATGATGACTGATTAAAAAACTGTTGACATAGTTCTTATTCTTTTTTTATCAACTAACAGCTGTTATTAATTTAATTTGCTTGGACAATTCGAAATCAAATGTAATCAATCAAAAGCAAACGTTCTATGAGGGCAGGTGCCGATTAGTGTTATGTTTACAAAAAGAAAAAAATACACGTGATATTAAGTCCAAGATATAATAAACGAATGAGTTATGAAGTAAAAAAAAACTGTTATTCTGCTGGATTTCTTTTCACGCTAAACAGAGTTTGGGATATTCTTTAAAATAAATAAGTGAAGTATATTTACTTTCTATTTATGTATACAATCAGTTTAAATTCTCGTGTTTTTGAGATATATTTGTTTTACGTGTGTATATAAATTGATACGCAATACTTGTTAAATATGATTTTGCAGTCTAGCTATTTCAATATTTTAAAAATCAAAATTACTAAATAATATAAGCACGTAAAAATTGTCATTTTTGTAAAAAGCTTTGAAATATTTAGCTTTGATTTTATAGTGTTTTACATGCTATAAATTCCCTGAATTTGAAATTACAAGACTATTAATAAAACATGGTGTTATATCTTGTTTTAACAATGCATTTTTTCAATTTATACTTGGATTTTCATGTTTTTTAGTCTATTGGGAGCAACATAACAACGTGTAGAATTTTCATAATTTTAATTTTGTTTTGTGAGGTGTTGACACTGAAAGAGTTAAAGAGACCTGTTGTACTCTTATTTTTCTTTTTATTAAATTTGTAAAACATATTTAAAATGATATGAGGGCCCATTTGATTATGTTTAAATAGAAAATCTCAATGCTTCCATGTGAGCGAGGGTCTGTTCAGTAAGTGATTTTCTGTCAGAGACACTAAAATAACCTTAGTTTAATGATAAACATGCATAATAAATTAGATTATACCGTAGTTAGAGGTACTGCAGCTCCATTCTGCCTCTCCCCCAACCCCCCCCCCCCACACACACACACTATGGGACCTCTGATAAAGATATTTTTAAGCATGTAATTATAGGAAATTTCATCGTTTACTAAATATTATGTTTAAAATGTATGTTATGATAAATTGTTGCAATTAAAAGGAAGTTTAGCAGCCTCTTTGCGCGAAACTATTTATTTTTAATTATGGCTATGTTAGATTTAAAATGTAATCTTTAAATTATTTTTTATTTTGCTTTTAAAGTCATGCAAATTTAAAGACATTTCGCTTTCTACCAACTGAAACTACCACTTATTTAATGTACTTTAATAAGCGGGAGCAAAATAAAAAATAATTTAAAGATTACATTTTAATTTTGCTTACAGCCATAATTTAAAATAAATAGCTTCACGCAAAGAGGCTGTTAAACTTCCTTTCAATTGAGACAATTTATTATAACGTACATTTTAAACATATTATTCTCTACACCAAAAATGGTGGCAACTAAGTTGCCATCAAGAGTGGTGTTTGTTTAGATCAGTCGATTGTTGGTGGAACTGATTTAAATAAAAGTTTCCGTTACTATGTTTTGTTAGTAAATTTCCGTTACTAAAACTTAAATTCTAGTGCTAAAATTATTAGAATTTCCTGTTTGCTACAGGGGTATTTACTTTACTTTCGGTACTTTACGGTATAAATTATAATTATGAGAAAATTGTTATAATGGAATTATGAGGGAAAAAATAAATGACTGTTTAAAATAAAATTATAAATAAAATTTCCAACAGGTATCATCAATTGTAGGTATGTTACTAAAATAAATTTCCAGAATGTAAATATTAAATTTTACAACTAGCAAATTTATATAAAGAGCATTACACACTGTAAAAAAAACTGTTAAATTTACGGCAAAAACTGCTGGCAACATTGCTACTAGCAGCTTTTGCCGTAAATTTAATGGATTTTTTTTTTTTTAGTGCATTTTAAATCCACATTCACTTTCTCACAAAAAAGCTAAATAATAAAAAAAAGTAATAAAGCAGAAATAATTTGTGTACCTCACATTAAACAGTGATTAGTTTTGTTAAATAGGAAAATACAATAACAATATGGCATTTTGTGTCGATTTTTTCCTATCCAATAAATTTTAACACGTGTGTTGTTCTGTATTATTCGTAACTGTTGCAGTTTCTTATATTTAAGGGATAAGCAAGAGAGGCAGAATTGGAATAAAGCAACAAAATTCCACAACAACTTTATTTATGATTATTGTAAGTAAGATGCCACTGCTATAAAAATACAAAAGCAAGAAAATTAAGACATTGAATGATGCTCAATACAAATATACATTTTCAGTTCTTTAACTACAACTACAAACATTTGCTTTTAAAATAAATATCAATGGAGTGGAGTATCAGAGTTTTTAAAGACTTTTTTGATGGTGAGAACAAAAGTAATGGTTATTTTAGAGTTTTGATTAAACTATCTCTTTTGTAAAGATCTATAGATATTGTAAAGTACTTACAAAATAACGGACATTCAATTTTTGTTAAATGATATCTAAATTATTTCCTGTGAAAATGAAACATTTTTATGTATTAAGCATCATAGATTTTATATTGAGAGTTTGTATTATAATAAATGTATTACAAAATATGTATTTACAATGTTTGTTCTTTCGATGTTCAAAGAGTTACAACAATTAAAAACTCTTGTGAAATATACAATAGATTTACAGATAAGTAAAATCGCAGTAAAGAAAAACACTTTAACACCAGTATTTTGTAATGGCAAAATTCAAATTGTATTATCGCGAGATTATGCACAATGAATTTTTCTATAAAAACAACAAATACTAGTGTTCTCTACTTTTTTTTTGACGATGCTTTCTCCTGATTTGAAGCCACTCTGTTTCATCGTATTAAGGTACTTTTTTTTAATTGACGCTATTAAGAGCATTCCGTAAGGGGACTTATGAAACGAAGGGGAAAAAGATTCAAAGAAAAAAAAGTCCAGTCACTAATAAGGGCTAATCCATGTGACATGTTATGCTCGGACATCGAAAATGATGTAAAAAAAATGCAAGGTTTTATGCAAGTAAACGGTGGTCACATTGAATGTGGTCAAATTCCTCGTCGGGAAAGTGAATATAATAAATAAAAAATGGCATTTTATCCATATTATTAATTTTGTCTGTTTCTGATGTTTTCTTTCCCTGTACAGCGCTAAATTTCTCGTAATCGGCAGTGATTGGAACTATTTTTTTTATCTATTTTATTTATTTATTTGTTTATTTATTTATTTTGTTGGAATGTTTTTTCCCATGGTTTTATCAGTCTATTTATAAATTTTTGTTTCATTCCAGTTATTATAACGAGCTACCGGCGGCTCTGAATAGTTTCAATTAAAAAAATACCCTGTATATGATCTCAGATATTGTTCTAAAATAATTACCAAATTTCAATTATTACCCAAATTAATTCTTATATGCTACTGTAAAACTTTTCATTTACAAGCAACTCGTTTCGATCACACTTCCTTAAATATGTAAATCTGAGTAGAATTGAAATGTCTTAAAATAAACACAAAATCTGAAAAAAAAAGATAAATTACAATATAAATATACACCAACATTTTACTATAACACTCATGCATATCAAATGAAGTTTTAAATATTCAGAATTGCCATTATTTATAAAGCACTACATGTTTTTCTTTTATTATGCAAAAATAGAGATACAAATGCAACAATAACTTGCTTGAATGAGAAACAATATTTGCGTGATCTCAAAATATACATTAAATGAATGAAAAAACAATAGAAAAAGAAATGGGTAATAGAAATAGACTTGTAAAAATTCTAAATGTTTTAAAATTCTTTTGGCATTTAAAAAAAGTTCAATTTTAAATGCATACCAAGCATACTAAAATACATAGAAAGTTTGTTTTAAAAATTGGAATAGAAAAACTACTTTGACATAAAAGAAAAAAAAGTGGAAACAGATGAAAGTAAACGATGCATATAGATTTATAAATATCTAGTTAACAATGAAACAAATTGTACGTATATTCAGGCATTAATTAGTGTTCTGTAGAAAAATATTTTTTTTTGTACTGTTTGATGTTCAAATTCTAGTTTAAAAAATGTGAAAATATCTAATAACTAAAAAAATATAGGAAAAAATTGTAACTGAAACTTACAAAATGTTATGGACTAAATAAATAAACCAGTAAGTAAAAAAAAAAAAAAATATATAAAAATAAAAAAATAAAAATAATCTCCGAATTCTATTTTTCATCGTCCCATTTGACAGTTTTCTATTTCTAAAACTGGAAACACGTGTATAGCGAATAATTTAAAAAGTGGTACAAAGAAACTTTGATGTGTATTGTCAACTGTATTAAAAAGCTATTAAAAAAATTCGCGATGCCAACACTAAAATGTATAACTTTTTGAGATAATATTTTTCAAGAATATTAAATATAAACTTTATTTACATTAAGCGATTTTCAGTACTGACAATATGAATCCTGAAACTTCTTTGACATACTTTGTATTTTTCACAAACACTTAAATTTAAAGCAGCCATACTCAACCTGCGTTCCGTAGACTGGATGTGACCTATCGACCTTTTTATATGCGGGCCCAAAAACAATTGTTAATCCACATTTATAAGAAATTGAGATACTCGCGTAAATATTTTTGAAACCTTCACTATTATTTCATACATTTTTAAGAGAAAATCTACTTAGATATTTATATTCAATTAAAAATTATGTTAAAAACATCCTAAATGTCATTTGCTTAACCGAAATTTCATTTTGTATTTACTATTTTCGCTGCATTTTTGACCGAACTGCAAAAATTTGTTGTTTTAGGTGAACAGTTCTAGAGAAAGCATCTTCCCAAAACATTCATCAATAAGGATAATAAAGTAGTAAGATTGAAAAAGTAGTATAACGGCGTAATAAAACAAAATCCATAAGTTACAAACTCGAATCGACAAATGGTAGCACATAAGTTACAGTTTATGTGTCCTTGACATGTACGGATAGTTTCAGCCACAACTGACGGCATAGTGTTTGCCATTTTCTGACCACTGAATCATTTACCGCGATTTTTAAAAAAAAAGGTTGAAAGGCTGAGTATGACTGTTTGAAAGTAAATTTTGAATTCTTAATGAAGACATTGCAGATGAATATATCACACAAACACACTTAATCTCTTTCAGTGCTCATCATTTCTCATGGAAAATACTGCTCACTCGTCATTTTCGTTGCATAAATACGTAGGAACATTATCTTTAGTTTCATTCACTGAACAGCTTCAGTCTTCCTAGAGTTACTGAGTCCTCCAAGTCCAAAAATGTACTTGAACGTCTTTGTCTAAACTTTCGTGTACACTATACACTTAGAATCTTTGTTTTTCATTTTCTTTGAATTTATCTTCCGAATACCCGTTGATACCACGAAGTTCGACAGGATTCTGTAAAAAAAGGAGAAAAATCTTTTGTAATGATCATTGTAATATAGTATAATTTCTAGTATAATACTCGTATAAAGTTTTTTTTTTTTTTTAAGTCTTGAAAGTAAAACTCAATTACAAAAGAATCCCTGATCCAAATGAACTAAAATTTCACAAATATGTTGCCAAAGCAATGAAAAATTTTTAGGCGCATCTAAAATAAATAAATAAATAAATATATAAGTATAAAAAATAATAGTAAAACTTAAATCAAATCGACAGATAGCATTCTATATTCAGTAAAGTCAGAAGATGAGCTTGCACACGACATACGCACATAGGGGATAAAAATGTGAAGCATGCATATTTCGTGTTCATTATTCTCTAGATGTCTTCGCAATGACATAACCATTGGCACTGAAAACGGTGGACAGAACATTGAAAATCTCTTGCGTTAGTTGGGCAGTTCCTTAAGAATGCTTTTCTCCATATTTTTATTTTTTCTGTTTCTGCAAAGATGTTCGCAGTCCGTTTTCCGAATTATTGCATTCTGTATAATTTTTTTTATATGCGTATTAAAGTTTATTCTATCAAAGTTCCTCTCGTGTTTTTCCAGAATGCAGTAATTGGGAAAAAGGACTGCTAACATCTTCGCAGAAGCAGCACGAGAACGCGAAATTCTCAATTTGCTTTCCACTGTTTTTAGCGTCAATGGACAGTCATTGTGAGGATATCTCACAAACGTCTGTGGGATATCTGTTGAATAATGAAAACGAGGTGTCCATGCTTCACATTTTTATCGCCAGTGTGCGCAAGCTCATCTTCTGATTTTACTGCATATACAGCGCAATTTGTCGATTTCATTATTTATTTATTTAAGTACGCATAAAAACTTTTCATTGTTTTGACAGTATATTTGTGAAATTTCATATTTTTGGATCAGTGATTCTTTTGCTATAGGGTTAATTTTAATATAAATTTTAATAGTATCAACTGTAAGCGTTATAGCGTGTTGATTCAAGCTTACAAATAAAGGGTAATCAAACAGTATTAGATAAGCGCATGCGCGAGCACTGCTTTTTTTGTTCAATCCTTAGCAGTAGAATCTACACAAAATGACGATTTCTGAGCGTATAGTGTTAAAATGCTGCACTGAAGATTTAAAAACATACACTATTTATGTACAGTATACGATTTTTTTCAGGATTTTTTAAAAGATCGTGTCTGCATTCAACCATTACCTAATAGACCAGGAATCGGCAGCACAGAAAATCACCTGATTGGTTTCATGGATGAAAATCTAGGATTGGTTAAATCTCAATTTCTATATTAAAACTCTACCGGTCTGCCAAGTCATAACTTGGTAGAAAACACCTAAAAGTCTGATTTTAGCAGTTGATTCATATAGGTTTACTTTTATGTTTTCCTGCTTCCAATCCGCCTTGTTTTCATAATTTTGGGTGTAAGAAATCACAATGGTAAACCTACGAGTCAACCGCTAAAATCGTGTTTTTAGGTGTTTTCCACCAAGATATGACTTACAGATTGCGTTTTAAAAATCGAATCGAGATTTAACCAATACTAGATTGTGAACTTGATGAAGTGATTGTCTGTGCTGACACTTTCCGGTCTGTAATGATTTGCCAGAATTGAGACTCAGAATTGAACAGACTGTCGCTTCAAAAAAAAGAAAAAAAATAGAAAAGAAAAGAAAAATTTGTAATTTTACAGATGTAAAGTTTCCGAAATTTGCATGCTTACTAACATTTTATCTGTACACTGTACAAGAAACAGTGTAAATTTACAAAACTAATTTTTTTAAAGTTACTGAAATCTATAACTGTACAAATGAATCTATTAAAATTACAGTTATCTTACAAAACTTTTGTCTTTAACCTGGGCTGCCGTTACATGAAAAATTCTAGGCATCACAGTTTCCTGAAAAAAATTCTTTGTAACCTTATTGATTTTTTTTTATTTTCAGTGCAGATCTTTATCTGTTACATGAATTTTTGTTGTTACCGTTACATAAAAAATTCTAGGATTACCAGTTTCCTTGAAACTTTTAATAATTTTACATATTTTTTTTACAGTGTATTTCAGACTTATTAACCAAAGCATGGGAAATATTGCAATTTAAGTTGAATATGTGCCTTATAACTAAAAATGCACGTACTGAATATTTGTAGAAAAAAATAGTTTAGTTTACATCAAATTTGATGTATGATTTGTTGAAATAGTATAGGGGGAACTGGGGCACATTAATACAGCTTTTTTCTAAGAATTTTTTGGTGCCCAGAAAGCAGAAATATTAAGATATTTTTCCATGTGGTACCAGCAAAACCTATGTAGTGTGTTATAAAAATATACAATCGTTATTTTATACAGTATTTTTGCATGCAACTTTTAAAAATTTAAAAAAAGCCATTTGTATCAATGTGCCTCATCTCCGGGGCAGATTGATACACCTCATGGGACACTTTGATATGTTTGGGAAAATGGAGACAAAATAACACCAATGCATATTTTTCATAGAAAATTAGTTAGCAAACCACTCAATATTTATTTATAGAAATTCAAATCACCCACAATTTATTTGTAAGCAATATTAAAGCAATCGAAATCAAATTAATAATGAATTGATGTTCTGACTGTTACTTGTCTGATTGTTAGTTGTGGTAACTTTGTCATATCTGGTACTTCAATCCCAACGTTATCTTCTTTCTTAGGAAAGATGAAAAAAATATTAGATTTTCTGTTTATAAATCGGGTTATAAGCAGAAAATAAAGGATAATTATATTAAAAATTCTGTTTATAATATAATTATCCTTTACTGTTCTACAGCTTGTTTCTCTCACTTAATAGTTCTCATTCCGAAAATACTTTTTTCTCTGGAAAATCGATATATATTCGAGATTTGTCAGGCTGCCGTCCTTTTCTTTTGTTAATTCAACTAGCACTATATGTTGGGTAAATTCGTACGTCTTCTGTTTGCAAAAATACTATAAAGTATTCTAATATAAAAATTATAGCTATTTCACTACAATAAAAACTAATATTATAAGTTTTTGGTGAAAAATGGTTGGATAAAGGAGTGTATCGTAAAAGAAAAAAAAAGATAATGAAAAAACGAATTAGAAAAGGATTTAGGTTGTATCAATGTGCCCCGTCATAGACTGTATCAATGTGCCCCATACAGCCATTTTGAATAAAATGAGTCTCAAATCCAATACTTCATAATTTACCTAACAATAAAGAATGAGGAACTGATAAAGAGTAGCTTTACTTGCCCCGGAGAGTATTTTTTTTGGTTGAAAATGGTGGAACATTTGTATAATGCCATTTCAGTTGTACAACTCAATTTTACTTTTGACCCACAGAAACAATAAATCACCCGTCCCATTTCATCAAACTACTGAATCATTTCAAGACTTTCTGTATGTAGTTGAGTGGACTAGCATCACCTTTTAGAGTTGTTGTGAAATTTTCTGTAATGACCCTGTGAGCAGTAGAGGGGGTGTATCAATGTGCCCCAGTTCCTCCTAAATTAAACTAGTATAATAAAATATTGTACAATCTAAAAAATGTTTTGGAAACTTACTTAAATTTTTCTAGGAAAATTGTGTTCCAAAAACTTTTTATGTAACATCAACAACAAAAATTCATGTAACAGATACAGTTTTGCACTATGAATCAAAAAATTTGTAAAGTTTTTAAAGAATAGGTGAAGAAATTTGTAAAAAATGTTTTAGGAAAATCGGATTTCTAAAGGTTTTTAAGTAATGGCAACTACTGTTACAGACAAAATTTTAGCAAGATTATCGTAATTTTAACAGATTCTTTTATAAAGTTACAGATTTTTGTAGTTTTGCTTACACTTGTGTAAACCTCTATCTTTTTTTTGTATAGAATACAGATAAAATTTTAGTAAACATACAGATTTCTATAACTTTAAAGCTGTAACAACAGTCTTTTTTTTTTTTTTTAAGAAAAAAATTGTAAATTTACGAAATTTTTTCCAGGAAACTGGGATTTCTAGAAGTTTTTATGTTAGGATAATAGCAAAAATTCCCGTAACAGAATCGGTTGCATGAGTTCTTGGTGTTAACGTTACATAAAAAGTGTTTGGAATCCCAGTTTCCTAGAAAAAGTTTAGTAAATTTACCAAGACTGCCAGAAGCGACTATTTTTTTTTAACTCTACTTCACATCACTTTTTAAAAACAAAAATACTCGACATGAACTTTGACATCATTTGCTGAAGAAATATTCCATACCGTTTATTTTTTAAAATTAGTTGAGCTAATAGAATATAAAAATAGTTGCTTGGGGCAGCCCTGATTTACAGATTTCTTTTTACAGTGTAGGATGTTCTTTTATGGACACCTTGCATATAAAAGTTGATAATATCTTGAATGAAACAAGGATTTTCTTCCGTATATTTACGTTTTCCTTATATCCTCCATTAAATGCTTCAAACATTCTAAATATTTATAATAACACTAGCGGACCCGACAGACGTTGTCCCGACACCCGACTCCAAAAAAATCAAATAAATTCACGTAAATATAATAATAACCATGATAAATATTACGCTTTTAATTTAATTTCTTATTACAATTATATAAGGAAATTATTTTTCACCTTGCAGTAGTTTTTGAAGTCGATTCAATTTTTATCGAAAAGTTTATTTTCTCTTCTTAGTTGAAAGTTAACGATTTTCTGAAGTCGGTTAGTTAAAATTATAATACAGAAAAAAATATTGTAAATCATACACGTATGCTAGGAGTGGGGTTCGAAAACACGATCGCTTTCTTCGAGAACCAGTGCTTAAATATGGCGCCTTAGACCGCTCGGCCATTCTGTCCACACTCTATTCAGCGAACTTATTCAACATTTTTAATTACCGAAAAATCACTAACTTTATTAGTTTTTGCCTAATTACTAAAAAAGTACTGAATCAATTTCGAAGAAATGTGAATCGAAACCATTTTAGAATCCACTGGAACAGACACAAAAAATTCATTAAAATCGGTCCAGTCGTTTAGGAGGAGTTCAGTCACATACATACGCACAGAAGAATTACATATATATATAAAGATTTGCATTGAATATTTAATTTTAATTCTGAAATTGGTTTGGCTGGCACCGACTCCAAAAAATCAAATAAATGTACATAAATATAATAATACACACGATAAATACTACACTCTTAATTTAATTTCTTATTACAATTATATAAGGAAATTATTTTTCACTTTGCATTAGTTTTTGAAGTCGGTTCAATTTTTGATAGAAAAATTTATTTTTCTCTTTTTAGTTAAAAGTTAACGATTTTCTGAAGTCGGTTAATTAAAATTATAATACAGAAAAAGATATCGTAAATCCTACACATATGTCAGGAGTGGGGTTCGAACACGCTATTTTTTTCCTCGAGAACCAGAGCTTAAATCTGACGCCTTAGTCCACTCGGCCATTCTGTCCGCACTCCATTCAGCGAACTTATTCAACAATTTTAAATAGCGAAAAATCACCAACTTTATTATTTTTTGCTTAATTACTAAAAAAGTACTGAATCAATTTCGATGAAGTGTAAATCTAAACCATTCTCGAATCCACTGGAACACATACAAAGAATTTCATTAAAATCGGTCCTGTCGTTTAAAAGGAGTTCAGTCACATATACACGCACAGAATATTTATATATATAAAGATTAAAAATTTAAAAATTGCTTACTGAAATTTTAATGTCTTTCTCATCGGAATCACTTGATTTTTTCTTCAAAAAATACCGTAGCAAAGGACTCAGAGCCTCCTCAGGTGGCATTTCAGAATTTCCTAAAAAAATCAAATAATTCATTCATAAATTGAATTACAATGCACGGAAAACATAAATGGCCAAGTGCGAGTATCACTCGCACTCAAAAGGTTCCGTACAATAAAATATGAGTTAATAACCCCTTAGGATCGAGCGACTGACATACTTGCCACTTAAGATTCTCTGAATTCTTCATTATTACCACCAGTTATTTGTTGTTGTAAAATTTAACTTATTTAATCAGAGAATTTTTGCGATTCAACTACAGTAAATTTTCAGTTTGAAAAACCGGTAGCAAAAGATTAAAAATTAAGCAAAGTGCTCTCACCACAAAGGAGTAACTGTATTATTAATAAATGTATAAAACTATACAGCGTAGGATTAGCTATAGCTGTATATACTAAAAATGTATGAATGAGTGTACCATAAAGGTTCAAAAAGATATGAAGTCTAAGTAATATCAAATATTAGTACTCTGTATAATTATTTTTTTCTTTTATCGTATTTTTATCTATTTATAATGAACTTAATTCGGTACTGAGAATAAAAGTCGTATATATTTAAACTTCATTTGACTTTTCATAAAACTTAATTCATCGTATCACTAATCTTTTATTTTTGAAGTGTAGTTGAAAGAAAACACTTGTTCAAAATTTAAACTTGGCATTGTGCTAAGTGCAACAATTTAAACTTTATTGCGTTTTTATTGTTACTAGTTACTGCATTACACAAATGTAGCTTTAAAAGTTGTTATCTAGGCTTTCAAAGCTGATGGTATATGGAGTACACCATCCCCATCATTATGTATGTTCAAACCGTCCGTGTATTTAAAGATTAAGATCTCTCCAAACTACCGACGATTTCTTTAAAAAGTCATTATCAACAATGCATTTATACATCTGATATGGTAGGTACATCCAGCTCTTCTCAACACCTTTGTTGAATGCCATCAAATTGAAATTTGTGTGTAACGGAAAAATGCGAATTTTTCAAAAATCGTGCGATTAAGAGTAATGGCTTTTGTTTGTCAGAAAAGGTTTAATTTAACATCTACTACCTCTATTTTTTCCAGAATTTTAGTTTCAATACATTCGGAATGATATATGGGGGGATATTTTTTCACTATAATTTGGAATGATATCTCTGAAAATATAGTACCTAAAATTTTTTTTAATGTATTCTTGAGTTCAGCATTACGAAAGCTTACAGACGATACCCACACAATATACAAAGAAAAAATTTCTTATCAAGTAACTTAATAAGCCCCTCTAAATTTTCCCTAAATACATTTGTGAATGTTTAATAATCTGTAAATACCGTATTTACTCGCACTTTTTTTTCAAAAAGTTAGGGCAAAACTCCTAGGTGCGCGTTATACAAGGAATATTTTTTTTTCGCTGGATTTAATCTCACATATAAATATGAAACAAAAAATTATTCAAAGAAGACATTAAAACTCGGAAAATGTTACTTAATTGACGTATTACTGCGTCTTTATTTCACTCCTTGAAGTTTTTTTTGTACAACAGAGCTAGTAACATTATTTAAACGCTAGTTAGCAATTTTCACTACCTTCACTTACTCCTACTTCCCGTCATTCACTTACTACCCGAAGTCTAAAAATGCATTTTTGTCTTGTTTTCTAGCCAGATTTAATGTTTGTTTTCGACTTCCTTTACTGAAATTCATTTGGTCATACTTCATTAGCACATCAAATGTATGGTGCGCGTTATATAGATTTTAAAAAATCGCCACTTTTTCTTGTAAATTACGGGGTGCGCGGTATACACGAATAAATACGGTATGTGGTTCAATAGTCTTTATTACTTTCCTCAGTTTGAACTTTCCACGTTTTATAGTTTACATGTACCGGATGTCCCAAAAATGACTGATGGATTTTAAAATTCAATAACTTGCAAACGGTGACAGCTATTTAAAAAAATTTTGCAGGAGGGTTCTGTATAATGTCAGGAGTTTTTTTTGCCGTAATTTTTATTTTAATTCGAATTTCAAACAATAGGTGGCGCTGACGTCGATTGAAGGCCAGGTCGACACTTCACTCAGCATTGATCACCTGGCCTTCAATCGGCGTCAGCGCCACCTATCGTTTGAAATTCGAACTAAAATAAAAAAATTACAGTAAAAAACTCCTGACATTATACATAATCCTCCTGCAAAATTTTTTTAAATAGCTGTCACCGTTTGCAAGTTATTGAATTTTAAAATCCATCAGTCATTTTTGGGACACCCGGTAAAATGGCTGTGACAGACAGACACAGGAGTGATCTTATAATAGTGCCGTTTTTACTTTTTAAGTACGGAACCCTAAAAAGAAAAGGTATATCATTAAATAATTTTAGTGTGAAGTTTTTGAGATTATAAAAAAATTTTATAATTGAAAACCTATTGTTTTAGTTTTACCATATGACGGATTATCGCATAAACCCCTTCACTCATACAATCTAACTTTCTTTGAGAAAACTGTGACTTAACAGCTTTTTACACCTATGTCTTCAGTTATAAGAATTGCCATTATAAAAAAGTTATTGCTGTTAAAATGGCGGATATAAAGTTGATTAACTTATTATAGAAAAATTACTTTACTTTTCTGATATTAAACCATTGACGGTACCATTGAGTTGAAAAGGTATAATATTCTAAAAATTAAATTTAATTAAAAAAATTAAATAAAACAAGTTCCTGGTGAGTGGTAATATCCATCTGTGAAAACTTCTTATATAGTATATAATGTCATTGTATTGTGTTTATCCTACATTTTATCAACCATGAGGTGATATTACATGCCACATAAGAAGGTTTCACAGGCGGAATTTTGAAATAATGTATTTGTATGTTGTTTTTTTTTTTGGGGGGGGGGGCTCAGAAATGGTAACTCTGTTTGATCTGACAAATATTTAAGTTGCTGCTCACAAACTTAAATTGCCAGCTATGTAAGGAAAACTGATGAAAATAATTCGTATCAGGGTAGACGTCCATACCTTTATGATGTTAACCAACTATATCATACCTTTTATGATGTATACGACTTTTTTCCAACGTACCTTCTGTGGCACCCAGTGATAATACATTACACGTATATAAATTAAGAAATAAAAAATGTATAAATTAAGAAGTTAAAAATATATATAGAGAGAAAAAAATGTAATAAAAATCCGCTAAAAGTTTAATAAAAATTCCTTTTTGCACGAAGAAATCTTTTCAAACACAGTAAAATCTGTATCTCGAAATTCTTATGATCCAATTTCTGATAGAATTTAAGTAACATTACTATTCTGTAAGAATGATTAATGCAGATTATATTCATTGGATCTATAATGTTGGTAAAAGGTCTACAAGAATTAAATTTCATATTTTACATAATTCGAGTTTCTTGGACATGATTTGCTGATACAACAAGCTAGAACAGCCTTACTAATGTTCATGTACCATTATTTAAGATTTGCTCACAATATTTAACGGAAAAGCAGTTCATTAATTCCCGAGACTCTGTTATATACAAGAATCCCAGAAACCAAGAGGTATAAGTGACAAAATTGAAAAAAAAATGGAATAATTGCGCAGACAACCTGCTTTTTTCTTTTCATTCAGAAATATAAGTGTTTTTCTAATTATGTGTTGCTTTCTAGAAATAAACCATTTTTACCAAATAATAATCCATATTGATTAATTATAAATTTTTAAAAATAATACTGTTTTTTTTTTCACAGTTATTGAAATAAGAGTTCAAAGAACATAATGAAACAAAGCGACAGCTTCCTCTTTCAGTTCAGTCAATTATTATTGATGTTTAACTTTAACGTCAATTATCTTTGAACTCAATTTACTCCAAATCGAATTTTCGTCATTTGTATCCCTTGGCTTCTGAGATTCTCATATCATACACTTATTTAGAAAATTGTGCAATGTATGTGCATGCTGGATTCAGAATAATCATCATTACCTGTTATGAGACTACAGATTACACTTGCAAAATAACCCAGAGCAACAGATGATATAAATCCAATTGGTGCAAACCACATGTAGGATATCCGATAAATGGGTAGTATATCTCTGAAAGAAAGTAATATTTTGCGTTAATTTATTTGACAAAAACTTCATTATCATTCAAAATAAAATGAAGACTAACTAAATTATCCATTTATATAATATACAAGTGTTTCGACGATTCCGGTTCTTACTCATCTTCAATAAAAAATACGCTTCGCGAAGAACTTGGGTGTAAGTATTCCATTACCATAAATATTCCAATTGTTCACTTTATGAAAATAAACACATAATCTACTTTGCATCACATCAATTATTCTTCATTTTCTCCAAAACTTTCAAAAACTTCATTATCATTTAAAATGAAATGAAGACTAATTCAATTATCTATTTATATGATATGCAACTGATTCCGGTTCTTACTCATCTTCAAGAAAAGAAACTCATCACAAAGAAGTTGGGTGTAAGTTTTCCATTGTTCCGATTGTTCACTTTATCAAAACACACACATAATCTGCTCAGTATCACATCCATTCTTGTTGATTTCTCTAAAACTTTCAAAAATTATACAATTGTAATGTTTTGAATTTCAAATTAAAAATAATGGATAATCAGATATAAACGAACGAACACTGTTGCCATTCAAAAACTCAAAATCACAATCATCAAATAAATTGCTAATATACTTTTATAAACAAGATAAGCATTGCACTTCATTTCTAAATACTGTTTATGTGTTATATATGAATAATTAAAATAAATAAAGGAACTTTTAACTGAAATGTTAGGTTTTTATAAGAAAAATGCAGGAGAAATGATGCAATTTGAGATCAATTTTTGAAAGCTTCGATTATATAATTTTAAAATTTCATTTAATATAAATAAATTTATTGATAAATTATAATTTTTTTTTTGATAGAGTTTAAATTTAGCTTAATTAATTTTTTTCTTATTTTTTCCACTTATTAAAAAAAATCAGTTTGATTGCAATATAAAATTTTATAAGGGATTGCATTATTATGATTAAAATTTAGTTTTTCACATTTTCTTATTAATTACAATTTTTTTTACTACGAAGTTATGTTCAATGCTACTATGTAAAAATTCCAAATTTTATTTTCAATGATATAATTATTATATGCAATACATGGTATTACATATTTTTTTACATTTCAATTTCATTTGATAAGAAATAAAGAGCTTATTTACAACGCAAGCAAATTTAAAGTGGCTTAAAACTTAAACTCTTAAACAAATAAACTCTAAAAAAAAGTACTCTTTAAAACATATAAAATTAAATGAAAATTTTATGAAAATAATAATAATAATAATAATAATAATAATAATAATAATAATAATAATAATTTTGTCTTTATACTGAATGAAATTTTAAAGTTACATTAGCAGAATATTTTAATCCTTTATCTACAGCATTATGAAATCAGGAAAATTTTACGTAAATTGTTCAAACTAAATTAAAAGATTTACATAATCATTTAATAAATTTTTGAAGAATTTCAGAAGGATTGAAGGATTTAGAAGGATTAAATAAATTTGAATTTACAGGGATACTGTGCAACATTTATATCCCCGTTCAAATCTTTTATTGTAAATTGTTTTCTCAGTATTTTGTAGAATTATAAAATGTATACATATGATGTTCTTACAATATAAATATAAAAATATTTCCGAATTGAAAAATTCCCATTTCCCTCCCTCAGCGCCAAGAAAGCTGAAAAGATAAAAAGTCAAAAGAAATCCTTCTTTTAAAAATATTTTTGTTTTGTGTAACCAATAATGCTTTTGGAACAAAATAAAGTAATGTGTCTGTAACTCATTCTAAACAGTATTAAAACTAATTGACCTAGTAAAAGAATTTATAGTAAGTAATTTTAATGGTACTTATAAGTATCGTCGGTGTAGATAAAGGGTTAAAAGTTGATTTTTAATTAAATATTTCATTCTGCGTATTTCCTACAAAAAATTTCTTTGTTATTACTAACCGTTTAGACGCTGAATTAATATCGCAATGTAATAATATTTTTCTTTTTCCGATATTATAGCTTCAAATGTTTTATTTTATGCATACAAATTTAGAAAATACCAAATATATACATATATATATATATATATATTTCCGCAGTTTTTTGGCTGTTTTCATTTCAGTGTTTGCATTTTGGAACATGATTATTGATTGACAACCTATGCAAATATAACAAATTATATTCCGCTATATGCTATTGTATATTGTTCTTCAGTATTTTCTAGAATTCCAAAAACATTTAGATTCCTATCGGTCAAATGTAAGTAATATAGAGAAAACGATAAAAGCAAATAATATAATTTTTATGCAAATTAATGAATTTATATATTCCTTAATACCTGTGGTAAATGCTTAAACATAAATATTTTCATTTCAAAAGTTCAAATCAACCTTATATTCTTGTTAGAGCCGGTATGCCTATTGCCTTTCATTAAAATTAAATTTTTCCAAATTAAAATTCCCTCTTTATTTTTTCTAAATTAAAACATATGCTCCCACATTATTATTTGTTTTTCTTTCTCTCTTTCGTTTATTTTCCCATCCTCTGATCTCAACTCTGTAGGTAATAAAACATCCCCCAAATGTTCCCACACTTAAAAATAAAAAGAGGACAATCCCTATCCCAATAAATAAATAAATAAATGCTTGATGCCTGCGAGTGACGTTGTAAAAGGCGACTAATGTCCACTTAAACAGACCACCCGTATGCCAGCTGCAAACTTGCCTTGTTAAAAATTTATTAGGGTAATTTCATTGCCTGAGAATATGGTAACAATGCCGTTTTTAAGAAAGAGAGCAACAGGCTTTAAAATGTCCCCTGACTATATGCTTAGCTTTGAATAGAGAGACCTCCCCGGTAGAGAAATTTTTATTGCCGTCATAAAACGTGAAGCTAAAATGTTTTTCTTCCTTTTTTTCCGTGAGAATCGCAGGCTGAAAGGTCCAAACACCTGGCCCCTTTCAGAGGGGGGTGTGTTTGCGTCACGTGCGCTTAGTGTTGCCTTGAAATCTCCTTATATGGTAAAAGGGAGAGAGAAATAGCTATGAGCCAATCATAGTCCATCCCTGTACGCACTAGGAGAAAGGGATGCCCTTGATGTTAGTAAGGAGGCCCCGCAGATAAGTCTATTCCTAAGAGTTGGAATATAAGTTTTTAGTTTTAGAAGTGTCCGTCTTACTATGAAGAGGTAAAAAAATATGTAGCTGTTTCCCCCCCCTTTTTGGGAAGAGGGGGGAGGTGCATGGAAAAGGATTTAAGAATTTTTACTCGACATTCTAGCCGTGCAGAGGAAGGTCCTGGTATCAGGAGATGTATAAAAAAAAAGACTTTTTTTCTCGTCGACATCCTAGCGCTGCTGAGGAAGGCTCGGGTACCTAGATAGTTTGCGATAGATCGGTACCGATTCGGGTATCTCAAGCTGAAAGGAAGTTATGCACGTACTAATGGTTTCGAGCCAGTCACAATTTTTAGAAAGTAACTTCTGAGGTGAAAAAGACATTGGATCGTTGTTCCCGTTGGCCGAATATGACATTTGTGTACTTTAGTACCCCACTTCGCTGAAAATGCCAAATGGTTGTGGGAAAATAGTCTTTTGCTTACAAAAGTTTGAAGCGCTTTAGTAAAATGCGAGGATCTCCCAGACAAGTGGATGATTAGGATAGAAGCTCAGAGAACCCTAGGATTGTTCTGAACCTCCAATATTGCCGGGTGAAGTGCCGAAGGATTCTTCGATTGGCGGCGTAACGGCATAGAAAGTCGTCAGTGGCGTCGTATGAGAAGGTGTAATGACGAGTGAATCGTAAATAATTCTATCGGTTGGACTAAATAATTAGAGGGTATTTGCAACTTATTTATGAATGCAAGAAAATATCTCGCAATAGCAAGTTATGTTTGAATAGGATGATATTTCAGTGTCATCGAAGGTAAGCATTTTATGCTATTTTTGATTTGTAAAACAATTTATCTCTTTTGCATATTTATATGATTGGTTATTGACCACAAAAGTTTATTGAAAATTATAGGATGAAATCCTTATTGCTTGGTTAAATAATTTTATAGTAATTGAGTGTATATATATATAAAAATAAAGGAAGTGTGTATCGATTGAATATAAATATATAGAATAAACAAGAGTTATTTGTTAAAAATGTATGTGTATTTCTTGTAGTTTTATTCTACTTACTCTTTATTTACATAATAATGAAGTTTGAGTAACTATAATTCAGATTATTTTTTTTTTTGTTTAGTAGTTAAAATTTACCTGGGTATAATTTCATCTCATCCTAAGATTAAAGTGAAGTAATTTTCATTCCAGTAATTTATCTGAAGTTCAATACCTAGATGGAATATTTATTCAAAATCTTATATCTTCTTAGAAAATTTTAAACAGATATAGATGAATTTACTTTATACCTATTCTATAAAATTCTTTTCTTAATTCTAATATAAAATGGAAATATTTAATTGATTTTCTTAATAAAAATAATAATAATAGTAATACCCAGGAATTTTATATTTAAATCTCATACTAAGACATTTCGATGAATTTAAATGAAATAAAATGAGTTGATAATTCACAATGCAATTGGAAAGAGATATAAAAGTGCAACCACTATTCTGTTCGAGGCCAAATGCCATTGCTTGCGTTGTAGGATGTTTGTTTTAATATTATTGTTACCTTTGTTTATTCTGAAAAATTTGTCTTTCTTGGCTCTCTGAATATCTGAGAGATTTCAGTTCTTCCCCCTCTCTTTCTAAAATTTAATTGGTAAGTACTTATAGTTCTCTCTTAAGCATTGACATGCATTTAACATCCTACAAAACAGTAGTGGTAAAGTTAAGATCATTGCTACAAGCTTACAGTGGATCAGAGATGTGAACAGGTTGAGAATTTTGTTGTACCTTTTTTAAGTTGTCCCTAAGATATTTTACCTATGCAAAAATGGGGATATTTTCATTAATTTGTAAATTAACTAATGTTATCTTGTGATTTTAGGTTACTTCTTTAATTCCTCTTTTCCTTTTTTCAAAATTATTGTGGAGTTTACTTTGAATTTAATTGTCTTATAACAACACGATTCAAGTAGGTGGAAACCTAATTCAGGTCTCAATTAATTTATTAATTAAATAGATGAGGCAATTAAATTAATGAATCAATAATATATAAATGTGACTATTTTTTTTAACTGAAATTTATGCTTAATGTTAAGGAGTAAATTAGGAATAGGATTTCAAAGTGGAGTTACTAAAATTTGTGGCAAAAGATCCCAACATGAAATGGTGCCATGACGTTGAGCCTGTATATTGCTCAGTAAATTTTGCAAATGAAGTTTACATGAATTATATTTTGTTTTAAGTATTCATTTTGTATGATATTTTTATATAGTAGGGATATGCATTATCATTTAAAACTGTGTGTTTATTTTATATTTGTGTAGTAGGGCTCTAAGTTTAAGCAAGGCATTTTAAAATTGTTTATAATTTAAAATTGGGAAGTAACTATGCCTAATAGAATAAGTGATGTAAATGATTTTTGCACCTCCTGGTCATCTTCAAAAAACTAATTACTTACTAAATTATTTAGGGCATGTATTTTTTTTATGTTTATTTATTTTATTTTTTTCTTCTCTTTTTCCTTCTTCCTTGTTCTCACCCATTTTTAATTAGCATTTAAATGACCCCCATTTTGTGTTATTTTTTTTAATCAGAGTGTAGTTTGTCTAAAAATGGTCGACAACCAGCATTTCAAGGATTTAGCTTTAATCCAAAAGAAAAGTGCCTTAATTGAGAATGTTAGTGTTATTCCTCCATTTAGCGGTGAAGGAAATTCTTGCTCATTTATTGAATTTTTGGAAAAATATGAGCAATTATCAGAATTTTTTGGGTGGTCTGAGGAAGAAAAGAAGTTTGCCTTATTGAGCCGTTTAAATGGCAGTGCTGCTAGATTGTACAAACTGCACCGAACAAAACAAACCGAGGATATTATCAAAATCTTAAAAGAAAGGTATACCCACGAACTGACCCCGGATGTAGCCTTAACCCGTTTTTTAAACTTTAAGCAAACCCCCCAGATGCCTGTCCAAGAATTCTATGATAAAGCATATGATCTTTCACTTAAGGCATTAGTAGTAGAGGGCCTAGAACAAGAAGTAGCTAATAAGAGTAGAACTGCTCTTTTGCATTCCATGCTATTAAGCAATTTAGCACCCGAAATTAGAAAAGGAGTAATCACTAAATGCCCAAAAACGCCAGAGGAAATTTTGGATTTTGCCCTCCTCGAAGAGAAGGCGTGCAAAAGTGTAAACCCTTTCTACAACGTGCAGGTTGAAAATATCAACCCTTTTTGTCCCCAGAATAGCCAACAAAATGTTGCATGTGCAGCTATTCAACCAGGCCCCTCTAATCAGTCCCAGCAGGAAGTAACTAAGTTGCGAGAACAGGTGGAAGCACTCACCATTAAATTAGACCAGTTATTAGAATGTAGCAACAAGCAGAGGAATTTTAACACTGCAGAAAGACGTCAGTATAGAGATTTAGCCTGTTACATTTGTTCCCAGACTGACCATTTTGCTAGAAATTGCCCACAAAACTCTAATAGCAGTAGAGGTAATTTTCAAAATTTTAGAGGCAGAGGGAGAGGAAATAACTTCCATTTTCATACCAATCGCAGGGGAGGTTACACAAATCAGAGAGGTAGATGGGATCAGAAAAGTGGTAGGAGAGGAAATGATGAGAGAAATGAAAGCGAAACTAGTGAAAACCAGAATAGCAATGTAAATAACCAACCTGAGTCTTTAAACTCTACGAGGCCGGGTCAGAGATAGTCGGACCGACCCAGGAAAGGCCAAACGACTTCCATCCTGTATACACTATGTTTGTGCAGAAGTCATGTGGGCTCCCAATAAAAAATATTTGTATTAACGACACTGAAATTCCTATACTATGTGATACTGGTAGTGCCATTAATTTAATAAGTAACAGTATCCTTAATTTGGGCCAAAATTTTAAAACTGAAGATTGTTGCACTCCCATAGTTACTGTCACAGGGCAGAAGATCTATCTTAATAATAAAATAAACTTAAAATTTAAATTTTTGGGAATGTTTTGTGAAACAGATTTTTATATTGTACCAAGTAAATTGGCCAATGAGTTTGAAGCAATTCTTGGTATGCCTTTTCTAAACAAATACAATATTTTGTTAAATTGTTCTGATAATTCGATATCATTTAGCCCACCTGAACAAACTTTAGTCAAGACACCAGTGGAAAGTAAAACTCAAATCAAAGACTCAGTCATGAATGGGGACAAAATTGTGAGGAATTCAGATACTGTAAATAATGTCCAGCAGGACTGTTACACGAAAAGTAGTGTATATAATTTTATAAATAATCATAAATGTAATAATAATTGTAACAGTATGTGTAATTGTGCTCAAGTAAGTATCGAAATGTCAAAATCCAATGTACATGAAAATTCTCACACTAAGAATGATGGAAAATGTAAAAAAGAAAGTAGTACTGAAGAGGCAGTTCAGGGTCTTAGTTTTAACAATAACAATGAAATTTTTCAAATTAAGGTTAGAAGTAATGAGCAGGAATTGAGTGATAAAACTGCGGAAAATGTAGAGACCCCCTGATTTAGAAAAAATTGAGGAAAATAAGAATAAGGTGTCACAAAATAATCATGTGTTCCATCTCAGGCAGAGTGAGGAGAATTTAACTGTTGAGCATGAGGTAAATAGGGAAATTCAATCTAATTTAGAAGGTAATGTAGATAAAAATAATGATATAGATAAAACTATTGTAGGAATTGCTGTTTTAAGCCATAAGCTTGTAATCCCCCCCGATGACAAAAATGTTAGCAGATGTGAAATGTACTAGAAAATTGAGTATTTTAGAAAATGAACCGTTATTATTGGAACCCCTAGCTAGAAACTTAAACCAGGGACTTTTGATTGCCAGAACTATATGCACGCAGCAGCATGGATTATTTCTGTCATTTGCAAACTTTTCAGATAATAATATTAACTTAAATAAGGGAACTTCCATAGCTAAAATCTTAAAATGTATAGATAGCGCCAATTTAACTAACCTACTTCTTAATAATGATAATTCAACTCCTAATTGTAATTGTATTTCTGAGAATTCTAATTTAGATTCTCATAATCCTAACTTAACTCCAAATGACTCTAATTTAACTTCATGCGAATGTAATTTAGTTTGTAATATCAATAGTGAGAACCAAATTCCCGACTTTGATCATGCTGATCTGGAATGGAGCTCTGAAATTAACTTAGACCATCTTGATGCCCCCCTTAAAGCTAAAATGCAAGAATTTTTAAATAAAAACAAGGATGTGTTTGCAACCTCGGTACTAGACCTACCTGGATGTGACACGATACCCCATACTGTAAATTTAACTTCTGATAAACCTGTGCGCTGTAAAGCATATAGAGTACCATACAGATTAAGAAAAGAAATGGAAGACCAACTTAATATTTTACTTGAAGCAAACATTTTAACACCGACCATGTCTGAATATGCATCCCCAGTTATTTTGGTTGAAAAAGCAGGTAAATCTTATCGATTGGCAGTAGATTTCAGAAAACTTAATAAAAATTTAGTTAAAGATGCTTTCCCTATACCCAATATTACAGAATCTGTCGACTCTTTAGCAGGATCCAAATACTTTTCAACCCTAGACTTAACTAGTGGGTTTTTTCAACAAGTTATTAGACAAGAAGACAGGCATAAAACTACCATTATTACACATAAAGGGTTATTCGAATGGACACGTAACTGTTTCGGGCTAGCAAATTCGGGCAATAGTTTTCAAAGATTAATGAATGCCATTTTAGGAGACTTAACAGATCTTGGTATTTTAACTTATATTGATGATGTAGTAATTTCATCTTCTGACATAGAATCCCACCTAGATAAACTAAATTTAGTATTCGAACGTCTCCGTCAACATAAATTAAAACTTAATCCCAGTAAATGCACCTTTTTAACTGACAAAATTCAATATCTTGGCTTCGAAATTCATAGCGGGCAAGTATCCCCCATTAATAAAAACATTGAAGTTATCGAAAAATTGCAACCACCTACTACCCGTAAAGGTGTCAGATCATTCATTGGAACCCTCTCATTTTACAGGCGTTTTATACCTGACTTCGCAAAAAGAGCATTAAATTTAATTGATTTAACAAAGGAAACTGGGCACTTTGCCTGGACGCAGGAAGCCCAGGAAGAATTTGAGGATTTAAAGAAAGCATCAATTTCTAAACCATGCCTAGCTTTACCTGACTTTAATAAAGAATTTTATGTTTATACCAATGCGAGTGGAGAAGCATTGGGTACTGTTTTGTCACAACTAGATGAGGAAAATAAAATTCACCCTGTAGCGTTTGCTAGCAGACGACTCAAAGATGCAGAGACAAGATACTCTGCTACTGAATGAGAACTTCTCGCTCTAGTGTGGGCAACGAAGCATTTTAAATGCTAACTAGCTAACACCCATTTTCACATATTTACAGACCATGCCCCCCTTACATTTATGTTGAAAATTCATGATCCTACATCACGTATGGCAAAATGGATTTGTACTTTATCTGATTTTGACTTTACAATTAAGTATATAAAAGGTAAATGTAATAGTGTGGCAGACTTTCTCTCTAGATTTGCTAAAATTAATGAGACACCAGAAATTAGCAATAGTAATTTTTGTATACAAGTAGAAAAAGAAACTACTTTTGTACCGCATTCAAATTTAATTGATAAAATTAGTGAGTTACAAAAAATCGATAAAAAGTGCTGTGAAATAGCCAGGAATTTAGACCAAAATTTAGATATTGCACCTAAATATATGAAATTTTTTTTCAGAGATGATATTCTTGTATGTGAGGACACCAGAGATTCGAGTATAATAAATAATCCAATTAAATTGGTAGTGCCTAGGGATATGATTGAGCAAGTGTTCGCTCTAACTGACGATTCTTTAGTGGCTTGTCATCAAAGTTTTAAGAAAACAATTGACCGCATCCGGGAGCACTTTTACTGGCCTGGAATGTCGGCTGATATCAGGCACCTAGTAGAATCGTGTATTAGCTGCCAACAAAAGAGAGCATATAAATCTAATCAGCAAGCACCCCTTCAAAGGATGCAAACACCCCAATTCCCTATGAATAAGGTACATTTGGATTTAATAGGCCCCCTACCAGTTACATTTTCAGGTACCAGTTTTATTGTCACGTATATCGACTCTTTTACTAAATGGCCAGAAGCATATGCAGTTAGTTCAACCACATCAGACGTTACCGCGGATACGCTAGCTGATTTCATTTCGCGTTATGGCGCGCCGGTGTTTATAATAACGGACAATGGGAAAAATCTGATATCCGAAGCTATCGAACATGTCTACAAAATGTTTGGCATTAAACATATCACTACGTCTGCCTTTCATCCGGCGTCGAATGGGCAGATCGAGCGACAGAATCTGACGTTAAAAAACGCCCTTAGTCATATAGTGAATGAGAACCAATCAGACTGGGATACTAAACTTAAATTTGCCCTGTTAGCGATGCGCTCAGCTGTGCATTCCACTACAAAATTAACACCCGCTGCAATTTTATAGGGCAGAAATTTAAATTTACCATATACCCTATTTTCTCAGTCATCTAGGTTTAGTTATAATGACGCCCCATCCTTCTGTGAACTGTTGATTCCAGTCCTCCAAAAAGTATATGCTGAAGTATATGATAATTTGGTTAAAGTGTCAGGAAAACCAAGAAAAATACAGAGAAAAAACAGCGGTCGTTAAAGATTTAAAAGTAGGTGATAGAGTATGGCTATTTAATCCATCTATCGCTACTGGTACTACGAGAAAATTGTCAAAATTAAACAACGGACCTTTTACAATCATTGAAAAGCTGAGTGATGTCAATTTTAAAATTGCATTAATTGCTAATCCCTCTAAAATTCAGGTTGTACATGTAGATCGCCTCACGTTGTTCAAAGATAGATGCATTGTAAACGCACATAAACAGGATGGAATGTCTCGTTTGGACCAAAACAAAACTCACGATCGGATGTCAACAAATGAATCGAATCTTCAATTCGATTTTCCTAAGCGACGGACGCGAAATCGGTTTATAAATTGGTTCCCTCCATCCCTTGCTCAGACAGCAACCAACCAACCTAAAACTCAGGGTCACCAGGATAGCAGCAGGCTTCAAGAGAGAGACAATACCGAAATCGAAACTGCAGTGCAAAACGAAACTTGTAATCAGGCGACAACCGGTGATTTTCCCTCGCAAGATAATCCCGTCATGGGAAGTGGAGAAACGTTTCAGTGCGCTCAGGAAAAAACGGAAGTATCTACTTCGGATACTCGCGAAGCGGAAGTGCGGCAGATGGGAACGTCGAATGATTCAAGCCGTGTGAGTCGTTCACGAGAGCGAGTTAGCTCCAGGTCGAATCAAAACAAAGGGCGGGCGATGTCCTCAAGTGAATATGCCTTAAGGAATAGAATTTCACGACCAAATTATAAAATTTGGAATTATTTATTTTTAGTTCTTTTTGTATTTTAATATGTGATTTGTAAATAGGTTCTATATATGGGTAATTTTAGATATTTTGAGTAACTTTCGGTCCGAAATAGGGAAACTTTGAAAATATTCGAGCCAAAAGTGGGTTTGTTTTGATTCTGTTGCGCACTTGTTTACAATGAATTTTAGCCCTTCCCAAATTTACTCTCAAAAGTTTTAGTAATATTACAGTATATTACTACCAGGTGAGTGCTCCGCCCCTTGTTTGTATGCATTTCTGGGATTTTTAACGAATTCTTCCACGAATTTTGAGGACTTTGAAATTTTTATGGTTGTGATACTTTGGGAAAATAAATGTGATAGCAGTATATATATTGCTCGGAATCTCTAAATGCATCTCTTTTGTATATATTATGGTTTTAAATGTAAATGGTTCATTCGTTTAATGTATTTTTAGCATTTTATGTAATTTTAAAATTTTTTAATGTATCTTTGAAAATTATCTGAAAATTTTATTTTTGTAAATTTTTTGGGGTAGAGACTATCTAATGCCAGATATATACGCCTCACATATATACTTATCTGGTTTATATGCATTTTATATATATATATATTTTAGTCTTGTTTTTTTTATATAGCCATCTACCCACCCCTTTTTATTTTATTTGGGTATGTTAGGAAAATTCTTATCCCTTGTCAAAATGATTGGCAAGATCTCTTGTGAAGTAAATATTACTACACTTTTTTTTTTGGTGAAATCTTCTGGCCTTTAAAAATTTTTGTTTATGCAATGGGTATTGCTTGTCTGTGGTAATACAGAGGTGCAAATATCAATCTATTTTACACGAAGAAACTGTTATGTAAATGTAATGTGTTGGTGTGTTATTTATTTCATGTATTTATGTATTTATGTATTTATGTATTCATTCCACTGCATACAGTCAGATGTAAATGTCATACTTGTATGTACCCTTTTTTATGTAATGCAAGATGTTTTTTATGTTCATTTTTATTTACCTTTTTTTTACATGTGTACAAAATGTTATTTTTACTTATGTGTGTACATATCTGTGATACCTTCAGCTGACATGGTATGTCTATTATGAATTTTCAAAATTTTATTAGTTTAGGCCCTTTTGGCTTATTAATGCTTTCAGAATTCAAAATTTTGGAAATTTTTAAATTTTATAGAACATTTCCTTGCATTCAACTTTTTACAAAAATGGCTTCATATGTCCAGAGAGAGTAGCATATAGGGAAATTGCAGCTCGATAATGTTCCAGATGTTATGGGCAACTAGGGAGGCTATTGGGAACTCAATAGTTTAATAGGTTAAGCCGAATAGAAGCAGTAGGTCAGAATCCTTTGGTAAGAAACTTGTATTTTGGCAATACCAATAGTAACTTAAGTCCTATTTTACGTTTTACTTTCATGTGTTATATCCAAGCTCCAGCATTGCATTCCGGAATGCATAGTTGGTGTGGTGAGTTAGTAGGGTGAAGTTGTCAACTTTTTCGGGTCGTTGTTTGATCTGCTCTAGTGGATATTCTTTACACTTCTGATCAACCGGGATACAACAGTAATTTAGCATTTCACCTTGCCATTAATTTTGGATTTACCTTTAATTTACTTTTGGTTAGGACTTTCTTCCACTGCCCTTCTGGGGTCATCAAATTAAAAAAAATAAAATTCTTGTTTTTTTGGCCAAAACGAATAATGTTTATTTTTTTTTCAACATGGGGGAGTTTCTTGTTTGAGCCCGTATGCCTATTGCCTTTCATTAAAATTAAATTTTTCCAAATTAAAATTCCCTCTTTATTTTTTCTAAATTAAAACATATGCTCCCACATTATTATTTGTTTTTCTTTCTCTCTTTCGTTTATTTTCCCATCCTCTGATCTCAACTCTGTAGGTAATAAAACATCCCCCAAATGTTCAAACACTTAAAAATAAAAAGAGGACAATCCCTATACTAATAAATAAATAAATAAATGCTTGATGCCTGCGAGTGACGTTGTAAAAGGCGACTAATGTCCCCTTAAACAGACCACCCGTATGCCAGCTGCAAACTTGCCTTGTTAAAAATGTATTAGGGTAATTTCATTGCCTGAGAATATGGTAACAATGCCGTTTTTAAGAAAGAGAGCAACAGGCTTTAAAATGTCCCCTGACTATATGCTTAGCTTTGAATAGAGAGACCTCCCCGGTAGAGAAATTTTTATTGCCGTCATAAAACGTGAAGCTAAAATGTTTTTCTTCCTTTTTTTCCGTGAGAATCGCAGGCTGAAAGGTCCAAACACCTGGCCCCTTTCAGAGGGGGGTGTGTTTGCGTCACGTGGGCTTAGTGTTGCCTTGAAATCTCCTTATATGGTAAAGGGGAGAGAGAAATAGCTATGAGCCAATCATAGTCCATCCCTGTACGCACTAGGAAAAAGGGATGCCCTTGATGTTAGTAAGGAGGCCCCGCAGATAAGTCTATTCCTGGGAGTTGGAATATAAGTTTTTAGTTTTAGAAGTGTCCGTCTTACTATGAAGAGGTAAAAAAATATGTAGCTGTTTTCCCTCCCTTTTTGGGAAGAGGGGGGAGGTGCATGGAAAAGGATTTAAGAATTTTTACTCGACATTCTAGCCGTGCAGAGGAAGGTCCTGGTATCAGGAGGTGTATAAAAAAAAGACTTTTTTTCTCGTCGACATCCTAGCGCTGCTGAGGAAGGCTCGGGTACCTAGATAGTTTGCGATAGATCGGTACCGATTCGGGTATCTCAAGCTGAAAGGAAGTTATGCACGTACTAATGGTTTCGAGCCAGTCACAATTTTTAGAAAGTAACTTCTGAAGTGAAAAAGACATTGGATCGTTGTTCCCGTTGTCCGAATATGACATTTGTGTACTTTAGTACCCCACTTCGCTGAAAATGCCAAATGGTTGTGGGAAAATAGTCTTTTGCTTACAGAAGTTTGAAGCGCTTTAGTACAATGCGAGGATCTCCCAGACAAGTGGATGAATAGGATAGAAGCTCAGAGAACCCTAGGGTTGTTCTGAACCTCCAATATTGCCGGGTAAAGTGCCGAAGGATTCTTCGAGTGGCGGCGTAACGGCATAGAAAGTCGTCAGTGGTGTCGTATGAGAAGGTGTAATGACGAGTGAATCGTAAATAATTCTATCGGTTGGACTAAATAATTAGAGGGTATTTGAAACTTACTTTATGAATGCAAGAAAATATCTCGCAATAGCGAGCTATGTTTGAATAGGATGATATGTCAGTGTCATCGAAGGTAAGCATTTTATGCTATTTTTGATTTGTAAAACAATTTATCTCTTTTGCATATTTATATGATTGGTTATTGACCACAAAAGTTTATTGAAAATTATAGGATGAAATTCTTATTGCTTGGTTAAATAATTTTATAGTAATTGAGTGTATATATATATAAAAAAAAGGGAAGTGTGTATCGATTGAATATAAATATATAGAATAAACAAGAGTTATTTGTTAAAAATGTATGTGTATTTCTTGTAGTTTTATTCTACTTACTCTTTATTTACATAATAATGAAGTTTGAGTAACTATAATTCAGATTAATTTTTTTTTGTTTAGTAGTTAAAATTTACCTGGGTATAATTTCATCTCATCCTAAGATTAAAGTGAAGTAATTTTCATTCCAGTTATTTATCTGAATTTCAATACCTAGATGGAATATTTATTCAAAATCTTATATCTTCTTAGAAAATTTTAAACAGATATAGATGAATTTACTTTATACCTATTCTATAAAATTCTTTTCTTAATTCTAATATAAAATGGAAATATTTAATTGATTTTCTTAATAAAAATAATAATAATAGTAATACCCAGGAATTTTATATTTAAATCTCATACTAAGACATTTCGATGAATCTAAATGAAATAAAATGAGTTGATAATTCACAATGCAATTGGAGAGAGATATAAAAGTGCAACCACTATTCTGTTCGAGGCCAAATGCCATTGCTTGTGTTGTAGGATGTTTGTTTTAATATTATTGTTACCTTTCTTTATTTTGAAAAATTTGTCTTTCTTGGCTCTCTGAATATCTGAGAGATTTCAGTTCTTCCCCCTCTCTTTCTAAAATTTAACTGGTAAGTACTTATAGTTCTCTCTTAAGCATTGACATGCATTTAACATCCTACAAAACAGTAGTGGTAAAGTTGGGATCATTGCTACAAGCTTACAGTGGATTAGAGATGTGAACAGGTTGAGAATTTTGTTGTAACTTTTTTAAGTTGTCCCTAAGATATTTTAACTATGCAAAAATGGGGATATTTTCATTAATTTGTAAATTAACTAATGTTATCTTGTGATTTTAGGTTACTTCTTTAATTCCTCTTTTCCTTTTTTCAAAATTATTGTGGAGTTTACTTTGAATTTAATTGTCTTATAACAACAAGATTCAAGTAGGTGGAAACCTAGTTCAGGTCTCAATTAATTTAGTAATTAAATAGATGAGGCAATTAAATTAATGAATCAGTAATATATGAAAGTGACTATTTTTTTTAACTGAAATTTATGCTTAATGTTAAGGAGTAAATTAGGAATAGGATTTCAAAGTGGAGTTACTAAAATTTGTAGCAAAAGATCCCAACATTTTATAGGGGAAATAAAGACATCGTCATTATGTTGGAAAATATATGTTTTCCAATAAAAATGCATAAATTCCAATAAAAATACAGGAATATAATGCAATGTACCCATTTGGGAACATTGGCTTTTAAACGGTTAATTGTCGATAGCTGGCATCAAATGAATATATAGAAACGAAGCATATAACTCCTTTAATATATGAATAAAACTCTTGCCTTGATTCATCCCTAATGGAAAGCGATTTGGTTAACCATTCATTAAATGACGCCATTACGTTTATACATTTATATCATTTTTTGAATGTATTTTTTTACAAGACAAACATTTTAATAAAAAAAAACCTTCATTCTGTTTGCTTAAATAAAGTCTTGTGAAAATGAAAAGCAGGATAACATAATTTTTCCTTTAAGTGATATCATAACTTTAAAATCTCCGTTGCCAGGGGAAGAGTAATGTAATTCCAAGTCCGCATAACTTTCTAAATTCTTATTGAAATTACGCCCCACCAGTGGTCGAGATGTTCTGATCTCCAAACTGGTAGACGGTAGGTGCTGGGTTCGAGCCCAATCGCGACCGTCGGCCTAACCGTTCGCAGTTTTCCTTGGTTTTCTTCGAACCCTGGATTTCCTTGAGTAATACGGGTTAGATTCCCTTAGAAAGACCCCCGCGGAAGGCACCCTTCCCCTCAGGGCCTGTATCCCTAGTGTAGATAATTGGCAGGCATAAACACAAACAAATAAACTTACTGAAATTACTTAAATCTCTGTAAAACAATATTTAAGAATTTATAAAATATAAAAATGAACACTTTTAATGTAACATAATTAGAAATTTACTGTTAAAAATTTCTTTAAAAACACAGAAAAAATGTGAAATTCTCCGTAAATTTACCTAGTTCTAGGTTAAATGCATTTGATTGAGTTTCTGGGTCATCTTTTTACACACTTTTCCCTTATCTTACATCTAATTCCTTGTAGTGATTTTCATGTTATTATTTAAAGATATTTTCATCTTTGTTAAATTTTGTAATTCAAAATACACTCTTTTAAAATACTTTTGGATTTTATCAGAAATATATAAAAAAATTAATTTAAAAATTTAATTTTTTTAACCATTGATAATATAGAAAGGGAAAAATCATGTCATCAGATTTAGTGGGGATTTTTCCCCACTGAATAATAAAAGGTATACTTTGTAGCAAACAGCAATAGCTCTTATAGCTAAGTCAGTATGGTACGCAATCAGGAGGTCTCGGGTTGAAATCCCAAGACGGCTGGAAGCAAATTGTGTCCAAGTTTAATGATATAAAAATTCAAATTTGCTCGGAAAACTCAAGTTCTTTCTGAGCGATTCACTAATTTTAAAAACTAAATTATTATCACTAAAAAATTTAAAAACTGAATTATCATTACTTCTTTGTTAAATTTTGTAATTCAAAATATACACTTTTAAAATACTTTTGGATTTTATGAAATATATATATATATATATATATATATATATATGTTGCGGCCAATACCCGAACTGGCCAAGCGTCCTGGCCAAAACCCGAAATACATGAAATGAATAGCGCATTTCGGGTTTTGGCCGGCCAATTCGCGAACTGGCCGGGAAGCCTTGGCCAACATCCGAACTATGATGCATAGGTACTAATTTTTTTGTAATTAAGATAATGTAACATTAAAATGTACAGTAAAAAATATTCCCATTGATTCTATTGAAACGAAATATTTTTGTGTACCCATTAAATTAACCAGAAATTGTACACAATTCCCTTTCAATGTCGAAATTAATTGATAAACCAAATACGATGACAATTACAAGTTAACCGGAAACTTTACTCGAGTTAGATCACGGACAGGCTGACGTCTAGACTATTTGAATTCATAGACACTTTCAACTATGTTACAAAGGATTAAGCCGAGTGCTTATATCTATTTCGGGAATTGGCCAGTCACATCTGGCCAGTTCGCGAATTGGCTGGCCAATACTAGAATTGGCCAGTCATTTTGTAACGTTGCTAGCCAATTCGGGAATTGGCCGGCCAGTTCTAGAATTGGCCAATTTCGGGTATTGGCTGCAACATATATATATATGTATGGATAATATAGAAAGGGAAAAATCATGTCATCAGATTTAGTGGGGATTTTTCCCTACTGAATCATAAAAGGTATACATTGTAGTAAACATGAATAGCTCTTATAGCTAAGTTAGTGAAGTACGCAATCAAAAGATCTTGGGTTCAAACCCCAAGAAGGCTAGAAGCAAATTGTGCTCGAGTTTAATGGTATAGTAACTCGAATTTGCTCCGAAAATTCAAGCTCTTTCTCAGTGATTCACTAATATTAAAAACTAAATTATCATCACTAAAAATAAATTTACTGAGTCTTTGTGTATTGTTAACGATGTTAATTTACACAGTCTATTATAAATTTACCGAATAACTTCTCTGTTATTTAAGATGAAATAATCTCAGTAATTTTAAATAAGGTAATGAATTACCGACAATTCTTTGTAATTTCACAGAAAATTTTTTAACAGTGTATAGTTCAGTCAATACGGCAATTTTTTTTTCACGTGCTATGTCACACTAATCACAATAACTTAATTTAAAATTGTTATATATATATATATATATATAACTTATGTTTAAATGAGATATAACCTATATTTTATAGAATGAACTAATATTATTAAGATAATTAAATTTTTTCATTATTTTTAATCATTAATTTTTCCTTCGATTTTATTCATTTTTCAAATTTAATTCAAATTTAAAATTATTTCTGCCAAAACATTTATGTACCATTAATTCATTTGATAAAATATGGGTTATTAGAGTTAATTATAACATAAGTTTTATTTTGATATATCTATTCGAAATTTGGATCATCAGACCATATGTAAAGTCATAATTCACATTCATTTTAAATTCAATTGTTGTCGATATTTCTTATTTTCAAACGCTGTAAGTGTGAATATATTTCAATTTAAACGCTGTCCCTATAAAGCACTTTCGCAATATGATGTTTATTTTAAAAACTTAAAATAGAGTAGCGAGTCTAAATACAATATAAATATTTCAGAATAATTGTTTCATTTTAACAATAAATAAATAAATAAATAAATAAAATAAAATAAAGTAAATAAATAAAAAGAAAATGCATGACGTAAGACTGACAGGTAAACAAAGAAAAAATGATCTAAATCCGATCATTTGTTAAAGAATTACATTTTCACATGTATAGAAAAAAAAGTATAAATATGTAACATTCTTGATTGTTATGTATCGATTCGATTAAAAAAGAAAATTAAATTTTAAACTGAATAACTGCCGAATTTCTAAAATATTCCAACCTTTTTTCAAAAGACATATTTGATGTATAAACAGAAAAATGCATAGGCAAATTATGACATGACATCATATTTTTTCTTTTAGAGCTTAGATATTATACAAATTTCACTCTGAAATATAAATGATATAAAAATTATAACATATAAGTTACATAAGATATTAATAAATTTCAATGGAGCGCTTTTTATACGTAACGCTTTCACAAATTTAACCAATGTGTCTCCCGGATGTACACATCACAGATTTATGTCCCCCGAGGCATTTATAGTACATAGTATTAACATATAACTGCATAAATAAAATAAAAAATCATTGGACCTTAGCAAAATCCCTGTGTCGTGATTTTCAATACATAATACCACAAATGATCATCCCTTGTAGTTAATTTGTAATTTGTATGTTTCACAGTTGAATTGTTTTTTACTTTTTGCGTTCATTCATCTGTGAAAATAATAATAAAAAAAAGATAGTAGCGGTGGCATTTTTTTTTCAATTCTATCTCTAAACATATATTAGGAGATAAAAAGAATCATGCAATTCATACAATGATCATTCACACAGAAAAAGTTATAAAGAAACTGAACTGTTTTCTTAAAAAAGATTTATATTTGTCTTTCTTTATACGAAAAAGAATTATTTTAAATGTTACATTGTTTTCACGTACAAAAGAAAATAATTTCTGAGGGCTCGGCCTATGGGTGAAGGTAGATTTCGAAGTTAGGTAAAAATTTCACCAACAAAAACTAAAACATGAATAGAGAGAACCCCAGTCTGATCATTGAGAACGATATCAAGCCCTAGAGACCAAACCTTTCGTGAAAATTCAAATATACAGCCATACACACACAAGCATTTACATATATATATATGTACATGGAATAGATTGAAAATTGATGAAAACAAAATCAGAGAACTTCAAAATTCTAAAATATACCAATATTAACATACTCTGCTTCTTATCATGTTTCAATACATTTTCAATTCACCTACTTTTCGTCTGTTGTATTTCCAATATAATGTACTAATATTTGCTTAAAAATATATCCGTCAAGCAATTTATTTATTTATTTTTTCAGTTTTCATGCACAAGTCTTGTTATAAAAAAGTTAGGATGTAGTATTCAATTTTTCTTAAATCCATCAATCTATTTTTTTCCTATTTTCACGAGCAAATCTTTCAATAATAAAGTAATTGTCATAGTAAGAATTTTATTGTGTTTTATTATTAACCCCCTGACTGCCGAGCAAAAGGGCAAATTTGTAATGTTTTTTTCCTCCGAAATTTATTTTAAATGTTAATAAAAAAGGTATTTTCTATCATAGTAAAATTTCTTTTGTTATCTATATGCTTATAAGCCTTGAAAGTATCAATCATAACTTAATTTCTTAAAACTGGCTTTTATTTGTAGAATTATACTAATTTAAATAAAGCTTCAACTGCAGTGAAACCTGCAGCCTAATGAACGTATATATACGGTCGCGGCAAAATCGTTTTCAATTGCTGTAACAAAAAGTGTTTATTTTTTCTTGTCATTGTTTTGTAAAAGTTGGTTTTATCAAAATCATGTTTAGGCGGTATTCAAATTTTTAACCCTCCCCATTTCCAGCCCGTTCGGCCGAGTTTGCTTATTTACAATCCCCGCCAAGATATTAACCGTCTCAATGTATTTAGCGAATTTGAAGACGATTTGTGCCTCATTGCGACTTTTAACGTGCGGACAAAATTTAATATACACATACATACATATACATATATACATGAATTTTTTAGATGGGGATGATTTTGAGTTCTTGGGATCATATAATGAAAAGTTATGAATAAATTTTTCAAAAGTCGCACCATGTTAACGACTGTAATAGGTAGTATTTCTTACGAAATCTACCTAAAATCTTCAAACAACGTAAAATGTAGAAGCAGCAAATTGCGGAAATATACTTGCGATTGTAAGAAATTTTTCTGTTATATGAAAAAATGTTTATCGTTTTGCTTGAAAATTACAGGAAATTTCAAGCTTATTAGTAGTTTTGCGAATATGCTGTCTTCTGGGAGAGAAATAGCGTAAATAAAAGAATTCTATTATTAATAAGAAAAAGTGCAAATATCCGTACAGATGATTGAACATTTCTGTGATATGACGAAAGAGCAAAATTAAATTGGATATCAAGTAATATCGGATATCAAGTAATTTTTAATTTTGATTGGTATTTTTATTTAAGAATTAACCTTCTTGAAATAGATAATAATTTTAAGAAAAAAACAAACAAAATGTTATGACACATGAGTTGTAATTTTCCAACTGGAAAATTGGCGTGGGCTTTACATAACAGAATTCTTTTGAGTGGCCCTGTAAATGTACCGAAAATGTTACACACTTCAATACCAAACATACTATAACAGGAATGTCGAAGACAACTAAATTTATATTCTATTCGCAGAACTCTTTTTAAAAAGTGCATTTTATAGCATATTTCTCTTTCAAATATTTTCAAAGAGTATGTAACAGATTTTTGTTTTGAAAAAATGGTGCGGAATAGAATTAAAAAATGGTCTCCTATGACAGCCCCGTACAGTAAACACCAATAAAATATGTTCATTTCATGGCAATCGGACTATATTTAAGCAAGTTACAGCACGAGAAGACAAACACAATTCATAAACACTTTTCAACTATGTTGGAAAGTGTTAAAAAAGGCGTAAACAAATGATAATGCATAAAGTACAATAAACCCAATAGGCAATATTCTCGTAACACCTTTGCAAATACAAATTTTTATTCGCTTACTTTATTAAAGTAAAGTACATAAACTTTTTTAAACGTGTATAAACTTTTTTATTTGCCGTAATTTACCTTGCAAATTAAAAAATACGTATAATCACCCATAAGTTTAGTAAAAAAAACATTATTTCAATATTAAAATATTTAATGAAAATTGATAATAATAAATGAATCGTTGTGTATATTAAGGCCGAACATTACAAAGGTCATTTATTTACCATAACGTATAAATCTGTAATAAACTGTGCAATCTCAGATAAAAGTCTAATTTGCTTCTTACTCTCTACAGTTTAATAAATAATCTTCTAAACAAACGTACAGACTAACGATAATGATAAATGTGTGTACTTAAACTTTCGATTTTTAAAAGAATTTTGAATGATCACCCATGATGCAAATTGGTGATAGCGTGCTGCCTCCAATTTTATAGAGTAATTTAACTCTCATAATTATGCAGTTTAAAATAATATAACTGGTGTAACATACAGATTAGTGTAAAGTAACAGCACTTATATCGGTTAAATTACTCAATAAAATGCTGCCTCCAATTTTATGCAATAACTTAACTTACATAATAATGCAATTTGAAGAGATATAACTGATGTAGTATACATTAGTATAACGTAGCACCAGTTATATTGGTTAAATTTTTAATATAATGGAGGCAACTAAGCCTCCACCCATTTTATGGAATAACGTTACTTATTTTTTTTTACAGCATGTCTTCAACGCCTTGAATGAAATATGTGCTTAAAGAATATAAATTAAAAACGATACAGAAAATTAATTCAATCAAAATGCATACTTGTACGGCTCTTGGATAATGGACTGCGTTGCGTTTAAAGCCGAAGGTAACGGAAGGCTCGGATTAGTGGCTACTTCAGTCAGAATTGTGCTGATGGTGCCAAGTGTCGTGTTCAGTGACTCGAACTCGGATGTAAAATTTAAGGATGAGCAACCTTCTATGGACACAGGCAATGTCTTCGGATGAGGTGCATTAGCTGAAGCTCCAAAGCTTATCCAAGCTGCAAGACCTACTGAGCCAATCAGACCTATTACAACACCCTGTAAAAAAGATTTTTAAACAATTAATATTAGGTCGCAATCCGATGCATTTTGTATTACATTGTATCTTTCGATTTTAGAAAATGGGAAAAAAAAATTGAGAACCTCTATTTAGAAGAGGTTTAGAATGCTGATTAATTGAATTTTTTATAATATGAAATGCTCTTTCAATGGAAGAATTTGAAATGCATTACATCCTTCGATTTTGGAAAAAGATAAATAAAAATACTCTACATTTATAAGAGATTTATAATGCTAATTTATTGAATTTCTTATAATATGAAATTATCTTTCATTGTAGATATCTCTAATGCATTATACCTTTAGATTATGGAGAAACTAAAAATAGTTACTCTGCTAGAAGCAAATATGAAAAAAATTGTGTGAATTTCAATACGCAAGTTAAATATACAAACAACGTTTTAACGCACAAATCTCGTAAAAAATCAAGCCTCCCTTTTTAAAAATCCCATACGCCGTTTCAAGGATGGCTCGATCCCCTTCCTCAGCGAAAAAAAAAATGTGAAATGGGTTCAAAGAACCACTCGGCTATAGCCCCGAGTACTTGCTAATGAATGACAGAAAATGTGGCAGCAAAGAGTTTAAATACCCTAATTTTTAGGGTATAGAACACTATATCCTAAAAATTAGGACACATAGTATTTATTAACTACACCCTAACTTTTAAGGTATGATAAATAAATAGGGAATTTAAAATCTTTGCTGCCATATTTTCAATCATTTATTAGTTAGTGTACTACATTATAGTCGAGGAGTTCTTTAAAACCATTTCACTTTTTTTTTTTTTTTTTTTTTTTTTTTTTTTCGAGAAAGGGGATTGAGGCATCCTAGAAATGGTGTAAGTGATTTTTCAGGGGCTTTGATTTTTACAAGATTTGTGCGTTAAAACGTTGTTAGTAAATTTCAACTTCTGTATTAATTACTCTACTTTTAGAAAAGGTTTACATTCTTAATTTATTGGATTTCTCATAGGTATGAAATCATCTTTCATTTCTATTGCATTACATCTTTCGATTATGGAAAAAAAATTATTATTCTACATTTATAAGAGGCTTATAATATTAATTTATTGTATATCTCATTACAAGTATAAAATCAGATTTCATTTGCATTATATCTTTCGATTTAAATAGAAAAAAAGAGTTACTCTACATTTTGAAAATATATAATATTATTATAATCTTTATAATATTATGTTTACAATATTAGTTTATTGGATTTTCCATAATCAAAATAAAATTATCTTTTATTGCCGAAATTTATATTGCATTATATCTTTCAATTTAGGAAAAGTGAAAAAAAATCACTCCACATTTAAAAAAGGTATATAATATTGGTTTGTTGAGTAAGTATGAAATTATTGTTCAATTCAGAAAATTTTAAAAATTACAATTCGAAATTTACGTGATTTGAAATCTGTGAAACTATTTTTAAACGATGCAGTTTTCTCGATGCAGATGGATATTTTAAATAATGTCATTTACACACGTGAAATGATGTTATCCTTTGGAGAATCGACTCCTAATTGCCGAGATATTGAAGTGAAAAATTTTCGAAAATTTATGTTTAAATTTTTTAATTAGAAAAAAAATATTTCAATTTCATGAATTATAAAACAGATTTTAATTTAAAGGGTGCCATTTACATTTGTGTCATTATCACAGCCGTTTTTTTTTTCTAAGGCATTTGAAAACAATTTTAAACAACATCTATACGTATTAAAATTTTCTCATGCAGAAATTTAATATATTTTACATAAAATTATCCATTTAAAAATTGTATGTTTATTGTTTTGTTTCACTTTTTAAGGATTTAGAAAACACAATTTAACCTTAAAAATATTCAGTGCACTCTACCAGTGGAATATATGCATTCATAGATAACCTTTTAACAACTTTGATCTGAATCAGATATTAGAATATATCATTTTAAGTGTGTAAAAAATAATTAAAAACTTTAGAATGTAAAACTAAAGCAATTATTGACTAAAATATGCCTTATTCACATCTATAAAAAACCAAAATTGACATATTTCCGATAAATATTGTCCATTTTCTAATACAAAATTTTAAAGTAGACAAAATTACTTTAAAAAAATCTGCTTCCGGATTTCTCCAGCTTTTTTAATTTGAGAAAATTTACTAATTTAATTTTTGTACTATTTACGTGATAATCAAATGATAAACAAAACTTTGAAAAGAGAAATTAACTCAGTATCATCATCTGTTGAGAATTCCAAAGATCAATTTGTATTAACTGGCGTGTTGGGAAATAGAAATAACAAATAAAATCGTATTTTAAAACTTACTTTGTAAGTACTATTGGTTTTCGGGTATTTGGCAGATCGATTAATCGATTGATAGAAAGGGTTAAAAGATGAACATTTAATCATAAAGATGTGAAAGTTCTCCTGTTGAAAATCAACTGGAGACTCTATAGAAATTTACCTAAGAGCTTAAATTTGCACATGAGGCTATTTACTTATGATAAATACTAAGCAATATGATATAAAAAGGAGCATGTTTATTATGCATGTTTATGATTTTAAAATAATATTATTAATCGAAATAAATGCAAAAAAATCATTGTATAATATCAAATAAAAATATATACCTCAGATTCTGAGGACCTCAGAAGCCAAGGGGTATAAATGACAAAAATTGGATTCGGAGTAAATTGAGTTCAAAGATAGTTGACGTCAAATTTGAACGCCAATAATAATATAGAATGAGTTGAAATATTACATTGACGCTTGTTTCATTGTGGTCTTTGAAATCTTATTTCAATAATTGTGTTGTAAAATGAAATGAAGTGAAACTAATTGAACGCGTAAATTAAGAAAGTGAAAATATCGTCTGATTTTTTTTGTTATTATTCGAAGAACTTTGACAAGTGTATGAGAACGATGGAGTTCTCTGGATGTAATGATGTATGTGGCTTTTGGAATTAAAAGACATTTTTTATAATATATGGACTTTTAGATTAATTTGAACTTAGAATAAGTTTATCTTAACAGATGAGTATGAATTCAATTCAAGAGCTCCAAAAGCATCGCGTAGATGCAACCCGCAAAATGAAGACATGCATGGTTAGTAAGTAATTTTTAAACTAACCCTATTTTCGAATTTCTAACATACTGGTACCCTCGGCGGGACAGGAGTTTTTGAATTTTAATTAATTTTAAATGAAAAAATGAATCTGAGTAGTTTGAAAACTCAGAGAAAAGGACTGAGAGCTGCTTTTACTCTCACGTTTAAGAAAATTGAAACTGAATTAACTAAAGAAACATGTGAAATTAAAGAACTTTCTATTTTGAAAACTCAACTGTTTGATAAATTTCAACGGATGGACACTTGTCAAAGTAAAATTTCGGAAATATTGTTACAAGATAAGGACGAAAAATTGTTTACCGAAGATTTTGAAGGTGCAGAAGAATATCGAGAAAAATATATAGAAATATGTGCACGTATTGATGAAAAGATACAGTTTTCTTCATCTCCTGGCGAAGAAGTAAAACGCAAATTTAAATTACCGGAGATCGAGCTGAAAAAATTTAACGGCGAACCAAAGGAATTTTTATCATTTTGGAGCCAGTTCAAGAAAATACACGAAGACGATTCTATTGCCGCGGAGGATAAGATGCAGTACCTATTCCAATGTATGGAACCAAAATCAAAAGCGGAGCGTTTAATATCAAGCTATCCAGCTACCGCGGAAAATTATCCGAAGGCTATCGATCAATTAAAACAGAGGTTTGGACGAGATGATCTTCTTGTGCAAATTTACGTCAGGGAATTATTAACCCTCGTAATGAAAAATGCCACTGCGCCTAAAATGAAAGTTGACTTAGCCTCTTTATACGATGAATTAGAAAGCAAACTTCGTGCCTTAGAAAGTTTGGGAAGAACTCAAGAGAAGTATGGAGACTTTCTCATGCCCTTGGTTGAGAGCTGCTTGCCTGAAGAAGTTCTTTTGACCTGGGAAAGAAGCCGAAATCATGATACATATTCCAGTGAGAATTCCAGAACTTTAAAAAAACTGATGGACTTTCTCGCCAAGAAGTTCAAGGAGATGAAATGGTATTTTTAGCAAGAAAAGGTTTTGAATCTGTTGTTAGAAAAAAGAACATTTCATCTGAAATTATTAGCAAACCTGATCCAGCCACCGCCTCTGCATTGGTGAGTATAGAAAATAAAGGTAAGAAAAACAATTGCATATTCTGTGATAGGTTTCACCCCTCTAATAAATGTTTTGGGGCTAAAAAAATGTCTTTAACTGATAAACAAAAGATTTTGTTAAAAAAGGGGATTTGCTTCACTTGTTTGCAAAAAGCTGGTCATCTGAGTAAGAATTGTAATATTAAAAATAAATTAAAATGTAATTATTGCCATAAACCTCATTTTGAAATAATGTGTCCAGAACAAAATATAAATAATAATCAAGATGATACTTTAAAATCTGAAAATTCTCTTTCTAATTGTAGTAGAAATAAAGTTGTGTATATGCAAACGCTTGGCGTGCGCATTCGATCGCAAGGTCGCCAAAAAGTCGTACGCGCACTGCTGGATTCAGCGAGCCAAAGTAGTTACGTAAGCGAGAGAATAACGAAATCACTAAAAATGCATCCTATAAGAAAAGAAACAATTATTCACGCGTTGTTCGGGGGGGGGGGGATGAAACGAAACCTAAAAAACATGATGTGTTTTCGGTAGAAATCAGTGAATTAGATGGAAATAATGCGTTTTGTTTTGAAGCATTTTCCGAAAAAAAGATTTGCGGATTTGTACCTAAAATTAAAGATTATAGAATTTTAAATGAATTAAAAAGAAATAAAATAAATCTATCTGATGATTTTTGTAAGGAATCTGAAATTGATCTTTTGGTGGGGGCTGATATGATAGGAAAATTATTGACAGGAAATTTAATTCAATTAAATTGCGATTTGACTGCCATAGAAACCAAGCTCGGTTGGACAGTAATGGGGAAACAAACGTGTGGCAAGAAACATAACGTTTTGACAACATTGTCTATGCACGTTAGAAATATTCCTTTGAATGAATTATGGGAACTTGAAACCATAGGAATTTCTGACCCCATTCAGAGTTTTGAAAAACGGGAAAACTTTGATTTAAACGATTTTAAAGAAAAAATGAAAATTCTTCCCGATGGCAGATATGAAGTAGAGCTTCCATGGAAGTGTAATTTTAAGAACTTGCCCGACAATAAAGTTTTAGCTTGGAAGAGATATGAAAAAATGATCAATAAATTGAAATGAGGGGGATTTTTCGATGAATATCAGGAAATATTTAATAATTGGGAAAAAATGAATATTATTGAACGTGTTCCAGAAAATGAATTAAGTAATGAATGTCATTATTTACCGCATAGGCCCGTCATCAGGTTAGATAAGGAAACCACAAAAATACGCCCTGTATTTGATGCGTCTGCTTCTGAGAAAGGGAAACCCTCGTTAAATGAATGTTTGTATAAAGGCATTAATCTTATAGAATTAATACCTGATATTCTTGATCGTTTTAGAATGTATCCTATCGGTATAACTGCAGATATAGAAAAGGCTTATTTAATGTTATCTGTTATGCCTAAAGATAGAGATTTTCTTAGATTCTATTTCCCATGTAATGAAGGACAATTGATTTATAGACATTGTAGAGTTGTATTTGGTGTCTCTTCTAGCTCTTATTTACTAAGTGCATCTATAATGCATCTTTTAGAAAATAGTCCTCCTGAATATAAGGAAACTGCTGAAAAATTAAAATGGTCATTTTATGTAGATAATTGTGTATCAGGTGTTTCTAACATTAATGAAGCTGAAATGTTTATTGAAAATGCAAAGTTATTAATGTCTAAAGGGTGTTTCAATTTGCGTTGTTTTGAAAGCAATGTAGCTTGCAAAAATGTTGATAAACATGCTGGGGATACTTCAGTTTTGGGGATTATTTGGAATTTAGATAATGATTCTTTGAAATGTTGTTTAGATTTAGAAACATTAACGTGTGAAAGGAAAATTACTAAGAGATTAATTTTGAGCATTGTGCAAAAGATTTTTGATCCTATTGGCTTACTCTCTCCTGCTACATTGCTTCCAAAATTATTGCTACAAGACTCATGGAAACAGAAAATCCCATGGGATCGAGAATTACCTTGTAACATTGTGAGTGCTTTTCTGAAATGGTTGAAGAATATTGATGTTTTAAAAAAAGTAGCTATACCTCGATACTTAGAAATTAATGCTTCATCTGAATTTCATGTTTTTGTTGATGCGAGTAAAGGGGCATATGCAGCGTGCGTCTTCGCTAAATCAATAATTGATTCCGAAGTCAAGGTTACGCTTGTTAGAGCGAAGTCTAGGGTTGCTCCTCTCAAAACTTTGAGCATGCCGCGTTTAGAGTTAATGGCTTGTTGTATAGGTACTCGACTTGCGAGTTCTATCGTCAAGGCAATAAATATGTCAGGTCTGAAAATCACATTCTGGTCAGATTCTACTACCGCAATTTGGTGGATAAAGGAACATGGAAATTGGTCGGTTTTCGTGAGCAACAGAGTCAAAGAAATTCGGCAGATGTCCAATATAGAGTCATGGAAGCACGTTCCAGGAAATTTGAATATAGCGGATATACTTTCACGTGGATGTTCTCCACAGAAAATGCTTAGTTCGCGATGGTGGGAAGGTCCTAAGTGGTTAAAAGAAAATCCTGAATGTTGGCCAATTGGCGCGATTGACTGTCAGCCAAAAGATGTTGATTTAGAAAGAAAAAAAGTTGAAATTACGAATATTGATCTAGCTAAAGACGCACCCCTTTGGCTCTTAGATAATATATCTAATTATGATAAGATGATAAGAATGTTTGCTTGGATTCTGAGATTTGTAAATAATTGCCGAAATGTTTCTAATAAGTGTAAATATTCTAATCTTACTCAAGATGAAATTGAAAATTCTGAAAAATATCTAATCCGTTTAGTTCAGAGCTGTTATTTGTATAATAAAAGGTCATTAAATGATATTGTAACATTCACAGATGATAATGGAATTTTAAGAGTAAAAACTAAAATAACTGAAAGAAATGACCGAGAATCATTTTTGTATCCAATATTGTTGCCAGGTAAATGTGAATTTACTAAATTATTGATTAGATCAGTACACCAAAAGAATTGTCATGCAGGGATAAGAACAATGCAATCTTTAATAAGAGAAAGATTTTGGATAATTAGAGCTAGAAGAACTATTAAAAATGTATTGTACGACTGTATTGCATGTAAACGTTTTAAGGTAAAGTCTTTGTCAAGCGAACCAACACCTTTGCCACCAGATCGCGTAACAGATTGTGCTGTCTTTGAAATTATTGGAGTAGACTTAGCCGGGCCTTTATTTCTAAAAAATGGCGAGAAAGTTTGGATAGCATTGTTTACTTGTGCCGTTTATCGCGCAGTTCACCTTGAACTAGTCAATTCGCTATCTTCTGATGCTTTCCTGCTAGCACTTAGACGTTTTATAGCTAGACGCGGTAGGCCCAGCACTATTTATTGTGATAACGGAACAAACTTTAGGGGGGCTTCCAATGAACTTTCAAAATTAAATTGGGATAAAATTTTAAAAGATACCATGACGCATAAAATTGTTTGGAAATTTATACCTCCCACCGCAGCTTGGTGGGGAGGCTGGTGGGAAAGGTTGGTTCGCATTGTAAAAGAATTGTTAGTACGTACTTTAGGTAGATCTGTATTGACTTATGAAGAATTGAATACACTTATATGTGATTGTGAATCTGTGATTAACTGCAGACCTCTAACCTATATCTCAGAGGACCCACTGGAGCTAGTACCTCTCACACCCGCTATGTTTCTTACTGAAAACCGAAGTTTCAGTAATTCGGATATTATCGAATTAGATTCTCAAAGTTTGAGGAGAAGGTTGAATTACAGAGCTAAACTTCTTACCGATTTTAGGCAACGTTTTAGAAAGGAATACCTCAGCGAATTAGTTCAAAAACACACTGAAAAACATACACGTGAACCGCGAGTAGGAGAAGTAGTCTTAATTGGGGATGATAATAAAAAACGTTTATTTTGGCCTTTAGCAAAAGTGATTCATTTAATTCCAGGACGGGATGGTAAAGTTCATGCTGTTAAGTTGAAAACTCAGCACGGCACGGTCTTACGTCCGGTGCAGCGCATCTTTCCTTTGGAAATATATTCGAATGAAATGATTGAAATTGCATCCAAACCGTCGGGTGAAGAGAAAACTAGTTCCAGTGAGCATGATGATCATGAAAATGTGTCGTCTCTTGATAGTGTCATACTTAAGAAATATACCTCTTCTGGAAGATGTGTAAAAGCTCCAAAGAGGTTGGATCTTTTTAATGATAATTGTTATGTATTTGAAACTCTCCCCAAGTTTCAAAGGGGGGAGGATGTTGTAAAATGAAATGAAGTGAAACTAATTGAACGCGTAAATTAAGAAAGTGAAAATATCGTCTGATTTTTTTTTGTTATTATTCGAAGAACTTTGACAAGTGTATGAGAACGATGGAGTTCTCTGGATGTAATGATGGATGTGGCTTTTGGAATTAAAAGACATTTTTTATAATATATGGACTTTTAGATTAACTTGAACTTAGAATAAGTTTATCTTAACAGATGAGTATGAATTCAATTCAAGAGCTCCAAAAGCATCGCGTAGATGCAACCCGCAAAATGAAGACATGCATGGTTAGTAAGTAATTTTTAAACTAACCCTATTTTCGAATTTCTAACATACTGGTACCCTCGGCGGGACAGGAGTTTTTGAATTTTAATTAATTTTAAATGAAAAAATGAATCTGAGTAGTTTGAAAACTCAGAGAAAAGGACTGAGAGCTGCTTTTACTCTCACGTTTAAGAAAATTGAAACTGAATTAACTAAAGAAACATGTGAAATTAAAGAACTTTCTATTTTGAAAACTCAACTGTTTGATAAATTTCAACGGATGGACACTTGTCAAAGTAAAATTTCGGAAATATTGTTACAAGATAAGGACGAAAAATTGTTTACCGAAGATTTTGAAGGTGCAGAAGAATATCGAGAAAAATATATAGAAATATGTGCACGTATTGATGAAAAGATACAGTTTTCTTCATCTCCTGGCGAAGAAGTAAAACGCAAATTTAAATTACCGGAGATCGAGCTGAAAAAATTTAACGGCGAACCAAAGGAATTTTTATCATTTTGGAGCCAGTTCAAGAAAATACACGAAGACGATTCTATTGCCGCGGAGGATAAGATGCAGTACCTATTCCAATGTATGGAACCAAAATCAAAAGCGGAGCGTTTAATATCAAGCTATCCAGCTACCGCGGAAAATTATCCGAAGGCTATCGATCAATTAAAACAGAGGTTTGGACGAGATGATCTTCTTGTGCAAATTTACGTCAGGGAATTATTAACCCTCGTAATGAAAAATGCCACTGCGCCTAAAATGAAAGTTGACTTAGCCTCTTTATACGATGAATTAGAAAGCAAACTTCGTGCCTTAGAAAGTTTGGGAAGAACTCAAGAGAAGTATGGAGACTTTCTCATGCCCTTGGTTGAGAGCTGCTTGCCTGAAGAAGTTCTTTTGACCTGGGAAAGAAGCCGAAATCATGATACATATTCCAGTGAGAATTCCAGAACTTTAAAAAAACTGATGGACTTTCTCGCCAAGAAGTTCAAGGAGATGAAATGGTATTTTTAGCAAGAAAAGGTTTTGAATCTGTTGTTAGAAAAAAGAACATTTCATCTGAAATTATTAGCAAACCTGATCCAGCCACCGCCTCTGCATTGGTGAGTATAGAAAATAAAGGTAAGAAAAACAATTGCATATTCTGTGATAGGTTTCACCCCTCTAATAAATGTTTTGGGGCTAAAAAAATGTCTTTAACTGATAAACAAAAGATTTTGTTAAAAAAGGGGATTTGCTTCACTTGTTTGCAAAAAGCTGGTCATCTGAGTAAGAATTGTAATATTAAAAATAAATTAAAATGTAATTATTGCCATAAACCTCATTTTGAAATAATGTGTCCAGAACAAAATATAAATAATAATCAAGATGATACTTTAAAATCTGAAAATTCTCTTTCTAATTGTAGTAGAAATAAAGTTGTGTATATGCAAACGCTTGGCGTGCGCATTCGATCGCAAGGTCGCCAAAAAGTCGTACGCGCACTGCTGGATTCAGCGAGCCAAAGTAGTTACGTAAGCGAGAGAATAACGAAATCACTAAAAATGCATCCTATAAGAAAAGAAACAATTATTCACGCGTTGTTCGGGGGGGGGGATGAAACGAAACCTAAAAAACATGATGTGTTTTCGGTAGAAATCAGTGAATTAGATGGAAATAATGCGTTTTGTTTTGAAGCATTTTCCGAAAAAAAGATTTGCGGATTTGTACCTAAAATTAAAGATTATAGAATTTTAAATGAATTAAAAAGAAATAAAATAAATCTATCTGATGATTTTTGTAAGGAATCTGAAATTGATCTTTTGGTGGGGGCTGATATGATAGGAAAATTATTGACAGGAAATTTAATTCAATTAAATTGCGATTTGACTGCCATAGAAACCAAGCTCGGTTGGACAGTAATGGGGAAACAAACGTGTGGCAAGAAACATAACGTTTTGACAACATTGTCTATGCACGTTAGAAATATTCCTTTGAATGAATTATGGGAACTTGAAACCATAGGAATTTCTGACCCCATTCAGAGTTTTGAAAAACGGGAAAACTTTGATTTAAACGATTTTAAAGAAAAAATGAAAATTCTTCCCGATGGCAGATATGAAGTAGAGCTTCCATGGAAGTGTAATTTTAAGAACTTGCCCGACAATAAAGTTTTAGCTTGGAAGAGATATGAAAAAATGATCAATAAATTGAAATGAGGGGGATTTTTCGATGAATATCAGGAAATATTTAATAATTGGGAAAAAATGAATATTATTGAACGTGTTCCAGAAAATGAATTAAGTAATGAATGTCATTATTTACCGCATAGGCCCGTCATCAGGTTAGATAAGGAAAGAGGAAGAGGGCGGGGGTTTGCTACTATCAAAGTACCTTTCAAATTACATGAAAACAAAAAATAAACAGCTGAAAAAGAATAGTTTTTAAAGCATCCTTTCCAAAAAAGAGCAATAAAAATGACTTAAATAGGAAAAAAGTAATTCATGTGCAAAAAAAGAAAGGAGTTAAAAGGTGAAACTAAAGTGCGTTGAGGTATCACATCATGAAAGCATTCAAGTTACTAATGTTTTCGCACTCAGCGGATTCTGCAATAGGCACCGGTGCAGAGCTAATTATAATGTGAATTTCCTCAATTCACAAAATAATGATCTCTGGATGTCAGCAAAATGTGAATCTTGATGATTGTTCAGAGAATTGTCCATTATCATTTTTAAATTAAAGTGAAACGTTCGTTGCCCATCACTTATGATTAAAAGTTCTATCGGATAAAAATCTATTATGCTTTAGTAATTCTTGTTAAAGAATTTAAGACATAGCTGTCAGCATACACCTTACTACATTCAGTACAAAATTATTCCCTTGTTATTAAACATATTCAATACATAAAAATGCGCGAAATGTTTCTGTTATATTCCGAAAGACATGAATAGACCTTGAAAGATGAAGAACTAAAAGAAAAAATACAGAATATTAATTTCAAAAATATATAATATATAGCAAATTACAACAACCATATGAAAAATGAAATTCTAATCAATTTGACATGTTAGATTCAGATTCAGATGCCGGAAGTTTACCTGATTTAAGTTAACCGGATTCTGATTCCAGTTTATCCAATTCATGGTTAGCTAATGGTTTAATGATAATAAACTTGACGCAACTGCTGTCGTTCGGTAGCTTCAGAGCCCCAAACTCACCTTTCCCGTTTTTCGGGAACTTTGATTTAATAAATTTTCTTTTACATTTGTCCGGTTTCAATTTTTGTTTCCATCCCGTTCCCCAATCTGGATTCAGCTGGAGATTCAGTTATTTGAGGTGTGGCTCGAGATCTTTGAACAAGTCTTTCGCTAGAGAGTCGCAATAAGAGAAGAAAAGCTAAAAGATCACGGACGTTAAAAATGGTAAAAATAAAATAAAATAAAATTCGGGTATCACAAGGTCTATTCTCGACCGAAAACAACAACCATTTTTCAAATGGTTAAAAAAAAGATAGAACAAACTTTAAGAGGTGTTAGAGTACATAACTAAAAAAAAAAAAAAAAAAAAAAAAAAAAAAAAAAAAAAAAAAAGCATTTTGTGCCAGGTTTAGAATGTACTTATTCAATCAAAAACACGAGATGCCTAACTGCAATCTGAAGCGGAATGTTTTATAATTTTAATAATATGATGATATTTTATCGCAATTTTCAATAGATTTTTTTTTTTTTTTTTTAGGAAATAATAACATAATAAAAAGAGTGAAAGTGCACTGTAATCATGTCAGTAACACCGCATGTCACCTACATTAGGGGTTACACTTAAATCAAGCTATATCACTTTAGGGGAGAGGTCTGAGTAAGTAAGTCTTGATATCGTAACATATGTTAATGGGAAAGGGAGAGTTTGTCTTCTAAAACTGTCAATATTTTTGATCGAACAATTTTTTTTCCTTTACATTAGTATAGTCTGTCATCTTTTCTTTTATAGTCTGTTATCTATTTTTGTGAAAATACCAAATATTATTAAACCCATTAAAGGAGTATAAAATCATCTTATTCCAAAATAATTAAAAACCCCATTAATATTTACTATAACGCCATTACTATTCTTCTGTCGTGTGCGTGTTCATTGTAAGAGAAACCAGATTCAAAACGATGTTTTTCATATTTATTAGTGCAAGAATGTTGTCTAATTGTTTTCTTCATAAGAAATTCTCCTTACCCCTATTCAGGGAGCAAATGCAGAAAGGCAGTATTATTGTTAAATGCTTTGCATAACAAAACACGTTTAAATACTAGTAAGTATTTCTTTAAAGTGTTATTTGATTAACGTTATTTCATTTATGGTAGAGATGTTTTATTAACATATTATTTTCATAAAGATTAGCATAGTATGCCTATAATAATAAAATAACAAATTTGTTATATATGTATAATAATTAGCAAAAAAAAAAAAAATGCATACTTTTTCATTTGCTCTTGTAGTTAGCATGCCCAAAATAAAAACAGCAAGTACTGGACCTCCAAGCATGCCAAATATCGTTAATGAAGCTTGCACTAGATTACCAAAGGTTGCAACCAGAAAAGTTAGAGCTACGCATAACAGTCCATAAAGTAAAGCTGAAAAGTGAACAAAATATCATTATTTTTCCAATAATGATTTTAAAATAATATAATAATAAAACATTTTTTTTTTAAAAAGGCGATTTCGCGAATGTGTGAAAAGAATGTGCCCAAAAAGTTTTATTTTCATATAAAATAAAGCGTAACTAATTCATCAACGACACAGATAAATTTTCTAATTACATGAAATTTATGTAGTTAAAAAATATTTTTATGCATACACACTTCGATTTATCTTTTGTAACGATTTTTGTAAATGATCATCTGCTATACTGGAAAATTCTCAAAAAATATTCAAAACACTTAAGGGGGCTCAGGGCCTGAAAACTTTTCAAAAAATCGATTTTTTTATGATCTAGTTTGATTATTCAATTAATTTTGAACTCAGTGCAAAATCCGCATAAAAATATTTGCATTTTTATCAGAGATAAGCATTTATTCATTAACACTTTCAAAGCCGCACTCATATAATATCAACTTTAAGTCGCGTTTTCTCAAAACTTGATTTTTGACGGCTAACACCAAGATTTAATAAAAAAAAAACCTATTTGATGGAATAGCGTTTCTTTTGCATGCATATAATATCATTATTTATGGAATGAATCAATATTTTTTAGATAGTTTAATATTTTGAATATTTTTAATGATTTTTTTTTTTGGGGGGGGGGGTTTAAATTTTCAAATTTGAGAGTTTTTTTAATAATGTTTTTTTGAGTGATAGTTATATCCTTAATTCTTTCTATAGAGTAAAGTTTCCGGATCATTTTAAAGGAAAAATTAGGTTCTTATGTCAATTCAACGTTAAGATATCTTATGGGTGGTGATACAACACATAATATTTTTTTTTTCGAAAATTGTGTTACAAAAATTTTGCTATATTTCTTATTATATTACATTGAAGTACTTCATTTTATAATTTTATAAGACTACAGACATACCTTTAAAATAGCAGGAAGTTTAAATTAATTACACTGAATACTTCTGTTTTTATATGGTCTCGAAGTGAGAGCTCTGTTTACATGTTTTTCCATATCGATCAAGCCCTGAGCCCTCTTATGCGATTTCAAATTAAATCTTCAACACTTGCACATAACGTATCTTTTAACATTAGCAACATTACAAGTAGATTTAAATATATATGTATTTGATCATTTAATGAAGGAGTTTTCAGATTTTGCAACTTTTCACGTTACAGAAACAACAACGGCAAAGCTGACAATCTAGGGGATGATTGTATTCAAAACTCAGGATTTGAAAACTATTGAAATACTTGTGGTATTTGATCTCTTAGGGACTGTGCATTTATAACGTTATTATTTTAGGGGGGAGGAGAGTCTAGCACATGATATCGAAATATATTTGTAGAGGTAGGGTGTTGTCTTTTGTTATCGATATAATTTTTGCTCCAATAAAAATTTTCTCTTTTTATTCGTAATATGGTCTTTAGTTCAAAATAATATGTCATCTTTTTTTAATCTGTTATCTATTTTTATGAAAAAAAATATTATTAAAATCCATAAATTATTATAAAATTGTTTCATTCTAAAATGTAGAATACCCCAATGTTTGACATTCCTATTCTTCTTCATATGTTTCATATTCATATGCATATATAATCACGGTTCGAGTAACCGTATAAGAAGTATATTTGGAATGAAGCTTGTGTTTGCTAATTAATAAAACAGAAAGAGAAAGACTGCTGTCCTCTTTTTTTGTTGATGAGAATTCCATCTGCGCCCCACCCCTCCTCCGTTTGAGGCAAGCGCAACTTAACTTTATCACTTTTGAATACATTACGTAACAAAAAACTATTATAAAATAATTTTAAATAGTAACTATTTCTTTTAAGTGTTATTTCATGTAATGTGATATTTTATTGACTTCTCTTCATTTGGATCAATAAAACATGCGAAAAATAAATGTATCCAGTTTTGAATATTACTCCAAACAAAGGAAAAAAAATTCTAAAAAAATATATAGATAGATACTTTGATAACGTCATCATTATAAGGTGATAGGGGGCCACTAGGAATGATAACGGATGATATTGGTAGGGGGGCGTCCAAAATTACGTAAAAGTAGGTAACGTCAGTCAAAGTTGATAACGTGACACAGCCTCTCACCCAATCATCTAACACTACTAAAAATCTCATTAGCAATAGTTTTGTTGCTGCATCAAAACATGAAAGACATATTTTTTTCTAATCATTTCAGAAGTCTTTATTCAAAAACCTTCTTAAAAAAATGCAATATAAAAAGTTGGAAAATCTCGTTTTCTAACTTCTAACTCCAGAGAAAATCAGAAAAGAATAAAAGATTATTTAAAGACATTTAAAAAATCCAAAGTAAAAATCCACTTTTCAATGATTCTACTTCTTTAAAGACAGCAACTCTGATTCTGAACTTGACATTACACTGAATTTCGATAAGGAGTTAAAATTGTTTGAATCTGGTACTGATTAATTAGAGGAAATTTATATTTTATTTATGGCATGTTTGTGGAAAAAGTCACTTACTTATTCTAAGTTTCTGTATAAAATAAACTATGTGAAATTAATTAAAAGTAAAAAAAAAAAAAAAAAAATAGTAAAAAGGCAGAATTTCTGAAACTTTACTAGCCAAACTAATGAAGATATAGCCACTGTCAATAAAGAAGATGTTGTTTGATAATTTCCGCAGCCTACAACTGTATTTGAAACACCGTCATGGACATTAATAGAAATGAAATTTTGAGTTAATTTAGAGAATTTGATGTTTGATAATAACACAAAAGCTATTACAACTACTTTTTTACACTATTAAAAACTACTGTGCATAAATAGCCATTATTTTTTTTTTCTGAAAGTTAAAAAAAATGTGGTGTCCTAATCTACCCCCACACCAATTTAACTCTGATTCAATTTATCCTGTGTAGGATCACATTGGGACAGTATTTTTCATTATGCTCTTTCAATAAATAAAAGTTAAACATTTAACTTTGGTTTGAAGTTTTAAAAATTACTAACACTATAGTTTACAAAATAGTGAGATTAATTATTCCAACTAAATCAAAAGAACTTAAATATATGAGAGAAAAAAAAATCCAAGTGTGTCCTCCTCTCCCCGACTTGATCACTATAATGATTTAACACACCAATACAATTTTATCACACTAATTCAGCTGTTCTGAAAAAAAAAAGCCAAATGGACTTTTTGGGAAAGGAGAAAACAATAGCGGATAATATACTATTAAGCCAAATGGACTTTCTGGGAAAGGAGAAAACAATAGCGGATAATATACTATTAAAGATTTTCCACTTTTCCGATTATTTGCCTAGTGTATATTTAATTGTTGACTTACTGATAACTTTGGCACTAAAGGCAGTATTCTTCTGTGATAATCCACGAGATATGATGAAAGGTCTGACTAGATCTTGCATTGTAACGGCAGTGAGGGAATTCACTGCCGAAGATACGGTGCTCAAAGAAGCGCTGAAAATACCACAGATACAGAGTCCAGGCAGACCTGGGTAGTCACTAAGCGAAGTCATCATATAAAAAGGCATCAGCTATATCATGAAAAACAAATAAAATATATGTAATAAAAAATTACAAATAATTTTTATCTTAAAAAATAAATTTTATAAAAATTCATCAGAAATTACCTAACAGAAACAGTAAAAAATTCTTATTGAATATTGTACAAATGTCCTATTCCGATTACCCTTTCATCCGGGCGATCTCCCTTTCAGACGACGGTATAGGTGCAGATTCACGGTCGCCAGTCGCCAAGTGGGGACTAATTTTTTAACTTGTAAACTGAATTTCGACATCTAAGTCGTCATCCTTTAGCTAATTTTGCGTTTTTTTTTTCTTGCGATCATTGAGATTTTCCGCAATGAAGCAAAAAATATGAGGTTCTGTATCAACTTCTCCATTGATTAGTGTCAATATAGAACACACAATATGACACGTAACAATATTTGGATACAACCCCTCTTTTTTTCTTGCTTTATATTGGGAACAACGGATTTTAAGCTTATTCTACCGACGACCACTTTCAGAATTTTAACGCTATATTATAAAGATTTTTACAGAAGTTGTTCTATGCATTTAGCTAACACAATATGGAAATGAAATTTTAATAGTGTTTATGCATGCGCAATGAAAAATTTTTTAGTAAACTTGCTAATTTTTCATACAGTATTTGTTATTTTTTAATTCTGATTACAGAGTATTGCGTACAATTTTGTTCGACTTATTTTCGAAAAAGAACATTATTTTATGCTACGAACTTTGCAAATTATAAGCAAAACACTCGAATAAAATTGGGACTGTTTTTATAAAAACTTTAATTTCTCTACGAGTATATACATGCTATCCGCATAAAAATTAACACAGTTTATCACAATTAGACACTTAATCATAATCCTACAGTTTGAACGCTTTCAAACTTTTGCGTTTTTGCCACATTAGTTTTGACAGGATTATCCAAAAGTTATTCGTTCTTTTTCAATTTTTTTACGGTCTCCTATCGAGTTTCAGAAAAAATCTCTTCACAGAAATGTATGCCCTGTATTATTATATTTACAAAACTAGAGTTTCAGGATAATTCCTCATGTATTTTTCTATATTTTTACAAACTGTCTAAAATCGCAAGTGTCCGGTCACCTTGGCCGTATAGTGTATTAGAATAAAGTGCCTGTAGCCTGAAACAGATTTCGTTGTTATTTCAATTATGCATTCACCGAAACGAAGATTTTATAATATTATTAATAACATATATGTAATTCAAATACATTTATAACCGCTTTGCGCAATAAAAAACAGTTGAAAGAAAAAACAATTAAAACATTATTTTCAAAATTGATGTTGCGGGCATTTCACGTTTCAAGGATCGCCAAAATTGCAAACATTTGTCTTTGATAAAAACTACCTTTTTGCAGAAACCAACAATTTAAAGATAATTTTGTGGTACTTATCATTTTCCAAAAAATTTTGAATATCTTCCAACCTAAATCTTTTATGCAGTTGAATGCGGAAGAAAAAAATCAGAGGAGGGCAGTTAACGGGGCAACAATAGTTGAGGAATCTCATATAAATCGCTTGATGTTCATGAGCCTTTTTCTCAGGAACTAATGAAGGAAGTTCGATGCATATTTAATATTTTAGCATAAGTTAAGCTATAAGTTTCTCCTTTATTTTAAAATGAAGGAGAAACTTATAGCCCTCTTCATGCAAAATTTACAATAAAAAATTACTGGTTAGGATAATAAATTTTGATTGAAATATGGATTCCCGTACGTCGTACGAGCAAATCATGATTGGCCAAAACACATTGTCCGCATGACGTACGGGCAAATCAGAGAAGCGATATTGGTAAAGTTATCATATGAATTGAATATTTCCAACTAGGCATAAAGATGCTCAGAATCGGGAATTGAACACAAATCCTTGGTTTATGGGGCCAATGCTTTTACTCTTTAACCTAACTAGGCTGACAACCGGAGAGCATATTTCGCTCAATATAACTTTATTGGTAAGAACATGGTCTGTCATATAAACAGTTCAACGGAATAAACCACATGGAATAGAGCAACAGTTTACTGGCCCAGTTAGATAAACGGTAGAGCATTGGCCCCATAAACGAAAAAACTGGGTTCAAATCCCGGGCTGGGTAATTTTTTTTTTTTTATATATACTCAGTTGGAAATACTCAATTCAAACTAAAACTTTATTAATGAGTTTGATGCGTTAAATAACAATTTATTGTCGTACCCATAGTTTATATTATGGAGTTCCTTTACCTGCGGTTTGTTAAGCTAAGTTTGTAATGTGCTTTTCAGTTAAGATGACAACGCCAGAAGATCGTCAGCCATTTTAGCTATTTATTGTCACATTTTATCTTTGTACAAAAAATCGTGAAAACTCGCTTTTTTCCATAGTCTTTTTACGGCTTTAAATATCCTCGTACTTGCGAAAAACAAAACTATTACACTTAAGACGATGGCAAAATTACCCGCTTGGCAATTTCATTGGCTTTCTTGCTGCAACAACTTTAAGCCCTACACTGTTAAAAATTTTGTGCTACTTTGAACCGAAATTTGGTGCTTAGTAGCTGCCACCATAAGATAGTGAAATCTTGTTTCAAGATTTGGAACTTCGGTTGAACCATAGTACCATTTTTTCAAATAATATGGTGTAAACTCTTTCCAAGATTTGGAGCTTCGATTGAACCATCCTATGGTGGCAGCTGGTAATAGCTGCGAGCACCAAATCTTGGTTCAAAGTAGCACGAAATTTTTAACAGTGTATCTAAGAGAAGCTGCAGTTCTAAATGATAGGGAGCCACATAAAAAGAGAATGTCTAACTGTAGTCTTAATTACATAAGAGTAAAAAATATCTATAAATATAAAGAACAATAGAAAAAAGTTTGGGATGCAATTAAAACGGTAACATATGATTAAATTTATATAACACATATAATAATTACATAAAGAACTAAGAAAAAGCAAAACAATATTCAATTGTTCAACTTTTCAAAACATTCGAAATAGAACAAAGAAAGAAAATGACCATCATTAACGCCTTCGAGACGAACGTCTACAGAATATTTAATTTGTTACCACCGGTTTTTTAAAAAAGAATTTTTTGCCTACTTGAATTGCGAAAATTCTCAGCTTAAATAAGGGTAAATTTGCAATAAATATTTACTAGTGAAATTAATCAAGGATTTTGAGTGCCTTATACGGCACATATACCGGTACCCCAAGGAGTTAAATGAGCATAATCTATATATATATATATATTACGCTAACGTATGTGGCACAAAAATCACGATTGTTTGTTTATTGTTTAATGGCAACATCCAAATGAAACACATCTTATAGGTTACTATGCAAAAGTCCTTTGGTAAGACTTATAATGTGGTGAGTTGGATTTATTTACGTTATGTTCCTTTGCTACAATTATAAAGCTTCAAAATATCATTACTTCTATTTTTTCTGTCCTTTTTACTTAAAGCAATATATAAGAGTCACGAATTTTAAAATTTTCAGTTTCAAATTAAAGTTATGCATTATAATAGAAATAAGTGAAAGGATTATATTATTATATATTAAATAATAAATGAAATGCGAAAAAATACGATGGGTACAATATTTGCCGATTTTTTATCTACGCCGGGCTAGCATAAAAATACTGAGTTCTTGATTTGTCATATATGCACCACATTGGCGCATTATTTTCTGACGCCAATTTGGCGAAAATTTCGTTTCGAAATACCAGTTACATACATATTTTTAAACTAATTTCTGTTATTTTAAAAGGGAAATAATAATTTTTAAAAAAGTTAATAATTATAGAATAAAACAATTTTCATCATTTTAAAAAAGAAAATAAAAGCAAACAAACAGTTTATTAATAAATAAATAACAAAAACCGGGTTACCATGTGAGGCTCATATAATTGCTGTTTTGTTGCAATCGCGCCAATATGGTGCATATATGACATCCATGTTTATTTGACATGTTTTTATGACATCCATGTTATCCTGCGTCTATTTCTTTGACAGAATCTTCTAATTTGGCAAAAAATTGAGCAATTAAAATAAATTATGAATAAAAGCAAAATTATTTAATGCTTAGTATGCATTCAAGGAAGACCAAACTGGTCACCAAGGGCGGCTAGTAACGCAATATTTTCTTTAAAATGTATCAAAAAGTTTTAATTGAAAAGTTTAAGGGGGCTCAAGGCTTGAAAACTTTTTCAAAAAAGCGATTATTTTATGTTTTATTATTCAAATAATTCTGAACTCAATGCAAAAAACCGCATAAAAATATTTGCATTTTTAACAGAGTTATGAGCATTTATGTATCAACACTTTCAAAGCCGCACCCATATAATTTCAAATTAAGTCGCGTTTTCTCAAAACTTGATTTTTGACGACTAATACCAAGATTTAAAAAAAAAAAACTATTTGATGGAATCGCTTATTTTTTTTTTCTGCATGCATATAACATCATTATCTATAAAATGAATTAATTAGTTTAGCTAGTTTAATATTTTGAGTATTTTTAATTAAAAAAAAGTTGTATTTTTTAGGAGTTTTTTTAATTTTCAAATTTGAGAGTTTTTTAAATAATGTTGTTTTTGAGTGATAGTTATATCCTTAATTCTTTCTGTAGAGTAAAGTTTCCGGATTATTTTAAAGCAAAAATTAGGTTCTTATGTCGATTCAACATTAAAATATCTTGGTGTTGATGAAATAACACATAATTTTTTTTTCGAAAATTGTATTACATAAATTTTTCTATATTTCTTATTATGTTACATTGAAGTACTTCATTTTATAATTTCCATAAGAATACAAACATACCTTTAAAATATCAGAAAGTTTAAATTAATTACGTTGAATACTTCTGTTTTTATTGGACTTGAAGCGAGAGCTCTGTTTACATGTTTTTCCATACCGATCAAGCCCTAAGCCTCCTTAATAACTGAGAACAGCTTCTTTTTTACTACACTTGATAATAACCAACAAAGCCAAAAATAGTCTTACTTGATCAGCTGAGGAAATAGGTTTATTAGGCGCTGTCATAGGATCACATTTGGCAAAATGAGCATAAATCACAAGCCCTGCAATACAGTTGAGTAGGTGAAATCCAACTCCCATAGGAATACTGGCAACTACGGCTCTGAAATAAATATTATATGGCATTCAATTGTTGCAGCGATTAAGACAAACTTTCTTTATATATCATCAAAAAAGCATAATCTTTAGAGTTCTTTAACGACATACAATGTTTAAAAGATTTATTTCATGTAACAATACATAAAATGGAGACCTTTTAACATCTCTATCTTCTGATGAACTATTGATAATTCACGATAGCATAGTGCTAAAATTTTTATCAGACGATAAAAATGTACGAATTGAATAGTTTTCTAATTGAGCGAAAAACTGTCCAAACCGGGAATCGAACCCAAATCCTTGACTTACAAGGCCAATGCTTTACGCTAAATGAGAGGCAAAAGGTAGGCATTTCTCTCTTAAATAACCTTATTTCTCCTAATATCTGCTTTATCAATCAGACAGCTCGGCAGAATAAACCGCAGACAAAAGAAAGCAATATAACGTTGGCCACGTACAGGGTTCTCGCTGCCTTTCGCCATTTTACCAAATCATGATAAAACGCGTCATTTGGCAAGTAAACGAAAAATCTTATTCGCCAAATTGAGAATCCTCAATTTCAGCTCTTTTTTTATGTGTGCCACTATAGCCTAGATTGTTATCCACGATACTGAATGATTGATGTTGCTTTTCATGTTTTTAAAAAAATAATAAATTAAAAATAAGGGGGAAACACCATTATTTCTTTATTAAAATATTTAAGCTATAAATTAAAATTAATAAAACAAAGAATACAGTTGAAAATTACCGTTATCCAAAAATATTTAGTGACAACGTAAATAAATCCTAGTTGCTCTAGTAGCGTACGGGCAAAATTGTCAAGAAGTAAAAAAGTTTTTGTCTTTATTTTTAAGGGTTTCGGCACTTACTTTCGAGACCGAGAAACATTCTTCACTGTAAGCATCCTTTGTATTTGTACTTGATTTCCAGTAAATGCTGACATGGATAATATTACCCCTTGACACAATATATTCCATGCTGTATATCGAACTTCAGGATCAAATTCCAGGCTAGAAAAATTATTCATTTCATTAATTATATGATTCCAATATTAGCTTTTTTAAAAAAATAATACTAAATTTTAAATTTTAAAATCCTAAAAATAAATAACGTAGGTTGCAGAAAAAAATATTATTTTTGTTAGTGGTATTATTTTTACACTATTTTTCATAAGAAACAAAATTCTGTTTTTTAATATAGAAAAGCTTATGTCGAACACTGCAATTTCTCATATCAAAATATAGCCCTTTAAGCGTCCTACAAAATTTGCCACTCATGTTTAACTATTCATAAAATAACAGCTATAAAAAATATTTGTATGTGAATTTTTACTTGATAACCTTGCATATTTATTAACCTTATTCACTTCATAAAACTAGCTTTAATGTTGATTTTGTGTTAAATCAGCCTTTGTTTCCAACAGTTACGTGACGGAAAAACCTGGTTAGTACGCTTAAAGGGATAGTCATAGCTGCCAACTTTTACGCTATGTTTTTCATAGGATCGCAATGTTTTTCTTACACTAAAACTGTACAGAAATTTCCCATTTGTTTAATCATAAGATTTCGACGATTAAATAAGACAATATTTACTATAAAAGTTTTGTTGTAAGAAAAAATACGTAAAAATTGGCAGCTATAGTATAGTGAAATTTCCAGTTAACGAAGTCTCATCGTTACACTTAAATACTTCGTTATGAAGAAAATTCGTTAAATAGAAATCCATTTACGGGGCCTCTGAAGTCTTACTTTTTACATGGCACCTGTAAAAAAAGTTTAGAAACATTTCACATCTGGAGTTAAACGTTTAATTTCTGAAAAGAAATTTCAGGTTTCAGTTAATTCCGTTCTGAATACGGAACATATCAAAAATGATCGGAAATCTTTCTGCTACCATCAGTATTTTTAGCTATTTATCGTTATTAACTTAAAATATTTCATTCTCAAAATGAATCTATTCGTTTAAGAAAAAGGAACAAGTTGCCATTTCCAAAACGGAACCTGATGCAACAATTTTACAGTGTAGTGCAAATTAGCAACATGTAACTTTTTTTTCACTCTTTACAACTGAGCGACGTTTCCCTACAGTGCCTGCGCTTATAAAAATTACGCAATATGGCATTTTGTACAGCACGGCATCTCACCACAAGTTACTTTATATGAGTAAAAGATAAATTTAGCCTCAAAATATTTTCTCCAAAATTTTGACAAGTTCCGGGAAGAAAGAATCTTACAATTTGGTCTTTCCTACTGGTGGAACTTTTGGCGATAGGACTCCTTTCACTCCCAATTTTAGTTGTTTAACCAATTGCACAGTTGAAACCATTACACAGTGCAAACAGCGGCGAAGTTTTCCTTCTGTCATACCCTTCAAATTAATTGCCATGACGAATATTGCTTTAATTTGCTATCTGGATACGATCCGCTGTTTTACAACTCAGTGCATTATTAACCCAATATTATTGTTTTCAATAGATACTTAAAACTTCCATTGCGATATAATTTTAAAGATAAATATAGTTACAACATCAAAATGCATGTATCAATTAATATCTTTTGTTTCTAACATATGAAATAATCTTTAATAAAATGAGATAACATATAAAAATAAAAGTGAAACAATAAATACAATCTTCCTGGGTTTTTTTTTTTTTTTTTTTTTTTTTTTTTTTTTTTTTTTTTTTTTTATGTAACAGAATATTTTAACGTAAAAGAAAAATTGTCTATTTCATATCCTTAAAACTAATAAAAAATAGATTTTTTCTTTTTTAATAGTAAATGTAACCCTCTTTAATTGTGAATATTATTTTGACACATAATACATTCAGCACAATTATCCACACAAATTAAAATATTAAATGGCTTTCTCTCTAAGTTCACATTTTAACCACTTTCATGTTTTATTTTTTTAAAAATTTATTTTTAACATTTTTTTTTATCCTATTTGAGATAGATATTCATACCTTTCTGTATGTATTCTTTATTTTACATGTAATAAATCTGAACATGAAATTATCATTCAGGATTTTTGATATTTAAAAAAAAAATAAAAGTAAGGTACCCTGGGGTAATAACGTTAAGGTTCTACCAATTTTCACGGCTCAGTTTTAGATTGTATTTTTCAAACAAATATATGATTTGATACAGCAACTCATTGACTATCTATATAAAAAATAATAATTTAACAGATATGTATTCATAAAATGTAATGGCGTGATTTCTTGACCAATGCTATTTGGCGTTATTAACCACATATATGGGTAATAACGCCATGCAAACAAAACTATGAAATAAGATGGAATAATTGCATGTAGATTGCCCTATTCTAAAAATATAAACTCTACAAACTTAGAAATTGACAAATTACATTCTAAGCTATTGAAAATGTTCAATTTTTTGTGAAACTGCAAGAAAAATAAAGGTGTGGTGTGGAGGAGAGGATGAGGCAAAAGAATATCAGACCGTGAACTTCTTTTTGCTTAAAAAGGACCGCTTAAATAGAATTATTAGAAACATTGCACAGTTTTAACTGTGTTTATTTGAATCAGTATTTAGGATGTAGCTCGGCCACTGTAGGGAATCAACCGGGGTATTAATGCCAAGGATTGGCGTTATTACCCCATAATAGTTATTGCGCAGTACATTTTGAATTACAAATTATCTCGAGAAGATATCCAAAATCTTCAACAACATTTTGAAAGTCCATGAAATGTACTACAAATTTATGTAATTAACAAAGTATTTCAGGATTTAAAAAAAAAATAGTCTTCACATCACAAAAAGTATCTCGCAAATTTTAGATCAAGCGTTAATTTTAGTTGCTTGTAAAAACAATAAGACCTAAAAATGAAACAAATTAACTTGAAGCTGTTTTTTGCAATTTATATGACTCAAAACCCTTCTGCGCAGACCACATGGGTGTCATTTACCAGATTATTTCATAATTATGCAAAATATTACACTTGGCTATTACCCCGCCTGGCGTTATTATACCAGACCACCTTACATGTAAATGTGTTTTACACTGTATGTACAGATAAAAAAAAATATTTTTTTTAATGTAATAATATATGTATCTAAAATTCCATGTACAGTCTTGTGTAATCTATATTTGATAATCTGAAATAAATTAGGGTAGAAATGTAATTTTTTTAAAAATAGTAAACATTTTAAAAAATTAAAAAAAATTATAAACTTTTTTAAAAATTTTAATTAAATTACGCAGTTAAAAAATGAGAATGTACTTTTAGTTGAATATTGATACACAGTAAGTTCACCATTTAAACTATATTTTAAAAAATAAACGCAGTTGTTGAAAAGTTAAATTTCCACCAACTCCCTTACCGTCAAGCAAAAGGGCGAAATTGTAATGTTATTTTCTCTGTAATTAATTAAAAATATTAAAAGAAATTGGAAATTGCACGTGAAGTATAGCAAATGAGGTGTGTTCATACGATAACGAAGTTTTAAAAATATCACTCTCATATATCAAACTCATAAAATTTCAAAAAATTAATTAAAATGCGCACTAAACAATGTTCTCCATATACCATTATGTAATGGAATACTTTTGTGTGGCCTTGTAAATAAATAACAAATGTTCTTTGCACCACAGATTATGCAAAATGTATATTATATTATATACTTTATAGATGCATATCAATTTTATTATCTTCGAATGAGTGTAACACCATTAAAATGCATCTGAAACATTTTTTTCCCCATTGATTGTAATGTAACGGAATACTTTTGATTGTCCCTGTAATTGAACTTGCATCCGATTTCGATAGAATTTGAAATGATTCGACAAAATTATGTAATAATTATATATTTTAAATTTCAAACGATTTAAATGCATTTGAAACTTTTTTCCTCATTGACCGTAATGTAACGGATTACTTTTGATTGTTCCTGTAATTGATCTATGCATCCAATTTTCATAAAATTTTAAATGACTCGACAAAGTTTTGTAATAATTATAGATTTTAAATTTCAAACAATTCGGTTAGGTAGTTTTTGTGTTGTTATATGCGGACGGACGGTAGGACTGAACGGCAACTACAGGTGCTACGTATTTACATAATTACGAACGCACCTAAAAAGATGTTTTATCACCCTGTTACAAAATATTTTGTTACGTATAGATGAATAAGCTTTGAGAGTGTTAATCATAACTTCATTGTTCAAAACTGGATTTTATTTGTAGAGTTATATTAATTTAAATATTGCTAATGTTGCAGTGAATCCTGCAGCTTAGTGAACGGAAAAATCAGTTCGCGGCAGCCAACAAAATTGCAAAACAGTTAATGAAAAAGAAAGGTTCTAGTGCGCAACATTAAGTACACTTTTAAACTTACCCAGGGTAATTTATTCTTCCACCTTCATATGATATTGTAAAAACATTTCCAATACCTCCCAAGTCAACGAAACCTTTTATGAGTACGGCTAATATACCAAGAAACATCAGAATAGCTTGAAAGACGTCTGTCCACAAAACTGCTTTCATTCCTCCCTATAAAATTTTAAAAAATCAGACTAATTCAAATAAGCCACTTCTTTTAATATACAGTAACAGTGGCGCCAACTTTTGAAAAATATTGGGTTGGCTCAAAAATATTTTGGTCAAATGGTAAGATCAGTTTGTTCTTCCTTGAAGGAGGACAGATGGTGAAAGATGAGAATTTTAAGTCAACTATATTGTTTTATTAAAGTTGCAATTTTATAAAATTATAATCTCATGCTTTTTTTCACTATAAACACACTAATATTTACTGTAACATCATCAATTCATGAACATGACTACAAATTGAAATAGCAGAAAGTTAAACATTGGCATTTAAATCATTTGGGATTTATGGGAGTCAGTTGGAGAATTAAAACACATGGTCATTGACAAAATAAATTTTAATATAGAGTAAAAATAAATAAATTAATTAAAAAGTAAATAAAGCAATAAATAACTAAATAGAACAATGAAAATAGGGCACGCTAGAATTTAAAAATATTGGGTGGGCTCAAGCCCCATGGACCCGTATAAGTTGTCGCCATTGTATGTACAGTAATACCTTAAGGGGGCTGGCTACTCACCTTTCGAATTCCTCTCACTAATGTAAAGTCTATGGGCGTTTGATGCATTCGTATATTTAAAATATCTCCTCGGGAAACTCTTTTTTTTTTTTTTTTTTTTTGCTTCTATTTTTCGTTTATACTTTTTAAAAGAGGTCTCTTTTTTTCATGGTTCTAAAAATGTTTCTAAAGTATATACTCAATTTTATATGAAGTGTTAAAATTTTACTCATAGTTCGTTAGCTTTTAACGTATAAAATATTAAATTCAGCATAAATTTTAGAAATATTTAGAGATATAAGAAAAAAAAAACATCCTTTAAGAAGAGTGTGCAAAAAAAAAGAAGTTAAAAATATTAATTTTTCCAAGAGATATTTTAAATATACGAATTCGTCAAGCGTCCATGGATTTAACATTACGGCAGTGCTGTAATTGGGTGGGAACGAGTGAGAACGCCGTTCCTTGAAATATTTGGCTTGTTACTCAGGAAAAAAAAAAAAAAAAAAAAAAAAAAAAAAAAAAAAAAAAGAGAGAGAGAGAGAGAGAGAGAAGAAAAACAATTGCTTATAAGCACTTTCTTTCCTTTTTTTTTCAAGCGAAACGATAATTTATGCTAGCTTTAAGAAAATCTGTTTTACTTATATCCACAAGCCGTGTAGGACCTCCCTAAAAAAGTTTTTGTCTTGAACATTATGTGAAATCTTGGTTATGATGAGGAAGAAAATTAGCAATTGAGACAGTTGTCAGAGAGCAGAGAAAATACCTCTTATTATTGATAGAAACTTCTAGGATATAGATGTGCCAGTAATGAATATATGGATTTATTTCATGTTTTTCAATTTATTTTGATTCATAATGAAAAATGTTATTGTGCGATTTATTAAATATTGTTTTAAGATGGATGCTATATAAATACAATAGTATAAGATCTAGAATGTAATAATTATAACTGCAAATTGGAAAAATAAAATTGACTTTTGGCTAAATGTTTTAAACAGAATTTTGGTTTTGCAAAAATCCGGTTATCAACATCTATTCAAAGAAAGGTGAGTTCCCACAAATATTTTTTTTCCAAGTATACTGCTTCATTACGGAGGAGAATTCCGTGGCTGGGTGGCAAGCACACTTAACATTCGCAAGGGTTAACTTCGATGAAACCTCCGCAAATAATGACACTATTTTCCAGTGCATGAAAGGGGATTAGGGGTCAGGATTTACGATACTTTAAAATCGCAATTGAAACGTAAAAATATATTTGTTAAGCATTAAAAAGTTCATGGTATAAGTACATTTGATTAATTATAAACATATTGTACACAGTTTAGTTCTAGTTGATGGCTGAAAAATTTTATTGATAAACGATTTTTTTTTTTTTTTTTGGTAGAACATATCTTTTTTCTTTACAAATTGCCATATAAGGAAAAGTTGCGGCCTCGATTTCTCTTTTAAATTTAAGACTCTTGACAAGTAGTAAAAGATCGCATTATATTACTTTTTCAACAAATTGTTATTGAAGTTTTAGAATTTTTTATACAATTTTTAACAATTTTTTTTTATTATTGCAATAAAAATTTTGAATTTCACAAAATTGAGAATTTTTTCGTTTTTAGTATCAAGTTTCGTTTCGAGTTTCTTGGAATCAATAATGCATATTTTGCCTCAATATAAGGGATCAAATTCTCTAAAATTAGACTATAAAGGTAGAATGCTACTGTCTAGTTTTAAATAGTTTACTATATTGATAAATCAAAGCGAGTTTATTTGTAAAAAAAAAAAAAAAAAAATCTTTATAAAATAAAATTCGCGGATAACCAAGTTCAGTATTCGCGAATGTTTAAGTTTTCTTAATTTTTATTTCGCGAATAATCAAAACTTGCGGATATTAAGGGATTACTGTATGTTGAAAACGCAAGCGATTTAAAAATGCATTAATTTTGTAAGACGATGTTCGGAAAAAGAACATAGAAATTAAAAATCATTCAAAAATTTAATTTGTTTCATTTTGAGTTTCAAAAATTAGTAGTTATATAATTAAAGTGTGGTTTAATAACTTGAACAAAAAATTACGCGTTAATCCTAAAAGGATAAAATTGAAAAAAAAATCATTAAAACAAACCTTTTTGCTAATTTTCACAGAGCAGTTTTCTAAGAATATAAAATTTCAAGAAACGATCAGATAGTACAATTCAATGCACAATCGTGGGGGAAAAAAGCTAACACTCTCTACTAATTCTTCAACAAATTATCAAAGAAGAAAATGGTTACTGGAACCGAACGATTGGAAATAATGACTACTTTTAAATGATGTATATAATATTTTCTTAGAGAAGCATCTATGTATTAAAACGAAATCAAACGTCATTTTTTAAATGGCAGTATCCAATTTTAACAAGATGTTTCAAATCTGCGATTCAAATTGTGCCAAGACATCGAATTTTACGTCATTTGAATCATAAGTTTTTAAATTATAAACATGTAAAATTTAGTGCTTCTAATGTTAAATTATATTTTCATATTTTTATTGATGTCTCCTGAAACTATACTCCTAATATGCTAATTTTTGTGTAACTATAATACTGAAATACCCAAACATAAATACGTTGAATTTTATGATATGAATTATGAAATTAACATTATTTAGATTTAGATTTATTAAGTCCTGCTTTATAGAAATCGAAAATTTAAATTTTTCCTTCCAAGTAGTTTTCAAATTATGCTTTAATAACTCAAAATAATGTTTAATGCACCGTCTACGATAGAAGTGACTAGATAGTTTAAAACTTCTTATGCTATCCTGTAATCTAGTAGTATATTTAATGACAGCTTCAGTGGAGCCAAGAATCCTTCATCCAAAAGAGTGCTTTCTCGTTCAACAATCGAATACCGAACTTCAATTTGCATACAGCCCTTGAAATATGCTCCTTTAGAATAAATGGTTTCTGGGAAACTTATAGCATGAATTGCATGGAAATTTGTTTTTAGGCTAATTGAAGGCTGTAAAGTTTATTTATGCCGTCAGAATCGGGTACAGCTATTGAAAAAAAACAAAGTTAGGATCTGCTTTAATATGTAGATGGCTTCCTCAGCAAATTTCATATACATCCTTTAAAAGTAGACTTTATATTCAATCGTTTGGTACCAGTAACTTTTTTCTATGATAGTTTTTACTTCCCATCATACGTAGTATAGGGTAAGTCTTACAATCGTTTTGAAAATCGATTTTTTTTTGACAGATTTACACGTTTTAGATAATGGAGATTCCAAAAAACATATTTTTAGAACAAAAAATTTGCCGTCCGTCCGTCTGTGTATGTGTCTGTCTGTAAACGCTGTATCTCTCGAACAAATTGAGACAGAGACTTGAAATTTTGTATGCGCTTAGTATGTAAGAATGGAATGAAGCCTATTTAATATCAGTAACATCGATTATCCAGAACTTTTTTTTTCGAAAAATTCGTTCTCATGAAAGGTATATAAAATTTTTCGATTTTTTTCATTTTAAAGAGTGGACGTAAACGGCAATAAAACAACACAAATTTTGCATAAAGAACGAAGTCGCTCTGATTATTAGACGAATTAATTATTAACGAAATTTTCTTCTTTAATCTATCTAATAAAATTGCAAAAGAGTTTTAAAAGTGTTTGTTTTAACAGAGATAAAAATATTTTTAAATAAAGGCACGGAAATCCCTGCAAGAAAATAAATATAAGATAAGGGAAATATCTGTAAAATGATGACAGAGAAACTCACTCATATACATTTAACCGAAACTTAGTATAAATTTGTACAGAGTCTTCTTTTTCTCTGTTTGTATAGAAAATTTTCACAGTAACAGACGAGTAACATTCCTACTGCTGAGCTAAGCATTAAAGACCGGTCACGTGAGTAATAGGTCTGAGTTAGAAAAGTCTATTGTTGATAATAGAACTGAGAGCAATGAAAAGGGAGTTTTTCCTACTTTTGCTTTTGTCGGGAATGGAGAGAAATTTCGTCCCCTCCTAATGCTTCCATACCTGCGGAAAGGTCCATTATTTTGGCAGTATGCCAAGACAGGTCTTTTAAAACTGGTCAAGCAGTACTGTATACAGATTAGATGATTTGTACGTGCAAGAGAGAAATATTGGGTGTTACATGTTGCATAAACATACATTGCATTGACCAAAAATTACATTATGGTATAAATATATCAATGAATATAATATAATATGAATGGTAGTAATGAAACGTTTTACTCGCAAATTTTCTTAAGCAAATAATAACACAAGTTTAAAAAAAAGTTCAATTACATATTAAGGAGTTACATATTAAAGTAAAGCGTTTTACTTTCAAACTATTATTTTCAATTTAATAAGCATGTTATATTAAGGAGAAAAATTTAAACAATCTCCTTTATTTACACCATTGTGATTCAAAGATTGCTTGCCACATCTCTCAGAATATAAAATATACTTATTATTACAAAAGATAGGTAAAAATAGAAGTTTTAGATATGGCATTTATTTTACAAAGAACAGTATACAGATTAAAATACGAAATTAAAGATTTATCCGTATATTTCTTCCTTTATTATAGGACCAAAAAAAATTACACTTCATTTTATACTTTGAGCGTCAAACTCGTAAGTGAAGCAACTGACAATGAGATAAGATTTTAACTCTTGAAATTAGTTATGTATGTATTTTTGAAATTTTTTGTTTAATAGAAAGTGAAAGAAGCATGTCTCAAGATGAACATCCAGAGAAACGAAGGTAAAACTTTTAATTTCCCAGGGAAAAATTGAAAAATTTCGGTTATATTTAAAATCCATAGGTTTAACATTAGAAAAGGAAATAAACGAACCAACTGATGAGAAACAAGCCATAATGAAAAATGCTTTCCGGTGGCGCCAAATACCAGATTGAGCAAAAAATTCTCTGAAATTTGTGAAAGTTCCGTTGTTATGCTCAAATTAACAACAACAACAACAACAAAAAAGCAACAACGACTATTCTTCAAAGTAAAGACCATCATAGTCCACTTCTTTTTGTAATAGTCCTACCAGATTCCGGATTTGCTGGAAATATCATGGCGGCTCCTTGGAATAAAAAAATCTTTACGTGTTTTTTCAACTTCCTTAACCCTTTATCTGCGGACGGTACTTATAAGTACCATTAAAATTCCTTATTATAAAATTCTTTTAATAATTCGATTACTTGTAATACTGTTTAGAATGAGTTAGAGATACATTACTTTATTTTGTTCCATAAACATTATTGGTTACAGAAAACAAAAATAATTTTAAAAGGATGATTTATTTCCCCTTTCTATCTTTTCTGCTTTCTTGGCATTGAGGGATGGGGATGGGGATTTTTCAATTCGGAAATATTTCTATATTTATATTGTAAGAACATTATATTTGTACTTTTTATAATTCTACAAAATATTAAGAATACAATTTAAAATAAAAGATTTGAGTGGGGTTATAAAAATTGCACAAAATCCCTGTAAATTCAAATTGAAATAATCTTTCTAAATCCCTCAATCCTTCTCAAATCCTTTAAAAATTTATTAAATGATTATATAAACCTTTTAATTTAGTTTAAACAATTTACGTAAAATACTTTAGAATATAAAATTCTTGAGTTCCTAATTCGGTAGATAAAGGGTTGAAGGATTCAAATCGAGGGCCTTTGGAAAAGTGTCGCATTGACGGAAAGAGGCCATAATTGGACGAAGCCACGTCTGGACCAAAATTCATGAGCTCCTATAGATATACTACTAGTACTCCTATATACAATACAAATTCTGGTAACTATTTGATAAAAAATTTCCAAGAACTTTTTGCTCAGCCTAATAGAAATCTAATACAGGGTGGCGAGTGGTCAGGGAAAACCGGGAAAAACACAGTCAAGAAAAGAGATAAATACCAGTATTTTCTTACAGAAAATGCTTCAAATAATATAAAGAGATTACAAAAACTGAATTTATCTTTAACAAAATACTGGTATTTATTATTTATATTGACTGTGTTTTTATCTATCCACTCGCCACCCTGTAATATATAATTACAGTATAATAAAATTATATATTGTAATTCTATATTACAGTAAGATTGCAACAAATGGAGTATCAGCTAAGACAGAAACTTCTCTAAAACAGAATATTTCCGATATCGTGAGATTCCGTCACAAGAGATTTTACTGTAATATTTTTTTATTGCTAGTAAATAGTTATTACAGTAAATAACCCATAACCCTTACGAGAAGTTCTTTCTAAAATTTTCGGTATACTCGTACTTTGATTACGGACTATGAGTATTATCCCAAGCTTGAACAGTATGTTGAAATGCATATAGCAAATGATCCATTTTTTCTTTTTTAAAATTGCAGCAATAAAGCCGTTCCTAGAACTAAAGTCTTCAAATTCTTTCTAAGCTTCTTTTCTATCTTATTTCATATAGCATACATAGATGTTGTATCAAGATAGCGTAATAACTCGACCGTAAAAAATAATCGAAAGCTTTTCTCCTCTTTAGACTTTTACTTTCATTCTACTAGTTATGTATTCAATGATCTCAAAACAATAATAAAAAAAATAATCACGCAGAGTTTTTCTTTCTTCAAAGCTGTGATAAAACACTATTTTTAAGAAACATAATGGATTAAGCCACGCCTACAAACACCCTAAGGTCTAAGAAACTAGAAATATTCTAAAGATTTGTTATCATACATGCTCATTTTCCACAGTTTTAAAAAGAAATCATAAAAAGTAACCATTGACTCTGGTGAACCCGGCAAAGATAATGGTATTATTCAATAAAGAATGCACATATTGTCAATGCTTGAGTTCTTCCGTTTTCTTTACTTTGTGAGTTATAAAATAAAAGATGCCATTCGAAAAATGCAAAACACCACAGTTTTTCTTGTTGGTTATTTTTTATCCAATTTTTATGTATACGAATATGCTTAAGCACTTTTTTTTTCACTCTTGCCTAAAATATTTTTTTTAAACTGTAATTTAGAATAAAATAGTGAGGATTTTTTAAATTCTAGAAATCTATATGTTTCTCAAAATTTTCATAAGATGTTTTTATGATAAGGGAGTCTACTTTAATTGTCCAGAATTTATTTGGATATATTAAACCGTAGGCGCTCGATTTTGCGAACTCTAACAGACTCGTGTAATATGTTCGTAAAATCGGGGCTCCTTCTATATTTTTCAGGGGCTCCGCGGCGTTCCAGGAAAATTAACAAAACATGAAATAAATTAGCATATTGCAAGGGAAAATTTTCGAAAAAATGTAGGAATTTTTTCATGTGTAAATAAACAAAATATGTATAAATACACAGAAGTGTGTGTTTTGTGTGTCAAATATAAATACATATATCTCTAAGTTGAAAAATACAAAATATATATTTAAGTCAGGTAAAAATCTGCATTATATATTCATCTTCTATATAATATATTTTGAACTACATTATTTTATCGTTCTCCATTTAATGGGCTTTAAAAATTCGATTCAAAATAATCTACAAGAAATAATATTTTGAATCGAATGCAAAACCTGAATCGAAAGAGCAAAAGCGCGCCAGTACTGTTATGTCTGCTTGTATATTGTATAATTTTTTTTTCGAATTTTAATTTCGTTTAATTGTTTATTTCATTTTATATTAAATTTTAATTACTTTAATCTTTTATCTCGTTTTCCGAATTATATTTAATTTTTAAAAAATGTATTTAATTTAAAAATATTTGTCGCTTAAAACCTCTTTTTCAGATGACTTTGCATCATTTAAAGTCCTTCACTAGATTAATTTTACATTTGTGTATATTGTGTATACATATATTTATATATATACTTCTTTTTCTTTTTATAATTTTTATTTCTTTAATCTATTTATGTTATTTTCATTAATTTTTAGTTATTTAAATTTTCTATATCATCATTTCATTATCATCATATTCATCATAATATCATCATATTCATTTTCTAAAACATCATTCTATATCATCATTCAATTTTTAATATTTCTATAACATCTTTTTATAATATCTTGTATATCATTAAAAGCTCTTCATTGGATTCATTTTACATTTTGTAATGCCTGCATTTTATACTAAAAAAAGAATATGATGATAAATTCCAGCGTATAACTAGTGCAATGTTAAACATCATATTTAGCTTCATATGTGCAATGGTATGAACAAGTGTTTTGAAACACTTATTTTAGTTAAAATTTAGTATTTATGAAAAAATGTGAAAGGGGCTTCAAAACTAAATTAGATTTTTGAACAGAATTTCATTTAGATTTTCGGAACATAAATTCATCTAGTGATCTTGGAATCTTTTCCATGGGAGGCTCAAAATGTTTTAGGGTGGGTGAGGGGCTGAGTCTCTTCCTAGAACCCCTTTAGCTACGACCTGGTTGAATTCAGACACTTTTGTCCGGAGGGACTTCAGTGGCTCCGGAATGAGGGGCATTATAGAGTTCCGGGGGAGAAATTCTCCTTTTAACCATTGAAAACGCAAAATTTCAATTTTTCTGGGAGGACATTTCATTGCTCCGCGGGGAAATGTCCCTCCCGGGCCACCCCCTGAATTCAACATTGTAGTTGTGTATATAGTTTTCGTTTTGTAACTTTAATTCCTTTGATGTATTTATTTTATTTTTATTAATTGTTAGTTATTTTAATTTTCTATGCTGGTTTACATAATTGTATTTAATTTTTAAAGCAGTGTATGTTACTGAAAATGTCTTTTTTTACATCTTGTATCACTTAACAATCAGTTTTTAAAATTTTGTTTAAATTCATCATGACATCGACTTAGATACTTATGTTATGGTGCCACATTTTCCTATCAGAAACAAGGCCGTAGTAATAAAAAAATATTTTTAACGGGTTTTTTTTATATGCCAACACTTGTCATTTTATTTGCCAACACATTTGCACAATCTTTACTTTTGCTCACCTCTACCCCTTGCTTAGACTTTTCGTTAATGACTACCCGTCCTGGAATAAACTTAACCCCATCCATATATTCTGTTTTGTTAGTAAACCTTTTCTACTCGTTGCAGTTCTTTTAATATGTGTATATTTTAACCGTATATCTATTTTGAAGCAAAAACAGTGGTAAAAGAAATTTTCTTTAAAACTATAAATAATAGCTAAATATTAAAAAAAAATAAAAATAAAAATAAAAATAAAGAGAGAGAGAGAGAACGATGCTGCATTTAACAATACAGGTTATAGATTTTGCTCCACCCACTTAAATATTGAAAAGATTATCTGTTTCTAAATATATATTTTTAAGAAATGGTTCAAAAGAATTTCAGAGGCGATTCGTTTTCGTTGCATGTTTAGATGTACTAAAAATGTAAAGAAGAACAAAAAAGAATATATAATCGCATGATTCTATTCCGGGTGGGCGGAACTAACGAAAACGTGTTATATGATTACTCATGGGCTACTGGGCCTATAGATTTTGTTATTTTTTTCGCGAGCAGCCTTTGGGATTATACAAAAATCTCTGTAAACGAAAACTGCCCAACTTACTTTTTTTTTCTCTCTGTGTGTACACAGAAAGAACTGTTTTGTTGAAGCAACTAAATTTTGCTTAATATAGCTCCAACCAAATATTTTGGTTAAGATGACCAAATTGTGGTTAGACTAACAAAATAATTTTGTTGATTCAACAAAATTTTGTTTTAAATTTGGTCATTCTAACCAAAATTTTTAATTGGGGCTAAATTAACCAAAATTTAGCTGTTTCAAAAAAACGATTTTTTCCTTTTGTGGTTTTCGCCATAAATACTAGTTTCACGTAAGCGGCAATGCAATGCATGGCCTAGATGGGGTTACAATTTTAATCTTTAATTTTGAGTATATTATACTTGAAATCCCGAAAAAATATTTTTTATTTTAAAAAAATGGATGCCATTAGCTGCTTAAAAGTATTTCTCAAACGATGCTCGGATAAGTAGAGTCTATTTTCTTTGTTACTAAAAGCTTTCAAAAATCACAAATTTTTAACTATAATTTTTGCTATATTTGGTGGACATCTCTCAACTATACAAAGAAGATAGTTTAATACAAAAAGTGGTTTTTAGTCCTTATTTTTAATTTATTGTATCCAGTGTTGGGCACGTTCACAAAATAAACGAACTAACTCAAACTCACGTTCAATTTCTGAAAAGTCATTTAAGTTCACGTTCAAACTAAAAAAATTTCAAACGAATTCGTTCAAATCAAATTCATTTGTAAAAGTGAACGAAGTTCACTAAAAAGTTCACTTTTTTTATGTTTGGATATTATTGTCCAAATTTACAAAATTTTGTGAACTAATCATTTGATTACTCGATATGTAAGATAGAGGTATGCACGGACGGAAATTTCCCGGCCCGATCCATAGAAAAAAAATGTCCGGCCCGATATTAAAATAAAGATTTCGGCCTGAGCCTAGTACGAGCCCAGGCTCGTAGAGAAAATTTAGCGGTTCGACCCGGCCCAATATAATAGCTAAAATCAAGGCTCGGGTCGGCCCGATATAATAGCTAAAACAAGGCCCGACCCGGCCCCATATAATAGCTAAAAACAAGGCCAGAGCTTGGCCCGGCCCGGAAAAAAAAGTTGAAATTTCGCACCGAACCCAGCCCGACCCCGAGTACATTTCTACAGGACATTGATATTTAACCTTACGGAAGAGTTCTGGCCAAAAAAACTTACCTAGGTCTGTTTATGATCTCCATTTATGCAGAAGTGCCGTAGGCTGCGATGTTTATGCTTTCTTTTAAAATTTTCCGATTTTTTTAAAATCTTTCCGATTTAGACATATTTCCGCCTTACACAGTCCACCTTGTACAGAGAGTTTACTGTATATATCTATTTTCGGCGAAATTGTATACAGCCCAGGTCCGGTTCGGCACGACCAGAGTCTGCAGAAGAAGTGAGACTAGGATACTACCCAGAGAAGTGATATCCAGACTTAACCCGTCCTGAGGCTCGTGTAGGCCTCTAAATGGCATTTGAAAGAGGGAAAAAGTGTACTAAGGTCTGGAAAATTTGAAAATAAATTATGAAAAAATTGAACGTAAATTTGAGAGTAAATTTCGTTCAAACTCGTCTACTTTTTGAGTTTCCGTTCAGTTCAAACTCGTTTATAAAATAGTGAGCGAAGTTCAGTTCAAAGTTCACAAATAGTGAGCGAAACTCGTGAGTTTTCGTTCAGTGAGCGCGTTCATACCCAACACTGATTGTATCCAATAATAGTAGTAATATTAAATAAAATCGTTAACCTTTTCCGGCACGGGCAAAATCTATAAGTAAAATGAGAAATTATCGACTGACACCGGAATTCATAAACGAAATTTTTAGGTATTTTGAATTCTTTAATTTAAGCTTATATTGTAAAAGTAAAATTTTACTAAAATATCATTGGTTCCATTTTCCAGTTTAGAATTAAAATTGGGTAACCCAGACCGGGCACACTGTACCAGAAAGGATTAAAAGGTTAAAAAATGGAAAATTTGATTTTCAAAAATTTTAGTATGAATTTAGAATTTTCGTAAATGCCAACTGAGAACCTTGACCCCATGTTGGAAATTGTCGGTTCAGTCTCTTAACAGGAGATCATTCTCTGTTCTATTGGCATAAAAAAAAACATTAATTTGTAGACGATAGAGAACCGAGGGGTTAACGGGCTCCGCCTTAAAAAATCTTTCTAAAAAGGGCTCCACGAGCTCAAAAGTTTGGGAAACACGTCTAGTGCATATCTATACTAGTGAAAAATGCTCCAAGGAGCAGTGCAAAAGCAGAATATGATTTTAATTGAGCATTAAAAAGTAATGGACAAGTGCTTCTGTTAATTTCTGAGCATGAGGAAGGATAAGGGATCCCTTCTTGGCTACAACTCACTTCAATGCCAACTTTGAAAAAATCATATTTGCGCTTTTTCCATATAAAAGAAATTTGCGGTTCTTTAGTAGAATTTTCCACCGTGCTTTAGATGTTAACCAGGGGTGTAGTCATAAAAATAACATAAGATATATGCTCTAAGCAGAGGGATATTCTAGAATGTGTATACTATAAGCTTTCTTGAAAAACAGAGGGTATATGGTGTTCTATTAAAAAGTCCAGAAGGTGTACGGCGTATAGCCTGTACTACATCTCTGATGTTAACTGCACTGTTCACTCTGCACTATACTACAAATCAATTTTCTGTGCAATTATACACTTAGGGTATGCTTGGTGGCAGTGCATGAATGTGATACCTGGCATTATGTCGCCTTCCTTTACATTTATGTCTAATTAAGCTGCATCTTTACTGGTTACATCTTTACACTATACATTTTTATAGTAACTGCGACTGATTTGTTTTCACGGAAAAAGCGCAAATATGATTTTTTCAAAGTTGGCATTGAAGTGAGTTGTAGCCAAGAAGGGATCCCTTATCCTTCCTCATGCTCAGAAATTAACAGAAGCACTTGTCCATTACTTTTTAATGCTCAATTAAAATCATATTCTGCTTTTGCACTGCTCCTTGGAGCATTTTTCACTAGTCCTTCTATTTTTCCATATTCCATAGGGATACTGCACAACTTGTTTTGTATTTTATATATAGAAAACAAAATCTTATTTGTATTGAAATTAAAAAATGCTACATACTCTAATACTCTGGTGTTACAAATTAAAAAAAATTTTTAAACAGGTTTTTCTATACCAAAATTCTACGGTGGTTTTCAAAAAAAAAAAAAAAAAAAATCAGTTTTTTACTAAAGGGAATAAAATAATAAATCCTTTCAAAGAATAGATTTTTCATTCAAATATCCATTATTTTTGCCAAAAACAGGAACTTTTTTTATGCAAGAGTAAAGTTTGATACAAAAACCATGCTTCTTTTTTTTCTTAATCCGTATTTATTACGGACTTATTAAAAACGTACTCCACCGCTTTTATAGGAAACGATTGCTTTACTGTGTTATGGAGCATTCTCATTGGCCATAAAGAGACATTCTATAAAAGCTGTGGAGTGACTCTGCAACAAATGGGTCAAATTTTTAACAGTGCACTGTTAAAAATCTGCTGCATTTTGCTGCAACGCCCTCCACCACTTGTATATAATATCTCTATTCCAACCAATGATAAAGCGCCATTTCACGGCCAAGTAACCATTTTCTATACAAGCAGGGGAGTGCGTTGCAGTAAAATGCAGCAGATTTTTAACAGTGTGCATATCCTTGGCGCTATAGTTTACAGGAGTGGTACATTGTTCAAAATTTGAAACTTTTGCTGCATCGCCACTCCATCGCTTTGATAGAATATCTCTATTTTGATCGATGAGAATCCTCGATAATGCATTTAAGTAATCGTTTTCTACTTATCTACTATATCGTTTCCGTATATTTATTTTTTCAATCAGCACCAAGGTGCGCACTTTATTAGAAGACGCGCTCTATTAGAGGGCGCATTCTATTAGAATAAATACGGTATATACTTATAATAAATACACTTTGTTAAAGTACAGGGCCCCAATATTTGACAGGTATGCCAGGCATTTTTGCCATTGATGCCATTGTGCTAAAAACAAAATATAAATAAATGAAAAAAATGGATAAAATATAAATTTGGCATGGTGCAAAAAATTGCCTAATTTAAAATTAAAAATCAAATTTGACAGCCACCAGGGCTAGACACCGTGCATAATTATTCAGTAAATGATTCATTAAAAAATAACAAAAATCAGCATGTCAAAAATTTCAAAAAAATTCATAATTCGTTAAAAAATTAAGTTAAAAATAAGAGAAAAAAAAGCATTCTGTATTTTTTTATGCTTAATCGAATGGTGTAACTGGTTTTTCTCTCCGATGATCACAAGTACCTTAGATTGATGACTGCTATTCTTTTATTTCATCTTGTAAAAAAACTGTTCAACGTAAAGCTATGAATTTTTGCAGGATTAATTAGAATCGCAAAATCTTTAAAATAAACTTTACCGCAACATTCTATCTGCAATAGAACGTTAGATATACCCATTTATGACCAACTTTGGAAAATACGCAATTTCAGAAAAACCGCCCAGCGAAATAACGTTTTCTCGATGACTACCTCGGGATAAAAAGTTTGTCTTTTGTTTAAAAAAAAAGTTAAGTTTTTATATTTAGTAGTTTTCGAGAAAAGTGCTGTGACACAAAATTTTTGTCCGATTTTCAGAATACTCTACAGTACACCTACAGTATGCCATAAAAAAAATAATTTTTGTGCTATGTTGTGCTTCTTGGTCAGACGAACATTTAAAAAAAAAATCATCAAAATTGGATAAGTATTTAGTTAGTTATTGCAAAAAGAAAAATTGAAAAATCCGTGTGCATTATCGCTCAATCATATTATTGTTGCGCGCTGCCGCGCGCACAATGATACTAAAGCATACGTATTTTCACTTTTTATGTAATACACACACATAATATATATATATATATATATATACATATATAATCACATGGTCGAAATTGTTATTTGTAAGTTAATCTATTATATAATTTAATTTGTCTAATTATTTCCATTTGACATGATTTTTCAATTTAATTTAATCAATATTATTTCAATTATATTATTATTTTCTTTTTCTGTTCTCAATGGAAATTATGGTTGCGATTGACAATTGTAAGTTATCTTTATCAATATTCAATTACAGTTTAATTATTTTTCTAATATTTTTTCTTTGAAATAGTTTTTCTATTGTAATTATTATATTGATAATTCTATTATGGTCTTATTATTTTTCTAATATTTTTCTTTGAAGTGAGTTCTTATTTGCGATTAATCGGGCAATATGGAAATTATTTTTAGGTCTATCCTGATTTCCATTCAGAAATTAATCGCAATTAATGTGGCTATTTAGTATTGCCCTTGATAACGAGCTAAATACCACATTTCCAATTTTATTTCTAATTCTGACAACTCCTCTGTATGATATAATTTGGCATTAACAAATTTTTACAGTAATCGATGTTGATTTGTAGTATTATCTAATGGTTCTATATATATATATATATATATGTGTGTGTGTGTGTGTGTATACTTATTCCGTTTTTTCCCATATCAATACCTCAGTTTACAGTTTACAGTTACTAACTAATAAAACAATTAGACAGCATATTAGTATCATGGCACCTCATAACACCTCATAGAATGCCATGCGGTGCATTGGGGTGCCATGTGGTGTCTTAGGACACCCCTACTGGTGCAATTCTGGCTCCCTTAGGGTAATGTACAACGGGACAAGCGTTTCACACCTAGAAGTGCCATATGAAAACTTTAGTTTTAACAGTGTACAGTTTTCAAACAAATTGCATTTAAAAGTAAATTTTTTCTCTATACGGCAGTGTAATAATTGAAAGTGTTTAGAAGTTAAAAAATTTGCAGTACTGAAAATTGCAAAACTGAAATTTCATTTAAAATCTATTTATGATTGATCCGGGAATATTAATGTTTAATCCATGGTGTACATAACATATAATTCTGCTATTACGTAAGCTACGTTTTGATCATCATAAAAATTATGTTTATTATTATTATAATTATTATTTTTAAATAGAGAATTTATTCATAAGTCTAAAATTTTAGTCTTCGAAAATATCATTTTCCAAATGCTCGTTGTAATTTATTAAATTACATTTTATTAACTTAATACTTATATTTATTATATTTGGGAAAATAGTTGTTGTTCTCGGTTGAGATTTGGGAAATCTCAAGTATATTTGAATCCTTTAATTGGTTGAATTCCGCAACTTATTTTATTTTATTTGTTTTTTCTCAATGATTCATGCTTAATGTCCAGAAATGGAATACTTCTGTTGCCACGATGACAAAAAAGTATTAAAAACTACAAAATAATTAGTAACTCAAAAACAAATTCAGGTTTCAAACAAATTTCATTTAGAAGTGCATTTTTTTTCGCTAAGCAACGGTGTAAAAATTTAAAATGTGCGATGTTTAGAAGTTTAAAAATTTGCAGTTCCGAAAACTGTAAAAGTGAAATTTCATTTAAAATTTGCGTATGACAGGTCCAAAAATATTGATGTTTAATCCATGTCGTACGTAACAGAAGGCATTCAGAAGTCAACCTGATTAACTTCACCCAGTAAAAATGCACATTTTAAACAGTTAAAGTTGTATATCTATAAAGTACTGTTTCTTTTATCATTGGTCTAGGGATATTAATGTTTAATGCATGGCTTACGCAATATAGGACTCGTTAAGATCATAATAAAAATTATGTTTATTACTATTATTATTACAGTAAAACCCCGATAGTTCGGATTAATTGGGACCGGATCCAATCCGGATTACCCGGATTTTAGAAAAAGATGAAGAGAATTAGAGAATTAGAAAAAAATGGAATAAAATAAAGCATACTTACAGAAAATCACTTTTATGTTAAATTTATTGAATATTTAGAGACAGTAAAAATGTTTACTTTGTTTAATTCTTCTGAAAAAACTTCAGAAAAAGTTTTTTTTAATTCATAATACGACGATGAAACAAGTTAATGTTATGGAAATTAGCCAATCGTTTCTCAAACTTGAAAAAATTAATGACCAAACCGATACGGATTAACGGGGTCCGAATTAGCGGGGCTCTACTGTCTTAATTTAATTATAGGATTCATTTATAAATTTTTAAGATTTTAGTCTTTAATAACATCATTTTCCAAATAGTCGTTGTAATTTGTCAAATTACAATTTTATTTTATTTTATTTTATTTTGTTTTATCTTATTTTATTTTTGTTTTTCAGCAATTTTTACACATGAATTAAACGATGGCACAGATATCGTTTATTGTAAAAGCTAGTTCCTTTAAAAGTTTTTTCCTCCAATTTTTTTTTTCCTTTATCGTTATATGCTCTCACATGCATTAACAATAGCTTGCATGAACAAAAAATATACAAATGAAATTTCGAATATCTTTAACAATTTATGAAAACAGTGTAGGCGTGCAGATATGCGGAAAAGTTTCCGTCGCTTGAATAAAAGGTACACAAAACACACTTCTGTCACGCATTTTGTTAATCGCAATCTAGAATCTCCCTTTCACTTCTCTGAAATATTGTTTCTTTTTATTCTAAATAGTCAAATTCATATTAGTTTTTATTATTAACTATTTGGAAAAATAGTTGTTATTCTCAGTAGAGAATTGTGAAATTTGAAGTATATTTGAATCTTTTTATTGGTTGAATTCCACAATTTATTTTATTTTATTCGTTTTTTGATTAGTTCAAGTTTAATGTCCAAATACGGAATTCTTCTGTTTTTTATTTCATTCGTTTTCTGATGGGTGCGAGTTTAAAGTCCAAAAATGGAATACTACTGTTGCCACAATGGCAAAAAGAATAATAAAAACTTTTAAAAATATATTAATTTGAAAAAAAATTGTGATAAAGATTTCAAACAAATTTCATTAAAAAGTGCATATTTTTATCTACGCAACGGTATAAAAATTTAAAATGTGCGATGTTTAGAAGTTTAAAAATTTGCAGTTCCGAAAATTGTAAAACTGACATTTCATTTAAAATTTGTTTGAGATGGGTCCAGGAATATGAATGTTTAATCCTTGTTGTACGTAATAGAAGACTTTAACTCCATCCAATAAAAATGCTTTTTTTAAACAGTTAATGTTGTCTATCTTTAATCTGCTGTTTTTTTTTTTTTTTTTTTTTTTTTTTTTTTATCGTTTGTCTAGGAATGCTAATGTTTAATGTACGGCGTACGTAATGTAGAAGTCGGTATGATCATCCTAAAAATGATGTTTATAATTATTAATAATTTATTCATAGAATTTATTTATAGGTCTTTAAAATTGTAGTCTTTGAAAATATAATTTTCCAAATAGTCGTTGTAATTTGTTAAATTATTCATGGGGTAATAAAATATCCAACGCCCGTCCTGCTGGGTTAATTAAAATAGAAAAATCATTACAATATTTGATATCAATATCATACATGAATATAATATAATTAATTAAAATCGAAAAATCATTATAATATTTGATATCAATATCATACATGAATACAATATAATTAATTAAAATCGAAAAATCATTACAATATTTGATATCAATATCATACATGAATACAATATAATTAATTGCATATCTTTTTTTTTTTTTTTTTTTTTTGAACAAGTCAAATAAATGTATTCTGAAAAAGGAAATTCAAATTTATAAAATGTATTCGTTTTCTATGCGTTACATACGATTATATGCAATTGTGCTACATACGATTTCTTACTGGAGATGTTTGTTTGACTTTTAAAAATCTGAAAGGTCTATTCTTATGACATAATAAATAAATATAATATGAGAAAAAGTGTATTAAATCCATTAGATTTTTAAATCACAAGAGTTTTAGAACTTCGCCTTTTATATAAACATTTTATTAAAAAATTCAAATGAATTTCATGATATTACTTGAGAAAGGTGTTACAAAAATTTAAAAACAAATAACATTGACATTTTTCGATTCCAATCTAATGAGAACCGTATTCATAATAAAAATAAAAATACAAACAGTCTCACGATCAATACAAATGACACGCGACAGTGAGATGTAAACAAAAACCACGCGCTCTATTGTAAAAAATTAAATTAAAAATAGACCATGATCTAAAATTATTTTTCAACGTGGTTCATCCCGTTCAAGTTTTTACGAGGAATTTATTCATTAACTCTAACCATGATTTAGGAATAATGAAAGAAACAGCATCATTGGAAACAAAACTTTTACGCGTATAAATTTCAACTCTTATAATGGATTTAAGACAACATTTAACAACTCATAATTTGATACTAAACATAATTTACTTTCATTGAACAGAATTTTTATCTCTTCCATATACAGTCGGCTCTCGTTAATTCGAACTCGTCGGGAGCACAAGAAATGTTCGAATTATCGGAAGTTCGAATTATGGAAAATATGAAAAGAAAACGTGCTCAATAAGGTACTATTACAAAGGAATTAATGTTATAGTGTTTTTTAAATTTTTTTTGTCTGTTATCATGAAAATATGACTTAATATTAAATTAGAATGTATAAATACATAAACTAATACAAATATTAGAAACAAGCACAATGAAAGAAAAATTTAAAGCGTCACTGATGGACAGACGGGGCACTAAGAAAGTGGATATCAAATGCATTGGATTATATGTATACTCGTTCGGAACAATTTTCACAAAAATGTAAGAAATAAAGTTATTCAAATGATCTGAAATGCGTAAGAAAGAAAAGAAAAATGAAAAATCGGAATTCTCGTTAGTTCGAATTAAGCGAGGTCAAGAGAAAATGAGTTCGAATTTATGAAAATTTTTAACTTTATTCTGTCATTGAAAATTTCGGGACTTCATGTTTAGTTCGAATTAAGCGAAGGCTCGAATTATCCGATTTCGATTTAATAAAAGTCGACTGTAAATACAATCTAGATAAAGCAATGTTAGTATGAATAATAATAAGTATAAAAATAATAACAACAATATTTATGAAAAATGTAAATCTATATCTTACCAATGTACAGTAGAAGGTACACACAACGCCAATTGATATGACGGACACCCATGTGGAGAGATTTGTAACTGCACTTAAAGCTAAAGCTGGAGCATATAATACCACTGACATGTACAGTATCTGAAGAAAAAAAAATGAAAAATCATTTTTAAATTGTCACATATTTTGTTGCTTTCTAGCATCAATTTTTTTTAATAAAACGCACTTAAATTTTGTTTAACAAATTTAGAGGGGCGATTTCATTCAAGAGGGTCCGGGACACATTTTAGAAAAGTATTTATTTATTCAGTTAAAAGAACATTTTGTGATGGTTAAACATAACATTTATAAGCAAAATCACATAATAAAATTTCTCACAATTGAAGTATACGTTGCACTAAAATTTAATTACGAAATTTTATAAAGGTATCAGAATTAAAAAAAAAAAAATAGCATTTGAACTGTACGCGAAGAAAAAGCTTTTACTTATTTCGGAGCAAATTTGTTCATAACACCTGGTGTCACACATTCATGTCAAAATTTTATCAACTAAAGTAATTTGCTAGAAATCTTTAAAAACATTTCTGTCAAAAAAAAAAAAAAAAAAAAAAAAAAAAAAAGGTAATCATAGAAGGCGGCAGCCTTCAAGTGACGCAGCTTTAAACCTACCATCGTCATAAGGTATCCACGTAAGGTAGATGCGGAACTTCATATATACAGCTAACTCAACATCAAAGGGAATCTGAAAAGCCGCTTTCTAATAACTCAACAAATATTGGTCAGAATGGTCCAATTTTTTTAATATAGTCTTATATTCCCAGTCTAATCCTATCCTATAATTTTTACATTTCTACGTGCCGTATATTTTTAGATCTCGATAACCATTTTTAAACCGAAATCGATGGTGTTTGTTCCTGATAATGAGATCTAGAAAACGGGCTGGGAGATTTTATTAAAACTTATATATAATATGAATCTCTTTAAGATAGAGTGAATAAGACTTGCCTAGTTTCTAGGAAAACTCTTGTTTGTTATATATTGGTCTTGGAAAATTGGACTATATTAGCTCGCGGATTACATGTTATTCTATGGGTTAGCAGACAAAGCAGGAGTAAAAAGCCTTATGTAGTTATGGTCACAGTTAAAACACCCGAATCGAAGCAATAAATGTTTTTTAAACTACAAAAACATCTTATCATGTGCTTTAAAACATTCAATAAATATATACTAAATCAAATTTCTATTTATATTGCCTTTATTTTTCGTAAAGAAGAAAATATTACGTTTCTTACATTGGATATTTTTGCATTTTGTGGAAAAAATATTTTGAATCCTTTTTTAAAATAGGAAAATATTTTTTAATTATACATATTCAATATACTTTCGACTTATGATTTTTTTTAAGGTTTTCAAACAAAAATTATTTGTTGTTGGATAGTCATGTATTCATACGCGTAGTGGCGCCAGTTGTCTAGTTTTGTTTTGAATCCGAACGCGGCAAGTGGCTTCATGTCGAGCACACAAGTCAGATGTATGTTGTTCAATAAACAAACAAAAAAACGCGGCAAGTTACGGAGCATTTTTCATTTAGGCAGTAATACTCTTACACAATAATGTCCATTAAATTGATATAGAAAATACACGAATTAAAAAACATAAACCAGACAAGATAGAATCATTAAGTAATTTTCAGGTTTTAATAATCCACATGTTGTTTCTTGTTACGCCAATTGAATCTCGCAATGTCTTAATATACAACGAACAAGCTCTGCAATAAAGTTAACTGGAGAATCTTGCAATGGATTATTAATGGATTATTTTGTTGTTCAAGAATATTTACTGAAGGAACTTTTTATGTGTATTGTTTGATAAACAAAAAATATATAGAGGTAAAATTATTTATTTTTTTAATATTTTCGCTGCTTGAGCAAAGAATAAGTTTGCATTAATCATAATTAATCAAGTGAAACTTACTGGCTTGCTTAAAGTATTGTTTTTAAATACAGGGCACAAAATACATGAATTTTCTTAAATCCTAGTTTATTTTATTAAAATTTGTCATTTCTTGAAAATAAAATTATTGCATATCTTTTATCTTTGAGTTAAAGTGTTAAAACATTTTTCAATGTTTGCATTTTAAGATGTTTTGCAGATAATACATTTTGTGGATTTCACATTATACTCTATTATAAGCATTCATTATGATTTCTAGTCCATTATTACATTAAAATTACTCTTTTTAAAAATGTAAACAAAAGATGAGCACATTATATTTGTGCAATGTCTGGTCCCAAATTACACACACTTGAGGGACTTTACAATTTCTATATATTGCTTGTTTTAAACTTAAGTGAAATGTTGGATAAAACATTTTCAGTTACATAAATTATTTCAGTTTGAAATATTTTAGTAATTGCTACTACTCTGTTATCCCGTCGACCAATTTCGCCAAATTATACAAATCACCAAACTAATAGCCAAATTATACATAATGACATATTTTTTATTTTAAATAATGAAAAAACAAATAATTAGTAAAATATTAATAAAAAGTATAAATAAAAATCACTTAATGACATTTTAAACACACAAATTGTATTTAATGTCATTGAATGTGACATTCACGATCATCCATTATTGGAATTTAATCTTATAGTTTGGCGATAATTTTTTGGTCGACGGGATAATCTAGTAGTACCTAGTAATCTATAAATTTAACAAGTAAAATTTATACAACATTTCATTAACTTGATTCCTCTTAATTAAATTTGAATAAGCAGTGGCAAAAATCCATTGCAAGATTCTCTAGTTAACTTTATTGCAGACTTTATTCATTGTATATTAAGACATTGCAAGATTGAATTGGAAACATCCATGTGGATTATTAAAACCATGAAAATTACTTAATGATTCTATCATGTCTGTTCGATGTTTTTCAACTTGTGCATTTTCTTTATCAATTCTATTCTAAATAAATAAATTCTACCTGAATGAAAAATGCTAATAACGCATTCTGATTCAAAACAAAACTAGGCAAGTGGCACCTTCTTAATATGGAATATAATATAGAATAGAATGTATGAAAACTTTAGAGGGGGGAGACAGGGTATATTCAAAATTTTATGAAAATGCCTGGTAAAAATCCTGTGCTGTACTTATTTTTGGTTTGTGTCAATAACTTTTTTTCTCATGTCTATGAATAAATTACTTTTTGCACCAACATAAAATTTTGTTGTCAGTGGTGCAGCCAAGGGGGTGGTTTTCGGGTTAAAACCCCTCCCAGAGCTAAGAAAGATCACTATAATTGTTTATTTATTTCGACAAAGAATTGGGTAAAAAAAATCATGTAAAAAAACCCAACATTTCGAGAAAATACCACGCGAAAAACGTGAATTTCGTCCAAAGACCGCAATAAAAACGTTAATTCAATCCATGAATCACATAAAAAATATTAATTCCATGCATAAATCGCATAAAAAATGTGAATTACATGCATGAATCGCATAAAAAATGTAAACTACATCCATGAATTGCTAAAAAAAAAGCAAATTGCATAAAAAATGGGAATTACATCCACAAATTGCTTAAAATGTGAATTACGTCCATGAATCATGTAAAAAAGCGAGAATTATATTATAAATTGTATGAAAAACGCAAATTACATCTATGAATCGTGTAGTAAAACATGAATTATGTTCATGAATCGCTCAAAAAACACAAATTTTGGCGGCAGAAAGCTGAAATGGAAATTACCTCTATAAAACGCATAAAAATAGCGAATTGCATAAAAATGTGAATTAAGTTCATGAATCGCTCAAAAAACGCAAATTACATCCATGAATTGCATAAAAACGTGAATTACGTTCATAAATCACTCAAAAAATGCGAATAACTTCCATGAATTGTGCAAAAGAACACGAATAACGTTCATAAATTGCAAAAAATGCGAATTACGTCCAAGAATTGGTAAAAAAAATGAATTACATTCATAAATCCTATAAAAACACAAATAACGTCAATAAATAGATCAAAAAACACAAATTTCGTCGATAGAAAGCTCAAAAAATGCAAATTATGTCTATGAATCGCATAAATATAGCAAATTATGTCCATAAATCATGTAAAATGTAAATTACATTCATTAATCGCATAAAAATCGCGAATTATGTCCATGAATCGCTCAAAAAAGCGAATTGCATAGAAAACGTGAATTGGGTCCACAAATCGCTCAAAACGTGAATTACGTCCATGAATTGTTTAAAAAAGTGAGAATTACGTTCAGAAATTGTATGAAAAGCACAAATTATGTCTATGAATCGTGTAGTAAAACGGAAATTATGTTCATAAATCGCTCAAAAAACACGAATTTTGTCAGCAGAAAGCTGAAATGCAAATTACGTTCATAAATTACTCAAAAAATGCGAATCACTTCCATGAATCGTGCAAAAAAACACTAATAACATTCATAAATTACAAAAAATGCGAATTACGTCCAACAATTGGTAAAAAAAGCGAATTACATTCATTAATACTATAAAAACACAAATAACGTCAATAAATCGATCAAAAAACGCAAATTTCGTCGACAGAAAGCTCAAAAAATGCAAATTATGTCTACGAATCGCATAAATATAGCAAATTACATCCATAAATCATGTAAAATGTAAATTACATTCATTAATCGCATAAAAATTGCGAATTATGTCCATGAATCGCATAAAAAATGCGAATTGGGTCCACAAATCGTTCAAAATGTGAATTACGTCCATGAATTGTTTAAAAAAGTGAGAATTACGTTCAGAAATTGTATGAAAAACACAAATTATGTCTATGAATCGTGTAGTAAAACGGGAATTATGTTCATAAATCGCTCAAAAAGCACGAATTTTGGCATCAGAAAGCTGAAACGCAAATTACGTCTATAAATCGCATAAAAATAGCGAATAGTGTTTTGCATTCATGAATTGCATAAAAAACTCGAATTACATTCATGAAATGCTCAAAAAACACAAATTACGTCCATGAATTGCATAAAAACGTGAATTCGTTCATAAATCACTCAAAAAATGCGAATCACTTCCATGAATCGTGCAAAAAAACACTAATAACGTTCTAAAATTACAAAAAATGCGAATTACGTCCAAGAATTGGTAAAAAAGCGAATTACATTCATAAATCCTATAAAATCACAAATAACGTCAATAAATCGATCAAAAAATGCTAATTCCGTTGACAAAAAGCTCAAAAAATGCAAATTATGTCTACGAATTGCATAAATATAGCAAATTACGTCCATAAATCATGTAAAATGTAAATTACATTCATTAATCGCATAAAAATCGCGAATTATGTCCATGAATCGCTCAAAAAAAGCGAATTGCATAAAAAATGCGAATTACGTCCACAAATCGCTCAAAACGTGAATTACGTCAATGAATTGTGTAAAAAAGTGAGAATTACGTTCATAAATTGTATGAAAAATGCAAATTACGTCTATGAATTGTGTATAGTAAAACAGGAATTATGTTCATAAATCGCTCAAAAAATACGAATTTTGGCAGCAGAAAACTAAAATGCAAATTAGGTCTATAAATCGCATAAAAATAGGGAATAGCATTTTGCATTCATGATTTGCATAAAAAACGTGAATTACATTCATGAATCGCTCAAAAAATGCAAGTTACGTCCATGAATTGCATAAAAATGTGAATTATGTTCATAAATCACTCAAAAAATGCGAATCACTTCCATGAATCGTGCAAAAAACCACGAATAACATTCATAAATTGCAAAAAATGCGAATTACGTCCAAGAGTTGTGTAAAAAAAGTGAATCACATTCATAAATCCTATAAAAACACAAATAATGTCAATAAATCGATTAAAAAACACAAATTTCGTCGACAGAAAGCTGAAAAAACGCAAATTATGTCTATGAATTGCATAAAAATAGCAAATCACGTCCATAAATCATGTAAAATGTAAATTACATTCATTAATCGCATAAAAATTGCGAATTATGCCCATAAATTGCTCAAAAATGCAAATTACATTCATAAATCGCATAAAAAACACGAATGATGACCATGAATTGCACAAAAAATGCGAATTACACCCAACATTATTTTGCAGAAATTTTTTGGTTTTATACAAGTCTGCCAACAAGAACCTACAAGTTATCCTGATACCCATTCTAAACCAAAAAAAATTTAATGGAAAGATAAATTTGTCCAAGAAAGACAAAATAATTTCCATTGACATACATTGACCAGAATCGAAAAATTCCTCTTGAAATCTATCCTATACAATCCAAAACCAGAAAGAAAAAAATCCCTCCAAGAGTAACTCAATCTATCTGCTGCAAAATAAAATACATTGAAATGCAACTGAACAAGAACCTGAAAATTACATTTGAAGTCAAACCGAAACCAGATTCAACTCCACCCCCCCCCCCAAAAAAAAGAAAATTATCCGAACCATATCTTGATTCGGGAAAGAAAACTTAATTTCCATAGATACGCATGATCAGAAATCTGGAAATTCCAACTAGTCTATCTTAAACCTAATCTGTACCTGAAAAAGGAAATTCCATATAACCGGAACCCAATATCACAGGACAAAATATTTTCCATTAAAGCGCAACCTGACCACAACTTGAAAATTCCATTTGAATTGAACCTGATTGAAACCTGAAAAAAATTTCCATCAAACCTTAACCTAATCCGAAAAAGAGAAAATTATTTCTGCCGATACACACCGACAAGAGTCTGAAAGTTAACATGAAACTTAATCCAAACCCGAAAAGGAAAAAACAATTTAAACACAAGTCTGTCCAAGAAAGACCAAATAATTTCTGTCCACATACACTGACAAGAATTTCAATTGAAATCTATCCTAAACCCAGTCCTAAACCCAGTTTTTCACTCCCCCCCCCCCCCCAAAAAAAAAAAAAAAATTCCAATTGTAACCCAATCTATCTGCGACCAAATAATATACTTGAAATGCAACTCAACAAGAACCTGAAAATTCCATTTGAAGTCAATCCGAAACCAGATTCAATCCCCCCCCCCCCCAAAAAAAAAATATCCAACCAAATCAAGATTTTAGAAAAAAAAAAAAAAAAAAAAAAAAAAAAAAAAGAACAATTTGTGTCGATATGTACTGACCAGATCATGGAAATTCCAATAGAAGTCTATCTCAAACCCGATCCGAACTCTTAACCTGAAACCCAATCCAATCCACCCCCCCCCCCAAAAAAAAAGTAAAATAAAAAAATTAGGAAATATAAATCTGTTCAAGAAAGACAAAATAATTTCCATCCGCATCCACTGACCAGAATTGAAAACTAGTACTTGAAATGCAACTCGACAAGAACCTGAAAATTCCAATTCAAGTCAAACTGAATCGAGATTCAAACCCGAAGAAAAAAACAATTATCCAACCAAATCAAGATTTTTAGAAAAAAAAATTATGTAAATACGTACAGACTAGAGCATGGAAATTTTAATAAAATCTTAAACCTGATACGAACTCCCCCCCCCTCTCCCACCAAAAAAACACATAGGAATTGTAATCCAGTATCTGTCAGGACAGAATATTTTTTTCATGGAAACGCAACCTGGCCAGAACCTAAAAATTCTATTTAAATTGAACCCAAATCGAAACAAAAAAAAAAAAAAAAAAAAAAAAAACCATCACACTGTAACCTGATCCAAAATTGAAAAAATAATTTCTGCCACTAAGCACCGACAAAAACCTATAAGTTTATCTGAAACTCAATCTAAACCAAAAAAAAAAAAAAAAATTAATGGAAACATAAATTTGTCCAAGAAAGACAAAATAATTTCCTTTGACATACATTGGCCAGAACCGGAAATTTCCAATTGAAGTCTATCCCAAACACAATTCAAACACTAAAAAAAAAAAAAAAAAAAAAAAAAAAAAAAAATCCCTCCAGTAGTCAATCTATTTGCGACAAAATATTATAGATTGAAATGTAACTCAACAAGAACTTAAAATTTTCATTTCAAGTCGATCCATAACCAGATTTGAACCTTAAAAAAAATCTATCCAACCATATCCTGAAACGAGAAAGAAAATGTAATTTCCATTGATACGGACAGACTAGAAGCTGTAAATTCCAATTGAAGTCTATTTTAAATCCAATCCCTGCACAGAACAAAATATTTTCTGTGGAAATGCAATCTGACCAGAACTTGAAAATTACATTTGAATTGAACTCACTCCAACACCCCCCCCCCTCCCCAAAAAAAATCTATGGAATCTTAACTTGATCCGAAAAAGGAAAAATAATTTCTGCTGATACTCATTGACAAGAGCCCAATTTGAACTGAAATAAAAATCAGTGTAAACATTAATCTGTTTAAGAAAGACGAATTAATTTTTGTCAACATGCACTACCCAGAACCTGAAAATTCCTATTGAAATCTATCCTTAACCCAATTGAAAAAACCACAAGAAAAAAAAACTTCTAATTAGAACCCTTTTACCTGTGACAAAATAATATATTTTGAAATGCCACCTGAAAATTCCATTTGAATCTGGTTTAAATTTTTCGGGTTTAGGGTAGATTTCAATTGGAATTTGTATTTATAGCTGTTTAGTAAATCAAATGTGGTTAGTAGTAGGAAAAGGACAGTACGGGCTCAGCCGGAGGGGCTGAGGGGCCGCCCCTCCGCACCCCTCCGGTTGCCCCTCCGCACCCCTCCGGCTGCCCCTCCGCACCCCTCCGGCTGTCCCACCTCCGGCTGCCCCTCTTGCTCCCACCGTGCCACCGCCACCCTCCTGCTCCCACCATCTCACCGCCACCCTCCTGCGCCCCCTAGTGGAAAAAAGGAACATTCTATTCTAACAGGATAGGTGAACAACCTTCCCTAATTAAAAATATTATCAATCACATCTCAACATTGAATCATACTATAAGATGAAGATTAAATTTGTATTTGAATTTTAAACAACCGTAATTTTAATGAGTATTATTAATTAAGCGAAACAATTAAAATTTCAGTTTTTAACCATTTTATTTAGATTTCTTCAACTACAAGATGAGATTATCAATTTAACTCAAGAAAGTTAAACATATATTTGAATTTTGCTTGATAGACATCTTAATGAGTAGTATTAATTAAGTAAAAACAATAGAAAATATCCAGTTTTATAGAAAAAGACTGATTTCTTACGATTTTTATCAACTATATGATCAATGTAACACTTAAAAGTTGAAAGTTAAACATGTATCCTAGTTTTTCAACAGCTATAGCCTTAATGAGTATCGTTAATTAAGTAAAAAAACAATGGAAAATATCAAGTTTTATGGAAAAAGACTGATCTCTTACGATTTTTATCAACTTAAGAGAGAAAACTTAAACACACATTTCAGTTTTTCAAACGCTATAACCTTAATGAGTAGTATTAATTAAGTAAAAACAATAGAAAATATCCAGTTTTATAGAAAAAGACTGATTTCTTACGATTTTTATCAACTATATGATCAATGTAACACTTAAAAGTTGAAAGTTAAACATGTATCCTAGTTTTTCAACAGCTATAGCCTTAATGAGTATCGTTAATTAAGTAAAAAAACAATGGAAAATATCAAGTTTTATGGAAAAAGACTGATCTCTTACGATTTTTATCAACTTAAGAGAGAAAACTTAAACACACATTTCAGTTTTTCAAACGCTATAACCTTAATGAGCATTCATAATTAAGTAAAAAACAATGGAAAATATCGATTTTTATAGAAAAAGACTGATTTCTTACGATTTTTATCAACTGCAAAAGAAATTTAAGCATGCATTCCAGTTTTGGACAACCATTTCCTTCATGAACATTATTAATTAAGCAAAACAACAGAAAATATTAAATTTTTAACTGATTTCTTCATATTTATTTTTTTTTTTTTTTTATATATATATATAAAATCAGAATACACAACTTAAAATAGAAATTTAAACATATTTTTTAATTTTTGAACAGTCGTTACCTCAAAGAGTTTCAATAATTAAACAATTAACAAAGGAAACTAATGATTTTTTAACGAAAAAAGACGAATTAAACGAATTTGGTTAACTTTTACTCTAAATGGAAATTTCATCATACTTTTATATACTAACTAAGTAGAATTTTAATGCATAAACGAACACATTTCAGTAAATATTCAACGCACACGCAAATATGAAAACAACACCTGCTTCTTGTGACGTCATATTGAAACCAAAAGTTATTCCTCCGAAGTCCCTCACCATACCTTTTCACCCCCATCTCCCCCAATTTTTTACCTTAGGTAGGGAAATGGACAATGCAATGACCTCTCATTCTTGTATATTTAGAAGTCTGGGAGAAAAAAAGAGAAATTTTATACACTCCAATTTCATAACAGTTACCGCAATATCCCAAAATTTTAATTTTGGAAGACATAATCAGTATAATTAATTAAACAAAATAATAAAAATATTATTTTTTAAGATGAAAAGGTGAATTTAAGCGAATTTGATTAGTTTTACAATAGTCTTTTGAACAACAACTTAGAAATATAGATTTCTAACAGAAGAATTAAACGTATATTTTAATTTTAACAACAAAAACTTAACAAGTATCATTAATTCAACAAAAATAAATATCAATTTTAAAGAAAAGACGAATTTGAATAATTTTACACTAGTATTTTCAAAAGCAACATAGAAATATCAATACTTATTCACATATTTCACTTATTCACTGTATTCAGTACTATATTTAATAAATATGGATACAATTTAAGAATTTTCTAATCTATAATTAAATATTAGCTGTATATTTAATGTTACCCATGTTTTCAACATTAGTTCATAAACGTGAATTTTGTATTTTAAATACCATGTATTCAGGTTCAGATTATTTTCACTTGAAAACATACAGAATTTTTTAACAGAGTTTGTTTTTGAAATCATTGAAGCAACTGTATTTAATATTTTTAACACCAATTTTCTAAGATTTTCTAACATTTTCCGATTATACATTCTTCAGAAGTACATTTCTAAATGTTACAATCACTTTACATATCGAAAAGATATCATTGAAGCAACTGTATTTAATATTTTTAATACCAATTTTCTAAGATTTTTTAACATTTTCCGGTTATACATTCCTCAAAAGTTATTATTACGTATTCTAAACAATAGAAAATATTAATTTTAAGAATAAAAAGACGAATTTAAACAAATTTTATTAGTTTTACACTATTTTTTCTCACCTCCAACACGGATATATCAATTTTAACAGAAGAATTAAACGTATATTTTAGTTTTTAACAACAAAAATGTAATAAGTATCATTAATTAAACAAAAATAAATATCAATTTTCAAGAAAAGACAATTTTTTACACAAATTTTCAACTTTGAAATACATTTGCTTACATATATTGTTACAGTATATTACTAAACTTAAACTTTTTAAAAAGTTTGAATGTCTTTACAAAGGTTCATACTTATATTTTTCACGTCTTGACTGCATTCGAAATCTTACAATAAAAGTATACTTTTATTATTATTATTATTATTATTCTAGAAAACCTAAAAAATCGTTTCTTGCTGCTTTAGACACTTGACATATTAAAACTACTCTACCCATATAATTAATCAAATTAGGACATGATTCATCTTACACTTCAAAATTTCTGAATTTTTACAATACTTATTTTCATCAAACTTTATTCTTGATCCTATATATTTTAATAGCACAGAATTTTAACATCTGTTTTTATCTACTTATCAAAAAATTATTAAAACACCCAACAACATTTTCCAAATATGAATATTATCTTTACAATTTAATAATGCAAAACATACACGAATACAAAGTTTAATTTTTACAAACATTTCATATTTCAAATCAAACTATTCGAAATTTTCACAACATAAGAGCAAACATTAGACGAACTTTTTAACATTAATATTGCTTACATCTTTTCATCATAACTTTTAACTATGATAATTATCCATTTTTAGGTTGATTGTCGAAAAACTGTAACTGAAATTACATAAACTTAATGTAAAAAACCATGTTCTCACACAATTTCTTGAAATTCAACAAAGAATTGACTATTACTCCAATACTTATCTACTTCAATCTCGACTCTCGATAGTATATAGATATTGCATCATTACATACTTACAACTCTTTTCAAACGTTTATCAGAAAATCAAGTCAATCAAAGTCTAGTAGTTATTACATACCTGTTCCTCAGAAATATTACTATCATATGAAACAGTAAAGAAAATTAATAGATATTTAATATTTAATAACTTCATACGTGAAATTACTGCTGAATAAGAATACTAATAATCAAAAAAATCAACTGTTGGACAAAAAAATAGTACAGATTACCGAAAATTCAACTACTTAACAATTACTACTTAACAATTTTCTACAAAAATTACAAAAATTAACAAATGAATGACAAGTTAGAGAAATAACTAAAAAGAAAAAAAAAATAATGAACATATTTACAAATTTATTAAAATCACACCTTTTTCTGGATTACAAACCACAATTTCTTGAAAAATTTAACACCGAATTTGTAAGATTTTAATCCTAGTATTACATACACTCAATAAATATTCAAAATTAAAAAAAAATAATTTTTTAGTCTCATTAATAAGCAGAAATTCTATATTAAAAGAATATTTTCATAGTAGTACTTATAAAAATGAGAGTTTACAAACTGATTTTCATAATTTTATCACATTTAAACTTAATATTTTACATAAAACATTATTTAATCAAATTTTATGCTTTCTAATTCAGTAAAATTCAATACTTTTTTAGTTTTTAAACCAATACCACAATATTTATTTACATCAAACTTGATTCTTCACCTTTTATATTTCCACATTACACACGTGAGATAAATACTAACTTGGATCAGGAGTTGAAGTCAATTGATTCCATTCGATTTTCATCATGTACGCATTGCTCCTACACGAAATTTCTTACTGCTATAATCATCTAATGTATTAAAACTAATCTACTCATATTTTTAATCAATTCATCAGATGTTTCATCTCGCACTTCTGAATTATCGTGCATCAAGTTGCTTAAAATATAAATACTATCTTTATAGTTTTAATGATATATAGTATACATGGTTTATCTTGAGTTAGCACTTCCATAGTATTAATCAAATTATATGTTTCATCTTGCACTTGATCTTAATGTTTTCATCTTGCATCTGAATTATCGTCCATCGAGTTTTTTAAATAATAATATATTTATAGTTTTTGATTATACATAGCATGTACAAATACAATCTTTAATTTTAACATTTCATATTTCAAATAACCTATTTCCGAAACCAAGCTATGTGAATTTACCACAATGCTTATTATCATAGAATAATTTGTGTTTCACACTTTTCTAAAAATTATCAGATATGTACCCCTCAGAGAAATTACTATCATATGAATAAATGAAGAAAATTTAATTTATATTAAATGTACACGAAATTGATTGCAATATACATGTATTTAATAAAAATAAATAGGCGATTATTTATACATTAAACCTTTACTAAATATATATTTCTTTCATTATACAGATGTTTCAACAAGATGAACCAAAACAGCAGCAAACTTCAGAAATTAATGATCCAAATGATTCATCCCTAGCACATGTAGCGTTAACGAATAACACATATGTGAGTACTTATATGAGAAATACTAGAATTCGTATATGAAACGTAATTAGAGTAAATACAAAATGATTTGTCTTACTACCTACACTTTAACAAGTGCTTTTTACCTATATTATTGAAGAGAATCCTAACTGTGTCCATTTATTTCTACTACAGATGTGCTCTATTTGCTACAAACACTTCTTAAGTAAATAGAATTTAACAGAACATACAAAAATCTATACAGATGGAAAACCTTACACTTGGAAAGATTACCATAAATGCTGTTTTCAAGGAGACGTGAATAAAAAATGCACACATCATCATATAAAGCATCGTCAGATATATGTAAACTTAGCGAAGATATTCAAAAATTAGTCAGACTTTTGTAGAATTTAGAAATAAAGGAAGATATTTAGGCTATTTATCCATCATATTTTCACAACACCTACCACAATATCTCAAACTTAAAATTTGGAAGACATACACACTGCTGAAAAGTAATTTTGTTATTCTTCTAACCGATATGAATGTATAGATATTATTTTGCAGTGTATTCTTTGAATGCTCACATTAAATATTCTTTTATATGCATATATCGTTGTGTTTATTTTTCTAATACCTATTACATTAATGAAATACATAACATTTTAAGTGAAATAACACTCCCACAACTTAAAAAATGCATAAGAACATACAAAAAATAATCAGATGTATGAAAAAATATACAAGTTTACAAAATAATTTCATTGTTTTCTAGAAATATTAACAAAAAATATTTACAATATGAAAAAATTGCAAAAGTGAAAAGAAAAAACACAAATGTAAAAACAAAAACCACAAAGTGAAAAACTCATAACAAAGTTTTTGAAAAAAAATATTTACAACAAAATTTTTTTTTTACAAAAACCAAAACTTCCAAAAATATTTTTTTCAAAAATTTTTTTTTTCAAAAACATTTTTTACAAAAAATTTTTTTTTGAAAATAAGTTTTTACAAAAGTAAAAAATAAAAAATCACAACGTTAAAAATATGAAAAATTTTAGTTAAAAAAAGTGTAAAAAAAATTGCAAAAAAAGTTGCAAAAATTTCAAAAAAAAGTTACGAAAAAAGTATCAAAATTTTTGTTCTTTTTAATAGCAAATACAATGGTTTCACCATTGCATACTGTATTAAAAAGAACAAAAATTTTGATACTTTTTTCGTAACTTTTTTTGAAATTTTTGCAACTTTTTTTGCAATTTTTTTTACACTTTTTTTAACTAAAATTTTTCATATTTTTAACGTTGTGATTTTTTATTTTTTACTTTTGTAAAAACTTATTTTCAAAAAAAAATTTTTTGTAAAAAATGTTTTTGAAAAAAAAAATTTTTGAAAAAAATATTTTTGGAAGTTTTGGTTTTTGTAAAAAAAAAATTTTGTTGTAAATATTTTTTTTCAAAAACTTTGTTATGAGTTTTTCACTTTGTGGTTTTTGTTTTTACATTTGTGTTTTTTCTTTTCACTTTTGCAATTTTTTCATATTGTAAATATTTTTTGTTAATATTTCTAGAAAACAATGAAATTATTTTGTAAACTTGTATATTTTTTCATACATCTGATTATTTTTTGTATGTTCTTATGCATTTTTTAAGTTGTGGGAGTGTTATTTCACTTAAAATGTTATGTATTTCATTAATGTAATAGGTATTAGAAAAATAAACACAACGATATATGCATATAAAAGAATATTTAATGTGAGCATTCAAAGAATACACTGCAAAATAATATCTATACATTCATATCGGTTAGAAGAATAACAAAATTACTTTTCAGCAGTGTGTATGTCTTCCAAATTTTAAGTTTGAGATATTGTGGTAGGTGTTGTGAAAATATGATGGATAAATAGCCTAAATATCTTCCTTTATTTCTAAATTCTACAAAAGTCTGACTAATTTTTGAATATCTTCGCTAAGTTTACATATATCTGACGATGCTTTATATGATGATGTGTGCATTTTTTATTCACGTCTCCTTGAAAACAGCATTTATGGTAATCTTTCCAAGTGTAAGGTTTTCCATCTGTATAGATTTTTGTATGTTCTGTTAAATTCTATTTACTTAAGAAGTGTTTGTAGCAAATAGAGCACATCTGTAGTAGAAATAAATGGACACAGTTAGGATTCTCTTCAATAATATAGGTAAAAAGCACTTGTTAAAGTGTAGGTAGTAAGACAAATCATTTTGTATTTACTCTAATTACGTTTCATATACGAATTCTAGTATTTCTCATATAAGTACTCACATATGTGTTATTCGTTAACGCTACATGTGCTAGGGATGAATCATTTGGATCATTAATTTCTGAAGTTTGCTGCTGTTTTGGTTCATCTTGTTGAAACATCTGTATAATGAAAGAAATATATATTTAGTAAAGGTTTAATGTATAAATAATCGCCTATTTATTTTTATTAAATACATGTATATTGCAATCAATTTCGTGTACATTTAATATAAATTAAATTTTCTTCATTTATTCATATGATAGTAATTTCTCTGAGGGGTACATATCTGATAATTTTTAGAAAAGTGTGAAACACAAATTATTCTATGATAATAAGCATTGTGGTAAATTCACATAGCTTGGTTTCGGAAATAGGTTATTTGAAATATGAAATGTTAAAATTAAAGATTGTATTTGTACATGCTATGTATAATCAAAAACTATAAATATATTATTATTTAAAAAACTCGATGGACGATAATTCAGATGCAAGATGAAAACATTAAGATCAAGTGCAAGATGAAACATATAATTTGATTAATACTATGGAAGTGCTAACTCAAGATAAACCATGTATACTATATATCATTAAAACTATAAAGATAGTATTTATATTTTAAGCAACTTGATGCACGATAATTCAGAAGTGCGAGATGAAACATCTGATGAATTGATTAAAAATATGAGTAGATTAGTTTTAATACATTAGATGATTATAGCAGTAAGAAATTTCGTGTAGGAGCAATGCGTACATGATGAAAATCGAATGGAATCAATTGACTTCAACTCCTGATCCAAGTTAGTATTTATCTCACGTGTGTAATGTGGAAATATAAAAGGTGAAGAATCAAGTTTGATGTAAATAAATATTGTGGTATTGGTTTAAAAACTAAAAAAGTATTGAATTTTACTGAATTAGAAAGCATAAAATTTGATTAAATAATGTTTTATGTAAAATATTAAGTTTAAATGTGATAAAATTATGAAAATCAGTTTGTAAACTCTCATTTTTATAAGTACTACTATGAAAATATTCTTTTAATATAGAATTTCTGCTTATTAATGAGACTAAAAAATTATTTTTTTTTAATTTTGAATATTTATTGAGTGTATGTAATACTAGGATTAAAATCTTACAAATTCGGTGTTAAATTTTTCAAGAAATTGTGGTTTGTAATCCAGAAAAAGGTGTGATTTTAATAAATTTGTAAATATGTTCATTATTTTTTTTTTCTTTTTAGTTATTTCTCTAACTTGTCATTCATTTGTTAATTTTTGTAATTTTTGTAGAAAATTGTTAAGTAGTAATTGTTAAGTAGTTGAATTTTCGGTAATCTGTACTATTTTTTTGTCCAACAGTTGATTTTTTTGATTATTAGTATTCTTATTCAGCAGTAATTTCACGTATGAAGTTATTAAATATTAAATATCTATTAATTTTCTTTACTGTTTCATATGATAGTAATATTTCTGAGGAACAGGTATGTAATAACTACTAGACTTTGATTGACTTGATTTTCTGATAAACGTTTGAAAAGAGTTGTAAGTATGTAATGATGCAATATCTATATACTATCGAGAGTCGAGATTGAAGTAGATAAGTATTGGAGTAATAGTCAATTCTTTGTTGAATTTCAAGAAATTGTGTGAGAACATGGTTTTTTACATTAAGTTTATGTAATTTCAGTTACAGTTTTTCGACAATCAACCTAAAAATGGATAATTATCATAGTTAAAAGTTATGATGAAAAGATGTAAGCAATATTAATGTTAAAAAGTTCGTCTAATGTTTGCTCTTATGTTGTGAAAATTTCGAATAGTTTGATTTGAAATATGAAATGTTTGTAAAAATTAAACTTTGTATTCGTGTATGTTTTGCATTATTAAATTGTAAAGATAATATTCATATTTGGAAAATGTTGTTGGGTGTTTTAATAATTTTTTGATAAGTAGATAAAAACAGATGTTAAAATTCTGTGCTATTAAAATATATAGGATCAAGAATAAAGTTTGATGAAAATAAGTATTGTAAAAATTCAGAAATTTTGAAGTGTAAGATGAATCATGTCCTAATTTGATTAATTATATGGGTAGAGTAGTTTTAATATGTCAAGTGTCTAAAGCAGCAAGAAACGATTTTTTAGGTTTTCTAGAATAATAATAATAATAATAATAAAAGTATACTTTTATTGTAAGATTTCGAATGCAGTCAAGACGTGAAAAATATAAGTATGAACCTTTGTAAAGACATTCAAACTTTTTAAAAAGTTTAAGTTTAGTAATATACTGTAACAATATATGTAAGCAAATGTATTTCAAAGTTGAAAATTTGTGTAAAAAATTGTCTTTTCTTGAAAATTGATATTTATTTTTGTTTAATTAATGATACTTATTACATTTTTGTTGTTAAAAACTAAAATATACGTTTAATTCTTCTGTTAAAATTGATATATCCGTGTTGGAGGTGAGAAAAAATAGTGTAAAACTAATAAAATTTGTTTAAATTCGTCTTTTTATTCTTAAAATTAATATTTTCTATTGTTTAGAATACGTAATAATAACTTTTGAGGAATGTATAACCGGAAAATGTTAAAAAATCTTAGAAAATTGGTATTAAAAATATTAAATACAGTTGCTTCAATGATATCTTTTCGATATGTAAAGTGATTGTAACATTTAGAAATGTACTTCTGAAGAATGTATAATCGGAAAATGTTAGAAAATCTTAGAAAATTGGTGTTAAAAATATTAAATACAGTTGCTTCAATGATTTCAAAAACAAACTCTGTTAAAAAATTCTGTATGTTTTCAAGTGAAAATAATCTGAACCTGAATACATGGTATTTAAAATACAAAATTCACGTTTATGAACTAATGTTGAAAACATGGGTAACATTAAATATACAGCTAATATTTAATTATAGATTAGAAAATTCTTAAATTGTATCCATATTTATTAAATATAGTACTGAATACAGTGAATAAGTGAAATATGTGAATAAGTATTGATATTTCTATGTTGCTTTTGAAAATACTAGTGTAAAATTATTCAAATTCGTCTTTTCTTTAAAATTGATATTTATTTTTGTTGAATTAATGATACTTGTTAAGTTTTTGTTGTTAAAATTAAAATATACGTTTAATTCTTCTGTTAGAAATCTATATTTCTAAGTTGTTGTTCAAAAGACTATTGTAAAACTAATCAAATTCGCTTAAATTCACCTTTTCATCTTAAAAAATAATATTTTTATTATTTTGTTTAATTAATTATACTGATTATGTCTTCCAAAATTAAAATTTTGGGATATTGCGGTAACTGTTATGAAATTGGAGTGTATAAAATTTCTCTTTTTTTCTCCCAGACTTCTAAATATACAAGAATGAGAGGTCATTGCATTGTCCATTTCCCTACCTAAGGTAAAAAATTGGGGGAGATGGGGGTGAAAAGGTATGGTGAGGGACTTCGGAGGAATAACTTTTGGTTTCAATATGACGTCACAAGAAGCAGGTGTTGTTTTCATATTTGCGTGTGCGTTGAATATTTACTGAAATGTGTTCGTTTATGCATTAAAATTCTACTTAGTTAGTATATAAAAGTATGATGAAATTTCCATTTAGAGTAAAAGTTAACCAAATTCGTTTAATTCGTCTTTTTTCGTTAAAAAATCATTAGTTTCCTTTGTTAATTGTTTAATTATTGAAACTCTTTGAGGTAACGACTGTTCAAAAATTAAAAAATATGTTTAAATTTCTATTTTAAGTTGTGTATTCTGATTTTATATATATATATAAAAAAAAAAAAAAATAAATATGAAGAAATCAGTTAAAAATTTAATATTTTCTGTTGTTTTGCTTAATTAATAATGTTCATGAAGGAAATGGTTGTCCAAAACTGGAATGCATGCTTAAATTTCTTTTGCAGTTGATAAAAATCGTAAGAAATCAGTCTTTTTCTATAAAAATCGATATTTTCCATTGTTTTTTACTTAATTATGAATGCTCATTAAGGTTATAGCGTTTGAAAAACTGAAATGTGTGTTTAAGTTTTCTCTCTTAAGTTGATAAAAATCGTAAGAGATCAGTCTTTTTCCATAAAACTTGATATTTTCCATTGTTTTTTTACTTAATTAACGATACTCATTAAGGCTATAGCTGTTGAAAAACTAGGATACATGTTTAACTTTCAACTTTTAAGTGTTACATTGATCATATAGTTGATAAAAATCGTAAGAAATCAGTCTTTTTCTATAAAACTGGATATTTTCTATTGTTTTTACTTAATTAATACTACTCATTAAGGTTATAGCGTTTGAAAAACTGAAATGTGTGTTTAAGTTTTCTCTCTTAAGTTGATAAAAATCGTAAGAGATCAGTCTTTTTCCATAAAACTTGATATTTTCCATTGTTTTTTTACTTAATTAACGATACTCATTAAGGCTATAGCTGTTGAAAAACTAGGATACATGTTTAACTTTCAACTTTTAAGTGTTACATTGATCATATAGTTGATAAAAATCGTAAGAAATCAGTCTTTTTCTATAAAACTGGATATTTTCTATTGTTTTTACTTAATTAATACTACTCATTAAGATGTCTATCAAGCAAAATTCAAATATATGTTTAACTTTCTTGAGTTAAATTGATAATCTCATCTTGTAGTTGAAGAAATCTAAATAAAATGGTTAAAAACTGAAATTTTAATTGTTTCGCTTAATTAATAATACTCATTAAAATTACGGTTGTTTAAAATTCAAATACAAATTTAATCTTCATCTTATAGTATGATTCAATGTTGAGATGTGATTGATAATATTTTTAATTAGGGAAGGTTGTTCACCTATCCTGTTAGAATAGAATGTTCCTTTTTTCCACTAGGGGGCGCAGGAGGGTGGCGGTGAGATGGTGGGAGCAGGAGGGTGGCGGTGGCACGGTGGGAGCAAGAGGGGCAGCCGGAGGTGGGACAGCCGGAGGGGTGCGGAGGGGCAGCCGGAGGGGTGCGGAGGGGCAACCGGAGGGGTGCGGAGGGGCGGCCCCTCAGCCCCTCCGGCTGAGCCCGTACTGTCCTTTTCCTACTACTGTGGTTCTTAATGGATAAATGTTATTTTAGATGATTTATGAGAAAAAAATAAAAAATTTTCAAGTCGTCAAAATATTACATACAATGTTGAAAATCTAGAAAAGACGTTTGATGTATTGCACTGCAAGAAACCCTAAGCAAATACGGAATATTTTTTAATAGCTGTCTGCTTTTTTCACAAAATTATGTTACCAAAAAAAAAAAAAAAAAAAAATTAAATTTAAAAAACATGAAGTGTTTAAAATTATGTACTTTGCATGTTTTATGCTTGTAAAATATTTAAATAAATATTTTTGCGTCATTGTATCTATTTGCATATATTTAACTTAGTTTAGATACAATGGTGCAAAAATATTTATTTAAATGTTACTTTTGATTTTGGATAGCGTAGCACAAAAGATAAGCCAGTTTATTCAAATAAAACATTTCAGTGCATTATATATATTCAGTGAAAGTGATGTATTTAACAGTGTATTGGAAAATGAAAAGTATTGTTTAGATATGTAAATGTATTTAGATAATAAATAAATAAATAAATGGAATTTTAAAACATCGTTTAAAGTCTCATCAAGGCGTCACTTAAATTTTGATATCATAACTTTTAAGATTCATATTTCGAAATTATGAAAGATGTAAATGATAAAGCATAAATGAATAAATTTTAATATATATATATATATATATATTAATAGCATAGCGTCACATAAATTTTGATATCATTAGTTTTAAGTCCCAAATTTAAAATCCTTAGAGATGTAAGATAAAGTGCTGCGTCACAAGCTTTTAACCCGTTCAGGGTTTTTTGTATTGATACATTTATACAATTAAAATTACAAACTCTATGAGATCGCAACATATCTTCAGCATGAAAAAATGAAAAAATGAAAATGAAAAAAACAACAAAACAAGCGAGGCTGAATTACTGTAACGAAATCAATAACATTTCAACCTATTCATTAAACTATTTACATTTCTTAATACTAAAATAGTCAGCATTGTAATTACATTGCAAATATTTCAAAACAATTGAATATTTAATGTGTTAGCAATGATCTTCAAGATATTAACAAACAATAACCAATAAACAAATTAAAAAAAATATGCTGATATGAAAATTGCGAAAGATTTTTTTTTCTTTATCACTTACCTGTAATCATCGTGACAATTTTCTTTAACATGTCGAAATTATGTACTATAAAGATTATTATTTGCAAATAATCAAAATATAGAAGGCTGCGACCTCTGATTTCAATCGATTCTCTAATACTATTTGGTGTTTTCCATATCCGAATATTCAGCACTGTAATTAGATGCGCATGTATCCCAAACTAATTGAATTTCTACTGAGTGCACAATGATCTTCAAGATAAGTTAAATAGAATTAAGGTGCAAACACACGGGCATGCAAACTGTTGGCAACAGTTGGCTTTTTTGCTGTAGCGACACGGTGTTTATTTATTTATTTATTTATTTATTTATTTATCATTTATTAGTTTTGCGGCAAGGGGATTGGTGACCGGTAAAATAGGAACTTTTCCGTGAAGTAGGGTTGAACTCTTTATCTCCGGATTCTTTGTTCATTCTCCCTCGTTCTATTATGTAGAAACAAAGGGTCCTGTACAAAAATCATAAGACACCTTTTCCGAGAATTAAGCTGAGTGGATTCAGTTGACAAAAATGTGCTCCAGCATTAAGATAAGAACACACAAACATACAAAGTGTCGGCTTTTTTTTTTTTTTTTTAGCTACGCGATATTTTTTTATCTCTAATAACATTTACATAAGAATGATCTGCAAAATAGGAATCTTTCCTTCAATTAGGCTTGAATTCTTATCACCTGATCCATTGTTTATCTCCCCACTTTCTGTAGTGAATAAATTGCAGAAAGGAGAAATACAAAAGAATTCATAGAAATCATGTGACTGAATCAAAACAAGCATGTGCTCAGAGCCTTATAACCACATAGAAAGTTCCTTCCGTCTGTCCACTGATTAAATCGAGTGGCAATGTGCAGTCATCAAAGAGCAATTACGATGCTAATAGACAATAACACGATCAGGTCTTGATTATATCTCTCAAGAACCTGATGCCACCCTATTCATCACATGTCTGTTAAAACTGTGCTCAGTAATTTGCATATCCCCGTATCCAAGATTATAATACTTCAAATAAATGGAGTTACTCGATAGGTAATTTACGTTCACTAATCTTTCAACAAAAGCTGAATGTAATCGACACGTTGCACGACTTAATTTTTTCGCTACCCTTGAAAAATTCACAGCCTGACAGTGAAAAAATACTCACGAATCACAACCTTTAAATGTGAATGAAATCATTATTTAGTCGATGACCTCAAAAGTGCAATGCATCAAATAACATTTGCAAATAAATAATTTTAAATATTACAGAAAACCAAAGAAATGAGGTAAAATGCTTTTTAGATGCGCTCGTAATTATGTAAATGCGTAACATCTATAGTCGTCGTTAAGTCCGCCCATCTGTCTGTCCGTTTGTCCTCAAATAATAGAGCAGAAATTACTTAACAAAATCGTTTGAAATTTAAAATATATAATTGTTGCATAATTTTGTCGAGTCATTTCAAATGTTATGAACATCGCATAGTTTAATTACAGGAACAATCAAAAGCATTCCATTACATTATGGTCAATGGTAAAATATTGTTTTAAGATCATTTTAATGATGTTACACCCTTTCAAACAGGAAAATAGGTGTGCATTTATTAAAGTGTACAATCTGTGTAATATGTGGTGCATTTGTTTTTTTATTATTCATTAATGGAATTACACAAAAGAATTCTGTTACATAATGATACATGGCAAAATGTTATTTCGGCTTATTTCATTCGTGTTAAATTATTTCATGTATAATGAAATTGATATACGTTACTGAGATTTATCACAAGTTAGCTCCTGTAAAATAGAATGTACCAACAATATTTACAGGGACTCAAAAAAGATTTCGGATACTATATTGCACCAAAAATACCAAATATTCTGTGATTTCAAACGTAATTTCATTGTTGAAAATTAATTGAAAAATTAATTAAAATTATATATATATCTTAATTATTTAAAAATATGTTAGAATCCATAAGTTAAAAAGCCATAGTCAGCTATTCATAATAGTAAGAAATTGGCACTAAGGATGTCTTACCATTTGAAGCACAAAGGCAAGTGAGCATAATGTCCGGGCTAATTTTCCAAATCTTTTCTCCAAATACTGAAAAAGAAATAAATAAAAAATGAGATTGAAAATTGATGTAAAACATATGGTTCTAACAAAAAAAAAAAAACTAAAACTTAAAACATTAATTATTAATTTCTAATTAATTTAAAAAATATCAATAATGTTTCACTAGCATTGTCTTGTAAACCGGTTTAAAAAAAAATTTATCTGGATTTATAAATTTTGCTTTTTTTACTGTAGGTCAATTTGAAAATACATTATATCTCTAATCATAAAAAAAAATCTTGATTTGTTTTGCCATTCAAATATAAAAAATCATGTGCACAATGCATGCAAGAATAATTCTTTTTCAAAAATTGTATTATCTTTAAAAAACAAATTGAAAAATTTCATATACGTATGTACATTTTTTTTTTATTAAATTTTATTGATAAAATAAATCTTTCTTAATATGTGTTTTCAACTTTATGATTAAAATGTAATTAGATAGAGTGATGTGAATTCATACAGAGCTCACTTTTTCACGTATTTTGTTAGCTCAAAGGGTACTTGACCCCTTAATGTTACTCTTAAAAGTTGCTTAGATGGCTAATTATATGAGCATGACTCAAAACTAGAGATCGATCACAGGTTCGGTATTGTTTTTATTACAAAATCTGAGTTTCGCTAAAAATTCGTTTTTAACGAAAAAATGCTACTGAAAATTCGGCCAAACCGAAATTATCTGTATTCCAAAAATCTCGTTTCTTCCTTTAGAAATTTTCAAAATTAATCATCGATTTGAGCTGTGTTGTCTCAAATGAGACTATTTATTGCTATGAATTTTATTGTTTATAATTATCAGTCATGACCTATTCAAGAGGTGTGTGCAAATTATAAAACATGCCATGCGTATATGACTAAACTTTTTCATGTGCTGATTAAAAGCAGCAGACTTAACATGAATAGGAAATTTTTTATCTGAAACCACGGAAGTGTTTCGAATGCTCTTTGGCAAAGTTCTAGTTTAACAAATAATCATTCACAAAAATAAAATATAAATCGAGGTATGAATACCTAAAGTTAAAATTTTTTTCAATTAAATGAAATTTGTACAATTAGAAAATCTTTTTTTGTCGTTGATGAATTAACTAAGTTTTATTTTATATGAAAATAAAAAGTTTTTGATTTAAGAAAAAGACAGCCGACTTGGGGCACACATGTAACTAATTAATAATTATTAAATTTAAGTATAATTAATTAATAATTATGTTTTTTTCTTTAATGTGTATACTTAATTAATAATTATGTATATATGTATGTATTAATTTACTTTAAAAAATTTGTAGACCTTTTTGTTTTCTTTTTCTGCCGAAGTAGGAAGATCACCGATATAAAAATTTCGGTTTCGGTTTTGGATTTAAGAACCTGTTTCAGTTGATTCTTACTCAAAATTATTAAGCAAAAGATGCTGTAATTTCAGATTCGCATGTTTGAAGATTTTAGAAATCGATTTCTGTTTTTAAAAAATGTGTTTAAAAGACCCGGCTGTTTGTTTAGTCATAAGCCTTAAGCATTCTACTGAACCCATTTTGATTTTATTTTATGAAAGTTGCTTATTTGTAGATGTACTTGTACTGGCAATCGTGTATTTTTCTCATACATACGCCAGAGAAAACATGCAATCTCACTCATTAACCCAATGAATTCTAGTATGGCCGTGCCAAATTTAATGTAATTTTTTTCTAATTGTTTTTTTTTTAAAGATTTATATACCTGAATCCATGGAGTTCTGTTATTGAAATCGGCATAATTTTTAGGTTATTGTAATTTTATCTGTTGAACCCAGGAGACGCCCTATTCTTCTCCCGCATGATTAACACGGACAAAGACAGGGAGTTAGTTCGCTCTGCTCGTTATCAAATTTTAAAAAAGTATTGATTTATCTCAAGCATTCCGGTGCATAAATAATGACTGTCAACGAGGCATATTTTTGATTCTTTATTTCGATTAACCCGAAACTCCTTATTTACTCTACAGCACAATTAAGAAAATTATTCTTATTCAAAGAAATTGGATAATTATTCTCATTCGCTCTATTTTAAATGTTTTGCTGCCAGCAGAAAAAAAAATCAATATTTCTAAATTTGGCAAAATGGCTATTTAATTAACGAACGAAAGAAGTAAGAAACCATTAACCTAAATGATATCTTTATGATATTCATTCAAGTTCTTATGCATTACCATGCTGGTACGACCCATAGCCTCGTTGATTGCAGTAGATAATGACCGATAATTTGAATGGTACTTATTGTATTCAAATCAGAAATTACATAATCAAGCACATATATGCGTTTTTTACTTTATAAAGTTGGTATTCTTTTATTTGTAAATAAATGGTTGCGTGCAGTTCAGCTCATAAAATAATTATGTAAATAATAACTAGTAAAATAAATAAATCTGAACATACAAATTATTGATTGACTAACATTTTCCATAAATGTTTCTGCGCTTAACCAATTCTTTATTCTTATTTAAGGTGGCAAATACACTTGCAAATTAGTGGCTGTTATAGTGAAGTATATTTTTCTCTTAAGCTATTGAAGCAAACTTAATGGATGTTTTAATTGTTTGGACAATAGCTAAACTATATTTTTATCAGAAAAATTGATTAGATTTATAAATTTTTTGCTTTAAAAGTATTTTTTTTTTTTTTATTTTATTTTTTTTTTTTATTTTTTTTTTTTTTTTTTTTTGCGTAAACAGGAATAATATACGAAACAGTTCGAGTCTAAAAAATAATAAGCAAACAATTAAGAAAATAAATAAATTTCCATGAATAATATTTTTATTGTGACTCTTTTGTGAATATTGTTTGATGCATGTAACTGGTTATCGACATTTATTGTAGCATTTAAAGAAACATGAAAGCCATGGCAATTATAAGTATAATTATTCATTTTATTTTCAAGTGAATGTCTTCCGTTTCTTTTAATTATTTTTGAGCTAAAAATATACTTAAAAATTTTCATTATCAAAAAAAATTGTCATATTTGAAATGAATCATTTTTAAATTTGAAAACCAGAAATATCACTTCACAAAATTTTTAATATTTTAACAGATTTTTCGATTATTTAAACAACAATATTCCCAAATAACAATTTATGTAAGCCCCAATATTTGGTATAGAGTAAACTTGTATTACGCTTTGTTTTATTTTTTTTAAATTTATTAGACAAATTCCAAAACGAATTTATAACACAATTATATGTAGAATCCCAGTTTGTATATTAAAAAACTTTCAAATAAAATAGATTACATTGTAACGGAAGACATCTGGGGGAAAATTTGAAATGCTTATTCTATTGAACTATTCATTACCAATATCTGTAATTCATTTTTATTCCATTACAGCATATTGCACAATTATCTAACTGCTGTTTGTCTTCTTTTGGAAACTGACTACTATTTGCCCTCTTTTTTAGCTATTTTAATTTTTGATGTGTAAAGGAAAACAATTATTTATGATAAAATTATCATTTTGCAATGATCTAACGTTATAAACGACTTCTACAACACAAATTATCCGGGTAATTTAACCTTCCTACCCTGTTCAAATTTTACTCAATTTTGATAAAAACATTTCACATCAGAATTGTTATCTAAAACATTTTAATATATCTAAATGACTTATTTCTCTGAATCTGTTATTTAACATTCTTTATGAAAAAAGTTCTGGTCCGAATCGTATAAAACAAATTATAGTTATGGATCGATTAGACTCATTCTGGGTAAGGAAGGTTAAGAAACCCAAAGGATTTACCTCTTCCAAAACCCGGTTGACAGTAAACAAGTAAAAAATCTTAATTTAAATTATAAGTAAGTCTTGGTTCTTAAATGTATTTTAAATTCTTCATAATTTTTAATTTTTAAGCCTTAAATGCTTGATTTTTCAAAAATCGATTTTAAAATGTTTTTCAGTTGTCTTTTCTTAAGTAAATTATGGAAAAAATACTTTTAGAAACAATCATATTTTGTTTTAAGTATGGTTTACGGGTAAAAAATAATTTATTGCTATTCAGAAATACTGAGCTTTATTTGAAAAATAGTATTTCTTTATAAAGTTCTATAACATTAAGTACACATGAACTTTAAGAACTATGTTAAGAAATAAATTTTACTTAAATATATATAGGATAGTTGCACCATAAAATTTAACTAATAATAACAACACATTGCTCAGTGGTGCACAAAACAGGAATAATATGCATTTGTATAATTAAAATAAAATAAAACTTTCAACGTTTCGCGCCGTCTTCTGCGGGCGTCTTCAGGAAAATATGATAATGGAAGGACTACGTTTGCATCTTGATCGAGAGATAATATTTCTACTAAATTAAAATCTAAATGAATTAAAATTTTAAAAAATGTTGCCACATACACGTGAGTAAAAATTAAAATATTGCAAGGAAAAAAATACAATAATATTCTAATAGTATTTTAGAAGCCTAAATTGTGTATGTTGCTGAACGGCAACACACGGCATTTAAGGGTTAATTATTTAAGTATTAATACTTGAAAAATTGAAAATAAGAATAAAAAACACTTTAAAAAATCACTAAATACTTTAATCAAGTTTTTTATTATATGCATTTTTATTTATCCGATTCAGTAATAAGCAATGAGAAAACACTTTTCAACTAAAGATAACTTTTGTAGTGTTTATATATTTAAAAAAAAATTCACTTTTGAAACATGTTTACAGATATTAAAGATTTTTAAAATTTACATATGTAAGGCAAGATCAAAAACAAAGGCTCGATTTTCAATTAATACTTAAATGTTAACTATCAATCATTATCAGTCAGTCACACTATTATTAATGATATTCAAATTTATTTTATACCAATTAAATATCCTGCAGTTAGATATAATAATATCTGTCATATTGTTTATTGTGCCTACTTATGAAATAATAAATCTGTCAATTTCTGGGGACATTATTGAATTAATTAATCTATTCTCTTGAAAATTATTAATTTATCTCAGTGTCACATATGAAAATTTGCATGTCACAATCAATAAAACTTCGAAAAAAATATAATTAATTGGTAACTTTTATACAAATCTTAAACGAATATTAATCTTAATTATGTTACAGTTGAATGGTTTTTTATCGTCTCTCTGTTTATCCAAGAACTGTTGCTTAAACTAATTGTTTAACAAACATTTTTCGTAACTTTTCGTAAACGTACAGTTGAATAGGATTAAAACGCATTTCAAAAGAGTGAATAAAAGTAGAATATAAAGTGAACTCGTATATTAAATGTGATTTTCCTAATTTTGCAGGAACTTTAATTATTTACCCATAAATCTTCTAAATGAATTTTAGACCTCTAATTTATGTGTTTAAGCTCAAAAATTGAGTTTTTTACAGATTTAAAAAAAAAATTTATTTGTATACCACTTTAACTCATTTCAGAAATTTACGTGTATTCCATTTTGACTTATTGTTTTATTTTATAGAACTAACTGGAATAATAATAATAATAATAATAATTATTATTATTATTATTATTATTATTATTATTATTATTATTATTATTATTATTATTATTATTATTATTATTATTATTATTATTATTATTATTATTATTATTACATAAGAAGCTATTTTTTTAATCGAAAGAAAAAAATATTAAATCACTGAAGCAAAACCCAGTTTTTAAAATGATGTTTAGTACTTGTAATTAATGCCTTTATATTCTATCCTTTTTTATTATAAGAAAAAAAAACTATGTTTATTAATCTTTGTGTAAAAAATATTATCTTAATAACAAAAAGCAAAGGATATGTAAAAGAACTATCCAACCACAGTTGCATTTATTTAATCTTTACGAGTTTCATTTTGGCTATGCATTATGTACATTATTAAATATAATACTGGTGTAACTTACATTTGAAGTTATATCATAAAAGAATTTCATTTTTTGCAAGGGTACGTAAGCTCCTTGACTTTCATGGCAAAGTATTTAGAATACCTAGCTATTACAATATTTAGCCGTGGTTCTAGACATTAGAATACTTAGCCATCACTACGGTTATGTTCTTAAATTTATATAATTACGAATGCGCCTAAAAGCAGAAAAAGCCTTACTATTTAAGGAACAAGAATGTATAATTTAATTTCATTAAAGTGTTTTATAATACTTTGAAAATGAGTTTGAAAGGGAAATGAATTTCTATTATGATATATAAAGAAAAATGTTTTGTATGATTAAGAAGCCTTTGCACTGTTAATGCAAGTAACATAAAGAAACTATAGGATATCACTTGCCTACAGCCGATTTCTGATTGAAGTACTTTTTCAGAATTTCTGGAAAATAAAATTTACGCCTGATTGATATTGCTGTAGTATTTTAAGTAATTTAAAACTGAGGCTTTTTTAAAGTTTCTGTCAATGATTGAATATCAATAACTAATTTTCTATTTTAAACAGACTTTCAGCGACATGAACATTGTGAATCATTGACATGAAGGGAGTCTTTAATATTAATGCGTATTTTCATTTAAGACATTTTTAAATAATGAAATTAATTTTTAAAAAGTTATAAGTAATTTTCTTCTGCGTATCGAGCTCAGATGAGGTCGTATTAAATTTCAAATCGCTCTGGTAAAAAAAAAAAAAAAAAAAAAAAAAAAAAAAAAGGAAAGAAAGAAAAGAAAAGAAAAGAAAAGAAAAGAAAAGATCGTAAACTCATTTCTGATACTACACGCCAGACGGTAATTAGAGTGATAGAAAATGACCATTAGTATTCGTTCTAAAAACATTCTCTATTCCAGAATAGGTTTATTTTTTTAAATTACAATATACGCGAAATTTTATTTTCCATCATTAGACCTAGTTTCGTAGCCTTATTATCGCATTTTACTATACCGCAAATCGTTACATAATACTTTGCCATCTAAGGATTATAATCGTAAAATCAGGCGATTCTTTAAAAGATGGTATAAACTGGAGGTACCCTTGATGGACTTACCCCCCCCCCCCCCCAGTGGTATGAAAATCATCGTTGCAGCTGTTTGACCTTTTGCTACAGCACCATTGAACTGAATAAATCAAGTATATCATGGCTAGGATGTGCAGCGGCAGTAAAAATCAATGTTTTCTCTGACTATAATCTGTATTATCAGAAATGTTGAGCTGCAGGCACATGCGTATTTTCTCTTGGTCAATTGAATTTTTCAAACAGTGATGTATGCCTTTTGTATAGGACCTTTTTGCGGTCTCTTCATAATAGAATGAGGGGAATGAACAAAGAGTCAGGAGATAAAGAGTCCAACCCTACTTGACGGAATGGTTCCTGTTTTGCCGGTCATCAATCTCCTTCCTGTAAAAGTAATTAAAGATTAAAAACACCGCATCGCCACAACAAACAAGCCGAAACTTGCCGAAAGTTTGTATGTCACCGTGCTCGCACCTTAAATATTAGGAAATCTTTCGTTTTAACAGTAATTTTGAGTAAGTTGTTATTTAAATCGCTATTATTTCTTTTATATTTGAAGTCAGATAATCTATTTGACGTAGTTCATTAAAGGATATACATATTTAATAAAATAGTTTAAATAAATGACACATTAACACCTTGTAGTACACCTTGTACAAAGGTGGAAGATTAAGATTTTAAAAATAGTATAAGAGTTTTATTTAACTGTTGACATGTTTTAATTCTTCACATGCCAACAATTAAACAAAATTATTTTACTGTTTTCAAAATCTTAATTTTGCAGCTTTTTAGCGATTAGAAAGAATGTATTAAACTAACTGTTTTTATTACACAAACGATTTTCATGTCCAACATTTATTACCTAAATGAAAATATTATTTAGATCTTGTTATTTAACCTCCCTATTCCGGATGTCGGCTACAAGAGACACTAAATAATAATATTTAAATTAATTTAAATGCTTTCAGAATTGATAAAAATACGTTTAGATTTTTTTTTTTTATTATTATTATTATTATAAATGTGTGCATATTACAAGCATCGACATATATAGAATGATACATGTTGGGAGAAGTTGTATAGTAATTTTGAACTGTTTTTTGTGGTCTCTCGTACTATTCGTTTCAAGACTGATGCGGTTAATATTATTTCTATTAAATATAACCTCTTTTACCTCAGTAATGATTAATAACAAAGTTTTTTTACGTATATTGAAGCTAAAGTTCAAATAGAGGATATTATATGCGCACTTAAAGAATGGCACAGATTTTAACTCAACCACTGCACTATGAACAACGCTTCTCAAATATTCTGTTTAAAACACTGCCCAAGGCAAATCTGATGCTATATCTTTCAAGATTTACGGAGCTTGTAAATAGTACCAATACCGACTACATACTACCGGCCTACCCATTTCGCTAAGAACCGCCGAAAAAGTGAAGCTGGATCAGCTTCAAACCCTAAACCATTTCATTGGACCGCGTGTGAGTCCACGTGACACAAACCCTGCCCAAATTAGCATTGAGTAAGCTGTTTTCTGATCGGTGCACATGGCTCGGCACGTGGTCATTGTTTTGGTTCAGGGTTTGTACGATTGGTTAGAATAACTTGGGCAAGGTATCAGAGTTCTCTGGCGGGAGATTTCATACATTAATCTCAAATAAATGAGCCTATAGATCTAGTCGGCCTTGACAGTACTTATTCTGTGAATTTTCCTTTTATATAATAATATAAATGAATCGGTAATTGTTAAAAGGAAGTAAATTCATATTTTGATAGTTCTCAATTTAAGATTTTTGCTTACTTCTATATTAACAAGAAAAAAAAAGTATTAGATTCGTGAAAATTTTCAAAATCCAAATTTCGACAAATTTACATATTTTAGGGGTCAGAGAACCCGGAAAACATGTTTTACAAAATGTCTGTCTGTGAGTCTGTAAGTCTGTCTAGCTGTATGTGAAGAAAAAAATTGTGAGCACTCTATCTCAAAAAATAATGCACGGAATTCTACAAAAATTCAGATTCTGTTAGACCTTAATATAAACTAGATCTGAATAGTTTTTGGTGTATATTGCTCAACAGGTGACGCTGCTTTGCTGCATTATTCACAATTTCTACAATAGCCATATCTCAAGAACTAGAGCATGCAATTCCATAAAAGTTGAGATTTATTTAGTACGTGATATAAGATTGTGCTGATTAAGTGTTGGTGCAAATCACTCAACAGGAGGTACTGCCATAGTAATAATTCGTGATTATTGCAATATCTGTACCTCAAGAACTAATGCACGAATCTTTCTAAAACTTCAAATTCAGTTAATCTGTTATACAGATTACTGTTGTTTAGTTTTAGTGTAAATTGTTCTACAGAAGGCGCTGCTATGCTACATTTTTCACAATTTCGCACTAAATGTGTCTGAAGAACTAATGCATGGATTTTCATCAAACTTCAGATTCAGTTAGTACCTGATAAAACAGCGAAAACTAGTCAGATGTGGCAATCCCAAAACTTTCCTCTATCTTATGCTTGTTAACACTTCAAGAAAAATACAACATAGCTGCGCCACCGTTAAATGGTTTAAACTAAAATCTAGTCAGTGACAGTTTATATCAACTTGTAACTAAATCTAAAATTTGATGAAAATCCGTGCATTAATTTTTGAGAGAGAGCTTTTGCAAAATCTTAAAAAGAAAACTGAATAACAGCGCCACACGTTGGGTGATGTACACCAAAAACTAATCAGGATCATTTGTTATCAGATACTAAATGAATCTGAAGTTTGAGGAAAATCCATGCATTAGTTCTTGAGATACATTTATTGGGAAATCGTAAAAAATGCAGAATAGCAGCGCCATCTACCGGGCGATTAACACCAAAAACTAAACAACACTAACATATCAGGGACTAAAAGAATTTGAAGTTTAAAAAAATTCGAGAATTAGTTCTTTACGTAGAGCTATTGCGATAATAAAGAAAAATGGACCACGGCAGAGCCAGCTGTTGAACCATTTGTACCAAAATGTAATCAGCACCATGTTATGTTGTGTCAAGTTCTAACTAAGTATAAAATATTATAAAAATCAATGCCCTAGTTCTTGAGATATGGCTTTTGTGGAAATTGTAAAAAATGCAGCATAGCAGCGCCACCTGAGCGATATACACCAAAAACTAATCAGATCTAGTTTATATCAAGTTCTAACAGATCTAAAGTTTTGTGAAATTCCGTGAACTAGTTCTTCCGATAGAACGCCCAGAATTTTTTGTCACATACAGACAGACTGACAGACTGACGCTTTCACATGCTTACAGACAAACATTTTGTAAAAACGTGTATTTCGAGTTCTCTGACTCGTATTAATCCATCCAAAATTTTCACGAATTCAGATCATTTTTTTTCTTTTTTGTAAATATAGAAAAAAGTAAAATGATGATTTACAAATGCAGAGTCTTTTGTATATGTATGTATTAATAGAAAAAAAATATATTATACGGAATTTCTTTTATGTAACATCTATTCTGACTATGTCAGGTCTGTAAGTATGCAATAAAATATGTCTTACACACATATATATACATATATATACAGGGTGTATCTAAACTACTGGGCAAATCTTTAAGGGGTGATAGTACATATCAAGACAAATGATATTACATGGGAAACTAAGGTCCCAAACGTCTTCAGAAGGAAATAGGCACCATCAAAGTTTAGGGTCCAAAATTTGAAATGATTTTAAAAAACAGAAAAATTGATCGATTCATTTGTGGTTTTCACGAAAACTATTCTTTATGTCAGAATTGTCTTTAAAATAAATTATAAAGATAAATTTTAAAAAATGCCAATAGAGGACGCTTTAGACTTTGGAGTAACGAAAAACTATTTTTTACCGTTATTTTTTGCATCTCATATTTTTTTTAAAAGTTAGACACAAACTTAAATTTTGAGCTCAAAATCTGAATCGTTGAGAGTGGTTAAGTAGCGCTAACTGAACTGTGTCCGATGGGTCTGGGAAAGTTCAAATTTCAAATGATTATACAAAACTGAAAAATTGGTCGATTCGTTTGCGGTTTTCTCTAAAACCATTCTTTATGTCAGTATTTCCTTGAAAATAGATTTTAAAGATAAATTTCAAAAAATTCCGTTAGAGGACGCCTTAAACTTTAGAGTAACCAACAACAATTCTTAACTGTTATTTTTTGTATCTAATTAAATGCTTGCAAAAGCTTAGGCTTAAATTTTGAGCTCAAATTCTGAATCGTTGGGAGGGGTTAAGAAGCGCAAACCGAACTGTGTTCAGGAGTTGGAATGTTACACTGCCTACCCTACGAACACAGTTCAATTTTTCGCTACTTAATTACTCACAACAATTCAGATTTTGAGCTCAAAACTTAAGTCTAAGCTTTTAAAACATTTATTTAGATTTAAAAAAAAAAATAAAAATAATAACGGTTAAAAATAGTTGTTAGTTATTCTAAAGTTTAAGGCACCCTCTAACGGAATTTTTTTAAAGTTATCTTTAAAAATTATTTTTACGGAAATACTGACATAAAGAATGGTTTTAGAGAAAACCGCTCACGAATCGACCAATTTTTCCATTTTTTATAATCATTTGAAATTTGAACCTCCCCTTCCCCATTGAACACAGTTCAGTTTATGCTACTTAACCACTCTTATTGATTCAGATTTTCAGCTCAAAATTTAAGTTTATGTCTAAATTTCTAAAAAAAATTAATGAGATGCAAAAAATAACGGTAAAAAATAGTTGTACGTTACTCCAAAGTCTAAAGCGCCCTCTATAGACATTTTTTGAAATTTATCTGTATAATTTATTTTCAAGACAATACTGACACAAAGAATAATTTTAGTGAAAACCGCAAATCAATTGAATAATTTTTCTGTTTTTATAATCATTTGAATTTTGAACCTACCCATTCCCATTGAACACAGTTCAGTTAACGCTACTTAACCACAGATTTTGAGCTCAAAATTTAAGTTTATATCTAAACTTCTATAAAAAAAATTAATGAGATGCAAAAAATAACGGCAAAAAATAACGGCAAAAAATAGTTGTTCGTTACTCCAAATGTCTAAAGCGCCCTCTATCGGCATTTTTTGAAATTTATCTTTATAATTTATTTTAAAGACAATACTGACATAAAGAATAGTTTTCGTGAAAACCGCAAACGAATCGACCAATTTTTCCTTTTTTTATAATCATTTCAAATTTTGGACAATAAACTTTGATGGCGCCTATCTCCTTCGGAAGACGTTTGGGGCCCTTAGTTTCCTAGTTAATATTATTTGTCTTTATGTGTACAATCACCCCTTAAAGTTTTGCCCAGTAGTTTAGATACACCCTGTATATATATATATATTTGACTCAGGATAACAAAAGATAGTGTAAATGATGAGTATTATTTGATTAGGATATTATTTGATAGCATGCAATATAAAATGATTTTAGTAGATTTCAGAGAAAATGTAAATTAATAAAATAAAAGTAAAGTAACAAACCTGACATTTTTTAATTAAAAATAATAATACCCATGTTCTATTGCAAAAGTGCGTACAATCCTTTCTATTCATCGTAATTCCATTTCATCATTTCCAATTTTCCATTTTGGACTAAATTATCTGTGTAGAAACATATTTACTCTTCCAAATAATTGCAATTTCACGTTAAAATCAAAAATATGTGTTATATATTTCCGGTGTTAAAACGGACATTTTTTTTTACCTCACATTTATATGCAAGTAAGTACCTACAGGACGAAATACACTATATTGCCATTGATTATTGGACACTTGCGATTTTAGACATTTTACTAAATATCTAGAAAAATACATGAGGAATCATCTCGAAACTCTTAGTGTATAAATATAATTATATACGCCATACATCGCCGTGAAGATTTTTTACCGAAACCCCATAGGGGACCGTCAACAAATTAAAAAATAATTAATATATTTTGAATAACCCTGTCAAAACTAATGTAGCAAAAGCGCTCAAACTCTAGATTATGATTGAATGCTTTATTGTAATACGCCTTGTTCATTTTTATGCAAGTAGCATGCATACTCGCAGAGTAATTAAGGTTTTTATAAAAATGGTCCCAAATTTTTGCAAGTTTTTTCCTTATAATTTTCAGAGTTCTTGATATAAAATAATATTTTTTTCAGAAAATATGACAAACAACATTGCACACAGTACCTTGTAATCAGAATTAAAAAATAATGAAAATTTTGTACAAAATGAGTAGGTTTACTAAATAATTTTTTACTGCGCATGCGTCAACGATATCAAAATTTCATTTGCATATTATGTTAGATAAATGTATAGAACAACTTTTGTGAAAGTCACGAAATCATAACTTGAAAATTCTAAAAATAATCGTCAATTGAATTAGTTGAAAATCCTTTATTCTCAAAATGAAGCAAAAACCAGAGGGGTTGTATCCATATATTCATTGATTAGTGTCAATATAGAATACACAATACGGGATGTACTACTACATTTGGATAAAATCCCTCATTTTTTTGCTTCATTTTGGAAACAACGGATTTTGTCCTTTTTCTATAGACGATTACTTTCAGAATTTTCAAGCTATGATTTTGAGACTTTTACAAAAGTTGCTCTATACATTTAGCTAACATAATATGCAAATGGAATTTTGATATCTTTGACGCATGCGCAGTAAAAAATTATTTAGTAAACCTACTCATTTTTCATACATTTTTTATTATTTTTTAATTCTGATTACAGGGTACTGTCTGCAATGTTGTTTGTCCCATTTTCTGAAAAAAATATTGTTTTATATTGAGAACTCTGAAAATTATAAGGAAAAAACTTGGAAAAATTTGGGACCATTTTTATAAAAACCTTAATTACTCTGCGAGTATGCATGCTATTTGCATAAAAATGAACACAGTGTATTACAATAAGGCATTCAATTATAATCTAGAGTTTGAGCACTTTTGCAACATTAGTTTTGACAGGGTTATTCAAAAGATATTCATTCTTTTTTAATTTGTTGATGGTCCCCTATGGAGTTTCGGTAAAAAATCTTCACGGCGATGTATGGCGTATACAATTATATTTATACACTAAGAGTTTCGAGATGATTCCTCATATATTTTTCTAGATATTTAGTAAAATGTCTAAAATCGCAAGTGTCCAATAATCAATGGCAATATAGTGTATTAATAAAAATTTGATGCTAACTATTTAAACATGTACAAGGCATATCTAAAAACTAATGTTAATCAAAAATAATAAATTTAATTTTTTTAAAACTTAAAAATACCTTAAATATGAAAACTGTCTAGATATACAATAAAAATATTTTGATTCAAAACAGAAATTTCTTCGTAAAATAAATTAAATACAAATCACAAAGAAAAAAAAGTGAAATATGAAAATTAAATAATTGTCTTTATGTGTACTATCACCCCTTAAAGTTTTGCCCAGTAGTTTAGATACACCCTGTATATATAAATATTTGACTCAGGATAACAAAACATAGTGTAAGTGATGAGTATTATTTGATTAGGATATTATTTGATAGCATGCAATATAAAATGATTTTAGTAGATTTCAGAGAAAATGTAAATTAATAAAATAAAAGTAAAGTAACAAACCTGACATTTTTTAATTAAAAATAATAATACCCATGTTCTATTGCAAAAGTGCGTAACAATCCTTTCTATTCATCGTAATTCCATTTCATCATTTCTAATTTTCCATTTTGGACTAAATTATCTGTGTAGAACATATTTACTCTTCCAAATAATTGCAATTTCACGTTAAAATCAAAAATATGTGTTATATATTTCCGGTGTTAAATCAGACATTTTTTTTTTTTTTAACCTCACATTTATATGCAAGTAAGTACCTACAGGACGAAATATTAATAAAAATTTGATGCTAACAATTTAAACATGTACAAGGCATATGTAAAAACTAATGTTAATCAAAAATAATAAATTTAATTTTTTTAAAACTTAAAAATACCTTAAATATGAAAACGTCTAGATACACAGTAAAAATATTTTGATTCAAAACAGAAATTTCTTCTTAAAATAAATTAAATACAAATCACATAGAAAAAAAGTGAAATATGAAAATTAAATAATTTAAATAAAACAGTAAATTAAAACCAATAAAATAATTTAGATACATAATAAATCATAATTGCATTTACCTGATAAACTGTTGACACTTGCATGTCAAAATATACTGGTAGTGACAAATACGAAGACAATATGGTGCCGAACACAAATCCAACATTTAAATAAGCCATATGAATGCCGAATTTGTACATTTCGGCAGGAACCCCAATGACAGTTATTGCAGATAAAAATGAAGCCATTAGAGAAAACGCAACCGGAAGAATAGACATGTTTTGTCCAGCTAACAGGTATTCCTCTGTTGTTTTTTGCTTGCCTCCGGAAAATCTGAAATAGACTCCGATTCCTGCAGACACCAGGAGCATGAAAGCAAAGATAATGTAGTCAATAGTTCCCAATAATGTTTTTTCAACTTCCATGGTGGTAACTTTTTTTTATTGATGTTTATACAAGTACAGATGACACCTGAAAAGAAAATAATATTACTAAACGCATGCATAATTGTTCAAATATTAACCTAGAAACAACAAATTAAATAAGTACATTTTGGTCAGACCTGAAACAGAGTTTACTTTTTACTTTTTTAAAAATATGTTTAAGCTAAACTCAACCAATCTTGCTGCATCTTGCTGACATTTTCATTAAAAACAAGTTGGAACTCGCATGTCTGCCGTATCAAATTAGGTGCGTTCGTACTATAAGGAAGTTTTAAAAATATTCAGATCTTGGTGTAATGGTATACATACTTCGGATACAGTGAAGTATCCGAAATCTTTTGTGTACCCCTGTAAATACTAACTAATTTCTGTTATACAGTAAATAACTTATAGTAAACCTCAGAAACGTATATCAATTTCATAAAATATGAAACAATTTTATGTTATTAAAACGCGCCACAAACAATGTTATATACATATATAGAATTATGCGATGCAATACTTTTGTATAACCCTGTAAATTTATAAAAAATATTCTTTGCACCACACATTTTGCAGAATATATATTTTAGTACATATTTTATAGATGCAAATCAATTTTAATTATATTCGAAAGAGTTGAACATCATTAAAATGCACTTGAAACTATTTTATTGTATTAAAAGTTTCTCTGTTTTTTTTTAATGCTTATAATGATGTTTAAATTATGTTTCTATCTAAATTAAAAGAGAAAATATGATTTTTTCGTTTTGGTTTGTTTTTAAAATATAACTTTCAAGCAATAATTGTTATGGAAATGACTTCTTGTGAAAATGCGTTTTTCTGCAAGATGAGCTTTTTCACAAAGTTTCTCAGATTTAATTTGTTATAACTCAAGAACCGTAAAAAATAAACGCTTCAAACTTGGAATATGTCTTTTTTTATTGTTTTACTTTAATTTTGATTCTAAAAATTTGAAAAAACGATTTACTTTTTAAAATATGGTTTTAAAAAAATAAGTTAAACCATTTTTTTCAAATTTTTACTTTAAGTATATTTAATTTTTTTAATTAATATTTTTTAAAATTCTGAATCAAAATTAAAGTTTAGATATTTCTGTTTATTTCAATGTAAAGAAAAATGAAATTCTACAAATAATATTTTGAATTATAACGATTTTAAATTGTCCCGCTTTTTTAATAAATTTTAAAACTTTTATGTGATTTTGCTTATAAATAACAGGGTTAATCATTAATAAAAAATTCAAAATTTTAACTCAATAAATAAAAAATATTTTAAAATATGTCCTAAACCCCCCTTAAGACAATTACATTTTTTTTTTTATTTTTTGAAAATCTTTTTATGCCAACTCAGCCAATCTTGTTGCACCTTGTGACATTTTTATTAAAAAAAGCAAGGGGGGGGGGGGGAGGGGGGAATCCGATTTTTGTCAAATAAGCAAATAAAATAAATTTTCTTTATAAAACAGACAAAGAATATCAAAACGGTAGAATAATAGAATAAACAACAAAAAGAAATTTTACTAAATTCATGTATATCTGAATTTTTGTAACATGCAGGAGTACTTTCAGGCAATTTATTTCATTCTAAATCAAAGTTATAATTTAATTACTCTGACTAGGGCCCTTTCATTTTACAACAAGTCTTTTTAAATTTTGTCTTAAGACACGCTTGCATTTTGATGAGTAAATACAAAAAGAAAGTTCTCTAGTTACACTGTTAAAAATTTGAAACTTTTGTTGCATCGTCACTCCATCCCTTTTATAGAGAACGATTACTTCAACCAATTATGGAAATTCTCATTAGACAAAATAGAGATATTCTATAAAAGCGGTGGAGTGGCGATGCAGCAAAAGTTTCAAATTTTTAACAGTGTAGATTTGATAATAGTAAAAAGTACACATTACCAGCTAAAAATAAAACAATTTGTTCATTAAATTTCACTTTATAATATTTTAAAATCCCGTCAGTGCACAAAGATTTTTTATTACATCGGATTAGCTTAAAAAGATTATTGAATAATTCGATTATAAGAAAAACCGTATAAGATCAATTTTACTTTACCGAAGTTTTTATTATTTGAATTATTTCTTTCTTTTAGCATCTATTAGAAGTTTTTTCCGAACATAAAGTAGATGTATATAATAATAATAATAGTAGAAATAAGTAGTAACAATAATTGTAAGAACAACAACAACAATAATAATAATAATAAAAATAATAATGGCGATGACGATAATAATAATAATAATAATAATAATACAGCGTATATTTTAATCAATTTATCTTCATAGTAATTTTCTGTTTCTCGTAGATTTCTGTACAAGAATTTTGCAATCTGAAAGAGATGTTATTAAAGACCTATTTGAGGTCAAAACTTAGATGACAGCAGAATGTTGAAACAACCGTTACATAAATCATCATATGACATAAAAGTAATCACTTTCTGGGGGAAGAAAAAAAAATTAATAACACAAAAAACGGGACACTTCCTGTCAGAAGTCATGTTAAGCTTTTTAAACAAATCTGAAGAAGCCCAAAAAAGTGTATTTTTCATCAAACGATTTTTTTATTACTTACCTATCATACGTAGTATAGGTTAAATCTTGCAATCGTTTTGAAAATCGAAAAAAAAAAAAATACACGGATTTACACGCTTCAGACACTTGAGATTCCGAAAAACATATTTTTAGAGAGAAAAAAAAATCGCCGTCCGTCTGTCTGTGTGTCTGTCTGTAAACACTCTATCTCCTGAAAAAATTGAGATAGAGACTTGAAATTGGGTATGTTCTTAGTATGTAAGAATGGGAAGAAGCTTATTTAATATCAGTAACCTCGATTATCCGGAACTATTTTTTTGGACTCTCGAAATATTTGTTCTGATGAAAGATGCATACAAATTTTTGAATTCTTTTATTTTAAGGAGTGAATGTAAACGACAATGAGAAACATAAATTTTCCATTAAAAATTATGTTGATCGCATTATTAATTACCGAGATATTTGTAATCTTATTTTCCATATTCTTCGATTTTTCATGACCCTATATTTCATTCAAATTTTAATTCAAAGATATATTTTAATTGAAAGAGACGCTTAATCTAACGCACTAAACTATTAGTTAATATAATTATCATTTTTGGAGTTATAAGGATGCTTCTTTTACGCAATTTGGTATTATTTGATCTCCTGTCGATCAAAAAATGTTGCCAACCTGTAAGATTAAATGCCAATAATAGCTTATCGTAAATGTCAGATTCGCTTGACATTAAACACGTTACATTTGTTTGTTGCGTCATCAAGTGATTTTTTATTCTATGTTTTATTTGTAGTATTATTAATATTTTAAAAATTTATTTTTCATTTGGTTATTTAAAATAAACATTATGCCAATTTGTACAGTTTACTAATAGTTTGGCGGTTTATATCATATATCGAAATGGCGTCAACGGGATAATCAAGTAGTACCCGAAATTCAGTAAATAGAGCATTAGAGCATTAGTATGTATTAAAAATATTTAAATATACATTTAAATTTAATTTTGGAATTGCGATGCATTTTATAAATAGATTTCTCATGCTTTATTTTCATACTTTATAGTATGCATGTCCATGATGGGTAAGTATTACGTTGGCCCCCAACGACTAGCTTTTATATGCTGTCACTTGTCGACAGTAATTTAATATAAGTTCATATATAATCAAATGTAGTATATTCAATTATAAGTTCATATGTAATCAAATATAGTATATTTGATGACATAACATAAGAATTAATATCAGATAAAATTCCGTTTCTTCAAGTAGCAGTTAATTAGCAGGTTTCGGCATGTAAGATGGCAATATTTTATATCTAAACTTAGGCCTTTCTAATTTTAAAATTGATAGTTCTTTACTTTATTTAGATATTATGATTATAAATCAGTGGAGCAGCTTTGGGGAGGGGGAGTCAAATTATTTTACTACCAGTATTATTGTATGCTAAATTTTACTTTTTTTAAATGTATAACGTTCTATGAAAAATAAAGCCAGATTTTCTAAATAATAATGCTGATAGTAATATTACCGACCCCCGCCCCCTGAGAAAAAATTACGTCACTATTATGGACTGGCTGAAAATGGTATCACCTTCTTCAAAAAATTATAAGTAGAATATCAAACAGGAAGTCATTTTGTCAAGTAGTTTAAGAAATTATGCAGGTGAAAATAAACATTTTGCAAGAATGCCTTATATATATGTGTATCTTTTATTCAATATTTTACAGTGATTTTTTTTATTAATGTTTAATTTTGACTTAAAAAAATTAAAATTGTGCTTTGATTTGCATCCACAGCACGCAGCATTTTTCAAGAACTAATAAAGAAATTTGCATGAAACGTGCATAAATATCTTCATTTTAAGTTAAAAAATAACTTATTCTGCAAATTTAATATTATAATTGCATTAATTACTTAAAATTGGCATTTTTCGATAAAAAGGATTTTTTAAAACTTTATAATTTAAATTCTAAAAATAAATAAGAAGCTTTCAAATGAAGTATAAGTTCAAGACATATTAGTTTTACACCATTATCAATATTTTGGGAGTGATTCTTGAACCAAAAGTTTTGCCACAGTCTTGCGCACAGTAAATCAAAAAACAACATTAATTTTTTTAATCAAAATTAAACAGTAATAAAAAAAATCCCTGTAGAATATTAAATAAAAGATATATTATACAGTTGATATTAAAAATTGTATGCATTTATGCTTCATAAGAACTGAGAAAAAAAATGAAAAGTATCATGTTGCTAAATTGCATGGCCAGGTAAAAAGTGAAAATTCCCAAAATCCTTTAAATGACGATTTTTTTTTCACCGAAGATTGGCATAAGTTTTCTATCTATCAACTTAGTTCACCTGTTTCTTGATCCACAGAATTTGGATAATGCTGCAGTGACCTCCTTCATGTATATTTTTGCAGCTTGTATAAAAAAAAATACAAGCGGAATAATGCAGTGGGGATGTTATTAATGTAGTTTATTCAGCCGTCTATTATCTTCAGCAAAATGTCGTCCAATTAATGCATTGTAATTGGAAGTTCTGTTACCACAACATTTTTCAATCAATTACTCTTCCAACCGAACAATTCCGGCCGCTAATTTCACATATGTACACTCACAGCGCAATCTGTATCAGTACTACCTTCCGATTGGTGTTTACTTTTTTTTTTTTTTTTTTTGTAGAACACTTTTACACGGTTAAAAATCTACAACTTTTGCTGCAGAGTCACATCACTGCTTTGATAGAATATCTCTATTCTGACCAATGAGAATGTAAGACGTTTGTCTTAATAACGGCGTGAGTTCTCACTATAACCTCAATATAATTGTTTATCTTCAATTCTTATCATTAATCAGAATTAAATAGGAGAGTAAATGGTACTCACCCGATGAATTCTTCTTCATTGAAGTGTCCAACAATTAGATCCACCATAAGGGAAGGGAACCGGGCATATTCACATGTTGATATATCCACTGCACTAATTCATCTTGATAAAGACATATAACATTATTATATGGTAACTGTAAAACACACACACAAATTATTATATCCACGCTTCTTCATTTTCTACTTTATTTTTTAACACGCGAGAAAAACAAACACAGCAAAAGGGTAGTGCTCACATCAAGCTACAAAAACAGAGAACAGAATGAATTTAAATCGATGCACACATAAATCATAATGTAGAAACAATTATTAATAAAAAAAGAGTCATTTTGTAAGTTTTGACAGTTTTGTAAACCTGTAATTGTTCACTCGTAATCACTGTTTCCAAGGTCATGCTAACAAGCACTTAACTTTATTTATGATGCCATGATAATTGTCACTTGTTGCACAACGGAGGAAATTATTTACGAATTGCGCAATGTTTCTATCAACTCCTCCTTAATTTCTGAAGTTGTGTTGTCACTCAGATGCAAGTTCTTCCTGTGAATTTCAAAAAGAGGTTTGGGCAGGGGTTTCGTGAATAAGTCAGCTATCATGATTTTGGTTGGGCAATATACGAGTTTTATTATGCCATCTTGTTTCAGTTGTTTTATGAGATGATATCTAAGTTCAATGTGTTTTGTTTTACTTGAATGTTTTTCAAGCTCTATCATTTTGATAGCCGACTGATTATCCTCGAAGAGTTCTATAGGATATGTTTGTGAGATATTGAGTTCTTCAAGTAAATTCACCAGCCATTTGACTTGATTAGCTGCATTAGCTGCTGAGATGTACTCAGCTTCGGCAGAAGATAAAGCTATGCAGGATTGTTTTTTAGTTGACCAAAGTATGGGATTTTTACCTAGCAAATATACATTACCACTTGTCGATGTTCTTGATTCTGTGTCTCCACCCCAATCAGCGTCCGCGTAGACTTCTAGCGTTGGTTTTGAATTTCCATCTATAACTAGATTAAAGGTTTTTGTTGTCTTAAGATACCTCATGACCCGCTTTACACTGTTCCAATCTTTCATTCTTGGCTTTTCGTTCCTTCGGCTTAAGATGTTGACAGCTGCACAAATGTCAGGTCTGCTCACTGTGGCAAGATATAAGAGTGCACCTATGGCTTGTCTGTACTGTGTGTTGTTTGGTAAAATATTGTCATCATCTTTAAAGTGAGTGTAATTTGTTTCCATGGGTGTACTACATGGTTTTGCTTCTTGTAAATTGAATTTATTAATTAACTCTTCAATTTTTGAAGTTTGGTTAATTAAGTAGCTTTTGTTTACCTTTCGAATGTTCATGGATAAATAATTGCTTACGTCCCCTAAATTCTTTAATTCATACTCTTTATTTAAGTTCGCGATTATTTCCTCAATGGTTTCGTCTTTTCCTGCAATTAAGAGGTCATCGACGTATGTTATTATATAGGTTGTTTCATTGTTCCTTTTCTGTGTAAAAAGACATGTGTCAATTTTACTTTGAATGAAATTCATGTTTTTTAGTGTTTCTGTTATTTTACTATGCCACACTCTCGCGGCTTGCTTAAGTCCGTAGATTGCCTTATTTAATTTACAAACTTTGGTTTCCTGGTTTGGTTCAACGAATCCTTCCGGCTGCGACATGTATATCTCCTCATCAAGTTCCCCATGTAAGAACGCGGTGTTAATATCTATATGCTTAACATTTAAGTTTTGGTGCAACGCCGCTATTAATAATGCTCTTATCGTAGTATACGATATGACCGGTGCGTAGGTTTCGTCATAATCCTCTCCGAACTTTTGCGTATATCCTTTAGCTACTAAACGTGCCTTATATTTTTGGATTTTTCCGGTATTGTCACGCTTTAATTTATAAGTCCATTTACAACCTATTATTCTCTTATTCGGTGGAGGATCTACAATTGACCATGTTTTATTTTTTCTTAAAGAATTCATTTCGCTCTCCATGGCTTCTATCCAATTCTGTTTTACCGGAGAGTTTTCCATTAATTTAACTTCCTTATAATCCTTTGGTTCATTAATTTTGTCATCTTTGACAATATATATTAGCCTATCAGGAGGTACGCCTTTATTTATTCTATCTGAGCACCTTAGTTCCACAATTTGTTGTTGAGACGCAGATGGTGTTGTTTTTCCGTTCGAAATTTCTATCTCTACGAGATTTTTACAATTGCGTTTTTCGTCTTCATTTTGTTTTTGTTCAATTTCAGGCTTATCATTTACGTATTTGAATTTATTTTCAAGAAATTTTACCGTTCTCGCGATTTTTATTTCATTTCCTCCTACATATATGCGGTATCCCTTAGATTCATTGTCGTATCCCACAAAAATACCTTCAACAGCTTTATTATCTAATTTTTGTCTTCTGGCTTTATCAATATAAGCGAAGGCTTTGCAGCCAAATACTTTAACGTAACTTAAGTTTGGCTGTCTTTCTGTCCATAATTCATATGGCGTTTTTGCATTAGCTTTTGTAGGCAGTCTATTTTGTAGGTGGTTTGCCGTACAGATTGCTTCCACTCAGAACTTTAAAGGTAGATTTGATTCATTTAACATTGTCCTAGCCATCTCAACTAACGACCTATTTTTCCGTTCAGCCACCCCATTTTGACTTGCACAATATGGGACTGTATGTTGATGTTTTATCCCATTTGATTTGAGATAATTCTCAATTTCATCTGATGTAAATTCTCCCCCATTATCCGTTCTGATTTCTTTCGGTTTTTCACCAAATTTGTTGCTTATCAGCGCAATGAACTCTTTGAGTTTTTCATAGACTTCACTTTTTCTTTTCAATAGATAGATTATTGTGAATCGCGAGTAGTCATCAATAAAAGTCAAGAAATATGATTTCCCCCCAATCGTGGGTGTCTGAAAAGATCCACAAACATCCGAGTGAATAAGTTGAAGCCTTTTACTTGCTCTATACTGAGCAACTTTCGGATAGGGTTCATCAGTTAATTTCGCCTTAATACACGGTTCGCAATCTATATTATGTTTAGAATTGTTTATCTGGATACCTCTTACTAATTCCTTTTGTGTAATTTCTTTAATCGATGTTAGATTTCTGTGTCTTAACCTTCTATGCCATAGTTCTAGACAATTTTTATTGTTGCACGTTTGTGTAATGTTCGCGTGGTTTTCGTTAGCCAACTGGACTTCATAGAGGTTATTTACCTTTTGTGCTTCTAAGCAGATTTCTCCGTTAAGTTTGAAAGTGCATCGGTCATTTTTAAATACAAGCTCACATCCGTTTTGGGTTGCTCTGCTGACTGATAGTAAATTCGTTTCGATTTCAGGTACTAGAAGTACATCTTTAAGTGTTATTTTATGAATTTTATTATCCGATGTCAGCGTATTTAAATTTACATCGCCTGAACCGTAAGCGATAAGTTTTTTTCCGTTTGCGATAGTCACGTTTGTTTTTTCCCTCGATTTTATCTCTGTAAACATTGATTCAGAGGATGCAATGTGACTTGAGCTACCGCTATCCACAATGAATGTTTTATTTTCTATCCCTTTGTTATAAATGCATAATCTTTGTTTTCGCTGTTTCTCCATGTATTGTTTTTTCCTTCATAGCGATTAAACCTGTTATACGATTCCGATGCTTGTTCATTCTTAATATTGTTTTCACCCCTTTGAAAAGCGAGTGATGTAGAATAGTGTTTTTTGTAATTTTTGTTGTGTTGATTTTGTTGTGTTGTGTGTGTTTTGTTTTTATTGTGCCAACATTCTTGTGTGTTATGGCTTCTCATTTTACAAATCGAACAATATTTTGATTCTTTTTTAGCTGGAAACTTTTTCTGAGCTTTAAAAGCTTTCGCTGTATTATCAATACTTTCATAGTTTTCATTTCGACGATTAAACTCGTCAATCAGCTTATTTTTAATATATGACGGAGTTAATTGTGCTTCTTCTTTACTTTCGAGAGCAGTAATTAAATTATCATAAGACTGGGGCAGAGAGCACAGGAGGAGCGCGGAAATGTGGTGATTATCAATTATTTCGCCTATAGCTGCCAAATGATCAACAAGCTCCATTATTTTTGTAATATGATTTATCATATTTCCATTTTCTGCTAATTTTATACTATATAACTTTCTTAGAAGAAACAATTTGCTTGTGAGATTTGATCTCTCATGGATTTCTTTTAATGCATCCCATGTTTGTCTAGCAGTTTGTAAGTTTTTAACGTGAGTTATTTGTGAGTCATCAATAGTTAGATTTATCAATGCCCGGGCCTTCCTATCATTTTTGGACCATTGATCGGTCAAAGGGGTCGGTGGATTATCGGTTATTACATGGAACAGCTCTTCTTTAGTTAAGAGCATTTCAATTTTAAATTTCCATGTACTGTAATTCGTTGCTGTCAATTTTTCAATTGAATAATTATCTTTTAAGGTGGCCATTCTAATCTTATATTTTTATTTGTTTTTTATTCAATATTTTTTATTTGTGTGAAATTAGTATATCACTATGTTATCAAATTGATATATCTTTTTAGATCAGTCTCATAATCATTGTAAGACGTTTGTCTTAATAACGGCGTGAGTTCTCACTATAACCTCAATATAATTGTTTATCTTCAATTCTTATCATTAATCAGAATTAAATAGGAGAGTAAATGGTACTCACCCGATGAATTCTTCTTCATTGAAGTGTCCAACAATTAGATCCACCATAAGGGAAGGGAACCGGGCATATTCACATGTTGATATATCCACTGCACTAATTCATCTTGATAAAGACATATAACATTATTATATGGTAACTGTAAAACACACACACAAATTATTATATCCACGCTTCTTCATTTTCTACTTTATTTTTTAACACGCGAGAAAAACAAACACAGCAAAAGGGTAGTGCTCACATCAAGCTACAAAAACAGAGAACAGAATGAATTTAAATCGATGCACACATAAATCATAATGTAGAAACAATTATTAATAAAAAAAGAGTCATTTTGTAAGTTTTGACAGTTTTGTAAACCAGTAATTGTTCACTCGTAATCACTGTTTCCAAGGTCATGCTAACAAGTACTTAACTTTATTTATGATGCCATGATAATTGTCACTTGTTGCACAACGGAGGAAATTATTTACGAATTGCGCAATGTTTCTATCAGAGAACACTTCATAATGTAGTCAATTAGGCATTTTATATAAAAGCAATGGAGTGAATACGCAGCAAAAGCTACATATTTTTAACAGTGTACTGTCTATACACACCCGAATACCTGAACTAAAAATCGCTAAAAGATAGTTACTCAAAGGACAGTTTATTTTAAATTAAACTATAAATTTTAATTGTGGTCAGAAATTAATTGTATTGATGTTATTTGCTATTTTATGTCAATACATACCATCGATAAGAAAGTCATCCAAATGCATGTTATCGATATCCAAGCAACTTTAATTCTAAAAATATTCTAATCATAACTTTTTTTTAGTCGCTTAAAATTAAACCTTTCTTTTTTTAACATAATTATACTGCACTGTTGTATGATTTTGGCAATTTATCATCCCAGATGGATCTCGAGGATTAATTCACCCAACTAACACGCAGTCACAGAATTTGGTTTGATATTTGAATCAACACAATAAAATAAACCGAAGGTTATTTTTTGAAATTACAGTAAATACTGCATACGTGTAACACTGTTGATGTATTCTGTTACATTATAAATAATTTGCTCGTAAGCCAAAAACTTAATCCGTCACAACACGATTTTTTCTATTTTTTTATAAAAAAAATATTTGATATCTATAGATAAATCTAATAAAGCGAAAAACAGTAAAAAACATTAAAATTCAAATTTTCAGCTAAAATTTCATTTTTTTTATGGCGTGAAACCTATATACATGATTAGGATTTTAAATATAGTATTGCTATATTTTGCAATTAAATGGGCTTAAATTAATTAATTTGATCTGCTTAACACTCTGCGATTACCTTTATATTAATATCTTTAAGTATTCAGTAAAAATAATAAAAGTAAATTTTACGCGAATAGCTTGATCATTTTTTTTTTTCTATTTCGAAGAACCAATTCTAGTTTTTTGTTAAATGCAGCCATCTGACATGGACAAAATAAGTGTTATTCAATTCTTTGGACTATTCTTGCTCAGTTATAATCATTATCTGGCCAAATCCATTGCACATAATGAAAATTATACTGTTTTTAGGTATGTGCCAGATATGGCATATGGTGGAGTGAAGCGTTAAAGATTCAACGCATCAGAAATTTAATAGGTCCACTAACAGGGCATAGAAGATGGTATTTTATTTTCTTTCTTCCAAAGAATATGTTTTGAAATGTTTAACCCTTTCCGGCACACTGTGTCCAGTCCGGGATTACCTAATTTTAATTGCAAACTTACAAACAACACCGATAATATTTGAGCAGAATTTTGCTTTTACAATAAAAGATTACATTAAGGAATTCTTAATTTCTAAAAAAGTCGTTTGTAAATTCCGGTGACAGTCAATAACTTCTCATTTTACGAACAGAATTTGCCCGAGTCGGAAAGGGTTGATTCTTACTCTGATACATGAAAGTTAGGACAAGCCTAAAAATATTTATATCTGATGTAATTCACTAACATTTTAATTATAATTAGATAAATATTCTTATGGGGTCCACCACTGATTCGATTACCTTAGAATGTAAGCAAATCATCCACATGAAGCCTGAACATTGCCTCAGAGCTATATTTTAAAATCTCATTTAAAAAAAGAGCATCGATTTCTCCAATTTTTGCTATTACAGTTAAGTAGAAATATTTGATTTTTCGATGACAATTTTTCAAAATAAAGCGTTTTTAAATAGGTCCAAAAAACACAAAAATCTTCAAATTTCCTAAAAAAAATTATTGAATTAAAAATGTTTCTGTTTTTTATACTTAAAACGGCGTTTAAATTATGTTTTTTTTTAAACTAGAAATCAAAGTATTATTATTATTATTATTAATTTATGTTGTTGTTTTGGTTTGTTTTCAAAATCTAGCTTTTAAGCGATGGTTGTCAGAAAATGACTTCATTTGCTAATGTCTTTTTCTTCGTGATGAGTCTTTTTCAAATTTCTTGGGTTTGAATTGTCATAACTTCAGAGCGGTTAAAGTTAAATGCTTCAAACTCGGAACATGTCTTTTTTGAATGTTTTAATTTGATTTTGATTCAGGGAATATGGTGGCAAAAATATATTATAAATGCCACCTTTTTGTGATAGGCCGTGATCGCTGTTTTACATTGTGTCGTACACAATAGATTCCCAAGCCGAGCTCAAAAACGTACAGTTAAAAAGGACCGTTACATAATAAGCAATGGGAAAATTTTTAAATGAGTGTTGTCAAGAATACAACAGTTATCGCTCGCGGTGAAAAAACGCGCAACACACAGCAACCCTAAAACAAAGTTGCACAATCGGTAAAAATTAAGTTCTTTATACAATACAAAATGAGATGATAGGAAATAAAAATAGCAGTTATTTAAAACAGAAAAAAAATATTTAATTCGTTTGATATTTTATCAACTGAAAAGCAAGAAAGAAAAATCTAGAAATGAAGTGATATTTTAAAACTAATTTATTATTTGTTTTCTATTTATTATTATTATTTTATATGCAATTTGGACACAAACACTCAATAAAAAAATACCTATTAAAAATTCTTTTCTTTTAAATTAAATTTTAAAAGAAGGGGGGGGGGGACTAACATTTGAAATATTAATATTAGAAATATACAAAATAAAATACGTGTTACATCACAGGAAACTATGGATTTTAAAATAAAAGTTACATAATTTTTTTTCCAAATTTTTTTTTAAATATTTTTAATTTTTTTTTAAATCTTGAATTAAAATTAAAATTTAGATATTTTGTTTAGTAGAGTGTAAAAAAAAAATTGAAATTTACAAATAATATTTTGAGTTATAACGATTTTAAATTACAAAACATTTTTAATAATTTTTATTAGATACTTTGTTTATTTAGATGGGAAAAAATTGAAATTGTACAAATAATATTTTGAGTTATAACGATTTTAAATTACCAAACATTTTTACTAAATTTTAAATTTTAAATTAAAAAAAGGGAGAAAATTTATTATGTGATTTTGTTTACAAATGATATAATTAACCTTCACAAAAAATTTATTTTAAAATATGTCCCGAACCCCTTTAAATAACATGCTTAATAATTGTTATAAGTACATGCTCCAGAGATGGAAGGCACAATAGTCCAGCAGTTAATCCCTTGGGTACGAGCGACCGATATACGTGCCGCATAAGGTGCTCAGAATCCGCGATTATTCTCATCAAGAAGATTTTATTGTAAATATTGACTTATTTAATCCGCGTATTTTCCCAGATTCAATTGGACAAGAATTTATGTTTCTAAAAACCTGTGATTAAAGATTAAAAATTCCGTAAAAGACCGTCTCGAAGGGGGTTAATATTGGCTATCTTGAATACGAAGGTATCAATGAATGCTATTTTAAATGCAATTTATTACAAAAAAATTCAATTTTTTTTTAAACTATATCTTACATTGAATAGGAAATTCAGTAATTCAATGTACAGTCTGCTCTCAATAATTCGAAATCGAATAAATCTAATCTTCGCTTAATTCGAACTTAACATGAAGTCCCGAAATTTTCAATAGCAAATAACGTGAAAATTTTTTATTTATTCGAACTCAATTTTTCTTGATTTCGTTTAATTCAAACAAACGAGATTCCAATTTTTCATTTTTTCTTATTTTCTTCCGAACTTCAGATCTGTGAAGTAACTTCCTTACTTTCATTTTTGTCAGAATTGTTCTGAACAAGTACTATACATTTGGTGCCATGCATTTGATATCCGCTTTTTAAGTGTCCCGTCTATCCATCAAATGACACCTCCACCCCACTTCGTTGTTCCTGATCACTTATTTAGTTTATGTATTTATATCTTTTATTTTAATATTAAGTCATATTCTAATAATAATGTAGCGAAAATTTATTTAAAAATACTATAACATTAATTTATTTGTAATAATACCATTTTTACCATGTTTTCCTGTCATACTTTCCATAATTCGAACATTTCTTGTGATCCCGATGTGTTCGAATTATTGATAGCCGATTGTATAAGAAAAGATTTAGGATTAAAATCTGAAATTTGAATTTTCTTTTTCTAATTTTGACATTTTGTGCTATTTGGTCGCTTTAGTGCCATTTGCACTCTTCTTGACCATTGTAAACATTTATCCTTAATCCGTTATCATAAAAAAAACATAAACAATTATAAAATTCACGAGCCATCAATTATTATAAAGAGATTATTGTTACACACCATTGCTTTTCTTCATGGCACGAAAAACATTAAATTAGGCTCTTAAATTGTTAAGTGCATTGTGATTCTTGACTAACGGAAAATTACTATACCCTTGGGATAATGGATGTTTGGCTTTATTTCATTGGTAGCGTGTAACAAATGATCTTTGTGAATTGAGAATTCCTCTCAGAATCAGAAATAGTTTTTAAAATTATAAACATCGTGTATGTCAGAAAAGTAATGAAACATAACTGAAATTCAAGAATAGGTTGTCGTGCTAATTGAAAAATGAAAAAGATTCAATGGTTAAAAAAGATGCAATATGATATTTAAAAAAAACCCAATGTCTCGATAATTTCAAAATTAGCCAAAAAATTCAAATTTAAGAGTTTTATTGTTGAACCAATTTAAAATTTCTGAATTCCGTCTAAAATGTAATAACCAATCAGAAAAAAAAAATTGAAATTATTTTTTACGGATACATTTTAAATAATCTATATTAATAAGTATATTCAATACGAATTTTCGGCTAAACTTAGTTGAAAACGGAACTGAATTTTCGGTCGAATCCTACTTATAATGAATCCATCATTTCTAACAGTTTTTTATAATATTTTCTTAATTTATTATAAATTATTAATAATAAATAACATGAAACTATATTCGCATAAAAGAAAAGTTATAAGTCGAATGATACTATGGACAAATGAAGATGATTCACTTATGAATCACATTCGTTAGCCGAAATTTTCGTTAACCGAAACCATGTCTCCCCGTTCAGTTAAAATACAACTGAGCTCTGTTAAGTTAGCTAATACATGCAAGAAAATATCTGTTAGTTGAATTCATATTCGATAGCTTTGTGTGGAAAAAAAGGAAAAAACAATTCGTTAATAGAAAAATTCGTTAGTAGCGATACCAAGAAACCACTATATTTCACGAAATCTCTTTCAGTAGATTGAAGTTTCTTACAAGATGAGTAGAGCAGAGTAAAGGATTAAAAGTATACTTTATATCATTAATAATAGCTATATTTCTAATAAAATAGAAAATTAAATTAATAAAATTAGTACAAGACAATTAAATAAGTAGAATTTTAAAAACATTTTCAGCGAAACAAAGTTATGCAACCTTCATTTTAAAAACTTTTTATCCTTGGCATTCTGACAAATAATTATTAGGAAATATTAACTTATTTTAAAATTTTAATAGCTATAAGAATTCTGATCCATAATAATAACCCTGTCTTCTCTATCAGCTTTCTATTACTTCTTTCAACATATTGCAAAATATAAATTAAGTAATAATATCAGAATTTTTCTCTCGAAAATAATCCTATGAGTATTTCAAGGTGTTTCCATATATTGAATTTTTTTAAACCATAAAATTTTCATTTCGGATGACTCTGTCTAAAAATGTGTTAAAGTAATTTTAAACAAATGGATTAACTTATTCCGAACCTGCCAAATTCCCTTTATATACTATAATAAAAAGAGGGATATTAAAGGAATAAAACATGTACAAAACAATCAAGTAAAGCACAACAATTATAACTAGTCAGATGTGTCAATCCCAAAACTTTCTTCTATCTTATGCATGTCAATACTTCCAGAAAAATGCAGCATAACAGCACCACTGGTTAGGTGGTTTAAACTGAAATCTAGTCAGCAACAACTTATGTCAACTTATTACTGAAACTGGAACACCGAAGGCTAATCAGGATAAATTTTTTATCAGGTACTAACTGAAACTGAAGTTTGATGAAAATCCATGCATTAGTTCTTGATACATTTATAGCGAAATCGTGAAAAATGCAACATAGCAGCGCCATTTGTAAAGCAATTTACACCAAAAGCTTAAACAATAGTTCTTGAGATAGAGCTATTGCGATAATCAATAATAATGCATTATGGCTGAACCACCTGTTGAGCGATTTGCACCAAAACGTAATCAAAACTATGTTATATCACGAACTAACTAAATATAAAATTTTATAAAAATCCATGTACTAGTTCTTGCGATATGGCTATTGTAGAAATTGTAAATAATTCAGCATAGCAGCGCCACCTGTTGAGATATATACACCAAAAACTAATGAGATGTAGTTTATATCAAATTCTCACAGAATCTAAAGTTTTATAAAATTCCATGCATTAGTTCTTGAGATAGTACTATTGAAATAATCACAAATAATACACGAAGGCAGTGCCACTTGTTGAGCGATTTGCACCAAAATGTAATCAGTACTATATCAAGTAATAACTAAATCTAAAGTATTATTAAAATTTATGCACTAGGTCTTGTGATATTAATATTGTGGAAATTATGAATAATGTAGGATAGCAGCGTCAACTGTTTGAGCGCCATACACCAAAAGCTAATCAGATCTAGTTTATATCAAGGTCTAACAGAATCTGAAGTTTTGCAGAATTCCGTTCTTGAGATAGACTGCCCACAAAATTTTTGCTCTCATACAGACAGACTGACTCACAGACTCACAGATTTACAGACAGACATGTTGTAAAAACATGACATGTTGTTTTTCGGGCATGACAGACATGTTGTTTTTCGGGTTCTCTGACCCCTAAAATGTGTGAATCCGTCGAAAACTGGATTTCGAAAATTTTCACAAATCTTATATTTTCTTCTTGTTAAGATAAAAGAAAGTAAAAATATATCTTACAGAAAACGAACCTATTCAACCTTCATTTACCAACTGTATTTTTACATCTAAAAAAGCTATTTGAAATTGTATTCAGAAGTTTTAATAGAGTTATATTACTTCTAATAATGTAATGGTGTTTTTCAAATTTCCATCGCCTTCTTGCACCATATCATTACCAAATGTAAATAATAAATAATAAATAAGCTGAAATTCTGTTTTCGTTGCAATGTTATGAGTCTTTCAAGGCATCTTCGTGAGTATATTGAACTTTCTTACAAGATGAGCGGAAGTTCTAAAATTCTCATTACCTACCACTCCAGTGTGATGAAATCTATAATTTTCGACATTTTTACCATGACCTGATGCAAACAAGGCCTTAAAGAGGTCAGTGTATTTCAGCTTCTATTCATTGCGAAGGTAAATTATCATTGTGAATCAACCTGAAGTTTCCATTTTATTATTATTTTTTTTTTCATTTTAACGACTGACTGGTTGATTATTTTAAATTACAATGTTAGAATGTTTGCGGCAACATGTACTTCTTTATTTTTAAATTAATAAAGAATAAATAGATAGGTAGTTAAAACGAAGGAAATAAAATTATGAGTTACGGTACGAATTAATTTGTTAATAGGTTTCAGTATCGTTGGTTTCTATAATAAACCGTTTCCCTCGTTGTCTTTGGCCTTGTTGATGTTTTCCGACGTCAAAGCCATATTGATTTGTTTTAAAAACAACAGGTAGATTGTTTTAAAATTACAGTGTTACAAAGCTGGAGGCAATAATTACATTTCTTTAATTAATAAATAAGTAGATATAAAGAAAGGAAGCAACATTCCGGGCTTCTTATTAACTTCTGTTGGGAACGTGTCTATGGATGGAAGAAAAAAATATTTCTTTTTAATAAGACAATAATGTGATTCCTAGTTGTTGTTTCCGATATTAATTCCATTTCTTAATATTATTGTAGTATCGACTATTTCATGAGCGGCTGGTTGGACAGTTTTAAATTACAATGTTGCAAACTTAGAGGCAATAATCATATCTATTAATTTTTTTAATTAATCACTAATTATAGGCATATGGATGAAAAAAGGTAACAAAATTACTAGTTTTTTCTTAAACTTGTTTTTATGTTCCTCATATTAGATAAATTGTTGCCGTCTGTAACAAAAATGCCTTCTTGCGTTGTTTTTCTCCGACATTAATCTTACAAGGTAGAACCCGTCAAATTTTGACAAAAGAAAATGTTTAAGAAGGAACTGTTTCATTAACTTATAATAAACCTACAAAATTAGTTATAGTAACAAATGCATTTTATTGCGTCTAACTCTTAAACAAACGATATTTATCGTCAAATTAACAAAATATTCTTTCTATAAAACGCAGTTGTAGAAATTTTTAAAATTAAGCTTTAATCATACATGTAAGCAGTAAAAAAAAATAACGATATATTATTATGATAAAGTTATCGATTAAGGTTCTTATGCTAGTATTCCAAAATGAGAAAAAGCAAAATTTATTCAACTTTGACTCAATCATAGAATTCTTTTTCCCGTGAAATCTAAACCCGGCATCATTTTCACCATATCAAAATTTACAAATGTACATTTCACATCTGTATCCACGTTTAAAAAAAAAAATGGGATTTTAATTTGATAATTTTGATTCAAAACTTGAAGTCTCAATGCTATTAGCTGAAATAGATATTAAATTGTTGATATTCTTTTACGTGTAAATCAAATTTTGTAAACGAAGTTAAAATTAACCGAGTTTTATAACAGAAAATATTTAAATTTATTTTTCCCCTTTTAATGAGAAAATGGCAACATAAAGATACAGACTCATTTTTTTTTCCATTTTTTCCTTTTCTTTAAATAGAAATGGAGTACTCCTGTTGCCACAATTAGAAAAAAGATATTAAAAGCTACAAAAAATTAATATTTCAAAAACAAAATAAGATACAGCTTTCAAACAAATTTCATTTAAAAGTACATTTTTTTCCTACACGATGGTGTAAAAATTGAAAATGTGCGATATTAAGAAGTTTAAAAACTTTTAGTAGCAAAAATTGCATTCTTGAAATTCATTTAAAATTTGAAAGTGTTGTCATACGCAAAATGACGTATGCGTTACTCACAAATACATTTGGCTTTTACAATTTATAATATAGATATCGCAACATCAAAGCCTGTGTGAAATTGTTTTTTATTTCCATTGTAAAACTATGAATCTTGAATATCTTTGAATAACTAAAATAATTTTAATACAATTTTCATAATTTGTTAAGTTGCAATAGTAAAACTTTTCATTTGAAATATTTTTATAATGAAAATTATTTAAAAATTGTTAGTTTGTTTTGATGTAAAGAAAATAAATAATTGTATACACTGTAAAAAAAAAAAAAAAAAAAAAAAAAAAAAAAAAAAAAAAAATCTGTAAAAGTACAAAATTTTTTTTAGGAAACTGAGATTCCTGGATCTTTTAATTCAGCGGATGCAATAAAAATTCATGTAACCATTCTGTTACAAAAAATTTTGCTTTTACCGTTGCATAAAAAATTCTAGGGATCGCAGTTTTCTAGAAAAAATTTTGTACTTTTACAGATTATTTTACAGTGTAGATGACATAAATAAAGGGAAAACTTATGTTTTCAAAATTACAAAAACTAAACCGCGAGGAAAGACTAAAATGTTAAATTGCACATTTTCTTCAGTTAAGATATATGGTACTCTTCGTGCAATTTTGTTATGATGACATTTTTTAACGATATACAGTCAACTCTCGTTAATTCCAAATCGGATAAATCGAATCTTCGCTTGATTCGAACTAAACATGAAGTCCCGAAATTTTCAATAGCAGAGTAATGCTAAAAATTTCTATTTATTCGAACTCACTTTCTCTTGACAACGTTTAATTCGAACTAACGAGATTCCGATTTTTCATTTTTCCTTATTTTTTTCTGAACATCAGATCCTTGAAATAACTTTCTTTCTTTCATTTTTGCCGGAATTGTTCTGAATAAGTATACATATAATCCCATGCATTTGATATCCGTTTTTTTAGTACCCCGTGTGTCCATCAATGTCACCTCCATTCCATATTCTTTTGTGTTTGTTCCTAATCCCTTAATTAGTTAATGTATTTACATCTCTTAATTTAATATTAATTAATATTCTAATGATAACAGCCGAAAACAATTTGAAAAATACTATAACATTCATTACTGTGTAATAGCGTCCCTTTAAACATGTTTTCCTCTTATACTTTCCATAATTTGAATTCTGGATAATTCGAACATTTTTTGTGGTCCCGACGAGTTCGAATTAACGAGAGCAACTGTATTTTACATTTCATTATATAGATGCCTCGATAGACAAGTGATAAGTATTACTGTGTAAAATGGATGAAGAATAATGATAGAAATATTACTAAGATATGGCAAGGATTTTTTTCTTTAGTTGAATTTCGATCTTTAGTTCTTTTTCTTGCTTCACCTATATTCGGAAATCTAACATCCAATAGTGATAATAAAACTCGTTGTAAACTTTTCAATATATTATAACATGTCTTTTTTTAGAAAGAGAGTTTAAAATTAGGGTAACGAAGGCAGAACACGGAGAAAATTAAAAGCCATCCACCCTCAAATAAATAAACGAAAAATTCGGAACGAATTTTAATTTTAATGTCACTATTATTTTATTAGTATTATTTATTCTAAGAAATAAACTTAATGTTATTCTCAACTGCTCCACACAACAAGCGCAAAACGTTTTGACACATTTACAAATTCATTTTTTAACAAAAAGATATAAAATTGGAAGGTCTGACTTTCGAACCGAACATAGTTTTCCATTTTATGATAATTAAATTACCTATCGAGCTATAAGATATTTAGATCACGTGATCATGTGGTTTTCTCCTGCTTTTCGACCGGTTTTTCTGCTTTCGTCGGTAAATGCATTTAAAACGCCAACTTTGACGGTTTGTTCTGAAAAATTTATTGTATTTGCAAAAAAAAAAAAAAAAAAAAAAAAAGAGAAAAGAAAAAGAAAAAGAAAAAGAAAAAAAAACCCAGGAAACTGAATGCAATTAGATAGTTTCTGAACAACAACACCTGCTAATTTCATGCAATTCCCAGCAAAAATAAATTAAAACTTATTTCACAAAGTTGCCCTTTTTGATTTAAGAACACCCTTAACAGAAATACTATGACTTTGATGATTTAGAGAGACCTCAGTCACTCGTTATTTAGTTAATATGATTTTTTTTTCATACATATTGAAGTAGAAAAAAACCCTTTAATAGCATTTTTCAATGTTATAAAATATCTTTAGATTTCAAATATCTGTAGATTCAAAATATATGTAGGTTTAAAAAATCTGTATAAAAAACAACAATAAATAAATGTCATTGTCTCGGATAGATACTGAATTTTTTTCGGTTAATATAACATATGACTAAAATACTAACCTATAAAAGAGCAAGTGGGAAATATTTTTTAACAGCAAAAAGGGTCGATATAGAAGTTTTATTTGAACAACCTTAACTGTTTTTGTAGCGTTTAATTACTTTTGTTGCTACACTATTTTATCATATATGCAGGGTGAATCCAAACTCTTAAGCAAAACTTTAAGGGATAATAGTACACATCAAGACAGACAATTTAAATAGGAAACTAAGGGTCCAAAATGTCTTCCAAAGGAGATAGACGCCATTAATATTTAGGATCCAAAATTTCAAATAATTATTAAAAAAAAAAAAAAAAAAAAAAAAACGGAAAAGATTAGTCGATTTGTTTGAGGTTTTCGCTAAAACTCTTCTTTATTTTCTTGAAAATAAATTTTAAAGATAAATTTTTAAAAATACCGATAGAGGACGCTTTAGACATTGGAGTAACGAACCGTTATTTTTTATCGTTATTTTTTGTATCTTATTAAATGCTTTCAAAAGCTTATATTTTGAGCTCAAAATCTGAATCGTTGGATGTGAATAAGTAGTGCAAACTGAACTGTGTTCTGGAATTGATTTTTGAAATCCTCTTTTCTTCATGAACACAGTCCAGTTCGCTCTACTTAACCACTACCAACGATTCAGACCTTAAACTCAAAATTTAAATCTAAACTTTTGAAAACCTTTAATGAGATACAAAAAATAACAGTAAAAATAAGTGTTCATTACTAAACAGTCTGAATCGACCTCTTTCGACATATTTTGGAGCTTTATAATTCATTTTAAAGAAAATACTGACATAAAGAATAGTTTCAGCAAAAACCGCAAACGAATCAACCAATTTATCCGTTTTTTAAAATCGTTTGAAAATGTGGACCCTAAACTTTAATACCACCTATCTTCTTCGGAAGACGTTTGGGACCCTTAGTTTCCCATTTAATACTGTTTATATTGATATGTACTATTACTCTTTAAAGTTCTGCCCAAGAGTTTAGATTCATCCTGTATAAGATGTATGTCTCACATTTCTTGCTACCTTTTCCATTCAAGCATTTTACAGCCTTAATTAAATTTTATAGTAATTTTATAATAATATATGATCAATTAAATTTTATAATTACAATAATGCGCATATTACGCAAAATTTTATAAAATGTATTTTGCATGCATCCGTGCAAAATCCGTGCACAAATCCGTGCAAAGCACGAATTTTGCAAATCCGTGCAAAGCACGAATTTTGCAAATCCGTGATGTTTAAAATATTAAGGATTCTATTATGGTTTTGTTTGTCTAGTTACTGAAGTTAATTTCAAGACAAAAGTTTCCTTACATGTCTCCTTTTACGTGACCGACAGCTTTAGGGCTTTCATTCCAATCTGATAAATGCAACCCAACTATAAATTTTACTTAATAAATGTAATAAATTGGTATAAAAAATAAAAAAATATATTCATTTAAAAAGAAATTTCTAATATAAAATCTGTTTATTAGACTTAAAAAAAAAACCTAGAAGTATGAGGTTAACTTTTACTATATTTGTGCATACGTGTATCTATATGTATTATTTCTAACATTTTTTAGTTGTTTATTTCAATTGTCTATGTTAGTTATACTACTATTAATAATAAACTGATTGCACTTTTCTTCTTTTGAGATCAAACATTTATTCTAATGAACATTTGTAATTTTTGCTTGTATTCTCTTAAAAATTTAATAAAAAATTACGTATAATGGTTTGCAAGCAAATCAGAAAGAAAGTAATCGACTACCAAAGAAGCCACTTCATGAGGTATTAAACTGCAAAATGAGTTAGGTATTACCATGCAAATTGCACCAATCCTAATACATTTATGTACATTCCAAAGAAAACTATTTGTGGCTTTGTATATCACAAGGTGATTTTATCAACAAACAAAAAGAAAAAGATAAGAAAGAAAGAAAAAAAAATTTGAATAAAATAGAATAAAAGGAATTAACAAGAAATTAATCAAAGTGTATTAAACAATAATAAAAGTCTTCTGAATCAAAACACAACTATATAGTAATTTTTTTTTTTTGTTCGCAAAATGCTAAAATAAGTTTTATTAAAAATATGAATTTTTGTTTATCAAAAATAATTGCTACTACTCTGTTATCCCGTCGACCGATTTCGCCAAATTATACAAATCGCCAAACTAATAGCCAAATTATACATATTGACATATTTTTTATTCCAAATAACGAAAAGACAAATAATTAGTAGAATATTAATAAAAATATTAATAAAAGTGACATTCACGATCATCCATTATTGGCATTTAATCTTATAGTTTGGCGATAATTTTTTTGGTCGAAGGGATAACCTAGTAGTACCACATAATTAAATTTGATACATCACACCATTTCACTCCAAAATTTTGCAATCTTTTCTACATAAATTTTCCAGCCTGTTTTTTTTTAACTTACAATGAATTTGAGAGTGTACTGAATATCGAACATTACACGCTCGATATTTATTTTTTACTTGCTTTCTTTTTTCTATAATTGTCACAAAATAAAAGTAAATAGTTGAGGGATGATAGGGTTGAATAAAAGAAATATACAAAGAAATTCCAAACAAAATAGGTGTAAGAAATGTAAAGAACTCTCAAGTTTTAACGCTTCACTGCATAGTGTGCCACGTCTGACACATACCTAAAAACACTATAATTCTCCTTATGTGCCATGAATTTGGCCAATAGGATCTTTGTAATGGATCAAGACCAGTCCAAAAAATAAAATATCACTTATTTTGTCCATGTTAGATGACTGTATTTGACAAAAATGTAAAATTTGTCCTTCAGAAATAATAAATAAATAAATAAATAAATAAATATATAATCCAACTATTGAGGCAAAATTGCTTTTTTTTTTTTTAAATTTTCGTTGAATATTTAAAAATACTAATATAAAGAAAGTTTCAGAGTGTTAAGCAGATAAAAAAAATTAATTTATGGCCATTTTATTGCAAAATAAAGCAATACAATATTTAAAAACCCTTATTGTGTATGTAGGGTACACGCCCTAAAATATAAATTTTAGCTGAAAATTTGAAATTTATTTTTTTTTATTGTTTTTCCCAATATCAGATCGATACAGAGATTTCAAATATTTTTTTTTCCATAAAAATAGAAAAAATCGTGCAGTGAAGGGTTAATAATTTATAGTCTAACTAAATGCTAAGATATAAAGAATATGAAGAAAAATTTCTTTCATACATTTTTAACTAGCAGCTTTTGCCGCTACGCTGGCACGTTTTTTTTCTTCACAAATTTCGCCCTTTCTAGAAATATCTTTATGACATAAGTCAGGGTAGGCGAACCTATGTCACGCGTGCCCGAAGTGGCACGGCGTAGATTTGATTTCTCAAAAAATGGTATTAAGATATCTGGAATAAAACATTGAAATTAAACGAAATGTATATATTTTGACTAGCTAGATTTGTCTTAATTCAATTAGATGAATTGGTAGCCGTTGTCATACAGATAAAAGACAAACAATTTAATAGTAATAGCAATTTATATTGGCTGTATTTCTATATTTCTTATACACATTTCTCAATATTTTTTGAAAAATTTTCATTTATGAGATTGCCGAACAGGAAACATCCTTTATAAGGTATTATAAGCAAAAATGACGATGTTAAATTGGCATTTGATTAATTATTTATAATCTACCATGGATCAACAGAAATAGCTCTTTTAATAACAAATATTACGCATATTTTTAGTTAAAAAGTTAAGACAATTTGAGTAACTTTTTTGTTTGTTGGCTAGCAAGATCACGTACAGTGTACTTTTCGAAAAAAATGGCACACGGGAGTGAAAAAGTTCGCCATCCCTGACATAAGTAAACCTGATTCTCCTCATTATGTACGTGGCCTTCCTTCCACCTCATTGTACTACGTACTGGATTGTATCCTGGCAACATATTACCACGCTAAAAAGCACAAATTATATTAGTGAAAGTCCTGCTCTCCTGAATAGAATATAAGCACAAATGAGATTAATAGAAAAAAATGAAGTCATATTTAGAAATAATTTATCTATATTTCTCAGGCATTTCTTCAGACGAAAATTTATGATTTTCTGTCATCGTCTTTGATTCTATTGTAAATAGTTTTTATCCACATTCATTAATTATTATTATTATTATTGTTATTTTTTGATAATATACGCTATTTGTTTATTTGTTACTATTATTTAGTATTTATTATAAATTATCGAGTTTTGAACTAAGCAGCTATATCGAGAAACTTACAGTTTTATTTTGTTTTATTTATTTATTTATTTATTTTTTGTGTGTATGTGTGACTAAAGCATAAATTTAAACATTGTACAATCAAGAAAACAGGAAAATATTTTTGTTTAATTTTATAACTGCTGCCAAAAGGATAGACTATCAAATGGGTTTCGGCCGTCACGTCCGTAGGAAAATACTCCATCAGGCTTGCAGCTTGGAGTTAAAATCCTCTGACAATCTTGCAAAAGGGTAAAATTGTAATGTTGTTTTCTCAGCATTTTGTTTTAATTGCTAAAAAAATTTGATACTTTCAAAATTATAGAAAAATCTTATTTACGAATATGAATGTTATCCTTGAGTGTGTTAATCATTGCCCAATGTATTAAAAATCCATTAAATCAACTGAGTTATATCATTTTAATTATTGCTTGCATTGCAGTGAAACCTGGAGCTTAGGGAACGTCTATAGACGGGCTTGTCAGTGAGAGGGTTAAAGTTCGGATATCAGGCCCTTATTACTGCATGGGCAAATTGGGAGTTGCCCATGGGCACCAGACCTTAAAGGGTCCCGAAATCCATGCATTAAATTATAAAATATTTACATTCTTATTCCAGTTCTATCATAAGTTGAAATTATTAAATTCATTTTAAAGTAATACAACAAATTGCTGAAGTTATATAAAAGTTTTGTTCTGTAGAAAGAAAAAAAATTGTGCTTTTATTAATTAAGGTATTTAATTAGAATTGACAGAGTTAAGAATTTTCTTCTTCTTATATCGTAGATGTGAAAATATTTACTTGGATTTATTATCATTACTTATTGTACTGATTAATACACATTATGCATACATATACAGGGTGAGTCATAAATATCGAAACAATAGGCTATCTCCTTAAATATTGCCCCTAGGCCCATACTTCCAATTGCAAAGTTTCATAAAAAAGGTGAATTTTTTTATAAGATAAGTTGAAACTTCATGGGGAGTCTAATTTAAAAACTACGAAAATTAAATTTTTATTCGGCCTCCAGAGGATAAAACTTCCAATTAGAAAAAATTTCCTTATCCATTCCTGAATTGAACAAAAAAAATTCATTTCGATATCTAGAAATCCCCAAAAGATATTAAAATCCAAAATTTTCCAAAATTCGTGACTTACACCTCTTAAGCATACTTCTGAGCGCAGCGATATCAGTTCATTTGAAATACAATTTAGGAATCGACCATGCATTTACGCATTATTAAATGTCGATCAAAGACAATATTTTAATTTTTAGATATAAAATAAAAGCGTATTGGTTTTTGCTTTAAACTTCTTTGAAATATGCTAGATGTCTGCAATATCTCGAGCTTGACGCCAGCCTCCTAACTGGCACGACCCATTGGCCGGACCGTCTATAAAACACTTATTAAAAGTGTTATTAAATTAAGTGATATTAATTAAACTCTCATTAAAAGTGTCTTAAAAACTTATTGCCTGCGGCAATAAGTTTAGTAAAAATAGTAATAGCGATAATGATACTTCTATTAATGGAATCATTGGAAATATATTTTAATAAATTACACCGAAATATTTTCAAAAATCTGCTTTTTACTATTCAGCTTCAAAATTTATGAAGGTTTTAAACCTATTTTTATTTTCTTCTATCTTTACAAGAAGATAGTATTGGATTCATGAAAATTTTGAATTCCGGTTTTCGACGGATTCACACGTTTTAGGGCTCAGAGATACCGAAAAACATGTTTTTACAAGATATCTGTCTGTGAGTCACTGCTCCTGTACCTCTGTATATGGCATAAATTTTGTTTCTCAAGAACTAATCCACGGAATTTAATACAAAAATATATTTACTTAGTCTTGATAAAAATTGGTACTGATTAGTTTTTGGTGTGAATCGCTTAACAGGTAGCCCTACTGCGCAGGTTTTTGTGTGATTTCCGCAATAGCTGTATCTCTAGAATTATACGGCTAGTGTCGCGCGTAATCAGAAGCACCTTTTACGCATCGTGCAATAGCAATTTTAACAAGAAAAATATGTTGACAGGGGCAAAACATCGAAAAAAATTGAAATAGACGTGATAAAAAAAAATGAGGTTTAAATCAACTGACGATCAAACAGTAATTAAAGAAGGTGAGAATAGCAAAACTTAAACAAATCTGAAATCGAAATTATACAGGACGGAGTTAATCACTTTAGAAACTTTTAAAAAGCATTTAAACATTAGGAGTCCATCTTTGTTTAAAACTAAATGCACTTTTCTGCATAAATGTTTTTATTTCAGTATTTCTTATTTTTAAACTGACATAAGTCAATAACCGTTGGTTATGGTAACAGTCCAGCGAGTTCAATAGTTTTTTAACATCCCCCCCCCCTCCAAAAAAATGCCCAACGCGCCGAAAGAAGTTTCCCCCTCGGAAAATTTACTTTTAAAAATATGATTTGTATTACAAAAAAATTGCATTTCTTTTACATTGCTATTTTAAATACTTTTATTTAAAAATAAATAAATAATTATTTAAAATGCTGAATCAAAATTGCAAATTAGTCATTTTAATTTAATCAAAAGAAAAAAATTCAACGCGACAAATAATATTTTAAGTTATAACAATTTTAATTTACTCTAAATTTTTTGAAAAAAAAAATATTTTATTAAGAAGTCTGATGTTATAATGCTTAAAAATTATATGTTTAATCATCACAAAACTTTCAAAATTCTTAATCTATAAATAAATAAATAAAATAAATGTTTCCTTGACACATTACAGCAGCATTGTTTCTTCAATTACACGCATTTCAATTTGTGTCTGATCCCTTGAAATCTCATGATTTATTAAAATTGCCATAACTATGAGTTTTGAAGATATCGAGATGAATTTTTTTTGTTCAATTCAGGAATGGATAAGGAAAATTTTTCTAATTGGAAGTTTTTCCTCTGGGGACCGTATAAAAATTTAATTTTCGTAATTTTTAAAATAGACCCCCCATGGAGTTGCAACTTATCTTATAAAAAAATTCACCTTTTTTATGAAACTTTGCAATTGGAAGTATGAGTCTAGGGGCAATATTTAAAGAGATAGCCTATTGTTTCAATATTTATGACTCACCCTGTATAAGTGACCATCAGTTCTATTTGAATGAGGCTGCGATCAGTCGAAAGGGGCCCCCTAATTTATCTTTGTCCACGGCCCCAATTAGTCATAATCGGGGCCTTTTGGATATCCCTTTTCCTTCCCCTCCCTCTTCTTCAAAACGAGCCCAGAATCATATTAAATGTATCCTGACTTTAATCTTGTATTTGAAAGCAATATGGACCTAGATTGACTTTCCACATTGATTAAAAGGATGCAAATAACATTGCGCTTTTATGTTATCTAATGTAACAGACAAAATTTGCATTGTTAAGGCCCCAAACAAGGCACAGAAAAAGACCCGGATGATAATAATAAGTCTATGGGAGCGTTCTTTTGAAATATCTCGCTCAAATTTTAATATTTTTGCCTTTTTTTTTTTTTTTTTTTTTTTTTTTGCATAAAATAGCTGAGTACAAACTACAACTGGCCTGGTTTTTATTGTTTCAGTTTTGGATTCAGAATTTTTTTAAAAATTACTTTAACTTTCAAAACCGGTTCTGAAATGGAAACTATCATAACATAAAAAATATATAAGCAAAATCGTAAATGCAAAAACTAGGCCGGTTGTAGATCGTCCTCAGATATCCTATGCAAAAAAAAAAAAAAAAAAAAAAAATCATGTAAAAATATTAAAATTTGAGCGAGATATTTGAAAAGTACGCCCCAATACACTTTACATTATCATCCGGGTATTTTTCTGTGCTTAGTGTTGTGCCTTAAGGACCAACTCTTTTACTTGGTCATTTATATTAGGATTAAGTAAAGGACAATCGAATGATATACAATCTATTGAAAACATTCCTGAACAAAATGTCTTAACTAATGCTGCAAGAATGATCAAAACTCGGCCAAGAAAACAAAAATAAATAAATAAAGGTGAATATTTTATAATAGTGCATTCCTTTGATTACAGAATTTTCCTAATTCTATATCGGAGCAACGTAAAACATTATGCAATACACTAAAATATTTCCTCAAAAGTTAATTAACTAATACTTTAAGTCCCATGATACTTATTAAGCATAATTCAAATTATAAGTAGCTGGAATTCCATTCTATTATACTTTTATATGTATAGTATAGGTAGTACAGCAATAATTAATGCATTGTACATTTTCCTTTAAATATTTATATGCACTTTAATGCATAATTTTCAAAATGCTTTTACGTTTAGTATACTGTGAAAAAAAAAGCAGAAATCTGTTTGTATCTAATTTTTTATCTACGCACACAATATTAAAAAAAAAAAAAAAAAAAAACGAAAAAAATCTAAATAAAAAGAATATTGCCCAGTTAAACTGATGGCATTGAGCTCACAGGATACGCATACTAATTGTACATTACAGCCTTATATTTTCAAGGGTTAATTCCGTTCGAAAAAAAGAATTAAGAAGGGGAAACAGCTCTCCACTTTCCCCTTTTTTATACTTAATCATTGAACCTCCTAAACTATCAAGGACATGCTTTATCATATAAAAAATCTACATCCAAAGTTAAGAGCAAATCGGATAATTCTTAATAAAAACCCATTTAGCAGTTATATAATTTAAGAGGAGTTATTCCCCTCTTTTATACTTAACCATTAAACTTCCAAAACTATTCAGAGATTTGAACAAAATCTGACAATTCTGCTTGAAAAACCCATTTATAAAAATTAGAGGGAGGGGCATTAGAACCCCCGTTCCCCCTGTTTATACTTATTCAATGACCACCTAATAACAGTCACGGAATCACCTCATCAGAATGATCCTATATCTAAATTTTGAACGAAAACTGTTAATTCTGCATGAAAATCCCGTTTATATCAATTAAGGGGAGAGGCATGAGCCCCCCCTTTCCCCTGTTTATACTTATTCAATGAACACCTAATAACAGCCACGGACTCGCCTCATCAGAATGATCCTATAACTAATTTTTGAACGAAAACTGTTAATTCTGCATGAAAATCCCGTTTATATCAATTAAGGGGAGGGGCATGAGCCCCCCGTTCCCCCTCTTATACATATCGAATGAACTCCAAAAACTAATCAGGGAAGCGCCTTATGAGGATATACTTATATACAAAATTTCAAGTGGATCCGATATTTTTATCATGAGTTATAGCGTTACGCACGAACGTACATACAGAACGGACGGGGATATAAGCTCTCAGGCTGTGATAGCCTGTGAGCTAAAAACTAGTTTTTGTAAAGCTACAGAAACCTGTAACTTTATAAAAGAAATCTAACAAAATTACAGGAATCTTACTAAAATTTTATCTGTAACCTGTGTTGCAATTATATGAAAAGTTCTAGGTATCCCAGTTTCCTAGAAAATTATTAGTAATCTTACACTTTTTAGCTCACAGGCTATCATATAGCCTAAGAGCTTATGTGCCCGTCCGTTCTGTATGTACGTTCGTGCGTTCGTGCGTAACGCGATTTTTCAAGCAGAATTGCCAGATTTCGTTCAAATCTCTGAATAGTTTTGGAAGTTTAATGGTTAAGTATAAAAGGGGAGAATAACTCCTCTTAAATTATATAAATGCTAAATGGGTTTTTATTAAGAATTATCCGATTTGCTCTGAATTTTGGATATGGATTTTTATATGATAAAGCATGTCCTTGATAGTTTAGGAGGTTCAATTATTAAGTATAAAAAAGGAAAAAGGAGAGAGCTGTTCCCCTTCTTAATTTTTTTTTTTCGAACGGAATTAACGAAAATACAAGGCTGTAATGTACAATTAGTATGCGTAGCCTGTGAGCCCAATGCCATCAGTTTAACTGGGTAATATCCTTTTTATTTTATTTACAGTGCAATGTATCAGTTATATGAATTTTTGTTGTTGTCGTTACATGAAAAGTTCTGGGAATCTCAAATATTTAGAAAAGTTTTAGTAGCTTTACAGATTTTTTAGGTAGATTTTGTATGAAATACTACCTATTGCGCTCTATCCTATTTTGGAATTTCTGAAAAAAAAAATGCAGATATACACCGATCATGACCTTTAGACTTCAAAACTACCACCAGTAAAAAACTTTATATATATATATATATCACTTTTTTTGAACACGATAACTTCTATAATTCTGCTCAAATTTCTTCCAAACTGATACTTAAAATCAAGGGGCATAAAATCTCGGTCAAGCTCGTTAATGGGCAAAATCGGACCAACAACGGGATGGAAATAGGGATGCTTTTTGTGAATACCGAAAACCCCCCATAACTTCTTAATTAAAATAGAAATTGAATCAGCTTAAAGTTTATATTACTTCTGAAAAAATGGGCCAAAAGTTTATGCATGACAGATTTTCGATAAAGTAAAAAATGGGATCAAGGGGCGAAAAAAAAACAGGGTTTTGGGGAGAAAAAAAAATCATAACTTCGTCAATTCTCAAGATATCAATTTTCAAGATATTAGTCATTAGACTGGGTTTATCTCTAATCATATTTTATTTTTTGTTGATGAAATAAGCTCTTAACTTGGAAATCTATCGTCTTCTGTAGGCCGAGTGTATAGGGATTTTTTTTTTCAATGTATGAACTGGATATGTTTTAATTTATTTTAGTTTTTAAAGAAAGAATTTTTATGAAAACATTGAGGAATTCAGAGTCGTCACTACATTTCTCATATACCTATTTTTACGTTGCAAACTTATTTCACTTGATCTGCTGTAAAATTGTCGGAGACACACTGCATAGTCACATATGTATAATTTACTTGTTAATAAATACCTTTCATACATTTTTCATACAGAAGCTGCTAAGCAGAGCAACCCAGGAAACCGTGAAGCATACGAGATTCTCTCTGCTTTTGAAGTCACCAAATGAATTTAAATCACGTATTTTGTAGATTTTTTTTTTACAGTTTTGATGTTCTCTGCATGTTAGCGTACGAAGATATGATACAAAATATTGCATCAAACTCCACTTCCTTTTAAAGAGCTTTCACGCATTCAGAGTTTTTCTCTTTTTTAAACGTATTCTTTGGCAACATGTCATGTTACATAATTTTAATGTCTTTATACATTTCCGACAAGTTATAAATATTTCTTCTTTAGATTCTAAAAATGCATTGTTCTTTAAGGAATAAAAAGCAAATGTATTACATGCTATATTATGAATATATATATATATATCGTGAAATTTCTTTTTAGCAGTTATTTTTATTTCTTGCTTAGTATTTTTTTTTTTTTTATTAAGAGAAGTTTAGGAGTTAAAATATCACGTAAAATATTATAACTTCAAATAAGAATTTTGATCCATATTAAAGCTATATACTTCGACTAGAGTCAGAAATTTTATTATAGAGAAATTTAAATATGTACTTCAGATAAACAGATAAACAGGTAAACAATTGATGCATTGAGGGAATACCTAGTAGCAACGTAACTCCATCGGCTGTGGATGAGTGAATATTTGTATAATACGTTTTAGAACTATAAAAATAGAGTCTAATCATAATATTTGAATAATAGTGAATGAAAAATAAATAAGTAATATAAATAATTTTAAATAATAATTCTGGCGTGAAGTACTTTTTATAACTTAAATAAAATTTCGAGCGGTTCTGGTATTAAAGCCATAATATGCTGTTATTATACCTTTAAACATCGTTCCAGATAAGTTTAGGTTACTTTTTTTCTTTCTTTTTTCTTTCTTTTTTTTTTCTCTTAATTCAGATTGTGTGATTGGTACGACTTTTTTTGAAGTAGAAATATTAACCTTATACAATGGCAGATAAAATGGTGATAATAAAACAAATTAGATAATTTAAATCAAACAATCTTGGCAAACATTCAATCTGAATAAAAGGAAAGTAGCCTACAGAGCCTGTGAAAATTGAGGGCGTGAGAATTAGGGGTTTAACGGAATCACGCGAAAGATTTTTGCTGATATTTTTATCATGATGTCATACATGCAAATATTTTATTAGCAAAAATAAAGGTCTAAAAAATCGAAACGCAATTTCTGATTTCTTGTAAATGATCCGTTTTCGATTTTATATATTTCTGGCTAAAATAGAATAATAAACTTCATAAAATGTATCAACTGTTATTTTATTATTTTCTAAGAAATTAATATTTAATACTTTACACACCGAAATTCTTAGTCTGTAAAAAAAGAGCAGTGTTTTTCAATTTAGGAAAATATACCTATGAACGAAAATATACAATAGCCTCTTCTGAATTACTCATGATTTCAAAAAGCGTTCTTTGTCTTTATAAACGTCTAAAACAAAACCACTTCAGAGATATTCATGATATCGAAAAGCTTTCTATATCTTTATAAATATCAAAAAGGAAACCTTTTCTGGGTTACTCATGATTTCGAAAAGCATTTTTTTATCTTTATAAACATTCAAAACCAATCTTTTTCCGAACTACCCATTATTTCGAAAAGGGTTCTTTATCTTTGTAAACATTAAAAACTAAACCTTTTTAGAATTATCCTTTATTTCGAAAAGCATTCTTTATCTTTATAAACAACAAAAACCAAACTTGTTCAAAATTATCCTTGATTTCAAAAAGCGTTCTTTATCTTTATAAACAATAAAAACCAACATACCGCCTATATTTAAAGAAGCATTTATAAAAACAAAACTTCCTTTCTGTCACAGATTTGCGAAAACGTTTCCGATTAATTTTTAAATGTATTAATCAGTTTTCGTAGTCGGAAATATAAAATTTTATCATGCTATCAATGCAATAAATTAACAGCATCAACATTAACCTTAAATTATAAGCGTTTTGAATCATTTAGCATGAATCACTGAGCTGAAAATGTTTAATAGGTTTATATAGTATCCTAAAACCGATATTCTGGATAAAAAAAGCTGATTAATATGCTACAAAAAAGAACCCGAAAATGCTCTCGAAATTAACAATTTAAATTCCAATGTTTCCAAATGGGAACATTGCATTATTTGTAATACAAAATATATGCTTTCCTACATAATAATGATATCCTTATTTTGCCTATAAAATATAAGGTTAATTTAAACTTTTGAAAAAAAAATATTTATGTTTAAGCCTTTATCACATGTATGAAAAATATGTAAATTCATAAATTTGTATAAAAAATATATTATTTGCTTTTATCGTTTTTTCTATGTAACTTACATTTGACTACTAAGAATCTAAACATTTTTGGAATTCGAGTAAATACCCAAGAAAAATATACAATAGTATATAGCGGAAAATAGTTTGTTATATTTCCATAGGCTGTCAATCAATAATTATGTCCCAAAATGCGAACACTGAAATAAAAACAACCCAAAAATCTGCAGTTTTTTTTTTAAGTGTATGCATAAATTAAAACATTTGAAGCTGTAATATACGAAAAACAAAATTATAATTATATTGCGATGTTAATTCGGCGTGTAAACGGTTAAACGACAGAAAGAATAATTCAAGTTTTATAAATGCTTTTTTAAATTTCAAAAATATATTGATTTAGGGGATTTTTTTAAATCTAAAAAATGCTGTTTTGGAAGAGTTGATAGTTCGGTATCGATTTATGTGCTACATTTTTACCTAATCTTATTATAATTAAATGACAGTGAGCGTAATAAGGCATATTTCAATAAAACACTGTTCAGTGATGAGATGTATTTTCCTTAGTAATTTGATTATTTTTTCTAATGAACATGATAAATGAATTAATTTCCGTTATAGTTCTATAGTTGTATCCTTTAAGACTCAAATTCCCCAATCAATTTCCTATTCGCAAGCGTTTGCATTTGCACTTTTTTCTCTCGCACTTCCTTCAAAACATATATTGGTGTTTCACTGACCCCGACTTACAGTTGCTTTCTTTGAATTCAATTTGGTTTTTATATGTAAAGATGAAATTTTTGAAAAACTGATTGAAAAACTCGGTTTTTGGTATGAATAATTTAAAAAGTTATATCCAATAGTGTGCTTTCGATCACAATATAATATTTTTATTACTAACTTACTAAATTAATTTGAACTCATTTTTACATTATCCTGTTATAGGTGATAAATGGCCAAACATTCTACGTGGTTACAATTGTATGTAAATTACAAAAAAAAAAAAAAAAAAAAAAAAAAAAAAAATATTTAATTATGCGCAAGAGCATTTTCGCCAAAAAAGACCAACTACTACTACGAAATACTTTTTTTAACTAAAATTTAGAAAATGTGAATAAGAAATAAAGATATAATATATTTTTATACCGTATATACTCGTGTATAAGTCAAGAAATTTTAGACAAAATTTCGAAGTAGAAAATGGGGATCAACTTATACACAAGGTAATAATAATAATAATAATAATAATAATAAAATGCAAATAATATATTTTTAATTTCGGCTCAAATCTGATAAGAATCTGGTTATTATCAAATTGGAACCGAAACATGACAATGTTATTTATTTTTAATTTTTTGTAACACCTCTCTGAAGTGATATAAATTGTTTATTAAAATGTTTTTTATAAGTACTTTTAACTAATAAACTGAAAAACTTGCTCAATGAATTGAATGAAAATATTTGCATTAAAGTCTCTAACAGAAAACGGCTTATATTCACTACATTAATTTATTCATTCACACATTATAATCACGACATTATGTAATTTAATCTATGATATAAGGTTTATTTTTATTTATTTATTTATTTTTTTCTTTTTTAAGGTTTGAAAAATAGTCCATAAATCGTCAACTAATGAAAGATAGATTATATTTGCAATATTTTCAGCCATCAATCATTCATCTCAAATGATTACTGTCGCTTGTTTTCCACCCATCTAAGATCATCAGTCAAAAAGCAAACAGTGATAGCAAGTGATCTAAGTAGATCAAAGTCACCGATGGTAAAAGATTTACAATAAACGACTGGCTTACAAAATTGGCAAGTGGAGCATAGCCAATACTGGGGGTCAATATACAAAACTTGTCTTACATAATCTGTCTATTGATTGATGTGGCATTTTCAAATAATATATAATTTGGATTATTACAATAGGGAATATAATATTATTACATTTCAAAACTACTTTCTTATATATAATTTATAATAATGAATATATAATTTTATAATCTGTAATAAACCACAAAATTAATATTTAAGGATCCGTATTTCTATTTTATTTTATTTTATTTTGCAGCGAATCAAGTTAACTGATTTTTAGGGATGGGACGGGGGCTAATGATTGTAGCTCATAAGGGACAGAACCCCTAGTCATATAAAACTTTGGAACTTTCTGTTTATCATACAATGAATAGATTTATGTCATTTCACCGAAGTTTTATGGAGAATCAAAGTTGTTAAAATAGATTCGGGACACCCTGTATAGGGTAGAGTGGTACACAGTGAGACAGCAGTCAGTTTTCCATACAGTTGTTACTTTTTTCCAAGCTGGTACTAAACATAAGCATGTCATGTTTTCAACACGTAGATATAGTTTCAGCCCTTAGGTTACACATTCGACAAAATACTATTTTATAGTGGTATACTTTATTTTATAGTGGTTAAAGTTACACAAATGTCTATTTTAGAGCTTATTTATTTCACTATGGCATCTATTTGCTTAACCAAACCTATTTATATCTAATTACAGACTATTTTTACAAAGCGAAACATACTTTTTAAAGTAATGAAATTGATGAAACAGATCTGGCATCTAATTTGTTACAATGTATTACAAATTTGCAAATGATTACTGTCGCATGTTTTCCACCCATCTAAGATCATCCGTCAAAAAGAAAACAGTAATAGCAGGTTATTTAAGTAGATCAAAGTCACAGATGGTAAAATATTTACAATAAATGATTGGCTTACAAAATTGGCAAGTGGAGCATAGCCAATATACAAAACTTGACTTACATAATCTGTGTATTGATCGATGTGGTATTTTCAAATAATCCATAATTCGGACTATTTCAGTAGGATATTATTACATTAAAAAACTTCTTTTATTATATATAATTTTACAACAATGAGTATAATTTCATAATCTCTAATAAACCACAAAACTAATATTTAGGGACTTCTTAAATTATTGGTACGAAGCTTTGTTTGCATACAGGTTCGAGGTAAAGCCTTTTTACAAGACTTGGGCAACATAACTTTTAATTAACAGGGCAATTAAAAAAAAAACATATTATTCACTGATTTAATTTGATTACAAAGTCAAAATTCTGAAGAAAAGTCTCCTTTTTTATGTATAATAAAATTCTGCAAAGTTAAATAAATGGAGTAAAGCAAGCCGAAAGTTTACACGATGACATCAGTAGATATTGCAATTCTTCAGTTCTACTAGAAGTATTTCTCTGTCCGTAACTAAAACTTTATGTCTATTTATCTCAAAATAGGTTTTTTCATTTTTTGTGATGTTTATTATTTATTTATTTATTATTATTATTACTATAATAATAATAAGTATTATTATTATTATTTGTGCCTTGCACTTGCGCATACGTGAGAGATAAATGTATTTTATTTGCTTAAATGCAGAAATTTGTGATTAAATAAGGCAAAGATTACTATTTTGAAGCTGAACTAAAAATTACAGCTGTTACAATTATACATAATATAATAGCATTAGCTCTAATTTCAAATTATAACACTGTAGTTTATTATTGTAATAATAGTAGATACTACTTTATTATCACGTCGAGCAAAAATTTATTGCCGGAAATATAAGATTAAATGCTAATAATAGATGATCGTAAATGTCACATTCATTTGACAGTGACGTGTTTCTTAAGTCTTCAAGCGATTTTAAATTCAAAATTTAATTTTAATTTTTATTAATGTTTTACTAATTTATTTGTTCTTTCATTATTTAAAACAAAAAGTATGTCAATTCGTGCAATTTGACGAACAGTTTGGCGATTTGCATAATTTGGCAAAATTGGTCGATGGGATGAACAAGTAGAGCTTGGTAGTATTATTCAATAATTGCTACTGAAAAACTAACAGCTTTTGCTTCTAACAAATACAAATAAGAAATGAGACTTTTTTATTATTATCATTCTTAAAAAGTAACAGCTATGAAAGGAAAAAGATTTTACTGCAGGTGATTCAGATAAATTCTCTAAATATTTCTTAAATTCTAATTTTAAGTAAAATTTAACAATGCAATTAATAAAAGTCATAAAGGTACTTTTAATTTTTTTAAATATATATTTAAATTTAATAGTTCGAAAAAGTGTTTGCCATTTTTATTTCAAATGTTGAAAGCTTTGAGGCAAATAAAATTTTGAAATTATTTTAAAAGTAGTCGGATGTGGCAGTCCCAAAACTTTCTTCTATCTCATAAACGTTAATATTCCCCCCCCCCCAAAAAATAAATAAATAAATAAATATAGTAGTGTAACTGGTTAGCTAATTTATACCAAAATCTAATCTGCTACAATTTATTTCAAGTTCTAACTGAATCTGAAATTTGATAAAAACCCTTACATTAGTATTTGAGATAAAATCATCGCAGAAACCGTAAGAAAAACTGCATAGAAACGCCAAATGTTGAGCGATTTACTCTAAGATCTAAAGAATACTAACTTATACCAGTGACAAACTGAATTTGAAGTTTGATGGAAATTTGTGCATTAGTTCCTGATATAGAGTTATTGCGAGAATCATGAATAATGCCGTATAGCAATGCCACCTGCTGAGCGACTTATTCCAAAAATTATAGAATAATAATTTATATCAGGGACTAATTAAATCTGAAGTTTGATGAAAATTTGTATATTAGTTTCTCAGATAGACCTATTGCGATAATCATGAATAATGACGCATAACAGCTCTACCTGTAGAACGATTTACACCAAAACGCAATCAGATCTATATTATATCAACGATTAACGTAATTTAAAGTTTTATGAGAATCCGTCTATTAGTTCTTGAGGTATAGCTATTATGAGACTCGAGAAAAAAGCAGCTGAGTAACGCCATCTGTTAAGTGATATACACCAAAAACTAATCAGATTTCGTTTATATAAAGGTCTAACTGAATCTAAATTTTTATGAAATTCCGTGCATTAGTGCTTGAAATAGCGTACCTATGACATTTATATCCCCTCAGATACAGACAAGCTGACTGACGGACTCACAGACAGATATTTTGTAAAAACGTGTTTTTTTAGAGGCTTTGACCAAAAAAGGTGTAAATCCGTCAAAAACTGGAATTCAAAATTTTTCGCGTAATCAATACTTTTTTATTGTAAAGATAAAGAGAGTAAAAATAGTCCATCAAAAATAACGTTTTTTTTTTCTTCAAATAATTAAGAATAGATTACGATAATTCTTAGCATCAATCACTCATCTTAATTGATTCTTGACATAAATTTTGCTCGGATCCAAGATAACCACCCAAAATGAAAACAAAGATTAGAATTTATCTATATAGTTCACCATCACAGGTGAGAAAAGATTTACAGCTAAGGACTTAATACTGACATTTTCAAGATAACATATGAACAGGAGAATTTTAGAAAGATATTGCTCTCTCAATTAATATCACGAATTTACTTAAACTTTTTGAGATGAATGAAAAATTAGGCAATTTAGAAAAAATTTCAATGGGGTCACCTTGAGAGAATGGGGACAAAATTATGCTTTTGTTAATGTCTGAAAGTAGCAATATGTTATGCACATTTTTATAAAGATAATTTTGACTTTAAAAAATTATTTATTTAATATCTCTAAAATATCATTAAAGGTCAACTTTAATGTGAAACACAAATAAAAAGCAAGAAAAATAAGTAATATTCTGAAAGAGAGTAATTTATAAAAAGGCTTATATTGCAGATGATTCAGACAAATTCATTAAAATAGTCGTAAATTATAAGTTTAATTAAACGTTTGTATTGAAAACTCTTATGTAACTAAACAATTACTTTGAAAAATCTATAATGTATAAGGTGTTCCAAATTTATATTTACGAATTTTATTCTCCATAAAAGCTAAACAATGTTCTAAACAATGCAAAGTTCTGTTTTGTGCGTAGGTAACAACAACTCATACAGTTTATTTGTACTAAAAAGGATGTTTTTACTTTCAGATATGACTTAGTAATATCCATAAAATCACAGTAATATCCCTACGCCACAGGAAAAGGCCATGTGTGTGGCCTCGCAGAGACGAAGTGAGATGCACAAGTCCAAAGCTATTTCCGAACAAAATATGGACGTGATGCACCACACCGACTCTCAATATTATTATTATTACTATACCGCAGACCAGGCCCCTGCCTGCCGGGCAATATGCCTAGCTTAACGAGTTTTTTTACCTGGCTGCGGGGCAGAAGCCGCTTGATTGCACAAGCTGAGATCTACCTGAATGTAGCTGTATCGCTATTATTTAATATTAGTTACTATCCTGGCCTGTTCAAGGTTACTTTTAATTATCTGATTGGGTTCATTCGTACGATGTTGTAATTGGAAGGGAATAAAAAGAAAGGGGGTAACGCTAATTCTTCCACAGAGCTCATACGAGCTGCCTATACGACAACCGATACTCGAGTTTGATCTCGTAATTTAGAGCCTTGATCGGATGACGAGATCTTCACCTGACAAGGCACTCCCAGAGGTATAATTCACAGGTAACTTGGAGGGCTTTGCACCCACGACGGATTTTACATGCACCAGGTGCCGTTAGCGTACATGGTGGGTTTTTAGCTAGCGGTGAGCCTCAAACCCACGATCTTTACGTCTATAAGCATGACGCTCTGCCATCTGGGCCACCGCTGCCCTCCACAAGGCGTAATATAGAGACTGTCAGTAATATGACAAGAGATTAAATAACCTCTGGACATTGTTCGTGCAATCATAGGTTCTCGTGTGAAGCTCTTCTACCAACTCAAAAAGAGTAACTAATGCTGACAATGAATTTTTTGAGACCGGGGCATACAAAAAACATGAAAATTGGGGGTATTATAGGGAAATGTTTAATAATTACGCTGGAGCAGATAGTTTGAAATTCGAATAATTATTTTAAGAGATATTTAATGTTAAAATTTATCAAAATCGCTCCATTAAAAGTGTTTTATAGGAGCAAAACTATGCATAGGAATTCAATATTTTTAAGAACATTTTATACATTAGAAGTTCCTTGTGTGAAGACTGCATTTTTTACTTTCTTCTATCTTTACAAGAAGAAAGTATTGGATTCATGAAAATTTTCGACTTCCGGTTTTCGACGGATTTACACGTTTTAGAAGGTCCTGAACACGTTTTGACTATTTTTAGAAAATGTCTGTCTGTGAGTCTGTCCGTCTGTCTGTGAGTCTGTGTGTCTGTCTGTGAGTCTGTCTGTCTGTATGTGACAAAAAATTTGTGGGCGCTCTATCTCAAGAACTAATGCTCGAAATTTAATAAAATTTTATATTCAGTTAGACCTTGATATGAATTAGTGCCTATTGGTTTTTGGTGAAAATTGGCCTACAGGTGGCGCTGCTATACTACGTTTTTCATGATTTTCAAGATTGCTATATCTCAAGAACTAATGAACAGAATTACACCAAACTTCAGATTCTGTTACCCCTTGATATACATAGACGCTGATTAAGTTTTGGTGTAAATTGGCCAGCAGGTGGCGCTGCTATGCCACGTTTTTCATGATTTTTATGACAGCTATATCTCAAGAACTAATGCACAGAATTTCACCAAACTTCAGATTCCGCGATACCTTGAGATACATAGTTGCTGATAAGGTTTTGGTGTGGAATTCCCTATAGGTGGCGCTGCTATGCTACATTTTGCACGATTTTTGCGATAGCTATATATCAAGAACTAATGCAGAGAACTTCATCAAATTTTAGTTTCTTTTACACTAGAATATATAACATAATTAGACGCTGATTACATTTTGGTATTAACCTTACAACAGGTGGTGCAGCTATGCTGCATTTTGCACGATTTTTCCGATAGCTATATCTTAACAACCAACGCACAGAATTTCATCAAACTTCAGATTTTGTTACAAAATGACATATAACATAATTATACGATGATTACGTTTTGTTATAAATCCTTCAACTGATGGTGCTGCTGTGCTATATTTTACACGTTTTTTTAAAACTAGATATATCTCAAGAACTAATGCACAGAATTTCATCAAACTTCAGATTCTTTTACACCATAACATAATTAGACGCTTTTTTACATTTTGGCATAAATTGTCCAAAATATGGTGTTGCTGTGCTACGTTTTGCAAATTTTTTGTTATAATTATATCTGAAGAACAAATGGACGAAATTCCATCAAATTTCAGATTCTGTTAGGTCTTGACATCAATAGATGCTTATTAGGTTTTAGTATAAATTACCCACCAAGAGGCACTACTAAGCTCATTTTCTCAGAATATTAATTACATTTTGCGTTTTAGGCTTTTCGGATACCAGAATCTTATTAGGCTAGCTCAAATGTTCGAGGAAATTCGATAATAAGTAATTTTAAAGTCACCACGTTTTTTTTTTTTAATTATATATATATATATATATATATATATATATATATATATATATATATATCATGTATTTATGAGATAGAAGAAAGTTTCGGGATTGACACATCCAACTAGTTTTATTTGAATTAAATTTTTGAGGATTTAATTCCATGTTAAATTCAAATTCTCAGTATTTCGTGATATATCTTTTACGTATTTCAAAAAAGAAAATTCTTTTAAATTGTTGCCTAGTATTAAAACAGCCCAAAGAATAAAAATTCCTTTAAATTAAGAATTTATTGACACGTGACTATTATAAATTGAAAAAACATTCAAGTTAAAATTAAATGAATGTTACATATTAAAAGCAGGCGAATATCGGAAAATTACGGCATAAAAACTATATTTATACATAAATTTAATAGAGGAAGAAAACAAAAAAATAAAAATATCATTAATATGCGTTAAAAGTCGTATATACGTAAAAATTACGTCAGATTAAAAAATAAACTAAATGCAAGTAATAATAATAAGTCTGACATATCGCATCTGAGTCTCATACTTTTTACATTTTGAAAATCAAAAACAATGACTCAAAGTATAAAAAAAATGTATGATTTATGAAATTATATAAATTGTCCTACTATGTACCACAAACAGTACGCAGTGAGACGATTTCCGATAATCTGACATCATGTTTCATTGCTTTTATAAATATATTTTTAAAAATATTTATACCTTAATGTATAACATATTTGTGTTTCTTTAAAATGTGGCAAAAATTCTTAAAAAAAAAAAAAAAAAATAAAAATAGTTGCAATTTGTTAAGAAATAATATGTTTTGTGTCACTGAGTACTACACTCCCCTATATAAAAATGTGGTACTTTATTTTAATTTCAAATATTTTTAGATATCTATAAATATAGAATGATTCTATATAAAAATAGCTTATCAAAAATATGTCTTTTTTTCAAATAATTAAAAATAGATTACAATAATATTTCGGGATCAACCATTCATAGTAATACACACAATAATGCTATCACAATTTTCCCTGGCATCCAAAATCGTCAACCAATAAGAAGTCAGTGATAATGAGGAATCTAAACAGATCAAAGTCAATGTCGGCAGAAGATTTACAACTTTGAATTTATTGCTGTTATGTGCAAAATAATAAATGATTAATAAAATAATTTTAGAAAATATTCGCTTTCTCAATTAAGATCATGCGTTTTCTGAAACTTTTTAAACTGAATGAGAAACTAAACAGTATAGAAAAACTTGCAATTGGATCATCTTGGGAGATTCAGAGAAAAAATATATTTTTGACTTATGTGTGAAAGAAGTGATATAAAAATTGTTAAAAGTGTAATGTTGGCTTTTTAGAGGGTCCAAATTCAGTACTTTTAAGTATACTGAGAAAATTAAGAAGTTTATTCTTTTATATTAAAAATTAGTTATAATGTAAAAGTTTTTTCAAAACTCATTCAAAAATTTGCATCAGAATAAAAATTTGTTTAATATATTTGTTTGAACAAAAGCATCTTTCAAAAAACAATATTTTATGTTTAGAAATTAATAAAAACTTAAAGAAGTAAAATTTTCAGAAAAATTAAAGGAATTCTATCTGTTAAATGTAGATTTTAAGGGAGTCCGGGACACAAAAATCTTCAAATTTTCTAAAAAACTTTAATCGCATTAAAAAATTCTCTATTTTTTATGCTTAAAATGATTCTTAAATCATATTTGTATCTTAATTAGAACAAAAAATATTATTTTTTTCGTTTTGCTTTGTTTTCAAAATATAGCTTTCAAGCAATATTTGTCATGGAAATAAATGACTTATTGCGAAAATGCTTTTTTTAATAAAAGGATCTATAAATAAAAGTTACATCTTGTTTCCAGTCGTTCTTTGGCACGAGAAAACTATTGGGGTGGGTCAATGTTCGAAAAATTTCGATTAGTGGGTCATTTTTGGGTCATTATGGGTCAAGCCATTTTTATCTAAAATACGGTTCTAACGATTTTGACGAAATTTTATATTTTATCGTTTGGATTACAAGAAGACCATTGGGTTAGGTAACATGTTCGAGAAAATTCGGTTAGTGGGTCATTTTTGGGATAATTGTTAGTCATGCTAATTTTATCTAGCGATTTCCTCACAGAATTTTGAATAAAAATTGCATTCTATGGTTTTTGTGCACGAGAAAAACATTGGACTAGGTTACATGTTCGAGAAAAAAAATTAATGGGTCATATTGGGTCATTAAGGGTCTGGGTCAAGCTATTTATATTTAAAGAATGGCAGAATCAATTTCATCGAAATTTTGCCTGTAACAGTTTTTTGACACGAGAAAGCTAAAGAGCTAAGTCACACGATCGAGAGATTTTGATTATATGAGTCATTTGTGAATCATGAGGGTCATAATGGGTCATGGTAAAGCTATATCTAAAGAACAGGTGGTTCGGTTTTAACGAAATTTTGTAAACAGCATATTTTTGGCACGAGAAAACTATTGGGATAGGTTTCATATTCGAGAAATTTCGATTACTGGGCCATTTTGGGTCTTAAAGAGTCTGCGTCAAGCTATTTCTATTTAAAAAACGGTAGGATCGTTTTTAACGAAATTTTCTATGCAGCATTTTTTTTTTTTTTTTTTTTTTTTTTGGCACGATAAAACTATTGGGCTGGGTCATATGTTTGAGAAATTCAGATAAGGGTTTCTTTATTGGGTAATTATGGGTCAAACCAATTTTATCTAAAAAAAAAAGACTGAAGATTACCACAAACTAAAATTTCCAAATTTTGTCGACCAAATTTTGTATTCCAGAGTTTTGGATTACCACTACCATTGGATTAAGTTACATGTTAGAGAAAATTCGTTTAGTGGATCATTTTTGGGTCATTGTGGGTCACGCTAATTGTATCTAAAAAATGACTTGCTCGATTTTGACTAAATTTTGTATTCTATAGTTTTCGGATATGAGAAAATCATTGGGCTAGGTCACATGTTCGAGAACATTCGATTATTGGTCGATACCATATTAGTCAAAAATATTGGTTTTCAAATTCTGAAAGAATTTTCTAGATATTTCTAATGGGAGCCAAGAAATATTATTTAATCAATCAAAGAACATAGATTGATCTCGAAAACAAAATTCGATCAATCAGGCTATGTAGCAACATTTCATAATAGTTGGCAATATTTAACGAAATAATGGTGACATTTGCAAAATTTGTGCCGGAAAATTGAATTTCAAGATTACCAATGTCAAAACATGGTTTTGTTGTTGTTGACGTGAATTGAAATTTGACAATATTTAGAGAAATTTGGCAGAAAATTTGGCTTTTAAGATCTGAAAGAATTTTCTAAAAATTCCCAATAAGAGCTAGATATACGATTCAACTAATCAGAGTTCATAGAATTTTCTCGTAAATATTATTGTACCAATACTATATACCAACATTTTGCAACAGTTCACAATATTGAGCGAAATAATAGTTAAATTCATGAAAAAATATGAGCTGGAAATTTAACTCTATAGATTACTAATGCAAAAATATATTTTTTGGCTCTAAATGCAAAAAATATAGCCAAACTTGGCGATGTTTGGCGATATTTGGGCAAAAATTTGGCTTTCAGAATCTGAAAGAATTTTTTTAGAAATTTCCAATAGGAGTCTAGGTAAGTGTTTTAACTAAATCAGAGTCCATAGAATGTTCTCGAAAACAGAATTCAACCAGAGTACACAAAACTTTCTCGCAATTAATCCTAAGCTATGTAACGATGCTCATAAGTCGAAGCCTGTGAATTTGGAAAGTCAATCTTGGGATCTTCAAAAGACTTTAAAAACCTACGAAACGATTGAAATTTAAGCCGATCACTACGGTGGAGTCTATGTTCTCAACTACCAGAATCATTTCTCCTGTTACTTTTTAAAGGTTGCTGTGGACTTGAACTACAATAATTATGTCCGCTGGGCGTCCCACGAAACGGAAAAATTTTAACTTCCAACAGTAAGGAATAAAGGAAGTATCTACTCTAAAACATGAAGATGATCTTGATGATTATCCAGCATCCTTAAAGACAATGCTAGAAACAAGATTAAGAAGCATAGAAAACATAGCTGAAGCTGTTATAAATATGAATAATTATCAAACGGAAGGAAAACTAGAACAAATACGCTATTTAGTCAAAAAAAAAAAAAAAAAAAAAAAAAAAAAAGAGCTATGGAATTGTCAGAAGATCACGCCAAGCGTTTGGAGGACAAACGACATCGGGAAGTCCGACGTCGTGCCAATGAAACTGAAGAACACCATCAACAGAGACTTTAACCGAGCATGGCTCGGTGTTCCCCGCTAGTGTCAGTTTAAATAAATATTTTTTCAAAAATAAAAGTATTTGCATTAACTGATACTGACTAAAACTGAACTCTGTGGCACTACAATCTCTAGGAATTCGGAATAAAATGCCTAACCCTGATTCCTTGATCTGGTGCTTGGTATACTACAAAGCATATGCCCTCGTTAGGCGGTCAATCTAATGCGGTTCCCTAGGGGTTTGTATTTCCCAAGAAAGTTTGATACTCATCTTATCTGATCCGAAAACATAAAAGATCAAGTTAGACCTTACCGAGCAAAACTTTAGATCGCTAGCGTGTCAAACGCAATGCAATGACTGCTAAGTAATTGTGCTTTTAATTCATATTGACAGCAGAAAAAAATCCAAAATACTTATTTTAGATTTCACTGTCAAAGGTAGCTATTTTAATAGTTAAATCATCACAGTGATTCTATGTATAGTAATATGAGTATATGAGTGTTTTGGTAAAAACAGCTTAACCTTCCCACTGCCGTGGCGGATATATCCGTTCACTACGCTGCAGGTTTCACTGAAATTGAAACTTTATTTAAATTAATATAATTCTACAAATATAATCCAGTTTTAAGAAATTAAGTTATGATTGATACTTTCAAGGCTTGTAAGCATATACATTACAAAAAAAAACTATACCATGTTAGGAAATCCTTCTTTTATTAACCTTTAAATTTAATTAAGGAGAAAACAACATTACATTTTTGCCCTTTTGCTTGGCGGTCAGTTAAAAAGGCGGCTTGGGTTAAGTTAAAAAATTTATCCGTGGTGACAATACAAAAAATTAAATTCTAAAACGCTTCCTTGGGATTGGTAGTCAAGCGTATCTGATTTAATAATTAAAACAAAATAATAAATCAGCGAATATTAGTATGAATAAATTGAAAGATTTTGAAAAAAAAGTTACTTATGTTAAGATAATGACAGCAGAAAGATTTTCAAAACACTTTTTAGATATTTGCTATCATGTTCTCTTGTTTTCATAGCTAGTAAATATGTATAATTTTTTAGTATGTAACGAATGGAATAAAAGATAAATTGGATTATCTTTATTTTAAACTTCGTAGTATCCTATTTTAATTCTTGATGAACGCTCTTAGTTTTGCATAAATTGAACTAAATTCGATTTTGATTAAATGTAGCTTTTTTCTAAAAGATAGAATGATGTAATCTTCTTTATGGTTTGTAAAACGTTGAATAATTTAGATTTTGAAAAGTAATTCTCCAGAAGACTCAAAGCTGCAAATATATTAGAGAAAGGGGAACATGTGGCTAATACTCCCTTTCATCCCTATTTTTCTCTATCCTTCTCCCCTATTTCCTGATCTTTAATAAAAAAGAAAAACGAAAAGAAATCAACCTTTCACATCTTTATCATAGACTCTCGTTAGATACGCTTGCTATTCATGAAAAAGCCTCAAAAGTTCAACTATCTGTGAAAATTGACTACTCGGACAACTTGAGATAAAAGCCTCGTGTAGTAGCATTTGAAAGTTAGAAGATAAATAATACGACGTCATGGTAATCCGATGTTAACATACGAATTGTGAAGCGAGAAAACAAATGCAGATAAATTGATAGAATAATAAAGAAAATATTTATTCTTATTTTAGAATTCTTAGTTACTACCCCAAAAAATAATGTGATTCATATCCATCATTTTCTTTATATCTAATTTTAAGAAGGCATCGTAGCAAATCATGAGGATTATATTGATGCCTAATATTGCACACCTGTTGCATTTATCAAAAATATTTGTTGTTTAAAAATAACATTGATTAATTGTTGACTTTCAATAGACATACTCATGAAATGTACATGCATCGTGAAATGCAACTATTACAAAAAATTATATGTATAGAGAGAGATATTTGCATTAGAATTATAAAAAATGAAGCATCAATATTGTAGAAATGTTGGCAATATTTGAAGATATTGTAAAGATTAGAAATGGAAGTCCATTAAAAAGTATTATAATACTAATATTGCAAAAATATTGAATTCAGATTCAAAACATTGCAAATTAACCGCCAATATTTCAGAAATGTCATTTTATATTAAAGATATTTAAAATTGAAACTTCGAAATATTTTTTCCTATATCCATATAATATCTTTTAATTATAATATTCTATTGTTAAGACAGGATTGCTAAGAATGATTAAAATACAAATATAGTTATTAAAAAAAAGAAAGAAAGAAAAGTAAAGAGGGTATACGCGAGAGAAACATTTTAGACGGTATATCACGTACATTACAGCCCTGGATATAGTTAATAAAAACAATATTGGCCAAATAACATTAACAGCGTTGGTTGAATACTGCAGATAAAAAATGCTTAATAAATAATTGTTTATAAAATTCACAGATTTACTGCTGACTTTGAATGAAATATTTTTAGCAGTAAATAGCATTACAATAAAAAACGGGGAAACAACATCTGATTTTATTCAGTGGAAAATTTTCCGAAAAAATATTGACATAATATGCACATAAAAATATCTACATAATAACCCGGATTCTCGTTAATCTTAGAGGTTAACTTTATCATTCGCGCAAGAACAAACTTTTGATCTTTCTAACTTAAAATTTTATAACATTCGTCAAATTCTAACATTAAATTAGATTTCTAACATTCATAATAAAAAAAACATAAACTGAAAATATTTCTACTAGTTGACAAACTTTATTTCGTTGAAAAAATGCGGTATCTTATGGTTAATTACTTACCCAGTTTAATATATTAGGAAAATAATATTTAAAAAATGCCCATTTGTTTATCGCAAAAATCATATTTTCATGCCATTTTTTAAGAAAAATATTTTAAAAAATAATTACAAATTAAAAAATTCCCTGCCAGCCAATTCTGTACCGGCGTATAGGCTGAGGTAGATTTCGAAATGCAGTACTAATTTCAGCAACAAAAACTAAATGAAGATTAGAGATAACCCAGTTTATCAGACCGCTTTTGATAATTTTTTCCTTTCATTTTTCTTAAGGGCTGGTTTTATCATAGTCATGTAAATACGATAATTTTTTTCGTCACTCCAATTTTTGTTTAATTTGTTTTTGCTCTAAGAATTAGTACTATCAAAAACTTTTCAATACAAAAATTGTAGATAATATTAAGAAGATTTATAATAAATGTAAGCGGATTTGATATTTTGTGAAATGACGAATTGATGAAGTTATGAATTTTTTCCTCTTCAAACCCTCCATTTTTCTTGCTTTTATAAAATTGAAATAGAAATTGAAATTATTAAAACCGGAAAGATTTTTTTTAAATAAGAATTAAATGATCACATGTTAAAAAAAAAAAAAAAAAAAAAAAAAAAGGAAAAATTACGTCAAAACATTTGATAGGTAAACATTACAAAAGTACGAAGATTTCAAAATAATAAAATTACTACACGTGAAATGCATTAAAAGGTGATAATTATGTCATATGTGAAATTTCCATATATTGAATATCGTCACACATAAATTGTTTAAAATAAAATCATTACACTAAAAAATTTCTTATGATGAATACTAGGCTATATTTGAAAAGATCAATTAATAATACATATCTACAAACACTTTTAAACTAAATAATATAAGTTTAATATAAATAAATTATTATATGAGACATGCATTTAATACTGAAAATTACATAGTATATTACAACGCTACATTTGAAACGGTTTTCGTTCAGGAGAATTTTACTATTTTGCGTAATTTTGCGAATTAGAAAATTTGCATAAACATAAATTTATGAGCAAAATTGTCAACTAAATTGAAAAACTCCAGATTAACAAAATTATATGTCCAGAAAATGCGAAGCTCTTAAGTAGAACAGGAAAATTACGTTGGGCGAAAAAAAAAAAAAAAAAAAAAAAAAAAAAAAAAAGCAGCAAATGCAGCAAAGAAATGCCCATTGTTAAGATAGATTTTCACAAAATCCATGCATTAAATAAAGTCTTCAACTGAATCCTTCAACTATAGTTTCCAAAAATGCTTTATTCGGAAGTACGTTTTTCTTGTATGCGATGACATAACAATTGTTGTAAATATGCAATATTTAGAAGTAAACAAAGTGATGTATTAATGATAAAAATAGCAATCGTTTTTAGAAAGGTCCTATAGAGGCCTTTAAAGTTTCTGATATGACGACATAAATGTCCATAATAGAACTAATCATTAATAAGACTTCATAACCAAAATCACATTAAAAAATTTTCTCAAGTCGGCGTTCCCAATTGGGAAGCTCTCTGAAATGAACTAAATTGAACTTGAACTTTATGAGAATACTTATAGAGAAATTTGGCAGAAAATTTGGCTTTTAAGATCTGAAAGAATTTTCTAAAAATTCCCAATAAGAGCTAGATATACGATTCAACTAATCAGAGTTCATAGAATTTTCTCGTAAATATTATTGTACCAATACTATATACCAACATTTTGCAACAGTTCACAATATTGAGCGAAATAATAGTTAAATTCATGAAAAAATATGAGCTGGAAATTTAACTCTATAGATTACTAATGCAAAAATATATTTTTTGGCTCTAAATGCAAAAAATATAGCCAAACTTGGCGATGTTTGGCGATATTTGGGCAAAAATTTGGCTTTCAGAATCTGAAAGAATTTTTTTAGAAATTTCCAATAGGAGTCTAGGTAAGTGTTTTAACTAAATCAGAGTCCATAGAATGTTCTCGAAAACAGAATTCAACCAGAGTACACAAAACTTTCTCGCAATTAATCCTAAGCTATGTAACGATGCTCATAAGTCGAAGCCTGTGAATTTGGAAAGTCAATCTTGGGATCTTCAAAAGACTTTAAAAACCTACGAAACGATTGAAATTTAAGCCGATCACTACGGTGGAGTCTATGTTCTCAACTACCAGAATCATTTCTCCTGTTACTTTTTAAAGGTTGCTGTGGACTTGAACTACAATAATTATGTCCGCTGGGCGTCCCACGAAACGGAAAAATTTTAACTTCCAACAGTAAGGAATAAAGGAAGTATCTACTCTAAAACATGAAGATGATCTTGATGATTATCCAGCATCCTTAAAGACAATGCTAGAAACCAGATTAAGAAGCATAGAAAACATAGCTGAAGCTGTTATAAATATGAATAATTATCAAACGGAAGGAAAACTAGAACAAATACGCTATTTAGTCAAAAAAAAAAAAAAAAATTATTAGGAAAATAATATTTAAAAAATGCCCATTTGTTTATCGCAAAAATCATATTTTCATGCCATTTTTTAACGAAAAATATTTTAAAAAATAATTACAAATTAAAAAATTCCCTGCCAGCCAATTCTGTACCGGCGTATAGGCTGAGGTAGATTTCGAAATGCAGTACTAATTTCAGCAACAAAAACTAAATGAAGATTAGAGATAACCCAGTTTATCAGACCGCTTTTGATAATTTTTTCCTTTCATTTTTCTTAAGGGCTGGTTTTATCATAGTCATGTAAATACGATAATTTTTTTCGTCACTCCAATTTTTGTTTAATTTGTTTTTGCTCTAAGAATTAGTACTATCAAAAACTTTTCAATACAAAAATTGTAGATAATATTAAGAAGATTTATAATAAATGTAAGCGGATTTGATATTTTGTGAAATGACGAATTGATGAAGTTATGAATTTTTTCCTCTTCAAACCCTCCATTTTTCTTGCTTTTATAAAATTGAAATAGAAATTGAAATTATTAAAACCGGAAAGATTTTTTTTAAAATAAGAATTAAATGATCACATGTTAAAAAAAAAAAAAAAAAAAAAAAAAAAAAAGGAAAAATTACGTCAAAACATTTGATAGGTAAACATTACAAAAGTACGAAGATTTTAAAATAATAAAATTACTACACGTGAAATGCATTAAAAGGTGATAATTATGTCATATGTGAAATTTCCATATATTGAATATCGTCACACATAAATTGTTTAAAATAAAATCATTACACTAAAAAACTTCTTATGATGAATACTAGGCTATATTTGAAAAGATCAATTAATAATACATATCTACAAACACTTTTAAACTAAATAATATAAGTTTAATATAAATAAATTATTATATGAGAAATGCATTTAATACTGAAAATTACATAGTATATTACAACGCTACATTTGAAACGGTTTTCGTATAGTTTCCAAAAATGCTTTATTCGGAAGTACGTTTTTCTTGTATGCGATGACATAACAATTGTTGTAAATATGCAATATTTAGAAGTAAACAAAGTGATGTATTAATAATAAAAATAGCAATCGTTTTTAGAAAGGTCCTATAGAGGCCTTTAAATTTTCTGATATGACGACATAAATGTCCATAATAGAACTAATCATTAATAAGACTTCATAACCAAAATCACATTAAAAAATTTTCTCAAGTCGGCGTTCCCAATTGGGAAGCTCTCTGAAATGAACTAAATTGAACTTGAACTTTATGACCAGCTTTTATCAAATCTCACAATAACTACATCTGAAAGTACGCGATACGTTGTTGAGAGATGGTAATCTCAGATCTATTCCCAATCTAATCTAGATTAGATCTTAGGCTCTTAAGCCAATAATATGTCAATGTTAACCCTCTCATGCATACGGGCCTCATATGAGGACTGATAATTATTGCATTAATAAGAAAAAAAATTGAGCATTTATTTATAGAGATCTGATTTGTGGACTGATAATAGCTAGCATGGTGCTTGATAATAAAATTATTTTATAATGGATTTTCATTTATATATATGGAAAAAAATGCGATACATGAAAAGTAATAAAAATAATTTATGCATGAGAGGGTTAAAAAAAAAATCATGCATCATGCAGTAGATTATGAAACCCTTTCCAACACTTCTAAGATGTTTTAACAAAACTTCATCTATTGAAATGTTAAGAAAAGAAAACACATATTAGCAATATATACCCATAGTCGGTAAGGAATTCGAATCACTTTTTGTAGCTCTGTAAATAAATTAGGAATTTTTATACATATCGCAGCTATTAAAGCTTTATTCAGCTATTAAACCCATAACATAATTAAAACTTCACTTCAATGATCTAAATCTCCACTTCAATAAGCACTTCAATTATCGCAACGGGTCTAATTTCTGTTTCATGCCCTGTTTGTAGAGTTATTTATATTTGAGAAGAATTCTTTAGTGTACTAAAAATCATTTCAGCTAGAAAATGCATAATATGGAATAAAACATACTTAAAATAGTTCCTACCAATAATCATTAATGTTAAAATTCTATACTGCATTGTAACTAATGTGTAGAATTTATGCATATCAAATAATATTCCAAAATTCTGTTGCGCTTAAAAACGCATGCTAAAGTTTAAAATGCATTTTCCAGCAATCATCACTGATAGAAAGTACACAGTATATCGATATATTTTTTGTTTATCTGTAACATAGGGATATTTTTACGTACGCTCGTAAAAAAATATAACTAGTAAATCTGCAGATCAGGAGCCTCAACGTCAGCTTTGTTCATATTTTTTTAAAACACACTTTGGGTAATATTCAACTCCCTGGAATCTGTAATTTAAAATTTTCAAATTGCGTAATTATTTATAAGAATAAAAAAGAATAAAACAGGAATTAGAAATTTTCAGCCATCAAAAGCGGTAAATTAAAAATTTAGTTATGTTAGGATATTTTGAAATTTTCATGATCTATTATTTTTGTTTTCTTTATTATAACATAGTAGATTTCTTCAGGGGGGCTCCGCCCCCCTGAACCCCCCGAGCCTCACTTAATTTAAATTTGTCACTTTCTAATAATTGTGCTAATGATTATTGTATATTTTTCATTTCTTTATACATTTTGATTTATAAGAATAAGTAACAGTTTGGGCAAATATTTTTCTTTATCTTCATACTTCTACATGCCTGCCAGCCACAAACACCTAAACCTGATGCATCGGGAAGTTTTGTAATTTTTAACTCAGTAATCTGGAGTTTTACAATTTTGTTTCCGAAAAAAAAATTTTTTTTTGATTGCATTTTGTTGCAGTTATAGCGGCACAGACAGACATACAGAAGTAGAGACTGACATATGAAAAAAATAAATTTCGTGTCTCCAAAGTAAGCCTTCACTGAAGTTTCGGCAATGACGTCATTATTCATGAGTTATTGATAGTCATGTTTCTTGTATTTTTAACGACTACTATAAAATACCTGTTTTTGTTCAACTATGACGTCATATTTTACTAAGTGAAATATTTATTAAAATATAATTCTTGTTTATTTCTTTTACTTCTAATTATTTCCCCACTTTTGTCAGAAAAATTCCTATTAACGAAACGAATATCCGTGTTTATTATTTAATAAAAAGTACTATATCTATAGTTATTTTAATTCTGACGTCATATTTTTTTTTTTTTCATAGTTTAATTTTTCGAATGGAAATTGCTCAATTGAAACTTATTGCAGATGAAAAATTATTATTCCAAGTTTTGATTTTTTTTTTTTTTTTTTGGCAACAATAAAGGAAATTGCTTAAATTTTATTTAAAAAATCCCTATTGATTCCGTATGAAAAAGAAGGAAATTTTGAATTATTAAGGAAAATATTTGAAAAATAAATAATTGTAATTTAAGAAATTACCCCAACCATTTGAAAAATGTTTCACTCGATACATTCATCTATCATTTTAAGCTAAATACCAGTTGTTTTATTGTGTATTATCCGTGCCACTGCTATAAATGACTTTATACATGCTGCAATTTGAAGGTACGGTTCGTTTAAGTTATATCACTCTATTGTCGCCAAGCATAAAAGTTGGCGACGAAAGAAACATTTCAAACTATTTAACATTGTTGGTGCAAAAGTAATCATTATTAAAATACAGCTTTGGCATATACTGTTATACTTGTAAGACTTTGGCATATATTGTTTGATTTTACAGAGCAGAATTTTGGTGATGGAGGTTTTAAACCAAAATCGATCGCAGCACATGCATCTGTGAATGGGTCCATCAGACATCGAATCAAAAAAGTTTTTTCCCAGTTTTTCCCAAGCCGATTGCTTTTTAGTTTTCTTTTTAGGTGGTGGAAAATCAAGAGTAATAGCTATAACATTTTCCGGCTTGTTAGAATCACTATTGGCACTCAAATTTTCCTGGTTAGAACCGACCGATAGTAAAACGCCATGGCTAGTGGATTGGTCGCCCTGGCGACATGATGTTTTACAATTAATCGGTTCGGCATTAAATTGCTTCCTTTTTCGTGATCGCCTTTCAACACGTAATTGGTTTTCAGCGGCTCAATAATCTTTTGATTTTATCATTTTCTGCATTGAAAGACGTTTTTGCGCCAAACCAAATACAGTATTACTCAGTTATCCCGTCGACCAATTTCGCCAAATGATACGAATCGCCAAACTAATAAGCAACTTATACATGTTGACTGTGTTTAATATCATTGAATGCGATATTCACGTTCATTCATTTCTTTGGCTTCGGCTTTTTCCGTATCTGTTAATTTCCGTCTACCCATTTTTAAATTTGTTAGTTTTCTCCTTTATTACAATGATTTTAACCATTTTAATTTACTATTCAAATAAAAATTCTTCTAAAAGTAAAGAATTTAATTTAAATTCAAATAAAAACTCTTCTAAAAGTAAAGAAATTAATTTAAATTCAAAAGTGACCACATCATTCAAAAGTGGTAACATCATTCAAAAGTGGTAACATCATCGGGTCCATTCTCCCGAAAACAACAACCATTTTTCAAATGGTTAATAAAATTAATAAAACATAGCCTATGGTTTTTTTTCTGGGCTATGCTATATTCATACGCAAAGATACAAAGAAATTAATTCATAAGTTTTGATGTTGACTTCATTTAAATTTTTCACACGCTTTCAAATTTATAGCATTATAAGGATAAGGATTAAGATGAATGGTTGCTTAGCAACCATTAGAAGAAAATAAAGAAAATGAAATAAATACATTTCAAATAAGTAAATCTCTAAAACAAATTAGTCTATATTATTGGAACACATTTATAAAAAATCTCCAAAATTTACAGTAATAATTTTAAAAATCTGACAAATGCGTTGACAAAATTTCAAAATAGTACGAATAATTTAACTGGTAAATTTTAGTATTCATTTATCATTGAATTCCATTAATCAAATGTGTCATTTTCTCTCAGGGGAAAAAAATGAAAATCATTGGATTAGCCATAGAAAAACATTATTGCGCGAAATAAAATATTCTATATCTTCCGAACGAATGAATGAAATCTAACAAAAAACTATACAGCTTAATCCCAGTGTCTCACTAACATACCCACTTAATTTCAAGCCAATCGAATGCTTTTTACGGAAGTTATCGCGGAACAGACAGACAGACTGACAGACTGACAGACTGACAGACAGACAGACAGACAGACAGAATCCAAAAAATTTCGTGTCTCCAAAGTAAGCCTTCAACTGACGTTTCGGCAATTAATATCTGTCACCTTTGGAATATGTTAAAATTTTCCATGAGAAAATATTACAGCAAATTCTGCTTTTAAAGAGTATGCGCTTTAGTAGATTCAGCCTGTTTAATGCACTGAACAGCTAAAAACAAAAATAAAATGTAATTTTGCTTTATATTATTACCAGCCAATGACTTAATGAGTTTTCAATTCGTAAACGTAATTCATTTAAATGGCACGAACTGTAATGGGGGGATGAACTAGGAATATTTACTTTAAAAGTTTTTAACTGTGTATATGTTTCCACTTGCCATCTCTGAATCAAGTTCCACAAGCGCTAAAAACAAGCTAATTTGCCCTGCTACTAAACGCAGTTCTCTGTAAGCGGGTTGCCATTCATTTCGAGGACAAAACCCGCATCCACTTTTGTCTTGACACGCGATAACTGTTTTTGCGACTAATACAGAAAGATCAGATACACGGTTGAAAATCAACTTATACTAAACAATACTTAATACAAAAAATTTAATTAAAAAATATTGTATTGAACAGTCTATTTCATTATAATTACCTTTAAAAAATTAACTTTAAATTTAACTTTTTAAAAATCCCTACTATTTTTATTTTTTTTGCTTCGATTTTTTTCCACAATCATTAAAATGTGCTAGAAAAAACTGTGCGCGGATTTTTAGATATATAGGATTTTACATTTAATGTGATTATTTTTCTCTCGTGTATATCAAAAAATGAAAAAAATTCGACAAACTCTTAATTAAAATTTAAAAAAATAATAATTGTAAACTTGAATGTTAAATCTATGAACAAAAATATTAAATACACCACCAAAAACCAATAATAATAATAATAATAATAATAATAATAATAATAATAATAATAATAATAATAATAATAATAATAATAATAATAATAAAACATACAAAAGTTTTTCATTTGTATGGAAATTGCTCTGGATCTATTAAAAAAATTACAATATCTCGTAATGTAATTGTCGCATAGGTGAAAATACAGAGTCAGAATATTCACAATTAAACAAGCTTTCAGTTTATAACAAAAAAAAAAAAAAAAAAAAAAAAAAAAAAAAATCAGTATTTTGACCAAATTCAAGGTATTGTGTCTCCCCAACCGGTTCCTTATGACAAGACGCGACTGGTGGATATTACTAATGTGTGTCATGCTGTAATATATATATATATATATATATATATATTAAAAAAAAAAAAAAAAAAAAAAAAAAGTTTCAAACATTTTAACTTTTTTAGACCTGAGCATAAAATAACTCGACAACAATATATTTATTGCTTTTGCATAATCGAAATGACACCATAGATCACAGAAAGAGTCGTTTTTATGAAATCAGTACTTTAGGGGACAGGTAATTTAGGTTTACAAATATAGATATAAAAGTACAAATCCCCTTAAAACATCAGTTTAATTGTCAGTAGTATAAATTTACAAAATAACAAAATTAAGGTCTTTAAACAAGTAAATGATCAGCAAATCCTCAAAAATTTTTATTGTAAAGCATTTAAGTTAAGTAATCATGAATATTTCTAACTTTTTTGGCCACAATGTCTTGAAGGTATTTTCGAAACTCAGATAAAAATGGTATTTACTTTATGAGGTAATACTCATCAGTACTGACATTTATTGGTTTTGTTTTTAAACAAAAAACATTCAGCTGTATAGAATTAAGGTAAAAATGCATAAAATTCGAACGGTTTAGTTTTTATGAGGAAAAGAATGATGGTACACATTTATGTACCTCAAATCTAAAGAGATTAAATAATAATAATTTAAAGTACCTTGAAAATAAAATATGTAGTAATCTTGTAAAAGCATGTTTTTCGAAAAACATAACCCCTACCATTCAGATAATTTTGATTAAAGCATACACTGTAAGCATACACAAAAAAAAGAGGAATTTTTAAAGAAGAAAACTATTTTAAATAAACAATATTTTTCTATAAACAATATCAATTCTATAATTTTACAAAGCAATCTGCATTTTTTTTTTTACAGAAAAAAGGTTTTCTGTATAAATATACCGCTATTTTCTGTAAGTTAAACGTTTTTTCCATTGGCATCAAAACTGACAGCTTTTTCCTGTCATTTTGAGATACAGTCGGCTCCCGTTAATTCGAACTTGCCGGGACCACAAGAAATGTTCGAATTATGGAAAGTGTGACAGAAAAACATATTTAAAGGGGTACTATTACAAAGGAATTAATGTTATAATATTTTTTATTCATTTCGGCTGTATCGTTAGAATATGACTTAATATTAAATTAAAATATAGAAATACATAAACTAATTAAAGAATTAGGAACAAGCGCAATGGAAGAAGGAGTGGGTGTGTCATTGATGGGCAGACGAGGCACTAAGAAGCGGATATCAAATGAGTGGGACTATATATGTACACTAATTCAGAACAATTTTTACTAAAATGAAAGAAATAAAGTTATTTTAAGGATCTGAAATCCATAAATAAATAAAGAAAAGTGAAAAATCGGAATTATTATTAGTTCGAATTAAACGAAGTCAAGAGAAAATGAGTTCGAATCAATGGAAATTTTTACGTTATTCTGCCACTGAAAATTTCGGGACTTCATATTTAGTTCGAATTAAGCAAAGATTCAATTTATCCGGTTTCGAATTAACGGGAGCCAACTGTATTTTTATTAACCGACTTCAAGGAGGAGGTTATGATTTCGACCTGTATGTATTTGTTGTTCACGCATAACTTTCGTAAATATGAACCGATTTTGATAATTCTTTTTTTGTTTGAAAGCGTATGGGGCCCATGTGGTCCCATTCAAATTTCATAAAAATCTGTTGATTAGAACTTTTTAAAAAATTAAAACATTAAAATTCAATATCTTTTCGAAGCAATCGACCAATTAGAAACGTTCATTTTTCATGTTTTTAAGTTACACTTACATAGACACACGATCTTTTCAAAGTGTGAAATCCTAACTGGACAAAGTTCACATTTATTAACAGTGTACACTATAAAAAATTTGACCCTTTTGCTGCATAATCACTCCCCCGTTTTTATAGAATATCTCTCTCTTGACCCATGAGAATTCTCCACGATAGGCTGAATTAATCGTTTTCTATAAAAGCGGTGGATTGACGATGCAGCAAAAGGGCCAAATTTTTTACAGTGTACACTGTAAAAATTTTGATCCTTTTGTTGTATCGTCACTCCCCCGCTTTTATAGAATATCTCTCCTTTGACCCATGAGAATGCTCCATGATACATTGCTAAAAATTTTACCCATTTGCTGCAACGTCACACCACAGCTTTTATAGAATATGTCTTTTATGACCAATGAGACTGCCCCATAACACAGTAAAGTAATCGTTATTTATAAAAGCGGTGGACTGATGATGCAGCAAAAGGCTCAAAGTTTTTTTAGTGTAATTGGGACAAAAGCGTCTGTCAAAGAAATATTTGGGAATCAAATGCTGTCACTCTCATATAGAGGCAGCCAGGTATAGGTAATGAGTTTCAGATTCCTCATCGAATACGCCAACGCTCATTTCCGATTACAGTATCACTGTAAAAAATGTGACCCTTTTTCTGCATCGTCACACCCCTGCGTTTGTAGAATACCCCTCTTTTGACCCATGAGAATGCTTCGTAATTGGGTGAAGTAATCGTTTTCTATAAAAGCAATAAAGTGATGATATAGCAAAAGTGTCAAATTTTTTACAGTGTAGGATTCCTCGATATGAATATGATGACACATGTAGCACAGTACACTGTTAAAAATCTGCTGCATTTTGCTGCAACGCCCTCCACCACTTGTATATAATATCTCTATTCCAACCAATGAGAAAGCGCCATTTCACGGCCAAGTAACCGTTTTCTATACAAGCAGGGGAGTGCGTTGCAGCAAAATGCAGCAGATTTTTAACAGTGTATATAATTGGTTGAAACGATTCTGGACAGAAACGAGTCACCAAGCATCTTGTTGAGCGGGCAATTTTCGTCAATCTTGTTAACTTCTCATACGAGTACAATCGAATTCTTCCAGGAAATCATCATCAAATTCCATAATAAAAAATGCCTGGCAATGCAATGCACTGTTAAAAATTTGCAACTTTTGCTGTATCGTCACTCCATCGCTTTTATAGAATATCTTTATTTTTATCAATGAGAATTCTTCATAATGCATTTAACTAATCATTTTCTATATAAGCGGTAAAGTGATGATACACTGTTAAATATCTGCTGCATTTTGTTGCAACGCACTCCGCCGCTTGTTTATAATGTCTCTACTGCGACCTATGAGAATGCTCCTTAATACAGTCAAGTAACCGTTTTCCATACAAGCGCTGGAGGGCGTAGCAAAAAAATGCAGCAGATTTTTAACAGTGTACAGCAAAATTTTCAAATTTTTAACAGTGCAGTTGGGACAAAAGCGTCAGTAAAAGAAATATTTGGGAATCAAATGCTGTCACTCTCTTATAAAGGCAGCCAGGTATTGGTTATGAGTTTCAGTTTCCTCGTCGAATCGCCACTGCTCATTTCCGATGCCATTACTCCCTGTATAGATATTAGATTGTTGCTGTTTATCGATTGAAGCATAGTGCAATTTTTGCAAAAATCTTTCTTTTTCCTTTTTCTGAGTGAAGGGGGAGTACTTTTGACTGACTACACTAGAAAAGCATTTTACTATACATTAATATATGAAGTCATTTTGCTGCGTGCTCATATATAGAAGCACTATGTCGCGCTCTTATGTGTAAGGACACTTTACTTGATGGATTGTCACCTTTTGATACCCACTTTCGATGACCGTAGGATTCGATGCAGACTAAGATTTCATAAATGCGGTAGCTTTTCGAAGTGGCAGATCTTGTCTGAAGAAGTTACCATACAAAGAAATTCTTAAGATTCACAACGATACTAATCGATATTGTAAGTGGTTTCAGAAAAGTTGACAATCAAACAGTGACAAGTAAACTGAATACATGAGAACTTAGCAAAGTGCGTACGTTAGTAATGCATTGCAAAGAGCTATCGTGTGCCAGTACACATAATTATGTATTACGGTATACATAACTAAAAAGTAGGAAATAAAATAAGCTTTTTAAGAAAAAAATATCAACCGACTTCAAAAAAGCGCTAAAAAGAATTAAATAATTCTTTAAAATTCTCTAATGACAAAACGTTATCCAATAAGCACACATCGGATATCAGGTACCGACATAAAAACGGTTAAATTTAATATGTATAATTTAATATCCACCAAACATAGATTTTAGAGATAATATTATTTTACAAGAGATGAATTGACATATTTATGATTTATTTTATGAATATATACATATAAAAAGTAATGAATTACTTTTTGAAGTTGGTGCCAAACTATTTGATGTATATTAAGAATTGTAGCTAAATTATGCCTAGTACCATAATTAAAATGGGGATAATCATTATCGATTGTGATTGTTTGGCACCAACTTCAAAAAGTAATTCATTACTTTTTATATGTATATATTCATAAAATAAATCATAAATATGTCAATTCATCTCTTGTAAAATAATATTATCTCTAAAATCTATGTTTGGTGGATATTAAATTATACATATTAAATTTAACCGTTTTTATGTCGGTACCTGATATCCGATGTGTGCTTATTGGATAACGTTTTGTCATTAGAGAATTTTAAAGAATTATTTAATTCTTTTTAGCGCTTTTTTGAAGTCGGTTGATATTTTTTTCTTAAAAAGCTTATTTTATTTTTTACAGTGTTCTTATCCGTTTTTAGGTGCGCTCGTAACTATATAAATATGTAGCGCCTATAATTGTTGTTCAATCCGTTCGTCCTTCTGTTTATCTGCATATAACAAAGCAAAAACGACAAAGCCGGATCGTTTGAAATTTAAAATATAAATTGCTGCAAAATTTTGCCATGACACTTAATTTTATGAAAACTGGATGCATAGTTCAGTTACAGGGACAATCAAAAGTATTCCGTTATATTACGGCCAATGGGAAAAAATAGTTTAAAGTTAATTTGAATGATGTTATGCGCTTTCAAACATAATAAAATTGATATGCATAGATGAAGTATATTTTAAAATGTACATTCTGCACAATATGTGGAGCAAGGAATATTTTTTATTAGTTTACTAGGCCATATAAAAATACATAATGTTATAAGGGGGAAATTCTTAGGGGCGCGTTTTAAGTATATTAAGCTATTTCACATTGTATGAAAGTGATATATGTTTCTGAGAAACATATTTTCAATTATTTCAACTGCCAATATGCTAAAATAAAAAAAAAATAAAAAATAAATAAAAAAAAAACTTGGTGTACATTATAGTTATATCAATGAAGTTTTAATTATACCATTAATAATACAATTGCAAAAAGGCATCAGTAAAAAAATTGCTTAATTTTTTACAAATATATATTTTAAATTCTATACTTAAAAAACAGCAAAACACAAATTATATTTAAAAGCAAGACTGCTAAATTTATTATTTACCTATCACAAGAAACTCCATACATATTTAAAATATTAACATATTCACTATAGTCCCGAAAAAATTGTTTTAAATACGCTGCTTTTTCTTTAAGGCTACTACTATTGTATAAGCTTAACATTTTACGAATTAATTTCAAAATGTCTAATAAAAAATAAAATAAATAATACACAAATTAAAAGAAAAACCGCTAAATTAATTATTTACCTGTCACAATAAAAAGACATACATATTTTTTTAAAAATTTAAATATTAACATGTTCATTATAATTCCGAATAATTATTTTAAATACGTTGATTTTTCTTGAAATCTGTTTCTATAGTATAAGATTAACTTTTTACGAATGTATTTTAAATAGTCCAAAAATAAATAAATAAATGAATAAATCAGACACGAATTAAAAGCAAACCCACTAAATTAATTATTTACCTATCACAAAAAACATACATATTTACAAATATTTGAAATATTAATATGTTCCTTATAATTCCGAATAAAATATTTTAAATGCAGTGTTATTTCGTCAAAGATATTCCTATTGTATAAGTTTAACTTTTTACGAATATATTTCAACTTCTTCAATAATAATATTAACAAATAAATAAATAAAATAAAGCCCAAATTAACATTAAAACCGCTAAATTAATTATTTGCCCATCACAAAAAATCATACTTATTTAAAAATATTTAAAATATTAATATGTTTCTCATAATTCCGAATAAATTATTTTAAATACAGTAATACTTTGTAAAAGATATTCCTATTGTATAAGTTTAACTTTTTACGAATATATTTCAAATTCTTCAATAGTAAAAAATAAATAAATAAATAAAATAGATCACAAATTAACATTAAAACCGCTTATTTAATTATTTACCCATCACAAAAAAAGCACATATATTTAAAAATATTTACAATATTAGTGCGTTAATTATAATTCCTAATGAATTATTTTAAATACAGTGATATTTCGTCAAACATATTCCAATTGTATAAGTTTAACTTTTAACGAATATATTTCAAATTCTTCAATAATAATAAAAAATAAATAAATAAATACAATAAAGCAGAAATTAACATTAAAACCGCTAAATTAATTATTTAGCTATCACAAAAAAGCATACATGTTTAAAAATATTTAAAATATTAATGTGTTCATTATAATACTCAATAAAATATTTTAAATACATTCATAATTCTTGAAAAATATTTCTGTTGTGTAAACTTACGAATATATTTCAAACTCTCCAATAAAAATAAATAAATAAAATAAAGTACAAATTGAAAACAAAACCAAGAAATTAATTACTTATTTATCACAAAAAAATAATAATAAAATAAAATAAATACATATTTAAAAATTTTTAAATGTTAACATGTTCATTATAATTTAAAAAAAAATATTTTAAATACAAAGATAATTCGTCAAAGCTATTCCAAAAAAATATTTCTATTGTAAAAATCCATTCATAAAAAAAGCTTACCTTCTTTACAAAAGCAGCTAAAAAAGAATAGAAAAGTTTCTCCTAAGTTTTATCCTATGCTCTTTATCACAAACTGTTGCTCTTGATCCCACTGCATCAGCAAATGATATCCGAAAACCCGAACAACTTTGCCATCAGATGATTGCGCTACCAGATGGAAAAAGAAGAAAAAAGGTATCAACGCACACACCAATAAGAGGGATTTTGTGCATATTGCAAAAGTTACGCAAAAGGTCACTCACTCATTCAAAACTTTCTCTACGCGTCATGAATTTATTAAGGCCCCACACTAGGTATAGAAAAAGACCCGGATTAAAATGCAAAGTCTATGAGGCGTACTTTTCAAATATCTCGCTCAAATTTTAATATTTTTACATGACTTTTTTTTTTATATGATAGCTGAGGACGATCTACAACCGGCTTAGTTTTTACCTTTTCGATTTTGCTTATATATATTTTTTTATATTACGATAGTTTCAACTTCAGAACCGGTTTAAACCGGTTTCGAAAGTTAAAGTAATTTAAAAAAAATCTGAAACCAAAACTGAGAAAGTAAAAACTAGGCCGGTTGTGTATTTTCCTCAGCTATTTTGTGCAAAAAAAATCATGTAAAAATATTAAAATTTGGGCGAAACAGTTCAAAAGAACGCCCCCATAGACTTTACATTATCATCCGGGTCTTTTTCTGTGCCTAGTGTTGCGCCTTAAGGCAATATCAGATAGTGTAGCATTGGAAATCTTATGTATAAAATAAACGTATATGTATTAACTATATATTTTATATTTTTCATGAAGTAAAAAGTATGAAGTTACATCGTCGGTTTTAGAAAAGAATGGCGTATCTCAAGACACTCTGCCTTTCACTGCATGATTTTTTTCTATTTTTATGAAAATAATTATTTGACATCTATATATATGTGTAATAATAGGGAAAATAGTATAAAAAAATTCTAATTTTCAGCTAAAATTTTATGTTTTAGGGCGTGTACCCTAATATACATAATTAAGGTTATTAACCCTTTCGGGTCTGGTGTACTATTAATAGTACATATGTTTTTTAATGGAGAATTATTTTGTTTTAAAAAATACTTCTGTTTTTATTTACATGTAGTAATGTTAGTATATGTCTATGCATTTACTATACGACATCATTTATGTTTAGGCATTTAGTAATAATAATAATTATTATTATTTGCTTCATTTTCTTTGCGGGTTTGCGATTCTTTTATTTTAAACATATATTTTACGCTATAAATTTAAAATAAAAGTTATTTTTCTGAAAGAATCTTGTGTAATAAAGCGTAAAAAGTATTAGAAAGTTGCAACATAAGTTAAATCTTATTGTAATATAATATTTTCTAAACATCTCCGAAATTCTTCCTTAGCCTGTCGTCATATGAATATTACTTGACTATTACGCAAAACAACAACATTCGTTATCTTCCAAATAATGAAATATTTATTAAACACTAATTAATCTATTTAAATAGCTAGTGTTAACTTTATTAACGCAAAAGGAATTTTTTTAAAAAACTGAAAAAAAAAAAATTCGGACCCGAAAGGGTTAAATATTGTATTACGATACTTTGAAATTAAATGGGCTTAAAATAATTAATTTTATCTGCTTAACACTGTACAATTTTCTTTATATTAATATTTTTAAGTATTCAGTAAAAATACAGTCGAGTTTCTATATAACGAAATCCACCGTTCCAGTAAAAATTCGTTATATAGAGAAATTCGATGTATAGAGAATGATGTTAAAAATCGCATTTAATGTGTGAAATTTGAACAAATATTATTTTGATCTTTTGAATTAAAAATTTGAAATGTTTAAAAGTAAATATTAACCTAGCATTTTATTTCTTAATTATTTAAGCTGTTTCAAAAATGAAAACAGACATTTATTTGAAAGCTTAATGAAAATAAAATAAGGAAGACTTGCATTAATTTCAGACGAAAAAATGTGTTATTTTTAGCTGTTTTGATTTTAAAGTTGTTACGTCTGAAAAAAAAAAATAAATGCTCACATTTTAGCAAAGAATGAAAAATTGTAGTAAACATTTCTCTCCATTTGAAGGCCTCTCTTATGTGCCTCTCATTCATTCCTCTCTTACATGTGTATAAATCCAATTGACACTGTTTTGAGAAGGATGTGGAAAGGTGTGTGGGAGGTGGGATGAATTCGTTCGATTTAAAGAACAATATAAACAAAAACTCAACACTGACGATAAATCAAAAATAAGTGATGGAAAATTGATTCATATGATTTCGAAAATTGAAATAAATAAAGACCAATTTATGAAAAAATTCGTTATATGGAGATAGATATTTCGCTATATAGAGACTGTTTTTGATGTAATCGTGTGAAAAGGGGACCGTTTCTACTAAAATTCGTTATATAGAGAAGTTCGATGTATGGAGTTTCGTTATAGAGAGACTCGACTGTATTCAAAGCAAATTTTGAATTAATAGCTTAATCTTTTTTTTTTTTTTTTTTTTTTTTTTTCGAAAAACATTTTTTAAGATCAAATGCAGCCAGCCACCTGACATGGACAAAATTAAGTGTTATTCCATTTTTTTGGGCTGCTCTTGATCAGTAACACCGATCCTATTGGCCAAATTCATTGCATATAATAAAAATTACAGAGTTTTTAGTTAAGTGCCGGATGTAACATACAGTGCAGTGAAAGCTTAAAGCTTCATAATTTTCGAAAATTTAACTTTTTTAGATATTAAATTCTTACTTCTTCTGCACATTTTAATATAATTGTTTCATTGAAATTGTCATTAAAACAAAAATTTAAAAATGACTTTTAGAATTATAGCTGCTCAAAAGCCGAAGCGAATTAAGTTAATAAGAAGCAGACTTCGTAAATAAAATTTATTTAAGGAATAAGTTAAATATATAAAAGATGGATCATTAAAAAATTCTTTAAGTACATTATAAAACTAGTCGTTGGGGGCCACCGTAATACTTACCCATCATGGATATGCATATGAAAATAAAACATGTGAAACTATTTATACAATGCATTGCAATTCATAAACAAAATTTAAATATTGTTAATATACATAGTAATGCTATATTAAAGAACTGCTGATGTACCAATTTCGACAAATTATATAAAACGCCAAACTACTCAAGTAGTACCGAACTACGTAAAAGAAACATCCTTATAACTCCAAAAATAATAATTCTATTAACTAACAATTAACTGCGTCGGATTAAGCATCTCATTTCCAATTAAAATATACTTCTGAATTGAAATGTGAATGAAATACAGGGTCATGAAAAATCGAAGAATGTGGAAAACAAGATTACAAATATAGAATAACGTTAAAACTTTCATGAATTCGAACTCATTTTCTCTTGACTTCGTTTAATTCGAACTAACGAGAATTCCGATTTTTCATTTTTCTTTTCTTTCTTACGCATTTCAGATCATTCGAATAACTTTATTTCTTTGATTTTTGTAAAAATTGTTCCGAACGAGTATACATATCGTCCTATACATTTGATATGCACTTTCTTAGTGCCTCGTCTGTCCACTAGTGACGCTTCAAATTTTTCATCAATTGTGCTTGCTTCTATTCTTTTAATTAGTTTATGTATTTATACATTCTAATTTAATATTAAAGCATATTCTAATGATAGTAGACGAAATAAATTAAAAAAAAACACTATAACATTAATTCCTTTGTAAAAGTACCATATTAAGCATATTTCATTTCATACTTTCCATAATTCGAACTTCGGGTAATTCGAACATGTCTTATGGTCCCGACGTGTTCGAATTAACGAGAGCCGACTGCATTTCATTTCTTCTTCGATTACATTTCTTTGGCCAATAATGCGAGGAATCATGTACCTTTTGCGATAATTACGCAAATGATCTCTCACTCAAAAGTTTTTTTACGCTTCATGAAATTGCTAATGTAATATCAGATGTTGAAATATTGACAGTTTCGAAGAATCAGTAAGTGTTGTATTATTTTTTCGTGAATTCAAAACTTTGAAAGCATGTGTTGTAATTTGATGATTGTTATTTTTCACGATAGATATCATGTTATATTTTTTTTAATAAGTAGAAATACAAAAAATTATATGATGAAACTGAAAGAAATTTCATTTATTGCTTTTTCACGATATGTATAAAAAAAACTTTAAGTATATAGCAAAAGAACCGTACAACATCATTTATTGCTCACCAGTACAAGGAATTGTACATACTATTAATAGCCTACACTAGTCACTCGCAAAGATCCAATTGATAATCTAAGTCTATGGGGGGGGGGGGGTATTTTCAAACATTTCGCTCAAAATTTAATATTTTTATTTTTTTTTTTATATATAGCTAAGGACGAGCTACAACCAGCTAGTTTTTAATATTTCGATTTTGGTTTCAGATTAAAAAAAAAAAATACTTTAATTTTCGGAGCCGGTCGGAAACTGTTTTGAAATTGAAACTATCATAATATATAATATATGAGTGATTCTCAAAATAGGGGACAATTTCAAAAGTGAAATCTTAAAAGAATTACTGTTAGCAAAATTTCTGAAAAAAAATAGGTGTTGTTAATATAGTATTAGGTATACTTTACATGCAATCAGCAGAGCTAAATATTTAAAAATTAACTTTTTAAGAAAATTAGTATTTTTTGAGCCATGCTAATAACAAAACAATTTGCATGGAATAAATATATTAAGAAATTTTTATTTTGTTCCTGTTTAAATAATTTTTTCTATATTTATTAGCCTTCCTTTTCAGCTAATGGTTTCCATTTTTACATATATACATATAAGGAAAATAAAAACATTACCAGAGAGCAAACTTTGTTTACATGAGCAACATTCTGACACTAAAAATGTAAGAAGCTGTCTTAGTGATTTTCTGACAGATTTAATGCATATTTTAGGGATAATAAATGTAATACCTAAATTTATATGTAAAATTAAACTTTATAAAGGATACAATATAAACACTGGTTACATTTATGCACATAGGAGTCTTTAGTATGGACAGAAAGACCATGCTAATGACACTGATATTTGTCCATGCTAATGACAAATTTTAATTTAAATAAGATTATGAGCCATAATATAATCACAATGCAATAGTCCTTTCTGGGGCTTTTTAAAACACAAAAGTTCTATGCAAATAAGTAAAATAAAAATTTTAACTATAAAATAAACATGAAAATTATTATCCATTCTAATGACATACAATTGATGTACGCCCCTAATATTTAACTTATATTCTTAAAATGCAATACATGCTTCTATTTTCAGGCTGAAATAAAATGGCTACTTGTTGCCATGGAGAAACTTTATATTTTCAAACTATTGTCATATATGAAAATGAAATTTTGATTAATAACCAGCTGTTATACTATGATCTTGTTTTGAAAATAGAATATGGAGGACAAACTTTAATTATTTTTTATATACTATAATTTTATTTTTAAAGAGAAATTTATTGGATAAATCCTCTCCTTGATTAATTTAAAAAAAGAATAACATTTGTTTTATTTTATAAACATGATATTAACTCTTGAAAAATGTTAATATACACAAGGTACAGCTGCTGTGGACATCCATACTAATGACATTTTGAACATTTATTCTGTTATTTTAATGTGTTTTTAACTAAAAAATGAGTAATTCTTGAGTGCAAATAATGAATAATATTAAGACAAACATATCTAAATATAAAAACATGACAGAAAACCTCTCAATTTTTTTTGTATGCCGAAAGACATAAATTGTCCCCTATCTTGAGAATCACAAATATATATATAACCAAAATCGAAAAAGTAAAAACTACTGACCCGGCTGTAGATTGACCTCAACTATCTTATCCAAACAAAACAAATCATATGAAAAAATTGAAATTTGAGCTAGATATTTAAAAATAACGCCCCCAAAGACTTAACATTATCATCCGGATCTTTCTGGGTGACTAGTGTATTCTCTTAAAAAAAGCAAAAAGTCTTTTTAAAATTTCAAAAATTTCTTCATGCCATTGTAATAAATAAATAAAAATAAAAAGCTTCGTTACTCTTTCATTTCACATATATGGATAATCATTCCTTCATGCGTATTTAATCATACTGAACTGAAATATATTTCCAATTTCGATGTCAGACTGGTAAATTTTGATGTCGAAGATACAAATAATGATATAGAGCAGTGGTTCCCAATCTATGGGAATTTCCCAAATCCCAATCCCGACCCACTGGTGGGCCGTGGCAGTTGTTTTGGTGTTGGCGGAACAATCGAGGTTTGTCATCAAAGTATATCTTTTATTTCATCTGTTTAAAAAGATACGAAAATTTCAACACGAAATAATATTTCAAGAGAAAATCCTTATTTTCCTTCTAGATCTTTTATCTATATTCATTTATCTTCATACGAACAGAACATCCAGAAATATTTAAATCAGCTTTGAGGTCCTTGATAAAATTCAACACTTCATGCTTATGAGAATATGCTTTTTTCTACTTTGCTGCTTTTGAAAGGCAAGTACTAAGACAAACTGCGAGTTAATATATGTTCCCACGTTGGAAAACACCAGTACCAGAAATCTCATAGATTATAAAGTAATGTTTTTATAATAATTAAACGTACTTTTAGCTATCTTAGTAGTTTGCGTATTGTTTTAATTTTAATTATTATTCACTTACACACATTGAGATTACCAATTCTCGTTTACGTTGATAATGTAACTTCCATACGAAAATTTAGTCATAGGATAGGATAGCAAAGCGTATAGAGATCGTAAAACAGGGTTCGCACACTCCTTATATTTTGTAAGGACTCCGGCACCACTATTTATGATAAGAATATTTATATTTAATTTTTAAGAAACAGAATTCGCAACCACACCCTTAATTCGCAATTTTCGTAACTTTTTTCTGCAGTGAAATACACTGAAAATACTGTAAAATTTTAGTGGTAGAGCTGTGCGAACCATGTAAAAGAATAGCTATAGTGATATACAACTTTATATTGGTTGGATCACGGAATTTTTTTTTTATTGACAGGTGGGTCGCGAAATTTTTTTTCACTGAAAGGTGGGTCGCGTACCGAGAAAGTTCGGGAACCGCTGATATAGAGATTAAAACTCTTGATCTGAAGTCATTTTGGAGAAGATATAATTCAGTAATAATCAATAATACAGTAAATCCTCCATAATCCTCAATATCAGACACCTCTATTCTCCCGACACTTTTTTAATCACCAACGAATATGCATTGTACATATTTAACCTCTGAAAAGCAGATACCTCAAAACACCAAGGGTAACAATAAAAACAATAATATTTATGTTCCTTCAGCATATAAAATTCATTAATCCAAAATCAAACATCAAGAATTTTAATAGTTTGAAATAAATACCAGGTACACGAGCCATGGTCACCAGGACATGATATATATCGCCTAACCTTAATTTTTTAGTGAAGCCTAGTGAAACATAGAAACGTGCATTTACTCCCGTTTTCTCTTTTGTAATCTCAGGGTAACAACAGAAAACAAATATATTTATGTTCCTTTAGAATATGAACTTTATTAATCCTAAATTAAACATCATACATCAACTTCATGTTTTGGAAATAAATAGTGGATGTGTATCATGGTATATGTCGTATATATATCATGATATTATGTATCCATATTATCACATAATATATACTAGCAGGGGAGACCGAGCTTAGCTCGGTCAAAATTAACTTTGTGTTCAACTCGATATAGTATTTTCACTGTATCATTAACTCTGTATTATTACTGTAAAACATGTTTATAATAGTATTATTCAGAAAAACAATCAATAAGAAAACTATGTTTTTATGCGCATATTTATAAATTTTATTTTATTTTAAATTTTACAACGAAAGGACATCGATCTAAATCACTTTTTTAGCTCGACTCTGATTGGTTTAACCATGGATCTCGAATCCTCATAAGAATGTATAAAAAAAGTCTTTACATTCTGAAAGACAATATTTTTTGCTAGATATAGCCAAATTTGGAGGCATTCTTTTCATTTGGCTCCAACTACGTGTTTTGGTTTTCGTAATTTTTATAGTCGATTTTTTGGCCATATGTCGCCAATATTTTGTCAAATATCACCAAGTTATTGGCTTTTGCCATATTCTCGTGACCCTGACCCGTATTACCCAAAATGAGCCACTAATCAAATTTGATCAAGCATGTGACATAGCTCAATCGTCTTCAGGTAATCAAAAACAGTAGAATATAAAATTTAATCAAAATCGTTTAAGCCATTTTTTAGGTAAAATTAGCTTGGCAGCATTCAGCAATGAAGCGAAATGACCCACTAATATAAATTTGTTTAACATGCGACTCAGCCCAATAGTCTTCTCGTGACAAAAAACGTTTTATTTAAAAATTTAGTGTAAAATTGATTGAGTCGTTGTTATATATAATTAGAATGACCCTAGCTCATTAAGACCCAAAATGACCCACTAATAGAATTTTCGCGAGCATGTGTCCAAGCCAAATGGTTTTCGCTTGCTCAAAAACGATATAATACAAAGCATAGTCAAAATGGTGAGTACCATTTTCTATATAAAATTAGCATGACCCATTATGACCAACAAATGACCCTTATAATCGAAATCTCTCGAACGTGTGGCCTAGCTCTTTAGTTTTAGCATGCCGAAAAACATTAGATACAAAATTTAGATAAAATCGATTGAGCCGTTTTTTAGATATAGTTAGTTTGACCCTGACCCCTAATAATCCAAAATGACCCATTGATCAAATTTTCTCAAAAATCTGTCCTAACCCAACGATTTTCTTGTGACCGAAAACGATAAAATGCAAAATTTAATCAAAATTGCGCGAAACATTGTCTAGATAAAATTAGAATGACCCAAAAGTGGCCCACTAATTGAAATTTCTCGAACAAGTGACCTACTCTAATGATTTTCTCATGCCAAAAATATGTTGTATATAAAATTTCGTTAAAATCGACCCACCCATTCTTTAGATATAGCTTGACCTTGACCCATTAAGACCCACAAATGACCCTTATAATCGAAAGCTCTCGAATATGTGACTTAGTCCATTAGTTTTCTCGTTTCTAAAAATTGTTACATACAGAATTTCGTTAAAATTGATCCTGCCGTTCTTTAATTATACATAGCTTGACCCAGACCCTTTATGATCCAAAATGACCCATTAATCGAAATTTTTCGAACATGTAACCTAGTCCAATGATTTTATCGTGCCAAAAAAATGTTGCATGCAAAATTTCATTAAAATCGATCCACCTGTTCTTTAGATATAGTTTGACCATGACCCATTATGACCCATCATGATCCACAAATGACCCTCATAATCGAAATCTCTCAAACATGTGATTTAGCCCATTAGTTTTCTCATGTCGAAAAACTGTCACATACAAAATTTCGTTATAATCCATCACGCCGTTCTTTAAATATAAATAGCTTGACCCAGACTCTTAATGACCCAAAATGACCCATTAATCGAAATTTTTCGAACATGTAACCTAGTCCAATGATTTTATCGTGCCAAAAAAATGTTGCATACAAAATTTCGTTAAAATCGATCCACCTGTTCTTTAGATATAGGTTGACCATGACCCATTATGACCCATCATGACCCACAAATGACCCTCATAGTCGAAATCTCTCAAACATGTGATTTAGCCCATTAGTTTTCTCATGTCAAAAAACTGTTACATACAAAATTTCGTTATAATCGATCACGCCGTTCTTTAAATATAAATAGCTTGACCCAGACTCTTAATGACCCAATATGACCAAGTGAAATTTTTTCTCGAACATGTAACCTAGCCCAATTTTTTTCTCGTGCCCGAAAACCATAGAATGCAATTTTTAGTCAAAATTGCGTGAGAAAATCGCTAGATAAAAATAGTATGACCCACAATGACCCCAAAAATGACCCACTTACCGAATTTTCTCGAACATGTTACTTAACCCAATGGTCTTCTTGTAATCCAAAACGATAAAATATAAAATTTGGTCAAAATCGTTAGAGCCGTTTTTTAGATAAAAATGGCTTGACCCATAATGACCCAAAATTGACCCACTAATCGAAATTTTTCGAACATGTGACCCAGCCTAATAGTTTTGTTGTGCCAAAAAACGATTGGATAGAAAATTTCCTTAAAATCGATCCAGTCGTTCTCTAGATATAAATAGCTTGATCTTGACCCATTATGACCCAAAACGACCCAATAATCGAATTTTCTCGAACATGTGACCTAGCCCAATGGTCTTCTCGTGCCCGAAAATGGCAAAATCCAAATTTTTGCGAAAATCGTTAGAGCCGTTTTTCAGATAAAATTTACCCACACACACACACACAATTTTTGCTCGCATTATAGTATAAGATTCATTAATGTGCTTTGTATATTATGATCGCACGAATAATTATTTTTTAGTAAAATCTCGTGAAACCCAGAAACATGCAGTTACTTCCGTTTTCTCTTTTTTAACCTTAGGGTAAAAACAAAAACAAAAATATTTATGTTCCTTTAGTATATAAACTTAATTAATCCAAAATCAACCACCAAACATTGCGATAGTTTGAAATAAATACCGGATATACACGCACATATGATATATATCGCAATATATATTCATTGTTATTATAGATCATTGAACTCTGATTTTTTTTTTAGTAAAACCTCATGAAACACAGAAACATGCAGTTACATCCATTTTTTTTTTTTTTTTTTTTTTTTTTTTTTGTAATTTTAGGTAACAACAGAAAACAAATATATTTATTTCCTTCAGTCTATAAACTTTGTTAACCCAAAATCAAACATCATACACCACCTTCATATTTTGAAAATAAACAGTGGATATTTATCATGACATATATCGTAATATATATTCATTGAAATCAATCGTACTAACAATGTTAAAAAAAAAAAAAAGTTCGTGAAACACAGAACATGAAATTATCTCTGCTTTTTCTTTTGTAACCTCAGAGTAACAACAAAAACAATAATATTTATGTTCTTTCAGCATATAAACTTCATTATCCAAAATCAAACATCAAACATCTTAATTGTTCGAAATAAATACCGGATATACGCACACATCATGATATATATCGCAATATATATTCATTCATATATATCGTCAAACCATTATTTTTTAGTGAAACACAAAAACATGCAGTTACCTCCGTTTTCGCCTTTGCAACATGACAATAAAAATAAAAATATAAATATTTATGTTGTTTCAGCCCATAAACCTCATTAACCCGGTAAAATTTTCAGTGTGTTACTAGGAACCGGAGTTCCTTTCGTTACGACAGCATCGCATACTAATGCATCTGGGTGTTAGTCAAGTGAAAAATGAAGATGTTACTGTGCGCAAAAGTGTAAGAAGGTCGTGTCACTAAGATGGTCAGAATGTTTCGAAATACATTACTGACTTTTGTTTTTCTGCTCTTGTCGTGTTTCAATTCTAACAAAAGATCGTGATGTTTCGAGCCGGTTGATGAAAGGGAAGAAAAAAAAATATAAGGAAGGAAAGGAAACTTTCTAAAATCATTGAATAGAAAAATAGGTTTAAAGGTTAAATTTGCAGTTTAGTTCTCATCACAAAATTAGCAATAAATAATTGTGCAATACACCCATCCTTATTTCAAACCAAAATTTCGATGCTTGTGGTTAAAAAATAAAATAAAATAAAATAACTTACATATACATATATACAATAACCTCTATTTTCATACAAGTTTGTAAAAATCTAAAATAACTCAGTTGTTTTAAGCTTATATAGACCCATTCTAGAAACATTTTAGATGTATAAGTTTTACATAGAGTGATTCATTACTACATTAAAGGCTTGAAAAATTAAAGATTTGTGTAAAGAAAAATATATATATATATATATAAGAAATTACAACGACTATTTGCAAAAAGGTTTTTTTCAAAAACTAAAATTTTAAAGATTTATAAATAAATTCTATTTTTTAATTGATAATAATAATAATAATAAACATTTTTAGTATGATCATAACGAGTCATATATTACGTACGCCATGCATTAAACATTAATATTCCTAAACCAATGATTAAAAAAAATAAAAACAGTAGTTTATAGATATACAACTTTAACTGCTCAAAATGTGCATTTTTATTCGATGGAGTTAATCAGACTGACTTCTAGACGCCTCATATTACTTACGGCAGGGATTAAATATTAATATTCCTGGACCCATCATAATCAAATTTTAAATAAAATTTCAGTTTTACAATTATCGGAACTGCAAATTTTTAAGCTTCTAAACCTTGCACATTTAAAACTTTTACACCGTTGCATAGAGAAAAAAATGCACTTTTAAATGAAATTTTTTGAAATCTTTATCACAATTTGTTTTGAAATTATTAATTTTTTTTTTAATTTTTTGATATTTTTGCCATTGTGACAACAAAAGTATTTCATGTTTGGACATTACACATAGAGCAATCAGAAAACGTATAATTTGCTGAATTCAACCAATAAAAAGATTCAGATATACTTCAGATTTCCCAGTTCCCCACCGAGAACAACAACTATTTTCCAAATAGTTAAAAAAATGTGATTGCGCAATTTTTTCTAAATTTTGAAAAGGATATTTATTTTCAAATTTGATTTTCCCTCTGAATGTGTAAAATTTTGTTAAAACCTTTTTTAACACTTTTAAGAATGTTGAAATCTGCTTATGACTTCGATTTCGCCTGTTTGTCGTCTGTCCGCACTTTGACTCCCCAGACTATAAGCGAGTTAAAGCACGCTTTCAATTTTTGCACATATTCGAATTTTGTGATATAAGTTAAGTGATATATAATTAAGTGATTTAAGTTATTAAAAAATAATTGGACATGTTCGCTATGAAAAATAGTTTGTGTATCATAGTTAATTCGTTTACAAAAATACTCAAAAGAATCGCATTAGATTACGGTATATGGAAAAATCGTTTTTTGTATATTTTAATGATGTCATACTGTTTAAAATATAATAAATTAACATGCATTTATGAAATTCAGTAAATATTCTTCCTATATAATATGATGTCCAAGAATTATTCATTAAATTACAGGGTTTCTTAAAATTTTTGATTAATTAATGGTTTATAAAAGAAAATATTTGCAGCGTATTTTAATAATTTACACGATTTTAAAAATAATGAAATCCATACGCATTATTGAGTTACATTACAAGATGCATACTGTAAAATATGATGAGGATAACAGCATACTGTGTGTGGTATGGAAATACTATAAATAATAGAGTGTGTTGCACAAAGTATTTCATAAACATTGTTATGTATGGCCATGAATTGCTTAAAGATGCTTTCTAGATTAGTTAGGACCAAAAATTGCTTAAAGTGGTTTCTCGTTGAGTTATGCTTTTCCAATTGTATTTAATATACAAAAAGAGTTTTGTAAAATATAAATAAATTCATAGACAGGGATGTGCAAAATTCGGGATACATTGTTGACTATAGAGAGCAGTTTCTGAAAGCCCGATCCCAGTTGCAATGCGCATTGTTTTTCTGAATTAAATTTTAATTTAATATGATGAATGTATAAAAATTTACATTTATATACAAGGTTGGGCAAAATTATCCGTGCGCATTTCCCCAACATTGCTGAAAATTGCTAAAGGTGAATTTTCGACTGTGTTATCCGTAACTAAGCCAAATTTTACAAAAGTGTGTAAGATATACGCAGATATATACGTTATATATACACAAATGTTTTCAAGTGTCTTTTATGGTTACGAGGGGGAACCCGTCGAAATTCGACGAAAGAAAATCTTTAAGAAAGAACTGTTTTACTAATTTATAATAAATCTACAAAATTAGTTACAGTAAAAAATGCATCTTATGTTGGTCAATCTAACTTCCAAACAAATATTACTTTAAGCTAAAATTATCAAAATACTATAAAACTCACTTATCCAAATTATTAAACGAAATATAACCGAAATTCTCGAGATTTTATAATAAACTATATTTTTGAAAGAGTATACGTATTTTAATTTGTATTTTACCCCTCAATTTTAAGAGAAAATGGAGTGATTTTGTTGCCACATTTACAAAATTGTTACTAAAAACTATAAAAAAATAATATCTCAAAAATAAATTGAGATACAGCTTTCTAACAAATTGCATTTGAAAGTGCATTCTTTCTCTATACGACGGTGTAAAAATTTAAAATGTGCGGTGTTTAGAAGTGTAAAATTTAGAGTAGCCGAAAATTGGAAAACCGAAATTGCAGGAGAAAAGTGTTGCCATTAGCAAAATGACGTATGTGTTACGCACCGATACGTTTGGCCTTTATAATATAGATAAACCGTAACTGCTGAAATCATTAAACATTAAGTACGTGATTTTTTTTTTCAAATATAACTAACTAATCGTAAACCAACAAGATAAAAAACATCCAAGACGGGAATCTAACCCGGAATTTTGGAATAGTCCTCCAACGCTCTACCATTAAACTACGAGGACAATACCGAAACACACTTAAATTTCGCTAAGGTTGCAACCACAACACTAGATGGAACGACGAGCATGTGAAGAAATAAAGCGTAGTATAGCATAAAATTTTAATTAATTTTTAAATTAATTTTCGTCAATGAAATTTCATTTGAAATTATTGAATATTAAATGAGTAACATTTTTAAAATTATAAAAACAGTGAAAATTATACCATGTTGACACAATCATATTATTCTTATATTATATTTTTATCCTTAGTTTTATTAATGTAAAAATAAATTTCAAGCTAAGCATAACTTGACCGATACAAATTTTTCAAACACATTTTATATATTTATTTTTATGCTTAACCACAATATACAAGGTGTTTATAAAGTCCCGGATCCATTTTGATGTTTAATAACTCATAAAATAATGCAGATAGATTAAAATTAATAACATAAATGGTTAGATAGACTCAAAAAGTTTCATCACCCTTGTCAATGAACTTCCACGTGTGCCCCCTTCGTCGCACGGTGATTATCAAGTCGATAGTCAATTTCACGCCAGGTAGCGGAAAGCATGTCGGTATCCATTGACTATCGACTTTTTATTCTCAGTGCGACAAAGGGAGCACAAATGGAAGTTCATTGACAAGGGTCATGAAAGCTTTTGTCTATCTAACCATTTACTTTATCAATTTTAACCTATCTTTATTATTTTATGAGTTATTAAACATCAAAATGGGTCCGGAATTTTATAAACACCCTGTATTCAAATGAAAGTATATATTTTTCTGCCATATCTTTCTGCCATTGTTGTACAATGATATTTTAGAGAATAAGAATTGTGACTTTGCACATTTTTGCTCATGTATACACTGTAAAAAAAAAAAAAAAAAAAAAAAAAAAAAGATCGATCTACTAAAAAAACTTTAGTGATCCTTGTAATTACTAAAAAATTTTTAGTAATCTTAGTCGGTTACAAAAAAATCTGTAAGAATTACTAGAAAAAAGTTAGCAACAAATAAGAGTTAATAGTTTTATATTTTTAATAGCTGTTACTAAAACTTAGTTGGTGTGGCATTGAGAGCATAGTGGTTATAGTAACGGACTCCAGGCTCAAAGGTCACTGGTTCGAAACTTGCCTACGCCCCGAATGTATGTAGTGTCTCGTTAATAAAGGGATTATGAAAATCCTGTCGGAGCGGGTAGGAATGTTTGGTGCTGCCATTTATTGCAGTTTTGCCGAAAATCTTCAGAAGTCTGAATGCAGTTCGAAGGCAGCTCCTGCCTTTCGGGCGCAAGTAATGGTTATTAAAAATAATTTTGGAGCTATTACTAAAATTTGCTTGGTGGCTCATACTAAAAATTTTTACGTTAGTTGTACAAAAAATTCTTTTGTTCAGTTTACAAAAGAAATGCTTGTTTCACTTGCAAAAAAAAGTTTCTAATGGTTACTAAAAAATTCTGTGGAATACAAATTTACTAAGAAATTTTTAGTAACCTCTTGAATTTTTTTTTAACAGTGTAACAAATTTGCTATTTGCAACATATTTTCAAAGCCACGAGAATCACGAAACATTGTCATGATGGATTGTTAAAAATTATCTATATATTTAAAAGACCTGGCTGTTTTTTTAGTCATCAGCCCTGAATTTTCTATTCAACCGATTTTGATAATTATTTTTTTTTTTTAAATGAAAGCTATTTATTTGTAGTTGTGCCCATTTCAGCTATTTTTTAATTTATTTCCATTATTATATTTTATTTTTAATTTTAAATGCTTTTTACGATATTTCTTCAAAATGGTGGCAACTCAGTTTAGCTTTCCTCTCGATAATAAAAATTTATTTTCCATTATCACTTTTCACCAGTCAGAAGATTTATTTCATCAGTGAAATGTCCTCGCATTTAAAAGAAAAAAGTTAATTGTTTTCGTAAAATTTAACCACAATAAAATGATTGCGTATAATTATGCACTAAATGAGGTAAATATATATATATATATATATTTACTGAGAAATAATATTAATAATGTAAATAAAATAACAGAAAATAATTTATGATAAAAATTAATGTCTAAAGCAAAATAAGAAAAATTTCAAATGAGGAAAATGATGTCATTCAGCAATCAGATAATTGGGAATTACAATATTATTACGGATGCCTTTTTCATATTACTAATAACAGTAACTTTTAAAAAACATTTGAAGAGAAAATGACGTCAATATTTAAAACATTTATACTCATAACGATATTACATTTCAATATTTCTTTTTATTATGGACACTGAGATTCAGATTTTACTTTCAGATGACTTCAGTTTGTGAAAATAATGTCATAGTAAAAATGAAATTAGTTTATTTTTAATAAAACTATTTTTCTGTGAATGCATATAAAATAAAACTTCTGGATTTCGCCGGCACTCAGATTACAATTTTAACTGAAGATGTGCGAATATTTGCATGCAAAATTGTAACTGGCAAACTTGACATTAAGTTTGGAAATATATTTATTATATATTGATTCAATAATGTAATTACTTTTGCTTTTTTTTAAAAACCAAATCGATCGGGTCTTTTAAGCATTTCATTCATCAAATTCGACGGGTTTCCACTCGTAATTATTTAATGCAAGAAGATAATTTTATGTTGGAAAATTATTTTTGAGATAATTTTAAAATATTACACAAATTTTTCACTGCGTACTTTTAATATTGGGCACAGTCTCTAATGACACAAAATTGATTGGGCTTGAATTTTATATCGCCGAGATTGGATGGGCTCGAACTCCAACAAAAGAACCCAAAGTGATATCTAATAGATACCATTTGAAAATCTAGTTCTAAAGCAGCGGTTCCCAAACTTTTGGGCTCGCGGAGCCCTTTTTGGGAAGGATTTCTAAGGCGGAGCCCCTGAACCCAGCGATACTCTGTGGCTTATAAATTAATGTTTTTTAAGCCTATGGAGTACAGAAAAATCTGCTGAATAAAAATCCAATTCAGCTATTTCCAACATTGGACCAAGATCCTCAGTTTGACCCTTTCGCGATACAGAAATTCGAATTCTTACAAGAAATTTAAAAAATAAAATTTTCTATTTTATAACCCTTTAACAGTTTTATTTAATATTACTATTATTGGACACAATAATATAAAAATAATGATTAAAACCCTCTTTTGTTGTATTAACACTAGAATTACGGCAGCGGTCATTTTGACCGTAAATCCAATTTAACGTATCATAACTTTTTAAATTTCCTGTTTATAGTCTGGATATTTTTTGACTTTTCCTAAAAGCGCAAGAATATTACATAAAATCTTTTTTGTTCAATTTAAATAATTATTTTTAAAAATATTAATATGTATACCTAGAATTACGGCTACCGGTCAGCATATTTCAGATGTGTATATTGCTGGGACGATTACTGTTTCTAAACCAATAGGAGACCGTCATTATCACGGTCAAGTACACGCCCACACAGTTTGATTGACAGGAACTCGTGGACAATTGATCGTGTGTGTTTATTATTTATTTGTACTCGGATTGTTTGAATTTGTACTCGGTAATTAAAAATTAAAGGTACGAAAGATTTTTTTTTTTTTCAAAATGACTGAATTTTATTTACTTCAATTAGAAATTATACTTCCTCTGATCCTAAAATAAATAAATAAATAAATAAATAAAAATTAAAGTAAGAATTTTGCTTATACGGATATTTTCGCAGAATACTTTTTTTCCCATTTGTTTAATATATATATAAATCATTTTGGAACGATATTTAGAATATTAAAAGGGTTTGAAATATTTTTTTTTAATGTCTTATTTATTAATAAAAGACAGCCTCCAATAATTAAAAAAAAAAAAATCACCAACGGGCTCTCGGCCCGCGATGGACTCGAACCCGTATCCTCCGGTTTCAAGCTCGACGCTCTAACCATTCAGCCAGTCAGCTCACTTTCATCCGCAACAGATTATCGTTATAATTAGCACCGTCAATTGTCCACGAGTTCCTGTCAATCAAACTGTGTGGGCGTGTACTTGACCGTGATAATGACGGTCTCCTATTGGTTTAGAAACAGTAATCGTCCCAGCAATATACACATCTGAAATATGCTACCGGTCATTTTGACCGTATCTAGAAAATTACACATTTCAAGTTATTTTCTTCACATTCATAGCTGTTTCCGCTATTCTAATAGATAAGCAGGTGCATCTGTGGTGAGGGGAATATTCTTTTGTATATTTCAAAGCATTATTTGTTAGGTGGGAAAAGGGGAGGGAAAGGGAAAACACCTGTTTGACATCTGTTTAGAATGGCTGCGCGCCTTCTGACTGCGCATTTCTTTTATGTAAGAAATATTATTTTGCAACGGATACAAATATATTGAGCTGCATTTCGTTTCAGTGAATGTCAGCGTTCAGACTTGCTTATTTTATTTGCTTCTTGTCATGGCGCGTAAAAGTGTTGGTAGAAAATATCTAACAAAAGAAGATGCGCTAAAATTTTTTGAAACTATTTCCGATGATAATTCTGGTTCAGATATTGAACCTGATGAAAAATTTAATATCGAAACTATATCCAGGTTATCTGACGAAGACTGGATTGTTCCTTCAGGAACAAGTGAATATGATTTATCTGATGAAGACTCTTTTCAGGAAACACCAAATGAAAATGATAATTTAGATCCAGAAAATATTCCTTTGCCTGCTGCTGGTACAGATTCTAGAAATGAAATCAGTGGTAACAGTCAAGATCAAGAAGGTAGTCAAGACCCACCAAATAGAACTAGAAAACAACTTAGACGTACCCAATGTGAGGAAAACAAAAATGAAGAAACAGCAAATGATGGTTCAATTTGGAAAATAGGAAATATTTCGACAAATGTTACATTGAGACGCCCCCATCAGAATGTCTTACGAGAAGTGTCTGGGCCAACGTCGCATGCAAAAAGAAAAATAGTTGATGGCAGTGCGAGTAGTGCATGAAGATTGTTTTTCAACGAAAAAATATTGCGTCATATTCAACAGTGCACTGAAGAAGAAGCTCGTAAAAAATCCCAAAATCCAAATTGGTCTTTGTCACTCAATGAGTTAGAGGCTTTCATATCACTGCTGTATGCTCGAGGAGCTTTGGCTGCAAAAGGAATTCCTATTTTAAGTTTGTGGTCAAAATCCTGGGGTCCGAAATTCTTCGCTGAGACAATGTCCAGGGATAGGTTCTTGGAAATTATGAAGTATTTGCGCTTCGACATGAAGTCAACTAGATCCGAAAGGTTGCAAACTGATCCATTTGCCCATATTTCGTATATTTGGAATACATTTATCGAAAATTGCTTGATGAATTATAAACCGGGGGAAAATATTGTAGTGGATGAACAATTGTTTCCCATGAAGACACGATGTTGATTTATTCAGTATATGCCTAAAAAGCCGGACAAATTTGGCATTAAATTTTGTCAAAATATTTACTGAATGGATTTCCATATTTGGGTAAGGATGAAACCAGGCCCTATGGTAGAACGGTTGGCGAACATGCAGCTTTCCGCTTGATTGAACCTTACTACAACACTGGAAGAAACCTGACAACGAACAGTTTCTTTACATCACTCAATTTAGTAAAACAAATGAGAGACGCAGGAATAAGCTGTGTTGGTACAATAAATCGTTCAAAAAGAGAAGTACCTAATTCTTTCAAGAAAACAAGAGATGTGCTGTATTCTAGTAAGATTGCTAAGCATGAAAATATAACGCTTACGTCTTATCAAGGAAAGAAGAACAAAAACGTCTTGCTCCTGAGTAGTTTACACCCAACACTGGAAATTTCATCTTATGAAAAACAAAAACCTGAAGTTGTAAATTTTTACAATGCGACCAAATATCCAAACGCCGTAATGCTCGTGTTAAAATATCTACCTTGTATAATCGAGATATTTCCTTCAAAAACAGCAAAAATTATAGTTAAAAAATTGAGATTTCTGAGAGATTTTAATTACGAAGAAAACAAACTCTTTTTTACCCGAGCGATGTTAAAGCAATACTGTTAAGGAGTTAATAACATCCATTTTTTAGATTAAAAAATATTCTTTTGGGACATCCAGTATGAACTTAGAATTAAAGATCAAACTGGTAACCATATTTGGATTATGCTTTGCCTTTGAGTTTACGCAAAACTATTATTTATGGCGAAAACCACACACATACAGAAAAAAGGTAAATTGTAGAGCTTTAGTTTGCAGAGAGATACTTCTGTATAACTCCAATAGGGTATTTGCAAAAAAAAAAAAAAAAAAAAAAAAAAAAAAAAAAATAGAAAATGCGTAGTTCTAGTCCCCCATGAGTAATTATTCAACACGTTTTAGCTAGTTCCGCCTACACTTAATAGAATCATGCGATTACAAAATAATTTTTCTTACTTCTTTAAGTTTCTAGGACTTCTAAACATGCAACAAAATGAATCGACTCCCAGCTTCTTTTTTTAACCATTTAAAAAAATACATTTAGAAGCAAGTTATCGTTTTAGTGTTTAAGTGGGCGGGGCAAAATCTATAATCTATATTGTTAGGTGCAGCATTGTTCCCTTTTTTGGATATTTCATTTAAAGTATTTGGCTATTACGTATAATTTTGAAAAAGACTTTCTTTCGTCATTGTTTTTGCCTCCAAACAGATAAACAGTTTAAAACTACACACATTAAACGAACTGCAACTAGTAGAAAAGTTTACTAACACAATGGGATATACAGGTGGGATTAAATTTATAACAGAGCAGTTACTCACTGACAAAAAGTCTGAGCAAGGGGTGGATCTAAGCAAAATTTTAAATTCTTAGTGCGATGAAGATGTAAAGAACCAATATATATCTTTTAAATTGCTACAGACTTATTTCTGATTGGAAAATGTGGCAAAGACCAATTGAAAGAAAATTTTAATGAGGGGTTGTAAAGTGATACAAGATTTAAAAAAAAAATACACAATCAATTCAAACCAAAAATATTATACAGAAAATAGATACATCTGTAATACAAACGTTTAAACGGCTCTGAAGCGTAATATTGTATTTTGAACCCAGTTAGAGATATACAGTGGCGGTCAAAAGTTTCCGGCCAGTTAGTTTCTTCGATTTATTTACCAAAAGGTTTCAGCAAAGAAGAAGTATAATTGCGTCAAAAGTTAGAAATATGTGAATGACCTCTGACCATGTGATCATTCTGATTGGATACTGAAGATGCTCCATGCAAAGGGATAGAATTCGAAGTTCGCGTGTGCAAAAGTTTCCGGCCACTAATCATTCTTTAGTTTTTGCCTATCGGTAAAGTGTTTTCTGGTTGTGTTTATGAATGAATCAACGTGTATAGCATAGTCTGAATTCAAAATTGAAAAGTTCAACAATTATTGTTCATAAATGATTGATTATCGATCTTTAAAATCAACTTTAAACGATATTTAAAAATTATATAAAGATGGCCATGGTCTTCAGGACGGGAGATTCCGGAAAATTACTATTCCTGTGGACAGAATTATCAGGAGAAAAATAATTGATAATCCGCATGAAAATTCCGTTGCAATGTACTGCGATTTACGGAATAAAAATACTGCTGAAATAAGTTTTTCTACCATGTCATGATGCTGACGTTATGCAGAACTTTATGGAAGGGTCGATGTTAAAAAAATTTTCGCGGGTAAAAAATTGTCAACGTTCCCGACTGGCGTTTTCCAAGGAACACAAAGTCTGGTCAAGTGAAAACCGGACAAAGGTACTATTTTTCCATCAATCGAATTCGGAACAGTTTTGGAAGTGATGGCAGACACAACGTCCGATGACCTAACAACAAAAGATATGAATCGACCTATGTTAATCCTACAATGAAGAATGGAGGAGGACACGTTATGCCGCGGGGAGTATTTTCTTCAAAAAGTGTCGGTCCGTTATTTGAAATCCACAGCCAGATGAATGATACAATAAATAAAGATATCTTGCAAGACCATTTTCTGCCTTATTAAAGAAAAACATTTGGTCGCAACTATTTTTCTTAGCATGATAACGACATAAATAATGTATGCAAGCCTCCATGAGCAATGGCTTTCGCACAAAAAATTTCGTTTTTGAAATGGTCAGCCCAGACGTCTAACATGAATCCAATAGAAAATCCTTGGAAAAAAGTTGGCAAAAGCCTTACGAACTATAAGTATTCCAACTTATTCGAAATTTTGTTGAAATTGCAAGAAATGTGGAAAAAATGTACCATAGAGGATCGTTAACTGTTGACTGTATGAAAGTCACGTTGCTGCGCAGCAGTACTTATTATTAAAGCTAATAAAATAGTAATACGATAAAATACTAATTGTAAATGTTTGGTCACTGTAATTTTCTATTACAATACCACTTTTTTACAAACTTGTGAAGGTGGCCGGAAACTTTTGAGAACATGCGTTTTACTTTATACTTAATTTTTTCAATAAAAATTTATTGATATTTACACGTTCTTCTATAAGTAAATTCCTAACTATTATGTCAATAAAATGTATAAGTATCACTTCGAGATTTCTCTTCATATAGGTATACTTACAAATTAACTGAAATTTTTTTGCTGGCTGGAAACTTTTGACCGCCACTGTATTTATTTTTGACACACACACAAATTCCTACATACTTTTGAAAATCGTTCACTTCCAATATGCTAATTTATTTTATGTTTTCTTTATTTTCCTCGAACGCCGCGGAGCCCCTGAAAAGTTCAGGCGGAGCCCCAAGGGCTCCGCGAAGCACACTTTGAGAACCTCTGTTCTAAAGAATAAACTATTGTAATTAAAAAAACAAAAAACAAATAAGCTATAATGGATAAAGTAAACGAAAGTATATTCTTTTGATGTCGCAATAAATATGAAGTTTTATTTGCTTCTAATAATAAAGTACATGTGCGTATTATTTTAGAACCGTAATTAAACCCCGTTAGGACGTCACAGGCAACTCAACTCTTCATATTAACTGTAAATTTGACCCACGAAACCACAGTATTTAGAGTATATTAGAGATTTACAATGCCATCAAAACAGCTTGTAACATGAAGTTACTTATTACGCAAAACATTAACAACAAATAAGAAAACACATGGGACAAAGGCTGAATTCGTTGGACGTTGTGAGGTTTTCAAAGCTATTCGCAAGTCTTTGTGCCGAATATCTTTCTTTGAACTCTGTGTTTTTATTTGGTTCCAGTTTGAGGCTCATTCGCGGAGTTACGTAGCCTGTGACGTCCCACTGGTGAAATCTGTAACTTACAAAAGAAAAAAAAGTCCAAAAAGTGAATTATTTTTATAAATATTTTTTACACACGCGGTTCATTAATTCTCTTTTATCTGAAAGAATGGAAATAAACCGCTTGCAACCATTTTGAAGAAATTTCATAAAGAAACTTTTGAAATTAAATTTAAAACATAAAAATGATAAAATTTAAACATAGCTAGTGAGGACACATCCGAAAATAAGCAGTTTTCATAAAAAAAAATAATTAGCAAAATCGGTTTAGTAGAAATTTCAAGGTAGATGACTAAAAAGCAACCTTGTGTTTTAAATGGATAGATGGCACGGTTCGCCCCGGAATGGTTACTTACACTATCTTATATATGAATTTTGTATAAGTTGATAAAAAGCTCAGCGGAGATGACCAAAAAGCAGCCTTATGTTTTAAATAGATTGATGGTATGGTTAGCCCCGGAATGGTTACTTACACTTTCTTATATTGTAGTTTATAGAAGCAGATAGAAAGCTCAGAAGAGATGACTAATAAAGTAGCGTTTTTAAGAACTATTTTAAATAGATAGATAGCACGGTTCGTCCCGAAATGATTATTTAAACTTTCTTGCACTTAGATTTTTATATAAGTAGATAGAAATCTCAGAAGAGATGACTAATAAAGCAGTTTTGAGTTTTAAATAGATAGAAAGCACAGTTCGCCCAGAAATAGTTGCTTACTCTTTCTTATACTAGGATATTAAAAAAGTACAAGGTGGAACCCGCCGAATTTCAACAAAAGTAAGTGTTTAAGAAGGAACTGTTTCATTGATTTATAATAAACAATAAACATACAATGGTCAATCTAACTCTTAAACAAATATTTAAAGCTGAAATTAAGAAAAAAATACTATTTCTATAAAACTCAGTTGTCCAAATTATTAAATTAAACTTTAATCCCATATGTAAAAATATAATAATAAAGCAAAATACAATGAAGATCAGTTATTAAGATGAAGTTCTTTAATTGAGGCTCTTATGTTTGGTATAAATGCCTATGGAAAAAAAATATATATTTCAAATTGACAAGATCATAAAATTTCACGTGAAAAACCCGTCATAATTTTCATCTTCTAAAAATTTACATGCGCACATTTAAATTTTTATCAATTTTAAGAGAAAATGGCGTATTTCTGTTGCCACAATTACAAAATTCGTACTAAAAACTATAATAAAATTAATATGTCAAGAATAAATTAAGATATAGCTTTCAAACAAATTGCATTTAAAAGTATATATTTTTCTCTATACGATGGTGTAAAAATTGAAGATGTGCGATGTTTAGAAGTATAAAATTTGTAGTACCGAAAATTGCAAAACCGAATTGCATGTGAAATTGTTGCCATTCGCAAAATGACGTATGCGTTACGCACGTTATGATACGTTTGGCCTTTATAATATCGATATAGAAAACGCAGTGGAGATTACTAAAAAGCAGCCTTGTGCTTTAAGTTGTATAGCACGGTTCACCCAGGAATGTTTGCTTACACTTTCATATACTTGGATTTTATAAAATTGGATAGAAATCTCAGAGGAGATGATTGAAAAGAAACCCATTTAAAAAGTATTTTAAACAGATAGATAGCACGGTTAGCTGAGTTGTAAAATAACAAGAATTGTGATTGTTGCACTTTTTTGTCTATGTATAGCAAATGTGCTATTTAAATATATTGTCAAAGACATAAAAATCACAAAACATTATCATGAGGGAGAATTAGAAATTAATACTTAAATAATGTAAGAAAAGATTTTTAAATTGGAAAATAAATTTTGAGATAATTTTAAAACACAGTACAAAATTTTTACTGCGTACTTTTGATATTGCTCTCGAGCTCTGATGACACAAAATTACAGTAGTGCTCCGATTATCCGAATCCCGGCTATCCGAAAATCGGCTTAACCGAAAGATCTTAAATTTGGTTAAAGTATTTTTTTAATGTAAAAATTTTTATTGTCAACACTTTTTTTACCGATGTCAAATTACATTTTCAAAAAATCTTGGTTTATGATAAATGTATTATTTTTTAATTTTAGATCAAAACAATTTCGAATCATTTTTAATACATTGAAGCGTTGAAGCATTGAAGCAAACTAATGCTACGTCACTATTGGCGCTGATCTTCGATTTTAACCAAATAGTTGTCGTCTTGCTGCTGGAGCGATTTTGATTTGTTAGTCCGAGTGCTTTGAATACGGTACCACAGCAATATTTTTACAACAATGTTCTAAAATCTAAATTACAAGGGGTGATTAAATGAAAAAGTACGAAACGACACGATGAGTACAAATTTAGACTTTATTCAAAATATTCATCATAGGCCTGAGCACAACGATCCCACTGACGAACAAGCCGCAGGATTCCTTGTTCCCAGAATTCCTGCGGCCATGACGAGACCCAGTCCTTCACAGCATTGAGTACGTCGTCCGAGTTGAAGCGCTTCCCTTTTAGGTGTTTCATCAATGAACCAAACATATGAAAATCGCAGGGAGACATGTCTGGATTGTAGGGCGGATTGTCCAACGTCTCCCACTTGAATTTGGGCAGTTCTCTCACGGCCTGCACGAAATCGGGCATTCCATTTTCTGACAGACTTGTTAGAGACACATTTCTCTCCGTAAACTGCCACCATCCGGCGATGAATAGCTGCCGGTTTCTCACCTTCCGCTGTCAGAAATCGGATATCACCTCGCTGTTCCTCAATCGTCGAATTTCGCAACGCAAATGCCATCTTGTCCTCATACCGACCTCCGCATCATTTGGACGCCGCGCCGCTTTTGATAAGAGCCTTTGCTCTCTACAGCGCATGCTCCTATCCCAGTCAGAGACTCCAATTGCATCTCGAGATGTCTCGCTTCGTTCTCCCATGGCGGAATATGCAAATATTTAACGGTTACGTTTTTACGTCGTTTCGTACTTCTTCATTTCATCACCCCTGTAAGATCACAGCTTTTCATAAAACAAATTTTCACCATTAACCTACCGGTTATTCGAAAATTCTTATGGAACTCCGGTTATCCAAAAATTCCTGTGGAACCTCGGTTAACTGAAAATGCTTTGGTCCCATGCTTTTCGGATAACAAGGGATTTAATGTATTTGAAATTGTATATCATATCGTCGAGATTGGGTAGACTCAAACTCAAAAAAAAAAAAAAAAAAAAAAAAAAGAAGGCCTGACTTTATTTTATAACTTATACCATTTGAAAAATCGATTTAGAAAGAATAAATTATTTTGCATTTTCAGCACCAGTGGCAAAAGTGGCAGTACAGGCTGATTTTTTAGGTATTTTTTTAAAAAATAGACGTATAAAATCAAATGCTATTCCATTAATTATTAACCCCTTAACTGGTTAATTCTTTTCCGTTCAATAAATTGAAAATAGCGGACTCACACCACTATTATTTAAATAAAATATTCGTAAAATTTCGTCAAAGATGCAGTATTACTTATTTACTTAAGATTGGAAGTTATTGTTTAATTATTTAATTCCGATAACCTATTACTTTTATGAAACTCAATCTTATCTTTATGAGATTTGCATAATTAAATTACAATAAACTAGCCTTAATTAAGTTAGTCAAACATTTTGTTAAAAGATTATTCCAATTAATTAAGCTTGATCCAATTGAGTAGGATTTTTTTTACGTTGTCGTGAGATTGCATTACTAGGAATATCGTGAAACTTTATCTATGGATGTAATTAAATACGCGTTGTTGCTCCATATCATATTGATCTACGCCAGAGCTTTCCAACCTTTTTTCTCTCAAAAACCCCTTCCTAAGGTTTTATATTGCGAAGTAAGACACCCCCTTTCCGTTCCACTAAACTTCCATTTTTGTTTCATTAGTATTCTTATCACAAGCATATAATAAATCGATACAAATTACATTTGTATTTTAAATTGTTTAATTGTCTTTTGAAATACAGAGTGGTTATAATTAAAGTTACTCTGTTTAGACCTACGTAGAGTTCGCTCTGGATGACAGATATCGATGAAACTTAAAATATAAGTTACATGGACATGGGGAAATGAACAACAAAAAAATTAGTTCGAATTTCGACCACCAGGTGAAAAGATGGCACATGAAGACCAAAAATCTCAAATTAAAAACAAAAAACTTTTTTTTCAGCATATTTTCAATTTGCGTTAAGCCCATGTTGAAAGTGTATAATAACATGGTCAACATTAGCATGAAGTGTTCCTTTATCAATTGCAGCAACATCTTTTAGAACCTCAAAAGAAATGGATCAAAAATAAAATTAGTCATAATTGGAGCATTGAATATTCAAAAATGTCGGGTATGGGGTACTTCAAGTCCTAACATTGTGCATGAATATTCTTTGCACCCTGATTACATTTCATTCTTGGTCCCTTTCTTTTAGGGAGAACTCTTCTCAGGATCCTAAAAGATGCTCCATTACGGGTATTCATTACTGCAACCTCCTTCATCAGCAGATTTTTCCATTCTTACAAGAACTAGAGTGTTTAGAGTCTACCGTTTTCATGGAAGATGGTGCACAACCACAAATAAACGAGCTGTGAAGACATTGTACCCGACCAACTTTGGAAATGATCGGGTAATTTCGATAAGTTTTCCGACAATCTAGCCTACTGATTCTCTGGACTTGAATTCCTGTGATTTCTGGTTATGACACGTGAACGTTCGTGTGTATGGAGGAAGTATACAGACTCTGCCTGATTTGAAATCATGCGTAATTCTTCATGTTACTGCTATTGATCGTGCTACTGTTGAACACGCTATTATACGCTTTGAACATATGTGCATGAAGCAAACGGAATACACATTGAACATATGAGGTAAATAAAAATAAAGTTTTGTGTTTCCAGTTTGAGATTTTCGGTCTTTATGCGCCATTTTTTCACATGGTGATCGAAACTTGAACTATATTTTTAACTGCAGATTTTATTTCTCCATGGTCCATATAACTTATTTTCCAAATTTCATCGATATCTGTCAACTAGAGTGTACACTGCGTAGGTCTAAACAGAGTAATTTTAATTCTAACCACCTGTATTAGCCAAACATTTAGAAAAGTCAACGTAGCATTAAAAGAAATTTTAACAATCACGTCATAATTATAGATCAATATGTTTTAACAAAAAACATTAAAATCAGAAGATCTGGCGTAATTTAAATATCCTCGTTCTGAAGCTATTATTAACCACATAAATATTTAAAAAGAGCTGGAGGGAAAGACTGTTGCATAAATTATTTAAAAGAAATTCAAAATGCTGGATCTTTAATAAATCATAATAGTTTTTCGAATAGAAAGAAAATTGCATTTCAAAAAATATTATGAATGTCAAATGAACTAACCCTAACAATATAAACTCTTGAATTGGCAAAAAAGACTACATTTCTTTTAATTAAATTCATCTTAATATGAAAATTTCAACTTGCAGCACCGTGGATCAAACTAACAATATCATGTTTACTAGAGAAGCACTTTGCCTCCAAGATACGATGTCTGATTGAAGCGTTCTATAAATTTATAAAATTATATGTCTATAAACGTTCAAATTAAGGTTCTCTTTTAAAATATAAATCGCAAAAATGAACTAATAACATTGATCAAATCAATTTAATTAAAACAATAGACTTTTTCAAAGTTTTATTATTTGTCGTGGGATGCAAGGTATTTAGCTGTAAGTACACAAAATATAAAATCGCTGACTTATACAGTTTTTGCTTAAACGGAGGACAGAGACAAATAGGGGTAAGATGAACGAACCCTATAAAACTGACGAAGAAGAAGAAAGACACAGTACAATTTGAACATTGCTTTCAGAACTAGTTTCGAAAGTTAAAGTACTTTAAAGAAAAGAATCTGCAACCATAATGCAAACAGTACAAATTTGAGTTCAATTTTAGCTACTCTTTGCAAAAAAAAAAAAAAAAAAAAAAAAAAAAAAATGTTTAAAATAATCGTTTAAACAAGAGATTCGAAAACAACCTGCCTATACAGAGTGTCCACTCTCAACGGTGGCCAATGGCTAATTTCTAAACCGTTAGTCATAGACGTATAGTTCCAATTGCAAAAATGTTTTAAAAAAGGTAAAGAATTGTTTTTCAAGCGATTTAGGTCAACAAAAATTTTAATTAAAAAATTACGGAAATTAAATTTTTATACGGTCCTCCGGTCCTATTAGTGATATTTAGCAGAAAATTTTCCATCATCCTATCAAGCAAAAGAAAAAAAAAAAGGGGGGTCTTTTTTATCTAACATTAAAATTGACAGAGTTATGAAACTTTAAATTTCATTCTTTTCAATTATAAGATTTTTCAAAAATCTGTTCGTTTACAAGAAGAAATTTTTCATGCAAGGAAAATTGTCAATATGACACAATTTTTTTTACAAAGAGGTCAAAGGTACATGTACTCATACACTAAGTTCCAGATCTGGAAGTTGATTTCTCTTTGCGAAAAAATTTACAAAACTTGTCAAAAATTCCAAAAATTGCACTTTTTAGGCTTTGATATCTCTGGTGGGGCACGAGATAAAAATATGAAATTCCAGCTTATGATAATATTGTATGAGTGTTATGTATAAAAAATTTTAAGAAGGAGATTTGACTACAAGCTGAGATATGACATGTGCAATATGTGAAAACAATGCTGCCAAAATACCGTAACCTACTATGTGTTTATTCATACTTTTAAAATGTTATTGATGGTCCAAAGTTAAATGTTAATTAAAAATATCTTCTTCAATTGAAAAATTGTGATAAAATTCCACCAGTAAAAAATTATTTTTAAAAACTATTCTACCATCATATCTTTAGTCTATTTTATTCTGAATAAAATGCTGGAAACGCCATTTCAGTTGGAAAAATAAAAAACGAGATATTTACAATTTCGTATACCCTAGTATGTGAGAAAATCGCTGCACACGATGAAACAAAGATGGCTGCCATGTGCAAATAAAAATTAACAAAAATAAAATAATAGTCATTTTGAACTTCCATCATGTTAGAATTGTTGCACAAAATATTTCAGACTTTTTTTTTTTAAATGGTCGAGTGACCAGTGTTGGACCACTTGAAATGGATTGACCCCTTTAAGAAATCGAACTCATTATTTAAAAATGTTGAAAATTATTTTAAAATATTGAAATGCAAACGAGATATCTTCAAAAAAATTTCCATAGGATTAACAGTAGCGAGCCGATGTTTTTGCGCTTGTGCTCTTAAGAAACATCTTTCTGCTTTTATTTATTTATTTATTTATTTATTTATTTATTTATTTTTTGCAGTGATAGAAATTTAGCAAAACCAAGTGAACAAATTATTTAATTATGCCATGACACATTTTTTCGAGAAAATTGAAAGTCAGCAGGAAATATTGTATTTTTCTGTTAGGAAATAATATTAGGATATAGCTTGCTGATATTCTGATGAAAACTCAGCCTACACATAGTGTAAGGTAATGATGAAATGCAATAAAATATGGTAAAAAATGCGTATTTTTTCTTTCAAAATGATCTCAAACAGTTCAAGTATAATAATTTTTAGTTTGTGTTATTATTATTTTGAAATTCTTAGTATTGCAATGTGTAATAAAACAGAAAAAAAAATCATGCATTATTTATTTACTATGACATTTCTTCTATTTAAAGATTTTTCGCATAAAATAAATCTAGTCACAGTTCTTTATGTTTAAAGTATTAAACGAAAAATCAATAAAATATTTTTTTTAAATAAGAAAATAATAGCATTACTTTTTTAGACCTATAATATTAATTTCCAACAACATAAAAACAGCAGTAAAACATGATTTGCTTTAGTACCTGTCAATTCGATTATTTATATTTTTCTTAACGTTTTAAGTGCAAATTATTAATGAGAAAATACCATTTGTACTTGCTTCAACAAATAAAACTATTCATATGTAAATGGTTAAAAAATGTCTTTATAAATAATATGTTTAGTCTTGTGAAATTTGCTAAGTTTTCTGAACATGATAAAGCAAAGCTTTCTATATGAAATATATAATCTACTTTAGTTACTAAATGGGCTAAGTAAATTATGCATCCATTTTTTATGGAATTTTTAACTTCCGTAAAGGTAAAAAAAGTTAAAGAATTGCTAGGATTGAAAATGAAATTGCTTTTAAGAAATAATTTTTTTGCATGGCCACTGGGAATATCTGCTTTTTAGCACTTTCCAAAAAAGTTGAAAAATCCTTACGCATTCGGTTTGTCTGGCCGTCTGTCCACGCTCTAAGTCTTGTAAATATGCTCGGATTTCCATGCAATTGATAAAGCTTATTTAGGGTCATCAAAGCATGCTTAATTTTTTTTATGAAGTATGTACGATTAATGGTTTACGATTAATGGTTACATGGGCACTCAAAAGAATTTGATTAGATTCTGGTATATGGGAAAAATAGTTTGGAGATAATTTTAATAACATTACGCTGTTTCAAATGCATTGAAATTGATATAAATTACTGAATTTCACAAAGATCATGTTAAAACAGAGCATTCATAGCATTTTTTAGGAACACACAAAAGAAATCGATTGCAGTACTGCCTTTGCATAATAATTGTTGGAGAGTACGTTTCAAAATTCCGTATGCGCTTTTAAATTTAATTAGGTTTTTTTTTATATGATTCTTTATATATACATTATATGTTCAATATACAGGACTGCACGCACAGTAGTATTTGTATATACCATTCCCCTTATTAGAAGAAATTGTTGAAGGGGAATTTTTAACTGAAATATGTGTATCTATTAAATGAACTAAATTTTGTAATGTATGTTGTTAATAGATATAAATCTCTATATCGCATGCAGAGCAATTAAAAATATAACATAATTTTCCGATTGTAGATGGGAACAGCTGAAATTCGGTTTTGAAATGCGTTATACATTTCCATATGATGAAATGAGGTGTAATATTTTAATTTTTTAAATGGTGCATTTTTGTTGCATTATTTTGAATGTGTTGGAAAATGCTTCATAATCTATGCTTGAAGCATGATTTTTTTTTCTTTCCTGTTTAAATATTAATTTGCTTTTGCAATATATAATTGAAATATTTAGTTATTCTCGACTAACTTTAGTTAGTTATTATTAACTTTAGTTAGTAATCGATCTACAGCATAATAAAAAGAATAAATTTTACCCTCGGATTAGATTAGGTGCAGGTGAGTTCGCTTTTATGCATGGTAGGGATTTTTGATGCAAATTCGTTAGAGACAGAGATGTGATTCGATGAATTTGTTTTCCTATTCATTGAATCAGTTATATTTACATCACAATGAGATTAAAATAATCAAAAAATGTAGCAAAAATACTTTAGAAAAGAGCTCTGAATGATGCCACTACTGGAAAGTAAAAATTTTTCAAATAATAATATACTTTTTTCGTGTTGCTAGTTTTAAAGGAAAAACTTAATATTTCTAAGTTATTATAAATGAAGAAATTATATCAATTCAACAGAAAATCATGATGATTAAATTTCAAAATATTTAGCAGCGTATTTACAATAAAACAATAATGAAACAATTTTTTTATTTACAATAAAACAATAAAAGTTTCAATCAAAAACTTCTTTTCCTATTTAATTATCCTATTATTATTAATAATTGAAATATTTAAAAAATATATTTTATAAAAGAACGGTGAGTGACACCACCATTGGAAACTAAAAATTTTTTTGTAGAAGAATACCTATTTCGTGCTAGTTTTAAAGGGAAAAATTGATATTTCTGAATTATTACAACCGAAGAATTTACATCAATTCAACAGAAAGTTATAATGATCAAATTTCGAAATATTTAGCAGCGCTTTTCATTTACGATAAAACAATAAAAATGTTAATAAAAAAGTCCAATTTTTTGGCTTGTTTTTATAGAATTTCTTGTTCATTAAATATAATCATTCGATTACTACGATAAGAATAATTTTGGATGCTCACCTTTATTTTGAAATTTTTCATTTCCTTGTTTTAGTCATAAATAAAAATGCATGAATGTTTAGAATTGGCCATGAGTTTTCCTGATTAAAATGGTTGAAATTTTAAAACTCATTATTAACTAAATCCTATTACAATCGAACTCCATTATAACAAACTTCAAAGGACTAAAGGTTTTGTTCGTTACATCCGGTGATTTGCTATATCCGAACCGTTAAGAAAAATGTTAGAGTTCATAAATATATAACTCATTAATTGCTATGTGTATCAACAAGAATGCATCAAAAAATGATAAAATCTGTTAAAAATGATTATTAATAAATTATCGTTAACGGGTTATTAATGAGATCATTAATGAATTGACTAAATTCGATTACATTAAACTGACACAGTAATTATTAGGTGAACTAAAATGGAGACAAGTGAAAATAAATTCATATTACTTTTAATTATTGCTCAGATGTTTTTATATAAAAATAATCGGTAATTTTCTGTTGATGTGATGCCAATATCAAAAACCTGTCATGATTTTTTTTTTTTTTTTTTTTTTTTTTACATTAAATGACTCTAACACTTTTTCTCCCACTATTTGAGCAGAAAGACTTTTATTAATTACACGAACAGCTGCTGTTGCATGTGATATGATGGAGTTTTATCATTTATACTCCCTCTACATCAGCATCAAATATAGAATCTTATATTTCTGAATGATTCATTTTAATTTTATTTTAATTTACTTGTCGCTGCCCCGACATACATTTTCTTATGAAATCAGAGTCGAAGACCTGTTTTCACAACTGCATAAAAAAAGCGGCTGACTGAAAAAAAAAAAAATGCTTTGTTCGCTATAGCCGATTTTTAAGATTTCGCAATATTATGGATCGTTAGTATCAGACCAGATTATGTGATCATTAAAGTTATTTGGATAAAATTGTCCTCCAGTGTTCGTGCCCGGGATGGCTCAGTTAAAAGAACATTGGCGGCTTCAGCTAATACATCCCTGCTTCGAATCCTGGCCCGGACTTTTTCCATCTACATGGAAAATTTACATCTCTTACAATTGATTTACCGATTGTATAATCGTGTTATAAATTATTCTAATATGATTACGTATGCAGCGTTTTCTTCAGTTCTTTATACTGACCTTCGACTTATTCTGTTGAGCTGCTCCATAGTATCAGACCAGATTGTGTGATCGTTAAGGTTAAGTGGATGAAATAGCTCTCCATTGCTTCTTCGGGATAGCTCAGTTGGAAGATCATTGGCGGCTTCAGCTAATACCTCCCTGGTTCGAATCCTGACCCGGATTTTTTTCACCCACATGTAAAATTTGCGTCTGGTATCAGATTGTTTTTCTTACATGCAATAAATTCAATAACGCAAGTGAAAATATTTAATTGAGAATGGATAATATCATAAAAATCAAAATTTCAGATTGAGAAAATTAATTAATATACTATAAAACTACTCCGACAAATTTCCGAAAATCAGTAGCCAAAAAAAAAAAAAAAAAAAAAAAAAAAAAAAAAAAATGTGTTTTATAGCGATGTATTTTTTTCTCTAACTGCTTGTAAAATAGGTGATTTTTGCGTTTTCTCTTGTTACAGATTAACATTCTGGAAAATTCTGCTTATTAAAGAATATTCTAGTTTAAATTATTGCAATATTTTAAAATTTATTTTCTAAGTATTTTCTTTGTTGTTCCAAATCTGTTTTGGTGTTTTTATAAGTACTAAAAAATTTCTAGAAATTCCGCATTTTAAAGATGCAATTCCAGTTAAAAGCTTTTTTATCAACATTTCTTAATTTAAAATAATTATTATATTATAACAGATATTCATGTTTTTTCATGTTAGAAATCGACAGCTTGAAAAGTTATGCATATTACAGAATTATATTTTAGAGAAAACTGTTGAAGATTATTGTTGCTTTCTACAAATCATTTTCAATTTCATATGAACTAGTTAGTATTCATCAAAACTTGAAATTAAACTGTTTAAAAGATTCATAGAAAAAAGATTCATAACATCATTAAAATGTCAGAAATTTTTAGTAAGTATTTGTTTACAATAATTAAAAGAAAAAACAAATTCTCTAATAAAATCAAATAAATATATTCAATGAATTTGGTTTTCAGAATCAAACAAGAATGAATAATCATACATTATGTATAGATTTTAAACACTTTCTAACACTTACAAAATATTTTCACAAAATTTCGCCATTTAAAAAGGTAAAACAGATAGCTAAGTAAACCATTTAGAAAACTCATAACGCATTTGCAAACCAGAACTAAGAAATTATAATCCATAGCGAAAAAGAAATTAATTTATTTTATGAAGCTCTGTATTGTTCCTTTTTTTTTTTTTTTTTTTTTTTGTATTCATCTTCCTCAGTGGATTATCATTTTTCCTAACCGCGCTTTCGGTTAACTGGTCGTTCGGTTGACCGAGATTTGTATAATCGATGTTCTACTGTACAAGCGCTATATTCTATATTATCAGTGCTGTCAAGTCTCCGGCTGTTTGGATACCAGTATTTTAATATAAAAGATGATGTGTTATTCAGTCGAAACATTTTGACGATTTAAAAGAACATTTTTTAAAAAAAGATAATAGTGGTATGTAAAATGTCGTAGACTTGGCAATTCTGATATTATGTATTTATATTATGTATCTACATATTCTACAGTATGTATCTTGGAGCACTCTATCAATTTCAGTATATATGACCTAGTTTAACTGAATTAAAGAAAACATTGTAAATTCCCATATTTTTTGTTTAACCGGGTGCCAGTGTTTACATGTATAAACAAACATATACAGGGTGTCCCAGAAATAATGAGGCAAACTTAAAAAGGAAGTAGGGGACATCACAAGGATTCAGAATTGCATAGCAACCCGTGGTCGGAAACGTTTTCCAGGTCCAATAGTCATGACACAAAACACAAGAAAGATAGGAGTAGAGTAAGAGAAAAAACTATCTTTATTAATCTTCGTACAGCAAAAAACTAATAAAAAAGAACATTAAAAAGAAAACGAGCGTTATCAAAGTAGGGGTTCGAAATTACGACCCCGAGCTTTGTTGCATGGAAGCTTATCTCCGGCGCATGGAAGATCTAATGTTATGTCCTGAACTTCCCCCAAGAGCTTCCACGATGCGTGCAACGAGCTCCTCAGCACTTTCCAGCATTGTCCCGGCATTTTTGGAGTACTAAAAATAATAAACATGTTATCTGTCCTTGTTCGTCTCCTCAGTTTCTTGCATTTTGTGTCATCACTACCGCGCCAGGAAAACGTTTCCGTCCATGGGTTGCCATGCAAATCTGAATCCATGCCATGTCCCCTACCTCTCCTTAAAGTTTGTCCCATTACTTCTGGGACATCCTGTATATACAGGGATGACCGCCCTGGGAACCAAGCTTTCGCTTTAGAATATAAATGTAATCCCGGGGGGAAAAACTCAAATCCACTGCATATGGTAAAATACATTAACAATGATTATCTTTTACAATATTATTCAATAGTTAAAGTTAATAGCATAACGAAATATAAACTCAATTTACTAGTTTTGGCTCTGAAACGCATAAGAGGTGTTATTAGTACATACATTATATACATACGTAGACATATATGCATATATGTTTATATATGTATACATACATGCATAAGTAACACTGGTGCCCGACTAAGCAAAAAGTACCTAAATTCCCTTAATAATAATGAAGAAAAAACAAATCCTATAGCTTTTTCCACTTGAGTGAAATTACATAAAACTCGTTTTCATTCTCTTTAACGGCAGAAAGACATTATAAAATGACCATTGCGCATGCTCATATCAGCTGAAATCGGCTTTAACACGTCCGATTTATATTTTAGATGTGTGTGCATCGTAGAACAAACTAATGCAGTACAAATATGCTTTTCATTTATATAATTTTTCTTATTTCTCGAAAATTGTATTGAACTTTTTTAATAAAATAACTATCAAAATTTGTAATTAATATTAAAAATTGATAATAATAAAATTAATATTAAAAATTAATATTAAAAATTTTCAAAATATATTTCCAGTTAAAAGATTTGATCATTATTTCTGAACCTCAACCAATGATTAACTTATATAGGTATTAAATCATGTTCATATTAGAGATAGACATGCTAATTTAAGTATTTACTTTAATCCAAAATCTGACAATCGATTAAAGTTAATTTCTCCCCCATTTCTAAAAACTAACTTCGTTAAAATTATTTTAAAGTTTCTAGAAATTTAAAGTTAAATTTTTACAAATTTTCTAGCAACTTCACACTTAAGGAATAAAAATAAAAAGAATTTTCTCAATCTATTTTTATAAACATTCAATGTTTATCTTAAATATCACATCTAATTTCGTGGCGACAATTCATGTTATTCTAAAATAATTCTCTACAATCCGTTAATTTGGCGTGAACTCATATTATTGAAAATTGACTGCTTTTTTACGCTTGGTAGGAAGCGTGAACAAATGAAATCATTTAAAATATATATAATTTTTGTTTGGTTCATTTTTAAGTATGTGGCAATAAAAAAAGAGAGGAAGAAATATTATTTACAGCCCAGTCATTTTAGGAAAAATAGGGGAAAAAATTAGAACAAAGCTGCATCGTTGCATAGGGGCTAATTAGGTTATGTAGTTGAACTTAATAAAAGTCCCCATTGATCCGATGTGAGATTTCGCCTCCAGGGGGCACAAATGAGCTTGAAAATCAGTTTTCTGTGAATATCTCACGAACAATGGCATCTAGAAAAAAGTTCAGTTACAAAGATTTAGATAATTTAATTTCCTATAAAATGGGTAATTAATATTTGTTTGTCACACCAATCCTTCCCTATCAAAAATATAAAAAAGTGAACATATTTGAAAATAAAATTATAAAAATACGAAAAATCTGCTACTAGTTTCAAAAAAATTATATAAACAGCTATAAAACGCTTACCTTTGAATGGAAAAAGTGAATATATGCTATAATATATATGCTTATTTCCACACTACCCTTGAGGTAAAGCATTTAGCGCATTTTTATTATTATTATTATTATTATTGGGGTTTCCTCATAATCTTATAGCGACTGGCTTAATTCAATTTTAATCATTTGACTTCTGAATCGTTCTTTGCTCAGCTTCTATTTCTACACTCGATTCAGTTTCACATTACCTGTATTTCTGTCTTTCTTTCGTTGTTGTGTTGCTTTCAGTATTTCCTGTTTGCCTTTCGATATCATCACTGAATTCAAAAATAGCGCTTCCCTCTTCCCTTGCACTGGGCAGGATACTATCAATATCCTCCTCGTCTTCAATTTCAACTTTACTTGCATTATGGCATGAAACTCCGACTAGCATATCAAAACATTTCAATCCCCTTTTTCGGCATCCACATGCTTTTCTACATCTTTTGGAGAAAGCACAAAAAATGGATTCAATAACATTTTTTGATGCGCGCTGTAAGGTAGCTATAATTGGAGACAAATTAGGTGCATTTTTCCAGCCCGAGTTCTCAGGAAATAGTTTATTACCTAACCAATATTGTGTTTCATGATAAACACGTAAATTGTGCAATCTAGATGCATCCTCGGCAGGCGGCCACGATGAAAGGCTTTTTTTACCAACAGCAACTCCTTTCTTGAAACATAACTAACGGTGCTTGTTCAGAGAAATTTCTGCTTCACCACATATAAAGCCAAAAAAATAGTTTTTTCCTACCTCGGAAATTTCAAATCGGGATAATTGATCACTTTTAAAAGTGCCGACAGCTTGCATGTTCCGATATTCTACATTTTTCGAAATTTTTGCAAACGAAATTTTACCTTTCGCAAACATTGCTGATGTAGAGTCACAACCTGAAAAAGCGTGAAGGAACACTATTAATTTTCATAACTGCATCATTGTTGAGATTATGCGACGAATACAAGGTTGCAATTCTTCCTATTCCAGGCTTTAAAAAAAATAACTCTGTCCCTGGAGTTCCTCAAGCAGTTAAAAAAGCGAGTCAACATCATCGCCAACAACAGCAGTAAGCACATGAGACTTTGCTACTTCAATGACTGTGCTAACAATTGGTGTGTCTGCATCATCGTGTGCTTCTTTAGCTTCGAAACCATTCTTCATTAATTTCTCCATAAGCACAGATATGAGGCGTGCCTTATTTTGATGATTAGATAAAAAAAAATTCTTGATTAATTGACACATTCGTTTGTTAGTTAAAATCAATGTCATGAGTTACAATTTTTGATTACCGACAAGTTATTTCAGTAATTTTGTGTTATAAACTTTGTCAGAATAGCCACCGAAAATGATTATACATTTATCAATAATATATAACCGTGTACATGTTCTAGAAGCTCATCAACAGAGAACTAACACTTGTCACTTTCTTCAATAAATGTAAAAATGATTTCTATACTTTCAACAACCTGTATTTCTTCCGGTATTCCTTTCTTTTTATTAGTTTCCACTTGCTTGCTAAAAAACCTTATAAAGCATTTGTGGTGATATCTTGCTTTAGATGCAACCAAATCAATGACATTAAATAAACGCTAACTGACTTCTTTACCCCATTTTTCTTCGCGCTTATTTGCAGAAACAATTAAGCTGTTTTCTACTTCTAAGTTTTCAACGAATATTCAACTTTTTCGCTATACTTAAGAGCTTTCTTTTTTTTCCTTCTGTATAAAAGCTTCGTCCAATGTATCAAAACATAATAAACATTTTTCCTTGAATGCAAACAAAGGACTATCATTTCTCAATTTTTCTTTTAATGGAAGAACTTGTGTGGGCGTCGATGATTTTTCTGCAGTAGATTTCTTTTATGATTTAATAGAATTCTTTCGTGAATAATTTTTCCTACAAATTGGGTGAACTGTAAATTCACAATTATTTTTAGCCATTTCTTCAAATGATTTCCACTCATGATTACCTCTTTTCAAACTTGCTGTCACAAGGGACATCAGTCCCTTTTTCCTCATTTTTACATAATCATTCAAAACGCAGTCTCACCGCATACAACACAAACTATTTTATCAATCTCCATTTTTCGCTCACAATCAGCATTCAAGCAAGAATCATTTTAAATGTCAAAACTATTTCAAACTTTCTACAACATGCATTGAAAATGAAATTATTCATTTCCTAAAATCTCACAAAGAAAGCTTTGTTCAATAAATTAGGATGATTTAATAAAAACGAAATGAGCATTAATTGAAAATAAAACGTTGGAAAGTTTTCGACAAATGCAAATGTTAAATTTCTTCAAATGCAAGGAGTGATGGGGTACTGGGCAATGACTATTGCTCAAGCGTTCGTAAACAGCATCTGTGTTCTGTTACCTGGAGCATTCAACGCTTGTGTTTCCACATTTTTTCTGGTAATGTGTACTTTAATTTTTGACCTGGAAAGATTAGTGTGACAAAGAAATGTTAATGACACTTTTTGTAAGAAATTGAATTATGTACATCTTTGTAATTGAATTTATTTGTCCAGATGCCATTGTTCGTGAGATATTTGCAGAGAACCGATTTTCAAGCTCATTAGCGCCCCTGGAGGCGAAAGCTGACATCGGATCGATATGAACTTTTAATATGTTAAACTATATATTTTAACAAGGACCTGTATAAAAATCCAACTTTGTTCTAATTTTATCCGCTATTTGTAAAAAAGGGTGCTAAAATGACTGCACTATTAAGCGATGCATTCAATATTTTTAAATTATTTTCCAATCATATAATTTATATTAAACTATAAAGAAATAAAACAATATATTTTTAAAAAAATTATACTCTTTGATTTTTATTTATATTTTCTATTTCTTTATTGTTTAAAATAATGTCTCCTGGCGGTAATAACACCAGGATTGGTAATAATGCCAAATGCTAATATTGCACATAATTATGAAAGAATCTATGAGAATGCCAAATATCATTTCTGCGCATGAGGGTTCTAAGTCATTTGGACCACAAACAACCGCTAAAAGTTAATTTTTTTCTATTTGTAGACCTGATTGCTGAAAAAAGCACGTAAGAGTAAACGCCCGATCTAAAATTTGCGTGGTAAGATCTGTAATCAGAAAACTATATATTTGTTAACAAAAACTTTATTTATTACACAAATTTGTAATGCATTTAATGTACTTTCAAACTGTTTTGGAAGATTTTAGAAGTGTTCGCAAGGAAGTTTGTAGTTTAAAATATACTGCTCAATAAATATACAGTGGTAATAACGCTATCCATTGGCATTATTACTCCGATTGATTCTTTTAAATGCTAGAAATACATCCTAAAAGGATTTGTTTTTTCCTTTTATGCGCAAGAGAGTATTATTGTCATTGTTGAAAACCAAAAAGGATAAAAAGAAATTTGTATATCCTAAGTGCTGCTAATTTTTTCATGTCAAAAGAATAAAATAGCAAATGATTATTACTTTATCCTGATTTCGAAATAAATGGTAAGTAAGAGAAATTTGTCAATATCTAGTTCTGTGGAGTTTGCTTCTTTAGAATTGAACAATTTATGTTCCATGATCTTATTTTATAGTTTTGTTTGCATGGTGTTATTACACACATAGGTGGGTAATGACGCCAAATGGTCAGGAAATCAGGTTTTTACATTTTATGAATACATATCTGCTAAAATATTCTTTCTTGTATAGTTTCTGTTTCAAATCCTATATTATTTTGAAATAAAATATCTAACACAAACACTATTCGTGACTATTGGTAAAACCTTAAACAAGACACCTTATTTCTTTAATGCTTTTTCTCATGTACTTGGCCTATTTTAGCGAAAGTGATTCCGAGTTTCTTAAGTTTAATTAAGGTTATTGTTTTTGTATTTCGTAAACAGATATAACTATAAACACTCTTAGAACGAAAGAGTAGATTTGGCTTCTCAGAAAAGAGCTATAATTTATTGAATCGAGAATGAGTTGTTTATTAAATGTTTTACTCATCTTGATTTAGATTGCTTATTTAAATAACTCATCATGATTCAAATTGTTTAAAAACAATTCACTCACTTGAGTTGTTTTAACTTTTTATGAGAAGCTGCCTTTCAAAACGTGTGATGAGCGAATTTCGGCTCAACTTGAGTGATTTTTTGGCTGACTTTTTAAAAGAGAAGAAGATCTGGTGATTAATAAATTGCTCTCTGTTAATTTTAAAACGCCTCAAAATCAATTTATAATTAAATCGTAAAACTATTAAAATGTCTTTTGTCATTGAAAATATAACTGTGTACATAATTCTTATAAATTTAGCCGATCAGGAAACGGGTGAAAATCGGTTACAAAATTCTATCTTTACAAACAAAAGCCATGTTAAGCTAAATGAAAGAGTAAATAACACACATACAGTCGAAACAGCTTTATCATTATTTCTGAATTTAAACTAATCCGTTTAATAATGATAAACATATTAGAGTTCGGCATTCTAGAAATTTTAGCTTCTTGTTTATTGCATGATTATTTAGCAAACTATTGCAATGAATTAAAATTTAATTTTCATTTCTAAGAATTATTTTTGCTACCACAAAAATATTTTAAAAAGAATAAAACAATTACAAAACCTTATGGCAAACAACTGATATTGATTATGATAAGTTTTTTTTTCTTCTTTTTTTTTTAAATCAGGAATTGCTAAAGCAATTTCAGTATATTTAATACTTTTTAGCATAGTTGAAAAGACCCCATGACCTCAGTTTGTCTGGTTCTCTGTCTCATTTTGCCACATTGTGGTATAGAATGGTCGAAATTCGCTTCATAGAGCAAAAGTAAACAAAAACAAATGTGACTGAAAAACTGTATGAATGCATTCTGTACATTCTATAATTTATGAGACATCAATGAACAGCATAGAAATGCATCATTCAATAAAACTAAATCCATTTCAAGAAAATTTTTACCATTTTGAGATTTCGAGAAACTGTTAAGTTGGAATTGACAATTGATATTTCCCTTTCAATAAATTTTCATGGCTTTTAGCTTTCAAATTTTCAAAGCGAAAGAGATTAAGTGCTCGCAGGCTCTGTACGTATATATGTATGTAACGCGATAGCTCTTGATAGAAATGTCCGAGTGAAGTCATATTTAGAAATAATTATCCATACTTCTTAGCCATTTCTTCAGACGAAGACATATGATTTTCTGTCATTTCCTATACTTCCATTGTAAATAGTTTTTATTTTCATTCATTATTTAGTATTATTATTGTTGTTATGCTTTCATATTAGTTATTACTCTATTTGTAACATTTGTTACCATTAATTAGTACTTATTACAATTTGTCGTGTTTTGAACCTAGCAACGTTGCTAGCTATGTTGAACATAGCTATGTTGAAAATCTTACAGTTTTATTTTATTGTATTTTATTCATTCATTTGTTTATTTGTGTGTGACTAAAGTATAAATTTAAACGTTGCACTATCAATAAAAAAAGGAATAATTTTTTTCTCTTATTGTACAACTGTTGTCAAAAGAACGGATTAGCAAATTCGTTTGCATCGTCCATAAGAAAGCACTCCATCAGGCTTACAGGTTGGAACTACGGCTCGAATTTCCCTTTATCCCCCCCCTTCTGATAAGACGCTTCCCTGATAAAATTTGGAGATTCATTGATTAAATATAAAGGGTGGGGGATAGGGGTGCTATCCCTACCGTAATTTATTTTTCAAGAGCCATTATTTTTTTAAATAAAAGCATGATACATAGTGTGAATAGTCTGTGAGCTCAATGCTATCAGTTTAACTGATACTTTTTTTTTTTTTTTTGCTGTTGTTGTTGTTGATGTTTTATGACATTCAGTCAAATACAGTTTAATTTTAGAACGTCTTTTTTTGTAACGTTTTCCTTTTTATTATTTATTTTAAAATGTGTGTGTTATTTTTGCAAAATCAGCGATTCAAAAACAATTCTGAAGTGTTCTGGAAAACGAGTTTTACGGAATTTACCTTAGGTATTTAAATTAATTTTATTTTATCTTAGCTACCGGAATGAGAGAAATTCATAACTGAAACTACCTCACTTTCACTTAACTTAAACTCCATTTCAAACACGAAGCGACTGCAAGTGAATTCTTTCCAAGCGTCACTTTACAACATAAAGCTTTAAGCTGTCAAATACAGCACACTGATGAGACATCCCGATTCCAAATAAGCACTAAAATTAATTCTTTCTCCACATCATTTTATGTTACTTTTTTTACTGGTGGGTCCGGAATAACCACCAGCGTAGTGATGGCATTCCGCGCAAAGGAAAAAGTGTGCTATCTATCTCTATGCAATTGTAAAAACTCTAGACTGGACACACCCCTTCGTACAAATCTATATGGACAGTTTATTTAGTCTGCAATGTATCTATACTCACAGAACTAAGCATTTGCTAATCCTTGGCATCAAAATTAAGCTAAAATCCTCCCAAAAAAAAAAAAAAAAAAAAAAAAAAAAAAAAAAAAAAAAGGTAGGGGGGGGGGGGTTTATGTCAGTTCACACGAACGTACGTTCAGGGTATGAAACAGAAGATACACATTACACATAAAGACATTCATCTCCTTCTTCCATCTACATACATAGCACATTCACTAAAGGCTAAAATAATCAAGGAATGGCAGTTAATCTAGGAAAATACCGACAAAAGCCGACAGACATATAATATGATACCAAATGTATCAGTAACCAACTACAACCACTCACCACACGTAACATCGTTTCTTACGGGCCACAGTCCTTTTCATATGTATGTGTACAAATTTAAATGTGCAGAAACATTTCTTTGAGAGTGTGGCGCAACGGCGTCGCTTTCTCATTATTGCTCCACCTGTGCACTAACAGCGCAGTAGCATATTAAGGAGCCTATCATCTCTCCAAATGAATGGTTTCACAATACCCTAATTAGACACCCTCTTAACAGAAAGTTACTTAGAATAAAACTTATCCAAAAAGATCTTCTAAGGCTGCGCACGAACATCACTACTTTCAGTTGCACTAAAATAGCAATAAATCTGTCTTTGAAGAAGCAGTGTTTCCGACTATTGATGGGACGAGAACAAAAGGTAGCTAATTTTGGAACCTCTTTAAATGATTTTTGAGGTGCGAAGCCTATCGAATTGACAAAGGAAGTGAAAGTTTATCTTCCCCATCTTCAATCGTAAAGCTGTCAACTGATTTCGCGTTCGATTTCTCTCTTGAAGTTCAAATTCAGTGCACTGAAAAAGCAATTTATACATCAAAGCGCCGACATGAAAGATATGAAAGATCAGAGAGAGCGACGTCTGACCACAAGAAGTTAGTGCTGTGTGTCTGGTGCTTTAAGCTTTACTTAGTAACCGTCAGCTGCAATTCTCAATGCAGAACTCCTTCTCAATCACTGCCGTTTGTCGCGTTGAGGGCTCTTCCCTGGAAGAGCTACCCCTTAGACAATCTGGTTTTTGACCATAGTTTTTTTTTTTTTTTTCTTAAGCTAGCTTTTTTTCAAATTTGCCCTTTATCGCGTTTAATGGCGGGTTCAAGTCAGGCTAAGCATTGCATTTTTTAACCTTAAGAATGATGGTCGGGAGGAATACTATGTTCTATAGCCTGAGTATTCTATAGGTTCTGGTCTGAGAAGTCACTCTTAGGTTATCAAATCAATTTAATTTAAACATTGTTCGATGAACAATATACGAAGAAATTTTGAAATGTATTTTATAAATAACGTCCTGATGCTTTATTTTTCCATCCCTTTTTCAATATTTATTTATTCATTTGAACTTTCTAATATTACGATTAGTTCCACTTCCATTATTTTGTTTTTCTTGGAAATAAATTTTATTTTTAATAACGTCATTTTAAAACGAGCAGAATCATAAACGCATGATTGTTGCAATCAATTTCTAGTTTAGTTACAGCCTTTATTTTATAAAGTTACTGAAATCGCTTCTATTGTTTCCAAGAAAACTTTAAGGCAGTATTACATGCCTTTCATGGGATTTTACTAGTGAGTTTCCTTTTTAATGTTCTAACACTTTGTGAGAATTTAAACATTAAAATTTACATTTACAGTTAAAAGTTTTCATCGTTATTTTTTAATTTAAACTATGCTTTTGAAAAAAATTTTGGTGTTACAGCAATCAAAAATACAAATAATTTTAATTCTTTTAAAGGAAATTCGATCACATCTAAAAAATAATTGGATTGCTGTGAACTATGAAGAGCAAACTATTGGCAATCCCCAGGCCTTTGCTTAAATTTTAGAGTTGAATTACGATTCTGAAATTCATACAATAGAACATTTTGACCTTCAAAAACCATGTTGATGTAATCTTGATTGAATTTTCCGGCAATTCAAAACGCGAATAATCTCTGAACGAATATCAGAAACCGAGTGTTGCAATAATGAAGTGAGTGCTATTGAATGACTGATTAAGAAATACATAAACCTTTCGATAAATTTAACAACAAAAAGGACAATATTGAATGAGTCATTCAATAATCTTTACCGGATCATTTCTGAAATATTATATTTTAATGAAGATGCATCACCTAAATCTGTAGAATAACAAGTAAGAAAAATCATGCATCAAGCATGGATTATGAAATACTTTCCAACACTTCCTGAAATCTTTAACAAAACTTTGTTATTTAGAGAAATAAGATGATACTGTCCATAGCCATATATGTATTCCGATACTTTTGAACAGCCCTGTATTTGATACGTCGGTTGATATGTATATTACTATATAATGGGAAAATTTAGTTTAGCAAAAAAATGCCTAACTGGTTAAAATTTCTCTTTCAAAAGTTTATTCTAATAGATGGAAAATACTTCAATATTTTTGTTCAACGCTCTAATTTACCTAGTACCTTTATTGCCAGTATTTTGTTAAAATTTAGTTTAAACAAACACACTCTTAAAGCTACTTAAATCATAATTCCAGAAATTATCATCTGACCATGTAACTTATTCTTTGCGCGACCCTATATTTCATTTTATCGATTTTCTACAAACATTTCTTATTATACTGAAAGCAGTTCAATGTAAAAATGAATAACTTACTTAAAAACTACCTTTAAGTTAATTACAGGGTGCAACACCTTTTAAATTCATTTGAAAGATTTTTTCTCATTGGACCTAATGTATCGGAAAACTTTTGACTATCCCTGTAAATAAACTAATAATAGTAGAAACTTCATTTTCAATAGGGTTTGTGGTAGCGTAACCATCAATAACATATAAAAATTACAACGAGAGTTAAAGCGCGGCCAGACGGCCAGACAAACCGTATGCATAAACAAAGTGTTAAAAAGATAAATCGTCAAAACAACTGAAAAACAAAAGTTTCGTGAAATTAGTAATTAGTAATATTTTATTCTCAGAAATTGATAAAGATTAAAATTGTACTAATATTTTTTTTACTAGTAAAGACGGTCGAAAATTGCTTAATCACGGCCCCACCTGTGTATTCAGGAAAAAAATGAACCAGGGGCTGGAACAAACCCCAATATAATGAAAAAAAAATATATATATAATCAAATTTTAATAAATTAAATAAATAAAAATAAAAAAAAAAGACTTTTTCGATCCAAATTTATTGAGCTAAAAAAATAACAAAATTGTAATTTAACAAATTTCAGCGAATATTTGGAAAATGATATTTTCAAAGATTAAAATTTTAAAGACTTATGAATAAATTCTATATTTAAATTAATAATAATAACAAGGAGATCAACTGTGTGTTATTGGAGCATGAAATACGTAATGAATTAAAATTGCGCCTATAAAATGTCTCCAGATCTGAGGGAGTGTCCGATTGAGACTGATTGTACGTCTGAAAAACACAACAAAATTCCAGTCATTGAGCATAGATTTATCTACCTCTAGAGAAAGTAGGGAACGGGAAAAATTTCTACTATAAATCAAAAGGAGGAAAAAAACTGAATACAAGTTGAATGTAGATTCTGCCATCGCAGAATTCAGTTTCGTCTCCGATTAGAAAAAAAAATCGATAGAGGTTTTTTAGAAAGGCGATCCCGTTTAGAATGCAATGAACTAACTTCATTTTTTTTGTGTTTATCAATATAATAGCAAACAGAACGGCGTGAAATACCCAATTGATTAGCAATTTCTCTCTGAGACATTGGAATTGCGGAATAATAGATACAATTTGACGTGCTACTTCTTCATTGACTAGATTCATCAAAAACTATTTTTTTTTTAGTTTAAACTTTTTTTTATAGACTCTGAGAAAAAGGAAATGCATTTTAACAATAAAACGAGTGGAATCATGTCGAATTCGACGAATGAAATGTTTAAAAGAGCCGATCGATTTGGTTTTAGAAAAAGCAAAAGTAATTACATTATTGAATCAATCTATAATAAATATATTTCCAAACTTAATGTCAAGTTTGCCAGTTACAATTTTGCATGCAAATATTCGCACATCTTCAGTTAAAATTGTAATCTGAGTGCTGGCGAAATCCAGAAATTTAATTTTTTATGCACTCACAGAAAAATAGTTTTATTAAAGAAAAAAAACTAATTTATTATCATTTTACTATCATTTTTACTATGACATTATTTTCACTACACTCTCAAAAAAACTTCCGTCTTTTCACAGAAAATGTACTGGCAGCACTGCTGCCAGAAATTGTCTGCAGATTGACGATTTTCCGTTTATTTTTTTCTCCGTCAAAAGAGGAAAAATATCCGTCACTTGAAAAAAATCAACGCGGAAGAGGTGGGGATCGAACTCACGATCCCTGCATTACAAGGCCAGCGCTTATCCTCGGCGCCACGATTGCCTACGATTACTTTGCTTTAAAATAGAAGCATTCATTTCATATAGGTGTGGTTTGGTGTATTTCGTTAAAAAGCTTTTAATTTTGCAATTAATCTCGGAAAGATTTCTTTTTTAATGAAACTCTGGCTAGGTTTTTTTTTTACGTTTAGTATTGGTATAGTACAAAAATGTGAATTTTAAATATATTACGTAGATTGTTAGAGAAAAAACATGGATGTTCTATTTTTATTCGATAAGATTGTTTTTTAATAATATCAATTTTTTTTTTTTTTTTTTTTTTTTTTTTTTTTTTTAATTAAAATATTTTTTAAATGTGTTCACTTAAAGTATATTTTATATGTGAATATTTATCATTGAAATAACTCAATATATTGAACTTTATTCAACTTATCCAACTTTAAATAACAGATTGTGAGAATTTTTGAACGAATAAAAAAAGTACCTAATTGTTATTTATTTTTAAATTCGAAAACATTTTTATCTTTTAAAACTAAATTAGACATTTTAATCAATAGAATATTTTTGTTTTTCATTTTAAAAATAAATTCGAATATACTACTAACAGACCCAATGCGCATGCGTGCTAGATATAAACGGAATCTTTTCCTCATTTTTCGATGTTCGGAAGGAACTCACATAACAAATACGTTTTCTGGGAGAACAGAAGTTATTTGTGAAAAAATAACGATAACTTAGTGTATATTGACGAATTTTTCTGGTAGTGTAACTGAAGTCATCTGAAAGTAAAATCTCAATCTCAGTGTCCATAATGAAAAGAAATATTGAAATGTAATATCGTTATGAGTAAAAATGCGATGTTTTAAATAGTGACGTCATTTTCCCTTCAATTGTTTTTTAAAAGTTACTGTTATGAAAAAGGCATCCGTAATAATATTGTAAATCCCACTTATCTAGTTGCCGAATGACATAATTTTCCTCATTTGAATTTTTTTTTATTTTTCTATAGACATTAATTTTTATCATAAATTATTTTCTGTTATTTTATTTACATAATTAAAATTATTTCTTAGTAAATATATATATATATTTTTTTACCTCAATTAGTGCATAATTATACGCAATCCTTTTATTGTGGTTAAATTTTACGAAAACAATTAACTTTTTTCTTTTAAATGCGAGGACATGTTCACTGATGAAATAAAGTTTCTGACTGGTGGTAAGTGATAGTGGAAAATAAATTTTTATTAGCGAGAGAAAAGCTAAACTTAGTTGCCCCCATTTCGAAGAAATATCGTAAAAAAAGCATTTAAAATTAAAAATATAATATAAAAATGGAAATAAATTAAAAAATAGTTAAAATGGGCGCAACTACAAATGAATAGCTTTCATTTAAAAAAATAATTATCAAAATCGGTTGAGTAGAAAATTCAGACCTGATGACACGACATTTTTAGCTTGTCTGAAAGAAATATCATCGGAGGCTAATAAACATCATTTTATGATTATCATGATGAGTCATACATTACGTACGCCATGCATTAAACACTAATATTCCTAAACCAATAAACTGTTTAAAATGTGCATTTTTATTGGATGGAGTTAATCAGACTGACTTCTGAACGCCTCATATTACCTACGACATTAAACATTAATATTCTTGGACCCACCATAAACAAATTTTAAATGAAATTTCAGTTTTACAATTTTCAGAACTGCAAATTTTTTAATTTCTAAACATTGCACATTTAAAACTTTTACACGTTGCGTAGAGAAGAAAATGCACTTTTAAATGAAATTTGTTTGAAATCTTTATCACATTTTCAAATACTATTTTTTAAAGATTTTATTACTTTTTTTTTTTTTTTTTTTTTTTTTTTTTTTTTTTTTTTTTTTTTTTGCCATCGTGACAACAGAAGTATTTCATTTTTGGACATTAAACATACACCAATCAGAAAACGAATAAAATAAAAGACAGAAGCATTCCATTTTTTTGAGTATTAAACATGGACCAATCACAAAACGAATAAAATGAAATAAGTTGCGGAATTTAACCAATAAAAAAATTTAGATATACTTCAGATTTCCCAGTTCTCTACTGAGACTACTATCTTCCAAATAGTTAAAAAGAAAAAAAAAAAAGAAAAGAAAAAAAACGTGCCTTACCAAAGTGTAATGACAGAAATCGGACTGCGAGGGATTCTTAAGTTGTAAAATTCAAGCAATAATCCAAATGCCTATATAAAATTATCTTTTAACTTCTAAGTCGATTGCTTTAGCGTTCGTGTGCAAAATATGACCATAGTGCCCATAATCAACCTCTTAGCTTAGTTTAAGAAAAAAAAATAAGCAGTTGGCCGCGCTGTCGAATGACGAAACAAATATTTAATTTCCTTGGTTTTCAATTTGTTTGTTTGTGTGTTTTTAACATCACCAGAGACCCCGAGAAATTACGATTTTAAAATGCAAATAAAGAGAGAAATATGAAAATGACCTTAAAAAATCGGAATAATAAATATTATTTTTTTTTAATGAAAAGTTCGAACGGTACCGAAAAAGTGCCGACAATTTGCAGATATCCGTTTTATTTTAACTATTTGGAAAATAGTTTTTGTACTCTGTAGAGAATTGGGAAATCTATAATATATCTGAATCTTTTTGTTGGTTGAATTGCGCAACTTATTACATTTTATTCGTTTACTGATTGGTCCATGTTTAATGTCGAAAAAAGGAATACTTCCGCCGTTTATTTTATTCGTTTTTGTGATTGGTCCACTTTTAATGTCCAAAAATGGAATACTTCTGCTGCCACCATGACAAAAAAGTAATAGAAACTTTTAAAATAATAAAAATAATTTGAAAACAAATTGTGATAGAGATTTCAAACAAATTTCATTTAAAAGTGCATTTTTTTCTCTACGCAACGGTGTAAAAATTTAAAATGTGTGATGTTTAGCAGTTTAAAAATTTGCAGTTCCGAAAATTGTAAAACTGAAATTTCATTTAAAATTTGTTTATCCAGGAGTATGAATGTTTAATCCATGTCATACATAATAGAAGGAATTCAGAAGTCAGTCTGATTAACTCCATCAAATATAAATGCACATTTTAAACAGCTAACGTTGTATATCTATAAACTACTGTTCTTTTTTTTTTTTTTTTTTTTTTTTTTTTTTTTTTTTTTTTTTAATTATTGGTTTAGGCATATTAATGTTTAATGCATAGCGTGTGTAATATATGACTCGTTATGATCATCATAAAAATTAAACATAAATTATTATAATTAATTTAAATATACAATTTGTTTATAAATCTTTAAAATTTTAGTCTTTGAAAATATTATTTTCCAAATAGTCGTAGTAATTTGTTAAATTATAATTTTATTATTATTATTATTATTATTATTATTATTATTATTATTATTATTATTATTATTATTATTACTTTATCAGGTGCGGAGCAATCTAAATTTGAATTTTTTTTTTTTTTTAAAGGTAACTTTTTTTACGTCCCCAATGAGTTTGGGACACCACGTTTTCCTCGGACGGGCGTGGACACAAAAAACTCCGATGAACTGAGGTTAATTAAAGCTCGTTTTCATTCATGAACGATTCATGATTCGTTTAACAGAAAAACTCAATTTATTAACAACTAACATATCAATAAGTATTTCATAAATATTTTACAAATATCTATAAACAAAATAAGTACACCTATATATGTGTGATCCTGAGTTTCGAAACTCGTCCTATCCAAAATTTAAAAAATCGCCTTTATTCTAACGTATTGGTAAATTTGTACCGAAAAACACAACAATCTGAAACAGAATGAATTGTTCGAGAGTCTGAAAAAAATAGTTCCGAATAATGAGGTTACTGATATTAAATAGGCTTCGTCCCATTCTTACATAATAAGTACATACAAAATTTCAAGTCTCTATCTCAATTTGTTCGTGAGATAGAACGTTTACAGACATACAGACAAACAGACGGACCGCATTTTTTTTTTTTTCTAAAAATATGTTTATCGGAATCTCCAGTATCTGAAACGTGTGAATCCGTCAAAAAAATTTTTCGATTTTCAAAACGATTGCAAGATTTACCCTATACTACGTGTGGTGGGTAAGTAAAAAATATGTACTGTATGTCTACCAATGTAAAATCTTGGTTTAGAACAACAATAACTAGTTGTTGGGGGGGGGAGGGGCACCGTAGTACTTACCCATCATGGATATGCATAATATAAAATATGAAAATAAAACATGTGTAAACTATTTACAAAATGCATCGGAAATCCACAATAAAATGTAAACGTATCCGAAACTAATTACCATATTAATTAACAATTTACTGCGTCGGATTAAGCGTCTCATTTCCAATTAAAATATAGCTTTAAATTGAAATTTAAATGAAATACAGGGTCACGAAAAATCGAAGAATGTGAAAAACAGGATTACAAATATCTCGGCATTATCCGATCGACTTTGTCCTTTATGCAAATTTTTTGTTATTTTATTGTCTTTTATGTCCATTCCTTTAAAAAAAAAAAAAAAAAAAAAAAAAAAAAAAAAAAAAAAAATCGAAAATTTTTACGTACTTTTTTATTAAAACAAGTTTTTTGAGAGTCCGAAAAAATAGTTCCGTATAATCGAGGTTACGGGTATTCAATAGGCTTTGTTCCATTCTTACATACTATGTTCATACAAAATTTCAAGTCTCTATCTCAATTTGTTCGGGAGATAAAGCGTTTACAGACAGACAGACACACTGACACACAGACACACAGAAAGATGGATGGCAATTTTTTAACCGACTTCCAAAAAGGAGAGGAGGTTATCAATTCGACGCGTATGTATTTTTTTTTTTTATGTATGTTCACCGATTACTCCGAAACTATGCAACCGATTTCTGTTATTTTTGTTTTAAACGAAAGAAAATGCGTTCGAATTGGTACCACTTCCGTTTCATCGAAATTGGTTCAGTACTTTTTTAGTAATTAGGCAAAAATTAATAAAATTAGTGATTTCTCGCAAACCAAATGTGTTGAATAAGTTCGCTGCATGTGCCGCAGACAACATGGCCGAGCGGTCTAAGGCGCCAGCTTTAAGCTCTGTTTCTCGAAAGGAATCGTGGTTTCACCCCACTCCTGACCTACATTTATGCAATAATTTTTTCCATATTATAATATATATATATATATACATATATATATATTTTACAAATTAAATACTAATTATGCTATTAAAAATATTTTGTGTTTAACCGTTAGCACAGAGTATCAGAGATCCTTTTATCAGTGAGAAGTACTAAAATAATAGACTTGCGAAAAGTAACATGACGTTGAAAAAATTCGCCGAATAGATTGCAGTCAGGATAGCCGAGCTGTCTAAGACGTCTGATTTAAGCTATGGTTCTCGAAAGAGATCATGGGTTCGAACCCCACTGCTGACATACGTGTATAATATACCGTATTTTTTTTCGTATTAATTTTTTTTAGCCGACTTAAAAAAAAAAAAAAAAAAAAAGGAGAGGATATTATCATCGATTCGACGTGTATGTATTTTTTCTTATGTATGTTCACCGTTTACACCGAAACTATCCAACTGATTAAACTAGTATTTGTGTTAAATGAAAGAGGTTACTCTGGAATTGGTATCATTTCCATTTCATCGAAATTGGTTAAGTACTTTTTTAGTAATTAGACGAAAACTAATAAAATTAGTGATGTCTCGCAAATTAAAAGTAACATCGGTCTTGAATAAATACACCGTACGAAATTCGGTATGGCCGAGCGGCCGAAGGCGTCTCATTTAAACTCTGGCTTTCGAAAGAAAGCGTGGGATCGAACCCCACTCCTGACATACGTATGTACAATATTTTTTTTTTCCGTATTATAATTTTTTATATGTATATTTTACAAATTAATTAACTAATAATTATTAATCGACTTCAAAAAACGAGGAGGAGGTTAACAATTCGACGCGTATGTATTTTTTTTATGTCTGTTCACCGATTACTCCAAAACTATTCATCCGATTTATATGGATTTTGATTTATTGAAAGAGGTTGCTCTTGAACTGTACACTTCCGTTTCATCAAAATTGGTTCAGTGATTTTTTAGTAACTAAGCAAAAGCTAATAAAATTAGTAATTTCTCGCAAAATAATATTGATTGTTGTAACCGTTTTCTCAATCATAAGCTAATGGTAAAAACTAAAAAGTGAAAAAAAAACTTTTTTACCAAAAATAGAACCGACTTCAAAAACTACTGCAAAGTAAAAAATATTTTTTTTACAGAATAATTAATAAGAAATTAAACAAAAAGCATTGTATTTACCATGCGTTTTGTTAGATTTATGTACATTAAATTGATTTTTTGGAGTCGGTGCCAGCAGAGCCAAGTTAAATGCAATTATTCAATATTGGAAACTTAGCTTTAATTTTGAACCTGGCTCGGCTGACACCGACTCCAAAAAATCAATTTAATGTACATAAATCTAACAAAACGCATGGTAAATACAATGCTCTTTGTTTAATTTCTTATTAATTATTCTATAAAAAATTATTTTTTCTTTGCAGTAGTTTTTGAAGTCGGTTCTATTTTCGGTAAAAAAAAGCTTATTTTTCTAAAAGTACGTTTTTCGGAATCTCCAGTATCTGAAAAGCAAAAATCTGTCCAAAAAAACAAATGATTTTTAAAACAATCGCGAGGTTTCCCCGATACTACGTTTGATGGGTAAGTAATAATAATAATAATAATAATAACAATAAAACTAATGGGCGCATTTAGAGATTTTTCACAATTTTCTGAAATTTCACTTTCTGGATCTTTTCATTTTTGCTTTTAAAAAACGGATTTTCTGATATTCAATATAAAAAAAAATTATAGCTGGCGTTTTAATTCACTGATAGAATGAAGAGTAGAAATAATTATGTATTTAACATATTATATATACGTAAAAAAAGAGAGAAATCCTACATAAACATCTGAAAAGAAAACACACAATGAATTCTGAGTGTGTATGCATATACCTTTAAAGGAAGAAATTCGGAGCGATGCCTTCTATTGGAAGTCAATGAAAATTTGATTCCATATTTAGCAATATGCTTTTTTCATGTAAAAAACTACCTTATAATCATTAAAAATATATGAGGAGCCCAGAAGCCAAGGGGTACAAATGACAAAATTTAGATTTCGAGTAAATTGAGTTCAAAGTTAAACATCAATTGTAATTCAACGAATTGAGCTATGAAACTTTTGCTTATATCTTAATGATCTTTGAACTCTTATTTCAATAACTTTTTTAAAAAATGTGGAATACAATTTTTCTTTTTATTTATAACTAAGCATTGTTTATCATCATTCGGCACTTGTATCCCTTGGCTTCCAAACAGAAATGAAAAGTTGTTGGAAGCTAAAGGTACAAGTGCCGAATGAGCACAAAAAATGCAAAAATTATGAAATAAAAAATTGTATTTATGAAAAAATTAAGAACAATGTTGATACACATAAATGAAAGGACAAAATTTTGTTTTAATATAAATTCTAAAAACGGAAAAATTATGAAATAAAAAATGAATTTACGAAAAAGAAAAAATGAACGATGTTGATATAAATGAATAAAAGGAAATTTTTTTGTTCTAATATAAGTTTTAAAATTTTATTATGAATTTTGAAACATTGAAATTTTATATTTTTTAACACTTTCCAACAAAATTGAAAGGTGAATGTGATTTTAGTTTGACTGTCCGTGCCTTAATTCTCGTAAATATACTCGGATTGCCCTGAAATTTTTGGGAATTATTCACGTTTACCTCAACACGAACCTATTGCAAAAAAAGTTTCTAACACGATTAGTTTATTTACAGGGCCAATCAAAAGTTTTCCGTTAAATTACGGGTTATGGGAAAAATCGTTTCAAATGAATTTTAAAGAAGTTACAACTTGTCAAACACATTAAAATTTATATGCATTTACGAATTGCATTAAAATAAACATTTTGTAAAATATGAGGTGAAAAGAACAGATATTTTTTATTTACAGGGCTACACAAAAGATTTACATTACCTAATGATAAAGAGGGAATTTTTTACAGCATATTTTAATTATATTACAATTTTCATGAATAATAAAATTGATATACATTGCAGACGCTTAATATAAGTTATTTCGCGCATAATACGAAATACTCAGTATTTACAGGGACAGAAAAAAGCTTTCAAATAGTATATTCTATACGAAGTACTATATATTATCGATGATGAGTGATGGATGGACGAAATGAATTTTTATTTATGATTTGCGCTTTTAAGTTTCACTAAATTTATACATAATTATATATATGCATATGTTCATATAAATTCTATAGTTAATATACAGAGCTATACAAAAGATTTCGTAAAGGTTACTGAATATGAGCGTAATTTACTTCAAGATTGCTTTTATATAAGTCATATATTTCTATGCTGAACTACATTCAGTTTGCTAAGAAATGCTTGCAAAACATTGACAAAATGATATACAGGGTCATGCACAAAATTTTATGCATTGTCATCTATTTATGATAATTTCTGGAAATGTGATTTCAGCAGTCTTAAGAGTGTTTTAGTTTTAACTAAATTTTAGCTAAATACTGGCGTATAATAAAGGTTTAAGGTAAACTACAGGATAAACAAAAGTGTTTCCATCTATTAGTAAAAACTGCTGAAACAGAAATTTCAAACTGTTATGCGTTTTCTTGCTAAACTAAATTTTCCTATTATGCAGTGCATAGCAACCGACAGATAAAACCGAGGGCTGTTCAAAATTATTAGAATACATGCTTGTTTATGGACATTAACACTCTATTACCCTAAATAGCAAAGATTTTTAACACGTTCGCTGCCGCTTACGTGAAGATGTGATGATAGTTAATGCCGCACTGTAGAAGTAGGTTTTTCCCAGAAGCCGATTTACTTTTTATAACAAAGAAACAGTGAAAGATTTTCCCATGCCAGCGCGTGACTGGCTATTGAGACATTAACCCACATCACGTGCTGAATCGTGAGTGGCCCCTTAATGTTGGCGCGTGATCGGCAGCGAATGTGTTAAAGATTTCAGAGAGTGTTGGAAAGTGTTTCAAAATCTACACTTAAAATATGATTTTCTCACATGTTAACAGTTAAAATGCATTTATTTAATGTTATAAAAAAGCAAATGGCCTTGTATGCCGTTGGTCGCGCTTCTGCTGTAGACGTTAATGGATACAATTGCACTTATACCCTTTGGCCTCCAAGCGTTTCACAGTTTTTGGAAAGAGGTTAAGTAACTGACCCCTAAAACACAGTATATAATTTTAAAAAATCACTCATAACTTCTTACCTACAAATAAATAGACTTATTTGCAGATAGTCTATGTACTTAACTCATTTTTTTCAATTTTGTCACTTATACCCCTTGGCTTCTGGGCTCCTTATATATCAAATTTTACAAGGAAATCTTCCTTATCTAAATACAGTCTATAAGAAATTACTAAAGATTAAAACAATCTGAAAACCAGTGATTTTTTCTTTTCACTTTTCCTTAAGTGTGAAAAAGTTTCATAACATGCGTGTAAAAGCAGTAAATTACATAATTGTAACGGCGCGGCATTACGAAATTTTGACAGTGTGAGCTAGCGAAAGCACTTTTCTTAATAATTTTGATTTGTTGAATACTATTTCCTTTACTTGTGGTAGGAAAAAACAGAATAGTATAACCTTAACCAAGAACTTGAAATGTTTTATCATTAGCTTTTGAAGGGAAACATATTTGGAAGTACAGTAAGGCACAATTTGCTGTCAAAATGTAATTCGCATAGAATTCTTTATTCTTTATTTATTTTTTATTTTTTATTTTTTTAAGCATTAAAGAAATATTGGTGTTATGAAATCTTTCGATTTCCGTCTCTTTTATTGAACTTATCTTATTTTTTGCATGTAAAAATGGAATTTTGCAATCGACATTTCACCTACTTCATGATATGCCAAAATAATAAACAAGTCGTTGGGGGGGGGGGGGCACCGTAATACATACCCATCATGGATATGCATGTATAATATATGAAAATAAAACATTTGTAAACTATTTATAAAATGCATTGCAATTCCAAAACAAAATTTAAACGAATATTTAAATATTTTTAACACATAGTCACGCTCTATTAATTAACTGCTCATGAAGCAATTTTGACAAATTATATAAAACGCCAAACTATTCAAGTAGTACTGAATGCCATAAAAGAAATATCTTATAACTCCAAAAATAATAATCATATTAACTAACTGTTTACTGCGTCGAATTAAGCGCCTCATTTCCAAATAAAATATAACTTCGAATTGAAATACAGGGTCATGAAAAATCGTAGAATGTGTAAAACAGGATTAGAAATATTTCGACAACTAATAATCCGACCGATTTCGTTTCTTATGCAAAATTTGTATTATTTTACTGCCTTTTACGTCCACACCTTAAAATAAAAAAAATCGAAAATTTTTATATACTTTTCATCAGAACGAATTTTTTGAGAGTCCGAAAAAAAATAGTTCCGGATAATCGAGGTTACTGATATTGAATAGGCTTCGTTCCATTCTTACATACTAAGCACATACAAGATTTCAAGTCTCTATCTCAATTTGTTCGGGAGATTTTTGAGTGGTTACAGACAGACAGGCAGGCAGACACACAGACGTACGGGCGGATTTTTTTTTTTTTTTTTCTAAAAATATGTTTTTCGGAATGTCCAGTATCTGAAACGTGTAAATCCGTCAAAAATTTTTCAATTTTCAAAACGATTGCAAGACTTATCCTATACTACGTAAGATGGGTAAGTAATAGGTACACTGTAAAAAAAAAAATCTGCAAAGGTACTAAACATTTTCTAGGAAACTGGGATTCCAAGAACTTTTTCTGTAACGGTAACAGCAAAAATTCAAGTTTCAGAATCGATTACATGAATTTTTCCTGTTATCGTTACATGAAAATTTCTTGGAATCCCAGTTTCCTAGAAAATGTTTAGTACCTTCACAGATTTTTTTTTTTTTTTTTTTTTTTACAGTGTATGAAATTGTTTTTCAATGACAATTACAAAATTTTAATATTTTTAAAACTTAATTATAAATTAGCTAGCTAACCCCGCGGCTTTTTTGCGTAATAGTTGAAATATTCCAAGGGAATTTTTATGACTGAATTTTATTAGAAGTAATATTATATTTAGGAATAATTCTAAATCTTCCATTTAAGCATATGTTTGACAAAATTCCATTATTACGTTGCATTATTCCGAAATGACACTTAAAATAATAAGAACTAAAGCTAATGCTAAATAAATAATAATTTAGAAAATATTTTGAAACTTTTCTTAATCCATAGGGTACTTTTAGTATTCGTTATCAATAATTATTTTTAAAACAATTTTCTTAGATTGCATTTTCATATTAAACTTAACCATGATGTGGAAATCCAAGTTTATTTTCTGAAGATCTATTATCTCTCTAGTTGCAGTGGCACTAACATAAAATACCTATGTTGAAAATGGGACAGTCAACATTAATTTTCCAATGTTAATTTTGAAATCGGTTTCGAATTTCCTAATATTCCATACAGGCGTAATTTATAATTATTTAAAAAAATTTTTAGAACATTTATCTTTCCAGCCTACCCCCCCCCCCCCGGTTGTAATGGCCACCAGCATAGAATATAGACTATGTAGAATGAGAAAGTGTTGCCATTGATTCGCAACCATTACCTTTATAATCGGTTTATTGCTTCCTAAACTCAAAAATAAACTGTAAATTAGGAATATTTTAGAAAATTTTTCTCTCTTTCATTCGATTCACAACTTTTAAATTTCAATTTACTCCCGATTGTTCTTACACTGTAAAAAAAAAAAAAAAAAAAAAAAAAAAAAAAAAAAAATCTGTAATCTTACAGATGAAAAGTTGTCAAAATCTGTATACTTACTAACATTTTACCTGTACACCTTACAAAGAAAAATATAATTCTACAGAATTAATTTCTGTAAAGCTACAGAGATCTGTAACTTTACAAACGAATATACTAAAAATACAGTAACCTTACTAAAATTTTAACTGTAACATGGATTGTTGTTACATAAAAAATTCTTGGAATCCCAGTTTCCTAAAAAAATTCTTAGTAATCTTACAGAATTTTTTATTTTCAGTGCAAATCTGTATCTGTTACATGTACTTTTGGTGTTGCCGTTACATAAAAAGTTCTAGGAATCCCAGTTTCCCATAAAACTTTTAGTAACTTTACATTTTTTTTTTTTTTTTTTTTTTTTTTTTTTTTTTTTTTTTTTTTTTACAGTGTAAAGCACATTTATATGTAACTGTCATGCATATTTAAAATTTCTAGTCTGTGTAGTACAATAGAAATTGCCATTTTGAATGTTTTTTGCTCCTGCAACACTGTGTTGATACTGTCACAGACCTAAAACATATCTTACGTTTGTTATGTTTTAATAGGCTCTATCACCACACTGTAAAAAAATCTGTAAAGTTACTGAGATTTTTCTAGTAAATTTGTATTCCAAGAATTTTTCATGTAACGGTAACAGCAAAAACTCATGTAACCTTCCTCGGTTACATAAATAATAATAATAATAATAATAATAATAATGATACTAGTGGTTGCCTCATAAATTCATCATTGTGTTTGCCGTACAATCAAAGATATGAAAACATGGAAAACAGAGAGCAGGAAAACACAATGATAAACCTACGAGTCAACCACTAGTGGTATTAATTTTTTGATTTCTGCACCACTTCACTCCTGGCACCGATAGATCATTAGTTTCCCCTGTTTCAGCTCTTCTATATAATGAAGGGTTTTTATTTTCTTGTACTCGATACCTTAGGTTTTTGGGCGGTCGGCTCTGGGACTGTAAATAATGTGGGTCTTCTTGTTTGACGTGTTGTTTCACGTTCAACATGAGTCCCTGCGACAAACGCTACGCTGTGCCTATGCATACTCTACTTGAGTCGCATAAATGATGATACAAGAAAAAGAAAAAAAAAATTTGTTTATTATGTAATAATGTGAAAGAATATCTTTATAAAACAGCTGTTATATTTTTATTTTCAAATATTTATTCAATCATCATTTACCGTAAGTAATTCTTGAATGCTATTCTATTAGCAAGTGCCCCCATTCTTTTAATTTGGGCGAGCCTTTCCTTTGTGAAAGGTACTTCTATGAGAATATCTTCTAAAGGAAGAACTCTGCTGAATGCGACATAAGTTGCTCCAAGTGACAGCTCTTTGGGACAAATGTCTACAGCAATTTTTGCCAAAGTTAAACCTGGGATTTGTTTGCCGTGACAGCATATGCAACTTGTAACGGCAACTGATTTCGGGAACATGAAACGCTTTTTTTCTTTCTAAGATTTAGAAATGGGTGTCACAGGTTCTTCCAGTTTGAAGTGGCCCATGGTAATCGTCAAAACAACCATTAAAGCTTGAAGCAAGCTTGGAGACCGTAGTTCTGGGTCATATACAATATCTTTCACCGTTCCAAGTGCACCATTTACCAATCCATCGTCTGTCCACTGATTGGTTCGTAGCACAGTTCTGCATCCAATTGCTAAGAAAAGTTCTGCTTGAAATCCAGATGCATGATCATCCTCACTCCTTTATTATGGTGTCACTTTTACTCACTGAAGCCCTCTCAAATTAGCGTCTAAATTAAATGGGGAAAAAAAAGAAATAAAGCAACTTTATGAGTAAAAATGCGTTTTTTTAATCGTTACGTCATTTTCTGTTCAAAAGTTTTGAAAAATTTCTGAAAGTTATGCGTGTTTCTTGACATTTTGTGATATTTTTTTTAGAAAATTTATTTTGCTATTTTATGAGAAAATGGCGTCGATAAAAAAACGAACTTTATTTTATTTTTTCTTTTCGACAATGGAAGATTCAAACTCTCAATGTTATCTCTATGGAAAAATTAAAAGCCGACATTTTAGGGTGTTAGTGTTGACGAATATATTTGATTTTCAATACCCGCCGAGATTTTGGCCATACCGACTTCCAGCTCATTTTTTGCGTCGATGCGTTAAATATTTTGGACGCTATCCAGGTCACAAAAGTGTAATTTTTGCAGGGATGCCGGAGCTGTGCTCCGACAAAAAAGAAAGAAAATTTTTAAGTTTATTCTTTTAGAAACTACGAACGTTAGCGGTAATTGTTTTGCGTGTTTTTAATGCTTTTGCCCTTCAAATCTAAAAATAGTAAATAGCCAGAATCATCTAAAACACTGCATGTGAAAATCATTCGATATTTGAAAACATTCAATTATATTTATTATTTCTCCAGTATATATACGAAATGAACAAAAGTAACTCATTATTTTCGCTTAACCGTCATACAAAGACTATCAAAGATTAGACAATTTTAGAAACAGGTAAAAGCTCCGATGTACTTCTAACTATAACTTTATCATGTAAGATTATATATCATATAATTTCATGTAAACATCACTTAGTCATCAATGAAAATGAGCTTTCATTAATAAAACGAAATTATAGTTCATTGTTCAAAAATTCACGAGAATTTTACGATTTATTTTCGTTTTCAAACAAAATCGTTAACACTTGCGAGTTGACATTTCAGTTATATATTTCAATTTTTGTGTGTAAAAAAAAAATTTATAATATGCCTTGACGACGAGAACCTACTTGCGTGCGCTTGGACCTGCAGTTGCGCACCGCGAACTTTCCAATCGGTTGACCGTTTTTCTCGAACCACTAGCAGCGTAAATCAATTAGGCCAGAGCTGTCCAACGCGGCGCCCTTTGGAGCTTTTCTTGGCGCCCTTTTGAAGGTTCCTGATTTTAAGTAAAATTTCTTTGTGAATAATACTTCATTTAAAATACTTGATATTTCTTGAGAGATGTTTTAAAAATCTCCAAAAGTGATTATTGTCTCAAACGATTAAGTCTCAGTTATAAGTTACGCGACGTATTAAAAGAAAGGCAACAGTATATGATTAGTTTTTTAAAGAAACAAATCATGTGCTTTTGCGTTTCTTTACTAATTTATAGTTATACATTTTAGGAAAATCATGCCAATAAAAATTAATAAATGTCAGCAATAATTTTTTTAATATGTTAAGAAGTAAAATGTAGAAAAAATAAGCGATCCTCCCCCTCCTTTATCCATGAAAGTTCAGCATTTTTGTTATCGTATTTGACATTGTTTCATTCGCCATTTTATAAGACAGGATAAAGACTATCTTTTTCTCTCCCAGACCTTTGTAACTTTACGTAATTTTGATGATTATTATTAAATCTATAAAGTCGCGCGAAAGGATTTCCATCAATGAAAATTATTTTGGGCTCTCTCTTTGGAACCACCCATGACTTTAATTCTGTACTTTTTATATTGACAAATTTACACCTAAAAACAACAATAACAACAAATAGTTATTACAGAGTATTTGCGTCCCCCGAAAACCTGACAATATATCTGATTACCATTTTAATTTAATAACAGGTGATATTTCATTTTCTAGCTCCTTCCAATTCAAAAATGTTTGAGATAATCCCTGCAGAAAAATGTATTATTCAAAATTTACTACAATTTACAACTTGATTACTTTTTTTTTTTTTTTAGTAAATCATGGTATTTTAGATCTATATGTGCATTATGTCTCCACCGCATTATGCATTTGTCTATATGTATTGCTACTGATATTGAAAGATGATTTTCTTGTTTGTTTTGAGACACATTAATAATGGCGCCCTTAACTGGTTGTCAAAAGCTAAGATGCGCCCCTGCTTAGTAAAAGGTTGGACAGGCCTGAATTAGGCCATCAAAATATGGCCAGAGATTCTTTGAATAGCTCTGAAATAAATTTAGTTGTTACAGTAGAAAATCTTTATAACGCAATTCCATATAACGCAATTCTCCATATAACGCACAACCTTTCAGATGTAAACAATGAATTTTGCCATGAAGGAGCATCTGAATTTTAAGACTGTAAAAAACTGCTACTGTCTGAAAACTAAATTTAATGCATTAGTACAATTTTACCTCCTTAATTTAGAACTTTTAAAGGAAAAAAATTATTATTACAATAAATGTTTTTGAAAATGAGCAATATAATGAATAAATTGGGTCCAGGTATATCTGGACCATTTTTAAAACATATATTTAATAAAATGTTGAATGATCGCAATAATAGAAAAATTTATAATCTGGATAAGGAATGCAGTAAAGGTAATTCTAATGTATTTTGATGTGTTTCAGACATATTTGTCTATATTTATGAGGTAAATTTGATGACGCGTGATATGTGATCCATATAACGCAAAATTCTACATAACACACAATCTTGCGTTTTTAGGTTTGCGTTATATAGATCTTCTACTATATAACTTTACTATCGAAATTTAGTAGTGTCTAATAACCAATTCTTATCGATAGTTTACAGATATCTTCTTTGTTTGAAAAAAGTTTGAGACATAATTAATTAGAATGCAATACAGTATGCCGCATTTTTTTTTTCAATTTTTATTTAATTGAATTTATAAACGATCAGTTGCAATTTTGTGTTATATCACTTTATTTTGATTTAGAATGACAACAATTTTGTGTTAAAATTTCTCGGCCCCACCAGTGGCTGAGAGGTTCTGCTCTCGAAACTGGTAGACGGGAGGTGCTGGGTTCGAACCCATTCGCGCCCTTCGGCCTAACCGTTCGGGGTTTTCGTGGTTTCCTTCGAATCTTGCGTAAATAAGGTTTAGGTTCCCTTAGAAAGACCACCACAAAGGGAATTCCCCCATAGGGCCTATATTCTCGTGCAAATAATCGGCCGTCATAAATAACACCAAAACTATTCTTTCGCGTGCCTAAAGTGGCACGCGTGCCATAGGTTCGCCGCATCTGTAGTGTTTAACAAATTAAACAATCATAATAAAGTACATATAAGAAAAAGTACATAAAGTAAAAGAATATAAAATAAGTCGCCTTTATCTTTTTATTTCTAACAAATGCTCAGTCAACCGTTAAGCTATTAGTGAAATTTAAATAAATATTAAGTTAACAAATCATTATTTAATTCTCTTTTACATAATGATAAGCAAATCGTACTTACGATCTCTCACGGAAGGCTTCTTTGTAATCTTTGACAGGCAGATCTTTAGTTTTAACTTAATCTCTCCTCACTTTTGAAAATACTGTGAGGAAACCAGCAGTTTATTATTTGGCACGAACAGTCCCATCTGATAAAAGGCGTTTGTAATTAAGCAATGACCTATACGAAAACGAGCGAGAAAGCGTTTTGCCAATAAGTACAAGAATTAAAAGCCGTAAAAACATTTAGACATTCACAAAAGGCAACAGTATAATTGAAAAGAGAAAAAAAAAGGGGGACACAGGTCATTTAATAGAGACTCGTGTGACCCTGATTTAAACCTGTTAGAAATGTCACAAAAAATTACGCGAAACTTGCAATTATTTTTCATTTGTATTTGTTTAATTTGTTAATATTTTTGAATATATTTTTTCATTTTAAAGCATCGTTTAATAATTTTATTAGAATTATAGAGTTGAAGAGGTTCAGTTTTCAAAGTAATGCCATTTATTGTGATCATCAAAGCTTTAATATATGACAGTTAGTATGCATTTTTCTCGTAAATATGGCGAAATAGGTTCAAACCACTGTGTAATTAATGAAGTTAAATTACTATATTGATTCTTATTTTGGTGGATATTTAGATATCTTCCTTTGCACTGAACATAAATATTTAAAACGAAATCAGCAAGTGCTAATCCTGTAGGAAGCACAGGACCTTTGAATTTGTCGAAACAATCAATAACATTGTCTTTTTCAAAGCAGCAAAACGCAAACATTCTCCATGTACCATCTTTTTCTTCTCATAATGCCTAGGATATATATCCTTAAGTGCATTTTCCAAAATAATAAATGGTGTATGTCGAAAATTATTACTTAAATTTTAAATTTAAAAACCTATTTCCAACTTAAAACAAAAATATACGCTAAAAGTACTGTCTAAAATTTAACTTTTGCACAAAAAATAAATAAATAAATAAAAATAAAAAAATAAATAAATAAAAAAGTTTTTTTTTTTGAGTTTTTTATGAACAAAAAAATAAATAACTAAAATATGTTACGGCCATTTTCAACATAGTGTCAAGTCCGTTACCAAATGTCAAGCCTGTTACCGCACGGTTTTTTAATGATTACCATTTTTCACCCTTCTACTTTTATTTTTTATTCAACTAAGAAACAAATATGCAATTTTTTTAAAATTTAATAATTTACATGAATATTTACGATAATTATTAGAAAAATGTTCTTGTATAATCTCTATGTGATCAAAATCTTGTTGCTAAAACTGTCTTTGATTACAATTTAATTTAAGTATTATTGATAAATATCATGTTTTGAAATTTAGGGACATAAGTCACTTCAAAGTAAGTTGATTTTAGGAAATTTAATAAATTTAAAGCTGAGTATTTTCAGTAATTTTGTATGGTAACGGACTTGACAATTTGTCTTAGAAGACAACTTTAAATAGCATTTACATATTATATTATAGGTTAAAGTGCACAACCAATTTTTTTCATGTACCTTAAGCATTTACTTTAACACCTGTCTCCATTTTTAAAAGAAATTATTAAGTTTGAAAAATGAAAGTAAAATTCTGAAATGAAAGCGAATGGTGAAAATGGCCCGTTAATTTTCTTTGGTTTTAGGATATAGACCGTAGAAAACCGCATATAGAATCTTCAAATTTCAAAAAAAAAAAAAAAAAAAAAAAATATATATATATATATATATATATATATATATTATTATTATTATTATTATTATTATTATTATTATTATTAAGGTTTAAAATGATGTTTAAATAATGTTTCTGTTTTAATTAGAAGAGGAAATATATACAGTCAAACCCCGTTATAGCGAACCCGGTTTATAACGTATGAAAATTTTGGTCCCGCCGTTTTCCTGTTGTGTTTAATGCTATATTATCTTTTTACAGCGAACCTGTGGAATCTTAAGAATCGGTTATAACGAACTTTTTTTCTAGTCTACCATGATTTTTTTTTCTTTTTTTACTTTTCCGTTGGTGTGAAAAGAGGTTTTTGACTCTAATTTTATAAGAAAATGCATGCCGGCTAGTAAAACATGTTGCAATTTAATGATGATTAACTACATTTTATTAAAAAGTAGTAAAATCTGTATTCTTTCTCTTTTATAGTAGCAATTCTGCAGGTGTGATCACGCCCACCCGTCAGTTATTTTCCATTACTCCTGTCATAACAATTCAGTAACGCATTTAAGCTAAATTATTTAACTAATGTATTTAAGAATAATTCGAGATATGGCAGCATTCAATAGAACGTCTTCTTTGAAGTAAGCAATAACCAAAAGCTTTTTTCTTTAAATCATACTCTCTGGAGTTCACAAGATGATGTAAAAAAGGAAAATTTAAATGATAAAAAAGTAATCAAACAAAATAAAAGTAAAACTATTTTTAACGCTCCAACAATTAGTGTTAGTCATTCTAAGCCTGGATAAAGAGTAAAGATTTTAGTACAATCAGGAATCATTCCTTAAATTGTTTGCTCATTTATCCTAACATTTATCCGAACTAGGGTTGGTCTCGAATGTTTAGATAATCAGTGCTTTGCTGTATTTATATTTGTCTTCCTTTTTATTTAATTTATTTAGTACTGTGCCAGTTTAATGGGATCAATTTTAGTCAATTTCATTCATTAATGATCATATCTAATGCAATTTAATTTTTTTTCTGAATACATCATTATTGAACATATAGGTATCAGGTAATTATTACATATTTTGTAAACAGCGATATAGCTGACAAAAACTTCGATTCCTTGAAGTTCGATATAACGGACGGGGTTCGATTGTATATATATTTTTTTCGTTTTCGTTTTTTTTTTTTTTTTTTTTTTTTTTTTTTTTCAAAATTTAGGTTTTAAACAATGGTTGTCATGAAAATGATTTCTTGTAAAAATGCATTTTTCTTCATGACGGTTTTTTTTTTTCACAATATCTCGGATTAAATTTTTATAGCTCAAGAACCGTTAAAGATAAGTACTTCAAACTTGGAACATTTTTTTTTAATTGTTTTACTTTTGAAAAAAATATATACTTTTGAAAAAGTGATTTTTTAATAAAAGTTACATAATTTTTTTTTCAAATTTTTAGTTTAAATAATTTTTAATTATTTTTTAATTAATATTTTTTAAAATACTGAATCAAAATTAAAATTCAGATATTTATGTTTATTTAAATATATAAACATTGAAATCCTACAAATAATATTTTGAGTTATAGCGATTTTAAATTACCCCACTTTTTTCATAAATTTTAATTTTTCCAAATTATTATGAGAAATTTTATCATACTAATATGTTAAAAAATAATATGGTTAACCATCACAAAAAAATTCATAATTTTACACAAAAAAATTGAAAATTATTTTAAAATATGTCTCGGAACCCCTTAAAGCTTCAATTTCTACGGATTTTCAATTATACTTGCCGGCTATAAATAATTACAACTCAATAAATAATGCAGATTCTTTAGGGGGTTTTTTTTTTTCATATTTTTAAGAAATTTTAAAACATTAGTTGATTTTGCCCACTGCAAGCTATGTTCGCTAACCCCCGTCCAGACACCCAAGTTTCTGAAAGCAAGCTAATTTCATCTGCTTTAAAAAATTGAATTATAATTTTTTTTTAAATGGGCGATCTCCTTATAAATGGATTTTCATTCACATTTCTTTGATTGAATGCTTTCAGGCGAAATTGGTCGTTGTCCGGAGATACAAAGTTTATTTTCGTCTTTGATACTTTGATTAAAAAATTAGTTAAAACATTGAAAATAAGCTAATATAAAATGAATTAAGTAAGCAGTAAACAGAATCTTTTTGCCTCTCGGTATTTACCGTATATGTATCTTATTGTTCTGGATTGTAAAAACTCTTATACTCTTATATTCATTTTTGTTTTATTAGACAGAAGCAACATAAAATATGTAGTGTATTTTGGAAATTTGTGTTGTTAATTTCAATAATTAATAAAACATTTGCTACATATCAGAATCGATCGGGATGATTATTTTTTCAGTTTAAATAATAATTCAAGTTATGTAGTCAACAACTTTCAAAAATATAGCAACTAATAACTGCAACTTTAGAAGTATTTCTTTCAAACACACAATTCTATGTTTCTGTAATGAGAATGTTTTCAATTCACTTTCAATTTGAAATGTATTCTTCGATAGATAAATTACAATTGTTATTAGAATTCGTCATTTATTGACATAAAATACTTCCAATTTACATACCTGACCAATGTTTTTTTTTTTTTTTTTTTTTTTTTTTTTTTTTACATCGTTTCTTATTTCAATATCTAGAGGGGTTCCGCAACCTCGATATGAGAGTAACATAGACAGAAAATAAAGCCTATATAAGAGCAAGGGCTTTCACCATCATTTTGACATCGTTCTTTTTCAAATCATTTCGTTCGCTCGCCCCTGAGTAACACAAAGCTCGCCTTTTTAGAAAGTTGTTTGCTCCTGTACCCCCTTTGAGGTAGTAAGGTACCTCGTTGAGTTCATTGATGGTGGTTAATGCATTTTAATGAATTCATTATTTTTGAAATTTTCTTCCTCTTTTGATATTTAAAAATAAATGTAATTTTATAACGTAATTTTCAGTATTTTCCCACCTTTAACTGTTAATTATTTAATTCTCATTTGAAAGTTTTTTTTTTTCTGTTTGCGATAGTCGCATGTACCTAAATATTTTTTTTAATTTGAAAGAAGTGTTATTCTTTGACCATTTGGCAACAATTTAAAATAATAACCTTTGCTAAAATATGTAAAAATGTCTCTCAAAATGCTGAAAATTCGAAATTAAATTGGAAATAAATCCTCTAAAAATGAGTCAAATAACAAAAAAAAATGCATTCTACACACTAGGAAGTTCTAATGTTTAAAATGATCTAAAAATGTTTAAATTCAGATGCATAGTTTTTGTTATACAACTTTTTTAATAGACTGATTTTTACCAATTTTAGCATTAAATATCTCTTTAAATTGTTATTCGATTTATAAACCTCCTGCATCAGCGTATTTATCAAACATTTCTCTATAATACCACCAATTTTCATATTTTTGTGTACAGTAGTTTTCTTAATATTACCGAAGAAATACCCAAGGTTACAAAAAATTCATTGTCAGCAGCAATGACAGTGTGAGTTACTTTTTTTTTTTTTTTTTTTTTTTTTTTTTTTTTAAGAATAGAGGGATTTACATTTGAATATGAAAAATTACTCCATTATTGTCCTGCACTTAAAGAAAAACCTTATTGTAAATTTCCCTTAATTTAATTCATGCTTCAGCCTTTGTCGCTGAAAAATACATAGTTTGGCGACTAAGGTAATAGTTGAATAGCGTATAATTCACTAATACAACTATTGTTACAGCCTTATTGTATAGCCTTCCCTTCTAAGTCATATGACGCGAGAATTACATAAAAATGACAAATTAAATAAAAGGGAAAAAACACTTAAGAAAAATCATGCGTTAAGCATAGATTATGAAACATTTTCCAGCATCTCCTGAAATCTTTATTATATTACTTTCGTTATTATATTAATTTTTTTATATTAATCTCGTTATAGAGGGAAATAAGGTTACTGCATTTAACCAAATATGTATTCCAATGAACAACCCTGTATTTGATCTTTCGGTTGATATAAATAGTATATAATGGGGAAATTAGTTTAGCAAGAAAATGGTTAGCAAGTTGAAAGTTCTCTTTCCGCAATTTATACTGATAGATGGAAATATATTTGAATGCTTTTGTTCAGCCCTGTAGTTTGCCGTACCTTTATTACACGCCAGCATTTAGCTAAAATTTATTTAAAACTAAAACACTCTTAAAACTATTGAAATGACATTTTTAGAAATTACCATCTATAGACTTCCATGTATCCAATACTTTGCATAGCCCTGTATATCATGTTTTATATATTCTACAAACATTTCTTAGTAAACTGAATGTAGTTCAGCTTAATAATGCATAACTTATTTTAAAAAATCTTTAATTAATTTACGCCCATATTCAGTAATGTTATCGAGTTCTTTTGTGTAGCCCTGTATATCAACTATAGCATTTATACACACCATATAATATATATAGATTTAATGGAACTTAAAAGTGCATACCATAATTAAAATGAATTGCCTCCACCCATTAACCATCATCTACATAGACAGTACTTCGAAAAGAATAAACTAATTGAAATATTTCGTGTGTGTCTCTGTAAATGCTATGCACTTCATATTATGGATGAGTTTATTGTATAACTTATAGTAAGCCTCACTGACATATATCAATTTTTATTATTCATGATATAGTTTAACATAATTAAAATATGCCGCACACAGTACCCTTTTACCATTACGTAATGGAATTCTTTTCTGTGTCCCTGTAAATGAATAATATTTATTTTTTCGCCACATGTTTTACAAAATGCAACTTTTAGTGCACTTCATAATTGCATATAAATTTTAATATGTTTGACAGAGTGTAACATCTTTAAAATTCATTTGAAACGATTTTTTCCATAGGCCATAATTTAATGCTAAACTTTTGATTGTGTCATATCAAATAAACTAATCAAGCTAAAAAACTTTATTGAAATAATGTTTGAACTGGGGTAAGCGTCAATAACGTTAAAAATTTTCTGGGAAATCCGAGTGTGTTTAAGGGAGTTAGAGTGCGGACAGTGAGATAAACAAACCGAATTCATACATTCTAAAAGTGGAAAGAGTGAAATGCTCACTTTTTGAGAGAGTGACAGGCTTTCTTACTCTTTTCGGAGTAAAATTAAAAGAAATACACTCCTTATAGAGTTGAATTTTTCACTCCCTAGGAAAGAGTGAAATATTTCACTCCATTGTCGAGAGTGAGACATGCCACTCAGCTGTCGAGAGTGAAACATCTCACTCGTGACGGGAGTGAAACATCTCACTCCGCTAAGGAGAGTGAAAGCCTGCAATTTTACAGTTTTAAAATTTTCCGTTCAACTTTGAATTAACATATGGAGTAAAAGAATGAAGAACATTAAAATATGCCACTTCTCATTTAAATTCATGCAAAAATACAAATAAATGTACTAAAATTACTTTCGCAGGTATACATATAACATAAATTTATTTAAAATTGATATAAAACATCTTAAAATACATTAAAGCCATTAAAAAAACTTGTTTTTTCAGCCATTACACGGCCTTCATAGTTTTTTGATGTTTTTAATGAACTTTAAGATTTTTTTAATAATCCATTTTAAATAAATTTATATTATATGTATGTACCTCAAACTAAAATCAGTTCATTTATTTGTACTTTTTACGTTAATTTAATTATTTAACACAATGTGGATTTCGCACAAGTGTTGAATTCAAGGCACTGAACAATGAATTCCCCCCCCCCCCGGAAAATGTGGGGTTTGTGTTTTCAATGGTCAAAAATGCAATTACCCCCCTCCCGAATCTCTTTAATCCATTACAGAAGTCGATACCGGAGAAAAGTGCCTGAATTCAACATTGTTTAACACTAGAATTTTATCTGCATATATGAATGTAAAGAAGTGTTGAATTCAGACACTTTTCTCTGGGAGGGATTTCTGTGGCTCCGGGGGCAGGGGAGTCATTATGGAGGTCCGGGGAGGAATTGCACTTTCTGACCATTAAAAACACAAAATATCAAAATTTTCGGGGGGGGGGGGCTTCTTACTGTCCCAAGGGGATGTCCCCCCCCCGAGCCACCCCCTGAATTAAATATTGCTGAAAAAAAAATTCAGTCAGTTAATGTCTTTAATCTGAAAATTCAGACTTAATGAATGTCTTAATTTTTAGATACATAATCGTCTTGATATGATCATGGTATAAACGAACCAAGAAATATGTTAGAATTATCTAGAAAGTGTTTTATTTTATAACGACGTTGAAAATTTCTACTATGCGAATTGCAAACCAGATTCAGATTTCTGCGCAAGACGTGCTGATATGACGTAATTTATGAGAAATGAACAAGAGCGGGAAGCTAGCTATGTACGCCATTAGTCAGTTAAAAAATGGATTATACCCTTATTTTGGATAATTTTAGAATAAAAGGGTGAGTCATATTTTATTTTAACGTGTTATTCCAGTGGATTTTATCTATGAATAAAAGTAAATAGCTTTAAAGATTGATCTCTTTTTCTAGTATAATGTTAAACTTTTTTTGTCAAGCTATTGTTCGTTATGCTTTCTTTATGTAACCGGTGTAACTTGTAGTCGTTTTAATATTTAAATTGAATTTTTTTAATTCAATTAGCTTGATTTTTAAGAATAAACCAATGAGAGATAACTAAGTTAATCTTCCTCTGCGAAACTGTGAAATGATGAATTCGTCATCGTTCAAAAACAAAATTTGCTTACATATGTACTTCGGAAAACCTGAATGATTTTTTTTCCACCTCATGATTCAGTGATTCATGGTTAAAGAGATAAAAACATAAAATTGAAACCGTTTGATACCGTATTTATTTTATGTTGTATTTCTTCTGTTTTTACTATTAAACACTTGCAGCTATATGCATCAATATTTATTTTATTTTATTTTATTTATTTATTTGGTATTTTCCGGAGATAAAAATGATATTCATATATGATTTTGATTTTAGAAAAGTTTTTAGATTGAAAAAATATCTTTAATATTGTAAAAATTTTCTTTAGATGTTACCATAAAGGAAGTTTGTGAAAGATTTATTCTTATTGATATTTTAATTTACCATTGAAAATCATAAATTATGATATCCAACGCTTCAGATTTAACATTTACCAAATTTCTAAAAATATCATAGGAATTTCTTGTATACTACCGTAAGATTTTTGAAAATTAAACAAACGCAGAAACATTTTATTCATGTATGGCAGTTTATTTTGGTTGTTTAACGGTATATTTAAAAAGTATTCATTAATATATTTTGAGTTTTTTAAATTGATGTATTAATTATTTTAATTTATACGAAAGCATTGGTTTTCTATATTTTGTCAACGACTTTAAATTTTGAAAATTGAGTAACATCAGAAAACAGTTATTAATTTTCCTTTTATTGCAATCGTTTCTGGTACAAGTAATTATTAGCAGTAAAAAATTAAGTATGATAAATTAGGCATAAATAAAAGTTGTTTATTCTTGACGTGAAGTTTATAACTAAAGTTGCCTTAGTATATACAGTCGAGTCTCTATATAACGAAATCCACCGTTCCAGTAAAAAATTCGTTATATAGAGAAATTCAATGTATAGAGAATAATGTTAAAAATCGTATTTAATGTGTGAAATTTGAACAAATATTATTTTTGATCTTTTGAATTAATAATTTGAAATGTTTAAAAGTAAATATTAACCTAACATTTTATTTCTTAATTATTTAAGCTGTTTCAAAAAAGAGAACAGACATTTATTTGAAAGGTTAATGAAAATCAAATAAGGAAGACTTGCATTAATTTCAGACGGAGAAATCTGTAATTTTTTGTTGTTTTGATTTTAAAATTGTTACGCTCTAAAAAATGCTCAAATTTTAGTAATGAATGAAAAATTGTAGTTCACATTTTCCTCCATTTAAAAGCTTCTGTTGTGTGCCTCTCATTGATTCCTCTCTCTTACATGTGCATCAATCCAATTGATTCTGTTTTGAGAATGATGTGGAAATGTGTGTGGGAGATGGGATGAATTCCTTGAACTTAAAGAAAAAGAAAGAAAAAAAAAAAAAAAAAAAAAACTCAACACTGACTATAAATCAAAAATAAGTGATGGAAAATTGATTCCATATGATTTCGAAGCCTTTTAAAACTGAGTAAATTAAGACCAATTTATGAAAAAATTCGTTATATGGAGATCTATATTTCACTATATAGAGACTATTTTTAATGTAATCATGCGAAAAGGGGACCGTTCCTACTAAAAATTCGTTATGTAGAGAAATTCGATGTATGAAATTTCGTTATAGAGAGACTCGACTGTATTTTTAAAAGTTCATATTTACTTATATAATATAAGTTTGAATATATTTTTTAGTGATTAATAACTATTTTTTTATATTCAAAGTATTTTTAAAGCAATTAAAAACAATAGATATGTCATTTCTTTTCTTTTTCTTCTTTTTTCTGTTTTCTAAATCTTTCTTTTTTTAGGTGCGTTCGTAATTATATAATACGTAGCACCTATAGTGTTCGTTCAGTCCGTCCGTCTGTCCGTCCGTCTGTCCGTCCGTCCGTCTGTCCGTCCGTCTGTCCGCATATAACAACGCAAAAAGTACCCAACCGAATCGTTTGAAATTTAAAATACATAATTATTACATAATTTTGTCGAGTCATTTCAAATTTTATGAAAATCGGATGGATAGATCAATTACAGGGGCAATCAAAAGTATTCCATTACTTTACGGTCAATGGGGAAAAAAGTTTCAAATGCATTTTAATCGTTTGAAATTTAAAATACGCAATTATTACACAATTCTGTCGAGTTATTTCAAATATTTTGATAATCGTGTGCATAGATCATTTACAGGGGCAATCAAAAGTATTCAATTACATTATGGTCAATTAGGAAAAAGTTTCAAATATATTCTATACGTTTGAAATTTAAAATACATAATTATTACATAATTTTGTCGAGTTATTTCAAATTTTATGAAAATCGGATGCATAGATCAATTACAGGGGCAATCAAAATTATTCCATTACATTACGGTCAATGGGGAAAAAAGTTTCAAATGCATTTTAATCGTTTGAAATTTATAATACGCAATTATTACATAATTCTGTCGAGTTATTTCAAATATTTTGATAATCGTGTGCATAGATCAATTACAGGGGCAATCAAAAGTATTCAATTACATTATGGTCAATGGGGAAAAAGTTTCAAATATATGCTATACGTTTGAAATTTAAAATACATAATTATTACATAATTTTGTCGAGTTATTTCAAATTTTATGAAAATCGGATGCATAGATCAATTACAGGGACAATCAAAAGTATTCCGTTACATTACGGTCAATGGGAAAATTGTTTCAAATGCATTTTAATCGTGTTACACTCATACGACTTAATAAAATTTATATGCAACTATAAAGTACATATTATAATATACATCATGCATAATTTGTGGTGCAAAGAACATTTGTTATTGATTTACAAGGCCACACAAAAGTATTCTATTATATAATGGTATAGGGAGAACATTGTTTGATGAGCGTTTTAATTGTAATTCACTATTTACAATTTTATGAGATTGACATATGAATTTAATATTTTTAAAACTTCGTTATCGTACGGACGCACCTAATTTGCTACGCTTTACGTGCAATTTCCAACTTGTTTTATTAAATTAGGTAAAATTTGTCTAGCTCTTATTCATAAGATATAAAATTTACTGGCATAAAGAAATTAAATATCACTTATATCCTGCAGATATATGTTGTAACCATAGTACTAAAATCCACTTTTCGGGCAATAGCTAGTGAAAATTTAAACATAAGGAATATGTTTAAATATATGTACATATATACATATTCCACAGAACAAAAAAACCAAAAAAAAAAAAAAAAAATCTAGACTCCACGTTTATTTTAATGAAACAGTGATAAATCAAAACACATAAAAACTTTACACATTCAAATTTAATAGCAAAGAATACAATTATCTAAATATCTAAAAGTTGAATTATGTATGAAAAAAAATAAGCTCATAACGTACATCATACGGGAATTACAAAAATTCTAAATAAAATTTAATGGGTATCTAAATGGAAAAAATAATATTATCTTATTAAGATTACGGTTAATTATACTTCTCCTTGTGGACATTTTAAAACTATCATATATTTATAGCGCATGCAATGAACACAAACACAAACGATAAAATTGTAATAATTTTTTTTTTTTTTTTTTTTTTTTTTTTTTTTGTCAGTAATCTAATTTAATTCATATGTAACTTTAACCGAGTTTTTTTTAAGTTCAATTAATGTTACAAAATATGAATTATATAAATATTGTTAATAAAGTATTTTTTTCCAATCTTTATCACTCTTGTATTTATTTTCATTGCGTGCTCTAAAGATGTGATTTTTTTAAATGTCCATAAAAGCAACATAAAAAAGAATTTGCTGCATAAAAAAATAACATTTACTCCTATGTAAGAGTGACTATTCACTCCTATCCGGAGTGAAAAAATGCACTCCTTTAGCAAGAGTGAATAGTCACTCCTCCGAAAGAGTCAATATTCACTCCTACTTACAGTGATTATTCACTTCCCAAGAGTGAGTATTCACTCTTTCATTGAGTCAATAATTCCACTTTTGCCCGGAGTGAATAGTCACTCTAAAGGGGCTGGGCATATTTTGAGTCTGTGATAGAGTAAGTATTCACTCCTCCGGAGTGAATAGTCACTCTTTTTTATTTAGAGTGTAAAGACTGAAAGGATATTACTTAAATTTTAATTCATCAAGTTTTCAGGCGCATTTTTATTAATCTAGCACGAGTGATAAATCGGCAAATAATGCATGAAATACTTCTTTCAATACTAAATCATCTTTTAATTTTTATGTAATATTCTTTTGCTTTTTAATTTAAATATCTTATTTAAGCATCATAAATATATAAAAATAAATGTACTTTTTCGTTTAATAAATTTATCTCTCGTTAAAAGATTTTTTCAAAATTTTTTTTAATTAAAGAAGTAAATGTTTTTTTTCCTTTTATTTGCGAGTTGTTTACATTATTTTCTGCCTGATATAGCCGTTTCCATTCTTTTACCAACAATAATGATGTCAAAAAATAATTATTAATAACCTTTTCGCTAAGCATAACAATAAAATATGAAATTTATTGCGAAAAATCATAGTAATCCTTGTATATTTGATGCATAAACTATAGAAACAGAAATAATCTCTATCGAATGATACATTTTACAAAAAAATCCACCGGCTAAGTTTTTGAAAACACTCAGGCCGAAATTTTGGGACTTACTGCTTTATATTTCCTAATCCTACAAATGTAAAGTTGCCTAAATCTGCATGTTTACTAACATTATATCTGTACACTGTATAAGAAAAGATGTAAATGTATAAAACTAATTTTTGTAAAGCTACAGAAATTTGTAGCTTTACAAACGAATCTAATAAAATTGTAGTTTATCTTCCTAAAATTTTATCTGTAATATTGATTGCAATTACATAATATATTATAGTTTTCTAAAAGATTCTTAGTAATGTTGCAGTTTTTTTTTTTTTTTTTTTTTTTTTTTTTTTCAGTGCAAATCTGTATGTGTTATACGAATTTTTTCTATTGCCGTTACAAAAAAAATCCTAGGAATACTAGTTTTCTAGAAAACTTATAGTAACTTTACAGTTTTTTTTTTTTTTTTTTTTTTTTTTTTTTTTTTTTTTACAGTGTATGAAATAATTGAATGAAAATTACTGCAGCGCATTATACGCTGTTTATAAAAATGATATGTTGAGAAAAAATAATTATAAGTAAGATTTCTAATTTACTAAATGTATTATTTAGCTATTGAAAAAAGAAGAAACAACTTTGACTAATAGATTGTTACATGAAAAGTTATAATTACTATACTTTAGAATAATCTTTATTTTATTCTTTTGTTATGTGTTTTGTAAATGTTTCTGTACAAAGAAGAGAATACGTATTATGCTGAAACTATGTAAAAAAGAAAAAAAAAATAGAAAAATGAAATGTCTAAAAGTTTAAGTGCGCTTTAATGTCGGAATATCTAGTAATTATTATTCGACGTCATTATCATGTAATTACACTTTAAAAAAAATCTGTATCGTTATAAATTTTTTTTAGGAAACTGGGTTTTCTAAAAGCTTTTATGTAATGACAACAGCAAAAATTCTTGTATCAGAATCTCTTGCATGAATTTTTGCTGTTTTCTTTCCCAGAAATCCCAGCTTCCTAGAAAAGTTTTAGTAACTACACTTTTTTGTGTGTGTGTGTGTGTACAGTTTAATAGAAGATAGTAATTTATTCAATTGCTCATACACTCCTCTAAGGGACTATTGCATTCAAACAGCCAACACCCGCTGACTAATGTTAATCCTATATAAGAATATTTATTTATTTATTTATTTATTTTATAAATATCTAGTTTACATTTCGATATTTTTAAATTTCTACTTTCCAACAAAGTTGAAAAGTGAAGTATAAAAGCAGCAAGTCTTGATTACGTCCATTAATAACTATATCGTAATATTAATAATATATATTCTACAACGAAAAGATAAGAACTTATATTATAAGTAATTATTTTGCTAATAAGACGTCACTTTAATAATAAAACATTTAAAATATATTAAAAATTGATATGTTTTAATTCAATTCGATTGAATCATCTTCATATTATCGTTATATTTAATTTGAATTTGATTATTAATTATTCCAGTTTTCACGTTCATTGTGTTTATGATTTTCTACTCATTTTATGAAGATGTCTCAAAGAAAATGAGTTGAAATGTGCCAATTTTTAATATACAAGGTGTTTATAATTAAAGTTACCATTTCAAAAATCGATAATTTTAAAACTGTTGGTCAAAATGACTTAATATTTTAAGAGAACGATCATGAGGCAATGGAATTTTGTTTGACGAATGAAAAAAATAGTTACAAAATGTGCCAATAGATGGCGTAGTTAGAGTTCACATTGTCATAATGCATAAAAAATGGAAAGAAATGCTTAGAATAGAGCCATAGTCTTCCAGTAAAAAACTTTAGCTAGTGGTAGAGAAAGATACAAAACTCAACTTTAAAACTTTTTATTCAGAATGCGGGAAAATTAGAAGATGAAAAATTCATGCCGCACAAAATTTCAAGAGACCTCGGGAAGGCCCTATGTGATTTTAGGGTGCTCCAGACATTTAAATGGAATGTAGAAACGTTAAAATAACTAAATGGAAAAGGGGTTCCAGAAATGAAGATCGAATTAAGAAAGGGAAAATTATTAACTATTTATGGTGCAAAAACTTCAAGGCTCCAGGTATCCGTATCGTGCTAGGGATTTAATTGGCATGTAAGTTGAGTATAAAGATATTTTTAGTAGTTTTTTAAAATATTCCTGAAATCATGTATTAAGATCAAACACTTCAGACAGAACCTTTTTTCAATTTCTCATTATTGGTTTGTACGTCATTATACATTTAAAAGGTTTTTTGACAAAATTAAATGGCCACCATTTTGAAACAAGATGGCGAATGAAGTTGCCCAATAAACTCGGTCAATATATTGCTATGTACTATTTACACACGGAGTTATATTTAGATCAGTTTATAAATATGCGTATTATCACGTGACAGATTTCAGACCGTTTCAAAATATCAACCACACTGACGACTGAAAGTGCTTTAATTCAGCCTTTTTTCTAGATATAGATGAAACAAAAAATTCTCTGGAATCTTTGTATCAAGGTCAAACCCACAAAAGAAAAATCTTAATATTACGCCATTTTGAATAAAGATGGTGAATGGAACAAGCGAACGAACTCCATCTAGGCATCGGTATGTACTATGTACATACCAAGTTGCTTCTAAATCGGTTTATAAATACGCGTGTTATCACGTACCGAAAATCAGATCATTTCAAAATGTGAGCAACACTAGAAATTAAAAGTGCTATAACTCAGCCATATTTTAAGATACAGACGAAACTGAAAATGTTCTAGAATCTTTTATCGAGGTCAAATGCATAAAGGAAAAATCTCTCACTTTTTTGCGCCTAATTTTAAATATTAAATTTTTTAAACAAATTTAAATGGCTACCATTTTGAAACAAAATGGTAGATGGAACTGACTAACGAACTCGGTCCAGACTTCAATATATATTATGTACACACCAAGTTAAATCCAAACCGGTTCATAAACAGGCGTGTTATCACGTGACAAGAAACAGATCGTTTCAAAATGTCAGCAAAACTAGAAATTCAAAGTGCTATAACAAAGCCATTTTTTAAGATATAGACAAAATAAAAAGTGTTCTGGAATCTTAGTTTTAAGTTCTAACCCATAATAGAAAAATATTTTACAACTTTTAATATTTTCACATTTAATTTTAAATTAAAAATTTTTTAGGATAATTTAAATGGCCGCCATTTTGAAACAAGATAGCGGATGATGCTGGTCAACGAATTCGATCCAGACATTTGTATGTACTATGTACATGCCAAGTTTCATTCAAATAGGTTCATAAATACGATAGTTACAGCATGACAAAAATCAGATATACATATATGTGTCAACATTTGACCGGAGGGTGATTTTGGGGTCTGGGGGTCATGATCGATGAAAAAATACCAAAATTTTCCGGAAATGCGTTCCTCCGGACGACTGCAATAGGTAGCTTTTTACTTTTTGTAATGAAAGCTACCTAAAACTAGTTAATTGGACTATTTTTAAGAGAGCTATAATAAGGGATCATAAAGGAAACAATTGATAGTTAAAAATATGGCCCTAACTTAGAAAATGTTAGAATTCCTTAGTACTTAACACTTTAGACTTACAATTACTCAAAATTAAGTGTAAGATATGAATTATTCGTTAAAATAATATTTTAAAGAAATACATAAAAATGGATAAATGCATAAAAAAGGCCCTAGGACCCCCAATTAAAATATCAGGGTGTAGGTCCTGAAAGAAGAGTCCAATAGTCAACTTTAAAATTATGCACTGAGAAAGTTGGAAAATGAGGGAGTGAGATATGCATTACGAACAAAAAATTCAAGGGTCCTGAATCGGGCCCTATGGGACCATAGGATCCTCATGGAAATGAAATGTAAAAGCTTGGAAATTAACTAAATGGAAGAGGGTTTCAAAAATGGTGAATGAGTAGATATGGGGCAATTTAATAGCAATTTATGGTACAGAAGTTTCAAGGGTTCCTGTACCGGGTCCCAAAGGGGCAGTAAATTATTTCTCTTGCAGTTGGATATAAAATATTCTTTGTAGTTATTAAAGTATTGGAAAGACTCTAAAACTGTGCTAATAAAAATTGCAAGCAATTGGAATTTTTAAAGAAGTTGCATCAAGGGCCCCAAGAACGCCCTAGTATGGGTCCTAACAGACAACATGGGTTCAGAGAAGACAGATCAAGCGAAAAAGCTTTGAATGATATTCTATCCTCCTGCGCCTTAAGCATAGATGGTGGAAACTACACTTCCCTGGTCTCCTTAGACATAAAGGGTGCTTTCGACAATTTAGAGTGGTGGGATATACTACTCCAGTTAATTGAAATTGGCTGTCCGGGTAACATAGCTGGAACCATCAGCTCATATTTATCAGAACGAATAATAATTGTTAACTGGGGCTCTGGTTCATCATACCACAATCTTCAGAAGGGCTGCCCTCAGGGATCATGTTTAGGCAATATTCTCTGGCTACTAATAGCTAATGTAATTCTAAAAGAGCTAGAAAAACACGGGTTCCTCCTATATGCCTTTGCTGACGATTTCAGCTTTGTCTTCTTGGACCGTGTTCGTGTTGACCTTGAAAAAAAAGCAGTTCGGGCTTTCCCCCCTCTTCTTCCAGCTGCTAAATAGCCTACACCTCCAGCTCTCCACAGGCAAATCACAAGAACTAACATTTGCATAACCACGCGATCTTCAACGTCCACCCACGATGAGAATCGGTGGGCAATCGGTTAAACATTTACAGAAATTAAAACTACTAGGCCTCACAATAGATAAACATATAAGCTGGACGGAACACATTGAGAACATCAGAGAGAAACTCGTAAAACTCCGTAACAATTCACGCAAATTAACAGCTAAAACTTGGGGCATTAAACCCCAAATGCTCAAAGTTTAGTAGCATTCAGTTATTGAACGGATCACCTTTTACTGCGTGAATATCTGGGGAGACAGCCTCATCAAACAGGTGAAGAATAAACTAACATCTATTCAAAGGATATTCCTACTCCATATGAGCAGAGGATACAAAACGATTTCCTCGGAGGCCCTTGCAGTTATAACAGGGATCCCTCCCATTACAATTACACTTGAATTTGAATATCTAAGAAACAAGATCTTTCATCTCCAACACGACACAACACAACAAACTCATTTCCCAAACATAGAGATACAACGAAAAGTCAGCAGCTGGATCCTGCATCCTGCGAGGGAGACGTCGCATTTGCAAGTAAACTTGGAAAAGCATTCTTACAAACTAACCAGAGATCCAACTATATACACAGATGGATCCCGAACCGAATCAGGCGTGGCATCAGCTTTCTGTGTCATGAGTGGCGGTGAGGTGACCCATCAGTGGGCCTGCAGGATTGGCGACTTTAACTCCGTATTTCAAGCGGAGCTACTTGCAATCCTGCGGGCACTGGAATGGATCTCTGGACAACCCTATCCCTTCATCAGGGTTTACAGTGATAGTTTGTCCAGCTTGCAAGCCATTTTTCCCATCTTACTAAACACCCCCATAGTCCTAAAAATCGAACAGCAATTAATGATCTTAGTCAATAAAACTTTCCCCTTGGTCACGTCTCGGCTCACATTGGCATTGAAGGCAATGAACGGGCTGATGCTCTGGCCAAGGCAGCGACAGAAAATCCAACAATAGAACTCCCAGTGCCTTTCTCCCATGTCAAACGAGTTTTAAAAGGAAGAATCATACCCACGTGGCAGACTAGGTGGCACGAGTCTGACAAGGGACGCCATACCTACAACCTCATCCCAAAAGTATCTAGAGAGCTTTATTTCCTTTCTCCACCCACCACAGCCTTCCTCACTGGCCATGGACCCTTTAAACAATATTTAAAGAGATCCCATTGCGCCTCTTCACAACTCTGTGAATGTGGCGAAGTGGGATCCCCAGATCATACCTACTATCACTGTACTCTGACTGAAGCTTGGCATCTCAGATATCACCCTTCTCCCCCTAAATCCTGGCTACAAGGGGTATTATCTCGGCCAGCGTTGCTTGCCAAATTAAGAAACATTTATAATTACTTAATGTTCATTTCCATTCTAACCACATAGCGGTCTGTCTTTCTGTTATAGCAGGAGATCGAGAGTTCTCCATCCAACCTCACAGTTCTTTGTTACGAAGGGGCACGTGGCCCAGCGGACGTGGAACCATAATTTCATATTTTTCTCTGCCGCTCTCTGTCGCGAGGGGGCAGTCTGTGCTCCAGCGGATGAGTTTTACTATGTAAATTTTATCTATTCTATTGTAATTAAAAAATAATGTAACCATTTTTTCCCTTTGGACCTTAATAAAAGCGACCGGGAGGGATACTATGCTCTACAGACAAGGCTTTCTTGTCTGAGCAGTCTCTCTTAGGCATTCAAAGCATATTTAAATGTCTTAGTACTTAGTGTTTTAGATCTGCAATTAGTTAAAATAAAGCATAAGGTATTAAATATTCGTTAGAATGATATTTTAAAGAAATACATAAATTGATTAGATAAGACTTAGAGTATAAGACTCAATTTTAAAGTTTTGCACTGAGAATGTGAGAAATTTAGGGAGTAAAATATGTTTGCCTCACAAAATGTTCAAGGGGCCTTGAGCTGGGCACTATGATTCCCTGGGGAGGGGGCACTGTGCCTTATATGGAATGTCGAAATTTGAAAATATCTAAATGGAAAAAAATCTTATGAAAAGAATCCTAAAAATGAAAATCGGCTTAAAAGGAAGCAATTTATTATTACAAAAACTTCAAGGGACTATGTGCTGGGCTTCAGAGGGCCAGGAATTTTTGTCGCATGTAGTTGGGCATAAAAGTATTTTTTGTTGATATAAAATATTTTTCCTTGATTTAAGAGTCAATTCTATAGAGCAATTCATAAAAAAAAAGGTTAATCAAATATCGTGAAAATTCAGAAAGATATCGGCAATAAGCTGATTTTTAGTTGTTCTCTAAAAACAGCTAAATGTTAAGGGGTTTTCCATAAATTGTCATTTTTAATTGTTACTGATTTTTAATATTCATTTTTTTATTGGTGCTTTAGCTCGTCTTGGAAAACCACCAGAATGAACTTATTCCAAGAAAAAAAAGAAGTATCAAAAGCTAAGCATTTCTTCTTAATCTAATCGCTGACATTCATTAGGAGCCAAATCACTTGCTGAAATCCAGATAATAAAAAATGAAAATATCTTATCATCCAGCAGCTATTAGAAACAACTAAAAATTCGTTCACTTTAATTGCCGATATTTTTTCTCAGTTTTCATGGTATAGAACTGGCTTTTTTTCATGAGTTGACTGTCAAATTATGAAATATGTATGTATATATATATATATACAGGGTGTCCCCTCTCAATGGTGGCCAATGGCTAATTTCTAAACCGTTGGTCTTAGACATATAGTTCCAATTGCAAAAATGCTTTAAAAAAGGTAAAGAATTATTTTTTAAGCGATTTAGGTCAAAAAAATGTTTTACTAAAAAATTACAAAAATTAAATTTTTATACGGTCCCCCGGTCCTATAAGTGATATTTAGAAAATTTTTACTACTCTAACAAGTAAGACAAAAAAAGTCCCATTCCTCTGCGATCAAAATTAACCGAGTTATAGCTGTTCAAAGTTGAAGCATATTTTTTGCTGCAAAATAGGGGTCAGTCACAAATTTACTGGAAATAAAAATAAACATCAGATAGAAAACTTAACTTTAAACATTGAGAGTAGAAAAAAATTTTACAATGTTGTTTCTGAATTTATGTTGACATTTACATGTAAAAGTAAAATATGCAATTTGTGCTAAAAATATAAGTAAAAAAATAACAGAAATTTTGTTAAATTAAACTATGAAAAGCAACAGTCACAAATCGTTACAAAATGATACATATTTAAAGCTCTATTAGATTACTCAACCTAATAGAATTTGATGTAGTCCTATAAAATAAATAAATGGAACGCACCTAAAATCGTATTAATATTACATTGTCATCGGGTTTAAGTATGGGAATTTAACCTCAATCAGATATTTGGAAGTGAGTTAAAATTTGAATATAAGTTTTGAACTAGGAAAATTTACAAGCAAAAACTATGAATAAAATAAAAGCTTATCAAAATAACATACCTTTTTAAAATAAAATCACGAAAAGAATCAGCTTCATTTGCTTACAAAATAAAACATACGTAAAAATACAATTGAGGATATGAATTTCAAAACTCGACTTATCGCTTTTTGATTTCTCAATCAGTCTATACAAACCTCCACTATTGTAACAATGCAATCTCAAAATTTATAATGAAAACCAATAGATGCATTTAAATTTTTTCGCTATTTCCAAAATTTGATTTTTTCGATAAAGAGAATTTTGAAATTGATGTCTTCAGTTATTTTAATAACCAATCTAGAAGTTAATTAATTATAATTAACACTACCGTAAAACTTATACGGTGATAGCGCCTTCAGTTAAATCGCTCATTTAAAACATTTTGTACTTGGAACTATATGTCTGTGACAAATAGTTTAGGAAGCAGCCTTTGAACAGCGTTGGAAATCAACTCCCTTTATAATACTTTAAGCACTTAATGTGCGTTCCCTTAAAGCTCAGTCGGACTCATCCGTTTTCAGCTATAGAAAAGTGGTTTAAGTCATGAAATTTAAAGTTTCACAACTCGGTCAATTTTAATGTTACAAGAATGGGACCTTTTCTGTATTACTTGCTAGAGTGTTGAAAAAATTTTACTAAATATCATTTATAGGACCGGGGGACCGTATAAAAATTTAATTTTCGTAATTTTTTAGTAAAACTTTTTTTGACCAAAATCGCTTAAAAAAACAATTCTTTGTCTTTTTTAAAGCATTTTTGCAATTGGACCTATATGTCTATGACCAACCGTTTAGAAATTAGCCATTGGCCACCGTTGAGAGGGGACACCCTGTATATATATATATATATATGTGTGTGTGTGTATATATAGGTATATATCTATATATAATCAATGGTTTATTGTATGGTAATATATGAATTACTCTGGTTATATAATGTCCATTTATTCACATATTTCTTAGTAATTTGGTAATCTGCCTTCTATTTCTCTTCAAACTTCAACTGTTTTTAATAATATGAATGTAAAAAAAAACTGGTTTCATTGGTTCTTTTATTGGTATTGTTCTGAATAACTTTGGATGTATTTATTAAAAGTATTTATATATATATATGTATATACATATACATATATACTATCGTTCGCGCATGCGCATATGAAAAAGTTTCATCCAACTGCTCATATTTCATCAAATATTTAATATATTAACATTCGAAATGCATTATAATATTTGTACTACATTTTGTCAAAATTTCTGAAACTGACATTAAATATGATAAAAATACCTACATGATGTAAACAAAAAACATATGAGAATTTTTTGAAAAAAAAGATATTTATATCTCCATAAATACGTGCTATTCTTCCACAAATTAATACATATATTGTAATATGTCTATATACAGCTGTCAACTGTCATGTAGGTGGGGAGGCCTACCACAGTGCTTTAGCTCAAAGAAGCCCCATCCTACTATATCCATATACATGTAATATATAGCCATAGATCATTTCGTGCAATTTATTTTACTGTGTGATTCCAAAGTATTATTATATTTCTTTCATTTTTTGTTGGTCCCTTAATTATGCTTCTGGTCAAATCGCCATTGGTAAATATGAAGTTAAACATATTCCTCACATTTTTAAAGTTCCAGAAAAATCCGACAAATGCATCATTAAATATTTGACAAAATGTCTAAAATTATGAGTGTCCGATCATTAAAGTCTATATACAATATATAGAGAGAGGAGACTGGAGACGGTTGATCATAGGGGAAACTTGACCCACCCTTCAACTTTCATATTTAAAATAATTTCAGAGTTTTACGAATAAATGGAAGCCAAATCTACTGAAATGCTTTAACAGTTTTATGCAGATAATTGAAACAGATGTGTAAAAATCAATTGTGAAAGTTCGCTGCTTAAAAAGTGAACTTTTTAGAAATAATTTGTAAGATTTTTCTCAGATAAAATCTATCATAGAAATTTAAGTAAGAAGGTTTTAAAAAGTGCAGCAATATTGAACTCTCTTTCATTCCAGGCATAAATATTGCTCATTAAATTAGGCCAAACATAATCATGTTTTATGCATTAAAAGTGATTATGTGAGAAGGCTTGATCCAAGCATTGTGAGGGAGGATTGACCAGGTGATCAAAGCTTCCTGAACTAAGTGCTTTTGGAAATATATAATTTTATTTTACACTGTACATAATGAAGTATTAATGATTATATTTCTAAACTAATGTAAATTTATTTTGTAAAGCTACAGCAAAACAGGGAGGAAGAAAAAGTTTCTAATTAATTAAAAGAAGAGATGAAAAATTGCTATAGAAACAAGAAAATATTTAATGAAATATAAATAAAAAATTTCATGCAAATTTTTATTTTATTTTATTAGTATTTATAATAGATAAATAGAAAGGATTGCAGTAGTAGCCTTATTAAATGGTTAAGTGTTCATGAATCTGCATAAGATCATAACATTGATCAAAACATTTTAGGAAGATATGTAGACAAATTTAACCAAAATTAACACAATGCGATGAAGCCAAATTATGTGACAGCTGGTGTTGCCAGGTCAAGTGTCACAAAATGTGCACATTTAAAACGAAACTTTTCTCCTGCGTTTTGAATTTCATCCAAGCATGTTTGTTTACATGTCACATTTTCCCAAATAATTTTTCATGATTACAAAACCATACAGAAAAAAGTTATTCTGCCTTTCTAAAAAACTGAATTTATTTTCTTTAACAAAATTTCAATCTAAAATTAAGGGGATTAAGCTTACCATATTTAGGGTACCTTGATCCATTATTTTCTACTGATTAAAATCAAGCATTTTTCAAGTTTTCTGTATACTAATTTTATGACGCAATTTTATTTTAATAACCCATTATGTAACAAATAAATGATATATGAAACTTTATTCTAGGATCAATATTTAAAAAATAAAAAAAACATTTTATAAAAATGAGTGAACCCTCAATCAAGTTCATAAAAATGGGTTAAATTCTCCCCTGTAGACGTATATATATTCGAGCATCGAAAATTCCTCCTATACATTCATATATATATTAATCACATGCTTAAACACATATGAAACATGCATGCATATATTTTTACACAAAGACTGAAATCCTTCGCATGAAAAGCTTAAATCAAAAATTCAACTGGTTTAGGGGTTTTTTCGAAGCGATTTAATTTATTACTGATCATCTAATTCCAGTTGAACCAGAATCTACATAATAGGCAATGTTAAATAAAAAGAACAATGACAATTATTGATAACTTGAAACATTTTTCCTAAGAAATATCTAATTTTATCAATGCAACAGAAGACATTGACCAGTGTACAAACAATAAATTAAGAATACAAAAGGTTTTTGATCTTCTCAAACTAAAGTTTTAGCTGTCGCACCTATTGAAATTGTTGCATTCATAGAATAGTTAAATCAGGTGTTGTCAGCATGTCTTTACTAAAACTTGTTTTCGATTGAAAAATGGATAGATAATGTTCCACAAACATACCCAAATTACTTTCATTAATATGTTTCCTCTCAAGAATTGCCTTGTTTTATTCTTAAGTAATATCGTAATCCCAGATGAACCACCTGGAATAAGTGATAACTACAAAGGAAGCCGGGTATTATCGTTTTCTTGCATGACTAAACCTAATATATTCGGTGCATTTCAACAATAGAGTTTTGATTTATGTATAGCATTGTATAATAAAGACTTTCAAAGGCAAACAGTCTCTTTTTTTTTATGTAAATGGAATAAAAAAGTGAAACAATTTTTATCCATGAGCTTAAAAAAAAAAAAAAATCCCTGTCGGCTCGGCCTATAGGCGCATGTAGATTTCAAAATTAAGGGATAATTTTGCCAGCAAAAAGCAAAATATAGTTAGATATAAACCCAGTTTGACAATTTTATTCGGCCGCTTTTGAAAATAATTTCATTTAAAATAATTTCATTCCGTAAGAACTAGTTCTAGTTTTCGGAAGAACTAGTTTTCTGTAAGAACTAGTTTTATTAGAACCATTTTAAGAGAGTATTAAAAATATATTTTTCGGCGCTCAACCATTCAAACTTTTCTAACATTGTTTAAGATCCATTTTTAAAAGAAAAATATAAAAGTTTCTGACGTGACTTGCATTTAAGAGTAAAAAATGAATTAAAAAAAAGAGTCAAGAAATAAGCAGTTTGAGCATATGCATAATTCCTTCTGCACTATAGCTCAAACTTTACTGTTTTTGCATTACAGTAGAACGGCGGTTATCCGGACGCCGCCGCTGCCTTTAGCCCTTTCCGGCGCACTACTCTTTAAAGTTGGAATTTAAAGAAAAAAAAATTAGGCAATCTATTTAGACCTAGAGGAGTACACAGGTATTGTTTTGTAAAGATTGCACTAACCATTTTAATTATACAGCTGTTGCCGAAGTGGTAACCTTCCATAAGTAAAGCATTGATAAGCGCAGTGAGAAAAGCATTGCTGTGAAGCGCGTATTACAGTAAAACATTTTACCTATTATTTAAAAACAGTAGAGTTTGATCTCTGTGGTGCTGCTATCTAGAACTCATAAGAAAGTTTTAAAGTAGCCATTAGAGTAGTTTTTGAAATATTCACGGAGTTTTTGTGTCTCTAAACAGGGGGAACTTTAGGTGTTGCCGACCCGGCAACACTGCGGGTTAAGGGGTTAACCGGATCGTTCAATGATCGGGATTGATCAAGGATCTTACTTTTTCTCACCCTCTCAAAATTTTTTGAAGGGAAATATCTTTAGGTGCAGTTGGGTAAATTCAGCTAGATATCACGAAAGTTAACCGTTAAAAACCATTTCTTAATTCTGTAATAATAAAACAAACAGCGAATGCAAAGAGAGCAATAATAAAATCAGCTGTTTGTAGAATCTAAATTGTTTTACGTCGAACGTGCGAGAATCCCACGTATACATTTTATCCTACAAAATATTTTTTTATCTTCAGGTTCTCTGAAGGTGATCGATTGTCCAATGGTGTTCTCGAAAAAAGGACACATTCCACTGTCTCTGATGAGGTATGTTCGTACAGAGTATGTATATACATTTCAACAGAGTATATATGTATATACACAGTATAAATTTTGCAGAAAATAAAATTTAAGAAAATGTTAAATATTGATATCTAAATACGCCATTTATAACATGCTAAAATGTGTGCTACTACAATTGGCAATCTTAACCTTGAGAAATGTGTGAGGGAAAATTACATAAAAAAAGTATTACCATAGGCGTTTTGTAAATTTTTTCAATTAATCGAATTTTTCTTTAACCGGATCAGCCTTGGTCCCGGCATGTCCGGATAATCGGCGCTCTACTGAATACATAAAAGTGGAAAAGTAACAATAACACTTATTTTTCTTCATCTCTAACAAACGGATTGAGAAGCATGCTAGCCATGGATTTTGCGTAAATTCAAATGTGTTAGAGTTTCTGTCACTAATTATCTTCGTCAAGGCAATCTTTCAAGTAGACCGTAGTTTATCGGATATCAAAGTTCAGCTTGCATTTTAATACTTAATGAAAGTATCTACAAGTCCTTGGTGGAGCCCTTGTTCAGATCGTCAGCAGTGAATTTATTCTTTACCGGTTCAATGTCCACTTGTGCAATTTGAAAACTATTCCTCCTTCTCTTTAAACGCAGCTGTAAAATAATTAAATTTGTTTTAAAATTTTCTATTATTACTAAAACATGTTAATTTTTTTCAAAATATTTTAATTTCCAAAAATAGTTGGGTAAACATACCCAGCAAACACATATTTGTCAAAAAAGTCTCTATGTGATGTCAAGTTTATCATGATTGTCAAGTACATCGAATTTCATGTACCATTGCGACATTTTTTAATGATAAAATAATGTTATATCGTACAAATGATGCCAATATAGTGTAAGGCAGGCGATATTAAATAGAGGCCCTGTAAAATCGTTAAATACTGTTATCTGTCAACTATCCCACACATGACAGTTGTTTAGCATGCCACTAATGCATGCTCCCTATGATGCAAGTTTGAAACCATAAATATTATAATTTTCTAGCGCGTCATCGATTAGGCATCGATATCCTGCCATGTTATTCGTGTATAACTTTGTCAGTGAAAAGTGGCAACAGTACATCGCTGGAGAATTGGAGGGAATTTTGCAATGGCGGCTACCGGCGAGCGGATCTGTGTTGCGTGTATTCGATTCGAACGATCGGGATTGTGGAGCACGTGGCCATGGTTTTACTTTAAATATAAAAGGTAAGTGCTTTACTAAATATTGTTTGTATTGTTATTTCATTTTATCATTAAATTTAATTTTTAAATATTGTTGATGTGAGTTACAAAAATGTAAACTAATGTTTACATTTACAGTTAGGCCTGCTTTAAAATTAATAGTAAAACAAGAATTTCTCAAACATTTTTCACCGGATAGCCTAAAAATTAGTTAGCGGTTAATATCGGTTATTATTATTATTTTTTTTTGCGGCCTACTTTGTAAAACGTAAAAGTTATGTTAAGGTGAATGCTCCAGTTTTAGCCACATTTAGAGAAAAGTTGAAGCAGAAATTTTATAATTTATTGACTTATTAAAGCATATTAAATCATAACAACAGCATTCTTAAGTAAATGGAATCGCATTTCTGTTAATTATAATAACTTTTTATGGAATATTTCAGATTGTGAGTAATAATTCATTAAGTAATTTATTTCAATTTGTACTAGTTTTGAACACCTCAGTATCATGTAGTTTAATAAACATTTTAATTCATAATAAGTTAAAATTAAACATTTTCATGCAATATCTATTTTACCACACATATATTTGTTTGCTGCATTAAGAGAATTTTGCAAATTTTTTTATATCTACCCTGCATTGTATAAAATAAATATATAATTAAACATAAAAAAATAACAGGGTTCATACTCATCATGGGAATATGGGGTTACTGGGAAAATCATGGGATAAATTTGTGATGAAATGAGAAAAAAAAAGTCAAATTAATAATCAATAATGTATGATTAAATATTCATTATAAAGATTAAATGTAGCTTTCCTAAATTATTCAATGAAGCTTTCCTCATAAAGATACATTGCTAATTCACATCAATATCATGAAAAATTAAAGTAGTTTTATTTCAAGTTTAGCCAGCCTTATAACTAAAAAAAATTAATCTATACTAATAAAAGAACAAAACGCTCTGTCTGTGTGTGTGTCTGCGATGGCTAGCAAAATCTACAGCACGTACAAAGCTCAAAATTTTTTTGAGAGTAGCCCAATATCTCTCCTGATGCACCTGAGCTTCAGAATTTCAAAATTCCAATTATTAACTGAGTAATTAATTAAAATCAAGAGGTCACTCTCATAAAAAATCATCTTTTTCCCAATTTTTTTCTCTTTCATTTGTTTACGGTTGGCTGGTTGTGTAAAAATTTTCGCAGAAGTAATAAGAAAGCTGAGACAGAATTAAAGAAACCCATGGAGGAATAAGATAAGTGGAGGTGAAGTAAGCTCAAAAAAGGTTTGCGATATGAAACCATTTATCGCTCAAATTTAATGTGGCAAACAAAAGGACGTGGAAGAGATTTTGTATTATAAGACGAATTGAAAGAAATGAATTACAGTTGAAGCATATTTCAAGAGGAAATAGCAAATTTTTAAAATGGTCTTAGTTCTATTATTATTTATTAGAATAAATATTCGCTTTTAAAATGAAGGAAATTGGAAAATTAGCAATAATTAAATATCAAATTAAAATTAAATAAGATATTGAAAACATTTGATACGAATTAAAAATTGTATAACTAAAAGTTTCCTTCATTAATGTAATTTTCAATACTTTATAACGTAGATGAAAAATTTTTATGACTTAATAATTGCATGTAAATAAATATTTAAAATATAATGATGAAAACATTCTTTTAAAATCATGTATGAAAATTTAAGTAATAAATATTAATCTAAAATATAAATTTCTGACTGCAGACGATTTTAATGTACTAACAAAATAATGTTATATTTTCAAGCAAAACGTTAAAATAATTTTCTATATTGATATTTAAAACACATATGATAAAATAATTAATAAATTTTTACCAGTGAAGCGATAAATTAGTTCTTTTTTTAAAAACGAGAGAAAAAAAATACAGGTTTAAACCTGTTTCAATTGATAGCGAAATTTTAAAATGGAGGGCCAAAATCACAGTCCGGTGAAATCCAAACACCTCATTGGTCATTGAGCCGCGTCCTTTTCAGGGAACAATCTCTTAGCAGTTGGGTAAATGTTGTCATACTCCTTTTTCCGAGAAAAAATCGTAGCGGCAGTTTTGGAGTAAATCTTATCTCTTTTCATTTATAATCTAAATTTTTCAATCTCATTTTATAAAATGACATCAAAATATCTTTATTGAGTTAATTTCGATGGTTTATCTTAAATAAGAACAGACGGTAACAATCGCTTAAAAAATACTTTCCCCCTCACCTTTTCCAAATGGAGAAACAAGTTCGTGATTTTCACCCTTACCACACGACCAATGGGGTGGCTGGATTTCACTTGACTGTGATTTTGGCCCTTCACTTTAAAATTTCGCCAATTGATAGGCGTGTCAAAGCACGTGCTTTTGTTGGTACTTAATTGGACTTAATGTAGGGTTAGATCTTAAGCATCATCTCCAGAGATAATACCTCCACTCTATTAATTTCTTTTTACTCTAAAAAAGAAACCAATTTGAGATTTTGACATTTCAAAAGTGACTGTTTTTTTCCCAAAGACCTTTAAAATTCATAGACTGGCAAAATGTCAGTTTAACTTAGGATTTTTGAACATAGCTATTACGTCAGATCGTTGGTACTTCGTACATTAGAATGTATTTGTGGTTGGCTATGGTGCAGTTAATATATGTATATGTATATATGAGGCTTTTTTAGCGGTTTTTTTAAATCATTGATTAAATTTGAATGCATTTATTTAAGTTAAACTTTTATTAAGACTTTAATTTGTTTTTAAAACAAAAATGAAATGGCTCTTTGACGTACAATTGTTCGAATAGGCAGACGATTCATATACAGTAATAAATTATCAAATAGCAAAATAAATTATACATAAAAAATAGTCACTAAAAGAATAGTAGCAAAACATAATGTTTAGGCGTATTAACACATAACCCTATCCCAACCAGAAAAAAACAGACTATACTCCGAGCCAAGCAAAACAAAAATTTCATGAGCATAAACGCGACCCGAACCTAAAAATTCCATTTGAAAAAAAAAAAAAAAAAAAAAAAAAAAAAAAAAAAACTTTGGATTTGATATTTGACCCGAATCAAATCTGAATCCCACAAAAATATTCAAATGAAGCATACCCCAATTCGATCAAAGAAAAATAATGTTCGTGTATATGCAACCCGACCCGAAACCTAAAATTTTTCACTGAAAAAACCCAAAAAATGACCAGAACGAAACCTGAAATCGATAAAAATATTCCAAAGAACTATAACCTGATAAGAGCAAGACAAAAAAACTTCCATGAACATAAACCTGACTCGAACCTAAAAAATTCCATTTGAAGAAAAAGCCTGAAGTTTTATGCAAACTACATCTGAATCCGATCAAAATATTCGAAAGAACCATAACCGGATTCGAATAAGAGAAAATAATTTTCGTGGACATGAAACCGATCGGAACCTAAAATTCCATTTGAAAAAAATACCTGAAATTTGAATCGACAAAAATATTCCACAGAACCATACCCGGACCTGAACAAGACAAAAAAATTTCCATGAACATGAACCCAATCCGAACCTAAAAAATTAACTAAATCTGAATCTGACAAAAATATTCCAGAGAAGCATATACTTATTCGAAAAATGCAGAATAATTTCCGTTGATGCGCAACCCAACCTGAACCTAAAAATTCCATTAAAAAGCCGAAATCTGAATTGAACGACATCTGAACCCGAAAAAAATATTCCAAAGAACCAAAACCCGATCCGAGCAAGACAAAATAATTTCCCTGGACATGAATCCAACCAGAACCTTAAAAATCAATTTAAAAAAAAATACCTGAAATCTGAATCGAACCAAATCTGAATCCGACGAAAATAGTCCAAATAACTATAACCAGATACGAACAAGACAATATAATTTCCATGGATATAATCCCCATTCCAAACCAAAAAATTTGTAAAAAAAAAGAAAAAAAAATCCCGAAATTTGAACCAAACATAATCTGAACCTAACAAAAATATTTCAGTGAAGTATAACCTCATTGGAACTAGGCAAAATAATTTCCATATAAGTACAACCCGACCCGAACTTAAAAATCCCATTTGAAAGGAAAAAAACCCCCCACGAAATCTGAATTGAACCGAATCTAATCTGAACACAAATATTCCAAACAATCATAACCGTATCCGAAGAAGACAAAATAATTTCCATGAACATGAATCCAATCCGAGCCTAAAATTCGGATGTTCTACAAAACATAATGCGCTCCGTAGCGATGGAAAGTGAAACTAAGTACTTAGCGCGAGATGGTTAAAATATTTCGTTTATAGTTAATGTTAAATTAGAACTTGGTTACGGTTAGATAACAGTTAGGTTGCAATTACGTTCCGGTGACCCTTTTGTTATTTTATTTTCCGGTTAGGTTACAGTTAGGTCATGGTTAAGTTACAGTTAGGTTAAGGTTAAGTTGCGGTTAGGTTGTGGTTAGATTATGGGTAGGTTATGATTAGGTGACGGCCAAGTTACATTTATGGTATATTTAACTTGCAGTTAGGTTACTTTTAAGATACAGCTAAGTTACAGACAAGTTATGATTACGATACAATTAGGTTACGGTTAGGATTTTGTTCATAGAATGAACATTACGCATGTTTGATAAAAAATAACACCTATTTTTGTAAAATGGCGCTGAATTTATAATATTATATACTAACCTTTTAGCGAATCATCGAGAATCGATTTCATTCACGGTATAGTCAGATTTAAGAGTGATATTTAATTAGTTTGAAATTCAAAATATTTCACTTGGGATAACTATGTGAAAAAAGTATTTAGTTAAGTCACTTAACAGTAATTTTAAGGATAAATATCAACACGAAATCGTTGGACACATATTCCCTCCTGCGTTTCCCATTGCAGTCATTTTAGGTATTTTTTGCAGCTAAATATTAGTTTTTTTTAAAAACCAATTTTTGACACAGTCAGGGGGCACGTATTTAATATAATGTACAATGTAAAAAATTTGACCCTTTTGCTGTATCATCACTCCCCCGCTTTTATAGAATATATCTCTTTTGACCTATGACAATGCTCCAAAATAGGCTGAAGTAATCATTTTCTATAAAAGCGGTGGAGTGACGATGCAGCAAAAGGGTCAAATTCTTAACAGTGTATTAACACATATTTTGAGTTGAAGATAAAATCATAAAAATTTCAAGTTCGTTTAACATTATTATAACGGACCCGGGCAACGCCGGGCGGGTCAGCTAGTACATAAATATAATTGATAACAAGATTATAATTACTAGTGATATAAGCAATAGCTTGAATTTTTTCAGAAATAAATTTACACTTCCTTCGTAAAAAAAAAAAAAAAAAAAAAAAAAAAAAAAGCATTAATTTAGCAATATTAACAAAAACTACAAATTAAACTATATGCATAGAATTGATAAAAAGCTAAATAACTCAAATTTTCTCCCTATATCTGAACTGAATGTTTCCTTGTTTACATCCATAAATTATGTGCATTTACGGCTGTGGATTTGAGGGAAACTACTGTATTAATTCTAGTTTTACTTTTTTTTACTTATTTTTAAACATAACAATTTGTTGATTTTACATCTTTATGCTACTATTACTACTGCAAATTACATTAGACAAAGTTATATAGTGAACCCCTCTGTTATTACATACATGTTATTAAATGTTAAATTTTAAATATGGAAAATGACATTGAAGTGTAATAGTAGGGCAAATTTTTTCTAGAAACTAAAATTAAAATCAGCTGTATTTACAGAAAGATTTATTTGTGCAAACAGAATTTCTATAAGTTTAAAAAATAGAAAAGCAGAGTGCTGCTTATGAGAAAAAGCCGCTATTTAATTATTAAGGTCCAGTAGCTACAGTTTGAAAGTTTGATTAATTGTTTGCAGAGTTTCATAAAATAGACGAAATGCAAACACTGTTTGGAAAAAATTTTGACAGTTAGCAAATAGTTTTGAAGTTTTTTACAAATTTCTTTAAATTATCAAGACTCTGGATAGAGAATCAGTTAGAGATGCACCGAATGTGGATTTTTGCAGGATAATGGATATCTGGTACAAAATTTGACCGATATCTTGTATCCAGCAGAATAATTTCTTATATTTAATTTTAATATCTCAATTTTATGCTTGTTTAAAGAAAAAAAAATTATTGTAATTTTATGTTATTCAAGGATTAATAGATTTTAATTCACTTATTAAGTCAAAGTTATTTAAACAGATGCATAGTAATAATTAAATATTGAAATTTAATATTTTGCTTTTTCAATTTTACTTATAAAACTTCTAACTTTACATGCATATTGTTCTCTATCTTTTCTTTAGTCTATCACCAGATTTAGGTAGTGTTTTGATGTTTTATGTAGATGCATTGTATCGACTAACATAACAACAACAAAAAAAAAAAAATTATCCTGTTGACGCATAATTAACAAAATGGGATAGTTATGTTTGTTATTCCTCTTGACTGTGAGTGAGAGTTAATTTTCTTATTAAGCTCTTTTTGTATTGTACAGCAAGTCTTAGAATGAACTTTATTTAAAAGGTCACTTGCAATTTTAACATGACTGAGGACTTATAACAAGGTGTAATTCAATTGCTTTGAAAATTTTTACTAAAATGTTTTTAAAAAAATGCAATTTGTATATTTAATGATTTTTTGTTTTTACCACAATTTTTTCTATTGTTGACTGCTTAACTTGTGCAATTGATGTTCCACAAAATTTGAAGGGTTTCTTTAATATCAGCACCATTTTGATTACATTTTAGTCTTGATTTTCTAAACAAACACACTTTGAATCTGGAGTATGAATATTCATAATTAAACTCTTTAGTTTGCTAGAAGCTATTTTTCTACATGGTTTTTAATCCTCAATACTTTAGCACTTACAAGATGGCCCCATTCCCCATTGTACACATTTCTGGCTCAAAATTTTTGATGTATTAACAGTAACTTCATAAAACTTTCAGATAAGATATTTATACCTTCTGTTGATATTCATAACTCAAATAATTAGTAAAGTTAATAACAAAACACTTGAAGTATAAAAGTCAACTACTTCATTACTGCAATTAAAACTGAAAGCAAAACAAAGTTACAATTGATATTCTAGTTTTGGTTTTGCAACTACAGTTATGACAGAATAATTGAACACTAGAGTTAAATTTTGACTGGTGAAAATTACAATAAAACTTTTCAGAGTTAAATTACTTCATTACTGAAATTTTAAGAACAATTAAGATAAATAGAAAATTTGAAGTTGTAGTACATATTCTAGTTTTGATTTTACAATTGCTGTTATAGATTATGACAAAATATTGTCATATTTTAAATATATCTTCATTCACATATAAAACATTGATTTCATAATTGTGAAAATATACAAATATTTATTTTTGTTAACATTGCTTTTTAATACGATAAGGTTAGCAAGGAGCAAATTAATTTTATATGTTATTTTAAATGTAAAAAACAGAATTTAAAAAAGTTTCCCTATCCAGCAACTGGATATTGAAATATTCGGCCAGAACGAATATCCGGTTTGAGTGCCAAATAAGCAGGATATCCGGCAGAAGTCGAATATCCGGCACATCCCTAGAATTACTAGATTTTAGTTGCAATGTACCATGGCCCAGTATTTTCTTTGAAGTGCTGCCGTGCGTATCAATTTAAAACTTAAAAATATTAGAATTAGGGCACTTATGCTAAAATGTTGAGTATAATGCTTTTTTTTTTTTTTTTTTTTTTTTTTTTTGTACTTATGCTTAAATGCAGATGTCGTCAAAGATCACTTAAACATGAATTTTGTCTAAGGATCATTTTAATGCATATGTCATCAAGGGATCGTTTAAATGCAAATTTCGTTGAAGGATCGCTTTAATGCCAATTTTGTCAAAGGATCGCTTAAACACAGATGTCGTCCAAGGATAACAGAAAAATGTGAATTTTATCAAAGGGCTGCAGTTAGCTGATTTTCTTCCATGTAATGAAATAATGAAAATATATTCAGTAAAAAATGTTGTCTAGTGGTTAAATCACACATAAATTAGTTAGTCTTAAAAAAAATTCTGGTATGAAGTATTTTTATATATCTTTAATAAAAATTCTTTATATATTTAGTGTTAATGTCCTGTGTAATTTACTAATTCTCATGGTGTAAAATTCAGTTATTTTGTTTATTATATTTCTATTAATTTTCATGGTGTAAAATTCAGTTATTTTGTTTATTATATTTCTATATGTTTAATAATTTGATTTTGTGTGTACAAATTACAATTTTTGATCTTTCTAAAATTTCATTTTATATTGTTAAAATAGGTGGAGAAATTAGCCAGAACTTGGAGCAATACTTTTTTTTTTTTACCTAACTTGGAAGGAATCCGGGTTTGAAGTATACCTTGACTTCAGAATAAAGGATTGAAGACTTGAATGCCCATTTCAGAATATTCAAGAAAATATATTGAGAAAGCTCATGTTAACATATAAAATATATTGTATTTCTGCTATGACTTTTTAAAAAAGAATGAAATTTTTGTTTAATTGAATACTAAATATATAATTTGTAAGCAAAAATTATGTTTAATAAAAAAAGTAGCACAATGAAAACATTAGCACTGTTCTTTATTGTCTGTGTCTATTTATTTCATCTATCCTAGCATGGTAGGTATTTTCAGGTGGAACATAAGGACAAGAACTAGCAGATGATGCCAGAAAATAGCTAAAGTCATCTAATTTAATTCCAGCTGCAATTTGAAAAGAAGGTGCATAAGGTTTATCACAATTAAAAGGGGAGGGGGGTGGCAAGGATTTTTCTTTTTTACGCTTGTGTGCTTCACATTTTATTTGAGATAAGATGAATTTGGTGTGTGCATGTGTATGAATGCAGAGATAATTTTGATTAGAACTTGTAATTATTATCTATTTAAAATAGTTAGTAAATTTTTAACTATTTCATACAAAAGTCTCAATATAAAAGTTTATGAAGTATGAGTTATTATTCCATTTAATTACCTCTCACTCACCTCCTTCCAAAATTTATATTGTCGAAATTTTATTTATGTATTTCTTGCTATTTAAATGGTTTATGCATCTTAGCAACAAAATGTTGTTAACTTAATAATTTATTGGAATTTTTTTTTTTTTTTTTTTTTTTTTTTGAGTGCATCAATATTATATTGAATGTGATGAAAACAAAAATTCAAGAATAATTTTGCGATGAAAAATGTTATCACAAAAGTACTTCATTGTTCAAGAGGGGAAAATCTGTTAACCCCTAGTTTTTTTTACCCTATTGTGTACGGATTATTACAAGATAGATCCCGTAAAGGGAAAATACAATAAAATCTGCAATAATTGTAAATAAACTTTATTTAATGCAAATTTCATCTTTAATAATTCTTATCTCATAGTCAAAAGCAAGTTGGCTATTGAACATAAACTAGATTATTTTTTATGCTTCAGATTAGTTTGAAAAGATAAAGGAAATCTCCCCCCCCCCCCCTAAATTCAATATACACATGCACGCCTACATATCAGAAAAATGTCTTCTGCTTTGAAACAATATTTGATTATTTTTCATGTATAACACTTGGAACTCTAGGTAAATGCCATTGCAGGGAGGGGGGAGGGGAATGAAACATTTTTACTATAAAAAAGAAATTACTATTGAATATTTGAGCAAAAAATTAGAATATTTTTATGCTTCAAGATTAAAAAAGTTATTCTTTCCCCTCTTGTCAGAGAAGTATTTGATTCTTTGGAATACTTTTTTTTTTCCCCAACATGGAGTTTTAGACAAATCGTATGAGGAAACAACAAAAAATTAAATCTGCAATATCAGAGAAAAAAAAAAAACTTTTTAATATGTAAATACATGTTAATTTCAGCATTAATAGTAAATGCATTTTTTATAATCAAAAACATAAATTGAATAGTTTATCACAAGTTTCTATATATATATATATATATATATATGTTTCCTGAATAGTTTAGAGTTAATATCGGAAAAACTAGGTTTTTTTTTTTTTTTTCTTTTTTTTTTTTTTTTTTTTTTTTTTTCCCTTAATATGATAAAAATGAAATACACATATGAAACTGAATGCAGGAAGAATTTATACAAAATAACCAAAAAAAAAGGGGGGGGCTTTTATTTTAAGCATAACACAGTGCAGAGAGATTCTGTATTAAGTTAAAAATGTAAACTACCTCATGAAATAAGTTAATAACTGCAAGATATTGGGGGAGGGGTATTCTCCAGTCTTAAATTTCCGCAATAAAACGTTTCAATGCCCCTCTATAAAATTTAGAGAAAATCTTGCAACAATTTAAGATTCTGAAACTTCAGAATTAAAAAAAAAATGTATGAATCCCCCCCCCCCTTCCTCCAATTAATATAATTGAGGTATTTTAACTCTTTCAAGAACGGTGGTACATTTATGAAAATTCCCAGTTGGTACCAGAATTTTGATTAAAAATAGTTTATGATGTTAGGGAAATTTAGCTTTTTCTTGTTCAAAATTATATTTGTAAATTCCAGTATCTTTCATTTCAGCAATTTAAGTGATTTGGCAACAATGGAAGTGCTTTGGTCCTGAAAGGATTAAAATAGTTTAGATGCTGCAAAATAAATATTAAAAGTATTCGCCGACATGGGTATAAAATGTCTTTTGACTGGCACAAGATTTATATAATCCTATGTGCATCAAAAACAAGTACAAAATGATTATCATTGGGTATCAAATTTGTGCCCTTATGTTAACTTTTTTATGCCAGAAATATCGGAATTCCTACGTATTTGTATCGAATACGTATCACCCATATCGCCGATTTTCGCCGTGGTGCCATATTTCTGGCACCACAAAGATAGCCCATCTAAGTATCGCCAAAGATATCGAAGGAAAGGACAGAATCGATACTTTTAGGTTACGAGTCGCTGTTATCGAAATAACACCTCTAGTACTTGTCGGAAGATATAATTTTTGTACCAATCTGTTAGTTCTGTGTTTGCTGGGTATGTACATTTGAGAAACATTTGTGCTCAGAAAAAGGATTTTATAAGAATTAGAGTGTGTCTGTGGATAATAACAATATTTAACTATTTTAGTGGTAAATAAATTTAAAATAAGTTAATATAATAATTCTGATATAAGCAAGATAGACTGCGGACTTATGGAATAAAAACTTTAGTGTTTTTTTTCTAAACAGATGAAAGATTGTGAAGTCTTTTGAAGTAAAGCTTGTAAAGCCTTTTAATCTGCTAGATCCTAATCTAAAAAATTTATTTGAAATTTGGCTTAAACCACGGAATATTTAAATACTGCCACTCCGACAAAAACTGAAGTTCGGATCGGCTTCTGCTGGAATTTGGTTACCCGACCGAATACAAGACTTTCATTCTTATTCATTTTAAATCCCATTTCTACCTATATGATAGCTAAAAGTTTGGCTCAAGACCGGCCCGACCCGAAAATAGTTAAAATTTTTGCCCGGCCCCGAGTAAATTTCTGTAAGACATATTTTTATTTGTATGAAAGAGTTCTGACCAAAAAAACTTTTTTTTTATATATAATCTTTATTTATATAGAAGTGCAGCAGTCTGCAATTTTTATATTTTTAATGAACTTTAGTTTGTTGTATGTAAATGTTTCAGTTATCGTTAATATTATTAATTCATGTTGCATGTAATAGAGGCTTAAAAATCTTAAAATGGTACGTAGCAAAATCTTCTGAAAGAGAATCACATAGGAAAAAAATCGTTATAAGCAAGTTTCCTTCTTAGAAGTTACAAATGTACTATATATACATATACTACGTATTATTGAATTCATTTTGTATGGATGAACCCATTTTTCTATTTTAAACAAGATTCTGTCAAAAGCAGGTTCTTTTTCATACGTTTTACTACATTTTAATTTTGCTATATTTTAATAAGCTTAGAAATTTACAAGTCTTTAATTAGAATAAATTGTAATATTTAATTATAGAATAATGGCAATATAAAAATACATGCATTTCTTTTTTTCAAAAATTTTTGGGGCAGGCCAAATTTTACTGACTTTTGTACTCCGATACCATGATTTTCATACACGTTGACTCAAACCCTCGATTGAATATTTTGGCCCGTGAAGATTATGAAAAATTAAATCAGTCCCAGCTCCGTATTTGAAAAAATATTTTGGGCCCTTCTCGTCCCGAACCTTCAGAAAAAGCACGGCCCGGACCCTGCCACAGAGCAGTAAAAAAATATTGGCCCAAATCTGGCCCTTGCAGATCTTTAGCCTGTATATAAACATATGGAAAAAAAGTAAAATAAAGTAAAGTACTCTGTAGCGCACAAATATCTTTATATACAACAAGCATAGAAACTTACCATTTGCAAGTTTAAAACTTCCTTTTTTTTGGAGGAAAATTGTGAAATCTTGCACAATTTGTCACCACCACAATGGCTAACATTGACTAGTAGAAAAGCCTTTTAATACGCTAATGCCTTGTATTTATCAGCAAAAAAGATTTTTTAAATGAAATAAGTCCAGTGTGTCAAAACTCTTCCGCATGGTCAGACATCCTTAAATCAGCTGTGCATTATGTAACGTTATCACTTTAGAGCGCAGAGGTAATCTGGCATATGATATCGTAAGAAGATATCTCTAAGGGGAAAGGCAATTAGTCATTTAAAATCTACCATAATCTATGCTTGGCGCATGCTTTTCCTTTCATGTTTTCCTTTATCGTTGAATAGTTTATTTTCTGCTGAATTAGAATGTATGAAACGTATAAATTTATAACTAAAGATTTCGAAAAAGTTAAAGCTTTTTTTTTAAAACGATGTTTACAGTGAGTTCAATTAAAGTTCGCAAATGGAGAAACAATAAGTTGAGAATTCGAAGATTTCTTGATCTTATAATTAAACAACGTTGAAGCGATTACTAAACTGTGTTTTATTTTTTTTTCTTTTGTTTATATTCAAATTCATGTTTCTGTTTATCATTTTGTTTATGTTTTCGTTTTTTATTTTGTTCATATTTCCTTTTAACATTTCGTTCATATTTTTATTTAACATTAGTTGTGCTGTCCGTTTTTGGTTGCTCAAAATATATGAAAATTACACATTTAACGCTTTCGGGTCCGAATATTTTTCAATTTTGAAAACAAAATTATTTTTATTGTAATAACGTTAATCGAAGCTATCGAAATAGTCTTACAGAAGTTTAAAGATTATCTCATAGTTTGAAATTTAATTATTCTTATTAAGTTGTTTATTACTCAATTTATGTTCAAATTATAATAGGCTAAGGAAAAGTTTTTGAAGACTTTTGGAAAATGAAGTATTTCAATAGGATTTGAGAGGGTACTGCAACTTTCTAATGTTTTTTTTTGCGTTTTATCGCACATGATTGGTTCAGAAAAGAAACTTATATTTTAAATTTAAAGAATGAAATATATGTTTAAAAAAAGAATCGTTAAATGTGCAAAAATCATTAAGTAAACTTTTATTATTGTTATTATTATTATCAAATGTCGAAATATAAATGAAGTCATAATAAGAAAGACATAACCATATACTAACATTTCTATATGTCGAATGTAACTTAGTAATTGTTAAGACAAAATAATACTGGACGAAAGTACGTGTATTATTTATTCATAGTACACCAGACCCAAAAGCGTTAATTTTTCAGAAACGTTAAAACATTTTTAGCAAAGACGCATCCACCGATTCCAATAGAAAGTTACTAATCCAGAAACACTACAAAAGTTTCTTGATCTTATAAAACTGTTTTTTTTTTTTTTTTTTTTTTTTTTTTTTTTTATGCCGCACCTATTCAGATTGTACCTAATTAATCCAAGGTATTTTCAGCGTATCTTCTCGCAAATATGTTTTCGATTGAAAAATGGACGAATGGTATGCACAAAACATATTCAAATTGTTTTCATGAATATATTTTCTCTTTCGAAAATTCCCTTATTACATTCAAGCTGCAGCTTAATCCTAGATGAAATACCCTGGAACAAGAGATAACCGCGAAAAAGACAAGTGTTATTATTATATGGGGTGTTGTTTGAAATGGGATTCTAAGAAATTTGGCTTTAGATTTCAGATTTATTCACATATCAGCGCATTAAATCTAAACATTCTCAAGTATAAAAATTGCATTTCGTATCAAACATCTAACAAATGCTGCAATTTTCAATAATATAAAACAGTATATTTGCATATTAAAATTTCCATACCCTTTTTTCTGCGGTGTTTTTATTTATTTCTAAAAATTTGATTTTTGTATATGCATTATGATTAATCTTTTTTAGGTGCTTTCGTAATTATGTAAATAAGTAGCACCTATAGTTGTCGTTCAATCCGTTCGTCTCTCTGTCTGTCCGTTTATTTATCCATCAGTCTGTTTATAACAGAGCAAAAACTACCCAATCGAATCGTTTGAAATTTAATATGCATAATTATTGCATAATTTTGTCTAGTCATTTCGAATTTTATGAAAATCGGACGCATAGTTCATTTATAGGGACAACAAAAGTATTCCGTTATATTACGGTCAATGGGAAGAAATAATTCCAAATGTATAATGATGTTACACTCTTTAGAACACAATAAAATTCATATGCACCTATGAATGTGCTAAAATATATATTCTGTAGAATCTGAGCTGCAAAGAATATTTTTCATTAATCCACAGGGCTACACAAAAGTATTCCTTTACATAATAGTATAGGGGAAAATATTGTTTGGGAGGCGTTTTAATTATATTAAATATTTCACATTTTATGAAATTAATATACGTTGCTAAGGTTTACCAAATTTCACTTTCTGTATAATAGAAAGAATATAGTATTTACTGGGATACACAAAAACTCTCGGATACTGTACTTTATCCGAAGGACTGTATAGTTTAAAAATTTTGTTATAGTACGAACGCATCTTATTTACTGCGTTTGACGTGCAATTTCCGACTTTTTAATTATTTTTATAGTTTTATTGCCTTAATTATTATTCCATTTACATACATTCGTATTCATGTTTTTCTTGATAGTGTATCCTTCATATGAAAATTAACCTGTATTCATAGGATAGGATAGCAAATAGCTTATAGAAGTCTCATACAGCAGTATTTATACTTATCCTTTATATTAGCTGGGTTGCTAACATTTTTCTTACATAAAAGTTGGTCGTGTACGAATAAAGATTGGGAACCGCTGCTATAAAGAATTGTTGGTTTTCAGATTAGACTTAAAATGAATAAATTAGGCATTGACCATGCTATTTACGTTTTGAAATATTCTTTAAAACTTCTGTGGTTGGTAAAACCAATTTTTCGTGCTGCAGTATCCATGTATGATATAATCAGAATACACTGTAAAACATTTGTGTGACGTTACTCCATAAAATTTGTGGCAGCCGCTACCTCCATTTTATGGAGTAGTTTGTTTTTTCACTTATATAATGGTGTAATTTAAGCATACATTACTGGTGTAACATTGCAATGTTACACCAATTTTATGGAGTAACTTTACACAAATGTTTTACAGTGTATGATAAAATCTCCTTCAGCAGGCGTTGGAATGAGATTTCAGTTGAAATCAGTGGCGCCAACTTATATGGGCCCATGGGGCTCAAGCCCACCCAATAATTTTGAATCCTAGCCTACCCAATTTTCATTGTTCTGTTTAGTTACATATTTCATTACTTTTTTATTTATATTTATCTCCGTAGAATAAAATTTATTTTGTCAATGACCATGTGTTTTAATTCTTAACTGACACCCATAAATTCCAAATGATTGAAATGTCCATGTTTAACTTTCTCCTATTTAAATTTGCACTTCTCATTTTCATGACACGGTGATATTACAATAAATATTTTTGTTTTTATAAGGAAAAATTCACGAGAATACAATTTAATAAAATAGCAACCCTATTAAAACATGATAACTTGACTTAAAATTATCATCTGTCACCATCTGCTTACTTTTCAAAGAAAAAACTGGTCGACCACTTTGCCAAAATATTTTTGAAGCCACCCAATATTTTTTTAGCCAACCCAATATTTTTCAAACGTTGGCGCCACTGGTTGAAATTATATAAAATCAAAAGTCGATTTTATTTATCAGCCAAACCATAAAATTAGTTGGACATATTTTTTTAATGTCAAAGCAAACAATTTACCTGAATCAGCTACAATTGCTTGCCCTTGTTTTCTATACAGTTGTAAGCATTAACATCTTCAGACCTGATGTATCCTACAGGATACAACATCTTTACATTTTTTTTAACGCATATAAATAATGTTAGAAAAAGAGAATTTTATTGAGAATGAAGGCTAACAGATAGCAGAACTAAAAAAGATAGCGCTTTTATAGCTTGATATATAAAAATGCTTTACAGCAAAAAAGTATGAAATGAATAAAAATGAAAACATAAATAATACTTCTGTGTGTTAAGATACCATTTGATGAATCCATTAGTAATAAACATTTATTAAATATATATATATTTTTTTATTTGCAATGCAAAAAAAGTAAAATAAAATAAGAAAATCCTAAGAAAATGTCAAAAAAGTTTCTTTTTTGAGTCTTCTCATAAAATATTATGTAAAAAAAAAAGGCTTAATTATTTTTTGCTGATCAGGCTTCCTAATTATCAATTCTAATATAAATACATAAAGGAAATTAAAAAAGTACACAAATAAACCCTGGTGTCTGAAGAGGTTAGGCATACCCTATGTAGTCTAAAGTGACCGGTATCTTGCGATTTTTCACGTTTTGTTAAATAAATGTTTAGAAAAATATATGCGAAAATATCTTGAAACTCCAGGTGCGTAAACAGAATAATAGAGGTCAAATATTTTCGCGAAGATTTTTTCCCGAAATCCTATAGGTGCTCGTCAACAAATTTAAAAAGAATTAGTATTTTTTGGATAACCCTGTCAAAACTAATGCAGAAAAAGAGTTAAAATTTTAGATTATGATTAAGTGACTTATTACAATAATTTATGTTCATTTTTATGAGGATATCATGTATACTCGTAGAGAAATTAGGATTTTCATAAAAACAGTCCCAAATTTCGCCATGTTTTTTGGCTTGAAAAAATGTTCTTTTCAGAAAACATGACAATCAATATTGCACACAATACTCTGTATTCATAATTAAAAAATAATAAAAATTGTATAAATAAAGAGTAGGTTTACTAAATAATTTTTCACTTTGTAAGATGGAAGCAATAAAAATATAATTTGCATAATGTGTTAGCTAAATGTATACAACAACTTTTGTGAAAGTTTAAAAAACATAGCTTGCAAATTCTAAAAATTATCGTCGATAATGTAAGCTCAAAATCCGGTGTTCCCAAAAGAAAACAAAAGACGAAGGACAGTACCCATATATCCATGAATTAGAGTCAACACAACATACATAATATTGCACGTATATTTGGATACAAACCCTCATCTTTTTCCTACCTTTTGGGATCAACGTATTTAAAAATTATTCTATCAATGATAATTTTCAGAATTTTCAAGCTATGTTTTTGAGATTTTCACAAAAGTTTTTCTGTACATTTAGCAAACACATTATGCAAATTATAATTTAATTGCTTCCATGCATGTGAAATGTAAAATTTTTTAGTAAACCTGCTCATTATTCATACAATTTTTATTATTTTTTAATTCTGATTACAGGATATTGTGTACAATGTTGTTTTATCAAATTTTATGATGAGAACATTTTTATACTACATTAAGAACTTCGCAAATTACAAGAAAAAAACTTGGCAAAATTCGAGACTGTTTTTATGAAAACCTTAATTTCTCTACGAGTGTACATGCTATCCTCCTGAAAATGAACACAATTTATTGCAAAAAAGCATTGAATCACAATCTACAGTTTGAAAGCTTTTGCTACATTAGTTTTGACAGAGCTATCCAAAAGATATTCACTTTTTTTATTTGCAGACGGTCTCTTAAGGGGTACCGGGATAAAATATTTACAGATATATATATCATCAGCACTATATTGTTTACACACATGGAGTTTCAGGATAATTCCTCATGTGTTTTTCTAGATATTTAACAAAACGTCAAAAATCACAAGTGGCCGGTCACCTTTTGCCATACAGTGTATTTGCATATCCCCATTTATAATTGAATTTTCTGGAAATGAGAAGCTTGTGAGAAATTATTGAGCATCTCAGATATTAATATTCAACCCTCAAGACGTGCAAGCATGTATAATAATACAAAAAAAACTGTTGGAACCAGAAGAGAAAAGTAGAGCTCGATTTAAAAAAATCTTACAGTAAAATTTGGGAAATATTTTCAATGAGCGTGCAAAAGACAGGGAATCAGATAATCTGTAAGGCTTATGAAATAACCCAAATTTTTGTTAGCTGAAAATGAGGACTGAGCTGTACTGGTGCCTTATAGACAAAATTATACTATTATCCACTCAAAATGATTACTGAGGAAAGTAGTCAATAGAATGTATTGCTATGGTGTATCAAATCGGTTAAGCCCCACAATGCTAAACAAATATAAACCATTATGTGATAATTAAAGTATAACATTAATATAATCAAGTTGTTGAGCTATTGATGTAGATAAGTATGTTTGAACACAAATATTTAGTATATGATTGAATCGTATCTATTCAAGGTTTTGAGTTTACTTGGAGCTTTGATCTTCCAGTTATCAAAACAGCTGGTATGAAATTGTGTTCAAACTTTGTACACAACGAGTCGTTCTCATACTTCATTACATCAGCCTGTAACATATACTTATGAACCCAAATTTTTATGGATGATTGAAATACGGAAAGAGTTAAAAATGCCTCTTTTTCCCTGATTGATTTTAAAGCACCAGTAAAGCTCAGTCCTCATTTTCAGCTAACAAAAATTTGGGTTATTTCATAAGCCTTACAGATCATCTAATTCCCTTTCTTTTGCACACTCATTGAAAATATTTCCCAAATTTTACTGTAATATTTTTTTTAAATCGAGCTCTACTTTTCTCTCTGGTTCCACCAGTTTTTCTGTATGATTTCATAGCTTTTTCAGATCCTTTCAGGAACTTGATCTATCACCTTGAACTACAAATTTAAACTATTATTAGTATTAGTTTAAAATTATTAGTAGGCATATTAGTTTGGCGAAATACTTGAAATAACGCCAAGTTGGCTTTAATTTTGGAAAGTAATTTTGGACGCCAGTTTGGCGATATATCGCCAAATTGGCGAAAAACTTAGCGACATTTGGCGACAGAACCGCCTCTTCCCAGATGTCTCACTGCAGTTTCTCGGTATCTACGCACATTTTCTTATGACTATAGATATCTACACAGATTTTCATAGCTTCATTTTCAATAGCTATTTTTAGAAATATAGAAGATTTTTTTTTTCCTAATTATCCCTTTTTAATTGAAATATCTATATTGTAGTAACTGTTTTACTTCAAAAACACTCAAATAAAGGTGCGATGTTGTTTTAACACATATTTAATTACAGTTTATATATATGTCTATGAAAAATATGCATTTTCTGTTTCGAATGACGTCAAATTCAAAGGTTCAAAACTATCAGGTGAATCAGAATTTTTATTGATCTATAAAAAAAGAACACGTGTTATCGTTTCTTTTTTAAATTATTGACTTGTTTTTTATTTGGTGGCAATTCGAAAGCAATAATTGAATTAGCAATTAAAAAGGAGAGATTTCTATAATGTTAAATTATGAAAGGAACAGCGTTATATAAATTTTAAATGGGTGCCATTTCCTTAATTTTTGATATTTTTTTACCGGACCTTCGAAAGGCACATCCCTAAATTAAAAGCTTTCGAACAAGCTATTACACGTCGCTGAATGTCTCCTGGTTCGGGTTATAATTGAGTTGTTTCTCTTTTTTTTGTTGTTTTACGAGCAAAAAGTGCCGAAACAGGGGTTCTGGATCTCCGAAACTAATCGGAGTATCTGGATGATTTTTTGTAAACTTTGAGATCTAGGGTAGGACACTTTCCCTTTTGAATTTCGTCGCTATCCGTTGTTTGGGTCCAAAGCTATTAAGAGGCAAACTTTGGACTTTAACATTAGAGATGCAGCTGAGCTCTTCTCCGAAACTAATCGGAGTATCTGGATGATTTTTTGTAAACTTTGAGATCTAGGGTAGGACACTTTCCCTTTTGAATTTCGTCGCGATCCGATGATTGGGTCCAAAGCTATTAAGAGGCAAACTTTGGACTTTAACACTAGAGATGCAGCTGAGCTCTTCTCCGAAACTCGGAGTATCTGGATGATTTTTTATAAACTTTGAGATCTACGGTAGGACACTTCCCCTTTTGAATTTCGTCACGATCCGATGATTGGGTCCAAAGTTATTAGGAGGCAAACTTTGGACTTTAACATTAGAGATGCAACTGAGCTCTACTATGCAGCACTATCGTGCTGTATGATGAACGCTTTCATTTGGAATATCAGGACGTATAAAGCATACATGCGTCTTTATTTTAAGCCCAAACCGCATTGTTCTAAATGTCTTTTTTTTTCCTTCTTAATTGCTACTCTGATAAATTACTCTTTGACGAAATTTAATCTGACTGGTATCCAGCATACTATCACTAAATTGTACATGATACTTATGCAATTAAAAAACTTTTAGGGATGGGCATCCTTGAAAAAAAGACATTTAACGCATTCAAATGAGCAATTTCTCAAATTTCAGTTCTTGCAATATGACAGGTTAAAGAATAATAATGAATTCAATAGATTTCATGTTTTACATTTTCATTCTTTGAACCTCTACATGTCAAAACAAGGTCAACAAAAAATGTTTTAACATGCACCTAAACTGTCGAAACATATTTCTTGAGTTATCGAATTCTGAAACAATGTTCTAGTTTTCACTTTCCATGCATTTCCCCACTTTGTAACTGAACTTTCTGACAGTGAGAAGTTTGAAAGAAATTATTGAACACCTCGGATATTAATAATTAACTCTTTTAGCACCATGATGTGCATCATACATAATAAACGCTTCTATTTAGAACACCAGTACTTATACCAGTCGTCCAGACGTCGAAATACCAGGACATCCTTAATTTAAACCCAAACTAAAATGTTCTAAATATTTTTTCTTTTAGCTAATTGCTATTACAATCAATTGCTTTTTGGCGAAATTTAATCTATCTTGTACTCAGTATACGACCACTCAAATGTGCATAGTCCTTATACGATTAAGAAACTTTTAGGGCTGAGCACCCCTGAAAAATGCATTTCACACATTCAAATGAACCATTTCTCAAATTTCAGTTCTTGCGATATAAAAGGTTAAAGAACTTCATCCAATGGATTTCATGTTTTACACCTTCATTTTTAAAACCTCTCCACCTCAAAGCAAGGTCAACAAGAAATGTTTAACATGCACCAAAACTGTCGAAACATATTTCTTGAGTTCTGAAACAATGTCCTAGTTTTCACTTTCCATTCTGCTGGTGGTAACAGTGGGTGAATGTCTTTCACTTTCCCCGCTAACAAAACGAGAAAGCTATTTAGTTATATCACTTCTCTCTTTCTCTCACAACTCCGTGACGGGTGAGTAGGTCCGGCTAGTTTTTTTCAGCAACAGTAAAATCTCCCGGCCAATGAACCTGAAACACTTTGAAATGCATGTTATTTTGCATCATGGTCATTGCATAAAATTCGTTAAATGATATAATTATTTCAGTAATTTGTCTGAGGTAAAATTGATAATTAAAAAATTTAATAATAAATAATTATCGAGGTTCGATAATTATTGTCTCTAAAAGCGTCTTGCAAATGGGTAAAATTGTAAAGTTGTTTTCTCTGCATTTTGTTTTAAATGCTAATAAAATATGATTCTTTCAACATTGCATAAAATATCTTATTTAGGAATATAAATGTAATCTTTGAGAGTCTTAATCATTCTTCAATGCTTTGAAAATTCATTAAATTTATAGAATTATAATATCTTAAACATTGCTTATATTGCAGTGAAACCTGGAGCTTAGTCTACGGAATATTACAGGACAAACGCTTAGAGGGTTAATGTATATGAGATATTTATACAGCGATGGTTGATGGGGAATATCGAAGCGTAATGTTTTGATGCCTATTATATGCTCGATTCCAGAACCGTAGTTGCTATATTAACAAATTTTTGAGAAAGGGGTTGAAAGGCTGGTTGAAACTTATTGGGCTAGATTTGTGAGTAAGGATAAGATGTGACTATTGTCCTATGGATTCGGGATCGTAGTGATGTAGCCACGATCGTAGTGATGTATTCCATTGTCACAAATCGGGATCCATAATTTCCAAACCAGCCTTTCCCCCCTCATCTCATCTTTTAAAAACTCTTTAAAAATAGGTCTTTAGAATTTCACCCCTTCCTCCAAAAATATGTTAATATAGCAGCTACAGTTCTGAAATTGAGCAAATAAGCATCTAAGAAAATAGGCTTCGATATTCTACATTAAGCATTGTATTACAAATATTTTATATACACTGGGAATGAATAATTATTGCACCATCCTCATATATATTAACTAATTTCAAAGTGCGACTTTCATTTTACATCAATTAAAAAATCAAAATAACCATCTTTTGGTCTCTTGGGGGTTAGGGCTGTTTTATAATATATATAGATATAGGCATACACATATATAAATATATATATGCAAAATAAAAATTTTGCTTCCTTAGTTAAGGCTGCTAGCCACTTAGTTTCCAAATCCCCCTCACTATTGTTAAGTCTATGGATTTTTGATGCATTCGTGTATTTAAAACATCGCCTAGAAAAATTAATATTTCAAACTTATTTTTCTCGGTTTTCTTCTTAAAGTATGTCCCTTTTTTTCCTTATTTCTCAAAATATTTCCAAAATATACACATAATTTTATATAAAGTGTCAAAATCTTAAAGTTGTCATCAACTTTTAGCACACAAAATACTAAATTAAGCATAGAACTTAGAAATATTTGGAGAACTAAGAAAAAAAAAAAATAAACATCATCAAACTTTTCAGAAGAGTACAAAAGAAAAGGCAGATAAAAACATTAATTTCCTTTGAATAAGATACTTTAAATATATGAATGCATTCAGAAAAAAAATGAATGAAAATTCAAACACAGTAATTTGATATCATGCGTCTTTGAATACCGTACAACTATCAGGTATGCACGAACGTTTCAATGTGTCAGCAGGACGAATAGTGTAGTGGGTTGCAGTGAATGTTACATCCGATTATCTTTGTGAGGGTATACAAGCCGAGAAGGGATGAATTTTCTATTTGCCCCGTTCGAGTCTTTGAACATGGTAAAATAATTTTTACATGGAAACTTGAACAGACATTTTTTTTTCTTTTTTTTTTTTTTTTTTCTCGTGGAAGCTCTTTGTAACAGCAGAATAAGTTTTCTAAGCTTTTTGTAGTCTTTGCTATATTTTGCTCTTCTGAAGGAATATTTTCAAGAACCATCATAACATTTTCAATAAGATTTAGCTCTTCAATTAATTTTGCAGGCGTTTCACCTCTTTCCACTTGGCTCAAAATCTTGATCTATTTCTTCGAAAATACTTTCTTTAATTCGATAAGTTTGTAGATGTTAATTCTGAAGCAGGAGAATTTATAAGTTCAACAACATCTTCAATATCCATCTGTAAGTTGAATTCTCTTGCATTTTCGACTATTTTGTCAATTAAGAGAGATGCGGAATCACAATTTTTAAATGCTGCGTAAGTCATTTCCAAGCATAGAATCAAAATTGTCAGATGTTCTTCTAGTGTCTGTGAAGGAAAAATGACAAGTCTTTTAAAAGCATCGCTAGTTGTTTTTTGCTGAACTTCACTCCATGAATCCCCTATGACTATGATTTTTTCCTTCCGTAAATCTAACAGAAAATTCGTCGTAATTAACCCTTAGTTGGAGGGGCTTTAGTACAGTACAATTTTGAAGGGGCGGCATATGGAGTACGCCAGATTATTTTCCCATCTTCTGCTTCAATCTTTTTTATATATCTCCCAATTTATATTATTAAGCAGATCAGGAACCATATTGAAAATAAATGAATGAAAAAAATTAGACACATAACAAAAATGAAGAAGAAAAATGCTTAGGAAGCTTGGGGATGGGGATTTTCTAGAATGTCTCCATCAATTTCTGAGTCCGTTTCACGATCAGAAATTTCAACGAACGATATCAGATGCACTGTTAAAATACACTTCTCCTGAAAGTTCTTTTAAATTACGTAAATAATCTTTAGGGGCCACAAAAACTTTCTTTTGACATACTTAGAGGGACAGAGTACTGAGTTCGCCAACGTGAAACACTCACGAGAACTGGTTTATAGGAGAAAATATAAGACAAATTAAATGGATTGACTGGGCGCATTGAACATGGGAGATATTTCTAGGCGGATAGAGGAAGTTTGAAGATTTATGATTAGCTAGACAGTTATCTAAAGCCACAAAGCACTCCGCCACTCCGCACCTTAGCGTCTCCAACTGAGGGTTAAGGGTAAAAAAATTCCGGTACTGCTGTACTTCAACATTTGGCTCATACGGCATTGCAGCCAGTGTTCTCGCAGTCTCTCGCCATTGCGCCAAAATGCGACTAAATTCATTATTTGGCGAGTAAACAAGCAATTAGATTCGCCAAATTGCTAGTGCTCAATTTTTGCTTTCTCTTTCTTTTCTTTTTCTTTCTTTCTTTCTTTCTTTGTGTGTGTGTGTCACTTATCGTATTCAATTGCACCATACTATCAGAATGGAAGTTATTTAAAAGTTTCTTAAGCTCTCGTTGCAAAACAATGAATTTAGCACTTACCATCGACTTCATTTATAAAAACTATCTGCAACAACTTAATTTTTCAGATTTATTGTGTGTAATATCATAAAATTCTTAATTAACTTAGGAAGTTTTATTTCATAGCATTTTAATGGGTTAAATCGGTTTAAGAATTTTTTTTTTCTTGATTACGCAAAATATTTAGAATATATATATTTTTAATATATTTGTAGCGGATAATTGAATTTAAATTAGTAACAATCGTTTTTGCAGTTATAAAAATTTAGGTTATTTTAGAAAATATTTAAAAAAGGGGTATATTAAACGATTAACTTTTTTGTGTGTGTGTGTGTTACACGGCGAATCTATTTTGCTAATATTTTTCCATTTGGCGAATGTTTTTTATTTTTAATTAGCCAAATTACTAACTTTGGTGAAATGTCAGCGAGAACACTGATTGCAGCCAAATGTAAATCTGCCGTATGACATCCAATGAAAGGAGAAAATGGAAGACAGAAAATAGCAGATCACATAGAAAATGATTAAATACATTTAAAATTTTCACTTTGTTTTTAATTTTGGTTATTTCTGAAATAAATCAATATTAAATTTCAATTTATTCTCCTCAGTTCTGAGACAAACTTTATCTGTCACTACAAAAAACAATTTAAAACTATTATGAAAAATATCCAAAGATCCATCAGCCTGTATATTGATGCTCCCATATCATAATGTGCACACATTTATTATAAAAGTCTAGATGTAATTTTAACAATTCTAGAAGCATTTGAATTAATTTAAAGGATGTTTTTTAGTGTCGCCTCCATGTATCATCAGACCTTATTTTGGCGTTTTTATACAGATATATTTTACTTGATCTGCAAAATAATAAGTTTTCTTTATTTTTTAATTCAGATTATCCTTTTCCTTTGGTAGGGGGAAAAGAAAACATCAAATATGCGTCATTTATTTTCAACTGAAAATCAAAATTTTACGATTAAAACAAATCTTAATGACCAAAACAGACTGCTTTCTTGGGATTTTGTATTCTCTACATGTGGGAAAACCATTTTCAGAAAATTTTGATTATCTATAAGTCTCGTGTTAGTTCCATAAATTCCGTAAAATCAACCCAAAAACAATCTCTTAAAAGTCTACTTTCAATCGTAAAAACTCGGTTATTTGATATTATTTCATCATTCTTGTTTATAGTTCCAGAAAACTGTTATCACTGTAATTTGTTAAAAATAAAATCGTTATAATCATTTAATTTTAGGAACTGTTTCAAGTTAAATACATCTCATCGACATTTTCTTTGGATAAAAAAGATAAATTTGACGTTTGTCAAATTAATTGAAAAAAATTCTGAAAGCCTGTGTATTGTGTTAAAAAATTTGAAAGAATTTTTTTTTTAAATAGTACATTAGTAATTTTTCCAATTCCGCCGTATTTTATCATTTATTTCATGAGCAATATGAAGAAACTGTGCGTGCAAAAATATATCAAAAAGTAAATTTAAATCAGCTACAATACTCGACAAGCAATTTTTGTTTCTCACTGCCTTTTGAATATCTTTCTGTAGAATTTCGTAGCTGTAAGCCTTCCTCTAACAGCGTTATATTTACAAACAAGCGGATGCACAAACTATTTCTAATATTGTTATAGATCAGCCCATATATACTTTATATTCTTTCATAAAATTATTACTTCAAATTACATGAAAGTAATTACTATAATTTGGGTATTTTTTTAGTAAAATAAAAACATTCCTAAGAAAACGTTAAAATGTTATTCACCCTTAGTTTCACCGTAAGCGTTTCAAATTTTCCATCGGAAAAGTGAAAACAAAACAATGGCAAATTTACAAAATGCGTTAAGTTGATGTACCATGACGTCATTATGACAGAATAGATGCTATCCCATTCTATCAGGGTAATATTCCGATTTGCAACTCTCGAATGATATCATGAAGGATGCTCATTAAAAAAAGATGAAAAAGAAGAAGAGAGAGAGAGAGGATAGTTTAAAAAAATTAGGTATGGACTTTATTTTATCGCCTAATGATAATGACATACATAAGAGGTTATATACAAATAAAATATTTGATTATTTGGCATCACTGATATAACAGAAATAGAAAAACCTTTTTAAAACATCTTTTTTTTCCGAGAGTTGCGGCAAAACGCGTAAGACAAAAAAAAAAAAAAAAAAAAAAGACGAAGAAGAAAAAACCGCCTTGATGTTATAGAAATAAATGACACAATGTGTTTTTTGCAAAATAAGACATTGTATACGTGTTTTATTATTTAAAAAATTATACGATGAAACATTAATTGACAAAATAATTTCATGATCACTCGCTTGAAAAAAAATCACGAAGTGTTTTGACTTCCGCAATCTCTAGAGATACATAATTTTAGCAACTGCGAAACAGACGCGATAAAATGTGAAATTTATTATTAGTTGATCGATTAAAAAAGTTATAATGCGATATTTACATACATTATTAGATCATTTAAAAGACAAATCTATCTAGATACATTTTAATATGAAACAAATGTATGTTATTATTCTGTGATCTTTTTTTTTTAATTTAAAGCTACAATTGACATCGTAAGGTGCTATGAATAAAAAATTCTATAAATTCTATATAAGGCGAGCTATGTGCAAATCGTAAATCTGTCGAAAGCGGAAAATTTTCTACGCCCCTGCGAATCCGTAAAAAATAACATTAATTCATGCCGCATAAGTCGGATTCTGTGCATAAAGCGGAAACGATAAGGATTTTAACCCTTTACGGGGCAGGACAAATTCATCGCTTAAATTTTGAAATTAATGACTGACACCGGAAATTGAAACCAACTTTATTTGTAAATAAGAAAACACTATATTTCACGCATTCAATAAACCGTAATTTTTTTAAACAAAATTTCGGGGCCAATGTGGCGTTTGGTAATTAAAATTATGTGGTATATCTATAAAACCAACGCGCATCAAAGGGTTAAGATCCCGAAAAAATTCTTCTCAAACTTTTGAATAAAGCGGAAAAAAACAATGAAATGCATTCGATCTAAGAAATTTTAAAATTGATAAATCTGTCAAATAAATATTTATCGATATTTTAATTAAACTTCGTAATAGATTAATAAAGTTATTAAAAATACACTACTTAAACTTTTCAAAAATTCCTTCTTACTGCTTTATTTGCCACATGAATTTACATATAAATATTATTATCATAAGTAAAAAGAACATTTAGGAAAATACATGTATTTTATGAAGTACAATGCTAGTTTGTACTAAAAGTGGCAACTTTCTGATACATTCCTGAAGTTATTTTTATTCATAAACGTTAAATTTTTCAGGCATTATTATTCTTATTAAGAAATTGGCATTATTAAGAAACGGGATTGTTAAGAAATGGCATTTCTCATATTTCTGTAAAATCAGAGGATATTTCAAAATGGTCATTTTTTATGGATTTTCGAATTAGGTCAATTAAGGAAAGATCGTCATCAGATATAATTCTTTATTACGAAAAACAGTATTGGGTTTTAAATTGCTTCAATAATTATGCTAGCCAATTTTAGACTTTTGTAAAATTGATATTGTAAATATGTGAGAGAGTTTTGCGTTGTTGGGAAACTTATTATCATTATTAAATGCAATTTTTTTTTTTTTTTCACTAACATGAAGGCTTTTAAATGTAAACTTGTATGTTTTGGTATTGCTCAAACATATCGATGAAATGAAAACTTTTTCCGATTATAGTAAGGGAAGAAATCACTTTTTTTTTTATTACTCTGGACTTCGAATTCCGAACACCTTTCATGGCAATCAGCCATAGTTAATAGTGTGGGGGGGTGACGTAAAAAGGGATTGTTTTGGAGGAGAGCAAAAGGTGAAATCGAAGAATGCAGCGGAATGCTTCATTCCAAGAAATCTCGTATTAAAAAAAAAAAAAGTCGAGCCCCACCAGTGGCCGAGAGGTTCTGACCTCTCAACTGGTTGACGGCAGATGCTGGGTTCGAACCCAATCGCGGCCGTCGGCCTAACCGTTCGGAGTTTCCGTGGTTTTCCTTGAACCTTAGATTTCCTTGTGTAAATATGGGTTAGGTTCCCTTAGAAAGGCCACCACGGAGGGCATCCCACCCCTTTAAGGCCTATATCCCACGTGTAGATAATCTACCGACATTAAATAAGCCAAACCAATCAAAAAATTCGATCACTGTGTGTGTTATGTTCGACTCATATCTACACGACAAAGGGTGTTTTTTTCCGGCTTCTTTGACATGGGTCTCTTTTTTGGCTTTGCAAGAGAGTAGGGTCTTTGACATGTATATCATATTCCGTAAAGATAATTTCTTATACTAATTTCGTGTACTTTGCTTCCAAACATTTTAAAGAGCTATAAAAAAAAGCTATATCTAACTTTTGAAAGATTTTTAAATGAAAGAACTTAAAAATTTTCCTTGCCATTGGACAAAATTGCGGAAGCTCCTAGTACATCCCAGACAAAAAGTTCAACAATAGTAGGAAATCTGCGTTTTAGATCGCAGACCAGGTCCATATCTGACACGCTTTTATCCAACTAAACGGGTATGTAAATTTCCGTCTATTGATTAAAGAGCATCAAATAAGTAACATATGCAACAGCAATGAGATGAGAATTTTTTGAGCGCTTTGTTAATAAAATCTCTTGTTAAAAAAAAAAAAAAAAAAAAAAAAAAAAACGTATAAAAGTAACACTGTAAACGTGAAAAAACGCCATATTTATACTTGATAAAGTACCAATATGCAGGACAGGAAAATGAAATACATTTTCAGCGACAATCACATTTTAATTATGAAAAATTATTTGTAAAACACCGAGTTTGTTACCTTCTTTATACAGAGTGAGTCATAAATATCAAAACAATAGGCTTTCTCCTTAACTATTTCCCTTAGAACCATACTTCTAATTGCAAAAATTCATAAAAAAATGTGAAATTTTTGATAAGATGAATTGCGACTCCATTTGCAGTTGAAAAGTTACGAAAATTAAATTTTTATACGGCCCCCGTAAGACAAAAATTCCAATTAGGAAAACTTTCCTTACTCAGTCCTGAATAAGACACAAAAAGTTGCATCTTCATATCTCTAAAATTCGCAAAGTTATAGCCGTTTAAAAAATTCAACAGGTTTTAAGGGATTAGACACAAATTGAAATGCGAGCAATTCAAAAAACTATGTTTCAGTTCTAGAAAACGCGTAAAAAATCTATTTCTTGAGTTAGAATTTTGATTTTTTTTCTTTTTTTTTGTAATGGTTAGCCTTGTATTTTGCTAAGAAAATCACATTTTAAAATTTCTCATACAATTTATAAAAGTTCCATGTGGTTAGTTCTGGTTTAAATGGGGCAATCAAAAATCGTTACAACTCGTAACATTATTTATCGGATTTCAGTTTCTTTCCATTTAATTAAAGATGAAAATCTGATTTTAGTTTTGTTCCAAGGTTTTTTTATATTAATTTTAAAACTATTAAAAATGTTTATTGAAAAAATAATATAACTTTTAAAAAAATCATATTTTCAGAAACAAACATTTTTTCAAAAGTAAATATTTTTTCAAATTTGCCGAAACAAAACTAATGTAAAAAAAATCAAAAAGGGGGTGTTTCAAGTTCTTTTTTCTTTTAAAGAAAACACTATAAGAAAACACTTAACATTTAATAATTTAAAGACAAGAAATAGAGGATAAAAAATTCATTATGCAGAAAAACGAAGTGTATTGTTTAAATGTCCGTCAGCTATTTTTAAAAATGCTTTTCCTAAGATGCAGATTAAGTCCTTTTTTTTTTTTTTTTTTTTTTTTTCTTTTTAAATTTACCTCTGACAACTTCAGGTTTTTTATCTTCCTCCAGAGGATGTTAAAAAATCTTTATTCTGGGCCCAGGTAGTACCAGGACCGAGATGTTACTTTTTTCGGAAGACCCGCCTGGCCGGGCCTAGCGTACTTTTCATAAAGGAGGGGACTACTTCCTCCAACTTAGGTTCAATCTGGATGAAATTTTCAAACCCGGTCTCGACAAACCCGTCTTAAAATCACTGTCTCTGACTGACTTAATACGTGCATAAAATAAATAAAATTCGGCTCAATCGATTTTTTACGAAAAACATATAGATTTTAAAATCTTTATTTCACACAAAAAAAAAAAAAAAAAAAAAAAAAAAAAACTTTAAAATTTATTTTTTAAATAGATTATTCAAATGCTAAAAAAATTAAATACAATAAAACCAGTGAAAAAAAAATCTGCCTATGACGGAATTCTGTCTTAAACGGAAAATATGTTGATTCATGCAAAATAAATGCAAAAGTACCTGAAAAGAAAATAAGCTCTAATTGCATCTTCTAGGGTGAGCATCTGTCTATAACGTATTTTTTCTTTCCTATGTGATTCCGTCTTAAAAAGTTTTAGTGCATAACATTTTTCAGAGTCTCCAACGCATGGGATATGGATTAACGATATTAAAATATAAGTGAAACATTTACATATAAATAGAGATTCATTGATAAAATAAATATATTGCAGCCTTTGGCGCTTCTTTAATAAAAAAAATATATATATAAATATAAAGAACGAAAAGCTATAAAAAATTTTTTGGGTCAGAACTCCTTTATATAAAACATTTTTTTTCCACGCCGAATTAAAAAAAATTGTAGAAATTTGCGACTGAATCGGGCTATGATTTAAACTATTTTCCAGACCGGTCCGAGTTATGATGTTGACATTTTTTCAGGCCACGCCGAACTTTTTCCCCTATGGGTCGGTTTGGGATCTGACCTAGATATTTTGACCCAGGCAGACGTCTGGTATACGAATTTAGCGTAAAAACTATACGCTGCTATTTTATATCCAAAGAAAAAGCGCTATCTTAAACCGATTTTTATTAAATTGCAATTTGTGAATGTTCCCTAACAAGCGTTGAAATTGAGCCAAGAAATCACAGTTTAGAGGCAGTGAAAAGTGGTGTAAGTCAGGCCATTTTTGAGGATTTTAGGATTTAATATCTCTGTGGGATTTTTAGATACGGAGATGAAATTTATTTTGTTCAGTTTAGGAATGGATAAGGAATAATTTCCTAATTGGGAATTTTGCCCTACGGGGGCCGTATAAAAATTTAATTTTCGTATTTTTTCAAATAGACCCCCCATGGAGTTGCAACTTACCTTATCAGAAATTTCACCTATTTTTATGAATTTTTGCAATTGGAAGTATAGGTCTAGGGGCAATATTTGAGGAGATAGCCTATTGTTTCGATATTTATGACTCACCCTGTATATTTGTTTTATAAGGTACAAGCATTAATTAGAAATGAAAAAACTAGAAAAAGATATATATGTTACAGGCCAAACCCGATTTTAGGCCAAACTAGATTGGCCTAGGCCAAACTAGTCTATCCTAACGTCCATCGGATAAACTAGTTTTTCCTAGGCCAAACCGGTCTATCCTAACGTCCATCGGATAAACTAGTTTTTCCTAGGCCAAACCGGTTTATCCTAACGCCCATCGGATAAACTAGTTTTTCCTAGGCCAAACTAGTCTATGCTAAGGCCCATTGGACAAACTAGTTCTTCCTAGGCCAAACTAGTTTGGCCTAACTCTTATAGGATAAACTAGTTTAGCCTGCTGTTTATTAGTCTGAACTAGTTTATCCTAGGCCGATCTAGTTTATCCTAGGCCAATTCAATTTGGCGTGATTTTATTTGATTCAATGACCGCCTCAGCGCCAAAATTCTAGTTTGTCCTAGGCTGATCTAGTTTATCCTAGGCCAGTGTAATTTTACGTGTTTTTAGCTCATGGGCGTCAAAGCCAAAGAAAAAATGGGCTCACAGTTACTGTATGTATGTATGTACGCATGTATGTACGTATGTACGTACGTATGTATGTACGTATGTACGTAACGCGATAACTCTTGATAGAAATAATGTAATTTGACATGTTTTTATTTTGTCAGCTACCCAAGACGGAGAACTAATGTGCCCGTGGGTTCTGTATCTATGTATGTACGTAAGTACGTAACGCAATAATTTTTGATAGAAATACTCGATTTGCATCAAACTTTCAATATAGGTTTATTCTTATGAGGAGCTTTTCTGATTAATTTTGGGAGGTCATTGGAGAAGAATAAGGGGGGGGGGACGAGAGGCTGATTCGCCCCTTCCCTTAATTCAAATAAATGGATTTCTATGGATTATTAGCATATTTTATTCAAATTTTAGATAGAGGAGTATTCTGTTGAAGCGCCTTCATTAGTTGTGAGTGTCAATTGTTTAAGTATAAAGGGAGGGGAGAATAGGAGTAACGCCCCATAATTTATGTAAATGCTTTTTCAGGCAGAATTTACTGATTTACTTCAAATTTTAGAAATAGATTCATTCTGGTAAGGCGTTTCCCTAATTGGTTTTGGGGATTAATTGAATAAGAACAAAGGGAAGAACGGGGGAATACCGCCTAATTTTGTTAAATAGGTTTTTCATGCAGAATTAACCGATTTCCTGCAAATCTTAGATTTGTTCATTCTGATAAAGCGTTTCACTGATTAATTTTGGTGGTTCTTTGGTTTTTGGTCTGAACCAGCAATTTATTTCCTTCCTTAAAATATATAAATTTGTTATAATACAGAAATATCCAATTTGCTTAAAATTTTGGACATGAATTCATTTGATCAGGTGCTTCTTTAATTAATTTGGGTCTTTTCTTATGGTTATGTATAATGGGTTAGTGGACGATTTATCGCCTTCCTTAAATTAGATAAACGGGTTTTTATGCAGTATTATCCGATTTGCCGTAAATTTTGAATATAGCTTATAGTTTTTTTTTTTTTTTTTTTTTTTTTTTTTTTAAAGGCGAATCCCTGAATTGTTTTGAGGGTTAATGATTAAGTTTAAAGGTAGGAATGTGGGATTACCCTCTCTAAATCAAATGAATGGTTTTTTGAGCAGAATTATCTGATTTGTTTCAAATTTTGGGTAATTGTTTAATTTTATAAAGCGTATCTGTGATTAGTTTTGGGGGTTCAATGGCTAAATATAAGTGGGGGAAATGGAAAAAAGTAATCCAACTTACTTTATTTGTCCAGGGTGTTATTCTATAAAAAAATAAGGCTGAAATACACAATGACTGTAAACAGCCTGTGAATGCAAAGCCATCAGTTTAATTGGGCAATATTCTTTTTAATATTGATCCCGACTACTGTTCCATTGCTAACCATGTGCAAAGTGGTTTTGTCATCACCATTATAATGTATTTTATTCGATGCGTTGTAGAATACTGTTAGAGGTTTGCACGGGCCAAAATTTCAAGTTCCGGGCCCCGCCTTTCCTGAAGGAAAGTTATTTTGCCGTGATCCTGTGTAAAAATTAAAAGTTCAGCCCGATCCCTGCCTCTACAAAAATATGTGAAAAAAGACTCAGTCCCACTCAATCTGGCCCTACTCAATTTCTGCCGGAAATTCAGATTTTACTTAACATACAATTAGGATTCCTTTAAAAAATACTGCATACATACATATTGGATAAATTTACAATATATTTTTAAATTACGAGGTGTTCACAGAATTAAAAATACACAATATATTATTGATTATTTAATTTCATAGACCTTTCAATATTGAAATAGGGATTCATTAAATAATTCATGTAGTTAAGAACAAAAGAAAAAAAGGCGAGTTATAAACATCATAACTAAACTGTTCAGTAAAAAGTAAAAAGTAAATTTGTGAATATGTTTCTCGGTCATTCCTTAAGACTTTTCTCAAATCCAAAAGAGCTACAACCTAACACATTTAAGAATTAATTCATTTTCGGAAAGGCATAAGATTAACAGGCATTCTCACTCAGAAAATATGTAATTGAATGGCGTTAACCATTTTTTCCATAAAAGCGATGTACCTTTGAGAAAATACTATTAAAACTACGTTTTGAATCGAATTTTTGGTTACGACTTCACGGAAAAGAAAAACGTGACGCCGTGACAAGAATAGCTTATATGTCGACAAGAAATTAATTTCTAAAAAATGGAAAACGCTGTTCGATTCCAAATTATGTTCACCTCCAATCTGGCTCGAATATGCAATAATAATAATAACAATAAATGCAAGCCTGATGTCAGTTGGCACGAGTCTGCAGGAAAAAAAACCCATGTAAAATGCATTATGTCTTTAGGGTGGACATGTGAAATTCCTGTCTTGATGTTATAAGCAATTACTCTTGACACACATTTATACTTATTCTAGTGAAACACATGTTTTTTACCGGCCAAACCCGATTTTGAGCCAAAATAGATTAGCCTAGGCCAAATTATTTTATCCTAACGCCAATTATATAAACTAGATTTCCTACGCCAAACTTGTTTATCTATATGCCCGTAGGAAAAACTAGTTTTTACTAGGTAAGAGGGAAATCCGTCATTTTCCCTTCATACTTAACCATTAAACCCTCAAAACTATTCAGGGAATTGCCTTATCAAAAAGAATCTATAAGCAAAATTTGAAGCAAATCCGTAATTTCTGGGTTAAAAACCATTTATCTAAATTATGGGGGTATACCTACATTGCCCTTTCTTTAACACTTAAACAATAAACATCCACAACTAATCCCGGAGGCGCCTTGTCAGAATAATTCTATATCTAACATTTTAAATGAAAACTGATAATTCTGCATGATAAATGCATTTCTCTAAATTAACAGTGGGGGATTAGACTTCCGTTCGCTCCCTTTATTCTTATTCAGTGATTTTCAAAAACTAGTCAGAAAAGTATCTTATCAGAAGGAACCTACATCCAAAATTTGAAGCTAATCGAATATTTATATCAAGAGTTATAGCGTTACGTACATTCGTACGTACATACGTACATGCATGCGTACGTAGATACATACAGAACCTGTGAGCCCTTTATTTCGCCGGCTTTGACGCCCGTGAGCTAAAAACACGGATAATTACATTGGCCTAGGACAAACTAGATCAGCCTAGGAGAAACTAGAATGTTGGCGCTGAGGCAGTCATTGAATTCAATAAAATCACGCCAAATTGAATTGGCCTAGGATAAACTAGATCGGCCTAGGATAAACTAGTTCAGACCAATAAACAGCAGGCTGAACTAGTTTATCCTATAAGAGTTAGGCCAAACTAGTTTGGCCTAGGAAAAATTAGTTTGTCCTATGCGCCTTAGGATAGACTAGTTTGGCCTAGGAAAAACTAGTCTATCCGATGAGCGTTAGGATAAACCGGTTTGGCCTAGGAAAAACTAGTTTATCCGATGGGCGTTAGGATAGACCGGTTTGGCCTAGGAAAAACTAGTTTATCCGATGGACGTTAGGATAGACTAGTTTGGCCTAGGCCAATCTAGTTTGGCCTAAAATCGGGTTTGGCCTGTAACATATACATTATAGCAGAAGGCCCTTTACTTTGCGCACATCACAGTGTGACATACCAGAGAAAATACAATCTGAAATTCTAAGTCTTTTAATCGTTTATTTATGTTATTAGAAATGTAATGTATCTTGAAAATAATTCTAAGAATATTTTTAATTACGTAGAATGTATCAAAAGAAACTGCCTTATATAACATTTAGTGGGAACATTTTAATAAAAATTTTAATTTTACTTAAGAAAGGTGTTATAATAAAAATAAAATACATTGACATGTTTCGGAACCGTCAAATAAGTTCCATAATCATAATACACTGCTCAAAACAATTAAAGGATATTGCAGTTTTAGGTGGATTTTGTATCTGGGAAACTTTTTAGCTCATTGATACATGATCGACAGACATAGTAAGTTATATGAGAATAAATTACACATGTTTGGCAGAAAAAAATGCATTTTATTGCGCATTTGTGAACAAAAGGAAAAAAACACAATTTGTGCATATGAGTAAAAAAAGAATAAGAAAAGGTGTTTTCTTCAAAGAAAATCATTTTCAGTAAGGGGTATGGTTTCCACGGCCGGCCAGCAACGTTGAACACCTTTGAGGCATGGACTCAATGAGGCTATTAATGACGAGTTGGGGTATTCTGCCCCACTCTTCCAGAAGAGCTCTTTCCAGTTCTTGGAGAGTTTGTGGGAGTTGTTGGCCGCCAGAAACTCGTCTTCCTAGAGCGTCCCAAACGTGCTCGATTGGATTCATGTCTAGAGAACACGCTGGCCATTCCATTCGAACGATTCCTTCCTCGAAAAGGAAATCCTCCACCAGGTTTGCACGATGTGGCCTGCAGTTATCGTCCATTAAAATGAAGTTATCTCCAATTGCTGCAGCGTAAGGGACTACAATAGGTCTGAGGATCTCATCCCTATATCGGCGACCAGTCAGAGCTCCATCTCGAATCATGTAGCGGTCAGTGCGCCCGTCAATAGTGATGCCACCGTACACCAACACTCCTCGACCGCCAAATCTGACACTTTCGTGCACGAACGCAGGATTATTCCTACTGCCACGGTCCCTCCAGATGAAAATACGCCTATTATCCGGATGCACAGAAAAACGGGACTCGTCAGAAAACAGAATATTGCTCCATTCATTTCTCCTCCAGTTGACATGCTCGGTTGTCCACTCCCTGCGGTCGCGACGATGCCTTGATGTTAATCTAACACATACCATCGGTCGGCGAGCATACAGACCTACAGCATGGAGCCGGTTTCGGACAGTCTGAGTTGAAATCGTGGTGCCTGTAGCCGAGCGATGGTGTTGTTGGAGAAGAGTAGCGTTCATGTTTCGGTGTCTCCGAGCTGTTAACGCTAAATACCGATCTTCATTGGGCGTTGTTGCCCGTCTACGACCTTGCCCTGGTCTTCGGCCTGCACATCCACTCTCCAAAAAACGGTTCCAGATCCTGGAAATGACACTTTGTGACACTCCAATGGCTTGCGCTACTTCGGCTTGAGTTTGGCCCCCTTCTAACCTACCAACAATTCTCCAAGCTTCTAAATCTGTCAAATGACTTCGCTGAGACATCGTACTCATCGAAACAAAGCAATCACTGAATGCCGATCATCCTTGTCTTCATTCTCTTTTATCCAATTGAAAGTCAAATTTCATTCGCTGCCGCTGAAGCGACGTTTTAGACGTCGAACTCAAAATTTGCATACTCCACAGTTTGAAAACCAGAAAAATTTTCATTTGTGATTTTCTTCTTCTATTTTCGGCAAAAAAAATTTCGTTTATATCTTTATTTTATATAAAACTTCAAATATCCTTTAATTGTTTTCAGCAGTGTATAAATAGCAACATTTATAGTACAAGTAATAATTTTATTTTAATGATTTATATTATGATTATGGAACTTATTTGACGGTTCCGAAACATGTCAATGTATTTTATTTTTATTATAACGCTTTTCTTAAGTAAAATTAAAATTTTTATTAAAATGTTTATATAAAAGATGAATGTTTTAAAATCTGATGATTTAAAAAATCAATTGGATTTAATTAACTTTTTATCATATTTAATAGGAATTTTACTGTGTGGACTGCAATTTTTGTATTTTTTAACATTCACCCATAAAAATCTTCATTTAATAAATAAATTAAAAAAAATACATTAAATATATAAATAATAAATAGATTTTATAACTGAATTGCGGGGAGATGAAGACAAATGATTTATGAATCAAAAAACACGCATCACAACACCCTCCCGGTTGCTTCTTAATTAGTTCTCTTTTTTTTTTTCTTTTTCTTTTTTTTTTCATTGTTTGTATTAAAAAGGCCAAACGTATCTGTGCGTAACGCATACGTCATTTTGCGAATGGCAACGCTTTACCTGTAATTTCTGTTTTGCAATTTTTGCTATTGCAAATTTTACGCTTCTAAATATTTTACATTTTAAATTTTTTACATCGTCGTATAGAGAAAAAAACGCACTTTTAAATGCAGTTTGTAAGGCTGTATCTAAATTTATTTTTGAGATATTAATTTTTTATAGTTTTTAGTACCAATTTTGTCATTGTGGCAACAGAAACATTCCATTTTCTCTTAAAAGTGAAAAAAAAATACAAATTAAGATGTGCAGCACTTTTCCATGCGATTTAGGTTTTGCAATTTTCGCTACTGCAAATTTTGCACTTCTAAACATCGTAAATTTAAAAATTTTACACCGTCGTATAGAGAAAAAAATGTACTTTTAAACGCAATTTGTTTCAAAGCTGTATCTCAATTAAACTTCGTAATATTAATTTTTTTATAATTTTTAGTACCAATTTTGTAATAGTGGCAACAGAAACACTCCATTTTCTCTTAAAATTGAAAAAGAAAAATTAAAATTAAAATGCGTACACTATTTTTAAAATATCGCCTGTTCTAAAATCTGGTGAACTTCGGTTTTATTTCGTTTAATAATTTGGAGAATTGAGTTTTATAGTACAAGTATTTTGTTAATTTTAGTTTAAAATAGTAGTTGTTTAAAAGTTAGACTGATCAATATAAGATGCATTTTTCACTGTAACTAATTTTGTAGATTTATTGTAAATCAATGAATAGTTCAGATCAGTTCTTTCTCAGATAGTTCTTTCTTAAAGATTTTCTTTCGTCGAATTTCGACGGGTTCCACCTCGTTACACTAACGGTGCATTTCCTGGTTCACTTTTTGATAAAGATATCCAGCTGCATTTAATCTCTTGCACAATATTTTGTTGCATAATTCGGCCTTGTATACTTTCTTCCATTTTTATTATTCATTTTACTAGATGATTTCCATCTTACACATTTGAATATTTTAACTAAGTAAGATCCTGATGTGCTGATACAGCTCATAGCCTACGAAAATAAAAGGCAGTGTTTTAAGACTTTTAAGCATTATGAACTTTGATGGAATTCTCGAAACAGTAGATTGTGAATATGAAAATGTCTTTTTTGTCTTTTTCTCAGCAGTTTCCTTGCTTTATAGTCCAAGAGCCGACCGCACAAAACGCTAAATCATCGAGCACAAGAAAAAATCCTTTATTTTATGGAAGAGCAGTAATAGAAGAATCTAATGATCCATGTCTGCCGAAAGCGAAGTGGTGCATAAGTCAAAAATTGATAACACTAATGGTTGACTCGTAAGTTTAGCATTGTGTTTGCCGTACAATCAAAAGTAGAAAAACATGGTAAACTGGGTGCAGGAAAACACAATGTTAATCCTACGAGTCAACCACTAGTGGTGTTCACTTTTGGCTTATGCACCACTTCGCTTCCGGCAGACATGGATCATTAGATTCCCCTATGACTACTCTTCCATAATGTAAAGGATTTTTTCTTGTACTCGATGACTTAGGGTTTTGTGCGGTCGGCTCTTGGAGTATTAGAAGTTTAATGAGCGCCTCGCTGGTTTTCAAATCTTTCTCAGATGCGGATGTCATTTGAAACATCAGTTTGAAATGAGCAAAGGAAAAAAAAAAAGTCTTTAGATTAAGTGGAACTGCGTATGACCATTGCGCAACACTAAGCTGATGATCAGGTATAGAAATTTGCATAAAAAAGCGAGTGATTTCAAATCATTTCATCCCGAATTGAAATGGTCCCAATTGTTTTGCATAAGTTTTAGAAAAAGTTTATAAAAAATTATTGAGTGAATATTTCATTTTTATCTCTGTATCTCTATAATATTTGGATCGCTCCCGAAAACGAAAATAATTACAGCTTACAATTATAATAGAATTTGATGCACTTGATTATGAGTTGTCGATTAGAGAGTACTGATCCCATACTTTTTGAAAATGGTAACATGTAAAATTTAAATATGCTTTACATATTTAAATTTCTAAAGATACTTTATAATAAACGTAAAGATCTGGAGGAAATAGTTTTAAGTTTACACTCATTTTTAAAAAAAATCTATTATTCACTACATAATAAATTTTCATACAGATACTCTGTTTTGGGTGATTCTATATGTGACGAAATTGCATTTTGAGTTACTTTACTATGATCTACCTTAAACATTTTTTTTTTTTTAATTTTTTATTCTTTACTTTTTGAATAATTTCTTATTATGTGACGGAACGACATTTTGAACACCGCGACTCTAACTTGTTATTTAAAATTAGAAACTTATGTGAATTTGGAAATCATTCACGTTTTAAACTAATATTTATCTTAAATATGATGTATAAGCAGTACAAAATTACAATTTAAAGCAACTTATGTGCACTAGGGTTGAAGTTAATAATATTTATTTGGCGTGACAGAATAACTAAAAATTTCTTAAACTTTAGAAAAAAAAAGATTAAACTGATAAATTTTATAATTGTCTGAGCGAAGCGAAGTCTTTATACTCAGAGATACGTAACGATATTAAAAGTCAAAAAAATTCTTTCGTCAAGCAAATCTCAAAAAGTACTTGTCGGGTTTTGATTCTGTTTGTACCAGTAGGTACCTATGAAGGTAATCTGATGAATGCACTACATACGAAAAATTAGTTCCAAATAGTTTAAAAGTTATATTAAAAAAATTGATAAAAAAGCACAATTTATTTGCATACGTCACAGAAATTTGGTTTGCGTCATTTTTTACTGGCTGGATATTCTTGTAGAGAACCGAATCAGAGTGTATGGAGTAAACAGTAATTGTTTGAGCGAAGCGAAAGCTAATACACATACTACGTAATGATATTAAAAGTTAAGCCTAATTCTTTCGGCAAGCAAATCTGAAAAAATACATGACGGATTTTGATTTTGATTGTACCAGAAGGTACCTATGAGCGTAACCTACTGAATGCACCTACTCTAAAAAAAATTCCAAATAGTTTAAAAATTATGTTACAAAAACTGATAAAAAAGTACGATTTATTTGCATACGTCTCAAATATTTGATCTACGTCACTTTTCACTGGCTGAATGTTTTTGTTACATTCCAGAATTTGAGCACATGGAGCAAAGAAAATACGCAAGCAATTTTTATTTAAATACAATAAAACATATTTAAATTTAAGAAACAAATTGGAAAAGAAATCTGTTTTATTATTATTATTATATTATTTATTTAAAAGAAAAAAAACCATAATACTTTGTGACTGAGTATTCGGGGTTTTGCGATAATTTTTATAATAAAATTTTGTAATGCATCTTTTTCTTGGCATCTTATATATTTCAAGCGTGCAAATTTGGAAAAAAAATCTTTCGTGTTTAAATAAAATACGAGTTTGACATGAGTGCTTTAGATATTACTTTTAATCATAGATTATATTCTGTTATTTTGTTTACATAGATTACTTAATATTATTTCTCATTAAGCAACCTGTATTCCCAGGCGATTATTGCTTTATTGCACGCATTTTATTATGACTACATTTTATGAAAACATATACATGACGCAGATGTCACACATGCACCAAGTTGATGCGATTGCAACAAAAAGGCGATTTCATGTCTCACATGGTAACCCATTTATTCGTTCCCTCACTTTACTTAAAAAATAAACAATGGTGGAAGCAATAAATATACAGTTATAAACAATAAACTTAATAATAAATAGAATAAAAAGTATATATATGACAAAAAATCGTATTAGAGAAATATTCGGCGCGACTGAGTTTTAACCCCCTTCTTGGCGCGTTTTCAAAAAATAGCCATATTGGCGCGTTTTTGCGTTTTATCTCCCGGATGTGATTACCAGGAGATATCACGCAAAAGCGCACAATTTAAAAAGGCGATAATGAAAATACAACAGAAATACACATTTTAAAAGATACAAAATGCTATCATTTTAAAGAAAATGACTGAAAATACAAAAGAAATACACATTTTAAAATATTGAAAATCCAAAAATTGTAAATACGGCATATTAATAAAAATCCCCATGCAATCTCCATGAAAATCCCCAAGCTGCCGATATTTTCCCTTTTTAAACTGAAAATATGGTTTCTTGCTTTCTCTTTTTCATACGGAAAATATGGTTTTTTGCCGTTTTTTGACGATACTACAAAACAAAGAAACAGACACAGAGACAAACAGACAAACAAGCAGACAGAAAACAAACAAACAAACCGACAAAAAGCCAAAGAAATAAACAAACAAACAAACAGACAAATAAAAAAACAAACTGACAAACTAAAAGACAAACAAACAAACAGACATAAAACAAACAAACCGACAGACAAAAAAAATAAACCGACAAAAAATAAACAAACGTAAAAACAAACAAAGAAACAAACCGACAAACGAACAAACAGAGAAACAAACAAACAAACAAACAAAAACAAACAAACAAACAGACAGACGAACAAACAAACTGACAAATAGACAGACAAACATACAGACAAACAAACAAACAAACAGACAGAAGAACAAACCGATAGACAGACAAACAAACAGAAAGAGAGACAGACAAACATCACTGGATCCCTGAAACTCGCTGTGCAGGAAACAAAAAAATGTCTGAAACTCGCCAACGCCGCAATCACAAACTTGTGTATGAGCGCTGCGCGCCCATTTAAACCAAAAAACAACATCACTGGATCCACGAAACTCGCCAACGCCGCAATCACAAACTTGTGTATGAGCGCTGCGCGCCCATTTAAACAAAAAAAAACATCATTGGATCCACGAAACTCGCTGTGCAGGAATCACTAAAATGTACGAAACTCGCCAACGCCGCAATCACAAACTTGTGTATGAGCGCTGCGCGCCCAGTTAAACCAAAAAAACATCACTGGATCTACGAAACTCGCTGTGCAGGAAACACTAAAATGCACGAAACTCGCCAACGCCGCAATCACAAACTTGTGTATGAGCGCTGCGTGCCCATTTAAACCAAAAAAAACATCACTGGATCCACAAAACTCGCTGTGCAGGAATCACTAAAATGTACGAAACTTGCCAACGCCGCAATCACAAACTTGTGTATGAGCGCTGCGCGCCCATTTAAACCAAAAAAAAAACATCACCGGATCCACGAAACTCGCTGTGCAGGAATCACTAAAATGTACGAAACTCGCCAACGCCGCAATCACAAACTTGTGTATGAGCGCTGCGCGCCCATTTAAACCAAAAAAAACATCACTGGATCCACGAAACTCGCTGTGCAGGAATCACTAAAATGTTCGAAACTCGCCAACGCCGCAATCACTAACGGGTGTGTGAGCGCTGCGTGCCCATTTAAACCAAAAAAAAAAAATCACTGGATCCACGAAATTCGCTGTGCAGGAATCACTAAAATGTACGAAACTCGACAACGCCGCAATCACAAACTTGTGTATGAGCGCTGCGCGCCCATTTAAACCAAAAAAAATATCACTGGATCCAACTCGCTGTGCAGGAATCACTAAAATGTACGAAACTCGCCAACGCCGCAATCACAAACTTGTGTATGAGCGCTGCGCGCCCATTTAAACCAAAAAAAATCACTGGATCCACGAAACTCGCTGTGCAGGAATCACTAAAATGTACGAAACTCGCCAACGCCGCAATCACTAACGGGTGTGTGAGCGCTGCGTGCCCATTTAAACCAAAAAAAAAAAATCACTGGATCCACGAAACTCGCTGTGCAGGAATCACTAAAATGTACGAAACTCGACAACGCCGCAATCACAAACTTGTGTATGAGCGCTGCGCGCCCATTTAAACAACAACAACAACAAAAATCACTGGATTCTCGAAACTCGCGGTGCAGGAATCACTAAAATGTACAAAACTCGCCAAACCCGCGTTAACTAACGACATTAAAACCGAAAAATTAATCTCTATATGCACGAAAGTCGCATGGAAGAAATTTCTAAAATAAGCAATTCAGAATTGTTGTTGTTAACGCAGATATCAAACTATTAAATCCCATTATCGCAGCATGGGGATTTTCTTGGGTGCATTTGTGATATGAGCCAAAGTTTGGGGCGGGGTTGCTAGGAGAAGCGACACCTGAAAGTAATAGAAAGCAAGGCTTGGCGCAGTCATCGCGCGTCAGAAAAAACGCCGCCAGAAGTGGGTTAAAACTCAGTTTACCCAAATATTCAAAAACTTTCACCGAAACAAAGTTTCTATCAATTTACGGGAGAAGAAATCGTGCCACGTATTGCATATATGACATCCGTGCTATATTTATACGTAAAAATAAGCATAAACGTTCATCAGGTTTAATTTTATGTAACAGTTCATATCTATTTGCAACAAATATCACTTTCTGAAGTCTCTACAGGACGAAGGTTTATAAAAACGTCAAGGTAAAGGTAATATTGGAAAAGTACCATGAAATTAGAGTAGGTATATCATATACGGATCGGGTTTGGGGCAGATTTGGCGAAAATCATTTTTCAATATGAGTTACAAATATATTTTTCAATTATTTTGTATTATTTTAAAAATAAAATAATAATAATTAAAAATACAATTAATTAATAAAGAAAGAAAAACTATTTAAAAAATTTGGTAAAGAAAAAATGGTACTACTAGGTTATCCCGTCGACCAAAAAATTATCGCCAAACTATAAGTTTAAATGCCAATAATGGATGATCGTGAATGTCCCTTTCAATGACATTAAATACGATTCACGTGTTTAAAATGCCATTTTTATTTCGACTTTTTATTAACATTTTTATTAATATTCTACTAATTATTTGTTTTTTTCTTATTTAAAATAAAAATTATGTCAATATGTATAATTTGGCTATTAGTTTGGCGATTTGTATAATTTGGTGAAATTGGTTGACGGGATAACAGAGTAGTACCAAAAAAATTAAGCAATTTATTAATAAATCTATATAATAAAGGCCAAACGTATCTGTGCGTAACGCATACGTCATGTTTTGAATGGCAACACTTTCCGATGAAATTTCGATTTTGCAATTTTCACTATTGTAAATATTTAAACTTCTAGACATAGTACGTTTTCAAACTTTATGCCATCGTATAGAGAAAAAAATACACTTTTAAATGCAGTTTGTTAGAAAATTGTATCTCAATTTGTTTTTGAAATATTAATTTTTTTGTAGTTTTTGGTTCAATTTCTCTAATGGTGGCAACTTGAGTATCGCATTTATGTGGGAAAAAGAGAAAAAAATAGCCTTTGAGTAAAAAAGAAAAAAAAAAATAGAGATGCAGTTTAGTGGCTGGAGGTGACGCCAAATATGTAACTCTAAAATTCGCTGCATTGCATCAAACACAACGGCGTGCTTTCACAAAAAAGAAAAACTTTTAGTGATGCAATTTTAATTCATAATACAATGAAATGCTATTTTATAATGCTAAAATATAATCAGATCTTTTTCATTTAGAGAAAAAATGTTTAAAAATTCGGTCTCTGTACCATGTGATTGTTTTGTTTGGGCCGAATGAGAGACTTATATTGGAAGAATAACGCCCATCAAACCGTTTTAATCGCATACTGTAATCCATCTATCTCTTTTCTCCATGGAAAATAACAGATCACTGTATATTTTAGTTGTCATTTTTTCATAGCAACGGAAAAAAATAGTAATTAACAACCTGTTATGTCAATATATCGTCGGCTATAAAACCCGGTGAATGTTATTGGTTTTATTTCGTTTTTATCTATGAATTTAGTGACTTATAGTTCGTTGTAAACTTACTTTACAAAAGATACACCAATTAACCTTTACAAAAATGTATTTTAAAGAATATCTGGGTGTCATATTTTCTTAGATGTTTTTAAAAATTGAGAATGCAATTTTATTCTTTGGCGAAATCTTTGGCTAAAAACTGCTATCTTGCGTCTAATACGCAGGGCCGTAGTGAACAATAGGGAGGGCTCAAGAGAATGTAGAGGGCTCATAGTTTTTTTTTTCTCTCTCTCTCTGACGCAGAAAGATAAATTAGTGCATATTCATATTGTAGGTACTCTGTTTCTCATTAAACTGCTAAAATAACTTCATTTTATGCTTAGAAAAGTATATGATGATGAAGTTTTGAGAGTATAACTGGTGCAAAATAGCCCATCATGTTAACTTCATATGTACAAATAGGATGAGAGAGTGTGAAACACTTATTTTAGATACAATTTAGTAACTCTGCAAAACTGTGAAAGGGTTTCAAAACTAAATTAGATTTTTAAACAATATTTCATTTGAATTTTCGGAACAAAAATTCATTGAGTGACCTTGGAATCTTTTCCAGGGGGGGGGGACAAAATATTTTAGTGGGGGGGTCGCCCATAGCGACCCCTTAGCTACGGCCCCGCTAATACGGAAGTACCGATAATTTTTAAAGCTGTATATGATTACATAAATAACATGTTTCATATAAAATTGCTATTTGGAATTAGTTGGCAGTTTAAAAAGCCTATTACGCAGAAAAAATTTATTAGACTTTCCAATTTTAAATTTTAAAAAAGTTTTCACCTTTACTTTGTGACCCGGGAACCCCGGGTTCGGTGTACTAGTAAACAATAATAGCCGGGTTACCAGGCCATGCAAAATAACGATATTTTGGCGCCAATCATGCGAAATCAGCGCCGTACAAAAGGGGGGAGGGGAGCGAAGGAGGGCAATCGATCTGGTCGCGGAAATTTATGGGGAGCCAAATTTGTAATACCAACGTCATTTTTGGCCTGTTACAAGAAAAAGTTATGTGGGAGGGTGCCAGATTGAAACAGTTTCTTGGCGCAATTTTCTCTTCGCACGCCCATGTGCGGAAAAGTTCTATATTCTTTTCTAGCATTTTGGCGAGCATTTTAAATTATTTATTTGGCATTAAATGAATCGATGTGATTTCAATATTCTGCTTTGGGTTCGAATTTTTAATACTTTCCAACAAAGTTGAAAATTGTTTATGCAGTTGGTTTGTCTGTCCGTCTGTCCTCGCTCTAATACCCGTAAATATACGCAATCGGTAAACCTTATTAACGTCCCCTAAGCATATTTTACATTGTATATGATGCATGTTAGATTAAAATTCCTTTAGAGGAGTACCCTAAAGAATTTGATTACATTATGGTCTATGGGAAGAAATATTTACAGAGTATTTTAATGACATTACCCTACTGAGATGGATTGAATCTGATATAAATCACAGAGTTTCACAAAGATTACGATAGAACAGGATATTCATAGCATTTTTAATCCATTTATCGGAACATATAAAAGAAATCAGCTACAATGCTGTCTTTTAGTAACAATTGCTGAAATGAGTTTTCAGTTTTGGCATGTGCCTTTAAATTTAACTATTTTTAGGTACGTTCGTAATTATATAAATACGTAGCATCTACAGTCGTCGACTGATCCGTACGTCTGTCTACTTATCCGTCAGTATGTCCACATACAACAGTACAAAAACTACCCAACCGAATCGTTTGAAATTTTAAATATATATTTCGCACCGAATTTTGTTGAGTCATTTAAAAGTATTCCGTTACATTATGGCCGATGGGTTGAAATAATTCCAAGTGCTTTTTAATTATAACACCCGTAGAAACAAACAAACAAAAAAAAAGATATGCATTTATGAAGGGCACTAGAATATGAATTTTGTATAATATGCCACAGAAAGAATACTTATTATTCATTTATAGGGTGTCATAAAAGAATTCCGAAGCATAATGTTATGTGGGGGGGGGGCATTATTTTTTCCAATCAACAGATTTTTATTATAGAATCATTTTCTCATTTGACATTACAAAGTCTTTTAAATATTAATTTATTCAGGTAAAACTGCATAATAGAGTTCACTTTGGCGTATTGAGCCTGCATGCTTTGCCGAAAAAATGTGTTCAAATTTCTAAATCATTTGTGATGATACTTTGACAGCTCAAAGATTATGCAGTCGAGATATTCAAATCTCATGTCGTATCTTATGCTACAAATATTGCCAATTCCTTTTATTTAACGCATGCTAAAGCGAAATATTGCTCAACTCCTTGAGAATGGGTTTAAAAAGAAAACAAAACAGCGTATGTAGTGGCCAGCATGCATTACCTATTTAAATCCAATTGATCATATCTGGAACACATTCAAACGACGCATCGCATTTCTTTGTTGGCGTTTTCGCGATTTTTATGTACCACTTTTAAAGAGAGCCTAAATTCTTATCGAGAACCTCATCGCATCAATAGAAATCAGATGTAGATATTATATTGTTATATATATTAGCTATTCTGTATTTACTATTTAAGGGGTTCACACACCATATAAAAAATTCTCTCTTTCTTTTCAACCATCATGATTTGTGCCATTTTTACGTACTAAAATTGGTGTAGAGTGTCTGTTTATCTTCTTGGCGTAATTTCAAAGAGTTCAAATTCCGATACAAGATATTTTAGTGTTTTATTATGTGCATTACTTTTAATATATTGCGTACGTTCAATTTTATAATCACGCATGGCTGTTTTGCATAGTTTGCTTCCCTCTTTTTTAACCGTGTATACGAATTTACATAGAATATTTTGTAACTGTATAGTTCAATTTAGTCATTTTCGTCATTTGAACTTGTGTCAGTATATGGTCAATTAAAGGTAGCATCATATTTTTTTTTCTTTTACTTTTTGCAAGTCATTATTAAATCTATGTTTTCAGCAATATCGCTCAGACTAATCCCTCTGAGGGAAGTCCTAGTTTTTTAATCTTTTAGAATGATCGCAAGAAATTATATTACATAACTATTCACATAAGATGGCTTATAAAGAAAATATCGAGCAAGATTACTTACTATTTGAAATGTCGGCTGAGTACATAGAGGTGTCAAATCTGTTTTATCAACTATACGGTCTTCTGCCTCTGGAAATGTAAATACAAGTTCTTTATTGTCTTGTTTCCTCAAGTTTAGCCCTTCGTTTTCTGAATTGATTTCTGAAACAGTTATTTTTGCAAGGAATTATCACTTACATCTTTTCCCATAATATGTGGTCAAACAAAATGAACCTACAGCGTAATCTTTATTACAAGTTATACTGGCTAACTATACTGATGTGTATCTGACTGAATAAAGGCCCTCTTTTTTCAAATCACATTTCAATCTGAAAATAATTTGATTTTCACTAAATACTTATTCGGAATCTGAAAAGCAGCTGCTGTCATAGACGCCTTCATTTCTGCTTTTCTCTCCCAATCTTTTAGTTATTTATTTATTTTATTTTCTTTCATACCATCAGGGAAACTAGCCTCTTTTACTAAAGCTGCTATCAGATTCACCAGCATTTCGTAACGTTTTGAGCCAACACTTCATTTCCTCCAACTTTTCGCGAAATATTCTCCCAGCACTCAGTGTGATAGCAAACTGCAATGTCTCCCCAACTTTTTTCCACAGTTCCAAAAAAGTCTGGGCTAGCCTAGATTTTTCATCCAACATCGAACATTTCAACGAATCAGAGATAAGCGATTGATACGAATAGGAGATAAATATTAACGCCTGGTACTAGTAGGACTGGTTTTCCGGCTTTTCTTCCAACTTTTTCAGACAATTGTAACCTTTTTCTCTCCTTGAACGGGAAAATGTTGGGGTTAAAATCGGCTAAAAAGTTTGTCCCGCCTGAAGTCCGTGAATCTGATAACAGCTCTAACCATCATGCGTAATATAAAATAAATCTTGCATTTTTTTTTTTTTTTTTTTTTTTTTTTTTTTTTTTTTTTTTTTTTTTGACGGATTTACACTTTTTGGATACTGGAGATTTCAAAAAACATATTTTTAGAAAAAAAATGCCGCCCGTTTGTCTCTGTATCTATCCATCTGTTTGTCTGTGCGCAGTAAACGCTCTATTTCCCGAGCAAATTGAGACAGAAACTTGAAATTTAGTGTGTACTTAGTATATAATAATGGAAAGAATTTAATTTAATATCTTTGGCCACGATTACATGGAACTATTTTTTTCGGACTCTCAAAATATTAGTTGTAATAAAAGTCACTTAAAATTTTCACTTTTTAAAAAAAATCATTTTAAGGAGTAAATGTAAAAGAGAATAGGAAAACCTAAATTTTGTATGACGAACGAAGTCGATCGGAAAATTAATTGCCGAGATATTTGCAATCCTATTTTTTCACACTCTTCGATTTTTCATGACCCTGTATTTCGTTCAAATTTCAATTCAATGATATATTTTAATTGGATATGAGACGCTAAATCCAACACATGAACTGTTTGTTAATATGAGTGTTGTTTTGGGGCTTATAAGGATGGGTTTTTTTTACGCAATTCGGTACTACTTGTTTATTCAGTCGATCAAAAAACTATAATTAAACTATAAGATTAAATGTCAATAATAGCTTATCGTATTCACTTGACATTAAACACGTTAGACGTGCTTGTTACATCATCAAGCGATTTTTAATTCGACGTTTAATTCGTATTTTTATTAATCTTTCAATAATATGTTTATTTTTTTTTCGTTATTTAAAATAAAAACTATGCCAGTTTGTATAATTAACGAGTAGTTTTGTGATTTATATAATTTGTCAAAATGGGTCAATGGGATAATCAAGTAGTGCCCGCAATTCCGTAATAAAACATTGCTATATATTAAAAATATTTAAATATTCATTTATATTTTATTTTAGAATGGCAATGCATTTTATAAATAGTTTACACATGTTTTATTTTCATATGTAAGAAGTATGTAAGTTAGAAAAATAAAAATTTTGAATATAAAATATTAATTTGAAAATTTAGAATACATTTCAATATATTTTTAAACTTAATTTATAAAAAGTACATTAAAAGAGTATCAAAGTTGATATTTGTATGGAATTGCCCTTTTATATTGTGATAAATCTATACTAAATATGTGATTGTTTAATTCAAAATAGCTTTCTCTGTGTTTGTTAAATATTAAATCGAGGTTTCAGAAATGTAAACACTTAACCTCTAAGTGCATAAATACCAAAGAACATAGAAAACAAGTTCTCAAACAATTATACTCCACGGAAAATGGACTATAGACAGTTTTGCATCGCAAGTTATAATTTTACCCTAAAACATAAAACCTCTTTTCTTATTTATTGAAAGTTAGTTGGTCAAATAATGACTACAAAAAGAAATCATGTTGCAAGTATATTTATTTTCTACACTGTAAAAACAAAGGAGCAATATTACATTTAAATCGGGGTTATGAATTGCTGAATAAACTTTAAATCTACACTATTTTCGGTAGTAGCTCCGTAAAAATGTAAGAATAATCTTGGAATGGTGATATTAGCATCCGATGCTATTTCTTTCAGACAAGCTAAAAATGTCGTGTCATCAGCCCTGAATTTTCTACTGAACCGATTTTGATAATTATTTTTTTAAATGAAAGCTATTTATTTGTAGTTGTGCCCATTTTAGCTATTTTTTAATTTATTTCCATTTTTATATTTTACTTTTAATTTTAAATGCTTTTTTTACGATATTTCTTCAAAACGGTGGCAACTTAGTTTAGCTTTTCTCTCGATAATAAAAATTTATTTTCCATTATTTCTTTCCACAAGTCAGAAACTTTATTTCATCAATGAACATGTCCTCGCATTTAAAAGAAAAAAGTTAATTGTTTTCGTAAAATTTAACCACAATAAAATGATTGCATATATTTATGCACTAATTGAGGTAAAAAAAATGTATTTACTCAGAAATAATATTAATAATGTAAATAAAATAACAGAAAATAATTTATGATAAAAATTAATGTCTAAAGCAAAGTAAGAAATATTTCAAATGAGGAAACTGATGGCATTCAGCAACCAGATAAAATGAACTTACAATATTATTACGTACGCCTTTTTCATATTACTAATAACAGTAACTTTTAAAATACATTTCAAGAGGAAATGACGTCACTATTTAAAACATCGCATTTTTACTCATAACGGTATTACAATATTTCTTTTCATTATAGACACTGAGATTGATATTTTACTTTCAGATGACTTCAGTTAGTGAAAATAATGTCATAATAAAAAGAAAATTAGTTTTTTTTTTCTTTTTAAATAAATCTATTTTTCTATAGTGCATATAAAATAAAATTTATGGATTTCGCCGGCACTCAGATTACAATTTTAACTGAAGATGTGCAAATATTTGCATGCAAAATTGTTACTGCAAAATTTGACATTAAGTTTGGAAATATATTTATTATATATTGATTTAATAATGTAATTACTTTTGCTTTTTTTTAAGCAAATTCGATCGGGTCTTTTAAACATTTCATTCGTCGAATTCGACGGGATTCCACTCGTTTTATTGTTAAAATGCATTTCCTTTTTCCCAGAGTCTATAAAAAAAGCGTTTAAACTAAAGAAAAAATCCGTTTTTGATGAATCTAGTCAATGAAGAAGTAGCACGTCAAATTGTATCTCTTTATTATTCCGCAATTCCAATGTCTCAGAGAGAAATTGCTATACAATTGGACATTTCACGCCGTTCTGTTTGCTATTATATTGATAAACACAAGAAAAATAAAGTTAATTCATTGCAATCTAAACGGGATCGCCCTTCTAAAAAACCTCTATTGATTTTTTTTTTCTAATCGGAGGCGAAACTTAATTCTGCAATGGCAGAATCTACATTCAACTTGTTTTATTCTTTAGTCAAAATTATTGAACGGTAACACCAAATTCAAAGTCATATATCATCTTTCTGTTTTGATTTCATATGTTTGCAGACGACACGCCGTCAATTTACTTCGCATTTAATCCTTCTTTCTTACTGCCCCACCAGTGGCCGAGAGGTTGGGACCTCTCAACTGGTAGACGGCAGGTGCTGGGTTCGAACCCAATCGCGGCTGTCGGCCTAACTGTTCGGAGTTTTCCGTGGTTTTCTTCTAACCTTACGTAAATACGGGTTAGGTTCCCTTAGAAAGACCCCCACGGAGGGCACTCCCCCTGGTCCTATATCCCTAGCGTAGATAATCGGACGACAAAAAATCAATCAACCTTCTTTCTTACTTTCGGATAGCAGGTGGAAAAGTAAACAAACGGTAAGCAATATTAATATTATTCTTTGTAGATGTAAGATTTAAGACTAAATAATGTTTGCATGTGTTTTTTTTTTAAATTAAATAATGCTTTTTAATAATGTGTTAGTGCACTGCCATTTTAAGAACAATGGCGACATGTTCGAATTTAACGGGAAGTATGCCTTTAGTATAACAGTTGTAATCAACTTTTTTTTTATACAGCTTTATTTATTTGATAGCTGGCATAGTTAAGCTTTTTTATATTATGCATTAAATTGTATAATTGTGAGGTAATTTAATATCATATGTAGCTTATTTTTGTTATTTTCTTAAGAAAACTAGAAACTCCGAATTAAACTTATAGTGATAGTTACGAGTAATTATACATTTCGTTACAAAAATATTTTATCGTATGACTATAGCGTTTGCCCAAACTTTAACAAAAATTATTTTCATAAAAAATTCGTTATTATAATGTTTTTTAACTTACTGAACGCATTATTGACCTATGAAAAAGATATTTTTAAGCATGCAAATATAAGAAATTTTAGTTCGTTTCATTAAAATTATTTCATTCAAGTTTAGTTCATATTTCGTTGCTGTAATATGCTTAAAATAAATGTTATAATAAATTGCCTCCATTAAAAGGAAATTTCGCTGCCTCTTTGCGTCAAACTATCTATTTTAAATTATGACTGTATTAAATTTAAAATGTAATCTCTAAATTATTTTTTATTTTGCTGTTAATTCATGTAAATATTAGGAAATTTCCTTTTTTATCATTTAGTGTACTTTAATAAATATGTAAATATACTAAATTACATTGTTTAATAACTGAGTATCATGTTTTTGCATGAAACTAATTATTTTAATTTATGGCTGTGTTAAATTTAAAATGTAATCTTTAAATTATTTTTTATTTTGCTGTTAAAATCATGTAAATATTAGAAAATTTCCTTTTTTACCATCTACTTATATAGTGTACTTTAATAAATGGTAGCAAAATAAAAAATAGTTAAAAAATTACATTTCAAATTTAATACAGCCATAATTTAAAATAAAGAATACTGCCCAGTTAAACTGAAGGCATTGAGCTCACAGGCTACAAATACTAATTGCACATTAAAGCTTTATATTTTCAAGGGTTAATTCCGTTCGAAAAAAAAAAATTAAGAAGGGGAAACAGCTCTCCCCTTTTCTCTTTTTTATACTTAATCATTGAACCTCCTATACTACCAAAGACATGCTTTATCATATAAAAAATCTATATCCAAAATTCAGAGCAAATTAGATAATTCTTAATAAAAACCCATTTAGCATTTATATAATTTAAAAGGAGTTATCCCCTTCTTTTATACTTAACCATTAAACTTCCAAAACTATTCAGAGATTTGAACGAAATCTGAAAATTCTGCTTGAAAAACCTATTTATATAAATTAAGAGGGGGGAGGCATTAGAACCCCTGTTGCCCCTATTTATACTTATTCAATGAACACCTAATAGCAGTCACGGAATCGCCTCATCAGAATGATCCTAATCTAAATTTTGAACGAAAACTTAATTCTGCATGAAAATCCCATTTATATCAACTAACGGGGGGGGGGCATTAGAACCCCTGTTCCCCCTATTTATACTTATTCAATGAACACCTAATAACAGCCACGGAATCGCCTCATCAGAATGATCCTAATCTAAATTTTGAACGAAAACTTAATTCTGCATGAAAATCCCATTTATATCAACTAACGGGGGGGGGGGGCATTAGAACCCCTCTTCCCCCTATTTATACTTATTTAATGAACACCTAATAACAGTCACGGAATCGCCTCATCAGAATGATCCTAATCTAAATTTTGAACGAAAACTTAATTCTGCATGAAAATCCTATTTATATCAACTAACGGGGGGGGGGCATTAGAACCCCTGTTCCCCCTATTTATACTTATTCAATGAACACCTAATAACAGTCACGGAATCGCCTCATCAGAATGATCCTAATCTAAATTTTGAACGAAAACTTAATTCTGCATGAAAATCCCATTTATATCAACTAACGGGTGGGGGGGGGGGGATTAGAACCCCTGTTCCCCCTATTTATACTTATTCAATGAACACCTAATAACAGTCACGGAATCGCCTCATCAGAATGATCCTAATCTAAATTTTGAAAACTTAATTCTGCATGAAAATCCCATTTATATCAACTAACGGGGGACATGAGCCCCCCGTTCCCCCTCTTATACATATCGAATGAACTTTAAAAACTAATCAGGGAAGCGCCTTGTCAGGATATACCTACATACAAAATTTTAAGAGGATCGGATATTTTTATCATGAGTTATCGCGTTACGCACATACGCACATACATACAGAACGGGCGGGCACATAAGCTCTCAGGCTATGATAGCCTGTGAGCTAAAAAATAGCTTCACGCAAAGAGTGTGCTAAACTCCCCTTTAATTGAGACAATTTATTATAACGTACATTTTCAACATATTACTTACTTTACACCCAAAATGGTGGCAACTAAGTTGCCACTGCAAATAGTGTTTGTTTACCATTTGATAGTTGGTGGCTCATTACACCAATTTACAAGTGGAATTTCATTACACCACTTGGGGTGGCAACTTAGTTGCCACCCTTTTTGGTGTAAAGTAAGGGAATTTTTTTTTTTTTTTTTTTTTTTTTTTTTACAGTGTACTTTCAAAAGATGTTTCTTCTTTAAAACCTGATATTCACGTGATTGATGTTGTTCCGTGAAGAATTTCTGATTTCCTTTTACATAATAACTACTTTTATTGTACAAAGTCTCATTTATACTTTACTGTAAAAAAAAAAAAAAAAAAAAAAAAAAAAAAAAAAAAACTGACGATTTTACGGAAGTATTACTGGTAATCTGAACGCCAGTACTATTTACTGTTTTTTAACGGGAAAATTTCCGGAAATTCCAGAAAAAAACGCGAAAAAAAGGAAAATATTTTCCTTTATTTTTCCGTTAAAAAACAGTAAATAGTACTGGCCTCTAGGTTACCAGTAATACTTCCGTAAAATCGTCCGTTTTTTTTTTTTTTTTTTTTTTTTTTTACAGTGTTGATATGTTACGAAATCGTAAAGCGTGTAAATATACTTTCGTGTCATCGAAGAGTAAGTTAAAACCGCCGTATGCATTTTTTTTAGGACAATAAAAAAGAAGTTGGTGGTAAACACATCACGTGAAACCACTCCATCGAAATTTTCGTTTTAAATTTAATTACAGAAAATATGTTGTAATTCCAAAGCTTTTGAGCTGGATTGAAATATGTTTTTAAATATGTCAGACGTTCTTCTGACCATTTCAAATGCTATCCAAAATTTGAATTGATCAGAAAAACGCTTAACAAATTTCAAAATCGTATACATAAATGGATGGGTAATTGCCTTTTTAACATTTTCTTATGTTATTAAAAGGGTTTATGGCATCAGTTCGCCGTATGCATGTATATGTTCCTTTCTATTCTTCCTAAATACGCTTGGATTGCTTCGAAATAAGTGGATTAGAGTATTGTGAAGTATTGTATAAGTGGATTGAAGTATAAGTGTATTGAAGTTCACTACTAAATGTCTCCTATTAAAAATGGTCGAGAAATACTATTTGAAGTTTTTTAAGAGGGAGATACACTATAGTTCGGATGCATTGCATTCATGGCAAAGAAACATTGTTTTGTCATTCCGTAACAGGAAAATTGTCATTCAGTCACACTTTTTATTGTGACGTTTTTGCATCATTGGTAAAATCTAAACATGTTACATGAATAGCCATTATATACTTGCTTTAAATTCAAAAACTTGTATAATTTGGTTGCCAAATTTATTTTGCTATATTAAAAAATGCACAAAAACGTTCGGCGGAATGACAAAACACTAGACGTGCATTAATATAAAAAATATGGCTTTAAGGGTATTGTAATACATTAACTATTATACTATATTCATTCAGTTATTTTTAAAAATGCAAAATAAACGAAATTTATCTTTTATTTCCAAGTGTTCTTTTACAATACTATTTGCATACAATTGCAAGCATTTTACTTTTAGCCACGTTGTTTATTTGGACAGTTGCCATTTGCAAATAAAAGATAATAAAATAAGAATTAGTAAAGTGAAAGTTTTGAATCTAAAACATTAATTTGAAAATTTTTGAATTTCAATTATATTTCAATATATTTTTTTAACTTAATTTATAAAATACATAAAAAAAATTGTTTTGATCAAAATTGAACTTGTACAGAACTGCCCTTTTTATATTCTGATAGATCTGTACCAAATTTTCGATTGTTTAATTCAAAATATCTTTCTTCATGTTTCTTAAATATTTAATCAAGATTTTAAAAATGTAAACACTTAACCTCTCAGTGCATAAATACTAAAGAACATCGAAAACAAGTTCTCAAATAAACATAGTATCATTTCTATCAAGAAAAAAATATATGTGATTCTTAAGTAATTGAAAATTTTTAGCTATACTCCACGGAAAATGGACTACAGACAGTTCTGCATCACAAGTTATAATTTTACCCTAAAACATGAAACCCCTTTTCTTATTTATTGAAAGTTAGTTTGTCAAATAATGACTACACAAAGAAATCATGTTGCAAGTATATTTATTTTCTACTTTCAAAAGATGTTTCCTCTTTAAACACCGATGCTCATGTAATTGATGTTGTTCCGTGAAGAATTTCTGATTTCCTTTTACATAATAACTACCTTTATTGTACAGAGTCTCATTTATAATTGACATGTTACGAAATCGCAAAGCGTGTAAATCTACTTTCGTGTCATCGAAAAGCAAGTTAAAACCGTCACGTGCATCTTTTTTACGATAATAAAAAAGACGTTGGTGGTAAACACATCATGTGAAACCACTCCATCGAAATTTTCGTTAAAAGTTAAAAACAGAAAATACGTTGTAATTCCAAAGCATTTGAGTTGGATTGAACTATATTTAAAAATATGTCAGACGTTCTTCTGACCATTTCAAATGCTATCCAAAATTTGAATTGATCAGAAGAACACTTAATCTATTTCAATACCTTACACAATCTGGATGAATAATTGTCTTTTTAAAATTTTCTTATGTTGTTGAAAGGGTTTATGGCATAAGTTCGTTGTATGCATGTACATGTTCCACTCTAATTTCCCTAAATAAACTTGGATTGCTTCGAAATAGGTGGATTATTGAAATTCATTAATAAATATCTCCTATTAAAAATGGTCGAAAAATACTATTTGAAGTCTTATAAGAGGAAGATACACAATAGTATGGATGCATTACATCCGTAGCAAAGAAACATTGATTTGTCATTACGTAATAGGAAAATTGTCATTCTGTCACACTTTTTATTGTGATGTCTTTGCATTATGGGTAAAATCTAAACATGTTACATGATTAGCCATTATATACTTGCTTTAAATTCAAAAACTTGTGTAATTTGGTTGCCAAATTTAACTGTTATATCAAAAAAGGCACAAAAACTTTTGCGAAATGTCAAAACACAAGTCATGCATTCGTATAAAAAATATATGACTTTAAAACTATTGCAATCCATTAACTATTATACTACCTGCATTTATTTATTTAAAAAATGCAAAATAAACAACATTTACCTTCTTTTTCCATGTGTTCTTTTACGATACTATTTGTATGCAACTGCAAGCTTTTACTTTTGAGCCATATTGTTTATTTGGACTGTTGCCAGTTGCAAAAAAAGTTAATAAAATAAAAGTTAGTAAAATAAAATTTTTGAATCTAGAACATAAATTTGAAAATTTGGAATACATTTCAATATATTTTTAACTTAGTTTATAAAAAGTACATTAAAAAAATTATCAAAGTTGAAATTTGTATGGAATTGCCCTTTTATATTCCGATAAATCTATACTAAATTTTAGATTGTTTAATTCAAATTATCTTTCTCTAGGTTTGTTAAATATTAAATAAAGATTTCAAAAATGTAAACACTTAACCTCTAAGTACATAAAAGCCAAAGAAATACCAAAGAAAATAAATTCTCGAATAAACATAGTATCATTTTCTAAGAAGAAAAAAATATGTGATACTTAAGTAATTGAAATTTTTTCGTAATGCTCCACGGATCATGGGCTACAGACAGTTCTGCATCGCAACTTATGATTTTATCCTAAAAACATGAAACCCCTTTTCTTTTATTTATTAAAAGCTAGTTGGTCAAATAATTACTACACAAAGAAATAGTGTCGTAAGTATATTTATTTTCAACTTTCAAAAGATGTTTCCTCTTAAAACATCGATATTCACGTAATTGATGTTGTTCCGTGAAAATTTTCTGTTTTTCTTTTACAAAATAACTACCTTTATTGTAGAAAGTCTCATTTATAATTGATATGTTACGAAATCGCAAAGCATGTAAATATACTTTCGTGTCATCGAAGAGCAAGTTATAACCGTCGCGTGCATTTTTTACGATAATAATAATAATAATAATAATAAACGTTGGTGGTAAACACATCATGTGAAACCACTGCATCGAAATTTTCTTCGTAAGTTACAGGAAAATATATTGTAATTCGAAAACATTTGAGTTGGATTGAAATATATTTTAAAAATGTCAGATGTTCTTCTGACCATTTCAAATGCCATTCAACATTTGAATGGATTAGAAGAACACCTAATATATTTCAAAACCTTACACAATCTGGGTGGGTAATTGCCTTTTTAACATTTTCCTATGTTGTTAAAAGGATTTATGGCTTCAGTTCATCGTATGCATGTACATGTTCCTTTCTATTTTTCCTAATTACGTTTTGGATTGCTGCGAAATAAATGGATTATTGATTAGGAGACTACTAAATGTCTCCTATTAAAAATGGTCGAGAAATACTATTTGAAGTCCTTTAAGAGGGAGATACACTGTAGTTCGGATGTATTGCATTCATGGCAAAGAAACATTGTTTTGTTATTCCGTCACAAATCATTGTCGTTCCGTTACAAGAAAATTGTCATTCTGTCGCACTATTTATTGTGAAATCATCATATTATTAGTCCAAACTAAACATGTTACATGAATAGTCATTATTTACTTGCTTTAAATTAAAAAACGTGTATAATTTGGTTGTCAAATTAATCTGTTATATGGAAAAAAGCACAAAAACCTGTGATGGAATGGCAAAATACAAGACATGCATTAGTATAAAAAATTTTGACTTTCAGGCTATTTTAATACATTAACTAATTAAATATTGACATTTAATTTCTATAGATGCTTTACAATAAGCGTAAAGATCTAGGGGAAATAGTTTCTTAGATCTCAGAAAAATAAAGCTGAAAAACTAGTCTGAACTGAAGCCTAGTTCTCAGGAGGCGGAAATTCTGAACTGAGGTCAGATGCCTTATTCAAATTGAATGAAAACAAATTATATTACTATAAAAACTGCAACGTAATAAAAAAAGTCGGCTTTTGGCTAAAAGCTTCAAATTGGCTTTTGGATTAGCAAAAATCCGATAGCATTATAATCCATGAACGGTTGAGTTCTCTGTAAAAAGAACTAATCATGATAGAAACTTCATTTGAAATAGGGTTCGTGCTAGGGTAAACGTCAATAACGTCTAAAAATTTCAGCACAATCCCAGTATATTTACGAGAGTTAGACCACGGACAGGCAAACAGACGGCCAGACAAACCGAAATCATAAACATTTTTCAACCTTGTTGAAAGTGTTGAAAAATGTACTTTTAAATGCAATTTGTTTGAAAGCTGTATCTCAATTTGTTTTTGAGACGTTTATTTATTTATTTATTTATTTATTTATTTTTTTTTTTTTTGTAGTTTTTTATACTTTTTTTTTTTTTGTTATTGTAGCAGCAAAGGTATACCATTTCTGGGTATTAGACATGGACCAATCAGAAAACGAGTAAAATTCGGACATCACAAGGTTTTAGGTGTGCTTCTATCCCTATTCTTTACCAGCAGAAACAACCATTAAAAAAAAGAAAAAAAAAAGAATTTTATCAATGAATTGGGCTGATATTCATATTTTATTCAGATATGTTATTTCGAATCTATGTTTTGCTCAAAGATTTTGAACAACAAAATATGCAATAAATGAACGCATTTCACTTCGATTTTCACTTCGATGTTCCAAAGCGTTTTCTCTTTCTTCTTCATTTCAGTTATTATTCATTTATTTATTAGTAAAAACTAGATTATTTATAATTTAATTCGCTTTATTAAAAAATAAACGAAATGTATTTCAAAATGATTAGAATCGAGACACAAAATCTCAGAAGTGGTTATTTTTTTTCCGACTTAATAGTGAAATCAATTTCTGCCCGTAAAATTAAACATTACTAGCTTTTTAGCATCCGATGCTATTTCTTTCAGACAAGCTAAAAATGTCGTGTCATCAGCCCTGAATTTTCTAGTCAACCGATTTTGATAATTATTTTTTTTAATGAAAGCTATTTATTTGTAGTTGTGCCCATTTTAATTATTTTTTAATTTATTTCCATTTTTATATTTTATTTTTAATTTTAAAAGCTTTTTCATGACATTTCTTCAAAATGGTGGCAACACAGTTTAGCTTTTCTCTCGATAATAAAAATTTATTTTCTAAAATGATTGCGTATAATTATGCACTGAGTTAAAAAAATATATATTTACTGAGAAATAATATTAATAACGTAAATAAAATGACAGAAAATAATTTGATAAAAATTAATGTCTAAATCAAAATAAGAGAAATTTCAAATGAGGAAAATTATGTCATTCAGCAACCAGATAAAAGAGAATTACAATATTATTATGGATGCCTTTTTCATAAACAGTAACTTTTAAAGAACATTTGAAGAGAAAATGACGTCACTATTTAAAACATCGTATTTTTACTCATAACGATATTAGGTACTACTCTGTTATCCCGTCGACCAATTTCGCCAAATTATACAAATCGCCACATTAATAGCCAAATTATACATATTGACATAATTTGTATTTTAAATAACGAAAAAATAAATAATTAGTAGAATATTAATAAAAATATTAATAAAAAGTCGAAATAAAAATCAATGACATTTTAAACACATGAATCGTATTTAATGTCATTGAATGTGACATTCACGATCATCCATTATTGGCATTTAATCTTATAGTTTGGCGATAATTTTTTGGTCGATGGGATAACCTAGTAGTACCCGATATTATTTTTTTTTCTTTTTTTTAAATAAAGCTTTTTTTTTGTGAGTGCATATAAAATAAAATTTCTGAATTTCGCCGGCACTCATATTACAATTTTAACTGTAGATGTGCGAATATTTGAATGCAAAATTGTAACTGGCAAATTTGACATTTACTTTGTAAATATATTTATTATATATTGATTCAATGTTGTAATTACTTTTGCTTTTTTTAAAAACCAAATCGATCGGGTCTTTTAAACATTTCATTCGTCGAATTCGACGGGATTCCATTCGTTTTATTGTTAAATTGCATTTCCTTTTACTCAGAGTCTATAAAAAAGCGTTTAAACTAAAGAAAAAATCCGTTTTTGATGAATATAGTCAATGAAGAAGTAGCACGTCAAATTGTATCTCTTTATTATTCCACAATTCCAGTGTCTCAGAGAGAAATTGCTATTCAATTGGGTATTTCACGCCGTTGTGTTTGCTATTATATTGATAAACACCAGAAAAATGAAGTTAGTTCATTGTAATCTAAACGGGGTCGCCCTTCTAAAAAACTATCGATTTTTTTTTTTCTAATCGGAGGCGAAACTGAATTCTGCAATGGTAGAATCTACATTCATCTTGTACTATTACTTCTTTGAATGTCATTATTTCATGTGATTTACTCGAATTCATGTAGCTGAATATTAAACATAATTATGCATTCAATTGCAAAGATGACGAGAAAAATTCCATCATGACTAGACAGGGTGGCGATTGGTTAGATAAAAACACAGTCAATATAGATGATAAATACCAGTATTTTGTTAAAGTTAAGTTCAGTTTATATAATCTCTTTATATTATAAGTATTTTCTATGAGAAAATACTGGTAGTTTTCTCGTTTCATGACTGTGTTTTTCCCGGGTTTCCCTGAACACTCGCCACCCTGCTAGATCATATTTAAGCAAAATTTACAGATGATCTTTTTAAAAATATGCTTTTTCCAAATAAAATAAAATCATCCATTCCACTGTTGTGTATGAACCTGCATAAAAAATGGGCAACGCAATGTGGAAAGTGCCTTTTTAGGTGCGTTCGTAGTTAAGCACGCAACACCTATAGTCGTTATTCAGTCCGTCCATCCGTGTGTCGTCTGTCTGTCCGCGTATAATAACGCAAACACTACCCAACCGAATCGTTTGAAATTTAAAATATATAATTGTTTCAGGATTTTAACGAGTCATTTAAATTTCTATGAAAATCGGATTTATAGTTCAATTACAGGGATAGTCAAAAGCATTCTGTTACATGACGGCCAATGGAAAAAATTTGTTTCAAATGCATTTTAATGATGCTACACTCTTTCGAACATAAGAAATTTGATATGTATCTATGAAGCATATACTAAAATATACATGCTGTACAATCTGTGATACAAAGAATATTTTTTATTAATTTACAGGGCCGCAAAATGCATTCCATTACATAATGGTATAGAGGGGAAATTGTTTGTGGCACTTTTTAATTATATTAAACTATATCACATTTTATGAAATTGATATACGTTCCTAAAGTTTACTATAAGTTATTTCCTCTATAGTAGTAAGCAGATAGGTTTTACAGAGACGCACAAAAGATTTCGGCTACTGTTTCCGAAGTAGTGTATTACACCAAGATCTGAATATTTTAAAAACTTCGTTATTGTACGAATGCACCTCATTTGCTACGTTTGACGTGCAATTTTCGACTTTTTTATTTATTTATGTCAATTTAAGAAAAGTCTAAAGTTCAATGTGATTTCCGTATTCAGTATATCCTTACTAATTTCAGATATACTAACAAGGAGAGTATTTCTTTCAGCACCACTTATCGAAATATCCAGTGTTTTTGACGTCATCCACGTTACAACAAACATTTTCGTAGAAGAAAAGTCCCGCATTCACCAATTCAAAGGACGTCTCAAAAAGATCAACAAGTACATCAAAATGCTGCAAATTTCCTTAGCATTTCTAGGAAAAAAATCGTTGCTATAAAACAATCATTTATTTTTGATAGCAAATTTCAACAAGCGGCTGACAAGCATAAGCATTGATATCCTTTTTATCAACATATGGTAAAAGACTGCTTATGATAATGAAGACTAGTTTTTTTTAGCTCACAGGCTATCAAAGCCTGGGAGCTTGTATGTAACGCGATACTTATGATAAAAATATAAAATTTGCTTCACATTTTGGATGTAGGTTTAATGTGATAAGGAGTTTTCCTAATTAGTTTTGTTAGTTCATTGGATAAATATAATATAGGAGGAATGGGTGCTTCCCTCTTAAGTTAGATTAATGAGTGTTTTCATGTTGAATTATCGTATTTCATTCAATTTTAGATATAGGATAATTCTGATGAGGTGCTTCCATGATTAGCTTTAGCTGTTCATTGGTTAAATATAAATAGAGATGGGAATAGGGGGCAACATCCCCCTTAATTTAGGTAAATGGCTTTTTTTCGCAGAATTTAACAATTAGCTTCAAATTTTGGATATAGATTCATTCTGACAAGGCGCTGCGCTGACTGATTTTGGGGCTTCATTGGTTAAGTATAAAGGGGTGGGAGATTTGTGGGGAATGGGGGGGGGGGGTACTCATCTTAATTCAGGTAAATGAGTTTTTCATGCAGAATTAACCGATTTGCTACAATTTTTGGATGTAGGTTTATATTGATAACGCACTTCCCTAATTAATTGTAGTTTTTTTTTTTTTTTTTTTTTTTTTTTTTTTTTTTTTTTTACGTATAAAGGAGAACGAACGGGCAACTACCTCCCTTAAATTAGATAAATGGGATTTTATGCAAAATTATCCAATTTGCTTTGCTTTAAATTTGGATACAGGCTCTTTCTGATAACTCGAATCTCTCAATAGTTTTAAGTATTTAATGGTTAAGTATAAGGGGATAAAGAGGGAAATCCCTTTTAAATTAAATAAATGGGTTTTTAGGCAGGATTACCCGATTTGCATCGAATTTTGGATATAGTCTCATTATGATAAGGCGTATCCCTGATTAGTTTTAGAGGATTCCATGATTAAGTATAAATGGGGAAAATGGGAGAGCTAGTCTCCCCCCTTAAATTTATTTTTAAAGTATTCATTATTCCTTGAAAAAATAAGGCTGTAATATACAACAAGTGTGAATAGCCTGTGAGCTCAATGCCATCAGTTTAATTAGGCAATATTCTTTTTATTTGATATACATTTTATTATACCCAAGTTGACTCTATTCAAATTCTTCATAGTATCTAAAAGATTTTTTATCAATAATGTTTGTATTAATAGCTTTTTTAAATTAGTATTTATTCAGAAAACTTACAAATATGTTTAAATAAATGAACTAAATATGGGTGGTTATAAAAAAAGATTATCATAAATCAATACATGCAAAGATAAATTTCGAACGCTTGAAAGACTGATATTGCATTCTCTTCACTATAAAGAAATATTTAAGCAATTTTTTTAACGAGAAATTCAGAATATATTTCAAAATAGTCTGATTACAATTTAACATACAGTTTTTGTGGTCATTCTCACAACTTTTTTTTTTTTTTTTTTTTTTTTTTTTAAAGTAGCACTAATGACGGAACAAGAGACCCTTAACCAAGTACAGTGCATTTTTTAAATTATGCAGACAGAGTAGATAAAGCTCAGAAGGAGGTACAATATTTGAGCTAAGAAAGTTTAATTTACAAATTTTGCACATACAACCGCCCAAAAATAAAAAGAGAACACCCAAAACATTTTAATCTGAAAATTGTCGCAGAAAAACTTGAAAATGAACATTCGATTGGGAATATTTTGATTAAACATATACTAAATTTTATGCAAACTCAGGTAAATGTTCTATAAATAAATAACTATATAAATAAACAGTTATGCATAAAAGTGTGATTTTTTTAGAGTTAAATATGAATATTTCAGCGCAAAAATTAGGCATTCGTCGGACGCATATTCCGCCCCCCCCCCCCCTCCTTGTACGTGGTGCATATAAACTCTATAACACATATACAGAATTTCTCAAAAGAATTCGTAAACATTTAAGTCTAAGGGTTTATATTACTTACAGAGGTTTTTAATTGTATTTTCTAACTTAAATTAAAAAAAAATATATATATACACTATAGCTAGTGTTACATTATACTATTTGTTATTTTACAAGTTTCAATGGATTATAAAATTACTCTTAGAGCAGTATTAAATTACTATTTTTTTAATTAATTTTGCTCATGCGATATTACCAAAAACTGTAGTATTAAGATATTTTTACTATATTTTAGTTATGTGAGTACTCTTCTTATGTGAACTATAGTGCCTGCATACTATATTGTGATGTGACTGATATTGTAATTTAAATGACAGCCGCTAAAATTAAGATTTTTTTTTTTAATTGATTGTGGTGATGCATTGTGTTTGCTATTTTGTAAGTGTTAATAAATTGTAAAATTAGAATTAAAATGTTAGTAGATTAGAATTTATTTTTTAAAATATTTTATCTTTTGGCAGATGTGCATTTTCTTTAGATATAAAGGGGGGTTTCTTATGAATTTTAGTGTCGCCATCTTTTATTCGTAAGAGAAACGAAAACGAAACACTACCTTGTGGTCAAAATTATATGTCTCACCGCCGCGTCGCTAAGTAATAATGTTTTATTACAATTGTATATCAGTTATGTTTTTTGTTGAAAATATTAATCTTATTTCATACAAAATAAAAACACGAATCATTTTTATTGTTATGCTCATAAATGTCATTAATATATAAAGTTTAAAAATGAAATTTTAAATAAGACGTGTAACGTAGTGCTTTGTTTCTGAACTGAACTGCAAGTACATATTTATGTAATATAGCGTGACATGTTTTAAGGGAAGAGGGGCCAGGTATAGTGAAGTATGACAAAGGTGAGTGAGGTTGTCAAAAATATTGAAAAAGTGTGATATCATTTATAATAGCCCCATTTATAATGAGAATTTACAGCAAATTGCATTAATGTCTTTTTCGAAAACAATCTCTTTCAAACTGTATTAAGATAAAACCTTTCTAAAAGAAAAAAAAAAACTACGCATTTTTGAAGATTTATTATATTTTTAATCCATTTCAAGAATTCTAGTCTTTCATTTTTCAGTAATGCATATTGCATCAACTTCCGTTTTACGCGGATTAGAGCATTTATGCATTCTGAAAAATGAGATTCATCAGAAGCAGTAATTTTGGGAAGAGTACAGTCGGCTCTCGTTAATTCGAAATCGGATAATTCGAATCTTCGCTTAATTCGAACTAAACAAGAAGTCCCGTAATTTTCAATAGCAGAATAATGTTAAACATTTTCATTAATGGGAACTCATTGTCTCTTGACTTCGTTTAATTTGAACTAACGGCATTCTGATTTATCATTTTTCCTTAATTTCTGCAGGACTTCAGATCCTTGAAATAACTTCCTTTCTTTCATTTTTCTCTGTATTGTTCTGAACAAGTATACATATAATCCCATGAATTTGACAGCCACTTTTTGTAGTAGACCGTCTATCCATCAATGACAGCTCCACCCCATCTTGTTTTATGCTTGTTCCTCATCCCTTAATTAGTTTATGTATTTATATCTTTTAATTTAATACTAAGTCATATTCTAATGATAACAGTCAAAATATATTTTAAAAAATATTACAACATAATTTCTTTGTAATAGTATACCTTTAAGCAGGTTTTCCTGTCATATATTCCGTAATTCGAACTCTGGATAATTCGGAAATTTCTTGTAGTCCCGACGAGTTCGAATTAACGAGAGTCGACTGTATTATGAAATCCAGGGGCGTGCGATGAAAAAACTGCGCTCTGGGTAAAATGTCAGTTTGGAATCCCCTCCTCCAACTTTTTCTTGTGATAGGCCAAAAATTGCCTTAGTAGTATAAATTTGCGTATCCTTGGTGACCTCCTCATTCGCCTCCCCACCCCCCTTTGGCACGGTGCTGCGCTGAAAATCGAGACGCCCTGCGAAAGTCAGGATAGTTGACAATATTATCTGACATTACTCGTAAGAAATCTTAGTTTGAGAAATAGATTAAAATACAAGCATCGGCTAATTTATCTAAGTAATACGCCCCATAATATCATAAATAACTTGAATTTTAGTCGAATCTAAATTGAATTTGTAACATGCTTTGGTAATTTTTTTTAAGAAACGGTAATATTTATTATATAATGTGTACATTATGTAATAAATTTTACCGTTTATTATTTACACCGTATTATTTTATAAACTAGCAAAAGCCATGCTTTGTTTGGATTCGCGAAGCATTATTTCATTAGATAACTTAAAAATATATTTTTTAACATTATTTGTACTACTTGATTACCCCGTCGACCAAAAAAGATACCGCCAAACTAAAAGATTAAATGCCAATAATTATGATAAAATTGTCACATTCACATGACATTAAACTCATATCACGTGTTCGTTACGCCATCATACAGTGGCGAAGTTGTAAGAGAAACAGAGGGTATACGCTCAATACATAGGATATACCCTAGAATGTATGCACTAAAGCTTTCTTGAGCAGCAGAGGGTACATGGTGTTCCTTTAAAAAATCCTGAAGGTAATACGGTTCATACCCTTTTATATCCTCCAACTCATCCCTGGTCATCAAGTGATTTTTAATATGAAGTTTTATTTGTATTCTTATTAATGTTTTATTAATTTATTTGTTCTTCCGTTATTTAAAATAAAAATTACGCCAATTTGTGTAATTTAGTGAATAGTTTGGCGAAATTGGTTGAGGGGATAACCGAGTAGTACCAACCATTAGTAGATAACTAATTGATAGTGCTTGGTAATCCCGCCGACCAAAAAATTATCACCAAACTATAAGAGTAAATGCTAGTATTGGATGACCGTGAATGTTTCATTCAATGAAATTAAATGCGATAAAGGTGTTTGAAACATCATTAAGTGATTCTGTTTCGACTTTTTATTTGTATTTTTATTAATATTTTACTAATTATTTGCTTTTTCGTTATTTAAAACAAATTTTTTTCTCAATATGTATAATTTGGCTATTAGTTTGACGATTTGTACAATTTGGCGAAATTGATAGACGGGATAACCAAGTAGTACCTTGGAATTTAATCCTGAAATTTAGCGTAACATTTTTGGTCGAGGGGGTAACCAAGTAGTACCCAAAAATGCACTGTGATATAGTATCAATGGAATGAGGTAATAAAGTACAAAATTCTATAATATCTTGATTAAATGCCTACTGTATTCAAGCTGACGAATTTAATGCGATAAACAGTAATAACTGGATGAAATTGAGCAATTAATTTCTCCTCAACGAATGTTAAAATCTTCAATATTTAGGGATGTGGATCAAGATTCATATACCATATTATTAGTTAAAAAAAGAATATTTAGTTCATTATTTACTATACATTTATGGCAAGTCTTGCAAGATCCGGCAGATTGAATATGCATGCCAAATTAACGACGATGACAAAATTTTACAAAAATATAATTTTAAATTTCTTTGTGCATCTTTGAAGTTTAAAGCATTTTTCCGAGCACATTCCCTGTCAAAATAGATTCGTCATGTCATCGTTTTGGCACATATGTCATATACGCACCACATAGACACTATTTTCTTTTCAGACGCCAATGACATATAAGCACCGGGCTACTTAACTGGCGACAAAATGTCGTTATTTTGCTTCACATGGTAACCCTGATGTTGCTTAGTTATTAATAAATTGTTCATTTACTTTTATATTCTTTTCTCAAATAATATAAATTGTTTTGTTCTATAGATATGAATTAAACTTTTTAAAATTTATTGTTATTTACTTTTTAAAAATATGTATGGTAACTGGTATTTGAAAACGAAGACTTTGCCAAATTGGCGTCGGAAAAAATTGCACCAATGTGATGTGTATATGACGTCTATGCCGTCGTTTTTTACGCTGATAGCTAGCCTCTTGCCTTAATGATATATCATATTCGCGTTCTTTTCAACCAGTGAGTGTACGTTTTCGTGGAATTTTTTTTTTTATAAGAGAGCTAATATATTCCATAGATTGTTTAAAATGACAAATTGGTTAAAATAAAACGGTAAATTATTTAAAAATATTACTACGTGTACCAAAAAAAAAATATATATGTATCATTTGGTTCAAATTTCAACCTTCAAAATTCAAACAACTCTTTATATAATGAATTTAACAATTAATTTTATTTGTTTACTATTCTTTTGTTGCCACTTTACAAAAAAAAAAAAAACATAACATAATTATTTTAATATGCGTAAGTGTCATTAGCGCAAACGATTTTGCCGGAATAAAGAAAATATATTTTATTTATTTAATTAATCATGATTCTACCTGTAATTGCAACTCCATGATTTCTTTTCTTCTGAAAACATGCGTTTCATTTTTTATTTCAAAATTTCGTCCGTAATGGAAAAACATGTAAAATAAATTAATTAAAATAATAATTTTTTAAAGGTTATTCTGTAAAAAAAAATATTGTGCAAATCTACAGATCATACTTTATTTTTGTGTTTAATTTCAAGTCAAAATAGTGAATAGATTTTTTATAAAGTGTACGACAAAATGTAATTTGAGTGGCCTAGTAGAGGATTCGATTCGCTCATCCAAATAAAACATCCTGCGACAGTATTACAGTAATTAATCGTATATAAATTATAAAAGTATGAAAAAAATATTAAAACAAACTTAAAGAACACTTTTCAAATGTCTTGTGGAAAGCGAGATTTATAAATATAACATTGATGTTGATTTATAACAAATTTGAATCTACATCAAAAAACTATAAAAACAAGAAATAATCAAAAAGGATTAATTTAACCAATTCTCCATTAATTTCTGGTGGTAAGACAAATGAACAGTACTCACAAAATAAAATAATCCATGATAAGCACAAACTGTAATAGCTATGAGTTAAATTATTACAATGAATAAATAACATTAAAGATTAAGTTGTTTTGTTATAGATTTGACTGTATGTACCAATAAAAGACATAACTCTATCTTAGTATATAATCTATATTACGGTTGGGATTTACATCTATATATTTTATTTATTAAATAAATATAGAAAGTATGCAACTACGTATCCAAAACGCTTGTAGGTTCACAAATATAATATTCGACATTTACTAAGTAACAGCGAATGTATTTCACTTAACCCTTTCGGGTCTTTTCAATTTTTAGAAAAAAATTAATTTAACATTAATAATATGAATACTACCTATCCAAACAGTTTAATTGGTGTTTAACGAATATTTCATTGTCTGAAAGATAACTAATGTTGTTGTTTTGCGTACTATTCAATTAATATTCATATGACAATAGGCTTCAATTTTTAGAAAAAAATAACTTTTACATTAATAACTTGAATACTAACTATCCAAATTGATTAATTGGTGTTTAATGAATATTTCATTGCCTAAAAGATAACGAATGTTGTTGTTTTGCGTACTATTCAATTAATATTCATATGATAATAGGCTTCGATTTTTAGAAAAAATTCCTTTTTACATAAATAACATGAATACTAGTTATCCAGATAGATTAATTGGTGTTTAACGAATATTTCATCGTCTGAAAGATAACGAATGTTGTTGTTTTGCGTACTATTCAATTAATATTCATATAACAATATGCTTCAATTTTTAGAAACAAATACTTTTACATAAATAACATGAATATTAACTATCCAAATAGATTAATTAGTGTTTAACGAATATTTCATTGTCTGAAAGATAACGAATGTTGTTGTTTTGCGTACTATTCAATTAATATTCATATAACAATATGCTTCAATTTTTAGAAACAAATACTTTTACATAAATAACATGAATATTAACTATCCAAATAGATTAATTAGTGTTTAACGAATATTTCATTGTCTGAAAGATAACGAATGTTGTTGTTTTGCGTACTATTCAATTAATATTCATATAACAATATGCTTCAATTTTTAGAAACAAATACTTTTACATAAATAACATGAATATTAACTATCCAGATAGATTAATTGGTGTTTAACGAATATTTCATCGTCTGAAAGATAACGAATGTTGTTGTTTTGCGTACTATTCAATTAATATTCATATAACAATATGCTTCAATTTTTAGAAACAAATACTTTTACATAAATAACATGAATATTAACTATCCAAATAGATTAATTAGTGTTTAACGAATATTTCATTGTCTGAAAGATAACGAATGTTGTTGTTTTGCGTACTATTCAATTAATATTCATATAACAATAAGCTTCAATTTTTAGAAACAAATACTTTTACATAAGTAACATGAATATTAAATATCCAAATAGATTAATTGGTGTTTAACGAATATTTCATTGTCTGAAAGATAACGAATGTTGTTGTTTTGCGTAGTATTCAATTAATATTCATATAACAATAAGCTTCAATTTTTAGAAACAAATACTTTTACATAAGTAACATGAATATTAAATATCCAAATAGATTAATTGGTGTTTAACGAATATTTCATCGTCTGAAAGATAACGAATGTTGTTGTTTTGCGTACTATTCAATTAATATTCATATAACAATATGCTTCAATTTTTAGAAACAAATACTTTTACATAAATAACATGAATATTAACTATCCAAATAGATTAATTAGTGTTTAACGAATATTTCATTGTCTGAAAGATAACGAATGTTGTTGTTTTGCGTACTATTCAATTAATATTCATATAACAATAAGCTTCAATTTTTAGAAACAAATACTTTTACATAAATAACATGAATATTAACTATCCAAATAGATTAATTAGTGTTTAACGAATATTTCATTGTCTGAAAGATAACGAATGTTGTTGTTTTGCGTACTATTCAATTAATATTCATATAACAATAAGCTTCAATTTTTAGAAACAAATACTTTTACATAAGTAACATGAATATTAAATATCCAAATAGATTAATTGGTGTTTAACGAATATTTCATCGTCTGAAAGATAACGAATGTTGTTGTTTTGCGTACTATTCAATTAATATTCATATAACAATAAGCTTCAATTTTTAGAAACAAATACTTTTACATAAATAACATGAATATTAAATATCCAAATAGATTAATTGGTGTTTAACGAATATTTCATTGTCTGAAAGATAACGAATGTTGTTGTTTTGCGTAGTATTCAATTAATATTCATATAACAATAAGCTTCAATTTTTAGAAACAAATACTTTTACATAAGTAACATGAATATTAAATATCCAAATAGATTAATTGGTGTTTAACGAATATTTCATTGTCTGAAAGATAACGAATGTTGTTGTTTTGCGTACTATTCAATTAATATTCATATAACAATAAGCTTCAATTTTTAGAAACAAATACTTTTACATAAGTAACATGAATATTAAATATCCAAATAGATTAATTGGTGTTTAACGAATATTTCATCGTCTGAAAGATAACGAATGTTGTTGTTTTGCGTACTATTCAATTAATATTCATATAACAATATGCTTCAATTTTTAGAAACAAATACTTTTACATAAATAACATGAATATTAACTATCCAAATAGATTAATTAGTGTTTAACGAATATTTCATTGTCTGAAAGATAACGAATGTTGTTGTTTTGCGTACTATTCAATTAATATTCATATAACAATAAGCTTCAATTTTTAGAAACAAATACTTTTACATAAATAACATGAATATTAAATATCCAAATAGATTAATTGGTGTTTAACGAATATTTCATTGTCTGAAAGATAACGAATGTTGTTGTTTTGCGTAGTATTCAATTAATATTCATATAACAATAAGCTTCAATTTTTAGAAAAAATTACTTTTGCATAAATAACATGAATATTAACTATCCAAATAGATTAATTAGTGTTTAACGAATATTTCATTGTCTGAAAGATAACGAATGTTGTTGTTTTGCGTACTATTCAATTAATATTCATATAACAATATGCTTCAATTTTTAGAAACAAATACTTTTACATAAATAACATGAATATTAACTATCCAAATAGATTAATTAGTGTTTAACGAATATTTCATTGTCTGAAAGATAACGAATGTTGTTGTTTTGCGTACTATTCAATTAATATTCATATAACAATAAGCTTCAATTTTTAGAAACAAATACTTTTACATAAATAACATGAATATTAACTATCCAAATAGATTAATTAGTGTTTAACGAATATTTCATTGTCTGAAAGATAACGAATGTTGTTGTTTTGCGTACTATTCAATTAATATTCATATAACAATATGCTTCAATTTTTAGAAACAAATACTTTTACATAAATAACATGAATATTAACTATCCAAATAGATTAATTAGTGTTTAACGAATATTTCATTGTCTGAAAGATAACGAATGTTGTTGTTTTGCGTACTATTCAATTAATATTCATATAACAATAAGCTTCAATTTTTAGAAACAAATACTTTTACATAAGTAACATGAATATTAAATATCCAAATAGATTAATTGGTGTTTAACGAATATTTCATCGTCTGAAAGATAACGAATGTTGTTGTTTTGCGTACTATTCAATTAATATTCATATAACAATAAGCTTCAATTTTTAGAAACAAATACTTTTACATAAATAACATGAATATTAAATATCCAAATAGATTAATTGGTGTTTAACGAATATTTCATTGTCTGAAAGATAACGAATGTTGTTGTTTTGCGTAGTATTCAATTAATATTCATATAACAATAAGCTTCAATTTTTAGAAACAAATACTTTTACATAAGTAACATGAATATTAAATATCCAAATAGATTAATTGGTGTTTAACGAATATTTCATTGTCTGAAAGATAACGAATGTTGTTGTTTTGCGTACTATTCAATTAATATTCATATAACAATAAGCTTCAATTTTTAGAAACAAATACTTTTACATAAGTAACATGAATATTAAATATCCAAATAGATTAATTGGTGTTTAACGAATATTTCATCGTCTGAAAGATAACGAATGTTGTTGTTTTGCGTACTATTCAATTAATATTCATATAACAATATGCTTCAATTTTTAGAAACAAATACTTTTACATAAATAACATGAATATTAACTATCCAAATAGATTAATTAGTGTTTAACGAATATTTCATTGTCTGAAAGATAACGAATGTTGTTGTTTTGCGTACTATTCAATTAATATTCATATAACAATAAGCTTCAATTTTTAGAAACAAATACTTTTACATAAATAACATGAATATTAAATATCCAAATAGATTAATTGGTGTTTAACGAATATTTCATTGTCTGAAAGATAACGAATGTTGTTGTTTTGCGTAGTATTCAATTAATATTCATATAACAATAAGCTTCAATTTTTAGAAAAAATTACTTTTGCATAAATAACATGAATATTAACTATCCAAATAGATTAATTAGTGTTTAACGAATATTTCATTGTCTGAAAGATAACGAATGTTGTTGTTTTGCGTACTATTCAATTAATATTCATATAACAATATGCTTCAATTTTTAGAAACAAATACTTTTACATAAATAACATGAATATTAACTATCCAAATAGATTAATTAGTGTTTAACGAATATTTCATTGTCTGAAAGATAACGAATGTTGTTGTTTTGCGTACTATTCAATTAATATTCATATAACAATAAGCTTCAATTTTTAGAAACAAATACTTTTACATAAGTAACATGAATATTAAATAACCAAATAGATTAATTGGTGTTTAACGAATATTTCATTGTCTGAAAGATAACGAATGTTGTTGTTTTGCGTACTATTCAATTAATATTCATATAACAATAAGCTTCAATTTTTAGAAACAAATACTTTTACATAAATAACATGAATATTAAATATCCAAATAGATTAATTGGTGTTTAACGAATATTTCATTGTCTGAAAGATAACGAATGTTGTTGTTTTGCGTAGTATTCAATTAATATTCATATAACAATAAGCTTCAATTTTTAGAAAAAATTACTTTTGCATAAATAACATGAATATTAACTATCCAAATAGATTAATTAGTGTTTAACGAATATTTCATTGTCTGAAAGATAACGAATGTTGTTGTTTTGCGTACTATTCAATTAATATTCATATAACAATATGCTTCAATTTTTAGAAACAAATACTTTTACATAAATAACATGAATATTAAATATCCAAATAGATTAATTGGTGTTTAACGAATATTTCATTGTCTGAAAGATAACGAATGTTGTTGTTTTGCGTAGTATTCAATTAATATTCATATAACAATAAGCTTCAATTTTTAGAAAAAATTACTTTTGCATAAATAACATGAATATTAACTATCCAAATAGATTAATTAGTGTTTAACGAATATTTCATTGTCTGAAAGATAACGAATGTTGTTGTTTTGCGTACTATTCAATTAATATTCATATAACAATAAGCTTCAATTTTTAGAAACAAATACTTTTACATAAATAACATGAATATTAAATATCCAAATAGATTAATTGGTGTTTAACGAATATTTCATTGTCTGAAAGATAACGAATGTTGTTGTTTTGCGTAGTATTCAATTAATATTCATATAACAATAAGCTTCAATTTTTAGAAAAAATTACTTTTGCATAAATAACATGAATATTAACTATCCAAATAGATTAATTAGTGTTTAACGAATATTTCATTGTCTGAAAGATAACGAATGTTGTTGTTTTGCGTACTATTCAATTAATATTCATATAACAATATGCTTCAATTTTTAGAAACAAATACTTTTACATAAATAACATGAATATTAACTATCCAAATAGATTAATTAGTGTTTAACGAATATTTCATTGTCTGAAAGATAACGAATGTTGTTGTTTTGCGTACTATTCAATTAATATTCATATAACAATAAGCTTCAATTTTTAGAAACAAATACTTTTACATAAGTAACATGAATATTAAATAACCAAATAGATTAATTGGTGTTTAACGAATATTTCATTGTCTGAAAGATAACGAATGTTGTTGTTTTGCGTACTATTCAATTAATATTCATATAACAATAAGCTTCAATTTTTAGAAACAAATACTTTTACATAAATAACATGAATATTAAATATCCAAATAGATTAATTGGTGTTTAACGAATATTTCATTGTCTGAAAGATAACGAATGTTGTTGTTTTGCGTAGTATTCAATTAATATTCATATAACAATAAGCTTCAATTTTTAGAAAAAATTACTTTTGCATAAATAACATGAATATTAACTATCCAAATAGATTAATTAGTGTTTAACGAATATTTCATTGTCTGAAAGATAACGAATGTTGTTGTTTTGCGTACTATTCAATTAATATTCATATAACAATAAGCTTCAATTTTTAGAAACAAATACTTTTACATAAATAAAATGAATATTAAATATCCAAATAGATTAATTGGTGTTTAACGAATATTTCATTGTCTGAAAGATAACGAATGTTGTTGTTTTGCGTACTATTCAATTAATATTCATATAACAATAAGCTTCTTTTTTTAGAAAAAATTGTTTTTACATAAATAACATGAATACTAGTTATCCAGATAGATTAATTGGTGTTTAACGAATATTTCATTGTCTGAAAGATAACGAATGTTGTTGTTTTGCGTAGTATTCAATTAATATTCATATAACAATAAGCTTCAATTTTTAGAAACAAATACTTTTACATAAGTAACATGAATATTAAATATCCAAATAGATTAATTGGTGTTTAACGAATATTTCATTGTCTGAAAGATAACGAATGTTGTTGTTTTGCGTACTATTCAATTAATATTCATATAACAATAAGCTTCAATTTTTAGAAACAAATACTTTTACATAAGTAACATGAATATTAAATATCCAAATAGATTAATTGGTGTTTAACGAATATTTCATCGTCTGAAAGATAACGAATGTTGTTGTTTTGCGTACTATTCAATTAATATTCATATAACAATATGCTTCAATTTTTAGAAACAAATACTTTTACATAAATAACATGAATATTAACTATCCAAATAGATTAATTAGTGTTTAACGAATATTTCATCGTCTGAAAGATAACGAATGTTGTTGTTTTGCGTACTATCCAATTAATATTCATATAACAATAAGCTTCAATTTTTAGAAACAAATACTTTTACATAAATAACATGAATATTAAATATCCAAATAGATTAATTGGTGTTTAACGAATATTTCATTGTCTGAAAGATAACGAATGTTGTTGTTTTGCGTACTATTCAATTAATATTCATATAACAATAAGCTTCAATTTTTAGAAACAAATACTTTTACGTAAATAACATGAATATTAAATATCCAAATAGATTAATTGGTGTTTAACGAATATTTCATTGTCTGAAAGATAACGAATGTTGTTGTTTTGCGTACTATTCAATTAATATTCATATAACAATATGCTTCAATTTTTAGAAAAAATTACTTTTGCATAAATAACATGAATATTAACTATCCAAATAGATTAATTAGTGTTTAACGAATATTTCATTGTCTGAAAGATAACGAATGTTGTTGTTTTGCGTAGTATTCAATTAATATTCATATAACAATAAGCTTCAATTTTTAGAAACAAATACTTTTACATAAATAACATGAATATTAAATATCCAAATAGATTAATTGGTGTTTAACGAATATTTCATTGTCTGAAAGATAACGAATGTTGTTGTTTTGCGTAGTATTCAATTAATATTCATATAACAATAAGCTTCAATTTTTAGAAAAAATTACTTTTGCATAAATAACATGAATATTAACTATCCAAATAGATTAATTAGTGTTTAACGAATATTTCATTGTCTGAAAGATAACGAATGTTGTTGTTTTGCGTACTATTCAATTAATATTCATATAACAATAAGCTTCAATTTTTAGAAACAAATACTTTTACATAAATAACATGAATATTAAATATCCAAATAGATTAATTGGTGTTTAACGAATATTTCATTGTCTGAAAGATAACGAATGTTGTTGTTTTGCGTACTATTCAATTAATATTCATATAACAATAAGCTTCAATTTTTAGAAAAAATTGCTTTTTACATAAATAACATGAATACTAGTTATCCAGATAGATTAATTGGTGTTTAACGAATATTTCATCGTCTGAAAGATAACGAATGTTGTTGTTTTGCGTATTCAATTAATATTCATATGACAATAGGCTAAAAAAATATTTTTTGGAGATGTTTAAAAATATTATAGTATTACAATAAGTTTTAACTTACGTTACAACTTTTTAATACTGGTTGCGCTTTATTACACATGGTTCTTTCAGGAAAGTAACCCTTGGTTTAAATTTAAAGAGTGAAATACATGTATAAAACAAAAGAATCGCAAACGGTGCAAAGATAATTAAGAAATAGTAACAATTATTATTATTACTAAATGCCTAAACGTTAATGAAGTCATCATGTAAATGCATAGACACATACTAACATTAGTACATGTAAATAGTAGGAAAAATATATGTTTATTTCCAGTGGCGCAGTCAGAATTCGATTCTAGGGTGGGAAAGGTGAGTTTCTGATAAAGGTGTTTGCCGATTATTTGAATCACCGGTTAATAGAATCAGTATTTTTACTGTATCAAATCATAATGCATTTTTTCCGCAGTTACGTTGATCATGTTTCATTTAAACAGCGTTTACAATATTAGAGTTAGAAAACATAAAAGCCAAGAAAAGACAATAATGAATCTACGTGTCAATCACTAAAATCAGTATTTCGGATGTTCCTACCACATGACATTACATGACATCGATTTCGGCCTTAAGTAATGTAAACTTTTTGAAAATTTCGTTAAAATATCTTTGTTATTGTTAAAGCACTCGAAAAATATCTGGGTTCAAATTGAACAGGATATCACCATTATTTTAGCATAAGACGTCTCAAAATAGTGACTTAGTTCAAATAATTAATTTCATTTAACTAAACCCTTAACTTCACAGATTAAAGTAGAATTTTTGTCATTTAAGTGAATCACTGTGTTAAATAAAATCTGATTCAACAAAGCGGCGGATTCAGAAATGCGCCAAAAGTTTAGATATTAAATTTGGTTTCGATTCATATAACCGGCAATTATAGCGATCTTTCTTAGCTCTGGGAGGGGTTTAACCCAGGGCTATAGAAGATATATTATTCTATAGTCCTGGGTTTAACCCCAAATCCACCCACCCCCCTTGGCTGTGCCACTGGTTAAAAGACATGTAATAATACATCAGACCGGAAGGATTAATATGTAAGTCGGGGATGCTGCATCTTGTTGAATTGTGTTGCCAAAATTCAATAGTTGTGCAGTTAAAATGTTTAGTGCTGCCATCTGTTTGTGGTATATGCAAGCGCTTATTCTTACACTAATTTTTTCCTTGTTTAAATAGCTTGGTGTTTGGCTTTATTTTTAACTGTTTATAAAAAACTTTAAGAAATCAAACTGACATTTTATTTTGGTTTTTGAAATAAATTGAAATGAAATAAAAATAAATTGTGTGTAAAATTATAAAAATTCTTGATGTACTGCGTACTGGTATCGTCAATACCGGAAAAACACGATGTTTTGAAATTCTTTAGTTTCAAATTTGCTTGCATTATGAGCTTTTAAAACATAATTAAATAACTTTTTCACACATTTTCTGCCTCCTTTCCTGTTATTACCAAGGAAAAAAGTTTAATACGCTAAAATTTTTAAATTTATATTTTATTATATTTAAAAATTAATGCATAAAGCACAATTTTTTTAAATGTTTGTGTAGTTTGTGTGGATGTTATTTTTAGCAACATGCTTATGAAATACATTAACATACAATATCTACCATTTAACCCTTTGCGGCGCAGAGTAAATTCATTGCTTCATTGTTGAAATTGATGACTGACACCGGAATTCGAAAACATTTTTATTTGTAATTAAGAAAAAGCTATTTTGCAAGAATTCAAAAAACAAAAAATTTTTTAAACAAAATTCCGGTACCAAAATGGCGTTTGGGAATTAAAATTAAATGGTTTCATAGGTATACCACCGCAAGGGGTTAAGGAAAAAGAATAAAAATAACATTCTATCTAAACTTAAGCTGTAATAAAAAAAAAACTCTTCGGTTCTATAAAAAAATGTTATTTTATCGGTACATGGCAGTTAATTTTTGACACCATAATTTATTTGATAAATTTTTTAATGGTTTTCTATGATCGAGCGCATTAAAATATATATATTTGATGAAGACTTGCGATTGGTGATTTGTTATTTTTATCTATTTTTTTGTTATTTTTTTGTTATTTTTTTTTATTTATTTATTTTTTATTTATTTATTTATTTATTTATTTTTAACATAGCCCGACCAGTGGCCGAGAAGATCTGACATCTCAACTGGTAGACGGCAGGTGCTGGGTTCGAACCCAATCGCGGCCGTCGGTCTAACCGTTCGGAGTTGTGGTTTTCTTCGAACCTTGCGTAAATACGGGTTAGGTTCCCTTAGATAGACCCCCATGAAGGGCATTCCCCCCTGGTCCTATATCCCTAGAGTAGATAATCGGACGACACAAAATAAACCAAACAAACTTTATTTTTAATCCCTTCGCGACGAGAATTTTTAATCTTTTACTTTTTAATCTTTTAATCTTACCAGTTTTTTGGCCCCACCAGTGGCCGAGAGGTTCTGACCACTCAGCTGTTAGACGGCAGGCGCTGGGTTCGAACCCAATCGCGGCCGTCGGCCTAACCGTTCGTGGTTTTCTTCGAACCTTAGGTTTTCCTTGGGTAAATACGGGTTAGGTTCCCTTAGAAAGACCCCCCACGGAGGCCATTCCAGCCTATATTCCACATGTTGATAATCGGCCGTTATAAAATAAACCAAACCACCTGTTTTTTAGAACAAAAAAAATTATGTGACTGAATTGCAAAAATGCTTTGATTAAATAAGATAAACTTTACAATAAAAAATAACTGGTGAAAATAATGGATTCTCCGGACTTTAAGTGGCACGTGTAACGGTAGCTCATTCCCAAGGGGTTAATGCCCCACCAGTGGCCGCGAGGTTCTGACCTCCAAACTGGTAGACGGTAGGTGCTGGGTTCGAACCCAATCGCGACCGTCGGCCTAACCGTTCGAAGTTTTCCGTGGTTTTCTTCGAACCTTGCGTAAATACGGGTTAGGTTCCCTTAGAAAGACCCCCACGGAGGGCGACCCACCCCATAGGGCCTATATCCCATAGCGTAGATAATTGGCCGACAAAAATACACCACCCAAGGGGTTAATGGTTTGGTTTGGTTTATTTTATGTCGGCCGATTATCTACACGTGGAATATAGGCCCGAAAGGGGGAGGATGCCCTCTGGGGGTCTTTCTAAGGGAACCTAACCCCTATGTACGCAAGGAAATCCAAAGTTCAAAGAAAACCACGGAAAACTCCGAACGGTTAGGCCGACGGCCGCGATCCAAGGGGTTAATGAACGGAAGAAAACTTGTATATCATCAATATCCGTTACAACAAATTTCTTCATTTACTATCTTATTATTTATTTTGTGATAAACACATCCCTCACCTGCAAGAAGGGGCCTCCGTGGCCGAGTGATTAAGGCTCCGTTCAGATTGCAATAGTCTTCCGTCAACAGAATTCTTTGAAGAGTCTTTTGTATAGGACTCATTTGCGGTTTCTTCATAATAGAACGAATGGGTGGGAACAAAATAATCGGGAGATAAGCAGGTCCACCTTACTTGACGGAAAGATTCTTCTTTTGCCGGACAACCCACCCTTTCCTGCAAAACTCATTAAGATCAAAAACTCCACGTCGCCACAACAAACAAGCCGACAAGAAGCGGTCAGGTCTGTTTTGGTCTTAGGACACCACGCCGCTAATCGCCTGTGAGCGTAGGAGACTGTGGATTCGAATCCCGCTGGCTCCATTGCACACACTTTTTTTGTGGAGCTCCTGGTTGTATTTCTCTTGTGTTGTAAAATTTCCGGGTGCTATTTCGTCCCTGTATATTGACGATGACTTATAAGCAGACTTTCATGTCGAGCACACAAATCAGATATATGTGTTTTACAAATAATAACCCGCAAGAAAAGTGACAGATCTAGGCAAAAGTGAATTTCACAGGAGTGGCAAAGGAAATTTTGCATGTTTTTGCTGTAGCATGAAATTATAACAATTAGCTCTGCATGCAAGTAAAAAAGAAAAAAAAAAGTGCAGTGCACAAAAGCATAAAACATTTTAAAAATGAAAACTTAGGATGAGGTTTAAAAGGTTGATTAATTTTACCCCCACACAAGATCCACACCTCTTCTGTGGTCACAAATGGACACATAGCGTAATAAAGGGATTTTCCGTATAGATATCCACTCATGAAACTATTTGTGTAGCAAGAGACACTTTTTGCCTGTTATCGTAACGAAGAGGAACCCGTCGAAATTCGACGAAAGAAAATCTTTCAGAAAAAAGCTGTTTTTGAGTTATAATAAATCTACAAAATTAGTTACAGTAAAAAAATGCATCTTATATTAATCAGTCTAACTCTCAAACAAATATTATTTTAAGCTAAAATTAACAAAATACTATAAAAATCAGTTATTCAGATTATTAAACGAAACAAAACAGAAATTCACCGGATTTTATAACAGAGAATATTTTTGAAATAACATACGTCTTTTAATTTCTATTTCTTTCTTTCTTTTCTTTTTTTTTTTCCCTTCAATTTTAAGAGAAAATGAAGTGATTCTGTTGCCACCATTACAAAATTAATACTGAAAATAAAAAAATAATAATAATATCTCAAAAATATATTGCGATACAGCTTTGAAACAAATTGTATTTAAAAGTAAATTTTTTTCTCTATACGACGGTGTAAAAATTTAAAATGTGCGATGTTTAGAAGTGTAAAATTTGCAGTAGGAAAAATTTCAGAACCGAAATTGCAGGAAAAAGTGTTGCCATTCGCAAAATGGCGTATGCGTTACGCACAGATATGTTTGGCCTTTATAATACAGATAAAACACAAAATGAATTTTTGTAAGCTATGTCACTTTTCTTACTTTTCTTGCGAGTAAGCAATATTATTAATCTAAAAAAAAAAAAAAAAGAATGGTACATGTAAATTCAATTTTATCATGGAAAAATTATTTACCTATTTATGTTCGACGTATGTTATACGCTTTTCATGTATCCTCGGCTACATTAAAATTATGTGGAATAGTTCTCAAACGATAGGAGCATACCCATACCCCATCGGGACGAACGTCTTTTGCGAAATTTATTATCTTCTATCACCTTTTTTATTTTTTTAAACAGAAATTTTTGTCTAATAAAATCATGAAAATGCTTTGATCACCGTATTTACTCGTGTATAACGCGCACTTTTTTTTTCTTCAAAAAAAAATAGAGCAAATCTCCTAGGTGCACGTTATACACGGACTATTTTTTTACTGCTGGATGTAATCACACAATATACATATGAATCAAGAAATGTATTCAAAGAAAACATAATCACTCGGAAAATCTTATTTAATTGAAGTATCACTGCATCTTTTTTCCCTCCTTGCACTTTTTTATACATTAACATTAAATAAACGCTATTTAGAAATTCTCACTGCCGTCACTCACTCCTACCAGCCATCAATCACTCACAACCAGAAGTCTAAAAATGTATTTTTGCCTTGTTTTTGGCCTGATGTAATGTTTGTTTCGACTTTCTTTACTGAAATTCATTTGGTCATTCATTCATTTGCATATGAAATTTACGGTGCTCGTTATATACGAGATTTTAAAAAATCGCAATTTTTTTCTTGTTAAGTACGGGGTGCGCGTTATATACGCGTGCGGGGTATACACGAGTAAATACGGTAAATAAGGAAAATTTAAACTAAAATTTTACTGCTGAGGATTTTGAGCACCTTATGCGGCAAGTATATTAGTCGCTTCGTCCTCAAGGGATTATAGAAGGACGAAGAGGCAGGAATATTTCATTTCTTAGTCCTGATACTGCATAATATCGTTAGACATTAGATTTAATTTCCCGTTTGAAACTGCTGCTCGTATTTATAAGTGTATTTCTGAGGCTTGAACTCCAATCCTAATTTTCATCGGGTAAAACCGGATATTTTAGATCACATAAAAACGTACATTCGAAAATAATGATTGAAAAATCGGTAAACAATCTCCAATAAGATAAGTCAAAACTATACGGTCAAGAGTAATTATGAATTTTTAAAAAAGGAACATCTATGAAGAATCGAGTGAATAACTATTTGGAAATTTCTGAAATGGCAATGAAGATGATTCTGCGACCGATATACTTGCCACATAAGGTGCTCAGAATTCTCAGCTGTAAAATCTTAGTATAAATTTTGCCTTATTTAATCAATTAACCTTATTTTCAGAACATTTTTTGCTCCTGCACCCCTTTTGGTGTGATGACACCGACATAAGATATAACCTACATTGGAGCAAGGTTTCTCATCATCATTTTGACAGCATTATTTTTTAAATCGATTTGTTAGTTCCCGAGATTGCTTGAAAATCGAAATTTAGAACGTTTTTAGAACGCTTTTAATACATTTTCACTCTTTTTAAATTTCGTATTTTTTAGGAAAGGTTCTTTGAAACCATTTATATCTTATAAGTAATTAACATGCCGAATTTCATGGTTTTAAACCCTTTAGTAACACAAAAATCACATTTTTAGAACTTTTTCTGCTTCTGCGCCCTCCTTGCGTTAGTGGCATCGACACACTATAGAGCCAATGTTTGATTCGGGGCGAACACCATCATTTTGGTACGATTACTTTTGAAATCGATTCGGTAGCTCCGGAGATTACCCCCTACAAATAAACAAAATTTACCTCTTTATAATATAGGTATAGATAAAACTAACATGCTTTTTTGGCAAGCTAATCCTAATAAATGAACGAAAACGAGGTCTTCTGTTCAAAATGGTTTAAAAAATTTTCACTCAGACCCCGGTATGTCTAGCACATTTGTTCCCAAAATAATTTAACGCATTCAAAATTTTATTTCTCCAGTTATTGGAAAGATCCTTTTTTATATGACTGTAAAAAATTAAAAAAAAATATCAAAGTTCACATTGAAATAAATTGGCCAAAGTTAAATTGTACAATCAGTATATAAAAAAAAAGATACATCTCAAAAAATCTAATCGGCAAATTGTTCCAGAAAAAACTTTAATAACCCTGGAATTATATCGTCTTTCACTTTCTGTTAAAAATAAATAAAATAAATAAAAATTTTTAAAAATGAAATTTGACAAATTGCAACGATCATTTGGAAATTTTTCTTTTTAACTAATCATAAATTAACTAAGAACTTAAACTTTTGTCCACAAAAAATTCTAAATTAAAAAAAAAAAAGAAGAAGAAGAAGAAAAAACACCTATTTTTACAGACTGTCTATTTTCTGATTAATCAGAATGCTCTATAGAATTTCATTTGGCGTTCTCATTTCTCAGAAAATTTTGAGTCTATAAAATCAAAGTTAGTTTTTCAATATATTTAAAATAATGTTTACTGAAAAATAATGCACAAGCAATTTTCATTACTTTTCAGCTTTCTCTTTACATTTCAGATCTCCTTATACTCAACACTATCTTTCATCAGTATAACAAAAAATATATATATAGTTACAGTTTAGAAATATAGAAAATATAATAAAAATTATAAAAATGCATATTTTTGATTCTCTATGAAGAAAAAAAGAACAGAATTTAAATCGATTTTTAATTTTTTCAAGCTAAAATAAATTGACAGAATTTTGATGTTCTGGAATAATAACGCCACAATAAGTTTCTACCAATTCTCGCTTAATTTTCGATTTTTTTTCAAACAGATATAGGATTTGATGCAGCAACTTATTGAATATTTTAGCAGACGTGCATTCATAAAATGCAATGGCTTGATTTCTTGACCAACGCTATTTGGAGTTTTTACCCACCTGTATGGGTAATAATGCCTGCAAACAAAACTATAAAATAAGATGGAATAATGGCATGTAAATTGACCAGATCTAAAGATACAAACTCTACAACCCTAGATAGGTAATAATACCATGCAAACAAAACCATAAAATATGATGGAATAATGGCATGTAAATTGACCAGATCTAAAGGTACAAACTCTACAGCCCTAGATGGGTAATAGTGCCATGCAAACAAAACTATAAAATAAGATGGAATAATGGCATGTAAATTGACCAGATCTAAAGATGAGAATAATGAAATCCAGATACAACTTAAGGATAATGAAGTAAAATTGGGATTTAACTCGCAGGCCTTGCCAGCCCAGATTTGAGCTTCAGGCCAGGCGCACACACATACAGTTCTCTAAAAAGAAAAAAAAATAAGAATATTGAAAACAATCTTGTAAAATAAAATATTTAAATTTCAATTAAAAAAATAATTTCATAAAAAATTGATGTTTTTCTAATCTTTTTTTAAGGCAAGCTGTAAAGCGCAGGTCTTTTAAATCAGGAAGTAATATTACTATTAAAAAAAAACACATGAACCTTTCTTATCGTTACCCATGTCACGTAAGGTATGCCTTATCGCAACATTTGTCTACTCATATTTCAACTAGTCCCCATTTCACAAGATGTGGATCACTATCTTTTTTTTTAATAAAACGATCAAAGTTCTTGTTCCATGCAGAATAAGGACCTGACTTAAAACTCTTTGTTTGGATTTGGGGAAAAGTTATACGATAACCTTTCCTTAAAGTTATTGGGATTATGTAATAATCATGATTGTGGAAATCACATGTATTGCGCATGATAAATCAGATAATTAATTCGCAAAATAAATATCTGAATATTTTGCATTTAAATTAACCAATCAATATTATTTTATAGAAAATAAATCATCTTGTAAAACAAAAATTAAAGTGAAAACTTTCTGGTGAGAGTCCGGAAAGTCTAATTAAAAAATCAGCCATATATCATGAAGGATGTTTCGTACGTCATTGTAGAAGTGAGCAAAATAGCATGACGTGCGCTGCATGCGTCATAGGGCGCAAGAAATTAAACTGATTTTAAAATATACAGTTATCGCAATTATAGACCCTCTATCGGCGATTTTTTTTTTTTTTCAAATTCAAGGAAAATTTGATGACCATAGCCAAAAACATACATAAAAAATTTAATTAATTTCTATGGATAACTTTATACATTTTTCGATAGTAGTTCAAATGGCAAAAATTGCTGTAACAGTGACTCCTTCCAATTGGGCAGTTCTAAATTGAATGAGGATTTACTTGCCACAACTAAAAACATGTACAAAAATTTTGGTTCAATTCTATGCATAACTTCACACACTTTTCGATGATAAAATGACGCCACATGGACAGACAGACATTTTGTATGTTCATATTTTAATGATTTCTGAACCCTAAAACGTGTAAATCCGAGGAAAACTGGAAATCAAAAAAAATTTCGATTACAATATTTTTTTCTATTGAAAATAGAAGAAAATACAAAAGAAAAGAAAAAGAAAAAGAAAAGAAAAAAGAAAAAGAAAAAGAAAAAAAGAAAAAAAATGTTGTGAAAAAATATTTTTTACAGAAATATTAATGAAAATATTAAAAAAGTCGGAAATTGCACGTCAAGCATAGCAAATGTGGTGCGTTCGTACTATAACGAAATTTTAAAATATTTAGATCTTGTGTAATAGTATACAGTACTTCGGATACAGTATAGTAGACAAAATCTTTTGTGTGTACTTGTAAATACTATCTGCTTTCTATTATGAAGGAAGTAACTTATAGTAAACCTCAGCAACATATATCAATTTCATAAAATGTAAAATAGTTCAATATAATTAAAACGCGCTCCAAACAACGTTTTTCTCTATATTATTATTGGATACTTTTATGTGGCTATGTAAATTAATAACAAATATTCTTTGCACCACAGATTGTACAGAATGAATATATTAGTGCGTACTTCATAGATGCATATTAATTTTATCATGTTCGAAAAGGTGTAGCAGCATTGAAATACACTTGAAACTATATTTTCCCACTGGCTGTAATGTAACGGATTATCCCCGTAAATAAACTATATATCCGATTTTTATAAAATTTGAAATGACTAGACAAAATTGTGCAACAATTATATATTTTAAATTTCAAACGATTCGACAGGATATTTTTTGCTATGTTATATGCAGACTGACGGACAGATGGACTGACAGACAAACGAATAGACAGACGGACGGACAGAACGAAGACTATAGGTAAAACGTAATTACATATTACGAATGCACCTAAAAATAATTTACCGTAAATTTATTAAAATTTTATATCTTTATTATTAAAAAAATTAAGGATCGAAAGTTTTTCTGTTTTTACATAAAGTTAATGTTTACTCTAAAAACAAAATCTGAAGTTAATTTGGGTGTTAGCGTTGAAAAGAAAACGTAAAATTTCGTCGAAAACCGAAAGTAGAAATTTTTCACGAATCCAATAGGGTATTTTTTTAAAGATATCAGAAAAGAAAATGAATTATTTAATAAAAAACAGCTGAAAAATAACTAGACTAATAGTAATTAAATCACATGATTAAAAATAAATATCTTCTTAAAATTTACGCAGCTGGTTCATTATATGTCTATAAAGCTGATTAAACATTCCTAGAATAGAGAGAATATGATCAGTATCTCAAACAGGAACCAAATATTTTAAATAGGTAAATGGTTTTATGTAAGGATAGACCGATATAGATTTTGAAATAGAAAAGTGTCTTCGAAGTTTATTCATATATTCATTTCTTGCTTTTTAATTTTCACTCACGTCTTGAATATCGTCTCAAGTTATAATTGATAACTATAAACAGTGAAGTTAATAGCAATAATTAAAATGTATCTTATTTCAGCCGATACAGTTCAAATCAATGAGTAATATTCGAAATTACGGTAAGGAGAAACGATATTTTAAAAATACAGATAGTTTCGGTCACAGCAGTTAAAGGTTATGACAGAAATTGTAACTAAACTAGTGTGAAGCGCTCTATGAGACAGCAAGATTGAAAGATGAATAAAAGACATGACTAACTCATAGGATGGTATTTTTCTACTTAACGTTTTGTGCAGAACTCTTGTATAGTTAAAATTCACCGATTCAAAAGTCGCTGGTGATAGTACCAAACTTCCAAACGAAACAAAATTTCGATAATGTTTGTAGTTAAACTGAAAATTATAAGTTAAACTATAAAAATTGAAAAAAGCAGTGGTCTCTGATACCTTTAAAATCAATTAAAGGTTAATATTTATCGGAAATCTGCCGAAAAACAAAAGATTCTCACCCCCGTATTTGCCTTATTTGCTTCTGAATTGCTGCTAAAGAAGTGTGTTTTAATAATTATTTAAAATTTAGATTATAAGCCTCCCTCCCCCCTCCAAAAAAAACTTTTACTTTTGAAAGAAAGAGAGGGGGGGGGATCATCAGTAAAAAAAAATTATTGGATACTTACGATCAGGAATCGATTTTCGTACAGGATTCAGAAAATTCACATGATGCCTTTCGCAGTAATTCGGGTAATAATAAGTTGGTACGCGTTTAACCAAATCCTCATAATAAATAGTAGTATCTTCCACCACTACTGATGTATTTCCATGGATCATATCATAAAGATGAGCAGAGTTAGAAAGTTCTATATCTATAGGTAAAACTCTTGCCAAAACGCACAACGCTTCAGTTGAAATTGTACGATATGTACGAATTACAGTGGCGGTCAAAAGTTTCCGGCGAGCAAAAATTTTTCAGTTTATTTGTAAGTATACCCATATGAAGAGGAATCTCAAAGTGATACTTATACAATTTATTGACATAATAGTTAGGAACTTACTTATAGAAGAACGTGTAAACATCAATAAATTTAATTGAAAAAATTAAGTGTAAAGGAAAACGGATGTTCTCAAAAGTTTCCGGCCACCTTCACAAGTTTGTAAAAAAGTGATATTGTAATAAAAAATTACAGTGATCTACAACATTTACAATTAGTATTTTATCGTATTACTATTTTATTAGCTTTAATAATAAGTACTGCGGCGCAGCAACGCGACATTCATACATTCAACGGTTAAAGATCGTCTATGGTACGTTTTTTCCACCTTTCTTGCAATTTTGGCGAAATTTCGGCTGAGTTGGAATATTTATATTGGCAGACTTTTGCCAACTTCTTTCCAAAGATTTTCTATTGGATGCGTGTTAGGCGTTTGGGCTGACCATTTCAAAAACGAAATTTTTTGTGTGGAAACCGTTGCTTATCGAGGCTTGCATACATTATTTATGTCGTTATCATGTTAAGAAAAAAAGTTGCGACCAAATTTTTTCTCTAATAAGGCAGAAAATGGTCTTGCAAGATATCCTTATACATTGTATCATTCACTTGGCTGTGGATTTCAAATAACGGACCGACACTTTTTGAAGAAAATACTCCCCACGGCATAACGTGTCCCCCGCCATGCTTCATTGTAGGAATAACATAGGTCGAATGATATCTTTTGACATATTTTTAGGTCATGTCTGCCATCACTTCCAAAACTGTTTTGAATTCGATTAATGGAAAAATAGAACTTTTGTCCAGTTTTCACTTGACCAGACTTTGTGTTAATTGGAAAATGAAAGTAGGGTACGTCTGTATTTTTTTTAACCTCGGAAAATTTTTTAACACCGACTCTTCCATAAAGTTTTGTATCACGTCAGCATCATAACACGGTAGACAAAGTTATTCCAGTAATGTTTTCATTCCGTAAATCGCAGTATATTGCAACGGAATTTTCATGCGGATTATCAACGGTTTTTCTACTGATAATTCTGTCCACAGGAATAGTAATTTTCCGGGTTCTCCCGGATCTCTGAAAGTCCTGAAAGCCATGGCCATCTTTATATAATTTTTAAATATCGTTTACAGTCGATTTTACCGATCGATAACTTAGCCGCAATATCGCGGAAAGATTGGCCTTTCAGTGACAAAATAATCACTCATTTATGAACAATAATTGTTGAACTTTTCAAATTTGAACACAAACTATGCTATACACGTTGATTCATTCATAAACACAACCAAAAAACACTTTACGAATAGAAAAAACTAAAGAATGATAAGTGGCCGGAAACTTTTGAAAACATGTGTTTTCTTTTATACATAATTTTTTCAATTAAATTTATTGATAGTTACACGTTCTTCTATAAGTAAGTTCCTAACTGATATGTCAATAAAATGTACAAGTATCGCTTTGAGATTCCTTTTCATATGGGTATATTTACAAATTAACTGAAAAATTTTTGCTGGCCGGAAACTTTTGACCGCCACTGTATGGTCAACAGACAAACTCGCTAGCAAGAGGACAATGTGCGAATACCATGGTACTTAAGGTCATGATACCAGACCTCATGTCCGAATGATATCTGCTTTTTTAATACAGTGTTGTACCAAACCTTTAATAGGTCTAGAGAAACCCCTATATCTCTTACTCTCACTTTTCTCATATTGCAAGTAAAGGACACAACTTTACTTCGAATCATCTCAAGATATCTAACCAATTGAAGGCACTGTCTAGAAGAAAACCCAAATAAAGAATATTATCCTTCACATGTATTGATCTACCACTATGTTTAAAAATAGGACGTCTCCTTTTCATGGTATTACGTCCAAAAAGCATGGAAACCGTTTTGGTATTATTAAGATGCAAGTTGCAATGAGCACAGATAGTAGAAAAATTATTCACAGTGTTATTCATTTTATTCTCAAGTGACGCTCTAGTGTCCGCACCTTCAACAACCAGAGTCATCAGCGTAAGAAATTAAATTCAATGCTACTTCTTTACTCTATTTAAGAATTCGGTCTGCAACTATTGTCCATATCAAAGAGCCTAAACATGAACCCTGTGGGCAACCACAGAACAGTCTAAACCATCGAATGCCATCGGTAAATTTAAAACCTATAAGTCTAAATTAAATATAATTCTTGAATACTTCTTTCAAGTAATCGTAGCAAGTGATCTATTATGTTAGCAACCACATTCCAGCCAAGCATGTCAAATGTTCCTGCTATATCGAATGACACAATCGCACAATATTTATAAAAGTTTCTTTAATCTTCTCGCGAAGAGAGGAAAGCGCAGTCAGCGTACTCCGTCCCTCGCGAAAACCATGTTGGTCCCCGTCGAGGTACGCAGCAGCCTCGAGCATTACTGTGATTCTAAGTTTCAGCAGCCTCCCATAGACCTTTGCTATAATAGGTAACAGGGTAATTGGTCGATATAAACGATAAGAGCCCTCTGGTTTATTACTTTTCTTAAAGAAAATAACAACTCCCATCTTCCAACTGACCGGGAAATGTGCATATTTAAAGCAAGTGTAAAAAATTGACAACATTAAAAAATTAAAATTATAACATAGATTCTGCACAATTAGCGCATCCACATTATCAAAACCTGAAGCTTTATTATTATTTTGTTATTTCAAAACAAAATTTTGTTCTTTCATGGAGAAAGGGCGAAAATCTGGATCATTCGTGTAATCCGATGAGCTTTCATAACTATAAGTATTTTCAGGTACATTGTCAACCTTAAAATGTTCAATCATTACTTGATGAGCTATGTCATCATATGCGTCGAAAACGGAGGAATTCTCCATGGTAGAAAAAGCCATATCTTGGTAGTTAAATTTTTTACCAGAGACGAACTTAAAAACGTTACCATATGCTTCATTAGTTCGCTGACAATAATCTAACCAATTAGAACGCTTCGCTTTTCTAATTTTTCTTTTATATTCATGACGTAATAATATATACGATTCTCTATATACAGGATTGTCTAAATTCTTTATATAACGTTTATAAGCAGCAGTAACTTTATTTCTCAATACTCTCAGTTCAGTAGTATACCAAGAAATTGTAGGTTTATAGGAAATATTGCCCCGACGAAACGATCTTTGAAGTACATATTGGAGATATTCATTGAAATTTTCAATCCAATCGTGCAGAGAAGCCGGACCATGCAGTCTCATAAGTGATGAACACAGTAAATCATGTTTTTCACTGAATAATTTATTGAAATTCTGCATTGATTTATTCTTTGTTTTGAACCTATCATAGGTTCTAAAAACTGGATTCAAACACAACGAAAACACTATATATCGATGATCTGAGAAAGAAAACACTGTATCATCAACATGCCAATTCTGTAGAAAGGGAATAATATCAATCCCCAAGCGGGTAAGATCAGGTCTTCCAATTTATTGCCGAGAACATAAGAATGGGGAGCAATCTCTGAGGTATTCACAAGTCTAAGATCTGTTATCATGAGATAGTCTGCAAAAATTTCTGTTCTATTATCTTCACGTGTATAGCCAAGTATACGTAATGGGACATTAAAGTCACCGCCGATAATCATGGGGGAAGCTTATAATCGAAATTTTGCGGCTGTTATTGGTTTAAAGAAAATTATTTTTTTTTTATATTACTTCTACATTCAAAGCGTCAAATACGTAGCTTTTTTAAAGATGAAAGTAAACAATCACTGCAAGTTTGGAACAAATGAAATAGAAAAATTTGCGAAGTTGTTTAACGTAATACTTATTGTATAAGCAATGCAAAAAACATTGTTGTGAACAGTTTATTAAAACAATACTTAACATTTATTGCATTTTAGAAAACATTTAATTTATTTAAATTACAATTGCACGTAAACGAGCTTGTTGCTCTTTATGTACTTGCTGGCAGATGTGTTTGTAGAAGCTTCAATACAAAATGAACTTTGTATGACGGAAATATCTTCTATTTCATGAAAATTATAGATATTGGAGCTGACATTGCTTCTCACGAAGTTAACTGAAAGGAACAGAATCACAGAATGATTACTAGGGTACTTATGAACTGTTCATATCTGTCCAAAGTAGTCTGTTCACAAGTGCCCTACATGGCTGCTCAAGATAAATTGATAAATCATTTTTTCAATTTTAGAATAAAATAAAACATTTCACAAATATTTTTTGGTGTTCATAGTATATATTAAAACATTAAAATTCAAATTAATTAATAAATTAATAAAGTTATTAGCGTATCAAGTTTTAACTGAGATTTTACTTTTGAGATATATAAATAGAGTTTCGACCACTGAGGATGGGGACAAATAAAATTCAAAGAGCTTCAAAAAAATGTTACCATATGTCTACAAGTGCTTTAATTGTTGGTAATTTTTTTTCAAATAAAAAAAACGTATAATATCTAGTGGAAAATGGCAATGTTCACATATGCCCTATGTTTACATGTGCCCCAGTCTTCCCTATAATAAATGAAGATTTTATAAGTCGCAAAAGTGCTTCTTAATTTTATAGGGAATATTTTGCAGTATACTACATTAGAAGAATTTCTCTGATAAAAAAGGTTAAAGTTTTCAACTTTTCTAATCACAATGATTTAATTTTATCCCAAAACTCAATCACTCATGCAATTATCCACTTATGATTAACCTTTCTTACATTAAATAAGAGTAAAAGTCATGATAAGGCATTAGAATTTTTTGAAAAAAATATAAAACTTACGATACGTTAGATACATGAATATTTCACGTGGATACGTGATAGAATCATGAATCAGTTTTCAGTTCATCTGATTTCACTCTGCGATAAAACTATTTCTGGTAGCTATAGTTACTATATTTAGATATCTGAATATATTAAAAGAGAATATTTCCTTTTAATTCTCTAAAAAACTTCAGAAGTTAATGCTTTATGATATAATGATTGACGTAAGACTTGTCAGAAAAAAAAATATAGAACCAGTAGCATAAGTTAAATTTTCGAATACCATACCTTATATGAAAATAATTGGAGTAATAAGTCAAAATGCTTTTCAGGATTAGATCTCTTTCATACTTGAATATAATCATTAATAGTTTACCTTAAAAAGCTGATTATAAACATTCATAGAATTGAAAGAAAATCTTTATTACACTGCTCAAAACAATTAAAGGATATTGCAGTTTTAGGTGGATTTTGTATCTGGGAAACTTTTCAGCTGATTGATACATGGTCGACAGACATAGTAGGTTATATGAGAATAAATTACACATGTTTGGCAGAAAAAAATGCATTTTATTGCGCATTTGTGTACAAAAGGAAAAAACACAGTTTGTGCATATGAGAAAAAAAGAATAAGAAAAGGTGTTTTCTTCAAAGAAAATCATTTTCAGTAGGGGGTAGGTTTCCACGGGCGGCCAGCAACGTTGAACACCTTTGAGGCATGGACTCAATGAGGCTATTAATGACGAGTTGGGGTATTCTGCCCCACTCTTCCAGAAGAGCTCTTTCCAGTTCTTGGACAGTTTGTGGGGGTTGTTGGCGGGCAGAAACTCGTCTTCCTAGAGCGTCCCAAACGTGCTCGATTGGATTCATGTCTGGAGAACACGCTGGCCATTCCATTCGAACGATTCCTTCCTCGAAAAGGAAATCCTCCACCAGGTTTGCACAATGTGGCCCTCAGTTATCGTCCATTAAAATGAAGTTATCTCCGATTGCTGCAGCGTAAGGGACTACAATAGGTCTGAGGATCTCATCCCTATATCGGCGACCAGTCAGAGCTCCATCTCGAATGATGTAGAGGTCAGTGCGCCCGTCAATGGAGATGCCACCATACACCAACACTCCTCCACCCCCAAATCTGACACTTTCGTGCACGAACGCAGGAGTATTCCTACTGCCACGATCCCTCCAGATGAAAATACGCCTATTATCCGGATGCACAGAAAAACGGGACTCGTCAGAAAACAGAATATTGCTCCATTCATTTCTCCTCCAGTTGACATGCTCGGTTGCCCACTCCCTGCGGTCGCGACGATGCCTTGATGTTAATCTAACACATACCATCGGTCGGCGAGCATACAGACCTATAGCATGGAGCCGGTTTCGGACAGTCTGAGTTGAAATCGTGGTGCCTGTAGCCGAGCGAAGGTGTTGTTGGAGAAGAGCAGCGTTCATGTTTCGGTGTCTCCGAGCTGTTAACGCTAAATACCGATCTTCATTGGGCGTTCTTGCCCGTCTACTACCTTGCCCTGGTCTTCGGACTGCACATTCACTCTCCAAAAAACGGTTCCAGATCCTGGAAATGACACTTTGTGACACTCCAATGGCTTGCGCTACTTCGGTTTGAGTTTGGCCCCCTTCTAACCTTCCAGCAATTCTCCAAGATTCTGAATCTGTCAAATGACTTCGCTGAGACATCGTACTCATCGAAACAAAGCAATCACTGAATGCCGATCATCCTTGTCTTCATTCTCTTTTATCCAGTTGAAAGTCAAATTTCATTCGCTGCCGCTGAAGCGACGTTTTTGACGTCGAACTTAAAATTCGCATACTCCACAGTTTGAGAACCAGAAAAATTTGCATTTGTGATTATCTTCTTCTATTTTCGGCAAAAAAATTTTCGTTTATATCTTTTTTTTATATAAAACTTCAAATATCCTTTAATTGTTTTGAGCAGTGTATTTCAAAATAAAGTCCACGCCAGTAAAAAAGTTGGGATAACTTTGTAGTAATAATAAGCAATTGCAAAAATTTGCCAGAAAAAAATATGGAACCAGTAATATAAGTTAAATTTTCGAATACCGTACCTTATATGAAAATGAATGGCGTGATAAGTCAAAATGCTTTTCTGGATTGGATCTCTTTCATACTTGAATATAATCATTAACAGTTTTCTTTAAAAAGCTTATTAAACATTCTTAGAATCTAGAGAAAATGTGAAGCATTTCAAAATGAAGGCCATGCCAATAAAAAATTTGGGATAACTTAGTAGTAATAATTACAACAATAATGTATAATAAGTCAAAATAAGTCATAAGTTAAATAAGTCGTGATAAATCAAAATGCTTTTCTGAATTGGATCTCTTTCATACTTGAATATAACCATTAACAGTTTTCTTTAAAAAGCTTATTAAACATTTTTAGAATTGAGAGAAAATGTTGAGAATTTCAAAATGAAGTGCATGCCAATAAAAAAGTTAGGACAATTTAATAGTAATAACAGTGAATTGTCTTAAATGTCTAGTTTTGGATGAAGAGGTGGTAGAACGGGTACCAACTCACTGAGTTCGTCACTGATCTCATTTTAAAAATAAAATAATAATAATAATAACTGTTACACCCTTAAAAAGCAATATAATTATGTTTGAGTTTTTACGCATCTTTTGAATTAATTTTTTTGGCTGTCCATTTCATTATTATTGTTATTTTTATCACCAATCCTTTAAATAAAAAAGAATACTGCCCAGTTAAACTGAAGGCATTGAGCTCACAGGCTACAAATACTAATTGCACATTAAAGCTTTATATTTTCAAGGGTTAATTCCGTTCGAAAAAAAAATTAAGAAGGGGAAACAGCTCTCCCCTTTTCTCTTTTTTTATACTTAATCATTGAACCTCCTATACTATCAAAGACATGCTTTATCATATAAAAAATCTATATCCAAAATTCAGAGCAAATTAGATAATTCTTAATAAAAACCCATTTAGCATTTATATAATTTAAAAAGAGTTATCCGCCTCTTTTATACTTAACCATTAAACTTCCACAACTATTCAGAGATTTGAACGAAATCTGAAAATTCTGCTTGAAAAACCCATTTCTATAAATTAAGGGGGGGGGACATTAGAACCCCTGTTCCCCTTATTTATACTTATTCAATGAACACCTAATAACAGTCACGGAATCGCCTCATCAGAATGATCCTAATCTAAATTTTGAACGAAAACTTAATTATGCATGAAAATCCCATTTATATCAACAAACAAGGGGGGGGGCATTAGAACCCCTGTTCCCCCTATTTATACTTATTCAATGAACACCTAATAACAGTCACGGAATCGCCTCATCAGAATGATCCTAATCTAAATTTTGATCGAAAACTTAATTCTGCATGAAAATCCCATTTATATCAACTAACGGGGGGGGGATTAGAACCCCTGTTCCCCCTATTTATACTTATTCAATGAACACCTAATAACAGTCATGGAATCGCCTTATCAGAATGATCCTAATCCAAATTTTGAAAACTTAATTCTGCATGAAAATCCCATTTATATCAACTAACGGGGGGCATGAGCCCCCCGTTCCCCCTCTTATACATATCGAATGAACTTCAAAAACTAATCAGGGAAGCGCCTTGTCAGGATATACCTATATACAAAATTTCAAGTGGATCCGATATTTTTATCATGAGTTATCGCGTTACGCACATACGCACATACATACAGAACGGGCGGGCACATAAGCTCTCAGGCTATGATAGCCTGTGAGCTAAAAAAGACTCTATTACATTTTTCACATGATTTTTAAACTAAAATAACTATGTTGCGCACGTTAATTTTACCAATGGTCATTGTTGGATATCTTTAAGGGAAAAGGGGCGATAAAAGAACCTACAGTCGGCCACATAAAATATTTACCGTAAAGTGCCGAAAGTGAGCTTTCTTCAAATATAAGTCTCCTTCATATATGTTTTGTAAGCTATATAAATACTTGAAAATTTAGAAACTCCAACTGTATCTCCTCACCAAAATTTTACCTATCTATTTCACAAAAGTTTTAACCATAAGCATCCCTTAAAATCATTAGAATTTCCTGTCGCCTAAACGGGGGCTTATTTTCGGTACTTTACTGTTGTTCTGTGGAAAAATTCACTAGTCATACAATAAAATTGCAGTCATGCAATAATGAGTTAAGTCATAATCGTAAACAATTTATATATGTACATTGTCTTAGTATTTTATTTATTTATAATACTTAATCCTTTAATGTACATAGTTGCATAACTGCAAACAACAGTATTTCGAATTTAGTCGTTTAATTCGGATATTCTAAATTCATACCAGAAAATTAAATAGCAATATTTGTTTTATTAAGAACAGACATTCCACATTTAAACAAAGCAAAATTTATCATTGAATTTTTTTGCTGAAAATTGAGATTTTTTTAAACAACGGAATTTCTAGAGTGTATTTTGCCATGGGAATTAAAGGGTTAAAACATTAGCGTTATCGTTTCTTTCTGTGAATAGTGTGGACTCTTAAACGTATATGTTTGTCACCTCTCAAGCTAATGTCTCAGTTCTTTGCAAATTTCTCATTTGCATTCAATATTTTTTAATTATTTTTTTTTCTTTGCATAGGATATTTGAGGTCTATGTCTAATCGAGTATTTTTCTAATTTTCAGGTTTTGATTGCTGCTTTTTCTTTAAACATCGATGCCTGTATCTAACCACCAACATATAATCATTGTCAAAAGATGGAGCCAGTTACTGAAAAATTAAAATTAAATGATAAATACAGCAACAAACCAGAAAAAATAATGTTTTTCTAATGATTTGACTGTTTGAAGATGCTGACACAAATGAGCAAAAAAGTTATAAAAAGTGTGATCGATTGAGATTCACTCGACCTGTTTTACTAACTTGTTTTACTTGATTGATATTAATGTTTATTGTTACTATAAACATGACTTTGACAGAGAAATGATCATACAGCACAACATTCCTCACTGGCCGCGGACCTTTTAAACACTATCTTAAAAAATTCTATTGCGCCTCTTTACAACTGGCGAAATGGGAAACCCAGAACACACATATTATCACATGTAAATTGAAGCCTAGCACCTTAGATATCACCCTACATGGGATATTATCTTGGCCAGCATCGCTGGCCAAATTAAAAAAATATTTATATCTATCAAATGGTTGTTTCCATCGTAACCTCTTAGCTGTCTGTCTTTCTATCTTGTACCAGGAAATCTAGAGTTCTTTGGATCCTTCTACGAATTCCATGCTATCGGCTGCCTGTTGCGAGGGGGCAGGCGCCCCAGCGGGTACTTCAACAAACATTTTAGCATATCATCTTTCTCACCCGCTCTCTGTCTTGAGGGGACAGTCTGTGCCCCAGCAGCCTGAATTTATCCTGTATGTTTTTCTTTCGGCTGAAAAAATTTAATTTTTTAGTACCTTAATAAAAGCGATCGGGAGGGATACTATGCTCTACAGACATGGCTTCCATGTCTGAGAAGTCCATCTCAGGCTTTCGAGAAATTATCATAATGTCTCAAGATTTTTAAATTTGAAAATATTTCTTTTACAATAATTCTTATAAAAAAAATAATTATAGTAAGGATTTGATAGATCTAGTGTTACCTTTTTCATATCATCTTAAGATTTTCTAAAAAATGTTAGTGAAGTTTTTGAAAGAGGAGCTTTTAATAAAAAAAATTGCATAAAATTTTTAAAGCTTTAAAATGTTGTTCAATTTTTGTAGTATAATATTTTTTTCTTTCAATAAAAAGGGATAGCATCCAGTTTGCTGCATTTGTTTTATTGTCATTATTGCATTTACTTTCACTCAGTTGATATAATAGATAAGATAAATTATATAAAAAATGTCTTTTTGGATAATACTTGAATTCTTTTTCAGATGATATGAATTTGAGTTTCGAAACTGAAAACTAAATTATGTTATTGTGCTGGAACAAAAAGAAAGTTAGAAAAAATATTGCATTGAGATAAAATTATCATTTTATAAGGTGATTACACTGTTAAGAGATTTTATAACTGATATTAACACTTTCGTTGTAGAATGAAATGCTGAATTGTAAGAAAAGCTGTTTAAAGAGGTATAGAAATACATGCGAAATTCTATGGAAAATATTTTATGTTGAAATATCTTTTTTACTTGAAGTACTGAAACTATTTGAATTTATTTTGAGTTGTTTAGGGAGTATGTATAATCTTAAATGAATCGTTCGGCAAGAAATAAAATTAAAATTTGTAATTTTTAAGCATTCTTGATTCTGGCAATTATTATTATCATTATTATTATTTAGTTCAAAAGGCGATTAAAACCAAAAGGCTATTCTGGGAGCTAATGTGCCGATAGATTATGTATGTACATAGGTACATATGTACATAACGCGATAACTCTTGATAGAAATATACTATTTGTAAAAAAAAAAAAAAAAAAAGATTCATTTTCTAGATTCATTTTGAAAAAAATATATATATGTTACAGGCCAAACCCGATTTTAGGCCAAACTAGATTGGCCTAGGCCAAACTAGTTTATCCTATCGCCCATCGGATAGACCAGTTTTTCCTAGGCCAAACCGGTCTATCCTAACGTCCATCGGATAAACTAGCTTTTCCTAGGCCAAACCGGTCTATCCTATCGTTCATCGGATAAAGTAGTTTTTCCTAAGCCAAACTAGTCTATCCTAAGGCCCATAGGACAATCTAGTTTTTCCTAGGCCAAACTAGTTTGGCCTAACTCTTATAGGATAAACTAGTTTAGCCTGCTGTTTATTGGTCTGAACTAGTTTCTCCTAGGCCGATCTAGTTTATCCTAGGCCAATTCAATTTGGCGTGATTTTATTGAATTCAATGACCGCCACAGCTCCAACATTCTAGTTTGTCCTAGGCTGATCTAGTTTATCCTAGGCCAATGTAATTTTACGTGTTTTTAGCTCACAAGAGTCAAAGCCTGAGAAATAATGGAATTCGCAAGTTCTGTATGTATGTACGCATATATGTACGTATTTACGTGCGTATGTACGTAACGCGATGTCTCGTGATAGAAATATCCGATTTGCTTCAAATTTTGGATGTGCGTTCAATGATATAAGGTACTTTTCTGATTAATTTTGGGAATTCATTGGATAAAAATAAATGGGAGCGAAAGGGAGGCTAATCCCCCATTGTTAATTTAGAGAAATGGATTTTTCATACAGAATTATCAATTTTCATTTAAAATTTTAGATATAGGATCATTCTGACAAGGCGCCTCCATGATTAGTTGTGGATGTTTATTTTTAAGTGTAAAAAAAGTTCAAAGTAGGTTCCCCCCCCCCCCCCCCATAATTTAGACAAATAATTTTTGACGTAGAATTTACGGATTTGCTTCAAATTTGTATATAGGTTCTTTCTGATAAGGGGATTCCCTAAATAGTTTTGGGGGTTTAATGGTTAAGTATGAAAGGAAAAATGAAGGATTACCCTCTTGCCTAGAAAAAACTAATATATCCTATGGGCATTTATATAAACTAGTTTGGCATAGGAAAAACTAGTTTATCCAATTGGCGTTAGGATAAAATAGTTTGGCATAGGCTAATCTAATTTGGCTGGAAATCAGGTTTGGCCGGTAAAAAACATATCTATCACTAGAATAAGTATAAATGTATGTTAAGAGTCATTGCTTATAGCATCAATACAGAAATTTAACATGGCCACCGTAGAGACATGATGCATTGGACATGATGTTTGCTTATTTTATTTATTTTTTTTTCTGCAGACTGGTGCCAACAGAGATCAGACTTGCATTGCATTTATTATTATTATTATTATTATTATTATTATTATTATTATTATTATTGTATATTCGAGCCAGATCGGAGCTGAACATAATTTGGAATCGAACAGCGTTTTCCATTTTTGAGAAATTAATTACCTGTCGACATATAAGCTATTCTTGTCACGGCGTCAATTTTTTGGGGGGAATTCGTAACCGGAAATTCGATTCAAAACGTATCTTTAGTGTTTTTTCAAAGATCCATCGCTTTTATGAAAATATGATTTACGCCATTCGATTACATATTATCCGAATCTGTTAACCTTATGCATTTCCGAAGAGGAAGTAGTTCATAAATGTGTTAGGATGTAGTTCTTTAGGATTTGAGAAAAGCCTTAAGGAATGACAGAGAAATATATTCATAAATCTACTTTTTACTGAACGGATTCAAAATTTATGATGTTTATGACTCTCATTTTTTTCTTTTGTTCTAAACTACATTGATTATTTAATGAATCCCTATTTGAATATTGAAACGTCTAAGAATCTAGATAATCATTAATACATTGTTATTTTCCATTCTGAGAACACATCATAATTTAAAAATACATTGTAAATTTATCCAATAAGTATATAAGCAGTATTTTTTAAAGGAATCTTAATTGTATGTGAAGTAAAACCTGAATTTTTTGCAGAAATGAGTTGGGCCAGATCGAGCCGGACTGAGTCTTTTTTCACTGATTTTTGTACAGACAGAGTACAAAAGTAAATTATATTAAAGTAAATAATATTAAAGTAAATAATAGTAATTTGCTTGAATAAGCAAAAACCATGTCCAGTGCATCATGTCTCTAAAATGAACATGTTAAATTTCTGTATTGATGTTATAAGCAATGACTCTTGACACACATTTATACTTATTCTAGTGAAAGATACGTTTTTTACCGGCCAAACCCGTTTTCGAGCTAAATTAGATTAGCCTCGGCCAAACTATTTTATCCTAATGCCAATTGGATGAACTAGTTTTTTCTACACCAAACTTGTTTATCTAAATGTCGATAGGATAAACTAGTTTTTTCTAGGTAAGAGGCTAATCGTTCATTCTTCCCTTCATACCCCTAAAACTATTAAACCCCTAAAACTATTCAGGAAATCGCCTTACCAGAAACAACCTAAATCCAAAATTGAAGCAAATCCGTAAATTCTGCGTCAAAAACCATTTATCTAACTTATGGGGGGGTTACCTACATTGTCCAATTCTTTACACTTAAACAATAAACATCCACAACTAATCACGGAGGTGCCTTGTCAGAATGTTCCTGCATCTAAAATTTTAAATGAAAACTGATAATTCTGCATGAAAAATCCATTTATCTAAGTTAACGGTGGAGGATTAGCCTCCCGTTTGCCACCCTTTATTCTTATCAAATGAATTCCCAAAACTAATCAAAAAAGTACCTCATCAAAATGAACCTACACCCAAAATTTGAAGCAAATCGGATATTTCTATCACGAGTCCTCGCGTTACGTATATACGCACGTGCATACGTACGTACATTCGTACATACATACGTACATTCATACGTACAGAACCTGCGAGCCCATTATTTCTCAGGCTTTGACGCCTGTGAGCTAAAAACACGTAAAATTAAATTGGCCTAGGATAAACTAGATCAGCCTAGGACAAACTAGAATGTTGGCGCTGTGGCGGTCATTGAATTCAATAAAATCACGCCAAATTGAATTGGCCTATGTTAAACTAGATCGGCCTAGGAGAAACTAGTTCAGACCAATAAACAGCAGGCTAAACTAATTTATCCTATAAGAGTTAGGCCATACTAGTTTGGCCTAGGAAAAACTAGATTGTCCTATGGGCTTTAGGATAGACTAGTTTGGCCTAGGAAAAACTAGTTTATCCGATGGGCGTTCGGATAGACCGGTTTGGCCTAGGAAAAACTAGTTTATCCGATGGGCGTTCGGATAGACCGGTTTGGCCTAGGAAAAACTAGTTTATCCGATGGGCGTTAGGATAGACCGGTTTGGCCTAGGAAAAACTAGTCTATCCGATGGGTGTTAGGATAAACTAGTTTGGCCTAGGCCAATCTAGTTTGGCCTAAAATCGGGTTTGGCCTGTAACATATATACTTCGTTGATTAATTGGGGGGGGGATCATTGGTTAACTATAAAGGGGCAGAATGAAGGATAATCCTCCCTTTAATTTAGATAGATAAGTTTTCATGCAGAATTATCGGATTTGCTTCAATTTGGCAAATCAGTATATTCTTATAAGGCGCTTTTTTGATTAAATTTGGAGGTTTATTGGTTAAGTATAAAGAGGGATAACAGGAAGAGGCTCATCTCCTCTCTTAATTCCTCCCTAAAAAAAATTATATGTTATTTTACACAAAATCTTTTGAGCCCACCCTGTATTTTTGAAAAGTTTTCGCTACTGTATACATATTAAGACCCCCCCCCCTTCTTTTTTTTCAGTGGTTTAGAATAAAATATTTTTAAGCACCAGGAAAGTTATAAAGTATTTGGATTAATTATAATTAATGCATATTTCTGTCAAAACAGTTTATAAAAAAATCTCTTCCAAAACATCTAACAAAAAAAGTTCAGTATTTAAGAGAGAAAAAATTTATGTTTAATATATATTAACCCCCTTCGCGACGGCAGCATTTTACGAACTTTTTAATGTTTTGTCACCGGTTTTTAAAAACAGAAATTTCTACCTTATTAAATCCAGAAAATGCTCCGATTAAATAAGGAAAATTTTTCCAGAAATTTTACTGGTAGGAATAAACAAGGATTCTTAAGCCTTTTTTGCGGCACGTATACATGTCTCTCGGCCCCATGGGGTTAATGAAAGTCTGTTTTCCATTTGATTATCGGGAGTTTTTGCTTAAAAAAAGACAAGTATTTTTAATTTAAATCTTAAAAATTTTGTAAAACAACAGCACTTAAATTTTTTTTCTAAAACTATAAACAACCCTAGAGGTCTACGCTCAAAGGTCCAAGGGCATTCTGATTACAGTCATACACCTTTAAACTATGAATGATGAAATTTAATCAAGCTGGACAAAAATTTCGAAACAAATCCAGCGCTTCCAGGATCATCCTGAACGCAGTATTTACTTTATGCCCTTCACGTATAGAACAGCGCCATCTGTATTCGATAATGGAAAACCATAAAAGTGAAACTAGCTAGACACTTTCTAATATAAATAAAGACTGTCTTCTTGGAGGTAGATTTGAAATACTGTGATTAAACCCGTTTACGCGCTCGGCGAGTTAGAAAAAAGCGGCAATTTACTTTTTCAATGTTAAATAACTGAACGCGGAAAATCATTGATCTAAATCGAGCTGAGACAGATTTTTTTTTCTTTTTTTCATCTAATCTCTTTTTTTTATTCGAATATATTAAATGAAAAGATTATATTTATGGGTGTCAAACATTTGTTTCGCATCGTAGGTTAGAAATCAATATTTATTAAAAGTACTTGAAATTTGACTGAGTTGCCGTTTAAACTGTGAAAGTGGAATAATGTAAGAAAGTTTTTTTACAGGTGAGTCAGTTTTTCTTTCTAAAATAATTTTATAATTATCTGAATTTCATTTCAGAATCATTTTTTGTTTATTTTGAAAGTGATTAATTAAATGTTGTTTTTAAAAATAATTAATATTATAATTGTCATAACAAAAAATATGCATAAGACGTATTTAAAAAAATTATCCATGAAAATTACAAATTTAATTTTGAAAAATATTATTACGTTTTACACGGTTTATATAATTTCGCCGAAATGGGTATTTTTTCTAGGTTCTAGTGCACTGAGTACGGGAAAATTGTTGAAAAAAATCTGTCACGTCTGGAGTAAAAAATATTTATTAAGACTTAAAAACATAATAACATAAAATTAAAAAAAAAAAAAAAAAAAAAAAAAAAGATAGATTTTACTTTTTTTAAAATAACTTTTTTGATTTGTTTCTCTTTATAATTTTGTGCCTAAAACTACTAATAACTTTTGTGTGTCTTCAAAACGTTTATGATCTTGGTGAAAATGTTCTCCCTGCTCTTCATTCAAGGCGCCCAAGTTTTCAGGGGAAAAAAAAAAAAGAAGTATAAATGGAGAAAATGTATTTTCAGAGATATGTTCACACCCATTGCATGATAATTTTTTAATAAAACAGCAATATTTTTTCATAATTTTTATATTTATAATTTCTTAAAAATCCATGATCGGCCTTCTCCCCCCCCCCCCCCCCCCATGGATATTGTTCTGCTCCATGTTCCAATGTGCCCTTTTCTACAGCACCAAATCTTCGCTGTTTTTTTTTTCTTTTAATAACTTTAAAAAATAACTCTTAAATTAATTTCTTTTAACTTTAAAATTTGTGATTTTTAAAAAAAACTTTACGTGTTCGTATAAAATGAAGGTCAATTTCAGATTCAGCGATACAGAATATATAAAAATCAATTATCAAAAACTAAAAAACATACTATAACTCAATTTTTGCAGGCTAGTGTAATCTAATAACATTTAAAAATATGTATCATTTTGTAAAGAATCGAGGCTGTTAATTTTCATGATTTTATTTAACAAAAATTCTCTATTTTTTTTATATGTTTAGTACAAATTGTATATTTTACATTAATATATCAAATTGATTAAAGAATCCAAATTTATATTGCAATATTATTTTTATTCTCAACCATTTTTTTTTATATTTTTGACAAAATTATTTTTCTACTAAAGTAAATGAGCTCTAATTTGCAGCAAAAAATGTATCCCACTTTAAACAGCCTTTATTTGGCCAATTTCAATCGTAGAATAACAGTACTTTTTTGTCCTCTTACTTGTCAGTGTAGCAGAAAAATTTTACTAAATACAACTTATAAAACCGGAGGACCGTATAAAAATTTAACTTTTATATTTTTTAATGTACTTATTGACCCAAATCGATTGTAAAATATTTTCTTTACCTCATTAAAAACATTTTTGTATTTTAAAATGTATGTCTTTGACTAACATAACGATTTAGGAATTAATTATTGGACACTGTTGAGAGTGGACACCCTATATAGAAAAAATTAAAAAATGTGACGTGACAGATATTTATTCAAATACCACCTTTCATTGGAAAGAATATTTAATCGTAGAATAACAGTTTTTTTTTTTTTTTTTTTTTTTTTTTTTTTTTTTTTTTTTTTCTTGTCTTCTTGACACCCTATATAGAAGAAATTAAAAAATGTGACGTGACAGATTTTTTCAAATGCCGCCTTTCATTAAGGGTATTTACAGCCTTTCATTAGTAAGTGTATTTAATCGTAGAATAACGAGTACACTGTTAAAAAATAATAATAATAATAATAAAAATCTTTAAAATACGAAAATTATAATAGTAATCTAGACACCTGTACTGTTTGCGTATATTAACGGAAATTCCGTAAATTCCAGAAATATTTTCGTTTTTTCACAAAATATTTCCGTTTGTTTTCATATTTCCTTATATAAAAATTTTCACAAACAAACACAAGACAAACTGACATCTGTATGATTTTTATCCTTTACTGTATAAGAACACGTTAACATCAGGGGCAGAATACATACATTTAATTCAAACTAAAGTGAAAAATGTCACTTACCCATCATGATATGGAACCAGGGAACTGTTCTTTCCTAACTTGCGGTATGATACCGTTACGCCAGGACTACGCAAGCCCCGTTTTCAAGTATTTTTACTTATTTTGGATTCATTTTATAAAGCAAAAGAAGATGTTGAATACGTGATTTATTTTTCTAGAGCGAATATTTTTCTATTGAGTGTATAGTTCTAAATGTTTTACAGATTTTCTTTCGATTATTTCGAATATTTAGCTTTGTAATTTCAGCTTTATAAAAAATAAAATTAAGCCTTTAAAATATTACATGCATGAAAAAATGTAGTATGAGTTTTGTTTCCTTCTTTTTTTGGAAGAGTTTTTAAATTTCATTGTAATATTATTCATATTTTCATATTTATTTATTTATTTATTTATTTTTGAAATGAAATTAACACATTAAAAAAAGGTATGTATTTTAAGGAATTATTTGTTTGACGATCTACTGTAAACTTAATAAAGATAATTACTACGGGTTGTTAAAAAAATTCTATATTGCTTTTTATAACTTAGATAATCGTCAATATTATAATAATTACGTTAATATATTTCGGATATGTTTTAAATGTTATGTGCGAACTTCTTAAAGTGAATAGCTTAAAAAAAAATATTACAAGTAGAATTTTTTTTCCATTTTAAAATATATCTTACACACTTTTTTTAAAAAAGGCTATAAATAAGTTAAATATTATTTCAAAATCATATGAAAAATAAGCTAACTTTTCTTTCCAACTATCTCAAACTCAAAAAGAATTAATAAACCGTATAACGATGTAAAAATTGAAAATGTGCAATGTATAGAAGTTTAAAAAAATGCAATACAAAAGTTTTAAAACCAAAATTTAATCGTCAAGTGTTGCCACTCGCAAAGAAACGCCAGCATTAAAACACATTTGTCCTTTATAATGTAGACTAGTTTTTAAGCAACACGTTATTATGTTGCTTTTGAACTGTATGAAATCATTCAATTCTCTTGGGGAAAACAAAATCAGTATTTATGGTAAATTTAGAAGGCAATTGCACAATTAATTTTATAAAATATAATATTTCAAATAATAAATTAAACTTACAGTTTAAATTAAAAGTTTTCCCAATAAATAAGCACATATTTTACAACTTTATTTGCCAAAAGCTTTTTCCTTTTCCAAGATTTAGTTTCAAATTTCGAGATTGATAGAAATGATGTCATTTGGGCTACTTTATACAAAAATGACTCTGTTTTGACGATTTTATTCAAAAACATTTTACATTTATGAATTCAAACAAATGCTCAAAGAAATATATTTTTTTCTCTCTAAAACATTTTGTTTTTAACATCAGTTTGTGAAAAGTTTCAATCACCATCTTAAGATGATTGCTGAAAATCTTTTTTTTTTTTTTTCTATTTTAAATTAAATAAAAAAAAAACTTTATGGAGAATTTTTTTTTTTTTTTTTTTTTTTTTTTTACTTTGATAGAATTGATCTCAATGTTCCGAAAGAAAAAAAAAACGACGAATTTTTTATTTCTAACATAAACTGATTTCTGAAGCTTGAAATTGCGGAAATAATTTTGTATTTCTTGAAAAATACAATTCAATCACACGAATTTTTTCACAACATATTCAAATAAAAATTCATTCCAATTTGAAAATTATGTAAAAGAAATTTATAATCCCTATGGTTTTCCCATTTTTGGTTCCTTTCTTTTTTTTTTTATCCACAAAGAGAGAACAATTTAGCTTTCATCATTACTAAAATGTTGTACAAAAATTACGAAAAATTAATATTTCGGAAATTAATTCAAATTTTAAAATTCTAAGTCTACTTTTGACATTCTAGGTCCATGCAGATAACTTGGCGTAAATTGAATTGCCTAAATATTCACATTCTACGAGGAATAGATGTGAAATACAATATGACTGTCGCGTTTCAATGTAACAGATTGATGAATTTTTAATTTCGTTATGAAAAATTAACTAAAAACAAATGCTGAACTATTTATATTGTTGTAAGTGAAAATGAGTTATTTTGTAATGGCGCTTCACGAGATGGAAATTTAAAAAAGACACTCTTGAAAACTACTTTTAAAGCCACGGTGAACATAATTAATGATTCAAGTGATACACAGTTTTCAAATAAATTGCATTTGAGTGTAAATTTTTTCTTTAAATAACAGTGTGAAAATTGAAAATACGTTATGTTTAAAAATTAAAAAAATTGCTGTAGTAAAAATTGAAAAACCGAAGGTTTATCAAGTGCTGCTATTCGCAAAGAACGGCAGCATTACGCACTCATACGTTTCCCTTTATAATAGAGTTAGATACATCATACTTTTCAGCCATTTGGATAATAATAATTTCTGGGGTTTTTTTTTTCCCCTTCTTCTTAAGTCATTACATAAAATGGAACGAAATTCCGCTCACAGAAAAAATACATCATTCATTTCCACCGCTGATAATGGAATTACAAACGAATTTCGTTTAAAAAAGAATTCTTTGAAATCATTATAAATCTACCCTATAAGCAAGTTGTATTTTCAATTGAAGCAAATGTGATACATTTTTGTTAGATGTGCACAAATCTTGTTAAAGTCTATCTTTATTTCTCGCAAATATATATTAGAAACACAGCTTTAATACTGATATAAAATGTTTTGGTTTATGATATTACTGATTATGATCATTGTTATTATATGCATTTTAAATTAAAATGTATTTTAAATAAAATAAATGAAAGTTCTATATTTTAAATGGAAAAAAAAATGCAATACGAAAAATGGCAGTGCGAACCAAATTTGACGATTTAGCTCCATCGGTCAGCTGACATAAAAGTAATAGAAATTTACTAAACTGTGTTTTTATCTCAATTATTTTTGTACACAAAGAAATCTGCCACTAAGTGAGTTTAATAAAGAAAATTAACTTATTTTAAAATGTTATGGACAAGATTCATATTTTCTAAATAAAATTTTTGAAGAAATGTACTAAAGCATAATCAGTTGTATTCCTAATAGAAATGCACAATCATTGAAATACCATTTTAAAATCTTGTGAGTCTTCTTTTTAAGAAAATGACAGGTATTACGCTTCTTAAGCCGTATTTCACAATAAAGTCATTCTCTATAAACTTGCAAAACTAATTTTGACATCCATTGACATTTGATGCACTTACTGTTTTTATCGCAGTTTATTTTTGTATTAGGTGATGCGTCTACTGTGAATTGAAATTTAATACGTTCTTTTCTTGGCACAAGGCCCGACATCATAGTACAAAAGTTATATACATGTTGAAAAAACATCCATGAATAAAAGTAGTTTTACTCTACTCATTGATAAAAAGAAAATTGGGAAATAAAATGCTTGCATTATTTTCTGAACTTTTTCTCATTCATCACTTGGGAACAGCAAAAATACGAACAAGCATGCAATCGAAGATTGATATCTTGAAATACACTATATCGCCAAAGGTCACCGTCCACTTGCGATTTTAGACATTTTGTTAAATATAAAAAAAAAAAAAAAAAAAAAAAAAAAAAAAAAAAAAATCCATGGAAAGTTTTTCTGAAAATCCAGGTGTGTAAATATAATAAAAAAATTTTCATATATTTCCGAGAAGATTTTTTTTTTTTTTCGAAATCCCATAGGGAACCATTAACAAATTTAAAAGAACGAAGATCTTTTGCATAACCCTGTCAAAACTAAAGTAGAAAAAGCGTCCAAACTGCAAATTATGATTACGTGGTTTATTATAATAAACTGTGTTCATTTTTATGAGGATATCATGTATATTCGTAGAGAAATTAAGGTTTTTTTTTTTTTTTTTTTTTTTTTTTTTTTTTTTTTTTTTTTTTTTTATAAAAGCAGTCCCAATTTTTTTTTTTTTAATTTTTTGCTTATAATTTGCAGAGTTCTTAATAAAAAAAAATTCTATTCAGAAAGTATGACAAATAATATTGTACATAATACCATGTTTCCGAATTTAAAATTAATGAAAATTTTAACTAAATAAAGTTTCACTGCGCATGAGTCACCACAATCAAAATGTAATTTGCATAATATATTAGATAAATGTATAGAGCAACTTTTGTGAAAATATCAGAAGCATAACTTTTTGAAAATTATTGTCTATAGAATAAGCTCAAAATCCGTTATTTCCAAAATAAAGCAAAAAAGGTGAGGCGTTGTATCCATATATCCATTGATTAGTGTCAATACAGCATACACAATATTGCACGTACTACCATATTTTGATACTACTATATTTGAATTATAATTGTCTTCCGAAATCGAGGAATCTTTTTAAAACCGACAAAATTAGCCTATATTTTAGACCCAGTGAAATCTGGGCGGGGGTTGGCAAACAACTTTCGTAGGAGGCAGAGCCCCTAGTTACATTTAAAAATGTAAAAATAATTCTCATGAATGTTATAACATTGACTCGTGCTCTTAGAGTTAATAAAGTGTCTTGAGAATATGGCGTAAATCATTATGCTAAAATATATTTAAATCTAAATCAGATCTATCCTTTTATAAATTGAATAAGTGTATTCGATGCTAAGATAAAATTTAATGTTGTTTTAATTAGCATGCTTGATAAACCTGCAGAGCAAGATAGGTATAAACCAATCATCTCAAAGAGAAGCGTAAAAGGCTGGAAGCAATTACGGAAGCTTTTCAAATTATGTTTCCACGTTAGAGAGATGGAGTTCAGTTATTTTTCTAAAATGTTCACTATGATCAAAGGAATAATATCATTATAGTTAAGGGGGAAAAAGGTAAAAATAATTTGCTTTTCTTAAAATTTTATTTATTTATTTATTTATTTATTTATTACCATTAAACTTGCATTAATTTCTTATAGTTATCTTCTTTCAATGCGATAGCTTTCTACTTTAAGTTTTTCAAATCTTTCTTTTAATTCAAACATAGAAACTTCGATTTCTAAAGAAACATACATGTGCTAAGCATATGTCAGGAAATCCTTCATACGATGAATTATTTATTTATTTATTTATTATCATTAAACTTAAATTATTTTCTTATGGTGATCTTCTTTGCGTGCGAAAGCTTTCTACTTTAAGTTTTTCAAATCTTTCTTTTGTTTTTCAAACATGTGGGAACTTCGATTTCTAAAGAAACATTAGCTAAGTATACATTAGCTAAGTATTTGTTGGGAAATGCTTGGTTGATGAATTATTTATTTATTTTTATCATTAATGTTACATTAATTTCCTATGTGGTCTTCTTTGAATGCGATAGTTTTCTACTTTGTTTTAAGTTTTTCAGATCTTTGTTTTTCTCAAACATAGAAACTTCGTTTTTTAAAGAAACATATTTTTGCCAAACATATTTTGGGAAATGCTTCGTATGCTAAATTTCGTCTGTGATCTGACAAAAGAGGTTGCACGTCTTTATTTAAAATGAGACATTAGTCAAACTCATACTATGTTTAGCTATCTGCTTCCCTCTCTCTGTGTGTGTGTAATGCGTCTTCAACCGTCTTATTATAATCATTTTCAATCTATTATTTACTTTCCTCTTTTTTTTTCTTATTATTTTCCTCAAACTTCAAACCTAAGACTCAAATTTTCCTTCGTTTTTCGAACTTTATTATTATTATTATTATTATTATTATTATTATTATTATTATTATTATTATTATTATTATTATTATTATTATTATTATTATTATTATTATTATTTAATCTAATTACTTTATTATAATGCATAAAACTCTGTATTTATAATTGTTAATAACAAAGAATCTAATAGTTTATATAGCATTAAAACAATAATTAATCAATAAATAATTAATAAATAATTAATAAATAACAAATAAATAATAAATAATAATTATAATTTTTTTGACGATTTGTGCTTGATTTCAAATTTTAGAAATTTGTGTTTTTATATTAAAAGATAATGTGTGGGTGGAAATATTTTATTTTTTGCTTTCAAGCTATGTATTCATATTATTATATTATTATTTAGACGAGCTTATAGGCAATATTTTATAAAACTTTTCTGCTAACATTCTGGAATTGTTTCCGTTTTTAGGTGCGTTCGTAATTATGTAAATACGTAATACCTAGTTCAGTCCATCCGTCTGTCCGTCCGTCCGTTTGTCTGTCCGTCCGTCTGTCTGTCCGCATATAACAACGCAAAAACCACCCAACCGAATTATTTTAAATTTACAATGCTTAATTATTACATAATTTTGTCGAGTCATTTCAAATTTTATGAAAACCGGATTCATAGATCAATTACAGGGGCAATCAAAAGAATTCCGTTACATTACGGTCAATGGAAAAAAAAAGTTTCACATGCATTTTAATGGTGTTACACTCATTCGAACATAATAAACTTGACATGAACCTATGAAGTATATATATACTAAAATATACATTTTGTACAATATGTGATGCAAAGAATAATTATTATTAAATTACAGTGCCACACAAAAGTATTCAATTACATAATGCTAAACATTGTTTAGGGCGTGTTTTAATTATATTAAACTATTTCACATTTTATGAATATGATATACGTTGCTGGGGTGTAATAAAAATTACTTTCTGTATATTTACGGGAACACAAAGATTTCGATCACTATACTGTATCCGAAGTACTGTCTACTATATCAGCAAGATCTGAATATTTTTAAAACTTCATTATCGTACGAACGCATCTCATTTGCTACGCTTCACGTGCAATTTCGAACTTGTTTAATTAATAATCGTAACATACAATTAAAATAACCTGGGCTCTAAAAAAAGCATAAAAAACGAAAATCTATTGCAATAAAGTTGCCGGGAATAAAGAGCTCGGCATCGACTCTGGTAAGCCGTTTTTATCCTACCTGTGCTGCCGATCGGGACGATTAGGCATTCATTAATTGCCCAACTGTACATTTAAACGTTACTGAATATATATTTGTTTACCTTCCAAAGAAAAGGATAAAATTCATATTATAAATATAATTGTTGGCTTTTTCTTTTTTTCATAACTATTTTAAAATATAGATTAATTTTCTTGAAAAAGAAAGAAAAGAAAAAAAAAGAGAAATGTTAGTGCTCGAACAAACATAGTAGACATTACATAAAATTTTAATCATTATTCAAAATTAGAATATACTTGAACTTAACTCGAGAATGAACTTGACCCTCAAGCTATGAAATCGATACTAATCGGTCAAAAGTTCCTGTGGCTGCGAAATTGAAAACTGCTGATTATTTTTATTTTAACACTTTTGAGCATACATAGAACAGGTTAGTGACTTTTCTCGATGGTACTCTATCAAGTTCTTTGAATATTCATTCGATAAAATATTTTAAAAATCTAATATTTTTATTTGCGGCAAAAAATGTTTTACTACAATTCCGATAGGCAGTTCTAATACGCTAACCATTTTTATAAACATAGCAAGAAAGAAAAAAATCATGCGTCAAGCATAAATTATAAAGCACATTCCAATACATTTTGAATAATGTGGCAAAGCTGCACCGTTTAAAAGATTAAAATATATTACGTCTCATTTCACAATATGGAAATGTATAATACATTTCAGAACCTAATTTAGACTGTTCCTATCTACAATCGGAAAATTATCTGAAGTTTTTAGCAGCTCTATCTATGATACAGAGCTTTGTGTCGATTAACAACATGCATTCCAAAATTTAGTTCATTTAAGAGATACATATACATCAGTTGAAAATTCCCCTTCAGTAATTTCCTCTAATAAAAAGAATGATATGTGAATACTTTTGTGCAGCCCTATATATGAGGTATAGAAATTATATATAAAGAGTAATATGCAAAAAAAACTAATTAAATTCAAAAGCGCATACCAAATTTTAAAACGTACTCGCAATTATCACGCAAAGACAGTATTGTAACCGATTTCTTTTGTGTATCCCTGTAAATTAATAAAAAATGCTATGAATGCTCTGTTTTAATGTGATCGTAGTGAAATTCAGTGATTTATATCAGTTTCAATACATTTGAAATGGTGCAATGTTATTAAAATACTTTCCAAATGATTCTTCCCCATATTACCTTAATGTAATCGAATTCTTTTGAGCATCCCTGTAAATTAACCACTGATCGTACATACTTCATATGCAATACCAAACATGCTTTTGTGACAGTAAATAAGCTTTATAAATTGCATGAAAATCAGAGTACATTTACGGGAGTTAGAGCGTGGATTAGTGATGGGCGATTCTGGAAATTTCGAGAATCGATTAAAATCGGCATTGTATAAAACAGAATCGATCACAAGAAAAATCGATTCTCAAGATCTAGAATCGATATTTCTATTCACACACATATGCTCATAATTAGTAATTCGAAAATTTGGCCAACCTGTGTAGAGCCGCAGTGACCGCCTCCTTATTTCTCATTTAAGAGAAGCTATTGCACACCTTTGGGTGAAATAATAAAGTTTATCAACTTTTAAAGTTAATATTTACCAGATGTAATTTTAATACTATTGTAACTTATATTTTATAACAATTTGTTTTTTAAGAAAAATCTCGGTCAGTTTTTTTTTTTTTTTTTTTTTTGTAATTATTATTATTTTTTTTTTATGTTGATGCATATATATATATATATATTTTCCTTTAAAATAACATAATTCAACGAGCCTATACTTTTTAAATTCATACGAACCTATACTTTTTAAAGTTTTAATATTGGCACACTAGACTTGTTTACTTTCAAATTCTGAAGACAAATAAAAATGTGTTATTTTTATGGACATCGATTAAAAAATTTATAGTATCGATTAAATTGAGTTGGCCATAGAATCGATTGAATTGATTTAAAAAATCGAAATAGTCCGTCACTACACTGTTAAAAATCTGCTGCATTTTGCTGCAACGCACTCCCCTGCTTGTACAGAAAACAGTTACTTGGCCGTGAAATGGCTCTTTCTCATTTGTTGGAATAGAGATATTATATGCAAGTGGTGGAGGGCGTTGCAGCAAAATGCAGCAAATTTTTAACAGTGTAGCGTGGACAGACAAGCCAAATGCGTAAGCACTTTTCAACTTTGTTGGAAAGTGCTAAAAAATAAGAATTTCTCGTCAAAAACATGGAATTTTAAATTCAAACAATGGACGCTTAATTTTAAGTTATACGAAATTATTTAAATTATTATGCATAAACAATGGAATCGGTGTGATATTAGTTTCGAATCGAAAAAATATTTACATTAAGTTAAATGGCACGACATGCAATAAATTGCTTCCTTATTTAAAGGATGAAGTATTTTTTAGATGAAAATGTATGTAGTAATTTCGGGCATTTTATATATACAACCCTTGGCAAAAAGTTTCCGATCATTACATCAACACTACCGTCATTTGTAAGAAAAAATTATTTATTCTCACTGCATAAAAATGAAACGACTATTAGCGATAATTCATTTGTGTTACATATAATGAACAACAATATGCAATAAAGAAAAATCACCATTCATCAATTTATAAACAGAAAAATTGTGATTGAAATTTAGGCACCAAAGAAAAAATTATCCGATCATGCTTTGATTTGGAAAAAAATAACCGATCACTGCAATTATATATTTCGTAAATACACCTTTATTTCGGATGACAGTCGAAATTGTTAGTGGGCTGGATTCATTAAGATTTTTACACTCATTGGAAGCAACTTCACCCCAGCACTCCCTTATAGCTTTACATAAGTTCTATGGCATTTGTAATTCATCGAAAATCTATTTTTCTTTTTAATATATTTCACATATTTTCGATGGGATTAAGATCCGGACTATTGGGCGGTCACGTCATGGTTTGAATTGGTATGTTACCTACATTTTGTAGAAATTTCTTCATTGATTTGGTGCATTGGGGAGCTAATTGTCATCTTGAAATAAGAAGTCATTTTGATTTCCGAACTATTGATAGATGCTGGGAATAAAAAAATCCACTAAAATGTCAATGTAAACTTCAAAGCTTACTGACGTAACACAATACACAACTTGCCGACGCTTTGTGATGTAATACAACTCCAAACTGCAAATGCAGGTGAAAATTTAGTCTACGTATTGTTACACTTATCATTCAACTTTTCACCAACTCTCCTCCAAATAAATGTTCCACAGTCATCACTTTTACCGATAGATATGCGAAATTCATTGCTAAAAATAACTTTATTTCATGTATCAAATGGCTAGTGCACATGTTTTTTACACCATTGCAGGCGCTCTTTTCTGTGCTTCTTTATCATGTAAGATTTTATTTTAATTTTACAAGATTTAAATCTTGCTACATTTAGATGATTACGTACTGCGGACACATGCCTTTACGTTATACTTAGACCATTCGGAATCAAGTTGTTTTGAGGTTGCTCGCCGCTTTCTTTTCGATATTTTCACAGGTTTTCTTTTTCTTCCTAGGTATTGACATTCGTGGTCGTCCACTTTGAGGTAAATTTTCAAAGGTATTAGTCAACTGATATTTTTTCCAAAAGTCGCATACTGTACTTTGAGCACAATTTCATAAATCAGCCACTTTCCATTTTGAATTTACTTCTTCTAATAATTAAATCATGCGGATTTTTAAATCGCGAGACAGGTTTTTCACACGAGTCATTTTCCAGCACTTGAGAGCTGCTTTTGATCTCGCAACTGGAAGATTACTTCTTTTAAATAGGATTCATATATCATACGCATGCGCAGGCACTCTAATCTATCTTCAATATGCAAATTTCATACTTTTTTTCTCAGTGATCGTTTACTATTTTCCAACTTCGATCTTGATCGGATATTTTTTTCTCACGAAAAAACATTTTTGCCTGCATTATAATTAAAAATTATATGATTGCAGTATTGAATTCACTTTTCATTTATATTTTAACATTCTTTATTTTATTTGGCATATTGCAAAACGTTCCTATGCTCTTGAATCGCGAAGTATACTCTTCGAAATACAAAACTCATAAACTTGATAACAGTGATCAGAAATTTTTTGCCAAGGGTTGTATATAGGGGAAAAATAAAATTCTACTTTTCACCTGGTAAATATAATACTTGCATGAAGCAGGATAGCACGATATTGAAAGCAATAAATTACCAATTGATGTTTTTTTTTTTTTTTTTTTTTTTTTTTTTTTTTTTTTTTTTCTGTAAACGTATTTTCTACTTTAGTATAATTTATTTATGGGACACAACAAGGTTTTCTTTCTTTTACTTTTTAAGTTAGATGATTTTTTTTTTTTTTTCTTTTTTACACATATGCTGCGTTAGATGATGTTATATGAACATGTAAAATGGAGGCCAAATAATAATCAAGTTTAGACATATAAAGGGAAGGCGAGATTGTTTTTTTACATTAACAGGTACCTGATTGATGTGCCATCATGTCATTATCATCATTAATATTAAAAACCATGTTCTTATTTTTCTTTTACATTAATATGAAATAAAATGCTAGTGATCGATAATTTACTCGTACAATAACAATATGCCAAGATGTTGCTGTAGAAAATTTTAGGACTTATTGAATAAAATTTTGTGTGTTCCCTGATCGGTTACATTGGCTCTGAAGAAACTGATCCCAAAGCTCCTGTCAGGGACCATTTCTTTGGAATGTGTTTATTAATGAATTACACTACACATTTTGTATGTTAGCACTGTAAACTCTCGGCATATGCGGATAAGTTTGCAGTCCTAAGGTTCAATTTTATTAGGTTCTAGTTGAAAATTTGAACATACTGGCAACTGTACGCTCCATAAAATTAAGGATTAGATTAGGATTTAAGGATTAATTAAGGATTAGTGCTGACATTAAGTAACCATGCTATTTATGCCGCCCCTACATTTTAAGTATGAAAACAAAAACTTAAAAGAAGTGCACTACCTAAATAACTTATTTTATTACTTAAAACGAAAAACATGGAAATACTCTTGGCATCCCAAACATCATTTATTTTTTTACATAAAAAAAATTTAAAGAGATATTTTATTTTAAAAGTTTGGTACTACTCAATTTTTGTGCTCAGGGTGATTTGACCACAAGAAATATCGTTACCTGAGAATAATAAAGTTCTATCTGTGTGTTTTGAAAAAAAAATGACTTATCAATATAAATAGGTTCTATTTGTATCTATGATTGCATTTTGCATCAAAATGATGTTATATATAAGTTACATATAACCTTACAATCTTAATATGACATTATTTTAATCCAGAAATGTCTTCATAGATACAAGTGGAACCTTGCTATATCGGTAAGTAATTTTTTTTTCAAAAACACAGATAGAACCTTATTATTCTCAGGTAACGATATGTTGCATAGAGCCAATTGGCCACCGCCATATCGTGGAATGCATCTATGTATTTCTGTTTATATCTGTGTGTAAATTATTTTAAACCATACAATAAAAAATTTCTTATTTTGTTGTATTTTCTTTTAAAAACTAACTGTTTATCTCATTAGTTATTTTTCTTCACAGATTTTTCAACACCCGATGCTTCTGTCTGCTTTATAACGTAGTCTTCCTCTAGATTTGAAATTTAAAATCTAAAACTGTAAATATGACTTATGAAGTGAAAGACGTGTTTGGGATCACCGACTATGTGGTGTTTGTGGTCATGCTTGGGATATCTGCAGCAATAGGAATCTTCTATGCAATCAAAGACAGAAATAAAGGTGATACTCAAGAATTTTTAATGGGAGGTAGATCTCTTAGTGTTTTTCCTGTTGCAATGTCTGTTCTCGCCAGTTTTATGTCAGCCATAACTCTTCTTGGTACACCAGCAGAAATTTATAGGTACGGTACACAATACGTTATGCTAAATATAGCCTTCTGCCTTGTAGTACCTTCAACAGCTTATTTGTACCTTCCAGTTTTTTACAACCTTAAAATAACAAGTGCATATGAAGTAAGTATCTATCTTTTCTTTATTTTCAACAAATTATTATAATGTTTAAATAGATTATTTGTTTATAACAGTAATGTCAGATCGGAGACTTTAGTAATTCAGATTATTATACTGTCACTACTTTTTTTTAAATAGTATAATTACCTTATTTTTCGGAATTTTTTCATCCATTTTTAATTAAGTCGAATATTTATACTTCAAAAAAGCGGTGACAAGCAAATAATATTGGGATTTTTTTGTCCTCAATCTGTCACCAGTGTTTCGCTGCCAAATGCTAATATTATGCTTAGTTAAGAAGGAATTCTGGAAAATTGCTTTTTCTGCACTGAAAGGCTCTGAGTCACTTGAATCACAATCAACTACTAAGGGACCGTTCAAGTATTACGTAAGCATATTTTTAGTCATTTTGTACCCCCTCCCCCCCCTTATAAGAAAATATAAGCAAATGCTACACCCCCCCCCCTTTGCTTATGTAAGATTTTATGACAGTTTATACATCAATACTTCTTGACTTATAAAAAATTACCAATCAATTAGATTATTAATCCTGCAAATTTATATAGGCATATAGGGATTGTGAAAATATATAAAATGGTTTTAATATATTGTTGCTTATTGCATTAAACAAACCACAGAATACAAAATGGTTTAAATATATTGTTATTTATCACTTTGAACAATAAAACAAGATATACAATTAGTCTTAACTTACTTAGGCATCATAACTGAAATTTTTGACATGAATCATATAAATGCTGGAGTTCAATTTGGTGCTCATATTTTAATCTGATGTCCAGGATCCTTGAACCCATGTTTCAACATTGTCTATTATAAAGTTTTCACTGGAACAATGGCCTGGGGTATTGCAGGTTTCCGGCCCTTGTTAGCTTGTTCAATTTGAACTGCAGTTGCTTCGTTGTTTAATGCTTACGATAGAAATGTCGTGACCCCCCCTCCCCCTTTTCAGAAAAAATAAGCAGACTCTGGACCCCTCCCTCCCCCTTTAGTGCTTACGTAATACTTGAACGGTCCCTAAAAGTTAGTTTGTTACATTTGTAGACCTTATCCCTATAATAAGCACGTAAGAATCAACGCGCAGTCAAAAACTTGCTAGGTAAGTTCTGTAATGTGAAGACTATATATATATATATATATATATATATATATATATATATATACACAATTTTATTAAAACCATTCAATTAATTTTTAAAAAATGAAGAAACAAATAAACAGTTTTTTACAGACCAATGCGCAAAATGCTACAAAAAGAAATGTAAAAAATGTATATAACAAAACCAAAAGAAATTCCATATCCCCAAAATACATGGAAGTCTTCATCAGGGAGGCCCCTCCATGTAGGGGTAAATAAAGAGAAGTTTCTGAAAGGATGTAAGCTCATAAGCTAAATTACATCCTTAGCCCCCAACTTCTCAGATTTCAGAAATCAAACTCAAACCTTCAAAAATATTATAAATATATACAAAAATTTTTTTTTAAAAATACCAAAGGACAAGACCTAAAATTACACAAACAAAAAAGGAAAATTACCTACAAAACTAAATATAAAAAATAAAATTGTAAAATACAAACCCCAGGAATACAAAACCCTCTTCAGCTAAATGGCCCCACTAGCTGAAGAGGGTTTTGTATTCCTGGGGTTTGTATTTTACAATTTTATTTTTTATATTTAGTTTTGTAGGTAATTTTCCTTTTTTGTTTGTGTAATTTTAGGTCTTGTCCTTTGGTATTTTTAAAAAAAATTTTTGTATATATTTATAATATTTTTGAAGGTTTGAGTTTGATTTCTGAAATCTGAGAAGTTGGGGGCTAAGGATGTAATTTAGCTTATGAGCTTACATCCTTTCAGAAACTTCTCTTTATTTACCCCTACATGGAGGGGCCTCCCTGATGAAGACTTCCATGTATTTTGGGGATATGGAATTTCTTTTGGTTTTGTTATATATATATATATATATATATATATATTAGAAAATACAGTCTTTGTTACATAAATCTGGTAGTGTATTTCCAGTACTATCAAAGTATTCTGAGAGATTTTCGATGAGTACACGAGGTAGCTTGTTGTTTAAAATACTCTGCTCAAAATGTATACCAATCAATAACGCCATCCACTGATGTTATTATCTTAATTGATTCTTTTCAGTGTCGGAACTGCCTATTAATTAATTTATTTTATTTTATACACGAGAGACAATTATTAATATTGTTGAAAACTATAAAGGAAGAAAATGTTGCTAATTTTTTCATGTCAGAATATTAAAATATCAAATTATTATTACTACATCCTGATGTTACAATTAATGGTAAGTAAAAGCAATTTGTTTATTTCTAGAGCTATAGCGTTTGAATCTTTAAAATTGGACAATTTACATGTCATTATTCTATATTTTTTCATAGTTCTGTTTGCATGTTACCCACATATGTGGCAATAACGCCAAATAGCATTGGTAAAAAAATCACGCCTCTACATATTTTGCATACATATCTGCTAAAATATTCTTTCTTGCATACACAGTGAATATATTACTGCATCAAATCTTATATTTGTTTAAAAATAATGCAAAACTAAGCCGTGAAAATTAATAGATCCTTAAAGTGGCGTTATTACCCCAAGACACTTTACTTGAAATATAACGCTTAAAGAGTGATTTATTAAAGTAAGATCGTTAATTGATTTAATTTAGTTAAACATTTCAAGATTTGTGAAAATTTCATGCAAAATCATGCTATTATGATAGACATCTTAAAACAATGACTAGTTATGAAATAACAGATATATGATTCAATATTGTTGAATGCTTTTGTTTGGATAATAAAATAAATATATTTTCGTGGATTAATTAAAATCTCGCATCTATATGAACGCTTTGATAAGTTGGACAATGGTACAAACATATTTTCGATGATTTATACCCCATGCTAAATCTTATATGAAACGTACGCATACTTATATGCGTATATAGGTTGCATTGATGCAATTGAATTTATTAAATCCTATTTTAATTAACTTTTAACTATGTAAATTCAACATTTGCTGTTTATGCGAAAGAAATTAATCTCAAAAGTACAATCCATGAAGGATAATATGAATGAACGTTTTTTCTAGCATAAGGGGCAGAAACACTAGTGCAAAGACCATGAAAATATTTACTGAATGCAAAAAAGGCAATTGTCGAGATAGTGGCTAATTGTGATTGTCTTCTGCAACTTATCCTTGTTAAAAGGAGAACACTTCCTGTCTACCATCGAATTTGAGAAAGTTCTGAAAAAGAACAAGTGACTCTCATTCGAAAAAAATTTCAACAATTTTTTTCCGTTGAATTTGAAGTCCCTATCATTTTTTTAAACTAGTGTTTATGATTTATCTCACTTGCATTCAGTGATTTTCAACCGTCAGTGAATCTCATTCTTCATCCATTTTGTAAAATGAAAGAATACTATTTAACTTAGAGCTTAATAATTCGCATATAAAGTGGTTGGAACAAATAATGTACATCTTGGAAGCTCTGAATTTGCCATTTTAGGATGCTAGAAGTATCCAAAAATCATTTTAACTCCCACAAATTAAGTCAGGATGGGAGGCCTTCCATATGGCATAAGCTTTGCAAGTCCCGCCAACAAGGTTTTTAGCTCCCACAAGAAGCTTACAAATAAAAACCTGATCTACATCACCATTAGTTCTGTATTATAAAATCAGGAAGAAAGTTCATTTTGATTAGGTAGTCGTTGCTTTGAAAAAAAAAGCGCTTATTTTAAAGATAGAATCATTAATGCAAATACCATAAAAATATTTACCGAATGTAAAATGAGAAATATCAAGATTCTAGTTATTTTCGATTGCTTTTAGCAACTTGTCCTTGTTACAATAAAAACTTTTATCGCAATCAATTTTTGTATTTAGCCAACTTCTAGAAAAAACACTAACGAGGAAGATCTCCATACGGGATACTCGGAAAAATTTGAAAAAATTACAGAATGTTCTTCTGATATGTGTATATATGTTTACAAAAAAAATTCAGTGGAACCTCCTTACAACGTTCGTAAAAAAATAATGAAAATTTCGTTTATTTGGCAATTTATCTCTGGTCGGCGAAAAAATGAAATTTTGAAAAATACGCTTTTACGCTTCAAATATTTAAAAAAAAAAAAACTTTCTATGTTCAATTTATTTAAATAAGTTTAGTTTAAGTAATTTTAGTTTTGCATTTTTAGTTTGCTTTAAATATAGATTTGTCATATAAGGTACCCTGGGATAATAACGCCATGTTAAGGTTCTACCAATTTTCACGGCTTAGTTTTAGATTGTATTTTTCAAACAAATATAGGACCTGATACAGCAACTCATTGACTATCTATACAGGGTGATTCATAAAAGATGGGCAGAACTTTAAGGAGTTATAGTACACTTAAAGACAAATAATATTAAATAGGAGACTAAGGGTCCCAGACGTATTCCCAAGGAGATAGGGGGCATTAAAGTTTAGGGTCCGAAATTTCAAATGATTATAAAAAATGGGAAAATTGGTCGATTCGTTTGCGGTTTTTGCAAAAAATTTTCTTTATGCCAGTGTTTTCTTGAAATAAAATTTTAAAGTTCAATTTCAAAAAATGCCGATAGGGGGCGCTTTAGACTTTGGAGTAACAAACAACTATTTTTTAACGTTATTTTTTGTATTTCTTTAAATGATTTCGAAAGCTTAGACTTAAACTTAAATTTTGATCTAAAAATCTGAGTCCTAACGAGTAGTTAAGTAGCGTAAACTGAAATTTGAAATTTGAAACCCTTCTCCCCCCAGAACAAAAATCAGTTATTCCCGATCTTTGTGTCGTAGATTAGGCTCTAATTACTGCCGCGTTTTGCTAAAATTATTCTTTATGTCAGTATTTTCTTGAAAATAAATTTTAAAGAAAATTTTCAAAAAATTCCGATAGAGGGCGCTTTAGACTTTGGAGTAACGAACAACTATTTTATACCGTTATTTTTTGTGTCTCATTAAATGCTTTCTAAAGCTTAGACTTAAACTTAAATTTTCAGCTCAAAATCTGAATCGCTGAGCGTGGTTCAGTAGCGAGGGGAGGGGGTTCAAATTTCAACTTCTGAACATAGTTCAGTTTGCACTACTTAACCATGCCCAACGATTCTGTGCTGTGATACGAGGCAAAAATATAACTTTCGTCAAGGACTGCATAGTCGGAATTCACTCATAAAGGCACTGGCACAGTTGGAAACTTCGCTCATGCAAACGTTAAAGCTCCATTCCTGACGCTAGTCACCGGGTGAAGAAGGAGACAGAAAGTATGCAAATGTCAAATGGGGAAGAAGAAGAACACGTATGCAAAATTTCGACACGATTCAGGCATGAAAACCACGGAACGGTGAGTCAAGTGTAAGTCGCTGTAGTAATGAATCGGAAGATGGTGCCCTTCACGAATAAGGAAAAGGCTGAGATGCATTTAATTTACGGAGCGGCAGATGGAAATGGTGCAGAGGCACAACGAATGTACGGAGAGCGATTTCCCAACAGGCGGTTGCCTAACCGCAAAACTTTCGAGCGCTTGCACAGACAGTTGTGTGAGACGGGATCATTTCTCGCTTCCCGGTCGAATGCAGGTCGTGCAAAAAAGGACGAATCAGTAGTTGTTGCAGAAGCCATTCTGGATGTAGTAGCGGCGCAGCCAAGTACAAGTACACGAACAGTGGCTAGGCAGGTGGATACCTCACAGTCCATGACTTGGAGGGTACTGAAGGATGAACATTTGCTCCCGTTTCATGTGCAACGAGTCCAAAAACTGTCTCCAGGGGATTATCCAAATCGTATTGAATTCGCCCGCTGGTTTCTGCAGCAGAACGCGCTAAATCCACATTTTGGACGAACTGTGCTTTTCACCGATGAATGTACCTTCACACGTGAAGGTACATTTAACACACACAATGCACATGTATGGGCGGATGTCAATCCACATGCTACGTATCCACATGCTCATCAGAGACGCTTTTCCATCAATGTTTGGGCAGGAATCCTCGGAGACCACCTAATCGGACCGTATCTTCTTCCTGAACGCCTCAACGGTAAAACATACCTCACATTTCTGCAACATGTGCTGCCAGACCTGTTAAACGTTGTTCCTTCACGCAGCCGGCGGGTCATGTGGTTCCAGCACGATGGAGCGCCAGCCCATTACGTACGAGACGTCCGCAACTATCTGGACATCACATTTCCGAACAGATGGATTGGTCGAGGTGGTCCTGTTGCTTGGCCTGCTCGCTCGCCAGATCTTTCACCCCTTGATTTCTTTTTTTGGGGACAATTGAAGGCTCTTATGTATGAGACACCCATTGAATCCCCCGAGGAACTGGTCGCCAGACTTTCCGCCGCTGTAGGGGAAGTGCTCGAAAAGCCTGATGTTTTCGCGAATGTTCGCCGTTCCATTCTTCGCCGTTGTTCTGCGTGCATAACCTCTGGTGGTCACAATTTTGAACATTTATTGTAATTACATGTTAATAAATATGCTTTGGTAACATAATCCTAATTTGTGTCTTTTTACCTCGTATCACAGCACACAATGTGTGGACATGGTAAACTGAACTGTGCTCAGGAGTAGAAATTTCAAACCCCTCTCCCCAGAAACTTAACCACGTCTAACGATTCAGATTTTGGGCTGAAAATTTAAGTCTAAGCTTTAGAAAGCATTTAATGAGACATAAAAAATAACGGTATAAAATAGTTGTTCGTTACTCCAAAGTCTAAAGCGCCCTCTATCGGAATTTTTTGAAAATTTTCTTTAAAATTTATTTTCAAGAAAATACTGACATAAAGAATAATTTTAGCAAAACGCGGCAGTAGTTAGAGCCTAATCTACGACACAAAGATCGGGAATAACTGATTTTTGTTCTGGGGGGGAGAAGGGTTTCAAATTTCAAATTTCAGTTTACGCTACTTAACTACTCGTTAGGACTCAGATTTTTAGATCAAAATTTAAGTTTAAGTCTAAGCTTTCGAAATCATTTAAAGAAATACAAAAAATAACGTTAAAAAATAGTTGTTTGTTACTCCAAAGTCTAAAGCGCCCCCTATCGGCATTTTTTGAAATTGAACTTTAAAATTTTATTTCAAGAAAATACTGGCATAAAGAAAATTTTTTGCAAAAACCGCAAACGAATCGACCAATTTTCCCATTTTTTATAATCATTTGAAATTTCGGACCCTAAACTTTAATGCCCCCTATCTCCTTGGGAATACGTCTGGACCCTTAGTCTCCTATTTAATATTATTTGTCTTTAAGTGTACTATAACCCCTTAAAGTTCTGCCCATCTTTTATGAATCACCCTGTATAAAATAAAATAATTTAACAGATATGTATTCATAAAATTTAATGGCGTTTTTTCTTGACCAATGCTATTTGGCGTTAATACCCACCTATATGGGTAATAACGCCGTGCAAACAAAACTATAAAATAAAATGGAATAATGGCATGTAGATTACCCATTTCTAAAAATACAAACTCTACAGCTAGAAATTGACAAATTGCAATCTAAGCTATTGAAAATATACAATTTTTTGTGACTCTGAAAGAAAAAGAAAGCTGTGGTGGTGGCGGGGGGAAGAGGCAAAAGCATATCAGATTCTAAGCTACGTTTTGCTTACAAATGACCATTTAAATAGAATTATTAGAAACATTGCACGGATTATTTGAATCAGTATTTATATTCCCATTTATGCATTCTATGCGATAGAAAACATTGATTTTTTTTGTGAAAGTGAAAGAAAAAGCTTCAGCAGAATATAACACCCTGTGTCTCTCTTTTCTTAAAAAATACCGCGTAAATATGATTATAAGAAACATTGCATGGTCTTAACCATTAATAATGTAATATTTTAATCATGTGAAGTTTTATAATAACTACAGCTCATATTCAAAATATTAGAATAATTGAGAAAAAGTAATAAGAAAAAATTATTTGTCATTTATTTATTTTTTATACTAAGTAAATGCAATTAAATTTCTTATAAATTAAATCTGGAATGTTTAGATAAGATTTTAACATTTATAAAATATAAAATACAGCACAATAAATTAGGTATACAGCTTCCTTAAACACACCAGAATATTAGAATAAAATTTAGATTGGTTCAAAATATTAGAATATTTTATTTTACGCAACAATATTACCTTATGAATATGAAGTAAATGGTAGTTAATATTTTGTAGCATCCCCTTTAGCTTTCATAACAGCGTACAATCGATCTTGCATACTATATACAAGGTGTTTACAAACATTTCTATCAATATTAGCCCAAATAGACTTTATGCGTGCCACTAACTCAGTTTTACTTGAAGGAGGATTTTCTTGAAGTTTTTTCTTCATTATACACCATAAGTTTTCGATGGGATTAAGATCTGGTGAATTTGGTGGCCAAGGAAGTATCTTAATGTTGCGTTGGCGGAACCAATTCTTAGTTGACACCGAGGTATGCGGGGACGTTAAATCTTGTTGAAAGATGAAATCATCTTCAAATAAATCTTCTGATGATGGAATCATGTGATATTCTAAAATTTCTTGATATATCAGAGAGTTAACCTCTTCGTAGACGATGCATAACTTTCCAGGTCCTTCTGCACTCATACAACCCCAAACCATGACACTAGCAGCAAATTTTAAGGAAAGGTTAAGGCATTCTTTATCAAATGCTTCTTGCTTCATTCTCCAAACTCGAATACCTTGATTACCATATGAAACACAAAACATACTTTCATCACTAAATAATATATTTTTCCAATCTTCATTGCTCCATAAACGTCTTGATTTACACCAATTCAATCTTATACGCTTTTGTCTTGCAGTCATGAGAGGTTTTGTTTTCGGTACACGAGATTCAAATTTAAATTTATGGAGACGTCTTAATGTTGTCGATGTAGAAACTTCAACTCCTTCTTCTTTCCATTTTCGGTGCAAGAATCGCACACTTTTAAAACGGTTTTTCTTAACTATACGCTTCAGTTTCCTGTCATCTCTAGCAGATGTTTTTGGTTTTCGGCCACCATTTCGGCGATTATTTTGAAATTTTCCAATTTTTGAATATTGTGTTAGTATTTTACTAACGCTCGATTGCGAACAATGTAAATAATTTGCTATAAAACATTGATTTTTACCGTGCCGATACAAAACAACCATACGAAGTTTAGTAGATTCAGGAATATCACTCGCACGGCCCATTTTAAGACGAAAAAGAAACAAACTGCAAAAAAGAATACCGATTTTAAATAAAATAGTCTGAATTTAATCAATGATGCCACCAGTTAAGAATTGGTAATAATTAAAGGAGAATTAATGTGAAATATTCTAATATTTTGAACCACTTCAATAAATATTCTAATATTTTGACTTTTCAAAATAATTTTTTTTGCAATTAATCTTTTCAAAAATGATATTAAATTTAAGATAACAAGTAAGTTTAATCAACAATAAGCTCTTAATAAAAATATCGTTTGCATATTTTCATTAAAAGACATTAAATTACCAAACGATATTTTCAATTTCTAAAAAAAAGGTAATTATTCTAATATTTTGAATATGAGCTGTAGAGTTATATGTAATAAATATTTTTGTTAAACCTAAACTGCTGTTGGTGTCTCACATACCGCTGAGTTTTTAACGTTTCAGAGTTTAACTTGCAATTTTTAGTTTAACTATAGATACCGGGAAAATTTTGTTTCATTTGGAGTCTTATTACTATACTAGAGACTTTTGAATACCTGAATTTTATTTAAAATAGTCCTGTATATAAGGTTCAATACAAAAATAATATTCTAAAACTTAATTTAACATTTTATTCATCGTTAGATTAAGCGGTCCGACAGGCCGCTCACAGTAAGTTATGCGACAATTTTTGTCCAAGCAGTTAAGGGTTAATACTATTATAGTAATCTAGTAAATAGTTTTTATCCCATAACTCTACACTAATGCGGATTCTCCAAACCTATAGTTACATTGTCGACGTTTTAAAGAGCATGCTTTAATAAATTTTTAATAAACTGAATAAAATTTTTGATTAAAAAATATTATCCCAAAGAGATCTCTTATTCAATTTTATACATAATTCATATGGTTATATATCATTACCTCTATATTAGCAACAATATTAACCTTTAACTGCTGTTAACAGTCTGACTGAACACTGTACCCCCTCCCCCTTCCCCCCCAAAAATAGCGTTTAACTTGTATTTTCCAGTTTAACTATAGTTACAACTGAAATTCTCTTTCGTTTGGAGTTCTCGTAATATTGTTCGAAATATTTGAATAGATTAAATTTAATTAGAATTAATTCTGTACAAAAAGTTTAGCGCAGGAACAGTATTCTATGATTTTTAATCGTGGATCGTCTTTTAACCTTTAACTAATGTTATCTCGTAGACCACTAGTTTTCTTTTATTTTTTTAGTTTAACTTGTAATTTTCAGTTTAACTGCAAAGACTACCGAAATTTTGTTTCATTTGGAATTTTAGTACTATCACCAGAGACTAAATAGGTGAATATTAAGTATAATAGTCTTGTATAAAAAGTTTAGTACAAAAACACATTCCTATGAGTTATTCCCGCCTTTTATTCATCTTTCAATTTTGTGGTCTCACAAACCGCATCACATTCATACATTACAATTTCTGTCACATCAGTTAACGGTTAAATTTATAAAGTTTTGAAAAACCGAAAGCTGAGAAAGCGGACAGTTAAAATTTCGAACTCAATTGAACAATCCAGTGGAAATTTAATAGAAACCTGATTTTGAAGATGTTCGAATTTGAATCTCGAAAACATTTTGATATAGTTTTATTTACAAGAGTTAAAAATTATTTTTTACATTAGTAAAAAAAATAATAATAATATAATAAAAAATAAAATAGAGAGATTATTTTTAAGTATTGGGCACTCCCCCCCCCCCTTAATCTTACCATTTCAACAATGATGATAATGCTGTCCCATATTAATATATAAACCCCCTTCGGATATAGTTCGGCCACTGTTGGGAATCAACCGGGGTAATAACGCCAATCCCTGGCGTTATTACCCCGGGATACTTAATGCGCAGTAAATCCTAAACTACAAATTATCTCGAGAAGATATTCAAAATCTTTTACAATTTGAAAGTACATGAAATACACTACAAATTTATGTAATAAACAAGGTATTTCCGGATAAAAAATATAGTCTTCACATCAAAAAAACAATAAGACCTAAAAATGAAACAAATTAACTTGAAGCTGTTTTTTGCGATTTATATGACTCAAAACCCTTCTGCGCAGAGCACATGGGTGTCATTTACCTGATTATTTCATAATTATTCAAAATATAAGCACTTGGCGTTATTACCCCAGGGTACCTTACATTTATATGTACTTATAACAATATTTAACTATTATATTTTACGATTTAAAAACAATTTAAATTGATTAAAATTGTTCCAAACTGAAAAATATGACACAGACCATTAGACATTGTTGCTATGGAAACCTCTTTTTCGGATTGGAAATGTACAACGACAGTTTCCTTAAAAGTGATTTTTATAGCCGATAAAGACGGTTAAATTGAAAAAAAAATTGTGAATTGGAGAATAAAACAATGGCGAAATTTCATTCAAATCGGTAATAAAAAAGAAAAATAAGATGAAATGTTTATTTAACCTTCTTTATGGAACATTTTAAGTTAATATTACTACAAATATTCATAAAGTAGAAAATGTTGTACAAAAAATGGAAATTATTCGGAATAAGAGAAGTTATAACTAATAGCAAAGAAATTTTTGCGAAAAATTATACTTTACAAAAATCTCATTGGCAGATTATAAATTTAAGCGCTCTAATATTTAGATTTAATCCATTTTAGACATTTTTAATCTGATTTCACTTCGTTTCCTCTGCATCGTATGTGAGAGTGCTTTTCGCCATATGACTGATACGGATTAAGAAAAAATTACATGGAACTTTTTTACTTTTTTAGAAATACGCATTAATATTAAAAAATCGTTTCCTCTTCTGTAACATTTGTCAGCCTTCTATTCCTTTCCATATATTCTTTAAATAGCATCCAATGTGTTCATTCGCTAAACCCTTATTTTAAACAAAAGCAGAAAAAATAAAATCTGAAAAGTTAACTGAAAGTGAAAGTAAATTTTTGTAATTTTCAAAATATAAAAAAAAATAAATTGAATAATTGAAAAGAAATGTCAGGTTGCTTGTAACTTAAAATAGATATTTGCAAAACATAACACCCACAAATATTTTTTTCAATAGTAAAATTAATTAGCTGTACAAACACAAACTAGAAACATGTATAACACAAAATAATAAAAAAAATAGTAATAAATTCTTCCATGGTCTAAGCTTCAAATACATTAAATATTGCACTTTCTGCAAATCAATTAAAATCAATTTTCAGATTTATTAAAATCGTCTGCTTTTGGCGAGAAAATGCGCTGCTCGCCAAATAGCACGTCACTTTCAGCTTTTCATGCTAATTATTCCAAAGTATTTTATTTTTTTACATATCTCCTATTGTAATTCCGACACTAAATTTGACTGATCCTTTATTTACCTACATGAGTAGTTTAATTCGTTTTTTTTTTTTACTTTCTTCTATCTTCAATAGAAGAAAGTATTGTAATCGACATTTTTTTCGACTTCCGGTTTTCGACGGATTTACACGTTTTAAGGGTCAGAGATTCCAAAAAACATGTTTTTACAAAATGTCTGTCTGTCCGTGTGTCTGTGTGTGCGTCTGTGTGTGTCTGTCTGTCTGTATGTCGCCATTCTACCATCAAAAAGTGTATGAAGTTATGCATAGAATTGGACCAAATTTTTGTGAATGTTTTTGGCTGTGGCAAGCAGGTCCTCCTTCAGTTTTGAAATATTACGCCGGAATGGGGCGCTGCAATCGCGATTTTTGTGCCATTTTCAATATTGCACCGACCAAAAGTACATGAGTTATGCATCGAATTGAACCAAATTTTTTGTGTATGTGTATGACTATGGCTAGTTGGTCCTCCTTGAATTTGCAAAAAAATCCACCGGAAGGGGGCGCTGCAATCGCGATTTTTGTGCCATTTTCAATATTGTACCGACCAAAACTATATGAAGTTATGCATTGAATTGAACCAAATTTTTTGTGTATGTGTATGACTATGGCTAGTTGGTCCTCCCTGAATTTGAAAAAAAATCCACCGGAAGAGGGTGCTGCAATCGCGATTTTTGTGTCATTTTCAATATTGTACCGACCAGAAGTATATGAAGTTATGCATCGAATTGAACCAAATTTTTTGTGTATGTGTATGACTATGGCTAGTTGGTTCTCCCTGAATTTGAAAAAAAATCCACCGGAAGGGGGTGCTGCAATCGCGATTTTTGTGTCATTTTCAATATTATACCGACCAAAAGTATATGAAGTTATGCATCGAAATGAACCAAATTTTTTGTGCATCTGTATGACTATGGCTAGTTGGTCCTCCCTGAATTAAAAAAAAAAATCCGTCGGAAGGGTCTCTGCAATCGCGAATTTTGTGTCATTTTCAATATTGTACCCACCAAAAGTGCATGAATTTATGCATTAGGGTGGGCCGAAAAAAACTTTTTTTCAATTTTCGATTAAGGCGGGGGCGGAAAAATGGCCACTGGTGGCACTCAATTCACGCAAAAAAATTGAGATTTTTTGGACTTTTCCTTACCTTGCCGTAAATGGCTTAAAAATTTGCAAAAATGCTGATTTTTGAACTTTTTTAGCTAAAAAGTTAAAAATGTCAAATTAATTTTTTTTGGCTGTATTTACTTGAAAAGGCAGCTTTAACGTACTAAATGCTTAAATAAGTTCTGATAATGCATTATTTAACTGCTAAGTGTATTTTAAATAAGCTGATTTTCATAGCTTTTTCACGTATAACAGGCGAAAATTGTATTGGTTTGAATCGTTCGTTAATTTCTGTCTTATTTACGTTCCTTGGTCTTTAAATTTTTTCTATGTTTCAAGGGTCATATATTTGGGCAACGGACAGCAGTATAACTCAAAAACAAATCTGGAAGGTGAGAAGGTGTGAAGCAGGACTCTAAGCGTGCGCAATGCCTCATCGTAATGTTGAGGGAGTTAAGGATGAAATAAAAGAGAAGAGAAAATTTCGGTAAGGGATTGTTATTATTTTACTATGTTCAAAACCTGCGACATAATGTTCAGTGTGGACGTGAAACCTTTTCCTAGAGAGATTCGGTACTTTTTGTTACAGTGTGTTTTTGTGTCATTTTCATTTTTCATCAAACATTACAGTGTTTTGTGAGTTTTATTACGACGAGCTTAGAAGTATGATTCGGGCTAGTATGGAGGTCCATGGCAATGTAAAAGACACGCAACAGCATGAAAAGTATCCTTTTTGGGGCACCATGCTTATTGAAAGACTTGCAATTGCCAATTTATACTGATATCATGCGCCACTACTACTGGTTGCGAAGCAATATGGCAGAAAATCGAGAAATCCAATATTAGTCAATAGATGATGTTATTAAAATGGTAGGTGAAAAAGTTACCGAAATCTGAAAAAAAAGCTCCATACCAGTGTTTTCCCAACGATCAATTTACAAAAAAGATTAAAAACTACTAAGAGGTTTCACCATATCGTACGAATTATTCGCGGGTTGTCTTTACTTTCAAGCCCATACGATTACAGGATTTTTCTAATGACCTACACTTCTTTTAATAGTGATAGTTTAGAATAATAGTTTAATGGTAGGTGAAAAAGTTACCAAAATCTGAAAAAGAAAGCTTCCATACCAGTGTTTTCCCGAAAATCAACTTACAAAAAGATTAAAAACTACTAAAAGGTTTCACCATTTTGAACGAATCCTTCGCGGGTTTTTTTACTTTCAAGCCCATATATTTTCAGGATTTTTCCAATGATCTACACTTCTTTAAATAGTTTTTAATCTTTTAGTAAATTGATCGTTGGGAAAACACTGGCTTTTATTCAGATTTCGGTAACTTTTTCATCTACCATTTTAATAGCATCATCTATTGACTAATATTGGATTTTTCTATTTTGTGCCATATCGCTTCGCAACCAGTAGTAGTGGCGTATGATATCAGTATAAGTTGGCAATTGCAAGTCTTTCGACAAGCATGATGGCCAAAAAGGATACTTTTCATGCAGTCTCTTGTCTTTTACATTGCAATGGACCTTCATAATAGCCAGTTCAAAGCTCGTCGTAATAAAACGCGCAAAATACTGTAATGATACGTCAAACGATCCAAAAAGTATTGAATTTCTCTAGGAAAAGGTTTCACATCCACACTGAATAAATGTCGCAGATTTTGAGCATGGTAAAATAATAACAATCCCTTATCGCAATTTTCTCTTCCCTTTTATATCTTCCTTCACTCCCTCAACATTACGATGAGGCATTGCGCACGCCTAGAGTCTTGTTTCACACCTTTCTCTCCTTCCAACTTTGTTTTTGAGTTATACTGCTGTCTGCTGCCCAAATATATGACCTTTCACACATAGAAAAAATTTAAAGACCAAGGAACATAAATAAGAGAGAAATTAACGAAAGATTCAAACCAATACAATTTTTGCCTGTTATACGTGAAAAAGCTATAAAAATCGGCTTATTTAAAATACACTTTGCAATTAAATAATGCACTATCAGAACTTATTTAAGCATTTGGTACGTTAAAGCTATGTTAAAGCTGCCTTTTCAAGGAAATACAGCCAAAATAAATTTAATTTAACATTTTTAACTTTTTAGCTAAAAAAGTTCAAAAATCAGCATTTTTGCAAATTTTCAAGCCATTTGCGGCAGGGTAAGGAAAAGTCCAAAAAATCTCACATTTTTTGTGTGAACTAAGTGCCAGCAGTGGCCACTTTTCCGCACCCGCCACAATCGAAAATCGAAAAAAAGTTTTTTTCGGCCCACCCTATTATGCATCGAATAGAACGAAATTTTTTGTGTAAGTGTATGGTTATGGCTAGTTGGATTGCTCTGAATCTGAAAAAAAATCCGCCGGAAGGGGGCGCTGCAATACCGAATTTTATGCCATTTTCAATATTGCACCACATAAAGGTGTATGAAGTTAGTTCTAGAACTGAACTAAACATTTTGTATATGATTATTTTTTGGTAAGGCAAGTAGGTCCTCCTTGAATTTGAAAAAAAAATCTGCTTATCATTCTATTGTTCATTAGCTCGTGCAGAGACGGAAATTCGTTTTTACTCCGATTAATTGATTGAAGCAGAAATTTAAGATGAAAATCAAAGTTGGTAAGGTATTGAATTAAAATTATTAAGGCATTAAAATGAGTAACTATTTTTTTAATATTAAAATGTATGTATTTAATATTAAAATGTATTTATATGAGATAGAAGAAAGTTTTGGGATTGGCACATCCAATTAGTTTTAAATATTCTGAGTATGCCCAGTATGGAGACCTTCCTTGTAAGTGACCCTTGCGCAAGAGAAGTTTCTGATGATTTTATTCCATTAAATTTCAATTATCACATTTTTTTAATTAAAGCAAGTAATTTAAATTTGTGAAATTTTTTCTATCAATACAAAGGAAATCATCAGTTCAATGACCAAAAAATATTCCCAATGAATCTCGTAATGAATCCTATATTCCTTAGCACTTTTAAATTCATATGATTATTTTGATTTTTTTTTCGGGCACCGAATGTACATTTGTATTATACATTCAATGCAGACATATCTTTATCATATTTTTATTTAATACTGTCAAGTTTTTCCATAATTATCAAAGATATTTTTAAGCTTAAAGATTTAATAGCGAGTGAATTTTTTTTCTTATGTATTTCATTTCTTTAATCCAAATAACTATGGTTAGTTTGGACCATACATATGTGATCAGATTTGTTTTAAAACTTACAAGAATGCATGTTTTTAAAAATATTAAGTGTATTACAGAAACTTTTTTTCCTCTGTAATTGCAATATCACAAATATTTGGGGCTTTTTAGTCTGCTATACTGAATTAAAAACAAATGCAAATGTTAATATATTTTTTTATTATATTCCAATGTTCATATAACGGTTATTTATTACACAATACAATAAAAATTGAATATAAAAATGATATAACTAAAATTTTTGTCAAACCATTGTTCAAAAGAACCAAATGTTTGAAAGATTGTTTCTGATATAACTAAACAATTTTTTTTCGAATAAATTGTTTTACATATTCCCTTTCATTGCATTTAAGTAATAATTCTAAAAAATAATAATAATAATAATTTATGTGATATGCATTCAGTGACGTTCGATCTTCAGTAAATCGCAATTTTTAGCCATTTCTTTGGATGAAAGAATACTGTTTACCTTACATTTTAATAATTCGCATATAAAGTGGGTGGGACAAATAATGTACGTCATGAAAGTTTTAACATTTGCCCTTCCGTAATAATAAAAGTGTCAGAAAAATGATTTTAGCTCCCACAGGAAGCTTTCAAACAAAAAACACGATCAATATCGCTATTGTTTCAATATTACAAAATCAGGAAAGGAGTTCATTTTGGTTAGATGTTTTGCAACACAACCGTATACCATCTAATTCAAGTAAAATCAAAGTACAAAGTTTGCTTATTTGCCTCGAGAGATTCAGGAGAGAATACTTTGACCCATGTAAACTGCGCAATGAACTTGAACAAAATTGTTTATAGATTCTTACATATCGGAACGCGACAACTTCTGGTTTTTCTTATACAGATCAACAAAAACTGCCTTGATGTATTTTATTTATCAGATTAATAAAAACTTTCAATAAATACTCTTAATTTTTAAGCTACTTTTAGACTGAATACACCATCTTAATACGTGTAATCGCACTTACATACATCTTTTAGTACATATTTCTGTCAATCAGCTATTTCTTGTACCCATTTCTCTTTGTTCATTTTTTATACTATGTAACATAATTAAAAAACGTTTATGAATTCAGTTTATCAGTCCATCTCGCTGGCCGTCTGGCTGGCCGGGTTGTCATTCTAACTCTCATAATTGTACTTAGATTACCATGTAATTGGTATATGTTACTGAAATTTGCGAAGGTATGTTTGATATTAAAAATAAAGTACGTAACATTTATGTAGTTTAGTCACAAGGTCATTCAATAAGATTACATTAGATTGTGGAATACCGTAAAATGGGGTGAATCGGAACAATTTTCAACTTTAACGTTAAAAAAAAGCAACAAAGGATTTTTTATTTTTTTAATTTTTCTACTGGAAACTTCGCTCTTGTTTTGTTCTTTACTTTTTAAGCAAAAACTAAACATTTTTACTGTTTATATATATATTATTTATTTTTTTAATGGTGTTCCGATTCATCCCGCAGATAGGGGTGAATCGGAACAAATGTTATAATCTTTATTTATTCCGATTCAAACTTTAATAGGGTTAATAAAAACAGGTAATAATGATAAGGGAGAAATAGAAACACGTAGTTATTGTGAAACCAAGCCTTTATTTTATATACAAGTAAAGATATGCCTTTTTTAAAATTAGAAAACAACTTTGAAATCAAGAAAAAATAAAAATTATTTTAAGAAATTATATTCGAATTGCAAAAGTGGAATTTAATACAAATTCAGCCCTGTTTTGTGTTATCCTTTAATAGTAGTCATTGGGTAAGTGAATATATTGAGTAGCCCCAATCGCTGCGTGTATTAATACGATCTACTAATACGTCCTCATCTCCACCCCTTAGTACTGTTTGCATCCCTCTCTTTTTTAGTTGGTTTTTCATTTTGAGATGTTTTTGTAATGTTGTGGATGTCAGAGAATAATTCTGTGCATTTTTTCTAGCTAATTTGCTATTTTAAAATTATTTTATTGTGTGTTCCATATTTGTTGGATTAGACGTTGACTTTTTTGTTTAACCAAGTAATCTCTTGCCACCTTTAAACTATTCAAGTAATTAGAACAAATAAATATCGTTACAATACATATTCATACATATATTTTTATATATTACACGAAACTATTACTGTATAGAAAAATAAACATTAAAGAAAACGCGTTCCGATTCACCCTGTAAATCTTAAACCTCTGATGTTACAAGCCATTTTTCATTTTTTCATTATGTAGTTTAGAAATAAGTAGAATTTAAGACAGCATATCGTGTACACGTCTATCATTAATTAAAAATCCCCTGTCTTAGGTTTAGAATACGAAAAATATTGTAGTTACATACAAAATTTTGAAGACATTGAAAAAAATGAGGTTTTTGAGGATCCTCTTGAAGTTTTTTTATGTACCGCAGTAGTGATGCGAACATTTCAAAACTGAATTTCCCAACTCTTAATGTTATTACCTTCTTATAAAAAAATTGGCAACTAAAAATATCATCACATATATTTATAATGAATTTATTTGTATGACAGGGAAGTTTCGTTCCTATTCACTCCGCTGTTCCTATTCACCCCATTTTACTGTATGGAAGAAAACCATTTGCGATGTATTTTAAAGGTGTTTTATTGTGTTAAACATAATGAAATTTATATCCATTATTGATATTCACTAGCAGATCGTTACTACGAAATAGTTTCTGTGTAGCACTTACAATACGTTTACAGAACAACTCAAAAACATCCAATTATATTATGGTCTATAAGAGAAAAAATCTTCTGCAGCGTATTTTAATTATGTTACTCAGCTTGAAAATTAATGAAATTGATATGAATTTCTGACATGTTCAAATTCAATTCTGACATTTCAAACATGATTTCTCTAGAATATGTGGTTTAGCGCATTTCTCATTCATTTACAGGGTCTCACAAAGGAGTTTGTTTATAGTAGTCTACGGAGAAAAATTACTTTAATTATGTTACACAGTTTTGAACATCGTGAAATTGATATGCATTGCTAAGGTGTACTAAAAGATGCTAACAGTAGAATAGGATGTGCATCACATTTATTGTTCATTTATAGGGTCATACAAAATTTCGGATATAATACTATATCTGAACTATAGTATATTAGGGATGTTTTCTAAAACTGTGTTTTCATTCACAGTAACCGTTTTTAAATTTTAAATTTTAATTTAAAATTCGTTTAAAATTAAATTTTTAGATATACAGTGAAACCTCTAAATAAGGAACACTCCGAATAAAGGACAAAAAGTTCCAGTCCCAGTCCCTTGGTATAGAACGCGTAATGTATTTATCTCTGAATAAAGGACACTCGATTTAAGGGACACTTGAAGATGAGATTAAAGGGGCTTTTGCAGTTCAGATAATGAAGTAGTCTGAAATGAAAATGAAAATACAGATTTTTGTGAACTTATCGGATAGACAGTCATGTTAAAATAAAGAGGCATGTGGCACAATTAATGCGCATTTATTTACCCACAATAAGAGCGTTTATCCCCATAGAAAGTAAAACTGAAAATTGTAAGTATGACTATGAAAATGAAGAAGAAACGAAAATTGTGAAATAAATAATTTTACAGGTTCTTTAAAATATGTAAACCTGAGTACTTTTTTTATAAATACTGCTGATAATGAAGGACTAAAATTTATAAATATGGTAAATGAGCACTTGAAAGATTTGTAGTGAAAAATTGAAATCTGCAAAAGAATCACTTTTGATTGATTACTTCAAGTGAGATTCTTTTAAATGTTACTGCACTTTTTGAATGTATGAAATATTTGTGTAAAAAATGCAAATCAATAATTCTATAAATCTTTTAATAAAGAAATTGACTGAAAATTTCACTTAATTAATTCTCTATTCCTGTTATGTCTGATTAACGTAATGTATAGCCTTCGAGTACATTTAAACTTCACCTTTGATGTTATGTTATTTTTTATGCCTGTCTGTAAGATTATTTTTTTAAGTAAAAACTCCGAATAAAGGACACCTCTATTTAAGGGACAAAAGTTCCGGTCCCATGGGTGTCCCTTATTCGGAGGTTTCACTGTATATAATTCTACAGATGTAAATTTACAGAAATCTGAATGCTTACTAAAATTGTATCTGTATATGGAATAGAAAAATATGTAAATCTACAAAACTAGTTTTTGTAAAGCTACAGAAATCTGTATCTTTACAAAAAAATCTACAACAATGGCGGTAATCTTACTAATATTTTATTACTAACATGGGTCACAGGTACATAAAAAGTTCTAGGAATTCTAGTTTTCTAAAAATTTCTTAGTAACTTTTCAGATTATTTTTACTTACAGTGCAAAAGTATCTATTACATGAATCTTTGTTGTTGTCGTTCCATAAAAAGTTCTAGAAATCTCACTTTTCTAGAAAAGTTTTTGTAACATTACAGATTTTTTTTACAGTACAAAATGCTATGTAAAGAACTGAATGCATCAATGCCTCTAAATAGTAATTCTTGAAAGTTTAATTTCAGTCGTTTTAAAAAGATTTTTTTTCACTTTATCTGAAATAAATTTCAAATAAAGTGTGCAATGCATAAAAATCTGTAGGTAATTTACAAAGTTGTTGTAAAAAAAAAATAAACACATTTCTGTCTATTGGTAAAAATTACTGAAGATGAATTTCCAACTAACTACGTCATACGTTTTCTTACTTAAGGTTGTTCTTAAATCAAAAAGGGCAACTTTGTGACATATGCTTTAATTTATTTTTATTCGAAAATGCATAAAAATAGCAGGTGTTGTTATTCAGAAACTGTCTAATTGCACTCAGTTTTCTGTTTTTATTTAAAACACAATAGATCTTTCATAACAAGTCTTCAAAGTTGACGTTTTTGAGCACATTTTCCGACGAAAGCAGAAAAACCGGTGAAAAAGCAACAGAAAAACAGGTGATGACGTGATCGAAATAGCTTAGAACTCAATAGGCAATTTATTGAAAAAAAAATGGAAAACTAAGTTTGATTGGAAATCGTTTCCTTAGTCAAGCTTTCAAATTTTATAACTTTCTGTTAAAAAATGAATTTGTAAATGTGTCAAAACATTCTGCGCTTGTTGAGCGGAGCAGTTGATAACACCCTTAACTAAATTTTAACATACTATGCAGAATATACACGGTTATAAAAGTCATATATAGGGATGCACAAAAGAATTAAAGTACTTTTACGACAATGGGAGGTAAATGCTGAAAATTGAATTTTAAATTTTTAATGAGTTTTCTTGAATATTTACTTAGGTCTCTTTACACTGTAAAAAAAAATCTGCAAAGGTACTAAACCTTTTCTAGGAAACTGGGATTCCAGGAACTTTTCATGTAACGATAACAGGAAAAATTCATGTAATCGATTCTGAAATTTGAATTTTTGCTGTTACCGTTACAGGAAAAGTTCTAGGAATCCCAGTTTCCTAGAAAAGGTTTAGTACCTTTGCAGATTTTTTCTTACAGTGTACCTTATTAAATGGCGAATTTATCACAGCACTTTGGAAATGTCAGAAAGTGTTTCATAATCTGTGCTCAGCGCATTATTTTACATTCTTGTTCATTTAAAGAAAAAATAATAAAAACTTTTTAAACCTATCAATTGTAGTGCTTATTTATCCGAAAAAAAATTGTAATTTGGTACCGGAAAATTTCGGAATAATTATCAATTTAATTATTTTTTCGTAGTAAAAAAATCGCCGTGCGATTGGTTTTTTTTTTCAGAATCAGCAACATATGATATAAATGTGAAACAAAAAAATGGTCTCAGAAATAGAAAAAGAAAGAAAAATCATGCGTCAGTCTTACATTATGAAACACTTTCCGAATCATTCAGAATACTCTAACAAAACCTTCGTCAATAAACATTAGTGTACTCAATTTCTTTTTTGCAGCCTTGCATATGACCTATAGAATTTATGGGCCATTTTCACCATTCGCTTACATTTTGACAGTAACAGTCTTGGCAAGTAACGGATTTGACATTTCAAATAAAACTAAAAAAAAAAAAAACCTATTAAAATAAACTAGCTTGTATATTTTCTAACTTAGATAATAATTTACATACCTTCTAAAATTATTTAGCAAACTTACTTAGCAGCTTACATTTCATCGCTTACAAATATGGTAACAGACTTGACAAGTAACGGACTTGACATTTCAAATAAATTTATCAGAAATAAACTAGCTTGTATAATTTCTAACTTTGATAATAATACACATACCTTCTGAAACTATTTAGTAAATAATATTTAATTACAAAAGTGTAAAAATCATTATTTTAATATTAAAATTTACGGTAACAGACTGGACAGTGAAAATAAAATACCATACAATTGAACAGTAAAAAAATGGCAAGTAATAGTTGCGTGAATAGTTTAACTATGTCGCCGAATACTTGCTTTTAACTTTAGGCAGAATTCGTAACCTATTTTGACTAAAATAATTACAAGGTAACTGACTTGACAAAAAGTGAGAGACAAAAGACTTCTGTTAATTTCTCAAAGAAAATATTTTTGTAATATTTTTTTTCATTAATATAGAACACTAACAATTCATATTTAAAATAATTAAACCTTTTTATTTAAAAAAGTTAGCTCAAATTTAAAAAAAAGGTACAGTTAAAAACATAAAACTTGGAAAGGGGCAGGCATTTTTGCTTAGAATCAAAATTTTAAAGATTTATATCTCAAAAATGTTTATTGTTTTTTATTTAATTTTTCATGTTAGAAGTGTTCAATATAATCTTCTTTAGCTAATATGTAGCTCAAATCAAACTTTAAATAATAATTTATGTTTGAATTTTCTTCTTTTTACTCTGAGACAGCATATGTAAGCGAAATTTGAAAATGGTCCTTATACACGCCAAATAATATGCAAAAAGAGGGATAAATTTAAAAATGCATACCGCAACTTAAAATGTACTTCCAGATAGTGATGTAACCGAAATTATGATATGTGGCCCTGAAAATGAATGATAAATTTTACAGTACGTATTTTGTAATACACCTCAGTGCGACAGATATCAATTTTATTATGTTTGAAATATTGTAACACCATTAAAATACATTGATTGACTTTTCATCGTAGACCATAATGTGACGAAATTGTTTTGAATGTTTCTGTAAACGAGCTATAAATGCTACAGATTTCAATACGAAACATGTCATGGTAAATCTCAATAGTATATATCAATTACATGACAATCTGAGTATAAGTAAGTTAGAGCACGAACAGATTGCAGACAGGAAAACCGAATTCATAAACACTTTTCAATTATGTTTGAAAGCGTTAAAAAATGTGCACCCTTTTGGTCGTTTGGATAATTTTCCTTTAAAAAATAAAATTATGGACTTTTGAAGTTCGTTTAGAAAAATTGACCGAAACGTGAGTAGCATGGACGTTAAATTAAACACATTGACAAAAATTTATATCCAGTGTTTTTTATTTGATGTTATTTAAAAAATATACAATCATTTAATGATATTAATCATTACTAAATTTATTAACTTAATATTATTTGTATTAAAGAATAAAAGCTTCTACTTCATTTCTCAAATTCTAGAATAATTGTATCAAATTATACCTAATTGTTCTAATTCATAACTAAATCACACTTCGCGAAACATAAAAAATTTTGTCTTACAAGGAAGGTCTCCATACTGGGCATACTCAGAATTTTTTGAAAAAAAATACTAATTAAAGTACTTATGTATGTAATAAAAGATCAGTCAAAATTAGAGGCGGAATCACAGTCGAAAACATGTAAAAAAAAAAAAATCTTTTGAATATTTCGCGTGAAAAGATGAAAGCGTCACGCGATTTGGCGAGCGTCACTTTTCATCGCCAAAAGAAAACGATTTTAATGCAACTCAAAAATGTTGGATATTTAGAATGCGTGTAAATGGTATTTAATGAATTTAAACATAAACAATGAGAGACTTTAACATATTATATACATATATATATTATTAGATATATATATTCCTTATTGAAGTAGTTATTGAATTAGTCACTGGAAAAATGTTTTCACATATAAAAGAATTCATATTGAGAAAAATTATCTTTATTCATTTAAGCGTATTCAAAAATAAAAGTCAGATGTTTCCATAACAACAAAATCTAATCGACAATACTCAATTGGACTTTAATCTTGAAACAATTAATTTAAATTATGAATTTCGTTTTAAATCTCAAATTTTGATCATTAAATTTGAATATAAATACATATAAATATCGATATAAACAAAATTATACTTAAAACAAATAAAAACTTACAAAACTAAAGTTATTTAAATTATATTTTTCAAAACAAGTTAAGCATGAAACTTTTTTTTTTCTTGAAGTGTATTTGACACAAAAGATTTTTTTTCAATTACATTCCATCGCCAACCTGCGATAAATCGCCAAATAACGAAATTTTCATTATTTTTTTACGGATACTAAATGGAGGTTCCGCCAAGAAAATTTCTATAAAGATATATATTCTCCTTAGAAGAACATTCTGTAATTTTTTCAGATTTTTCGGGGTATGTCCGTATTGTACCTTCTGTATGTACCATACCTTCTTTGTTAGTGAATAGTGCCAACCAGATTTTTCCAGAACAACTGAATTGTAAAGTGTTGACATTTTAATCCAAAAATCCCTGGTTCAAATCCATGCATGGGCATTTCTTCATTCAGTTGGAAAATTACATAAATTATACATATACATTTATTTATTTATTTATTTATTACAGTAAAGCAAGTAAGCGCATAATTGCGGAAAATTATTTTTCTGTTCGTGAGACATGTGGAGTTAAAATATTTATAAAACGGTAATACAGACATACTGATGAAAGTAAAAAAAAAAAAAAAAAAAAAAAAAAACAATTAAGTCACAAACAGCTTTTTAATAAACCAAAAAACCTTCAAAATTCTAAATTTAATGACTTCTAAATCACGGAATAAAGAATTCTAATATAAATCTCACCAATTCTAAATTTAAAGATTATGTTGCTTAAAATATCTTTTTTATCTAAAATTTCTTTTTTGAAAATCAGAAGTGAAGGAAAAACTTGTAGGATATGTTTTTTTAAGAGATGATGACAGGAAATTTTTGCAACAGATATCGTTTAGCTGACAACAGTAAACATTCCAATGTTCAACTGAAGCGTGACGACAAACGGGGTTTTAAGACGCAAAGGGGGCTCGTCCTTAGAAAGTAAATGATGATATTAAATGATTAAGATAACGTGATAAAAAGGGTAATCGTAAAAGCATACAATATCTTAAAATTTGAGAAATAATTATTTTTTTTTTTTTAATCTGATGATTTTAAGAAAAAAGCAAAAAATATTTTTGATCGAATGAAAAACATAAATAAATATTTCCTGTTAAAAAAAAAAAAAAAAAAAACTTATTAGAACTCAAATTTTGGATTTTTATAAGCTGCTCTGTTGTAATAATACCTCCTTGAGGTTATACCAATTTTTACGATTTTGCTTTAAATATTATTTTTCAACCAAATACAGGATTTGACTCAACTATTTATTGGCTGTGACTATAAGAAAGAATATTTTAGCTAATACGTATTTATCTTATACTATAATGCGAGCAAAAATTGTGTGTGTGTGTGTGGGGGAGTAAATTTTATTTCAAAAACGGCTCTAACGATTTTCGCAAAAATTTGGATTTTACCATTTTCGGGCTCGAGAAGACCATTGGGCTAGGTCACATGTTCGAGAAAATTCGATTATTGGGTCATTTTGGGTCATAATGGGTCAGGATCAAGCTATTTATATCTAGAGAACGGCTGGATCAATTTTAAGGAAATATTGTACCCAATCGTTTTTTGGTACGAGAAAACTATTGGGCTGGGTCACATGTTCGAAAAATTTCGATTAGTGGGTCATTTTTGGGTCATTATGGGTCAAACCATTTTTATCTAAAAAACGGCTCTAACGATTTTGACCAAATTATATATTGTATCGTTTTGGATTACAAGAAGACCATTGGGTTAGGTAACATGTTCGAGAAAATTCGTTAAGTGGGTCATTTTTGGGGTCATTGTGGGTCATGCTATTTTTATCTAGCGATTTTCTCACGCAATTTTGATTAAAAATTGCATTCTATGGTTTTCGGGCACGAGAAAAACATTGGGCTAGGTTACATGTTCGAGAAAAAATTTCAATGGGTCATATTGGGTCATTAAGAGTCTGGGTCAAGCTATTTATATTTAAAGAACGGCGTGATGGATTATAACGAAATTTTGTATGTAACAGTTTTTTGACATGAGAAAACTAATGGGCTAAATCACATGTTTGAGAAATTTCGACTATGAGGGTCATTTGTGGGTCATAATGGGTCATGGTCAACCTATATCTAAAGAACAGGTGGATCGATTTTAATGAAATTTTGTATGCAACATTTTTTTGGCACGATAAAATCATTGGACTAGGTTACATGTTCGAAAAATTTCGATTAATGGGTCATTTTGGGTCATTAAGAGTCCGGGTCAAGCTATTTATATTTAAAGAATGGCGTGGTGGATTATAACGAAATTTTGTATGTGACAGTTTTTTGACATGAGAAAACTAATGGGCTAAATCACATGTTTGAGAGATTTCGACTATGAGGGTCATTTGTGGGTCATGATGGGTCATAATGGGTCATGGTCAACCTATATCTAAAGAACAGGTGGATCGATTTTAACGAAATTTTGTATACAAAATTTTTTTGGCACGATAAAATCATTGGACTAGGTTACATGTTCGAAAAATTTCGATTAATGGGTCATTTTGGGTCATTAAGAGTCTGGGTCAAGCTATTTATATTTAAAGAACGGCGTGATGGATTATAACGAAATTTTGTATGTGACAGTTTTTTGACATGAGAAAACTAATGGGCTAAATCACATGTTTGAGAGATTTCGACTATGAGGGTCATTTGTGGGTCATGATGGGTCATAATGGGTCATGGTCAAACTATATCTAAAGAACAGGTGGATCGATTTTAATGAAATTTTGTATGCAACATTTTTTTGGCACGATAAAATCATTGGACTAGGTTACATGTTCGAAAAATTTCGATTAATGGGTCATTTTGGATCATAAAGGGTCTGGGTCAAGTTATGTATAATTAAAGAACGGCAGGATCAATTTTAACGAAATTCTGTATGTAACAATTTTTAGAAACGAGAAAACTAATGGACTAAGTCACATATTCGAGAGCTTTCGATTTTAAGGGTCATTTGTGGGTCTTAATGGGTCAAGGTCAAGCTATATCTAAAGAATGGGTGGGTCGATTTTAACGAAATTTTGTATACAACATATTTTTGGCATGAGAAAATCATTGGGGTAGGTCACATGTTCGAGAAATTTCGATTAGTGGGCCACTTTTGGGTCATTCTAATTTTACTAGACAATGTTTCGCGCAATTTTGATTAAATTTTCTATTTTATCGTTTTCGGTCACAAGAAAATCATTGGGTTAGGACAGATTTTTGAGAAAATTCGATCAATGGGTCATTTTGGATTATAAGGTGTCAGGGTCAAACTAACTATATCTAAAAAACGGTTCAATCGATTTTATCTAAATTTTGTATCTAACGTTTTTCGGCATGCTAAAACTAAAGAGCTAGGCCACACGTTCGAGAGATTTCGATTATAAGGGTCATTTGTTGGTCATGATGGGTCATGCTAATTTTATATAGAAAATGGTACTCACCATTTTGACTATACTTTGTATTATATCGTTTTTGAGCAAGAGAAAACCATTTGGCTTGGACACATGCTCGCGAAAATTCTATTAGTGGGTCATTTTGGTCTTAATGAGCTAGGGTCATTCTAATTATATACAATAACGACTCAATCAATTTTACCTAAATTTTGAAACAAAACGTTTTTTGTCACGAGAAGACTATTGGGCTGAGTCGCATGTTAAACAAAATTATATTAGTGGGTCATTTCGCTTCATTGCTGAATGCTGCCAAGCTAATTTTACCTAAAAAATGGCTTGAACGATTTTGATTCAATTTTATATTCTACTGTTTTTGATTACCTGAAGACGATTGAGCTATGTCACATGCTTGATCAAATTTGATTAGTGGCTCATTTTGGGTAATACGGGTCAGGGTCACGAGAATATGGCAAAGGCCAATAACTTGGTGATATTTGACAAAATATTGGCGACATATGGCCAAAAAATCGACTATAAAAATTACGAAAACCAAAACACGTATTTGGAGCCAAATGAAAGAATGCCTCCAAATTTGGCTATATCTAGCAAAATATATTGTCTTTCAGAATGTAAAGAATTTTTTTATACATTCTTAAGAGGATTCGAGATGCATGGTTAAACCAATCAGAGTCGAGCTAAAAAAGTTATTTAGATCGATGTCCTTTCGTTGTAAAATTTAAAATAAAATAAAATTTATAAATATGCGCATAAAAACATAGTTTTCTTATTGATTGTTTTTCTAAATAATACTATTATAAACATGTTTTACAGTAATAATACAGAGTTAATGATACAGTGAAAATACTATATCGAGTTGAACACAAAGTTAATTTTGACCGAGCTAAGCTCGGTCTCCCCTGCTAGTAAAATGTAATGGCGTGATTTCTTGACCAATGCTATTTGGTGTTATGACTCGCATAGGCGGGTAATAACGCCATGCAAACAAAACTATAAAATAAAAGGAAATAATAGCATATAAATTGTCCAATTCTAAAGATACAAACTCTACAGCTCTAGAAATTGAAATTTTCACTTAATTACTTTTAATTGCAATATGAGGTAGCAGTAATAATCATTTGATATTTTATTTTTCTAACATGAAAAATTAGCAGTACGTAGGGCATACAAATTTCTCTGTATCTTTTTTGGCTTTTAACGATGACAATAATTTGTAAAATAAAAAATAAATGCGTAAAATAAAAAATATGCTCACTTCGTATATATTCAATCACTGAACAGAATAAACCAGATTAATAACGTTAATACATTGCGTTATTACCCCAGTATGATTATTACACAATATATTTTAAACTGCAAACTACCTCCGCGAGTAAATCCAAAATCTATCATAAGATTTTGAAAGTGCATTAAATGTACTATAAATGTATGTAATAAACAAAATGTTTCCTAATAAACATATTGTAGATAAAAATTGTACATAGAACTTACCTTTCAAATTTTAGATCTAGCGTTGATATCAATATAGGAGGACCAATTACACTGTTTGATAACATTGTATTATGTGAACTGTGTGACGTGTTATTTTTTATCTTCTAATGTTTCCCTGATGATGAACAAGTTTTGTTGTTCGAAACTGTAGGAAATCAATTCTACTTTAGTTGTAAGTAGTACATGAATTTTAATTAAAAAATTTAACATCTAGTATACACTGATGAGCTGGATTTATTATATGTTATAGCGTTGATATTTGCACACTTCTTCCAGCGATAAGATCTACAAATGAAATAAATTAACTTTAGGCAATTATTTCTGATTCATATGACCCATAGCCCTTCTACACAAAACCCATAGGAGTCATTTACCGGATTCCTTCATAATTACGCGTAATACAATACTTAGCGTTATTACTCACCCTGGCGTTATTACCCCAAGACATCTCATTTCTTATTTGTAACATGTATGTATTTTTTTAAGTTGATACCTTTCAAAAATAGTTTCAAGTAGGGTTTTTTTTTATCTTATTTTATTTTATTATGCGTTTATATTGCACCTTATAAAACGTACCGAACTTACTAACGAAAAACATAAAATTAATCACATAAAATTGAAATCTACAGCACATTTGTTCGAAGATCTTACCCCTCTCTGTATTTCGTTCTGCCTGCGTTAATAGATATTATTATTCAAATGATATCTCCTAGTAAATGGCAACTATGAGCTATACCTTTACCCACTTTCTTACTAAATAAGAAGTCAAAGGTTTCGGTTAAAGGTTTCGTCAAAGGATAAAGCTTTCACAAGCATACCTGCTGCTTTAAGAATAAAATATTAGTTGACACTTGCTGTGCTTAAGTATGAATAAAAAATAGTACCTATTAAGTATTTGCTTAATAAAAAGGTCAAAATCTCGGTCAAAGAGCAAATGTCTTAGAGGCAATGTACCCGCTTGAAGAAGAACGCATATCAGAACATTTGCATTTTCTATATTAATAATAGAAAGAAAAAGACACCAAGAAACTATTTACATGGAAATACGTATGAAATTAAAATAATGATGAAATTTTTAGACTTTCCGAGTTTAAATGAAATGAGGCATTAGAACGAAGCGTAGGAAATTCAAATGATGTGCAAGAGCAATTTAGGGAATATTTCGTAAGTTTTGACTAAGGTTAATGCTATGGGAATAGGATGAATTCGTGTATTTAAAATATATTCTCGAGCAATTAATATTTCTTACGTCTTTATTCTGTGTACTCTTCTTAAAGATGTCTTTTTTGCGGTTTTTAAAATATTTCTAAAATATAAAGCTTATTTTTATATGAAGTGTTAAAATATCAATCACAGTTATTCGGCTTTTAACTCATAAAATAATAAAATAATTGGTCTCAAAACTCTTAAAATTAGGGATAAAAAGACAATCTTCGATATTTAATATCTTAAAATGTACTTGATTTTAAAACACAACTTTAATTGGTATAAAGATATAAGTATGTTCTTACATCTCAAATATCCAAAGTATTACAAGATGCAGAATTATTATTATTATTATTATAACGCAGACCAGGCCCCTACTTGCCAGGCAATATGCCTAGCTTAAGGCCCCTGCCCTCGCTCAAGGAAACGCTCGCGAGCTAATGCTATTCCTATGGGGAAGCATTTATAATAACTCTTCCGTAATTTGACATTTTTGATTTTTTTTTTTTTTTTTTTTTTTTTTTTTTTTTTTTGCATTGGATAGCTGAGATGCATGCCGACAGCGCACCTTTTTTACTTTTTCGATTTTGGTTGCAGATATTTTTTTTTAAAAGCACTTTCACTTTCAAAACCGGTTTCGAAACTTAAAGTGCTTTTTAAAAAAATATCTGCAACCAAAATCGAAAAAGTAAAAAAAGGTACGCTGTCGGCATGCACCTCAGCTATCCAATGCAAAAAAAATTATTCAAAAATGTCAAAATGCGAAAGAGTTATTAGAAAAATGCTTCCCCATAGGAATAGCATTAGTTCGCGAGCGTTTCCTCGAGCGAGGACAGGGGCCTTAACGAATTTTTTACCTGGCTGCGGGGAAGAAATAGCTTGATTGCCACATCTATCTGATTGTGGCTGTATCACTATTATTTTTTATCATATCTGTTACGATGCTGGCCTGTTCTAGATTTCTTTTAATTATTCTATTTGGATTCATTTATACGTTGATGGAAATGGAAGGAATTAAAAAGAAAAGACGGGGATAATGCTACCTCTTCCACGGAAAATACGAACCGCCCATAAGGGCTACAACAGATACTCGATTTTGATCTCGTAACTTAGAACCTTGATGAGGTAATGAGATCTTCACCTGTCTAGGCAATTCAAGAAATATAATTCACAGGTAACTTGGAGGACTTTGCACCCACAACGGATTTTATATGCACCAAGTGCCATTAGCAAGATGCAGAATCCATTAAATGTCTGACAGTTTGTATCTCCCTGCAAGATGCAGAATTAGACTTTACAGGGGGCTCTAAACTGTAAGACATTTAATGAATAGTAAAGCGGCATAATAAATTACTCGCAAGATTACAAAATAAATTTTACAACTGATGTGAAATGAAAATTTATTAAGAATGAAAATTTTGGTGTCTACTTCAAATTGTAATAATTACTCTGAACTTAAATGAGTTTGTATTTGAAGCCTTTTTATATTTTTAATACACATTTGCATGTAGCTATTGCAAAAATAAAAAATTTCAAGGATATAATCACTTAAAAAATTATTTTTTGAACAATAAAAAAGAAATTTTAAGTTCATTTTATACAAACAGACATGAAACATTAGTTTTGAAATTTTCATGAAAAAAAGATTCAGAAGGTTTGTTTTTGAGATACCGTGCGACTTATTCACCAAAACTTCATTTGGAGAAAAACAAATTTAGAGTTTCTGAGACGCCGTCGCTTTAGCTATTGAGCTGATCTATCACTCTGTGCTATAAGGATAACCATATCTGTACGTAACGCATGTCACATGCGTCATTTTGCGAACGGCAAAACTTTGAAATTTGAAATGAAATGTCGGTTTTGCAATTTTTACTACTACAAATTTTTAAACTTATCAACATCGCAAATTTTGAATTTTTACACCATCGTGTAGGGGAAAAAATGTGCTTTTAAATGTAATCTGTTTGAAAACTGTATCTCAATTAGTCTTTTAGATATTAATTTTTTTCCTTGTTTTTATATCTTAATATCGTTTATGCTGCTTTTATATCGGTATCTTAATTTATTTCTGTGATATTAATTTTTTGTAGCTTTAAATACAGTTTTTGCAGTTTTAAATACAGTTTTTGTATTAGTGGCAACACAGTACTACATTTCTATTGAATGTAAAGGGAAAAAAAAAAAAAAAAAAAAAGCTGATTACTGCACCTTTTCGTTGTCATTTTTTTTATAAAATTGCAAAAAAAAAAAAAAAAAAAAAAATTAAAATGCGTGCTATGTGATAAATATCGTTCGATATAAAATTCGATAAATTTCGGTTTTATTTCGCTTTTATATACCTATTAAATGATTTTTAGTTTATTACAAACTTACTTTACATTCGATACAACACTTTCTCTTTACAAAAATGTATTTTAAAGAATAGCTGAGAGAATTATTCTCTCTGCTTTTGCTTAATTTGTATCAAACAGCTGAAAGAATGCAAATTCATTAATACATGTGTAAAATATTTTTCCGAAATTTCAAAAAAATATCAATGAATGATTTCCGTTAAAGCATGGAGCTATTGTAAACAAGCAAATGAAGGCATATGAATTTTTGATATCCAATTTGCCTCTTGAATGACGCATTGTTCTTTTGCTATGTTTGTATATTATTCCGTGATTATGACGTCAAATGTACACTTTTCTACAGATGTATAAGAATAGATCGTAAAACAGGACTGCTTTAGCAGATGCAAGTGATGTCATTTCATAAAAAAAAAAGCGTGTATTTTAATTCTTAAGATATGTTTTATAGAAGTGCGTCATTTTGACCCCAGCTGCTTTGCAATACTTCTCAAGGTGAAAATACTTCACTTTCGGAAATAACGTAATCAAAATCACACATTGATAAAACGTAATGCTTTACAGAAATTTAGAGTGTCTTTATAGAAGAGCCGTGACATACAGTGTGCATTGTGTACTCGGAAGTTTTCGTCCAAAATTATTTAGCGATTGTATCGATTTAAAAACAGAACTTGATGATTCTCGATTGGGCGAATTCACTTCACCGAGTTAGACAAGCAAATTAAGAAGTTCTTTGGAATAATTCAACTTTGAGACTATGAAAATCATCATTTTACCTTATGTGACGTCACAGGAATATTGTCTATCGTATTTATTGCATGAAGATTATTTCAGAAATTTTCATTTACACTTAAAAGAATAAAAACAGTTCAGTACTAGTTTCCAACTAATAGCAATCGAGACTTCGAATTTTAAATTTAATGATTTTAAACGTATTTCTTAAATTTAAAAATAATCAAATTAAAATACCATTGAAAAAAGTCCTTCCGGCAATGCCGGGAGGAAGAGGTAGCTTTCATATACTTATTTATTTATTTATTTATTTTAAAGTAAGTTACATTGTTCAAAAATACTAAGCTCAAATTAGTGGAAATAATCTTATAAAATTAGTGATTTTATAAGATTGAATACTAGTTTTTGTCAAGACTGAATATTAATAGGAATTTTTAGAAATTAGTCATCTTTTATTCAACCTGGTTTTATTTTAAGCGATTTAGAGAGTCACCAAATTCCACGATATAATAAAGTGTATGCCATTTTAAAGCAACATTGTGGATCGTTCAGATCAGACCGTTTCTAAATGTCAGCCATAAGCAAAATTCAAAGTGCTATAACTCAATGATTTTTTAAGATATAGACAAAATAAAAAGTGTTCTGGAATCGTTGTTTTAAGTTCTAACACGTAAAAGAAAAATATTTTTCAACTTTTAATTTTTTCGCATTTAATTTTAAATTTTTAATTTTTTAAAAAAATTTAAATAGCCACCATTTTGAAACAAAATGGTGGATGATGCTGGCCAACAAACTCGGTCGAGACATTTGTATGTACTACACTGTAAAAAAAATTTCAAGAGGTTACTAAAAATTCTTTAGTAAATTTGTATTCCACAGTATTTTTTAGTAACCATTACAAACTTTTTTTTTGTAAGGGAAACAAGCATTTCTTTTGTAAACTGAACAAAATAATTTTTTGTATAACTAACTTAAAAATTTTTAGTATGAGCCACCAAGAAAATTTTAGTAATAGCTCCAAAATTGTTTTTAATAACCTTTACGTGCGCCCGAAGGATAGGAGCTGCATCCAAACATTTAAGCGATAGATTTTCGGCAAAACCGCAATAGATGGCAGCACCAAAAATGCTACCTGCTCTGACAGGATTTTCATAATCCCTTTATTAACGAGTACTTACTTTACATACGTTCGGGACGTATGTGACAGTGTCTGGTATCGAACCCGGGACCTCTTAGCCTGGAATCCGTTACTATAACCACTATGCTATCAAGGACACACCAAGTGAGCTTTAGTAATAGCTATTAAAAATGTAAAACAATTAACTCTTATCCATTGCTAACTTTTTTCTAGTAATTCTTACAGATTTTCTAGTAACCGACTAAGATTACTAAAAATTGTTTAGTAATTACAAGGATCACTAAAGTTTTTTTAGTAGATCGACCCTTTTTTTTTTTACAGTGTATGTACATACCAAGTTTCATTGAAATCGGTTCATAAATACGCGTGTTCTCACGTGACAAATATCAGATCGTTTCAAAATGTCAGCCATAAGAAAAATTCAAAGTGCTATAACTCAATCATTTTGTAAGATATAGACAAAATAAAAAGTGTTCTAAAATCGTTGTTTTAAGTTCTAACACATAAAATAAAAATATTTTTCAAATTTTGATTTTTTTGCATTTAATTTTAAATTTTAAATTTTTTAAAAAATTTAAAATGGCCACCATTTTGAAACAAAATGGTGGATGATGCTGGCCAACGAACTCGGTCGAGAAATTTGTATGTACTATCTACATACCAAGTTTCATTGAAATCGGATCATGAATACGCGTGTTATCACGTGACAAAAATCAGATCGTTTCAAAATGTCAGCCATAAGAAAAATTCAAAGTTCTATAACTCAATCATTTTTTAAGATATAGACAAAATAAAAAGTGTTCTGGAATGTTTGTTTTAAGTTCTAACACGTAAAAGAAAAATATTTTTCAACTTTTAATTTTTTCGCATTTAATTTTAAATTTTAAATTTTTTTAAAAATTTAAAATGGCCGCCATTTTGAAACAAAATGGCGGATGATGCTGACCAACGAACTCAGTCGAAACATTTGTATGTACTATGTACATACCAAGTTTCATTCAAATCGGTTCATAAATACGTTAGTTATTGCATGACAAAAATCAAATATATATATATATGGTTATATATATATATATACACTGTAAAAAAAAATTCAAGAGGTTACTAAAAATTTCTTAGTAAATTTGTATTCCACAGAATTTTTTAGTAACCATTACAAACTTTTTTTTTGCAAGTGAAACAAGCATTTCTTTTGTAAACTGAACAAAAGAATTTTTTATATAACTAACTTAAAAATTTTTAGTATGAGCCACAAAGCAAATTTTAGTAATAGCTCCAAAATTACTTTTAATAACCATTACGTGCAACCGAAGCGGAAGAACTTCCTTCGAGCTGCATCCAAACTTCTGAAGCGGAAGATTTTCGGCAAAACCGCAATAGATGGCAGCACTAAACATTCCTTATTGCTCCGACCGGATTTTCATAATTCCTTTATTAACGAGACACTACAGACATTCGGGGTGTATTTGGCGGCGGCAAGTTTCGAACCCGGGACCTTTTAGCCTGAAGTCCGTTACTATAACCACTATGCTATCAAGGCCACACCAACTGGGTTTTAGTAAGAGCTATTAAAAATATAAAACTATTAACTCTATTCGTTGCTAACTTTTTTCTAGTGATTCTTACAGATTTTCTAGTAACCGACTAAGATTACTAAACATTTTTTAGTAATTACAAGGATCACTAAAGTTTTTTTAGTAGATCGACCTTTTTTTTTTTTACAGTGTATATATATATGTCAACATTTGAACGGAGGGTGGTTTTGGGGTCTGGGTCATGATTGGTGAAAATATACCAAAATTTTCCGGGAGTGCTTTCCTCCGGACGGCTGCAATAGGTAGCTTTTTACTTTTTGTAATGAAAGCTACCTAAAAAGTGAATACGGATATGAGAGGTACATGTATAAATTTTAAAATGGTGAAAATGATCAAAAATGGTGAAATGGTCAAAAATTTGTATTGATTTTTTTTTTTTTTTCATGTTAGAAATGTTCAATATAATCTTCTTTTGCTAAAGCATGGCTCAAATCAAACTTTAAATATTAATTTATGTTTGAATTTTCTTCTTTTTACTCTGGGACAGCATATGTAAGGGAAATTTGAAAATGGCCCATATGATACTAAAAGAGGTTAAGTACAAAGTTGAGAATGGATAAGGATTTATTATACCTATTCAAACATATTTTAAGGAAAATTTGCATTTTACCATTTCGCTGCAGTAGGAGGTAAAATACAAAAAATACATCGAATTCTTTGCTGAGATTTCATGAGATTTTATCCATGGACTTCATTTTTTTTTTTAAAATTTCAATAATTAGCATTACCCTTCACATATTCTTTGTTTAAGGGGTCAGGTACCCTTTAAAGAATTCAAAAATTGATTTTTTTAAAAAATAGCTTATAATTAAATATGATTCTTTAAGAATATTTAAAAACCAACAGTATTCGAAAATTCGCATTAGAAGAAAAGTTATGTCTAAACATCTTTGCGCTTTTCCTATATGATCAATGGAGGATTTAAACTTTAACGTCCGTTTTCTCAAAACAGCGATTTTGAAGATTGCGCGCACGATTTCTGAAAAATGGTTGCTTAAAATTTCCCAAAATTTTCGCTGAATGTATCAAACGTATACAGGCACAAAATGACCTATTATTATGTTTCTCAAATTAAAAGTTTAGAATTCACGACTAATTTTGTATTAAAAAAAAACTCGGTATTTCGAATTTCTTTAAAAAATAATTTTTTTCTCTGGATCTATAAGTTTTAGTTTTTTGAAGGTTGGTCATTTTGAAAACACATTATATCTCTACTTATGAAAAAAACCTTGGTTTGTTTTAACCATTCAAATTTGAAAAATCGTGCGCGCAAGGCATGCAAGAATTATGCTTTCGTAAAAATTGTATTATCTTTAAAAGTAATTTAAAAATAATTGCATATGTGTATACTTATTTTAACAACTTAAACTAATCAAATAAATCCTTCTGAATGCGTGTTTTCAATTGCATAATTAAAAGTCAATTAGATATAGAATGATTGTAATTCTTACAAAGGTCACTTTTTCACATATTTTGTAAGCTCAAAGGGTACCTGACCCCTTAAGAGTATGAAAGATATTTTCAAGATTTGATTTGGATTATACTTAAATGTAAGTTTAATTTTCAAATTAAAATGATAAGTTCATTTTTTCTAAAATATTTTTTAAACATTCTATTTCGCGGTAGAGAATTAGAATTTAAAATCGCGTTTAGAGAAAGTAATATTTACATAACACTGCAACTTATTGTTTTATCTTTTTTATTTTACAAAAAAGAAAAGGAAAGAAAAATTAAAAAATATAGATAGAAACAGAAAAAAAAAATAAAAAAATATTTTTTTCGTTTCTAGAATCTGTATGTATATTGTACTTTTTTTAAAAAACTAAATAGTGAAACACAAAATTTTTATTAGAGTATGCTTGAATAGCTAGAAAAAAATCTTTGTCCACTTAGTAATAACCTATTTCAGTATTATTTAAAAACCAAATCATTTTCTTAAGACCCTACACTAGGCACAGAAAAAATCCGGATGATAATGTAAAGTCTATGGGAGCGTTCTATTCAAATATCTCGCTCATATTTTAATATTTTTACCTGTTTTTTTTTTTTTTTTTTTCTTTCATTGGATAGCTGAGGACGATCCACAACCGGCCTAGTTTTTACTTTTTCGATTTTGCTTATATATTTTTTATATTACGATAGTTTCAATTTAAGAACCGGTTTAAACCGGTTTTGTAAGTTAAAGTTTTTTTTTTTTTTTTTTTTTTTAAATCTGAAATAGAAACTGAAAAAGTAAAAACTATGTCGGTTGTGGATCATCCTCAGATATTTTGTGCAAAAAAATCATATAAAAATATTAAAATTATGGTCGAAATATTTGAAAAGAACGCATCTATAGACTTTACAATATCATCCGGGTCTTTTTCTGTGCCTAGTGTTGCGCCTTAAGTTAAAAAAAAGCAACAAATTAATATTACAGTATCGAGAGTACTGTTATATTATAACATTTACTGCATACATTTATTTGCTATTGCTATCAATGACTTCCTAAATCGTATTTTTTATTTTTTATTTTTTTTAGTATCTGGAACTGAGATTTAATAAGATTGTCCGAAGCATTGGATCAATTGTATTCACATTACATATGGTAATGTACTTTTTCTGGTACTTCTCTTGTGCTTTTTTAATGACGTTTGTTTTCCAATTTTTTAATGTGTATACTGCAATATAAATATTCATATTTTTATTTTCCAATTTTCAGCTGATGTATATGCCGGTAGTATTATATGCTCCTGCGTTAGCTCTTTCAGAGGGTAAGATAATTAGTATAATCAATTATATTATAATATCTATAATATAGTAATAATATAGTTATAATCAATTTTAGCTTTAAGTAACTAAGCAACATGGATAATGAAATATTTAACAGCGTATTTTTCTTTTTAATTTCCTTTGTTGATATTAAAATTAAAAATAAAACAATAAAATAATATTTTTAAAGGATTATTTACATTTATTTTTTTCACATGAAAATTTTAATTAACCAATGAATTTTACCTTTGCTGTGATATTTTTAGGAATAAAATTTTAATGCTTAAGAAAATATATAAAATAAACAATTTTTTACAAAAAAAAAGTATCGGAAAATACGGATTGTTATTTTTATTTCCTTATACAAAACATATACTACGTTAAGTTAGGCTCGGTATCCTTTGAAGAATATTTTTTTCTCATCTTATACATTCACTTATTATATTGGCACATTACTAAAATGCTTAGAAAAAAGATTTTCATAAGAAAAAAATTAATTTGTGTTTAAAAATTTAAAAATTAATTTTTTTAACCTTTAAAGAGTTTTAAAGTTTGCTGTTTTTTCATTTATTACTGTAACATTTATTACAAGAACATCTTCAAATATTTTTTTTAATCACACTATTATTTACTTTTGTATCCTCAATATAGTGTATTTAATAACATAAAGGTTGATTTTAAAATACAGTAAAACCTCTTAATAGCGGCCACCATTGGGAGCACGGTAAAGTGATCGTACTTCGGAGGTTGCCATTATTCAGAGGTTCCACATTTTAAAAGATCAAATTTGCATAACATAAAAAAAAATAATTGTCAACATTATTTTATTTTTACAGTTAAAAAATACATACGTTATTTTATACAACTGAAATCGCTCTTTTTTAAGCATAACTTTTGCACTAAATGTATAATCATTTCTACAGATTTCTTGTATCATTTTAAGTGAGCGCAATTTTTAAATATTTTTTCGAAGCTAAAATGAACACAGAATAACATTTTACGCTATAATTCTGTGATAATTCCTAGTTATCTCGTATAATTTTTGTCATAACTTTTATAATTTTCGTCATAACTTTCATTCTTATTTACATTACTTTCTATAATGTCTCATGTCATATTAAAAATAACTGCCAAACCATTATCTATATTCACATATGCTGGATTTAACGATCATTCCGTTGCTATTTAAAATATCATTTAACTCAGAGCATCATCTACGATTATTTCTGCATTTTCGAATTCCAGATGTGCAAAATTTGTCAATAGATTTAAATTTTAATCCTTAAACAGTAGGGAAAAAAAGAAGACAAACAGCTATACAAAAAATGTGAGATCAATGAATATTTGAAAAATATATACTGTGGGATGGCCGTTGTTCTGAATTCGTTGTTCAGAGGTTTAGTGTAATGTTATTTCTATTTAAGAGATTCGGTCATACTAAAACATGATCGGTAATCGGAGGTTATCGTTGTTCGGAATGACCCACATAGGAGGTTTCACTGTATAATGAAAAGAAAATATATACGGTATCCTGGGGTAATAACGCCACATTAAGGTTCTATCAATTATTACTGCTTAGTTTTAATTTTGTTCTTTCAAACAAATATAGAATCTGATACAGCAACTTATTGACTATGTATACAAGAAGGAATATTTTAGAAGATATATATTCATTAAATGTAACGGCGTGTTTTCTGCACTAATGCTATTTGACGTTATTACCCACATAGTTGGGTAATAACGCCATGCAGCCAAAACTATAAAATAAGATGAATTAATGACATGTATATTATCCAGTTTTAAAGATATAAACTCTACACTCCTATAAATTGATAAATAAAAAAAATTATCAGCACTTAGGGCATACGAATTTCTCTTTATCCTTTTTTGGTTTTCACAAATGACAGTAATTCTCTCTCAAGCATAAAATAGAAAATAAACCCTCTTCGAATGTAGTTCCAAAACTGAAAAGAATCAACAGGAGTAATTACACCACTATATTGCATTATTACTGTAATATACTTATTGCGCAGAGTATATTAAATTACAAACTGCCTGGTGAAGTTATCCAAAATCTTGCACAAAATTTTAAAAGTACATGAAATACACTACAAATTTGTATAATAAATAAAGTATGTCCTAATAAATATATAACCTTCAGATCACAGAATTTAACTCACAAATTTTAGATCTGGCATTGACTTTTACGGGCTTCTTCCAGCGATAAGATCTAAAAAGAGAACAAATTAAGTTTAGCAGTTGTTTGTGATTCTAATGACTTAGAGCTCGTCTGCGCAGAACCAGCATGTGCCATTTCCTCGATTCATTCATAATTATGTGTGACATTAGCACATGGCGTTATTACCCACACTGGCGTTATTACCCCAGGACACCTTATATAAATCGAGACGTTGAAGAAATCGGAACAGATGTAGTATTAGTTCGGAGTTTGTCATCTTGTTTTTTTGTTGGTCATCATTTTATAGTTAATTTTTGAACTATTGAGAAATTAAACATCAACAACAACAAATTTTTAAACTGAAAATCACCACTTCAAACATTATTTGTAAAATATATATGCATATATATATAAAGGAAGGGAGAGGAGGAATTGCCAAACGCTAAATACATAAATTTTAAAACAGTTAAATAAAGCAAATATTCATTTTTTTAAATATACATTCCGAAATTACAGTCAAAAATATTTCAGAGATTATACATTTAAAAGACAACAACAAAAATAAATGAATAAATACAAATACAAAAAATTAAAATTGGCAAAAAAAATAGCAGCCATCTCCAGGTGAATATTACATGATAGCCAAAAAATCAAGTTTTTTGTTGTGTTTTTGCCTATTTTTGCAATTTTTTTTTTTTTTCGCGTAAACTTATTCATTCAAGCCAAAAAAAAGTGACTTATACGCTCATTAAATGTAAAACAGCTTGTTTCCGATCAAAATGAGAAAAATCTTGAGAGAGATGTGTAATATTTATTGTGCCTATGAGAACTTTTGGGACTAGTTGCTTGCTACAGTATACATCAATGTAGCATTATAACATCTGAACGTGACATTATTATGTACTAAAAGTATCTACATTATAAAATTTTTAGTATAGTACATTTGTATCTTAATGTTTAATGCTTTGTTTGATTTCTTATCCTTTTTTATGTTTAATTACAAACAAATATTTTTTCATAGTGTGTCCATTATAAAAATTTTCATGATCATAATTGAATTTTAGGATGTTTTGATTTATTTTTTTTTCTAACAATGCAATTAATTTTTATTCTTGATGCGATACATGACTGTAAAATTATTTAAGTAATGTTGACAGAAAAACATAATTCAATTATTGTTAGAACATTTCCGATAATAAATCAATTATCGATTACCATTTTATAAACACATTTTTTATCAAAAACAATCTCCAAAGTCACATTCATCATAGTTCAACAGTTTGGTTTAAAAAGTGACATGATAAAACCAAAACTAACTAGTATCAATCAATATCTTCCTTTATTTTCTGACAAAAATCTAGCAACCCTAATGCCACATGATATGGGCACTCGAGTCCCCAAAAAGCAACAACATTAATAAACTATAATTCATTAATTGTAAAATCGATCTCTAATTTTATTAAGATGCCTGCCTACCTTTAAAATGCATCAAAAATCAGATTTTCTACATTTGGCTTAATATTAAAATCTTATATTTTAAATGAGGATGCAAAAAATCATGGAATTACTTGGAGTGATTTGGCGAATATTTGCAGAATTTTTTGTTTTTTTAACACAGTGGCGTCCGAGTTGCGTCTTTCCTTAACCCTTTGGGGACGAGCGACCGATATATGTGCAGTTTACATTGCTCAAAATCCTTCAATATTTCCACCAATTATTTTCAATTGTGAAGTTTACCTAATGGAATCATTTTCTCAATTCAATTATAGAAAATTTTCTGTTTTGAAAAAACGGTGGTAAAACATTAAAAATTATCCAAAGGGCTCTCATCGTGAACGTGTTAATTCTGCAAGGATTCTGATAAAAGAATTAAAATACATCAAATTTTGAAGAAATTCAGAATTTTGCAGATTCAGATTCAGCTAGGTGGGGAGACCTACAAATTAGTTTGGGCTCAACTAGCCCCACCCAGCAATATGTATTAAAAAAGAAAAAAAAAGAGAAAGAAAAAAATACAGAACAATTATACAGTAATAAAATAATGGAGCTAATAAAAAGTAACTGAGATAATGAAATAAGTATAGGTAACAATAGTAAAATAGACGAGCAGACTCTTTACAGACGTATAACATATAATTTTTCTTTAACAGTAACACTAATTCTATAACTGTTTTAAAGTAAATGTTTGTAATAGCCTATCTTAGAAGACTCTATGTCCCTAATAGCATGCATGGTCACAGTGATGTCACAGCGACGTCACTATGAGTCACTTTAATCACATCACATCTGTGACTAAAATGCCACTACTCAGTGACGTCACATTGTGACTGAGATGTGACTTTCTTAAAAATCTTTAGAAATTTATAAATATCCATGAAAACATGTTATTTACTTTAAAAAACATATTTCTGCCAATTTAAATATCGTCGCTTTTGTCGCGGTTTTGCCACAATGTTAATGTCAAATTAGTCACAAATGACACATTTTTCACAAATCTGTCACATTGTGACCACTTTGTGACCACATCGACGTCACGTGACGGCACATCGACAATCGATGGTCACAAAGTCACAATGTGGCTTCACAACGACGTTGCAGTGACGTCACAATGCTTTACGGGGTATAACAGATTCGTTATCATTTAATTTGCACCGTATCCTTTTGTTTTTATCTTAACGAGCCCATTTGAAATAAATTTAAAAATCAAAATCCAAACGCAGAAATTTGGGGAAATATATACATCCAAATGTTACAGAATGGAACATTACCCAATTCAAATTACGAAACTTTCCTGAAAAGACACTTTACGTTAAATTTAAATTGACTGCGTGACTTTTATTATTGAAAGCTATTTATTTGTAAAAGGAAATGTCGCTATCCTTCAAGATGTGATGAAAGTTATTTTTGAATCTCCTTTCTTTCTTCATTTCCTTTGCGAAATGGAAAATAGTACAAACCTTTTCGAATAAAAACTATAACTTTCTTTTTGTCTCTTTCATTATTGTATTTAGTTAGATTTAAAACAAAAAAAAAAAGTTTGTTCTCTGATTTCCCAAATGTTGTATTCAATTGAATCATACATTTCAAAAACCACGTAAGTCGCAGAATCAGAAATTTAATTAAATTGAAAAAACTATTATTTCTAAATTAACGAATATTTATGGGATTGATTATAGAGTTTGAACTTCAATATTTGTAAATATCGAGCAATTCTTATAACTTATGAATAATAAAAATAATAATAACAGAAAAACTGTTCCTGACTTATTGTTTTAGCAAGAAACTAGGTTAGGTGGTATTAATTTTAACAAAACAGCCATATTAAACATATTTTTAATCCAAGTTAATGAAGATAACACTTTACAGGAACATTTTTGTCTTTAGATTTTGGTGCGTAATTATATTCTTCATTATTTTCAATTCGATTATCTTGAATGTTGGTAGTTGTCCAGCTAAATATGTTCTGATAAAATGGCATATACTCTTCCAGAATGTTATCCTGAACTATTTATTATTTGACACTTTCGAAGTCAAATAGTAGTTATAATCCAAGAGCGGACAACAAAAAACCTACGGTATTGAGCACAAGAAAAAAAAAAAAACCTTTATTTTATGAAAGAGTAGTAATAGGGGAATATAATGATCCCTGTGTGCCGGATGTGAAGTGGTGCGTAAGTCAAAACTTAATACCACCGGTAGTTTACCCGTAGGTTTAACATTGCGCTTGCCGTACAGTCAAAGATATGAAAATATGGAAAACTGGGAAAAGGAAGTCGGTTCTTGAACTATAAGGTTTTGTCTAATGGAAGTGGCACAGAAGTTGAAAGTCTTTTTCATTAAGATAAATGAATCTTTAATGGATCCATCAACAAATTCCTCGGCTATGAAGTGCCTATTTTATCACAATCATAGTAAAATCTCTTCTTTAAATGTTTGATCGGATATAAATGCTTAATGTGTGGTTCAATTTTATTTTAAATATAATGCAACAAGATAGAGCAACCCTCCCATGTTCGCATTGCCTTCTTTATACATGTAAAATATCGATTTACCCGTTTTAAAATCTTTTATACCAAACCTTTTATACCTTTTCTGCCAGCAAGCAAACCTATTGTTTTTCATCGGATGTCTATGAGAACTTGGCAATATACATATCACTAAGTTGACAACAAAACTGGGCCTCGCCCCCTGCGGTATCTACGCAGATTTTCATTCATCCATTTCTAAGTTGTTACTTATATATATATATATATAAGGATTATTGTTATTATTACTATTGCATTTCTTTGTATGTTTTTTTCTACCAAAAAGAGTTTCTTTTTTCTGGCAGATGGTTATTCACTAAGACATAAACCAAATATTTTCACTGTTTATCATTTTAATTAATTTTTTATTTTTAGTATTTATTATCATTGAATTTCATTTTCATAAACTATAGAAGTATCTTTAGAATGACGTTGAAAGGTTTTATTAAATTCATTTGATTATCATAAAATAAAAACTTGTAATGGACATACAGATTTTTAAAATGTAATGAGAACAAGATATTTCTACAAATAGGTAGAGCGTTTATAGGTAGTACAGTTTTCAGTGATTTCTAAAAACTTTTTCAGTTTTGCCTTGGATAGTTTTAAAAAGATTGATAATTTTATATCTTGTTTCTGTCAATAGTCTTTTCTACTGACAATAAATCTACCAGATATTCAATCCTCGTAAAACGGAATATTTTAGCTTTTTTATCATTTTATTTTATTATTATTATTTAATCGATCATTTCTGATAAAAGGTGTTAGAAGTTCTTACAATTACCATAAAATAAAATTGTATAATCAACTATTACAATTTTAAAGGTATGAATTTATAATAAGAACGAAAGAAAATTTCTTAAAATACGTATAGTGTATATAACACAGTTTTCTTTGATTTCTGATTAAAAATTATTATTATTATTATTATTATTATTATTATTTTGTAGTTTTGAACTGACTAAATCTGTTATTATATTTTTTTTCTTTCTGTCATTTGCTAAAAATTCAGTGTTTCAAAAATTCTTTGCAATGATTACGCTTCATACTTACTTTTTATGTAAAGTTTTTTTTTATAAGCTTTTGTATTTTTTTTTCTACAGTTACTGGATTGCAAATATGGACAGCTGTGTTATCTATTGGGCTCGTATGCACATTTTATACAAGCATTGTAAGTAAAATTTCCGTAATAATGAATTAAAAAATACTTGTTACATGCATAATTATTTTTCATTGAAAGTCTGTGATTTAAGGTCGGAGCACTAAAAATAAAAACACTATGCTTCTGTTTTTGTTTACCTCTCTTTACTATGTGTTTTTTTTTTCAGCCATTATTTAAATTAAATTTTTCTATAACTGCATAGCAAAAAAAAAAAAAAAATTACTGTCTAAATTAAAATACATTTTTCCAATCTTTCCATGCATATATGCATTTTTCATTATATGCATGTGTATCTTATTAGACAAATTTCATGAATTTGAATTGATTTCTATTTAACGAGTTTTCTTCATAATGAAGTGTTTAAGTGTAATGATGAGAACTTTGTTATATGGAAGTTTCACTGTACACTGTTAAAAATATTCCTGTAAAATTAAGGACAGAAGCTAGTAGTAAAGATTCCAGTCATACCCCGTAAAAAATCAAACCATGCCTATCATTTTATGCAGCCCGTAAAACAGGATATAATGCATTTATAAGCATAACTATCTGATCCGCCCGGCGTTGCCCGGGACTATAGATGTTTTCAAACAAATTGCAAATATTTAAAATCTTCATTCATACTAAAATAAAAAATAAAAATAGATTTTATCTGAAAAATATTTTAAATTGTATCTGCGTGAACACAGGTATGTATTTCTGTTACGAAGACCATGTCTTCGAAGGATAAAGAAATTGATTCCCGTTGATTTTAGCTGTTTTGAATCGCAAAAATAATGCAATAATTGATTTATTATGAAATTCCTTTCTTTAATGACATACTCCATGCAAAATCTTCTATGAAATGCTAACGTTAAATTCCATATTTACCGCCTGGTCTTATTGGTTGGCTGCTTCATAAACGCGGATTGGTGGCGAGCTGCAAACAGCTTCTCACCTGGTTGCTTCGTTGCCGTCGATTGGTGGAAAGCTGGAAATATCCTCTTACTCAGTAAGTTTTAAATTAAAAAAAAATCTAAATTGAAATTTAAAAATCCGGCTGCGAGGTGCACTTTCCGGTGTCCGTTTAAACACATGACAAAAATTTCAGAGACCTGGGTGTTATGTTTTTTCGGAGTTATCCGCGGTCAGGCAGGCAGACAGACATGTCTTATTTTATATATATAGATAACACTTTATTTACTTTTCCATAACACGTAGCACGTTAGATAGTCATAAAAGAATGTGTTACGGTCAGAGTTGGGCAAAATACATCAAAAAATCATTTTCGATACAAAATACAAAATACATTAGTTTTAGAACCTAAAATACAAAATACAAAATACTTTTCGAATTGAAAAAGTTCAAAATACAAAATACATGTATTTTCAAAATACATTTAAAATACAAAATACATTTGAAAAATTAAAAAAAAAATGTGTTTAAGGTAAGAGGTTTGAACGAGCCGTGTCCAGCACAGTTAGCTGGCCAATTTTAATTCATGACACTTGGGTCGGGCCTGACCGGACCTGTTTTTCAGTCGTTCCGGGCATGTTTGGGCCGGATAACAGATTTATTTTTTAAGGATAGACTAAGATGGGACTCGTCATCACTCTTTCGAGTCCCGGGCTTTACTTTTTCTGCAGATTCGGGCAGGGGCTTATTTATTTCTTCCAGACCGGACCAGGATTGAACGCCATTCTTCCTAGTGCACTAGTCAAAAATATTAGCATAGAGCTACGATCCAGCTCGTACGAAAATCATTGACTCATCCTGTCTCGGCCGGCCTGTGGAAAAAATCAGCAAAATCTGGCCCGACCCAACAAATTTTTCCAAAAAATGTACGTATTTTTAAATTGTTATAATTTTACCATTAAAAATTTTATTTTTTATGAATAGTAAATATGTTTGTCGATAATAAAAATAAACCACAGCAAAAAAAAAAAAAAAAAAAAAAAAAAAAAACTCTGAAAATGAATATGTTTGTAAATCCCGTCTTAAACGGGAAATGTATTGATTCATGCAAAATAAATTTAATAACAAGAAAAAAGAATATGATACATTTAGTACAAACTGTGTTCCTGTTAAGAAATACACCTGTCTATAGTGTATTTTTTCTTCTATCCTGTGCGAATCCGTCTTAGAAGATTTTAATGCATAGCATTTTTCAGACCACAGAATGCCATTTGATATTAAGGCTGCTCTCAGCTGTTCTGCTCAACAAGTGCAAAGGGCTTTGCACATTTACAAATTCCTTTTTTAACGGAAATATATAAAATTGAAAGGCCTGATTATGGAAGCGATTTGGAATCGAATTGAATTTTACATTTTTTATCAATAAATTGTCTATTGATCTATAAGTGATTTCGCTCATGTGACAAGCACGATTTCCCCCCCAGTTTGAGTGGTTATTCTTCTTTCGCTAGGGAATTCGGTTAAAAACGCCCACTTTGAAACTGTTTTCTGAAATATCTATTGTGTTTGCAAAAATGGGAAAATGAGTGCGATTAGATAATTTCTGAAGAACAACACCTGCTTGTTTCAACCATTTCCAAATAAAAATAAACATTAGAACATATGTCATAAGTTTGCTCTTTTATATTGAAGAACAGCCTTAATTCTGACAAAAATATTTGCATAAAAATAAAGATTAATTTCAAAATTAAATATCGCAGTCCAAATTGCTTTAAAAAAAAAAAAAAAAAAAAAAAAAAAAAAAAAGTCTATAAACATGGAAAAAAAATGAAATAAGTATTTTTGATCAGAATTATAAGAGGATTTTAAACACATCGACACAGAAATTTGTTTTCTGTAAATTTAGTCGATCCGGGTTAATCAAGGTTTTGCACGAACAAAGCCTGGCCGAACTTTTAGCTGTTATATCGAGTCGGGCTAGTTCTGGGATTTTACTTTTTGTATCGGACTGTGTAATATCTTTTTTCTACGGATTGAAACTTTATACTGGGCCAGGAAATTTTTTTTGTTTTGTGTCGGAATGGGCAAAGCAACTGTTAGGTGTTTTTATAACACTAGTTAAATTGTTTCAAATCATAAATTATCAAAGTAAAGAAACAAAAGAAAAAATATGTAAAGAAAACTAATTAATCTATTTCAGAATACGCTTTATAAAATAAACGAAGAATGCTTACAGGTAAAATGTTAAAATGCATACAAAAATATAAAATTTTTCTTGGATATAATTCAGCTTCATTTTAAGCATAGGAGTGAAGTGTTATTAAAACAGTCTATAAATTTAAATTATGTTTGAAAATTACAATTGGCCTTAAAAGAAAAAAAATCTCAAATTGAGAATTACTTAACTTTGTTTTGGAGAATTTATAATTAAGGATCGACAAAGCATGTTTTTAAGGCCGAAACCGAATTTCGGTGATTGGTAATAATAATTAATAATAATAATACATAACAGAATATGAAGTTTGATGACATTTAGTGCATTAGTTCTTGCTAAAATCCTGCAAATCCTGGAAAATGTAGCATAGCAGAGCCACCTGTCGTACGATTTGCACCAACACTTATTTAGACACGACTTATATTTACGTCCAACTAAATCTGAAATTTGTTGAAAATCCGTGTATTACTACTTGAGGTAGAGCTAGTGCAGAAATCGTGAAAAATGTAACATAGCAGCGTTACCACTGTAGCGCAATTCAACCAAAACATAATCAGCAACAACTTATGTCAACGTCTAAACTGAATCTAAAATTTGATGAAAATCCGAACATTAGTTCTTGAGACAGAGTTTCTGTGGAAATCGTGAAAGATACAGCATAGCAAGGTCAACTTTTGGAGGAGTTACACGTTTACCTAATGTCTAAAATAACTTATTTAAATGTCTAATTGAGTATAAAATTTTATTAAATTCTGTGCATTAAATATTAAGGTCGAGCGCCTTCAAAATTTGCATCATACACTGATGAATTCACAAATAAACATTTCCTAAAAACAATCAGTGTTCAGGATCATCAAAAATATAAATCCGTCGAAAACCTAAACTCGAATTTTTACACGAATTCAGTACTTTTTTTTGTAAAGATACAGAAAAGTAAAAAGAGTGAGTGATTAAAAATCGAAGTGTCAGTTCAATAGTTAATCTAAGACATATACATAAACACATATATGAAAAAAATTGTATAGCCTCTTTCATTAAAAGTTAGTTAGGTATATAACCAATCGCACTCGGGGCGACCACCCCTTTCATACCCCATCCTTTCTCATGGTGCTGTCAAAAATACTTTAAATATTCATAATGTAATTTTCCATCATTTATATTGTAAAGATATATTTAAACATAAGCAAGCTATATTTGTAATAATGATTGCAAATTAAAAATTGCTATTTTTATTTAAACATGAATACACTGCTTTTTCTGAAAGAATAATTTATTGCTATTTGTTTTTGATTAATCTGCAAGTTAAATGTTAAACATTTTGTAAATTTCTGTACGATGAACATTGATATCGGTTGATACATAAATAATCTCGGGATACTCACGATACATAAATAACTACACAGTTAATAATGTATAAATTTTTATGCTTATAAATCTGTAAAAAATACAAAATAATGTTTCATTAATATTTTGTAAATTTTAGTCTAAACAAATACATGCACTTGCTAAAAAAATATTGAAAATCATAAATATTCTTCGAAAGGGGGGAGAATTTTGTAATTAACGAAATTAACATTCTCATCGATATTAAAACTTTCCTGTGTGAAAATTTCGTTTACAATCGAAACTCAAAATCATCAATTTTCTGTTTAGTACAGCAGTTTTCGTTTTGGTCCGACACCAGTTTATATTTTCATTGTGCTATTTTATTTTAAACAGTATAAACTGAAACATAAAATCTGTAAAAATAATAATTGCGAAGTCACGCTAGATAAACATGTATCTCTAGTAAGGACAGGTCTATATCAAAAATCTAATTTTTGATATACTCAATCGTAAATACAATAATGAAAATCAGAACTGTATATCAATAAATAGAGCTACTTACATATAAATTCGCTCGCAAATGAATATCACGGGTGATGTAAAATTTACCCTATTTTTGATAAAATAGATACAAAATGACTAGAAAAATAATGTTTTGATCAATGTATAACGGAACAAAATTAAAAATCTTACCATTAAATATGTTTTAAAGGTGATTGTTGCTACAAAAGTTCCACTTATAATGATAGATCTTGTTTTACACATTTTTCATGCTACTTTGTCATACTACAACTGCCGTTATTATCAACAGAAATTATTTTTAAAAAAAAATCCCACATAGTATAGCGCAACGTGTTCTGTCGCAATTCAGTAATTCCATTGATACATTATCATTTGAAGCTGAAACAAAACAGCCATTCTTTCTCAAGACAAACATTAAATTATGTTTCCTTCCTACATTACTTTTTTTTTCTATGGTTCTTTAAAATCACTAGACACACCAAAAATATAAATATTTCTTCCTGTTTATCAAGCAGTAGTTTTTGTTGTGCTCATATCAACGTTATAATTATAAAACCTAGAACTTTAGAATTGTAACAGTTCAGCAAAAATGACTAAGCAATGCAGAAGCATTCATTCTAATCCTTATCGTATCAGTAGCTCTAAAGTATGTTTGCATTAACTTTGAGAAACGAACCCTATAAGACAAAACAAAGCAGAAGGGCTCGTTTTATTATTTTATGAATTTTACATCTGCGGTTTTAACAGAGCAGCTGGAAATCTACATAAATGTATTTTGAAAATGAAATGTATTTTCAAAATACAAAATACTTGAAAAAATCATTTCAAAATACATTACTAAAATACTTTCGTTTAGTCAGATTAAAATACAAAATACAAAATACAAAATACAAATGTATTTTGAAAATGTATTTCAAATACATGTATTTTCGATACTGCCCATCTCTGGTTACGGTATAGTGTGACATTATTTTTCGAAACACGACAAAAAAACAGGGTTACACTCTAGCGGAGGAAAACGTATGGGTTCGAACCGTAATTTTGAAAACACATGTACTAGAACTAGAACTGTAAGAATGTGTGGACTATATAGAGAATACTGTGAATATATACCCTTAATTTTCTAAGTATCTAAGATATAAGACTGCTTATTTGGTAGATCAGACCGCTTTTCATCAAATTAGGCTGTTGCCCGTAAAAATTGAAGGGCAAACGCTCAAATTACAGTTTTTTTATGCTCAAATTGCAGTACGCTTATAGTTTTTTTCTGAGATAGTATAATAATGCATAAAATAGCCTTATAGCCTAAACCTAAATTAAATAAACACTTAGCTAAAGTAAAAACTTGTTTATTACTTATATTACTATTTAAACTATCTTTTAAAATGAAAATTTCTAAGTTGGCTTTAATTTGAGTTTAAGATCATTTTAATTTACATTTTGAATTTCGTTTTAAATCTAATTTTTGATAGTTAAATTTCAATATATATACCTATAAATATCGATATGGCAAAATTATAGTTAAAACAAACTAAAACAGACAAAAATTAATGTTCTTTAACTTGAATTTATGTAAACAAGTTCGGCATGAAACATTCTTTCCTTGCCGTGTATTTGACATAGTATTTTCTGAAATTTTATTCCATTGACAACCAATGAAAAATCACGAAATAACGAGAATTTCGTTATTTTGTTTACTGACGCTCTAACGAGGTTCCGCCCGAATTTTTTTATTACATATATATATATATCCTCCTGAGAAGATAATTCTGTTTCTTTTTTAGGTTTTTTATAGTATATAGCTATGGCGATCTTCTTTGTTAGTTAGATTGTTTTAACAATAGTAAAACGAACACCACTACTTTAAAAAAATTTATGTATTAAATAATAAATTACATCTGCAATCTATATACAAGTGTGTTTTATAATTCATTATTAACATCAAGATCTTCATAAAACGGATTACTTGGGTCAAACTCTTCAAAAATTTCATCACTTTTAGTAATATTGTAATTTTTATCATCATCTTCGTCTTGCAAAATCGAAAAATTTTCAAAATTTTTATCTATTTTGCCTTTTTTGAAGTAATCACAATTTTGAAAATTGGCCTGATAAAGATAATGATCATATGGAGACTTACTCTTCATTAAATTCTTCCGAGAAGGTTTGGGAGTTTCACAGTTCGGTTTCATTTTGCTATTTTTCAAAGCATCTGTGTAGCACACATTGCCAGTTCTTTCTGACAAATTTCTATGCAGTCTTAGAAGCTTCGAGTGGCAGTATTCAGGTGTTTTCAAAACATGATTATTTTGTTGTAGCTCTTTCTTGACAACAAAGTCGCAGTTTTTTGAAAATTTAAGGTTTTTACTTTTATTTTGTACTGAGTGATTCTCTTCATCTTCATCAGTTTCACCGCCAATGCTGTATAATTTGTTGATATTCTCATTACTGTTATTTTTTGAATGATGAGAAGAAATAGTTGTATATTTTTGTTGTTTTCTTCCTTTTTTGAAAATGCCAAAGAAACTTCGACGCTCTATTTCTCGTTTTTTAAACGTCACACTATCATCATTCGAAACAGAATCACTAGTATTCAATGGCAGATATTCTTTCTCTGCTTCATATCTGCGACGTTTAGTTTTGAAACAAATTGAGATCATAACGATAAGTATAATCATGATAACAACACTAATCAGTGAAATTGCACCAGTAGCTGTCTTATGTTCCAATACATAACTAAAGCCATTTTTTGTAACATTCCTAAGAAAAACTTGCCAGTTAAACTCTGAATAATTTCCAGTAACGAATCTTTCCTTTCTTTTTGCAACAACTCCAATAACATCAAAGTTTTTTATTGACAAGCCATGTTCCACTAAAAATAAAGATCTTGAATCCGTTTCATTAATACCTGTAAAGTTTTTATCTAAGGAACTGAAATGTACAAGATTTTTTCTCTCATTCTCAGAAGCAAAATTTTCATTTTTTGTTACAGCTGCTGAAGAGTTGTTAAAAGAAACCTTGGTAGGAGAAAACATCTTACGTTTTAATCCACTTATATGTTTAGGAAAAAATATTTCTTTATCAGAATGAAGTTTAGTTAAAGTATCTAATTTTAGATGATGATTTCTGTTCAAATAGTTCATGCTTGAAATTCTGTGCTTTTGCAGTCTTTTTGGATTTATCCTTGATTTTTTACTATGACTAACTTTTTTAACTGCATTCAGTACATCTGGCAACTTATAGTCTTTTATTATTTCAGTATTCAAATTTGGATCTTGTTTTCTCAAAGTATTTGCATTGTTTTGAGCCAAATACTTAAAACTAGCTGTTGCAGCTTTTTTAAAATCTCCTCTTACGGTATCATAATTATGATTTAATTTCACCATATCATTTTTTGTAACTTTCGATGTGTTATTGACATTTTTGTGTACTTTCAAAACATAGTTTTGTTTATTTAGTATTGAGAGACGTTGATCATTTGTATGTAAACGATTTAGATATTGCTTGCGGTGGAGTTCATTTCTTTCACCAGAAGGTTTATTTCGTGCAAAAAATGAGTTACTGAATTTTCCGTTACCAAAATTTGCAGCTTGAATCCTTTTTATAGGTATTTTATTTTTCCTTTCCTGCTTTGATGTCGCGAATTTGTTCCTTTTTAAAATGTCTTTTCTTTTACGATTCAGCTGATGTTTTTCCTTAACTATAACCCTTTTCCCAATATAACTAAAATCATTAGATTCAGAATTTTCACTAGAATCATCAACTTCAGTATCATGGGTACTATCTGTAAATTCATTGGTAAAACTATCCGTATTTTCAAAAGTGTCCACAGTTTTTCCTTCCGTATTCGATGGTAAATCTTGAAGAATATTTTCGTCAGAAGATTGCTTCTGTGGGAGTTCTCTGTGAAATAATTGCTGTTCTTCATCATGATTTTTCAATATTTTATAAATAGAGAACATGGCATTGAAAAGTTCGTCTTTGTAGTCACCTGATGTCGGATTATTATCCTAAAAAGATAATTATAAATCAAATGTTGAAGCAACATTGTAAAAAAAGACAAATATTACTTAATCAAGGAAAATTTAATGTAACCAAAACAAAAATATACAATAATCTCTTCCGAGTTACCCATGGTTCCAAAAAGCGTTCTTTTGTTTTAGAAAATCTCATAAATTAATATACAACAAATCCTCCTATTCATTATCGAATAGCGAATACGTCTGCTAGGCGAACAGTTTTTTAATGACCCCAACACCTACATACTTGTATGTTTTTAACTCTAAAAAGCTGAGCCTCTAAATATCGACCAAATTCTATGCTCCCAAAGTGTCCGTTATTCACAGATTTTACTGTATGTTACTCACAATGTTGTGCGATATCTTCACATACTTTAAAGCAAAATTTCATTCAGTAAAGCAAGCATTATTTTTCACCAAAGGTAATGTGGGAATACCTTTCGGCAAGAAAAGGGATTACCATTAATCTAGTAGAATTATACATTCATACCAGTATTGATGTTCAGTAACCCTTGTTGGTATAATGCACATACAGGGAGTGTTCTCGCTGACATTTGACAAACATTAGTAATTTGGCTAATTAAAAATAAAAAAATGTTCGCCAAATGAAAAAAGTATTAGCAAAATAGATTCGCCGTGTAGCATAAACAAAATTATCTCTAATACTTTAAATTATCCCCTTTTTTCAATATGTTATAAAATAACCTAAGTTTTTATAATTGCAACAACGATTGTTTTTAATCTAATTTCAACAATCGGCTACAAATATATTAAACATATATATACAGGGTGATTCAAAATAACGTGGACAAATTGGTATGACAAGTCAGGCATACGACAAGAATCAAAAATCACATAAGAACATAGGGCCGCAAACCACTTATTGAGTCACAAATACAGGGTGTTTCATCCTAACTCAATTTGGTTTGACTGTAATAAATTTCAGATAACTGAAGTATATAATAATAAAGTATTTAACAGACATTCTCGCCTTTGTTTTAAATGTGATAGCACCTAACAAAAGTGTTAAAAGTTTACATTATGCGCACTAGCAATATGCACTTGGCACCTTACTTTTAGACTGTGACTAGCAGGCTAAGCCCGCTGCTCTGGTCTATTTTTCAAAACAAAACATGAATCAAATAAAATATTGAATATGATTGTGTTTTTTAAAGCAACTTCCCCTCGAATGCTCTTTCACAGCTCTGAAAAGCATACAAAACGCCATAGAAAACCAACGATTATAAATGCACCAAAAATGCGTTAAAAGTTAGCAAACAGCTGTTTCGAATCTACTGTCGAGATTCTTCATCAGTGCAAAACTCAGCGAGATAGAAAAAACAAAACTGAGTCAAAAATAAAAACAACAACAATGGAATCAAGGCCCGATGACGCCAAAATATATTAAAATATTAATAAAATATTATGTTGTTGTATCAACTTATGCATTCGATAAAATTCGGGCTTTTAAGAAAAAAATATTTCAGTTGACCATTTATTGTAGAGTTTGATAGATAAATGAGGCAATTATGAAAAGAGCAATTTAAATATTGTCTATTCACCATACTTCTAAAATAGCGAGCATTATGATCGTAGAGATTGACCATTGAATTTAAACAATTTTCAAGTGATTAATTTTCATTTGATAGTTTTTGAACTCTAAACCTCTCAACTTGAGGATATGGGTATCTGTGGAAACCTTAATACATCCTCTATCAATATTATATTATAGTTCGCAACATACATCTGCTCTTGACAAATCTATTACAGTGTTCCGTTTTTGGAATGCAGCAGAATAAATAAAGTTTTCATTAGAAAAATAAGGTGAATGTTTTTTGAATGTGTGAAATTCATTTTTTTATACAGATGTCATATACGCATCACGTTGGCGTGATTGAAACAAAATGAAAATTTTATGCCTCTTATGGTAATCCAGCTTTGTTTTTAATTTATTAATGAACTATTTATTTACTTTCATTTGCATTTTAAAATGATACAAAATGTTATGCTCTATACATAGAAAAGTAAAATAGAAAATAGAAATGTATCTGTCACTTGAAAGCGAAGTTTCCGTTAAAGTGGCGCCAGAAATGTATCACCCCAACGTGGTGCATATATGGCATTTGTGCCTCTTTCTTACAACATGGGTCTGTGCATTTGCACCTAAATTTAGTTATTTAGCTCTATTTTTGTAATATTAACTGGAGTTTGTACAATGTACGGTACTACTTGATTATTCCGTCGAGAAAAAAGTAATAGCAGATTATAGGAACAAATGTCAATAATCAATGATCGTAAGTATGATAGCAATTGATATTACACGTGATACACGTATTTTTTTACGTCCTAAATGCTTTTTAATTCGACTTTTAATTTGTATTTTTTATTTATGTTTATTGTTCTTTCGTTATTTAAAATGAATTTACGTAAATTTGAATAGTTTGGCGAAACTGGAAAACGTGTTAATCAAGTAGCACTCAATTTAGATTTGAAAATATCATATTTCACAAAAAACTCCGGCACAAACCCGGATTTGCAAGATTTCCTTCCAATACCAATGCGGCAAAATCCTCGTTTTAGAATAGCTAAGAAATGTGCATTTTTAAAAATTATTTTCGTTATTTTAAAACGAAAATATTAATAAATAAAAAAGTTACTATAGCACAAAACAATTTATAGAATTTCTAAAAAGAAATTGAAAGTAAATAAACAATTTATTAATACAGAAACAACTATTGCTGGGTTACCATATCAGGCAAAATAGCACCGTTTTGGCGATAGTCAGATACCTCAGTGTGTATATAATATCTGTGTCAAACATGTTTGGAAAAAACAATAATCGTTATTTATACAGCATGTTTAAATACTGTAGTATAGTGAAAAAAACGTATACAGGACATATATACGCACCACATTGGCGCGTTTTTTGTTTGCTTTTTTTTTTCTTCTGATGCCGATTCGGAGAAAATTTTGTTTTCAAATACTAGTTACATATATAGTTTACAATTATTTTCTGTTATTTTAAATATAAAATAACAACAAATTTTAAAAAGTTTAGTTAATAATGATAAAACAAAACTATTTATATTCTTTAAAAAATAAAATAAAAATTTATTAATAAATAAACAACAACCAGGTTACCAAGTGAAGCATAAAATCGCCATTTTATTGCAGTCGCGCAAATGTGTCGCATGTATGACAAACGTGCTTAGATTAAAATAGTTTATATAATTGGAAAAGAAAAAAGAAAAAAATTGTAAATAGACAATTTATTAATAAATCGTCAATAACATCCGGGTTGCCATATCAAGCAAAATAATGACACTTTGGCGTCAGTTAATTACCCAGATGTATATATGGTATTGGCATAAGAGACAAATCGCACCATTGTAGTGCGTATGAGATATCTGTGCCAAAATTTTTTTTTAAAGTTGCAGTTAAGTTATTTTACAATATCTATGTATGTGGAAAAACATTTACCCTAAAATTTAAATATTATTCATTTTTGTGGTATTAACTGCTATATATGTATTTAAGTTAAATGTAAAAAAAAAAAAAAAAAATTCCTAAAAATGCTCTCACTCATTAAAAGAGTAAGAAAGAGAAAATAGTTCTTGCGAACATCTCTCCGTCTTGTGCATTTTTTGGTTTAGAATCGCATTGATTGGCGACAAAAGTAGACTGAAATACCAAATTGAACAAACAACATACAAATAACAATTAGAGCCTTTTTTAAAAAAAAAATAATTCTGCGAGTTTCTTCTGTAAAACACATAATGGGAAAATTAGATTAAAAAATATTTTTAAAAAAAGAAAGAAAAAAAATACTTATGTTTTACTTAATGAAATTTTTGAGATGTTGTTTTCTTTTAATCTGGCTCGAAAGAAATAAATAGCCAACTATTGTGTCACTTCGAAACTTTCTTTCACATTGAGTTACTTTTTAAATATTATAAATATTCTTTTTTTTTTTTTTCGTTAAAGATAAATATTTTCCTTTCATAATATAATTTTGCATTAAATGGATTCTATTCTTTTTATCATTATTTATTTTAAATCAATAATTAACAGGTTTTTTTCGAAATGTTTATATTATTTTCCATTAGAGAAAGCATTTCATTTCTTTTTTGAAATATAATTATCGCCAAAAAATTAGTTGTTGCAACCCTTCCGTCAAAAATTACCGAAAAATACGAAATTTAGTACGAAAAATCAGAGTTATCCCTGTATATTTGTATCATAAACCTCCGCAAAAATATTTCCTATCGAATGATATAATCTGCAAAAAGATCCATCGGGTAGTTTTTGAAAACACTCGTTTGGAAGTTTCAGAACTTCTGCTTTATAATATATATGATAATCAGTTTATACGGTATCATCGATTGCTTCAGCTATATGTTTTTCCAGATCTTTTCGTAACGTTTTCACATTTCACACAAAATAAGGTACATATCGTTGCATTTTCATTACAATGCTTTTATTTTTCTCGAAATTATTACTTTCAAACCGGGTGTAGCTAGAATGAAACACCCTGTATTTGTAACTCAATAAGTAGTTTGCGACCCTATGTTCCTATGTGATTTTTTATCCTTGTTGTATGCTTGATTTGTCATATCATTTTGTCCACGTTTTTTTTAATCACCCTGTATATGCATATGTATGGATAACAAAAAAGAAAAGAAAGAAAAAGAAAAAAAATGAGCACTAGCAATTTGGCTAATCTAATCCCTTATTTATTCGCCAAATGAAGAATTTAGTCGCAATTTGGCGCAATGGCGAGCGACAGCGAGAACACTGCATACAGGGCTTAAAGCAATAAGCTTAAGAGAACAAGCTTAAAACGCTATACATCCAAATGCACAATATATCGGAAGATATATAAAAATGCATAAACAACAAAATATTAGTTTTCACGCATGTTACGATTTTCTTACTAAAATAATGGCAAAAAAATTACACTTACTCTCCCAGAGATATTTGCAAAAGGAGCGATATGTACGAATGAGCGGTGTGACTGCGCACGATATAACGGGAGGTTACTGTGTTTAAAACTGAATGTATCATGTACATATTTCAATTACACTCGTGAATAATGATAAGTTTATAAACGAACAAGTGAATGAATATATGAAAAGTTTCTAAATTTGCTGCTGCTTATTGCAAGAAATGTAACTCACCTCATTTATAGTAATAGGGATTGCTGCAAGAGCATTGGTTGCTATAATGATGTATATCACTTTAATTATATTTTTAATTGGATGAATCATTTTTTTAAACTTATAAAGAAAATAAATTAAGAACATTCATTTATCTATTTTTTTATGAACAAAAGATTATCATACTTGCGAAATAATCTATATATTTTGTTAGCGGAATATTTTGAAAATATTGTATTTTATGTAAACAATCATATTCAGCCATTGTTAGAAATTATGCAAAACTTTAATGAAATTGCGAATGTAATAATTAAAATTTGTTTAATTTGAATTGTATAAAAATAGCATTGTTAAAAACATTGCATTGTTGCACACTTTAAATACACTGGGCATGCCACGCATCCACAGTAGCTAAAAACTGAATTAAGTAGCGCGTCATGGGGGGCAGCAAACAATGTTGTAATGGTAAAAAAAAATTAATTTAATAAATTTCAATGACTCTTTGGAAACTGATATTTTCAGACTAAAATTTTAAAGACTTATAAATAAATTCTATATTTAAATTAGCAATAATAATAAACATCATTTTTATGATGGTCATAACGAGTCATATATTACCGACGCCATGCATTAAACATTAATATTCCTAACCCTATGATTAAAAAAAAAATAAAAACAGTAGTTTATAGATATACAACTTTAACTGCTTAAAATGTGCATTTTTACTTGATGGAGTTAATCAGACTGACTTCTGAAGGTCTCATATTACGTACGACATGGATTAAACATTAATATTCCTGGACCCATCATAAACAAATTTAAAATGAAATTTCAGTTTTACAATTTTCGGAACTGCAAAAATTTAAATTTCTAAACATCACACATTTTAAATTTTTACACTGTTGCGTAGAAAAAAAATTCATTTTTAAATGAAATTTGTTTGAAATCTTTATCACGTTTGTTTTCAAATTATTATTATTATTTTAAAGTTTTTATTACTTTTTTTGTCATTGTGGCAACAGAAGCATTCCATTTTTGGACATTAAACATGGACCAATGCGAAAACGAATAAAATAGGTGACAGAAGTATTTCATTTTTGAACATTAAACATAGACCAATCAGAAAACAAAAAATAAGTAAAAGTGCGAAATTCAACCAATAAAAATATTCAGATATACTTCAGCTTTGCCAGTTCTCTATCGAGGACAACAACTCTTTTTTCCAAATAGTTAAAAAAAAGAGAAGGGTACACGCTATAGTAATGAATGCCCATGGCTAGGGTTATACAGTATAAGTTTATTTAAGAAACAGCGGGAATACGGAGCTTCTTAAAAAATGACTTAATAACTAGATGATCTGCCCAGCCCCTTGATAATAACCTTAGATTAATAAAACCGAATCAACTGGTGGTCGATTTTACTAAATGAACCTCAAATGATTAAAACCTCAATTCATATTATTATTTTTTTAAAGACAAAAACAAAAACGATTTTTTTCAAAATTAATTTTTGAGACGGCTCCCCACCACTGCCGAACATTGTAAACCTCGATTCAAACTTATCTCTGAAAATGAACCTCTGGAATATATCTCTTCTTACATCAGCAGCATATGCGGCCATACTAAGCACGCGCCGTTGATAAAAATAATTAAGTGGCACGCCATGTTTACAATGGGCAGTGTCATAGGGTCTAAAAAAAATGAAGCTAGGGTCATAAATATTTCATAGGTAGAGTATATAATATAATTTTGTTGAGACACAGCCGGTATAAGGAGGATCTTTAAAAAATCAGTACCGTAATTTCGGGTGTATAAGCCGCAGATCAAACAATTCTTTTTGAACCCAGAAATTTTTAAGAGACAAATATAACTACTTAGATCGCCGTAACTATTTGTCTTCAATCACTAAATAAGATTTCTGGGTTCAAAAAGAATTGTTTGATCCGCGGCTTATACACCCAAAATTACGGTACATACAAAGTTTTTTTTTTTTTTTCTTTAACTGACGCTATTTAGAGCTCTCGTTAGCAAATTTTAATAACCGGAACTACATTAAAATTTATAAGGGGACTAATGAAATTAGGGTAAAAGAGATTCCAAGAAAAAAAATAGTTTCAATCACCTATTTCCTGTGACATGTTATGCTCGTCCGTCGAAAATTTTGTACAAAGAATGCAAGGTGTGTGGCAAAAGAACAATGGTCACATTGAATGTGGTCGAATTCCTCGTTGGGAAAGTGAATATGATGAATAAAACATACCATTTTATCCAAATTATTAATTTTGTCAGTTTCTGATGGGGGTTTTTTTTTTCAGGTACAGCGCCAAATTTCCCGCTATCGACGGTGATTGGAACTATTTTTCATTTATTTATTTATTTTTGTTGTTGTTGTTGTCGTTGTTGTTATAAGAATCTTTATTCCCATGGTTTTCTTAGTTCATTTATAATATTTTGAATTATTCCAGTTATTAGAAGCGCTACCGGTGGCTCTGGATAGCGTCAATTGGAAAAAAACACCGTATATATGGCTTATACTTTCATATATACTCCATTACATCCCTGGAAGTGGGATGCCATTTTATAAAAAATTGGCATACTGGTTAAGGAATCAAATATAAATTTTCTGAGAACTGAATAAGAATACTCCTATTTTTGAAGCAAGATAAAAATTTAAAACATCCAACAATTGAGAAAAATAGTAAAAAATGTTAAATGCTCATGAAAATAAAAGCTTAAAAATATGCAATGGGACAAAAAAAGAACTACATTTTTTTCTGATAATTAAAAGATAAGGAAAGGCATTGCAGTAAAATGATCGCTAGATGTTTCTCATTTAAACATTTTGGTTTATGGGGTCAAATTTTCTCTATTAATTCCTTTTTCGTTGTCATTCTATTTCCCTCTCCTTTTCCTCCTCACTTTTGAGTTATACAAATGCGGAATTAATGTCTGGCGCATTCAAAATTTTCTCACTGAGTGTTTGCGGATTTTTGCTACATTGATTTCTAGATTAAAAAACATTTGTCTTTTATTTTACAGTATGGATGTCAAAGAAAAAATTCGATTCTAAATTGATTCGATTTTCGAACAGTGAAAGCGTCGTCGCTAAATTGTTCCAATAAAAAAAATAACAAAACAATGATTTTTTTTTCATTATACAGTAACTTCGGGAACAGGTCCTGTATATTCATAAAAGTGGTGTCTATAGGCATAATAAAGTAACTCAATGCAACTGAATAAAACAGCCTATGGCGTCATCTAGTGCAAGACCGTGGAGTTAGCATTCCTATCTCAAAAATGGAAAGAGACAGGCAAAAAAAGTTATTTAAATTATAGAGCATCATCATAAAGTTAGAAAGTGCTAAATATCATGAAACGACACCTTGTGAACATCAATGTGAACAATAGAACAATTAAAACGCGCATTTGTATTTCGTGATTTCACTATGTTTTCTATACATTATGAAATACACGACATTTATTGTTCATTTACGACACGCAAAAGAATTCGGTTATAGGAATGAGTAACATAGATAATTGCTGGAAATGTGTTTTCAGTTGTGATATACATTTTTATCTTATCTATTTTTTACATTTTAGATGTATATACATAAATTCTATAGCTCGGATACAGAATTACAAAAAAGAATTCGTCCACACAACTGAATATGAACAGCAATTGCTAATTATTTTTATTTATTTTTTTTTAATTATGTGATTTTTTTTTCTTTTAAGTTACTTATTCAGATATTACACTTCATTCCAGTAAAAAATGAAGTTTTTTTTAATATTCTGTTAGTGTTAGAAAGTTAGACACATGTGCAGTTGGAAAGGGGGGGGGGGATATCAAGCATACCTCGATCTATGCCTGATATATGATTTTTAGTTCTTGTTTTCTCTTCAGATATGGTCCAAGATTAAAATATAGGACTCCCCCAACTTTAAGGTCTTCGCATCTCATTAATTTCTTTTTTCAGATAGTTGCTATTTCTGCCATTTAAATAGATTACATGCTTTCTTTTCTTTTCCCTTTCAATTTAGGGTGGTATGAAAGCTGTTGTGTGGACTGATTTCTTCCAGTCTCTCATGATGTATGCATCTATCATAGTGATAGTTGTAAAAGGAGCATTTGATCTGGGAGGAATTGACGTTGTGTGGCAAAAAAGTCTTGATGGCGGAAGAATTGAGTTCTTTCGGTGAGTGGAAGAAGTTCAATATTTTCTACACCAGGAATTCTCAAACTATGGTACCCGTACCATTACGGGTACGTGTGTTACTGGTACCAGTAACACACGTTACTGTAAGCTTTGTTTACTGGTACGCGAAACTCTCATACTGGTTGACTTTTCATGACCCCTGCAAAAAAGAAAAGTTTTCTTCGTTACTAACTCGAACGTGGGTCATTCCATGATGTTTTGTAACGTCAGTCACGAAGATTATAACTGAGAAATTGTTGTCCACCGTTATTTTCAAAAAGTTTTTTGATTTGGGATACCTCATTAATTGAATAAAGCCAAGAAAACTTTTTGAAAATAACGGTGGACATCAATTTCGCAGTTATAATCTTCGTGACTGACGTTACAAAACATCATGGAATGACCCACGTGTGTACATTACTTATTTCAACGAACTTCGATCTCGCATCCATACGCATTTTAGTTTCAGAAGGTTGTGAATTCTTATGTTGGTTATTCACTTATTAAATTTTACCCTGCTTATATGTATCAATTTATGCCTATACATCATTAAGTACTGTATGAATAAATAATGAAACAACGTTAAGGAGCACAAATTATATAAAATAACAGATGTTAAAAAGCATACAGCTGTTTCGGGACTTCTAAAGTCCCATCATCAGTGCTAAAAATAAATATAAAAGACAAGTAAAATATAAAAGTAAATGAGTAAATAATAAAAGACAAGTTTCATTATTTATTCATATATAAGCACAAAGTACAATCCTCCCCCTTTCTTATATTAAGTACTGTAGCTTTTTTTCTACAAAATACTGTATTTTGATAATGTACATTTTATTAAAATGAATTGATGATATTACCTTTTATTTGAATGTTATTATAAAAAAGTCAATCTATGCACCAATTTAAACCCTTGGGTACACATTTGTTCCAAGACTGCCACAGTCGTTTTTTATTTTATTTTCTTTATTCTACATCACTTTTCCAAAAGAAAAATCTTTTATAAAAACTTTACATATGTGCATGAGAAACATACTTTTTTTTATTTAATAGTGCTATAAAGATAATATAAAAACAGGCGGCAGTAAAATTTACCCAATGATCATGCAATTAAATACAGTAAAACATAGTCAAATGGACATAAAAAAGACTGGCAAAATGTTTCGCTTTAGACACATATTGTTGACACAGGTTTTTCTGTATTATCTTTGAATTTGTCACTTGGTGGTACGAGCAAGTTTCAACTTCTATTTAGTGGCACACCAGAATAAAACTTTGAGAACCTCTATTCTAGACTCTTTCAACTTTCTTCTTGTTTTTTTTTCTTAAAGAATTAAATATAAAATGTGGCGACTATTGAATTTGCTTTAAGAAAATTAATTAGTAAAATTGAAAATTTCAATTGTATGTTCGCTTGCTATAGTATTACCAAATGGCACTAAAATGTCTCAAACTGAAATAATTCTCAAAGTGACGTAATCGCTCATCCGCAAGAAAAATTATACAATCCCAATAAATCAATTCTTGAATGTTATTGCACTAATAATTAATAATTTTCATATGTACTTCTATGCATAAATTTGTCGATAATAAAACAAAAAAAAATGCTTAAAAAACAAATCCTAAACATGGCATTCGTAATATGCAAGAATATGCACCATTACAATTGAAATTCCTAAGCCTGGAAAGGGTGCGAAGGGAAGTTACCTAAAAACCATTTCCATAGCCGCTTTCATAATTGTCCAATTATCCGGATTGGCCTGATCCCAACTGGTCCGGTTAATCGGCGCTCTACCGTAGTTATAATAGAAAAAGTTAATGGTACCAAACAACTGAAAATAAAATGTACTTTTAAATTAGGTATGTAAAATTTGTTTGGGTGGCCATCTACAAATGAAAATTAGACAAAACTTTTTTTTTTCTATAGCAACATCCAATTTGACAGTATATTTTAAATGTTTAGTTCAAACTATGCTTAGAAATGAAATTTCAATTCTTTTAGACCATAAATTTTTGAAATTATAAACATTCAAAATTCAGAGCTTCTAATGTTAAATAACATTTTCATATTTTTATTAACATATTGAGTATTACGGTGACTGACGCTGAACTGTCCGTTTATGCCGTGTCTGTCAACCAGGCAACAGACAATGTAAAATATGATATAAAACTAAACTAGTTGGATGTACTAATCCCAAAACTTTCTTCTATTTCATACGTACATTTTAATATTTCAAAATTTAGTTGCCTATGTTAATGCGTTAATATTATTAATTAAATGCTATACGAACTAGGATTAGCATCTTAAATTTCTATTTCTGTCAATTAATCGGAATAAAAACGAGTTTTCGCATCTGCACGAGCCGATGAACAGTAGAACGATAGTCAGATTTTTTTCAAATTCAGGGAGGATCTACTCACCATACTCCAAAAAAAATCATACACAAAAAATTTAGTTCCGTTCTATGTATAACATCAAACATTTTTTAATGGTAAAATAATAAAAATGGCATAGACATTGCAATTATAGCGCCTCCTTCTGTTTTTTTTTTTTTTTTTTTCAAAATCAGGGAATGTCTGCTGACCATTGTCAAACACTCATGCAAAAAATTACATTCAATCCTATGCAATAACTTCATACACTTTTATGTGGTAAAATATTGAAAATGGCTCAAAAATCGCTATTGCAGCGCCCCTTTTCTGCGGATTTTTTTTTTTTTTTTTTTTTTTTTTTTTTCAAATTCACAGAGAACAAACTAGCCACAGCCAAACACTTACACAAAAAATTTCGTTCAATTCGATGCATATCTTTATATACTTTTAGTCGGTACAATTTTGAAAATGGCACAGAAATTCTTATTAAAGCGCCCTCTTCCGGCGGAATATTTTAAAATTGAAGAGGAACCTGCTTGCCACAGCCAAAAACATTCAGAAAAAAATTTATTCAATTCTATGCACATCTTCATACACTTTTTGATGGTAAAATGACGACATACAGACACATAGAAAGACATACACGCACACAGATTACACGGACAGACAGCCATTTTGTAAAAACATGTTTTTAGGAATCTCTGATCCCTAAAACGTGTAAATCCGTCGAAAACCGGAAGTCAAAAAAAATTTTGACTGCACAATACTTTCTTCTATTGAAGATAGAAGAAAGTAAAAATATATTACTAAAAATAAAACTATTTAATAAAAAGGTGCAATACGATTTTATTAAAATTTTCCCGTTACAAGATTAACTGGTCTTTAAAACTTAAAAACCAAAACATGTTGAAAATCATTTGTAAAAACAGGAAAGGCTCCTGAGATCTTCCAATCGCTACCGCGTTCTTTTTCAAAGGAAATGGTTTATCTAGGTTTTATAATTAAAGTAAGTTTATTTTTTCTTTTAATTGAAAAATGTTTTTTTTTATCTCAAAATTTTATTTTGTTAAAATTATACAAAGAAAAATATTATTCTTTGTACTCGTATATTAATTTTCTGTTCAGAGTATTTTTACTCTACTCACAATTTAGAAAGAAATCTTGTGATAGTTCGTGTTATTTCGCAATCTCATGTGTACAAGGTATCCAGCAAATAAGAGCCATATTTCAAAATTAAATTTCACAAAAACAAAGATCGGTAGAATTATGCGGTAAACTGTTTGTATATTAGGCTAATCAAGGCTAGTACTATATAAGGTTAGCTATATAAGGCTAGTAAAAATCTTATACAGAAGTTTCGAACGGTGAATATTTTGAAAAGATTGTGTTCTGATTGCTTGATTTGACATTTTTCTCGTTTTAGATTGCTTGCAGAGAACAAGTTTTTCGACTTACAGTGCCATATTTTAACGATTTTTTGGAATTAAATTTCTGAAATTCCGTAAAATTTAATTCGAAAAATCGTGAAAATATGGTACTGTAAGCCGAAAAACTCGTTCTCTGCAAACAATCTAAATCAAGAAATATGTCAAATCAAGCATTCTTTGCAGTCAGAACACAATCTTTTCAAAACATTCACCGATCGAAACTTCTGTATAATATTTTTACAGCTTATCTAATAAACAAACCGTTTACCGCATAATTCTATCGATCTTTGTTTATGAGAAATTAAATTTGCAAATCGAGGTCATATTTGCTGGACACCCTGTATAATCACCTAGAAAAGGAATTTAGTGAAAATGATTGTATTTATGTAATTACTAGCTGTTCTATTTGTTTCATTGTTTTAAGAATGTCTACTCTATTTATAGATTTGATATGGATCCAACTATACGCCATACGTTTTGGAATTTGGTGATTGGAGGCTACATTACGTGGATGGGAAATTATGCGGCAAATCAAGCTATGATCCAAAGATATTTGACTATTGGTACTCTTCAAGGAGCTCAACGGTAATATTATTAATAAGAATTTTTTTTACTATAATTATGTTCAGTTTATAGCAACAATCCTTTTAATATTTTAACCCTTCACTGCACGATTCTTCCATTTTTATGCAAAAAAATATTCGAAATCTATATATCAGTCTAATAATGGGAAAATAGTAAAAAATAAATAAATTTAAAATTTTCAGCTAAAATTTTATGGCATGTACACACAATGTATACACAATTAAGGGTTTAAAAAGTTGTATTGCTATATTTTGCAATTAAATGGGCTTAAATGAATTAATTTTACCTGCTGAATGCACTGCATCTTTCTTTATATTAATATTTTTAAGTATTTAGCAGGGCCGTAGCAAGGTGTTTTGAGGCCCCCCCCAAAAAATATAACTTTGGGCCCCCCTCCCCCCCATTTTCAACTGAATTTTTTTTAAAAAAATTTATATTGAAGTTTCCAATGAGTTTCAAATTATATTAATGTAATAAACAAATTTAATAATTATCATAAGTATTTTAAATCATTATTAAAATTATTATAACATTCATAACTCTGCACAAATACGAAATAAATATGCATTGCTTAAAGAACCCGTGGCAAAATGCGCGCGACACTGTGATGGGCGTCGCAGACTTTTAAGGACACCTGCAGACTCAGCAATGCCACGGACGCGCTATTGCACTTAAATTATGCAAAAAATCGGTCATGGGGCACAAAAAATAGCTCTTTTCTGTGGGACGCGTAATTTCGTCAAAATTTCGTCGCAAATTAAGAGCGATTTCATCCAAAGATAGCGAGAATAAACGCAAATATTATCAAAGCATCGCGAAAAAACGGCAAATTTCGTCAGAAAATCCCACAAAAGCAGATTTCATCAAAAACGTGCAAAAAAAAGGGGCAAATTTTGTTTAAAAAAATACCCCCCAAAACGGCAAATTTCATCAAAAAATCTTGAAAAAAAGACAGATAACGTCAAAAAGTCGCGAAAAAACGACAAATTTTGTCAAAAAATCTCGAAAATAAAGACGGATTTCGTCAAATGATCGCGAAGAAAACGAAAATTTCGTCAAAGGCCAAGGGAAAAAAAGAAAGATATTGCTGGAAGTGGATTTTTCTGTTTTATTATTATTTTTTTTTTTTTGTAAGTGATGGAAATAATTTACACATACACATGCATGTTACCATAATTAATTAGCATTATAATAGCAGAAAAAATATATTTATGTAATACGTTGCATTTTGCAGACTATTTTTGAAAATATTATTAGCGTTGCAGACATTTGAAGATAGTTCTGCCACCGGGCTTAAAGATAAATTAACAATGTTAAAATAAAATTTGTCTAAAACAATTTTACAAATAAGCACATAATGCTAAGATTTTATTATAAAGTATAGAAAATAAATAAATTACATAAACACATAATTTTAACAGTTCGCTACTTAAGAGGCTACTTCAGTTACGCGAAAAGACCCATTCTCTAATGCATGGAAGAATGGAATGGAATACTATGAAAGAAATTTATATCTCAGTTGCATTTCAATATTTTTAAATGATTTTTTTTTCACTGGATAGCTGAGATCAATCTGTATGCAGATTTTTTTTTCACCTCTTTTTATTTTGTTAGCAAAGTTTTTTTTAAGAGGGTGCTTTAATTTTCGAAACCGGTTTTAAAAATGAAAGTGACCTCATTAAAATTATCTGTAAACAAAATTAAAAAAGCAAAAAACAGCCCGTATACAGATCGATCTCAGCTATCCTCAAAGAGCACCGATTAACCAAATTCATTGCATAACCAAGTATTGAATGACAAAGAATTTACAGAAACTGACTTATAAAAATTTTACAAGTTTCTTTTTAATATTTTTTTTTTTTTTTTAAGTAACAATTTATATACATTTTTCCCCCTTTTAAAATATGAAATGCTAGTAGCTACAGATTTCAAGGCAATTATAAACCCAATTTAAGGCCACATTTTTTTTAAATAAATAAACAAAAATATTTTTAAAATAAGAACTTAAATGATAAAGTGAAAGCAAAATTGTTATTATTTTGAAAAGAGGCAAAAGATTTCGAATTGTGCATGAAGACATATACCCCGCAACACTTTAACAGGCTCGAGGACTGTGCCATTTCTTGTCAGTTTCAGAGCCTATTAAAAATTAGAAGTAGAGGAAGCCCGACATCACAGAGGGGGGGGGGGGGGGGCTATTATCCTATCAGTTGTTTTTTATTTACTAAATCCATTTTTCGTATGTTTAAATTATTCGAAATTTTACCATGCAAATTTCGATTAAATAACGTTTTTACTATTAAATTAAAACTGACTATCTACATATTATACACATTAAAAAATATTTTATTAAATACATAATTATACGTAACCAATTAATTTTGTAAAAGACATATATGGAATTACAGTTGAGAATATTTGAACTTCAAAATATTTCTTATGTTTTACAAATTGCAGCATAGTAAGAAAAAATATTTCATAATAAAAAAACTACATATGTTTTACTCTGATTTAATTTATTGAATTGAAAATTAGCTTAGAAAAGTAAACTTGCCCTTTGTATTTTAGTTGGTAAGAATGGGCTTTATGGGCCTGTGAGATTATTTATCATCACGGAAAAAAAGAAAGAAACAACGAAAGAGAATAGAAAAATTTAAAATAGCACAATTTCTTATTGTGACATGAATTTAGAACTCTAGATTTTCAAGGAAATGAGAGTATAAATTAAATGAGAATTTACTTATTACTTGATAACAAACGGAATAGTAGTTTAACATATGAATGCAATGGAATCGGAAGTTGACGCAGGGATTTTTTCTTGGATCCCATTTTGTGAAAAATAAAGTTATTTTTATGAAATTTATTGTATTTTGTAATGAAATTTGAATTCCAGTTATTGAAATTTGCATCAAACATTTATTAATAATAACTTATTTAAGTCTATATGTTAAATTTCTCATTTCAGGTGAACTTGTTTCCTTTGCAAAACACATATTTTAAAACCTAACAGTATAAAATTAATTAGAGTATATTTTTATGGAATATAATTTTGTGAATGGTGTGATTTATTAAAAAGAATTTTGTGAAGGAGCCCTAATAAAACGCTTAAATGAAAAACATGTAAATGAGAAATGTGTGTTATTAAAATATGCTCTATTAGTATACATATATTTTTCCAAGCTGTGCAAAATTTTCTAATACTTAAAATTTTTAATAACTGCTATATAAATTAGATAAAGTAATAAATATGACTTACCAGATTAGTATAGGAGCAGATTTTTTTTCCTCCAGATATACACTTAATTTTATAAATACTATACTATGCGTATTACTAAAATAAATCAGAAAAAACATACGAAAATCCACATCTGAAGTGCTGTGTTGTCTACAAACATGTACTTGTATGCATTAGCGGGCTGCTAAAGTACTTGAATAGGCCAGTACTCCCTTCAAGGTCAAGGAACCCGGTTACTACTAAGTAACTAAGCTGTTAAGTTTTAAGGGGATTCTCTAGATGTTATTTGTATCACTCACGTCGTGAAATCTGTGTGAAAAATGACCTATCTTCTAAGAACATAATATTCCGGTATTTCAAAAGAAAACACCCTTTTGTCGCTAGCAGCCTTATACAAGAACCCGGCTTTCTTCAGAGTTGATCCGATGACCGGTACTCTTTCCTTATCTTTCTTAGTTCCATGCAAAAACCCATGGTCAAAAAGCAAGGGGGGGGAAAAACGAGTAAAAAATAAGGATTTTCACTTTCTTGGTTTCTGCGTTTTTGAAATCTAAACAAGGTTTTTGATAAAAACAGGGCTCCATTAAAGCTATGGGGGAGCCCCGGAACAAACATCATTCTGGACACCCCCCCCTCTATCTATCTGTAAATTTTTTTCTTTTTTTTTTTAAATAATGTAGAAGTGGCAAACACTAAAAATAAAAAACATATTGCACACATGCATAAATTTTGTACTCACATCTATAATCACATCTATAAGATATCCCAAAAAAATGGTCAGAACTTTATTTAAAAATATTAATTTGATAATTGTAAAAAAAATGATAGATTGATTGTATTTCTTTGCAAATTTTTACTTTGCTTACCTACGCACATTACAAGATGTCTAAAAAAGAAGGCTCAAAATTGGACATAACAGTTTTATCTTATCACGTTACGAGGAAACATTAATAAAAAATTTCTTTTAAAAGCTATAGGATACTATGTTGTTGTAAGCAGGACCTGACTAAGTCACGGTCATGCAGGACAACTGCATCGAACGTAGGGCCCCCTCAATCGGGGGCCCTCAAGGGCAAATATAATTTTTTTGTTAAGGCTAATAAAAAATGGCCAAAAATGACAAAAATTCCTTCTTTTTTTCTTTATTTATTTTTAGCTTTATTGGGGCTCTTTTCTCATCTCTCCTCTGTTTTGGAACCCCATGCCCCTTCCCCCCTCCCCTGGATATAACAGTTACATCACAGTTGTATTTACATTTTAATGGTTCACATTTAGTCTTATATTTCTATAACAGAAGAAAAAAATGTATTCGATAATTTCTTAAAGTTATCTTTTTTGTGCTATTCTGCGTACAAATGCGAATAGACAACTAATATAAAGGTTAGTTTTAGACACTTTAGCATAATTCAAGAAAAAATCCAAAAGTTAGAAAGGGGCCCCCCACAATCTAAGTCGGGCCCTGGTTGTAATAAAATTTTTAATAATTTGTTTTCTAATGATATAGTTTGTTTTCTGCGTATGTGGAGGGAACATTGGAAGCAAAGAGGAAAAGGAGAACAACATTCCCTTCCTAAATGTTTGAAAACGTATGAATTTCGGTCACTTTTGGCACATTTTAAGCATTTGGAACCCTTTAATGAAAATCCTCATTATTGGGGGAGGGGAGCTTTAAAAAGGTGCACCTGGGGAAATTGCCTGGCGGGCCCGTGAATAAGAAAAGGAGAATTTGAAAAAATAAAAACAAAGAAAAAAGAAGTGTGAAAGTTAAAAGAAGTGTTTTCTTACATTTTCAAAACAAATAAACTTCGGTAAAAAGGTCGATAGAATCGATTAGGGGGCCCCCTGACTTCGTCGGCCCCCCCCAAATGGGGGGTATGGGGGGCGGTCGCTACGGCCCTGGTATTTAGTGAAAATAATAAATGTAAGTTTTGCCTTAATAGCTTGATCATTTTTTTTTTTTCCCGGAAGAACAAATTTTAATTTTTTGCCAAATGCAGGTATGTGGCATGGACAAAATGATTGTTGTTCTATTCATTAGACTGTTCTTCATCAGTTACAGCGATCCCATTGGCCAAATTCATGCCACATAATGAGAATTATTCTGTTTTTAGGTATGTGCCAGATGCGGCACACGATGCAGTGAAATGCGCTTGAAAGAAAAAAAACTATCATCTTACACTTATATGACAAAACTATGCGTATTATGCAAAAAGATGCAATGATCTACGAAATATTTCTAAATAGTCTTAGTTTAAATTTTTCAATAAATATTAAGATTTATAGGATCATTAATATATATTAAATTTAATTCTTACAACTGTCAATAATTTGAAAAAAATAAATCATTTTAAAATCACTGACACGTTCAATCTTTAAAAAAAGAAAAATTAAATCTTACCAATGAATGTTATAATTTAAAAAAATCCCTGTCGGCTTGGCCTATAGGCTGAGGTAGATTTCAAAGAATGCTCATTTCAACAACAAAAAATAATATATGATGAGAAATAAACCCAGTTTCACAACTTTATTTGGCCGCTTTTGAAAAAATTTTAATTTCATTTTTCTGTAAGAACACTGGTTTTATCAGAATCATCTTAAGCTAAATTCAGCTCAAATTCCCATTTTGACAACATATTTTGAAATATATTCTGACTATTAAAAAATCGTCCAATACGGCACATTGTATAGTCCTTAAATAACAAAAGACTGTCAATTGAATGCGTTTGAGAGCAAAATTTAATTTAAAAATGAGTCATAAAATAACCAATTTGTTATTTGAATACATCCTCAATTCTTTAATTATGATCGGCTTTTGGAAATTTTGTGCAAAGTGTCCACTTTGACAGAATTTTAAAAAATATATTCAGCCTTTATCAAAAAACTGACCAATACAGTACATTATACAGTTCCTAAATACGGGAACCTGTGAATTGGATGCGCTTGAGAGCAAAACTGAATTTAAAAATGAATCAGAAAAAACGAAATTTGTTATTTGAATACCTCAATTTTCAATCATGATCGCTTCGGGAAATTCTGTTCAAAATACCCATTTCGTTAGCGTTTTTTGAAATATATTCTGCCTTTATCAAAAAACTGGCCAATGCGTCACATTATATAGTTCCTAAATAAGAGGATTTGTAAATTGGATGCGTCTAAGAGCAAAAATGGATTTAAAAATGAGTCAGAAAAAACGCAATTTGTTGTTTGAATACTTCTTCAAATTTTGAATCACGATCACTTCGGGAAATTCTGTTCAAAATACCCTTTTTTGTAGCCTTTTTTTAAATATATTCTTTCTTTATCAAAATACTGCCCAATGCGTCATATTATATAGTTACTAAATAGGATGATCTGAAAATTTATCGGATGATATGTTTCGGAAGAAAATAGTGATGAAGAATAATTTAAATTATCTTGAAAAAAAAACCGTATGCTGGCTAATTGTTAAAGTAGATTCGGAGAACTGGGAAAGAAAAGTAATTAATGTTTTTTCATTATTTTTTCTGTTTAAACTTGATTAAATTGTGAAGACAGGATGTTTAAGGCATGATCTGTCTTATTATGTACAGTAACCCTTATTTAAAAAAATCAAACAAAGATAAATCATCTTTCTATGACCAAAACATACTGAATTATGATATTTGAATTCTGTATATTTTCAGCTTGAACGGGTGTTTCCATCTTCCAATAGCTAGTAACTCCCATTTTGTCATTTTAAAAAGAGTTATCAAAATTTAATGAACATAGCTCCCAATTCTTCTGTTCAACTTTTAAGTAACTACATCGTGGAAATTTCGAGCTTTTCTCCCCATCAATATCATAAAAATTGTTAATTCCGAACCTTGTAGCTTCTGAATCCATTGAAGATAGTGTCACTGATATACATTACAGTCTACAAAGGAGTTGGGACTATCATCATTCATTTGTGACTGCCAAATGATTAATAATATTGCCCCTATTTTCCTAAAATAATTATAAAAGAACATATCAATTTTATAAAAAAGACTTCAATTACTTCTAATTCCCCCTAAATAATTTAAATAATTTAACCATATTGATCTCGGTTTAAATGAATAATTTTGTGTGACCCTATAAAATATCCATCGTATAGTGACTCTTAATAAAAAATCAGCAGCAATGTAATCGAATTTAAGAAAGGTAAACAGGGCGATCATATTTAATTTTAGTACATATAATTAATAGTTAAATTAATCACGATTAAATTAATCCAGTGTAACGTTCTGAATATCCTCATTAGCACACTGTCAATAAAGGCAGATGCTAGCACGTGTAAATACCCTCTGACAAGTACGATACATTTGTGTATAATAAAACTTCAACTTTCCAATTATCTAAGCAATAAATTCCACTTGAAGCCTCTCCAACTGACGTTATAAAAATCGTATTTCAGACCAAGAATTTAACGTTAGACAGTTTGAATATAATAAATCTACACTACTTGAGCTGTCTGATTTACCCTGTTAATGATCGGCGATTTTCAAAGAAAACTGCTTTATATATATGCAATTTCAAAGAGGTTGAAGAGAGGATTTTTGGTTTTGTCTCTGAAGTGAGTCGACCTAGCTCGCCAGCCGGGGCGCATATTGCCCCGTAACAAAGTGAAGTCCGTTACGGCCACCGTCTGATTGTGATAACTGTGGAAAGGCCCAAAAACCCACGCGCAACTGTGAAACAGCTGCGGACAGAGTACAGAATGTACTCTTATTTAAATCTTACTTCTACATATTTTTTCCAATTCTAATTTTCTTCTGTTTTGCTGTGCTGTGTGTTGCTGTAAATAAAGCTTTGCTAAAAGTCATCCTGGATTTATTCATTCAATACGTCACAGCAAGTTGAATTGGTGTCAGCAGTTGGATTGAGTTTTAATCAGAAGAAATAGTGATTGGATTTTCTTAGCGGAAGAAGATAAGCAGATCATCTTTCCGAAAACGCAGGCTCCCTGATCCCTTGGTAGAAACGGACGACTGGAATTTTCTGGGATACGTCGTTCCTCGCAGGCGGAGGTGAAATTGTTTTCTGACCCTCGACCCTTGTCAGCTGATAAAAAAAAGAAGGAAAAGAGCGATTTTGTCGTGACTTACTTTCGGGAAAGAAAATAGTGATAGTGTTTGTTTTTAGTGCAGTGTTTGGTGTTTGTGCGCAATTCTGTGTGAGTGCTTACAGATTGTGATTTTCCTGTTTCTTTGGATTAAAAATTTGGAGGGTATAAAAGCTTCAATGGGGTAAGTCATTCCATTTCAAAAAGTTCTTGAGTAAATAATTTTTATATATATATAAAATAAAAAATATTTATAGAAGAATTTTTTTTTTTTTGTTGTAAATGTTAAACCCAAATTGTACAAGTACACATAAGGGAAGCATTTTTTTTTATATATGTATGTGTATAAAAGATGGTTTTTTTTTCCTCTGATTTTTATGTATGTAAAATTTAAAATTTGTTTTTAGTTATTTTAATAGTTAAAATTTGTCTATATGTAAAAGAAAAATTTCTATAGATATAAATATTCAAAAAAATATAGAAAGATATAGAAAAAATTTTTTTGATATCTTTTGGAAGTTTTGATAAAAAAAATCAGCATTAAATGTGTACATTTTTATTTTTATATGTAAATTTCTGTTAAAAAATTATAAGTAGAATAAGGTAAAAGTTTTATTAAAATGGCGTACTTAGGCAAAGGTAAGAAAGATGATGTAATTAAATTAATCGATGAACTGGAAATACCTAGACTGGGCACCGAAACTAGGACTCAGTTAAAGAATTTAATTGTGAATTCAGATGATTACGATGAAGATTTTGTATCCGAGATATATGATAATATTTTAAGAGAAAATCAGGAAGCGGCTGAGAGAGAGGAACATGAAATAGCTAGACAAAGAAATTTAGAGCGCGAAGAATTATTAAGAAAAGAAAATGCTGAACGTGAGTGTAAAAAAATGGAACAAGAACGAGAGTTGAGACAGAAAGAGTTAGAATTAAATTTTGAATTAGAAAAATTAAAATTAGAGAAAGGAATCCCTGCATTGGGATCAAATTCAAATGACATTAATTCGCGTCCTTCAGAATTAAATTTGAAAAAACTAATACCCGAATTCGACCCCGAAAAAACAGATATCAGTTTGTATTTGGTTTTGTTTGAACGACAAGTTAAAAGAGCTAAAATTAATAGAGAAAACTGGGTGTCCCACTTAATTAGTTTATTGCCAATTGATATTGTAACGATTATAGCAAGAGAAGCCGAAGATTTAGCGGAGAATTATGATCACATTAAATCAGTTCTTTTAAAACGTTATAAATTAAATGCAGAATCATTTAAAGTTAAGTTCTTACAGCACGTCAAACGTCCGAGCGATACATGGAAGGATTTCGGTTTCGAGTTACGAAATTATTTGCAGGAATGGCTTGCAGGTTTGGAAATAAATTCGTTTGAGCAACTCACCGATCTTTTAATCGCAGACCAAATCAAAAAACGCGCTAAGCCAGAGATGAGAGAACACTTCTTAGATAAGTGGCCGTTAATTAAAAGTGAGGCCGAAATTACCGAACTACTTGATGGTTTTGATAGCATTCGAGCGTCGACGCCGAAGAATAGAGATAATAAGCATGAAAAAACTCGTATGCAAATTGATGATAAATTTAGAGGAAGTAAACCCCGATATACTCCCTCCTTTGGCGTTACTAACACACAAGCGGATATAAATAGAGACAGGGCATTCGAAAGGAGAGTTAAATTAAAATGTTTTATTTGCAATTCGGAAAACCATCTAAAAAGTTCGTGCCCAAAATTGCAGAAAAAACCACCTTCAGGGTCAGTAAACAACCTCCAGGAAAAAAAAGGAGAAGATTTGTTAGAAACATATACTTTTCAGGGAACTGTAAATGGATATAGAATAGAAATCTTAAGAGATTCCGGAGCTACGTTGGATTTAGTTTGTCGGAAATACATAAATCCAAATGATTTTTGCGGTGAGCAAATATGGATTAAGCAACCCTTAAGCTTGGAGTTAGTTTGTCTACCGTTAGCAGTTGTAGAAATATCGGGAGATTTTGGTAAATTACGGACAAAGGCGGCCGTGTGTGGAAACCACTTGAACCAAAATCGATATTTGCTAGGGAATAAAACGGCAGAATTGATTAAGGAAAAAACGGGGTATGAGTTTTTTTCGGTGGGTCAGGTAAATGCTGTACAAACGAGAGCGTGTGCAAAGCGCATGGAGAAAGTTGCCGAAAGGGATCGGCAAGAAAAACTTGAAACGGAAGTTTCAGAAGGGTTGAATCGAGAGTCGAAGGATGAAGCAGGGATTTTAGTTCCGACGGTAGAAGAGGAACCGATAGAAATTCCCGCTTTAGAGGCCGGAGCGCCAGAGTTAGGGTTATTGAAGATAGATAAACAAGGTTTTATCGATGCACAACGAAAGTGCACGGAAGTAAGGGAATTGCGGAGTCATTTGGATAAACCAAACGGGGAAAATGCAAATCGTGTATATTCGATTAAAGATGATTTGCTAGTGAAAAATCGCGAGGATCGATTTGGAAATGTGACGAGATTGCTGGTAATTCCAAAGCCGTTAAGGGAAGCGGTAAAATCGTTGTGTCACGAAGGGACGTCGGCACATTTGGGTTGTACTAAATCCAAGGATAAGTTAAATAGATATTTTTTCTGGCCAAATTGCAATAAGGAGATGGAAGATTTTGTACGTTCTTGCGATTTCTGTCAGAAAGCAGGGCGGCCAAATGAAAAAAAGAAAGCCCCCTTAAAATTAGTACCAGTGATTCAGGAGGTGTTTTCCAAGTTAAACATTGACGCTTGCGGTCCGTTACCTCTGACCACAAATGGGAACCGTTACATTTTAACAGCGATGTGTATGGCATCGAAATATCCTGAGGCAATACCCTTAACAGATTTAAGTTCCGTGAAAGTAACTGAGGCATTATTAGACATTTTTTGTCGCACAGGTTTTCCTTCTGAGTTACAGTGTGATCAGGGAAAATCGTTTACCTCAGCATTAACTACAGAATTTCTAGAGAAATTCGGCATAAAGGTAAGCCATAGTTCTGTTCACCACCCACAAAGTAATCCTGTCGAACGATTTCATAGAACTATGAAACGGCTTATGAGAGCGTTATGTTTAGAGTCCGGAGCGGACTGGGATAAGCATTTGCCAGCGATACTGTTAGCACTCAGAACTGTAACACATGAGAGTACGGGATACACTCCATCAGAATTAGTGTACGGAAAAAATTTACGCACACCAGAAACATTAATTGCGGAAAAATGGCTGGAGCCACCTTTAGAAAACGATTTAGTTACGGAACATGTGTTCAATTTAATTAACAGGTTAAAGCGATGTCGTGAGATAGCAGTTACGCGAATGGAAAATTTACAAGTCAAACGAAAGAATTGGTACAACAAAAATGCTATCAAACGAGAATTTAAAGAGGGTGACTTAGTTTTAGTCTTGGCGACATCGAGACCAAATAAATTATCAGTTCAATGGATTGGTCCAGGGACAGTAAAAAGTAAAATTTCGGAAACGAACTATGTTGTCGAAATACCGGGAAAAAAAGAAAAGACCCAAATATATCACGTAAATATGTTAAAACCATATTATACGCGACCGGAGCATGTGAATCTACTAGACTTCGAGATTTATCCTAAATCATTGGAAGACCAAGACTTAGATATTCCGTATCTAGAGAATGGTCCTATGGTATATGATTTTGAGGAAGTAATTCGTAGCAGTGATTTAGAAAATCTATTGAGCAAAAGTCAGATAAATCAATTGCATGAGGTGTTAGATAGATTTTCAAAGTGCTTTTCTAACAACCCTGGTCTTACCGACTTAGTTGAGCACGATATCATTCTTGATAGCGATACTCCGATTAGGTCAAAACCGTATAGATTTTCTCAAAGACAGACTGATATTTTAAAAGATGAAATCCAGAAAATGTTAAAGTTAGGTATTATAGAGGTAGGAGAGTCAGACTACACTTCTCCGATGATATTGGTAGAAACTCCCGGAAAACATCCCCGGCCATGCGTTGATTATCGTCGCTTAAATAGGATCATTAGAACCGAATATTTTCCTCTTCCGAATATCGAAGAAAGAGTTGAGAAAGTAGCATCTGCTAAATTTATAACGGTCTTAGATCTAGCTAAGGGGTACTGGCAAATCCCTTTAAGTCCAAGAGCCCAACGGTACGCTGCTTTCTGTACAACCTTTGGTACTTTTAAATGTTTAAGAATGAGTTTCGGTTTAAAAAATGCTCCCTATTTCTTTAGCAAACTCATGTCCGAGTTACTGAGAGAATTCGAGGAATTTGCTGTTCCATACTTAGACGATGTTGCTATATTTTCAAATACTTGGGTAGACCATTTACAACATATAAGTTTGGTTTTGGAGAGAATTGAAAAGGCAAATTTGAAAATAAAACTTTCAAAGTGCAAGTTTGCGCAAAACCATGTCAAGTATTTGGGGCATATTGTAGGAACCGGTACAAGATCAACCGCGGAAGCAAAAGTAGAAAGTGTTAAAAACTTTCCGACCCCTAAAACGAAAACGCAGATACGCGCTTTCTTAGGTTTAGCCGGATATTATAGCAGGTATATCCAAAACTATTCGGTAATAGCTGCGCCTTTAACGGACGCGCTAAAGGGGAAAACAAAAAAGGGCGAAATCACTTGGACAGCTGAATGCGAAGAAGCATTCCGCAGGTTAAAAAAGAGTTTAACAGATACGCCGGTTTTACATGCACCGAACTTTAAAAAAGAATTTTTAGTTCAAACGGACGCTTCAAACCGAGGCATGGGAGTTGTATTAAGTCAAGAGGATGATAGAACAGGTGAAGAACATCCAGTTCTTAATTTAAGCAAAAAGTTCTCAGAAGCGGAAAAACGGTACAGTGCTACCGAACGCGAATGTCTGAGTATAATCTTTGCAATAAAGAAATTACATTACTATTTGGACGGTAGGAAGTTCAAAGTATTTACAGATCACAATCCCTTACGCTGGTTGAGATCAAATGCTAGTTCTAATCCTAGGCTTATGAGATGGGCTTTAGCTTTACAACCCTACGAGTTTGAAATAATTCATAGAGCAGGTAAAAACAACAAAAATGCGGATGGTTTGAGTAGAGCAGAAATGCTAGAGAAAAAAGAGTAAAAATCTTTTTATATTGAACATTTTTATATTGATATTCTATTATTTTGTACAGTATTGTTTAAGAAATTATGCAACTATAATATGTGTTTGTGTTTTTATATTTGAAGTAGCAAAGTTAGAAATGTTTGCAATTGCATAAAATCTTTCCATAAGAAAGTTCTGGTTGTTTATATTGAAATATAATTGTAAAACGTGTATATTGTTCTTAATTGTGAACTTTCCTTATGGGTACTTGTGTTCATTATATTTAAAAGGTTTTTTTTTCTCAAAATTTAAATTTAAATTTTAAATTGGGTTAAGGCTGTTTGCCAGTAAATACAGATTAACTCAAGATCTTTTTGTTTGTTGACTAACCCTTTATATATGAATTTTTCCCTTAAGAAAAATTCTTGCTAAGAGGGGAGGACTGTAACGTTCTGAATATCCTCATTAGCACACTGTCAATAAAGGCAGATGCTAGCACGTGTAAATACCCTCTGACAAGTACGATACATTTGTGTATAATAAAACTTCAACTTTCCAATTATCTAAGCAATAAATTCCACTTGAAGCCTCTCCAACTGACGTTATAAAAATCGTATTTCAGACCAAGAATTTAACGTTAGACAGTTTGAATATAATAAATCTACACTACTTGAGCTGTCTGATTTACCCTGTTAATGATCGGCGATTTTCAAAGAAAACTGCTTTATATATATGCAATTTCAAAGAGGTTGAAGAGAGGATTTTTGGTTTTGTCTCTGAAGTGAGTCGACCTAGCTCGCCAGCCGGGGCGCATATTGCCCCGTAACAAAGTGAAGTCCGTTACGGCCACCGTCTGATTGTGATAACTGTGGAAAGGCCCAAAAACCCACGCGCAACTGTGAAACAGCTGCGGACAGAGTACAGAATGTACTCTTATTTAAATCTTACTTCTACATATTTTTTCCAATTCTAATTTTCTTCTGTTTTGCTGTGCTGTGTGTTGCTGTAAATAAAGCTTTGCTAAAAGTCATCCTGGATTTATTCATTCAATACGTCACACCAGATCCAAATAATGCATATTGAATTAATTATAAAAAACTTTTTTAAGAGCAATTATTTTTTCAATTTCAATCATGATAAATTGAATTAGGATTAAATTTAATATGGCTGAATATTGAATCGATTAATCAATTGATTAAAAAGTAATAGATTAATGCCAACCCTCACTGTAAAAACAAAATACCCAAATAGGGTTGAAAGATTTTTGGGTACAGCATTGTTCCAATTTGGAAAGTTCAGTTTGTAGCACAAAATCGTTTTAAAAAAGTCTGATTTTTAATGACATTAAAACAATTAAAATATCTTGGATAGTATATACATTATACCTCAGAAATTTTGATTAATTTAATGTTAATAAAGATCTGCTCTGTGTTGAACCATTTTGGGTTATCTATTTTGGGGACAATACTGTACCATATTGGAATCCTTACTGTACCATTTTAGGAACATTATTATACCCAGAAATCTTTCAATCCAATTTGGGTCTTCAATTTTTACAGTGCTGGTACTAACTCAAATCCGCGTTAAACGATGTAAACAGTTCAATGTAAAATAATATCCTGCGTTGAACAAATTGAAGTCAGTTTCAATAGAAATTAAATATATCGTTAATTTTAAACAATAAGGAACAACTTTTTCTTTAACTTATAATATTCCTAAAAAAGTAAGTTATACTAATGCTTAAAATTTTTCTAAATACCTTTACTTAGGACAAATAAATTATGTAAAGAAACTGCTTTTAAAAAATGCATTGTTTAAAACATCTCAATCAAGTTTTGCGATAATCCTTATATTCATCTTCCAGATGTCTGTGGATAAATCTTCCAGCTTTAATTGTACTGATTCTTGTCACAAGTTTGTCTGGCCTAGTCATTTACGCATTTTATGCTGCTTGTGATCCAATAGGATCAAAGATGATCGATGCACCTGACCAGGTAAAAAAAACATTATTGTTATTTCATGGGTGTACTTATTATTAATATGTGTATTATTCAATTATCTTAAAATTTGAAGGATAATGAATGAATCGGTAATTTCAAAAACTGTATAAATCTTTTTTTTTTTTTTTTCGAGTTGCGCCCTTCTTTTTACTATTAAAAACAACTTATGTTTAAAGGTAGGTCCGCGTGCGTAGACAAAATATATTACTTACAAGTTCCCATTCAACACTATTGTTTTTTGAGAAAACGCATTTTAAACAATAATTTAATGCTGCCATGATTTGAACCAGGGATTTCATGGGCAGTAGGCACGAGAATATTTGCGTCGAGCCAAAAATATAAGCTAGCCAGAAAAGTCTAGCTAGTTGCTCCAAATAAGCAATTCGTTTTACGCTGTTCAACTGTGATGAGACTGCTACACATTCCATAGTACGTGGCGATGACGATGTCTGACGAGTGATATGCACTCGTAAGATATGCTATTGCACGCATGTGTGATGCAGACTTTGTGTGAAAGGAATGATTTATTTGGCGCGGCTATATGTTGCGAAGATTGGGAGTTTGATTACATCTAGTATAATCTGAAGATTGTTTTGACAGTGCTAGGTTTGAACTAGAGACCTTATGAACAGTATGCGAGAACATTAATGCCGAGCAAAAGTTCAACCGAGTTACTCTAAGCTAGTAACTTTCTATGCATTATGGAATGCATAGCATTTATCGTTCATTTGCAGAAACACATAAACGAATTCTGTTAGAGGTCTGATTAAAATTAGTAATTACAAGAATAGGATTTTCTCACATTTTTAAGCTTATCTAATTTTGATTGTATTAAATGTCATTTATAAATTCTTTAGATCATATAAAAAACGAAAACAGAACACAACGAAAACGATCACAAACATCGCGAAAAAATTGCACACATTTCCGGATGTGGGCATTAAAAGTGACTCTTACGGAATTATGGATTTTTTTTTTTTTTTTTTTTTTTTTTTTTTTTTTTTTTGGCTTATTTATTTAGATATCTCATTTCATTCTATGACAAAATAAAATTCCTTAATAAAATTCTGTTAATGCATAAAAGTGTTTCAAAAACTGCATGATTTTTGGTCCTTGTTCTCTTTTTAGCTGTTTCCACGATTCGTGATGGAAACTCTGGGATCTTTACCAGGTATACCTGGTCTTTTTGTGTCTGGAATTTTTAGTGGAGCTCTAAGGTAAGTTATCTCTGGAAAAAAAAAATAATAGTGAAAAATGACTTATACATGACTTCAGAAACAAAATAATAGATCCTCTTCTCTTCTTATTTTATTAAAACATATAAATACAACATTGAATATAAAAACTATCTTCACACTTTCAATTTATGTTATACATAAATTTGTCATTTTAACCGTTTTTACAAACTAGTTCTAAACTTTATTCAAAAAATAATTATTGGGATGTGGCAATCCAAAAAGTTTCTTCCTATCTCATACATGTTAATACTTGTTTAAAATGCAGCAAAGCAGAGATACTACTTAGGTGATTTACACCAAAATCTAGTCAGCAACAACATATACCAGTTTTCAACTCAATCTGAAGTTTTGTAAAAATCCGTGCATTAGTTTCTGAAATAGAGCTATTGCGCGAAAATATTAAAAAAGTTTGCATAACTGCACCACTTGTTGCACCACTGTACACCAAAAACAAATGAGGACCAAATTTTTCAGGGACTATCTGAATCTAAAGTTTGATTAAAATCCATGCATTAGTTCTTGAAACACAGCTTTTGAGAAATCAAAGAAATAAAACATAACAATACCACCTGTTAGATGATTTAAACAAAAAAGTAATCAGCTCCAAATTGTATGAAAAACTAATTGAACCTAAAGTTTTCTGAAAATCTGTGAGAGAACTTCTTGAGAAAGAGCTATTGTGAAAATCGTGAATAATGCAGCATAACAGAACCACTTTGATGAGCGATATACACGAAAAACTAATAAGCTCCAATTTATATAAAGGTCTAATTGAATCTTAAGTTTTGTGAAATTTCGCGCGTTAACTCTTGAGATAGAGCACCTACAAAATTTTTGCCACATGCATTCTCACAGAGTGTCAGATTCACAGACAAACATTTTCTAAAAACCACCAAATTGTGTTCAGGACCACCCTTAGAAGCTCCTGAACATAATTTGATATCATGTTTTGATAGGTATAAATCCATCGAAAACTGGAAATCGAATTTTTCACGAATATATTCTTCTTGTAGAGATAGAAAAAAGTGAAAATAGTAACATTACAACCAAAACAATTTTTTTTTTTTTTTTTTTTTTTTTTTTTTTTTTTTTTTTTGCTATAAAACAAGGATTACGATTTATTTATTCAGTTATCTGTCTGACTCTAAGCTGAACCCGAATTTCTGTTAGCCCCTTGGGGGTCGAGCGACACGTATACGTACCGCAGAAAGGCTTAAGAATCCTTGTTTATCCCCACCAGTAAAAATTTACTGTAAAATGTTCCTTATGTAATCGGAGCTGTTTCTCGATTGGGTAAGATCGCGAATTTTTGTTTTTAAAAACCGGTGACAAAACATTGAAAATTTCGTAAAACGCTCCCATCACGAAGGGGTTAATAACTTTAAAAATAATAAAGATATTGTAAAGAAAATACCTTATCTTGCTTTGTACGAAACGTGATGGCAACATGCCAAATGATGAAAATACACGGTAATTCAGTCAATGACAATTGCTACGTTGGCAACCAAAATATGAAGCATAGAGATCAACTTTTGTTTATTTCTGCTTGCTGAAAAATATATAATGTCATTAAACAACTTTTTTTACATGACTAAAAAAAAATTATTCGTCTTTTGAAAATCATTCTGAAGATACAGAGGATATTTTTTACTGGGTGGTATAAAATTCATATAATATTTCTCATTTTTTACTGCTATAAATTTTCCTGCTACAGAAAACTTATGAGCATTTGTAATGTAATTAAATTATTTATTCTGATTAAAATTGTAGCCCATGAAAAAATCTGAAGCATTGTCACAAATTAAGAAAAAAAGAGTGGAATTCTATTTTATTTCTATTATTATTCAATTCGTATTAAATTGTTGAGAAATTTGACAAGTTTATATTAAACTTGTATGAAAGTCATTCATTCAAAATAATATAAAACATGAATTATTTAATGAAGAGTACTTCAGTATTACTTCTTTATATCCTTTATTTTTAAACAATGAGTTCGAAAAATTAATTTATAATTATTCTTTTCAGTTTTTGAGAGAATATATAAATATGTTTGATATTATGTATTAGAGAGAGTAATTTATAAATACGAAACAATAGCCTATATCCCTTGCTTCTATACCCATACTTTCGATTGGAAAGTTTCATGGAAAAAAAATGCAAATTTTGACCACATAAGTTTCAATCCCATGGGAAGGCGTGGGGGAGGGAGTCTATTTGAGGAAATACAAAATCTGAATTTTTATGCGTCCTCCATAAGGTAAAATTTCCAATTAGGGAAATTTTCCTTGTCCATTCCTGAATTAAACACAAAAAATTCCATCTTGATGTATGCAAAAATCACAGCGATATACCGGTTTAAATAATTCGTCAGATTTTAAAAGATCAGACATAAATAGAAATGAGTGTAATTCAAGAAGCAATGTTAATTTAAGGAGTCCGGGAAACATTTTTTATTGTTTTGTTTTCATTTAATTTATTTATTGAATTGGAATTTTTCATTTTTTGTGATAACCATTTATTTTGTAAACAATATCCCATCCTTTTTTTTTTCTTTTTTTTTTTTTTAAGCGGAGTAGTTTCAAATGATTACAACAAGATATATTGTTTTTTTTAATTTCAGTTTTCCTTTCATTTAATTAGTGAGAAAAAAAAAAACCATGTTTCAATTTTAGTATTTTATTTTAAATATTAATTTGAAAAATATATAAATATTTTTAAAAATATTTTAATGGTGCAACTTTTGTTTTAAAAATCACATTTTCAGAAGTAATTTTTTTTTTTAATTCATCTTAATAAATTGATGTAAAAGTGATCGACAAAGGCTTGTTCTAAGTTGAACCATTTATTTTCGATTATTCTTGATTTTTAACAATTTTAAGACGAGAAATGATGAAAAAACCCTTCATACAGAGTAACGCAATTATTTATTTATTTATTTTTCATAATATGATGTTTAAATACCTGTTGAAAGTTTGCAAATGAAAAACATCTCTTTCCTGTAGCTTAACTTTCTGGTTCAATTTAACTTTTGACATTTCCAACTTATTTTTGTACTATTGAAATGTCTCAGTTGATTTAAACATCTGTTTGAAATTTTGCCTCATTTTGCTGCTCCAGTTCAGTTATATGGTGGCCTAACGTATTTTTTCCATAACCAGCCGGTGTTGGCTTCATTCCTCTTCTATACCGCCCAATGTTTTCTGTACTGGTCTCCCTGCAAGCCTGTATAATAGTCAGTGTTTTGGAGTGGCCTGGTCAGTGCAAAAAATCTATAAAATATGGACTGACACGGAAATTTTTGTAAAATATACATATATTTTTAAATAAATAAAAATTTATTTTTTGTATTTCTTTTTGTTTTTTCTGTTTTTTAACTTACGTTATCAAATTACGCACCTTTTTTTATGAAACTTTGCAATTGGAAATATGGGTCTAGGGGCAATATGTAAGCAATAGTTATTGATTCCATCTTTATGAATAACACTGTACATATAATAATATCAAATTAATCAATCTACTTTTATTCTTGCAGCACTGTATCCTCAGGTGTTAATTCTTTGGCAGCGGTATTTCTGGAGGATTTCATTAAACCATACATATTTAAGGACATCAGTGAAAAATGGGCCACGAAGATTACAAAGCTGCTTGGTGAGTAATGACATATTTCAATCATTCTTCACAATGCAGCTATAATTTTTCTTTTATATAATCTCAAATATTTTGTTTTATAATATTTTTTTCAGTTTTATACATCATTTTTATAGCATCTTATCGGTCTGCAAAGTTTCATGTGTAAACTGATACACTTCAAAGGACGCGATGAAAGTTTGTTTAAAAAATTCTACAAAAACTGTTCTAAAAAATGCTTCTACGGGCAGAACAATCTTGATGCAATAGTTATTTTCTCATCATTCTGACAAAGAAGCTTATAAAAAATACTTCTAACTCTTGTTATACTTGTTTTTACAACTCTTATTGAAAATATGATTTACATATTTGCAAAGGCAGACAGTCTGCAAATCAAAATGTTTCACAAGTGATACAGCACTGTCTATCAGAGAATTTTCTCACAATTTTTAAATAAATCTAGCGCAGATCCCAAGTGTCTGTTGCGCAAATGTCATTATAACATCGTACACAACGCTCAGAGCTCGGCCATTTAATTTCGACAAACTTGTCGGTATTCTAAATATATATATATTTTTTTTAATCAAGATTATTAATCAAGATATATAGGAAAACATATAAATTTATAATTTATAATTTTATTTACTTGCCGAAAATTACATTGCACTTAAGTTAATTCTCACTAAAAGAACTTGAAAGTAATTCTTCGGCATGGGATTGCAGCCAAAAGACAGCCATGCTCTAAAGTTTTCCCTGCAAATCGAGCTCAGTTTATTTAATAATTGAAGTCAAATGTTTATCGCGATCTATTAGTAAGCTATATTTTATTCAATAAAATTTCTGTATCGAAATATGATTGTGTTATTCGCAAATTATTTGCAGGAAATTGCTTCAATTTTAAGGAGGCTAGAGCATACTTAGCGATTATAGCTTTAAAAATCTTATCCTTAATATTCGACTGTAAATAAAATAACTAATTACTGGTTTTTTTTATGTTTAATGAGCGAAAGTTATTTGTAGATGCACTATTGTGATCGTGGTTTTAACTAATTTTATACTTTTAAAGATTTCTATATCATGTCTTTTTTCTGAACTCGGTGATTTTTCTTTTATTTTGTTTCATTTTCATGGACAATTCATAGGCTCATATATGAATTAGTGATCGAGGCTTTAAAGAATTTCATACAGGGTGTCCACTCTCAACGGTAGCCAATGGCTAATTTCTTAACCGTTCGTCATAGACATATAGTACCAATTGCAAAAATGCTTTAAAAAACGTAAAGAATTGTTTTTCAAGCGATTTAAGTCGAAAAAGATTTTTATTAAAAAAAATACGAAGTTAAATTTTTATACGGTCCCCCGGTCCTATCAGTGATATTTAGTAAAAAATTTCCATCACCCTATCAAGCAATGCAAAAAAGGTCCCATTCATCTAACATTGACCGAGTTATGAAACTTTAAATTTCATGACATAAACCACTTTTCTGTAGCTGAAAACGAATGAGTTGGACTAAGTTTTCAGGGAACGTATACTAAGTGCTTAAATTAATAGAAAGGGCGTCCATTTCCAACGCTGTCCAGTAGCTAATTCCAAAACCATTTGACACAGACATATACTTCCAATTACAAAAATGTTTTAAATGAGATAAAGAAATATTTTTAAAGCAATTGAATTGAAGGTGCTACCACCGTATAAGTTTTACGGTACTGTTAGTTTTTATTAATTAACTTCTAGATTGGTTAAAATAGTTGAAGATGTGAGTTTTAAAATTCTCTTTATCGTGAAAATCAAATTTTGGGATATCGCGTTTTTATTTTAAAAAGGTGTCATTTTGATAAGCTTTTATTTGCTTAAAACGGTGTATGAAATATGTGTACGTATGTTTCCCTAGTTAAAAATTTCTATTCAAATTTTAACTCACTTCCAAATATCGATCAAGGTTCAATTTGCACACTTATTTGCATCATCCAATGACAATGTAATATTAATCCAATTTTAGTTTCTTATTTTATTTTATAGGACAGCACCAAATTCTGTTAGGTTAAGTAATCCAATATAATTTTAAATATATGTCGTTTTGTAACGAATTGTGACTGTTGCTTTTCATAATTTAAATCAACAAATTTTCTGTTATTCTTTTACTTATATTTTTAGAACAAATTTTGCTTCAACATGTAATCATCAACATAAATTTAAAAACAATATTGTAAAAATTATTTTACTTCAATGTTTAATGTTAAATTTTATATCTTGCGTTTATTTTTATTTCCAGTAAATTTGTGACTGACCCCTAATTTGCAGCAAAAAAGATGCTTCAACTTTAAACAGCTATTACTCGGTTAGTTTAATCACAGAGGGGTGGGCCTTTTTTTTTGGAATTACTTGTTAGAATAGTGATAAAAATTTACTAAATATCACTTATAGGGCCGGGGGGGGGGATGCGTATAAAAATATTTTTCGTAATTTTTTAATAAAATTTTTTACTGACCTAAATCGCTTGAACAACAATTCTTTATCTTTTTTAAAGCATTTTTGCAATTGGAACGATATGTCTATGACTAAAGGTTTAGAAATTAGCCATTGGCCACCGTTGAGAGTGGACACCCTATATATTTTTGGCATTTCTGCATCGCTAGATATTTGTACCCAGTGATGTGTATTTTTTGTTAAAATTAAAATTAAAAATATTAAATATTCAAAAACAATTTTTTAGCGGGCTAAAAAAAGCAAAATATATACTTGGTATCCAGTTTTCACATGAGTTTGAAAAGATCAGTTCGTATGAATTTAAAAGAGAAATACTTACAAGGAAGGTCTCCATTGGGGGCATACTCAAAATTTTTTGAAAAAAATACGAATTAGACTACTCATGTAGTTAATAAAAGATCATTGAAAATTAGCGGAGGAATTACATTATTAGATATGTAAAAGAAATAAAATAGTTTGGAATAATTGGCGTGAAAAACTGAAAGCGACGCGGGATTTGGCGAGCAGTGCATTTCCTCGCCAAAAGCAGACGATTTTAACGAATCTGAAAATTGATTTTAATTGACTTCATTGTTAAAAATCTGCAGCATTTACTGCAACGTCACTCCACTACTTTTATAGAATATCTTTCTTCTGACCAATGAGAATGCTCCATAGCACGGTGAATTGACCGTTTTCTATAAAAGCGGTGGAGTGACGCTGCAGAAAATGGTAGAGATTTTTAGAGGTGTTGTACCTTGTGTAACACTTTTAAGAATCTGCTGCATTTTGCTGCAACGCACTCCACCGCTTGTATATAATTTCTCTATTCCAACCAATGAGAAAGCTCCATTTCACGGCCAAGTAACCGTTTTCTATACAAGCAAGTGAGTGCGTTGCAACAAAATGCAGCAGATTTTTAGCAGTGTATTTTTCAATTTGGAACAATTTTAATCAATTTAAATTGTGTTTTAAATGATAAAATATATTAATTTCATTTTGTTATAAGTACATATAAACGTATATGACAAAATTACACTTAAAGTAAAGTAAAAATGCAAAACTAAAATTACTTAAACTAAACTTATTTAAATAAATTGAACATAGAAAGTTTTTTCTTTAAAAAGTATTCGAAAAGCGTAAAAGCGTATTTTTCAAAATTTCGTTTTTTTGCCAACCCGGAGATAAATCGCCAAATAAACGAAATTTTTATTATTTTTTTACGGACGTTATAAGGAGGTTCCGCCGAAATTTTTTTATAAACATATATAACTATATGAGAAGAACATTCTGTAATTTTTTCAGATTTTTCTGAGTATGCCCGTATGGAGACCTTCCTTGTTAGTTAAAAACCCAAACCTTCCCCATTACACCTTCCATCACTAAAAAGGAAAAAGAAAGAAAGAAGAAGACAAGGTCTGACTATGGACTTGATTATTTTTTTAACTCTGTTATAGTTCAATATTCTTAACATAGAATCTGAAAGACCATAGATAGCGTACAATGTTCACTGGCTATTGTAAACAGTGTTAGAGAACAAAAAGTTTTAAGCGAAAATAAATGCGGTTTACCCTTTTAACGGAATGTAGCTAAATACAAAAAAACTTTAAAACAAAATTATCATACAATGAAATTGCAATCATGCACTCCTCAATTCACTCATAAACAGTATTTATATTAAAATTTTCTGAGTGCTTTTAGAAAAATTCTTAATTTTAAGAAAGATTTATAGTAGCCCGGCCGAGGGAAATCACTATTGAAAAGTAAAAGCTTGCAAATAAATAGATGATGGGCTCTTAAAAAATATTTATTAAATAAATGTGTCGCTATTGAGGAACGTCTGTTATGGGGTTTTACAGTAATTTCGTATATAACTGAAAGATGAGTTTAACATTTTTTAATAGCTAATAGAAAATTTATATTTATCAATCAATTATTAGGAATCATTTTTTGTATTTATATTATTATTAAAAGCTGCTAATACCTGTGTGTGTAGAAAACTAATTTTGCTACATAGGGGAAATTATAATAAAACCACAATATTCCATTCATTTAAATGGTAAACGACACATAAGTAAGTACACGTGGGACTTATACGCTGGAAAATCAATAATTTTATTGGGGAACATAGAATTTTCCTTTGAACAAATTCATAAACTAAAATATTATAAGTGGTTCCTTACTATTTTAACAAAATATTCTCTAGTACAGTTTTAAATTTTGCTTCAATCTTTATTTCAATAAAAAAAAAAACTTTATTTTTTTTTACTCACTAGTCTGTTTTTACTCATAGATTTTCTATTTCTGTATTTGAAACATTTTAAATTTAAAAAAAGCTAACAAGTTTATATTTTTCTTCCAGCACTTACTTTTGGTTTACTGTCTATAGCTCTAGTATTTGTTGCTCAACAACTTGGTGGTGTTCTGCAGGTAAGAATTATTAAAAACATCACTTAATATTAGGTAATTATACTGTTTTTTGTTGCTGTTGTTGTTGTTTGCTTGTTTGTTTTTTGTTTTTTTAGGAATGTCTTTGAATGTACAAAAACTCAATTTACATTCAAAAACAAATAATAAAATTACAGGATGTAAAAGATAATTGATTCAGTAGTAAAAACATAAGTTGTAAAAGAGCTCAGTAGCAGTAGTACAACGTCTGGCTCAGAAATTAATACAACTGATTATCCATATAATTATTTCGGATCCGATTTTTTTTTTCTATTTTCAGAACAAAATTATTTTTACTTTAATAATGCTACTTGTAGGTATCCAAATAGACTTACTGAAGTTTAAAGATTATATCGTTGTCTGATATCTAACGAATGTGTTTATTTTGGGTTCTGTTCTATTAATATTTATATAATAAGCTCAGAAAGAGTTTTTGAAAATGTTTGGAAAATATCATATTAGAACAGGGTTTAACAAATATTGCAACTTTCTAATGTTATTCATGTTTTATCCCACATGATTCTTTCAGAAAAGTAACCTATATTTCAAATTTAATGAATGAAACATATGTACAATATAAAAGAATCGCCAACGGTGCAAAGAGAATTTTGTAAATTATTATTATTATTTTTGTTATAATTAAATGTCAAAACATAAATGAAGTCATAATAAGAAAGGCATTGCCATATACTGTAATTTCTGTAAGCAAAAAATAACTAAATAATTGTTAAGACAAAATAATACTTGGTGAAAAAATATATACAGCAGACTCGAAAGGGTTAATAGGTAAACTTTGGAAGAAAAATTGCAAAGAATATAATTATGAAAAATAGTTCCTGATTTTTAATATTACAGAAACATCAACATAAAGGAAGAATTTTGTACGTACAGGATGGTCCAGACAAAGCCAATACGGACATAGAAAGCTCTGTGATAGTTAAATCCTCAAAAACCACATAAATCAAAATTTCGGGATATCCGTTCTTCTTTTAATTGGATATTTTGGATCATCCTGGGGACTCAGATCACATGAACCCTTTATGCTTGTATTCACCGTCTACTTCAACCTAGAACTCTTCAGTAAAATGCTCAAATGAAATTCATGATGACATTTGATTGGCCATTATCAAGAAAACACCCAATCAGGATTAAAGATGAATAACGTTCAAGCGTTCGACCGAGGTTTTTGGTATAACTCGGGGTCGAAGTAGTTTGAGACTACAAGCGTTAATGTTCAAGGTTATGTAGTTCTTTGATTTCCATGCATCATAAAGCTATTCATACCCGGTTTATTTTTGTTTGGATTAATTATCCTGTAATTTAGAAGAATGTTTTATAAATATATACATATATATATATATGTGTGTATATGATAATACAATATAATTTGCTGCGAATACTAGGCGCATGAAAGAAATTCCTATTAAGTAGTTTTCCGTCTTAACAGGTATTACTTAGTACGGTTTTTAACGGAGCATAAAAGGGTTTCGTTGGTGCGAGATCTGGGCTGTAAGCCGAATGTGAATGATTTTATCATTGCATTTATTAAGATATTGCGGAACAGAAGTAGCTACATGCGGGCTAACATTATCGTGACGTAATGTTTAATTGCCTATCAGTTCACGACGCTTTCTCTACATGTGTCTGAAAAGAGACATCCGCCCCTAATGAAGAATTCTCATGAAGATCTCTCACTTATGCATAAAAACCACGATTAAAAATTTGTAAATTAGCAATTTTGTAGAAAATAAAATAGCAAAAATTCTTTAAAATAACTTCTAAAGACTATTTGTAATATACTAAATGTGCACTATTACAATTGCTAATCCTAAGCCTGGAAAATAAGTGAAGGAAAATTACTTAAAGCGCATTGACATAACCGTTTTAAGTTGTCCAATTATCTGGATTTTTGATTAACCGGATCGACCTCGGCCCCGACCGGTCCAGATAATCAGCGCTGTGCTGTAACAAAATTATTTGTGGAAATTCCATGTAAACTCATCGTTATCCAAGATTCTGGAATTCTTACAGTTATGGTCAAAATCTATTTAGAGAAATGGTAGTTCACTAGTCTTATTTTAAAATATGTTTCCAATGTTTATATTTCTGGAATTATGCCTCTTCTAGGGGGAAATACATTTTCTAATATTTGAAACATTGCATAGGGAAGAATTTGATTAATTTTCTTTTATAAAGCTTCTGGGTGTTAAACGTGTAATAAGAGGAGTATCTATATTGTAAATTCCAAACGTATCTGTTCGTAGCTTATACGTCATTTTACAAATGGCTACACTTTCAAATTTTAAATAAAATTTCGGTTTTGCAATTTTTGCTACTGTAAATTTTTAAACTTCTAAAAATCGCACATTTTCAATTTTTACACCATCGTATAAAAAAATCTACCTTTAAATGCAATTTATTTGAAAAATGCATCTCAATTTATTTTTGAAGCATTATTTTTTTGTAGATTTTAATACTATTTTTCTGATTGTGGCAACAGGAGTACTCCATTTTTATTAAAGAAAAAGAAAAAAAAGGGGGTAAATTCATTACTGTATCTTTATGCTGCCATTTTCTCATTAAAAGGGGAAAAAAATGAAGTTTGAATATGTGCTGTGTCAAGAAAATCATCTGTTATAAAACCCGGTGAATTTTGATTTCATTTACAAAATTTAATTTACACTTGAAAGAAATATAGTTTAGTGTCTGCTTCAGCTAATAGTATCGAGACTTCAAATTTTGAATTAAAGAAATCAAACTAAAAGTGAATTTTTTTGAAAAGCTGAATACAGGTATGAAATGTGCATATATAAATTTTGGTACGGTGAAAATGATGTCTAGCTTAGATTTCACGGAGAAAAAATTCTATGGTTGAATCAAAGTTCAATAAATTTTGCTTCTTTTTATTATTTTGGAATACTGGTATATGAACCTTAATTGATAACTTTATCATAATAACAGATCTTTATTATTTTTTACTGCTTACATGTACGATTAAAGTTTTATTTTAACAATTTCTACAACTGAATTTTATAGAAATAGTATTTTGTTAACTTTAATTTAAATATCTTTTGTTTAAAAGTTAGACTTACCAGTATAAAGTGCATTTTTATTATAACTAATTTTGTAGATGTATTATAAATCAATCAAAATATTTCTTTTTAAGCATTTTCTTTCGTCAAAATTTGACAGGTACTACCTTGTTTAGTTAATGTTCCAGTGTAGTAAGAGCATTGAAGTTAAATTGAATTTTTGTAAACATTTCTTCGATATGTTGAAGTTACATTGAAGTTTTGTAAACATTTCTTCGGTACGTATGAAGACCTTTTTATGCAATAGTCCAACTTTTTATGCAATACGTAATCCTTTGCAATATTTTTTTAAGTAAGTTTATGTAAAATATTTAATATTAAAGATTTCCAAACTTTTTACATACCAGAATTTTCAATCTATTTCAATAATTTTATCTTCTTTTGCATTTTTCCGTGTCTTGTTTTGAAGATTCATAAAGTAATTCCATCAATTTTTTTCTTTATGATATCAGGCAGCTTTCACAATTCATGGCATTGTTGGAGGACCTATGCTTGGAGTATTTACCCTAGGAATGTTTGTACCCTGTGCAAATACCATAGTAAGTTCAAATATTTGCTGTTACTTCTGCTTTTTTAAATTTTCATTTCTAATTGTCAAAACTTATTTTGTATGTAGAGCTATGATATTATAGACTGTAAGATAAAGGTACTGATACAGGGTAAATATCAAAAGTAAAAGTACTGTTAAAGCGTACATGCAATACGTACTGATCAGAGATGACTAGAATTTGTAAATATTTAAAGAAAGTTCGCTGAAGATGTATGAAGGAAAAGTTGTCAAATAACATGTTCCACCTTCAACTATCACTGGAAAATTCATTTATAAATGCAGTGTTTAATTTTATTGTTTCTTTTTACAAAAAGTTAAATTTTTTTCATTTAAACGATGTTATATACATAAATTGGATTGCTAGTTTAATCCAAATATAGATTTCTTTTAACCAATTTGTTCAAATTGAATTTTGATCAAAAAGAAAGAAAGATGAAAATCCGTCCGTATGCATAGATTTGTTTAATCATATTTTTAAATAAGAATTGTTCAGAACCTGCGAAAAGGTATCGATAAAGAATGTAAAAAATATATATAATCTAATTTTTTATGGAAAAATGCATGTACATACATACGGGTGTCCTAAAACGGACTGACTGATTTTAAAATTATTTAACTTGCAAATGGTGATAGGTGTTGCGAAAAATTCGGGCACAAAAATATGTAAATTGTCAATTTTTTTTTTTAATTCTCGATTTTAGTTTAAAATAGAGGCGATAGAGGGCATTTTAAGCAATAAGCACTAAATAGGGTACCGATTTTTGACCCCTCTCTTTTCTGAGTATTTTTGCGAAAGAAGGAGGTTAAATATATGGAATGAGCTCTAAGAACAAAACTGAATAGGCGACCTAGGTTGAAAGTTTGGTCTCTTTTCTAATTCTAAAATTTTGCATTCACACCAAAAATTATGTATTATACAGTTTTCTTATTTGACGACAGGCGTTTCGAAAATAACTAAAAAGATATTCTTCTTTCAATATTTCTGGTGTGAATTCCAAGTTTTTTAATTGAAAGTAGAGACGAAACTCGCAACTCAGTTGGCGACTAAGAATCATTTTATATATTCAGCCTCCTTCATCGTCTTTTGACATCTTAAATAATCATCGTGCAAGACCATTCTTAACATTTTAATAGCTATCGCTATTTGAAAAAAATGCTAAACTTTCATCAGTTTCTTTCAATATGCCTGTTATATGCGTTATTAGTAGTGTTCAATTATGCACTATCAATCGTTTTAATTTCTAAACATTTCTGCTACTGATGCAACGTACAGCATAGCAAAATTTTTCTCGGAGTTTCAAACATAACTAAAGCGTAAATAGGTCATTTATACCCTCAGCTACCTGAGGAAAAATAAAAAACAAATTAAGTAGATGTTTAAACAGAATTTTCTTTTAAATAATTTTTTAATGAGTTTCGTACTTACAAGAAAGGTCTCCTTACGGGAATAATCCGAAAGATCTGAAAAAAATTACAGAATGTTCTTCTCATAAGTATATATATGTTTATGAAAAAAATTTCGGCGGAACCTCCATACAGTGTTCGAAAAAAAATAATGAAAGTTTCGTTATTTGGCGATTTTTCATTGGTAGGTGATGGAAATCAATTTCAAAAAATATTTTTTATGCCAAGTACACTTTAAGGAAAAAAATGTTTCATGTTGAGCTTGTTTAGATAAATTAAATTTAAATAACTTTAGTTTTGGCAATTTTAGTTTCATGCTGAACTTGTTTTGATAAATATAATTTAAATAATTTCAGTTTTGTAAGTTTTTATTTGTTTTAAGTATAATTTTATTATATTGACATTAATATGTATTTATATTCAGATTTAACCATCCAAATTTGCGATTTATAACGAAATTTATAATTTAAAAATAAAATTGTTTCAAGCTCAAAATCCAATTGAGCATTATCAATTCGATTTTGTTGCTATGGAAACATCTAGATTTTATTTTTGAATATGCTTAAATGCATGAAAATGTTTTTTTTTTCAATATATTTTTTATATATATATAAATATTTTTTCCAATGATAAATTAAATAATTACTTCAACAAGTAATGCATACATGTAATACAATACATATATGTATATAATATATTAAGATCTCTCATTGTTTATGTTTAAATTCATTAAATACTATTTACACACATTCTAAATCCAACAGATTTTAGTTGCATTAAAATCGTTTGCTTTTGACGAGGAAAAGTGCTGTTCGCCAAATCGCATGACTCTTTCGTCTTTTCACATCAAGTATTTGAAAGCATTTTATTTTTCTACACTTTTTACTGAAATTCCGCCTCTAATTTTGACTGATCTTTTATTACATACATAAATAATTTAATTAGTATTTTTTTTTTTCAAAAAATTCTGAATATGCCTAGTATAAAAACCTTCCTTGTTAGTTTTTTTTTTTTTTTTTTTTTTTTTTTTAAATAAAAGCCATTTTTAACGAATAAAGAGCCACAATTTGCCTTACTTTAGATTATTTATCAAATAATAACACAAATTTTCTCAAGAAATATTAAATAATTTCTTTTTATTTAGCATGTTTGATTGAGCAAAAATTTTATTATGAATTAAACGTAATTATTTTTCCTTTCATTTTTCACCCTTTTTAGGGAGCATCATTCGGCCTAGTTAGTGGCTTCATTGTAGCATTTTGGTTCGGAATGGGAAGTTTTGTGAGTCAGCCTTACCACCCGAAAGCTCCTGTTTCCTACCAAAACTGCAGCGACCTTTATTACAATGCCACTGGTATCGATATCACTAATATCACTGCGATTCCTGAAATCATTCACAACAAGTAAGAGTGTAATTTAATTATTCTTATTAAATCACTGGTTTACGAAATGTCAGGGCCTATTAAATAAGTTTTTGACAGATATTCATGGCCTAATATCTTTGTGTTAACAATAGTGATTACATTGATAAAAACATAACTAACAAACTTCGTTAAAAAAAAAAAAAAAAAAAAAAAAAAAAAAAAAAAAACACACATTTTTCTGATGCAAAATAAACATATTTTGCATCAGAAAATTTATGCAATAAAATGTTTGTTATTTGTATTTGGTACTTATTTTGTTTTACTTAAATAAAGTTTTTGGTTCAAATATATTTGAATGTATACCACAAAATGCGAGATTTGATGATCTGAAATATGGAAATTATCCATTAAAAACAGTTCAGAATTTCAAGAGGTAAATTCTTTTTATTTTAGACCGGGAAGTGGCAGCACAAACAATCACCTCATCGAGTTACGGAGAAATTTCAGAATTAGTTAAATCTCGATTCACATATTAAACGCAATCGGTCTGCCAAGTCATAACTTGGTGCAAAACCCCCTGAAAATCGATTTTAGTGGTTGTTTCATAAGCATACCATTGTGTTTTCCTGCACCCAAAAGTATGAAAACATGGAGAACTGGAAGTAAAAAAACACAATGGGAAACCTACAAGTGAACTACTACAGTTGGGTTTTCTGGTGATTTCTTTCAAGATATTACTTGCAGACAGACTGCTTTTTAATCTGAGAATCGAGTTTAACTAATCTTAGAATTTAATCCGTGAACACGACGAGGTGATTGTCTGTGCTGCCGCTTCGCGATCCATATTGAACAGTAAAGGATTTTTCATATAGAATTGTTAGATTTTAAAGAACTTAAATAATAAGTTAATTTTTATGTAATTATGTGTCATTTCTTAGTATACAGTGTGTCCCACTCACAAGGAGAGGACACGAGGCTTGTGCCACCGAATCCAAGCTAGCCTTTGGGTATTGATAGAGTATAATTAGTATATAATTATATCACAAAGATAAAGTGCAATATTCAGGGGGGCCTTAAAAACCAAAGTTCACCCATTATTGACTCAAAATATATAATTAAACAAATTGAAACGCCACTGCGAGGACTGGATTGTACAGTTGGCTAGACGCCAGACGTTTATTTTTCTCGCTTTTCTTCTCTCGGCGCGAGGGGTTCAAATCCCGTCCAGGCCATTTTTTTCACAGACAAAATTAGGATTAGTTATTTTCGGAGTACAATATCGTATGACTTTATCGTAATTATTTATTCGTATGACAAATATAAATAAGAACATGTTTCTAGGCTCATTAATACACATTTATTTATTTGCAAAGAGTAACAGATTTTCATTGAAACGCTACGAATATAAAGGAAAAAACTTATGCTATATATACATATTTTTTTACATTCGACATCTTTGGATTTTTGTAAATTATTTATATTTATTTTACAATAACTTACATATATTTTAAGATTTTCGTACAGTTACGTACAATTAATTTACGTACAGTTATTTTATATTATTTACATTTAATTCAATACTATGTATTTAAAAATTAAATGAGTGCTTTTACAAGTGACGTTTTGAAGCTTCTCTAAGAAGAATTTTTTAAAGAATAACTTTTTCATTTTAATTAATAAAGAACAACGTCTAATCACCGAAAAACTTTAAAAACAAATTACCGGACTTATTCGCTCTGCAGCAGGTGACTGCTGAAAGAATAAACATTATAAACCCTCGCTGTTTATTTTCTATAGTATACTAACAAGCTTGTTTTGCTTAAGAACCACCTGGAAAACTACATTATAAAATGCCCCCGAAAATGGTTTTAACCGAAAACGGTTATTCTTAATCAAAACATGAGAGTTGATATTTAAAAAAATTACATTTTCAAAATTTAAAAAAAAATTAAAAAAATTATAATCTTTTAAATTGATAGGTATTAGACAAGACGAAAATGAAATAGCATAGTTTAATTTTATGTAGTGTATTTTAATTTTCTCCGCTGCGAAGAACAGTGATATATTCGTAGAAATATCTATACATAAGAATGAACAAAATTAAAATTTTGTCGACTGAATAATTCCTTTTTTTTCATTCTATCCATGAAACTGCAATCTCTCTGTAAATAAATAAGTATATATACATATGTGTGTGTGCATGCGTGCAGAAGTATGTTCTTATTTATATTTGTAATACGTATAAATAATCAGATATTGTAGTCCGAAAATAACTAATCCTAATTTTGTCTGTGAAAAAAAAGCCTGGACGGGATTTGAACCCGCTGACAGCGGAAAAGCGAGAAAACTAAATGTCTGGCGGCTAGCCAACTGTACAATCCAGCCCTCGCAAAAGTGTTCAATTTGTTTAATTATATATTTTGCGTCAATAATGAGTGAACTTTAAGGGCCGTTTTTTAAGGCCACCCTGAATATTGCACTTTATCCTTGTGATATGTTTATATACTAACTATACTCTATCAATACCCAAAGGCTCGCTGGATTCTGTGACACAAGCCTCGTGTCCTGTCCTTGTCAAAAAAAGCCACCATGATTTTGTGCCGTGATCAGAGACGAAACAAAACCATGAAAATGAATCAAATATATTAAGAAAGACTGCACAGAAATTCACATTTACGAGGAATAACTCATCTCCTGCCCCAATTGATCAGGAAAAAATTTGTTTAAAAAAAGAGGTGGGAGGGAGTGTCCCGCCAAAATAAGGCCACTATTGTTAATAGCAATTATATTATATAGCTATTATATCTGCCATGCTTACATAAGACTTGAGATATACGATGTGACATACCATTTAACAATCCTTGAAAGACCATCCCTGACATCAATATTATCCCAGGCCTTAATGATGACGGCCTTCAGTTCTGCCACAGACTTGAACTGTCTGCCATTGTCATTTAAAGTTCTACTGAGGGTACTCCATGCATTTTCTAGGGGATGGAGATAAAGGAACAAGGCAGGTCATTCTATAACACGTCCTCAATTATCCAAAAACCACTCCTAAGAAGATTTTGAAAAGTTTATGGGGGATTTTTCCAGCTGAAAAATCCAACATAGCACACCAATTCTTTCTTCAGTTGCCAATAAATGGGTTTCTTGCAATTCTCGGTATTGGTAGCCTAAATGCCGTCTGAGGAAAGAGCCAGGTTAAGTTTGCCACCATAGTCGAAGCCTCCAAACACCATTAATAAACCTCCATCAACCCATGTTGAGCCTGTCAATGTTGAAAGCTATCCAGAAGCATAGCAGAGTCGATGGGGCCAAATATCGCGAAACATGGATGGTCCAGTGGCATCTTGTTATATTCCTAAATAAGAAAAAAATTAGTTTGGATGGCAGACTGTCTTGCTTTCTAGACTGTCTTGTTTTCAGACTGTCTTGCTTTCTATTGGTATGACATGAAGAAAGGAGAGGAATTTTTTTCCAAAAGACAGAACGATAAAGGCTTATTAATAGTGTCGGGAGGTTTCAACCATATTGGTAAATTTAATGTGGCTCTTCCCTCAGACCGCATGTAGACTACCAATTACCAAGAATTGCTAGAAATCCATTTATTGCCAAATAAAGAAAGAATTGGTGAGATAAGTTGATTTTTGAGCAGGAAAAGGCTTCCACAACCTTTGCAAAATCTTCCTAGGAATGGTTTCTTGATAATTGAGGTCATGTAATAGAATGACTTGCCCTGTACCTTCATCTCAATACCGAAGAAAATGCATGATAGTATCCTCAATAGAACTTTAAATGCCAATCGCAGACAGTTCAAGTCTGCGGCAAAACTAATGGTCGCCATCATTGATGCCTGAGATAATACTGATGATAATGTCTTCCAGCGATTGGTAAATGGTATGCCACATCGTATATTCAAAGTTATATGTAAGCATGGCGGATATAATTGCTTTTAACAGTACTGCCTTTATTTTGGCGGGCACCTTTTACCTCCTCTTTTTTTATGCACGCATTTTATTTCCTGATCAATTGGAGCAGATAGTGAGTTATTATTGTAAATATGCATTTCCATATAGTTTTTTTATATATATTTGTTTCGTTCTCATGGTTTGTTTCGCTCCGATTACGGCACAAAATCATGGTGGGTTTATTTGTGTGGGACATACTGTATGTACGCCAGGATAATGATAGTTTCATTCTAAACATTTTATACATTCTTGTTGTTTTTTTATATTTAGGTTTTTAACACTTTAATTTTGTTTAAAGGAACATGTTTTCTATACAGTAGCTCAAATTCAATGTAATGTTCAGTTTTTGTTAATTTATGGAAACCAAGAAAATGACATAATGAAATTCTACTCAATTTCTTTAAAAAGGTTCAAAGGCTTTAAAAAGGTTTTTTGAAAAAAATCTCTAAAAAATTTTGCTGGTAGCTATGATTTTGCTATACTTCACTGGAACTATGTCAAAAATCAATTTCAAAATTTTAAGTCTTTTAATCGCTTTATTTGTATAATTAGAAAATGTCATGTCTCTTGAAAGTACTTCTAAGCGTACTTTTTATTAGGATGTAAAAAATAACAATAAATTTATTATATAAGGTTATATGGAACAACTGGGCCATGATTTTACCGTATGATTCTGGCAATTCAGATTCCAAAAGATGTTCAATTAAATTAAAGTCTGATCATTTGTAAATGTGTTTGGTTAGGATCAATCTAGCAGCCTACGACTGCATGTAGTGCATATTTTGAAGATGTGGGTGTTTCGAAATTTTAGCAGATAAACATATATGCAATTTTCTTATCATGTGAATAATAATGCGCCCTCTTGTTGTTGGTTTGCTTGTCACCAGATGAACATAATAGGAAGCAAAATATTGCTTTTTTTTTCTTTACAGTATACTTCAATGTTAACTATTTTTTTTTATTTACTTGTCCTTTTTTTTTCAGCGCCGACATCTTCCCTCCATATCGTCTATCTTACTTATGGCTGAGTGCGATTGGTTTTGTTGTCGTTTTGATAGCTGGCATTGCTATGAGTCTTGCTACAGGTACAGTTTTATCATAACCCTTTAATGCAAGATTTTTTTTTTCAATTTTTATGAAGAAAATTATTTTAAATTTACGTATTGGTATAATAACGGAAAAAAATGGTAAAAAAAAAAAATAATTTTTAAATTTTCAGCTAAAGTTTGATATTTTATGGCGTATACTCGATATCTGCAATTAGGGTTTTTAAATATGGTATTATTGTATTTTGCAATTAAATGGGCTTAAATTAATTAATTTTATCTACTTATTACGCTGCAACTTTCATTATATTGATATTCTTAACTATTCAGTAAAAATAATAAAAATAAATTTTGTGTTAATAGCTTGATCGATTTTTTTTTTTTTTTTTTTTTTTCCAAAGAACAAATTCTAATTTTTTGTCTGACACGGACAAAATGGGTGTTATTAATTTTTTTTGTCAGTTCTTCATCAGCCTCAGCGATCATATTGGTCAAATTTGTGTCACATAATGAGAATTATAATGTTTTTAGGTATGTGCCAGATGTAGATACGGTGTAATGAAAAGCTAATATTTCTTTATTCATTTAACTTCAAATTTATCGTTTGTTTGATTAATTAATAACGTGTATTTTATAACAGAATAATATAGATTAAATTTACGGCAATTTTTCCAATATAAATAATTGTGTATGTATCTGCTTTAGTAATAGATAGATTGTAAAAATTTAAATTTGAAAGAAAGTGCATCAAACTAAAACGGTATTTTACAGTGTCAGCAAAAAAAAAAAAAAAATCTTGACACATGCGATTTTGGACGTTTTGTTAAATATCTAGAAATATACATAAGGAATTATTCTAAAACTACAGGTATGTAAAAAAAATAGTACAGATTATATAATTTCGCGAAGATTTATTTCCCGAAACTTCTTAGGGGACCGTCAACAAATTGAAAAAGAACGAATATCTTTTGGAACCCCCTGTCAGAACTAACGTAGCAAAAGTGTTCAAGCTGTAGATTATGATTAAGTGGCGTATTGTAATAAACTATGTTCATTTTTGTGCCGATAGCATTTATACTCGTAGAAAAATTAAGGTTTTTATAAAACAGTCTCAAATTTTTCCAAGTTTTTTGCTTATAATTTCCAGAGTTCTTAATATAAAATAATGTTCTTTTTCAAAATATGACAAAAAATGATGGGTTATAACCAAATGTGGTAGTATGTGTCATATTGTGTATTCTATATTGAAACTGATCAATATGGATCATCTTCTTACTTTATCTCTTTACTTCATTTTGGGAACAACGGATTTTGAGTTTATTCTAACGACGATCACTTTCAGAATTTTCAAGCTATGTTTTTGAGACTTTCACAAAGGTTACTCTATGCACTTAGATAACACAACATTCAAATGAAATTTTGATAGCGTTCACGCATGTGCAATAAAAAATTATTTAATAAATTTACTACGGTAAATTTACTGCATTTATTAAATGTACTCATTTTTCATACAGTTATTATTATTATTTTATTCTAATTACAGGACATTGTGTACGATGTTGTTTATCATATTTTCAGTAAAGCACATTATTTTATATTAAGAACTCTGCAAATTATAAGCGAAAAATTTGGGACTGTTTTTATAAAAAAAAAAAAAAAAAAAAAAAAAAAAAAAAACTTAATTTTTCTATGAGCATACCTGCTGTCCTCATAAAAATGAACGTAGTTTATTACAATAAGCCATTTAATCACAATATGCAGTCTGAACGCTTTGCCTATATTAGGTTTGACAGGGTTATCAAAAAAATTTTCGTTCTTTTTCATTTTGTTGACGGTCCCCTATAAGAGTTTCGATAAAAAATCTTCACGAAAATGTATGCCCTGTATTATTATGTTTACACACTTAGAGTTTCAGGATAATTCCTCATGTATTTTTCTAGATATTTAACAAAATGTCTAAAATCGCAAGTGGCCGGTCACTTTTAGCCATGTAGTGTATAAATATATAGGATAAGTCTGTAATTATATAAAGGTCTTTATTTAAATTAAACTTACTAATACTAGCTTAGCATGAAGAATAGAAAAAGGTTTACCTGAAACGCATTTAGCATAAAAGTGTATATTTTGAATTTTGCTAAAAAAAAAAAAAAAAAAAAAAAAAAAAAAAACACGATGTTTTCATATTTTGTTAAGGGCGATATATATAAATTCCGAAGGATTTTTTTTTATAAACGTGTTTTTTTATATAAACTTCATAAAAAGAATAAATCGGGTTTTTTTTTTTTTCTTTTTTAAAATTTTTCTTAATATAAGCTTATAGAGACCTTCCATATATGACGATTCATATAAGTAAAGTAACTGTCAGCCTTTTTGGAGTTAAAGTTTTACAATGACTTCTTAAGCCCTTAAGTGGCGGTGAGATATAGTTTATGTCCTCCTAATTTAAATGAGATTCTCATCAGAAACTTTTAATGAAATTTTATATTATTTACTTTGGTGGTAAAATGCTGAAAAATTGCCTTTTATTTTTTTAAAATAAATTTCTTCGATTTTTCTGGTGAGAAACCAATATTACAGGATATTATTGCTTGACCCTCAAGGGGCAAGTCTCAAATCCATTCTTTCCATCATGTTAAATTTTCATATTCCACATTTCCTTTTAAACAAAAAATGAAAATGTTAATTTTCACTACAACCCTTATTACCCTTAATTACAAATATTCTATCGATTGCAAATTTTAAATAATTTCTATAATAACAACGCAAATTATTTTCTGTTAAAAATACAAAGCATTTAAAAACATTATAACTGAATTAAAAATTATATTCTTGAGTAATATATAATTAATACATTAATTTACCAAAGATGCCATTCAGTCTTATTAAACACGCTTCATATAAGTGAAGTAAATTTCAAACTTTTTCAAGATAAAATAGGAGACAACATCTAAATGTACTTTTTTAATTCATTGTTTTCACTATATGCAAATTCTCAAACACAAAAATAAACAAATATCGGAACATTCTTTATCCCCAAATTCAGAACACATTAATGTGTTGTGAAACGTGTTTTGTTTTGTGACTGATATGTTGCAAAAGTATTGCTCTCTAGAAATGTGATCTTAATATGTTGCAAAAGTATTGCTATCTTGGTGAAAATAGTTTCTTAAAATAGTGTTGTATTGCACAACACTTTGTCTCTAAATTAACAATACACAATTTAGAACACCTTAAAACAACTCATGTAAAACATTTTCAAAATTTTTTCAACGTGATGCCTTTAAAATTACACAATTTTAAAAATGAATGTTTTGAAAACATATTTTCTTCACTTTAATTTTTAACAACACTTTTTGCACAATCTTTTTATATCACACAACACATTCTCAACACATTCACAACACAATCGAACACGATATTAGTTAGAAGTGTTGATTTTTATGCTTAGTTAGTGTTGCAAAAGTGTTTCACGCGTTTGTATTGTATTCTAAATTTTTATGCTCTACATTATAGGTTCAACTAAAGGTGAAAGTGTTGATCAAAGACTTTTTTCTCCTGTCATTCCATATTTATGCAAATTCCTTCCTGGAGGAAGGTGTAAAAAACTGAATCTACATAGAGAAAGAAGGGTAAGTTTAGAATAATCTTTCTATAACTGTCCATCTAATTATATATTATTTATTAACTCAAGAGTCACAGTCCTACCGTTGAGTTTTGAAGGAATTCCGAAGTAATTCCAAACTAAAAATGTTTTTATTAAGGTTGGGTCAAATTTCTAGGTGTTCTAGCGTTAACCCTTTGAGATTTAGTGGGTAAATTTCTTCAAAATTCCAAATGTCACATTGGCACCAGTATTTTGTAAAGAAAAAAAAACGGTTAACGATATACACGAAAAATGCAGTGAACCTCTTTCAAGTAAATTTGGCCGAATTTTCTGGTGTCGTTGTGATATTTCTGATTTAAAATTAAGCGGTAGAAAATACAACCATTAGAGCTCAAAGGGTTAAATAGATAATTTACAAATTTTTTTGGCTAATTTAATATGAATTAGATAAGATATTAATCAATTTTTTCTCTCTCAGTTTACCAATTATTTGTATAATAATTCTTGCGAACATAGAATTTGTTCTATTAACAGAAAGTATTTGAATGAATTACGATTCATTTTTAAAACAAGGGCACATTTTCAAGCTGTGGTCCTGCAAATAAAGTCAATTTTACTCATAACTTTATATTTTTATTTGAAAATATTCACGGCTAGCACATTCATATACAAATACATAGATATTTCGAAAATCCTAAAAGGTTCATATTTAAGGGTTTTTGTTTTTGTAACATGAACTTTTATTTATTTATTTTTTTAATCGATACAATTAAAGATAAAAAATTCGCCAATGAGCAATAAAACATCATTTTTTGGAAACCTAGCATTATTTGAAATATTTATTGTGACCCTTCATTCCAAATTTATTTAAACGCGCTAAGTTTAACCTCGTAGTTACATTTAGGCATGCAGGGCCGTGCGAAAGGAAAGGGTCGATCGCCCCGGATGCAAAAATTTAGGGGGTTAAAAATTAAATAAATGGCATGTTTAGCTTGTCCCAAGAAAAAGTTCTGGGGAGGGAGCGCCAAATTGGGACTTTCCCTCGGACGCAGTTTTTTCTTCACACGCCCGTATTGGCAAGTTCTGGAAAATTTCACATTGACAGACGAAAAACCTAAATTCTGCTAATCTATATTGTAAGATTCAACTATCGGAAAATATATAAATAAGAAATCTATAATCATAAAATACGAATTCATTCTCTAGTATTTTTACAAAAAGATAGATTTTCAACTAGCTAAATTTTTAGATTTAGAATATTTTCTATCTGAATTGAAGAAAGACTTATTTATAGAACTATTTGAAACGCTGCATTTGGATTGACATTACAATTTTTAAAAATCAGGATCATAATTTTCTAAATTTCACGCTGAACAGTTCATTCAAAAAGTATTTTTAGTATCATATTTTTTTTTTCATTATAATGTAAAAGTGAAATTGTAAAATTCATAAGAAGCAGCTGATAAAGCTTAATGGAATTCTCCTTACAATTTTCGATAAATTTATGTCAATTACAGAATAGTCAAATTGTAATAATACTAAAACACAAACAAGATTTTTTTCCCTTTCCTTAAAAATTTTCGTTATAGAAATCAGAAATCCTTAAAAACCATTTTAGATACGATATTTCTTCCATATGAGCTAAATTTCAATTATAAAAATTACTAGAAATTTTAAGCTTTTCCATAAAATATCACTGTCAATATTTAGGTAGATTTCGTATGAAATACTACCTACAGATACACAGTAGACACTACTGTGGTCGCTCCTTTGTAGGAATTACTGAAATATTTTTGCAGATCGGCACCTATCATGACCCCGACCCCAAAACTACCATCAGTAAAAAATTTTATACGTATATATACATATATACATATTACTTTTTAGGTGCGTTCGTAATTATGTAAATACGTAGCACCTATTGTTGTCGCTCAGTCCGTCCGTCTGTCTGTCCATCTGTCTGTCTGTCTCTCTGTCCGTCTGTCTGTCTGTCCGTCCGCATATAACAACGCAAAAACTACCCAACCGAATCGTTTGAAATTTAAAATACATAATTATTACATAATTTTGTCGAGTCATTTCAAATTTTATGAAAATCGGATGGATAGATCAATTGCAGGGACAATCAAAAGGATTCCGTTACATTACGGTCAATGGGGAAAAAAGTTTAAATGCATTTTAATCGTTTGAAATTTAAAACGTATATTTATAACATAATTTTGTCGAGTCATTTCAAATTTTATGAAAATTGTATGGATAGATCAATTACAGGGACAATCAAAAGGATTCCGTTACATTACGGTCAATGGGGAAAAAAGTTTCAAATGCATTTTAATCGTTTGAAATTTAAAACGTATATTTATTACATAATTTTGTCGAGTCATTTCGAATGTTATGAAAATCGGATGCATTGATCAATTACAGGGACAATCAAAAGTATTCCGTTACATTACGGTCAATGGGGAAAAAAGTTTCAAATGCATTTTGATGGTGTTACACTCATTTGAATATAACAGAATTGACATGAATCTATGAAATATGTACTAAAAAATACATTTTGTACAATCTGTGATGCAAAGATATTATTAAATTACAGGGCCACACAAATGTATTCCACTAAATAATGTTTTACGGGGAAACATTGTTTGGGGGTTGTTTTAATTATATTAAACTACTTCACATTTTATGAATAAGATGTACGTTAATGAAGAATAATAAAAATTACTCCCTGCATATTTACAGGAACACAAAGATTTCGACCACTATACTGTATCCAAAGTACGCTCTACTATATCAGCAAGATCCGAATATTTTAAAACTTCGTTATCAACGAACGCACCTCATTTGCTACGCTTTACGTGCAATTTCCAACTTGTTTATGAATACGATAACTTCTATAATTCTGCTAAAATCTCCTCCAAACTGACACATAAAATCAAGGGCCATAAAATCTCGGACAAGTTCGTTAATGGGCAAAATCGGACCAAGGGAGTGATAAGGAAGGTTTTTTAAAAACAGAAAAAGAAACACATGACTTCTTAACCCCCTGACTGCCGAGCAAAAGGGCAAATTTGTAATGTTTTTTCTCTAAAATTTATTTTAAATGTTAATAAAAAAAAGGATTTTCTATCATAATATAATTTTTTTTGTTACGTATATGCTTATAAGCCTTGAAAGTATAAATCATAACTTAACTTCTTAAAACTGGCTTTTATTTGTAGAATTATATTAATCTAAATAAAGTTTCAATTTCGGTGAAACCTGCAGCCTTAAAGAACGGATGAAAATAGTAATCGAATCAGTTTAAAGTTAATATTACTTCTAAACAAACGGTCCAAAAGTTTATGCATGACGGATATTTGATAAAATTAAAAATGGGGTCTAGGGGCGAAAAAAAATAGGGGTTTTGGAAGAAAAATATTCATAACTTCGTCTAATCTCAAGAAATCAAACCAAATTAAATTTTTTATAAATGTTCTTAATATTATCTAAAACTTTTGTACTTACAAGTTTTTGATAAGACCAATTCTTACTGAAAAAAAAATAAATAAAAACGAAAACAAAAAGAGGGGATGGAAAAAGATGTATAATTTCGTCAGTTCTTAAGATATCAAATCCGATTAAATTTATTTTACATCTTAATAATAATATCGACAACTTTTAAATTGACAAGTTTTTTATAAGACCAATCCTTATAGCCAAAGGAAAAAAAAAATAGTAGTTGCAGAAAAAAAAAATCTCAAATCCAAACTGCTTATATTTTGACTCCTTTTTTATTAATTCATTTTTTATTTTAAATGCATTCAAATGACAGGTTTTCTGATTTGGGGACTATATAATTTTATGTATTGACCAGTTTTTTGATAAAAGCAGAATATATTTCAAAAAATGCTGTCAAAATGGGTATTTTTATCAGAATTTCCCGTGATTGAAGAATTGGTGATTTATTCAAATAACAAACTGCTTATTTTCTGACTCAACTTTAAATTCAATGTTGCTCTCAGATGTATTTAATTGACAGTTTCTCTTATTTGGGAGCTTTATAATGTGCCATATTGGTCAATTATTTCATAAAGTCAGAATATATTTCAAAAAATGCTGTCAAAGTATTTTGATCCTTATTTCGCTTAAGATGATTCTGATAAAACCAGTTCTTACATAACAATGAAATTAAAAATTCTTCAAAAGCGGTCAAATAAAATGGTTAAACTGGGTTTATCTCTAGTTATATTTTATTTTTTGTTGTTGAAATGAGCACTTAAATTCGAAATCTACCTGCACCTATAGGCCATGCCGACAGAGTTTTTAGCTCACAGGCTATTATAGCCTGAGAGCTTATGTGCCCGTCCGTTCTGTATGTACGTCCGTACGTGCGTTCGTGCGTAACGCGATAACTCGTGATAAAAATATCCGATCCACTTGAAATTTTGTATGTAGGTATATCCTGACAAGGCGCTTCCCTGATTAGTTTTTGGAGTTCATTCGATATGTATAAGAGGGGGAACGGGGGGCTCATGCCTCTCCCCTTGATTGATACAAATAGGATTTTCATGCAGAATTAAGTTTTCGTTCAAAATTTAGATTAGGATCATTCTGATGAGTTGATTCCGTGACTGTTATTAGATGTTCATTGAATAAGTATAAATAGGGGGAACAGGGGTTCTAATGCCCCCCCCCCCTTAATTTATATAAATGGGTTTTTCAAGCAGAATTTTCAGATTTCGTTCAAATCTCTGAATAGTTTTGGAAGTTTAATGGTTAAGTATAAAAGAGGGGGATAACTCCTTTTAAATTATATAAATGCTAAATGGGTTTTTATTAAGAATTATCTCATTTGCTCTGAATTTTGGATATAGATTTTTGATATGATAAAGCATGTCTTTGATAGTATAGGAGGTTCAATGATGAAATATAAAAAAAGAGGAAAGGGGAGAACTGTTTCCCCTTCTTAATTTTTTTTTCGAACGGAATTAACCCTTGAAAATATAAGGCTTTAATGTACAATTAGTATTTGTAGCCTGTGAGCTCAATGCCATCAGTTTAACTGGGCAGTATTCTTTATTTAGATATACAGTATTTCTCTGTGTTATCTCATATCCAATCCTTCTTTAAAACCGGTGAATCAGAAAGAGAATGTTATGCATGTTTTATTGATTATAATGCTTCGTCTTTTGTGTCACGCTTTTGGTCAACATTGCATGAAGCGTGTCTTTGTTATCTTTTAACTTAGTTTTTTAAGACGTTTCAAGGTAACATTTTAAACACGTTATCTTTTCAAAAACTGAATTTTTATGCTAACAAAGAATTTCCTAACTTAAAAAGAAGAATAAATTATTTGCCGTCTCTTATTTTAGTTATCTATTATTTAATTTATATTAATAATGAATATATTTTTCAATGAATAATGATTGAGATAATCGAACTTAATGTTTTTAAAATTCAAACAGTACAAAAATACATTGCCTGTATGTTAAGTATAGTGTAAGTGTTTTCAGAAAATAATCTGCTTAGAAAATGCCTGCTTACTTAAAGAAATACACTAGGTTTTACGAAATTTATCTTTTTTTATATTTATAATTTTATTGTATTATTTATTTATTTTTTATTTATTTATGAGTTTATGTTTCATTTTCATTTTATTCTTATTTTTATATTTTTATTATCATTATTATTATTATTATATTCGCCAAAAAAAAAATTCTTAATAAATTTAGAAAAAACCCATGAAAGCAGTACATTTATTGCTGGTAATAACCATCATCCAAATCTATGAGTTTCTGTCGACTTTTTGGTAAGTTTCAAAGCCTTCGGCTCAAAACTTGGAAGCCGCAAATCCAAAAACAGATCAACCTCATTTCGGGCGTCCTGTGCAGAGTTAAAGATAGCGCCAGCAAGATGTAGGTGTAGATGTGAAAAAAAAAATAGAAATTTAAAGGAGGTATGTCGGTGCTATATGGTGGATGTGGTAAAAAATTCCATTCCAGTCCATACATGGCACTTACGCATAACTCCTTCCCTAGTTTTTGAGTGGTTGAAAACTGATCTTCTTTCACAAGTTCTAGCGGGAGGGAGAGGTAGAGGTCTGCACGGGCCGGAATTTCCAGGCCCGGGCCCAGCCCGGCCCGTAGGAAATTTATTTTGGCCCGGCCCGGTTCGTTGTAAAGCTGAAAAGTTCGTCCCCGGCCCGGCCCGTACAGAAATCAGTGAAAAGAGGCCCGGCCCGGCCCGTTTTGGCCCGTTACAATTTCTACGATTTCTAAAAAAAATCAGATTTTTATCATATAATTAAGATTTTTTTAAAGAATACTGCATACATTTCTATGGAATGATTTTACAGTATATTTTACAGGAAATACACATTAACAACATTAATGATTACTTAGATTCTTAGGCTTTCAACATTCGAATAAAGATTCATTAAAAATTTAATTTAGAATAAAAGAAAAAAGAAAGAAAGCTGAAAATATCGTTACTTTTGAAGATGTTTGATAAAAGAAGATTTATAAAAATATTTCTATATCATTTTATTAAAGGTTTTAAATCCAAATTCATTCTTAAATTCAAAGAAGCTCCTTTCTGATACATTTCTAAATTCACTTTTTTCTCAGGTATCTTTATTCAAAAACTGTATAATCGAGTGACGTTATCCATTTCTTGATACAAGCAATTTAAGAATACTACAAGCAAATAAAATACTGTCATAATTAGCGTTTTGAATAGAATTTCCGGAAGCAATAGCAAGGGAAGGGAGAAAAACCTGCAATCATTTGAGAAACTATTATATCTCAACAAGGTTATACAAGTATTTTATTTACCCAAAATGAAAAACGCTATTCGATTCCAAATCCCTTCAATAGTTAGGCTTATCACTTTTATACTTTTACAATTTAAAATTAATCAGAAAATGTATCAAACTTTCGCATTATTGAGAAGTTAATTTAAAAATCATCAAGAAGTATATATTCGAAGACTAAGCTAACATAAGTTCTTTATCGCTGTTAGCTTATGCATGATTTGTAATAACTTTACAAATCATGTTTTCTGCCAATAATTAAGTCTAGTACCTTTCCGGCCAGTCTATATGTAGAAAAATAATGCAAGCGTGATCTCGGACCGGCATGAGTCAGCTAAAAAATATTAAAACGAGTTGCACACAATGTAATTCCCCGATGCTGATCTCTACATTGTACATTTTTATAATGATGCTGTCAAACTAGTATGACTCGTGACGCACATTTATACTTATTCTCGTTAAAACCATTGAAAATAGCTCATATTTTATCGTTCCAGCTCAAATCTTGAAAACGGGCCGGTAAGCCCGAAAATTTTTTTAATCGGCCGGTCCCGGCCCGTCTGGCCCGTTCAATTTTTTTGCCGGCCAGGCACGGCCCGTTGAAAAAACTGTTCTAAATCTGCCGGCCCGGCCCGTTAGAAAATTTGAAATGATTCCGCTGGCCTGGCCCGCTACCGGGCCGGGCCGGGCCGGGTACGGGCCACGGACCAAGCCCGAGCCCGTGCAGACCTCTGGAAAGAGGGGGGAGGGGTTCATCAACATCAGTAAGCCACCATTAGCGTTTTGCTTTTTTGAATGTCATATTCTTTGTTTTTATAACTTTCGGTACCGAATTTTCACAATTTCATATGATACAACAGTAGTACCTAAAGCTGTACACATGATTCGGTTGCATTCTGTAGCTGACTTACAAAAGAACTAAGAGTAAATGATGGTTCTAATCCGGTATTGTGATAGTTCCATTTTAGACACCTTGTACTGAATAATGACGATATTTTTTTACAAATTTCACAACAGTGTTTTAAAACAAGTCCAATTCTTTCAAATGTCAAAAATGTTTGACAGAATACGAGTAAACATACCAACGCAAATTGTTTGCGGAGACGATATTAGCTGAGGCGGGAAACTTTCATTGCAACCTAATATTTTATTTTCATTGCATTCTAATTTATATACATTTTTTATTATTGTATTTTTATTGTTATTGCATTTTTATTATTATTATTACATTCTTATTTTCAAATTTTTAGATAAGTAAATTACTCAGTTTGACAATTTATGTGCTTGTGTGTGTATGCTCAAACATAACTTTTAAAATAAAACATTCGATTTTGTGGTACATATAAATAATAATATAGGTATTATAGAGGTTATTTTTTAATGTTGTTGTTAATCATGTGGCAAATTATTTAATGGAGCAAAGACTAATAAAAATCATTTTTGAACAATTATATACATCTAATACATAATTATGAAAATTTGCTTGTCTGTAATTCTATTCAAATCCACAGTTTTGAAACCAGAATTCAAAAATGTTGCGTACATGTATATTAAAACACGACCGGGACAACTAAAGCAATCTGAAAACGAAATAATATAGAGTTAATTTTTAATTAATAAAAAACGACACAAATTTAACAGCAAATTCCTATCAAATTTAAACATTTTTCGTGAAAGCTGTTGCCAACAATAAAAAATCAACAATAAAATTTTTACCACAACCAATTACTTTTCTAGAAATATAAAAGTATCAATTTTAAAAGCACCAATGTATATTAGCTTATAAGCATTCCCGTTTCGGTAAGCTATATTCTACTGAAACCGGTATACTTATAAATTAATATAATTGATGTTTTTAACGTTGATACTTTTCGGTTTCTATTGTATTGCACCAAGCTCCATCTCATTAAAGGATTTTCTATTGCAAGACTAGCTGGCCCGTAATAATATTCTTAAATGAACTTGATATTTGTACTGTAAAATCTCATGGAAAGAATTATTTTGAACCGAATGAACCTCGAATTGGACCTCCGCTGCCTACAGTATGTTAAAAAGGCGTGCTGCACACGCACTGCAGAATAACAATCTCAAATTTTTCAGTTTGACATTCCACCCCCAGGACGTGAACGCTATTTTTAACAAAACTATTTCTGAACGAAACTTCGTTAAACATAGATGATTATTGGCTACTATATCTACCCTTAGATATACTAGCCAAAAGAGGATGGCGAACTTGAGCAATATATTTAGTGAAATTACTATTCGAAAAAAGAAATAAGTACACTTTTCAAATTTTATATTAAATATATTTTATTCATCCCAGGGCTCTGTGAAATATCTGCATCTAAAACGGAAGAAAATGGCAATTAACCATGCCATTTTCTTTCGTTTTAGATGTTCCGTTTTAGATGTCAGTTTTAGATTTCTTCCGTTCAAGAGTTTAAATATTTGAATGTGCCCCCTTGAAAAAGTTATTGTCACCCCTACCCTATAATTTAATGTCTTCTACTCTTTAAAATCTAAATTATGTGTTATAAATAATCTGAAAGTTTTATATTAAATAAGTAATATTTATCCTGGAGCTTTGTCAAAAGTCCCCTTCTAAGACAGTAGAAAACGGTACGATTTTAAATATCTACCCCCCCCCCAAATTTAATATCCTCTACTCTTTAAATCTTTATTATGCTTTATAACTTATCTGAAAGTTCTAATTCGTGCGTTATCTTAGTTTTAACAAATTAACATTTCAGCATTTCTTTTCCTATTTTAAAAATTAAGTTTTTTTTTTTTTTTTTTTTTTTTTTTAATGCTGATTGATTTTTATAAAATTTAGATATTACTAAGCCGCGTTTACAGATAGGGTTAGATGCACAGCTTTATAATAACAGAAATGGTGTGTTTTTTAAATTTTGACGGCGTTCCAAAGAATTTTAGTATGAAAATCATTTGTAGTTTCCAAAAACTTGATTTTAAATTGATATAGTTTAAATTGACAGAATCATCCAATTACTATCTAAGATTGTAATTGAGCGACTGTGGAGAAATTTACATATCTGAAATCAGCGGGAAATTCTTAATTTAGATGTATAAAAATTAAATCTGTAAATTTAATATTTGAAATCATTTACAGGTCGTCTATAAATGCCACTCCGCGCCCAACGTCAGGCAGTCTGCGTTTCAAAACGCCTGCTCTTGCAATGAAAAATTTCTCAAAAATCTGTTTCTTTGAACGGAAATAAAAGGATATTTTATAATTTGCTTATAATTTGCTTTTTAGTGGATTTTTCAACTATTTACAGGAGTGTGATAATAATTTTCAAAATTTCTCAAAGGGGATTTTTTTTTCATCTAGTTGTGTAATTTTCGAGTTTTTAGGCAAAGTAGAATTTAAGATACAGCTCTTTATAAAAGAGCCCAGTACATTTATTGTTAAGATAGTACTGTAATTACAATGACTCCTTTTCCACTCATCCAGTTTTCAAAGAAATATTCAGCGGTTTGATAAAAATCTATGCTTTTATTGAATTATGAATGCTTTTCCATTCTTCTAATTTGGGGATTTCAATTAATTTCTCAACTAATTGTTAGAATTTTCTAATTCTGAATGCCATGTGCATTATGAGACTCTTTGGGACTAGTGTGACAAAAATTTCGAGCCTCGTACGTAACCGAGATTTCTCTAGCCATCGCGAGCACACACACAGACAGATAGGGCGATTTTTTCTTTTATTATTATAAATTTTTACGTGAAAATTTAAAATAAAAAAAATAGTTTGACTTTTTTATTTTAATGAATATATATCATAACTTTTCCATGCAAGATTTCCATGAAAATTAAAGAAATAGTTCGACATATTTTTTTTTTTTTTTAAGTGAACTTTGCATCATATTAGAAATATAATAAAGCTTAAATATAATAAGTTTATTTTTCCGGAAATAAAATATATTCAGCAGGAATAGAACTTCATTCAAAACAAATTACAAACTAAACAAATTTTTAACAAATGAATAAAGCAAATTCTATTTCTCCTGAATGTTCTCTGTTTCTAGAAAAATAATTTTAATTGTATTCTTCTCGGTTACCTGGTTACTAATTGTGTTTTGCTCGTATTTTTGAAGCTTTTAATGAGGCGAGAGGGGGGGGGGGGGCTCGATTTTAATATGCTTAAATGAGAACCTTTCTTAATATGCAAGATTCTCGTTTTAACCGTGTCCTCGTATTAGCCGAGCCCGTATTAACCGAGTTTGACTATATATATTATACTGACTAAATATTAATTTTTTTTAATTTGTTAATGTAACTCAAATTACTCGCATTTTATTTCCATTTAATCTCTTTTTTTCTTTTTTATTTCAGGGTACATCACTGGCAACTTTAAGGACAACGAGTGTTATTAGCGATCACGATTTTTATCCAACGAAAAATGGATCCATATCATATAAAACGGACACAAAACTACCGTAATCATAAATCAGAGCTTAATGAAATCTTTATTTATTTACACAATTCAAACATTTTTTATCATATATGTGTTGTTGTTGTATACGATGAACAATAAATATTATACTGTTGCTTTTATTTTATTTCTGGTCTCAAATTTTTGTATGTTTTATGTATCAGCATTTCGTCTGTATTTCTTATAATCTCATATTAACCTGATATGCAACTCTGCAACCATATATATTGCTGCGAAAAAATATTTTTTCATTTTTGATTATCAATTAGAAGAAACTAAGGACAATTGATCCACTTTTTACAAAATGATTTTTTATCGTTTTAAGTGCGTTCGTAATTATGTAAATATGCAGCACCTATAGTCGTCGTTCAGTCCGTCCGTCTGTATATGCATATAACAGAGCAAAAACTACCCAACCGAATCATTTGAAATTCAAAATATATAATTTCTGCTTAATTTTTTTTTTTTCGAGTCATTTCAAATTTTATGAAAATCGGATGCGTAGTGATATTACAGGGAAAATCAAAAGTATTCCGGGTACTTAGGTATTAACGCCACCGTAGCAGAAGTTGCGCTAATGCGCCAATAAAGAGCAATCTTGTTGTTCGCATGCGCACAAAAAATGGCGCCAAAAATGAGCAAAAAAAAAGCACTCAAAAAAAATACTAAAAAAACTCTGAAAATGGCGACAAAAATCAGCAAACAAGGCAACAAGGAATCCAAAGATAACTGCGTGCGAGTACGAACAACAAGATTGCTCTTTATTGGAGCATTAGCGCAATTTCTGCTGCGGTGGCGTTAATACGTAAGTGCCATATTTCATTACGTTACGACCAATAGAAAAAAAATAGTTTTATGTGCCTTTTAATGGTGTGTCTTTCGAACATAATAAAATTGATATGCATCTATGAAGTATATGCCAAAGCATACACTGTGTACCATCTGTGGTGTAAAGAATATTTGTTATTAACTTACAGGGCAACACAAAAGTATACCATTACATAATTGTATAAGGGGAAACATTGTTTGGTTCGCGTTTTAGTAATATTATTAACTATTTCACATTTTATGAAATTGATATACATTGTTGAGGTTTACTGCACGTTACTTCCTGTATAATAGAAAGCAGATACTATTTACAGGGATACACAAAAAATTTCGGATACTCTACCGTATCCGAAGTACTGCATACTATTACACTAAGTTATGAATATTTTAAAAACTTCCTTATGGTACTAATGCACCTCACTTGCTACGTTTGACGTGCAATTTCTAATTTTTTAAACATGAAATGTAGAATAAAATTTAATATATTATTTTATTCATTATCCAATCAATTATAATAATAAAATTGCGACATAAGTGTAATATATAAGAAACTTTATGAAAAATGATTAATTTTAATCATAAGAAAGCAATGGGTCAAGGCTCCCCCACACATGGGAGGTTTAACTCATTTTATTTAATATTGAAATATTTGTTAAGGGAAATAAAATCAATTTTTTCAATTTTTAAAAAGACAGAATAACTTTATTCTACATTTCTTAATTTTTATTAAAAAATATTTGGAAAATGGAAATAAACCTGCTCAGACGGAATTCAAGGAAGTGAGTGTAATACTCCTTGGGTGTGGGTGCTTCTTTGTGGGCCAACAAATTCTCAGAGCAGTTCCATTTTTACGAAGACATTTTATTAGCAGGACATAACTTGAACAACACAACAAAACACGAAGAGGGACACAAAATCAATAACATTCAAATAATATTTTCGTTCTAGTTCCACATTAAATCCACTTACGGTCAGAGTCACCGGACCGCCCTTTTATCACACCTTCTCAGGTGGTGACCATTTCATGTTCTGCAGGTTTTCTCTCAGCTCCCAAGAGGGGGGGGGGCGCTTGAGAACAGAGGTATGCGCGGGCATCACACCTCCCCCTTTCGAAGTTTTGATTTAGTCCTTATGACTAATCAAAATCTGGTGCATCTATATACATATTCAGTAATACACATCATTAGTAAAAATCCAAAATTATATACTTACTTAACACAAAGATAATAAAAAAAATATCTAATATACTGTGCAATATGACAACACTAATAATATGAAAACTTTAAAGTTCTAGAATGTTCAAAAGTTTGTTTCAAAGTTCAAAAAGAAAAATAAATAAAAGAGTTCAAGAAATAACAAGTAAAAGTCTAGTAGTTGTCACAGGATCAGCATGGGAACTAATTCAGTGTCCTGGTGCATTTCAAACGGAAAGTTTCATGGTCTAAGTCCAGTGTGACGCATACAGTCTACTCAGGGAATCGGCGTTACCATGGAGGTTTCCACGTCTGTAGGAGATTTGGGCTTGAAATCTCTGCAATGCAAGAGCCCATCTTTGAAGACGCGCACTTTGAGATGCACAATCAGACAAGAACTTCAAGGGATTGTGATCGCTCACGACAGTCACTTGTGATCCGTAAATGTAATGTTCAAACTTTTTCAAGGCGAAAATCACTGCATATGCTTCTTTCTCGATGGTGGCATATCTTTCTTGGCATTTAGACAATTTTTTGCTTAAGAAAGCGATGGGATGCTCTCTTCCATTTTCATCTTTTTGGGATAGGCAAGCACCTATCGCATATGAGGATGCATCTGCGTGAATAATAAAAGGTTTCTCAAAGTTTGGAGAATAACATACTGGCGTTTCGCTAATGGCCTGCTTCAGCTCTTTGAAAGCTTTTCCACATGACTCGGTCCATATAATTTCATTAGGTGCACGTTTTTTGGTTAGTTCAATCAAAGGACGAGCTATTTCGGAAAATGTAGGTACATAGGATCTGTAATAAGATAGAAGACCTAAAAGGCTTCTGACATCTTTCTTCGATTTCGGGATTTCTAAGTTCTGGATCGCTGCTACTTTTTCTGGATCAGGAGCATGTATGCCAGATCCTACTACATGTCCTAGAAATTTGACTTGTGGTTTAGCAAACTCACATTTTTTAAAGTTTACTGTAAATTTTGCTTCTTCGAGTGTGGTCAATACAGCATCTAAGTGTCTAAGATGATCGGACCAATTATCCGAAAAAATAATTACATCGTCTATATATGTTTCAGCATAATCTTTATGTTGGACAAGGGTACGGTTCATTGATCTTTGAAAGGTCGCGCTAGCATTCCGAAGCCCAAAAGGCATAACGACGAAGGAATACTGCCCTCGGTGTGTGACAAATGATGTCAAATGTTTGCAATCTTCACTTAACCGTATTTGTCAATAGCCTTTTAGTAAGTCTAACAGACTAATAAATTTCGCGGACGCTACTTTGTATATCAGATCAGTTGCATTAGGCATAGGAAATGAATCAATTTCGGTTTGGGAATTCAAATATCGATAATCGACGCATAGTCTGATTGAGGAATCCTTTTTAGCTACGCAAACGATCGGGTGAGCATATTCGCTTTCTGAATGCTCGATAAGTCCTAAACTCAATAATTCCTCAATTTGCCTATCTACTTCACTTTTAAGTGCTTCTGGAATTCGGTACGGTTTTTGACGTTTAGCTTGGCTATCTGGTTTCAATTTAATCCGATGTTCGCCTACATTTGCAATTTTTGGGATACCCGATTGGAGATTCGAATGTTTGTGTAAAACGTCAATAAGTTGTTTCCTTTCTTTATGTGTTAAATGGTCAAGGTGTAATTCCTTATCAAATTTGTTCGGATCATGTTTAGTAATTTTCGGAACATTTTCAATTTCACCAAAATCGATGTCGTCATCATATATAACTCCTATATGTGTCGTTTGAGCCTTTAATTCTCTGATTTTATTAGCGTGTAAGTGCCTTATACTATTGTCTGGTAATTGTACTAAATAACTATAGGGGGATTTCTTTTCGAGTATTGTAGCTGGTGCTGTCCATCTAGCATAAATTTTATGGTTACTGTCTGGAATTAATACAATAACTTGATCATTTGGTTTAAATTCTTTATGTCTAGCTGTCCTGTTGTGATAATAAGCATAAGCTCGCTGCTTATCCGTACAAGAAATTCCGGCATGTTCGGCGGCCTTTTCTAATTTCATTTTCAAATCGTTTAAATAATTGGTAACTGAGCCTAACTGACCAATTGGTAACGGTGTTTCATTAGTCCATGATGACTTTAATATGGAAAGAGGACCAGTTGGATGTCTACCGTATAACATCTGGAACGGACTAACACCTGTCGTAGCATTTGGTACCTCTCGGTAAGCCCATAAAAGGAAGGGTATATGTTTATGCCAACTTCCGGCGTTTTCTCTTATAACATGGTGTATCATTCCTTTAAGGACACCATTCCATCTCTCAACTAAGCCATTGGATTGTGCGTAACCCGGGACGGAAAAACGCGGGGAGGTCCCTAAACGTTTCATAAATTCCTTCGTGAGAGCCGAAGTAAAATTTCTACCCTGATCGCTAGCTATTAATTTGGGAATTCCAGTTCGTGAAAATATTTGTAAAAGGGCATCGCATGTAGTCTTAGCAAAAATGTTTCGTAAACAAACAGCATCCGGCCACCTCGTACACTGATCTATCGCGGTCAGTACATATTTATATCCTCCACTGGCGGGTTCAATTGGACCAATTATGTCAATGTTCATAATTTGCATAGCTTCATCAGGACGAGTAACTGGGGTTATAGGTACATTATCGAACCTATTTGTTTTTGCTCGAAGCTGACAGGATGAACATCTTTCGCAAAAATCGGTCACATCTTTCTTAATACTAGGCCAAAAAAAGGAATATTTTAACCTTTGCGTAGTTTTCTTTACCCTTAAATGACCACCCCAAGGACTTGAATGTGCTAACTCTAACAATTGCTTTCTACGTGTTTCGGGTACCAGTAATTGATGCACTGTTTCTCCCATTATTTTATCTCGGTGATACAAAAGATTATCATGAACAAAATAATTATTGCGATCATTATTAGCATCATTCCAACACTGCTTAAGTGATGCGTCGTTTCTCTGCTCACTTTTAAATTTTTCCGAATCATTCAAAAAATTATCAGCATTTTTACTACGATCAGGATCAATGTTCTCGTTTGCATTTCCTATTTCAGTCGGAACTAATTCTGTGGCAGCGCCGAATACGTCTGCCGCTCTAATTTCTTTCGTACAGGGCAAATTTACATTTTTACAATCATTTATTGCACTGTCAGCTTCGATACATTCACTTATATTATTCAATTCATTATATGCATTTAAAGACAATAATAAATCATTTATTAAATTATCAACCATCGCACATGTTATTACCATTTTTGGAAACACCTTACAACGTAAATTATCAGCCGCTAAATTTAGGGGAACATTTATTAATGGTGCTTTCAACTCATGCCCGAAAGCAGATTTAAGTATTATCGACCCGCAAGGATTTTTAAAATATTCTGGTACGCACTCTGTCTTTATAATCGAAATTTGAGTTCCGCTATCAATCACCCCTTGTAGTATTTTATTTTCTATTTCGACTTCTACTGTTTGAAGTGATTCAATTAATTTTCCTTTTTGCCGTGGCTGTTTTAAACCAAATAACACCTTCGAATTTACTCTTGCGATGAATGCGTCATTCGTATCACTTTTTTCTTTTCTCTGTTTATCCTTTCCAAGTAAATAATTACAAATTGCGGTATTATGCGATTTGAAACAAAGCCTACATTTAGTTTTCACGGGGCAATTTTTAATTAAATGGCGGCCCCTTAAGCAGGCGTAGCACATGCCTTCACTTTTTAATTTATTTTTTCTTTCCTCAACTGAATATTTGTCGCAATTCTCTGATAAATGACTAAGCGAATTACAAAAAACACAAATATTTTCATCGACTTTGACATGAGTTAGATTGGCCTTGAATTTATTGCTTTTTTGTTTCATTTCAGGTAACAAATCTGATGGATATTCTTTCGTTCTCGAATCGAAAGCATTAATTAGATGATTCTGTTTCTCGCGCGCTTCCAATTCTGTTCGGATAAAAGATAATAATTTATCAATACTATACTGCGATCGTTCAGGACTTTTAATACATTCTTTTTCAAAGCTAAGGGATAAGCTGTAGGGTAAACTTTTTAAAATTATTGGTGTTAAAACAGAGTCAAAGCTATTTGATTCAATCTCTAAAGATTTTAAGCTGCGTATTTGCGTTTGAATCGTGTCATATAGTTTTCTTAAACCGATTATATCATTTTGCTTTGTAACAGGTCGTAAAGTTAAAAGAGTGTTAATGTGACTGGATACGATTAAATCTGTTCTCCCAAATTGACTTTTTAAAACATCAATTGCTTCCAAATAATTTTTATCGGATAAAGCGAAACCAGAAACCGCGTTATATGCATTCCCGCTTAAATAACTTAACAGATAATTCATTTTTTCTACGTTCGACAGTTGTTCGTTATCGTGTACCGCTATTTTAAAAGAATTCCAGAAATTTTGAAAAAGGGTTACATCTCCATAATATTTTTCAATTTTAAGCGTTGGAAGCTTAATTGTAATCGCGTCTACGGGTTTGTTCTCGTTGTTTATAATGGGGGATTCTTTTTTATTGTTTTGTTTTCCTTCTTTCAGTTTTTTGTTGATTCTGAACCTCCATAAATTAATTTTATCATGGTATTCTGCCGACGCTTTCACATCTTTTTCTATTTCATTTAAATCGTCTAACAAATTAAAAATTTCCTTATCATCCGATTTTAAATCGCACCCTTTTTGTTCTAACTGAGCGAGATTCTCTTCTAATTCGTCTAAATCGGGTGGGTCTGCTATAAATAGTTCTTCAATTTTCTTAATTATAGAAGTAATCGCGGATTTAGTGACCCCACGAGTTTTTTTTATTTTAGCAATTTTATCGGCCATATTCAAAATAATGATTAAAATGTCTTACCTGAATTATAAAATCGATTCTTCAAATTATTCCAAACGCACAAAGGTAGTTATATTAAGATGCTGTAGATGCACACTCGAGGAAATTAGGCCCACGTATACCAATTTTCTGACACCAGTGTAATACTCCTTGGGTGTGGGTGCTTCTTTGTGGGCCAACAAATTCTCAGAGCAGTTCCATTTTTACGAAGACATTTTATTAGCAGGACATAACTTGAACAACACAACAAAACACGAAGAGGGACACAAAATCAATAACATTCAAATAATATTTTCGTTCTAGTTCCACATTAAATCCACTTACGGTCAGAGTCACCGGACCGCCCTTTTATCACACCTTCTCAGGTGGTGACCATTTCATGTTCTGCAGGTTTTCTCTCAGCTCCCAAGAGAGGGCGCTTCAAGACAAGAGGGGGGGGGGGCGCTTGAGAACAGAGGTATGCGCGGGCATCACAACAGGGATACACAAAAAATTTCGGATACTCTACCGTATCCGAAGTACTGCATACTATTACACTAAGTTATGAATATTTTAAAAACTTCCTTATGGTACTAATGCACCTCACTTGCTACGTTTGACGTGCAATTTCTAATTTTTTAAACATGAAATGTAGAATAAAATTTAATATATTATTTTATTCATTATCCAATCAATTATAATAATAAAATTGCGACATAAGTGTAATATATAAGAAACTTTATGAAAAATGATTAATTTTAATCATAAGAAAGCAATGGGTCAAGGCTCCCCCACACATGGGAGGTTTAACTCATTTTATTTAATATTGAAATATTTGTTAAGGGAAATAAAATCAATTTTTTCAATTTTTAAAAAGACAGAATAACTTTATTCTATATTTCTTAATTTTTATTAAAAAATATTTGGAAAATGGAAATAAACCTGCTCAGACGGAATTCAAGGAAGTGGAGAAAAATTCCATGTTAAATATTCACTATTTGTGATACTCGACCAGGCAACACTAGTTTCCACATAGTTTGGCTTCATCTTACTCTACTCATCTTAGTAAAATTTGTCTGCATACTTTCTTAAAGGGTTATCGCTACTTTCATCCTTGCTTGTCTTTTCTATTCTTTTTTTTTTTTTTTTTTTTTTTGCCTATTATGGGTACTATTTAAGTGAAATAAAAGTTTTTCAACATTCCCATTTGTATTTCAATAAATTTTCTTTTGCTTCTACTGCAACTTTTTATATCTTTATTCATTTTTTACATGTTTATATATCACTCCATTCTACTGTAGCTTTACAGAATAAATTCGCATTATTTTAGAAATGTAATTATTAACCCTTTATTATGCACAATGTATCGTATAAATATTTCCCAAAATACTTAAATAACGGAGCTTTCCAAATAGAAAATCTTATAACCACAATTTGATGTCTTTTTTTCTATCTTTTATTTTTAAACCTAACTTATACTATAGCGTCAAGGCGAATCAAGCGATACATTATTTGTGAAAATCGTATTAATGGTTTTAAAGCAATAAAAGAATACACCATTTTTTTTTCTAATATAGATATAAACAATTTGCAACGTACATGAAATTAACTCAACAGAGTGATAAAAAGTAACGCAAGCGCAGTTCTTATTGAAATGATAAAACTACTAAACTCTATCATTAAAATTCTAATATCTCACGACGAGAAATAGACCTCGGATCTAAAAAAAAAAACAGATTGTTTAAAGCAAGGCTACCTTATCATAATAACAAGGTTTATCATTTGCCAAGTTTCCTTTGACCGCAGTACACGTGGTCAGAAGCCACATGATTTTCCCGTTGGTAGCGCCATCTAATGTGAGAAACTGAATTTTTTCCTATGAATTTGTGCATGGATTATTAGCAGTAATATGCACCAGGTGGCGTTACTTATGAGACAAAGTCATATAATAAGTTGGTAACTATAGGGACAATTTCAACAATAGATTTTCTCCTGAATGCGAGGCATGATTATTATGATAAGGTGGCCTTGGTTTAAAGTTTGTGAAAATGGTCGCTCAGAAAAATGGGATTTTCGCATTTTATCTTGAATGAAATCGAAAAATGTTAAATCTTTAAAAGCTGTAGTAAGATTAAAATTTGAACAAATATCAATTCAAAATTTACTCAATTTTGTATGTGATGGGATGTGGGTGCGTGGATGTTAAATTAATCAAATAATATATCAGCGATGCCAACTTCTACGCATATTTACATCATATAAATATGTTTCCAACTACAAATACTTTAAAATCAAATATCTGCCAAATTTAATTAATGTTATATATTGTTATATAATGTTATATAATGTTATGTATATGCAATTGTTATATAATTTTTATTTATTATTAAATAACATTTCTGGTTCGAATATGTATCTTTGACTTTAAGGCGCGACTGAGTTTTAACCCCCTTCTTGGCGCGTTTCCAAACTATCGCCACATTGGCGCGCTTTTATGCCTTGTCTCCCGGAGCAAGTCCAGGAAACACTACGCAAAAGAGCGCAATTTAAAGTGGCGATAAAAATAAACCAAAAACTAGTTGGATAAGCCAATCCCAAAACTTTCTTCTATCTCATACGTACATTTTAATATTTAAAAAAAATAGTTACTCATTTTAATGCTTTAATAATTTTAATTCAACACCATACCAACTTAGATTTTCATCTTAAATTTCTGCTTCAATCAATTAATCGGAAAAAGAACGAATTTCCGTCTCTGCACGAGCCGATGAACAATATAATGATAGGCAGATTTTTTTTTCAAATTCAGGGAGGACCGACTTACCTTACCAAAAAATAATTATATACAAAAAATTTAGTTCAGTTCTAGAATTAACTTCATACACTTTTATGCGGTGCAATATTGAAAATGGCATAAAATTCGGTATTGCAGCGCCCCCTTCCGGCGAATTTTTGTCAGATTCAGGGCGATCCAACTAGCCATAACCATACACTTACACAAAAAATTTCGTTCAATTCGATGCATAACTTCATGTACTTTTGGTCGGTACAATATTGAAAATGGCACAAAAATCGCGATTGCAGCGCCCCCTTCCAACGGATATTTTTCAAATTCTGGGAGGACCAACTAGCCATAGCCATATATATACACAGAAAATTGGTTCAATTCGATGCATAACTTCATATACTTTTGGTCGGTACAATATTGAAAATGGCACAAAAATCGCGATTGCAGCGCGCCCTTCCGGCCGATTATTTTCAAATTCAGGGGAGACCAACTAGCCATAGTCATACACTTACACAAAAAAGTTGGTTAACTTCGATGCATAACTTCATATACTTTTGGTCGGTACAATATTGAAAACGGCACAAAAATCGCGATTGCAGCGCCCCCTTCCGGCGAAATATTTCAAAACTGAAAGAGGACCTGCTTGCCACAGCCAAAAACATTCACAAAAAATTTGGTTCAATTCTATGCATAACTTCATACACTTTTTGATGGTAGAATGGCGACACACAGACACACAGGCACACACACAGACACACAGATACATGGACAGACAGACATTTTGTAAAAACATGCTTTTTGAAATCTCTCACCCCTAAAACGTGTAAATCCGCCGAAAACCGGAAGTCGAAAAAAATTTCGATTACAATACTTTCTTCTATTGAGGATAGAAGAAAGTAATACATATTTTAAAACATAGGAAATTCAAAAATTGTGAAATCATCATACATAAAAACAAATAATCCATTTACCGACAAACAAGGTTTTTAATGGATTTTGGAAGATCGCGGCAGTAAACATAAAGAAAAAAAACATTCTGAAACTGAATCTTAAAATATTGCAAAAATTATGGTCTAAAAAGCATGCATATTAAGGAAAATTAAAACAATTATCTCATCATATCATATCATATATATTATAAAGCAGAAGTTCTGAAACTTCCAAACGAGTGTTTTCAAAAACTACCCGATGGATTTTTTTGCCGATTGTATCATTCGATAGGAAATATTTTTCCGAAGGTTTATGATTCAAATTTACAGGGATAACTCTGATTTTTCGTAGTAAATTTCGTAGTTTTCGGTTATTTTTGACAAAAGGGTTGCCAGTAGCTGTTTTTGGCGAAAATTATAATTGCTAAAAGAATTAAAATGGCTATATCTATTAGAAATATTACAAATATCTTGCAAATAACAGCAGAAAATAACTACTGATAATATTCATAATAATAAAGAAAGACCGCTCAAATGAGACGTAATATTATAAAAATATATTTATCTTGAAAACGAAAAAAATATTTGTAATGCATAAAAAATAAATTAACGCGAAATATAACAATTGGTTCAACTTTTGGCTACTTATCCCTGGCGTTAAATAAAAATATGAATTTCAGAAATTGATTAAATGAATTTTGAATGATAGTTATTTCCCTTTTTATTATTTTCTTTCTCTTTTTTTATCGAATTTCCGTATAATATAACTTACAGCAGAAAAAAGCAGATCTCATTGTAAAAGACACTGTAAGTTGTGAGTTACTATTCGTTTCTATAACATTTTCATCTTGCTTTTGCCGCCAAAGAATGTGTTTTTAAGCCGAAAATGCACTACTGACTTAATGCCTGACTTAGGTTCTTAATGGTCGCAATAATGTTTTTTTTTTTTTTTTTTTTTTTTTCTTTTTCAAGTAAAGATAATTTTTAGAGTATATTTTAACATTCAATCGTAAATTATATAGATATGAGTATAACTTTTTTATTTCTTTTTGCAAATGTTTTTATTGTTAATTTAATTTTTCTTGCTCCATTTCGTCAATTTCACTTACAGGAAAAATTTCAGTTTTAAAATTTAAAAAGTGAAGAAGGAAAGATTACCACCATCGATTAAAAATCTACCGCCAAATTCCAAGATTAAAGTCAATAATGGATGATTGTAAATGTTACATTCACTTGACATTAAGCATAATATAAATATTAATTATGTCATCAAGTGATTTTTAATTCGACATTTTATTTCTACTTTTATATATGCTCTGCTAATTTGTTTTTCGTTATTTAAATGAAAATTTATGCTAATCTGTATAATCTGGCTAATAGTTTGGCGATTTGTATAATTTGGCGAAATTGATCGACGGTATAACCAAGTAGTACTGAAGGAAAAATTTTGCAATTCAAAGTAAATTTATGCAATTATGCGTTATTACTATAGATAAATTCAACATTTTGAAATAAAAAATTCCCGCTGAATAAAATTTACAAGTCTTTTTAATTGACCATTTCCTCTTCAATATTTCTTCAATCAATATTTCGCTATTCTCTTTCGCGCAGGCTAACAAAAATGTATTTTAAATATTTTATTAGATAAAACGTAAATAAAATTTTTCTATTTAAAAAAAAAATATTTTTAAAATCTGATTCTACCATTATGTGTCTTACAGGACAAAATAGCAGAATTACTTTTAAAAATTGTTTTATCTGTTAATTGTATGTTATTTGTTTATTTGGGTGTTTGAATTTACTTTTGTCATCAAACAATGCGATTTTATACCACGAAGGCATAAGCCGGAGCGATGTTCACAATTACTAAATTCTCTCACTCTCTTTTAAATGTGTGAGAGCATTTTTAGGATATTTTTTTATGTTTAATTGTAAATATATAAATAGCAATTATAGCAAAAAAAAATGCGTATAATGTTTAAATTTTAGTAAAAATGTCTTCCTCATCCAAACTGTAAAATAACTTAATTGCAACTTTTTAAGGCTTTGGCGCAGATGTCATATACGCACTACATTCACACGATTGCAACAAAATGGCGATTTTATGCCTCACGTGGTAAACCGACTATGGTTGTTTATTTATTAATAAACTATTTATTAACTTTGATTTTGTTTTTTAAAATAATATAAATCATTTTGTTCTATAGCTATTAATTAAACTTTTTTATTTATTATGTTTTTTTCAAATAATATAAAATAAATAAAAAATATTTATGAAATAGGTAATTAAAAACCAAGTTCTCCAAATTGGCGCCAGAAAAAAATTGCGCCAATGTGGTGCATACATGACATCTGTGTCAAAGTTTTTTCACTATACATAAGTAGAGAAAATGCAGTATAAGTACCGATTAAAGTTTTTTCCAAATATGGAAATTTTGTCACAGATTTGGTCATATACTCATCGAGGTATCACTGGCGCCAAAATGGCATTATTTGCCTCATATGGTATTTGACCTCCAAACTGGTAGACGGTAGGTGCTGGGTTCAAACCCAATCGCAACCGTCGGTCGGAGGACCGTCCACGGAGTTTTCCGTGGTTTTCTTCGAACCTTGCGTAAATACGGGTTAGGTTCCCTTAGAAAGACCCCCACGGAGGGCAACCCACCCCATAGGGCCTATATCCCATAGCGTAGATAATCGGCCGACATAAATACACCACCACCATCGCCTCATATGGTAACCCAGCTATAGTTGTTTATCTGATGATAAGTTGTTTATTTACTTTCATTTTCTTTTTTGAATTGATATTTGTTGTTTTGTTCTACAGTTACTTTTTTATTTATTGTTAATTGCTGTTTAAAATGATAGAAAATAATAAAATACATATAAATTTCTTTGGTATTCTAAAACGAGGATTTTGCCACATTGTAGTTGCAAGAAAATTGCGCTAAACCTATTGCGTATATGATGTCTGTGTAGGAATCTTTTGTGAAATATGAAAAGTGTAAATTGGCTACTACTTGATTATCACGTCAACCAATTTTGCCAAATCGTTCGCCAAATTATACAAATTTACATAATTTTATCTTAAATAACTAAAGAGAAAATGCTTAAATACGAAAGAGCAAATAATTTTGTTTTCATTTTTCAGAAGGAAATTTTGCAATAATAAAGTAATTGTTGTAGTGAGAATTTTAATGTGTGTGTGTTTTTTTTATCGTTGGCAACTTGCTGTAATGAAAAATGTTAATAAATGTTATTTTTTTCCTGCCATTGTTTTCTAAGAGCTGGTTTTGTCAAAGCCATGTTAAGATGGTATTCAAATTTTTGAACCCTTCCCAATTACCACCCCCTTGGGCCGATTTTGCTCATTTGCAATTCCCACTGAGGTATTAGCCATCTCAATGTACTTGACGAGTTTGAAGATGATTCTTGCATAATTGTGCCTTTTGTCGCGCGGACAAAATTTAACATATATATAAACTTTTTAGGTGGGAGTAGCTTTGGGTTCCTGGCTTCACATAATGAAAAGTTGTGAAGAATTTTTTCAGAAATTATGCCATAGTAACGACTGTAATAATTAATATTTTTTCAGATAAGGGAAAATTTTAAATCCTGTTGCCATAATGGTCTCATTTCGCTTCTAAATGCGCACTGTTAATAATAAACTAAAATAGTTACTTCTAAATAGCTGGTTTTTGTGCAACGTTTAAGATAATTTAATATCACAATGGTGTCTAAATCGTTTTCAGCAATGAGCAAGGTACTGCTGGAGGTCCAAATTATTTGAAATACAAATTAAAATTCACCAGTTCGTTTCACCCACGGTTGATTTTGAAATATTGACCAGCGCAGCGGGCATAGCCTGCTAGTTTACCTATAAAGTTATTTTTTTAAATTAAACATTCCAAATTCGAATGATCATAACCTAAAATTTAGTGTACAAAGCTTTTAGAAGAAAAAAAATTCTTTCTCAGGGGGACGGAGCCCCCCTGAACCCCCAGGTTATAAAATTCCTTAAAACATTTATAACATCAAAATATGTAAAACAATTCTGTTCAAAAAACAAATACCGTAATTTCGGGTGTATAAGCCGCGGATCAAACAATTATTTTTGACCCAGAAATCTTATTTAGTGATTGAAGACATATATTTACGTCGATCTAGCTAGTTACTTTTGTTTCTTAAAAAATTCTGGGTCGAAAAAAAATTGTTTGATCCGCGGTTTATACATCCGAAATTACACAAAAAATTGTACACATACCTTCTTTTAAAAACAAAACCAGCTTTTAAAAAAAAAAAAAAATAAATCAATAATAGATTTTCTAAAGAAATATATTAAGCTTTGAAGGCAAATTATAATTTCCTTTTATATTTAATATGCAATTAATTAACATTAAGATTCACAACATCTAAACGACTAAACAAAGGCCTAAAACACTTACTTTTAAATACAAGACACGGTCTCTAAGGTCTAAAACTATAGAAATCTCCAAAAAACTTTCCTTTAAATACAAAACAAAGGATTTTTAACGAAAAAAACCACTAGTATATTCGCCCCGAAAAATTTACTCACTTGATGTACACTCTTCGAAATCCGACGGCCTCTAATGAGACACAAGAAATTTAATTAATTTCAAGGCGCGAGACTTTAAACTTTTTAAATTGCTCCTCTCTCGTCCAATAAGAAAGCTAGAAAAGAAAGAACGAACAAAGTATGCGCAAACTAGGAGAGGAATCTCTCCGAATCTCCAAGGGTTGCCAAGAAGATCAACATCGAAAAGGAAAAGAAAGCAAGGCGTGGCGCAGTTATCGCGCGTCACAAAAACGCCGCCAAGAAGTGGGTTAAAGCTCAGTTTACGCGTAAAAGTTGGCAGCCATGATATATGATTCTATAGTTCTCAAATATAGAGAAACTTCCATTTAGCGAAGTCTCCTCGTTACACCTAAAAACTTTGTTATAAAGAAAATTCGTTAAATAAAAACCAACTTAAATTCAAAAAATTTGTATATTGAAATGCACGGAAAACGCGTAAAATGGAAAATACACGTAACACGGAAATATTTGGAAAATGTATTTTAATTCTGGCAGAAATTTTCCTTATGCAATGGTAGTCATATGGTAGTGTTGAATTCAAACACTTTTCTCCGGGAGGGACTTTTGTAGCTCTGGAAGGGTCCTTATAGAGTTCCGGAAGGGAAATTGCAATTTTTGACCATTAAAACACAAAATCTCAAAATTTCCGGGCGGGGCATTCCATTGCTCCGGGGGGATGTCCCCCCCGGGCCACCCTCTGAATTCAACACTACCTATGAAACTATTTAGATGTAGCAATCTCAAACTTTCTTCTATCTTATGGATGTTAATACTTTCTGAAAAATGCAACATAGCAGCGCCACCCGTTAGGTGGTTTGAACCAAAATCTAGTCATCATCAATTTATTTCAACTTATAACTGAATCTAATGTTTGATGAAAATCCATGCATTAGTTTTTGAGATAGAGATATTGGAAAATCTTTTTCAAAAATCTGCATAACAGCGTGCCACTCGTTGGGTGATGTACACTTAAAATTAATCAGGATCAATTTTTTCTCAGGCACCAACTGAATCTGAAGTTTGATAAAAATCCATGCATTAGTTCTTGAGATACATTTATTGCGAAATCGTGAAAAATGCAGCATAGCAGTGCCATATGTAGGGCGATTCCCACCAAAAACTAAACAACACTAATATATTTCGAGTATTAAATAAATCTGAAGTTTTAGAAAATTTCGTGCATTAGTTCTTGAGATAGAACTATTGCGATAATGATGAATAATGCACCATGGCAGCGCCACCTGTTGAGTAATTTGCGTCAAAACATAATCAGCATCATATTATATCAAATATTAACTAAATATAATGTTTTATGAAAATCCATGCACTAGTTCTGGAGATATAACTATTGTGGAAATTGTGAATAATGCAGCTTAGCAAGGCCACCTGTTGAGCGATGTACACCAATCAGATCTATTTTATATCAAGGTCTAACAGAATTTAAAGTTTTGTGAAATTCCGTGCATTAGTTTTTGAGATAGAGCACCCACAAATTTGTTGTCACATACATACAGAAAGACAGACAGTAATTAACTCACAAACTCACAGACAGACATTTTGTATAAACTTGTTTTTCGGTTTCTCTAATCCCTAAAACGTATAAATCCGCCGAAAATCCGCCTTTGAAAAATTTCACGAATCTAATACTTTCTTCTTGTAAAGATAGAAGATGGTAAAAATTTAATTTAAACAATGTCTAAAACACACACGCTATGAAGGCAGTTAAACAAAAATTGAAGCGTGGCATAGCTTTTCTCTGTTTTGCAGAACCTTAACTGACAGGGTCCTTAGCAGAACCCTTAAAAACAGTCTGTGATATTATTTTCTACGGGTTTTTTATTAATATCAGATATACACAGCACATTAAAATTTTCGCGTATCCGAACAAAATAATTTCGTGAAACAGCAGTAGTCCCCCTTTTTATTGTATGGAAGATTACCCCCACCTCCCTTATCAGCGTCAAAATCTCTGTGTCAGAGAGGGGTGATAGCAAGTGTTTATCTTGCAAGGCGTGGACCAACCTTGATAATTACAGATTTTGATTATTTTATAAGTAAACTCCCGACTATCCGAAACACATCTGACCACTTCTTGAAGTTCGGTGTCGGCTCTTTTGTTGTTGAGAAGCGGTATTTTTGATATTTAATGAATTTTGCAGGAAACGGGCGGCTGTTTGGCAAAAGAAAAATATTTTCGTTAAATTGGGTGTATTGCTTATCTCCCGATTCTTTTGTTCGCTCCCCTCCGTTTCATTATGAAGAAACGGCAAAAGGGTCCTATACAAAAGACTCTTCCAGGAATTCAGTTGAACTGAAATTATTGCAATCTGAAACGGAGCCTTAATGTGGCGTAATGGTAGGCTAATAACAAAAAGAGCCGGATAGGCCTGAGTTCAATTGACATTTGCTCACTTTCTGCCCTCTCCACACCATGATATTAAAAACACATGTTAGACAATGAGCATTTTGCTTTAAGACACGTTTCGTTTGAATAAGCCCTACTTTTTAATTTCTGCTCGATTTATTCTTCGAGTCACCAATTGTAGTTTTACTAACTATTAACTCCAAAGCAATAGTTTTTGCCGGTATCCCAGACTGCAGTTGATTTATATCGCGTAGTTCCTCATAGTCACTACAACCTTTTTCGTTCACCGCCGATTTCGTGAATCTTCAATAAATAAACACATGAAGCATGAAACACACCAAAAGACTGCGCGAAGGAAACCAGGAGCAGCGGCAAGCAACTGCTACACTTGTTTACATCCGAATCAGAAGAAATTAAACAAATTATGAAGACTTACTCCCTTCCCCTTTTCCTTCTTGTTTGTCATTGCTCTGCTTTGCATTCTGCAAACCCTTCTTGCTCCTTCCTCTCGTGAGACAGCCTTTCCCGTGGACGGGAACTTACTTACCTCGGTCAATTGCAATACTTTTTTTAAACTATTTAGAAATACAGTAGAACCTCGATTATCCGAAGTAATTGGGACCGACCCTACTTCGGATAATCGAGAATTCATCAATAATCATCTAGTTTAATATGTAGTATCGTCATTGAACTGTTATTATGACTTATTTTAACTGTTAAACACTAATTTAACATTATAAATGAATGTAAATTCATTTCTTAAACAAAACTTACAATGATTTAAAATGGTTTCTTTTCATCTCAATGACAGATGACACGACAACGTGGAACTTCTTTGCAAGTTTTGTCACAGCTTTTCGCGATTCTAGTAGCGTAACAATATCATATTTTTCCTGTATGGTTAATACGATTCTTTTTCTCTTAATGGAAGCCATGATAAAAAAGGAAACTTGAGTATAAAAAATAAGAAAGACAATGCGTAAGCGCTATATGATAGCACTCAAGAAAATTCTGATCGGAAATGTAACAGTAGAAAAAGAGAACAAACAAGAATTCTGACCAGCTGCTAAAAGTGACCATATCTAAAAGATCGTCTTAATAGGGGTAGAAAGAGAATAGCAAACGGGTTTTTCCTTCCTTTATTCCTTAAGGGAGAAATCCTTAAAAATGCATGTTTGTTATGAGAAAATTTTGGATGATAGTAGAAAGTAAAAAAAAAAAGTGCAGAAGAAACCGACTTCGGTTAACGGAGAGTTTCGGTTAATCAAGGTTCGGATAATGGAGGTTCCGCTGTAGTTGTCGTCCGCGGTAAAGAACTGGGAAATCTGAAGTCATTCTGAATATTTTAATTAGTTGAATTCCCAACTTATTTTATTTTATTCGTTTTATGATTGGTCTATGTTTAATGTCCAAAAATGGAATACTTCTATTGCCACGATGACAAAAAAGTAATAAAAACTTTAAAAAAAAATAATAATTTGAAAACAAATTGTGATAAATATTTCAAACAAATTTCATTTAAAAGTGCATTTCTTTTCTCTACGAAATGGTGTAAAAATTTAAAATGTGCGATTTTTAGAAGTTTAAAAATTTGCAGTTTCAAAAATTGCAAAATTGAAATTTTATTTAAAATTAGTTATGATCATCCGTCATGTTCATCATAAAAAATGATGTTTATTATTATTGTTAATTTAAATATAGAATTTATTTATAAATCTTTAAAATTTTAGTATTTGAAAATATCATTTTCAAATAGTCGTTGTAATTTGTTGAATTACAATTACGTTTATTTATTTGTTTATTTTACGTGGCCGGATATTACGGAGGATCGAATAAATAGGATAGTCGGGAGTTTAATGTATGTTGTAGGGCAGAGATTCCTTAGCCTCAGGCTCAATGGATTTTATACAACGCTCCTTCGTTATTAAGAAACAAGGGGAATTGAGTTTAATATTCGCCTAATAAAAAAAACTAAATTGAACCGTTCGTTTGATGCATTTTAATTCATTACAGAGTTCGCCAACATATAGATCCTTGACCACTAGTAGTTCAGGAGAAAGGTTTGATTGTTCCCAGTAAAATACGGTAATTTTTACCAGGAAGTTTTAGATGTGTAGTTGAAGTGATCAATTGTTGCTGGTATTGATAATTATGTTAATAAATGTTACTTATATTAATTTAAAAAGTTAATCGGGTGTGGCAATCGTAAAACCATCACATACATGTTGACTCTTCGATATCCGCTATCAAAATTTAATATTAACTGACTACTTATGTCCATCATTAAGATTCTAAAGATATGAAACTATGTGCATTAGCTCTTAAGATATGAATATCGCTAAAATCGAGTAAATCCTGTAAAATCAATATGGCAGCCCCACCTGTTGTGTGATTTTCACTAAAGCCTAATCAGACACAGCTTATGTCAGCATCTAACTGAATCCAAAGTTTGACGAAAATCGTGCATTATTTTTAAGATAGAATTATTGCGGATATGCTATATTTTTATGTAGCATAGCAGCGGCACCTGTTAGACGAGCCACACCAAAATACAATCAAAATCAATATTTATCAAGGTACACTTGAATCAAAAGTTTGATTAAAAAAAAAAAAAAAAAAAAAAAAAAAAAATCCGTGAATTAGTTCTTAAGGTAGAATTATTGCAGAAATTGTGAAAAATGCACCGCCAACATCGCCCGCAGTTGAAAGATTTACACTAAAATGTAATCTGCATCAATTCATATCAAGCCTAACTGAATTGGAAATTGTATGAAAGTCCGTGCATTAGTTCTTGAGATACGGCTATTCCGGATATCGAGAAAAAGGTAGCACAGCAGCGCTACCTATTGGGAGATTTACACCAAAAACTAATAAGCACCAATTTGTATCAGGGACTAACTGAATATATTTCTTATCAAATTCCGTGGATTAGTTCTTGAGTTAGAGCACCCACAAAATTTGCGTCACATACAGACACACAAAGTCACACATTCATAGACAAACATTTTGTATAAATATGTTTGTTTTTAATCTCTGACCCCTAAAACGGATTAATCCGTCGAAAATCCAAAATCCAAAATATTCATGAATCCAATACTTTCTTCTTGTAAAGATGGATGAAAATAAATAAAAAGCATATTGCTCAATTAAACTGATAGTATTGAACTCACAGCGTATTCACACTAATTGTATATTACAGTCTTATTTTTTCAAAAGATAATGCCTCTCGAAAAATAAGTTAAGAATAGGATTAGCTCTCCCATTTCCCCCATTTATACCTAACAAATCACCTTCCAAATCTACTCAGGGAAACGCTTTATCAGAATAAACCAGCATACCAAATTTGAAACAAATCGTATATTTGTGCATAAAATATTCATGTATTTCATCTGTAAGTGGGGAATCAGCACCTCCCGTTCTCCCCATTATATACTTAACCAATGAACTCCCAAAACTAATCAGGAAAGTACCTTAGCAGAATAAACCTATACATAAATCTTGAAGTATATCGGATATTTCTGCAAGAAAAAAAATTATCTAAATTAAAGGTATGTTAAACCGCCGTTACCCCACTTTAACCAATGAATCCCCGAAACTAATCAGGGAAGCACCTTATCAGAATAAACTTACAGTGGCGGTCAAAAGTTTCCGGTCAGTTAGTCTCTTTGATTTATTTACCAGAAGATTTCAGCAAAGAAGCACAATCGCTTCAAAAGTTAGGGATATGTGAATAACCTCTGACCACTTGATTATTTTGATTGGATATTGAAGACGCTTCATGCAAAGGGTTAGAATCCGCAGTTCGCGTGTGCAAAAGTTTCCGGCCATTAATCATTCCTTAATTTTTTTTCTATTGGCAAAGTGTTTTTGAATGAATCAACGTAAATTGCATGATATAAATTCAAAATTGAAAAGTTCAACAAATATTGCTCGTAAATGAGCAATTAGTTTGTCACTAAAGGTCCAATCTTCTGGAGGCATTGCGGTAAAGTTATCGATCGGTTAAATCGACTGTAAATGATATTTAAAAATTATATAAAGATGGCCATGGCCTTCAGGACTTTGTGAGGTCCAGAAGACTCCGAAAAATGACTATTGTCATGGACAGAATTATCAGGATAAAAACAATTGATGATTCGCATAAAAATTCCGTTGTAATATACAGTTGTTTACGGAATGAAAATATTGCTGAAATAAGTCGCTCTACTGTGACAAGATGCTGACGTGATACAGAACTATATGGAAGAATCGGTGTTCAAAAATTTTACATAGGTAAAAAAATATTAACGTACCCGACTGGCTTTTTCCAAAAACACATAGTCTGGTCAAGTGAAAACTAGACAAAAGCACTATTTTTCCATCAATCGAATTAAAATCTTTTTTGGATGTGATGGCAGACACTATGTCCGATGAGCTAACGTCAAAAGACATGATTAGAACTATGTTATTCCTACAACGAAGCATGGCAGAGGATGCCTTATGCTGAAGTATTTTCTTCAAAAAGAGTCGGTCCGTTAGTTGAAATCCACAGCAAAATGAATGACATAATGTATAAAGATATCTTGCAATATTTTTTGCTGCCTTATTAGAGGAAAAATTTTGGTCGCAACTATTTGTTTTAACATAGTAACGACTAAATGAATGTATGCAAGTCTTGAAATACAATGGTTTTCGCACAAAAAAGTTTCGTTTTTGAAATGGCCAGCTCAAACGCCCAGCGTGAATCCAATAGAAAATCTTTGGAAAGAAGTTGGCAAACGTCTGCCGAACTATAAATATTCCAACTCAGCCGAAATTTCCAAAAAATTGTAAGAAATATGGAAAAAACATACCACAGACGATCTTTAACCGTTGATTGTATGAATGTTACGTTGCTGCGCCGTAGAACTTATTACTAGAGGTAATAAAATACTAATACGATAAAATACAATTTGTAAATTTGTTGATCACTATAGTTTTCTATTACAATACAATTTTTTTTTTAACTTGCGAAGGTGGCCGAAAACTTTTGAGAACATGCGTTTTCCTTTGTACTTAATTTTATCAATTAAATTTATTGATATTTGCATGTTATTCCATACTATTATATCAATAAAATATATAAGTATCACATTGAAATTCCTCTAGGTATAGTTACAAGTTAACTGAAAAATTTTTGCTGGCCGGAAACTTTTGACCGCTACTGTATATCCAAAAATTTCAAGTGAATCAGATATTTCTATCAAGAGTTATCGTGCATACGTTCATAGATACATACATATATACATACTGCGGTAGAAGTCTGCGCGGACCCGTAGCCGGGCACGTTTTCAGTATTCTTTATGAATACGTTTATATGTACTTAAGTATACACTGTAAAAAATTTGCGCAATGTTCTTAGCATTTACTGTGTAACATTCCTGGGTTTTCTCGGATTATTTCTGCTCATACAAGAATACCGAGAAATCTTGTGTAATACCTTCCACAATCTCGTGTAACTTTTCGGAATAGTTGAGAAAGTGGAAATTACTGATAAACTGTGAAATGTTCCGAATATTTTCTGTGTAACATTCTTTAGTTTTAGTATACTTTTTGAGCTTTTGTGTAACTTTTCGAATTTATTCTAAAATAGAAATCATTGGTAATCTGTGAAAAGTTATATATGGTTTTTGTGTAATATTCCTTATTTTGTGGTTGGTATATTAATTACAGAAAAATCGTTATTTTGCGTGTATACCATTTTATCATCCCAGCTGAGAAAAGACTACGAGATCTTGCGCTTTAACAAAATAACACGAAGGTGCGTATACTCTTGTAATTGTGCATTTCAAAGCTTTTATTCAAATTCTGCCCTGTACAGCTCTAGAGATATATTTTACATGTAAAAAAACTAATTTTTTGTGTGTTTATTATTTTGCCCACTTAGTTATAAATCGAGTATGGAAACTAGAGTCACTAATTTTTACCGAAGCTTTAACTACGCATTTAATTGTGATTCTCGAATATTTTTTTCCCAGTTTAGACTCTGGGGACTCTTCTTGGTCTTTATTTCCATATGAACTACTTTTTTGAGTGTGATTCATTTTGTTGCCTCAGTTGAAGAAAAAGACTATGGGATTTAGACCAACTAACTTTGGAATGAAAGTGCGTATGCCTATCTTATTGTGCATTTTGAAGCCTATTTTTTCAAATTCGACCAGTGATCGTTTTACGAAATTATTTTATCAGTGATTGTTTGACGAAATTCTCGATCTTAATACCGCAAATTTTTCTCCAAATATCTGCTATTTCCGATTAGTAACATTTGACTTATTTAATCAGCAGTGCCAGTTTAGAGGATTTTTTTACAATGTCTATCTTTATTTCCGAATAGTAATCTTTCTGTCATAAAATAAAGCGATAATATCTAGGTATAAGCATTCGCGTCGTAAGCGAGATCTTTTGTCCAAGGGATGAAAACTTTATCTTATATTAAATGGAAAATTTTTACATTTGTTGTAAGAGCGATGTTCTGGTGATGTTGGAACTGGAGTAAATTCAGGTATTAATCGGTATCACGTCTTAAGTGGGTTCGACTGTTTCCTAAAACAATAAATCTAGCATAAAAATTATTATAAACAAAGTCAATGCTTAAAGAGGAAAGGGGAGAAGCTCTAGCCAACTATTTTATTTTTCAAAATATTGAGTCTATAACATGAAATTAAAGTAATATCAGTAGAGAAATGTTTAAATTTTGTCCCCCCCCTCTCCCCTCCCTTCTTTGGTATCTGAAAGCTACATATGTCTATAGAGGATGAAAAGGTACAATTTTAAGATTTTTACTAGAAAATATTGCTAATTTTGTGGCAAGGTTATTGTGCCTAAATGTGATTCATAAGTACGGTAATCTTTTTTTTTACTTTAAATCTTAATACAGGATTCCCGAATGCTATACAATAAAGCATTAGATTTTTAATGAAACTGTATGTATCTTTCTGCATTGATGACATTTTCTTAGAGATTCTCGATCAAATAGACATCGTTGATTTTATAGCGCCCAAATGTTTCGTAAGTTTAGCATATTTCCCTAAATTGCCTCTCGAATTTTTAACGTTGAAGATCAAATAATCTCACTAACGTAAAGAAACTACGTCTGTTTCATTTAACTGACCAATAAACTGTTAAAAAAAGTGCCCTGTGTGTGGATTAGAATTTAAACAACTACCAGGTAAGTTTGTATGGTATTCTTTATATAGTGCATTAAATGCAAATTTCATGTTTAATTAATCATGTTTAATTAATCATGTTTAATTAAGTTTAATTAATTAAATACCTACTATTTTTTATTAGTAATATTCGTTTAATTTAAGTGTCAGTTTAGAAGTTTTTTTTTTTTTTTTTACAATGTCTATCACTTTTTCCGACTAGTAATATTTCTGTCATTAAATAAAGCGATTATATTCGGAAATAGTTTGATGTTCATATCAAAAACTTAATATCTAGGTATATGCATTCGCGTCGTAAGCGAGATCTGTTGTCCGAGGGATGAAAACTTTATCTTATATTAAATGAAAATTTTTTACATTTATTGTAAGAGCGATGTTCTGGTGATGTTGGAACTGGAGTAAATTCAGGTATTAATCGGTATCACGTCTTAAGTGGGTTCGACTGTTTCCTAAAACAATAAATCTAGCATAAAAATTATTATAAACAAAGTCAATGCTTAAAGGGGAAAGGGGAGAAGCTCTAGCAACTATTTATTTTCAAAATATTGAGTCTATAGCGTGGAATTAAAGTAATATCAGTAGAGAAATGTTTAAATTTTGTCCCCCCCTTCTTCCCTCCCTTCTTTGGAATCTGAAAGCTACATATATCTATAGAGGATGAAAAGGTACAATTTTAAGTCGTTTACTAGAAAATATTCCTAATTTTGTGGCAACGTTATTGTGCCTAAATGTGATCCATAAGTACGGTAATGTTCTTTTACTTAAAATCTTAATTAATGAATCCCAAATGCTATATAATAAGACATTCGATTTTTAACGAAACAGTAAGCATTTTTCTTTATTGATAACATTTTCTCAGAGATTTTCGATCAAATACACACCGTTCTTTTTATAGCGCCCCCATGTTTCGTAAATTTGTAGAATTTCCCTAAATTACCTCCAGAATGTTGATCTTTAACGATCAAATAATCTCATTCACGTAAAGTAACTATGTCTGTTTCATTTAACTGACCAATAAACTGTTTAAAAAAGGGCTCAGTTTGTGGATTAGAATTTAAATAATTACCAGGTAAGTTTGTATAGTATTCTTTATATAGTGCATTAAATGCAAATTTCATGTTTACTTAAGCTGTCGTAAGTCACATAATCCTCCATTTAAAAATGTTATTTTACTTAGCACTTAAGTATGTATTTAAGCAATTTAACTTATATGCATAATCAGACTTATATATTAAATAAAAATTCTATGCACATTATCATAAGATAAAAACTTTCTGTAAATTAAATGAAGGATTACGTGAAAACTAAACAAAATTTTATAGTATCAATTTACAATCTTAATTTTAAGAAAGTCAATATTTCAATTATTGTGCTGAATTTTTTAACATTTTGTCAGGCATACTTTTTTAATGTTATTTTCTTTTTTAAAAATTCTGAATAAATGAAATACTTTACGTGTATGTATGTCTTTATTATACAGATCTGTGCATAATTATTTACAGCAATCTTTCATTTGTATGTTGATGCAAAATATAGATAAAAATTATCATTGGCCACTGGCCAGTTACTCAGATTTTTAATTATTGATCATTAACAAAGTCACAAACACTTCATACAAAATCATATGACGTGTTCGTACAGTTCTAACTATCAACTTTATAGCTTATTAATATTTTTTAATTTCCATTTGGTAGGATTACACTCAACTGAAAACTGAAATTGTATCTAACAGAAATATATATAAGTAAGAAATTACCGTAGTCAAACTAACAATATTTAAAATGAGCTTGGAAATCCGTATTAACGCGGGTGTGTATTGTGGGGGAGAGGGGTTAATTGACAAGCCCGAAGTTATAGTCTATCAACGTAAACAGGCATCTAAAAGTCTTAGAAAATAATATTAAAATTAAAATTTATTAAATTAAAGCTACATTAGAAAAACTGCTCTGAATCCGCGTTAAAAGGCGGCGTAACATCGAGGATTTCTCAAACTTAATTTCTAAATTTTAATATACTATGTACTCAAACTTAAAATACGCATTATGTCCTTATTGAAATACAAGAGCTCGGAAATGCGCGTTAGCAAGTCTTTCAAAGCCCAATTAAAATCCACGCAAACGAAGGCTTCTAAATCTCGCTTATAAAATAATTTTCAAAATTAAAATTTTTCAATTTAACATAAAGCTGCATAAAGAATAGTAAAAGTACTCGAAACCACATTAACAGGGGTTCGAGTAACACCGAGGATTTCTGTGATTTGATTTAAAATAACAGAAATTTAATGTTATATAATTCAACAAACTTAAATGCACATTAACTAGTCTATTAGAAACAGGAATTCTGGAAATACGCTTCTAAAAAGGCTTCCAAAAGTAACTTAAAAAAAGCATACCGAATTATTTATTACCAAAAGAATTGAGAAGAAACCTGAAAAATAAACTCGTACTTAACATGCAAAACTTACTTCCATATTTAAAGCGCAAAATATCACTTTGAATTTAAATCTTATTGTATCTATTGTTATGATTTGCTGAACTTTTTCAGTATCACTCAGTATATCTTAAATCTGACAATTTTTTTAGCATCTTTATTTTGACAGGGTTAGCAAATGCATTTTGAAAATTTCACAACACTACGTTTATAAAACATCGGGACAAATTTTATGAGTGTTTCAAGTAAAAGGGGTGTACGGAGGAAGTTCAAATTTTGCTGCAATTATTATGATAGTTAAAAAATATAATTAATTATCCGTGAGATTAATCCATCCTCCTGTTGAATATGTACCCAAAATTTGAAACTATTCGAATAATTTTATGCAAGGAAAATGCAATTAAAAAAATGAAAGTGGAGGATTCTATCCCTCCCCCCCAAAAAAAATATGTGACCTATAAACCCTTGTATTAACACGTTAACTGCTATGTCACTCACCGGTGACTGACATTAAAATTTCCGTTTCAGCCACATCAGTTGCCCGTGACCGACAGCGTAAATTTGTAATATAAAATTAAATATTATATTGTTTTAAGGAATTGCTGAACATTTATTTAAAACTTTCCTTTTAGAGGATAAGGACTTTAAAGGATATAATTAAGTAAGCGGAAAGTTCAGTGTCAGTCATCCGTGACTGACGTGGAATTCAACGTGTTAAAGGTGTAATTTATCCTTCTAATAAAAGGAGACCAAAATTTGAAACTAATTGGTTCTCGACAAGAAAATTCTATGTAAAGTTGAATTAGTTGGAGAGGAAGGGTTTCTTTTACAATTGACCTATACTTGACCTAACATTGTTGATTTGATTAATCTCGCCTAATTTTCTAATAAATTGACAACCAAACTTCAATGAAAATAGATAATTCTAAACAAAAGTTTTTGTTTAAGCCTATTTAAGAGGGAAGGAAGTGCTTATCAGTCACATTATATTTGATCTAGAACCAACCAAAACCCGAAATAATCAGTTTCACCAAATAAGTGGAATTTATTTAGTAAATTTAAGCGAGTTTGCGCAGGAACATGGGTCTTATATAATTCAGATTCATCCAAATTTCGGGTTTAGCTGTTTTTTAGCAGATTTTTCCAATTGACACACTTTAATTTGGACAGGAGTGAGATTCCTGGATTAAGTACATGAAAAGTAAGATTGACTTGGAATTGCGTTCCAAAATCAATTTTGTCATAAATCAATTTAATCATATTGTATAATAAGTCGGAGAAAGACATTTAAAAAAAATTCAGTATTAAGCATAAAATTACACGTTCCTGGATTTTTTTTATTTTTTTTAAGCTAAACTACGACACCAGTTTTAAATATTTCATACTGTATAATAGTATGCGTAATTAACTCGGATAAAAATGTTGAAACCTGAAATATGGCATCTTCATCTACAGTAAATTAATTTAAAGCGATTAAACCCAATGCAAAATGTAATTTTTTTAAATATAAACATATGCCAATTACTGGATGACAAGGTGTCATACATTGGTGCTCTAGGTGCCAATTACTGGATGACAAGGTGTCATACATTGGTGCTCTAGGTGCCAATTACTGGTGATTTCAGCAACTTTTTATAAATATATTTTTATAAAAATACTTTTTCAAATTTTTTTGCTTTTAGTGGGCAAAATAGATGCACAGATATGCATTCTTTGATTTAAAAATATTTCCAAGTAAATAGTTTATTTCTTTGTAATGAAAATTTAAGTAAGTTTAACGACAAATTCTTAATGTGCCAATTACTGGGGATGTTACCCTAAACAAAATTTTATGAAACTGTAATACTTTAAATTTGCTCCCATACAGTAACTTTCTATGATTATAAGATCACTGTGTATACTGTCATTTTACAATGTATTTTTACTTGAAAATTTAATTTTAATCTCATATTATTTCATCAGATTTTTTTTATTGTTAATATGATTTTTTATTATTGTGATAATAGAAAAAAATTCGAAAAAAATTCGATATTCATTTTTATTATGTTTTGCTCTGCAATATACACTAAAACATTTGTATAACATTACTTCATAAAATTGGAGGCAGCAGCCTTACTACCTCCAATTTTATAGAGTACTTTAACCGATATAACCGGTGTAACATTGAATTTCCTGTAATGTTGCACTGGTAATACATGTTTAAGTTACACCATTATACAAATGAAAAAAATTACTCCATAAAATTGGAGGTAGCAGCTGCCACCAATTTTATGGAGTAACGCTACATAAATTTTTGAACGTGTAGTATCCACTAAAATACTCAATAAGGAATGCTTCATAATCTTGTTTCCTATTGCATTTTTATTAGTTCTGCCATGTACTGTGCCAACTTATCTTCAATTAGTTAAAAACAAACAGCCATACACATAAACAGGTCAGACATATCGCTAACTTAATCTTGTTTTCTATTTCATTTTAGACACTTCTGCCATGCACAGTTCCTATTTCTCTATAGCAATTGGAAAGCAGATAACCATGCACATAAACAAGTCAGATATTTCATAATTTAAACACTTCTGTCATTTACATTACCTAATTATATGCAACAAGTCGAAATTAAAGTGCATTCTTACCTCATATATTGAAAAGCCTCTTAAATTACATGCTCTAAAATTCTCATATAATACCTTTTATGTAAAAATCTATCTCTGGAGCTAAATCACAGATTCCAGAAAAATACCACTTTGTTTTGAATGTCACTATTTTCGTTGAGAAATAGTTTACCTTATTTACTAATAGAAATTCTGAGATAAAATCAGGTGTATACTAAAATAATGATGTCGAAATAAAATTTTAGTGTTTTTCCTGGCGACCCTAACTAAACGAATTTATTTATAAAATGCATTTGTTTTTATTTTTATTTTTATTTCAGTGTTCCAAATCTGGCATGAATATGCTCAATATCGTCATTCATAATTATTCCCGATAAAGTAGCAAAAATGTCTTCAGCCATTAAGGAAGTTTTTGGTACAGTGGATTATTTGGTATTTGCTGGGATGTTGGTGGTATCAGCTGCGATTGGAATGTGGTATGCGTACGCAGATAGAAAAAAGAACAATACTCAAGAATTTTTGATGGGAGGAAGGTCTTTAAGTATATTTCCAGTCGCCATGTCTATACTCTCTAGTTTCATATCAGCCATTAGTTTACTCGGTACCCCATCTGAAGTATATCGATATGGTACACAGTATGCAATAAAACTTCTTGCTATGTGCCTGATGATACCTACAACAGCCTATCTTTATTTGCCAGTCTACTATAATTTAAGACTCACGAGTGCTTACGAGGTACGTTTGAACCTTTTCTATTGACTTTAATCTGTTTATTTGTCTGTTTATATTTTTTCCTCATTGATTTTTGTACAAAAAAATTCATTGAGTATGGTGTTGCTGCATGAATGCATGGAGTGGAACGAAATATAAAGAATCATTTATGTATATAGAATGTTTCACAAAGGACTCTCTAATTTTAAAAATCACTAATTTATTAACTGTGGTAAATGTAAATACAGGATGCATAGAAAAGTCCCTTTACTCTGAAAATACTTTCAAATGAAGAGAGCTACAGCTATTCAAGTGAGGTAATGGTATAGTAAAGTGACTATGCCTGAAGTAATGCAAACGGCAGCAGTGCCCCTAGTGGGAATATTTGGAAGATAGTCCTTTCAAATCGAAAACGAAAAAAAGACAGAGCAAAATTCTCAGTTAGAAAGTTTTAGAGCACCATGTAATTATTCGGAAACGACATTTGGTTCACCTTGATAAGATAAATTATTGTCTGTATATCCAAAAATTTCCGATATCGATACATTCCATTTTGTGTAAATGTTATCAAGAAATAGCGAGAAATATGAAAAAAATACGCACAATTTATTGCATAAATATGTATTTACATCAATACATTTCGACGTTTCACAAAAAAGACAAAAAAGAAATTTTAAAATAAAAACACTCGCAAATTCGAATTAAAGTTATCATCTGTGTCGAAAAATTTATGTTATAAGATTATGTTGTCTGTTTCGAGCGAGCGCTAACACCTTTCAAATTAAAATTTTAAATGCGTTGGAAAATATACGGACGTTTCAGTGTAGTACAATGTCGCATTAGCAATTGCGCACTGCTACTTTTCCGAAATGTGAATATGCAGAGTAGAATCGTCGCCCATCAATTTTGAACATTTTTGGGTATACCGATGACAGTTTATCGTTTATGTATTGCTAAATGTACGAGCTGTTGTGTGTGAGCTAAATGTTTATGTGTGAGCTAAATGTTTATGTATGAGCTAAATGTTTATGTATGAGCTAAATGTTTATGTATGAGCTAAACGTCGTTTCGTACTAATTAATTGATGCTCTAAAACTTTCTAACTAGAAATTTTGCTCTACTTCATTTCTTTTTCGATTTGCAGTGGCTCTCTTCTGAAATTTGTTACTAGGGGGTGCTTTTGTCATTTACATGAGGTCGGGCTTAGTCGCTTTACAATACTGTTCCCTCACTTGTATGGCTCTCTCGGTTTGCAAATACTTTTAGGTTATAGGGACTTTCCTATGCACTCTTTATAAAATAAGTTAATGCTTATCAGGTAGTTAAAAAAATTTATTAGAGTAATTTGAAAGATAATTTAATCATTTGTCAGAGGCCTTTGTACTGTTTCGAACTTTTAAAATGCCCCTATTAATAGAAAGTTTTCTAAATACAAACATTTTTTAGAGTTTCAATAGTTAAATGGAATACAAAATAAACAGTGAAATATCTTTGATGCAATGCTAGACATTATTTCGGCATTAACATTCGAATATCACAGCATCATCTATTGACAAAAATTTTAATTAATTTTTATATTACTATTTGTAAAATTTATATAATTATACAGTATAACGTTATTAGAAAGAAATCAAGGGCTTTTTCAATTGCCACCATTGGACTTAATAGATGATGACGACATTTAGAATATGATAAGAACATTTTTAAAAAGAACTCTAACCTACTAAATTATCATTAGCAAAATTACTTAACAAGTTTTACATAATCATTTTTGCTGTTGTTGTTATTTTACTACTTTTAATTATATTATTCTGTTTATTTTATTTATTCTATTCAATTATCTCTAAGTGTCTTAACCTGTTACTATTTTAACTTTTTAAAAAATAAGAAAATTTATGATAATTAAGTATTATTTAAGTTAGAAATATGATTATTGCAACTTCTGGTTATGTATATGTTCATAGGTTTATCTTATATTTATATTGTACATATATTTTGTATTTATCACTGTGAAGAATTCTCCAATTATGTTTACTGAATAGATAGGGCCACCGGTCATTGTGTTTACATTATAGTCTTTCATTTGTTATCTAATATATTTTTGATGGCGGTCTGGGAACCATTCAGTAGTGCCTCTGGTCTCTCCTGGAGTTGGCTCCGTATCATCTACGGAGATTCTCCTTTCCCTTTCGCAGTCTTGTCTTGGTCCATGCACTGTAAAAAAAATTCTGTAGAGGTACTAAACATTTTCTAGGAAACTGGGATTCCAAGAACTTTTCATGTAACGATAACAGGAAAAATCCATGTAACTGATTCTAAAACTAGAATTTTTGCTGTTACCGTTACAGGAAAAGTTCTAGGCATCCCAGTTTCCTAGAAAAAGTTTAGTACCTCTACAGAATTTTTTTTACAGTGTGGTTGAGGCTTTTAGCATAGTTGTTACACCCTGCTCGGTGAGGCTTGTTGTGCTTAAGCCATTTGGTAGGCCTCCCCACCTAGCTGAATCTGAAACTGTTAATTGGTAAATATTTCACATTTTTATTTTAATATTTATTTACAAATAATCAATTATTAAATTTCAAAGTTTGTTAGCAAAATTATTTTATAAAACCCTCTGCTTGTGCGTATGTGTTTATTGTGAATCTTAAAAATTTGAAAAATACATTTTTATAATAATTATATTTATATAGAACCTCATAGTTCTAAGGGTGTAATTTCATGTTCTTAATTTTTAGCTTACAGGCTATCAAAGCCTGAGAGTTTGTGTGCCCGCCCGTTCTGTGTTTATGTATGTACGTGCGTTACGTACGTAGCGCGATAACTCATGATAAAAATATCCAATTTATTTGAAATTTTGGATATAGGCTTATTATGATAAGGCGCTTCCCCGATAAGTTTTGAGAGTTCATTTAATAAGTATTAAGAAGGGAATGGGGGCTAATGCCTCTCCCTTTTATTTATGTAAATGTGTTTTTCATGCAGACTTATCAGATTTCGTTCAAATCTTAGATATAGGATCATTCTGATGAGGCGCTTCCGTGATTAGTATTGGGTGTTCATTGATAAGTATTAAGAAGGAGAACGGAAGCTATTTCTCCTCCCCTTAATTTATATAAATGGATTTTTCATGCAGAATTATCAGATTTCGTTCAAATTTTAGATACAAGATCATTCTGATGATGTGCTTTAATGATTAGTATTGAGTGTTCATTGGATAAGTTTAAAGAGGGGAATGGGAGTGTAATCCCGCTTCTTAATTTAGGTTAAGGGGTTTTACATGCAAAATTTGTCGATTTGCTTCAAATTTTGGATATAGGTTCATTCTGAAAAGGCGCTTTCATGATTTGTTTTTAGAATTCTTTGGATAAGTATAAAGGGAAAATAGGGAGAACTACCCTTCATAGTTTAGGTAAATAGTTTTTCATGCAGAATTAACCGATTTGTTTCAATTTTTGGATACAGGTTCATAGTGGTAAGAAGCTTCCCTCATTAGTTGTGGTATTCTTTTGTTAAGCAAAAAGGGGGTGACGGGCAACTTTTTCCCTCTGAAGTTGGCTAAATGGAGTTTTATGCAGAGTTATCCGATTTGTTTTAAATTTTGGTTGTAGGTTCTTTCCGATAAGTTGAATTCTGAAAAGTTTTGGAGGTTTAATAGATAAAAGAGGAAACGGGGAAATATCTTCTTAAATTGCATAAATAGGTTTTCATGCAGAATTATTCGATTTGCTTCGAATTTTAGATATTGATTTATTATATGATAAAGCATATCCCCGATTAGATTTGAGGGTTCAATGATTAAATATAAAGATCGGAAAAGGGGGGGGGGTATTTCCTCCCTTAATAGTTTTTCGGGGGGCATTACTATTTAAGGTTGTAATATACAATCAGTATGCATAGCCTGTGAGAACTATACCATCAGTTTAACTGGGCAATATTCTTTTTATTATAAATTTTAACTGTATATATATTAGTCATTAAAAGGTATTTTTATCTTTTAATATCACAGTATCTGGAAAGAAGGTTCCATCGAGTTGTTCGCCTTATGGGTTCAGCTGTATTTGTGATGCATATGGTAAATATATACTGTCTAATCATATTATCTATTTTAAGTCTGATTTTCTAAAAATATAAATAGTTTAAGCATCTTAAATAATCGACGCTCGTTTATTCACTTCCTCTGGAACTGAGATAAAAGCTCGAATTTTACGATTTTTTTAAAAAAAGAACCCACCGTTTCACGCTATCAATAAACGAAAAAAAAAAAAAAAAAAAAAACAAAAAAAAAAAAACAGAATCGATCATTTTAATTGGATACCTTTACTATCATTCAAATTGAATAATTCAATTTTTCTTTTTTTAATTCGAACAAAATAAATAATTTTAAAAATTTTATTTTAAAATTAAAATAACGAGAAGCATATTTATCCTAAATAGACAAAAATACCTTTTTTTAAAAAAAAATAGAGGCATAGCAACGAAAACAAAGAAGAAAGCGATGAAATGTGTCATGAATTAAATATTTTAAGATAAATTGCATTTTTGGATTAAAAATAATTAAGTGAGGTTTATTTGTAACAGTTTATTTGTAACATGCAGAATTATTCGATTTGCTTCGAATTTTAGATATTGATTTATTATATGATAAAGCATATCCCCGATTAGATTTGAGGGTTCAATGATTAAATATAAAGATCGGAAAAGGGGGGGGGGGTATTTCCTCCCTTAATAGTTTTTCGGGGGGCATTACTATTTAAGGTTGTAATATACAATCAGTATGCATAGCCTGTGAGAACTATACCATCAGTTTAACTGGGCAATATTCTTTTTATTATAAATTTTAACTGTATATATATTAGTCATTAAAAGGTATTTTTATCTTTTAATATCACAGTATCTGGAAAGAAGGTTCCATCGAGTTGTTCGCCTTATGGGTTCAGCTGTATTTGTGATGCATATGGTAAATATATACTGTCTAATCATATTATCTATTTTAAGTCTGATTTTCTAAAAATATAAATAGTTTAAGCATCTTAAATAATCGACGCTCGTTTATTCACTTCCTCTGGAACTGAGATAAAAGCTCGAATTTTACGATTTTTTTAAAAAAAGAACCCACCGTTTCACGCTATCAATAAACGAAAAAAAAAAAAAAAAAAAACAAAAAAAAAAAACAGAATCGATCATTTTAATTGGATACCTTTACTATCATTCAAATTGAATAATTCAATTTTTCTTTTTTTAATTCGAACAAAATAAATAATTTTAAAAATTTTATTTTAAAATTAAAATAACGAGAAGCATATTTATCCTAAATAGACAAAAATACCTTTTTTTAAAAAAAAATAGAGGCATAGCAACGAAAACAAAGAAGAAAGCGATGAAATGTGTCATGAATTAAATATTTTAAGATAAATTGCATTTTTGGATTAAAAATAATTAAGTGAGGTTTATTTGTAACCTTATTACTATATTTGTCAGCCTGTCTTTCAGTTTTGAGTAAACATTTGAGCTCATTATATGCTGAAATTTCCATCTGAATAAAAATTTCCGTAGGAACAGCTGTATACATCGTACATTGATGATTCACTGGAATTTTAAAGAATATTAGGAAGCAGTGGTTGTTTGGTTGGGGGGGAGGGGCGGTCCTCTGACCTAAAATTTTCTTCTGAAATATTGCAGCTAAAATATTATATTTTTTAGCTCAAATTAGCCGATGGGATTTTAAGAATACGAATTAGAGAAATGGATTTAATGACAGGTTATGATGCAAAGTTTTCGAACTTCATAATTAACTGGAATTAACTAATTCAAATAATCGAATCACTATATGTGTTTTATACATAAATATATTTTTTTCGAATTAGAGAACATAAAATCAAAAGGGTGCATTTAATCAATGAAACATTTTATTTCAAAACAATAGAGACAGTTGTATCACAAATAATAATTCACAAGCATTCAGATATGTCTCAGTATATCTACTCTCGACCGAGAATATAAACCATTTTCCAAATGATTAAAAATAGAAAAAAAGTGAGGAATATCCCAAAATTCCTAAATTACATATAAATAAAACTCATTTGAAAAACTCCTACGTACAAGGTAAACCACAAAAAATAAATATGATTCAATTCATATTAAAAATCGTACAGCCTACTATTTGGTTTACATTGCAAAAAAAATATATATTAAAATTATTCTTAATATTATTTTGTTTTAGGTAATTTACACTTCAGTCGTTCTTTATGCTCCTGCCCTTGCTTTATCTGAAGGTAATAAGAATTATTTTTCTTCAAATTTTCTTTGATTAAATATTAAAAATGTTGAGAAAATTTGTAAAAAAAAAAAATAATAACTAATATTATTTAATGACCAGATTCATTTTTCAGTAACAGGACTTGGATTGATGACTTCAGTTTTGTCTATCGGTTGTGTTTGTACATTTTATACGAGCATAGTGAGTATGGTTTCTTTCATTTTTATTACATGCTTTTTTTATTTATTCATCATTCAAAAATACAAAATACTGTCGAGTCTCTATATCACGAAATCCTTTGTTCCAGTAAAAAATTCGTTATATAGAGAATGACCAAAAAAAGTATAAATTTTGAATAAAATTTTTTTTTGAGGTTTGTATTAAGAATTTGAAATGTTTATCTATAAATATTAACCTAAATATATTGTACTTCTTAATTATTTAAACAGTTTCAAAAAAGAGAACTGACATTTGTTTGAAAGTATAATAAAAATCGCACAACGAAAAGTTGCATTAATTTTAGACGAAGAAATCTGTAATGTTTTGTTGTTTTGATTTCAAAACTGTTACACTCTTAAAAACGTTCATATTTTAGCAAATTCTGAAAAATTGTATCAGGAACATTTTCTTCTATTTCAATTCCTCTCCTTATAACATCAAAAGAACTCATCATTTCACTGCGTAATGACTTTATCTCTTGTTGTACGTTTTCGTTGTCATGCTCATTGTCAATCTCGCAATCATTTCATATCAGAATTTTCCATTTTTTACCATTGAAATCACAACATCTCAAATCTTCCGAAGGTGTAATAATCCAATTAACACTATTTCGAGAAGATTGTTGAAAGGTGTGTGGGAGGGAGGGGGTGAATTTGTTGGACTTAACGAATAAGAAGATTCAAAGTAGAGAAGTAATGCAAAAAACTGAACACTGAACGATAGATAAATCAGGAATACGTGATGGAAAATTGATTCCATGTAATTTCGAAACATTTTTAGAACTGAATAAATAAAAAACATTTTATGAAAAAATTCGTTATATAGAGATAGATATTTCGCAATATAGAGACTGTTTTTAATGTAATCATGGGAAAATGGGACCGTTCCTACTAAAAATTCGTTGTATAAAGAAATTTGATACATGGAGTTTTGTTATAGAGAGACGACTGTATTGTTATATAATTATGCAAAATATTGTTGAATGTTTTATTCAACTACCTTTTAGTTCATTACAAAAAGTAAAAAGCTACCTATTGCAACCGTCCGGAGGAAAGTGCTTCCGGAAAATTTTGGTATATTTTCACCGATCATGACGCCCAGACTCCAAAACCACCCTCCCTTCAAATGTTGACATATATATCTATATATCCATATATATATATCTGATCTTTGTCATGCTGTAACTATCGTATTTATGAGCCGATTTGAATGAAACTTTGTATGTACATAATACATACTAGTATCTCGATCGAGTTCGTTGGCCAGCATCATCCGCCATCTTGTTCCAAAATGGCGACCATTTATGAACCGATTTGGATGTAACTTAGTGTGTACATAGCGTAAACCGATATCTGAACTGAGTTCGTTGGCCAGTTTCATCCGCCATCTTGTTTCAAAATCACGGCTATTTAACTTTTTTTTAAATTAGAATTTAAAATTAGAGACACAAAAATGAAAAATTAAAAAAAGATTTTTCTTTTATATGTTTCAGCTTGATACAAAGATTCCATAGCATTTTTTTGTTTTGTCTGTATTTAAAAAAATTGCTGCGTTATCGCACTTTGAATTACTAGTATGGCTGACATTCTGGAATAATCTGTTTTTTGTCAAGTGATAACACGAATATTAATGAGCCGATTTTGATGTAAGTTGGTGTGTCTATAGTACATATAGATGTCTCAACCGAGCTTGTTATCCAATTTCATCCACCACCTTGTTTCAAAATGGAGGCCATTTGATTTTTTAAAATTAAAAATGAAGTATAAAAAAAATGGAAATAAAAAAACACTTTTTTTCTTATGTGTTTAACCTTCATATAAAGAATTCGGAGCATTTTTTGTCGTTATCTTAAGAAATAGATTATATATAACCCTTTGAATTTCAAAGTTGGTAACATTTTGAAAAATCTATTTGTCTGCGACAGCACTCGGATATACCAACCGATTTCGATGTGAGTGAGCATCTACACAGGACTTACTAAGATCTCAATCAAGTTCATTGGTTAATTTCACCCATCATGTTGTTTTAAAATTACAGGCACTTCCTTATATCGTCAAATTTCGCTAAGAAATACAAATAGCTTTAAATAAAACCAGCTTGTATAAAGTTGATTAATTTCTCAAAATTCCCATTCTTATTCAATATTGACAAAAACAAGTATTGAATCTTCAATTATCATGTTTCACAAATTTAAGCTTTGTATGGCTGAATAATATATATGCAGTGGCGGTCAAAAGTTTCCGGCCAGCAAATATTTTTCAGTTAATTTGTAAATATACCCCATATGAAGAGCAATATCAAAGTGATATTAATACATTTTATTGACATAATAGTTAGGAACTTACTTATAGAAGAACATGTAAATATCAATAAATTTAACTGACAAAATTAAATATAAAGGAAAACGCATGTTCTCAAAAGTTTCCGGCCACCTTCACAAGTTTGTAAAAAAGTGGTATTGTAGTAGAAAATTGCAGTGATCAACAACATTTACAATTAGTATTTTATCGTATTACTATTTTATAAGCTTTAGTAATAAGTACTGCGGCGCAGCAACGTGACATTCATAGAATCAACGGTTAAAGATCATCTATGGTACGTTTTTCCCACATTTCTTGCAATTTTGGCGAAATTTCGGCTGAGTTGGAATATTTATAGTTCCGCAGACTTTTGTCGACTTCTTTTCAAAGACTTTCTATTGGATTCATGTTGCGCGCTTGGGCTGATCATTTCAAAAGCAAATTTTTTTGTGCGAAAACCATTGCTTATCGAGGTTTGCAAACATTATTTATGTCGTTATCATGTTAAGAAAAATAGTTGTGACCAAATTTTTTTTCTCTAATAAGGCAGAAAATAGTCTTGAAAGATATTCTTACACATTGTATCATTCACCTGGCTGTGGATTTCAAATAACGGACCGACACTTTTTGAAGAAATTACTCCCCACGGCATAACGTGTCCCCCGCCATGCTTCATTTGTAGGAATAACATAAGTCGAATCATATCTTTTTTTGTTAGATCATCGGACGTTGTGTCTGCCATCACTTCCAAAACTGTTTCGAATTCGATTGATGGAAAAATAGAACTTTTTTCCGGTTTTCACTTGACCAGACTTTGTGTTTTTTGGAAAACGCCAGTCGGACGTTTGTATTTTTTTTAACTCTGAAAAAATTTTAACACCGACTCTTCCTAAAGTTAAGCATCACGTCAGCATGTTGATACGGTATACGGACTTATTTCAGCAGTATTTTCATTCCGTAAATCGCAGTATATTGCAGCGGAATTTTTATGCGGATTATCAATTGTTTTTCTCCTGATAATTCTGTCTACAGGAATAGTAATTTTCCAGGATTCCCAGGACCTTTGAAAGTCCTGAAGGCCACGGCCATCTTTACATAATTTTTAAATATCGTTTACGGTAGATTTTTTACCGATCGATAACTTTGCCGCAATATCTTGAGGAGATTGGCCTTTTAGCGACAAACTAATCACTCATTTATGAACAATAATTGTTGAACTTTTCAATTTTGAATTCAGACTATGCTATGCACGTTGATTCATTCATAAACACAACCAAAAAACAGTTTACCGATAGAAAAAACTAAAGAAAATAAGTGGCCGGAAACTTTTGCACACGCGAACTTCGAATTTTATCCCTTTGCATGAAGCATCTTCACTACCCAATTAAAATGATCACGTGGTCAGAGGTCATTCACATATTCCTAACTTTTGAAGCAATTGTGCTTCTTCTTTGCTGAAACCTTTTGATAAATAAATCGAAGAAACTAACTGGCAGGAAACTTTTGACCATCACTGTATATATATATATATATATATATATATATTTTTTTTAAGAAAGTATAGAACATAAAAGCGACCTCTTCCTACCGGTACTGATTCTAAGAACTTTTTTCTTTTTTATCGCAGATTTTGATTGAAATTACTTTTTGAAATTTTTGTCAATTATAAACGATAGACAAAATTATAAATTTTAAAATTTTTGCACGAAATGAGAATAACATAACATGAAGCCAAAAACGTATTTCTTTGATAAAAAAATCATAAAAATTGCATATCAAACGTAGCAAATGAGGTACATTCGCGCTATAACAATGTTTTAAAAATATTTAGATTTAGGTGTAATAGTATACAGTATTTCGGATGCAGTATAGTATGAACTGGAACAACATAAAATCTCAAATCAGTATTTATTGTTTTATTCATATTTTCAAAGTTTTATTATTATTATTATTATTTAGTTCTATTGTACTTTTTTAGGGAGGCATAAAGGCTGTTGTTTGGACCGATTTATTTCAAACTATTTTGATGTACACATCGCTAAGTGTAGTCATCATAAAAGGTGTGTATGACCTAGGTGGTTTTAATGTAATATGGGAAAGGAGTGTCAAAGGCGGGAGAATAGAATTTTTTAGGTACGTATTTTTTTATTATCATATAATTGTTCATAATTAAAATTCTTTTAAGGTAGGGGGAGTAAGTGTGATAAGTCATGATCACAGGATTATATTGTTTTATTAGTCTCCGATGCTATTTCTTTCATAAAAGTTAAAAAGTGTCGTGTCAAAAATTGTGGCCCACTTTTACTTACCTATTATACGTAGTATATGGTAAGTCTTGCAATCGTTTTGAAAATCGAAATTTTAATGGATTTACATGTTTCAGATACTGGAGATTCCGAAAAACATTTTTAGAAAAAAAAAAATGCCATCCGTCTGTCTGTCTGTAAACGCTTTATCTCACGAACAAATGGAGATATAGACTTAAATTTTTGTATGTACTTAGTAAGTAAGAATAGGACAAAGCCTATTTAATATCAGTAACGTCGATTATCCGGAACTATTTTTTTCGGCCTCTCGAAAAATTCGTTCTGATGAAATGTATATAAAAATTTTCGATTTTTTTTATTTTAAGGAAAGGGCGTACAAGGCAATAAAATAACACAAATTTTGCATCAAGAACGAAGTCGGTCGAATTAATAGTTGCCGAGATATTTGTAATCCTGTTTTCCACATTCTTCGATTTTTCATGACCCTGTATTTTCTACAAATTTCAATTCAAAGGTGTGTTTTAATTGGAAATAAGACGCTTAATCTGATGCAGTAAACTGTTATTTAATATGATTATTGTTTTTGGAGTTATAAGGATGTTTCTTTTACGCAATCCGGTACTACTTGGGTAGTTTGGTATTACTTACCCATCATACGTAGTATAGGGTAAGTATTGCAATCGTTGTGAAAATCAAAAAAAAAATTTGACGGATTTACACGTTTTAGATACTGGAGATTCCGAAAAACATATTTTTAGAAAAAAAAATTTCCCGTTCGTCCGTCTGTGTGTCTGTCTATCTGTCTGTCTGTAACCGCTCTATCTCCCGAATAAATGGAGATAGAGACTTGAAATTTTGTATGTGCTTAGTATGTAAGAATAGAACAAAGCCTATTTAATATAAATATCCTCGATTATCCGAAACTATATTTTTCGGACACTCGAAAAATTCGTTCTGATGAAAGATATACAAAAAATTTCGAAATATTTTATTTTAAGGAGTGGCCATAAAAGGAAATAAAATAACGCAAATGTTGCATAAAAAGCGAAGTCGATTGGATTATTAGTTGCTGAGGTATGTGTAACCCTTTTTCTACATTCTTCGATTTTTCATGACCCTGTATTTCATTCAAATTTCGATTCAAAAATATATTTTAATTGGAAATGAAACCCTTAATCCGACGCAGTAAATTGTTAGTTAATATGATTATTATTTTTGCAGTTATGAGTATGTTTCTTTTGCGCAATCCGGTACTACTAGAGTATTTTGGCGTGTTATATAATTTGTCGAAATCGGCTCATCAGCAATTCATTGATAGAGCATTACTATGTATATTAAAACAATTTAAATATGCGTTTAAATTTGATTTAGGAATTGTGATGCATTTTATAAATAGTTTACATGTGGTTCTTATTATATTTTATGTTATGCATATCCATGACCGGTAAGTATTACGGTGGTCCCCCAACGACTAGTTTTACATAATTTGTCGAAATGGGTTCATAAAAAATTCATTAATGGAGCATTACTATGTATATTAAGAATATTTAAATATACGTTTAAATTTTGTTTTGGAATTGCAATGTATTTTATAAATAGTTTTCACATATTTTATTTTCACATACAATATAATACATATCCATGATGGGTAAGTATTACGATGGCCCCCCAACGACTAGTTTCGTAATCTGGCCGTTAAAATGAGACATTCATACAATTTTATTGTTAAAATGCATTTCCTTTTTCTCAGAGTTTATAAAACGGCGTTTAAACTAAAGAAAAAATCTGTTTTTGATGAAGCTAGTCAATGAAGAAGTAGCACGTCAAATTGTATCTCTTTATTATTCGGCAATTACAATGTCTCAGGGAGAAATTGCTAATCAATTGGGTATTTCACGCCGCTCTGTTTGTTATTATATTGAGAAACACAATAAAAATGAAGTTAGTTCATTGCATTCTAAACGAAGTCGCCCTTTTAAAAGACTTCTATCGATTTTTTTTTTTTTTTTTTTTTTTTTTTTTTTTTTTTTTATTGGAGGCGAAACTGAATTCTGCAATGGCAAAATCTACATTCAACTTTTTTTTTTGTTTTTGTTTTTGTAAATGACCTTTTTTTCTTGAAATATGGCATTTATATTAAGTATATTTCTTACCACTCTAGTGAAACATTGCAACTGAATCCATCAAAATCGTGGAATAATGGCAGTTGTGGGCAAACTTTATTACTTTTGCAGTTAACAACTGCATTAATTTGTTGTTAATTGTTGAGGCTAGTTAAGTCCTGTCGAAATTCCATGACTGATTAAGCTACCGAATTATATGCCGATAATCAGGTCATACGAATAGCAAGACAAAGGATTGAAAACTCTGGTAGTTTCACCATTAAAAGAGAGCCCCAAGTCATTTAAAAGGTTTATTCAACCACACATAAAAACATAACGACTCTCACATTACAAATATTCTCGTACAGCTTTCAGGCTGGAGCACGAACCGCTATTTCATGATAAGAAATATTTTAAGTCAAAAAATTTAGATTTCTATTAGACGATAAAATACCTGGTAAGATGGTTTTAAAAACAATCAAAGAAAACAGAAAATCTCGCCTCTGACCTCAAACAAATACGCCAATTTTGTTAACATTGCTCAGGAAAACGGATTGGAATGTAAACTTCAAGACGAACTAATCAGATTCAGGAATGAACTACATATTGAAATGTGCTTGGTGTCTCAACCAATGGAAAGCAAGGCATAATAAGGAATGAGGTCAATAACTATCAACGGAATGATTTCGATGTGCTGTGGCCGGCGCCAAAAAAATGTGTGGAATAAAAAGAAAATTATAAAAATATTTTTTTAAAACATTAAAAAAAACAGCTTCTCTCAGAATATTTTATATTAAGTAGTTGATAAAAATTTATGAAGGTGTTAAAAGTTTTAGCTTGAGATTTCAAATAAGATAATTATTAATATATGCATTTAAAAATTAAGAAATTAAATAGGAATACATAATGGATAATTTAAAGAAATAGGGAAATGCTGAATGTGCCTTAAACTTAGAATAATTTAAATGAATATTGCAAAGTAAACGTTTTATATAATATATATGTCTATGTATAAAATATATTAAAAAAAGTTCTTCATTTACTTTTTTTTAATTTTTTACCTTTTGGATATACGTTGCAAAAATGCTCAAATAAGATAAGAATTAAAGTTATGTTAATGAAAAATTCTTGGGTTTAATTTCTAAAAAGTTACACTTTTTTTCTTTTTTTTTAAGTATACGGCCCTAGTATTTTTTAAATTACGTTTCAAAAATTATCTTACGCTGTATCAAGTACATCAGTTTAAATTCCATTCTTTAACAACTCAAACTCATCGAGTTGTGATACTTTGAAATTTACAGCCTTTCGGCTGTAAAAACAGAATAACTTGTTTTTATTGATCCGGATATTGGCACTTCTAGGTTATCCCGTCGACCAATTTCGTCAAATTATACAAATCGCCAAACTTATTGCCAAACTATACATATTGACATAATTTTTATTTTAAATAACAAAAGAAACAAATAATTAGTGGAATATTTATAAAAATGCAAATAAAAAGTCTAAAAAATCACTTAATGGCATTTTAAACACATGTATCGTATTTAATTTCACTGAATGTGACATTCACGATCATCCATTATTGGCATTTAATCTTCTAGTTTGGCGATAGATTTTCGGTCGACGGGATAACCTAGTAGTACCCGGACATTTTCGTAATGTTTGTATATTACAGAGAACTGAAGCTGAATCTTACTATTAACGATAGTTATTATTATTATTATTATTATTATTATTATTATCGTTTATTGTTCATAACAAGAGTATGATAATTATGTATGCAGATTTGATTTTGATCCAACCATCCGTCATACATTTTGGGGCTTGATTTTTGGAGGATACATAACATGGATGGCTACTTATGCGGCAAATCAAGCAATGATACAGCGATATCTCACGATTGGCACTTTAAAAGGAGCTCAAAGGTAATTATCACATTTTTTATGAATATTGAATGATTATTAATGAATTCACTCAGTATATTCAGTTTAAGGATTTACATTTCCATAAGGGTCATTCCATGCTAACTTACGTTACATTTTAAACTATTTTCAGTAATTTTAGTAATATAACACACACACACAAAACAAAATATTCAAAATGTAAATTTGACATGGTTTGCTAGTTAAACTTATTCAAAGCCCAATTTAGATGAAAATTACCTAAGTTAATTGTTATTTCTTAAATTTTGGTAGTTTTATTTACTGTGGTAACTGCCATAACTGAAAAAGTAATGTAAGTTATCATATAAAGTGCAATTTTCATAATCATTTTTTAAGAAATTTTCATCCAAATTGACCCTTAGATAGGTTTCATTGACAAATCACGTTAATTTTACATTTGAATATTTTTTAGTGTTATATTATTAAAATTGCTCAGTAAATTGTTCAAAATGTAAAGTAAGTTACGATGAAATGGCCCATAATAGCAAAATGTTTAACACGAGAAAACGCATAAAACCAGCGTTTCAATTACTAGTATCAGGTAGGGTTGCCAGATTGTACATTTTTCTTGTAAGTTGTACGTTTTTTAGCATTTTTTAAACCTGTCGTATGATGTACGTTTAAACTGATGATTTTTTCCGTTTTTCTACCAAGTCTTATTTTTGAAAGTTTTGCATAAAAATTTCACTCTTTGCCGAAAAAAATTATACACATACGCATCAAATGCAAAAAACGGTTTATTTCGATCGAGGATGACAAAAATCTTGGGAAAGATGTGTAACATTAATTGTGCATTCATTAAGTCTTGGGTCTAAGGTAGTCTTGGGTGTAATTGACCATGACTCTATCCCCCGAGCAAATTAAGATAGAGACTTGAAATTTGGTATGCACTTAATACGTAACAATAGGAAGAAGTCTGTTTAATATCATTAACCTCGATTATCCGGAACTATTTTATTCGGACTCTTGAAATATTCGTTTTGATGAAAAGGATTTTTTTTTTTTTAACAAGTTAATGAAAAAGACAATAAACAAACTTAAATTTTACATAAAGAGCTAAGTAAGGATAATTAGTAGCCAAACTATTTGCAATCCTATTTTCCGCCCTCTTAAATTTCTCATGATCCTGCATTTAATTGAAATTTCAATTCAAAGATATATTTCGTTCGATATGAGAAGCTTAATCTGACGCAATAAACTGTTAGTTAACATGATTATTACTTTTGGAGCAATAACGATGTTTCTTTTCCGCATTTCGGTACTACTTGATTATTCTGTCAACCAAAAAACTAAAGCCAAATTATAAGATTAAATGTCAATAATAGCTTATCGTAAATGTCGTATTCACTTGACATTAACTTGACGTAACAAACACGTGTATTTTTATTAATCTTTTACTAGTTTATCTGTTTTTACGTTATTTAAAATAAAAAATATGCCAATTTATATAATTCACGAGTAGTGCGGCGATTTATATAATTTGTCAAAATGGGTCGATGGGATAATCAAGTGATACCCACAATTCCGTAATAGAGCATTACTATGTATTAAAAATATTTAAATATCGTTAAAAATTTATTTCGAAATGGCGATGCATTCTATAAATAGTTTACCCATGTTTTATTTTCATATTTTATATTATGCATATCCACGAAGGGTAAGTATTATGGGTGACCCCCAACGATTAGTTTTAAAGATTTTTTCAAAAATCTGTTTCACTGTTTTTCGGTTTCAGATGTCTTTGGATCAATTTACCGGCTTTATTTCTGTTGATTTCGCTGACCACTTTTGCAGGACTTGTCATTTACTCATACTACTGGAAATGTGATCCAATAGGAGCAAAAATTGTAAATAAGCCAGACCAGGCAGATTAACATACGTTTCTAATTTTTTTTTCTTAAATTCATTGGTATATAAAAATAATTCTTTGTATTAGATCCATAACGAAAGTAAAAATTATTCATCGGAATCTTTTTTAGGTGCTAAACGCATCTGGTTGGCGGGGTGCGTATTCATCTGTGTTGTTTTTATAATGAAATGGAAAAATACACTTTTTTCTATATACGATTTTTTTTTATTGTTCTTTTAAGAAAAGCATAATCTTTTCAAGTGGTTCGAAATGCGTCTATTTCACGTTTTCTAGTTCAAGAATAGATGTTAGTAATTGCTGCGATTTCTTTACAGCTCTCTGAACAATTAGCACATCTGCATCTACAGAAGACTGTTTCACAGAATTTTTTTTTTTTAAATATATTAGACAGCATCAGCTTTTTTTTTGTTTGAATATTACCCAAAAACTACTCTTCATTATAGTGAACTGGAATACTTGCTAAAATCTGAAATTGTAATTTAATAAACATACCTGCGTACTTTTCCCCTCGTTTTCGTATTATCTATTGTCATAACCATCCAATACCATTTTTGTATGTGTTTTAATCGACATGACAGGGTTTTTATTTACTGCATATAAACGTCATGTGATTTTTTAAAATGTCCTTATTTTTACCTACAGCATACACAATCATCAGTATTGAAAATTTTAGTGCGACTCAATTTGTGTTAAACAGCAGGGGGGAAGGGTATTCTTCATACAGCACCCAATTCACTTTATTTATTTATTTATTTATTTATTTTTTCATTCCAAAATATGTAAACAGAGGCGAATAGTACGGCGTGATTTCATCCATAAACTTGACAAATTGTCAATAATTTCTCTGCAAATATGCATTCGTTCATAAAAATCATAAGGTCATTGTTGATTTCTTTATCATTTACTTTAACATATGTGGTAACAGATGAAAGTAATCTATGCGGCACTTCGTTTCAGTTCAGTTCTCAACAAACATCTTTCCATCCAGTAGGCTATTTGATAATAGATAGAATTATTTCCTAAGAAACTAAAACTCTCATTGGGACATTGAAAGAATTATTGAGTTCAAGACTTTGTTGCAGTTTCATGATATCATAAGTATCCCTTTTAATATAACTTTCCGATGCATCAACAAATCTTTCAAAGTAAATGATAAAGATATCAACAATGATCTTATGTTTGTTTCTTTAATCAAGAATGCTTATTTACAGATAACTTATTGACAATTTGAAAAGTTTGTATAGATGAAATCGTCCCAAACGATTTGCTTCTGTTTACATACTTTGGAATGCAGAAAAAAGTGAACTCGGAGCTGTATGAAAAAATCCCCTCTGTTGTTGAACACAAATTGGGTCGCAGTAAAACTTTATGTACTGATGATTGTGTACGCTGTAGGTAAGAATAAGGACACTTTAAAAACTCGCCATGACGTTTATATGACATGACAATTTCATGTCGGTTAAAACACACAGAAAAGGGATTTAATGTGAGAGACTTCTTCAATGACCTTAGTTATCAATTACATAGCTGATTTTTCCAAAGCAAACGAAATTAAAACATCGTCTATGAAAGCCGCTGAAAAATTCCTCTCCCAACTTTGAATCATCTGTTTACGATCTGTTATATAACCATATCTATAGAAGTACCATTGTAAAATTTATTTAAACATGTTATTGTGAAGCATCTTGCAGTATCTGTTAACTAATCGAACTCTGCATTTTATGAGGCAAGTTACACAAGAAGTTGTTTTAAATATGGATTGCTATAGCATACTGAATGTGACCATTTGCAACAAAGTATGGAATCATCAGGCGAGCTTCGTTGAGATGCACTGTCCAATTGTCTATTTTTTCCGTTTCAAAGAATCTGCGGGTCGGTCATTATCTTAAAATACTGAATCCAAAATTTTGCACTGAAATATTTAGCTTGGATTAGTTTTTTCTCCTTTTTAAAATTTCGAAGCTAACACTTATAATATTGACCTCTGTGGTGAGCGTTTCTTTACTTTGTACCAAGCCACTGAAATAATCTCACATCTTTTCGACAGCTGCCTTTTTTTCTCCTCAATATCACTATCCGGAAAATCGAGTTACAAAGAGTAATAGAAATCTAAAAACAAGTACGCGTAGCTCTTACATATTCATATCTTGAAAGTATATGTTTTGTAGAATTTCCCACAGAAATAACATGCATCAATTCCTGTGGTCAGATCTACCCACATTCGACTTCTAGCCCAATCTAGACCTAATCAGGTGAAATCCTCAGACCATTAGAACAATATTATAGAGCGATAAGGGGAAGCTAAAAGAATTATCTTCAATGCTTTTTTTCATGTATAGAACATAGGGGTGTTAAACAATTTCAAGCATACTGAAATTGGCATATAGCACTGAAATGCACTGGAAGAGTTTTACTGTATAGAATAGGGTATGCATAGCATTTAACTTTCATTCACAGGGATACATAAGCGAATTCGGTTACAGTATACTGTCAATTAACAATAAATGTTGCGAGTGCGTTTTCAATTGCGGTCTTCATTTTTAAACGTAACTAATTTTTTGCCTATTACTCAGTGTGGATAAATTCTGCAAATTATATACAAGGCAGCTGAAAAATTCTCTAGTACATTTTCATTTATTAACGGAAAAATTTTTAGAGAAAATTTCAACTGTGTTATGCATTTCTTAACTGAAATAAATTTTAGCATGCTGTGTAGTAGATAAAAAAATCTATAGATCATATACAGGACTGCACAAAAGAATTTAGATATTTTTCTGAATATTGGAGATAATCTTGAAATTGCTTTTTAAAGCGTATTATGTGGTTCCCAAATTATTTACTTGCACATCATATTTGATCTTGTCAAACAATAATGTTTTGTTAATGTATTTTGAAAATTTTGGAAGATGTTTTATAATCTGTGCTTGATGCACAATTTTTCTTTCTTGTTTATTGTTTAAATAAATACTTTTAAAATGATAATCGTTGTTAATAATAGGTATTTCCTCGATTTGTCATGGAAACTCTGGGATCGTTTCCTGGAATTCCTGGTTTGTTTGTTTCTGGAGTCTTCAGTGGATCCTTAAGGTATTTATGACAATTCATTTGTTTTATATGTTAAAGCCATTCCAGAAAGCTTAGTAAATAAATTGATACTTTTATTGCAAATTATTTTATTATTCTCATTTCTGCTGCATTCTTTTATTTTGTCTGCATGATTCTTGAAATTTTTGTAAGACTGAATTTTGATGTTGTTTTAGTATTCTACCTCTAATCAATCCCTTGAGGAGCGGTGGAATGTATTATATCCCAAATAAGTTTAATTAAGATTTGCATCAGAAACGTTTAATTCAATTTTTAGCTTTATAAATTTCAGGGAAAATTTTGAACAATTGCTATGCTTTATTTCAAAATCAGATTTGCCAAGTCTTCAGATTTTTGGATATCAATAATTTGATACGGAAAAAGTTGCTTTATATAGTTGGAACTAGAGGTCTGCACGGGCCGAAATTTCTAGGCCCGAGCCCGGTCCGATCCATAGAAAAAAAATTGGCCTACCCCGGAAAAAAATAAAAAATTCGGCCCGAACCAGGCCCATCCCGAGTGAATTTTTACAGAATATTGATCTTTACTCTTACGGAAGAGTTCAGACCAAAAAAACTTATCTTAGTCCTTTTTTTCATGTTTATAATCATTATTTATTCAGAAGGGCCATAGGATAAGACATATATGCTTTCAATGAACAATTTTTGGTTGTATGTAAATGTTTCAGCTGCAATTACTATTATTAATCCATATTCCATGCAATGGAGACAAAATCTAAAAAATGGCATATGGTAAAAGTAAAATCTTCTAAGACAGAATCGCATTGGAAAAAAAAATACATTCCCTTCTTAGCAGATGTAAATGTTTAACATATTTTTTTCTTGCGTATTGTTTTATTTATTTTGCATGGACGAGCAGTTTAAAAGAAATTTGCAGTTTTCAGTTTTAAAAAAATTCCGTTTATAATCATTTTTTTTTTCTTTCATGTGTTTAATTCTAATTTAATAAGCCTTGTAATCTACGATTCTTTAAAAAGAATAAATTCTAATGTTTAATTGTAGAATAATGACGACTTAAAAGTATATGTCTTTTTTGCAAAAATTTTCGGACCAAGCCAAATTTTACTGATTTATGAACAGACGTGGGCAAGTCGAGAAAAGGATTTTCATACGGGATGATTCAACAGGAACTTATTATTTTGGTCCGTGAAGACTAGTCCTAGGACGAATAAAATCAGTCTCGGCATCGTACGGAAAAAATACGATAGGTCCGGCCCGATACTCCAGGAAAAAATTAAGGCCCGAGCCGGGCCCGTGCAGGTCTCTAGTTTGAACATTTCAGGAATTTAAAATAACCAGATTTTCTCTAAGATAACAGTGGTGTTCAAAAAGCCGGAGACTTGGCAAATCTGAAAAATATTTTTTTTTCAAATTTCCGGTGGGAATTCGACATTACACAAATGCAATTGCTTGCATCACAAAAGGTTCAAAAGTGTATAAATTAATTGAGATTATGTTAATCTCTCAATGCGTTTCTTCCATCTTTTTGTTCTTCTGAACAAACGTATGAAAACCGAACACAGCCGACACATCTGAAAGTTGTTTACTGTTGGACTTGAGTGAATGGCTATTCAGACTTATTTAACCTCTTAAGGACGAGCGACCGGTATACGTGCCGCATGAAGCGCTCAGATTCCTTGTTTATCCCCACCAGTAAAATTTTACTGTAAAAGTTGCCTTATGTAATCAGAGCATTTTCTCGATTCAGCAATGCACAAAAGTCTGTTTTTTTTTATATCGGCAACAAACGATAAAAATTTCGTAAAAGGCTCCCGTCGCGAAGGGGTAAAAGTGCATCACACCATCAAAAATGAGTGAAAATATTTTGTATGTTTAAAATATATATATATACAGAATTCGCCGTTTTAACTTCTAAAAAATATTCAGACATGCCATAAAAAATAGCATGTTAATGAATTAATAAAACTGTTCTAAAATATTTTTGTTTCTTTTAACTTTTACATAATGTAAAATTATATTCATATTATTTAGTCTTTAAAAAAAAAAAAAAAAAAAAAAAAAAAAAAAAAAAAAAAAAAAAAAACCCTTCGGGAGCGGCTGGTCTTACGCAAATTTTATTCGCTTTGCACCACATTTTTTTTTTTAAATCTACCATTACTTAAATAACTACGAAAATGCACTTCCCCTTTTCTAAAGGTATTTTATTATATATAAATGTCTTAAACTTTTTCTTATAAATATCTTGTTACATAGTTTATATACTACAGTTAGGCTTTTCCTCCCAATGGCACTTTAACATTAGAATGCATAGTTGGAATCGATTCAACCCCGACTATATGATTAAAAATTAACTAAAACAATACATTTTCCCATAAAATAGGTTAAATTTAGACGAAGCAGAATTACTTTAAATAAATTAGTTGAATAATTTTAAATTAAAATTCCGGTGTGACATATTTTTACGAAACTTGAGTAAAATTTCCGGTCGTCCGTTAATTGAAAGTACTTGAGCAATAGACTGGGTGTAAAATTGAAGTGAACTCGGTTACAACTACACTGTTAAGCATTATTAAGTACTCTAATTATTAAAGCAAATGCTAATTTTCTCATTGGTTCCAAAAAAAATTAAATTTAAAAAAAGTCTATGGTACATGTACCCTGTCAATGCGTATACATGTATGACTTGGACCCGCGTTCATAATTAAGTGATGGGTCTAACTGTCCGAGCCCCTACCACTTTGTATGGAACATTTTTTTTCTGTAACTCAGTTGTTTCAATTTTTTTATTTGACTTTTTCCATTTAAGTCATGATGTTGACTTGCAAGATTTGGAGCTAGCCTGAAAATATTACCCACTAACAGTTCTAGTTTGAGTTTTTAGCTCCCAGAAAAAATTCAAAATAATCAGTTTTATATTTGCTGACTTTACTTTACCTTGATGTACTTTTTTGTGAAAAGATTTTTTGCAAATGCTAAAAATTTGTGCCCGGAGCTATCGCTCTCCTGGACTGCCTCCACCCCTTCAACGCAATCCTGCTGACTAACAAACTTTTTTACGTAGATGTATAATGGAAGGGCAACTCCATGCAAGAGTCAATTTTGGTCATTTTTTTAATATAAAGTTTATAAATTAAGTTTTGAAATACATACCAAGTTTTTAAATTGATATTTTAGATTCAAAATTTTTATTTTATTTACAATTAGCAACAGTCTAAATAAACAAAATGACCGAAAAGTAAAATGCTTGCAGTTGTGCACAAATAGTATTCTTCAAGAACATTTGGAAAATAGAGTTAATTGTTGCATATTTTGCATTTTTTAAATAAATGATTACATGTAGTATAATATTTAATGGTTTATAAGAACCTTAATCCCTTGAAGCGAAGTGGAATATATTTTATCCCACCTATGTTAAACAAGATCTGTACTAAAAACATTTACATAAATTTTCTGTTTTTAACTTTGGGGGCAAAATGTAGAAAAATATCTTATTTTTAATTTAAAGAAAAGTATTTGATTTTTCCAGTGAGAATGCAGTATTACAGAGACATTATTGCTTGCCCCTTAAAAGGTTAAAGCTGTATTCTTGATAATAATACAGTAAAATAAAGTCGCAAATAGTAGGCGTTGTGTTCGCAAATAGTAGGTAATTGTGATCTATGTGTTTTTGAGAAAGCTACCAAACATAAATAGTTATGTAATATAATTTATTACATTCATTTTGGATAATAAAACAAATATTAAACGTATCAGTTTTTTTTTAATAGATGTTTAAGAAACTATCAGTCATTCCATCACGTCAAATGACACTTAATCAGTGCTGTAATTGGGTGGGAACGCATGTAAACGTAAATTCCCAGAAATATTTGACTCATTACTGTAAAAATAAAATCGCTTATATTTTTTTAAGTGAAACGATAATTTATGCTTATTTTAAGAAAATTCGTTTCACATAAGCCATGCTGGACCTCCCTAAAAATGTTTTGTTCTGAACAATATATGAAATTTTAGATCAGAGAAAACAACTCTCATTATCGATGGAAGCTTTTAAGGTAGATGTGCCAGTAATAAATATATGGATTTATGTCTTTTATTTCAATTTATTTTGATTCATAATAGAAAATGTTACTATGAGATTGATTACATATTGCTTTTAGTTGGATGCTATATAAATACGATACTATAAGAATTAGAATGTAATAATTATGACTGTTAATTGAAAAAAAAGTTGGCTTTTGGCTAAATGTTTTAAATGGATTTTTGGTTTAGCAAAAACCTGGTAGTATCAATATCAATTCTATATGAAAAGGTGAATTTTGGGGGGGGGGGGGCATATATTGCAGAAATCTGCATCTTGCCTTTGTGGGAAATAATTGTTCATCTACGCTTATATTCTGATCTGGTTTGTAACAAGCTTGACAGTTATTAATAAAAGACTTCCAAATTTGTTAGTTCGTAAACAAACACTCCTCTCATTTTTTTTTTTTTTTTTTTTTTTTTTTTGTCAAAACGAATGAATCTAATTAATTTCTAAAAATCTATTTCTAGTCATAGTTTTGTGAAAGGAAGAAGGTCCCCATTTTTCTGACCACAAATAGGATAATTTCAAATTTCTCGCTTCATAGGCTCCTCGAGTATACAAAAAAGCTACAAACACATACAATTTTTCAAAAGTAATTTTCCAATCGTCCTTCTGTAAAACATTTCTGGCCTCAAGCTCAGTGCACGTTTTTATGTGCTTCATCATTCGGTTATCAATTGTAACTCTAACATTACCAAGCATAATGCTTCGTTTCGCATAACCAGTTGGGTCTGAAGTATCCTTGAATATAGTGTGTGATGGGTGTCTACAACACAACCATTCCCAATTTCTTCCCATTCAGTAACATCGAGAGCAATTTCTTTTTCCTGTCTTTTTTCAGTTTCTGTTTGGCTGTCCGATTCAGTATTTGAACTTAGTCGCAATCGCTTTCTGCGTTTGTGGCTCTTATGGTGAATTTCATTTCCATTCCGTGAATCTTCACTTTCATATTCTTCTTCTTCATTTTCTTCAATATCTCGTATTTCAATTTCATTTCCAAAATTTTCAGAGTCATTATTATTACTTGAATTAGTGCCCGAACAGTCTTCACTTATACTAGTGAGTTCTTTGTATTCTTCGAATAATTTTTTTTCTTCCTCGAAATTGTTTCATTTTTGACTAGAATTTACAAAAAATAATAAATGTTATTTTTTCATAAAAATATATTCATATATTTTTCCAAGATTGGACTTTGCTCAGATTACACTATTCACAGACTGCCCTTTTCACTAAGAACGTTATCACATTAGAAGTACAATTGATAATGATCGCGTCCTAATTACATTTACCATTTACTAATACGTTTGATATGAAGCCTGGAGTGAACTGCGCATGAACGAAAAGGGCTAGTCCATGTGGAAAATGGGAAAATCCGCACCATTTCGGAATGAGCTTGTTAATTGCCAAAGCCGTCAATTTGACGGGTCTTGGTATAAATAGGTATATGTCATACTGATTACGGAAATTAAAATGGTGAAAGGAAATTGAATAGGAATATTTAAATATTCTTATGTTTCATTAAAAGTCGTATCATAAAATTTTGGAACTCGCCATAAATTACATCAAATTTTTAAGCATGAAATTTGAAAACCGTCAAAATGACGGTCTTGGTCGTTCTAGTGTTAAAATGCATTTGACATTTAAAAAAAAAAGAAAGAAAGAAAGAAAGAAATAATCATTTAAACATCTTTTTTGAAATTGGTAATCATTGCCAACCGATTATAAATCGCCAAATAACGAAATTTTTATTATTTTTTTACGGACAGAGTACGAAGGTTCCGCCAAAATTTTTTTTATAAACGTATATATCCTCATGAGAAGAACATTCTGTATTTTTTTCAGATTATGCCCATATGCCGACCTTCCTTGTGAAAGTGAATTTATAGAGATGGAGCAGTACTCATGTATAAAAAACTTCAACAAGCAGTACGGAAAAGAAAACAGATTCAGAAATTCTAGTATAATCAGTCACTTTTTAATGCTAAAAAATATTCCGTTTATCTTATCCGCTCTTTTCTTACACCAAATTTCTGACAAATTTTATTTGAAAACATAATAGTTACGTAATCTTTTTTCAAATAAAGCGTCTTTTTCAAAACAGCACTGTATCTTCCGGAGTTAACTCTTTGGCGGCCGTTGTCTTGGAAGATTTTATCAAAGGGACTATTTCCATTAAATTGACAGAAGTTTGGGCAACAAGATTATCCAAACTCCTGGGTAAGTTTAAAAACTTTATTTTGAATTTACATCAAAAAAGTTTTTTCATACGCAATTTATAAAAAGTAATTAACTCTTTGCACTGAAGAAGTGATTCTCACTGATCACTTAGTGTCCCACGTAAATGGGTGATCCAAATGCTCTCTACACTAGTATTTTAAGCTAATTTTCTTCGACTTATCTAATGGCCGAATAATCTGCAAAAAAACATGGCGAAATAGAGAATAAGATAGTATTAGTGGTGTCCAAAGCATTTGGAGTCCCAATTTACGAGGGACACCTGACAACACTAGTGGTGAGAGATTCACCTCACGAGTGCAAAAGGTTAATTGTGTATTAAATAATAATTTAGCAGCCGAATTTCGAGCACATTTATCACATAGCAACGCCTATATAAGTTGCAACTACATTTTTGAGTAAAAGTTGTTAACTCGTTAATACTTATGCTATAAACTTTGAGAGCACACGCTTTATTTATGTTCGATTCGCTTTTATTTTGCAAGTAAAAATTTGTCATTCGATAACCTTCGAAATACTAAAGCAATTCATACGGAATTGCGAAAGTTCGTGGTATATCCACAAAGTAAGTTTCGGTTGGATATATATATATATATATATATATATATATATATACAGGGTGTTTCGCTACCAGACCGACAAACTTTGAGAGATGATAGTAGACACGAAGACAAACATTATTAAATAGGGAACCATGGGGCGCAAACGTCTTCTGTAGGAGTTAGGGGCCATTAAAAGTTAAGGTCCGAAATTTCAAACGATGATAAAAAAAAACGGAAAAAGGATCGATTCGTTTGCGGTTTTTACTAAAATCATTCTTTATATCACGATTTTTTTAGAAAAAAAATTTAAAGGTTACGTTCAAAAATTGTCGATAAAGGGCGCTTTAGACATTAGAGTAACGAACAACTATTTTTTCCGTTATTTTGTGCATGGGATTGAAATTATTCTAAAGTTTAGACTTTAACTTAAATTTTAAGCGCAAAATTAGAAACATTGAAATCTGGTAACTTGCGAAAATTAAACAGTGAACAGAGGGGGAAATTTTAAACGCTCATAAATATTGGACAAAAAAAATCGATTTTGTTGCAGTTTGCGTGTAAGTCATTAACTTGGTAATTATTTTATTCAAAATGACGTACAGCTTTGGTGCCCTCATTTTTTGATAGAGGGCGCTTCTGACACATCTCTGACATTTCAAATGCATTACTCCTGGGTGTTTTACTACCAGACCATCATACTTCCAGGAAGTGTTAGAAATACAAAGACGATTTGGAATCACACAGAAATGTAACGTTGGAAATGCATTTTTTGCAAGTTACGGTTAAAGGAAGCAGAGAAAAAAGTAACAGAAACAGCAGAGAAAGAGCGACACGTTAATGTGACAGAAAACAGTTTATTTAAAGGTTTTACTAGAAAAGCTGTTTGAAATTACGACCAGAAGAGTCCGGCAGGTTTGACAGCGACGGTAGATGGCACTAAACGGTAATGCGCCCGCGCAAAGATCACTTTGAAGTGATTATTCGCGAACCGGTTCCAAATGTAGCAGAATGAAGTATTTGAAAGAGGAACAGCACGATAGGGCTCCTCCACATTTTACCAATGACGTTTGCCGACACTTCAAAGTAACATATGGACAGCGGTGGATAGGTCGTGGTTGCCCGGTTCATTGGCCTGCCAGATCGCCGGATCTATCATGTATGGACTTCTTTTGCTGGGGTCAAATGAAAAATTGGGTGTATGAGACTCCCGTACCATCAGTTGAAGACCTCGTAGCTGGTATTTTTGTAGCAGCCAGAAAACTATCACAGATGCCAGGAATCTTTCAAAGCGTGAGGAATTCCACGTGACTCCGCTGTCAAGCAAACCGGACTACTTCTGGTCGTAATTTTGAATACCTTTTCTAGTAAAACCTTTAAATAAAGTGTTTTCTGCCACATTAACGTGTCGCTCTTTCTCTGCTGTTTCTATTACTTTTTTCTCTGCTTCCTTCAACCGTAACTTGCAAAAAATGCATTTCCAGCGTTACATTCCTATGTGATTCCAAGTCGTCTTTGTATCCCTAACACTTCCTGGAAGTATGATGGTCTGGTAGTAAAACACCCAAGAGTAATGCCACTGAAATGTCAGAGATGTGTCGGAAGCGCCCTCTATCAAAAAATGAGGGCAAGAAAGCTGTACGTCATTTTGAATATAATAATTATCAAGGGAATGACTTACACGCAAACTGCAACAAAATCGATTTGTTTGTCCAATATTTATGAGCGTTTAAAATTTCCCCCTCTGTTCACAGTTTCATTTTCGCTAGTTACCTAATCCCAATGTTTCGGGTTTTGGGCTTAAAATTTAAGTTAAAGTCTAAACTTTAGAATAATTTCAACCCCATACACAAAATAGAGGTAAAAAGTAACTGTTCGTTACGCTAAAGTCTAAAGCGCCCTCTATCAACAATTTTTGAACATAACCTTCGAAATTTTTTTCTAAGAAAAACGTGATATACAGAATGTTTATTGAAAACTGCAAACGAATCGACCCTTTTTTCCGTTTTTTATCATCGTTTGAAATTTTGGACCTCAAACTTTAATGGCCTCTAGCTCCTACAGAAGACGTTTGCGCCCCATGGTTTCCCATTTAATAATGTTTGTTTTCATATCTACTATCATCCCTCAAAGTTTGTCGGTCTGGTAGCGAAACACCCTGTATATATATATATATATATATACAAGGTGATTCTAAATTTTTTTTACAATAAAAGAGGGGTGATAGTACACGTAAAGACAAACAATAATAAATAGGAGACCAAGGGTCCAAAACGTTTTCCAAAGGAGATAGCCGCCATTAAAGTTTAGGGACCAAAATTTCAAATAAACATAAAAAACGGAAAAATCGGTCGTTTGATTTGCGGTTTTCGCTAAAATTATTCTTTATGTCGGCATTTTCTTGAAATTAAATAATAAAGATAAATTTCAAAAAATGCCGATAGAGGGCGCTTTAGACTTTGGAGTAACGAACAACTATTTTTTGCCGGTATTTTTTGCATTTCATTAAATGTTTTCGTAAGCTTAGAGTCAAATTTAAATTTTGAGCTCAAAATCTGAAAGTGGTCATGGTTAAGTAGCACAAACTGAACTGTGTTGAGAGGGTTCAAATTTCAAATGATTAAAAGAAACGGAAAAATTGGTTCATTGATTTGCAGTTTTCACTAAAACTATTCTTTATGTCGGTATTTTCTAAAAAATAAATTATAAAGATAATTTTCAAAAAATGCCGATAGAGGGCGCTTTAGACTTTGGAATAACGAACAACTCTTTTTTGGCGTTATTTTTTGCATCTTTTTAAATGCTTTCGTAAGCTCAGACTTAAATTTTGAGCTCAAAATGTGAATAGTTGGGAGTGGTTAAGTAGACAAACTGAACTGTGCTCAGAGGGTTCAAATTTCAAATGATTATAAAAAACGGAAAATTTGGTAGATCCGTTTGCGGTTTTCACTAAAACTAATTTTTAAATGAGCATTTTCTTGAAAATAAATTTTAAAGATAAATTTCACAAAATGCCGATAGAGGGCGCCTTAGACTTTGGAGTAGCGTACAACTATTTTTAACTGTTATTTTTTAATCTCATTAAATGCTTTCAAATGCATAAAATTAAATTTTAGGCTCAAATTCTGAATCGTTGGGAGTGTTTAAGTAGCGAAAAATTGAATTGTGTTCGTGGAGGGCGAAGGATTAAATTTCAACTCCTGAAGACACTTCAATTTGTGCTACTTAATTACTCCTAATTATTCAGATTTTGAGCTCAAAATTTAAGTTTAAATCTAAACTTCCGAAAACATTTAATAATTTTTTGCAAGAATTTAATTAGAACAAAAAAATAATGGTTAAAATTAATTATTGGTTACTCTGAAGTTTAAGGAGCCCACTAGTGGAAGTTTTTTAAATACATCTTTAAAATTTATTTTCAAGAAGATACTGACTTAAAGAATAGTTCTATTTTAAACCGCAAACGAATCGATAAATTTTTCCATTTTCTATAATTATTTTAAATTTGAACACCCCCCCCCCCTTAAACACAGTTCATTTTGTGCTACTTAACTACTCCCTACTATTCAGATTTTGAGCTCAAAATTTAAGCTTAAGTCTAAGCTTCCGAAAACATTTAATGAGATGCAAAAAATAGTTGTTCTTTACTCCAAAGTCTAAAAGCGCCCTCTATCGACATTTTTGGAAATTTATCTTTATAATTTATTTTTAAGAAAATACCGACATAAGGAATAGTGTTAGTAAAAACCGCAAATCAATGAATCAATTTTTCCGTTTTTTTTATAATCGTTTGAAATTTGAACCCTCTGAACACAGTTCAGTTTGTGCTACTTAAACACTCCCACTTTCAGATTTTGAGCTCAAAATTTAAGTTTGACTCTAAGCTTACGAAAACATTTAATGAGATGCATAAAATACCGGCAAAAAATAGATGTTCGTTACTCCAAAGTCTAAAGCGCCCTCTATCGGCATCTTTTGAAATTTATCTTTATAATTTAATTTCAAGAAAATGCCGACATAAAGGTTAATTTTAGTGAAAACCGCAAATCAATCGAACGATTTTTCCATTTTTTAAGTTTATTTGAAATTTTGGTCCCTAAACTTTAATGGCGGCTATCTCCTTTGGAAAACGTTTTGGACCCTTGGTCTCCTATTTAGTATTGTTTGTCTTGATGTGTACTATCACCCCTCTTTCATTGTAAAAAAAATTTGGAATCACCCTGTATATATATATATATATATATATATATATATAAAACGTGTATAGATACAGAAAAAAAAAATTTATTGTACAAAAATCTACGACTATGAAACTACTTTTTTACATAGCTTCCGAAATTTTGTAGGCGCTTGTTGTAGCACCACAAGGTTTTGTATGCCTTCTTCATAGAAGGTTGCCGCCTGTGTTTTCAACTATGTGTTTCGAAATTTTAGTTTTTCAGTAACAATTTCAAGAATTAGTGATCGTGAGATTTGCGGAAATTCCATAGCAAGAGCACTAATGTAAACTTACGGTTTTGCTTAACCTCATCTTCAATTGCATGAACCAGTTCACCAGTAACCAAAGACTGGCGTCCACTTCGTTCTTCATCGTCACGTCCTTCATTAAACTGTCAGATCTATTTTCTAACCATTGAATTACTCATAGCATTTTGCCCGTAAACCTTGTAGATTTGCCGATAAATTTAACTTTGTTTAATTTTAGTTGAACTGAGAAAACGAATCACAAATCTGATTTCACAAGCGGCGGCATTTCCAATTAAGGCTGACATTCTAAATAAGCATTACAAATAACACGTCGGAAGCAGTGATCTGAAAATGGTGTACATTTATTCTTCTTCAGTCAGAGTAACTGCCTGCCGTGCATGCTCGGAATTGCGATCGCAGCGCTGCTGCGGATAGAAATAGAAACGGAACTTACTTTGTGGATATTCCTAGTATATTGATCTTGGCAGTATGGTAGGTGAATTCGTTAATCAAGTATGTAGTTCTAGTAGTTTACTTACATGGGCACACAAAATAATAAAACATGCAAAATTTGTCACCTTGTAAAATCGGAAATAACTGACTATTTGAACTTAACTGCAATGACCTTGAAAGTATTTTAGATGAGTTAGTTAGTCAAGTATGTAGCTCTTATAATTAATCCACAGAAATACGCTAATGCTTTCGATTACATTTATTGAATTGTTGGAGTTCATATCCCGTTTGAGCATCGGACATTTATATAAATTTACACTTTTAATGCAAACTTCACGTGGCGATTCAGTTATATTTGTTTGTCTAAATAAAAAATTTTATTTTCTCACTAAAGCGAACTTCGACACAGTGACACCAATTTCTTCAACTTCTATTAAATCTTATTTCTATACCTGAATTTTAAAAAACAAGAAGAAGATGAAAGAAATCAACCTACCCTTCCGACGAAGCCGGGAGGACTTGTTTTAATGATTACTGTTGCATTACCTTTGATGATTTGACTAACTATATAGTTACCATAATTATAACCTTATTTAGAGCTACGACCATTCTATGTGATTGCACGAGAAATGTCGGGAATTGTATTAAATACTTAGAAGAAAATAAGAATATGATAAGTCAAATCACAAAATTGATAAAAATATTCGAATACTAACTTTTCCAATTGTGGGGCATAATCCACACAAACGTACAATTTCATTTGTTAAGAGAGCAATTATAAATTTGGTACAAACTTATTCCTTACTTTTTTTTTTCTTGCAAAAATAACTTTAGAAAACAAAAATAAAAGAAATATGTATAAAATTCAAAAAACGAAAAAAAAGACGGTTTTTATTGAATAAGAAAAAAATGGACGAAAATTGAAATTAGAATTTAAACCGGAATAATTTATTACAAATTTTTACTAATATGAACATGTCTATGCTTAGAATACGGCTATTTAAAATTTTTAAAGATAAATAACCAGAAATGGTACTTGATCTTCAGTATTATATTGCCCATAGTAAAATATTAGTGTGTTCACAAACATATTACTAGTTCTTTATTAGTTAATAAAAACCAATTGTTAAATGTATAAATTTTATTTAATTAAATGTCAAATTTGATTGAGTCTCATTATGATATTTTTGAAGTAAAGCTGCAGACTATGTAACACTTTTGTTTCACCCTACGGTAAGTCATCAAGGAACAAGAAAACTATGACAAAAAGGCGAAGATGCATGCTCTCAATGCATTTATGAAGTAATGTTAATAACAAATGTGTAACTGAAATATTATCTGTTCGATAAACTGAAAAAAATATATTATTTTTAAAATTCTTTTAAGCTTCCCGCATGTGAAAGATGAAACTATTTCCTTTTGTAAATAAAAAGAGATATATTTTATAGGGTGGCTAGAGCACATGCTTGCTATACAGATGCTTTGGTGAGGTGTGGCTATTAATAAATTAGAAATCACTACTGTTTCAACTGCTTCCAGCTTCCAGTTCATCTGTTAAAAATTATTAGTCGTTCGGAAAGTTTAACGACTTTCCGAACGACTAATAATTTTTAATGTTAAAATGGGAAAATAAATTCTGTTTGGGAAAATAAATTCTCACTAAAAAATTCTGTTCGTTAACATGGAACAATGTGGTCTTGTATTACTCATGGACTACCGAGTTGCGTGGCAACTTTACGTTCACCCTTTAGATAAATCGTGATGCATGTGCTATCCGTTAACATTGGATATCAACAGTAGTGTCTATTAATTAAATAATAGAATTTTCCGATATGAATTAATTTTCCTAAACGGAAACGATTTTCCGAACGACCACGACCTATAGATTTTGAGAAAAATTTGGATCAGCATAGCTGCTAACTTGTACGGATTTTTCCCACCACTAAAATTAAAAAGAAACTTTTGACTTTTTTCATCGTTGGAAATCGTTACATTATAAACTAGATAGCTAATCATTATAAACTAGACAGCTAATAAAATTTATGAAGGGACTGAAACTTACATTAAGATTCTGAATAAGGTAATTATACAATTATTAATGTATGAGTTTGAAAATTAAAGGAAAATTAAAATGAAATAAATAATAGATATTATTAAGAAATAGAAAAATAGTAGATATGCCGAAAAATTAGACTAATTTAGACAAACATCGCAAAATCATTTTTTTATGTAGCACACATATATAAACTTTTTAGGAGGGAGTGATTTTTGGGTTCCTGAAGTCATATAATGAAAAATTATGAAGGAATTTTTTAAAAGCCATATTGACTGCAATAGGTAATATTTCTTTATAAAATCTATCAAAAAAAATCACTACAAACGTAGCTATAGATACCTTAAGTGACATCTTACTGTATCTCAGTTAAATTTTTGGTACCCTTTTTGTTCAAAAAGAAACGATAACATTAAAATCTGACATCACTTTGCAGTAGTAACACTTTTGCAGTATCACTATGCAATAACTATTTTACACAGAGTATAAAATAAACTTTATTTTTCAGCTGTGTCATTCGGCTTGATGTCGATTGCGCTGGTATTCGTGGCTCAAAATCTTGGAGGCATTTTGCAAGTGAGTTTTTACTTTCTGAAATTTAAATTCAGAACTAAGTCTGGATTTAGATTGTCCGGCACACAAAATTTTAATTTTGTGCTTGTAAATCTATACTAATATTATAAAGAGGAAAGATTTGATTGTTTGTTTGTTTGAATTGAATAGGCTCCTAAACTACTTGGCGGATTTGTAAAATTCTTTCACCGTTAGAAAGCTACACTATTTCCGGTGAACATAGGCTAATTTTTAATTGATTTATTCAAATGTTTTCCTTAATAATTCAAAATTTCATTATTTTTCATACAGAATCAATTAAAATTTTCCGATAAAAAATAACCATTTTTCTTTCCCGTTGCCAAGAAAATCAAATTTCTTCTTGGTATAATAATTTCTTTTTGGTAATTAATTTTCAGTTGAACAGTATCCACGTGAAAAATTAAAATAAAAATAATTCAAAGGAAAATAAATATGACGTGATACTTGGGAAAAAAGAAGTATTTTATTATATAAGACACGCGAATGTCGATTACGTGAATAAGAGGTTCTCTTTGAAAAATGGCGACATATAGAAGTAAAGTGAACGAGAAAGAATTAAATTATTAATAAAATACTTGATTTGAAAAAATATGACGTCATAGTTTAAATAACATAGGAATTTTGAAGTATTTGTTAAAAGAACAAGAGGCATGGATATATGTAGCTAATAAAAATTGGTAAATAATGACGTCACATCTATACCAATATTATAAAGAGGAAAGATTTGATTGTTTGTTTGTTTGAATTGAATAGGCTCAGAAAGTACTTGACGGATTTGAAAAATTCTTTCACCGTTGGAACTAAATGATTAAAACCTAAGTGATTTTGGATTGCCGTCTTCAGTTCGTACAGAAAACAATGTGACAAAAACAACGGCACAGCACAAATAATTTGACCGCTTTTGTTAATGAAAATCTGCCAAAATTAGTCCCAGATCAAAGATATGCTTTTGACATTATAGTCAATAGCGTGAATAACAACAAAAACAAAAATTTTTTTTGGATGCGCCAGGTAGCACTGGAAATACTTTTATAGCAAATTTAATACTTGCTAAGATAAGACAATCAGGGAAGATAGCGATAGCAGTTGCTTCGTCAGGAATCGCTGCAACCCTTCAAAAGGATAGAAAAACTGCTCATTCAACTTTTAAACTTCCACTAACCGTAAATCTTGAGCAACAATCGATATATTTTATTCGCAAAAATAGGCCTCTTGGTAAACTATTACAAGAAGCCTCATTTGTTATGTGGGATGAATGCACCATGAGCCATAGAGTAGATATAGAGGCCGTGGACAGAACCTTAAAATATCTTAGAAACTCCTCTGCTCTCATGGGCGGGATTACTTTTGTATTTGCTGGAGATTTCCGACAGACTCTTTCTGTTATTAACAGAGGTACGCGAGCAGATATCACCAAAGCGTGCTTAAAATCTTCGCCCTTATGGACTTCGATTGAAAATATAAAATTACGGACAAATATGAGAGCTCATCTTCATGGAATCATAGATAGTGATTTTCCACAGCAACTGCTTGGGGAAGGAATTTTCCCCACACCAAATTTAAGCAGAAATTGTAACATCCTTCTGGATGAGTCTTTAGGCCAAATAGTCCATAGTTTAGAATTCTTAATAGATGCAGTATACCCTGACATCGAGAATTTACTCGAAAAAGACTTTCATTGGTTGTGTTATTGGGCAATAGTGTCACCTAGGAATGATAGTGTCAACGAAATAAGCAATCTGATTATTCAAAAAGTTCCCAACCAAGTGAAAAATTTCAAATCAATTGACACCGTGACTAATACCGAAGACGCAGTCCATTATCCATATGAATTTTTAAATTCACTAAACCCTTCTGGACTGCCACCACATGAATTGACGTTAAAAATTGGAATTCCAAACATGCTTTTGAGAAATTTAAGCCCTCCGAACATGTGCAATGGGACGAGGCTACTTATAAAGGAACTGAAGGACAGTTTAACTGTCGCAACCATTATCACCTGCCCAGCAGCTGGTCAACTAGCTCATATACCGAGGATACCGATGATCCCAACTGATCTACCAATCCCATTTAAACGGCTTTAATTTCCTGTTAAAACAGATTCAGATTCAGCCAGATGGAGAGGACTACCAATTAGTTTGAGCTCAACAAGCCTCACCCAGCAATGTTTATTAAAAAAAAAATTACAGAACAATTATACAGTAAATAAAGGCATGTAACAAAAAGTAATTGAGATAATGTCCTGTAAAAACATCTTTCGCGTTAACTATTAATAAGTCCCAAAGTCAAACCTTCGAATTAGTAGGGATCGACCTACGAAAAGAATGTTTTACTCATGGCCAACTGTATGTTGACCTATCGCGGGTCGGAGCTCCTGTAAATCAATTTATTTTGCTGCCACAAAATAGAACAACATCCAATATCGTTTACAGGGAAGCTCTGACCCAATAAATTTAATAGCTTTTGTTTTGTAGGTGTAAAACTTTTTACAAACATTATTACAAATGAATGAAAAATAATACTAATAATCGAATTTTCTTTTATAATTGTACACTTTTTTAGTAACTTCACGCACAAAGAAGAGAGTATGAGTATCCTTCTATAGTAAAAAAAAACTAGCCTTAAAAGGAATGACTCCTGGAATGATGCTGATGTGGAAGATTTCCGGAACTAACGAATCCGGGTTGTCCACTCCTTCCATGAGTCGAATAGACCAATCAGGAAAGGGCTCCGTCTATGCATCGCCGTATGGGTACCATACGGCGTACCAAGAGAGGAAAGGTTACTGATGGACCACGTTTGATAGGAACCTGGACAGAACTGCGCATGGGCGAAAAGAGCGAGTCCATGTCGAAAATGGGTAGATTCGTACAATCTCGAGATGAGTTTGTTTATTAAACACCCTAGATATGTCGAATTTTTTTGACGAATATCTTTTTGTTGCTGTAATTGAATTATTTGTTTTTAAATATTATATTGTATTTCTGTTACATTAAAATAAGTTATAAAAAGTCAAATATAATAAAAAAAAAAGATGATTTAAAGGTGTGATTATTAAACTTAGCTTAATAACTTTTCCCTCGCAACATAGCGTAACTTAATCTTTTTAGAAATAGCGGCTGCATGGAGTGATTTTAAAACTTGCCAGATTGGCGGGTTTTTAAAATTATTTCTTTATATTATAGTGTATATTATTTATTTATATTATTTGCATGTATTGGATATGAATATGACGCAGATATCATATACGCACAGAGTTTAGTACAATTTTTTTCCAATGTCAATTTGGCGAAAACCTCATTTTCGTATACGAGTTACATATACATTTTTAAATTATTTTTCTATTATTTAAAAAAATAACAATAAATAAAACATTTTTTAAATATATTAAATTTTAAAAAACTAATAACTATAGAACAAAAAACATTTATATAATTTGAAAAAAGATAATTTACTGTAAATAAACAGTTTATCAAAATATAAACAAGAATAACAGGGTTACCATATTAGGCAAAATAACGCCATTTTGGCACCAAGTAAATCCCAGTGAGTATATGACATACATGTGCCCTGAATATTTAAGTTGTTAAAATTGGCGAATTTCTCGAATAGCCGCCAAGTCAGATGCCAAGCAATTGTTAAATCTGCGTTTTAGCCATAAGTATAAATGTAAAAAAAACAAAAAAAAAAACAAAAAAAAAAACAGATATGTTTTTATTAAAATTTTCAAAAATGTAGGGGGAAATATATACTTTGGAAAGGCTTATTCCGAGAACTGATAGAAGGAGAACAATCTATTTAATTTAAAATAAAATTTTACTCAGAACAAAAATGAAAACTACCTAAAAGTAATCTCCGCCTCATAGGCTATTCCCCCTAAAGTCTGAATGGTATCGGCTGGGCATTCTGCCAAGTGAGGACCTTGCATCAATGGTATATCAATACCATCGCCAACAATCGCCAAGTTTGTCGCCAACTTGGCGATATATCGCCAAATTAGGCGATCTAAATTAGTTGTCAAAAGTGACGCCAACTTGGCGATAACTGTAATATTTCGCCAAATTTTTAATTTCTTTACAACACCAGTCGTTTGATACATCATTTGAGAGGTTTGCAACTGCTTATTCATATAATGGATGTCTTGTGTGTTATCCCCCATTCTGCTCCCCAGGGGGGACACATTTTTAATTTCTTTACAACAGCAGTCGTGTTACACAAGATTTGAGAGGTCTGCAACTGCTTATTCATATTATGGATGTCTTGTGTGTCACCCCCACACTCTGCTCTGCCCAGGGGGGACATTTTTAATTTCTTTACAACACCAGTTGTGTGACACATCATTTGAAAGGTCTGCAACTGCTTATTCATATTATGGATGTGTTGTGTGTCATCCCCCACTCTGCCCCCCAGAGGGCACATTTTTAATTTCTTTACAACACCAATTGTGTGACACATCATTTGAAAGGTCTGCAACTGCTTATTCATACCATGGGGTATTGGCGAGCGCAGCAAGCAGGGTGTAGCCAATAATTTGGAATCGCGAAGGGATTACGCGGGGGGTTGGCGAGCATAGCGAGCAGGGGGGCGGGGCCCCCCTAGTGTGTGTAAAAATTTGTAACTTGAATTTTGTTTAAAATATCCGTGCGAAGCCGGATAGGGCTGCTATAATCTATATCCACAAAACAAAGTCGTGTTAGTTACACCGTTTATAACTCAAGAACGGATGGATTGATTTTTATGAAATTTTGTATGGAGGTATCTGACACCTTAGATTAACGTATAGGCTACTTTTTACCCGACTACCTAAAAGGAGGGCAATATGCTTTTAGTAGTTGAATTTAATGGGATGAAGTGGTAATAAAAGTTTGCGGTGTCAGTAGTGACACGGGACTGGGAGACTTGCTCTACCCGAAGCAAAGCGAGGGCGGGCCGCTAGTATATATATATATACATATACATATATAAATATATATATATTTTTTTTTCTTTGGGGGGGGGGGGTGCTCTAGCAATGAATACTAATAATAGTCCAGTCATTATAGTAAGTTCACCTCGGAATTCGAGATACCAAGCTGTAAGTCTGTAAATACTTGTATATTGATACCCTAAAAGTTGTCTCAAAACCTACATATGGTAGGGTGTACGCAACTATTAAATTCCAAGGTCAAAGGTCACAAAAATCGGTTTTTTGCGCTTTTTTTGTAAATATCTCATTTCCTATAGGTTTTTTGCTATTTGTATTTATTATCAATATTGTAGAATACAAAATTCTCTACAAATTTTGTTTGAAAACATTTTTCATACGTCGAACCATTTTTGAGATAGATGGCGGAGAGCGCGCGGTCACAGCATCACTTCATGTCAAACGGTGCCTCCGGTCGAAAACGCGCCATATATCATTTTTTTCCCTAACCTATCCACTTTTTATTCAGTATTAATTTATTTAACAACACTTACCCGTCCATGTAATTGCAGAATTGTTAATGAAAATATAGGAATTATATTTGAATTTTAACCTAATTAATATAATATTAATAACTTCTTACATGATGAAAAAAAAAAAATTATGAATTAATCGTTTTATTAAAAAATACTATTCAATACATGTATTTTTATTAAAAGTAAAAAAATGGAATAAAGGGTACAAAAACTATAATTTATGTTTTTAATCATCTTCTTCCTCTTCATTGTCGTCTTTCGACTGCTGGTAAATTTCAAACTGGTCTTCATTATCGTCTTCAACGACATTTGTCTCAAGTTGTTCCATGATTTCGGGGTCAAAGGTTTCATCTTCGTTAATGTCGCTCTGATATGGTTCTGCATTGAGACAAGCTTGCCCATTACATTGGCCACAAGCTAAAGAGAATTGCAAGCCCACTTTCCTGCATCCGCATCGGGAACCACAACAACTCTTGCAGTTGCAGAAAATTGTATTTAGCAAATCTTCTAGAGCAGGTGGTAAAATTGTCATGATAGGCTCCAGAAAATCGTTTTGCATTCCCCAACCCCCATACCTGCGGTTCCAAATCATGCCCTAACCAAGTTTGAACTTGATAATATACACGTTTGAAATGTTGATGAGAAGCTGCACTTGTTGGTGGAAGAATTGAAAGCTGCACAGGTTTATTAAATTTTGTAGACTTGACGTAATGCATGTAACGAAGATGATCGAGGCTTTTCACAGATTTCCGAGCATTATAGACTGCCAATAAGATTTGAGTTCCACTCTCTAATAATCTCTGGGCCGAACTATTTTCTTCCTCAAATGCTGCAGCTAGTTCCTCCAAATTCGTCAGTTTCTCAAAAACTTTTTAAAATGATTTTTTTCCCTTTTTAAAAAGCGCAGAAGTTGTGTCACAGCCACTTAATGCATGCAGAAATAAAATATGTGGTTTGGAATGAGGATAATTATCAAAACTTTTAGTCGAGTATATCTCCGTTTTTACATTTCCTTTCCCAACTTTTTTAAAGAAAATTTCTTGTTCGTAAGACAGTGTACGCCCAATTAAAATGACAAGTAAATCAATACCTTGTCCTATTATAACTGCAGTTTTTTCAGACTTTGATTCTTCAATTGCAGTTTCAACAATAAGAACATCCGCATCATCTCTGGCTTGTTTAGTAGTAATATTTGCAGCTTGTAATTTTTCAGTTAAGGTATTAATGAGCATATCTTTGTTATTTCGATTTGATAAGAATTTTTCTTGAGTAACTCGTACAACCATTGTTTCATCTAAACAGACTTTATACGTTTTTGAAAGTGCAGCAGTTCTTCCCTGCTGCTCCATAGCTTTTATGTTCTTACTGTAGTCTGAATATTCGCCAAATACAACAATTATTTTGGAACTGTAATGCCTTTTTAAATAATTAATGTATTTATCAAAAATAATAGATAAAGTATCTTCTCTGCTCCATACAACATGATGAAGAAGAAATCCGCCATCAATAATGAACGAATATTCAAGGTGATTCAATAATGAATCACCTGACTTAGATGATAAAATACGAGGCTGTGGGTGATAAACTGCTGAAACTTCATACTGTACTGTATTACTATAAGAAGTTGCAAATCCCAAACTAGATAAAATATCCAATAGTCTTTTAGATCCATATCTTCTGTGAAGAAATACAGAAAGGCTCAAAAGTAACTGTGATGAAAAAGAATGTTCCCGTATGGCAGCCATGATTGCATGGCTTATTGAAGTACATTTTGTTTTTAAATGATCAATTTGTCCTTTCCTGTTTCTGACGATGACTTCTTCTAAGAAATGTAATAAAGTTTTTGGAATTTCTTGATTAACATTATCCAACATTTTATTAGGAGGTGGATAAGATTTAGTTTCAACTATAGATGTTCGGATATCTTCTCTAATAATTGCTGCTACAGCTTCTACAATTCTTAGCCTTTTTGCTTCAGGATCTATTTTTTTACTTTCGTACCAAGCTTTTGATAGAATATCAGCTTGTTCATCACGGAAAGAAATGATTGTGAAAGCTCCAACTTTCTTCGTAATTACGATATCGGTTAAATACTTCTGTTGTAGTCTTGTAATGATAGTTTTATCATCTGGCACATACCCTGTCAAGACATCTTTAAGCTCTTTTAGTGTGAATTGAGAATCATTATTATTTTCGATGTAATTGAAAATCTCTAACATAGCTTCTGTAACTTGATTATCTTGACGAGGTTTCTCAAGAGACGATGATGATGATGATTTATTTGAAAAGTTTGTAAAGCAAGCAGCATGGTACTTCGCTTCAGCAGCGACCAAATCATACTGTAAAATTATACGACTTTTCACCAATTCCCCGAAATCATGCGCACGTTCTTCTGCTTTTTTGATAACATTATCTTTGAACTCAAGAGTACTCACATTTTTTATCTTCCGCCTGTATTTTTTTCTTTTCTTTTTCTCTGCAGCCTCATCAGCAACTTCGCCACAAAATAAACATTGATTCTTAAAATCAAACACTGCACCTCGTTTTTTACAGAGTACTAATGAAGAAGTTAGAGTTTATCCTTCTTTTTGTTTCCGTTTTGCTGCTTGCATACAGTTTTTACTAATGTAAACACTTCGGCACTTTTCATGCACTTTAACAGAGGTTACTGATTTTAAATAATCAATTTTTCCGTCGTTTCGTTCGACACTTGCTGTTCGTAGAGTTTTCATACCGCGCACTACGTCAATAAGCGATTCACCACTCGAATCTGACTTATTACATAGAAAACATAAATCAGCCATATTTCTTGAAATTGTACGTCCGTAGTTACCAAGAACAGTTTCCTGAAATAAAGAGAAGACGGTCGTAACTATACTATACAATGCATAAAGAAAAAGATAAAATATAATATAATAGTTAATAAAAATTGATAAATATTTATAATCATTGATTTATCGATAGTTCATCAACTATATATGGCGCGTTTTTGGCCGGAGGCACCGTTTGACCTGAAGTGATGCTGTGACCGCGCGTTCTCCGCCCTCTATCTCGAAAACGGTTCGACGTATGAAAAATGTTTTCAAACAAAATTTGTAGAGAATTTTGTATTCTACAATATTGATAATAAATACAAATAGCAAAAAACCTATAGGAAATGAGATATTTACAAAAAAAGCGCAAAAAACCGATTTTTGTGACCTTTGACCTTGGAATTTAATAGTTGCGTACACCCTACCATATGTAGGTTTTGAGACAACTTTTAGTGTGTCAATATACAAATATTTACAGACTTACAGCCGGGTATCTCGAATTCCGAGATTCTTACCTAATTTAAGCTTAAATGACTGGACTATAATAATTTAAAAAACCTTAAAGTTGAAAAAAAAGTATTTAAATTGATTGGACTATGTGAAATGTTGTTTTCCATTATTATTCGATTCATTTATGTGCATTTTTTTTTTAAATAATTCCAGTTGGTTTAAAGTTAAAAATAATTAAAAACCCTAAAATTGTAAAAAAAAGAAAAAAGAAAAAAAAAGAAAAAAAGAAAGAAAGAAAATACAACTTAGCTTTAATGAATGTCGAACCAGAAACCTTTTGGTTAGAAAACTGAGGCGTTAGAGCACTACACTGAAAATAGGGATCTGAAATGCGTTCCTAAATTAAAGTTCCATAACAAAGTGTTAATGAATGTATAAAATTGAAACTGGTGTTATACACAATTGAAATGCAAAAAACTTCTTTAAACACCATAAAATAAGTTAACTGCGCAAGGCCTTTCGAAAGAACTTAGTCTTTCTTCGTCAGGCGCAAAAAGACGTGCGTCCACAATGAATGTAGCGGCACGACTGAAGGGGAATGCGGGAGGGAGAGGGAGCAAGCAGAAGGAACAGCCAATAGGAAAGAAGAAGGCAACAGCCAATCACGGAAGAGCATAAACAAAACTAGATAGACAATGAAGGAGAGGAAAGGAAGAAGGGGGGGAAGGGAAATGGGAAAAAAGCGGGGTAAATTAAAAAATTAACTAAAAGGAGAGATTAAAATGAAAAATGTATGCAAAAATATATAAATTAGTAATAAAAAAATAAAATAAAATAAAATAAAATAAAATAAATAAATAAAAAAAATAAATAAAAATAAAAATAAAAATAAAAAAAATAAAAAAAATAAATAAATAAGTAAATAAATAAATAAATAAAATAAAATAAAATAAAATAAAAATACATAAAAATAAAAAATAGTTTACAATTATAAACACACATGAATATACCTGAAAAATAGTATACATAATATATATATAAAAAAATAATAATAATAATAATTAAATAATAAACTAAATTATGAAGCAGTGCTGAAAAGATTCTTCCAGGCAACGGAGAGGGTTTTAGAATCAGATTTATCATTAACAATAATATCACGATTAATATAAATAGCTAAATTTTCAAGAAAGTCTAACTCAGAGGAACTATTGGCATTAAAAATAATTTTAGCAGTTTGAAAATTGAAACTATGGCCGGAATCCCAAGAGTGTTTAGCAACAGAAGATTTAGAAATTTCTTGATTAATGACATACCGAGAGTGTTCTTTTAGGCGTTTTTCGAGATTTCTTTTAGTTTGACCAATATACGATAAATCACAGCCATTACAAGGAATATTATAAATACCCCATTTTTGGAGGTCAGGGACAGGACATTTCATGGAAGGAAATTTTAATTTATTGACTGGTTTAAAGATAACATTAAAATTGAAACGTCTTAAAACTTTAGCTAATTTAAAACATAAAGGAGGATAAAAAGGGAGGACGACCAAATTATCAGGTTTACTTTTATCAATATTAGAAAGAGTGGAATTGTTAGGGGGTCTATTGAATTTGCTCACAGCAGTATTAATGATAGAAGGATTGAATCCACGTTTTACAGCAACAGATTTTAAGTAATTGAGTTCATTCTTAAGAGATGCAAAATCGGAACAAATTTTGAGAGCACGATAAACATAAGTATAAAAAACACCGATCTTTTGATTGACAGGATGATTTGAGAGAGCATGGGGTGGATTAGAGACAGAAAAAGGTTTTCTATAAACACAAGTTTTGAAAGAAGAATCACATTTGGTAACTAAAACATCAAGGAAAGGGAGTTTATTACAATTCTCTAACTCAAAAGTAAACTGAATATGAGGATCAATAGAATTGACAGTTTGAAGAATTGTAGAAATATCAAATGGATTATCCAATAGGACGAAAGTATCATCAACATAACGAATCCAACATTTAAAATTGATCAGATTTAATAATTTATCTTCAAAGTAATGCATATAAATATCACAAAGAATGGGAGATAAAGGATTACCCATACTTAAGCCTTCTAGCTGTTTGAAAAATTTATTATCGAATTGAAAAGTAGTAAGAGTTAAGCAAATTTTAGTTAAATTAACATAATCTTTGACCTCAATATCCAAGAAATGAAATTCACGTAATCTTTTTTCCAAGCAAGAAAGAGCGCCTTCAATCGGGACATTAGTAAATAAAGATTTGACATCAAGAGAAAGCATAGAACAATTCGATGGATTAATACTTTTTAATTTACTAACGAAATCATAAGAATTTTTTACAGTATGAGAATTAGCAATGCATAAAGGCGAGAATATGGAAGCTAAAAATTTGGCAAGAGGATAAGTAACAGTACCAATATTAGAGACAATAGGTCTTAAGGGAATATTGGTTTTGTGAACTTTGGGTAAAGCATAAAAACGAGCACAAATGGGTGCAGAAGGAATAACACAATGTTTAGTGTTGTCATTTAGAACAACAGAATTCTTAACAGCTTTAGTGAGAGTGGCAAGATGCGAATTAGTGGGATCTTTTTTAACTTCAATATAAGGACCTTCAGATAAGAGAGCATGAACTTTATCAGAATAATCATTTTTATCCATAAGAACAATTTGACCCCCCTTATCAGCTTTAGTAATAATAAGATTATCATTGGACTTAAGCTCATTCAGAGCAATATGCTGGGGACGTGAGAGATTAGGTTTATATTTAGAAACATTAGAAGAAATAGTATCAGCAAGAATGTGACGAAGGGTTTCTTTTTTAAAAGGAGAAACTTTACTATGTTTAAAGGAAGACTCAATAGGAGCAATCAATTTGGTGAGAGAAGGTTTGCAAAAAATCGATTTTCACCGGTCACCAAACTTTCGCTTTCGGTCACCAAATTGATTGCTCCTATTGAGTCTTCCTTTAAACATAGTAAAGTTTCTCCTTTTCAAAAAGAAACCCTTCGTCACATTCTTGCTGATACTATTTCTTCTAATGTTTCTAAATATAAACCTAATCTCTCACGTCCTCAGCATATTGCTCTGAATGAGCTTAAGTCCAATGATAATCTTATTATTACTAAAGCTGATAAGGGGGGTCAAATTGTTCTTATGGATAAAAATGATTATTCTGATAAAGTTCATGCTCTCTTATCTGAACGTCCTTATATTGAAGTTAAAAAAGATCCCACTAATTCGCATATTGCCACTCTCACTAAAGCTGTTAAGAATTCTGTTGTTCTAAATGACAACACTAAACATTGTGTTATTCCTTCTGCACCCATTTGTGCTCGTTTTTATGCTTTACCCAAAGTTCACAAAACCAATATTCCCTTAAGACCTATTGTCTCTAATATTGGTACTGTTACTTATCCTCTTGCCAAATTTTTAGCTTCCATATTCTCGCCTTTATGCATTGCTAATTCTCATACTGTAAAAAATTCTTATGATTTCGTTAGTAAATTAAAAAGTATTAATCCATCGAATTGTTCTATGCTTTCTCTTGATGTCAAATCTTTATTTACTAATGTCCCGATTGAAGGCGCTCTTTCTTGCTTGGAAAAAAGATTACGTGAATTTCATTTCTTGGATATTGAGGTCAAAGATTATGTTAATTTAACTAAAATTTGCTTAACTCTTACTACTTTTCAATTCGATAATAAATTTTTCAAACAGCTAGAAGGCTTAAGTATGGGTAATCCTTTATCTCCCATTCTTTGTGATATTTATATGCATTACTTTGAAGATAAATTATTAAATCTGATCAATTTTAAATGTTGGATTCGTTATGTTGATGATACTTTCGTCCTATTGGATAATCCATTTGATATTTCTACAATTCTTCAAACTGTCAATTCTATTGATCCTCATATTCAGTTTACTTTTGAGTTAGAGAATTGTAATAAACTCCCTTTCCTTGATGTTTTAGTTACCAAATGTGATTCTTCTTTCAAAACTTGTGTTTATAGAAAACCTTTTTCTGTCTCTAATCCACCCCATGCTCTCTCAAATCATCCTGTCAATCAAAAGATCGGTGTTTTTTATACTTATGTTTATCGTGCTCTCAAAATTTGTTCCGATTTTGCATCTCTTAAGAATGAACTCAATTACTTAAAATCTGTTGCTGTAAAACGTGGATTCAATCCTTCTATCATTAATACTGCTGTGAGCAAATTCAATAGACCCCCTAACAATTCCACTCTTTCTAATATTGATAAAAGTAAACCTGATAATTTGGTCGTCCTCCCTTTTTATCCTCCTTTATGTTTTAAATTAGCTAAAGTTTTAAGACGTTTCAATTTTAATGTTATCTTTAAACCAGTCAATAAATTAAAATTTCCTTCCATGAAATGTCCTGTCCCTGACCTCCAAAAATGGGGTATTTATAATATTCCTTGTAATGGCTGTGATTTATCGTATATTGGTCAAACTAAAAGAAATCTCGAAAAACGCCTAAAAGAACACTCTCGGTATGTCATTAATCAAGAAATTTCTAAATCTTCTGTTGCTAAACACTCTTGGGATTCCGGCCATAGTTTCAATTTTCAAACTGCTAAAATTATTTTTAATGCCAATAGTTCCTCTGAGTTAGACTTTCTTGAAAATTTAGCTATTTATATTAATCGTGATATTATTGTTAATGATAAATCTGATTCTAAAACCCTCTCCGTTGCCTGGAAGAATCTTTTCAGCACTGCTTCATAATTTAGTTTATTATTTAATTATTATTATTATTTTTTTATATATATATATTATGTATACTATTTTTCAGGTATATTCATGTGTGTTTATAATTGTAAACTATTTTTTATTTTTATGTATTTTTATTTTATTTTATTTTATTTTATTTATTTATTTATTTACTTATTTATTTATTTTTTTTATTTTTTTTATTTTTATTTTTATTTTTATTTATTTTTTTTTTATTTTTTATTTTTTTTATTTTTTTTTTATTTTTTTATTTATTTTTTTTTATTACTAATTTATATATTTTTGCGTACATTTTTCATTTTAATCTCTCCTTTTAGTTAATTTTTTAATTTACCCCGCTTTTTTCCCATTTCCCTTCCCCCCCTTCTTCCTTTCCTCTCCTTCATTGTCTATCTAGTTTTGTTTATGCTCTTCCGTGATTGGCTGTTGCCTTCTTCTTTCCTATTGGCTGTTCCTTCTGCTTGCTCCCTCTCCCTCCCGCATTCCCCTTCAGTCGTGCCGCTACATTCATTGTGGACGCACGTCTTTTTGCGCCTGACGAAGAAAGACTAAGTTCTTTCGAAAGGCCTTGCGCAGTTAACTTATTTTATGGTGTTTAAAGAAGTTTTTTGCATTTCAAAAGTGTTAATGATTTCTCCATTTTCCTGCTTTGACATCGGTTTCCTTAGCTTAGCAAAATAGATGGTTATTATTGTCCGAACTCTCTGAAATTTTAGTGGAACGTAAATATAACTAAAACCAAGCCTTTTTTTCAAATTTCATTAAAAAATATGCATATTTAAGAAGGAAAACGTTTAGTTAAAATCGAAAGAAACCCCAAAAATATTCCTTTTTTTTTTTTTTTTTTTTTTTACGAAGTTTTTAAATATTTTATTTTGTAAAAAAATGTTTTTACTCCTTCAAATGTTTGAAATTTTTGTAGGTGATGCAAATCTAGTCTGTTGAGGCTTTCTAAAAAGATTGTATTAACACCTTAACTGGCAATTTCTTTTCTGTTCAATAAATTGTAAATAACGGATTCTCACCACAATTTTTTAAATAAAATATTCGTAACATTTCCGCCTTTAAATAGATGAAATAATTTTTTTTTTAAATTACGTGTCAAAAAGCTTTAAATGATGAATTAACCCATTAGTGCCAAGCGTCCCTTTTTAGAGACGATCTTAAAAAAGGCAACAAAGCACTTTTCACATCAGTAAATAGAAAGATAAATAAGCACTGTTTTTAACGAGACAAATTCCCGAATAAATTAAAATAGAAGTTATTCGTTTTTTAAAAGTAGTGGGAAACCCAAAATTTCATTTTTAATGAAGAAAATGATTTGGGCATTAATGGGTTAAGCAAATTCGTCCTTCCCGAACGGCGTACGGGCAAATCAGTTAAGGGGTTAAAATACAGAAGTTTAGTTACTTTTAACGTGTAAAAAATTTCCTCCTCATGGCCCGTAAAATGACCTGCATTTAATGGTAAATTTGAAAGAGTTAAAATTCATATTTTAAAAAACTAATTGCACTATCGTTTCGAAGAAGGTTTCAGCTTTATAAGCGTATTTTTGGTTTGTCAGAAATTTGAATCAAACGGAGGTGTTACAATAAGAGGGGAAAACTTTTTTGGAAAAACGACCTTTTTTGAAAATTTTCTTTCAGATGGTTAACTGCGACATATATATATATATACACTGCTCAAAACAATTAAAGGATATTGTAGTTTTAGGTGGATTTTGTATCTAGGAAACTTTTTAGCTGATTGATACATGGTCGACAGACATAGTAGGGTATATGAGAATAAATTACACATGTTTGGCAGAAAAAAAAATGCATTTTATTGCGCATTTGTGTACAAAAGGAAAAAAACACAATTTGTGCATATGAGAAAAAAAGAATAAGAAAAGGCTTCAAAGAAAATCATTTTCAGTAGGGGGTATGGTTTCCACGGGCGGCCAGCAACGTTGAACACCTTTGAGGCATGGACTCAATGAGGCTATTAATGACGAGTTGGGGTATTCTGCCCCACTCTTCCAGAAGAGCTCTTTCGAGTTCTTGGAGAGTTTGTGGGGGTTGTTGGCGGCCAGAAACTCGTCTTCTTAGAGCGTCCCAAACTTGCTCGATTGGATTCATGTCTGGAAAACGCTGGCCATTCCATTCGAACGATTCCTTCCTCGAAAAGGAAATCCTCCACCAGGTTTGCACAATGTGGCCTGCAGTTATCGTCCATTAAAATGAAGTTATCTCCGATTGCTGCAGCGTAAGGGACTACAATAGGTCTGAGGATCTCATCCCTATATCGGCGACCAGTCAGAGCTCCATCTCGAATGATGTAGAGGTCAGCGCGCCCGTCAATGGAGATACCCCCATACACCAACACTCCTCCACCGCCAAATCTGACACTTTCGTGCACGAACGCAGGATTATTCTTACTGCCACGGTCCTTCCAAATGAAAATACGCCTATTATCCGGATGCACAGAAAAACGGGACTCGTCAGAAAACAGAATATTGCTCCATTCATTTCTCCTCCAGTTGACATGCTTGGTTGCCCACTCCCTGCGGTCGCGACGATGCCTTGATGTTAATCTAACACATACCATCGGTCGGCGAGCATACAGACCTACAGCATGGAGCCGGTTTCGGACAGTCTGAGTTGAAATTGTGGTGCCTGTAGCCGAGCGAAGGTGTTGTTGGAGAAGAGTAGCGTTCATGTTTCGGTGTCTCCGAGCTGTTAACGCTAAATACCGATCTTCATTGGGCGTTGTTGCCTGTCTACGACCTTGCCCTAGTCTTCGGCCTGCACATCCACTCTCCAAAAAACGGTTCCAGATCCTGGAAATGGCACTTTGTGACACTCGAATGGCTTGCGCTACTTCGGCTTGAGTTTGGCCCCCTTCTAACCTACCAACAATTTTCCAAGCTCCTGAATTTGTCAAATGACTTCGCTGAGACATCGTACTCATCGAAACAAAGCAATCACTGAATGCCGATCATCCTTGTCTTCATTCTCTTTTATCCAGTTGAAAGTCAAATTTCATTCGCTGCCGCTGAAGCGATGTTTTTGACGTCGAACTCAAAATTTGCATAGTCCACAGTTTGAAAACCAGAAAAATTTGCATTTGTGATTCTCTTCTTCTATTTTCGGCAAAAAAAATTTCGTTTATATCTTTATTTTATATAAAACTTCAAATATCTTTTAATTGTTTTGAGCAGTGTATAAAAAATCCCTGTCGGCTTGACCTATAGGCGGAGGTAGATTTCGAAGAGTGCTCATTCCAACAATAAAAAAAAAGAAATTTGATTTCAGATGAGCCCAGTTTAACAACTTTATTTGGCCGCTTTGTAAAAATTTTTAATTTCATTTTTCTGTAAGAAATGATTTTATCAGAATCATCTTAAGCTAAATTCGGTTCAAATGCCCATTTTGACAACATATTTTGAAATATATTTTGACTTTATTAAAAAATCGCCCAATACGGCACATTATATAATTCCTAAATAACAAAAAAAAACTGTCAACTGAATGCGTTTGAGAGCAAAATTGAATTTAAATAACCAATTTGTTATTTGAATATACCAACAATTATTTAATCAAGATCACTTTGGGAAATTTTGTGCGAAGTGCTCACTTTGACAGCTTTTTTTAAATATATATTTAGCCTTTATCAAAAACTGACCAATACGGCTCATTACACAGTTCCTAAGTAACAAATAACTGTCAATTGAATGCGTTTGAGAGCAAAATTGAATTTAAAAATGAGTCATAAAATAACCAATTGTTATTTGAATACATCCTCAATTCTTTAAACATCATCGCTTTGGGAATTTTTTTTTTTTTGCGAAGGACCCACTTTGACAGCTTTTTAAAAAATAGCCATTATCAAAAAATTGATGAATACGCCCATTATATAATTTCTAAATAACAAAAAATTGTCGGTTGAATGCGTTTGAGAGCAAAACTGGATTTAAAAATGAGTCATAAAATAACCGATTTGTTATTTGAACACATCCTCAATTCTTTAATCATTATCGCTTTGGGAAATTTTGTGCAAAGTGCCCATTTTGGCAGCCTTTTTTGAAATATATTCGGCCTTTATCAAAAAACTGGCCAATTCGTCTCACTATATAGTTCCTAAATAAGAGAACCTTTAAACTGGATGCGTTTGAGAATAAAAATGGATTTAAAAATGACTCAGAAAAAACGCAATTTGTTATATTTCCTCATTTTTTCAATCACTATTACTTCGGGAAATTCTGTTCAAAATACGCTTTTCGGCAGCCTTTTTTGAAATATATTCTGCCTTTATCAAAACACTGGCCAATACGTCACATTATGTAGTTCTTAAATAAGAGGATCTGCCATTTGGATTCGTTTAAAATCAAAAATGAATCAGAATGTAAGCAGTTTGGATTTGAGGTTTTTCCTCCAACTCCTATTTTTGTTTAATTTATTTTTGATATAAGAATTGGTCCTATGAAAAACTTGTTAATATAAAAGTTGTAGATATTATTGAGAAGATGTAAAACAAATTTAATATAAATTTAATTAGATTTCATTGCTTAAGAATTGAGTAAGTTATGGATTTTTTTCTTCCCCCCCCCCCTTTTTCTTTTCGTTTTTGATTTTTTTCATCGGTAAAAGTTGGTCCTATCAAAAACTTGTAAATAAAAAAGTTTTAGATAATGTTGAGCACATTTATAAAAAATTTATTTGTATTTGATATCTTGAGAATTGACGAAGTTACGATTTTTTTCTCCCAAAAACCCTGTTTTTTTTTCGCCCCTTGAGCCCATTTTTATCTTTATCAAAAATCTGTCATGCATAAACTTTTAACCCGTTTTTAGAAGTAATATAAAATTTAAACTGATTCGATATCTATTTTCATTAAGAAGTTATTGCGTTTCTTCTGTTTTCACAAAAACCCTTCCTATTTCTAGCCCCTTAGTCCTATTTTGCCCATTAACAAACTCCACCGAGATTTTATGCCCCTTGATTTTATGTAAAAGTTTGAAGACGATCTGAGTATAATTATGGAAGTTATCATGTCCAGAAGAAAGTGATATACACCGATAGATAGATAGATAGATAGATTTATACTAATAAAAGAACAAAACGCTCTGTCTGTCTGAGTGTGTGTCTGTCTGTGTGTCTGCGATGGCTAACAAAATCTACGGCACGTACGAAGCTCAAAATTTTTTTGAGTAGCCCAATATCTCTCCTGGTGCACCTGAAGCTCTGAATTTTAATTTTTTGATTAGTTTCATAGATATTAATTATGAAGCGGAACTCACTCTCTTCAAAAACTCATTTTTTGTTTTAACGTTCGGGGAAAGAAATCATTTGCACATGCGCACAGACCCTTTTACGCACCTTGACGAAAGAAGAAGCATTTATCGGCGTTTATTTCTGTTTTTGGATCTTTTTGTTTACATCCAAATCAACCAAACTACTCGGCGCAGTTAAACTTAAGAGACATATTTCGAAAGATCATATTTTTAGGTCTCAAATGCAATAATCAATTCGAAAAAAATGTTGCAGTTAACCCTTTGAAAACAAATATTCAAAAATGGTCGTTTTTTCAAAACTATTTTTCTCCCTTTTGTCAATACCCCTCCAGAGCGTAATTTTTAAGATATAAACAAGCCAAAAAAAAAAAGATGTTAAAGTTGAAACTTTCTTCAAACCGATGGTGCAACTGGTTTTAAAATATTTGGATTTTAACCCTTTCAAATACACTGGCAAAAGAAGGTCTTTTTGCGACTCGCAGAGAGGATATTTTTTCTATGCTAAAATTATCTTAACATACATATTTCAACTCAATCTTTTAAAATCTTCTAAATAGAACAATCTTATACTCCCTACAGAAAATTCGAAACGTTCGGACCGATAGAAATATTTTTTACAAAATAAAATGTGCGAAAATTTTGATGAAATCAATAAAAACGGATAGTTTTCATTGCGGTTTTGCCTTAGCAAAGCGCAATCCCATAGGTACTGGCAAACAAAAAATACATATTCTTCAAACTTAAAAACATTCTTATAATAGATGAGGATATTGGTTTTTAAAATATAAGATTTAACCCTTTCAAATACACCGGCAAAAGGAGGTCAGTTTGCGACTCACGGATGGAATATTTTTTCTACGCTAAAAGTATCTAAGCGTACATATTTCAGCACAATCTTTTAAAAGCATCTCAACAGACCAAATTTACACCTTCTTAAAAATTTTTGAAACGTTCGGACGAGTTGAAATATTTTTTACAAAATAAAAAGGGCGAAAAATTTGTCGAAATCAATAAAAACCAGATCGTTTCATTTCGGTTTTGCCTTTGCAGGGCGCAATTCTATATATGTCCTGACAAACCGAAAATATTTTCTTAAAGCTAAACCATTCTCATATTATATGTTGCAATTTGTTTAAAAAAAATATGAGATTTAACCCATTCAAATACACTGACAAACATGAATTACATACATCCCGGCACACGGAGAATACATTTTTGCTACGCTAAAAGTATCTAGATGTTCGTATTTTAGCACAATCCTTTTAGAGCCTTTCAATAAACCAGATTAACATTACTTTCGAAAACTTTGGAACTTTCGTATGGATAGAATTCTTTTTTTACAAAATAAAATATGTGAATTTTTTTATGAATCCAGTAAAAACCGGAGTGTTCCGTCGCGGTTTCGTTCGCTTTCGGTTCGCATAGTTTCCAAAATATCAAATTACATATAGAATAAAATACCAAACAGTATGTGCTTTAAATTCAATAACTTTTCGCGATTTTTCTATTTAAAAATATAAATTTTGACAAAATGGACTTAAAGATATAAAATCATAGAAATTTGTGTTTAATTTACGGGTCATTTAGAAAACAAGTAACACATTTGAAAACTGAATAAGACCACGGGCCCAGGCAACGCCGGGAAGGTCAGCTAGTATATATATAAACGTTTTTTACTGATGGTAGTTTTGGGGTCTAGTAGTCATGATCGGTGTAGATCTGCAAAAAATTTTCAGAAATTCCAACATAGGAGAGAATGCAATAGGTAGTATTTCATACGAAATCTACCTAATAATTGCACCATTTGAAACGTGAAAATTTAGTGTTTTTTACTATGTTTTTCAATTTTAACTGTACTGAAAGGTTTGGCAATTTAGACTAAAACAAAACAATAAATAAAAGAAAAGAGAAAAGAAGTCGAAAATCTTTCTTCCCTTCTTTTCAGTGCGTAAATGCGTTTGTGTAAGTTTCTTAATTTCCCAAACTAATCAAAAAATAAAAATTCTGAGCTTCAGGTACATCAGGAGAAACCTTGGACTATATTTACAAAAAAATTTAGCCTCGTACATGCCGTAGTTTTTGCTAGCCGTCGCAGACACACAGACAAAGCGAAATGTTATTTTATTAGTATAGATAACCAAGGACATAAAAGCATGCTTAGGAAAAAAATATTGATAATTTCAATAGATTGTTTCAGATTTAATATACATATTTAATGTACACTAACAATATCACAAATCCTATTTATATGAAGAATATAAATTATGCGTTTAAGTAAGTAGAGTTTTAGAAATTTATTAATAATTTCGTATAGGAATTATTAGTGAAAGAAATCTCCAAAGATCATCATCTACAATCAGCATTTTGATTTTGGTCATGTCAATGTATTAAGCGCATAGTTCGATTACATATCTTTAATTTGTGTTTTATTTATATTCTATTGATCAATGAATATTTTAACTTCGTTATGTAATACAATCTGGAAGCAAATACTGAGCTCTTTATATTAATTTAAGCGAAAACGGATCTATATACGTAATTGTCTGAACGTGATAGATATAGATTTTAAAAAATATTCATACTTGAAAATTATTTTTAAATCTATAATAATGGAGTAAATTGAGATACAATTTTCACACAAAATGCATTTGAAAGAATATGTTTTTCCCCCATTCAACGGTGTAAAATTGAAAATGTGCAATGTTTAGAAGCTTAAAATTTACGGTGAACATCAAATTTAATCGTCTGATTTTGCCACCGTCAAAATGACGTCAGAGTCATTGACGGATATATTTGTTCTTTATAACAAGTAATATAGATTATAATTTAATATACAGGATAGTTATAAATAAAGTTACCCCGATTGGAAAGTGCAGGTAGACAGATATTGATAAAACTAGATAAATACATTAAATGAACCCTAGGGGGGAAAATTTACGTAAAAAAATCGATAGGTGGCTATTTTAGCCCCTAAAGAGCGAAAGAGAAAGAATGAGCATTACTGGTGAAGCCTAGTTAAAACCAGTGCTAAATGAAGTGGTGCACTATCATTCATGACAAAGTATTCTCTTTCTGATAAAGCAGCTCGTTCTATGTCCCCTGAAATTAAGCTGTTTTTTATTGTTAATTTCTTTTTCCCATGGTCCATTTAATGTATTCCCGAAGTCTCATTGATATCTGTCTAACAAAACGGACTTTACGTAGTTTCAAACAGGATAACTTTAATTAAAACTACCTTGCATATTGCTTTTATCTAATTTTTTATCTCAGAATTACAGCAAAACCCCGATCTATCGTTCACGCATTCATCGTTTTCCCGCATTTATCGTTTTCTTTCTACGGTTCCTGCACAAATCTATACCATTAAAATTCGACCGTATGTTGTATGTATGTATGTACTAGTATTAAAAAATGCTCTGACGAGCACCAAAAAAGGTTAATATGTTTTAAAGTATGAAAAAGTGTTTGACAAGAGATTTTAATTGAGAATGAGAAAAGACAAGGCTGCAATTCACTGTCAATGCCAAATTTGAAAAAATCATATTTGCGCTTTTTTTACATAAAAGAAATTTGCGTAAAACTTTCTATCTTTACTTTTTAGTAAAACTTTCAATCGTGCTTTACATGTTAACTGCATTGTTGACTCTGCACTGCAACTGCAACAAATCAGTTTTCTGTGCTGTTTTATACTGCGACAGTTTATGGTGGGACGGCGTGAATGTGATACGCTGCAGGCAGTGTTGAATGCAGGAGGTGGGCCGGGGGGGACATTTCCTACCGAAAGTATCAAATACCCCCCCCCCCCAATAAACTTTAGATTTTGTGTTTTTAATGGTAAAAAAGTATAATCCCCTTAGAATTCTATTGTTTCCCCCTCGAAACCACAGAAGACCCTCCCGGAGAAAAGTGTCTGAATTCAACACTGGCTGCGGGAACTATGGTTTTTGGCCCTATTTTGCTTTACATTCATGTTTAATCACATGGTGTCTTTTCTAATTATGCGTTTACACTACACAATTTTATCGTAACAGTGACTGATTTCTTTTATAGGGAAAAAGCGCAAATATGATTTTTTCAAATTTGGCATTGACAGTGAATTGTAGCCAAGAAGGGGCCCCTTGTCCTTTCTCATTCTCAATTAGAAGCTCTTCTCAAACACTTTTTCATACTTTAAAACATATTAACCTTTTTTGGTGCTCGTCAGAGCATTTTTTAATACTAGTCATTTAAATTTTTTGATAATTATATATTGAATATAAGAAAACCTCAGTTGCTTTTAAATATTCCCAGTACTTTTTCTTATTTCGTTCAACATTGAACTATTTAATCAATGGACAAAAAACGTGAAAAAACGAAATTAATTTTAATTTGTTTGTACAGAAATTGACAGATTCAATTAATTTTAGATAGTACATATTTTGTAGAAAAATAATGCGAATAGAAATTTTTATTCTTTTCGCATAGGATTCGTACCATTCTTATCTACTTGTTTTAAAAATCAGATGTTATAAATATGAAATATTTCCGCCATTAGCGCGATTTTTGTGATCATGGCACCCAAAGGTCGCTAAACATAATTTTGTAGTCAATGCACATAAAAACGAATTTTCCCATTTAAAATAAAAAATAAAAAATTAAGTGAAATATTTTTATTTCTCCTTCCTGATAGCTATTGGAATCGCTTATTCCAATTATTGAATAATATTCTAGGACATTTTCAGGAAAATTATTGGTTAAATTATCTTCCTTGGAGAAAGTCGTTCGAAATACAGCCTTAATAGATTTGCGCCAAACCAAGGATGAAAATATACTGAAAATTCATTTCTAGTATTTTTTGTGGTACTTCTAGGTATCTCGTCGACCAAAAAATTATCGCCAAACTATAAGATTAAATGACAATAACGGGTGATCGTGAATGTCACATTCAATGACATTAAATGCGATTTAGGTGTTTAGAATGTCATTAAGTGATTTTTATTTCGACTTTTTATTAAATATTCTACTAATTATTTGTTTTTTCGTCATTTAAAATAAAAATTATGTCAACATGTATAATTTGGCTATTAGTTTGACGATTGGTATAATTTGGCGAAATTGGTCGACGGGATAACCTAGAAGTACCTTATTTGTAAAATTGACATTGAAATCACCAGCTGTAATTAAATTTTTATATAATATACAGTGGAACCTCAGTTCACGATCATAATCCATTCTTGTATCTGACTTTCTGTATGTGATATAAATTTTTTGGGCGCTCTATCCAAAAACTAATGCATGGGATTAAAAAAAATTATATTCAGACTAGCGGCCTTCGCCCGCTACGCTGGTCGGTTTATCTAAAGAAATCTTGAAGAAGTAGTTAGATAAGGTTCAGACATACATTAAAAAAAAAAAAAAAAGCAAGTCGATCATTCAAAAAACGTTGGGAAATATCAAATATTTACTGTAATTTTTTAAGAAAAACAAAGTTTCGAAAAAAAAAATTAAATCGAAAAAAAAATTACACTGACATATTAATGCAAGGAAATTTTCCCAGAGAGAAAATTCGCCTTGAATACAATATTTCAAATTCTTTTAATTGCTTATAGGCGTTAATGCCAACATAGTGAAAAAAAATTCCATGCTGGGAATCGAACCCGGGCCATCAGTATGGCGCACTGACGTTCTACCGACTAAACCACATGGAACGACAGCCAGCTTGAAACTTTCTCATACTTAAGTAGACTGGCGAAAACATAACGATAGCGCGTTTTAAAATCGCACAGTGACATCTATTGGATTTTATATGTACTAAAAAACGTTATGTACTAAAAAACGTGAGCAGCGCACCTAATAGTTTCTTTTGTTTCTTTTTGTTACTTTTTTGTCTGTTGTCCGATTTTGATGAAACAAAGCCTATACACTGCCCGGGAGTGTGCATTCTTCATTAGTGAAAACCGCATAAAAATCCATTCAGTAGTTACGAAGATAACCTCGAACAAACAGACAGACAGACAGACAGACAAAAAATTCAAAAAAATTTTTTTTGTGTTTCATTGGTTTTCTTTTATCGCCCTGACTCCATTTTTGTCAATTATCTTCAATGTACAGACACACCGGGTCCTACTGTTTTATTATATGTATAGATAATCCCTGATATAAATTGATGCTGTTTGCTGTTTACATTTTGATTTAAATCGTTCAACAGATGGCTTAACCGTGTTGCATTTTTCATTATTTTCGCAATAGTTCTATCTCGAGAATTAACGCACGGATTTTCATCAATCTTCAAATTCAGTTAATCTTTATATGAATTGACTTTGTTTACATTTTGGTTTCAATAACCAAACACATGGCGCTGCTATGCTGAATTGTTCCGATTACTACAATATCTCTATCGCAGGAATTAATGAACAAATTTTCATCAAACTTGAGATTTAGGCACACTTTGATTTATATTATTGCTCATTGCGTGTTTTGGGTTTTTTCCCAACAAGTGTCGCATATATGCTGTATTTTTCCCGATATCCGCAACAGTCCTATTTCAAATTTCAAAAATTAATGTTTGGAATTTCATGCTTTTAGAATCCTCACGGTGAGCATATGATTGTCATTTGATTTTGGCACTGTAACAATGAATTTTGACTCATTAAATGCATGAGATAGAAAATAGTTTTGGGGTTGCCACATCCGACTAGTTCTTTATAATCGGAGTAATCGACGGTTCATCTACATCATATTTTGTTTAGCTATTTTGATTACACTATTATCGTTTTAAGTTTTGTCCCTACTTCTTTTCATAATTGATCAGCGATTCACTTCAGCTTCTTACTACTGCTATCACTAAACGCTTTTTCATTCTTAGAAGTCATAATAAAGGCTAAAAATTTCGCAAAACTGATTAAAATTAAAACAATAAGTTAAAATTTTTACTGTACTGAAGGTCACAAAGCACTCTGATACGCGCACTTTACTCCAAACTTGGCTTATAACAAGAGTTCTGTGAGGGTTGCCAACTGAACTATTCGACAGCTTTGGTCACGAATCGAGTTATCCTACACCGAAAGAGTAAAATTTTGATCACTGAAGGTGGTCATAAACCGAACTTGTCAAAAACAGAGGCGTCCGTAAACCAAGGTTCCACTGTTTTTTGACCGATAAGTTTGCAAATATGGCATTATTTATATATTCAGTGGCGATGATCATTATGCAACTTGGCGATTTAGCCGATTAAATTTGCAATTTTAAAATAGCCTTGTTAATAACGGAAAATTGAAAATTTCTATTAGAAAAATTAGGATAATTACTATAATTTTTATGCACAGTTTTAAGTAAACTCTGATTTTTTTCCATAATTTTAAATTTAGTACATTTGGAAATGGAAGGGGGAAGGAAAGTATATCTTTGCAATGCTTTTTCGACAATATCTCAAGCAAAAATACTTTTAAATGCCAATAATTGCTGATCGTAAATGTTACATTCACTTCGCACCATCACAAAAGTTTTTTGCATCACCATGTGTTTTTTCATTTGATGCTTTCTTGGCACAGATGCCATATATGCACGACATTGTACGATATTCTTCTGGCGCCAATTTCGCAAAAGCTTAGTTTTCAAACTTCAATTACATGCATATATTTTAAGGTACTACTTAGTTATCCCGTCGACCAATTTCGCCAAAATATACAAATTGCCAAACTCATGGCGAAATTATACATATAGACGTAATTTTCATTTTAAATAACACAAAAAAAAAATTTGTAGAATATTAATAAAAAGTCGAAATAAAAATCACTTAATGGCATTTTAAACACGTGCATCGTATTTAATGTCATTGAATGCGACATTCACGATCATCCATTATTGGCATATAATATTATAGTTTGGCGATGTTGTTTTGGTCGACGGGATAACCAAGTAATACCTCTATTAACTATTTTCTATTATTTTCAAAACAAAATAATAATGACTAAAAACCGGTGATAATTGATTACCCTTCGACCAAAAAATTATCGCCAAATTATAAAATTAAATGCCAATAACGGATTATCATAAATGTTACATTCAGTTTACATTAAATAGGTTACCCATGTTTGTTATGCCATAATGTGATTTTGAATTCAACTTTTTATTTGTACTTTTATTGATTATTTACTAATTTATTTCTTCTTTTAGTTATTTAAAATAAAAATTATGCCAATATGACTTACATGGTGACTAAATTGATGATTTGTAGAATTTGGCGAAATTGGTCGACGGGATAATCAAGTAGTATTGAAAAGTTTAATTAATAACAACAGAATGAAATGATTTATAAAATTTAACAAAATTAAATAAAGGTAAATAAATATATATTTTTAATAAACATTAGCCCGGTTATCATATCAGACAAAATAACAAAATTTTCGTGCCAATTAGGTACCCTAATGTGTATTTGACATCACATCCCTATTTAAGATCAATTGAATGCTATTTAAGAATTTAAGATATGGACAGAATGTGAAGTTTTTCTTTTACTTTATATCTTTTCCTTATGTAAATTAGGACGTTATATGATCATAATTAAAAAATCTTACATTTAGTTCCTGAAAAGAAATTTTGGTTTTCCTAGATACTTTTTTTTTTGATGTACTTGTTTTTTTTCCCATATTTTCTACTACTAAAATTCAAAATGTTAGGACACTCGAGAAAATCATCCCATGGTCATATAAAATGCATGTTATTTGAAAAATTAACAATGGATTAAAAATAATAATAATAATAATAATAATAATAACACTGCGTTTACAACTTTATTATTTAAAGAACTGAAACTAAAAGCTTCGCAATAAAAACAAATAACCATGTTTTTCACGTGATTTGTTTAATTTGAATGAATTATGATACATACATGACAATTTTTATATTAAATTTGGTGGCAATGAATAAAAAAAAAAATACAGTCGCAACAGCAAAAGACAATATTCAACTGGAGGTTTAAGACATAAATTCGATTTTCTCAGAAACCATCAAACATACAAAGATGAAAAAAAAAACTGTTCTAAGTTTTATCAAGACGATAAAAATAAACCAAAAACGAAGTTAATCCATCCAAAATAACGTTAGCTATTGCTTGTTGAATTTTTCGTCTTCATTTTTTCGTTAAAATTTAAATAAAAACTACAGTAAACTGCGATATTTTTTTTAATGCTATCATTTTATTCGTCTCGTCGAGTTCTATCTTTTGAAAACAAAATCACTGTTCTACGTCAACTGGTTCGCCAGAAATTTCAAAAAGACGTTCGTATTTTCTATTTCTTAAACATTTTATACCAAACGTTACCGCGTTTGCTATGATGATGTATGTGACGCTATCTCTTCCAAACCCGGAAACGGAGAAACGTCGCGTTTGTTTTGAATTGAAGGAAAAAAATCCGGGAATCATGAATTGCCCATTCATATCCCGAAATTTCAATTAGTTCGCTAATTATTAATTAAAAACTAATCAGACACGTTAAAATTTTAACTGATTTGCCCCTGCTTGTTTGCAATTTGGGTGGAAATGGCGATCCGAAAAAGATCGACTGAGGGAGAAAATTTCTTCCTCTGTTTTCTCGTTTTTAAATTGCCATCGGTGCAGTTATAAACACACCAGCAACAAAAGAATTAGATTTTCGGATACTTCGTTCTTTTCTTGCACTAACCGTCTAATTTTTGTTTTTAATTTGTGATTTTTTTTTCGATTTTTTTACGAAACTTCGATTTTCAGTGTTTTTTTCGCAATTTTTTCGAAATGCATTTTTAAATTCCAATCCTGGCAGTTCTATGAAACTCTAACAAAAAACAACGCCGGATTCTGAATCCTCATTCTTTTCTGATAATGTCTGTGTAATTTTTTTTTTCGATTTTTTCGATTTTTTAATTTTTTTTACGAAACTTCGTTTTTCTTAAAAAATTTACAGTAAATATTTTATATTTCCCAAAGTTTTTGCACTATCGACTTGCTTTTTTCTTTTTAAATGTATGTCTGAACCTTATCTAACTATCTGGAAAAGATAGAAAAAATCGGTTGAGTGGTTGATTGGATAATGATATATAAGTGATTGTGAACATTAATATTTTATATCTCGACGATTTTTGAGTATTTTCACTCAAAAAAATTTTTAGTTCTTAATCTAAACATGATTTAAAAGTATTCGAAATTTTGAAAAAATTGATTGAATAGTTCTTTTTTTTTTTAAATTAATTTCCATTGAAACAGACTTCAAAATGAAAGCATTGATTTGGCCGGCTTTGATTTTTGTAAAACGTACATCCAACCCAAAAATTCCACGGAAGATATGTTTGGCATTAGGCCAAAATCCATACTTAAACGCAAAATCCTTTGGTTTGTAATAAAAGTTTAGGGTTTTTAATAAAAATTGCAATAAAGAAAAGTTATACAACTGGTGCTAATTTCTATAAATTAGCACCTTAGTGCAGCGAAATGTAGTTACCTCTATGGATCGAAAGGAATACTTCAGAAGTAAAGATCACTCAACTCAATTAAAATACATTTGTTCACTCGCTTAGTTTGAAACATTTTGATAGTGTGGCTCATGTTTCCCGTGGTATCACTACTAATGAACTCCTTAGACTCGGCAAGGCGACTGTTATGAGCACGTTGCAACACGGGAGCCCCATTTATTCGCTAGCGTGTTCCTCTTCTTGACAGAAGTTAGAGCCCATTCTAAACACAGCTCTTAGAATTGCTACAGGTCTCTCAAGGTGGACATTTATCCCGATCCTGCGTCGAGAAGCCAATTCCCTGTCAAATGCAAGGACTCAGGACCTGGTACCTCCTTCGGCACCTGTCCCTTGGCCCTCTTTCGCCGATCTCGTCTGTAGTACATCCGGACCATGTGAATGCGTGTGTCTTTGCTGATCATCTGAGAGCTACTCTTACCCGGCTCCATGTTCCTATGCCTGATATCGTATCGGCAGTTTTTCCCTATCCTCGTCCTACAGACTGCATCCAGGTTCACGTCGATTCTTTGGAATTCCAGAATAGACAGCTTCAGCCTTCCTTTATACGTCAGGTTTTTTCCTCCTTCATGTCCACGCGGGTGGATTGGCATGTTATGGCTACTGATGCTACAAAATCGGACTCTCAGACTTGTGTCCCTTTCTGGGACATTACTCAGAATTTTGGCCACTCAAGCATCGTTAATGAACTAAATTCCATTTACGCGGCGGAAGCTCTGGCAATTTGGCTCGTCTTGGACTTTCCCCCTCGTTCTGGCAAATTGATTATTCTCTCCGACAGTAGGTCGATTCTTACGAGCCTTCATTCATTGGATCACAGATCTCCCCGAGTGATCACTCAGGTGTATGCTAAACTCATATCGGTCTTGCAGCAAGTCTCTTCGATAGAACTAGTCTGGGTCCCCGGCCATGTCGGAATCTACGTCAACGAACTTGCCGATAAGTTAGCACGCACCCACAGTCTGCGGGCTGATCCAATAAGGTGGGTGTCCCCAGAAGACCTTTGTGTTAGACTTCGTCGTTTCTACCAGGACGAGGATTCCAACGAATGGCTCCTCGGTAAATACGGCATCGACTTTACTCATCTCACTAAAAGAAGTTGGGAGCACAGTAATTTGCGGCTTCCTAGGAAGGGAGAGGTCCTCCTCTCTCGCCTTCGTACGAAATCTCTCCCTACCAGAGCGTTACTTTACAGATTCAAGCTATGTCAATCCCCCTTGTGCCCTACGTGCTTACTTCCTGAAACCTGCGAACATTACTTAGTGGCATGAAGGCGTTACGCCACAGAACGTACTATACTGTATCAGCGACTTGGTACCTCTGGAGACACTGCCAACCTTAGTAATTTATGTGATTTGGCGGTCGCTGGAGCAGCTCAGGCTCGACATCTGGTATCGTTCCTCCTAAGGCCAGATCGCTTTTAGCTGGGAGCCTGATTAACTTTCTAGTGAACTTTCGACTATGTAGGTCGTCACGAACTTTCCTGAAGATAGATCTGCAGGGGAAAAAAGCTGTGGCTTACTCCCCATGATCTGGGTGCTTGCGCCTCAATGACAACAACAACAACAACAACTAAACGGCTGTTTAGTTTAGGTTTAAAATTTTGTTGTCTTTATAAGCAAAAGCAATTTTCATTGCTGTTTTAGATAGTCTTATTATTTAATTTTTATACATTTAATTAATAGTGTAGATAATACATATTTTTTTACAGATATATATTCTGTGCATTGTAAGGTAAGTAAAAATACTTCTGAGATTTTATGATGTCGTATTCTTTCTTAGTTAATAAATAAATAAATAAATAAAAATAAAAAATTCCCCTTATGAAAAAAAAAAAAAATGTCAGCATTTTCAATTTCTGAAGTGAAAGCAGTTGCTTTCCGAACAATTTTTCTACGAAATATTGTGCCAATAAAAGCATTTAGTATTTTCTAATGATAATAAAATACCTGTCAATCTCAAGGTTAGTGTAATTTTTTTTTCACTTTATAGTTTTTGAGATACCCGGGCACCCGAGGAATTTTATGTTTTTAGAGATTAATGCGTTTTTGAGATACCCGGGCATCGCCGGGTTACCAGCTACACTGCAAAAAATAATTGTTAGTTTTACGGTATAATACTGGCACCCTTGCTGCCCGTATTATACTGTGAAAAATACCGCAATAAACTGTAAAACAAGCCGTAATATACCGTTAAGCAGTAATATGCCGTGTATTACTGCTACTGTATTTAGAAGACGGTAAACTACTGCTTATTTACGGTTTATTACTGTTAATTTTACGGTATAATACTGGCAGCTGGGACGCCAGTATTATACTGCAAAACTAACAATCATTTTTTGCAGTGTAGTAATACTTAAATAACATTAACGAAACCCGCAAGCAACGTTCTTCAAAAAGTCGTTTTCCCGCATTCATCGTTGTAAAATTTTTCTCCTCACCGAAATGAAATGGAAAGTTATGCGAATCCATATAACATACAAACTGGAATTACTTTTTTTTTTAAATCCTAAAATAAGTCATTGGTGCTGTTTGTGTTGATGATGATGACAATAATGCAGATGAAGAGTGGTTGTATATAGCAGAAGATGCGATTATGTTTCCATTGATCAAGATGTTGCTACATATGGTGTCTACAGGAGTAATATGCGATAATGCAAAAAAAAAAAATTATAATGACGAAGAAGCAGAGAATAACGTTCATACCGATGAAGCTGAGCCACCATTTCCAAGTCTGTCGAAGCAGCTACAATATTTGAAATTGTATGAACTTTTATATATGCAAATGAAGTTACAGAAAATTACCAATAAATGTTTCACATCTTGAAAATTTATTTTTTGATGTAAGGAAAATAATGAAAAACCAAACATAATTATTGATTTTTTAGCTCACAGGCTATCATAGCCTGAGAGCTTATGTGCCCGCCCGTTCTGTATGTATGTTCGTACGTAACGCGATAACTCATGATAAAAGTATCCGATCCACTTGAAATTTTGTATGTAGGTATATCCTGACAAGGCGCTTCCCTGATTAGTTTTTGGAGTTCATTCGATATGTATAAGAGGGGGAACGGGGGGCTCATGCCCCCCGTTAGTTGATATAGATGGGATTTTCATGCAGAATTAAGTTTTCAAAATTTAGATTAGGATCATTCTGATGAGGCGATTCCGTGGCTGTTATTAGGTGTTCATTGATTAAGTATAAATAGGGGGAACAGGGGTTCTAATGCCCCCCCCCCCCCCGTTAGTTGATATAAATGGGATTTTAATGCAGAATTAAGTTTTCGTTCAAAATTTAGATTAGGATCATTCTGATGAGGCGATTCCGTGACTGTAATTAGGTGTTCATTGAATAAGTATAAATAGGGGGAACAGGGGTTCTAATGCCTCCCCCGTTAGTTGATATAAATGGGATTTTCATGCAGAATTAAGTTTTCGTTCAAAATTTAGATTAGGATCATTCTGATGAGGCGATTCCGTGACTGTTATTAGGTGTTCATTGAATAAGTATAAATAGGGGGAACAGGGGCTCTAATGCCACCCCCCCCCCCCGTTAGTTGATATAAATGGGATTTTCATGCAGAATTAATTTTCGTTCAAAATTTAGATTAGGATCATTCTGATGAGGCGATTCCGTGACTGTTATTAGGTGTCCATTGAATAAGTATAAATAAGGGGAACAGGGGTTCTAATGCCCCCCCCCCTTAATTTATATAAATGGGTTTTTCAAGCAGAATTGTCAGATTTCGTTCAAATCTCTGAATAGTTTTGGAAGTTTAATGGTTAAGTATAAAAGAGGGGGATAACTCCTTTTAAATTATATAAATGCTAAATGGGTTTTTATTAAGAATTATCTCATTTGCTCTGAATTTTGGATATAGATTTTTTATATGATAAAGCATGTCTTTGATAGTATAGGAGTTTCAATGATTAAGTATAAAAAAAGAGGAAAGGGGAGAGCTGTTTCCCCTTCTTAATTTTTTTTCGAACGGAATTAACCCTTGAAAATATAAGGCTTTAATGTACAATTAGTATTTCTAGCCTGTGAGCTCAATGCCATCAGTTTAACTGGGCAGTATTCTTTATTTAAATAAATGATCAATTTTCTGTAACTTCGATTTATTTCTTTTATAGTTTAACAAGCAGCGAATTAGTATTTATTAGCATACTGTATACATTGCATAAGTTAGTAATAAATAAACAATGTTTTTTTTTTTTTTTTTTTTTTTTTTTGTATTTTGAAGTTATTCCGCATTCATCATTTTCCCGCATTTATCGTTTTTCCCCCGCAAATCTTGAAAAACGATGGATCGAGGTTCTACTGTATAAAGTATTTTTTAAGCCTGTAAAAAAAAAAAAAAAAAAAAAAAAAAAAAAAAAAAAAATCGAATCAAAAGTGTTTTTTAAATTTTTGATTATGCATCAGAATATCTTTTTTTTTTTTTTTAAACTTTAAAATATCATATTGGATTTTTTCGTTTTTAACTATTCAATGAATGAGTAAATGCAAATGAATAAAAAGTCTTTCACGTGATTTTATCAATGAGACATTTACTTTACTTTAATTCTGATTAGGTAGCTGGAACTATACATGGAATAGTTGGTGGTCCAATGTTAGGAGTGTTTACTCTTGGTTTATTCTTCCCTTGTGCAAACAGCTTGGTAAGTAATATTCTACTGAAACCTTATGTTTTCTGAAATTTATGATAACCCTTCTCCAAACAATTATGGAGATAACGGAAAATGTTTTCGAAACCCTGCATTACGACGACGATGCATTATTATTATTATTATTATTATTATTATTATTATTATTATTATTATTATTTAAATGTTTAAAATGGGCAAAATCGGTCCACTCTGGTGAAAATGGGGAGAGTTTAAAAATTTGGGTACTGTCTTAACATGGCTCTGACAAAACCAGATCTTACAAAACAATGACAGGAAAAAATAAACATTTTTTGTTATAGCAGTTGCCAACAATTTAAAAAAAAACACAAAAAAAATACGTGTGGCACTCGGGGACTGCCGCGGTAAAGCTATTGCATAGCATTTTTTTTTTTATCAACTTATTCAATTATAATTATTTATTTATTTTTTATTTATGTAGTTTTTTTTCTCTTTGATATTAATTCAAGTTAAACCTTTTTGAGCGTGATGGCCGATAACAATTTTTTTTTTCTTGTATTGAACAAATGAGAAGTTAATATCGTTTAAAATATTTTTATTATCTTACAATACATGTAGGTTAATCAGGAATTTTTATCATTGAAACTATACGTTTATGGTAGCTGAAATAAAAAAAATAAATTTAAGATTAGATATTCTCAAAATATCTGAAAAATACCGCGTCAATGTCTGCCGAAGTCTACCGAAGGATACCGTGCCGAAGTCTGGCAAATTGAAGCGACGTTAGCCGGAGTGTTAGGTTTTTTTTCTCGTTATGGAATTTCTAGATTCTTTCGCCGCGCTCAAAGCCCGCGATAAAAGTATGCAATTTAAAAGCAATAAGCATTTTAAATTTTTAGACCCTCACCGTGGGGGAGGGTCTCCTGTCATCAAAAGTAACACTGTCTCATAGTAAATTACCAAATAAAATTTGGCCGCGCTACGAAAATTAGATCGCGAATTATAAGCATTTTAAATATTTCGACCCTCACCATGGGGGATCTCCTGTCACCAAAAATTAACACTGTCTAATAATAAATTACCAAACAAAATTTGGCCGCGTTACGAAAATTAGATCGCGAGTTATAAGCATTTTAAAATTTCCGAACCTCACCGTGGGGGTCTCCTGTCACCAAAAATGAACACTCTCTCATAATAAATTACCAAACAAAATTTGGCCGCACTACGAAAATTAGATCGCGAGTTATAAGCATTTTAAATTTTTCGACCCTCACCATGGGGGATCGCCTGTCACCAAAATTAACACTTTCTCATAATAAATTACCAAACAAAATTTGGCCGCGCTACGAAAATTAGATCGCGAGTTATAAGCATTTTAAAATTTTCGACCCTCACCATGAGAGTCTCCTTTCACCAAAAATTAACACTGTCTCATAATAAATTACCAAACAAAATTTGGCCGCGATACGAAAATTAGATCGCCAGTTATAAGCATTTTAAATTTTTCGACCCTCACCATGGGGGATCGTCTGTCGCCAAAAATAACACTGTCTCATAATAAATTACCAAACAAAATTTGGCCGCGCTACGAAAATTAATCGCGAGTTTTAAACATTTTAAATTTTTCGACCCTCACCGTGGGGGGGGGGGTCTCCTGTCACCAAAAATTAACAATGTCTCATAATAAATTACCAAACAAAATTTGGCCGTGCTACGAAATGTAGATCACGAGTTATAAGCATTTTAACTTTTTCGACCCTCACCGTAGGGGTCTCCAGTCACCAAAAGTAACACTGTCTCATAATAAATTACCAAACAAAATTTGGCCGCGCTACGAAAATTAGATCGCGAGTTATAAGCATTTTAAAATTTTCGACCCTCACCATGAGAGTCTCCTTTCACCAAAAATTAACACTGTCTCATAATAAATTACCAAACAAAATTTGGCCGAACTACGAAAATTAGACCGCGAGTTATAAGCATTTTAACTTTTTCGACCCCCACCGTGGGGGTCTCCTGTCACCAAAAATTAACACTGTCATAATAAATTACCAAACAAAATTTGGCTACGCTACGAAAATCAGATCGCGAGTTATAAGCATTTTAAATTTTTCGATCCTCACCATTGGGCGGGTCTCCACTCACCAAAAGCTACATTATCCTACCTTATTTTATCTTAAGACGATTCTTTTCTATACACATTCTATCAGGAATTTTTATTATTGAAACTATAGATTTATAGTAACTGAAATAAGATATATAAGTTTGAGACTTGATATCCTCTAAATATCTGAAAAATAACGCGTCAATGTCTGCCGAAGTTTACCGAATTATACCATGCCGAAGTCTGCCGAAGTGAAACGACGTTAGCCGAGTGTTAGGTTTTTTCGTTACGGATGTGTTAGGATTTTCCTCGTTACGGAATTTTTGGATTCGGTCGCCGCGCTCAAAGCCCGTGATAAAAGCTATGCAATAGCTTAAAAATCTTACCGAATCAATTATTGCAAGATATAACCAACCTATTGCAAGATTTACATGTGGGAAAAAATAGAATAGAATAACGAATTTAAGAAAAATTGAATATTACATCGTAACTTTTCTGTAGCAAGAAAAATGAAATAAAAAGCTTGACGGATTTTTTTTTCTTTTTGCATACATCATATTGGAAATATAGTGCAGATAAATATATACATCATAAGAGTTTATAAAAAGTATTGAAACTTCATAAAAAACAGACGATGATAATATTGGCGTATTTTAACATTTTGTAGTTCTCTGATTTTGTTATCGTCATTTTTAAATATATTCCATATATGTATGAGTATGCGTGTATGTGTGTTTATTAGAATATTCATAAAAGGTTTAGGTTCCTAGAGCTCATTCTTAGTTACGAAACTGGGTTTATCTCTAACCCTTGATTTAGGTTTTCTTGGTGAAATTTGTGCCTAACTTCGAAATCTACCTCCACCTGTAGGCCGAGCTGGCAGAGATTTTTTTAATCTTTATTTGGATAATCACAAATTTCTTGTTTGTTTTGTTTTGTTTGTTTGTGCGTGTGTGTTTATTCATTTTTTTAAATAAAGGCCTATCCAAAAACTTTTGATTTACACTATAGGTTACAAGTTAAACATAAATAAGCTTCATCTTTCAGGGTGCATCACTAGGCTTAATCTGTGGCTTGGCTGTGTCTGTATGGTTCGGTATCGGAGCTTTTGTCGCCAAGCCATTTAATCCTGTAGCCCCTATGTCTTATCACAACTGCACAGAACTGTTCTACAACGTGACGAAAATTGACATTACTGACATACACACAGTTTTACCAGAAGTCAATACCAAAAAGTAAGTATGATAATTTTAATATCATGCATGGTATGGTGAATGATACTTTTACAAAATTTTCAGTTTTTAAACTTCATTCGTACAAAGATTCTAAATTTCACCAAACATTCGTATAATCTATTATCATTTGAAATATATTTATCCCGATAATTTATTTTTTACTATGCTACTTTTTAATTAAACATTAAATTAATCGGATGTGGCAACTTCCGACAACTTCCCACAACTTTCTTCTATTTCATATATGTTGACACTTCCTGAAAAATGCAGCATGTCAGTAACATGGGTTAGGTGATTTCCACTAAAATCTCATCACTAACAAATTTTATCCACTTCTAGCTGCATCTCAAGTTTGGTGAAAATCTGCTCATTAGTTTAAAAAATACAGCTACTGAGGAAATTGTCAAAATTTCTGCATGATAACGCTACTTGTTGCCCATGTACACACAATACTAATCAGGGCCAATTTTTATCAGGGACTAACTGAATCTGAAGTTTAGGGAAAACCCATGCATTAGTTCTTGAGATACATCTATTACGAAATCTTTAAAAATGCAGTAGATCAGCGCCACCTGTACAGTAATTTACACCAAAAACTAAACAGCACTAATCCATATCAGGGACTTACTGAATCTGAAGTTTGATGAGAATCTGTTCATTAGTTCTTCAGCTAGAGCTATTGCGATAAAGATGAATAATGCATCATAGCAAACCACCTGTTGAGCGATTTACACCAAAATGTAATCTGCACTAAATTATATCAAGGACTAAGTGAATCTGAAACTTTATGAAAATTCGACCCTTATTCTTGAAACAGAGTAATTGTCAAATTTAAATTATATCAAAGTCTGATTGAATTTAAAGTTTTGGGAAATTTCGTGCATTAGCACTTGAGATATAGCGCCCTCAAAGTATTCGTCCCATACAGACTCACATAGTGACAAAGTGACGGACAGGGTAACAGACAGACGTTTTCTAAAAAAAACATCAAATCGTATTTAGGAGATTCTAAAAAGTAAAAATCCATCGAAAACTAGAAGTCAGAAATTTTCATGTCTTCAATACCTTCTTTCATTATTGCCAACTCTTTCGACTTTTGGACCATTTGGAAAAATTTAACTGAAATTTTTGCCTTATTTAATCAACGCATTACAGCGAATTTGCAATGATAAAATTTACTGTAATTTTTTTTGTGATATGAAAAAATGGAAGATGTTGGCAGCTATGCCTTCTTCTTGTAAAGATAGAAGAAAGTAAAAACGTCTATGCATATTTCCAAAATTTATATGGACTTATACATATGCGAAAAATTATTATAAATAAACTCATAAAAAATCTGTTCATTTACGCATCTTTGCATGAAAGATTTAAAAATTAATAACTTTCTTTAGTAAAAAACTAGCAGTTACCCGTGACTTCGTTCACATAACATTTAAAGAAGAAATAATTGATCAATCAAGCAAAAAATTTCGATGATGAAAAGTGTGTGTAATTAACTTTTTATCGCGAATTTATGGTAAAAAACTTCTGGTAATCCCTATTTGCTAATTTGTTTGCTAGTTAAAATTTTCCTTTCAGCGATTAATACTAATAGATAGAAACATTCTTGAATTCTTTTGTTCAGCCCTGTAGTTTTCGAAGTGCCTTTAATACACGAAAGTATATTTCTAAAATTTAGTTCAAACAAAAATATTTCTTATTACTACCTAAATTACATTTTCAGAAATTATCATCCGAGGACAACCTTGTATCCAGTTCTTTCCGGGACCCTGTATATCATTTTATATATATACTACAAACATTTCTTAGTTTACTAAATGCAGTTCAAAATAAAAATGCATATTTTATTTAAAAACCACCTTTAAGTAAATTACGCTCATATTCAGTAACCTTTCCGAGATCTTTTGTGTAACCCTGTATATCTAAATTTAACTATTTATACTATTACCATTTATACTCGCCATTTAATATGCATACATTTAGCGAAACTTAAAAGCACATATCATAATTCAAAATGCATTTCATCCATGCAACAGTCATCATCCATCATATACAGCACTTCGAATAGAATTTATAATATTTGAAATCGTTTGTGTGTCCCTGTAAATGCTATGAATTTCGTATTATGCATGAAATAACTCACATTAAGCCTCAGCAACGCATATCAATTTGATTATACATGAAATCGTTTACCATAATTAAAATATGTCGGAAATTGTTCCTCATTTTATTCGTATGCAATGGAATTCTTCTGTGTAACCCTGTAAATTAATAATAAGTCTCCTTTTAACTACATACATTACAAAAGCATATTTTAGTGCACTTTGTAAATGCATGTAAATTTGAATATGTTTCACAGGCTGTAACATCGTTAAATTTAATTAAAACGATTTTTCCCATAATGCCGTAATGTAAGGAAATTTTTGACAATCCTTGTAAATAAACTAATCATGGTAGAAACTTTATTTTCAATAGGTATTCGTGCTAGGTAAACATTAAGAACGTCCAAAAATTTCATGGAAATCGGAGTATATTTACGAAAGTTAGAAAGCGACCAGAGAGACAGACAAACCGAAATCTTAATAACTTTTCAACTTTATTCGAAAGTGTTAAAAAATCGAGCCAAAAATATATTAATCAGTAGTTTTATTTTCCGCCTTTTCCCCACAAAAAATTTCTTCCATTGATACTTATGAGTTTTGAATAAAAATATTCATTTGTATGTAACTTATTAATTAATATAAGTAAAAAATATTCCTGATTCATTTTAAATATGACGTCATTATTTATCTCGCTCCATTAGCTACTGATATTCATACCCCTTATATTTTTAACGACTGCTATAAAGTACCTGTTTTATTTCAACTATGACGTCACATTTTCATAAGTGAACCATTTTATTAAAAATATAATTCTTTTTCATTCTTTTTACTTTTAATTTATGTCGCCATATTTTACACAAAAATTCCCATTAACTAAACAAATATCCTTGCTAAATATATTATAAAAAATACACCTTTTATTTTTATTTCAAACATGACGTCATATTTATTTTCTTTTAAATAATTTTATTATAGTTTTTCGCATGGAAGTTTTTTATTAAAAGTTCATTGCCGCTGAAAAATTATTATTCCAATTTTTTTATTTTCCTGGCAACAGGAAAGGAAAATGGTTAAATTTTATCTGAAAAATGCCTATTAATTTTGCATGAAAAATAATTAAATTTTCAATTATTTAGGAAAATATTTGAATAAAATAAATAAAAAATAGCCTATGTTCATTTCACTCCTATAATCTATACATATGCAAAGATTCAAAGACATTAATCCATCCGTTTTGAAGCCAAGTTCATTCCAATTTTCGGACACACTTTCACATTTATAATATACTAGCTGTTACCCGTGACCTCGTTCACGTTGCATAAAAAAAAGATAAACACTTTAATTAAACAAAACGTTTCATTAACAATAATTTAAAAAAATATATAACACATATCTTATACCAAGCTATGCAGTAGTTTTTTTTTTTTTTTTTTTTTTTATAGGGGACTTAAAGAACTCAGTCAAATAAATGGAAAATGTGTTAGATAATATTAACGATCGCAAAAATGAAATTGCAACCATTTATACTGTAGAACACCTGTAACGCACCCCAATGGTACAGAAATCATGTTGTAGTGCACTTCAGAATTCCATATCAAAGAAAGAAAAATCATGTGTTAAACCTATGTAATAAACAAAAATATCCAACATTTCCATAATACATAACTTCGCCGGCCCATTCTTTTCTGCATCTGTGTATGTGATCTATGTGCTTGTAAATATTCTAAAAAAAATGTTAAAATTTTGCGTAGTTAGAAAAAGTATAACGAAGATTAAAATTCACCTTTAGCAATTTCTAATAATAGACAGAAACGTACTTGAATTCTTTTGTACAGTCCTGTATATTACGTGCAAATAATTACACGACCGTATATTTAGCTTAAATTATTCAAGCAAAAAACCCGATTCAAATTATTGAATTCATATTTCCGGGACTCGCTATTGCACAGGTGACCATATATCCAGTTTATTGTATAGCCCGATACATGATTTATTTAAATTCTACAAACATCTCTTATTATACCAAATGTAGCTGAACTACAGGATGCATTAGTTTTCCTTAAAATACATACTATAATTGAAAAAGCTCTTCAGCAATCTTTTCTAATAGACCATACTTTGGATACAATATCTGAGATCTGGACACAGGTCCAAAATCTTTTAAGCGTCTCTGTAAATGAACAACAAATGTGATGCAAATCATACTTTACTGCAAGCATATTAGTAAATTTCAGTATTTATCATTGTATTGATTATCTCAGTATATTAATTTCATCATGTTTGAAATAGTGCAACGCAATTAAAATACGCTGGGAATATTTTTCCCCGTAGACTATTATATTACCGAACATTTTTCTGTTATCTTGTAAAAGAATGTTAAACCTTTTCACCCCATTTTCTACAGCAATCCTGTTTTAGTGCCCTTCAGAATTTGATATCAATTTCAATATTATTAAAATAACCTTGGTAAAATAACAGTATTAAAATATGCTGCAAATGGTTTTTCTTCACAGAGTATGATATATTGAAATACTTTTGAGCTCACTGTACGCACACTATAAGTACTATACTTAACATATTCGACAGTAACCATGTTCTTGTAAACCTTAAAAATGCATGTAAATTTCATTACATTTAAAATTATGTAACATTATCAAAATACACCACAAATGACTTTTTCGCCGTATATCATAATGTAAAGTCTCCTTTTGCGTGCTCCTGTGATTCAGCTATAATTGCTACCTGGTTCATTTTCAATGCCGCACATGCTATAGCAAATCTCAATAACGTATGTTATTTTCGTATGAATCCCACTATATTTACTCAAGTTGAAACACGGACAAACAGACGGCAGACCCCAGGCACTCGGCATCCGGTATACAGACAGGTTGAAGTCGTAAACACTTTTAGACCATGTTAGAAAGTGTCAAAAAGGGGATAGTTTCCGTAAAACGATAAAAAAAAAACAGAATTTTTGAAAATTTAAAAACTTATACTTTGTTTCAGATATGACGTTACATTGATATTTTTAAAATTCTTAATGGAAAGTATTCCTGTGACGTCACAATTGGTAAAAAGTTGAATTTTATAGCCTCGAACCGAAAGAAGGAAAAAGGTTCATTTTTAATGCGGATTAATATCAGGAAAAACTACTAAAATATTCATATTCTTGTAAAGTGTGAAGTTATATTCTTGTGAAGTCTTCTAAGTGTAAAAGAAATTTTATATAATCGTCTGCGTGATATAAGAAGAAAAACAGTATTCGCGTTTGAAATGAAATAGACGCCCTCTCGCGGACAAAGTCTGAAACGAAATAGAACTGATACCGTGAGCATCTTCCGCTGAAATCAGTGTTTAAAAGGCCGATAAATAAATAAACAGTTCTATAATAAATAAATAAATAAACAGTTCTATAACGCATGCAACGTTGGGTTCTTTGTATTAAAATTATCTAAAATCAAAATTTTATACACAAAGTCTAGATCTATACTATAAAAAAGTACATTTGACTTACTCATGGCAAAATAACATGACAGGAACACAATGCTTTCATGATTCGCTTGCTCCAGCTTTTGCAAGAGCAAGAAAAATTTTTTCTTTTCAAATTTTTGTTTTCCTTTACTAGCAAACCTGAAATAATATGGGGATTTCCTTTTGTTTGGCTTGTTTGTAAACACGAGCCTACAATCTCTATTTCTTCTTCTTTGCATTAAATTTAATGCCGCACATTACTAATCTCTTTGAATCAATAATTGCTTCAGCTTCTCTAAAGCAATTACTAGATTTTCCAGCATCTAGAAATTCTAAAATTGTCGATATTTGTAATTTATCTCCCATAATTAAATAAAAAAGATAAAAAACTGCACTTTAAATAGCTCTTTAAACGGGTTTCGCTATGCTATGCTACAGCATGGAACAAACAGCAAGCACTATGTAAACAAACGATTATCAGGTCTATACAACGCCACCTTTCGGTCATTACAAACGCGAATTCCTCTGACGTCACAATTGGTAAGATCGCGGTTTTTAACCTCGAACCGAAAAACAGAATAGGGTCCATTTATTTATTTCCTTTTCTTTTATCACGTGAAAATCTTTCAGTTGAAAATTAATTACAGAAGAGAAATAATTATTCCGGTTTTTTTTATTTTTTGGCAACGAAAAAAGAAAGATGATTAAATATTATGGAAAATTTTTCAATTTATTCTGTACGAAAAATAGTGAAATGTTGAATTATTAAGAAAAATATTTGAATAAAATAAATAAAAATTAGCCTATGTTCATTTCAGACCAATAATCAATCTATATACAAAAATTTAAAGACATTAATCCATCCGTTTTGAAGCCAAGTTCATTCCAATTTTCGGACACACTTTCACATTTATAATATATACTAGCAGTTACCCGTGACTTCGTTTACATAACATTTAAAGAAGAAATAATTGATCAATCAAGCAAAAAATTTCGATGATGAAAAGCATGTGTAATTAACTTTTTATCGCGAATTTATGGTAAAAAACCTCTGATTATCCCTATTTGCTGATTTGTTTGCTGGTTAAAATTTTCCTTTCAGCGATTAATACTAATAGATAGAAACATTCTTGAATTCTTTTGTTCAGCCCTGTAGTTTTCCAAGTGCCTTTAATACACGAAAGTATCTTTCTAAAATTTAGTTCAAACAAAAATATTTCTTATTAATACCTAAATTACATTTTCAGAAATTATCATCCGAAGACAACCTTGTATCCAGTTCTTTGCGGGACGCTGTATATCATTTTATATACAGGGTGTCCGAAAAGTCTGGAAACGGCCGAATAACTCGAGAAATACATATGAGATTGAAAAACGTAAATATACGTGTTAAATATTTTTAAATAAGCTACTCTGTGATACCAAATTTGACCTTAGAAACCGACCCCTGTGGGTCAGAGGGGGTCCAACTTTGAAATCTTAAATTATAACCCCCATTTTTTATTGCAGATTCGGATTCTACGGACAAAAATACGCAACTTTTGTATTTGATGTTTATTTCAAATCTTCGTTTATCACGGTGTAATCGAGCATATTAAATCGATACATATTCCCGCTTTTCCAACGGGATTTTCCCTAATCGAAACTGATTGGGCAGAATTTTTGACGTCAAATTCCTCGTTTTTTGTAGGAATAGCGTTTCCTGAAAATCACCCGTGGCGATTATTTCAATAGTGCTACACTGTTAAAAATTTGACCCATTTGCTGCAGCGCCACTCCACAGCTATTATAGAATATCTCTTTTGTGACCAATGAGAATGCTCCATAACACAGTAAAGTAATCGTTTTCTATAAAAGCGGTGGAGTGACGATGCAGCAAAAGGGTCAATTTTTTTACAGTGTACTTTACTGTGTTATGGAACATTCTCATTGGTCATGAAAGAGATATTCTATAAAAGCTGTGGAGTGACGCTACAGCAAATCAAATTTTTAACTGTGTAGCACTACCGAAATAATCGGCACGGGTGATTTTCAGGAAACGCTATTATTGCAAAAGACGAGGAATTTGATGTCATAAATTCTCCCCAATTAGTTTCGATTAGGGAAAATCCCGTTGGAAAAGCCGAAATATGTATCGATTTAATATGCTCAATTACACCGTGATAAACGAGGATTCGAAATAAACATCAAATACAAAAGTTACGTATTTTTGTCCGTAGAATCCGAATCTGCAATAAAAAATGGGGGTTATAATTTAAGATTTCAAAGTTGGACCCCCTCTGACCCCCAGGGGTTCGGTTACGAAGGCCAAATTTGGTATCACTGAGTAGCTTATTTAAAAATATTTAACACGTATATTTACGTTTTTCAATCTCATATGTATTTTTCGAGTTATTCGACCGTTTCCAGACTTTTCGGACACCCTGTATATGCTACAAACATTTCTTAGTTTACTAAATAAAAATGCATATTTTATTTAAAAATCACCTTTAAGTAAATTACGCTCATATTCAGTAACCTTTCCGAGATCTTTTGTGTAACCCTGTGTATCTAAATTTAACTATTTATGCTATTACCATTTATACTCTCCATTTAATATGCATACATTTAGCGAAACTTAAAAGCACATATCATAATTCGAAATGCATTTCATCCATGCAACAGTCATCATCCATCATTATACAGTACTTCGAATAGAATATATAATATTTGAAATCGTTTGTGAGTCCCTGTAAATGCTATGCACTTCGTATTATGCATGAAATAACTCACATTAAGCCTCAGCAACGTATATCAATTTAATAATACATGAAATCGTTTACCATAATTAAAATATGTCGGAAACTGTTCCTCCCTTTATTCTTATGCAATTGGAATTCTTCTGTGTAACCCTGTAAATGAAAAATAAGTGTCCTTTTCACTACATACTTTAGAAAAAGCATATTTTAGTGCACTTTGTAAATGCATATAAATTTGAATATGTTTCACAGGGTGTAACATCGTTAAATTTAATTAAAACGATTTTTCCCCATAATGCCGTAATGTAAGGAAATTTTTTGACTATCCCTGTAAATAAAGTAATCATGGTAGAAACTTCATTTTCAATAGGGTTCGTGTTCGGGTAAACGTTAAGAACGTCCAAAAATTTCATGGAAATCGGAGTATATTTACGAACGTTAGAAAGCGACCAGACAGACAGACAAACCGAAAGCATAATAACTTTTCAACTTTGTTCGAAAGTGTTAAAAAATCGAGCCAAAAATATATTAATCAGTGATTTTATTTTCCGCCTTTTCCCCACAAAAAATTTCTTCCATTGATAATTATGAGTTTTGAATAAAAATATTCATTTGTATGTAACTTATAACTTACTAATTAGTATAAGTAAAAACTATTTCTGATTCATTTTAAATATGACGTCATTATTTATCTCGCTCCATTAGGTACTGATATTCATACCCCTTGTATTTTTAACGACTGCTATAAAGTACTTGTCTTATTTCAACTATGACGTCACATTTTCATAAGTGAACCATTTTATTAAAAATATAATTCTTTTTCATTCTTTTTACTTTTAATTTATGTCTCCATATTTTACACAAAAATTCCCATTAACTAAACAAATATCCTTGTTAAATATATTATAAAAAATACACCTTTTATTTTTATTTCAAACATGACGTCATATTTTTCTTTTGAATTATATTTTTATAATTTTTCGCGTGGAAGTTTTTTATTAAAAATTCATTGCCGCTGAAAAATTATTATTCCAATTTTTTTTTTTTTCTTGGCAACAGGAAAGGAAAATGGTTAAATTCATGGAGGAAGAATATACTGGAGGTGAACTATAATGATTTGGGTGATGCCAAAAATGTAACCCTACATTAAGTCACATTAAGTCCAAACAAAACCACGTGCTTTGCCTATGAATTCAAACCGGCTAAAACCCGTATTTGATTGCTCTTGTTTTTTATCGTCGAATTTTTTATTAGACAGCGCTTCACAGGTAAAAATTTCTTTGATTATTTAATTATATGTGTTTTAAATATCAAAATAGAAAATCTTTTAACATTTTTCTTGAAAAGATAACATTATTTTGCTAATATCTGAAAATCGTTTGCAATCAGAAATCTGTATTTTAGATTAATATGTATTACTTATCTTTTCATACATGATTTTAAAAGAATGTTTTTATTATTATATTTTAAATATTATTTAAATGCAATTATTAATATGTAACAAAACAAATTTCTTTTTCTATATTCATCTTGATTTTTTTTTATCCCTGAATTATTTATTTAGAATAAATCTATTTATATCGAAACCCTGTATTTATGCTTCATTTTTCGCATTTAAATGCGATTAATCTTAAAATATGTGTAATTTATTTTCTAATAATTTTAAAAACATGATAAGAATCGGAAATTTTTACTGCGTGAAAATCAGCTCATTTATTTTACAGCTCTTAAATTTTATTATGCTTTATATCTGTTGCTTTTAGGTGCTTTCGTAATTATGTAAATACGTAGCACCTATAGTTGTCGTTCAGTACATCCGTCTGTCTGTCCATTCGCATATAACAACGCAAAAACTACCCAACCGAATCGTTTGAAGTTTAAAATACATAATTAATACATAATTTTGTCAAGTTATTTCAAATTTAAGATAGATCAATTATGCATAGATGAATTACAGGGACAATCAAAAGTATCCCGTTACATTACGATCAAGGGTGGTTTCAAATGCATTTTAATCATTTGAAATTTAAAACAAATAATTATTACATAATTTTGTCGTGTCATTTTAAATTTTATAAAAATTGGATGCATAAATCAATTACAGGAACAATAAAAAATATTCCATGACATTACGGTCAATGGGAAAAAAAGTTTCAAATGCATTTTAATGGTGTTAAACTAATTCAAACATAATAAAACTTACATGAACCTATGAAGTATATATATACTAAAATATACATTCTGTACAATCTGTGATGCAAAGAATATTTGTTTTTAAATTACAGGAGCACACAAAAGTATTCCATTACATAAAGCTGTACGGAGAAACATTGTTTGTGGGGCGTGTTTTAATTACATTAAACTATTTAGCATTTTATGAATATGATATACGTTGCTGAGGTGTAATAAAAATTACTTCCTGTATATTTACAGGAACACAAATATTTCTACTACTATAATATAACCGAAGTACTGTCTACTATATCAGCAAGATCTGAATATTTTAAAAACTTCGTTATCGTACGAACGCACCTCATTTGTTACGCTTCACGTGTAATTTCCAGCTTGTTTATTAATTGTTTCTCAAAATTTTTTATTGATAATGCTGTTATTTTGAAGAAGTAAAGTTTTTATATTTGTCAAAAATTGTTCTTATTAATGTAAAGCGTGACTATATGCTAACAATATTTGTTTTAAAACATGTTTTGGAATTTTTTAATAACGTTGTAAGTATTAAAATTAGCTGTGTTTCAGGCGGAATACTGTTTATGTGTCGGATTCGAATTCAAATATTATCGGTTCAGATCGATAAAAAAACATTTATGTTGGATTCCGATTTGAATAGAATTTTCGTGTTCAGGTAAAATACACAACCCGACCCATTTAAAGATCTAGTCTCGCTGCAAATTTAACATACATTTTTATTTGTGCAGCTTTAAGTGTTGAGCAAATAAGCAAAATTATAATATCACTTTTTTTATAATGTTGCAATATTATAATTTTTCAACATTACAGTTTAAGCAACGTTATATCATTTTAAACACTCTTACTTTCATTTGCGTGAAATTTTATATCATCACGAAAAATATTTAAAAAACCCGGTTTTAAACTATATTGAGCTACACTCTTCACATTTTGAATATGCCTATACAGGGTGTTTCAAAGTTATGCATCAGAAATGTAAAGGCAATTAGCGGGAACATTAATGAGCAGATTTTTAAAGGAATGTGGGTGCGGAAATGTAGCGTTGAGGAGATTCAGTGAATAATTTATGTCTATTTCACTATAATTTAGTAACATATTTTGGCCGCTAAAAGCTCCCAACCATATATCATTATCCCCATAAACGGAATTCTTTTGTGTGGTTCTTTAAATAAATAATAAATGTTTAACAAACCCCATATTCTACAAAATGCTTGTTATACTGCCGTTTATAAATGCATATCAATTTCTTTATGTTTTAAATGGTCTAACGTCATTGAAATGAAATTGAAACGATTTTTCCCATTGACCATAATGTAACAGAATACTTTAGACTGTCTATGCAAATGAACTATAAATTCTATACATTTCCTTTTCAATAGCGATCACGGTGTAGTACACGTCAATAACATATAAAAAATGCTACGAGCATCAGAGTTTATTTACAAGAGTTAGAACTCGGCCACACAAACCGGAGTCATAAACATTTTTCATCTACGTTACAAAGTATTAACCAGTAAAAAAAAAAAATAAAAATTGTAATTTAAGAAATTACCCCAACCATTTGAAAAATGTTTCACTCGATACATTTATCTATCATTTTAAGCTAAATACCAGTTGTTTTATTGTGTATTATCCGTGCCACTGCTATAAATGACTTTATACATGCTGCAATTTGAAGGTACGGTTCGTTTAAGTTATATCACTCTATTGTCGCCAAGCATAAAAGTTGGCGACGAAAGAAACATTTCAAACTATTTAACATTGTTGGTGCAAAAGTAATCATTATTAAAATACAGCTTTGGCATATACTGTTATACTTGTAAGACTTTGGCATATATTGTTTGATTTTACAGAGCAGAATTTTGGTGATGGAGGTTTTAAACCAAAATCGATCGCAGCACATGCATCTGTGAATGGGTCCATCAGACATCGAATCAAAAAAGTTTTTTCCCAGTTTTTCCCAAGCCGATTGCTTTTTAGTTTTCTTTTTAGGTGGTGGAAAATCAAGAGTAATAGCTATAACATTTTCCGGCTTGTTAGAATCACTATTGGCACTCAAATTTTCCTGGTTAGAACCGACCGATAGTAAAACGCCATGGCTAGTGGATTGGTCGCCCTGGCGACATGATGTTTTACAAGTAATCGGTTCGGCATTAAATTGCTTCCTTTTTCGTGATCGCCTTTCAACACGTAATTGGTTTTCAGCGGCTCAATAATCTTTTGATTTTATCATTTTCTGCATTGAAAGACGTTTTTGCGCCAAACCAAATACAGTATTACTCAGTTATCCCGTCGACCAATTTCGCCAAATGATACGAATCGCCAAACTAATAAGCAACTTATACATGTTGACTGTGTTTAATATCATTGAATGCGATATTCACGTTCATTCATTTCTTTGGCTTCGGCTTTTTCCGTATCTGTTAATTTCCGTCTACCCATTTTTAAATTTGTTAGTTTTCTCCTTTATTACAATGATTTTAACCATTTTAATTTACTATTCAAATAAAAATTCTTCTAAAAGTAAAGAATTTAATTTAAATTCAAAAAAAACTCTTCTAAAAGTAAAGAAATTAATTTAAATTCAAAAGTGACCACATCATTCAAAAGTGGTAACATCATTCAAAAGTGGTAACATCATCGGGTCCATTCTCCCGAAAACAACAACCATTTTTCAAATGGTTAAAAAAAAAAAAAATCCCGCGTTAAGCATAGATTATAAAGCACTATCCAAATTTCCTTAATTCTTTAACAAAACTTCGTTATTCAGGGAAATAGGTGTTACTGCCCATAACCAAATATGTATTCCAATACTTCTGAATGGCTCTGTATTTGATTTGTCGGTTGATATATATACTATATCATGGAGAAATTTAGTTTAGCAAAAAAATGCCTAGCTGGATGAAATTTTTCTTTTGGCAGCTTATACGAATAGATGTAAAACATACTTCAATAATTTTGTTCAGCCCTGCAGTTTACCTTGTGCCTTTATGCTTTATTACACGAAAGTATTTTGCTAAAATTAATTATATAAAAAATAAAAATAAAAAATGTTAATCAAACAACAATCTCTTTAAACTATTTAAATCATATTTCCAGAAATTATTATCCTTAAACAAACCTGTATCCAGTTCTTTGCGTGACCCTGTATATCATTTAATCTATATTCTACAAACATTTCACGATAAACTAAATGCGAATAGACGTAAAAATGCAAAACTTTTTAAAAAACAAACCTTTAAGTAAATTACACTCACATTCAGTAACTTTTCCGAGTTCTTTTGAGTAACCCTGTATATCTTAATTGTGTAACTATTATAGCATTTATGCACACCATATAATGTGAATACATTTAGTGACACTTAAAAGCGCATATCATTATTAAAAATGCCTTTCATCCATGGAACAGTTACCATGCGTAAAATACAGTACTTCGAATAGAATATGCTTTTTGAAGTCTTTTGTGTGTCCCTGTAAATGCTATGCACTTCGTATTATGCGTGAAATAATTCATATTAAGTCTCAGCGACGTATATCAATTTGATTACACATGATACCATTTACCATCGTTAAAATATGTCGCAAACAATTTCCTCCTTTATTATCATGTATTAGAATTATTTTGTGTGGCCCTGTAAATGAATAACTATTCTTTTAGCTGCATATTTTAGTGTGCTTTTCGTAGATGCAAATAAATGTGAATACGTTTGTCCGGCTGCAACATCTTTAAAATTAATTTGAAACGATTTTTCCCCATTGGGCCTAATATAATCGAAAACTTTTGACTGTCCCTGTAAATGAACTAATCGTGGTAGAAACTTCATTTTTAATAGGGTTTGTGCCTGTGTAAACTTCAATAACATGGTAAAATTTCTTTGCATTCCGAGTGTATTTACGAGAGTTAGAGCGCGGACAGACGGACAGACAAACCGAATGCATAAACATTTTTCAATTTTGTTGAAAAGTGTTAATAAAAATTACTGTAAAAAGAAAACTTTTAATAATACAATTTTTAGTTCGTATCAAACGTTTTCAATTTTTTATTTAATTTTAATTTGAAATTTAATAATAATAATGACATTTAATAATAATAATAATAATAATAATAATAATAATTCCCCAATTTCAATTATTTTAAAAGTAAACATTTCTTTTAATAAATAATAATAGAACAAAGACCATTTTAAAAATTTCCTATTTCTTAAAAAATGCTCCAGCTGTAATTCATTTCTTTCAATTCGTCTTATTAATACAAAATCTCTTCCTTTTTTGGAAGCTTTCCAATTTTCCACGTGCTTTTGTTTGGTACACTAAAATTTGAGCGATAAATGGATTCACATTGCAAACCTTTTTTAAGGCTTAGTTCACCTCCACCTATCTTCTTCCTCCATGGGTTAAATTTTATCTGAAAAATGCCTATTGATTTTGTATGAAAAATAATTAAATTTTGAATTATTAAGGAAAATATTTGAATAAAATAAATAAAAAATAGCCTATGTTCATTTCATGCCAATAATCAATGAATATACAAAGATTCAAAGATATTAATCCACCCGTTTTGAAGCCAAGTTCATTCCAATTTCCGGACACACTTTCACATTTATAATATATATAAGGATACAGCTCATATTCAAAATATTAGAATAATTGAGAAAAAGTAATAAGAAAAAATTATTTGTCATATATTTATTTTTATACTAAGTAAATGCAATTAAATTTCTTATAAATTAAATCTGGAATGTTTAGATAAGAATTTAACATTTATAAAATATAAAATACAGCACAATAAATTAGGTATACAGCTTCCTTAAACACACCAGAATATTAGAATAAAATTTAGATTGGTTCAAAATATTAGAATATTTTATTTTACGCAACAATATTACCTTATGAATATGAAGTAAATGGTAGTTAATATTTTGTAGCATCCCCTTTAGCTTTCATAACAGCGTACAATCGATCTTGCATACTATATACAAGGTGTTTACAAACATTTCTATCAATATTAGCCCAAATAGACTTTATACGTGCCACTAACTCAGTTTTACTTGAAGGAGGATTTTCTTGAAGTTTTTTCTTCATTATACACCATAAGTTTTCGATGGGATTAAGATCTGGTGAATTTGGTGGCCAAGGAAGTAGCTTAATGTTACGTTGGCGGAACCAATTCTTAGTTGACACCGAGGTATGCGGGGACGCTAAATCTTGTTGAAAGATGAAATCATCTTCAAATAAATCTTCTGATGATGGAATCATGTAATATTCTAAAATTTCTTGATATATCAGAGAGTTAACCTTTTCGTAGACGATGCATAACTTTCCAGGTCCTTCTGCACTCATACAACCCCATACCATGACACTAGCAGCAAATTTTACGGAACGTTTAAGGCATTCTTTATCAAATGCTTCTTGCTTCATTCTCCAAACTCGAATACCTTGATTACCATATGAAACACAAAACATACTTTCATCACTAAATAATATATTTTTCCAATCTTCATTGCTCCATAAACGTCTTGATTTACACCAATTCAATCTTATACGCTTTTGTCTTGCAGTCATGAGAGGTTTTGTTTTCGGTACACGAGATTCAAATTTAAATTTATGGAGACGTCTTAATGTTGTCGATGTAGAAACTTCAACTCCTTCTTCTTTCCATTTTCGGTGCAAGAATCACACACTTTTAAAACGGTTTTTCTTAACTATACGCTTCAGTTTCCTGTCATCTCTAGCAGATGTTTTTGGTTTTCGGCCACCATTTCGGCGATTATTTTGAAATTTTCCAATTTTTGAATATTGTCTTAGTATTTTACTAACGCTCGATTGCGAACAATGTAAATAATTCGCTATAAAACATTGATTTTTACCGTGCCGATACAAATCAACCATACGAAGTTTAGTAGATTCAGGAATATCACTCACACGGCCCATTTTAAGACGAAAAAGAAACAAACTGCAAAAAAGAATACCTATTTTAAATAAAATAGTCTGAATTTAATCAATGATGCCACCAGTTAAGAATTGGTAATAACTAAAGGAGAATTAATGTGAAATATTCTAATATTTTGAACCACTTGAATAAATATTCTAATATTTTGACTTTTCAAAATAATTTTTTTTGCAATTAATCTTTTCAAAAATGATATTAAATTTAAGATAACAAGTAAGTTTAATCAACAATAAGTTCTTAATAAAAATATCGTTTGCATATTTTCATTAAAAGACATTAAATTACCAAACGATATTTTCAATTTCTAAAAAAAAGGTAATTATTCTAATATTTTGAATATGAGATGTATAAGGATTAATGTTTTAACAATATCGTATAATTTTTTTACACCTTTATTAGCAATCGCTACATATTCGACTATACTGACAATATTAGAACGAAATTTTGCTCTAACATAAGAACTATTACATTTTTCCCATATTGGATCAATATTGTTACAAAACCTTTCGCTATTTCGTTTTCAATATTTTTAATGTTAAACTAATATTTACCCAATATTGGTTTTTCACTTTAAGTGTATCCAATAAATGCAATATTGATATTTTTAGACCCCCAATATAAGTAATGTATCCAATACAGGTTTGCCACAAGAATCGCAAAATTTTCTGCATTCGTTAAAAATATTTTTACTTTCTTTACAAGAAGAAAGTGTGGATTCGTGAAAATTCTTCACTTCCGATTTTTGACGGATTTATACGTTTTAGGGGTCACAGATACCAAAAAGCATGTTTTTACAAAACGTCTGTCTGTGGGTCTATGACTATGAATCTGTCATTTTGATGTCTATATGTAACACAAATTTTGTGGGCGCTTTATCTCAAGAACTAATGCACGGAATTAAATAAAAATATATATTCAGTTAGTAACAGAAAAGAATGGGTGATGATTTGTTTTTGGTGTAAATCTCTCAGCAGGTGGCGCCGCTATACAGCATTATTCACGATTTCCGCAATAGCTCTATCTCGAGAACTAATGCACGGATTTTCATCACATTTCAGATTCAGTCAGTCATTGAGATGAATTGACGATTTCCACATTTTGGTGAACAGAAATGTGGAAATGATAACAACCTTAACAGATGGCACCAGATGGAACTGCGGGTAGACTGCGCAGTGAGCAACAGATGGCACTGCTATTCTGCATATTTTGCGATTTCCACAGTAGCTCTTCTCTAGAACTAATGCATGGATTTTCATAAAACTACCGATTTAGTTAGTCCTTGTTGCAAATTAGGTTCCGGTATAAATCACCAAACAAGTGGCGCTACTATGCTGCATTTTGCATGATTTTTTTTTTTTTTTTTTTTTTTTTTTTTTTTTTTAGCAATAGTCATTTTTCAAGAACTGATCCACGGAATTTCATATCTTTAGAATCATTTTGATGGGCATAGATTGTCTTTTCATTTTGGCAGTGTGGTAGCTAATTTTGAAGTATTAACATGCATGAGATAGAAGAAAGTTTTGGATTTGCGATAAGAAAGAGAGAGAACAAACAACTCATGATTTTAATCTTTAAAACTGTTACATGGTCATCCAATTAGAAACTGTCTTCTTTCAATTTATGTGCAGCAATTTTAAACTGTCGTCTTCATACTGAAATTATATACCAAACTCTGAAATTTTCAATGCGGGCAAATTATTTTGAGATCATATTTGAACTTTCTGGTAATTTTTACCTTATGATACGAAACGGGAAGTTTGTTCAGTTAAGCAGTTTAGGAATTATGATCATTTTAATTGTTGAATTATTAATATTAATTTCATTTGTAACTTTCGCAAAACAAGCTGCAATTTGGGTAGTTTTTTAACCCTTCCGCGACGAGAATCCTTTGTTTAATTTTTAATCTTTTACGACCGGTTTTTCAAAACAGAAAATTTCTTACAATTGAACCCGAAAATGCTTTGATTAAATAAGCTAAAATTTGCAATTAAAAATAACTGGTTGAAATTATGAAGGATTCTGAGTACTTTAAGTGGCATGCAAACCGGTCGCTCGTCCCCAATGGGTTAAGCATAACTCAAACACTACTTACAAATAGGGTTCTCACTGCCACTCGCCATTGCTCCAAATCGCGACAAAGTGCTTCATTTGGCGAATAAATGAACAATCAGACACGCCAGATTGCGAGTGCACAATTCCTGTTAATTTTTTCCGTTTAGATAGAGTTGAGATTCTTATTCACATTACTGTATGATTGATGTTGCTTTTCATCCTGAATCAAACCGTTCCATTACATTATTATTTATAGATATACTGATTCAACACCAATTCGGTTTAGAAACAGCCAAAGACACAGAAAATATTTTACTATAAGTATTTATCTGTTGTCAGTTTATCACTATTTTATGTACAGGTAAAATCACAAACAAAATTACTCGCATCAATCGCCAAATTTAGAAAAGTTTTGCTGAAATGCGGCGTTGAATTCGCCTTTACCGGACTGTTTATTAGTTGTATGCAAAGTATCATTGGCCAATCATCAATTTTTCTATCAGTTAATAGTCGAAATCACATAGCAATTTACTTATAAAAGAATGTTTAAAACATCTACACATTTAGAAAACATTTAGAGTGTACCTATTTTTAATAGTTTCTGTAAATATAGTAGAATTTCTATTTTCTAAACAATGACAAAAAATTATGTTATTTTAGAAAACACATTGATAAAAAAACGGATTCAATAAGGGGTTAATGGTAGATTTTTCAGTGTTCCACACCACATCTATTTTGTTTCTTTTTAGGTGCGTTCGTAATTATGTAAATACGTAGCACCTATTGTTGTCGCTCAGTCCGTCCGTCTGTCTGTCTGTCCGTCTGTCTGTCTGTCTGTCTGTCCGTCCGTCTGTCTGTCTGTCTGTCCGTCCGCATATAACAACGCGAAAACTACCCAACCGAATCGTTTGAAATTTAAAATACATAATTAGTACATAATTTTGTCGAGTCATTTCAAATTTTATGAAAATCGGATGCATAGATTAATTACAGGAGCAATCAAAAGTATTCCGTTACATTACGGTCAATGGGGAAAAAGTTTCAAATGCATTTTAATGGTATGAAATTTTAAGTACGTAGTTATTACATAATTTTGTCGAGTTATTTCAAATTTTTTGATAATCGGGTGCATAGATCAATTACAGGGGCAATCAAAAGTATTCAATTATATTATAGTCAATGGGGAAAAAGTTTCAAATATATTTTATACGTTTGAAATTTAAAATGCATAGTTATTACATAATTTTGTCGAGTTATTTCAAATTTTATGAAAATCGGATGCATAGATCAATTACAGGGACAATCAAAAGTATTCCGTTATATTACGGTGAATGGGGGAAAATGTTTCAAATGCATTTTAATGGTGTTGCACTTATTCGAACTTAATAAAATTTATATGCAACTATAAAGTACACATTATAATACACATTTTACATAATTTGTGATGCAAAGAACATTTGTTATGGATTTACAAGGCCACACAAAAGTATTCCATTACATATTGGTATGGGGAAAACATCGTTTTGATGAGCGTTTTAATTGTAATTCACTATTTACAATTTTATGAGATTGATATATGAGAGTAATATTTTTAAAACTTCGTTATCGTACGAACGCACCTCGTTTGCTACGCTTCCCGTGCAATTTCCAACTTGTTAACCATTTGAAAAATGGTTGTTGTTTTCGGGAGAATGAACCCGATGATGTTACCACTTTTGAATGATGTTACCACTTTTGAATGATGTTACCACTTTTGAATTTAAATTAAATTCTTTATTTTTAGAAGAATTTTTATTTGAATTTAAATTAAATTCTTTACTTTTAGAAGAATTTTTATTTGAATAGTAAATTAAAATGGTTAAAATCATTGTAATAAAGGAGAAAACTAACAAATTTAAAAATGGGTAGACGGAAATTAACAGATACGGAAAAAGCCGAAGCCAAAGAAATGAATGAACGTGAATATCGCATTCAATGATATTAAACACAGTCAACATGTATAAGTTGCTTATTAGTTTGGCGATTCGTATCATTTGGCGAAATTGGTCGACGGGATAACTGAGTAATACTGTATTTGGTTTGGCGCAAAAACGTCTTTCAATGCAGAAAATGATAAAATCAAAAGATTATTGAGCCGCTGAAAACCAATTACGTGTTGAAAGGCGATCACGAAAAAGGAAGCAATTTAATGCCGAACCGATTAATTGTAAAACATCATGTCGCCAGGGCGACCAATCCACTAGCCATGGCGTTTTACTATCGGTCGGTTCTAACCAGGAAAATTTGAGTGCCAATAGTGATTCTAACAAGCCGGAAAATGTTATAGCTATTACTCTTGATTTTCCACCACCTAAAAAGAAAACTAAAAAGCAATCGGCTTGGGAAAAACTGGGAAAAAACTTTTTTGATTCGATGTCTGATGGACCCATTCACAGATGCATGTGCTGCGATCGATTTTGGTTTAAAACCTCCATCACCAAAATTCTGCTCTGTAAAATCAAACAATATATGCCAAAGTCTTACAAGTATAACAGTATATGCCAAAGCTGTATTTTAATAATGATTACTTTTGCACCAACAATGTTAAATAGTTTGAAATGTTTCTTTCGTCGCCAACTTTTATGCTTGGCGACAATAGAGTGATATAACTTAAACGAACCGTACCTTCAAATTGCAGCATGTATAAAGTCATTTATAGCAGTGGCACGGATAATACACAATAAAACAACTGGTATTTAGCTTAAAATGATAGATGAATGTATCGAGTGAAACATTTTTCAAATGGTTGGGGTAATTTCTTAAATTACAATTTTTTATTTTTTTTCTTAAATTTTTTTTTTTTTTCTTTTAGATATTGTTTTTAACCATTTGAAAAATGGTTGTTGTTTTCGGGAGAATGGACCCGATGATGTTACCACTTTTGAATGATGTTACCACTTTTGAATGATGTTACCACTTTTGAATTTAAATTAAATTCTTTATTTTTAGAAGAATTTTTATTTGAATTTAAATTAAATTCTTTACTTTTAGAAGAATTTTTATTTGAATAGTAAATTAAAATGGTTAAAATCATTGTAATAAAGGAGAAAACTAACAAATTTAAAAATGGGTAGACGGAAATTAACAGATACGGAAAAAGCCGAAGCCAAAGAAATGAATGAACGTGAATATCGCATTCAATGATATTAAACACAATACGCGTACTTAAACAATCATAAAGTGATTTTTATTTCTTCTTTTGCTATTTAAAATAAAAATTTAGTCAACATGTATAAGTTGCTTATTAGTTTGGCGATTCGTATCATTTGGCGAAATTGGTCGACGGGATAACTGAGTAATACTGTATTTGGTTTGGCGCAAAAACGTCTTTCAATGCAGAAAATGATAAAATCAAAAGATTATTGAGCCGCTGAAAACCAATTACGTGTTGAAAGGCGATCACGAAAAAGGAAGCAATTTAATGCCGAACCGATTAATTGTAAAACATCATGTCGCCAGGGCGACCAATCCACTAGCCATGGCGTTTTACTATCGGTCGGTTCTAACCAGGAAAATTTGAGTGCCAATAGTGATTCTAACAAGCCGGAAAATGTTATAGCTATTACTCTTGATTTTCCACCACCTAAAAAGAAAACTAAAAAGCAATCGGCTTGGGAAAAACTGGGAAAAAACTTTTTTGATTCGATGTCTGATGGACCCATTCACAGATGCATGTGCTGCGATCGATTTTGGTTTAAAACCTCCATCACCAAAATTCTGCTCTGTAAAATCAAACAATATATGCCAAAGTCTTACAAGTATAACAGTATATGCCAAAGCTGTATTTTAATAATGATTACTTTTGCACCAACAATGTTAAATAGTTTGAAATGTTTCTTTCGTCGCCAACTTTTATGCTTGGCGACAATAGAGTGATATAACTTAAACGAACCGTACCTTCAAATTGCAGCATGTATAAAGTCATTTATAGCAGTGGCACGGATAATACACAATAAAACAACTGGTATTTAGCTTAAAATGATAGATGAATGTATCGAGTGAAACATTTTTCAAATGGTTGGGGTAATTTCTTAAATTACAATTTTTTCTTTTTTTTTTATTTCTTATTCTCCAAATCTCTAATGAGTCAAAAGCAAGCGAAATTATTCATTCAATAATGCACTTTTTTCTAAATATTCGTTTATACAAGGTGCGGCTATTAATTTCCAGGACTGATTCAATAATTCCAGAAAATGCTACATCAAATACATAAACCATTTAATATTTTATTTTGCAGTAACTCTATCTGCGGTAATGAACTTCTGTACTCGGCTGCATAAGTTTAGGAAACAACTTTTGAAGTTTACTTTCGGAATGCATTTTAACCCTTTGAGCTCTGATGGTTGAATTTTCTACCACATAATTTTAATTCCGAAATGTTAACTAGCCCTTCAATGACAAACTCCCTCTCTATGAGAAAGGATCCAGGGACATCGCTAAGACTTTTTATTGGTGGGGGAGAAGACCTTAAATTGCCAAGTCAAATTTTCATATTTGCCAACTTTTTTCATATTTTTGCCAAGTTACCACACTTAGAAAATGTAATACAGTTCTTATTTGTAAAAATTTCAATAATATTCCGAATTAGAATTGTAACTTTTGCAACTTCTATCTAAAAATAGGAAATATATTACAGTTTTTATTAAAATTTCAATGAAATTTGCCAAGTGTAACAACATTTGGGAATGTTTGGGGGGGGAGGCTCCCCCCTGTCCCCCCCCTTTAGTGAGGCCCCTGAAAGGATCATTCCGTTTTTTAGCAGGTGGGGAAAGGTAGGAGGGAGTGATGTACTAAAAGTACATTCAGTAGTACGATTTCTTTTGATTTGGCTCCATTTGATAATTTGATTAAGCCTGCGCTATGTCTAATGATTTTACAACCAAAAGGCCTTTTTCAAGGCCAACTTCGATTAATTTTGATGACGACTCTGAACAGAATTTGGCTAACGAATAAAATATTGACCTCAGAAAAAGATGTTGACGATTTGGAACGGACTTTGGCTAAAGATTGCATGAATACGGATAATGTATTGACGCCAGTGGATAATATTGACCAGGACTCGTCACCTTTGGTTTAATTTCTTTTTTTTTTCTTTTGAATTTTTCCATAAATTAGTATTTCATGATTATTACTTAGGATGTATCTGCTTACAAAAAAAAAAAATCAAAACAATTCGAAAGCTTGTAAATAAAGTTGGGCGATTATTAATTTATTTACTTTTTTTGAGAGGGGAGGGGAGGCACAAATGACACAATTTTAAGATATAAAGAATTATGAAATCTAATACAAAAAAATTTCAGTAATGGCTTTAGATATGTTACTTACTTTTATTTTTCGCCAATTTTAAGATTGTTTAAAGTTAAAGAATTATGAAACCGAATAAGAAAAAATTTTAATAATCTGCGTTACGTTATTTTTACGATACGTTATTTTTATTTTTCGCAAAAAAAAAAAAAAAAAAAAGCAATCTTGCTCTAATTTTATTTTTTTAATTTTAATAAGGAGAAGGAGCACTGCACTTAAACTAGATAAAATTAGTGATATTTCAATTTTAAAAATCCGATTTCAATTTAAAAAAATTATTTTATTTTAATAACCAAATAATTAATTAAACATAAAACAAAAATGACATCTTCAGTGTTCCGCTAATGTATTTTAATTTCAAGTTGACAGACGAAGCCACTATTTCAATTAACTGCTCTACCTTTCTGTACCGATCACTCCCTCCTACCTTTCCCCACCTGCTAAAAAATGGAATGATCCTTCTTCATAGAGAGGGAGTTTGTCATTGAAGGGCTAGTGAAATGTTACAATGGCACCGGAATATTTGATGAAATTTATTTCAAAAATGTTTAATGCATTTTCTCGTGTATATCACAAACCGAATTTTTTCTTTGCGAAATACTGGTGCCAATCTGTCATTTGGAATTTCACAGAAATTTACCCACCAGAGCTCAAAGGATTAATGTAAACGTCACCGTTTTTTTTTTTTTTTTTTTTTTTTTTTTTTTTTTTTTTTTTTTTAAACCATTGAAAAATGGTTGTTGTTTTCGGTGGAATTTTGACAAAATGACGTAATTACTTTTGAATTTAAATTAAATTCTTTGCTTTTAAAAGAATTTTTATTTGAATTTAAATTAAATTCTTTACTTTTAGAAGAATTTTTATTTGAATAGGAAATTAAAATGTTTAAAATCGTTGTAATAAAGGAGAAAACTAACAAATTTAAAAATGGGTATACGGAAATTAACAGATACGATAAAAGCCGAAGCCAAAGAAATGAATGACCATGAATGTCGCATTCAATGACATTAAACACAATACGCGTACTTAAATAATCATAAAGTGATTTTTATTTCGACTTTTTATTAATGTTTTAATAATTTATTTGCTCTTTTGTTATTTAAAATAAAAATTTAGTCAACATGTATAAGTTGTTTATTAGTTTGGCGATTCGTATCATTTGGCGAAATTGGTCGACGGGATAACTAAGTAGTACTGTATTTGGTTTGGCGCAAAAACATCTTTCAATGCAGAAAACGAGAAAATCAAAAGATTATCGAGCCGCTGAAAACCAATTACGTGTTGGAAGGTGATCACGAAAAAGGAAGCAATTTAATACCGAACCGATTAATTGTAAAACATCATGTCTCGAGGGCGACCAATCCACTAGCCATGGCGTTTTACAATCGGTCGGTTCTAACCAGGAAAATTTGAGTGCCAATAGTGATTCTAACAAGCCGGAAAATGTTATAGCTATTACTCTTGATTTTCCACCACCTAAAAAGAGAACTAAAAAGCAATCGACTTGGGAAAAACTGGAAAAAAACTTTTTTGATTCAATGTCTGATGGATCCATTCACAGATGCATGTGCTGCGATCGACTTTGTTTTAAAACCTCCATCACCAAAATTCTACTCTATAAAATGAAACAGTATATGTCAAAGTCTTACTGTATAACAGTATATGACAAAGCTGTATTTTAATAATGATCACTTTCGCACCAACAATGTTATATAGTTTGAAATGTTTCTTTCGTCGCCAACTTTTTTTTTTTTTTTTAATGGTTTTAATATTCTCAAATCTTGTTCAAATAGGGACCAAAAACTAAGATTTGGATAACCATCTAACCATCTTCGTGAAAATGTTCAGTTTATTGGCAGATATTCGAATAGTCAAATGGCAATCCGAAGTCATATGGTCACAAAATTCCTCTATTGTATCCAGCGTGTGCTTCATCTTCTACACATTCGCCGCAGGGCTGTAGCTAAGGGAGTGCTAGATGTGGCTCATCTCCCCCCTCCCTTAAAACATTTTGAGCCTCCCCTGGAAATTATTCCAAGGTGACAAAATGAATTTCTGTTCCGAAAATCCAATTGAAATTCTATTCAAAAACCTAATTTAGTTTTAGGCCCTTTTTCAGTCTTGCAGAAATAAAAATTATAGCTAAATTAAGTGTTTCAACACTGGCTCATCCTATTAGCACATATGAAGCTAACATGATGTTTAATATTGCACTAGTAATACACTCGAATTTTTCATCATAAAGTTCTTTTATTAGCATAAAATGAAGTTATTACATCAGTTAATAAGAAATATAGTACATTACAGTGTGAATAGGCACTAATTTATCTTTCTGCGTGGGAGAGAAAATATGACCCCTCTCCCCAATTATTTTCTTGAGCCATAGTGCGTGAACGGGATAATGCTTCGTCTCAGAACAACTGTTACAACATTTCATGCCGTTTTGTAGCGGTTTTGCTCAATCTGAAGTAGGGATGGGACGAATATTCGGCCACTATTCGGCATTCGGCCTATTCGGCCCTTTTGCCGAATATTCGGTTGGCCGAATATTGAAGGCTTGTTGACCGAATACTTCGGCCGAATACCTGTAGCCGAATATTTAGAGATACCTTGCCGAATATTGCTAAAATCTGGCCGAATAGTGAAAGATATCTCGCTAAATAAATTTAGGATTTAAAGAATTTCATTTTTTGCAATTTTTTTTTTTTCTAATCCAAATTGGCTACTTCAATTATGAAGTCATTCTCATTCTTACCTTTCAAAGTATACAGTTATTTGATTACTAAAAAATATAGAGCCTTTTTGTATTTCCTAGAAAAGTTAGTGATATTTTAGAAAATGCTGCCCAAGTTGGAGATTTAATTGTACAGGAAATGTCTTCATTAAAGAATGATATGATGTATTACAATTCAAGATATAAAAACATTTATGAAAAAAAAAAGAAAAACACTGCCTTATTCTAAAATACTTGAATATTTATTAAGGGTGTTCCTAACTGCTGAGCTCAACGAGCGCAAAACGTTTTGACACATTTACAAAATCATTTTTTAACAAAAATATATAAAATTGGAATGCCTGATTATGGAAGAGATTTTGAATCTAACCTATTTTTCCATTTTATGATAATTAAATTACCTATCCAGTTATAAGCTATTTTGATGACGTGATCACCGGTTTTTCTGCTTTCGTCGGGAAATGTGCTCAAAAGTGTCAACTTTTGAAGGCTTGTTATAAAAAATCTATTGTGTTTTAGAAAAAACAGAAAATTGAGTGCAATTAGACAGTTTCTGAATAATAACACATGCTATTTTCATGCATTTCCAAACAAAAATCAATTAAAGCATGCGTCACAAAGTTGACCTTTTTGATTTAAGAACACCCTTAATGTCTGCAAATTCCATTATGAAGATGGTTTTATAAATATTTAAACATAAATTCTAAATACGGAATAAAATAATTTTTTTATTCTATAGTTTTCACTTTTAAATAATTATTTGCATAATTACTGACTTAAATATGTAATATTATTATGTATATATTTTTAATTTATATCTTCCTTCATTTATGTTGTTATCAATTTCTGTTTATCCTTTTAATGCTTGTTGAATAAATGGAATATTGAGGTTGAATATTGTATGCGCCAATTCAAATTTCGAAGATTTTGTTACCATATGTATTATACTTTAAGCATAACCTTTTGCTTTTATGCAATTTGTAATTTAAAGCGTGGCAACTGATTTCAGAACCGTCTCATTCTTACGAATTTTCTTATCGTAAGAGACACAAATTCTAAATGATCAAATTTACTTCATTAACAGTTATTTCAGAAAATATCTCCTTGTGAGTTCTGAGAGAAAGAGATTAAGAATATTCTTAATTTTGAAAGCAAGAAAGGGTAAAAGTATCATTTGATAGTAAAAGTGAAGTACATTCTTCATATTTTAATGGAAATATCTTACCATCCTGACTTACAGAAAATCAATTTGAAGTTTGTGCACATGATATCTTAATGTACATTAAGATAAAAGAATATAATGTAATTTCATTATTTTTTTTGTGTTACTAGGGGGGCCCCCGTCCCCCTGCTCGCTATGCTCGCCAACCCCCCGCGTAATCGCTTCGCGATTCCAAATTATTGTCTACCCCTTGCTTGCTGCGCTCGCCAATAACCCATGGTATGAATAAGCAGTTGCAGACCTTTCAAATGATGTGTCACACGACTGGTGTTGTAAAGAAATTAAAAATGTGCCCCCCCGGGGGGCAGAGTGGGAGGCGTCACAAAAGACATCCGTAATATGAATAAGCAGCTGCAGACCTCTCAAATAATGTCACACGACTGGTGTTGTAAAGAAATTAAAAATGTGCCCCCCTGGGGGGCAGAGTGGGGGATGACACACAACACATCCATAATATGAATAAGCAGTTGCAGACCTTTCAAATGATGTGTCACTCAACTGGTGTTGTAAAGAAATTAAAAATGTGACCGCCCCCCCCTGGGGAGAGCAGAGTGTGGGGGTGACACACAAGACATCCATAATATGAATAAGCAGTTGCAGACCTTTCAAATCTTGTGTAACACGACTGGTGTTGTAAAGAAAATAAAAATGTGTCCCCCCCGGGGAGCAGAATGGGAGATAACACACAAGACATCCATTATATGAATAAGCAGTTGCAAACCTCTCAAATGATGTATCAAACGACTGGTGTTGTAAAGAAATAAAAAATTTGGCGAAATATTACAGTTATCGCCAAGTTGGCGTCACTTTTGACAACTAATTTTGGTCGCCAAATTTGGCGATATATCGCCAAGTTGGCGACAAACTTGGCGATTGTTGGCGATGGTAACCTTTCCTCTCTTTATGGTAACCCATATGGCGATGCATAGACGGAGCCCTTTCCTGATTGGTCTATTCGACTCATGGAAGGAGTGGACAACCCGGATTCGTTAGTTCTGGAAATCTTCCACATCAGCATCATTCCAGGAGTCATTCCTTTTAAGGCTAGTTTTTTTTTACTATAGAAGGAAAATAAGTGTTTCAAATTCAAAAATACATTTAAAAGCACATTTAAGAGTAATAATTATTAATGAGCTTCTATTTTTGAAATTATATATAATCAAAATTTGTTTTCTTTATTGGAAAAAAAATTGGTATTCGGCCGCCGAATATTCGGTATTCGGCCTAAAATTTGGCCGAATATTCGGTATTCGGCTATTCGGCCAAATCACTATTCATCCCATCCCTAATCTGAAGCAGAATTTAATGTTTATTTTCTGCTCCATATCGACTTCGATAACAAAAAATTAACAGCTACGTCTTAATGTGTGTTTCACAGTCAACCATTTGCTTCTGAAACACACCGAAATTGTTGGACATGCGTAGATATACGACCTTCCAAATACAAGTATTATTGCGTTCGGATGTTTCCTGGTTCTCGTACAGTTACGCCATTCCTATAAATTAATGGTCGTACCTTTTACGTAAATTAACTTTTATTTTGAAAAAAGTTCCAAAAATTACGCGTGTTACAATGTTATCTTGTATTCTCCATCATAATAAAATTCTGTGTAATAATTTCCAAAACCAATTTCTTTTATTAAGTAGCATTATTTTTTATTCATTTTAATAATTTTTACATCATACTTTGTTACAGTGATCACATTCTTTACCCATATATCATACACTTGGCTGAGCTTCATTGGGTTTATCGTTGTCCTTACTGTTGGAAACTTCATTAGTCTTCTTTCAGGTAATTAATTACAATTTCATGTCTTTTTTTTCATGAAATTAACTAAGTATTGTATTTAACCATGTAGTTTAATCAAGAGAATTAAGAGCTGATGAATACAATTTTTAACCTATTTTATATGATTGGAAATTTGAACAAAACACACTTTATTTATACATAAATACAGAAGGTTATTCTATTTACCAATGACAATTTAGTTTTGTTACTTAAGAAAGATAATAAAACGGACTGCAAGCGCAGAAACCACCACCTCATCGAATTCACGAAAAATGTAATTTTGGAGTAATACTCGATGACGCAGAGATGCGAAATATGATTGCCCACAAATCACTAACTGGGAGTATTTTACATTCGGAAGGGTAAACTGTAAGACTGCGAACAGGCCAATCTTCTAACTGTTATCAGTATCGGCTGATTTTGGTGCGGCGATGCGATGTTTTTGATGTTTAATGACTTTAAAAGGAAAGGGAATGGTGTCCTGCAAAATAGGGATATTTCACTCAAGTAGAGTTGAGTTCCTTATCTCCTGGCACATTGTAAGGTTCCCCTCGATCTTTTGTGAATAAACCAAAGAAAAGTCCTGAACAAAAGATTTCCTAGTAAACTGTAGAAAGAAAGCAAAACAAGCGTGTGTGTGCAACTTAAGAGCACTTTTCTACTTAACTACACGTCAACAATAAATCCTTCACGATTGTTGTCAACCGACATCACTGCACACAAATCGAACATGTCATACAAATATACTACAACAATGTTCTTTTCACTCATGCAATAAACGAATGCGATACAACATCCGTTTTTTATGGACTAGAAAATTAAAAGTTTTTTAACACTTTGAAAAAAAACATGAGCAGCTCCAGGAAATAGCCTATGTGTTCAATAAACCAGAGTCTGCCCACCAAGGGTGGAGAAAAATTCATTATTACCTATAAAATAGATATATAGACATTTCATAGAATTGAACACCTTGAGGTTCCAATTATTTACTATGTCTGCCACTAAAAGCAAATTTAATCTCGCAAGGCTATCACCAACCGAAAAGTCTGCGCACCAAGTTTTTACAAGCTTAGCTAGGAAATAACATTTCCCTGAAGAATGAGACCTGCCAGAGAGACCAGATGAGATCGCCAGACCTGCGAACTTAGTTCGCAGGTCTGGCGATCTCTTTCAGTCAATTCAAATGTGCCAAAACCCAGAACCTGAATCCTTGCTGCATATTGTCTCATATAAATGTAAAAAAGGGTGCTGCAAGGCATGTTCTTGCCAAAAATCCGGACTCAAATTATCGGTAATTTGCAAGAGCTGTAACGAGATTAATTGCGAAAATGTGGATAACATTATTTACCCAGAAGAAGAGGATGGTGAATCTGACGTAAGGTGGCGACTGTTCAGGGAAAAAAACAGCCAAAAAAATGTTAAATACCAATATTTTGCGGAAAAAAAAAAAAAATAAAGAATTTAATTTAAATTCAAAAGTGGTAACATCATTCAAAAGTGGTAACATCATTCAAAAGTGGTAACATCATCGGGTCCATTCTCCCGAAAACAACAACCATTTTTCAAATGGTTAATAAAAATTGTAATTTAAGAAATTACCCCAACCATTTGAAAAATGTTTCACTCGATACATTCATCTATCATTTTAAGCTAAATACCAGTTGTTTTATTGTGTATTATCCGTGCCACTGCTATAAATGACTTTATACATGCTGCAATTTGAAGGTACGGTTCGTTTAAGTTATATCACTCTATTGTCGCCAAGCATAAAAGTTGGCGACGAAAGAAACATTTCCAACTATTTAACATTGTTGGTGCAAAAGTAATCATTATTAAAATACAGCTTTGGCATATACTGTTATACTTGTAAGACTTTGGCATATATTGTTTGATTTTACAGAGCAGAATTTTGGTGATGGAGGTTTTAAACCAAAATCGATCGCAGCACATGCATCTGTGAATGGGTCCATCAGACATCGAATCAAAAAAGTTTTTTCCCAGTTTTTCCCAAGCCGATTGCTTTTTAGTTTTCTTTTTAGGTGGTGGAAAATCAAGAGTAATAGCTATAACATTTTCCGGCTTGTTAGAATCACTATTGGCACTCAAATTTTCCTGGTTAGAACCGACCGATAGTAAAACGCCATGGCTAGTGGATTGGTCGCCCTGGCGACATGATGTTTTACAATTAATCGGTTCGGCATTAAATTGCTTCCTTTTTCGTGATCGCCTTTCAACACGTAATTGGTTTTCAGCGGCTCAATAATCTTTTGATTTTATCATTTTCTGCATTGAAAGACGTTTTTGCGCCAAACCAAATACAGTATTACTCAGTTATCCCGTCGACCAATTTCGCCAAATGATACGAATCGCCAAACTAATAAGCAACTTATACATGTTGACTGTGTTTAATATCATTGAATGCGATATTCACGTTCATTCATTTCTTTGGCTTCGGCTTTTTCCGTATCTGTTAATTTCCGTCTACCCATTTTTAAATTTGTTAGTTTTCTCCTTTATTACAATGATTTTAACCATTTTAATTTACTATTCAAATAAAAATTCTTCTAAAAGTAAAGAATTTAATTTAAATTCAAATAAAAACTCTTCTAAAAGTAAAGAAATTAATTTAAATTCAAAAGTGACCACATCATTCAAAAGTGGTAACATCATTCAAAAGTGGTAACATCATCGGGTCCATTCTCCCGAAAACAACAACCATTTTTCAAATGGTTAAAAAAAAAAAAATTGGTTTTTTTTATATTATTGGAAATATTTTCTATCAGAAAATACTGCTAGTTTTCTCTTTTTTTTTACAGTGTTTTTCCCTGACCACTAACCACCTTATGATGACTGGTAAACCATCGACCAAATCAGCAATGAAGATCACTTTAACGACTAAGTTCATGATATCGCAACAAGCTCAAAGATGATCAAAACTGTTGAAAAACAAGCAACCTGTCCATTTGCTCCTCACAAGGAAGGTCTCCATACGGGCATACTCAGAAAAATCTGAAAAAATTACAGAATGTTCTTCTCATATTGTTATATATGTTTATAAAAAAAATTTCGGCGGAACCTCCTTATAACGTCCGTAAAAAAATAATAAAAATTTCGTTTATTTGGCGATTTATTTCCGGTTGGCGAAAAAACGAAATTTTGAAAAATACGCTTTTACGCTTCGAATACTTTTTAAAGAAAAAACTTTCTATGTTCAATTTATTTAAATAAGTTTCGTTTAAGTAATTTTAGTTTTGCATTTTTACTTTACTTTAAGTGTAATTTTGTCATATACGTTTATATGTACTTATAACAAAATGAAATTAATATATTTTATCATCTAAAACACAATTTAAATTGATTAAAATTGTTCCAAACTGAAAAATACACTGTTAAAAATCTGCTGCATTTTGTTGCAACGCACTCCCTTGCTTGCATAGAAAACGGTTACTTGGCCGTGAAATGGAGCTTTCTCATTGGTTGGAATAGAGATATTATATACAAGCGGTGGAGTACGTTGCAGCAAAATGCAGCAGATTTTTAACAGTGTTGCACAAACTACAACACCACTAAATATCTGTACCATTTTCTGCAGCGTCACTCCACCGCTTTTATAGAAAACGGTCAATTCACCGTGCTATGGAGCATTCTCATTGGTCAGAAGAGAGATATTCTATAAAAGTAGTGGAGTGACGTTGCAGTAAATGCTGTAGATTTTTAACAGTGAAGTCTATTAAAATCAATTTTCAGATTCGTTAAAATCGTCTGCTTTTGGCGAGGAAATGCACTGCTCGCCAAATCCCGCGTCGCTTTCAGCTTTTCACGCCAATTATTCCAAACTAATTTATTTTTTTACATATCTAATAATGTAATCCCGCCGCTAATTTTCACTGATCCTTCATTATCTACATGAGTAGTTTAATTCGTATTTTTTTCAAAAAATTCTGAGTATGCCCCCAATGGAGACCTTCCTTGTCAGTCTGAGGTTGATGGACAAAACACATTAACCTTTAAACGCTCTAGAATGTATTAAATACGTTAAAAATGATACTGTAAGTCATTTTACTTATATTCACGTAAATACCAACTACAGGGTGGAGAGTGGTCACGGAAAAACACAGTCAAAAAAGGTGTTAAATAACCAGTATTTTGTTAAACAGAAATTCGCCTTCTTTAAGGAGATGTTGCAATGAATGTTTCCGATTGCAAAATCCCGTGTTAACTAATGGGAAAATTTTGAAGCGCAATGACTCATTACCTAATATGATTATTAAAATACTGTTTTCATCATCAGAAAGTAGACGTCAGATGCTGATAATATGCGTTTGTAATTATGTAAATACGTTGCATCCATAGTCGTCGTTCAGTCCGTCCATCCGTCTGTCTGTCTCCGTATAATAGAGCAAAAACTACACATCTAAATCATCTGGCATTTATTAAAGTACATAATTGTTCCATAATTTTGTCAAGTCATTTCAAATTTTATGAAAATCGGATATATCGTTTAATTACAGCGACAATCAAAAGTATTCCATTACATTATGACCAATGGAAAAAATAGATTTAAAAGCATTTTAATGATTTTACACTCTTTCAAATATAATAAAATGATATTCATCTATAAAGTGTATTTATTTTCACTGCATGCTCTTTAAAATGCTCCACAAAAAAACGCACTCCTTAAGCAAGAGTGTATAGTCACTCCTCCGTAAGAGTAACTACTCACTTCTACCAGGAGTAAAAAAACGCACGCCTCTAGCAAAAGTAAATGGTCATTCCTCAGAAAGAGTGATTATTGACCCCTGTTTAGAGTGAATATGCATTTCCCTGGAGTGAGTATTCACTATTTCAGAAAGTCAACGATTCCACTTTTGCTCACAGTGAATAGTCACTATAAAGAGGTTGGACATATTTTGAGTCTGCGATAGAGTGAGTATTTACTCCTTTGGAGTGAATAGTCACTCCTTTTTATTTAGAGTGCGACTAAAAAATGGTGTCAAATATTGGCTTTTGTAATTTTTTACAAAATTAAAAAAAAAAAAAAATGTCATCTTTAGAAAGCTATAGCACGCATAGTAATAAGTTTAGAAAAAACGTTTTTGTTGTGAAATTTATAGTAAAATTAATGTTTTTTTCCTTTTGTAATTAAGTATAATGCACCAAAATTTTATAGTTTTCGAATTATAGGGAAAAAACTGAAAAAAGTCGGAAAATTTCGTGGTTTTTTGATTCTAAAAAATTTAGCCTAGAGATATTTTGTTGGAAAACAATTAATTCCTATTAGCATCCCTCATAAACACTTTAAAAACATAAAATCTTCTAGCAGAATTTTTGCATCTATTTCTGACAATTTGACTGGACTATAAGTTTAACTAGCAATTCCTAATTAATATTTTATATTCCGTCGAATTTTGACTGGTGGTATCTTCTTATTAATTAATATTAAATTTAAAAAACTGTTTTATTTTGTTGAATGCATTTTTAATCGGTACTTAATTGAATTTAAATCAAATAAATGAGTTAAATATTATCTTTTAAAACTTTTTTTTTTCACTACAGGTCCTGCCAGAGATATTGACCAAACGCTCCTTTCTTCTTTGACCAAATTCTACAGGAAATATTCTCCGAAAACTATAAGTCAACGATTTTTGTCCATAAACTCAAAAAAAGTAAAGTATTTCTTAGCTAATTATTACATTTAAACAAAAATATCATTTTTGTTTAATGGCGCGAAAAAGAAAGAAACATAATATAAAAATGACCAAGAAGTACAATTTTTAAGTAATCCGCTGTATAAATATTACGTATCAATAGAGTAACTTTAGAGATTCATATAATTTACACAGAGAGAATTAAATTTCAGTTTTGAAAAATAACATTAATTAGAAGGATATTTAAATATTTAAATATTTCAAATTAACAACAAATTTAGTTACATTAAAAGTGTCTGTGAAAAATTATTTTTTAACAAATTATTACATTTAAACAAAAATACCTTTTTTGTTTAATCAGGGCTCGAAATGTACCGGAGTAAAGCGGAACAATGTTACGGTTCCTGAAATTATAACAAATATTGTTCCGGTTCTTGGAAATATTTAAAATTATTATTACAATTTCATATATATAGCTTACAGTGCTCTCTATAACTTTTTTTCTAAATATTTAAAATCTTGAATGCTAATTTTGAAATAGCGTTCCGTTTCATCAATTTTTCCATTTCGAGCCCTGTGTTTAATGACGCCGAAAAGAAAGAAAAGTAGTATAAAAATGCCCAAAAAGTTGTACAAATACATAAACAATTTATAAACCATTCGCTGTAGATATATTGTGTATCCATAGAGTAACGTTATAGATTCACATAATTTACGCGAGAGAAGATTAAATCAGTTTTTCTTAATATTAGGTTGGGTATCAGTCGCATAATTAAAGGACCTTTTTCGTGTAATTTTTAATGTTTTCAGCTTATTAGGGAACGTTCCCAGGTGAAAGTTGTGGATTGGGACGAGTGTAGTATCAAAAGAAAGATCTCGTCGTGTACGTTAAAAAGTGCAGAAACTACCCGTACGAATCCAACAGTTTTCGAGGTATCAGCACTTGAAGTGTGAATGATTAAATAAATTGACAGACAGGTTTATAAATTGTTCGCAAATTAAGCCAGCCTAAGAAAAATATTCTATTTGACACACTATATACGCATACTTTTTATCCATTATGTCACACCACACATTTGCCGAAAAAATTGCATAAAACAAGGTGCTGGAAATAATAAAACAGAAACAGATGGAAAAATTCTTCGAATGCAACCGTCCCGAAAACTTCGTAAAATGCGAAGTGCCTCTCTAAAAGAGGGTAAATAAGTGGCAATGTGTGGGTATAAAGGATTTTGCTTGGAGCTCTGGAAAGGTATTTACAAGCAAGAGGATTATAAACAGGAGGACTAAAAACAATGCAAAGGAATTTTTAACTTGTGAGCAATAGGTGCTGAGCTTTAATATATATTTTTTTTCATTTCAGAATCATTTCATACCGTGAATCAAATAACTGGCATAGAAAGAGTATCGGATTTTTAATCGCGTACCATACTTGTTTAAATATAATTTTTAGTACAATACCTATGCATGACACATTTTTTAATTTGTTACAGGAACGGGCACAAACTCCCCCTGCAGTGCTATCCTTAACGAAGATTGAAGCATACACATGAACACAACCCTGGTGGTAAAATAAAACAAGTCGGAGATTGTACGTCAAACGCAAAACATGAGGTGTATTTGTACAATAACTAGTTTTGTAAATATTCAGATCTTGGTGCTATAACTATTAGTCTTATGCAAAAATACATTAATACAAAATTTATTACTATTATATATATTACATTCACTAATATAGAAATTATAGGACTCCATCTTAAATAAGACGCATAGCAGCCTCGAATCATTACCTATCATGGGATATTATTGAATTAATTACGTTTATCGGATTATATGATATGATAGGATTTAATAGAATCATTACCTATCATAGGAAATTATTGTATTTCGTATGATAGAATTCAGTAAGAATGAAGCAAACTTTTATTAATATATTTTTAAGTCTTGACTTATTTTCATAAAATATGAAATGATTCGACAAAATTCTGAAATGATAACATATATTAAACTTCAAACCATTCAGTTGAATAGGTTTTGCACTGTCATATGCAGACAGAGCAGACGAGGACTAATAAGTGATACATATTAATATAATTACGAAGCACCTAAAAATTACATTTAATACAGCCAATATCAATGTACTTTTTTTTCTTGGAAACTACTAAAAAGATTTCTACTTTTTTACAATTTTGAGCAGCAGATATATTAAAATTGTAATCTTTCGGCAAGGAATAAAAGTCTCTGTCTGTGCAAGGAGGAAGATAGCTTTTATATTCATTGCTTTTAAAGAGCCAGCTTATTTTACTCAAATACACGAAGATAAAATTAGTGGAACTGGATTATGGAAGATTATATCAGTCTTTGTTCATACTGAAAATGAATAAGAATTTTGGTAAAATAGTTGTATCCAAGTTGGCTTCATTTAGACCGATTTATATCTGATGGCCAAATTTGGCAATATCTTGAAGTGCTCGTCATTTTAAAACAACATGATGGATGAAGCTAACCAGTGAATTTGGCCGAGACCTTGGTAAATCCTGTTTACATGCTCATCACGTCGAAATCGGTTAATATATACGAGTGCTGTGCTGTTCACATATGAAAACCCAGATTTGACTTGATCGCAAGACTTTCAGTCACTGCTGCAAATGTTCGTGAGACACTTCGAATTTAGGAAAAGATATACCCATCACTAGCTAGATACTGCCAGTGGTACATTTGTGCACTTACCGTAATTGTTATGTCAATCAGAGCCGTCCTTATGGAGGGCATTTTAAAGCGAGGCCTGGTGCAAGGATTTTGTGAGATCCTTTGAGACTCTTAATACAATCTTATCTATATACTAATAATAACAAGAAAAATCATGCGTTAAGCATAGATTATGAAGCATTTTCCAACGCTTCATGAAATCTTTAACAAAACTTCGTTAAATAGGTAAATAAGAATATAAAGCCATATGTATATTCCAGTACTATTGAACAGCCCTGTATTTGATCTGTCAGCTAATATACATACTATATAATGGGAAAATTTAGTTTAGCAAAAACTGCTTAGTAGCTTTAAATTTCTCTTTCAGCAATTTATACTAATAGATGGAAGCATACTTGAATACTTTGTTCAGCCTTGTAGTTTGCCTGGTACCTTTATTACACATCTTAAGACACAATTTATTTTAAACTAAAACACTCTTAAAACAATTGAAATCACTTTCTCATAAATTATCATTTATAGGTTCCATGTACCCGATTCTTTGTGTGGCCCTGTATATCATTTTATCTATATTCTGCAAACATTTCTTAATAAATTTAATGCAGTTCAGCGTAAAAATGAATATTTTATTTAAGAATCACCTTTTAGTAATTTATGCTCATATTCAGTAACATTGGCGAGCTCTTTTGGGTAGCCCTGTATATTATTAACTATAGCATTTATACACACCATATAATATGCATAAATTTAGCAAACTTATGCTCGTATATCATAATTAAAATGCATTTCATCCATCGATTAGCTATCATCGGATACATATAGAGTACTTCGGAAAGAATGTACTATTTGAAATCTTTTGTGTGTCTCTGTAAATGCTATGTACTTTACATTAGGGACGCAGTATCCTATAATTTATACTAAGCCTCACTGACATACACTGTAAAAAAAAAAAAAAAAGAAAAAAGAAAAAGAAAAAAAAAACGAACGATTTTACGGAAGTATTACTGGTAATCTGGACGCCAGTATAAAATACTGTTAATTAACGGAAAAATTTCCGTAAAATATTCCGTTTTTTCCGAAATTTACGAGAGTTTTTCCGTTAAAAAACAGTAATTTATACTGGCGTTCAGATTACCAGTAATACTTCCGTAAAATCGTCCGTTTTTTTTACAGTGTACATCAATTTTATTATACATGAAACAGTTTAATGTATTTAAAATACGTCACACACAATCTCCCCTTTTACCATTATCTAATGGAATTCTTTTGTGTGGCCCTGTAAAAGAATAATAGCTACATTTTCACCTTATATTTTATAGAATGCATATTTTAATGCACTACGTAAAAGAATATAAATTTTAATAAGTTTGACAGGGTATAACATCTTTAAAATTCCTTTGAAACGGTTTTTCCCATAGGCCGTAATGTAATGGGAAACTTTTGATTCTCCCTGTAGATAAACTAATCATGGTAGAAACATCATTTTCAATAGGGTTCGTGCTAGGGTAAACGTCAATAACTTCCTAAAATTTCATGGCAATCCGAGTATATTTAAGTGAGTTAGAGCGTGGACAGCCGGACAGACAAACCGAATGCATAAGCACTTTTCAACTTTATTGGAAATTGCTAAAAAAGAATAGTTTCCACCTATACACTGGGGGGGGGGGGGGTCGATCCCCAAGCTATTATAAAGGAGTAGCGTTTCTTTGTGTGTTTGTAGAGGTAATTTCTGGAAGTACTGAACCAATTTTAAAAGTAATGGTGGCAAATTGATGGTGAAAGTCCCTCTTCCAACACAGGCTATATTCTATGCCAAGACCACTATTTTTTCTTAACTATAATCTTAAGTTTATTTTAAAGTTTATCTATTATACCTTCTTCGTTTTATTAAAGACAAAATATTTTGTGTCCGAGTGCGAAGTTTATCTATTATACCTTCTTCGTTTTATTAAAGAACTATTTTGTGTCCGGCTGTGAGGCCTCACTAGGCGAGAGACCCTGTGCGGTCGCACCTGTCGCACACCCCTAAGGACGGCTTTATTAATAAAACACTCGTTTTTATTCCATCTGTATTTCTTGTTTTTTACTAAAACTTTTCATTTTCGTGACTCCACATTATTATGCCAAAATTGCCTCTTTCTGTATACTTTACTTTCCCTTATAATTTCTACCATGAATTCGGGGACATTTTGCACATACCTATGTATCATCTGAATGGAGAATGGTTTTGAGGATCGAAGGATCATGATCGGTGAAACTATGCCAAGGATTTTTCGAATCTCTTTCTTTCGCATGGTTGAAATTAGTGTTGATTTCAGGGAGTGCCCCAGGAGTGGGACATTTTTTCTGGAGCAATGAAATGTCCCAGCCGGAAAATTTGAGATTTTGTTTCCACTAGTCAAAAAGTGTAATCCCCCCCCCCTCTGGAACTCACTAACTAATGTCTCCACCCCTGGAATCACAGAAGTCCCTCCCGGAAAAAAAATGTCTGAATTCAACACTGGTTGCAATAGGTGACTTTTTATAATGAAAACTATCTAAAATACAGCAATTAATCCATTCAACCAATATATAAATGAGGCATTGAGAAGTGAACCCCACTAGCTTCATCAAATGAAAATGTTCAGTATAAACAGTTAAAGTTATGTATCTATAAAAAACTCAATTATTCTTTCTGCATATTTTGATTAAACTCATTAATTTTCTTATAGTGAAAGGCAACTTTGTCAGTATTGAATTAATATATATAAAAAAACTTCATGTCCCTCTCTTTAAGAATAAAGCAATTTTGATTGGAGTTACTCACGCTGCCAACTGAAAGGTAAAAAAAAGAAATTCCGAGTAATTTGTATAAAGGAAATTTTATTAAACAAATACATGCAGAAAACTTATTTAGATAAAATGTACCCAATATTGTTGCAAGTAATAAAATTGATATCCCAGGGTTTGGAAAAGCATAGAAATTACATCCAAATATGCAAATTTCTCTATTCTGTACAAATGATGCAGTCCTCCTCACAGTGGGATACCTCTTTCAATCTTTATAATACTGGTGATGAACAGGAATTATATACTACTTCAAGAGGTCCATCATATCCTTTTTTGCCATGGTGATCAGTATTTATGTGTCTAAGAATACCTTATGAAGCATTACAAAGGCTTTCTAAAGGCCGTCGCCCCACCAGTGGCCGAGAGGTTTGGACCTCTCAACTGGTAGACGGCAGGTGCTGGGTTCGAACCCAATCGCGTCCGTCGGCCTAACCGTTCGAGGTTTTCGTGGTTTTCTTCGAGCCTCGCGTAAATACGGGTTAGGTTCCCTTAGAAAGACCCCCACGAAGGACACTCCCCCCTGGGCCTATATCCCTAGCGTAGATAATCGGCCGACAAAAATACACCACACCATCTAAAGGCCGTCTGTTTTCATTTTTCATTGTTATGTTTATTTTTGCAAATGGCATAACTGATAAGAAATTAATTATATATTTTATAGAAAATAGTTTGACCTTCTCAATTATGATCCACTTCAACTTTCCACCAGTTAACTGGTTCACCATGGATATTTTATTTCCCAAAGAAAGCAAGTCGGAAATTGTGCACCATATATGGCAAATGAGGTGGGTTCATATTGTAACTACAGTCGAGTCTCTCTATAACGAAACTCCATACATCGAATATCTCTATATAACGAATTTTTAGTAGGAACGTTCCCCTTTTCGCATGATTACATTCAAAACAGTCCCTATATAGCGAAATATCTATCTCCATATAACGAATTTTTTCATAAATTGGTCTTAATTTATTCAGTTTTAAAAAAGCTTCGAAATCATATGGAATCAATTTCCTATCATTTATTTGGTTTATAGTTCAGTGCTGAGTTTTTGTTTTATATTACTTCTCTATTTTTTCTTTAAATCCAACGAATTCATCCCACCTCCGACACACCTTTCAACATTTTTCTCAAAACAGAGTCAATTAGATTGTTACGCATTTAAGAGAGAAATCAATAAGATGCACATAAGAGAGGCCTTCAAGTGGAGGAACTGTAAACTACAATTTTTCATTCCTTGCTAAAATTTGAGCATTTTCGTGAGAGCGTAACAATTTTAAAATCAAAACTACAATAAAATTACAGATTTCTTCGTCTGAAATTAATGCAGGTCTTCCTCATTTGATTTTCATTAAGCTTTCAAATAAATGTCTGTTCTCGTTTTTGAAACTGCTTAAATAATTAAGAAATAAAATGTTAGGTTAGTATTTACTTTTAAACAGTTCAAATTCTTAATTAAAAACATCAAAAATAATATTGTTCAAATTTTACACATTTAAAACTATTTTTAACATCATTTTCTATACATCGAATTTCTCTATATAACGAATTTTTTACTGGAACGAAGGATTTCGTTATATAGAGACTCGACTGTAGTTTCATAAATATTCAGATCTTGGTGCAATAGCTATTGCACATGAATGCAAAATTTATAATGGTTATATCTATATTAAATTCAGTATTATGGAGATAATGACTTAATCTTAAATAGGACACAATCGCCATCACTAGAGATGTAAATTTTCTGGAAAAAACTGGTTTTTTACCGGTTTTTTTCGGGAAAAAATGGAAAAGTTGGAAAAATTGATTTTTCATCATTGTTTTTCTCAAATAAATTATATTTTCTTAGAGAATATTAAATAATAAATTTTTTTTTCATATATTTGTATTAAAAGAAAATTATTTTCTCTTTATATTACAAACTAAAAAGAAAGAAGCAAAGCCTGCTTATTATTAACAAAAGCAGTTATATACAGAGTTAAACTTCTACTGTGCTTTAGAAAACTACTAAAATCCAAAGTTTAATCAAGAAGGAAAGTATAATTTGGAATGTATTTACTTGTAATAAAATATGGATTTTTTTTTTTTTTTTTTTTTTTTTTTTTTTTTTTTCATTGCAGTTGTACTTTTCTAAAGCTAACTACCCATGTTTTGCAACATTACTGTATATTATGGAGGTAAAGTGGAGGTCAATTTTAGATTCAACACCTTGAAAAAACATTGAGTTAATTAGCTGTAACGAAATTTAGAAAAATGCAGCATATTAGTGCCACCTATAGGGCAATTTATACCAAAAACTGAACAACATTAATATATATATATTAGGGATGCACCGAATAGTGATTTTGGCCGAATACTGAATGCCGAATATTCGGCCGACAGGTGAACCGAATACCCAATATTCGGCTGGCCGAATAATAATTGTTGGGCCGAATACCGAATATTTGGCTTTCCAAATATTTTTTATATTTCCAAATTTAAAGGTATTAAAATGTTACTTTTTAAAACAGTTTTACATAATATTTAATAAAAGAAACTTACATTTTGATAAACAAGTTTTTAGTATTGAAAAAAAATCTGGCTTGAGTTATTTAAGAAGCGCAACTATGAAACTTTAATTAATAAAGTTTTCTATGAATCAAAACAAACATTTTAAAATCAAATAATGAAAAAATGGCCGAAGAAAAATTTTACAGTCTGATAATTGTCCTTTTTAAATAACTCAAGGCCGATTTTTTTCAATATAAAGTACAAATACTTTCAACTTAATTCTGAATAAAGGTATGTTTGGCTCATAGTTCTTTTCTTATGAATGGTGATATTTTCCACCCTTCTCATCATATCATATTTTACAGAAACCAAAGCATGTGAGTTGAAAATATGTTATCTTATTTATTGTTAATGTAATAAACGAACACACAAGTTTTGACCTAGAGTTGGATGAAATACAATGTACTTATGACTCAAAAAGTTGATTATGATTATGGTTTCATGAACAAAATTTGTCTGCCTTGATAGCTATTACTAATCTCAGAAGTTTTTTTTTTCTTTTAAAGAACTTTTATTTGGAGAAAAACAAGAAACAGATTATTTACTAAACAAAATTTAGAAACTTGTATCAGCACATAATTTATTCCTAAGGAGAAATCTAATAAATCACCATTTTAATCCTTCTCATGGTTAATTTTCTTAAGTTATACTTTACAAACAGCAAATAATGTAAAAACATTCTATTTTATTTAAAAATGATTTTGTTTCTAAATATTTTAAATATAAATTAAAAAATTGACAGTTAAAAGTAGAAATAGTAAAAAGTTTTTAAAAGGTTTTATTAAGTGTTGGATTCGGCCGAATACTTTGATATTCGGCCATACCGAATATTCGGCAGGCCGAATAGTTTAATATTCGGCCTAACTGAATATTCGGTAACATGGCCGAATAGACCGAATACCGAATATTCGGTGCTTCCCTAATATATATATATATATCAGGAACTGGCTGAATCTGTAGTTTGATGAAAAATCGTCTTTTAGTTCTTGAGATAGAACTATTGTGGAAATAATGAATAATGCAGCATAGTAGCGCCATCGGTTGAGCGATATACACCAATAACTAAACATTGAGTTTATGTCAAGGTGTAACTGAATCTAAAGTTTTGTGAAATTATGTGCATCATTTCTTGAGATAGAGTGCCCATAAAATTTTTGTCACTTTCAGTCTTACAGAGTGACAGATATTTTCCAAAAACAACCAAATCGTGTTCAGGACCTTCTAAAACTTTAAAATACACCAAAAACTGGAAGTCAGATTTTTCATGAATTCAATACTTACTTCTTGTAAAGACAGAAGAAAGTAATAAATGTATGCTTCAAATTTTATGTTAAATTTTTAATTTTACCATTCCCATCAATTGGCATATTATTGAAATATTTTTGCACATGAATTAATTTTTAAAAAGAGAAGTTGCATTTAATTATATATCTAGATTTTTTTCATGTAATCCTGTTTTTGTAAAATTGTGAACTTCTTGTATATACTTATAAAAATTATAATCAGAATATATGATTTAGAAATTATTACTACATTTTGTTCTTATTTAGACATTTTTAATAAGGTTATTCATACATATATACAACTTGATAAGATTCAGCTGCTATATGGCATGAGATTTTTTTTTCTTTAATTACTGCATTTGTAAAAGATTCAATTTGGAGATTAAACTTTTTTCTGAAATGTCTATTTTTCAAGAGAAATTTTGCAAAGGGTCTTGTGTTTCATACTAGAAAAAAATAGGAAGGATCCTTTTAAGTCTTCTCAAACAGATTTCTGCTGAGATCAGATTACCCACATTAAAGTTTTCATGTGGGACACTCAACATAAAAATAAATGAAATTAAAAGTATGAAAATGTAGCTATTACAAAATTTTCAATATATTATTTTACAAATGAAATTTCAATTTTTCCAGTTTGGAAAAATTAAAAAATAAGCCTTTGAGAAAAAAAAAAAAAAAAAAAAAAAAAAAAAGCTTTTTTTTTTTCAATTTTTCCAAGCATTCTAATCTCTTGCCATTACAACCTAGAATCATTTCTATCATAGGATATCGTTGAATTAATTATACAGAATAAGATTTAATAGAATGAAGAACACTTCTTTCTTCTTTCTAAATTTTGATTTGATTTTCATAAAATTTGAAATGACTTGATTAAATTCTCCAATGATTATATACATTAAAATTTAAATCATTCAATTGAGTAGGTTTTATGCTGTTAAATGCAGTAAAATAGACAGACCAGAGGACGACTTTAGGTACTATATATTTATATAATTATGAATGCACTTAAAAAGACTCTTGCTTTGTTTTGTATCCTTCTAAATAGAACCATGATTTTTCAACTAATTATGTTCAATACATCTAAAGTATTTTGCTCTCTTTTTTTAAATTCAATTATTTGAATTATATGTGTGTTTAAGACTTAATGGATACAAGGTTAATGACTTTTATTAAACAAATCAAAAATTTTACACATCTTTTATTGTCTAAAATAAAAAAAATTTGCTTTACATTTTTTTCAAATTGTATAATTTTGTTTTCGCGAAACAGAAACATTGTCACATTATTTATAACAACTAAACAAAGAATGTAATAGAAGTACAACTTCCATTTTGCAGAATTTAAAATATAATGTTTGATACATAAACAGATAAATAATAAAGAAAACTACTGATCCAAGCAAAAAGATTAGCTGAGGATGCAAATTTCATCATGATGAATATTTGAGACAAATATCTAAGCTTTGATAGATCAGATAAGGAATTAATCACAGTTATTTGCAATAACTACATTGCATTTATGAAATAACTAATTTACTGATATTGTTTTTCTATAATAGTATGCCAAATATAATATATAGGGTGTTTTCTCTTCTCATTGTTCAATTCTAAAGGTATAATTTGAAATAAAAAATATTTCAAATGTTGGTGTTTATCATATTAAAAGCCATTTATGTCAAGATAGCTATTTTTCTACAAGTTATAAAATCAAAATGTGTGTATAGTGACAAGATTTTTTAAATTATATTTTAGAAAACTTTCATAAAATTTTAGTGCATAAAATAAAAAATATTAATCATCTTTGTATTTAAAAAAAACTTAAGAGTTATGATACTATGAATATTATGAAATTTCTATGCTTTCTAGCACAAAAATTTGTACATTTGTTTTTAGTGGCAGAAAACTCTTAAAATTCATTAAAATTCAATGTGACATAAATCATAAAGTATTACCATGCAAAATCATTTTATTTATTTATATTTTATCCATTAGGAAGTTTTCCTACATTTAACAAAAATAACTCTTTTGTAGTAAATGGGTTTTGATAAGAGAAAGAACAACATTTGATCACCTTTGGAACTATAATTATGCATTTAAAATTTAACGATTTAAAAATTAACTATTAGAAAACGGTAAGAGAGACCGTCCTGCATATTTTTCTTTGGAAAAAATGTACTCTATTTATTATGTTCTAAAAGATATACAAAAACATAGGGAAAATCAGCCGTGACATTTGAAAACATTTGTTACATGTATATTTCACATAATGCACACCGTTGTTACATAAAGGCACAGGAGGTCATTTCATACCAGGCACATTCATTACAATTTTATTTCTACAAACATTTCTAGATTTGTTTTATAAAGCTGGATAAATTTATTTTTACATTGAAAGTAAATAAGAATAAAATTAGAGCAAGGGATTTTCGCATAATCAAATATTCATGGACAAGAGATGTGGGTGGGAGTAAATTGCTTCTGATTGGATTTACAGATTTGCAGTTTTAAACTAAATTTAAACACAAAATCTTGAAAATTCCAGAAAGAACATTTTGGTGGTCTGATGGCGGAAAATCTGAGCCATCAAGTAAGTCCTCTCACAGTGTACCAGAGTTGTATGAGTATCACAAGCTTTGAATAATACATTGTAAACAGTCCAAAAGTATGGTTGAATATTGTGTACATTACATATTATTACATTACAAACTGCTGTCATCACTTATATTACTTTTTAATAAAATACAAGAGAAAAACAACAAATTATTGAAAAAAAAAACATGAAAAACAATTTAAAAATAATTCATACTCAAAAATTTCAAAAAACTCAAAACATAATTTAAAAACAAAGGATGTATGGGTTAAACTTCTAGAATGGATACTTCAATCCCAATATATCTAGGTATGCTTTTATATCTTAATAATGGTCGAATTCTACAGAACTGGAATGTCCCCTATTCAGGAGTTTTACTATGTATGTATTTACTTTTCAAAAATAGTAGATCATACTTCATAAATGGTAGAAGCAGTTCTTTTTGTTTGACAGAAATTGTTTTGGTAGTATGCTGTTTTTCTTACTTATTTATGAACCTTTACTTTAGAAATTATTTATACTACAAAATAAATTTGTTTTAATATTTACTCTGAGAAGAAAAGCATGCAAAATTTTGTTACGCTATATTTACCTCTAGCTCCCACCCACTACCAACAAAAGACAAGACTTTTGTTTCTTGGTTATTGTAATTTTCTACATTTTATCTATTCAATTGTACACTGTAGTCAATGATGGTTCTACGATATACATACAAATTTTCATGAATGCAGAAGAATTTGGTTATTTTACACAGAGCAAACAAAGTTTTTGTTTTGATTTTGATGCATAATTATGATTAGGATATAAAGATTAATAAAATATTAACATTTAAATTCATTCATATTTTTAAAATGAAATTAGGAAATTATTATTTTTTTTTTCACATTTTATTTTCTACACACAGTGAATGAAGATACAATAAGTTTACATATGTTAAGAACATAAAGATTTATAAAATTAATAAAACATAAAACATTTATTTATATATATTAATAAAAAAAAACTGGTACCTAAATTTGATCATGCTGGGAAAAAAGAAAAATATTTTTATGTATTACAAAACTATCTATGTATTTTATTAAAATTAATTTTCTGTAATATCAATTAATGCATTATATATTTTTTGAAGTGCTAATAAATAAATTATTTTATTATGGTTTTTATAATGACATTTTTAAAACCATTATATGTTAAATATATAGGGAAAGGTAAATAATTTAATAACATATTATTAATTAATAACTGTTTTACAATGCACTGTAAAATTTTCATAAATGTTGCAGAAGTAACTATTAAGGCTTTAATTCATAAATTACTAACCAGAAGTAATGATGCAAGAGCTACCAAAATGACTAAAAAGTACCCAATTTTCGAATGTTGTCTTTATATATAAAGTAAAATTATAATATTGCATTGAAAATTTCTAAATTTTAATTCATCATAATTCATGCAATTCATTAATATTAATGCATACCACTTTGGGAAATTTTAATGTTCATTTCATAAAATGACAATCAAAAATATTAAGGGAGAAAATAACAAGCAATTTATGTAACTTTGTGTACTTTATGTGAATTGTTAAACTTACACAACATTATTTTTTTAACATTATAAAATATTAACAATATCATTTATTAAAAAAAAATTCAAAATTCTTAAAGATGTAAAATTTAAATCACAAAACCAGTAAAATAAAAACATTGAATTGTATACAAAACAAAAGATATGAAAGGAAATACAACCATTAGAGAAAATATTAAATAAAAAATTAAAAATGATTAACATAAAATATTTATTTGATTCATGACCGCTGATTATTTATTTATTATTACAAATAGAAATGAAAAAATGCATGTCTATTTAAAGATGAGTAAAACATATTTCTAATGACTTTAAACTTAAAAACATTCAATAAACAAAATGTAGCCACCAAAGATGATGAGCTATAAGTGGTTTTGCAAGAGTTCCTATAAAAATAAATAAACTTTGATTAATACAGATTTTTTTTTTTTTTTTTTTTTTTTTTTTTAACTCTATGAACTTGTGCTTTTTTCTGCAGTTTCTTGTGATTCCCTTTTAAAAACTTTTACTACGATGCAGACTCCGCTGAAATCATGCCTAGATATAACACTAAAATTAGCAATGTGAGGTAATATTGCAGAAGCAGATTGCAATATTCAAAAAGAATCTTGTAACAAAAGTAGCTATACATTATATATATATATATTCTTTCTTTTAAAAGTTTTTAAGAGCGGTGGTCACATGGCAGGGTCACCCAATTTTAAAACTGAGAAATGGCATCAAGAATATTTTAATAAAATTTTGTTTTAATTATAAAAATGCAAAAGAGGAGTTTTTTATTTTATACGAAGCTTAACTGAAAATTCTGGTATCAGTCAATTATTTCATCATTTTATGAATAGAATTTTTCTACTTCTGAAAGAATTAAATCTCAGATTGAGTTATATGGGAACTTATTTTTTTAGAAAATTAATATTAATTTTTTTATTTTATAAATAAGTACTAAGCATATATAAAAACAAAAATATCCAATATCAATCAATATAACAGCCATATCACCACTATTTCCTATAGCAATCTTTGCCTTATTTAATTACAGAAATACATAATTCATCACTGGTTGTAATTATGAAAAATATAATAAAAAATATTTCTTAAATTTAACCCTTTTGGGCCTAAATTTTTTTCAGATTTTAGAAAAAAATATTTTTATGTTAATAACATTAACACTAGCTATCCAAATAGATTAATTAATGATTAACAAATATTTCATTGTGTAAAAAATAATAATAATAATAAACGAATGTTGTTGTTTGCTTACTATTCAATTAATACTCATATGACAATAGGCTAAAGAAGAATTTTCAGAGATGTTTAGAAAATATTGTATTACATAACAATAAGATTTAACTTTTATTTAAAATTTGTAATTTTGATTTATTGCACACAATTCTTTCAGGAAAATACCTTGAATTTTAAATTTAAAGAGTGAAATATATGTTTAGAATAGAAGAACTGCAAATGACACAAAGAGAATTAAGCAAATAATAATAATAATAATAATTACTAAATGCCTAAACATAAATGAAGTCATATAGTAAAAGCATAGAAATACACTATCATTACTAGATGTAAATAGTATAAAACATATTTCTGAAAACAAAAAATACTCCATTAAAAGATATGTACTATTAACAGTACACTAGACCTGAAATGGTTAAGAGAGAAACAGCATTTGTGAAATCTTATGAAATAAATTCCCTAAATACTGAAAGGATTTTTTTATGTATATTTAAAACTAAACTCAATGAATTCCAATAAACCCTTTTTTTCTTCATTATAATTGGACATATTTCAAACATTTTAATTTTCTGGAAATTCAATTCCTTTTTTAGTAATGCTAATAAAAAAAAACCTTGTAATAATAGATGCTTAACTCTTACAATTCTTTTTTCTTGACGACAGATCAATTTATAATTTAGCAGTTACTGCTAAAACCATTAAAAAAATACTTTGAAATTGATTCAGTTGTTTCCAAGAAAACAAGTATTTCAATACCAGTTGATTTTCATAGGATTTAGGAAGTGTTGTTGGCGCCTTAAATACTCTACTTGTTTTTCAAAATGATACAGTGTTATTTATATATTTTATAGTATTTTAATTATTGCAACTCTTTTTATAATTAAGGTAACTAGAAATATAAGTTTAACACTTAATATCTCATCACAACACTTTTCTTAAATGTAAGCGTTTTGAATTAAACCAGAAATTACCTTAGTTTTCAAAAATTCAACCTTGAAAATTTAAACAACTTATAATTCCTTAAAAGAAATCATAGAATGCTACCAAATTCCAATAATTTATCAACAAATCATAGAAAAATATTTGAATAGATATTTTTAAAAAAATCTTGAGTGTAAAATTTAAATTTAATCTTTATCTTTATATTTATATATCTAAAAAAAGAAGTAGTTGTAAGTTAAAATTTAAGAATTAATCAAAAATTTGCAAATTAGTGTAAATTTGAAATTTGTTTCACCAGTCAAAAACAATCAAAAAAAGTTTTTTTTGTGTGTGTGTGTGTGTGTGTGTGTTTGTGTGCACGCGTTGTGTATATGAGTAATTGTATGTGTGCATATTGGGTAGGGGATGGGTTTTCAATACTTCGATAATGTGTTCTGTACTATGTTCCCTTATATCTAGTTTGATAATTCAGACAAACAGAAAACTACAGTAAACTACCCAAATTAATACAGATTAACGCAATAAATACTAATAATTTAAAATAAAACAATTCAGAAAAACAGATCACAAAAATGAACTATTTAAATCAGAGATTGGCATCCTTCCACCAGTGTTCCACTGTACTTATGCGAAAGAAATTGTTTTGTGTGAGAAGACTGTTCTACTAAATTTTATCTATGCATAAAGCAGATAATATTCAAACTTATCAATCCTTCAGAATGCAAATTAAAAAAAATAATAATAATACAGTAGACTCCCTCAAATCTCCACAGCTTGGGACCAGGGGTTGTGTGGATTTTAGAATTTTGCAGATTTTTGGTCATTGCTTTGTTTACATTTTTTAAACAGTGATTTGAGTGCAATTAATAATGCATTAGGGACTATAATGAATACTTATAATATAATAAAATATTAAAATAAGTAATAAACTAAAATAATAAAAATTGAGATAATTTTTAAAATGATTAAAGTACTAATAGCAAAGGTCAAGTTAATAATTAATAGTGTATGATTAAATATTCATTAAAAAGATTAAATGTATTTTTCTAAAATTATTCAACAAAACTTGCCTCATAAAAGTACATTACTAATTCACATCAAAATAATAAAATAAGATTTTTTTTTTCTTTTAATTTAGTCAGGCTTAATAACCAAAAAATCTTGATTATTACATAAATATATTTGGTAAGAAGATTGTGATTACCAATAATATCAGCAATATCTTGAATTTTTTCAAAAAAAAAAAAAAAAAATCTTCCTTCATGAAAAAAAAAAAAAAAAAAAAAAAAACACATGAATAGAGTATTATTGAGAAAATTACAAATTAAAAAATACATGGAATTGATACAAAACTAAAAAAAAAATCAAATTTTGTCCCAATATCCAATCTGAAAGATTCATTGTTTACATCCATAAAATATGTGCGGATTTTAGAGAGTTGCAGATTTAAGGGAGTCTACTGTAATTATCATAAAATATTTATTCATATTGCTATTTATGCATAATTATAAGCAGGCTTGATGAATCTGATAATTCAAAGCATATTCATAATGCAAAATAGCTTAAATAGCAAAAACAATGTTGAATAATTAAAAAATAATAAATAATAATTTTAATATCAATCAAACCAACAAAACTCTCAGACAAAAAGATAAAAATAAAAATATATAAATTCAGATTATATTATAGTAGAAATGCTGTAGGTTGCCAACCCTAGATTCAAATTAACATAGAAAACAATAATAATTTAGAAAAATATAATTCAAACAAATAGAGAAAAAACAACAATTTTTTTTTAAATTAGCAAAGATTAAAACAGAAAGCAATAATAATTTAGAAACAGATAACTCAAACAAACTGAAAACAATAATAATCTACTTAAATTAAAACAGAGAATAACAGTAAGCTACTACTTGAAGGTTATCAATTAGTAGTTATTACAAGTTTTATAACATATAAATAATGATTATTAGTCTAAAAAGAAATTATGATATTCCTTTTTTTATGTAAGTTGATTAGCCACATAAAATAACCCTCTTCCATTTTATTTGCAAAACAAACAAAATAAAAAATAACAACTAAGCTCATTTTTTAAAACAAATTTAAGTACCAGAATTTATATTAAGTACAAGAATAAACTTATTTGAGATACATAAAAGGAAATTAAACAGATTATTTATAAGATATTTAATAAACAATATTGTTCATGAGGGCCCCCAAGGGAGCAGAAAAGATTTCCATAGATTTTGAAATCTAACTAAAGTTTCTTAAAATCTGATGAATTTGAAAAAATTATATATGTATATATAATCTATTTATATTATTCCAAAGTGACATAAAAAATTAAGGACTAAGCAAAAGACAAATTTCTTTGAATCCACAATAGAAACTAGGTTTCTTTTTACATTCTACATTATTTTTTTACTTCTTTTTATATTGCTTAAAAAATATCTACAATTGAGGTTCAGAGGGTAGGGGGGGGGGGGGGCGAGTAGAGCTTCTCTTGGTGAAAAAAGGATACATAATATAATTATTCCTGCATGGATTGTTATGTTGATATGTTTAAAAATTGTCTTGCAATGATACCTGTGACAAAAAAAAAAAAAAAAAAAAAAAAAAAATCTAGTTTAGTGAATTTTATTTTTATAACCTCCATTTTCAGATACACAGGTTTAAAGAAGCTTCAAAAGTGATAGGCATTCCAGTGCAATTTTTTATAAAATCAAATTCCTATGTTATTTTGTACAGACAAATCTGTTTCAGAATATTGTACCTTCATAGGGATTTATTTGGTCAGCACTCGTGATACTTATGAAATTTGAAACAGACTGCTTAGACCAAGAATAAAGTCTGTGGAGCATATATGTCCCTCCTGAAACTCATGATTCTGTCTTTTTAATATCTTTTTACAATGAAAATAAAACATTTAGAGTAATATTCTTTCTCTTTAATATATTGTAAATAATTGTGTTGCCAATTTAATGTTTTTTATTCAAAATATCCACTGGAATTTTACAATAGGAATTTTGGTTTTATTTAATGACACAAACATTTTGAGATTAAGTAAAACAAGGATTGCAACTTAAAAATTGTAGTATATATTTTGAATTAAAGGGAAGAAAAAAGTAAATTAGTGACACATATTCTAGTGATTGATTAACAATGACTGAGGTCATTTACATAGCTAAATATAGCTTTCATAGCTCTTCACTCTCTTTTTCTCACTTAAACACTTATATTACTTATATATATTTCTTCTATACAAATGTACAAATATTTTGGATTCAATAGATTACTGTATATATTTTTTATTATCTAATTTCATTGAAAATAATTATAAAGTAGTTAATATATTATATTTTATTATATAATATATTAACTACTATATTTGATTATATTTTAATTATTCTTTAAATAAATATTTTACTTTTAAACTGTTTTAACTAAAATTTTCAATTTATCTAAGTTTTAATTTTAAGTGGATGGATTTTTTTTTTTTAAACTTGCATGAAAATATTTTACTACTAACACATTTTTCTGCTAAAATTATATTCCATAAATTGATCAAAACCATTATTTTACAGTTTTTTACAGTTTTGAATTAATATATATATATATTAAAATTTATTTAAGATATTTCTATTTTAATGCCAACTAAAATTGTCCAATTCAGTCCCTTTTTTTTTTTTATGGTAAAGGTTTTTATAACTAGGTACCGTGGTTCATATAATAAATATTTGCAATGGCTTGGAAATATATAAGAAAGTTATAAGTTTTTATAAGAAAGTTATACCTACAGAATAGTTTTATATTATTATTTCCAATGCTGATTATTTAAAAGTTACAATTTTCATTTTTAGATAAATGTATAGTTGTGGAGGAATCTACTGCTTTTATTGTTATTATTATTATTATTATTATTATAACTGAAACGTAAAAGTAGCTAAAAAATATACTTAAAAACTTAGAAATAATTAAATTACATTTGGTAGTATAAACTGATAAGTTCAAATCATTTTTGAAAAAAAAAAAAAAAAAAATCTAATACTATCATGAGTTTTGATTAACATGATTTTAATGCAAAAGTATCAAAATCGTACTTTAATAATTTTTTTTTTTTTTTTTTTTTTTTTTTTTTTTACTGAGTTTGCCAAATAAAGTATGCTAAAGAACTCTGTGCTACTTAAAGACCTAAGTCTTACATTTTAAAACAATTAGAGTTAGTATGGATGCTTTTAGATAAATCTTAAAAATGTAGATTAATATTTGATAAATACAATTAAAATAACATCATTTTATTTTAATACCATTCTGTTAAATATAAAAGTTACAGAAAAAAATTATTTGTCAAAACTATTTTAAACTGAATATGTGAAAACTGTCATTACTAAGAATTTATCAGAAAAATATCACAACTTCTTAATGGTAGCAAATAAAAAATATTAAAAAATAAAATAAATAAATAAAATAAAAATAAGTGAAGATAATTAAAACTTTCAAATTTAAAACCAAGATTAACTTGTAAAATACTTAGATGTGAAACTATTATTTATATATAGTTTCATATGAAAGCTCGGAATAAAAGCTTTATTTTTATACTTTATTCATTAAAACATTTAAACTGTTTGAATTTTTTTTTTTTTTTTTTTTTTTTTTTTTTTTGAAGAAACATTTTACAATATACAGTCGTCCCCGTTTAAACGAATATTGATGGTTCCAGAAAAAATATTCGATTAAGCGGGGTATTTGATTAAACGGGGAACATAGAAATGTAATATTTAATGCGTAATAAAAAGGCAAAACAACCATCTGCAACATAATTAATTCGTAGCATAATAAAATCGTTAATATAATAACTTAAATTAGTAAAATAAATACAAATACTAACATAAAGTAAGTACGTAATAATATTACATCAGTTCATATAACTGTATGATTTACATCATACTTAATGTAGTTCATTGGAATTTGGTTAAAACTTTGCTACTTGTAATTTACGTTATTTACACAGGTTTAAAAACATCATTTAAAGTGGTTTGTTTTCGTGGAATTTACGCACAAAAAAATGTGGAAACGTTTTTGTGCGTTAGCACACGCTTTCTGCATAATCATAGTGCCATTTATTAACGAAAATTTCGCTTTTTTCGCTAAACCCATTCCAACGCATATTGACCCATGTTATGAAAACTGGGATTATGTGCCCTCTTTCAATCCCAATTTCCATTTTATCTCTCTTCTTTTTGGATTTTTTTTGGCAATGTGTTTTATATTGGAAACTTACGTCTGCGACCTGGACCTGTTTTCTTATTTAACGCTTCAGAAACTGTAGTTTTTCAGAAAGGTTTAAAGCTTTCCGTTTAAAATTCATAGCAACGCTTTTTTCCTAACAAAAACGCGACTGAGCTCAAAAAAACTCCTAACAAAAACGCAAAAATAATCCACATTGGTCAACTTATTTTACTCATTCGCAGAAAAAGGAGGGGAGATCATTTGACCTGTCTACAGGGCCGTAGCTAAGGGGATGCTATGGGCGGCTCATCCCCCTAAAATATTTTGAGCCCCTCCGCCCTGAAAAAGATTCCAAGGTCACTAAATGAATTTTTGTTCCGAAAATTCAAATGAAATACTGTTCAGAAATCTAATTCAGTTTTGAGAACCTTTCACAGTTTTAACACTCTAAGTTTTCTTCATCATATACTTTTTCTTAGCATAAAATGAATTATGACAACAGTTTAATAAGAAACATAGTACTTACAATGTGAATAAGCACTAAATTATCTCTCTGCATCAAATAAAAAAAAAATTGAGCCCCCCCTTACATTCTTTTGCACCCCCTCCCTCCCCCTATTGTTCATTTCTAGCTACGGCCCTGCCTGTCCATTACAGACCTGCCGGCCAAAATCGTTGCAGGAAAAACTGATAATTTGTCTTTAATGTAATTGAGCCGAAAATGACAAAAAGTGAAAAAATTTCAAGATGAAACGTGCTTTTCGTGCCTCTTTTCAAACATAGCTCACCCAGATGATATTCATATAAGCGGGGGGGTTCGCGAAATTTATTCGATTTAAGCAGGGAAAAATAACATAGATCCAATGACGATAATTTCGGTTCCGGAGAGTTCTATTCGAATAAGCGGGGTATTCGATTATCCGTTACCCGATTAAGTGGGGAGGACTGTATCATGATATCATTTCAAGCTATTATTTGATATTGGTAGATTAATGAATTAAATATTAATTACGAATTTAGTAAATTAATGAAAGTAAGAGTATTTGATAGAAAATTAAATTTTAAATATTAACATTATTTATTAGAGTATTATTTATTATTATAAAATAAAAGGAATAGAATACTTCAAGTTAAATTTGCAGTTTTTTAACATCACAATTACATATATTTTACATTTAAAAAGAAATGAGTATCTTGAAACATTTTTCATAATACGATTATAAAACCATTACAATACACTACTGTCAATGAATAGAAAATAATAGAACATTCTCATTTTAACAATCCAAATGGACTAGAACATATAACTGTTCCATTAAATATCCTAAAAACAATATTAACATATAATTACAAACAGGAAACCTATTTTGTCAAGTAACAAAACTACAACTACTTTGGTATACATTAAAAGTCTATAATGTAAATCCCACGTCATAAAAAATTTTATTTTAGTATCTTTGGCAATCATGTGCATTAGTGTACAATACCAAGTCTCCTGCTCAGAGAGAAATTTTTACATTATATAATCTAAAGATCACAGGATATTATGTTAAATATTCACAGGAGGAGATATTAAAATGCAGTGTTTCTCAACCACAATAAATAAAAGGTAACTAAATAACAATAATTAAAATATGAGATTCAAAGAAAACAAAAACAAAATATGTGGGTGGTTCACAAACAAATCCAAGATATTAAGTATCTGCGCCAGAATACATATGTACAAATAAATAAGTAAAAAAATATTGCACTTTCTAATCTAATTTTTTTTTTAAATCTGCTTTTTCAAAATAGTTGTACAATTAAGAATTTTTAGATAATTTATTAATTTTCACAATTTATGTTTAGGCTAACAACAAATACAATAGTTGGAAGTGAACATTAGCAGTATTTATTAATAGAGCACTATTATTTTATCTAAAATAATAAAATATCACTAAATCTTTTTAGTTTACTTAAAATGTGTTTTGAAATAAATATAGGATAGTAAAAAAATAAAAAATGGTGAGTGGTTCAATAAAAATAATACCTTAATCCCTTTTCTCACAGACTAAGATAACTTATGCTTCAACTTTAGATTTTTCTGGAATTATAGATATATGTAATTATATAATATGTAATTAAAATTACATAATAAAATATTTAAAATGCATGTCAGTGGGTTTTAAACCAAATTTTTTAAATGAGGTATCTATACCTTGAAATTTTATGACAAAATCAAATAGAGGCACATAAGACAAAGTGACATTATTAGAAAGTTATTGAAATCAATTATTATAATAATAATAAAACAGTTTTGTTCGATATAAAAACATGGCTATATTTTCCAGACATTTATTGGAAGTATCAAATTTTCATTGAGGTAAATACAAAAGGAAGAGACATTTAAGTACTTCAGTACTTATTTTTTCATAGACAAATTATTCTTGTTAATTTTTTTCCTACGTAGTTTTTTCCTAAGTATGACTATAAAATAGTCATGTAACTTTTATACTTATTGCCTATACTAAAGAATATGTACATACTTAATTCTTATATTTATTGTATAAATTAAACTAATACTTTCACTTTGATGCTTTTTTTAGATACTTTGGTAGCAAATGTTTCTCTTGCAACACTCTTTATTTTACAAATAATTTGCATGATCTATCTGGTTTAATTTTTTTAAAAGTTATTTACACTTTTTTAAACAGGATTTGATACCTCATACTGAAAGTAACAAAGATGTGTGGAAGATAGATCTGTCTGGTCCAGTTACCTCATAAAGAAGGGGCAACTGGACCTAAAAAAAATAGAGATAATATACATTTTTTTTTTTTTTTTTCAATTAAAATGTAATTTTGAAAATATTTGTCGGCAAGAGTGGACTTATCTGAACACATTTACAAAGCCTTGGACATTAATTCAAGTGAACATTAGCTTCTGGAGACTAAACTGACAGAATCTCCAGAGTGGCATCGTAAAATTATTGCCCAGTTGTTCCATATAATCTTACATTGCAAATGATACATTCAACCTGTAAATCATATGGTAATTTATAGCCTGTGAACCTTTTAGACTATATTCTGATTAGGATGTTTGTAATGGACTAATCTCAATTTCAAATAACAGTACTAGTCTGTTTAGCCCTTATGTGCGATGATAACTACAACAATCCCAGCCACCATCAATCATGATCTTATATTCATGTATCTATTCAGAAAATTCAAATAAAAATAATTTTAAATACCAATCAGAATGTGTGAAGTTTGGCAATACTCAATACTGAAAAAGGTCAAACCACACTCACTAAATTTAACAATAAAACCATCGTTAAAATAGCTGGATATGCTAAAAATAATACAGAACAATTACTTTTAAGTATTCCAAAATACATTTGAGAAACAAATATCAAAATAAAAGATAAAGAGTCAACTTTATTAATAAATTAATTAAATAGACAACAAAGATAGATAAGGAAAATTCTGACCAAGAAACAAATTGTATATCACAGTGAACACAAAGAAATGATGTCTATAAGTAAAAATAAACCAAGGTTGAGAAACACTGGAGATAGACAATCACTTTTGAAAACAAAAATAAGCTCAGAAAAACATAAGAACACTATAACACAACTAAAAGAACAATAAGAGCGAACTATGTACAATAAAATTCGCTAGATAAGCTTAAACTGCATTAAGCACCACATTTCAATTTGATAAAGGAATGTACTTAAAAACCAAAATTTATTTACAAATATTTGACAGATCTTGATGAAATTTACTTACAAGCAACACATGACAAAAAATAAGTACACCAACTAATAAAATGAAATTACAGGAAGCAATGTTTAGATACTAATAGCATTTAAATATATACTCTAATAAAACCACATACAACTAATTACATAAAAAATATTTCAATATACATACATATATTATTTTTAAAGTTTCAAAGATTTATAGTAAATATATAACACTATTTAACTAAGCAGAAAAATGAAATGCTTAATTACCAAACCTTTGACAAATAAATCTAAAAAAGAATACTAACATGTATAAAACATACATACAAAGTATCCAAAATAGGAGGGATCCTTTTTAAAATTAAAAAATTTGAAAATGGTCAACAGCAGAAATGCCCCATTTTTAGAATCTACATTAGAAAATCAATAAAACTTTAACTATATGTTTTCCAAAATAGTTTTAAATTTCACTAATAGGTTTCACTGTAAGCTATTTCCCAAAAAAATTTTAAAAGTGAGTTCATAAGATTACCATTATTTAATTGGTCATTCTTATATGAGGATGTGCTATTAGATTATTTGATAGAACACCAGTCATTTCTTGTGCTGGAAAACCACTACAACAGTCATAGAGTGGTAGAAACAAAGGCAGGTTCTTCAGCGAAAATTTAATGTGTATAACGAACCAACTAAGAAAACAATGAAAAGATTGTTTTTAAAATTCCAACAGAAATTTTGCTGGAAGTGCAGAGCTACTGCATTTAGCAATCATTATTGATAAAATTCAGATAATCGAGCTGGCAATTTGAGATCAGTCTGAATCATCCATTCAAAGTTTTTCAATTGTGTTTGGACTATCAAGATCATCAATACATACAATTTTGCATAATGCTCTACATTTATTTCCAAACAAGATACAAACTATTCAACTTCTCCCTTTTACATTAGAAATAGAGAAGAGTGACTTGAAATGACTTGCTTCAAAAGATTAATGCAAGCAAAATGAACATGAGATCGATTTGGGTTAACACCAAAGTAAATTTTTCCTAAATGGCTTTTAAATAAACAAAATTGACAAATTTGGGAAATTTTAAATTTCCATGTTTCTATATTTTCACCACTGTATGTGGAAAAAAATATCACAGTATAGACTGCCATACCTTCCAATCAAATCACCGATTCATTTTAATTATGGCAAACCATTTTCAAATGATTTAATTTTAAAATTATTTTTGGGCACACTTAGTGCATACAAGATCTTATTGTAATTATTATTTGTTTATTGTAGTTTCTAAAGCCAAATTGAAATTAAATTAATCAAAATTTGTTACAATTTTATGTTTTACATGATTCACATAAAAAGTCGATTATCTTTTGGTTGAATAAAATTCAAACCAAATTTTAACATTTTCATTCTTTTTATTTTACATAAAGTCTTATGTAGTAGGTGTGAGATCACTGTCATTCTCGCTTATATTTGGGTCATAAAAAATTAAATACTTGTTAAAAATCTGTCATTTTAAATAATTATTACATGACTTATTTATTTTGTCTAATTAGCAAGTAGTTTAAGATTCTTTACAGAAATGAGACATATAGCTATTCATTACATATAGCTATCAGAAAGTCATCTCCGGAATCCAATAATGTATGCAAACTGTTAAACTATAATCAACATTCAATATCAAAAAGTACACCTCTAATTTTGGCTTGCAATTTGTTTAACTAACTAAATCACAGATATAGGATTACATTTCCATCTAAAAATTAAATTAAGAGAATAGGAAAACAAAATGCATTAATTTATTAAAAATATTATAATTGGTTACTTTTAGATTTATTTTTATAAAATATCAACAAAAATGAACACTTGCAGGAATAAAAATTAAATATAATTAAAATTCCAACAAATAAAAAACAATTTTTTTTCATTATTAATATTGATATGCTTCATTTAAAATATATCTATAAGAAACATTGCTTCCCAATAAATAAATATGAAATGATATTGATGATATTTTTTTATTACATATAAGAGATCAAAATATAATACTACTCTCAAATAATAAGATCAATAGGCAAAATGATGATAATGCAAGGGGGTGTGCAACGTCTCTAATAACTTCATATAATTTGGTTCTGGAAAATAAAAAAAAGAATTTATAATGGAAATGATAACCAATAATTAAAAATATATAAAGAAGTCTTAACTCTAGAAAATTAGATACTAAAACCAATCTTAAAAATTAATGCATTGTCTCTACAACTGATTGAAAAAAAATTCTCATGTTTATTTAGGAAAACTGTTTAATAAAGTATGATTCAAAAAGTAATTAAATTATTTGTATTTGTTTATTTTATTGAAGAAAATTTACAGAAAAAAAATCTGTCACCAAACAATGTGATTTAATACCAATAATAGACATATGTAATGTCTGTTACATATATAGACATTTTTAAATGTTACTTAAAGTTTTTTATTGTGCACTTTTGGTATTGATTTCAGGCAGACTTGAGCTTTGATCACATGGCATTTTCTAACAAGGCCTAGATTTTAAATCTTCAAACTCAAGTTGTCAAAAAAAGAAGAAAGCCTGAACATATTTCAAAGTGGATGAAGAGATGGTAGACAATTTCAAATTCAAAAACTATGGATTGCAATGCTGATGTGTGCTTTTTAAATGGTTATGCAACTTAAATATTTCATCTTGCAATACTTATTTCACATTCACACTGTATGACAATGATAAACACTGATCATGTATCTAAAACTCTGGTAAACCATTTTTTTTTTTTTTTTTTTTTTTTTTTTTTTTACGTGATATAAATACTGAATGTTTCACATAATACCATACACAAAAATAAATAAATCATAGGTTGACAAATCAAGAATAAAAGCAACATCAAATTTCATTTATTATCCATAATATGCATTAATCCATTCATCACTTTTGCAACCTGAAATTTAAGACATTATCAAAGTGAAAACAAACTGAGAATCATTCTGCAGATAGATAAAATCTGTACTGCTGATTAGAATCCTGCATTGGATCATATTATCCACTTTTATTCGCACCCAACTTGAACTTCATTAGGTTACATCAGGTCAAACTGCTGCTATATATGTATATATATATATTTTTTTTCACTGCAGGTTGAGTTGGGTTATGATTTTTGCAGGTTGGATTTGATTGAATTTGATTTTTAAGGGATGAGTGAAGGTCTAAAATACAATTTTAAAATGCAAAATATCTCATGTAAACATATTTTTAAATTTAAACTGTTTGCAATATTATAATTTGGCTGTTTTAAATATGGTTGGTTGATTGTGTTTATAATGGCCAATTATCAATAGCCGGTCTTTGTAAGGGAACCTAACCCACATTTATGCAAGGAAATCCAAGGTTAAAAAAAAAAACATGGAAAACTCTGAACGATTAGGCCAGCAGCCACAACTGAGTTCGAACCCAGCAAATGCTGTATACCAGTTTCGAGGGCAGAACCTCTCGACCACTGAAGGGGCTATTTTAAATGTGACATAATTTTTTCCATTCAAGTGGTTAATGCATTTTAATGAATTCATTACTTAAAATATTTTCTTTTTATATTCACATGTGAATATAGTTCTGTGACGTAATTCTCAATATTTTCTGGTTTTAACTCATAATCATTTAATTCTCATTTGAAATTTTTTTCTTTTCCTGCTTGTAACAGTTGCGTGTAATAAATTTTTAATTTGAAGGAAATATTTTTGGTGCTACTCTGTTATATCGTCGACCGATTTCGCCAAATTATACAAATCGCCAAACTAATAGCCAAATTATATATATTGACAGAATTTTTATTTTACATAATAAAAAAACAAATAATTAGTAGAATATTAATAAAAGTTTAAAAAAAAAAAGTCGAAATAAAAATCACTTAATGATGTTTTTAACACGTGTATCGTATGCAATGTCATTGAATTGAAATTCACGATCATCCATTATTGGCATTTAATCTTATAATTTGGCGATAGTATTTTGGCCAACGGGATAACAGATAACGGGATAACAGTCAAACGGGATAACGGGTACCATATTTTTACTTGACTATTTGGCAACAATTTAAAATAAAAAACTTTTCTAAAGTTTGTAAAAAAATGTTTCCCGAAATGCTGAAAATTTCAATTTAAATCGGAAATAAACTGTAAAGAATTTAATTCTGAGAACTAAATTCCTAAGCCTGCGATAGATGGCGCTACTCGTCCTAAGAGAAAAAGAAAGAACATTTCCAAAAACAGAACAATTTTTCAGTTGAGCGCGGGAGTTCGGAGTTATTGTGTAGTGAGATGGTGCAGCATTGTTTCTGGTTTGTTCTGGAATGTGTTTTATAAAAATGCTAGTCTATTTTTTGTTAATTTGTGTCGTGCTCGTCCACGTGTGTGTTTATGTGTGAAATAAATCTTAAAAAAGACAAAAATGAGTTCTCCATCGTGCCGACATCTGCAGATCTTCGTCAATTCTACTTTGTGTTCTTTACATACTTGAAGTTTGGTTGGCAGCTTATGGGATATGAATGCTGGTGGAACAAAGCAAGTAAGCTAAAACTAGTTCCAAATTCTTTTATTCTGAGTGCCTTGAAAATTTTATTATCGATTAAAATTTTTTAAATCTGGATTAATAAATATTTGTTTTACTTTCGTAAATTAATTACAATCTTTAGATAAAGTGCGAATTAATTGGAGTAAAACATTCAGGCTTGAAGAGTATTAGAATTAGTGACTTATTCCCATCAAATAGTAAAAGAGAGTATAAAATTACTTTTGTTATTATTTTATTTTTTGCTAATGTGATACTTTCGAATTCGTATGCTATATTTTAGAATATTGATAATTGTTCTTAAGTAAAGAAAAAGGTATTTCTTAAAAAAAAAAAAAAAAAAAGAAAGTAATACAGTTATATTTAATTTTTAGTAAGAATTATGATGGTAAAATTCTTTTGAATCAAAGTGATTTTATTTGTGAAAATGGTATAAATTCTATTTTGATGAAAGAACGGAATGACTTTGAAAAATAAAGTTGTCATTTAATCGTTTTGATTTATTGGATGAATGCCAATTTACAGAAGAAAGGTTCTTTCTGGGTTTGGTTATTTAGTTTATTCTAAAAGTAGAATAAATTATTTTTTGTTTTTTGTTTCCTAATTCGGAAATAAATGCAGTGATATTTTTGTTTTGTTATTTTTTGAATGAAAAAGTATGACAAAATAAAAGTTTTGATCGAGAAAAAGATTAATTCTGATTTCTTTGTTAGGTTTTTATAAAACAATAAAAACTTTTTAAAATATTTAGATAAAAGATTTATTATCGTTTGAAAAAGAAAATTGAGTTGTATTTTAAAGTTTATTCTTTTCGTGTAAAGAATAAAATTGTTATGAGAATTATTTAATATATATTTCTTTTTTCTTGCAAATAATTTGTTACGTTTGCATAAAAAGTTTGAGAATTAAGAAAAATTCTGGTGTTTACGTAATGCTGTTTGGTTTAATTTTCATTACATAATATAAATATTGATTAGAAATAAAATTGTCTGTTACACTTGAAATACAGTTGTGAATTTCGAAAAAATATATCTATTTTAATTGTATTTTTATGGTATTACATATGCTTATTTAATTTGTTTTAAAAATTTTGCATTGTGTTTAATTTGCTAAGAATTTTAGTAAATTGGTATATTGTGTGTATATTGGTCAATTTTTCATATGTGATTGGGATTTAAATTTGATTGAAATAATAGATCTAAGTAGGGGATTTAATAGAAGTATGTTTTAGAATTGAATTATTAATTAAATTTGTTACTTGCTTGAAATATTGTTGTTAGTAAGTTTAAGTAAAGAAAAATTGGGAGTTATATAAATTTTTTTAAATCAGCATTCTGATTTTGTTTCGATTTCGCTACAACGAAGATGTCTTATTTAACAAAGGGATCGAAAAGGGAAGACCTACAATTGGTAGCTAGTGAGCTTGGCATTAAGGATGTAGGGAATTTAAAAATCGCGGATCTAAAGAAAGCTATTCTAGAAATAGACGATTATGATGAAGATTTTGTTAAAGGAATATTAAATACAGTAATTGAGGATAGGAAAAAGAGAGAAGCGAGGGAAGAAGAAATACGACAGGAAGAAAAAGAAGAAAAAAGACGTCAAGAAGAAAGAGAAGAAAAAATACGTGAAGAAGAAAGGCAAGAACGTTTGGCTAAAGAAGCTCGTGAACATGAACTAGAATTAAAGAAATTAGAGCAAAGAACTCTAGAACAGAACAATTTGTCAGAGAGAAAGGTGGATCTTGGATCAAAGATACAGTTAGCACAAATTGTTCCGAAATTTGACGAAAAATCTGATGAGATGGGTCTGTTTTTGATTAATTTTGAGCGAAGAGCAGAGATGGCTAAAGTGTCGAAAACTGATTGGGTTGCATATTTGTTAGCTGTTTTACCCACAGAAGTCACAAACATGTTAGCCAGGGAATCACCCGAAGACGCGATTAACTATGATTTTGTTAAAAGTCTTATATTAGAAAGATACAAGTTGAATAGTGAGAAACTGAAACAATGTTTTTATCGTCATCATAAAACACCCAACAAATCTTGGAGGAACTACGCGCAAGAACTCACTAGTTATTTTACTGCGTGGATCAAGGAATTAGGTGTTGACAATTTTGATCAACTTAAAGATCTAATTATTACAGAACAATTAAAGTTTCGAGTGCCTGCGGAAACAAAAGAACATTTTCTAGATAATTGGTTAAATTTTATGACCCCTTTAGATTTGGCAAAAAAATTAGATGACTATGAAAGTATCAAAGAAAGTTTAAAAAAGAAAGAACTTCCTAAAAAGAATTTGTCTAAATTTCGACCCCAGTTTAAAAATTCAAATAATTTTGACTCAAAAAAAGAAGCTAAAGATAATAAGCCAAAAATGCATATTAAATCAGAATCGTTTTCAGGAAATCATAGAGAGAGAGAATTCGAGAAGAGGAAAACGTTACGTTGTTACGAGTGCGGATCGAGCAATCATCTTCGTCCCCAATGTGATAAAATTAAAAAATTCACAGAAGTGATTTCACATGTTGATGTTGAAAATGAACAAGATTCTTCAATAACGCCTTACCTTAGTGTGGGGAAAGTAAATGGTGTACAAATGGAAATTTTGAGAGATACAGGTGCGACCATAGATTTAATTGCAAAAAAATATGTGAAGCCACATATGTATTTGAACGAGAAAGTGTGGGTTCGGGTGCCCTTACACGACGGTTTATTTTGCTTACCTCTCGCAGAAGTTGAATTGGACTGTGAAATGGGACATGTGATAACTAAAGCTGCTGTCTCTAGAGACTCTGTAGATTTAGGAAGATATTTGCTGGGAAATAAAACAGCCGAATTATTCGAAGATTGTGAAAAAGAAAAGGCATTGAGAGAGCACATGATAAATGCTGTGCAAACCAGAGCTCAGAAGAAAATTCTGGAGGCAGAGGTTCCTCTGGAGGAACCTGAAATGCACGAATTTTCTGATGTAACTTTAGAGAAAGATCACAGCAGTAACATAGCGAGTGAAGATAAGAAAATGGATGAGAAAAAAAAAGATAAATCTGAAGACAAGAAGATAGAAAACGAAAAAGGCTCAATTTTACCAGTTTGCGAAACTATCTCATTGCAAGAACTTATCAAAATTTCTCCGAAGGAATTTTCTGAAGAGCAAAGGAAAAGCAAAGAGCTCAAACCTCTTATAGACGATGCCAAAACGGAAAATACTAAGGATAGGAAATTTATTTTGGAGAAAGATATGCTTTTTTATAGAAGAAAAGATAAAAATGGTACTGAGAGGAAATTATTAGTTGTTCCTGAAAGATTTCGTGAACAATTAAAAAAATTTTTGTCATGAAACTGTTGCATCTCATTTGGGTGTGGCTAAAACTAAAGATGCATTGTTTAAGACCTTTTATTGGCCAAATTGCTTCAAGGATATCGAAGAATATGTTCGAACTTGCGATTATTGTCAACGGGTTGGGAAGCCTCAGGGCAAAAAGAAAGCACCTTTACAGATTGTTCCAGTTATTTCAGAAATATTTACAAAATTAAATGTTGATGCTTGTGGACCTTTACCTATTAGTACATTAGGGAACAAATACATAATAACTGTAATTTGCTTAGCTTCGAAATATCCTGATGCAGTTCCTACACCTAATTTGTATTCTACGACGGTTATTGATGCTTTGTTACAAATTTTCAGTAGACTTGGATTTCCTCGTATACTACAAACTGATCAAGGAAAGTCATTCATGAGTGCACTTACAACGGAATTCTTAGAGAAATTCGGCGTCAGAGTTGTGCGAAGCTCAGTTTATCATCCACAAAGTAACCCAGTTGAAAGAATGCACAGGACTTTGAAACGGATACTCAGAGTACTTTGTTTAGAATCGGGATCTGATTGGGAGAAGGTACTTCCACCTGCCCTTTTTGCATTAAGAACAGTAACTCATGCTAGTACTGGATTTAGTCCAGCAGAATTAGTCCATGGACAGAACTTAAGAACTCCAATGATGTTACTCTATGAAAATTTGACTGAGCAAGAGATAGAAGAAGATAGTGTGATATCCTATGTATTTGACTTAATGAACAGAATGAAGAAATGCCAAGAACTTGCTGCAGAAGATATGGAAAAGGAGAAACAAACACAAAAATATTGGTATGATATCAAAGCCAGAAAACGAGAGTTTAAGGAAGGTGATCAAGTTTTAATTGTGGCCCCATCCAAACCAAATAAACTGTCAGTTAGTTGGATAGGACCTGGAAGAGTACTAAAGAGATTATCAGAAACTAATTACGTTATATACAATCCAGAAGGGAAGAAGTCCCAAGTGTATCATGTAAATATGCTAAAACCTTACCATCAAAGAAGTGTGGAAAACGTAAATTTACTTACTACAAAAACCACCTCTAATGATGAAGAAGATGAAATTCCTAAATTGGATGAAGAAAATACAGACAATGCGTTGTTAGAAGTATGGCAAGAAATCCAAAAAAATAAAAGATTAAATGAAAGTCAACGAGAAGAATTAGGACAACTTATTGGAAAATATGCTGACTCTTTTTCGACTGAACCAGGATGCACAAATTTAGTTGAACATGATATTGAACTGGAATCAGAAAACCCAGTCTGTGCCCGGCTTTATAAAATGTCGCCTAGACAGACGGAAATTCTAAAGGCTGAAGTCGAGAAAATGTTGAAACTGAAAGTTATTGAGCCAGGTGAATCTGACTTTGCCTCTCCATTAATTTTAGTTGAAGTTCCCGGTAGAGAAGCAAGACCCTGCATAGATTATCGTCGTTTAAATAAAGTGACTCGAACAAAATTTTATCCTTTGCCCGACACTGAACAGTTAGTAGAAAAAGTGTCTTCAGCCAGGTACATTTCAGTTTTAGATCTGACCAGAGGTTACTGGCAAATACCGTTAATCAAGCGTGCTCAAAGATATGCAGCTTTTGTGACAAATTTTGGGACGTACATACCGTTGCGCCTCCCTTTTGGTTTAAAAAATGCTCCATATGAATTTAGCCGACTTATGGCCGGATTGCTGAAAAACTTTGAAGAATATGCGGTGCCTTATCTGGATGACGTGGCTGTTTTCTCGCAAACTTGGGAAGATCATTTAAAACACCTAGAAGAAGTTTTTAAAAGATTAAGTGAAGCAAAACTGCATATTAAACCATCCAAATGTCAATTCGCCCAAGCTTATGTCAAATATCTTGGACACTTAGTGGGTCAAGGTCTTAGAACTCCAGGAGAATTGAAAGTTCAAGCCATAAAAGAGTTTCCAGTTCCTACTACTAAAACTCAAATCCGATCTTTCTTGGGTTTAGCTGGATATTATCGAAATTATATCCCGGACTTTTCTGTAATTGCAACGCCTCTCACTAATTTATTAAAAGGAAAGATTCGCAAGTCAACTATAGACTGGAATGAGGACTGTCAAAAGGCATTTGATGAACTGAAAGCTAAACTCTCTGAAAATCCTGTCTTATATAGTCCAGACTTTAGAAAACCTTTCATCCTTCAATGTGATGCTTCAAATTTGGGAATTGGTGTAATCTTATCCCAGTTGAATGAAAATAATGAAGAACATCCTATAATGTACTTGAGCAAAAAGTTTTCAGACAGAGAACGAAAGTTTAGTACCACCGAAAAAGAATGCACAGCTATTGTGTTTGCAGTGCGAAAACTACGATGCTACTTAGATGGCCATCAAAAATTTCAAATCCAGACAGACCATAACCCTTTAGTATGGTTAGAAAAGAACAGCGGAACTAATCCAAGACTTTTAAGATGGGCTTTGATTTTACAGTCTTTCAATTATGAAATTGTACACAAAAAGGGAAAACAACATCGGAATGCTGATAGTTTGAGTCGAGCTATAAAAGTCTAATTGATTAGAATGCTAATATGTATATATGTTTATTTGTATAACAGTTAATTTTGAATTTGTTATATTATATGTGTGTAAACTATTTTTTTTTTAAAAAAGGGTATCACTTGTATTTGTAAATTTATTTTGTATAGATTATTTTTTATTTATTTTTACGGTGGGAATAAGTCTGGTTCAAGGTACTAAAATGTTTTTGGAACTAGTGCTACCAGAACTATGTTTTAAAAAGAAACTTTTCCTCGACAAGGCCCGGAAAAGTTTTCCCCCGGTGGGGAGGAGTCTCTAAAGAATTTAATTCTGAGAACTAAATTCCTAAGCCTGCGATAGATGGCGCTACTCGTCCTAAGAGAAAAAGAACATTTCCAAAAACAGAACAATTTTTCAGTTGAGCGCGGGAGTTCGGAGTTATTGTGTAGTGAGATGGTGCAGCATTGTTTCTGGTTTGTTCTGGAATGTGTTTTATAAAAATGCTAGTCTATTTTTTGTTAATTTGTGTCGTGCTCGTCCACGTGTGTGTTTATGTGTGAAATAAATCTTAAAAAAGACAAAAATGAGTTCTCCATCGTGTCGATGTCTGCAGATCTTCGTCAATTCTACTTTGTGTTCTTTACAAAACACACAAAAAATGAATCCAATGAAAATAATAAATGCAGTCTGCATACCAGGAACTTCTATTATGTATTTTTAGAAAAAAATATTAAATTCCTATGTATAGTTCTTATAAAACTTTTTTATTGGAACAATTTTAGTCAACTTTAGCATTAAATATTTCTTTAAAAAATTCTTGAATTTGAAAATTGCAAATATCAGTATGTTTATCAATATTTTCTCTATAATATTACCAATTTTCATAATTTTGTGTGCAGTAGTTTTCTTAATAAAAGCAAAAAAATACCCAAGCTTACTAAAAATTCATTTTCAGCAGACAGTGACAGTATTAATTATTTTTTTTTAGAATAGAGAGATTAATTAATTATACATGTTTATTAAATATACATAATTATTAATTAATTATATGTGTGGATTAAACTGGCTCTCTAAGCCAAAACTTTTTATTTTCATAGAAAACAAAATGTAATTAATTCACAATGACATGGAATGATTCTTAATTATATGAACTTTTTTTATTAAAAATGTCTTAGATACATATACCAGGATTTATCTTTTATAATGATTTTGGTAAATGACCACCTGTTGTATTAGAACTTTCTCAAGGAGTAATCAAATCACTTCTGTGCTTTGAAACTAAACATTTTCTATTACTACACTATATTGGCCAAAGGTGACTAGCGACTTGCAATTTTAGACTTTTGTTAAATATCTAGAAAAATGCACGAGGAATTATCCTGAAATAGTAGGTGTGTAAACAGAATAGTACAGGTCATATATACAGGATAGTCCCCTATGGGGAAAAAATCTTCAAGGAAATAGATTTTTTTTCCCAAAATGCCATAGGGGACTGTCAACAAATTGAAAAAGAACGAATATCTTTTGGATAACCCTGTCAAAACTAAAGTAGCAAAAGCATTCAAACTGTAGATCATGTTTAAGTGGCTTATTGTAATAAACTATGTTCATTTTTATGCAAATAGCATTTAGACTTGTAGCAAAAGCAAGTTTTTTATTAAAAAAAGTCTAAAAAATTTTCAAGTTTTTTACTCACAATATGCACAGTTATTAATATAAAATATGTTCTTTTCCGAAAATATGACAAACTAGATTGTACAGAATACCCTGTAGTTAAAATTTAAAAATAATAAATATTGTATGAAAAATGAGCAGGTTTACTAAATAATATTTCACTGTGCATGCATAAACGCTAACAAAATTTCATTTGCATATTGTGTTAGCTAAAAATATAGAGCAACTTTTGCAAAAGTCTCAAAAACGTAGTTTGAAAATTCTGAAAGTGATCGAATCCAAGTTCTCAAAATCCCTTTTTCCCAAAATAAAGCAAAAAAAAAAAAAAAAAAAAAAAAAAAAAAGAGGGGTTATATGCATTTAACCATTGATTAGTGTCAATACAGAATACAAAATATGGCACATCTTACTATATTTGGATACAACCCCTCATTTTTTTGCTTCATTTAAGGAAAAACGGATTCACACATGCACAGTGAAAAATTATTTAGTAAGTCTGCTCATTTTTCATACAGTTATTATTATTTTTTAATTATGATTACGGGGTATTGTGTACAATGTTGTTTGTCGTATATTCAGAAAAGAACGCTATTTTATATTAAGAACTCTGTGAATTATAAGCAAAAAACTTGGAAAATTTTGGGACTGTTTTTATAAAAATCTTAATTTCTCTAAGAGTATACATGCTATCTGCATGAAAATGAACACAGTTTCTTACAATAAGCCCCTCATTCATAATGTACATTTTGAGCGCTTTTGCTACATTAGTTTTGACAGGGTTATCCAAGAGATATTCGTTCTTTTTAAATTTGTTGACGGTCCCTTTTGGAGTATTGGGAAAAAATCTTCACAGAAATGTATGACCTACACTGTTATGTTTACACACTTAGAGCTTCAGGATATGTAGTAATCCATGTATTTTTCTAGATATTTAACAAAATGTTTAAAATCGTAAGTGGCTGGTCATCTTTGACCATATAGTGTATTAAGCTTGTACTTTTAATGACCATCTGACAAATGTCTCCAACAGGGCTGTGGAGTCGGTGGGAAAAATGGCCGACTCTGACTCCGGAAATTTTAACGACCACGACTCTGACTCCTATTCCTGGCTGGCTAAAATACAAATGTTGCTGTTTGTTAAAATTATGAGGGACTACAAGAAAAATAAGGCAAAAATTTCACCATTTTGCTTTTCTAACTCAGTTCTTAGAGCTTTAAAAGAGAAAAAAAAGAATTTTTTTTTTTTACTAATTTTTTAACTTAACGTCCCACAAACCCAAAAAATCCACCTATCGAAACATGAAGGAGAAAATAAAACAGACATTTACTATTTCGGATCTGTAGACTACAAAAATGGAAATTGTTGCAATTTTGATGTTAATTCGAGCCCTCCAGAGCAAAAAAATTTCAATGGAAAGAAAACAAGAAAGAAAAAATCATGCATCAAGCATAAATCATGAAGCACTTTCCAACACATTCAGAATAATGTAACAAAACTGCACCATTTAAAAAATTTAAATATTACGTATTACGTCTCATTTCATCATATGGAAATGTATAACATATTTCAAAACCAAATTTGAGCTGTTTCCATCTACAATCAGAAAATTATCAGAATTTTTTAGCAGCATTATATATGATATAGAAATGATTTGCATCTACTAATACTATGCATTCAAAATTTAGTTCATTTAAGAGATACGTATGTTTCAGTTGAAAATTCCCCTTCAGAAATTTCCTCTAATAAATGGTTTGGTATGAAAATACATTATTGCAACTCTGCATTTGAGATATAAATTTATGCATAAAGAGTAATATGCAAAAAAAAGTAATTAAATTTAAAAGCGCACACTGAATTTTAAAACATACTCTCCACCAATTATTATGCAACGACAGTACTGTAGCCGATTTCTTTTGTGTACCCATGTAAATTGATAAAAAATTATATGAATCCTCTTCTTTTAACGTGATTGTAGTGAAATTCAGTTATTTATATTAGTTTGAATACATTTGAAATAGCATAATGTCATTAAAATACTTTTCAAATGATTTTTACCAATATACTATAATGTAATCGAATTATTTTGAGTGTCCCTGTAAATCAACCGTTAATTGTACATACTTAATATGCAACTAGCTGCACCCGTCGAGCTATATATCAATCTTAAATAGACAGTAAAATACTGAGCGAAATAAACAATTGCTACCTCTTAAAATAGGGATAAGATAGCTTTTCATGATGCAGATGTACAAACTTCAGGAAATAACAAAAAATAAGGAAAACAACTCATAAATTACTATGTTGGACTTAACTTCAGCTACAATTCTTTTTTTAATGCGGTTTCTAAACCTTAAATATTATTTAAATGCCGAATTATTTAGGAAGTTAATATTATACCCCAGAAGACGAATTCAAAAATATCTTCTTAGTTTATTTTTTCTTCGTTTAAATATCGCTTGATAACTGTACAATAATTATAATATCAATGAAACATTTTAATTATAATAGAAACAGGGACTTACTAAACTGCTAACCAACCCACTACACAGTTACAGAACTTGCAATAAATTTAATTTATTTATTGGTTTGTATCCTCCATGAACTTGTAAAATTAATTTTTTTGTTATGGCAGCAACAAAAAGAAAAAAAACGATATCTCTGTTATTAAAAAGAATAAAATTTTTGTATTTGTTGCTGAAATGCAGAATTTTTTTTATTTTAAACAATAACTTAATACAATGAAATGATTTTAATTATTTTTTGATATTATGTAAGATAGAAATATAGTAATACCGGCATATCACAGGTTTTATTCTTTTTTTTCTAATATGACATCATTTACACCTTCAGAAATACTCATCTTTTCTTAAATAAAAGCGTGATTTATGCAGTTATTTAAGAATTCTTTAGTTTTTCATAAAATATTCATTATAATTAAATAGAAATGGCGCAGTTTATAGAAATATTTTCATTTGAGCACACCATGGACATTCACATTAATAGAAGTTCACTTTATTTAGATGCAGGAATTAAAGTCAGTGAATATGACATCATCACTGAGACAGCTATAACAATGTATATTATATTCATGGAACAAATTTATCTGGTTTCTGTATGACGACATTTTCTTCATCGACAAAATTTCGCTTTAGATAGTATATTTTACTAAAGTTTATCTTCTGTTATTTTACTTACATAATACTTAATAATATTACGCAGTAAATAATCTGTGTATTGCAGGGAATAACTATAAGCAATCATTTTATAATGATTAAATTTAACAAAAACCTTTATTTATTTATTTATTTATTTTAATGCGATTATACATTCACCGATGAGATCAATCTTCTGATTGGTGGAAAATAATGAAACAAAATAAATTTTGAGAAAAGTTTAACCTGTTGCCACTGTTTTGAAGAAATGTCATGAAAAAGCTTTTAAAATTAAAAATAAAATATAAAAATTGAAATAAATTAAAAATTAGCCAGAATGGGCACATCTACACATAAACAGCTTTCATTTAAAAAAATAATTATCAAAATCGGGGCAGTAGAAAGCTCAGGGCTGATGTCCAAAAAAACAGCCAGGTGTTTTAAATATATAGATAATAAACATGCTTTCGTGATTCTGAATAAGCTTTATCATTTACATGAAAATCCGAATGTATTTATGGAAATTAGATCTTGGACAGACGAACCTACAAACTGAATGCATATGACATTTCACAACTTTGTTGGAAAGTACTAAAAAATTAATAATTCCTTTTATGGATTTAAAATTACATATAATTGGTTTAATTTTACTTCAAACTATCTAACAAAAAAGCCCGGAGTCGGAGTCGGCTTGTTTCTCCATGACTCCGACTCCTTTGCTCAAAAAAAGTCCAACTCTGACTCTCCGACTATGCAACCCTGGTCTCACAAAGTTTAGTCATATAAGCATTACTTGCTTTATAATTTGCACTCAGGTTTTGAGTCAATCATGTCTGATAGTTATAAACAGTGAAGCTCATAGAAATAAATAAAGGGTATCTCATTTAAGCCAATATAAGCTTAAATCAATGAGTAATGTTGATAATTGTCTAAAAAAAAAATAAATAAATAAATAAATAAGATTTTTGAAATACAATAATTTTGGCCTAGTTGAATTTTTGTTTTAATTCTGATTTTGGACAAAACACAAAAACGAAACTGAATCTTCAGTCTATCTCAAATTTGTAAGTTACGTAAATTTTTCACAAAAAGATAACATCATATAAAGATAAAATGGTAATTTAATACTCTATTACAAAAACATACCATCATCACAATTTAGATAACCATGTCTCACTAAGAAGTCTAAACCAACAAGAGAACTAGTAATCTTGAAGTCGTCAGTCAAAAGCAAATTTTTAAACTAAAGAAGAAAAATATTTAAAAATTTTTATAATTATTTATCCTTATTAAAATACTCTTAAAAAAGAAACACATTTTAAAATATTTAATTCTATTTTATTTAAAATACAATATCAAAAAATATTTCAAAAAGGAATTAATCCAAATGTTAATGTATTCTTTTTAAAGCTAATAATATATCTAATTTAAAAACATTATTAAAAAATACATTTACTGGCATTTATAATTAATGCTGTAAAAATTTATACAAGGTTAGTCTACAAGTTATACATCTACCATTTATAAAGTATTACTTTTATTTCAGATATGAGGGAGGACCAAAAATAAGTGAAATGGCAGTGTTTTGAGTAGGACTTGCATAGCATACAATTGATCCCCCCAATATGCATCACACAACTTGCTTCTAGTTCAGAGCACTCAGTGCTGTCGCCGAGGGAGGTTGTGGTTGGTCAGAAAACATTTTGAAAAAGCCTTCACTCACTTTGAAAAGCCTTCCTTCACTCATTGCTCATTTTTTGTAATGTCAGATTTATGTAAACAGTATGCAACTGTGAAATTTTTCTGTTTGCTTGGGAAAAATATTGCAGAAACAGTTTTGTTGTTGCTTTATGAGATGACACTATGGGAAAAAATGAAGTGCAAAAGTGATTTTCTCCTTTCAGAAAAGGTAAAATGTTGATAGTTCTGGATGGTTCTCCAAATATGTTTTCAATATTTTCTTTGCATTTTTGCATCAATCCAGAGAATGTCCAAAATTGCTTTAAAAAAGGTAGAATTCCTCCTTTAGGAGGAACTCTTTCATGCCTTCTAGTTAGAAGAGAATGTGTTCTTCTCTAATATAAAATCAATTATGATCAATATAAATTTTTTGTGCTTTACATCATTAAAAGAAAATATTCTGATCTATGAATATCAGCTGCTCCGGCACGAATACCAGCTACTCGGGACCATTAAATAAGCCAAAAGCTCCATTTCGTATACTGGTATGCAGGTGCAAACGATGCTGGCACATATACTAGTCGTTTGTTCTGAAAGGGTTAATGGTGTGGAACAAAAGCAGACTTGATTAATGGCAGACAGGAGAATAGTTTTTCATCCATGATAATGCACCTTCTCACACAGACTCATCAATTTGTTAGTTTTAGGCTAAAAGAGGCCTGATTTCTTTGTCCCACACCCTCTACACATCGAATCTTGCTTCATGTGACTTTTTGTTGAGTCTATGAATGAAGAGGCACATGAAAGGACAATTTTTTAACTTTGTGGACAAAGTGAATAGAAAGACAAGGCAGGAACTAGCAATCATATAGAAAGGCGAGTTTAGTTTATGTTTAAGAGGGGAATGGAATTACAAATTAGACCAGTGCATAAACATTAATTGAAGTGCATATTAAAAATGTTAAGGTTGTTTTGTAAAATAAATTAAATTATAGGTTTGTATAAAGAAATTCTTGTAATTCTGGGGTCCTCTTTCATATATTAGTTACTGTCCCTTGTAGCAATTAATTACATTGAAACATTACTCAAACATGTACTTATAAACAAGCTGTATTCGGGATGTTTGCTCTCCCTGTACAATCCTTTATTTTACACCCCCTCTTTATACAGCTTAAGTTCAGCATTGCTATTTATTTAGAAACTATTAATTATAAATTATGGAGTTATTTACTTCAATTTTAAACTGTAATGAAGTATCATTATACAACATACAATAAATTCGGCTCATCAGCGTATAATAGATGTTAAAAAACTTTAATTAAAAATCATGTACTACTTACAATATAAAGTAGAATTAATTTCCTACAGTTTCGGACAATACAACTTGTTCATCATCAGAGAACATTAAGAGACAAAACTAACACGTTATAAAGTTTACCTGATACAATACTAAAAGAAAAATCCTGCCTTTACTCAGAAGAAATATTTTAATATGCTGTACTGTAATGAAGTATTTAAACTTAATTTTATAAATTATTCTGAAATAAAAACTATAAGATAAATATCAATATATAGAATACATAGCAAATAACTACAAATTAATAACTGTAGTAAAAAAAAAAAAAAAAAAAAAAAAAAATTGCAGAAACAGCTACACTATACAGTTAAATTTTTATGATAAAAACCGCAAATAAAAAATACATACAATTTAATATAGAAAGAGTAACATCAAAGAAATTTTCAATTTAGTTGACCAAAAATATATTATATAAATACTGTGATTTAATAATAATCTTTGCAAAATTTTCCAAGAAATATTTTATTTTAATAGAAAAAATGTTTCATTCCTTTGGACCTGACTGAGAGATCTGGAAATTTTGAGCAATCGAGGCTGATTTATTTAATTTTTGTAGTTAAATTTCATAGTGAGTCATTGCATTGCTTTTATCATTTCATTGCTGTTTAAAATAAGCAATAATAATAATAAAATGGTGAAATTTCCTGTACAATTATCTTGGATAAGATTTCAAAATTTTTACATGAAATTCAGGCCTTATCACAAAGAGTAATTGTACAATTGAGAGCTCACTTGATTGAGCAGGATTCAGGATTATAAAACACTAACATATACAAAGTGTACATTCAGTGCTGGATTCAAAATCATTTCTTTTTATTTTTTATTATTATCGAGTCTGAAAATATGCATATCTTCAATATTTCAAACTAAGAATCGAAATATTACTTATATATATATATATAATTTGATTATAGATTTGCAAATCAAAAATAAACCCTATCCTTTAAGAGGAAAAAAGAATTTAAAACTTATCATCAAGTGTAATGAGGAACTAAAAATTATGACAATATTGAAAAAGTAGAAATGTTTGTACAACCAAGATATATACACATACACTAGCGCACCCGACAGACGCTGTCCTTCTTGGCACCAACTCCAGAAAATCAAATAAATGTACGTAAATATGGTAATACACAGAATAAACACTACGCTCTTAATTTAATTTCTTATTACAATTATGTAAGGAAATTATTTTTTACTCTTCATTAGTATTTGAAGCCAGTTGAATTTTTGATAGAAAAGTTTATTTTTGTCTTTTTAGTTAAAAGTTAAGGATTGTCTGAAGTTGGTTAATCAAAATTATAATACAGGAAATATTATTGTAAAGCATACACGTTTGTCAGCAGTGAGGTTCGAACACGCGATCTCTTTCTTCAAGAAGCTGAGCTTAAATCTGGCACCTTAGACAGCTCCGACATTCCGTCCACACTCCATTCATCGAACTTTGTCAACAATTTTAATTAGCGAAAAATTTGCCTAATAACAAAAAAGTACTGAATCAAATTCAATGAAATGTGAATCTAAACCATTCTCAAATCCACTGGAACACACACACAAAACTTCATTAAAATCGGTCCAGTCGTTTAGGAGGAGTTCAGTGACATACACACGCACAGAAGATTTTTATATATAAAGATAAGCATTGAAAATTCGAAGGTTTTGTGCCGAAGACATTCGCCAAATTAGGAAAATGTGAATTATCTCAAGAACTACTGGATTTAAACGAATTTGCATAGTACCATTCGATTCAAAATGAGAGAATGCACTAAAATATGTCATCAGTTGAAAAATAACTACAAAAGCCGATTTCTAAGGAAATTTTTAAAAGTTCGTGCTTTTTTCTACTCATCTTAGGGGTGGAATTTTTGAAAATCATTTCTTAGCGGCACTCGATGTTATAAGAAGTATTTTTACTTAAATTTTCAAGAATTTTGGATTGGTAGATTTTTTTGCGTTGTGATTAATACGAAATCATGATTTTCTTTTATATATATGGCACTTTTAATTAGCGAAAAATCACTTATTAGTTTTTGCCTAATTACTAAAAAAAACTGAACCAATTTCGATGAAATGTGAATCTAAACCATTCTCAAATCCACTGGAACACAGACACAAAACTTCATTAAAATCGGTCCAGTCGTTTAGGAGGAGTTCAGTGACATACACACGCACAGAAGATTTTTATATATAAAGATAAGCATTGAAAATTTCAGGTTTTTGCGTCGAAGACATCGTCAAATTAGGAAAATGTTAATTATCTTACGAACTACTGGACTTAAACAAATTTGCTTAGTACCATTCGATTCAGCATGAAAAAATACACTAAAATATGTTATCAGTTGAAAATTAACTATAAAAGCCGATTTTTAAGGAAATTTTTAAAAGTTTGTTCTTTTTTCTTCTCATCTTAGGGGTGGAATTTTCGAAAATCATTTCTTAGCGGCACTCGATGTTATAAGAAGTATTTTTACCCCAATTTTCAAGATTTTTGGATCGGTAGATTTTTTTTTTGTGCTATGATTAATACGAAATCCTGACTTTCTTTAATATATATAGCACTTTTAATTAGCGAAAAATCTTTAACTATTAGTTTTTGCCTAATTACTAAAAAAGTACTGAATCAATTTCGACAAAATGTGAATCTAAACCATTCTCAGATCTACTGGAACGCACACACAAAATTTCATCAAAATCGGTCCAGTCGTTTAGGAGGAGTTCAATTACATACACACGCACAGAAGATTTTTATATATAAAGATATATATATTCATAAAATATTTTTAAAAGATCTGCAAACATATTGAGTAACAAACTGAGCAAGTTACAAAATTCAAGACAAACAGTTTAAATTACATACCTCTTCCACTGTAAATAGATGAAAACTTTCAACTTCATTATCACTATTTGTAGGTATAAAATCAGATGGAATTTCAACGTCAAATATAAATAATGTTTCAGGAAATATTCCCCTTTCGTCTTCATAGGTAAACCTAATTGTAAGACAAATCAGGATCTTATAAAAATCTTAATTTATATATATATTATTATTTTATTAAAAATTTTACTGTAAAACTAGATAATAAAGATAAACTAGTAAATCTGCAGATCAAGAGCCTCAACGTCAGCTTTTCACTTCTTTTTTTTAAAACACACTTAGCGTAATATTCAACATCTTGGAAATTTGTAATTTAAAATTTTCGAATTAAGTAATTATTTATAAGAATAAAATAAGAATAAGAAATTTGAAGCCACCAAAAGCCGTTAAATTTAAGATTTAGTTATGTTATGATATTCTGAAAAATTCATGATCTATTATTTTTGTTTTTTTATTATACCACAGTAGATTTCTTCAGGGGGGCTCTGCCCTCCTGAACTCCCCGTAGTCTCATTAAATTTAAATTTCTAACTTTCTATCAATCTGCTAATGGTTATCGTATATCTTGTATTTTTATCTACATTTTGATTTATAAGGATAAGTGACAGTTTTAATAAGCATTTTTTATTATCCTCATACTTCTAGATACCTGCCCACCAAAAACACCTAAATCTGATGTATCAGGAACTTTTGAAAGTGTAAACTCAGTAATCTAGGGTTTTACAATTTTGTTTACGAAAAAAAGAAGTTTTGATTGCATTTTGTGGCAGTGATCGGGGACTGACAGATAGACAGAAGAACAGACTGAGAGATGGAAAACAATAAATTTTGCGTTGCTCAATTAAAACTTATTGCCGTTAAAAAATTATTCCAATTTTTTTTTTTTTTTTTTTTTTGGAAACGATAAAGGAAATTGGTTAAATTTTATCTAAAAAAATCGCTCTTGATTCTGTATGAAAAAGAAGGACATTTTAAATTAAGGGAATCCTTTGAATAAAATTAATAAAACATAGCTTATATTCCTTTCAGGGCTATGTTATATTTATCCACAAAGATACAAAGACATTAATTTATCAGTTTTGACGTTGACTTCATTTAAATTTTCATATTTGCTTTCAAATTTATAGCATTAAAATATAATAAGGATTAGGATGAATGGTTGCTTAGCAACCATTAAGAGAAAATAAAGAAAATTAAATAAATACATTTTAAATAAGTAAATCCCTAAAACAAATTAGTTTATATTATTGGAACACATTTATAAAAAATCTCTAACATGTACAGTAATAACTTTAAAAATCTGACAAATGCATAGACAAAATTTCAAAACAATATGAATAATTTAACTGGTAAATTCCAGTGCCCATTTATCATTGAATTCCATTAATGAAATGTGTCATTTTTTCTCAAGGAAAAAAAAATTGAAAATCATTGGATTTGCCATAGAAAAGCATTATTGCGCAAAATAAAATATTCTATATTTTACGAACGAATGAACCAAATCTAACAAAAAACTATACAGCTTAATCCCAGTGCCTCACTAACATACCCACTTAATTTCAAGTCAATCGGATGTTTTTGCGTTAGTTATCGCGGAACAGACAGACTGGCAGACTGACTGACTGACAGACAGACAGACAGAAACCAAAAAATTTCGTGTCTCCAAAGTAAGCATTCACTGACGTTTCGGCAACAATTCATATATTTGATTTTAAAATTAACAGGAGTGGAGAAGGGGAGTCGAACAAATAGTTATTTCAATGCTTCATAAAAACTGCAAATGAATACTTTCAGTTTGCACTAAAAAATTTGTGCTTTGTCTAAGAATATAAATAGAAAATTGAAATGCATTAGTTGCCTATTTTTTTTTTTTTTTTTTTTTTTTTTTTTTAAACTATGATATTTAAACTTTTTTTTTCTTTCTTTCATTTAAAAACTTCTGCAACAGATATATACAAAGCTATATAAAATAGTTGAGTAAGGTAACTGCATTTGAACTTTTCAATTTAGTAATAATTGAATCATAAAGCAAAATATATATGTATAAAATATGAGATATACAATAGAACCCTGCTAATTCGGACTCCGTTAATCCGGATTTGACTGAAAGCATGAGCATCGTGTGTAGGATTAAGCTATTGCTCAAGGATAAAAATATGAAAAAACAGCAAAAACAATGGTAAATGCAAGCAGGTGATGATATTAATACCAAACATATGAGAAAGTAGAGAAATATAGGGCAGTTAGAGAAATATAGGACAACTTTGAAGGTTATTTTATAAATATGGGAAATACAGGTAATATAAGAAAACTCTGACCCCTGCTGGAGTGATTATTTGAAAATATTCTTAAACTCTTTCCTACCTTCCTTGGATCAATTGAATAAAAGAGTTTTGTTTACATCATCAAGTACTCTAATTTATAGTCTAAAGATAATTTCATCTTAAAGTATATGGCTAGATGTAAGAGATAATATTTTATATTTATTATCATTTCCTTCTTTTTAAACTAGACCATAAAAAATGCAACTTAATTGCTTCAGATTTATTGCCAAATTCTATATTCTGCAATGTATTTAACTCTACTACAAAGAAAATAATCTCATGGCACCATTATCTCATCATCATCAATTATTAATGTGCCATTTTATATTAGTCTCATCATACTAAGGTTGGCACATAAAGGATTAGAGGGCAAAGCCCAATAATTTCACAGATAAAAATACTTTCTATTTGCTTATTTTACCAACTAATTTTGCAAAATGTCACAAATGGAAAAATGTTGCCATTCTAAAATTATAAAGTACGAAAATTAATGAATTTAAATTCAAAAACTCTAAAAAATAGAGTTACTTTAATGATGGCATTCGCTTATAGTAGAACAACATATTAAATATATAATTTGGATTTATTTAGATGATTTCGGACAAAGGAGTACTATTGGTTTACACATTTAAATGCAAAATTAGTAAATTAAACCATGAGCAAACAGATATTTTTAAGAAGTTTTGATTATGAATAATATGTAAATACTTTAAATATGATAAGCGAATTTATTAAGAAACAAATAAAAATCAAAGATAACAGAAAATTGTAAGAAACCTAATCTCTCTATTTAATCAAAAAATACATAGACAGTTATTACTATTATAAAATGTAAGTAAACATCAGATGCAGACTTGAAAAAAAAAGTACTAAGAACAAAAAGTTAGTAAAACATTAATAAATATAAAACAAAATTAAAAAAGCATGATGGTATAACATAATACACACAAGGTAACATGTTAAATGTCAAATGAATGTGACATTTATGATCATCCATTTTTGGCATTTAACCTTACAGTTTGGAGAAAATTTTTTGGTAAAATGGATAATAAAGTAATAATGAAAAAATCAATAGTACCTTTATAAATGACAAACATGTTTTCAAAAGTTTACAAAATCATATAAAATAGCACAAGTAATATGTATATTAGGGCATTATGACATACACTTAACCAGAAAACATACGATACTCAAACAATACTGCTATAAAATAAAAATCTGCACAAAAATGAAAAAGGACAACCAAATGTATCTATAATTTATGACAAGATCAAATTATGAAATCTGAAATTAAGTGTAAAATCAAGTTTTTATTTATTTACTTACGACACAGCACCAACTGGAACCATAATATTTAACAAATTTTCAGGTAAAGAGGCTTCTTCCTGAGCTTCTTTACGCACACATTCAAAAACAGTCATTCCCACAGCAAAACCTCCACTAACCTTTAAGAATAATAAAAACAGTCAATTAAATCTTCAAGAGCAATGTATTTATTTTCATTTTATATAAAAGTGGTCTTAATAAAAATAACATTTACATAAACAACAGCGAAGAATACAGTAGATTTCGGCAAACTGGAACATATTCTTCAGCATAATTTGTCCGATAAAACATTTATTCAAATAACATATAAAATTAGTAGGAATGTTTAATTTTGTGCTTTATGTTTTGTCTCATTTGGATGATTCTTAAATATACAAAATCTATTGTATTTTTATTCAACAACCAAAAGCCAAAAATGTAATTGGAGAAAAAATATAACATTTTGAAATATCCATTGAATACCCTTTTTTTTATTAGTTTTATTAGTTAGTAAGTTAGTTTTTATTGTTATCAAAATAGCAAATTTCACGAATAAGAGAAAAAACTAAATGATCTGATTATAAATTAATTTTCATAGGTATTTAAATGTATCCAATAAAACATTCATTCTGCAATAAATAAGCAATGAAAAAAAAAAAAAAAATCATTTGCCCATATGCCACTATAGTTTTCACATTCAGTTCATTCTTTTTATTTACTGGTGGATCATACCTGAATGCATTTGTTAAAGAAAATCTTGGAATATTACCATGTTGTCTAGTTTTCCTGGCCAAGTTGGTTTAGTGAATGCCCTTTTTTGAACCCATAATGATTTACTTCCATCCTCATTCTTTACATAACCATTAACATGCACTCCACATCTCTTGATGCCAAATAAACCTAGAAATTATAAAACAAATGAATAAGAACTAATGGTTTCAATAAACCATCATCAGCAATCAATAACACTCAGTACAGTCAATTCTGTGAAATCTGCAATCTCTATTATCTGCACTACATGTTGAAATATAAACAATGAAAAGTGTCATTAACAGTTAAACACATAAAGTTAAATTTGGTACATTTTTTTTCAGTGAATAAATATTTAAGTATAAATTGAATATAAATATTTAAATTTACTTGAATAACAAAATTTTATCTTAAAGCAAGAAAAAATGACCGTTACAGAAAAAAAAAAAAAGTTTTTGACAACAAACCAAAAATGAAGCTATCATTGTGTTGTGTCAATGTTTAAAATAATGAATCATCATTAAAATGTGTAGTATATGTAATTTAAATTTTCTTTAGTCTTAGTTATTAAAATATATCATACCAAGGTTGCATTATATATTTCTTTTCCAATGCAAGTTTTGTGTAGTTGTTCCTGATTTACAGTCAGCTTTAAAAAACAAAATATAAGCAAAAGGGATGATCTATAATCTGCTAAAATGTATAATTTGCAAAGCCCTCAGTCCCTAAGTGTGCAGATTTAACTTATATTTAATTAGAAATGACTGTATTGCAAATATTTCAATATTAAAGTGTTATAGCTGAAATTACAGTAAAAAAAAAAAAAAAAAGTTAATTTTAAAATAAATTTTTTTAAATCTGAAATTTGAATTTCTAAAAAAGCCAAGTTCCATCAATTAAATAAGAAATTTGGTATGACATGAAATAGAGATATAATGATGATTAAAATTGAAAAGTAATCTAGTCTTTTATCCTGTTGCCCAAAGCATTTATTTGCCAGCAAGTGGTTGCATGATGCTGTTACAGTTGTTTCAATAATCTGATGAAGCATGGAGGGTTTTTTTTTAACAAAAATTATTATAACTGTTTCATTTTCTGTTTTCCATCAGGGTTCTTATGACTTAATGAATTGTTTACAATTAATTTACTTTTTCATAGTGGAAATAATATCATAAAAGAAGTCAAAACACAGTTACAATAAAACCTCTAAAAGTGGTTACGTATAACAGAATCTGGTGTTAAGCAAAACTTCATAGTTTTACCAAAATTTGTATGATAATCCATCCATTAGCAATAGATAATTAATTCATTGCTATATGCGTTAAGATGTTATACTTCTCAACACATGTAGCAAGGTTTTTTTTTTAATCCATTTCATTTCCTATGCATCTTATACATCCAATATGATAAATCTTGAACTAATGAAGATAACCTTGATATAATTATGCCTGATTGCATGTAACTATAGTAAGCTATGTGATGAAGTTTGTGAAACCCAGAAAGCATATGTATACAGGGTGTCCCCTCTCAACAATGGCCAATGGCTAATTTCTAAACTGTTAGTCATAGACATAAAGTTCCAATTGCAAAAATGCTTTAAAAAAGGTAAAGATTTGTTTTTCAAGCGATTTAGCTCAAAATAAAATTTTATTAAAAAATTACGAAAATTAACTTTTTATACAGTCTCCCGGTTCTATAAGTGATATTTAGTAAATTTTTCTCACTACTTAAACAAATAATACAAAAAAAGTCCCATTCCTCTGCGATTAAAACTGATTGAGAAATAGCTGTTTAAAGTTGAAGCATCTTTTTTGCTGCAAATTAGGGGTCAGTCACAAATTTACTGGAAATAAAAATAAACGCAAGATATAAAATTTCACATTAAACATTGAGAGTAAAATAATATTTACAATATTTTTTTTAAATTTATGTTGATGATTACATATTAAAGCAAAATTTGTACTAAAATTATAAGTAAAAAAATAACAGAAAGTTTGTTAATTTATGAAAAGCAACAGTCACAAATCGTTACAAAATGACATATATTTACTATTCTAATAGATTACTTAACCTAACAGAATTTGATGTAATCCTATAAAATAAATAAATGGTACACACTTAAAATTGTATTAATATTATACTGTCATTGGATACAAATAAGTGTGCAAATTGAACCTCGATCGGATATTTAGAAGTGAGTTAAAATTTGAATAGAAATTTTGAGCAAGGGAAAAATATGTACGAACTTTTTAAGCAAAATAAAGGCTTATCAAAATACCACACCTTTTAAAATAAAATTGCGATTTCCCAAAATTTGATTTTCATGATAAAGAGAATTTTAAAACTCACGTCTTCAACTATTTTAACCAATCTAGAAGTTAAATAATAAAAATTAACATTACCGTAAAACTTATACGGTGGTAGCACCTTCAGTTAAATTGCTATTAAAATATTTCTTTATCTCATTTAAAACCTTTTAGAAATTGGAACTATATGTCTGTAGCAAATGGTTTAGGAATTAGCTATTAGACAGCGTTGAAAATAGATGCCCTTCATAATACTTTAAGCACTTAGTGAATGTTCCCTTAAAGCTCAGTCCAATTCATCCTATTTAGCTACAGAAAAGTGGTTTAAGTCATGAAATTTAAAGCTTTATAACTCTGTCAATTTTAATGTTATGTGAATGGGACCTTTTTTCTCTTACTTGTTAGAGTAGTGGGAAAAATTTACTAAATATCACTTATAGAACTGGGGGACCATATAAAAAATTAATTTTCGTAATTTTTTAATAAAATTTTATTTTGAGCTAAATTGCTTGAAAAACAATTCTTTACCTTTTTTAAAACATTTTTGCAATTGGAACTATATGTCTATGACTAACGGTTTAGAAATTAGCCATTGGCCACCGTTGAGAGGGGACACCCTGTATAATCCAAGGAAAAAAATACATAGGACTGAAACATACAACTATCATAATATAGATAAGACCGTTAGCAAGAGTTGATAGCATATAATCATAGTAAGCTATGTTGAAATTATAGAAATGCATAGAAAACATATGTATGTAACTCAAAAAAAAAGGGGGGGGGGGGTAAGAAGGCATAATACTGTTAAATGTCCAAAATCTTTTTTGAAATTAGTATAAATGAGACAGCAATACATTTTGAGTATTTTAAAACAAACCACACAAAAAACACTGATAATTATGCTATCTGTGTCAGATGTTTTCTATGTAAACAATGATTGAAAGGGTATGTTAGGTTTATCTCAAAATATTAATAAGACATTTTTTTTCAGGGGTGGGATTATATTACACACAAGTTTGCACTTGAAATAGTTAATAAGTAATATATATATATATATATGGAGTGCATAGTATATATTGGAGTGCTATTCCAAAGGTTTCTGGTTCGAATCCTTGCTTGGACATTTTTCACTCTGTGGGTTTCTATGCTTAGTTAGCATTGTGATAATTCTTTTATTAAGTATTCATTTATTTCAAACATAATTTACCAGCTGAAAATTAATAAAAATTATCAATAAAAATATTTAATATTGCAGTTGAAACAATGGAAAAACCAATAAGAAGGTTCCCCCCCCCCAAAAAAAAAAGAGTTCTCATAATAGAATAAAAGAATGGCATATTCATATATATTACTGTTTTTTACAATACACACATTCTCTGGAGACACGACAGCTGTGATGATAAAAAGTAGATGTTTAAATTGCATCCATTCATCACAACACGTTAAAATTTCTGCAAATAGCTAAGGCTTATTTTGCCAGTAAAAAAATACGACAAAAATCTGTGCTTTTTAATTTAAGGGAGATTTGCATGAAGGGTTATAGATGCATTCATGTAAGTACCAGACAAATTGGAAATCACAGAGAGCTAAGAATCGAATCAGAGCATTTGGACTCATTTTCGATAAGCAGACAAAAATAGTAAAATGTCAAGCTGATGAAAAAAATCATGAAGCAAAAACTTTAGAATAAAATAAGAAATAAAATGGAAAATCATTAAAAGAATATTCAAGTTAATCTGACTTCTCGGTTTTAGCAATGTAAAATGGATAGCTTTAGAAAACATTTTTATGAAAGGAAAATGATTTTAAAATAGAAATTTGAATAAGATAATTATTAACATATGTGTTTAAAAAAAGAAGTTTACATAGAAATAATTAATAAAATATTATTAAGAAACAGAGAAATAGAAAATATGCAGGACGCTAATTTAATAAAGTATTACAATAAAATTTTTGTAGTATATATTACAAAAATTTTAAATGCAAAATTTAGATTGAAATTTTTTTAATTTAAAGCATCATGCAATTTTTATCTTAATGTTACATATTTTTAGATATCATCATAAGTAAATCATTCTATAGCAAAACATAATAAAGTTCTTTCTTTCATTTGCCATTATGCTTCTATGTATTAGACATATTTAAATAAAAAAAAAAAAAAAAAAAAAAAAAATGCATACAACTGAAGGGAAGAAAATTATGATGTATATGTGCATATTCTTATGAAAATATCTAATACACATTTTCTTCAAATAAAACCTAGACATGTTCAGTCAACAATAAAAGATTTAAAATTTAGTGCTTTGAACTTGTTTTCTGTAAAACTGAATTCATTTTTTCTCTCTTTTAGTTACTTATAAATCAAGATCTTACACAATCATAATTCATGTTTTTCTATCATGATTCTTTGTTGAAATTGCACTTTGTACTATGAACTTTTGACAAATTCACATTTTTTATTGTAGTACTTTTATGATTTTTGTATTTAATACCATGATCATTTGATGAAATTAATGTTTTCTTTCAGCAATCTATTAAAATTTGTGTTTTCTTACTGATCTTTGGGTAAAACTTGCATTTTCTTTCTGCTATCTTTTGTACAAAATACCTGTTTGGCTTTGACAACATAAATTTTTTTAATGTGCACATTTGACAAAATTCACATTTTATTTTAAACTCTTAACGAAATTAGCAATTTCATTCAGCAATCTATTGAAGATAATCATAACATGTTTCTGAGATCTTTTGATCAAATGCCCAGTATTTTTCAATGTTTGAAGAAATTTTTTTCTGCAACCAATTCAAGAATTCAGCATCCAAATCTATAAAAATTCCATAACAGAAAAAAAAATGCACACTTCAAAGAAATTTTAAAATATACTCGCAGAAGAAATATAGATCTGTGGAAAAAATTTGCAGGGAGAAATACTGTACAGAATTTATTATGCAAGACTTTCTTTTTTTTTGTATGCAAATTGTGCGATTACACACATTATTTCAAACCTTGTCCCTCAAATACTTTCCTCAAGAAACTCTTAAAATGGTACCCCTGTTTGTAAGGAAGGAAATTCTTATATATATTTACAGAAACATATTCAGTCATGGTTAATATCCATTAAGAGTGTTGTTTTATATTAAAAAGTTTGTTTCACAGCCTAGATTTCTTTTTTTCCTCTTGAACATTTTTTAATGCCTGAATTTTTTGGACCAATGGCCGATTTTTTAAAACTTTTTGAATTGAATACTTTAGAATTTTGGAACAGAGCCACTCTGGAAAAATATGCTGTGTGATTAAAAATTGCAACTGACAAAAAAAAAAAATTCTTTTTTTTTTTTTTTTTTTCAAAAAATTACTGTCTAAGACCCGATTTGCATAGCATCATAGTTTATAGGTGTATATCTTAACAACTGTGATATTTTCATAGCAGTTGGCAGGTTTGATAATCGCATATAATTTGAAGCCTCAATTCATGTTTTTAAATATACATACAAAGAAAGTGATAGAATATTATTGTCAGAAATTCACTTATTTTCATTTAAATGTATCTACTTTCTAGTTTTAATAATTAACACATACTCAAAATAAATATTATACCAAAATAAAGCTTAATTATATACAGGATTATTGCCAAAGTGTGGGAACATGAAATGTGCCTTTTCATACCATATATATTTTTACTTTCTTCTATCTTCAATAGAAGAAAGTACTGTAATCGAAATTTTTTTCGATTTCCAGTTTTCGACAGATTTACACGTTTTAGGAGTCAGAGATTCTAAAAAACATGATTTTACAAAATGTCTGTCTGTCCGTATGTGTGTGTCTGTGTGTATGTTGCCATTCTACCATCAAAAAGTGCATGAATTTATGCATAGAATTGAACCAAATTTTTTGTGAATGTTTTTGGCTATGGCAAGCAGGTCCTCCTTCAATTTAAGAATATTCTGCCGGAAGGGGGCGCTGCAATTGCGATTTTTGTGCCATTTTCAATATTGTACCGACTAAAAGTATATGAAGTTATGCATCGAATTGAACCAAATTTTTTGTGTAAGTGCATGGCTATAGTTGGTCCTCCCTGAATTAAAAAAAAAGCCGCCAGATGGAAGCGCTGCAATCGTGATTTTTGTGCCGTTTTCAATATTGTACCGACAAAAAGTATATGAATTTATACAACGAATTGAACCAAATTTTTTGTGTAAGTGTATGGCTATGGCTAATTGGTCCTCCCTGAATTTGAAAAAAATCTGCCAGAAGGGGGCGCTGCAATAGCCAATTTTATGCCATTTTCAATATTGCACCACCTAAAAAAATATGAAGTTAGTCCTAGAACTGAACTAAATTTTTTTTTATATATAATCATTTTTTGGTAAGGCAAATAGGTCCTCCCTCAATTAAAAAAAAAATCTGCCTATAATTCTACTGTTCATCGTTCATGTAGAGACGGAAATTCGTTTTTACTCTGATTAATTGATTAAAGCAGAAATTTAAGATTAAAAACAAAGTTCGTATGGTATTGAATTAAAATTATTAAAACATTAAAATGGGTAACTATTTTTTTAAAATATTAAAATGTACGTATGAGATAGAAGAAAGTTTTGGGATTCGCACATTCAACTAGTTTAATTCCAAATTTCAAACATCTCATTTAAATTTTATTACGATCGCAAGATTCTGTTTATTTTTTTCTAACATGAACCCTTACATAATAGTTCATAAACACAGAAAAAATGAAGATATGTATGGTTTACATGTGTTATTAACAAATTAAAACAGCTTAAGTTCTTTAATAAAACACAAACATTCTCAATACTACAATAAAACCTCCTTGTGTGACCACCTTCCTAAACAACTTTTTTTTTTTTTTTTTTTAATGGAAGAAAATTTATTTCCATAATCTTAATACTACCTTTAACCTCTATTTAGAGACCATCCCAATTGAAATCATCCAATGTCCTTGAAGAAAATTAATCTAATTATGGGGGTTTTTTTTTTAATTTTTATTTTATTTTATTTTTTTTACTGGTCACTAGAAGAAAAAATTCCAAAAAATGCATTATTAAAAAAAAAAAGTTTTTTTTTTAGTCTGGTTATTTTTAAGAGTTTAAAATTGTGCTTTTGTAGGCAATGAATTTAACACTGATGTCAAATTAAGAATGATAGTTGTGGTGGTTACTCCATAACCCCCCCATATGTTTAGTATAATTCATTTTTATTAGCCATTTTATTTCCTATTACCTTCCTTTTTATTAATGTTCTCAATTTAAATTTAATTTCGGTTTCGCTTATTTTCATTTCGTCGCCTGTAATGTTTTCTTTCTTGCTTAGCTTTCGAATGTTCCAAGCCGGTAAAATTCTGTTTGAAATCATTCCTTCCGGTTTTAAATTTGTTCGAGAACATTCTCGCTATTTCTTTTGGGTGGAACTTCCGTTTATTCGGACACACCCCTAACCTATCAAATTAAATTTCACAGGTGACGTATTTCAAGCCGTTAAGTACATGGCCACCGACTTTGGCCTCCCCTCTTAAGATGGTTATCAATTTTATTCTTATTAGTTACATATCTTTTCATACTGTATATTGTAATTTGGCTTAGTTTTTCCTCACCCCCTCTGTTGCTCAATGCCAAATTGGCGTGTTTTGCATTTACAATAACCCTTTCTCTTTTTCCCCTGGGCTCGCGGCCACCTGCGTCAGTTGCGCTGCTAGACACCATGGATATACAGGGGTTGGACAAAAATATGGAAACACCTTTTAAAATGCATGTTTGAAAAGAAAGATTGATTTTAATGAACTATGTAGATGGCGCTGGCGTTTTCGCCTACTGACGCCACCTATACAACTTCGTAAAATCGCTGCACCGTTCAGTCGTTGTTGGAGCACTGTTATGTGAGGTTGTCATTGCATTATGTCAGAGTTAACAGACTTCGAACATGGCCAAATTGTTGGCGCGCGTATGATGGGTGCTTCCGTAAGCAAGGCAGCCGAAGTTTTAGTGTTTTAAGAGGTACTGTGTTGAAGATTTATTCCGCATACTTCAAATGCAGAAAAACATTATCCGCTAAATCACAGCGCGGACGAAATTGTGTGCTGAGTTATCGTGACAGACAATCATTAAGGAGGATTATCGCGAAAAATAAAAAGACCACAGCTGCAAAAGTTACTGCTGAAACGAATGTCGTGTTACCAAACCCTGCGAATACCAAAACAATTAGAAGGGAGCTTCATAAACAGGGAATTGCTGGCCATGCTGCAATTGAAAAGCCTTTCATCAGTGATGCTAATGCATGTAACAGGAAAAAGTGGTGTTTAAGTCATAAAGCCTGGACTATAGAGCAGTGGAAGAGCGTAATATGGTCTGATGAGTCTTCTTTCACATTGTTTCCCACTTCTGGCCGAGTTTACATCTGGAGAACGCCATCTTAAGCCTATAATACAGACTGCTTGTTGCCAAGAGTGAAACATGGCGGGGGTTCAGTTGTGGTTTGGGCAGCCATATCGTGGTTCTCTTCTGGCTCCGTGATAACTCTGTCAGGGCGTATTACTGCTCAGACTTATGTGAACATTTTGGCCGATCAAGTCCATCCAGTGGTACAAACTTTGTTCCCCAATGGTGATGGTCTCTTCCAAGACGAAAATGCCCCCGTTCACACAGATCACATTGTCCAGGACTGGTTTTCTGAGTACGAGGATGAATTGTCGCATCTCCCCTGGCCACCACAGTCGCCAGACCCGAATATTATCGAACCTTTGTGGTCTACTTTGGAGCGGAAAGTGCGTTCTCGCTATCCACCGCCAACATCGTTATCTAAACTTGCCACCGTTTTGCAGGAAGAATGGTACAATATTCCCTTGGCAAACATACAGAAACTGTATTTAACCATTCCGAGAAGACTGCAAGCTGTTTTGAATAACAACGGGTACCTTACACCATATTAGGCAAGGAAACGTGTTTTTTTAAAGGTGTTTCCGTATTTTTGTCCAACCCCTGTAGATATGGAAAGAAAACGAAGCCTCTTTCCCCTTAGGAGCAGGGTGATCGCCGATGCCACCGGATTTCTGTGAGGTTCACCCATATCCCAGCATTCCCTGGGGAATGGCAACTGTTTGGCGCATTTATCGCTTATTTGGCCTTACACTCGACGTTTTATTACAGAAAAAAAAGCATGCGATACTGTTTGTTTACAAATGGATTATCCGACGGCGCAATAGAAGCGAACGTCTGATAATTATCCAAACAAACCTATTTATCTTGAAATTATTAGATGTAGAGAATTATGATTTATAAAAAATAATAACCGCCTGCTTCTATGTTTCTCTAGATGTTTCCAATGAATCTAATTTATTTTCAGAATTAGTTTAAATTTGATATGTATTTTTAAATTTTATTATTACAAGGCTTATAGTATAAAAAATCCATTACAACGCTTACTTTAAGGTTTAAGTAAAGTTTACTGGATTTTTCAATGAATATTTAAAAAAAAAATAGTTTCAATTGTACAGTAAACTTAAGTTAAATAAGTCACTTTAAATTGTGCTACTACAATATTTATTCGAAATAACAGTATTAATAATAATTAAAAAATCCGTTTCAAAGATGCAATAAGTACTTTTGAATGAGTATTCTGTTAGAAGATTTACAAAAATGTTTTCTCCCCCCCCCCCCGAAAAAAAAAAAAAAAAAAAAAATCTTTCCAAGTGACTTGACAAAAAGGATATTGTTTATTTTTCGAAATTTCTGTTAGTAAGCATGAAATTGATAAATATGAAAGACTTAATTTTTTTTTTTCTATCTATATTACAAAGTCAAATTAAATATATTTTAAAAGTCATTTATATATTAAAATGAATTATAACCATGTGTATGATAGTTATCTTTTTGTAACTTGAAAGTATTAAACTAATAATAAATGCATTGTTTCAATCTCCCTCCCCCCCCCCACCCCCAAAAAAAGAATACAGTTTGCTAAAGGTGTAAAACCAAATATATCTGATGAACAGTGATTATTTTTTTTTCTAATTAAATGCTATTCTGGGTGTTTTGGTTGCATTCTTTTTTTCCTTCCTTAAAGAAAAAGTACTAAATATATGTTTGTCACACTGATCTTTGTTTTATAGTCAAACATCTCTAAAAATGTGTCATTCGAATTAAAATATATATATATATATAAATAGGACAAAATATTTTATTCCTAAAAGATCCTTATTAAAATCTCCTTTCATTTTTAAAATCCAAAAAATTTCACTGTGAAAAGACATTTTTAAATTCATTTAGATGGTTTTCAGATGTTTATAATAAGCTCATACACTTTTTCTTGGGGTATGGGGGGGGGGATTTAGAAAGAATTTTAATAGACAAATAATCCAGTTATTAAATATTTGTGATTTCCCGCAAACCCCTCACCCGTCTCTTACATGCTTCCAATATTTCCTTTGCATTTTGAATGTAAATTCAAAAAATGCCCCCCCCCCCCCCCAAAAAAAAAGAAAAAAATGTGTTTTGAAGAGAGAGAGAGAAAAAAAAACTTTAGCTTATTTAATGTTTTTTGTGGACCATTTAATTAAGCCTGATGTCTCGCATAACTCATGGCTGCCTTACCTTATAAAGATATTTCTTCATTTCCGCATCTGGAAAATTGGTTCAAAATAACAAGTGCAACTAGATTTCATAGTTTTTAAAGAGCAGCTACAGAGTTTATAGTTATATATAAAAAAGTATTCAATAAATATGTAATTAAACTATACTTTAATTAAATCATAATACTGCAGTTAATACTAGTTTGTAGCATATGTACATGTGTTTAATTTATGGAGGGAATTAAAATTTAGAGAAAACTTGAGGAATACAGTGAAACCTCCAAATAAGGGACAAAACTTCCAGTCCCGGTCCCTTGATATAGTACGCATAATGCATTTACCTCTAAATAAGAGACAGTTTTTGCATTTCAGGTAATAAACTAGTCCGTGATCAAAATGAAAATAGAGTTTTTGTGAACTTATGAAACAGGCAGACAGTCATGTCAATAGAGACATACGACAATTCACGAGTATTTATTTACCCACAATTCTGATTTGACATAAGTGCGTTTATCTTCAGTGAAAGTAATGCTGAAATTTATGAGGGCGATTCTGAAAGTCGAGAATAAAAGAAAACTTTGAAGTAGAGAACTTTACTGATGCTTTTAGGCTGTTTTGAAATACAAATGGGCAACTTTTATGACATAAGTTTAAAATTATTCAGAAATTCTTAAAACTAGCAGACTTTATTATTCAGAAATTACATAATCATACTTTATTTGCATGTGCTTGCACAACCGCAATAGATCTTTAAAAAAATACTGTCAAAGTACCACTTTTGAATTTAATTTCCATGCGAAAGAAGAATAGTTACTCAAAAAAGGTGAAAAACTTATTTGTCACATAATCAATATCACATATAACTCAACATGCAATTTATTTATCAACATATCGAAAACAAAGTTTGATTCCAAATCGCTACTAACAGCCAGGAATTCCAATGTTATACTTTTCAGTTTAAAAATGAATTTGTAAATGTGTCAAAACTTTTTTCTGTAGCTGAGCACAGCAGTTGATAGATTTGTTGCCTTAAAATACACAAGGCATTTGCATACCTTTTTTGTAAATACTGCTGATAATGACAACTAATATTTCTAAGTATAATAAATGAGCACTTGAAAGGATTGTAATAAAATATTGAAATTTGCAAAACAATTACTTTTGATAGATGATTTCAAGTAAATTTTTTTATACGTTTTGCATGTACAAAATTTATATATAAAATAAAAACCAATAATTTTGCAAATAATTTAATGATTTGGTAATCAATTTTAATATTTTAATTCTCTATTTCTTTTGTGTCTGATTAATGTAATCTGTACCTTTTGGATACATTCAAAATTCACCATTAATGATTGATTATTTTTATATACCTCTGAATGATTAATTAAAAATACCAATCAAAATTTTGAATAAAAGACACCTCTATTTAAGGGATGAAAGTTTCGGTCCCATGGGTGTTCCTTAATTTGGAGGTTTCACTGTATTACATTTTACAAAAACCTTTGACATAGTTAAAGATATTTTTAATGTGTATTACATATCTCGAATTAATGAAGAATACTAAAATTTAGGAAAAACTGGTGGAATATAACATTAAAAAAAAAAAAATCCTAGAGGCAGTAAAAGGTACTTTTAATATATATTACACATCTAAATAAAAATTATACAGTTATATTGCATTAAGATATTTTTCTTTGAAAAGAAACTTTAATAGATGTTTCCTTTTTCATGAGTAATAAATTATCACATTTTTCATTCTTAAATTATTTTTTTGCTCTTAATTCCATGAATTATGTAATCAAACTACTTTTTATAATATTTGGAAATTGTGAGAAAATGCTGTCAAAATAGACATTTTCCTACAAAATATTCAGGTGCAATAGTGCATAAAAAGGTACAAATTCAGCAAAAAATATTTAAATTTTTCTATTAATCCATGCCTAAACATTTCACACCATTATGTTTATAAATGTGCATAAGATCAATTCTTCAGCCTTGGAAAGATTTTTAACCAATAGTAAATTATACTTTATGTAGTGAAATAGAAATATTATTAGCAAAAACTATCCACTTTATTTTTAAAGATCAATTTTTAGTTGTAATGCACGACAAATTTAAATCTATTGGCTTATCTCTTTAGAAACATTTAAAATTTTTTGCTTGGATGGACCACTTCTTGCACATATGTAACTGCATTAGACTGTTTGATATTGTTGAATAAAGAAAAAAAGTTTGAGAACCACTTAAGGGAATGATCAGATTACTTTAAAAAGTACACTAGTAGTGACTTGGCAGACCGATTGCATTTTAATATGCAAATTGAGATTTAACTAATCCTAGATTTTCATCCATGATCTCCAAAGGTGTAAAACCAAATATATCTGATGAACAGTGATTATTTTTTTTTCTAATTAAATGCTATTCTGGATGTTTTGGTTGCATTCTTTTTTTCCTTCCTTAAAGAAAAAATACTAAATATATGTTTGTCACACTGATCTTTGTTTTATGGTCAAACATCTCTAAAAATGTGTCATTCGAATTTAAATATATATATAAATATATAAATAGGATACAATATTTCATTCCTAAAAGATCCTTATTAAAATATCCTTTCATTTTTAAAATCCAAAAAATTTCACTGTGAAAAGACATTTTTAAATTCATTTAGATGGTTTTCAGATGTTTATAATAAGCTCACACACTTTTTCTTGGGGTATGGGGGGGGGGGGGGGATTTAGAAAGAATTTTAATAGACAAATAATCCAGTTATTAAATATTTGATTTCCCGCAAACCCCTCACCTGTCTCTTACATGCTTCCAATATTTTCTTTGCATTTTGAATGTAAATTCAAAATTCAAAAATTCATTTTTGTCTATAAGCAAAATATTAGAAAATAAATGTAAAATATCGTCGTCAATGGCTGATAGCAAAGCGAAAAGAAACGAGTGAGTGCTGATTTCTACGGCGAGAGGTAAAACACATGCCAAGTTATCGCCAATCGAAAAAAATCGCCAAGGTTGCCGGCAGTTCAGGGTCACACTTGTCCCAGAATTCTCGGCATGCCTCGGATCGCCTCCATTGACCGGTTTTCTTTCCATATTTATATTCGTTCTTCCATGCTAGACACCTGCCGTAATGGATGCAGTCGTATGATTGAAAGTTTTTAGTGTAATTTCGGGGCAGAGGTGCTCCCCCGTTAACGAAGGATGGAACGGTTTTTTTTTTTTGTTATGTTGATATTATTGCGATGCTGATTTTTAAGTGCGGCAAAGAAAAAGTGCTGCCCTCAAAATGCATCTAGGAAAGTGATGTTGATTTCTGTTAAGCAACGAGGAGCAAACCTTTTGTTTCAAAGGATCCTGAAAGTATTTTTGTTGTGCACTCTGTTTGGATATGCGTATTAAATAAGGTGACGTCGTGAAGCCTTTTATGTGTTGCTCTATTGATGCCACTTTTAACTAAAGAAAGTTGTCGACATGTTTATTCTAAATAGTTTTATTCTTCATCTTTTCGTCTAAAATTTTCGTCAAATATTTTTGTGATCAATTCTTCAATTGTGCTTTTATATGTTCTCAATCCTCTAAAAAAAACAAGTAGAGGTGAAGAACGTGTGCTTTAAGAGGTGAACATTTTTTTCTTTCATCAAATGAAGATATTTGATTCTCATAAAGTTTTTACTTCATTATTTTGCCCAATTTTATATATATAATTTTTGAATACCCAAGGGGCGTTATGAAGAAAATATTGGTTTGTATCTATGCAATATGAAATACAATATATTTTGTTTTTTTTGAAAGTTCATATTATGAAAGTTGCTCTTTTTCAAGAAGAAATAATATTATATTCTCCTTTTATGTCATGAGAAAATTTATAATTTACATCCTGTTGAGATATCTAAATTATATTATTGACAAAGAATTTTTATTGCTTGGAGATAGCAATTGTTGTGATTAGCATATATTATGATATGGTTTTTATGAAGAGAGAGATTAATATGTACGAGTCAAAAATAATATAAATATGTGAAGAAATATTTATTCATGAAAAAGGGAAACAAGTTCTTTATGAAATAAAAATAGTTTTCTTCAAATTTTGTGTGCATAATAATTTTTTTGTGCCTATTGTCTGGATTTATTTGTCATCAACATCCAAGGACTTGACAGGTAACCTTTTTACCTTTTCAATTTTATATTTTTTAACTTTATGTATGACATTTTATGTCATCATGGATAAAGAATATTTTTATTGTTTTTTAAGTGAAGTAAGGATGGTCACGTGGGTCGTTTGCAGGCCCCCATTCTCCGCGATGTGCTGTCATTATCACGATCACTTTGGCCTAATTGTGGGTAGAGGCAAATAAAAAGTGCTTTCTCCACTTTCAAATAAACATAACATTTTATTTCCTTTGATGCCCTGACCAAAGCGTCAGCACATAACATAACACTTTATTTCCTTTGGTGCAGTGACCAACGCTTGAACATTCTTCATTATTTTTTTTTCAAGTTATTTTTCTTCATATAGTGATTAATGTTTTATATAATTATATTTTGTTGGGTAGGGTGCAGTAATCAAATACAATATTTATATTGATCTTGTATTGAAATAATATTTTTCTGGAGCAGTGCATGATATATATACAACATAATTTATCAATATATTTCTTCTTGCATTATTATAATTTATAACTAATATATGCATTATTTAACGGAGGTACTGGTAAAAATTATTGTTCATGCTAAGATAAATTATTCTTCTTGTCATACATATAATAATTTATGTTTTGAGCCATATTATATATAAATATTTACATAAAATATTTGGGTCTTATATTCTTCATATGATACTAATATGTTAGTATACGTTTTCTTCTTTTTTTTTTACATATAAAAATGATGTATGAAGTAAATGAAAGTCATCAATATTTTAAGTAACGGGTCAATTTATATATATTGTTCATCATAGGACCTGCCAAATAACCAAATTTATCATGTCATACATTGAGTTCTTATATTAATTATTTCATCATGCCTCCAAAAGCCAAACTAAATATTGCAATCCAACCTTTCGACGGTAACCCTCAGACTGTAGAATTTTTCTTCGATCAATTATCTGACTTACAGGAACTAAATAACTTTACAGACAAGGAACTTTTTGTTCTCTTTAAATCAAAACTTGAGGGCACCGCCTTACTCTTCTTTCTGGAAACTCAGGCACAGCTCAAGAACTCTAATTTTAGTGAAATTCGAAAGGCATTTATAGACTATTTCTTACCCACAAAAAAATCTGTTTCTCTAAAATCTGTACAGAACTTGACCTTAGATTCAAATGAATCAGTTAAAAATTTTGCTTTTCGGTTGGATAAACAACTTCGACTTGCTTATCCAAAATTGGATCTTTCTGCTCTTAATTCATTAAAGTTTACTCATTTTCTTGAGGCTTTACCTAAGCAAATCAAACGTAAAATCTTAGAAGAAAATATTACGTCCTTCGAATTAGCTCTTGAACGAGCAACTTTTCTTCAAAATATTTATGACTCTCCCCCTAAAAAATCTTATGAAAATTTTAATCAAGCCTATTGTATCGATTCTGAAAATGTCCACGATAATTCTAGTAATACTCTTCATAAAACTCCTATAAAGCATACGAAGGATAAAATTTATCACAATTCTCAAACCAACTACTCTCCTTTACAAACTCAAAAGGACAGTTCTCATACTTCTCGTAATTTTCAAAGAAGACCTAGGACATTTTCGCCTTCTCCACCGAGACAAGAGGCTACAAATAAACGTAACAATAATTTTCGTCATCAAAACTTTCACCGGAAACGTCCTTATCAACCAACCTTTGACAAATATTCTCACAAAAAAAATTCTACATCCTTTTATCACAGACGAGATGTTGTGCAGTGTGCGTTCTGTGGGAAATTTAATCATCGTATGGATACCTGTTACAAATTTAAAAACATTATTGGTAATTCTAACAAAAACCCTTCAGCTCAGGTTTCGTCTCACCCTTACAGAAAGAAAAGCCACACCTCTTCTTCTTCTGAAAATAACAACGTTTATCATTTAAACAAATAAGGGAGACTGGTTCTACTGACCGCCTTCTCTCCCGTAATTCTCATTCAGGGTCAGTACACTTTGACAACAACAACAAACATCAACAATTAGACAAACGCTCGTCAGTCACTTTAGTGTCATCCACAGCTGTCCAAACTTCTCCTATGACATCTAAATTTAACAAATCTTCTTGTTCACATAATTCTTTGCCTTCCAAACAAAATTTTCAAATCAACGATGACATACAAGAAAATCATGTCATATGCAGTTCTTTTAACAACTCTTATGTTCTTCCATGCATCCTAATAAATGTTCAACATAATGAAATCTCCACATTAATAGATACTGGATCAAGTTTATCTCTCTTGGATGAAGAATGCTTTAATAGCATTAAATCCAGGCTTCATTACAAATTTTTATCCAGAAATGTATCAGTTTCCACCATAAATTCTAAGGTCTTCTTCAAAGGATGCATAGAGATAGCTTTTAAGATTGATAAATTCTTTTTTCATCATGTATTTTACCTTACTAAAATTCACAATGTTCACTTTCAAGCCATACTTGGCTTTGAGTTTATTAACAAGCATTCTATTACTATTTCACCAAGCTTTAAGTCTATATTACTTAAAGACAAGCATATTCCTTTTCAAAGTTATAATGAATCTCCTACTTGCTATTTTATGAATGCTGAATATAATTATGTTAATTCAAATGTACCATATTCTCTTGATGCACACAGAATGCCTTCTTATGAAAGGCCTATATCAAATAATCTAACGAGTGATACTTACATTGATAATACTTGTGCAAATTGTGATAATTCAAGTTTGCAGTTGTCCAACAATTATACAACCTATCCTTATAATTATAATGTTCAAAATAATGGTTTGTTTACAAATAATATGGCTCATTCTGCTATGAATTTTCATAATCCTTATATTGATGATAATTTTACTTATTTTCCTAATTATTTTCCAACTGATTATGGTAATATGGTGAATTATGTGTCTACTAATGATAATAATATTCCTAGTAAGAATTTCTCATCTGAGAATACTAATGATGATAACTATTTTAGTGAAAAGCAAACTCATTTAAATTATGGTAATAAAGTCTTGGTGAATTCCAACATGGTACAATTACTCAATAGAGAAGTAATACCTCCTAATTCGTTTGTTTATTTACATGTTAAGTATCTGAATCCTCCATCTGAATATTTTCTTTTTAAACCCAATTTAAAAAACAAGGGTCTGGTATTACATGAATCATTGCACTCAAAATCTTCCATTCAAAATGATTTATTTTTGGTTGTATGTCAGAATGTTTCAAAGCTCGATATACATTTAAATAAAAATTCAATTATTGGTGAATGTATCAATGTAGATGAAAAAGATATTGAAGAATACTCTTTTGATTTAGAATTTGAAAACGAATATTGTATTTTAATTTTGCCATCTGAAGAGATTAAGAGAAAACGTATTCAAGAATTATCTCCAAATGACTTTGATCTTAAACATTTACCTCCTCATGAAAGGGAAGCTTTAACAAAATTATTATGTAGTAAAGCACTTGCCTTTTCGAAATCTCTTGACACTTTAGGTCATACTGACCTGGTCAATCCTCAGTTTACCATGTTAAATTCTCATCCAGTAAAAACATTACCTTTTCCTGTACCTCAAGCACTCGAGCAAGAAGCTCTTGACCAAATTAATCAAATGTTGAACGCTGGTATTATTGAGAGGTAAAATTCATCTTGGGCGTGTCCCATGCTTCTTGTTAAAAAAAAGAGAACTGATATGTCTAAGCCTCAAAAGTATCGTTTGGCTCTTGATTTAAGATTGTTAAATTCGATTATAATCCCATCATCATATCCTCTTCCTAGAATTCAAAATCTATTGGTGCAGTTGTCAAAATTTAAATATTATACCACTCTTGACTTACCCTCTGCATATTGGCAGATTGCTGTACCTAAAGATATGCAAGATAAACTTAGTTTTACTACACCATGGGGAATTTTTACATATTTACGTTTAGTATTTGGCTTGAAGACGGCCGCCAGCACTTTCCAACAATTAATCGACTCTGTGATTCAATTATCTCAGATTGACTCCTGTTATGCATATCAAGATGATATAGTAGTGGGCGCTAATTCATTTGAAGAAATGACCATGAAACTCACAAAGCTATTAGACACTCTCATTGCTAATAACATTACTCTGTCTCCTGAAAAGTGTACCTTTATGCAAACTAGTATTAACTTTTTGGGTTTCCAACTCACAGATCATAAAATTCTTCCTATTACAAGTAATATTTTAAAAATTACCTCCTTTCCAAAGCCTAAAACCAAGAGGCAAACAAAGAGTTTTATCGGCTTGTGTTCATTTTATAGATCAATTATACCTAATTTTTCTAAATTGATTGCTCCTCTCATCGAAGTCACCAAACCTAAAAATAAGTTTTCTTGGAAATCTGAACAAGAAAATGCATTTAAAGAATTACAGGACATTTTCTTTCATAAACCTATGCTCAATCTTCCTATCTGGAATGAAACATTTTATGTTAATACAGATGCCTCAAAAACAGCAATATCAGCTGTTCTTATGCAGAAATTTGATGGTGAACTAAAACCTATCTCCTATTATTCTAAAACTCTATCTCAATCAGAAAGACACTACCCTGCCATCAAATTGGAACTTTATGCCATTTACAAAGGCATAACTGCTTTTAAATACTATATTTTTGGTCGACCCTTTATTCTACTATCTGATGCCAAACCACTTAATAATTATAAAAAAGCTACATCACCTGCTGATATTACTACTCGTTGGATGTTAGAACTGTCAGAATACTCGTACACATTCCAACATGTTCCAGGCAAAGAAAATGTCTTGGCAGATTTTCTGAGTAGAACTCCTCACATTCCTACTGAAGATCTCAATAATAATCCAGATCTTATTTCTTCACAAGAACCTCTACCTGTTGTTGATAATCAAAACGATTTACATAATGACATTCCTCACTTTCCATGTGGTTTAGTCGACAAAATCCACCATACATGTCATCTTCAAAGTGACTCTTCACTTCTAACTAAGGATAATAACCAAGATCCTTTATTAGAAATTCTTGATCACACCATCTTCTCTGAACAACAAAAGGACCCAAAAATCAAACAAATTTATGAAGATCTTAAAAATAACAAAAAATCTAAAAGTTTAAATGGCTACTATATTAATCCAAGTAATGAGTTACTTTGTTATAATGGTCATTTCTCTTCAGAAGATATCGAGCTACACAAAGCTGTTTTACCTGTGTCACTTAGAGCAAAGGCCTTAAGAATTGCTCATATTACTCATACTGGAATTCATAAAACCATTGTTAATTTAAAGAAAAGATTTACCTGGAAAACCCTTGTTTCTGATACCATTAATTATGTCAACTCTTGTGAAATTTGTTTAGTAAATAAGAATCATAAAAAAAAACACTGCTCCATACCTAACTGCACCAATCCCAACAGCTCCCAATCAAAAGGTCTCTATGGATTTACTCGGCCCATTGAGAAATCGTCAATATGTGTTGACCATGATAGACCATTTTTCTCGTCATTTAGAATTATATGCCTTGAATAATATCAGTGCTGAGTCAGTTACAAAGGCTTTATTGCATTATATTTCCACTCATGGAAAACCTGAATTAACTCTTACTGATCATGGTTCTCAATTTACTAGTGATATGTTTGCATATTTTAACAAAAAGCTTGGCATTAAGTTGGAACATAGTTCTGTAGCCCATCCCCAAGCTAACGGTTTAAGTGAACGTGTCAATTCTCAAATAAAATCGTCTGTGAACACAATGGCTTCACAAGGATGTGATATACCAACTGCTCTAAAAATTCATCAATCCATATATAACGCTACACCTCATCCAGCTACAAAGTTCTCCCCAAATCTTCTTCATTTTGGCAGAGAAATAAATGATATTTATTCCAATTATAAAACTCAAGTTTCATGGAAAATTCTCAATACTGCATATGAAATTCATAAATTGATGGATGTTATTGAAAAAGTATACTATCAAGCTTATAAGAATAACGAATCATCTAGACAAAAGGTGTACCAAAAATCCAGAGAAAAATTAAAGTTTTCCAACATCAATGTTAATGACATTGTTTACGTAAAATTTCCCAATGTGTTTAACAAAAAAATACAAGGCCCATATGTGGTGAAGAAAATAATTTCTCCTGTGCTCATTCAAATTCAAGATTCCAATAATAGTCATGCTTCCCCTATGTTGATTCACACTAATCGAATCTTGAAGCTTCAAAAGAGAAATGAAGCACTGCAACATCCTTCAGTTTCTTCAAAAGGTGCATCACATGATCAACCAGCTGTTGATAATGCATCCTCCACTCCTGTGAGACAACACTCTTCTATTCAAGTTTCAAATCATGATGCAGCTTGTAATACTTCTCCTCAAATTCTTTCTTCTTCTAAATGCCAGCAAACATCTTCATGTTCCAGTAAATCGGTACTGTCACAAGCTCCTCCTGATAGCACTCATACTGGTGCTAAAAACAAATCCACTCAATATAGAAGTTATGATCTTCGTCCTCGCAATCATAAACTACATAAAAAATAGACTAACTCTCTTTTTCCTTTTACAGGATGACTTTTGCTTTGTAATATATTCAGTCGAAGCTAGCCGCACTGATTGTCCAGCAAGAAGAATCGCTATGTAATTTTTTTTTCTTTTCTCCAAGCTGCAGGCAGCTGTTATTATTTTTTTTCATTTTATTTAAGTCTTCTTCTCCCTGGTACAACTCAACGGTCATCCTCGGGATGTATGTATGAATTTTAATAGTTTTATTATTTACTGTATTTATCTATAAGTCATAATTTTTACAATATTTACACATAATCTCATGTATGCCATACTTTTAAATTTTATATAGTCTTTAATTACAATAGTTGATAAAAAAAAAAAAAAATTGAGAAAGAATTTGTCTTTATTAGAATATGATGTCAGTATTTAAGGTGATTTTTGACAAATGTGCATTATAATAAGAAAAGTGAAATTGTAGTTGATATAAGGTAAACATAAAGATGAGTACTCATCAAATTATTTTCTCTATTGTGTCTGCTCTTTACAATGCATGCATGCTTTAACATTTAACCTCTTTTGATAAAAAAAAAAAAGAGAGAAAATGCATGATAAACTTATTCATACTAATATTTCTTCTCTTCTTGTTGAAATATAGAAAGTGAATGACTCACAATAGGTAATATTTTTGTATACTTTTGGGTATTTATACTTTGGATCCAAAGATGTTGATTCAGTCATGATATATATATTTATCCAAAGATGTTTAATGAGTCATTATATATATTTATATAAAGCAAATTCTTGATTTATGACAAATGCAAAAGTGATCACTTACTTAATTTTTTTTTTTTTTTTTTTTAAATGTTTGAAAATTACAGGTAAATATGTTCTAGATATCTTCTATATAGAAATTTTGACACAATTGATTTTTCTTTGTAAGTTGACATTATCAAGTCATATATAAGATTGACATATTCATATAAGTTTCTTCCTTTTTTCGGAATATTAAACATCTTATGTTTTATGTTTATTTTGAATGAAGTATAGTATTAAAGGTATTTATGCAATTATTGTCAATTTATATTGAAAATGTTTAAGAATATTCCTTTATGAGAGTGTAAAAATTCTCTCTTTGAAAATTATTATATTCACTTTGAAGATATTTTTATTGGAAAATAATATCATGCTTTTATCACCATTCTTTTTGCAACTTATTCTCTGCGAAAGTGTGTTATTGAATAATACTAAAGTTTATTCCTTTAAGATTTATTGAAAGCTTAAAAGGCTATGTGGTGATATAAGAAAATTTTTTTTTTATGAGAGCATAACTAATCTCTCTACACCATTTATATATATATTTTGTTCAATTTTCAACTTACAAATTCATTTAATTTATTATGTGTTATTTGAAACCATATATTTTATATATAGTTATAGTATGATTCATATACAGTTATAGTATATTTCATTTTTGTTCACAACTGAGAATATAAATATACATATTATTGTGTAATCAAATATTGTGACATATGTTAAAGCATTCTACTATTATAAGTGCATTGTGCACAGCCTAACAAGAGACTCGTTAAAGTTAAGGACTGTTGCACATAGACATATACTTTAAATTTTTTTTTGATATATATGATAGATACTTCTGGAAGAAACTTTATATACCTTTCATGTTAACATTTACTACAGTTGGTATATTTTCATAAGGATTACTATCATAACAGTAATTATTTTATTATCATGTACAACAATTATGTATATTCTTATAACTATTTCTGATATATTTATTTTGTGTATTTACTTAGTATATTTGTACATGTGTTAGAAAATATTGTCTTGATGAAAAATTGTTCATTTTGTCATCTCACCAATATTTTCTTTTGGGGGACCCTGGGTAATATGTGGTGGTTACTCCATAACCCCCCCATATGTTTAGTATAATTCATTTTTATTAGCCATTTTATTTCCTATTACCTTCCTTTTTATTAATGTTCTCAATTTAAATTTAATTTCGGTTTCGCTTATTTTCATTTCGTCGCCTGTAATGTTTTCTTTCTTGCTTAGCTTTCGAATGTTCCAAGCCGGTAAAATTCTGTTTGAAATCATTCCTTCCGGTTTTAAATTTGTTCGAGAACATTCTCGCTATTTCTTTTGGGTGGAACTTCCGTTTATTCGGACACACCCCTAACCTATCAAATTAAATTTCACAGGTGACGTATTTCAAGCCGTTAAGTACATGGCCACCGACTTTGGCCTCCCCTCTTAAGATGGTTATCAATTTTATTCTTATTAGTTACATATCTTTTCATACTGTATATTGTAATTTGGCTTAGTTTTTCCTCACCCCCTCTGTTGCTCAATGCCAAATTGGCGTGTTTTGCATTTACAATAACCCTTTCTCTTTTTCCCCTGGGCTCGCGGCCACCTGCGTCAGTTGCGCTGCTAGACACCTGCCGTAATGGATGCAGTCGTATGATTGAAAGTTTTTAGTGTAATTTCGGGGCAGAGGTGCTCCCCCGTTAACGAAGGATGGAACGTTTTTTTTTTTTTGTTATGTTGATATTATTGCGATGCTGATTTTTAAGTGCGGCAAAGAAAAAGTGCTGCCCTCAAAATGCATCTAGGAAAGTGATGTTGATTTCTGTTAAGCAACGAGGAGCAAACCTTTTGTTTCAAAGGATCCTGAAAGTATTTTTGTTGTGCACTCTGTTTGGATATGCGTATTAAATAAGGTGACGTCGTGAAGCCTTTTATGTGTTGCTCTATTGATGCCACTTTTAACTAAAGAAAGTTGTCGACATGTTTATTCTAAATAGTTTTATTCTTCATCTTTTCGTCTAAAATTTTCGTCAAATATTTTTGTGATCAATTCTTCAATTGTGCTTTTATATGTTCTCAATCCTCTAAAAAAAACAAGTAGAGGTGAAGAACGTGTGCTTTAAGAGGTGAACATTTTTTTCTTTCATCAAATGAAGATATTTGATTCTCATAAAGTTTTTACTTCATTATTTTGCCCAATTTTATATATATAATTTTTGAATACCCAAGGGGCGTTATGAAGAAAATATTGGTTTGTATCTATGCAATATGAAATACAATATATTTTGTTTTTTTTGAAAGTTCATATTATGAAAGTTGCTCTTTTTCAAGAAGAAATAATATTATATTCTCCTTTTATGTCATGAGAAAATTTATAATTTACATCCTGTTGAGATATCTAAATTATATTATTGACAAAGAATTTTTATTGCTTGGAGATAGCAATTGTTGTGATTAGCATATATTATGATATGGTTTTTATGAAGAGAGAGATTAATATGTACGAGTCAAAAATAATATAAATATGTGAAGAAATATTTATTCATGAAAAAGGGAAACAAGTTCTTTATGAAATAAAAATAGTTTTCTTCAAATTTTGTGTGCATAATAATTTTTTTGTGCCTATTGTCTGGATTTATTTGTCATCAACATCCAAGGACTTGACAGGTAACCTTTTTACCTTTTCAATTTTATATTTTTTAACTTTATGTATGACATTTTATGTCATCATGGATAAAGAATATTTTTATTGTTTTTTAAGTGAAGTAAGGATGGTCACGTGGGTCGTTTGCAGGCCCCCATTCTCCGCGATGTGCTGTCATTATCACGATCACTTTGGCCTAATTGTGGGTAGAGGCAAATAAAAAGTGCTTTCTCCACTTTCAAATAAACATAACATTTTATTTCCTTTGATGCCCTGACCAAAGCGTCAGCTCATACATAACAATAGTCAATTAACTTCTCTGCTCTATTTTGTAAGAAAATTCTCAAAGATATAGATAAATTAACCACTTAACTGGCAACGGGTATGGGGAGACAGTGCTTTTACCCCCGACTTATCTCAAGGCAGATGGTTAAGTAGTTAATGAAATTAGCATTATTTGTTCCCATTAAAAAAAAAAAAAATCATTTATTTACTGAATTTTAAAAGGACTTAGAAATAGAAATTATAAAAAATAAAACCATAAAATTAAAGTAAATGTCAATGCATTTGTTTTTTCAAACCCTGCAGTAATTAATTATGTAATTAAATTTTGTTTTCATACTTAAATTTTTATATTTTTTCCTAATGGGAAAATAAATTTTAGCAACATTAATTGTTACCTTTTTTTCAACAATTAAAATCTAGATTTCAACATGACCTCCATTAAGAGACTGTCTCTCAGAACATCCAATGATTTATTGAAACAGAATGTGGACACTTTAGAGAGGTTTTTACTGTATTTATTTTTTCAGAATTTGTAAAATGTTCAATCAAACTAACAACAAAATAATAATAAAGGAAGTGTCCTTTAGTTTTAGTATGATCACATACATGTTGCAGATCTTTCCATCTTCATAGCAGGCACATCACCAAATTTTAAACTCACATCATAGCACTGAAAGAAACAAAAAATGAATAAAATTATTTGTGTAATGAATGTCAAACTTAAAAAAAAATTCTTCTCTCAAATAATAGGCTACTTTACTCTCAATGAAAAAGAAAGTAAATCAGTATAAATGGATTATAACAATGGAAAAAAGATGAGAAGATAAAGCCTGTATTAGGCCCACACAAGAATTTTTTACATGTTTTGATTAAAATTTATGATTTATTTTTATTTATTCTGTCATTTACTTTTCTTCAAAGACTGCTTAAATGTATATCACAAGATTTGAAATACAGGTTACTTAGCAATTTTTTTTATTATTTCAATATTTCTGTAATAAATCTGATATATTTTCATAGCATCTTTCTAGGTTTTATTTATGTTAATACAATAGACTCCCTTAAGGCCCCTGTCCTCGCTCGAGGAAAAGCTCATGAGCTAATGCTATTCCTATGGGGAAGCATTTTTCTAATAACTCTTTCGCATTTTGACATTTTTGAATAATTTTTTTTTTGCATTGGATAGCTGAGGTGCATACCGACAGCGCACCTTTTTTACTTTTTTGATTTTGAATGCAGATATATTTTTTAAAAAGCAATTTCAGTTTTGAAACCGGTTTCGAAAGTGAAACTAACTTTGTAAAAAATATCTGCAACCAAAATCCAAAAAGTAAAAAAGGTGCGCTTTGTTTGATAAAATGCTATTTAATTTTCCACTGGCTTTGTCACCTAGCAACCAAGATATACCTCATTATTTCAAAATGTAAAAAGTTTTCTGTGCAAACAATAATTTGTGATAAATACATTATCTGTTTTATTTCTTCAGCTTTTACCTAAGCTGTGTGAAACAATATTCTTTTTGTTTTTGAGTTTGATTAGAATGTTTTTTATGAGAATTGTGTAAAAATGTTATGGTTTTTATTGGAGTTGTGTTTTGTTAAATTATTAATGTTCGAAAGAACCTGAGTTGAGTTTACTCATCAGAATAAACTGTTTAAAATGAGAGATGTGTATTCAATTTTGAGTTGAGTAAAATATTAATAAAATAAACTTTCGAACAATTGAAATCTTCATATGGTCCGTCTTATACGGAGAAAAATCAGCGAGTTGTTATTCTACGTCAATGACTGAAGGATAACTGGTGAATATTTTGTGCTGTTTTGCTATTTCTTCGATGTTAGAGATAATATTATAAAGAATCAAGAGGGGTAAGTGCACCCATTTAATTTTTATTCGTTAAAAATGAGTATGAAAGAATTAAAAGCAAAAAAGAAAATTTTCAAAACCAATTTAACAAAACTAAAAGAAAAATTATCAAATTCTGAGCTAGAATTAAATGAATTAATTCTCATAAAAGAGAAACGGAATAAATTAGAGCAAAACTTTGCCGAGTTATTTGAGTCTATTTATAAGATAAGTAAAGAAGATGAAATTGAGGATTTTATTAAGGAAAACGAAGAAATTAATGAAATTTTAGAAATAATGGAATTTGAACTTACAAAAAAGTTATCAAAAATGAAATTGCAAACTGTTAATTTAGAAAACGCCACAAAGGCTGATAATAACATTGCCAAAGTTAACTCTTCCTGTATTTACGGGTAATTTGCATGAGTGGCTTTCCTTTAAGGATATATTTAAGGCTACTCTACATGAAAATTCAAATTTGTCAGGGGCAATGAAATTACAATATTTGAAGTCTTCATTGAGAGAAGATGCCTTTCGTATAATCCAGTCTATTTCAATCGTGGATTCTAATTATGAAGTTGCATGGTCGCTTTTGGAAGAACGTTTTTCAAATTCGAGAGAACAAGTTTACGCGCATTTAAAACGTTTTTTAAATATTCCTGTTATTCAGAATGAGTCCCCAGCAGCATTATTAAATCTAATAGATATAACAAATGAATGTATTAGGTCGTTAGAGATTTTAGAACAAAAAGTTGAGGGGTTTTCTACTACTATGTTTGCTTATATTTTGGCTCAAAAATTAGATGCAAATACAAAAATGTGGTGGGAAAGACATCTTAAGCGGGATAATTTACCGAATTTAACAGAATTGCTAGAATTCTTGAGAGACCACGCGCATACACTAAGTGCGTCCAAACAAGTAAATACAAAACGAAAGCCAAATAAAGCATAGCTTTTCAAAGGTAACATCCATGGTTGCGAGTTTAAATGAGAAAAATATGCGCAAATGTGTTGTATGTAACCAGGAAAATCACAGTGTTTTTAAATGTCCCAAATTTCAAAAATTTAATATACAGGAAAGAGTAGATTTTGTGAAAAAAAACAATATGTGCTTTAACTGTCTTTCAGAATTCCACTGCGTCAAAAAATGTAACTCAACATTCTCATGTTCAAAATGCCATAAACGCCACAATATACTTCTTTGTTTTGATAGACGTGAGAGAATTTCCAATGCGGTGGGAAACACAAAAAATTATAGTGATAAGGAAGTGCGAAATGCATTGTCAACAAATGAAAGTAAACCAACATTAAATGCTGACGCCATACCATTTGAGTTAAATAACCAAATTCAAAATTTCACTGGTACTTCAAATGTCAGATCGAATAATGTTAAAACAGTTCTTCTTTCCACTGCTATTGTTTATATGAGAGATAAATTCGGAAATAAAGTTCCGGTGCGTGCTTTATTGGACAATGGTTCAATGAGCAATTTTTTAACATTGCAGTTAGTTGAAAGATTAGGAATTCGAAAAGAAAAAAGTAATATTTCGGTATCGTGTTTAAGTGGATCCTCTGTAGCAGTAAAAAATAAAACTACTGCCTTGATCAGTAATAATTCGGGAGATTATAGCCGAGAGTTAGATTTCCTTATCATACCAAGGATTTCGCAAATTATGCCCTCGAAATATATTAATATTTCAGAGCTAGGAATCTCAGAGTCTATTATTCTCGCCGATCCTGAATTTAAGAGACCAGGGGAAATAGATCTTTTGCTAGGAGCTGAAGTATTTCTAGAATTGATAAAGGTGGGTCGTATGAAGCTACCAAATTCTAAATTAATACTGCAAAATACGGTGTTCGGTTGCATAGTAAGTGGGAGTGTTTACGATTGTAACGATCAGGAGCAAATACATTGTGAGTTAATTACTGAAACAGATTTAAATTTCGAAATGAAAAAATTTTGGGAAATTGAAAGAGTAGAAGAAAATACACCATTGAGAAATACAGAAGAATTAGCATGCGACACCCACTTTATAAACACACATCAGAGAGATATAACGGGCAAATTCATAGTACAAATGCCGTTGAAAAAAGATCCTAGTTCTTTGGGAGAATCAAAGCAATTTGCGGAAAATAGATTAAATTCACTTTGGAATAGGCTAGTCAAAAATCCAAATCTTTTAGAGTTATATTGCGCATTTATGGCAGAGTATAGAGAGTTAGGCCATATGGAGGAAGTAGAGAAAACAGATGAGCCAATACATGCGAATTATCTACCTCATCATGCTGTTTATCGCCCAGATAAAAGTTCTACAAAATTGAGAGTTGTCTTTAATGGTTCACATGCAACTTCATCAGGAGAATCCCTAAATTCCATACAGCTGAATGGAGGTGTCATTCAAGATGATTTGTTTAGCATAATACTTAGATTTCGTACACACCGCTATGCATTTACAGCAGATGTAAAAATGATGTATCGCATGATACTTATCGATAAAAGTCAACGTGATTTACAGCGCATAGTTTGGAAAGATACTATAAATGGTGAGATGAAATATTACAGACTATGTACAGTCACATATGGCACAACTAGTGCCCCTTATTTAGCCATGCGCTGCCTTAAACAGCTTGGTATAGATGGTGAATCTCAATTTCCGTATGCTTCTGGTGTGGTACAATCAGACTTTTATATGGACGATGTCCTGACTGGAGCAGCTGACCTAAAATCGACTAAGAGACTGCAAATTGAGTTTATTCAACTATTAAATACGTGTGGCATGAACTTACATAAATGGTTTAGTAACCATCCAGAATTAATGGAGCCAGCCTTTAAAAATGAGAATTACACTTTTGAAAATATGAGTGAAACTAAGGCACTAGGACTTTGCTGGAATGCCAATGATGATACTTTTACTTTTAGTGTATCATTCAGTGAGCAAACCAAGGTGATTAAAAGAAGTGTGCTGTCAAATATTGCTCGCATTTTCGACCCCTTGGGTCTACTTGGACCAGTTGTGACGAAAGCAAAAATTTTCCTACAAAGACTGTGGAGACTGCAAATTGATTGGGATGAAAATCTCCCTACAGCTGAGCTTGATGATTGGTTGCAGTTTTTAGAATCATTAAGAGCCATCAATAATATAAGTGCTGTTAGATACATTTTTACAAATAATCCAGTGCAAATTAAAATTTGTGGTTTTTCAGATGCTTCGGAGAAAGCCTACGGTGTGGCATTGTATGCTGTGTCTTCAAATTCTTCAGGAGAGCAAATTTCTCAGTTGCTTTGCAGTAAAAGTCGAGTTGCACCAATGAAAACAATCACTATTCCTCGCTTGGAGCTCTGTGGTGCAGTTTTATTAGCCAAATTGATGAATAAGGTTGCCAAAACCTTAAAAGTTCCTAAAGAATCTGTTTACTATTATTCAGATAGTACTATTGTATTATGTTGGATTCGAAAACAGCCGTGTGACTTAAAAACCTTTGTGTCATCACGTGTGGCTACGATTCAGAATCTTTCTGATATCAGTCATTGGGGACATGTGGCTTCTTCTGATAATCCTGCTGATCTTGTGTCAAGAGGTGTAGATCCAGACAAACTTCTCCAGAGTAACTTATGGTGGAAGGGTCCACTATTCCTAACACAACAAACTGAACCTTCTTTAAATACTGTCGAACTTGAGCAAAATGATAAGGATCTATACAGAAGTGAACTTAAAAAGACTTTTTCAGAGACTTCACTTTTAATATCAGACTGTTCATTTTTTATTGACTATTTTTTGCAATTGAGTAATAATTATGCTAAATTAATAAGAATTCTTAGCTATGTTTTCAGGTTCATTCAGAATGTCAAGAAGCCAAAAGAAAGGTATTCAGGTAAGCTAACATCTGCTGAATTGAAGAAAGCTGAGCAGTTTATCATAAAATCTGTTCAAGAAAAAGAGTTCAGTTCTGAATTCACATTGTTATCTAAGGGTAAGGAGTTACCAAAAAATAGTAGATTACTTTTATTAAATCCTTTCTTGGATAAAAATAATTTAATCAGAGTTGGAGATCGTCTCCAAAATAGCATGGTAAATTATGCCCAAAAACACCCAATTGTACTGCCCTCTAAACACAAATTAACAGAATTAATTATCGAGTTTTATCACAAAAAATATCTACATATAGGACCACAAAATTTACTTTATTGTGTTTGAAGAGAATTTTGGCCTTTAAACGGTAGGGTTATTTGCAGAAAAATTGTACATAAATGTATTACATGCTTTAGAGCCAAACCTAAATTGTTAGAGCAAATTATGGGCAAGCTCCCAAAAGAAAGAATAAATGCTGACTTTGTTTTTAATTGCACAGGAACTGATTTCTGTGGTCCATTTTTGATTAGATATAGAGGTCAACGTAAAGGTATTTATCATAAAGTTTATGTTTGTATTTTTATTTGTATGGTAACAAAGGCAGTGCATTTGGAATTAGTTACTGATTTAACGTCTGAGGCTTTTATTGCCACATTAAAGAGGTTTTTTGCCAGACGAGGCAAACCTCGAAAAATTTTCAGTAATAATTCAGGCAATTTTGTGAAGACTAATGTAGAGCTTAAAGGGTTGCATGAATTGGTAAACAAACCAGACCAGAACCTTACTAATTACTTGATATCTGAAGGTATTGCTTGGGAATTTATTCCCCCTAAAGCTCCAAATTTTGGAGGTTTATGGGAATCGGGAGTCAAGTCCTTCAAGTATCACTTTAAACGTGTTGTGGGCAACTCTAAATTAACTTATGAAGAAATGTTAACTATAATTGTCCAAATTGAAGGTATCTTAAATTCGCGCCCGCTTACTCCCTTGAGTACAGATATTGATGACTTGGAGGTCTTGACCCCAGGACATTTTCTTATTGGTCGCCCACTTAATGCCATTGCTGAATCTGACCTGAGTAATATTGAAGATAATAGACTTAACTTATGGCAAAAGACCACTAAAATGGTTCAGACCATCTGGAAAAAGTGGAAGAATAGTTATTTAAGTACATTGCAGCAAAGGCATAAGTGGATGATATTAAAAAACAACCTCAAAATAGGAGATATGGTTATAATAAAGGAAGATGATCTTCCAGTGTCTAAATGGTTATTAGCGAGAATTGTAGAGGTATTTTTTGGTAATGATAATAGAGTAAGAGTTGTGAATATAAAAACCCCAAATGGAATATATAAAAGAGCAGTATCCAAAATTGCTGTATTACCTCTTGAAAAGTAATTCAGTTTTTATAAGAAAGTGTACATTATTGTAAAATTTCTTTATGTATTATGTATAATTTTTTAAATATTTGCTTAAATTTAACTTAACTGTGACTCATTTATATTGTGTTTAATTGTATTGTTATTTATATTTTTTACAATGGTTGTAATTGCAGTGTTTTAGTTTGAAACCCCCCTCGGAGGTTTCAAGAGGGGCGGTATGTTTGATAAAATGCTATTTAATTTTCTACTGGCTTTGTCACCTAGCAACCAAGATATACCTAATTATTTCAAAATGTAAAAAGTTTTCTGTGCAAACGATAATTTGTGATAAATACATTATCTGTTTTATTTCTTCAGCTTTTACCTAAGCTGTGTGAAACAATATTCTTTTTGTTTTTCAGTTTGATTAGAATGTTTTTTATGAGAATTGTGTAAAAATGTTACGGTTTTTATTGGAGTTGTGTTTTGTTAAATTATTAATGTTCGAAAGAACCTGAGTTGAGTTTACTCATCAGACTAAACTGTTTAAAATGAGAGATGCGTATTCAATTTTGAGTTGAGTAAAATATTAATAAAATAAACTTTCGAACAATTGAAATCTTCACGCTTTTGGCATGCACCTCAGCTATGCAATGCAAAAAAAAATTATTCAAAAATGTCAAAATGCGAAAGAGTTATTAGAAAAATGCTTCCCCATAGGAATAGCATTAGCTCGCGAGTGTTTCCTCGAGCGAGGACAGGGGTCTTAAATCTGCACAGTTTAGGACCAGAGGTTGTGCAGGTTTCTGGCCATTGCTTTAATTACATTTTTTAAATAGTAATTTGAATGTTATTAATAATGCAATCGAAACTATAATTAATGCTTACAATATAATACAATATTAAAATAAGCAATAAACTAAAATAATGAAAAAATAGATAATTTTTAAAATGATTAACATATAAAAAGCAAAGGTCAAGTTAATAATAATAATCAATAATGTATAATTAAATATTCATTATAAAAATGAAATGTATTTTTTCTAAATTATTCAATGAAACTTGCTTCATAAAGGTACATTACTAATTCACCATCAAAATAATAAAATAAGGAAGTTTTATTTCAGGTTTAGACAGATTTAATTGCCAAAAAAAGCTTGATTAATACATAAATATATTTGATAAGAAGATTTTGATTACCAGTGACATCAGCAATATCTTGAACTATTCAGAAATAAATTTATTCTTCCTTCTTGAAAAAAGATGAATTCAGTAATATTAACAAAAATTACATATTAAAATATATAGGGTCAGATGGGGTAAAATGAGTAAGTCAAAATATATTGTTAGTTTTTATAATATTTTTAACATATTTATAGTTTGCAAAGATGTGTATATATATAAGTATACAAAGATATTTATATATGATTGCTTGATGTTTAAGCTTTTATCTACTACTTTGTTTTTGTTTTATCATTTGTTCTATTTGAGTAACAACATTAAAATTTTTTGAGGACAATTTCATTCCATATATGGTCTAAGTAAACTTTTTCGGTACTTAAGTATTAACGCTACCGCAGCAGAAGTTGCGCTAATAAAGAACAATCTTGTTGTTCGCATGCGCACGCAGTTATCGTTTGGATTCAATGTTGCTTTGTTGTTTGCTAATTTTTGACAACATATTTTTGGACTACAAAAATGGATGTATGAGATTTGCCAAAAAGAGATTGTTTTGAATCTATATTAAACTCTATATCAATCCATTTTCCACCGAAATCCGATTTAATACTTTATTTTTCAATAAAGTGTTTAGATTTTAAATAAAGTGTTTTATTTTAAGATTTGTTGCAAAACATTAGGTGTAGATTGGCGGTACTTAAAAACTACCAAGTCTGTAGCTGCAGTGGCATTAATAGGCAAGTACCACTTTTTCTTGCAGCTTATGATATTTGATATAAACACATTTGTTCAAGTTCATTTTCATCATTAAACACTTTTAATGCTTTTTCATATTACAAATAAGAAATTGTCTTTAGCTTTTGTTGTTTTATTTTAAATTTTGAAAATCGGGTAAAATGGGTATAATCTTAGGCTTAAAGTTTGACAGTATTTTTAAGGTATTATATAGAACTTTTTTGTATAAAACTGTTTATTTTAATAGAATTAGAATAGAATAAGTTTTAAAACTACTTTAAAATGTTTATATAATACACAGTGCAGTTTTTCTTAAGATTAGAAATACATGCGATTCATTATAAAAAATTTAGTCAAATCATTGCTCATTTTTAGATGGCATATCAGGTACTGATTGGATTTGAAATTTTGAGAAGAGGTTGTTAAAAGATTTGGGAAATACTAAACCAGAATCAGGAGCAATGTGGCTTTGATACATCCTATAGTGAATCGCTTTCTCAATGCATACCAATCAGCCACATATCTAATTAATCTTAATAAAAACTTCAAAGCTAAAACATGAGCATGTCCAAACAAAAACAAATAAAGTTCTATCAAATAAAGACATTATGAAACAGTTAAAACAAAAACTTGGATAACCAGAACACCAAAAAAGTCATAATGGACAGGGAAAAAAAATCTTAAATGAGGACAGAAATCAAATTAAACTATAATGTGAGGAAGATATCAATTAAGTGAAGTAAAATTGGATGTATCTGTAGGTGCATGATTGAAAATCTTGCACTTGGGAAAAAGGACAAGCAAAGAATTCATTGGCAAAATTATGGCTGTAGAAGAAGATTAAACATATGTATAAAAAGTACAATTTTTGTAAAACATTTTATGTTTTCTCTGAGGCAACACAGGAGTAATGAATGGGTTTACCCAACCCATTCATATGAATGGATGGGTTAGTTAATGAATGGGTTTACCCAACCCATTCATTACTCTTGCAACCATAATAATAAATTTTCAGAAATAGTTCCAATTATTTTATTATCAAGATAAAACTTTATGGCAAGTTAAATACCATTGTGCTCCACTCACATGAAATACATCTAATTGTAACATAAAGAATTTTTTTATTTATTTTTATTTTATTTATTTATTTTTTTTTTGTTTTGTTTTGTTTAATATAATAAATCAAAATTTTGTTACAAGTTAGATATATATTTTAAGTGTAACACAATAGTATTTAATTGGTTATATCAATTTTATCCTTTTGTATTTTATAATAAAATACTAGGAAGTTTTTCTGAAAAATTATTCTTATGGTCACAAGAGTAACAATGGTTGTTCCCACAGATTATACTGGAAAAAAAGCAGATTATAGAAACATTAAATGAACCATCATTTAATAATTGGTGCTAGAATACTTTTGAAAAATAAACTTTTAACATTGTAATGTAAAAGGATGAGAATGACAGTTGTAAAAAAATGAAGCCAAAAAATGTCTTCAGTTACATCTAAGCTTGATTCATTGTTAAAATTTTTATTTCTTTAGTAACTTAAATTTTATATATGAAAAAAGATGACATTTTTTGAGACTAATATTGTTTGTAATATTGTTTTTCTTTGTTCTGTTTACTTTGTAATATTGTTTTTCACATTACAGTAGAACCCCGATAATTCGGATTAATTGGGACCAGGCCCAATCCGGATTATCGAAAATCCGGATTATCCGGAGAATGTGAACAAATGAAATAAAATAATGTATAATATTCAAAGAAAATCACCTTTATATTGAACATAATCAATATTTACAAACAGTAAAAATGTTTACTTTGTAATTATAAAATTTGTCATATTCTACCATTTTTGAGGGCCTCATGGTCACGCATTCTCTTGAGCATTCTTCCTCCTTTTATTTCAATTTTCCGCAAGTGATTTGTAGAAGGGTTTCGGCACGAATATAAGGAAACAGTCTCAAGAAGATTGTTTCCAAGAGTAATTGATAGATAGAGGTCCTATGGACTGGTTGACAAAGATCGGATCACGATCCTTACTTTGCTTTCTTGCAATGCTCAGAGTAAAACTTCATTAAGATGACATTAGGATGACATTTCCAAATGGATTAAATAGAAAAGTGTGAAAATTGGAATTGACAAAGCTTAAATAATGTATAATTGTTCCTTTCATAGATAGCATTAAAGAGTTTAAATAAGAAAGCTTAGGGTATTCTTCCGAAAAAATTTCAGAAAATACTTATTTATTCAGAATATGAGATCGAAATAAATTTATGTTATGGAAATTTACCGATCACTTCTCAAACTTGAAAAAACAAATTCCACCAAATCGATCCGGATTATCCGGAGATCCGGATTAACGGGGTCCGGATTTGCGGGGTTCTACTGTATTTCATTAGATAATCTCTGGTAAATCTATTTATACATTAATCATTGTTAAACTCTTATCTACCCATTTTTACCCCACACTATACCCATTTTCACCTGTGTGGGGTAAAATGGGTATAACAAACATACATCTTTTAAATGTTTTGTTACAGACATATTTTGTAGCCTAATAGATAAAAATTATGTATTTTCATTCCAAGAATATGCAAAGAAAATACCAAAAAAAGTTTTAATTGTTTTATATTTACCAAAAAATTTTAAAAAAAACATCTAAAAATAGTGAATTTTATACCCATTTTATTTACCCTACCTGACCCTATAGAACTGATATAAAACTAAAAAAGTCAAATTTTGTCCCTATGCCTGAATGGAATATTTTACATTGTTTACGTCCGTAAATTATGTGAGGATTTAAAGCAGTCTAGTGAATCTGTATAATAAAGAAAACAAAAATATATATAAGGCAGATTTTATTATCACTTCTTACTAAAAATCTGCATTTAAAAAAAAGTCTCATGACATTCAACTTTGTAAATTTACAAAGTTGAATGTCATTCCTGTTTTATATCTTGTCTTCACACAAATAATACTGCTTAACTTTTATCAAAACATCTCAGTAAATATACACACTCACACAAAAATTGTTTGCTCCTGCCTGTTGTAAAAAATAAGACTTGTTTAATGATTTTCTTTTAATGTATAACAGTTATTTTCATTTGACATTACATTCAACAATAAATACTTTAAGAGTTATTCTTAAAACTTGAATGTTCAAAAAGAGAATTTCAGCAATTTTCTTCTCATAAAAGAAACCAACGTTTTTAAAGTAAATATTGCATTAAAACACTGACAAATAAAAATAATCCTTTAATGTAGATTTCCCTGCTTCACTTTTTAAAACCAGCTGCTAAAAAAAAAAAAAAAAAATGCTTGAATGAAATTAAATAAAAATACCTCATCTCTCCAACCATCTAAAGTACTGAAGATTCTTTTCATTTTAAGTTCTCTAAGAATGGCATCTAATTTTTCACTTCTTTCTTCATAAGTTCTCCAATCAGGATTCAAAGTTACAGTTTGAGATCCATGTTCATACTGAAAAACACTAGGATAATGCTGCAAGTGCTTCCAAATGTCTGATCTAATAATTCCCACCTGTTCTCCAGAAATATAAAAAGACTTACAGTCTCCCTCATTGGGACCTATAAAAAGATAAAATGATATAAATTTACAAGTCTTCTATGTTCACATTTTATTTTATTTTTCTTTTTGAGGAAGAAAGTAAAAAAAAAAAGGTAGTATTGGAAGATGAAAGTAAATAAACAGATGATAATTGTCTTCTGTCCCCTCCCCTCTCCATGATAGATATTTTTTTTTTTCTTTTTTTTCCTAAAATGTTTCGATAATCTATAATATTAAAGTATGTGCATAAGTGTTAGTGATGACAGTGTTTTAAAGAAATTGCTGCACATAAAGCTACAAAATCTGGGGGGAGAAGATATAAAGTTTTGCACTTTGAAGCCTAATTTTCAATTTTTTGGTATGTACTTGTTTATCCCCTTGACGAAACTGTCCCCAAAGTATAAGTAAATGCCAATAATGGCTGATTGCAATTGTCACATTCACTTGACAGTAAACATGTTACATGTGTTTGTTACATCAACTGATTTTTAATTTACATTTTATTCATATTTTTGTCAATGTTTTATTAATTCATTTGTTATTTAAAATGGAAATTATATCAATTTGTACAGATTTTTTTTTATTTTAAGGTGATTTGTAGTGTTTTTTACCACTTTCCAACAAAGTTGAAAAGTGCTTATGCATTCTGTTTTTCTGGCCGTCTGGCCGCGCTCTAACTCCCGTAAATATACTCGGATTGCTATGAAATTTTTATACGTTATTGAGGTTTACCCTAGCACGAACCCTATTGAAAATGAAGTATCTACCATGATTAGTTGATCTACAGAGAGAATCAAAAGTTTCCCATTACATTACGGCCTATGGGGAAAAATCATTAATATACTCGGATTGCCATGAAATTTTAGGACGTTATTGACGTTTACCCTAGCACAAGTCCTATTGAAAATGAAGTTTCTACCATGATTAGTTTATTTAAAGGGCAAATCAAAAGTTTCCCATTACATTACGGTCCATGGGGAAAAATCGTTAATATACTCGGATTGCCATGAAATTTTAGGACGTTATTGACGTTTATCCTAGCACAAGTCCTATCGAAAATGAAGTTTCTAGCATGATTAGTTTATCTACAGGGTGAATCAAAAGTTTTTTATTACATTACGGCCTATGGGGGAAAAATCGTTAATATACTCGGATTGCCATGAAATTTTAGGACGTTATTGACGTTTACCCTAGCACAAGTCCTATCGAAAATGAAGTTTCTACCATGATTAGTTTATCTACAGGGCAAATCAAAAGTTTTTATTACATTACGGCCTATGGGGAAAAATCGTTTCAAAGGAATGTTAAAGATGTTATACCCTGTAAAATATATTAAAATATGCATTCTATAAAATATAAGGTGAAAATGTAGCTATTATTCATTTACAGGGCCACACAAAAGAATTCCATTAGATAATGGTAAAAGGGGGAATTGTGTGTGACATATTTTAAATATATTAAGCTTTTTCATGTATAATAAAATTGATATATGTCACTGAAACTTAATATAAATTATACGCTACTGTCTTGCATAATATGCAGTACATAGCATTTACAGAGCCATACAAAAGATTTCAAATAGTATATTCTTTCCGAAGTACCATATATGTGTCCAATGATGGCTGATGGAGGGATGAAATGCATTTTAATTATGATATTCGCGTTTATATTTAGCTAAGTATATGCCCATTATATGGTGTGTATAAATGTTATAGTTGATATACAGGGCTACCCAAAAGAGCTCACCAACGTTACTGAATATGAGCGTAAATCATTTAAATGTGGTTCTTAAATAAGCTATGCATTTTTACGCTGAGCTGCATTCAATTTACTGAGAAATGTTTGCAGAATATAGATAAAGGGATATACAGGGTCACGCAAAGAATTCGATACATGGACACCTATGAATGATGATTTATGAGAATGTGATTTCAGTTGTTTTAAAAGTGTTTTAGTTTACAATAAATGTTACCCTAATGCTGACGTGTAATAAAGGTACAATGTAAACTACAGGGATGAACAAAAGTATTCAAGTATGCTTCCATCTAATAGTATGAATTGCTGAAAAAGAAATTTCAAGCTACTGGGTATTTTCTTGCTAAGCTAAATTTTCCCATTATATGAACTGACATATGAAATACAGGACTGTTTTAATGTACTGGAATACATATTTGGGTATATTTGGCTATACACTATTATTTCCCTAAATAACAAAGTTTTGTTAAAGATTTCATTAAGTGTTGGAAAGTGCTTCATAATCTATGCTTAACGCATGATTTTTCGTACTTGTTATGTTTTGAAGTGATTTTTCTACATTAAAGAAAGGAATGTGATTTCATTCTTTTAACCGAATATAGTACATTTTATTCTCTTTTCAATAAAGTTTATTCAGAATTCGTATAACAGTTTCTAAATTTTTTAATGTAACTTTGAGGGTTTCTTTTTTTTTTTCAAATTTATGGCTATTTTTTTGTTAAAAAAAGGAATTTTGCTTCACATTTTTAGTTAATGCATTAAATTGTGTCTGATACAAATTTTGAATTTCTGCAATTTTTTATGTTCAGCATCAATTTTTTGCCATTCTTGAAATATTTCTGACTACAATGTTTTACCCCATGAGAGACAATTTAGATCACTGCGATTTTTTAATATCTAGCAATTTTTAATGCATTTTTCAATGAGATTTTTAGTCTTTTTTTTTTTTTTTTTTTTTTTTTCTTTTTTTTTTAACTATACAGACATTATATGACATTCGAAAATAAAATTTTATTTCAAACTTTTAGCATAATATAGTAAATTTCATTATTAAGAATTTTAAATTTTAGTGATTTTCAAGATTTTTTATGTGACACATTGATTTTTTATCATTCACAAGAGATTTCCAATAATAATGTTTTACTTCATTATAGTAATTGTTAAATTTTGTGATTTTTTTAACGTTTTTCAATGCAAATTTTCGATCTACTCAATGATTTTTTGACATTTAAAAAAGCCTATCTCATGCGCACATTCATCATCAACTCTAGTCCTTTTCTGCACTACATTACTTATAACTGATCCTCAGCTTTCGCATATTGCTTCAGATATTGGAATGACAAGAAGAAAGTGAAAAAAAGAGAATGATGCTCAATTAAACTGATGGCATAGAGCTCACAGGTTACACAGATTAATTGTATATTACAGCCTTATATAATAATGCCTTTCGAAAAAAATAAGGAAGTAAGTACTAGAGATGGGAATGCTCAGAAAAAAACCAGAAAAATTGGGAAAAAAACCGTTTTTTTTCAGTTTTTTTTCGAAGGCTTATTTTTCAATTTTTCCGAACTGGAAAAATTGAAATTTCATTTATGAAATAATATAGTGAAAATTTTGTAATAGCTACATTCTCATACTTTTTATTTTACTTATTTTTATGTTGAGTGTTTCCCATGAAAATTTTAATGTGGGTAATCTGATCTCTGAGCAGAAATCTGTTTGAGAAGACTTGAAAGGATCCTTCGCATTTTTTTCTTGTTTGAAACACAAGACCCTTTGAAAAATTTCTCTTGAAAATAGACATTTCAGAAAAACTTTAATCAACAAATTGAATCTTTTGCAAGTGCAGTGATTGAAGAAAAAAAAAATCTCATGCCATACAGCAGCTGAATCTTATTAAGTTGCATACATGTATGTAAATAACCTTATTAAAAATGTCTAAATAGGAACCTAAATATAGTAATAATTTTTTATTCAAAAATTCTGAATATATTTTGTACAAATATATACAAAAAGTTCACAATTTCACAAAAACTTGATTACATAAAAAAAAATCTAGATATGTAATTAAATGCAACTTTTCTTTTTAAAAATTAATTCATGTGTAAAATTATTGCAATAATATGCCGATTAATGGAAATGATAAAATTAAAAATTCAACATAAAATTTTGAAGTATGCATTTATTACTTTAATCTATCTTTTCAAGAAGTAAGTATTGAATTCGTGAAAAATTTGACTGCCAGTTTTTGGTGTACTTAAACATTTTAAAAAGTCCTGAACACGTTTTGATGGTTTTTAGAAAATATCTGTCACTCTGTGAGTGACAAATTTTATAGGCACTATCTCAAGAACTGATGCACATAATTTCACAAAACTTTAGATTCAGTTACACCTTGATATAAACTCGAGATGTTTAGTTATTAGTGTATATCGCCAAACCGATGGCGCTGCTATGCTGCATTATTCGTAATTTCCGGAGTAGTTCTATCTCAAACTAATGTATGTGTTTTTATAAAATTTCAGATTAAGTTAATCTTTGACATAACTTCATGCTCATTACTTTTTGGTGTAAATTGCTCAACAGATGATGCTGCTATGCTGCATTATTCATGATTATCGCATTAGCTCTCTCTGAAGGACTAAAGGGCGATTTTTTTTAAAAATCAAACTACAGATTTAGACAGTTTCTGATACATATTAATGTTGTTTAGTTTTTGGTGTAAATTGCCCTATAGGTAGCACTACTAAGCTGCATTTTTCAATATTTTGTTATAGCTGATTAATTGAATGTTTTTTCAAGGTGTTGAATCTAAAATTGACCTCCATTTTGCCTCCATATAATGTACAGTAATGTTGCAAAAACATGGGCAGCTTGCATTAGAAAAGTACGACTGCAATTAATTATATTTTATTACAAATAACTACCGTAATTTCGGGTGTATAAGCCGTGGCTCAAACAATTCTTTTTGGACCCAGAAATCTTATTTAGTGATTGAACACAAATATTTACAGCGATCTAAGTAGTAACATTCATTTTTAAAAAAAATTCTGGGTCGAAAAAGAATTGTTTGATCCGCGGCTTATACACCCGAAATTACGGTATGTTCCAAATTATACTTTCCCTCTTGATTAAACTTTGAATTTTTGTAGATTTCTAAAGCACAGTAGAAGTTTATCTCTGTATGTAACTGCTTTCGTTAATTCCTCAAATAGATAGCATTTTCTATTTGTAGTGTTCTGTTTTCATAACTTTTGAGTTCCACTCTTAGAAATATAAAATTACCATGTGGAAACATTATTGAATATGGTTTCTTACTCAAGAATAGAATACCAGATTTCAGGGTAAAAAGAAAAAAATTACATTTAATTAAACTTTAAATATATATATATATACAGTGGAGCATCGTTTATACGACGCCGAAGGGACTACGGAAAAACGTCGTATAAACGATAACGACGTATAATCGATTTTCACTTCCAAAACTAGAATTAATTTTGTTTTCACTTAATTTTAATGTTTAACGTGATAGTATGTATAAATTTTTAAATTAAACAAACCAATATAAATATATAATTTTAAAAACAAGGGGGAGGGATTAGAAAGCAATTTAAATATGCGTACCTTTATTCATGTTTCACCGAAAGGTTCCTCATTTGCAGCACATCATTTTCTTTCCATTTAAAGTTAAAGATCAAAACCCGCGTGGCCAACTAAAATTCGCCAATACTGATAATAGTTAGAAGGATAGTCTGTTTGCAACTTTAAACAGGTCGGGAAAGCTGACCATCCCCGAAAAAAGAATGACCCCTCCCAGTGTAATCTGTTACACGTAAGCTGATTTTTCAGATTAATCGAACACCAGTCCACATTTTTATAATGTGGAGTGCATTTAAACACGCTCTTTGATGTCATTCATAGCTGCCAACTTCCTCTCGTTTGTAAAATACACAAGAAAAATAAACAAAAATAAACCTATACAAAATCGAAAAATCGACGTATAATCGATTTTGAGCGTCGTATAAAAGATATATTTTTACACTAAAATGAATAGGGATGAATCGGGACCACATTAAAACGTCGTATAAATGTAAACGTCGTATAAGTGATCGTCGTATAAACTATGCTTTACTGTATATATATATATTTCTGGTTTCAGTGAGTAAAAATCTAATAGTCAATAAATCCTATGCTATTTTTTAGTTGCAGACCTGAGTAAGCCAAAGTAAAACTTAGTTTTGTTTGAATTTAGATTATAAAACTAAATCAAAATTTTTTGAGTTGAGATTGGAAAGCTATACCAAAACTAAACATATTTTATAAAGGAAATAAAATTATAATTCTAAGGAAAAAAAGTATTAGTGTAAAAATATATATTTTTTAAACAAACAATGGAATTTTTGAATACTGATATTCATAATAATGACAAAACTGCAATAATTTCTTTAAACTAGTATCATTTACTTAAAAACTATACTTATGTAAATGGAATGCATAATTTATTTCATTCCAAACTGCAGACATATTGGCTCAGGTTTTTACATTAGGTCGATTGGTAGTTAAACATGTAACTGAAAAATCATTTCAACAGAGATATGATATAACAAACAATAGCATTTAATAAAAATTCTTAGGCTGTGGGGAAAAAAACTAAACTTTTAAAAGCAGGCTTTGCTACTTTCTTTTTATTTTGTAATATAAAGTGAAAATAATTTTCATTTAATACATATAAATGGGGAAAAAATGTTTATTATTTAATATTCTTTAAGAAAATATAATTTATTTGGGAGAAACAGTCATGAAAAATCAATTTTTCAAAAAAACCAGTTTTTTTCCGCCACTTACATTTTTCCGGAAAATTTACATCTCTAGTAAGTACCTCCCATTTCCTTTTTTTTATACTTAATCATTGAAGCCCCAAAACTAATCAGGGATACACCTTATCACATAATAAACCTGTATCCAAAACAGGGTTGGCAAGGTTTTGGACACAATGGTTTAAACCATGGTAAAATACATGGTTTAAACCGTACTGTTCAAAACTGTCTTAAACTGTCCAAAACTATATTTTATAGTAAAATTGTATTTTTTAGAACAATGCTTAAAGTTTGTGCAATTGGCAAAATGATTACAATACAAAAATATTAACAACATAATTACCCTATGTAACAATGTAATTGCATAAAAATGATACTAAATTTAATTATATGTAATAATTTTAATGTTATTCACTTAAATAATAGTAGTTAATTGAAGTGCTAATAGTTTTATGAAGAATGCATTCCGATTCTGTTATTGAAATTCCCAAGAGTTATTACTGAAAATAACTGTTAAATAAAAAGTCACGTTCAGCATACTGATTAAATCAGCTCACTGTTGACAATATGTGCATGTTAAGAAATAAATAGTATAAATAAAAATAATTGATTTAGTTTGATTATGAGATATTTAGATATTGACTATTATTATGACACTATATTATATAACAATATTATTGTAACAATACTATTTAACTCAAGAAATAGAAGAATTAAATAGAATGTTAGTAAAATATATTGTGAGATATTTATTCATATGTTTAATAAGTGTGCAGTGGTGAAATGTGAATATTTTTTTTTTTTTAAGGTTTTGGACACTTTAGTACAGTTTTGTACACTTTAGTACAGTTTTGGACAGTAAAACCCACGTGTCCTGTCCAAAACCAGTTTTGGGCATCCAAAACCCCAACCCTGATCCAAAATTCGAAGCAAGTCAAATAATTCTGCATAAAAACCCATTTATGTAATTTAAGAAACGTTGTCTCCTGTTCCCTCTTTTTATAATTAACCATTAAACCACCGAAACTCTTCAGAAATTCAACTTATCAGAAAGAGCCTACATCCAAAATTTAAAGCAAATGGGATAACTCTGAATAAAATTCTATTTAGTTAACTTAAGGGGGAGGTAATCGCCCATATCCCCTTTTATAATTATCAAAAAGCACCACAACAAATGAGCGAAGCTTCTTATTACTATGAATCTGTATCCAAAAATTGAAACAAATCAGTTAATTCTGCATGAAAAACCAAACTATTCAGGAAAGCGTTTTATCATAATAAGCCTATATCCAAAATTTCATGTAAATTGAATATTTTTATCAAGAGTTATCGCCTTACGTACGTATGCACATACATACATACAGAACAGGCAAGCAAAACATAAGTTTTCAGGCTTAGATAGCCTGCAAGCTAAAAAAAAAATATATATATAACATAAGGAAGCTTCGGTTTTAATTTAGATATTGCTACTTTTAACATCGCTTTAAGGCAAATTTCAGGCAAAACATATCTCTTTTTCAGAGGCTGCAGAATTACATCTCCAGTGATTCAACTGTCAAATTTTTTTTTAGATTAGTAGGGCATTTTTATTCGAAATTGAGCAATATTTAAATGTCTTATCTGAATGTTGTCTTGAATAATGAGTCTTTAGATTTTTTAAAAACAAATTTTGATTTTCGCCACATTCGAAACATTTTACTTTTTCCAAATTAGTAGCCACACCATATCATTATATCTGTTTAAAAAATGGGTGCTTGAGGAGTCACATTCACTCAGAAAGGTTGGAGCAGGAAATTGTGTCTTTGGAAACAACACCCCCCCCCCCTCCTCCCAAAAAGGAAAAAAAGAGAGAGAGAGAGAGCGAGAGAAAACGAAACAGAAAATCCACTTCCTGCTATAAATACATTTTTTTTTTCTCCTCTGAGGAAATTTGCAGTATTTTGTGATTTCTTGGTGAAATTTATGGATTTTTCACAATCTTTTGACGAAATTTGCCATATTTTTGCAATTTTTCATCAAAATAATGCTGTTTTTCATGGGATTTTTTGATGAAATTTGCTTTTTTGTGAATTTTTTAATGAAATTTGTCATTTTAAACAAAATTTGACGTTTCTTCCCACAATCCTTTGAAGAATTTTGGACTCTTTTTGGGATTTTTTGACAAAATTTGTCATTATTTTGCAATTTTTAAAAAAATTATTCATTTTTTTCACAATTTTAAAAAGAAATTTGCCGTTTTATTACGATGCTTTGATGACATTTGAGAAGCCCAGTAACGGAATACAAGTGACAAAATTTAGATTTCAAGTAAATTGAGTTCAAAGTTAAATATCAATTGTAATTGAATAAATCTAGATATGAAACTTTTGCTTATTTCTTAGTAATCTTTGAACTATTATTTCGATAACTGTTTAAGAAAAAAGTGGAGTACAATGTTTTAAATTTATAATTATGCAATGTTGATCATCATTTGGCACTTGTACCCTTTGGCTTCCAAGCAGTTTTCATTACCGCTTGGAAGCCAAAAGGTACAAGAGTTGAATGAACGCAAGAAATGAAAAATTATGAAATAAAAAAATGAATGTATGAAAAAAATAAGAACAATGTTAGTACAAATAAATGAAATTAGAAAATTTTGTTTTAATATAAGTTCTAAAAAGGAAAAATTATGAAATAAAACATGTATGATATATGCGATGACACATGATTATGAAATACATATGGAGTTGTCATCATTTTTTGCAAGTCAAAACATATCACGATTTTTGAATTATCCTTTAAATTATGGAATGCAAAATTGTGTATATGTTGCCAGTATTGAGGTGGTATTTTGGTGGGCTAGAGAAAGTTATTCATCTACCCCCCCCCCCCATAAAGGGGGCCATAGCATGCCCATAGCAAGTCAGGGGAAAAAAAGTAATTTTTCGAATGAAAGCTTGACACTATTATATAGGTAGGCATAAATTTAAATGTTTCATGCTTTAAACTTTGCATTCAAGTTAAAATTAAAAATGCAGAAAACAATTGAATTTTATTACAATTACAAGCAAATAAATACTACATTTAAATGGTAGTAATGTCTAATCATTTCTATAAATATAGCTCATACATATTAATATTCAATAAAAAAGTCCAACTACTATCAAAGTTGAAGGTACCGTTTATACTTTCATCTGCATAGTCCATTAATAACAAATATAACCTGGTAATGAAGAAAATCAAACTGCTTGAAGATCTAAAACTATATCAATTCTTCACACAATGTAAAGTTACAAGAAAAAGAAATAATTTTCTAGTGACTCATGCTATATAGACTCCGTTTGTCATTACTGCGTTCTGTTGCTACCAACAACATACAACAGCAATTCATGAAGTTTAAAACGTCAGATGGGGTAAATAATCTTTAAATTGTGATTGCTACAAATCGGCATGCGATCGTCCTTTTGTACCAATCACAGTTTAAAAATGATCAAATTCGTGGGGCATTTCAGAGTCATGAACTGGCCTTGTATGTCACTGGTCGCAATTCAGCTATGTGGCCGTCAATGGATACAAGTGCACTTATATCCCTTGGCCTCCACGTGTTTCACAATTTCAGAAAAGAGCTTCAGTAACTGACCTCTAAAATGCAGCAATTAATTAAAAGATCAGTCATAAGTCTTTATTTACAAATAAATAGACTTATTTCAGATGGCATATATAAATAACTCAATTTTTTCACTTATACCTTTATATTGGCTTCTGGGTTCCTTATTTTGTGTTTCTTCTTGCGATCTTTGGATGAAATTCAGCTTATTCCATGATATTTTGATGAAATTACGCACCCCACAGGATGCTATAGAGCTATTTTTTTGCATCTCATCACCGATTTCTTACATAATTTATGCACTATTGCATGTATGTGGCATCGTTGAGTCTGCAATGCTCGTCACATATCTTTTTTAATGATTTTATTAGGGATGCACCGAATATTCGGTATTCGGCCATGTTACCGAATATTCGGTTAGGCCGAATATTAAACTATTCGGTCGAGCTGAATATTCGGCTTGGCCGAGTATTAAACTATTCGGCCTGCCGAATATTAGGTATGGCTGAATTCAATACTTAATAAAAACTGTTCACTATTTCTACTTTTAACTGTCAATTTTTTAATTTATATTTACAACAATTAGAAACAAAATCATTTTTTAATAAAAAAAATATTTTTACATTATTTATTTGCTGTTTGTAAAGTATAACTTAAGAAAATTAAACATGAGAAGGATTAAATGGTGATTTATTAGGATTCTCCTTAGGAATAAATTATGTGTAGATACAAGTTTCTAAATTTTGTTTAGTAAATAATCTGTTTCTTGCTTTCTCCCAAATAAAAGTCCTTTAAAAGAAAAAAACAACTTTTGAGATTAGTAATAGCTATCAAGGCAGACAATTTTTGTTCATGAAACCATAATCATAATCAACTTATTGAGTCATAAGTATATTGTATTTCATCTTTGTCTAGGTCAAAACTTGTGTATTCATTTATTACATTAACAATAAATAAGATAACACATTTTCAACTCACATGCTTTCATTTCTGTAAAATATGATATGATGGGAAGGGTGGAAAATACCATCGTTCATAAGAAAAGAACCATGAGCCAAACATGCCTTTATTCAAAATTAAGTTGAAAGTATTTATACTTTATATTGAAAAAATGTGCCTCGAGTTATTTAAAAAGGACAATTATCAGACTGTAAAATTTTTCTTTGGCCATTTTTTCATTATTTCATTTTAAAATGTTTGTTTTGATTCATAGAAAATTTTATTAATTAAAGTTTCATAATTGCACTTCTTAAATAACTCAAGGCAGATTTTTTTCAATATTAAATGTTCAAAAAACTCTTGTTTATCAAAATGTAAGTTTCTTTTAATAAATATTATGTAAAACTGTTTTAAAAAGTAACATTTTAATACCTTTAAATTTTAAAATATAAAAAGAATTTGGAAAGCCGAATATTTTCGGTATTCAGCCAAATAGTTAACTATTCGGCTGGCCGAATATTCGGTATTCGGCCCAACAATTACTATTCGGCTAGCCGAATATTCGGTATTCGGTTCACCTGTCGGCCGAATATTCAGCATTCGGCCAAAATCACTATTCGGTGCATCCCTAGATTTTATATTGAAAAAGTATATTTCACTGCATAAGAAAATAATCTGAAAATACAACAGAAAAACATACCATTACATTTTAAATGTTTGTAACTGTTGGTCGTCACTGAATTAACGGCCGAATCCATGTCGATTCAGGCAGGGGGGTTACCTTCATAGTCTCAGAAGTTCTTTGGTTGAACATATGTTAAAATTCAGGAAAAAATAAAATTCCTGTAATTTTTGGTTTTCCCCAAAAAAAATTTCTGGACTGAGATACAGGGTGCCAAAGATGGCATCTCGAGCACCTTTTCTCGTTTGCGATTTTCGAAAAAAGTTTGAAGTGCTCTATCTCTGAAACGATGCAAGATATCTCGTTGCAGTTTATTTTATTTTAAAGATAATATTTTTCTGCTTAAAAAGATATACTCCATTTTCAAATATGTATTTAATTATTTTTACAGCAGCCTTCTAAAAAAAAATTTTTTTAATCAAAAATAATTTTTTTCTCAAAAATGCCAATCCCAAAAATTTTGATTTTTTTACTGTTAGTCAATACTATTGAGTACTACCTTCACTGTAAAGGAGAACTTCCACTTTTGAGTTTAGCAAGTTTTAGAATCATTTCAAGAATTTAGAGAATTTTACAGGAACTGCATGTCAAAAGTTCCAATAAAAGTCTCTCAATTTTTGTTTATTTGTATCATATGTAGCCTATTACATATCCTAAACAAGTTAGAAAACACACGTCAAACATGGTAAATGAGATGCATTCATACTATGACTAGTTTTATAAATATTTAGATCTTGGTGCAATAAGTATTACTCTTATGAAAACTGGCATGAATACAAAATTTATTATGTTTCTATATATTAAATTTAGTAATACAAAAGTAATATGAATCCATCTTAAAAAGAATGTAATCACCAGGGCAACCTAGAATCATTACTTATCATGGGATATGTTTAAATTAATTATGCGTCATAGGATTTAACAGGATGAATAAAATATCTATGAGTGTCTTTTTTTTTAAGTTTGAATTTGACTTTCATAACATTTGACAACCTTTTTCACAACATTTTTTAAGATAACACTTTTTTTGTTTGAAATGATATATTCAATTTTGTAAAAATGTATTCATATTTTCTGAAGCAGCCTTTTGATTTTTTTTAATTAAAAGAAATCAAAAATGCCAATCCTAATTTTATTTATTTATTTTTTTGCTGTTGATTAATACCATTGAGTACTTACTGCCTTCCTTATTTCGGAAAATTTCCACTTTTGATTTTGACAAGTTATCGAAACACATGTAAAATTTTGCCATATATTTTACCAGTTCCTGTATGACAATCACATACTGGTCTCAGGAAATCAAAATCTTAGTCTTGTTTGACATAGGATTTTATTTCTTAATAAGTATAAGAAACTGGCAGCTTTAAAAATAGCTTACAAAAGAAAAAAAACATGCAGTAAAGTTTACAAAATATAGGTATAAGTTTCGAAACATTACTTTCAGTGTACTCTGCTTAGAACTAAAATTAGAAATCATAGACTTTATAATTTGTTGAACAGTATCTGTATCTTCCTTTGATATTTAGTGATGCCTTCCTGTTTAACTAATAGGGTCTGGGGCTTCCATAATCCTTAAAACATTGTGAATAAGAAGTGAACACTGGTGGTGATGTTGCTTTCTTGCAGGTGGAAATTTATACCCAGCAGCCGATCCAAGTGGGAGCATTAAGTTAACGACAATTTCATAAACAACTGATATCATTTACCTTTGCAATCCACCACTCACAGGCATACACAGGCAACAAAAATCCCTTTTTTATAAATTGTGAATCTGAACATTTTGCAATTGTTTCAGAGATCTTGGTTGGACAGATGAAATTTCTTCTTGCTTGTTGTTCAAAGTTTGTGCAATATAGGTACTATGATAGTAATAGATGAATATACCCATCACTATGATATTAATGGATGATTGTTCATTCTATTAAATTCTATCATACATAATTAAATATCCCATGATAGGTAATGATTCTAGGTTGCTCTGGTGAATACGTTCTTTTTAAGATGGATTCATATTACTTCCGTATTGCTCAATTTAATTTATAGAAACATAATAAATTTTGTATTCATGCCAGTTTTCACAAGAGTAATACTTATTGCACCAAGATCTAAATATTTATAAAACTAGTCATAGTATGAATGCACCTCATTTACCATGTTTGATGTGTGATTTCTAACGTGTTTAGGATATGTAATAGGCTACATATGATACAAATAAACAAAAATTGAGAGATTTTTACTGGAGCTTTTGACATGCAGTTCCTGTAAAATTCTCTAAATTCTTGAAATGATTCTAAAACTTGTTAAACTCAAAAGTGGAAGTTCTCCTTTACAGTGAAAGTAGTACTCAATGGTATTGACTAACAGTAAAAAAATCAAAATTTTTGAGATTGGCATTTTTGAGAAAAAAATTATTTTTGATTAAAAAAAATTTTTTTTAGAAGGCTGCTGTAAAAATAATTAAATACATATTTCAAAATAGAGTATATCTTTTTAAGCAGAAAAATATTATCTTTAAAATAAAATAAACTGCAACGAGATATCTTGCATCGTTTCAGAGATAGAGCACTTCAAACATTTTTTCGAAAATTGCAAACGGGAAAAGGTGCTCGGGATGTCATCTTTGGCACTCTGTATCTCGGTCCAGAAATTTTTTTGGGGAAAACCAAAAATTACGAGAATATTATTTTTTCTTGAATTTTAACATATGTTCAATCAAAGAACTTCTGAGACTATGAAGGTAAGATTTTTTCTTTGGCTGCCTGAATTGACATGGACTATGCCTAACGTATTTTGATTTAGACCACCATGTTTTGGTGCAATATTGCTATGCATTAGGTTGTGTCAGGAATAAAACATTTTCTCTTCCTTCTGTGGCAAAAACTAAATACATAATTGTGTGATCAAATATGTTTATTCAAGTTAAATTTCAAAATTTCTCTGTTCCTTAGATTTTAAAAATATTTCATGCAGGTATACATATATAGTTTTTAATCATATTTAGTCATTATTTAGACTTAATGAGCACAGACTGACATAAACACCGATTATAGGGAACATGCTCATGTCAATAATAACTTTCAGAATGTCTCAAATAATAAAGTTGATACTGAAAAAATACAGAAATGTAAACAACTATAATTACTAATTATTCATTTCCTAATGGAAAGAGATATAAAGCAGTCACTATTAATACACACTGTTGATTTGCAATAGGTGAATACATTACTTCAATAATAAATTCATATAAAAGAAAACGCATTAAAGTTAGAAAAAATGAATCGTAAAAAATCTACAACAAACGGTGTATATTAACATATAGATTTTTCATTATGTTATTTTTGATACATCATTAAAAAAAGAACTTTAGTTGCAGTTTATGGCAAACATCCATTGCAGAATGATAAATATCTTAAGAGAATTATACTAAATCCTGTGGAAAATGTTCAAACTGAAGAAAAAAACAAACAAATTCATACACATAATAGGATAAATAATAACAATTAACACTTTCATAAATCATTAAAACAAAACAATTACATTAAAAGCAATGATTCTGGAATACTTCTCATCTGCAATCAAACACAAATACAAACGGTAACAAATATTAAACATACCTATTTTCAATTTCAAATTGAATTTCCCTAACAGGATTTCGAGTTTATCAGACCAAGTCATTCCATTACCAAAATCAGGAGAAACTAACTGTGATACAGGTCCATTCGTACAGCGGGTCATCTTGAGCACCAAGCTATTTTGATACCAGGAGCAGAAATACGTAAAACGAAAATAAAAACATTTTGGCTATGATCACGATTAACTATCGGGTCACCCGATAGCGAAATAGAGATTTAACCTTATGGAATTGAGAAGTTTCAAAATATGTTGAAAATCCTCCAATTTTCCATCAACCAATCAAAATCGTGAATCTTTTAGCACTCAACTAATGAAAGGGAAGAAACTTGAGACTTTTGGAAGGCAAATAAAAGTTGGTTGCTAGTGTTGAAATAAGAATATTCCATATGCTCAATCTTCTTTAACGATCAGGCGACCCGATCACTGCGTATCCTGAACACAATCCTTAAGTCATTAATGCTTTATCGATTTAAAGCAACCATTGAACCAATTTTATTCTAGGAAAAAGGACCATGAGGTCCATTGAATTGGAATAAAACATCAATCCAACCAATTTGCTAAAGATCATTCCGGTTTGTCATGTTGTTTGGTGTTTTTGATTTCGAGTTGTGTGTATTTTTAATGAAGTGAAGATTTTTTTTAGAAGACTAACTTTGACTTAGAATATATATATTAGTGTAAAGTATATACAAGTCTAAATCTTTTAATTCATGATTTGTTATACATCGTAATGTGTTTTCCTGTTTAAATTCATAAAAATTATTTTCTAAAAAATGGTGTGTACTTAAGTCATATTTGCTATATTAATGATAATAGATCCAGCTATGATCGCACGCATGTTAAGCTATGTTACCTATAATCTGAACAGAACTTATAATTTATTGAATGTGTTATAGAAATCTGCATGAAGTTTCAAACTGCAAAATTTTAGCTGCAGTTCATGTATCTAAAATGTATTTCAATCTATATTATAGCTAGTAAATGAAATATTTGTAATATTCAGTTGCTTGTTTATGCAAAGCTCAAATTATGAAAAAAAAAAATTACATTAAATATATCTCAATGATCTTGCATTTAACAACTTGTTCATTCATTCTGCATTAAATTATAGTAAAAATAAATTGTACTGACTAAAGAGATATCATTAAAACTGATTTACTTTTTGTCATTTGTATCATTATTGTAGTTTTCTTATTAAAAAAATGTCTTGTGTATCACTTGTAAGGTTTACTGCCAATTAAAAATAATAGCAGAGAATTAAGATCTGCATAAAGTTTTCAATTTCCAGCCTTTAGTTCTAACTCATACACCGTTGATTAGAATTTAATTCCTGTGACATATTTTATTATAACTAGGTATGCAGTTGCCATTTAAATGTAAAGTTCTGTATTATTTTGAATATTAAAACATCTTGTCATAGTAAAATTTCCTAAGTTAGTATTACAAGTGACAACAATAGCCAAAAAAACTGTATTTAGGATGTGCATTTTGTTAAGTACTGCGTTGTTTTCATAAGGAAAACCCTGGAACCGTACTTGGTTCTGTTGTTTTTTCATGATAAATTTCGGCCCCACCAGTGGCCGAGAGGTTCCGACCTCAAACTGGTAGACGGTAGGTGCTGGGTTCGAACCCAATCGCGACTGTCGGCCTAACTGTTCGGAGTTTTCCGTGGTTTTCTTCGAACCTTGCATAAATACGGGTTAGATTCCCTTAGAAAGATCCCCACGGAGGGCATCCCACCCCTTAGGGCCTATATCCCATAGTGTAGATAATTGGCCGACATATATACAACAACATCATGATAAATTTCAATTAAGACATACAAAAAGATAAGAAAATTCTTTGTACAAGCACCAATTTGTTGCATAACCTTTTTGCCATCATTTCGGCCGCTGGAAAATTCAATTAAAAAAAAAAGTTCATTAAGTTTTTTTGTAAAGAAGTTGTCAATGTGATGTTTGACTGTCTCTAAAAATGTGAATTTCCGGCCATTCAGAGAAATTTGAAGTGATGTGAAATGGTAAAAATCTGATATGATGAGGTTTGGTGAATATGGAACATGACACAAAACATCCCTGCCATACTCATTCAATTGTTGTCTTACATTAATCACAATGCGGTGCCAAGTTTTATCATGTTTGAACAAAATACCTTAATGATTCTTCAGTTCTGGTTGCTTTGCTTTTCTTTAATTTTTGCTTTCAAAAGTGCCATTTGACAGTATCTTTTTGAATGTGAAATTTTGTGAAGGGTCCTGTTTTGAAATGAAAAATTGTTTGAATGGTCTTTTAACAGACTCAATTTCTTCCTAAACAGATCCCTGACTATTCACAATTAGTAAAGTTTAGTTTATTATTATTTTTGTTTATAGTGCTTTATCTTATTTTAATTTATATTAGTTATCATTTTTAACAGTGTATATTTTTAATGTTTTAATTGCTGTTTTGAATGAGATTAGCAACATATATATATAATCGGCAATTGTCAATCATTTATGGCGATGTGTCTTCGGAGCGCAGATGATATATAGCTACCCCAGACATTTCTGAAAAATTGTACTCTCCTTTTAGAAATAAGACAGATTTAATGTATTTTTCTTGTAGCAGAAAGTTTGAGACAGGCAGTCGCAGATTTTTTTTTTTTTTTTTTTGAAACCTTTATTTTGCTTCATAATTTTACCTCTTTATTACTTATAACAAAAAAGTTAAGATTATTATTTATAAAATGCTTAAAAACAATGCAGGTAAGTGATTGACTGATTAATGCTTCAGATGTAAAAATATTTTACTGCAGATTACTTTTTGTTTGTGAAATATCAGTTGCAGACACTTGGAGAATTTTCTGCTACTAGAAAGACAATTTTATGTCTCCTTTGTGATATTTACAGCGAAAAATCATGCCTCTTGAAAAGTCCATCACAATTTTTTTATGTATCTAGTGTTGACAGCCAACATTGCTGTCCAGTGAATCAACCAGGGGTGATTCTTGTCCGAAATTTCCGAAAATTTAAGGCATCCTCTTCCGAAAATTTGAAATTGGGTTATCAGTTGCCAACTTGTACGGTTTTGCGCGTAGAAATACAAATTTCGTGATAGGATCGCCGAAATAGCATACATTTTGTCAATATTTCGTGGAAAAACAACAATTTCGTCAATGTTTTTGTAAACAAACTTTGTCAAAAGATCGATGAAAAACGTGAATTTCCTGTGTGGATTAGGGATGCACCGAATAGTGATTTTGGCCGAATACCGAATGCCGAATATTCGGCCGACAGGTGAACTGAATACCGAATATTCGGCTAGCCGAATAGTAATTGTTGGGCTGAATACCGAATATTCGGCTAGCCGAATAGTTAACTATTCGGCCGAATACCAAATATTCGGCTTTCCAAATAAATTCTTTTTATATTTTAAAATTTAAAGGTATTAAAATGTTACTTTTTAAAACGATTTTACATAATATTTAATAAAAGAAACTTACATTTTGATAAACAAGAGCTTTTTATAAGAACATTTAGTATTGAAAAAAAATCTGCCTTGAGTTATTTAAGAAGCACAATTATAAACACCCCCCCTCCCCTCCCCCCGCCGATTTTCGAAAATGCGATGCGAATTTCCGAAAAATTTTCATCCAGAATCACCCCTGTAATCAACTATTTTAGCAGGGTTCAGTGCCTGGCAGCCCTTTTTATTTATTTTATGTATCTGGCCGTTCTTTTAAACCATTTCAATACGCCTAAAGACCCTTTTAAATATTTCCTATGTGCCTCATGGCAATTCATTTGATCCTGGGAAACAATCGCAAATTTTATAGGGCTCTAAACAAACCAGTTCAAAATATTTTTGGTGAACAAGACATAAGTGTGTCCTTTTTTTTATAATAGTATTCTCTCTTTGAAAAATTCCTGCCCGGCGACCTTTTATTCTAGAGTCAACACTAGTATTTCTTCAATTTCTGCTTAAATAATGTTCTGTGGCACATTCTTAGTGTTATTGATAGTTTAAATCTGTGATGTATGTAGGGGAAAGTGGGAGGAATGGGGGCAATACTGTGGTGATTTATTGTAGACTATGATAATAAAGAAGCACCAGTTTTGCTATTTACTATAAATGTGAAAATTTATTGTCAATTTTCTAAATTAAAATTTTGAAAGTTGAAAAGAGTATTGTTGTTTGTAATACTAAGATGTATTCAAATGTGGTAGAAACTAGAAAACTGATTCAAAATTTTTTCTTCTAGTCTTCAGATAGTCCAAAGCATCTGCCAAGTGGACCTCCTGGAACTCACCCATTAATGATGCCTCCTCCACCTCCTTTTGGGGTAATCTTTAAATTTTAATATTTTATTTTTACATGCAAATAGAACTGGAAAGTTTCTTTAAAAATGTCTTCTACATCCTGGTATTTGCTAATCTTGAAAGTTATAAAATTAAAAAATGATCATTCTAAGAAATCATGATTTTAAATAAAAGGTGTTCGTGTATGTTTTCAATGATATAAAATGTCATATGAAGTTATATGTGGGGAGTTGTTTTTCTTATACAGACTTGCCAAGTCTCCTGATTTTCACATGTTTTTCAATGGTCTTGATTTATCACATTTTTAAATATTCCATTATTTTGCAAAATTTACTACTGCAAGGCTGCCAACTACTATGCAGTAGGCGTAGTTACTCGGCTTTAGCTTCTGTATTACGCACTATGCTACATGTACTCCAAATTACGCTTTTCAGCTTTTGTCTACTAACAGCATGCTGCGATTACACAATCCTTTAAACACCGCTGCCGGTTACGGAACGGAGGAAGTAGGTTGAAATTTCTGTTTTCTCCTTAAGAACGAAGTGCATTCGTCTGATGCAAAGTGTGTGTGCATATTAATATGGCGCTGTGATTGGGCTACGTTTGTTAAGATCTTTCCTGTCGCTAGCCTTACTTTTTTATTTGTGTTTTTATTTTGCATTATGCTATCGTATCGGGCTAAAGTCGATTTTCTGATTAAGTTAAGTTTTCAGAAGTTATACTATATCGAATATAATATCACTTTGAATTATTAATCCTGTTCATTTCTTTTATTTTTTCTTCAAAATGAGTGACCGAGATAATCCAAAAAAGAACAGAGTTTCCCCCAGAGGGTTTCAGGGGGGAGCTCCGCCCCTCCTGCCCTTTAGTTTAAAAAATAGCGCCCCTCTTGCCCCTCATCCAAAAACTAGCACCCCTCTTGTCACATATTCAAAAAATAGCGGCCTTCTTGCCCCGCATTTGAAAAAACATAGTCTTTCATCAATAGTTGAACGATATCTTTTGAAGAAATTTGCCATTTTTTGAGTCTTTTAACAAAAATAGCAATTTTTTGCAATCTTTTCACAAAATTTGTCGTTTTTTCATGATTTTTTTTTAGCAAAATCGGCCTTTTTTGCTTTTTCATTTTTTTGACGAAATTTTTTATTTTTTCTCGATTTTTTGATCAAATTTCTGTTTGTGCACGATCTTGTAACTAGATTATAGATTCAACTCTATAAAAGGGCCCTGAAAAATGTAAAAAGTGCCCTTTTCAGAACAGTAGCGCCCTGCCCCTTTTAAAACCTGGGGGAAACTCTGAAAGAAAAAACTTCTGATCAAAAGATTCGATCCCAAATTTTCAGCAAAAGGGACCCTGTTTGCATGTTTCAGATAAATCTCCGTATGAAGCATTCTTCACTACTTGTGAAAGTACCTTTCACATTAATCACGAAGGGAAATTTGATTGCTTGCGTCATATAAAGTCAGACATATCAAGAATAAAGAACTTAAAACAAAAGTAAAAAAAATGCCGGACACTTTCTTTGTCGAAAGCGACATGTCGTTATATATTACCAAAGCAGAAATGCTCTTTTCGTCATTTCTTATTGAACATAACGTGCCATTAAGTGCAGCTGACCATGCAGGCTATCTCCTTAAAGCGATGTTCCCGGATTCCAAAATTGCCAAGCACTATCAGGGTTCGTACAGACTCCTTGGACTCCTTCAGTGATGCCGCTGGACTTGAAAAATCCTGGGTCCCGGGGACCCAGGACTTCTAAAATTGCGGGTCCCTATTTTACAAAAGCGGGTCCCCAGTAATAATAAGTCATATTTTTAAATGCAAAAATTGAACTTGTTCATTTGCAAAAGAAAAATGAAATGCAATAATTATTGTTTTAATAATAATGTATAAACAATTAAAGCCAATGTAATTTTTTAAAACTATTAAGAGAAATTTTCTTTACTTAAAAAAAAAAATAAATAAATGTGCAAGATATAAATTAAATTATAAAATAACGCTTATTTGAGTACAAAAGATAACAAGTTATCACTATTGTTCACATTTCTTTTAAAAAGTGGTAAAACTGATTTATTGAAAAAGACTAACAGAAAAATTCTATCCTGGCATTAACTTTTTTTAGTGCCTCTTTGACAAAATTTGAGTTTAAAGCGATTTTTCGACGAAATTTGCCGTTTTTTCGGGATATTTTGGCAAAATATGTCGATTTTTCACGCTTTTTTTTCGAAAGTTACCGCTTTATTACGATTTTTTGATGAAAATCGTCGTTTTATGGCGATTTTGGGACAAAATTTGCCGTTTTATCGCGATTTTTGTATGTAATTTGTTGGGTTTTTTTTGCGATTTTTTGGGGAACGTGCCTTTTTTTTCGGGATATTGTAACAAAATTAGCCATTTTTTCGCGAATCTTGACGAAATTTACAGAAAATTACTTGTTATTTCGCGATTTTTAACGAAATTTGCCTTTTTTGCGATTCTTTGACAAAATGTGCCGTTTTTTCGCGATCTTTTGACGAAATGTGCCTTTTTTTTGCAATCTTTTGACGAAAGTTACTGTTTTATCACAATCTTTTGATGAAAATTGCCGTTTTTCGCGAATCTTTCGACAAAATTTGCCGTTTTATCACGATTTTTGGACGAAATTTGTCATTTTTTCGCGATTTTGTAACAAAATTAGCCCTTTTTTTTCGTGAATTTTTTGACGATATTTGCCGGAAATTATTCATTATTTTGCGATTTTTTAACGAAATTTCTTTTTTACGATTTTTCGACGAAAATTACGCGTTCTGCGGGACGCGTAAGCTCCATTTTTTTGCGTCCTGTCGCCGATTTTTTGCGTATTTTACACGCTATAGCGCGTCCGCAGCATCCTTGTCCTTAGAAACTACTTAGAAATGAAAATGTTCCCAAGTAGTATTTAGAACTACTTGGATAAACAAAACACTCCTTAGAAACTCCTTAAATTGTATTGCGGTTTTGCACGCAAATAATATTGCTCCCTTAGTCTGGGAGCCGACCGTCGGTTTACCTATGTATCGAGTAAAAGGACCGCACATACATCAAAATGTAGGTCTCAATGTGCACATTAAGAATATCACTGTCTGCCAGGTTCTATCCTGCCGGAACGCAAGGCAGCCGCACTTTTATGATGTCAATTTTGAGTGTTTACCTATGTATCGAATGCAAGAACCCGATATACATCAAAACGTAGGTCTCAGTGTGCACATTAAGAATATAACTGGCTGCCACATACATCAAAATGTAAGTTTCAATGTGCACATTAAGAATATCACTCGCTGCCAGGTCTTATCCTGCCGGAACCCGGTGGCAGCCACATTTTTATGACATCAATTTTGAGTGTTTACCTATGTATCGAGTAAAAGGACCAGACATACATCAAAATGTAGGTTTCAATGTGCACATTAAGAATATCACTGGCTGCCACAAACATCAACATGTAGGTTTCAATGTGCACATTAAGAATCAGCGTTAGAATTCCTAAAAAAAAGTCACTGGTCCTAAGGACCAGTAAGCATGAGAATTTACTGGTCCGCAGACATCATCACTGGTCCGCTATATAAAATTCTATTAAATAATTTTAACACTTAGAGTGGCCTCCTGCCATCCCCCCTCCCCCTCCTTGGAAAATAAACCAATCTTACTTTGCATTAATCCAAATTTTTCAGCATAATACAATTTAAAATTATATTTTGCTAAAAATTAGAAATTTTCTGTATTTTTTAAAGAATAAACGTGCAAGATACAAATTTAATTATAAAATAATTCTTATTTAAGTGTAGAAGATAACAAGTATCACTATTGTTTGCATTTCTTTTAAAATGGGGCAAGACAGGTTTATTGAAAAAGATATTTTTGTTGAGTAAATGGGTACTTTGCTTAATGAAATGGTGCTTTCAGGAGTCACATTCACTCAGAAAGATTTGGAGCAATAAAAATCAGATTGGGAAGCAGGAAAATCAGTTTATGGAGCAGCAACAACAATTTTTAAGCAGGAAAATTAGTTCTTAAAACAGAAAAATTCTCTCCCTGCTTTCACTTATTTTTTTTTTTTTTTTCGTTCTTTTTAGTCGAAATTTCCATCTTTTCGCGCTATTTTGACGAAATCTTTTGTTTTTTCGGGATTTATTGACGAAATATACCGTTTTTCGCGTTATTTTATTTCAAAATTTCCCGTTTTTATCTTGATTTTTCGACGAAATTTGCTGTTTTCTCGCGATCTTTTGAAAAAATCTACCGTTTTTTCGGGTTTTAGGATGAAATTAGCCATTTTTTCGAGATTTTTTAACAATATTTGCCTGAAATTAGTCATTATTTAGCGCCTTTTTAACAAAATTTGTCGGTTTTTTTTTTTTAGATTTTTTTTATTTTGACAAATTTTGCCGTTTTATAGCGATTTTCGGGCAAAATTTGTCGTATTTTCACGATTTTTTGAAGAAATCTGTCTTTTTTTGCTATTTTTTGAAGGAATCTGCCCTTATTTCGCTATTTTTGAAAAAATCTGCCATTTTTCGCGATTTTTTTGGGCGGAATTTGCTGTTTTTTCGCGGTTGTTTGAAGATCTGCTTTATGTTTCGGTTTTGGAATGAAATTAGCCATTTTTTCGAGAATTGTTTAACAAAATTTGCCTGAAATTAGTCGTTATTTCACGATTTTTTTTAACGAAATTTGCCGTGTTTTTCGCGATCTTTTAACAAAATTACGCGTCTCGTGGGACGCGTAAAAACTACAGTACAGAACCATTTATCCGGAATGGTTGGGGTCAGATGCATTCCGAATAACTGGTTTTTCCGGTTAACTGGTTGGGCATTAAAGCAGATTCCATTTGATAAGTTTTATGTAATATATGTGGTTGTGGTATTACTTCTAATCTTAAATTAATTATTAGATTACTTGAATTAAGAATAAGATTCAAGTAAGATTAAAAAATAAAATTTCATAGAATGTAATTTATGGGAATGCTTTAGAAACAAAAATTCTTGTTTCCTCTGCATGAAAATAGAAAACATCTAAAGTATAACTAAATACATTTCCATCTCAAATATTAGATGCAATCATCAAATTATACAATTGTTTCAAGCAATATTTATGTAAAATTAGATGTGTATGACACTTTTTTCTGCAAAGATTCCATCATCATAGATTAGAAATATCATTCCGGATAACTGGTTTTCCGGTTAACTGGTTTCTGGATAAATGGTTCCACACTGTATTTTTTAGCGTATTTTACGCGCTATAGCGCGTCCGCGGCATCGCTAAAAAAAAACCTTATGTGCGATCGGTTGCGGTTTTTTCAGGGTCTGAAAAAAAGCACTGGTCCTGCGGACCACTGAATTTTTCAGATTAGTGGTCCGATTGAATTGTCGGTGGTCTCGGACCAGCGGACCAGCAAGGATTTCGAACGCTGAGAATATCACTGGCTGCCAGGTCCTACCCTGCCGGAACCCGGTGGCAGCCACACTTTTATGACATCAATTTTGAGTGTCTGCATATGTATCGAGTACAAGGACCCGACATACATCAAAATGTAGGTCTCAATGTGCACATTAAGAATATCACTGGCAGCCAGGTCCTATCCTGCCGGAACCCGGTGGCAGCCGCACATTTATAACGTGAATTTTGAGTGTTTACCTATGTATCGAGTACAAGGACCGGACATACATTGAAATGTAGGTTTCAATGTGCACATTAAGAATATCACTGGCTGCCACATACATCAAAACGTAGGTTTCAATGCGCATATTAATAATATCACTGTCTTCCAGGTGCGATAGATAGGTAAACACTCAAAGTTGACGAAAAAAATGAGTCTGCCACCTGGTTCCGGCAGAATTAGACATGGCAGACCACCCTGTGGCAGAATTTTTTAACTGTGTCTGCGACAAGCCTCATTAATATCAAATTCTGTCTGCAACCGCAACGCAATATTTTTTTCTAACTGTATACACATTTACACATCATATGTTTAGGAAAGAGAAAAGACACTGTAAATTGAATGTATCGCAAATCAGGTATTCTGTATATTTTATGTATAATATTCTTAACTACTTCATAAATGCATATAAAAAAAGGTCAAAAACAAAAATTAATAAATCAGCATTGGAAAAATTGTCGAGCATATTTACTGTAATATATAATAAATAAATTGTCCCAAAATTCTGTTTAGACATTTGATAATTGAGTATGAAGTTAAATTGCTACAATTTGTAGCAATATATCACAGATTTAAAACTATAATTAGATCAAAGTATTGGGTAGGGGGGGGGGGGGGAATTGTACACATATGCTTAAATATTTCTAAAACCGTATTTTTGGGAGTATGCGCCGCACCCACCGTAAGCGCCGCACCTCCGAAAATACATTAAAAAAACAAATATTCGTCAGAAGCACCGCACTTAACGTAAGCGCCGCCCTAACGAAAATACATCAAAATGTTAAAAACTGCGTTATATTCCGTGTTTTTTCGCGTTTTGCGGCGTTTTTTTTTACATTTGTGAAATGAATCCAGTTTCAAACTGTTTTTACAATATAGTATATTTTGTATATTTTTTATGATAAAATTGAATTTGAATTCGTGCAACCATTTTTTTTTGAGAATTTTTAATACGATTTTTATAGTTTTTCTTCCATTTCACGGAGATTTTCCGAAATTCGAAACACAAATCCAATAATAAATCTAGAACAGTAATTATGTTCTCTGCAATTTTCGATTTTTTTCGATTTAATTTTAGCTTTTTTATTGATTACGTTTTAATTCTCCCCCCCCCCCCCCCCCACTAAATAATAATAATAATAAAATATTTCACAATTTGCAGTGATTTTTTACATTTATGAAATGCGTTAATACTAATTATAAAAATTACTATTACTACAACTATATTATCTTATCCCAATGTAGCAAATTTTGTCCTTTTTTCATAAGTTTCTCACATTCATCAGCGATTTTAGACGTGTTTCGTGGTAATTTTTAATGTTTGTAAAAGGAATCCAATTTAAATTTTTTAACCTAACATTTTGTTCTGCGATTTTTAAATTTTGACACTTAAAAAAAAATTCGCGTTTTTTTTTTTTTTTTTTTTTAATTTTAAAATTTTTTGTTGCGATTCCAGAATATTTAAATTTAAGATGTTATTTATTGAAAAAAAATAACACCCTTTTTAATTCCAAATCATTTGCGTACTTCTGCGAATTGTATTCTTTTAAAAGTAAAAGGAGATCCCAATAAGTCAAAAAGTTTTGCGTTGTTGAGGAAAAAAAAAAAAAAAAAAAAAATCGAGCAGCAAATAGAAAAAATGAACTGAAAATGAATTTCTGTTCTTCTACTTACTTTAAAAAACGAAAATAATATTTTATTTTCGTTATGAATTGACCGATTTTGTTCAAATTTTCAGCGATTCTCAATAATAATAAATTAGTCTGTATACCAAATTTTTATTAAAATGTAATAAATCTTATGAAAATTATATATATCCATGAAAAAGTCCACTCTTAGATTCACTAGATAAAAAAGTCTCATTATCATGACATGGTTGTTTATTTAGCTGCGAGAACTCGGACCTGGCTGCAAAGCACACATGATTACTTTTTACGGTTAGAAGTCAGCGTGTTTTATGTTCGCTCGCAGGTGGCGTGTTTAATGTATAATGATTTTTCCAGTTCAACTTCAATCACACTGTAGGACAAGTACCTTTCTCAAGTAAGGTTGAGATAGTTATCTCTTGAGCCATTGTAATACGCCCGTATCTTATTGTCAATAAATCACAGAAGAAAAGAGAATAAAGGATTTCCTGGAATTCAGTTGAACTTGGAGCAAAATACACGTGTGTTCGGAAACGCCGTGAAAATCAGATAAGCTTCGTTCTATTGATAAATATTTTGCTATGCAAAAAAGAAACAGTTTAAAACAAAATATTTCGTGAAGCAAAATAGAAAATTATTTAAAACAAACTTTTTTTTCACAATAATACTTTATTTTTCATTAAATTTTCATTCAAAGTTTCTTTTAATGTTTGTTTTCGTTATAAAGACAGAATAACTTTAAAGAATGCAATCCTGAGGAATTTAGATAAACACTTGTCATTCTCGGGTAATTTTCCAATTGAAAATACAATCGGTATCAGTTATTTATATGAGAACATCCGCATGCAATATAATGGAAAACATTAAAAAAAAAAAAAATATCTAGCTGGCACTTCAATATTGTACTTCAATTTTGTTCATTTTATTTATATTTGCATTAACTAGCGGAGATCAATTTTTATAAAGGCCGCTTTTTACTTATTCGATTCCCTTGACAGGGATACTTTCGAAACCGATTCCAAAAATAAAAGTATCCAAATAAATAATTTAAAAAAATCCTGTAAACAAAATTGAAAAATTCTATGTAGAAATTCAAGTTTTTTCCCCCTCGATCTTTTGATGAAATACGCATTTTTCCACGGTCCTTTGAGGAAATTCTCATTTCTTTCTGTGGTCTTCTGGCGAAATTTGCCCCCCCCCCCCCCCCCATGATCCATTGATGAAATACTTTCCCCTCGGTCTTAAGACGAAATACTTTCTTTTCATTGGATCCTTTAACAAATTTCATGTTTTATTTTTTTCTTTTGAGCGTTTTCAAGTTTTGGACAATTTTTTTTTAAAATTTTCGTTAGTGCAGCAAAAAGTGTCCGACAGTTGCAGACAAAAGTGTCCGAAAGTTGCGGACAAATTTTTTTAATTGATTTCATTAGTACAGACAAAAACTGCCCGCCATTCTAAGCACATGTTCTACGGAATGACAGTTGATCTTGGCGGCCGCACCGCAGAACGCAGAGCTCGTATGCTCTCGGAATGTGCAGATGAATGAATTTAGAGGCGGGAATTTGGCGTCCGGATCAGAACAGATGCGTAAGGCGGCGTGCGTACTGCCGGGGAAAAAAGTCGTCCGCAAGTTTTGGACAATTTTTTTACATTTTTCCTTAGTGCAGACAAAAAGTGCCCGACAACTGCGGACAAAAGTGTCCGAAATTTGCAGACAAAAGTGTGCGAAAGTTGCGGACAAATTTTTTTAATTGATTTCATTAGTACAGACAAAAACTGTCCGCAAGAGATTTTCTGTGTCTGCGACTATGTCGCCGTGTCGCCGTGTTTCTGCCACGGGGGCAGACCATGATATTATTAATGTGCACTTTTAAACCTTCATATTTATTTATATATGGTCCTTAAATTCGACACATAGGTAGACATTCAAAATTGATGTCATAAAAGTGTTGCTGCCACCTGATTCCGGTAAAATTGGACAAAGTAGACCCTTATATTATTAATATGCATTTTTCAAACCTACATTTTGAGGTATGTTCGGACCTTGAATTCGATACATAGGTAAACACTCAAAATTGACGTCATAAAGGTACGGCTGCCACCAGGTTGCGGTAGGATAGGACCTGGCAGCCAGTGATATTCTTAATGTGCACATTGAGACCTACATTTTGATGCATGTCTTGGCCTTGTACTCGATACATAGGTAAGCACACAAAATTGACGTCATAAAAGTGCGGCTGCTACCGGGTTCCGGCAGGATAGGACCTGGCAGACGGTGATATTCTTAATGTGCACATTGAGACCTACATTTCGATGTATGTCCGGTCCTTGTACTCGATACTTAGGCAAACACTCAAAGTTGACGTCATAAATGCGCGGCTGCCACCGGGTTCCGGCAGGATAGGACCTGGCTGCCAGTGATATTCTTAATGTGCACATTGAGACCTACATTTTGATGTATGTCGGGTCCTTGTACTCGATACATAGGCAGACACTCAAAATTGACGTCATAAAAGTGTGGCTGTCACCGGGTTCCAGCAGGATAGGACCTGGCAGGCAGTGATATTCTTAATGTGCACATTGAAACTTACATTTTGATGTATGTGGCAGCCAGTTATATTCTTAATGTGCACATTGAGACCTACGTTTTGATGTATGTCTGGTCCTTGCACTCGATAAATAGGTAAACACTCAAAATTGACGTCATAAAAGTGCGGCTGCCTTGCGTTCCGGCAGGATAGGACCTGGCAGACAGTGATATTCTTAATGTGCACATTGAGACCTACATTTTGATGTATGTCCGGTCCTTTTACTCGATACATAGGTAAATCGACGGTCGGTTCCCGGACTACCTGTAAAAAAAAAAAAAAAAAAAAAAAAAAAAAAAAGCGATTGTAAAACGCATGTTAAGCCTTTTATGCACGTCATTCATCAGAAGCACAGCAGTGATTGATTGAGATCATACTAATAGCCACCAAAGTGATTTACTTTTCATGGCCATAAGGGAAAGAAAAGGGAAAAGAATAATCCAGACACACCTCTAAGCTTCTAATTTCAAAAAGTGATTACACTGTTTAATTCCTTTACAGCTAGATAAACTTTGATTTCTTCTTCATAATACTATTAATCATCCTCAATTTTGCTGATAATGGTGGATTCAGGGGTGATTCTCGTCCGAAAATTTAAGGCATCCTCTTCCGAAAATTTGAAATTGGGTTATCAGTTCCGCGTAGTTGCCAACTTGTACGGTTTTGCATGCGGAAAAAACAATCGCAGAGAAATGCAAATTTTGGAAAGATCGCTGAAAAAGCACACATTTCGTCAATATTTCGTAGAAAAAGACGATTTCGACAATGTTTTTGTCAATGAACTTTGTCAAAAGATCGCTGAAAAACGCGAATTTCCTGCCCGGATCACGGTTAAAATGGCAATTTCACCAAATATTGCAGGTAAAATGCTAATTTCATCTGAAGACTGTGGGAAAACGTCGATTTCGTCTAAATATTGCGGATATAACGCCGATTCCGTTAAAAGATCGCAGGGAAAAAACACTGTTTTCGATAAAAGATTGCTTACAAATATTTTGTCAAAAGATGATTTTAAAAAAAAACAGCAATTTCATCAAAAGATCATGAAAAAAACACCAATTTCGTGAAAAGATCGTGGGATAAAACATCATTTTCGAGAAAAGATCGTCTAAAAATGCAAATTTTGTCTAAAAATCGTCGGAAAATGTCAATTTCATTTAAAAAAGGGGGGGGCGGAATGCCGATTTTGTCAAAAGATTGCAGAAAAACTGCCGATTTCAATAAAAGATCTCAATAAATTGCCAATTTTGTTAAAATATCGCAGATAAATCGCTGATTTCATCATAAGATCGCAGGAAAGCGGCGATTTTATCTGACGATCGTGGATACCCCTCCCCCCCTCTCTTCTCGCGGGGGATAACTTGCAGAATCCCTGCGGAATTGGGGCTGTGCAAGTGCAGGTCACATAAATAACAACAAAAGTGATGTCCTAAAAACTTTTTGGACTCCTTGGATTTTTTATGTACTCCTTGGATTTTTTCTTCCCAACTCTGTATGAACCCTGACTATGCTAGCACGCGAACCAAAAAGACAGCCATTTTAAAATGTATGGCAAATAAAACCTGCTCTGATATAGTTGCTATTTTAAAACGTATGCCATTTTCATTTTTAACTGATGGTAGCACTGACCAAAATGCTTCTAAACTAATTTTCATGATGAATACCCATGAAATAAAAGGTAAGTTTTATATTTTGATTTGTAAAATTTCTTCTATTTTAATATGTATGATAATTAAATCTGTTATGTCATGTTGTATTTAGCTCAGAAGTTTATTTAAATTTATTTAACATGACATACCTGTGTTTTTACCATCCCCAAGTCAAACTTAATGTTTTGAAAAGTACGATCGGCGCCATTGCTTTAATCGTCGTTCTGAAGTAAATAAAGTTATCCTATAAAGCTAGTGATTCTGGATCACTGTGAATCGCCGTTCACGGCCTTGTCATGGTCGATGTTTGACGTCATAGTTTATGAGCCAATGGCGCTTCACGTACATAGTTCTTTTTGTATTTTCAGAAGTTTTTCTCTTTGGATAATGGCAACTTGGACATTGCAGAAGATATGTAAATATCCAAAGCAAACGTGTATATAATGAAGAAGTACGGTTTGTTCTTCGCTTCTTATCGTTATGCTTGTTTGATGCATTTTCGTCTGTTATGAAAGCAGCTGGTCTGTTTATGCCCAGTCATGACGGCGATGTAACTACTTAAATATGATGCTGCTTAAATTTTAAACTTAAATTATTTATGTTTTTAAACTTTTTGTTCTTCGGCATAGTTTGCTATCATGATTCTTCATTAAAGTTATTGTTGTTGTAAATTTGCACCTTTTTACAAAGTCTTCCACAAATACATTTCCTATGCATTAAGATTCCACTGCAATTTGAATTGAATCTATATCAAAATCAATGTATTTTAAAAAAGTGTTTTTTTTTTTTATAATATATTTCAAACTTTTTTTTTTAACCTTTTGGGGTTGATTGCAGTAACACAACTTGACTACACTTGATTTCTTAAAACTACACATTTTTACTCGCAGAGGTTGGCAGCCCTGCTGCTGTTATTCATAGATGAAAATTAAAATAATAGGCGCTGTTGTTCTTTTTAAGTATGGACAATCAGTAATATTTTGTGCAAAAAACTACATTTAGATTCATTATAAATGATAAATCTTTATTTTTTATTCTTACTATTATGGACATGTTTTCGATTGAGACATTTCTGTAGATCAGTGGTCCCCATGGTGGAGTATACAGGGTTTTAAGTGCTGTGAACATCTGTGCAGAAATACAATTGCTGCACATATCTATGCTGAACAAACATTTTTCCTTAAATTTATGCCAAAACATACTAAGTACCAAAATTAAATTCAGCACGATTTTGTCAATTCAAGAAACAATAGAAAATTCCATATCTAGCTTTATCCAGAGCGCTAATTTCTTCAAAAAATGCCAACTAAAGATCGCGAAAAACACATGAATTTCATCTGAAGATTACAAAAACATACCATGTTCATTAAAAAATCACAAAAAAAAAATTTTTGCTAATTTTGTCAAAAACAAACAAATTATTGTCAAAAGATGACAAAAAATGCAAAATTTATCTAAAGATTGCAAAATACCAACAAATTTCATCAAAATAGCACAAAAACAGCAAAAGATTATGACAAAAAATGTGAATTTTGTCAAAGCAGTGTATTCTGAAAAAAGGAAAAAAAAAAGTTTGATTATTCCAAAATAAATGCAAATTTTGTGAAAAGATCATGAAAAAATACATATTTCATCATAAGATCATAAAAAACAAACAAATTCCGTCCTAAAATTGCAAAAAATGCACAAATTTCATTAAAAAATCGAGAAAAAAATATGAGTTTCATCAAAAGATCACAAATCTTACCAAAAGATTGTGTAGAAAAAAAAAAAAAAAACTTTCATTTTGTTAAAAAACGAACAAAACAAGATTAAAAGATTGCAAAAATAATCAAGGTTGTCAAAAGATCTTTAAAAATACCATAAATTTCATAAAAAAACAGCAAATTCCATCGAAAGATCATGAAAAACATCAAATTCTGTCAAAGGATTCAAAAAAAAAAAAAAAAGAATTTAGTGAAAGGAGTGCTAGTATTGTGAAAAAACTAACAAAACATTGTCTAACTATCGCAAGGTAACACAAGTTTTGTCAGAAGATTGTCTAAAATAGAATTTCACTGCTACAAAATCAGATTTCTGCTGCTAAAAAATGTTTTAGTGTACTTTCATCCCTGAGCATGTGTCCCACAATTTTAATTAATAATCAGCCCCTTCACAGGAACTTTTTAAAAAATATTTTTTGCCCTATTTTGAAAAATTAATGTTAAATACACAAAATAATAATGAGTAAAGGGTTGGTACTGACCTGGGAAAAGTCAGGAAGTTCTTAAATTTAAGTGACTAAATAAAAGTTACTAAATTAGTTACTAATTCTGTATTTTTTTTAATTATTATTATTTTGCACTAATTTGAAAAATTAATGTTAAATACATAAAATAAAAATAATAAATACAAGGTTGCTACAGGTCAAGAAATTCTAAAACTTAGGCAAAAAGTCAGGAAATTTTTTAAATATTTGAAATGGTCAAGGAATTTTTGATGTACTATATTCCATCAGAATCTCTATCATCAGCATAAATGAAAAAAAATCTGAATTAATTTCATCCTATTTAAAATTTTATTATGAAATTTACACAATATAGCATAATAGGAAAAATAATTAAAAATCTTAAATTCATACAGTGTGTACTTTTTTTAGCATTCATCTGAATTACAGAGGTGTGAAAATTATTAGAATAATTGTGAAATTTACGATAAAATCTCAATGTATTATAGAAATAGCACATTATTTAAAAAATAATGGTACATTTAATATTTAGTGTGCATTCCGTTGACTTTTGTTAAAGATTTGATACGTTTTGGCTAACATTGTATTGGTTTTTGGCAATTAGTTTGTATTTTGATGTCAGGTGCCAAATTCCAATGAGTCTTTCTATCAGATCTTTCTTGTTTGTAATGACGCATTCCTTTAATTTTTTTTCTTTACAATGGCGCAAGATTCATTGTGAGATTCATATCTAGACTGTTTCCAGGCCATAGAAGGGTTTTATTATTTTTTTTATCCAAAAATTTAGTCAAAGATGAAACTTTATGGGACGGAGCTTCATCATGAATGAATATAAAGTCTTCATTTGGGAAACGGTCTTCTAATTGTAGAATTACTCTTTGTTCAAGAACTTTTTTACACTGATACTGGTCCATTATGTCTTCTACAATGTATAATTGTCTAGTAACTTAAAAAGACATCACGTTTCAAAACATTTCTTTAGTAGGATGTTTAACCGTTTGTGCTAAACAGTTTATGGAAAATTCTTCATTGGTATTTCTTCTGACATATTGACTGTTTTCTCCTGATATCATAAAGATTGATTCATGAGAAAAACATACATAAAGGATATAGAATTACTTAAAGTATGTAATTTGTAGAGAAATATTCTTATAATGAAAATGTTAGTCAAATTTATAAACAGTTCTGTATCTTTATTCAGTATGCAAAAAACATGATTTCAAGAAAAGAATTGAACAACTTAAGTTCAGCTGATTAATTAAGGAAAAATTAATATTTCTCTTTTTGCTCCAGCCAATTCCAAATTGTTTTTGCACAATTTTTGCTTAGACAAGTCCCTTCTTTGCCATAGTAGATATGATTTTAGTCTTTTTTCGAGAATGATGAGCACTGAGTCCATCTGAGATAAGTTTTCTACGAATAGAAGAATCGCATGCATTTACTCCATGCGCTTGCAAAAAGATTTTTAGTTCATGATTAGTTACTTTTCTGTTAGTTTTAGCATTCTGAATTAATTTCCTTTCTGTTCTTGCAGTAAATTTACTTTTCCTTCCGCATTTTCCTAACTCTAGGATTTTCATATTCACATTTGAAGGCCAAAGATCTTCACACATACTTGCGAATTTTTTGCTGTTTTAGCGATTTCCTGCTGTGTATAATTATTTTCTTGAGTGAGACACTTTACCTCAGCAAGTTTTTTAGGTGAAAAATCCATTGCTATACCCATAATCACACAATAATCCTTTGACAATCGAAAATAAACCACTAATTAGTATAAACTAAGCAAAATAGCAAAAAGACTTGTTTTAAAAATAAAATAATACTGATTCCAACTCTAGAAAAGAAAGATAATACACGCAAAGCAAGCAGAAAAATTTTAGATTTTATTTTAAATTCGTTTGTTAATCAAACAAATTCGTTATACAGTGCAAACAATTTGATTACTTTGGATCAAATATTTTTCTTTTTAAGAAATGGCAACATTTAACAAAATTATATCCCTATAACTGATCTAAAAGGAGTAAAAAATTGACTAGATAAACAAATTAAATTGCCTTTCATGAAACATTGCAAGTATAAATAATATTAATCAAGAAAAACTGAAAAAATCACAATTATTCTAATAATTTTCACACCTCTGTAAAATGTCCATTGCTAGAGGATTTTACAACAATATAAAAGTTGATTATTTATTCAGAATTGTCTGGGAATTTTTTTTACCGGAATTGTGTGGCAATGCTGTAAGAACAATAATTGAGAAAAAAAAAAAAAATGCTTTACTTTTCAAAAAATTATAATCAAAATTTGAAGGTATAATCGACACTAGAATTATTTTTTGAAATACTTTAAATATCAAAAATATTTTATTTAAAGGGCTCTATAATTTTTCTAGTTATTGTTATTATTGTATTTTATAATTTTTCAAGCTGTTTGTTTTCAATTATTTATACATAAGAGTTAAATATTGTGTGTTCATTTCTTCTGCAATATGTCATATGAAAATCTTATACATGAAATTACTTAAGAGTGTATTCTATTGTCTTGAATCTTGAACAGACTTAATCTAAAAATGTATGAAATAGTTGAATGAGATAATGTAAACTTTATGTAATACCAAATGTGCATTAGAAAAGAAAATGGGTAAATGTGCCATTGATTTTGAATGTAGGGCAATCGATTTTGCAAACAGGTCAGATGTGGCAATCCAAAAACTTTCTTCTATTGCATTCATGTTAATGCTTCTTGAAAAAAGCTGTATTACACCGGTTAGATGATTTATATCAAAATCTAATCAATAACAACTTAAGTCAACTTTTAATTAAATCTGAAGCTTGATGATAAATTATCCATTAGTTCTTGAGCTATTACAAAATCAGGAAAAATGCAGCATAGCAGTGCCATTTGTTAGGCAAACACCCAAAAATAAATAGCCTTAATTTACCTGTATATCATGGACTAACTGAATATGAAGTTTTGTGGGGATTTGTTCATTAGTTCTTAAGAATGAGTTACTCAATAATCATGAAAGATGCAATATAATAGTGCTACCTGTTGATCATTTTACATGAAAAAGTAATCAGCACCAATTTATATCTGGCACTACTTGAATCTTTAAGTTTTATTAAGTTATGTTAATTAGTTTTTGAGATAGAGGCATGCAAAAAATTTATGTTGCATATATGCAGATTGACATTTTGTAAAAACATGTTTTTCTGGATCTTTGACCCCTAAAATGTGTAAATCCATCAAAAACCAAAATTCAAAAGTTTTTATGAATCCAATATTTTCTTTTTGTAAAGATACAAGAAAATAAAAAACATTGTTTTTAATTACTTAAATCTTATTATTAACTATCTAGAATAATATTATTTTGTTCAGTTAATCCCCAATATAAATTAGCGCTTTAATTTTTGCATTAAATCATTTAACAGGTGTTGCTTCTATCCAGATTTTTATTTATTTATATATTTTTTACGATTTCTGTGATGGTTCTATCTTAAAAACTAATGCATAGATTTTCATCAAACTTCAGACTCAGTTAGAACTTGACATAAGTTGTTGCTGATTAGATTTTTGTATAAGTTTCCTAACTGGTTCCGCTGCTATGCTGCATTTTTCTGGAAGTAGTAACATGTATGTGATAGAAGAAAGTTTTGCAAATGCCACCTCCGACAATTATTTTGAATCAATTAACAATTAATATCTTTTAATACCATTATAAATTTCATCCAAGTCCTTTAATTTTATCAACACTATTTTAAATGAAATGCTCTTGAGTAATATCATCATTCTAAACATGGTTTAGGGCTATAAGCATGTTCTGGCCTTCCTCTGTCTTTTTAGGTGCGTTCGTAATTATATAATACGTAGCACCTATAGTGGTCGTTCAGTCCGTCCGTCCGTCCGTCTGTCCGTCCGTCCGTCTGTCCGCATATAACAACGCAAAAACTACCCAACCGAATCGTTTGAAATTTAAAATACATAATTATTACATAATTTTGTCGAGTCATTTCAAATTTTATGAGAATCGGATGGATAGATCAATTACAGGGACGATCAAAAGTATTCCATTACATTACGGTCAATGGGGAAAAAAGTTTCAAATGCATTTTAATCGTTCGAAATTTAAAATACGCAATTATTACATAATTCTGTCGAGTTATTTCAAATTTTTTGATAATCGTGTGCATAGATCAATTACAGGGGTAATCAAAAGTATTCAATTACATTATGGTCAATGGGGAAAAAGTTTCAAATATATTCTATACGTTTGAAATTTAAAATACATAATTATTACATAATTTTTTCGAGTTATTTCAAATTTTATGAAACTCGGATGCATAGATCAATTACAGGGGCAATCAAAAGTATTCCATTACATTACGGTCAATGGGAAAAAATGTTTCAAATGTATTTTAATCGTTTGAAATTTAAAATATGCAATTATTACATAATTCTGTCGAGTTATTTCAAATTTTTTGATAATCGTGTGCATAGATTAATTACAGGGGCAATCAAAAGTATTCAATTACATTATGGTCAATGGGAAAGAAATTTCAAATATATTCTATACGTTTGAAATTTAAAATACATAATTATTACATAATTTTTTCGAGTTATTTCAAATTTTATGAAAATCGGATGCATAGATCAACTACAGGGACAATCAAAAGTATTCCATTACATTACGGTCAATGGGAAAAAATATTTCAAATGCATTTTAATCGTGTTACACTCATGCGAACTTAATAAAATTTATATGCAACTATAAAGTACATATTATAATATACATCTTACATAATTTGTGGTGCAAAGAACATTTGTTATTGATTTACAAGGCCACACAAAAGTATTCCATTACATAATGGTATAGGGAGAGCATTGTTTCATGAGCGTTTTAATTGTAATTCACTATTTACAATGTTATGAGATTGATATATGAATGTAATATTTTTAAAACTTCGTTATCGTTCGAACGCACCTAATTTGCTACGCTTCACGTGCAATTTCCAACTTGTTTCCTTTGAATTAAATTTAATACTGCTTTTAGTATGCAAGCAGAATCCATCCTTTCCAAGTAGCCCTTCCATTTCTTTCTGTAATTTTCTATTTTATTCAGTATTGGCATAATCTCCAGTTCTCTTTTGATGTTATCATTCCTTATTTTGTCCATTAATGAGCATCTTTTCACATTCTTCACTTCCCTTTCGTTACTTGAATAACAATCTTGCATGTTTCAAATAAATGAAAACCGTGACAAACCACAACAAATGATAACTGAAATATACTTTAAGTTAAGCCCTGTTTATTATTATTATTTACAGGTTAAAGTATGCAGATTACTGCTAAAAAAATTCCAAAATTAACCTTCTTTCTCTGAAGAGAAATCCTGATTAAGGGTTTGCTTTGATGATATACATTATGATCATTTAGCTGAAAATAGCTTTGAATATAAAATGCAATACGTATTTTATCATAACATATCTTTAAAAAAAAATTATATATATATATATATATTTTTTTTTTTTTTTTTTTTTTTTTTTTCTGTGTAATTTCTAAAAATGAAAATATGCATTTTCAACCAAAAATAATTTTGAGAAAATTTTTTTAACTGGCTTTTGAAATGTGAAGCAGCTGACTTAGTGAGTCAGTTGGTTTGTTTCAGATGGTCATGCAATATGCATGTTTATAATATAGATTTGTTTCTTGTTTTATTAGATGACTCCTCCTCCAGTACCTCCTAATTTTATGGGTGGCCCAATGCGACCTGGTGTAGATGGCATGCGACCACCTATGATGATGCCACCTGCTGGTACACCAGGAATGCCTGTGGCAGGGCCTTTCCCAGGGCCAGGTATACCTGGTGCAGGGTTTCCAGTACCAGCTTTCAGAGGAATGACACCTGTGCCAGCAATGGCACCTCCAGGTAATTTATTATTAAATTTGTATTTACTTTTCTTTTTTTTATATAGCATTCTTTTATAAAATTAATACATATTATAGTTAATAAATTGTACTTCGTTAACTCATAAAAAATGTTATTTCTATATTATATATTAAGATTGTCACACATATATACTAAATCATACATAGTGAGGAATCATATTTTATTCATCTGACGGTTGATGTGCTAAAGTAACCTTATATCCATTTTGTTTCTTTTATAGTATTTCATGTAATGTTTATTTTTAAACTGAAAAATAATTTTAAATCATTAGAAAAAAAGCAAAGTATATACTTTTTCTTTTAACTTCACTGTACATCTGGGTAAATCTTATGATACAAATCATATAATATATAAAATTCAAACTTTACCATAGTTCAAGTTGTTCAGAAGATTTAAATTTTATTTTGAATTCTTTGAAAGTTTTTTAGTATTTTCTGGTTACTGGGTTGGGTATCAAAAATTTTAATTAGTTGATTTAAATCAACTGATTCTTTTTAATCATAAATTTTCTAAATGTTTAAAATGACGTAAAAAGTGCTAAAGTCTAACAATGATGTTGCTGGACTTGAAAAACCCTGGATCCCTGGGACCTAGGATTTCTAAAATTTAGGTTTCTTATTTACAAAAGCTAGTCCCTACTAATAATATGCGATATTTTTAGACGCAGAAATTAAACTTGTTCATTCGCAAAAGAAAAATGAAATGCAATAATTATTGTTTTAATAACAATAAATAAATAAATAATTAAAACCAATATTAATTTTTTTTAAACTATTGAGAGAAATTTCCTTCACTTAAAAAAAAAAAAAAAATGTGCAAGATACAAATTTAATTGTAAAATATTGCTTATTTGAGTGTAGTAGTTAACAAGTATCACTATTGTTCCCATTTCTCTTAAAAAGGGACAAGACTGATTTATTGAAAAGAAAAAGACATTTTTGCTGAAGAAAAGAATACTTTTGTTGAGTAAAGGGGTATTTTTTGTTTAATGAATGAGTGCTTTCAGGAGTCATATTCACTTAGAAAAATTTGGGGCAGTAAAAAGGGATTATGAAGCAGTAAAATCCATTTTTGGAGCAGCTAAAAAACAGTTTTGGAGCAGGAAATTTAGTTTTTGGAATAGAAAAAAGCACTTGAATTAACTTTTTTTTTTTTTTCTTTTTCATGCCCCTTTGACTAGTTTTGCATGATCTTTGACATCCTTTGACTTTGTTTTTTCTTGCTTTTGACAAAATCTGTTTTTTTGCTATTTGCGAGTTTTTCATGACTTTTTGGTGAAATTAGCCATTTTTTGCAATGTTTTGATAAAATCTTTCGTTTTATGCATTTTTTTTTTTTTTTTTTTTTTTTTTTTTTTTTACGAAAGTTGCCGTTTTTTGTGATCTTTTGGCAAAGTTTGAAGTTTTTTGAAAATCTTTTAACAAAATTTGCTGTTTTATTGTGATTTTTTTATTTTTTATTTTATTTTATTTTTTTTTTTTTTTACTAAATTTGCGCAATTTTTTTTTTTTTTTTTTTTTTTTTACAAAATATGTTGGTTTTTTTTTTTTTTTTTTTTTTTTTTTGTAATTTTTTTTACAAAAGTTGCCATTTTTCATGATTTTTTTTTTTTTTTCAAAATTTGTAGTTTTATTAGTATTTATAACAAAATTTATCGTTTTTTGCAATCTTTTGATAATATCTGCTGTTTTTTTTTTTGGGGGGGGGAGGATTTTGTGATGAAATTAGCCATTTTTTGCAAATCTTTTGACAAAATTTGTCAGAAATTACAAATTAGTCATTATTTTGGGATTTTTTAATGAAATTTGTCATTTTATCTTGATGCTTTGACGAAATTACGTGTCCTGCATGACACGTAAGATCAATTCTATATAACTTGCAATGTCATAATTTCCTTTTACTAATTAAATTTTCAAATTAACACTATTTAAACATTATTTGAACAGTATTAATTTTCTATTCTTTTATGTAAAATAAACATAGCAAGTGTTATAAATTTCTGCAAATAAAAGATTAAATTAGACCAAATCTTTTTTTTTCTTTCATTCTACTTTTGCATTAATAAATTTACATTAAATACTACAGCTAAAGAAAAATGATTGATTGATATTAACTGAACTCCTATTGTAAAAAAATGTATAAGAGAAAAAAAACTATTTTTATAAAATGTTAAACATTCCTCGAGCTTCTTCAATAGTTGAATATCTGTTTTAATTTTTAACTCATATACATCAAATAAAAATTGTTAGGGATTAAAATGATGGCAAAATTTTGAATGTCAAAGTTGTCAAGAATGTCAGTTTTGATGGCAAAGATGTTTGAAACACTGCATACTGAGAATCCCCACTGAATGCTATTGATGCTCAGAGTTTCCCCCAGAAGGTTTCAGAAGGGCACTCTGCCCCTCCTGCCCTTTAGTTTAAAAAATAGCGCCCCTTATCCAAAAAATAGTGTCCCTCTGGTCGCACATTCAAAAAAATAGCACCCTTCTTGCCCTACATTTGAGAAAACGCAGCCCTTCAGCAATGATGTGAACGTGCTATAGCACGTAATTCGTAATTTCACGATTCGTTAACAAATCGCCAAAAAATGGTAAGCTTTGTTAAAAAATTGCAAAATAACAATTTATTTCCAGCAAGATTTGCGAAAAAATGGCTAATTTCATCACAAACTCCCGAAAAAGCAGCAAATTTCCTCAAAAGGTCGTGAGAATTCGCGAAAAACAAATTTCACCAAAAGATCATGAAAGCAGCAACTTTTGCGAAAAAATTGCGAATTAACGGCAGATTTCGTCAAAATATTTGCGAAAAACGGCAAATTTCCTGCAAAAATTGCAATAAAAAGAAAATTCTGTCAAAAAATTTGCGAAAAATGGCAAATTACACCAAAAATTCGCGAAAAAACACAAAATTCGTCAAAATATCCCGAAAAAACGACAGATTTCATCCAAAAAATGCAAATTTTGTCAAAGTAGCACAAAAAAAAGTTATGCCAGAAATGTATTTTTTTGTTCTAAAAACTAATTTCAAGGGTTGGGTTTTTGATGTTAAAAACTGGTTTTTGACATGACAGTGGTAACAACCATGTTTTTACCGGTTTATTCCGTCAAAAACCTATCATTTTTTATCTTCCTCCGATTTATAGTGTAAAAGCAGCATACAATATATTTTTACATTATTTTTTCCTTGTTGTTCTTCTTATTATTCACAATTACATTTGCTAAATTTATTTTCAAAAAGAGCACTTCCTAAATGGGAATTTTTTTAAAATACAAGTGTAAAAGGAAAGAACAATATTTGTAATAATCTCCATTAATATATAGATTCTACTAACTGCAATGAACATTTATATTAAATGATAATAAAAGGTTATTATAATTAATAAATAACAGTTAATATACATTGTTAATAAAATGCATTAAAATCCTTTTAAAGATGAAACAAGTAAGAATAATTAAAAAATATGCTTTAAAAAAAAAAACACTAACCGACTTCAAAAAATATATCAAGCTTGGCGACAACTTGACACTAAAGCATATGAATGCATAGTTTTAATATGGTTATGACTTGAAAAAACGTTGCAACAATGAAAGATGAAAAGATGAGTTGCGACAAATCATTATTATTATTATATATATATTTTTTTTTATCAAATCCACATTTTGTTATTTAAAAATCATTCTAATCACTAGAATTTAATGAAATTAAAATATCTAGTATCGGTGTAAAAGTTATAGCCTGAAATTTTATTTGTTTATTGTACACACACATCTGACTTGTGTGCTCGACATGAAAGCCTGCGATCACCTGAAAAATGAATGCTTCTAATTGGATGACTGCTTCAAAAAGAATTGGAATTTTCATGTTTTTATTTTTAAAAAGTTCTAATCGCAAGTATTTGGTAAAATTGAAATGGGACCATGTAGGCATCTTACACTTTCAAACAAAAAAAGAATTATTAAAATCGGTTCATATTTACGGAAGTTATGAGTGAACAACAAATACATACAGGTCGAAATCATAACCTCCTCCTTGAAGTCGGTTAAAAATCATGCATTAAGCATAGATTGAGGCTTTTTCCAACACTTAATGAAATCTTTAACAAAACTTAGTTATTTAGGGAAATAATAGTGTATAGTCAAATATACCAAAATATGTATTCCAGTACTTTTGAACAGCCCTGTATTTCATATGTCAGTTGATATAATGGGAAAATTTAGTTTAGCAAGAATATACCCAGTAACTTGAAATTTCTTTTTCAGCAATTCATACTATTAGATGGAAACATACTTGAATACTTTTGTTCAGCCCTGTAGTTTACATTGTACCTTTATTACATGTCAGCATTTGGCTAAAATTTATTGTAAACTAAAACACTTTTAAAACAATTGAAATCACATTCTCATAAATTATCATTCATAGGCGTCCATGTACCGAATTCTTTGTGTGGCCCTGTATATCCTTTTATCTATATTCTGCAAACATTTCTCAGCAAATTGAATGAAGCTCAGCATAAAAATGCATAGCTTATTTAAGAACCACGTTTAAATAATTTACGCTCATATTCAGTAACGTTGGTGAGCTCTTTTGGGTAGCCCTGTATATCAACTATAACATTTATACACACCATATAATGTGCATATATTTAGCGAAATATAAACGCGCATATCATAATTAAAATTCATTTCATCCCTCCATCGGCCATCATCGGACACATATACGGTACTTCGGAAAGAATATACTATTTGAAATCTTTTGTGTGGCCCTGTAAATGCTATGTACTTCATATTATGCAAGACAGTAGCGTATGATCATACAGCACGATAGTGCTGTATAGTAGAGCTCAGCCGCATCTCTAATGCTAAAGTCCAAAGTTTACCTCTTAATAACTTTCGAACTAATCATCGGATCGCGGCAAAATTTTAAAGGAGAAGTGTCCTACTCTAGATCTCAAAGTTTACAAAAATTCATCTAGATCCACCGATTAGTTTTGCAGATCCAGAACAACTCAATTATAACCCAAACCAGGAAAAATTCAGCGACGTGTAATAACTTGTTCGAAAGCTTTTAATTTAAGGATGTGCCTTTCGAAGGTCCGGTAAAAAAATATTAAATTAAGAAAGTGACATCATTTTAAAATTTACGTAACGCTATACCTTCCATAATTTAACATTATAAAGATCTCTCCTTTTTAATTGCTAATTCAATTATTTCTTCCGAGTTGCCACCAGCTACCAACTAAAAAACAATTCAATAATTTAAAAAAGAAATGATAACACGTGTTCCTGTTTTTTTTTTTTTTTTTTTTTTTTTTTTTTATAGAGGAATAAAAATGTTGATTCTCCTGATACATTTTTGAATATTTGAAATCACCATCATTCGAAACAGAAAATACATATTTTTCATAAACATATATATAAACTATAACTAAATGTGTGTTAAAATAGCATTGCACCTTTATTTGAGTGTTTTTGACGTCAAAACAGTTACTACAATACAGATGCTTCAATTAAAAAGTGACAATTTAGAAAAAAAAATTCTTCTATATTTATAAAAATAACGAATTGAAAATGAAGCTATAAATATCTTGTGTAGATACCTATGCTCATAAGAAAATCTGCGTAGATACCGAGAAACTGCAGTGGGACTATCATCTGGGAGGGGGCGGTTCTGTCGCCAAATGTTGCCAAGTTTTTCGCCAACTTGGCGATATATCGAGAAATTTGGCGTCCAAAATAACTCGCCAAAATTGAAGCCAACTTTGCATTATTTCCGGAATTTTGCCAAACTAATATGTTTACTAATAACGGTACTACTTTGTTATTTCATCGACCAATATCGAGTTTGGCAATTTCGCTAAACTAATAGCCAAGTTATACACATTGACATAATTTTTATTTTAAATAACGAAAAAACAAATAATTAGTAGAATATTAATAAAAATACAAATAAAAAGTCAAAATAAAAAATGACTTAATGTCATTTTAAACACGTGAATAGTATTTAATGTCATTGAATGTGACATTCACGATCATCCATTATTGGCATATTGGCAATAATTTTTTGAACGACGGGATAACCTTGTAGCACCCTAATAACTTTAAACTAATACTAATAATAGTTTAAGTTTGTTAATTGAAGGTGATTAATAAAGTTCCTGAAAGGATCTGAAAAAGCTATGAAATCATATGAAAAACTAGTGGACCCAGAGAGAAAAGTAGAGCTCGATTTTAAAAAATGTTACAGTAAAAATGGGGAAATAATTTCAATCTAACAAATGTGCGTAGAAAAGAAATGGAATCAGATGATCTGTAAAGCTCATGAAATAACTCAATTTTTTGTTAGCTGAAAATGTCGACTGAGCTAACTGGTGCCTTATATTCAGAATTATATACTGTTATCCACTCAGAATGATTACTGAGGAAAGTAGTCAATAGTAGAAAGAAGAATAGTAGAAATACAATACATTGTTGTGTTGTCTCAAGCTAAACAACGCTAAACGAATATAAACCATCAAGTAATAATTAAAGTATAACATAAATGTAATCAGGTTGTTGAGAAATTGATGTGGATAAATATGTGTGAAACAAATATTTAGTATATGGTTGAATCGTATCTGTTCAAGGTTTTGAGTTTACTTGGAGCTTTGATCTTCCACTTATGAAAACCACGGGAATGGAACTGTGTCCACTATTTGTACAGGAATCATTCTAATACTTCATTACAACAGCTTGTAACATATAGTTATACACCCAAATTTTTAAACTGGTTATACATGGTTGAAATACTGAGTTAGTTAAAAATGCCTCTTTTTCCCAGATTAATTTTAAGGCACCAGTAAAGCTCAGTCTTCATTTTCAGCTAACATAAATTTGGGTTATTTCATGAGCTTTACGGATCATATGATTCCATTTCTTTTCTACGCACATTTTTTAGATTGAAATTATTTCCCAATTTTTACTGTAACAATTTTTAAAATCGAGCTCTACTTTTCTCTCTGGTTCCACCAGTTTTTTATCTGATTTATATTAAGCTTCAGTGACATATATCAGTTTTATTGTAAATGAAACAGCTTAATATATTTTAAATATGACGCACACAATTTCCTCTTTTACCATTATCTAATGGAATTCTTTTGTGTGGGGCCCTGTAAATGAATAATAGCTACATTTTCACCTTATATTTTATAGAATGCATATTTTAATATGTTTGACAGGGTATAACATCTTTAAAATTCCTTTGAAACGATTTTTCCCCATAGGCTGTAATGTAATGGGAAACGTTTGATTCGCCCTGTAGATAAACTAATCATGGTAGAAACTTCATTTTCGATAGGACTTGTGCCAGTGTAAACGTCAACAACGTCCTAAAATTTCATGGCAATCCAAGTATATTAACGATTTTTCCCCATGGGCCGTAATGTAATGGGAAACTTTTGATTCTCTCTGTAGATAAACTAATCATGGTAGGTTTTCCACAAAATTTGCTATTTTTTCGCGTTTGTTTAAGCAAAATTTGCCCTTTTTTTTCCGTGATCTTTTAACAAAATTTGCTTTTTTTTTGGGGGGGGGGGGGGCAATCTTTTAATAAAATCGGCCTTTTTTTGCAACCTTTTAACAATATTTGCTGTTTTTTCACGATCTTTAAACAAAATTTACCTCTTTTCTTTTTTTCTTTTTTTTTTCTTTTTTTTTTTTTTTTTTTTTTTTTTTCAATTTTTTGACAAAATTTCTGTATTTCCACGGTTTTTTTTTAACCATTAGATTCTAGATTCAACTCTATAGTGCTCTGAAGAATGTGAAAAGTGCCCTTTTGAGAACAATAGCGCCCTGTCCCTTTTTAAACCTGGGAGAAACTCTGATGCTGTTATTTAATGTTATTTTAGGCATAACTGATTATTCCTTATGTTTACTCTGCATGTGTTTTGATGGGATTAACAAATGCATTCATGTGTGTATGTTTAGATTTAGGCGATTAACAGCACAAGAGCAAAATGAGCTGCAAATAATATTTGTTATTTTTATTATTTGTGGTAAACTAATGAAATCACTTAATTGCAGTTTTACTTACCCATCATACGTAGTTTAGGGTAAGTCTTGCAATCGTTTTGAAAATCGAAAAAAAATTTTGGCGGATTTACACATTTCAAATACTGGAGATTCCAAAAAACATATTTTTAAAAAAAAAAAATTTGCCATCTGTCTGTAAATGCTCTATCTCCCAAACAAATTGAGATAGAGACTTGAAATTTTGTATGTACTTAGTATGTGAGAATGGGACGAAGCCTATTTAATATCAGTAAACTCGAATATCCAGAACTATTTTTTTCGGACTCTCGAAAAATTTATTCTGATGAAAGGTTTATAAAAATTTTTGAATTTTTTTATTTGAAAGAGTGGATGTAAAAGGCAATAAAATAACACAAATTTTGCATAAAGAACGAAGTCAATCGAATTATTAGTTGCTGAGATATGTGTAATCCTGTTTTCCGCATTCTTTGATTTTTCATGACTCTGTATTTCAATCAAATTTCAATTCAGAGCTATATTTTAATTGAAAATGAGACGCTTCATCTGACGCAGTAAATTGTTAGTTAATATGATTATTATTTTTAGAGTTATAAGGATGTTTCTTTTACGCAATCCGGTATTATTTGAGTATTTTGGCATTTTATATAATTTGTTGAATTTGGCTCATCAGCAATTCATTAATAAAGCATGACTATGTATATTAAAACTATTTAAATATGCATTTAAATTTTATTTTGGAATTGCAATGCCTTTTATAAATATTTTACACATGTTTTATTTTTATATTTTATATTATGCATGTCCATGATGGGTAAGTATTACGGTGGCCCCCAACGACTAGTTTAGTAATTCTGTAGTTACTTGCTATTTTCTTTAAGCCATTTTTTAGGGTGCTACAACTTGTCCCTTTTGAAATTGACAAAATGCACTTTGCTTTTGAAAAAATAGCACTTGCTTTTCAAAAAAATGCACTTTGCTTTTTAAAAAAATGCTCTTTGCTTTAAAAAAAAAAGGAGGAGGGTTTACTTTTGTTGTTAGCTACACAAGTACCAAATCATAGTTGGACTTATGTAGTGAACTACATAAGCATGTTGCATATAACTTTGCTGTTTACTTAAACTTGAGATACTAATTATCAATTTATTTTAAGATATTTCAAACAATATGAATTAAAATATTTTTATTTAGTTCATATATTACTTATTTATATACTTTGTAATTAAATATTCAAGGACGTAAATCTAAATATACTTACTGGCTATTAAGGAAAATTTTCTCACTAACCATTAACTGGCTACTGAGAAAAAAATCAATCTAACAGCCAGCAGAGGTGCAGAATATGTCCGATCCGGTGATCTGGGATCGGCGGAAATTTTGCAGAAAAACATACAATTGATTTCAATTTTAACAAGGAATTGCATAATTTTTTGAAATAATTTTTTTTTCCTGACAAATAAAAAGATCTATCTACATAGCGACTTTTACAAAATAGATCTAGGAATAATATGTACTGTATATACATGAGTATAGGTTGAGAAATTTTGAGGAAAAGAAAGTCTATTTCTAAACGAATTTCAGAATTGTATAACATATCGTAAAATTTTGGAGAAATTTTCATGTTGATTGGGGGAAATGTGAGTAAAAACATTTTTTGCATCCCTGCCGACCAGTGGCTACTAATCAAAATTCCTTATTTTCATCTTTAGTCTTGTTCTATCTGATAATTATTCCAATGTCCACCATTCTGTAATTGTCATAACCCAAAAATTTGCTCAAAACACAAACTGATATTATTTTATGAAAACATTGTTTTTGATGGAAATATCCATCACGCATAAGTCAAAAGGGTAATAAAATCAACGGAACAATTTTTACCCATCTGGGTGGTCCAAAGAAACACACGTAGTAATAAAATTTTAAGGGCCGAGAACCCAAGACACCACCATTGTGCACTGACTTTTAACGTCAAGAATATTTATAATGGGCCATAAAATAAATTTACTACAGCTTTCTGGACATGAGAAAGTTTCTCTTACGTCAATATCTCTATAAAGAAGGCGCGGACGCCCACCGCCCAATAATCGCGAACCCAGCTTATTCTGTTCTCCAATTATAGTTTTTTAAAAAAAACTTGGTCACTCCCACAGATCGGGGAAAAAAAGATTTTTTCTTCGAGGGGTCAGTCAGTTGACTAAAATTTTTCAACGAGTGAAGACCCTCAGCTGACAAAGGGAGGATTCCCTCCTGCCTGCCTCTCTGCGCTCTGATGTAGATGCCGGATGACAGTTGACAAAAATTCTCGATGTGCTTGGTGGCCAAGAGGAGCTTATGGAGTATCCCTTGAGAAGAGTCAACAGTTTGGCAAGTAAATATTTTACTATGATAATTCCCCAATTTTTTGTTTTCAATTTAAAGTCAGCTGCAATATGGGAATTCTGCAAAATATCATTATTATTATTATTTTTTTCTTCTTAACAACGTTACTCTAGAGAAATTTAAATTGTAATTTTTTTGGGTGATCTTTTCACCATAATGCATTTTGTTCATTTAATGTAAAGTTTTGTAAATATTTTGTAAATAAATTTATCTTTAATTGTTTAATAGCGTAGAAGAATTATTTTATTTAGAAAGCAAATGTGTTGATTTCTTGTTTTACATTTAGGATCTATTATTTTGAATTTATTGCTTAGTTCATTTTATCTTCTAATAATAATGGATTAGATGCTACATTCTCATAAGGAAAGGTTCTTCAAAAAGATCACACAACGCAAAATTATTTCTATTTTCTTTTAAGAAATTAATTAAAATTCCAACCTTTTCCCAGAGAAACGATCACTGCTGTTTATTTAATAGCATTAATCTTAATATTATTATTATTGTTCTCTAGGTATAAATGATAACAAGGAATTAATTTAATGATTTTTTTTTTTTTTTTACTCATTTAATGGAGTAAGTCTATTTCTTTCCAACATAGGATTGGAAAAATAAATGGTTGCCTTTGACCAGTTGTATTAATTATGAGATGTCATATTTAATACTTAAATAAAGATCTTGGAGTTATTATAGTTATTTATATATATTTTTTAATAACCGATTATATATAGATTATGTTATGATTTATGTAAGATATTAAATTTAACAGTAAATGGTGTAAACATTACAATGTTTTGTAAAATTAATTTTCTTAAAACAGATATTATAAACAAATCGCAGATATATCCCTATTGCACACTGACTCGGTAAAAAATAAAGGAAGGTCTGGCAAATGGCACTTTCAATATTTGTTTGTTTATATTATTTTGCAATGTTATGTACTGTAGTAGATGGTAGATGATTAGATATATATATATATATATATAAAAAATAAATAAATAAATGAAACATAGTAAAAGAGTAAATCGACTTGAGAATTTTGAGTGTAAGAAATGTTATCTATGTGTTGTTGAAATTCAAGCCAATTGGTGCTTTCATTGTTTATCTTCGTATCAAGCAAATATATGAATAAGATATATGAATAAAATATTTCTTAGTAAATGATACATATGCATAGACATAAAAAAAGGGGAAATTACTCTTTTTGTTCGAATCTGATATATGATATTTTTGTTTTTATTTCTTTCTTTGCTAATGTGGTATCAATATTTTATATATGCGTATATGTATGTGTTTTATATTTTCACTTTGCTACTGAAGTTGAATTAAAAATATAGTAGAATTAGCTATTAAAGCAATGTCTAGGAAATAAACATAAAAAAATGGGTCTAGATGATAGTTTAGAAGGGAATGCCAGGAAATAAACGCAGATATAAAAGGAAAAGTGTAGATCTAAATACCTCCGGAATAAAAACGAGGAGGCAGAGACAGAAAATAAAAAATAAAAAAAACGATCAAAATAACAACAATAAAATGGCAAAACCTAGCGTAGATACGCTATTAACTTTTATTCCTGTCTTTGACGGAAAAAAAGAATCGAACATAAATTTTTTTGTTAGTGAATTTAACAATTTAATGGAGGAAGTAGATTTGGATGACAAGTCGAAATTAGCTATCTTAAAAGCTAAATTAGTAGGACAAGCCAGAGAAAAATTAGCTAACGATGAAAGTCTAAATACAGAGAAAGATTTCGCAAAGTTCAAAGAAAAATTAATTGATATCTTTAGCGCAAAGACGAATTTTTCTACCGCTCAAAATAATTTTTTTGCTCTGAGACAGAAACCCACACAATCCATTACGGATTTTATTTATGAATTTAATGCAGCCGCAAAATTATACGCGGATAAGAGTGGTCAAAAAATTGAAAATTCAAACAACAAATTATTCGAAACAATAAAATTTACTAGATTCTTAGAATCCATGAGACCGGACTTAAGTCTGGATGTCCGTAGAATGGCACCAGCAAATTTCAATGACGTGTGCAAATTTGCAAAACAAATGGAAGAAGCCTACAATCAGGTGTCATTAAATGAAATAAACACGATTCAAAAATCATCCAATGATGAAAATTTCGATAAATTGCTAAAATTAAATATTGAAAGTGCAGAACAAATAAAAATTTTAACTTCCGAACTTAACAATTTAAAATTAAAATCAAAAGAGAATATCGAAAACAAAGACAACTGGTGCGAATACTGCAAAAGAAAATCCCATTCGATAGAAACATGTTGGTTCAGAAATTCAACAAAAAATTCCCAGCAAAGGAATGAAAATCCTAGCGGACAAAATTCCAAAAATAGATATTTTTATAACAATAAATTTCAACAAAGACCGAATTTTTCTCCTAGATATACAAACCCCAATCAAAACAGGCAATTTCAGAATTATGCCATGCCTGGTGAGTACTACGGATTTCCCCCATATTTCCCCCCACCCCCAAATTATTTTTCTAATGCTTGGCCACATAATCATCAGTTACAAAATTATGGCCAAACTGCTGAGATTAGTTATGACAATACCAGGAACAATTCACAAAGAAACCGTACAGATCTGCAACAAAATGATAAAAAAAATAACAAGGAATATCAAAATTCCAATCACAAACAAAGACGTGGTTCAAAAAAATAAATAGGGGACTTACCAATACACAAAATACGCACCCGCGTAAGTCTCCTAGAAGCGGGTCTCCTGTTTTGAATAAAATTATCGCGAGCGTAAATAGTCCAGATTGTGACACTTTACCAATTATATTTTTTGAAATAAAAGATATTAAAATAAACGCCTTATGTGATTCTGGGGCTGCGGTGAGCCTGCTTTCACCGACATTATTTAACAAACTAAAAGATGCTAACATTAAATTCCAATATTTGGCAAATCAGGTACAAATAAAAACTTTAACAAATTCCTCTATACACTTTAAAAAGTGCATAAAATTGACTTTTCGCCTGGAAGGCATATTTACAACTGGAACATTTTACGTAACTAACCAAGATTTCGTAAGAGATTACGAAATGCTTTTGGGTTATGACTATTTAAAAACCAACAAAATAATATTAAATTTCGACGACAAAACTATGAAAATAAAAAACAAAAAAATCACGCTACAATTTACTGAAAAGTATTTACAAGGTGTTTTAAATAATCTAATATTTTCAGAAAAGACGGAGGAAAGTGAAGCCCAAAGCGCAACGAATGAGAATAATAATACAGAAATTGATGTTAGTACTGTATCAAAAAAATCAAGGCAAAATAATCGTATTTATAAGAAAAACTCTATGTGTGCAAGATTATCGAAACATGTGTATTTGAAACCGGGACAAGATAAAATAGTGCAATTGCAGTGCTCAGATATTTTTAAGGAAAAAGACTTAATTTTACTAGACCCAACTGATGCACATGATAAAAAAATTACTTACGATTTTTCTATTCATGAGATTAATAAAGCAAAGCAAATCAATATTATTCTTAGGAATGAGTCGGATAGAAAAATATTTCTTCCCCGAAACACGAAAATAGGAAAACTTAGTAAAAATTTCACCATAACAAAGGACATGGAGCCAAGCAATGTCGAGAAGGGCGCAATTTATGAAATCAATAATTTGAGTATCGCAGAAACTCGGAAACTTAGAGAGGCTGAATTATCACCCGACGATTTTAAATTAGACCATTTAGAGGAAGCAATTAGGAAAAAAATAAGAGACTTACTTTTGGCTAATGCTCATGCATTTTCTAAGAGTTACAATACTTTGGGTCAATGCTCTCTAGTTGTTCCGAAATTTAATTTAGCGCACGAGTTCCCCATACAAGCTAAACCTTATAAAATGGCCCAAAACATCAAAGAATATGCTAAAACAGAAATAAAAAAATTGTTAGAAGCTAAAATTATACAAAAAAGTGACTCTCACTATGCTTTTCCTGTCATATTTGTAAAGAAAAAAAATAATGATAACAAACAAAACGAAACTCAAATGAAATATAGAATGGCAGTCGATTTTAGACTCTTAAACGAAATTCTAGAATCCTATCCTTATCCTATCCCTGATATAAAGGAAATTTTACAAACAATGGGTGGAAAAAAATATTATTGTGTTCTAGACTTACATTCTGCTTTTTTTCAAATTAATGTACGCCCAGAAGACAGTTATAAATTAGCATTTATAACGGAAAATGGGAGATATTCATTTTTAAGACTACCTTTTGGTACTAAATTATCAACTCCGGTTTTCGCAGATTTAATGGACAAAGTATTGGGTCATTTTGACAAGCATCAAGTAGCATATTTCATCGACGATGTTTTGTTGGCAGCTTCGTCACTTGATGAGATGTTAAACCTATTGGACAGAGTCCTAAAAACTTTCATAGAACATAATCTTACTATTGACCCAAGTAAGATGCAAATTTGTAAAAACGAAATCGAATTTCTCGGTTTCGCTTTAAACGAAAATGGATATTCATTATCCAAACGAAATTTGGATAAAATACAAAGTTTAACAAGACCAAGAAATAAAAAAGGAGTAAAATCTTTATTGGGTTTAACGAATTATTTTAGATCTTTAGTCCATAATTATTCAAGTATAGTGGACCCCCTTATTGATTTAACAAAAGAAAAAGTAAAATTTAAATGGGATGAGGCAGCTGAGTCTGCTTTTCAACAACTGCAAAAAGCAATTATCCAAAACCCTACATTAAAACCTCCCGATTACAATAAAGATTTTTATCTCATAACTGACGGATCAAAAAAAGCAATTTCAAGCATTTTAGCCCAAAAAATTGATGAAAAAATGCGACCCATCGAATTTTTTGGAAGAAAATTAAAAGAGGCGGAAAAAAGATATCCCAGTTGGAAATTTGAGCTGCTAGCTGTGCATGACTTGTTATGCATTTTAAACACATATTAGCGGGTAGAAAATTTCATATACTGACAGATGCAAAAGCCTTAACGCAAAGTTTAAAATTAGAAAAACAATCGGACATAGTCGTGAGATGGATAGAACACTTACAAGAATTTGATTTTTCTATAGAGCACATTGAAGGGGACTCTAATCCTGCTGATTTTTTTAGCCGAAATTTAAATAATATAACAACAACAACTGACATGCAGAATAATTTATTCTTAGTGAATATGGCAATTTCAGATACGAATGTAAAGGAACAGCAAGGTTTAGACGAAAATTTAAGTAAAATTATCATGAAAATTAAATCGGGTAAGAACAATAAAACAACAAAAAAATATGCACTTAATGCAGACGAAATTTTAATATTGAAACCAGTTTCTGATAATAAAGAATTATTAATAGCACCCGATACGCTCAAAATAGCTATTTTAGAAGAAGCGCATAGACCTCATTTTGGTTTCAAAAAAACGTATGACATAATAAAGGCTAGATTTTTTTGGCATGGGATGTACAGGGACACAAAAACATATTGCAATAATTGCGTTCCCTGCAACACTACCAAACCGCACCCTACTATTAAAACTCCTATCGAAAAGATAATAAAAAATCATGAAGTGGGTGCCTATCTGCATTGCGATATTATAGGTAAATTACCAACATCTCTCAAAAAAAACAAATTTATACTATCTATTATTGATTCTACTTCAAGGTATTTGGAAGCGGTACCACTCAGAAATGTAGAATCTCAGTCAATCCTAAATGTTTTGAACAAGTATTTCAGCGCCTATGGAATGTGTCGCCATATACAGGTAGACAATGCTGGATATTTTAGATCAGAGTTATTCAAAAATTATATGAAAGCTTTGAACATAGAAATAAATTTCTCCAGCGCTCGTAGGCCTAATGCAAATGGCATGATAGAGGTCTCAAATCGAACGTTAAAAAACTCAATAGTGGCTATGAGCAAAAATACACTAGAATGGGACACACGACTGGATTTTTTTAAATTAGCATACAACAGCTCGATTCATAGAGCAACGGGTTTTTCGCCATCCATGATATTCTTTGCGAGAGAAATTAGAAATCCATTTTCAATTCATCTACCGACGAATGACATTTGCACTCAAACTTACGTAAAAAACAGACTTCAACACATACAAGAAGTTAAGTTACAAGCTCTCTTAAATCAAGAGAGAATTATGAAAGAATATGTCGATGAAGAAGCATTAAAAAAGGTAAAAACATTAAAAATAGGACAAACATGCTATTTAAAAGTCGCTGGGAACCCCGGAGCTCTTCAAAAAAAATTTGAAGGGCCTTTCGAAGTTATTAAAAGAGTACGGAACAATAATTATTATTTGAGGGATTTAACGAATTCACAGAGAAACCCGATAAAGCGACACATAGACAAACTGTTTAGCCCGACAACAGTAGAATATGAAAACTGTCAGCGAACGAACTCTGACGAGGCTCAGTCAGCTTAAGAGAGTTTTTTCGGTCAATATATATACAATTAAAAATATAAATGTATATACAGATTTTCGTTTATGGATGTTAAACAACACGGGTATATCGAATATATTTAGTATGTTATATATCTTTTTTTTCTAGCGGATTAATCTTGTTTTCTTTTTTTTTCCTTGTCTCAAAAAAAAAAAAAAAAAAAAAGTGATGAGACTATTGAGTGTAGATCAGTTTTTTTTTTCCTCTTTTTTGGCTGGCGCAGAATGGCGTTATATTGATAATTGGAAATGTTTATTTTCTTCTTCGATAATAGTAATGCACTTTTATGCGAGCGATATTTCAGGGTAATGCCATCCATATTAATAATTGGCTTCAAAATGCTATTTAGCCGTTTAAAATAAATAAATAAATAAATAAATAAAAATAAAATAAATAAACAAGTAAATAAATAAAAATAAATAAATGAATAAATAAAGATTTTTTTTTTTTTTTTTTTTTGCCAATTCACACAAATTTAACATAATATTTTTTTCTCCAAACTTAAATAAGTATCATGCTTTTACATTAGCTTTTCTCCGATAGCAGACTTTCATCTTTAAATTTACGATTACTATATGGTATTTCATTTTAAAATATTTGATTACAGGCGACCTGATAGTTTCTAGACATATAAATAAATAAACAATGATAAAAAAAAAAATAATAATGAGTAATTTTTTTAAATATAATTCTTTAATTTAAATAAAATCATAGGTAATTACCAATTTAGACCATAACCTCATTTTGATAATCACTTAATTAAAATTGATACAGGATTCGATTTTCTAGCTGTCGTGAATTCTGCTGGTCGGAATTAATGCGCACCATGACTGCCGGAAATTTTCGAAAGACTTGTAACAAATTTTAAATAGTATCTACAAACGAATTTATAAAAGAATTTCGAATAACCGATTAACTTGAAAATTAACAGCTAATTTAAATATAAGATAACATGGAAGATATTAGACAAATAATTATGAGTAAAGATAGACATAAACAAAAACATGTCATATTCCCCGTTCACGAGTATCTAATAATAATAACAATAATAATAAAAGCATCAATTATTATGGATGTGAGGAGGTATACCTAACAAAATGGCACTCTTGAGACATTTCTAGAGTATATTCTAATAAAGTTATGAGTGTGTTAATAAGATATATATAGTTCCTGTTTTAATTTATTCTTATATTTTTTCTTACGGTCTATATATATATATACATTAATAGTTTTTGCCTGTCTATCGTACCAATGACAATAGACAAAAGAGAGTCGTAAGTCGCAGATGTGCATATACCACATATATAAACAGCATTAGATATGAGGAAATAATTCCTTTTATATGATTCATTATATGATATAAAGCAAAATAATAATAATAAAAAAAAAGAAATATGATACATGTATTTACTAATTGTGAACGGGCTTTATATATATGAATTGTATAACTTATCGAGAAAATACAAGTTTTGTGATGTATCAGTTAAATTGTTTATATACATTTCCATAAAATGATAAATGAGTGTTATTATGTGTATCTATATAAATATAGCTTATGTTATTTAATAGTGCCAATATTATGTAACAGTTTATGCCAGAGTTTCTTTTATTTTAAATTTTTTTTTTTTTTTTTGGCTCTTAATTTTTTTTTCTCTCATTTATGTTATTTGGAATTCATTGCTTTGAAAATCTATTTGGCTATTTTAATACTTTTACTTATTCAAAATTGGGGGATACAATATAGTACAGCCAGACTTCCACAGATTACTATTCAACATAGTTTTGACATATGGCGACTGATGTTGCAACGATAGGACTTTTCATAACGAATCAGCGTTGGTATCTCGAAAGGACACCGTATTAGAATGTGTCGTCGGCATGCGACAAACTTTCGTTACAGCTGGTTTTATTAATCAACCCAGTAGGCTAAATTCTGTCCTGAGGCATAACAGATATCCTAGGAAGATGACCGAACAAGCCGGGACTCTATTGTATTTCATCACGATGTGCTGGTTGAACTTAGTGATAAAGTTAATGACAATGATAGGTAAAAAACAAACAAACAAAAAAAAGGACATGAACTCTGTCCCTTTCCTTTTTTTTTCTCCTATGACAGGGGGAAAATGATGGAAATATCCATCACGCATAAGTCAAAAGGGTAATAAAATCAACGGAACAATTTTTACCCATCTGGGTGGTCCAAAGAAACACACGTAGTAATAAAATTTTAAGGCCCGAGAACCCAAGACACCACCATTGTGCACTGACTTTTAACGTCAAGAATATTTATAATGGGCCATAAAATAAATTTACTACAGCTTTCTGGACATGAGAAAGTTTCTCTTACGTCAATGTCTCTATAAAGAAGGCGCGGACGCCCACCGCCCAATAATCGCAAACCCAGCTTATTCTGTTCTCCAATTATAGTTTTTAAAAAAAAACTTGGTCACTCCCACAGATCGGGGAAAAAAAGATTTTTTCTTCGAGGGGTCAGTCAGTTGACTAAAATTTTTCAACGAGTGAAGACCCTCAGCTGACAAAGGGAGGATTCCCTCCTGCCTGCCTCTCTGCGCTCTGATGTAGATGCCGGATGACAGTTGACAAAAATTCTCGATGTGCTTGGTGGCCAAGAGGAGCTTATGGAGTATCCCTCAAGAAGAGTCAACAGTTTGGCAAGTAAATATTTTACTATGATAATTCCCCAATTTTTTGTTTTCAATTTAAAGTCAGCTGCAATATGGGAATTCTGCAAAATATCATTATTATTATTATTTTTTTCTTCTTAACAACGTTACTCTAGAGAAATTTAAATTGTAATTTTTTTGGGTGATCTTTTCACCATAATGCATTTTGTTCATTTAATGTAAAGTTTTGTAAATATTTTGTAAATAAATTTATCTTTAATTGTTTAATAGCGTAGAAGAATTATTTTATTTAGAAAGCAAATGTGTTGATTTCTTGTTTTACATTTAGGATCTATTATTTTGAATTTATTGCTTAGTTCATTTTATCTTCTAATAATAATGGATTAGATGCTACATTCTCATAAGGAAAGGTTCTTCAAAAAGATCACACAACGCAAAATTATTTCTATTTTCTTTTAAGAAATTAATTAAAATTCCAACCTTTTCCCAGAGAAACGATCACTGCTGTTTATTTAATAGCATTAATCTTAATATTATTATTATTGTTCTCTAGGTATAAATGATAACAAGGAATTAATTTAATGATTTTTTTTTTTTTTTACTCATTTAATGGAGTAAGTCTATTTCTTTCCAACAGTTTTAAACTTTATTGCTCTTATTCTTATTTTACATGCTTATTATTTTTTGTGAAGGAATTTATTCTTTTATGCTGTATTTTTTCCCCCTCTCTCGTTCATAGGTACAACTATTCCCACGCCTGCAGTCATTTCAGCTCCTCCAACAAATGCGCCTGGAACAACTGCAGTATCATCTCCATCAGTAAATGGCACTTCTAAAGAAATCACTTCAGTATGACAAAATCTGCTTTTTTTATTTATCCTCTGTATTTAATTTGAAATGTATGATTGTTTCTCTTTCATTTTAGCATTTAATGTGCATCCACAAAATCATTTTTCTTTATTTTGGAAAGAGACTGATGTTTTACATATCTATTTCAACTAGAGGTCTTTAAACTGTGGTTTCTGTTTTTCCTATTTTATATAATTTTCTTTTCTTTTTTTTTTTCTCTCTTTTCCTGGTTTCTAAAAAATAAAATAAAAATTTGCTACTAATTTTTTTTATTTATTTTTTAATTAATATTCCGAAACATTGGGATTTTATACTTCAGAAGTAAAAACAGAACTATTATAAGATCAGTCCTGTGTCTGTCTGTCACAGCCATTTTACTCGTAAACTAAGGAAAGTTCAAATTAGGAGAAGTTGTAAAAATTATTGATCTACATATTTACAAATTACACTGATAAACAAGGTTTCTGTTTCTAGCTAAGTATGTGGTGACTTTTATATTTTAGGTGGTGCTATGAAAGAATATGCCATTAAAAAGCTTCCATCACCCACAGATTTTTAAAAAATTCAAAATCTTGAAAATCTGAATTTTGTAGCATTTATTCAACACATGTACCTTATGAAATTTATCATTTTGTATTTTAGTAATGACAAACTTTTAAATACACACTTATAAAGCTTAAAATTAATATTTAAAACACTGAAAGTATGCATTGTTTATAAAACTTCAGAAAAATATAGAAGAATTTTTGTAAAAAAGAAATGATATTAATAAGAAATTTCATACTTTGTGTAACGGTAAATGTCTTTTCTGTGGCTGCTCTCTTATAGGCCATTGTTCTGAGTTATACTGACAATTTAAAGCAGACATTAAACCACTTATATCATTACAATAGCATAAATCATCTTTTCTTGAAAAAATGTCGAATATTTCTTATGTCAATCTCGATAAATAGATATCTTTGTATTGTTTTTCAGGAAATTAAAACCTTGCAATCTTTATCCAAGTAATTCTGAGTTTTTCTTTGATAAATTTAAGTCTCTCAGAAAATAATTTAATTCTTTTTGGGTAATTAGGTGTGGTTCTTCATTTATGCCAGGAGAATAGTTCATATGAGATAAAGAGGAAGTTTGTTTCATCAATTTCCATTTCTACTGCTGCATTATCATATGTAGAATTTTCTAGAGGTTTTGGTATTTGTAAATCATCATTATGTAATGCTGGTCACATTGCTGAATCTAATTTTGGGTACTTAACTTTATATTTACTTCTTGCAGAGAATCCTTTAATTTTTGTAATGCATTAGTCAGGGTTGGGTTTCTTCCGGAAGAAACCTATTTCTTCCAGGACAGTGGAAGAAACTGGAAAAAAACCGGAAGAAACTGGAAGAAATGGGAAGAAATGGAAGAAACCATCAGAAACCAAAACAAATGCTCAAAGTTAAAGTATATTAACTATATAAAAGAATTAAAGTATAATTACATGAAATCTAGATTGGAAAAATTAATTATAATTAAAAATATTTTTGTAAAGATAAGTTATTTTTTTAATAACAAACTTCAGGTTCAGCAGATATTTTCAGTTGATGGATTTTTACTACTGTAGAGGTTGGGATTTTTTTTATTATGGAATGGGTTTTTTTATTAATTGCTCCATTTATAAAAAAAAGAAAAAGAAACTACCTATAATTTGTTTATTTTTCATATAAAAATGTATTATTTTCATATAAATGTGCATTATTTTAAACTGTGCAACACAGTATATAAATAAATTTGTATTTTTTCATATTTTTCATCTATCATGAATATTTCAATGCTGATTTTAAAAGATTAATGTTCTAAAAACATCTATGGGTATCAGGGTTGTTAAATACCCGGTTTTTTTTTCAGAAAAAACCCAACCCACTGGTTTTTTTCAGGGTTTTTCGGGTTTTTTCAGGGTTTTTCGAGGTTTTTGGGGGATTATGGGAGGTGGTTCAGAATGCTTGAAAAAAAAAAAAAAATGTACTTATTACTAAATTTAAAGTAGCTAATTGATTACAAATATATATAAATCAATGACAGTAATCAAAATTATGCTTTGCTTTTAGATAAATTGATTATTAGTAATAATTTATAAAGTATTTTTTTGTTATTACTAAATAATAGAATAAGCCAAGTAATTCTACATGTCTACATAATTCAATTAGGATTCTAAGCATATATGGTATTTTGTTATGAGTTTCTATTGTATAACATAGAACACATTACACATCAAAGTATTTTTTTAATGGGAAAAAATTTGTTTGTGTTTCTTACATATGCTACAGAGATTAACTAACAATTATTTCTTTTAAAAATTGTGATGGTATAATTAGGACATTTCTTTTCTTTAGGGTGGGGGTGATGGTTATAAATTTTATGAGTTGTGTACTGATATTAAGAAATATATTACAATACATTATACAGAGTTTCCCCCAGGTTTAAAAAAGGGCAGGGCACTACTGTTCTAAAAAGGACACTTTTTACATTTTTCAGGGCACTTTTTCATTTTTAAGAGCACTTTTATAGAGTTGAATGTAGAATCTAGTGGTTCAAAAAGTCATGAAAAAAACAGAAATTTCATCAAAAAATTGAAAAAAAGGTAAATTTTGTTTAAAGATAGCGAAAAACGGCATATTTTGCTAAAAGAATCGGAAAAATGTCAAATTTCGTGAAAAAATCGCGAAAAAACAGCATATTTTATTAAAAGATCGCAAAAAGCGGCATATTTTGCTAAAAAATCGCGGAAAAACGACAAATCCCATGAAAAATTCTTGAAAAAATGGAGCTTTTCACAGAATTTTCCGTTTTATTGTGATTTTTGGACGAAATTTTCTGGGGTTTTTTTTCGTAAATCTTTTTACGAAATCTGCCATTTTATCGCTATTTTTTGACGAAAGTTGTCGTTTTTTGCAACTCATTTGACAAAATTTTTCGTTTTATCACGATTTTTGGAAGAAATTTGTTTTTTTTTTTTTTTTTTTTTTTTTCCGATCTTTTGAAGAAATCTGCCATTTTGTGAAATTTTGCGACGAAATTAGCCATTTTTTTGCGAATCTTGTTGGAAATTAGTCGTTATTTCGCGATTTTTAGAGAAACCTGCCATTTTTTGGTGATTTTTTGACGAAATTACTCGTCCCACAGGATGCATATGAGGCTATTTTTTGCATCCCGTCGTCGATTTTTTGCGTAATTTACGCGTCCTAGTGCGTTCGGATCATCTGCGTTTTTTCAAATGTGGGGCAAGAAGGGCGCTATTTTTTTAAAATGGATGACAAGAGGGGCGCTAGTTTTTGGATGAGGGGCAAGAGGGGCGCTATTTTTCAAACTAAAGGGCAGGAGGGGCGGAGCGCCCCCCTGAACACCTCTGGGGGAAACTCTGCATTATATATGTAATATAAGTACATTATATATGTAATTTAAAGTTGAAATTTTGAAAAAACCCACTTGGGTTTTTTCCGGGTTTTTACAAGTGGGTTTTTTCAGAAAAAACCTACCTGGGTTTTTTGGGCTGGGCAAAATCATAACAACCCTGATGGGTATGTCAAAATGCTTTTAAACTATCCTGAAGTGTAGAACTTGAAAAAAAATCTTCATTTTTTGCTTTCCTCCAATTTAAGTTGAGAAATTGATTGCATTATCCTACTGCTAAAAAACTTTTTTGCTATACTATGTTGCATTATACTGAGAAAAATAAAGATTTTAATGACTTTTTTAAGTACTGAGGATAGATTAAAACAGGTTTTTAAAGCCAAAACCGAAGTTAGGTGACCTTGCTACTTTTTGGCCGAAAATGATAACATCCAAAAAAAAATTTAAGTGATTAAATTGTATCTTTTAAAGTAATTAATACATACATAAATATACATAATTGAAATTAATTATATGCATAGTATTTATTAATTATGTAAAACTGTTAATAATCCAAAAACTTTATTTTTATATACAATAATACGTAATTAATTCATCCATGACACAGAAAATTTTTCTAATTATACGAATTTCATTTAATTTAAAAATACTTTAGTTTTAGGTATATACATCTTGATTTTTCTTTTATAATGATTTTTGTAAATGATCATTTGTTATTCTAGAACTTTCTCAAAGAATATTTGAAATCTAATGCAGTTTAAACTAAAAATTTTCTATGAGATGATTGATAAATCATAACTGATAATTATAAACAATGAAGTTCATTGCAATACATTCATTTGAGCTGATACAGTTCAAATCACTAACTAAAATTGAAAATTTCTGAAGGAAGAAACAAGATTTTTGGAATAGTAAGGGTTTTGATCTGGCTGAATTTTCGCCCTCGTTTTTGGCAAAACTCAGATTTTGGGCCAAAAGTAGAACCGTATTTTTGATTGATCTCTATTTAATATATTAATTATTATACATTATTTATATTAATAAAATTGATGTAAATTAAAAGCTTTTATTTAAATGGGTTTCATTCTACCATTAGTAAAGAATCTCTACTATTTACTACTAGTTTCAGAAATTTAAGTAATAAAAAAATATGTTCATTAGATTGAAATGGATAACATTTAACTGATTTTGTGTATTTTAGATAAAATTTCTTATCATTTAGCCAATGGTTGAAGATCTCTAGATAAGTGTTGTGTGTGATCTTGGCTAAAAAAACTGATGCAATTATTAATTTAGCATATATGCTTAATTAAATTTGTTTTGGTCCAGTGAAATTTATTTATATCATAGATTATAGGAAGAAGATATTTATTATGTCTTGCAAAATTGAAAATATATGGTAAATTCTTAAAGAAAAACAGTTTCTTCCATTTCTTCCACTTGGATGAAACCTATTTCTTCCGGCCGGTTTTTTCCATGGTTTTTTCTGCGGTTTTTTCCACTGTGGAAGAAACTTGCCAACCCTGGCATTAGTAGATGATCCTTCGGCATTCGCCACTCATGGGTATAGCAAAGGACTAACACTTTTTTACATTTCATCCATGCCCGGAGGTTTATAGCACATCGTGTACAACAAGAAGGAGGTGCCCATTTCTTATCTTTTTCACCTACTTTATATCCAAATTACATATGATAGGCAGTCTTTATTATAGGCGCGAAAGAGCATCGATGATTTTTTAAAGTTAGCTTCCCCACACGTAGCAGAAAGAATCGGGTTCATTGACACATCCTTTAGACATGTTTTACATATTGTAGAGGAAAATATGATAATTATAATAAAAATTTAATTAAAAAATCTTACAGAACAAAAAAATAGTAGTACACTCGTCCTGAAAGTTACAACTGTCATAGATTTGTGTTAAAGTCAAATATTGTGGGGATGGCTAGACCTGTCGATTCAAGGTCGCTAAAATAAAATTTTTTAGGGGGACATCTGTTTCTACTCTCTTGCTGTATCTTCTATCGTTATAATAAGAAAAAGGAATGTTTGTGTGAATCAAATACATGAAAGAGAATAACGTAATATAATTATAATGTCTATTTGATGCCTACATACTCCAAAACTTATAAATGAAATTTCTCAAAATTGGAGGGTGATAGAAAATTTTCACAAACATATTCTTTTTCAGCAGCTTGAAATCTATAGGAAACACCCAACGTATATAGAGAAATCGAAAATTCGTTAAAATTTGTTTATCAGTGTTATTAAACATTCACAAATATATTTAAGAAAAATGTAGACGGGTTTATTGAGTTATTTGGGTTAAAAAAAAATTGGTTCTTTGTATATCTTGTGAAAGCTTTTGCAAAGCTGAATTCAAAAATACATTTCTTCTAATTTTAAGTATTATATTTTCAGTGATATCCTCGCAAATACTGTGCAAAAATATGTACTCCCCCATCTAACTTCAAATCTACTGAAACAAAAATTATGAAAAAAATTAGAAATAGTAGAGTTAAATCTTGCAACAAAAACTGTTGCGATTATGCTTAAATCGCATAGTTTTTGAGGAAAGCACATGTTTTTTGTTCCACACAAATTTAGATTTGTATTGTATCAGGCATTTTGTAAATTAGTTGAGGAGTGCTAGAGGTGCTTATCATCACAAATACATAAAAAGATTGGTGCTCATGATTTTTGGGGGGAAAAACAATTAGCAGAGATATTAATCCTTAAAGACACAAAGGGTTTGAACATTCACAATGACAGAGGCTGCATATTTTTTTATCATTGGCTTTTAAAAGCTAGGTAACAATTTTTAATTATACATTTGTATACTGCAATACCTAGTAGCAGTATAAAAGCAATAAACACCAAATTGTTAAAAAAAGACTACCGTATTTTCGGGCGTATGAGCCGCGGCGCATACGAGTTTAAAAGTATAAAATATTGTAGGTGCGGCTCTTACGCCGGGGCGGCGGGTACGGTGATTTTTTTTTTTTTTTTTTTTTATTTTGTCAAATGATTTTGACACTTTTTTTTCGTTTAATCAACAATTATATGCTCTCAAATTGGTATCAAAACATTTGAAAACGTCTCTCAACCGCAGGTGTCCGTGATGCGTTAGTTGTTTATTTTTAAACAATCAACATTATTCAAAAATAATGTTGGTCTCACCGGTTCTCATGTTAAAAATTATTATATTTTCCCCTCATCTATTAATGATTTTACCTGTAGGATATTGGAATGTACAGCTGTCACATTTTTTTCTTCTAATGATCCTCCTTCCAGTTAGAAAATAAAACTGCCCAAAGAGAGCTCAAATCCCGGTATAGAACTCTTTTGAAATAGACTTCCTATACATAGTAAAAACTTTAGAGAGCAAGATTTTTCTTTATTTTTTTCAATAACTCACTCTTTTTTTATCCGGCAAAAATAATCCAAACTTTGAAACCGGTCGAATCAGCAAGTTTTTTTTCCCCCAAATGAGTTAATTCAGGTGATAAACAACAAAAACGGGCCTGGCGAATAATAAAAAAATAATAAAAGGCCGACTTCCGTGATAAACATTTAAAAGAAGCCAATAGAATATAAACAATTTTCAATGCATATGACTTTGCAAGAATAAGTTTAAATGTGCTACACGAGTCGATGTTAACTTGGCAACTTTAAGGGCTATTTCACCCACGTGCAAACATCGGCTAACTAATGTTAATCTCAAAGAAAAAAAAAGTGTCATTCTCATTCCATTATTTTTAAATGATATTTTTTGCTTTGGATAACGGAAGTCAATCTCCACAAAGAGTCTTTACTTTTTCGATTTTGTTTACAGGTTTTTTTATTAGTATACTTTCACTTTCGAAACTGGTTCTAAAAGTCAAAGTATACCACTAAAAACATCTGTAAACGAAATCGAAAAGGTGTCTTCTTAGGGATCAACATCTCAGATATAAAATACAAAGAAATCATTTAAGCATATTGAAATGCAAACGCATTTGAAAAAAAAAAAAAAAAAAAATCCATAGGATTAACATTAGCGAGTAGATGTTTTTACTTGAGTGAAGCAGTCCGATCTATAGGGGGGGGGGGGGATCAGCTCGGTCCGGCCCATATAAAAAATAATAATAATTAATAAATAAAAATAACAATCCGGCACCCGGAAAATTTAAAATATCCGCATCATCCAAGTGAATTTTTTCAATAGATTAATTTTTACTATGATATGGTTAAAAATTGTTTCGTACGAAAAGTTCTGAACAAAACTACTTATTTTATCCTTTTTTTTTCCTTTTACTATGTTTATTTTTAAAGAAGTGCCTAATAAAAGCACTCAAGTAAGTATTTATAACTATAAAGCAAACGTGCAATTTTGTTATCTCTTGTTTCTGCTAATAAAAAAAAAAAAGAGAGAGAGACACTGGTTATTTAAAGTCACCTTTTCTCCTCATCCTCTTCATGACTCAATGTGCGGACATGTTGCCCTTTGACCTTGATGCGTAAGTCGGCTAATATCGCATTGCTTCTGTTTTGTTTCTTTGAATACAGTAGAAAAAAAAAAGAACGAAAATAGTTTTTTTTTACGCTAAGTGGATTTGTGGATTTTTTTTTCTTTTCTTAATTTATATCTTCATAATATAATCATCGAAATAACTTAAGATGAATATAAAGTCTAAATTTGAGCAAGAAATATTTAAACTTACAAAATTTTTGTAAATGAACAAGGATAGATGCGTATGTACCAAATAAAAAATAAACTAATCTACCACAAAAGGAATCATTAAATCAATTATCAATAGTTAAAATATTAAATAAAGATATGCAGGTATATATTTATATAAAGGAATTTGTAGTGCTGTAAGCTATTTAAGAATCGATTTTTTGCCGCAGGCATGATAAACAATTGTGGATTGTATTCGCTGTGGATAATGATTTGTAGTATTATACAATGGTTATATATATATTTATTAATCAATTGTGGTTTAACATGTGTAATTTAATTTTAGCATATGTGCTGTGTTTCAATGTAATTCGTATTTTATTATTTACTTCACCAATTTACTTGATCGTCATTTCTTTACACTGAGGAAAAAGTTGCTTTTTTTTGGGGGGGGGGGGGGGGGGCATGATATTGTTTTAAAATTATTTTTTAACAGATCTCGAAAATACGGTATCGCCGTGATCCCGCTGATTCTAAAATGTTGAGGTTCAACTGTATCATATTTTCGTTAAGAGGCTACTTCAGTCAAGCGACCCGCTCGTTAATGCTAATCCTATGGGAAACATTTATAAAGATATTTCGTTTGAATTTAAATATTTTTAAATGATTTTTGCATTGATTAACTCTGATAGATTTGTAGAAAGAACATTTTTCGCTTTTTGCTTACAGGTATTTTTCAATGAGGGCACTTTCATTTTGGGAGTCGGTTTCGAAAGTGAAAACAATCTTCAAAATCGAAAAAGTATAAAACGATCTGCATATAGATGGACTTGAACTATCCAATGCCCAAAAATCATTTAAAAATATTGAAATGCAAACACGATATCTTTATAAATTTCATCCATAGGATTAGCATTAAGGAGGTCTTTGTGTGTGACTGAAATAATATCTTAACTTAAAAAAAAAAAAAAAAAAAAAAATCCTACACTAAAATTAATTTGAAAAAGTCTTTGATCGAAAATCTGACGGATTTTTGCTGGAAAGAACTAGAACTTTGTGGTGTTAATAGTGTTATTTATGACGGCCGATTATCTGCAGGAGGGATATAGGCCCTAGGATAAGTGCCCTCCGTGGGGGGTCTTTCTAAGGGAACCTAAACCGCATTTACACAAGGATGACCAAGATTCGAAGAAAAGTTTAGAACTTTGTGGAAAGAACTAGAAGTCTGTGGAAAGAGCACTTAGAATTGAACGCTACTAGGAAAAGATGCTAGGGAGGAAGCTAGCATCCTGCTGCGCTCCTCTCATTGGCGCAAGTAATTGCGCCTATTTCCGATTGGATTTTAATTGCGTACTACAAACACGTTTTTTTTTTTCTTTTTAGCTGAGAATTATTTTACGGTACTGTTCTGCTCTTTTTGTCTGACGCTCTTATTTAAGCAATTTATTTTTTTTTTCAAGTGAAAATGGCTCCCAAAAAGTTAAAAAGTTACACCGCCGCTTTCAAGCTTGCTGTGGTTGATAAGGCAGAGCTAATAGGTAATCGTGCTGCAGGACGAGAATATGGAGTTGATGAGCGTTGCGTAAGGAGATGGAGAGCTGAAAAATCTATTTTGAAGGAAATGCCAAAATCTAAGAGGGCACGAAGAAGTGGCGTTGTTGTTTGGCCAAATCTGGAGAGAAATTTAGCCAAGTGGGTAAAGGAGCAAAGGGAAAAAGGAATGCCCGTTTCAACTGTTCAGATACGGTTTCAAGCGAGGATTATGGCATCGAACATGGGATTTACAAATTTTAAAGGTAGTCCCAACTGGTGCTTTAGGTTCATGTCGAGAAATAATTTGTCTGTAAGAACCAGGACAACTGTGGGACAAGAACTGCCTGCAGATTGGGAAAAGACAAAAGCATCTTTTTTAAAGTATGTCGCTGAAAAAATCAAGGAAAACAACTTTTCAACAGCACAGATTATTAATATGGATGAAGTTCCATTAACTTTTGATTGCCCCCCCAGTAGAACTGTTAACACCATTGGGGAAAAAACAATCGGCATCGTAACAACTGGTAATGAGCGAACCTCATTTACCTGTGTTTTAGCTTGCGCTGCGAATGGAGACAAATTAAAACCACTAATTATTTTCAAGCGCAAAACTATGCCTAAGGCAAATTTTCCTTCCGACGTCGTAATACGGTGTAACGAAAAGGGATGGATGTCGGAGGAAATCATGTATGAGTGGCTGGCGGAAGTGTGGAGGAAAAGAAAAAATTCTTTTTTTCAGCCTAGTGGGCTTCTTATTATGGACTCAATGAGTGCCCACAAAGGTGATTCCGTAAAAACTGCTTTGAAAAAAGTCTCAGCCGAGCCAGCAATAATCCCTGGCGGATTAACTAAAGTTTTACAGCCTCTTGACTTGGCTGTGAATAAATCTTTCAAGTCCAAAGTAAGAAAACTGTGGGAAAAATGGATGATGGAAGGGCTACATTCATTTACAAATTCTGGAAAAATGCGCAAAGCCACTTACGAAGAAGTAGCGTCGTGGGTTTCATCGGCATGGAAAGACATTAGTGCTAAAACTATTATGTCGGGCTTCAAAGCAGCCAATATCATGGAAAATACAGTTAGTGATGATTCATCTGAATCTGATGATAGTGAAGATGAAAATTGTGACGTATTAACTGATAAACAATTTTTAGAACTATTTAATTCCGACAGTGAAAATTCCGATTTTGATGGATTTGAAGATTTTTAAACATGTTGATAAAATCTTGTATATATTTTTTTCTATATTTTCACTTCATTCCAATAATAATTTTTCATATTTTAAAGATATTTTGAAGTAGTGTTCTCTTATTATATGTAATCCAATATTTTTTTTAGAAAATTTTATAAATATTACAAAAAATTGAAATCTTAATATTAAAATTACATACCTGCTATTTATAACGGATCAGTGATAGGAAACGTTATTAAATTGAAAAACAAATACATAATAATAATAAATCAACAGTCAAGGGAAAAATGATTCTGCAATATTTACAGGTAAGATTATAATATTATAAATAAGTTTCTGATATTTATTATATTTTTCTCTGTTTGTTATTGATCCAGTGACAAAATGTTGCTTTTTTGCAGTAATCTGAGGAGTTAACATAAACTAGTATGCATTTAAAAAATATTTTCTTATAGCAATACGCTTTATTACATCACATTTTTCAGTAATATTTTTACTACAGTTTTTAAGGCATTTGCATACATTAAATCTAAGTGTCTTTCGTCCAATGATTTTTTTCTTCAACAGCTTATTTTATTTATTTTATTTTTTTCGTCAGTGTCTCTATACGATATTTCTTTACATTTTAAATATATTTTTTAGGCACTTAAGTGAAAAAAAAAATTTTTTTTTAACTGTTCAAGTGAAAATATTTTATATACTGTAACAGTCTCTAAAATCTGGAAACCTCAAATACAGATAGCATAAATGATCATCAAATGTTTTATATTTATATAGTTCAGTTATCCTATCTTATCGACAGATGGCAGCACCAAAAATGTATTTAACTTTTTAGTATAATCTAGATTATATTCTGCATTTTGCCGACAGATGGCCGTACCAATCATTTCTTCTAATTCATTTCCAAGTTTATTTATCTTGATATAGTAAAATAAGAAAACAAAGAAATATCAACAGAAAAATTCATAAACAGTTTATATAAAATATTAGGCCTGGAACAAAGGAATTTTATTACAGAGATTGAGCTAATATCATTGTAATTGGGGAAAAAGTAATGACCAGTAGGCCTAAATTAAAGCAACTAAATACTAACATATAAATAAAATCGTAATCGTGAAAATGTTCTGTGTATATTTAATTTTAATAAGATTAAATGCTTGGCTTTGCTGTTAAATAACTTAATGTGCCATTTATGATTTTTTTTTTATAAATATGTGATTTTTTTTCTTTTTTAATGATGATTTTCAATAATTTTTACTTACATTTTAAAGTTGTTTTTTGAAGATCACTAAAATTCGGAAATAACTAAAAGCCGCGTCTACGAACGATTTCGGAATTTAGAGATTTATACTGTATAAATATCAGCAGCTTGGGTGCGGCGCTTACGATGGTGCGGCGCTTACGTCGATGTACTTTTTTTTTTAACAGATTGTCATTGGTGCGGCGCTTACGGTGGGTGCGGCGGGTATTCCCGAAAATACGGTAATTTAATTAGAATTTATCACATGAATTCAATGTGATTTGCGACTAGTTTGAGTAAGTCTCTCAATACACCTCCCATGTTTTTAAAAGTTAATTAAAAATCTATCTGGAAAAATGCAGCAGACGCCAGGAGGCATTGCACTTTTATGACTGCCTTTTGAAGCGCATTTAGATAACAATACCAAGTTTAACTTTTGAATAAGGGTTTTGTGTTATTTACACTGTAAAAACAAAAGATTATTACTATGCTGAATTTAGTTTTAGGAAATGCCAAATGAAGTTTAAATAGGCACTACTTTTATTTTCAATACTGAATTAAGTTCATTATAAATAGATTAGGCTAAGATGGGAAAAAAAAAGTTATATAGATATTATTTAGACTTCATATGTCTTTGAACTTTTTTAACCCATTCATACTTTTCTAGTATATATAACTAACTATACACAACTCTGTTATATATTTTTATACAAATCCTCATCATGATGAGAGCTAATTTTTAATCATTTACCATTAACTTTTCAAAATAAAATATTTTCTGTAGTTGAATCGTTTGTGGAATGCTCTGATTAAATAAGATAAATTTTACAATAAGAAATATCTTGTAAAAATTATGGATTAAGTGGCACGCTTACCAGCCGCTCGTTCCCAAGGGGTTAATAATTTGTATATTTATTGTTCAAAACCCTCTGAACACGAGAAATACTTCCACTTGACCGTTATTGATCTTTTATATTTCCTACATTTTAAAAAAAGAAATTTTCTCATATAACATTAATGAATTACAATTGAAATTCTTTATTTTCTAAGAGGCTGGAATACCATATTTTTTTAATTTAGAAGAAAAAGTAGATATTTAGTAAATTTCTATAAGAAAAATCGAACATAATCTTTGTGTACATTACTTTAAATTAATACATAATATGTTTGGTATTCTGCATGTTCTACTTATTAGTGTGGAGTGTGAATGTGTATTCAGTTTATTTCTTAAAAATCATTTTAATTTCATTTATTACTTTCTTTTAATAATTGGAGAATTCTATTAATTGCTAAAAACAGCATTTCAGATTCTTTTTTGAACAAAACTTTAAAGAACTATTGTATAAATGAAAATCTGCTATTTAATTAGAATTAAGAAATAAATTGTAAAAATTTATAAATTTAAAGTTTTTTTTTTTAAATTTAGAAATAATGTTTTTGATTACATTTTGTATTATGGTATGAAATAGAAATATTATTTTATGTTAAAAAAACCTGTACAAGAATCCTCTGTTTTACTTCTTGACATTAGTAATATAATCTTTTTCTTCCAACAAGTTGTGGTTCCCAGCATCATGGGAAGTTAGGGAACATTTCTAATAGCCAAAGAAATTCCAAAATATATAGGAAAATTCAAGGAATTTACTAATATTTTCTAAAATCTCATGAAAAAATTTTTAAGAAAAATTGAAAATCATGCGAAATTTAACAAATAGTCTTGGGAAAAAAATCACAAAATTCATCAAAAGATTGCAAAAAGAAAAAAAAAAGTTGAGAAATTTGAAGAATGATTGCAGAAAAAAAATCACTAATTTTTGACAAGGGATTGTGAAAATAAGTAGCAAATTTCATTGTATGTCCATTTGGTCATGATTTGCTGTAAATTTGTATGTGCATTTTCAGCAATAAATTTTTTACTGTAAGTAATAATAATTATAAATAAAATAGTACTATTTTAACACATTGAGCATAGGAGATGCTTGTTTGTATCTTTTGGGTATGTGTAGCTTCACTTATAGGTAAAACTTTTGCATTTTATAAGTTGCATTATTTCTGAAATATATGCACAATCTTAATATTTATACTGTAACTGTACTTTTTTACAAATACTTCAATTAGAAGCATTACTGTTATTATTATTGCAATGTAAAAATTTACACAGAAAATCTTTTGTAAAGTAATACAACATAGACAAGAAATATTTCTATCTAGACTGCAATGTTTTTGGTCTTACATCTTGAGATTTATCAATTTTCTGATTGTGTTTTCAAGGTTCTTGCTTTAAAGTTGGGTTATGGGAATATAACAATATTTTTAAGAATCTCACCAAAAACTCCTCTTTTTCTCTTATTTATTTATTTTTTTAACACTAGAACGCCTGAAATATTGCTACCCCCTAAAACGCCGGCACGTGTCATTTTGACACTGGTCGATATTATGGAAAAAAATGTACAGTTTAATATTCTTTTTACAAATACATGTAGAACAAACAAATAATGTTAAATCTAAAAAAAAGAAAGAAAAATTTTACAAGATTAAATTAAAATGCTTAAAGTACACACAAATATTAATATATTTGTAAAATACTCTTAATTTTTCGGGATAAAGAGAAATATATTTCACACACAAATTATATTTTATCTATACTATAAAAATAGTTTTGTTAAATGATAAGAGCATACATATGGCATACACAAATAATTATTATGTCTGTAACTTAAGAATATTTTTGCAAGATAATATGAAAATATAAAGAAGTGAAATAACTACTTACATTACTAACAGTCAATACATTTATAGGTGACATTTTTTGTGCATTTGCCGTATGTCATTCTATTACATACTTTGAAGAACATACTTAATTTATAACATTTCCATGACATTTTTTTAACTTCGCATTTCCTACGCTTAGAAGAATTTTCAGTCCGCAGTTCTTCTTCATCTCTCCTGCTTCTTTTAGTGGCTTTTCAATGTATTCTGCTCACATTTCTTCAGCTAGTGTTTGTATAAATACACGCCATGTTATGTTTTTTCTCGTTACACGTTTGAAAACAATCCAAACGTTTATGGCAGCAAAGTATAAAATATTGTAGAATGTGTGAATAGGCCATCTTCCTGAATCTGCTTTGACTGAGTTTTGTCTTGTCATTTGGTCAACATTATCTACGCCACATTTCGTTTCATTATAAAAACTGACGGTTTCAGGTGTTTTCTTTGAATTGTTAGCAATTGTGATGCTTGAATGCATAGAACTAAGAATTATCACATTTTTTTTCTTTTTATATTGATAAACTGTAAGTGTTGAGCCCGATTCGTCATTCTTCAATATTTTTCTTGAATGCATTTTCTAATTTTCGTGATTTTACACAATCTGAAATTTCTCGCCTGGCCTTATTTACCGTGCCAACTAAACTCGTCCGCCTTTCCTTTAGTTTTGTCAACTAAAGAGAAGTAAAAAAATTGTCAACTTTGATATTTCTTCCCATATTTTTAAAAGGTTCTATTAATTTTAAAACCACATACTCAGAAAGTCTCTGACTTTGATCTCGTTCTTCATTTTTTCCTAAGTAGGGAAATGCGTTTAAAATCTACTTACTTTCTAAATCTGCAGCTATCCAAAATTTTTGCCCGTATTTATCAGGTTTTGATGCTATAAACTGAGTAAACGGACAGCGAGTCTTACTTGGAAACAATTGTTCATCAATTGTTATGCTCTGGCCTGGTTTGTAACAGCTTATGCAATTTTCAATAAAACGATTCCATAATTCTGAAATCATTGCGTATTTATCATCTTTAATTCGATTACGACGATTTGATTTGATATCAAATCGCAAAAATCTTAATATTTCACAAAATTTGTCTCTGGACATGGTTTCTTTACAAAAATTTATACCCCATTCTGTAGACCATAATGAATGAAGTTCGAGGTTACTAGCTCCTGAAACTCCACGTGCATACAAAATAGAAATGTAAGCTAAACGTTCCTGTTCTGAAAGAGACCAAGCATCATTTTCTAATACTCGGCGAGCTTCTGCATTTGTGCATTTAATTATATGCTCTAAAATCCTTCTGTCTATAAAAAAGCAACCAAGCACTCAAAACACTGTCGTAATTCACAATTCTTTTTGCATAACTAGTTGGACCACTATTTTCTTGCAAAATATTTTGTATTGCTAATCTACCAGTTGCACTTCCAGAACCACATTCTTTCCAGCTTGAGTCATCGCTAGCCATAAATTCAGTCTGATTTCGAGAATAATTAATTTCAATATCCTCATCGCTTTCCGATTCAGATGATATAACAGGAATAAAATTTTCACTATCAGATTCATCATACAGTTCGGACAATTCTCCACCTTCTGATTCATTATCTGACAATTCTCTCAGAAGCGCGGTAATTTCATCCGCAGTAAGCCCCTTTTTACGAGACATTTTAAATTTATTCATAAAATATAAAAAGAAAGAAAAAAAATATCAAGAAATTTTACTAGTCATAACTCGGAAGCAGCCGTATATGTACTATCTTTGTGAGAAATAAAACCTCAGTGGCAGGTGTTGTTGCAGCTGAAACAAATCACGTGATGACCAGGTGTTGAAAAAATATTCTGAGATCCCCTGAACTAAAATAGTGTGTGGAATTATCACATAGAAGAACGTAATTAAAATTAGGGGAAATGAAATTATTGCGGTGTCCAATCGACACCAGTCCGGCGTTCTAGGTAAATTTGCCCATAAACCAAGTTTGAATAAATCGATTTCCAAAAAATTTCCGATGCGAGTTCTACCCACATATTTAATAAAAGTTGAGAGACATAAAAAATTTCCTTTATAATTTACAGATTTTACATAGAAATTTACACGCTTCGGTGTCGAAATGACACCGTCCGGCGTTCTAGTGTTAACAATCTTACCTAAAATTATGGCTAGAATATAAAAATTCCAACATACTAATTTGAATAAAAATCTTTTTATTATTGTTCAGTTTAAATTTTGTTGCTTATAACAGTTTCTTCTTTTATTATTAATTTCTTTAAATGTTTAATTTCAAATGAGCACATATTTTGACTTTGAAGAAATCTCAATATGTTCTCTGTTTTCAGGCAGAAACTTCTGCTCCTGCTACTAAAACTCCTGAAAAGGTATTTTTTCAGGTTAAATATTTTTATATGCTTCAAAGGTGATGGTTTCACTATTAAATCTTTAAGAATATTCTAAGGAAAAAAAAAAAAAAAAAAATGTTTTCTTTTTGTCCTCATCTTAACTACAAAATTCTTTTAAGAATCTCAATTATTTGATGGATTTATTGGCATTAGTTAATGTTCTTGCATGCAATAAGAATGCTGAATATTTAAAAATATTTCCCAATATAAGTTAAAAAGTGTTTTTTAATTTGTTTTGTTTGATTGCATTTTAACTGTCATAAATACTATGCTGGGAATACCTCAAAATTTAAATGTGCTATTAATTGTCACTATAACATGTTCTCTATTAAAATAAGCAATTTATTCACCAGTGCTTCGCATGCATTTTTAGAATTATAAGGAAAGCTTAGTCAAAAAACTTCAGAAAAAAAAAATATTGAATCAAATTAACAATAAAAAGGTATTTGTAGAGTAAAAATAAAATAAGAAGTTGGATTTTTAGCAAAAGTTTGGCTTGTTAAATTTTTTGCTTATCGTAGCAAACAAAGCATTTCGTAGCCATTACATTGTATACATATTCAGATGCATTTTGAAGTTTTAAAATTCTCACTCAACATTATTTTTCAGCATCTCAAGAGAGTTTTGTACAGTCATTGAAAGTGCTTAAGTCCTTAAATATTTTTATTGTAATTTTAGTCCTTAAATGTCCTTATTTCAATGCAAAATATGCTTAATGTTTCTCTCCTACTCTTCCTTAATCAAAGAAACTACATTTCAATGAAAAAAAAAATCATTTAGATTTCTCTTTCAAAATTTGGCTTTCCTCCCATCAAAGAACCCAGAGTTTAAATCTTAAAAATACCTTAATTTTTTGAAAACTTTTTCAGCATTATTTGTTATTTTATTCTTTATTCTAACAATAAATAATGTGTCACATACATTTTATAAAATTTTCTTCTAAATTTTCTTTTACCTTTCTGCTCCTTTCACAGTCTCCAAAGTTTAAAATCTTTAAAAGTCATGTTTTTACTTTTTTTTTTTTTTTTTTTTTGTTCCATTTGTTACTTTATTGTAAAGGTTAAAAAAAAAAAAAAAAAAAAAAAAAAAAAAAGCTTTAAAATTTTGTTTTTTTTTTTTTTTTTTTTTTTTTTTCAAAAATTGAAATTTTTTCTTTTGTTTCTCCCCTATCACTGTATCCAAAATTTAAAATATTTAAAAATCATTATAAAAAAAAAACCTTTTTTCCTCTATTAGTTATTATATTGTAAAAATAAATAATTTATATTTAAAATTCTGCTTCCCTTCCAAAATTGGAATTTTCCCATTGCCCCTCCCCCTCTTTCTAAACATATGACAGTCTTTAAAAGTCTTTCTTCCTTATTTCTTTCTTTCCCCCTATCTATTTGTGAATTTTTAGTGAGGTAAATAAACAATTCTTCTAATAATAAAGACCTGAAAAAGAAAAAAAAAATGATCTCTTGCTGTTTTGTCCATTCTTCACCCCAAGTTTTAAATCTTTTTTACTGTATCTGATCCATTTTCCCCTTCCCTTCGCTCTCTTCATTTTACCATAACCTCTTGAATTTTAAGTTTTTTTCTGTTAAATCTGCTTCGCTTCTCCCTCCCCCTCACCTCAACCTGAGTTTTCAAAGTTAAAAATTGTTAAAAGTTTTTCTCTTTCTTTTAATTTTTGCTGTATTTTTTTTTTTCTTTTTTTAATTGTAACTTTAAGTAAGTAACTATTCTAAAATTGCCAAAAAAAGGAGTGGTTAAGGGGGAACCCTTAGGCTCTCATTTTTTCTTAACACACAAAATTTTAAACCTTTAAAATTGCTTAGTAATTTTTTTTTTTTTTTTTAAATATAAATAAGGGTAATTAATCCTATAATAAAATTCCTAACCATCATAAAAATTTCCACATTTTTCCTATTCGCCAGCTATCACAGCTCATAAAGTTAAAATTTAACTCTTTTTTTTTTATGTTTGTTTCTTTATTGTAAGAATTTATAATCACTCATTAAATGCCTCCTCTCCCCTCCCAAGCAGGGTTGCAAAAAACCCAGAGTTTTTTTTTATATAAAACCCAACTCAGGTGGGTTTTTTTGGGTTTTATTTTTTATTTATTTATTTATTTATTTTTATTTTTTTGGGGGGGGGGGGGCTTTATTGGGTTTTTTCGGGTTTTAATGGTTTTTTTTTTTTTTTTTTTTTAAGAAATGAGGACAGGGGAAGATGCTTTTTTCTAGAAAGTATGTGTTTAATGAAAGAAATCATCTTATATTTTTATTAATTGACTTAATATACAAGTAATTTTCATTGAAATAATACAAATCAGTATAAAAGGCTGTAAAAAAAGTTTTTACTTCTGACATCATATGATATTTTATAACAACACATATGAAATATTTTAAAGTTACTTTAAAAAATTACTTTTTATCTCACTAACACGTTTTTTTAAACAAATATTTAATCTTTTATAATTTATCAATTAAATAATGTTTGATAATATTTACAAAATACCTATTGCAGGGCTCCCAAATGGTCCCCTTTTTCCCACTAAAGTCCCCTTTTTAGAAAAAGGTCCCCTTTAGTCCTCTTTTTTGTATTTTGGTCCCCCAAGTCCCCTTTTCTGTGTCTGAAAAAAAATCGCCGCAAAATAAAAAAAAAAAATCTCTAAAAATCACTAAAAGCTTAAAAATCCAAGAAGACAAAGTTTATTAAAGTAAGCGTAAAAACATTATAATGGGTATAAAAAAAGCGTGGTAACTGAAATTCTTTCATTAATCTAAATGTTAAAAAATCACCACAGAATACAGGTAAATTTTAAGAATCTCATTAAAATTCTTAAAAATTAAAAAATTGCAGGACACAAAAGTTACTATATTAAGCTACCGCCTGACCGGTCTTCAATATCGGGCCTTGGCATGCTTCCCCCCCCCTCCCCCCCCCCCCCAAAAAAAAAAAAAAGCAGTGGCTTTTGCACAAAAATACTTCACTTTTGAAATGGCCAGCTCAAGCACCCAATCTGAATACAATAGAAAATCTTTGGAATGAACTTTAGAAACATGTTTGAAATTATTACTAAAACTCCAATTCAGCATGGACGGAATTTTCCCAAAAATTTCAAGATGATTGGAAAAACATACCACAGACGATTTTCAACTGTTTATTGAATCGATGCCAAGTTGCTGCATCTTGATTCATTTTGCTAAATATATGACAACAACATACTAATTATAAATCTAATTGATCACAGATATTCTGTTATAACACAATTTTTTTTCCAAACTTTCCAAGATGGCCGATAACTTTTGAAAGCACGCATTTTTCTTTACAGTTAATTTTGTCAGTTGTATTTATTGATATTCATTTATTATTCAATAAATAAATTCCTAACTATTATTTCAATAAAATGTATGAGTATCACTTTGAGATTCTTCTTTATATGGATATACTTTCAAAATAACGAAAAATTTTATGCCTGCCAAAAACGTTTGACCGCCACTATAAATTGTTGTTGATTAGTTTTTGGTATAAATCGATCTATGAGGTGCTTCTATGCAGCTTTTTTCATGATTTCTGCAATCGCTCAATCACCAAAACCAATGCACAGAGTTTTATCGAACTTCAGATTCGGTTAGTCCTTAACATGAATTGACATTTTTTTATATTTTGGTATAAATTGCTCAACAAGTGGCACTGTTAATCTGCATTTGTTGGGATTTCCACAATAGCTCTATGTCCAGAATTAATGCACCGAATTCCATCAAACTTTAGATTCAGTTAATTCTTAAGATGAATTCACCTTTTTTACATTTTGATGTAAATTCATTTACAAGTAGCGCTGCGATGATACATTTTTAGGATTTTTGCAGTAAATCTATCTAATTTAATGCACAATTTTTTGTCTAACTTAGGATCCAGTTAGACGTTGACACAAGTTGTTACTGATTAAGTTTTGGTGTTAATCTTTCAATAGATGGTGCTCCTAAGTTGCATTTTGTGGAATTTGCACAAGTTTAGCGATAATTCATATTTGCAGAATTAATGCACAAAATTTCATATCTTTAGAATTCACATGGTGGACATAGATTGCAATTTAGTTTTGGGATTGTGATAGTGAATTTTGAAGTATTAACATGCATGAGGTAGAAGAAAGTTTTGGGATTGCCACATCCAATTAGTTTGACAAGGATTGTTCCCAGGGGTACAGAATATTTACATGTACTGCATTTATAGATTTTAAACTTGTGCATATATGCCTATTTTTTGACACTAATTCTGAATGTGTAATTTTCTAAAAAATCGATTAAAATTTTATTTTATTCAAATATTGCTTTTTAAAAAGAAACGCTTTTGTATGACATGTTATTTAAATCTAAGCTTTTCTCCACTAATTATCATTATTTTATGTCTGATTTGTTATTATATGCTATATAAAATGAACTTATTGGCCCCTTCTATTTATGAGTGGTAGTAGTTAGCACTAATCAGAATATTAATTTTAGCCAAAAAAAAAAGAACGAAATTAAGAAACAGTCATTAAAAATCAATTTTTCTGTTTTTTTCCGCCACTTATATTTTTCCGGAAAATTTAGATCTCTAAGCGAGATTCAATCTCATTTGAAGGGTTGACCAAAGGAGGTATCTCATTGAGCCTCACATCTTGCAAGGGTCTATTTTGACCCAGACAATTAAAGGCATTTCTTCATGTACATGTTTGGTTGTGGGGGGTGGCGAATCAGAAAATATTACCACACATCCTTTTAAAACTCTTAGCTAAGCACCCATTTCCCACCGTCTTAACGCATTTTTTCATCACTAGCAGACATTTTAATGTTTATTTGCGTTCATTACCACTCCATAAAATTTCTAAAAATATAAGAAAAAAATTCCGCTCAACATATCTTAACAATTAGCATCTTTTCATCCCTTTCTGTCGCCAGGGGATGCTATTGAAAAAAAGTTCTCAAAAAATTTAATCTACAATATGCCCTGTAATATCTTAAATGAAAGGCCAGGTTATAAATAATGTTAATCTTCACTCTTTCCCTCTACCTCCATTCTTACTGCCTTATATCAATCATCCCCGTCTATGTAAGGATTTAATCATTATAAACAATTATTAACTCTTAACAAATTTAGTTATTAACAATTTTGGTTTATTAATTAAAGGTTAGAATGTTTTGAAAGGAATATTAAATAAAACCCTCTGAGTGATCTGTGATCATATTTACCCACTTACTTGTTTTTATAACTGATCACTATTATTTTTTACCTGTAACGAGAATTATCAAGGTGAATGCTGAAATATTGAAGTTTTTTATTATTTAAGTATATTTTTCAGTAGGATATTTAAATGTGCTTAAATAAAATTGTGTACATTGTTTATTGAAATCTTATAAAGATAAACATCTGACATATTTTCTGGGATTATTTTAAAAATTTACTTTCCTATTTAGGAAAATTTGTGCTATATTTTTACACACATATCATTCTTTTTTTGGTTTCCATTTTCAATAAAAATGGTCCCCCCAAAGTCCCCTTTTTAAGCAAAAATGGTCCAATAAAGTACCCTTTTTAAACAAAAATGGTCCCCCAAAGTCCCCTTTTTAAATAAAAATGGTCCTCTTTCCCCCTTTTTGAGGACTAAAATGTGTTGGGAGCCCTGCTATTGTTCATTACATAGTGTAGTTTATTCTTCAAGCATAATACAGAACTGTTACTAAAATATTTTACAGAATGATTTCAATTACTATCTACACTAAAAGTTGTAATTATTTAATTTGAATATTTTGAAATGAAGTTATAATACCTTATATAATATCCAACAATGTTTATTTTTGATAAACAAACGTGGATGGTACAGTATGTAACAAGAAATGATATTTAAGGAAAAAAACAACAAAAAAACCTGATTTAAACAAACAAAAAGTAAAAACAAGTTTAAACAATCATACAATTTTTTTTTTAAGTTCCCTGCCTTGCTTTTTTTTCTTACCAACCCTGGCCAAAAGGGAAATTTGTATCCAATTAGGAACTTGCGTTATGGAATTTTATTTTGTTAAATCTTGATATAAAAGATCTTACCATTTTTCATATATGCGAAAATGTTATAATTAGCTGTGTATATTGATTTTGGCTTTTCTCTTCTTTTTTTATAATATTAACTAGCTTTTAAAAGAATTAAGAACATTGTCTTATTTTGACAATTTTGACTTTGTCATATTTAGCAGACCATTCACCATCTGTTATATAGGATAGTGTAACTCTTTAAACACAAAGATTTAAAAAACTAATATAAAAGCTGCTGAATATTAAATAATATCACAGATTGTAAAAAACCCAATATACCCTGAATAAAAGTGGGGTTTATTAGTTTTCTTAGAGTGGGTTTTACCCAATAAAATCCACCCGGGTTTTTTGGGGTAGGTTGGTTTTTTGCAACCCTGCTCCCAAAGCATTTTCTGCTTCTAATGTATAAAATACATGAAATTAAAAAATGTTGAAACTTCTTAATATTTATTTTTTGTAAGTATTTGTAACTTTAGTAAGTAATACTTTAGTAAGTATTTGAAAGATAAATAATCATCTAATTCTCCCCCCCCCCCTCTTACAGAAAAAAAAAATTCTTTGCTTCTTCCCTTACACTTTCATTTTTTTTTTTCTCTCCCTGCAATATTTGTTATTTTGAAATAACTATTCTTCTGAGTTTCCTCTGCAACATGCCAAAATCCAGTCACTGATCCCAGCAATTTCACTGTCTAAAATTTGTATTTACAAAAATGAAACCATATACTAGAAGATGCCTATTGCAGAGGTGCCAAGTATTACGATTTATCGATAATTATTACAGATACACAAGAAAAGTTAAAGGTGTATTCGAAAAATCGCTTTTCCACCTACAACAGCTTGAAATTTTCCGATTTAATTTCAGACACACTTTTAAAAGTAGAAACATGAAACTTGCTGAGGGGAATTTTGAAGAGACGTACAAGGTGCCGTGTGATGTCATTTTACGCTCCATTCATTAGAATTTGATTTATGAACAATTATCTACTCAGCATGACACTTTTTCTCATCCCCAAATCTCCCGCTTCAGAAAAATCTGTTCAAAATGCCGTTTTTGATTGCTTTTTTTTGCAATGTTTTCTGCATTTATCAAAGAATTGACAGTCACGGCACCTTGTGTAGTTTCTAAATAAGAAAATCTCCGAGTTTAATGAGTTTAAGAGCAAAAGTGGATTAAAAAATAAATCGGAAAATAAGCAGTTTGAATTGCAATACACCCTTAAGGCATTGTGGATATTAAATAAAAATTATGATGAAAGGCATCAGGAATTTCTTTAAAGGATTGCTTGAAAAACATGAATTTAGTCAAAAGATTGCAGAAAAGTATGAAATTAGTTCGAAAGATCCTGAAAAAAATGTGAATTTCATCCAAGGCTTGGATTAAAAAGGCAAATTTTGTCAAATGTTTTGTGTAAAAGCAATAATTTAATCAAAAGATTACAAAAAGCTTGCAAATTATGTCAAACGATTGCAAAAAATGGCAAATTTCATCAAAAGATCACAAAGAATGGGCACATGTTGCTAAAAGAATGCAAAAAAACGTGCAAATTTTGTCAAGAGATCATAAAATAAGATTATCTATATATAAGATTATGATCATAAAATATTATCGAAAAAACACGAAAAATATTGAAATTTCACCAAAAAATCATGAAAAATGTGCAATTTTTTCAAAAAATCCAAGAAAACACACTAATTTTATCAAAAAATCACAGAAAAATTGAATGAACTAAATTTTAAAAATTAAGGTTAACTTTTATTGAAACTTGGCACCTCTGGTGTTACAATTCATTCACTTGAATTTTATTTGGCATATTATTTATAACAAGTTATGATTTGTTTCATGTGTTTTATATTTATTTATTCTCTCTAGAAAACCAATTGGACTGAGCATAAAGCACCTGACGGCCGTACTTATTTTTACAATCATGTAACAAAGCAATCTAGCTGGGAAAAACCTGATGAGTTAAAATCTCAGTCTGAGGTAAATTACTTTCTGTGCATGACTACTAACTTCTATACTTTTTTAAAAGTCAAATAGTCATATTTGAGCCATAAATTTCATTTAACAGTCAAAATAAATATTTATATATCATTAAAAAAATTCAGCCTACATTTTATTAAGTACATATTCTGATTCAAAGCAGGTTTAATTGATTAAAAAAGCTGTAGAAGTTAGCAGCTCTGTCAGTGTGCTTTCTGTTTCATTTTTATATCTTTAATTTACTTTTCTATGTTTCAATATAGTTAAAATAATATTGTATTTTAGACCAAAAAAGCCTACAGCCTTGTCCACATAGTTGTTGAAATATGCCAAGTGGTATTTGTTTGCTTTTAATGGATGCAGAATTAACAAATATGTAAAATTTCATAGAAATCATTATTTAGAATTTTTTAATTTTCGCTCATCTTACACTTTTAAATTTAGAAATTAAACATTGAGCATTGGTATCTTAAAAGTAATTTTTATTCAAATTTAGTTTTCTTAATCCCTTTCATATCACAACTATCTTTTATGTACAGGAAGTATTTACAGAAACACACAAAAGATTTCGACCACTATATTGTATCCAAAGTACTGAATATTATAACAGCAAGATCTGAATATTTTTAAAACTTCATTATAGTATAAACACACCTCATTTGTTATGCTTCATGTACAATTTCCAACTTGTTTAAATCTGTTCCCATTTATAAAACTGCTAGATTTAGTAGAAGATGCAAAAAAAAAAAAAAAAAAATTAAATGTGCTATGAAAAAGTATAAAAAATGCACAAAATATTTGATAAGCATTCTGCAGTAATTTATCACAATAAAAGCATAAGTTAATTTGCAAGTGAAATGTTAAAACGAGCCTTGGAATACAATCAATTAAAACAAAACTCCACAGTCAATTAGAGTGAGTGGTATTGGCTGTATGTAGCTATAGATTAGAACTTTAATTCATTGGAACATATAGTGAACTTTCTCAGTGAATTAAAAGAGTTTTGAGATATCTTAAGTGTCCAGTATATCACCAGTGTTGCTGTCTATACCTCTGATATCAAGACGTGGTATAGTCCATCATTTAATTAAAAAGTTAAATACTGGAAGCATAAAACTAATTGTGATGGGTCCTTTAGGATGCATAATTTTCCCCTTGAAAGATTGCAAAAGTGGCATATTACATATAATCTCCTCTTTTATTATTTTCTGCGTGTCATCCCTGGTTACAACTAGAGATGTAAATTTTCCGGAAAAATATAAGTGGCAGAAAAAAACTGGTTTTTTATCGTTTTTTTTTTTTTTTTTTTTTTTCCGGAAAAATTGGAAAAATTGATTTTTCATGACTGTTTCTCCCAAATAAATTATATTTTCTTAGAGAATATTAAATAATAAACATTTTTTCCCATTTATATGTATTAAATGAAAATTATTTTCACTTTATATTACAAAATAAAAAGAAAGTAGCAAAGCCTGCTTTTAAAAGTTTAGTTTTTTTTTTTCCACAGCCTAAGAATTTTTATTAAACACTATTGTTTGGTATATCATATCGCTGTTGAAATGATTTTTCAGTTACATGTTTAACTACCAATTGACCTAATGTAAAAACCTGAGCCAATATGTCTGCAGTTTGGAATGAAATAAATTATGCATTCCATTTACATAAGTGTAGTTTTTAAGTAAATGATACTAGTTTTAAAAAATTATTGCAGTTTTCTCATTATTATGAATATCAGTATTCAAAAATTCCATTGTTTGTTTAAAAAATTTATATTTTTACATTATTACTTTTTTTTCTTAGAATTATAATTTTACTTCCTTTATAAAATATGTTTAGTTTTAGTATAGCTTCCCAATCTCAACTCAAAAAAGTTTTGATTTAGTTTTATAATCTAAATTCAAACAAAACTAAGTTTTACTTTCGCTTACTCAGGTCTGCAACTAAAAAATAGTGTAGGATTTATTGACTGTTAGATTTTTTCTCACTGAAACCAGAAAAAAAAAATATATATATATATATATATATATATATATATATATTTTTAATTAAATGTATTTTTTTTTTCTTTTTACCCTGAAATCTGGTATTCTATTCTTGAGTAAGAAACCATATTCAATAATGTTTCCACATGGTAATTTAATATTTCTAAGAGTGGAACTCAAAAGTTATGAAAACAGAACACTACAAATAGCAAATGCTCACTATTTGAGGAATTAACAAAAGCAGTTACATACAGAGATAAACTTTACTGTGCTTTAGAAAACTACAAAAATTCAAAGTTTAATCAAGAGGGAAAGTATAATTTGAAACATAGTTACTTGTAATAAAGTATGGGGGGTTACTTTTCATCGCAGTATAGGGCAAAATTGGGAAATTTCATCAGTGGCCACTGGTCAGTAAGACTAGTTTTTCAAGTGGCCACTTTGTTTAAACTAGCAGCCACTTTTTTATTTAAAAATGTGAAATAGTTAATATTTCTATAAGTATTAATTTAAGACAGAATGGTCCAAGTAAATATGCTAATAAAATGTATTGGAACCTAAAAAATTAGAATCTTTAATGAAATGTAAGTAAATTTTATTCTCATTGTATTCTGTCCTTGTACAAAAGTAGCCAGAAGGTGGCCACTGATAGGCAATTTTTCACTGGCCACTTATTCTCATATACTGGCCCTGTGGCCAGTGGCTAGTGCTAATTTTGCCCTTTACATCGCAGTTGTACTTTTCTAAGACAAACTGCCCATGTTTTTGCAACATTACTATACATTATGGAGGTAAAATGGAGGTTAATTTTAGATTCAACACCTTGAAAAAACATTCAATTAATCAGCTATAACGAAATATTGAAAAATGCAGCATAGTAGTGCAACCTATAGGGCAATTTACACCAAAAACTAAACAACATTAATATATATCAGAAACTGTCTGAAGCTGTAGTTTGATTTTTAAAAAAAATCGTCCTTGAGGTAAAGCTATTGCGATAATCATGAATAATGCAGCATAGCAGCATCATCTGTTGAGCAATTTACACCAAAAAGTAATGAGCATGAAGTTATGTCAAAGATTAACTTAATCTGAAATTTTATAAAAACACATACATTAGTTTGAGATAGAACTACTCCGGAAATTACGAATAATGCAGCATAGCAGCGCCATCGGTTTGGCGATATACACTAATAACTAAACATCTCGAGTTTATATCAAGGTGTAACTGAATCTAAAGTTTTGTGAAATTATGTGCATCAGTTCTTGAGATAGTGCCTATAAAATTTGTCACTCACAGAGTGACAGATATTTTCTAAAAACCATCAAAACGTGTTCAGGACTTTTTAAAATGTTTAAGTACACCAAAAACTGGAAGTCAAATTTTTCACGAATTCAATACTTACTTCTTGAAAAGATAGATTAAAGTAATAAATGCATACTTCAAAATTTTATGTTGAATTTTTAATTTTATCATTTCCATCAATCGGCATATTATTGCAATAATTTTACACATTATTTAATTTTTAAAAAGAGAAGTTGCATTTAATTACTTGTCTAGATTTTTTTCATGTAATCAAGTTTTTGTGAAATTGTGAACTTTTTGTATATACTTGTCCAAAATATATTCAGAATTTTTGAATAAGAAATTATTACTATATTTAGGTTCCTATTTAGACATTTTTAATAAGGTTATTTACATATATATATGCAACTTAATAAGATTCAGCTGCTGTATGGCATGAGATTTTTTTTCTTCAATCACTGCACTTGCGAAAGATTCAATTTGTTGATAAAACTTTTTCTGAAATGTCTATTTTCAAGAGAAATTTCGCAAAGGGTCTTGTGTTTCAAACAAGAAAAAAATGTGAAGGATCCTTTCGAGTCTTCTCAAACAGATTTCTGCTCAGAGATCAGATTACCCACATTAAAATTTCCATGTGAGACACTCAACATAAAAATAAATAAAATAAAAAGTATGAGAATGTAGCTATTACAAAATTTTCACTATATTATTTCATAAATGAAATTTCAATTTTTCCAGTTCGTAAAAATTGAAAAATAAGCCTTCGGAAAAAACCCGAAAAAAACCGGTTTTTTTCCCAATTTTTCCTGTTTTTTTCCAAGCATTCCCATCTCTAGTTACAACATAATTATTTTTTACAAGATATGATATTTAATATCTGGGTCATTCCATGCCAAATCAACCAAAAAAATTCAATATTCAACCTGACCATTTCCGATTTCAATGAAACTGCCAGGGATCATTCTCAATGATGATATAAATTAGAGCATATTTTTATTTTTTGTTTATCGCTTTAAATTTTTATATAATTTATTATTTAAATTTTGAAAAATCATTTTTTGACTTGCATAACTATTTTCAATTTTAAATTTCTCAAGTTCTATCAAACATAGAAAATTTTATGATCACTCATTTCAAAGAGGAGTTTATAAGGTTTAATTTGATATGCAAGTCGACTATGTATAGTTAAAATAAATAAAATTTTAATTTTTTTTAAATTTAAAATTTGACAATTTTTTAGATAGTCATTTTTAAAAAAAATTTAAAAAATTGTATGTTTGTTGTAATATTATACGCTTTAAATTCTGAAATTTTTAGAGTGGGATCTCAATGGGATCAGGATTTATGAAATAAAAGCTGAAAATTACCATACAAATTTTAAATAAATAGCAAAATAGACAATTAAATTGCTATTTTAATGGTAATTTTTGCTTTTATTTAATAACTCCTGATCCCATTGAGATCCCACTCTAAAAATTTCAGAATTTTAAGCTTATAATATTACAACAAACATACAATTTTTTCAAAATTTTTTTAAATGACTATCTAAAAACTTTTAAAATTTTAAAAAAATTTAAATTTTATTTATTTTAACTATACATAGTCGACTTGCATATCAAATTAAACCTTATAAACTCCTCTTTGAAATGAGTGGTCATAAAATTTTCTATGCTTGATAGAACTTGAGAAATTCAAAATTAAAAACATGTAAGCAAGCCAAAAAAAATGATGATTTTTCAAAATTTAAATAATTAACTATATGAAATTTTGATGCTTTAAAAAAATTATGAACATATATTCTCATTTATATCATCGATCAGGCAGGATGATTCCTGAGAATTTCATCGAAATCTGAAAGGGTCAGGTTGAGTCGCTGGTTGATTTGGCATGGAACCCATCTTGTTTTTTGTCTGTATGGACTTTGGTGCATGTATGCAACTGAGAGAAGGCATGTCATATGAAAAATTATATTTGTGGATTCTCCTTTAAAATGAAGGCAGTTTAGAAAAATATCTTATTCAGTGTTCTCGCTGTCGCTCGCCAATGCGCCAAATTGCGACTAAATTCTTCATTTGGCAAGTAAACAAGCGATTAGATTCGCCAAATTGCTAGTGCTCAATTTTTGCTTTTTCTTTTTTGTTTTTCATATATATATATATATATACATATTTTTTATAATTGTAACACATAATTGAAATTAGATTAATAACAATCACTATCACAGTTATAAAAAACTTAGATTATTTTAAAACATATTGAAAAAAAGGGGGTACATTAAAGGATTAAAGATAATTTTTTTGTACTACAAGGCGAATCTATTTTGCTAATACTTTTTTCATTTGGCGAATGTATTTTATTTTTAATTCGCCAAATTACTAATGTTGGTCAAATGTCAGCGAGAACACTGATCTTATTATGAAAAGTTAGAGGAATACATGAGCATTACTGCAGAACCGTTGGTAAATCTTTTTGGTCATTAACTTTTTGACAGTAAAAGTAAGTAAAAATGGATAAGGAATGGTCTTATGTGAAGAATTGATGACTCAGAAGCTTGTTGTTCAATGAAGATGAGTAGTTAACTAGAGTCTAGTTTTATTTTTCAAATAGGGAGATGTAGTAAGGAAGGCAAACTGATCACCAATACACAAAATATTCCCGAAGAGAATCATCATTTAAAAATTCATTGACATTAGATACTACAATAATTTTAGCTGGCTACATTTATTCATGAAAGAATAGCTTAATCTTTAAAAAAATCTGAATTGAGATGTGTGAAATTAAATTGTGTCAGTGATTTAAAACTTTTTAAAAGGACTGAGACATCCCTTATAAAAATTGAAGTTTGAAAAACTTCACTTTCAACTATGAAACATGCACTAAAAAGGGCCTGGATATTATGAAAAAGCTCACATCATCAAATATTATTACTTCTAATATTCATTAAAAATTCTTTAAAATTCTGTTGAAAACTGAAATGCACTAGTAGAAGTACTGTATAAATTGGGGCTACAAAATTTTTATTAAATTATATTTGAATTCATTAATTAAAATAAAATGTCGTAACAAAACGAGAAATGAATTAAAACTCCACAAAATGTGAAATTACATTTTTTTTTTTTTTGGCTTGGCAAACATGCAGCTTTTTTATGACATGGGTAAGATAAAGTTATGTGTAAATAGAGATTTCATTTTTATATGTATTATTATTCTTTGTATGAGTTTTAATAATTGAAATGCTTTATGAATTTGTAGCTATTATTGTCTCAATGCCCATGGAGAGAATATAAATCTGAACAAGGAAGAATATATTACCATAATATTCAGACCAAGGAATCTCGCTGGACTATTCCAAAAGAATTGGAAGAATTAAAAAGTATGCATTATAAATGAATAACTTTTTCTCGTTGTATTCATAAATTTACTGTAGATTTTTAAAATATGCTTATTTAAAGATTCCACTTCTCATCTTTTTCAGGTATGATTTCTTCTAAAGAAGGAACTGAAAGGTGAATATTTTTAAAATGTGCCTTTATAAAGTATTTGTCTTTAGAACTTTGAAAAATTATTTTTTAACAATAATCAAGTATTACATATCATTTTAAAGCTAGAAGTCTCTTTTATAAAAAAATTTAAAAACATTTTTTTTTTCCAAAAAATAAAAACAATTTTAGAGCCATTTTATTTGTTGCATTATTAAAAAATATGTTATGTACAGGACATTTATTTTTTGTCAATATCTTGAAAAATATTTTGTTTAATTTAAAAAGTTTAGGCAATGTATTTCTGTTAAACAATAACATATTAAAATAAATATAAAAAAATAAATAAATAAGGGGAAAAAATAATCTTTTTTTAAAAATTTGCATTGATTAATTTTGTCTTATCCCTATGTCATAAATATTGTTTTGTATTATTTTAGTTTGTATTTTATTGTATTATTATATATTATTTTATTATTTATCATTTTTAATGATGTTATGTAGTTAATAAATGTACATTAAATTACTGTTTGAAGGCAATGGGCTGTTTACAACAGTAAATATGATTGTCAATTAACAGAATTATGCAAAACGGATTGAAACTTACAGATGCAAGTTTTTTAGCACTGCAAAATTTAAAAAACTATCAGTTTTATTTTCTAACCTATGTTGTTTCTGTTATTCAACTATTTTTGCTTTTAGAATGGCAGCTTTTTTTTTTTTTTTTTTTTTTTTTTTTTTCCCACGACCCATAAATATATCAAGTTATAATTTTTATAATTATTCATACCATTGCAGTTACTGATCATAATGTGTTGAAAATTGTTAACACAATGTGAAAAATGAAAATTGTATAAATCATTTTATAAAGAAAAGGAAAAAATGCTTTGTTCTAACTATAGAATGTTCAAATTTTGTAATAAGCAATCATTTGTACATGAATAAGATATTTATGAAATAGTATTGCTCAGAACAAGTTCTTACAAACTTGTATGCTTGTTTTCTTTGTTGTAGCCCATCAAAATCATCTGCTGCAAATTCTTCTCCAGTTACTTCTAGTACTGCTACTGCTAGTGTTGCATCTCCAAATGTTGCAACTGCTGCAAATTCAAGTTCTCCAGCTGTAGCATCACCACTGTCTGAGAGTGCTCAAAATATTGCCAACATTCAACTTCCCTCGACAGCTGCTCCTACTTTAAATAATGAAAATGTTGGCACACCACCTGATCAAGGGGAAGGTGAAGATAGGTAAGATGTTGTGTTTAATAGGTACATAGTGATACTGCTTATGTACTATGGGCATCAATTATGTAAAAGTTTTGAGGATGTTATTTACAAAAATTGTAATGAGCTCTTGATGAGCAATTGATTCTCACACTCGCTGAATATTGTGACTCATCAGCCGTGTGATAGTTATTAATATAATTTGCAATGGTGCAACACAAATTTGCATATTCTTTTACAGTTTTTATAGGAAGGTAAATTGGGAATAATTGCAAAACTTGGACACAATAAAATAGGAATCTTGAAGAATAACAAACTGGTTGCAGGTCACATTGTTTGTTAACTTTAAAATTCAGAAGTAAGTGGAGATTTTCTTATTTGGTCATATGCTAAATTTTAATCTAGGCTAGTTTTGAAACTCGATAACACATTTAAAAATGAAAACTAGGATCTCTTAAGTGAATAAGAGAACACAACACCCAACCAGGGATGTAGTGGAGGGATATATGCCATATACCTTCTGGATTATTTTAAGGAATGCTGTATACCTTTTGCTTAGAGCATAGACCCTCTGTTTTCTTTACGGCTACACCATTGCATACAACATGTAACAAAGTGATACCTCCTTCAAACAAATATAAGATAAAGAAAGCACGCACAGCATAAACAAACTATACCCCATTAAACTGTCGGCTGTAAGAGGAGAGAAGCATTGGCAATCAATGGAATCTTTCATGGAAAAGAGACATTATTCTCATGCCAACAGGAAGTAGACATTGGGTGGCAGAACAAAGGCCTTAATAAGCTTAGAAACTAAATGCTTTAGAATGGCGGGAAAAAAAATACCAGGAATAACTGATTAAAGTATTAAAATTACCTGTGAAAAATGCCACACTGCTCTATTTAATTACTTTTTTTTTTTTTTTTTTTTATGAATGCAATGTTTTACTTAAAAGTCATCTTTGCTTTCTACTCAATATGTAAATTACTATTATTTTCTATCTGGAAGTGGCATCTAATATTAAGAAATTCTTTAAACATTATTTTATCCAGGGGTGCGAAAATTTCTTGAAAATCTAGGAGCCAGTTACTATCGATAACCCCGGTAGCAGAAAGTTCGAGATGGGAGACAGACGTCGCAGATTTTCATTTCTCTTTTGCAGATTATTTTTCCATTGAACTTTTATTTTGCTTTATATTATGTTTAGCTCTTTATTACTTAATACAAAAACTTCAGATTATTAATAAAAAATACTAGAGATAAGTTCTTTGATTAATTAATGCTTTAATTGTAAAATACTTTATCTGCAAATTATTTTATGCCCCTGAAGTATCTGTCGCAGACACTTGCAAAACTTTCTGCTACTGGATCGATAACAAATTTATAAAACAAAATTCGGTATAAGTTAATAATGGTAAACACAAATTACTCCTTTTAATTAAATTTATTTGACAGATAAAAAATTTTCTTGTATAAAATTGTAAAATTATACAAAATACAGATATAAAAAAATTGGAAATGCTGATAAAAAAAACTGGAATATAATAATTATCACTAATAATAAAAAATAATTTAAAATGACATTTCCTAAGAGTGTCAATTACTGGCACATCTAACCTATAAATCAATGTGATGTAGCTTATTGTTTGTCCTCATTTGCAGCTAAATTTTTATGAGATTTATGGCCGCTCAGATGCCTTGTTGTTTTCGATGAAAAGTACCAGCGTTCAACCGCTTTTGTTGGGTCAAATGCTTCTACAGAAGGCCCATTTAAATTTATTAATAGTAAATCATTTAAATATTCAGACGTTAATGTAGAGCAAAACTTATTCTTGATGAAATTCATAGTACTGAATCCTCGCTCACAGGATGCAGTTGCCACAGGTATGACAGACACAATTTGCATTAATTTTGATAAATGTGGAAATCTTGAATCATTTTTCATAGACTTGATCAAAAGTTCACTAAATTTCATATCTTTGCACAGTACCTTAAATTCATACCACTCATCAAGAACAAGACTTTCAGTTGTTTCCAAATCAATATTCGATGAGATAAAATATTTTTGGAAATGATTTATTAATAATTTAATTTCTTTTATTCCAAAATTTTGAAGTTCTTTTCCACTGGGCCAGGAAAATGTATCGAATATTTTGGTACACATTTCTATACTATTTTCATCAATAGTGAACCTCTGGTTGATATATTTTGAGGCATCATCAATAAGCTTCTTTTTAGTATTTTCTATCTGAACTTTAGTTGACTCACAAAATCCAGATAGTTCTATTTCTTTAAATTTGCCTTCAAGAGATGTATTTTTGACAAATATATCTTCATAATGTCCAGGTACGGTTGATAATATACTTAAATCTTCAACAGTTTTCTTAACAAATGACTGAACGCTGGAAATAACAATGTCTTCTTTCTGGAAAATGAGAGACAATTTTTTTACAATTATCAAAAAATCTAACAAAAAATGTGTTATTTGGATAAATTTAAAACATTTCAAGTGCTTTAACAGACCTTTAGCTTCTGCTGAAGCATTGCCCTTTTCATTAGCAGCAATTGTTTCCAGGTGAATTATGATTGATTTCCAATCCCTGACAAGAGCAGTTAAAGCACCTACTTTGCTGGCAACCCATCTAACATTATAGAGATATTGAAGTTTCAAAATCTCTTCCTCTAAAACTGCTGAAATCTTTTTCAGTTCTCTCATTCGTTTACTTGATGAATTATAAAATTTATATAGTTTTTTTAGCACACAATTGATTACATCAATACTTTTTATGTCTTTTACGACATCCAGAATACTTAAATGCAACCTATGTGCAACACAATGAATCCCAATTAAATGGTTAAGATTTCGTCTAACTTTTTGGACAAATCCATTTTCAACTCCAATCATAGTTGCAGCTCCATCTGTTCCAATTCCGATAAGCTGATTGTTACACAGTAGTTCTGCAATACCAAGTTTATTTAATTCATCTTTGACAGTTTCAAAGTATCCATCAGCAGTTGCTGAATCTAGAGGAATGATAGATAAAAATCTGTCTTGCACTGCATAATTTTTAACGTATCGAAGATACAGCAAAATATTTTCAATGCTACCTTTGTCAGTTGAGGCATCTAGCAAAAGGCTAATATATTTCTTATTTTTTATTTCAGAAATAATTTCTTTTCGAATAACTCCTGCAATGTGGGAAACAAATAATGCACATTGTGTTCGATTATTATATTCTGTTCTCATTTCTACATCCAATTTTTTTTACCAATTCTAGGATGCTTTCAATGTCTAAAAATGGCTTATTATTTTTGGCAATATAATATGCACAGATGAAAATGTTTTTCAGGTGGTTTAGCATATTTTTATCACACTTCTTCAAACATGTTGCAAAAGGTGTCGTTTCCGGCAAATTTAAAGCTTTTTCAGCATCTGCGCATTTTTTATGTTGGAACGATTTATCGTGTTTCTTGAAAGTTTCCAATTTGAAGGGAACACTACATCCACTTACAACTTTTGAATTGCAATCGGCGATATCGTGAAATAAATTACAAGTTCTGCATTTGGCTATACCAGTATTCGCATCATACTCCAGCCAAGGTAGTATGTTGCACCATTCTTCTTTAAACTTTCGTTTCTGCACATTATTTTCAAGTGATAAATCCACATTTTTCGATGAAATTGGAAAATTTTCCAAATTTTTTGTCGGCACTTCATTTTTTTGCAGAGTATCGCTATTTTCCGATATTACCTTTTCTGGAACAGAATAAGTTTGTTTATCAAATCTATCACTTGAAAAAAAATTGGTTAAACGCATTTGTTTAACAATTTTAGCTGCATTACTTGTTGATTCTCCTGAACGCTTCATTTTCTATCAATAATACGAAACATGCAGCACATGGTTTTATCGCTACTAAGCATCCAAACATGCCTGTATTCCGGAGAACAGCGCCCGACCAAATACAATTGCGCATGCGCATTACTACGTTCAACATACGAACATCGCACAGCTTCGACAGCTTCAACTTATTTCCCCGGCAAAACTATTGGCAGGGCGAAGCAAGCCTCCATCCGACAATCGTGGCGGAAGCCGTGTTGTTGGTAAATAAGGTTATGCAATCCTCCCGATAGCGATTTGCAATGTCTTAATTTTCCCAACATTTCTGTAAATATCGGTCCGATTCAGTAAAAGAGAACTTCGTTTTTTTTTTTCCTTTCCACATGGGGAAAAAAAAAAAATATATAACTATTTAAGATTATAAATACGATTTTTTTTCGTCAGAAATATCTAGGCGCCAGTGTCGAAAATTTAGTCGCCCGGGAGACCTGGCACCCAGTATTTTTGCACCCCTGATTTTATCATTACAGCTATCATAGGTGTCTTTAACCCCTTTTTTCCTGGATGAAATAGTTTCATAGAGCATGTATCTACTTATAAATACACTGGGAGGAATAGAGTTAATGCTTAAATTAAAATTGTGTTCATCTTTGCCATCTGCTTTAAAAAATAGAAAAGTCTTTTCAAAATTTCCTTGTTATACAATATTTATTTTTCTATATTCAGACATAAAACAATTATTCATTATGATATTGAAATATACAATCATAAAAATAGCAATCCCAACAAAAAGTTTTCTCCTTAATGTTTTGTCCGGAAAAAAAGTAGTGATATCTGTAGTTCATTCAAGTTAAAAGCCAAACATCCTAAATCTTTTATTGAAAATGGCTTCCTGCGACTTGGCCGTTAATGCTTTCTAGAGGGCTTTCAACTTAATAATAAATCACATATTTATGAATTATTTAAATATAAAAAATAATACCAGAATGCAAAGAGACATTCACATGAAGACATTATAAGTAAAATATTTCTGATAAGTACCATTGAGTTTCAACAAACATTAGTTTTGATTACAAATCATTTAGTCCACTTATGATTTAATTGTCATATTATATGCTCTAAACCTAAAATCATTTATACAAAACCCCAAAAGTAAAATAAAGTTTACTTTTTTCAAATTTCACAATGCGTTACATTATATTTTAATGTGTAATATAAAAATCTTGTGCATTGAAAGATTTTTTTTTTTTTTCATTTGAACATTTATTATAGTTTGTTTGCATATATTAACAGTAGAGGTCTGCACGGGCCGGAATTTCCAGGCCCGGCCCGGCCCGTTGTAAAACTCAAAAGTTCGGCCCGGGCCCGGCCCGGCCCGTTGTAAAACTCAAAAGTTCGGCCCGGCCCGTACAAAAATCAGCGAAAACAGGCCCGGCCCGTTTTGGCCCGTTACAATTTCTACGATTTCTTAAAAATTCAGATTTTTATCATATAAATAAGATTTCTTTAAAGAATGCTGCATACATATCTATGGAATGATTTTACAGTATATTTTGCAGGAAATACACATTAACAACATTAATGATTACTTAGATTCTTAGGCTTTCAACATTCGAATAAAGATTCATTAAAAAATTAATATGGCTTAGAATAAAAGAAAAAAGAAAGAAAGTTAAAAACATCGTTAATTTTGAAGCTGTTTCATAAAAAAGGATTTATAAATATATTTCTATATTATTTTATTATAAGTTTCAAATCCAAATTTATTCTTTAATTCAAAGAAGTCCTTTCTGTTACATTTCTAAATTCATTTTTTTTTTTCCTCAGAAACGCATAAGATTAGCAGATATCTATTTTCAGAAACTATATAATCGAATGGCGTTATCCATTTTTTGATACAAGCAATTTAAGAATACTGCAAACAATAAAATACTGTCATAATTAGCGTTTTGAATAGAATTTCCGGAAGCAATAGCAAGGGAAGGGAGAAAAACCTGCAATCATTTGAGAAACTATTATATCTCAACAAGTATTTTATTTACCAACAATGAAAAACGCTATTCGATTCCAAATCCCTTCAATAGTTAGGCTTATCACTTTTCTACTTTTACAATTAAAAATTAAACAGAAAATGTGCCAAACTTTCGCATTATTGAGAAATTAATTTAAATTCATCGAGATATATCCGAAGACTAAGCTAACAAAAGTTCTTTATCGCTGTTAATAATTTTACAAATCATGTTTTGCCAATAATTAAGTCTAGTACCGGACCGGCCAGTCTGTATGTAGAAAAATAATGCAAGCGTGATCTCGGACCGGCATGAGTCAGCTAAAAAAATATTAAAATGGGTTACACATAATGTAATTCTCCGATGCCGATACACTGTGCATTTTTATATTGATGCTGTCAAACTAGTATGGCCACATTTATACTTATTCTCGTTAAAACCATTTTCGTTGAAAATAGCTCATATTTTATCGTTTCAACTGAAATCTTCCGGCAGGCCCGAAATTTTTTTTTATCGGCCCGGCCCGGCCCGTCAGGCCCGTTCAATTTTTTTGCCGGCCCGGCCCGTTTATGTTGTTTGTCGGCCCGGCCCGTTGAAAAAACTATTCTAAATCTGCCGGCCCGGCCCGTTAGAAAATTCGAAACGATTCAACCGGCCAGGCCCGGGCCCGTGCAGACCTCTAATTAACAGGTATTGCAATAAGGTTAGAATGCACTTATTCACTTTGAACTGTTAAAAACTTATACTAATTATGTTTTAACAATTAGCTCTGTTGAAATATTATCTTCTGAATACAGCTATTTTGTTATTTTTAACATCTAAGCATTTAAATAGCCTGCAGTGGTTTATGTGCATTTTTAAATTGTGTGTTTTATTTCTGTATTTCATGTCACAGAATGCCTAAAATCCTCAGAAAATGTAGTTGGCATGCAGCTTATTTGTATGTACAGTAGAACCCCGATAATTCGGATTAACTGGGACCAGACCCAATCCGGATTATCAAAAATCCGGATTATCCGGAGAATAAGAAAAGAAAATGGAATAAAATAAAACATACTTACAAAAATCACCTTTATATTAAACTTATTGAATAATTACAGACAGTAAAAATGTTTACTTTGCTTAATTCTTCCGAAAAGATTTCAGAAAAAGTTTTTTTTAAATTCTGAATATGATGATGAAACAAATTAATGTTATGGAAATTAGCCAATCGCTTCTCAAACTTGAAAAAAAAATGACCAAATCAATCCGGATTATCCGGAGATCCGGATTAACAGGGTCCGAATTTACGGGGTTCTACTGTACTTTAGAATTAGAAAATCCCTCTAGAAGGCATTAATAGTCAGATCGCAGGAAGCCATTTTCAATGAAAGATTTGGGATATTTGTTTTTTAATTTGTACAAACTTTGGATATCACTACTTTTTTTGGTTATAACATTAAAATGAACTTCACACCTTTTTTTAAATAAACTTTTTGTTTGGATATCACTACTTTTCATATGTTTTGCTAAACTATAAGTTATCGTTTTCTGTGCACATAAAAATGGTACATTTGGTATTTCATTATTGGATATTCACATTATTTGCTTCTGATTAGAATACATAAACCAAACTCTAAATTTGTGTTAAAAAATGTTAATATAGCGTAAATTGTGCATGTTGGCAGGTAATTGTTTTTTTCAGCTGGACTTTGAAAATGCAATGGCAGTATATTTATTTCAGGAAATATCTATAAAAATTTTAACATAAGAAATTTGTCTATGTATTTATTTTGTATTCAATACAATATAGTTTACAAAATTTCGGCATAAATGTCATAAACTTTGTTTCATGTGTAATTTCCTTTTTCCTGAGTGGCATAATTGTAAAGAGGCAAAAAATATTAATTTTAAAAATTTAAGTTATCATTTTTTACTTTTATGTTTTCTCTATGCATACATTAACCTCTTTTAAAATAATTATAATCAATAACAAGGGATGCCACTTTTCAACCAAATAGCAGATTTCTGCATTCATTAAAAAAATATATATTTTTTAGTATCCGTGATTTTTGTCAAGTGATTTTAGTAGAACAATTGCGAAATAAAGCATTGATTTCAGTCGAAAGGTCACAAAATAAAACAGTGATTTTGATTGAAGATCATGAAATAAAATAGCCAATCATAGAACCATTTTCCTTTTGCATTGTCCAAGACATTAAAAATCCTTTTGGTCTAATCAAGGAAGCCAATCATAGGAAACCTTGTCCTTTTGCTATCTTAAAAGTTCACGTGATAAAATCTCTCAAAAGCCATTCATTGCTGATTATTCTATGAATATTTAAAAACATCTGGCTTCGATTCTTCACAGAATATATTTTATCGTTTGAATTTTTTATAACGCTCACAGTTGCAGAGATTAAAGCAATAGAATCCATTTTTAGCAGGGTTGGAAAGGTTTTTCCTACCCCCGGTAAATACCATGGTAAAAACTGGTATTTACCATCCTGGGAAATACTATGTTTTTCCCACATGGGAAAAACCTATTTTTAAAAACAAATATAAATTCAACACAATCTTTAAAAATGTCAAAATAGAGCTTAAGTAAATAGCTTTAAAGGATTCTTCAAGCATTCTGTTATAGACTAGACAAAGATCTGATAACAACAAACAATTTAAACAAATATGATGAATTTCTGTTTATAAAACATATTTTCTGTAAATATTACACCTAACCAAAATTGCAAAAAACTAGTTGGATGTGGCAGTCCGAAAACTTTCTACTATCTCAAACATGTTAATACTTCCTGAAAATGCAGCATAGCAGTAGCACCAGTTAGATAATTTACACCAAACTCTAGCCAGTAACAATATATATCAGTTTTTGACTGACTCTGAAGTTTGAAAATCCATGCATTAGTTTCTGAGATAGAACTATTGCAGAAATATTAAATTCTGCATAACAGAACCACTTGTTATTTGTTTGGGTAATGTACACCAGAAACAAATCAGGACCAATTTTTATCAGGAGCTATTTTAATCTGAAGTTTGATAAAAGTCCATGCATTAGTTTTTGAGATATATCTATTGTGAATTCTGAAAAATGTAGCATAACCAGGCCACTGGTAGAACAACTTACACCAAAAATGAAACAAAGCAAACCTATATCAGTGACTAACTGAATCTGAAGTTTGATAAGAATTCGTGTTTTAATTCTTAAAATAGAGCTATTGCGATAATCAAGAATAATGCAGCGTAGAAGCATCAACTGTTGAGCGATTTACACTTAAAGTAATGAGCACCAAATTATATAACTGAATCTAAAGTTTTATTAAAATACAAATATTAGGTGTTGAGATAGAGCTATTGTAAGAATCATAAGTAATACAGCATAACATCATTTATTTGTTGAGCAATACCAAAAACTAATGAGCTTCAGTTTATATCTAACTGAATCTAAAGTTTTGAAAAAAATTGTGCATTAGTTCTTGAGATAGAGTACCCACAAAATTTTTTACACATACAGACATTTTCTAAAGACCACCAAGTCATATTCAGGACCTTCTAAAACATAAATGTATCGAAAACCAGAAGTCTATATATTTCATGAATCTAATATTTTCATCTAGTAAAGATAGATCTGTTAAACACAATTTTAATTTTCTTCTACTTAAAAAGTAATTTTATTTAAATGTAACACGAATTATTTATTGCTTATCTTGATGACACTGATATTTTACAAAATTTTAAAGTTTGTTTTTGTGTTCTAAAATATTTATATAAGAAATTCATTATTATTTAAAAACTTATATGAGCAAATTTTATGTTTCATACAATAATTCAGATTAACTTACATATTCCTTTCCTACAGAATAATTTTAAATCTAAGGGAAATTTGTAATAGCTACATATTTTTTACTTTAATTTTAGACATTTTACATATATTGTCTTTCTGAAGTTTTTCCCGGTATTTACCACTTTTTCCCAATATTTCCCGGTATTTACCAGTTTTTCCCACTGGGATGGGAAAAACAAGTTTTGGACGGGAAAAAGCCAACCCTGGTTTTTAGAATAACGAAAACAACATTTATTGAAAATAACAGCTGGAATAATGAAAATTGCTTTTATCAAACAAATAGGTAGAATACTGAAAATGAAATGAGGGAAAAATGTGTTTTTATTCTAAAGTACGTGAAGTTAGTGAATGACGCTTGCAGATTATTAAAAAGCAAGGAGATAATGTCGGCTATCTTTGGTCATATTTTTAATGGGAAGGAATCTCTGTTTGAAAAATGGAATTAAAGAGATTTACGGATTTAATTGTTGATATAAAGCTGTTTTATCACTCGGGTATGGGACATAATCTTTTGTTGATGTAGTTAGATGGGTAAAACGGTGGCAATCTTTGAGTTTCAATATTTAAAAGGGATATTACTATGTACTCATGGTATTTGGGGAAGGGGGGAGTATTCTGGCGCTATGATTTTTATTTAATAAAATGTTTATTGCTTTTATTATTATTATTATTATTATTTTGTCAATATTGCGTCGTTAGAAAATACGAACTGGAAAACATCACTTTTGTAATTGTATTTTACTGGAAAAAAAAAGAGAAGAAAAATAGCCTGGTGAGGACACAACCATTCGAAAAGGGATGGGGGGGGGGGGAAAGGGGGGCGGTCCTGACGGACGTGGAAATTTATAGGGCGACAATTTTATACTACCAACGTCATTTTTTGGCCTGTCACAAGTTTTGGGGAGGGGATTTTAAATACATGCTTGCACATACCAAATTTGTGGGATGAATGACATTTGATAAAAAATATACCAGTAATGTTTCGTGCTCTTGTGGGATAAGCTTTGAATATGCGCTGACAGATATTGATTCGGGGATGTCAAAATTCGAACTTCAAATCAAGGTGCTAACAAATAAAGATCTTTTTTTTTTTTTTTTTTTTTTTTTTTTGAACACATTGCATTGTTAAAATGGTGTTGTTTTTATGGAGGGTATTTCTGATCATTTAGAAAAAATTAATTTCTAAACTGTCAGTTTTGGAGTCATTGTAACAGTTGTAAAAATGCTTTAAACTTTCTTCTGCATCATATAAATATTAATTTACATTAAAATAATTATTTTTTAAATTGTTAAGAAACTACATATTTTATACAGTGTTCAGTAAGTTTCCTATAACTTTTATTTAGAAAAGGTTTTTATGTGTTTTAACAAGTAGATCAGAAAAAAAAAGTTCTACGGGCAAAATTTACTGAGTTATTAGGATGAGTGAAGCGACTCTTCTACTAGGCCACTCAAATTACATTTTGTCTTACACTTTACAAAAAAACTATTCGGTATTTTAACTTAAAATTAAACACAAAAATAAATTATGATCTGTAGATTTGCACAATATTATTTTTTTTACAGAATAACCTTTAAAAAATTTATTATTTTAATCTATTTTACATGTTTTTCCATTACGGACTAATTTTTGGAAATAAAAAATGAAACGTATATTTTCAGAAGAAAAGAAATCATTGAGTTAGCAATTACAGGTGGAATCATGATTAATTAAATAAATAAAATGTATTTTCTTCATTCTGACAAAATCGTTTGTGCTGATGACATTTACGCATATTAAAAGAATTAAGTCACGATTTTATTATTATTATTATTTTTAAGTGGCAACAAAAGAATTGTAAACAAATAAAATTAATTGTTAAATTCTTTCAAAAGTTGAAATTTGAACCAAGTTAAACATATGTTATTATTTTGGTATATGTAGTATTATTTTAAATAGTTTACCTTTTCATTTTAAACAATTTGCCATTCTAAACAATCGATGGAATAGTTTAGCTCTGTTACAAAAAAAAATGCCCAGAAATGGTACACTTACTGGTTGAAAAGAACGCGAATATGATATATCTTGAAGGCAAGAGGCTAAAATATCAACTACAAAAACGACGGCACAGGTGTCATGCACACAATCACATTGGTGCAATTTTTTCCGATGCAATTTAGCAACAACCTCGTTTTCGTACACTAGTCACCCTACATATTTTTAAAAAGTGAATAACAATAAATTATAAAAAGTTTAATTTATATCCATAGAATAAAATAAACTATATAATTTGAAAAAATAAAATAAAATAAACAAACAATTTATTAATAAATAAACAGCATCAGGGTTACCATATCAAGCAAAATAACGACACTTTGTCGCCAGATAAGTACCCCGGTGCATATATGTCATTGGTGTCTGAAAAAAATATAGTGCTTATGTGGTGCGTATATAACATCTGTGTCAAAACGACAACACGACGAATCTATCTTAACAGGGAATGTATTTACTCGGAAAAATGCTCTAAATTTCGAAGATGCACAAAAAAAATTAGTGTATTTTTTTAAAAAAGTTAAGTTATATTTTTGTAATTTGTCATCACCGATTAGTTTGGCATGCATATTTAATTGGATGGATCTTGTAAGACTTGCCATAAATGAATAGTAAATAATGAACTAAATATTCTTTCTGTAACTAATAATATGGTATATGGATCCTGGTGCACATCCCTAAATATTGAAGAGCTTAACTTTCGTTGAGGAGAAATTAACTGCCCAATTTCATCCAATTAATACTGTTTATTGCATTAAATTTGTCAGTTTGAATACAGTGGGCAAATTATTAATTTTGATCAAGATATTACAGAATTTTGTACTTTATTACCTCATTTCATTGATATTATATCACAGTACATTTTTGGATACTATTTAGTTACCCCATCGACCAAAAATCTAACACTAAATTTCAGAATTAAATTCCAAGGTACCACTTGGTTATCTCGTCGACCAATTTCGCCAAACTACACAAATCGTCAAACTGATAGCTAAATTATACATATTGAGAACATTTTTATTTTAGATAACGAAAAAGTAAATAATTAGTAGAATATTATTAAAAATACAAAGTCGAAATAGAATCACTTAATTGTGTGATGTTTTAAACACCTTTATTGTACAGCTCCTATTCAAAATATTAGAATAATTGAGAAAAAGTAATAAAAAAAAATTATTTGTCATTTATTTATTTTTTATACTAAGTAAATGCAATTAAATTTCTTATAAATTAAATCTGGAATGTTTAGATAAGATTTTAACATTTATAAAATATAAAATACAGCACAATAAATTAGATATACAGCTTCCTTAAACACACCAGAATATTAGAATAAAATTTAGATTGGTTCAAAATATTAGAATATTTTATTTTATGCAACAATATTATCTTATGAATATGAAGTAAATGGTAGTTAATATTTTGTAGCATCCCATTTAGCTTTCATAACAGCTTACAATCGATCTTGCATACTATATACAAGGTGTTTACAAGCATTTCTATCAATATTAGCCCAAATAGACTTTATACGTGCCACTAACTCAGTTTTACTTGAAGGAGGATTTTCTTGAAGTTTTTTATTCATTATACACCATAAGTTTTCGATGGGATTAAGATCTGGTGAATTTGGTGGCCAAGGAAGTACCTTAATGTTGCGTTGGCGGAACCAATTCTTAGTTGACACCGAGGTATGCGGGGACGCTAAATCTTGTTGAAAGATGAAATCATCTTCAAATAAATATTCTGATGATGGAATCATGTAATATTCTAAAATTTCTTGATATATCAGAGAGTTAACCTTTTCGTAGACGATGCATAACTTTCCAGGTCCTTCTGCACTCATACAACCCCAAACCATGACACTAGCAGCAAATTTTACGGAACGTTTAAGGCATTCTTTATCAAATGCTTCTTGTTTCATTCTCCAAACTCGAATACCTTGATTACCATATGAAACACAAAACATACTTTCATCACTAAATAATATATTTTTCCATTCTTCATTGCTCCATAAACGTCTTGATTTACACCAATTCAATCTTATACGCTTTTGTTTTGCAGTCATGAGAGGTTTTGTTTTCGGTACACGAGATTCAAATTTAAATTTATGGAGACGTCTTAATGTTGTCGATGTAGAAACTTCAACTCCTTCTTCTTTCCATTTTCGGTGCAAGAATCGCACACTTTTAAAATGGTTTTTCTTAACTATACGCTTCAGTTTCCTGTCATCTCTAGCAGATGTTTTTGGTTTTCGGCCACCATTTCGGTGATTATTTTGAAATTTTCCAATTTTTGAATATTGTGTTAGTATTTTACTAACGCTCGATTGCGAACAATGTAAATAATTTGCTATAAAACATTGATTTTTACCGTGCCGATACAAATCAACCATACGAAGTTTAGTAGATTCAGGAATATCACTCACACGGCCCATTTTAAGACGAAAAAGAAACTAACTGCAAAAAAGAATACTGATTTTAAATAAAATAGTCTGAATTTAATCAATGATGCCACCAGTTAAGAATTGGTAATAATTAAAGGAGAATTAATGTGAAATATTCTAATATTTTGAACCACTTGAATAAATATTCTAATATTTTGACTTTTCAAAATAATTTTTTTTGCAATTAATCTTTTCAAAAATGATATTAAATTTAAGATAACAAATAAGTTTAATCAACAATAAGTTCTTAATAAAAATATCGTTTGCATATTTTCATTAAAAGACATTAAATTACCAAACGATATTTTCAATTTCTAAAAAAAAGGTAATTATTCTAATATTTTGAATATGAGCTGTATTTAATGTCATTGAATGCGACATTACGGTCATCCATTATTGGCATTTACTCTTATAGTTTGGCGATAATTTTTCGATCGACGAGTTAACACAATAGTATCAATTGGTTATCTAATATTGGTTGGTACTACTTGGTTATCCCGTCAGCCAATTTCGTCAAATTATTGGTCAAATTAAACAAATGAACGTAATTTTTATTTTAAATAACGAAAGAACAAATAAATTAATAAAACATTAATAAGCACACAAATAAAACTTCATATTAAAAATCACTTGATGGCCAGGGATGTAGTGGAGGGTATACGAGGGTGTCAACCGTATACCTTCTGGATTTTTAAAGGAAAACCATACACGCTCTGCTTCTCAAGAAAGCTATAGTACATAGATTCTAGAGTTATACCCTCTGTATTGAGCATATTCTCTCTGTTTCTTTTACGACTATGCCCCTGACGAGCGATTATTTCTGCCACTTGCTGGATAACCTCATTAGAGACTTACTGAGGAAAATAATTTTTTTCACCAGCTGGCTAGAAAAAAAAAAAGCCACAGCCACTTTTATTTGATCATCGAGTCGGCGGGTTGAATATACACATTCATTTATTAGTGCTGTGCGATAACTTTTTAAAAAAATAATGTATTTAAAATAATAAATATTAGAAAGTTCACAAATAATTTAGTTTTTCAATGTTTTCGTAAACTGAATAAATCAGGAACGAGATATATTCATTTAACTGATTTCAGCGTGATAAAATGATTTGGGGGAAAAATAATAAATAATGATACTCTCGATCAAAACAAGTATATTAAATTAACATCCTACTAGGTATTAAATTGAACTAAATTTATAAAATTTGCATATCCAATAATTAATTTAAAAATATTATTCAAAAAGAAATTCCTTAAATGTGTTCTATATTGACATGTTTACCCTATTTTTAGTACGTTCCAAATTTAATAAGAGAAATTCACAAATAAACACATCAGTTAAAGATTAATACGGGAAAAAACTCACAATAACGAAGAAAAAAAACGTGTAATTGTTGACATAAAAAATATCCTCATACAATTCGTTGTTATCGCCAAGCTTTAAGCAATAAGCGTCATTTCTGGCATACTTAAAATGTGGTAACCATTGGACCAATGAGGTTATCCAGCCAGTGGGAGAAATAATCGCTCCTACGCCACTGTATGATGGCGTAACGAACACATGATGCGAGTATAATGTTATGTGAATGTGACATTTTTTATCATCAACTATTGATATTTAATCTTTTAGTTAGGCGGTATCTTTTTTGGTCGATGGGATAATCAAGTAGTACCAAATAATATTTTTAAAAATATTGTTATTTTCTAATGAAAATATATTAATAAGGTTATCTAATGAAATAATACTTCGCGAATCCAAACAAAGCATGGCTTTTGCTAGTGATACTTATAAATATTCAACGAGGAAAAATGCATTTTTGGTGCAAGAAAACTGTAATAATATGTGAAATGTAAAGTATCACAACTAATTTTTTGTCTTGCAAAAATTAAAGTTTTAACTCTATGTTGATTTTAAAGGTGCATGTTTATCTGAACTAAAACAGCCTCTATACTTATGTATCAAAATTATTCAAGATACCTTAATTAATGGCCCTATAATTAAAATGTCTCTTGACAGCATAGTCTCATCGATTAGTTATATGTTACAAAAATAACAGGTTGTTGAAACCTGTTACCTGTGAATGTGTGGAACAATGTAACCTGTTAAGCAAAAATAACTATATTTCCCATCTCTAGTTTATACCTAAATTGATTTAAAATAATGCTATATAAAATTCCTCACTGAGTTCACTGCATCTGTTGCTGTGTTACTTTAATTCATATAAAATACTGTGGACTAAAGAAATATTATTTTTATTTACCTATATAGGTTTTCATGCCAATGATTTAACAGCATATTTCAAACTGTTTGACAGATGGGCATGTAGAAAGACAAGTGTTAAGAATTTACAAAAAAAAAAAAAAAAAAATCTTTTTTTTTTTAAGATAGTTAAAAAATAGTTTCTTATCATTTCCTTTATTATAAATTTAACTTATTTTAAACAATATAGTTTACAAAATTAAAGCATAAATGTTGTGAAAAATGCTGTTAATTTTAGTTTTAACATAATTTCCTCTTTTTGTTGTTTTCTGAGTGACATCCCTGAATAACTTACGTTGCACATGCAGGTATGCGTCACATCCACCTTCATATTGTAATCAGCTTTTTTTGGCCAACTTGCATGTTCATGCCTGAGTCAATATTTCCATACAGTAATCTTTGACTTATTTAATTACAACATTATTTATAAAATGATTTATTATTATAAAAAATAGTAGCATTTAAATGTGCAGAAGACAATCATTCTAGCACAAAGCTCTTAGATGCAATGTTTACTTTTTTGAAAATATAAATTATTCAGTGTCTTTTGTATATTTTTCACATACATTTAAAAATATGTTGTGCTAATCATGCAGTCAGAGCACAAAATGTACTATTATAAATATTTTTACTCATTATTAATATAATTGCATATTTTTTGGAAGATTTTATTTTATGTTGCTTTTCTTTTCAGAAATGAAGATGATGAAGAAGACCCATCCAAACCATTAGTTTATAAAGACAAAAAAGAAGCTATTGAAGCATTTAAAGATTTGCTGAAAGAAAAGGTATTTCCCAAACTATTAAAAATGTTGTAAAATCTGAAATAATTTTAAAAATTATTTATAATTTCTAAAATTTATGATGATTAATTAATACATAGCATTTTGTTCCCAATAAGAATAATTTTTAGTTTGTATACTTTTTGATATTTTCCCTTCTAAATTTCATTTCAGAATGTACCCAGTAATGCAACTTGGGAACAAGCTTTGAAGCTTATTGCTAATGATCATCGTTATGGCACTCTCAAGAAATTAAATGAAAAGAAACAAGCTTTTAATGCTTATAAGACTCAAAGAGCTAAAGAAGAAAAGGTATGCATTATCTATGAACTAATATTTGAGGATTATAGATTTTAAAAAAAAATCAGAGTTTTTAAAATCTTTTTAAATTTGAAGAAAATCATGATAATCCACATTTGCAATTTATTTTAAATAGAAATTTCTTTTGATCTTCACCAAAATCTCCATGATCTTCACCACAATTGATCTAAAAAAAGAAAAAAAAAACCTCAAAGTGCATTGGTTTATTTTTTGTTTTGTTAATTAACCTCCTCAGTCCTGAGACAAATATTACGTGGGGCTACAAAAACCAGTTTAAAATTATCTCCAAAGATGCATCAGTCTATATATTGATGGGTCTAATATACACACATTTATTAAAAAAGATCTAGATGTAATTTTAACAATTCTAGAAGCATTTAAATCAATTTAAATGATGTTTTTTAGTGTCGCCTCCAGGCGTCATCAGGCGTATGCAAAAGGTAAACATCTAATGTTGAATGAGAAATAAATAAACCTTTTTTCTCCAAGGATATGTTTAGGAAGAAATTGGGTCCTTTAAAGGGCTGTTCGCAGAATTTTCCATTTCCAAGACTTTTCGCAAATTCTCTGTCTTAAAAATAAACTTCACACAAAAATTTTTTCATCTCCAGATTGAAAAATTTAATCATCTAAAAGTAAAATCGTCCTATAAGTTTTACATATACAAAGAAAATATATGTATTTAACATACATATACTTTCTTAAAAATGTATAAGCAAGAATCTGAATTTAACAATCATTTCAAATTCAAAAAATTATGATTACATTTCTCACATGTAAAAAGCTCTTGACAATTTTGCAAATACAGGGTTTTTGGAGAAAAGCTTAGACAGATCCCTGCTGTTATTGCCGTTGAAACAGGGATGCAAACACCGTGCCACAAATGGCTAATTGCTAATTTTTATAATATATCTCACCTTATTTAACACAGAATTACTGAGATTTAATAAGGCAAATAATACTGTTTAAATTTAGTGGAGAAAATTGGCCATTTGTGGCACAGTTCTTGCATCTTTGTACAGAAATCAAATATATCGAATCAAATTTGTCAAAAGCCAGTTACAAAATCTTTCAAGTAACACTTAATTCATTGTTCTGTGTTTTGGTAGATACATAGAAATTGTGTTTTGACAACAGAAATAATATCAGGGATGCCACTTTTCCGCCTTTTGGCGGATTTCCGCTTTTTTTAATTTTTAAAAATTCGCGATTTTCGTTAAGCGATCACGAGATAAAATAACGATTTTCGTCGAACGATCGCGAAATATACCGGCCTTTTCCATCAAACGATCGCGAAATACAACAGCCTTTTTCGTCAAGCGATCGCGAAATATAACATCGATTTTCGTTACAAGATCGAAAAAAACGGCTATTTTCATCAAACAGTCGCGATATAAAGCAGCAATTTTCATCAAACGGTCGCGATATAAAGCAGCAATTTTCATCAAACGGTCGCGATATAAAGCAGCAATTTTCATCAAACGGTCGCGATATAAAGCAGCAATTTTCATCAAACGATCGCGAAACGAAACGGTGGTTTTCTTGAAACGATCGCAATGTGAAACGGCGGTTTTTGTCTAACGATCGCTAAATGAAATGGCCATTTTCGTTAAACGATCGCGATATAAAACGGCGATTTTCGTCAAACAATCGCGAAACGAAACAGTGATTTTTGTGAAACGGCGATTTTTGTCCAAGGATCGCGATGTGAAACGGTGATTTTTGTCAAATGATCATGATGTGAAACATCTATTTTCGTCAAGCGATCGCTAAATAAAACGGCGATTTTCGTCAAACAATCGCAATGTAAAACGACGATTTTCGTCAAACGATCGCGATATTAAACGGCGATTTTCGTCAAACAATCGCAATGTAAAACGACAATTTTCGTCAAACGATCGCGATATTAAACGGCGATTTTCGTCAAACGATCGCGTAACGAAGCGGTGATTTTTCTGAAACGACGATTTTTGTCAAACAATCATGTGAAACGGCGATTTTCGTCAAACGATCGCTAAATAAAACGGCGATTTTCGCCAAACGATCATGAAATAAAACAGTTATTTTCGTCAAATTTAAAAAAAAAACTGCAAAATTTTGCTATTCACTTGTGGAATAATCGTTGAATTTATTGCTGAGTTACTTGAGTTGGTTTAAAATGATGCGATACATAAAATTCTTCACTGAACCTGTTGCTGGGTTACCTTAATTGATGTAAAATACTGTGAACTAAAGAAAAATCATTTTAACTTACTCTTATAAATTAAAAGTTTTCAACGAAAGAAAAGCTGTAATTTTTTATTTAGTTTATTATAAACAATATTTTCAAAATTCACACATAAAGTTGTGAAAAATGTCGTAAATTTTACTTTACGCATAATTTCCTCTTTTTTGCAATTTTCTGAGTGGCATCCCTGTAATATGCATCCTATATAAAACTACTCTGTATTTATAAAATCCTAATTAACAAATTGATGAAACAACTGATTAAATGGTTAGTTATGTTTTGCAGTTATTTCTCCTAAGTATGAAACCTTTGGTTGTAAAATTAACTCTGATTATCACAGGTTTTTAAAAATTGTATTAGAGTTTTAAATTTTTAATTTGTTGCCAAGATATTTTTTTTTTTGTAACTTTAATGGCAATTGTATAATGATGACAACTAAATTACATCCATTTTCATGGTAAGGGGGAAAACACGGGGGGGGGGTATTAAATTTCTTTGTCATTTTCAAATTAAAATTGTATTTTTTTTTTTTTTTTTTTTTTTTTTTTTTTTCAAATTGATACTGAAGACAATACTGTGACCAAGTTGTATTTTTCAGTAAAAGCCATTTATTTTTCATAAAAAATAAATAAAAACATTTTTTCACATTTTGATCATCCAGTATCAGTTTATTTTAGAAACAAAAACCATCTGTTGCTTTCAAATTCCATATAATTTTAAAAAGTTTTCTTTTCAATTTGAAAGAAAAAATGAAATGACATCAATAATTTTAAGAACAAAATGCAAATTTTAAAATAAAAATTAAATGATCATGTGTTAAAATCAGAAAATAAGGAAGCACAAAAACTTTAAAATAAAATTATCGCACATGAAACTTTTTGAAGGTGATAACTATGTCATATGTAAAAGTTCCAAGCATTAAAAATTGCCAAAAGTGCCTGTAATAATTAAATGGTTACACATGAAAAACTTTCCATGGTGAATATTAGATCATGTTTAAAAAACTCAAATAATATTTGCTAATACTTTTAAGTTAAATAATATACAAGACTCTCATTCCAAAATTTTCCAAACAAATTTCAAAAAGAATCAGCAAAAAAATTCAGGTATTCTTATTAATTATTATATTAAAATATATCTAGTTAAAAGAAAAAAAACATGAAAATGCGCATGATGACATATTAAAATAGAGAAAATGATTTATATAAATAAGTTATACCTGTTCTTGAAATACCTGAAACTTGATTAAATCATAAAATATAAATACAAAATTTCAAAACACAGTGTTTTTCAATATGTAGGTCTGAAAGTTATTCCTTTTCCAGTTTTTTGATCACAAACATAAAAGAAGAATATTGTCCATAGTGTCGTTATAAAACTCAGGAAGATAGCATCATTTTTAACCTAGCCATTTTATATGAGTTTATTTTCAAATGAGTAATTGATGTTCTTATCAATCACAAAAACTGATGTCATTTACTATGACAGCAATAGATGGGACCAAGGTAACCGAAAAATGCCCAAATGCAAAATCTCAAATCTTTCGGGACCATCTCATTACTCTGAGAGGGATTTTCCTTCACCCCCCCCCCCCCCCCCTCCCCAGCCCATCCTTTTAATTCAACACTGACTTTAACTTAAGGCACAAACAAATATAAAATTTCTCTTTTTAACAAATCTCATTGTTTAAACAGTGTTTATTTTTATTAAGGATATTTCTTATTATTGTTTACCATAGGTTAATTTCTAAACCATTAGTTTTAGGGGCATAGTATCTACTGCAAAAATATTTTCAATTTTGTTCTGCATATATAAAATCAATTTAAGGTGGTATGGGGTAATAACGCCAAGTACTAATATTATGCATAATTATGAAAAAATCTGGTAAATGACACCCATGTGCTCTGCGCAGAAGGGTTTTGAGTCATATAAATCGCAAAAAACAGCTTCAAGTTAATTTGTTTCATTTTTAGGTCTTATTGTTTTTACAAAAATTTTTACTAAAATTAACGCTTGATCTAAAATTTGCGAAATACGTTTTGTGATGTGAAGGCAATTTTTTTTATCTGGAAATACTTTGTTAATTACATGCATTTGTAGCACATTTCATGAACTTTCAAAATATTGTTTTGATATCTTGATTGATTTTTGATATCTTCTTGAGATAATTTGTAATTTAAAATGTACAGGGCAATAAATATAACGGGGTAATAACGCCAATCCTTGGCATTAATACCCCGGTTGATTCCCTACAGTGGCCGAGCTACATCCTAAATACTGATTCAAATAAACACAGTTAAAACTGTTCAATGTTTCTAATAATTCTATTTAAGCGGTCCTTTTTAAGCAAAAAGAGGTTCACGGTCTGATATTATTTTGCCTCATCCTCCCCCCCACACCACACCTTTATTTTTCTTACACTTTCACAAAAAATTGAACATTTTCAATAGCTTAGAATGCAATTTGTCAATTTCTAAGTTTGTAGAGTTTGTATTTTTAGAATTGGGCAATCTACATGCAATTATTCCATCTTATTTCATAGTTTTGTTTGCATGGCGTTATTACCCATATAGGTGGGTAATAACGCCAAATAGCATTGGTCAAGAAATCGCACCATAACATTTTATGAATATATATCTGTTAAATTATTTTTTTTATATAGATAGTCAATGAGTTGCTGTATAAATCATGTACTTGTTTGCAAAATACAATCTAAAACTGAGCCGTGAAAATTGGTAGAACATTAACGTGGCGTTATTACCCCAGGGTACCTTACATTAAAATAATTATTTTTTAAATACAGTCGAGTCTCTCTATAACGAAACTCCATACATCGAATTTCTCTATATAATGAATTTTTAGTAGGAATTTTCGCATGATTACATTAAAAACCGTCTCTGTATAGCGAAATATTTATCTCCATATAACGAATTTTTTCATAAATTGGTCTTAATTTATTCAGTTTTTAAAAAGCTTTGAAATCATATGGAATCAATTTCCATCACTTTTTTTTTATTTATCATTCAGTGCTGAGTTTTTTATATTACTTTTCTCCCTGTTCTTTAAATCCAACGAATTCATCCCACCTCCCACACACCTTTCCACATCCTTCTCAAAACAGAATCAAATGGATTGTTACACATATAAGAGAAGAATCAGCGAGAGGCACATAAGAGAAGCCTTCAAATGAAGGAAAATTCTAACTACAATTTTTCATTCCTTGCTAAAATTTGAGCATTTTTTTTAAATTTATTTTTATTTTTGTTTATTTATTTATTTATTTATTTATTTTGACAGCGTAACAATTGTAAAATCAAAACAACAAAAAATTACAGATATCTTCGTCTGAAATTAATGCAAGTCTTCCTTGTTTGATTTTCATTAAGCTTTCAAATAAATGTCTGTTCTCTTTTTTTAAACCAGCTTAAATAACATCATTCTCTATACATCGAATTTCTCTATATAACGAATTTTTTACTGGAATGATGGATTTCGTTATATGGAGACTCGACTGTAGTTAAGAAATTAAAAATTTTATACAATATTCTATAAATTATACAATTTTCTGTAATTTTTATTTAGAAAAAAATTCTATGTTTTTTAATAAGTAAAGCAGCAAAAAATTTATTCTTCTATGGGCAAAACTTTTTGAATTATGATGTTTATGAGTTTTCAACTGGAAAAAAAAAAATTGTCCAAGAAAACACTGATAATGCGTGAAATGCCAGGTATCATAACTAGGTAAGTTTTTGTCTTGCAAAAGTTAAGATTTTAATTCAAGCTGATTTGGTATAGATTTATTTCAAATAAAACAGTGTCTATACTTCTACCTCAGAATTATTCAAGATATCATGTTTAATGTCTGTTGACAGCATACTCTTTGATTAGTCATACATTCAAAAAATAACAGGTTGTTGAAATCTATTATCTGTGCAAGTGTGGAACGATATAACATAATAACAATATAACCAAGGGAAACTCTCTATTCCATCTCTCTAAAGCTTACTATCAAGCTTCCTGACTGTAGCAGGAGACTCTTGATTTTCACATTTTTTCCCTTACTCCTGATCAGAGCTTGAAAATGGTGTGCTACAAGTTGTGAAACTATAGTATTTGCTACTTTTACTAGTAGTTTGTAGTGTTGTGCCCTATATTAAAAAGAAATTGGTGTAGCGAGTAGCATAATAGAAAAAGTCAATAGTTTGTATGAGCTTTCATGTTATTTTTGGAGGGGTGGAGAGAAATTCTTCTAATTACATAATCATAATTCATTTCTTTTGTACAAAATATCTTCCATCTAATAATTTGTGAAAGTCAGCAACAAATATGTGTTGCAGTGTTAAAGATTTTTTCATTGAATCTTGTTGATAAAACAAATTTAATGCTAAGTTGCTAAAAAAATAAATTTTCTTCCTGGCAATTTTTTATAAACTAACATAATACATTATTAGATTTTATGTTTTAACACCATTTTTAACTTTTGGATTTGAAATTATGGCAAACAAAAACAAAACTGAACAGCCTAGTTGTCAGTAATCACACTGTAACTTGCAAACTTTGCCAGTTTACAGATCTGCTAAATGCTATGGAAATATCGTAATTATTATGATTTGGACATATAAATTACAATGCTGTGAAAATTGGCTTAACATAAAATCCTCTTAAAATGAATATTAACCACAAGTAAATTGTATTTTTGCAAATTTTTATACACAGGAATTATCTTCCTTACAAATCAGGGTGCCATTTTAAAAGTTTCCTGCGAAGGAGGGGGGGGGGGTTAGGAGCAAAGTTTGAAATAGTGTGCAAAATTGCATGATTTGCACACAAAAATTCGATCCTGCATAATAAATTCTGCGCATTATTTTCCTCTGCAAATTCTACTATAGATCTATGTTTATTCTGTGAGTATATTTTTAAATTTAATGGAAGTTTTCTATGGAGTTTTCCGAGATTGATTTGTGAATCGGTCACAAAAAAATATCGAATTTCTTCAAAGGATTATAAAGAAACATTGAATATTTTGTCAAAGATCTCAGAAAAAAGAATGATTATCTTTGCATTGCTGCATAAAATTGATAATGTCGTTTAGAGTTCAGAAAAAAAATTGCAAATTTCGTCAAAAGATTGTACAGAAAATCACGAATTTCAATAAACTATTGAGGGAAAAATATTACTGATTTTGTCAAAAAAGTTGCAGAAACGAGTAAAGAATTTTGTTAATTGTTTGCAAAAAGATATAGCAAATTTTGACAATCAGTTGTGATTAATTCACAAATTTTAATAAATGTGTGTGTGTAAATAAAAAAAAAAAAAAAAAAAAAAATTGTTATTGGATTGCAGAAGATAAATTTCTTCAAGGGATCGCAGCAAGAAAAACATGAATTTCGTCAAAAGATTACAGAATAAAAACACAAATTTCATTGAAAGATCAATAAGAAAACGCAAATTCTAATCAAAAGATTGCAGAAAGATAACATGAATTTTGCCAAAAGATCATGATGATAAATTCAAATTTCATCAAGGGATTGCAGTAAAAAAAAAACCCATGAATTTCCTCAGAATATTACAGAACAGGGTTCGCACGGACCTTAAAAGTCCTTATAAACTCCTTATATTTCGATAGTCCTTAATAAGGATCCTTAAAGTCCTTATTTTTTATTGAAAGTCCTTATTTTTTAACAGAGCATAATATTAACGCAATCCGTAAAATGTTTTAAAAATAATCGCCAAACATTCCAGTGGTGATTCCCGTCCGAAATTTCCGAAAATTTAAGGCATCCTCTTCCGAAAATTTGAAATTGGCATAGTTGCCAACTTGTACAGTTTAGCGCGCCAAAAAAACAATTTCAATTCAAATTTCGTAAAAGGATCGCCGAAAAAGCACACGTTTCGTCAATATTTCGTGGGAAAACGACGATTTCGTCGATGTTTTTGTCAACGAACTTTGTCAAAAGATCGCTGAAAAACGCGAATTTCATGTGCAGATCACGAAAAAAACATCTATTTCACCAAATATCGCAGACAAAACGCTGATTTTGTCTGAAGACGGGGAAACGTCGCTTTCGTCTAAAGATTGCGGATATAACGCAGATTTCGTTGAAAGATCGCGGAAAAAAACGCCGCTTTCAATAAAAGATCGCTTAAAAATATTTTGTCAAAAGATCATTGAAAAAAAAAAAACGCCGATTTCATCAAAAGATCACGGAAAAAACGCCGATCTCGTCAAAAGATCGCGGGGATAAAACCCCTAAGGGAGGATTCTCGTCCTAAATTTTAAGGCATCTTCTTCCGAAAATTTGAAATTGGGTTATCAGTTCTGCAGAGTTGCCAACTTGTACGGTTTTGCGTGCGGAAAAAACAATCCGATGCAATGCAAATTTCGTGAAAGGTCGCCGAAAAGCACACACTTCGTCAGTATTTCGTGGAAAAACGACGATTTCGTCAATTTTTTTGTCAACGAACTTTGTCAAAAGATCGCTGAAAAACGCGAATTTCCTGTGCGGATCGCTCAAAAAACCGCAATTTCACCAAATATCGCAGATTTCGTCTGAAGACCACAGGAAAACGTAGATTTCGTCTAAAGATTGCAGATATAACGCCGATTTCGTTAAAAGATTGCGGAAAAACGCCGTTTTCGGTAAGATTGCTTAAAAATATGTCAAAAGATCATTGAAAAAAAACTGCCGATTTCATCAAAAGATCACGGAAAAAACGTCGATTTCGTCAAGATCGCACGATAAAAGGACGTTTTCAAGAATAGATCGCATAAAAATGCGAATTTTGTCTAAAGATCATCGAAAAAACGCTGATTTCATTAAAAAGAAATGCGGATTTCTTCAAAAGATCGCGGAAAAACTGCTGATTTTGACAAAAGATCGCAATAAATCGCCGATCTTGCTAAAATATCGCAGATAAATCGCTGATTTCGTCTGAAGATCGCGGGAAAACGACGATTTCGTCTGAAGATCGCCGATAACCCCCTCCCCCTAATTGAAAAAAACACGAAAGAACGCTGATTTCGTCAAAAGATCGTGGAAAAACCGCCGATTTCGACAAAAGATCGCAATAAATCGCCGATTTCGTCTGAAGATCGCGGATAACTCCCCAACCCCCTTCCCAGGGGGTGTGTGTAACTCGCGGAATTCCCCCTTCCCCCGCGCCGTTGATTTCCAAAAATGCAATGTTAATTTCTGGAAAAAAAAATTTCACCCAGAATGGCCCCTGAAACATTCATAATCTGCTAAATATGGCAGCTGAAAAAAAAAAAATCAAGTTTCTTTGTTATAATTCTCTTATTTCTGGTTGGACATTAAAGCTGCCTTTTTTGTTTTCCGATTGTGACGTAGAAACCTCGTATCCACAAACACCAATCGTAATCGGTATTCGCCATTTAAAATTTCCTTTTCTTTGATATAGAGAAATGAATAACAAAGAAGATATTTTGCCAAATAATAGCACCAATCTGTTCTATGATCCGCTGATCTGTGTTTGATCGTAGTCTTATTATTTCACAGGATATGTGTAGTATGGTTAACAACAACAGTCTTCCTCTGCAGGAAATCAATTGAAGATGACTTAGATTTTATAAAGAAAAAATATGGCTTCTTGAAAAAGAAGTGTCTGAGTTAGAAAATAAGGTCAATGAATTAGCTGATAAAGCTGAATCAACAAAAGATATTCAATTATTTATAAAATCAAACTATTGTAGAAAATCTGCACCAGAAAAAAGGAAGAAATTTCCTCCCTGACCAAAGAAATAGATGCTAAAAAACAGTTGCTAGCCAACTAATGTTATATATTTAAGATTAAAATTCAATGTAAGTAATTACGTGTACTGTTCTTTTTTAACTTTAGAAAGTCCTTATTTTTCTTTGAACAAAACCCTTACAAAGTCCTTACAGAGTCCTTATTTTTCATTTAGCAAACTCTGTATGAACCCTGCAGAATAAAAACATAAATTTCATTGAAAGATAAATAAGAAAACACAAATTCTAATCAAAAGATTGCAAAAAGAAAACATGAATTTTGTCATAGGATCATGGTGAAAAATGCAAATTTCATCAAAGGATCATGGTAAAAAATGCGAATTTCATTAAAAGTTCATAATACAAAGTGCAGATTTGAAGATAAAATCGTGTGATAAAAAACATGAGTTAGGATTGTGTGTAAAATTGTGAATATTGTACAGTTATCATAAAAAAAATAATAATTTTAAAAAGTTGTGTATTTTGTAGCTGAAAAATTGAAACTGGACTCGTTTTACAAATGCAAGAGAGAGAAAAAAAAAAACTCTGCAAAACAAGAAAAACTAAAACACAAGAACCCAAGAATTATATAAAAATTTAAATCTCACAGTTGTTTCAGAAATTTGTATGTTAAATCATATGGCTATTCTCTCTATATATTTTTTAATTTTGTTTTAGGAAGAACAGCGTTTAAGAGCAAAAAAAGCTAAAGAAGAATTAGAAGCATTTCTACAAGTCAGTGATAAAATGCATTCTTCTATTCGATATAGGTATAATTGAAGTATCATTTTGATATTCCATTCTTTCTTTTATATTTAATATAGTGCATATTCATATGTATAACAAATTAACATCTTGTTATAATATACTACTTTTAATTGCTAAAAAGTGTAAGATTAAAAAGAAAAAATAGTTTATTTGACTGTTGACATGATTTGACTCAGAATCATTTGCAAAACTAATTTTTATAATACTAGCCAAAATTATGTGACTGTCATCAACAGTTCCAAGTAGACCACTTCACTTTTTGTATGCCCGGCAGCTATTTTGGTATTGCTGCAAGTAATAAATTTTTATATATATCGCTCCATCGCTAACGTATCATTATCTTTATAATAATAGCCAAAGTCATGTGAATGCCATAAAGAATTACGTTTGCTATATGTAAGTGTAACAGACCATTTTCAATCTTTTTTTTTTTTTTTCTTTAAATAAAACTACATAAAAATGCCATGATCTCAAAAATTTTTTGGTATTTTTCTGTCAGCCTGGTATCTTGTTAATTTTTTAACTTGCCAATTAACATTTTTCATTTTTTACATGGTAAATTAAAACAATACTTTGATGTTGAATTTAAATACCACAGTTTATGGTATTATTTATTATTTTTGACTATAAGACTAAATATCAATAAATGATGATCATAAATGTCACATTCACTTGACCTTAAGCATGATATACATATTTGTTTCGTCATCAAATTAATTTTTAATTCAACTTTTGTATTTTAATTAATGTTTTACTAATTTAATTGTTTTTCGTTATTTAAAATAAATATGTCGATTTGCACAATTTGGTGAAATTGGGTCAACAGGATAATCAAGTAGTGATTAAATTTTAAATGAAATTAATGAAATGCAAGAAAAAACAATGGGAACACAATGTTTGGTGATTTATCCAGAGTTCAGCAAACATAAACATACCAAATTCTTGATTTCTCTATCAGAATTTTCTGATTTAGCGAAGGATTGAACATTTAATTTAAATTATGAATAAAAGAAACATCATAAAATGCTTAATATTACATTTAAGGGTGACCAAACTAGTCGCCAAGGGTGGCTAGTAAATAATAATAGTCTGAAATTGCATGATCCAATATAGGATAGATGTGCCAGTAATGGATACCCTTAAAGAATTTCTTTACCAAAATTGCACTTTCAGGTACTTAATGGTTTTGAAAATAGAAATAAACACTCATAAATAATTAAAAAAAATATATGTGTTACATGAAAACTGAATGATGTTTCAGATAATTAAATCATAGATTGTGCAATTTAAGAGTACTATGATTACTTATTTGTTTTCAAAATGATTCGATAGAGTCATGGGTGCAAGTTTTCCAACCATAGGACGGAAAGTTCCCGAGGACAGAAGCGAGATGGAAAAATCTCTGACAACGAAAAACGATCACGAAAACGACACATTTTCTGCCAAAAGATTTCTACATTTTTTACAATCTTATCATAAGCAATTAATTCAATTACATCTCATAATGGGTAATGATTCTAGATTGCCACGGTGATTACATCTTATTGAAAATCATGGGCGCAAGTTTTCCATCCATAGGACGGAATTCCGCCTTTTATAAGTTCCCGAGGGCAGAAGCGAGACAGAAAAATCTCCAACGACGAAAAGCGATCGCGAAAATGACACGTTTTGTGCCAAAAGATCGCGTAAAAAGACATAATTTTCCGTCAAAAGATTATGAATAAAAAGTGATTTTTTTCAAATGATCACGGAAAAAGGCATTATTTCTGTCAAAAGATTGCAGAAAAAAAGCACTATTTCATTCAAAAGATCACAAAAAGACACATTTTTCGTCAAAAAATTGCAGAATAAACGTGCTTCCTGTTGACCTATCTCAAGCAAAACATTATATCATTTATATCCATCAAAGAATCACGAAAATGATGCAGTCTCTGTCAAGGAATCTGGGGAAAAGACGAGATTTTCCTCAAATGATCGTGGGAAAATGCTATTTCTTTCAGAATTGAGGAAAAGGCATTTTTCATCAAAAGATCGTGAAAAAAAAAAAGACACGATTTTTTTTTTTTTTTCAAAAGATTGCTGATATGTGATTTTTGATAAAAGATTGCAGAAAAAAGCACTATTTCTGACAAAAGATCACAAAGAAGACGCGTTTTTCGTCAAAGAATAACAAAATAAATGCGATTCCTGTCTAAAGATACCGAAAATGATGCAATCTCTTTAAAAGAATCGTGAAAAAGATGTGGTTTTCGACAAATGATAACAGAAAAAAAACGCTATTTTTGTCAGAATTGCTGAGAAAACGCAATTTTCTGTCAAAGGAGCGAGGAAAAGGCGTGACTTTAGTCAGAAGATAGTCTAAAAGACGCGAATTTTGTCAAAGGACCGCGAATTTTTATCAAAGGGTCGGAAATTTTTGGTCAAAGGATGCTTCATATCAAACACACATGTCATTAAGTTTTTGGATTTACAGCATATTTTCTTCTTAACAATTTATTTATTTATTTTTGTTTTTAAGGTGATCTAATTACCTGAGATCTATTCATAAAAGTTGGAATTTTAAAGAGTATACTATTTTGTTTTGAGAAATTTGTATGCATTGACTTATAATTAAACTATGTTCATGTTACGTCCTCAATTTGACTGAGAATTAAATTGTATTTTAACGCCCTCTCTCTTTTTTTAAACCTGTTTCATTTTCATAGTTCCATTAAACTATTTTTATAAAATATGTAACATTGTCATCATGATTCATATTGTCATGACATCGTATTATCATGATTTAGACAGGAGTTATATGTTTCAAGTTTTTCATTCTATATGAAAGAACATTAATTTTCTATTTTATTCTACTTTTTCTTAATTTTCTTTAATAAAATCTCTTTTTTTCTGTTTAAATTTTCCCTTTATAAATCTGTCTTTGTTCCTCTTATTTTATTATACTTCATAAATAAGAGTTTTTAGCTCACAGGCTATCATAGCTTGAGAGCTTATGTGCCCGTCCGTTCTGTATGTTCGTTCATGCGTAACGCGATAACTCATGATAAAAATATCCGATCCACTTGAAATTTTGTATGTAGGTATATCCTGACAAGGCGCTTCCCTGATTAGTTTTTGGAGTTCATTCGATATGTATAAGAGGGGAAACGGGGGGCTCATGCCCTTCCCCTTAATTGATATGAATGGGTTTTTCATGCAGAATTAAGTTTTCGTTCAAAATTTAGATTAGGATCATTCTGATGAGGCGATTCCGTGTTATTAGGTGTTCATTGAATAAGTATAAACAGGGCGAACGGGGGGTTCATTCCCCCCCCCCCTTAATTGATATAAACGGGATTTTTATGCAGAATTAACAGTTTTCGTTCAAAATTTAGATATAGGATCATTCTGATGAGGGGATACCGTGGCTGTTATTAGGTGTTCATTGAATAAGTATAAACAGGGGGAAGGGGGGTTCTAATGCCTCTCCCCTTAACTTATATAAATGGATTTTTCAATCAGAATTGTCAGATTTCATTCAAATCTCTTTTGGAAGTTTAATGGTTAAGTATAAAAGGGGGGAATAACTTCTCTTAAATTATATAAATGCTGAATGGGTTTTTATTAAGAATTATCCGAATTTGCTCTGAATTTTGGATATAGATTTTTTAATATGATAAAGCATGTACTTGATAGTTTAGGAGGTTCAATGATTAAGTATAAAAAAGGAGAAAGGGAAGACCTGCTTCCCCTTCTTCTTTTTTTTTTTTTTTTTTTTTTTTTTTATTTGAACGGAATTAATGAAAATACAAGGCTGTAATGTATAATTAGTATGCGTAGCCTGTGAGCTCAATGCCATCAGTTTAACTGGACAATATTCTTTTTATTTGTGTTAATTTAAATAACTGAGCCTACTTTTCACTTTGGAGATGGTGTAAAGCAGCATGCATACTGGAAATAGTAGGTTGCTGCATGATATTAAATTTGTCTAAAATAATCAGTTTAATTAAGCAATATGATGACAAACTTAGTATCGTGTTTTATGCATTTAAATGTCAGTAAAGCATCAAGATTTTATTTTTCAACAAAGTTATTCAACTTTCTTGTTTTCTTTTAAATTTATTTTCTAATTATGACCTCCTATTTCTTTCCTCTTCTGTCACTTGTCTGTCATAACAAAATTGCTATATTCCTTCAGTTTAAATGTTTTTTAATGGATTGCAATATTTTTATTTTGACATGGAGAAATATAATGTTTGTATACCTTGTTTTTATACTGACCTTGAACAAAAACTATAAGAAATTATAATGTTTTGTATGCTGTTGCTTCTGTAGCAGTAAGTCTCATTCCATCAATAACAAAGTTGGCATAAAACTAAGTTTCTTTCAACCTTCACCCCACCTCCATTTTTTTTTTCTTTTTTAAACCAGATTTTTTATGTTTAAACTGGAAAAGGTGGGGGTTAAACATATTTTCTTTTCTTATTACATATATATATATACATATTTATTGGTAAAAATATACTTCATTGGATATATAGTATAACTTCATTTAAAAATAATTTAAATTAAATGATTACAGACAGTTTATTTAGAAAATTGAAAAGATTCAAATTTTAATTTAAACAATATTAGTATCTTTCTTAGCTTCAAAGAATTAATTGCTCTACACAATGAAACATTGTTACCCTGAAAATCTTTATAAACAATCTTTTAATTACTAATAATAGACATTTGCTTGTAGCTTGATGAATATAATATTCTTTTATACAGTTATTCAAAAAATAAATTTCAAATACTTCTTGTGGTTTTTGTGTTTTGAGTGACAATTCAAAATAAATATTTTTTGGTCATTAGATTCAACAGATAACAGAGAACAAAAAAAAAAAAAAAAAAAAAAGATTAGTAGATATTATTAAAATGCTATGATTAGTGCCCAATTTTTCAGCATTTTCTTGTTCAACTTCTTATTTTAATTTTAATTTTTAGAGATAATCTCCCTAATCAAGAGAATTTCTTTAACAGTTTGATCAAAATCTTAAAGATCATTTTGTTATTAGTTGCTTTAAATAACCTGTATTTTTTTTTTTTTTTTTTTTTTTTTAATGAAAATATTTTATATTAAATATTGAATAATTTTAAACTATTTTATCTTTGATAAATCATGTTTTAAGCTTTTGAGCAATAAATATTTTCATGAACACATAATAATTTTCATCCTATATATGCAAAAGAAAAATATCTAGACACACTATATCTAATGTTTATTGCCGAAATAAAATGTTAAAACTATTTACATTCTATAATTTCAGAAATTTAATTATGATGAAAAAAGTGAAAATCTCATTAAATTTCATCTTTTTTTTTTTTAAAAAAAAAGGGGGGGGAGGGGTTGGAGGGGGAAAAAGGAGTTGGTTTAAACCATGCTAACTCTGACCAACAGTATGTGTACCATAATTTGAAAAACCCTTTATTACGTAAAAAGCTTATTTTACATTTCTTCATATTTTTATCTTAACCTTTTATTATTAAATTTTCTTTTCAAAAATTTTTATCTGTATTTTATTGTAGGAAAGCACAAGAAATATTTGGTGATCTTGAAGTTTGGAAAGCAGTACCAGATCGTGAAAGAAAAGAATTATATGAAGATGTGGTTTTCTTTGTTGCTAAAAGAGAAAAAGTAAGATTTAATAATTATACTTTTGCTTAAAAATAAATAAATAAAATAATAACAGTATGTGGGGCAATTGACATTTTGTCATCCAATTTTAGTATAATTTTAATTTGGTATACTAGGGGGGCCCCGCCCCCCTGCTCGCTATGCTCGCCAACCCCCCGCGTAATCGCTTCGCGATTCCAAATTGTCTACCCTGCTTGCTGCGCTCGCCAATAACCCATGGTATGAATAAGCAGTTGCAGACCTTTCAAATGATGTGTCACACAATTGGTGTTGTAAAGAAATTACAAAATGCGCCCCCTCTGAGGGCAGAGGGGGGGGTTACATACAAGGTATCCATAATATGAATAAGCAGTTGCAGACCTCTCAAATGATGTGTCACACAATTGGTGTTGTAAAGAAATTAAAAATGTCCCCCCCTGGGGAGCAGAGTGGGGGATGACACACAACACATCCATAATATGAATAAGCAGTTGCAGACCTTTCAAATGATGTGTCACTCAACTGGTGTTGTAAAGAAATTAAAAATGTGACCGTCCCCCCCCCTCCTGGGGAGAGCAGAGTGTGGGGGTGACACACAAGACATCCATAATATGAATAAGCAGTTGCAGACCTTTCAAATCTTGTGTAACACGACTGGTGTTGTAAAGAAAATAAAAATGTGTCCCCCCTGGGGAGCAGAATGGGGGATAACATACAAGACATCCATTATATGAATAAGCAGTTGCAAACCTCTCAAATGATGTATCAAAGGACTGGTGTTGTAAAGAAATTAAAAATTTGTCGAAATATTATAGTTATCGCCAAGTTGGCGTCACTTTTGACAACTAATTTTGGTCGCCAAATTTGGCAATATATCGCCAAGTTGGCGACAAACTTGGCGATTGTTGGCGATGGTAACCTTTCCTCTCTTTATGGTAACCCATATGGCGATGCATAGACGGAGCCCTTTCTTGATTGGTCTATTCGACTCATGGAAGGAGTGGACAACCCGGATTCGTTAGTTCCGGAAATCTTCCACATCAGCATCATTCCAGGAGTCATTCCTTTTAAGGCTAGTTTTTTTTTACTATAGAAGGATATGTGGCAGATTAGATGATACACATGACAAAATTATTAATCAGGAGATGTTCTCTTGGGTTGCTACACCACCTGGAAAACCTGAAAATATCAGGGTATTCAGAAATTTGCCTAATGAGTCAGAGAATTTAATAAAATGTCATGGATATCAAATAAGTACAAGCTTTGCCTCTTGACAAATGAAAAAAATCATCCATGTTTTTTGCAAGTTCCAGTTTTTAGAAGTTTTTTAAATTTCTCCTCCTAAAATTTTGTCTTACTTTTACCAATTGCATCCCCACACACAGTTTAAAATTGACTCATTAATGTCTTTTTTTGTTTGTTTGTTTGTTTTCTCTGTCTCTCTCTCTTCCTTGCAATGTAAGGTAAATGATGCAAATGTGGTCAGTGCAGGTAATATGGCCGACCTGCAATACTGCTTTTAATTTCAGTGAAATCCAAAAGTTTATGCTTGAATCTAATACCTGGATTTTCAAAGAATATAGTTTAGCACTGTGTTCCTCGCAGTCCTTGATCATGTTCTTAAGAGGGCAGTCATTGTTAATTTATTGTTATTTGCATTGGCATATTATAAATTTTTCTTTGGTAAATTTATTATTTTTATTATTTAAACAAAATATTGTATTTATTGTTATACATAATATTTAATCTGGTTTAATGGTCATTTTAACTGTAGCAATTAATTTCAATATCTCAGTGTTCAGATAGAATTATGAACGCTTTTTCAAATCTCATTGTTGGCGATATGCTCACTAGACATATTTACCTGCATATACGGCTGCATTAGATTCATATAAATTTCTCTCTTTTAATTGTTATTTATTTTATTTATTAAAAAATGCTAATTTTATGCTTTCTTACCTACTAATACAATCAATGACCTGCTTATTTTGGTTAAATCCTGTTTTGGGCCATCAACGATTTTTGGATTTAAAAAGGTCTTTTGTTTTTTTTGAACAAATCAACCATCAAAATATTATAAAAGCTAGATTTAGCTCTTTTTTTTTTTTTTTTTTTTTTTTTTTTTTTTTTTTCTCCAGTTTGGAATTGGGACCAAGCTATATCAACTGTCATAGTTATGGGAGACTTCAAAGAGACAGGTATCTGTCCTTTTAACCCAAATGCAATCCTTGAGGAAGCTTTTCTTCCTGGTTCTGTCTCTGAAAACCTGCCTTCAGTGAAGAATAGTGACAAAAGTGTAAAAGAAATTTTTATCCCCGGGACATCTTGTAAAAAGCAGATTTGTTATCCTCCTCCGTCAAGTGGTTCTGTCTCTTTTTCAGACTGTAGAGTTATTCTTCATCTTTTGAAGATAATGACAGAAATGATGCCTCAGTTCATGACTCATTGTTTCAACAATTACTGCCATCACCACAAAAAAATCATAAAACAATTAGTGTCATAAAATCTGTAATCAACTATCGTGTTTTAATTTTGAAAAAAAAAAAAAAAACACTTTCCCTAAGCTTTCCCTAAAATAATATTGAAGACACTCAAACTAGAGGTCTGCACGGGCCGGGCCTCGGCCCGATTTCCAATAATGGCATTTGGGCCGGGCCGGGCTCGGGCCTTATTTCTGAAGACTCGGGCCGGGCCTAGTCACTAATCTTTTCGGGCTGGGCTGGGCTCGGGCCTTAATTTTTTTGCTGGAGTATCGGGCCGGGCCTAATTTTTTTTTTTTCCGTACGAAGCCGAGACTGATTCCATTCTTCCTAGTTTTCATGGACCAAAATAATCAGTTCCTATTGAATCTTCCTATATGAAAATCCTTTTCTCGACTTTTTATAAATCAGTAATATTTGGCTTTGTCCAAAAATTTCTGCAAAAAAAGCATATACTTTTAAGCCGTCATTATTCTGCAATTAAACATTAGAATTTATTCCTTTTAACACTAGAACCGCGGGAAAATTCATTCAAGTTTTTCAAAAATATTTCTCACCAGGATTTCCATTTAAAACTGTTTAAGTTATTTGCTGAAAATGTTTTTGCTCAGCATATATTTAGATTATTTTATTAACAGTTTTCTGGTTTGAATCAACATCTCACCATATGATACGGGTCAAAATGACCCGTCCCTGCGGTTCTAGTGTTAAAGAATCGTAGATTACTAGGCGTTTTAAAATAGAATTAAACACACACACACACACAAAAAAAAAAAAAAAAAAAGAAAACATGATTATGACGGAATTTTTTTTTAAACTGAAAACTGAAAGTTTCTTTTAAAATGTTCATCCATGCAAAATGAATACAACAATACGGGAGAAAAAAATATATTAACCTTCCGTCTACCAGACGGGTCCATTGGACCCGACAGCAATATTTAATGTAGATAAATGGGTGTTTTGTCTGGTAGACGGAAGGTTAAGCATTTACATCTGTTAAGAAGGGAATGCTTTTTTTTTTTTTTTCGTTCCAAAGCGATTTTGTCTTTGGAAATTTTACCATATACCGCTTTTTCGATTTTTTTGTCTCCATTACAGGGAATATGGATTAATAATACTAGTGATAACTGAAACATTTGCATACAACAAACAAAGATTCATTTAAAAGCATAAATATTGCAACCTATGGCACTTCAGCATAAATGGAGATTATAAACATGGGAAAAAAAAAAAGACTAATATAATTTTTTTTTTGTCAGAACTCTTGCGTAAGATTAAAAATCAATGTTCTGTAGAAATTCACTCGAGCCGGGCCGGGTGCGGGCCGAATTTTAAACTTTTTTCCGGACTGGGCCGAAATTTTAACTTTCGGGCCGGGACGAGTCGGGCCATTATTTTTTTCGTTGGGGCTGGGCCGAAATTTTAACTTTCGGGCCAGGCCGGGTCGAGCCAATATTTCTTTCGTTCGGGCCGGGCCGGGCCCAAGCCTGGACTTTTCGGCCTGTGCAGACCTCTAACTCAAACACATAGATATTATATCAATAGATGTTACATCTATTAAATAAACAGTCTGTGAGGAATAGTGAAAATTGACCCTAGTAAAGAAAAGTGATAAAAGACAGTTGGTTTTGCAGTATTTTAAATAAAGAGAAAGTTGTGGATATGAGATTAAGTGTTGTATGTCCTAATTATGTGGATGAGGGATACATCAAATTTATATAAAAAATATATATATATATATGGAATTTTTTATCCATACATGTGAAGTTAAAAGAGTTAAAAACATTTTTATCGTAAAAAGCTTAAAAATTTTTTCTAAATTTTCTTCTTGCTTATTTTTCATTCTTTTTTGTAAAGTTTCAAAAATTATTTTGATTTTGTGCGGGTTTTGATTTTTCATGCATTAAATATGAATATTTTAATTATATTTTACTTGTGGCCATATTGCTTCGAATGGGCATATTGCCTTCATCAACTAGACTTTAAAAAAAATAAATTCTGCAACTTTAAATACATTTACTTTATATATCTTTTTTGAAGTAACAATATAACTAACAAAATCATTTCAAATCTCCTTAACTCCCATCCTGAAATGTCTGCTTCTCTGTTCCCATTGTCTAAAGCTGTATTTACAATAGATTATGATAATTGCTGAAACAAATTATGATTAAATAAGACAACATAATTATTATTATTATTATTATTTTAAAATTAAATTGTAACTAATTTTGAAACACTCAAATTATTAAGGAATACAATTTTTATTATAGTCCATCCTAAGAGCTTTTTTTTTTTTTTCTGTAGTGTATGTGTGTGTGTGTGTGTGGGAGGGGAGTTGCATCTGTAAAAATGTCAACCCGTATTATATAAAATTAAACATTTTTTATATTTCATATGATTATATTTATTTATTTATTTTGGCACGCCCAGTTAACACAACGCCATTACACTGAAAATTTTCTCAAATACACCTGGAAAAGTCTGGGAATTTCATTCTCCTATTTGAGTAGCAACCCAGTGTTTGTACAGCAACTTCACATTGCTTGCTGTAGTCTGAAATAAATGGCAACCTAGCCACTGATGTTACTCAACTCTGAAATGTCATTAGTGATTGGATTGCCATTCATTTCATATAGCAGCAGGATGTGTGTTATTTCTTTGCAGGGCTGCCACAGGCAACTAAAATGCTACTAAAAGCGACTATTTTCAGCATCAGGCAACTATAGCGGCTATTTTAGGGCAAAAACCATTAAAAAGCTACTATTTCAAGGAAAGAGGCGAAAACAGGCGACTTTTTTTCGGATTCCAATGACTATTTTTACTAAAAATAATCTTTTTTTCAAAGCGCCTGTAAACTTATCTTCCCAAGTGCACTCATTCGGTCATTTTTTTCAAACTACGTCATGGCTGCACTTTGAGTAGCGCTGCAAAACAAACTTTACAGGATTGGAGCTCAGCGTGGCGTGCGCTCATTTTGTCCCAAAACAGAATAAGTCTGCGATTTTCGATCCTTTTATGTTTTGAAATTCCTGCTTTTGTTTTCAACTGCTTTTTTGTTCAGACTTGTAAGAAAACCATTCAAGAACGACTTTTATTTATACATATTCTATTTTAATTGCATATGTATAATGCAGACTTTTTAAAATGAATTTGACACTGAATTTGAGTACTCTGTTTTCTTTGCCCTACGCAAACAGTAAGTGATCGCTTCCAATGGTGAAATAGGGGAGGCAGCTTTATTGTGTTGATGGATTGTTTCCGAATTATAAAGAAATGTTTTGTTATCATTTGAAATAAATTCCATGTCCTTAGCATCCTACAAACATCTAATATATGGATATGATCAGGAGCATCATTTGGGGGAGGTTATTGAGTGCAATTGATGAAATGACGATCGAATGATGAAAATCGGCATTTGTACTCTACGACCTTTGACAAAATTCAAGGTATTTTTCCATGGCTATTTAAGGAAATCCAAGATTTTTTCTCCAGAACGAATTGTAAAATTTGCAATATTTTTCTCCAGTCGATTAACGAAATCTTTCCGTGATCATTCAAGAAGCTTTCACAGTTTTTTTTTTTTTTTTTTCATAACCCTTTGCAAATTTTGATATTTTTTCCCAGCGATCGTTTCATGGAACTCTGAATTTGATCATTTTTCCGAGACAGAATGATTAAAATGACCATTTGTTTCTGCAACCAGTGGTAAAAATTACGATATTTTTTATATTTGTTTGAGGAGATTCGCGACTTTTTCCCCCGATGAATTGCAAAATTTCTAATACAACTCCCCACCGTCCATTCTGTTGATTGACAGAAATAACTATTTCTTTTCGTAAACATTTTTTACGATCGCTGAAAAAGATTTCTCAATTTCAACCACGATAAATTGAAAATTTTGCAATAATTTTTCTTGTGATCATTTCAAGAAATTTACTTTTTTTTTTTTCTGCGATCCTTTATCAATTTTCCTGGGTTTTTTTTACACAGCGATTGTTTTATGCAACAGTTTTTTCTCCCGGCATTTTTTTGGCAAAAGGGGAAAAAAACTTGCTTTCTAAAATAAATTTCAATAAGAAATATAAAATATCAGTCAAAAAACTTGATTATTCCAATATAATTTGTCCAGACATTTGAGACTTGTTAAATCAGCCAATTTCATTGACTTTAACTTTATTGTAACTATTTTTTTCCCCTTATGGGAAAACATGAATAACTTTTGGTATTGTGTTTATGCAATACAACATCTGAGGTAATCTAGTTTTGGACATTTCTTTAAAAACTTTATAACTCAGTTTTTTAATTTATTATATTTGTATTAGCTTTATTTATTAGTTACTTATTTTTTAATTGTGCGGCTAAATGATCTACGAATTTATAATCTGAAGATTAAAAATTTTTTTGAATATTTATATGTTAGCAAATAAATAAATAAATAAATAAGGTAGAGAGATGTTCTTGCAGAAGGGGGTGGGATGTTTCATGAAAACAATACATTTTGCTGAATTGCTAATATCAATTTATAAATGTGAAATAGATAGAAGTTTTTGCAATACACAGTGAATACTCTTACTGCAGGACTTGGGATTTACCAAAGCAAACTGAAACGATATTCTGATTTGTGAAATTGACAGATGAGGTATTGCGTCTATTCGTGAAATTATGTTAAATATCGTTTTGGTTCATGGAATTTTTTAAAACACATTATTACAGTTTTACATATATGTAGTTTATTGTATTCTCAATAATTTTTTATATATTATTTAGAATCTTGAATGCTTCTTATAAATTGTTTTTGTATAGTTAGATGTGTCTATATTTTAGAAAAAAAAATTTAATCAACAATAATTTTAAAATAATGCTCTGGTTTGTGGATTTTTCCATTTCAAGCCCTTTATTCCTGTTTCTTCCGCTTTTATCCATGCAATGATGGATGAGTGAGTCAAATTCTCCAAAATATTTTGTTGCATTTGTTTGACACATGTTTTTGTCTATTTTGTATGTAAATAAGTGCAGAACTTAAGACATTAATATGTATAATATATTGCTTAAAAAAATAGTTTTTTGAAATAAAAAAGGCTGGTTTTTAAAATCTTATAATTAGTCTGTCACTAGATCATAAAATCTGTCATTGCAAAAGGTAGGAAATTTTACAATTTTATGAGCTCAAATAATAAAGAAAATAAATTCCAATTCCCTCTGTTTCTATTTATTTATTTATTTTATCTTTTTGTCCACCTTTATATACAACGAAGTTAAAGCCTTTATTTTTATATAAAAATTAAATTATCTTAATTTTTCCTAAACCCTGCTTCACTTTACACTTTGACCCCCCCACCCCCCACCCCAGCACACAGAATTTCAAATTTTGACAATTGCTGTAACCTCCTTCATGTCTGGCTTAAGTCAGATAATTGAGACTGTTGTCAGTGGTAAGATGTGAGGTTATATGATGATCATCACTAGTTCACAACCATCTAGCACTGCACCCAGGACCATCACTAGAACTTTTTATTAGGGAGGTGGGGGGGGGGGAACCTTAAATTAAATTTCCAGGTCAAATTTCACTATTTGTCACAATCAGAAAATGTAATATAGTTTTAATTTTAAAAAAATAATAATATTCCTAATTATATTTGTAACTTTTGTCTGGTCTATCAGAAATAGAAAGTGTATCATGGTTTGGATTAAAATTTTAAGCAAATTTGTCCACTAAGTTGTTTAATTTGCCAAGTGTAATGGCATTTGTGAATGTCTTGGGGCACCCCTTTTCTTTTCTTTTAAAGTAAAGGCCCTAGCTGCAGCCATTAACATGAAGAATATTCTATGTTTTCTATTTACTAAACTGTTTTTTTTTTTTTTTTTTTTTTTTTTTTTTTTTTTTAAATAATTATCTAAAATAAATCTAAGTTTAATAATTGAATTACCTCCATTCCTATAGATAAATATTGATATTACAATCTACAAGTTTTTTTTTTTTTTATTGATAGAGTGAAACATCCTAGAATGGTCACTCCAAACAACGGTAACCATTGAATATCGGTCGTGTTATTACCGAATCTCTTCCATAGAAATAACACTGCACTGAACCTCCAAACGACAGCCACTTCACAGCATTTTTATGTTTTAACACTAGAATGTCCAAAAATTTTACCCAACCTTAATAAAAACATTTTAGCACCAAAATTTTTATTAAAAACAATTTCACTTATTTATGTAACCTAGCTTTCTCTAGTTGTGAAACAAAACCCTCTAGTTCTCAAACTAGGTTTGTGAAACAAAAATTCTGGTTCGAATCGATATTTTGTCATTTGATCTGTGTCGAATAAAAACCAGCTGGATGTTCTAGCGTTAACTACAATTGAAATTGTGAAAAATGTGGAGGTGGATTTTCTTATTTGACAGCCTTACAATTTCTATACTAATATCTACAGATTACTTTGCAAAACTCCGTTCTAAAATAGTCATGGCAAGAGAAGGATGGGGGTGACAGTAGTTAAGTGTGAGCAAGCAGTAGTCATTTGTACTTTTTGTCAATTGTGTAATAATATTTCTTGTCTCCGTGCAGCACATATTTTTATTTCAGTAAAAGAATGGATTCAAAATGAAAATTTTTAAAATTAAATTATAAGCTTTATCCTTTTGCGATGGGAGTCTTTTGCTTAATTTTAAACTTTTATCACCGGTTTTTCAAAACAAATTTTTCTGTAATTAAATTTTGAAAATGCTCTGATTAAATAAACTAAACTTTACAAAAAAAAAAAGTAATTGGTGAGAATAATGAAGGATTCTAAGCAGCTTAAGTGGCACATATACTGGTCACTCGTCCCCAAGGAGTTAAAGTTATCTAGCACAATAAAAAAAGGTGTAAATATACGAAAATTGCCACAATGTACAATTGTGGAAGTACCCAAAAAGATAAATTCTGGAAAAAAGCGACTTTTATTTAGAAAAGACGTTTCAAATAGTAAATTTGGAATTTAAAACTAAGCACCGGAGAATTGGTTATGATGAGATTTATTATTTGCTTTTAGAATGGCTTTCGAATTGCCAAGGGAAAAATTTCTAAATTTTTAGACCAAATTTGCAGGAAAATGCCTCAAAAATTGAAAAGAAACTGTAAAATTATAAAAAATTGTGCTCATTCAAAATGAAGAATTCTTGAACAAATCTATGAAAATGATTATGCATTTAGAAAAAAAGCTAAATTCTTAAAAAATCTGCAAATTAGTGATTTTTTTACCATTTTAATTGTAAAAATTAAATTATTTTGATTTTAATGGAATGTAATTTTTAGCTTTTGGAATCTCTAAATAAGGCGACCTCTGAAGTACGGCCATTTTATCGTACTCCTAGTGGTGACCACTATTCAGTGGTTTCACTGAACTTCTTTCGTAAATATAATCTAGTTTCCACGATTTTTTTTGCAAGGTTTCAATTACAAATTCTCCTTCTCTGTCAGTATCTCCAACATTTCTTTTTCAATTGATAACAAAGAAAGATTGTTCATACGATCTTCAGTTTGGGTGGGTCTTTTATAAAAATAGATTCTTTTTAAAGCCAAGAAACTTCTTTCAACTAATGAAGTTATTGCCAGTATCGTTGCAATTAATCTTGTCAAAATATTTTGTAATTTCATTATGATTTCATTTACATTTCAGCATTTAGCTATGATAATAATAAAATTAAAAGTTTGAATAAAGAATGGTTTGAAAAATAAAAAGGTTTTGCACTGGTGGTGTTTTTATTTATTTATTTGGGAAACATATATTTCATTCTTTAAACTTGAAATTGGGCTACTTTTCCAAACAAATAATTTATGATAAAATAGGTTTGGTTTGGTTTATTTTTGTCGTCCGATTATCTACACCAGTGGCGTAGCTAAGGGGGGGGGGGGCGTCCGCCCCGGACACCGAGGCCTAGGGGCACCAAATTGAGAAAAATTGTTATATATCTATATTGGGTTGGGGGCGCAAAATTTCTTGCTGGCCCCGGGCGCCAAAAAACACAGCTACGCTACTGATCTACACTAGGGATATAGAACCGGGGGGGGGGGGGGGGTCTTTCTAAGGGAACCTAACCCATATTTACGCAAGGTTCGAAAAAAACCCACAAAAACTCTGAATGATTAGGCCAACAGCCGCGATTGGGTTCGAACCCAGCACCTGCCGTCTACCAGTTGAGAGGCCAGAACCTCTCGGCCACTGATGGGGCTATGATAAAACAGAAAAAACACTAGAAAGTTGTCTTTTTCATATTGCTGTGATGTATTTTCCAACCTTTTCTCATTGTCATATGAATAACATGTAAAATAACTGTAGCCATTAAATTTTACCAAACCTTATAATTTGGATTGCTACTTTAGTTTTATTATTCTAGTAATTTTTCCAAAAATTACAAAATAATTCGGACCAGAAAGGGATTATAAACACCAACTAGTTGTACCCATCAAAATTCAGCAGAAAAGAATATATATTAGGTATGCTTTATATCAATCTTATATACACAATAAGATACTGAGCGTAATAAACAATTGCGACCTCTTAAAAAAAAGGATAACATAACTTTTCATGATGAAGATACACAAACTTCAGAAAATAACAGAAAGTAAGGAAAACAACTTATAGATTATTATGTTGGAGTTAACTTCAGCTACAAGTCTTTTTTAATGCGGTTTCTAAACCTTAAACATTATTTAAATGCCAAATTATTTAGGAAGTTAATATAATGCCCTAAAAGACGAATTTAAAAATACAGTCGAGTCTCCCTATAATGAAACTCCATTCATCGAATTTCTGTATATAAAGAATTTTTAGAAGGAATGGTCCCCTTTTCCCATGATTACATTAAAAACAGTCTCTATATAGCAAAATATCCATCTCCATATAACGAATATTTTCATAAAATGTTCTTTATTCAGTTTTAAAAAATCTTCGAAATCACATGGAATCAGTTTTCCATCACTTATTCCTGATTTATCTTTCAATGCTGAGTTTATTATATTACTTCTGTCCTTGAATCTCCTTGTTCTTTAAATCCAACGAATTCATCCCCCCCCCCTTTCCCATACACATTTCAACATCTTTCTCAAAACAGTGTCAACTGGACTGTTACACATATAAGTGCAGAATCAATGGGGATAATTGAAGAAAAAACAATTTACAATTTCTTCATAGAGGTTGGATTTTCTATATTAGAGGATAATGTGGATTCTGGGGATGAAAAAGACGTGACTTGAGGAGACTTAAAAGAGAAATAGAAATTAATTAAGGAACGCGGAGGTGTCGAAGACAATTTTGCTTTCTCTGATTTTTAAAAAGTGGATGACAATCTCATCATTGCACAGTATCCTATGATAGTGATATTTTAAACAAAGTTAACATTCTGTTAATTTTTAAACATAGTGCACAATGATGGTGAATGGACACATCTACACATAAACAGCTTTCATTTAAAAAAATAATTATCAAAATCAGGCCAGTAGAAAGTTCAGAGCTGATGACTAAAAAAACAGCCAGGTCTTTTAAATATATAGATAGTATACAGAGAATTCGTAAAATTATTGCATCAATGTAACCACTGTTTATCAAATGTGATAATTCTGAGAATACATTTTAATAATGAAGCAAAAACTACTAAATGTTTCAATCAATCTATTTATGCTATTTAACATATATAAGGGCGAAAATCTTAAATTATTCATTCGTTTTAATTTAATAGCATTTTTAAAGAATCAAACATAATAATTTATAGTCCTTAACAAACTATATTTCATCTAGAATAAGGGTCATTCCATGTCATATCAACGTGAGGTCTAGACCTCAATGTCTTAGATTTTCATGATTTTTGGTTTATAGTTTGTATTTATGGAGTATATGAAAAATCTAATTTTTTAATTTTGTTTTTTTTTTCTTTTCTTAGTGGGTTTTTTTTTTATGGAATTTTAAAAATGGCCAAAAGTAACAAATTTAACCAATTTTGCAATCACAAGATCCACCATAATTCTTTAACAAAATGAGCTAGAGAGTCCCTTTATGTCTTATTTTAAAGCTATTTTTATTAGCTTTAATATATATGTAACACTAACTATTTTGAGTAAAATATTTTTTTTGACAAATTTTCAAAATGTTTTTATTTAAATTTTTTAAAAATACCATTTTTAATTTTTTTCAAAAAAAAAAATATATATATATATATATATATATATGTTAATGTTTGAGTTTTTGACTACAAGTATGTAAAATTTCAAGGTGGAGAAATGATGGGATTTTGAATTATTAATTTTTGAATAATAGTTATACATAAAAATTTTCAAGTATGAAGGAAAAATTAACATTTGTACAATTTCTTTCCATTATAATTCACACTTCTTTTTCATTAAAAAGTTCATGCTAAGCATATTCAGTTCTAAGACATGGAAAAACTATATATTTTTGTGAAAAAAATTAAAAATGGTGTTTTTGAAAAATTTAAATTCAAAAATTTTGAAAATTTGTCAAAAAAAATTATTTTACTCAAAATAGTTAGTGTTACATATCATATTAAAGCTAATAAAAAATAGCTTTAAAATAAGACATAAAGGAGCTCTCTAGCTCAATTTGTTAAAGAATTGTGGAGGATCTTGTGATTGCAAAATTGGTTAAATTTGTTACTTTTGGCCGTTTTTAAAATTCCGTAAAAAAAAAAAAAAAAAAAAAAAAAAAAAAAAAAAAAAAAAAACACTAAGAAAAAAAAATTAAAAAATTAGATTTTTCATATACTCCATGAATACAAACTATAAACCAAAAATCATGAAAATCTAAGATGTCGGGGTCCAGACCCCACGTTGATATGACATGGGATGACCCTACCTAAAATTTTCAATAAACCATTCTTATTCAAAAATTAATAACTCAAAATCCCATCATTTCTCCATCTTGAAAATTTTCATACTTGTAGTAAAAAAAATCAAAAACTAACATATTTTTTGAAAAAAATTAAAAATGGTGTTTTTAAAAAATTTAAATTCAAAAATTTTGAAAATTTGTCAAAAAAAATATTTTACTCAAAATAGTGTTGCATATCATATTAAAGATAATAAAAAGAGCTTTAAAATAAGATATAAATTAGCTCTCTAGCTCAATTTGTTAAAGAATTATAGAGGATCTTGTGATTGCAAAATTGGTTAAATTTGTTACTTTTGGCAATTTTTAAAATTCCATACAAGAAAAACCGCTAGGATTTTTTTTTTCTTCGTTAGATTTTTCATATACTCCATGCATACAAGCTATAAACAAAAAATTATAGAAATCTAAGACATCAAGGTCCAAAAATTGCATTTTTTTCGTTGATTTGACATGGAATGACCCATAATTCATAAAAAATTCTAGAATAATTCATATCTATTTATGCTTAAGGGCAAAAATCTTAAATTATTCATTCGTTTTAATTTAATAACATTTTTAAAGAATCAAACACAATAATTTATAGTCCTTAACAAACTATATTTCATCTAGAATAATTCATAAAGGTAATGCATTAAAAATGAAATTTTCGTGTGACAAATTTAGTGATGACAAAGGAGAATTTTTCTTGGAAACTGGGGAATACTTCCATAATCTGATTTGTCGTTAGAATATGCACGCACAAACAAGACTGGATTCTGAAATCTTGTAGCTAGCACAGATTAACTGTATGGGTAATCTGTTACTCTATAGTAGCAAGTTACTATTCAGTTTGGCCGATTTGTTATAAAGCAACAGATGACAGCACTAAATATTTAATTATATGGAAAAAAGGAGTGCTATTATTATCGCATCATATTTAACAAAAAGATTGGGAGGCGGGGGGGGGGGGGGGGGGGCATTTAAAAATATGCTTGCATAAAACTTAAACATGTCTGTATTTTTCTCTAGTTCATGCCAAATCTACTGATGACTAGAGGCTTCACCACTGAGTTGTATTTTAGCTGTAACTTAGCTGCTTAAAAAATGTGAATAAATTCTAGTTTTCTTACAGTCGAGTTGATATAGATATGCAAATTAAATTACCATATTATGTTATTTTTTCTGTTCAGGAAGAAGCAAAAGCTCTCAGGAAACGAAATATGAAAGTTTTAAGTGGTATCTTGGATTCAATGACTAGTGTTACCTATAAAACAACATGGACTGAAGCTCAACAATTACTTCTTGATAATCCTCAATTTGCTGAAGATGCTGAATTATTAAGTAAGTGATTGAATTATTTTCCCATTTCAAGTGATGTATTTGTATGGCAGATTATTATTATTTTTAAATGTATTTAGCTAGTTTGTAAGTCAGTTTTGTGGAGGTAAGTCCTTGATTTCTGCTCAAAATCAAATAGACATTTTTTTAGATTAACTTTTTCATATTCATTTGTTTAATTTTCTTTATATGTTCTAAAATGTTCCAGAAATTAACAGGGCTCCTAAATGGTCCCCTTTTCCCCCCAAAGTCCCCCTTTTTAGAAAAAGATCCCCTTTTATGCATTTTGGTTCCCTTAGTCTCCTTTTAGTGACTGAAAAAAAATTGCCACAAAATAAAAAAAAATCGCTAAAAGCTCAAAAATTGCAGAGGGCAAAATTTTACAGTGGATTTAAGCATTGTAATAACTGGAACTGTTTCATGGATGTTAAAAAATGACCACAGTATACAAATTTTTAGAAACTCATTAAGAAATCTCATTAATATTCCTATAAAAGATTTTTTTTTAAAAATGTTTCTTTTGTCAAGAGTAAAAGGGGAAAAAATACAAATTTCATGAAAATATCACAAAAAAGCACAAATTAAGTCTAAAGAAAGTGGGGGGTTGGGGGGGGGGTTACATTTCTTCAAAGGACTGCTGAAAAAACCATATAGTTATTGCAGGGAGGAGTTTTCCCCCTCTGGTGTAACATTTCAGATTTTTTTTTTCTATTAACTCATAATCACCCCTGGAATTCTCATATTTTTATCTTCCACAAAACAAAAAGTATAGTAGACTTCTCTTGTATTAACCAACTTCCATTTATCAAGGATAAATTTGTCTTAGCCTGACCTGTTATGTGACCAGTTTTTAAACTGAATGTCAAAAAATTATTGCAAAATGCAAAAAAAAAAAAGTTGCACTAATTTTGAATAAAAATATGCTAAAATTTATTAAACTAGGCTAAAATATTGAAACTAGATTCCTTTTAAAATAAAAAAAATCACAGCAAAATTGGAAAAAATTCTAAAAATTGCATAAAAATTCAAAAATTACTGTATAAATTTGAATAAACTTTATTAAAAGGATGTGAACACTTACTATTTTGGGCTATAACATTGAAATTTCTCTCCTTTTGCAAATGGAAAAAATCATTGTCGAATAGGCACATATATATTAAAGAAAGAAAGTAAAACATTAAATTTATGTCTGATAATGCAATCATATTGTTACAAAATTTATTACATTAGATCTAAAAGTTTGAAACTGAATTCCTTTTATGAATGTCAAAAAATTTTCACAGAATGAAAAAAAGAAAAAACTGAAACATACATTAAAAATTTATGAGAAAATTTTTAAATGCTGTACTTATTCCATATTAACTTTATTAAAAAGAAGATAAAAAAAATTACTATATAAGGTTAAAAAATAAATAATCATTAATAAAAAAAAAATCTTATGATTATCCAAATACTAACTTAGACATGCTGGTATGATTATCCAAAAACTAACTTAGACATGCTGGTACCTTCAAGCCAAATCTTGTAGCTCTATATGCAACAGTCCTTTTAGTAAGGTTGGCTGTATAGGGTTTAATGGCGCAAAATCCCTTTAGGGACATGCCGCGCCAATTTTAGCAAAACAAACTGTGTTACCTTTTATTATGTAATTTTGTTTTCAATTTTGGTGGAGAAGTATAGTCAATCTATTAAAGAAACTTGTAATTACAATGTCTTTTAAATTTCAGTATATATTTTTGTATATATAAATTTAAAAAAGTAATTAATTCTATCACCGCCATTGCAGTTAATGAATTTTTTTTGTGACTGAAGGACTTTCTTTGCTAATATTAAGAAAACTATTGCATATCAAAATATGAATATTAGTAGTACTCAGAATATACAGAAGTGTTATACAAAAATGGATGAAAAACATGCTGATGTAGACAGTTTTTAAATTGAGGAAAAAAATATTCAATGTTAAAGTTTGGTCAAAATCCTTCCATTAAAAGTTTTATAGCTGAACAAAAACTATGCATAGGAATTTAATCCTTTTTTCTAAGGATATACATTACAAGCTTGTGGTGTACAGACTGTGGTTTTTGACTTTTTAATGTTTCAATTAAATTTTATCATTTCAATAGATATTTGTAATTTTTTAATCACATTTAGAAAAAGTCATTATGATAAAACATTTTAAAAATCAATTAGATTTTTAATCACAGGATTTAAAGAACATCACCATTTCATAAACATTTTAAAATTCAAACATTTTATTTTAAAAAGGTGTTACACAATACATTAAAAACAAACCATTTTTGACATGTTTCAGCTCCAATCAAGATAAGTACTCCAGTATATCTCATTGTTGGGTGTCATTTGTATTGATCATGAGACAAATTTTATGTTATGGTTCTTATCTAGATATGAATCGAAATATATAAAAAAGTGTTTCTTTTTAATGTATTGAGTAATAGCTTTCTTAAATAATAGAAACAGTTTGAATTTTAAGAATTTATTATTTTAAATTGTTGCCAATTGTAAAAACATTCCAAAAAATACTTTTACCTTTTAAATAAAAATGTATTTGCATGTGATTATTAAAAAGAGAAATAAAATTTAAAATAAGAATTAAGTGATCACATTTTATATTTATAATATTTAGCATTTCGTTGCAAATGTTGCATTTGTGTGTGAATATTAAAAAAGAAAAAGAAATTTTTGAATTAACTTATATACTCCATGTATAAGTTGAGGAATTTCAGAGTTGAAAAGGGGGGGGGGGTAGGCTTTTACACGAGGTAATGAAAAGAGGTAATCTTACACACAAAAGGTTTGCAATGTTTTTACAAAAAAAAAAAAAAAAAAAAAAAGAAGAAATAGAGGATAATCATTGAATTAAGTCTTAATTAATCACCTATGAACCTTGGTTCTGGTTCAATTGAGAGATTAAAGCGAACATTGGTCATTTCCTTGTGATTGACAAATGAAGCTCAACAATAATGACTTTGTAATTCTTCTGCACCCACTTTTTCTTGGAATAGAATTCCCTTTAATACAAGGGTATTTCTTTCAACATTTTAATTCCCTTTTTTAAAAAAAGTGTCAACTTGAGAATACCATTAGATATCTCTTCTAAAAGTACTACAATACAAAGAAGTACTATAGTTTAGCAGTCTTAAGAAATTATTTACCCTTGTAAATAAGGCTTGAATAGATTTTTGAAAGATATTTTTTTTTTCTTTTAAAGCATCATTGACTTAATATGAATAGATTGCAGAATAATTTAAAGTTCTTGGTTTTACATAATTATATTGTTTAAAGTCTGGTTAGAAAAATAAAAATAAAATAAATAAATTAAAAAGTGTACAAATTATTTCTCTACATACTACCAGAAATTAGTTTGACTTACACTTGAAAATTCAATCTTTTTCAAAATTTTCCTTAAGATTTGAAAGATTCCTTAAGATTATTTTTCATACCAGACTCAGCTGGCCTTAAAATCACTTAGACTAGCATTCAAACCAGGTGCATTCTGAATACAGTAGTCTAGCCTTTTTACTATAGCGATGGCTTCCAAAACAGAACTGCTATCTGTTTTTGATTGATCAAAATTAATAATAACTGTTCTATATTTTCATTTGTTTCCTATTTCTGTTTCATTAGCACACTCACGCTTTTTGCTATGTTAGCTTCCTTTATTGCTTCCCTTTATATCACACTGGAATTTATAAATAAATGGCAATTTCCTGTACATGCAACCAATTTCAGCAATTTTTGTGTTGCTTTTGTATTTTTGAATTATTTCTTTTAACTCTGATCCTATTCCTGGCTGTCTCCTTTGAAGGACTGTATCTGGGGAAACTTTCTTTTGTCCCATGATAAATTTCATCAAAAGATCACAAAAACCACAAAAATTTCATCTAAAAATCACAGAAAAAGTGCTAATTTCATCAAAAGATTGCTAAAATATGCGAATTTCATCAAAAAGTCGCAGAAAAAGCAAATTAACTAACTTTTGAAAATTTGGGTTTACCTCTCTCCCCTCCTCCTCCTCCTCCGAACTATAGTTATTGGTAGCTTTTATTGAAACTTGGCAACTCTGGTGCATTTTTTGTTTGCGGAAAATGTAACAAGATCACATGAGTATGTAAACAAAATCTGAGATAACCAATGCAAATCAGGGCAAATTTTTTGTAAAAAAAATCGATGAAAAATGAAACAGATGCTATCCGAAATCAGCAAAAGCTAGGGAATACCCTAGTTTTTGCTGATTTTGGTTAGCATCTGTTTGTTTCATCTGTCTTATCCATACATTGTGTAATATAGTGTAATTGTCCATATACATATATATATATATACATGATATTTAGCTGTAATTTTATGCTCTTTTTTCATTTGTAGATATGGACAAGGATGATGCTTTAATTGTTTTTGAAGAACACATACGCCAGTTGGAGCAAGAAGAGGAAGAAGAGAAGGAAAGAGAGAAGAAGCGAATTCAAAGACAGCAGCGGAAGAACAGAGAGGCATTTATTGTAAGATTCTTATATATATTCCATCATGATAATATTTTATTTTTTAGGAAATTTGATATCAAGTAACTTAGCTGCATGAAATTTTACTTCTTTGCAGAGATTACTAAATCAACTTCATGAAGCAGGCAAGCTGACCTCCATGTCACTTTGGGTGGAACTCTATCCAACAATTAGTGCTGATGTTAGGTTCAGTAATATGTTAACTCAACCAGGTAAGCTATATGTTTTTCTTTTATTGTATTTCTTTATCCATTAACTATTACTATTTATCCATTTCTCTATTACTATTTATTTTTACTTTAATTTGCACCTTTAAATGGTATTTTTTTAGGATCTACTCCTCTTGATTTATTCAAATTTTATGTTGAAGAGCTCAAAGCACGTTTTCACGATGAAAAAAAAATTATCAAAGAAATATTAAAGGTATTATTATTTTCTGTTGTATGTAATTTTAGTTTTTTTTATTCATCTTGTTATTATCCTGTTGTTTAATTTTTATACTCATATTCATTACTTTTATCTTCTCTATTGTATTTCTCTATATGTAAATTTTGTTTTGTGTAATAATTTGACATTCTCTATTTTTTTTTTTTTTTATTTTTTTTTTTTTTAATAAAAAGTTTAATAAAAATTTGCATATTTGAATATATGGGTTGAAGCATTCCCTGACAATCCTGGTTAATTGAAAGTCTTTTGCATCTGATCTTTGTGTTAACTTTGTCAGGTCTATCCTGAAATGCCTCTATTTGATAAATAAGCATGCACTTATAATAATTTGAATGTTGCTGCTGTACTATGAAATCTGTATGTACTTATCTATTTTTCCAAATGTTGTTTAAAATCTTGATACATATTAAATAATAATTAAGAATCTTTGGCTTGGCTCCCTACTCCTTTTGATATCGTAAAATCAGTGTCGTGCAGTGTGTTCTGAAAAAATCTCTTTCTGAACCAACCTCCTGCCTGAGTCCCTGCTGCCTACAACTTTGTATAGTAGGCATGTTGTGTGCTGCAGAAAATTTGAGAGAATTAATTATAAGCTGAATAGGAAGGGACAAATTTTGTTAAAATCAAGCCTGTAAAACTATAAAGCAATCAAAATCCAAGTTAAATAAGCCAAACCCTTTTGAAATTGGGCCCATAGAGCCTGAAGCAAAAATGTGCTCCTCCCTCCCTGGCAGTAAAAAAGGGAACTAAAAACTGTAAGAGAATTGTAAGTTCAGTTGGATCTCGTTAAAATTGGGTCCAAACAATCCAAGACAAAAATATGCTGTTAATGTTCCAAATGGAGGTAACAATAGCCTAAGCTAAGTTGAATGAAATTATTCCCATTGAAATTGGCCCATAGAACCCCTCAAAAAATTATGCTTTATTAATGTTAAAAAATGTTTGTAACTTGAAGTCTATATTTTACTTAGGAAAGTATGCTTTTAAATATGTCAATAAATATAAAGAAACCTTTTTGGGCAAATTCTTAACTCATATCAAGGGATTGTCGTCATAGAACTTGTTATTAATCTTCATTTAACCTCCTTAGTCCTGAGACAAATTTTACGTAGCACTAGAAAAAACTGTTTAAATTTATTATAAAACATCTCCAAAGATGCATCAGTCTATATATCAATTCTTCTAATATGCACCCATTTTATGTAAAGATGTAATTTTAACTATTCTAGAAGCATTAAAATTAATTTAAAGGGTGTTTTTTTAATGTCGCTTTTAGATGATATCAGGATTAAGGAGATTATGTTGATAAAATCCTTTTAAATTATGTTTAGCATTTCTCAACATTTGATCATTAATTATAATTAGTTTCCTTATATGTTCCAAATTAAATACAGAGTCAGCTTATTTGTTGAAATTGATATCTTTTTAGTTCAATTTTTATTAAATACTAGAAGATAGCCTGTCAAAATGACATGTTTGCATTTTTAAAGGATGATAAAAAATTACAACAACTATGGTCAATCATAGCCACTTTAGGCTGAAACAATTTTGTTAAATACAACGATTAAACTTGGAGATGAAAAAATCTAACAAAAAAAAAAAAAGAAAGAAAGAAAGAAAATTTCAACAGAAATTTGCATTTAAAACTATAGCAAAACTATCTGGTAGATGAGGGTGGAGATTATAATGAAATTTAAGACGCACCCGTGGTTTGCTGAAATAAAAAGTTTTAATTAAATATACTTTTTGAAATCGTGGAAAGATTTCAAAGTGAAGTAAAATGTATTGACATCATTTAAAGCTCCCACTGTAAATCTGACCAATGAGAACACTCCATTATGACTATGGAACATTTTCGTTGGTCAGAAAATAGATTGCCTTTAAAATCGGAGGTAACTTTTCACAATGTTTTTTATAGATTTGAAATTCTCAAGAGTCATTCACGGCTGTAAAGAAAAAAAATTAAAGCAACCCGAGTATAAAAATTTTAACAATATTGCATTTAAAATGCATCTTCGCTTTCCTTTAATAAAAAGTTTTAATTAAATATACTTTTTGAAATCGTGGAAAGATTTCAAAGCAAAGTAAAATGTAGTAACGTCATTTACAGCTCCCACTGTAAATCTGGCCAATGAGAACGCTCCATTACGACTATAAAATGTTTTCATTGGTCAATGAGTTTCTTTTTCTCGTGGATAGGTTGACCCCGGAATTGTTATACACGGAGGGGTTTTATGTATATAATTCTCCCCTATTTGATTATTCTTTCAAATATTTGTAATGTAGTCATAAGTTTTTTGCAAAAATTAAGAAATTAAGACTGACCTTCTTTTTTTTTTTTTTTTTTTTTTTTTTTTTTCTAATTACATATTAGCATCTAAAAATTTTTCTACAGTTTTCAGATCGTTATCTTGATTCATTTTCTTAATTTTAGCCAGTAAGGGAAAATTATCATTATTTAGTTTTTATCATTTTACAAAATCAGCTTCACCATCAAAGTCTGGAACCTTTTGATAGGGCTGTCATGCAATCTTCGTAGAAGTAAAGTCTAGTCAGCTTTTATTTTTGAAAAAATAAATGCATTTATTTATTTATTTTTTAATCAGGCCATTTAATGAGTTTTTAATTGATGTCTGCTAAATATCAAAAAAATAAAAATCTTATCCCTAGGTGCATTATTAAGAGGGATTTGATTGATATTAAATTACCAGAGTTTTAAATTCCACAGAAAATATATTAGTTTAATCATATCTGTAAATAAATTCTGGCTTATCTAAAATGTTGAGTTTTCTAAGCTTCACTTTATATACATGTTGTAAATCTATGTATGTGTTATTCAAACACTATGTTTTGTTTTAGGAGAAAGGCTTTACTGTAGAAATTAATACATCTTTCGATGAATTTGCTACTATAGTTAGTGAAGACAAAAGATCTGCTACATTAGATGCTGGCAATGTAAAGTTAACTTACAATAGCGTAAGTTTTATTTGTATTCTTTAAATTTAATGTAGGCATATAAGATATAACTTTGTATTGATATTAATTCATGCTTTATTTCTAGTTATTGGAAAAAGCTGAAGCTAGAGAAAAAGAGAGGCTAAAAGAAGAAGGCAGAAAGGTGATATTTTGTTTGATTTAAGGCCTCCTCTTCCTTTATTTATTTCATATTAATAAATATTGAATAGCATTTTGTTCCTTTAATTTAATTTAAAACAGTTATGTCATTTATAAAAAAACTGTCTTCTCCTGCATCCTCCTCGTGTACTTGAATGTTCACAATGCAGAAAATTGTTCATAAACAACTAATGCTTTCCAGATAAACTTATGCAAATTACAATACAGTTTTTACACTCTTCCTTCCTTAGTCCACACAACTTTAAAGAAAGTTCCTTTGTTTTAGTATGCTGCCACCATTGATATAGTTAAGTGATGTCGAACACTTTATGAAAAGGAGTGTCAAAAAGAATATACTAACTCATCCAATTAAAATTAACTAACAATTTATTTTTATATAACAAAACAATATTTAGAATTAAGAACTCAGATATAGATGATCCGGTCCAACATTAAGTTAAATACAGCAAATATATTTTGCGTTTTGGATTACTTATTAAAATATCTATATCCCTCTCACACTAGGTTTGTTAAAACTGATTGGAGATCCCTCTCTGGCCTCATCTAATGTTACCTATAAACACCAATTTACACAGAAGGTGATCAATTTACACAGAAGGTGATATGAGTACAATATATAAATAAAAAGATAATATATAACCTGAATTCTAAAAAGTATATGTTTATCAGAACCTGATCCCCACCCCCCACCCCTCCCAACCTTAGCAGAAAATATGCCTTTGAGGGCTAATTTTCCTGAAAAAAACATAGTAATACCAGTAACACAATAAGCATGAAGAAATATTATTCAAATTAGAAGATATCAATAACTCCTTTGTAGGTTTCTCCTATAGTATTACAACATACATATTCAGGGTTCGCACAGACTCATTGGACTCCTTAGAAACTACTTAGAAATGAAAATGTTCCCAAGTAGTACTTAGAACTACTTAGATAAACAAAATACTCCTTAGAAACTCCTTAAATTGTATTGCGATTTTGCACGCAAGCGATATTGTTCCCGAAAAAGAAAAAAAAATCGCGATTGTAAAACGCACGGTACACCCTTTATGCACGTCGTTCATCAGAAAAACAGCAGTGATTGCAGGGATGCCGCAGACGCGCTATAGCATGTAAAATACGCAAAAAATAGGCGATAGGACGCAGTAAAATAGCTCTATTTCTTTTTTAAAAAAAACACATAAAAATGGCGACTTTCGTTAAAAAATTGCGAAATAAGGACTATTTTTCGGCAAATTTCGTCAGATTCACGAAAAAATGGCTAATTTTCTCAAAAAATTTCGAAAATATGCAGAGATTTTCCTCAAAAAATCGCGAAAAACGACAAATTTCGTCTAAAAATCGCGATAAAACGGCAAATTTTGTCAAAGAATATGCGAAAAACGACGGATTTCGTCAAAAAATCGTGATAAACGGCAAGTTTTGTCAAAAAAATTGGGAAAAGCAGCAAATTTTGTAAAAAATTTTCGGTAAAACGACATATTTCGTCAAGATACGCGAAAAAATGGCCAATTTTGTCACAAATTGCGAAAAAAGGCAAATTTCTTCAAAAGATTTGCGAAAAAATGGCTAAGTTTATCAAAAATCTAGAAAAAAACGACAAATTTCCTCAAAAAAGTGCGAAAAAACGACAGATTTCTTCAAAAAATCGCGAAAAAACTACAGATTTATTCAAAGATTCGGGAAAAAATGACTAATTTCGTCACAAAACCTCAAAAAATGGCTAATTTCTTCCAAAAAATCGCGAAAAAACGACAAATTTCGTCTAAAAATCGCGAAAAAACGACACATTTCGTCAAAATATTTGTGAAAAATCGGCAAATTTCATTAAACAATTCTCGAAAAACATAAATTTCGTGAAAAAAAAAATCCCGAATAAACGGCAGATTTCGTCAAAAGATCGTGAAAAGACTCAAATTTTGTCAAAAGGGCACGGGGAAAAAAAAAAAACCGAAGTGAATTTTCCTGTTCTAAAAGCTAATTTTCTTGCTTCAAAATTATTTTTTTTGCTGCTCTAAAAAAACGGATTTTTGTGATTCACTATCCATTTTTGACTGCTCCAAGTCTTTCTGAGTAAATGTGACTCAGGAAAACAGCCATTCATTAAACAAAAAGTCTCATCACTTTACTCAACAAAAGTATTCTTTTTTTTTTTTTTATTTCATCAGAAATGTCTTTTTCTATAAATCAGTCTTGCCCCCTTTTTTAAAACAAATGCAAACAATAGTGATACTTGTTATCTTCTACTTTTAAATGTTCAATATTTTATAGTTAAATTTGTATCTTGCAAATTTATTTTTAAAGAAGTAAAGAAAATTTCTCATAATTTTAAAAACAATTAATATTGGCTTTATATTTTTATTTATAATTAAAACAATAATTATTGAATTTCATTTTTCTAATGCAAATGAACAAATTCAATTTTTGCATCTAAAAATATGACTCATTAGTGGGGACCCGCTTTTGTTAAAAAGGGGCCCAGGATTTTTCAAGTCCAGCGGCATCCCTGGATTGGTGGGGATCATACTAATAGCCACCAAAGTGTCACGAAATATGGCAGATAAAACGCTAATTTCGTCTGAAGACCGCGAGAGAACGTCGATTTCGTCTAAAGAATGCGGATATAATGCCGATTTCGTTAAAAAATCGCGGGGGAAAATGACGATTTCGTCAAAAGATTGCGGGAATAAAATGGCATTTTCAAGAAAAGATCGTATAAAAATGCAAATTTTGACTAAAAATCCTCAAAAAAAACATAAATTTCATAAATAAGAAAAACAGGAAAACACCGATTTTATCAAAAGATCGCAAAACCCCCCCACCGATTTCGACAAAAGATCGCAAACAATCACCAATTGTGCTAAAATATCGCAGATAAATCGTAGATAACCCCCTTCTTGCAGGGCGGTAACTCGCAGAATCCCTGTGGAATTAGGGCTGTGCAGGTGTATGCCACATAAATAACAAACAAAAGTGGCAAGTCTTTAAATTTTTTTGGACTCCTTGGATTTTTTATGTACTCCTTGGATTTTTTCTTCCCAACTCTGTATGAACCCTGATATTTCAAGGTGTCTGAACTTTATTAATTGACATCTCTAATTAACTGCTTACTAACAAAAAAAATTATAAAAAAAAAAAAAAAAAACTCAGTATATTCATACAAGATAATAAATATATAGTACTAATATAATTATACATAGACAAAAAAAAAAAAAAAATTGATGATTATACATTACTATGTATTAATTATTTAATGATTAAAATAGCTGGGGTAGTGCCTGTTTCTTCCAGTTCTTAATCTAAAGTCTAGAAATTGCATCAGTATTCAAATGTTGTACTCCTGGACGATGAGAAATACTCATGTTCCAGCCTTACAACGCAAGATCCCATCTAGTAAGTTTGGGATTCTTTCAGTGAGAAATTTTAATGGGTGGTGATCTCGATTTATGATCCATATGTCCATTTTTCAAACTTTTGTAACCCAAAGAGAACACTCAAGCCTCTTTTTCTATGCTCAGCTAAGCACGCTGAGCCCCTGACAATTTTTGACTAGGAAAAACTATTGGCTTAAACTGACCTTTTTCATTTTTCTGCATGAGACAACATCCTACAGCCAGGTCTGAAGCATCGGCATAAAGCTGATAATCCAGGCCTGCCGTATGTGTTGCAAAACATGTCACACTACACAATTTATTTTCAAGGTTATTAAATGCTTGTTCCACCTTTCATCCCATAGCACAGTATTTTTAACTTTCCCTTTAGTTAATTCAGTTAAAGGTATGGCAATTTTAGCATAATTTGGAATATACGATTGGTAAAATCTCATTTATTCCGAAACAGATCTAACTTCTTTTTTAGTTTTCGGTCTCTCCAAATCCCTTATTGCTCCTGTCTTCTCCTCACCTGTTGCAGTGTTCTATCTCTAATTACATGACCTAAAAACTTAGCTAACTCTTCTCCAAATTTACTTTTATTCAATCTAATCATAAAGTTTTGATTTTTAAGTTCCTCAATGACAGCTCTAACATGCTCACAATGCTCTTCCCAGATGCCTGAAAAGATGATGACAACATCAATCCTCAATATATGCTTGTGCATACCTCTGATGAGTTAGAAGAACCTTATTCATATCCTTTTGGGAAGTAGCAGCTGCCCTTGATAAACCAGAAAGCATAGTTCGTCACTGATAGGTTCCATTATGCCTTGTAAATGCTGTCAAAGGTTTACAGTCCTCAGCCATTTTAATTTGTCAATAAACCCTTAATAAATCGATCAAAATAAAATTTTTAGCTGCTCCCGCAGTATACGTGATTTCCTGTGAATCTTTCACAGGAAAGGTAGGGACTTGCATTAACAAATTTAAAGATCTATTTTTACAAAGTTTAACAGTTAAAAGCAGAATCAGATTTTAGATGAAATTAGCGGGATAAATGAATCACACAAAGAATCGTTCATTTGTTTCTAGATTTGGAATTTGTGCTTTGGAATGGCAATGGTATTTGTTTGTTTGCATCAGTAATACTAATACGGAAACCTGTTGTTGGTAGCTAGTTATTATTAATTTAGAACTTAAAGCATTATAATTTTATAGTTTTTGAAGGTTTTTAAAAAATTGAAAATGGATAGATGTTATACAACATAGGTTAAAAAGGGCAGTTGTTTGACTTATAATACGACATCGAAATGCTTATGCCTAACATGGGCAACATATGTCCATTAAATATTCTATTTTATCCTATATAATCTATTTTAATGAAAAATGAAAGATTACTAGGATCCTGATGAATTTACCCCAGAAGTGTTATGCACTTAGCATTTTTATGTTTACAATTTTTCCTTAATCCTTCTAATCTATCTATATGTATCATACAGCAAATTTTATAAATGAAATGACCAACATTTAATGATTTATTTATTTATTTATTTATTTATAGCAAAAACGTCTAGAAAATGCATTTAGAAGCATGTTAAAGAATGCTGTTCCAAGTATAGATTCAACTGTTGAGTGGAGTCAGGTTAGTTTATAATACATATGCTGCACTATATGAGTTAAACTATTATTTTGTTATCTTTTATAAAGATTTGGGTAGTCAAATAACCTGGAAATTCCAGAAAAGCCAGAAAATTTATCAACACTGGAAAAAAAAGAAAAAAGAAAAAAAAAATTAAAGCTTTGCAAAGCCAAAGAATTTTTGTTGAAACCTTGAAATTTTATTGCAGTGCTGCAATTGCCAGCTTATGGAATCATTTCAGATGAAAATGATGCAGGGAATATCAAAAAGTACAAGGGCTGTCCATCCTGTTGTAAAACATTATTTAATAATGTAAACATAACAATTTTTTAAACTATTATTTTATTAATTAGCAAATTCATAAATTTGTATTATATATATATGTTTACATTTTAAAATAGAATGTTCTCTAAATTTTCTAATTCTTGTTCCTCTAACCTTTCTTCTTTTAATCTTTATTTGAATGTTTTTATTTTTTAATTCAAATTGCAGGTCTATCATTTACTATTCAAACGCTATTATCTTATACTATTTTCAGCTCCAGGATACTAAAGCAACTTTTTTAAATGAAAGAGTACTGAAAAGCAACTGTTTCTGTGAATTATTTTATGAAACGGAAGGCTTTTTTGGTCTGAAATTTCTAGCTTTTTCAAATAAATATTGCAAAATATTTATGAAATATGACACAAGAATAAATAAAATTTGACCATTCCAATGCAAATTTTTAGAAATTTGTGGCTCAGGATCTATACCAGCAGCACTTTTCTTTGTTCATTAATATAGGCAATTTCATTCATTTTCCAACTTCTTTGAAATGTTTTCTGATGGAAAAACATGAGTAAAAGTAATAACTTTTGATATAATAATAAGTTTTCATGTTTGTTAAAATCTGAGAAAAGCTACTTCTGAAAATCCCTTTTAAAACTTTGAAAAGCCTAATTTTCTAATCTAGTTGCTCTTTTATGTGTTTACTTTTATCATGGCATTTAATGATCAACTATCAAAATTTTGGAATTTATAGAAATTGAAGACTAGAAATTTTATAGAATATGAAATATTGGCAAAATAATTTAAAAAAAAACTTTTTGTACAAAAAATATATAAAAATCTGTTTAGTTGTAAAGTTGTATTTTACCTTTGGAAGACTAATAACAATATATAAATGTGAAATTTAAGGAAAGTTTTGAAAAGCATTTTTCCTTATTCATCTCCGACTCCTTTTCACATGCAAAAAAAGGGGCAAACACTCTAATTTTTTTTTTTTATTTATTTATTTATTTTTTTTTTTTTTTTCTGCATTTGGTATGGGACAGTTTTTTGGGCAGCATGATTAATAACAGTGCCCAAGAATAGCAATGTAAATTTTCTGAAAAAATTGAAGTGGTTTTTTCTGAAAAACAGGAAAGTTGAAAAAATTGATTTTTTATAATTATTTCTTTCAAATATACATTATATTTTCTTAGATAATATTAAATAATAAACATTTTTTTTTCATTTATTTGTATTAAAAGAAAATTATTTTCACTTTATATGACTACTAGTATATAACCCCTGTCAAAAACGACAGGATTTTAACTAAACATTCAATTTTCGATATAGTTCAACAAATTTAAATGGACAAAACATTAAAAAAAAAAAAAAAAAAAAAAATGTACAAAAGTTTTTGTGAAATGTGTTATCAATGAATTTCTAACACATCACATTGTTAATCATAATGTTACATAAGCAAAATCAAAATGAGTTTCACAAATAGTTTAACGATTACACTAACGATTAAAATTATGTTATTTTAAGTAATTGTTTAGGTTAATAGTACAATGGTAGGGATGAACCTGTGACCCACGATGGGTTATGTAAGTATGTGGTCTGCAAATTTCTTAAATTTATAATTTTAAAAAATTGCAGATTTTGTCATGGATGGCAGAAAAAAAAAAAATCATGAATTTCGACATTTTCTCTCATGGCAAAATTGCAAGTTTTATCGAGCCAGTTAAAAATTATGAATTTTGTTATATAGGTAACCAATACCATAGCTATTTATATAGGAAATTCTTAAGTTGAGAATTTTGTCAGTCACTGTTTTAAAAATATTTTAAATATCATCGATCATGCTCACAGAGGACATGGATTTTGTCAATTGCATACAGATAAAAAATGTGAATTTTACTTATCATGCACAGAGAAAATATGAATTTCGTTGATCAAGAACATGAAATTCGTGAGATTTGTTGATTGCCTGTAGAAAAAATCCAAATGTTGTTGACTGAGTGTCAAAAAGTCTTGAAAAACTACCCTCCTTTTGAAATCATGTTTGTTATTTGAAAAAAAAAAAAATACAGTAAGGGCCATCATGTACATAAGTTGATGAAAAAGAGCCGCTGGATATATTAATTAATTAAAAAGGGCTGCCAAGCTTGTGGTAAGTCAACACTTACTACTATATAAGTTAATTTTTTATGATGAAGTTTTGCAGTGATATTTATAAATTAAAGAGTTAGCCAAAAAATATGACAGCAAATTCATGCTTATGAATTGTTTATAGCTTTTCCATGAATAAATCAAAATTATTGTAAATTTGCATATTGGCAAGCATCTATTTAATAGTTAATAGTAGAAAACAAATTTTAATGTATCTTGAGTAACAAAGCATTTCAGTAATAAAATAAAACTTTGATTAAAAAAGGGGAAAAAAAAAGATAACACATCAAAAATTACAGAACTTTAGGTGCAATTAAAGAATGTATTCCATTTGTAATACAATTACAACAAATATTTTCTAGAAAAGAATCTCTAGAAACATTATATTTTTTTGTAAACACACTACTATCTGATAAAGTTTGCATTTAACATAATACTGGCTATGAAAAAAAAAAAAAAAAATTACCCTTTAGTATAAAGTTCAGCATTAATATTAAACAAAATCAAAATATTGACACATCAAATACAACAGAAAATTGCACGCAGCTTTACCATAAATAATAACAAATATACTATAAACTTGATTAATGCAAGTATCTATTTCTCATAAAATATCTTTTCCATAAATAAAGACAAAAATATTTTTTATTTGAATATTGGCAAGTATATATTTTTAAATTAATAGAAGAATATAAATTTTAACATTTCTTGAATGGCAAAGTGTTGCAACAATTAAATAATACTATATATATATAAATTAGAAAAAAAGAAAAAGAAAGATAGCTTATCAAAAATAACAGAAATTTAGGTGCAATTAAAACACTTATTCCATTACTAATACAATAGATGCAAAACTTTTTTAGAAAAGAATCTCTAGAAAAATGATATTTTTTTGTAAACACTCTATTATCAGTGTTTTCATTTAACATGATATAGGTTAGGAAAAAGTAAACTTATCTTTTAGTGTAAAGTTCAGCAGAAACTTCAAACAAAATTAAAATGTTAGCACATCAAATATGACAAAAAATTGTCTGTACCTTTACCTCAAATAATAACAAATATATTGTAAACTTGACTATTGCAAGTATCTGTTTCTCATACAATAGTAGAAGAGAGTTCAATTTAAATGTTTTTTGAATAGCAAAGTTTTCATAATGACGAAATATTAAACAAATAGCAGAACCTTTCAAAAGCCACAAAAATTTAGATGCAATAAAAACACTTTTTTCATTAATAATAGAATACAAGGATCTATCCAGGGGAAAAACTGAGTCCGTTAACGGACTCTTCACAAAAATAAATTTTATGAAAACGGATTCTTCACAAAAATAAATTTTACGAAAACGGACTCTTCACAAAAATAAATTTTACGAAAACGGACTCTTCACAAAAATAAATTTTACGAAAACGGACTCTTCACAAAAATTAATTTTATAAAAACGGATTCTTCACAAAAAATGAAAACAAAAATGTGTGAATAACATGTCTGTGGTAAGTGTAAAATTCAACGAAAATCTAGCTTTTTTTTGTCGATTTTATCGTCCATCTGAACGTAAACACACTTCGTTTATAGGTATCTGGCTTTCCACTCTTTCTCCAACAGACCTTTATTTGGAATCGGCGTTGATTGGCTAACATATGACATCATAAAAAAGCAGGCGCGTTCAGGGAGTAAGAAATAAACCTCTTTTTCTCCGTAGATCGTATTTTACGCTGGATAGGTTGTTTCTTTTGCTTGCTAGTTTGGCAACACGGGAAGAATCTGCTTTGCTTTGATTTTTGTTGCAAGCTCTCGCGATCACATGGAAGTAGCATAGCATGCTATCGTATATAAATCATTTTAATTTTTATTTCGCAACGCCGTTAAATTTAATCTTTTCTTATTCTGCATAATTTTAAACAATTCTGCTACAATTCCTGCAGTATAAAGCGTGGACGTCCCTCCACCGGAGGAACATTATAATTGGATATGATATACATGTTTTTTTTAAATAATGTGTTCAAAGAGTCAAGATTTGGAAAATCTGAATGGCAACAGAGTTCGTTTGTTTATATCATAATCTGATGTTTACAATTACTTATTTTTAATTTGGAGCCTAATACATTATAATTGGATATGATATACATGTTTTATAGAAAAATATGCTGTTTAAACGTTATTTTAAGTAAAAGAAATATCTTTTAGCTGTCATATGTCTGCATTTGTTTTCCATTAAGTCTAACGTGGCGTATTGCTAGGGTCCATTCACAGATAGGAGTGGCGAATCCTGGAACCGTTCCACACACCTCTCCAGAACGCATTTTATTATAAGTAGATATTACAAAATAAAAATAAAAAGAAGCAAAACCTGCTTTTAAAAATTGTTTTTTTTTTTTTTTTTTTTTTTTTTTTTTTTTCTCAGTTTCAGAATTTTTATAGTGATATTCAGGCTTTATTTAACGCTATTGTTTGTTGTATCATGTCTGTGTTGAAATGATTTTTCAGTTGTATGTTTAGTTACCAATTGACCTAATGTAAAAACCTGAGCCAATATCTCTGCAGTTTGAAATGAAATGAATTATACATCCCATTTACATAAGTATTGTTTTTAAGTAAATGATACTGGTTTAAAGGAAAAAATTATTGCTGTTTTGTCATTATTAAGAACTAGAAGACAGCCCGTCAAAATGACATGTTTGCATTTTTAAAAGGATGATAAAAAATTACAACTGTGGTCAATCAGCCACTTTAGGCTTAAACAATTTTTAAAAATACAGCGATTAAACATGGAGAAAAAAATCTATAAAAAAAAAAAGAAATTTTTAACAGAAATTTGCATTTAAAACTATAACAAAACTGTCTGGTGGATGATGGGGTTTGTAATGAACAAATTGTACATACATAAATTTTAAAAGAATAAAGTAAGGCAAAAAAATCAATTATAAAAGATTATATTGTGAAACTACAGCCAAAAAATATCGAGAAATACTGAGAGAAAATAATAAAAATATCTAAAATGTATAAAAAAATTTCCTATTTTGGCCTATTTTTTAGCTAATACTTAAAAGAAAACACTGTAAGATCGAAAACAAATGTCAACAATAAAGAGTAAACAATGAACGTGTTCGGGGGATACACTCGCTTCGCGGGTAAGCTCAGGAGTTTTTACCGAGTACTATTCCGCTGTAAGATCCACTCCACGTACCTGACTCCTGAGAGTGCGCGCTCAGCGCGCATAGATCCCGAACGTGCCCGATCATTCCTGAGTCGTGATTTTACAAAGGAGTCATTCTAAAGATTCAATCACGGAATTTGTCATTCTTGAATAGCAACAGTATTGATTTGCTTACATTGTTTGTTTGGTTTGTTTTTTCCGTAATTGCTGGTTGTTTTATTTAGAACTTAAACATTATAATTAAATAGTTTTTGTAGTTTTTAAAGAAAGTGAATAATGAATAAATCTTTCACATGTATATTTTGATAAGTTGAACAATTAGAATATTTGTGAACAACTCGGAATAGTTAAGCCTAACGTGGACGCAGTTGCAATAAGTTTCTTTTTCTCGTGGATGGGTTGTCCCCGGAATCGTCATACACGGAGGGGTTTTATTATTAAGAATATCAGTATATAAATCTTCCATTGTTTAAAAAATGTATATTTTTACAATATTACATCTTTTTTCATACAATTATAATTTAATTTCCTTTAAGAAATATGTTTAATTTTGATATAGCCTTCCATTATCAATTCAAAAAAGTTTTGATTTAGTTTTATAATCTGAATTCAAGCAAAACCAAGTTTCAGTTTGGCTTACTCACTACTCAGGTCTGTAACTAAAAAACAAAATAGAATTTATTGACTGAAACCAGGAAAATATTTTTAAGTTTAATTAAACATGAAGTTTCTCTTTTTATCCTGAAATATGGTATCTCATTCTTGAGTGAGAAACCATATTCAATGTTTCCATATGGTAATTTCATATTTCTAAAAGTGGAACTCAAAAATTATGAAAACAGAACACTACAAATAGAAAAAGCGAGGAATTTGAGGAATGAACAGAAGTAGTAACACACAGAGATGAACTTATACCATGCTTCAGACAACTACTAAAATTCAAAGTTTAACCAAGAAGGAAAGTGTAATTTGGAACATAGTTACTTGTAATAAAACATGGATTTTTTTCATCGCAGTTGTACTTATCTAATGCAAACTGCCCATGTTTTGCAACATTACTGTATGTTATAGAAGTCAGTTTTAGATTCAACACTCTGAAAAAACATTCAATTAATCAACTACACTGAAATCATGATAAATGCAGCATAATAGTGCCACCTATTGGGCAATTTACACCAGAAACTAAATAACATTGGTATATATCAGGCAGTTTAATGAAAAATCGTCCTTTAGTTCTTGAGATTGCTATTGCAATAATCATAAATAATGCAGCATAGCAGTAGCATCTGTTAAATGTTTTACACCAAAAAATAATCAGCACCAAACTATATCAAGGGTTCACTTAATCTGAAGTTTTATGAAAATCTGTACATTAGTTCTTGAAGTAGAGATATTGTGGAAATCATGAATAATGCAACATAGCAACAGCATCTGTTGGATGATATATACCAATAACTAAACATCTCGAGTTTGTATCAAGGTGTAACTGAATCTAAAGTTTTGTGAAATTAAGTGCTTGAGTTCTTGAGATAGAGCGCAAATAAAATTTTTGTCACATGCAGACTCAGAGAGTGACAGATATTTTCTAAAAACTACCAAATCGTGTTGAGGATCTTCTGAAACATAAATCCACCAAAAACTGGAAGTGAAATTTTTCACGAATTTAATACTTACTTCTTGTAAAGATAGAAGAAAGTAATAAATGCATGCTTCAAATTTTATGTTAAATTTCTAATTTTACCATTTCCAAAATCAGCATATTATTGAAATATTTTGCATATGAATTCATACAAGAGAAATTGCACTTAATTGCATATCTAGATTTTTTTTTCATGTAATCCTGTTTTTGCGACTTTTTGTTTATACTTGTAAAAAATATACTTTGAATTTATAAATTAGAAATTATTATTATATTTGGATTCCTATTTAGATATTTTTAATACGATTATTCATACATATATACAACTTGATAAGATTCAGCTGCTGTATGGCATAAATTTTTTTTTCTTCAATCATTGCATTTCGAAAAAATTAAATTTAGAGATTAAACTTTTTCCGAAATTTCTTTTGTCAAGAGAAATTTTGTGAAGGGGCTTGTGTTTCAAAGCAGAAAAAATGTGAAGGATCCTCAAGTCTTTTAAAACAGATTTCTGCTGAAAGATCAGATTACCCACATTAAAATTTTCATGTTGGGCACTCAACATAAAAAATAAAATAAAAAGTATGAGAATGTAGCTATTACAAAACTTTCAATATATTATTTAACAAATGAAATAACAATTTTTCCAGTTTGAAAAAAAAAAAAAAAAAAAAAATCTGAAAAAATCTGAAAAAAAAACTTCTTTTTTTGCCAACTTTTCCTGTTTTTTCCTAAGCATTCCCGTCTCTACCCAAGAAATAAGAACATATATTTAATAAACAGTGGAAATCATAGAGACTGATTTTCAAAATCTTATAATTAATTAGTCTGTTGTCAGATCATGAAATCTATCATTGCTAAAGATATGGATTTTGAAAATTTATACGCCTAAAGGATAAAATGAAATTTTTATCAGTATAGAACCTCTACTCCTGTTCCTGTTAACATGCTAAAGGACTGAATGTTGAATTGAGTCCTAAAATTTATCTCTGAAAGTAAGATGAGTCCTGCAAAAAAAAATTAGTCCCACAATAAAAGATATTTTTTTTTCTTTTAAAATGCAAAATTGAACTGTTTACAGATACACACCCTTAATCTCCAGATTTATTCAATTTATTGTCACATCCTGCGTAATAATGCACATGAACTAAAACATATCCATGAATTATTTTTTGTTTAGTAGCATTTTCTGTTATTTATTAATTGTTGCAACACTAACTTTATTAATTTCCCAGTTTGTGTTTGTTCATACTTATAATACAAAAGAGAATATAATAAACTTTACATTTTTTTTTATTATATGAAATTAAGTATTTCTCTATTACTGATTTTTTAGGTTCGAAAGCAATTTGAAAATGAAGCTCCATTTGAAAATATAACTGTAGAATCTGAAAGAGTTAGATTATTTAAAGAATACCAGCAAACCTTAGAGGTAGCAAATTTTAATATCTGACAATTGAATTCTTATTTGCAATATCAAATGTACTTAAAAATTGTTTTATTTCTTATTTTTAGGAAGCTTGTAGTCATCATCATAGCAAATCCAAAAAGCATTCAAAGAAGTCGAAAAAGCAAAAGCGTCGTTCTAGGTCACATTCCAGATCAGTAAGTTCTGCTTCTTCTTCTTCTTCTTCTTTTTTTTTTTTTTTTTTCTTTTTTCTTTTTTTTATGATTTGTTTGTAAATTTATAATTTTTTTCAAAATAATTATAATTTCTGAATTTTTAAATTTTTGGAGGTTGAAAATCATTGAATTTTTTGAAGATTTAACCCAGTCAAAAAAGTTCAATGAGAAAATAATTGCAAATAAACTGTATTCTATTTGTATAAATTAGCTATATTAGCTATGTCACACAGTGAAAAATCACTATAATGTCTTTTTATCATCCGAATGAGAGATGAATTTTGCCTTCTTTCCAACATTACATTCTATACAAAATCAGCATTAAAAATATATATATCACTTCAAAGTTAAACATTCTTAACCTTAAAAAAGAAAACCTCACCACAAGCATATGCTTGAATTATTTTATTTTATATTTCTTTTGACTCAATGAAGGTATTTTAAAAAATGTAATTGATGTTGGTTATATATTTATTTAAAAAAATTATAGCTTGCTTTTAACAGAGTAATGAATTTTAATTTTCTTTTAAAGTGAAAATAAATTAAATATTTTAATTTTTATTAAAAATTATTATTAAATGTTATTAATCAAAATATTAAATTACTTTTTTATTACCAAACTCTATTGCATCTGAAATTTAACATCAACTTTTAGAGATCTGATTCAGAAGATGACTATAAACACAAAAGTAGCAGAAAAAAGAAGCATAAATCTCGTTCAAGATCTAGATCAAGGTCAAAAAGTAGATCTTCTGTAGATTCCCGTAACCGTTCAGATGATGGTAAGTTTGAAAAAAATAAAGGTAATCTCATTTTATTTTTTTTATATATAAAATATCTTATTGTTTTTTTTTTTTTTTTTTTGTTCATTTGTTGCAAAAAATGCTCTGAATGAACAGATTTTGCCTATTACTCACATGAAATCTAAGCAAACTTATTTTACTGTAAAAATAAATTATATTTATGTAATTTTGTATTATAATTGTGAGATTTATAAATTATTCTATTTTAATATACTATGCACAGCATTTCCTTACTTTGTAGTGTGCTTTAAATGCCCTATTTACTTGTGGTACCACATGAATTTTATACCTAATTTATTTAAAATTGGAATTGGGAGATGTACATAATGCATAAGAATTTGATATTTGAAGATTCTCAATCATTGAAACAAAGTTTTGACATTCTTGAGTAATAACTCTGGAAGCGCACAAAAGCATTTAAAAAAGTTCATGTATGTAGCCAGCAGACATTAATTAATATTTTATAGTTGTCGGTTGAGCAGTTTCAATCACGGTAACTAGAACTAAACGGTAGGTATCAAGCGCATTTTCCTTCTTACTGATGACGTCAGCTGGACACCACGTTCGTCTCCGAGACCTCTGAATAGTGTTGTTTATGCTGACTTTTTATTATCGGGAGCAATCTTTTTCAATAAAGTGTTCTAGTATTTCATCTTTGATGATAAATATATTTTTCCCATTATGTATATTTATAAGAAATTGAATTTTTATTATTATATTCATATATATATTTTCTAAATTTATATATACAACATATATGCATTATTATAAACTGACTTAATTCTTTTAATTTGTAAAATATCATGAAATAAAACATACATTTATTACTTATCAACTAATGTAGTATGAATTTAGTTTTAAATATTAAAATATTTCGATAAGGAAAAATTTAATGACAACTTTAATACATTAAAAAAAAATTATTATTATTATTATTTTGCGAATATGTTAATAGCAGTTTGAATGGCACATAGAATATTTAGGGGGGGGGGAGGGGAAATGGATGATTTATTAGATAAATACCATGTTGTTTGGCAGAACGATTTTGGAGTGAACTTTTTAAGGTGAAGGGAATCTCAATATTACTGTGTCTGAGCTAGTTTAAATCTTTTGATCAAATATGCTAACTTTTAAACCGAATAGGCAAACAAAAGGAAGAAAAAAAATACAGATTTTCTCTTCTGTATTATCAAACTTTGATTTTCTTTAATGGCCGGTGGAATGTTAGTAAAAAGCCTACGAAGGAACTTCAACCTCTTCCACCATTTCGCAGGTCACTCTTTTATTTGTTTGTTTGTTTAAGGGAAAGAGGCTCTCACAGGCTTACGCCATATAGACCTGTGATACGAAAAAAACCCTTGGCAAACTAAAATTCGTTAATCTTGAACAAATGAAACTATTGTATGCCTTACACACATTAGACACAACTCAGTATTTTGTACATTATAAACACATTATACAAATTGACTTGGTTAATACATCATTGAATTCCTTTATATACACATATTTCTTAAATTTACATGGATCTTGTTTCTAAACACTGTTGTACAGTTTTCTTTAAATTTGTTCTTTCTTCTTTCAGATTACACGCTTATTTATTTTTTCATTTTAAACATATTCTACACACTCAATATTTTACAGATTATATACATATTTTACAAATTGACTTAATTAGTTAATATAGCATTAAATTTATTTTATATACATTTCTTAAAAACAGAATTTCCATAAATCTTTTTGCTAAAAATTACTGTACAATTTTTTTCATTTTCTTCACATTTTTTCTCTCTTCGTTTATATTACACTTAAAAAAAAAATTTTCATATTACGTTTATTCAAGGCTTTCATTCTAATGAAAGTCTGAATTCTTACAAACGTCATGACTACATAATCATCAAATGCCGGATATTTACTTTTTATTATATTTTTTAATATCTGAAAGACTTTCGGTTGCTGGTTTATAAATGTTCCATGAAACTGGTTAAATTCTTTTTCCATTTTTATAACAGCATCGAAATAGTCATTTGTTGGTTTCATTAAGGATCCTCTAGAGATTGTCGGTAGCCAATTTTTTCCAGAAAAATGGGCATCTTTAGTAAAGCTGCCATATTTTTGTGCTTTTTCTGGATCTTTCTTCTTAACTCGGTATGCTATATACCCTGCAATCATTTCTAACAATTCTTTTTTTTCTTTCAGTGTTTCACTAAAACTTTCCTCATTTTCTTCAAAATGATTGAAAAGTCTGTCGACTGCATTTGCAAATTCTTCTTCCTCATTCTCGATATTTATTTGATTACTTTGCTCTCTTTTTTCCTTTGCAAGGTGCAAAGTAATTTCATCTGTGTTTAGAGAGTTTTCAATATCATTTAAGATGTCTGCGCTTAGAGTTTGGACGTCTTTCTCAGCCAGGCAGTTGCTATTATTAAATATTTCACTGGCATTGTGGCCCAGAATTAAAGATTTTATTCTTTGGGACACTGTAGTGGGAAGAGGATGGTCATAAAATCTTCCCAGTCCACGGATTTGTGAAAAATAACTTTCAAGAACTTCCTGGTTGCATCTTGATGCCATAATATAAGAGTAGCCTTCAGATTTTAAATCACTATAAAGACCTCGGAGACTGGTTATCGATATTAAAAATCCTTTCTGGAAAGGCAGCAGACCGACTATTTTTGTTTTCGTTTTCTCATTCTTTGAACTTATTTTCACCTTTTCTATCACTCTCATGCTGTTAATTAAATCATATAGCTTTTCTAGAGCTTCGTCTTGCTCTTTAAGAAAATTTCCGTAGGCACTTTTTAAAAAATATGTTTGACAAAATGGAACTCGAGAGTTAAGAACATCAAAGCCATTGTTTATAATCTCTACCATTTCTCCTACATGTTTAAATTCGGGGAAATTGACTTTGCAACTGTAAGGGAAAATAACTCTGCTGCTTTTCTGACATTCTGTCTTTCAGTTCTAGCTGCAAGAATATGTTTCATGGTTAGTTTGTGTGCATACTGCAAGTCCTCTTCCCCGCTCTGCATTTCAATTAATTTTATGAAAGGTTCTTTGGTGACCAATTGTCCATTTTTAAGTTTATAGCCGTCATCAATTAAGTGATTTCTTAGTAATTTTAAAGCGTGGGGAATATCACAAAAGACCCATATATTTCTCTCTTCACATGATGGATTTTTCATTGCTGAATTATTTGGCGATATATTTAAATCATTCATGAGTTTTCTATTTGATGGCCCCATATCGCAGACGAATCCTCTAATTTTGAACCCAGTTTTTTCAACTACTAGAATTGTTTCCATCAGCAGGTGCTCTGTTATTGCTTTATCAAAATGATAAAATATTGGCTGCATCCATTTTCCAATCAAACTTCTTATAACCATAACTTGTACATTGTTATGGGGCCCCCTAATTATTTCATCAATTTGATCGAAACATAGTTCGCTCTTAACCTTCATTTCATCGAAGCTAAGAATGACATCTTTTTCATATTCTTGAAATAAAGCTGCTTGCATTTTTAAATACCTTGACTCAGATTAATAAATCCCGGTGGTACCGAAAACTGCCTAAGACGCCGTTTTATGGTAATTTCACTGGGAAGAGGAAATTTTAGTACATCTCTAACAAAAATCATAGCTTTATTAGACATGCATCTTTGAGTAATGGCTTTAGATATATCTTCTAGAGACCAATTAGAACATCTTCCTTGTGTTACGAATTGGTGCTGACTTTCGGAAAAAGTACCTCTTATTGCCTGATACTTGTTTTTTAATTGGATTAATTTGTTGTTTGCAGTATTCAGTTGCTCATTTAATTCCATCACTTGTAATTTTAAATTTTCATTTTCTTTTTCCAAAGATTCTAAAGCAGTACGTAATTTTTCATTATCACATTTACAATTTTTTGTTTTTTCTAAATTTATTTCTTCATTATTTAGAAGATTTTCAGCATTACCTCTATCATTAGTTATTGATAAAAGTTCTTTCATTTCTTTGCGAACATTGCGATTTTCTACTCGCATTCTGTGATCATCATTAAGCATGTCATGATTTAAAGCTACAGGCAAATTTAAATGAGGAACTCCATCTGGTTTGAGAATAAATTTCTTGGGAAGATTTAACAGTTCGCTCTTCAAATCTCGAATCATTTTTACCAAAATTGGCCGAACACACTCGGGCTATATGCACAGAAAACGATTCGGCTCGTTGACAATTATTAATCCGTTTCATTCTAATTTCTCTGTCCTTTGGAAATCTATGGAACTTAACACTAGAACCGCGGGAAAATTCGTTCAAGTTTTATAAAAATATTTCTCACCGGAATTTTCATTTAAAACTGTTTAAATTATATATTGAAACTATTTTTGCTCAGCTTATATTTAGCTAATTTTATAGAGTTTTCTGGTACGAATCAACATCTATGCGTATGATACGGGTCAAAATGACCCGTTGGTGCAGTTCTAGTGTTAATATTTAATTCTTTTTGCCGTCGATCGTGATTACTACAACCAGCTATTGCACAGCAAACCATGATCAGAAAGTAAAAAATTCAATCACAATGTAAGCAGTATATGCGTACATTGATCTCGAAGATAACTAGCTTAACTGACCATTGACCAGTACTAAGAAAAAGAGCGAGTGTGGGAGAGATTATTGCGCTCTGGTGTCCAGATGACGTCAGAGGAGAAAAAGGCTACTGCGCATCTCCTTGTGATACCTACCTTGTATTCTAGCTACCGTGGTTTCAATGGTGTATTTAAATCAATTATTGCAAGAAAATTAAATATTTTATGGTGTAGGAAAAATTAAGGTTATTAGAAGAGCCAAATAAAGACATAAATATTATATCAAAATCAAGTGTATGAGATTGGCATTTAAAAAATGAAGTTAACATTTGGAATCAATGAAGCTAAATGTATTCTTGTAGAGGTAAAATCATTCTTATTTGGAAATTGAAAATTAAAGTTAACAATGCTGAAAATGTCGTCATTTTCTTCACCAACTAATTTTTTTATCCCCAATGCTGATTTTACTGGTAATCTATATATATAAAAGGAATTCCGAGGATAATTAATTGAGGCACAGATAGGCTCTCATCCTCTATACCTTTTATTTATAGAGATTTTACACAGCTTAGGTAAACGCAGAAGAAATATAAAACAGATAATGTATTTATCACAAAAAATCGTCTGCTAAGAAAATATCAACACTTTAACACGAAACTAACGCAATCGTTGGATACATGTTCCCTCCCGTGTTTCTCATTGCTCATTTTAAGTATTTTTAGAGTTTAATATTAGTTGTTGTTTTTAAAACTGATTTTTCACAAAGTCAGCTGCGACGTATTTCAGACAATGCATTTCTGCATGCTTCCAGTTATTGATAAAATCATACAAATTTCAAGTTCGTTTAATATTGCTAATACGGACCCGGGCAACGCCGGGCGGGTCAGCTAGTTTGAATAATAAACTATTTTCTGAAAGACTTATTATAAAAACCTTGGCATTCACCTGAATTTCAAACTATCATGATGATAGCAATCATAGAAGTCCTGTGGCATGCTGATCGCACCATTAACTCCTTAAACCACTTCTTAGCTTGGAACTGTCCTCTGTCAGTCAAAAAAAATTTATTATACAAATCTATGATACAGCCGATCATCACCTATGGTTCTTTGTTTATAGAAGTGCTTTAAAATCTAGAAAAAAAATCCAACCTTTCCAAAATAAGCTATTGCGTAGGTTTACAAAAGTGACTAGTTATGTCCATATGAAGAAGAAAATAAGGAATTTTGCTTAGTAGCCACTGGCCAGTAGGTTGACTTTTTTTACTGGCCAGCTTGGCTAATAAGAATAATTTCTTTAGTAGCTGTTAAGTACATTTATGTCACTGAATATTTAATTATAAGATATGGATGAGTTTAGAATAAAAAAGTAATACATGAACTAATTTAAATTGTTTGGAATAAATTTGAGATACTAATTTCCAACCTATTTTAAATTTATAAATCAACAGCAAAGTTATTTGTAACATGTGAATGTAGCTAGCCACATAAATCCAATTATGCCACATAAATTCAACTATGTGTTTGTGTAGCTAACGACATAAATAAATCCCTAATCTCTTTTTTTTATATATATAATTATTTGTCTAAAATTAAGAGCTAGCCAAAAAAAAAAAAAATAGTTTATCCACTGATTATCAAGTTTGATTAAATATTAAAAAAAAAAAAATGAAATTCACTACAAATTTTTTTAAAAATAAAGGGGGGGGGTCTCTTCTGATACTAACATTGTAAGTTTTTTCCACATTTCTTTGGCATACTTTTTTTTTTTTTTTTTTTTGAGATCTTTTTGCAAAATTTGTGCTTGTTTTCAAGACTTTTTAATGAAATTTTTGTCCATTTTCATGATTATTTTACGAAATTCTTGATCATTATCGCAATTTTTTGGCAAAAGTTACTTTTTCCGCTATTCTTTGACAAAATTCTTGTTTTTTTTCATATGTTTTCACAATTTCTTGACGATATTTTCATTCGTTTTCACGATTTTTTGACGATATTTGCCTTCATTTTCACAATTTTTTTACCTTTCTATGATTTTTTGGTGATATTTGCATTTTTTATTCGCTATTCTTTGACTATATTTGCGTTTTGCCTTTGATGATATTTGCCTTTATAGATATTTGCGTATATCATTTACATCGGCATTTACACTTGACTTCAACTGGCTTAGAATGGTGCCTATAATACTATAAAAAATTTGTTAAAGTAATGGTTTTTTTTATGTATTGTAACCACAACATAAAACAGAACAGTATAGAGAGAGTAACGTGCAGACAAAAATGAAAATAAAATCATTAAATATTTTAGCTAAAAGCCTTAATTTGATATTATGCATGTAATAAACATATCTTTTTATTTAATTACTGTTTATTACTGTTTTAGTTTGCTTCTATATATTTTGTATTATTTTGGTTTGCCTCGATATTATTTAACATTTTTAATGATGTTATGTGTTATGTAATAAATGTATGCTAAATTACTGTTTGAACGTGGCAGACCATTGCAAAAAGTAAATGTGATTACCGATTAACAGAATCCTAGTAAGGTTTAAGGTGCAAATTATTTTTTTGAAGCGCTGCAAAATTCATCACTAAAGAAAGAATTGGATTTTCAAATTATTACCTCATATTGTACATTCTTTTGTTGTTTACTGTTTATGCATCGTTTTCTTTTACAAAAGTTATATAAATTAAGTTGTATTATGTAATTGTACACCTTTCATTTATAACAAATGCACAATGAGTTTAATAATAACAATAATAATAAAGAGTTCTAGAATAGTTAGGGGGGATACTAGAAAAACACCGGAATCATTCTACAATAGAAGTTTATTTGTACTTTAAAGAGGCAATCATTATTAACTAACAATTAGTAGAATTTAGTTTTTAATTAAATAATGAATTTCCTGCACTATTTGTGTCTGTTAGCAACTTTTTGTCCTTCTGGCAGCATGACTTTTTCAAGTTCATTGGCTAGATTATAATGGGAAGACCATAGTCGCATTTGCCTTTAATTTGTTTCATAGTTTGAAAAACAATTTTTTTTTAATTTCATTTTTTTAAATACTTGTTATTTTGGGGTTATTTTAACAGTTATAAATTAATTTCATTCAGTATTACTTTTTGTTTAACTGAATACATTTTTAATTTCTTTTATAGATGATCATATGAGGCGTCACAGAAAGAAATCTAGAAGGAAAGACAAGAGAAGATCCCCTACAGTGAGTTTATTCTGTGTACTATAGTTGTAAGGGAAATTGCTTTTGTACATACAGTAGATTCCCTAAAATCTACACATAATTTACAGATTATATGTAACATATGTATTACAATATGTGTAAACAATGAAACTTTAAATTCAGAATTAAAGACAAAATGTGACTTTTTTTTTATATATATAAATTTTATATACATTTTAATCTGTAATTTTCGTTAATATTATTGAAATCATGCTTTTCATGAAGAAAGAATAAATTTACTTCTGAAAAAAAAAAAAAAAAAAAAATCAAAATTTTGCATATATCACTGGTAATCATAATCTTTTTTGCCAAATATATTTATGCATTAATGTAACTTTTATTATTTTTAAGTCTTGCTAAATCTAAAATAAAACTTTAATATTTTATGAATTTGAAGTGAATTAATTGTGCACCTCGATGAGGCATGTTTAATTGAATAATTTAGGAAAAATGTATGTCATCTTTTTTATGAATGTTTCAGTGCTGCCACATGCAACTAAAATGCTACTAAAAGCGACTTTTTTCAGCATCAAGCGACTATGGCGACTATTTTAGGCCAAAAACCATTAAAAGCAACTATTTCAAGGAAAGAGGCGAAAACAGGCGACTTTTTTTCGGATTCCAGCGACTATTTTCATTGAAAATAATCTTTTTTTCAAAGTGCCTGTAAACTTATCATCCCAAGCGTACTCGTTCAGTCATTTTTTTCAAACTACTTCATGGCTGCGCTTTGAGTAGCACTGCAAAACAAACTTTACAGGATTGCAGCTCAGTGCGGTGTGCGCTCATTTTGTCCCAAAACAGAATAAGTCTGCGATTTTCGATCCTTTTATGTTTTGAAATTCCTGCTTTTTTGTTCAGACTTGTAAGAAAACCTTTCAAGAATGACTTTTATTTACACATATATCTATTTTCATTGCATATGTATAATACAGACTTTTTAAAATGAATTTGACGCTGGATTTGAGTACGCTCTATTTTCTTTGCCGTACGCAAACTGTGAGTGATCGCTTCCAGTGGTGAAATCGGGAAGGCAGCTTTATTGAGTTGATGGATCGTTTCAGAATTATAAAGAAATGTTTTGTTATCATTTGAAATAAATTCCATGTCCTTAGCATCCTACAAACATGTAATATATGGATATGGTCAGGAGTGTTATTTGAGGGAGGTTATTGAGTGCAATTGACGAAATGACGATCGAATGACGAAAATTGGCATTTGTATTCTACGAACTTTGACAAAATTCAAGGTATTTTTCCATGGCTATTTAAGGAAATCCAAGATTTTTTTCCAGAATGAATTGTAAAATTTGCAATATTTTTCTTCAGTCGATTAACGAAATCTTTACGCAATCGTTCGAGGAGGTTTCACATTTTTTTTTTTTTTTTCATAACCCTTTGCAAATTTTTATATTTTTTTTCAGCCATCGTTTCATGGAACTCGGAATTTGATCATTTTTCCGAGACAGAATAATTAAAATGACCGTTTGTTTCTGCAACCAGTGGTAAAAATTACGATATTTTTTATAATTGTTTGAGGAGATTCACGACTTTTTCCTCGATGAATTGCAAAATTTCTAATACCTAAGAAGAAAGAAAGAAAGAATAAAATAAAAAAGAAGGAAAGAAAAAGAAAAAAAATCGCCAGATTTGTTAAAGAATCGTGAGAAAACAGTGATTTTTGTCAAAGAAAGAGGCAAATTTTACTCAAAGGAACACAAAAAAAAATGCTAATTTCATCAAAGAATCGCGGAAAAACGCGAATTTCGTCAAAGGCGAAAGAAAACCCTGCAAATTTCGCCTACGAACCACAAAGAAGACAAATTTTGTGAAAGGATTGAAGAAAAAATGCAAATTTAGCTAAACAATTATGCTGCTAGAAAAATGCATAATTAACGCTAGGAATAGCTTTATTTTCTCGGTTGTAATCATTTAGAAAATTTGCTGTGAGAATTCTGTTCTGAAATTAAGACAATTTTTTCTGAAAATGAGAAAAAAAAATTGATCATAAATCTGATAATTGGAACATAAAATGCATCATGAATCATAAATAATCGTCAAAAAACATAAATTTCGTAAAAAGATCGTGAGAAAAATGCGAATTTAGTCAGAGGATCGCGAAAAAAACACAAATTTTGTCAAAGGACGATTAAAAAGTGAATTTCATCAATGAATAGAAAAAAAGCGCAAATTTCAGCAAGGGATCGTGGTAAAAATGCAAATTTTGTCAAATGATCGTTAAAAACATAAATTTCATCAATGAATCGGGGGGGGGGGGGGGGAAACAAAAATTTCAGCAAAGGACTGCATAAAAATGGCAAATTTCAACAAAAAATCACAAAAAATATCAAATTTCGTAAAAAAAAAAAAAAAAAAAAATCGCGAAAAAATGGCAAATTTTGTCAAAAGATCGCAAAAAAAAAAAAAAGCTAATTTTGTCATAAGATCGCAAAAAAACAACAGATTTTGTCAAAAGATCGCGAAAAAAACAACAAATTTCGTCAAAAGATCACATAAGTGGCATAGCAGATTATTCCAACCCCCCCTCTCTGTTCAGAAAAATTGCTGTGAATTTCATTTTTTTTTTTCTTCTTTTAAATCCAGAATCACTCTGTTGTGTTTTTCAGATTTTTAACTTATTATTATTCAGAACAACCTCTGCTTGCATGTTTCTAATTCTGCGTTTGAAATAAAACTTTTCTTTCATCCCTCCAAGAAACTCTTAAAATGGAATGGAAAGTGTGTTGGCAATGACCTGGAAGAAGTTTTTACTGCTATGTTTCCTGGTCATTGTTACGCATGATACCTCTCATTGTGGAAGAATCAAACTATAACTGAAGCATTGGAAACTTATTTTCTGTGTAACTTGCTTTCTGATTTGAATAAATCGCTATATTCTTTATTTATTCAACGATTAAGCCACAAGCATAAACTGTAAAATACGATGTGATCATTCATAAAATCCTTTTAGTTGTTATTATGGATAAATTTTTTCTTACATTTTTTAAAATAAGTATGCGACTATTTTGGCTACTATTTTCGAACAAATGCTGCTACTAAAGCTCCTATTTTCAGTGTCATTTGGCCGTGGCAGCCCTGATGTTCAATTAATGATTATTTACCTGGCCTTTATTTTTAATATTTTAATCATAAAATAATAATAATCTAAATTTTTTTTAAGTACTTATTTTAATATTTTACAATTTTAATTAAATACTGAGGCAACTTAGATTAACATCACTCGGAAAACATTCACTATGCTGCTAATATGGCAGAAAAAATAAAATCAGGTGAATAATGACAAAGAGGCAATTTCTAGACATTAGTAGCTAGGAAATTCAGCTCAAAAGCAACCATTGAACAATCAGAAAGGCTTTGCCAAAATAACAACAACAAAAAAAAAAAAAAAAAAAAAAAAAAAAAAAAAAAATTACATAGCTTATTTATTACAAACAATACCATTAGCATATTCTGATTGGTTATTCTCAAGTCAAGCTTTCTAGCTGCTAAGCTACAATAATTTCTTGACTCCACACATATTTTAGCTTATGCTATATCAAGGCCTTGATATATATCAATATGATGTATCTTATTGCATGATAAACGTACAGTTCAAATTTTATGTTCTTCAAAACTCCATAAAAATTGTTTATGTGCTAAAAGAAATAATACATTTACTGATATAGATATTTTTAGTTATTTTGTATTACTAAAGTCATGCATGAGAGAGTTCCTCCTAAAGGAGGAATTCCACCTTTTTTAAAGCAATTTTGGTCATTCTCTAGATTGGTGCAAAAATGCAAAGAAAATTTTGGAAGGATGATTGGGGGGGGGGGGGGGGGGCAAAAATTTAATAATTGGACATTTTGCCTACTCAAACCCTTGGATTGTTTTCATGAATTGATGCACAAATAGGCATAAACTGAAAAGTGAGCTTCTACACATAAGTATCTGAAACTATTGTAAGTGAATGTTTAAAGATGTTATGCTTTATTTGCTATTTTATTGTAAGTGAAGTTGTTCTGAATGTCTTTCAAGAATGAAATCTTTTTTAGACTTTGAAAATTCAAAGTAAAAGGAAGTTTCTTTTTGGAATAGAATATTTAATGCTATTTACACAACACTTTTAGGTAATTTCTGTGATACCTTTTCTGAATTGTATTTCTGAAGTAAAGACCAATTTAGCATGGAGAATTTTTTTTTTTTTAATGCATGAATTTAATAACTGAACTATTCAGAATAATATTTGTTTTGGAAAATTAATGACTGTACTTAACATAAGTTGATTGGATATATTTGGTTTTGCCCCTTTAGCATCACCAAAACTTTATAACAAAAAAAAAAAAAAAAAAAAAAAAAATCATATGTGCAGTTACGTTTAATTTTATTCTCTGTTAAAATGATAAGAGTTTAGTGACATTGTTTAGATGGGAAAAAATTTTTCACCTTTTTTCTCCTTTCCCACTTTCATGCCTGTAAAGTTTAAAAAATAAAAATAATTGGTTAACATGTTATAACATTTAGATTAAAATTGGAAAAAAAGAATTTGGTTTTGAAAATTAGCAGAATCTATATAGTTTTTAAGTATTACAATATTTTAGGTTTTATAAAATATTACATCAAAATCATGTTATAAATTTTGTGCAGCCTTCATCGTCTGAAGGTGACAGTGATGAACGCAGAGACCGTGATCGAAAAAAGAGGAAGAAAGATAGCCGTCATCGAAATAGAAGTCCAAGCCAAAGCAGCAGCAATTCTAGAGAAGAAGGAGAAGTGGATCAAGGAAGTGATAAGGTTTGTCGAATAAGTCGATAGAGTTTTTGAAGTAGGAAATGTATTGATAAAAGCACTGCCATACTATTTTTTATTTAATTTACGGTCTATAAATTTCATTTGTTGTTGAATTGCCCAATGATTTTTGCAACTATATGAAGAGAATGTGATGGATTGCAAATTTTGTAAAATTATATAATGATTTCCATTTTTACTAATGTTTTTTGTGACAATCAGTAGTTATGAAATATGGTTTTTCTCTTTTGCAAAACTACCTTACATTTTTCTTTTCCCTTTTTAATCTTTTTAAGTAAAAAAAAAAAAAAATTACTGTAAATCAATATAATATTCTATAAAATAAATATGTTATTACAAGAAGAGGCTCAACCATTATCAATTTAGATAAAAATGATTTAGTTAACAAAATATCCAAGATATCTCTTTCAGATAATAAAATAAAATCTTTAGAATTAAAAAAAGAAAGCAGTGTTTCAAATTTATCTGCAAATTAAGAAATTTCAAAGTATTTTTATCATTTTAATCAGTTGGCATAGATTAGTAGTTAACATGTGTACCTAATGCAAAATCTGGGTTGAAGGCTTGTTAAATTAGATTTTATTTCAATTTTTTTTTCTTTTTTTGTTTTATTTAATTATTCATTAATTTATTTTTATTGGACAATAAATATACAAATCACACATTTAAATTTGAAATTAAATTAGATATGATAAATTAATGGTTAATTATTTGTTATGTATTATATTTCGTACAGATGTACATAGTATAACAGGAAGATACATATAACAATAAAAACATGAAAAGCAAAGTACATCTATTTTATTTTGTAGCACAATGATTCTCAACCAGTATGTCACAGGAAAACCTGTGTTATATAAGATTATGCAGGTTAACAGAAATATCATTGATTTAACATATGACATTCTATACTATATGAATTCCTTTGTAATGAAGTTTACTTTCATAAAGTTTCATTTCTTGAAAGTTTATTTAACTGTACATTCTGTACAAAATTATGCATAAAAAAAGTCACTTTTCATTTTCAATTAAATTTAGTACTTTCAGAAAAATATATTTATCAGGAAGAAGAACAGAGTAGTATAAAAAAATGTTGGTAGTAGTTGTGTGGCGAAATCTAGATAAAAAATCGAACCAATTTTATATTTATGTTGCATAAATTTTAAAGAATATGCAAGACCAACAACATTTGATACACTTTTCTATATCACAATAAAAATGCCTTTTTATAAGCATACAACTATTTGCTTCAAAATATTTTAATATTAGTGAAGAAGAAAAGTGAACAGAAATACGAAATAGCAAATCTTTCAAGAAACAAACAAATTGGTGAATGTTACAATTGTTGTATTTTTCTCAAATTGTTTGTACAAGCTAGTATTATAAATATAGATGTATTAAATTCTCAACATTACATTCATATGAAAAAAGCATTTTCCCTTTTCTTCCTTTTTCCTTTTTAAGACCAATAAGTGTTAAAAAAAAAAACACTGAATTTGAGTTAACCCGTCAGCACATGCATTTATATTTGTAGATCAGCTTCACAGTGTAATTGGGGTAAATTTTATCCCATTGCATGTGCTGATGGGTTAAATTATTGTGGAAAATGAAGTTTATGTCTCATTCATTTTTAATATATATTAAAGAAAATAAAATTTAAGAGCTTTAATAATCTTTTAAAATAATAATCTGTTTTATTTTTATTTATTTATTTATTTATTTATTTTGGGGGTGGGGGGGTTCAAATGGGATATTTTGTTTATGTCAGTAAATAAATTTAAAAGAATACACATTTCTTTCATATATTTTTTTCATTATTATAGTTTTAGGAGTACCACAGATGATTAATATAGATTTAAGTATGCTAGTAGATAAAACTGGTTGAAAAACACTGTTTTAACAAATGTTTAAGTTTTTTTTTTTTTTTTTTTTTTTTTTTTCTTTCTTGATGTGGGGACCAATCTTATCAGCAAGTATAAATTCCATGTATTTCATGAACATGGGATGGAAAGATGATAAAATATTTGAAAGGTAACTTTTATCTATGATCTGACAGTTATTTTTAAAAATTTGGGAAAGTAACTTTGAGCCTCTCCTTGTTAGTGATAATTAAAATTTATCTGTTCATTAGTTTAATTAATTGTGTTGTTGGTTGTATTGTAAACTTATACTTCCTTATAAGCATCATTTATTCAAATAATGGATCATAATTTTAAAAATTCATATCAGAAGTGATTTTAGAAATTTCTTCTTAATGAAATTATTATTTCGAATTAGAATAAAAAATAAAATTAATAGAAATTGATACTTTGCTTTAAATAATATGCACACTAACAAAATATGTTGCATCTAATTGTCACAATGTCATTCTAATTTTATGCAGCATGATGTTTTGTGTTTTGTATTATAATTTTATAACTATAGTGATACATTATGCTACATTATGCATATACACAGTCTAAAATTCACAGTTAAAATATTAATATTGCTTATAACTACTTTATCAAACATTTCAGTTGTCTTTTAGTTTGTCATAATCATAGACAATCATAATATTACTCTACTTCAAAAAACTCCTTTATTTTCACACACAGATATACATAAAAATTTAATTGAGCCCTTTTACTTTTTATCATCCCAGATAATCAAAATTTCTTTATTTTTAAAACAACAATTAAATTCATATATGACTGCCTACATTATTGTAGACAGACAATTCATATGTACAGATATTACCACTCATGCATTTATCACTTACATATAAACCTGTTATTTCTAGGTCATTTTTCATAATGTGGTGCTTTTTTTATAGACCGTGAATTAAATTATTTTCTTAGTCTTGTGTTCTTAATATTTCTTTTTTATGTATATTCAACATCTCTATTGTTTAAATCCTGCATAAAAAGAGTCAACGCAAATGCAGAATTATTTTTGTTGCTTGTGTAAACTAATGTATATAGTACAAGTACATATATTTATGCATTTACATTTAATATTTATGATGATGTATATATAAATATTTCTGTTTATATTTTATAGTATAAAAATTGAATTTAAATGTAATAATAAAAAAAATTTTAATAGATTTGGTAAAAGAATTAAAAATTTAATTTAATTTCTAAACTTCAAGTATAAATATTTTTTTTATATTCATAATAATTCTGATATTATCTTTTGTGATTTCAAATTCTGAACTTTATTATCAATATCTGTTAATCAAATACTTAAAATTTTAAGTCCTAAATTATTACATTATTAGTTTTTTTTTTCTCTCTCTCTCTCTCTCTCTTTTCATATATAACACATTTTGTGACGCTTCATTTCAAAGTTTACTGATATGCATGTTTTTTATGTATATATTAAATACTTTTTTAAAAAATTTTGACCATTTGGATTTGTAGTCACATAACTAAAAACTTTGTTATACTACAAATTTTATCAATTAGTTTCATGAATATTTATGAATTTAGTTGTGTTTCAGATTAAATTGTAAATTATAGATTGGTGTATTAAAATCATTTAGCAAATTATTGTTTTTTCAGTGATTTAATTAACATCTTAATGCCAAAACTTATTGAGCCATTATTTAAATTTTAAAAGTTGTGCCTGTAAATTAGCTGAGTATACTGCCATTAGGGTTGAATGATATCAGAAATTTAATATCACAATATATCAGTTAGTTAATATTGACATTGATGATGTATCACAATAACATTCATAAAGTATGTGGAAATAGATCAATTGCTAATTTCAAAAGATAAATGGCACAGTAAAACTAATTTAAAAACATGCAGATATATAAAAGAACAACTCAGTGTTTTATACCTATTTGCTCAAACAGCATCCTTTAAATATATATATATTTATACAAAATAGAAATATTTTTAAATAGCAGAAAATCATGCTTCCAGTATAAATTATAAAGCACTGTCAAACACATTTTGAATTATTTAACAAAACTTCACCTTTTAATATGGTGAAATATGACATCTAAGTAAATACAGTGAAATGAAATCACCTCTCGTGGCGAGCCAGCCATTAAGCATAGAAACTTTTCTTTGTGAGGGATCTAAGTAAATAATTTGAAAACACATAATACATTTGAAAACCTAATTTCAGCAATTACATTTAATAAACATAAAAATATCCAAATTCTTTTGTGCAGTCGTGTGTATGATCTATAGATTTGCATATTTGTTGCATAGCACGCTAAACCTTAGTTCTGTTAGGGAACTCACTAGAACTATTGAAAAATTTCCTTTAACAATTTTCATTAATAAACAGAAATGTATTCAATATTTTTTGTGCAGCCTTGTGTATGATTTATCGAATTTATACACACCTTATAATTAAATATAAAAACACATGCTACAATAAAAAATGCATCTCCAGCAATCATTGCTCATGCACAGTACTGAAATAAAACTTTTGTGTGACCTTATAAATGAATGATGAATAATACATCATGTTCTATAGTAAGCGTCTTATAGTGCATTTTGTGATCTGTATCAATTTCAATATATTTGTAATAGTGTAACATCATTCAAATGAACTTTCCTATAGCAAATGATTATAGCTTATATCAAATGGTCAAGCTTACAGCAAATGATTTTTCCTACATATTATGTATAACAGAATTCTTTTGACCTTTTCTGTAAATGAACTATTAACACTACTCAGTTCATTTCAATATTTACCCGAGTTAGAGCTCTGACATACAGCAGATAGACAAACAGACAAATGAAATTTATAAACACTTTTCAACTTTGTTGGAAAATGTTAAAACTGAACCTATGTTCAATATCTATTTCCACTAACAGCATTGCTTGCATAGAGTTTCCTTTAAAAATAGTGTGTTTGCTATTCTTCCAATTGAATGTATTGTTAATTAATAACATTTTAACAATTTAATTTCCTTGCATATAACTTAGAATATTATAAAAAGAAATTAAAATGAAATTTTCCTAAATTTAAGATGATGCTTTAAAAAAAAAAATATGATTAAAATAGGTTTTGCAGAAGCAAAAATGGAAATTGATTTAATGCCACATCTCATGCTAATTATTATTTGCAGTTAAAATGGTTTCAGTGTGTGACAGATGCAGCAGAAATATTATTTTTCAGTCTTTCTCTAAGGTGTCAAAACATTCTTAATAGTAAAAAAATTAAAAAAAGAAATCACTGTATTTGTTTTCATATCTTCCTATTTATTTACTACATGAATCCAACATTGAAACCTTTTTTGAAATATAAATATTCAAGTCGCATTTGGAAATAGTTGTATATTAATTAAAATTTAGTTTTTTGATAACTATATATTTAAAGCTGAAAATTTAGTTTTTTTGATAAATATTCATTTAACACTGAAATATCGAAACAGAATTTATTAAATTCACTCAGGAAAACTTTGCTATATTGATAATACAATTTGAGTGCAGCTTATGCAATACTAGATGTTAGTAGCTGGGAACAACTAAAATGTAACCAATCATGGTAAACAAGCAGAAAGGCTTTGACAATTTGACAGTAGAAAGGGGAATTTTATCATTAGCAGGCTCTGATTGGCTGCTCGTGAAACATTCTTTTCAGCTACTAAGGTCTAGCAATACTATCAACTAAACAAGACAATAATCAAGACATTTTTTTAGCTCTAAGCTGTTGACATATACCAATATTTCAAGGCTAATAGAATGGCAGAATTAAAACACATACAAAAACAGCTATTAATGGGCAATCGAACTTACTTCTTTGTAAAAATAATAATATATTGGGATATTAATTACTCCAAATATTAACGAAAGGATGATAATTGCTGGAAGTAGATATTCTGGTTTGAATGGCAGTGAATAAATGCCCAGATTATGTGACAGAAAGGATTGAAGATACTGGTAAAAAATATTTGGCTCTTTTTCTCAAATTTTGAAATGCAATCACTTGGAAAAAATGCTATTGGGCTATATTGGTGAAATCAGAGTTTAGATATTGTTATTAGGATATATCATCAAAGTCAGAATTTAGATAATATTATTACAATAATTAAAAAATACCAGTATTTGATCAATACATTAATAAATAATCTAGTCCAAACTGTCATGAAATCAAATAATTCTATTAATAGTAAAATTTCTACATGAAAAACTTCTTCATCAATTTATAATTGTAGCACATTACATGAAAATTTCCCAGAAAGACATAACATTCAATTTTATTTGTATAACCATTAGTTATATTTTGTTAAAATTTTATTTTTTTAAGCCATATATCTCAAAAATTATAATTATAATATGACAAACCATTTTCTACAATTAATCTCAATAGCAAAATTATAACTTAGACTTTATAAAGTGGTATTGCATATTCAAATAGACACTTCGTGGAATTTTTCTAAAAGAATAAACAAGCTCATTTAATTTCTGTTATACCGTTTGTCATTATCCTTCAATTCACAAATTACATCAGCTATAGATTCATAATGATAAAAAATATATATGTATATAACATAAAATGTAAATAAACAATGTTGTACAACTGTCTAGCTGAATCTAATTGCTTTTACTTATCAATTTCTTTAGGAAACCATAACAGTGCAAATAACAATGCGCTTCTTCATATAGCCTTTTTTTAAAAACAAATTTCATTTGTAAGACATTTTAACCTATGCATAAAATAAATTATCAAATTGTGTTGACAAGAAAATAAATAAAAATAAGATTTTAACTATGGAAACAGTAGCATTTGTATGAAAAATAAAAATCACAAGTCAAAATAAAGCTGTGTTATATTGACATACATTAGCAGTAACTTTAAGAATAATCTTTGAGACGGAATCTTGACTCCTTTATTACTAAGAAATATGTAAACCATGAACCTTATTTAGGCAAGACTTGTTACTTAGTCTTCCAGAAAAACCTATAACTTTTCATGTATTAATTCTTTCAAATCAAGAACTGGTTTTATAACATTATATTACAAAATCTCTTGAGATACTCGCAAACAGAAATCTGTTAATTATAAGGAATGATTGAAATTAAAGTGCTAGAATAAATATTATTGTTTGTAAAGAATCAGAAGAAAAAAAAATAAAGCTTTGCATATTCATTGTAGTGAGGAAGTTGGAGATTACTTAAATTATATCTAGAAACTTAGATTCTTATCTCTCTTATAGTTAAAATCAGATGTTGAATTCAAATCCCAGTTTTGTTACTTAAATTTATAAAATTTATTCAATTAGATTTTTTTTTTAATTCTAAAGATACACAAAATACAATCTCTGGAATTATATTCTTATAGATAGTTTGAAATTAAATAAAAGCACAGCTAAACTTTTAGTCTTTTTAATTAAAAAAATACTGAAACATTAGGTGTATAAAATAATGTTAAAAAAAATAATTAATCAAATTTTTTTTATTATTTAAATTAGATTTTTGTGATTTTCCCCCCTTTATTAAGAGGTCAGAATGCCTTGAAAATAGTCAAAATATCGATTTTATTTATTTATTTATTTTTAATATTAACTGAAAGATCTCTTAATTGTGAATATTTTGACACCTCATTTTTATCTATATGACTATTATATTGCAAGATATTATAAATTTTGTTAATGCAATTACCCATACAAATGAAAACTTAAATTGATTTTTCTCCCTGTTCATATTTTTAAAATTTTCTTGTTTAAAAAGTACTCAGGCTTTTTTGCTAATTAAATAAATTCGATAAATCTATGAGGATGATCTACATCAGGGCTAGATTTTACTTTTTCAATTTTGGTTAAAAAAATAAAATTAAAAAATTTAAATTAAATTAGCTTTTGAAACCGGTTAGAACTGTTTTTGAAATTTAAACTATCATAATATAAAAAATATCTAACCAAAAACGAAAAAGTAAAAACTAGCCCGGTTGTAGATTGTCCTTACCTATCCAATGCAAAAAAAATATCATGCAAAAATATTAAAATTTGAGCCAGATATTCGAAAAGAATGTCCCCATAGACTTAACATTATCATTCGGATCTTGTTCAGTCAGTAGTGTGGGCTCTTAAAGGAAATTATGACATTGCAAATTACATTAGCTTTAACAATAGATTTAAATATCATTTATAAATGAAATGCTTTTTATGCCAGAAAAACTTTATTTTTGCAAACTTACTATATTTAATTTTTTACAAGTCTATGTAAAAGTTTAAGCTTAGAAATAATTATTTAAAGCTTTATTTTGTTTATTCATAAAGCAAAAAATACATATAGAATATTTCCAAATTATGTTCATCTTAGATTTTAATACTTTTTTTTATGTAATTTTAAACACTGTGAAAATTTATGATTTTAATCAATGATTTAATCATTTGGTTAAAATTTTTAGTATTATTAGTATTTAGTACAATTTTTAGTATTTTATACGCTGAAATTTCATTTAGTTTGTATGCTGTTTCAAAGTAATGAGACATGGTTTAAATTTATTAATACTATTGTGGTAAAGAATTGTTTTATCACTTCTATTTATTTTTATTTATTTATTTATTATTTACTATAATTTATTCATTGCATTTTTAAAAAATGAATACCTTTTGAATTCACATAGTTCTAGTTAATATAAATTTTCTAATCGTTACTCTGAGTTATAAGTTTGTTTATGAATACTTAAATTTTATTATTACCCTGTTTCTGTATGGAGCAAATGAATGTTTTAATATCCTCAAATAATTTAATTATATTTAGTTTGTGGTTTAAAGCTAAATGTTTTCTCAAATATTTTACAATCCAATATGAATTTTATTTTCATCAATATGTATTTTATAGGTTGTCTGAAAATTTTTGGATACATTTTAAAATTCTGTATAAAATCTACTCTTAAGTGTACTTGTTAAATTTATTTTTAAATTTTAAAAAACTTTTTTTAGTTTAATATATATCAAATCGATTTTTAGTAAGTCAATATTGTAATTTATTTCCATTAAAATATAAAGAATTTACTTCACATTCTCTTTCAAAAAGTACTTTTATCTTTTCTTGCATTCAAAATCAATAATGTTCTTACTCACTCTCTCTCTCATAATTCATGAGGAGATAATTTCTGAAATAATCTTTACTCAAGTAAATTTTATTGTGGAGGGTGGGATCCCTAATGATAAACAAATTCGTAAGAATGAACCTTTACTGAAGTTAATTTCCAAGCCTTAAGTTACAAATTTCATTAAAGTAAAACAAAGATATGGTTAAAGTAGAATATGTATGTTACGAAAATTTTCGACATTTGAACCAACACATGCATTCCATTTATTCAACAAGCATTAAAAGCATGACAGAAACTAATAACAACATGAATGAAAGAAGATGTAAATTCAAAAATAGTTATATGTTAAAGCAGATAATTATGCAAATAATTATTTAAAAATGAGAACTTTAGAATTAAAAATTTGTTTTTCTTAATATATTTAGAATTTATATTTAAATATTAATAAAACCATCTTCATAAAGCAAATTGTGACATCTAGTGAATATCTAGTTTGATACCTGTTTTGTTTTCAGATGTACTGTTGTACTTGGAATAGGGAAATTTAATATCCCATCTGGAAAATGAATCTTAGTTAATCTAATGCACCTAGTGAAAGAATTTTTCCATTTCTTACTTTATAAAAAAGGAAAGTAAATTATCAATTTTATAAGGGCCATTTTATATATGCAGTGAATTTGCTGGCATTAATAAATATTTGAAAATGTTGTAGAATGATATTTCTTGAAAAAGATGCTTTTGTGATATTTACTACAAAATTTGAACTTCAATTATTCAATATTTAGATTTTCTTCTGTAATATTTATTTCTTACTCTTTATATTTTATACCCTCATTATCAGATAAATTACAAAAGTTGTTAGGTTAATTTCAATCTGTAATGGGAATTCTTCATATGCTCCTATGTGATTAGTCTTAGCCCTGTTGTGACTAATAGCTAATTGCTTAGTGCCTGTTAGAGGGAGGAGGGGGGTATATACTTCATTTTTATATGCTTTTATTTAATTAAACTTGTTTCATCTATATAAATATAGAATTATGTAATCAATTTTTCATCTACTTCCTCATATGCTTAAATCATAAATAAATCCCTGCCAGCATGGTCTACAGGCAGAGCTAGATTTCAAAGTACTAACTTCACCAACAAAAACTAAATCAAGATTAGAGATAAATACAGTTTACCAATTTTATCTGACCTTTTTTTATTTTATTTTTCTGTAAGCTATTTTTATCAGAATCGTGTTAAGACTGTATCCAAATTTTTTTCAAAAGTCCCATTTTCTCACCCCCTTCAGTCGATTTATGATCATTTGTAATCCCTGTCAAGTTATTAGCCATCTTAATGTTTTTAGTGAGTTTGAAGACGATCCATGTTTAAATATTTCCATAGTTGGGTTTTTATCATTATTCAGTATGTTTTTTCAAACTCAAATGATGTTATATATTCATTTGCAGAGATTCATTATATTTCTAATATGACATAATATTCACTTTTTCTTAAATCCATCAAATTATTTATTTCAAAATCATAAGACAAAAATGAAATATTTTACCTTGATTTAAAAATAAAACATACAATATGAACTTTAAAAAGCTCACTGGTTTACTTAAAAGATGACTAAAATAATAGAACAGATGTTACAAGTTAAAATACACTTTATTTGAAACAGAAGTTTTAAACAAAACATATTTTAACTTGTCACATTTGTTCTATTATTTTAGTTGCCTTTTAAATAAACTGGTGAGCTTTTTAAGGTGCATATTGTATATTCTATATATTTCATTTTTCACATGGAAATCTTGCTGTAGAAAAGTCATGATATAATATTCCCTTTTTTTTTAATTTGTCAAACTATTTACTACATTTTCATTTTCCATATGAAAATCTTGAAGCAGAAAAGTAATTGTCATGGTAAAAATTGGAAACTCAAAATTACAATATGTATAAAATTTGAAAAATAAGATGTTAATAATAGTGCTTTTGGTATTTGATGAAAGCTGTGTTTACAGCTGAAAGTACTAAAAATTAAAATAATTTAATATCTTTTTTAATATTTTTGTCATCTTTTAAGTATTTTGTATGTAGTGTGATAAGTTTACCTTTTAAAAATTAATTTAGCATTCTATTTATTTGCTGAAGTAAAAAATTTTATGTTTTATTGTTAATGACTATTATAACACAAAATTATTAAATTTTCTTGTCAGAGTTGGTTTTATCAGAGCCATGTTAAGGCAGCATTCAAAAAATTTTAACCCTGGCCAATTTTGCCCATTTGCAATCCCCTCCAAAATATTAACTATCTCTATGTTTTTGTCAAGTTTGAAAATGACTCATGCATAATTGTGACTTTTATCGCACAGACAAAATTTAGTTCTATTATACAAGATCTATATTTAGTTCTATTATATATAAATTTAGTTCTTATTATGTATAAACTTTTTAAATGGATGTAGTTTTGGGTTCATAAAGTCATATAAGGAAAAGTTATGAAGGAATTTTTCAAAAGTCACACCATGGAAATGACTTCAATAGATAGTATTTCTTATCACGCAAGTATTTCCAATGATAGTATACAACATTTTAGCATTTTTTAAACTTAATTATGAATTCAAAAAAAAATTAGATCTTTACAAAATCCTATAACATTATTCTGCTATATTTTCTGATTTGTTTTTTACTTTGTATCCAACATGTTATTCCAGAGATGTTACTCTATTAAGATTTATCTTCATTTACTTAATTTTTGGCTAATTTAAATTACCAGATTTTATATTTTTTATTTTCAATAATTTTAAGAGAAAGCTGTGGTGAACTGGGATTATAAAATGGTTTTATTAAATTAACATTTTTTTAATACCTGAAAAACTTTAATCAAAAGTCAATCATAAACATTTTATCATGCTGCTAGCTTTTATTTTTACTTTCATTTGATTTCATGATTTTATAAATAGATGAATTATTATAATTAATTTTTCACTGACTTCCTCATATACTAGAATTATTAAAAAAATTATGTGCACTAATGTGTTGTCAGTGGTAATATAGAATTACACTGAGAATGCACCTTATGTGCTTTTTTAATATTTTCTTACTTTTCTCCTTTTTTAATTATGATTGTACATTAAGCAATATAATCTGCCATTGAATTGTTTAGAAAAAGAGTTCTTCCATGGCTATATTTTTCTATGCATAACATAATTTTTAACTGTGTTTAAGAATGAATGAAGTATTCATATTTAAAGTAGAGTAAATTTTGCCTAAAACAGAATTGATCAGGATTGGGAAAAAAATTTCTGCTGTAGACAATACTTCACCTTAGACAAATTTTACTGCATGTCTATGAACATCATGACTTGAAAGACTTTCTGAATTAGACATATTTCTGCCTTACACTGAATCCCCTTTAGAGTTTACAATATTAACCATAATAGCAGGTTAATTTCGAATAAGACAAGATCAAATAAAAATAATAAAGTTGTAATTTAACAAATTACGACAACAATTTGGAAAATATTTTCAAAGACTGAAAAATTTAGAGACTTATAAATAAATTCTATATTTAAATTAATAATATTAATGAACATAATTTTTATAGTGATCATAACAAGTCATTTATTATGTACACGATGTATTAAACGTTATAATATTCCTAGACAAATGATAAAAAAAAAGAAAAAAAAATGTAGATATACAATTTTAACAGTTTAAACTGTGCATTTTTATTTGATGGAATTAATCAGACTGACTTCTCAATATCTCATATTACATACAACATGGATTAAACATCCTTGACCCGTCATGAACAAATTTGAAATGAAATTTCAGTTTTATAATTTTCATAATTTGTTTTGAAGTTATTATTATTAAGTTTTTATTACTTTTTTTTTTTTTTTGACATTGTGGCTACAGAAGTATTCCATTTTTGGACATTAAACATGGACCAATCAGAAAATGAATAGAATTAAAAAGTTGTGGAATTCAGCCAATAAAAAGACTCAAATATACTTCAGATTTCCCAGTTCTCTACCGAGGACAGCAATTATTTTCCAAATAGTTAATAAATTCATACAGCATGTACATTTCTTGATAAACAGTCTCTAAGGGCTGCTGTCCCTGTAATTTGGGTGTTAATTAGAGTTGAATACATTGTGATAAAGAAGGAATCAAAATAAGAAAAAGATTTGTGCAAATTTTCAAAAAATTCCATCACATTTTTATTTTATTTTATTTTATTATTATTTTTTTATGACGTTATTTATTCTAAGCTCCATACACAGTGAAAATATCATCCACAAAAATAAATAAATATATTAATTCTATTCATTTCTCTTTTTTTTAATATTTAGTTGAAATAAATATATGTATATGTATATAAAATATACATGATTACTATTTAGCATACTCTTCTATCTGTTAACATATTTTTGTTACTTTAAAACAGTTGCTTATATTGTTTATCAGAATTAAGAAACATTGGATTTTTTCTTTGAACAGTTTGATTAATTTACTTTTTTTAATAGTGCATCAATTAATTTTTACAGTAATGCTTTAATTCTTTCTACGATTTTCTAACATTCTTGAACTTTTATTATTATTATTATTTTATCTATATATATTCAAACATTTATAGTACTGTGAACTAAAGATATAGAACATTCATAAGGATGGATGCACATGTATGATAATTTTGTAAAAGAATTTTGCTGCTGTGAAAACTTAAATGATTTACAAAAATTTACAGTATAATGCACATTTTGTATAAATGCAAAGTTTATTTGTTTATTTATAACTAGCAAAACCTGTGGCTTTGCTCGCATAATAGTTGAAATATGACAAGTGATACTTGTATGTCTGAATTTCACTAGAAGTAATAATGTATTAAGGAATAATTCAAAAACTTCCATTTAAGCCACAGTTTGACTAAATTTCATTCCTATATGCATTATTCCGATATGAGACATAAAATAATACGAAGAACTAAAGATAATTTTAAATAATGATAATTTAGAAAATATTTTCAAACTTGTATGCTCAATTCATACATTCCTTTCAGTATTCATCTGAAGTATTTATTCTTTTTCAGAAACAATCTTCTTATGCATTTACATTTTTAAATTAATCATCATATTTGCCAAGTTTTACACATAAGGTGTAAAATTTACACATTTGGGCTGTTTTTTACACTTTCACATTTGGGATACTTTTTTTTTTTTTTTTTTTTTTTTTACACATTTTTGCAAATTTTTTTCCAGGCTCCATTCCCCTCTCCCTCTTAAATTATGAATTATTTTCTAACTATTTTTAATTATAAATACTTGACTCTTTCCAGCACAGTGTGTCCACTCCAAGCGCATCTTATTTTAATTCCGAACTTGCAATCAGCATCAAGAATATTTTAGTGAAACTTTGTTTTTACAGTCAAAACTTTAATTAAGGAGCTCTTAATTTCTAAAAAAATTCTGATGTTAGACAATAATTTCTCATTTTATGAACAGAATTATCCCATGGTGGAAAGGGTTAAGGGAGGGGGGGGGGTATATTTAAGTACAGTTAAGAAATTAGTTTGTTTCATTATTAAAACAAGTTATTAAATTTTCATTTTCATTGGGTGTAAAAATTAACTTTGTTTTGAGTAAATTTTGCCCATATTTTCTATTAAAATGTGAGAATTGAAGATCTGTTAAAAATTAATGATGCAATGAATAATAATTTGGCCAAATAACTGAATAACCAAATATTCAGTATTGCTTTTGATAATGAAGTTTTAAGTAAAGCAAACAAAATTACTATTCCCTTTCTGTGTTCTACATCCCATTGCAGCCAAAAAGTTTAATCCTTCCAAAAAACAAAAATGTGTTTTAGGGGGGGGGGGGATATTTATTAGGTTACTTTTTAAAAATGCTTATGCATATAATATATCAGTTATTCAATATTAAAAAAGATTGCACATATTTTACAAATTCATTAGAATAGGAATGTTGTTGCTCATTTGCTGTTTCAGAGAAGTTAATTAGAAATTTTGTTCACATTCTGTTTCATAGATTAGGTTTTAAAATGTCGTTAACATGCTAGTCTATAAAAATTCATTAAAAATGTCATTCACGTATTGTTTTACACATTTGAATTTTCTTAGGTTGCAGGTATGAATCATCATGTCAAAATCCAAGTTTCTTTTCTAAGGGCTTACTATCTCTTAAAAGATAGTAGTATTACCATAAAGTGCCTATGTTAGAAAATGGGTGGTATCCCCTGCAAACAATTAAACTAACAAATTTTTTCTCTTTATAGTACAGGTATAGATTACCATACTAAATTTGATGCTTCTAGTTCTTTCAATAACACAAAAATTACATTTTTAGAACATTTTTTGCTCCTGCATCCCCTTTGTATTTGTGGCATCGACATAAGATATAATCTATGTTTGATTCCGGGTGAAAACCATCATTTTGGTACCATTATTTTTTTAATTGGTTCAGTAGTTCTGGAGATTAGCCCCTACAAACAAACTTTTCTTCTTTATAATACAAGTATAGATTACCATGCTAAATTTCATGCTTCTAGTCCCTTCAATAACACAAAAATTGTATTTTTAGAACTTTTTTTGCTCTTGCGTCCACTTTGGATTTGTGTCATCGACATAAGTCATAACCTATGTTTGATTCTGGGCAAACACCATCATTTTGGTATCATTACTTTTGAAATCGGTTCGGCATTTCTGGACATTAGTCCCTACAAATAAACAAACTTTTCCTCTTTATAATATAGGTATAGATTACCATGCTAAATTTCATGCTTCTAGCCCTCCAATAACACAAAAATCGTATTTTTAGAACATTTTTTGCTCCTGCACCCCCTTTGGATTTGTGGCATCGATATAAGAAATAGTCTGTGTTTGATTCCGGGCGAATTCCGTCATTTTGGTACCATTACTTTTGAAATTGGTTCGGTAGTTTCAGAGATTAGCCCCTACAAACAAACTTACTTTTCTTCTTTATAATATAGGTATAGATTATAGGATTATAGTTCATCTTTATAATTTAGATAATACTAAATCAGTATTCCATCAATATTCCATATTAAATTCATTACTTGGCAAAATTCTTTAGATTCTTTTTTTGTTATTGTTGTTGTTTATGCATTACAATAAAACCTCCCTAAAGCAATCATATTCGGGACCAATAAAAATTGGTCGCTCCTAGAGCTGGTCTTTTAATGGAGGTCATGTTTAAATGTAGATTTCAATTTTTAAAAAAAAAGTTTAGTAACAATTAATATTACTAAATTATTTCTCACATTTAAAAAAATACATATATCAAATATTAAATATCAAAACAAAAGTTAATTATATAAATTAATTACTGCAAAGTTTAAAAAATAAATATTTTGACATTTAGTTTGATTTTACAGTTTTATTTTTTTTATAACTTTTATTTCAGAGTCCTTTCAAATATCAGTAAATAAACGTATATATATGTATACGTTTATTATATATATATATATATATATATATATTTGGGGGGGGGGGACAAATAAAGATAATTTCATTTTATTTATTTCTGTGAGAGTTTCCTGACAGAATAGGGTAGGGGAGTTTATTGACTGTCAATCATAATTTGTCATCAGAGTTAAATTCATTGGCTAAAAAGGCCCAAAGGAGTTTAAGCACCTAAAAGTTAATGAAATTTAAAAAAAAGAAAAAAAAAATCAACTTATTTTAAAAGAATGGTAAATGATGCGCTCTCCTGAATTATTTTTTTTATAAAATCTGTTTCAAATGACCCGGAAAAATGGAATTTGTTTCATTTTCTTCAAAGAAATTAATCAAAATCACAATTGATCAAAGAAATTGACTAAAATCATGGCAGGAGATCATCTGGGAAGTCTCTGAATGAATGTAAAATTAGTATTAAGCCTATGGGAATAAATTTTGTTCCATAAAAAGTTATTGTTCAGGGAGGTAGTCATTTAATGAAGTTGATCACACATAGAAATTTCAAAAAGAAACACAGATACTTAGAAGTAGTATTATAATAGAAATGAGAGTTTTCTCTAGTTTCAAAAAACTTATTTTTATATTAATTACAATCTTTCAAAAGCTGCAGTTTGTGATTTGTGCGTGTGTGTTTAAAAGTAAACCATTTTCCTATAAATTTTGAAACTAAAATATACAAAACATTAAATATTTTATCTGTCTTTTCTAGATAAATTCCATTTGTAAATCACAATAAACAGGTATGTCAGAAAAAAAAGCCTGCAAGTAATAGGAAATATAAAGTGAGATAATTTCATTTTTTAGGAAAACTACACAAAATTAGATATTTGAATAAAAAAAGACAAGGGTATTTTCTTGAACCTCAGAAAGAGGATAAATAATAATGAAAAAACATTTATCTTTGAGTTGAACTCTAAAATTTATTTTTGATTATTTGTTTTTAATGTGGTGAGCAGAGAAATGTTGGTTGGTTCAATATATAAAATACAAGGCATGTTTTTTAAGAAAGGGACATTCTGTTAACTAATAGGTTGCGCTCATGTTGCAACGAGTTCTTGGGTCATGTTCTGACATTCCTTGGGAACAACTGTGCTCAGTTACAGGTAAGAAGGTAAGCTGTACGGTCTGATCTGTGACTTTAAAATATTCACAATTATCAAATCACTCCCGTATAAGGCACAATGAGCTTGAACACTTTTGGCTGACAGGTTTAGCCTCCTTACATCCCTGACATTTCGCTGAATGATTTCCATATTTTCTGCTATCTCGATATCATTCCAGCAGCAATCACTACTTATTGCTGCTGGAGTAGTGATTGTGAGTGGAGTAGTCATCATTGTTGAAGCAATGATGAAGGCATGAAGAAGCCTGTGTCCTCTTGATTATCAGAGCAAGTGGCAAGTTTCTATGAAGAGGGTATTCAAAGTCTAGTTGTAAGATATGATAAGTGTCTAAACAAATTTGGCAGCTACATTGAAAAATAAAGAAATATATGTAGAAACAGAAATAAGTTTGATTTTTTTTTTCTTTCGTTTTGTTTTTATTTTCAAATGGCTCTTACTTAAAAAGAATCCCTCCTATAATTTTTTATCAAAATCAAAATTGATACATTACCATTTAAAAGCATAAATGTAAGTAAAATTAAACAACATAATAAATTTTAAATAGAACAGAAAAAAAAAGGAAAAAAAAAAAAAGGAAGAAAAACAATTTTAGACATTTTAAAAAATAATTGCTTAGTAACACCTTAATTTGTCTGTCAAATGTAATTCAAACATAATAAATTATTAGTTTAATAATACAGTTAAATAATCATTTAAAAATTGTGGCATAAAGTTTTACAAAACTATTTTGAACTTTTTATTGTTCAGTGTATATTGCACAGTATTAAAATCTTTAACAAAGTCATTAGTTTTACAAAGTATTTTATTTAATCTTTTTATACCAAGATAATACATCAACTTTTTTTTACAGCTTATTCATTATAGAATCTCAGTAATAAATATCATTCATCAATGCCTCAGATGCAGAGTGAATTGTGCACATGAATCATACAAAAACTGCATTAAAAATGCAAAAAAAAAAAAAGAAGCCAGATGGATCCTTTAGAATGCATAATTCTATCGTTGAAAGGGGGGTGAGGAATGTGTGAATAATCTTTTAAAAAATAAAAATAAATAAAAATCTAAACATTACTCATTTTTAGTTTTTACAGTATCATATAAAGGGGAGGGGGAGTACTTATAAATGCAATTTGCTTGAAAAATGCATCTCAGTTTGTTTGTGAGTTTTTCTTTTATAGTTTTTAATGCTATTTCTGTAAAGGTGGCAATTGAAGTTCTTCATTTCTGTAGAAAGTAAAAGCAAAATAATAGATTACTATATCTTTTCGTTATATTTTCTCATAACAACTAAAAATAAATAAATAAATAAAATAAAATACCTGCTATGCCAAGAACATCATCTGCTATAAAACACTGATTTTTCTTTTTATTTTGTTAATTAATAAATGAAAATTATCAATGATGTTATTTTTAGTGTATTGTAAACTTACTTAAATAAATCATTGAATGCCCTTTTTGAGTTTCTTGAATGACAACATTGTTTTTTACTAGGTTTGTGTATTAATTCTCTATAGTGATGTCATATACATACTTTTTAATAGATGTTGTTTAAAATTGGATCGTAAATGTTGAATTCTTCAACAGATGCAAATGAGTCAATATAAAAGCATGTATTTTAAGTCTTAAAACTGAAATATGTTTTGTATTATCCATATTTATGTAATATTTTTAACTATTTGAAAAATAATCACTGTCCTCAGTAAAGAATTGGGAAATCTGAAGCATATCTGAATCTTTTTATTGTTGAATTCTGCAACTTATTTTTTATTTTATTCGTTTTCTGATTGGTACATGTTTAATGTCCAAAAATAGAATACTTCTGGTTTTTTATGTTATTCTTTTTCTGATAGGTTCATGTTTGATGTCCAGAAATACCTCTACAAAACTACAAACAAATTAAAAACAAATTAAGATACAGCTTTCAAATAAATTGCATTTAAAAGTACATTTTTTATCTGTACGACGGTGTAAAAATTAAAAATTTGTGATGTTTAGAAGTTTAAAAATTTGCAGTAATGAAAATTCTAAAACTAAAATTTCATTTAAAATTTGTGTATGATTGGTACAGGAATATTAATTTTTAATCCATGGCATATGTAATATAGGACTCTGTTATTATGTAAACCATGTTTTGATCATCATTAAAATGATGTTTATTAATATTATTATTATTTTTAAATGTAGAATTTATTTAAAGTCTTAAAATTTTAGTCCTTGTAAATATAATTTTCCAACTAGTCGTCATAATTTGTTAAATTACTTTTTTTTTTTCTCTCATCTGGGACAACATTATTCTGAAAAAGTAGAATTCCTGCTTAGAGAAATACGATTTTACAGCTACAATACTGATGCTTTCATTTATTTTCTTAGAATGTTTGCCAAGATAAATGTCAGCAAACTTTAAATAGTTAAGGATCTTAGTCAGAGTGTACAAAAAATGTTTATAAGGGTATTCTTAATAACTATGTATATAAAATACAAATAATACCAATATAAATTATAACATTTTTATTTTTTAATGAAAATGCCCATTTTTTGCTAAGCATAGCATCATTTATATCTGTAAATAATTTACTAAGTGCACAGTTCTTTTACAAAAAAGGAAAAAGAAAGTATATTTTATTTACAAAATTAAAATGTCCAGTCCTATTTTCAAACAAAATGCAACCTTTCTTTCCGAAATTTTTAAATTATTGTACAAAATATCATTATCTTTTACCTTATTTTGTATTTTCTATATAATTCAAAGATTAACTTTATTTTAACTGTCAATGAGATGTTCAGTGTTAGAGATTTAAATTTGCAGAATCGCTTAATATCTCTGCATCTATTTTTTTTTTTCCTAGCATAAAAAATATCCAAATAATAAACTCAATTTAACTAATTGCTTAAAAATTGTTTTATGAATTGTATTTACAAATTTGTGAAATCATCATTGGTAAAATCATTCATTCTCTATTTACTTTTAAAATATTTAAAAATACAAATGAAACAACAATACATAAATAAACAGAAAGTATGTGCTTTAGTTAGAATTTTGTGTCATTCAAAATTAAATGGGAAAAAAAAATTCTTTCTTGCATCTGTGTTTTACATTAATGTAATATGAATGAATATAAACGAAATAAGAAAGGTTTAATATTTAATGCTCATAATAATCATCCTTAAATATTACATGCATGAAATTTTCAGACACACAGAATGTGATAATTTATTCTCTTTTTAAGTTGAATATAATCTTTTAACTATAGCATAATATTCAAGACATGAAAATTTAAGAAAAATTACCTTCAAAATCAAACATTACAAATAAAATTTTCAATAAAGTAAAATATTTTTTTATATGTGTGTTTGTTTCCTGTGTAAAAAAGAAATCTTTTCTTCAATATTAAGAAACACAAAGTTATTCTGGATCAAAGTTAAAGAAAACAGCCATACAATTATAGTGTTGTAGCATAATAAGCTAGATTTTCTTCCTGAAAAAGCTAACATGATGTTGACTTAAATTTATCATATTCTCTACATAGCTTGCATAAATATCCTTACTGCCAAATAAGAAGACTCATTGTAATTTTTTTCATGTTAGAATAAACATTAAAAGGCAAAAATTTTATGGCAATTTAATTTGTGAAATTTATTAACATTTCAGTTAAGTAGAATTATTAATTTTAAAATAATATTGGTGCTCAAAATAACTTCATAAGTGTCTATAAGAGCATTAGATATTATTAAGTCTGCCTTTAGAAGTAAGTAGTAAATTCATATATATATATAGTTTTTAATCTTTTCTATAATAAAATTTTAATACTGAGTATTCTTTTGCCTTTTCCTTTTCATGCTAACATAGACTGGGACAGTAAATGAATTACACAAGCCAAAAGGGGTGAGTTAATTGAAAACTTTGTAGAATTAGGTGTTTTCTTCTACATTCAGTGGGAGAATTTTATTTTTGAAGGATGTTATTTTGCACATCCTATGACTTAAAGTTTTAAAATCGTCCTTTATTTAAAAAAAAAAAGAAGAGTAGACTGAGAATGGCAAGTTTGCATTTCTCAAATAACATGCATTTAAAAAAAAAATCTGAAAAGAGAAGGATATTGGTACTTGAAAATACATATTTTTAGGAAGAATTATGTTTAAAATACTATCATCATTTGACTCACTTTTTTTTTTTTTAAGTTTTAAATGATAAGGTAAAATGTAGCAGATTGTTGGCTTTCTGTTTGATAATATGAGAAATATTAATGTATCCCATTTATTATTTAAATTTTTTTCCCCCTTGGCAAAGAGACCCAGATTCTTATGTACTATTTCATAACAGTCTTCCAATTTATTTTAATACACATCTGTCATTCGCTTTTTAACTGTTACAGTTATAGGAAAATTACAAAAATCCCAAATTTGATTTAAATAAAAAAGTTAAAACTGAATTAAATAAAAAGGTTTATAAAAAAAAAATAACTTCAAAGAAAATTTTAAAATACTTAGGTGTTACTGAATTGATTCCAGATTATCATCATTTTAATATTTCAGATGCCTGTGAATCAAAATCTATTTATTTTAATCTGAAATTGAATATAAACAACATTATTTCTTAATTTCTATTAAGTTTAGAAAACTCTTTACTTTTCCTCTGTTTTTCAAATATGATATTACATCAACATTTATCCCTACCCAGTGTTCTCGCTGTTTCTCACCAATGCACCAAATTGCGACTAAATTCTTCATTTGTCTAGTAAACAAGCGATTAGATTCGCCAAATTGCTAGTGCTCAGTTTTTTTTTTTTTTTTTTTTTTTTTTTTTTCGTTTTCGTTTTTCATATGCATATATTTTTAATATATACATATTTTTTTATATTTGTAGCTGAGAGCTGAAATTAGATTAATAACAATCGCTGTCACAGTTATAAAAACTTGGGTTATTTTAGAACATATTGAAAAAAAAAATACATTACAGAACTAAAGTTTTTTTTTTTTTTTTTTTTTTTTTTTGTGTGATACACGGCGAATTTATTTTGCTAATACTTTTATCATTTGGCGAATGTTTTTTATTTTTAATTAGCCAAATTAATAACGTTGGTCAAATGTCAGCGAGAACACTGTCCCTACCCCTTATTTCAATTTAAAATCTCTGAAAAGTACATATTTTGTCAACCCAACTTTATTTTATTATATTTATTTCAAGCAATGGTTAATCAGAATTTTGTAGCAAATCACTTAGAGTGTTAATTACCAACATTAATGTTAAATGTTTACTAATATAATTTAAAATAGGTCGGTGTATCTCATTTCCAGCTCTCATAAATTCTGATGAATCAGGATGAATGATGCTTTTGCAGCAGTTCCACTGTCAAAAATCACATGGGTTGGGTCTGATTCAGGAATGTTGAATTGAAATATTCAGGAAATTGGAAAAATATTTATCAAGTTAGTTATAAAATCTTATACAAGTAACAGTTGGATTCATGCACACTTTTTTTCCCCTTTAATCTGCATCCGTTAAAAGTATGCAGTTTTTCTTTTAAAACAGGATCTTCACAAAACTGTTTTGAAAACATACTTATATAAAAAACCATTCCATTTCCAAAATAAAGATTTCACAAGTTTAATCATCTTAAAAACAAACCTTACAAAGACATTCCTTTTCCAAATTGGAATATGTTTAATAATCTTAAAATAATATTAGACAGATCTTAAAACATCTGAAAAAGAAATTACACAAAAAGACTAATTATATATATTATGAATTATATTCAATTTAGATGATGTTTTGTAATATTCTATAATGGTTACGTGCAAACACACACGCTGAGAGAGAGAGAGTTTTGATTGAAACAGGTTCTTATTAAAAAATGTAAACAAAAACCTGAACACAAATTTCAGATTTCATAAAATATAATGTATAATAAGCTATGCATTTGCATATTAGGTTCATTAAAGGCATAAATTAATAATGAGCAAATATTATAGAACATGTGATAGTTCTTGTCACGTTTGCATAATTGCTTTTCAAAATAAGAATGTTCTATTTGTGATATTGGCAATGAAACTAAACCATATAATTACATTAGGTAAATCCTTTGGTAGTTGATGAACAAAATGTTATATATTTTTCTTAAATATGTCCTACAGCTGTGTGTGTGTTGATAGCCTCATTTAAGTGAAAATAGTCCTGATCCATAAAGTGTTTAAGATTCAAGTCTTATAACTCTCCATTCATGCTAAAACAAAGATGTAGCAGCGGGTATATGGGGATATATTCCATTTATCTTCAGGATTTTTTTAAGAAACACCATACATTCTCTGTTTCTCAAGAAATCTATAGTATGTACACTGTAGAATGTACCTTCTGCCATGAGTGTAACCTCTATTTTTTTTAACGACTAACACTGTTTAAAGAAATATAATTGGAAAGCTTCTCATTATAGCATAATTGTTAGAATAAAGTTTTTGGAGGCAGACAGCATACATCAAAGTATAAGCTATAGATGCATTGGGTGTATGTGGTTATCCAGAAGGTATATATCATCAATTAACCTCCACCGCATCTCTGCATGCTGATACACCAGATTCTTGAATTTCTACCAGAGCAAGTTTTTCTCACTAATTAGGTAACTTGAATAACACACCTGTAATTAAAAAAAAAAATACATTGCAGTAATTTTTTTTTCTTTAATCCTCCCATAGATAAACATTGTTTCAACATGCACTTTTAATAACTATTACATTGATTTAATTAATAGTTAATAGAATATATAAAAGTGAAAAGCATTATTGATTGGCAGCAGCTGAAATTTCTGTTATAGACCAGGAGGCGGACAATCACCTCATCACTTTCACAGGTGAAAATCTAGAATTAGTTAAATCTTGATTCATATATTAAAATACAATTGGTCTGCTAAGTCATATCTTGGTGGAAAACACTTAAAAATCTGAATTTAGTAGTTGACTCATAGGTTCACCATTATGTTTTCCTGTTCCCAATCCTCCATGTTTTCATACTTTTAAGTGCAGGAAAGCACAATGATAAGACTACGAGTTAATCACTAAAATCCAGTTTTAGGGTGTTTTTCACTAAGATATGACTTGGCAGAGAGATTGGGCTGTGATATGCTAATCAAGATTTAACTAATCCTAAATTTTCACTCATGAACTCAATGAGATGCCACCAATGTACTGCCACCTCCCAGCTTATTAGCAATACCTGAATTTTATAGCAGAATATTTTTTAATGCATATTTACTTAAAATTGAATTGGGTGTTCACAAAACCAAAATCCTTCTTTCTGAATACAGCAGTAATTATTTCTCTGGTTATGATTTTTGTATATTTTTTGCAGGATTGAAAAGACCATGATCTTTTTTTAATATTTTCTAAATATGAAATTTTGTAAATGTTTTTTCACTCGCTTCCTGATATGCCGAATTATAAAAATTATGTGCACAGCGATGTGTTTCTGATGATAATATAACGTTTTAATATTTTTAGAACATAAAAAATTATGAATTAATTTTTAGACATTTTTTTTTTAGCCAAATGCAGGTGTTAAATCACCAACTATCTCTATGATTACAAATGTAAACTCGTTGCAACAATGAAATACTTTAAATATTAAAGTAGAAAATAAAAAACAAAGAGAGTAGAATATATCTTTTTAAATGTACTTTTATTGATCAGCAATATTAATTAAATTATGATGATATATTGAGGAAAATTAATTTAGAAATCTTGAATAGATGCTGGTAGATGAGATGTACTAGATTTGAACCTAGATCACTCATTGCTCTAACCATTCAGCATTTTCTATCAGACATGAAAGAATTCCACTTTTTTAAAAACAATTTTGGACATTCTCGGGACTGATGGAAAAGTTTGAAGAAATTTTGGAAGGATAATAAAGGAGGGTGGGAGATGACTGGAAAATTTAATAATTGGACATTTTGTCTACTCAAACCCTTGGCGTTTGTTCTTGAATTGTTGTGCAAAAAGAAACATAAAATGAAAGGTGGGGTTATATCATATAAGCATACAAGCATCTGAAAGTCATGTAAATGAAGTTGTTCAAAGGGTCTTTCAAGAAAGAACACTTTTTTTAGACTTAAAAACTTCAAAATGAAAGGAAGTTTCTTTTTCTAATAGAATATTTTGTACTATTTATACAACACTTTTGTGTGGTTTCTGTGATATCTTTTTCAAGATGTATTTCTGAAACTAAGATTAATTTAGCACAACGATTGTTAAAAGGCAGAAGGGGGGGGGGGGAATTTAACATCTTAACCATTCAGAATGTTAGTTTTGGAAAATTAATGACTGTACTTCACGTAAGTTGATCAGATATATTTGGATTTACATCTTCAGCATTGTTCATACTTTCTAAGAAAATAATAACAACAATCATATGTGCAGTTACATTTTATTTTATTTTATAAGTAACTGTTAAAATGACACTTAAATTATAAGAGTTGGGCATCACTGTATAGATGTAAAAAGTTGTCCACCTTTTTTCTCATTTGCCACTTTCATGCCAGTCTATGTTTTTTATACTTAGGCAAAATCCAGTTACATTCTCTTAAAAAAAGACCTCTTATGGAGTGCAGGCAATCCCATATCTCAGTCTATCCTTTATGCAAAAATCAGCAAAATAAACACAAAATACGTCAAAATAATATTTTTTTCTTTTAATATGTTTCTTTGTTGTTGTTATTTGATTGGGTTTACAAATTAATTTGATCTGCTGTCAAAAGGTGGCAGGAGCTGTTTGAATGTTTTCTTGTGACAGCTGATTTTGGTGGTTTTAGAGAGTGTTAGACATTTGTCAATAATATTCAGTTTATATCACTGTAAGTTTCATAAAAAAAAAATCCTTGTTAAGTCAAATTTTGTGCCAACTAAGTAGCATTTGTGGAAGATTTTAATTTCTGCACTAATTGGAGAAGAAACTCAGCTGAATCCCATTGAATGCTTATGGAAGTTTATAGTGATGCTGTTCTAACTGATAAATCATGTAGGGAATAATTTTGATGTTTCAAGAATGGTGATTTCAGTGTTGAAGACAAGCCTCACTCTGGATAGCCAAAAACTTCTAAGACAAAGATTTAGAGGCATCACTGGATCCAAGTCAAATGCAAAAGTTTCTTGCAGAATCATTGGAAGTGAGTCAACAAGCCATTTCCATATGATTTAAAAGCAAAGAAATTGGATGCCTTAGGAACTGTAAATAAGAGATGTTGAAAGATGTTTTTTCATAAAAAAAATATTGGAAAATACTAAGTAGGATGTTTTACTGCACCTGCTGTATCGTCCAAACATTGCTCCTTCTGATTACTGGTTCTGATGGATGCAGCACGATTTAGCAGATCACAGATTCAATTCTTTCTCTGAAATGGAAAATTGGCTCTAAACTTGAAAAGACTCAAAAGACAAACTATTTTTTCAAGATGAAATTTCAAAATTGTACGAGAAATAGCAAATAGTAGTTGCCAGCAATGGACATTACTTAAAATATTTGAATGCACACACACATACACACAAAAAAAAAAGACAACTAATTTGTGCTCCCAATGATACAATTTATTAGATTCCTCCCCCCACCCTTCTCTTGTATTCTCACGAAAGACTTTTATAGCAGTAAAAGTCTTAAGGTTTTAAATATAAATTAATTATATCCATGTTTGTTAATGTGTATTATATATATATATCATCACAATAAACTGCTGGATGTAGGTCTCCCCCTAAATTTTCTAATGTTTCTTGCCAAGTGCTTTATTCATCCAATATACACTGGCTTTTTTTTTTTTTTTTTTTTTTTTTTTTTTAATTTCATCATTCCATTTTACTTGGGGTCATTTACATTTCTGGGATATACATATATAGTATCCATGTGTGTGTTGATATTTATTTATTTTTAGATACTGAAATGCCATACCAATTTTTCTGTACAATAATCAGCACAGATTTGTGATTAGTGTAACATTAAAATTAGAATTTAAATATTTTTAGCATATTTATTTATTTTGTGCTATCCTTATCCCTTTTTTTTTTTTTTTTTTTTTTTTTTTTTTACAAAAGATAATCACTTTTTTGTATTTACTTATAATTCTTACTATAAGTTTTATCATTGCTTTATTGGAAAATCTTTTTATATAATTTGCATGTTCTATTTCAAAAAAAAAAAAAAAAAAAAGAATAAATAAATAATCTTATCCTTTTTTCATATTAATAAAAATATGTGTCAAAAGGTTCATTTTTATGACATTTTGTTATTTTAACTTCTGAATTACTTTAAGTAAGTTATGCATAATTATATTAATATTAAAAATTTTTATGTGCATATAAAATTTTATTAAAATTTAGCAAAATAGGCTTTACCATCATGGATAATAAAATTTCAAGATTACATGTCTAAATTTAAACACATGATTACCATCATCTAATACTAGGGAATTCAACCTGGGCATTATGGGTTACAGAATATATATGTTTTACAGGTGAAAAATATTTTTCATATTGAAAATTGTAATTGTTATATTAGATTGGCTATTAACACCACCTAAAAGCATTTTTGCATGAAAAATATCGATATAATTTATTTAACCCTTTGTGGCGCAGGGCAAATTCATTGCTTAAGTGTTGAAATTAATGATTGGCACGGCAATTTGAAAACAACTTTATTTGTAAATAAGAAAAAGCTATATTATCACGCATTCAATAAACCAAAAATATTTTTACTAAAATTCCAGTGCCAATTTAGCATTTGGGAATTAAAATTAAGTGGCTTCATAGATATACCACCCCGCCACAAGGAGTTAAATAAAGCTTTGGAATTTAATAAAAAACAATATTTTCTTAGCCGCATGCCATGAGCCAATAGCCAAAGAAATCTCCAAAAATTTTACTACTTACAGCAGCAATTTTAATTATGATAATTTCAGTGATTTAAGTATGTAATTTGGTTATGTACCTGTTAAATTTATGTTTTATTTCTATATTTTTTTTTTTTTTAATGCATTTATGAAGTTTTAACTTTGTTTCAAGCATTCTTGGGAAAAAATACATACTACAGAGTTCCCAGTGTCATGGAAAGTAAGAGAATTTCAAAATATACAGAAAAAGTGAGGCAATTTACAAATATTTTCTAAAAAGTCTTTGGGAAAAAATGAAAAATAACACGAAATTCACCAAATAGACTCATGCAAAAATCATAAAATTATCAAACAATTACTGGGGGAAAAAAATCGAAAATTTTGAAGTATTGCAGAAAAAAAATAATTTTGAGAAAAGTTTGGAAAAATAAATAGCAAATTTTGCTGTATGCCCTTTGGTCATAGAAAGTCAGAGAATTTGCCAATCATGTTTTGCTGGGAATCCTGTACTATAGCTATATACTATACAAATACATACTATTTTTTTATTTATTTTTTAGTATATATTCTGTTTTTAATGCAAATGTATTAATTCTTCATAATTGGACTGTAGGAAATAGATAATTTTTAAAAATTACACTTGAAAAATATTTAAAAAACTGTAAATGTAGTGAATTGACATACAGTTAAAAAAAAAAAAATACACATGAAAGAAAATTTTTTCTTTATTTATGGTATAAAAAAGAAAATTTTGCTGCATTTTGAAATTAAAAAAAAAAAAAAAAATACAAAATTCATTTGACAGGTATTGTCATTGTCAATAAGATGTCAGCATTACTTATGGACATGTTATTGCTTTATAGTATCGTACAGATATTTAACCACTTCATCAGTTACAGGTATAATGAAACAGTGCTTTTAATTCTGACTTATTTCGTGGCACATGGTAAAGTGGTTAACAACATTTGGCTTTCACTCTCAGAAATTTAATGTATTATACTGACATGCTTCATTTTCAAAAATTATTTTCCTAAATTTTAAGTTTTTTTGAAAGCACATGAATTTTGAATTTTACATGAACAAAATTAATTTGTTTTTCTTTTTAAAAATATTTAAAATTTAGTGCGAGAAGTTAAAGTAAGGAGTAAAATGCAGTAGAGTGTCATTTGGTATTTACTTTCAAAACTGAATTTAGATAAATATATAAGGTATTGAGTAATACCATGTTCAAATTTTCTTATGGGTTAACATTGGGTTAACTTTGTGATTGGGGAAATACCTGAAGTACTTCTTTTAATGATGTTCTTAAATCCAAACCCACTGCCTTTTGACATATTCAAGGTTTTTTTTTTTTTTTTTTTTTTTTTTTTTTTTTTTTTCCTTAAATACATAAAATTTCTGTATGCACTTAACCACACATAAAAAATTACCATTCTTTTTAATTTTCATTTGAAGATTTATCAGAAAATGTTTAAGCTGGGTGGCATGGGCAGTTTATGAAATGTGGTAGTTGAAGAAAGGTTTTCATGCGGCAGCAGTTGATTTATTATTCTAGATTTTTTCCACACACACACACAAAGAAAAAAAAAAAAAAAAAAAGATGAAAGAAAGAAAAGGAAAAAGGGCATTTGATAGTAAGTTCTAAAAATTTCATGCATTATTGAGCAAAAAGAGATAGTAAATGTATTAAAATTTTGCATTGTTGAGTGTTGGAAAAAATTGAATTTTTAAATGAAATCTGATTATTTCTATTAAATCTGACAATATTGAGATCTATTTGACATGAGATTTCAAATTTCTGCTTAAATTTCCTCCAATTTAAAATAAGTTCTTTTTCAAATAATTCCTTAAAATGTAGTTTTTGAAAATTAATATTTTGTATTTAATAATAATTTGATCTTTCATTCTGGCTGAATTAGTAACATTTGACAAGCTTCAGTGCAAGAATGACGAGGAGAATTATTATCTGCAGAATTTTATCTGCTTAAGAATTCATTTTTCTGTTTTATAAAGCATTTAATATTTTTAAGTTAATGTTGATTTATTGTTTAAATTCAATTGGACATAAATTTGATTTTTTATTCTAATTTCAGAAATTCTCAGAAAGTGATGCAAGTGAAGAAGAACTTGAGCACAGAAGGCGACTTTTATTGCAACAATTAGCTGCTCACCAGTAGTTTTTTACTCCATTTGGACCCTTCCAGATTACGAACTTCCATTACGATCATTATGAACTAGTTAATTTTTTATTACAATTTCATTGTTTTTCATTATGCTGTTTTATGTTGGATCATGGATAATATCATTTTAAAAATGAATCTACAAATATTGTAATATTTATTATTAAAAGCTCAATCATTTTGTTTGTTTTCATTTCATGATCATTGAAGATTTTATTATAATGATAAAACGCTATGTTAATATTTATCAATTTTTTTCAGACGTGTGGATTAATTCCAGCAAGATTTTATGCCATTTGAAAAATTGCCCCCATCTGTTTATTATTATTGTTACCCCTGCTTTTTTACCAACAAAGTACTTTCTTCACTACAGATTTTTCAATTATCTCCAGAAACTATAGCCCATTTTTGAATGACTATCAAATCCAAGAGCTATTTTTAACAATGTATAATGATGTGACAGTAATCAGTGCTATAGTTGCACTTAGCATCATATAATTTCAATCTTTATGTTTTTGAATAAGAAAAAAAAATTGCTTTTAAATGCTTTTTTTTTTTTTTTTTTTGAGAACTGTAACTAAATTAAATAATTTTCTTATGGCTTTTTATATAATCTTCTACGAATTTTTCTAATCTATCTCAAGAATGAACATTGTTTTCCACAAGTGAAAAGTAGCTAATAACAGATTAGTTGCTGCAGTTGGCAACTTATTAAACTTGGAACAAATTAAAAAATGTTTTTTTTTTTTTTTCATATATTTTATTTTTCTTCTTCCCTTTTTTTTAAACATTAATATTATGTAATTAGATCTATTTGAAAGAGTTGTTATTGAGGCTACAGTGTCATTTACTCTTCATTTTTTAACTACTCGTTGGGAGTCCACCATATTACTTACCCATCATGGATATGCATAATATAAAATATGAAAATAAAACGCATGTAAACTATTTATAAAATGCATTGCAGTTCCAAAATAAAATTTAAATGCATATTTAAATAGTTTTAATATTCATAGTAATGTTCTATCAATGAATTTCTGATGAGCCGATTTCGACAAATTATATAAAACGCCAAAATACTCAAGTAGTACTAGATTGCATAAAAGAAACATCCTTATAACTCCAAAAATAATGATCATAATAAATAATAATTTATTGTGTCGGGTTAAGCATCTCATTTCCAATTAAAATATATCTGTGAATTGAAATTTGAATGAAATACAGGGCCATGAAAACTCGAAGAACGTGGAAAATAGGGTTACACATATCTCAGCAACTAATAATCTGATTAACTTCGTTCTTTATGCAAAATTTGTGTTATTTTATTGCCTTTTACGTCCACTCTTTAAAATAAAACATTTCAAAAAATTTTGTATACCTTTCATCGGAACAAATTTTTCGAGTGTCCAAAAAAAAATTGTTCTGGATAATCAAGATTATTGATATTAAATAGGCTTCGTCCCATTCTTACATACTAAGCACATACAAAGTTTCCAGTCTGTCTCAATTTGTTCGGAAGATAGAGCAGTTACAGACAGACGGACGGATGGCAAAATTTTTTTTCTAAAAATGTTTTTTGGAATCTCCAATATCTGAAACATGTAAATCCATCAAATTTTTTTTTTCAATTTTCAAAACAATTGCAATATTTACCCTATATTATGTATGATGGGTAAGTAAAAAACATTGATAATTTCTAATTTCACTACTGTCATACATAAATTGGTTCCTAGTTTTTGGATCATTCAAGACAACAGCCTTGCCACTATAGGTCTCAGAGTAATCCCCTCCCCTCCCTCCCTTCAAACTTCAAAATGGCTACAGTGTAATTTTAAATGGATGTAAGTACTACTAAATATGTTAAACATTTTTGTATTAAATCAGATTATGATTTAATACAAGTATGGCATTTTGCTGTGGATTTGATTACAGAAGAATAATTTTAAGATTAGATTAACTGTATATTAAGGCACTTTTGTCCTAATTAAAATTTGTATACCAAAAAAAAAAAATCATCCTGCTCTTTTCTATCAATTTTTCTAGCAAATTGAAAAAAAAAAGAAACATCCTAAAATTTCAAAACCAAAAAAATAATAATAACAAGATGAATGTAGATTCTACCATTGCAGAATTCAGTTTCGCCTCCGATTAGAAAAAAAAATCGATAGAAGTTTTTTAGAAGGGCGACCCCGTTTAGATTGCAATGAACTAACTTCATTTTTCTTGTGTTTATATATATAATAGCAAACAGAACAGCGTGAAATACCCAATTGAATAGCAATTTCTCTCTGAGACATTGGAATTGCGGAATAATAAAGAGATACAATTTGACGTGCTACGTCTTCATTGAATAGATTCATCAAAAACGGATTTTTTCTTTAGTTTAAACGCTTTTTTATAGACTCTGAGTAAAAGGAAATGCAATTTAACAATAAAACGAATGGAATCCCATCGAATTCGACGAATGAAATGTTTAAAAGACCCGATCGATTTGGTTTTTTAAAAAAAGCAAAAGTAATTACATTATTGAATCAATATATAATAAATATATTTACAAAGTAAATGTCATATTTGCCAGTTATAATTTTGCATGCAAATATTCGCACAAGTACAGTTAAAATTGTAATATGAGTGCCAGCGAAATTCAGAAATTTTATTTTATATGCACTCACAGAAAAATAGCTTTATTAAAAAAAAAAAAAAAAATTGTAATATCGGGTACTACTAGGTTATCCCATCGACCAAAAAATTATCGCCAAACTATAAGATTAAATGCCAATAATGGATGATCGTGAATGTCACATTCAATGACATTAAATACAATTCATGTGTTTAAAATGTCATTAAGTGATTTTTATTTCGACTTTTTATTAATATTTTTATTAATATTCTACTGATTATTTATTTTTTCGTTATTTAAAATAAAAATTATGTCAATATGTATAATTTGGCGAAATTGGTCGATGGGATAACAGAGTAGTACCTAATATCGTTATGAGTAAAAATACGATGTTTTAAATAGTGATGTCATTTTCTCTTCAAATGTTCTTTAAAAGTTACTGTTTATGAAAAAGGCATCCATAATAATATTGTAATTCCCATTTATCTGGTTGCTGAATGACATAATTTTCCTCATTTGAAATTTCTCTTATTTTGATTTAGACATTAATTTTTATCATATATTATTTTCTGTCATTTTATTTACATTATTAATATTATTTCTCAGTAAATATATTTTTTTAACTCAATTAGTGCATAATTATACGCAATCATTTTAGAAAATAAATTTTTATTATCGAGAGAAAAGCTAAACTGTGTTGCCACCATTTTGAAGAAATGTCATGAAAAAACTTTTAAAATTAAAAATAAAATATAAAAATGGAAATAAATTAAAAAATAATTAAAATGGACACAACTACAAATAAATAGCTTTTATTTAAAAAAATAATTTTCAAAATCGGTTGACTAGAAAATTCAGGGCTGATGACACGACATTTTTAGCTTGTCTGAAAGAAATAGCCTCGGAGGCTAATAATAATAACAATAATAATAAGCCGCTTTATCCCTCGTATAAAACAGCCAATGAGCCAACAACAGTAAAAAGAATAAGTTGAACTTTCATGCTCATGATGTCTTCAAAAAGATGGCAGAAGGTGAAAAACATTTATTTTTCTGTTGCTTCTTAAATATATATTAAAAAAAAAGCTATTTCCAATTATTATGTCAAATTTAACCATCATAATTACACTTTGTGAGCGATAACTACATATCGTGAAAATATGCATGGTAAAAATTCTGGTTTTAATTGATTTTCAAAGGTTTTGAAAATATCTCCATTGCAAATATTAATGATTTTAAAGAAAAAAGTTATAATGGAATTTTATTTCTAAAAAATTTAATAACAGGAAACCTTCAAAGGGATGCCAAGAAGATCTTCAAATGTCAGGTGCCGCCTTGGTAGCCCTGGTGTAAAAAATGCATTGCAATTCTAAAATAAAATTTAAATGTATATCTAAATATTTTTCACAAAAAGAGACCTTATTAATTGGATTACAATGGGAATCTATGGGAATTTGTCAAAATAACGGAAATAATATCTAGTTGGCATAACTTTTGGCATCAGAACCAGGCCTCCCCGATGGTAACATTGCCTGTGTTTCATTTTATCTATGCAGATTTTCACTGGTCCATTTCCAAATTGTTACTATTCTTCTATATATATACAAAAGTAATGCTCTATAACTAAATTGGGGGGGGGGGGGAGGATCACTTGGTTATCCCATTGACTAATTTTGACAAATTACAAAAATCGCCAAACTATTCATAAATTATACAAATTGGCCTGATTTTTATTTTAAATAACAAAGGAACAAATAAATTAGAAAAAGATTAATAAAAATACAAATTAAACACAAATTAAAAATCACTTGATGACGTTGTTACAAACATGTGCAACTTGTTTAATGTCTAGTGAATATATCACTTATGATGTAAGCCATTATTGACATTTATTCTTATAGTTAGCGATAATTTTTTTGATCGACGGGATAATCAAGTGGTATTGAATTGCATAAAAGAAACATCTTTGTAACACCAAAGATTATAATCATATTAACTTACTGTGTCGTCGGATTAAGCATCTCATTTCCAATTAAAATATAACTTTGAACTGAAATACAGGTTATGAAACATCTAAGAGTGTGGAAAATATGATTACAAGTATGTAGGCAATTAATTATCCAATTGATTTTCTTTATCAAAATTTATGTTTTTTATTGTCTTTTTTATATTCATTCCTTGAAATAAACAATTTCAGAAATTTTTTGTAAATCTTTTATTAGAATGAATATTTTGAGAGTAAGAAAATAATAGTTCCTGATAATTGAGGTTACTGATATTCTTGTTGCTTTTTCCAATTATTACATACTACGTACACACCAAATGTCAAATCTCTATCTCAATTTGTTTGGTGGCAAAATTTGTTTTTTAAAAAAAAATTCAAAATTTTCAATGTCTAAAACGTGCAATTCCGTCAAAACTTTTTTTTTTTTAAATTTTTAAAATGATTACAATATTTATCCTGTACTATATATAATAGTTAAGTAAAGCATATGATCTAGGTATAAATGGGAACAACAAATAGGGTACAGATATGAATCACGATAGAAATTTAGAAAACTTAAGTGACATGTAGATGTCTAATAATAAGTCAGAAGACTACCTGTGTTGCAAATAAATGCATTATTCCATATAATAGATTTGCAAATTTGGGAAGAATAGTCTTATCACTGCCAATATAATGTATTCAAAGAATAAAACAATAGCAAGCATAAGAAAATCAGAGAAAATTCGAAAAATATGTTCACATACCTCACAACTGCTTGAGAGCATACGAAATATGCTATACTCTTCTTGATTAAAAGAGAGTCTCCTAATCGAAATCACTTTGATAGCCAAATTATCCTAAACACCTCATAAAAATGAAGACTGCCATAAAACATTTGCAGAATTAAGATATTCCTTAAATTAATACATAAATAAGTATAAACAAATTGACACTTTATACCTGATGTATACTATACGGCCAAAGGTGACCAGCTACTTGCTATTTTAGACATTTTGTTAAATATTTTAAAAAATACATAGGAATTATTCTGAAACAACAGATGTCTAAACAGAATAATTTAGGTCATATATTTCCATGCAGATTTTTTCCCGAAATTCCATACGGGACCGTCAACAAATTGAAAAAAAATTAAGATCTTTTGGATAACCATGTCAAAACTAATGTAGCAAAAGCATTCAAGCTGCAGATTGTGCTTAAGTGACTTATTGTAATAAAATGTGTTCGTATTCATGCGGATAGCATGTATACTAATAGAGAAATTAAGGTTTTTATAAAATCAGTCCCAAATTTTTCCAAGTTTTTTTCTTATAATTTGCAGAGTTCTTAATACAAAAAAACATTATTTTCCGAAAATATGACAAACATTGTACTTACTACTGTGTAATCAGAATTAAAAAATTATAAAAATTGTGTGAAAACATGAGCAGCATTGCTAAATAATGTTTCACTATACATGTGTGAATGCAAAAATAATAATAATAATAATAATAAATAAAAAATATAATATGTTAGCTAAATGTTTAGAGCAACTTTTATGAAAGTTTCAAAAACTTAGCTTGAAAATTATCCTCCATGGGATAAATTCAAAATCCATTAATCCCAAATTTAAGTTAAAAAAAAAAAAAAAAAAAAAAAAAAAAAAAAAAAAAAAAAAAAGAGGGGCTGTATCCATATATCCATTGATTAGTGTCAATATAAGATACACAATACTGCAGGTACTATTTAGATACAGCTCCTCATCTTTTGCTTCCTTTTGGGAATAATGAATTTTGAGTTATTTTATCAGTGATAATTTTCATGTTATGTTGTTTCACAAAAGTTGCTCTATACATTTAGGTAACACATTATGCAAATTAGATTTTGATTGCATCTCAAAACCATAGTTTGAAAATTCTGATAAAAATCGTCGATAAATAAGCTCAAAATCTGTTATTCCCAAAATAAAGCAAAAAGATGAGAAGTTGTAATTAAATATACATAGCACATGCAATGTTGTGTATGCTATATTGACACTAATCAATGGATATATGGAGACAGCAGGGCTCCCAAATGGTGTCCTTTTTCTCCAAAAAATCCCCTTTTATGCGTTTTGATCTCCTTAGTCCCCTTTCAGCGACTGAAAAAAATCGCTGCAAAATAAAATAAAAAAAACTCTAAAAGCTCAAAAACTGTAGAGGACAAAATTTATTACACTGGGCTTAAGCATTGTAACAACTGGAATTCGTTCACAAATGTTAAAAAATATCCACAGAATGCAAAGTTTAAGAAATCTCACTGAAATTGCTAAAAAATACAAATTTTGTCAAAAGATCACAAAAAGCAAAATTTTAATCAAAAGACCGTGGAAAAAAAAAAAAAAATGTGAATTTTTTCAAAGAGCTGCTGAAAAAACGCATTGTTAATGCAGGGAGGTGTATTGCCCCCTCTGATGTAACGTTTCAGGAAATTTGCTCTGAATTTCAGAAATTTTTTTACAACTTAGAATCACCTTTGAATTTTTCTATTTTTATCCTCCACAAAAGAAAAAGTTGGCAGACTTCTCTTTTATTATGCATTTTTCTTTTATCAACGATAGACTTGTCTTAGCCAGACGTGTACTTACAAGACCAGTTTTTGAAGCCGAATGTCGAAGAATTATCACAAAATGCACACACACACACACACACACACACACAAAAAAAAAAAAAAAAAAAAAACTTTCAAACCAGCATAAAAAATTCAAAAATTTTTGCACCAATTACGAATAAAATTAAATTCAAAAGATGACAAAATTTTTAAACTGAGCTAAAATATTGAAACTAGATTCCTTTTAAGAATTAAACAAGTTGGAAATTGCACGTGAAGCGTAGCAAATGAGGTGCGTTCGTACGATAACGAAGTTTTAAAATATTCAGATCTTGCTAATATAGTAGAGCGTACTTTGGATACAGTATAGTGGTCGAAATCTTTGTGTTCGTGCAAATATACAGGTAGTAATTTTTATTACACTTCTTTAACGTATATCTTATTCATAAAATGTGAAGCAGTTTAATATAATTAAAACACGCCCAAACAATGTTTCCCCGTGTAACATTATATAGTGGAATACATTTATGTGGCCCTGCAATTTAATAATAAATATTCCTTGCATCACAGATTGTACAGAATGCATATTTTAGTACATACGTCATAGATTCATGTCAATTCTATTATGTTCAAATGAGTGTAACACCATTAAAATGCATTTGAAACTTTTTCCCCCATTGATCGTAATGTAACGGAATACTTTTGATTGTCCCTGTAATTGATCTATGCATCCGATTTTCATAACTTTTGAAATGACTCGACAAAATTATGTAATAATTATACATTTTAAATTCCAAACGATTAGAATGCATTTGAAACTTTTTTCCCCATTGACCGTAATGTAACGGAATCTTTTCGATTGTCCCTGTAATTGATCTATCCATCCGATTTTCATAAAATTTTAAATGACTCGACAAAATTATGTAATAATTATACGTTTTAAATTTCAAACGATTAAAATGCATTTGAAAGTTTTTTCCTTATTACCGTAATGTAACGGAATCCTTTTGATTGTCCCTGTAATTGATCTATGCATCCGATTTTCATAACATTTGAAATAACTCGACAAAATTATGTAATAATTATACGTTTTAAATTTCAAACGATTAAAATGCATTTGAAACTTTTTTACTTATTGATCGTAATGTAACGGAATACTTTTGATTGTCCCTGTAATTGATCTATGCATCCGATTTTCATAACATTTGAAATGACTCGACAAAATTATGCAATAATTATATATTTTAAATTTCAAACGATTCTGTTGGCAGGGTGGCTACAGATTCTGGAAATCAGGGAAGTTTATCAATCTGGAAAAATCAGGGAACTTTATAAAAATACTCAAAAATCAGGGAAATTTTTCTTTCTATGAAAATATTTCTGTTTTCACCTTACCAATTACATTGATTCGTTGTCAAACAGGCTACATTTTAAACCAATAAGATGTGATAAAGAGACATAAAGCCGTACTGCTGCCAAGCGATATTTGTGTGCATGTAAGCTAAATTGTCCCATAAACCCAAATTTTCAAAAGTTCATTTACGATCTTTTGACGAAAGTTGTAAATTTTAACAATCTTTTGACAAAATTTGTACGCTTTTCGCAATTTCTCGACAAAATGTACACTTTTTTGAGAGTTCTTGACAAAATTTGCAAGTTTTTCACGATTTTTTTGATGAAATCTGCATGTTTTTTTTTTTTTTGTTTTTTTGTTTTTTTTTTTTTTTTGGGGGGGGGGGGAGGTTCTCACGAAAGTTGTGCATTATTCGCAATTTCTTGACAAAAGTCAAACATTTTTCACAATCTTTTGATGAAATTTGCATTTTTTTTTTTTTTTTCACAATCTTTTGATGAAATTTGCATTTTTTTTTTTTTTTTTCAATCTTTTGATGAAATGTGCATGCATTTTTTTTTATCTTTTGGTGAAATGTGCACCTTTTTTAATGCATTTTGTACGTTTTTCGTAATTTTTACACGAGATTTGCACGTTTTTTGTGATATTAAGATGAAATTTTCATGTTTTTCATGATCTTCAGATGAAATTTGCGTGTTTTTTCACAATTTTAGATGAAATTTGCGTGTTTTTCGAGATTTGTAGATGAAATTTGCATGTTTTTTCCCGATTTTTAATTGAAATTTGTGTTTTTTTCGTTATCTGTAAATGAAATTTGCAATCTTTTGACTAAATTCTTGCGCTTATCCTAACCTTTCACAGAATTTGCATTTTTTTACGCAAGTCTTCGATGAAATTTGCATTTTTTAAGCGATCTTTAGGACTAATTTTGTGCTTTTCCGTAATCTTTTGACTAATTTTTTTTTTTTTTTTTTTTTGGGCCAATCTTTGAAGAAATGAGCATTTTTTATACAATCTTTTGACAAAATTTAATGTTTTTTCTGCAATCCTTTGATGAAATTAGCATTTTTTTTATTGAATGCCTATTTTTGTTGCATATCCGTAAGAATGGCAGGTAAATCGTAATACTTGGCACCTCTGCTAATTAAATACAGTGTAAAGAGAAAGAGAGAAAAAGAGATATTTGCAAGCTAGATAAGTGTGTTATACGAGAAAGCAGCACACGTTAAAAGAATACCGTATATGATATTTAACTCCTTCGCGAGGGAGCTTTTTATGAAATTTTTAATGTTTCTTCACCAGTTTAAAAAAAAAAAAAAAAAAAAAAAAAATTGTTCTTTATTGAATCGAGAAAATGCTCCGATTAAATAACGCAAATTTTACTGTATAATTTTACTGATGGAGGTAAACAAGTATTCTTAAGCCTTTTTGATACACTTATACGTGTTGCTCATTCCCAAGTGGTTAATAATAAAAATCAGGGAAATCTGATATAGATAATCAGGGAACTTTTTTTCAGCATTTCTGTAGCCACCCTGGTTGGGTAGTTTTCGCGTTGTTATATGCGGACGGACTGAGCGAGAACAATAAGTGCTACGTATTTACATAATTGCGAACGCACCTAAAAATTGCAAAAAAATTGGAAAAAACTTCAAAAATCGCATAAAAATTCCAAAAATTGCTGTGCGAATTCTGAATAAACCTTATTAAGAAAAGGTCAACATTCACCATATATGACTGAAACATTAAAATCTGATTTCTTTTATTAATGTGGAAAATAAAGGTTGTGGAGCAAACAATTATACATTTGAAAAAAAAAGTTTAATTTAAAAAAAATTCAAATTTGCATTATATTAGGACAAAATTTATTACATTAGGGCTAAAATGTTGAAATTGAATTATTTTTATGAATATCAAACTAGTTGGATGTGCCAATCCCAAAACTTTCTTCTATCTCATACATACATTTTAATATTAAAAAAAATAGTTACTCATTTTAATGCTTTAATAATTTTAATTTAATACCTTACCAACTTTGATTTTCATCTTAAATTTCTGCTTCAATCAATTAATTGGAGTAAAAACGAATTTCCGTCTCTGCACGAGCCGATGGACAATAGAATGATAAGCAGATTTTTTTTTTCAAATTCAGGGAGGACCTACTAGCCTTACCAAAAAATAATCATATACAAAATGTTTAGTTCAGTTCTAGAACTAACTTCATACACTTTTATGTGGTGCAATATTGAAAATGGCATAAAATTCGGTATTGCAGCGCCCCCTTCCGGCGGATTTTTTTCAGATTCAGGGCGATCCAACTAGCCATAGCCATACACTTACACAAAAAAATCGTTCAATTCGATGCATAACTTCATGTACTTTTGGTCGGTAAAATATTGAAAATGGCACAAAAATCGCGATTGCAGCGCCCCCTTCCGGCGGATTTTTTTCAAATTCAGGGAGGACCGACTAGCCATGGTCATACACATACACAAAAAATTTGGTTCAATTCGATGCATAACTTCATATACTTTTGGTCGGTACAATATTGAAAATGGCACAAAAATCGCGATTGCAGCGCCCCCTTCCGGCGGAATATTTCAAAACTGAAGGAGGACCTGCTTGCCACAGCCAAAAACAGTCACAAAAAATTTGGTTCAATTCTATGCATAACTTCATACACTTTTTGATGGTAGAATGGCGACACACAGACGCACACACGGACAGACAGACATTTTGTAAAAACATGTTTTTTGGAATCTCTGACCCCTAAAACGTGTAAATCCGTCGAAAACCGGAAGTCGAAAAAAATTTCGATTACAATACTTTCTTCTATTGAAAATAGAAGAAAGTAAAAATTGTCACAGAATACAAAAAAAGAAAGAAAAAATGAAATTCACATTAAAAATTCTGGAAAAATTTTTTTAATGCTGTACAAATTTCGCATAAGGTTTATTGAAAAGAAGATAAAAAATTAGTACATTAGGCTAAAAAATAAAAATATAATAATAATAATAAAAACCCTCTAAAATTAAAAAAATATCCAAAACTAATTTAGACATGCAGGTATTTTCTTGCCAAATCCTATGTCTATGTGCAACAATCTTTTTAGTTACAATCTATGCTATCTTTTATTATGTAATTTTGTTTTCAATTTTGATGGAGAAGCATATTCAATCTATTAAAGAAACCTTTAATTACAATGTCTTTTTTTTTTTTTTTCTTTAAATGTTTTTTTCAGTATAAATATTTTTAGGTACCTAATTCTCACCACTACTGCAGTTAATGATTTTCTTCTTCTTCTTCTTCTTCTTTGGTGACTAAAGTTTTTTTTTTACTAATAAGAAAACTATTGCATATAAAAATATGAACATTGATAGTACTCGGTATATTCAGAAGTGTTATGAAGATGATACAATAAACATGGAAATGCAGATAGTTTTTAAATTGAGGAATTAATTTAAAAGATATTCAATGATAAAGTTTCGTCAAAATCATTCAATGAAAAAAGTTTTATAGTTGAACAAAAACAATGTATTAGATAATCCTTTTCTTTCTAAAGATTATACATTACAAGCTTGTTATGTGCAGACTGCATTAATTTTACCTTTGACTGATTTTTTCAAATTAATTTTCATCATTTCAATAGATATTTTAAATCACATTTAGAAAAAAATCATTATGATAAAAAGTTTTTAAAATCAGTAAGATTTTAATCATAAGATTTAAAAGAACTTTACCTTTTCATAAGCAGTTTAAAATTCAAACAACTAAAAAAAAAAAATCAAAGATTTTATTTAAAAAAAGGTGTTACACAATGCATTAAAAACAAACTATTTTTGACACGTTTCGATACCAATCAGGATAAGTACATTAGATAAGATGTACACCAATACATCTCTTTGTCGTGTGTCATTTGTATTGACCACAAGACGAATTTTATATTATGATTATGTTTCTTATCTTGATTAGTACTGAAATATGTAAAAAGAAAAGAATGTTTTTAATAAACTCTGTAACACCTTTCTTAAGTATTGGAAAATGTTTGAATTTAAAAAATTCATTTTTGAAAACTGTTGCCATTGTAAAAACAGTGCAAAAAATACTTTTTCTTTTTAATTAAAAAAAGTATTTGCTGATTATTAAAAAGAGAAATAAAATTTTAAAATAAGAATTAAATAATCACATTTTAAAAGCACTTAAATATTTTACAATTCGTCACAAATCTTGTATTTACCTCTAAATATTCAAAAAGAAAGAAAAAATTTAAAATTACCGAATATTCTTGTGTAAAGTTGAGGAATTTAGACAAAATTTGATAGTTGAAAATGGAGGGCAGGGGTTGTCTTATACATGAGGCAAGGAAAAAAAAAAAAAATAATAATCGTTGAATTTTGCAAGTCTTAAGTAACTTGCTTGTTGACTGATGATTATGAGTCTCGGTTGGAGAGAGAGATAAAAGCGGACAATGATCATTTCTCTGTATTGACAAATAAAGTCAACAATAATGACTCTGTAATTGTACTGCACCCATTTTTTCTTGTGATAGAATTCTCTTTAATACAGGGGCATTCTTTTCAACATTTTAATTCCCATTTTAAAAGAAAATTCAACTCAATGGCGGATGAAAGAAATTTTTCAAAGGAAATTTTAAAAATGAAATAGATATTGATTTCTTTCAAATTTATTCCTTGCTTAGCAATGAGAATCTCTCTGACTCTTTTAAAGCTGTACTTAAACCCAAATTAGATAATTTCTGACATATCCATGAAGTATTTTTTAATCTTAGATACTAGATGCATTTATTCAGATCAAATGTGATTGATTAGTGATTTTCATTTTTGAATAACATCAAAGAATGTTTCGCAAAATCTCCGTAAATTGCGGGACTTTAAACTGAATTTCAAGATGTATGTAATAACTGATTTCTCCCTCATGACGGCTTATTGTAACTGTTATTTCCTAAAAATTTGTATAAAATACTCAGTTTCTTGAATGATTGTTTGATTTTATAAGAAAATGGAATAATCTTCAGTTGCTTGGAGTCTGTATAAAATGTATATATTTATATTTTTACAAATATTAACGCAACATTTTGTTATAAATAAAAATTACTTCCCAAAAGTATCAGAAATTTAGCCATTTCGGATATGAGGACAATCTTCAATATAAAAGAGACGTGACCTCCCCTCCCCCCTTCCCCGCCAAAAAAAAAAGAGCCGTGAACCTCCTCTGGAAGGAGGGCTGGATCCGCCCTTGCTTCAACTTAAGAATGCTTTTAGATATCTCTCCTGAAAGTCCTACAATGCAAATAAGTACTGTATTTTAGTAGTCTAATAAGTTGTTTACCCTTGTAAATAAGGCTTGAATGGGTTTTTGAAAGAATTTTTTTTTCTTTTTAAGTTTAATTGAATTGATGCGAATAGATTGCAAAATAGTTTAAACTTCTTTGGTTTTGCATAATTATATTGTTTAAAACATTGTATTAAAAAAAGGCTGATTAGAAAAAAAAATTATACTAATAAAGTTTATTAGTTTGATGAAAATTTATTAATATTTTTATCCTCGATTACAAATTATTTCTTAACATACTACCACCCTCATAGCATGCATGGTCACAATCATGTCACGGAGTCACTTTGGTCACATCACATCTGTGGCCAAAATGTTACCACTCAGTGACGTCACATTGTGACTGAGATGTGACTTTCTTAAAAATCTTTAGAAAATTACAAATATTCTTCAAAACATGTTATTTACTTTTAAAAACATGTTTCTGGCAATTTAAATATCGTCGCTTTTGTGACAGTTTCGTCACAATGTTAATGTCAAAGTAGTCACGAATGACACATTTTTCACAAATTAGTCACAGCGTGACTTCACAAAGTGGTCACAATTTGACTTTGCAAACGAGCTCTAAAACCGCCATAACTACTTCACATTTTAGTCACTGTGACTTCATATCGACAATCAGAGCTCTAAAACGGCAATAACGACTTCACATTTTAGTTCACTGTGACTTCATATCGACAATCGATGGTCGCAATGTGACTTCACATCGACGTCGCAGTGACGTCACCATGCCTTACAGGCAGAAATGGATTTGACTTAAAAATTCAATCTTTTTCAAAATTTTCCATAAGAATTTGGAGGGGGGGGGGTCGATTTATATACGAGTATATAAGGTAACATTGATATGTGTTAAAGTTAAAAGCAGTAAACAGGAGAAATTGCATCACATTTGAATGCCTAAGTGTAAGTAATAATATTGCCAATGACAAACCGTTTAAATTTTGAAATATTTTTACTCAACAGTTTTATTTCGTATTTTTTTTGTGATCCTTTTAACAAATGTTGCCAATTCTAAGGCAGTAAATATAATAATTCCTTTCTTACAACAAAAATATTTTCACGTGAACATTAAAGAGAGAATTAAAATTTTGGTAAAAATTACTCAGATTTAAAGCAATATATTTAAAATGCGTTATTTAAGACAATTTTTTTAAAACATTAAAAAAATTCATAAACCCAATGTATTCTTATAAGCTGATTTTCAAATGCTATTTACTGATCTTATTTAATCAATCATGAAAACAGCCATTAAATCTCTCAACAGCAGCCAATTATACCTTAACATCCCTGCAGTGGAAATGAATGGAGATCTGTTTATAGGGAGTTTAATTATTATTAAGGGAGACTAGAAACCCCATTTTCGGTCAAAAATCATCAAAAGTTTAAAAAAAATTTTACCTCAGAAAACGATAAAATACATATTTGCGAATATCCATGCAAAATTTCAGAACTCGAGGACACTTGGAACAGGTAGCAAATGAGCTTTTTTTAACTGTAGTCACTAGAGTTTAAAGGACTAGCGGCCATTTAAAATGTGTTTTCCTGAAAATGACTTTTTCCATATTTTGCCTAAGTTCAAAGTACTAAGGCTCAGTGATAAAATGGTTTAGAAACAAAGTGTTTATGTTTTTAGAATCTTAAAAAAAAAAAAAAAAAAAAGAAAAAAAAAATTGCAACAAAAGTAAGAAGAGAGATTTTTTAAAACTGTTTCTGAAAATTTTACATAAATTGGTAAACATGAAAATTATAACGAATTTAAGAAAATTTACCATGCGTAATTTCTTTCTTTTTTCTTTTTTCTTTTCTTTTTTTTTTTTTTTAGCTGATTAAAATAGAAAAATAAAAATACCTCTCCCTAGGTCGTTTCCATATACTATAACACTATTTAATAAATTTTAGTAATACCAAAATATTGAAAGTTGTATGAGGAGTAGTAATTTTAAAAAGTGTATTTTTCCACAAAAAAAAGTCATAAAAATCGACATAAAAATATACTTTTTAATAAAATTGAATTTTTTTGCTAATTATTCCTTACAAAAAGATTCTTAAATAGTACACCAAAATTCATTACTTTAAAATCAATAATAAAAATGTTGGGTTTTTTCTTACGGGTCTCCCTTAAACATTTTCTATAATCTTTTTAAAGTGGAATAAATTAGCATGTTTTTAGAGTCTGTAATGTTTGAACGGGATTTAGTAAGCATAGCTTGCAAGGAAAAGAGCCCTCTATTTTATCGGAAGAACGTATTGGAATCATGAAAATAATTTCCATTTTCTGATGGATTGATTTGTCGTTATTGGTGACTTCCCAGGGGCTTTGACATACTATAATTTTTTCGATTAAAATTGTAGCTTATCTTAGCTTCTGTTGTGTAAAAAGAAAGTAAATTTTATATTTGGGGTTAAAAATTAACAATATTGATTACTTTCTGTACTCTTGCAGTAGGATATTTAAATGTGCCTTAAACAAAACCATGTACATTGTTTAATGACATCTTATAACAATAACCATCTAACATATTTTTCCGGGGTGATTAAAAAAATTGTTTGCATATTTAGTAAAATTGGTGGAATGTTTTTATACTCGCAATCCTATTTTAGTCTCCATTTTTAATAAAAAACGGTTCCCCGAAGTCCTCTTTTAAAATAAAAATTGTCCCCTTTCCCCCTTTGAGGGCTAAAATGTGTTGGGAGCCTTGATACTGTCCCTCATCTTTGTGCTTCATTTTGGGAATAGCGAATTTTGAGCTTATTCTATCAATGATTATTTTCAGAATTTTCAAGCTATGGTTTTGAGACTTCCACAAAAGTTGCTCTATACATTTTGCTAACACATTATGTAAATTATATTTTGATTGCGTTCACGCATGCGCGGAGAAACATTATTTAGTAAACCTGCCTACAATTTTTATTATTTCTTTATTCTGATTACAAGATATTATGTACAATGTTGTTTATCATATTTTCAAAAAAGATTTATTATTATTATTATTATTATTATTATTATTAAGAACTCTGCAAATTATAAGAAAAAAAATTTTAAAATTTGGGACTGTTTTTATAAAAACCTTATTTTCTCTATTAATATACATGCTATCCTAATGAATATGTACACAGTTTATTACAATAAGTCACTTAATCACAATTTGTAGTTTGAACGCTTTTGCTACATTAGTTTTAACAGGGTTATCCAAAAAAATCTTCGTTTTTTTTAATTTGTCGACGGTCCCTTATGGTATCGTAGAAAAAAAATCTTCACAAAAATATATGATTCATAGTATTCTGTTTACACACCTGGAGTTTCAGAATAATTCCTCTTGAATTTTCTAGTTATTTAACAAAACGTCTAAAATCGTAAGCGGCCGGTCATCTTTGGTCATATAGTGTAGCTTCTTCAATATGCGAACATCCTTATTATTTTGTTTTTAGATTGTTTAACGAGGCAATTAATAACACACACACATATATATATATACATACAATAAAACTTTTTGCAAATAATGTAACTGTTAAAACAAAAAATAAATGACACGCATGTTTATGTATTTATTTATGTGTTCTATTTGCGAAGCCACGTGGAATGAACTCAAGATCAGCGTAGTATATTTAAACTAAAGTTGCTTATAAACAATATTTATATAATAAAGCTCATTTAAAGAAAATATTGTAAAATTTCTTTTGTTTTTTATGCTAGGCAATTCCCCCCCCCCCCCCTATGCATAAACAAACAACGACTTTTTTTTTCATCGTAATTACGGCCAGGGATAAGTTTCTATATTTAAAAATGTCTTCTGCGACTATCCTTCTACGCTTCTGACAAACTTGGCACAGTTTCTAAGTGTAGAATGCGGACGAAAATCGTTGATTTTTTTAATTAGAAATTGCAAGTTTGTATGAAATGTTTGCGTCAGTAATGATGAAATAATATAAACATTGTAAGATTAGTGAAAAAAATCAATTTTAGAGTGAACCAATGTACACAGCGAAACATAAACTCACCTGCGTTGGATGAATAGGTAAGTAAGTACCTTTGGCAGACATGTTTTTACTCTTTGGATATATCAAAAACAATTCTGAAACTTTATAACAACCATTTTTAATGACTGGTGACGGTCCACTTTAGCTAGTTGTAAAATATAAGAGTTTATTTTCATTATTCTTAAAACTTGCTCTATCAATATTTGTAGCGTATATTAAAAAATAAAATTATATAATTATCTTTTCATACGGAAATACATTATGTATGAGTGATATAGCATGGAAAAAAATGCTCTGAAAAATACTTTACAAAAAATAAACGCGAGATGTTTTAAATTTACTGAATTGTTTTTGACTAACAAATTAAACTATTGTAATTACTCGTTAAATTTCATACATTTCTTTTACGAATACTGCGATTTATTGTAATTAAAATTAGTTTTCAGTCAACTTTTGGGAAGTTCACCTTTCACTGCAGGATTTTTTTTATTTTTATGGAAAAAAAAATATTTGAAATCTATGTATCGATCTAATAATAAAGAAAATTGTATATAAAAAAAAAATCCTATTTTTAGTTAAAACATGATATTTTATGGCGTGTAACCAATGTACACAATTAAGATTTTTAAATATTGTATTGCTATATTTAGCAATTAAATGGGCTTAAATTAATTAATTTTATCTGCTTAACACATTCGCTGCAGCTCACACGCTAGTGCGTGAAGTTCCCATTCATTTAACACAGAGGGCGGAGTTATCGGCAGCGAACGTATTTTAACACTGTACAACTTTCTTTATGTATCAATATTTTTAAGTACTGAGTAAAAATAATAAAAGTAAATTTTGCTTTAACAGTTTAATTATTTTTTTCCCCCGAAGAACAAATTTTAATGTTTTGTCAAATACAGCCATTTGACATGGACAAAATAAGTGTTATTCCATTTTTTGGATTGTTCTTGATTAGTTGCAGTGATCCTGTTGGCCAAATTCAAGGCACATAATGAGAATTGTAGTGTTTTTAGGTCTGTGCCAGATGTGGCATACCGTGCAGTGAAGGGTTAAGAAAGCGAGTTTGTATTCTGAAGGCATTGTTTTTTTTTTAAATATATGATTTTTATACTAATTTTAATTGCTAAAAGATGTATATTAAAATTTTAAAAACAGTAAAAATACATATAATGCTAACAAGATCTGTTTTTTTTTTTTTTTTTTTTTTTTTTTTTTTTTTTTGCGTGACTAACTAGGCTACAATATCAAATAATGCATATTCCATTTATGTATGGAATTTCATCTTACAGATTTTTCGTAAGAACGGGCTTTTCTAGTATGCACAGAAAATAATTTGAATATACAGTATTCGCAGAATTGCTCATAATAATGGTTTTAAAGTTCAACATATTATTAAATTTAATACATAATATTAATATTTTTTCATCATATTAATAATTTCTTAATCGGAGATATTGCCAATAATAAGAAGCCTGAGTATAAATTTGATTCACAGAAGTGAAAACATCTCAATGGCTGAATATTATGAAGGTTTTTGCGAGAAACCTCATAAACAATATATATATATATATATTTCAGATTCTGGAGATTCTGCTACTATGTTTCAAGTACTACTTTTCCTATCCAGAAAAATGTCAACTGCATAATCGAGTGTTTGCGTACGTTTATCCTGATGCAGCCGTCATTTGAGAAATAAAGAGAAATTGTTTGTTACCACTGGCTAAAGAGTCAAAAATGTATAGAATTAATCAAACAACAATTGATATATTTTTTTTTCGTAATGACGATAAATAGTTTGAATATCTATATTATAAAGGCCAAAAGTATCTGTGCGTAACGCATACGTCATTTTGCGAATGGCAACACTTCCCCTGCAATTTCGGTTTTGCAATTTTCGGTATAGCAAATTTTATATTTCTAAACGTCGCACATTTTCAATTTTTACACCATCGTATAAAGAAAAAAATGTTCTTTTAAATGCAATTTATTTGAAAGCTGTATCTCAATTCATTCTTGACATATTAATTTTTTGATACTTTTTAATACGAATTTTGAAATCGTGGCAACAAAAATATGCCATTTTCTCTTAAAATTGATAAAAAATTTGAAATGTGCACGTCGAGGTGCACGTATAAATTTTGAGAAGATGAAAATTATGGCGGGTTTAGATTTCACGTGAAATTCTAAAATCGTGTCAATTTGATTTTTTTTTTTCATTCGCATTTATACCAAATCCAAAAGCTTCAATTGATAACTTCATCATAATAACTAATCTTTATTATATTTTGCTGATTACATATGCGATTAAAGTTTAATTTTAATAATTTGGACAAATGAGTTTTATAGAAATAGTATTTTTTTTCCTTAATTTTAGCTTTAAATAATATTTTTCAGAGAATTAGACTGACCACTGTAAGATGCATTTTTTATTGCGGCTAATTTTGTAGGCTTATTATAAATGAATGAAACAGGTCCTTCTTAAACATTTTCTTTCGTCGAAATTCGACGGTTTCCACCTTGTTTTCTTAAATAATCATCCAATTTCAGGTAAGAAAATTATATTAGAATAAATAAAATTTTTAAAATGCAGTTGATTTATAATATATTATTGTTTTTTATGTTTTATTTATGTTATTTTAATATTATTTTAGTATTATTTACTAGTTTATGCATTTATATCTTTTAATTTGATATTTATTAATATTTTAACGATAACAGCCGAAGTGAATTAAAAAAAATACTATAACATTAATTCCTTTGTAATAGCATCCCTTTAAACAAGCTTTCTTTTTAGGTAGATTTCGTATGAAATACTACCTATTGCATTTTCTCCCATGTTGGAATTTCTGAAAAAATTTTGCAGATCTACACCGATCATGACTCCTAGACCTCAAAACTACTATCAGTAAAAAAGTTTACTGATAGTATGTAGATGTGCATTGTAGATGTGCCAATAATGGGCACATTTAAGCAATACTTTTAAAAATTGTTTTTTAATTAACAGTTATAACTTTTATGTTTCAATTTTTTTAATTATATTAATCTGTCAACAATATTTGACCATTCTCATATGAATCAAAATTTAATTGATAACAGATGTAGGATATAAGTGCCAGTAATGGACACCCTTCATTGTTTTTTGTTTTTAAAAAATAACCTTAAATTTTTTTTTCATAACTCTCCTTTGCATATTTTATGATCTTGGATTATTGTTGAAACTCTAAATCAAACCAACCACGAAGCAGAAAATAATGTTTCGAAGTTCTACTGTTTTTCAGTGAAAATCTTAATGAACACGCTAAGAGCTGACTTCATTTAATAAATGTATATATTCTTTTCATTTTCTTGCAAAATTTGTAGCTTTTTATTTTGGTAGAAAAATAAAACTTTTATTTTTATATATTAAGGGGACTCAGAGCTTGAAAACTTTTCAGAAACTCGATTTTCTTTTATGATCTATTTTGATTATTCAATTAATTCTAAACTCAGTGCAAAAAACCGCACAAAATATATTTGCATTTTTAAGGGAGTTAGCATTTATGTATCAACACTTTCAAAGCCGTATCCATATAATTTCAACTTTAAGTCGCGTTTTCTCAAAACTTGATTTTTGACGACTAACACCAAGATTTAAAAAGAACTACTTGATGGAATGGCTTATTTTTCTTTTTTTTCATGCATATAACATCATTATCTGTAGAATGAATTACTATGTATTTTAGATAGTTTAATATTTTGAGTATTTTTGATGAACAAAAGTTGTAATTTTTAGGGGTTTTTTTAAATTTACAGATTTGAGAATTTTATATATACTCTGCTCAAAACAATTAAAGGATATTTGAAGTTTTATATAAAATAAAGATATAAACGAAATTTTTTTTGCCGAAAATAGAAGAAGAGAATCACAAATGCAAATTTTTCTGGTTTTCAAACTGTGGAGTATGCAAATTTTGAGTTCGACGTCAAAAACGTCGCTTCAGCGGCAGCGAATGAAATTTGACTTTCAACTGGATAAAAGAGAATGAAGACAAGGATGATTGACATTCAGTGTTTTCTTTGTTTCGATGAGTACGATGTCTCAGCGAAGTCATTTGACAGATTCAGAAGCTTGGAGAATTGTTGGTAGGTTAGGAGGGGGCCAAACTCAAGCCGAAGTAGCGCAAGCCATTTGACTTTCACAAAGTGTCATTTCAAGGATCTGGAACCGTTTTTTGGAGAGTGGATGTGCAGGCCGAAGACCAGGGCAAGGTCGTAGACGGGCAACAACGACCAATGAAGATAGGTATTTAGCGTTAACAGCTCGGAGACAAAGAAACATGAACGCTACTCTTCTCCAACAACACCTTCGCTCGGCTACAGGCACCACGATTTCAACTCAGACTGTCCGAAACCGGCTCCATGCTGTAGGTCTGTATACTCGCCGACCGATGGTATGTGTTAGATTAACATCAAGGCATCGTCGCGACCGCAGGGAGTGGGCAACCGAGCATGTCAACTGGAGGAGAAATGAATGGAGCAATATTCTGTTTTCTGACGAGTTCCGTTTTTCTGTGCATCCGGATAATAGGCGTATTTTCATCTGGAGGGACCGTGGCAGTAGGAATAATCCTGCGTTCGTGCACGAAAGTGTCAGATTTGGCGGTGGAGGAGTGTTGGTGTATGGTGGCATCTCCATTGACGGGCGCACTGACCTCTACATCATTCGAGATGGAGCTCTAACTGGTCGCCGCTATAGGGATGAGATCCACAGACCTATTGTAGTCCCTTACGCTGCAGCGATCGGAGATAACTTTATTTTAATGGACGATAACTGCAGGCCACATCGTGCAAACCTGGTGGAGGATTTCCTTTTCGAGGAAGGAATCGTTCGAATGGAATGGCCAGCGTGTTCTCCAGACATGAATCCAATCGAGCACGTTTGGGACGCTTTAGGAAGACGAGTTTCTGGCCGCCAACAACCCCTACAAACTCTCCAAAAACTAGAAAGAGCTCTTCTGGAAGAGTGGGGCAGAATACCCCCAACTCGTCATTAATAGCCTCATTGAGTCCATGTCTCAAAGGTGTTCAACGTTGCTGGCCGCCCGTGGAAACCATGCCCCCTACTGAAAATGATTTTCTTTGAAGAAAACACCTTTTCTTATTCTTTTTTTCTCATATGCACAAATTGTGTTTTTTTTCCTTTTGTGCACAAATGCGCAATAAAATGCATTTTTTTCTGCCAAACATGTGTAATTTATTCTCATATAACCTACTATGTCTGTCGACCATGTATCAATCAGCTAAAAAGTTTCCCAGATACAAAATCCACCTAAAACTGCAATATCCTTTAATTGTTTTGAGCAGTGTATATATATATATATATATATATATATATATATATATATATATATATACACAGTCGAGCCTCTATATAACGAAATCCATCGTTCCAGTAAAAAATTCGTTATATAGAGAAATTCGATGTATAGAGTATGATGTTAAAAATAGTATTTAATGTGTAAATTTTGAACAAATATTATTTTTGATCTTTTTAATTAAGAATTTGAAATGTTTAAAAGTATATATTAACCTAACATTTTATTTCTTACTTATTTAAGCAGTTTCAAAAAAGAGAAAAGACATTTATTTGAAAGCTTAATGAAAATCAAATGAGGAAGACTTACATAAATTTCAGAGGAAGAAATCTGTAATTTTTTGTTGTTTTGATTTTAAAATTACAATTGTTACGCTCTCAAAAAAAATTCTCAAATTTTAGCAAGGAATGAAAAATTGTAGTTGATATTTTCCTCCATTTGAAGGTCTCTCTTATGTGCTCTCATTGATTCCTCTCTTATATGTGTAACAATTCAATTGACTGTGTTTTGAGAAGGATGTTGAAAGGTGTGTGGGAGGTGGGATGAACTTGTTAGATTTAAAGAATAAGGAGAGAAGTAATATTTATAAAAAAAAAACCTCTCCACTGAACGATAAATCAAAAATAAGTGATGGAAAATTGATTCCATATGATTTCGAAGCTTTTTTAAAACTGAATAAATTAAGATCAATTTATGAAAAAATTCGTTATATGGAGATAGATATTTCGCTATATAGAATCTGTTTTTAATGTAATCATGCGAAAAGGGGACCGTTCTTACTAAAAATTTGTTATATGGAGAAATCCGATGAATGGAGTTTCGTTATATAGAGGTTCGACTGTATATATATTAGAGATGTAAATTTTCCGGAAAAATATAAGTGGCGGAAAAAACCGGTTTTTTTCGAAAAAAAACCCCGGAAAAATTGGAAAAATTTATTTTTCATGACTGTTTCTCCCAAATAAATTATATTTTCTTAGAGAATATTAAATAATAAACATTTTCCCCCATTTATATGTATTAAATGAAAATTATTTTCACTTTATATTACAAAATAAAAAGAAAGTAGCAAAGCCTGCTTTTAAAAGTTTAGTTTTTTTTTCAACAGTCTAAGAATTTTTATTAAATGCTAATGTTTATTATATCACATCTCTGTTGAAATGATTTTTCAGTAACATGTTTAACTACCAATTGACCTAATGTAAAAACCTGAGCCAATATGTCTGCAGTTTGGAATGAAATAAATTATGCATTCCATTTACATAAGTATAGTTTTTAAGTAAATGATACTAGTTTAAAGAAATTATTGCAGTTTTGTCATTATTATGAATATCAGTATTCAAAAATTCCATCGTTTGTTTAAAAAATTTATATTTTTATATTATTACTTTTTTTTCTTAGAATTATAATTTTATTTCCTTTATAAAATATGTTTAGTTTTGGTATAGCTTTCCAATCTCAACTCAAAGTTTTGATTTAGTTTTATAATCTAAATTCAAACAAAACTAAGTTTTACTTTGGCTTACTGGTCTGCAACTAAAAAATAGCATAGGATTTATTGACTGTTAGATTTTTACTCACTGAAACCAAATATATATATATATATATATATATTTTTTTTTTAAGTTTAATTAAATGTATTTTTTTTCTTTTTACCCTGAAGTCTGGTATTCTATTTTTGAATAAGAAACCATATTCAATAATGTTTCCACATGGTAATTTTATATTTCTAAGAGTGGAACTCAAAAGTTATGAAAACAGAACACTACAAATAGAAAATGCTCACTATTTGAGGAATTAACAAAAGCAGTTACATACAGAGATAAACTTCTACTGTGCTTTAGAAAACTATAAAAAATTCAAAGTTTAATCAAGAGGGAAAGTATAATTTGGAACATAGTTACTTGTAATAAAATATGTTTTTTTTTTTTTTTTCATTGCAGTTCTACTTTTCTAATGCAAACTGCCCATGTTTTTGCAACATCACTGTACATTATGGAGGTAAAACAGAGGTCAATTTTAGATTCAACACCTTGAGAAAACATTTAATTAATCAGCTATAACGAAATCTTGAAAAATGCAGCATAGTAGTGCCACCTATAGGACAATTTACACCAAAAACTAAACAAAATTAATATATATCAGAAACTGTCTGAAGCTGTAGTTTGATTTAAAAAGAAAAATCGTCCTTGAGGTAAAGCTATTGCGATAATCTATAATAAGGCAGCATAGCAGCGTCATCTGTTGAGCATTTTACACCAAAAAGTAATGAGCACGAAGTTATGTCAAAGATTAACTTAATCTGAAATTTTATAAAAATACATACATCAGTTTGAGATAGAACTATTGTGGAAATTACGAATAATGCAGCATAGCAGCACCATCGGTTTGGCGATATACACTAATAACTAAACATCTCGAGTTTATATCAAGGTGTAACTGAATCTAAAGTTTTGTGAAATTATGTGCATCAGTTCTTAGATAGAGTGCCCATAAAATTTGTCACATACAGAGTGGCAGATATTTTCCGAAAACCACCAAAACGTGTTAAGGACCTTCTAAAACGTTTAAATACACCAAAAACTGGAAGTCAAATTTTTCATGAATTCAATACTTACTTCTTGAAAAGGTAGATTAAAGTAATAAATGCATACTTCAAAATTTTATGTTGAATTTTTAATTTTATCATTTCCATTAATCGGCATATTATTGCAATAATTTTACACATGAATTAATTTTTAAAAAGAGAAGTTGCATTTAATTACATATCTAGATTTTTTTCATGTAATCAAGTTTTTGTGAAATTGTGAACTTTTTGTATATACTTGTACAAAATATATTCAGAATTTTTGAATAAGAAATTATTACTATATTTAGGTTCCTATTTAGAAATTTTTAAAAGGTTATTTACACACATATATGCAACTTAATCAGATTCAGCTGCTGTATGACATGAGATTTTTTTTTCTTCAATCACTGCACTTGCAAAAGATTCAATTTGTTGATTAAACTTTTTCTGAAATGTCTATTTTCAAGAAAAATTTTACAAAAGGTCTTGTGTTTCAAACAAGAAAAAAATGTGAAGGTTCCTTTCAAGTCTTCTCAAACAGATTTCTGCTCAGAGATCATCCATTCATCCACATTTAAATTTTCATGTGAGACACTCAACATAAAAATAAATAAAATAAAAAGTATGAGAATGTAGCTATTACAAAATTTTCACTATATTATTTCATAAATGAAATTTCAATTTTTCCAGTTCGGAAAAATTGAAAAAAAAGCCTTCGGAAAAAACCCGAAAAAAACAGGTTTTTTTCCCAATTTTTCCGGTTTTTTCCGACTATTCCCATCTCTAATATATATATATATATATATATATATATATATATATATATATATATATATATATATATACAGGTTGTCCCCTCTCAACGGTGGCCAATGGCTAATTTCTAAACCGTTGGTCATAGATATATAGTTCCAATTGCAAAAATGCTTTAAAAAAGGTAAAGAGTTATTTTTTAAGCGATTTAGGTCAAAAAAATGTTTTACTAAAAAAATACGAAAATTAAATTTTTATACGGTCCCCCGGTCCTATAAGTGATATTTAGAAAATTTTTACCACTACTCTAACAAGTAAGACAAAAAAAGTCCCATTCCTCTGCGATCAAAATTGACCGAGTTATGGCTGTTCAAAGTTGAAGCATATTTTTTGCTGCAAAATAGGGGTCAGTCACAAATTTACTGGAAATAAAAATAAACATCAGATAGAAAATTTAACTTTAAACATTGAGAGTAAAAAAATTTTTTACAATGTTGTTTCTGAATTTATGTTGACATTTACATGTTAAAGTAAAATATCCAATTTGTGCTAAAAATATAAGTAAAAAAATAACAGAAATTTTGTTAAATTAAACTATGAAAAGCAACAGTCACAAATCGTTACAAAATGATACATATTTAAAGCTCTATTAGATTACTCAACCTAATAGAATTTGATGTAGCCCTATAAAATAAATAAATGGAACGCACCTAAAATCGTATTAATATTACATTGTCATCGGGTTTAAATAAGTATGGGAATTGAACCTCAATCAGATATTTGGAAGTGAGTTAAAATTTGAATATAAGTTTTGAACTAAGTTTTGAGGAAAATTTACATACGAAAACTATGAATAAAATAAAAGCTTATCAAAATAACATACCTTTTAAAAATAAAATCACGAAAAGAATCAGCTTCATTTGCTTACAAAATAAAACATACGTAAAAATACAATTGAGGATATGAATTTCAAAACTCGACTTTTCGCTTTTTGATTTCTCTATCAGTCTATACAAACCTCCGCTATTGTAACAATGCAATCTCAAAATTTATAATGAAAACCAATAGATGTATTTAAAGTTTTTTCGCTATTTTCCAAAATTTGATTTGTTCGATAAAGAGAATTTTGAAATTCATGTCTTCAGTTATTTTAATAACCAATCTAGAAGTTAATTAATTACAATTAACACTACCGTAAAATTTATACGGTGACAGCGCCTTCAGTTAAATCGCTCATTTAAAACATTTTGTAATTGGAACTATATTGGAATATTCTGTGACAAATAGTTTAGGAAATAGCGTTTGAACAGCATTGGAAATCAACTCCCTTTATAATACTTTAAGCACTTAGTGTGCGTTCCCTTAAAGCTCAGTTGAACTCATCCGTTTTCAGCTATAGAAAAGTGGTTTAAGTCATGAAATTTAAACTTTCATAACTCGGTCAATTTTAATGTTACGTGAATGGGACCTTTTCTGTATTAATTGCTAGAATGTTGAAAAAATTTTACTAAATATCACTTATAGGACCGGGGGACCGTATAAAAATTTAATTTTCGTAATTTTTTAGTAAAACATTTTTTTGACCAAAATCGCTTAAAAAACAATTCTTTGCCTTTTTTAAAGCATTCTTGCAATTGGAACTATATGTCTATGACCAACGGTTTAGAAATTAGCCATTGGCCACCGTTGAGAGGGGACACCCTGTATATATATATATATATATATATATATATATATATATATATATATATATATATATATATATATATATATATATATATATATATATATATATATATATATATATATATATATATATATATATATATAGAACCATTAGATAATACTACAAATAAACATCAATTACTGTAAATATTTGTTAATGCTAAATTATATCATACAAAGGAGTTGTCAAGTGATAGTTATATCCTTAATTCATTCTATAGAGTAAAGTTTCCTGATCATTTTAAAGCAAAAATTAGGTTCTTATGTCAATTCAACGTTAAGATATCTTACGGATGGTAATATAACACATAATCTTTTTTTTCGAAAATTGTGTTACATAAAATTTGCTATATTTTTTATTATATTACATTGAAGTACTTCATTTTATAATTTTATAAGAATACAAACATACCTTTAAAATTTCGGAAAGTTTAAATTAATTACATTGAATACTTTTGTTTTTATATGGACTCGAAGAGAGAGCTCGGTTTACATATTTTTCCGTATCGATCAAGCCCTGTGCCCCCTTAATAGCCAATTACAAAAATTTATTAGTGGAAAATGGTTGTTTCTGACGTTCGAGAATAGAGATATCTGAAGCATATCTGAAATCGTGTGATGTCTAGATTTTATTCGTTTTCTGATAGGTATATGTTTAATGTTTAGAAACAGAATACGTTTGTTGCCATGGTGACAAAAAAAGTTCAAAAAGCTACAAAAAAATAAATAAATAAATAAATAAATAAATAAATAACTCATAAACAAATTGAGATACAGCTTTTAAACAAATTGCATTTATTACATTTTTTCCCTATATGACGGTATAAAAATTAAAAATGTACAATTTTTAGAAGTTTAAAAATTTGCAGTACCGAAAATTGTAAAACAGAAATTTCATTTAAAATTTGTTTATGATTGGCTCAGGAATATTAATGGTGTACGGTAATGGTGTAATGGTAATATCCATGGTGTACGTAATGTGTATGACTTTGTTATTACGTAAACTACGTTTTGATCACTATGAAAATAATGTTTACTATTAGAGGAAAAGGTCCAAATATTGGCTACCACTTTTGTTTTCAATCTACATCCTACGATTTTCAAAATAAATAAAAGGAAAAGTAATAATAGGATACCTTGACATGTTTTACACCTGTTTAGAGAGAAAAGAAGTTGGACATTGCACGTGAAGCCTAGCAAATGAGATGCGTTCGTACGATAACGAAATTTTAAAAATATCACTCTCATATATCAATCTCATAAAATTGTAAATAGTTAATTTGAAGTAAAATGCGCACCAAACAATGTTCTCCCAATACCATTATGTAAGAGAATACTTTTGTGTGGCCTTGTAAATCAATAACAAATGTTCTTTGCACCACAAATTATGCAAAATGTATATTATAATATGTACTTTATAGAGGCATATCAATTTTATTATGTTCGAATGAGTGTAACACCATATTAAAATACATTTGAAACATTTTTACCCATTGACCGTAATGTAACGGAATACTTTTGATTGTCCCTGTAATTGATCTATGCATCTGATTTTCATAAAATTTTAAATGACACGACAAAATTATGTATTTATTATGTATTTTAAATTTCAAACGATTCGGTTGGGTAGTTTTTGCGTTGTTATATACGGACGGACTGAACGACAACTATAGATGCTACTATAGATGTATTTACATAATTACGAACGCACCTAAAAAAATCAGTTTTAAAGACGTTTTCTTTTTATAAAATGCGAAATTCCGAAAGGCAGCAAATTTTGAGTTTTAAAAATGGGATCTAAATATCGTCTACCTAATTTTTCTTTTCTAAAGAATCACTCAAATAGTGCTATATTTTAATTATTTAGCAATACGAACATTATTTTAATAAATGTATGCTTAATTTTGAATAAAGAAGCATTTTTGTCAAAACTTTACGACTTTCTCTGACAGTTTTTGAGACACGTTGAAACGTGAGTGCGATTCATAACCAGTAATGGGAAGTCCTAGCTCACTACAGTTCTTTGCATCCTGAAGCCTACCGTAAAGCAGTCGCGCGCATGCTGCTTCACATCCTGATATGAATGTCGGAACACTCCGACGAAAAAGGTCTAGAGGTAAGTTGCAGTTTAGAATAAACACATTCGAAAATATTACAAGCGCTATGACTAAAAAAAAAAAAAAAAAAAAAAAAATGGTAGATTGACTGGAAGGAGACAAAGTTATAAAATGGACTCTGCTCAGTAGAAATGAACTTTGGAGGTCTTTGATGTAACACCTGATAAGTGAAACAAAACCTAATATATAGTTACTAGAAAATTTGAATAAATTCATTTTAAACAGTAGCACACATGACAAATTCGAAGCATTTCTATAAAAAGCGAAACATCAAAGTTATTAGACGTCATTTTGTACATGTGATGCTTATAAAGTCTATGAATCTAAGAATAGGGCAATTGAAATCAACGCTACTAGAAAAGCTTTATCTGGCTTTCTCCTTACCAAAAGAAGTGAAATCTCATCAAAAACATCTCATGTAAAAAATAAGCCAAGTCTCATGACTCTTTGATCGTAAAAAGTTCTGAGATCATGTGTAGAGTCAATTTCAGTTCTCTTATTAACTCTGATATTTTAATTCACAAATTACTCTTAATCTCTACATTTTTAGAAAATGTTTATTTAGGAACTGGGCAATTACGATGTACGAGAATGTAAAGGCCGTTCTTTGCATTAATAATAACGTTTATTTATAAAGTGTTGCATGAAACAGTTTTTATAAGAGTACTGAACATATATGTATTTGTAGAATTTTACATAATATTGTAAGCCCGGGTACGAAAACTCTCTTGCCCTCGAGTTTGATGTCCAGAGTTTTGGATGAATTTCTTCCTATGTAACATGTATACGAGCCAGTTTCCTCTTTTACAAATCTTTTATCTGCATATCTTCTTTAGTAGTCTATCCTTTTTATTCATATGCAGAATGAATCAAACGATCATATTCCAACTCAAAACATTGTAAAGTGCTGAGGTAATAACTTTCTTGCACTGCGTAATTGCCAAATTAGAAAATACTCATTAACTAAAGATGTAGAGACTAAGAGTTATTTGTGAAGAGTTAAAAGAGAGCTGAACTGGACTCTACACATAATCTCAGCACTTTTTACGGTCAAAGAGTCGCGAGACTTGGTTTTTTTTTTACATGAGACGTTTTTGATGGGATATAGTCAGATTACAACACTCAGTTTATAAATTCAAGCAGTAAAACTTCATAGGTACTTATCGCGGACGACAGATAAGTATTAATTAAATGGCTCTTATTTGATATGAGCAGAAAGACTAGATACAAACTAGTTTTATTCTTTTTCTCTGAATATTTATGGTTATATTATTATTATATTAGTTGTTTGAATTCTATAGTGATTCACTTTGAATATACATTTTCTTAACATCTTGTAATTCTTCAATTTTTTATAAATATTTCCTAAATTTCAAAGCAATAAAAAAGAATTCTCTTTGCCAGGTGTAAGGGTTTAAACGAGCTGCAAACTCAGCAACTAGTTTAGTATTCTTTATTTAATCTCTTTGCAGATTTTGATTTATTATATCCACTTTATTATTTTTAAATGCTACAGTAATATTTCTAATTATTTATTTATTTAAGTTTTTTTGTTCTTTTATTTTCAGAATTCATTATCCTGAGAAAGATTAAGCAAAAATGACGGATGCCTTTTCGTACACTTTCGACTTGTCATCGGATAAAAAAGTTTTGACATTCATCGGACGAAACGGCGAAAAATATTTCCTCATCCATGAATTATCCTGGACTATTTATGGAAATTCAATTTTAAATATAGCAATTGAATGCAACACCGAAAAGCAATACTTGATTACTGCTGAACTTTGTTCAACAAATGTCAAACCTGTGAAAACAACGGCTTTACTTGAAGATTACGCAGCAAATTTGAATTTCCAGAATGTGAATTTTCTTACCCCAGATCCTTGGAATTGTATTATTCAGGTATTTCCTCGATTTCAGCTTCATGATTTGCAAGAGTCATCTGCTTCACCTTCTATGTTGCCAAATAAAAAAGGTGTAATAAAAAAGATCAAATTAGAAAAACTCTCTGACGATTTGAAAAATATTTTGAAAACAGGCGACTTCTCCGATGTTGTTTTGACTGACGGCGTCACCGAAATTCACGCTCACAAATTTATGCTATCAGCGCGTTCCTCAGTCTTTTCAAAAATGTTCCAGCATCGAATGAAAGAAAATTGCGAAAATTGCGTCAAGATATCAGATATACCAGGGGATGCATTGGCAGAACTTGTTTCTTACATTTATACAGGGACTGCCATTCTAAAGGATCCGAAGATGATTCGTGATTTGTATATTGCAGCCGATAAATATGCCGTAATAGATCTAAAGAACTTATGCTCTGAAGTATTACAAAATGTTACTTTTGATGATGTTCTTGACACCTTGGCATTAGCCGACTTGTATGAAGATAAAGCACTAAAACAGTCAACTCTTAATTTTATTGCTATGAACTATTCCCAAGTTAAAAACACCAAGAATTGGGAGAGCTTTATGAAAGATAATCAAGAATTAGCTATCGAGATATTGAGTTTCATCATTGAAAATAAAGTGTAAATGTTATAGATAATTAAAGAAGTTATTATGTACTTCCGTGATTTTCTTTAACAGTTGAGTTTAACTTAATATGGGATAAGTTATTGGAATTGCTGACTAAGAATGTTGTCAATTTTTTTGTAATTGGATTGATGTTGTAGTTATAAAATCTCAAAATTGCATGTTCCTTTATGATCTTTCGAATTTCAGCTGCAACATAAATATTAATTGGTAAAATAGAAATTTTTCATATGTAGTATTTTTTCTTCTGATCAAGATCAGAACCTTTCAACTGAAGAAAAGCAGAATATCTATTGTTATTGTTTTAATAAAGAATTTATCTGTTGGAGGTTAATAATAATGTTAAAAAAAATCTTCTTGTTAGTAATAGGGATAGTATAAAATTAAATTTTATTTCATTTTATTACTTACCCATCATACGTAGTGTAGGGTAAGGATTACAATCGTTTTGAATATCGAAAATTTTTTTTGGCGGATTTACACGTTTCAGATACTGGAGACTCCGAAAAACACATTTTTAGAAAAAAAAATTGCCGTCCGTCCGTCTGTGTGTTTGTCTGTCTGTGTAACTGCTCTATCTCCCGAACAAATTGAGATAGAGACATGAAACTTTGTATGTACTTAGTATGTAAGAATGGGACGAAGCCTATTTAATATCAATAACCTCGATTATCCGGAATTATTTTTTTTCAGATTCTCGAAAAATTCGTTCTGATGAAAGGTACATAAAATTTTTTGAAATGTTTTATTTTAAGGAGTAGACGTAAAAGGCAATAAAATAACACAAATTTTGCATAAAGAACAAAGTCGATCGGATTATTAGTTGCCGAGATATGTGTAATCCTTTTTTCCACATTCTTCGATTTTTCATGACCATGTATTTTATTCAAATTTCAATTTAAAGATATATTTTAATTGTAAATGAGATGCTTAAGCCGACGCAGTAAATTGTTAGTTAATATGATTACTATTTTTAGAATTATAAGGATGTTTATTTTATGCAATCCGGTACTACTTGCGTATTTTAGCGTTTTATATAATTTGTCAAAATCGGCTCACCAGCAATTCATTAATAGAGCATTGCTATGTATATTAAAACTATTTAAATATGCGTTTAAATTTTGTTTTAGAACTGCGATGCATTTTATAAATAGTTTACATGCGTTTTATTTCCATATTTTATATTAGGCATATCCATGATGGGTAAGTATTACGGTGGCCGCCCAACGACTAGTTTTTTTTTTTAATAAAGTTGCTTTTAAAATGGATATGTTAAAAAATAATAATGAATGAAAAAATGTAAAAACTATATTTTATAATGCAAGTTATAATAATTTGAATGCTCTAAGAAGTTAAGGCTCTAAGAAAATTTTTAATTGATGACAAAATACATTAAGTGATGTCTCAATAAATTAGAATGAATTTTATTTTTCACCAATAATAATAAATGCAATTTAAGGGCGTAGGTCATAGGTAAAGGTTTGTGTGGATTAGAGATGGGAAATGGAGTTACTTTTGGATAACAAGTTACATCACTCCACACTTGCACAAGTAACAGGTTTCAACAATCTGTAATTTTTGTAACGTATAATTAATCGATGGGTATGCTATCAACAGACATTTTAATTGCAAGGCCTTTAATTAAGATATCTTGAATAATTTTGGGACATAAGTAAAGACGCTGTTTTAGTTCATATGAATCTAGACCATTAAAATCAGCTTGGGGTTAAAAATTTAGTTTTTGCAAGATAAAAACGTACTTAGTTACGATACTTTGCATTTTATGCAATATCAATGTTTTCTTGCACTAAAAACGTGTTTTTTCCTGATGAAAATTCATAAGTATCATAACTCAGTAAATTTCTCCCGTAGAATATTTTTTTTTTTTTTTTTTTTTTTTTTTTTTTTTGTTAAAACACATAGAATTTTTTTCTAAATAAAAGTTATGTGACATTGTATTACTTATAGAACATTGTATAAAATATTCAATTTCTTAAATATTTAAAAAATAATTATTTTACTGTAAATTGATTTTTATATGATGCAAAAGGAAATTTAGAATATTTTTTCAATTGGTACTATGCCTCTAAAACTAACGGTTCAAAAGTTAACTTTTTGTAATCAATAATAAGAATGTCCTCCAAAAAAAAAAAATAAATAAATAAATAAATAAAAATAAAATAAAATAAAATAAATAAATAAATAAATAACAACGTTTTAACAACGCTATTTGTTAAAAAAAAAGAAAGTTGGTCTTAATCTCATTGATATCGTGACTTGAAGTTTGACTTCCCCGAAACCACATCTATCAGCGCATATTCAAAGCTTATCCTACAAGAACACAAAACATTATTTATACACTTTTAATCAAATGCCATTTATTCAACAAATTTCATATGTATAAGTACTTTTTTCAAATTAACTAAAATTGCATTAAAAATTAAGTGCCCCCACGAGGCTATTTTTTTTCTTTTCTGTAAAACAGAATTACAGAAATAATGTTTTCCAGTTCTCATTTTCTAACAACACAATAATGACTAAATAAAATAATAATAATTATGTCCGTTCGGTATAACAGCTTTTTTATCAACAATTAAACCCGTAAATCTCTTTAATTGCAATTCTATCATATTAAAATAAGTTATAAAAAGACAAATGTAATAAGAAAGATTATTTAAAGATATGTAATAATAAAAATACATTTATTAATTCCACTTTTCAAACCGCGCTGATTGCTGGAAATCAAAGCCAAGAACTAGATAGATTTTTTGCTGCTTAGAGAAACGAGAATGACCAATCTGAAGCCTGCATTTTTCCAAACAGCGAAATGTTCGTAAAAATGCAAGCTTCTGATTGGTCAGTCCCGTTCGAAACAATGAAAAATCTATCTGGATCCTGATCCAAATCTGAAAATAGGAAGACTGATCTCCTGTTATATTTGGAGCTCAGTGAGTGGAGCTAAATAAAGAGACCGATCTCACCGGTTCACAGAGTACAGAACAGAGAATCAACTTTCATACACTGTAATGGCAACTTGTTTAACATGGGATTACGCATAGACAGTAGCGATACGAGCGGATCACTCTGAAACTACGATCATAACATAAGAGAGGTTGCTAATTCGGCGAAACATAACTTCCTTGGCAACAAATGATAAGGGAAAAAAGAAAAAAAAAATACAGCGACGGCTTGCTGCTTCTTGTTTTGAAATTTATGAAAGAATTATTTTAATATGAAATAACTTTGACGTATTCGTCTTGCAAACAATACATGTGTCTCTTCTTAACATAACGACCTAATAATTTAAACTTGAAAATTCAAGAACAATAACAGTAATAATTACGAATCAATATAAGCGCGGAAATCTAAGATCAAATAGCATAAGCACGTGTGCAAAGATAATCAAATCAGCATTCAGCAAGAAGTGCCAAGCCAGAATATGGTTACAGTTAAACAGAAATCACGAGGATAAAAATCGCCAACGCGATGGTTTAGTTTTAAGTGATCCACTGAGGGCATTCTTTTCAAGCCGAGTTGAGGCTCTGTCCGTACTCTGTGTCACCGGTTAGTTGCTGCTCAATTCTGGGACGATACAAAACAAAAAGGTATTCCATATCGTATACTATTTTCGCATTCGGCTAAAAATGATGGGATCAGACTTGATTTTAATTTCATTTCATACCTTCCCCGAATCTGATTGCAAGGAACCAGTGAGATTGATTCCTTTAAATGGCTCTATTAAACATGCACTACACTGTAAAAATTTTGACCCTTTTGCTTCATCGTCACTCCATCGCCTTTATAGAATATCTATGTTTTGACCATTGAGAATGCTCCATAATACAGCGAAGTAATCTTTTCCTATAAAAGCGATGGAGTGACGATGCAGCAAAAGGGTAAATTTTTTTACAGTGCATGCCTGAATATGACTAAATAATTGATCACGTGACCCTAATTAACCAAGAATGTTTTCGATAAATTCAGTCACTTATCGGTTACTTTGGTCACTTCTACTGAACAAGAATTCACAGTAAAAAATTTGATCGTTTTGCTGCATCGTCACTCCCCCGCTTTTATATAATATCGCTATTTTGAATGTTATTATTTGAATGTATTACCATGAGAATGCTCCATAATACGGTGAAGTAATAGTTTTCTATAAAAGCGGTGGGGTGACGATGCAGCAAAAGGGTAACATACTTTACAGTGTTGTTGTTGATCCATACGATGGGTCAAAGTCGCTTCAAATTGCAGTCCATGTTATCCTCACTGTTAAAAATTTGACTCTTTTGCTGCATCGTCACTCCACCGTTTCTATAGAATATCTTTATTTTGATCGTGTAATTTTTTTTCCCAAGCACCTTCGTCGTTCCAAGCCCAAGCTCTCACTCTGATTAGTTGTTGCTCTCGGCACTGTTTTCATGTAACTTGGCGATAATCATACTTGGCGTAGCGATAGATGCTTCCATCGAGGAGTTTGATTTCCTTCCGAACTGAGTACAAAGTAACTTTTATCTTGCAGCATTGGATTGGATGGAACGTGTCTTACTGAAAGCTGTACTCTTTAAAAGTTTTTACACACAACTTTTTACTTTGTACTCGGTTCGGAAGGAAATCAAACTCGACGAAAGCATCTATCGCTACACCAAGTATGATTATCGCCAAGTTACGTGAAAACAGTGCCGAGAGCAACAACCAATCAGAGTGCGAGCTTGGGCTTGGAACGACGGTGCTTGGGAAAAAAAATTTCGCATTTTGATCTATGAGAATGCTCCATAATACGTTGAAGTAATCTTTTTCTATTAAAGCGGTGGAATGACGTTGCAGCAAAAGGAGCAAATATTTAATAGTGTAGGCCTCTAGGGGAGTCGCTCGAAAAGCAAGCAAGAAACTATTTTGTGTCGGGCCGTCTTTGATTCTTGAAACCAAGGGAGTCGCCAGTAACAGCCAATCAAATTCCTTGAAATTTGGATGATGGAAAAGCCTTCTCTCGAACAGCCAATGAAATGTTTAGAAAACAAAAAGACACTGGCGATTTTTGTCGCTTGAAATTTTTACGTGTAATAACACTTTTAGAGGTCTGTACGCGTTGGTGAGAGCGTGTTCTGCAAAACTTACCGAAGTGATCAACGTCACCGACTGACTGTACACTGTAAAAAATTTGACCCTTTTGCTGCATCGTCACTCTCCCGCTTTTATAGAATATCTCTATTTTGACCCATGAGAATGCTCCATAATACGGTGAAGTAATCGTTTTCTATAAAAGCGGGGAAGTGACGATGCAGCAAAAGGGTCAAATTTTTTACTATGTAAGGCACTATGAAATGAAAATCAAGGAGAATTGCGACGACAGCTATAATTCAACAGCATAGTTTTCGTTGGTGCCATAATCCGCCCACACGTTTAAAATATCGTGAAGTATTATCTTTGTTTTTAAAGGCTATCTATTGTTTGACCAATAATAATGGTCTATAACCTTCTATGACGCGTTTTCATTGGTCAGAAAATAGATAGTCTTTAAAAACAGAAGTAATTTTTCATGATATTTTTAACAGTGTAGGGGAATTGTGACACCTACGAAAACTATCCTGTTGAACTGTAGCTGACGTCGCAATTCGCCTTGATTTTCATTTCATACTGCCCTACAATTGATCGGTAAGATTGGTCACTTCGGTCGCTGTTAAAAATGTGCAACTTTTGCTGCATCATCATTCCACCGCTTTTATAGAACATCTCTATTTTGACCAATAAGAATGCTGCATAATACAGTGAAGTAATCGTTTTCTGTAAAAGCGGTGGAGTGACGATGCAACTAAAGTTTCAAATTTTTAACAGTGTAAGAGACTGGTAAGTTGCACTGAACATACCCTAACAAACCGCTCTCCTTGGTTACTTCGGTTAGTTGCAATGGACGTACTTACAGTTATTATTATTTTGTCTGAATTTTTCGAATACGCCCTAAATGCCATCTGTTTAGGCTGGGGTAGTTTCTATGCTTTGTAAGTTCCTAGTGCTATTTGAACTGCTGTGTTTTTAGCTGTACTTGATAAGGAACTATTTTAGATTATTTTAATTCTACGTTTAAAATCGGCTCTTGATATATATTTTTTCATTTGTCTTTTAATCAAATTTAAGAAGATGAGTGATAAATTTTGTTTTAAGGCAGAACTTCGTGGAGCTAATAAAAAAGCTGTTTTTCAATCTGAAATGGGTGAAGATTATTATATTAACTACGAAGCAAACAAGTTCGGCGAAATTGTATTGAGTGTGGAATGGACTACTCAAAGAGAAAATCTCATTAAAGTGGAGCTTTTTACGGCAGATTTTGAACAGATTTCTTCACAAATGCATGTAGGATATGAAAGCCGGGCAACTTTCAAACTTATCGCTCCTACCAAGCCAGACAGTGCAGATGAGTGCAATTTAATGTTTGTAATAACTGTTATACCGTATGTAAATATTGATGATATTTCAATTTCATCCGGTGAAAAGGAAGAGGCATTACGCGGAAACGATGATAAAATTAAAGATCTTTCTGAAGACATGTTAATAGGTTTAGCGATGGATTTGCGTGACCTTTTAATTCACAGCGATTTAAGTGATGCTGTAATAACGAATGGTAATCATGCAGTAAAGGTTCATGCAGCAATTCTTTCTGCCCGCTCGCCTGTATTTCGCAAAGCCTTTACAGATCCTCCGCATAATCGAGTGTATACTATTCCTCAAGCTTCAGCGGAAGGCCTGGAAAATATGGTTTCGTTTATCTATTCGAGTTTCATAAAAATTAAAGATATAGATCGGGCAGAAGAGCTATACCTGCTAGCTAATGAATACGGAATACCAGATTTACGTGAACTATGTTCCATATACATGTCTAATTGCACAGTGGACCGTGTTCTTCGGACTTTGGTTTTAGCAGATAAGCATCAGGATGATCAATTGAGAGAAGCTTCAATCGAGTTCATTGTGAGGAACCTTGCTGAAGTGAAATCTAGCGATAAATGGCAGAGTTTTGCTGAAGAAAACATTGATTTGGCTTCTGAAATTTTTAGCAACATTAGTAGTGCTCGGGAAAAGGATGCTTTATATTCTTTTATGACAAGATTATCATCCAAAAAAATTAAGATGTAAATTTATAATCTTATGCATTTATGTATCTTTTTTAAAAAATATTGCAGATACTTCTATTCTATACTTGTTTTATAATGTATGTTTCGTTTTATGAAGAAAATATTTTGAATAAATTATTTTGTATCTACGATTAAATTTGTTGTGCTAATATAAAGTTCATTGGATTTTATATATGTAGTTTTTAGAAAATATAGATTAGGGGGGGGGCAGATATTTCATTAATTTGCATTACTAAAGGAACTGAAATATGAATAGCACAACTTTGCCATCTTAATGCAACTGGAACTTGGTGTTTTCAGCTGAAATTAACAAATCTGACAAGTTTTTTGTTTTTTACTACAGATTTTTTTTAGTGCATTTATGCTAATATCGTCATTTTATGTAATTTTAGGAATTTTCAAACATCCTCGACTTTTAGCAACATTATTTATTAGTGAATTCTGGCCTAAACTGAAAAGTTATGGGTCCAGTAGAGTATGACAAACCTATCTAAAATAATTTTTAGATTTTGTTCCTTGGTAATTGACTTAAAGCTTTACTACACGTAGCTATAAGGTTTTTTTTAGTAAATATTTGCCTTATTTTGTAGTACCTTTTTTAAAATGTGTTCTTTATTGATCAATACAATATCGTATAAAAATAGATTCTACAAAGACTACAGCAAAACTTGCCACCATTGAATCTCAAGGGGGGAGAAAAGTGGGGTATGATTTTATTCAATATAAATTTCAAGTAGACTGGTTTAAATCTGATCCCGATTTACTTTATTAAATAAATCTAAAAGAAGAAAAATCGGTTAATTTTCAAATGATCAAATATGAAACTATTCCAACGTCATTTCTTAGAAATATTTGAATATTTTTTTTTTTTACAAATGTTTAGTTTTTTCTTTTTCAAAACTTAATACTTTATATAACTAAATGTATCTTAATACTAAATTTTGAGTTTTAAAGCGTAAACAAACACGTTATTTTTAAAATCATATCATTGAATTGTCCTGCATGACTTTCCATTTTTGAAATTATACCTGATCATCCAAAGGCTAGAATTGGTTCAGTGCCGTTTTATGAAATGCCAGATTCCCCTCTTTTACAGATTTATGAAAGGAAATTCCTTTAGGAATAGGTATCATGATTCTGCTATGAGATATTTACAGCAAAATACAAAAATGAAATGTTAAGATTTAATTAATCTATTAAAAGGTGAAATTTTCATTATTTAACCTTTAATAGACGAATTCCGTCATAAAGAGGCATTGGCACCCTTAAGGCTACTGGTCACTAGTTTTCCAAATTCCCCTCCGTAATGTTAAGTTTATGGGCATTTGATGCATTTTCATATTCAAAATATTTCTTCAGGAAATATTCCAGTTCAGTTTTCCTGTGTACTCTTCTTGAAATATGCCTATTTTTCCCCCTTAGTTTTCAAAATGTCTCTAAAAGCTATGCTTAATTTTGTGTGAAGTGTTAAAATTTTACTCCCACTTTGTCAATTTTTAAAACATAAAATATTAAATATTTTCGAAATATTTCGAGAACTAAGGGGAAGGGACACCCTTTAAGAAGAGAACACTGAAAAAAAAAAGATAAAAATATTAATTTCCTGACGAGATATTTTGAATATAAAAATGCATCAAACGCTCATAGACTTAAAATTCCGGAGGGGAATTTGGAAAAAGAGTGACCACCATATTTGCTTCGTAGCACTTTTAAGAATTTTTTACTTTGAAAACATGTGCAAGAGAAATTTTGGGTAAACTGAGTTTTAACCCACTTCTTGGCAGCGTTTTTTCTGCGCGCGATAACTACGCTACGCCTTGCTTTCCTTTACTTTTCGCAGTCTCTCTTCACGGCAACCCTCGGAGTAAACAAGCGATTTCTCCCTCGTTTGCGGGAGCTTGTGGCGCATGCTCTGTTCGTTCTTTCTTTTCTAGTTTTATTATTGGCCGAGAGAAAGAGAGGAGAAAATGTAGAATTTTAATTCTGGCGCCTTGAAGTTGATTAAATTTCTTGTGTGTTATTAGACCGTTGGAGTACGATGAGAGTTGGTCGAGTAATTACATATTAAATATAAATGAAAATGACCATTTGCATTCAAAACTTAATGTATTTCTTTAGAAAATCTATTATTCTTTCTTTATTTAAAAAAAGACTGGTTTTGTTTTTAAAAAAGGTATGTGTACAATTTCTTTGTTTCTTGAACAGAACTGTTTTGAATGTTTAAATATTATACATGTTTTAAAGAAAAATGTGACCGGGGGGTTCAAGGGGGCAGAACCCCCCTGAGAATTTGTTTTCTTCTAAAATCTCTGTAAATAAAATTTTTGGTTATGGTCATCCGATTTTGGAATCTTAAATTTTATGAAATAATTTTGTATGTAAATGAGATTTATTTTAATTTTTCGCAATATGCATGCTTTTTACATCCTAATTTTTGCAATATTTTAAGATTCTGCGTTAATATATGTATTTTTGCTCTATTTTTATTGTCGCGATCTCTCAAACTCCGTTAAAAACCTAGCTTGTCGGTAAGTGGATTATTTGTTTTTTTATGTGTGATATTTCAAATTCTTTTAAATTTCCATGTTTTTAAAACATGTATTTTTGATTTATTTTCATTATCGCCACTTTTAATTGCGCTCTTTTGAATAGTGCCTTCTGGAGTGAAATCCGGAAGACAAAGCGCGGCAATGTGGCGATATTTTGAAAACGTGTCAAGGAGGTTAAAACTCAGTCGCGCCGAAATTTTCTTTTAGAATAAAGTGGTGCAAATAGAACATAAAAGAAGAATGATGCATTTAAAGTTACCGTCCGCTAAAGGTTAATTTATGTTGTACTAAAACTTATTCAAAAATATAGCAATGGAGTTTTTCGCATTTTCCTTCAGATTTAAATAGTGTAAATTTGCTACAGACATGGATTACTGTTTATTTTGCAACTTTCGAAGATATTTTCTCTCTTTGATCAGCAAGGCTCTGCAAATTACTTCTAACAAAAATCTAAGTTTTAGAGAACTTAAGGCATTCACAATAACTTTTTTTAAACTTTTCAGAAAAATTCAGCCAAAATGTAACGCTATTAATCCAGGGTTACCAGTTTGCCACCCCTCCTTTTATGATTTCGTTCATCTGACTAAATCCTATTCGTCTCTGTCCTCTGTCCATTCGTCGAAGAGTCCGTACACAAAAACTATAGAAGTCTGATAGTTCAAATTTTGTGTACTTACAGATGAACATCTCTTCTCACACAACAAATCGTAAAATTAAAAAAAAAAGTATTTTAATTAAAAATATTTTTAATACCACCAGTTCGTTTTTTTTTCACTTCTAATTGTTGCCAAAAGATTAAATAGATATAAAAATTATTTCTTTTTGATCCTTTACTTTTAAAGAAATAAAGTACTTCTGTTGCGACAATTACAAAATTGGTATTAAAAACTACAAAAAAATAAATATCTCAAAAATAAATTGAGATATAGCTTTTAAACAAATTGCATTTAAAAGTACATTTTTTTTTTATACGATGGTGTTAAAATAAAAAATGCAAGATATTTACAAGTGTAAAAATTTGCAATAGCATAAATTTCAAAATTTGAAATTTCATTTCTTCCGATTGATGCACGCAAGTTTAAATAAAATTATTGTGTGTGTAATATAAATTAATGGATTAAAAAAATCACGCGAAAAACGTGCTTATTTGTTTTTATTTCATCATAATATATTTATCATCTATTTTGACACGCGAATCGAACTATTTTTTATTTATTTACTAGCAAAAGCCATGCTTTGTTTGGATTCGCGAAGCATTATTTTATAAAGCATATATTTGAAAGTAACAATATTTTTTAATATTTTTGCATCTTTATTAAACAAAAACATTATTTTATGTTTTGGCGCATTTTAATTCTACAAATGTAAGTTCAGCCAAATAACTATCAATTTCCTAGGAATTTTTTATTTATGATGTAAGACTGGCATTAAAAAATATTTTCGAAGCAAACTTTTACAAAATATTTTTAAATTTTCAACTAAAAATTCTTTTAAAGATTTTTTTACAATTTCTAGTAGCCACTGGTGTTTTTTAAAGTTGTTTGAAATATGCATGTTTCTAATCTTTGTAATTAACATCAAATAATCTTTGATAGCTATTTCAGAATAATATATTTGAAGAGATCTTGAAGAAAGTCACTTCTTCAAAATCCTATTTTCTAGAAAAACATTTGAAATCTGCTCTCGTCGATACTATGAATTTTTAACTGTAACTTTTTATTCTAATTTCTTCGTTTTTATACATGTTAGTGCATGAGAATTTTTGATATTGTAGAATTTTTCGTAAGGAAAATTTCTATTGAATGCTTAATTTTGAAGGATTTTCACTCTTGACAACGTTGCGTACGTTTTTAAGCCAGCTGGTGCCTATATATCCTCAATACCTACAAATGTTTCATCTAATGTTAAACCTTGGGATTTATGAATTGTAACAACAAAAGCTAACTGCAGAAGAAATCCTTTCTTTGAGCAATTCATGCTTCCATTTTTCCAGAATTTAATTATTGGAGGAATTGGTACGCACCAATTCTTATAAGTTAAATTACTGTAGTATTCAAATTTATCCATGATTATTCGCGATATCTGGTCTGGTGGCTTGTGATTTTCTTTAATACGTGCAACAAAGTCTAAAGTCCCGTTCACTAAACCCTTTTCGGTCCACAAATAAGAACGTAACATTACTTTCGATACAAATGATAAAGTAAGAAATGGTTGAAGTCCATTTGTCATTTCTGAATCGGCCAACTTTTCCTTTAGTACATTTATAAAGAGCTTGAATCGAGGCAACAAGTTCACGCAATTTTTTTAATTTTTCATTTATATAACAAATCTAACAATTAATTTTATTTGTTTACAATTCTTTTGTTGCCACTTTAAAAAAAAATCCATAATACAATTCTTTTAAAATTTTTAAGTGTCATCTGAGCAAACGATTTTGCTGAATAATGAAAACATATTTTATTTATTAAATTAATCATGCTTCTATCTATAATTACTTACTCAATGATTTATATTTTTTTTCTGAAAATATACGCGTTTCATTTTTTATTTGCTAAAATGCGTCCGTATTGGAAATGCATGTAAAATAAATTAATTAAAATAATATTTTTTTAACGTTTTACTGTAAAAAAATTATATTCTGCAAATCTACAGATCATATTTTATTTTTGTGTTTAATTTGAAGTCAAAATATTGAATAGTTTTTTGATAAAGTGTACGACAAATTGTAATTTGAGTGGCCTAGTAGAGGATTCGCTTTGCTCATCCTAATTAAATTCTTATTCATTTAAACTACTTGCCACCTCTGGTGACCAGTTTGGTCTCATTGAAATTTATGCTAAGTTTTGCAATATTTTACTTTTATTCATAATTTTATTTACTTGCGCATCATCACTAAATTTGCAGATTCAAATAGAGAAATAAATCTATGCAATCAAGGAAGCATTTAGGGAAAGAATTCAATATTCTATTATAGTTGCCGCGATTGGCGAAGAAATCCCAAAGTAACTGCGAAAAATAGCTTTTCATTTGTTAATTTAATGATAGTGTTTTGAAGGAAACATTAAATGAGACCCTCTGTGCGATCTGCGATCACACTTTCCCACTTGTTTTAAGATTCGCATTAAAAAATGAAAAAAGTATTTTTATATTTAATGTCACATTTCTTTATTATTTCACCTTTCGGGTCGGATTTTTTTTTTTTTTTTTTTTTTTTTTTTTTTTTTTTTAAATTCTGAGAGAAAAAAAAAAAACTTTTACGTTAATTATATTAAAATTACCAATCCAAATAAATTTATTAAAGTTTAAAGAATTCGTTATTGTCTGAAATCTAACGAATGTAGTTACAGTAGATCCCCGCTAATTCGGACCCCGTTAATCCGGATTAATTTGCTCTTTTTTTTTTTTTTTTTTTTTTTTTTTCTCTCAGGTTTGAGAAGCGATTGGCTAATTTCCATAACATCAACTTGTTTCATCGTCGTATTCTGAATAAAAAAAAACTTTTTCTGAAACTTTTTCGGAAGATTACCTTAAGCTTTCTTATTTAATCTCTCTGATGTTATCTCTTATATTATTGTTGTTTCAAAGAAACAACAATGGCAATTCTAATTTTCCAAATTTTCTATTTAAACCACTTAGAAATATCATTAAAAATTCACTGCACAATACATTTTTACTTAGCGCATTGCAAGAAAGCAAGGTAAAACAATTCTTATAACGGTTTGTTTTGAAAGTAAGGTGGAGAATATACACCCAACAAACTCCTTATGCTCAAGCCAATGCGTGACCGTAAGGTATAGAAAATTGGAACAGCAGAAAATTACAAACTTTTTTATTAAAAAGTAAGCATTTTTACTGTCTGTAAATATTCAATAAGTTTAACATAAAGGTGATTTTCTGTAAGTACGTTTTGTTTTATTTCATTTTTTTTTCTAATTATCCGGATTTTCAATAATCCGGATTGGGTCTGGTCCCAATTAATCCGAATTATCGGGGTTTTACTGTATTTTGCGAACTATTCATTCTGATATGAAAATAGACTAAGGAATTAGGATTTTGGAGTCGTTTGGAAAATATCGAATCACAAAATTTGACAGATATTACAACTTTCTAATATTTTTTACACGTTATCGCACGCAATTCCTTCAGAAAAGTAATCAATATTTTTAATTCAAAAAGTGAAATACATGTTTAAAGTAAATGAATTGTCAACGGTTCAAAGAGAATTTAGTAAAGCATTACTAGTAATAAATGTCAAAACATAAATGAAATAATAATAAATGCATAAACATATACTGTCATCGATAGAAATATAAAAAGTAGCGAGTAACTAAGCAGAACCGTAGCTAGAAGTTAATAATAGGGGAGGGTGGGGCTCAAGAAAATGTAGTTGGGAAAGTCCATATTTTCTCACACTCTGACAGAGAAAGATAAATTATATTAATGCGACGAGAGCCTTTTACAAAATTTTTAATGTTTTGTCACCAGTTTTGAAACAGAAATTTGTGCCTTATTGAATCAAGAAAATGCTCCGATTAGATAATGCAGATTTTACAGTAAAATTTTACTGGCGGAGATAAACATTGATTCTTGAGCCAGTGTATCGTATATGCTGTTTCGTGTAATACGTGTAACTGCCGATGCCGAATTATACGTATAGCAAATACGTATTTCATATAATACGTATTGTACGTATACTCGTATAAACGTATAATCGGGAGCTCTAGTTGAAACACTTATTTTAGTTACAATTTAATATTTCTGCAAAATTGTGAAAGGGCATCAAAACTAAATTTGATTTTTGAACAGAATTTTATTTGGATTTTCGGAACAGAAATTCGTTTAGTGACCTTGGAATCTTTTCCAGGAGAGACTTTAAATGTTTTATTTGGAACTATCCCAGCTATGGCCCTGTAACAAATTGTAGCTTCGTCAGTAGCAGCGCCCTACTTCCGAACACTAACATAGCTAATAATTTTATATTGCTGTGTTTCTTAAATGCATTTTTTTACCTGTTTGAATTGAAAAGGGAATTTAACTCTGCTCTTTAAAAATATTGTAAAAATTATTTTTAAAAACCAGAAAATATTCATACATGTAGTTTAGACCTTGTATTTTTGTAAAATTATAAAATGTCTCAATTTTTTATAGATACAAAAAAATAAACTGACTTAAAATATCAAAATAACTGACGGTTGGAATTTTGATATGGGTCAGATTTAACCGGATTCCTTTTCAAGAATTTAAGAAAGTACTTTGTTTCAGAAATTGCTTGCAGGGGGACAATGGACATTAGGGTGGATCGAAAATTTTTTTTTTTCACGGTGTTAAAACCTACCTATGCGGAAAAGATGTTCTCTTGGATGGGGATTAAGGGAAAAATAATTAAAAAATTAATTTTAAATTTTACTACTGCCACAATGAGGTTGAATTTCGAAAAAAAAGTGAAAAAAGACCTCATTTTGGCTAGATGATTTTTGATTCAAAATAATAGTTCAAAAATTATCCAAAACCTACCTATGCGTAAAAGATGTTATATTATATGCTGAGTATGAGAAAAATAATTTTAAGAATTAATTTCAAAATTTAAATCTGCCGCAATGTGGCTCAAATTTTTCAGTATTTGAACGTTTTTACGGTAAAAAATCTTTTATTTTACTTAAATATATATACAGGGGTTGGACAAAAATATGGAAACACCTTACAAAAAATACATTTCCTTGTCTAATATGGTGTAGGGTACCCGTTATTATTCAAAACAGTTTGTAGTCTTCTCGGAATGGATAAATACAGTTTCTGTATGTTTGCCAAGGTAATATTGTACCATTCTTCCTGCAAAACGGTGGCAAGTTCAAATAACGATGTTGGCGGTGGATAGCGAGAACGCACTTTCCGCTCCAATGTAGACCACAAAGGTTCGATAATATTCAGGTCTGGTGACTGTGGTGGCCAGGGGAGATGCGACAATTCATCCTCGTGCTCAGAAAACCCGTCCTGGACAATGTGAGCTGTGTGAGGGGGCGTTGTCGTCTTGGAAGATACCATCACCTTTGGGGAACAATTTTTGTACCATTGGATGGACTTGATCGGCCAAAATGTTCACATAAGTCTGAGCAGTAATACGCCCTGACAGAGTTATCATGGGGCCAGAAGAGAACCACGATATGGCTGCCCAAACCATCACCGAACCCCCGCCATGTTTCACTCTTGGCAACAAGCAGTCTGTATTATAGGCTTGAGATGGCGTTCTCCAGACGTAAACTCGACCAGAAGTGGGAAACAATGTGAAAGTAGAAATCAGACCATATTACTCTTTTCTACTGCTCTATAGTCCAAGCTTTATGACTTAAACACCACTTTTTTTCTGTTACGAGCATTAGCATCACTGATGAATGGCTTTTCAATTGCAGTCCGGCCAGCAATTCCCTGTTTATAAAGCTCCCTTCTAATTGTTTTGGTACTCACAGGGTTTGGTAACATGACATTCATTTCAGCAGTAACTTTTGCAGCTGTGGTCTTCTTATTTTTCGCGATAATCATCTTTAATGATCGTCTGTCACGATCACTCAGCACACACTTTCGTCCGCGCTGTGATTTAGCGGATATTGTTTTTCCGCATTTCAAATATGCAGAATAAATCTTCGATACAGTACCTCCTGAAATATTAAAAACCTCGGCTACCTTGCTGACGGAAGCACCCACCATACACGCGCCAACTATTTGACCATGTTCGAAGTCTGTTAACTCCGACATAATGCAAGGACAACCTCACATAAACGTACTCCAACAACGACCGAACGGTGCAGCGATATTATGAAGTTATATAGGTGGCGTCAGTAGACAAAAATGCCAGCGCCATCTATATAGCTCGTTAAAATCAATCTTTCATTTCAAACATGCATTTCAAAAGGTGTTTCCATATTTTTGTCCAACCCCTGTATATATATATATATATATATATATATATATACATATATATATATATATATATATATGAATTTTAGAATTTTTAACATTTATTGCAATGAGAGAATATTTAATTGATTACAAGATAAAAACTTTAGTTTCTTATTTAACAGCTTCATTAGTATTAAATCAAGAAAAATCGTCAACATTGCAATTGGCGATAATGACGTTCGGTATTGAAAAACGACATGAGATTTTGTAATTCAATTCGATTTTTATAAAATCGTCTCTTATGTATGGTTCATACACAGCAGAAATACTTCCGTGACTCTTTTGATTATTAGTTTTGTAGAATGAGTGTTGCGTGAATAGATATTATTGATAGTACAGATGTTATTGCCACTGGAATGATTGCTGGATTTACCTATTGCTTCTGAAATCAGGTCGTTACTAAATCCGTCAGTTAGTGGAGATTCGACACATTTTATATTTAATTAAATCTATGTAATCCGTCGCAAAAGGTCAAAAAGCTGGTAAATGGAAAATATAGATATTTTTTAATGTAATGATTAGGATTACAGCAGACCGTTTGATTTCAGTCGCGCGTTTTTAGAATTCATATACTGACATAAATGAAAATACAAAAAGGTTCTAACATACTGCGAATAACCTTTCTATTTCACCAGTGAAATATTTGTGCCCAGCCGCAGTTCCATCGACGCTGCGAAAAGATGACATAGTGGAACCTCATTGGTGTGTAACTAGCACAAAAAACATTGTAGTGGACGCTTGAAGATCAGTTTCATATTTCGAATAGCACATCCTTTAACATCTATATTAACAGATATTCCGTCACTACCGATCGCAACCAACTTTGTTACATGTATATTATTGTTAACACATGACAAAAAAATGTACGTCGTGTTTTCAAATTGTTTGGTACTCTTCCAGAATTTATATATATGTGGCCGATGTATTCGGAACCAAGTTCTTTTTTCAAGCTCAAGTCTGCTTCTATTATGATTTTTCTTCTGTTGTTTTCTAGTGATGTGGTCTGTATTTACACCCATCAAAGTTTAAAGAAAATGGCCATGATCATAATCTTTTACAAATGACTAAAGAGAATGACTAAAACGATGGAGTGGTCTTTGGTTTGTTTTGTCATGCCGATTTTTTTCTGTCAATAGCATTCGATTCATAGTTTTGTGAGATAATGCCCACATCTTGAAGTGCACCAGACACGATGGCAGCACCTGCTTGGTCGGAAATGCCCAAACTGTACAATATTCTAGCTGATGCCAATCTTCGTCACTAGAGGTGATGTGACACCTAACTCGGCAGCATTTTGGCTTTTCAATGATAGCTGATGATGCAGAAAAGTGAGTTTGCTCGCACTACGTCGGTTTAGTTTACACCCTATAGTCATATTCATATTCAAAATTATTGAACTGAAAAAAATAGGCAGTGTTTTCGGAAATTGCCCACAAGACTGTAATAGCTTTCAATATCTTATTTTGTTTTATAAAAACTAAGAAGAGTGAGACAATTTATTTTTTCTGAAAATGCTGCAGTGGTATATTATTGAGATTGAATCTCATTTACAGGTCACTTCTAACTTATTAGCAACTCCTTCTCAGTGGCAAGAAATAAGACCGATTCCTTGCTTAGGGTATTTTTTTAAATACCAATATATAAGTTTTATAAGTTTTATAATTTTTTGTAATAGGGAATATATTTACTGGCATATCAAAACCAGACAGAAATAGCGGGTAATTCATATCTTTTTAACAACGCCATGATACAGTAATATTTAAAGTACACTAAGCTACACAATACACAAGAAGACAAATCCACTGAAAAAACCTGAACTGCCAGTTTTTAGAAACTTTAAACCACTTGCAGCCGTATTAAATTTCGAAATTAGTTTTTTTTATTTTCTTTTACTTAATATCCATGCAATATAATATCTCTTATGCAAACGTAGATTTTGATGGATATTGAAATGATTATTTTGCGAGTCAAAAAAAAAAAAAAAAAAAAAAAAAAAAAAAAAATTCTAACCAAAATTAGATCTTTTTCCATTTTTTCCAAATTTTATCGAATTTTCAACTTTTTTGTAGCAGTACGTATTAAATTTCGAATTTATTATTTATTGTTATTTTTTACTTAACCTCCATACGATATAACATCTTTTCCGCATTGTTGGATTTTAAAAAATATTAAAATAATTACTTTTTGACAAACATGATCTAACCAAAATTCGATCTTTTTTCAATTTTTTTCGAAAATTTAACCCTTTTGTGGCAGTTTTAAATTTTAAAATTAATTTTTTTAATTATTTTTCCCTTAATCTCCATACAATAGAACATCTTTTCCGCATAGGTAGGTTTTGATGAATGGTAATTTTTTTTCGCCATAGACAATCGATCCACCCTAATGGACATGATTTAACTTTCTACCAATTTTAAATGGATTATTATTTTTTTTTCGCATTTACTTTCATACATCTTTTTAAAAATATTTTGACACTTATAATTTACTTGGATGCAACAGTTAATGCAGTGGCAAAATCAAATGAAAACATTCAAATGATAAAATATAAAGAAACCTATGATGATAAAAGAAAGTCTGAAACTCAAAGGTTGTGGCGCACTCAGGATTAAGCTTTGTAAGGGATTTAGCATATTTTAGATGTTTATATTGTCGAAAACATAAACCTCTAAAGTATGCTAACCCTTAATGTCGGACGTGTTCGGTCCGATTTTTTTTTTTTTTTTTTTTTTTTTTTTTCATATCATTCAAAACGGGCGAGATGTGTCGAGCCCTAAATACTTTTTTTTTCTTAACATTTGAAAAAAAAAAAAAAAAAGTTTTTCTCCGTACAGTGTTAAAAATTTGAAACTTTTGCTGCATCATCACTCCATCGCTTTTATAGAAAACGATTATTTTACTATATTATGGAACATTCTCATTGGTCAAAATAGAGAAATTCTATAAAAGTGGTGGAGTGATGATGTAGCAAAAATTAAAAATTTTTAACAGTGTAGAGAATTGGGAAATCTAAAGCATATCTGAATCTTTTATTGGTTGAATTCCGCAATAAAGTTAGTTTATTTTATTCGTTTTCTGATTGGTCCAAGTTTAATGTCCAAAAATGGAATACTTCTGTTGCCACGGTGACAAAAAGAGTAATAAAAACTTAAAATAATAATAATAATTAAAAAACAAATTGTGATGGAGGTTTCAAACGAATTTCATTTGAAAGTGCATTTTTTTTTTCTCCACGCAACGGTGTAAAAATTTAAAATGGGCGATATTTGGAAGTTTAAATATTTGCAGTTCCAAAAATTGTAAAATTGAAATTTCATTTAAAATTTGTTTGTGATGGGTCCAGGAATATTAATGTTTAATCCATGTCGTATACGTAATATGAGGCGTTCAGAAGTCAGTCACTCCATCCAATAAAAATGCACATTTTAAACAATTAAAGTTGTCTATCTTTAATCTACTGTTTTTTTTATCATTGGTCTACGAATATTAATGTTTAATGCACGGCGTACATAATATATGACTCGTTATAATCATACTAAAAATGATGTTTATTATTCATTTAAACATAGAATTTATTTATAAGTCTTTAAAATTTGAGTCTTTTGAAATATCATTTTCCAAATAGTCGTTGTAATTTGTTAATTTACAATTTTTTTTCTTTTTAGCACTTTCCAACAAAGTTGAAAAGTGCTTATGCATTCGGTTTGTCTGTCCGTCTGTCCGCGCTCTAACTCACGTAAATATACTCGGATTGCCATGAAATTTTAAGACGTTATTGACGTTTACCCTAGCACTAACCCTATTGAAAAAGACGTTTCTACCATGATTAATTTATCTATAGGGAGAAAACAAAAGTTTCCCATTACATTACGGCCTATGAGGAAAAATCGTTTCAAAGGAATTTTAGAGATATTACACCCTGTAAAACATATTAAAATTTATATGCTTTTACGAGGTGCATTAAAATAATCATTCTATAAAATATAAGGTGAAAATGTAGCTTTTATCCATTTACAGAGCCACACAAAAGAATTCCATTAGATAATGGTAAAAGGGCAGATTGTGTGTGACATATTTTAAATATATTAAACTGTTTCATGTGTAATAAAATTGATGTATGTCAATGAGGCTTAGTATAAATTATACAATACTGCCTTCCCTAATATAAAGTACATAGTATTTACAGGGACACACAAAAGATTTCAAATAGTACATTCTTTCCGAAGTACTGTATATGTATCCGATGGAAGCTGATTAATGGATGAAATGCATTTTAATTATGATATGCGCGTATAAGTTTCACTAAATTTATGCATATTATATGGTGTGTATAAATGCCATTGTTAATATACAGGGCTACCCAAAAGAGCTCGCCAATGCTACCGAATATGAGCGTAAATTATTGAAAGTTGGTTCTCAAATAAGCTATGCATTTTTACGCTGAACTGCATTAAATTTACTAAGAAATGTTTGCAGAATATAGATGAAATGATATACAGGGCCACGCAAAGAATCTATTAGTATAAATTGCTGAAAGAGAAATGTCAAGCTACTAGGGATTTTTTGCTAAACTAAATTTTCCCATTATATGGTATGTATATTAGCTGACAGATCAAATACATGGCTGTTCAATAGTACTGGAATACATATTTGGGTATATTTGGCTTTATATCCTTATTTACCTAAATAACGAAGTTATTTAGGTTTCATTTAGGTCATAACGAAGTTACAAGTTTTGTTAAAGATTTCATGAAGCGTTGGAAAGTGCTTCATAATCTATGCTTAACGCATGATTTTTCTTACTTGTTTTTTTCTGTTGACATGATGCAGAACGAAGACTGGGTGTGGAGGGGGAGGGGGGGGGACAGTCAGGGAAACCTGGGATCTGAAAATTTTTGATGGGGCTGATTTCGTAGGCTTAAACCTCTTTGATAAACAAAACGAAAATATTGTTTTAAGTGATGAACATTAAAATGCTAATAGTTCAAATTTCAAACTTCATTTTTATAAAAATTTATAATAATTTATAACGATAATTTATAAATAAGGAAAAAAAAATGTAAAAATATTAGTATTTATAAAAAGTTCTATTTTGCTGGATCTATTAAAATAATAAAAATAAACTTTTAAACTTTCATAATTTTCTAAAACTTTAAATAATTAGTCTAGTTTCGCGGTCTGAGAGGGGTTCCAGCCCCCTTAGTTCCCTCTGTGGGTGCGCCAATGCTCGGAAGTGATTTTCCTGCTCAGTTTTGAATTCAGGGGGTGGGCCGGGGGGAATTTCCCCCTCTAAAAAATGAAATGCCCCCCTCCCCAGACATTTTGAGATCTTGTCTTTTCATTGATAAAAATTTTAATCCTCCCCCCCCCCCCCGGGAGCTACAGAAGTCCCTCCCGGAGAAAAGTGTCTGAATTCAACACTGACTACCTTGATTTTTCTTAGTTACCCTCATTGTTTACACCACGGAGTAAGAGACTATGCTGAACTTTAAAATTGCATGAGCACAAATGTTGCTATATCCATACTATAGATGGCGACACCATAAAATTTGAGAGTGGAAAGAAAATAGAGGAAAACTGATTTATCCATACTTAGAATTAAAAAAATTATCAAATTTTTCCTCGTCTAACTTGAAAAAAAAAAAAAAAAAAAAAAACACTATATAATGGACTTGTATTTTCCTAAAACAACTGGCTCTCCAAGCGTTTTTTTTTTTTTTTTTTTTTTTTTAGAGAAATCTTCTACACTCGAAAGCTTTAAATTTTATATTTCTTGTGGGCAGTGATGAATTCAGACACTTTTTTTCAGAAGGGATATCTGTGGTCCCGGGGGGTACAAATTGCACTTTTTGACCATTGAGAATACAAAATCTCAAAACTTTCAGGAGTGGAAATCTTATTTTTACAGGGGATTGTGAATTCAACACAGCTTGTGAAAGCCAACATAGCCTACAGAGATAGAGACAATCAACTTTTAGGAAAAATATCAAATATAGTAAAATACTGGATAGCATCTCTTTTAATTTTTTCCTTAATAAGTAAGGGGTAGATTGTATGATGCAAACAATTTCAGATATTCAGAAAAAAGGAGCATATTTTAAATTTTGACTTAACAAATTTTTAAACAATAACTATAAACTATCTTGAAACCCATTCTTAAATAAACATATCAATTGTGTTGATCAGCTTTCAACTTATCTATGTATGTAGAAGATATAGTAAAAAAAAAAAAAAATGTTTTCAAATATTTATAACCTAAGTTTTAAGATTAACCCTATAATTTCCATGGAAGAATGAGTTCTAGAAATTCCGTAATTGAAAGAATCTCAGTTCACACCAGAACATTTCATTCATAAATTTCTGTTCTTTTAAATATGGAATGTATTTTATTAAATAAAACAAATATTTATATTTTAAATTTCTGATATGAATTTTGAATATCCGAATAATAATAAAAAAAAATCTCTAAATTCGAAACGCTATTGAAGCCTAAATGCTACCATGGATGGACATTTGAAGGTTAATAAAAATGGTGTGGAAGGGATGGTAGCACAATAAGATTTTCTGAAAATCTCAGTTTCACGAATTTACGTATTAAAGAATAGCAACTGCCTGTTTTTCCTTTATTAATTTCCCCCTTTTAAAATTTAAAAATTTCTCAAACAGCTAAATATTTTGTGATTAGTGAAATAGATATAAACATTAAACTATGCCTAAATTTATTTTAATGTTTTTAAATTTGGACAAAGTTATCTCAGTTCAGGCTTTTCTGATGAAAATCTGAAATATAATTTCACAAACCTTACCTGAATTTAATATTTTAGAAAAATTAATAAATAATGGAAGTGAGTGATTGATTTAAAATCGTTCACAATCATAATGCTGCTATTAAATTAGTTTAAACTAATTTACTGCCTTCTCGTTAATACTTTTTTCCATCAATAAAGCAATCGAATCTTAATTTCCTGTAGCATTTGAATTTATTCACGCATTTGAAAATAAATTTAAATGTTATATCTTTTGCAGATCAGTTAGAAATGTTTATTGAAAATGTTATGCAGTCTCTACACTAGTATTTCAAAACACGATACATAGCGCCATCTTTTAGCTGAAATAAGAACACATCATTTGTTTACAATTTCACAGCTTTTACGCAACAAAATAGTTAATAAAATAAAATTTCCGTTTCAGGATAATAAAATGTAGTTTAAGAGGCGATAACTTTTAAAGAAAAGCTATTAGGAAAGCGTATTTTGTTGCGAAATTGTGTTTTCCGTAAAGATTTTGAAAGTATAACAATAATAAAACAGTGAAATTAAACGGTTCTTTTAAGAAATAATTTTAATAATAAAAGTCAGTGACTTATGTATTGCCTGAAATCGGTGATAATTATTTTAAAGTAAAAGGAATTTTCATAACTCACCTCCCCCTCCCTTTTTATCCCCTTTGCTTCTCATTGTAATGTTATAAACTTTGCATTACTAAGTTTTACTGATTTGTTTTGATATTATATACACTAACGAACTATAAATAGCTGTTTGATTTTAAGAAGTGTAGAACTGTTCTTGTTATCTATACATGTGGTTGCGGGCAGAGACATAGCTCTAGCCTAGATTTTGTAATCTAATTAACTAAATTTTTACCTTTCTTTAACGTTAAAAATTTTTAAATTTTTCTTCCCGGGGGTCGATCGTTATAAAGTGAATGAACACTCGACATACTGAGCTTTTCAATGATTTCTGAAAATACCCGATTTTCCGAATACTAACACAGCTTAGAGGTCTGTACGGGCCGGAATTCCCGGGCCCGGCCCGTTCTGGCCCGACACAATTTCTACTATTTCGAAAAAGTTTTATTATATAATTAAGAATTTTTTAAAGAATACTGCATACACATATTTATGGGATGATTTAAAAGTATATTTCGCAGAAAACACATAATAGCAGCATTAATGATTACTTAGATTCTTGGACTTTCAACATTCAAATAAAGATTCATTAAAAAATTAATATGGTTTAGAATAAAAGAAAGTTAAAATTATCATAACTTTTGAAGCTGTATAATACAAAGTAGATTTATGAAAATATTTTTGTATCATTTTATCAAAGATTTTCTCAAATCCAAAAGTTTGGTTTATTTTGTGTCGGCCGATTACCTACTCGAGGGATATAGGCCCAGGGGAGAGTGCCCTTCGTGGTGGTCTTTCTAACTCAAATCCAAAGGAGCTACTTTCTGATATATTTCTGGATTCATTTCTTTTCGTAACTCATAAGATTAGCAGGTGTTTTGATTTAGATATTATGTAATAAAATGGCGTTATCCATTTTTTTGATACAAGCAAATTAAAAAAATACTGTCGACATTAGCCTTTTGAAACGAATTTACGGAAGTGATAGCAAGGGAAGGGAGAAAAATAAGTACCCACATGACAAGAACCTCTATATGTCTACAAGTATCTTACTTACCAAAAATTGAAAGCGCTATTCAATGCCAAATCTCTTCAATGGTCAGCCTTGTTAATTTTATACTTTTATAGTTAAAAAATAATCAGAAAATGTGCTAAACTTTCGCGTTGTTGAGAAGTGGATTTAAGAACCACCAAGAAGTATATTTCCAAAGGTAAGTATACATAAGTTCTTTATCGCTATTTATACTTTTTCAAATCATGTTGTTTATCCTTCAAATCTTGAGAACAATTAAGACTAATTCCAGCCCGGCTCAACTACATGTAGAAAAACAATACCAGCCTGATTTCGGCTCGAGTCTGCTAAAAAATATTAAGTTCGGTTTAGATACAAAGTAACAGGCCGATGCCGATCTCTACACTGTACAAGTTGCATATCTGTATTGATGCTGTCAAATTAGTATCGGTTTGTGATACACATTTATACTTATTCTCGTTAAAGCTATATCTATTGAAAGTATCTCATATTTTATCGTTTTCCCGAAAGGTTTTTAACGGGCAGGTAGGCCCGCTAAAATTTTGTATCGGCCCGGGCCGTAATGCTCGTTCAATTTTTTTGCCGGCCCGTTGAAAAAAATATTTTAATTCTTCCGGACCGGCTTGTTAGAAAATGCGGCACCATTTCGCTGGTCCGAGCCTCAGGCCATCCCCGCGCCATGCAGACCTCTAACACTGTTATACCAGAACCATGTTATGGAAAACTTAAAAAACTACTACAACAGCAACAACAAACCTCTTAAAAGTTTTGCATTTTTAAACAGTTTTAAATTTTAGCAAATTGATGTTTATCCCCCCCCCCCCCCTAAAGTAATAACAACTTTAGTGACATCTGTAAAGCATGAAATGCACCTGCAGCTGATTTTAAATTGATTTTAAGAGATTTAGATTTTTATTTAGAGAGAATGAGATTGAGATAGAGAGCGAGAAAAAAAGAGATAGAGATAAAGAGTTTAGAAGAAAAAAAAAATATTCAAGCAAATAAGAAAGAAAAATTATACCCCAAACATAAATTATGAAATACTTTCCATCAATTTCCGGATTTTTACCAAAATTTTATTGCTTTATAAGATTAAAAAAGAAAAAAATATATAAGTAAATATTTCAGAAAACTCTTAGCACATTTGAAAATCAGATTTCAGGAATCACCATCCATAGCGGAAAGAAAGTAGAAGTAAGAAAGAAGAAAGGAAAAATATAAAAGGCTGTAGAAGTTAAGGTTTGGTACAAAAAAGCATAACTGGCTGAAAATTCAACTTTTCATCAGAAAATTCATCTGCAGTTTTTTGTGGAAAATCTGTATAACGATAATCAATCTGAACGATAATCTGAACGATAATCAATCTTCTTTTGTACAGCCCTGTTTATTACAAACATATTTTTACATGCGCTACATATTATGCTAAAATTAAATTCGGTTTAAGACACAATTAAATATACTCAAATCACATTATCATCTTTATAGGAGGTCATGTATCCAATTCTTTGCGTTGCCCTATATATGATTTTAAATATTTTATACAAACATTTTTTAATACATTGAATATAATTCAACTTTAAAATGCATAACTAAATTAAAAGCTACTTTTAAGCTAATTCACGATGATAATTTGCAATACTTGCGAATTCTTTTATAAAGCCCTGTATAATGATCTATAACATTTATACACACCGCACACTAAGCACAGGGCCTGATTACTGCATAAGGCAATCAAGCCATGGCCTTGGCTTCACTGCTGATGGGTGCTCTAAAAAGATTAAAATAATTTAGAAACGAATTCTGAAAAATGCATTTTTTCTCAAAAACTAAATAATAATAATAATAATAATAATAATTAATAATAATAATAATAATCTTTCAAAAAACTTCCAAAATTCCCTACAGAAAAGTTTACCAACTTTTTTTATTTTAGTGGGCCTTGGGCCCCAGACACCCCTAATCAGGCTCTGAAAAGCAAAAATGTAGTTAAATGCGTATACCATAAATAAAATCCAATTTCCAGCATTTATAGCTAACTAGCAGGGGACACCGAGCTTAGCTCGGTCAAAATTAACTTTGTGTTCAACTCGATATAGTATTTTCACTGTATCATTAACTCTGTATTATTACTGTAAAACATGTTTATTATAGTAATATTTTTTACAAAAACAATCAATAAAAAAACTATGTTTTTATGCGCATATTTATAAATTTTACTTTCTTTTAAAATTTACAACGAAAGGACATCGATCTAAATCACTTTTTTAGTTCGACTTTGATTTGTTTAACTATGCATCTCGAATCCTCATAAGAATGTATAAAAAAATTCTTCACATTTCTGAAAGACAAAAAATATTTTTTTGCTAGATATAGCCAAATTTTGAGGCATTCTTTCATTTGGCTCCAAATACGTGTTTTGGTTTTCGTAATTTTTATAGTAGATTTTTTGGCCATATGTAGCCAATATTTTGTCAGACATCACCAAGTTATTGGCTGTTGCCATGTTCTCGTGACCCTGACCCGTATTACCCAAAATGAGCCACTAATCAAATTTGATCAAGCATGTGACATAGCTCAATCGTCTTCAGGTAATCAAAAACAGTAGAATATAAAATTGAATCAAAATCGTTTAAGCCATTTTTTAGGTAAAATTAGCTTGGCAGCATTCAGCAATGAAGCGAAATGACCCACTAATATAATTTTGTTTAACATGCAACTCAGCCCAGTAGCCTTCTCGTGACAAAAAACGTTTTGTTTCAAAATTTAGGTAAAATTGATTGAGTCATTGTTATATATAATTAGAATGACCCTAGCTCATTAAGACCCAAAATGACCCACTAATCGAATTTTCGCGAGCATGTGTCCAAGCCAAATAGTTCTCTCTTGCTCAAAAACGATATAATACAAAGTATAGTCAAAATGGTGAGTACCATTTTCTATATAAAATTAGCATGACCCATCATGACCAACAAATGACCCTTATAATCGAAATCTCTCGAACGTGTGGCCTAGCTCATTAGTTTTAGCATGCCGAAAAACATTCGATACAAAATTTAGATAAAATCCATTGAGCCGTTTTTTAGATATAGTTAGTTTGACCCTGACCCCTTATGATCCAAAATCACCCCTTGATCGAATTTCCTCAAAAATCTGTCATAACCCAATGATTTTCTTGTGCCCGAAAACGATAAAATACAAAATTTAGTCAAAATTGCGCAAAACGTTGTCTAGATAAAATTAGAATACCCAAAAGTGGCCCACTAATTAAAATTTCTTGAACATGTGACCTACCCCAATGATTTTCTCATGCCAAAAATATGTTGTATACAAAATTTCGTTAAAATCGACCCACCCATTCTTTAGATATAGCTTGACCTTGACCCATTAAGACTCACAAATGACCCTTATAATCGAAAGCTTTCGAATATGTGCCTTAGTCCATTAGTTTTCTCGTTTCTAAAAATTGTTACATATAGAATTCCGTTAAAATTGAACCTGCCGTTCTTTAATTATATATAGCTTGACCCAGACCCTTTATGATCCAAAATGACCGATTAATCGAAATTTTTCGAACATGTAACCTAGTCCAATGATTTTATCATGCCAAAAAAATGTTGCATACAAAATTTCGTTAAAATCGATCCACCTGTTCTTTAGATATAGCTTGACCATGACCCATTATGACCCATCATGACCCACAAATGACCCTCATAGTCGAAATCTCTCAAACATGTGATTTAGCCCATTAGTTTTCTCATGTCAAAAAATTGTTACATACAGAATTCCGTTAAAATTGAACCTGCCGTTCTTTAATTATATATAGCTTGACCCAAACCCTTTATGATCCAAAATGACCCATTAATCGAAATTTTTCGAACATGTAACCTAGTCTAATGATTTTATCGTGCCAAAAAATGTTGCATACAAAATTTCGTTAAAATCGATCCACGTGTTTTTTAGATATAGCTTGACCATGACCCATTATGACCCATCATGACCCACAAATGACCCTCATAGTCGAAATCTCTCAAACATGTGATTTAGCTCATAAGTTTTCTCATGTCAAAAAACTGTTACATACAAAATTTCGTTATAATCCATCACGCCGTTCTTTAAATATAAATAGCTTGACCCAGACTCTTAATGACCCAATATGACCCATTAATTTTTTTTCTCGAACATGTAACCTAGCCCAATGTTTTTCTCGTGCCCGAAAACCATAGAATCCAATTTTTAGTCAAAATTGCGTGAGAAAATCTCTAGATAAAAATAGCATGACCCACAATGACCCCAAAAATGACCCACTAACCGAATTTTCTCGAACATGTTACCGAACCCAATGGTCTTCTTGTAATCCAAAACGATAAAATATAAAATTTGGTCAAAATCGTTAGAGCCGTTTTTTAGATAAAAATGGCTTGACCCACAATGACCCAAAAATGACCCACTAATCGAAACTTTTCGAACATGTGACCCAGCTCAATTGTTTTCTCGTGCCAAAAAACGATTGGATACAAAATTTTCTTAAAATCGATCTAGCCGTTCTCTAGATATAAATAACTTGATCCTGACCCATTATGACCCAAAATGACCCAATAATCGAATTTTCTCGAACATGTGACCTAGCTCAATGGTCTTTTCGTGCCCGAAAATGGTAAAATCCAATTTTTTGCGAAAATCGTTAGAGCCGTTTTTGAGATAAAATTTACCCACACACACACACAATTTTTGCTCGCATTATAGTATAAGATAGAAACTTCAGGTACAATAATATATTTGAACCTTTTTCGTATCCCTATTAAAGAACGATAGATGCTCTGTACATCATGTTAAATAAAAAGCATCTTGCAGTAACGTACATCATTTTCATTATATTTGAAATAGTGTAACATAACTAAAATACGCTGCAAACACTTTTCCATAGACTCTTACATAACGGAATTCTTTTATGAAAATGATGTAAATGAATAATAAATGCTTTGTCACCCATATACTTCATTCACCACGCATCAGAAATCCATATGAATTTCCTTATGTTTGTAATTGTCTAACACATGCTCTGATTACCGTATAGGTACGGGAAACGTGAGCTTTCCTTAGGGAATTTTGAAAGGGACCAAAATTAAAAAAACAGGGAGTCTTAAATTTTATATTATATTAATTCTATTCTAAAATTCGATCTAATTTCTATTCAAATTATTAACTCCTATACATATTATATATTTTAAAAGTATTTAATAAAATACTTTTCATAATAAATTTATTTTTCTTGTAACAGATCAATTTCAACCACATGATCACAATTCCTTAGTTTGTCCAAAAAACTAAAGTCATCAGTTTATCAGGCAATATTATTGTCCAACCAATCAAGATCGAGAAAGCCCAATAATATGATATTTGTAACAATTTGAATAATATTGTTATATCTCCACACTGGGAAATTTTCGGGTATGCCGAATTTAAAAGTCTCTTCTCGAATGATAGAAGGCTCGAAATGACACTGTGTTTCCCATAGCTTTAGAGGTTAATTGGACCCTGTTCTAACATCATTCAAATGCGCGTGAAACGATTTTTTTCCATAGACCGTAATGTATGGAAACCATTTGACCATTTTTGACCATTTCTGTAAATGAAATAAACTGCTACACACTTCATTTTTATCAACGATCTTGCTATGGTAAACATCAAAATCATGCTGAGCAATCAAAACAATCCAAGGATATTTAGAGTTGGAGCTCGGACAGACAGACATAACAAAATCATAAATACTTTTTAATCTTCCGAATTCCCCACACTAATGTAAAGTTTATGGGCATTTGATGCATTCGTATATTTAAAATATCTCCTCGGGAAATCAATATTTTTAACTTTCTTCCATTGAAGATAGAAGAAATATTCTTTAAAAAGAAATATCCTTTAAGAAGAGTACACAGAAAAAAAAAGAAGTTAAAAACAATAATTTCTCCAAGATTATTCAAATTATTGTATATTGAGATATTTCAAATATACGAATGGCCCCACCAGTGGCCGCGAGTTTCTGATCTCCAAACTGGTAGATGGTAGGTTCTGGGTTCGAACCCAATCGCGACCGTCGGTATACCGTTCGGAGTTTTACGTGATTTCTTCGAACCTTGGACTTCCTTGTGTAAATACGGGTTAGGCTCCCTTAGAAAGACCCCCCCCCCCCCACGGAAGGCATCCCACCAATTAGGGTCTATATCCCACAGTGTAGATAGTAATTGGCAGACATAAATACAAACAAATCGTCACCTGAGAATTAATAAAGTTCTATCTGCGATTTTGAAAAAAAAAATGACTTATAGATATAGAAAGACTCTATTTGTATCAGTGAAGGCATTTTTGCATCAAAATGATGTTGCATATAATTTATAAAGAAATGCCTTCACTGATACAAATAGAACATTTCTATATCGATAAGTCAGTCTTTTCAAAAACACAGATAGAACCTTATTATTCTCAGGTGACGAATGCATCAAAGGTCCATAAACTTAACATTACGGAGGAGAATTCTGAAGCTTAGTGACCAACTCCCAAAAGAAAATCTGATGTTAGTCGTTATTTTTAGTTACATTTTCAATAAAACTACATTGGAAATGGCCTCGTCCCCAAATTTTTTTTTATTTAAACTTTTTAACACAAATGAAATAGTTTAAAATATATTGTTGGAAAATTAACAATTTATTAATTTATGAGTTAAATGTTTAAATTTTCATAACTTTTAAACTCGAAAAGGAAGTTTTCTATTTAGCGCCGTTTTTCGTTTAGCGCACAAACAGAAATTGGTTCAAGGAAAATATTTATATTATATTGAGTTTATTTATAATGTATCACAGGTAAAAAATGGAAACTTTCTGAAAATAATAATAATAATAATAATAATAATAATAATAATAATAATAATAATAATAATAATAATCTGTAAAGTTACATTTTTTTAGGAAAATGGGATTCTTAAGACTTTTTATGTAATAATAATAACAACAACAATAATAATAATAATAATAATAATAAAATGTTTAAAATAATAATAACAACAACTTCATAAATTACAACAACCATTTTGAAAATAATTTTTCATCCGTGTAAATATATATTCACGATGAAGTATGGCCCCACCAGTGGCCGAGAAGTTCTGCCTTTTAAACTAGTAGATGGCAGGTGCTGGGTTCGAACCCAATGCAAAAAGAATCATTTAAAAATATCGAAATGCAACCGAGATATCTTTATAAATTTCTTCCATAGAATTAGCATTAGCGAACGGGTCTTTTCATTTGACTGAAGTAGCCCCTTAGTACATGTCATTCAATGGAATATTATTTTATTTTAAGGGTGCATTCGAAAAAACGCTTTTCCACCTTCAATAGCTCGAAATTTTCCGATACAATTTCAGACACATTTTTAAAAGTAGAAACATGAAACTTGCTGAGGGTATTTTTGAAGAGATGTATAAGGTGCCGTATGATGTATTTCTACGCTCAATTCATTAGAATTTGATTTATAAACAATTATCTTCTCAGTATGACCTTTTTTTTCGTTCACAGATCTCCCGCTAGGGAAAAATCTGTTCAAAAAGCCGTTTTTGATTGCTTTTTTTGCAATATTTTCTGCATTTATCAAAGAATTGACAATTACAGCACCTTGTGTACTTTCTAAATAAGACAATTTGCCAGTTTGATGCATATGAGGGTAAAAATGAAGTCAAACATAAATCGGAAAATAAGCAGTTTGAATCGAAATACACCCTTAAGAAATACTTTTGCTATTATTTACATGTAGTAATGTTAGTATATGTCTATGCATTTACTATAGAACTTCATCAATAATTAGGTACTTAGTAATAATATTAATTAATATTATTTGCTTAGTTCTCTTAGCGCCGTTTGCGATTTTTTGTTTTGTTTTAATAATCACATATTTAACTCATTAAATTTAAAATAAAAGTTACTTTCCTGAAAAATTATGTGCAATAAAGCTGAAAAAGTATTAGAAAGTTGTAATGTAAGTTAAATTTTATTGTAATTACAATATTTTCAAAACATATCCAATAATTCTTCTTTAACCAATTGTCATATGAATATTAATTGAAACATACGCAAAACAACAATATCCGTAATCTTTCAGGCAATTAATTATTCTTAAAACACTAATTAATCTATATGGGTAACTAGTGTTAATGTTATTAATGAAGTACTTTTTTCTAAAAACTGAAGAAAAAATTCGGATCCGAAAGAGTTAATAAAAGAAAGAAAAATCGAAAGGCAAATTATGAGAATCTTTTTAATATCTTATAAGCAGTTTAAAATTTAAAATACCTCATTGTACGAATAACACTTTATTTATTTAACTGTAAAATATTTAAATTCTTGTTTACTTTCGTATTCCGCATAGTAATTATTTATTCCGTTTAGTGCTAGGAAAGTCTTACCGGTCCCGGTATGGGAATTTGGAGTGAAATATGTAAAATATCGATTAAATTATTTAGATCGATAGCGTTTTCTGGGGAAATTTTGCGATTCTAAAGGGGGTTTTATTTCGAAGTATATTTAGCCCTGTTCGTCAGAACCACCAGATGCAGCTGAAATGAGTGTGAAGGTATTTACTTCAAAAAAGGCAGAAGGAAATCTAAACTTTTAATTGGAGACTAGGATATTTGCGTTTATTTTAGTAAGGAATATTCTAAAATACTGGTAGCAGAAAAAGAGACATGGAAGGCATTCGTCGGAGTTTATTTTAAAATTTATTCAGAGGAATTAAGAAAATTTAAAACGAACCACTAAAAATGTTTATTTAAAAAAAAAAAAAAAAGGCGAAAGAAATATAAACGTTTATTTAGAAACTGATATTTTAGTGTTTTTTTTTTTCTTTTAACAATGTATACTCTACAAAAATTACAACAACGAAAGAGATATGTTTTTAATTAATCGACTTTTAATTTATGATGAAATTTAAAGGAACTAAGAAAATTTAAACTGAACCACTAGGTACAGCTGAAGTGAATGTGAAGGTGTTCACTTTAAAAAAAATATAAGAAACCTAAAAGTTTAATATAAATTTTAAAACAACAGTAAAGTCCCCAGATTAGGTAAACTCTGAGCAGCCTAGTTTCAGTAGCCTTTAGCGTAATGTCCGCAACGCCGCTGGGGATACTACATAAAATCAGTAATAACTTTTAATTAAGACTTCTAGATTAATATTATGCATGAGAAATACCAAAATAATAAATCTTTAAATGCGATTTTTGGAAAATAATTTTTTCTGTTATTTCTATGTACTATAAATTTAATTACATAATTTTTTTAAAAGTATTTTAATGAAAATGTGCTTAAAAATTTCTGTAAAAACACAAAAAAGCTCTCTAAATTTACACTAGTTCTTAGTTAAATGCATTCTGTCGAGTTTCTCGGTCATCATTTTACCGAAATTTCCCTTATATTATACCTAATTCCCAGTAGGGTCATTCCATGTCAATTCAACCAGATCTTGTAACCCGACCCACAGGGATTTTGATGAAACTTTGTGTACACATTAATACTATCATGAAATGATTCCATCAGAAATTTTTCCTTCCTAAACCTTATTCTTTCTGAGATATGGGGGGTCCAATTCTTGGGGGTTTCTCAAATCCCACATTTCTGAGTCTGTATTTTGAGATTGCAGTTCCATCTTCAAAAAATTGTTTCTCTGGATCTAAAACGTGAATCATCTTAAAAATATCACTGTAAGAATATAAAAAGATGCAGATTTTAATAAAAAAATATTTAAAAAATTTACTTGTAATATTTAGGATAAAAAAAATTAGCCAAAGTTGAGAGTTATGGTTATTTTTCCAAATTTTTGTGACTTCACCAAAAAGGCTGTACACAAAAAGGCAAATTAAATTTCCAATTTCTTTTTGTTTTAAATAAAAGTTTACACTTTGGGCTTTCTATTTGTGAAATAAAAATGATGTGTTTCGCATGGCTTATGCAAAAATTTTGGGTACTTTCCACTTAGGTGGATGCATGTCTTATTTTTACATATTACATATGCACACAAAAAGGCAAATGAAATTTCCAATTTCTTTTTGTTTAAAATAAAAGTTTACACTTTGGGCTTTCTATCTGTGAAATAAAAATGATGTCTTTCGCATGGCTTACGCAAAAATTTTGGGTACTTTCCAATTAGCCGGATGCGTGTTTTATTTTTACATATGTACATATGTATAGATTTATATAAATGCAGATGTATTATACATGTACATATGTATGTATATATAGTATATTGATATATATATATGTATAACACTGGTGCCCGTCTAACCGAAAAGTACCAAATTTTGCCTTGTTTTGAGAATCTGCACCAATTAAGAGGAAAAAATTCTGACTAAGTTTAGCTGTGGTACTTAAATAATTACTAGAATTTCTATGAGTTAATGAATTTAATGTTATTTGATGCATGTTTTTTTTTTTTTTAAATTTGCAAAGTGAAATTTAGGCTTTGTTTTTTCTGATTAAAAAAAAATCTGACTGTAATATGTTTCCCCATTAAATTTAGTGAATGGTCCATATATTTCATTTAGTTATTTAATAATGGGTATTTTTTGCGAATCTAAAGAATCTCTTACTTTTATTTTCAATAATTAAATTCAAAACAGATTTTTTTTTCTTTTTTTTTTCTACAGCATAAAATAGATAATTTTTTCTCCTCACATTTCCATTCTTTCTTTCGAATGTTTATATATTATTTATTTGTGTTAAAAAATGTTCAAAACCTTGTATTTCCTGTCCTAGGTTAATTTTAACCAGTTTAAATATTTATATTGGCACTTTTAAATACACAAATGTTTAACAGAACTTAAATTTGTTTCTATAGTCTGAAAGATTTAATTGCACCTGCCTTGTATAGACACCTTCTGATAAAGGCAGGGTAATGTTCGTTAGTATGAAAGCAGATGTTTTGAAATCAAATTAATAAAATTATTGTCATTCTATTGTTTCTTATCATAGAAGAATGATCTAACTTTTACTGTGCTACTAAAAATATAATCTGATTGTTACATACTTTATAGTTTATGATATGTATAAATATTTTTCTGCTTTATTGTTTTAATATGGAGCCTGATATTAAACCTTCTACTAGTCTTCAGGCTTGCAGTATTGTAATATTAACTGGTTTAGAATGTCACAAAACTAGCTATAGAAATAACAGAGAAATAGACTACATTGATAATCCCTGTGATTCAGGAAAAGAACTTTTATTAGTTAGTACTATTGCATTTATAAAACAACAATTAAGTGAAAACCATTTGATTAATATATGTGAGCATCACATAATTTCGATCTTAATAAAATATGAATTATATAAATGTGGAGATCCATTTAAGCGGCATAAAATGCAAGTGAAAAAAGCAATTAGGGCAGTTAATATAGATTTATATACGGCCGAAAAAGTAAACCAAAGTTGAAAGTTATGACTATTTTTCCGAAATTTTGTGACTTTATGAAAAAGTCTCTACACAAAAAGGCAAATTAAATTTCCAATTTGTTTTTGTATCAAATAACATTAAATGCAGAAACTCATAGAAACTCCAGTAATTATTTAAGTACCACAGCTAAATTTAGTCAGATTTTTTTTCCCCCTAATTAATGCAGATTTTCAAAACAAGGTAAAATTTGGTAATTTTCGGTTAGACGGGCACCAGTGTTATACATATATATATCAATATACTGTATATATACATACATATGTACATGTATAATACATCTGTATTTATATAGATCTATACGTATGTACATATGTAAAAATAAAACACGCATCCGGCTAATTGGAAAGTACCCAAAATTTTTATATAAACCATGTGAAAGACATCATTTTTATTTCACAGATAGAAATCCCAAAGTGTAAATTTTTATTTAAAACAAAAAGAAATTGGAAATTTCATTTGCTTTTTTGTGTGCATATGTAATATATAAAAATAAGGCACCTATCCGGCTAATTGGAAAGTACCCAAAAATTTTGCGTAAGCCATGCGAAACACATCATTTTTATTTCATAGATAGAAAGCACAAAATGTAAACTTTTATTTAAAACAAAAAGAAATTGGAAATTTAATTTGCCTTTTTGTGTACAGCCTTTTTCGTGAAGTCACAAAAATTTGGAAAAATAAACATAACTCTCAACTTTGGCTGACTTTTTTATCCTAAATATTACAAGTAAATTTTTTAAATATTTTTTATTAAAATTTGCATCTTTTTATCTTCTTACAGTGAAATTTTAGGATGATTCATGTTTTAGATCCAGAGAAACAATTTTTTGATGATGGAACTGCAATCTCAGAATACAGACTGAGATTTGAGAAACCCCCAAGAATTGGACTCCCTATATCTCACAAACCATGAGGTCTAGGAAGGAAAAATTTCTGATGGAATCATTTCATGATAGAATTAGTATGTACACAAAGTTTCATCCAAATCCCTGTCGGTCGGGTTACAAATGGGGGAAAAATTGGTTGAATTGACATGGAATGACCCAGTAGGGATTTCGTCTTTATTTAAATGCATTTTTATCTTTCTTAAAACTTATAATTCAAAATACACATTTATAAAAATACTTTGCAATTTTATTAGAAATATTGAAAAAAAAATAGTTATTTATTATTTATTATTTATTATTTGTTATTACTATTTTCTTTTTTGAGTTAGAATAATTTAGAAAGGGAAAAAATCCTCGGTATTAGTGAGAATTTTTATCGATTTTCCCTCGTTGAATCATGAAATACACATTTTGAACCAAACCTCAAAAGCTCCCATAGTTTAGTCAGTAGGGTACTCTTTCATTATCAAAAGGTCTCTGGTTCAAACCCCGGGGGAGGCTAGTAACGAAAAATAAATAATAGTTGTTCTTGTAACAGTAGCAGTTAACAGTTCTTGTAACAGTTGTTCAAAATTACTCGGGGAGAAAAAAAAAATTCCTTTCAAACTCACTGAAGACTGAGTGATTTAAAAAACTGAATTAAATCAGTATCATTAAAAATAAATCTACAGCGTCTGGTGTATTATTAACGATGTTAATTTGCAGAGTCTATTGTAAATTTTCTGAATAACTTCTGTTATTTAAGGATGTTCTCAACTGCTCCAATTAACAAGCGCAAAACGTTTTGACACATTTACAAATTCGTTTTTTAACAGAATCATATAAAATTAGAAGGCCTGACTATGGAAGCGATTTCGAATCAAACTTAGTTTTCCATTTTATGATAATTAAATTACCTATCCAGTTCTAAGCTATTTCGTTTACGTATTCACCCGTTTTTCTCCTGCTTTTCAATCGGTTTTTCTGCTTTCTTCGGGAAATGTGTTCAAAAACGTCAACTTTGAAGACTTGTTATGAAAGATCTATTGCGTTTGCAACGAAACAGAAAACTGAGTGCAACTAGACAGTTTCTGAATAACAACACCTGCTAGTTTCATGCATTTCCGAACAAAAACAAATTAAAACTTATGTAACAAAGTTGCCCTTTTTGATTTAAGAACACCTTTAACAGAATTTCTGTTTTTCTAATCGCTGTAATTTTACATATGTCTTAAGATAATGGATTACCCGTAGGTTCTCTGTAATTTCACAGAAAATTTTGTAACAGTGCATAGGAAAGACTGGAAATACTTGATCCCTGCTTTCTGTTATTATTTTTTTTATTCTCACTTATAATTTGACATTTTTAAGAATCCCCCCCCCCCCCCCAAAGGGGATCAAGTATCCTTACATAAAGAGATATTTGATCCCTGTCAAAAATCAAGCTAATATTGTTTCATTCAGCATACATAGCAGTATTGTATGTTAGTATTAAACATTTAATTTTTCTTTCTTTCTTTTATGACTATAAGATGAATATTTAAGCACTTTGTTGATGACTTGAGATGTAGATATTTATAAAAACTATAAATGCAATTTAATTAAAAAAGTAGCTAAAATGAAAACTTTAAAAATTAAAGCTAGAAAGAAATCAACGAATAGTTAAGCATTATTTTAATAAATATTTCTATGCAATAATATAAAGTAAAAGTAATGAATAAAGCTTTCAAAAAATAATGGCATAGTCTCATTATCAACAGCTATTTTGAAACTTTGAAAAGTCTAAGTGAAATGTTATAGTTGTAGCAGTTCTTCAAGTTTCTCCTATCATAAGTGGATTAGGCGGCGTAAAATAATATATTATCTTATTTTGAAGTTAAACGGGGCTATCTTTAGTTAGATAGTATTGCATGGACAAAGATTTAGGGTATCAATAGATTCCAGTTCCCTTACATACTCAAAATACACACCTCAGATAAGGCAAATAAAAGAATATTACTCTCTATCTAAGAAGATCGTAAATGTTATGGGAAGGGAAAGTTTTGGATGAGATGGATCCTGGTAGGTAACTTTTTGGGGAAATGAGTGGTAGAGAGAATTACCAGTTCTGGCGTAGACATCAAGGTATGTAATCGATCTTTCCTGAATAGAGTTTTCGAACGAAAAGTGTTTTGAGGTGCGTACAAGAGCGTAGGCTCTGGAGTATATAGCCGGCGTAACGGGAAGATCAAGAGTGATCTCCGATAAATTTATTTTAACTAACGTAATATGAGAGGGATGTAAAATATTTTAATAAGTGCTGGGACGATTTCACAGAAAGTATTCACTGTATGTGATTAATATCGGACGAAATCTTCTATATCAGCGTTCTTAATTGTAAATATTTTTTTGAGGTATGTAAATAATGTGTAACTAAACTGTTCGTTAATTTTAATTAGTACGTTAACATTATTTTGATAATTCTTCTCACAGCATGTCCGATATCACATAGTTACAATGGTGGAGACAGCGTACCAAAATAAAAAAAAACATTCTTTGAAGTAGTATGTATTAATAAAGAATGCAACATACATTATTAGTATTTTATGTTTTTCCATCATTATTTATTGCAATTGAACTAAAAACATGAGCATTTGATCAATATTGTAATAAAAAAAAAGCGCTTCAAAAGTAGGCAAACTCCTTTACCGTTAAATTAAAGTCCTCTCCAAGAAAATTAAAAAAGAAATACAAAAGTTTATTAAATATTTCAATAAATACTATTTTAAACAAAACTCAGCTCTAAACTAAAATTGTTAATATATTCCTTCATATATTGCTTGTTAAACAACTCCCAAAAATTTCAATCACTTGCCTCGGACTTGCCATATTTTGAAAACCACTACTTAAATGGCTTTTATTTTACTTAGATTGAGTAAGTTAATCGATCATATAAAAAAAAATTTTTTATCGATAAATTGTCAACATTATAAAGCCATTCTTCCCAGTAGGTCTAAAAGTGTTCTGTGATTTTGAAGTTTCTTCAAACGTCAGACTCAAGAAACTTGAAAAACGTCACTGTCAAATAGTTGATAAATTTTGTGTCACAAATAATAATTTTCGTGTCATAAGCTCTTGGTAATTTTTTTCTTGTCACGCTCATGAACATTTCACGATGGGAAACGTATAGTTGAATACTTATTTTTCTTTATTTTGTTATTATTACTTTTTTCTATCTTTAAAAGAAAAAGTATTGGATTCGTGATTTTTTTTTCAAATTCCGGTTTTCGACGAATTTACATGTTTTAGAAGTCAGAGATTCCAAAATTCACCATTTTACAAATGTCTGTCTGCGAATCTGTCAGTCTGTTTATATGCGACATAACATTTGTGAGCGCTCTATCTCAAGAATTAATGCATGGAAATTCACAAAATATTATATTCAGATGAACCTTGATATAAACTAGATCTGATTAGTTTTTGATATATATTGTCCAACAGGTGGCGCTGCTATGCTGCCTTTATGACGGTTTCTACTATAGCGATATCACAAGAAATAATGGACGGATTTTCATAAAACATCAGATTCCATTAGTCCTTAATATAATATGGTTCTGATTATGTTTAATGTAAAACGCACAACAGGTGGTGCTGGTATGCGGTATTATTCAAGATTATCGCAATAACTCTATCTGAAAAACTAATCCACTAATTTTCATCAAACTTCAGATTCAGTTAATCCTTGATATCAATTCTCTGGGTTTTGGAGTAATTCGCTTAATATGTGGTGTTGCTATTCGGCATTATTCATGATTATCGCAATAGCTCTATCTCAGGATCTAATGCATGAATTTTCATCAAACTTCAGATTCAGTTAGTCTTTGATATAAATCAGTATTCATAAGTTTTTGGAGTAAATCTTTCACTAGATGGCACTGCTATGCAGCAGTATTCATGATTATCGCAAAAGCTGTATTTCAGAAACTAGTGGACAAACTTTCATAAATTCAGTTAGTCTCTGATATAAATTAGTATTCTTTAGTTTTTAGAGTAAATCACTCAAAAGGTGAAGCTTCTATCCAGTTTTTTTTACGTTTTCTACGATAATTCGATCTCAAATACTAATGCTTGGATTTTTATGAAATAAGTTGTTGCTGTTTAGATTTTGGTGTAAATTACCTAACCAGTGGCTGCCATATGTTTAATTTTTTTGGAAGTATTAATGTGCATGAGCTAGAAGAAAGTTTTGGCATTGTCACATCCGACTAGTTTATTTCTAGCGACTGCGTAATTCTATTATTTTCATTTGTTTAAAAATACATTGTTATTAAAAACTGTAAATTATTGTTTCTATTATGAAAGCTTTCTCCGTTTAAATTTACATTAAATACTTTTTAATAAGTGATTTATCACATTGCTAACTAAGCGTAGAACCAAAAACGTGAAAAATGTCCAACCGGAAATCTAACCCGGAACCCTTGAAATAGCGCTCCAAATTCTGTATCATATAAAATACGAGAAGCGCTATTCCAAGGGTTCCGGGTTTGATTTCCGGCATGAACATTTTTAATTCTATTGGTTTTACGCTTTGCTAACACTGTGATGAATCACTTATTGAAAAATATTCAATAATTTCAAACGTAATCTAACTGTCGATAATTAATTGAAATATTTAAAAATTAAGTCTACATTTATTGCATTTTACCTGAATCAATATTATTTTTTAAATACAAATTAATACGCGACTGATGAATTAAATTTTGGAATAAAATGTGTGATCCCATTTGTGATGTGACTGATTTTTATTTAATAATTACATTATAATGCTTTTCTTTAAATAAAATTTTATTTGAGAATTTCCTTGACTTATTGTAGGTATTTAAATTTCGATTTTAAAAAAATGCCTATAATTGTAACATAAATACTTGATTTTACAACAGTTTCTCATTTGCAACATTCGGTATTAGATACACTATATGGCCAAAGGTGACTGATCACTTGTGATTTTACACATTTTGTTAAATATCTAGGGTAATACATGAGGAAGTATCCTGAAACTCTCAAGCTGTTACCAGATTCACGAACTTTGCGCGCAACAAACTTTTCAGCCGATTTTAACCCCAACTTTTTCCTGTTCAAAGCGAGAAAAAGGTTACTTGGAAAAAGTCGGAGAAAAAGGAGGAAAACCAGCATTACTAGTACCAATCGTTAATATTTATCATATATTCGTATCAATCGCTTATCTCTGATTGGTTGAAATGTTCGATGTTGGATGAAAAGTCTCGTCTAGTGGAGACCTTTTTTGGAATTGCAGAAAAAAGTTGGAGGACATTGCTGGTTGCGAATTCGCGGTTTATCGGACCGCGTTATTTCGGGCTTCTACTGTATTTAGGGTAGTTGAAGAGTGTTGAACTTATTTATGGTATCACACTTGGATATTGTTAATGAAATAAGAAAATTTAAGTTCATTTTGGTATGTAAATGATCCCTTAAGCAAATTTTATATATATCATCTAAAAGTAGATTTTATTTTAAATCGGTTCAGAACAATACTTTTCTAATACAATAACTTGTTGCAGAGCTATGGGGTGTTTATTATTTTTTTCCACGACTGTACGGGCTGCAAAAAGAGACGTCACAGGCAGAATGTGTCCCGCGACCCGCTACTTGGACCACATTGTGTTAGTGATACAATTGTACTTTAGAGAAAATAAATAGCTTCATGCCTTTTTTTTCTAGAGTATATCTATATATAATTACAGTATATAAACACTATTTTTCGTTCTGGAAATTCAATACATTTTATTTCATTTCAATATTTTGTATCTTTTTATGCTGCGATTTCAATTTTATAAAATAACTCCCAGGTATAGAATCACACATACATATATATCAGAGCCAAAAATATTTATCATAGTTTATAGCCGTACTGCTGTGCTTTATTAACAGTTATTATATTGGTCTATCACAGTATTCCAGACTTTCTGGTGATTCGAAGGGACACTTATAGCAACTAACTGGTCGTAAAAGTAATTGTTATTTGATGTGCCCTACGTGATCTGTATTTAGTATTACTGAAAAATATATATTGATAGGCTCAAGATATTTTATCAAAAGGTAAAGTTGTAAAATTTTATTTTGTATAGTAAGAAAAAAAGCAGTTTCGGTCTTCTGATACATATGTATATATCAGTACTGATAATATATATATGAATACTGATATATATGAATAATACTGATACATATGACTAGATATAACACACATATATAGATTATACATTAAATATGATGCATGCAGTAGCGGCTCGTCAGGGAGGGCTGCATCAGATTTTTCATACCACTAAAATTTAACAGAATCTTTCATATTATTTATTCGACAAATTTTGTTGATTAAATAAAACTAGAATAACCGTACAATTTTAGTGGTGTGAATAAATCGATGCAGCACCCTCTGACGAGCCGCTACTGGATGCATGGAAAGAAAATTGTATAATATTAAGTATGAAATATGGAGTAATCGCATCTTTGAAAAAGAAGTATTTTAGAGAGATATGAGAACATGATTTTTCAGCATAAAATTACAAATTTCGTCGTAATAGTTTCGCATAATGTAATTTAAATGAACCAGTAGTAGTAAAATATATAATATTGGTATACCAGTGGTTTCTTTCGATGACCGTGCGGGATGAAAAAAGAAAAGAAAAAAAAAAAGCGCCACAGGTCGAATGTGGCCTACGATCCGCTAGTTGGACCACACTGTGTTAGTGCATATCATGTTTGCGTTTATGATACAAATGTACTTGAGAGAAAATGAATAAGTCCATATTCTATTTTCTTGAGTATATACTTATTTATAGTGTATAATCACTATTTTTCATTCTGGAAATTCGATATATATTATTTCATTTCAATATTTTGTATCTCTTTAAGCTGCGATTTCAATTGCATAAAATAACTCCCATATATAGAATCAGACACACATATATATCAGAGCCAAAAATATATATCATAGTTTATAGCCGTACTGCTGCGCTTCATTAACAGTTATTATATTGGTCTATCACAATATTCCAGACTTTCTGGTGATTCGAAGGGACACTTATAGCAACTAACTGGTCGTAAAACTAATTGTTATTTGATGTGCCCTATGTGGTCTGTATTTAATATCGCTGAATAATATATATAGATAGACTCAAGGTATTTTATTAGAAGGTAAAATTATAAAATTTTATTTTGCATAGAAAGAAAAAATACAAGCAGTTTCTGTTTAATGATGTATTTATATGTATATATATAACTACATGTACAGTGGCGGTCAAATATTTCCGGCCAGCAAAAATTTTTCAGTTAATTTGTAAATATACCCATATGAAGAGGAATCTCAAAGCGATACTTATACATTATATTGACATATTAGTTAGGAACTTAATTATAGAATAACGTGTAAATATCAATAAATTTTTTGACAAAATTAAATATAAAAGAAAACGCATGTTCTCAAAAGTTTCCGGCCACTTATCATTCTTTAGTTTTTTTCTATCCATAAAGTGTTTTTTGGCTGTGTTTATGAATGAAGCAACGTGTATAGCATAGTTTGAATTCAAATTTGAAAAATTCAACAATTATTGTTCATAAATGAGTGATTAGTTTGTCGATAAAAGGCCAATCTCCTCGAGATATTGCAGCTAAGTTATCGATCGGTAAAATCGACTGTAAACAATATTTACAAAATTATATAAAGATGGTTATGGCTTTCAGGACGTTCAGAGGTCCGGGAGATCCTGGAGAATTACTATTCCTGAAGACAGAATTATCAGGAGAAAAACCATTGATAACCCTCATGAAAATTCCGTCGCAATATACTGCGATTTATGGAATGAAAATATTGCTGAAATAAGTTAGTTTACCGTGTTATGATGCTGACGTGATACAGAACTTTATGGAAGAGTCGGTGTTAAAAATTTTTAGAGGTAAAACAAATACCGACGTACCCTACTTTCATTTTCCAAGGAACACAAAGTCTGGTCAAGTGAAAACTGGAAAAAAGTTCTGTTTTTCCATCAATCGAATTCGAAACAGTTTTGGAAGTGATGGCAGACACAACGTCCAACACAACGATGACCTAACAACAAAAGATATGGTTCGACTTATGTTATTCCTACAATGAAGCATGGCGGGAGACACGTTATGCCGTGGGGAGTATTTTCTTCAAAAAGTGTCGGTCCGTTATTTGAAATCCACAGCCAGGTGAATTATACAATGTATAAGGATATCTTGCAAGACTATTTTCTGAATTATTAGAGAAAAAAATTTAATCACATCTATTTTTCTTAATATGATAACGACATAAATAATCTTTGCAAACCTCGATAAGCAATGGTTTTCGCACAAAAAAATTTCGTTTTTGAAATGATCAGCCCAAGCGCCCAGCATGAATCCAATAGAAAATCTTTGAAAAGAAGTTGACAAAAGTCTGCGGAACTATAAATATTCCAACTCAGCCGAAATTTGGCCAAAATTGCAAGAAATGGGGGAAAAACATACCATAGACGATCTTTAACCGTTGGTTGTATGAATGTCACGTTGCTGCTCCGCAGTACTTTTTGCTAAAGCTAATAAAATAGTAATATGATAAAATACTAATCGTAAATGTTTATCACTGTAATTTTCTATTACAATACCACTTTTTTACAAACTTGTGAAGCTGCCCGGAAACTTTTGAGAACATGCGTTTTCCTTTATACTTAATTTTGTCAGTTAAATTTATTGATATTTACATGCTCTTCTATAAATAAGTTCCTAACTATTATGTCAATAAAATGTATAAATATCACTTTGAGATTCTTCTTCCTATGGGTATATTTACAAATTAACTGAAAAATTTTTGCTGGCCGGAAATATTTGACCGCCACTTTATATATATCAAATATTACAATGTTGTATGTAAAGAAAATTCAAGTATCATATCAGGTGTGAAATATGGAGAAAATCGCATTTGAAATATAAGTACTTTAGAGAGCTATTACGACAATATGATTATTTAGGTGCTTTTGTAATTATTTAAATACGCAGCAACTATAATTGTCGTTCAGTCCATTCGTCTATCTTTCTGTCCGTCTATCTCCGCATATAAAAACGTAAAAACTAACCAATCGAATCGTCTGAAATTTAAAATATATAATTATTACACAATTTTGTCGAATCATTCTAAATTTTATGGAAACCGAATGCGTAGTTCAATAACAGAGACAATCAAAAATATTCCGTAACATTACGGTCAATGGGAAAAAAGTTTCAAATTTTTTGGGGCGTGTTTTAATTACATTAAACCATTTCACATTTTATGAAATTGATATATGTTGCTGCGGTTTAATACAAAATACTTCCTAAAATTAAAAATTCTAAAATAAATAAATAAATAAATAAATAAACTTTTGATCCGAAGGATTTAATGCAAATATAATTTTTTTTGTTCAAACTATCCAATATAAATAGGATTAAGTTAAAAATATGAAGTTAATTTTACTAATAATTCTAATGCAAGTTTTTGGAAACTTTATGTTCAGTTCGAATTAACCGACTCTTCGAATTATCTAAATCCATCACATGTGTTTATCATCTTTTATAATGATTCTGCTTTGCCTCGTTTGCTGTTATAATATCGGTCTATCACAATATTTCAGACATTTTGGCAATTCAAAGGGACACCTATAGAACTAAATGATCATAACATAATTCTTATTTGATGTACTGTACGTGATCGGTATTTTAAATTACTTAATAATGTATATAAATGGCCTCTCTGGCTTTTATTAGAAGGTGAAACTGTAAAATTTTACTTACCTGAACATCATAATAGTGCAGTTTTGGTCTAGTGATAAAGATAGATGGCTCCGACTGCACTCACAGAAAATTAATACATATTAGCAAATATGAAACAAGGCAGTTGATGAAATAGTATTTTAAAGAGACTGTATGAATACCGGACAAAATTTAGACAAGGTGTAACTTTTTAAAGCAAAGTTGGGACAGTTTAAACTTTAAACTAACTGGTTTTTTTGTCTAAAAAACAATTTTTAAAAAAATAAGAAATCTATTGCATTTTCTCATTTTTCTTTGTAATTTATGCGATTCAAATTATTGGATATAAATAATTTCTACTTTTAACACTTTATTTCAGCAGTAAGCATTAAATATAGAGGATTTAAGCCATTTTTTTTTATGTATAGGATTAACATCAGTATGCGTTAGTGAACATATTTAAAGAAAAAGCTTCAAACAAGTGAATTGATCAAAGATAAAATAGATTAAAAATATTCAATATTTAGTATAAAAATTTAATTTTTTTTAAGAATGCAGATCATTTAATGTAATTAATAACATAACTCAATGATCTTTAAGATTTTGCTCAAACTATAAAAGAAATTTTTCTTGATTGGAGAGATTTTCTTGAAGAATTAAAATCAAAACATGAAGTCGAATAAGAGAGTATTCAAAGACTGGGTGCTAGTTATAGCATTTTAATAATAACAATCATATTTTTTTCTATTATCTGCTAAATCTAATGACCAAAAAATGTTGAAATCAAATTGTCACTCAAAATACAAAATTCCAAGAAATATTAGAAATTTATTATTTGAATAACCGTGGAAAAGAATATTATATTTATCAAACTACATCCAAATGTTCATTATTAGTAATCCGAAGATTGTTTATAAAGATTTTCAGAGTATCAATGTTTCACTGTGTAGATCAGTTTATTCTTTGAACATAAGACTGTTTGCTAATACTGTTTAAATTAAAATATGATTTTTTTTTTCAATTTTCTACATAAATTCACTATAATTATTTAATTAAAATTAATTTAAAAAGAAGTTGCATTACTTATAATCCAACAAACTTTTTATCAATAAATATGCATGTATATGTAATAAAAAAAAGGTTGTTTAAAAACAAAAACCTGGTTTAAACCAAAAAGGCCGGGTTTCTTTATTTTTTTTTTCCAAAAAAAAAAAAAAAAAAAAAAAAAAACTTTTTTTTTTTGCCAATCTTGATTTAATGTCGATGCGCAAGTATAAAATTTATTGGGTGTTTGAAATACATATACAAAGAAAAAAAACCCTGTAAAATAACTTTCAAGAAAACTGGAATCCATAGATTATGTAACGGTAGCAATAAAACTTCATGTACCAGAATCGGTTACATGAAGTTTTGCTGTTACACTTACATAAAACGTTCTGGGAACGTTCTACATAATGGAATGTTTTTGTGTGGTTCTGTAAATTAATAACAAATATTCGTTGCACTACAGATGATATAGAATGTATATCTTATACTATAATGCGAGCAAAAATTGTGTGTGTGTGTGTGTGTGTCTGTGTGGGTAAATTTTATCTCAAAAACGGCTCTAACGATTTTCGAAAAAATCTTATACTATAATGCGAGCAAAAATTGTGTGTGTGTGTGTCTGTGTGGGTAAATTTTATCTCAAAAACGGCTCTAACGATTTTCGAAAAAATTTGGATTTTACCATTTTCGGGCACGAGAAGACCATTGGGCTAGGTCACATGTTCGAGAAAATTCGATTATTGGGTCATTTTGGGTCATAATGGGTCAAGATCAAGCTATTTATATCTAGAGAACGGCTGGATCGATTTTAAGGAAATTTTCTATCCAATCGCTTTTTGGCACAACAAAACTATTGGCCTGGGTCACATGTTCGAAAAATTTCGATTACTGGGTCATTTTTGGGTCATTATGGGTCAAGCCATTTTTATCTAAAAAACGGCTCTAACGATTTTGTCCAAATTTTATATTGTATCGTTTTAGATTACAAGAAGACCATTGGGTTAGGTAACATGTTCGAGAAAATTCGGTTAGTGGGTCATTTTTGGGGTCATTGTGGGTCATGCTATTTTTATCTAGAGATTTTCTCACGCAATTTTGACTAAAAATTGCATTCTATGGTTTTCGGGCACGAGAAAAACATTGGGCTAGGTTACATGTTCAAGAAAAGATTTTAATGGGTCATATTGGGTCATTAAGAGTCTGGGTCAAGCTATTTATATTTAAAGAACGGCGTGATGGATTATAACGAAATTTTGTATGTAACAGTTTTTTGACATGAGACAAGTAATGGGCTAAATCACATGTTTGAGAGATTTCGACTATGAGGGTCATTTGTGGGTCATGATGGGTCATAATGGGTCATGGTCAAGCTATATCTAAATAACAGATGGATCGATTTTAATGAAATTTTGTATGCAACATTTTTTTGGCACGATAAAATCATTGGACTAGGTTACATGTTCGAAAAATTTCGATTAATGGGTCATTTTGGATCATAAAGGGTCTGGGTCAAGCTATATATAATTAAAGAACGGCAGGATCAATTTTAACGAAATTCTGTATGTAACAATTTTTAGAAACGAGAAAACTAATGGACTAAGTCCTATATTCGAGAGCTTTCGATTATAAGGGTTATTTGTGGGTCTTAATGGGTCAAGGTCAAGCTATATCTAAAGAATGGGTGGGTCGATTTTAACGAAATTTTGTATACAACATATTTTTGGCATGAGAAAATCATTGGAGTAGGTCACATGTTCGAGAAATTTCGATTAGTGGGCCACTTTTGGGTCATTCTAATTTTATCTAGACAACGTTTCGCACAATTTTGACTAAATTTTGTATTTTATCGTTTTCGGGCACAAGAAAATCATTGGGTTATGACAGATTTTTGAGAAAATTCGATCAATGGGTCATTTTGGATCATAAGGAATCAAGGTCAAACTAACTATATCTAAAACACGGCTCAATCGATTTTATCTAAATTTTGTATCTAATGTTTTTCGGCATGTTAAAACTAATGAGCTAGGCCACACGTTCGAGAGATTTCGATTATAAGGGTCATTTGTTGGTCATGATGGGTCATACTAATTTTATATAGAAAATGGTACTCACCATTTTGACTATACTTTGTATTATATCGTTTTTGAGCAAGAGAAAACCATTTGGATGGACACATGCTCGCGAAAATTCGATTAGTGAGTCATTTTGGGTCTTAATGAGCTAGGGTCATTCTAATTATATGTAACAACAACTCAATCAATTTTACCTAAATTTTGAAACAAAACGTTTTTTGTCACGAGAAGACTATTGGGCTGAGTCGCATGTTAAACAAAATTATATTAGTGGGTCATTTCGCTTCATTGCTGAATGCTGCCAAGCTAATTTTACCTAAAAAATGGCTTAAACGATTTTGATTCAATTTTATATTCTACTGTTTTTGATTACCTGAAGACGATTGAGCTATGGCACATGCTTGATCAAATTTGATTAGTGGCTCATTTTGGGAAATACGGGTCAGGGTCACGAGAATATGACAAAAGCCAATAACTTGGTGATATTTGACAAAATATCGGCGACATATGGCTAAAAAATCGACTATAAAAATTACGAAAACCAAAACACGTATTTGGAGCCAAATGAAAGAATGCCTCCAAATTTGGCTATATCTAGCAGAAAATATTGTCTTTCAGAATGTAAAGAATTTTTTTTATACATTCTTACGAGGATTCGAGATGCATGGTTAAACCAATCAGAGTCGAGCTAAAAAAGTGATTTAGATCGATGTCCTTTCGTTGTAAATTTTAAAATAAAGTAAAATTTATTAACATGCGCATAAAAACATAGTTTTCTTATTGATTGTTTTTCTAAATAAACAACATGTTTTACAGTAATAATACCGAGTGAATGACACAGTGAAAATACTATATCGAGTTGAACACAAAGTTAATTTTGACCGAGCTAAGCTCGGTCTCCCCTGCTAGTTTTAGTATATACTTCATTGATATACATAAACTTTATTATGCTCGAAACAGTCTAATATCGTTAAAATGCACTTGAAACTGTTTTTTTCCCATTGACCGTAATGTAATGGAATAGTTTTGATTGCCATTGTAATTGAACTATACATACGAATTTCATAAAACTTGAAACGGATCGACAAAATTACATATCAATTATATATTTTAAATTTTAAAAGATTCGGTTCGGTAGTTTTTGCGTTGTCATATGCGGACGTATTGAACGACGACTATAGGTGCTACGTATTTACATAATTACAAATGCACCTAAATAGAAATGTTGCAGTGTATTTCTGTTGTGTTGCTAATGTTGTCAACGTGTATAAAAAGGATTTTTCTTTTTTCTTTTCTTTTTTTTTTTTTTTTTTGGGGGGGGGGGGGGGTTGGGGTTGGTATGAGACAGAAATAAAAATAGCCGTCAGTAGTATAGCTCTTCTGATAACTGCACTTTTTTACCATTACACACACTGTGTGCTAGTGTACTACGCGTGTTTTTGCCACGGAAATGCATACGCACGATATGCAATTCATTTTGAATGAGTTAATAAAAACACCTGCCAATTTGATATGTGAAAAATGAATTAAAAAATGTATTGGAAAGTTACAAATTTCGATTAGAGGATAGCTTTAACCCTTTCGGGTCTGAATTTTTTTTTCAGTATTTAGAAAAAGTTACTTTTACGCTAATAACATTAACACAAGCTATACAAATAGATTAATTAGTATTTAACGAATATTTCACTGTCTGAACGATAACGAATGGGATTGTTTTATGTACTATTCAATTCATATTTATATGACAATAGGCTGAGGAAGAATTTTTCGAGATGATTAGAAAATATGGTATTACAACAAGATTTAACATATATTACGAATTTCTAATACTTTTTGTGCTTTATTACACACGATTCTTTAAGGAATGTAACTTTAATTTTAAATTTAAAGAGTAAAATATATGTTTAAAATAAAAGAATTGCAAACGACACGAAGAGAAATAAACAAATAATTATTCTTTTGTTATTATTAAATACCTAAACATAAATGAAGTCATGTAGTAAATGCATAGACATAATACTAACATTATTATTTTTAAATGGTAGCAAAAGTATGTCTTAAAACAAAATAATATTCTATTAAAATGCATGTACTATTAATAGTACAACAGATCCGAAAGGGTTATGAATTGCTCAAATTACATGGATATTATTTTAATCGATGATATGTTAAGCGGAATCGAACTGAAAAACTGTTTTGTCTCATTTTGTTATTTTATCTCTTTTTGGCATCGTACAGCACTGGACCTAGCAACTCAATCCAGGAATAAAATCTCTTTTCAGGGAATTAATACACACATTTCAATATAAACTTAAAACTCTTATCTTTATATGCTAATGAGTTATTATGGAAGGGAACGTCACTTAAGGAACCCATACAAGTTAAAAGAATGAATCTACAGTAGACTCCCCGGTTATCCGACATTCACAAGGCCTGGCATATGTCGGAAAATGGAATTGATTGGAATATTTGAAGAACATTATAAAATGGTTTTTTTAATTGAACAAGAGTTAAACTACTTTAATTAAAAATAGTAAAAATAAAATTATAAACAACATTTTTTTTGTAATTACAGGGCATTTGCCGAATGAGCAATTTGTATCAAAACGTAATCAGTACAATATTAAATCAAGTACTAACTAAATATAAAGTTTTATGCAAATCAATACACTAGTTCTTAAGATATGGCTATTGTGAAAATTGTGAATAATGTAGCATAACAGCACCATCTGCTGAGTGATATATACCAAATACTACTTAGATCTAGTTAATATCAAGGTCTAACAGAATCTAAAGTTTTGTGGAATTCCATGCATTAGTTATTGAGATAGAGCACCCACAAAATTTTTGTCACATACAGACAGACAGTCATTTTGTAAAAACATGTTTTTCGGGTTCTCTGACCCCTAAAACGTGTAATTCCGTCGAAAACTGAATTTCGAAAATTTTCACGAATCCAATATTTTCTTCTTGCAAAGGTAGAAGAAAATAAAAATTCTTGACATATTTTCTTTGTAATTTGCTTGCATTAAAATTTCTGATTTTGCGTAATAGAGACGTTGTATTGCATCGTATTTCTTCATGATTTTTAAACCGTTTTCGAAAAGGCAATTAGAGTATCTATGGACAATGACCGATTTACAAATTTGGGGGCCATGGGCACAGATGCTTACGGGGGCCCCCTTGCATCGATACTTACAGGGGAATTGACTAAAAAAATGTTAAAAGATAGTTACTAAAGTAACTATTATTGACATTAAAATATGTAATTAAAAATTAAATTTAATATTCAATAACTTATTTTTAAATAATTATTTCACTATTATGAAATTTTAATGAGTAGAAGTTTTATACTAAACTGTGTGGTGCTAATTATCTTTTCGTATGCAAGTCTATGTATCTGGAATGACAAAGTATGCAACAACTAATAATAAAGAATTTTCGACATCAAAAAAGCTACAATTATTTAAAGTATCAGGCCTGCAACCTATGCTGACCAATACTCAAATTTTCTGAAGATAACAGGAAAAAAATTAAACAAGAATTAAGAACATAATATATTTTTTAAATTTCATTTTTTCAGTTATTTATAAAGTTTCAAAAATTCACAAGGGTAAAAGAAAATATTCACTTTAACAAAATAATGTTTCAGACAAAATATACAATGTTATAAAAATGCAACATGAGCAAGATAGAATGTAGAATGAAATGTAAAATTTCATTGGATATTAAAACTACATCAGATTTTGGACAATAATTGAAAAACTTTCAGCAGCATTTGGGGGCCCCTGAATTAAAATCAGGGGTCCTGGAACTATGCTTCGAATGCCCTGGCATAAATCTGGCACTTTCTATGGATGTTTGTACCTGCGGATTCCTCGTGATTTCCGAAAATTGTCGATTTATTTTAAGCGATTTTTGTGACAAAATTTTGGAAGATTTAATAAGATTTTTCAAGCACTTTAACAATATTTTAAATACTTAATAGCATTTTTACAATGACCAATGCTTTGTATAATTGATTGTGAGTTAAAAAAATATAAATTTTTATGCTGAATTTTAAAACCTATAAACAAAAGTGAATAATGAAACATGTAAAGGATTTTGGTTGACTTAGTGTATCATAAAATTTGACTTCGGATGACCAAGAACAGTTTACTGTATAGTTAATAATAATAATAATTTACTGCATGAAAAACAAATTTTAATTTGCCCTACTGTCAATTTATCTTCTTGTTCTTCTGTTTTTTTCTACCTAATAATCGTCATATCCGTATATTCACAATTAATAAAAACTATGCAATTAATAAAAGGCAAACTTAAATGGTAATAAAACAAGTAAAAAAAATCATGCGTTAGCATAGATTATGAAGCACTTTCCAACACTTCATGAAATCTTTAACAAAACTTCGTTAATTAGGGAAATAAGGGTATATAGCCCAATATGCATTCCAATACTTTTGAATAGCCCTGTATTTGATCTGTCAGTTGATTTACATATTATATGATGTTAAAATTTAGTTTAGCAAGAAAAAAGCTTAAAATTTCTTTTTGAGCAGTTTGTTACTAACAAATGGGAAACATACTTGAAAGCTTTTGTTCAGCCCTGTAGTTTACCTTGTACCTTTATTACACGTCAGTAAGAAGCTAAAATTCATTTTAAACTAAAACACTCTTAAAACAACGGAAATCACATTGCTATAAATTATCATTCATAGGTGTCCATATACACAATTCTTTGCGTGGCATGTATATCATTTTATCTATATTCTGCAAACATTTCTCTGTAAATTGAATGAAGTTCAGCGTAAAAATATATACCTTATTTAAGAACCACCTTTAAGTAATTTACGCTCATACTCAGTAACATTGGCGAGCTCTTTTGGATAGCCCTGTATATCAACTATAACATTTATACACATCCTTATAATGTACAAAGATTTAGTGAAACTTAAATGCGTATATCGTAATTAAAATGTATTACATCCATCCATAAGCCATCATTGGAAACATATACAGTCCGTCAGAAGGAATATACTATTTGAAATCTTTTGTATGTCCCTGTAAATGCAATGAACTTCATATAATGCAAGATAGTATCATATAATTTATATTAAGCCTCAGTGACATCTATCAATTTTGTTATACATGAAACAGTTTAATATACTTAAAAAGTGTCGCACATTATCCTCTCCCTTTACTATTATTATCCAATGGAATTCTTTTGTGTGGCCCTGTAAATGAATAATATCTATATTTTCACAGCATATTTTAGTGCACCTCTTAAATGCATGTAAATCTTAATATGTTTGGCAGGGTGTAACATCTTTAAAATGCCTTTGAAACGATTTTTCCCCATAGGCCATAATGTAATAGAAAATTTTTGACTCTTCATGTAAATAAACTAATTATGGTAGAAACTTCATTTTCAATAAGGTTCGTGCTAGGGTAAACATCAATAACTTACAAAACTTTCAGGGCAATTCGAGTATATTTACAGGAATTAGAGAGCGGACAGGCGAACAGACAAACCGAATGCATAAGCACTTTTCAAACAATGCATAAGCACTTTTCAAACAATGCATAAGCACTTTTCAAACTTTTAGAAAGTGCTATAAACGTTAAATTCATTTGAAACAATTTTTCCCCTTTGGCTGTAATGGAATGGAAAACTTTTGACTGTCCCTGTAAATAAATTAATCATGGCAGAAACTTCATTTTCAATAGGGTTCGTGCTAGAGTAAACCTAAATAATGTCAAAAAATTTCATGGCAATCCGAGTATATTTACTAGAGTTAGAGCACGGACAGACGGCCATCCGGTCAGACGGCCAGACAAACTGAATGCATAAGCACTTTTCAACTTTTTTGGAAAGTGCTAATCAGACGACCAGACAAACCGAATGCATAAGCACTTTTCAACTTTGTTGGAAAATGCTAAAAGAAGAAAGTACAAAATCCGTCGGTTCCAATATGAAATAAAAATATGAGGGGCTGTATCCATACATTCATTGATTAGTGTCAATATAGAACACATAATATAGCGCTTATTAATATATTTGGATACAGACCCTGATCTGTTTTCTTCATTTTGGAAATAACGGAATTTGAGCTCATTCTATTAGCGATAATTTTCAGAATTTTCAATATATGTTTTTCAGACTTTCACAAAAGTTATTCTATACTTTTATCTAACCCATTATGCAAATTATATTTTTATTGCGTTCATGCATGTGCAGTGTAACATTATTTAATAAACCTGCTTATTTTTCATATAATGTTATTTTTTAAATTTTGATTACAGGGTATAGTTTAAAATATTGTTTGTCATATTTTCTGAAAAGAACATTAAAAAAAAAATACTTTGCAAATTATAAGAAAAAAAAAAAACTTGGGAAAATTATGGACTGTTTTTATAAAAAACTTAATTTCTCTATAAGTATTCATGCTATTCTCATAAAAATAAATGCCGTTTTTTACGATAAGCCACTTAATCATAATCTTTTGCTACGTTAGTTTTGATAGAGTTATCTAAATGATCTTCGTTCTTTTTTCAGTTTGTTGAACAGTTCTCTTTGGGACTTCAGGAAATATCTTCCTAAAAATATATGACCTGTATTATTTTGTTTGCATACCTCGAGTTTCAGAATAATTCCTCATGTATTTTTCTAAGTATTTAACAAAACGTCTAAAATCGCAAGTGTCCGATCATAAATGGCCATATAGTGTACTTTATGATAATCTTTACTTCATCTTTTGTTATGTATCTCATGAAGAGAAAGAAAATCTCAGTTACGCTATATTTTAAGATTAATTTTCTTCATTTTTCAGGAAAAAATGTATTTTGAATGCCAAATCAGGAAAAAATGTATTTTGAAACACTGAAAATGATAAATTTCAAAATATCACAATTCTTTAAATATTTATGATTGAAGATGAATGTTTTATTTGTACCTATCTTGTTTTTTTAAATGTAACTTGCATAAAACTAGAGACTAATCACTGGTAATATCTGTGGCTTCCGGTAATTACCAGGTAAGGCACATTTTTAATATTTTGAGTAATTAACGTTTAAAGTTTTCAAATGTCTTTTTATCATTACTTTTATAAAATAGATTACAACTTAATAATTTTCACAACATTCAGTTAGGATATAAGAACCTCTTTTTTGCCAAAATAGTTATACAAAAATGATTTTTATTAATTAAGAACCAATTAAAAAAAATTTCGGCGAAATTTTTTTTGGGCGACTATAATTTTTAAATGAAAATTTATACAGCTCTTTAAAAAAAAAAAAAAAAAAAAAAAAAAAAAAAAAAAAAAAAAGACAATTGAAAATATTCCTGCAGTCGCCAAATCGGAGCTCATTGGTGTACAAATGCAAACCTGAACCAATTGTACACATTTATTATTTTTTAGCTTTCATTCTGCAACTCAGCAGTTAATATTTGGTCATAATACTATTCACGACTAAATCTTCTGCCAGTATTTTTTTTTTTAAATCAGCTATTCTCATTTGAAAGGTTTCCCTTGTTAGATTAATGAAGTTGTGTTTTTCTGATTAGTAATTAATTAAAAAAGCGTTAACATTTTTTTTCAAACACCGTATGATGACATCGGCTTTTTCAAGGAGAAAGCGGTCATTGAGGATGACACGAAAGTTTTAATTGTCACCGAAGCCTTTCATAGGCATATTTTTAAAAGTCAGCGCTTTAAGTACTTTTAATGGATGAATAATCTAAACTGACTTAAACAAATGACAGGACAGATTCTAGAAAATGGCTTGTAAAAAAATGATTCTCGGTTATATATATGTATTTTTTTTCTTCTGCTCTTACCCTGTTTCTTTTATTGACATGGAACGAAAACGACTTCAGCCGTATTCATAAGCTGCGGATTAGGAATACGCTACAAGGTAATGCGCGAACTTGCTGACTCTGCTGCAAATTAAGGTTTCCCTGTGAAGCCCGACGAACGCTTCACAGTTCAAAAAATAAAGATAAAAAAAGAGTTATCAAGCAGAGATAATTCCTTATTGAAAGAACGTTCCAGAATCAATACACCAGGAAAAGGATGACGCACCGATCCTTAATATGCGATTAACCGTACTAGGTTATTATTATTTTTTTCTTTTATCCGATGTCAAGAATTTTTTTCGTTTATTTGAACTTTTTTGCCGAGAAGACCATCTTAATCACATTTAGAGACAGTTAGCCTGATTGATTTTGAAGAGTTCTTAGGGATTAATCTATATCCATTTATGTATACATATATGTAGATTAAGGAGTCCAGGGGTATTGTTACATACGTTTAATAATCTTGAGTAATGTGTAATATTTACAAGGGAAAAGTGCAATATTTACAGGGGAAAAAATACTTAAAGGATTAAAATTATGGGGCATCTTCTGTCTTTTAGCCCTGAGCTCTGCTAAGTACGTCTTCATCAGGCGGGCTCTGGCATCCTTCTGTACTTGTTCTGTGCTTGTTGCTGGGGCCCTTTCGTGTGAAGGTGCTAACTCAGCAACATTTAGTTAACACGTGGCTAAAAAGGTCAAACACGTGTCGTACCTTGCCATGGGGCGGATGCCGAATCGGCCAAATGCATCTGAGCGAGCCTGTTACCATGGGCTCGCTATATCGACACTCGGCCAATCCGACATGCAGCTGACCACAGCTGAACGTGTACAGCGATCAGGATACTTAAAATAAACTATTTCTTCAAGGGAGAGAGAAAAAAAAAAAAAAAAAAAAAAAAAAACCAGACGATCACTGTAAAACATGAATTTAAAAAAAAATTAATATTAATAAGAGAGAAGAACAAAAAAGGAATTTTGAAGACGTCATTAATAGCACACACAATGAAAAGAAAAAAAAAAATTATATCATAATAGTTAGCGTCGTTAATGTGCTCTTTGCACATCTGTCTTTTGCTTTATCATCGTTCCCCAAAGGGGGTTTCCAACACAACGTCTTCGAAACCGATATTCGTCTTCATCTAAGAAAAAAGGTCTCAAATTTATTATAGTGTTTCTTAATACGTCTTCAAAAAAAAATAAAGGAAAACTTTTATTTTTATGCAAAAGAAAATTGCTCAAATTGGAATAATCGTAAAAGCTTTTATGACAAAGACAAAACAAACAAACAAAAATAATTATCTTTTGTCTGTCAAAAGGAAAGAAAGAGTAGAGGAAAAAAAAAAAAAAATCGAAACTTATAGTTTTCCTGCTACATCATATTTTGTCATTTTTTTTTTTGGGGGGGGGGGGTGTAGAAGAAATAGTTTATACAGATAAACATATTTATAAAAACAATCATATTTCAAACAAAACATACAATATTTCGAAGCACATAAAATGGTACTAAGTATGTAAAAAAAATATGTCCTATATATTGTAAAAGTTAAATGTTTGTGCCAAAAAAAAAAATCACTTGGCACCTGTTAACAGAATCCTGGTTAATGAAATAATAATAATGATAAAAATGCTTTAGCCAGCCAACAAAAAAAAAAGCACTTGACTTAGCTTTATTTATTGCTGTGGCATATTTCACATTCGAGGGAATAATTAAAAAAAAAAACACCATTATTCCCTCTTCGTTGCGTGGAGGAGTAAACACAAAACTAAAACCACATCTGTGTTTGTGATTTTGCAAGAGAAATAAGAAAAGAGAAAAAAAAAAAAAAAAAAACACTCGTAAACGTAGAGATTATCTTGCAGTAAATTCTTCCAGTCACTATGAGTCAGTTTATATCGACTGTGTCCAATATTTCATCATGTCAGCTGCCGTAGTGGTAATCTGTGGGCCTGCATGTGACCCAATTTTTTTAACTTGATATCGTTCGTTGGGGTGCACTGCGGTAATCTGGTATGGGCCGAAAAATTTAGGACGGAGTTTTAGGCCCGTACCAAACTGAGTTCTTTTTATCGCGACCAGATCGCCGATTTCATAAGCAGTAGCAGGTTTCCTTTTCTTATCATACTGCATACGTGTCATTTGCTGTTGTTTTAAAATGTGCGTCTTTGCCACATCTCTTAACTGTTTTTTATGGTCTACTGCTAATTGAGCCTCTTCTGTTTCTAAGAGTTGTCGGATGTGTAAGTCTTCTTTATTTTTCATTTTAACGCCAGTAAGAATTTCGAAAGGGGAAAAGTTGGTAGCGGATGAAATGGTGCTATTTATAATTCTTTGCACCGAAGCGACATGTTTGTACCACTTTTCGGGATCGTCCAGCGATAACTTTGTTAATATTGGGATGAGTGTGCCGTGTATTCTTTCGATTTGGGAGTTTCCCCGGGGTACTCCCGTGGTGATCGGATGGTGTTCGATGTTTTCCTCCTTACAGTAGGTCACGAAGTCGGCTGACGTGAATGCGGGGCCTTTGTCTGTGATAATGCGTCGGGGATTACCGAATGTAGTTTGTTGTAATTTCAGTTTATCTAGTGCGTCTTGCGCCGCCGTAGATTTTACTGGATATAACCAGAAAAATTTTGTAAATGCATCCACTACAGTAAATAAATGTTTATAATTTTTATTTGTTGATGGGAGTGGTCCGAGAAAATCACAATGATATGTATCCAGTGGCGTGTCACCTTTTGGAATCGGGTGTAAAAAACCTTCTTTTTTACCCAATTTCCGAGATGCTAAAATGCACGGAATACAGTTTATCACGATGGTTCGTGCGAGTTCGGATAGTTTCGGAATAAAAAAGTTCTGAGATGCTATTTCCGCAGTTTTTTTAGCTGAGAAGTGGCCTTTAGCATGTATATCCTGGAGAATATTAAGCTGCATCACTTCGGGGATAACTAATAAATCTCTGCCACGTTCAATTTTATACAGTACGTTGTTACGAAGCACAAAATCAGCTACCGGAGAGCTTATCGCTGCGGCCTTGATGCCGGCTATAAATGGGTCTCTGTCTTGTGCTTGCATAATTTTTAGAGTTAATTCATCATGCGTAATCTGCATGACGGGGTATCTGCTAAGGCAATCGACATGCTGCATTTTTGCAGCTGGTCGGTGTTTTATTTCGAAATCGAAATCTTGTAGAAATAAGGCCCAACGTGCAATTTTGGGTGTGAGTTCCTTTTTTTCCATCGTTTTCTGAAAGGCCTGGCAATCCGTGATGATTCGAAATTTAGTGCCATGGAGATAAACACGAAATTTTTTTAGTGCTTCGATGACCGCTAGCACTTCTAATTCGTAACTGCTCAACTTCTCTTCCTGGGGGGATGTTTTTTTGCTCATGTATTGGAGCGGGTGAAAATGACCGTCGGGGGATTTTTGCATAAGCGTCGCGCCAAAGCCGTATTTACTGGCGTCAGTGTGCACTTCGAGCTCCGAGCCGGGTACAAAAATGTGTAGAACTGGATTACTGGTGAGTCGACTACGTAGTATATGCAGTGCTTGCCGTTGCTCCGGACCGAAATCGAAAGTCGCTGTTTTACGTAACAAATCACTTAGGGGGCGTGCAATAGAAGCGTATCCCGGTATGAATTTTCGAAAATAACCCGTCAGCCCGAGTAAGGATTGCAGCTGTTTAACATTTTTAGGCTCCGGGAAATGTTGGACTGCTTTAATTTTCGCAGGGGATGGCGCTATAGTGTTATGCTCGATAATATGCCCCAAAAATTCTATTTTGCGCTGTAAAAATTGACATTTCTTAAAATTAATCTCCAATCCGTAATCAGAAGCAGTATCTAGTACACGTTTTAAGTTATGGAGTCCCTCTTCTTCCGATTTTGTAGGAATTACAAGATCATCCATGTATAATATTAATACACCTTCCATGAGTAATTCACGGAAAACACACGCGAGATATCTCGTAAATGCTGAGGGGCTTGAACAAAGGCCAAAAGGGGCCTTTAAAAATTCATAAGTCCCGTCGTGAGTGATAAAAGCTGTATATTTTGTACTGTTTGGGTCTACATCAACATGGAAGAACCCATTCTTAAGATCAAGGGTCGTAAAAATTTCAGCTTGTTTGAGTTGATCCAATATGTCATCAATTAGGGGTAACGGAAAACGATCCTTCACTATTTTTTTATTTAATTTTCGAAAATCAATGCATAAGCGCATGGAATTGTCCTTTTTTCTTACTAAGACAACGGGGCTTGCGTAATCGCTATACGACGGTTTTATAATGCCGTCCCGCAACCACTGTTGAATTTGGTCGCGGATTAATTCTTTTTCGCTTAGGGACATTCTACGGGGGCGTTGATACACGGGTATATCATCATTTAATACTATCGACATTTTTAAGTCTGTGCTCTTCGTTTTTGAGGGTTTGTAGGTTTTAATTAAAGTAGCGACTTCCGTACGAATGTTATGATCGATAATGTGATTTAGATCGATCTCGTCCTGTGTTTCGAACACATTAATGCAGTTAATGAAAATATCCGCTTGGGGAGTTTTATGGAGCGATATCCCGTCCTGACCACACGTTAGTGTACCCTGTGTAAGCACGTCCCGCCCTACAATAAAAGGGGTGGACATTTGTGATGAGTTTACGACATAAACTCTAGTAGAGAACAGAGTTCCATCTATTTGAATATCCGTTTTAAATGATCCTAATGGCGTTAAACTGCCACCACCAAAACCGCCCAGTTGTATGGTTTCACATTGTAGGGGAGGGGAGCCAACTAATTTATAAAAATCCTCTCTTATTGCTGTAATCGCACTTCCCGTATCAATTAATGCGTCTATTATGACATCCGCAATTTTGACTAATTTATTCATGTTGGTATACGATTGCTGTGAGTCTACGACGTGGACTTTCTTATCGCGCTTTAACCCCGAACGTTGTTGGGGAGGGGTGCCTCGGGCTGTAGGCTGTTTCTCCCCAGTGCGCTCGCCGCATTCAAAAGACCGATGGCCCCATAAAGAGCAATTAAAGCATTTCGGGCCCTTATTTTTATTATGACAATCTGCGGAAACGTGGTTTCCTAAACCGCAGTTAAAACAGATAATTTTACGTTCATTTTTAAGGTGTGGTGTAGGAGTAGGGCCTTTCGCATGATACGACATGCGTTTCACCTGACCACTGGCTGATCGGCAAATTTCATCATAAATTAGCAATTTTTTCTTAAACTCTACTAAATCGGAACAGCCATATAAAATGGATTTATTTTGGGGTGTATCTCTAATACCTTGTATCGTGTAATGAATTAAAGAGATGTCATCCACATTCCCTCGCTGCGCGATTTCTTTCATCTTCAAAAAATATTCCAATAATTGTTCGTTTGGTTGACATCCGCGGTTTGCTAATATTTGATGTATTTGTGCGGGCGAAGCCGTTTGATGAAATTCGCGGAATAAAGCTTCCTTTAGTGCGGAATAGGAATTAATATTAATTTCAGCTCTAATTACTAGCAATGCTAAACCTTTTAAACTCCGTTCTGCGAAAACAAATTTTTGAATATCTGAGAGGTTCAATGATTCCGAGAGTGTTTCGAATCGTGTAAACCATGTTTGGATGTTTTCAGATTTTTCCCCGCTAAACGGCGGAATTAATTGTTCTATGTCGGTGAAAGAAATATTTTGTTTACTTGCAGTGTACTGCGAATGTACAACCATTTGCTGTGGTTGTATTTTTAAGGGGGAAATTAATTCTGTGCTGGCACTGCTGTCGTTCTGATTATGCTCAATGTCTGTCTCCGAAGCCGAAATATTCCCAAATGTTTCCTTAAAAGCAGCAATGTCTGATAATGCGACCAAAATGCGAGTCGCTATCTCATCTTTATTTCCATTTATATCTATGGATAGCAGATTAGCGACTGTTATCAATTGCAACTGGTCAAAAGTATCAGTAATTTCTTTCAATTTGTTGGCGAATTCAGGGCTACCTTCTTTAAACGGTAATCCGGTATAAACCCTTAAATTAGAACGATTTCGCCTCGCTTCGTCTTTTCCAAAAATAAACAAATGTAGAAACTGTATTTTATCGGCTTTGGCAGTTTTTAACTGCTGTCTGATCACTGGGATCGCTTGGAGCTCCATTACTCACAGCAAAGAAATAAGGTATAGTAAAAAAAAATATCACTTACTGCTATTTAAGTGTAATCCAATTTGATCTATGCTACTTTTTCAATGAAAAAAAAATAAATCCAGAGTATGCACAAGAACATCACAAATTACAGGCGGCGACCGACACTACTGACACACTTTCTTCATTTTCTTTTTCTTTTTCTCCCTTCTGGTGAGCTGTGGGACCGCGCTGATAAGCAGAAAGCATAAACATCATCTCGCTGTCGGATGGGGACTAGGGGAAATATAATCTTTCCTCTTGCACACTGCACATCAATCCATATGCAAAAATAAGAACTCTTGCACATTAATCCATATGCACCAATAAGAACTTGTAGTGCAGGTTGTTTGGGGGTCCAAGTAGGCCGCAGCCCCCATGTAGATTAAGGAGTCCAGGGGTATTGTTACATACGTTTAATAATCTTGAGTAATGTGTAATATTTACAAGGGAAAAGTGCAATATTTACAGGGGAAAAAATACTTAAAGGATTAAAATTATGGGGCATCTTCTGTCTTTTAGCCCTGAGCTCTGCTAAGTACGTCTTCATCAGGCGGGCTCTGGCATCCTTCTGTACTTGTTCTGTGCTTGTTGCTGGGGCCCTTTCGTGTGAAGGTGCTAACTCAGCAACATTTAGTTAACACGTGGCTAAAAAGGTCAAACACGTGTCGTACCTTGCCATGGGGCGGATGCCGAATCGGCCAAATGCATCTGAGCGAGCCTGTTACCATGGGCTCGCTATATCGACATATATATATATATTTATTTAAAAGTATTCAAACGTCGATTTACAACCTTGGACAAAAATACTAGATCCCCCCTTTTCACGTATTTACGACCTTCTTAATTACATTTAGAGACTGTTAACCTGATTGATTTTGAGGAGCTCTTACGAATTAATCTATATCCATATATATATATACAGTGACGCCAACTTTTGAAAAATATTGGATGGGCTCAAAAAATTTTGAACAAATACAAAAATATTAGGTGGTCTTGATTAATAATGAGTGGATGGAGAATTCAAAATATTAGATGGGCTCGCGCCTTATAGGCTTATATAAGTTAGCGCCATTGTATATATATATTTAAAAATATTCAACAGTCGATATACAACCTAGGACAGAAATAATAGATCCCCTTTCCACGTATCTACGACCATCTTAATCACATTTAGAGGCAGATAGCCTGATTGATTTTGGTGAGCTTTTACAAATTAATATATATCCATTTACATATATATATAAGTATTCATTTGTTCGATATGCAATCTTTAAAAAAATAATAATAGGCCCTTTCCACGTTTCTACGACCGCCTCAGTCACATTTAGAGACAGTTATCCTGATTGATTTTGGCGATCTTTTACAAATTAATCTATATCCATGTGTATATATTAAAAGTATTGAACTGTCGATATACAACCTTGGGCAAAAATAATACACCTCCTTCCCACGTACTTTTTCTATATTATAAAGAAAAAAACATGTCGATCGTGAAAAAAAAGTAAACACACCCCTAGTAACTCTGCAAAAAATTATTGTAGAACTTACTAACACCGAACGATTCAAAATTAAGTCTACTTTTGAATTATGTATATAAAATTTGCTTAGGGGGCCATCTATGTATTAAAACGAATCCTAACTTTTTTTTCAATAGCCGTATCCAATTCTGACAGCATGAATAAACTCTACACCCTTCAATTAGCCTAAAAACAAATTTTTATGCAATTTGTAAGATAAGTTTCTGAGAAAAAAATTATTTTAAAACGAGCATATTTTAGGGCATGTAACCAAATCGAAGTTCGGTATTCGATTGTTGATCGAGAGAGTTCCCTTCTAGATCAAGGCATCCAAGGCGCTACTCAAGTAGTAACTGAAGACGGCTGGGTTACAGAATAGCATAATAAGTTTTAAACTATCTACTCTTCTATCGTAGACGGCCTCTTAAAACACCAAATTGACATTTTTAAGCACAATTTAAAAATTTCTTGAAAGAAAAATTTGAAATTTTGGATTTCCATTAAACAGGACTTAAAAACTCTAAATTCGTCAAAATATTATACACTGTAAAAAAAAAGGGTCGATCTACTAAAAAAACTTTAGTGATCCTTGTAATTACTAAAAAATTTTTAGCAATCTTAGTCGGTTACAAAAAAAATCTGTAAGAATTACTAGAAAAAAGTTAGCAACGAATAGAGTTAATAATTTTATATTTTTAATAGCTCTTACCAAAACTCAGTTGGTGTGGCCTTGATAGCATAGTGGTTATAGTAACAGACTCCAGGCTAAAAGGTCCCGGGTTCGAAACTTGTCACCTCCAAATATGCCCCGAATGTATGTAGTGTCTCGTTAATAAAGGGATTATGCAAATCCTGTCGGAGCAGGTAGGAATGTTTGGTGCTGCCATCTATTGCGGTTTTGCCGAAAATCTTCCGCTTCAGAAGTCTGGACGCAGCTCGAAGGAAGCTTCTGCCCTTTGGGCGCACGTAATGGTTATTGAAAGTAATTTTGGAGCTATAACTAAAATTTGCTTGGTGGCTCATACTAAAAATTTTTAAGTTAGTTATACAAAAAATTCTTTTGTTCAGTTTACAAAAGAAATGCTTGTTTGCAAGAAGACTTGCAAAAAAAAGTTTGTAATGGTTGCTAAAAAATTCTGTGGAATACAAATTTACCAAGAAATTTTTAGTAACCTCTTGAATTTTTTTTTACAGTGTAGGTTGCAATTCATAATTTTTTCGAATATTAATTTCATAATTCACATCCCAAAATTAAAAAAAAAAAAAATGCAAGTTTAAGGTATTTATGTTTGGGTATTTTAGTAATATTGCAACATAAAAAGAATAGCGCATTAGGAGTATAGTTTCATGAGCTATTAATAAAAATATGAAAATGTAATTTAACTTTAGAAGCACTGAATTTTGAATGTTTATAATTCAAAAACTTATCATTCAAATAACTTGAAATTTGATGTCTACGGATAGTTTGAACCGAAGATGTTAAATATTTTGTTAAAATTGGGTATTGCTATTGAAAAAATGAAAATTGGGTTTGTTTTAATTTATAGATGCCTCCTTAAGCAAAATGTATGACACATCATTTATAAATTTAACTTTTTCAAAAAAATGTATAACCGACTCCAAAAAAAGCGCTAAAAAGAATTAAATAATTCTATAAAATTCTCTAATGACAAATCGTTATCCAATAACCACACATTGACTATCATGTACCGGTATAAAACAATTAAAGTTTAATATATAGAATTTAATATCCACCAAACATAGGTTTTCCAGAGAATATTTTTTACAAGAGATTAATTTACATATTTTTGATTTAATTTTTGAATATATACATATAAAAAGTAATGAATTACTTTTTGAAGTTGGTGCCAAACAATCATAATCGATAATGATTTCCCCATTTTATTTATGGTACTACACATAATATATCCACAATTCTTACTATACTTAAGATAGTTTGGCACCAACTTCAAAAAGTAATTCCTTACTTTTTATATGTATATATTCAAAAATTAAATCAAAAATATGTAAATTAATCTCTTGTAAAAAATATTCTCTGGAAAACCTATGTTGGTGGATATTAAATTCTATATATTAAACTTTAATTGTTTTATACCGGTACATGATAGTCAATGTGTGGTTATTGGATAACGATTTGTCATTAGAGAATTTTATAGAATTATTTAATTCTTTTTAGCGCTTTTTTTGGAGTCGGTTATACATTTTTTTGAAAAAGTTAAATTTATTTCCTACTTTTTAGTTATTTATACCGTAATACATAATTATGTGTACTGACAAATGATGGCTCTTTGCAACGCATTACTAATGAACGCACTTTGCTGAGTTCTGATGTATTCGCTTTACTTGTCACTGTTTGATTGTCAACTTTTCAAAAGACACTTACAATATCGGTTAGTATCGTTGTGAATCTTTAGGTTTTCTGGATGTGGTAACTTCTTCAGATCTGGCACGACGAAAAGCTACCGCATTCCTGAAATCTTAAAGTCAACATCTAATCGTACGGACATCAGAAGTAGTTATCGAAAGGTGACAATGCCTCAAATAAAGCGTCCTTACACATAAGCGCGCGGCAAAGCGCTTCCATATATGAGTAAACGGCAAAAGACTCCATGTATTCATGAATAGTAAAATGCTTTTCTAGTGTAGTCAAAAGTACCCCCCCTTCAGTCAGAAAAAGCAAAAAGAAAGATTTTAACAAAAATCGCTCTATGATTCAATAGATAAACAACAACAATCTAATTCCTATAAATGCAGTAAAGGCATCGGAAATGAGCGGTGATGATTCGACGAGGAATCCGAAAATCATAACCTGTACTTGGCTGAATCTATAAGAGAGTGACAGCATTCGATGCCCAAATACTTTTTTCACGGACGCTTTTGGCCCAACTAAAAATTTGAAACACCGCTTTTATGGAAAACGATTATTTCTGCCTATCATGGAGCATTCTCATGGGTCAAAAGACAAATATTTTATAAAAGGGGGGAGTGACGATGCAGCAAAAGGGTAAAATTTTTTACAGTATATGTATGAGATATTCCATAAAAGGGATGGAGTAACGATGCAGCAAAAGTTAAATTTTTAACAATGTATCGCAATGCTAGGCATTTTCTATTATAAAATATGATGATGATTTCCTGCTAGAATTCGATTGTACGCCGAATGATCCTTTATTTCTACACAGTCATAAATACATAATCCATATTTTACAAATTCGTGGACATACAAGGACAAGATAGCACAACGAAATATTAAGACACAAGAAAAGTACAACCGGAAGCTACACATAAAGAATGTGTGCAACGGAGCCAGTGGGATTCGAACACACAATCTCCTACGCTTTCAAGAGATTAGCAGCATGGTGTCTTAACCACTCGGCCACAAGGACCCCCTTGATGACTCATTTTTGTCCAGAATCTTTTCAATCAATCGTATACTGTGCTCCATGTGCCGTCATATTCACATCGAGGAATCCTACATGAACAAAATCTAAAATCATTCTGGTGTCTAATCCGGTAACCAAATCTGAATCTAAAGATAATTTTGCTACACATATCTATGCACTTTATTTTGCATTGATATGTAGATATACCTTTTTTCCTCCGGAGCAAAAAATATACTAAAGGATTTTCATCTTTTCAACAACTTAAGGATGTCGATTGGTATCGATGTCTATTTCCGCTTTAGTGGATGCGAGAACTTGTCCATTTAAGCTTTAACATTTCAGAAATTTATCGCATCCAGCAAACTTTAAGGCCGCACACTAGGCACAGAAAAAGACCCGGATGATAATGTGAAGTCTATGGGGGCGTTCTTTTCAAATATCTCGCTCAAATTTTAAAATTTTTACGTGCTTTTTTTTTTCTGCATAGGATAGCTGAGGATATTCCACAACCGACCTAGTTTTTACTTTTTCAATTTTGGTTTCAGATTAAAAAAAAAAAATATTTTAAATTTCAAAACCGGTTTAAACGGTTCTGAAATTGAAACTATCATTATATAAAACATACATAAGCAAAATCGAAGAAGTAAAAACTAGGCCGGTTGTAGATCATCCTCGGCTATCCTATGTAAAAAAATCATGTAAATATATTAAAATTTGAGCGAGATATTTGAAAAGAACACACCCATAGTCTTTACACTAACATACGGATCATTTTCTGAGACTAGTGTAGTGCCTTAAGGTCCACATTGAAATTTACAGACTTCGTAAATGGGCATTGAAAAGCTGACAATCCATCAGTATACGTTAAAATTATTGTGAAAAATTACCTTTTTTTTAAAAGACTATCTACTTTCTGACTAATGCGAGCGATCTAAAAACGTCTATGGAACGTTTTCATTGGTCAGAAAACAGATAGTCTTTAAAAACAGAGGTAATTTTTCAAGATATTTTAAACAGGGTACACTGTTAAAAATTTGACTCTTTTGCTGCATCGTCCCTCCACCACTAATATAGAAAACGATTACTTTAGCGTATTATGGAGCATTCTCATGGATCAAAAGTGAGATATTCTACAAAAGCGGGGTAGTGACGATGCAGCAAAAGGGTCAGATTTTTTACAGTTTAAAATACGCGTACACAATCAGAGCGCGTCAAGTTGCTTCTATGATTCAATGCATAGCAAAGTAATTCTAAATGTTCGTATGTATTAAAATACCCTTTTCAGTCATAAAAACTAAAAAGGAAGATATTATCAAAATCACACCATGATTCAACATGCGTCTATATGAAAGTAGCAATATTTGAAGTTAAGAATGTTCTTTGATAAACGCGGTTTTCCAAAGCACAGAAAATTTAAGAATTTTTATTCCAGAACTTGGCGGTAGTTGCCTGAACGAGTTTGTTTTATGGGTGAAAGAAGTTAACTAGCTTAACTTTAATGGTAAGCTTATCAAAATTTTTCGTCATTTATATTTGTCCAAATGTAAATCTAGCACATAGCAATGTACTTTAATCACTTTGTGAATCCGGCATAACAAGCACCCTGACACACAGACACTCTTGCTTTAACGTGTAAGGCTTTTTAGAGATGAATTTCCAGCTTTTCGATATCGAATTCTCATGTCTGGATCGATATGGATCTTTCACTTTGGTGGATACGAGAATTGTTCCAGCTAAGATTTCGTACTTTGAAAAAAAACAAGCACCTCTGCAACAGTGGTTAGGATCGAGAAGGATTATTCGCTGTTAAGCAAAACAAGATTGACCAATCATAAGCCTTCATTTTTTAGAACTTTTCATTGTCCGAAGGAGAGAGTCTGGAATACATGGAGTGAAAATCTGCTATCGACACTGTAAAAAATTTGACCATTTTGCTGCATAGTTACTCTATCGCTTTTATAGAATTTCTTTGTTTTGACCAATGAGAATACTCCATAATAGAGCGAAGTAATCGTTTCCTATAAAAGCGATGGAGTGACGATGCAGCAAAAGGGTTCAATTTTTTACAATGCAAGCTGTGCTAAAAATTTGTATCCTTTAAATGTGCAACGGTACTACTGAATTCCAAAGTGTCGATCACAGCGACATCTGCGGCGTTTTCATGATACATTATCTAGACTAGCAATAATTCTTGCATTTTTAGAAAATGCCCTGAAGATGTCGCTTCTATCTTTAAATTTCATTAGCATTGTTGCACATTTAAAGAATAGAACATTTTAGCGCTTTTTTTAAGTGTTACAGAGGGCGTGTTCAGCACAACTTACCGGTTACTTACCGACTACTTACCGATTGTAGACAAGTACGAAATGAAAATCAAAGCGAAGTGTGACGTCAGCTACAATTCAACAGAATAGTTTTCATTGATGCCACATTTTGCTTTCGTACTGCCCTACAATCGGTCGGTAACATTGGTTACTTTTGTAAGTTGCTCTGAACACGCCCTGAGATAGCCGATTTCCACACTATATATCCTAGATGCTATATTTCCGGTTTCTTGCATAAGAGAACTTGTCCGGAATCCAGGTAGAATTTGCGCTGTTAGCGAAACTAGATTAACGAATCAGAAGCCTGAATTTTAGCAAATTTTTCAATGCTTTAAATAAATTTTCTTGTTAATAAATCTCGTTTCGCAAACAGCTCAAAATTTATGTGAATCCTGGCCCTCGTCCAGTTAGGATTTTGCACTTTGAACACTGTTAAAAATTTGAAACTTTTACTTTATCGTCTATCCATCGCTTTTATAGAAAATGATTACTTAATTGTATTATGGTGAATTCTCATTGGTCAAAATAGAGATATTCCATAAAAGCGGTGGAGTGACGATGCAACAAAAAATTCAAACTTTTAACAGTGAAAAGATCGTGTGTCTATGTAAGTGTAACATGAAAGCATGCGAAAGGAACACTTCTAATTGGTCGATTGCTTCAAAATGAATTTAAAATTTAAAGTTTTTATTTTTTAAAAAGTTCTAATTATCAGATTTTTATGAAATTCGAATGGGACCACATGGGCCTCATACGCTTTCAAACAAAAAAAGAATTAAGAAAATCGGTTCATATTTGCAAAAGTTATGCGTGAACAACAAATACATACAGGTCGAAATCATAACCTCCTCTTTGAAGTCGGTTAAAAAGCAGATTTTATTTCCAAATGTTCGGTACCAGTAACTTTTTTTTACGATAATTTTTTGAGCAGTTAGTAAGGCGTGTTTACTTTTCTTTGCTTTCCACAATTATACGTAAGAAACGTTGATGTCGTGTCAACTTAAGCAACCCGTTTCTCTTTGTTGCAAATTTAATTATTCTTAAATATTGCATAACTTAAATTTCTAAATCGTAAAATAAGGTAAGGGGAGGTGTACTTTCAAACGTAATTTGTTTGAAAACTTTATCTCAATTTACTAAATTTTCATGCTTTTATAAATGAATTTTTTTTTTTAATCTATCGCGTACTCACTGCTACATTATAGTCTATAGAAGTGTATTTTAATGAAGTTACTCTATTTCAAATACAATGAAATTTATATGCATTATTAAAGTACACTACAAGATGCTTATTGTAAAATATTACACTATTTCAAATACAATGAAATTTATATGCATTATTAAGGTACACTACCATATGCTTACTGCAAAATATGTTATGTGTGGCACTTGCAGTTCGTTTTTTAGGGGAACTTAAAAGAATTCCGTCATAATATGGTCTAAAGGGGAAAATCGTTTTCTGTGTATTTCAATGATGTTACACTGTTCGAAAAATAATAAATTTGATATGAGTTTCTAGGGTGTACTAAAATATGCTTTCTACGGAACGCAAAGCATTTATCATTCGTGCATGGTCAAACAATAGAATTCGATTATATAAGAGTTTACGAGAGAAAATTAGTTACAGCATATTTTAATTATGTTTCTCAATTTCAAACTTTTTAAAAAATTGATACACATTGAAGACTTTACTACAAAATGCTTGCGGTAGAATATGATGTCCATAGCATTTATTGTTCATTTATAGGGACATATAAAAATTTTCTAATACAGTATTGGTTTAAAACTCAAATACAGTTTTCATTCAAAGTAATGACTATTTGGAATAATTGCTCGAAGTGTATATTCAGTTGTGGTTTGTTTTTTTAAGTTTAATTAAATTTTTGAATACTACTGCTGTGTATAAATTTTATAGATCACCTACAGGAATACAAAAAGAATTTAAACAATTAGTAAGTATGTGAGTATATTGCTTTAATTTATTAATATTGTACTATGCGTTTTAAAATTGAACGATCTTTAGTATATATACTAAGAGATGTTCGTATAATTTGAATAAAATGTTATAGAAGGCCATGCAAAAAACTGGATATAGGACCGACAACGTATAGTAATAGCCTGAAATGAAATATTCGTAGTTTTAAATGCGTTTCTCTGTGAAATAAAGTTAGCTGACTTGTAAAAAATCTATACATAACATACAAACAAGGTTGTATGAAAATAAATTCAAATACTTTTTCCTCTACCTGTGGAAATATCTGAAAATAAATCTTCTACAGCGTTATGTATTTTTTTAGTAAAAATTTCAGTATATGTAGAATATATACAAATCTGTAGGTCATATAAACTGCAACGAAAAATTGGAATACGTTTTCGGCTATGAAGGGTAATTCTGGAAACTTTGTTTTAAATATATTATGCTTTTTTTGTTTTTAAGCTTATTTAAATATCTTCTTTACCTTATTAAACTGCAGAGTTTTATTAAAGTGTTTTGGAAGTACTGGAATATATTTCATAATTTATGCTTGACACATGATTTTTATTTATTGCTAATAAAGATCATTTGAGCAAAGGGATTCTTTTCTATACATTATCAATTTTTTCAATGGGAATCGTATAAAAAAAGAAACAAGAACGAAAAATCATTCATACAGGATTGATTATGAAAGATTTTCCAACATTTTCAGTACATTAAAAAAATTTTTCACAGTTTATGAAGGTGAAAGTTGACGTCTAAATGAAAAATTTGGAAAAAGCACGAATTTCAAAACATGCTTTCTGCTAGTACCATGAATAGTCGTTAAAATATATTATTATTACTTTTTCTTTTTGTTCATCCCTGTATAGGAGCTACACATATGCATGCATACTACATAGTTCTATAAAAATTAGTTCGGTTAACCCTTTCCAGCACAGGCAAAATCTGTTAGTTAAATGAGAAAATATCGACTGACACCGGAATTCATAAACGAATTTTTTCGATATTTTGAAACCCCTAATTGAAGCTTTTACTGCAAAAGCAACATTTTACTAAAATATTACTGGTGACATTTGCAAGTTTGGAATTAAAATTAAGTATCCCAGACCGGGCACAGTATGCCGGAGAGGGTTAAAGGCATAGCACTGCATAAAAAAAAAATCATTCGGCCATTTTTGCCACTAAGCGGATGTCGTATAGAATTTTTGTGCAGTCTTGTATGCGATCTATAAAATTTATGCACCCAAAGTGATATAAAAAAAATAATTAAAAAACATTAATAAGCTCCAAACACAGGAAATATTAGAAATTATGTATTAGGCACCAATGCCATGGGTTCTGCGTTTCATCATGGATTGCATGAACATAAATATATGGATATGAATAAATAATATTTTATGTGTTATTTTCGAAAGAAAGTTATAGTAATCTTACATTGAAATTTTAACATAGATCGATTTTCGACAACAGAGTAGGTATATTACTTTCTATCACCAGGAAAAATGCTTTGTATTTGGAATAAAATCACAATCGATCACATAAAGAAACATGATTCATTTTTTACTTTTACTCCTTTATTATTATTTTCTCTATAGACCATGATGTAATAGATTTCTTTTGTGTAGCCCTGTGAATGAATAGAAAATGCTATCCGCTTCATTTTCAATATCGAACATGTCATGGTAAACCCTAATAACATACATCAATTTCAACCAATCGGACTATATTTACGCGAGTTAAAGTATGGAGAGTCAGAGAGACGGACAAATCGATGTCTAAACACTTTTCAACTATGTGCGAAAGTAGTAAAAATGTAATGTTTTGAAAATTATAGGAAGGATTATTTCTTTAACATAACTGCTACCTTACTTTAAATGCTTTTTGAAACTCGGACTGTGGTCGTACTATAACGGAGTTTTAAATATATTCTGATCATGCTGTAATAGTATGCAGTACTTCGGATACAGTATAGTGGTCGAAATCTTTTGTGTGTCCCTGTAAATGCTATCTGCTTTCTATTATATAGAAGCAATTTTAATAAACTTCAACAACGTATATAAATTTCATAAAATGGGAAATAGTTTAGATTATTAAAAAGAACTCCAGACAGTGTTTACCCTTATAGCATTATGTAATGGAATACTTTTGTGTGGAACTGTAAATTAATAATAAATATTATTTGCACTGTAGGTTGACAGAATGTATTTTTTAGTATGAATATCAATTCTATATCATATCAATTCTATTATGTTCGAAAGAATGTAGCATCATTAAAATGCACTTGAAACGGATTTTTCCCATTGACCATAATGCAATGGGGTATTTTTGATGACCCTGTAATTCAACTATATACCTGATTTTCATAAAATTTGAAGTGGCCCGAGAAAATTATGCAATAATTACATATTTAAAATTTCAAACTATTCGGTATATTAGTTTTTCTCTGTTATATGCGGACAGACGAACTGAATGACTATTATAGATGCTACGTATTTACATAATTACAAACGCACCTAAAAATAATGCCTTCTCCCCCTCTCTATACATGAGGATGAGTCTGTAGTTTAAAAAGTTTTGTTTTCTTTTTAGTCTATGAAATGCGAATGCTTCTTCATTCGCCTTTTTAGGTGCGTTCGGAATTATGTAAATACGTAGCACCTATTGTTGTCGTTCAGTCCGTCCGTTTGTCCGTCTGTCTGTCCGTCTATCTGTCCGCATATAACAACGCAAAAACTACCCAACTGAATCGTTTGAAATTTAAAATATATAATTATTACATAATTTTGTTGAGTCATTTCAAATTTTATGAAAATCGGATGAATAGAGCAATTACAGGGACAATCAAAAATTCCGTTACATTACGGTCAATGGGGGAAAAAGTTTCAAATGCATTTTAATCGTTTTAAATTTTAAATACATAATTATTACATAATTTTGTCGAGTTATTTCAAATTTTATCAAAATCGGATGCATAGTTCAACTACAGGGACAATCAAAAGTGTTCCGTTACATTTTTGTTAATGGGGAAAATGTTTCAAATGCATTTTAATGGTGTTACACTCATTCGAACGTAATAAAATTGATATGCATCTATAAAGTACATATTATAATACACATTTTGTATAATCTGTGGTGCAAAGAATATTTGTTATTGATTTACAAGGCCACACAAAAGTATTCCATTACATAATGGTATAGAGAGAACATTGTTTGGTGGGCATTTTAATTGTAATTATTTACAATTTTATGAGATTGATATATGAGAGTGATATTTTTGAAATTTCGTTATCGTACGAACGCACCCCATTTGCTACGCTTCACGTTCAATTTCCAACTTGTTTTTTTTTTTTCGAGAAATGCATTAATAAGTTCCAGACACAGGATATATTAGAAATCATGCATCAGGCACAAGTGCCATGGGTTCTGCGCTTCATCACAGACTGCATTAATAAAAATAGATGGATTTGAATAAATAATACTTTATATGTTATTTTCGAAGAAAAGTTATGTTAACCTTGCATTGAAATTTTAACACGTATCGATTACCTTCAATGATAGCCTTATAGTACACTTCAGCGATGCAGATGAATTTCAATATTTTTAAAATACTGTAGTATCACTAAAATACACTGCAATTTTTTTCCATAGGCTGTAATGTAAGAGATTTCTTTTGTGTAGCCTTGTGAATGAATAGAAAATGCTACACATTTCATTTTAAATATGGAATATGCCATAGTAAATCCCAATAACGTAGATCAATATCATAGCAATCGGATTATATTTATGCAAGTTAGAGTATGGACACTCAGATAGACGGATGAACCGAAGGCAACACTTTTCAACTTTGTTGAAAAGTGTTGAAAAACTGTAATATTTTGGAAATTAAAGAAAAGATAATTTCTTAACATAATTGCTATCTTACTTTAAATACTTTTTGAAACAGGCATTTTTAATTTATCTCAACCAGGTAAAAAAAATAACGCCCTCCACTTTTCTCTCTATACACGAGAATGAGTCTGTACTTTAAAAAGTTTTCTTTATTTTTCGTCTCAGAAATACAAATGCTCCATCACTCACCTTATTTGTTCCCCACAAAAAACATTAATAATCTCCAGACACAGGAAATATTAGAAATCATGCATTAAGTACCAATGCCATGGGTTCTGCGTTTCATCATAGACTGCATTCTTAAAAATATATGGATATAAATAAATGATATTTTATATGTTATTTTTGAAAAAAATGTTTTGGTAATCCTTCATTGAAATTTTAACATCTATCGATTTTTGACGACAGAGTATGTAATACTTTCTATAGACTCTATCAGTGTGACGTCACAGGCAACTCAACTCCACATATCAGCCACAAATAAGTTCCAAACAAACACTTAGAGTTCAGAGTATTTTAGAGATGCACTATATCGTCAAAACCACGTGCAATATGATCGTTAAAAAAAAAAGACAAGAACCTGGAACTAGGACTGAATTTCCTGAACTAAGAAAACTTTCCATATCGAGCAACAATAATTTGGCTGCATTGTGACCCTCTTTACGATTGCAATTCCTGCTTTATGCCTAAAAAACAATCTTTCATCTCTATCTCTTTCTGGACTCTGTTGTTTGTTTGGAACGCATTTTCGGCTGATACGTGGAGTTGAGTTGTCTGCGACATCATCACTGATAGAGTCTATTACCAGAAAAAGTGTTTTACATTTATATTTTTTCGGTAGATCACAAAAGAAACATGATTCTTTTTTTACTTTTTCAACGAAATTTAAAAATATTCAGATCTTGCTGTTATAGTATACATCAATACTTTGAATACAGTAAAGTGGTCGAAATCTTTTGTGTGTTCCTGTAAATACTATCTGATTTCTATTATAGAGGAAGTAAATTGTATTAAACCAAAGCAACGCATACCAATTTAATAAAATTGGAAATAGTTTAATATAATTAAAACATACCCCAACAAATATCCCCCCCCCCCTGAACCATAATGCAATGGAATACTTTTGAGTAGCCATGTAAATTAATAATAAATTTTCTTTGTATCATAGATTTATATGTATCAATGTATATTTTAGTATCTACTTCATAGATTCAGGTCAATTCTATTATATTCGAAAGAGTGATCAAAAGAAAGGTCATTAAAATGCATTTGAAACTACAGTCGAGTCTCTATATAACGAAATGCATGGTTCAGTCAAAAAATTCGTTATATAGAAAAATTCGTTAAATAGAGAATGGCGAAAAAATTTGCATTTTATGAGTTAAGTTTTTAAAAAATTTTTGGGTTGTTTAATTAAGGTTTTGAAATGCTAAACATATTTCGCTAAACATAAACTTGATATTTTTTTATTTATTTAAACAGTTTCAAAACAGAAAATTAACACTTATTCAGCGTTTGTATGTACCGTTATTTTCCAGGTAAAATATCAACATTTATATATATATATATGTTACAGGCCAAACCCGATTTTAGGCCAAACTAGATTAGCCTAGGCCAAACTAGTCTATCCTAGCGCCCACCGGATAAACTAGTTTTTCCTAGGCCAAACTAGTCTATCCTAACGCCCATCGGATAAACTAGTTTTTCCTAGGCCAAACTAGTCTATCCGAAAGCCCATCGGATAAACTAGTTTTTCCTAGGCCAAACTAGTCTATCCGAACGTCCATCGGATAAACTAGATTTTCCTAGGCCAAACTAGTTTGGCCGAACGGTCATTAGGATAAACTAGTTTAGCCTGCTATTCATTGGTTTGAACTAGTTTATCCTAGGCCGAACTAGATTGTCCTAGGCCAATTCAATTTGGCGTGATATTTTTTAATCTAAAGACCGCCACGGCGCCAACTTTCTAGTTTTGATCTATTTTATCCTAGGCCGATGCAGTTTGACGCGATTTTAGCTCACAGACTATCAAAGCCTGAGAGCTAATGTGCTCGCAGATTCTGTGTTTGTATGTAACCATTTACGTACGTATGGCCGTATGTACGTACGTGTGTACGTAATGCGGTAACTCCTGATAGAAATATCCAATTTGCTTCAAATTTTGGACATAGATTTATCATGATAATGAACTTTCCTGATTAGTTTCAGGGGTTCATTGAATAAGAATAAGGGGAGGCGAACAAAAGGCTAATCCGCACCCCCCCCCTCCTTAATTTAGTTAAGTCAGTTTTCCATGCAAAATGATCAGATTTTATTAAAATTTTAGGTATAATATCATTATAAGGTACATCCATGAATGTGGGTGTTCATTGTTTACGTATAAAGAAAGGAAGAATGGGAGGTAACACTCTTAATTTATATAAATAGGTTTTTCACAGAGCATTTACCGATTTGTTTCAAATTTTAGATGTAGGTTCCTTCTGATAAGGCGTTTACCTGATTAATTTGGGGGGGGGGGGGGGTTCTGAGTTTAACTATAAACGTAGAACGGATTTTTTTTCATCGGATAGAAACTTTCGGTTTTATGAAAAGATTTTACTTACCCATCATACGTAGTATAGGGTAAGTCTTGCAATCGTTTTGAAAATCGAAATTTTTTTTTGACGGATTTACACGTTTTCGACACTGGAGATTTCGAAAAACATATTTTAAGAAAAAAAATTTTTGCCGTCCGTCTGTCTGTCTGTCTGTAAACGCTCTACCTCCCGAACGAATTGACATAGAGACTTGAAATTTCGTATGTATTTAGTATGTAAGAATGGGACGAAGCCTATTTAATATCAATAACCTCGATTATACGAAACTATTTTTTTCGGACTCTCGAAAAATTTGTTCTGATGAAAGGTAAATAAAAATTTTCGAATTTTTTTATTTTAAGAAGGATCGTAAAAAGCAATAAAATAACACAAATTTTGCATAAAGAACGAAGTTGGTCGAATTATTAGTTGCCGAGATATCTGTAATCGTGTTTTCCACATTCTTCGATTTTTCATGACTCTGTATTTCATTCAAATTTCAATTCAAAGATGTATTTTAATTGGAAATGAGACGCTTAATCCGACGCAATAAACTGTTAGTTAATAAGATTATTATTTTTGGAGTTATATGGATGTTTCTTTTTCGCAATTCAGTATTACTTGAGTAGTTAGGCGTGTTGTATAATTTATCGAAAGAGATTCATCAGCAACTCTTAAATACAGCATTACAATGCACAATAAAAATATAAATACACGTTTAAATTTTGTTTTGGAATTGCAATCCATTTTGTAAATAGTTTTCAAATGTATTATTTTCATATATTATATATGCATATATATGATGGGTAAATATTACGGTGGCCCCCAACGACTAGTTTAATTCGTAACAGATATTGGTTTTTGCACACATCACTTCAGGCGAAATTGTTCATATTAAGAAACTAAATATCCGAATCCTTTTTAAAATAAGAAAAAGCTTAAATAAAGCATGACACTTGAAATTTAGGATGGGGGGGGGGATAATAAAGTAAGAGGACGCTAGATTTTTTTAAAAAAGCTCAGCACTTTTTAAGGTTTTAGTTGCTAATTAAATATTACCATTATTTAAAACTTTTAGAAACATAATAAAACATGATGTTGAATATTTAAGAAAAAAAAGGCGCATCAAATACCACTATTTTCTATTAGTAATTTTTGCAAAAATGTTAAATTCTTGTTGAAACTGTTTGAAACTTTGTGATAGTTTATAACACATGATAAAAATTGTAAAAAAAAAAGTCCCATTACGAAAGGGAAAGAGGGGGGGGGGGGGCGAAGAGAATCAGGAAATATAACGGAAATTCTTGGTTGATCTAGTTGAAACTTTAAGATAGTTTATGACACATGATATAAATTTACTAGGACTTCCCTCAGAGGGATTAGTCTGAGCGATATTGCTGAGAATACACATTTAATACCTTGCGATAAGTAAAGAAAATGAGATGTTACCTTTAATTGGTCATTAATTTTGATAAAATATAATGATGAAAATAAGCATATCGAATCGTAGAACTACAAAATATTGTTGCATATACTATTTTTATAAAAGAAAAGCAAACCATGCATGGATATAAAATTGGAAATATGCAAAATGTTAAAAGTAATACAGAAAATAAAACACCAAATTTTCCTATATTGGAAATATAGCTCTTTGAAATGATGTCATGAGCATAAACAGAGTTACTTTGATGCCAAAGTTATAGTTTCTGACCCCAACAGTATCCTAGGAATTGCAATATTCTCAATAAATTGGGTTTAAAACTTTTTCTAGAAAGAAAATGTTTAATATGTGAAATTAAATTGTCGAATGTTTTAGAAATCGTTCATAACGAGAATATTATATCTTAAAAGTTGCCACAAAAAAAAGATTTTAAATTTTTAATCATATCAACATCAAAGAATTCTGAATTTTAGAACTTTTTTTGCTCGTGCATTGATGGTGATTATTGTTCCTACGCAAAATATAGTATATTTTGCAGCAAAGATGATTACCAACAAACAGGGGTGGGGAAATGCATCATTTTGCTCGCCAGTGGCGAGTGGATTTTCTCATAAGGCGAGTGCATTTTTAATTTTTGAAAAACTGTAGGCAATAGGCACATTATCAGAAACACTTTTTTAATCTAGATATTTTAACTTTCCAAATTATTACAGTGTAAGTATGGTACTAAGTTCTATCTAATATTAATCTTACCTTTGTTACATATATTTCTTAATATTATACAAAAAATAATTATGAAAATGCATTGTAGTAATAGTAATTTTGTCTGTAATCGCGTGCGATTTTGTCATAACTATTTTCAACTGCGTGTGTTGCATCTTGCGGGCTGACGAAATAAATCCTTGGCTGGTAAGAATTTGGAAAATTTCCCCACTCCTGCACATAAATTATCTAATTAGTGCTAGCAGATGAATTTTTAAAAATATATAGATCAATATAATGCTTCATTTTTCTTTTATTAGTATTTCTCAGTATTCATTTTCCATTTATTTGTATTATTCAGTAAAATACTCACTTTCTTAAGCCCGAATTACGTCAAACTTTTTATAAAAGCGCCTAAGTCCATATAACAGCGAAGTATTGTGAAGAGTATTAAATACAAGATAGTAAGACACTTAGCCAAATGCAGGTAATAAATCGCCAAATATTGTCCTTTTCGCCCTCTCTCGAAATGCATTTTTTTTTTTCGTATATTTAAAAAACACGATTTTGAGTCATCTTATTTAAAATTCAAATAAATAAATGAGAGGAAGCAATAATAACATAAGTCAAAACATACATAAGTCAACATCAAGGAATTGTATCGTAGTTACACATGTGGAAAAAAGCTGCTTTCGACCAAAAAACGTTGTCTTCACTAAATTTGAATCCGATTAAAAAAAGTACCGTGATTAATTAAAATGTTATAGGCAGAGCTGCCAAGTCTCCGGCATTTTGGGTACCGATATTTTAATACAGAAAATGTTTTATTAAATTGGAACATTCTGCGGATTTAAAAAATAACTTTTCATATAAGAAAATTCTGCTATGCAATAAGCGAGGGTTTGGCATCTCTATATAGGAATATTTCGTAATCTACTTTTTAACCTTAAAAAAAGCAACGACCATTTTTCGGGTACAAAAAGTATTGCTAATTGTTCCATTTTGCATACAAGGTACTGATTGTAATATTGATACATCTATGGTGATAAATTTCCAATAATTTTTCAAATCCCATTTATTTCATTAAAAATATAAATCTTTTATTCATTTAGTTTAAAATAAATGGTTTTTAACTAATTTAATAATACTTTTGAAATGTCACTTTTCATTGAAATATTCATACTTAATCCATAACTTACATAATATATGACTCTGTTATTACATAAGTCACCTTTTTATTATCATAAAAATTACGTTTTTACTGATTTTTATTAACTCAATAGGAAATATTTTGTGTTTTGAGCAATAGATGTCCGCATTTCCTATTATTTATTTATTTTAACAAAATTCTTTGTATTTAGAAGAATTTTTATTTAAATAGGAAATCCAGATGTCGCTGTTAATAAAGAAGAAAGTTACAAAAAATGGTACTAAACGAGTAGACACATACTATCAAATATGGAAAAACGACGAATCTCAAAAAGACGTCGTATGAAATATCATCTTTTAAAGCAAAAAAAAACGAGGTCTGATTATCTAGCCTATTGATTACAAAATGTGCATTACATTAAAAAAAATGCTGCAAATATTGATTATTTTTTCTTTTGTGCAGTTTTGGCTTCGAAAGGTGCGCTATGTTGCAAAAAGATATAAGCGCCTATGAAAACACACCTGGTAAACTTTCATGCACAGTTTTACAAATAAATATATAATAAATATACATGCCCTATATACACCGAAGTACCTAATTGGTGCCAAAATGGCGTTTAGTTGCCTAACATGCTGGTTATCATATAAATGTTATAATAAATTGTTTGTTCTAAAAATATTATCATTTACTGATTGTTATATCTTTTTCAATAACAGGAAATGTTTCATTTATTCCTTTTTTTCATTTTAAAATAAATAAATAACGTGTTGTTATAGCATGCTATATGCATCTGGTAATCAAAACGATGTTTTCGCCTAATTGGCATAAAAAATCTCGCCAAACCCGGTGCTTATATCTCTAGTATATTATCTCAAGTATTTTATTTATGTATACTATAATTGTTTTTACATACCACTTACTTCTTCTGGTATATAGAAATAGGTATGTGGCTCCTTTATGCAGTATAAATTGTATAAATTTAAAAAAATAGCCCCGTTGCCCATTTTTGGATCGAATTAAAAAAAAAATCAATGTCTAATTCCAGTATTGCTCCCAGGTATGCATACATACTCCATATTTCAAAGTTTTATGCCAACAGGAAACGGATGAAAAATGGGAAAAAATGTCACATATGCACCAGGGTACATAACTGGCGTCAAAATGGCATTATTTTACCTGAGATGGTAACCCGGCTTTATTAGCATCCGATGCTATTTCTTTCAGACAAGCTAAAAATGTCGTGTCATCAGCCCTGAATTTTCTAGTCAACCGATTTTGATAATTATTTTTTTAAATGAAAGCTATTTATTTGTAGTTGTGCCCATTTTAATTATTTTTTAATTTATTTCCATTTTTATATTTTATTTTTAATTTTAAAAGCTTTTTCATGACATTTCTTCAAAATGGTGGCAACACAGTTTAGCTTTTCTCTCGATAATAAAAATTTATTTTCTAAAATAATTGCGTATAATTATGCACTAATTGAGTTAAAAAATATATATATTTACTGAGAAATAATATTAATAATGTAAATAAAATGACAGAAAATAATTTATGATAAAAATTAATGTCTAAATTAAAAAAAGAGAAATTTCAAATGAGGAAAATTATGTCATTCAGCAACCAGATAAAAGGGAATTACAATATTATTATGGATGCCTTTTTCATAAACAGTAACTTTTAAAGAACATTTGAAGAGAAAATGACGTCACTATTTAAAACATCGTACTTTTACTCATAACGATATTAGGTACTACTCTGTTATCCCGTCGACCAATTTCGCCAAATTATACAAATCGCCACATTAATAGCCAAATTATACATATTGACATAATTTTTATTTTAAATAACGAAAAAATAAATAATTAGTAGAATATTAATAAAAATATTAATAAAAAGTCGAAATAAAAATCACTTACTGACATTTTAAACACATGAATCGTATTTAATGTCATTGAATGTGACATTCACGATCATCCGTTATTAGCATTTAATCTTATAGTTTGGCGATAATTTTTTGGTCGATGGGATAACCTAGTAGTACCCAATATTACTTTTTTTTCTTTTTTTTAAATAAAGCTATTTTTCTGCGAGTGCATATAAAATAAAATTTCTGAATTTCGCCGGCACTCATATTACAATTTTAACTGTAGATGTGCGAATATTTGAATGCAAAATTGTAACTGGCAAATTTGACATTTACTTTGTAAATATATTTATTATATATTGATTCAATAATGTAATTACTTTTGCTTTTTTTTAAACCAAATCGATCGGGTCTTTTAAACATTTCATTCGTCGAATTCGACGGGATTCCATTCGTTTTATTGTTAAATTGCATTTCCTTTTACTCAGAGTCTATAACAAAGCGTTTAAACTAAAGAAAAAACCCGTTTTTGATGAATCTAGTCAATGAAGAAGTAGCACGTCAAATTGTATCTCTTTATTATTCCGCAATTCCAATGTCTCAGAGAGAAATTACTATTCAATTGGGTATTTCACGCCGTTCTGTTTGCTATTATATTGATAATCACAAGAAAAATGAAGTTAGTTCATTGCAGTCTAAACGGGGTCGCCCTTCTAAAAAACTTCTATCGATTTTTTTTTTTTTTTTTTTTTTTTCCTAATCGGAGGCGAAACTGAATTCTGCAATGGTAGAATCTACATTCATCTTGTTTATTTATTATTTGTTTATTTACTCATAAAATGTTTATTTACTTTCACTTCCTTCTTTTAATTATATAAAATATTTCTTTTTATAGTTATTAATTATTATTATTATTTTATTTCCCGTAAGTTCTTTTTGAAAATAGAAAATAATTTAAAAATGTGTATGTAAGCGTTATTTGAAAAGGGAGTTTTCGCCAAATGAGCTTTGAAAAAAATTGCGCCAAATCTGATGCGCTTATGGTATCCGTGCCGAAAAATTAGTGACCAGAATTGACTTCCATACACAAACAAAATATAAGTTAAAAGAAAACATGCAATGAAAATAAATATAAAGGGAAAATGATGTCATAAAAGAAAGTTTTTATTTAAAAACGTAATTGTTTCTAATTTTCACACGCGAAATATGTAAAACATTCTTTTAGCGATCAAAAAGTGCTGTTAAGAGATTATCACAAAATCTCAAAATCAAAGTTTTTATGACATTTTTTAATATAAAAAAATAACAGTTTTGTTTTCCTGCATGATTAAATTTTAAAATGTTTTATTGCATTCAATATTTCTGAGTGCGAAAATGATTACTATTTACTCCATGTACTGATTCGGTTATGTACGAAAATGTCCAGCCGGTGAAAATCACGCTCACCAAATTTCTGTGACGTATGCATATAAATTGTGCTTTTTTATCAGTTTTTTGAATATAACTTTTAAACTATTTGGAATTAATTTTTAAAAGTAGGTGCATTCACCAGATTACCTTCATAGGTACCTATTGGTACAAACAGAATCAAAATCCGACAAGTACATTTTGAGATTTGCTTGACGAAAGAATTTTTTTGAATTTTAATATCGTTACGTATCTCTGAGTATAAAGACTTCGCTTCGCTCAGACAATAAAAATATGTTCCGCGTTTAAGCCACTATCGACGAATAGTGATTTTTGCAAAAATCTTAAATTCTTGTTTTGCAACCCCACGACATCGAGTAACATATCTACTGATAGATTGTTTAACGGAGTTTCCTTCATATACAGTTTTGTTGGCAATAGGATGCTCTCCCTGGTGATGGAATGTGGAACTAATATAACGCGAGCACCCTGGTGTTGGAATTTGGAACTAATACAACGCGATCTAATTCAAACAAGCTGGCTTTGCTTGCTATTGGGCTCCTTTTTTTTATATAAAATCTCAAAAAGGACGTATGTTAAGCGAACGAACCTCGAAGAGAAAGAAACATGATGATAAATATTTCAGAAAAAAGATGCCGCATCGAAAAATCATTATTTTCTAATAGCAATTTTTGTAAAAATGTTAAATTCTTGCCGGAAATTTTTGAAAAATCTGTAATAACGTCTTTCAAATTCTAACTCAATCTGAAATTTGATGAAAAACTGTGTATTAGTACTATTTGAGATAGAATTATCGCAGAAATCATAAAAAAAACTGCATAGAAGCGCTATCTATTAAGCCATTTACTCTAAAAACAAAAAAAATATATTAATTTATATCAGGGACTAACTGAATTTGAAGTTTGATGAAAATCCGTGCATTTGTTCTTGAGATAGAACTATTGCGATAATTATGAATAATGCCACATAGTAGCGCCACCTGTTGCACGATTTACTCCAAAAACTAAAAAGTACTTTTGTAATTTTTATATCAAGGACTAACATAATCTGGAGTTTGATGAAAATTAATGCATTAGATCCTGAGATAGAGCTATTGCAATAATCACGAATACTACCGTATAGCAGCTCCACCTTTCGAGAGATTTACTCCAAAAACGACAGAATACTAATTTTTATCAGAGACTTACTGAATCTAAAGTTTGATGAAAATTCGTGCATTATTTCTTGCGACAGAGCTATTTCAGGAATCGGGAAAATTGAGCAAAACAGTGCCACCTATTGAGCAATTAATATAAAAACGTAAACAGAATTAGTTCATATCACGGATTTACTGAATCCGGAAGTTTGATGAAAATCCGTAAATAAATTATTGAAATAATGTTGATGCATATCAGTAAAAGTGCAGTTTAGAAGCGCCATCTGTTGAACGATTTACATGAAAATGTAATCAGAATCAATTTATATCAGGGACTATCTGAATATAAATTTTTATTAAATTCCGTTCATTAGTTCTTGAGATACAGCTATTGTAAAAATTGTTAAAAATGCAACATAGCATAGCCATGTTGAGTGATTTACTTCAAAATAGAAACAACACCAACTCATGTCATGGACGAACTGAATCTGATGTTTGATGGAAATTTGTGTATGAGTTATTAAGATAAAACTAATGCGTAAATCATAAAAAATGCAAAACAGCAGCTCCACCTGATGAGCGATTTACACCAAAACTAATCAGCATCAATTTAGATCAGAGACTACCTGAATATAAATTTTTATTAAATTTCTTTCATTAGTTCTTCAGCCGCGTCCCTACAACTTGCGACATCGTATAGCAGGTGCACTGCACACGTACTGCCGAATGCCTTCTTCCTTTTCGAACGAACTTCGAAGTGAACGAAATTCAAATCGTAGCAAGCGTGCTGAGTACGCACCGCCGAATGTAATCCTCCTTTTCGAAAGAGCCTCGAAGCGAACGAATTTCCAACCATATCCCCGCTACCCACGCCAGTCAGACAGCGGGCGAAGCCAGCAAGTTTTAATTAAGCCACGTTATATAAGTTCCTCATTCCAACACCAAGAGCGCACTCTATTATTAACAAAACTGTATCTGAATGAAACTCCGTTAAACAACCTATTAGTAGATATGTTACAACTCGCAGTGCTTTAAAAGCTAGAATTTCCGTTATATTTCCTGATTTTGTTCGCAACCACACCCTCTTTCACGCCGAAATGAGACTTTTTTTTATAAATTTATATCAAATGCCATAAACTGCCACAAAGTTTCAAAATGTTCCAGCAAGAATATAACATTTTTACAAAAATTACTATTAGGAATTAGTGGTATTTCGATGCGGAATCTTTTTTCTTAAATATTTATCATCATGTTTTTTTCTCTTCGAGGTTCATTCGCTTCAACATACGCCCGTTTCGAGATTTTATATAGAACAAGGGGCCCGATTGCGGGCGAAGCTGGCTGATTTGAACTAAATCGCATCGAAATTTCAAATTCCAACACTTGGGTGCTTGTGTTATATTAATTCCACATTAATCCGTTATATTAGTCGCGATATATTAGTCCGACATACGTACGTACATAAGTATGTACATACGTACGTACATACATACATACGTACATGGTTACATACACACACACAGAATCTACGAGCACATTAGCTCTCAGACTTTGATAGTCTGTGAGCTAAATTCGCGTCAAACAGCATCGGCCTAGGATAAAATAGATCAAAACTAGAAAGTTGGCGCCGTGGCGGTCTTTAAATTAAAAAATATCACGCCAACTTGAATTGGTTTAGGACAATCTAGTTCGGCCTAGGATAAGCTAGTTCAAACCAATGAATAGCAGGCTAAACTAGTTCATCCTAATGACCGTTCGGCCGAATTAGTTTGGCCTAGGAAAATCTAGTTTATCCGATGGGCGTTCGGATAGACTAGTTTGGCCTAGGAAAATCTAGTTTATCCGATGGGCGTTCGGATAGACTAGTTTGGCCTAGGAAAAACTAGTTTATCCTATGAGCATTAGGATAGACTAGTTTGGCCTAGGAAAAACTAGTCTATCCGATGGGCATTAGGATAGACTAGTTTGGACTAGGCCAATCTAGTTTGGCCTAAAATCGGGTTTGGCCTGTAACATATATATATATATATATATATACACTGGTGTCCAAAAGTTAAGCATAATTGGTAATTAAGTAATTATATTTAAGTAATGAAAGAAATATGAATCGGAATGTGCTGAAACTCCAGGTGTGTAAACAAAATAGTACGCGTCACATATTTTCGCGAAGAGTTTCCCCGAAATCGAACAGGGGACCGTCAACAAATTGAAAAAGAACGAAGATCTTTTGGATAACCCTGTCAAAACTAATGTAGCAAAAGCGTTCAAACTGCACATTATGATTAATTGGCTTATTGTAATGTACTGTGTTAATTTTTACAAGGATAGCATGTATACTCGTAGAGAAATTAAGGTTTTTATAAAAACAGTCCTAAATTTTTCCAAGTTTTTTTGCTTATAATTTGCAGAGTTCTTATTATAAAATAATGTTCTTTTCTGAAAATATGACAAACATCATTGTACACAATACCCTGTCATCAGAATTTAAAAATAATAAAAATTGTATGAAAAATGAGTATGTTTAGTAAATAATTTTTCATTGCGCATGCGTCAACGATATCAAAATGTCATTTGCATATTGTGTTAGCTAAATGTATAGAGCAACTTCTGAAAAAGTTTCAAAAACATAGCTTGAAAATTCTGAAAATGGGAGCCTATAGAATCAACTTAAAATCCGTTATTCCTAAAGGAAGCAAAAAAATCAGGGGTTTTACCTAAATATAGTTGTACGTGCAATATTGTGTAGGCACTAAACAATGGAATATGGATACAGCCCCTCATCTTTTTGCTTCATTTAGGGAATAAAGGATTTTGAGTTGATTCTATAGGCTCCCATTTTCAGAATTTTCAAGCTATGTTTTTGAAACTTTTACAGAAGTTGCTCTATACATGTAGCTAACACAATATGCAAATGACATTTTGATATCGTTGACGCATGCGCAATGAAAAATTATTTACTAAACATACTCATTTTTCATACAATTTTTATTATTTTTAAATTCTGATGACAGGGTATTGTGTACAATGATGTTTGTCATATTTTCAGAAAAGAACATTATTTTATAATAAGAACTCTACAAATTATAAGCAAAAAACTTGGAAAAAATTAGCACTGTTTTTATAAAAACCTTAATTTTTCTACGAATATACATGCTATCCTTGTAAAAATTAACACAATACATTACAATAAGCCAATTAATCATAATGTGCAGTTTGAACTCTTTTGCTACATTAGTTTTGACAGGGTTATCCAAAAGATCTTCGTTCTTTTTCAATTTGTTGACGGTCCCCTGTTCGATTTCGGGGAAAACTCTTCGCGAAAATATGTGACGCGTACTATTTTGTTTACACACCTGGAGTTTCAGCACATTCCGATTCATATTTCTTTCATTACTTAAAAATAATTACTTAATTACCAATTATGCTTAACTTTTGGACACCAGTGTATATATATATATATATAAGTAAATTTAGTTCAAACGCGCGAAAATTTCTTTTATTTCAGGGGAGGAACAAAAATTTCCAAAAATGCATATTCATCTTTGTTGAAACAAAGTCAGGTGATATCATGAAAGCATCCGATAGACATTTTGTTAAGTAGTGGATTTTTAAGGGGGGGGGAGAGTGTGGGATGAATGCCAATTTTAATTATGGATAAGATAGCACATATGCAGCTATGAAACAGATACCAGGAATCAGCGCAGGGAAATATATTTCACAAATAAATTGAAGCATTTTCATAAAAAAATGAAGGAACGTTTCTGAAAAAATTCGTTATATGAAGATATATACTTTACTATATGGAGATTATTTGTAATGGAATCAATGGAAAATTGACCGTTCTTAGTAAAAATTCGTTACATAGAGAAATTTGCTGAATGGAGTTTCGTTATAGAGAGACTCGACTGTATTTTTTTTTTATTGACCGTAATGAGATGGAATACTTTTGATTGTACCTGTAATTAATTTATGCATCCGATTTTCAAAAAATTCGACTTGGTTTGACAAAATTATGCAACAATTATCTTATACTATAATGCGAGCAAAAATTGTGTGTGTGTGTGTGTGTGTGGGTAAATTTTATCTCAAAAACGGCTCTAACGATTTTCACAAAAATTTGGATTTTACCATTTTCGGGCACGAGAAGACCATTGGACTAGGTCCCATGTTCGGGAAAATTCGATTACTGGGTCATTTTGGGTCATAATGGGTCAGGATAAAGCTATTTATATCTATAGAACGGCTGGATCGATTTTAAGGAAATTTTGTACCCAATCGTTTTTTGGTATGAGAAAAGTATTGAGCTGCGTCAAATGTTCGAAAAATTTCGATTAGTGGGTCATTTTTGGGTCATTATGGGTCAAGCCATTTTTATCTAAAAAACGGCTCTAACGATTTTGACCAAATTTTATATTTTATCGTTTTGGATTACAAGAAGACCATTGGGTTAGGTAACATGTTCGAGAAAATTCAGTTAGTGGGTCATTTTGGGGGTCATTGTGGGTCATGCTATTTTTATCTAGAGATTTTCCCGCGCAATTTTGATTAAAAATTGCATTCTATGGTTTTCGGGCACGGGAAAACATTGGGCTAGGTTACATATTCGAGAAAAAAATTTAATGGGTCATATTGGGTCATTAAGAGTCTGGGTCAAGCTATTTATATTTAAAGAACGGCAGAATCAATTTCATCGAAATTTTGCCTGTAACAGTTTTTTGACATGAGAAAGCTAATGGGCTAAGTCACACGATCGAGAAATTTCGATTTTAAGAGTCATTTGTGGGTCATGACGGGTCATAATGGGCCATGTCAAGCTATATCTAAAGAACTGGTGGATCGATTTTAACAAAATTTTGTATACAACATTTTTTTGGCACGAGAAAATTATTGGGCTAGGTCTCTGTTCAAGAAATTTCGATCAATGGGTCATTTTGGGCCATAAAAGGTCTGGGTCAAGCTTTTTTTATTTAAAGTACGACAGTATCAAATTTAATGAAATTTTGTATGTAACAGTTTTTTGACACGAGAAAACTAATTGTCTATCTTACATGTTTGAGATATTTCGATTATAAGAGTCATTTATGGGTCATGATGAGTCATAATGGGCCATATCAAACTATATCTGAAGAACATGTGGATCAATTTTAACGAAATTTTGTATACAACGTTTTTTTAGCACGAGAAAATCATTGGGCTGGGTCACATGATCGAAAAATTTCGATTAATGGTTCATAAACGGTCTGGGTCAAGCTATTTATACTTAAACAACGGCAGGATCGATTTTAACAAAATTTTGTGTGTAACAATATTTATACACAAAAAAACTAATGGGCTAAGTAACATTTTCGGAGATTTCGATTATAAGGTTCATTTGTGGGTCATGATGGGTCATGGTCAAGCTATATCTAATGAACGGGTGAATCGATTTTAACGAAATACAGCATATTTTTGGCACGAGAAAATCATTGGGCTAGGTCACATGTTCGAGAAATTTCGATCAGTGGGTTACTTTTGGGTTATTCTAATTTTATCTTGACAATGTCTCGCGCAATTTTGACTAAATTTTATATTCTATCGTTTTCAGACACAAGAAAATCATTGGGTTAGGTCATATGTTTGAGAAATTTAGATTAATGAGTCATTTTGGGTCATAATTGGTCAAGTTCAAACTATTTTTACCTAAAAATTGGCTCAATCGATTTTATCTAAATTTTGTATCTAACGTTTCTCGGCACACAAAAATTAGTGAACTAGGTCACAAGTTCGAAAGATTTCGATATAAGGGTCATTTGTGGGTCATGCTAATTTTATCTAGAAAATCGTTCTCACCATTTTGAGTATACTTTCTATTATATCGTTTTCGGGCAAGAGAAAACCATTGAGCTAGGACACATGCTCGTAAAAATTCAATTAGTGGGTCGTTTTAGGTCTTAATGGGTTCGGGTTATTTTAATCATATATATCAACGACTCAATCAATTTTACCTAAATTGATTTTGCAACGAAACGTCTTTTGTCATGAGAAGACTATTGGGCTGAGTTGTATATTAAACAAAATTATATTAGTGGGTCATATCGCTTCATTGCTGAATGCTGTCAAGCTAAATTTACTTAAGAAATGGCTTACACGATTTTGATTCATTTTATACTCTACTGTTTTTGATTACCTGAAGACCATTGAGCTAAGTCACATGTTTGATCACATTTGATTAGTGGATCATTTCGGTAATAAGGGTCAGGATCACGAGAATATGGCAAAAGCCAATAAGTTGGCGAGATTTGACAAATTACTGGCGAAATTTGGCCGAAAAATCAATTATTAAGATTACGAAACCAAAACACGCATTTGGCACCAAATGAAAGAATGTGTCCAAATTTGGCTATATCTGGCAAAAATTATTGTCTTTCAGAATGTGAAGAAATTTCTTCTACATTCTTAATAGCATTGAAGATGCATAGTTAAACTAATCAGAATCGAACTAAAAAAGTGATTTGGATTGATGTCCTTTCGTTGTAAAATTTATGGACATGTGCATACAAACATAGTTTTCTTATTGATTGTTTTTGTAAATAATACTATTATTAATAACATGTTTTACAGTAATAATGCAGAGTGAATGATACAATGAAAATACTATATCGAGTTGAACCCAAAGTTAATTTTGACCGAGCTGAGCTCGGTCACCCCTGCTAGTATATTTTAAATCTCAAACGATTTGGGTGGGTAGTTTTTGTTCTGTTTATGCGGACAGACAGACGAACGGACGGACAGACTGAACGATGACTATAGGTGCTACGCATTTATATATATACGAACAGACCTAAAAATATTCAGATCTTGGTGTAATAGAACAGCGTATTTCAAAGACAGTATAGTAGCCGAAATCTTTTGTGTTCCCTGTAAATAGTATCTGCTTTCTATTATATAGAAAATAACTTGCAGTAATCCTGAATAACGATATCAATTTCATAAAATGTTAGATAGTTTAATACAGTTAAAACGCGCACCAAACGATGTCTCAATACATAATTATGTAATGGAATACTTTTGTGTGGCTCTGTAAATTAATAACAAATATTCTTTGCACCACAGACTGTACAAAATGTATATTATAGTATATATTTCATAGATGCATATCAGTTTTAATATGTTCGAATGCATGTAACTCCATTAAAATGCATTTGAAACATTTCCCCCCAATGACCGTAATGTAACGGAATACTTTTGATTGTCCCTGTAATTGATCTATACATCCGATTTTCATAAAATTGGAAATGACTCAACAAAAGTATGTAATAATTTCGTATTTTAAAATTCAAACGATTAAAATGCATTTGAAACTTTTTCTCCATCGACCATAATGTCTCGGAATCATTTGATTTTCCCTTTAATTGAACCATGCATCTGATCATAAAATTTCAAATGACTCGACAAAATTATCAAATAATTATATACTTTAAATTTCAAGCGATTCGGTTAGGTAGTTTTTTAGTTGTTATACACGGACAGTCAGACACGGACAAAGACAGACGGACGGATTGAACAACTTAAGTGCTACTTATTTACATAATTAGGAACGCACCGAAAGAAATGCAAAAGAAAATAACTTTTTAACGTTTTCTTTTACTTTAATTTTCAGAAAAATATTGTATGGATACCAGAAGAAAAAAAGATGTTTAATTTTAAAGTTGAAATATTTATCTCGTTTTCTTCTTCTTTTTTCCCCAGTTTTTTTAATATTAATCAAATAATTTTTCTGGTTATAAAGAAATTTATTTTTATCTGAAATAATTATAACAACAATAATAATAAACTTAAATGAAAGGTAAAAAGTTTATTAATGTTTAAAAGCAGAGCAATTACAATTAAATACCGTTAGGAAAATAAAAATAGAAAGAAATTATTTAATAAGGAAAAAAGTTCGGATAATGTATGGATTGGCTCTAGCACATCAGTTTACTTTTAACAGTAATTTAAAAAAATTCTTCCTGAGTCATAATTAATTTCTATATAAAAGTTAAATTACATTTTAATTATATAATGAAAGTGAAATTTTCACTGAAAGTCCATTCTGTGTGCAGCAACCCTCTTAAATTCTACTCTTGAGGGGTTCGATTTAATCCAGAAAGATCGAGGAAATTTGTCTTTTCTTTTCTTTTTAAATTTATCTAATTTTTGAGTTTTTAAAATTTTTATTTTTCAACTATTCATTATCCTAGAGAAATTTAATTCATTGAAATGGCCTTTTTTAGATGCGTTCGTAATTATATAAACAGAAAGCACTTATAGACGTCGCTATAGTTTTCTTTTACTTTTAGATAGTTTTGAGCAAAATATTGTATGAATACTTGAAGAACAAATTGGAAATTACACGTCAAGTTTAGCAAATAAGGTGCTTCATGCTATAACGAAATTTTAAAAATATTCAGATCTTGATGTTATGGTATGCAGTACTTAAGATAGTAGCCAAAATCTTATGTGCATTCCTGTAAATTCTATCACATTTTTATTATACAGAAAGTAACTTGTTATAAACCTCACCAACGCATATTAATTTCGTAAAATATTTAAAACACGCCCCAAACAATTTTCCATTGTTCAACACTTTTGTGTGGCCCTTTAAATTAATAAAAAATACTCTTTGCATAGCAGATGGTACAGAATCTATATTTTAGTACATATTTCATAACTGTATATCAATTTCATTATGTTGATTGAGTGTGTTTCATTATGGTGATTGAAAGAGTGTAACATCATTAAAATGCATTTAAAACTATTTTATCCCATTGGCCGTAATGTAACGGAATAATTTTCATTGTCTTTGTAATTAAACCATACATCCGATTTTCGTAAAATTGGAAATGACTCGACAAAATTATGCAACAATTATGTATTTTAAATTTCAAACGATTTGGTTTGGTAACTTTTGGTTTGTTATGTGCGGACGGACGGACTGAATGACTATTTTAGGTGCTACGTATTTACATAATTACCAATGCACACAAAAAGAAGTATTTAATTTAAAAGTTGAAATATTAATATCGTTTTTTCCTTTTTTTAAACTCTTTTAAATATTAATTGAATAATTTTTTTGATTGCAAATAAATTTAATTTCATATGAAATAATAATAACAATAGTAATAATAATAATGAACTTAAATAAGAGAAAAAAAGTTTCATCATTTTTACAAGTAGAGCAATTACAATTAAATATTGATAGGAAATTATCATATCAAATTTCCTAAATAGATCCTGAGCAAAACCGAAACCTGAACAAAATCCTGAACAAAACCGAATTATCATACAGCACTATCGTGCTGTATGATAATTCGGTTTTGCTCAGCTGCATCTCTAATGTTAAAGTCCAAAGTTTGCCTCTTAATAACTTTGGACCCAATCATCGGATCGCGACGAAATTCAAAAGGGGAAGTGTCCTACCCTAGATTTCAAAGTTTGCAAAACTTCATCCAGATCCACCGATTAGTTTCGGAGATCCAAAGCCCCTGTTTTGGCACTTTTTGCTCGTGAAACAACAAAAAAAGAGAAACAACTCAATTATAACCCGAACCAGGAAACATTCAGCAACGTGTAATAGCTTGTTCGAAAGCTTTTAATTTAGGGATGTGCCTTTCGAAGGTCCATTTAAAATTTATATAACGCTATTCCTTTCATAATTTAACATTATAGAAATCTCTCCTTTTTAATTGCTAATTCAATTGTTGCTTTCGAATTGCCACCAACTAAAAAACAATTCAATAATTTAAAAAAGAAACGATAACACGTGTTCTTTTTTTTAATAGATCAATAAAAATTCTGATTCTCCTGATGGTTTTGAACCTTTGAAATTGATGTCATTCGAAACAGAAAATGCATATTTTTCATAAACATATATATAAACTGTAATTAAATATGTATTAAAACAATATCGCACCTTTATTTGAGTGTTTTCGAAGTAAAATAGTTACTATAGATATTTCAATTAAAAAGGGATAATTAGGAAAAAAAAATTCTTCTACATTTATAAAAATAACTATTTGAAAATGAAGCTATGAAAATCTGTGTAGTTACCTAACGTCATAAGAAAATCTACATAGATACCGAGAAACTGCAGTGGGACTACCATCTGGGAGGGGGCGGTTCTGTCACCTAATGTCGCCAAGTTTTTCGCCAACTTGGCGATATATCGCCAAATCTGGCATCCAAAATTACTCGCCAAAATTAAGGCCAACTTGGCATCATTTCAAGTATTTCGCCAAACTAATATGCCTACTAATAATTTTAAATTAGTACTAATAATAGTTTAGATTTGTAGTTGAAGGTGATAGATAAAATTCTTGAAAGGATCTGAAAAAGCTCTGAAAACATACAAAAAACTGGTGGAACCAGTGATAAAAATAGAGCTCGATTTAAAAAGAATCTTACAGTAAAATTTGGGAAATATTTTCAATGTGCGTGTAAAAGAGATGGAATCAAATGAGCTGTAAAGCTTATGAAATAACCCAAATTTTTGTTAGCTGAAAATAAGGACTGAGCTTTACTGGTGCTTTAAAATCAATCAGGGAAAAAGAGGTATTTTTAACTCTTTCCGTATTTCAATCATCCATAACCAGTTTATAAATTTGGGTTCATAACTATATATTACAGACTGATGTAATGAAGTATGAGAACGGTTCGTTCTGTACAAAGTGTGAACACAATTCCATACCAGCTGTTTTGATAACTGGAAGATCAAAGCTCCAAGTAAACTCAAAACCTTGAATAGATACGATTCAATCATATACTAAATATTTGTGTTCAAATATACTTATCTACATCAATTCCGCAACAACTTGATTGTATTAATGTTATACTTTAATTATCACATCATGGTTTATATTTGTTTAGCATTGTGGGGCTTAACCGATTTGAGACAACCACACGATAACAATATATTCTATTGACTACTTTCCTCAATAATCATTTTGAGTGGATAATAGTATAATTCTGAATATAAGGCACCAGTACAGCTCAGTCCTCATTTTCAGCTAACAAAAATTTGGGTTATTTCATAAGCTTTACAGATCATCTGATTCCCTTTCTTTTACACGCACATTGAAAATATTTCCCAAATTTTACTGTAAGATTTTTTTTTTTTTTAAATCGAGTTCTACTTTTCTCTCTGGTTCCACCAGTTTTTTGTATGATATATAGAGAGAAAGTATTGAAGAGAGAAAAAAGCTCAAATAGTGGTTTGATTGGATCTAGCTTATAAGTTTATTTTTAATAATAATTTTTAAAAATTCTTTCTGAGTCACAATTAATTTCTATATAAAAGTTAAATTTCATTTTAATTACATAATGAAAACGAAATTTTCACTGAAAGTCCATTTTGTGTGCAGAATCCCTAAATTCTATCCTTGAAGGGCTCAATTTAATTCAGATGGTTCGAGGATTTTTTTCTTTTCTTTTCTTTTTAAATTTGCCTAATTTTTGAGATTTTTTTATTTTAATTTTTCATCTATTCATTATCTTAGAGAAATTTAATTTATTGAAATGGCCATTTTTAGGTACGTAATTATATAAATACGAAGCTCTTGTAGTCGATGCTCAGTTCGTCCGTCCGCATATAACAGTGCAAAACCTACCCAACCGAATAGTTTAAAATTTGAAATATATAATTGTTACATAATTCTGTAATTCAAAAAAAAATCTGCAATTAGTGTATATAGTTTTTACTCCTATAAAACTTTCTTAAGGGTGTATTCGAAAAAATGATTTTCCACTTTCAACAGCTCGAAATTTTCCGATATAAAGTGCCGTGTGATGTCTTTTTACGCTCCATTCATTAGAATTGGATTTATAAACAATTACCTTGTCAGTATAGAACATTTTTTTCGTTCCCAGATCTCACGCTTCGGAAAAATCCTAAAATTTCAAAATGCCGTTCAAAATGCCGTTTTTGATTGCTATTTTTTGCATTTATGAAAGAATCGACAAACACGGCACCTTGAGTATTTTCTAAATAAGGCAATTTTCCAGTTCGATGCATTTGAGAACAAAAATGAATTTAAAAATAAATCGGAAAATAAGCAGTTTGAATCGAAATACTCCCTTAATGGGACGTTTTTGACCAACTTTTACATTAAATATTTCTTAAAATTATAAAATTGCTTGCATCAGTCTTTTATTGATCATTTTTATATACAATAGCTTTCTTAATATTAACGAAAATTAATCTCTTAATATCACAAAAAAATTAATCATCAGCTGCGGACAGTATCCAAATTAAAAAGCGCGTGGTACATCTATATTATAAAGGCCAAACGTATCTGTGCGTAACGCATACGTCATTTTGCGAATGGCAACATTTCCTCCTGTAATTCGGTTTTGCAATTTTCGGTACTGCAAATTTTATACTTCTAAAACTTCGCGCATTTTCAATTTTTACACCATCGTATAGAAAAAAATATGTACTTTTAAATGCAATTTGCTTGAAAGCTGTATCTCAATTTATTCTTGACATATTATTATTTTTTTATAGTTTTTAGTATGAATTTTATAATCGTGGCAACAGAAATACGCCATTTTCTCTTAGAATTGATAAATATTGAAATATGCGCATGCAAATTTTGAGAAGATGAAAATTATGACGGGTTTAGATTTCATGTGAAATTCTAAAATCGTGTCAATTTTTTTTTTAAGCATTTATACCAAACACAAGAGCGTCAGTTGATAACTTTACCTTAGTAACTAATCTTTATTATATTTTGCTTTATTATTACACTTTACATATGCGATTAAAATTTATTTTAATAATTTGGACAACTGAGTTTTATAGAAATAGTATTTTTTTACTTATTTTTAGCTTAAAATAATATTTGTTTAAGAGTAAGACTGACCTTTGTAAGATGCATTTTTTACTGTAGCTAATTTGTAGGTTTATTATAAATCAATGAAACAGTTCCTTCTTAAACATTTACTTTCGTAGAAATTCGACGGGTTCCACCTTGTTTAATTTAATGTCAATAATTATTTATTCTAGTTTTTCATGTTCATTATGTTTGTAATTTTATTTTCTATTTACATTCTGAAGATGACTCGATTAAAAAGATTTGGAACATGTAAATAAAAAATTTTTAATGTATTTTAAATGTTTTTATTAATAGAAAAACGTCTTATAAGCAAAATATTTATTTATAATATAAATTCTTGCTTTTTCATTGTGGAATATATATATTATTAATATTACGATATAGCGTTAGTTACACTTTTTTTTAATTTTTTTTATTTTAAGAATAGAGACATGATAAAAAGAACTTCCCTGAGTGAAAAGAGTCATTGTTATAAAACAAGTTTTACAGGCATTTGTGAATAATGAATGGTATATAATGGTTGGTAGAATTCGGAATGGTCAAGCAAAATTCTAGTTGAAGTTAATTGAAAATTAAATTAAAATAGTATGGACATTTTTTTCTATTATTTCGGCAATTCTAAACCTGGATAAATAATTTTCACCAACCCGTATTCGACACTTTCATCCCAAAACTTGAAATGAAAGGAAATGCATCTAATTTTAATGCATTTATATATATATATATAATATTCCTTAATTTTAGAGTTCTTAAAATTTCTTTAGAATTTTTTAAAAGAATGAATTGAAAAATCCCCATCCGCCTCCCTCAGTGCTAAGAAAACTGAAAAGATACAAAGGCAAAAGAAATCATCCTTTTAAAAATATTTTTGTTTTGTGTAATCAATAATGCTTTTGGAAGAGTATTACAATTAAATGACGGATTAAAAGAATTTTGTAATAAGTAATTTTAATGGTACTTATAAGTACTGTCGGTAGATAAAGGCTTAAGGCAATTTTCGGATTCAATGATTTAAAAAAAAAAAAAAAAAAAAAAAAAAAAAAAAACATAAAAGTTGAAAGACACAGCCATCGCAGTTTTACGTTAGTTGGTCTAAAACTTTTTCTTAAACTTCTTGGTGGTAATCTAACCGGAATTTTTGTGTTATAATGTAAAATAAGTATAAATGGTAATCACCAAAAATCATTAACACATTCGCTGCTGGTCACGCGCTAGCGCATGAAATTCTCAATCATTTAACACAGAGGGCGGAGTTATCGGCAACGAACGTGTTAATAATATTAGATTGTCATCGAATTTACTGCAGTATGTAAAATTTAACCCCCTCATTCATATGACTCTCATATGAGAACAGATAAGTATTGCCCTATAAAGTATTAAATTTAGAAAAAAAAAAAAAAAAAAAAAAAAAAAACAGCATAGATTTATAGAAACCTGATTTGTGAACAGGTAATAACTAATATGCAGCGCGATAACCAAAGTATTTTATAATGGATTCTCATTTATCGCAAGAAACGATTGTTTGATTTTTTTATTTTACTGTGCAAAAAATGATTCATGCATGAAAGGTTTAATTATCTTTATCGAATATTTGTAAGTGAGTTAAAGATCAAGTGCAAATTTTGAATTGGAAAAAAAAAAAAAAAAAAAAAAAACATATGTACGATCGTTGAAGTTAAATAAAAACTATTTTAGGAATGGATACGGAATTTTTTTTTAAACTAGAATTTTTAACTTACGGGGGCCGTATAAAAAAAAATTTAATTTTTATAATTTTTCATATAGATCTCCCCTACCCATGGAGTAAATGTATGTCATCATATTTTTCATCTTTTTTATGAAACTTTGAAATTGGAAGTATGGAATGGGTATAGGGGCAATATTTAAAGAAATTGCCTATTGTGTCGATATTTATGAATCACACTGTATGTATTCATTTTTATTCAAAGAGTACTTATAGTTTTGTTTATCTGAAAAAACATTCTGGACTTCCTTTTGGAAAAACAGTTCAATCCAAACCGACCTCGCGTGCAGCGGTGTAGTCGTAACAAAAACAGATGGTTAACGCTCAAAGAAGAGGGTATACGCTTAAGGCAGAGAGTTTACTATAGATCGTCATATACTATACCTTTCTGAGACACAGAAGGTATACGATGCTCCCTAAAAAAATCCAGAAGGTATATGACGTGTACCCCCGTATACCCTCCACTACATCCCTATTCGCAAGATTTAAAATTGAATCCGAAACACCATCCGAACTAGAAACAATTATCACCAACCCGATCCGAATCCAATTGCGGCTTGGTCGGCTTTGGGCAGAATCAGGTTATTTGATACGATGCAGATCTCTAATCATGCTGCGTTGTGATTTTGGGATTATCGCCGAGTAAAGCTTTTCGAACAAGGGCATCGTATTTATTTATGATCCTTCGCGATTCATTCTCTGAACCGATAGATAAAGATTTCAATATCTTTAGGGGTTTCTCTCATTATTAATCTTATTAAAAATGAGACCAATCTTATTAGTGATTTCATAGTAAAAAACCTTGACACAATAGGCTTTTTAACACTAGGATAATAGAGTTGATAATTTTGATGAGTTTGAGGCTTTTTTCTTTCTTGTATTTTTTTCTTTCTTAAATTAGCAAAAATTATTTCTCCGAAATGCAAGTTTACTTTTATGAAACAAGGGGTAAGTACACTGTATAAAAAAAAAAATCAAGAGGTTACTAAAAATTTTTTAGTAAATATGTATTCCACAGAATTTTTTAGCAACCATTACAAACTTTTTTTTTGCAAGCGAAACAAGCATTTCTTTTGTAAACTGAACAAAAAAGTTTTTGTATAACTAACTTAAAAATTTTTAGTATGAGCCACCAAGCAAATTTTAGTAATAGCTCCAAAATTATTTTTAATGACCATTACGTGGGCTCGAAGGGCAGGAGCTTCCTTCGAGCTGCATCCAGACTTCTGGACCGGAAGATTCTGGCAAAACCGTAATAGATGGCAGCACAAAACATTGCTACTGCACCTTCATGATATTCATAATCCCTTTATTAACGAGTACTTACACTGCATACATTCGGGGCGTATTCGGCATAGGCCAGTATCGAACCCGGGACCTTTTAGCCTGGAGTCCGTTACTATAACCACTACGCTATCAAGGCACAGCAAATGAGTTTTAGTAATAGATATTAAAAATATAAAATTATTAACTCTATTCGTTGCTAACTTTTTTCTAGTAATTCTTACAGATTTTCTTGTAACCGACTAAGATTACTAAAAATTTTTTAGTAATTACAAGGATCACTAAAATTTTTTTAGTAGATCGACATTTTTTTTACAGTGTATGATAGCAGACTGCACACAGGTTTCCTTTAATATCTCCTTTAAAATACTTCAGGCAGGCATGAGGTTCGTGATTCTTGCGCGAGTTAGATAATTCTTTTAACAAAACATACATCTACAAATTACTGTTTAGAAATAAAATTATTACTGTTATAATAGAAAAAAAAAAAAAGATTTCGAAACAAACTATTTGAGTCATTTTCGAAATGGAATTGTGGGAAATCATTTATATTTTGACTTGCAATTACGAAGTTGAAAAATTTCCCAGTTAAAGTGGCATTTTTCTGTCATAGTATTTAAAGATTTGCGGATTTTCATGAAAATCTATTGTGCTACAAATGAGGAAGGTGTTTTTAACAAACATTAATTTAACAAATGAAACTTGTCAATAGAAAATTAATCATTCCTTGCATAAATGGCAGCACCATTATATTTAGAAATGCGCCTCTTGAAAATTATCCACTATCCTATTTCAAATTTTTATATCTAACTAAAAATATTCGCAGCAGGACATCGTCAAAACCGCATTTAAAACGACAAAAACCGTTGCAGTTTTTTTTTTTTTTAATTGCAGTCTTACGAATTGAACGAAACCCTTATGAGTAAATAATCAATTTGGTTATGCATCTGCTTTATAAGTAATCAAGATAGTGAATAAAAGTAAAATATTGCAAAGCTCAGCATAGAGAGATCAAACTGGTTACTAGAGGAAGCTAGTAATTTAAATGAGTAGGAATTTAATAAATAAAAAAAAAAATATTTCACTTCGAGTGTCAAAATAGGTGATAAATATGATGTAATGTGATGAAATAAAAACATACAAGCGCGTTTTTCACGATATTTATTTAATCCATTAATTTATGTTAGCAACATAATAATTGTTATATATATTTAAACTTGGCGCAACAATTAGAAGAAAAAAAATGAACTGATGTTATTAAAAAAACATTTTAATTAAAATAATAGTTTTTTTCAAACTTTTATTATTTGTTGTGTGACAAGAGATATTCAGCTGTAAGTACACAAAATCTGAACTGTTCTGCGTACGGACGCTGTGACAGATAAACGGACAGACAGACAGAGGACAGAGACAAATAGGGTTTCATCAGATGAACGAAACCCTTAAAATGACAGAAGTTTTCTTTTGTAATAATGTAGAAATTTTATTATAATTTAATAATCATTGATAGTATTATTTTTAATGCTCTGTACAGTCAGGGGAAAAAGTTACTTCAGGGAGAAAAAGCTCTGCTAACTCTGCAACAAATTATCGTAGTTATACAGTGTGACCTAAAAATATAGACAAATTTAAAAAAGGACATCCCAAGCTAAAATGCCTTTCTAGTATTGTCAGAAAGGATTCAGATGCATTTTTTAAATTGATTTACTGGTTTTTATATTAAAAAAGATTAGAAAATACATTTAAAAAAGGAAAAATAAATTAAAATGTAATATCGCTAGTTCCATAAATATAGATATTGTCTGACATTACTTAGAAATATTATTAGTAGAATATTTTTTCAGCTGGCGATTATTTATTCACATTTCTTGAATATGTGTATGGTCTATTGTTCTGAATTTTTTATTGGTTTAGAATCATTTTTCAGCTTTTTTTTTTATTTATTTTTTATTTTTTTGACTGATCGATCTTTTTATAAATTCGACAAAATGTCTAGAGATAAAGAGATTTCGAAAGAGGAAATCATAAAATTTTTCGATTAAAAACTTAAAGGCAAAATCTGAAATTGATGTCCAAGATTTTAAAGAGATCTTTAAAAAGTGTTAACAGAATTTTGCATAACGACGAATTGTGATGTAGTAAGAAAAAATCTGGTCGACAAAACATTACATATATCCGCGATGACAAAATAATTATAAGCATGGCATCTAAAAAATTATTTCATTGCGAAAAATTGTATCCAAGTATGAAGTGCCAAACAATACCTATCATAGAAGGATATTGGAATCTAAACGAATAGATTTCAAGAAAATGTTGAAAAAATCATTCTTAAGAAAACACCACAAAACTATATCTATACTAATAAAAGAACAAAACGCTCTGTCTGTGTGTGTGTCTGTGTGTGTGTCTGCGATGGCTAGCAAAATCTACAGCACGTACAAAGCTCAAAATTTTTTTGAGAGTAGCCCAATATCTCTCCTGATGCACCTGAGCTTCAGAATTTCAAAATTCCAATTATTAACTGAGTAATTAATTAAAATCAAGAGGTCACTCTCATAAAAAATCATCTTTTTCCCAATTTTTTTCTCTTTCATTTGTTTACGGTTGGTTGGTTGTGTAAAAATTTTCGCAGAAGTAATAAGAAAGCTGAGACAGAATTAAAGAATCCCATGGAGGAATAAGATAAGTGGAGGTGAAGTAAGCTCAAAAAAGGTTTGCGATATGAAACCATTTATCGCTCAAATTTAATGTGGCAAACAAAAGGACGTGGAAGAGATTTTGTATTATAAGACGAATTGAAAGAAATGAATTACAGTTGAAGCATATTTCAAGAGGAAATAGCAAATTTTTAAAATAGTCTTCGTTCTATTATTATTTATTAGAATAAATATTCGCTTTTAAAATGAAGGAAATTGGAAAATTAGCAATAATTATATATCAAATTAAAATTAAATAAGATATTGAAAACATTTGATACGAATTAAAAATTGTATAACTAAAAGTTTCCTTCATTAATGTAATTTTCAATACTTTATAACGTAGATAAAAAATGTTTATGACTTAATAACTGCATGTAAATAAATATTTAAAATATAATGATGAAAACATTCTTTTAAAATCATGTATGAAAACTTAAGTAATAAATATTAATCTAAAATTTAAATTTCTGACTGCAGACGATTTTAATGTACTAACAAAATAATGTTATATTTTCAAGCAAAACGTTAAAATAATTTTCTATATTGATATTTAAAACACATATGATAAAATAATTAATAAATTTTTACCGGTGAAGCGATAAATTAGTTCTTTTTTTAAAAACGAGAGAAAAAAAAATACAGGTTTAAACCTGTTTCAATTGATAGCGAAATTTTAAAATGGAGGGCCAAAATCACAGTCCGGTGAAATCCAAATACCTCATTGGTCATTGAGCCGCGTCCTTTTCAGGGAACAATCTCTTAGCAGTTGGGTAAATGTTGTCATACTCCTTTTTCCGAGAAAAAATCGTAGCGGCAGTTTTGAAGTAAATCTTATGTCTTTTCATTTATAATCTAAATTTTTCACTCTCATTTTATAAAATGGCATCAAAATATCTTAATTGAGTTAATTTCGATGGTTTATCTTAAATAAGAACAGACGGTAACAATCGCTTAAAAAATACTTTCCCCCTCACCTTTTTCAAATGGAGAAACAAGTTCGTGGTTTTCACCCTTACCACACGACCAATGGGGTGGCTGGATTTCACTTGACTGTGATTTTGGCCCTTCATTTTAAAATTTCGCCAATGGACCATATTCTCCCTTTTGGTTCGAGGCTACAAGAATTCGTCTGTTTGGGAATAACATTCTTAATCGCGCCATTTAAAAGCATTGTGATTAGAAAATTTATGCTTATATTTTATTTTTATATGAAGTTTTAGACTTTTTCAGGGACATGTATGAGTTATATATGAATTTTTTTCTCTATTTTAAAGCAATTGCATTCATCTTTTTCATTTTATTTATAAAATAAAAATTTTAAATTTTAATTAATAAGCAAATATTGATTTTTATTAGTATGTATATAAATATTTATCGAAAATTATTCGTACAGAATAAATTTGCATTATTTTACACATGCATTTATCTGTTTTTTAGGCTTCATCGAATGATGAAAAAACGAAACAAACTCGCTAGCAGCCGCTTTTTTACCCACATGATTCCCACTGTGACGTCACGAGAATACTGTCCATTGATAGGCGTGTCAAAGCACGTGCTTTTGTTGGTACTTAATTGGACTTAATGTAGGGTTACATCTTAAGCATCATCTCCAGAGATAATACCTCCACTCTATTAGTTTCTTTTTACTCTATAAAAGAAACCAATTTGAGATTTTGACATTTCAAAAGTGACTGTATTTTTCCCAAAGACCTTTAAAATTCATAGACTGGCAAAATGTCAGTTTAACTTAGGATTTTTGAACATAGCTATTACGTCAGATCGTTGGTACTTCGTACATTAGAATGTATTTGTGGTTGGCTATGTTGCAGTTAATATATGTATATGTATATATGAGGCTTTTTTAGCAGTTTTTTTAAATCATTGATTAAATTTGAATGCATTTATTTAAGTTAAAATTTTATTAAGACTTTAATTTGTTTTTAAAACAAAAATGAAATGGCTCTTTGACGTACAATTGTTCGAATAGGCAGACGATTCATACACAGTAATAAATTATCAAATAGCAAAATAAATTATATATAAAAAATAGTCACTAAAAGAATAGTAGCAAAACATAATGTTTAGGCGTATTAACACATAACCCGATCCCAACCAGAAAAAAACAGACTATACTCCGATCCAAGCAAGACAAAAATTTCATGAGCATAAACGCGACCCGAACCTAAAAATTCCATTTGAAAAAAAAAAACTATGGATTTGATATTTGACCCGAATCAAATCTGAATCCCACAAAAATATTCAAATGAAGCATACCCCAATTCGATCAAAGAAAAATAATGTTCGTGTATATGCAACCCGACCCGAACCTAAAATTTTTCTCTGAAAAAACCCAAAAAATGACCAGAACGAAACCTGAAATCGATAAAAATATTCCAAAGAACTATAACCTGATAAGAGCAAGACAAAAAAACTTCCATGACATAAACCTGACTCGAACCTAAAAAATTCCATTTGAAAAAAAGCCTGAAGTTTTATGCAAACTACATCTGAATCCGATCAAAATATTCGAAAGAACCATAACCGGATTCGAATAAGAGAAAATAATTTTCGTAGACATGAAACCGATCGGAACCTAAAATTCCATTTGAAAAAAATACCTGAAATTTGAATCGACAAAAATATTCCACAGAACCATACCCGGACCTGAACAAGACAAAAAAATTTCCATGAACATGAACCCAATCCGAACCTAAAAAATGAACTAAATCTGAATCTGACAAAAATATTCCAGAGAAGCATATCCTTATTCGAACAATGCAGAATAATTTCCGTTGATGCGCAACCAAACCTGAACCTAAAAATTCCATTAAAAAGTCGAAATCTGAATTGAACGACATCTGAACCCGAAAAAATATTCCAAAGAACCAAAACCCGATCCGAGCAAGACAAAATAATTTCCCTGGACATGAATCCAACCAGAACCTTAAAAATCAATTTAAAAAAAATACCTGAAATCTGAATCGAACCAAATCTGAATCCGACGAAAATAGTCCAAATAACTATAACCGGATACGAACAAGACAATATAATTTCCATGGACATAATCCCCATTCCAAACCAAAAAATTTATAAATAAAAGAAAAAAAAAATCCCGAAATTTGAACCAAACTTAATCTGAACCTAACAAAAATATTTCAGTGAAGTATAACCTCATTGGAACTAGGTAAAATAATTTCCATATAAGTACAACCCGACCCGAACTTTAAAATCCCATTTGAAGGGAAAAAACCCCTCCACGAAATCTGAATTGAACCGAATCTAAACTGAACACAAATATTCCAAACAATCATAACCGTATCCGAAGAAGACAAAATAATTTCCATGAACATGAATCCAATCCGAACCTAAAATTCGGATGTTCTACAAAACATAATGCGCTCCGTAGCGGTGGAAAGTGAAACTAAGTACTTAGCGCGAGATGGTTAAAATATTTCGTTTATAGTTAATGTTAAATTAGAACTTGGTTACGGTTAGATAACAGTTAGGTTGCAATTACGTTCCGGTGATCCTTTTGTTATTTTATTTTCCGGTTAGGTTACAGTTAGGTCATGGTTAAGTTACAGTTAGGTTAAGGTTAAGTTGCGGTTAGGTTGTGGTTAGATTATGGGTAGGTTATGATTAGGTGACGGCCAAGTTACATTTATGGTATATTTAACTTGCAGTTAGGTTACTGTTAAGATACAGCTAAGTTACAGACAAGTTATGATTCCGATACAATTAGGTTACGGTTAGGATTTTGTTCATAGAATGAACATTACGCATGTTTGATAAAAAATATACACCTATTTTTGTAAAATGGCTCTGAATTTATAATATTATATACTAATCTTTTAGCGAATCATCGAGAATCGATTTCATTCACGGTATAGTCAGATTTAAGAGTGATATATAATTAGTTTGAAATTCAAAATATTTCACTTGGGATATCTATGTGAAAAAAGTATTTAATTAAGTCACTTAACAGTAATTTTAAGGATAAATATCAACACGAAATCGTTGGACACATATTCCCTCCTGCGTTTCCCATTGCAGTCATTTTAGGTATTTTTGCAGCTAAATATTAGTTTTTTTTTAAAAACCAATTTTTGACACAGTCAGAGGGCACGTATTTAATATAATGTACACTGTAAAAAATTGGACCATTTTGCTGTATCATCACTCCCCCGCTTTTATAGAATATATCTCTTTTGACCTATGCAATGCTCCAAAATAGGCTGAAGTAATCATTTTCTATAAAAGCGGTGGAGTGACGATGCAGCAAAAGGGTCAAATTCTTAACAGTGTATTAACACATATTTTGAGTTGAAGATAAAATCATAAAAATTTCAAGTTCGTTTAACATTATTATAACGGACCCGGGCAACGCCGGGCGGGTCAGCTAGTGTTAAATATGAGATCAGAATACGATGTTTCATGGTGATAAATGGCTGTCAACAATATTTAGTAACGAAAAAAGGGAAATTTGGATGCACCAGATAAATATAAATTTTACCAGTTTGATTTAAGAAGCGAATCAAGAACTTTTTTCAGTAGACAGCAAGATGGAGGTACAATAATAACTTGGGCTGGTTTTGGATTTAATGGACAAACATTTTTGGCATTTTATAGGAAGAAAATGATCTTCCGGAGTATCAGCAAATCTTAGAGGACCATTTTATTTTAACACAGGATTTGTTTGGTGGTAACAAACTGTGTATTTGAGCAAGACGGGGCGCGTATTTGTGTGTCTAACTCGACAAGATGTTTATTAATATGAATGATATCAATATCATGGACTGACCATCTCTTAATCTGGAATTAAATCCTATGGAGAACGTGTGAGGACATCCATCACGAAAGGTATATGAAAATGAACGCCAATATTTTTTGATCAAAGATTTGCTATCTAACAAAACTAGCATTGTCTGTGATTAATTCTCGATTACCCAGAGTGAAAATTACACCACCAGCAATGTCAATCTTCACTGTAGAGATCACAGAAGGCATACAACCGCAATAGAGTACGCATAGTTTGAACTGTCCCTAAAGGTAAAACAAAACTTAGTACTTTCGGTGGAAAACCGTGTATTAGAGGTAATTAAAGTTAATAAAAAAACAATTAGATATTACCATTTGTAACTGTTTTCCTGGAACTATATGTCTATTACTAATGGTTTAGAAATTAGCCATTTGACACCGTTGAGAGCTGACGATACCCTGTATACTTTGAACGCAATTTATGAACGCAAATATAGGGGCTCGTGAACGCATGCGTTCACGCCGGCATGAGGTTCGTGACTCTTTCTCGAGTTAGACAATTCTCTTAACATAAACATAAACATTTACATATTACTGTTTAGTAATAAAATAATTACTGTTATAATAGAAAACAAGTTGGAAATTGCACGTAAAGCGTAGCAAATGAGGTGCGTTCGTTGATAACGAAGTTTTAAAATATTCAGATCTTGCTGATATAGTAGAGCGTACTTTGGATACAGTATAGGGGTCGAAATCTTTGTGTTCATGTACATATGCAGAAGTAATTCTTATTATACTTCATTAACGTATATCTTATTTATAAAATGTGAAGTAGTTTAATATATTTAAAACACCCAACCCCCAAACAATGTTTCCCCGTATTACATTTGTGTGGCCCTGTAATTTAATAATAAATATTCTTCGCATCACAGATTATACAAAATGTATTTTTAGTACATATTTCATACATTCATGTCGATTCTATTATATTCAAATGAGTGTAACACCATTAAAATGCATTTGAAACTTTTTTCCCCATTGACCGTAATGTAACGGAATGCTTTTGATTGTCCCTGTAATTGATCAATGCATCCGATTTTCATAACATTTGAAAAGACACGACAAAATTATGTAATAAATATACGTTTTAAATTTCAAACGATTAAAATGCATTTGAAACTTTTTTCCACATTGACCGTAATGTAACGGAATCCTTTTGATTGTCCCTGTAATTGATCTATCCATACGATTTTCATAAAATTTGAAATAACTCGACAAAATTATGCAATAAATATACGTTTTAAATTTCAAACGATTAAAATGCATTTGAAACTTTTTTCCCCATTGACCGTAATGTAACGGAATCCTTTTGATTGTCCCTGTAATTGATCTATCCACCCGATTTTCATAAAATTTGAAATGACTCGACAAAATTATGTAATAATTATGTGTTTTAAATTTCAAACGATTCGGTTGGGTAGTTTTTGCGTTGTTATATGCGGACGGACAGACAGACAGACGGACAGACAGACAGAAAGACAGACGGACAGACAGACAGACGGACGGACTGAGCGACAACAATAGGTGCTACGTATTTACATAATTACGAACGCACCTAAAAAAGGTAGCTTTCGAAGCTAAAACTGTTTGAGTCATTTTCGGAATGGAATCGCAGGAAATCATTTACATTGACATGCAATTTTGGAAGTTGAAAAATCTCCCAGTTAAAGTAGTATTTTTCTGTCACAATATTTAAAGTTTTGCGGATTTTTATGAAAATCTATTGTGCTACAAATAAGGAAGTTTTTTTAATATGCTTGAGTGTATTATCTTACATAACAATACATTCAAAATGGAGATTCCTATACTGTCACATAACATAAATATTACTTATCCACCACATGTAGTACAGGGCAAATCTTGTAATCGTTTTAAAAATGGAAAAATTTGTTTTGGCAGATTTACACGTATCAAACACTGGAGATTCCGACAAACATATTTTTGAAAAAAAAAAAGGTCACCTGTCGGTCTGTCTGTAAGCGCTCTACCTCCTGAAAAATTTGAGATAGAGACTTGGAACTTGGTTTGTAGTTAGCATGTAATAATGGGAAGAAGCCTATTGAATATCAATAACCTTGATTATTCGGAACTATTTTTTCGGACTTTCGAAATATTCGTTCAGATAAAAAGTATATAAAATGTTTCGAAATTGTTTTTTTTCAAGGACTGGATATAAAAGATAATTAAAAAAACATAAATAAGGAAGTCTATCGGATAATTAGTTGTCGAGATATTTGTAATCCTATTTTCCACACTTAAATTTGTTATGATCCTGTATTTCATTAAAGTTTTAGTTGAAAGATAGTACTAAAACCTAGTTAACCCCTTGCGGCGCAGTGGTATATCTATGAAACCACTTACTTTTAATTCCCAAACATCACGTTGGCACCGGAATTTTGGTAAACAAAATTACGATTTATTGAATGCGTGATATTTTGCTTTTTTCTTATTTGCAAATAAAGTTGTTTTCAAATTCTGGTCTCAATCATTAATTTCAACACTTAAGCAATAAATTTGCTCTGCGCCGCAAAGGGTTAAAAAGCGTTTGAATCAATTTAAGCTTGGATTAACACACCCATCTCCATTTTCAGGTAAAAACTAAAGGTTAATTGGAAAAAAAAACTTTCTTAAAATATCCATAAAATAGAAAATAACACGCAGGAAGTCCTGCGCAATGGAAGTTTTAACAACTATGTCCAAAGAGGACAAAGTCATTGAAGGAGATATCAGATATCACAGTAAAGGTAAAAAAATCATCAAAGAAGTGCCACCTGCTGGGCGATTTACATCAGCATCTAATGAGCATCAATTTACGTCAAGCTCTGATTAAATTCCATGTTTGAATAAATTCCGTGCATTATTTCTTGCGATTAAGTGACCGCAAAATATGTATTACATACATCACATGTTTGACCTCGTTCGCTTTAGAAACACATTCAGTGATGATTTTTCATAATTTTCATGTGCTCATGATTCTTCCTGACTGCTAAAATTTCCAAGACGAAACGCGACTTGTGTGTTATTTTGTATTTTATGTTCATTTTAAGAAAGTTTTATTTTTCTAACTAGCGGCCTTCGCCCGCTACGCTGGTCGGTTTATCTAAAGAAATCTTGAAGAAGTAGTTAGATAAGGTTCAGACATACATTAAAAAAAAAAAAAAGCAAGTCGATCATTCAAAAAACGTTGGGAAATATCAAATATTTACTGTAATTTTTTAAGAAAAACAAAGTTTCGAAAAAAAAAAATTAAATCGAAAAAAAAAATTACACTGACATATTAATGCAAGGAAATTTTCCCAGAGAGAAAATTCGCCTTGAATACAATATTTCAAATTCTTTTAATTGCTTATAGGCGTTAATGCCAACATAGTGAAAAAAAATTCCATGCTGGGAATCGAATCCGGGCCATCAGTATGGCGCACTGACGTTCTACCGACTAAACCACATGGAACGACAGCCAGCTTGAAACTTTCTCATACTTAAGTAGACTGGCGAAAACATAACGATAGCGCGTTTTAAAATCGCACAGTGACATCTATTGGATTTTATATGTACTAAAAAACGTTATGTACTAAAAAACGTGAGCAGCGCACCTAATAGTTTCTTTTGTTTCTTTTTGTTACTTTTTTGTCTGTTGTCCGATTTTGATGAAACAAAGCCTATACACTGCCCGGGAGTGTGCATTCTTCATTAGTGAAAACCGCATAAAAATCCATTCAGTAGTTACGAAGATAACCTCGAACAAACAGACAGACAGACAGACAGACAGACAGACAAAAAATTCAAAAAATTTTTTTTGTGTTTCATTGGTTTTCTTTTATCGCCCTGACTCCATTTTTGTCAATTATCTTCAATGTACAGACACACCGGGTCCTACTGTTTTATTATATGTATAGATTGTGGTTTATCGTCAGATTTTCGGTGCTTTTTCATCTAAACTACAATTAATTAACTAAAAACTTTTGTGAAAATCCATTTACATCGTAACTTATCATACCACATATTCTATCCAAAGTAGTTATCAGACTGAAATTTTTTATTTTTAATGTAATTTAATTTTAAAGTTAACGAAGATAAACAATTATAAAATATTACCCGTTAAAATGTCTTAAGAATCTGTTGTACCAAACAAAGAAATTTGCAAGTTAATTTTCACAAACGTAAATTACTTAAACACACAAAACGGAGGTTCTAGATGGTTCTTTTAACAAAACAAACACCTAGAAAGTATTGTTCAATGAAACAAAACTATTACTGTGCTATTAGAAATAAAAATAAAAATAAAATAAAAAAAAGCTACCGAAACTAAGTTTAGAAATGTTTGAGTCAATTTCGGCTTGGAATAACAGCAACAATCTCGATTTTGACTCTGAGAGAATTCAGACTTTCAGGGCCTTTTCTATAAATAACTGTCATTCTTCAGGGACCGGAAGCTTTTCAGCCGACAAAGCAAATCTGTAAGCTTTAGGTTAAATGTCCTCGGTTATTGTTCAGGCAATTTAAATAGCACAAGAGGAGGACCTTGTGAAAGAATTCTTGCAAAATTCTCAAATGAGTGGTCGACTGATAAATGACTTCAAATCTTTCTTTAGTTTATGACTTCTTCATAGCTGTTTGAGGGTCTATTACGGAGGCAAATTACGCAGGATACACATGCATACATGTACGCGCAGATGAAGTTTTAGAAAAAATCGGTATTGTGATATCAAGCTTAATTCAAAACAATAGTTTTTAGGCAAAGCAGAAAAAGGTTTTAAAGTATAAATTTTTCTTTTCTATTAATTTAGAATAACCAAGAAGTAATGTATATTTTTTTTTACATTTCAACGTTTAACCCCTTGAGCTCTGATGGTAGAATTTTCTACCACATAATTTTAATTCCGAAATGTCACAATGGCACCAGAAAATTCGACCAAATTTATTTGAAAAAGGTTTAATGCATTTTTTCGTGTTTATCATTAACCGGTTTTTTCTTTGCAAAATACTGATGCCAATGTGACATTTAGAATTTTGAAGAAATTTACATCCCTGAGCTCAAAGGGTTAAAGGGACCCTCTCCTATTATGAACGAATAAGGAAATTTTATAAAGTTATCGAAAAATTTGTATAAAATATTTTTTTCTTGTAAAAATGAATATCCTTTTATATTTAGAATTTCAATACAAATTTTCAAATTTTTAATTGAATGTTTCTTGTTTTTTTTTTTTTTTGTATTTTTTAAAGAAACTTTGTTTACCACCTGTTTCTTAAATAAAGCATTATCGCATACCCTATCTATGAACGTTCATGACGTCAGAATATACTGTTTGCCTTTACCGTATACTCTCTGCTTTATTTACGACTACAACACTGCATGGCAATCACTGTAATGGGGACTTGGGCGACTAGAGCGCATACTCGTTATTATGATAATAATATTTAAATCGAAAATCTCTACTTTTAAAAGTTGTTTTTTGAAAAGAGAAAAAAGGTTTTATATCTTGTGTTATTGATCAGCCCGGCGTTGTTCGGATCTAGGATAATAATCTTAAGTATACCTAAAATCAGTGCCTAAAATATACCTGAACTCAGACTTTTTTCCAGGAAGGAGATGTTGGAGGCCTCACTGCCTTCGGCAGCGTTCATGCTCGGATTTATATGATTTTACATTTTTAAGCAAAAACTTTTCCAAACTAACTGATAAATCTCGTTATAGTGATTGCCGATTGTATTCCTGTCATTTAGATAAATTACGCTTTCAATTTTGACAAAATGTTTCCGAGGGCAATCTAAATAAAAAAAGACCTAAACAATGTAACCTATTTTATTCTTTTCCTTTCATCAAAAAGGAAAATTGCTTAAAAACCATAGTTTTAGATGTGTAATGATTAAATTATGACATTTTGGACACGGCGGACCCTCCCCCCCCCCACACACACAATAAAAATCCTCAGAATTTGTTAAAACAAGAAATGTAATCTCCCAGAGTTTAAAATGTAAAGGTTTAGTTGGACATGCGCAAAGACTAAAAATCTTGGCTTAAAACCATACTAAATTGATCAACCCTGACCATTAAAACTCGCTATGGCTGAATCTAGTGTTTCATAAAGACTTTTTTTTTTTATAAAATTAATCTTAAAAAACACTTTTTTTAACCAAAGATACCGTTAGAACCGGAACGGCATTGTAACTAAGCGGGTATTATTTGTCTCCTTCTTCTATTTATTTTATCAGAAAAACTGGAATGGCAGTGAAAACGAATTGTAGAAAATGAAAACCAATGTAAAATAGAACTAAAAAAAAGAGAAAAGTTTTTAAAATAATTAAAAAATAAATATTAATATATGTTTTTAAAATTATTTCGTTAGAATATCGAGTTAATGAATTAGTCAGGCTACAGTTATTTACAAAATAGCTTTGCTTAAAGATAGAAAACCAACGATTATAAATGCACAAATAATGTATGAAAAGGTAGCAAACAGCTGTTTCGAAACTATCAAGATTCTCCATCAGTGCAAAACTCAGTGAGCTAGAAAAAGCAAAACTGAACCAATGAACCAATGCATGTATGATGGAAGTGCCTACTGGAGTCGTTTTGCTCCAGTTTACCTTCAGTCGAAGTCGATGAGTCGATACATCTTATTGCATAGACATTCAGCAAAAAAGTATGGAATTTCAGTGAAATTCGGGAGCATTGGGTTGATCGAATAAACCAGAGGGAAAAGTAGTTAAAAAAGCCTAGAGCCATACATTTTTTTAAATATAAATTAAGTAAAATCCTACAAAAAATCTAGGTAAATATCGAAAAGAGCAATAAAATAAAAAAGGGTAAAAAGGTTTTAATTTTGAAAAAAAAAAAAAAAAAAAAAAACCTGAGAAAAAAAAAAAACATTAAAGGGATAATTTCGAAAAATATCAAAGAGAAATGAATACAATGAGCAACTTGATGGTCCAATGAAATTAGAGGGAGCAACCTTGAAAACAATGACCGACCGATAAGGAAAAGCAGTCATTTTAGAGAGATTAGCAAAACTGAGCAAAGAGACAGAGAAACACAGGCTTATATACCCGCTACGAGAATGATCCATCAAGAGAAAAGCAACCAATGAGAAGAAAGCAGCCTGAACAACTGGGTGAACAAGTAGAGACAGCTACCGAAGAACAAACAAAGCAAAAAATAAAAATCGAGAAAAAAAAAAAGATTTAAATCAACAGATTTCCAAATGTTTGGAAAATAAGGAGTAATTGACTAAGGAGACATTGACTAAGGAGGGAAAATTTTTAATGATGTGGTAAGTTTCCCAAAAATTAAGATCAAGAATAGAAGGACACTTAATGGATAATGGTGGCTGAAGAAAATGTGAACTTATGTTGTGAAAACCAACAATGTTGAGCAACAGAACAGCGTTTAAGCTTTTGATTTTTAACATACCTTTTATGTTCTTTTACACGAAATCTGAGAGCACGTTTAGTCTGACCTATATAAGAAAGACCAAGGCAAGAAAATTAATTGGCAAGAAATTTGGTAAATATCCCAGTTATCTAAACGATCAATGGGGTGCTTAAGATTTGAAAAAACAATTTTATTAACAAGAGAAAAAATAACATTGAAATCGAACCTTTTTAAAATTTTAGCAACTTGCTGACTGATTTTGGGAAAAAATGGCAAAACAACCTAAGTATTGGAGTTCGAATTAAACTTTTTTCTTCCAGAATGGGTGGATTTCGTCAATTTTCTATGAATTGAATCTATAATATTAGGGGAATAACAACGATCAACAGCAAAAGCTTTTAGATAATTAAGTTCATCACTGAGTAACTGAGGAGTTGAACAAATATTGGAAGCTCGGAAAATAAAAGTTTTAAAATCCGCTAATTTCCGTTTAGAAGGATGAGAAGAATATTTGTGAGGTGGAAGACAGGCGGCAAAAGGTTTGCGAAAGAATTATCTTCATTACGAATAACAAGGACATCCAGGAAAAAAAAGGCAATTGTCGGATTCATCTTCAAAGGTAAATTGAATGCAAGAATCAATATAATTCATGACAGAGAGAATATGATTAATATCTGAATTCAATTCAACTAAAGCATAAATATTATCTACATAACGAACATAAAACTGAAACTTTCAGACTTCGAACAATTTTATTTCAAAATAGTGCATGTACAAATCGTATAAAATCGGACTAACAAGGAAGGTCTCCGTACTAGGCATACTCAGAATTTTATGAAAAAAAAAAATACTAATTAAACTACTTATTTATGGAATAAAGGATCAATCAAAATTATGGGGGGAATTACAGTAGAAATTATGTAAAAAATAAAATACTTTCGAATATTTGACGTGAAAAGACGAAAGGGTCACACGATTTGGCGAGCAGTACTTTTCCTCGCCAAAAGCAAATGATTTTAATGCAACTCAAAACTGGTGGATACTTAGAATGCGTGTAAATGGCATTTAATGAGTTTAAACATAAACAATGAGAGACTTTAACATATTATGTACATATATATATATTGTATTCTATTAATACATATGCATTACCTGGCCATTGATGAACGTCCACTTGCGATTTTAGACATTTTGTTAAATATCTAGACAAATACATGAGGAATTATCCCGAAACTCTGAGTATATAAGCATAATAGTAAAAGTCATACATTTCCGTGAAGTTTTGTTCCCGAAACTCTATAGGGGACCGTCAACAAATTAAAAAAGAATGAATATCTTTTGAATAACCCTGTCAAAACTAATGTAGCAAAAGCGCTCAAACTCTAGGTTATGATTAAGTGCCTTATTGTATTAAACTGTGTTCATTTTTATGCAAATAGCATGCATACTCATAGAGAAATTAAGGTTTTTATAAAAATGGTCCCAAATTATGTCGAGTTTTGCTTATAATTGTCAGAGTTCTTAATATAAAGTAACATTCTTTTCTGAAAATATGACAAATAATATTGCGCACTATACCCTGTAATCAGAATTAAAAAAAAAAAATTGTATGAAAAATGAGTAGGTTTACTAAATAATTTTTCATTGCGCATGCGTCAACTATATCAAAATTTCATTTGCATATTATGTTAGCTAAATGTATAGAGCAACTTTTGTAAAAGTCGCAAAATCATAACTTGAAAATTCTGAAAATAATCTTCAATTGAATAAGTTGAAAATCCGTTATTCCCAAAATGAAGAAAAACAAACAAACAAACAAAAAAACAGGGATTTTATCCAAATGTAATAGTACGTCCCATATTGTGTATTCTATATTGACACTAATCAATGAATATATGGATACAACCCCTCTTGTTTTTGCCTTCGTCATATGGAGTTCCTTTACCTGCGGTCTGTTCTGTTGAGCTGTCTAAATTACAGACCAGATGTTATGACCAATAAGGTTATCTGAGCGAAAAATCCCAGCCGGCTATCGCCCAGGTAGCTTAACAGGTAAAGCATTGGCCTTGTAAGCCAAGTATCTGGGTTCGATTCCTGGCTTGGGCAATTTTTCGCTCAGTTGGAAATATTCAATTCGTATAGGAATTTAAACATTTTTAGATCATATTACAGTGGACTCTGTTTATTTGAACACTCTCTAATGTGAACACCCCGGTGTTATGAACACATTCCGACGGTCCTGGCGCAACTCCATAGACTTAACAAAAGATGAACTCTCTGTATTCTGAACTAGAGGTCTGCACGGGCCGATTTCCAATAATGGCATTCGGGCCGGGCCGGGCCGGGCCGGGCCTGGTCACTAATCCTTTCGGTCCGGGCCTAGTCACTAATCTTTTCGGTCCGGGCTGGGCTCGGGCCTTAATTTTTTTGCTGGAGTATCGGGCCGGGCCTAACTTTTTTTTTTCCGTACGAAGCCGAGACTGATTCCATTCTTCCTAGTTTTCATGGACCAAAATAATCAGTTCCTATTGAATCTTCCTATATGAAAATCCTTTTCTCGACTTTTTATAAATCAGTAATATTTGGCTTTGTCCAAAAATTTCTGCAAAAAAAGCATATACTTTTAAGCCGTCATTATTCTACAATTAAACATTAGAATTTATTCCTTTTAAAGAATCGTAGATTACTAGGCGTTTTAAAATAGAATTAAACACACACACGCACACACACACACACACACACACACACACACACACAAAAAAAAAAAAAAAAAAAAAAAAAAAAAACATGATTATGACGGAATTTTTTTTTTAAAACTAAAAACTGAATGTTTCTTTTAAAATGTTCATCCATGCAAAATGAATACAACAATACGGGAGAAAAAAAATATATTAAACATTTACATCTGTTAAGAAGGAAATGCATTTTTTTTTTCGTGCCAAAGCGATTTCGTCTTTGGAAATTTTACCATATACCTCTTTTTCGATTTTTTGTCTCCATTACAGGGAATATGGATTAATAATACTCAGGGTTCGTTGATTTAAATCGGCTTGATTTTAATCATGATTTAAATCACGATTTAAATCAACTGATTTTTTTAAAAAAAAATCATTGATTTAAATCAGTTTTTCTTTTAAGTTATTTTTTAATAAATTTCAGATGAAACAAACATAATAATGTGCTTTAATATAATTTAGTTTTATATACCATATATAATCAAACAACTTTCAGAAAGATAAAGCTTAAGCTTAGTAAAAAAGTAAAATAAATGTAAAGTTTAGAAAAAAAATGCTTTCAAATTTCATTTGAATCAAATTATAAAATAATCTTGCAACGGTAAAGAAATCTAAACAGAAATATACTAAATATTTGAATATTTATTCATTAGTATTTAGAAAAACTTTTGCAAGTTGAGGTAAAATAAAATTGTATGACTTTATGTGCTGTACTTTGGTGAAGCCTGCTATATAAGGATTTGAGCAAAATCTGAATCAGCAATTGATTTATTTATTTAATATAATATAATTGATCTCAGCCTTTTAAAATGGTGGAAGGTATTTTTGTTGCAGTTATCGAAAAAGCTCATACTAAAAAGAGAATTAATGATAAACTAGCTTTTTACTGCAATAGATTTATCTGCTTCAATCGAACAAATGTTTTTTGCCTTTGGTTTGATACTTTCAGAAATTAGAAATCAACAGATAAAACTGTTAAACCGCTGCCATCGAAATGCTCAAGGCCAGAGGACACAAATTGTGAGGTATTCACTAATTGACTTACTTCTCAATTATGTTGGAATTCACACTAGAAAATTTTGAATAACAATTTACTTTTATTTTATTTGTGGAATATCAATAATCGTATAAAACACTGAACATACTGATTAACTTATGATTAATTACTTTTTAAACTTAAACATACACATGAGAATTTGGAATCCCCCAATAAAAAAATATCCAGATGCGGCAACACTGTAGCATTCCTTCTCTGGCTGAATTTTTATTTAGGGATTCCAAGTTCTTATTAGTGAGTTTAAATAGTTATTGTTTTATAAGATGATAAATAGTCCACAAGTAAAATAAAATTGCTATTCAAAATTTTCTTGTGTCAATTCCAACACTACTGAGAAGTCAGTCAATTAGTGATGACATCTCATTTTGTGTCCTCTGGCCTTAAGTATTTTGATGGCAGCAATTGAACTCATTTTTCTCAGTCAACACTTAAAGTTAAAAACTTCCAATTTTGTTTAAATTTTTTATGTGTTGCAGATGTTTTTTATTTTAATTAAAATATTGAAGGTTGAATTAATATTTGACATCTGATTTGTAGTTTTTCATGCATTTTGTGTAATCAAGATTTTTTTCATAGTCTAAAATTTTACCTTGAAATAATATGAATCATTTATGTAAATTGTGTAATATTAGTAATAGATAATACTCATAATAGGTATGTCTATGTATGTAAGCTTTATATTATTTAAATTAAACAAAAAGTCATAAAATAATAATAATGTGTGGCAATTTTTAAAAAAATAAAAAAAATCTGATTTAAATCAAAAAAATCCGATTTAAATCAAAAAAATCCGATTGTTTTGATTTTTATTAAAAAAATCAAAAAAATCACGAACCCTGATAATACTAGTGATAACTGAAACATTTACATACAACAAAAAAAGATTCATTCAGTGGCGTAGCTAAGGGGGGGCAAGGGGGGCGTCCGCCCCGGGCACCGAGCCCTAGGGGCGCCAAATTGAGAGACATTGTTATATATTTATATTGGGGTGGGGGCGCAAAATTTCTTGCTGGCCCCGGGCGCCAAAAAACATAGCTACGCCACTGGATTCATTTAAAAGCATAAATATCGCAGCCTACGGCACTTTTGCATAAATGGAGATTATAAACATGGAAAAAAAAGACTAATATAATTTTTTTTGGTCAGAACTCTTCCATAAGATTAAAGATCAATTTTCTGTAGAAATTCACTCGAGCCTGGCCGGGTTCGGGTCGAAATTAAAAAAAATTTCCGGACCGGGCCGAGTTCGGGCCGAAATTTTAACTTTCGGGCCGGGCCGTGTCGGGCCATTATTTTTTTCGTTCGGGCCGGGCCGGGCTCGGGCCGAATTTTTAACTTTCGGGCCGGATCGGGTCGGGCCAATATTTCTTTCGTTCGGGCCGGGCCGGGCCCGGGTCGAAATTTTAACTTTCGGGCTGGGCCCGGGCCTGGAAATTTCGACCCGTGCAGACCTCTATTCTGAACACCCCCTATTATGAACGCTACTTATGGCCCCCATTTCCATTCCATCTCCCTATAAACTGAATTCGAATTCCGATCATGGAACTACGGAGAAACTACTACAGAAGTAGAGGAATGTTCAGCAAACTCGATTAAAAAGTAAACAGTAAACAGACAAAATAACAACGTAAAGTATGTACTATGAAATTGCAATTTGTTTGAATACTTCAATTTCTTTGATATAATCTTCAGTTAAATGTTTGGAGTGCCTGTTGTCACATTCTTGTCAGCTGTCTGCTGTAAGAGAAGCCATTTTATCACTTTTTTTTTAAATTAGAAAATGTAAAAATTTAGTTTTTGATTAGGTGGAGAAAATTCTGGTAGGTTAAAATAATCCACTTCCATCGTTCTTATTTCAAATAAAAGCTCGGTATGAAATATTTTTAATCACAACTTAAGCATTATGTTTTAAAGATTAATTTTGGAATTTTAGACTGATTTCTTCGATTTATCAACAACTGAGAAAAATGGCAATTAATGAAAAAATTTGCTTATAATTTTGTTGATATTTAATTTCAGCAGATTCCATTTCTTCATGAAAGGACATTCATTAACCCTTTAAGTGGCCTAACTGGATTTTTCCGAAGTTTATTTAATTTAAAATTGATATTAATGTTAATTTCTTGAATAGCATATGTAAAAAAAAATTTCTAAGATTATGAAATAGACTCCGTATCAATACATTCCATAGCTGTAAAATTATGAATCGTTAGACTTGCATGTGAAATTCTGCAGGACGCTTAAAGAATTAAGGATTGGAAAAACCATGTTAGTTAATTTTCAAACTTAAAAGAAATGAAATATAATAAAAACCACGTAGCACCGACCTTATTTGATCAATTACCAGCTCAACCACCGTACATAGTAATAGTAGTAATGCATTTCCAATCTCCCTCTATAATGAACACCCCCCATAATCTGAACATTTTTGTACGGTCCCATGAGTATTCAGAATAGTGAGAGACCACTGTATATATTTAAAGTTCCCTGAGTGCAGACTGCATTTATTTTCTTAATTTGATTCATATGTCGAAGATCTATTTCCATTCAAATTTTCAGCATTTTGAGAGACTTTTTTACACATCTTAGAAAAGGTTATTATTTTAGGTAGTTTCCGAATGAGCAAAGAATAATATTTCCTCCAAATTAAAAAATATTTTCACACGACTATCAGAAAAAGAAAAGAAATTTTTAAATGAGAATTAAATATTTACGAGTTAAAGCGGGAAATTTTTTATAATTACTGCATAAAATTAAATTTACATGTGAATATTTAATCGAGAAAGAAAATATCAAAATAATGAATTCATTAAAATGCATTAACCGCCATAAATGAAAAAAGGCACACCATATTTAAAATAGTTAAGCAATAATATTGCTATGTGTTTTTAGAGTTTGTGGTGTCTGAATGGAGGTTGACGAGCGTAGTTCGTAGAAGACAAAACCCCCTAGTTTTAATTGAAATTTTAAATTATTATCAGAAAAGGTCAAGAAAAATGTATGATAATCTACTATTTTCCTACTATTTTCTACATAAATGGAGTACTTCAGTTTTCCCATTACAGAAATGGCATTAAAAACTACAAAAAACGAAAAAAAAAAATTGTAATTTAACAAATTACAATCACTATTTGGAAAAATTAAAATCTGGTGTGTTGAAAATTCAGAAAGAATAAAGTGAAGCAAAATAAAATAAAATAAAATAAAATGGAAAATGATGTTTTCAGACTGAAATTTTAAAGACTTATAAATAAATTCTATATTTAAATTAATCTCTATAAATAAAAGGAATTCCGAGGATAATTAATTGAGGCACAGGGGAAAGCAAATCTTGGCAATGCGCCAACTCGGTCCAGAGGAAGCAAATCTTGGCAATGCGCCAACTCGGTCCAGAGGTATAAAAGCGAGATAGAAAAAAACGCGCAGGTCTAGAGAAGCGTACCATACACATAAATTATTAAATAAACCTTCAAATTAAGCCCGGCGAAGCGGGCTGGGTATGCTAGTACTAATAATAAACATCATTGGTAGGATGATTATAGCGAGTCATATATTATGTACGCCGTGCATTAAACATTAATAATCCTAGACCAATGATAATAATAATAAAAAAAAAACAGTAGATTAACGATAGACAACTTTAAATGTGCATTTTTATTTGATGGAGTTAATCAGACTGACTTTTGAACGCTTCATATTACGTACGACATGGATTAAACACTGATATTCCTAGACACATTACAAACAAATTTTAAATGAAAAAATCGCACATTTTAAATTTTTATGCCTTTGCGTAGAGAAAAAAAATGCATTTTTTAATAAAATTTGTTTGAAATACCTACTACAATTTGTTTTCAAATTATTATTTTTTTTTTAAGTTTTTATTACTCTTTTTGTCATCGTGGCAACAGAAGTATTTAATTTTTGGTCATTAAACTTGGACCAATCAGAAAACAAATAAAATAAAAAACAGAAGTATTCCATTTTTCGACAATAAACTTTTGGGCACTAAGAGACATTAAATTAGTTGAGGAATTCAACCAATTAAAAGATTCAGATATACTTTAGATTTTCCAATTCTCTACCAAGAACAACAATTATTTTTTCCAAACAGTTAAAAAAAATGCCTCAAAAATAAATTTAAATGTTGTTTTAAACAAATTGCAGTTAAAAGTACTTTTCTCCTTATATGATGGTGTAAAAATGTATGGCGCTTATTAGTTAAAAAAATTACAGAGGAGATTATCAGTATTTGTTCGTAACAATGATACATCTGCTTTGTTTTATTTCTGGCTTATGTACCGTAACTTTTTTTTTTTTTTTTTTTTTTTTTTGCGACGACTTTGTTGCCAGACACTTTAATTGCTGCTTGAAAGAAATAGCGTACCTTGAGGATAACATATATATAAATAAAATAACAAAATAAAACTAAATAAATAAAACTAAATAAAAGTCAGGTTTTATAATTTCTGGTTTATGACGGAGAAATCTAAGTTTGCTATATTATTGTTCTCACACTTTATATATCTGTAAAAGTGTAGAGAGAAATTCCTTGTGTGCAATACAGTTACAAAATACAAAGAAAAATGTATTTTATTCATCCAGTAAATTACAGCACCGAAAGGATTAAACAATGTTTTAAACGGTGCAGAGAGAGAAAATGTTAGAATCTGGCATACGAAGTAAAAAAATTTTATAAATAAATAAAAAATAAAGAATACTGCCCAGTTAAACTGATGGCATTGAGCTCACAGGCTACAAATACTTAATTGTACATTAAAGCCTTATATTTTCAAGGGTTAATTCCGTTCGAAAAAAAAATTAAGAAGGGGAAACAGCTCTCCCCTTTCCTCTTTTTTTATACTTAATCATTGAACCTCCTATACTATCAAAGACATGCTTTATCATATAAAAAATCTATATCCCAAATTCAGAGCAAATGAGATAATTCTTAATAAAAACCCATTTAGCATTTAAATAATTTAAAAGAAATTATCCCCCTCTTTTATACTTAATCATTAAACTTCCAAAACTATTCAGAGATTTGAACGAAATCTGAAAATTCTGCTAGAAAAATTCTGCTCTGAAAATTCTGCTATAAATTAAGGGGGGGGGGCATTAGAACCCCTGTTCCCCCTATTTATACTTATTCAATGACCACCTAATAACAGTGACGGAATCGCCTCATCAGAATGATCCTAATCTAAATTTTGAACGAAAATTTAATTCTGCATGAAAATCCCATTTATATCAACTAAGGGGGGGGGGCATGAGCCACCCGTTCCCCCTCTTATACATATCGAATGAACTCCAAAAACTAATCAGGGAAGCGCCTTGTCAGGATATACCTACATACAAAATTTCAAGTGGATCGGATATTTTTATCATGAGTTATCGCGTTACGCACGAACGAACATACAGAACGGACGGGCACATAAGCTCTCAGGCTATGATAGCCTGTGAGCTAATAAATAGAGATAAGTAATAGTACTATATTTACTCGTGTATAACGTGAACTTTTTAAAATAAAATTAAGGCAAAACTCGTAAGTGCGCGTTATACACGGAATATTTTTTTACTGCTTGAAGTAATCACACGATATACATATGGATTAAGGAATGTATTCAAAGAAGACATCAAAAGTAGGAAAATCTTACTTAATAAAAGTATTGCTGCATCTTTATTACACTTCTTGCACTTTTTATTAGCACTTTCCAACAAAGTTGAAAAGTGCTTATGCATTGGGTTTGTCTGCCCGCGCTCTAACTCTCGTAAATATACTCAGATCGCCATGAAATTTTTATGTGTTATTGACATTTACCCTTAGCACGAACCCTATTGAAAATGAAGTTTTTACCATGATTAGTTTATTTACAGGAGTAGTCAAAAGTTTACCATTACATTACGGCCTATGGGGAAAAATCGTTTCAAATGAATTTTAAGTATGTTATGCCCTGTCGATCATATTAAAATTTATATCCATTTACAAAATGCATTAAAATATGCATTCTGTAAAAAATGCGGTGAAAAAATATTAATTATTCATTTACAGAGACACGCAAAAGTATTCCATTATAGAATGGTAAAAGGGGGAATTGTGTGCGGCATATTTTAACTATATTAAACAATTTCATTTATAATAAAATTTGGTTTGTACAGCTGGGGTTAATATAAATTATACGACATCGTCATGCATAATATGAAGTACTCAGCATTTACAGGGACGCATAAAAGTTTTCAAACAGTACATTCTTTCCGAAGCACTGTACATGTATCCGATGATGGCTGATGGGTGAATGAAATGAATTTTATTTAAGATATGTGCGTTCAATAATGTTTCACTAAATCTATGCATATTATATGGTGTGTATAAATACTATAGTTAATATACAGGGCTACCCAAAAGAGGTCGCAAACGTTTCTGAATGTGAGCTTAAATTACTTAAAGGTGGTTTTTAAATAAGCTAAGCATTTTTACTCTGAACTGCATTCACTTTACTGAGAAATGTTTGTAGAATACAGATAAAACGATATACAAGGCCAAGCAAGGATTTGAATACATGGAAGCTTTTGAATGACCAACAGATCAAATACCTGTTCAACAGTATTGGAATACATATTTGGCTATATACAGAAATTTTATTGCCCTAAATGACGAAGTTTTGTTAAGGATATCACGAAGTCATGGAAAGTGCTTCATAATCTATGCTTAACGCATGATTTTTCTTACTTGTTTATAGAGAAACTCTAATAACGCTATTTAAACAATAATAAGCAATTCTCATTGCCGTTACTCACTATTATCTCGCGTCATGCACTGAATTTTAAATATGTAATTTCTCCTTGTTTTCTGGCCTAATGCAATGTTTGTTTGTTTTGAGTTTCTTTACTTAAATTCATTGGGCCATTCATATATTTGCATATGAAATTTATGGTGCGTGTTATATACAAGATTTTAAAAAATCGTCATTTTTCCTTCTAAAGTAAGGGGTGCGCGTTGTACACGCATGTGCGGTATACACGAGTAAATACGGTAATAATATCCATATCCCCTCTCATTCATTAAAAACTCCGGAACAGCGATGGAAAAAGCTATATTTCATTACTATATTCTTATCCTCACAATTTATATAACCTGTAAAAGAGTAGATATAAAAATCCTTTATGCAAGAAAATACAAACAAAAATGCATTTTATTCATCAATCGAACAAAAATACTAAATAGGTTAAACAATGAATTAAAGAATGCAGATAGAGAGAAAACAATAAAACTTGGTGTACTAAAAGTAGATACAAATAAGTAAATAAATAAATAAAAAATAATAATACCAATAACAACAACAATGGCAATAATCTAGTAATAAAAAAATATCCATCCGTATTCATAAATCCGAATGTAGTAATAATAAAATATAAAATCGCATCTAGTAATAATATATATACATATATATATTACCATATCGTATGTGGCACAGAAATCGCGATTATTTGTTAATTATTTAATGGCCACGCCCAAATGAAATACATCTTATTGGTTATTGTATAAAAGTCCCTTGGCAAAGTTTAGGCCGTGGTAAATCAGGTTAGTTTAAGTTTTGTTTATTTGCTGCACTTATGGAGATTCAAAATATAATTATTTTTAGTTTTTTCTGTTCTTTTTACTTAAAGAAAAATAAGTAAAAATCGTGAATTTTAAACGTTTCAGTTTCAAGTTAATACCGAGTTCTTAATTTATCGGTACAGATGTTATATACGCACATTAGAGCAAATTCTTTCCTGACGTCCATTTGGTTAGAACTTCGTTTTCAAATATCAGTTGCACATATATATTTTAACTATTTTCTATTATTTTAAAAAAGAATATATAGTAAATAAAAAAAGTTTAGTTAATAATTATATAGAAAAAAAAACAATTTAAATCATTTAAAAAAAGAAAATAAAAGTAACTAGCAGCCTTCAGTGTTTTTTAAAGAAACTTTGAATCAAACGAAATTTTCATATCATAGTAATTTTTAGTTTTATATCGTATTTTAGACTGTCATCGGTGAAAAGTCCGTCATCTAAACGGAAAGTTCAATGTTAGTCACCAATGAATGACGTAGCGCTCAACATGTTAACAGTTTTAATCACATAAAAATTCATCCAACCTTTTGTAATTGGGTTCATCTGATTTAAAACATCTCCATAAGTATTCAATACGTAGCATGCTATATTGCAACGTAGAATGCTATATTTCATTTGCTACAAAATTTCAGAAAAATTATCAAAGTAACAATGTAAGTTCCATTAAAATCTATCTAGTAGAACTTAAGTTATAAGCGGCCGGAATGAAATTTCACTTTGCGTTTTATATACAGGGTGGTCATAAAAAAATTTTGCCGATATATAGAGCTCTAGCGGCCAGTCCGTTCAACCAATCGAGGTGAAATTTCAGATATAGTTATTCAGAGGTATGAGCGCGTGATTTTGTGAACGGCAACAAAATGGCGCTCACGGTTACGGTTATAGTTACAGAAACTCGAAATTTTCCAGTGGCAACACTCATTTTTTTCCATCGCAAAATGCTCAGCGCATGCGAAAACCCTAAAGAACGTTGGTACCGTATGTGAATCGCAAGAAGCGGACACGTTATGCACACACAAAAAACTGTTCTGTGAATCCCCCCTTCCCCCATAAAAAAACACGATTGGGGTGCAAGGAGTAAATTTGCATGTGACACAGAGTCAGTACACTAATCTTTGATTACAACAGAGATCGGAGAAAAGAAAACTTTTATTTTGATTACACAATTTCGACATGGGTTCCATCACAGGCAATTACACATTCATGGTGGCGACTGTGGACAATACAGCCGAACGTTACATCGCATGAGGGATGTTTGCAGTCTCACGTCTGATAGAATCTTTCAAATCCGGCAAAGTTTGCGGATTGCACATGTACACTCTAGATTTTAGATATCTCCAGAACCTGAAACCCATAGTAGTGAGGTCGGGGGATCGCGGAGGCCATTGACGTTACCAGTTAAGGTGAAAATGCGCCTCTTCCGTTAATAATATGCGAAGAGGCCGATCGTTATCTCCATCATATTGAATAAGAAATTCAATAACAAAGTCTATATTTTGTTGATAGCCTCTCACTTCCAACAGCTGGGCCCCGCTGGTATCGGTAAGGAAACATGCGGATTACAGAGCACAGTAAATTTAAGACCATTGATTTTGGTATATCAAATACATGAGATGCCCCTTTTGTAGTTCGCATGCGTCCTCTGGTCACTATGTGATGCATTTCCATAACAGTATCCTCAGGAACAGTTGGTCGTCCGGATCGCGGACTATCACAGGTGCAGCCAATTTCCTCGAATTTCATTACTAAATCATGAAGAACTTGTGAAATGCATAGGCCACGTACTTGGCGATGGTTTCGACGGTCAACGCGCCAGGTTTTCGCAGCATTCATCTCATTTTGATAACAGTTTTACAACTCACCAACGAACGAAGTCATTTTGTTGGCATTTGCGAGCTCCGACTGAAGAACTAACATTCCCACCCTACTTTTTATCCGTTTTCTACACTGACTATCTGGCAAATGATGTTCCGTGATTGGTATTTTATCTCTGTCATATTCAAATTTTCTTCGTGCGCTTTGGTCGTGTTTTTTTGGGGCCGTTCGTAGAGCTGATTTTGTGCGAGCATAATGCGTCCGTTTATTGCAATACCATACGGTTCCAACGCTCTTTAGGGCTTTCGCATGCTCTGATCATTTTGCGATGAAAAGAAATGAGTGTTGCCACTGGAAAATTTCGAGTTTCTGTAACTATAACCGTAACCGTGAGTGCCATTTTGTTGCCGTTCACAGAATCTTGAGCTCATACCTCTGAATAGCTACATCTGAAATTTCACCTCGATCGGTTGAACGGACTGGCCGTCAGAGCTCCATATATCGCCAAAGTTTTTTTATGACCTCCCTGTATATTGATATAATTAAAAATAGCTTACATAATCATGTTAACCTGAATATAGAACTCTCTTTCAATATTATAGGTAAAACAGATTTTTTTGTACAATGAATAATACGAAATTCAGACTTCCTTTTATATACAGGGTGATTATAATTAAAGTCCGAGTTTCAAACCGCTCTAAAAAGCGAACCATTCGTTAGAATGGCGTCAAAATTTAACAGCGTATTATTGAAGAAGGGGGAAAGAACATGAACCAAAAAAAAGTTCCAAATTTTAGCGACAGATGGCGCTGTAAGCGTCAGAATTTCGACTACAAAGGACAAATCGTAAAACAACGGCTAAGGCGTAAGTTACACGATATAAACCAACTGTATTGTTCAGTGTGCATGACTGTACGCATGTAATACTGTTAGTTACGTAAGCCCGTCCACCACGGCAAAGTCGTACCACATCGGATGTGAAAAATCGGTTTTTAATTGTCCTGAAGCCAAAAACCGCATAAAAAGCATCCATCTAACCGGTTTTTAATTGTCCTGAGGCCGAAAACCGCATAAAAAGCATCCATCCAATCGGTTTTTAAGTTTGGCGAGACTGGCGCAAAACATTTTCAATATGCTGTCCACCGTTGTGTGCAACAAGATTAAATCGGGAAACAGCATGTTCCACAACCGGTCGAAGTGTATCCGGGGTCAATTTCAGAATGTGTTGCGCAATGCGTGTCTTTAATTCAGCTACGTTGGCAATCGGAGTACTGAACACAATATCTTTCAGATAACCCCACAGCCAGAAATCACACGGATTAAGATCAGGTGATCAGGCTGTAGGGAAATGACGATTGATAATTCTAGCATTTCCGAAATGCCGCCTCAACAACTGCTTCACTCGATTTGCAATGTGCGGAGGAGCGCCATCTTGCATAAAAATGATACTATCCAGACATTCACGCTGTTGCAGAGCTGCAATGACGCCATTACGCAAAAGAGACTCATAGCGCTGACCATTGACGGTAACGGTAACAGAACCTAAAGCACCCGTCTCCACGAAAAAATACGGCCCTATGATAAATGATGCCGTAAATCCGCACCACACAGTGACCTTTGCAGGATGAATAAGTGGTACTGGGTTCGTTGCGAGTGGATTTTCTGTTGCCCATATTCGGCAATTCTGTGTATTGACATATCCCGTCAGGTGGAAATGGGCTTCGTCTGTCCACAGAATTTTCCACGGCCAATCATTGTCCACTTCCATGCGAGCGAGAAATTCCAAAGCAAAACGCTCTCTTGCTGACAGGTCAGAAGGGAACAACACCTGCACATGGCAAATTTTATACGGATAGCATTGCAGGATGTTTCGTAGAATGTTATGTACCGTGCTCACAGGCCTGTTCAGTGTTCAGGCAATTCTCCGTGCACTACATGGTTGCTCACCACCGCTAGACTCTTGCTGAACTGCTGTGGCCACTTCTTCAACTACCGCCGAATCACATCTTTTCCTTCCTCTACCAGACTGCACATCTGCAAACCTGTATTTTCGAATTTTTGCATCATTTTCACCAGACCTCTGACAGTCATCGGTCCAGCGCCTTTTTTCATACCCTTGAGAGTCCTGAACTTCTGCAGAGCCACTGGTGCAGAATCACCGTTCTTGTATAAAGCTTTACAAGCAGAGCATGATCCTTCATTGAGACACTCATGGCCAACGTCTGAGAAGCGAAATGAGGAAACGCCGTTTACCCAACGTTTTCATAACACCTGAAATTGTCGTGCGCATGCCAGGTATTTTAATTTACATATACTGACGCTTACAGCGCCATCTGTCACTCAAATTTGGAACTTTTTTGGTTCATGTTCTTTCCCTCTTCTTCAATAACACGCTGTTAAATTTTGACGCCATTCTAACGAGTGGTTCGCTTTTTAGAGCGTTTTGAAACTCGGACTTTAATTATAATCACCCTGTAGATAGATTGAAAATTTCAGATTTTTTGCGCCGAAGACATCGCCAAATAGAAAAATGTGAAGTATGTCACGAACTACTGGACTTAAAGGAATTTGCTTAATATCATTCGATGCAGCATGAAAAAATACACTAAAATATGTTTATCAGTTGAAAAAAACTACAAAAGCCGATTTTTAAGGAATTTTTTTTTATTTCGTTCTTTTTTTCATCCCCCTTAGGGGTGGAATTTTCGAAAATACCTTCTTCGCGGCACTCAGTATTATGGGAAGTATTTTTATCCCAATTTTCAAGATTTTTGGTTCGGTAGATTTTTTTGTGCTGTGATTAATACGAAATCCAGACTTTCTTTTATATATATAGATTAAACAGTATCAATAAATAAACAACAATAGCCGGGTTACTGTGTGAGGCATATAATGGCCAATTTGTTGCAATCGCGCTAATGTAGTGCGATTGCAACAAATCTAGGAATCTTCTAATTTGGCAAAAAATTGTGCAATTAAAATAAATTATGAATAAAAGCAATATGATTTAATGCGTAGTATGCATTTAAGGGAGACCAAACTGGTCGCCAAAGGCGGCTAGTAAAATAATAGATAATACAAAATCCTCCGGGTTTCACAAACTTTGGGATACCACTGAGAACGCTAAATTATATTTATTGTCATATTCTCACCTCGCAGTTTATAGGGGAGATGGGGGCACGTTTGAACTGGGGGCATCTTTGAACACTCTAAATATTTTCCTTCAAATAAATTATTAAAAAAATGTCTATGGCAATACATTACTGCTGCTTCAAGGGAATAATTATAGAAAGCTGTACCATTTTGTATGAACAGTTCTGTCTAAACAAGATACGCATTTTTCTCCCTCTTGAATCTGAACTTAAGAAAATGAAGTTGATTTTCGTTTACAAACTTCTTCCCCTAAAATTTTAATTTGTTGTTCAGTGCTTAAAAAAGATGGTAACTTTATTTTATAAGCTTTGTTTTATTCAAATTCTTCAGTCGAATTGAGTAAACCGTTGTATTGTTGAACTCCATGTGATGGGGCACCATTGAACAAAAAAGTTGGGGCACCATTGAACAGCGAAAAAACACCGAATAAACTGGTGATAAAAAATAATTTAAATAATTTAAAGAGAAAACTTAAAACTATGAAGTAAAGAGTTATTAATGCATCTTATTATTATTATTATTATTATTATTATTATTATTATTATTATTATTATTATTATTATTATTATTATTATTATTATTATATTTATGTGAAAAGAGGTTAATTGGGAATGTCAAAGAACATAGACTTATACTGCTAGCAATTTTCCTTACTCCACACATAGGTTCCAACCTCGTTACGTATCAATGATGGGAAGTTTCAAATCTAAATTGAATCAAATCTAAATACATTTATTGGATAATTGCAAATCCTGGATATAAAATAATGATTCATGATTTAACAGGTTTCCAAACATTATTTCTGGTTTGTGTGACGGATAAAACGGAATTTTATATCAGGTCTCTTAAAAAAATAGCGAATGAAAAATTTATTTTTCCAGAAGCATCAGATATCACATTGGTATATTTCAAAAATATTGTAAAAGTTTTCAGAACCAAACACAACTGGAGGGACACTTTGTGTTTTATCAACAATGAGTTTTGATATCAACTTTGATGGATTTAAGTTCGGTTAAATAACAAAAAAATTCATAATTTCAACAAAATGTAGCTATTTGATTTTATTTATATTACTTCATATTTCTGTAACATATTCAACTTTTTACAAAAACTCTAAATATTTTCATATTTTATTCATTTGTTCAAAGGTACCCCTACATGAGGCATGTTTGAACAAATATCTTTCAACTTTTTAAATCTTCACAATTTATTTAATTTCTTTGAAAATTTTATAATTTATGGTTCATGTGATGAAGAAATGCGTTGCTTTTATTATTTAATACTTAAAACTCAATGAATATAATTCAAGTAAGAAATATATTTATTTTTTGAAAAAATGTTCTAAGCTTGCTCCCTTTTCACCTAAATCCTGTAAAATGTCGTTAGAAGTCCTTTGTGCGTGAAAGAGATAGAATACTACAAACAAAAATGTATTTATTTTTATTTTTCATCTAGTAAACGAAAATATTGAAAGGGTTAAGCAATGAATTAAAGAATGAACAGAGAGGAAATGTTAAAATCTGGTGTGTTAAAAATTAAGAAATAGTAAAGTGAAGTTAAAAAAATATATTAAAAGAAGATTAAAAAAATTGCAATTTAACAAATTACAACGATTATTTAGAAAATGATATTTTCAGAGATTTTAATTTTAGACTTTTTTCGATATTAAAAAAACAATGATATCATTTTTTTATGATCAAAACGTAGCTTACTTAATAACAGAGTCATATTAATATGCCTGGACATTTAGAGTTACGTTAATATCACCGGACCTATCATAAACAAATTTTAAATGAAATTTCAGTTTAAAAAATTTCGGTACTCTAAATTTTTAAACTTCTAAACATCGTACATTTTGAATTTTTACACCATTGTAGAAAGAAAAAAATTACTTTTAAATGCAGCTTGTTTGAAAGCTGTATTTAAATTTGTTTTTAAGTTATTAATTTTTTTGTAGTTTTTAATATTTTTTGTCATTGGCAACAGAAGTATTCCATTTTTGGACATTAAACATGAACCAATCAGAAAACGAATAAAATAAAATAAGTTGCGGAATTCAACCAATAAAAAAGATTCAGATGTACTTTAGATTTTCCAATTCTCTACCGAGGACAACAATTATTTTCCAAATTGTTTTAAAAAATGTAATTTAACAAAGTACGATTATTTGGAAAATTATAATTTCAAAGATTAAAATTTTAGACTTATAAATAAATTTTATATCTAAAAAAATAATAATAAACATAATTTTTATGCAAAGCGTGATAGTTTACGTAATAACAGAGTCCTGTATTACATACACCATGATTAAAAATTAATATTCTTGTATTAATCATATACAAATTTTAAATGAAAATTTAGTTTTACAATTTTCGGTACTGCAAATTTTTAAACTTCTAAACATCACACATTTTCAATTTTTACTTCTTTGTATAGAGAAAAAAGACATATTTTTAAATGCAATTTGTTTGAAAGCTGTATCTCAATTTGTTTTTAGGTTATTAATTTTTTGTAGCTTTTTAATACATTTTTTTTTGTCATTATGGCAACAGAAATATTTTATTTCTGGACATTAAACATGAATCAATCAGAAAACGAATAATAATAATAAAAAAAAAACAGAAGTATTCCAGTTTTGGACATTAAGCAAGGACCAATCAGAAAACGAATAAAATAAAGTTAAACAAAATAAGTTGCGGTAGAGGTCTGCACGGGCCGGGCTCGGGCCGATTTCCAATAATGGCATTCGGGCCGGGCCGGGCCGGGCTCGGGCCTTACTTCTGAAGACTCGGGCCGGGCCGGACCTAGTCACTAATCTTTTTGGGCCGGGCTGGGCTGGGCTCGGGCCTTAATTTTTTTGCTGGAGTATCGGGCTGAGCCTAATTTTTTTTTTCTATACGAAGCCGAGACTGATTCCATTCTTCCTAGTTTTCATGGACCAAAATAATCAGTTCCTATTGAATCTTCCTATATGAAAATCCTTTTCTCGACTTTTAATTAATCAGCAATATTTGGCTTTGTCCAGAAATTTCTGCAAAAAAAGCATATACTTTTAAGCCGTCATTATTCTACAATTAAACATTAGAATTTTTTCCTTTTAAAGAATCGTAGATTACTAGGCGTTTTAAAATAGAATTAAACACACACACACACACACAAAAAAAAAAAAACAAACAAAAAAAAAAAACAAAAAAAAAAAAAATACGTGTGGCACTCGGGGACTGCCGCGGTAAAGCTATTGCATAGCATTTTTTATCAACTCATGCAATTATAATTATTTATATAGTTTTTATTTATGCACTTTTTTTTTGTCTTTAATATTAATTCAAGTTTTTTTCTTTTTCTCTGATATTAATTCAAGTTACACTTTTTGAGCGTATGACCGATAAGAAAACAAATTTTTTTCTTTTGTTAAATAAATGAGAAGTTAATATCGTTTAAAATATTTGTATTATCTTACAATACATGTAGGTTATTCAGCAATTTTTATCATTGAAACTAGGTTTAAGGTAACTGAAACAAGAAACATAAGTTTGAGACATGATATTCTCTAAATATCTGAAAAATACCGCGTCAATGTCTGCCGAAGTATACCGAAGGATACCGTGTCCAAGTCTGTCGAACTGAAACGAGGTTAGCTGGAGTGTAAATTTTTCTTTCTAGAAACGGAATTTCTAGATTCGGTCGCCGCGCTCAAAGTCCGAGATAAAAGCTATGCAATAGCATAATAAATTACCAAAGAAAATTTGGAAGCGCTACGAAAATTAGATCGCGAGTTATAAGCATTTTAAATTTTTCGACCCACACCGTGGAGGTCTCCTGTAGAGGTCTGCACGGGCCGGAATTTCCAGGCCCGGCCCGGCCCGGCCCGTAGGAAAGTTATTTCGGCCCGGCCCGTTTACATTTTTATATTTTAGGCCCGGCCCGTACAAAAATCAGCGAAAACAGGCCCGGCCCGGCCCGGCCCGGCCCGTTTTGGCCCGTTACAATTTCTACGATTTCTAAAAAAATCAGATTTTTATCATATAACTAAGATTCCTTTAAAGAATACTGCATACATATCTATGGAATGATTTTACAGTATATTTTACAGCAAATACACATTAACAACATTAATGATTACTTAAATTCTTAGGCTTTCAACATTCGAATAAAGATTCATTAAAAAATTAATATGGCTTAGAATAAAAGAAAAAAGAAAGAAAGCTAAAAACATGGTTAATTTTTAAGCTATTTAATAAAAGAAGATTTATAAATATATTTCTATATCATTTTATTATAGATTTCAAATCTAAATTCTTTCTTAAATTCAAAGAAGCTCCTTTCTGATACATTTCTAAATTCATTTTTTTTTCTCAGAAACGCATAAGATTAGCAGATATCTTTATTCAGAAACTATATAATCGAATGGCGTTATCTATTTTTTGATACAAGCAATTTAAGAATACTGCAAACAAATAAAATACTGTGATAATTAGCGTTTTGAATAGAATTTCCGGAAGCAATAGCAAGGGAAGGGAGAAAAACCTGAATCATTTGAGAAACTATTATAACTCAACAAGGTTATACAAGTATTTTATTTACCAAAAATGAAAAACGCTATTCGATTCCAAATCCCTTCAATAGTTAGGCTTATCACTTTTATACTTTTACAATTTAAAATTAATCAGAAAATGTGTCAAACTTTCGCATTATTGAGAAATTAGTTTAAAAATCATCAAGAAGTATATATCCGAAGACTAAGCTAACGTAAGTTCTTTATCGCTGTTAATAATTTTACAAATAATGTTTTCTGCCAATAATTAAGTCTAGTACCGGTCCGGCCAGTCTATATGTAGAAAAATAGTGGAAGCGTGATCTCGGATCGGCATGAATCAGCTAAAAAAATATTAAAACGGGATACACATAATGTAATTCTCCGATGACGATACACTGTGCAATTTTTATATTGATGCTGTCAAACTAGTGGCTGGCCACATTTATACTTATTCTCGTTAAAACCATTTTCGTTGAAAATAGCTCATATTTTATCGTTTCTGCATAAATCTTCAGAACGGGCCGGCAGGCCCGAAAATTTTTTTTATCAGCCCGGCCCGTCTGGCCCGTTCAATTTTTTTGCCGGCCCGGCCCGGTCCGTTTATGTTGTTTGTCGGCCCGGCCCGGCCCGTTGAAAAAACTATTATAAATCTGCCGGCCCGGCCCGGCCCGTGAGAAAATTCGAAACGATTCCGCCGGCCCGGCCGGGTACGGGCCACGGGCCAGGCCCGGGCCCGTGCAGACCTCTAGTCTCCTGTCACCAAAAATTAACACCGTCTCATAATAAATTACCAAAAAAAAATTGGCCGCGCTACGAAAATTAGATCGTGAGTTATAAGCATTTTAAATTTTTCTAACACTCACTGTGGAGGGTCTCCTGTCACCAAAAATTAAAACTGTCTCATAATAAATTACCAAGCAAAATTTGGCCGCGCTACGAAAATTAGATCGCGAGTTATAAGCATTTTAAATTTTTCGACCCTTTCCGTGGGGGATCTCCTGTCACCAAAAATTAACACTGTCTCATAATAAATTACCAAACAAAATTTGGACGCGCTACGAAAATTAGATCGCGAGTTATAAGCATTTTAATTTTTTCGACCCTCACAGCGTGTGTGTGGGGGGGGGGGGGAGGGGATCTCCTGTCACAAAAATCAACACTGTCTCATAATATATTACCAAACAAAATTTGGTGGCGCTATGAAAATTAGATCGCGAGTTATAAGCATTTAAAATTTTTCGACCCTCACCGTGGGGGGTCTCCTGTCACCAAAAGTAACAATTTTTTCTCGTTACGGAAGTTATTACAATTGTATATTAGTAATTATAGCTTTTATAGTTATGATTACAATGTTAATTGAATTTCAAAGTCAAATTATATTTGCATTTTATCGTAATTAGAATTATTTCTCATTATAATTACAATTATATATAGATAATCATACCATTTATAGTTACGATTACAATGCTAATTTAATTTCAAGTTCAGATTATAATTGCATTTAATCGTAATTAGAATTTTTTTCCTTTATAATTACAATTATATAAAGATAATCATAGCATTTACAGTTACGATTACAATTCTAATTTAATTTCAAATTTAAATTATAATTGCATTTTATCATAATTAGAATTTTTTCCATTATAATTACAATTCTAATTTAATTTCAAATTAAAATTATAAATACATGTAACTAAAATTGTAATCTCTTGGGTGCCGTCACATTGTAATTAAGTTACAAAGTAATTAGATTACGAATTTGCCCAACTCTGGTTATAAGCATTTTAAAATTTTCGACCCTCTACATGGGGAATCTCCTGTCACTAAAAATTAACACTGTCTCATAATAAATTACCAAACGAAATTTGGCCGCGCTGCGAAAATTAGATCGCGAGTTATAAGCACTTTAAATTTTTCGACCCTCACCGTGGGGGGTCTCCTGTCACCAAAAGAAACACTGTCTCATAATAAATTACCAAACAAAATTTGGCCGCGCTGCGAAAATTAGATCGCGAGTTATAAGCATTTTAAATTTTTCGACCCTTTCCGTGGGGGATCTCCTGTCACCAAAAATTAACACTGTCTCATAATAAATTACCAAACAAAATTTGGGCGCGTTACGAAAATTAGATCGCGAGTTATAAGCATTTTAATTTTTTCGACCCTCTCAGCGTTTGTGTGTGGGGGGAGGGGATCTCCTGTCACCAAAAATCAACACTGTCTCATAATATATTACCAAACAAAATTTGGTGGCGCTATGAAAATTAGATCGCGAGTTATAAGCATTTAAAATTTTTCGACCCTCACCGTGGGGGGTCTCCTGTCACCAAAAGTAACAATTTTTTCTCGTTACGGAAGTTCTAGATTCGGTCACCGCGCCCAATGCCCGCGATAAAAGCTATACAATAGCTTAAAAAATGCCATTGGAATTATCCGTAATTGTAATTATAATTATGAATACATCGTTAGTTGAATTTAAAATTCAGAATACAGTTACGCATAATTGTAATTATAATTTTCTCAAATATAATTACAATTGTATATTAGTAATTATAGCTTTTATAGTTATGATTACAATGTTAATTGAATTTCAAAGTCAAATTATATTTGCATTTTATCGTAATTAGAATTATTTCTCATTATAATTACAATTATATATAGATAATCATACCATTTATAGTTACGATTACAATGCTAATTTAATTTCAAGTTCAGATTATAATTGCATTTAATCGTAATTAGAATTTTTTTCCTTTATAATTACAATTATATAAAGATAATCATAGCATTTATAGTTACGATTACAATTCTAATTTAATTTCAAATTTAAATTATAATTGCATTTTATCATAATTAGAATTTTTTCCATTATAATTACAATTCTAATTTAATTTCAAATTAAAATTATAAATGCATGTAACTAAAATTGTAATCTCTTGGGTGCCGTCACATTGTAATTAAGTTACAAAGTAATTAGATTACGAATTTGCCCAACTCTGGTTATAAGCATTTTAAAATTTTCGACCCTCTACATGGGGAATCTCCTGTCACTAAAAATTAACACTGTCTCATAATAAATTACCAAACGAAATTTGGCCGCGCTGCGAAAATTAGATCGCGAGTTATAAGCACTTTAAATTTTTCGACCCTCACCGTGGGGGGTCTCCTGTCACCCAAAGAAACACTGTCTCATAATAAATTACCAAACAAAATTTGGCCGCGCTGCGAAAATTAGATCGCGAGTTATAAGCATTTTAAATTTTTCGACCCTCACCATGGGGGGACTCCTGTCACCCAAAGTAACATTGTCTGATAATAAATTACCAAACAAAATTTGTCCGCGCTACGAAAATTAGATCGGGAGTTATAAGCATTTTAAATTTTTGACCCTCACCGTGGTGGGTCTCCTGTCACCAAAAGTAACACTGTCTCATAATAAATTACCAAACAAAATTTGGCCTCACTACGAAAATTAGATCGCGAGTTATAAGCATTTTAAATTTTTCGACCCTCACCATGGGTGTCTCCTGTCACCAAAAGTAGTACTTTCTCATAATAAATTACCAAACAAAATTTGGCCGCTCTACGAAAATTAGATCGCGAGTTATAAGCATTTTAAATTTTTCGACCCTCACCATGGGGGATCTCCTGTCACCAAAAGTAACACTGTCTGATAATAAATTACCAAACAAAATTTGGCCGCGCTACGAAAAGTAGATCGCGAGTTATAATCATTTTAAATTTTTGACCCTCACCGTGGGGGGTCTCCTGTCACCAAAAGTAACACTATCTCATAGTAAATTACCAAACAAAATTTGGCCGCACTACGAAAATTAGATCGCGAGTTATAAGCACTTTAAATTTTTCGACCCTCACCGTGGGGGGTCTTCTGTCACCAAAAGTAACACTGTCTCATAATAAATTACCAAACAAAATTTGGCCGCGTTGCGAAAATAAGATCGCGAGTTATAAGCATTTTAAATTTTTGACCCTCACCGTGGGGGGGGGGTCTCCTGTCATCTAAAGTAACACTGTCTGATAATAAATTACTAAACAAAATTTGGCCGTGTCACGAAAATTAGATCGCGAGTTATAAGCATTTTAAATTTTTGACCCTCACCGTGGTGGGTCTCCTGTCACCAAAAGTAACACTGTCTCATAATAAATTACCAAACAAAATTTGGCCTCACTACGAAAATTAGATCGCGAATTATAAGCATTTTAAATTTTTCGACCCTCACCGTGGAGGGTCTCATGTCACCAAAAGTAACACTATCTTATAGTAAATTACCAAACAAAATTTGGCCGCACTACGAAAATTAGATCGCGAGCTATAAGCACTTTAAATTTTTCGACCCTCACCATGGGTGTCTCCTGTCACCAAAAGTAGTACTTTCTCATAATAAATTACCAAACAAAATTTGGCCGCTCTACGAAAATTAGATCGCGAGTTATAAGCATTTTAAATTTTTCGACCCTCACCATGGGGGGACTCCTGTCACCCAAAGTAACATTGTCTGATAATAAATTACCAAACAAAATTTGTCCGCGCTACGAAAATTAGATCGCGAGTTATAAGCATTTTAAATTTTTGACCCTCACCGTGGTGGGTCTCCTGTCACCAAAAGTAACACTGTCTCATAATAAATTACTAAACAAAATTTGGCCTCACTACGAAAATTAGATCGCGAGTTATAAGCATTTTAAATTTTTCGACCCTCACCATGGGTGTCTCCTGTCACAAAAAGTAGTACTTTCTCATAATAAATTACCAAACAAAATTTGGCCGCTCTACGAAAATTAGATCGCGAGTTATAAGCATTTTAAATTTTTCGACCCTCACCATGGGGGATCTCCTGTCACCAAAAGTAACACTGTCTGATAATAAATTACCAAACAAAATTTGGCCGCGCTACGAAAAGTAGATCGCGAGTTATAATCATTTTAAATTTTTGGCCCTCACCGTGGGGGGTCTCCTGTCACCAAAAGTAACACTATCTCATAGTAAATTACCAAACAAAATTTGGCCGCACTACGAAAATTAGATCGCGAGTTATAAGCACTTTAAATTTTTCGACCCTCACCGTGGGGGGTCTTCTGTCACCAAAAGTAACACTGTCTCATAATAAATTACCAAACAAAATTTGGCCGCGTTGCGAAAATAAGATCGCGAGTTATAAGCATTTTAAATTTTTGACCCTCACCGTGGGGGGGTCTCCTGTCATCTAAAGTAACACTGTCTGATAATAAATTACTAAACAAAATTTGGCCGTGTTACGAAAATTAGATCGCGAGTTATAAGCATTTTAAATTTTTGACCCTCACCGTGGTGGGTCTCCTGTCACCAAAAGTAACACTGTCTCATAATAAATTACCAAACAAAATTTGGCCTCACTACGAAAATTAGATCGCGAGTTATAAGCATTTTAAATTTTTCGACCCTCACCGTGGGGGTCTCCTGTCACCAAAAGTAGCACTTTCTCATAATAAATTACCAAACAAAATTTGGCCGCACTACGAAAATTAGATCGCGAGTTATAAGCATTTTAAATTTTTCGACCCTCACCGTGGAGGGTCTCCTGTCACCAAAAGTAACACTATCTTATAGTAAATTACCAAACAAAATTTGGCCGCACTACGAAAATTAGATCGCGAGCTATAAGCACTTTAAATTTTTCGATCCTCACTTGGGGGGGGGGGGTCTTCTGTCACCAAAAATACCACTGTCTCATAATAAATTACCAAACAAAATTTGGCCGCGTTGCGAAAATAAGATCGCGAGTTATAAGCATTTTAACTTTTTCGACCCTCACCGTGGAGGGTCTCCTGTCACCAAAAGAAACATTGTCTCATAATAAATTACCAAACAAAATTTGGCCGCGCTACGAAAATTGATCGCGAGTTATAAACATTTTAAATTTTTCGACCCTCACCGTGGGGGGTCTCCTGTCACCAAAAATTAATACTCTCTCATAATAAATTACCAAACAAAATTTGGCCGCGCTACAAAAATTAGATCGTGAGTTATAAGCATTTTAAATTTTTCGACCCTCACCGTGGAGGGTCTCCTGTCACCAAAAGAAACATTGTCTCATAATAAATTACCAAACAAAATTTGGCCGCGCTACGAAAATTGATCGCGAGTTATAAACATTTTAACTTTTTCGACCCTCACCATGGGGGATCTCCTGTCACCAAAATTAACAATGTCTGATAATAAATTACCAAACAAAATTTGCCCGCGCTACGAAAATTAGATCGTGAGTTATAAGCATTTTAAATTTTTCGACCCTCACCGTGGGGGTCTCCTGTCACCAAAAGTAGCACTTTCTCATAATAAATTACCAAACAAAATTTGGCCGCACTACGAAAATTAGATCGCGAGTTATAAGCATTTTAAATTTTTCGACCCTCACCGTGGGAGGTCTTCTGTCACCAAAAGTAACACTGTCTCATAATAAATTACCAAACAAAATTTGGCCGCGTTGCGAAAATAAGATGGCGAGTTATAAACATTTTAAATTTTTGACCCTCACCGTAGGGGGTCTCCTGTCACCAAAAGTAACACTGTCTCATAATAAATTACCAAACAAAATTTGGCCGCGTTACGAAAATTAGATCGCAAGTTATAAGCATTTTTAATTTTTGACCCTCACCGTGGGGATCTCCTGTCACCAAAAGTAACACTATCTTATAGTAAATTACCAAACAAAATTTGGCCGCACTACGAAAATTAGATCGCGAGTTATAAGCATTTTAAAATTTTCGACCCTCCCCATGGGGGATTTTCTGTCACTAAAAATTAACACTGTCTCATAATAAATTACCAAACAAAATTTGGCCGCGCTACGAAAATTGAACGCGAGTTATAAGCATTTTAAATTTTTCGACATTCACCGTGGGGAGTCTCCTGTCACCAAAAATTAACACTGTCTCATAATAAATCATCAAACAAATTTTGGCCGCGCTACGAAAATTAGATCGCGAGTTATAAACATTTTAACTTTTTCGATCCTCACCGTGGGGGGTCTCCTGTCACCAAAAGTAACATTTTCTCATAATAAATTACCAAACAAAATTTGGTTGCGCTACGAAAATTGATCGCGAGTTATAAACATTTAAAATTTTTCGACCCTCACCGTGGGGGTCTCCTGTCACCAAAAATTAATACTCTCTCATAATAAATTACCAAACAAAATTTGGCCGCGCTACGGAAATTAGATCGCGAGTTATAAGCATTTTAAAATTTTCGACCCTCACCATGGGGCGGGGTCCCCTTTCACCAAAAATTAATACTGTCTCATAATAAATTACTAAACAAAATATGGCCGCGCTACGAAAATTATATCGCGAGTTATAAGCATTTTAAATTTTTCGATCCTCACCATTTGGCGGGTCTCCACTCACCAAAAGCTACATTATCCTACCTTGTTTTATCTTAAAACGATTCTTTTCTATACACATTCTATCAGGAATTTTTATTATTGAAACTATAGATTTATAGTAACTGATATAAGATATATAAGTTTGAGACTTGATATCCTGTAAATATCTGAAAAATACCGCGTCAATGTCTGCCGAATTCTACCGAAGGATACCATGCCGAAGTCTGCCGAAGGTAAACTACGTTAGCCGAGTGTTAGGTTTTTTCGTTACCGATGTGTTAGGATTTTGCGCGTTACGGAATTTTTGGATTCGGTCGCCGCGCTCAAAGCCCGTGATAAAAGCTATGCAATAGCTTAAAAAAACATGATTATGACGGATTTTTTTTTTTTTTTTTTTTTTTTTTTTTTTTTTTTAAACTGAAAACTGAAAGTTTCTTTTAAAATGTCCATCCATGCAAAATGAATACAACAATACTGGAGAAAAAAATATATTAAACATTTACATCTGTTAAGAAGGGAATGCATTTTTTTTCGTTCCAAAGCGATTTCGTCTTTGGAAATTTTACCATATACCGCTTTTTCCATTTTTTGTCTCTATTACAGGGAATATGGATTAATAATACTCGTGATAACTGAAACATTTACATACAACAAACAAAGATTCATTTAAAAGCATAAATATCGCAGCCATAAATAACGGCACTTCTGCATAAATGGAGATTATAAACATGGAAAAAAAAAAAAGACTAATATAACTTTTTTTCGTCAGAACTCTTCCATAAGATTAAAGATCAATTTTCTGTAGAAATTCACTCGAGCCGGGCCGGGTTCGGGCCGAATTTTAAACTTTTTTCCGGACCGGGCCGAAATTTTAACTTTCGGGCCGGGCCGGGTCGGGCCATTATTTTTTTCGTTCGGGCCGGGCCGGGCTCGGGCCGAAATTTTAACTTTCGGGCCGGGCCCGGGCCTGGAAATTTCGGCCCGTACAGACCTCTAAGTTGCAGAATGCAATCAATAAAAAGAGTCAGATATACTCCAGATTTCCCAATTCTCTGCCGAGAACAGTAACTATTTTCCAAATAAGTTAATAAATAAAAAAATAAAAAATAAATTATATTAATAAAAAATAAAAATCCCTATGTTTTATAAACTTCGAGATACGACAGAGAATGCTAAATTTTATTGCCATATTCATCATTCTCACAGTTTATATATCCCGTAAAAGTGTAGATAAGAATCCTTTTTGCGGGAGAGAGTTAGAATAAACAAACAAAAAGGTCCATTTAGTAAACGAAATAACGAATGTTTTATCCATTTAGTAAACGAAAGTATCGAAAGTGTTACACAATGAATAAAAGAATGCAGAGAGAGAAAATGTAAAAATCCTGTGTGCTGAAAATAAATAAAGAATAAAGTGAAATAAAATAAAATAAAACAAAATAAATAAAACCCCCTCAAGTTTTACAAACTTTGGGATACGACGGAGAAGGCTAAATTCCATTGCCATATTCTCACTTTCACAGTTTATATGTCCCATAAAATTGCTGATAGAATCCTTTCCGCGTGAAAAAGTTAGAATATACAAACAAAAATGTATTTTATTCATTTAGTAAACGAAAGAAATTGAAAGTGCTAAACAATGAATAATAGAATGTAGAGAGATAAAGAGTTAAAATCTAGCGCACTAAATATAAATAATTAAATAAGTAATAAAATAAAATAAAATAAATAATAAAATAAATAAATAAATAATAAAATAAAATAAAATAAATCCCCAAGTTTTACAAACTTCGGGATGTGATGGAGAACGCTAAACTTTATTGTCATATTCTCACTCTCACAGTTTATTATATATCCTGTAAAAGTATAGATAGAAATCCTTTGTACGTGAGGGAATTAGAAAATGCAAACAAAAATGAATTTTATTCATTTAGTAAACGAAAATACTGAAAAGTTTAAAGAATGAATTAAAAAATGCAGAGAGAGAAAGCTCTAAAATCTTGTGTGCTAAAAAAATTATAAAAATCGCATATTACTAACTCTGGAATATTACAGGGAATGTAAAATTTCATTGCCCCCTTCTCACACTTTAAGTATTATGTACAAGTGTAGATAGATTAAGTGCATCCATGGCCGCTTTAGCCCTTTCTGCTCAAACAGCAAGATGCTGGAGAAAAATCGATACTTAGATTAGGCTCGGCGTTTCGAATTTTTTCTTTTTTCCAGAGCGCTTATGAACAAAAGCTCGATGTTCCTTTTCTTCTATTTTTCTTTTTCGTTAAAACTCTTCTCTTTCGTATTACTCAGAGAGAAGAATTCAAACATTCACAGACGATTCTGAGAGCCAAAGTGAAAGGGTGTACGTACGTAGTAGTGGAATTGGCAACAAGAGAAGGAAAAGAGAGAATCATCTGCTTGTCGGGTGGTCGGGGTCATTGACCTGCCGGCTATCGACTGGTCGGGTGAATTGCAAATCCTCTTCCGAAACTCGCCGAGATCTCTTTTCGTCTGCGCCCTTGATCGTCTGTTTAATTCAGTTTCTTACGGACAGACGATTTTTTTTTTGTTTTGAATTGTAAATTATCTATCTCGTAGGATTTTTTTTTTTTTTTTGTCTATACGTTTTTTAAAAAAGTTTTTTAAATTAAAAATAGATGACAAAATTCTTCTTTAAAAGTAATCCCCCCCTCTTTTTTTAATAATTTCAAGATTTGAATAAAATTTCTACCTATGTTTTTATTTCTTTATTTATTTTTGTTTGCTTGTTTCTTTTTCTTTTTTATAAAGATGCATTGAGAAAAAAGAGATAATGCACCGGTTTCTTAAAAGTTTTAAAGTAAGCTTTTAATCTTTAAATTATCAAAATAATAATAATAATAATAAGTTGAATGTAGATTCCGCTATTGCAGAATACAATTTCGCCTCCGATTAGAAAAAAAAAAAAAAAAAAAGAAAAGAAAAAGAAAAAAAAAAGAAGGGCGACCCCGTTTAGAATGCAATGAACTAATTTCATTTTTCTTGTGTTCATCAATATAATAGCTAACAGAACGGCGTGAAATACCCAATTGATTAGCAATTTCTCTCTGAGACATTGGAATTGCTGAATAATAAAGAGATACAATTTGACGTGCTACTTCTTCATTGACTAGATTCATCAAAAACGAATTTTTCTTTAGTTTAAACGCTTTTTTATAGACTCTGAGAAAAAGGAAATCCATTTTAACAATAAAACAAGTGGAATCCCGTCGAATTCGACGAATGAAATGTTTAAAAGACCCGATCGATTTGGTTTGAAAAAAAAGCAAAAGTAATTACATTATTGAATCAATATATAATAAATATATATTTCCAAACTTAATGTCAAGTTTGCCAGTTACAATTTTGCATGCAAATATTCGCACTTCTTCAGTTAAAATTGTAATCTGAGTGCCGGTGAAATCCAGAAATTTTATTTCATATGCACTCACAAAAAAATAAATTTATTAAAAAAAAAAAAAAAAAAAAAAAAAAAAAAAAAAAAAAAATTCATTTTTACTATGACATTATTTTCACTAACTGAAGTCATCTGAAAGTAAAATCTCAATCTCAGTGTCCATAATGAAAAGAAATATTGAAATGTAATACCGTTATGAGTAAAACTGCAATGTTTTAAATAGTGACTTCATTTTCTCTCCAAATGTTTTTTAAAAGTTACTATTATTAGTAATATGAAAAAGGCATCCGTAATAATATTGTAATTCCCATTTATCTGGTTGCTGAATGACATCATTTTCCTCATTTGAATTTTTTCTTATTTTGCTTTAGACATTAATTTTTATCATAAATTATTTTCTGTTATTTTATTTACATTATTAATATTATTTCTCAGTAAAGATATTTTTTTACCTCAATTAGTGCATAATTATACGCAATCATTTTATTGTGGTTAAATTTTACGAAAACAATTAACTTTTTTCTTTTAAATGCGAGGACATGTTCACTGATGAAATAAAGCTTCTGACTGGTGGAAAGTGATAATTGAAAATAAATTTTTATTATCGAGAGAAAAGCTTAACTGAGTGCCACCATTTTAAAGAAATATCGTAAAAAGCATTTAAAATTAAAAATAAAATCTAAAATTGGAAATAAATTAAAAAATAGCTAAAATGGGCCCAACTACAAATAAATAGCTTTCATTTAAAAAAATGATTATCAAAATCTGTTGAGTACAAAATTCAGGGCTGATGACTAAAAAAACAGCCAGTTTTTTTTAAGTATATAGATCATATGAAAGTCTCTTTTTAACGACCAGATTATGAAAAAGTGGGCCACAATTTTTGACACGACACTTTTTAGCTAGTCTGAAAGAAATAGCATCGGAGGCTAATAAAAAGAGTAAGAAAAAAAATACGGAAATAATTCAATTTTTTTTTTTTTTTTTTTTTTTTTTTTTTTTATCATTATTGCATTTGTGATATATTTTGTTAATGACCATGATTGAAATTGTGATAGCAGCAATTTATTTAAGATGCATTTTTCTTTTATTACGGAGTTCTAATAAGTTATTACCGTATTTTCTCTTTTTTTGTATAAATCAGTTGGTTGATACAATCAAATAATGATAGAATTTAATGATGTAAGTACAGTTCAATCAAAATAATAACTATTTTATTAAATAGAAAATTCCAAGGAAATTTCACGAAGATTAAAAATGTAATTATATGTAATAGCATGCGTATTTCATTACACATCCGAACTAAAATCGACAATTTCTTTTTGAATTGTTATGTGATTTTTTTCATACAATTAACGACAGATAATTTTAATTATGATATAATCATAGAATCTTTTTAAGAGCCTCTGTGGATATATACTTTCTATACCATAATTAAACAAATCGAAAATATTTTATTATGGTATGTGCCTCAAATTGCTTTTTTTGCAAAAAATTAATTTTGTTTTTATTGTTTTAAAAAACATTTAGGATTACAAAAATGCCTTACTTTTGGTTCAGCCGTAATTAGAAGCAAAGTTACAGTCTAAAAAACAAATTTTTATGTGTAAATTTTTTGTGCTGTATTAAAATCTTAATTTGCGTTTTCATTGGTTACGTTTAACAAGAAACCTCATTTCTCAATTTTTTTTTAAAGATATATGGAAAAATACACATTAAAAAAATCATGTTTTATATACCAAATTTGGTACATGTTAATTAATTAAGGAGGTATTGCAAATTTTTACTTTATAACGCAGGAAAGTGGTTTGTTAACAATATATTGTTGAAAAAAAAGTAGTGGAATACGTCGAATAAATTTTGTTATAAAAGCTTTGGCATAAGAACAATTCTTTGCTAAAATTTAACTTAATATTGCGAAAATTTGGAAAGTTAATTAGAATTCCATTACAAATTTATTTGACTTCATACTTTTATACACTGTTTTTACTAAAAACGCATGTATTTAATGCAAATTTCATATATATACAAGGTGATTCTAAATTGTTTTTACAAAAAACGAGGGGTGATACTACACATCAAGACAAATAATATTAAATAGCAAACCAAGGGTCTCAAACGTTTTCCGAAGAAGATAGCTGCCATTAACGTTCAGGGTCCAAAATTTCAAATAAACATAAAAACGGAAAATTTGGTCGATTGATTTGCGGTTTTCACTGAAACTATTCTTTAAGTCAGTATTTTCTTGCAAATAAATTATAAAGATAAATAAAAAAAAATGCCGATAGAGGGCGCTTTAGACTTTGGAGTAACGAACAACTATTTTTTGCATCTCATTAAATGTTTTTGGAAGCTTAGACTTAAACTTAAATTTTGAGCTCAAAATATGAATAGTTGGGAGTGGTTAAATAGTGCAAATTGGACTGTGTTCAAGGGGAGAGGGGAAGATTCAAATTTCAAATGATTATAAAAATCGGAAATGCGGTATTCGCTAAAACTATTCTTAGTGTCAGTATTTCCTTAAAAATAAATTTTAATGATATATTTAAAAAAAATTCGTTAGAGGGCGCCTTAAACTTTAGAGTAACCAGCAACTACTTTTTACCTTTATTTTTTTTTAATCTAATTAAAAGCTTGTAAAAGCTTAGACTTAAACTTTGAGCTCAAATTCTGAATGGTTGGGAAGATTTAAGAAGCGCAAACTAAATACTAAACTGTGTTCTGCAGTTCAAATTTACCCCCTCCCCTCGAACACAGTTCTGTTTTGTGTTTCTTAACCACTCCCATTGATTCAGAATCTGAGCTCAAAATTTAAGTCTAAGCTTTTGCAAGCATTTAATTAGGTAGAAAAAATAACGTTAAAAATAGTTGTTCTCTAAACTTTAAGGCGCTGTCTAACGGAATTTTTTTAAATTTATCTTTAAAATTTATTTTTAAGAAAATATTGACATAAAGAATAGTTTTAGCAAAAACCGCAAACGAATCGACCAATTTTTCAGTTTTTTATAATCATTTGAAATTTGAACTTTCTCCTCCCCCTCCTCTCTTGATTACAGTGCAGTTTGCGCTACAATCCCAACTGTTCAGATTTTGAGCTCAAAATTTAAGTTATGGTTTAAGCTTCCGAAAAAATTTAATTAGATACAAAAAAAAAGGTTAAAAATAGTTTTTGATTACTCTAAAGTTTAAGGCACCCTCTATCGGAATTTTTCGAAATTTATCTTCAAAATTTATTTTAAAAGGAGTACTGATATAAAGAATAGTTTTAGCAAAAACCGCAAACGAATCGATCCAATTTTCCGCTTTTTATAATCATTTAAATGTTGGAATCCCCCCTTTGAACATAGTTCAGTTTGCGCTACTTAACTACTCCCAACTATTCAGATTTTGACCTCAAAATTTAAGTTTAAGTCTAAGCTTCCGAAAAAATTTAACGAGATGAAAAAATTAACGGCGAAAAATAGTTGTTCGTTATTTAAACGTCTAAAGCGCCCTCTATCGGCAATTTTTTTAATTTATCTTCATAATTTATTCTTAAGAAAATACTGGTATAAAGAATAGTTTTAGTGGAAAACGCAAATCAATCGACCATTTTTTCCGTTTTTTATATTTATTTGAAATTTTGGACACTGAACTTCAATGGCGGCTATCTCCTTCGGAAAACGTTTGGGACCCTTGGTTTCCTATTTAATATTGTTTGCCTTGATGTGTACTATCATCCTTCTTTTTTTGTAAAAACAATTTAGAATCACCCTGTATATGTATTATTATAAGTATTGCATCCAATCGTAACAGTTCTAAATTTAATTGGATTTTATAAAATTTGGGTATAAGAACTAGATATGGATATTTAAAGTCAGTAGAGTTAATGTCTAATAATTTATGAAAACCTCTAATTTTACGATTATTTACAATTACGTCATCATTAGTTTTTTTAAATGAGTTATTAGAAGATATGCTGGATTTAAGCAGTTGGTGATAATAAGATTTACATATAATTGCATAATTATTTGGAGATTTGTCCACATAAGTGATTACAAAGTTTTTTTTGCAATTTAATGATTTGCTGGAAAAGATGCCTTGTATTTATATAATCCAGGTGTGAAATATTATACTTTAAAGCCTTAGTTAATTTGTCAATAATTAAAATTTTCCATTGATTGAAATATTCTATAGGTTTGTTGTAATATATTGCAATTTTATAAATAAATATATCTATATCATGTGTAAATTGTTTTATTATAGAATTAATATTTAATTTGGATGGAATTCTATACTTTGTATTATAACTCATTAATTTTTTTTAACGTAAAATCTTCTACAATATTTACATTGCCAGTCATAATATGTCCATGAACATTATTAATGTATTTTTTTAGAGAGAGGTCATTGCATTTACAGGAGAAAGTGTTATCAACAGAAGTATTTTTTGAGAACGAATTATAGTTAAATATTTGTCTTCCTATGGTTCTTGGATATTTAAAAGTTTTCGATATTTGAATATTATTAATAGGAAAATTACAGTTTTTGTCATTTATTATATAGAATTCATATTGATTGTATTAAATATTTGATTAGGAAAAGTTATCACCATTTGAGTATTAGTAATTTGAGTTTTAGGTATTTTTAGTAAATTAATATTGAAAAGATCAATTCTAGTCATAATTAGATCATAAAAAATATCTGAGAAATGCAATTTTCTTAAAATTTTTGAAATTTGATTTAAAAAATTCGGCTTTCAGAAATCTTTCAACATACTGTTGAAAAGTGTTTATTATCCCTAGGAGCAATAATTGCTGATAGTGGGTTTTCAGTTGCAGCACGCGATTTAATTTTTTTTTTTTTTTTTTTTTTTTTTAATCTTAAGCCTCTAAAAAATACTGCACCGTTATCTAAGCCAGTCGCAAAACAAAAAAACTTGCATCATTGTGCAGCTAAATGCGGATTAGCTTTACTGCAATTTTTCTACTTCTAAGCATCGCACATTTTTAATTTTTATACCGTCGTATAGGAAGAAAAGGTCTTTTAAATGGGATTTGTTTGAAAACTGCATCTCAATTCATTTTTGAGATATAAATTTTTTTGTAGTTTTTAGCGCCATTTTTTTTATGTTTGGCAACTGAAGTAGTCCATTTCTGTTGAAAGTTTAGGAAAAACAGTTGAGAAATAGTAGATTATTATATCTTTTTGTTGTCATTTTCCCATAACAAATATGCTTTTCCAATACGCGCTTTTTTGAAAAAATATAAACTAATGTTTTCTGATAAAGGACTGATAAATAAACTAATTTTTATGTTACAAACAAATGAAGGCGTATAAATAATTAAGTAATCGATTTCTTTTGTCAAGTTTCTTGAATGTGGGCATCGTGTTACTTGATTTGTGTATTATTCTGTGATAGTGACGTCGTATGGTTACTTTTCTGTAGGTAGACGTCGTTTGAAACTGGGTTAAAAAATTTGGAATTCTTCTGCGGTTGCGAATGACATCATTTTATTTGTGCTGTAAGTCTTAAAATATATTTTGTACTATTTATATCTATATATTTGTGTATTTCTATTTCATCGGAAGGCGGCACTAAATTCTGAAAAAGGCCAGAACTTCTGTTTTCTATTTTTTTGCATTTTACTCGGTTTATATAAATTCTATAGCTATATATACAGTGCTGTAAAAAAGACCTAAAGTACATTTTCATTTATTTATGAAAATTTCAGAAAGGAAATTTTCAACTGTGACATACGTTTAACTAAAGTAATTTCCAACATACTGTGTAATATACATACATATCTATTTATCATTTATATACAAGGTTGTACGAAAAAGTTCGAATATTTTACCGACTATTGGGAGTAATTGCAGAAGATGAGTTTTTAAATGTGCTATGCATTTTCCAAATTATTTATTAAGACATTTTCGATCACTTTAAGGGGATCCAGGCCACAAAAAAAAAAAAAAAAAAACTCTAAATTTTCTAAAAACATTTTATTGCATTAAAGATTCCTTTTTTTAGGTGCGTTCGTAACTATGTAAATACATAGCACCTATAGTTGTCGCTCAGTCCTTCCGTTTGTCCATCTGTCTGTCCGTCCGTCCGCATATAACAACGCAAAAACTACCCAACCGAATCGTTTGAAATTTAAAATATATAATTATTACATAATTTTGTCGAGTCATTTCAAATTTTATGAAAATCGGATGCATAGATCAATTACAGGGGCAATCAAAAGTATTCCGTTACATTATGATCAATGGGGGAAATGTTTCAAATGCATTTAAATTTTGTTACACTCATTCCAACATATTAAAATTGATATGCAACAATAAAGTACATATTATAATATACATTTTGCATAATCTGTGGTGAAAAGAACATTTTTTATTGATTTACAAGGCCACACGGAAATATTTCATTACATAATGGTATAGGGAGAACATTGTTTGGTAAGCATTTTAATTGTAATTAACTATTTACAATTTTATGAGATTGATATATGCGAATGATATTTTTAAAACTTCGTTATCGTACGAACGCACCTCATTTGCTACGCTTCACGAGCAATTTCCAACTTGTTTTGCTTAAAATGATGTTAGAATCCTGTTTCTATCTTTATTAAAAGAGGAAATATATTATTTTTTTTCGTTTTGATTTGTTTTGAAAATTCAGCTTTCAAGCAATGGCTGTCGAGGTAATGACTTCCAGTGAAGATGCTTTTTTCTTCATGATAGTTTTTTTTCACCATTTGAATTGAAGGGTTCTCGCTGTCATTCGCCATTGCACCAAATTACGGCTAAATTCATTGTTTGGCGAGCAAACAAGCGATTTGATTCGTCAAATTGCAATTCTCAGTTTTTACTTTTTCTTTTTTTTTCATTTTCGTTTTTCATACATATGTTTAAATGCATATTTTTACATATTTTTAATATATTTGTAGCGGATAGTTAAAATTAGATTAATAACAATCATTGTCGCAGTTATTAAAACTTAGGTTATTTTAGAACACATTGAAAAAAAAATGGGGGTACATTAAAGGATTAAAGATAATTTTTTTAATCTGTTTTGATTTTGTGGTGAATCTATTTTGTTAATATTTTTTTTCATTTGGCGAATGTTTTTTTATTTTTAATTACCCAAAATTTCTAACGTAGGTCAAAAGTCAGCGAGAACGCTGGCTATAAGTAAAGAATTGTTAAACATAAATAGCTCAAACTGGAAACATTTATTTTCTTTTTTGATTCAACACATTTGAAAAAAAAAATATTTAGTTTTAAAAATATGATTTTTTTAAAAAGTTCATAATTTTTAAAAAATTTCTTTAAATATTTTTAATTTTTATTTTAATCAATATTTTTTAAAATGCTGAATCAAAATTAGAGATTATATATTTCTGTTTATTTAAATAGAATTACATTGAAACTGCACAAATAATATTTCGAGTTATAACGATTGTAAATCACCCCACTTTTTTTTAATAAATTTTAATTATAAGATTTTTTGAAAAAAAAAAAAAACTTATCAGTAGTTTTATGTGATTTTGTCTACAAATGATATGGTTAACCATTACGAAAAAAAATTGAAAGTTTAACTCAATAAATATATTTTTTAATGTATTACGGATCTATTTAATAAATTATGAAGCTTTGTTACAATATTCTAAATGTTTTGGCAGCGTTTCGTTATCTGTGTTGGACGCATGATTTTTCGTTTTTGTTTCTTTGTTTGTTGACAAGGAAGGTCTCCATATGGGCATACTCCGAAAAATCTGAAAAAATTACAGAATGATCTTTTCATGAGGATATATACGCTTATTTAAAAAAATTTCGGCGGAACCTCTGTACCCTATTTGTAAAAAATAATGAAAATTTTGTTATTTGGCGATTTATCATCGGTTGGCGATGAAAAGCAATTTCAAATATACTTTTTTTATGTCAAATGCATTTTAAAAGAAAAAAGTTTCATGTTCAACTTGTTTAGATAAATTAAATATCTGTGGTTTTGTCAGTTTTAGTTTGTTTTAAGTATAATTTCATTATACTGATATTTACATGCATTTATATTCAAATTTAATCATCAAAATTTGAGATTTAAAACAAAATTCAAATTTAAATCAATTAAAATTCTTTCAAGATCAAAGTTCTGTTGAGCATTGTCAATTCGATTTTGTTGCTATGGAAACATCTGGCTTTTATTTTTGAATACGCTTAAATGTATGAAAATAATTTTTTTAAATTAAAAGTTTTTATATATGAAAATATTTTTCCCAGAGTTAAATTAAATAACTACAACAACAAATAATATATATATGCAATGCAATGTATGCATAATTATATAATATATTAAAATCTCTTATTGTTTATATTTAAATTCATTAAATATCATTTACATGCATTCTAAAAATTCAAAAGTTTTCATTTGCACTAAAATCGTTTTGATTTGGCGGGGGAAAGTGCTGCTCGCCAAATCGTGTGACACTTTCGTCCTTTCACGCCAAATATTCGAAAGTATTTTATTTTTTTACAGAGTTTCTACTGTGATTCCGCCGCTAATTTTGACTGATCCTTCATTACATACATGAGTAGTTTAATTAGTATTTTTTTCAAAAAATTCAGAATATGCCCAGAATTGGAGACCTTCCTTGTTATTCATGACATCAGTATCAAAAAATACATTTTTTTTATTATAAACTTTTATGAACCAGTATCAGAATATGAATTTATACGTTTGCTTGCTAGTGTTTAATCACTAATTGTTATTCTTTATCATTTAATTTGACAACTGACAAATCGTCTAAGCCGTATTAAAAAATCGAAAAACAAATTTCGAAAGAAATGTATTTTTAAAGCAATATTTAAGGATTAGACCGAGATGAGGTAGCACAGACAATCAGCTCATCGAGTTCACGGCTGAAATTTCAGAATTTATTAAAACTGGATTCACCTACTAAAATGCAATTGATCTGCCAACTCATATTTTGGTGGAATACCCTCAAAACCCGATTTTAGTGGTTTAATCTTAGGTTTATCATTGTGCTTTCCTACACCTGAATGTGTTAAAGGATAGAGAATTTGGAGTAGGAAAACACTATGATAAACCTGAGTCAACACTAAAATCGGATTTTCAGCTGTTTTTCACCAAGGTATGACTTAGAAGATCGATTGCATTTTAATATGTGAATGGAGTTTTAACTAATTCCGAAATTTCAATTGTGAACTCGATGAAGTGATTGTTTTTGCTGCCGCCTCCCGTTCTCTAGATCGGATAACTACACGTGTCGACATGGAATAATTAACTTCAGATACTTTGACGAAAAAGTGTGACCAATGTGTTCCTCAGACGAAAAGTATGTATTAAAGTAAATTTTGAAATTCATAATCCTCTATAATAATAAAGAGAGAAGTTTGTGAGTGTGTCAGCGCTGTTCTGAAGAGACTGCTGGATTTAGACTTACAAAATTTGAGGGTAAGGTACCTCTGTATATTAAGTTTTGCACCTCGAAACCCGATAATTTTTTAGTTGATTTTTAGCTTTCTTTTTATGTTTCGAGGTGATTTTTCCACATTAGAGAAAGGAATACGGTTTCAATCTTTTATCTCAAAATAGAAAATTTAGATCTCTTTTCAATAATGCCTTATTTAAAATTCTTGCAGCGATTTTTGATTTTTTAATGCGATTTTTAGTATTTTTTCGTATTTTGCGGCTATTTTTTGACACTGATAGAAAGAAAATTGTTTGAAACTTTTAGCCTAATTTACTAAATTTTGTCTGCTACGAATTTTAAGTTTCATCGATTTATAATGCGATTTTCAAAGTAATTTTTAACGATTTTTCGAGTTTTTGTGCTGTTAGAATCGATTTTTTTTTTTCATTTTATTAATAGTATAGGGTTTTTTATGCATCATGGCCCCGGCTCCGGCAGCGCCAGACTGGTCAAGTGGTGATAAGCTTATAAGATCCGTGAGGCCTCAATATTTCCTAGTTAATCATTTCACTTTCAGCATAAATTTCACTTTCAGCATAAATTTCACTTTCAGCAATTTATACCAGTAGAATGAAATATATTTGAATAATTTTGTACAACCCTGTATTTTACCCGCTATCTTTATATGCACGCCTTTTTTTAGCTAAATTTTAATTAAAACTAAAACAGGTTTAAATGTTTTAAAATCATACTTCCAGAGATTATCATCCTCAGTCGGCCATGTATCCAATGCTTTGCGAGGCTCTGCATATCATTTTATATATTCTACAAATATATATCAGTAGGCATATAAATGTAGTTCAGTATAAAAATGCATAACTCATTTAAAAACTACCTTTAAGGCATTTTCTTTCATACTCAGTAACTTTTACGAATTCTTTTGTGTAGCCCTGTATGTAACCTACAGCATTTATACACCCTACCTAAAATGCAAATTTTTGTTAAACTTAAAAATTCATATCACTACTAAAAATGTACTTCCAGCAGTTATCGCTAATATATACAGTCGCTAATATATATCGCTAATATATACTTCGGATATGATACAGTATAGTATCCGAATCTTGTGTGTCTCTATAAATTCTATGCACTTTTTATTACACAGGAAGTAGCTAGTAATAAACCTCAGCAATATATACCAATTTCGTTACATATGAAATAGTTTAACATAATTAAAATATGATGCAAACAATTTTTTACAAAATCAATTCAAATCAATTCCCCCTACACCATTATGGAACGGAATTCTTTTGTGTGATCCTGTAAATGAATACGAAACATTCTTTGCGCAGCTTATTCTACAGAATGTATAGTTTAGTGCATTTCACAAATGCATATCAATTGCATTGTGTTCGAAAGGATGTAACGTCATTAAAGTGCCCTTTTTCATTGGCCATCAAACGATATACTTTTGACAGCTCTTGTTATTGAACTATACATGTGATTTTCATAAAAAATTAAAATGAATCTATAAAACTCTCCAGCGTTTATATATATACAATTTCGGTTAAGTAGTTTTTGCGCTGTTATATGTATACACACGGACAGACCAGACGATGACTATAGATGCTACTTTATATAATTACGAACACACCTAAATAGAAAAAAACGTGTTATTTTTATGTATATCATCAAACAAGTTGGAAATTGCACGTGAAGCGTAGCAAATAAGGTGCGTTCGTACGATAACGAAGTTTTAAAAATATTCAGATCTTGCTGTTATAGTAGACAGTACTTCGGATACAGTGTCATTGTGTTCCTGTAAATATACAGAAAGTAATTTTTATTACACTTCAGCAACGTATAAGATATTCATAAAATAGGAAATAGGTACCCTGGGGTAATAACGCCACGTTAAGGTTCTAGCAATTTTCACGGCTCAGTTTTAGTTTGTATTTTTCAAACAAATATATGATTTGATACAGCAACTCATTGACTATCTATATAAAAAAAATAATTTAACAGATATGAATACATAAAATGTAATGGCGTGATTTCTTGACCAATGCTATTTGGCGTTATTACTCACCTATATGGGTAATAACGCCATGCAAATAAAACTATCAAATAAGTTGGAATAATTACATGTAGATTGCCCATTTCTAAAAATACAAACTCTCAGCTCTAGAAATTGACAAATTGCATCCTAAGCTATTGAAAATGTTCATTTTTTTGTGAAAGTATAAGAAAAATAAAGGTGTGGTGTGTGTGGGGAGGGACGAGGCAAAAGAATATCAGACAGTGAGCTTCTTTTTGCTTAAAAAGGACCGTTTAAATAGAATTATTAGAAACATTGCACCGTTTTAACTGTGTTTATTTGAATCAGTATTTAGGATGTAGCTCGGCCACTGTACGGAATCAACCGGGGTAAAAATTGCAAGGATTGGCGTTATTACCCCGTTATAGTTATTGTGCTGTACATTTTAAATTACAAATTATCTCGAGAAGATATCCAAAATCTTCAACAACATTTTGAAAGGCCATGAAATGTACTACAAATTTATGTAATTAACAAAGTATTTCCGGATAAAAAAAATAGTCTTCACATCACAAAACGTATCTCGCAAATTTTAGATCAAGCGTTAATTTTAGCTGCTTGTAAAAACAGTAAGATCTAAAAATGAAACAAATTAACTTGAAGTTGTTTTTTGCGATTTATATGATTCAAAACCCTTCTGCGCAGAACACATGGGTGTCATTTACCAGATTATTTCATAATTATGAAAAATATTAGCACTTGGCGTTATTACCCCATCTGGCGTTATTACCCCAGGGTACCTTATAATTAAAACACGCCCCAAATAATGTTTACCCGTTTAGCATTAAGTAGTGGAATAGTTTTGTGTGGCCCTGTAATTTAATAATAAATATTCTTTGTATCACAGGTTGTACAGAATGTATGTTTTAATATATATATACTTGATAGGTTCATGTCAATTTCATTATGTTCAAATGAGTGTAAAACCATTAAAATGCATTTGAAACTTCCATTGACCGTAATGTAACGGAATACTTTTGATTGTTCCTGTAATTGATATATGCATCCGATTTTCATAAAATTTGAAATAACTCGACAAAATTATGTAATATTTATATGTTTTAAATTTCAAACGATTGAAATGCATTTGAAACTTTCTTCCCCATTGACCATAATGTAACGGAATACTTTTGATTGTCCCTGTAATTGATCTATGCATCCGATTTTCATAAAATTTTAAATGACTCGACAAAATTATGTAATAATTATGTATTTTAAATTTCAAACGATTCGGGTCGGTAGTTTTTGCGTTGTTACATGCGGACAGACAGACGGACAGACGGACGGACAGACGGACGGACTGAACAACAGCATAGGTGCTACGTATTTACATAATTACAAACGTACCTAAAAAAAGACCTTTTAGGTTTGTTAAATACGTTTATGAACTTTCATTGTTAATAAAAATATCGAAAATGGCGATAAAATGTTGTTTTAGCTAGTGGCTTAACTTTTGAAAATGGTGCAAAAGCATCTATGTATTTAAAACATCTGGCTGTTTTTTTAGTCATCAGCCCTGAGCTTCCTACTAGCCCGATTTTGATAATTATTTTTTAAGATGAAAGCTGTTTATCTGTAGATGTGCCCATTCTGGCTAATTTTTAATTTATTTCCATTTTTATATTTTATTTTTAATTTTAAAAGCTTTTTCGTGACATTTCTTCAAAACACTGGCAACAGGTTAAGCTTTTCTCACTATAATAAAAATTTATTTTGTTTTATTCCTTTTCACCAATCAGGATCTTGATCTCATCGGTGAATGTGTAATTGCATTTCAAAGAAAAAAAATAATGGTTTTCGTAAAATTTAACCCTAATAAAATGATTGCACATAATTATTCACTAATCGCTGTACAATACACAGATTATTTACTGTGTGATATTATTAAGTATTATGTAAATAAAATAACAGAAATAAACTTTTATAAAATATAATATCTAAAGCGAAATTTTGTCGATGGAGAAAATGTCATTGAGAAAACAGATAAGTTTGTTCCATGAATATAATATACATTGTTATAGCTGTTTCAGTGATGATGTCATATTCACTTACTTTTATTCCTGCATCTAAATAAACTGAACTTCTATTTATTTAAAGGTCCGCGATGTGCACGAAAGAAAATATTTCTATAAATTGCGCCATTTCCATTTAATTACAATAAATATTTTATGAAACTAAGGAATTTTTAGATAACTGCATAAATCACGCTTTTATTTCTGGATAGGATGAGTGTTTCAGAAGGTGTAAATGATGTCATATTAGAAAAAAATATCCTGTGATGTAACGGTATCACGATATTTCTGTTTTATATATTATAAAAAAATAATTAAAATCATTTTGTTGTATTAAGTTATTATTTAAAATAAAAATAAATAAAATGTTTTCTGCTTATCAACAACAAACACAAAAATTTTGTTCTTTTTTATAACAAAGATATCGTTTTTCTTTTCGTTGTCATGACATTAAAATTAATTTTGACAAGTTCATGGAGGCTACAAACCAATAAATAAATTAAATTTATTGCAAGTGCTATAAATGTTTAGTGGATTGGTTATGCAGTTTAATTCCCTGTTTCTATAATAATTAAAATATTTTATTGATACTATAATTATTGTAGAGTTACCAAGAGATATTTAAACGGAGAAAAAATAAACTATGAAGATATTTTTGAATTCGTCTTCTGAGGTATTATATTAACTTCCTAAACAATTTGGCATTTAAATAATGTTTAATGTTTAGAAACCACATTAAAAAAAGATTTGTAGCTGAAGTTAAGTCCAACATAATATTTTATGAGCTGTTTTCCATATTTTTTATTATTTTCTGAAGTTTGTGTATCTTCATCATGAAAGATTATGTTATCCCTACTTTAAGAAGTGGCAATTGTTTATTTCGCTCTGTATATTATTGTGTATTATAAGACAGATATATATCACATCCAATGTATACTCTTTTCCGTTGAATTTCGACGGGTGCAGCTAGTTGTTTAATAAAGATTTGTAAAGAGATATTTCAAAAAAATATTTTTTCCAGAATCTTAAAGAAAATTGTAAGATATTAAAACGGCCTTTTGGATTTTTTTCGCGAACTGCGGCAAGTGGCACAGATTATGGAACTCTGGCGGAACTAACTCATTGGAATAAAATAAGCTGAAAGGTTTTTAGGTGCGTTCGTAATTATGTAAATACGTATAGCACCTATAGTTCTCGTTCAGTCCGTCCGTCTGTCTGTCCGCATATAACAACTCAAAAACTACCCAACCGAATCGTTTGAAATTTAAAATACATAATTATTACATAATTTTGTCGAGTCATTTCAAATTTCATGAAAATCGGGTACATTGATCAATTACAGGGACAATCAAAAGTATTTCGTTACATTACAATCAATGGGGGAAAAATGTTTCAAATGTATTTTAATGGTGTATACTCATTCGAACATAATAAAATTGATATGAATCTATGAAGTACATATTATAGTATACATTTTGCATAATCTGTGGTGCAAAGAACATTTGTTATAGATCTAGAAGGCCACACAAAAGTATTCCATTGCATAATGGTATAGTGAGAACATTGTTTGGTGAGTAGTTTAGTTGTAATTAACGATTTACAATTTTATGAGATTGATTTATGAGAGTAACATTTTTAAAACTTCGTTATCTTACGAACGCACCTCATTTGCTACGCTTCACGTGCAATTTCCAACTTGTTTATTGTATGTGTCTGGATTGCCATCGTAATGATGGATGACTTGTTTCAACTATATCTCTAGGGTTGAAGCGATTTTATTTTGGCAAGTTTTTTGAAAATGCTAATCGCGGCAAGTATTTGATATTTGACTGTAAATTAATGAATTTTACAACTGTACATGTTTTAAATAATAAATTAGCTAAAAAAGAATCAGTTTTAAACTAAATGGGGTATTTTTATACATATATATGTAGATATACATGTATGTGTATAGACATACACATATACTTAGATAAATGTGTATACAAATATGCTGTATACATATATAGATTGTATACAGACATGAATGTAATATACCGGGTGTGCCAAAAATGACTGATGGATTTTAAAATTCAATAACTTGCAAACAGTGACAGCTATTTGAAAAATTTTTGCTAGAGGGTTATGTATAATGTCAGGAGTTTTTTTACAGTAATTTTTTATTTTAGTTCGAATTTCAAACAATAGGTAGCGGTGACGGCAATTGAATGCCAGGTGATCAGTGCTGAGTGAAGCGTCGACCTGGCCTTCAATCGCCGTCAGCGCCACCTATTGTTTGAAATTCGAACTTAAATCATGAGTTACGGTAAGAAAAACTCCTGACCTTATACATAATCCTCCTGCAAAAATTTTTTAAATAGCTGTCACCGTTTGCAAGTTATTGAATTTTAAAATCCATCAGTCATTTTTGGGACACTCGGTATACATATATGTGTGTATATAACACTGGCGCCCGGCTAACCAAAAAGTACCTTAAACAGTGTTTAAATTTATGCAAAATTTATGAATTAAAAATATTTGCGACAATTTTAGAATTTATTACAAAAAGTTACTTTTTAAGTACATGTGTTAATATATTAAAAATATAACGATGTGAGTTTCCTTTTCCTTTTCAGAATTTTCCATTGTTTTATTAGCCTCCGATGCTATTTCTTTCAGACAAGCTAAAAAATGTCGTGTCAAAAATTGTGGCCCACTTTTACTTACCTATCATACGTAGTTTAGGGTAAGTCTTGCAATCGTTTTGAAAATCGAAAAAAAATTTTGACGGATTTACACGTTTCAGATACTGGAGATTCCGAAAAACATATTTTTAGAAAAAAAAAATTGTCGTCCGTCTGTCTGTCTGTCTATAAACGCTCTAGCTCACGAACAAATGGAGATAGAGACTTAAAATTTTGTATGTACTTAGTAAGTAAGAATTGGACGAAACCTATTTAATATCAGAAATCTCAATTATCCGGAACTATTTTTTTCAAACTCTCAAAAAATTCGTTCTGATGAAATGTACATAAAAATTTTCGATTTTTTTATTTTAAGGAAAGGACGTAAAAGGCAATAAAATAACACAAATTTTGCATCAAGAACGAAGTCGGTTGGATTAATAGTTGCCGAGATATTTGTAATCCTGTTTTTCACATTCTTCGATTTTTCATAACGCTGTAATTTCTTAACATTTCAATTCAAAGATATGCTTTAATTGGAAATGAGACGCTTAATCTGACGCAGTAAACTGTTGGTTAATATGATTATTGTTTTTGGAGTTATAAGGATGTTTCTTTTACGCAATCCGGTACTACTTGTGTAGTTTCATATTTTACATAATTTGTCGAAATGGGTTCATCAGCAATTCACTAATGGAGCATTACTATGTATATTAAGAATATTTATATATACGTTTAAATTTTGTTTTAGAATTGCAATGCATTTTATAAATAATTTTCACATATTATATAATGCATATCCATGATAGGTAAGTATTACGGTGGCCCCCATCGACTAGTTTCGTTATCTGGCCGTTAAAACGAGACATTCATATAATTTTATTATTAAAATGCATTTCCTTTTTCTCAGAGTATATGAAAAGCGTTTAAACTAAAGAAAAAATTCGTTTTTGATGAATCTAGTCAATGAAGAAGTAGAACGTCAAATTGTATCTCTTTATTATTCCGCAATTCCAATGTCTCAGGGAGAAAATGCTAATCAATTGGTTATTTCACGCTTTTATGTTTGCCATTATATTGATAAACACAAGAAAAATGAAGTTAGTTCATTGCATTCTAAACGGGGTCGCCCTTCTAAAAGACCTCTATCGATTTTTTTTTTTTTTTTTTTTAATCGGAGGCGAAACTGAATTCTGCAATGGCAGAATCTACATTCAACTTGTTTTATTTTAGCTTTAGCGCAGATGTCATACATGCACTGGATTTGGGGCAATTCTGTTAAATGCCAATTTGGAGAAGATCTCGTTTTCGATTACAAACTACATAATATATTTTCAAATAATTTCCTATTATTTTAAAAAGAAAATAGCAGTAAATTAATACATATGTATATAACTGTAAAATAGAACAGTTTACATAATTAAAAAAAAAATAATTGGAAAATTTATTAATAAAGAAATGACAATTGACGGCTTATCATATAGTACAAAATAATGCCATTAGGGTGCCGATTAGGATCTCGATGCGTTTTGATGTCTGTGTCTTTTTTGTGTTGTTTTGGTTAACATCTTGAATGCCGCGTGTTTACGCGTATTATCTCTTAGAAAATTGCAAATTAAAGAAAGTAGATGTGAAAATGCGCCAATTTGGCGATTATTTTTAATGGCGCCGAACAGTGCGGGCTTGTGAAAGTTCACCTAAAAATTATTTAATAATATTTGAAAATGTATACAACGTTAACGAGGTGAATTTAATCGACAAATTTATTTGCTACAGAACTTAAATCAACAACAGTCGTTTGTATTTTACCTTTAAAAAATCGCTCCGATGCCATTTACGAAACTTCTGAACTGCTTCATGCATAGATACATATTGCTAAAAATACAATAACTGCTGCATACGTCATGGTGGACCCTTTTCTCCACGAATGTTTGTTACAGAACTGCAATGAAGAAGAAAAGCAGTCAAAGAGTAGCATACTTCACATTTTGTAATAAGCTAAGGCAGTCAGTGAACCCTTTCGGCACACATGTCATATACGCATCACTTTTGCGCGACTGCAATGAAATGGCGATTTTATGCCTCAGATGATAACCCAGTTATTGTTGTTTATTTATTAATAAATTGTTTATTTTCTTTTTTATAATTATATAAATTGTATTGTTTTGTACATATCGATTAAAATTTTTCTATTGTTATTTTCCTTTCAAAATAATAGAAAATAATTTAAAAAGTATATATGTAAATGATATTTGAAAACTCGGTTTTCGCCAAAGTGGCGTCAAAAACAAATCGTGCCAATGTGCTACGCATATGACATGTGTGCCAATTCTTTTTTTTTTTTTTTTTTTTTGACATGAAAAACATAAGATGCAATAAAAAGTAAATATATACAAAATCCAGTCAGTGATTTAAAGAAAAATACAAATAACACTTGGCGCAAATGTCATATGCGCAGCACATTGGCACGATTTTTTTCTGACCAGTTTGGCGAAAACTTTGTTCCCAAATATCAATTGTATGTAGATTTTTTAATTGTTTTCTATTATTTGAAAAAAGAAATAATAATAATAAAAAATTAATTAATAATTATAGAACACTTTGTATCCTTTTTAAAAAGAAAATAAAAGTCAATAAACAGTTATTAATACACAAATAGAAATGGTCGGATTGCCATGTAAGGCATAAAATCGCCATTTTGTTGCAATCTAGCCAATGTAGTGTGTATTTGACATCTGTGCCTAACATTTAAAAATGTAACAAGGAAACAATTCTCAACTGCCAGATTAATTGGTAAACCCTGCAAAGTTTGAATCAACAGAAGCCATTTGCTTTTGACCTTGAGGAACGTTACCGCTGTGCCATTTACGGTATTTGTAAATTCTTTCATGTGCATAGATGCACATTACTACAAATCCAATTACAGCTGCAGCGATCCACGCCGGATTCTCATTTCTGTGACTAGATGATACAGAAGCTGCCATAAAGAAGAAGAGCATCCAAAGTGCAGCATATCCCATTTCTGTAGCAAGCCAAGGGAGACTGGAATGTTTCTACGACGTGAGAAATATAGGATGCGAGAAAAAATAAAGATATCCAAAACATTCAAATAATGTTTTAAGATGTATAAAATGTTAATAAAGAAAACAATTCTTAATTGTCAGATTAATTGGCTAGTTCATGCGCTGCTAAGTTTGAATCAACAGAAGCCATTTGCCTTTGACTTTGAGGAACGTCACCCCTATGCCATTTACGGTACTTGTAAATTGCTTCATATGCATAGATGAACATTACTACAAATCCAATAACAGCTGCAGCGATCCACGCCGGATCCTCTTTTCCGTGACTACCTGATACAGAAGCTGCAATAAAGAAAAAGAGCATCCAAAGTGCAGCATATCCCATTTCTGTAGCAAGCCAAGGGAGACTTTGAAATTTCTCTACGACGTGGGACGTATAGGACGCGAGAAAAAATAAAGATATCCAAAATCCTGTCATTGATACAAAGTAATACCATCCTCCAGATGAGTGATAATTTGCTTCGTAAATTGTGTGCAGACATATGAGGCCCACTAAGCAGAGAACAGCTTCGGCTATTTTTATTAAGGCTGGATGAGTTTTAAGGTATCCTCTGTCAAAATAAATTTTCGGCTTAGAAATAGATGTTATTAAGTCTGTGGAGGAAACCACGGATCCTGATAACTCAGTTTGAGTTGAAGACTCAGTCTTAGAAGGAGAGACCATATTTTTTTTAGCGTCGAAACAGAATTTGTCCAGGAATATAAACTATAAAACTGGAATCAGTTTACACAAACAGTTCCATTAAAATTACAAAAATACTCAGTAATAAAATAAAATTCGACAGCTATAAGCAGTAAATTTTAATATTATTATTCATTATCTGCAGCTATATTTTCAAACCGAAAGTGCACTCATGAAATAAAAAAAACACTGTGTTTCTTTCTGGCAGTTAAAATTGTACGCATAAATTAATAAGAAATTTTTGAGCAGCATATTGTGAACGTGACGTACGTCTCGATTCTGAGTTAGTTATCTGAAGCTTTTGCATCTCTGATTTGAAAAAACAAATTACATCATTTAGAGCTAATTCCATGGGTGTTTGTAATGAAACTCACATAACTGATAAATGCTTTGCTTTTCAGCCGTCATTATTTTCGAAAAGTTTTCTTTCTCTTATCCAATTAATAAGACATCTCCAATAAAATAATAGCATTTTTCCATTTTTATTAGCACTTTCCAACAAAGTTGAAAAGTTTTAGGATGCTATTGACGTTTACTCTAGTACGAACCCTATTGAAAATGAAGTTTCTACCATGATTAGTTTATCTACAGGGAGGATCAAAAGTTTCCCATTACATTAAGGCCTATGGGGAAAAATCGTTTCAAAGGAATTTTAAAAATGTTATACCTTGTCAAACATATTAAAATTTATATGCTTTTACGAGGTGCATTAAAATATGCATTCTATAAAATATAAGATGAAAATGTAGCTATTATTCATTTACAGGACCACACAAAAGAATTCCATTAGATAATGGTAAAAGGAGGAATTCTGTGTGACATATTTTAAGTATATTAAACTGTTTTATGTATAATAAAATTGATGTATGTCAATGAGGCTTAGTATAAATTATACGATACTGCCTTCCCTAACATAAAGTACATAGTATTTACAGGGACACACAAAAGATTTCAAATAGTACATTCTTTCCGAAGTACTGTATATGTATCCGATAATAGCTGATGCATGGATGAAATGCATTTTAATTATGATATGTGCGTATAAGTTTCACTAAATTTATGCATATTATATGGTGTGTATAAATGCTATAGTTAATATACAGGGCTACCCAAAAAAGAGCTCGCCAACATTACTGAATATGAGCATAAACTAAAATGTGATTCTTAAATAAATAATGCATTTTTGTTAAACTAAGAAATGTTTCCAGAGTATAGATAAAATGATATACAGGACAATACAATAGTATGTATATTAGCTGACAAATCAAATACAGGGCTATTCAATAGTACTGGAATACATATTTGGCTATATTTGGCTTTATATCCTTATTTACCTAAATAACGAAGTTTTGTTAAAGATTTCATGAAGCGTTGAAAAGTGCTTCATAATCTATGCTTAACGCATGATTTTTCTTACTTGTTAAAAACTTGTCGTCAAATTTCGTTGCAATTTGTACCTATGTGCCTTACACAAAAAGTACGGATGGAACTAGCGTTAGGTGGAAATATGGAGGAATATTTTGAGTTTTAGGGGTGAAACTACACATACAACTTTTGTAAACAAGGCATCATTTTTAGAGCTTTTTTTATGTATTTAAATGAATAAGATCGGATAGAATCTTGAAAATTAAAAGTTAATTTAAATAAATAAAAAAGTTGTCAATTTACAGAACAGAGTTTCAGTTTTGTGCTTTTTCAGCTTGGCGATTTTATAAAGACTAGCCGCCTTTGCGACCAGTTTGGTCTCCATGAAACGCATGCTGACCATTGTATCATTATACTTTTATTCATAATTTAATTTACTTGTTCAGTTTTTTGCCAAATCAGAAGATTCTGCTAGAAAAATAAAGAACTGGGTATTTTTATGCTAGTTGGGTGCCAAACATTGTTCCCGTGGCATTTTTGGTGTTTCATTAATTTCATTTAACATATAATCTTTTCACTTATTTAATTTATAATACATAATTTTTTTTCAACATTACACAACGCGCAATCTTGAATTTCCTCTTCTAAAGAAGTGGTACCAGAAGAGTTGCGGCTGTAGGATCTCTGCCCACGCCTTGCTTCTCTCTCGCGAACGACGTGGTCGTACGCTGATGATACGTATGTGCCATGACACCGCCCAAGAGAGTCCTCAATGATATAACTTTAAAATCCGAACGTCTAAGAATATTGAAAGCTGTAAGTTCTTTGTATGAGGCCTCCGCCACGACACCCCTCCAATTTAATGCAAGAGTGCCGCAACGGAAACTCTCCGGTCTAAGGCTCGGAGCGAACAGCACTAGTTTTTATTACTCTAAAAGAGCAATCAATCAATCTTCGTTGACCGAACGAAACAAAGGTAAAATCTCTTTAAATGATTTTTGAGGGGTTGATCCTCCCAAATTTAAAAAGGAAGGGGAACTTTTATCTCCCCACATCTACAGTCGTAAAGCTGTCAACTGACTTCGCATTCGATTTCTCTCTTGAAGTTCGGATTCAGTGCACTGAAAGTGCACTTTTAGATGAAAGCGCCGAAACGAAAGATAAAAGATAGCGCAAGAAGTTAGTGCTATCTGCGTAGACCTTAAGTCCCGCAGTTGGGTGGAGAGGCAAGAATATTTATTACATTTGTTTCGATGGGCTTGATTGAGTGGATATTGATCATTCACAATCTGAATATCTATGGCTTGTACCCTGTCTGTAGTGTAACATATGAGGTCTGGTTTTAAAGTCTGGTCATTAATCTTAAATTGTGGTTCTTTGTGTACTGTTATTCCGCGACTTAGTGCGACTTTCTGTGTGGCGCTTAATTCTTACAAAGTGGCTGGAATAACAACCTTGAATGATATGATTGAATGTTTTTATCTGTCCACATCCGCGCCTACAAGACTTGTTCTTCCGCTCACGTCCTCTTGCACATCTACTCCGATTGAACAAGACCCCGTATCTGGTATGGATACATTTGATATAATCTTCGCCGCTGAGGAAGGAGGACACTTCGTCCACCCACCTATGGGCACTGGGGCATTTACTTGATTCAGTTAGTCATTTGCCATCTACACTGCTGTATAACTTGTTTTTGAAGTACCTGGAGACCTGTTCAGAATTTTTAAAAGTGCTATTATCAATCTTCAATAAGTTAATATTCGGTTTATTGTAAACAAGACGTTTGTTGGCGATAATGGGAATAAGGAAACGGAGCGATGGTAGTCCCAGATCCCCGTCAGCCACCTTCGCTGATAAAAAGATGGTATTAAGAAGTTTTTCAGCATAAAGAGTTTTTGTTGAGGTTTGGCTGGCGCTTTTAAAAGAATATTGATCTTCTCTTGTAAAATTGTGGGATCAGTTTTAACTAGGCCACTAGGTGTAAACCTAGCACCAAGGTAAGTGAACTCAGAGTCAACTGAAATGATCTTAAAAGGCTGCTGGTTGTAAGTAAGTGTATAATTTTCTTAGCTCTCTTATTTTTAATCCACGAGAAGGCAAAGAATTTAGGAAGGTTAACCTGAAGGCCAACCTTTTGTAGGCCGATCTGGAGGATGTTAATCAGATGCTGGAGCTGCTCTAACTGATTCCGCCATCAGCACCAAATCGTCGGCATACGCCATGTGGTTCACTAGCTGATCATCAAAGTGGAAACCAATGTCATCAGGAAAGAGATCCAAAATTAGATTAAAAACTATGAGAAATAACTGGGTAAGAGGGGGTCACCTTGGCGAACCCCCCTTCACAGGGTGAAACGTATCACTGGAGTTGCCCTTGAACATTAAAGATGTTTTCGAAAAGATATATATATGAACTTTAAATATGCTTTCAAACTATTTGAGATCTTCCATTTATCTATTACATTAAAAATTGCTTGGTGAGAGATTGAATCAAAAGCTTATTGTAATTCAAGGACTGCGATAACAAAGGGTTTTAAATGATCTTGCACTTCTCTTAAAATCGCTTGAAACTCATCAATGCCCCTGGCAACTCCATCTATCTTCTGGAACCCGTACTGTGTAGGACTGAGACCTATTTTATTAACCAGTCTATTACATATAAGTTTGTGAAACTGTCGTGTTAAATTTGAAGAAATTGAAATTGGTCTTAAACTTGCTGGTTCCCTCGTATTAAACTTCTTTGGAATAAAAATAGTAAAACTATTTAATAAGACATCTGGAATCCAATGTAGGATTAAAAACAAGGAGAATAATTTAGCTTTTACTCTGTCATTAATTTTTAACACATCATAAACAGTCAGACCATCAAGGCCCGCTGCTGATTTACCTTTAGGATTAGCACTTCTTACTTCATCTGGATATACCAAAATGTCAGGATCAAATTCAATTGGAATATTATCTTCATAGTTCTGCAAAGGTGGTGGCTCATTAATCGAGGTGTGGCACAGTAGGCGTTTCCAGAAATCAAAAACAGTATCAGGATGGAGATTTGGTGAAAGACTGTTACTATTATATAGGCTGTTGAAAGCTTTCACCAGACGGCGCGGGGCCCTGAGACCCCCCAACGGCGGTATTGTCGATAGTCCTAGATTCAGTAGGTCCGCTTTTCCTTTGTTTCTTTCTTGCAGCAACCAACAATACAACACTGTAGGGGAGCTGGCCCGACTGTGGAATTTGGTGTTGATGGGAGCTTCAAAGGAGTACTCCATAGAGCTTGATTACCCTAGGGCAACCAAGATATGCGTAGGCAGCGGGCTCGATTGCAGAGTGAAGTCCACCAACAACTAAATTAAAACTGAAGCATTAAATTCATGAATTTTATTTATTTCTTTTTTAATAAAAATAACAGAAAAACAAAAATAATGATATTTTAAACAACTTTTACACAATAACCAATGAGCAAGGCCATCTTATCATAATAACAGACCTCGCATTCGTTAAGTTTCCTTTGTCCGCAGTACACGTAGTCAAAAGCCACACGATTTTCCCGTTGTTAGCGTCATCTAATGTGAGAAACTGAAATATTTTTCTTTTTTTCCTATGAATTTGTGTATGGAATATTATCAGTAGTATGCACCAGTTGGCGTTACTTACGGGATAAAGTCAAATAATAAGTTGGCAACTATCAGGACGTTTTCACTCATAGACTTTTTCCTGATGGTGAGGCCTGTTATTATGATAAGGTGGCCTTGCCATTGAGTTGTGTTTTGTTTGGAAGTTGCCATTAAATAATAGCAAATAATCGCGATTTCCGTGTCACATAAGTTAGCGTAATAGATATATAGATAATAAATTATAAGGGAGAGTTTTGATTGGCACCAGTGGGATTTGAACCATGAATCTCATGATCAGGAGGCGATAACGCTAGCGTCGACCCATAAATTTAAAACGTCTTAAAAGTGTTATTACACGTAAAAGTGCTATTACAAGAGGAGTCAAAGTCGCTTCAAATTCCAGACATCTCCATGTTTTCCCATGGCTGCAGGGAAGTTGCTCGGAAAGCAAACAACTGTTTTGTGTCTGAGCATCTTTCATGCCTGAAACCATTGGAGTTGCCAGTAACAGCCAATCAAATGCTTAGAAAACAAACAAACAAACGAAAAAAAAAAAACACAGGCAATTTTTGACGCTTGAAATTTTTACGTGTAATAGCTTTTAAACTTTGTACATAATTATTTTGTGCTATATTAAAATCTTAATTTGCAATTTCATTGTATATGTTTATGCGAAACACCATTTCTTATAAAGTTTTTAAGCAATTGAAATCAAATTTTGTAACAAGGTTCGATTGAATATATTATTTTAAACGCTTTTTTAATGTAAAATACATTAAAAAATAAAGTTTTACAAAAATATTTAGTATATATATTTTTAAATTTTAGTGGCATTGCAAACATTTGCTTTTTAAGAGAGATAAATGGCTTGTTAATATAGTGTTGGATAATGTATATATATATATATATATATATATATATAGTCTACTTATATTTTGTAATTAATTATTTTTTATATTAGTTATTTAAATATTTATTATTAATAAAACTATTTTAAAATTTTAATTTGAACTTTAACTGTCTAATGTGACTGCATGCAAAATTGTATTGCTATCACATGGTCGAAATGGATATTAGTAAGCTAACCTATTATATAATTTAATTTGTCTCATTATTTCCATTTGACATATTTTTTCTATTTAATCAATTATACTTCAAATTTATTTTTATTTTCTATTTCTTGTTCTCTATGGAAATTATGGTTGCGATTGATAATTGTAAATTATCTTTATAAATATTTAATTACAGTTTAATTGTTTTTCTAATATTTTTTCTTTGAAATGGTTTTTCTATTGCAATTACTATGTTGATGATTCTATTGTGTTCTTGTTATTTATCTTGATATTTTACTTTGAAATAAATTCTCATTTGCGATTAATCGGGCAATGTGGAAATCATTTTTAGGTCTAACCTGATTTCCACTCAGAAATTAATCGCAATTAATGTGGCTATTTAGTATTGCCCTTGATAACGAGCTAAATACCACATTTTCAATTTTATTTCTAATTCTGACAGCTCCTCTGTGTAATACGGTTTGGCATTAAAAAAAAAAAAAAAAAAAAAAAAAAAATTACAGTAATTGATGTTGATTTGTAGTATTATCTAATGGTTCTATATATATATATATATTGAATAGATTTGCTACGGAAGATTTGACATAAAAGCAATTTATAGCAAAATTTGATTAAATATTGTTTAAATTTGAAAAGTTAATTAAAATTCCAATAAAAATTTATATGAACTCATAGTTTTATTCCGTGTTTTAATCAAAACACATGTTTTTGATAAAGATTTCATATTTTTCCAAAAATGTGCCCCCAAAGTATGTACTTACCTTAAAAAGAATAAATTAAAAAAAATCTATTTTAGTTTCCATGTGAAAACGATTTTTTTCCCAGTGTTATGTAACATCAGACAAAACACAGGTTTCGTAATTATAATTTAATATACAATTAATTTTTTAGCTCATAGACTATTAAGGAATGAGAGCTAATGTGATCGCAGGTTCTGAATGCATGTATGTGCGTAACACGATAACTCATGATAAAAATATGCGATTTGCTTCAATTTTGGATATAGTCCTATTATGATAAGCCGCTTCTCTGAATAGTTTTGGAAGTTTATTGGATAAGTGTAAGGAGAGAGAACGGGTCTGATCCCCCCTTAAAATAGATAAATGTGTTTTTCACACAGAATTATCAGATTTCATTCATATTTTAGATATAGGATAATTCTGATAAAGCACCTCCGCATAATTAGTTTTGGATGTTCATTGGATAAGTATAAATGAAAAGGAAATTGGGGTAATCCTCCTTAATTTTTGTAAATGGGATTTTCACACAGATTTCATCGATTTGCTTCAATTTGGTATATAAATTCATTCTGATAGGACGCTTCTCTGATTCTTTTTTTCTTTATGGCGGGAGGATTTACTGGGTAAATATAAAGGGGGGAACGAGGGGCTACCCTTTTTAATATAGATATATAGGTTTTTCATGCAGAATTAACTGATTTGCTTCAAATATTTGGATGTCGTTTCATTCTGAGAAGGCGCTTTTCTGGTTATTTTTGGGGATTCTTTTGTAATGTATAAAAAGGGGAATGAAGGATTACACGCCCCTCTTAAATTAGATAAATGAGTTTTTATGCAGAATTATCGGGTGTGCTTCAAATTTTGGATATATGTTTATTCTGATAAAGCGTATTCCTAATTAGGTTTTGCGGGTTTATCGGTTAAGCATAGTGGGAGAACAGGGGATTATTTCGCAATTTTAAATTAAATAAATTTGTCTTAATGCAAGATTATTCAATTTGCTACGAATTTTGGATATAGGTTCATTCTGATAAGGCGTATCCCCAGTTAGTTTTGGGTGTTCAATCGTTAGTTATAAGAGAGCGAAAATTGGGGAGCAAATCCCCCCTTAATTTGTTTTTCGAGAAACATTATTCGTTGAAAAAAATAAGGTTGTAATATAAATTAATGTGAATAGCCTGTGAGCTCAATGCCATCAGTTTAACAGGGCAATATTCGTCTTATTTAACTGTTAAAAGATGTAAATTAACTCACAAACAAACAGCTCAAATAATTGTTTCTCTTCAGTATTCATGAAAAAACATGCAGCGAATTTTGTGTCTGAACTTTAGCGTCTTTTACTGCAAAAACAATGCACATGTAATTAACTGTTCAATATAATCATTTAAACAGATAGCGAGCTCACTAATTCATACTTAATAGACTAATATAGCTTCGAATAGCTATATTGAATCAGCTACGCGCTTTCTACGCTTTGAATGTATTAAGCACTCATTTCAAATATTTCCCCAAATAATTTACTAACTCCTCTATTATTCAAATTATGTGGTTGCATAAACCGCCTGTCATCTAATTACATTATTTCTGAAGTTCCATGTGAATATTCGGGTTATTTTCCAGTTTATAGATCTATCTTATCTTTCAAATAAATTTTTGGCTATAAATTTTACTGAGAATAAAATAAAAAGTTAATGTAATATTTTATTTAATATTTTAATAAAATACCTTAAAAAGTTTTTAAGATATTGAAATAAAATTTCGCAACAAGGCTCTGTACATCTATTGTTTTGTTATGAAGCAAAATATAGCTTGTAAATTTGTATATATTAATTTAAGAGCTATTTTTATTGAAAAATGCGTTTAAAAAATCACGTTTTTTAAACAAAATTTGATATATGTTAGTAAATTTAAGAGGTACTGGAGACATTTGCTAATACAGGTAAGTGGTTTGCAAATATATTATTAAACAAAAATGAAATATATTAAATAAATTTTGCTGTACAAGGTTTGACTTAAATACAATTTTTTACTAAAATTTGAAGAAAAACTACTTAAATTTGGAAAGTAAATTAAAATTCCACAAAAAAATTATATGAACTTACAGTTCTAATCTCTGTTTTTACTAAAACGCATGTGTTTGATAAAAATTTCGTATTTTTCAAAAAAAGTGCCAAAAAGGTGGGCACATACCTTAATAAGAGTAAATTTAAAAATATATACAATTAACGTATTTAACAACTAAAAATTTTTTGAATTAACTTACAAACAGCTCAAATAATTGTTTCTCTTCAGTATTCATGAAAAAACATGCAGTCAATTATGTATCGGAACGACGGCTTTTTCTGAAAAAACAATGCACATCTAATTAACTGTTCAATATAATCACTTAAGCAGATATTGAGCTCAAGTAATTCATACTTAATAGACTAATATAGCTTCGAATAAGCTATATTGAATCAGCTACGCGCTTTCCACGCTTTGAATTTATTCAGCACTCATTCCATATATTCCCCAAGTACTTTACTAATTCCTCTATTATTCAAATTACGTGGTTGCATAAACCGTCTGCCATCTGATTATATTATTTCTGAAGTTCGATATGAATATTCGGATTGTTTTCCAGTTTATTGATCTATCTTATTTTTCAAATAAATTTTTAGTTTTAAATTTTACTGAGAATAAAATAAAAAGTTAATATAATATTTTATTTAATGCTTTAATGAAATACCTTAAAAAGTTTTTAAGATATTCAAATAAAATTTTGTAACAAGGTTCTATTCATCTATTGCTTTGTTATGAAGCAAAATATAGTTTGCAATTTTGTATCTATTAATTTAAGAACAATTTTTATTGTAAAATACGTTTTAAAAAAAATCATGTTTTTTTTTTTTTTTTTTTTTTTTTTTTTTTTTTTTTTTTACAAAATTTGGTATATGTTTCGTATCAACATATGTGTTTGATAAAAATTTCATATTTTTCAAAAAAAGTGCCCCTAAGGTAGGCACATACCTTAAAGAGAGTAAATAAAAAAAATCTATATAATTAACGTACTTAACTACTAAAATTTTTTTTGAATTAACTCACAAACAGTTCAAATAATTGTTTTTCTTCCGTAATCATAAGAAAATATGCAGTCAATATGTTTCGGAACATTAACGCCTTTTACTGCTTAAACAGCTCATATAAAACAATGCACATATAATTTAACTGTTCAATATAATCACTTAAGCAGAGATCGAGCTCAACTAATTCATACTTAATAGACTAATATAGCTCCGGATAGCTATATTTGATTCTGCTACGCGCTTTCTACGCCTTGAATACATTCAGCACTCATTCCATATATTCCCCAAGTAATTTACTAACTCCCCTATTATTCAAATTACTTGGTTGCATAAACTGTCTGCCATCTGATTATGTTATTTCTGAAGTTCGATGTGAATATTCGGGTTATTTTCCAGTTAATTGATCTATCTTATCTTTCAAATAAATTTTTGGTTACATATTTTACCGAGAAAAAATGAAATATATTGAATAGATTTAGCTATACAAGGTTTGACACAAAAGCAATTTTTTACTAAAATTTGACTAAATATTGTTTAAATTTGAAAAGTTAATTAAAATTCCACAAAAAATTCATATGAGCTGAAGTTTTATTCTCTGTTTTAAATAAAACATTTGTGTTTGATAACAATTTCATATATTTTTTAAAAAAGTGCCAAAAAGGTAGGCACATACCTTAAGAAGATTAAATAAAAGAATTTTACAACAATTAACCTATTTAGGTACTAAAAATTATTTGAATCAACTCACAAACAGTTTAAATAATTGCTTATGTTCAGTATTCATGAAAAAACATGCAGTCAATTACGCATCGGAATGTTAACATCTTTTACTGCAAAAACAGTTCACACAAAACAATGCACATCTAATTAACTGTTCAATATAATCACTTAAGCAGATATCGAGCTCAACTAATTCATACTTTATAGACTAATATAGCTTCGAATAGCTATATTGAATCAGCTACGCGCTTTCTACGCTTTGAATATATTCAGCACGTATTCCATATATTCCCCAAGTAATTTACTAACTCCTGTATTATTCAAATTACGTGGTTGCATAAACCGTATGTCACCTAATTAGGTGACATACATTATATCTGAAGTTCGATATGAATATTCGAATTATCTTCCAGTCTACTGATCTGCCTTATTTTTACTTTCTTATATCTTTACAAGAAGAAAATATTGGATTCTTCAAAATTATCGAATTCCGGTTTTCGACGGAGACGGATTTACACGATCCAGAGATCAGAGATTCCAAAAAACATGTTTTTACAAAGAGTCTGTTTGTGAGTCTGTCAGTCAGTCTGTGTGTGACATAAATTTTGTATGCGCTCTATCTCAAGAACTAATGTACGATATTTCACAAAACTTTAGATTTAGTCATATCTTGTTATTAACAGGATCGGATTAGTTTTTGGCGTATATCGCCTTATAGGTGGCGCTGTTATGCTGCTTTTATCACGTTTTCCTCAATACTTATGCCTCAATAAATAATGGACGGATTTTCATAAAACTTTAGATTCCGTTAGTCCTTGATATAAAATGATTGCGATTACGTTTTAGTGTAAATTGCACAACAGATGGCACTGATGTGCGATATTATTCAAGATTATTGTAATAGCTCTATCTCAGGATCTACTTCACGAATTTTTATCAAACTTCAGATTCAGTTAATCCCTGATATAAATGAGTATTCTTAAGTTTTTGGAGTAAATCGCTCAACAAGTGGCATTGCTATGCGGCATTATTCATGATTATCGCAATCGCTCTATCTCAGGAGTTAATGCACGAATTTTCGCCAGACTTCAAATCCAGTCAGTCCCTGATGTAAATTAGTATTCTTTAGTTTTTAGAGTAAATCGCTCAATAGGTGGCACTTCTATCTAGTTTTTTTTTTACGACTTATGTGATAATTCTATCTCAAATAGTAATTACGGATTTTCATCAGATTTCAGAATCAATTAGAACTTGAAATAAGTTGTTGCAGATTAGATTTTGGTGTAAATTACCTAACCGGTGACGCTGCTATGTTTCATTTTTCTGGAAGAATTAAAGTTTATGAGATAGAAGAAAGTTTTGGGATTGCCATATCCCATTAATTCAAATAATTTTGTGGTATTGAATTTTACTGGGAATAATAAAAGTGCAAAGATACTCAAATTTGTATATGTATATATATAATCAACACTATTATGTCAAAAAAAAAAAAAAAAACTTTTTTTATATTTTTATACTAAATTTCTGTGATTTTTTTTAGATTAAAATATATGTAGTATTTTTATCAAGGAGCAAAATGATTGCTGCGGTATATTTCATTGACGGTATAGATCAATACAAATTAATAAAAATTCGAGTTAATTTCCGGTTCATTGATCTGTATTATTTTCACAGATTTTCAGTGAATACAATGATCTACAACTTTTATCGATAATAATAGGAATAATAACGCATTTAAGTAATAATTTATTTTCCAGAAGTGCTCTTTAACAGTTTCGAAAGTCGTTTTATATTTAAAAGTTTAACCGGTAAGGAATTTGAAGTTAAAATAATATGCAATTCAGTAGAATTTACAACAATAATTCCATCTGAATCTATTACGTTTTCTTTTTTCATTTGTACTCAGTAATTCAGGGTGTCGAATGGTCAGGAAAAACACAGTCGAAACAAGTTGGAAATTGCACGTGAACGTAGCAAATGAGGTGCGTTCGTACGATAACGAAGTTTTAAAAATATTCAGATCTTGCTGATATAGTAGAGCGTACTCCGGATACAGTATAGTAGTCGAAATCTTTACGTTTCTGTAAATATGCAGGAAGTAATTTTTATTACAACTCAGCAACGTATATCTTATTCATAAAATGTGAAATAGTTGAATATAATTAAAACACGTACCAAACAATGTTTCCCCGTATAGCATTATGTAGTGGAATACTTTTGTGTGGCCCTGTAATTTAATAATAAAAATTCTTTGCATCACAGATTGTACAGAATGCATATTTTAGTATATATTTCATAGATTCATGCCAATTCTATTATGTTCGAATGAGTGTAACATCATTAAAATGCATTTGAAACTTTTTCCCCATTGACCGTAATGTAACGAAATCCTTTTGATTGTCTCTGTAATTGATCTATGCATCCGATTTTCATAACTTTTGAAATGACTCGACAAAATTACGGAATAATTATATGTTTTAAATTTCAAACGATTAAAATGCATTTAAAACTTTTTTCCCTATTGACCGTAATGTAACGGAATCCTTTTGAATGTCCCTGTAATTGATCTATCCATCCGATTTTCATAAAATTTGATATGACTCGACAAAATTATGTTATAATTATATATTTTAAATTTCAAACGATTCGGTTGTATAGTTTTTGCGTTGTTATATGCGGACAGACGGACGGACAGACAGACAGACAGACGGACAGACGGACAGACGGACAGACAGACGGACGGACTGAGCCACAACAATAGGTGCTACGTATTTACATAATTACGAACGCACCTAAAAAGAGACAACTACCAGAATTTTCTTTCTTCGAATTATACAAAGGGGATTAAAGAAGGCGAATTTATCTTTAAAAAAATACTGGTACAAGGTGTCCAGTAAATGACTGACCCATTTTGAATGTAAATAACAAAAAAAAAAAAAAAAAAAAAAAAAAAAAAAAAGAAAAGAAAAAAAAAAGAAAGAAAGAAAGGAAAAGGAAAAGAAAAAGAAAAAGAAAAGGAAAAAGAAAAAAAAAACGGTTTGAGATAAAAATGCGTGGTTTGCAGTATTGTTATCAGAAAATCAATAAATTTGTAAAAATAAACTTTCTTCAAATAGTTCGCATTTTAAAAAACAAATGGCGCTGGCCGCAGCAGGTGGCTGAAATTTAGACATTATTCTAGTTTTCAAACGCATGAGCTTTTCGGCTCATTTTGCACAGTCGAATCTCAGTCAACATGTTGAATCGACTCTCTACTCACCTGCAGAAATAGAGTTTGGTGGATGGAATGATATTTAAAATAATACTTATGATTGAAAAACGTCTATTGTACTTAATAAAAACCAGCAAAACATGCTTTTTAATAAGCACTGATTTTTCGCACTTTTACCTTAAATAAATTGCATTGAAAAAAATGTTTTTGTGCATGAGCAATTGAACTGATTCTCTTTTTACCTATATTAAATTGAAACTATGGGATAAACACCGCTTTTTTAAGTTGAAATTCGATGTTAAAAGTTAAGTTAAAATTGAGATATTTATTCTAAATATTCCTTCCATGAAATAGTATAAAACTGTATTGAAAAAAAAAATAGTGGTGCCAAAAAGCTTTTAGTGATGGATCAAGCAAACTCTTCATGCATGTACGTCGTGCAATGAAATCAATTAAGTGGTCAAAACAGTGGTACGCAAATAGTGTTGGGGCAAATAACCTGTCTACAAAAAGCGGGGCACTGACTTATAAATCGGTGCGTAAAAATATAATAATTCTTAGACTGAAGAAATTAGTTTATAACAAATCCTGTTTTAAACATTAAAAAAATATTAATTTCGACGGAAAAAGTAACATGCAAACCACCTGCTAAGACGAAAACCTGCCTAAAACGAAATATTGTTAATTTTTTCTAAAACCAAATTCATCCCTACATTATATTTATATTTTGACATTTAAAATAAAAATTTTAAATTTACTTGAAAATTTTAATACGAAAGTCACGAGCGATTTTTAGATGACTTTTACATACACATCTCCCTGCAATTCCCTCCGACTGAAAACACATCTACGCTGAAATGGAAAAATGTTTAAAACGAAAAAAAATTGCATCGTACCTGTTTTATATCCTGCGAATCACCCCTTTTCGAAATTTCATTACAAAGAGCATATAATTTTCGTCATCCCCCCTTTCTTTCTAAACTATACTTCATGACGAAAAGAACGGGAAAGAATTCTGAAAATTCCTCTTGTATATGATTTGAAACATGAAACATAAAAAAAAAAAATGATTCAAAAACTTTCTAAAAATTATTTATGAAAAAACACCAATGTTCCAGTAATTTAGTAATATTTATATTTATAAAATTGAACTAAAATAAGTAGAACTATGATGTTCCATGGTGATTTAGAATCTATGATGCTTTCTGTAATGAAATTTTGAAAAGAGATGACTCGCAGACATAAAAACAGGTAAGTCGTTTATTTTTTTCTTTTTAAGCATCCTTCCATTTCAGCATAGATGCATTAGAAGTCAGGGAAAGTAGAGGGAAGTGTGTATAAAATGCATCTTAAAATATCCCGTGACTTTAGTAAAATTATTTTCGGGTATGTCAAATGTCAAAATATGAATATAACGTAGGGATGATTCGGTTTTCGTTAAAATGAACAATATTTCCCTTTAGACAGCTTTTCCTCTTAACAGGTAGTTCCGTATGATACGATCTCCGTCGTGATCAATAATTTTTTATATTTAAGACAGGATTTGTTATAGACGAAATACAGATGAACCTTTTTTTAAGGTTTAATATATATTTTTATGTGCCGATTTATAAGCCACTGCCTCGCTTTGTTTGAAACAGGGAACTTGCCCCAACACTATTTGCCTACCACTGTTTTAACCACTTAACTGATTTGCCTGTATGACATACGGACAAGAAGAATTTGCTTAATCCTTCGCTTAAAGCTTTTTGACACCACATAATTTTTAAAATGCAGTTTCTTAATATTTAATGAAATAAATGTTTAGATTAAATTTTACGATATTTTATATTAAAAAAGCGGTGTTTATTTCATATTTTCAATTTATTGCACATAAAAAGAGTTAGCCTGTCAGTTAACCGGTTACAAAAACATTTTTTTCAATAAAATTTATTTATGGTAAATGCGTGATAAGTCAATGCTTCTTTAAAAACATGTTTTGCTGGTTTTTATTAAGTACAGGGTTATTATAATTAAAGTTCGTCTATTCAGAAGGCTCTAGAGTCGGTTCTATGATTCCAAACGAAACAAAATTTCCCTAGTTCGTAGTTGAAAAGATGCGCTCTGCAAAAAAAAAAAAAAAAAAAAAAAAAAAAAAAAAAAAGTCAAATGTTTTGTCAACAGGTGGCGCTGTGCCAATATTTGAGGCGATGTTTGCAGATTCATTATATCAATTTCAGTCAATCCAGACGAAGCATACAAATTTAAAAGTTTCAATAAACTTTGACGAACTGCGAAATGTTGTAATTAAAGTTCACCTAATTAGACAGCTCTAGATCCTGACCTATGACTCCAAACAATACAGAAAAATGAATATCCTTTCATGTGATGTAATCTGCATCAACAAAAATGAAACATGTCGCTTGGCAGCAAGGAAATAACGAAGAATAACATTACTCATGTTCAATGAATCCTCCACAATTTTCAATAACGCCTTCCATTCTCAGAATTGTGCTTTCTACAGCATTGCGTAAACTGTCCTGTGAGATTGAGAGAATGTAAAGTCTAATATTGTCTTTCAGATCAGAGATTGTCTGACATCTGTCTTTAGATACAGAATTTTTCAAAAATTCCCACAACCAAAAATCGCATGGTGTTAGATCAAGCGATCGGGGTGGCCAGACAGGGCCATCGCTAAGACTTTTTATTGAGGGGGGACAGGACCTAAAATTGCCAAGTCAAATTTCAATATTTGCCAACTCATTTTACAATTTTGTCAACTTACCACAATTAGAAAATGTAATATAGCCCCTATTTGTTAAAAGGTTAATAATATTCCCAATTAGTTTTGTAATTTTTGCCAATTCTATCAAAAATCGAAAATATATTATAGTTTTTATTAAAATTTTAAAGAAAATTTGCCAACTAAGTTTGTGAATTTGCCAAGTGTAACAACATTCACGAATGTTTGGGGGGGGAGGCTCCCCCCCCATTCGACCCCTTAGCGAGGCCCCTGTGGCCAGACTGTTTGAAAATAACGACTTATGATGCGATCTTCTGTAAAATAGTTAGTTAAAAAAGTCCGAACTGCTCTAGTAATGTGCAATGGTGCACCGTCTTGCATAAACACGATATTTTGAAGGCAGCCCCGCTGTTGCAACTCGGAAATTAGAAAATTTGACAACTTATAGGGATACCTTCTCTCATTTACGAAACATGTAATGGGTCCTGTGGATGTTAGTTCCTCAAAAAAAATATCGCCCTATCATAAATGTAGCAGTAAAACCGCACCACACCGTCACTTTACATGCATGCAATGGAGCTTCTTGGACAACATTAGTATTCTCTTTCGCTCAAATTCAACAGTTGTGTGTGTTCACTTGTCCGTTTAAATAAAAATGCGCTTCATCATTCCATATAATATTCCAGGGCCAAGAAATGTCCACATTCATTCGAGGAACAAACTGCAGAGAAAATGATTGCCGACATTCGGTATCACCCTGTATTAGTTGTTGCACCCTCTTAATCTTGTATGGATAGTAAAGCAAAATTTGATGCATCATTTTTCTCACAGTGGAAATCAGCATATCGACTTCATTCGCAATAGCTGGCACACTTGCATTACCAAACGATGACTGGCTTGCTAAATCCACAGCAGCAGTAGCAATATCTTCAATGCTAAAAATGTATGCCTTTTTCGTCCTCTGCCAAGAAGAGTGTCGAGTTTTCCTGTTTCCTCGAACTTTTTAATCATTTTGTAAACCCCACGATCCGACATTGGTTCACGTCTAATATCTTTTAGTTTCTAGAATTCTCTAAGAACTGTAGTTGCGTTCTGTTATTTTGATAAAATAACTTTACAAGAAGTGCCTTTTCTTTCAAAGTTAGCATTCTCCATAAAGCGTAGATTCAAATTAGTGCTCGCGATGGGGTACGTATAGCAGCTATACGTTTAAACCATATACGTATATCCGTATAATACGCTTTTCTGCTATACGGATACTTTCGAATATACGTTTAAAAGTATCCGGATACGTATAACGAGTAGCAGCTAAACGTATATTTAAGAATACGTATATTTAAAGTATACGTATATTCCACGTATCGTATCTAATTTAAATAGTAGACTTCATCAGTCGTATGTCACTGAATTAAGAATAATTTCGAAATCGGTGGTGTTACGGCAGGTATCCGCATAGTATGTCCTATATATAAGAGATCGAGCAATAAAAAGCGTATACTTTATAAAACATTTTGCAAAAAGTTCACAAAAAATCAGACTCCTGATTGGCCAATCTCGTTTCACTAACAGTGAAATATCTATCTGGATTCCGACCAAGATTATAGAAATCGTAAAAAAGACAGCATAGTAGCACCACCTGTTGAACGATTTACACACAAAACTAATCAGCACTAATTTCTATCAGGCACTACCTGAAAATATAGGGGAGACTGGGGCACATGTGAACATAGCTTTTTTCTCATAACTGGGTTAATTTCTATAAGCAAAACTACTCAATATAGTAAACAGTACTTTTTACGCATGGTAATTTTTTTAATTATTTTTATAGCTCTTCTTACTTTTCTTAATAGTTTTATGAATTCAAAAAAATGTTCATATGTGCCCCAACGAAGGGGCAGCTGTATAACACAAGGGCAACATGTGAACACAAGGAAAATAAATTATTTGACACGTTTTTTATTATCTTTTCCATATGTTACCATAATCATTAGTTGTACTATCTGTTAAATTCACCATAAAGATAAATATATGTATATTTATTTAGTTTCTGAGTGATATGTTTAAGCAAAATATTATAAAATAAAAATAAATAGATTGTTTTTTAAAGGGGGGAGGGGGGGTTAGATAATTGATAAAATATTGTTGCAATAAAATAAAAGCTTAAAGAAGTAAACTTTAGAAAATAATAGAATTCAAATTTTGCTTAGGGCTTTTTGTTTGAGAGAGATTTTAGGGAGAGAGCATTTGGATAATATTTGTCGGAAATCTACCGAAAGGCGAAAAATTTTCATTCCTATATTTGCCTTATTTGCCTATAAACTAAGGATAAAAAATTGTTTTCCGTTTATAAGCTTCCGCCAAATTTAATTTCTTTTGCTTTTAAAAGAAAGGGGGGGGGGGGGTGGAAGTCAATCATGAAGATTTCACAGTAGTTTAAAAACTTTATTTTCTTAAAATATAATTTTATTTTCAAAGCACCAAATAACATATCTGTTTAAGAAATGAAAGTAAACTAATACTACAAGTTTACAACAAATGAAATAGAAAAATTTTCAAAGTTGTTAAACGTAATATTTTTTTCATTAACGATGCATAAAAAATAGTATTGAAAACCGTTAAATAAAATAATATATAATATTTATTGCATTTTAGAAAACATTAAATTTATTTAATTTACAATTGAACATAAACGATCTTGTTGCTTTTTATGTATTTGCTGACAGATATGTTTGTAAAAGTTTCTATACAAAATCAAGTTTATAACACTGAAATGCCTTCTATTTCAATAAAATTATTGATAATGGAGCTGGCATTATTTTCATGAAGTTAACTAAAAGGAACAGAATAACTGAATGATTATTGGAGAATTTAATGTCGTTTTCAGATCTGCTCCAACAAGACTCTTCATAAGTGCCCCACACTCCCACAAGATTTAAAATGACAAATCTTTAATATTTTTCAATTTTAGCAAAAACAATTATAAAATATTTATTAGTATCCACAATATATGTTAAAACATTAATTTTTTAAAAAAATGAATAAATAAATAAAATTATTATCTTAGCAAGTTGGAGATTTTACTTTTGAGTTCAGTTAATCAGTATTTTGGCTCCTGGGGACAAAGAAAATGTCGAAGAGCTTCAACAATTTTTTTCCAAATGTCTATAGGTGCTACTATCTTTGGTAATTTTTTGAAATAATAAAACATACAATAACTTGTGAAAAATAGCAATGTTCTCATATGCCCCATTTTCACACGTGCCCCAGTCTCCCCCATACATGTTTCTTATTTCTGTGTATTAGGTTTTGAGATAGAGCGCCCACAAATCTCATGTTACACACAGACAGACAAAGTCACAAACGCATAGGCAGATTTTTGTAAAAACATGTTTTTCGGACTCTCTTACACTTAAAACGTGTAAGCCGGTAGAAAGTTGTCCCTTATTAATTAAATACTTTCTTCTTGTAAAGATACAAGAAAATATAAAAAAACTAAGTACTGCGCCACAGATCTTCTAAAGAATAGTTTGATTCTACTACAACTAATGTAAGACATTTCATAATAAATAATTTAGTTTTTGGGGAAAAAAAACCAAAATCTAAACTGAGGAACGTATTCAGATTTTTTTAAGTGTCTGCAAAACAAATAGTAGTTAAGTAATCACATCGTAGTTCTTTGAACAAAGAAACGCGATAGGGATACTCTACCGGATATTTCTCAATGTCGTTAATCCGCAGAAAAACATTAAAAAATCAAATTTCATACCTTGAACGAAAAACGTTTAAACGTTTATACGTTTAACCTCTTGCATAAGATCCGTATATGGGAGATTCTCAAAATAGGGGACAATTTATGTCTTTCGGCATATAAAAAAATTGAGAGGTTTTCTGTCATGTTTTTATACTTAGATATGTTTGTCTTAATATTATTCATTATCTGCACTCAAGAATTACTCACTTTTTAGTTAAAAACACCTTAAAATAACAGAATAAATGTTCAAAATGTCATTAGCATGGATGTCCACAGCAACTGTGTCTTATATATACTAGCTTTTTCAAGAGTTAATATCATGTTTATAAAATAAAACAAATGTTATTCTTTCTGTAAATTAATCAAGGAAAGGATTTATCCAATAAATTTCTTTTTAAAAATAAAATTATAGTACATAAAAAAAGAATTAAAGTTTGTCCCCCATATTCGATTTTCAAAACAAGGTCATACTAAAACAGCTGGTTATTAATCAAAATTTCATTTTCACATATGACAATAGTTTGAAAATATAAAGTTTCTCCATGGCAACAAGTAGCTATTTTAAACCAGCCAGAAAATAGAAGCATGTATTGTATTTTAAGAATAGAAGTTGAATATTAGGGGGTTACATCAATTGTATGTCATTAGAATGGATAATAATTTTCATGTTTATTTTATAGTTAAAATTTTTATTTTATTTATTTGCATAGAACTTTTGTGTTTTAAAAAGCCCCAGAAAGGAATATTGCATTGTGATTATATTATGGCTCATAATCTTATTTAAATTAAAATTTGTCATTAGCATTGGCAGATATCAGTGTCATTAGCATGGTTTTTCTGTCCATGCTAAAGACTCCTATGTACATAAATGTAACCAGTGCTTATATTGTATCCTTTATAAAGTTTAATTTTACGTATAAATTTAGGTGTTACATTTATTATCCCTAAAATATGCATTAAATCTGTAGGAAAATCACTAAGACAGCTTCTTACATTGTTAGTGTCAGAATGTTGCTCATGTAACAAAGTTTGCTCTTTGGTAATGTTTTTATTCTCCTTATATGTATATATGTAAAAATGGAAACCATTTGCTGAAAAAGAAGGCTAATAAATATAGAAAAAAAATTTTAAACAGGAAGAAAATAAAAATTTCATAATATATTTATTCCATACAATTCGTTTTGTCATTAGCATGGCTCAAAAAATACTAATTATTTTTTTTAAGTTAATCTTTAAATATTTAGCTCTGCTGACTACATGGAAAGTATACCTAATACTATATTAACAACACCTATTTTTTTCAGAAATTTTGCTAACAGTAATTTTTTTAAGATTTCATTTTTGAAATCGTCCCCTATTTTGAGAATCACCCATATACGATGTACCGTATATGCTCTTTTGTGCTATACGTATAATCGCCGATGCCGTATTATACGTATAGCAAATCCGCATTTCGTATAATACGTATTATACGTATACTCGTATAAACATATAATCGAGAGCTTTTCAGAAACAGCCAACTGTTCCAGTGTCAAAGTGTCACAGACACACTTTATCAACAAGTTTTAAATTGTCAGTTGGTTAGAAGGGTATTTTAAGTTTTCTGAGTTGTGACGTCACGTTGACGTCGTTCGTCGAAATTTTGAATAAAATGTGATCTTTTTCAAGCGTTGGGTGAAATTCTGTAATTTTGTGTGTTTCATCTGTATTGACCGAAATTGATATAACGAATCTGAAAAAGTTTACTTTTATCAAATGTGAAATAAAATTTCCTGTATTTTGTTTTTTACAAAATAAAGGAATCTGCAAACATCAGCTTAAATATTGGCGCAGCGTCACCTATTGACAAGTAATGTAACTAATATCTTTTTTTATTTTCGCAGAGCGCATCTCTTCAACTACGTACTAGTGAAATTTTGTTCGTTTGGAGCCATAGAACCGGCTCTAGAGCCTTCTGAATAGGTGAACTTTAATTATAACAATCCTGAATAATAGACATTGTTCAATCATAAATATTAATTTTAAATCTCTTTCCATCCAGCAAACTCTATTTCTGCAGGTGAGTCGAGAGTCGATAACATTTCGACTGAGATTCCACTCTGTAAAATGAACTGAAAAGCTCATGCGTATGAAAACTAGAGTAATGTTTAAATTTTGGCCGCCTATTGCCGCCAGCGCCATCTGTTGTTCGAAATTCGAACTATTTAAAAAAGAGTATTTTTAAAAATTTATTGATTTTCTTATAACAATGCAGCAAACCGCGCATTTTTATCTCAAACCGTTTTTTTTCTTTTTGTTATTTACATTCAAAATGGGTCAGTTATTTACTGGACACCCTGTATTTACACCTTTCGTGACTGTGTTTTTCCCTGACCGCTTATTACCCTGAAATTTCTTTTATTTCCTTTCATAAATGACAGAGATCAGTATAAATATTTTACAATACCATAAGAGTCTAAAAATTTGCTTTTGAAAATACCATCTTTCTTCTTTAAAAAGGTCCAGCACACAAAAGTCTTCATTTTTCCCCCCTAAAATTTTCTTTGTTCTTTTCTGTTTAAAATAACGATTAAATCCTGTCTTAAATCCTTATCTTAATTAAAACAGGAATATTAATTTTTAGCACTTTCCAACAAAGTTGAAAAGTTCTTATGCATTCGGTTTGTCTGGCTGTCTGTCCGTATGGCTGTCTGGCCGTCTGTCTGCGCTCTAACTCCCGTAAATGTACTCGGATTGCTAGGAAATTTTTATACGTTATTGAGATTTACCCTAGCACGAACCCTATTGAAAATGAAGTATCTACCACGATTAGTTTATCTACAGAGAGAATCAAATGTTTCCCATTACATTACGGCCTGTCGGGGGAAAATCGTTAATATACTCGGATTGCCATGAAAATTTAGGACGTTATTGACGTTTACCCTAGCACGAACCCTATTGAAAATGAAGTTTCTACCATGATTAGTTTATCTACAGGGCGAATCAAAAGTTTTCCATTACATTACGGTCCATGGGGGAAAATCGTTAATATACTCGGATTGCCATGAAATTTTAGGACGTTATTGACGTTTACCCTAGCATAAGTCCTATCGAAATTAAGTTTCTACCATGATTAGTTTATCTACAGGGCTAATCAAAATTTTCACATTACATTACGGCCTATGGGGAAAAATCGTTTCAAAGGAATTTTAAATATGTTATACCATGTCAAACATATTAAAATATGCATTCTATAAAATATAAGGTGACAATGTAGCTATTATTCATTTACAGGGTCACACAAAAGAATTCCATTAGATAATGGTAAAAGGGGGATTTGTGTGTGACATATTTTAAATATATTAAGCTTTTTCATGTATAATAAAATTGATATATGTCACTGAAGCTTAATATAAATTATACGCTACTTCTCTTGCATAATATGAAGTACATAGCATTTACATGGCCATACAAAAGATTTCAAATAGTATATTCTTTCCGAAGTACCGTATATGTGTCCGATGATGGCTGATGGAGGGATGAAATGCATTTTAATTATGATATGCGCGTTTATATTTCACTAAATATATGCACGTTATATGGTGTGTATAAATATTATAGTTGATATACAGGGCTACCCAAAAGAGCTCACCAATGTTACTGAATATGAGCGTAAATTATTTAAACGTGGTTCTTAAATAAGCTATGCATTTTTACGCTGAGCTTCACTCAATTTACTGAGAAATGTTTGCAGAAAATAGATAAAAGGATATGCAGGGACACGCAAAGAATTCGGTACATGGACGCTTATGAATGATGATTTATGAGAATGTGATTTCAGTTGTTTTAAAAGTGTTTTAGTTTACAGTAAATTTTAGCCTAATGCTGACGTGTAATAAAGGTACAATGTAAACTACAGGGCTGAACAAAAGTATTCAAGTATGTTTCCATCTAATTGTATGAATTGCTGAAAAAGAAATATCAAGCTACTGGGTATTTTCTTGCTAAACTAAATTTTCCCATTATATCAACTGACATATGAAATACAGGGCTGTTCAAAAGTACTGGAATACATATTTGGGTACATTTGGTTATACACCATTATTTCCCTAAATAACAAAGTTTTATTAAAGATTTTTATTAAGTGTTGGAAAGTGCTCCATAATCTATGCTTAACGCATGATTTTTCTTACTTGTTTTGTTTTGGTTTGTTTTCAAGATCTATCTTTTAAGCAATGGTTGTTATGGAAACAACTTGTTTTAAAAATGCGTTTTTCTTCATATATATATATATACAGGGTGATTCAAAAAAGATGGGAAAATTTTAAGGGGTAGTAGTATACATCAAGACAATAATATTAAATAGGAAACCAAGGGTCCCAAGCGTTTTCCAAAGGAGATAGCCGCCATTAAAGTTTAGGGTCCAAAATTTCAAATAATCATAAAAAACGGAAAAATTGGTCGATTGATTTGCGGTTTTCACTAAAACTATTCTCTATGTTGGTATTTTCTTAAAAATAAATTATAAAGATACATTTCAAAAAATGTCGATAGAGGGCGCTTTAGACTTTGGAGTAATGAACAACTGTTTTTTGCCGTTATTTTTTGCATCTCATTATGTGGTTTCGCAGGCTTAGACTTAAACTTAAATTTTGAGCTCAAAATCTGAATAGTTGGGAGTGGTTAAGTAGCACAAACTGAACTGTGTTCAGAGGGTTCAAATTTCAAATGATTATAAAAAGCGAAAAAATGGGTCGATTGATTTGCGGTTTTCACTATTCTTTATGTCGGTATTTTATTAAAAATAATTTATAAAGCTAAATTTTAAAAAATGGCGATAGAGGGCGCTTTAGACTTTGGAGTAAGTAAAAACTATTTTTTACCGTTATTATTTGCATCTCGTTAATTTTTTTAGAAGCTTAGACATAAACTTAAAATTTGCGCAAAAAATCTCAATCGTTGGGAGTGGTTAAGTAGAGCAAACTGAACTGTGTTCAATGGGGGTGGGGAGGTTCAAATTTCAAGTTATTATAAAAAAAGGAAAAAATGGTAGATTCGTTTACGGTTTTCGCCAAAACTATTCTTTATGCTAGTATTTCCTTGCAAATAAATTTTAAAGACAAATTTAAAAAAAATCCGTTAGAGGGCGCCTTAAACTTTAGAGTAACCAACAACTGTTTTTAACTGGTATTTTTTTGTATTAAATAAATGCTTGTAAAAGCTTATAGTTAAATTTTTAGCTCAAAATTTCAATCGTTGTGAGTAATTATGTAGCGCAAAATTGAACTGTGGGGACAGTAACTTTTCAACTCTTGAACACACTTCAGTTTGCCCTTCTTGCTCCCTCCCAACTGTTCAGAATTTGAGCTCAATATTTAAGTCTAAGCATTTGCAAGCATTTAATTAGATAGAAAAAATAACTTTTAAAATTAATTGTTGATTACTCAAAAGTTAAGGGCACCCTCAAACGAAATTTAAAAAAAATTATTTAATTTTTTTTTTTTTAACGAAATAGTGACATAAAGAATAGTTTTAGCGAAAACCGGAAACAAATCGACCAATTTTTCCGTTTTTTATAATCATTTGAAATTTGAAACTCCCCACCCCTATTGAACACAGCTCTGCTCGCGCTACTTAACCACTCCCAATGATTCAGATTTTCTGTGCAAAATTTAAGTTTATGTCTAAGCTTCTAAAAAAATTTAACGAGATGCAAATAATAACGGTAAAAAATAGTTTTTCGTAACTCCAAAGTCTAAAGCGCCCTCTATCGCCATTTTTTAAAATTTAGCTTTATAAATTATTTTCAATAAAATACCGACATAAAGAATAGTTTTAGTGAAAACCGCAAATCAATCGACCAATTTTTCCGTTTTTTATGATTATTTGAAATTTTGGACCCTAAACTTTAATGGCGGCTATCTCCTTTGGAAAACGCTTGGGACCCTTGGTTTCCTATTAAATATTATTGTCTTGATGTATACTACTACCCCTTAAAATTTTCCCCACCTTTTTTGAATCACCCTGTATATATATACAGGGTGATTCCAAAAATCTTTTAAAATGAAAGAGGGGTTATAGTACACATCAAGACAAACAATATTAAATAGGAGACCAAGGGTCCAAAACGTTTTCCAAAGAAGATAACCGCCATTAAAGTTTAGGGACCAAAATTTCAAATAAACATAAAAAATGGAAAATTCGTTCGATTGATTTGCGGTTTTCACTAAAATTAACCTTTATGTCGGCATTTTCTTGAAATTAAATTATAAAGATAAATTTCAAAAAATTCCGATAGAGGGCGCTTTAGACTTTGGAGTAACGAACAACTATTTTTTGCCCGTATTTTATGCATCCCATTAAATGTTTTCGTAAGCTTAGAGTCAAACTTAAATTTTGAGCTCAAAATCTGAAAGTGGGAGTGATTAACTAGTACAATCTGAACTATGTTCAGAGGGTTCAAATTTCAAATGATTGTAAAAAAACGGAAAAATTGATTCATTGATTTGCGGTTTTTACTAAAACTATTCTTTATGTCGGTATTTTCTTAAATATAAATTATAAAGATAAATTTCAAAAAATGTCGATAGAGGGCGCTTTGGACTTTAGAGTAACGAACGACTATTTTTTGCCGTTATTTTTTGCATCTCTTTAAATGTTTTCGGAAGCTTAGACTTAAACTTAAATTTTGAGCTCAAAATCTGAATAGTAGGAAGTAGTTAAGTAGCACAAAATGAACTGTGTTTAAGGGGGGGGGGGGGATTCAAATTTAAAATAATTATAGAAAATGGAAAAATTTGTCGATTTGTGTGCGGTTTAAAATAAAACTATTCTTTAAGTCAGTACCTTCTTGAAAATAAATTTTAAACATAAATTTAAAAAAAAATTCCATTAGAGGGCGCCTTAAACTTCAGAGTAACCAATAATTAATTTTAACCATTATTTTTTTGTTCTAAATAAATGCTTGCAAAAAATTATTAAATGTTTCGGAAGCTTAGACATAAACATAAATTTTGAGCTCAAAATCTGAATGATTAGGAGTAATTAAGTAGCACAAATTGAAGTGTCTTCAGGAGTTGAAATTTACCCCCCCCCCCCTCCACGAACACAATTCAAATTTTCGCTACTTAAACACTCCCAACGATTCAGAATTTGAGCCTAAAATTTAATTTTATGCATTTGAAATCATTTAATGTGATTAAAAAATAACAGTTAAAAATAGTTGTACGCTACTCCAAAGTCTAAGGCGCCCTCTATCGGCATTTTGTAAAATTTATCTTTAAAATTTATTTTCAAGAAAATGCTCATATAAAAATTAGTTTTTAGTGAAAACCGCAAACGAATCGACAAATTTTTCCGTTTTTTATAATCATTTGAAATTTGAACCCTCTGAACACAGTTCAGTTTGTCTACTTAACCACTCCATACTATTCAGATTTTGAGCTCAAAATTTAAGTTTAAGTCTAAGCTTACGAAAGCATTTAATAAAATGCAAAAAATAACGCCAAAAAAGAGTTGTTCGTTACTCCAAAGTCTAAAGCGCCCTCTATTGGCATTTTTTGAAAATTATCTTTATAATTTATTTTTAAGAAAATACCGACATAAAGAATAGTTTTAGTGAAAACTGCAAATCAATGAACCAATTTTTCCGTTTTTTTTAATCATTTGAAATTTGAACCCTCTGAACACAGTTCAGTTTGTGCTACTTAACCACTCCCACTTTCAGATTTTGAGCTCAAAATTTAAGTTTGACTCTAAGCTTACGAAAACATTTAATGAGATGCAAAAAATACAGGCAAAAAATAGTTGTTCGTTACTCCAAAGTCTAAAGCGCCCTCTATCGGCATTTTTTGAAATTTATCTTTATTATTTAATTTCAAGAAAATGCCGACATAAAGAACAATTTTAGTGAAAACCGCAAATTAATCGACCGATTTTTCCGTTTTTTATGTTTAATTGAAATTTTGGTCCCTAAACTTTAATGGCGGCTATCTGCTTTGGAAAACGTTTTGGACCCTTGGTCTCCTATTTATTATTGTTTGTCTTTATGTGTACTATCACCCCTCTTTTATTGTAAAAAAAAATTTGGAATCACCCTGTATATATTTATTTATTTATCATTTCTTCTACTTAAATTGTCATAACCCAGGAACCATATATGATAAATGGTTCAAACATGGAGCATGTCTTTACCAATTACTTTACTTTAATTTTCATTCAGAAAATTTAAAAAAAAGTATTTACATTTAAAAATATGATTTTTTTTTTAAGTTACGTCATTTTTTACAATTTTTACTTTAAATATTTTTAATTTTTATTTAAATTAATGTTTTTAAAAATTCTGAATCAAAATTAAAGCTTACATATTTCTGTTTATTTATTTGAAAAAAAAATATGAAATTCTACAAATAATGTTTTATGTTATAACAATTTTAATTTACCCCACCTTTTTTTAGCTCTTTCCAACAAAGTTGAACAGTGCTTATGCATTCGGTTTATCTGGCCGTCTGTCCGTCTGGCCGTGTGTCTATCTCACGTAAATATACTCGCATTGCCATGAAATTTTAGGACGTTATTGACGTTTACTCTAGCACAAACTCTATTGAAAATGAAATTTCTACCATGATTAGTTTATCTAGAGGGAGATTCAAAAAATTCCCATTACGTTACTGCCTATGGGGAAAAATCGTTTCAAAGGAATTTTAAAGGTGTTATACCTTGTCAAACGTATTAAAATTTATATGCTTTTACGAGGTGCATTAAAATATGCATTCTATGAAATATAAGGTGAAAATGTAGCTATTATTCCTTTACAGGGCCACACAGAATTCCATTAGATAATGGTAAAAGGGGGAATTGCGTGTGACATATTTTAAATATATTAAACTGTTTCATGTATAATAAAATTGATTTATTTCAATGAGGCTTAGTATAAATTATACGATACTTCCTTTCCTAATGTAAATAACATAGTATTTACAGGCACACACAAAATATTTCAAATAGTTACATTCTGTACTGTATATGTGTACTGTATCAAGTACTGTATATGTGTACGATGATAGCTAATGGGTGGATGAAACGTATTTTAATTATGATATGCGCGTATAAGTTTCACTAAATTTATGCAGATTATATGGTGTATATAAATAATATAGTTAATATTCAGGGCTACCCAAAAGAACTCGCTAACGTTACTGAATATGAGCATAAATTACTTAAAGGTGATTCTTAAATAAATTATGCATTTTTACGCTGAACTGCATTAAATTTACTAAGAAATGTTTGCAGAATATAGATAAAATGATATATAGGGCCACTGAAAGAATTGTGTACATGGATTCTATGAATGATTATTAAAAAATTTCAAAATGTTAACTCAATAAACAACAAAAAAAATTAAATATGTCCCGCATCCACATTAACCCTCTCGGTGCGTATTTTTAAAAAATCAAAATAGGTTAAAAAATTGCGCATGTTTGAAATTAAATATTTCAAATCTTCATACATTTTAGAATTGAAATATGTAAATTTTTTTAAGTATGAAATTAGGTACTAAAAAAAAAAGATTCGCAGAGAATTGAATTTGAAGAATCTATTATCTATTTATGTAAAATACAAGTCTCTCTGTCCCTCGCAGTTTCAGTTGGACCACCGTTCATCGAGGCCATCATTCCGATGCCGTAAATAAACCAAATGTTTGATTTGTGGAAATAATTTACATTGCATTACATCTATTCTTTTTCAATTTATCTAAAACCTCCAAAAATTACATAATTGTAAAGTAAGTTCTAAATTAGAAATAATCAGTCAGCACCAACAGATTACCAATATAAAACAAACGAACATTTTAGAAATTGCGATTTATTTTACAAATATAAACAATAGGTAGTGATTAAATAATTTTTGAAAATTCATAATTAAAAGTATAAAAATTTTCGCACATTGAAATATTTTAACTCTTAGTATTAATAAGCACGGGGGAAAATGATAGATTGGGATGCAGTATGCCCCCTAAAATCGACTTGTAATAATGATGCGCGTTATCACTCAAATTTAAATGTCCTCATCAGGCCCAAACAAAACATTCCCTAACAATATTTCTAGTATTATCTTCCGTTAGTAGACTTTCTCTTATTAAAAATTTTTTATTCTGTTTATGATAAGATCCACAGTTAAGCTAAGAAAAAAAAAAAAAAAAAAAAAAAAAAAAAAAACACAAGTATATGCTATGCTACGGTATTAAAAATTGAAATGACAAGGAAGTGTCTCCTTTATTTATGACGAGAGCCAAAGTTCAGTTGAGAGAAATAAATCACATGAATATGTGATGGTTTTAATTGAGAAAACAAGGATCTTTGTACTCTATTTACAATAAGATCCAAAGTTAAACTAAGAGAAATAAACAACCGAACGCGATAGTTTTAAGAATTAATATCACAAGAATCTGTTGCCTCTATTTTCAACAAGATCCAAATTAAACTAAGAAAAATAAATCCCAAGAATACGTGATGTGTTTAAAAAATGAGATCACAAAGACTTGTTTCCTCTGATTATGAAAAAATCCAAAGTTTTAAGAGAAATAAACCACAAGTATATGCGAGGTGTATTGAGGTCACAAAAATCTCTCTTCAATTTACGAAAAAATCCAAAGTTAAACTAATAAAAAAAAAACCACACGAAATTGGTGGTTTTAAGAATGTATTTCGATTCAAACTGCTTATTTTTCGATTTATTTTTAAATTCATTTTTGATCTCAAATGCATCAAACTGGCATATTGTCTTATTTAGAAAGTACACAAGGTGCCATGATTGCCGATTCTTTGATAAATGCTAAAAATATTGATTTAAAAAAAAAAATAAAAGGATTTTGAACCGATTTTTCTGAAGTAGGAGATCTGGGAACGAAAAAAAGGGTCAAACTGAGAAGATAATTGTTTATAAATCAAATTTTAATGAATTGAGCGTAAAATGACATCACACGGCACCTTATACATATCTTCAAAAATTCACTAAACAAATTTCATGTTTCGACTTTTAAAAATGTGTCTGAAATTGTATCAGAAATTTTCGAGCTGTTGAAACTGATTTTCCAGTTCCAACAGCTCGAAATTTTCTGCATCGAGCTGTTTTTTCGAATACAACCTTAACATTGACATCGCAAGGATCTGTTTTCTCTATTAACGAAAAGACCCGAAGTTCTTAGAGAAATAAAACACACAAATACGCAGTGTGTATAAAAATTGAAATCACGAGGATGTGTTTCCTCTATTTACGAAAAGATCGAAAGCTCTAAGAGAAGTAAACCACAAGTATACGTGATGTGTTTAAAAATTGAGGTTACAAAAATCTGTGTCTTCTACTTACGAAAAGATCCAAAGTTAAACTAAGAGAAATGAACCACACGAATACGCAATGTGTTTAAAAATTGAGATCACACGGATCTGTTTTTTCTATTTACGAAAAGATACAAAAGTTCTTAGAGAAATAAACGACACTTATACGCAACATGTTTAAAAATTGAAATCACAAGGGTCTGTTTCACTAGTTATGGAACGATCGTAAGTTCTATGTGAAGTAAACCGCAAATATATGCGATGTGTTTTCAAATTGAGGACACAGAAATCTGTGTCATCTATTCACGAAAAGATCAAAAGTTAAACTAAGAGAAATGAACCACACGAATACGCGACGTGTTTAAAAATTGAGATCACAAGGATCAGTTTTCTCTATTTACGGAAAGATCCAAAGGTCTTAGAGAAATAAACCACACGAATACGTGACGTGTTTAAAAATTGAAATCACAAGGATCTGTTTCCTCTGTTTACAACAAGATCCAAAGTTAAACTAAGAGAAAAAAATCACAAGAGTATGCGACGTGTTTAAAAATTGAGATCACAAGGATCTGTTTCTTCTATTTACGAAAATATCCAAAGTTTTAAGAGAAATAAACCACAAGTATATGCGATGTATTAACAAATTGAGGTTACAAAAATCTGTGTCTTCTATTTATGAAAAGATCCAAAGTTAAACTAAGTGAAATAAACTACAGAAAGCGATGGTTTTCACAATTTGATATCACAAGGATCTGTTTCCTCTGTTTACAACAACATCCAAAGTTAAACTAAGAGAAATAAAACACACGAATACGCGACGTGTTTAAAAATTGAGATCACAAGTATGTTTCCACTATTTACGAAAAGATCGAATGTTCTAAGAGAAATAAACCACAAGGATATGCGATGTGTTTACAAATTGAGATTACAAAAATCTGTGTCTTCTACTTACGAAAAGATCCAAAGTTAAACTAAGAGAAATGAACCACACGAATATGCAATGTGTTTAAAAATTGAGATCACACGGATCTGTTTTTTCTATTTACGAAAAGATCCAAAGTTCTTAGAGAAATAAACGACACTTATACGCAACATGTTTAAAAATTGAAATCACAAGGATCTGTTTCACTATTTATGGAACGATCGTAAGTTCTAAGAAAAGTAAACCACAAGTATATGCGATGCATTTACAAATTGAGGACACAGAAATCTGTGTCGTCTATTTACGAAAAGATCCATAGTTAAACTAAGAGAAATGAACCACACGAAAGCGATGGTTTTCACAATTTGATTTCACAAGGATCTGTTTCCTCTGTTTACAACAAGATCCAAAGTTAACCTAAGAGAAATAAAACACACGAATACGCTACGTGTTTAAAAATTGAGATCACAAGGATCTGTTTCTTCTATTTACGAAAAAATCCAAAGTTTTAAGAGAAATAAACCACAAGTATATGCGATGTATTTACAAATTGAGGTTACAAAAATCTGTGTATTCTATTTAAGAAAAGATCCAAAGTTAAACTAAGTGAAATAAACTACACGAAAGCGATGGTTTTCACAATTTGATTTCACAAAGATCTGTTTCCTCTGTTTACAACAAGATCCAAAGTTAATCTAAGAGAAATAAAACACACGAATACGCGACGTGTTTAAAAATTGAGATCACAAGTATGTTTCCACTATTTACAAAAAGATCGAATGTTCTAAGAGAAATAAACCACAAGGATATGCGATGTATTTACAAATGGGGGTCACAAAAATCTGTGTCATTTGTTTACGAAAAGATCCAAAGTTAAACTAAGAGAAATAAACCACACGAGAATGATGGTTTTAGCAATTGATTTTGCAAGGATCTGTTTTCAATATTTACGAAAAATCCAAAGTTCATAGAGAAATAAACCACACGTATACGCAGCGTGTTTAAAAATTGAAATCACAAGGATATGTTTCCTCTATTTAGAAAAAATCGAAAGCTCTAAGAGAAATAAACCGCAAGCGATTTCACAATTCGGTATCACAAGGATCTGTTTCCCCTTTTCACAACAAGATCCAAAGTTAGACTCAGAGAAATAAACCACACGAATACAGGATGTGTTTTAAAAAAGATATTACAAGGATTTGTTTCTTCTATTTACGAAAAAATCGAAAGTTCTAAGAGTAATAAACCGCAAGTATATGCGATGTGTTTACAAACTGAGATCACAAGAATCTGTTTCTTCTATTTACGAAAAGATCCAAGGTTAAAGTAAAAGAAATAAACCACACGAAAGCGATGATTTTAACAATTGATATCAGAAGAATATGTTTCTTCAATTTATAAGAAAATTCAAAGTTAAACCAGAAGAAATAAACCACTTGAATATGCGATTGTTTTAACAATTGTGTTGACTGGATCATATGGGAGTAAGGTTTGGACTAAAATGCTACTAACGGTAAAAACTTTGCTTAAGGTGAATAAAATAATTAGTTTAAAACTTTGCTCATAAATGTCACAGTACCTTAATATATCATAAAGAAGCATCAAAACTCAAGGCAATATGTTGCCGATAAGTCATTTTGTCATTAGACATGTTACTGAGCATTTACTCTGTGCATACATTATTACATTTCAATGTGTCCATCTTTCATTGCTACAGCAAAATAAATGCTCTGTAACTACTTGTGTTAAAACAAAATAACCTATAACTGATTTTCGTGAGTTTTTAATGCTTTTTTTCTGATAATTTAAGGTACAGCGCCATCTATGAGCAAAGTTATTTTTTGGGGGAACTTTTTTTTTTCTCTCTGTCTCTTTCCTTAGCAAAACTTTTCACCGTGAAAAGCATTTTAGTCCAAACCGTACACCTGAACTACAAATACTTCACCTTATACTAAATATTGAAATGTATTTCGGATTTTCAGATACGGTGTATTTTCGATCGCGATTATATTGATATCGCGGTATTTATATTCGTGGATGCTTTCCTTACACTAAGTCTTCGGGTCTTAATTTTCTTCCAATTTTTAGATTTTTTTTTTTTTTTTTTTTTTGGGGGGGGGGTACTGTAATAACATTAACGCTAGCTATCCAAATAGATTAATTAGTGTTTAACGGATATTTCATTGTCTGAAAGATAACGAATGTTACTGCCTTGTGTACTGTTCAATTGATTTTCATATGACAACAGGCTAAGGAAGATTTTTGAAGATGTTTATAAAATATTGTGTGACAATAGGATTAACTTATATTACAACTTTTCTAATACATTTGTTCTTTATTACATGTGATTCGTTCACGAAAGTATCTTTTATTTTAAATTTAAAGAGTGAATGTATGTTTAAAACAATAGAATCGCAAACCGCGCGGTGCAAAGAGAATTAGCTAAATAATAATAATTATTATTACTACTAAACGCCTAAATATAAACGAAATCATATAGTAAAAACGTAGACATATACTAACATTACTGCATGTAAATAACAACAAAAGTATTTATAAAACAAAATAATACTCCTTTAAAAGATATGTACTATTAATAGTACATGTTGAGATTTAATGTCAATTAACATATGGAACTGATTTCTTATAGTCAAAGAGAGATTTATTACCTGAGCAATTCTTGTCGGCGACTTTCATAAGCAATTGTATGTTTCATAACTTGAATTCCAGTCTTCGAATTTACGATTTCTTCATATCTTGAAAATAGTTATTTATGAATTTTGCCTACTGGCAATATTATACCTTTTACGTATGGTTCTTCACACACACAAAAAAATTATGATTTAGAGGGATTTTAAGAGGTTTAATAGACTTAGCAAAACGTAAACATTCTTTGAATCAGAACATTCTAAAACAGTTCCGCAGTCAACTGCAGAATAAAGAATACAATCTAAAAAGATGGATTAGAGATGAATAAATACAAATTATATCTATGAAAAAACATATTATGAATTTTAAAGTACAAATGAATGAGAATTAATGAAGTATAATATTAATTAAAGTCAAAATAGTCTCGTTTTATCAAGATCAAAAGTTTTGGTGCTGCCATCTACAGTCATATTTCCGAAATAATTAATGTCTTTTTACTGCAGATTTCTTTTTAGTTCTTTTTAGGATTTAACATCCTCCCCCCCCCGGCAGTAGAGGGGATACCTTTGTAATAGGACGTTTGATGTCACCGTCTGCTGTTTTAATTAAGACGACACGAACTCGATTGTCCTGTCCTGGGAAAGTTTGTAGAATGCGGCCCATTTTCCATCTCATGGGCACGGATCGTTCATGAATTATTACCAAGTCTCCTTCTCGTAGATTAACACTTGGAGTAGTCCATTTAGGACGCTGTTGTAGATGTTGGAGATATTCTCTTGACCATCTATACCAAAATTGGTTCTTGGCCCTTTCAATAAGGCGCCAACGAGCATTTAATGATAGAGCTCGCGAATTAGAAGCTTCTGGAATATCAAGGAGCGGTGCTCCTATTAGAAAATGACCTGGCGTTAATGCGCGCGGATCTGATGGATCTGAAGACATCGGCGTTAGAGGTCTGGAATTTATGCAACTTTCTATTTGACACAGTAAAGTAGATAATTCTTCAAAATTTAAAATACTGGATTTACATGCCTTTAACAGATGATTTTTTGTAAGCTTTACAGCTGCCTCCCATAGCCCACCAAAGTGCGGCGCATATGGAGGAATGAAATGCCAATTGATTTTTTGGCTCGAAAGAAAATCTTGAATTTCTCTGTCCCTCAAATATTGGAATAACTGCTTTAGTTGATTTGCTAGACCTACGAAATTTTTCCCATTATCTGAATAAATATCAGACGGCAGGCCTCTACGTGCAATAAATCTCTTTAGGGCTGCTAGCAAGGCTTGCACAGACAAGTCTGATACCACTTCCAGATGCACTGCCTTAGTGCACATGCAGACGAATACACATATGTAAGTTTTTATTTTTATCTTACTTCTAGGCAAATTTGGCTTGGTTATGCAGGGGCCGGCAAAATCTATGCCAACCTTGGAAAATGGACGGATTGGGGTGATTCTGTCAACGGGAAGATCTCCCATCATTTGTTGACAAGCTTGTGTTTTTAGGCGTTTGCAAAGTACACATTTGTTGAGCTCTTGTCGCACAGTAGAACGACCATTAACAAACCAAAATTGTTGACGTATAATAGAAAGTACTAGCTGTGTACCTGCGTGCGTATGTTTCTCATGTACATGCTTTATTAATAGTTTAGTGACAAAGTTATTTTTTGGGAGTAGCATAGGATATTTCCTATCAAAGCTTAAAGACTGATGTTGTGACAAACGGCCATTTACTCGAATGATATCACTTGAATCTAAAAATACATTTAGTGGTAATAGTTTACTATTGCTTGGTAAGGGTTTTCTTTCTTTTAACAACTTAAGCTCTGTGTTGAATTCAGAACTTTGAATTAATTTTACAATGCATTGAATTGAATTAGATATTTCTTCTGAACTTAGATTTCCAAATTTTTTCGATGTACTATGTCTAGCATTATGAATAAATCTAAGACAATAGGCTGTGACTCTTGACAGCTTAGAGAATTTCGAAAACTTAAGAAGAAAGTCAGGAGGTGCACTTTCTTGTGTTACATTACTGACAGAGTCAATTACTTGATTTAACTCATCTATTGGAGCAGTGAATTTAGGTATTGGGATTTGCTCATTTGACAGTAGCCATGGAGGCCCATGCCACCACAGAGAATGATTAAGAAGCTTTCGTGGAGGAATTCCCCTAGAAGCTACATCTGCAGGATTTAAAGAACCTGGAATATGATTCCATTCATGGGAAGGCATTAATGCCTGTATTTGACATACTCGATTGAGTACGAACTGATTTCCCTTTAAAGGTGGTGCTTTTAGCCAACTGAGAACAATTTGGGAATCCGACCACAAATAAATATTGTCAAGTTTTACTTTTAATGTGTCGATAATTACAGAACATAACTTAGCTAGCAAAAGAGCTGAACAAAGCTCGATTCTAGGCAATGTTTGAGGTTTAATAGGATTCACTTTAGTTTTTGCAGCAATCAAATTAACAAATACCCTTTCAGGTGTAACCACACGTAAATATGTAACAGCAGCATAGGCTTTATTCGAACCGTCGCAAAAACCGTGCAGTTGAATTTGAACAACTGCTTCATTGAATAAATTTATGTATCTGGGAATTTCTAACGATTTCAATAAATGCATTTCAGATGAAAATTCATTCCAAACATGTTGTATGGCAGGTGGGATTTTCTCATCCCAAGAAATCTTATCCTTCCAAAGATCTTGCATCATACTTTTTAACTTTATTGTTGTAGGAGCTAGGAAACCCAGAGGGTCAAAGATTGTAGCCACTACAGATAACAAATCTCGTTTTGTTTGTACATCCTTTAAATCAGCGAACTTAATTTGTAAAATATCTTTGGAAGAGTCCCAAAGTAAACCAAGAACTTTAACAGTATCATCTTCCTGAATGACCTTTTTTGAGGAAGCCTTCATTTCATCAGGTAAGTGAGCAATTACATCAGGATCGTTACAGGCCCACTTTCGTAGATTAAAACCTCCACTTTTCATAATTTTAATTAGCTCTGTCACTAAATTCTGAGCGTTTTCTCTTGAGTCGGATCCAGAAAGGAGATCATCAACGTAAATTTCCTCTTGAATAATTTGGCAGGCCTTTTGATTAGATTGTTCATTATCAATGGCCAATTGGCGTAATGTCCTAATGGCCAAAAAAGGTGCACAGGATAAACCGTATGTAACGGTCAACAGCCTGTATGCTTTGATAGTGTCTTCTAAATTAAATCTCCAAAGAATGCGTTGATAGTCAATATGATTCTGATTAACGAGGATCTGCCGAAACATTTTTTCGATATCAGCACTAAAAGCAATTGGATTCATTCTAAACTTTAATAATAAAGGAAATATTTCCGGCTGCAATTTTGGACCTATCTCTAGATAATCGTTTAAAGAGCGGCCTGATGAACCAACTGCAGATGCGTCAAATACTACTCTAAGTCGTGTAGTTGAACTATCTTCTTTTAGTACCCCGTGATGCGGAAGATAAAAATGATCCGGATTTCAGATTTCTGAATTTGGTACAAGTTCCATGTGCCCCAAATCGATATATTCTTGCATGAATGCTAAATATTGCTCTCTAAGCAAAGGGTTTTGGTGGAGTCTCTTCTCCAATAAATAAAACCGCTTTAGAGCTTGAGATTTTGAATCACCGAGGATTGGTTTAGATTTAAACGGCAAGTTTACAACATATCGTCCAGATTCTGTGCGTGAAACGGTTTTAGAATAATTATCTTCAACAAGAGAAATTGGATCAGAACTGGAAACCGACTCAAGTTCCCAGAACTTTTGCAGCTGAGAAGTAATCTGCGTAGTAACATGACAACTAACAGATGAATTTTGGTTTGATTCATTCGAATAAATAATTCCCGATAGTATCCAACCCAGTTTAGAATTAATAGCACTCGGTGATCCTTTAGGTCCTAAAATAGACTCTCCTATTATGATATTAGCAAACAAATCTGCACCTATAAGAAGATCAATGGGACTGGACACATGGAAGTTTGGATCCGCAAGATTCAAGCCTTCAATATGTGGCCAAAACGTAGTCGTAATCAGAAAATTTGGTAAGTTTGTTGTTATCTGGTTAACAACTAACGCGTCTAACTGAAAGATTTCATCATTAAAATGGGGAGAGAATGTCAAAGAAACTTCATGAAGAGATGTTTCTGCAACTAAATTATTTATACCTGAGATTTTATGATTTGTAGGCCTTGATGGAAGACCTAATTTTTCACAACAAGTTTTAGAAAGTAGGCTCTTTTGAGAACCACTATCGATCATCGCCCTGCAAGGAATGAATTTGCCTGATTTGGACTTTACACGTATAATGGCAGTAGCCAACAATGTTTGAGAATCTCTACTAAACGATTGATTAGTAAAACAATTTGATTCATTTAAATTACCTACAGCATTTGGGGTTGTTACATGATCTTGTTGTCCAATAATTTGTTGTTGTGCAGGGGCAGATTGATCACGATGAAGGAGTGTATGATGTTTCGAATTACAATGTTTACATGTGGTATTTATCAAACAATTAGCAACAAAATGGTTAGAACGCAAACAGTTTGTACATAACTTTTTAGATTTTACTAAATGCCAGCGTTGCTCAACAGATAAATTCTGCATTAATGGGCATCTATGAAGTTGGTGGGGTTCATTACATTTTGGACAAATAATTTTTTGTGATTTATTCACATTATCCGTTACGACAGTATTCGATACCGATCTTTTTGGAAAATGTTGAGATTTAGGATCAAATTTATTATTAAACTTAGATTCAGTTTTAATAAATTCAACATTACAATTCTGCAGACTACGTGCTTGTTTTTCAAGAAAACTAATTATCATTTCATAAGTTGGAAAACAATCATTATTTAATGATAACTCCCACTGTTTTCGTAAATTATCATCAAATTTGGTTTGAATTAAATAAACTAAAATCAAATCAACAAATTCATTAAATTCAAATTTTAAAGATTTCAAATTTCGAATAACTTCATTACAAGTGTCCAATAGCTCTAGAATTGATTTTTGCGTAGGTGATTTTAATGATTTAGCATTAATGAATTTTGACAGTAATGAGTATGCCAAATTCTTACGATTATCATAGCGATTAACCAAAGTTTCCCACGCTTCTTTATAATTATCACCGGAAATTGAAAATCCCGAAATTAATTTAGCAGGATAATTTTTTACACTCGCTATTAGATAAGAAAATTTTAACTGATCTGATAAATTTTCATTATTATGAATTGCAGTCAGAAATGTTTCCTTAAAGGTAATCCAATTGTTGATATTTCCATAAAATATCGGCAACTCAAATTTAGGTAACTTTAAAGCGTTATCCTTAACAGAAATTGAATTATTACTGGTTTCATTCTTATTTTCTTCTATTTTTACAATAAAAAATTCTTCGATTTTTACTAAATCGTCAACAACTATGTCCTTCGCTTTTGTAAATGATTCATATAAAGTATTAATACTTTCTTCGGCTATTCCAAAATAAGATTTCTTTAAATCAGCTTCTAAGCTAATTAATTCTGTTTTAAGCTTCTCAGTTAATTTAACATTTTTATTTTCTATTGCTTCAGCTACTTGAATGTTATATCTGTTAATTTCTTTTATAGTGAAATTAAATTTCTGTTCATTTTGTATTTCTACTTTCGTTTTCATTCTGAAGTAATTAACTTTTATAATTAAACTTTAAAAATACGCTAGACGCTCCGGCTCGACGGACCAGAAAATTTATTTATGTTGAGATTTAATGTCAGTTAACATACGGAACTGATTTCTTATAGTCAAAGAGAGATTTATTACCTGAGCAATTCTTGTCGGCGACTTTCATAAGCAATTGTATGTTTCATAACTTGAATTCCAGTCTTCGAATTTACGATTTCTTCATATCTTGAAAATAGTTATTTATGAATTTTGCCCACTGGCAATATTATACCTTTTACGTATGGTTCTTCACACACACAAAAAAATTATGATTTAGAGGGATTTTAAGAGGTTTAATAGACTTAGCAAAACGTAAACATTCTTTGAATCAGAACATTCTAAAACAGTTCCGCAGTCAACTGCAGAATAAAGAATACAATCTAAAAAGATGGATTAGAGATGAATAAATACAAATTATATCTATGAAAAAACATATTATGAAGTTTAAAGTACAAATGAATGAGAATTAATGAAGTATAATATTAATTAAAGTCAAAATAGTCTCGTTTTATCAAGATCAAAAGTTTTGGTTCTGCCATCTACAGTCATATTTCCGAAATAATTAATGTCTTTTTACTGCAGATTTCTTTTTAGTTCTTTTTAGGATTTAACAGTACACCAGACCCGAAAGTGTTAAAAAAGGTTTGCCTTTGTTTGCAGTGAAGACAGAGTAAATTAAAATTTCATTTTAACATAAAATAATTAAATCACCGTAATAATATTAATCTATAGTAAAATCCTTTAAAAAATATTCAAATAAAGATATAAAGAATATTTTTTCTTTTTTAAAATTGATTAAAAACTCAACGCAATCCATTTTCAAAATAAAATTAAACAAAACAAAAACACATAACCTTTTCGAGAGAAAACAACTAAAAAAATGAATAAACATTTTTTTCCAGGTTAAAATAAAAAAGAAAAAGCTTGTCAAAAAGAAAATTCATTGAAAAATCCAGACATTAAAAACATTATTTTTAGGATGAAACAATCCGTCGCAACAAATAATTTAAAAATAGCATCACTTCTATTCTCATTAAAAACACGGTGTAGTTCACTAGGAAGAAAGAAAATAAAAAGAGATAGGAAGCAAAATTAAAAAAGAAACATTCCAAAAGAAAATGAAACTAATAAATCATTGCAATATCGATGGAAAATTAATTGTAATTTAACAACAATTAAAACAATGCAATTTTTATTTCTTAATAGTAGGTTTGTGAAGAATTACATTCAAATGCTTCTTTTTTTTACAAGTAGAAATAAATCTAATTATCGATGTCAAGTTACATCACGAACGTCACTTTTTCTTTTGTCAAAATGGGGTGCGGTTTTGTGTGTTGAATTATTAACTCTGTGTACTCTTATGTCTAGTTTGACTAGACATAATCATTTTTGCAAAATTTGTTTTTGACTCCAGTAATAAAGGTAAATAAAATTTGGCTTATTTAAATAGAGCATTTTTTAAATTGTTTACTTTACCCTTTCGGGTCCAATTTTTTTCTCAATTCTATGAAAAATGTATTTTTTACGTTAATATCAATGACACCTGCCATCGAAACAGATTAATTAGCCTTTAACGAGTATTTCACTGTCTGAAATATAACGAATGTGGCTGTTTTGCAAACTGTTCAATTGATATTCGTATGACATTAGGCTAAGGAAGAATTTTTGGAGATGTTTAGAAAATATTGAACTATAATAAGATGTAACTTATATTACAATTTTTCTAATACTTTATGCGCTTTATTACAGAGGATCTGTTTACGAAAGTAATTTATTTATTTATTTATTTAAAGAGTGAAATATATACTTAAAATAAAAGAATAGTAAACGGCGCATAGAAAACTAAAAAAATAATAATTATTATTATTATTACGAAATGCCTAAACATAAAGGAAGTCATACAGTAAATGCATGGACATATACTAACATTACTTCATGTAAATAATAACAAAAATATTTCTTAAAACAAAATAATACTCCTTTAAACGACATGTACTATTAATAGTACACTAGATCCGAAAGGGCTAAGAAATGTTTGTCTTGTTTGCAGTGAAGCTAGATTAAAATTTCATCTCAGCATAAAATAATTAAATCGTCATAATGATATTAATCAGTAATAAAATCATTTCAAAAATATACAAATAAACGTGTAAAAACATTTTTCCTTACCTTAAAATTGAATAGAGATTTAATGCAATCCATTTTATAAATAAACGAATTAAAGAAAACACAAGCACATAACTTTTTCATGTGGAAAAACAACTAAAGAATAAATACATTTTTTTTTCAAATTAAAATAAAAAAGAAGAATCTTGTCAAAAAGAAAATTGATTGAAAAACATGAAAAACATTATTTTTAGAATGAAACAATCCGTCGCTACAAATAATATAAAAACTAGTCGTTGGGGGCCATCGTAACACTTACCCATCATAGATATGCATAATATAAAATATGAAAATAAAACATGTGTAAACTATTTAAAAATGCATTGCAATTCCAAAACAAAACTTAAACATGCATTTTAATACTTTTAATATACATAGCTCTATATATATGCTCTATAATGAATTGCTGATGAACCCATTTCGACAAATTATACAAAACGCCAAAATACTCAAGTAAGTACCAGATTGCGTAAAAGAAACATCCTTATAACTCAAAAATAATAATCATATTAACTAAAAATTTACTGCGTCGAATTAAGCGTCTCATTTCCAATTAAAATATATCTTTTTATTGAAATTTGAATGAAATACAGGGTCATGAAAAATCCAAGAATGTGAAAAACAGGATTACAGATATCTCGACAACTAATAATCCGATCGACTTCGTTCTTTATACAAAATTTGTGTTATTTTATTGCATTTTATGTCCACTCCTTAAAATAAAAAAATTCGAAAATTTTTATCTACCTTTCATCAGAACGAATTTTTCGAGAGTCCGAAAAAAATAGTTCCGGATAATCGAGGTTACTGATATTAAATAGGCTTCGTACCATTCTTACATACTAAGTACATACAAAATTTCAAGTCTCTATCTCAATTTGTTCGGGAGATAGAGCGGTTACAGACAGACAGACAGACAGACAGACACACAGACACACAGACGGACGGACGGCAAATTTTTTTTTCTAAAAATATGTTTTTCGGAATCTCCAGTATCTGAAACGTGTAAATCCGTCAAAAATTTTTTTTCGATTTTCAAAACGATTGCAAGACTTACCCTATACTACGTATAATGGGTAAGTAATAGCATCACTTCTATTCTCATTAAAAACACGGTGTAGTTCAGCACTAGGGAAAGAAAATAAATGAAAAAAGCGATAGGAAGCAAAATTAAAAAATAAGCATTCCTATAAAAAAGAAATCTAATAAATCATTGCAATATCGATGGAAAATTAATTGTAATTTAAAAACAATTAAAACAATGCAATTTTTATTTCTTAAAAGTAGGTTTGTGAAGAATTGCATTTAAATGATTTTTTTTTTTTAAGAAATACAAATGAATCTAATGATCGATGTAAAGTAACATCATGAACGTCACATTAGCTTTTGTCAAATTGGTGTGCTGTTTTGTGTGTTAAATAATATCTCTGCGCACTCCTATGTCTAGTTTGACTAGACAGAATCTTTTTTGCAAAACTTGTTTTTGGTTCCAGTAATAAAGGAAAATAAAATTTGGTTTATTTAAACAGAGAATTTTTGAAATTGTTATGTTTACATGCAGTAATGTTAGTATATGTCCATGCATTTACTATATGACATTACTATATGACATATCATTAACAAAACTTGTTTTTGGTTCCAGTAATAAAAGAAAATAAAATTTGGTTTATTTAAACAGAGAATTTTTGAAATTGTTTACTTAACCCTTTCGGGTCCGAATATTTTCTCAATTTTTTGAAAAAAGTTTTTTTACACTGACATCAATGACAGTTATGACGTTATGACTTTATCATTGACACTTGCCATCGAAAGAGATTAATTAGCGTTTAACGAGTATTTCACTGTCTGAAAGATAACGAATGTTGCTGTTTTGCATACCATTCAATTGATATTAGTATGATATTAGACTAAGGAAGAATTTTTGGAGATATTTAGAAAATATTGTACTATAATAAGATTTAACTTATATTACAATTTTTCTGATACTTTATGCGCTTTATTACACAGGATCTGTTTACGAAAGTAGTTTTTTTTTTTAATTTAAAGAGTGAAATATATACTTAAAATAAAAGAATAGCAAACGGCGCATAGAAACTAAACAAATAATAATAATTATTATTATTACGAAATGCCTAAACATAAATGAAGTCATATAGTAAATGCATGGACATATACTAACTCTACTGCATGTAAATAATAACAAAAATATTTCTTAAAACAAAATAATACTCCTTTAAACGACATGTACTATTAATAGTACACTAGACCCGAAAGGGTTAAGAAAGGTTTGTCTTGTTTGCGGTGAAGACAGAGTAAATTAAAATTTCATTTCAGCATAAAATCATTAAATCATCATAATGATATTTATCAGTAGTAAAATCATTTAAAAAATATACAAATAAACGTGTAAAAACATTTTTCCTTTCCTTAAAATTTAATAAATACTAGCAGGGGTGACCGAGCTCAGCTCGGTCAAAATTAACTTTGTGTTCAACTCGATATAGTATTATTACTGTAAAACATGTTATTAATAATAGTATTATTTACAAAAACAGTCAATAATAAAACTATGTTTGTATGCACATGTTCATAAATTTTACTTTATTTTAAAATTTACTACGAAAGGACATCAATCCAAATCACTTTTTCAGCTCGACTCTGATTAGTTTAACTATGCATCTCGAAGACTATTAAGAATGTATAAGAAATTTCTTCACATTCTGAAAGACAATATTTTTTGCCAGATATAACCAAATTTGGACACATTCTTTCATTTGGCGCCAAATATATGTTTGGTTTCGTAACCTTAATAGTAGATTTTTCGGCCAAATTTCGCCATTATTTTGTCAAATATCGCCAACTTATTGGCTTTTGCCATAGTCTCGTGATCCTGACTCTTATTACCCAAATGATCCACTAATCACATGTGATCAAACATGTGACTTAGCTCAATGGTCTTCAGGTAATCAAAAACAGCAGAGTATAAATTGAATCAAAGTCGTTTAAGCCATTTCTTAAGTAAAATTAGCTTGACAGCATTCAGCAATGAAGCGATATGACCCACTAATATAATTTTGTTTAATATGCAACTCAGCTCAATAGTCTTCTCGTGACAAAAGACGTTCCGTTGCAAAATTTAGGTAAAATTGACTGAGTCGTTGTTATATATAATTAGAATGACCCGAACCCATAAAGACCTAAAACGACCCACTAATTGAATTGTTACGAGCATGTGTCCAATCTCAATGGTTTTCTTTTGCCCGAAAACGAAATAAATAGAAAATATACTCAAAATGGTGAGAACAATTTTCTAGATAAAATTAGCATGACCCTTATATCGAAATCTCTCGAAAATGTGACTTAGTTCATTAATTTTTGCGTGCCGAAAAACGTTAAATACAAAATTTAGATAAAATCGATTGAGCCAATTTTTAGGTACAAATAGTTTGACCTTGACCCATTATGACCCAAAATGACTCATTAATCGAGTTTTCTCAAACATCTGACCTAACCCAATGATTTTCTTGTGTCCGAAAACGATAGAATATAAAATTTAGTCAAATTTGCGCGAGCCATTGTATAGATAAAATTAGTGACCCACTGATCGAAAAGTGACCCACTGATCGAAATTTCTCGAACATGTGACATAGCCCAATGATTTTCTCGTGCCAAAAATATGTTGTATACAAAATTTCATTAAAATCGATTCACCCGTTCTTTAGATGTAGCTTGACCATGACCCATTATGACCCACAAATGAACCTGATAATCGAAATCTCTCGAAAATGTGACTTAGCCCATTAGTTTTCTCGTGTATAAATATTGTTACGCACAAAATTTTGTTAAAATCGATCCTGCCGTTGTTTAAGTATAAATAGCTTGACCTAGACCCTTTATGACCCATTAATCGAAATTTCTCGATTAAGTGACCCAACTCAATGATTTTCTCGTGCCAAAAAATGTTGCATACAAAATTTCGTTAAAACTGATCCACATGTTCTTTAGATATAGCTTGACATGACCCGTTAAGACCCATCATGACCCATAAATGACTCTTATAATCGAAATCTCTCAAACATGTGAGATAGCCCATTAATTTTCTCGTGTCAAAAAACTTACATACAAAATTTCATTAAATTTGGTACTGTCGTACTTTATATATAAATAGCTTGACCCAGACCTTTTATGACCCAAAATGACCTAGTAATCGAAATTTCTCGAACTGAGACCTAGTCCAATAGTTTTCTCGTGCCAAAAAGTGTATATAAAATTTCGTTAAAATCGATCCACCTGTTCTTTAGCTATAGCTTGACCATGACCCATTATGACCCATCATGACCCACAAATGACTCTTATAATCGAAATCTCTCGATCGTGTGACTTAGCCCATTAGCTTTCTCGTGTCAAAAAACTATTACAGGCAAAATGTTGATGAAATTGATTCTGCGGTTCTTTAAATATAAATAGCTTGACCCAGACCCTTAATGACCCAATATGACCCATTATTTTTTTTTTTCGAACATGTAACCTAGCCCAATGTTTTTCGCGTGCCCGAAAACCATAGAATGCAATTTTTAGTCAAAATTGCGTGAGAAAATCTCTAGATAAAAATAGCATGACCCACGATGACCCCAAAAATGACCCACTAATCGAATTTTCTCGAACATGTTACCTAATCCAATGGTCTTCTTGTAACCCAAAGCGATAAAATATAAAATTTGGTCGAAATCGTTAGAGCCGTTTTTTAAATAAAAATGGCTTGACCCACAATGATCCAAAAATGACTCCCTAATAAAAAATTTTCGAACATGTGACCCAGCCCAATAGTTTTCTCGTGCCAAAAAACGAATGGATGCAAAATTTCCTTAAAATCGATCCAGCCGTTATCTAGATATAAATAGCTTGATCCTGACCCATTATGACCCAAAATGACACAATAATCGAATTTTCTCGAACATGTGACCTAGCCCAATGGTCTTCTCGTGCCCGAAAATGGTAAAATCCAAATTTTTGCGAAAATCGTTAGAGCCGTTTTTGAGATAAAATTTACCCACACAGACACACACACACACACACACACAATTTTTGCTCGCATTATAGTATAAGATTTAATGCAGTCCATTTTATAAATAAACGAATTAAAGTAAACACAAGCACATAACTTTTTTGAAGAGAAAAACAACTAAAGAATAATTTTTTTTTTCAAATTAAAATAAAAAAGAAGAACCTTGTCAAAAAGAAAATTGATTGAAAAACCCAGGCATTAAAAATATTATTTTTAGGATGAAACAATCTAGATTGATCTCTAGATGATCAATCTAGATAAACAATCTAGATTGATCATCGCTACAAATAATTTAAAAATAGTATCACTTCTATTCTCATTTAAAACACGGTGTATTTCACTAGGAAGAAAAAAACTAGTTGGATGTGTCAATCCCAAAACTTTCTTCTATCTCATAAGTACATTTTGATATTAAAAAAAAAAAAAAAAAAAAAAACGTGGTGACCCCAAAGTTACCCACTATCGAATTTCCTCGAACATTTGACCTAGCCTAATGAGATTCTGGTATCCGAAAAGCCTAAAACGCAAAATTTAATTAATATTCTGAGAAATTGAGCTTAGTAGTGCCTCATATTGAGTAATTTATACTAAAACCTAATAAGCATCTGTTTATGTCAAGACCTAACAGAATTTGAAATTTGATGGAATTTCGTCCATTAGTTCTCGAGATATAGTTATAACAAAAAAATTGCAAAACGTAGCACAGCAACACCATATCTTGGACAATTAATTCCAAAACGTAAAAATGCGTCTAATTATGTTATGGTGTAAAAGAATCTGAAGTTTGATGAAATTCTGTGCATTAGTTCTTGAGATATAGCTAGTTTTTTAAAAAAAAACCGTGTAAAATATAGCACAGCAGCACCATCAGTTGAAGGATTTATAACAAAACGTAATCATCGTGTAATTATGTTATATGTCATTTTGTAACAAAATCTGAAATTCGATGAAATTCTGTGCGTTGGTTGTTGAGAAATAGCTATCGAAAAAATCGTACAAAATGCAGCATAGCTGCATTACCTGTTGCAAGGTTAATACAAAATGTAATCAGCGTCTAATTATGCTATATATTCTAGTGTAACAGAATCTAAAATTTGATGCAGTTCTCTGCATTAGTTCTTGAGATATAGCTATCGCAAAAATCGTGCAAAATGTAGCATAGCAGCGCCATCTATTGGGCAGTTCACACCAAAACCTTATCAGCGGCTATGTATCTCAAGGTATCGCGGAATCTGAAGTTTGGTGAAATTCTGTGCATTAGTTCTTGAGATATAGCTATCATGAAAATCATGAAAAACGTAGCATAGCAGCGCCACCTGCTGGCCAATTTACACCAAAACTTAATCAGCGTCTATGTATATCAAGGGGTCACAGAATCTGAAGTTTGGTGAAGTTCTGTGCATTAGTTCTTGAGATATAGCAATCTTGAAAATCATGAAAAACGTAGTATAGCAGCGCCATCTGCAGGCCAATTTTCACCAAAAACCAATAGGCACTAATTCATATCAAGGTCTAACTGAATATAAAATTTTATTAAATTTCGAGCATTAGTTCTTGAATAGAGCGCCCACAAATTTTTTGTCACATACAGACAGACTCACAGACAGACACACAGACTCACAGACAGACGGACAGACTCACAGACAGACATTTTCTAAAAATAGTCAAAACGTGTTCAGGACCTTCTAAAACATATAAATCCGTCGAAAACCGGAAGTCAAAAATTTTCATGAATCCAATACTTTCTTCTTGTAAAGATAGAAGAAAGTAAAAAGGAAAAAGCGATAGGAAGCGAAATTTAAAAATAAGCATTCCTATTAAAAAAAAAAAAAAAAAAAAATCTAATAAATCACTGCAATTTTGATGGAAAATTAATTTAATTTAAATATAATTAAAACAATGCATTCTTTTCTTAATAGAATGTTTGTAAAGAATTGTATTCAAATTCTTTTTTTTTCTTACAAGCACAAATGTATTTAATAATCGATGTAAAGTAATATCGGGAATGTCACTTTCTCTTTTGTCAAAACTGTCTGCTGTTTTGTGTGTTAAATTATCAACCTTTCGCCCTCGTATTTCTAGTCTAACAAAACGTAATCTTTTTTTTTTTTTTCTTAAAATTTGTCTTTGATACTTGTAATAAAGGAAAATGAAATTCGCCATTTTGATAACACAATTTTTTTAATTCATTTGAAGAAAAGTTCTTTTTAAGAAATTGGTGTTAATCGAAAAAAATTGTGTAAGAGGCACCCGGGTCGAAGGGTTGACGCTACTGAGATTAAAAAAAAAAAAACCTCAACAGTGTCTGAAAGATTATACAGATATCCATATTTAAAAGACCCTACTTTAAAGTTGCCTGCTGACAAAAAACTATTGTTCATAAAGTTGTGAAACTTTGTAAAAGACATAGTAAAATAATGCGATTTTTTTTTAAATGTATTATGTATTCAATTCCTTTCGTGACCCTGTATAACATTTTATCTATATTCTACAACCATTTCTTTGTAAACTAATGCAGTTCAACATAAAAATACATAACTTATTTTAAAACCATCTTTACGTAAATTTCGCTCATATTGTGTAACCGTTACGGACTTCTTTGTGTAGCCTTGTATATCAACTATAGTATTTGTACATATAATAAGCATAAATTTAAACTAAAATGTACATAAAATAAAACTTAAAAGTGCATATCATACTTAAAAATGCAATTCATCCATCCATCAGCCATCATCAATAATATGCTGTACTTCGAATAGAATGTACTGTTTGAAATCTTTTGTATGTCCCAATAAATGCTATGCACTTCATATTATGCGTGAAATAACTTATATCAAACCTGAGTGACGTATATCAATTTTATGATACATGAAATAGTTTAATATAATTAAAATATGTCGCAAACAATTCCCCCTGTACCTTTATGTAATTGAATTCTTTTGTGTGGACTTGTAAATGCATTTCTTTCGCCGCATATTTTACAGAAGGCATATTTTAGTGCACTTCGTAAATGCATATAAATATGACTATGTTTGACAGGATGTAACATCTTTAAAATTAATTGAAACGATTTTTTCCCATAGGCCGTAATGTAACGAAAACCTTTTGACTGTCCCTGTAAATAAACTAATTATGATAGAAACTTCATTGGCAGTAGGGCTCTGCTAGGGTAAACGTCAATAACTTCCAAAAATTTCATGGTAATCTGAGAATATTTACGAGAGTTACAGCGCGGCCACAAGGCCAAACGGACAGACAAACGGAAAACATAAGCATTTTTTAACTTTGATGTAAAATATAAAAAAATGTTAAGTTCACTCCCTTGAGTTGAAAGACTTCCTTTCGCCCTTTTTGAAACACAATTTTTTTTTTTTTTTTTTTTTTTTTTTGTGATTTATTAGCTTTTTAGTTGTAGTGCCAAAAACGAAATTCTTCTCAAATTTCGATGAATAACCATGAATTGTCTCTGAAAAAAAAATTGAGCTATGATGTGATTATAAGTTTGTAAAACAATAAACAAACATTTATATGTAGTATCACTGTATTCTAATCCCGGATTCGATGAAAATATAATGAAAAATCCCTTGAAAAATATGTACATGTTTGCCAAGTTTCCTGATTTTTTACATATATATTTTTAATTTCCGAAAATCTAGGATTAGCGATTTTTGGCAATAAATGGCATAGTTTAAAAAAAGAAAATCAGGAGATTTGGTAACTATGTAGATAGAATTAACCGTGGGAAAACGTCGACACAGAATTGATGTAACAAATTGAAACAATCGTTTTTTTCATAGAAAAACAGATTAAAAAGAATGCAAACAAATCAGTATTCAAGAGAACTGCAAAAAAAAGTGCAATGAACAAAGTTTTCCTCTCGAATTAAAATAAAAAGATAATCGTGTAAAAAAAAAAATCAATTGAAAAACACAAAATATTATTTTTAAAAAGAAACATTACATTAATACAGATGTTTTATAAATAGCATGACTTCTATTCTCGTTAATAGAATGATGTAATTCACAAAGCAGAGAAAAAAGAGACAAAGCTAAATTGAAAAAGAAATTATTAAAATTTTATATATAAAAAAAGAAATCTCTTAAATCATTACAATGCTGATGGAAAACTATTCTTAATTTAAATGCAATTAAAATGATGGAACTTTTTTTTCCTTAACAGCCGTTTTGCGATAAATTGCAATGAAATGTTATTTCTTAAAAAGTACAAAGAAATCTAATAATTGGTGTAAACAAGAACGAAAAATCATGCGTTCGGCATAGATTATGAAACCCTTTCCAAAACATTCTGATTACAAAACTGCGCAGCTCAATAAAGTGAAATAATATCGTCTAAGTAAACAATTCGGAAAACTTACGATCATAACATATTTGAAAACCTAATGGCAATAAATACCCTTAATAGTCAGAAAATTATTCGAATTGTTTTGCGCAATACTGAACTGGATCTATAGATTGGCATATATCCATAGCCAAATAGACGCACAGCATTTAAGTACTGCTATTACAATTTAAAATAATAATAATAATAATAATAATAATAATAATAATAATAATAATAATAATAATAATAATAATAATAATAAACCGCTATTGGTGTGGTTTGCACATGGCTAACATAAAAGTACCCATTTTTAGGTGCGTCTGTAATTATGTAAATGCGAAACACCTAATAGTCCTCATTCAGTCCATCCAATATCTCCTAATTCAATCTCTTTGCAACTATAATTAAACAGGACCTCCAAATGATGGTACGAGATTTCACTATGTTATTGCGCCAACTACTGAGAATCAAAATTTGGTTCAAATTAGGACAAAATTTTTAACAGTGTACTTTCAATTAAAAAAAATTCGAATTTTCAAGAGAAATTCTGAAAATAAGAATTTTTCTTTTGATAATCACAAAATGTCCGTCGTTAAATAAACAAAACTATACAATATAAAGTTTATGGTGTGAATGTAAAATTTTAGATTTAAAAAAGAGGCCAAATCCGGCAACCTAGTTCCACATTCGCCGAAATCATACCTTTGCCATAAAATTTCCAAGATATGAAAATATGGGACAAGCGATCAACTATGCTTAAACAATAGCTTTTGTTGTCTTGTTCGGATATTAATTTATGTGCTTTGTCCTCAATTTCGCACACCGATGTATTTACATAGAATTCTAATATTTACTACAATTAAGAAACGAACAGCACAACTGCAAATTCTCTTGCGGCAAATTATATATATAATTAATATATACATAATATCATATCAGGCCTTCACTTGCCAGGTACAAAAGAGCCTAATGCGACAGAGGGCAGGTAAGAGAATATAGGCGGAGAAAATAACAAACTAGGATTCATTTCGCCGGGGAACAGATCCTCTACATGACAAGGGACGGACGGATGAATATACGGAAAAACTATCTCGCAACAAGGGATAGCTGATACTGTTTCATGTCCAGACTATATAGTTAGAATTGAAATTTGAAAAAGATTTTCATAGATGTGTTTTAATTTATTTACAAGGTATATTATGAAGTTAGCCTTCTGGTGGAAATGCTGGGCGTTTTAAGTGCCAGTGTCGCCTGAGTTTACAGTAGAAGTAAGCATATCTTGCCGTGTCCACCTCACAACACTCACATAGGTTGGAAGAGGAGCACTTAAATTTGTCTAAGTTGGCCATAAATGGGCCATGGCCCATCAGAAACCTGACTGTGTACCGCATGAGGTTGTACAGTTGTAGGGAATCTTTAGGAATGCGTTCGTACTTGTACCTGCGCTTTGTTGATGTGTCCTGGATCTCAGGATTTTCTTGACGTATGATAGGGGCACTGGGAAATGTGCGTCAATGGTAGATTTTGTGTAGCTTGTTGAAAAGTGTAATCTACTTTTATTATGAACCGAATTAAATATATTTTACATTGAACTTTCTTTAATGGTATTTAAAAGTACCGCCAGGATATAAAGACTTAATAGTAAAAGTAATTTCAAAATATATTATTCAGAAAACTGGAAAAATATGACATATTTCCAAAAATCGATATAAAAATGGCACAGTTCTTCTTTTTCTAACTTAACGGACTAAAGATAATAGTATAAAATTTCATCATCTCAAGAGAAAAAAAAATAATATAAAACTCAATGTACGAAAAAAAAGTTATTTATGAATTCGAAACGAAAAGAAAAGAGATAATAATCTTTTCAAAAAAGAAATCAATTGAATAATACAGACATTAAAATACTATTTCAAGAAAGAAACAATTCATCGCTAGAAATGTTTCAAATATAGAATCACTTCTATCCTTTCCATCTAAAAATAACGAATGTAATTTACAAAAAAAAAAAAAATCCTTTTTTTTTTTTTTTTTTTTTTTTTTTTTTTTTTTTTACTGAAAACGAAATCTCATAAATCATTGCCACTTTGAGGAAAAATTAATCGTAATTTAAAAATAATTAAAATAATGCTTTTTAAAAATAATGTTCGCTTAGCAGATGTTTTGCGATGAGAGATATTAAAATATTATTTCGAAAAGGAATCTAATTATCGATGTAAAAAAAGGCACGAGGAAGGAGTAGTGCTGAATGGAAAAGGTAACACATAAAATTAAATTGGTAAGCATAAATTACATGATTTTATATGCTAAAGATTTTAATTACAAATTATGAACTCGAATAAAATCTCAAAAAATAATGAAACAAAAAAAAAAAAAAAAAAAAAAAAAAAAAAACAATAATTAGATGTAAAAATAAAATACAGATTTAAAGTCTTTTTTTAGAAGATTGAATTACACCACTTTCTTTAAATGAAAAATAGCATCTTTTAATGCAAAGAAGGAAAAGAGTTTGAAACAATGTAATTTTTCTTACGTAAAGTTTTTAAAAATTCAATGAATAATTCACAATTTTATTACATTTAATTAATTATTAATTTATTAAAGAAACTCGATCCCCCAAATAGATGTTTAAAATATTTAAATTTCAATGAAAAAAGAAAGAAAGAAAGAAAGAATTATTTTTTAAGAAACTTTTCAAGAGGTGAAATTTGTACTTTTTATTTTATGTTATTTTTATTTTACATGTAAAATTATATCTGAGAAAAAAAGAAGAAAAATTAAAAGAATGTGAGATTTTAATACAAAAATATCAATAGATAACTCACAATTTCATTACATCCGTTTGCATACCATATACAAAAAAATATGAAAATCATTCATGGCAACACATTTGAACTGAAAACAAAATAGATTTTAATGTAAATAATTGCAAGTAATTTTGTGGACTTTTAAAGTCCTTCAGCTGAAGATGTACTTCCAGTGTATTCTTAAAATTCTATATTATTTAACCGACTTCGAAGGAGGTGGTTATTGAATTCGACCTATATGTATTTCTTGTTCACTCATAACTTCCGTAAATATTAATCGATTTTGACAATTCTCTTTTTTTTTATTTTAAATTATAAGATATCCATGTGGTTCCATTTTAATTTAATTAAATTCTAATGATTAGAACTTTTTTTAAAATAAAAATTTTAAAAATTCAAATTTTTTTTTGAAGCAGTCGTGCAATTAAAGCGTTCATTTTTCAGGCAATTATTCTTACACAGATACGAGATTTTTTTCTTCAAAATGGAAAATCTGAACTGAACAAAGGTCGGGATCTAGATAGATTTTGCGAAGTTAGAGAAAGCAGACTGACGCTAGTTTTTTCTTATAGTTTGACACTAACGCATATGAATGCATAGTTTCAATTAATATGCTTATGATTTGATGAAAAAAAATAATGATTTATCGCAAATTATCTTTCATTGTTGCAACCGTTTTCAAATCATAAGCCTATTAAAACTATGCATTCATATGCGTTAGCACAAAGTTATCGCCAAACTTGATTCTTTTTTTGAGTCGGATACTATTTTTTTAAAACATATTTTATTTCAAATATAATAAAGTTGATACACAATTGTTGAGATGCCTTAGAAGATGATTACTGAGAATATGAGTAAATAGCATGTATTTCTTCATTTACAGAGACAAACAAGAAAGTAAAAAATCATTTGTGAAGCAGTTATGAAATGTTGTGAATCAGTTATGAAACATTTTCCATAACATTCAGAATAATGTACTGAATCTCATCATTTAATAAATTGAAATAAGATGTCCTATTGCCCGATTTAGAAACACATAACGCATTTGGAAACTCGATTTCAGCAATTCCCATCTGTAGTCTGAAAATTATCCGAATTCTTTGAACAGCTCTATATATAATGTATAGACTTGTATTCATAAACTACGTGCATGCAAAAATTTAATTCAATTAGGAACTACATACCACGATTGGAAATTCCCTTGCAGCAATTTCTGCTATTACGAAGAATAGTTCCGGAATTCTTTTGTGCAGTTTTGTATACCAGTTATATCATTTATGTACACCGAGTCGTATGCTAAACATTAGTTCAGTTTGAAAGCGTATATTGAAAACTCACTACCAGTAGTTATTGCTCAAAGTATTGTAATCGATTTCTTTTGTATGTCTTTGTAAATGAACAGTAAATGCTATGAATGCGCTATTCTATGTTATTATCTTGTAGTGAAACTGATTGATTGGTATCAATTTTAGTACATTTGAAATAGCATAATGTCATAAAAGTACATTACAAACGTGTTTTCCCCTTTGAGTATAATGTTACAGAATTCTTTTGAGCGCCCCTGTAAGTGAACTATTATTGCTATACACTCTATATCTTATACTATAATGCGAGCAAAAATTGTGTGTGTGTGTGTGTAAATTTTATCTCAAAAACGGCTCTAACGATTTTCGCAAAAATTTGGATTTTACCATTTTCGGGCACGAGAAGACCATTGGGCTAGGTCACATGTTCGAGAAAATTCGATTATTGGGTCATTTTGGGTCATAATGGGTCAGGATCAAGCTATTTATATCTAGAGAACGGCTGGATCGATTTTAAGGAAATTTTGTATCCAATCGTTTTTTGGCATGAGAAAACTATTGGGCTGGGTCACATGTTCGAAAAACTTCGATTAGCGGGTCATTTTTGGGTCCTTATGGGTCAAGCCATTTTTATCTAAAAAACGGCTCTAACGATTTCGACCAAATTTTATATTTTATCGTTTTGGATAACAAGAAGACCATTGGGTTAGGTATCATGTTCGAGAAAATTCGGTTAGTGGGTCATTTTTGGGGTCATTGTGGGTCATGCTATTTTTATCTAGAGATTTTCTCACGCAATTTTGACTAAAAATTGCATTCTATGGTTTTCGGGCACGAGAAAAACATTGAGCTAGGTTACATGTTCGAAAAAAAATTTTAATGGGTCATATTGGGTCATTAAGGGTCTGGGTCAAGCTATTTATATTTAACGAACGGCGTGATCGATTTTAACGAAATTTTGTACGTAACAGTTTTTTGACATGAGAAAAGTAATGGGCTAAATCACATGTTTGAGAGATTTCGACTATAAGGGTCATTATGGGTCAAGCCATTTTTATCTAAAAAACGGCTCTAACGATTTTGACCAAATTTTATATTTTATCGTTTTGGATTACAAGAAGACCATTGGGTTAGGTAACATGTTCGAGAAAATTCGGTTAGTGGGTCATTTTTGAGGTCATTGTGGGTCATGCTATTTTTATCTAGAGATTTTCTCGCGCAATTTTGACTAAAAATTGCATTCTATGGTTTTCGGGCACGGGAAAAACATTGGGCTAGGTTGCATACTCGAGAAAAAAATTTAATGGGTCATATTGGGTCATTAAGAGTCTGGGTCAAGCTATTTATATTTAAAGAACGGCAGAATCAATTTCATCGAAATTTTGCCTGTAACAGTTTTTTGACAAGAGAAAGCTAATGGGCTAAGTCACACGATCGAGAGATTTCGATTATAAGAGTCATTTGTGGGTCATGATGGGTCATAATGGGTCATGGTCAAGCTATATCTAAAGAACAGGTGGATCGATTTTAACAAAATTTTGTATACAACATTTTTTTGGCACGAGAAAATTATTGGGCTAGGTCTCAGTTCAAGAAATTTCGATTAATGGGTCATTTTGGGTCATAAAAGGTCTGGGTCAAGCTTTTTATATTTAAAGTACGACAGTATCTAATTTAATGAAATTTTGTATGTAACAGTTTTTTGACACGAGAAAACTAATGAACTATCTCACATGTTTGAGATATTTCGATTATAAGAGTCATTTATGGGTCATGATGAGTCATAATGGGCCATGTCAAGCTATATCTAAAAAACATGTGAATCAATTTTAACGAAATTTTGTATACAACGATTTTTTGGCACGAGAAAATCATTGAGTTGGGTCACATAATCGAGAAATTTCGATTAATGGGTCATAAAGGGTCTAGGTCAAGCTATTTATACTTAAACAACGGCAGGATCGATTTTAACAAAATTTTGTGCGTAACAATATTTATACACGAGAAAACTAATGGGCTAAGTCACATTTTCGAGAGATTTCGATTATCAGGTTCATTTGTGGGTCATAATGGGTCATGGTCAAGCTATATCTAAAGAACGGGTGAATCGATTTTAACGAAATTTTGTATACAGCATATTTTTGGCACGAGAAAATCATTGGGCTAGGTCACTTTTGGGTTATTCTAATTTTATATTGACAATGTCTCGCGCAGTTTTGACTAAATTTTATATTGTATCGTTTTCGAACGCAAGAAAATCATTGGGTTAGGTCATATGTTTGAGAAAATTTGATTAATGAGTCATTTTGGGTCATAATTGGTCAAGTTCAAACAATTTATACCTAAAAATTGGCTCAATCGATTTTATCTAAATTTTGTATCTAACGTTTCTCAGCACACAAAAATTAGTGAGCTAGGTCACATGTTCGAGAGATTTCGATATAAGGGTCATTTGTGAGTCATGCCAATTTTATCTAGAAAATTGTTCTCACCATTTTGAGTATACTTTCTATTATATCGTTTTCGGGCAAGAGAAAACCACTGAGCTAGGACACATGCTCGTAAAAATTCAATTAGTGGGTCGTTTTAGGTCTTAATGGGTTCGAGTTATTTTAATTATATATATCAACGACTCAATCAATTTTATCTAAATTTTGCAACGAAACGTCTTTTGTCACGAGAAGACTATTGGGCTGAGTTGCATATTAAACAAAATTATATTAGTGGGTCATATCGCTTCATTGCTGAATGCTGTCAAGCTAATTTTACTTAAGAAATGGCTTACACGATTTTGATTCATTTTATACTCTACTGTTTTTGATTACCTGAAGACCATTGAGCTAAGTCACATGTTTGATCACAATTGATTAGTGGATCATTTCGGTAATAAAGATCAGGATCACGAGAATATGGCAAAAGCCAATAAGTTGGCGAGATTTGACAAAATACTGGCGAAATTTGGCCGAAAAATCAACTATTAAGATTACGAAACCAAAACACGTATTTGGCACCAAATGAAAGAATGTGTCCAAATTTGGCTATATCTGGCAAAAAATATTGTCTTTCAGATTGTGAAGAAATTTCTTATACATTCTTAATAGCATTGAAGATGCATAGTTAAACTAATCAGAGTCGAGCTAAAAAAGTGATTTGGATTGATGTCCTTTCGTTGTAAAATTTATGAACATGTGCATACAAACATAGTTTTCTTATTGATTGTTTTTCTAAATAATACTATTATTAATAACATGTTTTACAGTAATAATGCAGAGTGAATGATACAGTGAAAATACCATATCGAGTTGAACACAAAGTTAATTTTGACCGAGCTGAGCTCGGTCACCCCTGCTAGTGTAATGTTATATCCCCTATGAAGTTTCGGGAAAAAATCTTCACGAAATGTATGACCTGTAATATTATATTTACGCACTTAGAATTTCGCGTAAATTCCTCGTAAATTTTTCTAGATATTTAACAAGATGTCTGAAATCGGAAGTTGCCTTTGGCCAATTGTGTATAACACTAGTCAACACTGCCTGTCAAACCAAAAAGTACCATAAGAAATTATCGGCTTTAATAAATTTCAGAGCCTTGTATGAATACATTGTTAATATTTTATGTTTAAATTTTTTTGGTATTATTAATGGGTAATCATATATATATATATTAAATATGAAAAATTCACTAGAGTTATTGGGAGGGAGGAGGGAGAGGAGGCTTCACCTATTTACTGTAATCCGAGAAATCTGGGTTAAATTTCCTAGTATTTTTAAATGATAATTAGAATTCTTCTATTATTGCATCGACGCGATGACGGCTGCATTCACTTGTTCTTTTAATCCTTGTAATTATTTCTTATGCTTAATTATTTGAGAAAACTTAACTTTTTTCTGGTGGATCCGCTTTAATTATGTTTTATTTCACAGTTAAATGTTTTAAAAAAAAAAAAAAACTAAGAATGAAAAAAAATAAGAATTAGTGCAATTTTATTCCTTGCATTCTTCGTAGTTTTACTGATCAGCATTAAATTTACTTCTTTTTCAAACTTGTTAATTATCAATATATTTTAAGTAGAAATAAATTAGTCTAGACAGTGAAGCTTAAAAAAACTTTTAATTAATAGAACAATCATTAAAGAAAATACGGAGAACGTGAGTTTATTGTTCTCATTTTTTTCATTTTACACCTGATGGTTTGAAAATTTAGAATGGTGTCATTTTCGCTGTAATTCAAAGTCTAGACTTTAACAGATGTACTTTACAAATTATATTTATAAAATATCTACATATTTAAAAGACCAAGCTTTTTTTTAGTCAGTAGCCCTGAACTTTGTATTGAACTGATTTTGATAATTATAATTTTTAATTAAAAGCTGTTTATTTGCAGATGCGCCCATTCCAGCTATTTTTTAATTTATTTCCATTTTTATATTGAAATTTAATGTAATATGCTTTTTTATGATATTTCTTCAAAATGGTGGCAATCAGATTAAGCTTTTCTCTGTGTAATATAAATTTATTTTACTTTATCACATTCCACCAATTAGAAACATGATTATGTGTCTTCGTATTTAAAAGGAAAAATTTAATAATTTTCATAAAATTTAACAATAATAAAAAGGTTGCGTATTAATTTAAATTTAATTTAACTATTAAACAAATTATTTTTTGAAAAATAATATTAAGTAATCTATGCAAATAAAACAGCAAACAATAGACTGTGATAAAAAGTAATATCTAAAGTGAAATGTTTTCGATGAGGAAAATGACGTCATTCAGAAAACATAAGTTTGCTCTATGAATATAATATATGTTGTTATAGCTGTATCAGAGATGACATCATATTCATTGGGATTTACTTGCATCTAAATAGACTGAATATCGGCTACTTATTTAAAGATCCTTGGTATGCACAAAGGAAAATATTTCTGAAAAATACGTCATAGACCCCCCCCCCCCATCAGTGGCGACGTCACATTCAACTCAACTCAATATTATCTACTACATATTGGATCCAAACTAACAATAGCGTTTAGAGAAAGATTGAGAGGAAATGTGTTTGTTTGGCGTGAAGCTAAAACTGCAATCCTGAAACAATTAAAAAGGGTCACGATCCGACCCAAACAAATGCCGCTCAAGTTGAAAACCTCTCCTAATTCAATAAATTCAATCCTAGTTCTAAGTGCTTGTCTTATTTTGAGGGATTTCTAACTTGATAATGCAGGTGATTTAGTGCATTTCTAATACACACTGAACTCTATGGGTTTGTCTAGAACCAAATTTGCGTGTGATATGGTGAGTTGAGTTGCCTGTGACGTGACACTGACAGGGTCTATTTCCATTATATATTTAAGAGACAAGGAGCTTTCTAAGTCATCTAATCTGAGCTTTCTACTGAATCAATTTTGGTAGCCATTTTGTTTTCATGAAAGTATTTTATTTGTAAATGTGCCCGCACTCGCTATTTTTTAATCTTTTATGACATTTTTTCACATTGGTGCTAGTCGAATTAGTTGCATGGTCGGAAAGAAAAAAGAAGCTATAGGAATTATATATCACTGATGCCGTTTTCCCATTACAATAAAGAACACCTTTTTAAAAATTTTTGAACAGAAAATGACGTCACTGTATAAAATAACGCATTTTAATCATAACGCTTTCACATTTCAATATTTTTTTCATTCCGCTGACATTAAGATTATGAAACTCGTCTCAGACCCTTCGATAATGAAAATGATGTCATAGTTAAAATGAAATGAGTATTTTAATTGATAAAATGTGCGTCTAAGAGTAAACTTCTGAATTTCGCCCGACCGTTAAGTAAAAAGAATGAATGTTTACATGCAAAACTGTAACTGGTAAACTTCACATATAGATTGGAAATATATTTATGTAATATTGATTCATTATTGGAATTATTTTTGCTATTTTTTATTAATTGAGTCAATTGGTTCTTTTAAACATTTTCATTCGTCGTAATCGACAGGTTTCAACTCATTATTTACTATTTAGTTAATGACTTTTTAACAAGTATTTTGTCCAGTTTGAAGGAATATTTTTTATATATATGCATTAGACAAAGAAAAAACAAGCGGGTAAGTGTGATCGCAGATCACACAGAGGGTTTCGTTTAATATCTTCTTCAAAAGACTTTATCATTAAATTAATAAATGAAAATTGCCAATAGAAAATTAACCATTTCTTGCATAAATGGCAGCACCATAATATTTAGGAATGCGCCTCCCGGAAGTTATCCTCTAACTTATTTCAGATTTTTTATGTTTAACTGATAATATTAAATACAACTAATAATAGCAGGACTTCGTAAAAAACCTGATTTAAAACAATTAAAACCGTTTCAGGTTAAAAAAAAAAAAAAAAAATTGCAATCTTACGAGTTGAACAAAACTCTTATGAGTAAGTAATCAATTTGGTTATGCATCTGTTTTATAAGTAAATAAAATAGTGAATAAAAGTAATATGTTACAAAGCTTAGCATAAATTTAAGGACCACCAAACTGGTCACCAGAGGCGGCTAGTAAGTTAAATGAATAGGAATTTAATAAGTAAAAAAATACTTCACTTCGCGTGTCAAAATAGATGATAAATATGAGGTAATATGATGAAATAAAACGAAATAAGCGCATTTTTCACGTGATTTATTGAATCAATTGCATACATAGTAATTTTTATATCTATTTAAACTTTGTACAACAATGAGAAAAAAAAAACAACAAAAACAAAATGAACTGGTGATATTAAAAAAAAAATAATTAAAACAATAGTCTTTTTGAAAATTTTATGATTTGTTGTGTGACAAGAGGTATTCAGCTGTAAGTATATAAATTTTAAATTCTCTGACTCATATACTTTTTGTGTACGGATTCTGTGACAGACAGACAGACGAAGGACAGACAAAGGACAGAGATGAATAGGGTTTCGTCAGATGCTCGAAGCCCTATAAACAACAAGGGGGAAAATGTAATTTAATAAAATTGCAACAAACATTTAGAAAATGATTTTTTTAAAAGACTAAAATTTAAGACTATTGAACAAATTCTCTATTTTTTCCCTTATTTTTTGTAAAGAACTAAAAGGTCATTTCTCATACGAGCTAAGCTCATCAACCCCACGTTCAGACACCACAAAGTCTAATAAAGAATACTGCCCAGCTAAACTGATGGCATTGAGCTCACAGGCTACAAATACTAATTGTACATTAAAGCCTTATATTTTCAAGGGTTAATTCCGTTCGAAAAAAAAAAAAATTAAGAAGGGGAAACAGCTCTCCCCTTTCCTCTTTTTTTATACTTAATCATTGAACCTCCTATACTATCAAAGACATGCTTTATCATATAAAAAATCTATATCCAAAATTCAGAGCAAGTTAGATAATTCTTAATAAAAACCCATTTAGCATTTATATAATTTAAAAGGAGTTATCCCCCTCTTTTATACTTAACCATTAAACTTCCAAAACTATTCAGAGATTTGAACGAAATCTGAAAATTCTGCTTGAAAAACCCATTTATATAAATTAAGGGGGGGGGGCATTAGAACCCCTGTTCCCCCTATTTATACTTATTCAATGAACACCTAATAACAGTCACGGAATCGCCTCATCAGAATGATCCTAATCTAAATTTTGAACGAAAACATAATTCTGCATGAAAATCCCATTTATATCAACTAACGGGGGGGGGGGGGGATTAGAACCCTTGTTCCCCCGATTTATACTTATTCAATGAACACCTAATAACAGTCACGGAATCGCCTCATCAGAATGATCCTAATCTAAATTTTGAACGAAAAACTAATTCTGCATGAAAATCCCATTTATATCAACTAACGGGGGAGGGGCATTAGAACCCCTGTTCCCCCTATTTATACTTATTCAATGAGCACCTAATAAGTCACGGAATTGCCTCATCAGAATGATCCTAATCTAAATTTTGAACAAAAACTTAATTCTGCATGAAAATCCCATTTATATCAACTAACGGGGGGCATGAGCCCCCCGTTCCCCCTCTTATACATATCGAATGAACTCCAAAAACTAATCAGGGAAGCGCCTTGTCAGGATATACCTATATACAAAATTTCAAGTGGATCGGATATTTTTATCATGAGTTATCGCGTTACGCACATACATACAGAACGGACGGGCACATAAGCTCTCAGGCTATGATAGCCTGTGAGCTAAAAACACGCGAATTTGATGGTTGATCGTCTTTTTAAAAAAAATGAGAAGCATTGAACTATATATATGTGTGTGTGTGTGTGTATCCCTATCAACGGGTTTCAATTCATTTCCCTTTGATTGGGAAATTTTAAGGTCTAATCACCTTCTCTTAAACATCTACTGTCTATTTACATGTTTGATTAAATAAGATCAGTTAAACACTGAAAGTGAAATACATAGAGTCTTTGCTCCTGGTATATTTTAAACCGCAGTATAAGAAATGTTTTTAAGTTAGACATTTTAAATGTATCGTTTAAATCTGATGTAATTCACATGAATATATTTATATTTTTCTTTTTAATAATCACGTGAAAATGCTTTTGATGTTTGAAAGGAAATATTATTCGTGCCATTTTAGAATTCACAACAATAGTTAAAATCATCATATCAAAATATACAGAAAATGTCTTGTCTCTAAGTATGATTTTTAATTTTAACTATTTTGCAATGTTACTTCGTCATTTTAAATGTGTCATAATTTCTTTTTCTTGCTGCTTTTAACACATATTAATGTATTTATTATTTAAAAGTTTTCTTTCTCTTTTTGATATAAATAATGTGCATATGACGTCACGCACCCGAAAAAGGATGTATTTCTCAACTTGTGGTTGGCAAAAATAACAATTCTTCGAGAGTTAGTAATTGTTAACGTGTTATTTCCTGCGTATAATACTGTAAAATTAAATTTATCATATCGACGTAAAAATTACATTTAGTTTAGAATTTTCTAATGCAGTTTAATTCGAATTTTTGCCAACCACAAGTTGAGCTGTCTCGAAAAAAGCCAGTTTGTTTACAAACATGCACATTATCTATTCACGTGAAGGTATTTTTATTGCTGGAAAGGAAATATTTTGATTTCCGCTCCTTTAGAATTGGAAACAATAGTTTAAAAGATCATTTAGCAATGTTAAATGTCTCACATAAGTATATATTTTTTTCAGTGTTTGTAATATCTTTCAAATGAGAATTAAATAATTGCTAGTTAATGCAGGAAAATATTAAAATTACGTCATAAAACTATATTTATATGTGAATATTAACATTTATAATTATTCATTCAATTTACATGCTTTTGGTTATTTTAAATATGACGTAATTTTTAAAAGCATTTTAATGAATTCATTATTTTAATATTTTCTTTCTCTTTTAATATTGAAATATAAATATAGTTTTATGACGTAATGTTCAATATTTCCGCTATTAACTTGTAATTATTTAACTTTCATTGGAAAGTTTTTTTGTGTGTGTGTGTGTTTGTGAAAGTCGCGTATAAATATATTTTTTAATCTGAATCGCGTATATTTTTTTTTAATCTGAAGGAAATATTATTCTTTGATCATTTAGCAACAAATTTTAAATAAATCATTTTTTTCTAAAATATGTAAAAAATGTCTGTCAAAATGCTGAAAATTTGAATTTAAAATGGAATTAAATCCTCAAAAAATAAGACAAATTAAAAAACAAAAAAAATGCAGTCAGTACAGCGGAAACTTCTAATGTTTAAAATGTTCTAATTTTTTAAAAAAATTTTATGCATAGATTTTGTTTTTATAAAACTGTTTTAATGGAACGATTTTGACCAACTTTAACATCAAATATCTCTTAAAATAATTATTCGATTTAAAAAATGTCTGCATCAGCCTGTTTACCAAACATTTCTTTATAATGTCACTAATTTTCATGTTTTTATGTGCAGTTTTCTTAATATTAGCAAAGATATACCCTAGATCACGAAAAATGAATTGTCAGCGGTGGTGACAGCGTTATTTGCGTCTGTTTAGAATAGAGAGGTAGAATCTTGAATGAGTGAATCATTGCAATAGGAAATTACTCGAAAATGATAAAAAATCGACGTAAAACGAAAATTATTTTGAAAAATTGCTAAAAGTCACAATTACCCCGAAAAAAATTACTATATTTCAATTCATGCTACTTGAATTTTACAATCAATAATTTTAAAATTGCATTTATCTTCTTTAATAATAATGAAATATCTCCATATCAGACGTCAATTATATATATTTTTTATCATTATAAAAAAAAAAAAAAAAAAAAAAAAAAAAACGTAAAAATGTCATTGAACTTTTATAACAATCTGTAGTGGTCAATCATTCTTTTACGATGTTGACAAGCGTGTCTTTCGAAGAACTTTTAGCAGTAATTTTTGAAAAGGTTATATAATTAAGAAATTTCTGTAAGACTGTTGATTTCTAATGTTCAATTAGATGTCTATTATGTAAGAACGAAGTAATTTACATTGCATTATAATTTGATCCATTTTTTTAAAAGATTTTAATTCAAGTATCTTTGAATACTACTATTACTTACCTATCATACGTAGTGCAGGGTTAAAAATTGTAATCGTTATGAAAATCGAAAAAAAAAAAAAAAAAAAAAAAAAAATGACGGATATACATGTTTCATACACTGGAGATTCCGAAAAAAATATTTTTTAAAAAATAAATGCTTTTCTTCTCGTTGTAAACGCTCTATCTTCCGAACGAATTGAAATAGAGACTTAAAATTTGACGCTTACTTAGTATGTAATTATGGAAAGAAGCCTATTGAATATCAGTAACCTCGATTAACTGGAACTATTTTTTTCAGACTCTCAAAATATTTGTCCCGATGAAAGGTATATAAAAAATAATTTTTTTATTTTGAGTAGTGGCTGCAAAAGACAATAAAAAATATGAATTTTGCATAAAGTATGAAACTGATCTGATAATTAGTTATTGAGATATTTATAATAGTACTAGAGGACCCGACAGACGTTGTCCTGTCACCGACAGACGTTGCCCTTCTTGGCACCGACTCCAGAAAATCAAATAAATGTACGTAAATATGGTAATACGCACGATAAACACTACGCTCTTAATTTAATATCTTATTACAATTATGTAAGGAAATTATTTTTCACTCTTCACTATTTTTTGAAGTCGGTTCAGTTTTTGATAGAAAAGTTTATTTTTTTCTTTTTAGTTAAAAGTTAACAATTGTATGAAGTCGGTTAATCAAAATTATAATACAGGAAATATTATTGTAAAGCATTACACATATGTCAGGAGTGGGGTTCGAACACGCGATCTCTTTCTTCAAGAAGTTGAGCTAAAATCTGGTGCCTTAGACCGCTCGTACATTCCGTCCGCACTCTATTCATCGAACATATTCAACACTTTTAATTAGCGAAAAATCACTAAAAATTAGTTTTTGCCTAATTACTAAAAATGTACTGAATCAATTTCGACGAAATGTGAATCTAAACCATTCTCGAATCAACTGGATCGCACACACAAAATTTCATCAAAATCGGTCCAGTCGTTTAGGAGTTCAATTACATACACACGCACAGAAGATTTTTATATATAAAGATAAGCATTGAAAATTTGAGGTTTTTGCGCCGAAGACATTGCTAAATTAGGAAAATGTGAATTATCTCAGGAACTACTGGATTTAAACAAATTTGCTTAGTACCATTCGATTCAGAATGAGAGAATGCATTAAAATATGTTATCAGTTGAAAAATAACTATAAAAGCGGATTTTTAAGGGAATTTTTAAAAGTTCGTTCTTTTTTCTACTCATCTTAGGGATGGAATTTTCGAAAATCATTTCTTAGCGGCACTGGATGTTATAAGAAGTATTTTTACCTAAATTTTCAAGATTTTTGGTTTGGTAGATTTTTTTGTGGTGTGATTAATACGAAATCATGATTTTCTTTTATATATATGGCACTTATAATTAGCGAAAAATCACTTATTAGTTTTTGCCTAATTACTAAAAAAATACTGAACCAATTTCGATGAAATGTGAATCTAAACCATTCTCGAATCTACTGGAACGCACACACAAAATTTCATCAAAATCGGTCCAGTCGTTTAGGAGGAGTTCAATTACATACACACGCACAGAAGATTTTTATATATAAAGATGAAATTGAAAAATTGAAATTGAAAATTTCAGGTTTTTACGCCGAAGACATCGCCAAATTAGGAAAATGTGAATTATCTCATGAACTACTGGACTTAAACAAATTTGCTTAGTACCGTTCGATTCAGCATGTAAACATACACTAAAATATGTTATCAGATGAAAAATAACTACAAAAGCCGATTTTTAAGGAATTTTTTAAAAGTTCGTTCTTTTTTCTACTCATCGTAGGGGTGGAATTTTCGAAAATCCAGTTTTAGCGGCACTCGATATTATAAGAAGTATTTTTACCCCAATTTTCGAGATTTTTGGTATGGAAGATTTTTTTGTGCTGTGATTAATACGAAATCCTGACTTTCTTTTATATATATTGCACTTTTAATTAGCGAAAAATCACATATTAGTTTTTGCCTAATAACTAAAAAAGTACAGAATCAATTTCGACGAATTATGAATCTAAACCATTCTCGAATCTACTGGAACGCACACACAAAATTTCATACAAATCGGCCCAGTCGTTTAGGAGGAATACAATTACATACACACGCACAGAAGATTTTTATATATAATATAAACAAATTTGCTTAGTACCGTCCGATTCAGCATGTAAAAATGCACTAAAATATGTTACCAGTTGAAAACTAAATACAAAAGCCGATTTTTAAGGAATTTTTTAAAAGTTCGTTCTTTTTTCTATTCATCTTTGGGTGGAATTTTTGAAAATCCTTTCTTAGCGACAATCGATGTTATAAGAAGTATTTTTACCGAAATTTTCAAGATTTTTGGTTCGGTAGATTTTTTTGTGCTGTGATTAATACGAAATCCTGACTTTCTTTTATATATATTGCACTTTTAATTAGCGAAAAATCACTTATTAGTTTTTCCCAAATTACTGAAAAAGTACTGAACCAATTTCGATGAAATGGGAATCTAAACCATCCTCGAATCCACTTCAACACACACACAAAATTTCATTAAAATCGGTCCACTCGTTTAAGAGGAGTTCAATTACATACACACGCATAGATTTTTATATCTATACTAATAAAATCCGTTCGCCTCTGTCTGTCTGCTTGAAGCCGATTACAGTTCGCAACGTGGGCGAGTTGGAAGTCGCGAGAGGTGTCTTTCGATTGGAAATATTCCGGAGAAGTCATTTCGGGCATTTTCGAGACCGTGGGACCAAAATTTAAAAAGTTATGAATTAAAAACCCCTTGGGAATCAGAACGAAAAATGTCCCAAATACCAAACGGCGCTCAAACGGAGCTCCGAGGCAGAACACTGCGCTACCTTGCGGTGAAGAACCTGAACTTTTCCCCTTTGGCTAAAAGAAGAAACAGCCGAAAATCGCTTTTTCTACCGGCGCTAATTGCGTTTTTTTTTGCGCGTTTTTTCTTAAACCATCATGCAGACAGTTTTTAAAGTAGAAAAAAACTGATTACATATTCAGAATCTGCGTAAAAATCTGCTTCTGATGAACTAAAAAATACGGAAAAATGTCTTAAGAGCGCGTAGTGCCCACCGTGCAAAACCAAATATTTTTAACGGGACTATGGGCGCGAAGCGACCATAGTTCCGATCCACAATCTTTTTTTTTTCAAGTGCACGTGGCCCACAGTGCGAAATCACATATTTTTAACGGGACCATGGCTCTTTAATTTACTTTTTTTGTGCTTGAGGATTCGAACAAAAAGACTTGCTTATTAAATGAATTTTTTTGCTTATTATATACTGCTTAATACCGAGGTTCGTTTGGAAAAAGTGGCCCAGCTAGCGGGCGTAGCTCGCTAGTCTATACTAATAAAATCCGTGCGCCTCTGTCTGCTTGAAGCCGATTAAACTTCGCAACGCGGGCGAGTTGGAAGTCGCGAGAGGTGTCTTTCGATTGAAAAAATTCCGGGGAAGTCATTTCGGGCATTTTCGAGACCGTCGGACCAAAATTAAAAAAGTTATGAATTAAAAACCCCCTGGGAATCGGAACGAAAAATGTCTCAAATCCCAAACGGCGCTCAAACGGAGCTCTAAGGCAGAACACTGCGCCACCTTGCGGTGAAGAACCTGAACTTTTCCCCTTTGGCTAAAAGAAGAAGCAGTCGAAAGCCTCTTTTTCTCCCTTTTTGCGCGTTTTTTCTTAAACCATCATGCAGACACTTTTTAAAGTAGAAAAAAACTGATTACATATTCAGAATCTGCGTAAAAATCTGCTCCTGATGAAATAAAAAATACGAAAAAATGTCTTATGGGCGCTTAGTGCCCACCGTGCAAAACCAAATATTTTTAACGGGACTATGGGCGCGAAGCGACCATAGCTCCGATCCACAATCTTTTTTTTTTTTTCAAGTGCACGTGGCCCACCATAAGAAATCACATATTTTTAACGGGACCATGGCTCATTAATTTACTTTTTTTGTGCTTGAGAATTCGAACACCAAGACTTTATTATTAAATGAATTATTTGCTTATTATATACTGCTTAATACCGAGGTTCGTTAAGAAAAAGTGGCCCAGCTAGCGGGCGTAGCTCGCTAGTATAAAGATAAGCATTGAAAATTTCAGGTTTTTACGCCGAAGACATCGCCAAATTAGGAAAATGTGGATTATCTCACGAACTACTGGATTTAAACAAATTTGCTTAGCACCGTTCGATTCAGCATGTAAAAATACACTAAAATATGTTATCACATGAAAATTAACTACAAAAGCCGATTTTTAAGGAATTATTTTAAAGTTCGTTCTTTTTTCTACTCATCGTAGGGGTGGAATTTTCGAAAATCCATTTTTAGCAGCACTCGATGTTATAAGTAGTATTTTTACAGCAATTTTAAAGATTTTTGGTATGGTGGATTTTTTTGTGCTATGATTAATACGAAATCCTGACTTTTTTTAATATATATAGCACTTTTAATTAGCGAAAATTCACTAACTATTAGTTTTTGCCTAATTACTAAAAAAGCACTGAATCAATTTCGACGAAATTTGAATCTAAACCATTCTCGAATCTATTGGAATGCACACACAAAATTTCATCAAAATCGGTCCAGTCGTTTAGGAGGAGTTCAATTACATACACACGCACAGAAGATTTTTATATATAAAGATGAGCATTGAAAAATTCAGGTTTTTACGCCGAAGACATCGCCAAATTAGGAAAATGTGAATTATCTCAAGAACTACTGGACTTAAAGAAATTTGCTTAGTACCGTTCCATTTAGCATGTAAAAATACACTAAAATATGTTATCAGATAAAAAATAACTACAAAGGCCGATTTTTAAGGATTTTTTTAAAAATTCGTTCTTTTTTCTACTCATCGTATGGGTGGAATTTTCGAAAATCCATTTTCAGCGGCACTCGATGTTATAAGAAGTATTTTTACCCCAATTTTCAAGATTTTTGGTATGGTAGATTTTTTTGTGCTATGATTAATACGAAATCCTGACTTTCTTTTATATATATTGCACTTTTAATTAGCGAAAAATCACTTATTAGTTTTTCCCAAATTACTGAAAAAGTACTGAATCAATTTCGACGAATTGTGAATCTAAACCGTTCTCGAATCTACTGGAACGCACACACAAAATTTCATACAAATCGGTCCAGTCGTTTAGGAGGAGTACAATTACATACACACGCACAGAAGATTTTTATATATAAAGATTTTCCACACTCTTCGATTTTTCATGATCCTCTATTTGATTCAAACTTTAATTCAAATATATATTTTAATTGGAAATAAGACCGAGTCAGTAAACTGTTAGTTAATGGGTACATCATTTCTTGGAGTTACACTGTAAAAAACAAAGGTGACAAATCGGTTGCATTTGGCGCCCACGGGTGAAAAGGTGTTACCATTTGACACCCACGGGTTTGAAAATGTGTTTGAGGTGCCATTGGGTGTTTCACGCTAATTAGGGTGCCGCGCAATGCACTGTTGGAAGATTTTCACCCCTTAGTCATTTGCACATGCTGTGTGACATGTATCTTTGCCCTTCAACTTGCTATCACTGATGGATCAACACAGCAATTTTTTCCTACGATGACTATCACCGCTATAAGCTATCCCAATTTCGTTTAGAACTTCGGTCGGCCAACTTTTGGCGAGCTATATTATATAAAGCAACCTTTGAATTTCAGTACATTTGAACATTTCAGGGAAACTTTAAAGGTGAACTTGATGGCCGAGTGGTTAGAGCGCTGAGCTTGTAATCAGACGTTGTGGGTTCGAATCCATCGAAGGCCAAAAGTCGGTTTGTATATTTTTAAATTTTCTATTATTGGGGACTCTGGATTAAGGGTAACATCTTTTCACCCTAATTAAAGGTGCCAATTTGGCACCTTTAGGGGTGTCACCAGTGAGACAAGCCTTTCACGCTTAAAAGGTGCAATGTGTCACCATTAGTTTTAACAGTGTGTAAGAAAGTTTTTTTTTTACTACTTGATAATTACGCCAACCAAAAAACTATCGCCAAATTATAAGATTAAATGCAAATAGTGGCTTATCGTAAATATCACAATCACTTGATAGTAAATACGTTACATGTGTTTGTACATCATAACTTATTTTACATTTGACGTTTTATTAGGTGCATTTCGCCAGCCCCCCCACCAACTCAAATTTTTTCGACAATAATACCAGTCGTTTATACCTCGTTTGTACCCGTTTGTACCAGCAATCTTTTCGTTTGTACCTCATTTGTACTAGAGTAATAAAGAGTTTTTAGTGGGGGTGGCTGAAGAAATGCCAGCCCCCCCACCTCAACATTTAAAAAAATGAATAGTGCCAATCGTTTATACCTCGTTCGTACCCGTTTGTACCAACAATTTTTTCGTTTATACCTCATTTGTACTAGAGTAATAAAGAGTTTTTAGTGGGGGGGCTGGAGAAATGTCAGCCCCCCCCACCTCAACATTTAAAAAAATGAATAGTGCCAATCGTTTATACATCGTTTGTACCCGTTTGTACCAGCAATTTTTTCGTTTGTGCCTCATTTGTACTAGAGTAATAAAGAGTTTTTAGTGGGGGGGCCGGAGAAATGAAAGCCCCACCACCTCAACATTTAAAAAAATGAATAGTGCCATTCGTTTATACCTCGTTTGTACCCGTTTGTACCAGCAATTTTTTCGTTTGCGCCTCATTTGTACTAGAGTAATAAAGAGTTTTTAGTGGCGGGCCGGAGAAATGAAAGCCCCACCACCTCAACATTTAAAAAATGAATAGTGCCAATCGTTTATACCTCGTTTGTACCCGTTTGTATCAGCAATCTTTTCGTTTGTACCTCATTTGTACTAGAGTAATAAAGAGTGTTTAGTGAGGGAACTGGAGAAATGCCAGCCCCCCCACCTCAACATTTAAAAAATGAATTGTGCCATTCGTTTATACCTCGTTTGTACCCGTTTGTACCAGCAATTTTTTCGTTTGTACCTCATTTGTACTAGAGTAATAAAGAGTTTTTAGTGGGGGGGCCGGAGAAATGAAAGCCCCACCACCTCAACATTTAAAAAAATGAATAGTGCCAATCGTTTATACCTCGTTTGTACCTGTTTGTAGCAGCAATCTCTTCGTTTGTACCTCATTTGTACTAGAGTAATAAAGTGTTTTTAGTGGGGGGCGGCTGGAGAAATGCCACCCCCCACCTCAACATTTAAAAAATGAATAGAGCCAATCGTTTATACCTCGTTTGTACCCGTTTGTACCAGCAATTTTTTCGTTTGTGCCTCATTTGTACTAGAGTAATAAAGAGTTTTTAGTGGGGAGCCGGAGAAATGCCAGCCCCCCCACCTCAACATTTAAAAAAATGAATAGTGCCAATCATTTATACTTCGTTTGTACCCGTTTGTACCAGTAATTTTTTCGTTTGTGCCTCATTTGTACTAGAGTAATAAAGAGTTTTTAGTGGGGGGCAGGAGAAATGAAAGCCCCACCACCTCAACATTTAAAAAAATGAATAGTGCCAATCGTTTGTACCCGTTTGTACCAGCAGTCTTTTCGTTTGTACCTCATTTGTACTAGAGTAATAAAGAGTGTTATAGGAGGGGCTGGAGAAACGACCCTCCCCCTCGCCTCAATATTAAAAAAATGAACAGTGCCAATCGTCTATATTTTGTTTGTGCCCGTTTGTACCAACAATTTTTTCGTTTGTACCTCATTTGTACTAGAGTAATAAAAAGTTTTTAGTGGAGGTGCTGTAGAAACAGCCCTTGCCCCTAAATCTTTAAAAATATGCATAAACTCTTATCGTTTATACCTCGTTTGTACGATATACATTTTTTAAAACATTGAGGTAGAAGCTGGTCATTTTCCCCACGCAAAGTGAAAAACTTTTATTACTCTAGGTAAAACTGAAGCATAAATAATTGGCACTATCCGTGCCATTTATAACAACAGTTAATATTGAATGCATGCTTTTTAAATGCTGATTTTTTTAAATCATTCTAGTACAGCTTAAAATCAAACGAAAAGATTGTTAATATAAATGGACACAAAGGAGGTGAAACGATTGGAGCCATTTATTTTTTTAAATATTGAGGGAGGGATTTTCACCGTCTCTCCATCTCCCACGAAAAGCCATTTATTAATCTTGAGCAAATGAGGTACAAACAAGATATAAATAATTAACACTACTTTTTTTTAATTATTTTTTCTATCTTTATAAGAAAAAAATATCGTTTTCGGGAAAATTTTCGAATTCCGGTTTTCGACGGATTTAAAAGCTCTAGGAGTCAGAAATTCCAAAAACCAACAGTGAGTCTATTTGTCTGCATGTGACATAAATTTTGTGGGCACTCTATTTTAAGAACTAATGCATAGAATTTATTAAAAATATATATTTAGTTAGTCTGATATAAATTGTTGCTGATTAGATTTTGGTGTAAATCACACAACAGGTAACGCTGCTATGCTGCCTTTTGTGAGATTACCGTAATAACTATATCCAGAATGTCATCAGACTTCAGATTAAGTTAGTCCTTGACATGAATTGATGTTTTTCTACGTTTTTGTGTAGTCCGCTCGATAGGTGGCTCTGCTATGCAGCATTATTTAAAAATTTCTGCAATCGCTCAATCTTCAGGTATAATGCACAAATTTTCATGAATTTGGTTAGTTCGTGACATGAGTTGACATTTTCTACATTTTGGTGTAAATTGGTTAATAGGTGGCGTTTCTATGCTGTATTTTTTTAAGAATTCCTCAATAGTTCTATTTCAAGAACTAATTCACAGATTTCCACCAAACTTCAGATTCGATAAGTCCTTGACAGGAATTTATGCTGTTTATATTTTGTTGTAAATAGCTCTTCAGTTGGCGCTGCTATACAGCATTTGTTACGATATCTGCAACAACTCTCAAGAACTAAAGCACGAATTTCTATCCAAATTCAGATTCAGTTAATCGTTGACATGAATTGGTTTTGTATACATTTTGGTGTGAATCGCCTAACAAGTAACGCTGTTATGCTGCATTTTTTAGGATTTACACGATTTTAGCGATGTTCATAACTCAAGAACTAATGCATGGAACTTCATATCTTTAAAATTCTCTTGATGGGCATATATTACAATTTAATTTTGGCACTGTAATGGAAAATTTCGAAAATTTAACATGTATGAGATGGAAGAAAGTTTTGGGATTGCTATTAGCGACCAGTTTTAAAAAGGATACTTTCCATTTCTCCAGCCCTTTTCCCTAATTTTTTTTCTAAATTCCTAATATATATATATTTTTTTTACTATTAATTTTTTTCAATATTCTACTAAAGCTGAGGTACAAACGAAAAGACTGTTGGTACAAATGAATACAAAGGAGGTATAAGCGATTTCGTTATTTATTATTTCAAATATTGAGACAGGGATCTGGAGTTTCTCCATCATCACACAAAAAAACGCTTATTACACTGGTAAAAATAAGGTATAAAAGGGTTATAAAAGACTGGGGCTATCTATGTTTTTTTTTCCTATTTTAATATTGAAATGTGCGCTTCCAGTGTCCTCAACTTAGTAAAAACTTTTATTATTCTAGTACAGATGAGATAGAAATGAAACCACTGTTTTTACAAACGAGTACAGTTAAGATATAAACGATAGGAGCAATTCATTTTGTAAAATTCTAAAATTGGAGCTTCCCGTTTCTCCAGCCTCCCCTACCCCCACCTCATTAAAAGTTCTTTATTATTCTAGTAATGTTGATGTACTAACTAAAAGAGTGAAGTATAAACGATAGGCTGTACTTATTTTTTTAATACTGAGGTGAGTGCTAGTCGATTGACCAGAACCCCTCCCCGTTTCCTCTAAAAAAATTATTATTCTAGTACAAATGAGGTGTACATGAAAATATTGAATGCACAAACGGGCACTAATGAGGTAAAAACAATTTGCGCTATTCAGTATTTTAAATATTAAGGCAGGAAGCTGGCCGTTTCTACAGCCCCCCAAATACAAACTGTTTATTACGCTGGGACAAATGAGGTACAAACGAAAAGATGGTTGGTACAAACGGGTACAAATAAGATATAAACGATTGACACTGTTCATCTTTTTAAATATTAAAATGGGTGTTTCTCAGCCCCTCCGCCCAATAAAAACTCTTTGATATTCTAATACAAATGAGATACAAACGAAAAGATTGTTGGTACAAACAGGTACAAACGAAGTATAAACGATTGCCACGGTTCATTTTTTAAAATATTGAGGTGGAGGATTGACCGTTTCTCCAGCTCCCCCACTAAAAACCTTTTATTACTCTAGTACAAATGATGTACAAACGAAAAGAATTTTGGGTAAAACTATTACAAACGACGTATAAACGTTTGGCACTGTTCATTTTTTAAAATATTAAGGTGGGAGGCTGGCTGTTTTTCCCGCCCCCCCCTACTAAGAATTCTTTATTACTCTAGTACAAATGAGGTACAAACGAAAATATTGTTGGTACAAACGGGTACAAACGAGGTATAAACGATTGGTACCATTCATTTTTTTTAAATGTTGAGGTGGGAGGCTGGCCGTTTCTCCAGCCCCCCCCCCCCCACTAAAAACTATTTATTACTCCAGTACAAATGAGGTACAAACGAAAAAATTACTGGTACAAACGGGTATAAACGAGGTATAAACGATTGGCACTATTCATTTTTTTAAATGTTGAGGTGGTGGGGCTTTCATTTCTCCAGCCCCCCCCCCCCCCACAAAAAATCTTTATTACTCTAGTACAAAAGAGGTACAAACGAAAAGATTGCTGGTACAAACGGGTACAAACGAGGTATAAACAATTGGCACTACTCATTTTTTTAAATGTTGAGGTGGGGGGGCTGGCATTTCTCCAGCCCCCCCCCCACTAAAAACTCTTTATTACTCTAGTACAAATGAGGTACAAACGAAAAAATTGCTGGTACAAACGGGTACAAGCGAGGTATAAACGATTGGCACTATTCATTTTTTTTAAATGTTGAGGTGGGGGGGCTGGCCGTTTCTCCAGCCCCCCCACTAAAAACTCTTTATTACTCTAGTACAAATGAGGTACAAACGAAAAGATTGCTGGTACAAACGGGTACAAACGAGGTATAAACGACTGGTATTATTGTTGAAAAAATTTGAGTTGGTGGGGGGGCTGGCGAAATGCACCTCGTTTTATTTGTATTTTTATTAATCTTTTCCTAATTTATTTATTCTTTCGTTATCTATATCTATATTATAAAGAAGTAAAGTTTGTTTATTTGTTGGTTTGTCATCTCCTATGGAACTATCGAACCGATTTCAAAAGTAATGGTGCCAAAATGATGGTGTTTGCTCAGACTCAAACATAGGCTATATCTGATGTCGATGCCGTTAAATTCAAAGGAGGTGCAAAAGCAAAATACTTTCTAAAATTGCTATTTTTGTATTAATGAAGTGTCTAGCAGCATGAAATTTAATTTATTAATTGCTTATATGATATAAATGATCACTAAGGACACATGCTTAAAAAATAAGAAATTTAAAATGTCTGAAAATGTGCGAAAAGCGTTCTAAAACCGTTCTAAATAGCAATTTTTATACAATCTCGGAAAGTAACGAACCGATTTAAGAAATAATGATGTCACAATGATGGTGGCAATCCTTGCTCGAACATCTTATGTCGGTGTCACAATCCCAAACTTGAAGCAGGAGCAAAAGACGTTCGATAAATGCAATTTTTGTGTTACTGGTAGTCCTAGTAGCATAAAACATAGCATGGTAATTACTTATGAAATATAAATCATCTCTAAGAAAATCACCTCAAAAATTCGAGGTTTAAGAGGGTGTAAAAATGCACGAAAACCATCCAAAAAACGTTCTATATGGCGATTTGTAATAAATCTTGCCAAGTTTCGTAATTTTTGATGAGTAATAGTAGTCAACAGATTTGCGAGATATCATCAGTTCGTGACAAGCTTGGCGACATTTGACGACAGAATCGAGTCCCTCCGATGGCAATCCTTTGCAATTTCATTGTGTCTCCGTAGATTTTCATTGTGTCATTTCTAAATCGTTAGGCTCATTTCAAAATTTTTACTTTTATCTATAAATATATCCTAAAGAGGTGGAGTTTGCTCATTTGTTGTGGCTAATCTTTAGAACTATTGAACCGATTTCAAAAGTAATGGTACTAAATTAATGGTGTTCGTCCCGATTAAAACATAAGACATATAGGCTATATCTTATGTCGATGCCACTTCAATGATATAAAAAGTTTTTAGATTATATGCCAGTTCTAATTTTTTGACCGAATTTTTACATGATTTTTACGATTATTTTTTTTTCACACACAAACTGAGAATTTGGTTGTTCTAATCAAAAAGAAAGAAATGTTGGCTACATCTGCCAAAACGGAAACCTCTCTAAAAGAGAATTTCTCTGTTTCATACCATTTCCAATTTAACTGCTTTATAACACGTTGAAAGGCTAGAAAAGATTTTTAACAGTTTTTTTTCTTTTTTTTTACGACAAATAACATGTTTGTTTCTGTAAGATACAATATATACTATTTGGAAATTTGAATATATTATTCTGTAATAATTATACAGGGGGGAAGAATTACATACTAAAATTGATTTTTAGATAAAACCACTTACATGCTTCTGATGCACAAAACATTATATAAAATTTGTCGTTGACATAGTTATATAGAACTAGCTAAAAAATTATTTAAACACAAAATTTTTCATTTTCAATCATATATCAAATCTTTTTGTTCTTTTTCGAACCTTGATTTCCTTCCTAAATACGGATTATATTCTCTCGGAAAAATCTCACTTTCGAGCCCATATCCTAAAAATGTAGATAATTGATCGTCATAAGCAACACCATCAAATCTTCTAATACTTATTTTAATATTTCATAAGCTTCTTAAAACACTATACAATCTTACATCTTATAAAGAACCATTTTGTTTCGGAATCATTACATTTAGTTTATGAACTCAATCTATCTAATACTTGAATATCTTTGTAAAATATTTAACGTGAGAGATTTAATCAAAGAGTCACTTTCTGAGGTATATTTAAGAGGGGGAACACGGATATATTTATGAAGAGATTTCTGTATGAGTTGCTAAAGAGATTGATTTAGGAAACGTAATTGAAATCCGGGCATTTTCATATTGATGCATTTATTAAGTACATTCGTTAAAGATAGGATATTCACGAACACGCTCATAAATGGCGAGATTATTTAAACCGGAAAATTTAAGATTTTATATGTGGAAAATTTAAGCTTTTGTAGGCTTTTAAAATATTTCCGATCGTAAGCATTCTGTTCGCGAAGCCCTCTCATAAAATGTTCGTTTTCTTCTATGCTTCAATGATATAAAAAGTTTTTAGATTATATGCCAGTTCTAATTCTTTGCCCTAATTTTTACATGGTTTTTACGGTTTTTCTTTTTCATACACAAACTGAGAATTTCGTTGTTCTAATCAAAAGGAAAAGTTGAAAGATAAGAAAAAATAAATATTGACTTGACGATATATTTATCAAGATTTAAACCTGTGTAAAAGAGAATTTCCCTGATTCATGCCAGTTCCAAAGCATCTGCTTTATAATACGTAGAAAAGCTAGAAAATATTTTTAACGGCTTTTTTTATGACAAATGATATGCTTGTTTTTGTAAGATACAATATATGCTATTTATAAGTTTGAATATATTATTCTGTAATAATTACACATCTTAGGGGGGAAAGAATTACTTACTTAAATTGACATTTAGATAAAACCACTTATATGATTCTGATGCATAAAACATTATTTAAAATTTGTCGTTGACATAGTTACACAGAACTAGCTAATAAATTATTTAAACACAACATTTTTCATTTGCAATCATATATCAATCTTCTTCTTGCTCTTTTTTCGAACCTTGGTTTCCTTCGTAAATACAGATTATATTTTCTTAGAAAGTCTTCACTTTCCATCCCATATCCTAATAATGTAGGTAATTGGCCGTCATAAGCAACACCAACAGCATTAAATCTTCTAATACTTATTTTAATATTTGATAAGCTACTTAAAGCACAATATGATTTACATCTTATAAAGCACCATTTTGTTTCGGAGTCATTACGTTTAGTTTATGAATTCAATCTGTCTAATACTTGAATATCTTTGTAAAATATTTAACGTGAGAGATTTAATCAAAGAGTCAATTTCTTAGGTATATTTAAGAGGAGGAACACGGATATATTTATTAACAGATTGCTGTATGTGTTGTAAAGAGATTGATTTAGGAAGCGTAATTGAAATCCGGGCATTTCCATATTTATGTATTTATTAAGTACATTCGTTAAAGACAGGATATTCACGAGCACGCTGATAAATGGCGAGATTATTTAAGCCGGAAAATTTAAGCTTTTATACGCGGAAAATTTAAGCTTTTGTATTCTTTTAAAATATTTCCGATCGTAAGCATTCTGTTCGCGAATCCCTCTCATAAAATGTTCCTTTTCTTCTATGCTTCAATGATACAAAAAGTTTTTAGATTATATGCCAATTCTAATTCTTTGACCTAATTTTTACGACCTTTTTTTACAATAAACAGAGAATCTCTTTCATTCTAATCAAAAAGAAAATTAGAAAGATAAAAAAAAGAAAGAAATATTGGCAAGAGTGTGGTGGTATAATCATGATCACCCCCATAATGGAGAAAATTGTGTTTAGTAAAATTTCATTTCATGCCTAAATATTAACCTCTTAATGTATTTTTCATTTTAGACATTCTTTGTCACTAGTTTAAAGCATTTTTGATATCCAAATAACAATTTGAAAAAAGTCTACCAAAATGTTTAATAAACGGAGATTTGTGGGTTTGGAGTTCTAATGATCTTAATTACCCCAAACTTTAGTGATTAAGAGCTTTTGATGGCGTAATTATAACCATCGTTTTAACTTTAAAAAAGGGGGGCTATAAGAATTAAAACTTTTAAGAAGTGTTCTTAAAAGGTGTAAATTACTTTCTATGTACTAAAAATACCACTTTTCCAAACAGAAAAAATAACAATGTTGAAAATGTATAAAGTGATCATAATTACCCCTCCTTATCCTAGGTCATCTAAAACGGAAACCAATCTAAAAGAGAATTTCTCCGCTACAAACAGGGCCGTAGCTAGAAGTGAACAATAGGGGGGGGGGGGGCTCTCAAAAAAAATTTTGTCTCTCTCTGACGCAGAAAGATAAATTAGAGCATATTCACATTGTAGGTACTATGTTTCTTATTAAACTGTTGTATAAACTTTATGTTATGCTTAGAAAACTATGTGATGATGAAAATTTTGAGTGAATAACTGGTACAAAATTAAACATCATGCTATCTTCATACGTACAAATAGGATGAGGGAGGTGTTGAAACACTTATTTATATACAATTTAGTAATTTTGCAAAACTCTGAAAGGGTCTCAAAACTAAATTAGTTTTTTTAACAGAATTTCATTTGAATTTTCGGAACAGAAATTCATTGAGTGACCTTGGAATATTTTCCAAGGGGGGGGGGGGCAAAATATTTTAGGGGGGCTAAGCTGCGCATAGCGCCCTCTTAGCTACAGCTCTGGTTACAAACCAATTCCAATTTAGCTGCTTTAAAACACGTGGGAAAGCTAAAAAATATTTTAAAGAATTTTTTTTTTTTTTTTTTTAATGAAAACAGCATTCTTGTTTTTGTAAGATGCAATGTATACTATTTAGCAATTTGAATATACTATTCTGTAATAATTAAGGATATTAGGGGAAAAGAATTACACATTTAAATTGATATTTACATAAAACCATCTACACGCTTCTAATATATAAAACATGTAAAATTTTGTCTTCGGAAGAATTATACAGGACTAGCTAATAAGTTATTTAAGCGCAATATTTTTGGTTCGCATTGCTACCCTAAAATCTTTTAATACTTATTTTAATATTTCATAAGCCATTTAGAACATCTGTAATTTTTTCAGATTTTTCGGAGTATGCCGGTATGGAGATCTTCCTTGTTAGATGTTTTACTGTCTGTGGAAAAGCTTAGAAAATATTTTTAAAAGCTTTTTTTAAATAGCAAATGGCATATTTGTCTTTGAAAGATAGAATAGGTACTACTTGTTTATCCCGTCGACCAAAAATCTACTGCCAAACTACAGGAATAAATGTCAATAATGGATGATCGTAAATGTAATATTTACTTGACATTAAACACAATATACATGTTTATTACCTCATCAGTGATTTTTAATTCGACTTTTTTATTAGTACTTTTATTAATGTTCCACTAATTTATTTGTTTTTTGGTTATTTAAACAAAAAATTATGATAATTTGCATAATTTGGCTAATATTTTAGCGATTTGTATAATGTGGCGAAATTGGTCGACGGGATAACACAGTAGTACCATAGCATATTTATTTAGAAGTTTGAATATATCATTCTCTGATTATTACATGGCCTAGAGGAAAATAAAACTACATATTTAAATTCATATTTAAACAAAAGCACCTACACACTTTTAATGGACAAAATAGTATCTAAAATTTGTTATCAGCGTAATAATTTAGAAGTAGCTGATAAATAATTTTAATACAACATTTTTCGTTCACTTTCATACATCAAATCTTTCAATACCTAATTTAATATTTCATAAGCCATTTAAAACACAATACGATTTACATCTTACAAAGGAACATTTTGTTTCGCAGTCATTACGCTTAGTTTATGAATCCAATCTGTCTAATACATGAATATCTTTGTAAAATATTTAAAGTGTAGGATTTAATCGGGGAGTCATTTTCTGAGATATTTAAGAGGAGGAACAGTAATTTATAAACAGTCTGCTGTATGCGTTGTGAAAGAGATTAATTTAGGAGACGTAATTGAAATCCGGGAAGTTTCAGACCAATATATTTATTAAATGCATTCGTTAAAGACAGTGTATTCACGAGCACGTTCATAATTGGTAAGATATGCCAGAAAATTTAAGATGTTATACGCGGAAGTTTTCAGTTTTTATACGCTTTAAAACATTTTCGATCGTAGGCATTTTGTATTCAGATAATATTTCACGTGCCCCTCCCATAAAATTCTCTTTTTCTTTTTTCTTTCTTTTCTTTTTTTTTTTTTTTTTTTTTTTTTTTAATAATGTAAAAAGTTTTGATAATATGGGCCGCTTCTAATTCTTTGAGCTAAAATTCATCTGATTTTTACGGTATTGTTTTCGTACATCAAACAGAGAATTTCATTATTCCTATCAAAAAGAAAAGCTGAAAGATAAAAAAGAAAGAAATATTGACTTGTTGATATATTTGTCATGACGGAAACCTGTCTAAAAGAGAATTTCTCTGTTCTGCCAATTCCAATGCAGCTGCTTTATAATATGTTTAAAAGCTAAAAAAATATTTTAAAAGTTTTTTTTAATGACAAATGGCATGTTAATTTTTGAAACGCACATTATATATTATGTAAAAAATTGAATATGTCATTCTTTTTACATATCTTAGAGGAAAATAATTATATATTTAAATTAATATTTAGATAAAACCACCTACACACTTCTAATGGGACACATATTATTTAAAATTTGTCTTCGTCATAGTTATATAGATAAAAGAAGCTAATAAATCATTTAAGCACAAAATTTTTTGTTCGTATTTATTCTTCAAATCTTTCAATACTTATTTTAATGTTTCATCATTTAGTTAAAATACAATACAATTCACATTTTATAAAGGAACCCTTGTTTCATAATCATTTCGCTTAATTTATGAATTCAATCTTATTCATGAATATCTTTGTAAAATATCTGATGCATACGATTTAATCGAGGAGTGAAAGCGAGGAGTGAAAAAAAAGCCGTACGGTAATTGGTACCGTAATTGGACAGCAAACAAACCAGAGAAAAGGAAACATATATAATAAGAAAGTTTATACACAAATACATATTTACAAGGAGTAAGTCACTCCCTGCTCCACGTGGGCAAGAAAAAAATTGAACGTTTTAAAAAAATGGGAGGGGGGGAAGGGAGTGTCCCGCCGAAATAAAGCCTCTACCGTTAAGAGCCCACACTACTGAGAGAAAAAGACCCGGATGATAATGTTAAGTCTATGGGGACGTTCTTTTCAAATATCTCGCGCAAATTTTAATATTTTTACGTGACTTTTATTTTTCATAGGAGAGCTGAGGACGATGTACAACCGGGCTAGTTTTTACTTTTTCGATTTTGGTTATATATTTTTTATATTATGATAGTTTCAATTTCAGAACCGGATCAAACCGGTTTCAAAAATTAAAGTAATTAAAAAAAATTAAAACCAAAATTGAAAAAGTAAAACCAGCCCGGTTGTAGATCGTCCTCATCGATCCTATGTAAAAAAAATCATGTAAAAATATTAACATTTGAGCGAGATATTTGAAAAGAACGCCCCCATAGACTTAACATTATCATCCGGGTCTTTTTCATTCAGTACACTCTTAAAACGAAAGAGTGGATTTGGCTTCTCAGGAAAGAGCTGTAAATTTATTGAATCGTGAATGAGTTGTTTTTTAAGTGCTTTACTCATGTTGATTTAGATTGCTTATTTAAATAATTCATCTTGATTTAAATTGTTTAAAAACAACTCACTCACTTGAGTTCTTTCAACTCTTTATGAGAAGCTGCCTTTCATAACTTAAGATGAGCGAATTTCGGCTCAACATGAGTTACTTTTTGGCTGGCATTTTAAGAGAGTATTTTGCACTTAAGGGTGTTCTTAATTGCTCCGCTCAACAAGCGCAAAACGTTTTGACACATTTACAAATTCATTTTTTAACAGAAATATATAAAATTGGAATGCCTGACTATGGGAGCGATTTCGAATCGAACTTATTTTTCCATTTTATGATAATTAAATTACCTATTCAGTTCTAAGCTATTTCGATCACGAAATCACTCGTTTTTCTCCTGCTTTTCGACCGGTTTTTCTGCTTTCGTCGGGAAATGTGCTTAAGAGTGTCAACTTTGAAGGCTCGTTATGAAAAATCTATTGTGTTTTTTTAAAAACTGAAAATTGAGTGCCATTAGACAGTTTCTGAATAACAACACTTGCTATTTTCATGCATTTCCGAACAAAAATAAATTAAAGCATGTGTCACAAAGTTGCCCTTTTTGATTTAAGAACACCCTTAATAGCCAAAAAATAGCTGCTTATATATGACTTGAAATATACGATGTGGTGTGGCATATCTTTAGCCTATACCTGGAAGACAATAGCAACAATATTATCCCAGGCTTTAATGATGGTGGCCTGCATTTCAGCCACAAACTTCAACTGTCTGCCATTGGCATTTAAAGCTCTACTGCACTGTAAAAAAAAAGTGTCGATCTACTAAAAAAACTTTAGTGATCCTTGTAATTACTAAAAAAATTTTAGTAATCTTAGTCGGTTACAAGAAAATCTGTAAGAATTACTAGAAAAAAGTTAGCAACGAATAGAGTTAATAATTTTATATTTTTAATAGCTATTACTAAAACTCACTTGGTGTGGCCTTGATAGCATAGTGGTTATAGTAACGGACTCCAGGCTTAAACGTCCCAGGTTCGATACTGGCCACTGCCAAATACGCCCCGAATGTATGCAGTGTAAGTACTCGTTAATAAAGGGATTATGAATATCCTGACGGAGCAGTAGCAATGTTTGGTGCTGCCATCTATTGCGGTTTTGCCGAAAATCTTCCGCTCCAGAAGTCAGGAAGCTCCTACCCTTCAAGCCTACGTAATGGTTATAGAAAATAATTTTGGAGTTATTACTAAAATTTGCTTGGTGGCTCATACTAAAAAATTTTAAGTTAGTTATACAAAAAATTCTTTTGTTCAGTTTACAAAAGAAATGCTTGTTTCGCTTGCCAAAAAAAAAAAAAGTTTGTAATGGTTACTAAAAAATTCTGTGGAATACAAATTTACTAAAAAATTTTTAGTAACCTCTTGAATTTTTTTTTTTTTTTTTTTTGCAGTGTGGGGGATAATCCCACACATTTTATTGTGGACTGAGATAAAGAATGGGGCAGACCATTCCATGACATGTCCTCAATTATCCATAAACTATTCCTAGAAGGATTTTGCATAGGTTACTGAGACTTTTTATTTATTTATTTATTTATATATTTTTGCTAGAAATTCCAACTTAGGCTACCAGTTCCCTCTGCAATTGGCAATAAATGGGTTTCTAGCAATTTTTGGTAATCCACACTCAATAAATTCTTCCGCTTTCACTTTTATTGTACTTATGTTATTTCCAAACGTAAATACTGTACGATTTCAATCGTTACATGATGAAACAGAAATAAAATTAACTTTAGGATGAAATTTATTTGAAAAATAACTGTCAATTTAGCGACTTTTTAAATTTTTTTCAAGCATGAATTATTTTTCAAATCTATTTCAAACAATTTAAAGAATAGAGGGAAAAAAAGATAAATCATAATATTAGATTATGCATAGAGTGCAGTATTTTGTCATTAAACTTAAATCTGCTAACCAAAAACACAGATATTCAGTTTATGTAGAACATAAATTTAAAATTATGTCAAATTTCTTTTAAATATGTTTTGAATCAGATTATGATAGGAATTATATTTCATTATTTTTTAAGAATGCACTAGATATGTTGCTTTATACCAAGGAAAGTATCTTCGTTTGTGAAAATGGAGCAACTATTCCAGTTATGGAAAGGGAATAAGGAAACCATGCAAAGAAATTATCAGTCGAAAGCATTAAAATTCTGTGTCATCTGCAAATTGTACTAATATTATTGAAAGATATTTTCACTATTTTTACATAAAAACTAATAGTTTTAAACAATGGGTGCGTTTTAAAAAATGAAATTGAAACGAAGAATTATTAGTGAGGGCATTTTAAAGCTTTTTTTAACGTCGAATTTCGACGGGTTCATCTCGTTTCTATTTAAAAAAGCTCTTACAAATATTTTCTAGATTTTGTAGTCAATCGAAAAGACCCGTTCGCTAATGCTTATCCCATGGAAAGAATTTATAAAGCTATTTGGGGTGATTTTCAATATTTTTAAAGGATTTTTCTTTTGCATTGGATTGTTGAGATCGATCTCTACAAAGGATTTTTTTTTCTTTTTCGATTTTGTTTACAAGCATTTTTAAGAAAGACACTTTCATTTTTTGGCACTGGTTTCGAAAGTAAAAGTATTCTCATTAAAACAATCTAAATTCAAATAAGAAAAATAAAAAACTGTCGTAGATTCAGATATTCAATGCAAATAATAATAATAATAATAATAATAATAATAATAATAATAATAATTTAAAATTATTGAAATGCGAATGAGATATCGTTATAAATTTCTTCCCTAGGATTAGCCTTAATGAACGGTTTTTTCGCATGACCAAAGTAGCTCCTTAAGGGGACAGTGGATACTGAAAATCATCAAATTCAATTAAAAAATCAATTTTTCATTTTTTTTTCGAATAAAGTAACTTATGTATAACTTAAATATATAAGTATACGTATAGGAAATGATGCTTTATTAGTATCATAGCTTAACTTGTAAAATATAGTTTTAAATATGCATGCGTACTTTAAAACTATTTTCTCAGATGGAAAATTTTGCACACTTATGAAATTTGAAATGTTCCATTAGCATTCCTAATTATCAGATTATTTTAAAATTTTCACTGTACACCCCTCATATAACAATAAATAAATTTTGACATAAATAGTTTCATTTAAGAAATATTTTAATGTGAATGTTTGCTACATAATACGAAAATTATCGTTATTTTACATGAAAAAGTAGAATATTCTTATAAAAAATATTTTTCTTCTTTTTACGCACGTGAAATTTTACAATTTATGCTATTTTTTTTTTCTAATAACCTAAAAGAACCTGATCAAAGAAAGAGACATGTTATATTCAAAAGAAATGCACATGGGGCATTTTAAAATATAACAGTTATTCAGTATTTAAAATTTTCAAAAATTTAAAAATTTAAAAACTTTTTATTTTTTTAATACCAAATTTTGAATTTAGCTGTTTGAATTGCCATTAACATTTAACAAGTCTACCAAATTTAAAGTGAATCAGTTGGAAATTAAGAGGTTTGGTTTTTAGTGTCCCCTGTCCTCTTAATTGGTAAGAAACCGAGTAAATTTCTAGTTTTCCGTTTTGGTAGATATATCGTTAACGCAATATATTTTTATTTATTTATTTATTATTATTATTATTATTATTTTTAATTGTGATTATGAAAATTTCTGTTTGAGTCAATATTCAGTCATAAAATTAAGAATGTAGTTAAAGATCAATAACTTATATGAGGCACCCAGAAGTCAAGGGTTGTAAGTGAGAAAATTGGAAAAAATGGAGTAAGTGCTCAGACGACCTGGAAATAAGCTTTTTCTTTGCGGGTAAAGAAATATAAGAGATTTCCGAATTATGTGCTTATTACAAAGATAAAACACTTTTTCTGAAAAATAATCAATACTGATTAATAATAAATTTAAAGAAAATTGTACTCTACATTTTTACAGTTATTGAAATAAGAGTTCAAAGGCCACAATATAACATGTGACAGTTTACTAATTCATTTCAATCATTGGCGTTCAAATTTAACGTCAATTATCTTTAAACTGAATTTACTCAAGATCGAATTTTTCTCACTTGTACCCCTTAGATTTTGAGGTCGTCATATAGAGGGTGTCCTTAAACTCATGGTACATACGCTAGGGGGTGATAGAACACATCAAGACGAGTAATAATAAATGGGAAACCAAGGGTCCCAAACGGTTTCCAAAGGAGATAGCCGCCATTAAAGTTTAGGGTCCAAAATTTCAAATAAACATAAAAACGGAAAAATTGGTCGATTGATTTGCGGTTTTCACTAAAATTAACCTTTATGTCAGTATTTTCTTGAAAATAAATTACAAAGATAAATTTTGAAAAATGCCGATAGAGGGCGCTTTAGACTTTGGCGTAACGAAAAACTATTTTTTGCCATTATTTTTTGCATCTAATTAAATGGTTTCGTAAGCTCAGATTTAAACTTAAATTTTGAGCTCAAAATCTCAATAGTTGGAAATGGTTAAGTAGCACAAACTGAACTGTGTTCAGAGGGTTCAAATTTCAAATAATTATAAAAAACGGAAAAAATTGATCAATTCGTTTGCAGTTTTAAATAAAACTATTCTTTAAGTCCGTATCTTCTTGAGAATAAATTTTTAAGATAAATTTCAAAAGATTCCGTTAGAGTGTGCCTTTAACTTCAGAGTAACCAGCAACTAATTTTAACCGTTATTTTTTGTATCTAATTAAATGCTTTCAAAAGCTTATTAAATGTTTTCGAAAGATTTAAAATTTTGAGCTCAAATTTTGAATCTTTGGGAGGGGGGGGGTTAAGAAGCGCAAACTGAAGTATATCCCGAAGTTCAAAATACTGATTGTAATCAGTATAAGATGGAAATAAATTTAAAATATCTGCTTTATGAAAATTTCATACAAAAATTTGAGCGTCTTTAAATTAAAATCAACAGTGTAAAGGAAACGAAAAAGACCATAAATGACTCCCTTTTGAAACGGGAGATAATGTCTGCGATTCAGCCATTTGAAGTGTCTTAAATTCAGTCGCAAAAATGTCTGAAAAAAATGACACTTTAAAATGTCTGAAAATTGAACACCCCTTTTTCAGACACTTAAGTGACTGAATTTCAGACATTTCTGTTTGTAGTTTACGGTTTTGTGTTATTAAATGTTAGTAATAAGTACAAAAGATCCTGCACATCTTAATAATCATGAATCTATTCATAAATATTCAATCTTTAACAAATATCTTTAATAATTACACCAATCTGAAACTGTTTGAATTCCAATTAAATCTCCTAAATCAATCTCTTTGGAAACGCGATTTATTAATCACTATTGCTTTTCTTAGCTATCTCAGAAAGCGACTTCTCGATTAAATCTTACACTTTAGATATTTTACAAAGATATTTATGAATTATATATTCAATTCATAAACTAAGTATAATGACTCCAAACCATTCTCCGGTAAGGTGCAAGTCGACTTATTGTATTTTACGTAGATGATTAAATATTAAAACAACTATTAAGGAATTCAACGAGCAACAATTGAAGACTTTCTTTCTGTTTGTTTAAGCGGATATGAAAAAAGAAATGTTTTTGAAAAAGGTATTCTAAAATATCCACACGTAAATAGGTAAATTCGCAAAAGTTTTAAAAGTTGAAATTCTTATTTTTTAACACTCTCTAACAAATTTGAAAAATGTTGATGCATCCAGTTTATCTGTTCGTATGTTGACCTCTAACTCCCATTAATATACTAGGATTCTTGTGCTATTCTGATTGATAAACTTTATTTAGACTTCTAAAAGCATATTTGGTTTTGTATATGAAGAATGTAGGATTAATAGTTCCTTCACAGGGTCACTCAAAGGAATCCATTATATTATGGCTTTTTTTTTGGGGGGGGGGAGGGGGAATTATTTGATGAGTATTTTAAAGAGATTACAATTAATTTCAAATTTGTACAAACCGATATAAAAATCACTCAATTTCATTACAAGATGATTACGACAGAAAAGCGCATTTATAGCATTTCTTGTTCATTTGCAATGACACACAAAAGAAATCGGTTACAGTACAGTCAATCAAGCTAACTTTGACTTATCACAGTAACTCTGGGCTAAGAGAGAAAAAGATTAAATATGCTACATCACTTGAATTAAAGGCAAAGTTTTGGTTTCAAAATATTGATAGTGGTACTAGTGTGAAATTTGAAATTCATTGGAAATAGTTTGTTAAGATTCCACATGTCGCAATGGATCAAAGTTTTGTAAAGATGGAGCAAAGTTACCCTAAATTTGGCGTAAAGTTACCCTGATTCATTGCACTATCTTCGAGTAATAATTGCTGGAAGTGCGTTTTAAAATTCGGCATGCACTTTAATTTTTTTTTCATTTATTATAACTATCATTATTATTTACATTGTAGAGATTATTGGACGGATTATAGATTCTTAGAGATTTAAGGGACTGCAGAACTCTATCCTACGATTAGGTGTTTCACATGCGGATAAAAGTACAGAGATTCCTGCACATCTTACTAATCATGAATCTACTCATAAATATAGTCTTTAATAATTGTCTATATTTACTACACCTATCTGAAACTGTTTGAATTCCAATTAAATTTCCTAAATGAAACTCTTCAGAAACGCGTAGAAAAGTCTCTTTATTAATTGCTATTATTTCTCTTAGCTATCTCATAAAGCAACTCCTCGATTAAATCCTACACTTTAAATATTTTACAAAGACATTTATGCATTATATATATTGCTTTCCATAAATTAAGTATAATGACTCTAAAACAATATCTTTTGTTTATAAGATGCATATCTACATATTGTGTGTTACGTATGTGAATACGTATGTTATAGCATGTGAATGGAGAAGAGTGGGGTGGTATATGTGTAAGAGACTTTGGCCAGTCGCAAAAAATGGCTGAAAAAAAATAAGACATTTTAAAATGTCTGAAAATTGAACACTCCTTTTTCAGACATTTAAGTGACTGAATTTCAGACATTTCTATTTATAGTGTACGGTTTTGTGTTATTAAATGTATGTAAAAGTACAAAAGTTCCTTCACATCTTACTAATCATGAATCTGCTCATAAATATTCAGTCTTTAACAAATGTCTTTAACAATTACACCCATCTGAAACTGTTTGAATTCCAATTAAATCTCCTAAATCAATCTCTTTAGAAACCTGTAGAGAAATCTCTTTATTAATTCTTAGCTATCTCAGAAAGCGACTCCTCGATTAAATCCTACATTTAAGATATTTTACAAAGATATTTAAGCATTGAATCCATATATTAAGTATAATGACTCCTAAACAATGTACTCTGTTGCAAGATGCAAATCTACGTATTGTGTGTAAGTAGATGATTAAATATTAAAACAAATATTAAACAATTCAGTCCGTTACAACTGAATTTTTCGTCCTGTTTGTTTTAGTGGACAGTAAAAATTAAATATTTTTGAAATAGATAAATTCACAAAAGTTTTTTAATTTGAAGTTCATACATTTTACACTTCACAACAAAGTTTTTATACATGCGATTTCTTTGTTCGTCTGTCCACCTCTAACAACCAATAAATGTACTCAGATTCACATGATAAGAAAAAAGAAATATTTTTGAAAGAGGTATTCCAAATTTACCTACACTGGTGTCCAAAAGTTAAGCATAATTCGTAAAATGCTAAAAACGTCGAGTAAATATTCGTAAAATTATTCAAAATTACTTGCGGAGATTAATTTTTTGAATAAGAAACATTGGGAATATGCAAAACTTTTCAGTCGACTACGTCATGAGTGAAATACTTGAGCATGTCGGAACACTTATAAACTGGCTCATGTGGTATAGGCAGTTCAGACGAATTTTGTACAACTGATGTGCCATGAAACATTGTTACGATCAAACAGGATTAATGATGGCACTAAGACGCCAACTGGACATGTTTACGAAAAGAATAATCGTTGTAATGCTGGAATCCAGATGATCACACATCGAAGTGTTTTGAATTCTGAACGTGGAGCAGTTTGTGATCTCAAGACTGTGGCAGAGGTTTCAAAGTACGGGAGATGTTACCCGACGACTAGTACCAGGTCGACCAAGAGTCTCAACCTTTTGCCAAGTCCGATATCTGGCAATAAATGCGCAACATCAGAGGGAATGCCAGAGAATTGGATTCGGCACTCACAGTCATCACAGGAACACGAATTTCAAGACAAACTGTTTACAGGAGACGCAATCATGCTAGACTGTATGCCAGAAGACCAGCACTTTGGAGCCCCCTCATATCTGCGCATAAATGCGCTCGTTTAAACTGGAGTTTGAAACATCAACGTTGGAGTGAGGGAGAGTAGGCCAATGAGAAGTTCAGTGACGAGTCCCGATTTAATTTAACAAGGAAGGTCTCCATACTGGGCATACTCAGATTTTTTTGAAAAAAAAATACTAGTTAAACTACTCATGTATGTAATAAAGAATCAGAGAAAATTAGCGGCGGAATTACAGAAGAAAACATTGTGATAATTTAGATTTATCACAGGCTTTTAAAGACATTTTTTCTGAAAAGAAATTTCACTATGGAACTGAAAACACAAAATAGCTTTCATTCTCAAGATGAAAAGATCGGCGATATAAAGGATCACTAAATCATCATCGATCAGCGGAAAAGACAGGCGGGCGACACTAACGTGAATAGGAGACCACACGAGTCGCACCTTTGTTAGCACGCCGACACAAAAACGAAAGCACGGAGATGATCAGAGATCAGACACATTGGCGCCATAGGCGTGTATTTTCAGGTACGAATGATAAGACGATGTTACGAATCTCTTAATGAGAAAAGATCATTAAGGTTGATGATTGGTTCGTGACCTTTAGGGGAGGTCTTGGCTGAGAAGAAAAAGAGGAAGCCAAGGTTTTGCAGGGAGGATTTTTGGTCTCGGAGTGAGAAGAGGAGAGAACAGAGCTCGGAGCTCGGATTTGTTCTCTGAGAAAAGTGGATCAGCTCGGATCGGGAGCTGTAGAGGGTGACGTCACTCAAGTGAGCCGGAAGAAGAGGACTCTCGCTAGGAGAGTGCCGGTGATAAGTCTCGTCTTCGGTGTTTAGATAACGCCGTGTTGCTGATATAGAGAAACTTTACGTCGTTTATGAACGGAACATTCTATGGACTAAACAGAACTTTGGACTTGGAGCTGGTGGTTTAAGATCCTACGAGTTCTAAAATGATTTATGCTGTATATAAATTTAATACAGAGAATTTTTTATTGTTACAAATAAATAATTGATTCTCCATTAAATTGCCTGGATTATTTGCCGAGCGGCACTTACGCTACCAACCACTTAGCTTTTAATCTATATGAGGCCAAGTTATTACAACATGTAAAAAATAAAATACTTTCGAATATTTGGCGTGAAAAGACGAAAGTGTCACACGATTTGGCGAACAGCACTTTTCCCCGCCAAAAGCAAACGATTTTAATGCAACGGAAAACTTTTGGATTTTTAGAATCCGTGTAAATGTATTTAATGAATTTAAACATAAATAATGAAAGAATTTAATATATTATATACATATATGTATATTAAATTGCACACACACACATATATATATATTATTTGTTGCTGTAGTTATTTAATTTACCCCTGGAAAAAATATTTTCATATATAAAATATTCTTATTCAGTAAAACTATCTTCATACATTTAAACGCATTCAAAAATAAAAGCCAGATGTTTCAATTTTTCATAGCAACAAAATAGAATTGACAATGCTCAACTTGACTTTGAACTTGAAACAATTTTAATTAATTTAAATTTGAATTTCGTTTTAAATCATAAATTTTGATGGTTAAATTTGAATATAAATACATATAAATAACATTACAACGAAATTATACTTAAAACAAACTAAAACTGACAAAATCAAAGATATTTATTTATAGAAAGAATTTGAACATGAAATTTTATTCCTTTAAATGTATTTGACAAAGTATTTTTTGAAATTGCTTTTCATCGCCAACCGATGATAAATCGCCAAATAACGAAATTTTCATTATTTTTTTACTGACAGAAAACGGAGGTTTCGCCGATTTTTTTTATAAACGTATATATCCTCATGAGAAGAACATTATGTAATTTTTTCAGATTTTTCGGAGTATGCCCGTATGGAGACCTTCCTTGTAAGTAGTGATTCTCGTCGGGTAACGATATGGAGAGAATGTGGAACACGTTTTGAACTAGCAAGAAATATAATGGAAAGATATATTTTTCCATCAGGAGGAGTAATGGTATGTGCAGGCATAATGTTGGACGGCCGCACAGACCTCCATATCTTTGACACGGAGTCTGTGACTGGTAAAAAGATACAGAGACGATGTTCTTGAGCCTTATGTTCGCCTCTTTCGAGGTACTGTTGGTTCTGATTTCATATTCATGAATGATAATGCGCCTTGTCACCGTGCGTTACTTTCGTGCGGTTGGTGACTTCCTTGAAACGGAAAACATCCAGCGCATGTTGTGCCTTGCCAACTTCCCGGATTTAACTCATTAGTGCCTAGCGTCCCATTTTTGGGACAGTTTTAAAATATTCAAGTAAGCGCATTTCACACCAGTAAAAAAGGAGGATAAATAAATACTTTCTTTCTCGAGACAAAGTCCTCGATAAATTAAGATAAAAATTATTCTTGCTTTAAAAGTGATGGAAAAATGCAAAATTTGAATTTTAACGAGGAAAATAATTCAGGCATTAATGGGTTAGATACTATCGAGCATGTATGGGATATGCCTTGGAGACAACTTGCAGCCCTTTCACATCCACCACGCGCAATTCCAGAACTGAAAGGAGCTCTCAAAGAAGCTTGGAACTGTTTGAGCCACAACTCATTCATAATCTTATAGCAGGTATCGGAAATCGCTATGCAGCATGCCTGGCTGTCAGAGGTGGCCACACACCTTATTAAACTGCAGTATCACTATTATATTTAATGTTTTCCTTGATATTCCCTTAACCCCTTAACGCGCAGTGTTGCCGGGTCGGCAACACCTAAAATTCCCCCTGTTTAGAGACACAAAAACTCCGTGACTATTTTAAAAACTACTCTAATGGCTACTTTAAATCTTTCTTATGACCTCTAGATGACAGAACTACAGAGATCAAACTCTACTGTTTTTAAATAATAGGTAAAATGTTTTACTGTAATACGCGCTTCACAGCAACGCTCTTCTCATTGCGCTTATCAATGCTTTACTTATGGGAGGTGACCACTTTGGCAACAGCTGTATAATTAAAATGGTTAGTGCAATCTTTACAAAACAATACCTGTGTACTCCTCTAGGCCTAAATAGATTGCCTAATTTTTTTGTTTCTTTAAATTCCAACTTTAAAGAGTAGTGCGCCGGAAAGGGTTAAAGTGTGAACCCTTACTATGCTCAGTTTTCTTTCAAACTGCTCATTTGGATAATAAAAGTAAATATTATCGTTCTTTTGAATTGTTTCCTTGCTTTTTAACCGTTATACACTCGCATATCATGCTTCACCACATTCCGATTTACATTTCTTTCATTACTTACTTAATTACCAATTATGCTTAACTTTTGGACTCCAGTGTACACATAAATATGTAAATTCGTAAAAGTTTTTAAATTTGAAATTCATACTTTTTATCATTTTTCTACAAAGTTGAAAAGTGTTTCTGCATTAGTTTATCTGTCAGTCTCTCTACCTCTAATCCCGATATATACAGGGTGTTTCGCTACCAAACCGGCAAATTTTGAGGGATGATAGTAGACATGAAAACAAACATTATTAAATAGGAAACCATGGGGCGCAAAAGTCTTCTATAGGAGCTAGGGGCCATTAATGTTTAAGATCCAAATTTTCAAACTATGATAAAAAACGGAAAAAAGGGTCGATTCGTTTGCGGTTTTCATTAAAATCATTCTTTATATCACGATTTTTTTTAGAAAAAAATTTTAAAGGTTACGTTCAAAAATTGTCGATAGAGGGCGCTTTAGACTTTAGAGTAACGAACAATTAATTTTTACCGTCATTTTGTGCATGGGGTTGAAATTATTCTAAAGTATAGATTTTAACTTAAATTTTAAGCCCAAAATCGGAAACATTAGGATCGGGTAACTAGCGAAAATTGAACTGTGAACAGAGGGGGAGATTTTAAACGCTCACAAATATTGGACAAACAAATCGATTTTGTTGCGGTTTGCGTGTAAGTCATTCCCTTAGTAGTTATTTTATTCAAAATGCCGTACAGCTTTGGTGTCCTCGTTTTTTGATAGAGGGCGCTTCCGACACATTTCTGACATATTAATGGCATTACTCCTGGGTGTTTTACTACCAGACCAACATACTTCCAGGAAGTGTTAGCGATGCAAAGACGACTCGGAATCACATAGGAATGTAACGTTGGAAATGCCTTTTTTGCAAGTTACGGTTAAAGGAAGCAGAGAAAAAGCAACACGTTAATGTGACAGAAAACAGTTTATTTAAATATTTTACTACATAAAGTGTTCGAAATTACGGCCAGAAGTAGTCCGGCATGCATTCATTTCGCTTTGAAAGATTCCTGGCATCTCTGATAGTTTTTTGGCAGCTACAGAAATACCAGCTGCAAAATCTTCAACTGATGGGACAGGAGTCTCATACACCCATTTTTTCATTTGATCCCAGCTGAAGAAGTCCATACATGACAGGTCCCGCGATCTGGCAGGCCAATGAACCGGGCCACCACGACCTATCCACCACTGTCCATGTGTTACTTTGAAGTGTCGGCAAACGTCATTGGTAAAATGTGCAGGAGCCCTATCGTGCTGTTCATCGTTCAAATACTTCATTCTGGTACCTTTGGAACCGGTTCGCGAATGATCACGTCAAAGTGATCGTTGCTAAGGCGCATTACCGTTTAGTGCCATATACAGCAAGGAAACTGCAGCGTCATTTACCGTCGCTGTCAAACTAGCCGGACAACCTCTCGTCGTAATTTCGAACACCTTTTCTAGTAAAACCTTTAAATAAACTGTTTTCTGTCACATTAACATGTCGCTTTTTCTCTGCTGTTTCTGTTACTTTTTTCTCTGCTTCCTTTAACCATAACTTGCAAAAAAGGCATTTCCAACGTTACATTCCTATATGATTCCGAGTCGTCTTTGTATCCCTAACACTTCCTGGAAGTATGTTTGGTCTGGTAGTAAAACACCCAGGAGTAATATCATTGAAATGTCAGAGATCTGTTGGAAGCGCCCTCTATCAAAAAATGTGGACATCAAAGCTGCACGTCATTTTGAATAAAATAACTACCAAGAGAATGACTTACACGCAAACCGCAACAAAATCGATTTGTTTGTACATTATTTATGAGCGTTTAAAATCTCCCCCTCTGTTCACAGTTCAATTTTCGCTAGTTACACGATCCCAATTTTCCGATTTTGGACTTAAAATTTAAGTTAAAGTCTAAACTTTAGAATAATTTCAACTCCACGCACAAAATAACGGTAAAAAGTAGTTGTTCGTTACTCTAAAGTCTAAAGCGCCCTCTATCGACAATTTTTGAACATAACCTTTAAAATTTTTTTTTAAAAAGAATTGTGATGTAAAGAATGATTTTAGTGAAAACCGCAAACGAATCGAACCTTTTTTCCGTTTTTTATCATCGTTTGAAATTTTGGACCTTACATTTTAATGGCCCCTAGCTCCTACAGAAGACGTTTGCGACCCATGGTTTCCTATTTAATAATGTTTGCCTTCGTGTCTACTATCATCCATCAAAGTTTGTCGGTCTGGTAGCGAAATGTCTGGTGTATACACGGATTCACATAAGAAAAAAAAAACATTTTTGAAAGAGGTATTTTAAAATACCTACACATAAATAAGTAAATTCACAAAATTTTTAAATTTGAAATTCATACTTTAACATTTTCCAACGAAGTTGAAAGGTGTTTAGGCATTCAGTTTATCTGTCCATTTGTCTACCTCTAACTCCGATAAATATACTCGGATTCACATGCAATTGATAAACGTTATTTATGGCTGTAAAAGCATGTTTGATTTCGTATATGAAGTATGTAGGGTTGAAAGATCATTTACAGGGTCACTCCAGGAATACCATTATATTATGGTATATGGGGGAAATTGTTTGCATAGTAATTTAAAGAGATTACGCTATTTCAAATTTATACAAACTGATATAAAAATCACCGAATTTCACTACAAGATGATTACAATAGAATGATGCAATCATAGCATTTTTGTTCATTTACGGGGACACACAAAAGGAATCGGTTACAGAACAATATAGTCAATCAGGGTAACTTTAGCAAAGCAGGATAACTTTGGGCTAAGAGACGAACAAGATTAAATCTGCTATGTCATTTGAATTAAGGTCCCTGTCCTCGCTCGAAGAAACGATCGCAAGCTAATGCTATTCCTATGGGGAAGCATTTTTCTAATAACTCTTTCGCATTTTGACATTTTTGAATAATTTTTTTTTTTGCATTGGATAGCTGAGTTGCATACCAATTGCGCACCTTTTTTACTTTTTCGATTTTGGTTGCAGATATTTTTTACAAAGTTAGTTTCACTTTTAAAACCGGTTTCGAAACTGAAAGTGCTTTTTAAAAAGTATATCTGCAACCAAAATCGAAAAAGTAAAAAAGGCGCGCAATCGGCATGCACCTCAGCTATTCAATGCAAAAAAAATTATTCAAAAATGTCAAAATGCGAAAGAGTTATTAGAAAAATGCTTTCCCATAGGAATAGCATTAGCTCGCGAGCGTTTCTTCGAGCGAGGACAGGGGCCTTAACGGCAAATTTTTACTCTCAAAATATAGATAGCACTACTAGTTACTAAGAAAACATCCGTCAAATTTCAGTCGATACAGTTAAAGCTTTCTTGTTTTAGCGAATAAGAAAAATAAATATTTTGAAATAGATTTCTACAGTACATGTACACATAACTAAAAAAACCCACGAAAATTTTTTAATTTAAAATTTGCATATGTATATATATATGTATGTATTATAAGTAAGGAATTAGTAAAATCCACCAAATTTCGGACGATAACTTTAAAGTTTATAGAAGAATCAAACTTTCACATTGAACTCCTTTTCAGCAATGATATATACACATCATACTTTTGTAATCTAAACAAATAAAAAGGAATTCCACAGCATCCTAAAAATTATATATATATAAATTTTTTTAATTTAAAATTTATATGCTTTTGGAAACGCATGGAAATAAATAAATAACTCCACCATATCTTAAAAAATTATAAGTACACACACACACACACACACACACACACAAAAAAAAAAAAAAAAAAAAAAAAAAAAAAAAAATCACAATTTTTTTTTTTTTTTTTTATATATATAAAATTTAAAATTTATATGTTATTTCTTAAATTAAAAAATAATATTCTTTAGAAATAATCCATTAAATTTTGGACGGCATCTTTAAGGAAAAGGAATTTCTTTTTTAAAGTCAACCTGAATTATATTTCAGAAATAACATATCAACATCATATTTTAGATACCATTAAAACTATTCTTCAACATTTTAAAAAAAATGACATACAATCTGAACAAAAGACATGTGGTTCGAGATTCTAAAATAAAAATGTATGCATATATCAATAATTAATAAACCCAAGAAATTTTTTTAATTTGACATTTACGTACTTTTTAATTAAGAAGACATCGATCAATTTTCGATGATATCTTCAAAGCTTATCAAGAAATTTAAATTTCAAATTTTGTTTTATGTCAGTAATAACATATGAGTATCATACATTTAATTACCTCAAAAGAACTCCAATTTTAAATTAAAAAGACAGTCTAACTCAGCACAAAACTTTGCAGGACGGTTTATTTATAATTTATGTAGCCCCCCCACACACATTTTACTGCCCCCTCTTGTAGAAATCGATAAATTTTATGAAATAGCACCTGAAATTTCGGATTTACGTCTGAAATTTTGTCTAGACTGCTAGAATAGTCTAGGATCGCATGACTGGTCATTCAATGGTTAATGGAGACAGCTCCATAACGTTTACGTTAATCCTTATATAACAGAATATATCGTGCATTACAATTATTAGTCGACGCATTAGAAAGTTAACCTCAAATTTTGAGCATTTTCTTTTCATTTCACTCTCTCATTATTTATTTTTAATTTTTAAATTTAGATTGCCTTTAAGTAATTGTCTAGACAATTGACGAATCAGTTTAAATCATATCTGAAAATGAAAATAATAAAGGTTGGATTTAAAAAAGAGTCACTGTTATGGTTCAATTAACTTAAAAAAAACTGTTATAATGATTGTGATTGAAATGAATCGATACAAATATTGAAAATTATTGAAGAGAATTAAAATTAGGAATTAATATAATCAGATATTCTATATGCTTATCGTTTTCACCGACAGATCGCTATTTTTTCATTTGTTAAAAAGGTATTGTCAGGCCCTGATTACCGAATAGGCACGAGAAGCACGTGCTTCCCATACAAATTTTTCAGAGGGTCCGAAATTGAGAATACAGAGACCACCAAATTTTACATTGAATTAATTCCATTCCGAAATTCTATGCAATTTATTTTTAAATTATTAACTCATTTATATATATATACATATATGCATTTTAGAAGTTTTTGCTAAAAATACCTTTTATAGCAAATCAATTTTTCATGTAATATTTTAGTTTCAATCACGTGTTCACAATTCTTCATTAAATTTGTTGTTTTCATAACAGAGAATATTAATAATTTAAACTATTGCCAAAAATGAAAGAAATATTCCAAAATATTGATATTTTATGCTATGTATACATGGTGAATCCAACATTTTTATCCAACTTGCAATTTTATGCAAATACCATATAAAATCATTTTTGTATATTTTTCTCGATTGTTTCCAATTCTTAAGCATTTGTATGGCTGAGCATTGTATGTATTTAAAAAGTTGTTTAATGAAATATATTTGAACTAAACTGAGCCACTTTTTGGAATAATACTTGTAACATTTGTGAGTTTCCGGGTATGTTGAATTTAAAAACTCTTCCTGAATGAAAGGGGCCCAAAAATGAGACCGTGCTTCCCATAGCTTCAGATGTTAATCGGGCTCTGGATGATTGCTATTGGATGATCTGTTATGTGCATTGTATGTAATTTGTGCACATATTGTATATATTGTATGTTAATAAAAGTATATTGTACATACTGTATGTATTTAACGTACTTTGCTCAAAAAAATTAGAGGAGCACATGATTTCAACGAAATTACGCAAATACTTACACCGATAAGTAACATAAAATAAATCATCTATAATTTAAAGTCTGGCAGGAAACAGAAGAAGAAAACGTCATATGCAAATCAAAGTTCATGACGTCAAAAACCAGAAAAAGAACATAAGGACAGAAATCGGGATGTTGCAGAAGCACCACTGCCTTAACTGTGAAATTCGATTGCTCAGCTTTTATTTTATTTTATTTATTTATTTATTTTTGAGAAAAGGTTACTTGAAAATATCTCAACAATGTGATTTAGCAGAATCCATGGCATGGCGTATCATAGGCAGACTTGAATCCGGATAAACACAGCGAAGTCTCGCGGACGCTGTTGGAGTCGTCAAAAGGGACGTTGCAAGGCTGAGGAATCGATTCCAAGAAACAGGGAATGTTAGACATCGGTAATACGACATATAATACGGCAATATTAATTATAGATATGATTTTGTTTTATAATATAGATTAGAAATAAATCTGTGATGAGATACATGAATTTCACATTTTTAGAACACATACATTGAAATATTGAATGTTCTGATAGAAGTATATGCGCACATTTTTTTAAAAAAGGGGATGGTGGGCTGAAATTTCGGAAATTTTCTAGTATAAGAGATTGGCGTCTTTTTAAAAAGCTTGGCTCAATTCTGAGTTCATAAAGTGATATTTGTATCCAAAGGATATAAACAGTTATGGAAACAAACCTAATGAACTTTTATGTATATTTATGAGTGGTTCAACAATTACTGTTCCGAGTGTATATATGAAATATTTGTACTGCAACGTGTTTGGTGAATGCTGAATATGGAAGCCTAAAATCTTAGATGAAAATTTTCAGAACCGTAACTGCTATATAATATTTTTTTTTCTTCTTTTTAGGTGTGGAAGGTGACGCCTAGCTTAAAAGGACAGAAAAAAGCTGCTTTGTGATGGATGGGATGTGGCTACTGATATATTCATATAAATAAATAAAAATATTATTTATACCTATGCATAATTTGTTGCTTTTTATTTACAACTTACTTCTGTTTATGTATAAAAATAAATAAATGTATTTTGTATATTAAATAGATGATATTAACATTAAAAAATTGTTTATGAATGTGAAACAGGGAATAGCTAGCCAAAATATATGATACCAGATTTACATTTCTCGCCAAGGATGCATTAAATAGAATTACGCAGCGTATTTCAAATTTTAAAAAACAATTATTTTATGAAAATGTCATTTTTTAATTTATTTTCCCCTTAAAATAAAATACTTCTTGAGAGTTTTGTACTCACAATTATACAGGGTGTCCACTCTCAACGGCAGCCAATGGCTAATTCCTAAACCGTTAGTCATTGACATATAGTTCCATTTGCAAAAATGCTTTAAAAAAGGTAAAGAATTGTTTTTAATGCCAAGAAAAAAAAGAAATTACGAAAAAATTACGAAAATTAAATTTTTATGCGGTCCCTTGGTCCTATAAGTGATATTTAGCAAAAATTAGCCATCCCTGTAACAAGCAACACAAAAAAGGTCCATTCATTTAACACTAAAATTGACCAAGTTATGAAACTTTGAATTTCATGACTTAAATCACTTTTCTGTAACAGAAAACGGATGAGTTGCGCTAAGCTTTAAGGGAATGTACGCTAAGTGCTTAAAGTACACTGGTGTCCAAAAGTTAAGCATAATTGGTAATTAAGTAATTATTTTTAAGTAATGAAAGAAATATGAATCGGAATGTGCTGAAAATCCAGGTGTGTAAACAAAATAGTACGCGTCACATATTTTCGCGAAGATTTTCCCGCGAAATCGAACAGGGGACCGTCAACAAATTGAAAAAGAACGAAGATCTTTTGGATAACCCTGTCAAAACTAATGTAGCAAAAGCGTTCAAACTGCACATTATGATTAATTGGTTTATTTCAATGTACTGTGTTAATTTTTACAAGGATAGCATGTATACTCGTAGAGAAATTAGAGTTTTTATAAAAACAGTCCTAAATTTTTCCAAGTTTTTTGCTTATAATTTGCAGAGTTCTTATTATAAAATAATGTTCTTTTCTGAAAATATGACAAAAATCATTGTACACAATACCCTGCCATCAGAATTTAAAAATAATAAAAATTGTATGAAAAATGAGTATGTTTAGTAAATAATTTTTCATTGCGCATGCGTCAACGATATCAAAATGTCATTTGCATATTGTGTTAGCTAAATGTATAGAGCAACTTCTGTAAAAGTTTCAAAAACATAGCTTGAAAATTCTGAAAATGGGAGATTATAGAATCAACTCAAAATCCTTTATTCCCTAAATGAAGCAAAAAGATGAGGGGCTGTATCCATATTCCATTGTTTAGTGCCTACACAATATTGCACGTGCAACTATATTTAGGTAAAACCCCTGATTTTTTTTGCTTCCATTAGGAATAATGAATTTTGAGTTGATTCTAAAGGCTCCCATTTTCAGAATTTTCAAGCTATGTTTTTGAAACTTTTACAGAAGTTGCTCTATACATTTAGCTAACACAATATGCAAATGACATTTTGATATCGTTGACGCATGCGCAATGAAAAATTATTTACTAAACATACTCATTTTTCACACAATTTTTATTATTTTTAAATTCTGATGACAGGGTATTGTGTGCAATGATGTTTGTCATATTTTGAGAAAAGAACATTATTTTATAATAAGAACTCTGCAAATTATAAGCAAAAAACTTGGAAAAATTTAGGACTGTTTTTATAAAAACCTTAATTTCTCTACGAGTATACATACTATCCTTGTAAAAATTATCACAGTACATTAAAATAGGCCGATTAATCATAATGTACAGTTTGAACGCTTTTGCTACATTTGTTTTGACAGGGTTATCCAAAAGATCTTCGTTCTTTTTCAATTTGTTGACGGTCCCCTGTTCGATTTCGGGGAAAACTCTTCGCGAAAATATGTGACGCGTACTATTTTGTTTACACACCTGGAGTTTCAGCACATTCCGATTCATATTTCTTTCATTACTTAAAAATAATTACTTAATTACCAATTATGCTTAACTTTTGGACACCAGTGTATATAAAGGTCGTCCATTTCCAACGCTGTCTAATGGCTAATTCATAAATCTTATGTCACAGACATGTTCCAATTACAAAAATGTTTTAAATGAGGTAAAGAAGCATTTTTAAAGCGATTTAACTGAAGTTGCAGCCACCATATAAGTTTTACGATAGCGTTAATTTAAATTAATTAACTTCTAGATCGGTTAAATAAATTAAAGAAATGGGTTTCAAAATTCTCTTTATCGAGAAAATCAAATTTTAGGAAATCGCGAAAAACTTTTAAATACGTAAATTGGTTTACATTATAAATTTGGAGATTATAGTGTTGCATTAGTGCAGATTAATATAGACTGATAGAGAAAACAAAAGTCCTGAAATTAACATCCTCAACTGTATTTTTATATATGTTTTATTTTGTAAGGAAATGAAGCTTTTTTTTCATGATTTTATTCATGATTTTACTATAAAAAGGTGTTTTATTTTGATAAGCTTTTATTTTACTTATGACTTTCTTAAGTATGTTTTCCTAGTTCAAAATTTGTACTCAAATTTTAACTCACTTCCAAATATCTGATCGAGGTCCAATTCGCAAACTTATTTATATCGAATAACAATGTAATACTTTTTACGATTTTAGGCTCGTACCATTTATTTATCTTATAGGAGTACACCAAATTCTATTAAGTTAAATATGCTAATAGAGTTTTAAATACGTATCATTTTGTAACAAATTTGCTTTTCATAATGCAATTTAACAAAATTTCTGTTATTTTTTAAATTATATTTGTGGCACAAGTTGTATATTTTGCTTTAATGTGTAACCATCAACATTAATTTAAAAATAACATTATAAAAATTATTTTACTCCCAATGTTAATGTTAAATTTTATATCTAACGTTTATTTTTATTTCCAGTAAATTTGTGACTGACCCCTATTTTGCAGCAAAAAATATACTTGAACTTTAAGCAGCTATTACTCGGTCAGTTTTAATCGCAGAGGAATGGGACTTTTTTTGTCTAACATGTTAGAGTGGTGGTAAAAATTTATTAAATATCACTTATAGAGCCGGGGGACCATATAAAAATTATTTTTCGTATTTTTTTCTAAAAATTTTTTTTGAATTAAATTACTTAAAAAACAATTCTTTACCTTTTTTTAAAGCATTTTTGCAATTGGAACTACATGTCTATAAGTAACGGTTTAGAAATTACCATTGGCCACCGTTGAGAGTGGACACCCTGTATAGCTACAACACATTTGTAAAACAATTATTAAAAAAAGAAAAAAAAAAGATTGTTTCAAAAAGTTCAAGAACGTAGAAGAAGTGAGAATTTAAAATGCTCTTAATTTTTCTTTAAATTAATTTTTCCAAATTTTACCATAAGGATTTCATGGTTCTTGATTAAATCATTTTATTTTGTAAAACCGGTTAGTAATAATGTATCTTAAAGATGTTGTAAAATATAGAAAAAAAATGCAAAAAAAAATTGTAATTGAGCTTTAATTCTTTGAAAAGATGGAAAAAACACGAAAAGATGATTAGGGCAACAATTTGGGGTCATTCCATGTCAATTCAACCAGACCTTGTAACCCGACCCTCAGGGATTTTGATGAAACTTTGTGTACACACTAATTCTATCATGAAATGATTCCATCAGAAATATTTCCTTCCTAGACCTCATAGTTTGTGAGATATGGGGGGTCCAATTCTTGGGGTTTTCTCAAATCGCACATTTCTGAGTCTGTATTTTGAGATTGCAGTTCCATCTTCAAAAAATTGTCTCTCTGGATCTAAAACATGAAACATCTCAAAAATTTCACTGTAAGAATATAAATAGATGCAGATTTTAATAAAAAAATATTTAAAAAATTTACTTGTAATTTTTAGGATAAAAAAAATTAGCCAAAGTTGACAGTTATGGTTATTTTTCCAAATTTTTGTGACTTCACAAAAAAGGCTGTACACAAAAAGGCAAATTAAATTTCCAATTTCTTTTTGTTTTAAATAAAAGTTTACACTTTGGGCTTTATATGTATGAAATAAAAATGATGTGTTTCGCATGGCTTATGCAAAAATTTTGGGTACTTTCCAATTAGCCGGATGAGTGCTTTATTTTTATATATTACATATGCACACAAAAAAGCAAATGAAATTTCCCATTTCTTTTTGTTTTAAATAAAAGTTTACACTTTGGGCTTTCAATCTATGAAATAAAAATGATGTCTTTCGCATGGCTTATGCAAAAATTTTGGGTACTTTCCAATTAGCCGGATGCGTGTTTTATTTTTACATATGTACATATGTATAGATCTATATAAATACAGATGTATGATACATGTACATATGTATGTATATATACAGTATATTGATATATATGTATAACACTGGTGCCCGTCTAACCGAAAAGTACCAAATTTTGCCTCGTTTTGAAAATCTGCACCAATTAAGGGGGGGGGGGGAAATCTGACTAAGTTTAGCTGTGGTACTTAAATAATTACTGGAGTTTCTATGAGTTACTGAATTTAATGTTATTGGATACAAAAACAAACTGGAAATTTCATTTGCCTTTTTGTGTAGAGACTTTTTCATAAACTCACAAAATTTCGTAAAAATATTCATAACTTTCAATTTTGGTTTACTTTTTCGGCCCTATATAAATCTCTATTAATTTCCCTAATTGCTTTTTTTCACTTGCTTTTAATGCCGCTTAAATGGTTCTCCACATTTATATAATTCATATACTTCATTAAGAGCGAAATTCTGTGATGCTCACATATATTAATCAAACTGTTTTCACTTAATTTTTTGTTTTATAAATGCAATAGTCCTAACTAATAAAAGTTCTTTTTCTGAATCACAGAGATTATCAATGTAGTCTATTTCTCTGTTATTTGTGTAGCTAGTTTTGTGACATTCTAAACCATTTAATATTACAATACTGCAAACCTGAAGACTAGTAGAAGGTTTAATATCAGGCTCCATATTACAACAATAAAACAAAAAAGTATTTATACATATCACAAACTATAAAATATGTAACAATCAGAACATATTTTTAGTAGCACAGTAAAAGTTAAATCATTCTTCTATGATAAGAAACAACAGAATGACAATAATTTGATTAACTTGATTTCAAAACATCTGCTTTCATACTAACGAACATTACCCTGCCTTTATCAGAAGGTGTTTATACAAGGCAGGTGCAATTAAATCTTTCAGACTACAGAAACAAATTTAAGTTCTGTTAAATATTTGTGTATTTAAACTTGCCAATATAAATATTTAAACTGATTAAAATTAACCAAGGAAAGGAAATACAAGGTTTTGAACATTTTTTAAACACAAATAATTAATATATAAGCATTCGAAAGAAAGAATGGAAATGCGAGGAGAAAAAATTTTCTATTTTATACTGTACAAAAAAAAAAAAAAAAAAAAAATCTGTTTTGAGTTTAATTATTGAAAATAAAAGTAAGAGATTCTTTAGATTATCAAAAAATGCCCATTATTAAATACCGAAATGAAATATATATGGACCATTCACTAAATTTAATGGGGAAACATATTACAGTCAGATTTTTTTTTAATCAGAAAAAACAAAGCCTAAACTTTACTTTGAGAATTAAAAAAAAAACATGCATCAAATAACATTAAATTCAATAACTCATAGTAATTCCAGTAATTATTTAAGTACCACAGCTAAACTTAGTCAGATTTTTTTTCCTCTTAATTGGTGCAGATTCTCAAAACAAGGCAAAATTTGGTACTTTTCGGTTAGACGGGCACCAGTGTTATACATATATATATATCAATATACTGTATATATACATACATATGTACATGTATAATATATCTGCATTTATATAGATCTATACATATGTACATATGTAAAAATAAAACACGCATCCGGCTAATTGGAAAGTACTCAAAATTTTTTCATAAGCCATGCGAAATACATCATTTTTATTTCATAGATAGAAAGCCCAAAATGTAAACTTTTATTTAAAACAAAAAGGAATTGGAAATTTCATTTGCTTTTTTGTGTGCATATGTAATATGTAAAAATAAATTACTTATCCGGCTAATTGGAAAGTACCCAAAATTTTTGCATAAGCCATGCGAAACACATCATTTTTATTTCATAGGTAGAAAGCCCAAAGTGTAAACTTTTATTTAAAACAAAAAGAAATGGTAAATTTCATTTGCTTTTTTGTGTGCATATGTAATATATAAAAAAAAAAGCACTCATCCGGCTAATTGGAAAGTACCCAAAATTTTTGCATAAGCCATGCGAAACACATCATTTTTATTTCATAGATAGAAAGCCCAAAGTGTAAACTTTTATTTAAAACAAAAAGAAATGGGAAATTTAATTTGCCTTTTTGTGTACAGCCTTTTTCGTGAAGTCACAAAAATTTGGAAAAATAACCATAACTCCCAACTTTGGCTGACTTTTTTTATCCTAAATATTACAAATAATTTTTTTAAATATTTTTTATTAAAATCTGCATCTTTTTATCTTCTTACAGTGATATTTTTAGGATGATTCATGTTTTAGATCGATAGAAACAATTTTTTGAAGATGGAACTGCAATCTCAGAATACAGACTCAGAAATGTGCGATTTGAGAAAAACCTAAGAATTGGACCCCCCATATCTCACAAACTATGAGGTCTGGGAAGGAAAATTTTCTGATGGAATCATTTCATGATAGAATTAATGTGCACACAAAGTTTCATCCAAATCCCTGTGGGTCGGGTTACAAATGGGGGAAAAATTGGTTGAATTGACATGGAATGACCCTTTGGTTAAATGGAAATGATAAAAAAAAAATATATATATTGTTTAGAAATTATGTAAGATTTTTAATATAGTGTGTGGTTTCTTCGAACAGCTAAGCCTGCTGAACACCTATTTTTCCGTGGATGGGATGATGTTATCGATATGGTTGGAAAATATTGATTCACTCCTCAAGAAATGCAATCTCCAAGTCTCGGACAGTAAAAAGGGGCCTCAGTCTTGCAACAATGCATTGTCTGCGCATGTCCCGAACATGCTCGATCGGATTCCGCTGAAAAGAGCAAGTTGCCCATTCCATAAGCTGTATTCTTTCAGTTTCAAGCATGTTTTTCCACAAGACGAGCTGTATGCGGTCTGGCATTATCATGCTGGAAAACACAGGAATCTCAAACGGCTACAGCGTAAGGTATGACATGAGGTCTTAGTATTTCGTCTGCATATCTTTGGGCCATCAAAGTACCACTCCGAATGATATGCGGGTCCGTACGTCCTCGTATGTTGATTCCACAACATAACATCAAATCACCTCGTCTTTGTTGTGAACTTTCACGAACGAATGCGGGTTATTTCAAGTGCCCCTTTCTCTCTATACCAAATCATGTCGGGTGTCACACTCCAGACTGAATCGGGAGACTTGTCAGTAGACAGCACATGGCACCAATCACATTGCTCCCAATCTCGATGTTTAGCAGCCCACCTTCTTCGGGCCACACGGTGGCTTGAGGACAACGCTATGCTAACCATTGGCCTACGTGCATAGAAACCTCCCTGTTGAAGCCTATTACGTAATGTTAGACTGCACACCCTTCGACCTGTTGCCAAGAGCAACTGTCTTTGAAGTTGAATAGCATTGTCTGTTCTGTTTCGACGAGCTGTTAGCAATGTTATACCTGTCATCAGTTGTTCTACTGGCGCGCAGCTGACCTTGCCCTGGTCGACGTCTAACATTCCCTGTTTCTTGGAATAGATTCCACAGCCTTGCAACAATACTTCTGGCGACTTCAACAGCATCCGCGGCACTTCGTTGTGTTTGCCTCGATTTAAGTCTTCTTATAATATCCCATGCCATGGATTCTGGTAAATCACATTGTTGAGACATTTTCAAGTCACCTTTTCTAAAAATAAATAAATAAATAAATAAAATAAAATGGGTAATCGAGTTTCACAGTTAGGGCAGTGAAACAACCTTAGTGCAACATCCCAATTTCTGTCCTTATGTTCTTTTTCTGGTTTTTGACGTCATGAACTTTGATTTGCATATGAAGTTTTCTTCTTCTATTTCCTGCTAGGCTTTGAATTATGGGTGATTTATTTTATGTTACTTATCGGTGTAAGTATTTGCGTAATTTCGTTAACACCAAGTGCTCCCTAATTGTTTTGAGCATTGTTTTGTTGAACATACATATATATTAAACTTCTTTTTGTGTAGGTTTAAATTCATAAAATATAGTTTACACGCATTCTAAAAATCCATTAACAAAAAAAATTCAGTTACATTTAAATCGTTTACTTCTGGCGAGGAAAAGTACGGCTCGTCAAATCGAGTAACGCTTTTGTCTTTGCACGCCATATATTCGAAAGTATTTAAATTTTTTACTGGCTTTTTATTGTAATTTCGCCGCTAACTTTGACTGATCCTTAATTGCTTACATAAGTAGTTTAATTAGCTTTTTTTCAAATATATTCTGAATATGCAAAGTAAGAAGACCTTCCTTGTTAGTCGCATGACTGGCTACCCAGTGACTGGCGGGGAGAATTCTCTGCTCAAACAAGCATTTCGTGAATTAAAACTATGGATTCTCTAGATTTAAAAGTTTGTTCTAAAGTTTTGAGTGCTTTCCTTCTTCTCTGTTAATTATTTTAGCTTTAAACTTTTCAGGTGTCTTTTAAAAATATGTCTAGACGTCTGGGTTAATGGTTTAAATCATTTTTGAGAATAAAATGCAGTTTGAAATGAAGTTTTAGATTAAAAAATTATTATCGTCATTATAATAATTTTCAGAAATGATTATAATTAAAACAAGTTTGAAATTGCATGTCAGGTGTAGCAAATGAGATGCGTTCGGAATATATATATATATTTTTTTTGCATTTCATCCATAATATATCAAACCAACATCATTCAAAATTTTCACTCCTTCAAAATGATTTTTCAGGCGTTGTAAAACACTCACGTTGCTCACTTTAATTAGACTCTGTACCCTTTGAACTTTTTTTTTAATTTCAAGCCTTTTATGGTACATTTTTGGCATAATAACAAAAGATTCAATCAAGGACCATGATTCTATCAATAAACTGTTTGACTACCCTGGCAAAACTCGGAAAATTTATTTATTTATTAATTTATTTGAAAAATGTTAGTATTTTTTTTTTATTTATCTTTATTTTTTTAAACTATATGTAGAAGTGTTCTGTATAATTTTATCATCGGATTTATCATAAGTTAATTAGTTTGGAAAGAAAAAAATTAAATATGCAAATGCATGTAAAGTAATAGTAAAAACTGTATTTATTTTAGATTTTTATGAGTTAAAAAAATAGTTGATTGTAAATTTGATACTTAGTTCTACTAAATAAATGACAAGGAATGACCAAAGAAAAAAAAATCGAATTCATTGAAAAATATACATAAAAGTTTCATCACTTTCAACATGCGTAGATGTCGAAAAACATAAACTAAGAAAAATCACTTCTAAGTGAAGTGGATTGTGATATTGAAAGGCATAGCGATGTAATAAGTATACTTTAACCTGTAATTGATACTCGGAAACTTTGCGATACTTCATCAGAATATACAAGGATTATAAAGTATAATTTAAGCAAAAAAATAGAAAATCGACATTTTCGTCAATTTTCGTCGAATGAAGGGTACGAGTCCTCTTAATTAACATATCCGACATTCTTTTTTTTCACACATCTTTCCTTGAATCTTTCCTTTTTTAGGTACTTTCTTAATTATATAAATAAGGTAGAACCCGTCGAATTTCGACGAAAGAAAGTGTTTATAAAGGAACTGTTTCATTAATTTATAATAAACCTACAAAATTACTTACAACAAAATATGCATCTTATATTAGTAAGTCTAAATCTTAAACGAATGATATTTAACTAATGTTAGCAAAATACTATTTCTATAAAACTCAGTTGTAGAAATTGTTAAAATTAAACTTTAATCGTACATGTAAGCTGTAAAAACAATAAAGATATGTCTTTGTGATAAAGTTATCAATGAATGCTCTTACGCGCTAATATTCCAAAATGAAAAAAAAAAAAAAAAAAAAAAAAAAAAAAAACGCACAATTTATTTCACTTTGACTCAATCGTAGAATTTTTTCCCCGTGAAATCTAAACTCGACACCATTTTCAGAGTATCTAAATTTAGATATGCACCTTTAATATCTATATTTATCTGTTTAAATGACTCGTCAATTTAATTTGATCATTTTGAAATCATTTTAATTGAAAACTTGAAGTCACGATACTATTAACTGAAACAGTTTCTAAACTATTTATATATTTTTAAGTATAGATGAAATTTTGTAAATGAAATCAATATTCACCGGGTTTTATAACAGACATTATTCTTCACACTGCACGTGCTTTAATTTTTTTTTTTTTTTTACATTTTAATGAGAAAATAACAACATATAGATACAGTAATCTGCTTTTTTCCTTTTGCTTCTGATAGACATGGAGTACTGTTGCCACGTTTAGAAAAACGATATTAAAACTAACAAAGAATTGATGTTTCAAAAATAAATTAAGATGCAATTTTCAAATAAATTGCATTTAAAAGTACATTTTTTCCTCTATACGTCTGTATAAAAATTGAAAATGTGCGATGTTTAGAAGTATAAAAAATTTACAGTGAAAAACAGAAATTACATTTCAAATTTCAAAGTGTTGCTATTCGCAAAATGACGCATGCGTTACGCACAGATGCGTTTGGCCTTTATAATATAGATAGATAGATAGATACGCAACACCTATAATCGTCGTCTGGTTTGTCCATCTAAATATCTGTCCGCTTATAAAAGCGTAAAAATTTCTCACCCGAAATGAAATATAATGTAACAGACATAATCGTTGGCAAATTGTATCGAGCCATTTCAAATTTTATGAAACTATAATCAAAAGTTATAAATACAGGTTGTATCTAAATTACTGGGCAAAACTTTAAGGGGTGATAGCACAGATCAAGACAAATAATATTAAATGGGAAACTAAGGGTCCCAAACGTCTTCCGAAGGAGATAGGCGCCATCAAAGTTCAGGATCCAAAATTTGAAATGATTATAAAAAACGGAAAAATTGGTTGATTCGTTTGCGGTTTTCACGAAAACTATTCTTTATCTCAGTATTGTCTTGAAAATAAGTTATAAAGATAAATTTCAAAAAATGCCGATAGAGGACGCTTTAGACTTTGGAGTGACGAGCAACTGTTTTTTACCGTTGTTTTTTGCATATCATTAATTTCTTTTAGAAGTTTAGACGTAAACTTAAATTTTGAGATCAAAATCTGTGGTTAAATAGCGCAAACTGAACTGTGTTCAATGGGAGTGGGTAGGTTCAAATTTCAAATGATTATAAAAAGCAGAAAAATTGGTCAATTGATTTGCGGTTTTCACTAAAATTATTCTTTATGTTAGTATTGTCTTGAAAATAAATTATACAGATAAATTTTTTAAAATGTCGATAGAAGTCGCTTTAGACTTTGGAGTAGCGTACAACTATTTTTTATCGTTATTTTTTGCACCTCATTAAATTTTTTTAGAAGCTTAGACATAGACTTAAATTTTGAGCTGAAAATCTGAATCGTTGAGAGTGGTTAAGTAGCGCAAACTGAACTGTGTTCAATGGGGCTGGGGAGGTTCAAATTACAAATGATTATAAAAAACGGAAAAATTGGTCGATTCGTTTGCGGTTTCCTTTAAAACCATTCTTTATGTCAGTGTTTCCTTGAAAATAAATTTTAAAGATAAATTAAAAAAAAATCCATTAGAGGGCGCCTTAAACCTTAGAGTAACAAACAACTATTTTTAACCGTTATTATTTTTTTATATTTACCTAAATAAATGTTTTAAAAGCTTAGACTTAAATTTTGAGCTCAAAATCTGAATCGTTGTGAGTAATTAAGTAGGGAAAAATTGAACTGTGTTCGTAGGGTGGGCAGGGTAACATTTCAACTCCTGAACACAGTTCAGTTTGCTCTTCTTAATACCTCCCAACGATTCAGAATTTGAGCTCAAAATTTAAGTCTAAGCTTTTGCAAGCATTTAATTAGATACAAATAAATAAATAAATAAATAAATAACAGTTAAAAATTGTTATTGGTTACTCTAAAGTTTAAGGCGCCCTCTAACAGAATTTTTTGAAATTTATTTTTAAAATTTATTTTCAAGGAAATGCTGACATAAAGAATGGTTTTAGAGAAAACCGCAAACGAATCGACCAATTTTTCCGTTTTGTATAATCATTTGAAATTTGAACCTTCCCACCCCCATTGAACACAGTTCAGTTAGCGCTACTTAACCACTCTCAACGATTCAGATTTTTAGCACAAAATTTAAGCTTATGCCTAAGCTTCAAAAAAGTTTAATGAGATGCAAAAAATAACCGTAAAAAATAGTTATTCGTTACTCCAAAGTCTAAAGCGCCCTCTATCGACATTTTTTGAAATCTATCTTTATAATTTATTTTCAAGAAAATATTAATATAATGAATAGTTTTAGTGAAAACCGCAAATGAATTGACCAATTATTCTGTTTTTTATAATCATTTGAAATTTTGGACAATGAATTTTGATGGCTTCTATCTCCTTCGGAAGACATTTGGGACCCTTAGTTTCCCATTTAATATTGTTTGTCTTGATGTGTGCTATCATTCCTTACAGTTTTGTCCAGTAGTTTAGATACACCCTGTATATTAAGAAAAGTTTTCTTAATTCTATTAAGTACAATCACGCGTAATTAATTCATGTATATCTTACCGTTAAAGCGTATAATTCAGTTATTTCATGAAATAACTAACTAGATCCGTTAAACTGTGTAAAATTATTTAATTCTATGATGTAGCTAGTTATCTTATAGAATAACAGTTGCCTAATTGTTAAAGTATAAAATAAAAAATTTGACGCTAAAATAAATCTTTTTTTTTTTTTTAATAAATTAATTGTTGATAAATAGTTAAAATCATTCGAAAAGTATACTTCAAATTATTAATAGATGATTTGATAAATAACATTTAAAAACTGAATACAAAATATAACATTTTTATAACAATTTAACAATAATAAAAAATAACAGAATGCAATGCGGAATAACATTATGCAGAATGTATCCCATAAAAAGATAGTGAAAAGCTTGTTTAACCCTATCGTGGGCAAAATACTTCAGTTGCTAAAACTTGAAATAGAATGACACCTCGTTTAACGAACAGATTTGTTTCATAAGTAAAAAAAAATTCTTCGTATGCATTATAAATGTAAAATTCTGTTTACATTGTCTGCTGCCCTTGTTGCATTTGATAATTTTAATTGAAGTGGGATGTATATTTCCCACAGTCCGTGAAAGGGTTAACAAGGATTTGAACCGCTCTTGTATTAAATATTTCTTATTTGCCGATTGATTTCTCATTCCAGTAGCATTCGATGTTCAATAAATAAATAAATAAAAATAAATAATAAAATAAAATAGAATAGAAATAAATAATAATAACAAGTTGAATGTAGATACTGCCATTGCAGAATTCAGTTTCGCCTCCGATAAGAAAAAAAAATCGATCGAGGTTTTTTAGAAGGGCAACCCCGTTTAGAATGCAATGAAATAACTTCATTTTTCTTGTATTTATCAATATAATAGCAAACAAAACGGCGTGAAATACCCAGTTGATTAGCAATTTATCTCTGAGACTTTGGAATTGCAGAATAATAAAGTGATACAATTTGACGTGCTACTTCTTCATTGACTAGATTCATCAAAAACGGATTTTTTCTTTAGTTTAAACGCTGTTTTATAGAGTCTGGGAAAAAGGAAATGCATTTTAACAATAAAACGAGTGGAATCCCGTCGAATTCGACGAATGAAATGTTTAAAAGACCCGATCGATTTGGCTTTAAAAAAAGGCAAAAGTAATTACATTATTGAATCAATATATAATAAATATATTTCCAAACTCAAGTTTTCCAGTTACAATTTTGCATGCAAATATTTCCACATCTTCAATTAAAATTGTAATCTGAGTGCGAGCGAAATCCAGAAATTTTATTTTATATGCACTACAGAAAAATAGATTTATTAGGGAAAAAAAAATTTCATTTTTACTATGACATTATTTTCACTAACTGAAGTCATCTGAAAGTAAAATCTCAATCTCAATGTCCATAATAAAAAGAAATATTGAAATGTAATATCGTTATGAGTAAAAATGCGATGTTTTAAATAGTGACGTCATTTTCTCTTCAAATGTTTTTTAAAAGTTACTGTTATTAGTAATATGAAAAAGGCGTCCGTAATAATATTGTAAATTCATTTTATCTGATAGCTGAATGCCATCATTTTCCTCATTTGAAAATTTTCTTATTTTGCTTTAGACATTAATTTTTATCATAAATTATTTTCTGTTATTTTATTTACATTATTAATATTGTTTCTCTGTAAATATATTTTTTTTTTACCTCAGTTAGTGCATAATTATACGCAATCATTTTATTGTGGTTAAATTTTACGAAAACAATTAACTTTTTTTTTAAATGCGAGGACATGTTCACTGATGAAATAAAGTTTCCGACTTGTGGAAAGTAATAATGGAAAATAAATTTTTATTATCGGGAGAAAAGCTAAACTAAGTTGCCACCATTTTGAAGAAATATCGTAAAAAAGCATTTAAAATTAAAAATAAAATATAAAAATGGAAATAAATTAAAAAATAGCTAAAATGGGCACAACTACAAATAAATAGCTTTCATTTAAAAAAATAATTATCAAAATCGGTTCAGTAGAAAATTCAGGGCTGATGACACGACATTTTTTTAGCTTGTCTGAAAGAAATAGCATCGGAGGCTAATAATAAATTATGTTTCAAACATAAATACACAGATTATAAATGTGTGCACATTCGATACACGTTTAACGATAAAATATGCACTCCCAATGACAGTAGTAACGAAGAAAAGATCAAATAAATGCAGTATACATACTGACTGCAAAACTAGTCACATTTTTTATTAGCCTTAGCTGATTAAAAAATAGCTATAATCGATTGAAACGGCTTTTGTGTGTCGTTTTTAATACTTTAACGGTTAGACAATCATTATTCTATAAAATAATTAGTTAAATCGTAAGATTCAATAATTTTGCACACTTTAACGGGCTTGGTTAGTTATTTCATAAAATAACTAGGTATAAAATAACTAGGTATTTTATGAAATAACTGACTATATACTTTAACGGTAACATATATACCGAATTACGTAATAATTCTATGTTGTCATGGTGATGACGTCAGATTTAAGATAGACTCATATTATTTCAGTATTACTGAAATTTAATGCACATAATCCGAACACATTTTGTATTCATGAATTTTTGCATAACAGTACAATAACTATTGCACCAAGTTCCGAATATTTATAAAACTATTTATAGTATACGATCGCACCTCATTTGCTACGTTCGTTGTAAGTGCCATTTTCGACTTGTTCCAATTTGTCAAGAAGTAAAATTTTCCCTGACACTGACATCGTCTTTTCAATTTATATGTGGCGAAACCGTTTATGAAGAATACCCTGTAATACTTGTTACATTACCTTACTCTTTTCTGTATTTAAATTAATTAAAAATGCTTCTAATTTTTTTAAACAAAAACAAAAGTTTAGGACAATTAATGACTAATTGTGTTTTAAATAGAAGAATTATGCTTTATTTATTTATTTTTTTATTTTCTAAAAGTAGCAGAATTGTTTTTCATTAATCGGCCATAATAGTTTTTTTAGTATAAAAATTGCCCTCCTTTTTGTTTCGTTTGACAACCTTTATTGTTTTTAAAGTTACATCACTTAAAACAAAATGAAAAAGAAAAGAAAAGAAATGCAATCAAAGCCATGTTAAATTTTTCAGACATTCAAAATAACAATTGTTTCTTTCTAAAGATTGTGTTTTTATGGTGGCACTTTTTTTAAGTATTAACACATTCTAATGATTTTTTTCCCTTTCACTTCAATTTTTATTTACACATTGTTTGTTTATTTTTTCAGATTAATCTATAAAAGCCTATTTCATATTCTATTGCATTTTGTTAGAAAGATATAATTTTGTTTTTTGAGGGCAAATTGATAGAAAGCATAATGTTTTTATAGTTTCGGTCGCCTTTTGAAATGCGATGTCTCTTTGATTTTTGTGTTGTTATTCCAAAAAAGAGGTTATACAGGGTGTTCCAAAATTTGACCGATAAATTCAGAGGGATTATAAGAAGTATCAAGAGGATGAACAAATTAGAAACTGAACGTCAAGCGTAGCAAATAAAGTGCATTCGAGCTATAACGAAGTTTTAATAATATTCAGATCTTGTTGTAATAGTAATAGTACTTTATATTCCGAAATCTTTTGTATGGCCCTGTAAATACTATCAGCTTTCTATTATACAGGATGTAATTCGTAGTAAACCTCACCAAAACGTATAGAGATCTGCACGGGCCGGAATTTCCAGGCCCGGGCCCGGCCCGGCCCGTAGAAAAGTTATTTTGGCCCGGCCCGTTGTAAAACTCAATAGTTCGGCCCGGGCCCGGCCCGTTTAAATTTTTATATTTTAGGCCCGGCCCGTTTTGGCCCGTTACAATTTCTAGGATTTCTAAAAATTCAGATTTTTATCATATAACTAAGATTCCTTTAAAGAATACTGCATACATATCTATGGAATGATTTTACAGTATATTTTACAGCAAATACACATTGACATAACATTAATGATTACTTAGATTCTTAGGCTTTCAACATTCAAATAAAGATTCATTAAAGAATTAATATGGCTTAGAATAAAAGAAAAAAGAAAGAAAACTAAAAACATGGTTAATTTTGAAACTGTTTAATAAAAGAAGATTTATAAATATATTTCTATATCATTTTATTACAGATTTCAAATCTAAATTCATTCTTAAATTCAAAGAAGCTCCTTTCTGATACATTTCTAAATTCATTTTTTTTCTCAGAAACGCATAAGATTAGCAGATATCTTTATTCAGAAACTATATAATCGAATGGCGTTATCCATTTTTTGATACAAGCAATTTAAGAATACTGCAAACAAATAAAATACTGTCATAATTAGCGTTTTGAATAGAATTTCCGGAAGCAATAGCAAGGGAAGGGAGAAAAACCTGCAATCATTTGAGAAACTATTATATCTCAACAAGGTTATACAAGTATTTTATTTACCAAAAATGAAAACTAACACTATTCGATTCCAAATCCCTTCAATAGTTATGCTTATCACTTTTATACATTTACAATTTAAAATTAATCAGAAAATGTGTCAAACTTTCGCCTTATTGAGAAATTAATTTAAAAATCATCAAGAAGTATATATCCGAAGACTAAGCTAACATAAGTTCTTTATCGCTGTTAATAATTTTATAAATAATGTTTTCTGCCAATAATTAAGTCTAGTACCGGTCCGGCCAGTCTATATGTAGAAAAATAGTGCAACCGTGATCTCGGACCGGCATGAGTCAGCTAAAAAAAATATTAGAACGGGTTACACATGATGTTATTCTCCGATGCCGATACACTGTGCATTTTTATATTGATGCTGTCAAACTAGTATGGCCACATTTATACTTATTCTCATTAAAACCATTTTCGTTGAAAATAGCTCATATTTTATCATTTATGCTGAAATCTTCAGAACGGGCCGGCAGACCCGAAAATTTTTTTATGGGCCCGGCCCGTCTGGCCCGTTTAATTTTTTTGCCGGCCCGGCCTGGTCCGTTTATGTTGTTTGTCAGCCCGTTGAAAAAACTATTCTAAATCTGCCGGCCCGTGAGAAAATTCGAAATGATTCCGCCGGGCCGGGTACGGGCCACGGGCCAAGCCCGGGCCCGTGCAGACCTCTACCAACGTACATCAATTTTATAAAATGTGAAATATTTTAATGTAATTAAAACACGCCCCAAGCAATGTTCCCCTATGCCATTCTGTAATGTAATACATTTGTGAGGCCCTGTAAATAAATAAAAAATGTTCTTTGGACCACATACTCTACAGAATGTATATTTTAGTATATACTTCATAGATGCATTTATTTTCAAATTTATTTTGTGCGAAAGAGTATAACATCATTAAAATGCACTTGAAATTATTTTTTACCATTGGCCGTAATGGGGGGTAACAGATTACTTTTGAGTATCCTGTAATTAATCTATGCATTCAATTTTCATAAAATTTGAAATTACTCGACAAAATTATACAATAGTTATACTTTTTAAATTTCAAATGATTCAGTTAGATAATTTTTGCTCTGTTGTTTGCGGACGGACGAACGGCCGGACAGACAAACGGATGGGCAGACTAAACGACAACTATAGTGCTATTTATTTACATAATTATGAACGCATCTACAAATTGCCATAGAAAACCGGATCGCAAACCACTTATTTAGCCACATATGCAGGTTGTTTACTGCTAAATGAGCTTGGGTTGACGTTAATAATAGAAAGAACATTGAACCTCTCTGAACTTTTAGTCATTTCTTTATAATATCTTCCTGAAGACGGCTGCAGAAGACCTCTTGAAACGTTTTGGTTTCGAGCCATCTGTATACATAATTATGTTTTTTTATGTTGTATTATGATTTTGGTTCTATTGTGTCTGCTGGATGGTTTAGTCAAATGTTGGTTTATATTTTATTTAATCGGTGTGATGGGTTGTAGTGTTATGTATGTTGATTATTTTGAGTGATCTTCAGTTCGTACTGTAAGGTGTTTCGTATTTGAATTGTAGGTGAACTGGAATCAGACCTGAAGGTACTTGAAGGTACCTGAATTGTGATTGTTTGGACTGTCTTCTAGGCCCTGACTATATAGCCAACAGAAAGTACCGTTGACAGCTAGATAATATCTCTTTCCTGTACCAATTTAGGTTGCTCCTCAATATTAGACCGGCATAGTTTAGCTCTTTTTCAACAAATGTCTTACATCAAATTTTTATAATCTTGTGATGTAGGTCCCACCCATTCGTCTGAATATCCAGAAAGATTCTCGTACTCTTTCGTTTTGTTGTTTGCAGTGTGGTAGTCAGTTTAGGTCTTTGTGAATTATGGCTCCCAGATATTTTATTTTTTCCCTTCAAACTTCTTAGGTTGAATTCTATGCTCTCTAGAAGAGTAAATGTTCTGTCGGAAGATTCCTTGTGTATTCTCTGTTAAACACAGAAAGCTACCGTTTTATCACCAATTAACTTTAAGCAACTGTTTGTTAACCATTCGTTAAAATCTTTGTTTTATTGGCTAATATTCCTAGTTCGTCTTTTGTTCTAGCTTAGTTCTTTGTTTACGTATAAACTTGAAGTCGTCCGCAAATGCCTGGTTTCTGACTTTTTTGTTCAATTGGTTTTTAAACGCTGCTTTTACTTATCCATCATAAGCAGTATAGGATAAGTCTTGCAATCATTTTGAAAATCGAAAGAAAAAACTGACAGATTTACACGCTTCAGATACTGGAGATTCTGAAAAACATATTTTTTGAAGAAAAAAAATTACCGTCCACCTGTCTGTCTGTGTATCTGTAAACGCTCTATCTGCCGAATAAATTGAGATAGAGACTTGAAATTTTGAATGTACTTAGTATGAAGAATGAGACGAAACCTATTGAATATCAGTGACATCGATTATCGGGAACTCTTTTGTTCGGACTCTCGAAATCTATGTTCTGATGAAAGGTATATGAAAATTTCAAATTTTTTTACTTTAACGAGTAGACGTAAAAGGCAAAAAAATAACTCAAATTTTAAATAAAAAACGAAATCGATCGGATTATTAATTGCCGAGGTATTTTTAATCTTGTTTTCCACATTCTTTGAATTTTCATGACAATGTATTTCATTCAAATTTCAATTCAAATATATATTTTAGTTGGAAATGAGACGCTTCATCCGACGCAGTATATTGTTAGTTAATATGATAATTCTTTTAGGAGTTAGAAGGATGTTTCTTTTACGCAATTCGGTACTACTTGAGTAGTTTGGCGTTTTATATAATTTGTCGAAATTGGTACATCAACAATTCATTTATAATGTATATTAAAAATATTTAAATATACTTTTAAATTTTGTTTTGTAATTGAAATGCATTTTATAAATTGTTGTTTTATTTTTATGTATTATACTATGCATGTCCATGATGGGTAAGTATTACGGTGGCCCCCAACGACTAGTTTATATGAGTAGCCACAGCAGTGGCCTCAGATAGCTATCCTGTGTGCAGTCGCTGTATCTTTATTTTGTTATTTTGATTAGATTTCTGCTAATGTTACAAATCTAATTTTTAAGAAGCTGATGAACCAATTGGTCAGAATGTCGGGCAGGAAGATTGTTTTAAATTTTTAGGCATAACTGGCCATTTAATGCGCCTTTTATATCCTTGGAGATTATTATATTTGAAAATTTTGTGTTTGTCTTGTTTGATTTACTGATTAATTCTTCTAATGCTGTAGAAATTCGCTATTTCAATCTTTATCGCTTTTGATAATGAAGTAATGATTGATTCTGCGGTGGATTAATTTTATAATACTTTACTGAAAGTTGGTAATAGACATATTGATCTATATATATATATTTCTTTTTTTTGCGGGGGGGGGGGGGATTCTTTTTTTTGCTTTGTGAAATAGTGCTACTGTAGGTATTTTGACCAATTTTGGTAAGTAGTTAAAGTTGAGATATGAGTTGCATAGTAATAAATGCGGAGCTCACTTGAATGTTTCTTTGATTAAGTTGTAATCTATGTATCCATATCTTGATGCATTATTCTGTTTCATGTTTCTGATTATTCTGCCTAAATCCTGATTCGTAGTCTTTAAATCTTGGAAGAGGGAGAGGCTACTCCGATGTGAGTTTACGTTCTATTTTAGGATCTAGCAGTCACATCTTACAGACTTGACGAGAAAGCTCTCAGTCACAAATAAAAATACTTCTATCCAGCATATTGAAGTCATGTAGATATTTGGGCTACATTTTTCCACAATTTCATTGATTTTAAATTCCATCCACCCATCTCGTACAATTCTCCATAAAACTCCTACAAATTAAAAAAATTCCATATCTAATAATAAAAAAAGATTTCGAAGCTCAATGATGACGATTTGGATATGAATAATACAGGAAAACAACAAAAAACCATCTCTCTGAGAATGTGTTTCAATTTTTTTTTTCCTTTCGTCGAGTGCGTAAGAACACAGCGACACGAAAAACCGCACTGTTGGTTACGGTGACGTCCAATCAAAGCTTTCCCTGAAATCTTTAATGACGGATTGATAAAACTGTGCAATATAGCATCATAACTAAGCATATTTACTAACCGAGTTAACTTTGTTATGTTGGGGATTTATCTCAATCCCAAAGTCGATATTGATGGCAATTTTCAGCAAGAAAATATGGTGTGCAATAGTAAAGTGTTTTTTAAAGTATATTATACCCCCCTCCAAATATAAATAATACTAAAAGAATAATATTTTTCAAATCTTGATTTCAAGTCATAAGATGTCATCCACATCTGACTAATAACTCATATTAAAAGAAAAAAAAATCCAATGCTTCTATATTTGTAGTTTTAAATTTTCGAAAAAAAAAAGTCGTAATCATGTACATATCTAATTATCTTAAAAAAACTATATTTTCATTAAATGCAGGTTTTTGGCGGGAAAAAATTCAATTGCAGTTTAATTAATGCATGTTTCAAAACAGTTACTATTATTTATTTTCTATAAATAGTTATTTTAAGGGGACTCTTTAATAGACAAACAATGATGAGAATATCGATTTTCCAATATATTGCTTAAAATATACATTGAGTGGCCAAACTATTTCGAACACATTTTATTTAAAATTCGAGCCATCTACGCAACATGTGCAATTGGATTTGTTGATAAAATCTTTCATGTGGTAAGGAGTATCCAAGATGTCTTTATAATAAGATTTTAACCATTCCAGTCAAAACATTGTGAATCCTGAATTTTCTTTTCCAAAGTTTCTGTGATCCTTAACAAAAATAAGGAGAATCTGAACAAAAGACAGGGGAGCTGATAAACAAGCTTTCGAAGATTGATTATAAGAAAGGTAACACTTATCAAAAACGTTATCTGTTCGATTGTAAGGTACCCTGGGGTAAAAACGCCACGTTAAGGTTCTACTAATTTTCACGGCTCAGTTTTAGTTTATATTTTTCAAACAAATATATGATTTGATACAGCAACTCATTGACTATCTATATAAAAAAAATAATTTAACAGATATGTATTCATAAAATGTAATGGCGTGATTCCTCGACCAATGCTATTTGTCGTTATTACCCACCTATATGGGTAATAACGCCATGCAAACAAAACTATGAAATAAGATGGAATGATTGCAGGTAGATTGCCCAATTAAAAAAAAAAAAAAAAAAAAAAAAACTCTACAAACTTAGAAATTGAGAAATTGCATTCTAAGCTATTGAAAATGTTCAATTTTTTGTGAAAGTGTAAGAAAAATAAAGGTGTGGTGTGGAGGGGGTGAGGATGAAGAAAAAGAATATCAGACCGTGAGCTTCTTTTTGTTTAAAAAGGACCGCTTAAATAGAATTATTAGAAACATTGCACAGTTTTAACTGTGTTATTTGAATCAGTATTTAGGATGTAGCTCGGCCACTGTAGGGAATCAACCGGGGTATTAATGCCAAGTATTGGCGTTATTACCCCGTTATAGTTATTGCGCTGTACATTTTAAATTACAAATTATCTCGAGAAGATATCCAAAATTTTCGACAACATTTTGAAAGTCCATGAAATGTACTACAAATTTATGTAATTAACAAAATATTTCCGGATAAAATAAATAGTCTTCACATCACAAAACGTATCTCACAAATTTTAGATCAAGCGTTAATTTTAGTTGCTTGTAAAAACAATAAGACCTAAAAATGAAACAAATTAACTTGAAGCTGTTTTTTGCGATTTATATGACTCAAAACCCTTCTACGCAGAGCACATGGGTGTCATTTACCAGATTATTTCATAATTATGCAAAATATTGGCACTTGGCGTTATTACCCCGCCTGGCGTTATTACCCCAGGGTACCTTATAAGGTTTGGTTACCTTTGAAGTGCTCATTGGCTCTGTTTGGTGTGGGCAACCTTCAAAAGCTCGTCCAGAGGTCAAATCTCAGCAGGAGAGTTCCTTGATATGTTTCATCGCTTCTTTTCTTTTGTTGAGACCCCCCCCCCCTTCCTTTTGTTGCTGACCACAAAAATCTTTAAAATTTGAATAATTTTTATATTTATTTATTTTTGTGTGTGTATTGATGTTTTGTAAGATATAGGTGCCTTTTAGCTGGGCTCTGAGTCTTTGTCTGGGAGCCTATGAGTGTCAGGGAGACCCCCGGGTGAAGCGTTCTGGCGATCTTGCTCACTCAATCCATCAAATGAAAGTCCCGGATAATAATTGCATCTTTCTTTTTAGGTGCGTTCGTAATTTTTTAAATACGTAGCACCTATAGTTGTCGTTCTGTCCGTCTGTCTGTTCAAATATAACAACACAAAAACTACCCGACCGAATCGTTTGAAATTAAAAAAAAATAATTATTTCATAATTGTATCAAGTCATTTCAAATTTTATGAATATCGGATGCGTAGTTCAATTATAGGACTATCAAAAGTATTCCGTTACATTATGATCAAAGAAAAAAAATAGTTTCAAGTGTATATAATGATGTTACACTCTTTCGAATATAATGGGATTGACATGAATGTATGAAATATACAGGGTGATTCAAAAAAAGTGGACAAAATGATAAGACAAATCAAGCATACACAAGGATAAAAAATCACACAGGAACATAGGGTCGCAAACTACTTATTGAGTCACAAATACAAGGTGTTTCATACTAACTATACCTGGTTTGAAAGTAATAATTTCGTGGAAAATAAAAATATTGTAATGAAAATGCAACGATATGTACCTTATTTTGTGTGAAATGTGATAACGTTACAAAAAGATCTGGAAAAACATATTGTTCAAACAATCGATGGTACCGTATAAACTGATTATCACAATACAAAATGTGAGGTGCCAAGTGCATATTGCTGACGCACATAATGCGAATTTCTACCACTTTTGTTTGGTGTTACCACATTTAAAACAAAGGTGAGAACATCTGTTAAATGTTTTATTATAATATACTTCAGTTTTCTGAAATTTATTACCGTCAACCCAAATTGAGTTAGGATGAAACACCCTGTATTTGTGGCTCAATAAGTGGTTTGCGGCCCTATGTTCCTATGTGATGGTTTTATCCTTGTTGTATGCCTGATTTGCCATATCAATTTGTCCACGTTATTTTGAATCACCCTGTATACTAAAATGTACATTCTGAACAATCTGTGATGCAAAGAATACTTATTATTAATTTACAGAACCACATAAAAGTATTCCACTCTATAATGGTATACGGGAATATATTGTTTGGGGCGTGTTTTAGTTATATTAAACTATTTCATATTTTATGAAATTGATATACATTGCTGAAGTTTATTACAACTTACTACCTGTATAATAGAAACCAGACAGTATTTACAGGAACATACAAAATATTTGGATCACTATACTGTATCCGAAATACTGTATATTATAACAGCAAGATCTGAATATTTTTAAAACTTTGTTATAGTACGAACGCACCTCATTTGCTACGCTTCACGTGCAATTTCCAACCTGTTCTTTCTTAGATTGCTGAAAACGCGATATAAACGCAGGCCAAATGCAACAATTTACTTGTTTATGGAGAAAACAAGGGATCGGAAGAACTTTGAATGCGTCATGATTATGTAAATCTATTGGTGCATTGATGCTCCGCGCATTTGTTCTTGCGATATAATTGTTGCTAAAATCGTGAAAATCGCAGTATAACAGCACCACCTGTTTGGGTGAATTACATCGAAACTTAATCATTCACAATTTATGCCAATGTTTAACTGAATCTGAAGTTTGATGGAAGTTCGTGCATTAATTCGGAAATGCAGCATGGCAGAACTAAATGTTGGTCAATTCCCACATACACAAAATAAAATAGATAAATAAGTAAATAAATAAATAAATAAAAATAAATATTCAGCATCAATTTAAATCAAGCTCTAATTGAATCTAGAGTTTTATTAAATTCTTCACAGTAGTTTTTAAGACAGAACGCTCACAATGTTTGTAACACAGACAGATATTTAAAAAAAAATAAAAAGTAAAATAAAAAATAATAATAATTCACGTTCAGAATCTTCTAAAACATACAAAACCGCCAATATTTTCACGAAATCAATATTTTCTTTTCCTAAAGATATAGAAGAAATGAAGAACTATTGCAAAATAATTAACAGGAAAAGAAAAGTTTAAACATTACCTCTAATTAAAAAAAAATATTAAAAAAAAAGAAAAAAACATTTTTATTTGAAAAAAAAAAAGTACAAACAAAATTGTCCAATTTTTTGATGAAATTATTTTCATTCCAAAAATTGCTTGATGGAATTATTTCCTTCTTTTAATAATATTTCATCTTTTAAAAGAATTTTAATTTCTTTAAAATGCGCTTTTAAAAAGGTTCGAAGCCTGAAAAGTCCCCTTATAGAGTTAATTTTGAAATTGGATGATTACACGATTTATTAATTGAAATGAATATGTTTCGTAGAACTTTTAACCCATTTTAGGCCAAGCACAGAAATTTTATAAAATGTAGCATTATTTTTATTGAAATATGCTTAAATTACATACATTAAGACACAAAAAAAGATTCGTGCATGAAAAATAATATTTTATATAAGAAATAATATTTTATATAATAATATAAAATATTATTTCTTATAATGAATAATATGAATATGAATAATATTTTTATGACTTTTGTTTTATTCTTATTTCATATACAGAATTTGCAACTTTAATCTATTTTAAAAACATATAATTCATTTCAATTGGAATAATAATATATTTTTAAAAAGTCGAATTTGTCAAAGGCGTTTCAAATTAAAACTCTAGCGTATTTTGAAAAATTTTTAAGAGAAAGTGTTTACTCCAATTGAATTACTAATATTTTATGGATGTCTTCAAAAGCCTTAAAAAATAGAAGAAAAATAAAATTCTTGAAAAAAAAAAATGTGTCAGAGTGTTAAAAAAAAATATTTATCGAAATGTTTCGTATACGAACCTTTGGCCGAAAATGGGTTAAATGACTGTCTAAAAATTCGGAATAAAGTTTGAAAGAATTTTTTTTAGTTCTTTTACAATAACAAAAAAGAAGAAAGAAAGAAAATATAGAAAGTATAAACTAGCGAAGTATCGAAGTATTTTACATTTATCACAATATAATTAATTATAACTGATTATGTTTGTTAATTAATATTTTTGATATCACGAATTATCAATTATCAACGATATGTTATTGCTATGCCTAATGAAATAAAGTTTTAAATGCATCGATGTTTGCAGTTATTATAAATTTCTAAAAGAAAGCCCCTAATTATGTCCGAAATACAACAATTTATGGACGACAGACAGTTTGAGAGGAAAATTAAACTGCATTTTAATTAATGTATTTTTAAAACTTTTTTTGTTTATTTGTTTGTTTAAGAAAATTTTATTTAAAGACCTGATTTTGAAATAAAACTCTTTTTTTTAATGTCCATAGTTTTTGACTGAAATGAATATTATTCAGAGAATTTTTAGTAATAACTCTTTAGATGTCTAGAATTGAGATTGAAAAGATTTCTTCCTTTCAATTTTCCTTTGAGAATCTAGGATGAAAAGACCTGTTTTGCAAGTTTGTTTACATAATATTTACCCAAAGGAAGTCTAGAGACATATGTTATATTGAGATTCCCCTTTTTTGTTTTTACCCACGCAGGATAATTAATGATTGTGCATGTTACGTTATCCGTTTTTCAGGTAATTTATCTTACGTTTGGGAATTTCGTATTTTGCTTTATTCCTGGATATTTCTTTTTCATTTTTGAAAAAGGTGAGAATCAGAGTTCTTTCTTTCTTTCATTTTTTAATTATTTAAATTATTATTGGAAAAGAATTTTCAAAGACAACTAATAATCATACTTTTTTAGTCGCGATATTCCAAAAAATATCTTTTTTTCAACTCTTCTATTTTTTTGGAATAACTTATGTTATTTTAAAGGGGAAAATGCAGCGCTGTTGAAAACGAGAAAAAATACTTACCGAGATACGTCCCTTGATGATTGAGTTGTTTGAACTGGAGAAAATTTACTGAATCTCAGTATTATCATTAGTATTATTCTATATTTGCTGCAATCGTTTAAAATACATCTTAATTAAGGATTGACGGATTTTTGAGGTTGAAACCAGAATTTAATTTTGATGATCTTGCTATTTTCTGTTGAAAATGAAAACGAAAATCTAGATTTTTTTTTAAAGTAATTAATACATACATAAATATACATACATAATTATTAATTAATTAGACATTTTTATTAAATATGCATAGTTATTCATCGTACGTTTTTATTAAATATACATATTTATTAAGCAAGCGACATGTCTTTGAAATTATATTTGAAATGCACCCGTTTTGCAGGTACTATATATTTCTGAAAATAAAATTCCTAATTATTTCAGAAATATAACATTTTTGTTGACTACAGATATTTTAGGAATAGAAAATTAAATTGCATTTTAATTAATGTATTTTTTTAAACTGTTTTTATTTTTATTTTTCAAAAGACAATTTTATTCAAACAGTTTATCTTGAAATAGGACTGTCTTTTTTATGTACATAATTTTACAACTGAAATGAATATTCTTCAGACAACTTTTAGCAGTAGCTAGTTGTTTAGATGTCTGGAATTGAGATTGAAAGGATTTCTTTCTTTCAAATCTTCTTTTATGAAATGATTAAAGAACTGTCTAGATTGGGAATCTAGGATGAAAGGACCAGTTTCGTAAAGTTTGTTTACATAATATTTACCCGAAGGAAGTACTGAGCGGCATGCTATGTTAGGAGTCCCTTTTTGTTTTTACCCACACTGGATAATTAATGACTGTGCATGTTACGTTATCCGTTTTTCAGGTAATTTATTTTACGTTTGGGAATTTCGTATTTTGTTTTATTCCTGGATTTTTTTTCTCTTTTTTTGTGAGAAAACTGAATAATTTAAATAAAGTTCTTTTTTTTTTTTTCAATTATTTAATTTACTATGAGAAAAGAGCGTTCTAAAACAATTAATAATCATATTTTGTTAGTCGCAATATTTCAAAAATCGCCTTTTTTTCAAATCGTATGTTTTGGTATAATTTATCTTATTTTAAAAGGAAAAGAGTAAATGAGAAAATCTAAATGAGAAAAAAAAAAAAAAAAAAAAAAGGTAGGTAATTTTGTGGTTTAGTTGTTTGATCTGAGAAAATTTATTGAATCTCAAAATTACCGTTACCATTATCCTATATTTTCTGCAATTGTTTAAATCTTACAGCACCATTTGGCATATCTGGTACTTATGTAAACTAGTAAGGGGGGAGGATCGTAATATTTACCCATTATGGATATGCATAATATAAAATATGAAAATAAACTATTACAAAATGCATCGGAAATCCAAAATAAAGTGTAAACGTATATTAAAATATTTTTAACACGTAGTAATGCTCTATTAAATAATTTCTGATGAACCAATTTCGACAAATTATATAAAATGCCAAATTACTCAAGCAGTACCGAATTGCGTAACAGAAACATCCTTATAACTACAAAAATAATAATCATATTAACTAACAATTTACTGGCCGGATTAAGCGTCTCATTCCCAGTTAAAATATATCTTTGAATTGAAATTTGAATGAAATACAGGGTCATGAAAAATCGAAGAATGGGAAAAACAGGATTACAAATATCTCGATAACTAATAATCCGTTCGACTTTGTCTTTTTATGAAGAATTTGTGTTATTTTTTGTCTTTTACGCCCACTCCTTAAAATAAAAAATTTCGAAAATTTTTATATACCTTTCATCAGAACAAATTTTCTCGAGAGTCAAAAAAAAAAAAAAAAAAAGTTCTGGATAATCGAGGTTGCTGATATTAAATAGGCTTCCTCCCATTCTTACATAGTAAGTATATACAAAATTTCAACTCTCTATCTCAATTTATTCCGGAGATACAGCGTTTACAGACAGACAGACAGAGACATACAGACGGACGGACGGCAATTTTTTTTTCTAAAAATATGTTTTTCGGAATCTCTAGTGTCTGAAACGTGAAAATCCGTCAAATTTACTTTTTCGGTTTTCAAAACGGTTACAATATTTACCCTGTACTTCGTATGATGGGTAAGTAAAACGATATAATTTTCATTATGTGCCATGAATTTCGTCAACAGGATCTCTGACCCTGATCAGGAGTAATCCAAAGGAATGGAATAACAGTTATTACTTACCTATCATATATAGTATAGGGTAAGTTTTGCAATCGTTTTGAAAACCGAAAAAAAATTTTTGACGTATTTACAAATTTCAGATACTGGAGACTCCGAAAGACATATTTTTAGAAAAAATATTTTGCCGTCCATCCGTCTGTTTGTGTGTAAACGCTCTATCTTTCGAACAAATTGAGATAGAGACTTTTCATGACCCTGTATTTCATTTAAATTTTAATTTAAAGATATATTTTAATTGGAAATGAAACGCTTAATCTGATGCAGTAAACTATTAGTTAATATGATTATTGTTTTTGGAGTTATAAAGATGTTTCTTTTGCTCAATTCGGTACTACTTGAATAGTTTGGCGTTTTATATAATTTGTCGAATTTGATTCATCAGCAATTCATTAATGGAACATTACTAAGTATATTAAAATATTTAAATATACGTTTAAATTTTGTTTTAGAATTGCAATGAATTTTATAAATAGTTTATACATGTTTTATTTTCATACCTTATATTATGCATATCCATGATGGGTAAGTATTACGGTCCCCCCCCCCCCCCAACGACTAGTTTTGTTCGTGTCATATGGCTACAGTAGACAAATATTTGAATTTGTGTTTCGGAAACAAAAGAACTTTCGATCAAGCTATTAAGGTAAGATTTACTTTGATTATTTTTACTGGATACTTAAAAATATTTATACATAAAAAAGTCAAAGAGTGATAAGCAGACAAAATTAATAATTTAAGCACAATTAGTTGCTAAATATGGTAGTACAATATTTTAAAACTGTGTACTTATAACACACCATAAAGTTTAAAATTTTAGCTGAAAATTTGAAGGTTTTTTTTTTTTTTTTTTTTTTTTTTTACTATTTTTCCCATTATTAGACCGACATACACTCTAAAAAATAAATGTGTAAATTAGCTAATTTTACACACATATATGTGTAATATTTTAAAATTACACACTTTTTATTAAATTTACACACTTTGAATGAAAAACTTACATACTTTTACGTGTATTTAGCTGATGAAAGCAAGTGTGTAATTTGTTATCGTTTGATAAACGCACACAAGCGTGTAAATACAGAAAAGGTCTGATTTTACACCAATTGGAGTGTTATTAGAATTTAAGCATAGTTATGTATACACGAAGAAGTGTGTAAATTTCAAAAATCACCCAATTGTCACAAAAAATACACATTTTGTACAAAACATTACATTTTTTATGTGCATTTAATTTATGACATTGAGTTTGCAAGTTGTTATCGGTTGATAAACACATTTAAGTGTGTAAATATAGAAAAATACCTGCATTTACAGGAATTGAAGTATTAAATATAATTATAAATGTTTAAATCTTAAAAGGCAATGTCTAAATGTGCATATTTAAATACAAATATATAAGCAAAAAAAAAATTTAATACATTTTAAGGTGCGTATTTAATTTCAGTTATTAACTGTATAAGTTTAGTACTTTAACAGTAGTTAAAAACTGAAACAACTAATGTTTAGCTCACAGTTTAACAAAGCCTGAGAGCTAATGTGCTTGCAGGTTCAGTATGTATGTATGCATGTACGTATGTAAGTACGTAGAGCGATAACTCCAGGTAAAAATATTGGATTTGCCTGAAATTTTTTTATACAGGTTATTCGTAAGGCGCTTCCCTGATTAGTTTTGGGAGTTCATTGGTTAAGTATAAAGGGGGAACAGGGATTAGACCCCCTCCCCCCACTTAATTTAGGCAAATGGGTTTTTCATGCAGAATTATTAGATTTCATACATATTTTAGAAATAAGATTATTCTGATAAAACGCCTCCATGATTAATTTGTACGTTTATTGGTTAAGTATAAAAGGGGGGAATGAGGAGCTGTTACTCCTCTTAATGTAAGTGAAAGTCTTTTTCGTGCAAAATTTACCGATTTGCTTTTTTTTTTTCATAGATTTATTCACATAAGGTGCTTACCTGATTTGTTTTGGGGATTCATTGGTTTAGTATAAAGGAGGGAACGGGAGGCTACACCCCACAATTTAGTTAAATGGTTTTTTCATGTAGAATTTACCGATTTGCTTCAAGTTCTTTATCCAAATTTTTCTTATAAGGCGCTTACCTGTTTTGCTGTGGGGATTCATTATTTAAATATAATGGGGGGAGGGGGGACGGGGGTTACTCCTCATAATTTAAGTAAGTGGGTTTTTGATGCAGAATTTACGAATTTACTTCAATTTTTTTATATAAGTTCATTCTGATCAGCACTTACCTCATTTGTTTTGCGGATACACTGGTTAAGTATGAAGCTGGGAACGGGTAACTACTTCCCTTAATTTAGGTAAATGGGTTTTTCATGCAGAATTAACCGATTTGCTTCAAATTTTGAATATTGGTTCATTTTGATAAGTTGCTCCCCTGATTAAGTTTAGGAGCTCTTTTGATTAGTATAAAGGAGGGAACGGAGGATTATCTTCTATAAATTAGATAAATGCGTTTTTATGCAGAATTATCCGATTTGCTTCAATTTTAAATATGGGCTCTTTTAATAAGGCAAATGCCTGAATAATCTTGGAGTTTAATAGTAAATTATAAAGTAGAGAACGCTCTCCCGCTGAAGTTAGATAAATGAGTTTTTGTACAGACTTATCCGATTTTCTTCAAATTTTGGATACAGGTTCATTCTGATACGGCGTATCCCTGTTTGGTTTTTAGGAGTTCGGTGGTTAAATATAAACAAGGAAAGGAGAAACTAATTCCTGCCTTAATTTTGTTTTTCGCGGAGCATTATTCTTTGTAAAAAATAAGGCTGTAATATATAATTACTGCGAATAGCCTATAGCTCAATGCTATCAGTTTAACTGGGCAATTTCTTTTTTCTTTTAACATGCTTTTTCCTCCAGAGCTGATTCCCCCTCCCCCTCCGCATTTCAAATAAATTGCAAGCGCATAAACAGCTCCCAAAATCAAAATTAAAATTTGTCTTCTAAAAGAGATTCAAAAGTCTTTATGATGTCACTGCCAGCCGCGGTGGTCATATCATATCTGTGACCTCTGTAGTAGCGTCACATTATGACTCAAATGTAAATTGCTTAGAAACATTTAAAAAAATGCAAGAACTTTACAAAACATGTTATTCAGTGTAAAAAAGAAACTTTTTAGATATATTTTTAAATGTTTATGCCATTACTGCAAGTTGCATCACATCAAATGTATCACAAATAGACCAATATGTTGTGAAGTCACATTTTGACAAAAATATGAATTTTAAAAATATATCATAATGAGGAGAAATATATTAATCATTACATAAATTATTTTGTAACTGATTTAAAACAAAGGTAAAATGCGTAAAAAGAAGAAAGAAAATCTTCAAACAGCAAATTCAAATTACAGATGCTCAAGTATAAAAAGACGTGTGGCACTCGGGGACTGCCGCGGTAAAGCTATTGCATAGCATTTTTTATCAACTTATGTAATCATAATTATTCATTTACTTTTTATTTATGCAGTTTTTTTTTGTCTTTGATGTTAATTCAAGTTATACTTTTTGAGCATGATGACCGATAACAAAACTTTTTTTTTTCTTTTATTGAATAAATGAGAAATTAATATCGTTTAAAATATTTTTATTATCTTACAATACATGTAGGTTAATCAGGAATTTTTATCATTGAAACTATACGTTTATGGTAGCTGAAATAAAAAACATAAGTTTGAGACTTGATATTCTCAAAATATCTGAAAAATACCGCTTTAATGTCTGCCGAAGTCTACCGAAGGATACCGTGCCGAAGACTGCCAAATTGAAGCGACATTAGCCGGAGTGTTAGGTTTTTTTCTCGTTACGGAATTTCTAAATTCTTTCGCCGCGCTCAAAGCCCGCGATAAAAGCTATGCAATACCTTAATAAATTACCAAACAAAATTTGGCCGCACTACGAAAATTAGATCGCGAGTTAAAAGCATTATAAATTTTCCGATCCTCACCGTGGGGGTTTACTGTCACCAAAAATTAACATTGTCTCATTAAAAATTACCAAACGAAATTTGGCCGCGCTACGAAAATTAGATCGCGAGTTATAAGCATTTTAAATTTTGCGACCTTCACCGTGGGGGGGGGGGGTCTCCTGTCACCAAAAGTAACACTGTCTCATAATGAATTATCAAACAAAATTTGGCCGCTCTACGAAAATTAGATCACGAGTTATAAGCCTTTTAAATTTTTCGACCCTCACCATGGGGGATCTCCTATCACCAAAAATTAACACTCTCTCATAATAAACTACCGAACAAAATATGGCCGCGCTACGAAAATTAGATCAGGAGTTATAAGCATTTTAACTTTTTCGACCCTCACCGTGGGGGGTCTCCTGTCACCAAAATTTAACACTGTTTCATAATAAATCATTAAACAAAATTTGGCTGCGCTGCGAAAATTGATCGCGATTTATAAGCATTTTAAATTTTCCGACCCTCACCGTGGGGGGGTCTCCTGTCACCAAAAGTAACACTGTCTCATAATAAATTACCAAACTAAATTTGGCCGCGCTACGAATATTAGATCACGAGTTATAAGCATTTTATCTTTTTCGACCCTCACCGTGGGGAGGGGTCTCCTGTCACCAAAATTTAACACTGTTTCATAATAAATCATTAAACAAAATTTGGCTGCGCTGCGAAAATTGATCGCGAGTTATAAGCATTTTAAATTTTTCGACCCTCACCGTGGGGGGTCTCCTGTCACCAAAAATTAACACTCTCTCATAATAAATTACCAAACAAAATTTGATACGAAAATTAGATTGCGAGTTATAAGCATTTTAAATTTTTCGACCCTCACCGTGGGGGGTCTCCTGTCACCAAAAGTAACACTTTCTCATAATAAATTACCAAACTAAATTTGGCCGCGCTACGAATATTAGATCACGAGTTATAAGCATTTTATCTTTTTCGACCCTCACCGTGAGGAGGGGTCTCCTGTCACCAAAAGTAACACTGTCTCATAATAAATTAACAAACAAAATATGGCCGCGCTACGAAAGTTAGATCACGAGTTATAAGCATTTTAACTTTTTCGACCCTCACCGTGGGGGGTCTCCTGTTACCAAAATTTAACACTGTTTCATAATAAATCATTAAACAAAATTTGGCCGCGGTACGAAAATTGATCACGAGTTATAAGCATTTTAAATTTTCCGACCCTCACCGTGGGGAGTCTCCTGTCACCAAAAGTAACACTGTCTCATAATAAATTAGCAAACAAGCTTTGGCCGCGCTACGAATATTATATCACGAGTTATAAGCATTTTATCTTTTTCGACCCTCACCGTGGAGGGTCTCCTGTCACCAAAAATTAACACTCTCTCATAATAAATTACCAAACAAAATTTGATACGAAAATTAGATCGCGAGTTATAAGCATTTTAAATTTTTCGACCCTCACCGTGGGGTGGTCTCCTGTCACCAAAAGTAACACTGTCTCATAATAAATTACCAAACAAAATTTGGCCGCGCTACGAAAATTAGATCGCGAGTTATAAGCATTTTAAATTTTTCGACCCTCACTGTGGGGGGTCTCCTGTCACCAAAAGTAACACTGTCTCATAATAAATTACCAAACAAAATTTGGCCGCACTACAAAAATAAGATCGCGAGTTATAAGCATTTTAAATTTTTCAACCCTCACCATGGGGGATCTCCTGTCATCAAAAATTAACACTGTCTCAGAATAAATTACCAAACAAAGTTTGGCTGCGCTACAAAAATTGATCGCGAGTTATAAACTTTTTAAATTTTTCGACCCTCACCGTGGGTTGTCTCCTGTCACCAAAAATTAACGCTTTCTCATAATAAATTACCGAACAAAATATGGCCGCGCTACGAAGATTAGATCGCGAGTTAAAAGCATTATAAATTTTCCGATCCTCACCGTGGGGGTCTAATGTCACCAAAAATTAACATTGTCTCATTAAAAATTACCAAACGAAATTTGGCCGCGCTACGAAAATTAGATCGCGAGTTATAAGCATTTTAAATTTTGCGACCTTCACCGTAGGGGGGGGGGGTCACCTGTCACCAAAAGTAACAGTGTCTCTTAATAAATTACCAAACAAAATTTGGCTGCGCTACGAAAATTGATCGCGAGTTATAAGCATTTTAAATTTTTTGATCCTCACCGTGGGGGGGGGGGGGGGGGTCTCCTGTCACCAAAAATTAACACTCTCTCATAATAAATTACCAAACAAAATTTGGCCGCGATACGAAAATTAGATCGCGAGTTATAAGCTTTTTAAATTTTTCGACCCTCACCGTGGAGGGTCTCCTGTTACCATAAATTAACACTCTTATAATAAATTACCAAACAAAATTTGGCTGCGCTACGAAAATTAGATCGCGAGTTATAAGCATTTTAAATTTTTCGACCCTCACCGTGGGGGGGGGGGGGTCTCTTGTCACCAAAAATTAACACTGTCTCATAATAAATTACCAAACAAAATTTGGCCGCGCTACGAAAATTAGATCGCGAGTTATAAGCATTTTAAATTTTTCGATCCTCACCATTGGGCGGGTCTCCAATCACCAAAAGCTACATTATCCTACCTTGTTTTATCTTAAGACGATTTTTTTCTATACACATTCTATCAGGAATTTTTATCATTGAAACTATAGATTTATGGTAACAAATAAGAAACTTAAGTTTGAGATTTGATATCCTCTAAATATCTGAAAAATACCGTGTCAATGTCTGCCGAAGTCTACCGAAGGATACCATGCCGAAGTCTGTCGAGCTGTAACGATGTTAGCCGAGTGTTAGGTTTTTTCGTTACCGATGTGTTAGGATTTTTCGCGTTACGGAATTTTTGGATTCGGTCACCGCGCTCAAAGCCCGTGATAAAAGCTATGCAATAGCTTAAAAATATTATTTATTTAACTGCCAAATCGAAGAACGTAGAACAGAAACATCTGCAAAAAATATCGTCTGCAGCAGAATGCAGAGAGATAAACACAGTGTATTTATTCTTCTCAGTTCCTTCCGAATTGCTAACCGGACATTAGTGGTTGTGTGCTTTGTTTGATTTATGAACGTGTATAGTTGGCATGTATTTTAAAACTTTACAAAAAAAGATATATAGGAATACTGCTTATTAATATTTTACAAAGATTTTCTGTCCGAAGAAGGTACAGGGGCTTTAACGTTGTTACATGAGCACGCTAATGTTACTGTACTTGAATTCGGATATAATGGTCTTCAAAAGAAACCTTTCTCTATTTGGATATTTGAAATAGAATACATAAAGGACTATGTTAATGGAAAACAGGTATGAATTTTGCCAATTTTTTTATAACGATCTAGTTAATTTCACATATACATCTTATAAAAGGAATAACAGTCATTAAATTACTTTTATGAATTAAATAAGTTTTAATAAATTAAATATTTATTTTGTTGAAATTATGTCCAACGATTGTAATCAAATGATTAAAATCATTCATTTTAATTATGTTTTAATAAATATTTTTCTTTAAAAAACTATTGGATTAAAATTTCATTCCTTAAACTTTAGTTTTTAAAAATATTTGGAAAAGTGTTGTAATCAAACATTTAATAATATTTAAATTAAATTACTGACAAAAAATTAGCATGTGTAAAAAATGATTTTATAACAAATAAGAATTTGTAGACACACCGTCATACAAGCAACTGTGTTGCATATCAGCAACATACCCAGAAGTCAAAGTTACTAATTAAATTTGTTTAAAAAGACGATTTTATTTAAGGCTACTTCCAATAAGCAGTTAATGTAAACAGTTCACAGAATTCTCACCATATAGCATTTGTGACGATTAATCTTTTAAACCAAAATTTTATTTATCATTTTAATAGTTTGATATCGCTATTGCTAAAGCCAACTTCACAAATTTCATAAAATTAAATAGGCTGGTGGTGTTTAAAAATAATTTCTTTATAAAGGTAAATTCATATTCTTTGCAATTTTTTATTTGAAAATTGACAGAATTATAAGAATGCGTATAATTTTCTGTTTATTGCAAATATAAAAAAGAAAACTTTTAATCAAGATATTTTTATGACACTACTTTTTACATGCTTAAAATAGTGAGAGGGAGATATTGTAAATTTTATAAATACACTCAGCGCTATTATCCACACAAATAAAAAAAATTTAAATGGTGTTTTCTCAAAGTTCATATTTCCTTCACTTTCCTGTTCTAGAAATGGTTAGGCCCAGGGTCGGACTGGCCCGCCGGTCCATCGGCCCGAGGGCCGGTGCGCCCTCAACCAGAAGAAACTTTGCGCCCTTAAGTGCTTAAGCAGTTTAAGTTTTTTTCCCCCGCGAGGTACCATGCATTTTTGACTAGTGCACTAATTTTCGAAAATTCGTTTAGGGAATAATTCTCACTCAACAAAAAAGCATAACAAGAAGTATTTTTTAAATAACAGATAGATCGAAACAATTTTAGAATCGGAAACAGGGGCGTACAAAGAAAAAAATTGCGCCCGGGTCAAAGTTTTAATTTGGCGTCCTCTACCACTCTTTTTCTTATAACGGATCAAAAATGGTGATCATAGTATAAATTTGACGCCCCTGAATTTCCGTGAATACGGCAACCGCCCCCTTCGCCCCCCCCCTTTCGTAGGGCGCTGATCCGAAAGCAAAGTATTCATCTTTGCATACGATCGAGAGAGAACACGTGCACTTAGGGAGAGCAGTAGCCACGACGCCCTGGGCTGAAGTTTTTAATAATAGCTTCTTTGAATGACATCTTTTAGGTTTTCCCCTAATATTTTGCATATTTCCAGTCCTTTACCTTTTACTATATTGTCCCTCCCTCTTCCTTTAAAGCCGGACATGAATGCACTATAATTAAAACCGTGTTTTATGAAAATAATTTGAGAAAAAAAATATATAAATACAGTTGACTCTCGTTAATTCGAAATTGGATAATTCGAATCTTCGCTTAATTCGAACTAAACATGAAGTCCCGAAATTTTCAATGGCAGAATAACGTTAAAAACTTTCATTAATTCGAACTCATTTTCTCTTGACTCCGTTTAATTCGAACTAACGAGAATTCTGATTTTTCATTTCTTTCTCGTGTATTTTAGATCATTTGAATAACTTTCTCTCATTGATTTTTGTGAGAATTGTGCCGAACGAGTATACATATAATTTCATGCATTTGATATCCACTTTCTTAGTGCCCCATTTGTCCATTAGTGACGCTTCAAAATTTTCTTCCATCGTGCTTTTTTCTAATCTTTTAATTAGTTTATGTATTTATACATTCTAATTTAATATTAAGTCATATTGTAATGATAACAGACGAAATAAGTTTAAAAAACACTATGACATTAATGCCTTTGTAATAGTACCATATTAAGCATGTTTTCCATAATTCGAACTTCGGATAATTCGAACATTTCTTGTGGTCCCGACGAGTTCGAATTAACGAGAGCCGACTGTATCAGAAGGCAAAAAACTTTTTCTGAGGATTTTGTTGTTGATTGGATTTTTTTTTCTTTTATGAGGATAGCAGACTTGATGGCAGTCTTCGATTACAATCCTTCAAGCTGTGAAATTGAACTGCCAGTATTTTTTAATTCACAAATCTACAACATAATTTTCGGTTAGTAATCTTCGCTTTATTTAATGACACTTTTCGTGGTTAAAAATGTAAAACAAAATTCTAGTATGTATTTTACATTAAAAAATGTTTAATTTAATTATGTAAAAATCTATTATTAAATAAAATGATGATATTGAGCAATTCTGATAAGTTTTTTTTTACATAAAAAAAATGCTGGCCACAAAATCCTGCAACTTCTAGGAATAAAATCCCTGATGCATTCCTCTCAATTGTCGAAATTTAAAAATTTCCCTGGATCTCTAATTATACGAATTTTGCAAATCATGGGAAGAGAATGCTAAGAAAACTATGTTCAGTATATTATTTTAATGATTTCAGACAAGTGAATTTTGTGAAGCATTTTTTGTAGAAATCTTTTAACAGTCAAGTATAAATTTAGAATTTTATGGATAAATAAAATCATCGTTTAGGGGTACAAAATGTCTCTTTCTACAATATCTGCCTCGCAAAATTTGATTGCTGTCAAATTGTAATAGAAGTTAAATTTATCTCATTTTTAACTAACTGATAACTAATTCTTATTTCTTTAAAGAAATTTACTTTTAAAAAATTGAAGCTCTTCGCAGCACCGCAGCAACTCTATTTGGCAGCCAGAAAAAAAAAAAAACTTTCTTGTTTTTTCTATCAATTTCCAGTGCATCAACTGTGATAAATGTAATGAAAGTGGTTACTCGAAACTGACTCCGATAAAAATAATCACAAAAAATCTTTATGAAACAACAGAATAGGTATTGTTGTGTATAAATTATGTTTTCAAAATCATCTATATTGAAAAAAATTTGTACCAACTTTGAATTTTCAAACAGTAACACGCATTTTTGATATCTTAGTTGAGTTTCTTGGATCCAAATGACCAGGAAATGGCATTGTTTATTCATATTATCTTAAATCTTGATGGAGTTGGAAAGGTATGGATTTGAGGATGATAAAGTTAAATCCAACTGAAAAACATTGATTTACATCTTCATAAAAGTCATCCGATTCTTACATTGAATACTTGAATAGACCCTAACATATTACAAACTTTTTTCTCTTCTAAAATTTTCTTTGTTTATTTTTTAAAACTATTAAAAATTCTTTGTAGGATGTTCTTCAATGTAAAGTAAGTTTATTATCCCCTTCGCGACGGAAGCCTTTTACGAAATCTTTAATGTTTTGTCACCGGTTTTTAAAAACAGAAATGTGTGCTTTATTAAATCGAGAAAATGCTGTGATTAAAAAAGGCAAATTTTACAATAAAATTTTACTGGTGGGGATAAACAGGGATTCTTAGGCCGTCCAAAAGCACGTATACGTGTCGCTCGTCTCCAAGGGGTTACAAATTTAAAATTATCATATAATTTTACTGGTGACTAATTGAGTTTTTTCTGTAATTTGTCTTCAATATTTTCATTTTGTTTTCCGAAATTTATTGATAAACTTCTAACACTGTTTGTTTTATAATCATATTTAGTTTTAAGAAATTTATCTAAACTATATCTTTTTCTTGGCTGGCAAAAATTCAAATAAGGTGTCAAAAATGGAAAATTAAAAATTTGAAAAATCAACTTTTATGCATTTATTAATACATAGACAATCCCCAAAGAAAATTTATAAATAGAATTTAATGGTCGATATTATTACCAATCAATTAGTACCTATGTCTTTTTTATATGATAATTTGCAGAGTAATTGGAAAGAGGAGATAATTTATAAGAATCATGGGGGGGGGGGGGAGTCATATATTGACACAAAAGAATAAAATAAGAAAGTGATAGCCTTCATATCAGTCTACTACAAGCTGTGTTCAAATTGCTGGAACATTAAGATATTACATGATTTATTTTAGAAAATTGTGCAAGCTTCTGTAGATTTTTTGGAACTTTAAATATGCGCGATATATAATTTTATATAGAGATATAATTTTAAGCTATTTTTTGTTGCTGAGCGAATCTGTTGAACCTTGTTAAACTAAATACAATACCAGCAAATAAAATTGACGTGAATTTGTTGTTTAATTTTGCGCCCTCTGAAAATCTAAGGTCTGCGCCCTTTTCCCTGACCCAGTCCGACCCTGGTTAGGCCTTCTTTCTTTTCTCTTTCTCTCTCTCTCTCTCTCTCTCTCTCTTTTTTTTTTTTTTTTTTTCTTGTATCTGAGGTAGAGATTTAAATTTTTTGAATATGTTCTTTATAATACATGTGATAAATTAGCGCATGGAATTAGACTTCAAGTTTTTTGTTATTTTTTAATAAATAAAAGGATATGAAGATGTGTTACATTTTATCGTCTTAAATAATATATATCAGTAAACAATTATTATTAAATCTAATATTAATATAAATATTAAATCTAATATTAGATGTATCTAAAAATACATATAAAGTTTTTGTAATATGCACTTGAAAATCTCAAAAATAAAAAGGGGCAAAAATATCAATATTTTAAAAAGTAGTAGAAATTTTTAAAAATTCAAACATTTTAAAACATTTAATTAAATATGCAGTAAAAATAATTTTGTTTTTTAAATTTATTGTTAACAGTGAAATGCAGTGAGTTCACCATTAAACTATATATTTTTTAAATAAATAAAGTTGTTGAAATGGTAAACTGTCCTCTTAAATGGCAAATAAAATAATCCTTCGATTTAAAATTTACGTGCATGCATGTTACGGTAAGGAATATTTGAAACATATCAACGTAACATATGATATATGTGACACATACAACATATATATATATAGTGTTACGAATTTTGTAAATAGTTAGTGTTTGTACTGTAAAATAATGTAAATAATCTTATTAAGCTCCATTTCTTTACTAATATTAGTTTTTGTTACATTGTCTCTGTTATCAAGCAAACTTGTCTATTATTTTCAGTGAATGTCTATGGCAGCTTTGCGAAATATTTGAGATATCGCCAAGTTGGCGTCACTTTTGGCGACTAATTTTGGTCGCCAAATTTGGCGATATATCGCCAAGTTGGCGACAAACTTGGCGATTGTTGGCGATGGTAACCCTTCCCTATTTATGGTAACCCCCCTTAGGTCTACTGATACATTGTTTGTTGTTCCGTGGTTTTCCAGGTTTTTCTAGAAATTTCTAGCACATGCTACGAGACTATATATAAGGAGAGCGATACGAGCTGTTGTTGTTATTATTTACCAGCCAGTCATTGAGTGAACAAAGCGTAAGCAAGTTTGCTTGATGTATTGAGTTTTATCTACGTTGTTTTGAATGTGATATAGTGTTGAGACATTGTATAAAGAGTCTCTGCGACCTATATTTGTACTTGTTCGATAGATTTAAACAGTTATTTTGGAATATCTTGTAATATTTGTGAGTTTCGAAGACTCTGTTGTTCTGAAGATCTGTAAATAAATTATTTTCCACTTTTCTAAGAGAAAAGAGTTTGAAGTTGTCTAACCATAAGATCGAAAGAACCCTATATACGCTGCAACATTTGGTGTCAAGAGTCGGGATCTTATGGCGAAAACAAGAACAATGGATGGTCAACTGAAAGAACTGTTAGAAGCTATTAATGGAATAAAGGCAGAATTGACGAAAGGCCAAGAAGAGTTGGCGGAAAAAATGAATAAAGGCCAAGAAGAGTTGGCGGAAAAAATGAATAAAGGCCAAGAAGAGTTGGCGGAAAAGATGAAAAAATGCCAAGAAGATGTGACTGAAAAGATTAATAAAGGCCAAGAAGAAATGAAGAAAACTTTAGAAGAAAATTTCTCGTCGGTAGAGAGAAGAATAGGCTCGGTAGAAGAGAAAATAGAGGAAGTAGAAGAGAAAATTCAGAATGAAGTTAGTAATGTTGAACAGAAAATGGAACGGAAAATGGCGGAAGTAGAAGAGAAAATTCAGAATGAAGTTTGTAAAGTTGAAGAGAAAATCAGTAACGTTGAAGAGAAAATACTAGGTGAAGTAGATGAAAAGCTAAATAAAAAAGTACAAGATCTTGAGAAGAAACTTTCAGCGTCTAGTGGTAATTATAAAGAATTTAGGAATCCGCCTGCTTCTCCCGTGCACATTAAGCTGTCGACATACGATGGAAAGAGTTCCTGGCAAGTTTACAAGACCCAATTCACCATTGTAGCTGAAGCGAACAAATGGAGTGACGAGGTGAAAGCTTGTCAACTGGCAGCATCTTTAAGAGGAGAAGCCGCCGACGTGCTGCAGACATTGCCCGATATGACGCAACTCAATTTTGAGACTCTAAGTTGTGCACTTGAAATGAGATTCGGCGAAAAATTCTTCAAGGATTATACGAGAATACAAATGAAGAGCCGCCATCAAAAATCGAGTGAAACCCTTCAAGATTTTGCCTCGGAAATTGAACGGCTTGCAAATTTAGCATTCATTGACTGTCCAACAAATGTACGGGAAATGCTGTCACTGCAATATTTTGTAGACGGAATAAAAGATCCAGAAGTGCAGAGAGCGGTACGAATGGCAGATGTACAGGATTTAAAGGCTGCACTACTATATGCCTTAAAGTTGGAAGCAGCTACACAAGCCAGCCGAAGAGATCGTCATTCAGTCCGAGGGGCAACGGTGAACAAAAGCTCAGACACTGAGAACGACGTCTTGAAAGAAATTAGGAAAATAAATCAAGAAATTGAAGCTTTAAAATACGGAAGAACAAGTTCAAGAAGACAGAATCTCACGTGCTGGGGATGCGGTGATACAGGACATCTCCGAAGAAATTGCCCCAAAATACACGAACGTGAGATAAATTCAAACAGTCAGCAGGGAAACTAAATTTTGGCCATCTCGCGGGGCGGAGGTTGCCAGAGAATGAAAAGCCCCACCTGAAGATCCTCCAGATATCAAAAATGAGCGGCGGTGATAACGAATTATATGTGATAGGCTTTATTAACGGAATTCAGTGCCGTATGATTGTCGATACAGGAGCCAATGTGACAATAATAAGAGAAGATTTGGCTCGAAAATTGAAATGTAAACTCATCTGGATTCCACCATGCGTTACCCTGCAAACTGTGACGGGCGACAAGATAGGCATATATGGAAAGGCCAATTTAACTATCAACTTTGGAGGAACGAAATATTACCATACGGCATATGTGGCTGACATAACAGATCCTTGCTTAATCGGACTAGATTTTCTGAAGAAGTTTGACTTCAGACTTGATTTCAAAAAAAAAAAATGATCTCAAAATTTGAAGAAATAAGTCTTTTTGGATTAAATAACGAAATTGAATGTAAACAAATAGTAATAGCCAAAGAAGACATTAATCTAGATGCAAGAACAGAATGTTTGGTTCCTGCTGTAATTAAAAATAAAACTAATTATCGATTTGGCCATATAGATTATCCAGAAGACAATAGTACACAAGCAGGAGTATTGGTGGCTTCTTCTGTGGTAGACCTCTCGAAAAAGACCATTCCAGTCAGAATTGCTAACATCAGTGATAAGACGAGGACTATCAAGAAAGGAGAGGTGATAGCGTCATGTGCTCCTGTGACGTGCATAAGTCAAAATTCCAGTCACTCTGAGAAATCTTCAGATAATTTAGTCAAGGATTTGTTACAAAATACAGACTTAAATCCAAAACAGTTGGAAGCTGCGGAAAATTTAATTAGAGAATTCCAAAGTTTATTTTCCCAAACATCTGAAGACTTTGGACGAACTAAAATGGCACAACACCGAATTGACACGGGAGATCACTCTCCTATTAAACAGCACCCTAGACGATTACCTTTTGCCAAGCAAGAAGAGGTGCAGAATTTAATTAAAGATATGGAAGAAAATGACGTCATCGAACCATCAACAAGTCCATGGGCGTCTCCCATTGTGTTAGTAAGAAAGAAGGATGGTTCTACAAGATTTTGTGTAGACTACCGCCGACTGAATGACGTCACCAAAAAGGATAGTTACCCTCTGCCAAGGATTGACGACACTCTTGACACACTTGCGGGCAACACTTGGTTCTCGACTTTAGACTTGAAGAGTGGTTACTGGCAGGTAGAGATCCATCCCGACGGCCGCGAGAAGACTGCCTTTACAACGGGACAAGGATTATGGCAGTTCAAGGTAATGCCTTTTGGTCTATGTAACGCACCTGCAACTTTTGAACGCCTTATGGGAACGGTTTTTCGGGGACTGTCATATGAGGCATGTCTTGTTTATTTAGACGATATCATAATCATAGGAAAATCTTTTGATGAACATCTGAACAACCTCAGGCGGGTGCTACAAAAATTAAAGGAAGCTAATTTGAAGTTAAGCCCTTCGAAGTGCAGTTTGTTTCGTAATGAAGTCACCTACCTTGGACACATCATTTCGGCGGAAGGAGTTAGGACTGATCCGGAGAAGATATCGGCCGTGAAAAATTGGAATCGTCCAGCAGATGTTCACCAGCTTCGAAGTTTTCTAGGATTATGCACCTATTACAGAAAATTCGTCAAAGGCTTCTCGATGATTGCAAGACCACTTCATAAATTAACAGAATCCAATCAAAAATTTATGTGGACACAGGAATGTGACGCTGCTTTCGAAAAGCTTAAGGAGGCCTTGACATCCACTCCAATTCTGTCGTATCCTCAAATCGATAAACAGTTTATACTTGATACGGATGCAAGCAACGAAAGCATTGGCGCTGTACTGTCCCAGGAAATCGACGGCCAGGAGCGTGTTATCGCCTATTTCAGCAAGTGCTTGTCAAAGGCCGAGCGAAACTACTGCGTAACAAGAAAAGAGCTTCTTGCTGTAGTGAAAGCCATAGACCACTTTCATCACTATCTTTACGGTCGAAAGTTCCTGATCTGAACTGATCATGCTTCTCTAACTTGGCTATTGAATTTTAAGAACCCTGAAGGCCAGATAGCCAGGTGGATACAAAAGCTTCAAGAGTACGATATGGAGATACGCCATCGAAAAGGCTCATCACATGGAAATGCAGATGCTCTCTCAAGAAGACCCTGCTCAGAGAATTGTAGATACTGCGACCGGGCTGAGAAGAAATTTAATGTCAAAGGTACTATAGTAAGACAAGTTACAACTGGGTCTACATCATCGCAAGATCCGTGGAGTGACGAGAGCCTGCGTAAAGATCAACTTGCTGGTCCTGAAATTAAGCCAATTCTAGAGCTGAAAGAGGAGTCCAACAGGAAGCCCAGCTGTTAAGACATGGCCCATTACCATCCTACGACTAAACGTTATTGGGCTCTCTGGGATTCCTTACATTTGAAGAACGGCATCTTGTACCGAAAATGGGAGTCTGACGATGGAAAGATATGTAGATGGCAACTACTACTCCCTAAGTCGAGAATTTCTATGGTCCTTCAAGAACTGCATGGTAGTCCCACAGGAGGTCATTTTGGTGTAATGAAGACCCTGCAAAAGGTTCGAGAGCGTTTCTACTGGAATAATGTTCGCAGTGACTTGGAGAAGTGGTGTCGAGCTTGTGACACCTGTGTAGCACGTAAAGGTCCTAAGAGGCGCAATCGTGGACGATTGCAACGTTATAATGTAGGAGCTCCTTTCGAACGAATTGCCCTAGACATCCTGGGTCTACTTCCTAGAACATCTGATGGCAATAAGTACATCCTCGTTGTCATGGACTACTTCACTAAGTGGCCTGAAGCCTATGCCATTCCTAATCAAGAGGCGGTAACCGTAGCAGACATACTGATTCAACACTGGGTTTCCAGATACGGAGTTCCTCTTCAAATCCATTCCGATCAAGGAAGAAATTTTGATTCGGCTGTGTTCAAGGAAATGTGTGAACTACTCGGCATGGACAAAACCCGAACAACACCACTACACCCTCAATCGGACGGCATGGTAGAGCGGTTCAATCGTACCATCCTAAATAGCCTCTCTCTCCTGGTGTCTAGAGACCAACAGGACTGGGACAAGAAATTGCCTCTTTTCCTGCTAGCTTACAGGAGTGCCACTCATGAGGCCACTGGTTACTCCCCTTCTCAAATGCTCTTTGGTCGTGATCTTCGTCTACCTGCGGATCTTTTGTTTGGCCGTCCTCCTGATGCTCCTTCATCGCCTGAGGAATATGTCGATGAACTCCAGGCGCGGATTGAGGAGATTCATTGTCTAGCGAGGAACCGAATTGGACTGGCATCAGAAAAGATGAAGACACGGTACGACACAAAGGCAACAGGACATGAGTTCAACGAAGGTGACAAAGTTTGGTTGTGGAATCCGATACGTCGTAAGGGACTGTCGCCAAAATTACAAAGAAACTGGGACGGTCCTTACACAGTCGTCAACAGGCTGAATGACGTCGTTGTACGCATACAAAAATCGCCACACGCCAAACCGAAGGTCGTACACTATAACCGGCTAGCCCCTTATTTTGGCCAAAGTGATTAGAAATTCGAAACTTGAATTTCAGACCATGGTCATGAAAGTCACTTTTTGTAAATATGTAAATAGTAATTAGTTCTTATTTATGTAAATTTTATTATTATTGTTATTATTTATTTATTTATTTATTTATTTGTTTATTTATTTTAAGTGTTTTCCTCTAACTCGAGGATTGCACTGCCCGGGACGTGCAGTCTTTGAGGAGGGGGTAGTGTTACGAATTTTGTAAATAGTTAGTGTTTGTACTGTAAAATAATGTAAATAATCTTATTAAGCTCCATTTCTTTACTAATATTAGTTTTTGTTACATTGTCTCTGTTATCAAGCAAACTTGTCTATTATTTTCAGTGAATGTCTATGGCAGCTTTGCGAAATATTTGAGATATCGCCAAGTTGGCGTCACTTTTGGCGACTAATTTTGGCCGCCAAATTTGGCGATATATCGCCAAGTTGGCGACAAACTTGGCGATTGTTGGCGATGGTAACCCTTCCCTATTTATGGTAACCCCCCTTAGGTCTACTGATACATTGTTTGTTGTTCCGTGGTTTTCCAGGTTTTTCTAGAAATTTCTAGCACATGCTACGAGACTATATATAAGGAGAGCGATACGAGCTGTTGTTGTTATTATTTACCAGTCAGTCATTGAGTGAACAAGGCGTAAGCAAGTTTGCTTGATGTATTGAGTTTTATCTACGTTGTTTTGAATGTGATATAGTGTTGAGACATTGTATAAAGAGTCTCTGCGACCTATATTTGTACTTGTTCGATAGATTTAAACAGTTATTTTGGAATATCTTGTAATATTTGTGAGTTTCGAAGACTCTGTTGTTCTGAAGATCTGTAAATAAATTATTTTCTACTTTTCTAAGAGAAAAGAGTTTGAAGTTGTCTAACCATAAGATCGAAAGAACCCTATATACGCTGCAACAATATATATATAAGCATCCTGCCCTTTATCTTTTTAGAATGAATAGAAAATGCTGGATTGTCGTTCTAGTAATTAAAGCATTGCAATATGTATTATGCACCTAATTAAAGATTGTAATCAATTTAAAATTAAATGCAGCTAAATTAAATGCATAATTTTAATAAATGTAAAATCACTATTTTTTAATATAGTTTTACATAATTATTGCAAAATGTTTATGTGTATAACTTTATAGCATTCTATTAATTAATAAAATTACTAATTTATAGTTTTTATAATTTTTGTAATTACTAGCTAATAACTAAATTTTACTATTAAATTGTAGAAACATATATTATGTTAGTAAATAAAGGTTTAATGTTTTAGAAACCTAAAATCTATTAATCTTAGAAACCTATAACCTAAATCTATATCTATTCAATATTTTAATGCTGAGAAAAAAAATCCGATTTAAATAAAAAGAAATATGATTTAAATACAGAAATCTGATTTTATTATTATTTTTTTTAAATTATGATTTTTTTACATCCTAATTTTACTGTGCTTTTAACTAATTTTTATTGGAACGGTCTGGTAGGCGGAGAGTTAAAATAAGGTTTGTTATTTATAACTACCATCTAATCTTGTAAATAAAATATTAATGATAATATACCAAAGTGTAGTTCTATTTTATGTTTATGGTCTCCATTTTTATACTTCATTCACATAAAAAGAGTGATAAACTGTATATTCCTACATTGTTTTTAACAGTATCTGGTAAAATAAGTACGGTTATATGGATTTCTAACAGACTGCAACTTCATTGTTAATAACTGCATATGGCAGTTGTTTTTGTATTGGGCAACCGATATTCCGTATTTTTCAAGGAAATTCAACACGGAGTCGGAGCACATCGTCATTATTGTCATTGTCTTCGAATAATAATTTTTCCACATTATGGAAGCCAAATACTAAAACACTATCTAAAGCAATTTTCAGTGCTTTCTGTGATTCCATATACCAACTCTTGTCTACGTAACACATGGCATCTAACATACACATTCGAAACTTGTCTTTTTGGTTAATTGCACTAGTGAAGTCTTTTAGAAACAGCTTTCGTTTACATAATTTAACATTTTGGATAAACCCTTGATCTAAGGGTTGTGCAACACTAGTGCAGTTTGGAAGCAAGAAAATTAGTTCAATCGAATTTGAGAACCATTGAGAATAAATTGGAATGGCCAATATAGTTATCTTCGATGATAATTACTTTTCTTTCTTTCTTTCTTTATTTTATTTTATTTAATTTTTTGAGTGTCCAAATTTATCCAAACGTCGAATATCTCTTTCCCAAATGCTTGTTTTCATCCAGGCTATTCGGTTTGCATCGTTAAGATATGGGCAAAGGATTGTAATTTTTCAAAGAACGAAGCTTTAGAAATTTACCAATAATTAATCGAGTCAATTTTGCTGAGCTATCCATATTCACTGCTAACGAAATGGACAATGTTTTTTCTTTTTTTCTCACCACCACATTTTTCCATCTTAAAAATAACAGTTGTATCCAACAAAAAACAGTCCACAAATCTCAAACATAGAAGCATCACAAGATTTGTAGCTATTGAGAATGGCACTGTACGCAGAATTCTTTCCATTCTTTTACTTGTGCTTTATCATAAACATCAGCAGTTTCACCACACATCTTTTTTTAAAGTAAGATTGTGAATCAGTATTAAATTTTGTCAGCCTTCGTAGCTGGTAGTAAAATTCAGTTTTTCTAATTCAATATCAATTTCCAAAGATTTTTCTTTTAAGATAATCATGATATTAGAACATTCTGCGATCTGACATATTTCATCCAAATAAAAGGAGTTTTCGCAACATTCTCAAATGTTGAAACACTTTGTCACTTTCTCTTTACATAGATCACATCTTCTATATAAAAAGATTTGTTCTCTAAGGTGTTATTCAGTTTTGCTTTCATTATTCCATGGATCGTTGCTAAAGCTGATTTTGATAGATTTGATTTTTTTAAACTTTTTATCAGCTCCTCTTCTTTCACAATTATAATTTTATTTTTTTTTTCGTTTTGCTGATATGTTATATTCACAAATGACAATTAACAAAAGAATGAACACTTTATATGTCAATGACAAGCAATGACAATGCAAAGATCTAAAAACACCTGATTTCTCTTTTCTCTGCATGGACGACAATTGTCATTTGTTCATAAGGGGGATAGCATGTTTTAAGGGTGTTCTTAACTGATCCGCTGAACAAGCGCAAAACGTTTTGACACATTTACAAATTCATTTTTGAACAGAGAATTATAAAATTGGAATGCCTGTCTGTGAAAGCGATTTTGAATTGAACTTATTTTTCCATTTTAAGATAATTAAATTACCTACGGAGTTATAAGCTATTTCGATAACCTGATCACCCGTTTTTCTCCTGCTTTTCAACCGGTTTTTCTGCTTTCGTCGGGGAATGTGCTCAAAAGTGTCAACTTTCAAGACTTGTTATGAAAAATTTATTGTGTTTAAAAAAAAAAAAAAAAAAAACAGAAAATTGAGTGCAATTAAACAGTTTCTGAATAATAACATCTGCTATTTTCATGCATTTCCGAGGAAAAATAAAGTATGTGTCACAAAGTTGCCCTTTTTGGTTTAAGAACACCCTTAAAAGAATCGGGATCTAATCAGATGGCTGAAGGAGAAATCGCTAGATATTTGTAAACTCTTCCTAAAAGGTAAAATTTCTCTTATCACCCGCAACAGGAATATCCATACCAGTCTTTGACTGTGGAACACTTCCTAAGGAAAAACTGTTTTCGCCCTCTCCTACCTTTGCCATATTTGACTTTGACCGATAGCAGTCTATAATATAGTCAACAGTCTCCAGTGCAAGACTCGACTAAATATGGCGGACACGGGAGAGGAGGGGTAAGAACGGCATCAACGACGGCATCAGTGACGTCATTTATGACAGTTCCATCGTTTATAACGTCTTTGGCTGTAACATGAGAGAGTAGATCTTATTCGGCTAACGGTGTGCTGTGCCTTCTTTCCCCTTAGTGTGTATGTACATTTCTAAATACAAAGTATGCAATGTTATCACGATATCTAAAGCTGAGTTTAGAACGTTTGCTTTGTCTTCTTTCGAAACTTGTATAGAAAACGTTATTAATATCCATTCCTCTCCAACCATTTGCAGTTATTAACAAAGTGATGGGGAGATTCAATAATGGAAAAAACAATTAGAAAATTAAATCGATTTGACAAAAAAATCTTTCTTCTGCAGAATGTCTGTCCGTTTCCTCCTAAAGCTATAAACGATGAAAATCATAATGTGACCACAAAAAAGACATCAAGAGTTAAAAATAGTTGCACTATGTGTCTATTCGAATCTTCATACCCTAGAAAAAGAAAGGAAAAAGCATAAAACTAAATGATTTTTGCAATAAAATGGGCAACATTACGTGACCATTAATCAAATCGAAGTCAGTAGAATCTGACCATATATGCAGTGTATTTTAACACGTATTACCTACACTGTTAAAAAGTTGACCCTTTTTCTGCATCGTCACTCCAGCGCTTTTATAGAAGACGATTACTTCACCCTATTATGGACCATACTCATGGGTCAAAAGAGAGATATTCTATAAAAGCGGGGGAGTGACGATACAGCAAAAGTTTAAAATTTTTTACAGCGTATCCAATTAGTACGAATTTACAAAAAGCGAACTTATAAGCTAGTCACTATACACCCGGTGCTGACTGTATGTATATTTTACCAGTGAAAAAAAAATGTCCTTATCCCTTAATAACAGTCTTCAAATTTCAGAAATTTCAGATGAATGATTTTAGTTGCAGATTTCTCGGAAATGTTTAGTTTCATTTGGGATATTTTGTACATACAAGTATTTACCCAAAATTGAAAAAAAATAAACAAAGCGCAAAATAAATTATGAATAGAATGCTTATCTATTACTTAAATCGATAAAAAGAAAAAAACTCGCTCTATTATTACAAAACTTATATAACTTTAGAATTATGTCTTAATTTTTGTCTAGACCTATAAATCTAGAATTACGTCTGAATATATGTCTAGACCAAGGAATTTTTATACTTTGGCATCTGCTTGCATCTTCGTACTTAGTTATTTTTAAGATAATTAAAGCTGTACTGGTGTTGTCTGATAACAGTTCTACTTTATATTTTTCATATTATTCATATCCATTAATAATAACTCAAAAAAGGAAATCAAAAGGGTAAGGGATAATTTCTTTAAATAGTTTATTGTATAATTGAACAGTTATACACTATGTTGCCATTGATTATTGGACACTTGCGATTTTAGACATTTTACTAAATATCTAGAAAAATACATGAGGAATCATCTAGAAACTCTTAATGTATAAATATAATAGTATAAGTCATACATCTCCGTGAAAATTTTTTACCGAAACTCCATAGGGGACCGTCAACAAATTAAAAAAGAATGAATATCTTTTGAATAACCCTGTCAAAACTAATGTAGCAAAAGCGCTCAAACTCTAGATTATGATTGAATTCCTTATTGTAATACACTGTGTTCATTTTTATGCAAATAGCATGCATACTCGCAGAGTAATTAAGGTTTTTATGAAAATGGCCCCAAATTTTTCTAAGTTTTTCCCTTATAATTTTCAGAGTTCTTAATATAAAATAATATTGTTTTCAGAAAATATGACAAACAACATTGCACACAGTACCCTGTAATCAGAATTAAAAAATAATAAAAATTGTATGAAAAATGAGTAGGTTTACTAAATAATTTTTTACTGCGCATGCGTCAAAGATATCAAAATTTCATTTGCATATTATGTTAGCTAAATGTATAGAGCAGCTTTTGTAAAAGTCTCAAAATTATAGCTTGAAAATTCTGAAAGTAATTGTCTATAGAAAAAGGACAAAATCCGTTGTTTCCAAAATGAAGCAAAAAAATGAGGGATTTTATCCAAAAGTAGTCGTAACATCCCGTATTGTGTATTCTATATTGACACTAATCAATGAATATATGGATACAACCCCTCTTGTTTTTGTTTCATTTTGGGAATAACGGATTTTCAACTTACTCAATTGACGATTATTTTCAGAATTTTCAAGTTATGATTTTGTGACTTTCACAAAAGTTGCTCTATACATTTAGCTAACATAATATGCAAATGAAATTTTGAGATCGTTGACGCATGCGCAGTAAAAAATTATTTAGTAAACTAACTCATTTTGTATACAATTTTCATTATTTTTTAATTCTGATTACAGGGTACTGTGTGCAATGTTGTCTGTCATATTTTCTGAAAAAAATATTATTTTATATTAAGAACTCTGAAAATTATAAGGAAAAAAAATGGAAAAATTTGGGACCATTTTTATAAAAACCTTAATTACTCTGCGAGTATGCATGCTATTTGCATAAAAAGGAACACAGTGTATTAAAATAAGGCATTCAATCATAATCTAGAGTTTGAGCGCTTTTGCTACATTAGTTTTGACAGGGTTATTCAAAATATATTCATTCTTTTTTAATTTGTTGACGGTCCCCTATGGAGTTTCGGTAAAAAATCTTCACGGAGATGTATGACGTACACTATTATATTTATACACTAAGAGTTTCGAGATGATTCCTCATGTATTTTTCTAGATATTTAGTAAAATGTCTAAAATCGCAAGTGTCCAATAATCAATGGCAATATAGTGTAGTATCATTGAATAACATATTATCAAAATTTTTTTATCTGCATTTATTGTGTATAAAGCCTTATATGTATATAAAATTGTGTGTGACCATTGTGTGTAAAATCATTCCTTTTAGATAATTTCATAACCCTCTCTTAAGAAAATTTGTTTGTACTACTGTTGAGGAAGATTGAGATGCATCAAGGTGCATTTCAGTTTTTTTCGATCTCTATGACATCAACAGCCAATCAATTTCAGGCATTTCAAGTAGTCTAAATTCATGCATTTTGTCCAATTTTACTATATTTTGATTTAAATCTTGAACTTTGAAATGCTATGTCGAAAACAATCTACCTACTGCCTTTTATAAATTATATTTTTCTTCTTAATAATAATTTATGTAGCAAAGTTTTTTCTGACCTGTCCACAGTAACGCAGAAAACCCACCAGACCCCAAGCATCTTTCTTTATGTAGAAATTTATTTCTATATCTTCGGTGGCATATTTCACATAATTAATTTCATCACTAAATTGTGTAAAAAAGAAAAAATAAATAAATTATTCTTAATTTGTATTGTATTTAAATTGTGAAGTTGGTGTGCAGTTGAAGACGCAAAATCTTCCAACAACATATTTAATTTTCATTTTCTTGAGTATATTAAATAAATGAAACTCCGAGAGAAAACATCTTCTCGAAGGACAGAGAAAAAGAACATATTTTAAAGACGCAGACATAAACCAGAATACAATTATACATACAGGAAACAAACTTCAATCGAAAAACAACGCGGAAGTCCACAGATGTAGTTATAAAGAAAAGGGATGGGTAAAACCGCAAGGCATCTAGTCTATTTTAATTGTACATGTAACATTTCCACACTGTAAATGAAGAAAGCTCTTGATTACAAAAAGGACGCAAAATGATTAAAATTTTCCTCTTTAGTTAGGGATTATATATCCAATACTGCCTGCCGTATGTTGTCATACACTGTAAAAAAAAGGGTCGATCTACTAAAAAAATTTTAGTGATCTTATAATTACTAAAAAATTGTTAGTAATCTTACTCGGTTACAAGGAATCTGTAAGAATTACTAGAAAAAAGCTAGCAACGAATTGAATTAATAGTTTTACATTTTTAATAGCTATTACTAAAACTTACTTGGTGTGGCCGTGATAGCCTAGTGGTCATAGCATCGAACTCCGGGCTAAAAGTACCCGGGCTCGATGCTGGACGCTGCCAAAGATGCACCGAGTGTATGCAATATAAGTACTCGTTAAATAAAGGGACTATGAAAATCCTGTCGTAGCAGTTTCCCTGGGTAATGATCTCTGGACTTTCCCTCCCCTTTAGAAACATGTCAAAATAGAGCAAGTAGCAATGTTTGGTGCTGCCATCTATTGTGGTTTTGCCGAAAATCTTCCGCTTCAGAAGTCTAAATATAATTTTTAATTAACCAAAAATAATTTTGGAGCTATTACTAAAATTTGCTTGATGGCTCATACTAAAAAGTTTTAAGATAGTTATACAAAAAATTCTTTTGTTCAGTTTACAAAAGAAATGTTTGTTTCACTTGCAAAAAGAAAAAATAAATAAATAAATAAATAAATAAATAAATAAAAATGTTTGTAATGGTTACTAAAAAATTCTGTGGAATACAAATTTACTAAAAAAATTTTTAGTAACCTCTTGAATTTTTTTTACAGTGTAGGTTCACCGTCATTAGTCTAGACGAGCCATACTCTACAACCATGTTCACGCGGGTCGCAAAAAGAAGTTTCCATCTTTAAGCAGGCGAAGTATATTTATGAAAGATTTAAAAAAGTAATTAAAATAATACTAGTCTCACATTGCAATGTAACAAAATTAATGTTATCATTAGGTTTGTCGCGGAAAAATATCCCCAAAAAATTTACCCCCCCCCCCTCCTCTTTCAAATCATAAACTTTGCTGTATATTTGCTTCTATTGCAAATTCTATAGAAATGCTATAAAAATAGAATAGAATATACGGTTTGAAATTAATACTGTAATATGTTTTCAACGCCTTTTTTTTTTCTTTTTTTAAATACAAAAATTTAACTTTAAAAAGTAGTTATTAGCTATATAATAGATATAATAGATATGAAACGTAATGTTATAACAATGCTGAGTTACCATGGAGATTTTCATCAATAAATCCATGTTTTTCTCATTGATAAAAAAAATAACTGAGGAAATATATGGCACAAATTTAATTTGGCATGACGTTTGATTATTGGTGAAGTTTAAAAATTGTGTAGATTACTGTGGACAAACAGGACTATATACAAAAAAGAACTTTTGACCAAGGAGACGGTTTTTAACACAATTTTCCGATTAAATCTGTCCTGTTTTACGCAATTATCTTCCCATGAAAACATATAAAACAACGCTGAAGATCATAAATACGTTTTTATGAGCATTTCAATTAATTGTATAAATATGGATAAACGATTACGTGCTGCACGTAAAATGTGTCCGGGCCACAGGCTAAATATGGCTGATCTTAGATCATAAATAATCGTTTGTTAACAGAGAAGTTGAGTATAAGTTGCGAGTTTATTCTATTTTAATTAGTCCATGCAAAATAAACAAACTATTTGCAGTAAGTATTGGTCTTTGTTATATATATAAAAAAACTTATTTAATAATTTGAGTCTCACTTACTTTAGTTACTTTTAAAGAGATTTGTACCTTACCTACTTTTAAATTATCTGTCTAGACGTCTGGTAGAATGGTTCAAAGAAATTTCGGCATTGTTGAATAGATTGTAAGTAAATTTGCAAGGACCTATCAAACTTATGTGCTTTTTTTTTTTTTTTTTTTCAGAAAGCCGAATAAATTTAACTTTTTGATAGATACTTAACTTGCGATTAGAATTAGTCATTAATAAAACATTTTTAACTGAATGTGTCTTCTCTTTTTTAACAGGTGCAAATATTACCTAAAAAGAGAGAAAAAATTTCTAAGAGGGTGGCTACGACGCTGTTAAAAGTTTGGTTCAACATTTTGTTGAAATTATGGCACCAAAAAAAATTCCAGCATACGATAGTGCTACCTTTTTCCGTTTGAAAAATCCCCCACCAGTGACCGAGAGATTTTGACTTCCAAACTGGTAGACGGTAGGTGCTGGGTTCGATCCCAATCGTGACGGTCTAACCGTTCGGAGTTTTCAGTGGTTTTCTTCGAACCTTAGTTTCCTTTCGTAAATATTGATTAGGCTCCTTTGGAAAGACCCCCACGGAGGGCACCCCTCCTTCTAAGGGCTTACATCCCTCGTGTAGATAATCGGCCGTCATAAAATAAACCAAACCAAATCATTTGAAAAATTAAATTTTACAGGTCGAACCTATGAACAGGTAAAATGCTTAGTAATGACCTGGCAAAACGGGACCGAAAATGAATTTTTTCGTTGTTGAGACATTTCCTTTATAAGTTCGTTTTCCGCTGATTTATTCCTCTCTTATCAGAATTATATATTCTGTTTAGATTTTACAAATTGCCATAAAATAGCAGAAGTTGAAATATCATACACTGTAAAAAAAATAAATAAAAAAAAAAATAAATAAATAAAAATAAAAATAAAATCTGTAAAAACACAGAAAAAGAGCTAGACTCAATACATTTATATTAGTTGTCGGTTAAATGCATTCGATGGAGTTTCCCAGTCAGCATTTTACAGACATTTCCCTTATGTTACTCCTAATTCCCTTTAGGGATTTCCAAGCCTTTATTTAAAGATATTTTTATTTATTTCACAAAAAAATTATAATTATCGATATATTTAATCAGTTTTAATTTTAAAAAAAACGCATTAGTATTATCTAAAAATTCCAGTGTACCTTCAGATATTAAAGAAGGTAATTATTGAGGTGGATTAATTTCTTGATAAATAATTCGGTAGATAAAGGGTTAACAGAATCTCTGTTTTTCTAATATCTGTAATTTTACATAAGATTTAAGGTAATGGATTAACCGTAGATTCTCTGTAATTTCAAAGAAAATTTTTTAACAGTGTAGTTGTTATAAATTGCACTGGCAAAAGAAAAAAAAAACGATTAACATATATGGCTGAATTTGAAAGAAAAAAATGAAAACAGAAGGTCTGCCAAAAATTATTGTGGAATGAAAGCCACCAGAATAAAAAGAAAAGATGCAGGGGTAAATGAAATGAAAGACTTGAAAAAACAATAACTGAGACAACATAAACAGAGGTGAAATAGAAACCTATGGTGGAAAAATATAGAAAAAAATTAGTTGAAAAGATCAGAAATGGTTAGAATGTCATAAGGAAAACTAAAGGATAATTAACGGGTAGCTAAGGATAGCTGAAATAAAACTCAGTTGTCCCCTCTACTGTCCATAGTAGGCGCTACAAAACAAAATAAAGTTATTATTATTATTATTTTATATTAACTCTGAAAAAAACATCAACACACACACCACATATATGTATATACACTATATTGCCATTGATTATGGGACACTTGCGATTTTAGACATTTTACTAAATATCCATAAAAATACATGAGGAATCATCTCGAAACTCTTAGTGTATAAATATAATAGTATAAGTCATACATCTCCGTGAAGATTTTTTCCCGAAACTCCAAAGGGGACCGTCAACAAATTAAAAAAGAATGAATATCTTTTGAATAACCCTGTCAAAACTAATGTAGCAAAAGCGCTCAAACTCTAGATTGTGATTGAATGCCTTATTGTAATAAGCCTTGTTCATTTTTATGCAAATAGCAGGCATACTCGCAGAGTAATTAAGGTTTTTATAAAAATGATCCCAAATTTTTCCAAGTTTTTACCTTATAATTTTCAGAGTTCTTAATATAAAATAATATTTTTTTCAGAAAATATGACAAACAACATTGCACACAGCACCCTGTAATCAGAATTAAAAAATAATGAAAATTGTATAAAAAATGAGTTGGTTTACTAAATAATTTTTTACTGCGCATGCGTCAACGATATCAAAATTTCATTTGCATATTATATTAGCTAAATGTATAGAGCAACTTTTGTGAAAGTCATAAAATCATAACTTGAAAATTCTGACAATAATCGTCAATTGAATAAGTCGAAAATCCGTTATTCTCAAAATGAAGCAAAAACAAGAGGGGTTGTATCCATATATTCATTGATTAGTGTCAATATAGAATACACAATATGGGATGTACTACTGCATTTGGATAAAATCCCTCATTTTTTTGCTTCATTTTGGAAACAACGGATTTTGTCCTTTTTTTATAGACGATTACTTTCAGAATTTTCAAGTTATGATTTTGAGACTTTTGCAAAAGTTGCTCTATACATTTAGCTAACACAATATGCAAATGAAATTTTGATATCTTTGACGCATGCGCAGTAACAAATTATATAGTAAACCTACTCATTTTTCATACAATTTTTATTATTTTTTAATTCTGATTACAGGGTACTGTGTGCAATGTTGTTTGTCATATTTTCTGAAAAAAATATTATTTTATATTAAGAACTCTGAAAATTATAATGAAAAAACTTGGAAAAATTTGGGACCATTTTTATAAAAACCTTAATTACTCTGCGAGTGTGCATGCTATTTCCATAAAAATGAACACAGTGTATTACAATAAGGCATTCAATCATAATCTAGAGTTTGAGCGCTTTTGCTACATTAGTTTTGACAGGGTTATTCAAAAGATATTCATTCTTTTTTAATTTGTTGACGGTGCCCTATGGAGTTTCGGTAAAATATCTTCACGAAGATGTATGACGTATACTATTATATTTATACACTAAGAGTTTCGAGATGATTCCTCATGTATTTTTCTAGATATTTAGTAAAATGTCTAAAATCGCAAGTGTCCCATAATCAATGGCAATATAGTGTATATATATATATATATATATATATATATATATATATAGAACTATTGTACAATACTACTATTTAACATGAAAATATAGAACAACTCATAAAATGACCAAACTATACTACAAAACACGAGTTGGCAAATATTGGAACTAATACAAAGTATTGAAAATGTGGTATTTAGCTAATTATCAAGGGTAATACTAAATAGACACATTAATTGAGATTAATTTCTGATTAGAAATAAAGATAAACCTAAAAAAGGATTTCTAAATTACCCTATTAATCGCCAATGCAAAATTTAATTCAATGAAAAATACTAGACATATATTAAACCAATAATAACAGAATTATCAATTAGATAAACTTACGCGATAAAATCGCCAACATGTGAGAGAGAAAAAATATATACAGGGTGTTTCGCTACCAGACCGACAAACTTTGAGGGGTGATAGTAGACATAAAGACAAACATTATTAAATGGGAAACCATGGGGCGCAAACGTCTTCTGTAGGAGCTAGGGGCCATTAAAGTTTAGGGTCCAAAAATTCAAACGCTCATAAAAATTAGAAAAAGGGTCGATTTGTTTGCGGTTTTCTCTAAAATCATTCTTTATATCACGATTTTTAATTTTTTTAATTTTAAAAATTAAGTTCAAAAATTGTCGATAGAGGGCGCTTTAGACTTTAGAGTAACGAACAAATACTTTTTGCCGTTCTTTTGTGCATAGGGTTGAAATTATTCTAAAGTTTAGATTTTAACTTAAATTTTAAACCCAAAATCGGAAACATGTGGATCGGTTAACTAGCGAAAATTTAACTGTGAACCAAAGGGGAGATTTTAAACGCTCATAAACATTGGACAAACTAATCGATTTTGTTGCGGTTTGCGTGTAGGACATTCTCTTGGTAATTATTTTATTCGAAATGATGTACAGCTTTCATGTCCTCATTTTTTGATAGAGGGCGCTTCCGAGACATGTCCGACATTTCAATAGTATTACTCCTGAGTGTTTCACTACTAGACCACCATACCACAGGAAGTGTAAGGGATGCAAAGATAACCAGAATCACACAGGATAGTAACGTTGAAAATTGCTTTTTTGCATATTACGTTTAAAAAACAGCAGAGAAAAAAACAACAGAAACAAACAGAGAAACAGCAACATGTTAAAGTGACAGAACAAAGTTTATTTAAAGGTTTTACTGCAAAAAGTCTCGAAATTACGACCAGGAAAAGTCCGGCAAGCTTGAGAGCGACAGTAGATGGCGCTGCGATTTTCTTGCGGTAGATGGAGCTGAACGGTAATGCGTGTGAAAGTTTCTCTCTCGTTGCGCAGCTCTGTGTGTTTCCAGCTTGATCGGGCTCTTCCACATTTTACCAATGATGTTCACCGATACCTCAAAGTAGCATATGGACAGCGGTGGATAGGTCGTGGTGGCCCGGTTTATTGGTCTGCCAGATTACCGGACCTATCAAGTATGAGCTTCTTCTGCTGGGGTCACATGAAAAGTTGGGTGTATGAGAATCCCGTACCATCAAATAAAGACTTAGCAGCTCGTATTTCTGTAGCTTCCGGAAATCTATAAAAGATTCCAGTAATTTTTCAAAGCGTGAGGAGTTACATGCGATGCCACTGTCAAGCATGTCGAATTACTTCTGGTCGAAATTTCGAACATCTTTTCTAGTAAAACCTTAAAACAAACTGTTTTATGTCATATTAACGTGTTTCTGTTTCGCTGCTTGTTTCTGTTGCTTTTTTCTCTGCTTCCTTTAACCATAACTCGCAAAAAAGACATTTTCAACGTTACATTCCTATGTGATTCCGAGTCGCTTTTCCAGCCCTAACACTTCCTGGAAATATGATATTCTGGTAGTAAAACACCCAGGAGTAATGCCATTGAAATATCGGAGATTTGTCGGAAGCGCCCTCTATGAAAAAATGAGGACACCACAGCTGTGCGCCATTTTGAATAAAATAATTACCAATGGAATGACCTACACGCAAACCGCAACAAAATCGATTAGTTTGTCCAATGTTAATGAGCGTTTAAAATCTCCCCCTCGGTTCACAGTTAAATTTTCGCTAGTTAACCGATCCCCATGTTTCCGATTTTGGGCTTAAAATTTAAGTTAAAGTCTAAACATTAGAATAATTTCAACCCCATGCACAAAAGAACGGCAAATAGTATTTGTTCGTTACTCTAAAGTCTAAAGCGCCCTCTACCGACAATTTTCAAACTTAACCTTTAAAATAAAAAAAATAAAAAATCGTGATATAAAGAATGATTTTAGAGAAAACCGTAACCAAATCGACCCTTTTCTCTCATTTTTATCAGCGTTTGAATTTTTGGACCTTAAACCTTAATGGCCCCTAGCTCCTACAGAAGACGTTTGCGCCCCATGGTTTCCCATTTAATAATGTTTGTCTTTATGTCTACTATCACCCCTAGAAATTTGTCGGTCTGGTAGCGAAACACCCTGTATAAATTCAAATATGCAACCTAACCTTGTCAACAGTTAAGAGGTGACAGTTAACAAAGAAATTAATATTAGAAACCAAATAGATATAATTAATTATAATATTATTAAAATAACTATCATTATATATATATATATATATATATATATATATATATATATATATATATATATATACATATGATATATATGTGTATGTGTTTGCTTAAATATTGTAATCAAAAGACAACAAACAAGTTCTTCTAGCAAAATCTGACCAAATCTCTAATTTAAAGACAGCATGTAATTAATTTATATATAAAATCTACTTACCTTATGTGTGTGCATGTAAAGACCATTTAATAATTTGAGCTTCCTTAACTTTCCTTAGTATGAGAGAGTTTAGTAGTCAGTTTTTAAATATCTGTCTAGACGTCTGATAGAATTGTTCACATAGTTTTTGACAGAGGAAATATTTGTCTCGGATAAATTTGGTGCTAAAACCTTCGTTCAACAACCTTTTGAAAAATCGAAAAGATTGATTGAACTGAATTTTTCATTTTATTTTATTCGTTTTTATTGTTGTTTTAAAGGCCATATTAATTTATCTTATGGATATGTTATTCCGTTTGTGCTTAGACTAATTTATACTATTTAGATTTTTTCCCCCCACAAAATGTATTAATACATTAGCGGCCTTCGCCCGCTACGCTGGTCGGTTTAGACGGACAGGTGGTCATTAAATAATTTAATAGTTTATTAATTACGGGCATTAAATAGTTTAATTGTTAGTATTAAATAGTTTAATACTATCAAAATGCATACCAAATAATGTCTCAATATATAAGTATGCAATGGAATACTTTTGTTTGCCCCTGTAAATCAATAAGAAATATTTTTGCACCAAAGACTGTACAGAATGTATATCATAGTATGTACTTCAAACATGCATATCAACTTTATTATGGTCGAAAGAGTATAAGAGCATTAAAATGCACTTGAAACTTTTTTTCCCATTGACCATAATGTATCAGAATCCTTTTGATTGTCCTTGTAATTGAACTATACATCCGATTTTCATAAAATTTGTAATGACTCAACAAAATTATCTAATAATTATTAGGATGAGCGAAGCGAATCCTCTACTAGGCCACTGAAATTACATTTTGTCGTACACTTTACAAAAAATCTATTCAATATTTTTACTTGAAATTAAACACAACAATAAATTATGATCTGTAGATTTGCACAATATATTTTTTTTTACAGTAAAACGTTAAAAAAATTATTATTTTAATTAATTTATTTTACATGCATTTCCAATACGCAGTTTAGCAAATAAATAAAAAATGAAACGCGTATATTTTCAGAAAAAAAATATAAATCATGGAGTAAGTAATTATAGATAGAATCATGATTAAATTAATAAATAAAACATGTTTTCATTATTCCGCAAAATCGTTTGCACAGATGACACTTAAACATTTTAAAATAATTGTATTATGGATTTTTTTTTTTGTAAAGTGGCAACAAAAGAATTGTAAACATATAAAATTAATTGTTAAATTTGTTATATAAATGAAAAATTAAAAGAACTGTGTGAAGTTGTTGCCTCGATTCAAGCTCTTTATAAATGTACTAAAGCAAAGTTGGCCGATTCAGAAATGACAAATGGACTTTAACCATTTCTTACTTTATCATTTGGATCTAAAGTAATGTTACGTTCTTATTTGTGGACCGAAAACGGGACTTTAGACTTTGTTCCACGTATTAAAGAAATCACAAGCCACCAGACCAGATATCGCGAATAATCATGGATAAATTTGAATACTGCAGTAATTTAACTTATAAGAATTGGTGCGTACCGATTCCCCCAATAATTAAAATCTGGAAAAATGGAAGCATAAATTGCTCAAGAAAAGAATTTCTTCTGCAGTTAGCTTTTGCTATTACAATTCATAAACCCAAGGTTTAACATTAGATGAAGCAGTTGTAGATATTGAGGATATATAGACACCAGTTGGCTTAAAAACGTACGTAACGTTCTCGAAAGTGAAAATCCTTCAAAATTAAGCATCCAATAGAAATTTTCCTTACGAAAAATTCTCATACGCTAACATGTATAAAAACGAAGAAATTAGAATGAAATGTTTTATAGTTAAAAATTCATAATTCATAGTATCAATGAGAGCAGATTTCAAATGTTTTTCCAGAAAATAGGATTTTGAAGAAGTAACTTTCTTCAAGCTCTCTTCAAATATATTGTTCTAAAATAGCTGTCAAAGATTATTTGATGTTAATTACAGATTGGAAACATGCATATTTCAAACAACTTTAAAAAACACCAGTGACTACTAGAAATTGTAAAAACATCTTTAAAAGAGCTTTTAGTTGAAAATTTAAAAATATTTTGTAAAAGTTTGCTTCGAAAATATTTTATTATGCCAGTCATACATCATAAAGAAAAAATTAAAATGCGCCAAAACATGTTTTTGTTTAATAAAGATGCAAAAATAATATTAAAAAATATTGCTACTTTCAAATATCTGTTATATAAAATAATGCTTCGCGAATCCAAACAAAGCATGGCTTTTGCTAGTATATTTTAAGTTTCAAAACGATTCAGTTGGGTAGATTTTGAGTTGTTGCATGAGGTCAGAAGGACGCACGGGCAACTCGGGATCCCGGGATTTTTTTCCTTCAATTCAAAACAAACGCGATGTTTCTGCGTTTCCGGGATCGGAGGAGATAGCGTCACATACATACAACATATCTATGATAGGATTTTAATAGTGTAGATTTTTAGGGTTTCGTTCGATCATAAGCGAACGCCGATCTGACGAAAGCCTATTCGTCTCTGTCCGCTATCTGTCTGTCCCAGAGTCCGTACACAAAAACTATATATGTCAGATAGTTCAAATTTCGTATACTTACAGAGAATACCTCTTGTCACACAACAAATAATCATAAAATTTTGAAAAAAAAAACTATTATTTTATTTAAAATATATATTTTTTAATATTATCAGTTCATTTTTTTTCTCTTCTAATTCTTGCCAAATTTTAATAGGTATACAAATTATTTCTTTATTTATCTTTTACTTTTAAAAGAAATGGAGTACTTCTGTTGCCACAATTACAAAATTGGTATTAAAAACTACAAAAAAATTAATATCTCAAAAATAAATTGAGATACAGCTTTTAAACAAATTGCATTTTAAAGTACATTTTTATCCTATACGATAGTGTAAAAATTGAAAATATGCAATATTTAGAAGCCTAAAAATTTGCAGTAGCGTAAATTAAAAAATTGAAACTTCTAATTCTTGCACGCAAGTTTAAATAAAATTATTATGTATGTTACAGAAATTAAGAAATTAAATAGATCAAGTAAAAAACTTGCTTATTTGTTTGCACTGAGTAATTTCAACATATTAGATCATTGTTATAATCTATTTTGACATACGAAATGAAATATTTTTTTTATTTATTAAATTATTATTCTTTTAAATTATTAGTCGCCACTGGTGACCAGTTTAATTTCCTTTAAATTTATGCTAACCTTTGAAATATTTTACATTTATTCATAATTTTTTTTTTACTTGCGTACCTTTACTAAATCTGCAGATTCTGATAGAAAAATCAATAAATCTATGCAACCAAGGCAGAATTTACAGGAATAATTCAATAGCGATTTTTTTCGCGATTGGCGAAGAAATCCCAAAATAGTGTCGAAAAAACGTGTTGCGATTGTTAATTTAACGATAAAGTGTTTTGAAGGAGATATTAAACGAAATCCTCTATGCGATCTGCGAGCACGCTTACCTACTTTTTTTTTCTTTTTTTTCTGTTGTTGTTGTTGTTGTTGTAGTTATTAAAATAAAATTTATGTAGCGTATTGTACCAATCTTTTTAAACATTATATATTTCTCAGCTTATCTATTATTCAGGTCATGGCAATAGATATGATGAAAAATTTTTAGATTTTGTTTTAAAAGTTTTTTTTTTTTTTTTTTTTTTTTTTTTTTTTTAAACCATGATTTATCCTTTTTTGCCATGATTAAAGTTGTCAAAAGACAAGAACAAGTTCAGAACGTTGTGAAATTTTGTTGAACACATAATAAAGGTATGGGAATTTGTTTGAGGTGAAAAAATTGGAGGCCGTTTTTTAATTAATTACATATTTAGTATACATTTAAGATAACAAGTTTTGGGTACTACTTGGTTATCCCATCGACCAATTTTGCCAAGTTATACATATCGCCAAACTGTTCACCAAATTATATAAACTGCCATAATTTTTATTTTAAACAACGGAAGAACAAATAAATTTTTAAAGCGTAATCGAAAATACAAATAAAAAATCGAAATAAAAATCACTTGATGGCGTAACAAACACATGTGTCGTAGTTAATGTCATGTAAATGTGACATTTACAATCATCTTTTATTGCCATGTAATCTTATTATTTGGTGATAGTTTTTGGTCGACGGGATAACCAAATAGTACCAAATTTCGTTATAACCAAACATGTTCCTCATTACGGTCATCATTTTAAGATACCTTTTGATATCATGAGATAGCATGTTCTGCAGTTGACAGAAGTGTTGGGATATGCTAGACACATAGCGTGGAATACTGTCTTTAGAATTACATTAAGTTTATAAATAAAATTTCTAAACTATTGTAATGGCAAATGTGTAATTTATTAAAATTCGCATACCGGTAGTGAAATTTTTAATTTTTTAACCATTTTCAAAATGGTTGTTTCTATCTGTCGAGAATAGAAAAATCTGAAGCAAATCTCAAGTGATGTCCAGATTTTATTCGTTTTCTGATTGGTTCATGTTTAATGTCCAGAAATGGAATACCTATGTTGCCACAATGACAAAAAAGTATGAAAAACTACAGAATTAATAACTCAAAAATAAATTGATATGCAGCTTTCAAAAAATTGCATTTTTAAGTACATTTTTGCCCTAAACGATGGTGGAAAAAAATTAAAAATGTGCAATATTTAGAAGTTAAAAAATTTGCAGAACCAAAAATTGTAAAACTAAAATTTCATTTAAAATTTGAAATCGTTGCCATCCGCAGAAGAACGCATGCGTTACGCACAAATATCTTAGTCCTTTATAATATAGATAGGGTAGATATAACTACATAAGAATGAATTCAAAAAGGAAGAAAAACTATCACCTTTTTATTTTATTTAAAAAAAATTAATAAATCCTTTATCAGGAAAATGACTATATAAATGATCATCTGTTTCATCCTTATTCAACTTTAACTATAAAATAAGCATGCATTGTTTACAAAAAATGAGAAAAATATATCTTTTTTAATATAAAATTTATTTATAAATCTTAAAATTTAGTTTTAAAAAATAATTTTCCAAAGGGTACTTCTGCTGTAATTTATTAAATTATATTTTTTTAAATGTTCTAATCGTTTTAAAACAAATTAGATTATTTTCATATTAGGTTTATTTAAAGAAAAAAAGCAATGGGTGCCGAAATCTTAATTCTTTGAAGAATGCAAATGAATTCATTTATCTTCATTGTACGACTGACTTTTCCAATAAAAGAAAAAATTACAGTGTATCTTCTATAATAATAAAGAGAGAGAAGTATGTTTATGTGTCAGCGCTGTTCTGAAGAGACTGCTGCACGTAGAGTTACAAAATTATGGGAGAAGACACCTCTGTATATGACGTTTTGCACCTCGAAGCCTGATTTTCAATTTTTCATTAGATTTTTTTATTTAATTTTTTAGTCGATTTTTAGCGGGTTTTTTTATGTTTCGGGGCCGATTTTTCCACATCAGTGAAAGAAATATGGTTTCATTCATTTAACCAGACACAGTAAATTTAGTTCTCATTTCAATAAAGCTTGTTTGGAATTCGTGCAGCGATTTTTGAATTTTTGACGAGTTTTTTATGCGACTTTTAGTATTTTTTCGCATTTGGCCTCTGTTTTTTGACATTCATAAAAAGAAAATTGTTTTAAACGTACAGTGTCTCACAAAAGTGATGGGACACTTGTGCTTTATAAAAAGAAACTGCAATAAAATAAATAAACAAACATGTGCAAAATTTTTTGGGTGTGTTTCATATTTAAAGTTAGTAACAATTATTACATAACATACATTTTGTCAAAATATTAAAATATTAATTTAGTAAAAATACAATTGTTCAGAACGGAGCAAAAAATGGCTCACATAAGTGATGGGACACTTACTTTTCCATCAAATATTTATCCAAAAATTTTACTTTTTAAAAGGTTTTAATATTTTGTTGGATTTCCTTTTACTTTTAAAACATGATTTAATCTTTTTGAGATGGATTCGACTAATTTTTTTGTGATTTCTGGAGTGATTTTACCCCATTCTTCTTGAAGCACCGATTTTAGTTGTTGTTTTGAAGAAATGGTGTGTTTGCGAATTCTTGATTCCAATTCTTGCCAAATATTCTCTATGGGATTTAAGTCTGGAGATTGTGGTGGAGTTTTTATTATTTCAGGACAGTTATATAGCAGCCAGAGTCTAACGTTCAGAGCACTGTGCTTGGGGTCATTGTCCTGGTAGAATTTAAAATCGTTATGAAGGTTCAATTTTCGCGCTGAAGATTTCAAATTTTGCTTTAAAATATCAATATACTTGTACTGATCCATTATACTGTCAATAAAAACAAGATTACCAACACCAGAGGACGACATACACACCCATACCATAACTCCTCCTCCACCATGTTTTACTGTTTGTACCAAGTTCTGTTTGCGAAGTTCTTCCCCGGATTTTCTCCACACCAAGATTCTACCGTCAGAACCAAATATATTGAATTTACTCTCATCAGCAAATATAACTTTATTCCAGTAATCAGAATTCTTATTTATGTTGGATTTTGCGAAAGCTAGTCTGAGTTTTCTATTCTTTTCACTTACGAAGATTTTTTTCCTGGCTACTCTACCGTGATATCCAGCAGATCGAATTACCCTTCTAATAGTCTCGGGATTAACAATTATTCCATATAATGCTTGTAAATCAGCAGCAACTTTTGAAGCACTATTTCTTGGATTTTTTTTTTAATATTTCGAACGATAATTCGCTTTATTCCATTGGATGGCTTTGATGGTCGGCCAGGTCTTCTTTTATCCTAAATCATATGATTCTTTTTATATCGTTTAATGATATTGAAAACTGTTGAACGACTCAAGTTAACTGTTTCAACAGTTTTTCTAATAGATTTTCCACGTTCAATATGCAAATTAATAACTAATTTTCGAATTTCAGGCGAAGTTTCTTTTCGTTTAGCATTCATGGCTACACAGAGCTAAAAAACACAAAAATTCCAAAACAAACTGGAGAGAAATACTGCAGACGATTTTATAAATTATTGCCAATTTCTTTTAAGTAAAAATAAAACTCCAAAAAATATTTTTATTGCTTATTTCAGACAATTTTTGTTGCATATATAATGGTGTGCCATCACTTATGTGAGCTATTTTTTGCTCCGTTCTAAACATTTGTATTTTTATTAAATTAATATTTTAATATTTTGACAAAATGTATGCTATGTAATAATCTTCTTGTAATACTAAATTTAAGTATGAAACACACACACAAAAAAATGTGTACATGTTTTTTTAATTTATTTGATTAGTTTCCTTTTGTAAAGCACAAGTGTCCCATCACTTATGTGAGACACTGTGTGTATAGCCTAATTTACTAAATTTTGTCTGCTACGATTTTTGAATTTCACCGATTTTAATGCGATTTTCAGTGCGATTTTCGAAGTAATTTTTAACGATTTTTCATGTTTTTGTGCTTTTAGAATCGATTTTTTTTATATTTTTATCAATTTTATAGGTATTTTTATGCATCATGATTATCATGGACCTGGGCAACGTCGGGCGGGTCAGTTAGTGAAGAATAAATCAAAATTCTAATGTACCAGCTACATAATAAATCATCACTGACACTTACGATAAATCTATCAAGATAAATAACAACACCAACAAGAGTAATTAGTTGGAAATTGCGTGTCAGACAGAGCAAATGAGGTGCGTTCGTACTATAATGAAGTTTTTACGATTTACAGTAATTCGGATACAATACGTATCCGAAATCTTTTGTGTGTCTCTGTAAATACACAATGCTTTTTATTATGCAGGAAGTGACTTGTAGTAATCCTCAGTAATGTATATCAATTTCATAAAATATTAAATAGTTTAATACAATTAAAACGCACTCCAAGCAATGTTTCCCCTACATACTATTATGTAATAGAACACTTTTGTGGGACCCTGTAAATGAATAACGAATACTCTTTCCACCACAGATTGTACAGAATGTATATTATAGTATTTACTCCATAGGGGCATATAAATTGTATTATATTCGAAAGAGCATAACATCATTAAAATCACTTGAAACATTTTTTTCCATTGATTGTAATGTAACGGAATACTTTGATTGTACCTATAATTGAACTATACATCTGATTTTCATAAAATTTTAAATGATTCGACAAAATTGTATAATAATCATATATTTTAAATTTCAGACGATTCCAATGGGTAGTTTTTGCATTGTTATATGCGGATTAAACGACAATCATACGTGCTACGCATTTATATTATTATGAACGTACCTAAAATCATTGTTAGATATTTCCTTTAATGCTTTTTACATAAAAATTATTATTATTTTTTATTATTATTATTATTATTATTATTATTATTATTTTGAGGAAAGTGGTTTTTAACTTGATTTTCCCATTGCAGGCAATAATTTCCCTTCCCTCCCCCCCCCCATCTTTTGGCAGACGTCTACACGAGCATTTAAAAACGGTTCCAATATACCTTATATTTTGAATGAGCTGAAGCGAGAAAAAGGCGCTTCAAATAAATATCTGCTTTTGTTTTCAAATAAACGAGCAGTCTAGTATAGTTTGGATCAATTAATAGGAGCAGTAGCATTACCTCTATCCACAATCAGTAGAGTAATGAACTAATGTTTGCGAGGTCTAGACAAAATTCCAGACATAATTTGAAAATTATGACAATTACACAGGTGAACGTAATAGCTTAACTAATTGGTTAACACATTAAACAGCGATCAATTTGTAAATACTCTTTGACCCCTTACTTTAATCGAATGACATTTTAGCATGATATATTATTGAATCTGTTTTCTGAGGTGTAAGAAATCATAATATATATATATATATATATTTTTATTGAGGAAAATAAATATTTTTCTAATATAAATTTTTTTATAAGTCTTAAATTTAATTTAAAAACATTATTTTCTAAATAGTTGTTGTAATTTGTTAACTTACATATTTTTTAAAATGTTCTAATTGTTTTAAAACAAATTAGATTATTATCATGTAAGATTTATGTAAAAAAAAAAAAAAAAAAAAAAAAAAAAAAACCAAAAAACCAAAAAACATCGATGTCAAAAACTTAATTCTTTGAAGAATACAAATGAATTCATTTATTTTCATTTCTATGACTGACTTTTCCACTAAAGGTAAAAATTACAGTAAATGACGAATAAATCAAAATGCTAATATACCAGTTACGTAATAAATTATCTCTGACAGTTACTAATAAATCTATAAAGATAAATAACAACACGAATAATAATAAAAACATATAGTTAGATATTTCCTTTAATGCTTAGTACATGTAAATTATTATTTTTTTTCTGAGAAAAGGGGTTTTTAACCTGAATTCTCTATTGCAGGCAGTAATTTCCTTTTCAACCAGAAAAAAAAATAATTAATAAAATAAATATCCCTTTAGCAGATGTCGAAAATTTAAAAACTGTTTCGATATACTTTACTTCTTTAATAAGCTGAAGAGTGGGAGGGGTGCTTTGATTAAAATATCTGCTTTTGTTTTCAAATTAACGAACAGATTATTATAGTTTGGCTCAATTAATAAAAGCAGCAGAATTGTCTCAATCAACAATCGTAGAGTAATGAACTAGTATTTACAAGGTTTAGACAAAATTCCAGACATAGTATAAAAATTTTGACAATTACACAACTGAATATAGTATCTTAAGGCCTCTGTCCTCGCTCGAGGAAACGGTCGCGAGCTAATGCTATTCCTATGGGGAAGCATTTTTCTAATAACTCTTTCGCATTTTGACATTTTTTAATATTTTTTTTTGCATTGGATAGCTGAGGTGCATGCCGACAGCGCACCTTTTTTACTTTTTCGATTTTGGTTGCAGATATATTTTACAAAGTTAGTTTCACTTTCAAAACCTGTTTCGAAACTGAAAGTGCTTTTAAAAAAAATATCTGCAACCAAAATCGAAAAAGTAAAAAAAGTGCGCTGTCGGCATGCACCTCAGCTATCCAATGCAAAAAAAAAAAAAAAAAAAAAAATTATTCAAAAATGTCAAAATGCGAAAGAGTTATTAGAAAAATGCTTCCCCATAGGAATAGCATTAGCTCGCGAGCGTTTCCTCGAGCGAGGACAGGGGCCTTAACTAATTGATTAACACATTAAACAGCAATCAGTTTACAAGTACTTCTGGACCCTCTTACTTTGATCGAATGATATTTAAACGCGATATATTATTAAATACTTTTTTTTTTTCTTTTTTTAAGATGTACGAATTTATAATATATACACAGTCGGCTCTCGTTAATTCGAACTCGTCCGGACCACAAGAAATGTTTGAATTATCCGAAGTTCCAATTATGGAAAGTATAAAATGAAAACATGCTTAATATGGTACTATTACAAAGAAATTAATGTTATAGTGTTTTTTAAACTTATTTCGTCTGTTATCATTAGAATATAACTTAATATTAAATTAGAATGTATAAATACATATAAACTAATAAAATATATAAATATCTTTTAATATAAACTAATTGAAAGATTAGAAATAAGCACGATGGAAGAAAAAATTAAAGCATCACTGATGGACAGACGGAACTTTAAGAAAGTGGCTATCAAATACATTCTATTATATGTATACTCGTTCGGAACAATTTTCAAAAAATCAAAGAAAGAAAGTTATTCAAATGATCTGAAATCCATGAGAAAGAAAAGAAAAATGAAAAATTGGAATTCTCGTTAGTTCGAATGAAACGAAGTCAAGAGAAAATGAGTTCGAATTAATGAACATTTTAAACGTTATTCTGCCACTGAAAATTTCGAGACTTCGTGTTTAGTTCGAATTAAGCAAAGATTCGAATTATCCGATTTCGAATTAACAAGAGTAGACTGTATATTAAATCATACTATGCATTGATTTTAGAAAACATAGTAAAAATATTTTTATTATTTACATAATAGACAATAGGTTTTTTTTTCATATTTCGATTTCTATTAAAATTTTAAAATAATAAGGATTTTTAAGAAACTTATGGCAATTTAACACGATGTATTATTTAATCTATTTTCTAAGATGTATAAAAAATCATGGTATATATTGATTTCATAAAACATAGTAAAAATATTTTTATTATTTACAATAATGAGTAAAAGGATTTTTTTCACATTTTATTTTCTATTAATTATTTTAAATAATAAATATTTTTGTGAAACTTATGACAGTTTAATACGATGCATTATTTAATCTATTTTTTAAAGTGTTAAAAATAACAGTTCTTTAAAAAAGTATATATTGATTTTTAAAAAGATACTAAAAATACCTTTATTATTTACATAATGGACAATCGATTTTTTTTCCAAGTTTTATTTTTTATTAAATATGTTAAATATTAAAGAAATCTGAGAAATTTATGGCAGTTACATAAATAAACGTAAAATCTTAATTAATTGATCTATACATTAAATATCTGCTAATTTATAAATAGTCCTGGACCATTTTATTTCAAATGAATGACAATTTAACAAGATAAATTATAAAATATATTTTTATTATGTGTAATTAATCATAATAAATCTTTTAAAAAGTCATAGTACATATTGATTTAAAAACATAGCAAGATATTTTGCTTTAATGCTTTGTTCATGTAAATTATTTTTTTTTCTTTGAGAAAAAGAATTTTTATCTTGAATTCCCTACTGCCGATAGTAATTTCCCAGCCTGCCTCCCCCCCCCCCCCGAAAAAAGAACCTTTTGGCAGACGTCTAGACGAGCATTTAAAAATTGTTCTGATATACCTCATTTTTTGAATGAGCTAAAGAGAGAGAGATGCTTCGATTAAAATATCGGCTTTTGTTTTCAAATAAACGAACAGTCTAGTACGAGGGCGGTTCAATAAGTACCCGTGTTTGAAGACAAAGGACGTTCCTCAGGGAAGTTGCTGTTATCATCGTGTGCTGCCATCTATAAAACGACATCTATAAAAATTTCAGACTGATTGATAGGTTAGTTTGGATTTGGCAGCCATTCGAGATCGTTCGCAGCCGTTTCGTGATTTTCGCTAAGATGGATATCGTTCGGTAATCTGCTTTTTGTTTCTGGATGGGAAAAAATCGAGAAGATAAAAGCAAAGTTGGATGCTGTTTATGAGGACACGTCGCCATCTATGACCACAGTTAGATATTGGTTCAACGAATTTAAACGTGGGCGAACTTCCGTTTTCGATGAGGAGCGACCAGATTTGGTTCCGAGGAAATCATTGAAAAAGTCCACGACATGATTCTCGCTGATCGACGAACGAAGGTGCGCGAAGTAGCAGAGGACGTAGGCGTGTCGACCGGAACGGCAATTCATATTTTACATGACAAGTTGGGGATGAAAAAATTGTCGGCCCGATGGGTGCCGCGATCACGATAACGCACCAGCACATTCATCTGGAGTTGTCGCCGCCAAACTGCATGAATTGCGTTATGAATTGCTGCCGCACCTCCCTATTCACCCGATCTGGCTCCCTGCGACTTTTTCTTGTTCCCTAACATGAAGAAATGGCTCGCCGGAAAAAAATTTAGCTCAAACGAGGAAGTCATCGCCGAGACAGAGGCGTATTTTGCAGAGTTCGACAAATCCTATTTTTGGAGGGGTTAGAAAAATGGCCGGAACGTTGGGAGAAGTGTATCTTTCTAAAACGGGACTATGTTGGAAAATAAAAAATAAAATAAAAAAACACGGTGTCTTCATTTCTAACACGGGTACTTATTGAACCGCCCTCGTACAGTTTAGTTCAATTAATAAGAGCAGTAGATTTGCCTCTATTCACAATCAGTAGAATAATGAACTAATATTTATGAGGTCTGGACAAAATTTCAGACATGATAAGACAATTATGACAATTACACAAGTGAACGTAATATCTTAACTAATTGGCTAACACAATAAACAGTGATCAAATTATAAATGCTCTTTGAGCCCTTACTTTAATTGAATGACATTTTTGCACGATATATTATTGTATATTTTTTTCAAGGATGTATAACAGATCATTATATACATATATATATATATATATATATATATACATTAATGAGGAAAATAAAGATATTTTTTAATGTAACATTTATTTATGAGTCTTAAATTTCAGTCGTTGAAAAATTCATTTTTCAAATGTTTTTTAAATTGTTTAATTGCAATTTTTAAATATTTTAATTGTTTTAAAACAAATAATTTTATTATCATATTAGATTTATTTAAAGGGGAAAAAACAATTAACGTAGAAATCTTAATTCTTTGTAGAATGCAGATGAATTCATCTATTTTCATTTGTATATTTTCATTTGCATGATTGACTTTTCCTATAAAACTAAGACCTAAAGTATACAGAACACTATTAATAATGAAAACCTAGTTAGATAGTTCTTTTAATCTTTTATACATGTAAATTAAATGTAGGCATTTTTTAAAGAGGTTTTTAACCTGAATTTCTCCATTGCAGACAGTAATTTCCCTGTCTACCGGAAAAAAATAAAAGAGAAAAAAGAATAATGCCTTTTGGCAGACGTCTAGACGAGTATTTAAAAACTGTTCCGATATACCTTATTTTTTGAATGAACTGAAGAGAGAGAGGTGCTTCGAATAAATATCTGCTTTTGTTTTCAAATAACTGAACAGTTTAGTATAGTTTAGTTCAATTAATAAGAGAAGTAGAATTGCCTCTATTCACAATCAGTAGAATAATAAACTAATATTTATGAGGTCTACACAAAATTTAAGACATAAGAAAATTATGACAATTACAGAAGTGAAAGTAATATCTTAACTAATTGGCTAACACATTAAACAGTGACCAATTTGTAAATACTCTTTAAGCCCTTACTTTACCCTTAGACCGCCGAGCAAAAGTTAAAAAATGTAATGCTGTTTTCTCTTTAATTTATTTTAAATGTTAATAGGGGATTATTCAACATGGTATAAATTTTTTGTAATGTATATGCTTATAAACCTTGAAAGTATCAATTATAACTTAATTTCTTGAAACTGGATTATGCTTGTAGAATTATATTAATTTAAATAAAGCTTCAAATGCTGTAAAACCCACAGCCTAGTGAACGAATATATCCGGTCGCGTCATTGAACGACATTTTAGCACGATATAATATTGAATCTTTTTTATAAGATGTAACAAATCATTATATATATATTAATGAGGAAAATAAATATATTTTTTAATGTAACATTTGTTCATAAGTCTTAAATTTCAGTCTTTGAAAAAAGTCATTTTTCAAATGGTTTTTGTAATTTGTTAAATTATATTTTTTAAAATATTCTTTTAATATATGAGGATCCCAGAATCCAAGGGGTATAAGTGACAAAATTGAAAAAATTGAGTTAAGTGCACAGGGTAAATATGCTTTTTTCATTTCAGGTAAAGAAATATAGGTCATTTTCTTATTATACAAATTGAATATTCAATTTGTATGATAACTTTACCAATCAGTTTGATTGTGTTAAAAATAATAGCATTTTCTTATTATTTGGGGAGTTATAGATATAAACCACTTTTTTCGAAAAACAAACAATATTGATTAATTATACATTTAAAGAAAATTGTCCTCTATTTTTTTAACAGTTATTGAAATGAGAGTTCAAAAATTAGAATGCAACACGCAGATGTTTTTCTATTTCAATTTAGTCAATTGTTATTGATATTCCAATTTAACATAAATTATCTTTAAACTCAATTTACTCCAAATCGACATTTTGTCACTTGTACCCCTTGGTTTCTGAGGTCGTCATATATTTTCAATTGCATGATTGACTTTTCCTATAAAACTATGAACTACATTATAGAGAACATCATTGAAAACCTAGTTTGATTGTTCTTTTAATCTTTTATCCATGTAAATTAAATGTAAGCATTTTTTTATAGGGGTTTTTAACCTAAATTTTCCATTGCAGACAGAAATTCCCCTGTCTACCGGGGAAAAAAAGAAAATAAAAGAGAAAAAAGAAAATTCCCTTTTGGCAGACGGCTAGACGAGCATTTAAAAACTGTTCTGATATACCTCCTTTTTTGAATGAGCTGAAGAGGGAGAGGGTCTTTGATTAAAATATCTGCTTTTGTTTTCAAATAAACGAGCAGTCTTGTACAGTTTGGTTCAATTAATAAGAGCAGTAGAATTGCTTCTATACACAATCAGTAGAATAATGAACTAATATTTACGAGGTCTAGACAGGATTCCAGACATAATTTGAAAAACTATGACAATTACAAAAGCAAATGTAGTATCTTAACTAATTGGTTAACACATTAGCAATGAATTTATAAATATTATTTGATCCCCCTTACTGTAATCGAATGACATTTTAACTCGATCTAGTACTGAATCTTTTTTCTAAGATGTAAGAAATCATAATAATCTTTAAAAAAAATTGAGGTAAATAAATGTATTCTTTAATATAAAATTTATCTATAAGTCATAAATTTTAGTTTTTGAAAACATCATTTTCTAAATGGTTGTTGTAATTTGTTAAATTACTTTTTTTTTTAATATTCTAATCGTTTTAAAACAAATGAGATTATTATCATATTAGATTTAGTAAAATTAAAAAAAATTGTGTCAAATCTTAATTCTTTGTAGAATGCAAATGAATTCATGTATTTTCATTTGTATGACTGACTTTTGCAATAAAATTAAGAACTACAGTATACGAAGAATAAATAAAATTCTGATATACTACCTGCGTAAAAAGCAATCTTTAACACTTCGAATAAATGTATCAAGATGAATAAGAACACCAACAATACTCGAAACATAAATATATTTCCATTATTGCTTTGCACATGCAAATTAAATGTAATCATACATCGTAATAATAATAATATATAAGGTATCTGTACCCAATATGGACACCCTAAGGAAAATGTGTTTTTTTTCACCCCCATGTACAAGTCATAGGACTCCAAAAATATGTGACCACTATCCTTGGACTAGAGGCCTGCACGGGCCGGAATTTCCAGGCCCGGGCCCGGCCCGTAGGAAATTTATTTCGGCCCGGCCCGTTTTGGCCCGTTAAAATTTCTACGATTTCTAAAAAAAAAATCTGATTTTTATCATATAATTAAGATTTTTTTAAAGAATAGTGCATACATATCTATGGAATGATTTTACAGTATATTTTACAGGAAATACACATTAACAACATTAATGATTACTTAGATTCTTAGGCCTTTCAACATTCGAATAAAGAGTCATTAAAAATTTAATATGGCTTAGAATAAAAGAAAAAGAAAGAAAGCTGAAAACATCGTTACTTTTGAAAACGTTTGACAAAAGAAGATTTATAAAAATATTTCTATATCATTTTATTGAAGGTTTTAAATCCAAATTCATTCTTAAATTCAAAGAAGCTCCTTTCTGATACATTTCTAAATTAACTTTTTTCTCAGAAATGCATAAGACTGGCAGGTACCTTTATTCAAAATCTATATAATCGAGTGGCGTTATCCATTTTTTGATACAAGCAATTTAAGAATACTACAAGCAAATAAAATACTGTCATAATTAGTGATTTGAATAGAATTTCTGGAAACGATAGCATGGGAAGGGAGAAAAACCTGTAATCATTTGAGAAACTATTACATCTCAACAAGGTCATACAAGTATTTTATTTATCAAAAATAAAAAAAAACACGCTATTCGATTCCAAATCCCTTCAATAGATAAGCTTATCACTTTTATACTTTTACAATTTAAAATTAATCAGAAAATGTGTCAAACTTTCGCATTATTGAGAAATTAATTTAAAAACCATCAAGAAATATATATCCGAAGATAAAGCTAATATAAGTTCTTTATCGCTGTTAATAATTTTACAAATCATGTTTTCTGCCTTACAGATCTTGAGAACAATTGAGTCTAGTTCCGGTCCGGCCAGTCTATATGTAGAAAAATAATGCAAGCTTGATCTCGGACCGGCATGAATAAGCTAATAAAAATATTAAAACAAGTTGCACACAATGTAATTCTCCGATGCTGATCACTGTACATTTTTATATTGATGCTGTCAAACTAGTATGGCTCGTGACGCACATTTATACTTATTCTCGTTAAAACCATTGAAAATAGCTCATATTTTATCGTTCTAGCTCAAATCTTCGGAACGGGCCGGCAGGCCCGAAAATGTTTTTAATCGGCCCGGCCCGGCCCGTTTATGTTGTTTGTCGGCCCGGCCCGTTAAAAAATTTGAAACGATTCCGCCGGGCCGGGTACGGGCCACGGGCCAAGCCCGGGCCCGTGCAGTCCTCTACCTTGGACTATTGACTATCATTATTAAAATTAGCGACCTTGTAATTATTCTGGTTTAATTTAAATGATAAAAACAAACAAACAAAAAAATGTTTACAAGTGTCCATATAATGAAGTACCTGTCCCTATTATGCACAGGTGTTTCCTTATTGACTTTCTACACAGTGTGTATGGAAGAGCCACTTTTCCAAGGGATTTTAGAGGAGAGGGAATAAAAAAATGTATTTTAAAGTATCCGGAGGAGGAGGGGGGACAGTAAATATCTTCGGAACATGCATTTTAGAAAGGGGGATCATTCTCGGTTTTTACCCTTCAAAGACCCATGCAAAGCCCCTTAGTTACTTGTAAATATTATGAAATAATATTGTTGGTTTTGCTTAGCTTTATTACATCTGTCTGCGAATTTACATCTGTTATTACTCAGTCCTCACAGCCAGACAAATAGAAGCTTTTTCATCATGGGCAGTAAGTCCCACATAATCCTCATGAACATATCTGCCACATGTGATGCATGATAACATGTTTGAAAAAGCATCAATACTGCAAAAGAAGCAGTACCAGCTGTCATTTGTTGAGGAAGTCATATCATTGGTACCTACGATTTCGCCAACAGATATCCTACTGGGGGGGGGGCTTCTTTTTATTTTTCTGCAAAGGTTTTTTGGAGGAAGGTTTTTGGGGAATTGTTCAAATGGCATCTTGTTGAACAAAGATTTTACCACTTTAATGCCTTTTCAATTTATTGCTTGGCAACATTAAATTTTCTTCTTTCTTACAGTTGTAGTCAATGGGGACATAAGCTGTCCATATTGGGAACCGAGCGTAGTTTTGCTATATCTTGTAACAAATGAATAAGGAAAATATTTTTAAGCAAAATATGCAATAGCAATCGAAAATATGTGTTATTAGCTTTCTAAAATACTCCACTTTTCAAGATTGAATGTAATTTTTCCATATCTAATAAGAATTTCAGCTTACAAGTAATTAAGATCAGCACATCTCGAAACAACAAGTTTTTTCTTAAATATTACGATTTCTTACGTTTTAGATAAAAAAGATTCAATAAGATAGCGTGTTAAAATGTCATTCGATTAAAATAAGGGGTCGAGAAGTATTTATAAATGTATCGCTGTTTAATATGTTAACCAATTAGTTAAGCTATTACGTTCACTTGTGTAAATGTCATAATTTTCAAATTATGTCTGGAATTTTGTCTAGACCTCGTAAATAATAGTTTATTACTCTACTGACTGCGGATAGAAGAAATTCTACTGCTCTTATTAATTGAACCTGAACTAGACTGTTCATTTATTTGAAAACAAAAGCAGATATTTTATTCGGAGCACCTCTCTCTGTTTTTGTTTTCAAATAAATGAACAGTCTAGTATAGTTTGGTTCAATTAATATGAGCAGCAGAATTGCCTCTATCCACAATCAGTAAAGTACTAATATTTACGAGGTCTGGACAAAATTCCAGACATAATTTGAAAATTATAACAATTACACAAGTGAAGGCAATATCTTTACTAATTGGTTAAAACAATCAACAGCGACCATTTTATAAATACTCTTAGACCCCTTGCTTTAATCGAATGACATACGATATATTATTGAAACTTTTTTTCTAAGATGTAAGAAATCGTAATTTTTTTTTTTTAATTGAGGAAAATAAATGTATTTTTTAATATAAAATTTATTTATAAGCCTTAAACCTTAGTCCTTGAAAAAAAAAAAAAAAAAAAAAAAAAAAAAAAACATTTTCCAAATGCTTGTTGTAATTTGTTAAATTACATTTTTCATAAATATTCTAATCGTTTTAAAGCAAATGATATTATTATAATTCTAGATTTATTTAAAGGAAAAAAAACAATGGGTATCGAAATCTTAGTTCTTTGCAATATGCAAGCGAATTCGTTTATTTTCATTTATATGATTGACTTTTCCACTAAAACTAACAACTACAGTATATGAAGAATAAATCAAAATAATAATACACCAGCTAAGTAATAAGTTATCTCTGACACTTGCGAATAAATCTATCAAGATAAATAATAACACCAATAATAATAAAAACATAGTTAGATAATTTTTTTAATGCTTTGTACATGTAAATTAAATGTATACTTTTTTTTTTTTTTTTTTTTGAGAACAGGGGTTTTTAACCTGAATTTTCCATTGCAGACAGTAATTCCCCTGTCTACCGGAAAAAAATAGATACAATAAAATAAAGAAAAAAAATCCCTTTTGGCAGTCGTCTAGACAAGCATTTAAAAACTGTTCCGATATACCTTATTTTTTGAATGTGTTGAAGAGAGAGAGGTGCTCTGAATAAAATATCTGCTTTTGTTTTCAAATAAATGAACAGTTTAGTTCAGGTTCAATTAATAAGAGCAGTAAAATTTCTTCTATCCGCAGTCAGTAGAGTAATGAATTATTATTTACGAGGTCTAGACGAAATTCCAGATATAATTTGAAAATTATGACAGTTACACAAGTGAAACTAATATCTTAGCTAACTAGTTAACACATTAAATGGTGATCAATTTATAAATACTCCTTGACCCCCTTTTTTAATCGAATGATATTTTAACACAATATCTTATTGAATCTTTTTTAATCTAAGATGTAAAAAGTCATAATTTTTAAGTAAAAAATCACAGTATATATTGATTTTAGAAAACATGGCAAAAATATTTTTATCATTTACATAATGGGCAATAGGATTTTTTTATGTTTTATTTTTCATTAAATTTTTTGTAAATAATAAGGATTTTTGAGTTATGGCAACTTAACACGATGTATTATTTAATCTATTTTTCCAAGGTGTAAGGAATCATATTATGTATGTTTTTTTTTTTTTTAGAAAACATAGTAAAAATATTTTTATTTTTTACATAATGGATAATAGGATTTTTTTTACATATTTTTTTCTTTTAAAATTTTAAATAATAAGAATTTTTGAGAATCTCATGACAGCTTAACACAATGTATTGTTTAATCTATTTTTATAAGATTTTTGTAAGAAAGAAATCATAATACATTAAAAAATTACAGTATAAGGGGAAATGGGGCACATTGATACACCCCCTCTACTGCTCACAGTGTCATTACAGGAAGTTTCACAACAGCTCCAAAAGGTGATGCTAGTGCATTCAATTACATACAGAAAATCTTAAGATGATTCAATAGTTTTGTGAAATGGGAGGAGGGATTTATTTTTTATAGGTCAAAAGTAAATTTGAGTTGTACAATTGCAATGGTTTTTATACAACTGTTCCAGTATTTTCAATCCAAAAGAATACTCTCCCTGGTAAGTAAAGCTATGTTTATCAGTTCTTCATTCTTTATTGTTATGTAAATTATGAAGTGTTGGATTTGGGATTCATGTTAATCAAAATGGCTGCATGGGACATATTGATATATTCTATGTCGGGGCACATTGATGCGCATCAATGTGCCTCCTGATAGCTACAGACAACCTAAATCTTTTTCTAGTTTATTTTTTTTACTACCTTTTTTTTTTTTTTTTTTTTTTTTTTTTTTTTTTTTTTACCATACACTCCTTAATCCATTCATTTCCCATCAAAATTTTTTAATATTAGTTTTTATTGAAGTGAAACATTTCCAATTTTTTATATTAGAAAATTTTATAGTGTTTTTGGAAACAAAAAAAAAAAAGAGTGCGAACTTACCTAACATCTAGTAGTAGTAGAATTAATAAAATAAATAAATAAAAAATAAAAAAAAGAACGGCAACCTGGCAAATCTTGAATTTCTATCTATTCTTCAGAGAAAACAGTATTTTCGACTTGAGAAATGTTAAATAAGAGTAAAATAAATGTAAAATACAGAATTTTTAATAGAATTATCCTTTATTTTCTGTTTATAACCCGATTTATAAACAGAACACCTCTTTCTTTTCATCTTTCTTAAGAAAGAAGATAATGCAGAAGTTGAATTGCCAGCTATGACAAAGTTACCACTGCTAATAATGAGACAAAAATAGCCAGAACATCAGGTCATTATACATGTAATTTTGATTGTTTTAATATTGTTTACAAATAAATTGTGGGTGATTTGAATCTCTATAAATAAATATAAAATGGTTTGCTAACTCATTTTCTATGAAAAATATGCATTGGTGCTATTTTGTCTCCATTTTTTCCGAATGTATCAAAGCTCCCCAAGAAGTGTATCAATCTGCCTCGGGGATGGGGCACATTGATACAAATGACTTTTTTAGATTTTTTAAAAATTACATGCAAAAATACTTTATAACAACGATTTTACATTTTAATAACACACTACACAATTTTTGCTGACGTCACATGGAAAAATAACTTGAAATTTCTATTTTCTGGGCACCAAAAAAATTCGTAGAAAAAAACCGTATCAATGTGCCTCAGTTCCCCCTATATTGATTTTAAAAAACACGATAAGAATATTTTATTATTTATATAATGGATAATGGATGTTTTTTTTTCGTATTTTATTTTTCTATTAAAATTTTTAAGTAATAAAGATATTTGAGAAACTTTTGACAATTTAATACAATGCATTATTTAATCTATTTTTTAAGGTGAAAGAAAGCATAATAATTCTTTTAAAAAATCGTAATATATAATGATTTTTAGAAGGCATACTTACAATACTTTTACTATTTACATAATGGACAATAGATTTTTTTCATATTTTATTTTCCATTAAAAAAAAAAAAAAAAAAAAAAAAAAAAAAAAAAAAAAAGATTTGTGAGAAAGTTAAGACAGTTACACAACGGTGGCCAACGGCTAATTTCTAAACCGTTAGTCATAGACACATAGTTCCAATTGCAAAAATGCTTTGAAAAAGGAAAAGAATTGTTTTTTAGGTTCAAAAAATATTTTTTAGTAAAAAATTAAGAAGGTTAAATTTTTACATGATTCCCCCAATCCTATAAGTGATAGTAAATTTTTACCTTTAGTCCAACGAGTTAGACAAAAAAAGTCCCATTTCTCTGATATTAAAACAGACCGAATAATAGCTTTTTTAAGTTGAAGCATCTTTTTTTGGCTGTAAAATAGAGGTCAGTCACAAATTTACTGGAAATAAAAATAAACGTCAGATATGAAATTTAACATTAAACATCTAGAGTAAAATAATTTTTACAATATTATTTTTTAATTTATGTTGATGTTAATGTTTACATATTAAAGCAAAATATATAACTAGTATTAAAAATATAAGAAAAAAAATAACAGAAATTTTGTTAAACTAAATTATGAAAAGCAAAATCACAATTCATTACAAAATAATAAGTATTTAAAATTCTATTAGATTACTTAACCTAATAGAATTTGGTGTGGTCCTATAAAATAAATATATGATACTCACCTAAATCGTATTAATATTACATTGTCATTGGATATAAATAAGTTTGCGAATTGAGATATTTGGAAGTGAGTTAAAATTTGAGTCCAAATTTTGAACTAGGAAAATATACATACGAATATCATAAATAAAAGTAATCAAAATAACGCATCTTAAAAAGAAAAAAAAAACTTGAAAAGAAATAGCTTCATTTCTTTATAAAATAAAATATATATAAAAATACAATTGAGGTAGTAAATTACCAAACTAGCCATATCGCTTTCATTTTCTCTATCAGTCTATCTCAATCTGTAACACTAAAATCTCCAAATTTATAATGAAAACCAATGAGCGCATTTAAAAGTTTTTTGCGATTTCCTAAAATTTTATTTTCTCGATAAAGAGAATTTTGAATCTCACGTCTTCAATTATTTTAACTAATCTAGAAGTTAATTAATTAAAATTAACCCTACCATAAAAGTTATATGGTGGCTACACTTTCAGTTAAATGGCTTTAAAAATATTTCTTTACCTCTTTTAAAACAATTTTCTAATTAGTACTATAGATCTGTGATAAATGGTTTAATTACTTTAAGCACTTAGCGTGCGTTCCCTTAAAGCTTAGTCCAATTCATCCATTTTCACTTACAGAAAAGTGGTTTAAGTCATGAAATTTAAAGTTTCATAACTCTGTCAATTTTAGTATTAGATGAATGGGACCTTTTTCGTATTACTGGTTAGAGTGATGGAAATTTTTTAATAAATATCACTTATAATACCGGGGAAACTTATAAAAATTTAATTTTCATAATTTGTTAATAAATCTTTTTTTATTAAAAACAAAATTGGCGCTTTTAGTTTTATATCAGTTTTATACATATTTTAATTTGTAATTTTTGTTAATATTAATGAATTCATGTTTTTCATGCAGAAGAATAACTTTATTTCTGAAAGAATTCAAGCTATTGTTGATATCACTGCTAATCACAATCTTCTTACCAAATATATTTATGTATTAATCAAGCTTTTTTGGTTATTAAGTCTGGCTAAATCTAAAGTAAAACTTCCTTATTTTATGATTTTCATGTGAACTAGTAATATACCTTTATGAGGCAAGTTTCAATCAGTAACTTAGGCAAAATACATTTCATCTTTATATTAACTATTTAATCATACATTATTGATTATTAACTTGATCTTTGCTTTTAATATTTTAAGCATTTAAAAAATTATCTAAATTTTTATTATATTACTTATTTTAATATTTTATTATATTGTAAGTTTCATTTGAATTCCGATTGCATTATTAATTACATTCAAATTATTGTTTAAATAATGTAAGCAAAGCAATGACCAGAAATCCACGTAATTTTAAAACCCGCACAGCCTCTGGTCCCAAGCTGTGCGGATTTGAGAGAATCTACTCTATATGTATATGTATATATATATATATATATATATATATATATATATATATATATATATATATATATATATATATATATACGTTTAAAAGGTGTTTCAATTAATTTTAATTTCTAAAATAGTGGAACATCTCAGAAACTCGTTGATAATAAAATGTGCTTTTGTCTCGGAAAAATGAAAAAAATTACACCCAGAAAAAAGAATTGATTCAAACTACAAAAAATGTCTTGTTGAGTACATTTTGGTTATTTTAAGCTAATTTTTTAATTAAAGTAAAATATCGGTTTTGATGCTCCGATAAAAAAAAAAACACTGTTATAAAATTTTAACAAAATTTCATCAATTTTACTTGAGTTTTACTAAAGTTTTGTATTTTCAATTTGTAATTCCAACAAAATTTTTTTGTTTTTAAAAAATTTAAATTGGTGTGCAGTAGCCACAACTCTCTCATGTAATTTTGTTTTTATTATCCAAAGTTTTATTTTGTAAAAGTTTTTATTATTCAAAAATTATGTTAATCCTTTATAGCTATAAAAGCCAATTACAAAATTACGCGAGAGAGTTATGACTACTGCACACCAATTGAAATTTTGCAAAAACAACATAATTTTGTTGGAATTACAAATTGAAAATACAAGACTTTAGTAAGATTCAAATAAAATTGATGAAATTTTGTTATAAGAGTGTTAAAAATAGTTTTTTTCTCTGAGCAACTAAACGATATTTTACTTTAACTAAAAATTTCGCTTAAAACAACCAAAATGTACTCAACAAAACGTGTTTTGTAATTTTAATCAATTCCTTTTTTCTGGGTGTAATATGTTTAAATTAATTAAAAAACAGTTGAATCACCTCTATTCTCAGTATATTGAGTAGTAAACTAACATTTACGAGGTCTAGACAAAACTTCAGACATAATTTGGAAATTATGACAGTTACACAACTGAATGTAAAATTTTAAGTATAGTTGGTAAACAAACACTGATCAGTTTATCAGACTTTTTTATACTTTTTGCAGTCGAACAACAATCTAATATCATACGTTATGTAAGATACATCAATATGTCTTTAAATTTTCAATTTCTATCAAAATATCAATTTAAACGCTTTTTTTTTTTCTTTTTAGGTGCGTTCGTAATTATGTAAATACGTAGCACCTATAGTCGTCGTTCAATCCGGCCGTCTGTCCGTCTGTCTGCATATAACAGCGCAAAAACTACCCAACCAAATCGTTTGAAATTTAAAATATATAATTATCACATAATTTTGTCAAGTCACTTCAAATTTTATGAAAATCGGCTGTATAGTTCATTTACAGAGACAATCAAAAGTATTCCTTTACATTACGGTCAATGGGAAAAAATAGTTTTAAGCGCATTTTAATGATGGTATACTCTTTCGAATATAATACAATTCATATGCATCTATGATATATATACTAAAATATACATTCTATACAATCTGTGTTACAAAGAAAACTTTTTATTAATGTACAAGGCCACACAAAAGTATTCTTTTATATAACGGTATAGGGGAAAACATTTTTGGGGGTATGTTTTAATTACGTTGGCCTCCAAAAGTTAAGGTACAGCATGTTTTTCAAAGCTCACCAGAAAAAAAAATGGCAGTCAAATTAAACTTCATAGTTTATATAAATGACAATAATAAGCTTTAAAATACCTTACACAAAAATTACAGCTACCACTTTTATTTTATAGAAAAGAATATGTATTTGTAAATGAGAGAAAAAATATGCAATTACGAAGGTTTCGTAATTTCGCGTGTAGGTTTTGATGTATTTGAACTATTATTGCCAGTTTTACTCACAACAACCATTAGAGTCTAGAAATGTCTAGAAGAAGTCGTTTGCCCGATTCATTAAGGTGGCGGGCGGTAGGATGGATGGAAATAGGGTTGTTACAGGCTGATACTGCTAGGCGGCTCAATGTGTCTCGCAGTGTAGTCCAAAGAATCTGGGATCAGTATGAATAAAAAGATTCTGTGTCCAGAAGATATGTTCCAGTCCCCCACGTTTTACAACAACTGCAGAAGACGGTTTCTGGCTCTTTCGGCCAGAAGGAGAAGACACACTACTGTGCCCCAACTTATTGTAGACCACTTTTCAACATCAGGGAGAAGAATATCCGCTACTATGGTGCGAAGACGTCTTTACAATGCAGGTCTCTATGCAAGGCGACCAGTTGTGTGTGTCCCTTTCAACGGACGACAGAGAATCGCCCGCTTATGTTGGTCAAGATAACATTTTTCCTGGACCTGACAACAGTGGGCTTCCGTATTCTTTACAGACGAGTCCAGATTCACACTGGAGAGTGATTTAACACGTCTTCTGATCTGGACAATGCACTCGATACCATTAATCAAACATTATAGAAACACACGGGTACAGAAATGGTGGAATCATGATTTGGGCAGGGATGTCATTCGGAGGCCACACTGACCTGCATGAGTTCATGGCATGGAGGCATGCCATGAACCAGGTCCATGCATGTGTGCATGGAAGAATTCTGACTGGTGCAAGATATCAGATGAGATCCTTGATTCATATGTGCCCCCATATGTCAGCCCTATTTTCAATGGTTTCATTCTAATGCGAGACCACACCGAGCTGTGATTTTCGAGGATTATCTTGAAGATCGCGGTTTGGAGAGAATGGAACGGCCAGCTCAATCTCCAGACTTGAATCCGATAGAACATCTTTGGGACTATCTTGGAAGACAGGTTGCTGCTTTAATTCCTCCTCCAAATCATTAAATTAGCTGGAACTAGACTTTCTTCATGTGGTCAGCTCTACCTATTTCGGTGTCCGACAATTTAATTGAGAGCAGGAAAAGTCGATGCCGCCAGTTCATTCAAGTCCGGGGTGGACAAATTCCGTATTAGAACCAATTATTTAATGTTTTTGCCACATTTTACTGCACAATACTGAGACGTACGGATTTCTCTAAAAATGGGATTTTCCACCATGAGTGCTTTTTTGTTGTAATTCCACTTATATGTTTAACTAAAGTAAATTTCTATTTCGCATTTAATAAATAACAGTTTAGCGCACATTTCATTCAAACTTGTTGTTTCTTTAATAATTCATTTGCAAATTAGACGCAAAAAACTGATTCTAGCTTAAATTTCGTAGGCCAGTGTATATTAAATCATTTCATATTTTATGAAATTGATATACGTTGCTGAGGTTTATTACAATTTAATTCCTGCATAATAAAAATTAGTAATTCCTGTATAATTACAATTTAGTATTTACAGGGATACTCAAAAGATTTCGGATATTGTACTGTGTTGGAAGTAGGGTACTTTTTAAAAACTTCGTTATAGTACTAACGCACGTCGTTTGCTACATCTGAGTGCAATTTTCGATTTGTATTTTCTTTCTTTATTTTTTCTTTAAGGGAGAGAGTTAATGTTATGATTCTTAGACCTTTTTAATCATTTATATTTCTTAAAAATTTTAAGTAAACTGAAACGCAAATTGTTTTCTGATTTCCCTTAAAAAATATATATATATTTTTTTTTACAATTTTGTAGAAAAATTATCAAAACTCAATAAATGATAGTTTAATTACGAGAAAATCTTAAAATTATTTTTAAATATATAATTAAGGAAAGTTGACTGATTTATTGAAAAGTTTATAACTTGTACAGTTATAATTTAAGAATTATTAACGTTTTTCATGAATTTTCGGTACTGTTTCTCTTTTTATACCTTAACTTTTAAGATGTTCATTTTAATGTCATGAAAATAATCTAGTTTCATTATAATGTTATTATATTTATTACGGAATTCACAAAATATATTTATATTCAATAGTTATAAACTTAAATAGTTTTAAAGAAAAAATAAATTTTCTGTTCATTATATGCATATTTTTTAAGTAAAAAAAAATAATACACATTAAATCGCTTATTTGTATGTTTATTTCATATTTTTATGACACTTTTAATAATAATTAGCTATTTTAAACATAAAATTTAGAAAAAATAAAAAAATTCGCTTATACAGGAATTCTATTAAACAAGAATAAATATAAAGATTTTTAAAAAAGTCATAGCATATATGTAGCTTATACAGCTGAAGAATTGCCACTGTTTACATCTAGCCTTTCGGATTCTGATTATTTCAATGATTTATGTGTATAGTTTGATGACATGCCTTAAATTTGCGTTACATTTATATATTTTTTATTTTATTTGTTTATTGGAGAAGTTTTAATTCCTTTATGGAGCATAAGCTGGAAACAAAAGCTTAGCTACGTTTTAATTTAAATGAAAACGCATATCTTTCTCAATCGGCTTCACGCAATAGTTTTTTTTTAAAAGTTCGCTCTTCAAAACTATTTTAAAAATCATAAAAAACAGAAAAAAAAATAAGAAATACAATACAGGTTTGAAGCAAATTACAATACAGTTTTGAGACAAATTGTATTTGAAAGTACATTTTCTTTCCTATTCGACAGAGTAAAATTTAAAAATGCGCATGTTAAAAAAAAAAAAAAAAAAAAAAAAAAAAAAAAAAACCTTTAATCTTTTAGTGTTGCCACCATCAAAAAGATGTTAATGTTACTGACGGACACTTTTGTCCTTTTTTAGCTCACAGGCTATCATAGCCTGAGAGCTTATGTGCCCGTCCGTTCTGTATGTACGTTCGTACGTTCGTATGTTCGTTCGTTCGTTCGTTTCGTAACGCGATAACTCATGATAAAAATATCGGATCCACTTGAAATTTTGTATATAGGTATATCCTGATAAGGCGCTTCTCTGATTAGTTTTTGGAGTTCATTCGATATGGATAAGAGGGGGAACGGGGGGATCATGCCCCCCCCTTAATTGATATAAACGGGATTTTCATGAGAATTAACAGTTTTCGTTCAAAATTTAGATATAGGATCATTCTGATGAGGCGATTCCGTGACTGTTATTAGGTGTTCATTGAATAAGTATAAACAGGGGGAACGGGGGGCTCATGCCCCTCCCCTTAATTGATATAAACGGGATTTTCATGCAGAATTAACAGTTTTCGTTCAAAATTTAGATATAGGATCATTCTGATGAGGCGATTCCGTGACTGTCATTAGGTGTTCATTGAATAAGTATAAACAGGGGGAACAGGGGCTCATGCCTCCCCCCTCCCTTAATTGATATAAACAGGATTTTCATGCAGAATTAACAGTTTTCGTTCAAAATTTAGATATAGGATCATTCTGATGAGGCGATTCCGTGACTGTTATTAGGTGTTCATTGAATAAGTATAAACAGGGGGAACGGGGGGCTCATGTCCCTCTCCTTAATTGATATAAATAGGATTTTCATGCAGATTTAACAGTTTTCGTTCAAAATTTAGGTATAGGATCATTCTGATGAGGCGATTCCGTGACTGTCATTAGGTGTTCATTGAATAAGTATAAACAGGGGGAACGGGGGGCTCATGCCCCCCCTTAACTGATATAAACGGGATTTTCATGTAGAATTAACTGTTTTCGTTCAAAATTTAGATATAGGATCATTCTGATGAGGCGATTCCGTGGCTGTTATTAGGTGTTCATAGAATAAGTATAAACAGGGGGAACGGGGGGCTCATGCCCCTCCCCTTAATTGATATAAACTCGATTTTCATGCAGAATTAACAGTTTTCGTTCAAAATTTAGATATATGATTATTCTGATGAGGCGAGTCCGTGGCTGTTATTAGGTGTTCATTGAATAAGTATAAACAGGGGGAACGGGGGTTCTAATGCCCCTCCCCTTAACTTGTATAAATGGATTTTTCAATCAGAATTGTCAGATTTCGTTCAAATCTCTGAATAGTTTTGGAAGTTTAATGGTTAAGTATAAAAGAGGTGAATAACTCCTCTTAAATTATATAAATGCTAAATGGGTTTTTATTAAGAATTATCCGATTTGCTCTGAATTTTGGATATAGGTTTTTTAATATGATAAAGCATGTACTCGATAGTTTAGGAGGTTCAATGATTAAATATAAAAAAGGAGAAAGGGGAGAGCTGTTACCCCTTTTTAATTTTTTTTTCGAACGGAATTAACGAAAATACAAGGCTGTAATGTACAATTAGTATGCGTAGGCTGTGAGCTCAATGCCATCAGTTTAACTGGGCAATATTCTTTTTTATTATTTATACTGTTTAAATTATTCATTATTTGCATTTTCTATATAGCTGTCTGTAAATGCTTATTTTAAATCATTTTCATATTAACTATTTTAATACTTTATAGTGTTTATTTTAATCAACAAATATGCATATACGTAACAGAAAATACTACTAAAAAAATAAAGAAAAAGAAATCTAGTTTAACATTAACAACAAGACAAAAACGTAGTTTATTTTATTTTATTTTTATTTTTCTTAACCTGAGTGTTATTGCCAAGTCTGTGTGCCAAGTCTATAATTCTTTAGCAATGAGGACTAAAATGAAATTGCGATATCTCAGTAGTGTGTGAAAATTGTAAGAATTTCATTAGGCGAGTCTAATACCTTGAGTGAAATTTCTCAAGTCAAAGTATTAATACAATTTTAACAATATATAATGGCAGCAATTCATTTAAAATTGAAAAAGAAATGAAAAATACAATGACAACTGATTTAATAAATTCTACTTTTATTCAAAGTGAAAAAAAAAGCTAGAGAGAAAAAAAGAAATTTCATTTTAAATAAAAATTCTGAAACGAAAATCTAAAGCCCTACCACATTTTTAAACAACTTGGAAAACGTTATCAATTCCTAAATTATCTAACTCCGAAAATAGCAAAAATCTTAGCTAAAAGTTTCACAAAGTCCAGAGTTCACTCAAAAAATAGCCGGATAGCTAGAATCCCACAGTAATTTTTTAATTAGTTAAATGATTACTGTGGGATTCTAGCTGGACGCATAAAAAGATATTATCGCTAACACCAACTATAATAAAAAGAATATTACCCAGTTAAACTGATGGCATAGAGCTCAAAAGCCATGCACACTAATTGTATATTACGGTCTTACATAATAATGTCCTTCGAAAAACAAACTAAGGAAGGAAATAAACACCGTTCCCCGTATTAATATTTATCCAATGAACACCCAATATTAATCACCGAGATGCCTCATCAGATTGATCCTATACCCAAGATTTGAGCGAAAACTGATAATTGTGTATGAAAAACCAACCCATTTATATAAATTATGGGAAGGGGCGTTAGCCCCCTTCCCCCTTCTTATACTCATCGAATGAACTCTCAAAATTAATCAGGGAAGTGCCTTATCATAGTAAACCTATATCACAAATTTCAAATGAATTGGATATTTTTATCATGAGTTATCGCGTTACGTACGTACGCACGTACATACATACAGAACGGGCCGGCACATAAGCTCTCATTCTTTGATAGCCTGTGAGCTAACAATACAACCAACTGCATTTCAAACATTAAAATTTCAGTACCTTATTTGTTCTTGAGCTAAAACTATAAGGTCGTCATAGATAAAATTTGTGGTTAATAATATTGCAAACTTAAACAGCTTATTATTTTACATTGGCTTAATATTTTATCGTATTTTTTTTCTTTGGAAAGTTACATATTTTACCATTTTAAAGAAATAATTCTTAGCTCTAAAAAACTTAAAAAACCTTTTCAAAACTAATTTTGTTGCAAATGGAGCTGTCGGAAATTCGCACTGTAATGTAATAAGATCTTATGTACGGCATTATAGACCGCGCGAAATATTACTAATGCATTCTGTTTTAGTGTTAATATGCAGAAGGTAGCATCTAATTAGTTCACTAAAACCAGGGCCCTCGCAAAGAGTTTTTATTGGTGAGGGAGAGAGTCTTAAATTGCCAAGTCGAAATTTAGTATTTTTCAACTCAATGAAAAGTAAACATAAATAGCTGCCGGCGTTTGACAACTAGTTTTATAATATTACCAAGTTATCGCAATTAGATAATGTAATACAGTTTTTGTTTGTGAAAAGCTTGAAAATATTTCTAATTACATTAGTAACTTTCATCAAATCTATCAGAAATAGAAAGTATATTATAGTTTTCATTAAAGTTTCGAACTAATTTGCCAGTTCAGTTCATAAATTTGCCAACTGTAAAAGTATGGGCAAACGTTTGGGGGGGTCTCCCCCCTGTCCCCCCTTAGCGAGGCCCCTGACTAAAACCGCTGGCACATGCTTGTTTTACCATCCGTCAACCGAATTCTAGAAAATCTTTATTTTTTCAAGAACCTTCTGCGATTTTTCACAATAGAATGAGGGGAATCTACAACAGGTAGCTCAACCCTACTTGAGGAAAAGGTTTCTATTTTGCAGAACATCAGTCCCCTTCCCTTAAAAATCATTAAAAATCAAAAACACCGTCGCCACAATAAAAGAATACTGGTACTGATAACAATTAGAAAGTTCGTCTGTTTGCTACCTAAAGCTTCAGAACTTCAGATAGATCATCATTCTACTTGTAGTTTCTTTTATTCTGAGCTAATCGGTAGTTTTTTGTGGTTTTTCAGCATTTTTCATTATTTATGATTTTGCAAGTAAAGTCCTGGAGGTCTTGCAAGAAAGAGAGAACTTTCTTCAAGTATGATCTTATCTCCTAGTCCACTGTTAAATGCACTGTTGATTCTGTCATCCATTTATTAAAAACCTTAAATGATGTTATTATTATTTTTTGTCTTTGTTTTAGCAAAACAATAAAATATGTTTGCTTTATAAATGCAGCCTAAATTTCCTACAGGTAACTTTGACCTTACAAATGAGCCATGCGGTCGTCCAGAATCAAGGTTCAATAAGGACGAACTAAGAATCACCATTGAGCCTGATCCATGGCAGAGTGCCTATGAATCATTGAAGATTGGATAAAATAACTCTTTCATCCTTTATCTACTGAATTTATTTACTATCAAGAAATTGATCCACCTCAATAATTATCTTCTTTAATATCTGAAGGTATACTGGATACTAATATGGAATTTAGGTATGTTTCTTTCATTAAAACTGATCAAATATATTGGTAGTTATAATTTTTTTGTGAAATATTTACAAAAATAATTAGATTGATTAACCAAAATTATTCTTTTGGAAATATCCCTAATTCTGGAAAAAGCAATGAATATAAATGCATCATGATCCTCTCTATAAATGGAAATGCTTTTGCAGTTGAATATGTTTCATATAATTCTATTTAAAGAAAGAAAAGAAATACCTATAAAAATGAATAATAAAACTACCACTTTTTGAAAATATTTAGCTTTGACTGGTTCTCTATTCTGTCTAAATTTGATCGAGAAGAGTGTTTTGTATAGAAAGAATAAAAAACTTTTATTAATAGACAAAATAAATAAGATTTATATAAAGTTTTCTTCAATGGTACATAAAAGTACCGTCAGTGCATAAAGGGTTAAGTTTGAATAAAATAATTTCTTAAATGTGTAAGTTATCAACTAACTGTTTTGCTCTCTTCTCTACAAATTTCATTTTTGTCGTTCTGATAATTTGGATGCACAGTTCTAAACAGAGCTGCAAGGAAGCCGCCTTACTCAACAAAATCTTCCTATTTTATAGTAACATTCACAAGTGAATATGATCATCATATTTCCAAACAACTGTGAACCCTTCAATTTCATTAAACACATTCACAGCAACAGTCAATTCAAGTGTTCAAAAGCATAGTTTGCGTCAACCTTGCACATTCTGTTAAGATGCAAAGATCCGCACTATAAAAAATTTGCAGCAAAGTAACCTGTCTATTGACTTTTTTTTATAGAAGACATTTATGTGAACATAATTTAACATTGTAAAATAAATTGACACTTTTGCTGCATCGTCACTCCACAGCTTTTATAGAAAACGATAACTTCACCGTATTATGGAGCTTTCTCATGGGTCAAAATAGAGATATTCTATAAAAGCGGGGGAGTGACGATGCAGCAAAGGGGTCAAATTTTTTACAGTGAACTGTATTCTAACCATAAACTGGACAATAATATGATCCGAATAGCATTAAATTACGGTTATATAACCGTTTCCTGTAAAAACGGTTGACAGATCGGTTACTTTACTGCAAAAAGTTTTACAATGTGACTTTTGAATATCAAAAGGACATTTATCTCAGAGTAGCTTTTTTTAGGGTATTGAATGCCCCTGTAATAAATTTTAAGACATTCACGATTTCAACAGTTAAGACATTAATAAGAACAATACATCAATGATGAGAGAAAAATAATACTTACTTATTGGAAAAAATCTGTGTATTACTAATCTAAACAACACATAATATGAAGCTTAATGACATTTTGTTTTTATTTTCTCATAAACTTTTGTAAAATAAGAAGTGCATTGCTTTCTAAGCTAGGGGTTATTCATCTGCCATTCTGCTTTGGGGATTTTTTAATTTTTCCTGTCTGAAAACAGATATGTGTACACTGTTAAAAATTTGCAGCATTCTGGTCAGTCATTTCACCGTTTTTATTGAAAACGGTAAAACAACCGTCATTTTACGCTATTTTGAACATATTATTGCCCACTTTATTGCCAGAATACAGTTAAATTACGGTTATGTCACTGTTTTTTCATAAAACGGTCAAATGACTGGACAGAATGCTGCAAAATTTTTAACAGTGTACGAAATTTAATAAATATCTAAAATTGTGCTGTAAGCAAACGAATAAATTTCATTTGGCTTACTGTTTGTGTTTATTCCCAAACATGATTCTCTGGTATTGAAAAATAAAGTGAAGCTCATCTACCTCAGCCACGTAATATGTTATCTTAGACACTGACGAATTAAGCTGTCAAGACAATTTTTAGAAACGCAATGATGAGTAAAAAACACATCTAAGAGAAATATTTATCTTGAAAATTTTTTTTCAGGCAAATTTAATGTAAACAATTTTTTTTTCTTTTAGAAAAAGGGTTTTTAACCTTAGTAGTTTATCGTAGACAGTGCTTATTCTATCAAAAGAAAAAGAAACGCATTCTAACTCTTTTGCCAGACGTTTAAATAACCATATACTTTTTGCCAGTGCAAGCGGATACAGGAAGATGTAGCTTTTATATTTCTTGGTATACTCGAAACTGATTTTACTCAAATGTTAAAAAGCTAAAATGCGAAGAACCCGATAAGTAAATATTTGTCAATACTAAATTTGAATAAGAATCCACAAGAATTGCGCCAAGTTAGTAAGTTATATTTAAGTTGGCATCATTTATGGTTACTTTTTTTGTCGCCTAATTTGGCGATATTTTGTAAAGTATCACCAAACTCGGTAAAAGAAGGTAACGAAGGTATATTAATAATACAGGGTGTCCAGCAAATAACACCCTGATTTCAAAATTAAATTTCTCAAAAACAAAGATCGATAGTAACATGCGGTAAACGGTTTTTTCATTAGGTAAGCTGTAAAAATCTTAAACAGAAATTTCAAACAGTGAATATTTTGAAAAAATTGCGTTCTGATTGCATAGAATGCTTTGATTTGACATTTTTCTTATTTTAGATTGCCTGCAGAGAAATAATTTTTTAGCTTACAATGCAATATCTTAAAGATTTTTCGAAGTAAATTTTTAGAATTTCGAAATTTCAAAAATTTAATTAAAAAAAACTATAAAATATGGCACTTTAAGCCGAAAAACACATTTTCTGGTAGCAATCTAAAGCAAGAAAAATGTCAAATCAAAGCAATCTTTGCAATCAGAACACAATCTTTTCGAAATATTTACCGTTCGAAACTTTTGTATAAGATTTTTACAGCTTACCTAATGAAAAAACCGTTTACCGCATGTTACTATCGATCTTTGTTTTTGAGAAATTTAATTTTGAAATCAGGGTGTTATTTGCTGGACACCCTGTACTTAAGCATTGCGTGGCAATGCACGGTGCAAATGGCGGCTATTTTCAAACAAGAATGCGGATGAAGCTGGCCAATGAACTCCGTCGTGACAATGATTGTATAGATTGCCTGACAATATCATCCAAATCAGTTTATAAATACGAAAATTACAACATGACAAAAATAAGGTTGTTTTAAAATGTCAGCCACCCTAGATATTAAACTGCTACATCTCAGCCATTTTTCAAGATAAAGACAAAACAAAATATGCTTCGGAATCCTTGTATTAAAGTCAAACTCTCAAAAAATATATTTTTTCGTTTTTAATTTATTTGCACCACTTTATAAATTTTTAAAGAATTTCAAATGACCACCATTTTGTTACAAGATGGTGGATGAAGCTGTCGAATGAACTCGATCGAAACATTGGTATGTACTATGCATACAGTTAATCCCATCCAAATCGGTAAATAAATACGAAAGCTATTGCATGACGTAAATCAGATATATATATATATATATATATATATATATATATATATATATATATATATATATATATATATATATATATATATATATATATATATATATATAAGTCAACATTTGGACGGAGGGTAGTTTTGGGGTCTGGGGGTCATGATCGGTGAAAATATACCAAAATTTTCAGGTAGTGCTTTCCTCCGGATTTTTGTAATGGTATATTATAACAACTATTCCCAAGTTGGAATCACTTATGGTTACTTCTTTTATCCTCCAAATTTGGCGATATGTCGCCAAGTGTCGCCAGAGAGAAACTGACTTATATTAATAATATTTTTTCATTGCGCGGCACTGCAAATTTCCACCATTTTGAAACAAGATGGTGTATGAAGCTGTAGACTATTAGTAACAAATCGTTTCAGACTGAAAGTAAACTAACCTAATTTTCCATACAAATGTTCAATATATGTATCTTTAGTTACATGGAAACCTAAAGTTCAATTTTTCCCACAGTTCGGCTAACAAGTCCAGAATAATGAAAGCAATAGCCTCTTCAATTCTGTGTCTCAACTCTGATAAATCATTAGGTTCGGCGGAACTTAGACTTGATCTTTTGCAAATTCCCGAAAGAAAATCGCGTGGCTTTTAAATCTTCAGCCCAGCAATAACACTTTGCACTCGGGAGTCGCCATTTTGCGTATGTCGTACTGCAAGCCAATACATAACAAACCAATGCACTTGCATGCATCTATCTAAAGCAGTTTAGGTTAATATTTATTTAGGACCTTTAACCAACATTCTAGAACGCTTACAGCTGATGCTATTAAAATTTATAAGTGAGATATTATTTTATGAACATCGTGTACCGTTGTAATTTCTGAAACAGCGCAAAATGAGACAAGAATTTTTATAAAAATCCACATTTGTCTTCAAAAACTGGACTAAAAGTGTTTATATTTGCGTTTGTAAAACGAAAGCAATATTGCAAATATTTTCTTTTATTTATTTTTTTATTTTTATTTCTTTATTTATTTTTCATAACGTAAAACAAGTCTTCGAAAAGTTTTCGATATAATTACATTTAACAGTATAGTACAGAAAAGACCAATGACTCTCAACAGGTGTGCAGCAATAATTTTAAGTTAAATTGCATCAAATACTTATGAACTGATATAAGTTCCATATTTTAACATTTCCATCTTATTATTTACATTCATTGATGATTTATATTATGATTACGTTGGTTTAGTGCCTTAAATTTGTATTATTTGGAAGTTTTTTTCTGTTTATGTACTTTTATAAGAGTACGTGAGGAAATTATGAAAAGGGTCGTTCAAGAAATAAGTTTGATTCGTTCAAAAAAAAAAATTTTGTGTGTGGGAATGATAACGGCACAGTTATCTAATTAATTTACAATGCTCAGAAATGTCGCGTGATTTGAATTCTGAGGTGAAATATATAACCAACCTAAATGCAGTAACAGTTTAATTTTTAACTTCACTTATTTTTGTAATCAGAGTACGAATATTTCTGCGTTTTTCTCCGATAATAAATAAAAAGTACAGTAATCTTATGCTATTTTTATGAATTCCAAATGCATTTTTACTGACGGTTCTCAACAGGTGTGCCGCAACAATTTTAAGTCAAGTTACATCAAATATTTATGAATTAATAAAAGTTCCCACTTTAACATTTCCCATTTCATGATAATTTCAAATGAGGTTTAATGCCTTAAATTTGCATTATTTGTAAGTTTATTTCACTGTTTATGTACTTTTATAAGGGTACGCGAGGAAACGAGAAGAAAGAATGAAAAGAGTCTTACATGAGATAAGTTTAATTCGCTCAATATTTTTTTTATTATTATTTTTGTGTGAATGATAGCCATACAATTATCTGATTAATTTATAATGTTCAGAGATGTGAATTTGAATTCACAGATGTGAATTTGAATTCGCAGATGAAATGTAACCCACCTAAGGGCAGTATAGTTTAAATTTTATGTTCACTTGTATTTGTAATCCGAACACTTATCTACGTTTTCCGCCAATAATGAATAAAAAGTTCAGTGATTTTATGCTGTAGTCATGAAATTTAACAGTATGTGTATATTATTAATTTATAATGCCATGAGGTGAATTTTGAGTTCAATGCAATCATTGTAAAGGCGATACACTGATTTTTATTTAAAGGGCTCAAGGTCACATTTAAAAATAATTTTTATTTATTGAGTTAAATTCTCAATCTTTTTGTGATGGTTAACCATATTATTTGTAAGCAAAATCATAAAATATAACTTATCATAATTTTTATAAAGTACAATTTAAAATTCATTGAAAAAGAGGTGTAATTTAAAATTGTTCGTTATAACCCGAAATATTATTTGTAAAATTTCAATTCTTATTTCATATAATTAAACAGAAATATATAAGCTTTAATCTTGATTCATCATTTTTTAAAACATTAATTTATATAAAAAGTAAAAATATTTAATGTTAAAAAATGTGTAGCTAAAAAAAGATATATTTTGAAAAATAAATATATATTTTTATTTTATTTTCTGAACCAAAATTAAATCAAAACAATTGAAAATTGCATGTTTCAAGTTTGAACCATTTAACTTTAACAGTTCTTGAGTTATAACAATTTAAATAGAAGAAATGGTGGGAAAACATTTCATGAAGAAAAGCATATTTTCACAAGAAGTCCTTACCATTACAACTATTGCTTGAAAGCTAGATTTTGAAAACAAGCCAGAACATAAAAATTAATATTTCCTGTTCTAGATAAAATAGAAACATGCTTTAAATGTCATTGGTAGCAGAAAAAATCATAGAAATTTTTAATGCGGCAGTTTTTTTTTCTTTTAAAAAAATTTGAAGATTTTTGTGTCTTGGACGCCCTTATAAACAGTTCTCAACTGCTCCGCCCAACAAGCGCAAAGCGTTTTGACACATTTACAAATTCATTTTTTAACGGAGAGACATACAATTAGAAAATCTTACTAGGGTAGCGATTTCGAATAGAATTGAATTTTCCTTTTATGGATTAATAAATTACCTATACAGAGTAAACTATTTTGATCTCGTGATCATCCGTTTTTCTCCTGCTTTCCGATCGGTTTTTCTGCTTTCGTCCGGAAATGTGCTCAAAAACGTCAACTTTGAAGACTTGTTATAAAAAATCTATTGCGTAAAAAAAAAAAAAAAAAAAAAAAAACAGAAAATGGAGAGCAATTAGACAGTTTCTGAATAACAACACCTGCTAGTTTCATGCATTTCCGAATAAAAATAAATTAAAGCATATGTCACGAAGTTGCCCTTTTTGATTTAAGAACACCCTTAAGCAAAAAACCTTATAGGAAGACTTTTATTCCATTGGTTTAAAAACATTAAAACTTTTCATTTATGTAAAAGTACAGTTTGTCAATGTGAAATAAAAGCGATAACATTAATGATCAAAAGTCTCACTGTCAAAATCTAAGACTTTTTCAATTAATGACTTTGAAGCTACTTTTATTTTTGGTGTCAACGTTAAATCATAAAGACATATTCTTTAGTCATTTACAAGTTGCACAAAATATTGCAAAATTTAGCATACGGGGATCACAATAACACAAATGTGATAAATATATGATATATATGTCTCCTCAAGGAACAGGAATGAAGTAGAAACGGCAGTAGAAAAAAATCATTCAAAAATGATTCTATAGAAAATTTTATCCTATAAAGAAAAAAGTCTAAGAAAGAAAAAATCAAACTCTTCTTGTTTCTTTAACCCCTTCATGACGAGAGGCTTTTGCGTAATTTTTAATTTTTTTACCACCGGTTTTTCTAAAGAAAAAATTTTCTGTAACTGAATCGCTAAAATGCCTTAATAAATAGGGTAAACATTACAGTAAAAAGTAACTGGTGAAGGATTCTGAGAACCTTATGTGGCACGTACACTGGTCGCTCGGTTAAATGTTAATGTATTATAAACAGGAATATTGAAAAATAAATTGAAGCTATTTTAATCTCCTTTTTATTAGAAATTATAATAAATTATGTTGTTTTGTTTTCTTTTACACAGATGGAGCATTTTGTTTGTATTAGTAAAACAAAACAAAACAAACAAACAAAAAATTGTGCGTAGTAATGTAAATTATTTCTAGGAAGCAAATGAATCAATTTATAGTCATTTATATAACTGGAGTTCCCAATAAAACTAGAATATATATCTATGAAAAATATCTATAACATATAAAAAACGAGCATAATTCAAAATTCTGAACCACGTAATAATTTATCTTACTGGGACACTTAAAGATAAGACCATCGAGACATACAACAGCATCAGTAATGAAAAAGAAAATCTTAGTTAAGGGTGTATTAGAAAAAACGCTTTTCCCCCTTCAACAGCTCGAAATTTTCTGATACAATTTCAGACATATTTTTAAAAGCAGAAACATGATACTTGCTGAGGGGTTTTTTGAAGAGACGTATAAGGCGCCGTGTGATGTCATTTTACGCTCAATTCATTAGAATTTGATTTATAAACAATTATCTTCTCAGTATAACTCAGTATAATTTTTTTTCGTTCTCAGATCTCCCGCTTCGGAAAAATCGGTTAAAATTGTCATTTCTTATTGCCTTTTTTTGTAATATTTTGTACATTTATCAATGATTCGACAATTACGGCACCTTGGGTACTTTCTGAATAAGATAGTTTTCCAGTTTGATCTATTTGAGAGCAAAAATGAATTCAAAAATAAATCGGAAAATGAGCAATTTGAATCGAAATACACCCTTAAATAGTCCTTTAATGATGTGTACAGTTAAATTAAATTTAAACAATCTCTTTAAAGAAAAGGGGTTTCTAACCTGAATTCTCAATCGCAGACAGTGCTTGCAAGACAAAGTTTACAAAAATTTTTAATCTCCTTTTTATTAGAAATTATAATAAGTTACATTCTTTTGTTTTATTCGGGTGGATCATTTTGTTTATATTAGTAAATATTTTTTTAATGTACTTAATAATAATAATAATTCTTTTTAGAAAGAAAATGAATTAATTTATTTTCATTTATGTAACTGATTTTCCCAATAAAACTGGGATGTACACTGTAAAAAAAAATTGCGAAACTTACAAAAGTTTTTCTAGTAGAATTGTATTCCAAGAACTTTTTATGTAACGGCAACAATAAAAATTCATGTAACAGATACAGATTTGCACTTTGAATCAAACAAATTTTAAGGTTACTAAGAATTTTTTTGGGAAATCGTATTCCAAGAACTTTTTAAGTGACGATAACGAGCATTATAGATAAAATTTTAGTAAAGTTACCAAAATTTTTGTAAATTCTTTTGTAAAGTTACAGATGGTTTTAGTTTTGCTTACAAGTTTTGTAGATTGACATCATTTTCTTGTACAGTGTACACATAAAATTTTAGTAAGCATAAGAGATTTCGGTTAATTTAGATTACTAAGGTTACAGATTTTTTTTACAGTGTATATCTAATGAAAATATCTATAACATATGAAAAATAAGCAAAATTCAAGTGTCGTAGCCAGGTATTAATTTATCTTATTAGGACTTTAACCCTTTCGGGTCTGGTGTACTATTAACAGTACACGTCTTTTCATTGAATATTATTTTGTCTTAACAATTGTATTGTTACTTTCTACACTGTAAAAAAAAATTCAAGAGGTTACTAAACATTTTTTAGTAAATTTGTATTACACAGAATTTTTTAGTGACCATTACAAACTATTTTTTTTGCAAGTGAAACAAACATTTCTTTTGTAAACTTAACAAAAGAATTTTTCGTATAACTAACTTAAAACTTTTTTAGTATGAGCCACGAAGCAAATTTTAGCAATAGCTCCAAAATTATTTTTAGTAACCATTACGTGTGCCCGGAGAGCAGGAGCTTTCTTTAAGCTGCATCCAGTGGGTAAGAAGACTTCTGAAGTGGAAGATTTTCGGCAAAGACGAAATAGATGGCAGCACCAAACATTTCTGCCTGCTACGATAGGATTTTCATAATTCCTTTATTTAACGAGTACTTACGCTGCATACATTCGGTGCGTATTTGGTTGTGTCCAGCATCGAATCCGGGACCTTTCAGCCTGGAGTTCGGTGCTGTGACCACTAGGCTATCACGGAAACACCAAACGAGTTTTAGTAATAGCTATTAAAAAATAAAACTATTAACTCTATTAAAATAGCAAATAAAGCCTTTGTGCACAAATGTTTAAGGATAGAGAGCCAACGAATATAAATGCACAAATAAAGTATGAGAAGGTAGCAAATAGCTATTTCGAATCTACTAACGAGATTCTTCATCAGTGCAAAACTCAGAGAGCTAAAAGTAGCAAAACTGACCTCTATTCGTTGCTTGCTTTTTTTGTAGTAATTCTTACAGATTCTTTTGTAACCGAGTAAGATTGCAAAAAAATTTTTAGTAATTGCAAGGATCACTAAATTTTTTTAGTAGATCGACCCTTTTTTTTACAGTGTACATATAGAAATTATAGTATATGTCAATGCCTTTATTATTATGATGACTTCATTTATATTTTGATCTCTAGTAATAATAACAATAATAAAAATTTACTTAATTCTCTTTGAATCGTTGGGGATTTCTTTATTTTATGCACATATTTCACTCTTTAAATTAAAAATATATGCTACTTAGCTGAACCAATCAATTGGGATAAAAAGCAAAAAACATTAGAAAGTTGTAATATCTATTGAACCCTGTTGTAATACAATATTTTCCAAACGTCTTCAAAAACTCTTCCTTAGCCTATTATCATACATACAAATATGAATTGAATAATACACAAAATAAGTACATTCGTCACATTTCAGGCTACGAAATAATCTTTAAACATTAGTAAATCTATTTGGATAGCTACGATTAACATTATTAATGGTGTATACGAAAAAACGCTTTTCCACTTTCAACAGCTCGAAATTTTCTGATACAATTTCAGACACATTTTTAAAAGTAGAAACATGAAACTTGCTGAGGGGTTTTTTGAAGAGACGTATAAGGCGCCGTGTGATGTCATTTTATGCCCAATTCATCAGAATTTGATTTATAAACAATTATCATTTATCTTCTCAGTATGACTCTATTTTTCGTTCCCAGATCTCCCGCTTCGGAAAAATAGGTTCAAACTGCCGTTTTTGATTGTTTTTTTTTTTTTTTTTTTTTTTTTTTTTTTTCAATATTTTCTGCGTTTATCAATGAATCGACAATTACGGCACCTTGGGTACTTTCTGAATAAGACAATTTTCTTGTTTGATGCATTTGAGAGCAAAAATGAATTTAAAAATAAATCGTAAAATAAGCAATTTGAATTGAAATACACCCTTAAAGCAATAATAATTTTGTCTTCAAAATGGAAAAAAATTCAGACTCGAATGGGTTAAAGAAAAACTATCAAGACATACAACAACATCAATAATGAAAAAGAAAATCATAATTAAGTTAAATAGCCCTTTAATGCTGTGTATAGGTAAATTAAATGTAAACAATCTCTTTAAAGAAAAGGGGTTTCTAACCTGAATTCTCAGTCGCAGACAGTGCTTTCCTTGTAATAAAAATAAGATTGACTGATACCCTTTTGGCAGACGTCTAGACAAACATTTGAAAATTGTTCAATCTAATTTAATTTCCGATTGAGCTAAAGAGGAAGGCATTTGAATATAAAATCTACTTTTGTTTAAAGAAAAAAAATAGTTTGCTAAATTTAAATTAATTAAAAATCGGTAGAATTGTCACTATCCACCGTCAGTAAATGGAGCAATGAACTAACATTTATGAGGTCTAGACAAATTCCAGACATCATTCGAAATTTACGATAGTTATACAGAACTGAAAAATTTTAAGTAATTGATAATAAATTAAACACTGACCAATTTCTAAACATTTTTTGATTATTTTTTTGAGTTGAAAAATAATTTAATACTTATTGCCAAATTTTGCCCGCGACCCCTACCTACATGCCGAATATCCGACTCTCTTGAGAAATGAAAAAATTGATACCGGACACATTTCAAAGTAATTATTTATTTAATAATAATACATTTTTCCAAGCCGTAACAATTAAGTAATCGTTAAATTATTAAAATGCTCAACATAGTGGCGAATTGAAATCACAATGCACATAAATATTGATATTATTTACAATACAGTGTTAGAATTTACAATGAGAAAAATGCACCAAACATACATTATGAATCTCTTCCTAACAGTTTCAGAATGTTTAATAAAATAAACGGCGATGTCTAAAAAGACAATTTAGAAAACACGTAACAAACACTATATGCCCATTGAAGACCGGTAACTTGTAATTTTAGACGTTTTTTTAAACATTTGGAAAAATACACGAGAGATTATTCTATAACTTCTGGCATTTAAACGGCATGGTAGACATCACATCCCGCAAAAAGTTTTTTTTTTCCCGAAACCTCAAAGGGGATTGCAAACAAATTCAAGAAAACTAATATCTTTTGGATTACACTATAAATACCAATTCGCAAAAATAAATTATATTGTTTTGTTTTGTTTAACTCGGATGGAGCATTTTGTTTTTATTAGTAAATAAAGTTTTTTAAATCAATGTGCGTAAGAATATTAGTTCTTTCAAAGAAGCAAAAGAATCAATTTATATTGGTTTATATAACTGACTTTCCCAATAAAACTAGGATGTATATCTATGAAAAATGTCTATAGAATATGAAAAATAGGCAAAATTCAAATATCACAGCCACTTAATAATTTATCTTATTAGGACACTTAAAGATAAGACCATTAAGACATCAGTAATTTTAAATAAAGTTAAATAAATTAAATAGATTAAATTAGATGAAACTAATTTTTATTAAATTAAAAAATTAATTCTAATTAAATTAAAATAAAAAGTTAATTTTTTTTAATATATTTAAATTAAAATTCATTTAAATTAAACTAAATAAATTAAATTGATTAAAAAAAATATTTAAAAATGCATACCGCAAAATTTAAAACACATTTCTTACTATTATTGTCCATCGACATCAATAACGTAAAAGAAAATCTTACAAGGAAGGTCGCTTCTCCATACTAGGCATACTCAGATTTTTTTGAAAAAAATACTAATTAAACTACTCATATATCTAATAAAAGACCAGTGAAAATTAGCGGCGGAATTACATTAGAAAACATGTAAAAAATAAAATACTTTCGAATATTTGGCGTGAAAAGACGAAAAAGTCACACTATTTGGCGAGCAGCACTTTCCCTCGCCAAAAGCAAACGATTTTAATGCAAATGAAAACTTTTGGAATTTTAGAATCCGTATAAATAGTATTTAATAAATTTAAACATAAACAAGGAGAGAGTTAACATATTATTTACATATATCTATATTAAATTGCATATATATATATATATATATATATATATATATATATATATATATATATATACATATATATATATATTATTTGTTGCTGTAGTTACTTAATTTACCTCTGGAAAAAATATTCTCATATATAAAAAATTCTTATTCAGTAAAATTATTTTTATACATTTAAGCGTTTTCAAAAATAAAAACCATATGTTTCCATGGCAACAAAATCAAATCGATAATGCTCAACTGGACTTTCAACTAGAAACAATTTTAATTGATTTGAATTTGAATTTCGTTTTAAATCTCAAATTTTGATGGTTAGATTTGAATATAAATACATATAAATATCAATATAACGAAATTATATTTAAAACAAACTTAAACGGACAAAAACCAAAGATATTTAATTTATCTCAACAAGTTGAACATGAAACTTTTTTCCTTTAAAATGCATCTGACTTGAATGTCTTTTCATCGCCAAATAACGAAATTTTCATTATTTTTTTGCGGACAGGGTATGGAAGTTCCGTCAAAGAAAAAAAAAATTATAAACGTATATATCCTCATGAGAAGAACATTCTGTAATTTTTCAGATTTTTCGGAGTATGCTCGTATGGAGACCTTCCTTGTTAGTTAAATATTCCTATAATACTACGTAATACGGGTAAATTAAACGAAAGGAATCTGTTTTTAAATTTTTTCATTTTTTTCTATGAGCAGAATGTCTCGATTTTCAGCGGCTCCAAGAACTGCTCCGCATAACCACTGAATGGCACATCAAAAGTTCCAAATTTTTATGACGCGCATTTTTTTTTTTTTTTATTTCTTTTCATATAATGCTATTTCATAATAAGCATCGCGTAGAACTTATATAGTAAAACATATGAAGACAGAAACTTACTACAAGAACTTATCTATTGCCCCTTCGGAAGAAATACCTTACAAATAAATCTATTACTCTAGACAAAAACCTGTCAAAAGCGGATTTTTTGTGACACATATCGATTCCATTTTTATAGATTTTATTGTACTTTATTTATAGAACCCTGTCAAAACGGAACCGTCTATAACGTATTTCTGATTTAAAAGAAAATATTTCATTTTTACAAGTTTTACTGTATAAGATTGTTGTGCTTATTTCTTACCCATCATACGCAGTATGGGGTAAGTATTGCAATCGTTTTGAAAATCGAAAAAAAAAATTGACGAATTTACACGTTTCAGATACTGAAGATTCCGAACAACATATAGTTTTAGAAAAAAAAATTGTCTTCCGTCCGTCTGTGTATCTGTTTGTACACTATCTACCAAAAAGTATTTGTACACTTTCAGTTTTTGACATTTTGTCAAATATTTAAAAATATACTAGTCGGATTCTTCTGGAACTTCAGAAATATAAAGATTATGTTTCACTTTATATTTATTTACATTCATTTGTTAAGCGGGTAATTAGGGGGCCGGCAAAAAAACAAAGAATAATAGAAATATTTGGGATCGCCCTGTACATGAAAATGCACGAAACGACTTATCGCTTTAGAATACAAATATATGAATACAGTAGAATATGTACACTAATTTTTGTGAGAATAGCATGTATATTTATGGCGATAGAGCGATTTTTTTGAAAAATTCAAAAAATTCTGGTATGTTTTTTGTTTATATCATAGAGGGTTTTTGACCAAATTTAACGCAAATTTCAGAAAAATTGGCAAAATGCAGTAGAAAAAATGTAGCGCAATTGGAATATAAATATATTAAATATTTTATAAAATATGAGTAGTTTTATGAAATAATTTTTATCTGCGCATGCGCGAACGATAAAAACAATTCTTTTACATCATTTAATAGTCAATTCTATGGAGTAACTTATAAAAATATACCAATGAAATATCGTGAAAATTCAAAAAGATATCATTATTATAAGTAAGCTGTTTTTACATTGCTCTCTAAAAACGGCTGAATGATAAGGGATTCTCCACAAATTGACATTTTTTATTGACTGACTTTTAGGAAAAAATTAGTATTTAATGTATACAATATCTAATACAATATTTCTGTTAATAAGTATCTTGACATCTGTGATGGAAAAGAATAAAAGCCCTTTTCCTTTTCTATCACAGGTGTCAAGATACTTATTAGCAGCAATATTGTATTCATTAAATAGTACTAATTTTTTCCTAAAAGTCAGTTAATAAAAAATGTCAATTTGTGGAGAATCCCTTATCATTCAGCCGTTTTTAGAGAGCAATGTAAAAACAGCTTACTTATAATACAGATATCTTTTTGAATTTTCACGATATTTGATTGGATTTTTTTTATAAGTTACTCCATAGAATTGACTATTAAATGATCTAAAAGAATTGTTTTTATCGTTCGCGCATGCGCAGATAAAAATTATTTCATAAAACTACTCATATTTCATAAAGTATTAAATATATTTATATTCCAATTGCGCTATATTTTTTTTAATAGATTTTGCCAATTTTTCTGAAATTTGCGTTAAATTTGGTCAAAAACCCTCTATGATATAAACAAAAAACATACCAGAATTTTTTGAATTTTTCAAAAAATCGCTCTATCGCCATAAATATACATGCTATTCTCACAAAAATTAGTGTACATATTCTACTGTATTCATATATTTGTATTCTAAAGCGATAAGTCGTTTCGTCCATTTTCATGTACAGGGCGATCCCAAATATTTCTATTATTCTTTGTTTTTTTGCCGGCCCCCTAATTACCCGCTTAACAAATGAATGTAAATAAATATAAAGTGAAGCATAATCTTTATATTTCTGAAGTTCCAGAAGAATCCGACCAGTATATTTTTAAATATTTGACAAAATGTCAAAAACTGAAAGTGTACAAATACTTTTTGGTAGATAGTGTAAACGCTCTATGTCCCGAACAAATAGAGATAAGAGACTTAAAATTTTGTATGTACTTAGTATGTAAAAATGGGACGAAGCTTATTTAATATCAATAAACTCGATTATCCGAAACTATTTTTTCGGACTCTCGAAAAAATCATTCTGAAAAGTTTATAAAATTTTTCGAAATTTTTTATTTTAAGGAGTGGACGTAAAAGGCACTAAAATAACATAAATTTTGCCTAAGAAACGAAGTCGATCGAATTATTGTTTGCCAAGATATTTGTAATCCTGTTTTTCAGATTCTTATGACCCTATACAGTCGAGTCTCTATATAACGAAACCCATTGTTCCAGTTAAAAATTCGTTATATAGAGAAATTCGATGTATAGAGAATGATGTTAAAAATCGTATTTAACGTGTAAATTTTGAAAAAAAAATTATTTTTGATCTTTTTAATTAGGAATTTGAAATGTTTAAAAGTAAATATTAACCTAACATTTTATTTCTTAATTATTTAAGCAGTTTCAAAAAAGAAAACAGACATTTATTTGAAAGCTTAATGAAAATTAAATGAGGAAGACTTGTATTAATTTCAGACGAAGAAATCTGCAATTTTTTGTTGTTTTGATTTTAAAGTTGTTACGCTCTCAAAAAAAAAAAAAAAAAAAAAAAAAAAAAAAAAAAAAGCTCAAATTTTAGTAAGGAATGAAAAAATGTAGTTAACATTTTCTTCCATTTGAAGGCCTCTCATATATGTGTACAATCCAATTGACTCTGTTTTGAGAAGGATGTTGAAAAATGTGTGGGAGGTGGGTTGAACTCGTTGGATTTAAAGAACTAGAAGGAAAAAAAAAAAAAAAAAAAACTCAGCACTGAACGATAAATCAAAAATAAATGATGGAAAATTGATTCCATATGATTTCGAAGCTTTTTAAAACTGAATAAATTAAGACCAATTTATGAAAAAATTCGTTATATGGAGATAAATATTTCGCTATATAGAGACTGTTTTTAATGTAATCATACGAAAAGGGGACCGTTCCTACAAAAAATTCGTTATATAGAGAAATTCGATGTATGGAGTTTCGATATAAAGAGACTCGACTGTATTTCATTCAAATTTTATTTCAAAGTATATTTTAATTAAAAATGAGATGCTTAATCCGGCGCAGTAAATTGTTAGTTAATGTGATTATTATTTTATGAGTTATAAGGATGTTTCTTTTACGCAATTCGATACTGCTTGAGTAATTTAGCGTTTTATACAGTTTGTCGAAATTGATTCATCAGAAATTCATTAATAGAGCAATACTACGTGTTAAAAATATTTAAATATACGTTTGGATTTTATTTTGGATTTCCGATGCATTTTGTAAATAGTTTACACATGTTTTATTTTCATATTTTATATTATGCATGTCTATGATGGGTAAGTATAACGGTGCACCCCCCCCCCTCCACCCTACCCCAACGACTAGTTTACTAGAATAAAATCTGAGTAAAAATTAAAACGTATGTCATAAAGCTGTCCTTTGGATTTGAAAAGAGCCTTAAGGGTGTTCTCAACTGCTCCGCTCTACAAGCGCAAAACGTTTTGACACATTTACAAATTCATTTTTTAACAGATAGATATGAAATTGGAATGCCTGACTATGGAAGCGATTTCGAATCGAACTTAGTTTTCCATTTTATGATAAGTAAATTACCTATCCAATTCTAAGCTATTTCGATCACGTTAACACCCGTTTTTCGCCTGCTTTTCGACCAGTTTTTCTGCTTACGTCGGGCAATGTGCTCAAAAACGTCAACTTTAAAGGCTTGTTATGAAAAATCTATTGTGTTTATATATATATAAAAAAAAAAAAAAAAAAAAAAAAAAAAAAAAAAAAAACAGAAAATTGAGTGTAATTAGACAGTTTCTGAATAACAACATCTGTTATTTTCATGCATTTCCGTACAAAAATAAATTAAAGCATGTGTCACAAAGTTGCCCTTTTTTATTTAAGAACACCCTTAAGATAGGACTGCTTTATAGACGAGTTACATTATAAAATAGTTTCCTCTGTTTTATATCCCTATTTAGAAGTCGTTGCGCCTTTTTTTAAACTCCTTGTCCCGCTGTTTTGAGCAGGGTTGGCAAGTTTTTGACAGTGTGCGGTTTTATCCGGTTAAAACCGTGGTTTAAACCGTCATGGCTAAAACCTCTTGTCAAAAACCTCGTCAGAAACCTCAAATACTACACTGATCTGTAAAATTTCTCATTAAACATCTGTCACAAACATACAATATTAGATGAAATATTAAAAATTCACTTTTACTGTATTGTATATTATCATTTACGGATTTTTTTTTTTTTTTTTTTTTTTTTTGATCATAAATCTGAAAATTTGGCCTGCCTCCAAACTTGCTCAACTAGCAATGCTTCTGCTATCAAGCCCTGCTAGCTCAGCACCAATTGAGAGAGTATTCTGTACTTTGGCTTCATATACTCTAAACTCATAAACCATTTGGGTGTAAATAAATGTGCTAAATTGGTTAAGAGCTATAAGATGCTGTGGGGTAAAATTGATCCAGATTATTAACTGTACAAAATCATTTTCTTCTGTTTGAACATTCTAAAAAACAATGTTTTATTGCAATTAAAATAATTTAATTTTTTTGTAATTATTAAATTACAGTATAATTAATTTTAAATAAAAAAATTACTCAATGTTTCTCTCTTGTTCTTAAAATGTTTGAATCGCATTACACGTTTTTGACGGTTTAAGCCAGTTTTCGACGGTTTAAGCCAGTTTTTGACGATTTAAACCAGTTTTTGACACTTGTCATGTCAAAAACCAGTTTCTGACGTCAGAAACCCAACACTGGTTTTGAGACACTGGACCTGGAAATACTAATCCTCATGTAAAATTTTAGGCGTTCTATTTATTTATTTACTTATTACAGACATAAATAAAAGATTTTTTAATCAAAGAGGGGGGAGGGAGGGGGGCGCTGTATCAATCTCATGGCCTTGATGAATGTCATTTACTGTAACCTATCTTGGTCGATTCCGGTGTTAGCAACACTACTTCATTCACACAAGTTTTTTTTAACACACCTGAATATTGTTCACTCGAACTCTGTGCCGGTTTCAAAACATGAACTTTGGACCTATAAGCATTAGCAAAAACACACTTCTGAACTTTCTACTCAAGTAATCAGTGTTATTACGTAAATTTTATCTTTTAATTTGTCGCGATACTCGCGGGTGGTTGATAAGTTATCTTTGATCCAAAGCCTTCTGGAAAACTATTTACAGAAGAATATAAATAAAGATGGAAAGTTTTAGACAATGATAAACACGTGATGAGATAGAATTATCTAAAAAATGTATTTAAGCGGATTGTTTTACGTACAGGAATTACTACACAGTGTAGTGCGTAAACGCCTTTAATGAAATCAGTTGCGTAACTATAAAGAACTTGGATAAGAGATCGGCAAAGAATGCTGTAGAGCCGGTACTAATTAAACAACGTACTATTCTGATACTGGTCTTTTAAGTGAAAAAGCAAAGACATAAGTTTGAACTATTTTCTTTTACATGATCATTTCAAATTAAAATAAATATCAAAATGTAAACATTGAAAAGTCATAATTTGACTTCTATAAATAGTGAATGCTTGTTAATATTATTACACAGGTATATGAAATAGTAATTAAAAGAACATTTCGATGCACTAATAAATCATAAACAGTACTGTAAATACAGGATACGGAAAAAGTTTTGAATGGGTATAAGATGCACTCTTTTCAAAAAAAACCGTAAATGAGAGCATTATATTCACATATATATTAAATCTGAATAATAAAAAAAGGAAAAAAAATATTATAACTCAAAGTATCCGCCGTTTTCTTTAATGCATACCCTTAGACATTTTTGGAACCCTACTGGCAGCGGAAAGAAGTATCTCACCAGGAAGATCGATCCATTCCTTGTTCAATTTCGCCTTTAGATCATCCAAACTTTGATAGAAATCAACCAACACCTTTCTTATAAAATTCCCCAGATGAAAAAATCCATTGGATTGATGTTGGGCAAGTTAGCAAGCCATTCATGAGCAGAAATGAAATTAATGTTCTCTCCCTCCTAAGTCATTTGCGCGTGATGGTCTAGTGCAGAATGATTTGAAATACACAATTTCGTCCAAAAACATGTTTTTGAGAAAAAATCTTGAATGCTTTCTGCAAAATATTGATTGAATTTTACACCAGGTTTTACCAAAACCAAGAGAATTTTGCTATCGTCTGTAATCCGTCCCAACATCATGAAAAATTTTTGATGAACGGATTTTTGAATAAATCGTATGAATTTGCAATGACAACATTCTTTGACGAAATTTGGTAATTTTGCCTATTGAATTTCTGCTTAATCGAGAATGGTGTCGCAACCAAGGAAAGAACTACGCGATGTGTACCACCAACGAGTCTCTTCAACAAAGCTCTGCATTTCTTCAATCGTTTCTGTTTCATCGTGAAGGTTAACACGTGAGCTGCTTAAAATTTAATCAGTTTTAGTCCCAGGATTTTTTCAATGATGTTTCGAAACGGTTTTTTCATCATTTTTTTCACATTATGAACGCATTTCGATGGTCCCGGCGAAGCTCCATAGACTTAACATAAGATAAACTCTCTGTATTCTGAACACCTCGCTATTATGGACGCTATTTTCGATCCCCATTTTTACCTCACCTCTCTGTAAACTGAACATGTGTTTGGAATCTGAATTCTGGAAATTTCCACATCATGGAAATTCAGGAAACCTTTTGCAGAAGAATAAAAGAATTTAGCGAACTCAAATAAGTATAGAATTTTGGAATAGAAAACAGCAAACAAAAACATAAACATTAATGTTCGGAAGATTTTTTGTCAAATGAGAACAAAGAATCATCCTGTTACTGGATTCCTACTTCGGACTTTTCAGAAAAGCAGAAAATTGCAGAATTAAAAGCATTAGAAGGATTGATGACTCATTTCAAAATTTAACATAGCATCGAATTCAAAATAATTCTGAAGCTGCAGATTAAATATCGACACTGAGGAAGAATAGAAAATAAAACCTTCTGAACATAACGAAGGATTTCGATACACCAAACATTTTCAATGCTGACAAAACAGACCTGTTTTTTCAGCTCTTCCAAACAAAACTCAAGCAAAAGTTCCATAGTTGGGAAAATGTCAAAAGGAGATTTTCCATTATGTTCTGTACCAGTTTTATGGATGAAAAGCTCAAATCACTTATGATTGAAAAACGTTTACAAAAGAATGAAGATCACATCATTCTCTACCCACTATAAACCAAATCGGAAAGTGTAGATGATGTTCACAATTTTCTCATAGTGGTTCGAGAGAATTAACGTGATAATGAAGAGAGAAAGGAAGAAGAAAAAATTGTTGTTGTTAATACCAGATCACTTATACAAACATGCAGCTGAGCAACATAGCCTTGAAGTTCCTGTTATCAAACTGTACTTCTATAATCAAACCATTGGATCAAAGAGTAATCAAGACCATTAAAATTTACTACCAAATTCATTTTCTGAAGATGACGTATGGTGATGGAGGCGGCAAGTTTGGCAGAAGAAGGTCAACGTCATGGATGATGTCTATTGCATATAACGGCATAAAATGCAAGAACCTCCTACACCATCCAAAGATGCTTCTATAAAATTGGATTCCTATGTGAGAATGGGCAAACAAGAATTAGACGACCAAGAAGCAACAGCTGTGAGTGACTTGGGATCAAATCTCTAGAGGCTTCATACTGAAACAGAACTTGGAGCTTATCCCGAAACCGATGAAATCTTCATGATTTGCAAGAAAAACATTGTTAAAGAGGAAAAGGAAAGTGAAGGAGAAGGAGAAGCAGAACTAGAAGAGACTGACGAAATAAGACGAATGATGATTACATTCAAGTAATATGACTAAGAGACACATACAAAACCTGTTGAACTATGCGTCTGAACTTTCCTCAAAGCTTTTTCATTTCTTAAACAGCCAGACAACATGTACACATGAACACATACAATGCAAAAAAAAAAAAAAAAAAAAAAAAAAAAGACTAAAATTCTTCAATTAAGTAATATACTGCTTATGTTTTCAAGAGGTGTATTGTAATGTAAATGTATGTTTTGAAAAAAAATTAATAAAAAAATGATGTACAGTACAAAACTGACTACATTTAGTTTGGCATTGCACAATGTTATGACTATCCCTGTTAAGTATTTTATACCGACTGTAAATTCAATACATAGTAGTAGTAGTGATGCATTTCAGATTCTCCCTTTATACTGAAGACCCCCCATCATCTGAATATTTTTTATCAGTCCCTTGAGTGTTCGGAATAGAGAGAGTCCACTGTATATATATATATATATATATATATATATATACCTGGTCGTAGTTTATATATAGCTATCGCTTTAATATGTAGAAACATGTTAAATAGAAAATAAAACTTTAAATGAAAACAAATAGCGAAAACACACTTATGAAAGGTTTTAAATGTCAAATTTGCTTATTGAAAGATTTTCTTCTTTAATTAATTGTAAAATTACTTAGGCAAAATAATTAAAAATTATATTTAATATTAATAAAAAAAATCATCTGCCACTACCATCTGATTAAAATAAATCAACCAAAAGATCGTCTGAGTCATAAATGCGAAAAACGGTCACATACTGATTAAAAAACAAACAAATAAAAAAGCATTTCTTTTTTGTTCTTGTAAAAAACATATGCTAATCTTATTAACATCTCAATAAAATACTTGATTTTTTTTTTTTTTTTTTAATTCACGGACAAAACCATTTTCATTTTTAAAACTGTCCCATTGAAAAAAAAATGAAAAATAAGACATATCAAAAGAAAGAAAGTCTTGCCTTAAGAAAGTTTAAGTTTTGTACTGTTACATTTAAATAAAAAAATTGGTGGATAGTTGAAAATTTTAAATATAATCAGCATGCAAATGAACATAATGAATATGTATAAATAATAATAGTGTAATTTATGAAACAAAAATGTACCACCAAAACTTGATTGTTAAAAGTCTTCCCTTAAAAAAGAAATGTTTCAGTCGCAAAATATAAATTATTAACAGTATTTTTTGTAAAAGAAAAAATAAAATATTTCAGTGTCGAATTCCAGTAGGGATTTTATAGCATTTTATAGATGAATAATATATATATATGATAAAAGAGAATGTGAAAGAAACCAATATTTTCAAAGCAATTGCTCAACATCTTTCATTTATGTCTAGAAAAAGGAAAAAAAGAAAAAGATTAATAATTTAAAAAAAGAACATGCACATTATAACCTAATAAAGGAGTATATTAGTAATAATTTTATCATTTATTTTAAAAAATTAAAGACTTTAAAAAAAAGAGGCAAAATATCAGTAACACCACAGTTAAAATATTATTTTTTCCTACACTTATCATTTAAATGAGGTTGACTCTATTAAATACAATTTCTAAAGGTGTCTACTAATGGAAACTACTTTTTCTACCACTATTTCTAAACAAAAATTCGCCATTTTTATGTTAGTCTAACGCCAATCTCCATAATACACTGCTCAAAACAATTAAAGGATATTTGAAGTTTTACATAAAATAAAGACATAAACGAAATTTTTTTTTTACCGAAAATAGAAGAAGAGAATCACAAATGCAAATTTTTCTGGTTTTCAAACTGTGGAGTATGCAAATTTTGAGTTCGACGTCAAAAACGTCGCTTCAGCGGCAGCGAATGAAATTTGACTTTCAACTGGATTAAAGAGAATGAAGACAAGGATGATCGGCATTCAGTGATTGCTTTGTTTCGATGAGTACGATGTCTCAGCGAAGTCATTTGACAAATTCAGGAGCTTGGAAAATTGTTGGTAGGTTAGAAGGGGGCCAAACTCAAGCCGAAGTAGCGCAAGCCATTCGAGTGTCACAAAGTGCCATTTCCAGGATCTGGAACCGTTTTTTGGAGAGTGGATGTGCAGGCCGAAGACCAGGGCAGGGTCGTAGATGAGCAACAACGCCAAATGAAGATCGGTATTTAGCGTTAACAGCTCGGAGACACCGAAACATGAACGCTACTCTTCTCCAACAACACCTTCGCTCGGCTACATGCACCACGATTTCAACTCAAACTGTCCGAAACCGGCTCCATGCTGTAGGTCTGTATGCTCGCCGACCGATGGTATGTGTTAAATTAACATCAAGGCATCGTCGCGACCACAGGGAGTGGGCAACCGAGCATGTCAACTGGAGGAGAAATGAATGGAGCAATATTCTGTTTTCTGACGAGTCCCGTTTTTCTGTGCATCCGGATAATAGGCGTATTTTCATCTGGAGGGACCGTGGCAGTAGGAATAATCCTGCGTTCGTGCACGAAAGTCTCGGATTTGGCGGTGGAGGAGTGTTGGTGTATAGTGGCATCTCCATTGAGGGGCGCACTGACCTCTACATCATTCGAGATGGAGCTCTGACTGGTCGCCGATATAGAGATGAGATCCTCAGACCTACTGTAGTCCCTTACGCTGCAGCAATCGGAGATAACTTCATTTTAATGGGCGATAACTGCAGGCCACATCGTGCAAACCTGGTGGAGGATTTCCTTTTCGAGGAAGGAATCGTTCGAATGGAATGACCAGCGTGTTCTCCAGATATTAATCCAATCGAGCACGTTTGGGACGCTCTAGGAAGACGAGTTTCTGGCCGCCAACAACCCCCACAAACTCTCCAAGAACTGGAAAGAGCTCTTCTGGAAGAGTGGGGTAGAATACCCCAACTCGTCATTAATAGCCTCATCGAGTCCATGCCTCAAAGGTGTTCAACGTTGCTGGCCGCCCGTGAAAACCATACCCCCTACTGAAAATGATTTTCTTTGAAGAAAACACCTTTTCTTATTCTTTTTTTCTCATATGCACAAATTGTGTTTTTTTCCTTTTGTACACAAATGCGCAATAAAATGCATTTTTTTCTGCCAAACATGTATAATTTATTCTCATATAATCTACTATGTCTGTCGACCATGTATCAATCAGCTAAAAATTTTCCCAGATACAAAATCCACCTAAAACTGCAATATCCTTTAATTGTTTTGAGCAGTGTACTTCCCCTTCTCTCCCAAAACCTTCGCCAACGGTAGCTTTTATTTTGCTTTTGTGCAAGTTAGAAACGTTTTGATATTAAAATAATATTTTTATTTCCATGCGCTATTTTTCATTTTTTTTCTGCATTTGAAATTAAACGAATGAAAGTCCTGTATTTTAAATGTAAGTAACAAATGCATTTTAAATGCAATGACAGATAGATTTATATTTGAAGTAAAATGAATAGAATACCAATAATGGCAATGGGAACGATATATATATGATTTACCACCTGCATCCTGTTATTCATTAACACATTCGCTGCCGATCACGCGCCAGCGCGTGATATAGAGCCAACGCTAAGGGGCCACTCAAGCGCCAACGCGTGATGTAGGGTGATGTCCAATAGCCGCTGGCGCGGGAAAATCTTTCACTGATTCTTTGATATAAAAAAGTAAATCGGCTTCTGAGAAAAACCCATTTCTACAGTGCGGCATTAACCATCATCACATCTTCACGTAAGTGGCAGCGAACGTGTTAAACTACCCAAATAATATTTGTGTTACATTTCTATAAATATTCGAGGTGCATTATCATTTTTTCGAAACAGTGGTAAACAAAATAATAATAAAAAATAAAATAGTCGCTAATGGCAGTCCTGAAAAAAGCACCATATAGGTTGCTCTCTATTTTTACATTTTTTATGTAACCATATTTCAACTTCCAATGCTTTCAATGGCGCTTTTACTTAATTTTTGAAGTCTAATAGTATCTGCGGAGTTCTGTTTGATTTGTATTTTTTTTACACCATGTTTTTGAAAGAACTGTAAATTTATAAAATATATGGGTTTAATATTAATATACAGGGTGATTATAATTAAAGTCCGAGTTTCAAAACGCTCTAAAAAGCGAACCACTCGTTAGAATTGCGTCAAAATTTAACAGCGTATTATTGAAGAAGGGGGAAAGAACATGAACCAAAAAAAGTTCCAAATTTGAGTGACAGATGGCGCTGTAAGCGTCAGTATATGTAAATTAAAATACCTGGCATGCGTACGACAATTTCATGTGTTACAAAAGCGTTTTGGTAAACGGCGTTTCCTCATTTCGCTTCTCAGACGTTGGCCATGAGTGTCTCAATGAAGGATCGTGCTCTGCTTGTAAACCTTTATTACAAGAACGGTGATTCTGCACCATTGGCTCGGCAGAAGTTCAGGACTCTCAAGGGCATGAAAAAAGGCGCTGGACCGATGACTGTCAGAGGTCTGGTGAAAATGATGCAAAAATTCGAAAATACAGGTTCGTTTGATGTGCAGTCTGGTAGAGGAAGGAAAAGATGTGATTCGGAGGTAGTTGAAGAAGTGGCCACAGTAGTTCAGGAAGAGTCTAGCGGTGGTGAGCAACCATGCAGTGCACGGAGAATTGCCCGAACATTGAACAGGCCTGTGAGCGCGGTACATAACATTCTACGAAACATCCTGCAATGCTATCCGTGTAAAATTTGTCATGTGCAGGAGTTGTTCCCTTCTGACCTGCCAGCAAGAGAGCGTTTTGCTTTGGAATTTCTCGCTCGCATGGAAGTGGACAATGATTGGCCGTGGAAAATTCTGTGGACAGACGAAGCCCATTTCCACCTGACGGGATATGTCAATACACAAAATTGCTGAATATGGACAACAGAAAATCCACTCGCAACGAACCCAGTACCATTTCATCCTGCAAAGGTCACTGTGTGGTGCGGATTTACGGCATCATTTATCATAGAGCCGTATTTTTTCGAGGAGACGGGTGCTTTAGGTCCTGTTACCGTTACCGTCAATGGTCAGCGCTATGAGTCTCTTTTGCGTAATGACGTCATTCCAGCTCTGCAACACGTGAATGTCTAGATAGTATCATTTTTATGCAAGATGGCGCTCCTCCGCACATTGCAAATCGAGTGAAGCAGTTGTTGAGGCGGCATTTCGGAAATGCTAGAATTATCAGTCGTCATTTCCCTACAGTCTGGCCGGCCCGATCACCTGATCTTAATCCGTGGGATTTCTGGCTGTGGGGTTATCTGAAAGATATTGTGTTCAGTACTCCGATTGCCAACGTAGCTGAATTAAAGACACGCATTGCGCAACACATTCTGAACTTGACCCCGGATACACTTCGATCGGTTGTGGAACATGCTGTTTCCCGATTTAATCTTGTTGCCCACAACGGCGGACAGCATATTGAACATGTTTTGCGCCAGTCTCGCCAAACTTAAAAACCGATTGGATGGATGCTTTTTATGCGGTTTTTGGCCTCAGGACAATTAAAAACCGGTTAGATGGATGCTTTTTATGTGGTTTTTGGCCCCAGGACAGTTAAAAACCGGTTAGATGGATGCTTTTATGCGGTTTTTGGCCTCAGGAAAATTAAAAACCGATTGGAGGGATGCTTTTTATGCGGTTTTTGGCCTCAGGACAATTAAAAACCAATTTTTCCCATCCGATGTGGTACGACCTTGCCGTGGTGGACGGGCTTACGTAACTAACAGTATCACACGCGTACAGTCATGCACACTGAACAATACAGTTGGTTTATATCGTGTAACTTACGCCTTAGCCGTTGTTTTACAATTTGTCCTTTGCAGTCGAAATTCTGACGCTTACAGCGCCATCTGTCGCTAAAATTTAGAACTTTTTTTGGATCATGCTCTTTCCCCCTTCTTCAATAATACGCTGTTAAATTTTGACGCCATTCTAACGAGTGGTTCGTTTTTTAGAGCGTTTTGAAATTCGGACTTTAATTATAATCACCCTGTATATATCATAAAAATAAATTATATGTCATTGTCATCTGAGAAAAATTCCAAAACACTAACTAAGTAACAGATACTAGCACAAAGTCCCTTACTGATAAGGATTTTTAATTTTGCTCTCATAACCATGGTATTATTAAAATTTCAATTAAATACTTCATTTTTCCAGCGTACGTAAAATCCCTTATGTCTTAAAAAAAAATAAAAAAATACTCTAAATGAAATAAGATATTTAAAAATTATTATTAATTTGTTAAAAAATTGCTCCATTTGTTAATTTGAAGTTCTATATTGTCACATTTAAATAAACAAATGCTAATAATAGAAGTTTTTAAATAGAAATATCTAATATCCGAACCTGAACGTAAATATATATATATATATATATGTAAACAGTAGCTCACACTTGTTTCTCGACATTTGTGGTTTTAAAACTTATGTATAAAAAGATCATATAAATATTAAAGGCTCTACATCAAAATTTTCTTTTATAATTTTTTTTTCATAATAAAACCTACATATTATAGTAAAAATAAATTAAAATCTGTTTTCTTTTTTCAAAAATAAGTAAATAAATAAATAAAATAAAAGCAATTTTCCATAAATAATTGGAAAAACTTTAATAAATTTTTTAACATACGATATTTTTTGTTATTAATTTTTATTATAAATGGAAATATATGTCAAATAATATTGTCTGCACTTTGAAATTACTAAAAACTAACTTAAAGGGTCTCTGACTCTTAAAATTGAAAAAAAAAGAAAGAAGAAAAAAAGGCAGTTTTCAATATTTACTGTCTTAAAATGAATATGCTTTTAAAACACAATTTTTATTAAGATAAAAGAAACAATGTTCTTTCACTTCACTTGTTTAAAGAATTTCAAGCTGCAGAATTAGCATTCGTAAAGTGCTACAAACTGTCAAACATTTGACGAACAGAAAATTAGTGTAAAGCTTATGCGCAGGATAACAAAATAAATATTGGTATTTAGAATGAAAATTTTGAGGCCTAATTATATACTTTAGGTTATATAAGTACACTAAATCTAAATACATTTATATTTAAAGCATTTTTGAATTTTACATAAAATGATTTTTTAAGGGTGTATTCGAAAAAACGCTTTTCCACCTTCAGCAGCTCGAAATTTTCCGATACAATTTCAGACACATTTTAAAAAGTAGAATCATGAAACTTGCTGAGAGGATTCTTGAAGACACGTATGAGGTGCCGAGTAAAGTCTTTTTACGCTCAATTCATTAGAATTTGATTTATAAGCAATTAACTTCTCTGGAAGACCCTTTTTTTCGTTCCCTCATCTCCCACTTCGGAAAAATCGGTTCAAATTGCCGTTTTTGATTGCTTTTTTTTTTTTGCAATATTTTGTACACTTATCAAAGAATTGACCTTTACGGCACCTTGTGCATTTTCTAAATAAGAGAATCTGCGAGTTTCATGTGTTTGAGAGCAAAAGTGAATTAAAAAATAAATCGGAAAACAAGCAGTTTGAATCGAAATACACCCTTAAAGCAATAAAATGAAAAGTTTAAGTTCAACTTATACACATTAACATGAAACGTTGAATAGTTTAATGAATATTAATAATTTTGAAACTATACAGTCATGAATAGCTTTGAAAATTTTACGAAAAAAATATTGAGAAGAATTTTGAGATATCCTGTACGTTATGTCCAAAAACGTTATTTGGAGAAAAATTACTTAAAAGTTTCGGAACTGCTGCTTCAACTTTTGTTGGATGGGTATAAATTTAAAACCCATAACTTCTGCCACATGAGATTTTCAAGGAAACAACTATAGAAAAATGTTCAGAAAAAATAGGGGTTTAACATCTAAAATAATTAGAATTTCGAAATTTTGAAGCTTTAAAAATCCTGAACCCCTTAAAAATCTATAGCAAATTTATATAAATAGATAATTTTAGAAGTGTAAAATTATATTAAAAATATCTGATGCAATGAATGATTAATGTCTTTAAACTTTTATGTATAATACTATTTAGAATTTTATTAGTTTGAAGTTAACGTCTAAACATACTGAAGCCAATCTTTTATATTTTTGGAAAAATAATCCTTTTCCAGCATCAATTTTGATATAACTTTAAAATTTTAATCCTTTTTTTGGCATTTATTCCAGATAATTTTAAAGTATTAATGATTTTAAATATTTCATATAGAAAACTGTAAGAATCGTTACTGTCAGATTAATATTCATATTAGAAATATCTATTCGGGATTTTTTAAAAGAGGTTTTAAAATTATTCTAACAGGCACTTGAAGTTGTCAAATTATTGAATTGATTGCGTTTTATTTTTTGTATAAAATGAATGAATTATTTTTAATAAAATAAATTGAAAGCATTTCATATGCAAGAAAAACATTAAATGCCATTCAATGAACCATCAAATAACAATTAAAGGAAATAAAGCAATCATATTTCCTAGGCAAGCGAAATACTAGCAATGGGGGGGGGGGGGGGATACTACATTTATAAAATAACAATAATAATAATAATAAATCACTAGGCGATTTTTTTAATTAAATACTTTTGACCAGGGGCATAAGAAAAGGAGGGAATCATGCACTGTAAAAAAAAAATCTGTAAAGGTACTACACTTTATCTAGGAAACTGGGATTCCAAGAACTTTTCCTGTAACGATAACAACGAAAACTCAAGTTTTAGAATCAGTTACATGGATTTTTCCTATTATCGTTACATGAAAAGTTCTTGGAATCCCAATTTCCTAGAAAATGTTTAGTACCTTTACAGATATTTTTTTACAGTGTGCAGCTCCAACTCTTTCAATTCAAATAAAGAAATTGCTTAATAGTCTGGAAAATAGAATCACAGTTTGCTAAGTAATTTTAGCATCGATGATTTGTATGTGTACTGTCTATTAGACGATAAAGATTACAAAACTGTCAGCGGAGGAAATAGCCATCGCAATATTACAAATCCCGCTACAACGTGTAATAAGTGGAATCCCGATTACTGATGACATCCATGAGTCGGTAAAAGGTTATTAATAGTGTTGCTATTTACTTCAAATTGTAGCAAGCTGTGCGATGTTGCTATTAACTCACAATCCACAATCCCTCTGGTGAGTCAGCTGACTAGCAGTCTTGTTATTTGTGCTATATGATGATTATATGCAACAAAATCTTTGACTAATATTCTAACTGTGCAATTTTTCTGGTGTGAAAATATATGTTCCTTTAGCAATAATCACCGTTTTCCCAGAACACAGTGAAAAATGGCGTCCGTGAAAGTGAGAATGTTTTAGTTTAAAGGATCCTGAATAAAATATTGTAGGAATTGATTTCTCTTCACTCAAATCAGTAAAATATGCTAATTATAAATATACATCACTGCAAATGTATTAAAAGAAAAAGAAAAAAAAAATGACATTGATAACGATATCATTACGGCAATGTGTGTGGGGGGAGGGGGGGATTTCCAGGAATGATAACGTATGCTATCATAAGGGGGTGTGGAGTGGTCCAAATTTGTCGAAAAGTTGATAATATTACATATGCAAACCTTAATAAGGCCCTAATGGAATCGAATGTCATGAAATTGAAAAAACTCATTTTTATAATTTAAAAATACTGTAGATTTATTGTGTTTTACTGATTTCTGTATTAAATATCATTTCTGTGTTGATTATGTCGTTAGAAATTATTGGAATACTTTTCAAAAAATTATTTAGCGATTTTCATTAATTGCACCAAAGAAACTTCAACAATATTTTAATTACAAGTCGGAAATTATCTGTCAAAAGTGGCAAATGAGGTGCTTTAGTACTATAACTAGATTTATAAGTATTCAGATCTTGGTGCAATTGTCGCTGCATTTTTATACAAAAATGCATGTATTCAAATTTATCACGAATAAACAGATATAATAAATTTAGTGGTACGGAAATAATATAACTCCATCATAAATAGGACGTAATTACCATGGAAATCTAGAGTTTTAACCATTCATTGCATGATTTTTTCTATTTTTATAAAAAAAAAAAGTAATCGGGACGATAGTAAAATAAATAAATAAATAAATGAATAAATAAATAAATTTCAAATACGCAAATTTAATTAATTTTTAGCAATGAAATTATGCTTGAAATTATTTGATATTTAATATGTGATTTATCACTTATTATCTAAGATAAAAACCCATAGAGTGAAAAATGTCCAAGCCGGGAATCGAACCTGGAACCCTTGATTCGATCCCTGATACTGGGCTTGTTTGTGCCTCAAGTTACACTTGTGAATTGTGTGCTCATGAAGATTATTCATCTTGTGCTGCAGTGAAGCCATACCAACATATGGGAGTAAAAAATGCTAAGCTGGGCATCGTCTGCGTAGATTAAATGGTAGACCACGTGGAGCGCTATTCCAAGGGTTCCAGGTTCGATCCCCGGCTTGGAAGTTTTACTGTTGGTTTCTACGCTTAGTTAGCAAGTGATAAATCACGTATTAAATTTGAAATTTTCAGCTAAAATTTTAATTTTATGGCATGTACCCTATGTACACAAGTAGGTATTAGATAAATTTTTTTAATACGATTATTCAATCGGTAAAATCTGGGTTCAGAATTTTATAAAATTTGGGTGAAGAAGTCCTCGAGTGTTCGTCCGGGATGGCTCAGTTGGAAGAGCATTGGTGGCTTCAGCCAATACATCCCTGATTCGTGTCCTGGCCCGGACTTTTTTCACCCACTTGGAAAATTTACATCTGGTACACAAGTAGGGTTTTTCAATATTGTATTGGTGTATTTTGCAACTAAATATCAGCTTAAATTAATTAATTTTATCTTCTAAAATCTCTGCAACTTTTTTTATATTAATATTTTCAGTATTCAGTAAAAATAATAAAAGTAAAATTTTTTATTAATAGCTTAATCATTTGTTGTCGCTGTTGTTTTATTTCCGTAAAATAAAATTTAATTTTTTGTCTAGTGCAGACATCTGACATGGAAAAAAAATAAAAGTTATTCCATTCATTGGACTGTTCTTGATCAGTTGCAGTGATTCTATTGGCCAAATTCAGGGCACATAATGAGAAGAGTAGTGTTTTTAGGTATGTACCAAATGGGGTACACACGACGCGACGGTGCAATGAAGGGTTAACCTATCATGGGATATCATTGAATTAATCACGCTTGATAAGATTTAATAGAATAGTTACCATGACAACCTAGAATTATTACCTATCATGGGATATCACCAAATTAATTACGTATGGTACGATTTAATCGAAGGAAGAAAACATTTATTAAAATATTTTAAAGTTTTCATTCGAATTTTCCTTAAATTTGCAATAATTTGACACAATTATGCAATGATTATGCATGTTAAATTTCAAACTATTCGATTGGGTAATTTTTGGCTGTTAAATGCGGACAGACGGACAGAAAGATGGGCGGATAAGCGACGACTATAAGGGCTAGGTCTATATATAATTACGAATGCGCCTAAAAATACTAAATCGTAACGATGGCGGATAAAATTGGAATCATACTCATGGAAGAGTACTCATCATCTTATCATGAGTACTCTCTTTGATAAATCGAAATCGGGGTGTATATTTTGTTCACTTATCCGGGTTGTTTGTATAATATAACTTATATCCATATACGTCGCTACGAAAAGAACTGGATATATTTGCTGTATTTTGAAAATTGTTTTACTGCAAAGTTCCGTTAAAAGTACTCTGGAATTGTTGGAAAGTGCTTCATAATCTGCGCTTGACGTATGAATTTTCTTTCTGATAATTTCATTAAATCTAGGTCCCAATAAATCAAGAAATAAAAATAAAGGTTTTTCCTCTTTCCGAAATTATATCTTTAAATGAAACGTTTAAAAGATAAACAATTCTGTTCAGACAAAAATACAAATAACATACATCCTTTGCGGCACAGTTTAAAATTTTAAAATAAGTTTACGATATTTTTAGATATTTTACATTTTCTTATCGCCCTAAAGGTAAAGATATAACATTCGAATATTTTCAAATGTGTTGGGTATAAATGCTTGATTTATTAACCTTTAAGAAGATTACCGATCCTTTTCGCCGTTGCTTTATCCAAATATATTATGCAAATATTTCTTTTTTTCTAAACAGATAAAAAGTCAATTTGAATGTAAAGAATTCATTGAATCGGAGGGGAAAAAAACTTGAATGTAAACAGCTAATTCAAAATAAATTCTTCTGGCAAATACACGTAGTAAATATTTAAATTTTCTGCATTATAGTTTCAACTCGATTTTATCCAGTCTGTTTTCATATTTATTTATGTGCATATATGTATAATTTGTTTTCATTGTGTTTTGCTGTATTTGCTTAAATGATGCCATATGCTGGAAAATATTTTCTTTTTTTATTTAACTTAATAGATGTAACGCAGAATTCTAACCTCGAATTTTGAAGATCTTTATTTGATAAAGAGTTTTCATTAATTCTAAATTAAAAGCTTAATTTCACTTATTAGAATAAGAATTTTATAAAGATAAATTATTATAATAAAAGGAAATTTAAGTTGTTCACCAAGTTGACCACAATCCCACACATTTTAGATAAAATTAAAGTAAATAAATAAGATAGATAAAATTATAGTAAATAAATAAGATAGATAAAATTAAAGTAATTAAATTAAATTAAATTAAATTAAATTTGAAACATAAAACAATTTGTTCGATACAAACAATATTTCTAATTAAAAAATATGAGTACTAATATATTTTTTTGCTTAATCATTTTTTGTGTTTGGATAATCCCAGAAATATTATGTGGTTAATATTAAATAGTATCTTTAATCTGATCGCATAATCTGATTTTGCTATTTTCTTAAACTGAATATCGGGTTGACTTTAAATTTTTCGGTTTCGACATTATTCGTTTGAATATTTCGGGTTCTGGTCCAATTCCAACAAATTAAGGATGTAGTTTTTTTTTTTTTTTTTTTTTTTTTCGTTTTTGGGTTTCTTATTCAGTTTAAATAGAAAATTAGAGTTCGGGACAGACATAATTCGACACGAACAGAACTCTATTTTAGACGACGATTATCCAAAATTTTATCACCGGATATATTATCGAGGAAAAATTTGTATTGTAATAGCTTACATAGAATTCATGTTATAAAATTCCTTGTTTAAAACAGGATTAATTAAAAGTCGATATACAAGTCATAATTGCTCCTCAAGTAAGTTGCTTTTGGCAGGATGCAATCCGAAGTTATCCAGATGCCTATCATAAAATCTCTTCAAGAGGCCATATATTTTCTTGTTACTGAATTTTCAGACAATATAACACTCGTAACTTTAGGTTTTCCAATCTTAAAGAATTCATAACTCATATTTTTTACATTTAGCTAACACATTATGCAAATTACATTTTGATTGCGATCGCGCAAGTGCAGTGAAACATTATTTAGTAAATCTACTCATTTTTCCTACAAGTTTTACTATTTTTTATTTCTGATTACAGAGTATTATGTACAATATTATCTGCCACACTTTCTGAAAAGAACAATATTTTATATTAAGAACTCTGCAAATAATAAGCAAAAAACATGGAAAGATGGGAGTTTGAGAAAAAATCTTAACAGAAATATGTAATCTGAGCTATTCTGTTTACGCACTTGGAGTTTCAAAATAATTCCTCTTGTATTTTGGGGGATTTAACAAAAGTCATTTAGCAAGTGACCAGTCAACTTTGGTCATTTAGCAAGTGGCCAATCAACTTTGGTCATATAGTGTAAATGGTAAACGGAATAATTCGTTACGAAACTGAAAGGGAAGGAAGGACATGTCTTGTTACGTTAGCTCGGGATAGGCAAGCCGTGATCAACACTCTTTACCCCAAATCCATAAACTAAAATATGTATGCTTGTCCAGACATGTGCCTGGTCGTGTACCGTGAATAAAGATAGATGTGCGGAACCTGAGAATTGTTACTGAGAGTTTGTTATGGTGCTGTATCGTATTTCACACACATTGTACAAATTAGTGCTTCCTATTAAAAGTTTGTACGAATCAAAATACAGGGTTATTACAAATGAATCATCGGGTTTTGATATGTTACGACGGGCGAACTTGGAAACGTATATGCTTCCACGGCAACTCAAACGAGAGAACGTTAACTATAATTTCGCGCTGCGTGTATTTCATGCGCGTGTAGTTGCCATGGTTGCTACGCAAACGTCATACTCAAAATAACGACTGGACAGCAGAAAGCGTTTTGTATACCAGTAGTTTCAAAGTGTGAATCACTTATAACCGTTCTGAGAGCATTCCGGAAGGCATACCAATGTAAAACAACAAAGCATTGTGCGCTAGTATCGACAGTTGAAATAAACTGGTTGTTTATGTAAAGGCAAAAGTTCTGGCAGACCAAGCGTTACTGAGGAAATAATGAACCGAGTTAGAGAGGCTTTCATAGTCCCAAAATATTGAACTGATGACGAATTGAAATTGAAAGACTCCATTCGCGAACATAAACGTCAATTTTGTATATTTTTGCTTTATTTTCATGCATAACTCATTGTTGTAACCGAATTATGTTCCGAAATAAACGCTTCAGAAACCCGATGATTCTTTTGTAATAACCCTGTATATCGCATGCTATACGTAGCATAGATTTTGGATGTATATGAAACGATTAAGGCAGTTATTTATGTGCATTACAGGACATAGAATTTGTGGTAGAGTGTAAAACGTCATTTCAAATTTTAAAAGCAAGGGATTTTGGCCTGTATACAATTGATTTGATCAGACAATGAAGACTGAAAATCACAGTAGTGTCGAAATAGTTTTTAATATGACATAAATTGGAAACAAATGTAATTAATATTTTAGGTATAGGTTGGAGAATTCTAATGAATCAAAGACTGTACCGTACACCTAACTATAAAAAGTATATAATAATATTACTGTAAAAAAGAAATGAAATAATGCCTCCAAGGAATATTGGATTTGGTAGATTTGTGTATTATATATTTCTAGTAGTATGGGTGTCGTGTTGTAAATAATGTTTTGCACAGAAATGAGATTAAAATTGATTTCTTCTTAAAGTTTGGGAAGTTATGATATCTTAAAAAAAATGTAATTGAAGATTCATTTTTTTTCCCAATACTTGTGGGTGTTGGGCAAGTGCCTTTTTCACTCTGCCAATAACAGGAAACACACACACACACACAAAAGGAAAAAAACATAATCTGCATGTTTATGATAAACGGAAATGGACAGACAAACAAAATAAAATGTAAACATTTGAATTAAATTGAAAAATATTAATATGAAGCAAATATTTTATAAATCATAAATGATCAAAATAATCAAATAGAAAAAAAAATATTCTACTTTACTGGGGAATAGTATTTAATTGCATAAAAAACTATCTGATATGCTGTTATGAAATAAATATAAATAAAACTGAACATCACTTGCCACTACCATAAATCAAGTGACGATCTATTTATTTATCAGGCGTGTCTGTAAAGCCGTTTGTTGGTTTATCAAAAGATATGATAGATAGCTGTGGACCTTCTGTAATAACTGTTTTGGCGTCGTTATCAGGAAATATGGATCATTCAGTAATGCTCATGAAATGGAGTAAGTTTAGGAAAACGATAAATGTACATGAAGGAAACAATATTGAGAGTGGAATGCAGATGATTTTTACATTAAAAAATTATTAGATGAAAAGTATTCGAAATAGGATTTTTTTTTCTTGCTTGTTGTTGATATCTCTAGTCATATTAATCGCAATAGAATTATTTTTCTTTAAAGTTGAAAAAAGAAAATGTTTACATAGTTATTTTTTTGTATTGGGGTATAAAGTAAACTTTAATCCTTTCACAGGTTTGTCTGTACATAGTAGGGGAGACCAGGGTACATTTTCAATAGGAGCAGGTATTCCAACTCGCTTTATTTTTGAAACGATCCGTTAATAATATCAGCGAGTGAACTGGCTGAAGTAGGAACATTGCACACACCGTCTACCAAAGTTATTATTTAATAGTTGCTGTCACGTAGTCAAAAAAGGCTGTTTTTTTTTTTTTTTTTTTTTTTTTTTTTTTTTTTTTTTTTGTTTTGTTTTTTCTTTCAACGCAGGGTAAAATTTTAGGTCTTTATTAAAACGTGAAAAAAAAGTACTGACGTTCAACTTATTTTTCTGACCTTGCATGCACTAAAAAAAGGATTTCTTTATTCATGTAACTATGCGATTTTTTCACAAATAACTTAATAAATAATCACTATTCGTCCAGGTAGTGTAAATTTTCAAATATAGCGACAGAGCAAGTTTTCCAACAGCATATGGGCATGTTTTCCAATATGTTTCTCGTTGGCAAAAGTGCCCCTTTTCTAAATCAGCTAACTTTATTGCATAAAAGATACTTTTATTGTGCAATAAAATCTATCAAATAACCATACATACTACGAAACTGCTTGATCATTTAGTCATTTCAGTAAAACTAAAAACAAGGTAAATTAAAAAATATATATATTAAATGTGAATTATTTTTCAAAATGGATTCATTCAATTAAACCATTTTATGTTAATTATGCCTTTGTAACTTGTATAGTGTAAGCTGCAACACTGAGATCGCAATGTGTATGAACCTTTCAAAAAGCAAATTTACAATGCTTAGAGCTGCTCCACTTGCGTTAATGCCAGTTAATACTATGGCAGTTTTTGAACATTCAGGAATTTTCGCACTGAATCTTAACATATTTACAGACTCCAATTTTATGCCATTACATGAAGATGGTATTTGATGTTCGAACAAAAAAAGTCTAGATGTTGCCCGTGTGACCTGGCAAACTCACATATAGAGGTCTGCATAGGCCCGGGTCTAAGCCGAGGAATGTACCGGCCCGTCAATTACGAATTTTCAAACAGGAAGGTCGAAAAACAAAATAAACGGGTTGGGTCGAGTTAGAAAAAAAAATGGACAGTTATAAGGGCCAGACCGGGCCGATAAAAAAATTTACGGGGCCTACCGGCCCGTTATAAAGGTTTGAACAAAAGCAATACAATACGAGTTGTTTTTAATGAATGTCTTTAACGAGAATAAGAATAAATATGCGTCACGAAGATTAGTTTGACATCATCAATACAGAATTGTAACTTGTAGAGTGTAGATATCAGCATCGGACTGTTACATTGTGTCTAACCCGGGCTTAATATATTTTTTAGCAGATTCGTGCCGGGCTGAGATCAGGCTTGCTTTGTTTTTCTACATATAATCAAACTCGGCCGGAACAAGACTTAATTGCTCACAAGATGTGCAGAGCAGACAACATGATTTACAACAGTATTAATAGCGATAATGAACGTATGTTAACGTAATCTTTGAAAATATACCTCTTGCTGGTTCTTAAGTTCACTTACGAACAATGCGCAAATTTGGCACATTTTATCACCATTTTTTAACTGTGAATGTAAAAACTGACAGGCTTAACTAGTGAAGGAATTTAGAATCAAATAGCGTTTTCCATTTTTTGGTAAATAAGATACTTGTATGTACTTGTTGAGGTATAAGAGATTCCTGTCACATGGTTACAGATTTTTCTTCTTTCCCATGCTGTCGCTGCCGGAAATTAGATTCAAAACACTAGACACTATTTTCTTATATTGCTTGTATCAAAAAGTGAATAATGCCATTGAATTACATAGTTTCTGAATAAAAACTCCAGCTAATCTTGTACGTTTTCGAAAAGAAATGAATCCAGAAATGTATCAGGAAGTGGCTCCTTTGGATTTGAGAAAATTTTTATTAAAATAATATAGAAATATTTTCATAAATCTAATTTTTATTACACAGCTTAAAAAGTTATGATGTTTTTAACTTTCCTTTTTTTCTCTTTTATTCTAAAACATATAAATTTTTTAATGAATCATTACTTGAATGTTGAAAGTCTAAGAATCTAAGTAATCATTAATGTTGCTATTGTGTATTTTCTGTTAAATATGCTATAAAATCATCCCATAAGTATGTATGCAGTATTCTTTAAAGAAATCTTAATTATATGATAAAAATCTTAACAAAATGTGATAAAATCTGATTTTTTTTTCGAAATTGTAAAAACGAGGTGGAACCCGGCGAAATTCGACGAAAGAAAATCTTTAAGAAAGAACTGTTTTATTGATTTATAATAAATCTACAAAATTAGTTACTGTAAAAAAATGCATCATATGTAGGTCAATATGACTGTCAAACGAATATTATTTTAATTTAAAATTTAAAAAATACAACAAAAATTAATTATCCAAATTATTAAACGAAATAAAACCAAAATTGACTGCATTTTATAAAAAACGATACTTTTGAAATAGTATACGCATTTTAATGTCTAATTTTTTTTTCAGTTTTAAGAGTAAATTGAGTGATTCTGCTGCCACAATTATAAAATTGGTTCTAAAACTTATAAAAAATTAATTTCTAAAAAAAAAAAAAAAAAAAAAAAAAAAAAAAAAAAAAAAAATGAGATATAGCTTTGAAACAAATTGCATTTGAAAATACATTTTTTTCTCGATACGACGGTATAAAAATTTAAAAGGCACGATGTTTAGTAGTGTAAAATTTGCAGTAAAGCAGTAATGATTTTTCCCCCTCAATTTTTAAAGAAAATACAATGAATTTGTTGCCACAATTACAAAATTGTTACTAAAAAGTATAAAAATAAATAATATCTCAAAAATAAATTCAGATACAGCTTTCAAACAAATTGCATTTGAAAGAGCATTTTTTTCTCTATAAGACGGTGTACAATTTTAAAATGTGTGGTGTTTAAAAGTGTAAAATTTACAGTAGCCAAAAATTGCAAAACCAAAATTACAGCGGAAAAGTGTTGCCATTCGCAGTATGACGTATGCGTTACGCACAGATTATGTTTGGCCTTTATTTATAATATAGATAGATAGTGCCGAGGTTGGGTTCAGGCCGAACTTTTGAGCTTTGAATTTTACAAAATAACTTTGCTTCGACGGGCTTTGAAATTGCAGTCCGTGGAGTCCTCTATAGCAACATAGAATATTAATAAAGTATGTAAACAAAATTTTGAACTTCCTGTTACTTTTTTTGTAATTATTATTCGTGATTTCTTTTCAATTAAATGGTTATATCCTTTTGTAATCGCTATATTGCTTTTGAATTACCCCGTATATTTAAATTTTTTTAACTGTTAAAAATCTAAGTGAAGCAGGCGAATTGTAAATAAGGTTTTATCGGTTGAACTAAAACCAACTGAGGATTTAAGAAATATTTTGTAAAATGGAAAAGAAAGAAGCACCTTTCAAGAATAAAAAACGTAGAAGATGAAAATTAAAATTTTTTGAGGCAAAAATTGAAAAATATCGATGCATTCGAAGAGCCCATAGATTTAACATTTGAGTGGGGAGTGATAGCGAGCTTTAATGTTATCACATTATAACCACGAAATTTTGATAGCAAAATCCAAATGATAACAGTTAGCGATTTATGAAAATACTTAATAATAATATTCGATATCATTAAGGAAATTGTAACTAATACTCTTTTTTTAAAGAGGGGGAAATCATTTATTGGAAAATTTCTTTTAGTTTCAGTTGTTTTTGATTATTCCCTATAAATTATTTATACTCATGTAGTTTTTTAAAATTTTTGCCAACGATTTTACAAACCTGTTTAAAAGATGCTTAATTAATTAAATAATCTCATACAAGAAGCAATTAAAAAAACTCCGATATTAATTCTTTTAAAAAATATTGTGTGTAAATAACCGCAAAAGAAGTCTTAAATATAGCGCTTTTAAAATTTCGGCCTCTATTAATTTTAGCTACCCTTTTGAAAACACATGTGAATTCTTCAAAACCAGATTGTTCAAAACAATCTCGTTTAATGCAGAAACTATATAATCATCGAACCCCTTACTGTCAAGTGTTCTTGAAAGCATGTAATACATATCGATATTGTTCGATGAAGTTGATGTTAGATAACTTTAAGTGTAAGTACCAATATATTATTTGACATAAGAGTGGCATATTTTGCATATGATATATTGTAAGATATATATGTGGTTTATTATTAGGTGTATTTCTTGCAAAGAAATTTATTTTAAATGCATACAGATATGGAGAATTCTAATTTGCCTTATAATTATATAGAGAGAAATAGATTACTATGATACCATTGATATACATAAATAGATATAGATATATACATCGATAGATAGATAGATAGATACAGAATGTCCACATACAACAGTGTCCAATGGCTAATTCCTAAACCGTTAGTCAAAGACATATAATTCTAATTACATACATGTTTTAAATGAGGTAAAGAAATATTGTAAAAGTGATTTGGGTCAGTAGAAATGTTTCTTAAAAATTTATGAAACTTCAATTTTCATAAGATTCCCCTGATCTCTAATTTGTATCTAATAAAGATTCTTGTTACACTGACAAGACAAAAGAAAAAAAGGTCTTGTGACTACGATTAAAATTAATCGAATAATATCTGTTTAACCTCTTCAGTCCCTGAGTACCCAAATGGGTACATCAGTTTTGTCCCATTTTATTAATGATACTCAAATATAAATGAAATTTCGATATAAGAATAATATGTTTCGAATTCTAAGATTCGAGCTAATGAAAATAAAACAAAAATCTCGCTCTGAAGTCAAACGAGAGAAGAAATAATTCAGTAATAATTAAAAATACTGTAATAATCGCCAGTAGCGAAGAGGTTAAAGTTAGAGCATATTTTTTCTACAAATTAGTGGTCATTCACAAATTTAGTAGAAATATAATTTTTTCCGATATACTTAAAAATATCAGCTTCAAAATATTGCTTTTAGAATCTCAGCTTCTATTAATTTCAGCTATCCTTTTGAAAACATGAAATTTCTATAAAACCAGAATGTTCAAAACAATCTCGTTTAATGCAGAAACTAATCATCGAATCCCTTGCTGTCAAGTGTTCTTGAAACCATGTAATACATATCGATATTGTTACGTTCGATGAAGTTGATGTTAGGTGACTTCAAGTGTAAGTGCCATTATATTATTTGATATTACAGTGGTACATTTTGCATATGATTCATTATAGCAGGGCCGTAGCCAGGAATTCCTTTCGGGAGGGGCTCAATCTTGGAATTTTTTTCATCTCAAAACAGTAATGAGCAGTGGCGGATCCAAGGGGGGGAGGGTCATGGGGGTCATGACCCCCCCCCCCCCTGAAGCTCTCCAAAGAGGAATGTAAGTGTAAGTAAAAAGTGCTAAAACAGGAACGCAAAATAATGTCTAATCGAAAGAATTTGCGCTTTTTTCGAAACTGATCGAGAAAATTCGCGAATTTGCCGCTCCTGATATACATAATTCACAATTTTTCCGCACCCGATCGGTTAAATTCGCGATTTTTGCGAAGCGGATCCACGAAATTCACAATTTTCCATGCCTAATCGACGAAATTCACAATTTTTTGGGGTGTGATCGACGAAATTTGAGATTTTTCCACGAATGGTCTGCGAAATTTGCTATTTTTCTTCACTTGATTGACAGAATTCACGATTTTCGAACCCACGAAATTATCACGTTTTTTCCGTTCTTGTTAGATCAAATACGAAATTTTCCGCACACGAACAATGAAACTGACGAAAACTGACTGACGAAATCTGCATTTTTTTCCAGCCATAAATTAATGAAATCCGTGATTTTTTTCTCGCGATAAACTGACGAAACTCACGATTGTTCTGCAGCCGCTCAAAGATTTTTTTAATTTTTCCGCGCATCATCGACAAAATTTGCTGTTTTTCCGTGCCCTATCAACAAAATTAGCGACTTTTCGTTCCGAATCGATAAAATTAGCGATTTTTTCGTTCCGAATCGACAAAATTCGCATTTTTTTGTACTCGATCGCCCGAATTCGTGCTTTTTACGAAGCCGAGCGACTATATTCGCAATAGTTTCTTTCGATGGAATTGTCAATTTTTGTTCGCCACATCAATGTAATTCGCGATTTTTTTTTTCAATATCAATCGGCTGTATTTTCGCTTTTTACGAAACTGATCGACATATGTGCGACTTTTTCGTTCCCGATCGACAAAATTCGCAATTTTTCCGTGCCCTACCAAAAGCGATTTTTTCGTTCCCGATAGACTAAATCCGCGCTTTTTAGGAAAGCGATCGACCGTATTCGGGATTTTTCCGGGCCCAGTCGAGGAGATTCGAGCCTTTTCCCGTTCTTGTCCATGAAATACACATTTTTACGCACCGAACAATAAAATTCGCGATTCTTAACTGATTGATGAAATCTGCATTTTTTCCCGTAAATTGATGAAAACTGTGATTTTTTTTCTCGCGATAAACTGGTAAAACTCGCTATTGTTCTGCAGTCGCTCAAAAAGATTTTCGATTTTTCTGCGCATCATCGACAAAATCTTTGATTTTTCCTTGCCCTATCAACGAAATTAGCATTTTTTTCGTTCCGAATCGTCAAAATTCGCGAGTTTTTCGTACCCAATCGCCCGAATCGCCCTTTTTACGGATACAATCGACTACATTCGCGATAATTTCTTTCCCGATTCACGAAATTGGCAATTTTTGCGTTCCACATCAACTCGAAATTCGCGATTTTTTTTATTCTCAGTCAACAAAATTCGCGTTTTTTTCCGTTCCCGATCGAATAAATTCGCGCTTTTTACGAAGCGATCGACAAAATTGGGGTTTTTTCTGTGCCCTATTAACGAAATTTGCGATTTTTTTCGTTCCAGATAGACAAAATTCGCGATTTTTTTGTGCTCAATCGACAAAATTTGCGATTTTTCTGAAACATACAGACAAAAGTAGAGATTTTTCGAGGGCCGATAGACAAAACTCGCGATTTTCCAATATCCAGTTGACGATATTTTCGATTTTTCCGCGCCCAGTCAACGAAATTCGCGTTTTTTTCGCGCGGTAAACAGACAAAACAGGAGACTTTTCCGCAACCTATGAACAAAATTTGTAATTTTTTCAAGTATTATAAAAAATTTAGATTTTTTTTCCTTGGCCGGTAAACGAAATCTAAAATTTTTAGCGTCCGATCGACAAAATTCGTGATTTTTCCGTGCCTAATCGACAAAATTCGCGATTTTTTTCATGCCAGATTTGCGAAATTTGCTACTTTTTATCGTAATTCCCTTTTCACAAGATTTACTGTATTTTAAAATTGTTTCATTAAATCATCTGTCAAAAGTTGTGACCCCCCCCCCCCCCCCACTGGAGGTTGGGCTGAATCCGCCCTTGGTAATGAGCACAATTTTGATCGTAAATAAAAATCAAACAAGACTTAACGTACAATATAGTCTTGAATAACATGACCATACCGTATGAATGTTGACCATTTCAGAAATTGTTATTTATTTTATTTTATTTTATTTATTTATTTTTTATTTCTATTACCATTTTTGGTTTTTAAGAACTAGTCCATTGCCTGTTTGAAAACCAAAAGTGTTTTTAAGGGAAAAATTACACAGAAAATAAAAGCACAAACTAACAACTTTTGCGATGAATCTCATGTATCTTTATGAGAATTTTCTTAAAATATCGAAATGTAAGCAAGTAATTTTAATGGATTTAAAATGCAGGTTTAATATTAGCATACACGTGTCTTGCATTGCGGGTGCAGGGTTTTAAAATGATTAATCTGTAGATAAAATTAATTACTCATTTTTTTTCAAAACAAAATAATTGTTACAAATTATAAGTAATCATAAAAATTACATATATCTTTCACATTCTTTGATTACAAAAGTTACATGTGCGGTACTCTTAAAACACTAAATTTACTAGTGCTAGAGAAGCAATATTCGAGATTTCTTCGCAGCCATGAGGCTGATTACTATATCAGAAATGTAATGTTCCGACGAATGAATATCTTGAAGGCTTGCTCAGTCTCATCAGTAGTTCATAGCTACACAGCCTAATCGTTCGGAGTTTTCCATAATTTTCTTCGAACCTGGGATTTAATTGCGTAGTTATGGGCTAGATTTTCTTTCAACGACTCTCGTGGAGGCCACCCAATATCCCTTTGGTCCTGTATTCCTTGTATAGATAACTAGCAGTTATAAATAACACCGACAATAGTCTCATCATCCATAGTGCTGCGAGGCAAAAATTAATTTTTTCTCATTATTTAAAAATACCTTTTAGTCCTGGCTATTTTTACCGGAATGGTAGCTAAGACTGTCAGCAAGTGTTTCATTGTATTATAATGCATTGCATTACAGTACTCTAAAATTTTTAGAACTTCTACATTTCTATTAACATTACAAATTCTCACGCACCATACTTCATATCAAACTTTCACTTACAACATCAAAACCTTATGTTCGAAATATAAAGAGAAATTCTCTAATTACTTTGCTTATTCCAAAAATGCACATCCTGAAAAAATATTTGAAAATCGGTTAGAATGTCTTCATTTGAAATGAATCTGTCATTCAAATTTCATGAGTTACAGCCGAAATTGTGTCACGAGATTTTTCATGAAGATGAGTTAACAATGGCTTTGTCAAACTTAAAAGCTTGTCTCAAACAAATGCGCTTGTGAAAAATGCATTCTTTCCTATTCCATGACTGGCAAGAAAAGTCTATAGCTGTTTAAGAAATATGTGTTTTACGAAATATTTTCTAAGCTTCAAACAGCTGGACAAAAGTTACCATATTGTCATGACTTTTTTGTAACATTTGAGTTTCAAATGCGGAGAAATTAGTTTCTTTTGTTTTTGGTGGCATATGATGAAATTGCTTGTTGAAGGACCAAATTTATCTTAGGGGGATTTCTAAAAAAAAAAAAAAAATGTTAGTTCATTAACTGTTCCAAGAAAGATTTCGATGGCAGGAATCAGCATGTGTTTTTGAACAATGTATGGTTTAAACAGTGGCTTGCAAATGGGAGTTATCTGATTTTGGGACACTTCTGACGATTCGTAGATTGGATCCTACTAACATATCCGACCATGACCATATTAATCTCTCTGTCATACGCATGTGTGATGCATTTAGATATATCATTACGTAATTCATTGCAACGTTATTCTATTGCTTCTGTTATACTTTCGGCCGACAAATCATTTACTTGAATGAACCTAAAATATTTTTTCAAATTATTGGGTTTTGTTCATTTTATAAATACTAGTTCACAGATCTAATTCAAAGGGTAAGCTATTCTGTATTTGAAATATCCATAATTTCATCAGTATTCAACCTATAACAGATCGCGTTATTTATTTTGGTAATCAGACCTTCAATAGCTATATCCAGCATATTTGAATGATTTCATTCTGAATATCTGGGCTGAAGTAAGAAGTAGTATTTATATGGGCGTTTATAATATTTCAGTTTCTCATTTCCAGGCTTTGCTATAAATCTTAAAAAAGTTCTTAGCTTACCGTCTTTTTTATTTGTTTTCTAATTAAATGGTACGCCATACGCGTATTAAACTTTTTTTTAAATTAATGATATGATATATGCATTACATTTATCCAATTTTACTCTGCATAAAGCGAAAATTGCATTTTAAGAAGAACTAATATTTTTAGTGGTAGATACGAATAAAGAACAATATGTCCGAATGAGAGCCATAATGAGGAACTGCTGTAGTTTTAGCTGAATAAATTTATATTTTTACAACTAAAAATATATCTAGTTCTAATGTAATGGAAGAAAAAGACAAGAAAATTTTGGCAGTTTTTACTATCATTAAATCTAACTTAATTATTTCTTAACGTTCGGGAGGGGCTTCAGCCCCCTTAGCCCCCTCCCTGGCTACATGCCTGGGTATATATGTGGTTTATTATAAGGTGTATTTCTTGCAAAGTAATTTATTTTAAATGTATACAGATATGGAGATTTCTAATTTGCCTTATAATTATATAGAGAGAAATAGATTACTATGATACCATTGATATATATAAATAGATATAGATATATACATCGATAGATAGATAGATAGATAGATACAGAATGTCCACATACAACAGTGTCCAATGGCTAATTCCTAAACCGTTAGTCAAAGACATATAATTCTAATTACATACATGTCTTAAATGAGGTAAAGAAATATTGTAAAAGTGATTTGGGTCAGTAGAAATGTTTCTTAAAAATTTATGAAACTTCAATTTTCATAAGATTCCCCTGATCTCTAATTTGTATCTAATAAAGATTCTTGTTACACTGACAAGACAAAAGAAAAAAGTCTTGTTATTCTACGATTAAAATTAATCGAATAATATCTGTTTAACCTCTTCAGTCCCTGAGTACCCAAATGGGCACATCAGTTTTGTCCCATTTTATTAATGATACTCAAATATAAATGAAATTTCGATATAAGAATAATATGTTTCGAATTCTAAGATTCGAGCTAATGAAAATAAAACAAAAATCTTGCTCTGAAGTCAAACGAGAGAAGAAATAATTCAGTAATAATTAAAAATACTGTAATAATCGCCAGTAGCGAAGAGGTTAAAGTTAGAGCATATTTTTTTCTACAAATTAGTGGTCATTCATAAATTTAGTAGAAATATAATTTCTTCCGATATACTTAAAAATATCAGCTTCAAAATATCGCTTTTAGAATCTCAGCTTCTATTAATTTCAGCTATCCTTTTGAAAACATGTAATTTCTATAAAACCAGAATGTTCAAAACAATCTCGTTTAATGCAGAAACTAATCATCGAGCCCCTTACTGTCAAGTGTTCTTGATAGCATGTAACACATATCGATATTGTTACGTTCGATGAAGTTGATGTTAGGTGACTTCAGGTATAAGTACCATTATATTATTTGACATTAGAGTGGCACATTTTGCATATGATTTATTATAAGGTATATATGTGGTTTATTATAAGGTGTATTTCTTGCAAAATAATTTATTTTAAATGCATACAGATATTGAGATTTTTACTTTTCTATTTGTATTATAACTATATATATATTAATGTAGACAACTTGATATCTCTTCTATTTAAAATAATTTTTTTAATATTCTATATTAACATTTTATTTTATTTTATTATGTTTAATTTTGATAAAAAATTTAAAGTTGCTCTTTGGCTGCTCGCAAAAACTAATAAAGCAATTTCCAGTTTGCATCAACTTGGGAAAAATCTTCATTTTAAGTTAAAGAATAACTTATACATTAATATTAGTATTTTAATTTCATTCATTACTTTTAATTGAAAATTTTTTTCATAAAAAATTGATTTTTTTTAAATTTAAAAATTAAAATTAAAATTTCAAAAAAATAAATAAATAAATTTCTTTCAAATGAAATATAAATTCAAGATACATTAGTTTGATATTATTATCATTATTTTGGAGGCTTTTGAATCAATAATTTTGCTACAATCAGCGCGCAGTAAATCCAAATCAGAAAACAATTTAAATTTTTTTATATAAAAATTAAGCATTAAAAAGAAAGTAAAATTTCAATGTAGAGTATAAAAAATAATTTAAATAGAAGATATATTAAGTTCACTATATTAAAAATACTTTGCGTTTACGTTTTATAGGTACTGAGCAAAAAAAATTAAATGTGACATGTGGCTAAATTGTACTACCTGGTAAAAAGTAAGACACTTGGGACCTCTTAACTGACTGAATAGAGGTTTAATCAAAGATTCGAACCAGGAAACCATGGTGTAAGCTGCCAGGGATCTGCATTTGAGCTATCGGGAACAAATCTGGAGGACTTTTCTCACCTAGATATTTTTGTAATTATGTATCCAAAGTTTCTTGGAGCACCATTTCTCGGATTTATTCTATTATACTGATTCAAATATTAGGCTAAGATGCCATAATCATCAAAGTTATATACACTATATGACCATTAATGGCCAGACAGCTTTAATTTTAGACATTTTGTCGAATGTTTAAAGACAGAAAACCAACGATTATAAATGCACAAATAATGTATGAAAATGTAGCAAACAGCTGCTTCGCTGTCGCTACTTGTCCACCCAGTTGTACAGGATGTTTTTTTTTTCTGATTGGTGGCTTTTCTTTAGGCGGGATCGTTAGCGAGTATATAAGCCTGCGTTTCTCTGTTTCTTTGCTCAGTTTTGCTTTTTCTAGCTCACTGAGTTTTGCATTGATGAAGAATCTCGATAGTAAATTCGAAACAGATGTTTGCTACCTTTTCATACATTATTTCTGTCTGTATAATCGTTGGTTTTCTATCTTTAAACATTTTTGCTTATTTTTGCCTCTGCACATTTTGCAAAGGCTTTATTTGCTATTTTAATGTTGTCGAATATTTAAAAACATACTTGTCGGATTCTTCTGGATTTTCTGGATTATAAAGATTATGTTTGACATCATATTTATCAGCGTCCATTTGATAAGGAGGACAATTAGGGAACGAACAAAAAAAAATCAAAGAAAAATTTAAAAATATTTGAGATCACCCTGCACATCAAAATGCACGAAATGATTTATCGCGGGAGAATTTAAATATATGGATACTGCACAACATGATTATTGAATTTTGGTAAGATAGCACGTTTATTTGATATTACTAAATATTTGATTGATATGATTTACTAAATATTGCGCGTTTTTTTTATGTTAAAAAATTTTGGCATGTTTTTAGCTTATATATACAGGGTTTTCAACTAAATCCATCCCCAGTTTCAGAAAATTTGACAAATTGTAGTAGAAACAATATATAGTGCAATATTAGAATGTAAATATATTAGATATTTTATGAAATATAAATAGTTATATGAGATAGTTTTTATCTGCGCATGCGCGTATATGATTGCAACTATCGTTTCACATAATTTAATAGTCAACTCTATGGAATAACTCATTTAAAAAAAATCCAGTCAAATATCGTGAAAATTCAGAAATATATCGGCGGTGGAAGTGAACTGATTTTTAGTTCTCTCTAAAAACTTCTGAATGAAAAGAGATTTTCCACAAGTTGCCAGTTTCAATTTAAATTTTTGTATTGATGCTTAATTATTCTTAGATCAATACCAGAACGAACCCGTTCCATGTTAAAAAAAAGTATCAAAATCGGAGCATTTGCTCCAAAAAATCTCATTGTTATTCAATAAATATTATTAATGATATCTTAAAACTCAGTTAATAAAAAATGACAATTGGCGGAAAACCCTTTATCATTCAGCTGCTTTTACGGAACAACTAAAAAACAGCTCACTCAAAGGACGATAGTTTTCTTAATTTTCGCGCAATATTTGACTGGATTTTTTTATGAGTTACTCCATAGAGCTGACTACTAAATTATTAAAAACGATCGTTGTTATCTTTCGCGCATGTGCCGATAAAAAAATTTCATACAGCTATGCATATTTCATAACATATTTAATATATTTATAATTCAATTGCACTATATTATTTCTACGACATGTTGTCAATTTTTTGTAAACTGGCGTTAAATTTGGTTGAAAATCTGCTTGATATAAGCTAAAAACCTGCAAACATTTTTTGAGTTAAAAAAAAAAAAAAAAAAAAAACTATGCATTTATGAATGTACGCACTATTCTCACAAAAATTAATGGACATGTTTTGTACAGTATCCATATAATTGTATTCTGCAGCGATAGATGATTTCGTGTATTTTAATACACAGGGGGCTCCCAAATATCATTATTTTTCTTATTTTTTGTCGGCCCCCGAATTGTCCTCCTTATCAAATAGACATTTATAAATATAAGGTGAAACATAATCTTTATGATCCTGAAGTTCCATATGAATCCGGCAAGTATATTTTTAAACATTCTACAAAATGTCTAAAATTGAAAGAGTCCAGTTGGAAAGAAAAATCCAGGCATAACAGTAAATCTCCATGACAATGAATGCGCGAATGTATTAATCTATTCTAATTCTGTGATACTGACAAGTCAATAATGAATGGTTTAAAGATTTTAAAATATAAATAATCAGTGTCGAGTCTACAAACAACGCAGTTTATTTTGAGTCAAAAAGTTTATCCTGGCAGTGTGTACAATTAAAGGAAATTGTGGTTTCGAAAGATAATGAGACAGTTTCATTCAAAGTCATGTTATGTGAAAATTCTTCAAATTTAACAATTTCAGTCAAAAATCGCGGAAATTCTTATGCCATTCAGTGTATTGAAAATACGAATGAAATCACTTTCACCCATAGCCCTTTAGAATTCGACGAGTCAGTTCGTTATAAAGTAATATTGACCTATTCGCAAATGTTTTGTGTTCTGTGAAATAAATATTATGTACTATCAATTTAAGATGCTCTTATTTTTAGCCTTTGGGGAGAAGGGATAAGTAACTAAATTGGTTTCTTTTATTCTGAGAATTTGAACTCGCATTCTTTAAAATTCATGCCCTGATTTAATCTAATTGTCCCTATTCGTTTATAATTCTGTGCTTAGTTTCTAATCCTGAGAATCTAGATTTATTCAAAATTATTTTTAGTCTTATTTCATCCTATTCTTGAATTTTTCTATCCATCGGTCATTAACAGCCATATATTGCACATGGGAAAAATCTTTCAGATTCGTTCCGGATAGCTCAATTGGCAGAGTATTGGCATGGCAGCTTACGGCTTGGTTTTCTAGTTAGAATCCTAGCCTGGACGCTTTTTCAATCATTTGAAGAATTACAACTTGTATGATTTATTATCTATTAAAATAACTGTGTTAAAATTAATGTATAGTGTAATTACGTATCAAAAGTTTCTTAGTATTCCATTACTGCGATTTATTCTGTTGAGGTGATTCAAATATCAAATCAGATGTCATAATCCTCTAAGTTATATATGGGGGCAGAGATCTTCCAGATTCGTTCAAGACACCTCAATTGGCAGAATATTAGCAGCTTACTCCATGGGTTCTTTGTTCGAATCCTGGCCTGGACGCTTTTTGAATCAGATGGAAAATTACAAATCTAAATTATTTTATATAGCATATAGCATAATTATGTATCTAAAACAGCATTAATTATTATATAGCATAATTATGTATCTAAAAGGTCTCGGGGTTCCGTTACTGTGATTTATTCTGCTAAACTGATTAAATATCAGACATGAAATCATAATCATTAAAGTTATAAATGGGGGGAAAGATATTCCAGATTCGTTCAGGAGAGCTCAATTGGATGAGTATCGCAAGCATACTCCCTGAATTCTTAGTTCGCCTAGACGCTTTTTGAGTCTGTTGCAGCCGTCCGGAGGAAAACACTTCCGGAAAATTTTGGTATATTTTCACCGATCATGACCCCCAGACCCCAAAACCACCCTCCGTTCAAATGTTGACATATATATATATATATATATATATAACCATATATATATATATATATATATATATATCTGATTTTTGTCATGCGATAACTAACGTATTTATGAACCGATTTGAATGAAACTTGGTATGTAGATAGTACATACAAATGTCTCGACCGAGTTCGTTGGTCAGCATCATCCGCCATTTTGTTTCAAAATGGCGGCCATTTTAAATTTTTTTAAAAAATTAAAATTTAAAATTAAATGCGAAAAAATTAAAAGTTGAAAAATATTTTCCTTTTACGTGTTAGAACTTAAAACAAAGATTCCAGAACACTTTTTATTTTGTCTATATCTTAAAAAATGATTGAGTTATAGCACTTTGAATTTTTCTTATGGCTGACATTTTGAAACGATCTGATTTTTGTCACGTGATAACACGCGTACTTATGAACCGATTTCAATGAAACTTGGTATGCACATAGTACATACAAATGTCTCGACCGAGTTCGTTGGCCAGCATCATCCACCATTTTGTTTCAAAATGGCGGCCATTTTAATTTTTTAAAAAAATTTAAAATTTAAAATTAAATGCGAAAAAATTAAAAGTTGAAAAATATTTTCCTTTTACGTGTTAGAACTTAAAACAAAGATTCCAGAACACTTTTTATTTTGTCTATATCTTAAAAAATGATTGAGTTATAGCACTTTGAATTTTTCTTATGGCTGACATTTTGAAACGATCTGATTTTTGTCACGTGATAACACGCGTACTTATGAACCGATTTCAATGAAACTTGGCATGTACATAGTACATACAAATGTCTCGACCGAGTTCGTTGGTCAGCATCATGCGCCATTTTGTTTCAAAATGGCGGCCATTTTAAATTTTTAAAAAAATTTAAAATTTAAAATTAAATGCGAAAAAATTAAAAGTTGAAAAATATTTTCCTTTTACGTGTTAGAACTTAAAACAACTATTCCAGAACACTTTCTATTTTGTCTATATCTTACAAAATGATTGAGTTATAGCACTTTGAATTTTTCTTATGGCTGGCATTTTGAAACGATGAGTTCTGATTTTTGTCACGTGATAACACGCGTACTTATAAACCGATTTCAATGAAACTTGGTATGTACATAGTACATACAAATGTCTCGACCGAGTTCGTTGGCCAGCATCATCCGCCATTTTATTTCAAAATGGTGGCCATTTTAAATTTTTTAAAAATTTAAAAATTTAAAATTAAATGCGAAAAAATCAAAATTTGAAAAATATTTTTCTTTTACGTGTTAGAACATAAAACGACGATTCCAGAACACTTTTTATTTTGTCTATATCTTACAAAATGATTGAGTTATAGCACTTTGAATTTTTCTTACGTCTGACATTTTGAAACGATCTGATTTTTGTCACGTGATAACACGTGTATTTATCAACCGATTTCAATGAAACTTGGCATGTACATAGTACATACAAATGTCTCGACCGAGTTCGTTGGCCAGCATCATCCACCATTTTGTTTCAAAATGGTGGCCATTTTAAATTTTTTTTTAAATTTAAAATTTAAAATTAAATGCGAAAAAAATTAAAAATTGAAAAATATTTTTATTTTTCGTGTTAGAACTTTAAACAACGATTCCAGAACACTGTTTATTTTGTCTATATCTTATAAAATGACTGAGTTATAGCACTTTGAATTTTGCTTATGGCTGACATTTTGAAACGGTCTGATCTGAACGATCCACAATGTTGCTTTAAAATGGCATACACTTTATGATATCGTAAAATTTGGTGACTCTCTAAATCGCTTAAAATAAAATCAGGTTGAATAAAAGATGACTAATTTCTAAAAATTCCTATTAATATTCAGTCTTGACAAAAACTGGTTTCAATCTTATAAAATCACTAATTTTATAAGATTATTTCCACTAATTTGAGCTTAGTGTTTTTGAACAATGTAACTTACCTTAAAATAAATAAATAAATATATAAGTATATGAAAGCTACCTCTTCTTCCCGGCATTGCCGGAAGGACTTTTGGAAAATTACAACTTCTATGATTTATTTACCAATTAAAATAATTGTGTTAAAATTAATATACGTATAGTGTAATTACTTATCTAATGTTTCTTGGAGTTACGTTACTATGATTTACACTGTTAAACTGATTTAAATATTAGATCAGATGTCATAATCATCGAAGTTATCAAAATGAAATAGGTCGTCAGTAATTCAGTATAGCTCAATTGGCATATTACGTAGAGGTCCTGGTTTGGTCACTTTTTCACTCAGCGAGAAAATCACAATTTATTTTAATGTGTTGTTTAATAGTTCTATAAAGGTGCGATTTCAGATGTATTTTATATTTTAAAATTCTGATTCAGATGTAGCATGTTTAGTTTTTGGAAAAAACAAAGTGAAAACTTTAAAGACTCGTCATAACTTTAAAAAAAATTATTTATATTTCAAATCTCATCCTGTTTTATTTATAGCGTTTATTATATTACTAAGCAGTTCTATATATAGAACTATATGATTGATAAGCATGGTGGTTTAAAGAAGGTCACATGTACATTGTCCATGTTTTATTCGGAATCGATTATCGTTAGCTTCCCCAGTTTTAATGCATTACCAGGTTTTAAAGGACCCTCTGTGAAATTTAATTAATTAATTTACTCGTTATCTGCTTATTAACGTTTCATTCTTAAGAATGAAAATTAAATTTTAAAATTTTATTTAAATTCTAATTAAGTCTTATCTTTAGGCTGAAGATAAGAGTTCATTGTAAAGAATAAACAGCGACGTATTTCAAGATGGATTTTTTAAAATTGTTTTACTCGTATATGTGTCTTTGTTAATTAATGCCAGAAAAATGCTCAATTAAATTGAACTGGAGTGTGTGTTTACGAAGTTCAATCAATAAGGTTTACTGTATACTCTCTCGTAAGGGTACATATTTCGAAAGCGATAGTTAAGACTAGAAAAAATATATAAAGAGATTTAGTAATTGTTCATTTTTTTTTTATCTCAGTTTTCGGTTTCAAGGAGTAACAAGCCAGAAATTCCACGTCAAACATAATAAAGGAGATGGTATAACGTTCGTGCTATAACGAAGTTTTAAAAATATTCAGATCTTGCATATATCTTGGTGTAATAATATAATACAGCATTTCTTATAGAGTATAGTAGCCGAAATCTTTTATGTGTCCCTGTAAATACTATGTGCTTTCTACTATAGAAGAAGAAGCTTGTAGTAAAACTCAGCAACGTATATCAATTTCATAAAATGTGAAATAATGTAATGTAATAAAAACGCATCTCAAACAATACTTCTCGCTATACCATTATGTAATGGAATACTTTTGTGTGGCTCTGTAAATTAATTACAAGTATTCTTTGCACCACAAATTGTACAGAATGTATATTTTAATACATATTTCACAAATGCATATGAATTTTATTATGTTCGAAAGAGTGTAACATCATTAACATGCACTTGAAAGTATTTTTTTTCCCATTGGGCATAAGGTAACGGAACACTTTTTATTAACTCTGTAATTAAATTATGTATCCGATTTTCATAAAAGTTGAAATGACATGACAAAACTATGCAACAATTATGTATTTTAAATTTCAAACGATTCAATTGAGTAGTTTTTGCTATTATATGCAGGAGACAGGCAGACGGGACGCCTGAGCATAACTATAGGTTATAAGTATTTTCATAATTACGGACGCATCTAAAAATCCTATGGAACACTGCTCTTTTCTTTCTTTTGTTATTTTTTGTTAAAGTCGCATTTTTAACACTTTCCAAAATAGTTAAAAAGATAGTTATGATAAATAAGGATTTCAGTTTGTCTGTCAGTGTGCTATCTCACGTGAATATACTGGAATCGCCAATAATTGATGTATGGTGTTGAGATTTACTATAGCATGTTCAATACTGAAAATGAAATTTCTACTTTTTATAGTTCGTCTACAGGAACATTCAAAAGAATTCCGTTACATTATGGTCTACGGCAAAAAATCGTTTCTAATGTATTTTAATGATGTTACACTATTTCAAACGCATTGAAACAGATATACAACACCAAACTGCACTACAAAATGTTTAATGTAGAATATAGTTTTTTTTTTGTGCACGAGAAAACTTTATTTTCATTATTGAAAATCAAAAAGGATAAAAAGAAGTTTGTATGTCCAGGCCCTGATTATCGAATAAGCACGAGAAGCAAGTGCTTCTCTGAAAAATTTTTGAAGGGGTCCAAAAATTGAGAAAACAGGGCCCCAAATTTTATATTAAATTGTAATTCCATTTCAAAATGCTATTTTCTTTTCAAATTATCTATCCGACAATACATATTAAAAAATGTTTCTTATAAATAGATTTCATAATAAATTAATTTTCCATATAATAGATCAAATCCAACCAGTCGCAATTCTTCAGTTTGGAACTGTAAAACTACTTCATCCAAAATTATTTTAACTACAACTATTTCTTTTAGAAAGTGGTGATTACAACTACTTTTGAAGAACAGTCATTACATTCATTATCTCCGAGATTGGCCTTTTTTTGTGTGTGAGTGTGTATGTGTGTGTGAATTTAAAATTTTCATCACTTGTTCCTTTTTCCCGTGTATTTGATGCACGACTTTTTTACATTTACAAGGTGCTTTTATAACACGTTTCGCGACATGCATTCGACATGTGAAACCAACAAGCAAATCTTTCGCTTCAAAATCACAATACTAGTTAAAATATATTCTTCTTCTTCTTCTTTTTTTTTTTTTTTTTTTTTTTTTTTTTTGAAAAGTATATCATCATTACGCTCCCCAAGAAATGTAGCTCTAACTTTCTGATTAAAAGCTACTAGGTCTTTGATTTCGCCGCACATATTATGTAACATTGTGCGATTCCTTCCCCGATTCTGTGAAGTTCTCTGTTCTCCACATAGTACATATCTCGCTCCTTGAATATAATGTATTTATTTCTGAGCGAATGTTCCATTGAGATGCAATCTGAGATAACTTTAGCGGTTTCAGTGTAAATTGAATATTTTAGCCCCCTCCTCGTCGCCCCCTAGAGATGCTTATTCAAACATAATATTGATAAGAAATGCTAAATTCGATGGAACTCCGGATGTGAGAGGGTATTTTAAGGATAATTTAGAAAGATGAATTATTTTAAGTTGCGGCGTGTGTAATACATGTTGTGTGCAAGTATATATATGAGTTTCGGGACTTTTTCTAAACGGTTAATCTGGTAAGTTATAAAACTTTAGTGTATGGTGGGAAAAACAAATTTTTATTTCGTTCTTCACTCTAACTTCTCTCTAAGCGAACTGCAATCAAAATTACTTTATCCAAAATTTTGTTAACTACAACTACTTGTTTTAGAAAGTAATAATTACAAACTACTGCTGAAGAACAATGGTGACACTATCTTTGCAGTTAGCAGTTCTTTTATTTTAAGTTAAAAATTTAAAATTTTTTATGGCCCCTTAAATTTTATTTAGAAAAAAATCCATGCTTCAACAAGTGAATCAACAAAAATTCCATTTATCTGCGACCAAAATTTACTTAGATGAGGCTTGTGATACACTGAATTTTATTAGTTTCTAATGTTTATTGGATCTAAAGAGTTTTAGTACCAGAATTTGATACAGATGACAAGGAAATAAAACATTAAATTTATCAATTTCTTTTAACGAAAATAGTAGGCATCGATGCAATTTTTTTTATTTACTTATATATTTTTATTTATTTATTTATTTATTTTTATTTTTATTTGTTTATTTCTTTATTTTAATCAAAAATTAATCTTTTTTATGAATTTAAAATTTTTCATCACTTGTCCCTTTTACCGTGAATTTGATGTAATTTTTTTTTTTTTTAAATTTACAAGTTAATTTCATAACACGTTACGTGACATTTTTTCTTCAAAAGAAACCAACAAGCAACTCTTTCGCTTCAAAATCACAATACTAGTTAAAATATATTCTTCTCTGTTTTGAAAAGTATATCATCATTACGCTCTCTAAGAAATGTAGCTCCAATTTTCGGATTAAAAGCTACTAGGCCTTTGATTTCGCCGCACATATTATGTAACATTGTGCGATTCCTTCCCCGATTGCATGAAGTTCTGTGTTCTCCACATAGTCTCCACTCTCCTCGCTCCTTGAATATAATGTATTTATTTCTGAGCTAATATGCCATTGAGATGCAATCTGAGATAACTTTAGCGGTTTCAGTGTAAAGTGAATATTTTAGCCCCCTTCTTGCCTCCCTTAGAGATGCTTATTTAAACACAGTATTGATAAGAAATGTTAAATTCGCTGGAACTCCGGACGTGGGAGGGTATTTTAAGGATAATTTAGAGAGGTGAATTATTTTAAGTTGCGGTGTTTGTAATACATATTGTGCGTAAGTATAGGTATGAGTTACGTAGCGTTTTCTAATCGGTTAATCTGGTAAGTTATAAAACTTTAGTGAGTGGTGGGAAGAACAAATTTTTATTTTATTTTTCATTCTTCGTTCCTTTTGAGTGAACTGCGATCAAAATTACTTTATCGAAAATTTTGTTAACTACAACTGCAACTAGTTGTTTTAGAAAGTAATAATTACAAACTACTGTTGAGGAACAATAATTACATCATCTTCGCAGTTAGCAATCCTTTTTTTTTTTTTTTTTTAAGTTACGAAAATTAAAATTTTATGAGAGTTCCCTTTAACTTTATTTAGAAAAAATTCTATGCTTTTACAAGTATAACATCAAAAATTCCATTTTTCTGCGACCAAAATTTACCGAAATGAGACTTGTGATACATTAAATTTCATTAGTTTTCAATGTTTTTATTATTATTATTATTACTTAAAGTTACGTTTTCACGTTTTAGTGCCAGAATTTAATACAGATGACAAGGAAATAAAACATTAATTTTGTCATTTTCTTTTAACGAAAGTAGTAGGCACTGGTGCGAGTTTATTTATTTATTTATTTATTTAATTTGTTTTTATTTTATTTTATTTATTTTTATTTTATTATAATTATTTTTTTGCCGAAGGATATAGTTTTTACCTTAAGTTTTCCTTAGTTATGTCTTTTCGTATTTTATAACTTTCAGGGTGAAAATCTTCTGTTTTCTGGCAAATTTCTGCTTTAAAAAATGCCATCTAAATTCTATCCTTTCTTAACAAAAATTTCACTACTCAATTTGTCTCCTTCAGCGTACATAATTTAAAATCTTTAAATTACCGTATTTACTCGTGTATAACGCGCACTTTTTCCCCCAAAATTAGGGCAAAACTCTTAGGTGCGCGTTATACATGGAATATTTTTTTTTTTTACTGTTGGAGAAATCACACGATATAAATATGAAACAAGAAATTTTTCAAACAAGACATTAAAACTCAGAAAATGTTTCTTAATTGAAGTATTACAGTATCTTTATTTTACTCCTTGCAGTTTTTTTGTACTACAGAGCTAGCAACATTTTTCAAACACTAATTAGCAATTCTCATTACCGTCACTTTCTCCTACTTCTCGCCATTCACTTAATACCCGAAGTCTAAAAATGCATTTTTGTCTTATTTTCTGACCTGATGTCTTATTTTCTGACCCCTCCGCACCGGAACTTCTGCTTTTCTTTATTTCACCTACCCGGGATAGCTGCTTTTACAATGGGTATTTTGACTATTAGAAAGATTCACATGCGCTTGGAGAGAAAATACTTTAGTGCGACGAAATCTTAATGCAAATTCAGAGTCATTTCATTTATAACAGTAGAACTGTGCAATCAATCATCTTAACTAACCAAACAACCAAATACAGGGTGTCCAGCAAATAACACCCTGATCTCAAAATTAAATTTCTCAAAAAGAAAGATCGATAGTAATATGCGGTAAACGATTTTTTCATTAAGTAAGCTGTAAAAATCTTATACAGAAATTTCAAACAGTGAATATTTTGAAACAAAATGCGTTCTGATTGCATAGAATGCTTTGATTTGACATTTTTCTTGTTTTAGATTGCCTGCAGAGAAATAATTTTTCAGCTTACAGTGCAATATTTTAAAGATTTTTCGAAGTAAATTTTTAGAATTTCGAAATTTCAAAAATTTAATATAAAAAAAACTATGAAATATGGCACTTTAAACCGAAAAACACATTCTCTGGCAGCAATCTAAAGCAAGAAAATGTTAAATCAAAGCATTTTTTACAATCAGAGCACAATCTTTTCAAAATATTTACCGTTCGAAACTTTTGTATAAGATTTTTACAGCTTATTTGATAAACAAACCGTTTATTGCATAATTCTATTGATCTTAGTTTTTGAAAAATTTAATTTTGAAATCAGGGTGTTATTTACTGGACACCCTGTATGAAGTATAAACTATTTTAGTTATTAATTGCTTATAACAGATACTTCCTGGTGCCTTTTAGACTGAAAGATGACAGCACAGACAATCTGCTCATCGAGTTCACTGCTGAACTTTCAGAATTAGTTAAAATTCGATTCACATATTAAATAACAGTCGATCTGCCAAATCATATCTTAGTGTAGAAAACACCTGAAAACTCGAATTTGGCGGTTGACTCGTAGGTTTACCATTGTGTTTTCCTGCTCCCAGTCCTTCATGGTTTCATACTTTTGGGTGCAGGAAAACATAATGGTAGAAACTACATATCAACCACTAAATTTGGGTTTTCGGGACAAAGCAGACTAAGTTATGACTAAGCAGATCGATTGCTGTTTTAATACGCGAATCGAATAACCAATTTAAAAATTTCATCTGAGAACTCGACGAGGTGGTTGTATGTGCTGCTGCCTCCCGATGTATATGCGAACTTATACTTTCGCCGTTCCAAAAGTGGGCTACTTGTGCACCAATAGTTTGCTCCTGGCCCACTATTGGTTTTCGATTCTCATATCTATAAGAACTAGCATAAAGCAAATGTACCTATATTATATCCGTATCAATAGTGGACCATTATTTTTTAACTTTTAAAAGCAAGTCCAAAATACAACTGTGAAAAACGATTAAAAGAAATCTGATTGACGAACATCTTAAATATTAACTTTAAACTGTTTGAAGGAATTGTTCATTTTTCTGCTAATACATTTGTTTATTTTCTAGAATGTCTTCAAAAATAAATCTTTGATTTTCAATAGAGGTTTCGTTAAGATATAAGTTTTTATTTCAAATATTGATTCTTTAACATTGTGTTGTATTTTAAATTAAACTACACTGTACAAAATTCGTTCTAATGTTACTCCAGTATCGATGTAACGTATTCGGTGTAACGTTTGATGGTTGTATTTCTACCACAATTTTATGAAGTAATTTAACCGATATAACTACGTTACATTATAATAATATGAATTTTGGTGTTTTCAAACTTTTATGGTGTAATATTACACAAGTTATATAAATTTAAATTACATCAATTATATCCGTAAAATTACAGCATAAAATTGGTAGAAGAATAGTAGCATTAATTTTATGGCATAACGTTACACCATTTTTTTTACAGTACGCTGTTGATATATTCTATTGCATTGTAAACAATTTGTTGGATAAGCGAAAATTTGAAGATATGCATCAGAAGTTTATACTAGGCCCACTACTTGAGCATAAAAAAATAAAAACTTTCAGGTTTATTATTATTATTATTCCAAAGAATATATTTTGAAACTGAATGTTAATTCTAATATATGGAGGTAAGATTAGGCTAAAAAAATATATGTATCTTTTGGCATTCACAAATACTTTCATAGTAATTACATAAATTTCCTAAAGTGACTCACTATTACCTTAATACTACTTTTTATTTATTTATTTTTGTTTTTCATTTTCTGTTTATTTATCATATTATTTGGAGCACATTTTCTTGATCTGTAAATCTTGAACTCCTTAGTATTCCGCAATGCATTTTCAAGGAGTCCCTAAAAATGCTTCATACACTTTTATTAAGCATTTGCATAATGGTTGTTGTTCATTTATAAATCTTAAATCTATATCTTTGGAAAAATCATATTCAAAATGATTGTTGTAATTTGTTATTTAAAAAAAAAAAAAACTAACTTATTTAGATTTTTCGAAGTCTACGTTAAATCATAAGATGAAATACTATATTCCGCATAGAAAATACGCTAAATGAACTTTAAAAATCGCAGCATTTTACTTAAAAGGCGATAATAATTTTTAATAATTTCGGCTTGAAATCCCGCGAGCATTGTCAGAGGATATTTTTATTATTAATTGTTGTTTCATTTCAAACACGCCCTTTGTTTGAAACGAGGGTGTCTATAATTGTTAGGATAGCTGAAACTAGAAGAGGGAAATAAGTTATTTTCTCAAGATCCCCTGATGCATTTATCACTTTCCAATATTTATGTACTAGCTATACTCAACTCAATACACAAACGTCTCCATATTCTGTGTCACCGACCTCGGAACTCAAAAACTTTACTAATAGTAAAACCTAGAATTATAGTTCAGAAAATTTTATCTTCCTTTCTACTTCTTTTATTATTACTATTATTATTACTGTAGACATTTTGTAAAATTTTTGTTAAATATTTTGATTTCCTTTCGGTTGTTACTCTGTGCCAAAGTTAAACAATTCATTATATTGAAATTATCAATTAAAAGATTTTAAATATAATTTTGTTTTGCTTTTAAACAATAGTCAAAAATTAGAATTCAGTCTGGCTCTTTAAACAAAAAGATGTTTTTTAAAAAAGCTTCATATTTTAAAGACTTTATGGATGAGATTAGAATGTTATATTTTCGCAGGGTTAAAATTAAAGCCTGCGATTTAATTAGTCATTTTGTACAATATTTTGTTAACTATTTTGATTTCCTTTTAGCTGTGCCAAAGTTAAACAATTCATTATATTAAAATTATCAATTAAAAGATTTTAAATATAATTTTAATTTTGTTTTAAAATAATAGTCGAAAATTAGAATACAAATTGGCTCTCTAAATAAAAAGATGCTTTGAAAATAAGTTTCACATTTTAAAGACTTTATGTATGAGATTAGAATATTATATTTTCACAAGGTTTAACAGCACTTAATTTTTTATTTGCAATTTAAAAAGGCAATTTTTACTTAAGATTTTGTGTGTGTGTGTGTGTGTGTGTGTTAGAAATTAAACAAAGCTCGTTTATTAAAAAAACTAAATAAATAAAAAAGCCTAACTGATTTTATTTTTCCGATCTTTGTATTTTTTCTTTCCTTGTGGTTTCTCAGAATCATAAAGCAATTTTTACCACGTGTCTCCAAAAAGACGGGTTTATTGGAAAGTTTATATTATACTCTTCAGACATAAAGGTTTATTTATGTACTTTTTAAAATTTCAGTTATGGATTTATATTAACAAACTGATAACTAAGAAAAATTGAACAGTGAAAAAAAATTAAAATTTATTTTTAGTACATAAAATTTGATGGTACATGGGGACTCAATAAGTACATTTTTTGACATTTTCTTGGGATTTTTTTTTTATTATTTTATTTCACATATTTGCATTGCAAAACCATTGAAAAACATAAAATAAATAGATATTTAAAATTTTTTTATTTGTTATGGACTAATATTACAAATGGCATCTTAACGCACACTAAAATTATTTCAGTTTTCATTTGTGTATTTTTTGTATATTTTTCTTGCAAGCCATTTTTATATAACACATAGCTCATAAAATGCGCTATAAGAAACAAAATGCTATTTTGTTTAGTTCTGCTATGGCTCCATTCACAGAAATTTCTCTCTTTTTTTTAACGTTATTTATATACAGTCGCTTCTCGTTAATTCAACTCGTCAGCTCCATAAGAAACATTCGAATTATCCGAAGTTCGAATTACGGAAAATAGGAAATGATAAAATGCTTAATATGGTACATTACAAAAGAATTAATGTTATAGTGTTTTTTAAATTTATTTCGTCTGTTATCATTAGAATATGATTTAATATTAAATTAGAATGTATAAATACATAAACAAATTAAAAGATTAGAAACAAGCACAATGGAAGAAAAATTTAAAGTGCCACTGATGGACAGATGGAGCACTAAGAAAGTGGATATCTAATGCATTGGATTATATGTATACTCGTTCGGAACAATTTTCACAAAAATCAGAGAAATAAAGTTATTCAAATGATCTGAAATCCGTGAGAAAGAAAAGAAAAATGAAAAATCGGAATTCTCGTTAGTTCGAATTAAACGAAATCGAGAAAAAATGAGTTCGAATTAACGAAAATTTTTAACGTTATTCTTCCATTGAAAATTTCGGGACTTCATGTTTAGTTCAAATTAAACGAAGATTCGAATTATCCAAATTCGAATTAACGAGGGTCGACTGTAAGTGGAAAAAAAATAATTATAAAGATGTGTATTCTGTGAGATACATCAGGTCTAAAAAGTTTTTTGTTTAAAACGAGGGTGTCTTTAATTTTTAGGATAGCTGAAATTAGAAGATGGAAATAACTTATTTTCTTAAGACCCAATGATGCTCTTTATCACTTTCCAATAATTACATACTATCTATACGCTATTAATACACAAACGTCTCTACATTCTCTATCACCGATCTCGGAACCTTCCCTTATAAATTTCAAACATACTGTCAAAAATTTTACAAAAAATAAAACCTAAAATTACAATTATGAAAATTTTATCTCCCTTTCTACTTCTTTTATTATTATTATTATTATTACTGTTAGTCATTTTGTACAGTATTTTGTTAACTATTTTGATTTCCTTTTGGCTGTTCCAAAGTTAAACAATTCAGTTTATTAAAACCATCAATCAAAGGATTTTAAATATATTTTTAGTTTTGCTTTTAAATAATAGTCGAAAATTAGAATACAGTCTGGCTCTTTAAATAAAAAGATGTTATGTTAAGAAGTTTCACATTTTATCTCCCTTTCTACTTCTTTTATTATTATTATTACTACTGTAGTCATTTTGTACAATTTTTTGTTAAGTATTCCGATTTTCTTTCTGTTGTTAATCTGTGCCAAAGTTTAACAATTCATTACATTGAAATTATCAATTAAAAGATTTTAAATATAATTTTAGTTTTGTTTTTAAATAATAGTCGAAAATTAGAATACAGTTTGGCTCTTTAAATAAAAGGATGCTTGGAAAAGAAGTTTCATATTTTAAAAACATTATGGGTAAGATTAGAATATTACATTTTCACAAGGTTTAACAGTACTTAATTTTTTATTAGAAATTTAGAAGGGCAATTTTTACTTAAGGTCATTTTTTTGTGTGTAAGAAGTTAAACAAACCCCGTTTATTAAAAAAAATAAAAAAGGCCTAACTGTTTTTATTTTTCCGATCTTTGTATTTTTTCTTTCCTTGTGGTCTTTTTTTTTTTTTTTTTTTTTTTTTTTCTTTTTTTGGAATCATAAAGCAATTTTTACCACGTGTCTCTAAAAAGACGGGTTTGTTGAAAAATTAATATTATCCTCTCCATACCCAAGGGTTCATTTATTAACTTTTTTAATTTTCAGTAATAGATTTATATTAACAAACTGATAACTAAAAAATATTGAACAACGAAAAAAATTAAAAATTATTTTAGTACATAAAATTTAATGCTACATGGGGACTCAATAATTACATTATTTGACATTTTCTTGTTATTTTTTTTAAATTTTATTTCGCATGTTTGCATTGTAAAAGCATTGAAAAACATAAAATAAATAGCTATTTAATTTTTTTTTCATAATTAATAGACTAATATTACAAATGGCATCTTAACGCACAGTAAAATTATTTCAGTTATCATTCTTGTACTTTTCGTATATTTTTCTTGTAAGCCATTTTTATGAAACACATAGCTCGCACTAAAATACGTTATAAGAAACAAATTGCTATTTCGTTTAGTTCTGCTATGGCTCCATTCACACAAATTTATCTTTTTTTAACATTATTTACGAGTATATACAGTTGCCTCTCGTTAATTCAACTCGTCAGGTCCATAAGAAACGCTCGAATTATCCGAAGTTCGAATTATGGAAAATATGAAAGGAAAACATGCTTAATATGGTGTATTACAAAATAATTAATCTTATAGTGTTTTTTTATCGTCTGTTATCATTAGAATATACCTTAATATTAAACTAGAATGTATAAATACATAAACTAATTAAAAGATTACAAACAAGCACAATGGAAGAAAATTTTAAAGTGCCACTGATGGACAGATGGAGCACTAAGAAAGTGGATGTCAAATGCATTGGATTATATGTATATTCGTTCGGAACAATTTTCACAAAAATCAGAGAAATAAAGTTATTCAAATGATCTAAAATCCGTGAGAAAGAAAAGAAAAATGAAAAATCGGAATTCTCGTTAGTTCGAATTAAACGAAATCGAGAAAAAATGAGTTCGAATTAACGAAACTTTTTAGCGTTATTCTTCCATTGAAAATTTCGGGAATTCATGTTTAGTTCGAATTAAATGAAGATTCGAATTATCCGATTTCGAATTAACGAGAGTCGACTGTAAGTGGAAAAAAATAATTATAAAGATGTGTATTTTGTGAGATACATCAGGTCTAAGAAATTAGAAGATGGAAATAACGTATTTTCTCAAGACCTCCTGATGCTCTTTATCACTTTCCAATATTTATATACTAACTATACTCTATTAATACACAAACGTCTCTACATTCTCTATCACCGACCTCGGAACCTCTCCTTATAAGTGTCAAACATACTGTCAAAAATTTTACAAAATAAAACCTAAACTTACAATTCTGAATATTTTATCTTCCTTTCTACTTCTTTTATTATTATTATTATTATTATTACTGATAGTCATTTTGTACAATATTTTGTTAACTATTTTGATTTCCTTTTGGCTGTGCCAAAGTTAAGCAATTCAGTTTATTAAACCCATCAATCAAAGGATTTTAAATATAATTTTAGTTTTGCTTTTAAATAATAGTAGAAAATTAGAATACAGTCTGGCTCTTTAAATAAAAAGACGTTATGTTAAGAAGTTTCACATTTTATCTCCCTTTCTACTTTTTTTATTGTTATTATTATTACTGTAGTCATTTTGTACAATTTTTTGTTTTGATTTTCTTTCGGTTTTTAATCTGTACCAAAGTTTAACAATTCATTATATTGAAATTATCAATTAAACGATTTTAAATATAATTTTAGTTTTGATTTTAAATAATAGTCGAAAATTAGAGTACAGTTTGGCTCTTTAAGTAAAAGGATACTTTGAAAAGAAGTTTCATATTTTAAAAACATTATGGGTAATATTAGAATATTATATTTTCACAAGGGTTAAAAGCACTTAATTATTTATTAGAAATATAGAAGGGCAATTTTTACTTAAGGTCTTTTTTTGTGTGTAAGAAGTTAAACAAAGCCTGTTTATTATAAAACATAAAAAAACCTGACAGTTTTTATCTTTTTGATCTTTGTATTTTTTCCTTCTGTTTTTTTTTTTTTTTTTTTTTTTTTTTTTTTCAGAATCATAAAGCAATTTTTACAGCGTGTCTCCAAAAAGACGGGTTTGTTGGAATATTTATACTTTTTAAATTTAATAATTTAATTAAATTAATACTTTTTAAATTTTCAGTTACGGATTTATATTAACAAACTAATAACTAAGAAAACTTGAGCAGCGAAAAAAAATATTTTTAGTACATAAAATTTGATGAAACATGGGGACTCAAACATAGGACATCATTTGATTTTTCATATGACACACGTTATATATATATTTATTTTACTTGGGTTTTTATTTCTATTTTTTTTTAACCATTGAGCAACTCGTGACACAATTTTGGTAGTTGAATGATTTTGTATCGTTACATATAGAAATTTTACGTGTTAGAATTTCTGTTGTTTCTCTCAATTATTGCTTTTAACATATTTCGATGAAATTTTTTGAACAACATGTCTATTCGGAACACTTTTCTAAAAGACTGTTGAGTGCATCACCTTAATAATTAACAAATTACACTGATTCTAACAATAAAAATCCGTCGTTTTAAAACATATTATGATTTCATTTAATTATTTTAATTATATTTACCATTGGATTACATTTCTCTGGATATTTTCTTTTTGTTTTTGCTTAAGGGTACATATAAAAAAACATATTGACTAATTTTGAAACTTAATTGAAACTTAATGACTTTTTTTTAAAAAATTCATTCAACTAGCCAATAAATGATTCTTCGTTTGTATACTTTAGTCATTTTGAGCAATTTTTTCTGCAAATATTTTAATATTTTCCTATTTGTCATTCTGCTTCACAGTTTAACGCTTGTTTTAATTTATGAATTAAAGGTTGTTAAATTTACAACAAGGTAACTTTTTATATAAAAAAAATTATAATTGTTTAAGTTTTTTCTGAGCATTTCTTTAAAGTTACTTTGTTTCTTTAAACCTCACTCAACCAGCCAATGATCAATTCTTCTTGAATACACTTTAGTCATTTTGTGCAATTTTCTGTAAATATTTTAATATTTTCCTATTTGTCATTCTGCTTCACAGTTTAATACTTGTTTTTATTTATGAATTTAAAGTTACTACATTTTAAAAGGTAACTTTTTATTAAAAAAATTTTATGATTTTTATTTTTTTGAGCAGTTTTTTTAATTTGACTTTGTTTTGTTAAATCTCATTTAACCAGTTAATCGTCGCGCCCGAGGCATCCACAGGCTACAAGCTTCACGGCTTTTATTCAAAATTGTTTGATTCTCACCAGTTTTATAAAATAGTGTAGTTGGTTTCATTCTGGTATCAGTTTACAAGCCATTAAAGAAGAATATTTTTTTTTTCAAAAAAGTGGTGGCAATAATGAAATTGAATTTTTGATACGTAATTTAATGCGGCTATTAAGGGGTTAACCAGCCAAAAAATAATTCTTCTTTTGTATACTTTAGTCATTATTTGCAATTTTTAGTAAATATTTTAATATTTTCCTATTTGTCATTCAGCGTCAAAGTTATAACACTTTTTTTTATTTATGAATTAAAATTTTTTTAATTTTACAAGGTACTTTATATATATATAAATTATGTTTGTTTGTTATGTTTGTTATGTTTGTTGGGGGGGTTAGCATTTTTTTAAAACCTCATTCAACAGTCAATCAACGATTCTTCTTTTGTGTACTTTAGTCATTTTGTGCAGTTTTTTTTTTTTTTTTTTTTTTGGTAAATATTTTAATCTTTATCATTCTGCGTCACAGTTTAACACTTGTTTTATTATGAATTAAAAGTTGTTAAACTTAATTTTACCTTAAAAACATTGTTTAAAAGAATTGGAATTGACATCTGGTTGTTTAAAAAGATATGTTAAAATGTAGTCAATAGTTTAAAAAATATACGCTAAAGAATGTTTTTTATCTTCAATAAGATTTAGCCATACTCGATTTTTTATCGCCAAAATTAGCGAAACACTTTTTTACTTGATTTTTTTTTTATTTGGAAGATAAACAAAACTCGTTTGTTAGAAGATGGAAAAAAAACTACTTTCTTTTTTCAGATATTTTCTTTTTTTCTCGTGATTGCTTCAGAATAACAAAGCGGATTTTATAAAGAATTTTTCAGCGTTCTTTAACCCAAGCATTATTGAATAAAGCTTAGTTTATTAGTTTTAACTTGAAATTCGAAAAAATTATACGAAGTTTCATGACGATTATGGTACCAGCACTTTTACAAAAAATCATAAACTGCGTAACTTGATTGAAAAAAAATCAAGGCCTCAAATTCTAAATGCCTCCAGGGGACCTTTTACATAATAATGATGATGAGTTATGGAACTAATCAAACAAACTTTTACTTTAAAACAGTTATAGGATTACTCTTACTGTTAAAAAAATTATATGTTATACGTCTGTAAAGCACTCAACTATAGTCTATTTTACTATTGCTACCTACAGTTATTTCATTATCTCAATTATTTTTTGTTACTTTTATTTATTGTATAATTGTTCTGTAATTTTAAATAAACATTGCTGGGTGGCGCTTGTTGAGCTCAAACCAATCGGTAGGCCTCCCCACCTGACTGAATCTAAATCTGACGATTATGGTAACAAGCTGAATCTTTCACGTACCAAAATAAGAACCAAGTGTTTTATTGTTATTATTGTTAATATTATTATTGGATATTTCACATTCTAATTTATTATAGAAGTTTTACGGCTTTTATGAAGAGTTTTTGAATCGGTAAATAAGACAGTAGTATGTAAGTTTTGCATGCAAAACAATTTTCTTACACTAGACTGACTTGAATACAGGGTCGGATTCATAAATAATGAGCCTCACTTTATTTTGACACTAGCGTACTACGAAGGAAAATTAAATGTAATTTAACAAAAAGAAAAAAGTGGAAGATTAAATACATAATACAATGAAAATACAAATACTTAAAAATTTAATATTTTAATAAACTTTCCCGCTTTATAAGTTATAAAGTAATGCATGCCTTGAAATAGAAACGATTTATTCTTCGTAATTCGATGCATTAAAATTATAAAAAAAAAAAAAAAAATATATGTATATTTTTCTTTTTATCTATAAACGCCTGAGGCTATTCAGTGTGTCCATCATTATTCCGACGGTAAATTTTGTGCGAGAAGGTATAAAAAATAGCTTTTGATAAGCTCTTAAAAAATAAATAAATAAATAAATAAATAAATAAAAATATAAATAGTCGGTCAAGTTGACACTTTATCTATAAAATAAAAATAATTGAGAAAAAAAAAGTTTTCTTTTTTTAATTTTCTGGATTAATATACTTTGACGTAGGAGATAAATTCTTTCCATTTAAAATTAATGACACCGCAAAAATTTTATAATCTCATGACAAAATTCATCATTTAAAATAACAAAAAACTCACCTTTAAGAGAGGTTACTTCGATTAAAATTTCCCAAATTCAATTGTTCGGGGGAGGGGGGGGAGCATATGTGAAAGAAAAATTACATTTTAGGACTTTTAAAACAAGTCGCAGAAAACAATTCCTATAATTACGGCGGTTATTATAAACTAGCTGGCTTCGCCCGCTAACGAGACCCTCTTTTTAAAATAGAATCTCAAAGCGAACGAATCTGGAAGCATGACCCCGGTGCTTACGGCACTATGTAGCAGGTGTGTTGCGCACGCAATGTAGAGCCCCTCTTTTTAAACAAATCTCTAATTTATAGACAAATGTGGAAAAGAACCAGCCTGGAACCGAGTGTTTTCAGTATAAGCAATGTTTGATCTTTCTGAAATATAAACCGACAAAATTTTTGCACATTTCTGAATACATTTTTGTTCAGAAATGAATAAATTTGGCAGGTTATCTTATTTAATACAGCTTCCGGGGGGATACGGCGTATAACCCCGCATAGTCTCCACTACATCCCTGCCGAAAACCTGATTTTTTTTTTCTTTTTTTACAAAATGCTTGTATGTTTATGACACAAAATTTGTGGGTGTTGTATCTCAAGAACTAATGAATGGAATTCAAAAAAATTTCAGATTAATTTAGTCCTTCATATAAACTAGTGCGGATTACTTTTTGATAAAATGCCCCAACATGTGGCTCTACTATGTCGTCTTTTTCACGATTTCGCAGTAGCTATATTTCAAGAACTAGTGGACGGATTTTCATAAAATTTCAGATTTTGGTATAAATCTCCCATCAGGTGGCGCTGCTATGCGGCATTATTCATGAATATTTCAATAGCACTATCTCAGAAACTAATGCACGAATTTTCATCAAACTTCAGATTCAGTTAGTCCCTGATATAAATTAGTGCTGTTTAGTTTTTGGAATAAATTCTCCACAGGTGGCTCTTCTATCCTAATTTTTTTTCGATTTCCGCAATGGTTCTATCTCAAAAACAAACGCATGAATTTTTATCAAACTTTTATTCAGTTAGAACTTGACATAAAGTTTTGCTGATTAAATTTTGGTGTACATCATCTAACTGGTGGCGCTGCTATGCTTTATTTTTCTAGATATACTAATATGTATGAAGTAGAAGAAATTTTTGAGATTGTCACATTCGACTAGTTTAGATTTAAGAAGGTGTCTGACCAATAAAAGAAATAATGGTATTCCTTACCATTATTTGGTTGTTAATTTATTTTATAAAAATGAAGTTAAACAGTTTTCCTTAATATTAATGGAGATTATTAATGGAGATTAAGGAAGATATAAATACGCAAAGTTTAGTTTCATAATATCATGTTTATTTATACTAAGAAATGAAATTGGAAATAAATAGTTCAAAAATCTTTTATGCATATTCGTTTAAAAACCATTTCTATAAAATAAATTAAGTTTGTCATAAATAATTTAAATTAAGAAAGGGTAATAACTTAAAAGTTCATGATCTTTCCTAGTTCGGTAAAAATACTTCAGAATTAATGAAAAATGATTACGGACACATTCACGCATAACAACTGAAATTGAAAATGCATTATCCCTGTTTCTAGATATTTTTCCTAGGTGATGAATAATAATACACTTTAGAAATTATTAGTGAATAGAATTGCATCGTAACAGAAGAAATAGAAATGTTTGTGACAATAATTAAAAACATAATTTTAGAAGAAAGAAAATCACAACGAATTTAATTTATTTTAAAAGAAAATTTCAGAGGGAAAAAATCATATTATTGAATTACCATCTTTATTATATTCATACAATAAGTGAAAATGCTGATAAAGAAAATGAGTAAAGTGTGGCATATAGTGGCGATAAGCAAGTATCCCTCTATACATAAAATAAATAAAATAAAATAGAAGTCATCATTATAAAATACAGTAGAGCCCCGCTAATTCGGACCCCGCTAATCCGGATCAGTTTGGCCAATTTTTCTTAAGTTTAAGAAGTGATTGGCTAATTTCCATAACATTAACTTGTTTCATCGTCGTATTCTGGGTTAAAAAAAACTTTTTTCTGAAGTCTTTTCGGAAGAATACCTTAAGTTTTCTTATTTAAACTCTTTGATGTTATGTTTATGCGTGATCGTACGGCTCGCAAAAGGTATAAAAAAAAACTGACACAGCAGAAAATTACAAACTTTTTTTATTACTAAGTAAACATTTTTACTATCTGTAAATATTCAATAAGTTTAACATAAAGGTGATTTTCGGTAAGTATGTTTTATTTTAATTCATTTTTTTTTTCTAATTCTCCGGGTAATCCGGATTTTCAATAATCCAGATTAGGTCTGGCCCCAAGTAATCCAAATTATCGGGGTTTTACTGTATGTATGTTTAATGTGTTCATGTGTGTAGAACCGGTAAAACATTTAAAATATTTGACCGGGAGGCGGCAGCACAGACAATTACCTCATCGAGTTCGTGGATGAAGATATAGGATTAATTGAATCTCGATTCGCATATTAAAACGCAATCGGTATCTTGGTGGAAAACTCCTACAAACCCGATTTTACCGGTTGACTCATAGGTTTACCACCGTGCTTTCCTGCACTCAAAAATATGAACACATGGAGGGAGGATCGGGAGCAGAACAACATAATGGTAAACCTATGAATCAACCGATAAAATCGGATTTTTAGGTGTTTTCCGTCAAGATACGGATAGGTAGACTGACTGCGTTTTAATATGGGAATCGAGATTTAAGGGTGTATTCGAAGAAACGTTTTTCCACCTTCAGCAGCTCGAAATTTTCCTATACAATTTCAGACACATTTTTAAAAGTAGAAACATGAAATTTGCTGAGGGGATTTTTTGAAGGGACGTATAAGGTGCCGTGTGATTTTTTTTACGCTCAATTCATTAGAATTTGATTTATAAGCAATTAACTTCTCAGGAAGACCCTTTTTTTCGTTCCCAGATCTCCTACTTCGGAAAAATCGGTTCAAATTGCCGTTTTTGATTGCTTTTTTTGCAATATTTTGTGCACTTATCAAAGAATCGACCTTCACGGCACCTTGTGCACTTTCTAAATAAGAGAATCTGTGAGTTTGATGCGTTTGAGAGCAAAAGTGAATTAAAAAATAAATCAGAAAACAAGCAGTTTGAATCGAAATACACCCTTAACTAATCCTACACTTTCACTCGTGAACTCGATGAAATGATTGTCAATGCTCCCGCCTCCCGGTCTATAAATATATACTCTCAAAAATGAACAACTACTTACTGCATTTTTATATAAATGCAGTTATTTATTTATTTATTTATTTTTATAGGATAGTTGAGGTCGATCTGTAATATGGCTATTTTTTACTTTTCCGATTTCGGTAGCAGATTTTAATAAAAGTACTTTCTCGAAACAATTTTAAAACTGAAAATACCTTTAAAAAAGAAAGAAAAATCTGCAACCAAAATCGAAAATGTAAAAGTCACATTAAGGGTGTATTTCGATTCAAACTGCTTATTTTCCGATTTATTTTTTAATTCACTTTTGCTCTCAAACGCATCAAATTCGCAGATTCTCCTTTTTAGAAACTTTATAAGGTGCCGTGTCTGTCAATTTTTTGATAAGTATAAAAAATATTACAAAAAATGCAGTCAAATTTGGCCTTTTGATTCGCATTTTATGAAGCGGGAGATTGAGAACCAAAAAAAAAAAGGATCTTACTGAGAAGGTAATTGTTCATAAATTAAATTGTAATGAATTGAGCGCAAAATGACATCACACGGCACCTTATAGTCTCTTCAAATATCCCCTCAGCAAGTTTCATGTTTTTGCTTTTCTGCACGTCTGAAATTGCATCAGAAAATTTCGAGCTGTTGAGGGTGGAAAAGCCTTATTTCGAATACATCCTTAACGATTGAGTCGTATCGGCTATCGTATTAAAAAATCATTTGAAAATATTGAAATTTAACCGAGAAATTCGAAAACAATCTGTTCATTGATTGAACATTAATACTGAGTGAGTGTTTTCAAGTGAGGTGAAGAGCCCCCCATGAGAGAAAACTTCAACTAAATAAAAAGACCCATTTGCTAATGGTAATCCTAAGGACGAATTTATAAAGATATCTCGTTGCCTTTCATTATTTTTTTAAAATATTTATTTATTTTATTTTTATTATTATTATTTTAGCACGGGATAGCAGAGATGAATCTGTACAAAGACGGATCTTCACTTTTTTTATTTTGTTTATAAATATTTTTAATGCGGACACTTTTATTTTCGGAATCTGTTTGCACAATGAAAACATATTCATAAAAAATATCAGCAAAGTCGAAAAAGTTAAAAACGGCTTGAATAGAGATCGATCTCAGCTATTCAATGCAATAAAATAGTTTAAAAATATTGAAATATGAACCCGAGATATCTTTATAAAATTCGTCCACAGCATTAGCATTAGCGAACGGGCCTTTTCATTTGACTGAAGTAGCCTCTTAATGGAAATGGCCAACAACAATTAAAATTCCTCACTAATTTAATAAAATAGTAAATAAATAACATGCATTCTGTGATTTTGTAGAACCCACTTATAAAAATAATAGATCATGAAAACAAACATGCTTTCTCATTCAGACATTAACTTAAGAATTTCTGTATGCCTATGCCAAGAATACACAGGAGAGACTAAATGTACACAAGACGCAGAATTAATAAGAAAACAAAGTGTAATAAAACAAAATGTTTATTTACAGAATATATTTACAAAAGTATTGTTACAAAAAATTGTCGAAAGGAAAAAAACTCGAAAAAGCTACTGTTTATAGCAATTAACGAGGGATCACATGCTTCGAAGATTGAACTTTGGCATTAAATTTAGTCAACATATTTATTCATACGTTTCATCAAATATTCAATTATTTGCCATTAAATTTAATCAAAATATTTATTCATCTATTATGCTTCAGCAAATATTCAATTATTTGCAATATTCAATTGCGTTAATTTATTTTACCTTTAATAATAATGAATATGGATAAAAATTTATATCTATTAATAGGCCTGAATGGCCTGCCAAGACTTGCCTTACAAGACTATCTTGCCATAATCTACAAACAAAATTATATACAGGGTGATCTTGAAATCATGGCACAAACTTTAAGAAATGGTAAAACATACTCTGACAATAATTTATTATACAGGAACGTATGAGCTCAAGTGACAAGTTGAGGCACAAACACAGGAAAGACATATCAAAGAAACGTTTATTGGAGTGTCATTGACGAGTACTATTGTTTATAGCATACTGTTTTCAAAATTGTGTTAACAAACAATCATGCATGTCTGGAAGTGTCAATGATACAATTGGGGTACAGATTCAAAGATGCTGGGTATATCAAGCACATGTGCAGCAGCAACAGGTATTCAAGCAACAGGATTGTAAAGAGTGTCAATTAGAGTAACATTAACGAAACTCTTCAGTTGTTTCCATAAGAAATAATCAATTGTCAATAAATCGGGAAATTTGGGTGTTGACTGAACTTAATTATCTTCGACCCAGAAATGCCGTGTGAAACTCGCGAAATAATCTATAATTCCATCTAATGGCAACAAGTAGAGACAATACGCAATCTCCCAAAAGCCCTTTTTTCGACAAGGACTTGGTGATGCAGACTTTTTTTCTTTGAACAGAAATTGCTAATTTAACAATCATATATACATCTACTTCTCGACATTTTCACTTGCCCCAAGTGTTCGTGCGGATCTTTATCCATCGAAGCAAAATTTAAGCTCCATGACCGCACTATATAAACATTTAAATATGTATTATTATATGCCTATTATTTAATCAAAACATATATATTTAATCCCTTAGTCTAAATTCAAGAAGCAACTACTATTAACAGTCCAAGAGCCGACCGCACAAAATCCTAAGTCATCAAACACAAGAAAAAACCATTTATATTATGGAAGAGTAGTCATAGGTGAATCTAACGATCCATGTCTGTCGGAAGTGAAGTGGTGCATAACCCAAAAATTATTACCACTAGTGGCTCACTCGTAGGGTCTATCATTGTGTTTGCTGTACAATCAAAAGTATGAAAACACGGAGAACTGGATGCAGCAAAATATAATGCTAACAAGGAAGGTCTCCATTGGGGGCATACTCAGAATTTTTTGAAAAAAATACGAATTAAATTATTCATGTAGGTAATAAAGGATCAGTGAAAATTAGCGGCGGAATTACATTATTAGATATGTAAAAAAATAAAATAGTTTGGAATAATTGGCGTGAAAAGCTGAAAGCGACGCGGGATTTGGCGAGCAGTGCATTTCCTCGCCAAAAGCAGACGATTTTACCGAATCTGAAAATTGATTTTAATTGACTTCAATGTTAAAAATCTGCAGGATTTACTGCAACGTCACTCCACTACTTTTATAGAATATCTCTCTTCTGACCAATGAGAATGCTCCATAGCACGGTGAATTGACCGTTTTCTATAAAAGCGGTGGAGTGACGCTGCAGAAAATGATACAGATTTTTAGCGGTGTCGTAGCTTGTGCAACACTGTTAAAAATCTGCTGCATTTTGCTGCAACGCACTCCACCGCTTGTATATAATATCTCTATTCCAACCAATGAGAAAGCTCCATTTCACGGCCAAGTAACCGTTTTCGATACAAGCAAGGGATTGCGTTGCAACAAAATGCAGCAGATTTTTAACAGTGTATTTTTCAATTTGCAACAATTTTAATCAATTTAAATTGTGTTTTAAATGATAAAATATATTTATTTCATTTTGTTATAAGTACATATAAACGTATATGACAAAATTACACTTAAAGTAAAGTAAAAATGCAAAACTAAAATTACTTAAACTTATTTAAATAAATTGAACATAGAAAGTTTTTTCTTTAAAAAGTATTCGAAGCGTAAAAGCGTATTTTTCAAAATTTCGTTTTTTCGCCAACCGGAGATAAATCGCCAGATAAACGAAATTTTTATTATTTTTTTACGGACGTTGTAAGGAGGTTCCGCCGATATTTTTTATAAACATATATAACTATATGAGAAGAACATTTTGTAATTTTTTCAGATTTTTCTGAGTATGCCCGTATGGAGACCTTCCTTGTAAGTCTACGAATAAACCACTAGTGGTATTCATTTTTGGCTTATGCACCACTTTTCTTTCGGCAGACATGGATCGTTACATTCCCCTATTTCTACTCTTGTATAATATAAAGGATTTTTTCTTGGCTCGACGACTTAGGGTTTTGTTCGGTCGGCTCATGGACTATAAATGAATACTTCAGCTGAGTGGTCATCATTGTTTGCTGAATATTCCTCATAATAAAAACAAACTTATAATAAAATTAATTTTCAGCTCAATAAAAAGGTAAGAGTCCTGTGGCGGATCATCTATAAAGATTTCACAGGTAAGAAATATTTACTTACCTATTTATATAAAAATTATTTATGAATAATCGTATAAGTGGACATAATTACTTACCAAATAACATTGGGTGACCATGGGACTAGTCCAGCACAACAAGATGTTGGCATTTGTTATCGTATTTTTCTGGAAGATAGTGTACCAGGACTACTTTAAAATGTGTTGATCAACATTCTAAGTGACCATGAGAATTATTAACTTTCCTACGCTGTTAAAATCTTACTCAAACTTGATTAAAATATTTCATATCAGAATTTTTATTTAAATCCATTTAACATACCTATTTAACTTAAATCTTTGTGTTATTTATTTAATTTACTTTTATGAAAAAATTTCTGATTTTAATCGAATGAAGCGCATTATAGGACTTGGTCGATTAGACCCATTCAGAGTAGGAAGGTTAAGGAAATTATGCCTTTAACATTTTTAAAATAAGTTAAGCATCAAATAATGAAAAAAGTGCATGATTACCTACATAAATTTTAAAGAAGAAAATGAACTCAGAAATGTACATAAAATATTTGATGCTGGGTTTATTTATTAACATTTTTAAGGATATTACACTAATATCCATTTTAATTAAATCATATTTACGGCTTTTAGATAATAAACATGATCGATTTACAGGACTTTCCTAAATTATATTTTTAAAATAAATAATGTTCTTTACATACTCCCACGGTAATGTATGATATCCCTTACTTGCATCGATATAATTCTTATGCGTGAAAAATAAGTAAATATGAATCTATTCTATAAAATAGAAAACAAATATGGACAACAAATCTACAAGATACCGAAATTAATACATTAGAATAATTTGTGGTCCATTCAGCTTGACTGGGGTGTTAGTCGATTTCAAAACTGTTGTGTGCAATAACTTGGATGCCTCTTTTGGAGTGCGGTGGATTGGATTGCACATTTATACGACTTCTGGGGGGTTTCATAGCTCGAATATCAGGAGCTGCTGCATGTGTACGTGAAATATCTGGTATTTTTGGAACGGTACGCCAATCGGTTCACCGGTGCTGCCAGTTATACAGGGCCATAGCTAGAAGCGAATAATGATGGAGTGAGGGGGGGGGGTTATTATATATATGTATGTATGTTGATTGTATGATAAATTTGCCAATCAGTTTGATTGTGTTAAAAATAATAGTATATCTACGTATCCATCGTTATATGGAGTTCTATTACCTGCGCTTTTTTCTGCCGAGCTGTCTAAATGACAGACTAGATGTTATGGCCAATAAGGTTATCTGAGCGAGGAATCCCAGTCGATTATCGCCCAGTTAGCTTCACAGGTATTATAAGCCAAGTATCTGGGTTCTATTCCAATCCTGGGCAATTTTTCTCTCAGTTAGAAATATTCAATTCGTAGTAAATATTGCAAAAAAAATACTGTCCACCTCCCCCCCCCCCCCCTCCCAAAAAAAAGACCCGAATTTTCCGAAGCAGGGTATTTGAGAACGAAAAACAAGGCTCATACAGGGGGAAAAATTGTTTATAAATCAAATTCTAATGAATTCAGCGAAAAATGAAATCACACGGCATCTTATACGTTTCTTCAAAAATCACCTCTGCAAGTTTCATGTCTTTATCTTTAAAAACGAGTCTGAAAATGTATCTGTAAATCTCGAGATGTTGAAGGTGAAAAATTGTTTTTTCGAATACATCCTTAAATTGAGGCCAGTCGAAAATTTGTGTAACAAATACTGGTAACCGATGTCTCGTGGGAGGTGTCTTGGATCGTTAAGGCCTAGTATATCCATGTAATATACTGTAGAATTATGTTGCAAGTCATAAAACTCACGATTACATTGGCATCTAAGCTAAAAAGTGAGAATGATTTAAAAGTTGCAATGCAAATTTGGAATCGTTTGATATAATTTACGCAAAATAATAAAACTCAGCCCTCTTATTGAATAAATTTTGCGTTTATTTATTGTATCATATAACTTTATAATTTTTATATTCAAGTGTAAATAATTTCAGATGTTTTTAGAGTGCCCTCAACCAAAAATTGGTTCAGAAACACTGTTTTAAAGTGTAATAAAGAAAATAAAAATATTTCATTTTCCTGGGAGGAAAAATGAAAAAAAATATATTTGTGCACATTTATGATTTATCTTACAGGTATAAAACCCCTTAATTTCAGTTGTTAGTGGTAAATATACATAATATAATTTGGCATTACTTTTCAAGTATTCTCATTAGAAAATATGTCCGTAAACTAATATCGACTTTTTTTAAAGATCTTAATTTTTAAATCAAATTTATGCATCTTTCCAGTGACATCTTTTCTTTGCTGGGTCTTCCGCCCTCATTGCTCTGAGCTGCTATCAGCATTATTGGCGGTTCTATTTAGCACATCATCAGCGATCTCTGAACTTTTAATCCATAGACAGTAGCTACTTTTCTTTCTTTCTTTTTTTGTAAAGAGGAGATGACTTTGATGCCAAGTTTTCGAACACTGCATTTGTATTTTCCAATACAGTACTTAAATATATACATGTATGTATGTGTGCCCTAAATCTTTAGAAAACAAATTAACCCCTTGGGGAACGAGCGACACTTATACGTGCCGCAAAAGGTTAAGAATTCTTGTTTATCCCCACCAGTAAAATTTTACTGTAAAATTTGCCTTATTTAATCGGAGCATTTTCTCGATTTAATAAAGCAAAAATTTCTGTTTTTAAAAACCGGTGACAAACCATTAAAAATTTCGTAAAAGGCTGCCGTCGCGAAGAGTTTAAACATCAAATTAAAAAAAAAAAAAAAAAAAAAAAAAAAAAAAAAAAAAAAAAAAAAACCTTAATTACAATAATGTATCTTAAATTAGGTGGATATGAATTATAGAAATTAACAGAATATTTGGTATTAAATTTATTAAGTTTTATAAGCACATTAATAATATACACTAATATCCTTCTATTTTAATTAAACCATATTTACCGTTTGAGATAATAAACATGATCTATTTAAAGTACTTTCCTAAATTAAATTTCTAAAGTAAATAATTTTCTTTACATACTCCCACTGAAATGTATGACATCGATATAATCCTTATGCGTGGGAAGTAAGTAAATATGAATCTATTCTGAATACATAGTAAAAAAGCAAAAGATGTACGTTAAACAAATAGACCCAACAAATCTAAGATACTGGAGTTGGATAGATTAGAATAATTTGCGGTCCATTCCACTTTCATATAGGGGGAGGGAAAGTTTGTGTGTTTTGAGTTCGTTTTTAATTACTTCAATCTAGACATATTAAAAATAACAAAATGAAAAGCTTTTATTTTTTCTTTTCAGATGTTTATTAATTCTACATAGCTTTTTATTTATTTATTTATTTTGCTACAACACCTTTTTTCGCCCTAAACTAAACGGAAGCAAGTACAATTCACTATTTAACGGAAAAAATTTCTTAAATTCCAGAAATGTTTACGTTTTTTCCGGGAATTTAGGGGAATTTTTCTGTCAAAAATCATTAAATGTTACTGGCGTCCCGATTATCAGTACAATCTACGTAAAATCGTCCGTTTTTCTTTCTTTTCTTTTTTTCCCCTTTTTTTTTTTTTTTTTTTTTTTTTTTTTTTTACAAGTGTACCTAAAAAAATTCTAAGTAGCGGACCAATCATGATGCCTGCGGACAAGTAAATTCATACTTACTACTTCCTTTAGAAAAACACTTTTCCACCTTCAACAGCTCGAAATTTTCCGATACAATTTCAGGCATATTTTTAAAAGTAGAAACATGAAACTTGTTGAGGAGATTCTTGAAGGGAGGTATGAGGTGCCGTGTGATGTCTTTTTACGCTCAATTCATTAGAATTTGAGTTATAAACAATTACCTTATCAGTATGACCCCCTTTTTTCGTTCCCAAATTTTCCGCTTGGGAAAAATCGGTTCGAAATGCCGTTTTTGATTGCTTTTATTGCAATATTTTCTGCATTTATCAAAGAATGGACAATCACAGCACCTTGTGTACTTTCCAAATAAGAGATTTTGAAAGTTTGGTGTATTTTAGAGCAAAAACGAATTCAAAAATAAATCGGAAAGTAAGCAGTTTGAATCGAAATACACCCTTAAGGGGGGGGGGGGGAATCAGGTTGTGTAGCCGGAAAATGACAATAATTTGACAATTACAAAAAACACTGTAGTTTCAAAACCAATTAATAAAATACAATAATTTGTTTTTCTATACTTTCATAAATATTTATGGTTTAAAAAAAAAAAAAAAACATTCAAATATATATATATTTAGCAATATTAATTAGTTAAATTTTAATGACAAAATTGACGGTTTAAAAATATGAATTTTTTAATATGCATCTTGCGCGCAAGATTTAAAAAATTCTATTGCAGATATATATTTAATATTGCATTTACATTTACTTATATTACTATATTTTACACTAAACCTAAATTTAAAAGTATATTCAAAACTTTTGCATAATTAATGGCATTAATAATCATATTTATTAAATTTAGCAAAAAAATTACACTTATTTATTCAATAAAAAATTTTCTATGACAAAAATTAGACTAAATTGAGGTTCAGCTTAAACGTACGCATGACAATTAGCAAATTGCAAAATTTCATGGTCCTATGATAATTAATTTTTAAATGAGAGTGCGCGCATTGCCAAAAACACAGTTTTGATAAAAACGGCTTCAAAGTTAATTTTATAAATTAACTGCAAATTTTACAACAATGAGGATTGCTTATGCTAAAATTCACCAGGCGCATAAACACATCCTTCTTTAAGTTGCAGAGCGTCAGTCGCAGCTTTTTTGGTCATTCTTTTGGCTCTAAGGACTTCAAGTATACATGCTAGTGATCGCTTTTCTGAGCGATCGGAAAGTGACAATAGTTTGACCACTACTAAAAACTTTGTAGTTTCAAAACCAATTAATGTAATACAGCCATGTTTTTCTATATTTTCATAAATATTTATAGTTTAAAAAACATTGAAAAAATATATAGTATTTAGTAATATTGATTAGTTAAATTTTGACGAAAAATTTTGATGTTTAAAAAAAATATGAATTTTTAAATATGCATTTTGAAACGCAAGATTTTAAAAATTCTATGGCAGATATATTTAATATTGCACTTACATTCACTTATACCGCTATATTTTTCACTGAACCAAAATTTAAAAGTATATTCAAATTCATGTGCAAAATTAATGGCTTTATTATTCGTTAAATGGGTCATTCCATGTCAAATCAACCAAAAAAAAAAAAAAAAAAAAAAAAAAAATCAATATTCAACCTGACCATTCCTAATTTTAATGAAACTGCCAGTGATCATTCTCTGTGATGATATAAATTAGAGCATATTTTTATTTTTTGTTTATTGCTTTAAATTTTCATACAATTAATTATTTAAATTTTGAAAAATCATTTTTTGCCTCTCATAAATATTTTCAACTTTGAATTTCTCAAGTTCTATCAGACATAGAAAATTTTATGACCACTCATTTCAAAGAGGAGTTTATAAGGTTTAATCTGATATGCAAATTGACTATGTATTGTTAAAATAAATAAAATTTAAAAATTTTTAAAATTTTAAATTTTTTTAGATAGTCATTTTTAAAATTTTTGAAAAATTTGTATGTTTCGTTGTAATATTATAAGCTTAACATTCTGAAATTTTTATAGTGGGATCTCAATGGGATCAGGAGTTATGAAATAAAAGCTGAAAATTACCATACAAATCATAAATAAATAACAAAATAGATAGAATTAAATTGCCATTTTAATGGTAATTTTTGCTTTTATTTAATAACTCCTGATCCCATTGAGATCCCACTCAAAAAATTTCAGAATTTTAAGCTTATAATTTAACAACAAACCTACATTTTTTTCAAAATTTATAAAAATGACTATCTAAAAAATTTAAAAATTTAAATTTTTTTTAATTTTATTTATTTTAACTATACATAGTCGACTTGCATATCAAATTAAACCTTATAAACTCTTCTTTGAAATGAGTGGTCATAAAATTTTCTATGTTTGATAGAACTTGAGAAATTCAAAATTAAAAATATGTAAGCAAGCCAAAATATGATGATTTTTCAAAATTTAAATAAATAATTAACTACATAAAATTTTCATGCTAAAAAAAAAATTATGAACATATATTCTCATTTATATCATCAGGCAGAATGATGTCTGAGAATTTCATCGAAATCTGAAAGGATCAGGTTTAGTCACTAGTTGATTTGGCATGGAATGACCCAAATTTAGCAAAAAAAATTACACTTATTTTTTTCAATAAAAAAATGTCTATGACAAAAATCAGGCTGAATTGAGGTTCAGCTTATAGGTACACATGAAAATTAATAAAATGCAAAATTTCCTGGTTCAGCAATAATTAGTTTATAAATGAGAGTGCGCGCAATGCCAGAAAATAGTTTCGAGACAAACGGCTTCAAGGTTAATTTTATAGATTAACTTCAAATTTTATAATAATGAGGATTGCTTATCGTAATAAAATTTACCAGGGACATAAACACATCCTTATTTAAGTTTCAGAGCCTCAGCTACAGCTTTTCAGGCCATTTTTTGGCTCAACGAGCTTCAAGTGTGCTGTTCTGGGTTGGAGGGAATCTCCAATTTTTTTGTTGTGTTGTCAGACGTTTTTAGTGATAACTCTCGTTCTAATTCGAATAAAAAAACTTCTTTTTTTTTCAAAGGATTTGTAACATTTCAAGGAATCCACACTAATTTTTTCAAAAAATCGATTTTTTTTTTTTTTTTTTTTTTGTTTTAATCTGATCTCCCTCCAATACAGACTTGCCAAGTTCTCAAAGCTAAAAATCAGAAGATTTTATTTCAGAAATCAGGAGATACTTTTGTCAAAGAAAACTTTTAGATGTAAACATCTTTAGTAAAAGTTTAAATTTCAACAGGACTTGGTTATTATTGAAGATTAAAAAGAAATATGTCTCAAATAAGGAAAGTATGTTCTCCTTATAAGTAGGGCACATTTAACCATATGATGTTTAACATGTTTTAACATACTTTTAATTTGACTAAATATTATGAAAGGGGGAGTTGTTAACCATAAACTTATATAAAACTATAGTAAAGATCATAAATAAGTCTTAATCGAGACAAATTATAAATAATTCAACAAATAACCTTAATTAACAATAACAAATCTTAAAGATTCATCATTTAAAATGAACCTGAATGTAGTTTGTCACATAAAATGCTACTGATCAATCGTACTAAAAAACAATTACGCCTGTACTAGAGTTTTCAACACTGAACCACAGCACATTTGATTGTGAAACAGAATATTTAAAAAAAATGTAAAAAATCAGCAGAAATATGTCAAAAATCAGGAGTATGAAGAAACATCTGAAAATCAGGAGTTTCCTGCCGAAATCAGGAGACTTGGCTAGTCTGCTTAATACTAATGCTGATTGGATGATTGTTTTCCTTGCACTCCATGATAGCTACTGTCACACAAGCATGATCTCACAGTAGATAGAATACAGTAAAAAATGCATAACAGAAATATTAGACGCCATTTTCCGTTAAGTATTATAATTACAAACTTTTTAAGCAAATAAAATAAAACAGAGAGAGCAAAAGCAAAGAAATAAAAATATGCTATTCAATGGGCACTTGAAAAAGGGAATTACAGAAAAAGCATTAAAAAAAACCTTTCACTACATTTCTTAATTTAAGTGCTAAAATTTGCAAAGTGATCAAGCAAACAAAAAGGACGCGAACATAAGCAGAAAAATCATGATGACTAAGATAGAAATGGAAACTGGAAAAATAGTAAGCAGGTTATGTATTCCAATCATAAAAACATAAGGCAAAAAAAATCAGTCAATCTGTTTCACAAATCAATATGGAGTTCTTATTAGGCAAATTTTGATTATCGTTCAATTCCATTTCATGAACAATTAGAACTATTAAAGATTTAATACAATGCTTTCAGCATTCAATATCACATGCAGAAAAAAAAAATCTTACAATGAAACAGTAAAGCAGGAAATGCGCAACAGGAAATAAATTTTGATAATATTTTAGTTAAGAGTTAAAAGTATAGGTGCAGATTCTCAAAACTGTTAAGAAGCCAGTGGCCCCTAAATCCAAATATTCCAGCCGCCACCAGGGTTTAATTTCTATGAAAAATTAAAAAACAATCCAAAACAATGCAAATTTCGTCAAAAGATCGCAAAAAACGTCGTGAATTTCGTCAAAGAGCCGCTTAAGAACGTAATTTCCATCAAATGATTGCGGAAAAAACTATTTTGGTTAGAGGATCGCTAAAAATACGCGGTTCTCGTCAGAGGGTAGCGAAAAGACGTGGTGTTCTCGTCAAGAGGATTTCGAAAAAATTATTTTCGACAAATAATCGCGAGAAAAAATGCAAAATTCGACAAAGAGTGACAGACAAAGTAGACGCTGAAAATTATTCGCCAAGTCAAACAATTTAATCGCCACGTTTCGACTGGCGACCGTGAATCTGCACCTATAGTTAAAAGGATAAAATGGTCAAGCAATTAAATTTTCTTAAAAAGGGGGTGGGTGGGAGAGACGATAAGTAAAAAAATAAAGATATACCATTTGGCCAAGTCAGCAATAGAAGCTTGAACAAAGTAAATCCACAGCAGGTTATGTTTTCCAAGCATGAGGCAAGTCAACTATAAGAGCTCCACAAGAGGGTAAGTGTTCCAAATGCAAGGCAAGAAGTCCAATCAGTCAGAAGAATATGGGGTTCTCATTCTAAGCAAATATAGATCCATTTAATGTATCCACGCCATCAGCAACTGGAATAGTCCAAGCTCTAATATGCTGCTTTCAGCATTCCACGATAGCCGCTGTCACACGCACAAGATCTCACAATGGATAGTCCTGTGCTATGTCCAGCAACTACTGTGAATGCAACAACGACGACTTGTTGAATGGTCTGATTTCATCTGAAACAGAAAAATAAAAGCGTACATAACATTTAAGAACATTGAATACAGAATGAAAACTGATCGATTCGTTTGGAAACGAACCCCAAGATAATTAAAATCTCATTAACGAGTGTTGCAGTGAACGAATTTCGATTTCAAATGTTAATTGAATTTTTAGTTCAACCAAATAATTTCGGGAATTCTTAAAATCATACAAAACTATCAATATACAGTAATTAATGTTTAGTACTTAAAACGGGTAATTTTAAAATACCGACGGTACATTTTCCCACATGAATACTTATTTATATTAATAAAATATAAGTACTAAAAAAGCAATTCTAATATTGTAAAAATTATGACTCGCTTGTTTAAAAAATAAAATTCAATAAGCACGCTGCTTTGCTTGATATTCTGTAATGAGAGATAGTTTCATTTTACAATTTGTTCAGAATAAATTAATTTAAATTTTAGTAAATAATATAGAATAAATTTAAAGTCAAGAAGAGGCAAGGGGAGCGAAATCATGGAACTATACATTCGAATGATTAATTATTTGGTACATCAACAAAAAAGATTAAAATAGAATAAAGGGGAAACGAATCAGCTAGTGAAAAGACTGGTCGATATTCGTTCTCCTAAATACTGAAAGCAACAATCCAGTTTATGCTTGTCATGCAAAAAATAGTTATGAATTTAAAAAAAATGATTGAAAGCACCTGTAGTAATACGTAAGTTACAATTCAAACAAAAAAATTTCTGACCGATGACAAATGCTAAACAACATTATAGCTCTCCTTTTCCTCTTTATATTAGTCTTAAGGTAACTCTAAAAAATTTCCAAATCAACAACGCGAAACTTTCTCGCACATTTACGGATACATTTTTAAAACAAAAAGAACGGAAAAATCAACAATGAAAAAGACAAGAAGATTAGACCGAACTTGAAGTAAACTGTTCCCTCCTGTTGGATGTCCAGCAACTTCCTTGTAAAGCTATTAAATATGAAAACACACCGCGTGACCACAAAAAAAGACGCCGACACTGAAAGTAGTTCAAATGATATGTCTGAATTACTTTCAATGTTGGTGTCTTTTTTTTTTTTTTTTTTTTTTTTTTTGGTCACGCTGTTTTTTCCATCTTTAATGGCTTTGCAAGGAAACTGCTGGACATCCTGGAGGAAGGAGAGCTTTACTTCAAGTTTGATTAAATCTCCTAGCTAAATCTCCCGTCCATTTGTTAAAAACCACATTTGCTTTAGAATGAGAGGAAACAATTTTCATTTTCCCCGTTATAGCAGTCCTGTTAGCGCTGACTAAAAATGACCGGCTTTGGAAATCCGCAATGTTTAAACTAGCACAGGAAGAAAAAAAAAATTAATCCATTTATAACACCATTATGGAAAATATCTTCAATTAATTATATTTATAATATTAATTTTAATATTCAAATGAATAGTTTCTTCCTCTCAAACTGAAAGTTACTTAGGTTTTCAAATAGGTATTAACTTGCACCCTATGTATTTTAAATAAACCCGCTGTAGCACTATTTCCAATATGTGCGTCATAGGTTTAAATGAAGAAACGAAACATAACTGTCTCACCTACACCCTTAAAATATCTTACTACAAACAATATTAGCACAATAACAGCAAAGACATTTCATACTTTATATATGCATTTATGTATATATGCATAAAATATATATATGCTTCTATATATAACCATACCAGTGTGTGAAAGATTGATATTTATTCATAGAATAAATATTTATAGAGTACATAACTTCAACTCAGATGATAAATTAGTTCCAACTACCTGCAATGTAACTTACACATCCGATTTGTGCAATACCAGCGGCAATAGATTAATGTACATACACTAGTTGCCCGTAGCTATAGCTATGCCACTTAATAAGCAACTGCAACCAGCCACTAGAAATTCAAAATCTAATGCAGATCCGTTCAAAAGATTTAGAACTGATATAATAAGATTTAGACTTTTAAATACTCGAAATGTAGGTTTCTGTTTAAAACATGCCTACAACTTTTGAAATTGTGAAAATGTAAAATACACATGCGATTAGTTTTAAGTAAAAACTTTATATATATATATATATATATATATATTTAAGCAAACTAGATAAATATTTTTAAATATGATAATTCTTGTAAAGATAGTTTGATGAGAAAAATATCACACTCATTAAAAAACCGATTTTAAAGACATGCGTAGCTCTTTTTTAATTTTTAATTTTGTTGCATAACCCTTTCCGATCTGATGTACTATTAATAGCACATGTCTTAATTGAGTAATATGTTGTTTTAACAAACATTTTTCTCACTGTTTACATACAGTAATATTAGTAAGTGTCTATGCATTTACTATATAACTTCATTAACGTTTAAGCATTTAGTATTAATAATAAATATTTGCTTAGTTCTTTATGTACCGTTTGCGATTCTTTTATTTTAAACATATATTTCATTTTTTAAATTTAAAATAAAGAGTACATTTTTGAAAGAACCATGTATATTAAAGCACAAAAAGTATTGGAAAGTTGTAATTTGTTAAATCTTGTTGTAATATAATATTTTCTAAACATCTCCAAATACCCTTCCTTAGCCTATTGTCATATAAATACGAATTTAACAGTATTTAAAACAACTTTTGTTATGCTTCAGACAATGAAATATTCGTTAAATTCTAATTAATTTGTTTGGATGGCTAGTGTTAATATTATTAACGTAAAAGTATTTTTTTAATTGAAAAAAATCGAGCCTGAAAGTGTTAAAAAACGTCTAATCAAATCTTTTTTTTTTTTTTTTTTTGATACAAGGAAATTAAAAAGATTATTTCTAGTATTTTCGACAATAAAACCTGAATTCATTTTTCTTTTTCAACACTTTTCTCCTTGCATTCAGAATTTGGTAATATTAAAATAAAATAAAAAAATAATTAATAATTTAAAGAAAGAAAAATTAAATTTAATAGAAACCTTTCAAAAAAAAAAAAAAAAAAAAAAAATTGTAAAAAATGTCCCAAAAGTAAATTTTACACCTAAAGTGGAAAAGTTGTTACAGGAAAGAAATGCATAAAAATCATTGATATGCTGTAATATTTAAATAAATCGACAGTAGACTATTTTATTATATTTATCTTCAGGAAACTAATACAAGTAAATCATATTAAAAAGGAAACTATTTTTGATTTGTAATGACAGTATTAAGGTTCTTAACGTAAAAGTGTTTTTTTTTATTATTATTATTTTAATTGTTAAAAAATCGGACCCGAAAGGGCTTAAGAACGTCTCAGCAAATCTACTCAAAACATTTTTTTTAAATACTATAAAAATTTAAAGATTCTTTCTGGTATTTTCGACAATGAAACCTGAATTCATTTTTCTTTTTCAACACCTTTTCTTCTTGTATTCAGACTTTGGTAATATAAAAAACAAAAAGTAATTCATAATTTATAAGGAAGAAAAATGAAATTTAATGGAAACTTTGTAAAAAATTGTAAAAAACGAGTGTGAATAAAATTAGTAACCGTTACGTTCTTCATCCGAAAATATTTTTAAATTCTAATTTCTATACTGAATAATCTTCCCACCCCCTCCTCCTTTAAAATACGTAAAGCTATATTTTCAACAATGCTGAAATGTCTTCTCTAAGTAATATTGCTGAACAATTTTCTTTTTACCAATTCTTCTACACTTTAAATAGATATTTTTCACTTCATGTTTAATTCATAAGTAATTAGATTTTGTGAATGTTCTTATAAATAAGAAAAACATTTTAACTCCACGCTACTTTTACCATATAACATGTCATTAAAACAGCGCCGTGCGAAGGGGGTGGTCGCCCCGAAATTTAGGGGGCGCCAAATTGAAACTTTGCCCCGGGCGCAGTTTTCATTTTGCACGCCCCTGCATTCAAACACCAACACACACACACACACACAAAAAGGATGATGATAATGTTGGTCCTTGTCACGTGGGCGGAACAAAACATTAGTTGGAAGAAATATCTTTGATGCCATTTACATGTAGTAATGCTAGTACATGCCTATGCATTTACTATGTGACTTTATCTATGTTTAGACATTTAGTAATAATAATATTTATTATTATTTGCTTAATTCTCTTTGCGCCATTTGCGATTCTTTTATTTTAAACATATGTTTCACTCTTTAAATTATAAGTTACTTTCCTGAAAGAATCATATATAATAAAGCTAAAAAAGTATTAGAAAGCTGTAACACAAGTTAAATACAATTGTAATACAATATTTTCTAGACATTTCGAAAATTCTTCCTTAGCGTATTATCATACGAATATGAATTGAATAGTAGGCAAAACAATAACATTTGTTATCTTTCCGACAATGAAATATTCGTTAAACTCTAAGTAATCAATTTGGATAGCTAGTGTTAACGTTATTAAAGTATTTTTTTTTTCTAAAAATTGAAAAAAAAAAAAATCGTACCCGAAAGGGTTAAAAGGAAAAAAAAATTGCTCTTAGGATAAGATTCTTAGGATTGCTTTTAAAAAATAAAATACAGATGAAATAAGGGGAAAAATGAAAACAAAAAGAAAAAAATCTCAACAAGAAGAAAGAAAATCCCAAAGCAGCCAAAGTGATAAAAAGAAAAGATAAGCATGCAAACTAAACTGTTTGAAAACTTTCATGCCAAATTGTTCTTTAAACAAGAGTAATTCGTCTTGTTTTCTATCAGTACCTGATGTGGGAAAAGAAAAAATTATTCGCTTTTTTTTTGTTGTTGTTGTTGTTTGGTAGTTTATGTAAATGCACCTTTTCAACATTTTGAAAGTAAACAACAATTACTTAAAAAAAAAAAAAAAAAAAAAAAAAAAAAAAATTGATGATGTAAAATAAATAAATAAATAAAAATAACACGAATAAACTGATTCAAAGTAAATATCAAAATACAAACCTTTTTTATTTTCACACAATGTTTGCAATCATTTTCTGAAGAACAACTTGTATAAAACTGATGAAACAGTACGTTACTGTTTACGCAGAGAGAAATAAATATGGTAAATTACCATACAAAAACATTCGTTGTCATATTAATGCCGTTTTTATTATTATTATTATTTACGTCGAGTATTTTTGGTGGAAGGGATAGATAAAGCTACAATTGTCTAATATGCAAAGACAAATTTATTCTTTTTAAACAGAAATATATATTTGATGCTTAAAAGATTTTGGTCAGAGTTATTTAGCAATATTTCAATATTTAAGTAGTGGTCCTTCCCGCCTTATAACAAAATATTTGATAAATCACAAAGTATTTCATACATTAAATATTATAAAATACGTGGCTTTTCTCGTTTTATAATGAAACAGACAAAACAAATTTTAAATAAGAAAAAAATTTGGAAGTTACTTTTACCAGTTAAATATATTATTTTTAAACGCCGGATAAAAACTTTGTAACAACTGCGTAATCATTGAAATTGTTAAATAAAGTTGTGGATTTGACATTGAACAACATACTTATTTAGAATAGAGCTTACACTGAGCATATTTTACATTTAATTTGCAAATACTGACTATAGCGCCCTAAAAACAAACGGCAGATGCTACAATTAAAAAAATATATCAAAACAATAATTTAAAAAGTATGAAATGTGTGGTGCAGAGTTTCCCCCCAGGTTTAAAATGGGGCAGGGCGCTACTGTTCTGAAAAGGGCACTTTTTACATTCTGCAGGGCACTTTTATAGAATTGAATGTAGAATCTAGAGGTCGCCCCGGACGCGGAAATTTAGAGGGTGCCAAATTTATACTACAAACGTCATTTTTAGGCTGTAACAAGAAAAAGTTGGGAGGGGGAGTGAGGTGTAATTCTAATAATGCCCGACTGCTCTTAGCACAAAAATGATTGTGAATACGGAAAATCCGCTTTTGGAGCAATAAAAACACAATTTTGAAGCAGGAAAATTAGTTTTAAAACAGAAAAGTTTACTTCTGGCATTAACTTTTTTTTTTGTGCCTCTTTGCAAAATTAGCATTTTTTCCGCTCTTTTCATGAAATTGCCGTTTTTTCTGGATATTTTGAAAAATTTTGCGTTTTTTCGCGAATTTTTGGCAAAATTTTTTGGCGAATCTTTTGACAAAATTTTCCGTTTTATTGCGATTTTTGGAAGAAATTTGCCTTTTTTTCCTCAAATCTTTTGATGAAATCAGCCGTTTTATAGCGATTTTTTGACGAAAGTTGCCGTTTTTCGCGATCTTTTGGCAAAATTTTCCGTTTTTCGCAAATCGTTTGACAAAATTTTCCGTTCTTTTTGCAATTTTTGGACGAAATTAGCCATTTTTTCGCAAATCTTACCGGAAATTAGTCCTTATTTCGCGTTTTTTAACGAAATTTGTCATTTTTTCGCGATTTTTTGACGAAATTACACGTTCCACGGGATGCATAAGAGCTATTTTTTGCGTTCCGTCGCCGATTTTTTTGCGTATTTTATACACTATAGCGTGTCCGCATCATTGCTGAAGGGCTGTGTTTTTTCAACTGTGGGGCAAGAAGGGCGCTATTTTTTTGAATGCGCGAGAAGGGGGGTGCTAATTTTTGGATTAGGGGCAAGAGGGGCGCTACTTTTTAAACTAAAGGACAGGAGGGGCGGAGCGCCCTCCTGAAACCCTCTGGGGGAAACTCTGGTGGTAGTTTCAAAACTATTCAGGTATAAATTTAATTAGTTTTAATTTTACATACTTTACATTATTCTATAAAATGTATTTTATGATAATAAAGCTACAAAAATTAATTTTTGATAAACATTCTGACAAAAATTTCCTCGTGTTGAAAGTTCTTCAAACTTCTTTTAATTTTCGGACACCGATGTTATAAATTAAAAATTTTTGGCTTATTTAAAAATAGTAGAAATTTTGTTATTAGATAAAACAATTTTTTTTTCTAGAAATATTGGATTTTTCTTTTTTTTTTTTTTTTTTTGGGGGGGGGGGGGACACTTTTCATATTCAGCACAAATACGAAAAGGGGAACAAGAACAGGAAAGAAACAACGGGAAATCGAGGATTTATAATTACGAAAGACTTCTTTTAACATGTGTTTTTTTTATAAAGCTAGTAAGCCATATGGATTGTTACTATTGAGAAGAGGAATGTATTTAATTTAAACTGACTTAAAATTGAGGGACAAGCGACCACTGAAATTGTAGACTGATATGTAGTGTTGACACTAGAAAAAACGGCCGCTGAGCAAAATTTTTCAAAAAAGTCAAAAATTTCATTTTTTTTTCTTTTTTTTAAGAAATGGGATAATCACTTTTAAAAAGGATGCATTTTTTACAAAAAAGAACATTATTCTAAAAAAAAAAAGCACTTTTTTTTTTTTTTTTTTTCCCTTAAAGAAAGCACCCTTATATCTTATTCTGAAATTATTTAGAACTTGTTTTTTAGAGCCCCCAAGACTTTACGATATTTTTCCGGGAATACTTGAATTGCCACGGGGCATATAGGAAGGGTCAAAAAGGCCTGCTGGACACATAAAAGAAATAAAAAGACCTGTCAGGTGCTGCGCCCTACTAAATCAGCTTAGAGTCAACACAAATGAGAAGTTTAAGTTCCAAAAATTTATAATAATGTTTTGTTAGAAAAAATAAAAGTTAACACTTTTGTTCTGAGATCAAAAACAAGCACACAACTTAAAATTGTCCTTGAATTCAATCTAGAATTAAAAAAATTAAATTTTAAAATTAAAATATTTGGATACTACAGAATATTAATTGCCTTTATTTTCTCTATTGAATAATACTTATTTTAATGTGAATAAAACGACAAAAAACACCAATCAATCTTTGATAAGCGTAATCAATTTTCCTGGCAAAGCTTCATAAAGACAGCAAAAATTGAAAATTTATAAATGCGTCCGACCATGGAGGATTGAGATAGGTGGAGGTGAAGTAAGGATCAAAAAAGGTTTGCAATATGAATCCATTTATCGCTCAAATTTTTAATGTTCCAAACAAAAGAACGTGGAAGGAATTTTGTATTATAATACGAATTGAAAGAAATGAATTACAACTGAAGCATATTTTAAGAAGAAATAGCAAATTTTTTAAATGATCTTAGTTCTATTATTATTTATTAAAATAAATGTTCGCTTTTAAAACAAAAGAAATTGGAAAATTAGCAATAATTAAATGTCAAATTGAAATTAAATAAGATATTGAAAACATTTGATGCGAACTAAAAATTGTATTACTAAAAGTTTCCTAATTTAATGTAATTTTAAATACTTTATAACGTAGATGAAAAATGTTTGACTTAATCATTGCATGTACATAAATATTTAAAATATAATGATGAAAACATTCTTTTAAAATCATGTATGAAAACTTAAGTAATACATATTAATCTAAAATTTAGATTTCTGACTGCAGACGATTTTAAGATATTAACAAAAGAATGTTATATTTTCAAGCAAAACATTAAAATAATTTTCTATATTGATATTTAGAACACATATGATAAAATAATTAATAAATTCTTACCGGTGAAGCGATAGATTAGTTCTTTTTAAAAAATAACAGCAAAAAAAATACGGGTTTAAACCTGTTTCAATTGATGGGCGTGTCAAAGCACGTGGTTTTGTTTGGACTTAAGGCCCCTGTCCTCGCTTGAGAAAACGCTCGCGAGCTAATGCTATTCCTATGGGGAAGCATTTTTCTAATAACTCTTTCGCATTTTGACATTTTTGAATAATTTTTTTTGCAATGGATAGCAGAGGTGCATGCCAAAAGCGCACCTTTTTTACTTTTTCGATTTTGAATGCAGATATTTTTTACAAAGTTAGTTTCACTTTCAAAAACGGTTTCGAAACTGAAAGTGCTTTTTAAAAAAATATCTGCAACCAAAATGGGACTTAATGTAGGGTTACATTTTTAGCATCATCCCCAAAGATAATACTTCCCCTTCAGCTATCTCATTCCTCCATGGCGTCCGACATATCAGCCGTGGGTGCCTCCTTTTAAGATGTATCATTTCTTCAACAGCAAAAGCTAGCAAGCTAGACGCATTGTTACTATAAAAAATGCATTTAAGTTTTATTTAAATTGAACGAAAAATTGAAGAATTAACCACCGTTGAAATTGTAGGCTGATTTAAGATCTAAAAATTTAGAATAATGATTTTTTAAAACAAAAGATGACAATAGTGTTAACAGATCAAAAACAAAAATAAAAAAAAGAATATTACAGAATATTAATTGCCTTTATTTTCCCCTCTCTATTGAATAAAACTTTTTTTTTTCTGTAGAATAAAACGATAAAAGACACCAATCAATCTTTGATAAGAGTAATCAATTTTCCTGGCAAAACTTCATAAGACAGCAAAGTAATTGACAATTTATAAATGCGCCCGACATATCAGCCGTGGGTGCCTCCTCCTTGTAAGATGTATCCTTTTCTTCCACAGCAAAAGCTAGTAAGCCAGACGCATTGTTACTATTCAAAAATGTATTTAAATTTTATTTAAATTGAATGAAAAATTGCCGGGACAGGCGACTATTGAAACTATAGAGCAAATTGGGGGATTTTAAGATCTAAAAATTTAGGATGATTTTTTTAAAAACAAATAGAAGACGACAGTAGCGCTCACAGATAAAAAAAAATAAGCAGACGATAATTTAAAAGTATCCTTGAAATACAATATAATTTTTTTTTTTAAAAGTAAAATTAAAAAAAAAAAAAAAAGTTTGGATACTACAGAATATTAATTGCCCTTCCCCCCTCTTTCTCTATTGAATAAAACTTATTTTTATGTGAATAAAACGATAAAAAAATATCAATCAATCTTTGATAAGCGTAATCAATTTTCCTGGCAGAGCTTCATAAAGGAAGTAAGAATTGACAATTTATAAATGCGTCTGACATATCAGCCGTGGGTGCCTCCTCCTTGTAAGATGTATCCCTTTTCTTCCACAACAAAAGCTAGCAAGCCAGACGCATTGTTACTTATTCAGAAATGTATTTAAGTTTTATTTAAATTGAATGAAAAATTGCCGGGACAGGCGACCATTGAAACTGTAGAGCGAAATGAGAGCTTTTCAAAATCCAAAACTTTAGAATAACGTTTCATTTAGAACAAAACAAAAGGAAGTCGGTGATTTACAACAGAAGCGTTTTGAAATATGACACCACTTTTGCAAAAGCAAACATTTTATACTCCACCAAAACAGGAAACGTTGCCAAAACTCAATGATTAATATTACGTTTCACACATTTGTTCCTTTATCATTGTAATACTTTGCAAGGAAGTTGTAAATAGTACTTTATTTGGTGAAGTATGTGAGAAGGGAGATAAAAATTGTGAAAAAATAAATAAATAAATAACTTTTTATGCTGGAAGAAATTTTAAATTTTATAAAAGAGGAAAAATGGGTGATTTTTTTTCTTTAGTGAAAAGTTGTTATAAAAAGGATTTATTTATTCTACATGAGCAATATTTTTAAAAGTCAGAAAAGATAACTGAAAAGCGATATGAAAAGAACAAATTGGATTTTATATGCTTTTTATTTTTAACAAATTCATAAAATTTGTAGTTTTGATTTTTAAGCTCATAAATAAATATCTTAAATTAGTGTTAAGAAGGTACTTAAGTGGTAGGTAGTGGTAATAGAAGGTACTTTACTTATAAAATAAATTAGGGAGGGGGGGGGGTATTTAATTGCCTGTCAAAATTTATCAACTCGAAAACCGCTAATTCTTAAAACCTATTAAAATCCGTTGTATCGAACCTGATCAGTTATTAATTGAAAAGATACTTAAAGTATTCGAATATGACTCAATTTAAATCTGGTATTCAATAATCATTAAGTATACTTTGCAAAAAAAATAAATGACAATGGAAATAAGTAGTTAGATTCGCTATTGCGTGACAAGGTGTTAAATCGAACAGCGAAGGAATTAAAACACTACATTTTTAAGTGAAGTTTTGTTAATAAAAATAAATGAGCTTGTTATTTTATAAATGGAGTCTGATGTATCCTACAATTTTACTGTTGAACAATGTATGTTCAATTTTATTATCTAAAAGCGGTATAAATACAGAATACTATCAAAATAAATTAGGAAAAAATAAAATAATTTAGAGAAATTAAATTCATAAACATTTTTACTTAAGGATTGTTTATAACGGGAGGGGAGGGGAGCTTAAACGAAATGTCTACCGTGTTCTTTAATAAGATATTTTCTTTATTTTATTAGGAAAAAGGATACATTAGTTATAAGTTATTATGCAAAATGATTTTTTAAAATATATACATCACAAATCTTTTAAAGTCTTAGAAAAATAATAAACTAAAAAAAAAAATCTTGAATGTCAGAATTTTAATGATTATGTTTTAATTATAAATTTTTATTAATGGTTTGAGTTATTGAGCTGTTCATTAATTAGAGTGATTACAACAAACAAAATAGAGAAGCATTCTTATATCCAAAGCATTCAAACTGCAAGAAAAGCAGTTAACTTTAAAAATAATTCCATAGCTAAATATGAATAACCGCCACAAGCCATTTTCAAAAATTAATTTCACAGAATGCGTAATAAATATTATTAATCGTATACCTTAGACTAACTTTCAGTCTTTTTCACGATGCGACCATTACTAATAAACTTCGCCTCGACGCCAACTTAAACTCATTTCCCACGATCGATCGCATTTAAATCACACACCCCCTCCTCCCCCCATACACAACACATGTAAACTGTCACGCTCGTCGACACCTACACAACAAAAAGCTTACTCTCATGATGAACTGTCAAGTGCTGCCATCTATGAACAGCATCCGGCACACTATTCGAGTTATTGAACTTCGGAGTTGATCGTCCTTTGGCGAAGATCTCGCTTGGCGAAATATTTTTACGTCTACCTATGGTTGCCACAGCCTCGCGTGTTAGAGAACAACTCGAATTCTACATTCCCCCCTCTCCCCCACCCGTCTAGACGCGGCTGAGACGCAGTGAACGCCCGAAGAGAGTAGAGTGGTTTAGCGTTTTCACCCCTTGTGTGTACGCGATTCTTTTTTTCATTTTTCTTTACCTTTTGGCTGAAAAGATCAAGTACTCGTTTGGGTAGGATGCCTGGGAAGATTTTACTGATGAAAAAGAAAAAGAAAAGAAAACGCGAATGCCACTGTGAGAAATTTTGAGCTAATAAAAGCGGAGGGTATAATAAAAAATAAACGTTACATAACATCATTTCATTTCAAGCGTAAGATGTAAATATTATATTTTAAAAATACACATATTTCATTTCAAGCCTCGAAAATAAATTTTGTATTTCAAATATGTATGTACGTCCCCCCCCCCCCCACACACACACTTATAGGAGAATTTTGTATAGCTTAATATAAATGTTTTATTTAAAAGATTTAATTTTAATAGAGCGTATTTAAAGCATACGCGTATAGCACCTTTAAATCTTTAAAGGACTTTAAATATTATTACTTCCACTAATCCTCCTTTAAATTTAATTTACATAAATACTTTATTTTACTTGTATTATTCCGAAAAAGAAAAATAATAATTTGAAACTTACACCGATAAATAATATCAGAACATGATTATAAGTGAAAAAATTATGTTGGGCCACAATAGTATTCATATAATTAAAGCAAAATATTGCTCTAAAGTTCATAAAGAATATTTTTGTCCACAAAATCATATAACCTCGTAGATGGATAGATTCTCAAAATTTTAATCACATATTCAGAAAAACAAGATTTTTGGGGAAAAAAATTAAATTTTTTTCTTCATCCAGAATATATAACAGGTTTAGCACATAAGCTATCCACATAGCAAGAGTATTTTGAGTAAAACATAATGCTAATAGATTGAAATGATAGTCTAAAATGATAATCTGGTTTCATTAAGTCCACATAAATATTAAAATATTTAAAATAAGCTAAAAGAATATCAGTAAAAGGGCATGCAAAATTTCATGAAAGTTATCTTTTATTTTTTTAAAAAACAGGCTATGAAACAGATAAGACGAATATTAGATTTATACGTTTAGCAAGCTAATTTTGTATGTATAGAAGAATAACCAAAAGAAATATTCATCATCATAATGTACGTTACAATGAAACACTAGGCTGAAAGATTATATTAAGGCAGAAAAAAATAAAAAATATATATGCATTAAAGACATTCTTTTAAATGACTTATTTCAAGGAACACATTTTTATACATGAAAAATGCATAACAGGAATGTTAAGCAGAATGTTAAATTGCATTTTCATTTATTTATTAGCTATATTATAATTACTGAGTGTTTCATATTTCTTTTCGCAGAATTAATCTCACTGGAGAGGAGGATAAACGAAAAACTTGTCAGCAATAAATATGTGTCCAAATAAATTGTTGAATTTGTGGAGCCTCCCCACCACCAACTCTCCCCTTTATGGGAATTCCAGAGTAAATAAAGCGAAAAAGTGTATCACTGGTAGTGCGACACATTTATTTAAAAAATTCCCGAGGGCTCAGTTAAAAAGATATTCAAAACTTGAATTATGAAAAGACATTTCATCGCCGACATACATATTGTGCGAGGCAAAATATGCTCATATATATATCAATTAAAGTTTTTTCCCGCCGGAAACATGCAAACAATGCTCCCCCCTCTGAACAATAATTGCGCTAAGCCGTTTTACTCTTCTATGAGAACATTTCTCTTCACACACTTAACTTCAAAATGAGACTTACGAAATGCATCCACCATACACTACAAAACACATACACATTTCTACATCTCATGGCAACAGAGGAATTCCTATTAACCTAGGTGCATTGTTCGCGCTCCGACGCCAGTGTGGTATGCGATTGCACGGGCATGGAGAGAGATAAAAAAAAATGGAAAAAAGGCTGAAATTATTTGCATTCCAGAATACAGAAAACCCTCTCTCTCTCTTTTTTGTCTAGTTTTTGCGCTTTTTTGAACTCTTCCTTTAGCGTTGTGAGCGCCTGCCGACAAGTTTTTGAGGCGAGGAAGCATAACAGTGGAAGAGTAGATTTCAAGTTCTGAGCCTTTCCCCCGAGGATGATGAATATGGATGAAAAGGAAATGGGGATGATTAAAGAGAAGGGATCGAAGGAATTTTTTTATCTATGCGTAAAAATTTTTAAAGCGTGCAACAGATATATATAAGCAAATTAACAATGTAAATTTCAGCACATGAGAAGATGGAAAGAATTTGCAAGCTATAAAAAGAATCAAAACAATACTTGATACAAATCGACTTGATGGTGAATGGTTTTTAATCATTTAAAGTTATTTATTTTTATTATAAGACAAACCTTTCTCAGAGACTCAAATTTTTAACATAGTTTTAGGTATTTATTTAAATAGGCTTATCAATATCAATGCTCACTACATTCGCTTGCCGATTGGCTGTTCACTAATTGTAAAGTTTAGTTGTATGTTTTCCCAACATGATAAATTATATTTTAGAAAAGAATAAATAAAATAAGAATGATTTAAAATGAATTGCAGAGAGACTTTTAAATTGGTTGAATGACCACAAACAAAATTTATAAAAGTTAGCATATTTTAAAAAATTTAAAAATTTTTATCGCTTTTTTGATCGCCTTTAGCGTTCTGAGCGCCTGCCGACAAGTTTTTGAGGCGAGGAAGCATAACAGTGGAAGAGTAGATATCAAGTTCTCAGCCTCTCCCCCGAGGTTTGTTATATGATGAATATGGATGAAAAGGAAATCGGGATGATTAAAGAGAAGGGATCGAAGGAATTTTTTTTATCTATGCGTAAAAAGTTTTAAAGCGTGCAACAGATATATATATATATATATATATATAAGCAAATTAATGTAAATTTCGGCACATGAGAAGATGGAAAGAATTTGCAAGCTCGAAAAAGAATCAAAACAATATTTGATACAAATCGAATTGATGGTGAATAGTTTTTAGCTCACAGGCTATCAAAGCCTGAGAGCTAAAAGCTTATGTGCCCGCCCGATCTGTATGTATGTATGTATGCATGTGTGTGTGTGTGTGTGCGTATGTAACGCGATAACTCGTGGTAAAAATATCAGATTTACTTGAAATTTTGGATTTAGGCTTATTGTGATAAGACGCTTCCCTTATTAGTTTTGAGAGTTCATTCGATAAGTATAAGAAGGGGAACGCGGGCTAATGCCCCACTCCATAATTTATATAAATGTGATTTTCTTGCAGAATTATCAATTTTCGCTCATATTGGGTGTTCATTAGATAAGTATTAAGAAGGGGAACGGGGGCTAATGCCCCTCCCCTTAATTTATGTAAATGGATTTTTCATGCAGAATTATCAGATTTCGTTCAAGTATAGGCTGTGAGCTCTATGATATCAGTTTAAGTCTTTTTTATTAATCATATAAAGTTTAAAGTTCTTTATTATTATTATAAGACAAACCTTGCTCTGAGAATGATATCTCTTAAAGACTTAAAATTTTAACATAGTTTTAGATATTTATTTAAATAGGCTAACCAGTATCAATAGTAAAGGTTTTAAGGATTGAATCCCCTTTTCCTACATTCGCTCGCCGATTGGCTGTTTACTAATTTAAAGTTTAGTTATACGTTTTCCTAACATAAATTATATTTTAGGGAAAAATAAATAAAATAAGAATGATTTAAAATGCACTGCGCAGAGATTTTTAAATGGGTTGAATAGACCACTTACAAAAATTTAAAAAAATAGCATAATTATTCATACTATATTTCAAGACACTACAACAGAAACATAATAAGCCAATAACATCCCCATAAATTTAGCATTAGGTCGCGAGTGTCTTCGCCTGCAGGGACAGGAACCTTAAACTGAAAATTCAGGGAGGCAGAATCCCATTCTTTTTCTCCCCCCCCCCCAAAAAAAAAAGCTTCAACTTTTTCTGTTATAAGTAAAGCCGAAAAAAGTCATTTGACCTCATAACTCTTCGAATACCTCCCACGTCACTCGTACAATTTTACATTAAAAAATAAGAAAAATAAAGACAAAATTACAATAATTTTCCTTTTTCCAAATGATGCTACCTCAAACATAATTTTAATGTCATTATCGAATGCAATGGCTGAGTTACACTGCTACCGAAGAAAAGCTGAACAGCAATTTGTGACTGGGAACAATACCCGAATCCCTTGTTTACGGTGAAGTAATGGATATTTTAAAAAACGCTAAGACCTAATCAGAGTAGTCTGGTTAAAAAAATGTCCCACAAATGACCAGTAATTATATTGTTTCGGTTTTCGTGCATTTAGTCTTGTTTCTTGGCATGAAGGTATTGTTCAAAAATTTAGACTATGCTTCAGTCAGACAAAAAGAGGGGAGGTTGAACTTTTCTGTTTCTTTCTGCAATGTGCTTTTGCAGCCATCGGTTAGTTGTATTGTCTAAGATGTCGCTTTTTTTTTTTTTTTTTTTTTTTTTTTTAAGCAAAGTAAAATAGAGTACAAAATTTACTGTGGTAATCTGATAGGGAAAATTTATTGAGGGACACAAAAATACAACTAGAAACTGAATACAGGTTAGACTAGGCAATATACGTTAACGTTAAAGATTATTATAACGACACTGTAATAACTAAATAAATGTTTACGATTATTAATTCCTGGCATCCTATAATAAGATAATGTAAATACATCATAGAAAACATCATGGAACCCAATAAAATTATCTGAAAATGATAAATCTCAACTGCAATTATGTGAAGTAAAATAAAATGATCAATCAACATTTAAAGACATTTCAATAAAGAGAACTATTACATTGATTGGATTACCATGATGGAAAGAATAAGGATAAACTATTCTTTACTTACCTACCTTTTATAAATATATATTTTAAACCAGGGTTGGAAAAAAACCTGGTTTTTTAGAAAAAAACCCAAAAAAAAAACCGGTTTTTTTTGGTTTAAACCAGGTTTTTTTTTGGTTTAAACCGGTTTTTTTTTAAAACATCTTTTCTTATTACATATACATGCATATTTATTAATAAAAATAGATACTATTGAATTATAAGTAATGTAACTTCATTTACAAATATTTTAAATTATATAATTACAGTGAATTTATGTAGATAATTGAAAAAATCCATATTTTAATTTAAACAGTGTTAAGTCTTTTGTTCAAAGAATAAACTGTTCTACACAGTGAAACATTGATATTCTGAAAATCTTTAAAACAAACTTTTGATTACTAATATAATAATAAACATTTGGATGTAGTTTCATAAATATATAATATTTTCCACAATTTTTCAAATAATAAATTTCAAACACTGCTTGGAATTTTGTTTTTTAAGTGACAATTTGAAGTCATTGTATTAGGTCAAAGAGAAATAGATAACAGGGGGAAATTATAACAAGAAGAATATTGCTGTTAAAATGCTTTATTTAGCACCTAATCTTTGAATACTCTCTGATTTGACTTCATATTTTGCCTTTAATTTTTCAGGATAATCTCCCCAATCAAGAAAACTTTCTTTTGCAGCTTGAGCAAAATCTTAAAGATCATTATGTTATGTTATTGTGTTAAATAATGTGCATTTAAAAAAAAAAAAGTATTATTTACTAAATATTGAATAATTTAAATATTTTATCTTTGGTCAATTCACACGTTTGAAACTTTTTCTTTAGAACAGAAGATATGTTCACCAATGCATACAAATTTTAATCCTATACATATAAAAATGACCTAAAATCACTATATTTAATGCTTATTGCGGAAATAAAGTGTTAAGATGAGAAATTATTTATATCCAATAATTTGAAATGCATAAACTATAAAGGAAAAGGAGAAAATGTCATTCAATTTCTTCTAAAAAAACCAATTGGTTTTTTTGAGAAAAAAAACCAGTTGGTTTAAACCGTGGTTTAAACCATGGTTAAAACCAATTGGTTTAAACCGTGCCAACCCTGTTTTAAACCTTTGACAAAATGAATAAAATTTTAAAGAGAATTTTTTATCGAACTCATACAAATGAATGTGTTAGGAAAAGAGAATATTTCTAACATACTAGATTAATTTTAACAATTTTTTTGATTGGTAAATAAATTATGTGTCGTAAATTTCCCAATTGGCGAAAATATCCATATTCGAAACAATAATTCTCATTTTGTGTGTTTTTCTTTTTCTCACAAGCAAAAACATAGCTTAAGATTGAAAATTTAAAAGGAGCAATCTTTTTAATTAATAACCTGCGGTACGCCCTATTTCTTTGGAAAAAAAAAAAGTATATATATATATATATATATATATATATATGAAAGAATAAAAACTAAGCCCTTTTTTAAAAACTTAATAAAAATTCAAATTAAAGAAATTAAAGTCTCAATTAATATTTTTAACTTTAATTCTGAAGCTTAAAGATATTTTGCCCCTGGTAACTTTCTTTCCCAACCTAGCATTTATTACTTTCAGAGATCAATTTTGGACGTTCCTTAAGATTAAAATTGATGATCTAAGGGCTTTTTGCAGCCATTTGTGGTTAAGGCTCAGACGTCACAGACCCGGGAATTGTGCGGGGTTTGACCACATATCAATCAAAACCTAATGAACCAATTAAATTAAATGTTCCTCCCTAATTCACAACTGTGCCCTCTGCTAGAAAATATGACAATCCCTAACATATTAGCAAGAACACGCGCGAAAAATGGGAGACTTTGCAATTTTGAGCAGGGCCTGATTAATGCACGGGCCTCCGGGGCCTTGGCCCTGGGCCCAACAATTTTAGGGGCCCACAAATTATGTGACTGATTTTCCCCCCTTAATCAAATACTTTTCAAATAATATTGTTTTATAAAATATGAATTGTAAAATTTAAATATTTTGAATGACTCAATAAAAATTTTAGAAGTTTTTAACCTAGGCCCTTTTCACCCAAACAGCTTTGTCAACCCGTCAAATAAACATTCTTTTTTTTGTGAAAGTGTCGCTGAAAATGAGTAGATAGGGGGGCCCAACTTTTTAACAGGCCCTGGGCCCAACTTCAGCTTGATCGGGCTCTGATTTTGAGGTGCCTGCCTAACCTCCGGCCATGTAAACTTTCGTAATCACCGTAAACGGCTCGGGCGACCTCCGACCGGACTCGCGAATCCATCTGTAAGAAGAGCGCCCTAATAAAAGAGTTCGAACCAACAAGAGGCTTCCGAGTTCAACTTTTTATGCCACGACTATAATACACCTGGAGAGTTACATTTATACATATATATAATGAAACGTGTTACAAGTTTAATTCAATAAATTATTGCTCCCCCCCCCCCCTCCCCTCCATTCTTTCTATGGTAGAATCAAGAGAAATGCCAAACTAAAATAACTACCGAATGAGGCATTTAAACACAGGAAAACAGCAATTGAAGCGTTCCTGGCTTATCTGCTGACCGGTCTTGAAAATTTCCATCAATATGGCAACGATCCCCGATGCAGACGATTCAACAAAATGTTCCGGACAATGCCCTTCACCGACTGCTTTGATCTAGTGCCGACGAGAGCACAAAAGGGAAGGAGATGAGAACTTTTCGGCGGATTGGAAGGGAAGGGTTTTTCAGGGTCTGTAGGATCGCAGATGGCCATGAAAAGATAGGGTTCAAAAGAATTTCGAAATGGAAAAGAAAAAAAGAAGAGGAACAGTGAAGCATCATTTATAACTTGCTGAAAGACCAAAAAGAAAAAAATACATAAAAATGATATTAGGAAAAAAAAATCGAAAGGAAGAAATTTTAAAAATAACCATGTCAGTGACCTTTACTGCAATAACTAATGGTCGATCAGCTCTAAACAATATCCTTATGTTGAACTTTGAGATTTTGATGAAACAAAGTGAAATTTATTTTTTATACATAATTCATACTTGACAACTTTTACACTTTAGGTGTAAAATGTACACTCTTTAAAAATTGTTTACACTTTTACACTTAGGATACTTATTTTTACACTTTTATGCAAAGTTTTTTTGAATTTTTATCTCCCTTCCTTTAAATTACGAACTACTTTCTAGTTGCTTTTAATAGCTAAATGGTAAGTGGAAGTAATATATTAAGTATTGTTAAAAAATGAGTGAATTGAGGTTTCATTATTAAAATTAACTAGAGGAAAGCTTTGAATTTTCATTGTACATGTAAAAAAGAAGTCGTAATTTGAATAATTTCCCCTAGACCTTTCAAAAGCAATTATCAAGTAAAAATCAGTTTCTTAGTGAGAATCTGTAATGTTTCTTATATTTTTATCACCAAATTACCTTTATAAACAGCTATCAATGTATTATTCAATATTAATGTATTAGCATATGATTTTAGAATAAAGCAAAAATGTCATTTATGGGCCATTTCTTTTTTAAACATTTACATGAGACTTAGTTGTTAGAAGTTGCTTAAAATAGCCTTATGTTATTTTACACTTAGCTATTATCAAAAGTTGGCAGGTATGCATAGTTTATGGTAATTTCGCACAAGTGCAAATACCTTCCCCCTCACCTCCTCCTTAAAAAAAAAAAAAAAAAAAAAAAAAAAAAAAAAAAAAAAAAAAGAACATTCATTGAGGAGAAAAATGATAGATAGCCAAAAGAGGAAGTATGGCGGATGATAGCACATTCAAATACACATGGATTTGATTATGTACTGTATTATAAACTTGAAAAAAATACTTAATAGGGGATGGATTCTATTTCAAATAATGTCAAAAATGTTATTTCTTTTTAAAATTTGTTTACATTTTCGGGCAGCTTGTGCATATTCTACATATAATAAAAATGTACTAAAAATTCTTGTCAACGAATAAATATTTTTTTAATTGATTAGCTTTACATTCGTTTTAGACTATCCATAGATAATTTTTAAAAGTTTAATTTGCATTCTCTTTATCGAAATTCCAAGAACGAAATTCTAACAATTCGAAAATGTAGTTTGAAACCAAATTCAATTTAAATAAAATACTTTACAATTGTTTTTCAAACTAACAGACATAACGATAAAAAATAAATAATACAACTTATGCATGGGGATATTTGGGTGTTGGGGGAAAAAGGGGGTACGTATTTGTATAATTTACAGTTTAGTATTTTCATTTCATTTCATTTTATTTTATTTTATTTTTTGTCAAACACTGAGTTGAAGTAGGGGGCAATGAGAGTATCAGTATTAACAAATTAGAGAAATTAGCAAAAGACAAATGTTCGATTTCTTAATGATTAAGTGAAAAAGGAAAGGTGTAATAAATGAGAAAACATTAGCACATTCTAAAATAAAAATAAGCTCTGGCTTATTTAAATCTGGTATTATGCTGTTTTTTAAAATGTAATCATATTTACAAATTGCCTATATTGGACTTGGTATTTATCAGAAATTCGATGAACTATGAGGAAAAAGGAAGAAAAAAAGTTAAAGGAGGGTAAAAATTATATCATTGCGTTGCTAAGCGCGCCGCCGATCTGCCGTGGAATGTAGACATAATAAAACAGAGGCTTTATATTGCAACATTGTATAATCTTTCACACAGAAACACGTGATCAAAGTGACGTCATGGTTACGTCAGAAAAGAATATGACGTCCGTTGTCAAGACAACCGAAGCTCCACCTCCACATTGAAGTAAACGGGAAAGGTCATACCGTGTTAGTAGTTCGCCGTATTTCACATCGTAATTTTCTGGTTGAAATAGTACAATTTTGAAATATTTATAAAAGAAAATAAAAAGGCTTTTATCTTGATTTGAAATACAATAATGAAATATTTTTAATATTTGAAAATGGCGAGAATATATAATATTGGAGAAAAAAATTAAGTGGGAAAAAAAAAAAAAAAAGAATCGCCAAATACGAGGGAAATGTTGCTAAGCATAAAGAACTGGTAGATAGAATATCGAGATAAAAGCATAATATCAAGTTCTCATAATATTTAACTTTCCAATACAGGAATTTAAGATTTACTTTGTGTTGAATATATTCATAAAAAATTCTTTAATTAAGAAAATGGTTGCATGAATACGTAGTTTTGCATCAATATAAAGATCCATAATTTCGCACAAAAATAAGTAATTCAATACCATAATGAATACTTTGAAAATTGCTTACATTTTTCCTTATGCAACTAGAAAGCTTTGAGTCGAAAAAGGATATCGTCAATAGATTTCTTAAGTTATTCAGTAAATATAGAAAGTAGAAACTATAAACATAAAATAGATAGAAGTAAGAATTTTTTTTTTCCCTTCAGAACGTTTTTGGTAGGTCAATTTTTAAACACAACTTAATCATTATTTGTTAAACTTATATAATACTTTTTATCTTTTTAAAAGATTGAATAAAATAAATCGGGCATGAATATATTTAAAAAATTAAAATTTATATACAAAAAATAAAAATATTAAAAAAAAACATTTAAAAATACAAAAAATAAACGTTTCCCCAAGCTACTCGCAAGGCATCATCAGTACAAATTTCCATTGCATAACAAACAGTGGAACAAATCGAGAACAGTTACCGTTCGTTATTTTTTAGAAAAAAGATAACATTCACTAGAGACAGAACGAGCCCCATTCATGGTTGGAGATCGCAAATATGTGAATCAGCCTTCGAGGAGTTAAAGAGTCACTAGAGGGGCAAATCGGTAGATTACTCCTCGAAGGCTGGTTCACATATTCGCGATCGCCAACCATGAATAAGGTTCATTCTATCCCTAGTAAATATCTATTTCTTAACTAACGGCAATCGTTCTTGATTAGTTCCATTGTTTGTTTTGCAATGGATATTTGTACAAATGATGCCTTACGAGTAACATGGCGAAACCTTTACTTATTGTACTTTTAAATGTTTTTTAGTATTTATTTTTGCATATAAATTTTAATTTTTTAAATGTATATTCAAGTCTGCTTTAGTTTATTTTATCCAATCTTTTAATAGCTTTTTAAATTCAGACGTTAAATATATATGAATTGCAAATGATTATCTTATGTAAATTTTATTATTCTGAACGTAAATCGCAGATGAAAGCAAACATTTCAAAATTAGTGTTAACGATGGAGTTCATCCCCCCTCCCCCTACCTCCGGATAAAAGCAGAGCCCGATTAAGAGTGTATGGGGCCCAAGGCCCATGACCTTTTCGACAGCCTCTCAAAATCAAAATAGTTAGAATTTTCTTTAGGGAACATTTCGAAGTTATTAGATAGTATGCAAATTTCCAAGTTTATTATATTTTATTTATTTTTATGCAAAATATAGAAAAGAGCATTTTTACGAATTAGTTTCTAAATTATTTTATGCACTTTCGGGCCCCCATTAGTAGTGGGCCCAAGGCCATGGCCTAGTTGGCCTGAGCAATAATCAGGCCCTGGATAAAAGTTTTTTTGGGGGGGAGGGGGGGGGGGCGAGGGTTGTTTAATTATCCTCATATGTATTGGAATGAACAAAAATTATAGCACAACTCGTCAGAGCAAAAATGGTGATTTTTGTGAACCAACATAAAAGGAATTTCACATAACCTAGAAACTATCCCAAGGATGAGCCCCCAGTTTGTCAGTTTTATGATGGATGAACGAAGCCAAGCGGAACTAAACACTGAGCTACAAGATTCTTCCTTTTTCGGGAAAAACAGTCGATTTTTCGATCCGCACTACCAGAGGATCTCTAGAGGAAACAGGGAGTTAGTTGTCAGCCACAATAAATTGCTTTTCACTAAATTACCTGGTCAATGAACAATTATGATAGAGTAGTTGCCTCCTGCGACCTTTTTTCCTCCAACAGGAATGTTTCGATTTTAATAGACATATAAAATACCCGTCAATCTTCTACCATGTTAGGTTGTGAAATAAAATTTAAATGATATTTTAACTATTTAAGCTTTAACAAACATGCTTACATATGATTTATAAAATTTTAAAATATTTTTTTCCCAATTAAACAATACTCTGAAATAAAAATGTGATAATAAAGCTAGTTCTCTTAAATTAATATCTATTAACTATACTCTTCCGATATTTTGCAAAGAACAGGCGAAAATATTAATAATTACACATAAAACAATATAAATTAAAAAGGGGGTGGATATTCGAGATCTTAATAAAGGCTACGATTTAATTAGATATTTGGCATATACAGTATGTGTGCAAAATATTCGATTTCAGCCAAATAATTCCGTGTTCGCCCAAGTCCATAATTTAAATATCTAAATTTATACAATTTTTAAATTCGGTACTACTCTGTTATCCCGTCGATCAATTTCGCCAAATTACACAAATCGCCAAAATAATAGCCAAATTATACATATTGACATAATTTTTATTTTAAATGACGAAAAAACAAATAATTAGTAGAATTTTAATAAAAATACAAATAAAAAGTCGAAATAAAAATCACTTAATGACATTTTAAACACGTGAATCGTATTTAATGCCATTGAATGTGGCACTCGCGACCATCCATTATTGGCATTTAATCTTATAGTTTGGCGATAATTTTTTGGTCAACGGGATAACCTAGTAGTACCTTAAATTCATACTAATGACGTAGGATCGAAATTATGGAAATTTGTTTTTTATTTTTACATTTACACACCGTTTATTTAAAATAGTAACAATAAAATGTGACATTTTTTCACCCTTGTATTAGTTATCTTTTAATTCCTATTAAATTAATCATTTTTATTACTTATGATAACTATAAATTTTGGGACTCTGAAAATGAAAACTGTAAATTTTATAGCAACATTTTTCAAATAATGAATGAAATAGTGGTAATTGTAGTTAAAGTATTTAAAAAAACGAATTAAAGTAGATATTTCTTTAACTTGCAACATAAAATTGTATTTACGGACTATCAATCTTAAAAACGAACTGATTTTCGATTTATATCATGAAAAAAGGAAAATAAAATAAAAAAGTGAAAAGCAACAGTCTGTAGAAAATTAATAACGAGGTTATCTAAAAAGGAAATTAAAAAAAGAAAAAACTAATTTTACGATTTATTAAGATAATGAAAGTAACAGGTGTGGCATGTTTCCCCACAAAACAAGCACAATTTCCGCTTATTGCCATTTTTTAATCCAAAAGAAAAAAAAACAAAAACAAACAGAAGCTATCTTTTCTCGTCGGCAAAATATGAGATTTTCTTTTTCTCCCGCTCTTTTTCCTCATTTTGTAATGCACTCAGCCTTTTTAGGATATTATCCAAAACGAACAAATTAGTCACGTAAAAAACGTTTTTATTCAAATTAACGCCCACACTTGCGTGCGAAAACAGCAGACGAGAAATGTATTCCTTGGAACAACTGTTACCGTTAAAGAGATCTGAAAGCTTACCAAGATAAATGAGCAGACGACTTCTGGAATAGCTGATTTAAACGAAAGTAATGAAAATATTTAAAATGGAATTTTCTTCACTTTTTTTTTTCTTTTATTACGGAATTTTTTCTCCTGGGTTCAGAAAACAAATTATTTTAAAAGCATAAATATATTTTAAACACTGGATTAAAACATTCTAATTTCTTCTTTTTAATGTAGTATTTTCCATTTGTTTTTTGGATTTCAAGATATAACATATAGATAGTAATATATGTAAAAAAAAAAACTAGACAAATTCACAGTTTAAGTCTGCATTTTTATTTTCGTTTTTGATAAGGAATAATTCAATTTCTTATTTTATTTACTGTTTTCGTTTAGTTTAGATATTTATATAACTCGTTTAAATAGCATTATTAATATTTATTTATTTATTGCAATTGTTTACATATTGTATTTATAATGCAATTGATATTATTCAGTATAATTTAAGAAAAGGCACTTTTTTTTTCTCCCCATAGGATGGAATTGATCATCAACAAATTCATTTGACGATGGTTTCTTATTATAGTATTCATCATACAAAATTTGTTTTATTTAGTACATTTTCAGTAAATCCATAAATTCAATTTATTACTTTTTTTCACAACAGAATTAAATTTATCGTCAACAATTTCGCCAGAAAGCAAAATTTTAAAGAAGTTATTAATATTTCGTTTCAATTTCGAGTATCTGGATTTCCTCTTTCATTACTAAATTTATTTTTCACAAAAAGAAAAAAAATATATAGATTTCACAAGAATGCCTTTTCCAAAATGGATCCCTAGGGAAAAGAAGAAAAATCTGCATTGATTTTAACATACATTTCAAACGATTTTTCCTCCATAGATTATAACGTAATTATTAATATTGAATTCTTCTGTGCGTCATTCTAAATGAAATATAAATGCTATTTATTCCATGCTCTGAAAAAATATGTTTCAGTCACAATGATGAATTTTATCATGTTTGAAGTATTGTAACAGCATTAAAATACTTAAGAAAACACTTTTCGCCAAAGACTATAGTGTAACGGAATTGTTTTCTATGTCCCTGTAAATGAGATACAAGCGACAGAACTTTATTTTCAGTATCGAATATTCTATAGTAAACATCAATAACAAAATTTTCTTGGTAATTCAAGTTTTACGAGTTGGAGCACTGGAAAACAGACCAGACAGATAGACAATCCAAACCCATAAACATATTTACCTGGAAAGAAAAATCAGATTTTATATCACTTAGGAATAAATTTTATTACTTCTTTTTCAAAATCATGAAGGAAAAAAAGAAAATTTAGCGAATTAAATGTGAAAATCCTGGAAGTGTCCAACTGTCCTCCGTTTGAAGACATGCATCAAAACACCTTTTTATATGGCAGGGGAAGGAGAAAAAACACTTTGTAGTGCAGTGAAAACAGCTATTACAATCATTAAAATAAAACAAAATCCCTTTCAACTCTTCTCCAACCAACTATAATATTATTCAACCGTGCTTAACTACTAAAAAAGAAACAAGCACAACCATGAAGTGAAATGAAATCAATATCACACCACCCACGACACTTACCACCTGCGTAATGGTTAGAAAAAAAAAATGTACAAGCCAAAAATCTGATAATAAAACCACGAGAAACGATACCGGCGATCAAGGCAAGACGTAAGATAATCTCCTAAATGGGGGTGGCAATAAGAAGAGTCCTTCCATTTTGATTAAAGTCATCTGCCGGGAATTGGTGTAATGAAGAAATCTACGGGCAAGGGTAAGCTGGCATAATGGTTATCTGATATGGAGAGATGATTGGAATTGCAGCGGAAATAAAGAAACGTTTTGGGGTTCGGCTTGCAAGGAATGAATAAGAATGCATGTGATTTCAGAGAAAGTTCGAAGACTCCTCGAAAGTGTAGATGTCGAAATAATTTTCCATTAAAGCGGATTGTTTCCGTCGATTTAAAAAGCGTAATTCGATTAAACTTAATAAAATTATTTATACACGGCATTAAATCTCTTCGCGATGAACGTTCCGTATATACGCCTCTTAATTTCTGAGTACCGCGGCATGGTAATATAATAATTTTCGCCTCTTACTTCATCGCGGAAATTTTGCGATTAAAAATAACAAACATATTTGTTCAAAAATGACAGTCGAATTCGAGGATTTCTCGTCAGAAAGAAGGTACTCTAAATCGATTACATCGATTAAGTAAATCGATTTACTTAATCGATGTCATTAGAATAATCAAGATAACAGTCAGATCAACGAATTTTCAAAACAAGCATTCTGAGATTGAAAAGTGCTTCTGGATGATACAGTACAATTAATGAGCTTCTCTGTTGACTATGACGTATTTTTCGACTGTGAAAGTATTTGGTGCGTATAGAGATAGATTAAGGCTAGTTGTAGACCATAGCATTTTCTCAAAACAAAGGAGGGAAATATAGTAAAAGCACAAATGGCTTACTTTCATCATGACCTCAGATCAACAGTAGACATTAGTAATTAATAATTAAAAAAATGAGATGTTTGACTTAATGCTATGAGAAACTGTTTGCATCTTGTGGAACAAGTTTTGAAAGAAAGTTATGTTAATTACTATATCTCAGATGTGGCTGCATCTAGTGGAAAAATAGGAAATTTATGTAAAAAACTTTTTTTTTCTTCTTAATAGCAGTAAGTCAGGGATGAATCTCATTTTCGATTATTACTAGATGCCCTACTATTGCTTTGAGGTGAATAGATTTCTTAACACACATTTCAATTAAAAACTTGAAAAAGCTTTGTTATTTCCAAAATGGCAATTTATAAGATTAAGTATTTTGTCGTATAAATCTATCAATTCTATTTATTTATTAACATAGCTTACATTATCAAGAGGGTACATACATATTAATAGAATCGATTGCATATTCTGAAATTTATTAAACTTGCTAATATCATACATTTAAAAAGGTACCATTTTACCAGCTGGCATTAAAATTTATCCTAGACTTCACAACTATGGAATGTTACCTACTGGGATTTCAAAAATAAACTAATAAATAAACATATATAAGCGCTTAATACAGCCAATGTGGCTCTGCGATCTTTAATGTTTGGCCTAAACACACAATTATTAAACCATATTAATAAATATTCGAGTTGCTTATAAGAGGTATATTTAAAATTGTTAATGTGGTTCTATGTATTAATAGAAATACAAAGACTGTTTTATTATTCACAATTAACTTAAAATTAAATTAAACACCCTAAGTATGTCATTTATTAAATCAAAAGTTCTTTTTACACGTAGAATTATCTGCAATGTTCTGGTGTATGTATTTTTTATATCTTCAAGACTAACCAAACACAATTATATTTGCACTACGTATTTTTACATTTTGAAAGTTAAACGTTTGCAGTCAGCAAAAGTCAGATTTAGAAAATTTAATTTTATTATCTTAAGAAGTTGGAAATTCTTCATTATTGTGTTTTATAGATATGCATACTAATATTACAGAAGTAACGTTTGAATATTTTTTGTAGGTTGGAATTCTGGAACTACCAAAACAGTTTAAAAAATAATGGTGGCAAAATGCTGATAACCATCTTTGATCCAACATAGGCTGTATTTTATATCAGGACAACAACCCTTCAATGGGGATGTAAGAGGAAAAAGTTTTAAAATTATAATTTTAATAACGTTGCTTGGGCTAGAATGAAATTTTGTGCGTAACTAGTTTTAAGATGTAAAACTCAAAGATTATTGAAACCATTCATTGGAAAATTCAAAAGGGGGGTAAATGAGCAGAAAATGTTCGAAATTGCGATTTATCTTGAGAGGTTTAAAATTAGAAACTTGAAATTTTTCATCGCTGTTACATTTAAGGCATAAATAGTAACACAGACCAGTTTAACTAGAAACTTAAAAACAGAAAAGAAACATTCTAAAATTGAGATTTATGTAACATTGTAGAGGCTAAAAACTTGAAATGCAGCGACTTCTTTTAAAGACCAGAATTTTTTTTTTTTTTTTTTTTTTTTTTTTTTTTTTTTAAATTCGAAATCCAAAAGAGTGAAATGAGTTGAAAATGACATAAAAATTGTCTTAATTACGATTTCGATGGAATTGTTGAGGACAGAAACTTAAAATTTTACTTGGATGTTACTTTTATAACGTAAATGCTCGAACAGAAATATTTTTTTAAAATTCTAAAATTAAAAAGGATGGAATTTGAGAGGCTATAGTTCTAAAAATTTGTAAATTACCCTTTTTCTTCTTCTTTTAGAATTATAATAGCTCGAAAATTGAAATGTATAACAAAACTACATACATATTTTCGAAATAAGCTCATACCATGTAACTATAAAGCACGGCATGTCGCTACACAATTATTTTATTATATATACAGCTAATACTCATATGAAATTTTATTATATTGTTTTTGTTAGATTAATATTTCCGTTACTTAAATATATATTATGAGTAGAATGTGTTGTAGTTCTCGTAATGTAACAAACGCACATTTGAGGATCGCCAAAATAAAAGATTTGGTATAGCTGGTCTAGTCATATGCATAAGTCAGTACACAGCTGATGAGATAACCCCAATTGTGCTGATAATTTAGGGAATTTCACTGCTATAAATGCAAATGCTCACGGCAAGGTGCATTGTTAATCAGTAAATGAAATACCCTGGAAAACCCTCAGGCCAAAACTGTCACATTAAGTGCATTAAATAATATATTAATTTTATACCACTGCTCAGTCAGCTAAATATTTGTGGAACTATCAGCATACATAATACGCTGAAAATGCATTGAATTTGTATGATGATTAATGCATGGTAAAGTCTTACTGTTAAAGTTTTCTGGTTTAAAGCACGTTATAAAGCAAAAGTAAACCAATTCAATTTATTAAAAAATGCACCAAGCGAAAAAGTAAGAATCTAAAAAGAATAAAAGTTCTTTCGGGACAAACATCATGTAAAAGAGTTGCATGCATACGATCCATAATTTTGAGTATCACTCTTTGAAATTTTAATAAAGAAATATTAACTAATTGCTAACCGAAATAAATGAAGTTTGGTCTACAGGGATAAAAACGGCCATTTTAAGAAAAGAAAAATAAAATAAAATAAAATAAACCCATAATAAATGAGAATAAAAAAGTGATCAGGATGACTAATAAAAAGAGTAAAACATGTCTATTTATTTTAATAAAATCTACTTTACGAAAATTGTTGAGCAAACAATTCTAAGACAGATTTTTTTTTCTTTTAATAACATTTTTTTTTAAATTATTGACGCAAGAAGACGTTGAAAATTAAAGTGCTTAAAAAATATGGATAGTCAAGGGATACTCCAAAACCATAAAAACGGGAAATAGTGAATTCGCGAAGGGCTTCCTTCGCTGGCTTTAAGAAAAAACTATCATGATTTTGCACGTTTACTTCATTACACAAGCATACATTAAATGGCAAAAAGTTTTTTTTTCCCGTCTTCCTCTGCCTGCTTCTACCTCACACAAAGAGAAAAATTGTTTGAAATATGCAATATTAATTAAACAATTTTGAAATATCACGATTTTTTAAAAATATTATTTAATTAAAATGTATGCTTTGAGTTCCTGCTTGCATACAAGAATTTGAAATTAATAACTTAAAGTGAAGAATTAATTTTTGATTGTGAATTTATGTTTATATAATATCAGGGGGTGTTTGAGTTTTTCTTTAACTCCTTGGGGATGAGCGACACGTATACGTGCCGCAAAAAAGGTTTAAGAATCAGTATTTATCCTCACCAGTAAAATTTTACTGTAAAATTTGCCTTATTTTATCGGTGCATTTTCTCGATTTAATAAGATACGAATTTCTGTTTTTAAAAACCGGTGACAAAACATTAAAAATTTCGTAAAAAAAACTCCCGTCGCGAAGGAGTTAAAACATTACATCAAGGAGATATTAAGGACATAAGAGGTAGACTGTTACAATTTTGTATGATTACTTTGATTTTAAATTAACGAAATCTGCAAAATTTTCTGCAAAAATCAAAAATACTCTGAAGCTACAAAGAATACTTTTTTGAATTTCTATTATTCATTTTTTTTTACCATAATAGCTATTCAAAAATAATAAAATCTTGTGAAATCAGAAGAAATTCTTACTACAAAACATCTAGGGGACCGATGTTTATTTTTAGAGGTTTTTTTCCTCGCTGAAGTTTCATTTACAGTTTAACATATTTTATTCACAAATTACACATTTTAAATTCAATACAAAATAAAATTAAGAACGATAAGCCGAAGTAGAAAGAAACTATGGAACTATTTTATTTTATAAAGGTAAAAGCTTTTAAGAAATAAATAGGGTCACATTCCATGGTGACCAATGTATTATAAAACTGCAATAGGTTCCATGAATCAAAAGATACCTTTAATATTAAAATTTTAATTAATTTTTAAGTATTTTAATCAAATTTAATAGTGACAAATGTAATTTTTTTTTTCAACTTTATGTTACATTGGTCACAATTATTATATTAAAGTTCCGTTGGTCACCATGGAATAACCCAATAGTCAATTTTAGTCTACCTTCAGAAGTTTACTTATATACAAATCCAAGAACATAGTTTAGTATTTTAAGGTTAAATTATGACTTCAACTTCAGAAGAATATGCCTCACCAACCAATCAATTCTTTTATTTAAAAAAAAAATTACAAAATACAAAATCTCTTGAACTGATAAATAGCGGCGCCACCGTACAAATAAAGTATAAAAAAATTTCCCATGAGTTTGTTATCACTTTATAAAGCATTTTACAAGAGCAAATGTCATATCTTCAGCATTATTTTTTCGAAGCATCTTCCCTTTCTGTATCTCACGATGTGATAATTCTGAGAAAGCTTTGCTTAGATCGCCAAAGCATTGATTATTCGACCGTTGTTAGAATGCAGTTAATGCCGTAAAGGATTACGCCGTTCTCAAACGTGCAATTTGTTTTCATCAACTATAGATTAGGTAATTTTAAAGAAATCTATCATCGTGATTACCGCCAAAGGAAATAGGGGGAAAAAATAAATAAAAGAACACAGTTTAATCTTTTTTTGGGTAAGATCACGTTCTGATAACATTGGATATTGATTTATTGTGTTACAGGATTTTTGTTTTGAATATCATTAAAAGAAGATCAGATAACTAAATCGAAAGGTCTGTTTTACTAATATTTTAAACAGTTAAATAAATGAAAATGCAAAGACTAACAAATTTTACTCATTAATGCAGGTTTAAGGGGGAAAAACCATTACTCACTTTCCTTTCCCTCCACACACATTCACACACAACACGGGGGGGGGGGGGGGATTTTGGTGTGAAATACTCTATAAAGTCTAATAAAATTGTATCAAAGCGAATTTTACTTTTTATTTTTACAATCCATCATATTTAATATTAGTAACTTTTACATTCGTTTTTCTACCGTTGTGTTTAAAGAGTTACACCATATTAAAATCTGTTCGATGTCTACTGTCAAACGTGACCAAAACAAAATTGCCAAAATAAAATAAAGTGCTTAAGCTTAAGCCTGTAATATCCTGGTAATTATATGGAAAAATATAAATAAAAAAAGAAAAGGGAACCAAAATCAATGTGCATTATTACAAAAGTGTACTTAGTCTGTGCTTTAAGTAGCTTTTTATGGGGGGGGGGGGGGGGAGGGTTGTTTTAAAAATGTATTCTTAGTAAACAAAACAGGTAAAAAGTAATCTCTTAAAATAAATTTTAAATATGTGATGAGTTGCTAGGTAATATTATATGATGTCTGAATATTTACACGTATTTATACGTACTTATTTACACGTTGATTTACTTTTGTTATTTAAATTCAATTTTGTTTAATATCACCATTTTGTAATACCTTGCAAATATACGAAAAGTATGCTTAACATAGTTATAAAATGTTAAAAAAGTTCAAATCAATCAAACACGTAACTATATTATTATTTGATTGGCGAGACAAAATATTGTTAAGACTTTATATTTAAATTGTGGTTAATGATAAGTATTAATTTAAGGTTTAAATAATCAAAGAAAACTATTTTCAAATGGAATCTCACTAATAACGTCAATAATATAAAAAATTACACAAAGAAAAGGATAAAAATAACTTTTTCGTTTTTGGAATTTATAGACTATTATGCGAAAAAAAAAAAAAGGGGGGAAGACAGAAAATAGTTTTCTGTTCTATATACAAAGTCAATAAGCTGAAACTTTTGCACGCGACATAATAAATAATGAAAAGACTTATAATACTCACAACAAAAATAACTTATAAGCACTGATTTTGCAGAAAAAGTGGATTAAAATGCAAAATAATTGCACAGTTTTGATTTACTTTAAAAATTATCATTAAATCGAAATAACGAACAAATTTGCACATAAAGTAACATCTTTATAACTATCTTAAATATTCAGCCTAATTTAACATATTCGTGTAAAATAGCAGTAAATCCCTGGAATAGTCTTATTAAAAAGCAGGGCGTTCGCCTCGTTTCCTTGTTTGAGCTTCGTTTCTTTAAAAATAAAAACTACAAAAGTCCTGACAGAACGCTCGAAAAGAGCTTAAAACTTTTAAAAAGAAAATTTAGCATAAAAATGTAACTACAGATACACACGAAAAAGAACGATTTTTTTTTTTTTTTTTTTTTTTTTTTTTTTTTTTTTTAAAGCGTCTCCCATTTTGCAAATAGCCGAAAATCACGGAAAAAAACATGATATATGCTATTTCAAGTACGCATTCTAAATTAACTTTCCTCTAAAAAAAATGACCAATTAAGTTTTATGGAATTTTGCTGTGGATTTGTTAAGACTCAGAAGCTTCCACATTTCCTGGGATTTAATAAAGTTGCAACCGGGATGTTTTTTTTTTTTTTTTTGAAATTGTTTGGTTTGTTGAGATAAAACGTTCCATTCTTATGAAAAGTATGGTTCAATCGATAAAGGTTCTGAAAATGAACTCAAGAATGCACTTTGATTTTGCAGTTTGGTGGTTTTGAACAATTTAAGAAATGGAAAAGCCTTTTTTAATAACTGGAAGACCTCAACTATATATTAAATAATAAATCAAGAGAACGTTTCTTATTTCTGAGAGCAATTAACTCCTTAACTGGACCGGCCGTATACATACGTCTTCAGAGAATGCATGCACATATTACAGAAATAGGGAATTTTCTTTACAGCGGGACAATTTTCACCAATAGAGCCGTGTTTTGAATATGTATAACATGTGCGTTTTCTTACTGTTATTTCAGAAAATTAATCACCACCTTATTTAATTGTAGAATTCTGTTATTAAATAAGATACTGACCATGGCATCAGATTTCGCCGGCAGTTAAGGGATTAAAAAAAAAGGCGGGTGTATTCAAATCTAATATTTGCCCCAGATACATTGGCTGGTCAAAAGTTTTACATTATATCGTAGCCTTCTGTTATATTTCATCTTTAGTTTAAAAACACTTTTTTTCGTGGTACCCAAATACTAAACATTATCATTTATTATCAATATTATTTTTCATAAAGAAAATTTCTAATACAAGGAGAAACTAGTCGTTGGGGGCCACCGTAATACTTTCCCATCATGGATATGTATATGAAAATAAAACATGTGAAACTATTTATACAATGAATTGCAATTCATAAACAAAATTTAAATATTGTTAATGTACATAGTAATGCTATATTAAAAGCACTTCTTATCTACCAATTTCGACAAATTATATAAAACGCCAAACTACTCAAGTAGTACCAAACTGCGTAAAAGAAACATCCTTATAACTCCAAAAATAATAATTCTATTAACTAACAATTAACTGCGTCCGATTAAGCGTCTCATTTCCAATTAAAATATACTTCTGAATTGAAATTTGAATGAAATACAGGGTCATGAAAAATCGAAGAATGTGGAAAACAAGATTACAAATATCTCGGTAACTAATAATCTGATCGACTTCCTTCTATATGCGAAATGTGTGTTATTTTATTGCCTTTTACGTCCATTCCTTAGAACAAAAAAATTCGAAAATTTTTATATACCTTTCATCAGAACGAATTTTTCGAGAGTCCGAAAAAAATAGTTCCGGATAATCGAGGTTGCTGATATTAAATAGGGTTCGTCCTATTCTTACATACTAACTACATACAAAATTTCAAGTCTCTATGTCAATTTGTTCGGGAGATAGAGCGTTTACAGACAGACAGACAGACGGACGGCAAATTTTTTTTTCTAAAAATATGTTTTTCGGAATCTCCACTATCTAAAACGTGTAAATCCGTCAAAAAAAATTTCGATTTTCAAAACGATTGCAAGACTTACCCTATACTACGTATGATGGGTAAGTAAAACGGAAAAAGTAATATAATGTGGTGTAAACCAATAAATACGATAAATTTTGTATAACAAATAAGATCTGTTGCATACGCAAAATAGAAAATAAAACAAATTGCTATCCAACGAACACCTCATTTAGTGGAGGGTACACGGGGGGTTACACGTATACCTTCTGGATTTTTTTACGGAACACCATATACCCTCTGTTTCTTAAGAAAGCCATAGTATACACACTCTAGGGTATGCTCTCTGCCTTGAGCGTATACCCTCTGCTTACAGCGTACATCCTCTTATTTTTACAACTATATCCCTGGTTACGTCAAATAATTCTGTTCCTGTTATGTTTCTGTTCCTGTTCCTTGTTTTGTTTGGGCCGAATGGGGGAATTCAAATTTCAGTGATAACCGGCTTCGTATGGCAAACGCTTTTTTACAGCATATTGCACCTCTCATCTTCCTCTTTACTCTATGGTGGAAACTTAAACAGGGTGAAAGAAGAAAGATAACGAAACAAAACTCATAATTAACAGTGAGTATATTTACAAAAAATTACTAGCTGCTGAGTGAGTAACGCCTCCAGAGTGAATTTATTGAGTCATTAGAACTTCACTATTATCTCTAACCGATAAGAGTGGAATTCCGGCGTGATTTGAGAAAGTTTTCTCATCTGCCCATTGAAAGATAATGATCAACTAACAGTAAACATACACTTCCTGTCCAGTTGGAAACCGTTGTATGTACACATATATAGAGATGCATGACACTGCTGGCGAAATCCAGAAATCTGATTATCTGAAAAAAGAAATGAATCAACAGGTGTTGACAAAGTTTTCATTGACGTTATGGTGATATCGCTATCAAGATAGGTCCAGCAGATTGCATCCGATCCGATGAATAACATCCGGGTCAAATTTATATCCCAATTAAAATAGCTGTCACCGAGATACCCATACAAGTTCTAATCTGTCGTATTTGGGTAGGTCACTGAAAAAATAAATTTTTCTATATAGGAGGGGGGAAAAATGGAAAGTCAAAATACTTGTCCATGATCCCCCCCCCCTTTTTTTTAAGAGAGGCCTGTTTAGATATTACTTGTTTCAAGGCATAAGATTTTACGATATCCGTTTAAAAAGAAACAAGTCGGAGATTGCACGTCAAACGTAGCAAATGAGGTGCTTTCGTACAATAAAAATATTCAGGTTTTGGTGTAATAGTATACAGTACTTCAGATACCGTATAAGCATCCGAAATCTTTTGTGTGTCCTTGTAGATACTATTTGTTTTCTATTATACTGGAAGTAATCCTTTGTAAACTTCAGCAATGAACATTAATTTCATAAAATGTGAAGTTTCACTAGCGGCTGAGAAGTTCTGCTCTCGAAACTGGTGCTGGATTTCAACCCAATCGTTCGGAGTTTTCCGTGGTTTTCTTTGAACCTTGGAATTCCTTGCGTAAGTACGGGTTAGGTTCTCTTAGAAAGACCCCCACTAAGGGCACCCCCCTTAGGGCACAGATCCCTTGTGTTGATAACTAGCCGTCATAAACTCAACTAGCCAACTATAAAATGTGAAACAGTTTAATTAAAATGCGCCCCAAACAATGCTTACTCCTACACCTTTAAGTAATGGTTTATTTTTGTTGGCCCTGTAAATTAATCACAAAAAATTTTTACTCCAGGTTGTACAGAATGTATATTTTAGTATATACTTCATAAATTCATATTAATTTTATTATGTTCGAAAAAGTGAAACATCATTAAAATGCACTTAAATATATCCCCCCCCCCCTTCATTGACCGTAATGGAACGGTATACGGTATATTTACATCTAACATCAGATATATATACATTTATAGTTCAAGTTTAATTTGTATATCCAGTGAAAATAAACTAATCAATATCACTGAAATAGTTTTTAACTTTCCATCTTTATAAAATAATATTTGGGAATAAACTGGAAATATTTCAGCATACATATTTTTAAAGTTTTTAAAATATTTGCCTATCTTTTATTTCAGATAATAATTTTAACAAATATTTATGGGAAACACTTAGGTTACGACATTTATATGCAGCAAACATTTATTCTGTTTATTTTAACGAAATGCATAACGAGACGGTTAAGATAACGGTATTTTGTCATACTTTAATAAATATTTATCGATGGAGCTTTCAATTTTCCAAGTTTTCATATATGCATAAATATATGTTATGTAATGCTTACTTTGATAAAAAGACTGCTGAATCACTAGAAAAAACAAATTATGCTCGTAATGCATTATTCATAAACAAGACGAATATACAAATTTTTTCCCACTTTTTTTATCAACTTTATTATCTGTGACTGTAATAAAAAGATTTAGTGAGAATTTTCAAAACCCATACACTGAAGTTACAGTTATATCAAAACATATTTAAAACAAATTCTTTTCCATAAAGTTTTTTTGTTATTATAAACTATTCGGGAAAATAGTTATTCTCTGTGCAGAATTGGGAAATCTGAAGTATATCTGAATCTTTTTATTGGTTGAATTCCGCAATAAAGTTGGATTATTCTATTCGTTTTCCGTTTAATCCATGCTTAATGGAATATTTTTTTTTTTTTTTTTTTTTTTTTTTGATTGGTCCACGTTTAATGTCCAAAAATGGAATACTCTTGTTGCCAGGATGACAAAAAGTATTAAAAACTATAAAAGATACAGGTTTCAAACAAGTTGCATTTAACAGAAATTTTTTTTCTTGATACGACGGTGTAAAAACTGAAAATGTGCAATGTTTAGAAATTTTTAGATTTGCAGTACCGAAAATTGTTAAACTGAAATTCCATTTAATATTTGTTTATGATTGGTCAAGGAATATTAACGTGTCTTTAAAAGTCCAGGCATATTAATATGACTGTTATTACATAAGTTACGTTTTGATCCTCATAAAAAGGATTTTTTTTTTAAATATAGAAATCATTTATAAGTCTAAAATTATAGTCTGAAAATATTTTCTAAATAGTTATTATAATTTGTTAAATTACATTTTTTTATAATTATTTTTTTTAATATAATTGGCTAGATAATTTGTAGTTTCCTATATGTTTATTTTTCGTTTTAATAAATCCCGAGTAAAAATTGACTATCTTTCAGAGAAATTCCAGATAAATCGTTAATAACGAATTACACACATGGCTTTCTTCGTATTATTTATAGATGCCAAAACAAACATATATATATATTCACAACCAAGAATAATTGGAGAAAAAAATAATAAAGCTGAAATCTGCAGACCTTCAAAATTATCAGTTGGCAGCTCAGAAATGTAATTATGCGTAGAGTTCTTGAAAATGGTTTGTTTTTAATCAGAGGAATGAAATATTGTTTAGTTGAACAAAATATAAATTTAAGTAATTTTAATACATGCAGTGACAGATAATTTGCGCGATATATGCTAACAGATATTTTTATAGCATATATTGCTTTTTTAACAGACTAAATTTCGTTACATCGAAATATAATTCTGCAGTATTTTGAATTTTAATAAGATACTGCTGTACAGTGTGGTCAGGGGTGGGAAACATTCAGAAAATCTTATCAGCTAGCAAAATGAAACTTAAGTAAAAGGTAGTTACGGAAAAATCATACGCGACTGCACAAATAATTACTATAATGCTTTTTCATAATTATTTTTTCTATAAAATTAAGAAATATTTACAACACAGGAAAGCTTGATATAGGGTACAACTTAGTACCGTAATTTCCGGCGTATAATCCGCGTATCAAACAATTCTTTTTGAATCCAGAAATCTTATTTAACGAATGAACACAAATACTTATGGCGATCTATTAAGTTGCATTTCTTTCACAAAAATTTCTGGGTCAAAAAATGATTGTTTGATCAGCAGATTATACGTCCGAAGTCTAGGTACCATTGTTTACATTGCAATAATTTGGAAAGTTACAATATCTAGTTTAAAAAAAGAGGTTTTGCTATATTTCTATTAGCTACATAAAGGTTTTCAAAAAATATCTAAAAATTCACTCGCCCTGCCAGAAAATTGCTCGCCACTGGCGAGTAAAATGATGCATTTCCCCATCCGATAGTTAAATCTAAAAATATCAAGTACAATGTCAAATGGTATCCTGTTCATCGCTGTACACTACAAAATTCATTGCGATATCAGATGTGAGCAAAAATCTCATCCTAAAATACTTCATCACTGTACGCTACATATCAGCTGAGAAAAAGGGGTGTTGACAGTAGAAATAATACGCAGTAAACTCTTTCTTCGGCGGAATCGAGAAATATTTCCTAGATAATATTCCGCCTTAGACAAATTTTACTCTATGTCTACAGATTCGCAAGGATTTAAGCCCTTCTGATTTAGACCATGGGTCTGTCCAGACTTTTTTTATCAGGGTCCTATTTTGTGAAATTGTGAATAGCTTCTTTAGTTTTGTGAAAAATCTAATCATAATTTTGTAAATTTGAAAGATAGTTACATTCAGATTCTTTTCTATACGCTTCTTAAGCAGATATATGTTTGTAAAACACATATTTTCTTTATATATGTCAAAGTGACAGGGTAGATCTTGTATTTAAATGATTGAATTTGTGAAAGGTGTAGTTTAAAGTTGAAAAAACTTTGGAAAAGACCTATTTTTAAGAGAAAGAATCTTATGAAGGGTCCTTTTTTTAATGTGAAAAAATTTGTGAAGGGTCATTTTAAGGGCGCAATTTCTTCCTTAACAGATCCTTGTAGACAGATTTCTGTCTTACACAGAGTCCGCCTTATAGAGAGTTTACAGCATATGATAATTAACGACAACGATTGACCAACGAGAGGCCTCGAAACAAACTTTAAGAATAGATATTTATTTATTTTATTTATTTATTTATTTATTTTGGGGGATAAACTTGCAGGTAAGCCTTTATAACTGATTTAACCAAAGTAAAAATTTCAAAAACATAGCTTTTTATTTAAACATCACCATATAATAATATGACATTTATTATCTTGCCGAAGAAAAATAACTATACAATTTCACCGACATGAAACAGTTCCAATGATTACATATCCTACCATTTTTTCTTAAATAGTTTTCTATTTACAACGCGAAAGTATTTTCCCCAATTCCAAACATATAATACAAAGAAAGGAAAAAAAAAAACTTGAAATAAAAATGCATAAAAATAATAATCCAACCAGATTTTTTTTAAGAAAACCGAAAACTTAACCTCATCTATCATAACTTTGACAGCTCAGAGAGTGTTTTTTCCCCAGTATATCAGACTCTTTCCGGAAAGGTGCGCGAAAGGAACGCGGGAAAATTACAGAGGTTTTATTGGCAACACACGGGAGTGAATTGAAATTCGATGTGGCTCTCATACAAGCGAGTCGATATGAAGCAGCCATGAAACTTGTTTGAAATGACATATGAGCGCTAATTAATACATAGATACATATATCGGGTTATGTCAACAAGCCGGATCTATCGATTGGAATGAAAATGTAAAATATAAGTCAGATAGCGAAGTGAATAATATTTGAAGAGCAAGGGCACCAGCAGATGTATAGCAGTTTGAATTCAGACAATTTTCTCCGGGAGGGGGACATTGCAGAATTCCGCAGGGAGAAATTGCACTTTTTTATTATTAAAAACAGAAAATCTTAAATCTTCCGAGGGGAGGGGAAGTACATCTCATTGCCCCTGAGAAATGTCTCCTTGGGCCACAAATGAAATGAAAGCTATATAACTGTGTAATAATGTGTATAATGTATGCATATACTGCGTTGTGTAGACGCGGAGGAATAGATAGGGAGAACAGCACAACAGTAAATAAAATCAAAATAAAAAAATTAAGAATAAATTTAAAAAGGGTAAAATACTGAAGATTTTTTTTTTTTTTTTTTTTTAATAGGGAGGGTAAAGGCTAAAGATGAGCGGATAATTTCGTTTTGAATATAGGCAGGGATGTATTTAGAAAAAATAATAAAAAACTTCAGAATTTTTTTCCCCTTTAAAACAAAATCAATAGGATTCTTCACAAAATTCTCTCTTAAAAACAGGTCTAGGATAAAGAACACTTGAGAAAGAATATAAAGAAAATGAATTCTATAAAACAAATAATTGTCGATAACTTTTCAAATTCAGACGCAAAATTAAAGTGGCATAAAAAAAAGAAAGGTTTAATATCTGCGTTAATTACAAAAATTATAATCGCCGTAGATTTTTTTTTTTTTTAATCATATTCATCTTTGTAGCTTAGACTTTACTATCTTTATCTTATTTACAGCAAATGTTTAGAAATTCAGTGTGAAAAGATTTTATTAGTACTTTTTTTTTTTTTTTTTTTTTTTTGAAGCATTAAAAAATTTAGGAAAAATTAATACATTTATCATAATAATTCCCAAGGGAAGAGTAACATGACTCTTCCCTGGGAATTCACAACATTAAAAAAAAAAAAAAAAAAAAAAAAAAAAAAAAAAAAAAAAAAGTAAAAATCAATTAGATGTAACATACGCTTGAAAAATAAAGTACTATAACTTTAAACAGAGAGAAAAGTGACTGAACTTGCATAAGAATCGAACAATAACGAATAAAAATCGACCAGGCAGACGAAAAGAATATATTTCAAAGAAAGTGGCTTTTCTAAAAAAAACGAGTAATTGCCGAAATCTTTTCAAATTCAAATGCCAGAGGAAAAACTAAAGTGACATAAAAAAGGAAGAGAGAGGAAGGGTATATGATTTAATAACGGCGTCACTTAGACATTTGCATAGGCATCACACAAACGACAGTACAATATAATCGTTTCTGCCTTGCGCACGGTGACAAAAAAACGAAAGAATGAAAGAAACAGGAAATGAAAACTAATAACCTCCGTAAATCTCTTGAGAATAGAAAGGAGCCTCAATAAATAACCATTTAATAACCACCCCCATACAACCCTCCGACATAAATGATGCCTTCGACTGAGTAGAATAACGTGGAAAATGTCCTCCTATCCCCACATTTATAATTGCATCAAATCTTTTTGAAATCCGTTCAGAGGAAAAGGGAGAAGTAGACTCCATTTCAAAAGGCAAAGTGACTCAGTAGTGGGAGAATTTTTGAGCATTTTGAATATAGTGTAAAAATGATGTAGTAGTGGTTGTCTAGATCTTTTAATGAAGGGAGATAAATGTATCATTTAATACAGCGAGAAGTGGTGGGTAGGGGAGGGGGGATTAATCGATTTTTATTTCATGTCGATTTCAGCTGAGTTGCGGACATTTTTCTTTTTTTCATGCGTAATATCTTTTACTTTGAAATGAAATTTTAAGCTAATAAAGGACTTCGTTATAGGATAGTGATGAAAAGTAACTTTATCTTTACGGTATAATCATAGAAAAATTTGTAGATACAAATTTTATTTTTTAAATTTTCTCAATTATATTATATATTACACAAATTTATTTATATTTAAAAGCAGAGGTCTGTCAAGAATTTTCTCACACGCCCTGTTTTTGTGAAATTGTGAAGTTTTTTTTTTTTTTTTTTTTTTTTTATGTTTGAAAATATTAGTCATAATACTGAAAATTTTAAATTATCGATATATTCAGGTTTCCCTTTTCATATATAAAATAGCAAAGTGTGTTTTTTGATGAGTTTAGCTGTTTATCTACAGGCCAGATTTTGTTTTTAAATCATTAAACTTGTGAAAAGTTCAATCTGAAGGTGGAAAATTACATAAAAGATCTATTTAAGAAACAAAATTTTGTGAAGGGTCCTGTTTCGGGATAAAATGTTTTGTGAAGAGTCCTGTTTAGGGATAAAGAATTTTGTGAAGGATCCTTTAAAGGACCTAAAATTTTCCCATACATATCTCTGCTTAATTACATAGACGAAAAAAAAAAAAAAAAACAATACTTGAACTATAAATCTACTAAAACTCGAGGTATAGAGTTAAGATAATAACATTTTATAACATACATTTAAAAATAAACTTTACCGAAGAGTGTACCGTTGAGATAAGTAAATAAGAATAGCATATAAGATGTTTACTATCTGAGATATAACATATATTTAAAAATATAAAACTTATACGCATAGCAGAAAGGAAATTTTACTGCTATGAAAATATACAAAACTTTAAAATATTAAATGAAATAGACGTCAATAAAGATGCAATCAAGAAAATGACCTAAGTAAAGCCTATTTATTAATAAATCTGTAAGGCTTGTCGCAAGAAATGTAAGAATATTTTAAATACGTTTTGTAGGTATACCAAAGAAGGGTTTGTTCGCTTCAAAGAATTCGAATATCGGGTTTTTCTTAAAATATTTGGTACTTCTAGGTTATCCCGACGACCAATTTCGCCAAATTATACAAATCGCCAAACTAATAGCTAAATTATACATGTTGACATAATTTTTATTTTAAATAACGAAAAAACAAATTAGTAGAATATTAATAAAAATATTAATAAAAAGTCGAAATAAAAATCACTTAATGACATTTTAAACACGTGAATCGCATTTAATGTCATTGAATGTGACATTCACGATCATCCAATATTGGCATTTAATCTCATAGTTTGGCGATAATTTTTTGGTCGACGGGATAACCTAGAAGTACCAAATATTTACTATTTTTAATAAAACATTTTTTGTTTTAATATAGAGATATTAAATGGTTAACGGAAAATCTGGAATTATCACCTGAAGCGTATATAAATTCTGCGCCCTCTCCCCACCCAAAAAAGTTATAACCAAAATTTAAGCAGATTTGAAAGCATATCCTAATTAATAAATAAAAATACTTACAATACACACTTATGTAAATTAGTTTCTATAAGTTGGAAAATTGGTTATACTTCTAATACTTACAAATTTCCAAATCATAAAAGAATGATAATTATAAATTATTAAACAATAAAAGAAATATTCTTAGGTAAAAATACTGAATTTAAAAACTTTTTTATGTGATCCAATTTCAATTGGTAACGTGACCCCCCCCCCCCCACCCTCTTTCCCCAATAGACATGATACAGGAGAATCTCTGGGAAAATTGAATTTGACATTAGCTTATTCTAAAAAATAATGCTAAAATATGTCAAAATATTTAATTTTTTTTAATAAGATTTTATTGTGAATGCTTTAAATGTAAACTTCGTTGAAAAAATAAATCTCAGACATAATTGAAAGGTTTGGATATTAAACAATAAAAGTAAATCTGACAGCAAATAAATTCGAATAAATAGAAAAGCAAATCGGGGGGATCTAGCACAAACTTTAAAATTACTTAAAAAACAATAAAGCCCTGATTTTAAATAGATTTTGGCTCATCGCCAGTTCTAAATTCAATTGTCAAGAAGTTAAAAGAAAAGAAAAAAAAATACAACTACATAAACAAACAAAAGTTAGCAGACAATAGATTTAAAGTTTGAAAGAAGTTTAAAAGATCTTATATCTTTTTCTTAATTTTGTATTTCTGCTTTGTATTATTTTTAGCATTGCCCAGAAATGTGTTGATTTGAATATATTTATGTAAGGCTTATGTTGAGATAAATGACACTATTTTTTTTTCAAAATAAGTATTCTTTACGATTTACGAAGAATCAAAGGGGGCATCTATAAAATGTAAATTTTGGAGGTAATGTGAATAAACTATTTAAATTTGGCGCAGAAGATTTTACTTGCTTAATATTTTGGGAATTGCCTTGTTTGTATATATATATATCGTAACCGGTTTTGAAAGTGAAAGCATCCCCATTAAAAACGCTGCAAACAAAATCGAAAAGTAAAAAAATCGGCCTTTTTAAGAGATCGACCTCAGCTATCAAATGACAAAAAGAAAATATATAAATCTAAATGAGATATTTTTTAGAGATCGACCTCAGCTATCAAATGACAAAAAGAAAATATATAAATCTAAATGAGATATTTTTTAAAAAATCTTAAATTCGATTAAAATTATTTTCGCCTAATATGAGATTAATTCTAATACATAGAGCAGAAATCCTAGACATAACAAAATTTACAATACTAAATTTAAATAAATTAAAAAAAAAAAAAAAAGTGAAAACCTGAACTGCTTAATTGATTAATTTTGGGTTATCAGTTTTTTTCCCCTCCTTATTTTTAAATAAATCCTTTGCAAAGTACTTTTTATTTATTATTTATTATTATTTGTTAAAAGTAACTTAATGATTTAAAAAAAAGTAATATTTTAGGGATTATTTCTTGAAATATACGGAAAATAAATAATAGAAATGTCAAAATTTATAATATTGATTTAAATATGATAATGTCTTAACTCATTATTACTAAGGATAGACCGAAACAGAATTTCGATAATCATCATAATTTCGGCTAAAAACATTTCATTTCTTTTAAAATAACTTATTTTTTTTTTTTTTAAATATACATACTGCAAACACATCGATTTATTCTTTATAACTTTCATAAAATCTACAGTTTTTAATGAGCTTATGAAAATAGTCTTCAAATTTTAGTCATATATATATTACTTGCTTTATAATTTACAGTCACAACCTGATTTAATTGTGAATGATATTTATAAGTTCATAGCAATACTCTTATTTGAAACGATACAATTCAAATTAATGACTATCAAAGAAAATTTCCGAAATAAAAAAAAATTTTGGAATCATGGGTGCAAGAAGCCCATTTAAGCCAAGACTGAAAACTTTTCTGAGTATTACAAATAACCAAAGGGCTAGCATATTTCTATGTCTTGCATTATGGCTAAAATTTATATTTTACAATTTAAAAAAATAGTTAACAGTTTTTGACAGTAAAATGGTTATAATTTAACTATATAAAGAAGAATTTATTATCACTTAAAAATCTCTCCAAGATTGAAGGACTCGCCTCCATGTTTGGAATGTCTACAGTTTCGATCCAGCCGAATTTCCGACAGCATTTTCAGAATTTTCGTCGATCTCTAATTATTAATATTTAAAAAATCTCTCCTGTTTAATTTTTTTTTTTTTTTTTTTTTTTTTTTTTTTAATGGTCACATGAAAATTTACGACTAGAACCAATAAATATCGCATTTTACAGAGTTAGTATCAACAATTAAATATGAGTTTATGCTGGAAGATTAAGAAATGCTCATAATTTGTTTTTATTTAAATTTAATAACTGTCTCTATTAAGAAGTCCGAAAGCGAAAATAACAATCCTTCCCAAATTATTTAAATATTAGTAAGTATTATTTACCTGTTTTTATGTATAAAAATATTTTAATATTTGAGTGTAAAATAAAAAATGAGAAAAAATGTTGAGAAAAATAAAGAGAAATATCTTTAAAATCAAGAATATTGAAAAACAAGCAAAAATCAGACTTGGCATGTCTGAATGTCATAATAAAAACATTGAATAATAATTTCTTAAAATAATTGTATTTAAAAAAAAAAAAAAAAAAAAAAAAAAAAAAAAAAAAAGTGTTGATGAGTGATATTTTGGAGGAGGATTTAGAGAGGGGGGGGGGTGAAGAAAAACTGGCCCGGTGGCTGCTTCCAGTGAAAACTGGGCAGCTAAACGGAGTATGCATATTCGAATTCAGTGATCCGGCTTGCAATATCTCATCATACATCATTTCATGACATTGCTATAAGGAAAATCTCACTGAATTCCAGATGACTATACATTTGAAAAACCTAGTTGTAAAACGAGGTAACTAATAAAACATATATGCTTTTTACATATATTTAATATCTAAGTTTTCCAGATTATGTACATATATAACCATATCCACTTGGAATGAAAAACTATGGCCGTACCAGGGGCCGAAAGCCCCTTACTTAGAGTAGAAGTAATGCATATAGAAAAATAAGTTCATAATGATAAAAAGCTCATAAAATGACAACACACAGAAAAGTAAGCATATCCTGCTTCCCAACGAAAAAAAAAAAAAAAAAAAAAAAAGGCACATAATTGCTACTTCTAAAACCACCGATCTGTAAATACATTTCAGTTAGAGCAAGTGCTAATATTTTGTCTGAAATTTTGTTTGTTATGTATTTTAATAACAAAATCTCATTGATTCTAAATTTATATTTGATTATGACATCAATTCAGTAATAAATAAGCAGTGCAGTTTTAAAAAAGGTAAGAAAGTACAGTTAAATAATTTTACATGAAAGCGAGGGGAAAAATAATACCAATTACCATGCATTACACACAAGTCCTCCATTTATAAACATGAAAGAAAGAAGAAACGATCTCTGTACGCCGGGGAGAAAGAAAATTTCAAAGTTAAAAACATTGATCTTCAGACATGGGTGGGTTGAACCGCTGCGATAGAGCGATCAATTGAACTTACCTTGCATTTTACGAGAGACATCCGCGGAGGCACTACTCACTCACACATTTCGTATCCATTGAGTGACTCTCTCGTTCGTCTGGTGATGCAACAAGAGTCACTCGGAAGAAGTGGGTGTGCTTAGGCAATGACGAGAACACACAGGGGAGGAGACCACAATCAGACACGTCACAGCTGCGAGTGAGTGAGGTCGGTTACTCGTCATCGGGAAAAAAACTGGTTAATTCAGGAATTTAGACGAACTGTCGCCGACTGGTACCCAGAGAAGGGGGTCCCGAGTATTGTGGGGGTGGGAAATGTGGTTCCGGTTGTTCATTGATATTTAATGTATGAAATTTCGTAAGGAATAGCATGTGATATGAAGCGTATGGCAAGGAAAAAGGGGGAGGGGGGAACGTCACGACAAGGAAATGAAACACGTGGGTGTGAAAGTAGTTCTCTAAATACTATGTGCAATCTTCGTGATGTAACATTTTCTAGAAGACGTCCAGTTATATAAGAAGGCTAGTCACTCTTAATTCATAGATTTTCTCTCTTCGTTGACTAGTTATTTTGCTTTCTACGGGAAATTTCGATCAAAAAGCCAACTTAGGCAGGAATTTCTGAAAAAATTGTGTTCACAAAAAACGGGAAACTTTTTTTTCATTATATGTAGTTTCTGAATAACAACATTTGCAATTGTCCCATGCGTTTCCAAACAAAAATGAATTAAAATTCTTTCCCAAAGTCGCCCGTTTGGACAGCCTTACATATTTATTTTCTAAATACTACTACTTCTGTACAGTAATTTTAGCTTGATTTAATAATAGGAATTTTGCAAATTATACGAAGTTAAAAGCTTTATACGAAAATAGTTGTACTTTAATGAAAGATTGTATGTTCCTAGTGAAAATGCATATATATGCGTCACTTGTCCCGAAGAGTTTAAAACTAGATGTAAAATTGTATCAAAAATAACACAAATACAGCGATTTAAGAAAAGAGCTATTTAAGAAAAGCGCAACGAAAAAATTACAGCAAACTGAACAAAACAAATTTATCGAATTTGTCCATTTTAAAAATTTCCATAAATGATACCTATCATATATAGTTATTATTCGAATAACAGGATATATTTCTGTAACCAAACGACAGATGCGGAAAATCAAATTAGAAATCAAATTTTTGAATCTGGGACATACATTTAATAATGATTTAAATAAAAAATTACAGCAAAAATGTAGCAAAATTATGATTTTTTGTTTTCTTTAAGCATGAAACACAGAAATGTAATTAAAATGGAAAAATTAATATACCGACTTTTCAAAATGGAGATAATTATATTTATACATTTTACGCCAGGGAGTGGAGGGCAATGCATCCCTGGTTCCCGTTAACCCTTTCGCGACGGGAGCATTTTACGAAATTTTAAATGTTTTGTCAGCGGTTTTTAAAAACAGAAATTTGCGTCATATTAAAATGGAGAAAATGCTCCGATTGAAAAAGGCAAATTTTGGTCAAAATAAGGCAAATCTGGTGGGTATATTCGGATTCTTAAGCCTATTTGGGGCACGTATACGTGTCGCTCGTCCCCAAAGGCTTAAGACGATTTGTACATACGTAAATACAGAGAAAAACAAATATTGTCTTCCTCGGGGGGGGGGGGGGGGGAAATCAGTGGGTTCAATAAATCCTTAGATCTTTCTTCTTAGAGTTTAATTATTTTAAGCCATATGAAAAGTAATATTTTAGTTTTGAAAACCATCAGAGAAAAAAGAAAATTTAGTCAATTAAATTTGAAAATGCAGGATGGAGCATTCGCACTCTTCCGCCCAATTTTAGCGACGCCTGCGTTTACAGATTTCTTATTAATTCACTTTAAATTGTTTTAATATAATAAAAGCTTTCCTTATTATGTTAGAAATAATTACAATTTATTAAAAGACCGCAGACTGCATAAAATATGGATACTTAAAACAGATGCACGAGTATTTATACAGATCACTGAAGCACGTGTTCGTTAAATTTACAATTCTCAATCGATAACTTCCGGGCATCTTTGAGGAGGATGCACCCAATTAGTGCAACGATCGTCTGCTCAAGACTTCCGGTGAGCAGTTTTGGATCATTACTGGCTCCATCTTTTCTCTAAAAGATGGCAGAAATAGAGGAGCACGAGTATGAATTAAAGGCGATAATTTGCGAACGATTCCACGCAGAAACCACTCCTTTCACTTCTTATTTGAAAAATGCCTTTTAATGACATAGCCAAGCGTCTGGGGATGTATAATGCACGAGATTTTGAAATAAAATACAGCACACGAATTATTTTTATTTGCATCTATCTTGGAGTTCCCAAATGTTCTTAATCTAATTGTGGTTGGTTGGTTGTTTTTATGACGGCCAATTAAAAACACAAGGGATATAGGTACTAAGGGGTGGGTTGCCCTCCGTGGGGTATTTTTAAGGGAACCTAACCCATATTTACGCAAGGAAATTAAAGGCTCGAAGAAAACCATGGAAAACTCCGAACGCAGTATTGACTGTAAGCCGTTTTAGCAGGGCGCTGCGCCCGACGGCCCTTTTTAACACTTCCAATGCGCCCTGTGGCAATTTAATTTATTCCGAGAAAATATCTCAAATTATGTGGGAATCTAAACAAACCAGTTCAAAATATTTTTGGTGAACAAGGTACAAGTGTGCCTTTTTTAAAGAATAGTGTATCCCTTTTTGAAAAATTTCCGCTCAGTGGCTTCTTTTTAATTTCTTTTTCTAGAGTCAACACTAGAACGATTAGGCCGACGGGCGTGATTGGGTTCGAGCCCAACACCTCCCATCTACCCTTTAGACAACAAAATCTCTCGGCTACTGGTAGGGCTAATCTAATTATTAATGCATGTATCTATAATCTGTTACCAAATTCAAGGTTGTTTTTTTTTTCTTTTTTTAATAACGAAGAATGCAAATAAAAACAATTATAAATTTTGTTAGTAAATCAGTTCAATATAATTTTTAAACAGATGGATATAAAAAAGTAACAAATGAGGAATGATAAATATTAAAAATAAAAAAATAAGTTTCTACCGGCTTTTGGGTAGAATTGAAACATTCTACATTCTAGAATTGAAATCTATTTTTTAACACCAAGTTTAAGGTAATTTTAAATCACATAAATGTTAAACGAAATCAGAACTAAAAATTATTTTCGGGAGGACCTTCCACCTGACGAAAAATCCTCAATTACTTATTTCTTAGTGTTTAATTATTTTATGTTACATAAAAAAGAACATTTCCTTTTCTTTTCAAAATCAACTAAGTAAAAGAAAATTTCATTAATATAAAAACGCAGAAAGGGGCAGTGAACTTTCCTTTTCTGGCGCCCAATTTCTTTTTGTAAGGTGGCAGAAATAGGCTTGTATATGAATTAAAAATTTACTAAAGATTCACGCAGAGACCCTTTCCCTACTTATTTGAAAATTAAATTCTAACACATTCCGGACGAGCGTATTTTACAGAATTTTTAATCTTTCATCCACCGGTTTTTAAAAACAAATTTTTGCCTAGTTGAATCGGGAAAGTGCTTTGATTAAATAATGCAAAATTTACAATAAGTCTTTACTGGTAAGAATAGTCAGGGATTCTGAGCACATTATGCGGCACGTATATCGGTTGCTCGTCTCCTATGCAGGAGCGTGCGTAAAGAAAACTGCGCCCGGGGCATAGCTTTAATTTGGCGCCCCCTCACCCCACCTTTTCTTGTGACAGGCTAAAAATGATGTTGGTAGTATAAATTTGACGCCCCTAAAATTTCCGCGCCCGGGGCGACTGCCCCCTTCGCCCCCTCTTTCGCACTGCACTGCTCCAATGGATTAACGACGGATAATTCACAGGAGGAGAAAGGGGGAGGTGCGGATGCGCTCATATTCAAGCATCTGCATATGAATAATATAAAATGAAGCAATACAGGATATTTCAAATATAAAAGAAAAAGCCATTAGAATTACTTTTGTTGCATTTTTGTTGGATTATATAATGCAGCAAAATTTATTTCATCAGACATTTTATTGCGGAGTTGATATCTGAGCTTACTGTGGAATTTCTGTGTTGCTTACAACACAGCAATAGAGAAAAGTGTTATTTCGAACAAATTTTATAAAACACTTAACGAAATATTGACCCACTTACCGGGTTCGACATAAATATGGTATACTGTTTAATGGGAATTACGAAAAAAATAAATATCATAAAACAAAAAACTTTAAACATATAGATTTTAATTATTTTATACAATATTAATGATTTAAGATTTTTTCTGTGTAACAGAAATAACAATGCTTTTAACAGTACGTAACTATGATATGTATTCATATATTTCTATCAGCGCATGATAAAAAGTATGGCAATACGAATAGAGTTCGACAGTCTAAGTTAATAGAGAGCAATCCCACTTGTCTGCATACAACCTGGCTCTATTCTCCTTAACTCGCATTTAATAATTTCCAGACAGTGATGAGTCATCTCTGCTGGAAATCACTTTAAATATCCGTGACCTCTTCGATTCGAATCTGGCACATTGAGCGAGGTAGACAGAATTATGAACGTCATAAAGGGATTGAATTATAGTCTCCTCTCGTTGTATGTAGGTCACAAAAGGAGAATCGCCAGGAAAGGAAGAAAATTAATACAATCAGTATCGTTAGGGAAGGAAGAGTTTCAAATTGAAGACAGAGGTTTGTTTCACAGACATAAAATTGTCTCGTGATGGAATCTTCCACCGTTTTACTGCATGAGACGCACGCCCTACTCCTCCTCCTCCTCCCACAACATAGGGCGGTGGTGACAAGGTTTACAATTGCATCAAACCCAAATTCGAAAAGAGATCCGTTATAGGCAAGGATGTGGTCGTAAAAATAACAGACTATATACGTTCTAAGCAGAGAGTATACGCTCAACGCAGAGGGTATACCTTAGAATGTATATCTATATGCAATAATAGCTTTCTTGAGAAACTGAGGGTATACGGTGTTCCTATAAAAAATCCAGAAAGTATACTGGTACACCCCCGTATATCCTCCACTACATTCCTGGTTAGAGAACGACATTGTATTAAAAACAGCAAACTGTGTCAAAGGCGGAATCGATAAAGATTGAAAACACTTTCAGTTGTACCCAGTATTTATCCCTCCTCATACAGAGTTTTCCTACAGCGGAATTTTAAAATCTTTCTGTGTTAGACAGATTTCTATCTTACACAGAATTTGCAGCAGACATATATACAGGGCACACAGGAGACAAGGATAAGTGTAATCAGTAGGGAGGGGGACCACCAGACATCGATATGAAAACTCAGTCTCTATGTACGTCCTTGCAAACAGGTATTTATAAATGCGCAAAGTACAGAATCAAAACTATGTAACAATTTAACATTTATAGGTGTTGGAGGGATACAGAAATATTTTTTTCAAAAAAATTGATAAATAAAGCATAAATTTCTTTTGTAATTGCAGCAATACTGCCAAACTTTTACGATGGAACACTTGTCTTTTTTTTTTTTTTTTTTTAAGAAAATTTTTATGTTCAATTTTAACATATTATACAGAATATCTCATTTATGAACTGAAATGTTCATTAATTTCAGAAAGAATAGTATGCATCATAAAAGATCGCTCTATTTTTTTTTTTTTTTTATTATTTTATGCATCCGTTCTTACCAACTGTTTCATAAAAAACGCGTTAGCGCATCAGTGATTGAAGTAATGTTGAAAAACAAAATTACAGAGCTACAAAGAAACCTGTTTCTCTCACTTCAAAGAAAATAATATTGCTAACAAAAGAAGCGGGTAATGAAAATATTTGTGAGCATTAATGTATCTCAAATTAGCAAATCATAAGAATTAAAAGCATGGAAAGAATGGGAATTTTATTTGATTAAGTTTTAACATGAAAGCATCTGAAGTTTATTAACATAGGGAAGTTTGCTATGCTACATATTCTCAAATTGTTATATGCAAAGTACAGAATTAAAAATATATAACAATCTAACATTTACAGATGTTGAATGGATACAGAAATATATTTACAAAAGAAACAAAGAATAAATTTCTTTTGCAATTGCAGCGATTCCGCCAATCTTTTACAACCTCGGTCAATGGGACACACATTTCTGAAACTTCGTCTTTTTTTAGAAAATTTGTATGCTCAATTTTAACATATTATACAAGAATGTCTTACTTATAAACTATAACTTAATTAATTTCAGGAAAAATATTATCCATCATAAAAGACCGCTCCATTCTTTTTTATTATTTTTTTAAATGCATTTTTCTCTTATCTTTTTCATACATCTACGGCATCAGCGATTAAAGTTATGTTGAAAAACAAATTTACAGAACTACAAAGAAACCAGTTTTTCCCACTTCAAAGAAAATATTGCTAATAAGAGAAGCGGGTAATGAAAATATTTGCGAGCATTAATGAATCTCAAATTAGCAAAATCACAAGAATTAAAAACATGGAAAGGATGGGAATTTTATTTGATTAAGTTTTAACACGAAAGCATCTGAAGTTTATTAACATCGGGAAGTTTGTTATGCTGCATATTCTCAATTCCAACAAATTTTTTTATGAATCATTCCAGATGGCAAATGCCATTCATTCCGAACATGACTTCAAAGCAGATGGTAAGTTAGGCTGGATCAATATACGATTCAAGAAATGTGAAATTGGGCCTTATCAAAAATTATGATAGAATAGTTTGTTCACGACAAGATCGTTTAACTGATGTCAAATATTTTTAAAAGATTGCATTGAATATATAAATATTTACTGCTCTCAAGTGGTTCCTATTTATATAAAAGAAAAGTGTTAAATAAATTAGATACATAAGAAAATACAAAATCGATAAAGGGATTACAGTTTAAATATAAATAGGGAAAATAAAAAACATCGGATAATAATTTGCGAATTTTGTTAATAAAGAATTCTGCGATTATTAAAAAGTTCGAAATTTTACTACTTAATGCTGAAAATAAACGAACTACATTGTCTGAAATACACAACATATCGCTCCCCCGCAAGAAAAGTGATACATCTCGACAAAAGCAAATTTTACAGGAAAGGCAAAAGAAAAATTTACATGAATTTTCTGTGGCATGAAATTACAGTACTTAAGAGGCTACTTCACTCAAATGAAAAGACCCGTTCGCTAATGCTAATCCTATGGAAGAAATTTACAAAAATATCTCGGTTGCATTTTAATATTTTCAAATGATTCTTTTTGCATTGGATAGCTGAGATCGATCTGTATGCAGGCCGTTTGTTACTTTTTCATTTTGTTTACAGATATTTTTTACGAGGATGCTTTCATTTTCGGAACCGATTTGGAAAGCAAAAGCAACCCCATAAAAAATATCTGCAACCAAAATCGAAAAAGCCAAAAACGGTCTGAATTGAGATTGATCTCTGCTATCCAATGCAAAAAGAATCATTTAAAAATATTGAAATACAACCGAGATATCTTAATAAATTTCTTCCATAGGATTAGCATTAGCGAACGGGTCTTTTCATTTGACTGAAGTAGCCTCTTAACTCTGCATGCAGGAATAAAAAAGTGCATAAAAGTGTAAAACCTTCAAGAATGAAGACATACTGATGCAGTTCAGATGGTTGTATAAATTTACCTCCCCACACAATCCATCGCTCTTCTGCGGTCACGAATGGATAAATAGCGTAATAATGTTATTTTCCATACAACTACAACTTATCGATTTAATCAGATTCTATCCTTTATGAATAAAAAAGATAAAAAATATGTTCTTTGATAAGTTCAACTGTTAATTTACAAGCCGGATTTTATTTTAAAATGATTAAATTTGTGAAAAGTTCTATTGAAAGTTTAAAAAATACGTTAAAGGGGTCGTTCTCTGCAATGGTGCAAAAAGTGTTTCCCAGCCATATAAATGCTCTAAATTTCATTTTATTTTTATTTATTTATACTTTTATTAGAAGGTCTAAAGTTTGTTTATTAGAGACAGGGAGTAAAATTTAAAAATAAACAAATTTAATACTTAAAAAATGTAAGATATATCATGCAAATATCATTCCCTCACCTCTCCCCAACCCATACTACCATACTTTACTGCCTGATTTTTTCCATTCAGAAATAAAAATAATTAAAAACACCCTAAGCAAAGTAAAGTTCTTAATTGGTACCTTACAAAAGAATAATAAAAATATTATTTTTTACTATAATTATGTAGTCTACTCAATCAATTATATGTTTCCCCATGTTAGACCATCATTCTCTCACACATTGCTATTATCGCAAATATCCTATCACTAAAGATGAGCAGCAGTCCAGCATTCTTCACAGAGAGGAAGATGATTTGAGTACTTGTCAGTAGTCCAGCAACATAAATTGGTGGTGTAAGTTTTTTTTTAATTTTCTAGAAATTTTTTTCAGTCAGAAAATCGGGGAGTATTTTTATTAGCAGTCATTCCCTCACGCAGAATGCTAAAGTTGTAGCAATTTTCAAAAATTTTAATTTTATCATACAGTATATATTATGTGTTCTTCTTTAAGGAATCGGTTTGGTTTTTTCTATAATTTTGCATTTTTCATGACAATTAGTAAAAACATCTTAATTTCATCATTCCCTCACATTTGTTGTTATGAGTTAATGATAAAATGAATGGGGAATATGTACTTTTGTTTAAAATTTTATAACGATTTCTGCTGTTATTAAAATCTTCAACAATTGACCAATTACTAGCAATTTATCCAATTTTTATGAAAATTTACCTATGTAACATTCAAGTCAGACTGCTTAGCCAAATTTGCAGTATTTATTATTTGTAGTATTAGAGAATAACCCACAGGACTATTTAAGGAATAATTTTGTGAAGGGTTCTGCTTGGAGATTTAAAAAAATTGTGAAAAGTACTGCTTGGGGATTAAAAGAAAAATGTGAAGGGTCCTTTAAAGGACCTAAAATTTTCCTAAACATATATCCCTGAAATGTGAAATATATATATATACATATATATATATATACATATATATATATATAATATTGACTGTGTAGTAACTATAACAGAATTTTTGTTACAATTCCTGTTGTAAAAGTTTTCTATAAATATATATTTTAGCTAATCGGATTATTCAAAAATATTTCCATTTTAGCCCTTTAGATGAAAGAAAACTTTCGAATAAGACGAGATAAATCACTTAGCCCTTTAAATTTTCATTTTTTTTTTTCCTTAAAGGCAAATTAATGTTTTAATTAAAAAATCATAACAAAGTGCTCATTTACTATGGTGATAAAATCTTTTTATTAGTAAACAGATAAATAAATAAAAATCATTCAGCTAATTTTGGTGGAGAGAGCAAGGTTGTGTTTTATATATCAAACAGAAAAAATGCAAAAATTGCTGCTCTTTTTTTTTCTTTTCTTTGACACGAAATTTTTAATTGCTCTAAATTATTATTAAAGACAGCGTTTCTCCTGTTTTTACAACAGACACGTCTAAAAGAATAAACAAAATAAAGTCAAACAATTAATACAGTTACAGGATTTTTTTTTTTTTTTTTTTTTTTTTTTGAAATGTTACTGCTTATCTGTTTTTTTCCCCCTCCAATATTAAATGCTACACTTGTTTTCTCTTTTCCTAAAATAATAAGTCGTTGCTATTCTAAAATAATTTTTCACTTAAAATATTCAGCTTATACAACAACAAAATAAAAGAAGAGACAAAATATGGCAATAAAGGGTTAAACAACCTCGAGGGAAGAGATGAGTAATGACTGAAGTATTTGTTTCTCCCAGAGTAACAAGAAGTGTTTATAATGATTGCTCTAAGCGAAAATACTCAAGGTCGATTAAAATTCTTCACATTTCACGCATACTTGCCGAGATTATATCAGCAGCAGGTTTTTAGCACTGAGGCTTTAAGCGAAGTTTTTTTCAGCATAAAATGTAAAAGCTTGAACTTCATTTGCGATAGACATTTTCATCAACTGGATTTTCTAGTAAACAGTAATTCAAATACAGATATTACTGAAGTATAATTAAATGAAATATCATGTTTACTTTTTTAGTGAACTGCATTTCAAATACAGATTTTAGTAACGTATAATTAAGTGAAAAATCATATTTATTTTGTGAACTACATTTTATAAATTTAAACGGAAGAGTTAAATTATTTAAATTATTAATTAAATGGGCGTATTAAGATCAATAAAATAATCTTAAATATGTCTTTCAACTCAAGATATTGAAAGAGCATTTTTATATTATTTATTTATTATATTTTTTAATTACTTGATTTTAATTATTAACATTTTTTAATATCATTTACATTTTGGTGCGCCGAAAAAAAAATTAATGAGATTAGAAAAAGAAAGAAAAAATAAATATTATTTATTCCAAAAATTATTAATCACGTTTTCATTTAGTAAATCCAAAGTCTCTCTCTTTATATAAATATACATTTTTTTATCCCATTTTCTCTTTAACGCATTAAGGTATTTTAAAAGAAAAATAAGCGTTCTTATTTAACGCAATTTTCAACAATGCGCGTAGAAAACTATCAAAAACTCTTAATAAAAAGTTCAAAAATATAATTTCAAAAAACTAAAAAGAAAATTTAAAGTTTTTCTATATTGCATTTTTTTTCCATCTCTTTTCTTTAGAAAAATTTCCCAGAAACTTAGAATAAGAAAAAAAAAAATATTGTAAACTATTTGAAAAATAGGTATTTTAAATATTGAGAGAAAAATAGAAGAACAAAAGGAAGGGAAGAAAAAAAAACTTCCACTTATCTGAAGAGCGTGTGCGACCCACCATCGAAGAACTCTCAGGAATTTCGAGTCTGTGGAATGCCAAGGAACTGTGCACTTAGTAACATCCACACAGTCACACATCCAATCCGCCCGGCGACATCCGGGTAAGAACGCCGCGCGAAATTTCAAACGATCACTACTTTGCGAAATCTTCTCACTAGAAACGATGAGTAAGGTCACTCCGGTTGAAAAGTCAGGCTTTTAAAATATCCGTGAACAAATATGATTGGAAAAAACAATAAATTTCGTTGAAAAAATAATGCACGGCAGACGAGAAAACAGTTCAGACACACGTTGGCAACGGAGCTTGTGTGGCTACTGGACTGCTCTTCGATTCAACTACCGAATGCTAAGAACAGGTTTGCCATTCCAACACTAGCGCGTCGCCAAGAGAGAAAAAGGAAACGTCGCCAAGTGCAGCGGCTTCGATAACCTGGCGTTTCCGGTTCAATTGCAGAGGAAGGCTTTCAATTGCTGTCTATCAAAAAGGGAAAAACGAGTCTTTTTATGGAGGAATTTCTGACGAAAAATATTTAAAATATGTAAATTGATATTTATGTAAATTTTAAAGATTTTAATCTTTGGGAGAAAGATGTATAGATCGTTCACGACAAAGAAAAGTATGTATTAAAAAAAGACTATAAAATATATAACATAATTTAGATATCGCATACTTTATAAAATGACACAATTCAAAAAGTATTATTTTTCAATTGTTACTAAGCGTATAATAGCACAAAAATACACCCAACTCTTTCAGAAAAATACAATGATTTATCTTTTTTAAAAATGTATTTTTAAACTATTTTATCCCTCCCCCCTTAAAAAACATCAGATGCAAATAATATACATTTGACTATGGTCTCACAGAATATTTAAAAAAGTTAATTTAACATATTAAAAAATTCATTTATAAGCTTAAAATTGCTTCGATTTTTTTTTTTTTTTTTTCACTTTTTCAGTTGTATTATTTATTCTACAAACAAGTATATAATATTGTAACAAATACCCGAAAAACAATTAAGATTAAAAGAAAAGTATTTATTATTAAGATAGTATAAATAGAAACTAACACAAACTATATTATATAGTAAAAGACAATCAATGTCAATGTATATTCCTCAAAATTAATTCTCTCGAAGAGAATAAGGATTCAGACGTAATTCAAATATTAATTCACTATAGCCGGCATTGTAGCTGGAATAATAGCAAGGTAATATTAATTCAGAGTTAAATTTGAACATGTAGTGTACCATAATAGTGACTTTTAACAGCTGGTATAATCACAGATTTCATTGCAAGATAATATATTAGATAAGCGAGAAATTTAATGTAGGATGTACGAGAAAAGTTAGTTTTAGTCAATGACAGAATTCTAATATCGCTTTCAAGTCACTTATATCTTCGAATATTACTTTTCTGTGGTTTAAATACTAAAATTTAAATATTAAAATTTATAATACTAATGTCGCTTCAAGTCACTTTTAACTTCGAATACTTGTTTTTTTCAATGGTTTAAATTTATAATTCTGATATAGCTTTCAAATCTCTTGTATCTTCCAATATTATTTTTCTATGGTTTAAATTTATAATTATAATATCGAATTCAAAACACTTGTATTTTCGAATGTTGTTTTTCTGTGGTTTAAATTTATAATTTTAATATCGCTTTCAAAACACTTTTATCTTCGAATATTATTTTTCAGTGGTTTAAATTTATGAAATTTATGGTTTGATTTCTAATATTATAAAAGGTTGTATTTTTCCACATTCCACGGGATTTAAACGTTACAAATTTATAAAATAATGGCTGAGAGTCGTATACACTAAACAAATATTTTGTGTATTTATTAAGGTAGAATATGCTGGAAAAGTGCCTTCACTGCCATTCCAAATACAATAATGACATGCAAAAAATACTCAGTGTAAAATCTAATATAATTCGAATGTTTTTAGGCTATTTTAAACGCTTATGAATACAGATTGTATTAGATATTTCCGAGAAAAGGTTTAACTTCGCATACTTATTTATTTAATATTTTTTTTAGTATTGCTTAAATTTATAAATATTTCTCGCATTATTCCTAATATTGCAAAAGTTAATACTTAAATCCATACTTATATAGAAAAATCTAAAATAAGTCATTTTGTTTGTTGTATATTTTGAATAGAAACAACGCCAGAGAATGCTACGAGTTTTATTTTCTTTCCTGTCAATTTGTTTTATTTAATTAACAAATTACCTAAAATAAACTTTAAAAAATAGTTTCAACAACGGGAAAAAAAAAAAAAAAAAAAAAAAAAAACAGTTCTTGGCTCCAACACAGTGCTTTCAAGCATATTGTAGGAACCAAGATTAAAAGTTCGATATCACAGATAGCATAAAAAATTAAGAAAGCAGTTAACATAGTTGCAAATTTTTTATGTCTGTCACGAAAATGCTAGTATGTGCGCATATATTACAATTTTCTTAATTCACATAACTATAAAAAATGTTCATTTATTGTATTCGACATTCATAAAAATTATTTGAGTGTGTAGGACTATTTGTTTTTGAATACGAATAAAATAGAGTACAACGAGAGGTTTTGGCATTAAATTTTAATCTGGTGATTTTAGTTAAAATCAGCCATATTCACTAGTATTATTAACAAGATAAATATTTAACTTAAAAGTTTATAATATCGGTAATTATACAGAATTATTAGAATTATTTTATATCTATTATATATTATTTTATTATTAGAATTATTTATATTATTATATATTTCTTCTTATTTTATAGAAATAAGAAAAAAAACAGATTTTTTTAGAAACAGTTTTTTTTTTAATTATTAAAATTTAAATGCTTCTGATGATTAGAGCAGAATATTTGCATCAATATAAATCTTTTCGCATCTTATTTATTTTTGAATTGTTGTGTGGCTTGAATTTTAATATTGAAAATTAATATAAACCTCACTTCAATAGTAAAATTTTCGAAGTGAGAGGGAAATAATATCTAAGATTCATATATGTATACATGAATCTTAGATATATGTAGCTATTCATTTGATTTTCGAAAATAACAAGGCTTAATCTCAATAACAATTGATGTATTAGTTATATGGCAAGCCGAATGTATTTACGTGATTAGAGTACGGATAGACAGTAGTCAAACTAAATTCTTAAAAACTCTTCAACTATTTTGGAAATTGCTGAAAAAGCATGCTCTTATTTCTGTTATAAATGCTTCCTTTAAAAAAAGTGCAAATTAATTTTATTTTTAATAAAATTTAGATAACTAAGAACATAGAATTACTTATGGATTAATTTAATCTATCTTGCAAAAAAATTCTCAGCTAAGATACAGAAGATTCTAATTGTTCGGTTGCGCAGTTAGTAAAACTGGCGGTTTTTCATTGGAATCCATAAGTAAAAATTCCTTTTATTACGGTAATTAAATAAATGTAGGAGAGCAAATAATATCCATCATTAAATAATGGAATATTTAAAGATCGGGAGTTGAATTAAAAGTTGTAGTTTGCCGTTTTAAAATTATGAGTATTTAAAGAACAGCGTGCAAGTATAAGAATTCGTTTAGTATAAAAATACTAAACGAATGACATAAATCGTAATTATACTAAACATACAAAGAAAATAATAATAATAAATATTATTATTATGAGTGTTTCAAACTATAACTCACAGCATGTTTACTTGAATGAGCTTCAGCTCGTATTTAGCTGATAATTTTCTTGGGAGATTTCAGATGAAAAGCACACCTGATATTTCAAAGTTTTATTTTAAATATTCTATAAATGTTTCAAATAAAAAATAATGTTACATGATAGTTGCAATTTTTATGTTTTATTCTTGACGAGACTTAATGTCTTGTAATATAAACGTTATTTAATATGTCTATTAATAATAGAAGATATAAGATTTCATACAATTCTTTCTTTCTTTCTTTTTTTATTATTTTTTTTTTTTTATTTGTGTGTGTGTGAGACTTGAGGCGGAGGATATCTTTCTTTGCTAACATTAACTCCGGAGGACGCGCGCAGGGCCTTATAGACCAAGAGTGCGTATGGTTTTTGCAATTGTCAGCATTATTTTTTTAAGCAATCTTCGGCTTATTTTATCGCAGAATTTTTAAAAAATTGTCTCCGATTAAATAAAGAGACGATTCTAATTTGAATTTACTGGTGACAAAATAAAAATCGTTCGTGCTCTAAATATGCGCGCGTTCTCCCGGGTTAAGGAAAATAATTCATACAAAAGTATATAAATTGGCAATATTACAGAGAAATGTTTGATAAATACGCTGAAGCAAACAGTGAAAAAAACATTTTAAATTAGAATTAAATGATTACGTGTTAAAAGAGGAAAATATTGAAAACTGCGTCATAAAAACTGTATTTACACATGAATATGGAACAATAAAGGACGCTTTAAAATAATGAATTTATTAACACATGTTAAACCAGTAAATGGAGGAAATTACGTCCTATTTAAAATGGCCAAATAACATTGCTAAAGAATGGCCTTTTAATGTATTGTTGTCAATGCCAAGAAAGCGCAATTAATAGCATATTCTTTCTGATAGTAAAAAGATTTTCATATGCATATTAAAAAGAAAAAGAAAGTTTTGCAGAAGATTTCGTCAATTTAAAACGACACATTTTAAATGTCAATAAAAAAAAAAAAAAAAAAAAAAAAAAAAAAAAAAATCTTTTAACACTTAAAAAATACTGAGAAAAAAAGTCTGTTGACTTATTTCATTTTATATTAGCTGATTTTCAAATGTTTAACTAAACATATTTAGTAAAACATGAAAACAACCATTAACAGCAGCTGATTCGGCCTTATTTTTTTTTATTTTTATTTATCTATTTATTTTTATTTATTATTATTATTATTATTATTATTATTATTATTATTATTATTATTATTATTATTATTATTTTAAGGAAAAAGAACGGAAATTCGTTTGAAGAGTGACTATCACTGGCTTTTTAATTATTTTCCAATCTTCAGTAATCTTTTTAAAGTCGATCAAATATTAGGCGTTTTTAGAGTCTGAACGGGAGTTGGCGCGCGTAGCTTATAAGGATAGGGAGCTGAGCCCCCATAGTTTTATAAGAATTGGGAAATTTCGGAAAAGAATATTAGTTGTAAATTAATCGAGGCAATGTTGTAAAAACTGGTTATAAAAAGAAACATAATTACTGATTTAATAATTAACGAATATTTTTTAAATTCTATGTTACATTGTAAAAAAAGAAAAAAATTCTCATTATAACGCCGTACGAAAGTACGCAATAACTTCTTCGAAGTTGTCTAATACTTCCAAAGGTGCCTTTTGTCTTTTAGGAACCTCATAAAACCAATGCATTATCCAGATTTAAAGAAACAGTAATAAAACCAATATTTCTTTTGTTGTCACTGATTTTCGAAAAATTTCAGATTAATTTTTATAAAGTATGATTCAGCTATCACTACACGGAATATCGGCATTCACAATACTATTAATTCTTAATTAAACATTTTCAGCTGCGTAACTGAATGCAAAAGTAATAAAACAACATATTATTTTTAAAGTTGATATCAATACAGTAATTTATCATGCAGGTCTTTAACCCTTTGAGCTCTGATGGTAGAATTTTCTACCACATAATTTTTATTCCGAAATGTCATAACGACACCAGAAAATTCCACCAAATTTACTTGAAAAATGTTTAAATGCATTTTTTCGTGTATATCGTTAAACGGTTTTTTTTCCTTTGCAAAGTATTGGTGAAAAAGTGACATTTGGAATTTTGAAGAAATTTGCTCTCCAGAGTTCAAAGGGTTAACCCTTTCCGGCGCGAAGAAATTCTGTTAGTAAAATGAGAAATTATCGACTCTCACCGTAATTTACAAACGACTTTATTAGAAATTAAAAATCCCTTAATTTAAGCTTATATTGTAAAAGCAAAATTTTATTAAAATAATACTGGTGCCGTTTGCAAGTTTGGAATTAAAATTAGGTATCCCGGGCTGGGCACAGTGTGCCGGAAAGGGTTAAAACATGTTTGTTCAACATGAAAAAGTTAGCTTGAGAATTAATAGCATAAAAAAAAACTAAAAAAAAAAAAAAAAAAAAAGCCAGGTGAAATTGCGATTTTTTTTTCTTTACGGTGTACTGTTATGTAAATTTTTATAATCTAGTTACAAAGCGGGTAATAACTGAGACATTTTTTTTTATTATTATTATCATTATTTCTGAATCTTCAACATAAAAAATTAAATTATTAATTACATTCAAATTCTTTAATAATAAAAATTTATACGAATACATGAAATGAATTTATGAATTTTATTAAGTCGATTCACTTTCCTTTTATTTACGAAGTCCTTATTATTATTATTTTTATATCGAATATTTTCGAAATTTTTGAGCATTTCCAAATATTTTTTCATAGCTTTAAAAGGTTCTGTTTTAACGTTTTATTCATTGGCAAATTTTATAACTTGTACTAACACAGTTACATTTTTCGATATTTCAGAAAATTTGTCATAACTTAAAATATTGTTTTAATATTACATTTTTCACCAAGCTCTTTTGCACATACTTATGTAATGCACTTTTATTTTATTTAATCAATTTGTGAAACAGGTAAGAAATTAAATATAATTAATTAAAATTATGAAAATCAAAATACTACAAAAATATCTGTATGTGATTGTATCATCATTGCAATCCTTTTCAATCATAAAGATTATAACGGAAGTGTTTTAAACGCTTCTTTTAAAAAAAAAAAAAATATGTATATATTGCTGAAATCTACAAACAAATACCTGTTTTAACATTCAAAAAATTCATTAAATGTTTGTGGTTAAATATTTCGTTATTTAAATGAAATGTCAGACCGCAAATATTTGATTTTTCAAACCGCAAACATTTTGTTTTTTTACATACCTAAAATAAGTGAAATTCAGACACTTCTTTTTTTAACACTGTTTGGTTCATTCCTTTGTCCTTAAGTATTACTTTCCGAAGAATGGAGAAATGTATATTTACTCAATTATACTATTTATAAAAACTTTTTTTAATGAATGAAATAATGAATAGAAAATTATGCGTGCAATATATTACATTAGTTTTCTATTGAATTAGAATCAACATTTCAAATATTGATGTTCATTTTGGACGATATGCATTTTTTGCATGCTTTGAACTCAGCTATATATTACTCATGTACAGTAAAACTATCATTTAACGAAGTTTCATCGCTCCACCTAAACACTTCGTTATAAGAAAATTCGTTAAATAGAAATCAGCTTAAATTCATGAAATTTATATAATAATGTAAAATACACATAACACGGAAATATTTGAAAAATGTATTTTAATTCGACAGTAATATTTCTTTATGCAATGCAGCCATATGATAAAAGTTTAATTAGAATGTCTAAAAAAAAAAAAAAAAAGCATAAAGAGAAGTAAACAAAAACCTTTTTTTTTTGGCTTTCTTGATAATGTAGATTCTTAACTTTAAAACAATCTATAATATTACTTTCTACAAGTTTCTTCTTATTATTTTTTTTAAATGCACTGTTCATTTAAATTTTTGTATATCTAAACTATTCATCAGTAACATTTTTTTTTTTTTTTTTTTTTTTTGGAATAAATTGTTACTACTGCATCTATTCTTTCCTGAAAAAGAACATTACAGGTATGAAAAATGAAAGGAAACGCGAACATAGTAAACAACCAGTAATTGTGTAAAAAGTGAATTCAATGAACAACGTGTAAAGTGTAACAAAGATCTGGTTAAACTCTAAACCAGCTTTCCATTTTGAGAGCAAAATTATTTTTATTTTAATAACGTTAATTAACGTATTTTAATAATCGTAGTTATCCAAATAGATTTGCCGAAGTTTAAATGTTATTCCACTGTCTGAAACGTAACGAATGTACTTATTTTGTGTACTATTCGATGCATTTTATTATGAAAATAGGCAAAGGAAGATTTTTTGGAGATGTTTGAAAAATAACGCTTTACAACAGGATTTGAGAGGTCATTACAACTTTCTAATGTTTTTTTGCGCTTTATAACACATTATTCGTTCAGAAAAGTAACTTATATTTTAAATTTTAAGACTAAAATATATGTATAAAATAAAGGAATCACCAGCGGAGAATTAAGTAAACTTTTAATATTATTGTTACGTCGAACCTCGTTAACATGAACCTCAAGGGGAATCAAAATTTTGACCATGTTAACAGTATCGAGTCTATGTATTTGTTTTCATAGAGGACTGCGAAAACAGTTCATGCTAAAAGTAATTCAAGTTAAGCGTGTTCATGTTAACGAGGTTTGACTGTAGTACTAAATGTCAAAATATAAATGAAGTTATAATAAGAGTGGCATACCCATGCACTATCATCTCTGTATGTAGAAAGTAACTAAATAATTGTTAAGACAAAATAATACTCGATGAAATGACATGCGCTATTAATAGTACACCAGACCCGAAAGGGTTAAGAAAATGAAAGCCCTTTCTTATTGTAACCCACTGTCAACGCCAGAGTACTTGTGCGAGAAAGTGACGACAGTAAGTATGTAAAAAAAAAAAAAAAGTGAATGTTACCCCTTAATGAAAAAAAAAAAAAAATGTTTAATACAAAGAAGAATGGAAATGATTAAATAATTTCATTTTCACACAAATAAATTCCTACATCTATCACAACTGTTAACTTTGTTTGAATGCTGTACGCGCACGAAAGTTGAATAAGCATCGCTATACAGAATATATTTTTTGTAATATGAAAATTAAATAACGTGTTAATGCTGTGCAAAGTCAAGATTCAGCAAAAAATTTTGTTACGGTATCCGTACATCTTTGGAAATGATTTTTTGAAATTTTTGAAAATTTTTCTAATTATTCATTTTTTATAAAGACATTTTTAAAAACTTTGAAAACAAAAATATGAAAATTTTAGAAATTACCTAGAAATACTTTTTTCAAAGAGAAAAATAGTCAAAATTATGACAAAAATTGACATTTCATCAAAACGTGGTAATTAAAAAATAAAACAATGTACAGTCGGCTCTCGTTAATTCGAACTCGTCGGGACATGTTATATATCTATATATATAACATGCTTAATATGGTACTACTACAAAGGAATTAATGATATAGTGTTTTTTAAATATACCTCATCTCTTACCATTAGAATATGACTTAATAATAAATTAGAATGTATAAATACATAAACTAATTAAGTGATTAGAAACAAGCACAATAAAAAGAAAATTTTGAGGTGTCACTGATGGACAGACGAGGCACTAAAAAGTGGATATCAAGTACACTGGATCATATGTATACTCGTTCAGAACAATTTTCGAAAAAATAAAAGAAAGAAAGTTATTCAAATGATCTGAAATCCGTGAGAAAGAAAAGAAAAATGCAAAAATCGGAATTGTCGTTAGTTCGAATTAAACGAAGTCAAGAGAAAATGAGTTCGAATTAATGAAAGTTTTTAACATTATTCTGCCATTGAAAATTTCGGGACTTCATGTTTAGTTCGAATTAAGCGAAGATTCGAATTATCCGATTTCGAATTAACGAGAGTCGACTGTATTGACATTTTGCAAATTGGATAATAAACAGAATAATTTTCTGTTAGGACTTAGACTACACAAATAATAATCGCATCGCTATATCAGATGATATGGCTGTTAAAGTGCTAATGTAATGATAAATTCGCAAAATTTATCTCAAGTTTGCCATTTACAGGTAAAACTGTTTAATGTATTATTATGAGTGTAATCGGTTCCCTCAAAAGACATTTATAAAAGCAGTACGGAAATTTTCGTGGCATTTCAGGCAAAACTTTTTGTTTTAGGATATTTTGTGTATAGTAAAAAACTGAAAAACTTCATTTTGAGAAAAAGTTTAAAATAAATTTAAAGCACAGTTCAAAAACTATAATAGATGTAACTTTAAACTGCAGTGACTCGGGTTCTATTTTAGATACAGACAAAATTTCGATTAATTCAATTTTAATACTATTTAAGAAATAAAAAATCGATATTTTGATCAAAAATTACGTTTTAAAGGTGTTCGGATACCTTAAGTTGAAAAATTCATCAAGCATACAGTTCGTTAAAAGGGAATTCCACTGTATTTTATGCATTCGTTTGTTTTTGTGCATTGATTTACAAAGATTGGGGGATTTTTCCGCAGATCTCTTATTTTAAAATTTTCAACTAAATTGATATGCAGAAATTGATGTTACTATACATTAGTTTTCTATTAATTTCGTAGCAAAATTTCGGATATTTTTTTATTCTAGTACAACTTTTATTTTTCCTTCATTTTAATGTGTATCATTTGTAATTTTGTTTATTGTATGCATTAAAACTGTTATTTCACTTCTTCAATAAAAAATGTATGCATACAAGCTCGTGTTATACTAGCTTTCGATTTAATTAGATACAATTTTCAATCTCATAAATTAGTTTTTATATTTTTAACTCAAAACAATATAAAGATGCTTATTCCATTAGCAATGCGTTTAACAATCACTATCTGTGACCCCCCCCCCTCCAAAAAAAAACAAAAAAAAAAACAAGTGGGTAAGTGTGATCGCAGATCGCACCGAGGGTTTCGTTTAATATCTCTTTTTAAAAACTTTATCCTTATTCTTATCATGTGTTATAAACTATATGCAAAGTTAAAGCGAATGAATCTTTAGTTTTCACAAAATTAACAAAATTTAGAGAATAGCCCTGCTCGGACAACCCTCTCCTCCTCCTGAATTTTTCACTTTTACAAATATTTAATGTTTATTTGTATGTAATATGTAATATTACATACATGTAATAGTAACATGTAATATGTAATATTACATACATAGTATTGTAAGCTTATATGTAATATTTAAAGTAATATTTACACTAGTGCTGAGTAAAAAGAAAAAAAAAAGTATTCAAATTGCAATAAACATGCTTATCTAAAGAAAAAAGACAACATTGCCCTAACAAAAATTCAATTTATCTTAAATTTACAAAATTTGTAATACGTGTTATTAATTATGTCAAAGTGTAAAAGCGATCATTTAATTTTCTAATTTCCATAAATTCCCGTTAATTGTCTCTGCGAAAAAGTGTCTTTTCTATAAGTTTAAAAATTTATTTTTTTATAAATTGAAAAGTTGTGGTCGACGCTTTTTAAAAAAATTTAGATTTATATCTTTTTCTTTCCCTATCTCGTAGTTTGCAAAAAATACAATTCTGGAATTAATTCCAAAATAAACACAAATGCAGGTTTTCACGTGATTTATTTAATCCATTAATTTATGTTAGATACATAATAATGTTTATATCTATTTAAACATCGGCTACAATTAGAATAACATCAAAAAATGAACTGATGATATTAAAATAAATATTTTAATTAAATTAATAGTCTTTTCAAACTTTTATGATTTGTTTGGTAACAAGAAGTATTCAGCTATAAATACACAAAATTTGAACGCTCTGACTTGTATAGTTTTTGTGTATGGACTCTGTGACTGACAGACAGAGGTCAGAGACGAATACAGTTTCGTCAGATGAACGAAACCCTAAAAATGGACAGATGATATTTAAATAAATATATATATATATATATATATATATATATATATATATATATATATATATATATATATATATATATATTTGGCCGGAAAGGGTTAAAGCATCGATTCCCAAACTAAGATACTTGGACATAGGGTATGGATCAATTAAGGTCAAAGTTATGCTTAAATTACATTATTAATGGCGGAAAACACAAAATTTTAATTAAAATTAAAATTAAAACAAAAAGCAAAACTATAAACTTTTCGTTTACAATGAGAACCTGGTATAAAAGAGAAATAGGCTATTCGCATAAAATGGAGGAAAATGTCTAAACTTAGTAACTGGTTGATCACTTTTTTAAACATTGCCGTCTACTCTTAATAATATCTTGCAATTTCTGATGTGTTTCCATTTTTTTTTCACAGTTTTTTTTATAGTTTTCTTTATTCTTTTTTTTTTTTTTTTCATAGTAATTCGTGAAATATCCATATAAAATATTAATTGTATCGGGGCTTCTGGTTTTGATGATTTTATATCATTTTAGCGCCTGATTGGGCAGCATTAACACAAACTCATTCAAATATATTAATTAAGTGTAGCTTCATCGGTTCTCATAAGTTCAGAATTTGAAATTCTTAGCTAAGTTTTTAGTATTTTAAATGACTTTATGTTGACATCATGTTGTGATCCAAAATGGATAAGCGTTTGAAAACTGAAATTTTTAATAGAACCGCATCTAACATCAGTAACTTGCACAAGAACATTAAGGAACATAAACAAAAATGTTTGCGATGAAAACGCGTAATCATAAATGAAAAGTTTAAGTAAGGTATATGGGATATAGAGAAGATTGAGAACCGTTGCCATTAAAGTATCAATTTATTTAAAAAAGAACTTTTTACGCTCTATAATGGCATAATTTTGATTGTGCAAAAACAATGAATGTGTATTTGAAATGATATTGCAACTTCACGTCTGAACAATCTAGATTTTTAAAAAGAAAAATTGATGTTCTCGCCTTTCTTTTACTTCATCTTTTTCTTCTTCTTCTTCTTCTTCTTCACTCTCTCTTTTTACTTTTCTTTTCTTTCTTTTTTTTCTGCTGATTGTATTTTTAAAATTACATTGGGAAATAACATTAAGGGATATGCACTCCAGTCAATTTAATCCTTAACACTCGCTTGAGGATGAATTCTTTGACATCAACCGTGCATTTTCCTTCTGAATGAAAACGATTTGCTTATATTTAAGCATTCTAAAGTAGCATTTCATTGTATTATGAATTAAAAACTGCATTACTTAAAGTTTTCGCACGAAAGTGTTTGGGCTTAATGTAGCGGATTTTAGGGTTACACTTTTGGCGTTAGCCCCAGTTACTATACTTAATATCTATTCTTTCTTTTTACTCTATGGTTTGATTCGATGGTTTATAGATATAGATAGATAACAATTTGGCCTGAAAAAGGCTTTCGTAAAAATTTTCAATACCTTAGCTGATTCATTTAAAAATTATTATTAAGTTGCAATTTAATTATTAGAAAACTTTCCGCATTGTATGTTTCCAAAAAAGAAAAAAAAAGTTGATTTTTTTTTATGTTTTTCTTTTAAGACAGTTAGGGAAGTTAGATCACGAAGTGATTCATTCAAGTTATTTAAAAGCTCATTGAGGAAAGTTTTCAACTTCAAATGAACATTTTCAAATGCACAAAACACTAGTCAGAAACTAACAAAGATGTATGTTTATTTAAACATTTAAAACTGCCATTTTATAGATATTAATATTCAAAAAGACTTGAAAAAAAAAAAAAAAAAGAAGAGGAACTTTAGAATTTTTTTTTTTCATTTTAAAGAAAGAAAGAAAGAGAGAATCTTTCGAATAAGTTTATTTAATTAACACAAGTACATTTTATTTTAATTTAATAGAGTAAAATAGCAGAAAAAAAAACAAAAGAATGTTAAATATTTTTCTATCTTTTATTCACAAAAAAGTTAGGAAACAGATTATCCATTCAAGTTATTTAAAAATTCGATAAAGGAAATTTTGAACTTCAAACAAACACATGCAAATGCATAAAAAATTAAAGATATCGCGATAAATTAAAAAAAAAATGGTGATACATCTGAACAAATTAAAAATAAAAATAAAACATACAGATAAAAAATAAATAAATCTTCGGAGAAAGTTTGGAAAAAGAAAGAAAGAAAAAAGAAAAACTTCTCCCGGAATAAAAAAGAGTGAAGATTTTCCGACTCTTTATTATCAAAACAATTAGAAGAAGGGTTGATCCAATCAAGTTCTTTAAAAATTCATTCAAAAGTGTCTTAAATTGAAAACGAATGCATGCAAACACACAAAACATTAACCACAAACTAACAAAAATCTCTATTTGTTTTGAGATTTAAAAAAAAAAAAAAAAAAAAAAAAAACACTTTACACATTTGTTTTTTTTTTTTTTCCAAAGAGAGATTAAAAAGAGCAATTAAAAAAGAAAACTTCCGAATGAATTAAAAAAGAAAGAATGGAAAATATTCGAATATGTTTTTTTTAAAGAAAAAAAAAACAAAATAAAAAACTCTTGAATGAGTTTATTTAATTTACACAAGCTCATTTTTGTTGCATTTTAGCAAAATAAAACGGCGAAGAGAATTTCTAAAAATGAATACACTTCAACAGATCAATTTTTGAATGAAAACAACATTTCGATTAACAAAAATAGCTTTATAGAGTTCGTTTACACGGAGTGAGTGAATGAAATTTGTTTACGCCTACTTACTAAATTGAATCAATTTTTCATAATTTAAAAGGTCAAACTATTAACTATGACGAAATAAGAATAATAATGAAGATAATGCACATTAAATGAAATTTTAGAATAACGATCACATAAACTTATAATAAGACAGCAACAAAGATTTTTTTTTTTTTTTTTTTTTAATGTTTAAAAGATTTTTATTTTGTGAATTTTGTATATTATTTTATTGTTCTACTAGAACTTTTTATTCTCTCTCAAGTAAACAACTTAATTGAATGAATTAATTTTCCTAGAACAGTAATTAAATTGGATTAATTCACTTCAGTTGCTTTTACATCACAAACGATTTCCTTGAATCCCACGGAAAAGATATGAAGTTAAACTTGATAAATAATATTTTTATGACAGAAAAAAAGAAGGAGAGAAAGAAAAATAAACAATTTCTTATAAACTGATTTATGAATTCGTTAACTGTCGTAATTGATACAGTAATTTTTTTCCCCCACAAGCTAAAAGAGATTTAAAAAATAAAATAAAAATACTGCTGATAGCAGAAATGCAAAATAAGAAAAACAAATTAACTCTTTTGGGTCCGATTTATATATTTATTTATTTATTTTAAATCGTGAGATAAAAACTACATTTTACGTTAATTATGTTAATTCTTAGCTACTCAAACAGTTTTACTAAAATTTAACTGATTTGTCATTGTCCGAAAATCGAACGAAAGTAGTTATTTTGCGTAATTAAGCAAACTATTATTATTATTATTATTATTATTATTATTATTACTAAATGTCGAAGCATAAATGAAATCATAATAAGAAATACACAGACATATACTCAGGGCCTGACTAAGGCAGGTGCATGCGGGGCAATTGCCCCCGGGCCTCCCGGTTTAAGGGGGCCCCCCAAGGACAGATATAAGTTTTTCGATAAAGGAGTATCAAATGATAAAAAATGGTCAAAAATGACGAAAATTCTTTTTTTTTTTTTTTTTTTTTTTTTTTTCAATTTTAAGGATTTCTTTTCTCCTACCCCGTCTGTTTCCGTACCCATTGCTTCCTTAAGGCCCCACATTTATCCTCATATTCCTGTAATCGAAAAAAAAAAAAAACCCTGTATTCTATAATTTCTTAAAGTTGTCTTTCTTCGGCTATTATGTATATAGATGTGAATAGTACTTGGTACGAAATTTATGTACACATACAATAGTTATGAATTTCAGTTTTAGTCACTTCAATATAATTTACGAAAAATTTTAAGATAGAAGGAGGCCCCCCTAATCATGTTTGCCCCAGGGTCCCCCACTGTCTAAGTCGGGCCCTGCATATACTATCATTTTTGCTTAAGAACACAGGGGTAGCTTAGATGGAAAAGCAACAGCACGGTATGCTGTCGACCCAGGTTCGATTCCTGGCCCCGGCTAATTTTTCACTCCATGTTGGGTTATTGTATTAATTGTGTTTATGTCTGTCTTAATATATGTACCTTGGATAATATACTATCATTACTACATACCGATAGAAACAAAAGTAAATGCTAAGATAGAAAATATATAATATGAACTTTAAAATGTTCAGGTTTTACTTAGGCGATTAAAAGAATCGAAACGACATGTTAGTAGTTGATTTTATTTAAAAACATCTTAGAACTTTCAAGCCTTTAATCAGGCTCTATTCCTCAGAGAATATTATTATTCTCTGGGCTCTTAGGCCCGCTACACACCAGTGAAACATTGGACGAAAAAACGCGCGACATGCGACAATTTCACCCTGATAACAAAGAAAAAACCGGTTTGACAGCGTCATGTTGCACGACTTTTGACGCATGTTTCTAAGGTGTGTGGCAGGCCTTACAAGGCAAAAATTGCATTGCGTCATATGTTTTTATTTTTATTTCGTTAAAATAGAATAAGTCTTAAGTGAAAAGACATGTAGTATTAATCGTAAGCCAGACCCAAACGGAATAATAAAATAAATATAATAATAATATTTAAACAATATATCTTAGAATTGCGATTGGTCTACCCCGAATACTTATAGGTATTTAACTATAATAGGTATTCTTTTATTGCAATAAGAACAAATTTAATAATATATATTTATGTATACATATTGTGATTTTGTCAGTTGTCGTGTATGTTACATAAAGGTATATTTTTCTCTATTAAATAACACTTTAAACTAAATAAGAAACGCGAAATAAACATAAAGGAAAAACTAAGTAAACTACGAAAAAAAAAATGAATAAAGTCAAAAATTAATGATTAATAAACATACCTTAAAATTATAATCGTCCTATCTTGAACACTTAGCACTTGACTGAATAATGTAGTTTGTTGTTAGAATAAGGGAAATCCAATGTAGCATCTAAAAGAGAAGAATTTTCTTTGTTATTCTCTAAAATTAATAAACATTTACAAGCTAATAAATAAAGTTTAAAAATAAAATCATTTCCAATTCTTTTTCAAATTATTAAATGCTAACAAAGAAACAAATCTAAAAGAAGTATTCTTTCAAACAAGTCAAAAGTTAGAATGCAAAAGAAAAATACTTTTTACCAGTCTCTAAAATTAAGAAATATTAACAAAAGAACCAATCTAAAAACAACCTTTCAAAAAAAAAAAAAAAAAAAAAAAAAAAAAAAAAAAATCAAAATTTAGGCCTTCCGGTAGAATAGCTTTCATTCACTTTTCTAGCCAAAACCGCGAATATATGCCAAATAACTACAACCGCATGAACGCCGACAGTCTACGACTTTCAACAGACTTCCACGGAGCGGCGCTGCAAGTAGAATTTAGAAGGTCGACGACTTCCAGCATTCCATACTCTCACACATACGCACACAATCGTTGGTTTTATTCTACGTCTTTATTTACTTTTTTATTTTGATGATTATTATTTAGGGGGGGATGTTAGAAGAATTTTTTTCTCAACTCTTTTTTTTTTAGCGGATTATTATTATTATATTTTTTGTAAAGTTGGTGAAGAACTAAACGTCACATATGATGCAAAGGCGTTTCCGTTCTTACCGACGCTAGTGAAAGTTATAGTCAGGTGCTCTAGTAGTTGGGGTGACTTATCAATGAAGGATTTTCCCCCCAAGGAGTTATTATTATTATTTTTTTTTCCAGCTATGCTTGCAGATCAGTGGGTCACAAATTATAACTATATATTATTAAAGGGACGTTTCACCCAGGATCCGCTTAAGACTTAGAAGTACAGGAAACCTGATCTCATACAGCCCCAACCATTTTTTTTTTTTTTTTAATTATTAAATTCATTTTTTGTATACTTAAATAATTTGAAATTTTACCATCAAAATTTCGAGTAAATGGCGCATTTAATATTAATTTGCTAAAACTAACTATCTACATACATATGAAGAAGAGTTTTATTTTTACAGAATTATGCATAATTAATTAGTTTTGTAAATGACAAATATGGAACTACAGTTAAGAATATTTGAACCTAAAAACAGCATTTGAGACTTGTAAATTGTAGCATAGTAAGGGGAAAAATGCATTTTTTATCATAGTAGAATTTTTTCCCATAAAAATAGTTTTGAAAAGTAATTTTGGGAGGACCCTTTGTATTTCATCGGGTAAGCATGGCCAGGGAAGGGCGATAAGAAAATTGCGACCGGGGCAAAGTTTCAATTTGGCGCCCTCTACACCAATTTTTTCTTGTGAAAGGTCAAAAATGACGTTCGTAGGATAAATTTGGCGCCCCCTAAATTTTCGCGCCCGGGGCGACCGTCCCCTTCGCCCCTCCTTTCGCACGGCGCTGAGCATGGCAGTGTTAAATTCAATTCAAACACTTTTCACCGGAGGGGACTTCTGAGGCTCCAGGGGGGAAGATTCCCCTTTTTGACCATTAGAACCTCAAAATTTTAAAATTTCCGGGGGGGGGACATTTTATTGCTCCGGGACGGGAATGTCCCCCTGGGCCACCCCTGGATTTAACACTGAAGCATGGGCTTCATAGGCCTATTCGGTAAACAGGCCATGGCTTACACAGGTTCGTTCAGTTGATCTCCGGTAGCGAAACCCCAGAATTAAGTGCATGGAAAAAATTAAATCCATGATTACTTATTATCAAATACAGCACAGAACTGCGCTAACCCGAAATTCTTGTTAATCCGAACCGATTTTATTTTCGAAGATAATTGCAATTTCGAAAATTGAAGCATATTGGATTATGGATTTTATCGGATTAATGTCGGGGGAAATGTCTAGAATTTAGAATTAAACAAAAAGTAGCAGTAAAGCATATTTTTAGGTGCATTCGTTCTTATGTAAATATGTAACAACTATAGTTGTCGCTCATTCCGTCCGTCCACAATATAACAACGCAAAAACTACTCAACTAAATCGTATGAAACTTAAATATATAAATATTAGATAATTTTGTTGAGTCATTTCAAACTTTATGAAAATCGGATGTATAGTTAGTTCAATTAAAGGGAGAATCAATAGTATTCCGTAACATTTCGGTCATTGGGAAAAAATAGTTTCAAGTGCATTTTAATGATGTTACACGCTTTCGAACATAGTACAATTCATATGCATTTATGAAATTATGCTAAAATATATATTCTGTATAATCTGTGTTGCAAAGAATATTTTTTATTAATATACGGGGCCACACAAAAATATTCTATTAGATAATGGTGTAAGAGAAAACATTGTTTGGAGTATATTTTAATTATATTAAATTACTTAACATTTTATGAAATTGATATATGTTGCTAAGGTTTACTGCAAGTTAATTCCTGTATAATAGAAAGTACTTAGTATTTACAGGGAGGGACAAAAGATTTCTTTATAATATTAATTCAAATATAATATCAGATTTCTTTCTAATATTAATCGTATCATTATTATTATTATTGTTATTATTTTATCATTTGGTAGTCATTACAAATTTAATAAAAAAAGGAGCTATTGTGTATGCTTTTTTAATAAGTGTAGTTATGTTATGTTTCTTTCTTTTTTCTAATGTTAATAACAAATCTCTATTTCATTAATAAATGTGAAGAATTTCATTGCTACTAAAAGTTTCATTGATTTATAAAACGTATTTTATATAAAAAGAAAACAAATCATTTTGATGAAAAATTACATCTTTATTTTAACAACTTTCATCCAAGTTGAATAAAAGATAACATATGTTTATGCCTAGAGGTTAAACTCCATTTAGTAGCATAAAATTATTCGTTACTTGTTTTAGGTTATTAATTTTCTCCTTACCACAAGTTTAAAAGGAAAATAAATTTTCTCCTGATTTATTTTTCTACCTGGTAACTGTTGAGTTTGGGGGTATTCTGTACACTTTTGTCTTAAGATAAATAATCGAGTTACTTCCGGTGGCTGAAGTAGATAGTTTATCAGTATGATTTTAAAAGACGAAAACATTTTTAATGATTTTTCTTAGAATACTTTTAAATAGTAGAGTAAGAATTAAAAAAAATTCTGAAACACGATTTCTTGTCACTGATTTATAAAGAGTCTTGAATTACTAAATTTATGAAATGAAAATGCATGTTTTTAATCTCATATTAAATAACGTAAAGATCAACCGAAACAAAATTTCTAGACAAAACCAAAACCGAAGCCAAATTTTGGTAATCTTCCTATTTCCGGCTAAAATATAAAACGGAAATACCCCCAAAAAATAGTAATTAATACATAAATGCACATAATTACACTAGCTTACACGGTTTATATACTTTGCCCGAAATGTGTATTTTTTTCATAGATTTTAATGCATTGAGTAAGGAAAAATTGTTGTAAAAAATCTGTCACATCTTGTTTTAAATTTTTTTTTTAAATACTTAGTAGTAACGTATAATAGAACTTTCTGAACTTACAGTATACAAATATATACAGGGTGATTCAAAATAACGTGGACAAATTGATAGGACAAATCTGGTATACGACAAGTATAAAAAATCACATTGGAACATAGGGCCGCAAAACACTTATTGAGTCACAAATACAGGGTGTTTCATCCTAACTCAATTTGGGTTGACGGTAATAAATTTCAGAAAACTGAAGTACATTATAATAAAACATTTAACAGACATTCTCACCTTTGTTTTGAATGTGATAACATAAAAATATGTGGTAGAAGTTTGCATTATGCACACCAGCAATATATACTTGGCACCTCACATTTCGGACGGTGATAATCAGTTTATACGGTATCATCGATTGCTTGAGCAATATGTTTTTCCATAGCTTTTCGTAACGTCATCACATTTCACACAAAATAAGGTACATATCGTTGCATTTTTATTACAATATTTTTATTTTCCTCGAAATCATTACTTTCAAACTGGCGGTAGCTAGAATGAAACATCCTATATTTATGACACAATAAGTAGTTTGCGACCCTATGTTCCTATGTGATTTTTTATCCTTGTTGTATGCCTGATTTGTCATATCATTTTGTCCATGTTATTTTCAATCACCCTGTATATATAAATATACATTTGTAAATTAATTTATAAAACTGAGTGTATTTTCTTTTTAAAACTGTCAGTGATAAATAAGCATGCATTAATATTATTATTATTTCATCGAATAAAGTTAGCATGCTTGCTTAAAGCGGTAGCCAAGATAATGCGTAAAAATTTATTGTAAAAATTATATCTATTATTGTTCATAAAAATAGATGTATTTTTGAATTTAAAATTATGGTTATTTGTAGCCATTTCTAATATTTTAAAATTGTTTATTATGTCTTTAATACCAATAAAATTTTATTTTAAAAAGAAGTATAGTATTTTATATTTTATCAGATAAAAAAATATATTAGGTCGATGTCGTAATTTAATCTTAATTTTAATATATTAAATAGCATAAAATCTTGAAAGCTGGTAATTTTTTTACACCAGCTTGCTATAAACTGACAGGTAAAATGAATCAACCTACTATTTAGCCGTTTGTTGCGTGCTGAGCAGGGTTTTCGCTGTCGCTCGCCATTGCGACAAATTACGACTAAATTCTTCATTTGGCGAGTAAACAAGCGATTAGTTTCGGCCAATTGCTAGTGCTTAATTTTTGCTTTTTATTTCTATTCTTTTTCGTTTTTCATACAAATGCATGCATGTATAATTTTAATATATACATGTATTTAATATATTTGTAGCAGATAGTTGAAATTATATTAATAACAATCGTTTTCGCAGTGTAACAACTTAGGTTATTTTAGAACATATCGAAAAAAAAAAAGAGGGACATTAAAGGATTAAAGATAATTTTTTTGTGCAACACGGCGAATCTATTTTACTAATGCTTTTCTTATTTGGCGAATGTTTTTTATTTTTAATTAGCCAAATTATTAACAATGGTCAAATATCAGCTAGACACAGGTGCTGAGCATTTATAATAATTTAAAATACTTGTATTATTGAATATAAAAGTGTATTTAATTTGGTAAACAGAGCATTTCTAATTTTTTGCTATACCATATATATCATATTTTTAAATCTATTATTTAGTAATAAAAGTTTATTTTAAAAAGTTGTATGATAGACTATTACATCAAAATTTTTATCTAGCTGTTGGGAACATGTTACATGATTAGAGATGTAAATTTTCCAGAAAAATATGAGTGGCGGAAAAAACTGGTTTTTTACTGGGGTTTTTTTCGGAAAAAAACGGAAAAATTGGAAAAATTGATTTTTCATGACTGTTTCTCCCAAATAAATTATATTTTCTTAGAGAATATTAAAAAATAAACATTTTTTCCCATTTATATGCATTAAATGAAAATTATTTTCACTTTATATTACAAAATAAAAAGAAAGTAGCAAAGCCTGCTTTTAAAAGTTTAGTTTTTTTTTTTTAATAGCCTAAGAATTTTTATCAAACGCTATTGTTTGCTATATCATATCTCTGTTGAAATGATTTTTCAGTTACATGTTTAACTACCAATTGACCTAATGTAAAAACCTGAGCCAATATGTCTGCAGTTTGGAATGAAATAAATTACGCATTCCATTTACATAAGTATAGTTTTTAAGTAAATGATACTAGTTTAAAGAAATTATTGCAGTTTTGTCATTATTATGAATATCAGTATTCAAAAATTCCATTGTTTGTTTAAAAAATATATTTTTTTACACTAATACTTTTTTTTTCTAAGAATTATAATTTTATTTCCTTTATTTCCATATTTTTATACTTCCAAGAGTGGAACTTAAAAGTTATGAAAACAGAACACTACAAATAGAAAATGCTCACTATTTGAGGAATTAACAAAAGCAGTTACATACAGAGATAAACTTCTACTGTGCTTTAGAAAACTACAAAAATTCAAAGTTTAATCAAGAGGGAAAGTATAATTTGGAACATAGTTATTTGTAATAAATGTATTTTGTAATATTTGTAATAATTTTTTTTTTTTTTTTTTTTTTTTTTTTTTTTTTTTTTAATCGCAGTTGTATTTTTCTAATACAAACTGCCGATGTTTTTGCAACATTACTGTACATTATGGAGGCAAAATGGAGGTCAATTTTACACTGTCGGAAAAAAAATCCCAACACCAAGAAAGACTTGTGTTAGCCAAACGAAATTTTGTAGGCGTGCTTATACATCTGAAAGATGACATTGATTCAAATTTCAAGCTTCGCGCATAAGAGTGGCGCTAGTAGCGCCACTCACAACTTTAAAGTCAGGTTTGGTTTAAACGAGTGCTGTAAAGTTCGTGAGCATTTTTTCGCTTCAAAATTTGACGAATTGAGTTGAGGTTGATCATGAATGCCTTTAAGAAGACGAAGAAGCTATTATCATGGGCTCCCCGAATTGAAAAGAGGTCGAAAATTAGGGCTACGAGAAAGTGGATTTTCTTTCCGTGATTTTGCAGAAAGACTTGGACAGTATGTATCCACTGTGCATGATTGTAGGGAGCAATGGTCAAGGGATTGTATTGCCTCAAGAAGACCAGGTTCCGGATGACCACGTGGCACTACTGAGAGGGAAGACCATCGTATTCGGCGTACGCCTGTGGCTCATCGTATTGTGCCTGTGACAGAAATTTGAGCCGCAGTTGGTACCACAATGACACAACGAACTGTTAGAAATCGGTTACTTAAAAGACAGCTCGATGCAAGGCATGCATTCCACTGACTCTAAGCCATTGCCGTTTGCGACGCCAATGATGGCAAGCCAGAGCTCACTGGAGGATGGAGTGGAGATCTGTTGTGTTTTCTGATGAAAGCATATTCTGCCTTTGTGCCAGTAATGGCCGTGTGCTGATCAGAAGGAGGCCAGGGGAATGCCTGCAACCAAACTGTCTGCGGCTTAAAAACACTGGATCTACAATCTGGAGTCATGGTCTAAGAAGCAATTTTGTATGACACCAGAAGCACTCTCGGGCTTATCCCAAGCACGTTGACTGCAAATTTGTAAGTCAGTCCGGTAATTCAACCTGTAGTGCTGCCATTCAAGAAAAGCATCCAAGGGGCGTTTTTCAACAGGATAACGCGCGCCCTCATGCCGCTACTGTAACTGAACGTGTTCTACAGAGTGTCGACCGTTTACCTTGATCAGCGAGATCACCAGATCTGTCTTCCATTGAGCACGTATGGGCTATCATTGGATGAGAACTCCGGTGTCATCCCCAGCCAGCACTGACCGTCACAGTATTGACACAGCAAGTACAAAAGCATGGAACTCCATACGACAAAGTGACATTCGGCACCTGTATGAAACAATGCATGCACGTGTGCAAGTATGCATTCAAAATTCTGGAGGTTATAGCGACTTTTAATGTAACAGCATTTCACATTTGAAATATATTTTATTGACCTTAAATTAACCTATGATCTCGAAAATTTAATCAAATAAACATTTTAACTAGACAAATGCACTGTCCAAATTTCATTACTCTACAATAAATTTTTCTTGGTGTTGGGATTTTTTTTTCCGCCAGTGTAGATTCAACACCTTGAAAAAACATTAAATTAATCAGCTATAACGAAATCTTGAAAAATGCAGCATAGTAGTGCCATCTATAGGGAAATTTACACCAAAAACTAAACAACATTAATACATATCAGAAACTGTCTAAAGCTGTAGTTTGATTTTTAAAAAAAATCGTCCTTGAAGTAAAGCTATTGCGATAATCATGAATAATGTTGCATAGCAGCGTCATCTGTCGAGTAATTTATACCAAAAAGTAATGAGCACGAAGTTATGTCAAAGATTAACTTAATCTGAAATTTTATAAAAATACTTACATTAGTTTGAGATAGAACTATTGTGGAAATTATGAATAATGCAGCATAGCAGTGCCATCAGTTTGGCGATATCCACTAATAACTAAACATCTTGAGTTTATATCAAGGTGTAACTGAATCTAAAGTTTTGTGAAATTATGTGCATCAGTTCTTGAGATAGAGTGCCCATAAAATTTGTCATATACAGACTCACAGAGTGACAGATATTTTCCAAAAATCATGAAAACGTGTTCAGGACCTTCTAAAACTTTTAAATACACCAAAAACTGGAAGTCAAATTTTTCACGAATTCAATACTTACTTCTTGAAAAGATAGATTAAAGTAATAAATGCATACTTCAAAATTTTATGTTGAATTTTTAATTTTATCATTTCCATTAATCGGCATATTATTGCAATAATTTTACACATTAATTAATTTTTAAAAAGAGAAGTTGCATTTAATTACTTGTCTAGATGGGGTAGCTCGTGCTTCATGTGTCTTTTTGTTAATCAAGCACTTTTTCTAGTTTCCCTTCAAAATGCGGTTCTTTGGTGCTCGCGGACCACGGTTTAAGAATAGTTGTTTTATAGAATTTTTTTTTTTTTAATTCTACTAAAACTTTTTTATATAATAAAAATAAGAAACACAATTACAAATTTCTATGAATGGCTTTACAGACCATATAAAAATACTTTAAATAAATAATTTTATTTTACTTGAGAGGTGCAACGAAAAATTAAAAACAATATTGACATGTTTAGATACCATCTAATAAGAACCATAATCATAATAAAATCTAACAATAGATTAATAGAGAATCATAATAGATCTTATTATGATTATGGTTCTTATTAGAATAGAAACATGTCAATAATATTTGTTTTTAATTTTTCGTTACGCCACTCAAGTAAAATAAAATTATTTATTTAAATGTTTATATGTAAAAGGTATATTTCCTAAAATCTTGTGATTTAACAATCTAAAAGATTTAATAACTTTTTGTGATAAAAATACTTATTAAGGTGTTACGGAGTAATAACGCCACGTTAAGATTTTACCAATTTTCATGGCTTAGTTTTAGTCCCCCCCCCCTTCAAATAGATATAGGATTTGATTCAGCATCTTATTGACTATGTATACAAGAAAGGATAATTTAGAAGATATATATTCATAAAATGTAGAGGCGTGATTTATTAACCAATGCTATTTGGTATGCTCTATGCCAAAACTATTAAATTAGATAGAATTTGGCACATAAATTGTCCAAATCTAACGATACACACTTTAAAGTCCTAGAACTTGACAAACTGCTGTTACTTACCATTAATTGCGATACTAGGATGCAGTGATAATAATTTGATATTTTAATATTATGACATGAAAAAATAGGCAGCAAATTTCTCATTACCTTTTTTGAGTATAAAATAAAAAACTAATAACTATAATATACAACATAAAAAAAACTAAAATAAACTCTATTCGAAGACATTCCGCCACTGGAATTAATCATCCGGGATGACGTTAATACTCTGATATTACTTATCGTGCAATGCATTTTAAACTATAAGCTACCTCGCGAATATATTCCAATTTTTTCAAAATATCTTGAAAGTACACGAAATACACTAAAAATTTATGAAAGAAAAAAAAAAGTATTCGCTAGTAGAGAATGTACTGATCATTCACATCATAGAACTTACCTCGCAAATTTTCAATCGGGCGTTGATTGTACATGCTTCTTAAATCGATAAGATCAAACAATGGAACAAATTAACTTTTGTGGTTATTTGTGATTCACATGACTCAGAGCACTTCTGCGCAATATCAGTAGTGCCATCTCCCGATTTTTTTCATAACTACGCGTAATATTAACACTTGATGTTTTTACCCACTCAGCCTCATGACACATTATTAAGTATTAAAATTTTGTTCTATACACAATTAAATGTCAGTGTTTATATAACATTAAAAAGACTTATTACTAACAAGCAAACCATCTTAAAGCAACTGAAAATAGTTGGATTTTTAGAATGCGTGCAAATGGTATTTAATGAAATTAAACATAAACAATGAGAATTTGATATAGTATATACATATATATATATATTGCTTGTTGCTGTAGTTATTTAATTTAACACTGGAAAAGTTCATATAAAGAAAAAATATTTTCATACATTTTAAGCATATTCAAAAATAAAAGCCAGATGTTTTCTATTTGATGCAACAAATTCAAATCGATAATTGTCAATTGGACTTCGAGTTTGAAGCAACTTTAAATAATTTAAATTGTAAATTTTGTTTTAAATCGCAAATTTTGATGGTTAAATTTCAATAAAAAATCATATAAATATCGATATAACAAAATTATACTTAAAATAAAACTAAAACGGATAAAACTAAAATTATTTAAATTAATTTTATCTAAACAAGTTCAACACGAAACTTTTCCCGCCCTTAAGGGGGCTCAGGGGTTGAAAACTTTTCAAAAAATCGATTTTTTTTTTTTATTATCTAGTTTTATTATTCAGTTAATTCTGAACTCAATGCAAAAAAAACCGCATAAAAATATTTGCATTTTTAACGGAGTTATAAGCATTTATGTATCAACACTTTCAAAGCCGCACCATATAATTTCAACTTTAAGTCGCGTTTTCTCAAAACTTGATTTTTGACGACTAACACCAAGATTAAAAAAAACTATTTGATGAAATTGCTTAATTTTTTTTTTTTTTTTTTTTTTTTTTGCATGCATATAACAACATTATCTATAGAATGAATTAACATAGTTTAGATAGTTTAATATTTTGAGTATTTTTACTGAAAAAAAAGTTGTATTTTTTAGAAGTTTTTTAAATTTTCGAATTTGCGAGTTTTTTTAATAATGTTGTTTTTGAGTGATAGTTATATCCTTAATTCATTCTATAGAGTAAAGTTTCCGGATCCTTTTAAAGCAAAAAATAGGTTCATATGTCAATTCAACGTTAAGATATCTTGGTGTTGGTGATATAACACATATTTTTTTTTTTCGAAAATTCTGTTACATAAATTTTGCTATATTTCTTATTGTATTACATTGAAGTACTTCATTCTATAATTTTATAAGACTACAAACATACCTTTAAAATGTCAGAAAGTTTTAATTAATTACATTGAATACTTCTGTTTTTATATGGACTCGAAGCGAGAGCTCTGTTTACATGTTTTTCCGTATCGATCAACCCCTGAGCCCCCTTAAAGTGTATTTGATATAAAAAAGTATTTTTTGAAATTGCACTCCATCGCCAACCGATAAAAAATCGCCAAATAACGAAATTTTCATTATTTTTTCTACTTACACTGTATGGAGGTTTCGCCGAAATTTTCTTTATAAATGTAAGTATCCTGATGAGAAGAACAGTCTGTAATTTTTTCAGATTTTTCGGAGTATGCCCGTATGGAGACTTTCTTTGTAAGCACCAAAATGCAGTTCCTAAAGTAAAAATAAGAAATTAAATTAAATATGAATGATTAAGCAATATTTCGATGTATTTAAAACATATAAATTTAATCATGTATAAAAGTAAATGTAAAAAATACAATTACGACAAATATAAATGGTCTTTTTTTCATTGAGATAGTAGAAATGCAAATTTACAATCTCTCTAAAACGGTTATCAGCTTTCGCGTTAGGAGTAATTTGAAGCAAAAAGAGTTTAAAATGAAAAATAAATGAACATCATTATGCATTTTTGCTCTCAGTTTATTTTTCTAACAGATAAACTCTTTGTAACTCATTTCTGCGCGATATTGGTAGTGTCATCTCCCAGATTACTTCATAACTACGCGCAATATTAACACTTGGCGTTATTACTCATCTTGGCTTTATTTCCTCATACACTTTATTAAATATTAAAATGTTGTTCCTTGCATAAATATAGGAATTATAAATACAATTAAATATCAGTGGTATTTATATAAATTTAAAAAGATTTATTACTCAGTACCAAATTGTAGTTCCTAATGTAAAAAAAAAAAAAAAAAAATGAATGATTAAACAATATTGCGATGTATTTATTATTAAAACATATAAATATAATCATGTATAAAATTAAATGTAAGAAGTACAATTACGACAAAAATAAATAATCTTTTTTTTTTTTTTTTTTTTCATTGAGATAGTAGAAATGCAAATTTACAATCCATTTAAAACGGTTATCAGCTTTCGCGTTAAGAGTAATTTGAAGCAGAAAGAGTTTAAGCAGAAAAATAAATGAACATCATTAGGCATTTTCGCTCTCGGTTTATTTTTCTAGCAGATAAACTCGTTGTAACTCACGTCTCATAAACAAAAATGATATAATATATGTAACTTTCATCAAGTGAAGTGGCTGAGGTTTATCTTCAGAAATAAAAAAAGTAAATAAATAAACACAATTTTATGAATAATCTTCCAAGAGAAATAAATTTTAAACATAATTAATAACGCATATTTTGAAAATGCGAGATATAAATAGAATGTTTCATGAAAAGAATAAAGTTAATTGAAAATATTTAAATATAAAATTTTCCAGAAGCGCGCTTTATTTGGCTATATCAATAGTTGTTATATTAGTGAATATAACTATAATTCTTGTATTTATTACTAGACAATTATCGTGTAATTATTGAGTCTGAATTTAAAATTTTGTAAATTGCGAAGTTCTATCACTCTAATTTTTTTTTCTATTTTAAATGACAAAGCCTAAGATTATAATGTACATTAAAATTTTGTGATCAGATAAAATATAAAAGAATTTTTTGCACATGATTTCAGCCACTTAATATCTAGAGCACAGGCGAATAATCCTCAATTTCACATAAACGAAGGTGCATACATTAGTAATTACACACATATACATATGTATATACATGTATGGTTGGATATTTTGCTTTTGTATTAAACTATGCACCTCTGATGAATGGTTTAATAGAAAAGCCTTCTACTGTTTATTTATCCATATGCTTTTCATAAATTTGGTTATCTACTTTCTCTCTCTCTATATATATATATTGTTCATATATTGTAATACAATTAATGGTTATATATACCGGGTGTCCCAAAAATGACTGATGGATTTTAAAATTGAATAACTTGCAAACGTGACAGCTATTTAAAAATTTTTTGCAGGGGGGTTATGTATAATGTCAGGAGTTTTTTTACCGTAATTTTTTATTTTAGTTCGAATTTCAAACAATAGGTGGCGCTAACGGCGATTGAAAGCCAGGTCGACGCTTCACTCAGCACTGATCATCTGGCCTTCAATCGCCGTCAGCGCCACCTATTGATTGAAATTCGAACTAAAATAAAAAATTACGGTAAAAAAACTCCTGACATTATACATAACCCTCCTGCAAAAATTTTTTAAATAGCTTTCACCGTTTGCAAGTTATTGAATTTTAAAATCCATCAGTCTTTTTTGAGACACCCGGTATATATAAATTATGATTTTTTTTAAATGTTCTTCTTCATTTTATTTTGGTTTAATGGGTGTTAAAAGACCCTAATTCGTATTATTTTGCTTTTTCATGTTAATATGAAGATGAAACCACACACTTTATTTGTAATTCCAAAGTATTCGTGGGAAGATTCTACTTTGGTTCTACAAATTTCGATTATATTCATTTTAATTTATTTTTTCCGTGTTTGAATGTAGTAAATTTGTATTAAATCTAATAATTTATATACATATATATCATCATCAACTGACGGGAATCCAAATTATGTTCAAATAATATTCTAACACAAATAAATTTTAAGCATCATTAATAATAAATATATTGAATACACAAGCTATAAACAGAATATTTCATGAAAATAATAAAGTTAATTGAAAACATTTAAATGTATATATTTTTTTAGAAGCGAGCTTTATTTGGTTACATTGAACTATTAATATTTATGTTTTGATTTGTTTTCAAAACCTAGATTCCAAGCAATGGCTATTACGGAGACGATGTATTTTGAAAATACGTTTTTCTTCATGATGGGTTTTTTCAGCATTTCTCCTATTTAAATTGTTACATCAAAAGAGCCATTTAAGATAAATGGTTTAAACTTGGAGCATGTTTTTTTTTTAGATCTTTTACTTTATATATATATATTTAATTTTAATTTTAGACAATTCCATAAATTGGATTAAATTAAAAATTAAATTCAGTCAAATTTGATAAATTGTTTTTAAACGGCAAACATATTAAAAATAATAGTAATAGTAATTACTTCTTTATAGTAAATATATTTAATTTGGTTCTATTTTCCACCTTCGCATTTGAATAACACTTTGTATAACAAATTTAACAATTCATTTTATTTGTTTACAATTCTTTTCTTGCCATACTACAAAAAAAATAAATAAATAAATAAATAAATAAAAAAAAATCATAATATATATTTTATTAAATGCTTGTATCGTCTGCATAAATGATTTCACATAATAAGAGTAAATTATGCATTTAAATTCGTAATCCTAAAAAATACTTTTGTAATTGAATGTAAATGGCTGAATTTTCACAAATTTAAATTCATTAAAAATATACTATAATTTTCATAAAAGAGGCATTTTAAAATTTTCATAATCTTAAATAATAAATAAATTTCATAAATCTGGAAACTATTATATAATTAAACAGAATGAGCACTAAATTATGTGCTATTTCCAACCACCCTTAATCAATTATTATATTAAAACGCATATTTTCCTTTTAAATAATATGCATTTTTAATATAAGAAAGTTTAATATTCTTTTACGGTTTGAAGTATAAATTCTGCAGTTATTTTCAATATTTCGTCTTCGCAAAATTCAAATATGTAGGTTCCTTTCCCTATACAAATAATTAAAAAAAAATGAGAAATTTTGATGCAATGATAATATTTCACATACTTAATCATTCATGACTTTTTTCATTTTTACTGACACAATGATTTTTTATTACAGCAAGAAGTATGCAGGTTTCTTACTAACTCCATGATTTATTTTCCCTTTTGAAAATATACGTGTTTCATTTTCTATTTACAAAAATAAATCCATAATAGGAAAACTTGTAAAATAAATTAATTAGAGTAATAACTTTTTAAAGGTTATTCTGTAAAAAAATAATATTGTGCAAATCTACAGATCATAATTTATTTTTAAGTTTAATTTCAAGTCAAAATACTGAATAGTGTTTTTGTAAAATGTACGATAAAATGTAATTTCTGTAGCCTTTACGGAGGATTCGCTTCGCTCATCCTAATAAAACTAACATGATACATTACTTAACACATATCATTTAAGGGAGGCCAAACTGGGCGTCAAGAGTGACTAGTGTATAATTTACAACTTTAAAATCCAGCGTATCGGTAGGTTTTTATATGTTTATGAATATATTATATATTTGAGTATTAAAATAAAATGTTTACCTTTATGTCGCTCTTTAAATGGTCACTTCTGGTTTTAAAAAGTTCATTTCCGGTTTATATGATAGGTTATATTTTTTCTCCTAATTATCGCTGAACCAAAAGTAAGCCATTTTTGGAGTCATAAATGTTTAAGCTTTAATAAAATAAATAAATAAAGGGAGGGGGAATTGAAAATTTTCGCCAAAATAGTGATTTGAGGATAGGGACATACCTTAAGTAATTAAAGATTTTTTTTTTAATTCCTTATTTTCTGAAAAAAAAAAAAAAAAAAAAAAAGAATAAAGCATTTTGTACTTTTACATTTAAAGTAATTTCATCACGAAAGTTTATCAAAAATCTTCTTTTGACGTTATTACATCACGCACCATTAATAGCGTCATTATATCAGGCATATTTGTTTTACGTTTTGAGGATTATTAACTTTTTTTGTGAGAAGGGGGATATGGGTGAAAATTCTACTTTAAAAAGTCAATTAAGCAACATTTAAATGAGCATTAAAATTCGCTTAAGTGCAAATATCATAAGATCTTTATGAGAATATAAAAATATAAGTATCTGAACAATTTCTTGAGATTATTTTTCTTCGGGCTATTTTTCTTAACATTTTTTTCATTTCAAGAGTCGGTCCTTATAGCCACGAGAAATTTTTATGTACAGCTTTGAAAGTGTATTAAAACCTGTAAATAGCTTTCCAAGTGGATTTTAAGCTTAAAATGTGTTTAAAAGAATCATTTAATAAAAAGGCACTTTCGAAGTAAATCCTTTTCTTTTAGCTAGACTTTATTGGGAAATAGCAAGATAATAATTATGAAAGTGTGATTATCGATTTTAGTATTACTTAAAATTGAGACTAGAGTTTCTAAGCCACATCATATATGCATACATATATATGTTTTTTTTCTTTTTCTTTTCTTTTCTTTTTTTTTTTTTTTTTTTTTTTTTTTGTCTTAAACAAAAATTAATTACTTATAATTAATGTAAAAGTAGTGAAAACTTACAATGTATAGATTTTATTGCAAATTTATTGCATTTGAATTATTTCTTTTTTTAATCTTTATTTAAATGTAAAAAAGAATAAAAATCTAGTTTTTTCTTTTACTAATATTTAAAAATTCTACCGGAGTTAAGTAACTTTTAGTGATTCAGCACTGGTTCTAAAAATGCTATAATCCCCATTTATTTTTATTGCTTGAAAATAAATTAGAAACAGTTACTATATCACATAAATAAATTTATATATTTTATAATATTTTTTACACATTTTTTATTGGGTAAAAATGTATATAACTTAAACAGAGGAAATAACACCCACTCGAAATATTATGTAATGTTCAACTTTTGGAATTGCTTAGAATTATTTGTACATATTTGAACTGTAGAAAAGTACGTAAAAATTAGTTAGGAATGTTTTTCTTTTGCAAAAATATTTTATCGTGCTTTTTTTTTTTTTTTTTTTGGTATCAACTTACAACGATAAGCGTTTTTAAAATAAAACAAAGCAAAAGCTTCACAGCAAAAATATATATCTTCTATTACTAAATACAAAAATTTCAAATAAAGTATATTTGATTGCTAAATATAGTACAGAATATGTCAAATATGAGTTTCCAGCAGTTTACTTTTGAAATTTATTTATTATATAAAATACACACTTTCTCTAGCTGCATAAAAATATTCCATTTGCGATAGTTTTCCAAATCTTTGGTGAAATTAAATTGTTTAACGTCTTATTATTATAACTGTAATGTATTTATTGTAAATAACTTTAACTACGCATACAAAAAAAATCTCAGAAAGTGTTGTTTAATTCGATTTTTCAATGTAAATTATACATCTTATGTACATAATGAGCAGAAAATTCTATGCATGTTTTAAATATCAGTTAGTAGTCACTGCTTGTTCAATTCCAATGAGAAAACTTTATGAAATCATCCCGACTCTATCGTGAAAAGACAATTCAATGCTGCTCTCGAACTTCAAAAAATTATTCCATTTAAAATCGTTTCGCTTTCACTTAAAAAAAAAAATCCCCTATCTTATCTTTATTTTATTTGTTTTATTTTTATTTTTTTTTTCAGAAGTGAAAGTAAATCGTTTTTTTTTTCTCTTATGTGTGTTTATTACCATCTTTTTTTTTTTTTTTTTTTTTTTCTTGTGTGTGTGCATAAGTATTTTTCATACGAAAACATTAGAGAGAGATCTTTTAATTTGATATCTCAATCTAAATTTGAAATTTTACGAACAGCACGATTAGTAAGTTCCTCGTGTATTTTACGTGTCAGCCAACTCATTGCCCATATTGCCGAAAAAAATATATGGGCCATTTTCACCATTCGCTTACATTTCAGAAATTTTTTTTTTTTTCAAACTTAATCATTTTTTTTAAAAATGGAGACAGGTGTTAAAGTAAATATTTAAGGTAACTGAAAAAACTTGGTTGTGCACTTTGCCTTATAATATAATATGTAAATGCTATTTAAAGTTGGCTTGTAAGGCAGATTGTCAAGTCTGTTACCATACAAAATTACTGAAAATACTCGGTTTCAAATTTATTAAATTTCCTAAAATCAACTTACTTTGAAGTGACTTATGTCACAAAATTTCAAAACATGATATTTATCAATGATTCTTAAATTAAATTGAAATGAGAGACAGTTTTAGCCACAAGATTGGATCACATAGAGATTATACAAGAACTTTTTCTAATAATTACAGTATATATATTCATGTAAATTATTAAATTGTAATGAAATTGCATATTTGTTTTTTAGTTGAATAAGAAATAAAAGTAGAATGGTGGAAAAATGATAATCATTAAAAAACCGTGTGTTAACAGACTTGACACTATGTTGAAAATGGCCGATATCAATTCGGCAGCATTCTGAAAGAGATTATTGAATTCTGTTTTTTAATTACACCAAAGTATTCCAATTATAGCCTAGCTTCTTCTTTTAATCCTTCCTTTTAATATTTTCCTGTCTGAATAATTTCATTCTTTTATCATGACTTTATTGTCATACAAAAATCTTTAAATCTTCCTTAAGTAGAATAATTTTAGAACGAATTTTTTCCAAATTCAGTATTCCAGTTTAACTTTTTCGGGTCTGGTGTACTACTAATATTACATGTCTTTTAATGGCGAATTAGTTTGTTTTAAGAAATACTTTTGCTACTATTTGCATGAAGTAATGTTAGTATACGTCTATGTATTTACTATATGACTTCATTTATGATTAATCATTTAGTAATAATAATAATTATTATTATTTGCTCCATTCTCTTTGCGCGTTTGCGATTCTTTTATTTTAAACATATCTTTCACTCCTGAAATTTAAAATGAAAGTTACTTTCCTGAAAGAATCCTGTGTAGTAAAGCGTAAAAAGTATTAGAAAGTTGCAATGTAAGTTAAATCTTATAGTAATAGAATGTTTTCTAAACATCTTCAAAAATTCTTCCTTAGCCTATTGTCATATGAATATTACTTCAATAGTATGAAAAACAACAAAATTCGTTATCCTCCAGACAATGAAATATTCACTAAACACTAATTAATCTATTAGGAAAGCTATAGTGTTAATGTTATTAATATAAAAGTAATTTTTTCTAAAAACTGAAAAAAAATTCGGACCCGAAAGGGTTAAACTACAAATTTTGCGTACAAAAATCTACGCATGTTTGATGTGTTAGCTAGAAACTAGAACACGCTTTACCTGTTTCACTGAGTTAACTGTATCCATTTGACTAAAAATATTCCATTTAAAACTGTTTCTCTACCATCTTTTTTAAACTCCTACCTCAATAGATTAATTTTAACACAATTATTGTACTAAACTAACCTAAAAATTGCTAATAGCGATTAAAAAAAAGTACTTAGAAAGGCATAATATCTTTATTTTGATTAAGATATGTGTCATTGCATTGAAAATGTCGTCGATTGTGCGATGCGATGAAACATATCTTAATCAAGATAAAGATATTATGCCTTTCTAAGTACATTTTTTTTATCGCTATTAGCAATTTTTAGGTTAGTTTAGTTGATTATTTATAAATGATTATCATACATGATTTTGCAACTATTCGAATTGATAAATAAATCATATGAGATGTAGTTTTCGATTCGGTCGAAAAATACCCGGACTAGGATTCGAAACAGGGATATCTTGGCTGAAGCTGCCAATGCTCCGCCAAATTAACTATCCAGGACGAATCTGGAGGACCTAATTCACCCAGCTAACCTTGTCGATTATAGAATCTGGTCTGATGTATGAATCAACTCAACAGAATAAATCGCAGATTATTTAACCCAAGTAAACGCTGCATACGTAATAAAACTGCATTTCTTTAATACCGTTATTCTAATTGGTAAATAAATGACATGAATTACAACTTTCTAACCACGCAGAAAATGTCATATTTTTTCTCGGCAAGGGAAAATAGAGTTCCCTGAATTTTATTGTCTATAAGACTATTATTTTGCCTGTAAAACACATTTCTCGGCAAAACTCATCCTTATGTATTCATTTGGTTCACGTTCAAGCCATATCTTTACAAATAAGTTTGAGTAACTTAAGTATTCTAAAATCCTTATGTATGACTATAGATATAAAACCATTAATTGTATTACAATGTATAAACCATTGAATTTAATAGAAAATTACCACATTAAAAAAATGGGAGAAAAAATTAATGAATATATATATATATATATATATATATAAATATATATATATATATATATATATGAATCTTGTCTACTTTTAATGGTATTATATATATATTACTATAATTCAATTTAATTCTTCGTTTTGGTTTATTGTTTTATTGATAAAATCCGTTGGTGAATCTTGTCTACTTTTAATGGTATTATATATATATATATATATATATATATATATATATATATATATTCTCCACTAACCGCGCAGTTTCATTCAAGACTCAAAAACTAATTTTCATAAAACTTGACACACGCGAGAAAAATACGCCACTTATTAATTTGTTTGTTTCCCAGGATAACAAAAAATAATTATAATAAAAATAAAAACTAAAAAACAACCTTTTACGAGTGATATCCTTCTTTTTATTTTTCCGAAAATATGCTAAAAATAATGCTAAAGAGGGGTAGCGGGTGTACCAATTTAATAAAAGACGAGATTCTCAACTCATTTATTTAATACGTCGCACATTGCCTTTTTTTTCCTCCCTGTTATGAAACTAAAGAAAAATGGCAGTTCTAATTTGATGTGCTACTTTGGGGAAAAAAATGGAAGAAAGCGGTTTACTTTCCTTTCAGAGGAAAATAAAGGTGAGACAGTGGATTAAAAGAAGTGGAAGAGGCATGGTTATAAATGGAATATTTTTCCGCAGTTAGTGAGAACAGCATTAGATAGTCTCTTTCAAGACACATTCGGATTGATAAAAGTTTTCTCAGCGAAATGGGCGACGAGTGATGACTAGCTGACACGTAAAACATGCGAAGAATTTTCAACACATTAATTACTTGAAGTATATATTGAAATATTGAATCAAATTTTTTTTCGTTCAAGAGTTTTTCCGTAAATATATATATATATATATATATATATATATGCATAAATAAGCCGTCCAAATTAATTTTTTTTAATGTTTCAATGTCAGTTACAAAACTTTAAACTTTAGAAATTGAACATTTTTTTTTTTTTAAATGGCATATATATATATATGTATATATATATTTTTTTTAACAAAATGTTGAAAACATGAAGCACATTCCCAATCATTGTAAATGTTTAATTACTACAATATATGTATATATATTTTTTAATGGAAAAAGGAATTTAGAAAAAACTTTACATTAATTATTTTTTAAAACAATTTTGCTACCACCATATCAATCTGTGTAATTAGTACTGCATAAAAATGAGTTATGCAGGTAAAAAATAGATCACACATAAACATTTTAGAAAACTAAAATTACTCAACTTATTTGTAAAGATATGGTTTGAACGTTAGCCAAATTAATCCACGAGGATGTGTATTGCCGAGAAATGTGTTTTACAGGCAAAATAATAGTCGTACAAACAAGGATTTTAGAAAAAAAAAAACATTACACTAATTATTTTTGAAAACACTTTGGCTACCACCATATTAATCTGACTAATGAGTACTGCATAAAAAAGTGTTGTACAAGTAAAATAGATCAAACATAAGGATTTTAGAAAAATGAAATTACTCAAAAATTATTTATAAAGACATGGCTTGAACTTGAAACAAATTAATCCATAAGGGTGAGTCTTGCCGAGAAATGTGTTTTATAGGCGAAATAATAGTCGTACAAACAAGGATTTTAGAAAAAAAACTTTACACTAATTATTTTTGAAAACAATTTGGCTACCACCATATTAATCTGACTAATGAATACTGCATAAAAAAGTGTTGCACAAGTAAAATAGATCAAACATAAGCATTTTAGAAAAATGAAATTACTCAAAAATTATTTATAAAGACATGGCTTGAACTTGAAACAAATTAATCCATAAGGGTGAGTCTTGCCGAGAAATGTGTTTTATAGGCAAAATAATAGTCGTACAAACAAGGATTTTAGAAAAAAAAAAAAAACTTTACACTAATTATTATTAAAAACAATTTGGCTACCACCATATTAATCTGACTAATGAGTACTGCATTAAAAAAGTGTTGTACAAGTAAAATAGATCAAACATAAGGATTTTAGAAAAATGAAATTACTCAAAAATTATTTATAAAGACATGGCTTGAACTTGAAACAAATTAATCCATAAGGGTGAGTCTTGCCGAGAAATGTGTTTTACAGGCAAAATAATAGTCGTACAAACAAGGATTTTAGAAAAAAAAAAACTTTACACTATTTATTTTTAAAAACAATTTGGCTACTACCATATTAATCTGACTAATGAGTACTGCATAAAAATGTGTTGAACAGGTAAAATAGATAACACATAAGGATTTTAGAAAAATGAAATTACTCAAACTTATTTATAAAGACATGGCTTGAACTTTAACCAAATTAATCCATCTGATTAGTACTGCCGAGAAATAAACGTGTTTTACAAGCAAAATTTTTCACACCATAAGGATTTTAGAAAAAAAAATGTTACCATAAGCAGGGTGGGGGGGGGGGGGGGGCTCTGAGACATACAAATATCAAATATATATATATATATATATATATATATATATATATATATATATATATATATATATATATATATATATATTACATTAAAAAATTCTCTTTTTTATGCTTAAAATGACGTTTAAATCATGCTTCTATCTTAAATGGAAGAGGAAATGTAATTTATTTCCTTTTGATTTGTTTTCAATATCTAGCTGTCACGCAAAAATTGTCATGAAAATACTTCTTGCGAAAATGTCTTCTTCTTCATATGATGGAGTTTTTTCACCATTTACCAGATTTAACTTGTAATAACTCAAGAACCGTTAAAGATAAATGCTACAAATTTGGATCGTGTTTTTTTATTGTTTTCTTTATTTTTGATTCAGCAGATTGAAATATATCTATTTACTTTGGAAAATGTGATTTTTTAATAAAAGTTACATATATTTTTTTAAACATTCTTATATTTTTTAAAAAATCAATATTTTTAAAAATACTGAATCGAAATTAAAATATAGACATTTCTGTCTATTTATATGTAGAAAAATTGAAGTTCTACAAATAATATTTTGATTTATAACGATTTTAATTTACCCAATTTTTTTAATGCACTTAAAATTTAAATGTTTTAAAAAAGATTGTCAGAAGATTTATCTTGTTTTTTTGTTTAAACTTGTTTGGTTAACCATCACAAAAAAATTAAAAATTTTAACTCAATAAATAAAAATTATTTTAAAATGTGTCCCGGAATCCTATACACTTAAAAAAAAGCTACAGCCATATTAATTAATATCTTTGATGAGTATCACAAATAAATGCGTTTTACATGCAGATTAATTCACACTTAATGAATTTCGACGAAATTTTACATTAAACATTTTAAAGCACTTTGAACTCCGCCACATTAATCCATCTCATGAGCACAGCAAAGAAATGAGTTTTACAGGCGAAATAATTCAAAAATAAGATATTAAGAAAAACTTTTCCTTAAATACTTTTGAAATAATTAGGTTTCAACTTGGCTAATATCTCCGACGAGTACTGCTGAGAAATGAGTTTTACAAACAAAATAATTCAAAAATAAGATTTTTAGAAAAACTTTGCCTTAAATACTTTTGAAAAAATTAGGCTTCAACTTGGCTAATATCTCCGACGAGTACTGCTCAGAAATGAATTTTACAGGTGAAATAATTCAAAAATAAGATTTTTTGGAAAATTTTACCTTAAATACTTTTGAAACAATTAGGCTTCAACTTAGCTAATATCTCCGACGAGTACTGCTGAGAAATCAGTTTTAGAGATGAAATAATTAAAAAATAAGATTTTTAGGAAAATTTTGCCTTAAATACTTTTGAAACAATTAGGCTTCAACTTGGCTAATATCTCCGACGATTACTGCTGAGAAATGAGTTTTACAGGTGAAATAATTCAAAAATAAGATTTTTAGAAAAATTCTGTCTTAAACACTTTTGAAACAATTGGGCTTCAACTAGGTTAATATCTCCGACGAGTACTGTTGAGAAATGAGTTTTACAGGCGAAATAATTCAAAAATAATATTTTTAGAAAAATTTTGTCTTAAATACTTTTGAACCAATTAGGCTTCAACTAGACTAATATCTCCGACGAGTGCTGCTGAGAAATGAGTTTTACAGGCGAAATAATTCAAAAATAATATTTTTAGAAAAATTTTGTCTTAAATACTTTTGAACCAATTGGGCTTCAACTTGGCTAATATCTCCGACGAGTACTGCTGAGAAATGATTTTTACAGGTGAAATAATGCAAAAATAAGATTTTTAGAAAAAAATTGCCTTAAATACTTTTGAAACAATTGGGCTTCAACTTGGCTAATATCTCCGACGAGTACTGCTGAGAAATGAGTTTTACAGGTGAAATAATTCAAAAATAAGATTTTTAGAAAAATTCTGTCTTAAACACTTTTGAAACAATTAGGCTTCAACTAGGTTAATATCTCCGACGAGTACTGTTGAGAAATGAGTTTTACAGGCAAAATAATTGAAAAATAATATTTTTAGAAAAATTTTGTCTTAAATACTTTTGAACCAATTGGGCTTCAACTTGGCTAATATCTCCGACGAGTGCTGCTGAGAAATGACTTTTACAGGGGAAATAATTCAAAAATAATACTTTTAGAAAAATTTTGTCTTAAATACTTTTGAAACAATTAGGCTTCAACTAGACTAATATCTCCGACGAGTACTGCTGAGAAATGAGTTTTACATGTGAAATAATTAAAAAATAAGATTTTTAGAAAAATTTTGCCTTAAATACTGTTGAAACAATTAGGCTTCAACTTAGCTAATATCTCCGACGAGTACTGCTGAGAAATGAGTTTTACAGGTGAAATAATTCAAAAATAAGATTTTTAGAAAAACTTTGCCTTAAATACTTTTGAAACAATTAGGCTTCAACTTGGCTAATATCTCCGACGAGTACTGCTGAGAAATGAGTTTTACAGGTGAAATAATTCAAAAATAAGATTTTTAGAAAAATTCTGTCTTAAACACTTTTGAAACAATTGGGCTTCAACTAGGTTAATATCTCCGACGAGTACTGCTGAGAAATGAGTTTTACAGGTGAAATAATTCAAAAATAAGATTTTTAGAAAAACTTTGCCTTAAATACTTTTGAAACAATTAGGCTTCAACTTGGCTAATATCTCCGACGAGTGCTGCTGAGAAATGAGTTTTAAAGGCGAAATAATTAAAAAATGATATTTTTAGAAAAAAAATTTTTTATATACTTTTGAAAAAATTAGGCTTCAACTTGGCTAATATTTCCGACGAGTGCTGCTGAGAAATGACTTTTACAGGGGAAATAATTCAAAAATAATACTTTTAGAAAAATTTTGTCTTAAATACTTTTGAAACAATTAGGCTTCAACTAGACTAATATCTCCAACGAGTGCTGCTGAGAAATGAGTTTTACAGGCGAAATAGTTCGAAAATAAGATTTTTAGAAAAACTTTCCCTAATATATTTTAAAAACAACTAGGCTTCGACATACTAATTTGGCCGATGAGTACTGCTGAGAAATGAGTTTTACAGGCAAAATAATAAACAAAAGTATTTTAGGAAAGAAAAAAAAAAGCATTTAATTTTTGAGAACAGTTTGGCTACCACCAGTTTAATCAGTCTGTTGATTACTACAGAAAAATGTATTTTACAGGCAAAAATATTCAAATATTAAGATTTTTAGAAAAAATAAAACTAACATTTAAAAAAAACTTAGACTTGACAAAAGTAACTCGACTGATGAGTTCTGCCGAGAAATGTATTTTACAAGCAGGATCACAGAAAAACTTTAGAAAAAACTTTTAAAGCAATTTGATTATCCATCATCATTTTTTTAAACAATTCGACATCACCCAGATTAATGCGGCTGATGAGTACTGCTGAGCAATGTTTTCATAAAGACAAAATAATCCACAATTAAAGATTTTAGCAAAAAAAAAAAAAAAAAAAAAAAAACTTTACAATAAATTTTTAAAACAGTTGGCTTCCAACAGATTAAGCCAGGTGAGGAATACTGGCGAGAAATGAGTTTTTACCAGGCAGAATTATTCACTCAGTAAGCATTTAATTTTTACTTTAAACTTCTTAAAAAGAATTCAGTTTCAACTAGGTTAATCCACCAGAAGAATGCTGCAGACAAATGTATTTTACAGGAAAAATAACAAAAGATTTTAGAAAATAGTTTTCTGAAATTTTTAACGATAGCTCTGTTTGAATCAGATTGCTGCATATGATGAATACTGCTGTGAAATGCGTTTTATACGCAAAAGATTAAACACATAAAGATTTCAGAAAAAAAACTTTATTTTAAACTTTAAAAACTTTTTTTATTTGGTTTCATCTAGATCAATCCGCCTTCTGAGTAGTGCCAAGAAATGCATTTTACAGATAAAATAATTCGCACGAGGATTTTAGAAACACTTTTAGCTAAACTTTATGAAATTCGGCATAAACCAGATTAATGTGTGTGGTGTGTACTACCAATAAATATGTTTCTTTTTTTGTAAAGTAATTACTCTAAGGATTTTGGAATAAAGTTTCCCTTATACTTCTTGAAATTAAGTAGTATGCAATCAGATTTATTCATGTATTTAATACTGCTTGAAAAATTCATTTTACAAGAAGAATAACTGATGGTTTATGTAAAAGGATTTTCTGAAATTATATATATATACAGCATATCCGAGAAAGATCTTTATTATTCTAGCATTAAAAATACTAACAGGTGATATGAAATGCAAATTGCTGCAAAACAATGAAAAAAAATTAAGGTTTCTTTCTTCTTTTTTAACAGCATCTTTTTAGTGCATTCATCAGAGAAGCAGACTCTGAGTAAATTTCGTCTTCCTCTATCTTCTCCAGCAAAGCGCAGGGAAAATAAAATCAGCGTGGCTTATCATCTGGCTTCAAAATTTGTACGAATTACATTTTATACGCTGTTATTGCATTTTAAAAAACGCTTATATTTTTACATTCTTTTGCAGAAAACTGCATTTTATTTCATCTTTTAGTATTTTTCTTACTAATGTTTAAAATGATAAAAAAAAGTTCTTAGACACGCTGCATATATAAATAAGTTTCTTTATAAAGAATTATGTTCTTTAACCCCTTGGGAACGAGCGACACGTATACATGTCGCAAAATGGCCTAAGAATCCATGTTTATCCTCACCAGTAAAATAATACTGTAAAATTTGCCTTATTTAATCGGAGCATTTTCTCGATTTGATAAGCCATAAATTTCTGTTTTTAAAAACCGGTGACAAAACATTAAAAATTTCGTAAAAGCTCCTCGTCGGGAAGGGGTTAAGCTTTTAAATACTCGACTGAAGTTGTTTTAGTCTATCTTGCGTTGAAACATAAAATTGCAATGCTACCTTAATGATTAGATGTTTCCTGGAGGTCAATAAATATTTCTACTTCAAAAATTGGCTCATAACATAAGTGCAACAAATTTAAATAAATAAGTTGTGGCAAATTAATAATGTCTTATAAAATAGAGAAAATGAAATCAATTTTTCTTTTTAAGAATCACACAAAACAAGCAAACAACAACAAAATAAATAAATCCTAAACCACAAATTAGAAACATGCAAACGATACTGGTTAATTGTATCGTGATCTCACTTCTTTATAAAGAATTATCTTTTTCTTATAAAGAATTGTGCTCTTAAAAAAACTTTAAATACTCAACTGAAGTTTAAATTCTTAGTCTATCTTGCGAAAAAACATAAAAGTGCAGTGCTACCTTAACGATTAGATGTTGCCTGAAGTTCAATAAATATTTCTACTGTAAAATTGGCTCATAGAATTAGTGCAACAAGTTTAAATAAATAAGTTCTTGTAAATTACAATGTCTTACAAAAGAGAGAAAACGAAATCAATCTTTCTGTCAAAGAATCACATTGAACGAGAGCAAATAACAAGAAAATATATAAATCTCACACCACAAATTACAAACATGTAAACGATACTGGTTAATCGTATTATAAAATTCATATTAAATCTTAGTCTATCTTGCGTAGAAACATAAAAGTACAGCGCTACCTTAACGATTAGATGTTTCCTCAAGGTCAATAAATATTTCTACTGTAAAAATGGATCATAGCATTAATGCAACAAGTTTAAATAAATAAGTTGTTGTAAATTAGCAATGTCTTGTAAAAGAGAAAAAACGAAATCAATCTTTCTTTCAAAGAATCCTACTGAACGAGAGCAAACTACGACAAAATAAATAAATCCCACACCACAAATTACAAAGATGTAAACGATACTGGATAATAATAACATGAAATTCATATTAAATCTTAGTTTATCTTGCGTAGAAACATAAAAGTGAGATGCTACCTTAACGATTAGATTTCGTCCGGATATAAATAAATATTTCTACTGTAAATTTGGCTCATAACATTAGTGCAACAAGTTTAAATATATAAGTTGTTGTAAATTAACAATGTCTTACAAAAGAGAAAAAACGAAATCGATCTTCTTTCCAAGAATCACACTGAACGAGAGCAAACAACAACAAAATAAATAAATCCCAAACCACAAATTACAAACATGTAAACGATGCTGGTTAATTGTATCATAAAATTCATATTAAATAAAACCCAGCAGCTCCATTTACAATGACATTTCTTAAGTTTTTTTTTTTTTTTTCCGAAATATTAATATTTTCCAAACATATTTCTCCTTTTTTTTTCTTTTTGCCAACACCCCCAAGGGATCACCTGAAGTGTAGTCGCACGCAAAGGAGGTTGGGGAAAAAAAAAAGAAACGGGACCACTGGGGAAAAACTTTTTAACAGCTTCTTAAAACTGTATACATTAGCTGATACTTGCCGACTGATTTTTAGAGATAGCAATTTGGGACTGATAATGGCTTTTGGGAAAGTGATGCGGAATAAAGAGTTAGTCTTTTTTTTTTTTTTTTTTTTTTTTGCATTATCAGTATAGGGAGAGCTAAATGTAACATGTTCTTTCATATTCAATATAAGTCAAAGACAAAAAAAAAAAAAAAAAAAAAAAAAAGGAAAAAAATTGGATAAAGAAATAAAAAATTTAAAAACGAGTTCAGTGAGTTATTTTTTTTTTTTTTTTTTTTTTTCCTTTCCAGTTTTGTTTAGTTGTTAATATTTTATTTTTTCTATTCGAAATTTATTTCGGAATTGGATAAAAATGAAGACATTTCCAAATTTGGAAACCAATTGGGAGTGTTTTTGAAAGTAGTGTAATCTCAGTAATTATATAATTTTATAAGTTTAAAAAGTAAATAAAAATGTATAACAAAGCACGAAAATATTAAGCATGTAATTAAGGATGTCCCGTAAGTCTCTTTAAACTTTAGACTTCTATTACAGATACAAATGGATATATGTAAGAAAAATAGTGCAACTTTAAAAACATACAGTTTTTTTTAATCAATTAATAAATCTTTATATGTGCATCATAGGTTGTATGAAGAATATTAAGTCAAGACGATAATCGTTGCATTTTCTTCCGATATTCTTTTTCATCCTCTCCTTACTTTATCAAACACTCAACTGATCTCCATGAATTTCTCGTGCTTTTCGACTGTGAACAAAAGATGTTCATAATAATTTATTTAACCCTTAAAAGGCTACTTCAGTCAAGCTAAAAGATCCGTTCGCTAATGTTAATACTGTGGAAGAAATTTATAAAAATATCTCGATTACATTCCAGTATTTTTAAACGATTTTTATTTCCACTGGATAGTTGAGATCAATCTGTATGCAAGCCGTTTTTTACTATTTTGATTTTGTTTGCAGATATTTTCGATCAGGACTCTTTCATTTTCGGAACTATTCGGACTACTAATAAGTTAATTAAGACATTACATAGGAACGGATTAGGATTAAATGCCAATTTTAACCGACAATTTTAGTCATATGTTACGTTCCAACGCCAGTTATGGTTTTTCAATGCGCTGATGAATTTGCGCAGGACAAAAATGGGTGTAGCCTTTCGAAATTTTTTCATAGTAACTGAAACCGTCAGAGCTCTATTGTTTCAAATCATCACTATCTCTAGCGCATACCTGCAAATAAATAAATTTGAAATTTCCTTTCGATTGGTTGCGCGGTTAAGTACTATGAGTACATATAACGGAGAAGTTTTTTCACAAACACCCTGTATATTTAATAATTATGCTCTTTGGAAATTATGTCGCCTAATTATTTCTAGGAATTGGCAAAAATAAAAACTCACAGGGTTTATGGCACCCCAGTGTGTCATTCTACTACGCATTAAAATGCTGCAGATAAAAATTGGCAGACCTGAGATAGGCATTTAAATTTGACGTCATTAGGTTAAAGAACATACGTTCAAAACTTTCTTTTGACTACTTCTTAAGTAGTGTCCGACCTCGAACTTTTCAGCTGCGTTACGTAACCACTTTACAAGCTCCTTTGGGGAATCATGGCACGTGGAATCAGGAGAGGTTCTTTAAACTTTGTAATTTTAGATCGGGAGTCATGGGTGACACAATTTTTTTTTAAATCATCAAACATGAATTTAGTTTATGTAATAACCTCCACAATCTAAACATCTCCCACTTCTTCCTGCGGCACATTATCTCACCTCTTTGGGGCCCACTCAAACCCGTTTCGCATTTTGAGGTGCAAAATAACGCCAAAACCTTCGCCAACATACCACCTAGTTTACCCAACCCTCAAGGCCGGATTCCAAATATCTGCGTAAAACAGCGGGAAATTTTTCCACACCCACCCTTTATTTTTTACCGCTCGCCCACTTACTTATGAACTTGATGACTCATTAAGTCTGAAAAGGGTACTTACCGCGCCCTTTACATCATTTTTTAGTCTCTGTCTTTTATTTTTCATTTTCATTTTTTTATTTTTTGTTTAAGCGGAAGCTTAGAGCATCTTCATCACTTGAAGTTAGTTAACCGGTAGACTCCCAATTAATATGGGGGAGGATGAAGCATTGTATTCAGGTTCCCTTTTTCTTGGCGAAATTTGTTTATTTCTACCCCCGCCTGGGATTCCTTGTATTTTCTGCTGATCCAAAGCACTTAATCACTTATGGAGATTAATTTATATCAATGGCTACGACAAAAGTACTTTTCTTTTGAAAAGATATATTTCATTTGTGTTTGTCTTTTTCTTTTGTCGGATTAAATAAAGCCGCAGCTGATCAAGAGACTGGGAAGATTAGAGACAATTCAGAGCTATTTGGAAAGAAATATAAAGAAGCACGGAAATATTTTATGTAATACTTCATTGAAGTTTGTTTACTGAAATTTTATTAAAAAGTCTTTTGTACCTTCATTATGTACACTGTAAAAAAAAAAAAAAAAAAAAAAATTGTAAAGGTCTACATTTTAATGGGGGTACTACACTAAAATGGGATTCCAAGAACTTTTCCTGTAACGGTAACAACAAAAACTCAAGTTTTAGAATCGGTTACATGGATTTTTCCTGTTATCGTTACATGAAAAGTTCTTGGAATCCCAGTTTCCTAGAAAATGTTTAGTACCTTTACAGATTTTTTTTACAGTGTAGAAACAATTAAATTATCTAAATTTTATTGTTAAAACTAGTCGTTGGGAGGCCACCGTAATACTTACACATTATGGATATGCATAATATAAAATATTAAATAAAACATGCGTAAAGTATTTATAAAATGCATCGAAATTCCAAAATAAAATTTAAACCTATATTTAAATATTTTTAACACATAGTAAAGCTGTATTAATGAATTGCAGATGAATCAATTTCGACAAATTATATTAAACGCCAAACGCCAAACTACTCAAATAGTACCGAAAAAGCATCCTTATAACTCCGAAAATAATAATCATATTAACTAACAAATTACTGCTCAGATTAAGCATCTCATGTCCAATTATTATATATATATTTGAATTGAAACTTGAGTGAAATACAGAGTCATGAAAAATCGAAGAGTGTGGAAAATAGGATTACAAATATCTCGGTAACTAATTATCGGATGACTTCATTCTTTATGCAAAATTTGTGTTATTTTATTATCTTTTACACCCATTCCTTAAAGTTAAAAAAAAAAAAAAAAAAAAAAAAAATCGAAAATTTTTATGTATCTTTCATTATAACGAGTATTTCGAGGATTCGGGAAAAAGAAAAAAAAAAAAAAACAGTTTCGGGAAATCGAGGTTACTAATATTAAATAGGCTGCTTCCCATTACTACATACTAAGTAAACTCCAAATTTCAAGCCTCTATTTCAATTTGTTCGGGAGATAAAGCGTTTACAAACACACAAATCACACACTGTAAAAAAAAATCTGTAAAGGTACTAAACATTTTCTAGGAAACTGGGATTCCAAGAACTTTTCATATAACGATAACAGGAAAAATCCATGTAACCGATACTAAAACCTGAGTTTTTTTTGTTTTGTTACCGTTACAGGAAAAGTTCTTGGAATCCCAGTTTCCTATATAAAGTGTAGTACCTTTACAGATTTTTTTTTTTTTTTTTTTTTTTTTTTTTTTTTACAGTGCAGACAATTTTTTTTTTTTTTTTTAATAACAGACGGCAATTTTCCCCCCTAAAACTATGTTTTTCGGAATCTCCAGTTTCTGAAACGTAAATCCGTCAATTTTTTTTTTTTTTTTCTATTTTCAAAACGATTGCAAGACTTACTCTATACTACATATGATGGGTAAATAAAAAAGGACATCTTACGGAAGTGAAAAATTCATAAACGTTATTTTTATAATGTTAACCTTAAGTAGGAATATTTATTGATAACATGCGTTGCAATATTTGCATATCAATAATAATACTTTTCATGGCTGACTAAACATACATAACCGTAATATGTAAAAATAAAAACTTTTTTTCGCCCACAAGAATTATACTGTAAAAAATATCTGTAAAGTTACCAAAACTTTTCTAAAAATTCTAGGAATTCTAGAACTTTTTATGTAAAGATAACCATAAAAATCATATAACAGATGCAAGTTTGTAATGTAAATCCAAAAAATCTATAAAGCTACTAAGAAATCTGTATGAAACTAGGAACTTTTTATGTAACTGCGAACCGGGTTACAGATAAAATATTTGTAAGGTTACTGTAATTTTAGTACATTCTTTTGTAAAGCTACAGATTTCTGTAGCTTTACAATAAAGCAAGTTTACCTTAGCAACCTTAGCAATAAAAGCAAGTTTTGTATATTTACATCTTTTGTTGTAGATTGCACAGATAAAATTTTAGTAAGCATTACAAATTTCTGTACCTTTACATATGTAGAATTAAAGATTATTTTTTACGATAGTGTCTAGTCAATTTAAAAATATTTTTTTAATTACTCAAGTTTCTCAGATGCTGTTTCTGCATTAAATATTTTTATAGTTTTTTTTTTTTTAATTGGGCAATTTTTTTATTGGAATTTTTTTTTATTGGACATTTATTGGACATTTTTTAACAGTTATTTTTATTAATAAATAACTATAAGATTTTTTTAAATTAATGTTCAATGGAAAAGTTATCATACATTGTTAAAAAAAAAATCTATAAAGTTACTAAAATTTTTCTTGAAAATTGTAATTTCTAAAACTTTTATGTAACGTCAACAAGAAAAATTCATGTAACAGATGCACATATGCACTGTAATTCAAAAAATCCGTAAGGTTACTAAGAATTTTTTAGGAAACTGAGATGCCCAGAGCTTTTTTATGCAACTGCAACTGGGTTACAAATATAATTAATTTATACCTTTTTTGTACATTGTAGAGACAAAATTTTAATAAGCATAACAGATTTCCGTAATTTTACACGTAGAGAATTTTTTTTCCTTTTCAGTGTACAGTCGAATCTCTCTTTAACGAAACTTCATACATCGAATTTCTCTATATAACGAATTTTTAGTAGGAGCGGTCCCATTTTTCTATGATTACATTAAAAAAGTGTCTATATACTGAAATATTTATCTCCATATAATGAATATTTTCATAAAATGCTCTTTATCTATTCAGTTAAAAAAAAAAAAAAAAAAAAAGCTTCGAAATTACATGGAATCAATTTTCAATCACTTATTTCTCATTTATCGTTCATTGCTGTTTTTTACATTATTTCTCTCCTTGAATCTGATTGTTCTTTAAGTTCAACGAATTAATCTCCTCCCCCTCCCACACACCTTTCAACATCCTTCTCAAAATAGTGTCAATTGCATTGTTACACATATAAGAGCGGGATCAATGCGGGTAATTTTTGAATTGGTGGTGAATTTGTAATTTTTTGGAGGTAATTGCTAAAATTTGAATATTTTTTCGAGAGTGTAACAATTTTGAAATTAAAACAACCAAAAGTTACAGATTTCTTCGTCTAAAATTAATCATGTCTTCCTTTTTTGATTTTTATTAAGCTTTCAAATAAACGTCTGTTTTCTTTTTTGAAACTGTTTAAATATTAAAACAACAGAATATTAAGATAATGTTTATAGCTAAACATTTCAAATTGTTAATTAAAGACATCAAAAATAATATTTGTTCAAAATTTACACATTACATAAGAGTTTTAACTTCATTCTCAATACAACGAATTTCTCTTTATAACGAATTTTTCTCTGGAACAATGGATTTCGTTACATAGAGATTCGACTGTAGTTCCAAACAATACATCTTTAACACCTTACTTAGATAATGTGTAACTGATCCTAAAGAAAAAGAAAAACATTTTCCTGTATCTATGCGATTTAAAGTCGAGTCTGCACCCACAGAATTACATGGTTCCTACCTTGGTATAACCTGACATCGGATATACATTTTTTTCAAAAATCAAATATGACCATTTTAATTAGAAGAAACCACCAAAAATTTTCCTCTCTTAAAGGATTTGGTTTATTTTATGACGGCCGATTATTAACACGAGGGATATAAGCCCAAATGGGGGGGGGGTATCCTCCGTGGGGGGTCTTTCTAAGAGAAACTAATCTATATTTACGAAAGGAAATCCAAGATTCTTAGAAAATTATAGAAAACTACTTAGGCCGACGACCGCGATTGAATTCGAGCCTAGAACATGCTGTCTACCAGCTTCGGAGTCAGAACCTCTCAGCCAGTGGCGGGGAACCCTCTCTTAAACGGAATTGAGCCAACATTTATTTAAATATTTAGGAAACATTTTTATCACACTATCATTGTTATCACACGTCATTTTTATCACACTAGCTTCGGAGGCAGAACCTCTCGGTTACTGGTGGAGCCCCTATCTTAAAGGTATACTAAGCCAATATTTATTTAAATATTTAGGAAAATAATCTTAATGTCAAATGTAGCAAAAAACATTCAGTACAACACAATATAAAGTATGAATATTTTTATTATTTTTTTTTGGGGGGGGGATGAGGGGTGGGGGGGAGGTAGAAAAACTTTATGTCTATGGAAACATACTAACTGAGAATATCATAAGTATTAAGAAATAATGGAAATGCCATAGATTTAATTAAGCGACTTTTTGTTTTTGTTGTTACTGTTGGAGAGGGACATTTTTAATTTTAGAAACGGCTTTTCTTTCAAAAGAAAAAAAAATTAGCGGTATTTTCAAACAAAAACTCATTTGAACGATATTATTTACATTTTTTTAACGCATCCCCAAGTTTTTTTTATTCAAAATCTCTCTATGGCTAAATAACTTGAGAAAATCTTGAAACACTAAATCTTAAAAAACATGTTTTGGAATTGTAATTAAATCTCTCCATGAAAACATTCTTTTCAACGGAAGCGCCGAAGAAATTCATGTGGTTTCACTAAGAGCGATTTTATTGCTCTCTTTCTGGGCGACATAAAAATAGATGCATGCCTTTAAGCTTTACGTTTTGCCCTTTTTTTTTTTTTTTTTCCCTTCAACCTCCCATATATACCTTATATCTCACTCAGGCAATGGAAATGACGCGAAACGTTTCTTTTTGCAACGCGACAAATTAATATTACCATTTTCTCTTTCTCTTCATAACAGAAGAGAAATGCGAGAGTGAAGCGGAGAAAAAGATAGCTCTGTATCAAGTAAATGAGCTGAAAAACCTGCATCTTTTTTTTTTTTTTTTCCGTTAAGGCGTCTGTCCCTTGAAGAATAGAAAAAAGGAAAAAAAAAATCATAGTATTTTTCCTTTTACGTTGTTGTTATAGTTAAGAAGTGTGTCGCCATGTGTCCCGATTTTCCTGGACTTCGGGACTCGTCTCCGTTACCATTGCACAGAAGGACAAAAGTCCCGATTTTTCACTTTGCCCTTTTTTTTTTTTTTTTTTTTTTTTTTTTTTTTTCCATATCCTATTTGCACATCGAAAGCTAACACGATGTTTCATATTGCACTAGTTATACTCTCGAATTTTTTAACATCCTATTCTTTTCTTAGCATAAAAAAAGTTATTAAAACAATTTAATGTGAAACATAAACAGTGTGAATATATACTATAGTGTGAATGAAAACTACAGTGTGAATATGCACTAATTTATCTTTCTGTGTCACAGAGAGATAGAGAGAAAATATGAGAAACCCCTCTACATTTTCTTGAGCTCCCCCCCCCCCTATTATTCACTTTCAGGTACGGCCTTGTATCAATTACAGGAAAATGACTTACTGTCATTTGAACAGCATTTTTTAATTTGTTTGATGATAGAAAAAACGGAATTAGGTACGATAAATATTAATGTTCAATATGACTGATCGTTGGTAATCGCAAAAAAAAAAAAAAAAAAAAAAAAAAAAAAAAAAAAAAAAAAAAGTAAGTCTAGACATTGGCCTCAAGGATTTCACACACATGATGGCCTGGCGGAAACGCCTCGTGATTTATTAGTGTTAATCTGTATTGCGATTGATTTTTCTCCTAGTAACGACATAGACATGAGAAAGACATAAGAATCATTAGAATGTCTCACTTCGTAGACATTTAAGGAGCTTGTGGGGAAAAAATAAAACAAAACTACCTGAATCTATAGGATGTCATTAGATAAAAAAGAAAAATGACAGATCATGCATTATTTTTAATTAATGAGAAATTTTAAGATAGCCTGTTCAAAGTAAATGAGATTGATACATAAAAAGAGTTGTGCATGATGATAGTATTGGCCATTAGTGAAGCAGCAATCACGGGTGGTGCGGGTGGTGAACCTACACCAGACACCAGACGTCGTCGAGAGAAGATGCAGACAGACTTCACGGGCGCTGTCAGTTATCAGTAGTTTTTTCAATAGTTTTTAAGGTACTACTTGGTTATCCCGTCGATCAATTTCGCCAAATAATGGAAATCGCCAAACTCTTTGCCAAATTATATAAATTGACCTAATTTTAATTTTAAATAACGGAAGAACAAATAAATTAGTAAAACATAACCAAAAACATACATAAAAAGTTGAATTAAAAATTTTTTGATGAGGTAACAAACATGTTTATCGTAGTTAATGCCAAGTGAATGTGATATTTACAATCATCCACCATAGGCATGTAATCTTATAGATTGGCGTTAGTTTTTTGGTCGACGGGATAACCAAGTAGTACCGTCTTTAGATTTATGTAGTTATTTTTTTTTCCGCAAGTTCCTTAAATTATCATTTGAGACATTCTTATTGAGATATTCTAAAAACTATTTTGGCTTTCTCGTGTCTATGTCATAACTGAACGAAAAATCAATCGCAATACAGATCAAAACTAATAAATCATGAGGTGCTGTCAGCTGATCAGTAAGTATATGCCGATGGTGTATGACAAGCTTTTTAGCACAAGGTGCCAAATGCAGTTTTTTGCTGTGCTTAGCAAATAGTGTATCAAAAAATAGTTAATTATAATAAAAGAATCATTATAATCGAATCACCTCCAATGATATGAAAAATTATAAATGTATGTATGCAAATAATTGAACAAATGCAGAAATACAAACACTACAAGTCTATCAATGAAAAGTCTATTTGAGACTTGGTTTAAATTGCTTAAGATGATAAGCACAAGTAATTTGTAAAATAAGCCTAATTTATTGCACTTACACTTTGTCACCTAAAAACAAATTTCTGATAGAACTAAATTATTTTCTATTACAAGTAGAAATAAATTAGATATAACGTAATTTCAATGCAGGAATGCTTTCATAGATAGAAATAGAACTTTCCTATGCCAAAAAGTAATTTTCTTTAGAAAAAGGCTGTTAGAATATATTATTCTCAGTTGATGACTTATTTTCGTTCTTTTTCAAGTTTAGTCAATTTCCCCTCCTATTCTTCTCAAAAACACCAGGGAAAAAAAAAAAAACATAATCAAAATTGCATTGATATATTTACTTCAAACATGCAAGTTTAAATATATATGCTATTAAATAAATAAATAAATAAAACATCGAACTGAAAATGTTTTTGTGTTACTAGAGTAGGCTCTTGACTCAAAAACCAATTTGTAGAGTGAAAAAAGATTTTGGCTTCTCATATTTAAAAATTTTTAGAACAGTTAAAATTTTTATAAATCATTACGCGTTTTTTTTTTCGAATATTAAATTAAAATAGACAACTTTTGAAACTAATATTCCAAATAAATATAAATTTTAAGCCATAAAACTTTTAACAAAGATCAATTGTTACAAACATCAATAAGCGAAACCAAAATTGCCTTTTCTTTTAGTAAAATTCAATAAGTTAGTAAAATTTAAATTATCCTTAAAAACGACATGGATTGGAATTTGTTTTACAGCTAATAAAATTGTATTTAATATTTGAAGTTCAAAGTTTTTAGCATGTAAGATTAGTTTTCTTAAACTTCTGATCGTATTATTTCCGGTTTGATATCTGAGGGCAAAATTTACAGAAAAACCCCAAACATGATATTAAAATTAGATGTTTATATTGAAAATTTCAAAAATTGTTACAATTTCAAAATTCAGATGACCGCTAATTTTTTAACTACATTTTAAAAAGATTTAAAAGATTTAAAAAGATTTAAAAGATTTAAAAAGAATTCATAAATTTATAATAGGATGGCTAATACTTGTTTTCCCCTGTATCCTGTTGAAGTAAATTTTCATATGGATTGAATTTTCAAAAATTCAACATCCGAATATATATATGGTATATGAAACAGATTAATTATAATAATATAATTGTTTTTATAGGAAGAAATTAAAAAAATGGCATTCTAAACTTCATTTAAATCAAAATTATCAGTAATTATCAATAATGACACATGGGGAAAAAAAAAATATGGAAAATAGCGTTTGATATTATAAATAAATATAAAAGTTCATAATTACTTACAAAATGGAAAAGTTAAAGCCCATTCAAGGGCGTTATCTCCATCTGGAAAGGAACAATACGTGCCTGTGAACAGTTTTTGTGGAAGCGCTTGTTGTTTTTTTGACCGGAAGAAGAGAACAAATTAAGAGAGACCTTGAAACAAATACTACCATTCATTTCCACCGCTGCAGTATGAATGAAATTCTACAGTAGCTTGGAAGGATAGTGCTCCAAGTGCTATATGATTATGGATAATAGTAGGTTAAATATTGCCAATGGAAAAAGAAAATGTTTAATCCTTTCGGGGTCTGATTTCTTTTTCAATTTTTAGAAAAAATTACTTTTAAGTTAATAACATTAACACTAGCAACCCAAATAGATTAATTAGTGTTTAACGAATATTTCATTGCCTAAAAGATAACGAATGTTGTTGATTCGCGTACTATTCCATTAGTATTCATATGAAATTAAGCTAAGAGAGAATTTTTGGAGATGTTTAAAAATTATTATATTACAATAAGATTTAACTTATATTACAACTTTCTAATTATTTTTGCACTTTATTACAGATGGTTCTTTCAGGAAAGCAACTTTTATTTTAAATCTAAAGAGTGAAATATATGTTTAAAATAAAAAAATTCGCAAACGGTACAAAGAGAATCAAGCAAATAACAATAATTATTGTTATTTCTAAATGCCTAAACATAAATGAAGTCATATAGTAAATGCATAGTCATATACTAACATTACTACATGTAAATAGTAGCAAATGTATTTCTTAAAACAAAATAATACTCCATTAATAAACATGTACTATTAATAGTACACCAGACCCGAAAGGGTTAAGGGAATATATGAATGGGATGCTACGCCCACCAACATCAACTAACTCTAACATTTTATACTTAACATTTTATAACAATACTTAACATTTTATACTTTGTTATGACCTACAAGGTTATCTGGGCGAAAAATGCTCGCCAGTTGTCGTGCCCAGTTAGCTTAAACGGTAAAGCATTGGCCTTGTAAGCCAAGTATCTGGGTTCGATTCCCGGCCTGGGGCAATTTTTCGCTCAGTTGGAAATATTTAATTCGTATGATAACTTTACTAACTAGTTTGATTGTGTTAAAAATGCAATTTTATACTTATTTATTATATGTAACTAAATTGTTATCCAAGTATTTATAGGCCCTTATTACCGCATGGGCAAATCGGGACATTGCCCATAGACCCCGGACTTTAAGAGGCCTCCAAATCCATACATTAAATTATAAAATATTTACTTTGTTTTTCCAACTCTTCTATAAGATGAAATTATTTAATTCATCTTAAAGTAAAATGACAAATTGCTAACGTTATATAAAAGAGTTTTGTTTTGCAGTAGGGGAGGGGGGGGGTACTTTTATTAAGTAAGGTATTTAATTTAGAATTGACGGAGCTAAGAATTTTCTTCTATTTATATCTAAGATGCGAAAATATGTTTATGTATTACACTTACACATATGAATAACCATCAGTTCTATTTGAATAACGTTGCAACGATTCAAAAGGGGGGCACCCTAATTTACCTTTGCCCAGGGCCCCAATTAGTCATAATCGGGCCCTGAGTATTTATATATATACTGGAGAGTGAGGTGGAGTGGGACAGTGGGAAAAATGATGGGACTGTATGTTTTTCTGTTTATGCATCATTCTAAATATTTCATCAATCACACATGCATGTATGGTTAGTTCTTAAACTTCTTGACCGAATTACTTCCTGTTTGGATCTGAAGGTAAAATTTACGGAAATAGCTAAATAAGATCTAAAATAAAATGTTTATATTGAAAATTTCAAAGTTTGTTACAATTTCGAAATTCAGACTCTTTCTTTCTTTAACTACTAAGAATTTTAATAAAAATGGCAAAAATAAAGTTTTTAATAAAATGGCTTGTTTTTCTCTGTATTTTGTCGAAGTGGATTCATGTTGATTGAATTTCTAAAATTTCAATATTCGAATACATATATTGTATATGAAACATATTAACTATAATTATATAACTTTATTCTAACATTTTATACTTATTTATTGTATGTAACTAATTTCTATCCAAGTGATTATATATAAGGGAGAGTGGGGTGAAGTGGAACAGTGGGAGGAATCGGATAGTAATTTCTTCTCTTTATGCATCATTCTAAATATTTCATCAATCACACACAAGATGAAGCAATATACCCTCAATCTTCAGTTGAAATTTTTTTTTTTGATCTGCATAAGCTTGCAACTATATGAAGGAAAAGATTATTTCAAGAATCAAAAGTAAATTTGCTTCACATATTTTTTATGCTATATACAAATTGATGACTTGCTTATGCATAGATTTATAGTTTCTCTATTTATAGAACATAATACTGTATATTATCCATAATTTAAACCAAGCCTAAAAGCAGCATTTTTGTTTATACAAGAAGTTATACACAAAACAAGGAAGTGGGGAGGAATGGGACATGACAGTAAAGGAAAGAATGGGACATGTACTATTCCTTTTTTTAATAATATGAATGTAAATTGGTAACATGCAAACATTTTTAGAGGATAAAACATTAATTATAATATTGATAATACATTCATTTATTTCAAAATGTAAATAAATTGAATGGATGATTTTTTAATGTCATCTATGACTGACAATCCTGAATTTTCATTCCAATCATGAAGATACTAGACTTTTATTTAGTAGCACATACATGATCAACCTACAGTCTTTGTTTGATTGTTTATCTAGCCGACACTAGCCAGTTTGTGCCTTATAGCTTTGATTTTTTTTTCTGTCCCGTATTTCCTATTTAGTAGAGAGGTATGGGACACATTTTGAAACTTACAATTTCTTTAATTATAAAAACCCTTTTGCATGTTATGTTTCTATATTGTTCAGAGGGATTAAAAACTGTTTCACCTTGCACTCTATAAATTGAAATTTTTCTTTTTGTGTCAAACAAAGTTGATTTTCTTTCTTTAGTAAAAAGTGTCTCATACCACCCCATTCTGCCTTACTTTAATTCATGTGATTGTCAAAACGGTGCAAAAATTTCACAAAAGTAAGAATAAAGTTTTTATCTCTCTGAAAAACTGTACTTTTCAGCTAAAAACATCATTAAATATTAGAATTCTTGGACGATTTCGATAAATAAATTTTTGGCACTAGAGTATAGATATAAGATCATATGTTTACCATAGGTTACTCATAGGTTGTGTTTTACTGAACACAAAAGTATGAAAACACGTAGGATCGGGAACAGGAAAACACAATGGTAAACCTATGAGTCAAGTGGTAAAATCAAGTTTTTAGGTGTTTCCGACCAAGATACGACTTGGCAGACCCGTTGCATTTTAATATGCTAATCGAGATTTAACTAATTTTAGCTTTTCGTACGTGAACTCGATGAAGTGACTGTCTGTGCTGCTGTCTCCCGGTTTATTATTACATCTTTCAATCGAGTTAAATTTATTTTTTTGAAAAATGAGAGTGAGTTGAGTGAAATTCAAAAATATATGGGAGTATGAAAAATATTACAACCCAAATTCATTTCACAATTTCTTAAAAAGTTTTCTACCACATTTCTTTCCAAGTCTGTCACTTTGAGAATGTTTCAATAGCAAGATTTTAGTAAATATCATGTGTAATCATTCAATTTTGTGGTTAAAGTTGTTAATTAATGATCAATTTTCTAATTCAGTTAAATCTGAAAAATCTGATTTTAAATTTTACATAGTTTGAAATTACATAAAAGCTTAAATGACCTATCAGATTTCATTAAAACAGAAATGTTATTATTAAATAAAACTAAGCATCGAAATTAATAATATCTTTACAGCAATGTTCTCAAATCGAGAGACTTCTGTAATTAATGATTACTTAAAATTCCTGCGAGAATAAAACTGCTTCAATAGCTTATCAAATGTGCACAACAAGATCAAAAGAATTCTTCTTCCCATGAAGGACCCCTCCCCCTCTAAAAAACAGGGGCGTGCCAGCAGTATTCGGCGCCTGTGTGCAGAACTGCATTTGGCGCCCTGCCCCCCCCCCCCCCCCCAAAAAAAAACTATGAATATTTAAAAATATATAGTTTCCATTCTTTTGGAGTTTTTTGAATTAGAAAATTTATTTCATAAAATGTCTTGTTTCTTTACAATTCGTACTTTATTTCATTAAATAAATAAATTTCTGTTTCCAAACATGCTTAAATTACTTGAAAAATAAAGAAGGGTGGCAGCTATGTAAATAAAATTTGTAACACAGTAAAACCTATATAAATGGAAGCACTCTCTATCAGAATCCTGCGTTACAGTAAAATTTCATTATCCCAAAGAAAATAATTTAGTGCAATAACAATAGATTGAATCTAAAGGAAAGAAGTATTGGTCATGCCTACGAAAATCTACTGCACATAGAGATCTGAAAATTTGGATAAGGATAGATGATGGTAGATGCACCGTGCACCTGACACTCAATTTTTTTATTTTTTGTTAATTATCCGAAATATTAATTAAAAACCCTTAATGATAATTGCAAAATGGCGACGCGAAATGGCTTCCCCAAGCAGTCCTTCCCACTGATGAAAGGCGTAACGTTTGATTCCTTCTGCATTTTCAAATTGGGATATACTGAGATCCCGGTAGAGTTACAAATAAATAAATAATAAAGAAATGGTATTTTTCAATGGTATTTTTAATTACCATTTCAAAAAATCTTTTTATTTAGCAGCGATTCGCATCAGTTTTCAAATTTTCCATTTCTCTGAAGTTTCAAACGTAAAAAAACAAACAACAACAACAACAATAAAAAATGTTGATACATTCACGGATACAAATTCAAGATTATACACTGCTAACAATATAATGTTCGTTCGAAAATATTTTTACTCAAAATTATAAAGTCAAATTAACATGCTGCTGAAGACATTGCCCTCCCCACACCCCATCTCTACATTCCGTTTGGAAAAAAATAACATTCAATATTTGACTTAAAGTTATTGTAATTGGCTTAGGTGATCCAAGGTGGTTGGTTAGTAAAACATAAAGTGCACGGGATTTTAAAACACCTTTTGCATAAATCTATATTTTTCCATTCATATCAACAGCCATCATTGTAGTTTCTAATTTATTTAATGTCTAAATTGATTTTTTTTTTTTTTTTTTTTTTTTTTTTTTTGTTATTTTAGTCTCTGTAACGTCTACGGTTATGTGTAATGCTAATAAGTGCTCTTATTTCAAAAATTCAATTTTGTATTCGGAAATGAAATGTACAAATCTTACAATCATTACAATAATTTATGCAGTATTTGAATATACATGAGTGTACGCAGGGAGTGCAGGGAAAGGCTCCCCCTTCAACCTTCGAAAAAATTAGAAAATTTGGACATTTATGGCCAAATTTAGTCTATCTTCATCAACTCTCCCCTTTTTTCGCTATCATGACAATTCCAGAGTACTAGATAGGTAAAAGATAGATAAAAGATGTTTATTTCGCTCAGAAATCTATGGTGTGGAAAAAAAACACTTTTGTTCAATATATAATTGTTTCCACCAGAAATGATCATTAGTAGAAGTGCTGAACAAAATTATTGCTTTGGCCACTTAAAGTAAGCTTTACTCTTTAAGTGCGAAAACCAGTGTTAAACCTACGGCACGGAATGCCAACAACTTCACGAACGGCTGATGCACCATTTTTACCAGTTAAAATTTGTTACATAGCTGACGCCAGTATCTCCATTCAAAAATCTCTATACTGAACAGAATAGAGAACACTAACATACAAAAGGCTATACAAATGTAATGAACGTTATCAACTTTTTGGCAATTTCTGGACCTCCGCTACCCCTTACGATAACATACGTTATCATTCCTCAATAACATTATCTTTTCTTTATTGGTAAACACAAGTATTATTTCAAACATACTTTACACCTAGGCATTACAATCCCGAGACTAATTTCCGATCCCGGGATTTCGGGATTGTTTAGATTCAATCCCGGGATTACGAAAATTAGAATTTCTCTAAAATCACCAATTTTCACAATAGGTAAATTTCACTTTATTGTATATATAAATAAAACAAGTTGGAAATTGCACGTGAACGTAGCAAATGAGGTGCGTTCGTACGATAACGAAGTTTTAAAAATATTCAGATCTTGCTGATATAGTAGAGCGTACTCCGGATACAGTACAGTAGTCGAAATCTTTATGTTTCTGTAAATATACAGGAAGTAATTTTTATTACACTTCAGCAACGTATATCTTGTTCATAAAATGTGAAATCTATACTAATAAAAGAACAAAACGCTCTGTCTGTGTGTGCGTCTGTGTGTGTGTCTGTGTGTGTGTCTGCGATGGCTAGCAAAATGTACAGCACGTACAAAGCTCAAAATTTTTTTGAGAGTAGCCCAATATCTCTCCTGATGCACCTGAGCTTCAGAATTTCAAAATTCCAATTATTAACTGAGTAATTAATTAAAATCAAGAGGTCACTCTCATAAAAAATCATCTTTTTCCCAATTTTTTTCTCTTTCATTTGTTTACGGTTGGTTGGTTGTGTAAAAATTTTCGCAGAAGTAATAAGAAAGCTGAGACAGAATTAAAGAAACCCATGGAGGAATAAGATAAGTGGAGGTGAAGTAAGCTCAAAAAAGGTTTGCGATATGAAACCATTTATCGCTCAAATTTAATGTGGCAAACAAAAGGACGTGGAAGAGATTTTGTATTATAAGACGAATTGAAAGAAATGAATTACAGTTGAAGCATATTTCAAGAGGAAATAGCAAATTTTTAAAATGGTTTTCGTTCTATTATTATTTATTAGAATAAATATTCGCTTTTAAAATGAAGGAAATTGGAAAATTAGCAATAATTAAATATCAAATTAAAATTAAATAAGATATTGAAAACATTTAATACGAATTAAAAATTGTATAACTAAAAGTTTCCTTCATTAATGTAATTTTCAATACTTTATAACGTAGATGAAAAATGTTTATGACTTAATAATTGCATGTAAATAAATATTTAAAATATAATGATGAAAACATTCTTTTAAAATCATGTATGAAAACTTAAGTAATAAATATTAATCTAAAATATAAATTTCTGACTGCAGACGATTTTAATGTACTAACAAAATAATGTTATATTTTCAAGCAAAACGTTAAAATAATTTTCTATATTGATATTTAAAACACATATGATAAAATAATTAATAAATTTTTACCGGTGAAGCGATAAATTAGTTCTTTTTTTAAAAACGAGAGAAAAAAAAATACAGGTTTAAACCTGTTTCAATTGATAGCGAAATTTTAAAATGGAGGGCCAAAATCACAGTCCGGTGAAATCCAAACACCTCATTGGTCATTGAGCCGCGTCCTTTTCAGGGAACAATCTCTTAGCAGTTGGGTAAATGTTGTCATACTCCTTTTTCCGAGAAAAAATCGTAGCGGCAGTTTTGAAGTAAATCTTATCTCTTTTCATTTATAATCTAAATTTTTCACTCTCATTTTATAAAATGGCATCAAAATATCTTAAATGAGTTAATTTCGATGGTTTATCTTAAATAAGAACAGACGGTAACAATCGCTTAAAAAATACTTCCCCCCTCACCTTTTTCAAATGGAGAAACAAGTTCGTGATTTTCACCCTTACCACTCGACTAATGGGGTGGCTGGATTTCACTTGACTGTGATTTTGGCCCTTCATTTTAAAATTTCGCCAATTGATAGGCGTGTCAAAGCACGTGCTTTTGTTGGTACTTAATTGGACTTAATGTAGGGTTACATCTTAAGCATCATCTCCAGAGATAATACCTCCACTCTATTAATTTCTTTTTACTCTATGAAAGAAACCAATTGGAGATTTTGACATTTCAAAAGTGACTGTTTTTTTCCCAAAGACCTTTAAAATTCATAGACTGGCAAAATGTCAGTTTAACTTAGGATTTTTGAACATAGCTATTAAGTCAGATCGTTGGTACTTCGTACATTAGAATGTATTTGTGGTTGGCTATGTTGCAGTTAATATATGTATATGTATATATGAGGCTTTTTTAGCAGTTTTTTTAAATCATTGATTAAATTTGAATGCATTTATTTAAGTTAAAATTTTATTAAGACTTTAATTTGTTTTTTAAACAAAAATGAAATGGCTCTTTGACGTACAATTTTTCGAATAGGCAGACGATTCATACACAGTAATAAATTATCAAATAGCAAAATAAATTATATATAAAAAATTGTCACTAAAAGAATAGTAGCAAAACATAATGTTTAGGCGTATTAACACATAACCCGATCCCAACCAGAAAAAAACAGACTATACTCCGATCCAAGCAAGACAAAAATTTCATGAGCATAAACGCGACCCGAACCTAAAAATTCCATTTGAAAAAAAACTATGGATTTGATATTTGACCCGAATCAAATCTGAATCCCACAAAAATATTCAAATGAAGCATACCCCAATTCGATCAAAGAAAAATAATGTTCGTGTATATGCAACCCGACCCGAACCTAAAATTTTTCTCTGAAAAAACCCAAAAAATGACCAGAACGAAACCTGAAATCGATAAAAATATTCCAAAGAACTATAACCTGATAAGAGCAAGACAAAAAAACTTCCATGAACATAAACCTGACTCGAACCTAAAAAATTCCATTTGAAAAAAAAGCCTGAAGTTTTATGCAAACTACATCTGAATCCGATCAAAATATTCGAAAGAACCATAACCGGATTCGAATAAGAGAAAATAATTTTCGTGGACATGAAACCGATCGGAACCTAAAATTCCATTTGAAAAAAATACCTGAAATTTGAATCGACAAAAATATTCCACAGAACCATACCGGGACCTGAACAAGACAAAAAAATTTCCATGAACATGAACCCAATCTGAATCTAAAAAATGAACTAAATCTGAATCTGACAAAAATATTCCAGAGAAGCATATCCTTATTCGAACAATGCAGAATAATTTCCGTTGATGCGCAACCCAACCTGAACCTAAAAATTCCATTAAAAAGCCGAAATCTGAATTGAACGACACCTGAACCCGAAAAAAATATTCCAAAGAACCAAAACCCGATCCGAGCAAGACAAAATAATTTCCCTGGACATGAATCCAACCAGAACCTTAAAAATCAATTTAAAAAAAAATACCTGAAATCTGAATCGAACCAAATCTGAATCCGACGAAAATAGTCCAAATAACTATAACCAGATACGAACAAGACAATATAATTTCCATGGACATAATCCCCATTCCAAACCAAAAAATTTGTAAAAAAAAGAAAAAAAAAATCCCGAAATTTGAACCAGACTTAATCTGAACCTAACAAAAATATTTTAGTGAAGTATAACCTCATTGGAACTAGGTAAAATAATTTCCATATAAGTACAACCCGACCCGAACTTAAAAATCCCATTTGAAGGGAAAAAAAAAAACCACGAAATCTGAATTGAACCGAATCTAAACTGAACACAAGTATTCCACACAATCATAACCGTATCCGAAGAAGACAAAATAATTTCCATGAACATGAATCCAATCCGAACCTAAAATTCGGATGTTCTACAAAACATAATGCGCTCCGTAGCGGTGGAAAGTGAAACTAAGTACTTAGCGCGAGATGGTTAAAATATTTTGTTTATAGTTAATGTTAAATTAGAACTAGGTTACGGTTAGATAACAGTTAGGTTGAAATTACGTTCCGGTGACCCTTTTGTTATTTTATTTTCCGGTTAGGTTACAGTTAGGTCATGGTTAAGTTACAGTTAGGTTAAGGTTAATTTGCGGTTAGGTTGTGGTTAGATTATGGGTAGGTTATGATTAGGTGACGGCCAAGTTACATTTATGGTATATTTAACTTGCAGTTAGGTTACTGTTAAGATACAGCTAAGTTACAGACAAGTTATGATTCCGATACAATTAGGTTACGGTTAGGATTTTGTTCATAGAATGAACATTACGCATGTTTGATAAAAAAATATACACCTATTTTTGTAAAATGGCTCTGAATTTATAATATTATATACTAACCTTTTAGCGAATCATCGAGAATCGATTTCATTCACGGTATAGTCAGATTTAAGAGTGATATATAATTAGTTTGAAATTCAAAATATTTCACTTGGGATATCTATGTGAAAAAAGTATTTAGTTAAGTCACTTAACAGTAATTTTAAGGATAAATATCAACACGAAATCGTTGGACACATATTCCCTCCTGCGTTTCCCATTGCAGTCATTTTAGGTATTTTTGCAGCTAAATATTAGTTTTTTAAAAAACCAATTTTTGACACAGTCAGGGGGCACGTATTTAATATAATGTACACTGTAAAAAATTTGACCCTTTTGTTGTATCATCACTCCCCCGCTTTTATAGAATATATCTCTTTTGACCTATGACAATGCTCCAAAATAGGCTGAAGTAATCATTTTCTATAAAAGCGGTGGAGTGACGATGCAGCAAAAGGGTCAAATTCTTAACAGTGTATTAACACAAATTTTGAGTTGAAGATAAAATCATAAAAATTTCAAGTTCGTTTAACATTATTATAACGGACCCGGGCAACGCCGGGCGGGTCAGCTAGTAGTTGAATATAATTAAAACACGTACCAAACCATGTTTCCCCGTATAGCATTATATAGTGGAATACTTTTGTGTGGCCCTGTAATTTAATAATAAAAATTCTTTGCATCACAGATTGTACAGAATGCATATTTTAGTATATATTTCATAGATTCATACCAATTCTATTATGTTCGAATGAGTGTAACATCATTAAATGCATTTGAAACTTTTTCCCTATTCACCGTAATGTAACGGAATCCTTTTGATTGTCCCTGTAATTCATCTATGCATCCGATTTTCATAACATTTGAAATGATTCGACTAAATTACGCAATAATTATATGTTTTAAATTTCAAACGATTAAAATGCATTTAAAACTTTTTTCCCTATTGACCGTAATGTAACGGAATCCTTTTGAATGTCCCTGTAATTGATCTGTCCATCCGATTTTCATAAAATTTGAAATGACTCGACTAAATTACGCAATAATTATATGTTTTAAATTTCAAACGATTAAAATGCATTTAAAACTTTTTTCCCTATTGACCGTAATGTAACGGAATCCTTTTGAATGTCCCTGTAATTGATTTGTCCATCCGATTTTCATAAAATTTGAAATGACTCGACAAAATTATGTTATAATTATGTATTTTAAATTTCAAACGATTCGGTTGGGTAGTTTTTGCGTTGTTATATGCGGACAGACGGACGGACGGACTGAGCGACAACAATAGGTGCTACGTATTTACATAATTACGAACGCACCTAAAAAGGCTGAAATACAGCCTGACTTATGAAAATATGCCAAGTTCAAAATTTATTACTTTAATGATAAAAAATTAGTGCATACAATTGGAAATTAAAACAAATATGCTGCTGCTGTTTCACAATGTAAAAAAAGTCTATGTTTTATCTTCCAAATATTTTCTTTCATTTGATATTTAAAAAAAAAAAAAAAAACCTTTGAAAGGGTAAATTTGTACATAAAGATAATTAACATCATTAGTTAAATTTTAAATTATCCTCATAACCAAATAAGTCAAAATTATAAATTTTGGTGATCGAAAACACAAGATTTCCCCCTAGATAATGCTTTTTTCCCCTTGAAATAAAAGTACTTAACATATGTGTACATATAACATTAAGTAAATAAATAAATGTATTATTTAAATTTATAATTAGTGATAGTGTTAAGATTTGAAAATGTTGCATAATATAAAAAATTATTCATACAAGATAAAAAAGAAGATTAGTTTCACTGTCAGAAAAATTCGTCAATATACACTAAGTTATCCTCATTTTTTCACAAATAATTTCCGTACTCACAGAAAACGTATTTGATCTGTGAATTCATTTTGAACGTCGAAAAATGAGGAAGAGTTTCCGTTTATTTCTAGCACGCATGCGTATTGGGTCTGTTAGTAATAAATTCGAATTTGTTTTTAAAATGAAAAACAAAATATTCTATAGATTATAATGTCTAATCTCTATAAATAAAAGGAATTCCGAGGATAATTAATTGAGGCACAGGAAAATCGTCTGCTAAGAAAATCTTTTTTCATTTTGAACTCTATAAATAAAAGGAATAAAGCAGAAGAAATATAAAACAGATAATGTATTTATCACAAAAAATCGTCTGCTAAGAAAATCTTTTTTCATTTTGAATAAAATTAAATAAAATATTGAAAACATTTGATTTAAACTAAAAATTGTATTACTAAAAGTTTTCTTTTTTTTTCAGAACCTTTTAATACTTTATAACGATGAAAATGACGTATTTCAGACAATGCATTTCTGCATGCTTCCAGTTATTGATAAAATCATACAAATTTCAAGTTCGTTTAATATTGCTAATACGGACCCGGGCAACGCCGGGCGGGTCAGCTAGTTTAGTTTTAAAAAAACAAAAATGTTTTCGAATTTAAAAATAAATAACAATTACTTTCTTTATTCATTCAAAAATTCTCACAATTTGTTATTCAAAGTTTGATAAGTTGAATATACTAAGTAATTTAAATAATAAATGCGAAATATAATATTTCACATTTAAAATATACTTTAAGTGAACACATTTAGAAGATATTTTAATTAAAAAATAAAATGAAAAAAAATTGATATTATTAAAAAAAAATCTTATCGAATAAAAATATAATACCCATACTTTTCCTTTAGCAATCTACGTAATATATTTAAAATTTACATTTTTATAGTATATTAATACTAAACGTAAAAAAATTCCCAGCCACAGTTTCATTAAAGATGAAATCTTTCCCAAATTAACTTCAAAATTAAAAGCTTTGTAACGAAAAACACCAATCACACCCATATAAAATGAAAGGTTCTGCTTTAAAGCATTCTATGAACGTGCAACGGTGGCTCTGAGGTAGCGCGTTTGTCTGCCAATGCTGGGATCGTGAGTTCTATCCTCAGCCGTGCCGGATTGATCTTTTCAAGAATTTTTTTCAAATGACGGATATTTTACCTCTTTTGACGGAGAAAAAAATAAACGGATAATCGTCAATCTACAGACAATTTCTGGCAGCAGTGCTGCCAGTACTTTTTCTGTAGAAAGACGGAAGTTTTTTTGAGAGTGTTGAATAGCTCAGTGTTTCTTAACTAGCAGGTTTTCCTTTAAAAATATGATCTAAGAAATATCAAAGCATCTAAAGTATTATCTCTAAGTCGACTTCTAATTTTGTTTGCAACAAATCTTGCTGCTGAAAATGCTCGTTCTGCTTCTACACTCGCGATAAGAATAGTCAGCAAATATTAATAAACTAATTCCATATAATGACTGCGTACTCCTGCATTTACAAAAAGAGACATCTAATTTCTAATTTGTATTCATAAATCCTTTTGTTTTTGTGTTTCAGATTCAACAATTTGCATGCATTTATCTATTTTTTCTTGTAATTATTCTTTATATGTTCGGTTATCCGTTTGCCGTTTCTTAGTGAGCTCAATATGCGTTATTTCTGTATCTTCAGAATTGCCATTGTCAACACTGTTTAGCCTTCTAATTATTGCTTTCACTTGCTTCTTAATAACAGTTTTATTAGAAATAGAAAAAACACTGCTAGTTTCTGCACTCAGAACATTTCGTTTAGAACTAAGCAAATAATTTAAAACACCCGATAATTGCATACGTCATCGTTTTCTAAGGCGTAGTTTTAGAAGGTCTGTCATTTTGAAAGCCAATTTTGATTTTTTTTCTCCAACAAATAGTTTAAAAGAATTTTTAAGGCTGCGTCTGCGGTTAAAAAATTAGAATACCTGAGACAGATAGCTTCTACTGTGTTTTGTATCGATTTGAAAACTTCAAAAATTTGCTTATAAGTAGAAAATCAAAATCGTCAATGCAGAATTCAAGCTCTAAATCGATTAAAGCTTTCTGAACGCTATTTTTCAAGAAATAAAATCGTTCAAGGATAGTTACTGGGCTATTCCATCTATCTTGCAATCTAAAAGTAGGAGAAGTTTTTTCTCTTTTTCAGATTTAGCATACTTTTGAAAAAATTCATCCTTGTTGCAGATCGTTTAAAATAAATTACTAATTTTCGAACTTTTTTAGCAAGTTCATTGATATATTCATCAGAGTATGAATTCCAGAATTTGTTCCAATTTATATTTCTTGAATGGACATTAATATTCATAAATCGCTTGTTTGCAGTAGATGTCCATTCTTCAAAAGTCAAACAAATTTTTCCCCAAAGTTTTAAAAGTTTGTATTTCTCTTGTATTTAACTCTTTTATTCTGAAACTACAGTTCACTACACGGTTTCAAACTGATACTGCAGATTTTGGCAAATCATTATAGACTTTAACTATCAATAAATTTCGTATATCAATTGAAGTAAAGAAAACGTTAAATTAAAAACCATCTTTAGCAGTCATTCGAAAAGCAGTCATTAGCGAAAGTTTATAAATAGCTTTTTTAATTTCAGATGAATATTATTCCACTAAAAAAAACCAGACAATCCCGTCAATCCCGGGATTTTTTCGGACAAATCCCGGGATTTTCGGGATTAAAAATACACCGGGATCCCAGAATCCCGGGATGCGGGATCCCGGGATTGTAATCCCTATTTACACCTGTTTTCTTATACGCAGATTATGTATATGCATACACATAAGATGGAAAAATAGGAATACCAAACATTGAGATATTCAATATTTTGAAAATAAATAATTTTATAGTGATTTAATTATTATAATTTTCATAAAAATAGTTAACAAACTAATATATATATATATATATGTATATATATATATATATATATTGCAGGCTATTTTGATATAACGATCAAGTTATAAATAAAAAAAATTATATTAAAAAAAAAGAAAAAAAAAATGGAAACAGAAAGAGAAAATTTTGGTTGCATCATTCAAAAATGATAAATATATCAAGACACCCCATTCCTCACTAGAGATATCATCCGTTATCATATGCTAGATTCTCTCCCCCCTTCCCCCTAAAGTGATAACGTTATGTATGCATAGCCAGTGCCGTAGCTAGAAGTGAATAATGGGAAAGGGGGGGGGGGTCATATTTTCTCTCTTTCTCTCTATGACGCAGAAAGATAAATTAGTACATGTTCACTCTGTAGTTACTATGTTTCTCATTAAACTGTTGTAATAGTTTCATTTTATGCTAACAAGGAAGGTCTCCATACGGGCATACTCAGAAAAATCTGAAAAAATTACAGAATGTTCTTCTCATATAGTTATATATGTTTATAAAAAAAAAAAAATTCGGTGGAACTTCCTTATAAAGTCCGTAAAAAAATAATAAAAAGGGGGTAGCGGGTTAAGGGGGGTCTGGCGGCCCCCACCGAATCTGATAAAATCGTTCCAAAAATCTTGAAGAGGGTCGAAAAACAAGCAGTATAAGCTTTTTACCGACATTACAACTCCAAACGAAAACACAGTAATGGCGAAAAATATGATTTTTTGTGATTTTTATTTTTTTCAACCAGTTTAATTTATTTTCAAATGGTTTAAACGCAATTAAAATTTGTTTTGGATGTGTGGAAGTCCCCTGAATTTTTTCAGATTTTTTGGTCAAGTAAAAACATGTGAATTTTAGGTTTAAATGCGAAAAAATCGTGAAAAACGCGTCATTTTTAAGATTCAACCCTCTAATTTTTAGGGTTGTTTTCATTTTCCCGAGGGGTGCTGTATAGTATAGATAGCGGCAATTGTCCTCTTTCGAATGCAGGCACCTGGACTCAATTTGGTCAATTTTGGTGAGCGGGGCGATTTTTTGAAAAAAATTCGAATTTTCAACTTTCGGTAAATTACGGCGCGTACTTGGTATAATGCGTCTTTGCTATAAAAAAATATATCTCTATAGGGATTTTTAAGGTCGCTGATCACGAATTTGATGACAAAAAAAAATTACAACAAATTCGCCCATAAGTATTTATTAACACAGGTTTGATAATGTAAAAAATATCATTGAATCACAGCATTTGAACAATTTTAATATCGTGTTCAACTAATATAATCAATGAAACTAAATTTTCTGGTACAAATCATATTTTATTTAAGCTTACGTAATAGTCACAAAGTAATATAAAATAGCATAATACTTTTTTACAGAGCTAAGTTAACAATTTTACAGTTTTAATCCTCGTCACTATCTTCTTCAATAACAGGTTCAACGCTTTGAACAGAGAAAAGATTTGTGAGAATCTGTGCTGGACGAATAATTCGCAACAAATGCCCTAAGAAGTAAATGATAGTGGCCACATGTGCACAACAACCGACAGTTCTGAGGCCATTCGCACAATCGCATACGTATTCTTCTATACCACTTCTTCCAATAGCGTTAGGAACGTATTTTACGTAACACCTGTACTTTTTCCGACTTATGTGCCTCGATTGAACTTCGCATTTCAAAATTGATTTATCTTCCAGCAAGTAATGCATATTAAGAACTCCATCTTCAGTACATAATTCTGCTAAATAAGAAACGGTCTGTGATAACTGGAAAAGACCCTGTGGTAAGACCCTGTAAAAAGTATCTTCAGATCTCTTTCTGTCAACTCCGGAAAGTCTACAACATCATTTGACGTCAGAGGTCTGAAGATCCTTTTTTTTCTGATCCAGTTTTTCACTTCTACTACTTTCGCTAAATCATTATTAACGTTTTTTCTGAGCAACATTTCGTTAGTGATCTCATCTTGTAATTCGCTATCGCAATTCAGTCGTTTTCCGAACAAGTTAACCAGAAAATTCGCTATTTTGCAATAAGTTTTACCTGATAGCAAACGTTTATTGTCAAACTCATGATGCAAGAGTTGGAATTTGCTGCCAATGTTCCCATGAACAGCCTCTACTACCCATCTTAGTATAGTTACAAATCGACTGTCATTCGCCTCTTGAGTCGTGTTAATAAATACTTATGGGTGAATTTGTTGTCAAAAAAATTTTTTGACATCAAATTCGTGATCAGCGACCTCATAAACCCCTATAGAGATGTATTTTTTATAGCAAAGACGCATTATACCAAGTACGCGCCATAATTTACCGAAAGTTGAAAATTCAAATTTTTTTCAAAAAATCGCCCCGCTCACCAAAATTGACCAAATTGAGTCCAGTTGCCTGCATTCGAAAGAGGACGATTGCCGCTATCTATACTATACAGCACCCTTCGGGTAAATGAAAACAACCCTAAAAATTAGAGGGTTGAATCTTGAAAATGACGCGTTTTTCACGATTTTTTCGCATTTAAACCTAAAATTCACATGTTTTTACTTGACCAAAAAATCTGAAAAAATTCAGGGGACTTCCACGCATCCAAAACAAATTTGTAATTGCCTTTAAACCATTTAAAAATAAATTAAACTGGTTGAAAAAAATTAAAATCACAAAAAATCATATTTTTCGCCATTACTGTGTTTTCGTTTGGGTTTGTAATGTCGGTAAAAAGCTTATACTGCTTGTTTTTCGACCCTCTTCAAGATTTTTGGAACGATTTTACCAGATTCGGTGGGGGCCGCCATACCCCCCTTAACCCGCTACCCCCTTTCGTTTATTTGGCGATTTATCTCCGGTTGGCGAAAAAACGAAATTTTGAAAAATACGCTTTTACGCTTCGAATACTTTTTAAAGAAAAAACTTTCTATTTCAATTTATTTAAATAAATTTAGTTTAAGTAATTTTAATTTTGCATTTTTACTTTACTTTAAGTGTAATTTTGTCATATACGTTTATATGTACTTATAACAAAATGAAATTAATATATTTTATCATTTAAAACATAATTTAAATTGATTAAAATTGTTCCAAATTGAAAAATACACTGTTAAAAATCTCCTGCATTTTGTTGCAACGCACTCCCTTGCTTGTATAGAAAACGGTTACTTGGACGTGAAATGGAGCTTTCTCATTGGTTGGAATAGAGATATTATATACAAGCGGTGGAGTGCGTTGCAACAAAATGCAGCAGATTTTTAGCAGTGTATGACACAGTCAATTCATCGTGCTATGGAGCATTCTCATTGGTCAGAAGAGATATATTCTATAAAAGTAGTGGAGTGACGTTGCAGTAAATGCTGCAGATTTTTAACAGTGAAGTCAATTAAAATCAATTTTCAGATTCGTTAAAATCGTCTGCTTTTGGCTAGGAAATGCACTGCTCGCCAAATCTTGCGTCGCTTTCAGCTTTTCACGCCAATTATTCCAAACTATTTTTTTTTTTTACATATCTAATAATGTAATTCCGCCACTAATTTTCACTGATCCTTTATTACCTACATGAGTAGTTTAATTCGTATTTTTTTTTTTTTTCAAAAAATTCTGAGTATGTCCCCAATAGAGACCTTCCTTGTAAGAAAAGAATAGGATGGTGAAAAATTCGAGTGTAAAATGAGTGAAATCTTAAACAACTTGTTAGCTTCATATGTGTAAATAGGATGAGCAAGTGTTGAAACACTTATTTTTGTAAATAAGTACAAAATATATGACGGAATGAAATTTTCGCCTTGCTTTTAAAATAAAATGAATAGTGCTTACTTAACAAAAAGGAAAAGGTTTGAAAGTACTAAGATTTTTAAATAAAATTAATGTTCAACATCTATAATTGATTATTTAATCGCCTGTTAAGTAAGCACTATTCTTTTTATTCACTTGTTTTTGTTAAAATTTAGTATTTTTGCAAAAGCTGTGAAAGGTCCTCAAAACTTAATTAGATTTTTAAACAGAATTTCATTTGAATTTTTGGAATAGAAATCAATTTAGTGACTTTGGAATCTTTTCCCGGGAGACACAAAATGTTTGAGGGGAAGCTGAGCCGCCTATAGCACCCCCTTAGCTACGGCTTTGTGCATAGTCCCCAAGTTCTGGTTTTACATTGTTTCTCTATTCAGGATTCTCCAAAGCGTCCCCCGCGGACGTCGCGATTGCGCCCTTAAGTTTTCTTGGCACCCATTCGAATGTATACTCTTATACTAGCTATTTTTAAGATTAAAAATTCATTTTAAGGAATGCATTTTTAAAAGTAAAAAATATTTAAATAGTTTTCTTGTAATACTTATCGATGACCTTAAGTAAGTTTTAATTATTTAATGCTATTAAGTTGTTATTCAGTGATTAAGGTTTCTATAGCTTCTTCATCTACAAAACTTTTGACGATAGACTGTCCTCTGAAAAACTAATTTTAAATTTATTCTGAATTAAATTATTGTTGCAAATTATTTTAAAATAGTTTCTGAATCATAGGGGACTGATAGCTATCATCGTGAGATTACGCGCATCATATAAAACGTTTCTAATACATAAGTCTACGTCTATTCATGGACTGATATTGTAGGAGAAACTTTTACCAGTATTTCCGAATAGTAATTTTCTTCTTATTTATGGTAAATTCTGAAGTAAAGTGACTATTGTTTCTTATAAATAATAATAAGAAGAAGAAGAAAAAGAAAAGTGAAATTTAGCTCAATAAAGCTGTATATTATGCTTTTCCATCGCAGTCAGATAATAGTGTTGCATATTTTCAGCTATGTGGCGCCTTTTATTATTTATAACTATATGAAGTGCGCCTCTGTTTATAAAGGTTGGGCAGGTCTTGTCTAAGTGATTTATTAGAGGACTCATAAGTAGAAAAATAAAATTTTAAAGAAAGAAATGAATATTGAGAAACCCGAAATCACTGGCGATAAATTAATAAATAAGCTAAAAAACTTTGTATAATCACCATAAAATTATGGTGATTATGGTGATTATACAAAGTTTTTTAGCTTATTTATTAAAGAAATGAACATTTATAAGTAATTTCTATAAGGTAAATCTACAAAAGATAATTCAGATGCCAAGAAAATATAATACATTTTTAGTAAAAATAATTAAAGATTTTTTTTTAAATACAGTCGAGCCTCTATATAACGAAATCCATCGTTCCAGTAAAAAATTCGTTATATAGAGAAATTCGATGTATAGAGTATGATGTTAAAAATAGTATTAAATGTGTGAATTTTGAACAAATATTATTTTTGATCTTTTTAATTAAGAATTTGAAATGTTTAAAAGTATATATTAACCTAACATTTTATTTCTTACTTATTTAAGCAGTTTCAAAAAAGAGAAAAGACATTTATTTGAAAGCTTAATGAAAATCAAATAAGGAAGACTTACATAAATTTCAGAGGAAGAAATCTGTAATTTTTTGTTGTTTTGATTTTAAAATTACAATTGTTACGCTCTCAAAAAAAAATTCTCAAATTTTAGCAAGGAATGAAAAATTGTAGTTGATATTTTCCTCCATTTGAAGGTCTCTCTTATGTGCTCTCATTGATTCCTCTCTTATATGTGTAACAATTCAATTGACTGTGTTTTGAGAAGGATGTTGAAAGGTGTGTGGGAGGTGGGATGAACTTGTTAGATTTAAAGAATAAGGAGAGAAGTAATATTTATAAAAAAAAAAAAAAAAAAAAAAAAAAAAAAAAAAAACCTCTTTACTGAACGATAAATCAAAAATAAGTGATGGAAAATTGATTCCATATGATTTCGAAGCTTTTTTAAAACTGAATAAATTAAGATCAATTTTGAAAAAATTCGTTATATGGAGATAGATATTTCGCTATATAGAGTCTGTTTTTAATGTAATCATGCGAAAAGGGGACCGTTCTTACTAAAAATTCGTTATATGGAGAAATTCGATGTATGGAGTTTCGTTATATAGAGGTTCGACTGTATTTGCTTTTCAACTGAAATCTTTTGGCGCCTTTACTGCTTTGGCGCCTGTGTGCGCCGCACACTTTGCACACTGGGTCGGAACGCCCCTGCTAAAAAATTGCTAAAATAGTACACCATGACACAATTGAATAATGCCCATTTCTACATAGAGAACACATTTTCAATCACAACCTCAATATATTTATATACTTCTAACCCTGAATAGCGGACAAATTCCAGTTTAAAGTTGTCCAGTTTTATTGAAATACTAAAAAAAAAAAAAAAAAAAAAAAAAAAAGCTGTAAATTTTACAGAAAAATCTATATTTTTAGCCGTAAAAATACTTGTAAAAGAAAAACAGTTTTTTTTTCTGCAAAGGAAACAAAATTTTGACTTTTTTACAGAATAAAATTGTTTTAATAAAACATTAAGAGATATTTTCCATATAATAAATAGTTTTCCACTGGCGCCGAAATTGACAAATTTTTTCTGTCCATTTGAGTTTTTTTTTTTTTTTTTTTTTTTTTTTTTTACAATGCAGAATTTATGGGATACAATGATTTGTCTTTCACAATCATGATATATTTGAATGCCATATCCTGTATACAAAATTGTTTAATTTGTTAAATTGTTATACTTAATTATTTAATCGTTATACTTTATTTTCAGAAATTAGAAGGGAAAAAAATATTTTAACGTACATGACATTTGTTATGACGAAAAACAGTACCCAACATATTTTTGAAACTGAAACTATACCTTTGAAGGTAACGGTTTACGAATTCAGCTATTGGATAACGAAAAGGGGAAAAAAAAAGATTCATTTTTTTTTTTTTTTTCATTTGCTACGAAATTGTAATACTTTATTTCCTATTTCAGAGGGCACTGTCGTTGGTGTTTTACAGGCTTCGCTAACGCGAGGTTTATATAGTAATCGCTTCCTTTGCCTCTTCCTGCCACAACCGTATGGCTTTACAGCCAGGTAACGTCACAGAATTTAAAAATTTAGGAATCAAAAAGCCATAAGCGTGCTACATAGGACGGAATAACATCTAAGGCTTCTCCCATCCTTATATTTCTGTGCGGATTTTCAGGTAATGTGTCACTGACGATATAGTTCCATTGGATCTAGACGATAAATTTATAAAAAAGAATTTAAAAGCGTATTGGCCAGTTTCATGTTTTATGTTCCCTCTAGAAATTTATAACTGGATCAGCATTTTTTCATGTTTTGCAATGAATCATTAAGTGGTTAAGCACTTTTAAATAAAAAAGGGATTATTTTTTGCTTTTATTAAACGACTTCCAACAAATAAGGTTATACAATTTGTTTCAATTGGAATTGTTTAATTTGTTGTTTAATTGAAAATTATTTTTAAAAAAATAAAAAAGAAGCATTTTGCAATGAAATATTTTTGCGCGGCCCTGTAAATAAACAACAAACATTCTTTGCACCACAGATAGTGCAGAATGTACTTATTTCATAGATGCACATCAATTCTATTATGTAATGTAAGTTATTATTTACATTCAGATAACGGTTTCAGACAAATTGCTTTTGGTAACAGATTTTTTACCTTATTCGAATGTGTAAAAAATGAGACTGTGCAGTGATTAGGAATTAGAATATTTGCAAAAAAATACGAAATAGGTTTGTCGTTGGTACTGCCAATATGACAATAGTGTTACTAACGAACTAACGAATGTGTTTTTGCGTTACTACAGTATATATTCCCGTATAAGTCGATCCCGAATTCAAGAAGAAAACAGACTGAATACCATTATTTTCAAAACAGTTTTCGTTGCCTTATCTAAATGCAGAATTTGCTGATATTAAATAAGGCGAAGATGGCTATGAGAAAACGCTGGCATACAACATATTTTTTTTCTCCACTAATTTAGGGATCGGATTGTATGGGAGTGTATAACGGCAGGGCCGTAGCTAAGGGGGTGGCTAAGGGCGACACAGTTCGCCCCCCCCCCAAAAAAAAAACATTTTGAGCTTCCCCTGGAAAAGAAAAAGATACCAAGGAGACTAAATGAATTTATGTTCCGAAAATCCAAACGGAATTCTGCTCAAAACTCTAATTTGCTTTGTGGTTTTTTCACAGTTTTCCAGACATACTAAATTGTAACTAAAATAAGTGTTTCAACACTCAGCCTATTTGCATATATGAAGCTAACATGATGTTGCACTAGTTATACACTCGAATTTTTCATCATACTCTTTTCTTAGAGTAAAATAAAGTTATTACAATAGTTTAATTAACTATTGTAAATAAGAAACATAGTACTTACAGTGCGAATATGCACTAATTTATTTTACTGCGTCAGAGAGAGAGGGGGAAAAAATATGAGCCCATCCTACAATTTCTTGAGCCCCCCCCCCCTCCCCCCTTATTATTCACTTCTAGCTACGGCTTTGATTTACGATACATGCAGTGCAAGAAATAAATAGTCTGAACTATTAGCTAGACATATAGACATAATCGAACTAAAAATTATGTCCAACATACGCTGTTTTTCAATATGACAATCTATATAAGATGATTTTTTTTTTTTAAATATAATTCTGTTACATGGAAAATGTTTTACTAATTTTCAAAATAAAATAATTGCCAAGCTATCAGAAACTTATAAACAAAGTCGCGTTACATTTATAAACGGAAAAAGATTTTGGAATGAACGTAAAAATCATGCTGTCAGAATAATTTATTTGGCATGTTGATTACACTCACGTGTAAGAAGAAAAAAAAAAACAAATATAAAAAAGCGAGTTATTTTTGTCCTAAGATAAAAATATCAGACGTTAAATTAATAAACAGAATTACGAGAATAAGTGAGGTGTTCATGATGAAATAAAGAATAAAGGCGGGGAGAGGCGACTAGGGTCGGAAAGATCGAGCTTGCACATTCACCAAGCTCGACTGCAATCAGCAGGTAATTTAATAAGGAAAATTTTGCTAGATCTTGAATATGATAGTAAAGAAACACCTTCGTTGTTTCTTTAATAATGCCAAAAATAGTAGTTATTAAATATCACATTTAATTTTTTCATGATTAAACAAGTTGGAAATTGCGCGTCAAACGTAGCAAATGAGGTGTGTTCGTAATATAACAAAGTTTTAAAACTATTCAGATCTTGGTGTAATAGTATACACCATATAAATATCCAAAATTTATCTATATATATCAGATAAAGTATATTGGCCAAAATCTTTTTGTGCCCCTGTAAATACTATCTGCTTTCTATTAAACAGGAAGTAGCTTGTAGTAAACCTCAGCAACGTACATTAATTTTACAAAATGTAAAACAGTTTAATAGCATAAAACGTGATTCAAATAGTGTCCCCCCCCATACCATTATGTAATGGAATACTTTTGTGTAGTCCTGTAAATTACTAACAAATATTCTTTGCACCAAGGATTGTGCAGAGTGTATTTTTTAGTACATACTTCATAGATGCATATCGATTCTATAATGTTCTAAAGAGTATGACATCATTAAAATACACTTGAAACTATTTTTCCTCATTGATCGTCATGTAACGGAATGCTTTTGATAGTCCCTTTAATTAAACTATAATTCCGATTTTCATAAAATTTGAAATGATTCGAAAAAATTATGCAACAAATATATTTTTTAAATTTCAGAGGATTTGGTTCCATATTTTTGCTCTGTAATCGAGGGCGGATTTGGAGAGTCCTCCAAGGGAAGGGGGAAGGGCGATTTTACGGATGCGCCTAAAAAAACGAGTTATTTTTGTCCTAAGATAAAAATATCAAACGTTACATTAATAAATGGAATTACGAGGGATAAGTGAGGTGTTCAGGATGAAATAAAGAATAAAAGCGGAGGAGAGAGTTGGGGTTGTAAAGATCGAGCTTGTTCATTCACCAAGTTTGACTGCAATCAGAAGTTAATTTAGGCTCCAAGCACACGAGTAATTTGCTCAAGTTCAACTGAATTCCAGGAAATCTTTTCTTCTCTCCCATTCTGTGGCTTACTGACAATAGAAAACGGGGATATTACTATGGTTCAGGAGATATCTATCTCAACCCTACTTAAAGGGACAGGTTCCAAAATTGGATTGAAGTTAAACTAGAAAAGTCATTATACATCAAACACGCCGCCTGCGAATATAAAAGGTACCGACTTCAAACCGCAAAAAATATTCCTGTGTGCTTGCAGCCTTAATCAGGGCTGCGGAATCGGTGGGAAAAATGGCCGAATCCAACTCTGACTCTGACTCCGGAAATTTTAACGACTTTGACTACAACTCCGACTCCGGGCTGTCTAATATACTAGTGTTGCTATTGGTTCAAATTATGAGGGAATGCAAGAAAAATAAATCGAGAATTTCACTATTTCCGGTGTTAATTAAGTTCTTAGAACTTTGAAAGAAAAATGATAAAAAATATTTTTAGTTTTTTCTTGTATTTCAATTTCGCGTACTTCGAACCTGAAAAATCCAACTATCGAAATCTGAAGAAAACAAAACAGACATTTTACTATTACAGTTCCGTGGACTTGAAAAGGGGAATTTTTTACAATTTGGATGCTAATTCGCCTCCTCCTGAGAGGAAAAATTCGATGGAAAAGGGGAAAGGGAGAATGAGAATTTTACTAGTTTATAAATAATTCGAAATCTACAAAAGTTTTTATTAAAAACGAATTTCATCTACTGTATACGCCGGACAGTATACAGTGTAGCCCGATATAATCTAAAAATTCCAATAATAATTCTTTTATGGATTTAAAATTACATATAATTGATTTAATTTCACTTAAAACTGTCTAACAAAGAAAAGCCGGAGTTGGAGTCGGAATCGCCTTGCATTTTAGTGACTCCGACTCTTTTGCTCAAAAATGGGTCCTACTCCGACTCTGACTCCGAAGCTCTGAATTTAATAAGGAAAATTTAGCTAGATCTTGATAAAAATAATAAAGAAACATTTTTGTTGTTTCTTTAATAATGCTAAAAATAGTAATTACTGAATATTGCAATCAACATTTGATTTTTTAATGTTCAATAATATCCGTACATATAGGTGTTCACCAAATAAAACCCCGATTTCAAAATTAAATCTCTCAAAAACAAAGATCGATAGAATTATGCTGTAAACGGTTTGTTTATTAGGTAAGCTATAAAAAACTTACGCAGAAGTTTCGAACGATGAATATTTTGAAAATATTGTGTTCTGATTGCAAGGAATGCTTGATTTGACATTTTTCTTGTTTTAGATTACTTGCATTAACGAGGTTTTTGGCTTACAGTGTCATATTGTGACGATTTTCTAGAACTAAATTTTTGAATTTCGAAATTCCAGAAATTAAAGTTCCAAATGTAACGGAGTACTTTTGATTGTTCCTGTATTTGATCTATGCATCCTATTTTCAAAAAATTTGAAATGACTAGTCAAAATTATGTAACAAGTATGTAATTTAAATTTCAAACAATTAAAATGCATTTGAAAAAATTTTCCCCATTGACCATAATGTAACGGAATACTTTTGATCGTCCTTGTAATTGATCTATCCATCCGATTCTCATAAAATTTGAAATGACTCGACAAAATTATGTAATAAGTATGCAATTTAAATTTCAAACGATTAAAATGCATTTGAAACATTTTCTCCATTGAACTAAATGTAACGGAATACTTTTGATTGTCCCTGTAATTGACTTATGCATCCGATTTTCATAAAATTTGAAAAGATTCGACAAAATTATGTAATAATTATATAATTTAAATTTCAAACGATTCGGTTGTGTAGTTTTTGCATTGTTATATGCGGACGGACTGAACGACAGCTATAGATGCTACGTATTTACATAATTACGAAAGCACCTAAAAAATTATGCCTCTATGAAGGGTTTTAGAATTCTCGAAAAGAAAAGAAAAAAAAATCTAATTCTTTGTCAAATTTCTTGATTTTGAACGTCCATTGTCACCTTAAAGAAATTTTCTTATTTTCTCACTTTATTAAAAGATTTCTTAAAATCAATATATTTACTATTTTGATCACCATCTATTAGCATCATAACAGCGAGCGTTTTCACAAAATAAAATTCACAGATAGAAAAAGGTTTTGGAATATACTTCAAATTATAGAGTCAGGGTAATTTGGTTGGTATGTTGATTAGGGGTTGTGCAAATATAACGTTATCAACTTTTTGGTCCCCTCCCCCCCACCTTCCTATATCATAAGTTATTATTCCTCGCCCCCCTCCCAGGTAATAATAACGCTATCAAAAAGTTTTTTTTTTTTTTTTTTTTTTAGAATTTAGTTCTTTGTTTTGAGTAAGATACAAAACTGGTTTAAATTTATTTTCCCCATAATAAATAGATTCAAATGAAGATAAATTAATGAAATATTGTTTTATTCAAATAACGCTTAAAAAATAGTCACTATTTAAAAGTATTTTATAATAGTTTTTTGTTACACAATGCATTCAACAGTAATAAAGTCTTGTTGCACTTGCCTCGAATGAAGGAGGGGTGGGAGGAGCAGATAGAAATTCTTATCAACGAAACAATTGGGCAACATTCTTTCTCGTTTATTTATTTAGTAAACACAAGCTTCATTTCAAATATACTTCATATAGCCGACCCAGTGGCGTGGTTGGTAGCGGCAGCTGCTTCCACACCGCTGGTCCCCGATTCGAGTCCGGCTAGCGGCATGGGTGTCTGTGTTGTCCCTTTGATGTGTAATTAATGTATGTACTGGTTTTTCTGTAATAATAAAGTGTTCTGTATTTGTTTCTGTGTATTCTGGATCAATCGAGGCAACAGCCATTGTAGCTATAGACCCCAAAGCACTGTTCACTCAAACTCAAACTCAAACTATACTTCACATATGGTTTCTCGAATTGTGATTATGTATGCATACACATATGAAGATTAATAGGAATGTCAAATGTTGGGAAATGCCATATTTAAGAATTAAATATTTTATAATAATTTAGTGATTTTAATAATAACTTTGTATTTTCATAAAAATAGATAACAGAGTAAAAAAAGATAATATCTATTTTCAATCAAAGACCATGCTACAAATAAAAAAGAGACAATTTTGATTGGATCAAAAACAAGATCGATATCGAAAGGCAACCCTCCCTCCAGAAATATCTTACAATATCATCTACCAGATTCCTCCCCCCCCCTCCCTTTTTAAAATGATAACGTTATATAGGCACAGCTCCTTACACGAGTAAGATATAAAAATAAAATAAGAAAGAAAATTATTTTTTTCCCAAGATTTAAAAAGAAAAAAAAATATATATATACATATACCAGACGTAAAATTCTAATAAATGGAATAAAAAGGTATTCTTGATCAAATAAAGAAGAAAGAAGAAAGAAAAAAAAGAGAAAGATCTACGCTGTTTATTTATTAGGAATAACATAATACAGCTCGACTACAATCATAAGGTAATTTAATAAGGCTTTTAACATATCTTGAAAACTATAACAAAAAGCATGCTTCTTGTATCTTTTATAACGCCAAAAATAGTAGTTACTAAATTACTAAATACTAAATTCATCTATTAAAAATAAAATACAGAAGCATGTTTTTACATATGTCCTAAAACTTTTCATTTAAAATTAAAAACATAATTTGTATAAAAATGCGTAAAGAAAATTTCTTGTTTTTCTGAAATATTTTTTTTTGAGCGTAATATAATTTACCAATTTTCTAGATAAAATAACCACCAAAACTACATCGAAAGTTTTCACACATTAGACTGAAATTCCCACATAGAAAAAGATTTTGCAATACACTTCAAATTATGTAGTTAGGATAATTTGTCTGTCATGTTGATTATACTGACAAGTAAGAAATAAAAATAAATATAAGAAAGTGAGTTATTTTCGTCCTAAGATAAAAATATCAGACATGATATTAATAAATGAGGTAAAAAGAATAAGTGAGGTATTCCTGATCAAGTAAAGAATAAAGGAGTAAAAATAAATATAAACGGGAAAAAATGCACTATTAATTCACCAGGATTAATATAATACAGTTCAAATGCAATCGGGAGGTAATTTAAAAGGCTAATTTAATCAGCCAATGAAAATGATAGCAAAGAAATATTTTGTTGTTTCTTTTACAAATGTCGAAAATAATAGTTATTGAATACTACATCCATTCCTTTTTATTTAATGTACAAAAACATGTTTTTACACATGATCTGAAAAATTTTCATTCGGATAAAAAACATATTTTGCATAAGAACACGTAAAGAAAAACTATTTTTTCAAGTTCTTAAAAGTTTTCTTGTATTTATCCTAATTTAATATTTTTAAAATAAAATACCCATCAAAATATCGAAAGCTTTTTACAAAGTACGCTTAAATTTCCGAAAAGAAAAAAAAATACACATGGAATAAACTTCAAATTATGCAGTCAAGGTAATTTGTCTGGCATGCTGATTGCACTCATGAGAAAGAATTAAAAATAAAAATAAGAAATAAAGCTATTTTCGTCTCAAGTTAAAATACCAAACGTGAAGTTAGTAAATGGGGTAAAAAGGATAAGTTAAGTGTTCCTGATCAAATAAAAGATTAAAGAAGAAAAAAAAAAAGGCGAAAGATCTACGTTGTTCGTTCACCAGGAATAACACAATACAGTTCGACTGCAATCAGAAGGTAATTTAATAACGCAAATTTTGATACATCTTGAAGAGGATAGCCGAGAAATATCATCGCTGATTATTTTATAGCACCAAAAGTATTAGTTATTAAAAATTACGCTTTTTTTTTTTTTTTTTTTTTTTTTTTTTTTTTTTTTTTTGATAAATACAAAAGCTGAAAATTTTCATCTACAATTAAAAACATAATTTGCATAACAACACGTAATATATATATATATATTGTATTTTTTGTCATTATTAACAGTTTTCTCACATGTAAGATAAATTTACTAATTTTTTAGATAAAATAACCATCAAAGCATCGAAAGTTTTCACAAAATAGGTTTAAGTTCACGGATAGAAAAAGATTTTGGTATAAACTTCAAATTATGTACTCAAGGTAATTTTTTTGGAATGTTGATTACACTCGCAAGCAAGCAAAAGGGATAAAAAAAAGCCTTTTCTTTGCCTCAAGATAAAGTAATCAAATGTGAAATTAAGAAATAAATTAAAAGAGATAAGTGAGAGGTATTCATGATCAAATTATGAACAAAGAAAAAAAAGAACGATCTCTGCTATTCATTCACCAAAAATAATATAATTCGTGTCGACTGCAATTTGAAGGTAATTTAATTAGGTGAATTTTGACATATCTTCCTCATGATAATAAAGATATATCTTCATTCTTGTTTTTACGATCTGAAAATCACACTTTTAAATGCTACATTCATTATTATTATTTTTAAATACTATAACATATTTATTTATATTCAGAAATATGTCATCTATAATTAAAAAGTAATAATTTACACAAAAACAAGAAAATTTCTTGGTTTTCGCTCATTATTTACAACTAATGTAATTCACACTATACAGTTCTTTCCTGTTATTTTCTTCATATCCACAATAGTTTACATGATATTTATTTATTTAATTTTGCTTTTTTGTGTGTTGGTAGTCCCAAATTCGTCATATTTTGCTTTTTCATGACTAATACGAAGATGAAACCACACACTTCATTTGTAGTTCCAAAGTATTTGGGGCTTGATAATTCTGCTTTGGTTCTACAAATTTCATTTACATTCATTTTATTTATTTATTTAATTTTTCCTCGTGTTCAATGTGTTTTTTCTATTAAATTCAAATGGTTCATATGGTAATACAATTAATGTTCTTATATGTATGTATGTATATATGTGTATATATATATATATATATACAGGGTGAGTCATAAATATCGAAACAATAGGCTATCTCCTTAAATTTTGCCTCTGGACCCATACTTCCAATTGCAAAAACTCATAAAAAAAGTTGAAATTTCTGATAATATAAGTTGCAACTCCATGGGGGGTCTAGTTGAAAAAATACGATAATTAAATTTTTATACGGCCCCCGTAGAGCAAAATTCCCGATTAGGAAATTATTCCTTATCCATTCCTAAATTGAACAAAAAAAATTCATCTCCCTATCTGAAAACCTGACAGAGATATCAAAATCTAAAATTCTCAAAAATTCGTGACTTACACCACTTTACCATGCCTGTAAACGAAGTGAATTTCAGCAATTTTCAAAGCAAATAAGGGATCGTCCACAAATTGTAACGTTGTTATATGTCGGTTTAGACCGTGCCTCTTATTTGGCCATAATAAAGCAGCGTATTGATTTAAAATTGAAACTTGTTTCTAAAACATGTTGATCTATAGCACTAGAGGTGTGAATAAATCGTAATATTTAGGTCCGGTCCTAGACCGACCCATAGGGAAAGAAGTTCATCCCGGCATGAAATAATGTTAAAATCATAATCCGGACCAGCCAGGAAAAAAGCTTAAATCATAGCCGGCTCAGCAGTGAATTTCTACATAGTTTTTTACTTCAGTATAGTTAAAAATTGTTTTGCGTAGAGGAGTTCTGACCAACAATACTTAATATAGAATTTCGTTTTTTATATTTATACTTTTTATTATTAAAGAGGCGCCAAAGCCTGTGATATATTTATTTTATCAATGAATCTATGTTTATATGTAAATGTTTCACTTATATTTTATTATCGCTAATCCATATCCCGTGCGTTGAAGAATTTGAAAAATGTTATACAGTAAAACCTTTTAAGACGGAATCACATAGGAAAGAAAAAATACGTGTTAGACAAATGCCCTTCCTATGAAAGTTAAATGGAGTTTATTTTATTCGCAGGTATTATTGTATTTATTTTGCATAGATAAACACATTTTCTGTTTAAGACAGAATTCCGTCATAGGCAGATTTCTTTTCTCTGGTTTTATTTTGTTTATTTTTTTTAGTATTTAAATATACGTTTTTTTTTATTGTTTTGTAAAATAAAAGCGGTTTTAAAATTTATGTGGTTTTCGTAAAAATATTGACTAAACCAAATGTTACTTATTTTATGTACGTATTAGGTCTGTGATTTAATTACTGATTGTTCGAGACCGTGATTAAAAATTTTGTCCAGTGCAAGTCTGGGAAAAAGGAAGCAGTCCCCACGGAAAACGCCGAACGGTTAGGCCGACGGTCGCGATTGGGTTCGAACCCAGCACCTACCGTCTACCAGTTTGAGGTCAGAACCTCTCGGCCACTGGTGGGGCCTAGGAAAAAGGAAGCAGTCCCCTCCGGTATGAAAAATACATTAGACCCGGATAGGCGAGTCTTCAGAAAAAAGTAACGTCACGGTCCTGATCTGACTTGAGCCCAGAATACAGATTTTTTAACAGCCTCTACCGGACGATAAAAAGCTTGAAGTTGAGCGAGCTAATTTTTTAAAAAGGACTTAATCTGCATCTTAGAAAAGCATTCTTTTAAATAACTAATGGGCAGTAAAACAGTACATTTCGTTTTTCTGTATAATGAATTTTTTTCCGACTATTTCTTGTCTTTAAATTATTAAAAGTTAAGAATTGTTAAAGAAAAAATGTACAAACTTGAAACATGTCATTTTTAATTATTTTACCTTACTTTTGTTTAAAAAAATGAAAAAATATTTACTTTTGAAAATATGATTTTTTAAAAGTTGTTTTTTTTAAATAAATATTTTTAATAGCTCTAAAATAAATATTGAAAAACAAAAACCTCGAAACAAAACTAAAATCATATTTTTATTTTTAGTTAAATAGAAAGAAATTGAAATCTGATAAATAATGTTTGGAATTATAACGGTATTTAACTATCACATTGAAACCAGTACTAACCATATGAATTTTTTTAAATTTTATGATAAATTTTAGCATGTGATTTTCTTAACAAATTATATGGCTAACCATCACAAAAAAGGAAAAAAAATCAAAATTCTAACTCAAAAGATAGATTTTTTACGCGTTTCCTACAACTGTTAAAGTAACATTGTCTTTTGAATTGCGCGCATTTCAATTTGTGTCTAATCCCTTAAAACCTGATGAATTATTCAAACGGTTATAACTCTACGAATTTTTAAGATATGAAGATGTAACTTTTTGTGTATTATTCAGGACTGGATAAGGAAAGTTTCCCTAATTGGAATTTTTATCCTACAGGGGCCGTATAAAAAATTAATTTTCGTACTTTTTCAAATAGACCCCCCATGGAGTTGCAACTTATCTTATCAAAAATTTCATCTATTTTTATGAATTTTTGCATTTGGAAGTATGGGTCTAGGGACAATATTTAAGGAGATAGCCTATTGTTTCGATATTTATGACTCACCCTGTATATATATACAAAATAACCATCAATGAAACAAAAATTTTCACAAAATACACTTAAATTCACGATTAAAACAGATTGAAAAAACCCCTCAAATTATGCAGCCAGGGTAATTTGTCTGCATGTTGCTTATACTCACGAGTAAAAAACACAAATAAAAACATAGGCAAGTGATTTATTTTTGTCCTAAGATAAAAATATCAGACGTGAAATTAATAAATGAAGGTAAAAAGAATAAGCGGGTATTCATGATCAAATAAAGATTGAAGGAAGGAAAAGTGAAAAGATCTTACGTTGTTCATTCACCAGGAATAACGTAACACACCTAGACTGCAACCAGAAGGTAATTTAATAAGGCAAATTTTTATACATTTTGATAATGATAGCAAATAAATATCGTCATGAATTCTTTTGTGACACCAAAAGTTATAACTATTAATACTAGATTTTTTTTAAATAAATACAAAACATATTTTTACACAGATTCTGAAAATTTGCATGTATAATTAAAAACATAATTTGCATAAGAACACGTAAAAAAATTTTTTGCCTTTTTTGCCATCATTTGTAGCTTTTTTATATGTAAGATACATTTACTAATTTTTTATGTAAAATAACTATCAAGGCATCGCAAGTTTTCACAAAATAGACTTAATTTCACGAATAGAAAAATTTGGGAATAACTTTAAATTATGCAGCCAGGGTAATTTGTCTAGCATGTTGATTACGCTCACAAGAAGAAATACAAATAAAAACATAAGAAAGTGAGTTATTTTCGTCCTAAGATAAAAAATATCTGACATGATATTAATAAATGTAGGTAAAAAGAATAAGTGGGGAATTCATAATCAAATAAATGAATGAAAGAGAGGAAAAGTGAAAAAGATCTACGTTGTTCATTCACCAGGGATAACGTAATACAGCTGGACAGCAATCAGAAGGTAATTTAATAAGGCAAATTTTGATACATCTTCAAGATGGTAGCCAAGAAATATCGTCTTTGATTCTTTTATAACGCCAAAAGTATTAGTTAGTAAATATCACTGTTTTTTTTTTTTTTTTTTTTTTTTTTTTTTTTTTTTGATAAATACAAAAATTTGTTTTTACACATGATCTAAAAAAATTCATCTATAACTAAAAACATAATTTTCGTAACAAGTAAAAAATGTCTTTTTATCATCATTAAAATTTTATTACACGTAAGACAAATTTACTAATATTTTTAGATAAAATAACCATCAAAGTATCGAAAGTTTTCGCAAAATAGACTTAAATCCACGAATAGAAAAAGATTTTGTAATAAACTTCAAATTTTGCACTCCAAGTAATTTGATTGTCATGTTGACTACACTCGTGAAAAAGGAAAAAAAATTAAAAAAAAAAAAAAGATTTTTTTTCCGTCTTAAGATAAAATTATCAAATGTGAAATTAAGAAGTGGGAAGGAGGGGGGGAGGGGGGGGGGTAAAAGAGATAAGTGAGAGTTATTCATGATCAAATTATGAACAAAGAAAAATAAAATGAAGCATCCCAGTTATTCAGTCACCAAAAATAACATAATTTATCTCAACTGCAACATGAAGGTAATTTAAAAAGGCGAATTTTGATATATCTTGATGACGATAGTAAAGAAATACCTTCATATTCCTTTTATAACACTAAACATCGTACTTCTGAATATTTCTTTCAACATTTGTTTTTTTTTTTCTTAATACTATATCGCATTTATCCATATTCAGAAAAATTTCATCTATAATTAAAAAATAATAATTTGCATAAAAGCATGCTAAGAAAATTTCTTTTTTCCCCCCATTACTTACAACTAATATAATTTGTTATTTTTTTTTTTATCGATATAAAATAACCATCAAAACAACAAAGGCTTTCATAAAATACACTTAAATTCAAGACTAAAAAGAAAAATAAAATGGAATAAACTTCAAATTGTGCAGCCAAAAGGTCACTTATCTGGCATATTGATTACACTCAGGATTGAGAAATATAAGGAATAGATAGTCCATAAATGTCACACTTGGAATGATGTGTGTGTGTGTGGGGGGGGGGGGGGGGGGTTCCTGAAAGTGTGACAGTTTGTGACAAGGGGAGGGGTAGAAGAAATGTGACGTTACACATTTCGGTTAAAATGAAAACAGTAAAAATCAGAAGATTAAATGTTGAAGTTATTTTCAATATAAAGTATTTTGTGTTTAAAAAGTAAAGATAAAATTTAAATCCAAATATACTATGAAATTCCATTTCAAATTCCATACTACTACTGTTTTCAATTGCTCTATCATACTAATATTGTATTCCATTGTATATTAATTATAATTTTTGCGGTAAACTTGAATCTTATTTCCTGCAAAATAAGTACACAAATTTTTATTGTTACTCTCATAAAAATCAGTAAAATATACAGTAAAAGTTTCAATATAAAATTTGAAATATGATCCATAACATAGTACTTTGTTCCTAAACTACAAGAATATGTATATGTAATATAGCACGACATGTGATGGGGGGGGGGGGGGGTACGGTGAAATGTGAAACTTTATGACAAAGGGGGAAGGGGGGGAGGCATTGAAAAAAAGTGTGACATCATTTATGGATAGTTACTAAATAAAAAAAATAAGAAAGCGAGTTATTTTCTTCCCAAGATAAAAATATCAAACGTGAAATTAATAAATGAAGGCAAAAAGAATAAGCCAGGTATTCGTGATCAAATAAAGAACGAAGGGGAAAAAGTGAAAAGATCTACGTTGTTCATTCACCAGAAATAACGTAATATATAACTCGACTGGAATCAGAAGGTAATTCAATAAAGCAATTTTTGATAGATCTTGATAATGATAGTAAAGAAATATATTTATTATTTTTTTTCATGAATATACCACTAGAAATAATAGCTATTGAATACTGTGTTCAGGATAACAGTGGTTTTCAATACGGAAAGTTGTCTAGATATAAATTCTAAAAATTAATAATTAGTAGTAATTAAAAACGTTATATTGACTTTAATTTTATATGATTAATATTTTTTTAACAAATTGAACAAAAAAATAAAGGTTTTTTTTTTTTTTTTTTTGAAAAGCTATTGATTTGCTTTTCAATTAAAGACCCTTTAAAATTTGTTCTGCAATAAAAAATTTTTTAATTCTTATTTGTTCTTCATTCTTATTTTGACTGTTAAAAACCGTTTAAGCAAGAAATATTAATTACGATTTCAAAATTAAACAGAGTAAATGACTATAAGCTCAAAATCCGTTATTCCCAAAGTGAAGCAAAAAGACGAGGTGCTGTATCCATTTATCCATTGTTTAGTGTCAATATAGAGTACACAATATGCTTACCACCAAATAATACAGCATTATATTTGGTGGATACAACCCCTCAATTTTTTGCTTCATTTTGGTAACAACAGATTTTGAGCTTATTCTATCGACTTTCAGAAATTTCGAGCTATATATTTTTTTAACTTTCATAAAAATTGCTCTATACATTTAGCTATCACAATATGAAAATGAAATTTTGATGCAGCTCATGCATGTGCAATGAAAAATTATTTAGTAATCCTGCTTATTCTTCATACGAATTTTATTACTTTTTAATTCTGAATACAGGATATTATATATAATGTTGTTTATCATATTTTCGGAAAAGAGAATTATTTTATATTAAAAACTCTGCAAATTATAAGCAAAAAAACTTTTGAAAAATTGGGACTGTTTTTATAAAAACCTTAATTTGTCTACGAGTATACATGCTATCCGCATAAAAATGAATACAGTTTATTGCAATAAGCCACTTAATTAAAATCTACAGATTAAACGTTTTTGCTACATTAGTTTTGACAGAGTTATCTAAAAGATATTCACTCTTTCTCAATTTGTTGACGATTCCCTATAGAGTTTCAGGAAAAAATATTCATGAAAATGCATGACCTTATTATTATGTTCATACACTTAGAGTTTCAGGATAAAGTCTCATGTATTTTATTTATTTTTTTTAATATTTAACAAAATGTCTAAAGTCACAAGTGGCCGGTCATCTTTGGCCATATAGTGCATACATAAAGTTAAATAAAATGTTTCACTTACCGAGTAAAATATGTTGAATATATTCCCGTTTGCATTGCTCATCCAACATTATCAATAAAGAAAATAAATTATAATGAATTATTCGTGTAAAATAATACATAAATTAAGATTTTCCACATTCAGTAAAATTAAAAACGAAACAGTTTTAAATTAACAAGAATTTATGTAACAATTTAACTTTAAGACACAATTTATTATCAAAAAATTTAATTATAAATATACAATACAACTGAAATGTAATAATTTACCCCCAAAAATAATAAAATTTATAGTTTGTCAATTAAAAATATTTTTCACTATTTTTAAGGAATGTATTTTAGCATTTTTCGGCAAAGTTCAGTTGTAAGAAATTTTAAAAACATATAATATTGATGCATAATATTTTTAATTAAATAGTTAAAAAGTAAAATACTGTGTAATTATTCTCATAGCTATTCTATATTATAATTACAATTTGATAGCTTTGTTATTAAATGGATAAATTTAATAGATTTATAAGTTGCTTCATTATAAAAAAGGAATTTCTTAGAAATGCATAATAGTAACTTTTAAAATCATTACACACAGACATACACATATATACACAAGCGAGTGTGTAAAAAATATAAAGATATGCGATTTTTAAGACCTTTTTATAATATAAAAATCCATAAATGACGCAGTACTTAAAAGATAATGAAGCAATCAAAAAGATGTTAAAAATGACGGATTGCGTCATTTACGTATCATGTGTTGTATCATTTATGTAATTTTATATTATACTATTAAGAATAATTTTATCATTCTGACTAGTTTACTTTTTAAGTACATAGATCTGTTCGGTCTTCACAATATACTAAATATATAAGAAATATCAATATCAATTGACTCTACTATAAATCTAAATGTAGATTATTTTCGTTATTGTAACTATATTTTAGAAGGTAATACAATTTATCAATAGCGATCGGAACCCCACAATGTGAATGTATTTCGAATGTACTATCAAATTTATATTTATATTACTTTACAGGATATATGGTAATTAATTAATATAATTATATTGATGGCATCCTTTTAACTGATATTGACTCATAAAATATTCGTAAATTTCTAATATATTATCCTATTAATTTAATTAATGGGAAACCTTTTATTCAACAAAACTATTAATAATTAGATCTAAAAATTTTACTAAAAGATAACACAACAAACATCTCAAAATTTATGACATATGCAAAGATTTTCATTTCTAAGTCTTTTACTCAATTTCAATCATGCCTTCATACTTCAACTTACTATAATATAATTGTTAATGATACGTATAGCATAAAGAGTTTATGTTTTTCTCATCTTTAGCAAAGACATTAAAAAAAAACAAATTTATGATGCAATATGTTATGATTCTCCTAAAAAGTTCACATATTATCTGATATACAATTAGAATATCAATGATTTCACGAATGGATGGTTGGACACAATAAAAACTAAAAAAATCTAAAAAATAAAATAAATATTAAAGAAATAACAAGAATAAAATAAAATAAAATAAAAATAACAGGATTGCTGGATAATTAGATGCTAGAGTGCGGAGGAGAGTGGTGCTGTATGGTAAATTTATGAGCAATGGTTAATTTATATAAATATTTTAACAATATAGGGAGATTATTGTATAATCATACTTTCCAACATTACATAATTCATTTCGTTTGTTGCTTCAGAATACTGCAATGATGCCTTACTTCAATAGTTACATTTATTGATCAAAATTTATATTTAAATATTTAGCCCATTGAAGATAATATCATATCTCTTCATCAATAAACTCTGTTACAATGGCATATAAAAAATTGTACGGATTAATTAAATATCAAACATATTTTTTTATTCCTTCCTCCCTCTCTCACCCAAAAAAGTAAATATTTCTATTATTAGGTGACCTCCCCACATCCTGACCGAGAGTTGTGAGGCTATAGCGTTTTATAAGCTATAAATTCTCTTATTTTAAGGCTTCTGTGTCTGCTAACGAAGACACTCGTGAACTAATGCTAAACCTATGGGGAGGTTATATTCGAATATCTCGTTTGCATTTCAACATTTTTAAATGTTTTTTTTTTTTTTTTTTTTTTTTTTTTTTTTTAATGCTTGAAGTTATTTTTACATCGCTCCTTTTTTTACTTCTTCAATTTTGGTTGCAGAAGTTACTTTCCCTTTCGAAGCCGGTTCCGAAAATGAATGCGTCATTCTAAAAAACATCTGCAGCCAAAATCGAAAGAGTAAAACAAAGAGAGATGTAAAGATGGGCTGCAGCTACCCAATACAAAAAATAAATAAGTAATAAATAAAAAGATATACATTAGAAAATAACCTCCCTATAGGTTTAGCATAAGCTCGTGAGTGTCTTCGCCTGCAAAGATTAACTTTAAAATAGCATTATCTTTAAAAATAAGCTGATACAAGAACTTCTGATTCTTGAGGCTGCTATGTCTTTGTGGCAAACTCAAAAAGAAAAAATAAAGAATTCATAGAGAAATGCTACGGGAAGAAGTAAAATGAATGATGTATATATAAAGATATGAGTTTATGAGTTTTGATTCCATACAGAGAGATAACCTTTCTAAGTTTTCGAATGTGAAGGTCTAGACTGAATTCATTAATACGGATGTTAAAAGTAAAATCAAATTCCAAAAATTTAATGTAGTCAAAGATTTTAGTGACCTTCATTTCTTTAGCGTTAGTGGTTAGATTCTTTTCAGTGTTGTATAAGATATAAATTCTGTTGGCGTAGTACACCATTAGCTCCAAGATAAAGGCATACAGATGTATTCTATCAATTTTTGCAGCGTGAAATCATCTGGATATAGATGTTTTCAATTCAATCTTCAATTTATATAGCTGCGGCGTGGCACGCTGAATTTTTTTTTCTTCCATCTAAGTAATATTTTTTGTTGTAATTATTACTGTTGTTTCCCATACTTGTAAAAGTATTATTTCTTCAAGTTTACTTGAGGAAAACCATCCATAATAAAATAATATTAAATAGAAACCAACATAATATTAAATATAATATTATAACATCAACAATAACATAAAACCTGAAACATAATATTAAATATATTATATACAAATAAGATTTTGTTTTTTGTTCCACAAGTAATGTTTTTAGGTAAATTTCTTATGAAATACTACCTATTGCATTCGCACCAGTTTATCTATCTATCTATCTATATACCTCACTTTTTAATGGACCCGATAACTTCTATAATTCTTCACTAATCTGCACCAAACTGTTACATAAAATCAAAGGGGATAAAATCTCGGCTAAGTTCGTTACTGGGCAAAATCGGACCAAGGGGGTCAAAATAGGGGGCGTTTTTGTGAAAACAGAAAAAACCCCATAACTTCATGAAAATAAATATCGAATCAGTTTAAAGTTTATATTACTTCTAAATAATGGGCCAAAAGTTTATGCATGACAGATTTTTGATAAAGTTAAAAATGGATTCAAGGGGCGAAAAAAATAGGGTTTTTGGGAGAAAAAACCCATAACTTTGTCAATTCTCCAGATACCAAATCCATCTAAATTTTTTATAAATATTCTTAAAATTATCTAAAACTTTTGTATTTGCCAGTTTTTGATAGGGCTAACTCTTACCGGGAAAAAAAAAATTAAAAACGAAAATAAAAAGGGGGGTTTGGAAAAAGAAAAAAATCCATAACTTTGTCAATTCTTAAACTATCAAATACAATTAAATTTATTTTACATCTTTTCAATAATATCTACAACTACATTGACAAGTTTTTCATAAGACCAACTCTTATTGAAAAAATAAATTAAACAATAATAGGAGTTGAAGAAAAAATTCAAATACAAACTGCTTATATTCTGACTCATTTTTAAATTAATTTTTTGATTCTAAACACATCCAAACTGCAGGTCCTCTTAATTATAAACTATATACTGTGATGTATTGGTCAGTTTCTTGATAAAGGCAGAATTTATTTTTAAAAAGGCTGCCAAAATGAGTATTTTGAACAGAATTTCCCGTCGTGATCGTGATTGCAAAATTGAAGAAATTTTCATGTAACAAATTGCGTTTTTTCTGACTCATTTTTAAATCAACTTTTGCTTTCAAATGCATCCAATTAACAAGTTCTCTTATTTAGGAACTGTATAATGTGGCGTATTGGTCAGTGTTTTGATAAAGGCAAAATATATTTTTTTAAAAAGCTGTCAAAGTGGGCATTTCGTACAAAATTTCCCCCTAGCAATCGTGAATTAAGAATTGTTGATGTATTCATATAACAAATTTCTTAATTTATGATTCATTTTTAAATTCAATTTTGCTTTCAAACGTATTCAGTTGCAGTTTTCTTTTATTTAGAAACTATATATTGTGCTGTATTGACCGATTTTTTAATAAAGTCAGAATGTATTACGAAATATGCTGTCAAAATGGGCATATGAGCGAATTTCAATTAAGATGATTCAGTTAAAGTTTGTTCAAAAAAAAAAAAAAAAAAAAAAAAAAAAAGAGAAAATTGAACATAATTTTTTTTTAAGTAGCCAAACAAAGATGTTAAACTGGATTTATCTCTAATCCTATTTTATTTTTTGTTGTTGAAATGAGTACTCTTCGAAATCTACCTCCGCCTATAGGCCAAGCCGACAGGTTTTTTTTTTTTTTTTTTTTTTTTTTTTTTGAGCCAAAATTTAAGCTTAAAGATATCAAAAAATATTTTTCGGTAATATTTCAATCGGTTGTTAACTTTAAATATATTTCTTAGGGGATATAACAAGGCGAATTTATTATTATTATTTCATTTACGACATTCAGAAATTATGTTTATTCTGTACTGTGGACTAAATATTTATTGTTAGAATACCATTTTGCAGAGAAAACACAGATCCTCTTTAAAAAAAACTTTAAGGGGGAAAGAGGTAGTCTGAACGATTAAGCACCTCTTCTCCAAAAGTCTGCGTTTATCCCCCTTAAGTACATTTTTCTATCGCAATTATGAGATACAGAAAACTTCCTATATCACTTCAAAACAATTGAGGAAAAAATAAAAAATCTTGAAAAATGCTTCTTAACTACTTCATAAAATTTATAAAACGGTTACTTGTATAATGCTAATACGTTTTCCGTACTTTATCTATTTATGAAGGCGTAACAAGCAGTAAATATTTCGTCGAAACCGAAACAGAGAAAACGGCGGCTTGAGAAATAAAAACACATAATCGTATATACTTAAAACCACATTCCCCGGGGTGTTCTTTACTCTCTAAGTGCGTTACGTTTAAAAAAACAAAAAATAATGAAAAGTTACGTGTGTACTGCAGTCGAAACACGTTTCTTATTATGCAAGTATCTCCCAAGGGAGAATGGGAAGGATCAAGGATGGTGTATGTGTGTGGGGGAGGGCAGGATGAAGAATGAGAAAAATGCCGCATTTCTGCGGGAATGCTTCTTGCGAGAAAAAGGAAAAAGTAGCCCGAATAAATTTATGGAATCGTATTCGTACACTGCATTGGGTTGAGAAGTGTGTGCAGTGCAGTTTGACTGCATGAACTTTTATTTATTTATTTATTTACTTTAGCAAATGTTTCTTATTATTTAGAAATATTTTTTAAGATTTACCACCTTTGCTTTGGCTGTACTGCGAAAAATAGTCTGTTCGTACAAATATTAATAAATGTCAATAAATGACAATATGTTGGGCTCCCAATTTTGTTGCACACTCTGTTAACTGATGCTTTTCAATACCTTATCCTTGGTCCTAGGAGAATAAATATCGTAATAGGGTAACCTTTTCAAGTTTAATGATTGTAAATTAGAAATATTCTCCAGGTTACCTGAGGATTTTGATTTTCAGTCATTCCACATTTGCTTAACTACATTAACTATTTTTAACAATATAATATATCCCGCTGCCTCTAGAGGATGGAATGGAAATTTATGGAATTTATTTATGGAATCGTATTTGTTCGTACACTGCATTGGGTTAAGGAGTAAGCGCAATTTGACTGCATTAACTTTTTTTAAATTTACTTTAGCAAATATTTCTTATGATGTAGAAATATTTTTCAGATTTACCACTTTTGCTTTGGTTGTACTGCGAGAGATAGTTTGTTCGTACAAATATTTGTAAATGTCTATAAATCACAATATTTTAGACTCCCAATTTTGTTGCACACTCTGTTAACTGATGTTTTTCAATACCTTATCCGTGGTCCTAGAAGAATAAATATCGTAAAAGGGTAACCTTTTCTAGTTTAATGATTTTAAATTAGAAATATTCTCCAGGTTACCTGAGGATTTTGATTTTCAGTCAAATCCCACATTTGCTTAACTACACTAACTATTTTTAATAATATAATATATTCCGCTGCCTCTAGAGGATGGAATAGAAATTTATGGAATTTATTTATGGAATCGTATTTGTTCGTACACTGCATTGGGTTAAGGAGTAAGCGCAGTTTGACTGCATTAACTTTTTTTAATTTACTTTAGCAAATATTTCTTATGATATAGAAATATTTTTCAGATTTACCACTTTTGCTTTGGTTGTACTGCGAGAAATAGCTTGTTCGTACAAATATTTGTAACTGTCTATAAATGACAATATTTTAGACTCCCAATTTTGTTGCACACTCTGTTAACTGATGTTTTTCAATACCTTATCCTTGGTCCTAGGAGAATAAATGTCGTAATAGGGTAACCTTTTCCAGTTTAATGATTGTAAATTAGAAATATTATACCGGTTATCTGAGGATTTTGATTTTCAGTCATATCCCACACTTGCTTAACTTCATTAACTATTTTTAACAATATAATATATCCCACTGCCTCTCGAGGATGGAATGGAAATTTATGGAATTTATTTATGGAATCGTATTTGTTCGTACACTGCATTGGGTTAAAGACTATGCACAGTTTGACTGCATTAACTTTTTTTTTATTTACTTTAGCAAATATTTCTTATGATATAGAAATATTTTTCAGATTTACCACTTTTGCTTTGGTTGTACTGCGAGAAATAGTTTGTTCGTACAAATATTTGTAAATGTCTATAAATGACAATATTTTAGACTCCCAATTTTGTTGCACACTCTGTTAACTGATGTTTTTCAATACCTTATCCTTGGTCCTAGGAGAATAAATGTCGTAATAGGGTAACCTTTTCTAGTTTAATGATTGTAAATTAGAAATATTCTACCGGTTATCTGAAGATTTTGATTTTCAGTCATATCCCACATTTGCTTAACTACATTAACTATTTTTAACAATATAATATATCCCACTGCCTCTCGAGGATGGAATGGAAATTTATGGAATTTATTTATGGAATCGTATTTGTTCGTACACTGCATTGGGTTAAAGACTATGCACAGTTTGACTGCATTAACTTTTTTTTATTTACTTTAGCAAATATTTTTTATTATACAGAAATATTTTTAAGATTTACCACTTTTGCTTTGGTTGTACCGCGAGAAATTGTTTGTTCGTGCAAATATTAATAAATATCGATAAATAACAATACACTCCCAATTATCCGACACCCAGTTTTGTTGTATATTTTTCTGTTAACTGATATTTTTCAATGTATTATCCTTGGTCCTAAGAGTATAATTGTCATAATAGGATAATCTTTTCTAATTTAATGATTGTAAATTAGAAAATTTCCACTGGTTATCCGAGGATTTAAATTTTCAGACATATCGCATTACCCCTCGAGAAATTAGAACAGTAACTTTATTAATTTAATAATGAATTTAAAGAAAAAATAAATTAATGTTATATGTGAATGAGTTATTTAGTTCTAATTAAATTTTAAATAGGTGCATAAGTAAATATTTTATTATAGTAGGCTTATAAACTTAAATAAAGTAATATTTAATTATAATTTCCATAACAGTGCAGATTTATAAAACTAATATAAATAGTTCGAATACAGAACTCAATTAACAGTTTAAAATAGTGAATATAAATAAATAATAATTGTCTGGAATTAAAAAAAATAATTGCATAATAATAAAAATATTTACTTTTTTGGGGTGGGAGGGAGAGGTAGAAATAAAAAAAAATATGTTTGATATTTAATTAATACGTACACATTTTGTATATATCATTGTAATAGTGTTTACTGATGAAGAGATATGATATTATCTTCAATGGGCTAAATATTTAAATATAAATTAAACTTTGATCAATAAATGTAACTATTGAAGTAAGGCATTGCTGTATTTTTCTGAAGCTCCAAACGAAATGAATTAATTAATGTTAGAAAGTATGATTATACAATAATCTCCCTTTGTTTTTTAAAATATTTATATAATTAACCATTGTGCTTAAATTTACTATACAGCACCACTCTCCACTGCACTCTACCATCTACTTATTCAGCCATCCTGTTAAAATTTTGTTTTGTAATTTCTTTAATATTTATTTTATGTCTTAGATTTTTTTTAACCTTTATTGTATAAGTATGAAAAGTATGCACAATGTGTTAAATGTATCCAACCATCCATTCGTGAAATCATCGATGTTCTAATTGTATATCAGAGAATATGTGAACTTTTTAGGAGAATCATGACATAATGCATCATAAATTAGGTTTTTTTAATGCCTTTGCTATAAGATGAGAAAAACAAGCTCTTTTTGTTATGCCTATCATTAGCAATTACATTACAGAAAATTGAAGTATGAAAACATGATTCAAATTGAGTAAAAGACTTAGAAATAAAAATCTTTGCATATGTCATAAATGTGAGGTATTTGTTGTATTATCTTTTAGTACAATTTTTAAATCTAAATATCAATAGCATTGTCAAATAAAAGATTTTCTATTAGTTAAAGTAATAGGATAATATACTAGAAATTGAGGAATATTTGATTAGTCAAAGTCAGTTAAAAGGATGCATTCCATCAATGTAATGATATAAATTAATACTACTATTATCTATATATACTATTGAAGATACTACCTGTATAATACTGTTATGTCCTGTTTAGTAATATAAATATAAATTTGATTGTACATCCGAAATACATTCACCTTGTGGGGTTCCGATTGCTATTGATAAATTGTATTATCTTCTAAAATACAGTTATTAAAAAAGAAGAAATTAATGTTTGAAAATAATCTATATTTAGATTACTTATATTTACAATACTTACTTTTAAAATAAGATCATTCCTTTGTGTTAACCCTGTATATCTATTTCTATAATGTGGAGATGAGGGCAAATTTGTATATGATATATTTATGTATATTATATACAATATATATTGATATATTATAGTATATTTGTGTATTGCAAACTTATGTATGAGCAAGTTTATTTCAATATTGCATTTCAATGTATTTCGATTGCTGCTTAACTAGATTTTTTTTCATTTTTACACTATGTGTTAGTTCTCTGATAAGTACATAATTGTGAACAAAAAAGGTGGCAAACTCTTCTTCATCATACTTCCCGTTTTTTTCTCTAGATCTACAAGTAGGAAAAATATAAAAAAAGGGCAACATTCGAGACACAACACAAGCAGAAGGAAAACTGTACAGGTTCCAAAACTACCCCATGAATCGTTTGAAATTTAAAGTATATAGTTATTACATAATTTTGTCGCGTTATTTCAAATTTTATGAAAATCGGATGTATAATTTAATTAAGGGACCATCAAAAGCATCCAATTACATTACGGTCAATAAGAAAAAATATTTTCAAGTACATTTTAATGATGTTACACGCTTTCGAACATAATAGAATTGACATCAATCTATGAAATGTATACTAAAATATACATTCTGTACAATCTGTGCTGCAAAGGATATTTATTATTTACAGGGCCACACAAAGTATTCCACTACATGATGGTATTCGAAAATTAAAATAATGGTATATATTTATTTTAATTGTTTAGGGCGTGTTTTAATTATACTAAACTATATCACATTTTATGAAATTGATATATATTGCTGAGGTTTAAATGCAAATTTCTTTCTGTATAATAGAAAGCAGATTTACAGGAACACACAAAAGATTTCGACCACTATACAGTATCCGAAATACTGTATACTATAACAGGAAGATTTGAATATTTTTAAAACTTCGATATAATACGAACACACCTCATTTGTTACGCTTCACGTGCAATTTCTAACTTGTTTCTCTTAGATCCACAAGTATATAAAAAAAGAGCAACTTTCGAGACACAACACAAGCCAAATAATAAAAAAACAAACAAATGTACAGATTCCAAAATATTTTCAGATTTTTTTTTCTCCTCCTGTCCTTTATTTAGTCTGAGAAATCTACAAGGGAAAGAAATACCTTATGAGGCAGGGCGCGCTCACATAAAACCGCAAAAGTCCCGGCCAGCTATCATCTCGCTTCCTTTCCTTATCAGCGCAACGCTGATACGTTCAGGCATCTTGCAGTTTTTTTCACCGGGGCGTCCATTTGGGGAATGGGCTTTTTCGTAAGTCTTAGCACGTTCCCAGAGGGTGGAAGGAAATTTCTTTTCAATCATGAAACGCAGTTTCTACGCATTTTTCTTTCCGACTCCCCCCCCCCCTTTTTTTTTTTTTTTTTTTTAAGAAACAGTATAGTTGCGCAACTCAAGATCGCTGATGGAATTCAGCAAAAAAGTACAAATGTATTTAAAGAAAAAAAAATAGTACGGATATTTTTCAGTGCGGGTCTTATTAAGAAAGAATTTAAATTTATTGACAGTCGAATAAAAAATAGCGATTTCTCCTACCCCCGAACCAATTTCGACAAATTATATAAAAAGCCAAACTACTCAAGTAGAACCGAATTGCGTAAAAGAAACATCCTTATAATTCCAAAAATAATAATCATATTAACTAAAAGTTTACTGAGTCGGATTAAGTATCTCATTTTCAATTAAATTATATCTTTGAGTTGAAATTTGAATGAAACACAAGAGTCATGAAAATTCGAAGAATTTAGAAAAAAGAATTACAAATATCTCGGCAACTAATAATCCGATCTACTTTGTTTTTTATGCAAAATTTGTGTTATTTTATTGTCTATTTTCATATAACTTTTATCGGAACGAATATTTCGAGAGTTCGCATTTTTTAAGTGATTAAAAGTAAGTTACAATGTTTCATAAACATACATAATAATATAACCTCTTCGAATTCCAAAGCCAAAATAATAATACAAATACTTATTCATTGGTTTTTCCCAAACAAAATGACATCGCAAATGATTAAAAAGAGTATCTTTTCTGAAATAGATCCTTTAGTTACCAAGTAATTTAGGTGCACAAATATGAATCTAAAACTACAACCCTCTTTAAAATATCAATTTAATAGCCATTAAACTGAATTAACGCAATCACAAATTTAAGAGCATTAAACAAGTAAATAATATACAAATCCTCAAAAAGAATTATTGAAAGAGATTTAAGTTAAATATAAATAATTCTCACCTTTCTAGGTCACACTTTTTGAAGGCATTCTGCAAACTCAGATGAAAATAACATTTTTTTTTTACGTTGTTTTAAGATTTAATATTTAAGAATCAATTTCGATACTGCCATTTATTCGTTTCTTTGAATGCAAAATACATTCAAGTATTAAGAAGTAAAGTGAAAATCTAAATTTAAAAAAAAAATTGACATTCGATTTTTTATAAGGAGAACAGCAGAGGTCCTCAAATGGGGACAAAGGAACCAAAGAAGATAATATTTCGAAAACTCACCATACCGAAATCTCTGTGTATTACTTTCAAAAAGAGGTGCTTGCTCTAATGTACAATTTCATAAACGATAGCATCAATACCACGGAAGAAATCTGATTAGAATGCAATAAAAGATGGTAGTACTAATTAATAGGTTGTGTTTTCCCACCAACGGTGTTAATTAAATTTTTTCCCATAAGTGCACAATCACTCATGTACGTCAAACGTGCATCGACAGATTTGTATGATGACACATGCAAATGACTAATAGAATTTTCGTTCTCATACATTTCAGAAAAAGTCTATTTAGTTATGGAAAGGGGCTGCGCAAATATAGCGTCATCAACTTTTTAATAATTTTAGACCCCCTCCCCCCTATGCGTTCTCATCTCTCGAACCCCCCTCCCCCCGCAATAATGATATCGTTATCATCAAAGTGTAAAAACTTTTTGATTTCTAGAATTCATTCCTTTTGTTCGAAGTGGTATACAAAACTGGTTACATTTATTACTTTCTTCTATCTTTACAAGAAGAAAGTATTGGATTCATGAAAATTTTCGACTTCCGGTTTTCGACGGATTTATACGTTTTAGAAGGTCCTGAACATGTTTTGACTATTTTTAGAAAATGTCTGTCTGTGAGTCTGTCCGTCCGTCTGTCTGTCTGTCTGTCTGTCTGTCTGTCTGTGTGTCTGTCTGTCTGTATGTGACAAGAAATTTGTGGGCGCTCTATCTCAAGAAATAATGCTCGAAATTTCATAAAATTTTATATTCAGTTAGACCTTGATATGAATTAGTGCCTATTGGTTTTTGGTGTAAATTGGCCTGCAGGTGGCGCTGCTGTACTACGTTTTTCATGATTTTCAAGATTGCTATATCTCAAGAACTAATGCACAGAACTTCACCAAACTTCAGATTCCGCGATACCTTGAGATACATAGCCACTGATAAGGTTTTGCTGTGAACTGCCCTATAGGTGGCGCTGCTATGCTACATTTTGCACGATTTTTGCGATAGTTATATCTCAAGAACTAATGCAGAGAACTTCATCAAATTTTAGATTCTGTTACACTAGAATATATAACATAATTAGACGCTGATTACATTTTGGTATTAACCTTGCAATAGGTGGTGCAGCTATGCTGCATTTTGCGCGATTTTTCCGATAGCTATATCTCAACAACCAACGCACAGAATTTCATCAAAATTCAGATTTTGTTACAAAATGACATATAACATAATTACACGATGATCAGGTTTTGTTATAAATCCTTCAACTGATGGGGCTGCTGTGCTATATTTTACACGGTTTTTTTAAAACTAGCTATATCTCAAGAACTAATGCACAGAATTTCACCAAACTTCAGATTATTTTACACCATAACATAATTAGACGATTTTTTACGTTTTGGCATAAATTGTCCAATATATGGTGTTGCTGTGCTACGTTTTGCAAATTTTTTGTTATAACTATATCTCAAGAACTAATGGACGAAATTCCATCAAATTTCAGATTCTGTTAGGTCTTGACATAAACAAATGCTTATTAGGTTTTAGTATAAATTACCCAACATGAGGCACTACTAAGCTCATTTTCTCAGAATATTAATTAAATTTTGCGTTTTAGGATTTTCGGATACCAGAATCTCATTAGGCTAGGTCAAATGTTCGAGGAAATTCGATAGTGGATAACTTTGGGGTCACCACGTTTTTTTTTTTTAAATATTAAAATGTACTTATGAGATAGAAGAAAGTTTTGGGATTGACACATCCAACTAGTTTTTCACATACTTTTATGATTTAAATGAAGAGAAGTCAATAAAATATCACATAGCACTTAAAAGAAATAGTTACTACTTAAAAGTATTTTACAATAGCTTTTAGTTACATAATGCATTCAACAGTTATAAAGTCCTGTTGCGCTTGCCCTGAACGGAGAAGGGGTGGAGAGCAAATAGAAATTCTTATCAACAAAACAAGTGAGCAACATTCTTTGCCTTTATTTATTAATAAACATAAGCTTCATTTCAAATATAATTCAGGTATGGCTTCTCGAATTGTCTCCCCCCCCCCCTGATATCTTACGATATCATATGCAGACCTCCTCCCCCTTAAAATGATAACGTTATATTTGCGCAGTTCCAAAAAGAGTTCTGATTAAAATAAAAAAAAATAAAAATCGATGATCAAATTATACGACAGTTTATGATGATATTATCATAATTTTGAAATAGAGGTAAATGTGTTTCAAAACTCTTTTGTTTTAATATTGTTTATTTAATACTGTTTTAACGAAAATATTGCTTTTATATTTTAAAAAGATACTGCAAATATTAAAAAGAAAGAAAATGAAAAATACTGCGAATTCTGTATGCAGGGTAAAAAGACTTTATAGATTTTACCAGGCATTCATCTGCAATTTTTGGTGTTAGACATGAAATACTACAAACAGAAAATAGATTATAAGCGATGGAAATGTGCTGACACTACAGTTTAGTGTACGAGTTAGACAGCCAATTAATTGGAAATGGTAGGAAACGTGTGAAAAGGTATGAAATTCGATTAGCGCATGGGAAATCACGTGTCAGTAGACGACTGCTGAATAGTAATAAATGAAGAATCCGAATTTGTAGAGTATATTCCTCTTACAACCACTTGAATCTTATTTTTATAATATACTATCGTGAGCGTGGCTTAATATTGTTAATGATTAGTTTTCCCGATTTTTTCTTTTTTTATGAGATAAATATAAATAATATTACATTTGCTAAACAAACAAAAAAAAAAAAAAAAAAAAAAAAAAAAAAAAAAAAATTAGCCTTTACGAAGTGAAGTTTAGTCCTCACGAAGTGCTGCAAAGTTAAAAATATGCTACAAAGAGTTTTTCCTGCAGTGGCGCCAACTTATATGGGCCCGTGAGCCCAACCAATAATTTTGAATTACAGCATACCCAATTTTCATTGTTCTAGTTATTTATTTCATTATTATTTTAATATTCCTTTTTCTACTTAGAATAAAATTTATTTTGCCAATGGAAATATGTTTTGATTCTCCAATTGGCACCCATGAATCCCAAATGACTGAAATATTTTGTTTTATGCTTAACTGTCTGCTAATTTAATTTGTATTTATGTTTATAATCTCATTTAATTTACAATAAATATCAGTGTCTTTATAAGTAAAAACGCATGAAAGTATAATTTAATAAAATTGCAAATCTATTAAAATGTGATAGCTTGACTTAAAATTCTCATCTTTCACCATCTGTCAACTCTTAAAAAAAAAAAAAAACAGACAGGTACTATTTTACAAAAATATTTTTGAGCCCACCCAATATTTTTGAGCCAACCCAATATTTTTCAAAAGTTGGCGCCACTGTTTTCCTGCATCCATTTCCTTTCAAATTATCCAGAATAGTAATTATTCCAATCATTAGTATTACTTACCCATCGTACGAAGTACATGGTAAGTCTTTCAATCGTTTTGAAAATCGAAAAAACATTTTTGACGGATTTACACGTTTTAAATATCGGAGATTCAGAAAAACATATTTTTAGGAAAAATTTTGCCTTTTGTCTGTCTGAGTGTCTGTCTGTCTCTGTGTCTATAAACGCTCTATCGACTTAAAATTTGGTGTGTATTTAGTATGTAAGAATGGGAAGAAGCCTATTGAATATCAATAACCTCAATTATCCAAAACTTTTTTTTTTTTTTTTTTTTTTGTACTCTTGAAATATTTGTTCTAATGAAATGTATATAAAAATTTTCGAACGTTTTTATTTTAAATTTACAATAATATCAGTGTCTTTATAAAGAATTAATGTAAAAAAAATAAAAAACATAAATTCTGCATAAAGAATGAAGTTGGTCGGATAATTAGTTGCCGAGATATTTGTAATCCTATTTTCCACACTCTTCGACATTTTATGGCTCTGTATTTCATTCAAATTTAAATTCAAATGTGTATTTTAATTGAAAATGGTAGGAAACGTGTAAATAGGAATATGAAATTCGATTATCACATGGGAAATCACGTGTCATCAGATGATTGCTGACTAGTAATAAATGAAGAATCCGAATTTGTAGAGTATATTCCTCTTACAACCACTTGAATCTTATTTTTATTATATACTATCGTAATGGTAGCTTAACTCTTTAGGGCTTTCTGTACTATTAATAGTACATGTCTTTTAATGAAGTATAGTTTTGTTTTAAGAAATACTTTTGCTACTATTTACAAATAGTAATGATAGTTTAAGACTATGCATTTACTATATGCACTCTTAAAACGAAAGAGTGGATTTGGCTTCTCAGGAAAGAGCTGTAATTTAATGGATCGTGAATGAGTTGTTTTAAAAATGTTTCACTCTTCTTGATTTAAATTGCTTTTTTAAACCACTCATCTTGATTTAAATTGCTTACAAATAACTCGTTACTCGAGTTGTTTCAACTCTTTTTGAGAAGCTGCCTCTCAAAACGTGAGATGAGCTAATTTCGGCTCAACTTGAGTTATTTTTTGGCTGACATTTTAAGAGAGTGACTTCATTTATTTTTAAGAATTTAGTAATAATAATAATAATTATTATTTGCTTAATTCTCCTTGTGCCGTTTCGATTCTTTTATTTTAAACATATATTTCACTCTTTAAATTTAAAGTAAAAGTTACTTTATGTATGAATCATGTGTAATTTAGCGCAAGAAGTATTAGAAAGTTGTAATATAATATTTTCTAAATATTTCCAAAAATACTTCCTTACCTCATTGTCATAGGAATATGAATTGAATAATACGATAAACAATAAACATTCGTTATCTTTCAGACAATGAAATATTCGTTAAAAACTAATTAATCTATTTGGAGAGCTAGTGTTAATGTTAGTAACAAAAAAGTATTTTTTTTTCTAAAAATTGAAAAAAGAAATCGGATCCAAAAGGGTTAATATTATTAATGATTAATTTTCCCGGTTTTTCCACTTTTGCAGATGAATTGAAAAAAATATTACATTTGTTAGACTCGGTGTCCTAGATTTCCCCCCCCCCCCAAAAAAAAAAAAAAAAAAAAAAAAAAAAAAATTAACTTTTTGCGAAACGAATATCCTCACGAAGTGCTGTAAAGTTCAAAATATGCTTCAATTGATTTTTTCTGTACCCGTTTTTCTTCAAAGGATTCAGAATTCCAATTCTCCCAATCGTTTTTAGCACTTTCCAACAAAGTTGAAAAAGTACTTATGCATTCGGTTTGTCTGCCCATCTGTCCCAGGGTTGCTGGCTTTTAGACGGGCCAAAAAAAGCCGGCCGGCTTTTTTTGGTTTTATCCACTTAAAAAAAGCCGGCTAAAATTGAAAAAAGCCGGCTTTTATTTTTAAAGTGTTAATTTGTATTGAATCCATATTAAATTTTGATTGATTTATTTTAAATACATTTTTAATAATTTACTACTAAAAAAGTTATAAATTTCTATTTAATTTTTCAAATAAATAAGTCTTTATAACTGCTAGGAGTCAACTGTGAAGGCATTATGTCTGAAAAATATAAATCTTGGAAAAAAGAAAATATACTCAAAAAATGGGTTTTAAACTTCTACATTTCATAGTTCTACTTATATTACACATTCTTAAGAATTATATTTAATGGAATTATGACAAAATTAGTGTTCCCTATAGCTATAAAAAGGGCAAGGTGCTATTCATCAAAAAAGGCACTACTGTATCATAAAAGGGCACTTTGTCAAGAAAAAAAATTGTTATTGCCTTTAGAAAGGGAAAAAAGGAAGCAGCAAAATACATAATTTTTAAATATGATAAATCAAGTAACATTAATTTCGAATGATTTTATGATATAAAAATTAGAAATACAATTAAATTAAAACATGATTGAATGGTTTCATGTTCTTCTTCTTAAAAAAATGAAAAAATTCTATCATTTTTAGAAATTTCATACAAATTTAGAAATACTACGAAAAAAAAAAATATATATATATATTTATCAAAAATTTCTGGGTAAAATCAGAGGTGCATTTTACTACTTTTAAAAAGGGCAGGGTGCTGCACCCTTCAAAAATGGCCTAAAATGAACACTAACAAAATGAAACACATCAAAGCATTCATGGAAACATTGTTACAGGTCAATATGTAAAGATTAAGTCATAAAATGAACAATGTTGAAAGAGAAATTAGGAAGGATTCAATATTTGAGGAAAGTTTAATACATAATTACATAAAATTAAACAACAAAAAATGTTCTAATAAAATTTGCTGGATTAAAATTTTGAATAGCTCTTTGTTATTTAAAAGTGCATATATGCCTACTTGCATGAATGAATATATTCATGCATATGCTAATTGAGAATACTGAAATAAATTGTGAAATATAATATATTATGAAATTTGCATAATTCGAAATACTATTTTCAATAGTGAGAAATGGTGTTTTTTTATATGTATGATTTTAAATGTTTATAGCGAATAAAACATGACATTTTAATAACTCTTAAAATTAGTTAAGTAATAAAACATGTAACTAAATAACCTTTAATTTTATAAAGCAGTAAAAATGGAAAAACAAAGGTAGGATTATAGGTCAATGTAAATCAGAAAAAGCACTTGGTATGGCCATTTTATAATTTAGCTGACATATTTGCAATTCTGACTATAAACCACTAGCAACTCCATCAATGTGTTATTCTAGTATTAATGTCTTCATTATTGAAAATTTGGGTTATAACCCAATTTCTCAGTGAATCATAATTAAAATCTCAATTTTTCATATTAAGAAACAAATTTATTAAACTCAAAGTAAATTAAACATCATTAAAATTAGTTAAAAGACACTTAAAAATGTGTTTCTTATAATAAAAAGACTTCACCGTATAAAAGCCAATTATGGCCAAAAAAGGCCAATTTTGGCCAAAAAAAGCCGGCTAAAATCAATAAAAGCCAGCCGGACTGGCTTTTTTAAATTTTAGCCGGCTTTTTTGCAACCCTGATCTGTCCACGCTCTAACTCTCGTAAATATACTCGGATTTTCATGCAATTGATAAAGCTCATTTAGGGTCACCAAAACATGTTTGGTATTGCATATGAAATATGTTCAATTAATGATTCATTTGCAGGACAGTCAAAAGAATTTCATTACATCATGGTATATGGGGAAAATTTATTTGGAGAGTATTTTAATGACATTACGCTATTTCAAATGCATTAATACTTATATAAATTACAGAATATCACTACGATCACGTTAAAACAGAGCATTCATGGTAATTTTTTATTAATTTACAGGAACACATTAAAGAAATCGGTACTGTCTTTGCGTCTTAATTGCTGGAGAGTATGTTTTAATATCTAATTTGCGCTTTTAAATTTAATTGGTTTTTTTGCATATTACTCTATATATATAAATTCTATACCTCATATACAGAGTTTCACAAAAGTATTACCATATCAATGTCCATATTAGAGGAAATTGCTGACGGGGAATTTTCAACCGAAATATGTATAGTTCTTAAATGAATTATATGTTAGAATTCTTACTGCTCTAACTATTTGCTCTATCTTTTTCGATTCTCAATGACTGTCTTCCAAATTTCACCACAAGGGGCACTGCTGTCGTTTGCATTAGTTCGATCGTAGTCACTTTACTACAGAGTTACCTCACTTTCATAGCCATACCTCTCTCCATTTGAAAGTATTTTTAGATTAAAAAGACTTTCCTATTCACCCTGTATATGTTTATAACAATTTTCCAATTAAAGTAATAATTCTGCAACATTTTGTCTTTTCAGTTGGTCCAAAAACTTCTAAAACATTGACTAATTAATGCCTCTGTATATTTGTTCACCAGTTCTGAAATATCACAATAAAATAAGCTAGTGGTGTTTTTATATCTCGCTCAAGAATTAACGGCTTATAAAATTGCCGATCTTTAATGTTATGCAGCGTATCTAATTTATTCACTGGGAAACCGTTATGCCTTTAATTCATTTCATCCTATTCGAGCAGTTTACAGAGAAATTTTAACACTTAACTGCGTAAAACCTTTGCTATATTTGCAGACAATTGGCGGAGCTTTCACTTAGAAAATTTCTCAGCTCTAAAGCTTCCATAGTGCTTACAATCATTTGTTAAATATCTTTCACTCTGAAAATATTTACTCCGAAATTTTACATTTAACTGCAAATAGAACTATGAGAATGTCTCGTTTATTTAACTTTAGTGATAAATTTCCGTTTTATTCCAGGGGAAATGTCGTGTTTCATAATTTTTCACTCTTTTAAACGCTTGGAAATATTTTATTGCTTCTATGTCGAGCATTTTTTAAAATGCTATTTATCATATTTCATAATTGTTTTTTGGGGGACTTAAAACTTGAGAGAAAGAAAGAAAAAAAAAATAAAGGGAGAAGAAGAAACTAACTTCTTGCGGAAAGGATTCCATTCATTAAAAACATTTCACCTCACAAAGGGACCTAAAAATTTAGTATAAATATAATGGTTCCAGGGATTAAAAAAAATTGCCGTGATTTTTTGCTTTTTACTCTTTTTTTTTAATGTAAATTAAATGAAAATTATTACTAATTAAATGTAAATTAAATTAAATAAATGAAAATTCTGACAATAATCGTCAATTGAATAAGTCGAAAATCCGTTATTCTCAAAATGAAGCAAAAACAAGAGGGGTTGTATCCATATATTCATTGATTAGTGTCAATATAGAATACACAATATGGGATGTACTACTGCATTTGGATAAAATCCCTCATTTTTTTGCTTCATTTTGGAAACAATGGATTTTGTCCTTTTTCTTTAGACGATTACTTTCAGAATTTTCAAGCTATGATTTTGAGACTTTTACAAAAGTTGCTCTATACATTTAGCTAACATAATATGCAAATGAAATTTTGATATCTTTGACGCATGCGCAGTAAAAAATTATATAGTAAGCCTACTCATTTTTCATACAATTTTTATTATTTTTTAATTCTGATTACAGGGTACTGTGTGCAATGTTGTTTGTCATATTTTCTGAAAAAAATATTATTTTATATTAAGAACTCTGAAAATTATAATGGAAAAACTTGGAAAAATTTGGGACCATTTTTATAAAAACCTTAATTACTCTGCGAGTGTGCATGCTATTTGCATAAAAATGAACACAGTGTATTACAATAAGGCATTCAATCATAATCTAGAGTTTGAGTGCTTTTGCTACATTAGTTTTGACAGGGTTATTCAAAAGATATTCATTCTTTTTTAATTTGTTGACGGTCCCCTATGGCGTTTCGGTAAAAAATCTTCACGGAGATGTATGACGTATACTATTATATTTATACATTAAGAGTTTCGAGATGATTCCTCATGTATTTTTCTAGATATTTAGTAAAATGTCTAAAATCGCAAGTGTCCTATAATCAATGGCAATATAGTGTATATCAGGAGCGGCAAATTCGCGAATTTTCTCGATCAATTTCGAAAAAAGCGCAAATTCTTTCGATTAGACGTTATTTTGCTCTCCTGTTTTAGCAATTTTTACTTACACTTACATTCCTCTTTGAAGAGCTTCAGGAGGGGGGGGGTCATGACCCCCATGACCCCCCCCCCTTGGATCCGCCATTGCTAAAGTCTTAAGTTATGTATTTTAGTAAACATTGTATACATACAATGAATAAAATTGACCTTTTTATAAATATATTCTTGAAACCAAACATTTAGATGTTGGTTTTTTTAGGGGATGTGAGAGAGCAAAATGTTAAACAAAATATCTCTCTATGAGATCATGGAGTCTCTTATATTATCACCCAAAGATCACTGCGGAAAAATATAAACTGCAACAGCGTAAAAACTTTGCATTCAAAACTGAATTCCAGACATGTGCCGAAGGCCGCATAATGTCTCATCAAACCCCGAGTCAAAATGCAAGAAACAATTGTTGGACAGAATTTACAGCCATCCTCACATCCCATACATGCGCCGTTTTCTAGCCATATCTCTTTCTATACAAGATACTTATTAAGGAAGTTAAGTCTTATTAGTCTTAAGATACTTGTTAAAGTCTTAAGCTATGTATCTTATTAAGCATAGTAAACATAAAATAAAAATAAAAGTTAACTTTATATAAATATATTTTTAAATCCAAACATTTAGATGTTAATTTTTTTAGCGGGATGTGAGAGAGCAGAACGCTAAAAAGAAACATCCCTCTAAAAGATCATGGAGTCTCATATATTATTACCTAAAGATCATTGCGGGAAAATATAAACTGCAACTGTGCAACAACTTTGCATTCAAGACCGAATTCTAGACATGTTCCGAGGCCGTAGAATGTTTCATCAAACCCCGTGTCGAAATCTCAAAAACATTCGCTGGATGAATTTATAACCATCCTCACATCTCATACATGCGCCGTTTTCTAGCCATATCTCTCTCTAAACAAGATACTTATTAAAGAAATTAAGTCTTATTAGTCTTAAGATACTTGTTAAAGTCTTAAATTATGTATCTTTTTAAACACAGTAAACATAAAATGAATAAAATTTACCGTTATATATACATTCTTGAAACCGAATATTTAGATGTTAATTTTTTTAGGAGATGTGAGAAAACAAAACATCTCTCTACGAGATCATGGAGTCCCTCATATGATCACTCAAAGGCCACTGCGGAAAAAATATAAAATGCAACTGCGCAACAACTTTGCATTCAAAACCGAATTCCAGACACGTGCCTAGGGCTGCAGAATAACTTACGAAACTCCGTGTCAAAATGCCAGGAACATTTGTAGGACAGAATTTACAGCCATCCTCACATCTCATACATGCGCCGTTTTCTGGACATATCTCTTCCCAAGCGAGATCTTATTAAGGAAGTTAAGTATTATTAGTCTTAAGATACCTTTTAAAGTCTTAAGTTATGTATTTTAGTAAACATTGTGTACATACAATGAATAAAATTGACCTTTTTATAAACATATTCTTAAAACCAAACATTTAGACATTAATTTTTTTAGGGGGATGTGAGAGACCAGAACGCTAAACAAAACATCCTTCTACACCCAAAGACCATTGCGGAAAAAATATAAACTGCTACCGCGCAACAACTTTGCATTCAAAGTCGAATTCCAGACATGTGCCGAGGGCCGCAGAATGTCTCATCAAACCCCGTGTCGAAATCCCAGAAACATTCGCTGGACAGAATTTACAGCCATCCTCACCTCCCATACATGCGCCGTTTTCTAGCCATATCTCTCACTAAACAAGATATTTGTGTTCTGGCTCACGTTGTACATTTCAGGAGAAGCGTAAAGTGGATAAGGACCGATCGGGAAGAACAGCTGCATGGACTCAGGAGTCGGAATGTTTCCGCATGGACGGATTTAGAAGCTGTACAAATATCTGGCAAAGAAAAATCAAAAGGAAGGACTCGAAATCGTGAGGGGTTTTGATAAAAGCGATACAAAGACAATCAATAAAAAGTGACAAGAAATAATTCTTGTGTTATGAACTTCGGGAAAGTTGTCAATACAGAAACGGACATTGACCGTCATACAAGCTTTCTTGATCTTATCTATAAAAATTTCTTTCTTCCAGAAACTTTTTAACATTTAATCCCGTGATTGTTTTTCTGTCTTAATTTTGTTACTTGTACACGTTTTTCTTTGATATTAACAGTAGTAGTATAATAACAAGAGCTTTCTTCATACCTTCCGACGCTTTAAGCCTGATTTCTTTTGGGGTGACTCATTGCAATTTTTTTTTCATTCATTTTTTAATTTTTTTAAGTATCTCACCGGAAAAAATGTATTATTTAAATGCATTTTAAACAACATTTAAATAAGACGTATGATATCTTCACAGTCTATCACAACAATGTTGAAAAGTCACATTTTCACTCTCTTAAATTTAATCTTAAAAATATTCAATTAAATGTATTATTGTTACCATTATTATTATTAAAAAATCAATTTAAAGTTATTTTAACTCATTTAAGTTTTTATTCAATTAGTCTAATTTTTGTTTCTCTCTTTATTTTTTTTTTATAGCACAATTTGTTGTTCGCGTATAACTCCGGAGATTTCGGCATCATATTTGCCGCTTTTTACTCATACTTCAAAAACTATTTGGAATTCTTTTTAAAATAGAGTAGATTTAAATTTTGATTGAATTAGAATAAAGCAGCTCATAATAAATATAAATCTTAAAAAAAAAAAAAAAAAAAAAAAAAAAAGTTGCAATTCATATATATGTTGCATATTAATTTCATAATTCGTAATATAAAATTTTTAAAATTATAAATTCAGTGTATTTATGTTTGAGTTTTTTAATATAACCAAACAAACAAACAAACAAAAATAAAGCACATTAAAGTTTTAATTTCAGAATATATTAATAAAAATATGAAAATGTAATTTAACATTGAAAGCTTTAAAATTTCAATGTTAATGATTCAAAATATCACTCAAATGACTTTAAATTTCGTTTTTAAATGTAGTTTAAACAAGAGGATTAAAAATGTATAGCCATAACTGGATGTTGCCGCTAAAAAAACTAAATTTGGTCTGTTTTGTTTTTGTAGATGGCCCAAAGCCAATTTTATATGTATCATTTAAAAGCAGATTTTATTTCCAAACGTTTGATATCAGTAACTTTCCTTTATTATAATTAGTTCCACAGTTAGTAATGGATGTTTACTCCCCCCCCCCCTCCACGACTAAAGAACTCCTGGTAATTTCGTCAAGCTTCTTTGAGGAATGAGGATACATAGATTATTGTCAAATTCTGTATAAATTGTATTATGAAAGCACTTTAAAAAAAATCTTTTTTTTTTTTTTCATTAATGTTTTGCAAAGAAAAAGATATAATATCTGATATCAAATGTGGCTCTATTTGATTAAAGTTTGCAACTTTATGTTTCTTTTTTCTAAGGCATAATTTTGACAACAAAGACACTGAAAAAATATTTAAAATTCGCTCCATGTGACTACTAGAATTTTAACAAAAAATATTTCAGTACCCAAAAGAATCTCCCGAGATGCTTTTGGGAGGAAAAGTTTTGAAGAGAAATATGAAAAATAACTCGATATTCTTTCCATTTTTGAGTGCAAAATAGAATAAATATGGTCTTCAGAACCTACAAGAGCTTTTATTTATTTATTTTGAAATATATTTATCTCTGTATATATGTAAAAAATTATAAAAATCAGACCTATTAATTAGTTTTTTAATAAATCGCCCCTCAATTTGGATACGGGCCTCATGACTAATAGTCACAGGTTTTACAGGGCAGCAAGAAACTTAAGTTTATCGTGTTAATTTAACTAAAACACATGGCCCTTTTTAACTGGTATACCTAGGGAGATGAGAAATTTCAGATGTATATCTACGCACTTGCTCTCGGGAAACCATGCTGTAATGACCTGTGAAAGGATTTTCCTAAGTTTTTAGAATGTTTAAATAAATCTTAATTAATGCTAATTCCTTGAAGTCTGTCGTTTTATGAAAATGCGACATATATGTGTGTGTGAAATGCTACTCTAAACCATACAATATGTAATGGCTAATGCTTGATATACCATTTACCAAGAGGGCTCATTCTTAGTATAATCAGTCATGCGTAATGACTGCACAGTGGTAAAGCAAAAAATTAATTGTGTGGAAATGTTTCCCGCTCAAATCAAACATAACCGCCGTCCTTTTAAAAACAAATTTATTCGTGTTTCACATCAGAGTAGGGTCATTCCATGTCAAATCAACCAAAAAAATTGAATATTCAACCTGACCATTTCCGATTTCAATGAAACTGCTAGGGATCACTTTCTATGATGATACAAATTAGATCATATTTTTATTTTTTGTTTATCGCTTTAAATTTTTATACAATTAATTATTTAAATTTTGAAAAATTATCATTTTTTGACTTGCATAAATATTTTCAATTTTAAATTTCTCAAGTTCTATCAACATAGAAAATTTTATGACCTATCATTTCAAAGAGGAGTTTATAAGGTTTAATTTGATATGCAAGTTGACTATGTATAATTAAAACAAATAAAATTTTAAATTTTTTAAAATTTAAAATTTGAAAATTTTTTAGATAGTCATTTTTAAAATTTTTGAAAAAATTGTATGTTTGTTGTAATATTATAAGCTTTAAATTCTGAAATTTTTAGAGTGGGATCTCAATGGGATCAAGAGTTATGAAATAAAAGCTGAAAATTACCATACAAATCATAGATAAATAACAAAATAGACAGAATTAAATTGCTATTTTAATGGTAATTTTTGCTTTTATTTAATAACTCCTAATCCCATTGAGATCCCACTCTAAAAATTTCAGAATTCAAAGCTTATAATATTACAACAAACATACAATTTTTTCAAAAATTTTAAAAATGACTATCTAAAAAATTTTCAAATTTAAAATTTAAAAAAATTTAAATTTTTATTTATTTTAACTATATATAGTCGACTTGCATATCAAATTAAACCTTATAAACTCCTCTTGGAAATGAGTGGTCATAAAATTTTCTATGTTTGATAAAACTTGAGAAATTCAAAATTAAAAATATTTATGCAAATAAAAAAATGATGATTTTTCAAAATTTAAATAATTAATTGTATAAAAATTTAAAGCGATAAACAAAAAATAAAAATATGCTCTAATTTATATCATCATAGAGAATGATCCCTAGCAGTTTCATTAAAATCAGAAAGGGTCAGGTTGAGTCACTGGTTGATTTGGCATGGAATGACCCAGTAAGCAATGACCTAGTAAGCAGTCACTAATACTTCGTTTTAAATTTCAAACTGATGTAAGATGCCGCAATTATAAGACAGAAAGCTATTATTACAACAACAGAACTTCACTTATTAAAATTTTAAATCGAATGGATAACAGGGTTATGTTTAACAGTTGAAAAGAATGTAGAATTCTGCTTCTCAAGTCAAAGTAGTCGCGTTATATATCAAAGTGCGCACGAATACAGGGTTTTACTGCAACGTTTAACATTACCAATTACTTTTTAAGAAAGCGGGAATTTGATCAATATGAAATTGAAAGAGGCGAAAAAAGAAAATAAGTTTTCCAGTCGGAGATAAATAATGGACGCAATCAGTCTCTAGCGTCGTTCGCAGGGAACTGTGAGTAATGTAAAGATGTTTTAAAAGGTTAATAAAAGACATTAGAAACAGTGAAAGAGTAAAATAAAGTAATGGTGTTTTAGGGAAAGTGTTGCTTTTAACAGATTAAAGTTTTTTTAGAATATGAAAATAAATATGTTAAGCTATTATTAAAAGACGGGCAAAACTTAGACTTTATAAGAATTTGGAAATATTTATTGGCAAAAAATTTTAATTAATACATTATACATGTGTACGCCTATTTTTTATCATAATTTCCAAAATTTTTGCTCGTGAAGACAATTTTAACTGAAATAATAGGAACATTCATTACGTTATCTTTCACAGCAATTTGAATATGCAGAATTTTCAAGAACTGCATTCTGGCGTAAACTAAATGGATTTAAAATATTAAGTACTATACCTCAGTCAATCATATGCAGCATAACATAAAAATGTTAAGTTTTTTTTTTTTTTTTTAAATTTAATTTTTTTACTTACATGTAGAAGAGATAAAGCAAAATTTCCAGTTAGAGAGTTTTAGAACACCCTTTAATTAGACCGAAACGACATTTGGTCCATACGGATAAGATAAACCTTTGCTTGCATACCCAAAAATATACGAAATCGATCCACTCCCTATTGTGTAAGCGTTTGAAAGAAACAGCCAGAATTACGAAAAAATTCGCACAATTTATTGCAGAAATGCGTATATCAATGCATGTCGACAACATCGCACCAAAATATATATATATATATATATATATATATTTTAGAATAAAAACGTTCGCACATTCGGATTAAAATTATCATCTGCCTTCGAAAAGTTTATACTATGAGATCATGCTGTTTGTATCAAGCGAGCGCTAAGACCTTTTTAATTACAATTTTAAGTGCATTGGAAAGTAAAGTTTTACAGACGCTTTAGTACAGTACACTGTAATTGGAGCACTTTCGAAATTCAAATACGGAAAATTTTCCGTGTTTAAAAATCGGCGATAAAAGATTAAATATTAAGCAAACTGTTCTCGTCGCTAAGGGGACAATATAATAATAATGATCGAGGAACTGGACATAAATCCCAAAAATTCAAGACTGCAAAAGGTGATTGGTAAGAATTATGCGGAATATAAATGATCAGAAAAAAAAAAGTAGTTCAGCAACTTTCTCAGAAATGAAAAAGAAAAAACATATATTCGTTGCAAAAACATATGAATATGTACTTAATTTTCGAGAAGTGCGAGTGGTTAAAAATTTTTTAGATTCATAAATTTAATTTAATACCAAGTATACAGTGTTTACTGACTTCATTCTATTGTGGATTACAGGTAGAGAACAAGTAACTATTGCAAAAAATTTCAAAGAAATTCATCTAATAATTCATTTGAAAACTAAGCAATAATAGAATATGTACACATATCCTTTGTTTCAATTCAAAAGCAGTCATCTAGACTGCAATAGATGATTTAGTAAAATTATGAGAAATACATAAATAAACAACAGAAAATAAAAGTAGTTCAGCAACTTTCTAAGAAATAAAAAAGAAAAAATATTCATTCGTTAGGAAAGCATATTAATATGCACTTAAATTTCGAGAAATGCGAGTCGTTAAAAATTTATTAGATTCATAGATTTAGTTTAGTATCTAGTAGTTATATTATTTTAGTATATAGGGTTTAATGATTTCATACTATAAAAGATTACGAGTAGAGCAAGTTATTATTGCAAGCAACTTCAAAGAAATTCATCTAATAATGTACATGAAAATTAAGCGGTCATAGAATATTTATATATATATATATATATATATATATATATATATATATATATATATATATATATAAATCCTCTGTTTCAATTCGAAAACAGGCGTCTAGACTGTAATTGATGATTTAATAAAATTATGAGAAAAACATAAATAAACAACAAGGGAAAAAAAAAAGTAGTTCAACAACTTTCTAGGAAAGGAAATGGAAAATGTGTATGAAATCATATTAACTTATATTGATATTGCACATGACTTTTTAGGAATAAAGTTATTATACAAGGTTTGTACGAAATAGTTTCGAAAATAATTGTAACATAAATTCTAGTTTTTTATTTCTAAGCATTTTCGCAAAAGTTCGTATAATAATCGTAACAAATTTGATTTTTTCGAAGAAAATGTTTTAAAGAAAGCTTTACAGGAAATAATTCCAAATATCTTTAAATTAATATATTTTAATTTCCAGAAAATAATTAGTTTAATATATAGAAAATAATGTTTACTATTTTTCATTGGAACAAAAATTATTATTATTGTTATTATTTTAACCCTTTCAGGGGCAAGGTATTTCTGCTCCAAAAATGTTCAAATAATTGACTCACACCACAATTTAAGAACAAACTTATTTGAAAATAATCAAGAGCTGTTTTTCGCGCATATTATAAAATCGAAATTGTATTTAAATTTTACTGGTGCCAGTTCGCAATTAGAAAAGTAATATTCTGTGTTTGCAGACTGCAAACACCGCCCCTGAAAGGGTTAAATCATTCTTTTCAGAGTAGAACAGTAAAATACACAAATATCTTAATAAAGTATTACTAAAAATATGTGCTCCCTTATTAAAAAAAAAAATAAAAAAAAATAAAAATAAAAAAAATAAAAATAAACGAAGATTTATAAGATTTTTCTGTTTGGAGGTAGAGAAAACTCAAATAGCATCAAAATAGCAAATAAAGCCTTTGTGCAAAAATGTTTAAAGATAAAAAACCAACGATTATAAATGCACAAATAAAGTAAGAAAAGGTAACAAACAGCCGTTTCGAATCTACAATGGAGATTCTTCATCAGTGCAAAACTCAGCGAGCTAGAAAGAAGCAAAACTGAGCCAAAGTTGAGAACTGAGTCTCAGTTTTGCTTCTTTCTAGCTCGCTGAGTTTTGCACTGATGAAGAATCTCCATTGTAGATTCGAAACGGCTGTTTGCTACCTTTTCTTACTTTATTTGTGCATTTATAATCGTTGGTTTTTTATCTTTAAACATCAAATAGCATCGTTCCTTATAATGGACAAATCAGAATGGAGATTTTTCCTATTTAGTCTACAGATTTTTAAACAATGAATTGAAATGAACATTTTTAATTTTCTGCCCAATAGCAAAAGATTAAAAAATTGTAAAAGACGCTTTTCGAGAAGGAGTTATAATACTGAAGCTCATGTCAAACAAATTCACTCAGAATAATTGAAAATGATGATAAATTGTCCAAATTTAATACAAAATAGTGGAGAATGTAAAAAATTCATTTGTATAAAGATATAATATAGCATTATCACGAAAAGTATTCCATTAAATATCGAAATGTAAATTTAATGTTACCTTTATTTTTCTTAATCAAAATAGCGTAAGTACAACTATCTGACAGATATAATTAATACTGTAACTCTCTCTGTTCTCGTCCTTTCCAACAATGAACAATAGGAAATTGCACGTCAAACGTAGCAAATGAGATGCGTTCGTACTATAACGACGTTTTAAAATATTTAGATCTTGGAATAATAGTATACAGTACTTCGCATGCAGCATAGTGTTCGAAATCTTTTGCGTGGCACTGTAAATATTATCTACTTTTTATTATGCAGGAAGCAGCTTGTAGTAAACCCCAGTAACGTATATCAATTTTATAAAATATGAATTTGTTTAATATAATTAAAGAGCATCCCAAACAATGTTTTCTTTCAATACCATTATGTAATGGAATACTTTTGTGCGGTTCTGTGGATGAATAAAAAATGTCCTTTGTACCATAGATTGTGCGAAATGCATATTTTAGTACATACATTATAGAAACATATCAATTCTAATGTGTTCGAAAGAGAGTAATACTAAAATGCATTTGAAGCTATTTTTTGTCAATGGCCGTAATGTAACGGAATACTTTTTATTGTCCCTGTAATTGAACTATACATCCAATTTTCATAAAATTTGAAATGACAAAATTATGCAAAAAGTATATATTTTAAATTTCAATTTTGGTTCGGTAGTTTTTGCGTTGTTATATGCGACAGACAGACGGACGGATGGACTGAACGATGACTATAGGTGCTACATATGCACATAATTACAAATATACCTAAAAAGTACAAGAAGATGTAGGTGCAAAGCCACGAAAACCACCCAGGTTTTGGAGTCAATGAAATGCGATGTTGGTGGGTCTCTATCAAATAATAAAAAAAAGCCCCCGATGTACCACCCCTTTAGAATCCCTTTTCCAGCACTGACAGAAAAAAATATAAATATTTTCGATGCCCTAGAATACATACATAATCATATAAATTCGTATTTAGATAAATTAATAAATAAATGAGGCCACAAGAAGCCAAGAGATACAAGTGAGAAAATTCAGATTTGGAGTAAATTTAGATCAAAGATGAACATCAATTGTAACTGACTGAATTAAAATGTGAAACTGATATTTATTTCATAACAGTCTTTGAATTCTTAGATTCTATAACTATAGAAGAAAAGAGGATACAATATATATGTATTTTTTTAATTTAAGTAGAGATTAAAGAAGTTGCTAAGCAGTTTAAAGGGCGTAAATTAGCTGACCTCAAGAACTCCGCAATATAATAAAAAATGTATTTATATTTCATTACTTTTCGGAGTACTTTTGATTGTCCCTGTAATTGATCAATGCATCCGATTTTCATAAAATTGGAAATGACTCAACAAAATATGTAATAATTACGTATTTCAAATTTCAAACGATTAAAATGCGTTTGAAACTTTTTTTTTTTCATTCACCGTAATGTAACGGAATACTTTTGATTGTCTCTGTAATTGATCTATGCATCCGATTTTCATAAAATTTGAAATGACTCGATAAATTTATGTAATAATTATATATTTTAAATTTCAAGCGACTCGATTGGGTAGTTTTTGCATTGTTATATGCGGACAGACTGACTGAACGACAACTATAGGTGCTACGTATTTACATAGTTACGAACGCACCTAAAAAAAGTAAAAAAAAAAAAAAACATATTTCATATCAGTAATAAAAATAATAAATACTAAATAATAACAATAGTAAATGTTAAATATAGAATAATACTTAATTTTCATCGTATAAACACACAACGCGGCATTATACATGTAAATATTTAATTAAATATCGAATAACAAACTTATTATGCCCTGTCACGTTTCTTGATCTCTATCGCTCAGGTACAACAACCTGATGAACCTAATTATTTCATTAATCCCCCCCTCCTTTCCCCGAAGAGAAAAAAAAGGAACAAAACCTCAAAAACGTCCCAGGTTTGGGAGCAAATGAAAACCGAGTAAGCGCAGGTGTTTCCATTTTATAATTCCCAATGCATCATTACATAATAATTCATCAAGATGTCTCAAATGCTTGATGCCTTCGTACAAGTATACTTGACATGCAGGTGATTCGATAATGTATACCAATCACCTGCCTTTTGGTACTCTTCTCTTAACTATTATTATATGGAGGTCTTAGTGAAACATATATTTGTTTTACTTAAGCGACAAAGATTATATTGTCATTAATCCAAGTCATTTACAGGGCAATGATACTCTAAAGTAATGTTGATTGCAAAAACAAACATACGTTCGTTGAGATGTATTATTGCCCATGATAAGATAAAAGGACGCCGAAGGGCGGGGGACTAGAAAAGACAAATAGAATTGTAAATATAATTTTCATTTGTTAGATGACACCTGTAATATTTAGTGACAGAACGAAGTACAACTATTTATAGTAGAGTAGGTGGGCGTAAATAAACGCATTGACCGATTTAATCGTTAACAGGTGTGACAGAAATTGCATTTAATTACTGTGAAGTGGTCTGTGAGACCGCCCCCATCGGAAGATAAACAAAAGTCACAATGACTTATAAAAACATCTAACTCACGGCAACATTAAAAAAATTCTGCAAAATTACAAAGCCAAAGATGTGCACTTAGTTCATTAGACCTCGTCTCAAGTAAACATGAATTCAATCAACCAAAAAACTATTGCATCGAAATCAAGAATAATATTCTAGGCTTTTTTAAGTGCGGGAGGAAACGTTAATTCTTTCCAATATATATTGCTACTTATATATATATATATAAAAAACTTATAATTCCAAAAAAACCTTTGACATTAAAAATTATGTTTCTATTTTGCCCTAACAAGTTGAGTAACTCAATCGCTTCTCTTTCTTACTTGCCACCATAAATAGTTTCCCATGACTCAAAGCACAGTTGATGCAGCAGGAATGTAAACACCACAGGGGGTCCTCAAGTTAATCTGATGGTTTCAGACATTAAGCAGACGTTAACACGGAATATTATAAGCTATGGTTTTCTTTTTATTGTATCTCCGCCACCAATCGAATGCATCTCAGGTGGCGGCTTCAAGCCCCATGTGATCTGTGAGATATGTTATGGGTCTTTAAGCTGACATATTCCCACGTGGTGCACTAATCAATGAATATTGATTTTGTCTGTGCATGAAAGGGCGCACGGAGTTGTTTTGGATTTTCCTGCAGAGCACAGCATACCGTTTATGAAACTGCTGCTTGATAATCAGAAGTTACAGTCGAATTCGGTTATTAGACTGCTGCATCAAGTTGGGTCGTTCGATTTTATCCGAGCCTGACCCGACTCGTGGTTTGGTCGAGTCGGTTAATGCTTATGCGGGTTAAGTTCGGATTGGGTTTTGAGCTTTGAGTCTTGCAGATAGGGTTCATATTAATCCGATTTTTCAAAAGATACTACAGAATATTTTTACATATGAAGAAACATGATGAGAGCATATGATTTATAATGAATATATAATATGAATGAATTGAATATGAATGAGAGCACAGCACTGTTTATGAAACTGCTGCTTGATAATCAGAAGTTACATTCGAACTCGGCTATTGAACTGCTGCATCAAGTTAGGTAGTTCGATTTTATCCGAGCCTGACCCGACTCGTGGTTTGGTCGAGTGGATTGATGCTTATATATTTGTTGCGGGTTAAGTTCGGATTGGGTTTTGAGTTTTGAGTCTTGCAGATCGGGTTCATATTAATCCGATTTTTCAAAAGATAATACAGAATAGTTTTACGTATAAAAAAAACATGATGAGGATATACACCAAAAATTAGTCAGATTCAGTTAATATATCAAGGTCTAACTGAATCTAAAGTTCTGTAATTTTCCATTCATTAATTCTTGAGAGAGAGCTCCCACAAAATTTCTGTCACATACAGACACACAGAGTGACAGACAAACTTACACACAGACATTTTCTAAAACCTATCAAATCGCATTCAGGATCTTCTAAAATGTACAACTCCACCTTAAACCGTAAGTTGAAATTTTTCAAGAAACCGATACTTTCTTCTTGTAAAGATAGAAGAAAATAAAAATGCTTGAATAACAATCATACAGTAAACATTTCAAAATCTTAATAAAACCTGAACCAATAATATTATGTGAAAGAACTTTTAGAAAGTATATTTCAGAAGTTACGTGCTTTGTTTTTATATAAATAGATAAATATTTATATAAAAAAAGTAAATATTAGCTGCGTGCCATAACCCAAAACATCGACAGAAAGTCAATAATTTTGACATAACACACACACCAAAACAACATTAATTCCTTAGGGAATTTACCTATGCATTATTATTAGACACATGTCTCCTCATAAATAATATTATGATCGTATTTTGTTGCGATATGTAAACATATGGTGGGTTTTTCAATTATAAGAATCCAAGCTCTTAGTTATTAAAATACAGTAGTCAAAATGTTATGCATTCATAAAAAAAGGTATGAAAATTTAATTCTGAATACCGAATTTCTAACTCTGTTTATGTAAATAACATTTATTAAGACAATTACACTGATGGTAAAATATCGTGCAGAAGTAACAATCTTGACAGAAGCGAAATAAGGGTTTCTATCCTAAAATTCCAGATAATTAATCTTGGAAACATTTGACAGGGCGCACGATACATCAGCATAGCACCTTATAACTAAGGCTAAACAATTAATGAAGTAATTTCCTTGGGTAATTTATGCTCAACAAAACCTGTAATACACAATCAAAGAGCGTTATGCTTAGAGTCACATTATCACAAGACGAGAAGAGGACAGGCAATTGATAAAAGTCTCTAAATTAATGAGGGTAATTAAATATCATTTTTGTTTCCTCGGGTGGAATTTAATATGTAAATACACAATAATTGTAACCAGTAAAAGCTATTACGATTTTGTTCATTAGTGACAGATTAGTTTTTATTAGAATTCGACAAAATAAATAAATAAACAAATAAAAAGTTTTTAAACATTAAGGGTGTTCTCAACTGCGCCGCTCAACAAGCGCAAAACGTTTTGACACATTTACAAATTCATTTTTTAACGGAAAGATATAAAATTGAAAGGGCTGACTATGGAAGCGATTTCAAATCGAACTGAATTTTCCATTTTTTGATCAATAAATTACCTTTCGAGTTCTAAACTATTTCGATCACGTGATCACCCATTTTTCTTCTGATTTTCGACCAGCTTTTCTGCTTTCGTCGGGAAATGTGTTCAAAAATGTCATTTTTGAAGATTTTTTTATGGAAAATCTATTGTATTAAAAAAAAAAAAAAAAAAAAAAAAAAAAAAAAAATTGAGTGCAGTTAGACAATTTCTGAGTAACAACACCTTCTAGTTTCATGCATTTCCGAACAAAAATAAATTAAAACTTATGTCACAAAGTTGCCCTTTTTGATTGAAGAACACCCTTAACCCCTGCGCTGCGTGACGGGAGACTTTTACGAAATTTTCAATATTTCGTCACCGGTTTTAAAAATTAGAATTTTGTGCCTTATTGAATTCAAACAATGCTCCAATTAAATAAGGCAAATTTTATAGTAAAATTTTACTGGTGGATAAACGAGGACTCTGGGCACATGCGGCACTTATACAGGTCTCTCTTTCCCAAGAGGTTAAAAAACACATTGGTTATGTACATGTTTCAATTTTAATACATGTTTATTGTTTTAGTTTTTAAATGCAAATAAGGTAAGATTATTCAACTTCTAGTTATTCATTAGAAACGCAATGATTTTCGTTACTTTTCCTTTAGAGCCCGATTGTATGTGTTTTGCCCTCTCTATGTATTGCGTTTATTATAATTTTACGCTTGCAATTTGTACATAATGAACGATGTAACTGACATGAAACATATACGTCATAAACTGTATTCAAATAAGCAGTTACGAGTATTATTGGCAGATATAAAAAATAATCAACGATGATATATTTAACTTTTAACTTATGTGGCAGAAAATGTAACATAACTAGTGTGAAGTGGCCTGTGAAATCACAAAATCGAAAGATGAATAAAATGCATGATATACTCATAGGATGGTTTTTTTGTACTAAAACTTTTGTACAGGACTGTTATAATAAACATTAAACTATTTAAAAGCCTCTGGTGATAGTACTAAAGTTCTAAACGAAACAAACTCCGATATTGTTTGTAGTTAAACTGAAAATTACAAATTAAACTATAAAAATTGAAAGAAACAGTTGTCTGTGAGACCGGTAACATTAGTTAAAGGTTAAATATATTTTGCTTTTTTATTGATTAGTTAATTATTTTACACACATGTTTTTCCCAAAGAAGCAAGCTCCCATTCAAACAGATTTCGCCAAAAATTCTAAATAATATTTCACTTAGCATTTATACAGTAGTTCAGAACGAAACTAGGCGGATGTGCCAACCTCAAAATTTTCTTCTTTGTTGAGAACGTTTTCATTTGCATTGCCTTTAACTCCCTGACTGCTCAGCAAAAGGGCAAAATTGTAATGTTATTTTCTCTGAACATACTTAAAATGCTTAAAAAAATGATATTTTCCCAAAATGATATAAATTTTTTAACATGTATATTAGAATTCATAGTATTAATCGTAAGTTATTTTTAACCGACTTCCAAAAAGGAGAGGAGGTTATCAATTCGACGCGTATGTATTTTTTTTTTTTTTTTTTTTTATGTATGTTCACCGATTACTCCGAATCTATTCAACCAATTTCTGTTATTTTTGTTTTAAATGAAAGACGATGCTCTCGAATTGGTACCACTTCCGTTTCATAGAAATTGGTTCAGTACTTTTTTAGTAATTAGGCAAAAACTAATAAAATTAGTGATTTTTCGCTAATTTAAAGTGTTGAATACGTTCGCTGACCGCAGTGTGGATAGCATGGCCGAGAGGTCTAAGGCGTTACATTGAAGCTCGGTTTCTCGAAAGAGAGCGTGGGTTCGAACTCCACCTCCGACATAATTTACATCCATGTAAACTTTACAATTTTTTTTTTCCGTATTACAATTTTTATTATTAACCGGCTTCAGAAAAGGAAGAGGAAGTTATCAATTCGACGCGTACGTATTTTGTTTTCTATGTATGTTCACCGATTACTATCCAACCGATTAATTTGGTTTTTGTGTTAAATAAAAGAGACCTCTCTCGAATTGGTACCACTTTCATTTCATTGAAATTGGTTCAGTACTCTTTTATTAATTAGGCAAATTTTAATAAAATTGATGATTTTTCGCAAATTAAAAATAACATGGACTTTGATTAAGCTCGCCGATTGGAGCGCAGTCATTATGACCCAGTGATTTAAGGAGCCAGATTTAAGCTCTGGTGCTGGAAAGAGAGCATGCGTTCGAACCCCACTCCTGACAAAATTTACGTCCATGGATAATTTACAATATTTTTTCCCTATTTTAATTTTTATTGACTGATTTAAAAAAATCGTTAACTTTTAACTAAAAAGAGAAAAATAAACTTTTCTACCAAAAATTGAACCGACTTCAAAAACTACTACAAAGTGAAAAATAATTTTTTTACATAATAGTAATAAGAAATTAAATTAAGAGCATAGTAGTTACCATGGGTATTATTATATTTATGTACATTAATTTGATTTTTTGGAGTCGGTGCCAGCTAAGCCAATTTCAAAAATTAAATTAAGTATCCAATGCAAATCCTAAAAGAATAAAGGCTTGGCTGGCACCGACTCCAAAAAATCAAATTAATGTACATAAATATAATAATACCCATGGTAACTACTATGCTCTTAATTTAATTTCTTATTACTATTATGTAAAAAAATTATTTTTCACTTTGTAGTAGTTTTTGAAGTCGGTTCAATTTTTGGTAGAAAAGTTTATTTTAATTGGCTTATATATGTAGAATTATATTAATTTATATATTTCATATATTGAAATAAAGCGTACAGCTTAGTGAACGGATATATGAGTTCGCGGCAGTCAGAAGGTTAAAGGAATGGTGAATGATTAACTAATCTTGTTCATCTTATGTTACTATCATTTCTGTATGAAACTGGCTTTATCACCATTATCTCTGAGCGAAAGAAAACAATATATGAAATGAAATGCATACATACGTAATACATAAGATTCCGGATTACTTTACAGTTTTCATTGTTACAATTACCTGAAGTAGACAACTTTGAGATGCAATTACACCGATTCCAACAATTCTACAACCATGAAATTAGTGGATACGACTTGAACCTTTTATATCTAGTAGAATCACTTGTTGGAAATGTCATTCTCTTGTCAAAAACAGCCCGCGCTATTGAATCAGGAGGACAGATGAACCTTATGAACTGTTTTTAACAATGCAAATTATGAATGAAAAATCTTAATTTGAGTTTTAGAAGCATGAATGGCTCAGAATGTCATCTGAGAGTCTATCTATTACCTTAGAAAGGTTAAAATAGTAATAAGCATTGTTGGATTAGCTAACAGTACGCACCTTATCTTTTATCGACAGCTTAGGTTTCTTTCTTTTTGAAAAGCAATTTTTTTTTCTTTTTAAAAGCGTTACGGAATAATTTTGTTATAACAGTACGAGATAAGATAGAAACAATTGTTACATGTTATTTTAGCGCAAGATTCTGCCATACTACTTTCCAATTCCCTAACAGGTAAAATAATAAAACCCTCAGAAATAATGAAAAATAATTTGTTTTTGTGATTCTTAAACAAACAAAAATTTAAGATGGTGAAACAAAATAAATAAAAGTTGAAAAGCTAAAGAAGTAGGCTAAAACCACCCCAGTCATTCAGCTCTAAAAGTAAGAGGATTTAATAAGGAAGAATCATATTCCGCCAATCAATTAAAGAAAGTTATTATATTTAAGATGGTTATTTAAGAGTTTAAAAAATGCCTACGAATAAAAGAAAATTCCTTTTTATGTTTTTTAAACATATAAAATTTAAAACTGGTAAAGCAATAATATAAAAATTAAATGTAAGAAAAAAAAAAAAAAAAAAGATAAATGTTACTTAACTGTAAATGTAGGAGAAGGAAATTAATGTTGAATTATGAATTATTATTTTGAACAGTATTTGAATAAAAAACAGAATTAGATATCGAATCTCATTTGCGCATTTAGTTATAACTCTTATTCTATGTAAAAAAAATATAGATTGCTGTCTCCTATGTTAATTCTGAAACGAGCTGGTAATAGACATCGTAACTAAAATAACTATTACAAAATTGTAGCTGGAAAAATAATCATTCACAACACCCCGTATTTCTTCGTCTCTTTCTTTTTCTTCAAATTTCAACAAAACTAATTAGATTAATCACAATTACATACATAAAAAAGAAAGAAAGAAATGTAACATGTAAAATTTAGAAAAAAACTTTCAAGTTGGCGCCACTCACAACAACTTCCCATTATGGGGTTTTGTAAATCCAAACATTCACATTCAGAACTATCCCATTATTATAAAGAAACGCTTTTGTTTGAATTAAATAGTGCCTCATTTACATTTTGACTTTAAAACAAGATATTTTTTTTTATCAATAGTAAAAATGAAATTTTAGCCAGTTGTAATAACAATTTCTTGAATAAGAATCATCCAATAAGGTTTTACTGATAATTCACCAAATAAATTAAATATCCTCTAAAATTGCAATGTGTTTCCCAAGAGTTATAATGTTTACTTCTGCCCCATCTTCCTTTTACATTTAGAATCTGGATACTTTATAGCTTCATTATGTAGGAATATATGATTGACGGTTCAGTAGAGTATTAGCAGTGGTGGTAGTAGAGATCAGTGGCGCCAACTTATATGAACTCATGGGGCGCGAGCCCGCCCAATAATTTGATATCTCCATCCACTCATTATTAATTAAGCCCACCCAATATTTTTTTATTTGTTCAAAAATGTTTGAGCCCATCCAATATTTTTCAAAAGTTGGCGCCACTGGTAGGGAAAACTGGGGCACATTGATACACCCCCTCTACTGCTCACAGGATCATTACAAGATGTTTCATAACAGCTCCAAAAGGTGATGCTAGTGCATTCAACTGCATACAGAAAATCTTGGGATGATTCAGTAGTTTGATGAAATGGGATGGGTGATTTATTGTTTTTGTAGGTCAAAAGTAAATTTGAGTTGTACAATTCAAATGGTATTATACAACTACTCCAGCATTTTCAACCGAAAAGAATACTCTCCCTTGCAAGTAAAGCTACTCTTTATCAGTTCCTCATTCTTTATAGTTAGATAAATTATGAAATGTTGGATTTGAGACTCATTTTATTCAAAATGACTGTATGGGGCACATTGATGCAGTCTTTGTCGGGGCATATTGATACAACCTAAATCCTTTTCTAGTTCATTTCTTCATTACCTTTTATTATTTTTTACCATACACTTCTTAATCCAACCATTTTTCGCCAAAAATTTCTAATATTAGTTTTTATTGAAATGGAATAGCTCGATTTTTTTTTTGAACATTTTATAGTATTTTTGCAAACAGAAGAACTACGAATTTACCCAACATCTAGTGCTAGTCGAACTAACAAAAAAAGGGATGGCAGCGTGGCCTATCTCGAATTTATATAGATTTTCCAGAGAAAAAAGTGTTTTTTAGATGAGAAATCTTAAGTAAGAGAAACAAGCTGCAGAACAGCAAAGGATAATTATATTATAAACAGAATTTTTAATATAATTATCCTTTAATTTCAGTTTATAAACCGATTTATAAACAGATAACTTGGTAATTTTTTTCATCTTTCATCAGAAAGAAGATAATGCTGTGGTTGAAGTGGCAGATATGGCAATGTTACCATAGCCAAAAATCAGACAAGGAACAGCCAGAACATCAAGTCATTATTCATTTAATTATGATTACTTTAATATTACTTACAAAAAAATTGTGGGTGATTTGAATTTCAACAAATAAATATAAATTGGTTTGCTAACTATTTTTCTATGAAAAATATGCATTGGTGTCATTTTGTCTCATTTTTCTCAGATGTATCAAAGTGTCCCATGAGGTGTATAAATCTGCCCCGGGAATAGAACACATTGATACAAATGACTTTTTTTGATTTTTTAAAAATTACATGCAAAAATAATATATAAAACAACAATTGTACATTTTTATAACACATTATACATGTTCTGCTGACACCACATGGAAAAAATACTTGAAAATTCTGCTTTCTGGACACCAAAAAAATTCTTAAAAGCTGTAACAATATGCCCCAGTTCCCCCTACGGTATGATTCAACTCTGGATTTGGAAAATGGAGGGGGAGGGGAAGAATTGTTTTCTACATTAATATCTATTTCTATACGAAAAGTGCTTGGTTTTGTGGAAGTTTTCTTGTACAGAGGGGAAGCATGATGTACGTTCTCCTTGGAAGCAACACTAAACAGAATTCAAAATCAACGCTCAATTATTGTGCACTGAATATTTCATGATGTGAAGGAAGAATGTAGTCTACCTATAAGTCAGCTACGAAAACTTGCTGCTGAAAACTCAGTTTTTTACTGTCCAACCACTGCGAAAGAGTTTTCTCCTGAAACTGTCAGTAATATGCTCTTTAAATCGCGCTAATAGAGACGCGATTATAAAAATATTCTTTTAATGAACGATGTACATAAAACTTTAAAATGTTCAGATTCTAACTCGAAAAGTTACTAAATCAAAAGTTACTAACTTCTGAAATCTTTTTTGTACCACCCTGCATTGGCGCACCAACGGGGGGAGGTAAGGAGCGGAAGCCCCTCCCAGACCGCAAGGTTAAATTAACTATTTAAAATTTTCTAAAATTATGAAATATACTTTTATTATTTTTAGTAAATCTTCATAATTAGCTTCATCAAAAATTTTCAGAGCCTTTCCCGCAGGTTTTTGTTGATTGTTGTTCCCACCTTCTACTACGCAATCTTCGTTCTGTATCAAATGAATAGAAAAACATTATGTCCGAGAACGACACATCTCGTCCATTTTTAATAAAATGTAACAAAAAAAAAAAAAAAAAAAAAAAAAAAAATCGGATTAAGCTTGTCTGGCATTCCGGGCTAGATCAAGAAGATATAGACTTCTAAGATATGCTAACCCCTTCCAAAGCTTAATCCTGGCCGCACCACTTCCAACCAGCACAAAAACTGAAAAAAGATTTTTGTAAACCTTAAAAGATTCAGCTTGTGATTTCAGGGCAACATACTATAGAAGGCCTGCATTAATTTGAAACAAAGGGCTACAATCCATTACTTAACATTTGACATTTATCTAGCTTCGCTAAGGTGATTGCCCTCTCTTAACATCAATACGACATCTCAATCAAAAAGTTTCTCTTGGTAAGCTACCCCTATGTGTGGCTTGATCGCATGTATCACTTACCGAACTTCGAATCTTCTCAGTCACCCGCGTAAAAATCAGTCCACCCAGAATGAAAATGAACATTACAAAGTCAAAAATTACTAACTTTCTATATCATTCTTGCGCTACCCTGCACGAAAACTGAAAAATTGATTTTTGGAAACCTTAAAAGATTCAGCTTGTGATTTCAGGGCAGCATATTACAGAAGGTCAGCCTTAATTTGAAACACAAGGCTACAATCCATTACTTAACATTTGACATTTATCTAGCTTCGCTAAGGTGATTGCCCTCTCTTGACATCAATACGACATCTCAATCAAAAAGTTCCTTTTGGTGAGCTAGCCCTATGTGTGGCTTCGATCACATGTATCACTTACCGAACTTCGAATCTTCTCAGTCACCCGCGTAAAAATCTGTCCATCCAGAATGAAAATGTTCCTCATTACCTTCTCTTTCTCGTTTATTATGCTTCAAGCCCTAGACTTGTATTTTTTATATTATTATTATTATTTCTTTCCGGGCCGCCTGGCAACAACGGGCATTTCGAACGCAGCAGGGCAACACCCAGTTCCACCCTCCCTCCTAAACAATCTTGAAGGGTCGGGAACATCATTTACCTTATCATTTCTAAGCGGATTCTAGGCATATTGGCGATGCATGGCTGATCAAGGCAGAGTCATAAACAACCCTACTTGACACTCCACTAGGGACTCTGCCAGTATGAAAATTATTTTTTTTTCTTTGTTATATTATTATTATCATTTTCCCCTTTTTCCGATTCCAGCCCTTTTCCTGAATTTTCAATACGACTTGGTTTATGTGTCTTTTTATGTACGTTTTGCATTTTTTTTTTCTAGTATTATTTTGCTGATCATTTTTATTATTTATTATTTTCATTTGTTTATTTTCTTTCTTTTTTTGAATGAAAGAATATTACACAAAATTGTTGTGTGTTTGCCATTTTTTTCCTACATTTGACTATGAAAAGGAGAATTTATGCAGGAGAATGTTTTTTTAATGTAAAAACCATTTCTAAGAATGAAGCACTACTTGCCATATTACCACAGCTTGACTAGAAGACATGCCAAATTCTTTGGCAAAGACATTCGAAATTTCTTTGTTCCTTCGAATTATGGTAACCATATGCGTGACAACTTCTTTATTTCTTGATTTTAGTTTAGATGATTTTTATTTATTTTATTTTTTACTCCCCCACCCCTCTTTAACACAAAAATTATAAGGCGTTTTTTTTTTTTTTTTTTTTTTTTTTTTTTTTTTTTTTTTAAAGACTATTTCCATTCAACATAATATCTTTGTTTATTCATTTTGATAAAGTTCTAAAAAGTTTCACAAAAACTCTGAGCAACGTAAAATTTATTGCATCAAGAATTAAGTTTGAGATAAATTTTACTCTGGCCTGTGAAATTTATTTTTTTAATATCAATAAAAAAATATTAAAATAAAACAAAACACTTGTTAGCTTATGTAAGAAACTTATTTATGTATTTATTTTTCATTATTATTGCTCTTTATTTTTTTGTTTTCTAGATTTTGTATTTTAACCCTTTCGGGGTCTGGTGTACTATTAATAGTACATATCTTTTGATGGAATATTATTTTGTTTTAACAGATACTTTTTTTTACTATTTAAATATAGTAATGTTAGCATATGTCTATGCATTTACTATATGACTGTAATTTGATTATAATAATAAATATTATTATTTGCTTAATTCTCTTTACGCTGTTTGCGATTCCTTCATTTTAAACATATATTTCACTCTTTAAATTTAAAATAAAAGTTGCTTTCTTGAAAGAATTATGTGAAACAAAGCGCAAAAGTATTAGAAAGGTGTTACATATGTTAAATCTTATTGTAATACAATAATTTCTAAACATCTCTAAAAATTCTTCCTTAGGCTATTTTCATATGAATATTTATTGAATAGTACATAAAATTACAACAACCGTTATCTTTAAGGCAATGAAATATTCGTTAAACACTAATTAATCTATTTAGATAGCTACTGTTAATGTTATTAACATAAAAATAATTTTTTTCTAAAAACTGAAGAAAAAAAATATATATATATATCACACTCGAAAGAGTTAATAAAATTTCTTCGCAATTCAGTTCAGATTAAGGAATCTACTTTTATTTTTATTTTTTTCATGAATAACCTTTTTCCTAAAATATCGATTTTTTATTTAAAAATATTAAAAGTTTTAGCTTGTAATTACTCATTAAATATTTATATCAGAATTAATAATTTTTATAATAGAATATTTATAAAATTTTGATAAAAAATAAAAGTATACATGAATATATGTAACTTTTTAACGATCAACAATGCATGAAATCTTACATTCTAAAGTTCCGGTGATGTTCTGTATTTTTTTTACCATGTTCTATGATTTAGGTTCTATGATTTAGATCCAATTATATATATATCATACTTTTTATCGAAATTGCATATGAATGTCATGTTTATCATTCCCACGTGCATAAATAGGGTTAATTTGTACTCTTGTTACTGACACTATTTGCTGCACGCTATTGTTTTAATATATGTATATTTTCATTTTTTCAACTATTTATTTCTATGTTCCTTGTTTAATAATATGGTTTTTGTGTGCTGGTAGCCCCAATTACGTATTATTTTGCTATTTCATGGCTAATACGTGGATGAAACCGCACACTTCATTTGTAGTTCAAGAGCAATTGGGGCCTGACGATTCTGCTCTGTGGACTACAAATTTCCTTTGCATTCATTTTATTTTATTTATTTATTTATTCAGATATACTCGTTTCATTATTATTATTATTATTTTTTTTTTATAATTCAATTCTATTCAAATTCTTCGTTTTGGTTTATTGTTTTATTGATAAAATTCATTGGTGAATTTTGTCTACTTTTAATGGTATTATATATATATATATATATATATATATATATATATATATATATATATATATATATACAGTAAAATGAAAATAAGAAAAGGACATTCTTTAATTGCTAGAAATATTTCGGCAGGATTGCTGACAGGAAAATTTCCGGGATTTGGAGAAAGTATTAATGAATGTGTACAGATTACGAGACAGGATAAAAATTATTCGACCCCTCAAACCTTTTCTTCATCTTTATATTTTAGGATTTTTTACTTTTATGCATGTTTTAAAAGCTGCATGCAGAGCTAACTACTATAATTTTATGTTACAGTGAAAACATGTATTTTTTCTGTCTTTCCTGTGAAATAAAACGTTTTTGAGTTGTGGCACTTTTCTTAAGGTTGAGCGGTATGCTTAAAGAAATTATTAGGTGATTTGTATGGTACGTAGCCTCACGAAGTTATTCGTTATTTAGTTATGATAAAACTCCATTTTTATACGTACGATAGTAACTTTTTAATGGCTTCTTCCTGTTATTTGTGTTATGATTTTTTTTTTCCACTTAGCAATTGTCTGTTGACTATTTTTATTACTTACCCATCATACGTAGTATAGGGTAAGTCTTGCAATCGTTTTGAAAATCGAAATTTTTTTTTGACGGATTTACACGTTTTAGACACTGGAGATTTCGAAAAACATATTTTTAGAAAAAAAAAAATTGCCGTCCGTCTGTCTGTCTGTCAGTCTGTCTGTCTGTAAACGCTCTATCTCACGAACAAATTGAGATAGAGACTTGAAATTTTGTATGTACGTAGTATGTAAGAATGGGACGAAGCCTATTGAATATCAGCAACCTCAATTATCCGGAAGTATTTTTTCCGGATTCTCGAAAAATTCGTTCTGATGAAAGGTATATAAAAATTTTCGAATTTTTTTATTTTAATGAATGCATGTAAAAGGCAATAAAAAAAACACAAATTTTGCATAAAGAACGAAGTCGATCGCATTATTAGTTGTCGAGATATTTGTAATCCTGTTTTCCACATTCTTCGATTTTTCATGATCCTGTATTTCATTCAAATTTCAATTCAGAGGTATATTTTAATTGAAAATGAGACGCTTAATCCGACGCAGCAAATTGTTAGTTAATATGATTATTATTTTTGGAGTAATAAGGATGTTTCTTTTACGTAGTTTGGTACTTCTTGAGTAGTTTGGCGTTTTATATAATTTGTTGAAATTGGTGCATCAGCAATTCATTAATAGAGTATTACTATGTGTATTAACAACATTTAAATTTAGTTTTGGGATTGAAATACATTGTATAAATAGTTTTCACATATTTTATTTTCATATGCATATAAATGATGGGTAAGTATTACGGTGGCCTCAAACAACTAGTTTTTATAATTGTTTGCATTCATGTCCCTAACAACTTCCCACTCCCCTAAAAAGTACGATTCAATTAAAGCAATGAATCTCAAATGGTGTGATATGAGAGAAACAGAAACTTTATAAATATTCTGTTATATAAACCATTAATTCTGATATAAATATTTAATGCGTAATTACAAGCCAAAACATTTAATTTAATATTTTTTAATAAAAAATCGGTATTTTAGAAAAAAAGGTTATTCATGGAAAAAAAAAAAAAAAAAAAAAAAAAACAGATTTATTTATTTGAACTGAATTACGAATAAATTTTATTTACCCTTAATTAAAACAATACTCCAACAAAAGACATATACTATTAATAGTACACCAGACCCGAAAGGGTTTTAAAATAAAAATCTAGAAAAAGAAATAAAGAGCAATAATAATTTCGCACATTTATTTATCAAATAGTCATGTTTTGATCGGTTTCAAACAAGTTTATATTAAGTACATGTAAAATTTTCTGACTATTTCATATATGCATCGTAGAATATTATTTTATAATTATATTTCACAGCATTTCAAAAAGCATAAGTGAATTCCAGAGTGAAAGAGGTAAAGTTAGACCATTGTCCTTTTCTGGATTTAGAAATTTAATTAAGTTTCTTTTTTTTTTCTGATGAAATTAAAAAAAAAAAAATGTAAGATTTATTATTCGCAAATGATTTAAAATAATTAAACATAAACACCAAGAGAAATAATAACATTTTTCATCAAAATTGAAAGAGCTCCAACTGCTTTTTTTAATTTCTTAAAGCCCAATTGAAATTAATTTTTAATTATTTATTGTTTTATTCTCCGTTTTTGGGCGTCTAATACAAATCAAATTTTCTTAATTCAGCTTATTTAATGTATTTATTAACGATTAAACATTTTTTTTGGAAGCTGAGGATTGGAAATTCATCTGTACTAAAATTTTGCCCCTTGGATTTCGTTCTGATGGTGCGTATGATAAAATACCATATTTATTTAAACACATCCTTAAAAAACACACACAGCTAGCAGGAAATGATTGTAAGATGTGTTCGCTGTCTGTTACCCCCCCCCCCCTTTAATAACAATATTTAGTGAGTGTAAGCTAAACCCTCCCATTAACTTCCTCACAAACCCGACGTTTAGTTGCACCAATACAGCAATCACGGGCTTACTACAAGACGAAACAAGGCGAAAAGACGTATGCTCAAAACAAACTGGGGGAAAATAAAATCATTAATACTCCATTTGGAAACATCTACAAATGATTCCCTTGTGAATGCTGGCTTTTTTTTTTTTTTTTTGTATATAGAAGAAAGAAAAGAAATATCAGATTCCCATTTTGAGGCATAATGCTAAGCACATGTCGGATGGAAAGGGCGTACCGAGAAAATAAGTTGTTTTGACGATGATTATTTGTAGGAGGAAAAAAATGAGCAACAAGGTAGTTGAAAAAAATGCTGAGGATACATATGATTTTGTTTTTAAAACGCCTGCTTGACTGCTGCTATGATGATATATGAATAACTTGTGAAATATGCAAAAGAAAACTTCTATAAGTATTTTCTTAAGAAATGCATCTTATGACTCATAATAGAGTTATTCTTTTTAAATTTATTTGCCCTTTAACTGACAGGCGCCGATTATGACTAATTGGGACTCTGGGCAAAGATAAATTAGGGGGCCGCTTTCGAATCATTGCAACGTTATTTAAATGAACTAATGCTCACTCACATGGGCATGTATAATGCATAAACATATTTTCGCACATTTGATATAAACAGAAGAACATTTTAGCTCCTTCAATTCTAAATTAAATACCTTAATTAATAACAGTACACTTTTTTCCCCCTTGGTACAGGACAAAACTGTTTTATATAAAAATTTAGCAATTTGTTATATTATTTTAAGATGAATTTAATCACTTCAATATATGGAGGAGCTTTAATTGAAATAAGAAAGTAAATATTTTATAATTTAATGTATGTTTTTTTGGGCTCCTTAAGATCCGGATCTCATGGGCAAAGTCCCGATTTGCCCATGCAGTAATAAGGGCCCGTTAACTGATGTGAAAGAAATTGTCACATAATAGTCCAAGAGCCGACCGCACAAAACCCTAAGTCATCGAACACAAGAAAAAATCTTTTATTTTATGGAAGAGTAGTAAAAGAGAAATCTAACGATTCATGCCTGCCGGAAGCGAAATGGTGCATAACATAAAAATTAATACCTCTAGTGGTCGACTCGTAGGGAACTCGTAGCATTGTGTTGGCCATACAATTAACAGTATGAAAACATTGAAAGTGTGATGCAGGAAAAAATAATGCTAAGCCTACGAATCAACCACTAGTGATATTAATTTTTGGCTTATGCACCACTTCGCTTCCGGCAGACATGGATCATTAGATTCTTCTATTACTGCTCTTCCATAAAATAAAGGAATTTTTCTTGTGCTCGATGACTTAGGGTTTTGTGGGGTCGGCTCTTGGACTACGGCAATGCGGTCCTTGAGACCAGTCAACCGGAAGATGAATAAAAGGTACAATTAATTCTTCGGATGACGATTTTGTATTAATCTATTTGTGCAAGATAGTTATAATTCAAATTCCCCTATTCGAAATTCTCTGAAAATAGTATTAAAGTTCCAAATGAAAAAAAAAAAAAAATACGTTAGTGTTTGTATTGTAGTTAAACTGAAAGTTACAAGCTAACAATTTTAAAATGTTGCATTCTGTGAGACGGTAACATAAGTTAAAGGTTAAGCAGAAATAAAGTTGATTAATCATTGGTGTATGCCTTATTATATTTTTTAAGTCATTTTTTAAACGGACTTTTACATACAATCATTTTGGCACAATCAAACTGACTGGTAAATTTATCATACAAATTGAATATTTCCAACTGAGTGAAAAACTGCCCATATCTGCCTTTTTCCCCCCTCAAGTAACTTAATTAGCCCCCTACCATCCCCCCCCCCAAATATATTTGTATATGTTTAAGAGTCTGTAAATATGTGGATCAATAGTTTTTATTGCTCCCCTCAATAAGAGTTTTTCACGTTTTATAAGTTTATGCGTAAACTGACTGTGACAGACAGACAGACATGGGAGTGATCTCATAATGGTTCCGTTTTCACTTTATAAGTACGGAACTCCCAAAAAGAAGCTCAAAAAGATAAATTAGGTCACTTTTTCTTGAATAAGTTGGTTAAAGTTATTAATAACAAAGATAATTTTCTAAACAATTTACAAATGATTTTAAAACTTTTTAAAATCAATGTTACTGAAATTTTGACATTTTAAAAAACAGACGTTTTAAACATATCAAGAAAAAAAAAAGTTATATCAGTATATACAAGAAAAATGTTCCAGCTGGAAATTATTTAAGTTATTGTCAATTTAATTTAATAATCAGAATGAAGCGTATATTTTCCCAAAAACTGAATTTAAGCATGACTGCACTTTAATAAGAGTCATTACTTTTTCTTATCGGTTGAAATTCTTTCATAATAAAGGAAGTGTGACGCCTAAAACAAATAAAGAAACAAGGTGTTATAAGAAGGAATTTGTAAAAACGAAAAATCTTCTTTTACACATTCTATATTTAGAAAAAAAGAAAAAAAGATCTGCCTAAAATCTGGAAATTGATATTTTTTGGAAAGTTTCGTCTTTGGTTTTATATTCATTTAGATAAATCTTTTGTTTCTGACACGTAACACAAGTAAAACAAGATGGAGAACGTCTGAGGAATTTTTTTTTTAAAGCAAAGATTATATAATAATAAATATTTAGGCAAATTAAGAACGGAAAAGGTAACTCGATCTCTTACCTACACGGTAGACTGGTTCCCTAAATATTCCGTTTACAAAATGAAATCATTATTTTTATTCACAATAACTTGACTGGTATTCAAGCATTTGTTTTCAAAACTTTTTTTAAAGCTTTGCGCCGAGTAAATTGTTTTAAGAGTATAATAAAGTTTTAACCCTGGAAATAAAATAAAAGAAAAAAAACTTGAAAATTTAAAATATTGCTATGCATTAAAAAAATGTGTTATTTGTATTTTTTTAAATCAAATTAAAGACGAGAAAGTTGAAAATTTCTTCGGAAAAAGAAAAAAAAAAATTACAAACTGGATTTTTTCTTTTCTTTTCTTTTTTTTTACAATAAATAAATAAATAAAAATAAAAATAAAAATAAATTAAAATAAAACAAAATAAAACTGGCCTCACTTTATTATTATTTTTTCTAAGTTAAAATTATATAATAATAAATATTTAGGAAAATTAAAAACGGGAAAAGAAACCAGATATGTGACCTATACGGGAGGCAGACTTCCAAAATATTTCGTTTACAATCACATACATGTATACATTATATTATCAAAATATTTGTCTAACGTTTTAGCATTGGCTTTTAAAGTTATCAAAATATCTTTAAAGGGTTCCACCATAGTTAAAAATCAAAGAATTTGCAAAAACGAAAAATCTTCTTTTATATATTCTTTATTCAGGAAAAAAAAGAAAAAAGGAAAAAGGAAAAAAAAATGTCTGCTTAAAATCTGGAAATATGTATTTTTTCTGGAAATTGATAGTTTAGGAAAGTTTCGTCTTTTGTTTTAAATTCATTTAGATAAATCTTTTGTTTATGATGCATAACACATGTAAAACAAAACGAGGAATGTCTGGAGTTATGATTATATAATAATCAATATTTAAGCAAATTAAGAACGGAAAAAGGTAACCTGATCTCTTACCTACACGGTAGACTGGTTTCCTAAATATTCCGTTTACAAAATGAAATCATTATTTTTATTCACAATACTTTACTTTTACTGGTATTCAAGCATTTGTTTTCAAATTTTTTTCAAAGCTTTGCGTGGAGTAAATTGCTTTATGAATATAATAATATTTTTACCCTAGAAATAAAATGAAGGAAAAAAAAACTTGAAAATTTAAAATATTGCTATGCATAAAAAAAAGCGTTGTTTTTTATATCTCCTAATCAAATTAAAAATTAAGGACTTCCTCTGGAAAAAAAAAAAAAAAAAAACTACAAACAAGATTTTTTTTTTTTTTTTTACAAAGAAAATAAAATTGCCTCGTTTTGTTATTATTTTTTTTTAAGTTAAGATCATATAATAATAAATATTTAGGAAAATTAAAAACGGGAAAAGAAACCCCATCTGTGACCTATACGGGAGGCTGATTTCTAAAATATTTCGTTTACAATCACATACATGTATACATTATAGTTAAACAAAATATTTGTCTAACGTTTTAGTATTGGCTTTTAAAGTTATCTAGATTTTCTTTAAAGGGTTGTACCACAGTTAAAAAACAAGGAATTTGTAAGAACGAAAAATCTTCTTTTATATATTCTATATTCAGAAAAAAGAAAAAAAAGTCTAAAATCTGGAAACTGGTATTTTTAGGAAAGTTTCGTCTTTGGTTTTAAATTCATTTAGATAAATCTTTTGTTTCTGACACGTAACACACGTAAAACAGGACGGGGAATGTCTGAAGTGAAGATTATATAATAGGGTGGAGCGAAAAAAAATTTTTTTTGAAAATCAAAAACGGGTAGGTGCCAAAAGTTGCCTTTATACTAGTACATCAACTGCGTGAAATTTTACCGCTGAAAAAAAATGGCTTGAGTCTGCGCTTTTGCTCCAAAAATCGAAATTTTGGGTAAAATTTGTCATTTTTTGACATTTTTGCAAAAAAATTAAAAAATTTCTACAGAGCTGGTTAGTATTTAAAAATGTTGCTTAGACCTTTATATTTATCTGTTTAACATATTTAAACTATAAAACAATATGTTTATTCCCTATCGCTGGAGCAAAACAGACAATTTTTAGTAAGAAAACAGCATTACCACTCTATTGGATCATATAACGAATTGTTGTTTTTAATACAGCTCTTGTTTTCAAAACTACCTTAGACATGCGTCGTGGAGGTGGCTATATTTCCTATACCATCCGGCCCAACTATTCGATCATCTTAGTACAGTGTTTTATTTATATATTGATTTGTGATTTTCTTTATAAAAATTTGGCATGTTTTCGATGCTTCCACCTTGTTTATCAGTTCTTCGTATCCACATGCTGCTGTAACTATCTTCATGTATATTTTTACAGTTTATACAAAAAAAATGACAAGCAGAGTAATGCACGGGAATATTATTAAAGGGATCTATTCGGCCATCTATTATATTTATCAAACTTACATTCAGTTGATGAATAATGATTGGGAGTTCTGTTACCACAACATTTTTTCAGTCAATTGTATTTTTTTTACGTAATGATTTGCTTCAAAGATGATTTCAGATATTTCAACTATAAGTATGCCATCATTTATTCTACTTTTGCATTTTTTATATGTTGAGAAGCGAGCTGTTTAATGTGATGGTGATCGTCAGAGAGAATTGCAATGAAAATTTGTTCTCCATGTGTAAAGCAACCGCTGTTGTAAATAACTTTTTTTTGCATTAGTTTTATGTTGTTTTCTAAGTGTTTTCGTATCCAGTTAATTTCCTATTAACTTTTAGATCCCCTTTTTATGAGTGGACAACATTTGATGGTGAAATGTCCTGGGCATAAACTTATAATGCATTGTACTTTATGAGGGAATGGACGGATATCGACTATAAGTGCTCATTTAAAATTAGGAGAATTTTATTTGTCACTGTGAATCATTTTGCATGGGGTAAGCTTAGAATTGTCTATGATATTGAATCATTCGCTACTTCAACTCCAGTGAATTTTCTCTGCGTCATTTATTAGAGAAGTCGATATAAAACGTTCTAAGCTACATGGATTCACTGGATCAATAAGGAAAATCTTTGTCTACGTAATATTCACTTCCTATTGCAATTTTTTTTTTCTTTTTATAAAATAGAGAAATTATTTTCTCAAATTGAGAAAAAGATATTCAGAACAGACTAGAAATTTCTGTCGGAGATTGCAAAGCTAATTCATAAGGAAAGCTATTTCTCAAAAAGAATAGGGAATAGAAATTTAGAAAACATCTCACAGAAAAGACCGCTCATAAAGTTAATAAAATTTTCCGCTTTATATAAGCACAGATTGGCAATCGGCGTCTATATGTTCACTCACCAAATGCATAATCCAAGTTTATACCGCGGGATTTTTTTTACCAAATGTACTACACACCTAAATAATAGATCTAAAATCTTATTAGAAATTACTAGACTACGGAGCAACACAGGAACGACATAAAGCATACTAAAACTTCTTTAGAAATATTGTTGTTTTACACGCAAATTTTGTTTGCAATCCTCTGTGACGATCGTCATAATATTAAACAGCTAACTTCTCAGTTTATATTCAATGTAATAGGTTCAATAAATGATGGCATACTAGAAACTGAATTCCAACAATCAATTTTTAGGCAAATCATTGCATATAAAATGTAATTGATTGAAAGAATGCTGTGATAACAGAACTTCCAATCATAATGTACTCATTGCATGAAATTTTAATGAAGATAATAGACTGCTGACTAAGTTCGATTAAGAATATACCCAATACATTACTCAGCTTCGCTTTTGTTATACATGGTATAAAAATATACGTGCAGCAGGTCACACCAGCATGACCCAAATCATCCAAAGTCTGTGAATACAAAGAAGGAATTAATTATTTTGATATATAGAAAACTTATACTCGTCTTCGGGAAAAAAATAACAATTCAATACATAAATAAAACACTGGGCCTAGATGATTGGGTGGTTGAGACGGGTGGGATAATGCAACCACCTCTATGAGTTATATACACAGTAGTTTTGAAAGCAGCTAACTAAGAAATGCATTCAAAAGAACATTTCGTTGTATACTCCAGTGGAGAGGTTAACGCTGATTTTTCACAAAAAGTTGTCAGATTTGCTCCAATTATACAGACTACAGATATTGCTTTATAGTTTAAATATGTTAAGCAGATAAATATAAAGGTCTAAGCAACACTTTTAAATATTAACCAGCTCTGTAGGAATTTTTTAATTTTTTTGAAAACATGTCAAAAAATGACAAATTTTACCCAAAATTTCGATTTTTGGAGCAAAAGCGCAGACTCAAGCCATTTTTTTTCAGCGGTAAAATTTCACGCAGTTAATGTACTAGTATAAAGGCAACTTTTGGCACCTACCCGTTTTTGATTTTCAAAAAAAAATTTTTTTCGCTCCACCCTATTATATAACAACAAATATTTAGGCAAATTAAGAACGGATGAGGTAATGCGATCTCTTACCTACACGGTAGAGTGGTTCCCTAAATATTCCGTTTACAAAATGAAATCATTATTTTTATTCACAATAACTTTAATAGTATTCAAGCATTTGTTTTCAAAACCTTTTTTTTTTTAAGTTTTGCGTGGAATAAATTGTTTTTTCGAGTATAATAATATTTTAACCCTAGAAATAAAATGAAAAGAAAAAAAAAAGCAACTTGAAAATTTTAAATATTGCTATGCATTTTTTTTAAAGTGTTGTTTATAAAACTTTTAATCAAATTAAAGAAGGTAAAGTTACGAACTTCTTCCGAAAAAGAAAAAAAAAATATTACAAACTATTTTTTTACAAAGAAAATAAAACTGTCTGATTTTATTATTAAAAAAAATGCTAAGATTATATAATAAAAAAAAATTAGGAAAATTAGAAATGGGAAAAGAAACAAGATCTGCGACCTATACGATAGGCTGGTTTCCTAAATATTTCGTTTACAATCACAATATATATTATATTTAATCAAAATATTTGTCAAAAGTTTTAGCATTGGCTTTTAAAGTTATCAAGATTTTCTTAAAAGGGTTCTACGACAGTTATTAGAGAAGGAATTTTGTAAAAATGAAAAACTTCTTTTATATATTCTGTATTTAGAAAAAAAAGCCTGCTTAAAAATTGGAAATTGGATTTTTTTTTTTTTTTTTTTTGGAAAGTTTCGTCTTTAGTTTTAAATTCGTTTAGATATACATTTTTTTTTCTTTTAAGATTATATAATAATAAATATTTAGGCAAATTAGGAACGGAAGAGGTAACCCGATCTTTTACCTACACGCTAGACTAGTTCCCTAAACATTCCATTTAGAAAATGAAATCATTATTTTTATTCACAATACTTGATTAGTATTCAAGCATTTGTTTTCAGCACTTTTTTTAAAAAAGCGTTTGCGTGAAGTAAATTATTTTAAGAATATAATAATATTTTAACCCTAGAAATAATTTAAAAATAGCAACTTGAAAATTCAAAATATTGCTATGCATTAAAAAAATGTGTTATTTATAATTCTACTAATTAAGATGGGAAAATTAAGAACTTCAGGGGGAAAAATCACAAACAAGATTTTTTTTTCACAAAGATAATAAAACTGTCTGATTTTATTATTTTCTAAAAAAGCTAGGATTACATAATTAATAAATATTTAGGAAAATTAAAAACGGGAAAAGAAACTTGATCTGCGACCTACACGGTAAGTTGGTTTCCTAAATATTTCATTTAGGATCACAATGCATATTATATTTAATCAAAATATTTGTCTAACTTTTTATCATTAGCTTTTAAAGTTATCAGGATTTTCTTAAAGGGGTTCGATGACAGTTTAAAGTCGAAAAAATTATTATTTTTATTTTATTAATTTTTGAGGGAGGGTGGGTATCTCCAAAAATTTCTTAATATAGTTTTCTTTCCATGCTTGTGTAATACGTATAAAAATATTCAAAGAATTTTTGAAAGGGATCCCAATTTTGACAAAGGGGAAAAGGACGTCCGAACCATAGCTTCAATTTTTATTCACAAAACTTGACTAGCTTTCAAGCATTTGTTTTCAAAACTTTTTTTTAAAAAAAAAGCCTTGCTTGGAGTAAATTGTTTGAAGAATATAATAATGTTTTAACCCTAAAAAAAACATGAAAAAAACCCTGAAAAATTAAAATGTTGTTATGAATTAAAAACAAAATGTGTTATTTATAAATCTTCTAATAAAATTAAAGACGGAAAAATTAAGAACTTCTAGCGAAAAAAAAAATTACAAATTAGATTTAAAAAAAATCAAAGAAAGAAAATAAAATTGTCATTTTATTTATTTATTTTTTTAAGCTAGGATTACAAACAATAAATATTTAGGAAAATTAAAAACAAGAAAAGAAAACCGATCTGCGACCTACACGGTAGGCTGGTTTCCTAAATATTTCGTTCACAATCACAATACACATTATACTTAATTAAAATATTTGTCTAAAGTTTTAGCATTAGCTTTTAAAGTTATCAGGATTTTCTTAGAAAAGTAAAAGTCCATTATTAGAGTTCCGCAGGGTTATACAATATAGATGCACACGCGCACCCTGTGCGCGGCAAATTTTATAAACTTTGTAAAAAGTTTTGTAAAAGACACAATTTTTATTTTTGTAACAGTTTTTTACTACCAAAATAATAATAATAATAATAATAATAATAATAATAATAATAATAATAATAATAATAATAATAATAATTCCTCAATTTTATGTACGATTTTTTTTACTGTTAGCGTGCAATTAAAAGCAGGGCCGATTTTCGAATTTTCTGAAAACTTAAAACACTTGATGCTGAAAAATTAAAAAAATTGTCAGTTCAAAATTTTGACACCAAAGATCACGGATTTTGACAATGAATTGTCTTAAAAAGTCATTTCCGTCAATCATTCGCAGAAAAAAAAAGTCTCCGTTTTTGTCAAATTAACTCGAAAAAAAAAAAAAAAAAAAACATGAATTTAATAAAAATTCCTTGGAAAAGCGCAAAATATTGTCGAAAGGGCCACGAAAAAATGCCAATTTTGTCAAAGGATAATGAAAAAACCCAAATTTCGCCAAAGGATCTTGAGAAAAATGCAAATTTCGTCAAAAGACCTATAAAAATCGCGAATTTCAACAAAGAATCACGTAAAAAACGTGCATTTCAACATACAATCGCATAAAAAACGCGCATTTCGTAAAAGGACCGTGTAAAAAACTCTTATTTCAACAAAAGACTACGCAAAATACGCAAATTTCGTCCAAAGAGCGCGCAAAAACCTGAAATTCGTCCATGTCAAAATAATATAACACCTAATTTTTCTAAGAATTAACTTTGCAGAAAATTTTTGATCTAATATTTACGTGCGCAGAAAGTTTTGGGTTTTATACAAGTCTGGAATTCCGTATTTAAAAAATAAAAACGAAATCATTATAAGATCTTTCTTGTATTTATCTACCACAGTCGTTTTATTAGTAAACTATGGAACATGGAAAGTCCAAATTAAGCAAAGTATTAAAAACTATTGACCCACATGTTTACAGAATATTAAACATCAACAAATATATTTAGGAAAAATGCAGAAGGGCTAATTAATTTACTTAAAAGAAAAATCTTTTCTTTGTATATCGTATGAAAGTTCTAGTAACGCTGGACTCAAAAACAGATTTCTTTTAATTTTTGGTATTTATTTTCAGAGATTTTGTCGAAAATGTAGTGCAAAAATATATTCCCCTACCTTTTATTCCAAAGTTTACTGAAACTAAAATTATGAAAAAAAAAAAAATTAAAGGTAATAGACGTTAATTTAAGTCTGGCGGATTAATTAAAGCGAATATTCTAGGTCACATTGTTTTTGAGAAAAGCGCAATATTTCATTACACACAGAAATTTCGGATCGTGGGATTTCATCTAAGGAGCTGAGTATAGCAACGCTGGAGGTACTCATCGTAGTAGAAGTAAAGGACACACATAGTTTGGACATACATGTACGTAATGACAGATGTGGCGTATTCTAGGTACCATCGACTTTCAACACTAGAAAGGTGGTAATTTGTACTAAAGTTTTATAAAAATATTCAATATCAGAATTTTAATTTAAAATTGTTTAAGTTATTTAATTATCATGTTTTCCTTTTAGAAGATTGAAATTTATTTTATAAAGAAATTTCTGGTACGAAACAAGACATGTTCACAAGGGCGGCGCCAGAATTTGCCCGACGTGGGGGCACTGTATCCCCGACAGGGGGGCCAAGTTCATAACATATATCAGAGGTCCCCGCGTGCTGGAGCAGGTCCTAAAAATTGCGTGGGCAAAAATTTCAAGGGCCCAGTTCGTACAAAATAAATTAATGTTTCGGTCTGAGTAAAATTTAAAAAGTTGGCCTGCTTATATGGTCTAGCAAGTATTATATATATTAGCCCCTTCCTCCTCCCCCCCCCCCCTCCAAAAAAAAGTTAAAATCTCGACCCGACTTGACTCTATTTCTACAAAACATGAATTTTACTTCGATATTGTTATAAACTGTTTTACACGAAGAGTTCTGATCAAAAAGAATTAATCTTTTTTTTTTTTTTTAACTATTTGGAAAATAGTTGTTGATCTCGGTGCAGAACTGGAAAATCTGAAGCAGATCTGAATCTTTTTATTGGTTGAATTCTGGAGCTTATTTTATTTTATTCGTTTTGTGATTGGTCCATATTTAATGTCCAAAAATGGAATACTTCTGTTGACACGATGACAAAAAATGTAATAAAAACTTTTAAAATATTAATAATTTGAAAACAAATTGTGGTAAAGTTTGCAAACAAATTTCATTTAAAAGAGCATTTTTTTCTCTATGTCACTGTGTAAAAATTTAAAATGTGCGATATTTAGAAGTTTAAAAATTCGCAGTTCCGAAAATTGTAAAACTGAAATTTCATTTAAACCTTGTTTATGTTGGGCCCAGGAATATTAATGTTTAATCCATGTCGTACGTAATATATGAGGTGTAACTGTATGTATTACTGAAAGCAAAAATACAAATGAAAAACTTACATAATTTCTTTAAAAAGTTAAATTATTATTATCAACAAAATTACGAATTCTGCGTATAAAGAAGTTTTAAAATTAAAGCACTCGGGTAAAAATATCAAATTACATACAAACGCAAAGAAATAAGAAATCATTTGAACTTACTCGTATGAAAGACTTGAAACTTTTTATGTACTGCAGAAAAATATTATAGTTCACACATTCGTAAAAAGATTGAACTCATAAAGTATTTATAATTAGTAGAAATAATAATTCAAATGCAAAATTAGCAAAGTCATAAATTTCATTGTTTTATAGTCAGATTCGTTCTTTAAAAGGTCATTGTAGCATTGTTCTTACGGTTACTGTATTATTAATTATATTATTTTTGTAAAAAAAAAAGCATTAAATAGACGATTTCGATATTTTTAAATAAAAATACTAGATTAGGAAAACGAATTAACTCCTTATATCTGTGGTCAATGGACAAATGTCGATAATAGGGAACTGCACCTTATGTAACTCTGAAATATCCTTCAAGACTATCAGAGCAGATGTTTTTCTAATAATTCCCACAACAACATTGAGATGTATAAAGGTTCTTTTTACAACTAATCAGCAAGAATACGCTTGCTGAAGCTAAACAACATATTCATCGATCTCTTTATCATTCTAGCAGTCGAAAAGTTTATTTTATATTAACTTGCAGAACAGAATTTGAAAACTACTCAAAACAGATAGTCATGCATTTCCTTTTGGTGAACCGCAGCTGTTCTTTGCAGTTTAAACATCGTTAGTTTGAAATCTAAATAAGAATACGAGTATAAAGAAACAACATACTTGGCTAGAACAAAATCTGTATAAAATTGAAATTTCTTTCATATCCTTTTTCGTTAAATCTGAACACGTTGCTGTACTAAATACTAATTTCCTTGAAATTAATGTGAAAGTAATTAATCGAACTAGAATTTTTGAAATATATAAATTTTAAGAGTTTATAAGTACCGCGTTTTACTTTTTTCATCATTTTCTAATTTAGTCATTTTTGAGAAAATGTAATTATTTTATAAACTCTCAAAAAAAACATTTCGCAAAAAATAAAACATACAAGCAGTAATTTGCTGGAACGCACGTGTGGTTGGAACGGATTTTTCTATTCCTTGAAGAATTTTCTGTCTTTTGATTGTAGAATTTTTTTAAAAATTGAGATTTGATTCATGAATTTTTCATAGTTTGAGAGAAAATAGAGGTAAGTAAAAAATCAGTCAGTAATAGAAAATCCTAGTACACAGCGTTGTTGCACAGTTAATTAAACAGTCCTTTAATTAAAAAAATGCATCTGTAGATATTGGAGGATTTCAGGTAGTTTTAGCATTAAATTGATTAATTTTCTTTATTTTCGAAAAATTTTTCAAATTAAAGCAGACTTTTTTAGCTATAGAAATAATAATAAAAACAATGGGGGAAAATATCTTCAATTTCCATTTTGTTTTAGAGTGTGGTGTGGTGGTGTATTTTGTGACGGCCGATTATCTGCGCTAGGGATATGGGCCCGGGGGAGGGATGCCCTTCGTGGGGGTCTTTCTAAGGGAACCTAACCCGTATTTACGCAAGGTTCGAAGAAAACCACGAAAACTCCGAACGGTTAGACCGACGGCCGCGATTGGGTTCGAACCCAGCACCTGCCGTCTACCAGTTGAGAGGTCAGACCCTCTCGGCCACTGGTGGGGCCTGTTTTAGAGTGTACATTGATCAAATGCACAAAGTGTGATGTTCCAAATTTTGATAAGATCAGAATTTAAATCTGAAACAAAAACTTTAACATAAAATTTCCAAGAGAAATGTAAATGAAGTGAAAAATTGTAAAATAGTTGGGAATCTAAAAGTGAATTATTTTAATATCAGCGAAAAGCGATCTGCAATTATAAATATATCGCTGATTCAAACTGCGGGTTATGCATGAGATTTAGCTGCGGGTTAGAGGTCTGCGAGGAGAAAAATTTCCCGCTTAACATTGCCGAAGCATTCCTTTGATTTTCATCTTTTCTATTATTTTAATAAATTTCTGCCTTCTGACATAAGATTTTTTTTTAAATTTTGATCTTAGATTTCTCATTTTTACAAATTTATAGATAAAAGGGATTTAAATTCTTTTTCTAACACGAATAGTACTAAGCAACACAGATGCCAGAATACCCATGTAATTTGACGAACATGCTGTTTAGGTGTGAGTATTTCAGGTATTTGGTGTTTTTTCTGTATTTTTTGCGGGAGGTGGAGTAGAAATGGCAAAATTAAAGTGCAATTTTTTCTGTTTTTACGGAATCTAATCAATGGAGGGGGGATAGTTCAATTCACGGATTGTTTACCGAGCACGGAATCCTCCGCGGAATGGGTTATACCTGACCTGAGCTAATTAATTATATATCCATTCAACCTGAACCAGTTTTAAAAAAATAGATAACCCGAACTTGACAAAACTTCTAAAATCAATAGTATTCATTCCGAACGCAATCCCAACTCAGCATGTAAAAACAAAATTCCATCTTGTAAAGCAATAATGGAAAAGTAGTCTAGTATCAATTATATTTTTTATGTAGAAAAATCGATATATCTGTATATTGATTCATTGACATTCAAATAATGTAATTTTTCATTTTTAAATATATTTTGGGGATATTTTTGAGGAATCTGATAGAATCGAGCCCATACGCTAAAACAATTAAAATTACCCGACTCGAAAAATAGAAGTCAATCCTAAACTTTCCGAAAAAAATTAACTTTAGCCAGGTCCGACTAAAACCACCAGTCGAGTTGAGTTTAATTTTCCGAGGAGATGCAGGATCGGGTTTCTACCCGAAACCCGATTTGAGCTAGACATCTCTACATTTCGACCTGAACCCGAAATATTTCAACCCAACCAAACCCTAATTGTAGCTGATGAAAAAATATATCCATGCTGTAATGCAGTTATGTAAGAATATGTTTACAAATATATATTCAGTAACAATTTCAGATTTTAAGTAAAAAAAATCAGTATACATAAATTCATTGACATTCAAATACAGTTTTTCATCTTAAAATAAGTTTTGTAAATTCTTTTGAGAGATCAATTCTTCTCGAATCAAGAACCATAAGTATCAACATCCAACCCGAACCTGAAACAAAGTTAATCCGACTTTAATCCGACACTCAACGACAAAAATTTAGGCTCAACCCCATCCGGTCCAGACTGCGAGTCATGTCAGGTGCAGTTTGCCCCACACGATGAAGCATTCTACTTGTTATCCAAGACAACCTCGACAAAATAATTTTCGTTTTCGTATTTTAACTGAACTAAAAATTCTTCATTACCAAGCCGATCGTAAATCCAAAATAAGCGAAAACTGATCCACAAATTTAATGTAGGGTAGATGTGCCAGTAATGGGCCACCTTAAGGAATTTCTCTAAAAAATAATTTTTTATTAATAGTTATAATTATTGTATTCCAATTTTTTTCATATTAGATTAATCTTTCAACAATATTTAACTAATCCCACAGTTACATTTCCCAATAGAAATAAAAATGTAATTTTAAATAATAGAAATATGTCTTAACACCCAAATGCCCAGTAATGGGCCACCCATGTTCCAGTAATGGACCGCCTATGTTCCAGTAATGGGCCACCCTACAAAAAATAACAGATAATTATTTTTAGGTGCGTTCGTAATTATGTAAATAGGTAGCACCTATAATTGTCGTTCAGTCCGTCTGTCTGTCCATCTATCTGTCCGTTTGTCTGACAGTCTATCTGTCCGTTTGTCTGTCCGTCTGTCTGTCCGCTTATAACAACGGAAAACTATCCAATCGAATCGTTTGAAATTTAAAATACATAATTATTACATAATTTTGTCGAATCGTTTCAAATTTTATGAAAATCGGATGGATAGATCAATTACAGGGACATTCAAAAGGATTCCGTTACATTACGGTCAATAGGGAAAAAAGTTTTAAATGCATTTTAATCGTTTGAAATTTAAAACATATAATTATTGCGTAATTTTGTAGAGTCATTTCAAATGTTATGAAAATCGGATGCATAGATCAATTACAGGGACAATCAAAAGGATTCCGTTACATTACGGTCAATGGGGAAGAAGTTTCAAATGCATTTTAATGATGTTACACTCATTCGAACATAATAGAATTGGCATGAATCTATGAAATATATACTAAAATATGCATTCTGTACAATCTGTGACGCAAAGAATTTTTATTATTAAATTACAGGGCTACACAAAAGTATTCCACTATATAATGCTATACGGGGAAACATGGTTTGGTACGTGTTTTAATTATATTCAACTATTTCACATTTTATGAATAAGATATACTTTGCTGAGGTGTAATAAGAATTGCTATTCCTGTATATTTACAGAATTTCAACCAATATACTGTATCCGAAGTACTATTTACTATAAAAGCAAGATCTGAATATTTTTAAAACTTCGTTATCGTACGAACGCACCTCATTTGCTACGTTCACGTGCAATTTCCAACTTGTTCTTTTTATGTCTGCGTAAGTCGCATCTTCTTCCTCAGAATCCACATTATCCTCTTGTATACAAAATTCGGCCTTTTTGAAGCAATTGTAAATTGTTTTTTCTTCAATTACCCCCATTGATCCCGTTCTTATATGTATAACTATTCAATTAACACTGTTTTGAGAAGGATGTTGAAAGGTGTGTGAAAGGAAGGGGTTGATGAATTTGTTGGACTTAAGGAAAAAGAAAATTCAAGCAGAGGAGTAATATAAAAAAAAACTCAGCACTGAACGATAAATTAGGAATAAGAGATGGAAATTTGATTTCATGTGATTTCGAAGTATTTTTTTACAACTGAATAAAGAACATTTTATGAAAACAATCGTTATATGGAGATAGATATTTCGCTATATAGAGACTGTTTTTAATGTAATCATGGGAAAAGGGGAACATTCCTACTAAAAATTCGTTATATAGAGAAATTCGATGTATGGAGTTTCGTTATAGAGGGACTTGACTGTATTTATAAAGAAATTGTCTTTATTAAATTCTAGTAAGTAAAATTTAAGTATTAAATTTGTTTATTTAGTTTTCAGTTAAATCAAAATATTTTATCACTACTGAAATTACACTTTTAGTATTGGTCACTTGGATGGCCCATTACTGGCAAATCACGAAATAAGCAATCCAGTAATGGACCACCCCTCCTAAAATGTTAAAAATAAATAAAATTTTGTAAATAGCCATTGGTATATTAAATTCTATGTTTTATATTGCTAACCAAACAAAAACATTCAATTTTTACGGAAAAATAAAAAAGATATAAAACTAAGTAAGTAAAGTCTGCTCTTAGCATGTTCATTAAGATTTTCAGTGAAAAACAGAAAAACTGTGAAACTTTATTTTCTGCTTCCTAATTGTTTTGACGAAAAGTGTAAAAAATTAATCCAGCTTATAAAGTATGCAAGGTAGAGTTCAGAAAAAAATAATAAAAGCTTAACTATTTTTTATTATTTTTTTATAAACCAAAAAGTTCGAGGTGGCCCATTACTGGAAGGTGGCCCATTACTGGCACATCTACCCTAGTTAAAAAAAAGTATAAAATTGATTTTTAGTATAAATTTTATCTTTTTGTTGAAAAATAAACATGCATAGAGTCATTCATGCATCATACTATGCTGTCATCCATGTAGATTTTTATTTTAAAAATTCAGATTTTTTTTCGACAATTCGGGTTTATCTACACTCAAATTGTAAGAATCAAACTTCAGTCAGAAACCGATGTATAAAAAAGAATTAGTTTAGTCAATCCGACTTTCAAAAAAAAAAAAAAAAGCTCCATATTTCGACCCAATTTGAATGGGCTGAAATTCAAAAGTCAAAATATTTTCCCCGACGAAATTGAATTTTGACCCCGATGGGGGGGCCAGGTATGCCCGACGGGGGGGCATATGCCCCCACGGCCCCCTCTCTGGCGCCGCCCTTGCATGTTCATTTGGTAGGGCCTCAAACTGGCCCCTCACCGTCATTCTAGTGTTAAAGCCTAGATAACAAATTTCAATGATATATTTGTGTAATGCAATGCACAGTAGCAGTATAAAAGCAATAAAAGTCAAATTGTTAAAAATAGACTAATTAAATTAGAATTAATCACTTTATGCTATGGAATTCGCGTCTATAGTTTGCACTGAATAGATATCTCAATATGCCTTCGGTTTTTAAAATATTAATTAAAAACCTATATAAAAAAACACTACATGGACTAAGGTGGTGCTGTAACTTTCCGATCTCCTTTCAAAAAATGTAACCCATTAATGCCCAAATTATTTTCTTCATTAAAAATGAAATTTTGGGTTTCCGACCACTTTTAAAAGAAGAATAACTTTTATCTTAATTTATTGAGGACTTTGTCTCGTGAAAAATAGTGTTTATTTATCTATTTATTTACTGGTGTGAAAAATGATTTCTTGCCATTTTTATAATCGTCCCTAAAAAGGAACGCTAGGCACTAATGGGTTAACACAATGGCAAGTTTAAACTTTGAACAAGAGATTTGTTTTAGTTACACTGTAAAAAGAAAAGATTATTAGAACACACAATTTACTTTTATGAAATGCCAAAGGAAATTTAAATATGCACTAGTTTTATAGTCAGTTCCAAATTAAGTTCATAAAAAAGGATTAAGATAAGATAAAACAAAAAGAATTATACAGAATAGCAATATTTGATATTATATAGGCTTCATATCTCTAACTTTTATGATGTACCCATTCATACTTTTCTAGTATTTACAGCTGCATCCAACTCTGCGTTGTATAGTTTTTTGCAAAGTCTTATTATTTTTTAACAATGATTTTTTTTAATAATATAGTTAATACTTCATATATTTATTGTAAGAAATCTTCTGAACGAGATTAATATCGCACTTGATCGTTTATTGCAAGTTTGGCAAGAGGTGCAAAATTTTCTCTCTTTATTTTCAAAACAATTTTCTATCTTTAATTCTTCAAAACGCCATTAAAAAAAATCAAAATGGCTGTGAAAGGAATATAAACTGTTGCCACTCACCCAGATGAATAAGAGAATTTAGATATAAATATTATTTAAAACAAAATCGGTGGTCCTTGGTACAATGTTCTTCTTATATAGGAACACACACACGCACAAAAGTAAAACTCCAAGTTTATGTAAACAGCTACCTTCTACATGATAAATTTAGGAATGCTGTTTTGAAACATTATATCTTTTCCTTATCAACTTTTTTTTTTCTGTTTTTCGTAAAGTGAACATTGCCTACAGCAGTATTTACCAACGTATGGTTCGTGATATGCTTACAGAAGATCTGCGATCGTTTATAGTACTATTTTATATAGAATCTAGTATAAATATTTTCATGTTCTATGTTATATTCTGTACATGTAGGATATTCTTCAAATGCATTTTGAAGAATACATGTCTATAACTTTAGATTTTAGCGTGCATCTGATGCATAGTTATTCTATAAATTTCGCTATTAGAACAATTTTAACTTCTAAACCTAACACAATTCAAATTTTTACATCTTATAATAGAAAAAAACTCTACTTTCAAATGCAATTTTTTTTAAAAGTTTAACTCCAATTTACTGATTTTCAATGACTTTTAAATTAATTTCAAAACACGAATATTTTAAATTCTACATGCAACCCAATTATGAAAAATCAATCCGTCTGAATTCAAAACTATGCAATTAATTCATCATTTGACTATTGCCGTGCAATGTTATATAATACATTAAAAAACGAAATTAAAAACATTACAATTAAATAAATAAATAAAAATGCCAATTTAACTGATATGTAATCGGACAACACTCTTAAATACTTATACAATCAGAATAACAAAGGTTGAAAAAATAATATAAAAAATGTTTCTCATTTGATTATCTGTTGATATGCGGCTGTAGGAAAATACAAACTTATATTTGAGGCCAAATATTGGGTGAGCTTAACTATTTTAAAATAAAACTTCCCGGTGTTTTGTTATTTATATTTACTATGAAGTATGAGAATATATGACAGTTGAAGTTAAATTAAAAATTTTTAAACGGAATATAAAATTACAATTTTTTTAAATTATATTTTCATATGAGGTCTTCATTTTAAGGACTCAAATATTTACAATGAGAAAATTTCTCTTTGGGGAGAAAATCAACTGTATGGCAGGAGGGAGCAGCGGGCATGGTGTATCTGTTACTATCCTTGCCATTTTTTCAAACAGAATTAGTTTAAGGACGCCATTTTTTTTCTTTCATAGGATAAAAAAATAAGTAAATAATTGGTATGTGGAAGAGAAAATTATTGGGTGTGTTCTGGGCCCATGGGCCCATATAAATTGGTGCCACTGGTGTGAAATATAAAAAAAAATATGCTAAATGCAAAAAATCGATTGGACTTTTCTATTAAAAACGATTTTCACCTACTTCTTGTACACTGGAAAATATAATAACCCGGGCAGACCGGGTTGTCCATAAAGAAAAGTTGCCAAAAATGCAGCATTTTTATTTATTTAGTATTTGTCTATCACAAAAATAGTCGATAATATATGGATGTGAATGTTACTAAATGACCGGTTATTTAGAATTTAAAATATTTATAAATTTGTTCCATTCGTTTTAAGAGAAAAGGTTAAGTTTTCGAGTAAATTTTGATTTTAACTTGATAGTAGAATTACATTTCCACGCCGATGTTGAAACAAGCTTTGTACTACAGTTCGAAAGTTTTATTTATTTAGTGTCGCAAAATGGGAAATATTTCAAACTACATATGTATGAATGCAAATAAACATTTGATCGTTTTTTAAGTTTAAAATATTTACTATATGTTCGACCTGTTTTACAACATATGAAAGGGATTTTGACCGAATTTCCAATTTAATTTAAAGTTGAATTTCCACAACATGTTAAAACAAGCATTAACTACATTTTCCAAGATATTTCAAAGCTTTTGTTCATGCAAGCAATAAAATATAAAATAACAAAAGGTATTTATGTAACATTAATATCGCTAAATTCCAGGAGAATATTAGATATTTACAAAAAAAGTGTGCCAACTTTCTACAGTTTTTATAAATTTATATATATATATATATATATATATATATATATATATGTAAGAAAATACAAAAAATCAGACCTATTTATTACTTTTTTAATAAATCGTCCCTCAATGTGGATACGGGCCCCATGACTAATAATCACGGGTTTTACAGGGCAACAAGAAACGAGATGAGAAATTTCTATACATCTACGCACTTGGTCTCCAGAACTCATGATGTAAAGACTTGCGAAAAGACTTTGCTATGTTTTAAATAAATCGTAATTAAAACTCATCCCCTTGAAGTCTGTCGTTTTATGAAAATGCGACATATATATATATATATATCGATTATATTATTTCAAATTGCTTAAAAAGTGCAATTAGTATTTTAAAAACAGTAAAATATTTTTTATTTCAACTCATTTATTTCAACTTTGTTTCAACTCATCACAGAGTCATTTTCAAAGCAAATTATAAATGATATTCCAAAATTGCACGGTCTAAGGTGCATTGAACTAAAACGCCAATATTCAGCTTTTCATGTACCGTAAATTAATTTTTTTATTTTATTTTACTTGTATTTTAATTTATATTTCTTTCTTTTCTTTTTTTCTTCCTCTTAATTATTTGAGCAACTTGTGCCACAGTTCCGATACATTTATTTTGATTTTATACTTTGATTTGCATTAAACTGAAGCGCCATTATTTGTTTTTCATATGATGCATATTATTTTTTAATTTTACTTTAATTTTATTTTATTTTACTTGTATTTTAATTTCTATTTCTTTCTTTTTTTTTTCTTCCTCTTAATTATTTGAGCAACTTGTGCCACAGTTCCGATATATTTATTTTGATTTTATACTTTGATTTGCATTAAACTGAAGCGCCATTATTTGTTTTTCATATGACGCATATTATTCTTTAATTTTACTTTAATTTTAATTAATTTTACTTGCATTTTAATTTCGATTTCTTTCTTTTCTTTTTTTCTTCCTCTTAATTATTTGAGCAACTTGTGCCACAGTTCCGATACATTTATTTTGATTTTATACTTTGATTTGCATTAAACCGAGGCGCTATTGTTTCGTTTTTCATATGACGCATGTTATTTTTTAATTTTACTTTTATTTTCTATTTCTTTTTTTTTTTTTTTTTCAAATCATTGAGCAACTCGTGCCACAGTTTTGGTAGGCTGAATGAATTGTTATTGTTAACATGGAATTTTTACATGTTATAATCTCTATTGCTTCTCTTATAATGGATGGATGTTATCGTTTGGAGGGGGAAATTATTTTACTAAAGTTTATATGGATATTTTCTTCTTGGTGTAATTTTGCCAGGGCTATAGTTTTTCTATCATATTTAATATCAGCTATATGGTTCTTCTTTTTGTATTTAAATTTCCTGCTTGTCATTCCAATACAGAAAATCTTTGATCCATCTGTTCTAATTAAAGGTATTTCATAAACTTTTGAATAATTATATTGTGATACAATGACTATTTTGTTATACATTTAAATGACGATTATTTTAAATTCAAAATATTTATCAATTTATCGATTTACAGTAAACAAATGGAATTTCGATTAAATTTAGAATTTAACTTTGTCGAAAATAGAGTTACATTCCCACAATATGTTGAAACAAGCATGTACTACACTTTCCAAAAATTTTATTTATTTAGTGTTGCAAAATGGGAAATATTTCAAACTATATCTGTAGGAATGCAAATAAACAAGCGATCGTTTTTAAAGTTTAAAATATTTACTATATGTTCCACCTACTTTACAATAATAAGTGAAAGGGATTTTGAGCGAATTTACAATTTAATTTATAGTTGCATTTGCATAACATGTTAAAACAAGCATTAACTACATTTTCCAAAGTTTTATCTATTAACGCTTCAGAATTGGAAATATTTCAAAAAAAATTTTGTACATGCATTCAATAAAATATAAAATAATAAAGTATAATTATGTAAAATTAACTGTGCTAAATTTCAGGAGAAAATGAGATATTTAAACAAGAAAGAAAAAAACATGCGTGAAACATAGATTACGAAGCACTTTCCAACTCATTCAGAATAATGCAAGAAAACTACACCGTTTGAAAAATTAAAATATTACGTTTCATTTCACTATGTGGAAATGTATAACGCATGTCATAACCGAATTTCATCTGTTCCTATCTACAATCGGAAAATTATCAGAATTTTTTAGTAGCCCTGCATATGATATAGAGATTTGTATCTATTAAGGGTTTATTTCGATTCAAACTGCTTATTTTCAGATTTATTTTTAAATTCATTTTTGTTCTCACATACATCAAACTTTCAAATAATTCTCTTATTTAGAAACTACACAAAGTGCCGCGATGGTCCATTTTTTGATAAATATAGAAAATGTTGCAAAAAATGCTATCAAAAACGGCGTTTTGGACCAAATTTTCTGTAGCGGGAGATCTGCGAGCGGAAAAAATGATCACGGTGAGAAGGTAATTGTTTATAAATTCAATTCTAATGAATTGACCGTAAAAAAACATCACGCGGCACCTTATACATCACTTCAAAAAACTCCCTAGCAAGTTTCATGTTTCTACTTTTAAAATTGTGTCTGAAATTGTATCGGAAAATTTCGAGCTGTTGAAGGTGGAAAAGCGTTTTTTCGAATACACCTTTAACAACATGCATTCTAAAATTTAGTTATTCCAAAATTTAAGATATACATATATTTCAATTCAAAATTGCCTTTCAGCAATTTCCTCTAATAAGGAGAATGGTGTGCGAATACTTTTGTGCATTCCTGTATATGAGGTATAGAATTTATATATAAAGAGTAATATGCAAAATAATAATAATAATAATAATAATAATAATAATAATAATAATAATATTTAAAAGCGCATACCTAATTTTAAAACGTATTCTTCAGCAATTATTACTCAATACCTACTTATTTTGTATGTCTCTACAAATTAATAAAAAATGCTATGACTGCTTTGTTTTAACGTGATCGTAGTGAAATTGAAGGATTCATATCAGTTTTGATACATTTGAAATAGCTAAAATTAATGTCATTAAAATTCTCTCCAAACGATTTTTCCCCACATGCTATAATGTTATCGAATTCTTTTGAGTGTCCCTGTAAATGAACATTAATAATACATACTTCATATTTAATACCAAACATGCTTGGGTAGCCCTAAATAAGCTTTATCAATTTCATGAAAAATTGAGTATATTTACGGGAGTTAGAGCAGGACATACGACCAGACGGACAAATAAACGGAATGCATAAGCACTTTTGAACTTTCTTGGAAACTAGAAAAAAAAAAGCCAACCTTCTACAGTTTTTATAAATATACCTGATAAATAATAATTATTTCAAATTGAAAATATTTATCAATTTACTATATGCAATTTACAGTAAACAAACGGAGTTTCGAGTAAATTTAGAATTTAACTTTGTAAAAAGCAGAATTACATTTCCACAATGTGTTGAAACAAGCGTGTACTACGCTTTCCGAAAAGTATTACTCCACAAACCTAGATTTGGGAGCCAGTAACAATTGGGAAAGAAAACGTGGGAATTAAAAGCGGAAAAGGAAAAAAAAAAAATTCCAATGGCGTGTGGGAAACAACAAAAACTATACTTCCGATTTACTCGGCTAGAAAAACAAAGGGGAAAAGGAGTCCCAATGGGTGGTCCAGTTTCCTGTTAGAGGAAATCTCGACTCGAGTTACCATAGAGGACGCACTCCTGAAAATATATGCCTGTGAAATTAACAAAATTCGCAGCTTTTAAAAATTAAAGTTTACTCAATATGTGTAAATGTTTTAATTTTGTATTTCTTAAGCTTTGGAAAAATGATTAGATTACTTCAAGTACTACTACTTCTCCTAATAATAATAATGACTACATAATCAACTATTAATAATAATGACCATGAGTTACCACAGAGAAAGCACTCCTAAAAATATTATATCAATAATGCCAGTGAAATTAACAAAACTTACGGCTGTTAAAAATTCCTGTTTACTCAATTTGTGTAATTTTTTTAATTTTGTATTTTTAAGCTTTGCAAAAATCACTGGATTACTTCAAGCATTACTACTTCTACTGTCATTAGTATTACTAATTCCCCTAATAATAATAATGACTACATATTGATAGTGACCACACAATCTGTTAATAATAATTATGACCATGAGTTACCATATAGAGAACGCACTCCTAAAAATATTATATCAATATTGTCTGTGAAATTACCAAAACTCACTGCTTTTTAAAATTAATATTAAATCAATGTGTGCAAACTTTTTAATTTTGTATTTCCAAAGTTTTGCAAAAATGACTAGATTACTTCAAGTATTACTACTTCTCCTACTACCATTAGTTTTACTAATTCTCTTAATAATAATAATGACTACATAATGATAATGACCACATAATCTGCTAATAATAATGATCATGAGTTGTATTTGAGAACGCACTGCTGAAAATATTTATCAATATTTCTATGAAATTAACAAAATTAACTGCTTTTAAAATTAATATTTACTCAATATGTGTATTTTTTTCATTTTGTGTGTTTTAAGCTTTGCAAAAAAGACTAGATTACTTCAACTACTACTAATTCTCCTCTTACCATTAGTATTATTATTTCTACTACTAATAATAATGACCATGTGAGTTACATTAGCGGACGCACTTTTGAAAATGTATAACAATAATGGTTATGAAATTAACAAAATTCAAAATTCTTAAAAATTAATGGTTACTCAATATTATGTGAAAATTTTTCAAGTTTATATTTTTTAAGTTTTGACAAAAGGACTAGAATGCTTCAAGTATATTTTAGTATATACTGCATAGATGCATATCACTTTCATTATGTTCGAAAGAGTGTAACTCCATTAAAATGCACTTGAAACTGTTGTTTTTCCATTGGCCGTAATGCAACGGAATACTTTTGATTGTCCCTTAATTAAACTACATATTCGATTTTCATAAAATTTTAAATGACTCAACAAACTTATGCAACAATTTATATATTTTAAATTTCGAACGATTCGGTTGGGTGATTTTTGCTCTGTTATATACAGACAGTAGAGGTCTGCACGGGCCGGGTTCGGGCCGATATTCATTAACGGCATTCAGGCCGGGCCGGACGGGCCTAGTCACTAATCTTTTCGGCCCGGGCTCGGGCCTTAATTGTTTTTCCTGGAGTATCGGGGCGGGCCGAGTCTAACTTATTTTTTCCGTACGAAGCCGAGACTAATTTCGTTCTTCCTTGTCTTCACGGACCTAAATAATCAGTTCCTCTTGAATCTTCCCGTATGAAAATCCTTTTCTCGATGTGGAAAAGTGTTCATAAATCAGTAAAGTTTGGCTTGATCCAAATTTTTTTGCAAAATAGACTTATACTTTTAAGTCGTCATTATTCTACAATTAAACATTAGAATTTATTCTTTTTAAAGAATCGTAGATCACTAGGCGTCTTAAAATAGAATTAAACACACTAATAAATAAATAAATAAATAAATAAATAAATGATTATGACGGAATTTTTGTTTAAGCTGAAAACTGCAAATTTCTTTTAAACTGTTCATTCATGCAAAATGAATACAATAAGACGCGAAAAAATATATATATTAAACATTTACATCTGCTAAGAAAGAAACGTATTTTTTTTTTCCTAATGTCTTAGAAAATTTTACTTTTACCATATACCATTTTTTAGATTTTTTTTTTTTATGTATTAATAATACTAATGATAACTGAAACATTTACATACAACAAACAAAGGTTCATTAACCCCTTGAAGGGCTGTGGTATAAAATATATACCACTTAACTTTAATTGCGAAACGTCACATTGACACCAGAAGTTTGAAAAGAAAATTTTAATTTTATCAAGTACGTACAGAAAAGTTTTTATCTATTTTGAAATAAATTCATTTTTAAATTCTGGTGTTAATCAGTCATTTTAGCAATTTAAAAATAGAAGTGCTTTGCCCCTCATAGGGTTAAAAGCGTAAATATCGCAGCCTATGGCACTTCTGCATAAATAGAGATTATAAACATGAAAGGAAAAAAAAAGGACTAGGATAAGTTTTTTGGTCTGAACTTTTCCGTTAGAGTAAAGATCAATGTTCTGTAGAAATTCACCAAAGCCGGGCCGGGTTCGGGCCGAAATTTTAATTCTCGGGCCGGGCCAATATTTTTTTCGTTCGGACCGGGCTCGAGTCGAAATTTTAACTTTCGGGCCGGGCCGGGTGGAGCCAGTATGTCTTTGGTTCGGCCTGGGCCCGGACCAAAATTTTGACTTTCGGGCCGGGCTCGGGCCTGGAAATTTCGGCCCATGCAGACCTCTAACAGACAGACGGACGGACTGAATGATGACTATAGATGTTATGTATTTACATAATTACGAACGCACTGAATAAAATAAACAAATATATTAAATGGATTACGCCAATGTTGTTAATACTAATGATAATAATAATAAACTAAAAGTAACAAATATGTAAAAACTTAATATCAATACTATAACATTTATAAATTATATTAGAACTATTCAAAAATAAGATAACTTATTCAAAATGAGTAATCATTTTAAATTTTGTAAAACTATTTATTAAAACACAAATATTTTTAATTAAAATTAATTAAAATTTCTTCAAATGTCTTACAAGTTTAAGTTTTTGTATGTTTTCTTCCTGATATTTAAAAAATATATATATAAAATCAACTTTTTTAAAATGTACAGTATATAGAGAATTTAAATTATTTGACATTATTAACTTCTATAGTGAAACATTAAAATTTTACCTTTAGTTAATAACAGACCAATGTAATAATATATAATATGGAACATTCGGTGTCTTTCGAATTCGTTTTATTATTATTTACTTTTTTAATTAGTTATTTATGCAACGATCCCTATAAACATAATTACTTAATTCAATAAAAGGGATTCTATTGAAAATAGGTTAAAATGTGTTCATTTATTTACTATTTTTATTTATCTTTGTTCAAACTATATTTCTTTATTCAATCTTTATTTCAATCTATATGCATATTTTGCTGTTACAACAAAACAGTCAATAGAAAATGAAAATTTTATAAAATATAAGAAATTGAAATTGGCAAAGAGTTGAAAGCGAAAAAATGGGAAACTAACAGGTAAAAAATTGCGATTACAGAAATTTAGTACCCTTTGAATTAATTTTTTCTTTAATTGAATAAGTCATTTTGAAAAGAAATCAACTCATGTGTAATAAAACAGAAGTTGACCCTGTTTCAAAATGTCCAATTGAATTTGAATCTTCGTAATAGAATTATGAAGTAAAAATTTTTCAATCATGAAAATTGCAATTTTTTTATGCAGTTTGAAAATTATATTTTATTTTTCAAACATTAAATAAAATTAAAAATTTGATTTTTTCCAAAATTTTCATTTTTTAAAACATTTTTAGATGCGCTCGAAATTACGTAAATATGAAGCACCTATAGTCGTCGTTCCGTCCGTCAGTCCGTCTGTCTACACTGTAAAAAATGTCAGATGTTTCTGAATATATAAAAATGTACTGTAATCAAAATCGAAAATATACAGTAACCCCTTCTAACTCACCTAAGGTTTCAAAAACAATTCCTTTACCTTTAAAAATTCCAGAAAATTATTTGTTTTCGAAATTTAAAGAAGAATTTATAAAAATTAATTTTCATTAGCTGCCCGTCCTTTTCGGAAACGTTTCTAAGTAGCTTTTACAGTACAATAATCACTTTTCTCAAATCAAAATATCATTTTTCCGGATGCTACCAATTCACACGAAAATATTTTGATATTCAGAGAACATGTTTAATAGACAAACATACAATTTTAATAGTATTAACATTATTATGAAAATTAACATTATTTTGCTACAACTGCATGCACAAAATCAGTTATGCAGCTGAAAATAATTACTTGAGAATTGATAGAATCCGAAAAAGTGATATTTTGATTTGACAAAAGTGATAATTGTACTGTAAAAGCTACTTAGAAACGTTTCCGAAAAGAACGGGCAGCTAATGAAAATTAACTTTTATAAATTCTTCTTTAAATTTCGAAAACAAATAGTTTTCTGGGATTTTTTGAGGTAAAGGAACGGTTTTCGAAACCTTTGGTGACTTAGAAGAGGTTACTGTATATTTTTGTTTTTGATTACAGTACTTTTTTATATATTCAGAAACATCTGACATTATTTACAGTGTATCTGCCCGTCGCATATAACAGAGCAAAAATTACCCAACCGAATCGTTTGTCATTTAAAATATATAATTATTGCATAAATTTGCCGAGTCATTTCATATTTTATGAAAACTGGATACATAGTTTAATTACATGGACAATCAAAATTATTCCGTTACATTACGGCCAATGAGAAAAAAAAAATAGTTTCAAGTGTATTTTAATGATATTAAATACTTTCGGACATAATATAATTGATATGCAATTATTAAGTATACCGGGTGTCCCAAAAATGAATGATGGATTTTAAAATTCAATAACTTGCAAACGGTGACAGCTATTTAAAAAATTTTTGCAGGAGGTTTATGCATAATGTCAGGAGTTTTTTTAACGTAATTTTTTATTTTAGTTCGCATTTCAAAAAATAGGTGGCGCTGACGGCGATTGAAGGCCATGTCGACACTTCACTCAGCATTGATCACCTGGCCTTCAATCGCCGTCAGCGCCACCTATTTTTTGAAATGCGAAATAAAATAAAAAATTACGTTAAAAAAAACTCCTGACATTATGCATAAACCTCCTGCAAAATTTTTTTTTAAATAGCTGTCACCGTTTGCAAGTTATTGAATTTTAAAATCCATCATTCATTTTTGGGACACCCGGTATATTAAAAGATACATTCTGCACAATCTGTGTTGCAAAGAATATTTGTTATTTATTTACAGGGCCACGCAAAAGTATTCCATTATATAATGGTATAGGAGGATACATTGTTTGGGGCGCGTTTTAATACTATTAAACTATTTTACATTTTATGAAATTGATATAAGTTGCTTAAGTTTAGTACAAGTTACTTCGTGTGTAATAGAAAACAAATAGTATTTACAGGAATAGACAAAATTTTTCAGATTCAGATACTCTACTGTATCCGGAGTACTGTGTACTAATATACCAAAATTTGAATTTTTTTTAAACTTCGTTATAGTACGAATGCACCTCATTTGCTACACTTTACATACAATTTCGAACTTGTTTTGCCTTCTTTCTTTTACATGAAACGGTAAACGGTTTTTTAAAACAGTAAAGGAATCACCGTTCAAAAAATTAATTAGTTTAGAAAATAAATAAATAAAATGTTATGACTTGTAAAAATACAGTGAGCGTTACTATATACTTAACGTTTTTATTTAATATATACATACATATATATATATATATATATAAAGATTATATTACATTTACATTTCTTTTTAAATGCCTTCATTTTTTCATTGTATATTGGAGGTCAATGTTTAATGCTCTAAATTTGCACTTTTTCGAACCCAACTATCCTATGCTGTGAAAAGTTCAAAAGAAATGCAAATGAATTTTTAAAAAAAAAACGCCTTCAAATAAAGCTTTTAAGTGATAATTTCATTTGCGTGCTTTCTAATGTTCATTCTGTACGAGATATTTATGCATATATATATATTCGTTTGCATTTCACTTTTTTTTAAATGTGTTTTTATGCACTGGATAGCTGAGGTTGATCTTTACAAAAGCCGCTCGTTATTTTTTCGATTTTGTTTGCAATTTTTTTTCTTTCTTTTTTCTTTTACTTTCTTTCTTTCTTTTAAATGCGGGATACTTTGACTTTTGTTAGCAAACAAGTATTTTAGCGTGAATGAAGTATAAAATAGAGAAAATCTACTGAAAAAAAAATAGCGAGTCAACTGAAAAATATATATTGAAGTTTTAACATTTGAATGAGATGATGAAGAAACATGAATATTAAAAAAATGAATTTAAAAATTGCAATTCTGAATGAATTAAAATGATATGGATGCAGCAAAATGCCAATTTGCCTTTTTATAGTAGTTAGTTAACTTTGCTAAAATATATTACGCATGTTTAAATACATTTTAACCTCGGAACCTATTTGTTACTATAACAAAACAATAAACTTTTCTTAATTTCTTTATAAGATGACCCATCACAGATTTAATTTCAATTGTTGCAAGCGATTGATGCTTAAATAAAGAAAAACGTAATGGAAGAAAAAAATAAAATAAAGGACAAAATAAAGAAATATTGCATGTACTCGTCTATAAGTCGATCTCCCCCGCCCCCTCTCACAATTATTAAGCAAAATTATGAAAAAAAAATTGAATTTTCGTGCATAAGTTAAACCACATTTCTGGTAGTATGTTGAAAAATTATATGAGGACCCCAGAAGCCAAGGGGTATAAGTGACAAAATTGAAAAAAATAAACTAAATACACAGAAGACTTAAAACATGCTTTTTTTTATTTCAGGTAAGGAAATATAAGTGATTTTCTTATTATTTGCTGAGTTATAGAGGCAAACCACTTTTTTCGAAAAACAAACAATATTGATTAATTATACATTTAAAGAAAATTGTACGTTATTTTTTAATAGTTATTGAAATAAGAGTTCAAAGACCAGAATTCAACAAGCAGAAATTTCCTATTTCAATTCACTCAATTGTTATTGATGTTCCAATTCAACATCAATTATCTTTAAACTCAATTTACTCCAAATCGAAATTTTGTCACTTGTACCCCTTGGCTTCTGGGGTCCTCACATGTAATCGAGGTTAATAATAACAGTAATATAAATAATTTTTTTTTTCATTTTTTTTTTTAACATTTCTAATCAATTTTAAAAATTGAACGGATTAAAACTGTATAATTATATAAGACCCCCAAAACATTAATTAATTTTGAAACATATTCATACATATGAACATATTTCAACATATGAAATACTTCCAATAAAATATTAATTTAATTAAATTTTTGCCATGATTTTTACTTCAGAAATACTTCAATTACGTTGAGAAACATGGAAATGAATTGGCTAAATTATTTTTCATCGAAACTGCTCCAATATTATCAAAATGGAAATCTCCAATTTTTTGGCAATATTTCATATCAATATTAATTATAATTTAATCATTATTGGCTAAGATATAATAATTACATACAAATATTATTTTGGTACAGTACAGCCATTATGGATTTATCCTTTTAATTTCTCTTATTCCATGCACAAAAATTTCCAGATTAATGATCTTTTTATATTACCTGTATTAGGTAAAATTGGACCAAACGATTAATCCCCACCACCCCCTCTTTCATACCCAACGCATAATTTTTTTTTTTTTTTTCATTCCTTTTCATCTTCCACAGTGATGAACCAAGAAGTAAACACAGACTCTTGCGCCTCCAACACTGCGCATAGATTCTCTTTTCCTCCCACCATTGAAACCAGTACCAATTATACGGACTATATTAATGACCACTACATCAATATAGCATTCGTCAGAAATACTTCAAATAAAATACTAGTTTAATTAAATTTTTTGCTAAGGTTTTTACTTCAGAAATACTCAGAAAACATAGAAATTAATTAACTAAATTTTTTTTTACTGAAATTGCTCTAATGTTATCAAAAGGAAAAACTCCAATTTTGTGGGAATATTTTATACCAATATAACTAATACTGATTAAAATATAGTCATTGTTGGCTAAGATATAATCGATACAAACATATACAGTTTCGGCATTGTCCAGCCTCTATGGCTTTACTCTTTTAATTTCTCTCATTCCATGCACAAAAATTTCTAGATTAATGAGCTTTTTATATTATTTGTATTAGGTAAAATTGGACCAAACAATTAATCCCCAACACCCTCTCTCAAGATATACGCAGAATTTTTTATTTATTTATTTTTTATTATAACTTTTCATCTTTCACAGTGATGAACCAAGAAGTAAACATAGACTCTTGCGCCTCCAACCCTGGGCATCGCTTTCCTATTCCTGCCACCAGTGAAACCAGTATAAATTATACAGATTGTACTAATGACCATTACGGCAATATAGCATTCTTCAGAAATACTTCCAATAAAATACCAATAAATTTAAATTTTCGTTATGATTTTTAGTTCAGTAATACTCCAATTACATTAAAAAACATGGGAATGAATTAGCTAAATTATTTTTTACCAAAGTTGCTGTAATGTTATCAAAATGGAAACCTCCAAATTTTCGGCACTATTTCATATCAATATAGGCAATATTGATCATAAAGTAGTCGTTATTGACTACATTATTTAAATGTAATCATATTTATAAGGATATATCGATACAAACAAATACTGTTTCGGTATTGTCAAGCCACTTTGGCATTATCCTTTTAATTTTTCTTATTCCAAACACATAAATTTCCAGATTGATGAGCTTTTTATATTACCTGTATTAGGTAAAATTGGACCAAACGATTAATCCCCACCACTCTTTATCGTATACTCCACGCATAAGATTTTTTATTTATTTATTTTTTTTTCATCTTCTACAGTGATGAACCAAGAAGTAAACACAGACTCTTGCTCCTCCAACACTGCGCATAACATTCTCTTTTCCTCCCACCAGTGAAATCAGTATCAATTATACGGATTATATTAATGATTACTACATAATTATAGCATTCGTCAGAAATATTCCCAATAAAATACTAATATAATTAAATTTTTGCTTCTCAAATTCATTGAAATCGATTGTTTTTAATTACATTGAAAAACTTGGCAATGAATTGACTAAATTACTTTTTAACGAAGTTTTTCCAATAATATCAAACTGGAAACCTCAAATTTTTTGGCAATATTTCATATCCATATAGCTAATACTGCTTAAAATTTAGTCATTATTAGCTAAGATATAATCGATACAAACATATAAATACTCTTTCGGTATCGTCCAGCCACTAGAAATATTTCCAGATTAATGAGCCTTTTATATTACCTGTATTAGGTAAAAATTGGACCAAACGATTAATCCTCATCACCCCCTCTCTTATAACCCACGCATTTTTTTCCATTCCTTTTCATCTTCCACAGTGATGAACCAAGAAGTAAACAGAGACTCTTGCGCACTCCAACATTGTAATTTTCTTTTCCTCCAACCAGTGAAACCAGTATCAATTACATGGATTATTATGATCATTGCATTCGACCATCATCAATATAGCATTCGACAGAAATACTTCTAATTAAATAGTAGTTTAATATAATTTTTGCTATGACTTTTACATCAAAAATACTCCAATTTCATTGAAAAACATGACAATGAATTGACTAAATTATTTTTTACCAAAATTGCTCTATTATAAAAATGAAAACCTCCAATTTTTTGGCAATATTTTATACCAATATAACCAATATCGATTAAAATATAGTCATTATTGGCTAAGAAATAATCGATACAAACAAATAATCTTTCGTTATTGTCCAGCCACTATGGTTTTATATCCATTTAATTTCTCTTATTCCAAGACATAAATTCCCAGATTAATGAGCTTTTTATATTACCTATATTAGGTAAAATTGGACCAAATGATTAATCCCGACCACCCCCTCTCTTATACCCCACGCATTTTTTTTCCATTCCTTTTCATCTTCCATAGTGATGAACCAAGAAGTAAACAGAGACTCTTGCGCCTCCCATACTGCGCATTGCTTCCCTCTTCCCAGTGACCTTTCCGGTAGCCCTGAAATACCACCCCCGCCCTAGGCAAAAAAGAACGCTTCTCCATCTTCTTTAATGTTCTTCTCTTCTTTCCCCTACCCATTTCTTTTTCTCTCTCCCGATCGATGCCGTTTTATGTTAGTGTCCTGGAGTAGTCTAGGAGAAAGGGTTTTGTGTTTGAGGTTTTGAGAAAGCACACTGGAAAGAGAGAATGAAAAGGGAAGATAGTTGAAAAATGTAAATGGAATTGTAGAAATTTAACTGGATTCCACTAAAATAGTAACTGGGAGGGAAAAAATATTGAAAGAAAATTTTTGCATAAGAATCGCCCACATAAATTTAAATTTCTCTCTAATTATGTGAGTGTATGAAAACAATTAGTTATATGAAGCTAGCTTGCTATTAATAAAAAAAGAAATCGATTCTATATTTGTGCTAGTGTTCTGGAGTAGTCAGAAAAAGGATTTTGCGTTGGAGAAAACAAGTTTTAGAAAAAGCACTCTGAGAAAAGACAACAGAAAATGAGGACAGTTGAAAATAAATAGAAACTGTAGAAATTTCATCGTATTCCATTAAAATAGGAATTGGGAGAGAAAAAAAAAATACTGGAAGAAGATTCTTGCATACGAATCACCTAACATACATTTAAACTTCTCTATAATTATATGAAAGCATGAAAACAATTAGTTATATGAAGCTAGCTTGCTATTAATACATAAGAAATCGATTCCATATCCGTGCTAGTGATCTGCAGTAGTGTAAGAGAAAGGGTTTTGCATTTGAGAGTATAAGATTCTGAGAAAGCATATTGAGAAAAGAAAACAGAATATGAAGGCAGTTGAAAATAAAAAGAAATTGTAGAAATTTAACCGGACTTCACTAAAATAGTAATTGGGAGAAAAAAAACACTGAAAGAAGAATTCTGCAAAAGAATCGCCAATATACATTTAAACGTCTCTATAATTATATGAGGGCACGAAAACAATTAGTTATATGAAGCTAGCTTGCTATTAATATAAAAGAAATCGATTCTATATTTGTGCTAATGTTGTGGGGTAGTGTAAGAGAAAGGGTTTTGCGTTTGAGAATATAATATTTTGAGAAAACAGACTCAGAAAAGAGAACAGAAAATGAATACAGTTGAAAATAAATAGAAATTGTAAAAATTTAACCTTATTTCACAAAAATAGTAATTGGGAAGAAAAAAAATCACCGAAAAAAGATTTCTGCATAAAAATCGCATACATATATTAAAACTTCTCTCTAATTTTAAGAGGGTATGAAAAAAATTTGTCATATGAAGTTAGCTTGCTATTGATACAAAAGAAATAAATTTTATATCCGTGTTTGTGTTCTGGAGTAGTATGAGAGAAAGGGTGTTTCGTTTGAGAATATAAGTTTTTGAAAAAGGACAATGAAAAAAGAGAACAGAAAACGAAGATAATTGAAAATAAATAGAAATTGTAAAAATTTAACCGGATTCCTTTAACCAAGGATTAGGGAAAATCCCAAAAAATTCCTACATAACTAACTATTGTAAATAGCTATGTTCATTTATTGATTTTTTTTTTTTTTTTTTTTTTTTTTTTTTTTTTTAATGGTTTTGATCAAAATACAAAACAAACCAGAATTTTCTATTAATATAAAGCAAGCCGATGCTGCTGTATGTTAATAAAAACACAGTATTTGATTTTTTGTAAGTAGTATAAGAGACAACAGAAAGTAAAGATAGTTAAAAATGTAAATGGATTTGTAGAAATTTAACTGGGTTCCTCAAAACCACTGATTGAAAAAGAAATTTGCTAAAATGAGTTCCTTGCATGTGAACTGTCATCATACTTTTAAATTTCTGACACAGTGGGAGGATAGAATAAAAAGTTAAGATAATTGAAACTGTAAATGGAATTGTAGAAATTTAACAGGATTCTTTTAAACCAGTGACTGGAAAAAAATCCAATGAAGATTCTTAATAACTATTATGGATTGTCATTATGTTTTGAAATATCTTTCTGCAAGCTAACTATTAAAACAAAACAAGTCTTGATGTAAAAAAAAAAAATTGATGCCAATTTATGTTTGCATCTGGAATAATTTAGTAGAAGTCTTTGTGTTTGAGGTGCCGTAACTAACACAATGAGATGATAGAAGAGAAAATAAATATAGTTGAAAATATAAATGGAATTGGACAAATTTAACCGATTTTCTCGAAACCAGTGATTATAAAAAGGAGAACACATAAATATTCTGCATGGTTATTGAAAATTATCGACATAGATTTTTTCGTATAAGTTTAAACTGATTCTGAAGTAAAGATAATTGAAAATTTAAATAAAGCTGTAAAAAGTTAATTGCATTCCTCTAAACCACTTTGAATGTCACAATGTCCGATGAACATTAATAGCACCTCATTTGACAATATCGAATTAAATGTTAGAGGCTCCAGAATCTTATACGTAAACTACAATGCATACATTGGATTAAAGATGCATATAATTAAAATTTCGGCAACTTTTAGACTTAGTAGGGCAAATATAGAATTAAAATACACGAACTTTTATTTGATTACAACAATTTTGATTAAAGTATATGCTTTACCATAAATTAATATATATATATATATATATATATATATATATATATATATATATATATATATATATATATATATATATTTACTGTATATTTCATTTCATCATCATCAATTATCTCCCAAAATTTGTTTTCATCATATTTATTTAAAAATTCTGTTTTTATTCATGAAACGAAATGAAATTATAAAAAATAATAAAGTAAAAATAAACAAGAGTAATTACTAAAATTCCACTTTAGAGAGTTCAAAAATTGAAGTACTTAAAAAAATTAAACTTTTTTTCCTCAACAGTTTTCCAAAACGTGATACTTGACAGTACAGCTTTAATTACTTTATTATTTGAGATTTCTTCTGCATAGACTCTTTGAAAAACAAGATATTTATAAGAATTTCTTGCATTTCGTTTAATCAGTGTTTTATGGAATTATTTAACTAATCAATTAAACTGATGAAGTTTATTCACGCTTACTTTATCTGACAAAAAGAAAAAATTATCTCCTTATGTTCATATTTTTATTTAATCAAAGAAAACATAACAGGCCAAATGTTAATTAGAATAACTGATTATTATTTTTTTTTTCAAATGTAAAGTTAAGAAAGAAATTCCAATCATATGAAAAGTTTTGACTTTCATTTAAGACATACATAGATTGTAGAAAGAAAGAAAGAAAACGTATTCAAGGTATCTTTTCAGTTAATAAAAGGGCATTGAGCTTGTATAAAATTAAAGTATGTCACTTAATATAATAAAACAGAAAACAAATGTTTTTATAATACATAGTAAAATACATAATTTCTTTTTCCATTCAATCATATCTTTTCGTAAGTTATTTTAAAGTCCTAAAAAAGCAAATAAAATGCTACTGAACAAAATTTAAAAGGGGGTGGGCGAAATGAAAAATCTATGCAGAATCACTCTATTTATTATTATTATTATTTTCACGCATCAAAAAACAATATGGGTCTTTCTGATCAATTTTGTCCTTTATAAAACATGGAAACCAAAATATTAATGGCGTATATTATTTTCAACAATAAAATTGCCAGAGAAATTTTGACCGAAAGAGAAACCTATCTTATTGTCTAGAGTTTGAGGTCACATTACAGTTCGCTAGAAAATCAGTACGTTGGGAGTTAGAACTTTTCACAACTTTCAAACTGCATTGTTACTTAAGAAACAAATTGTAAATTGCACATCAAGTGTAGCAAATGGGGTGCGCTCGTATTATAACAAAGTTTTAAAAATATTCAAATCTTGGTGTCATGGTAAACAGTACTTCGGATACAGGATAGTGTCCGAAACCTTTTGTGAGTCTCTGTAAATACTATCTGCTTTCTGTTATACAGGAATAACTTCTAATAAACCTCAGCAACCTGTATCAATTTCATATAATATGGAATAGTTTAATAGTATTAAAATGCACCCCAAACAGTATTTCCCCCTATGCCATTATATAACGGAATACATTTGTGTAGCCTTGTAAATTAATAACAAATATTCTTTGCACCACAGATTATTCAAAATGTATATTTTAGTACATACTTTATAGATGAATATCGTTTTTATTATGTTCGAAAAAGCATAACACCATTAAAATGCATTTGAAACTACTTTTTTCCATTGACCACAATGTAATGGGATGCTTTTGTTATCCCTGTAATTAAACTGCATATCCGACTTTCATAAAATTTGAAATGACTGAACAAAATTATGTAACAATTCTATATTTTCAATTTCAAACGATTCGGTTGGGTAGGTTTTGCTCTGTTATATGCGAACAGACGGATGGACTGAACGCTGCGTGTTTATATAATTACGAACACACCTAAAAATGGAACTTTCATTTATTTTTTCTCAAAGTAAAAAATTAAAAATTTAATAATAAAATAAAAATGAAGTCCTCTTGAAGAAATTAAAATACAGCCAACAACTGTGCAACATTTCATTCTTGTGAAATACAAGAATGAAATGTTGCACAGTTGTTTGAAATCAACAGTGGCGCCAATTTTTGAAAAATATTGGGTGGGCTCAAAAAAATTTTGAACAAATACAAAAATATTGGGTGGGTTCAATTAATAATGAGTGGATGGAGATATCAAATTATTGGGTGGCCTCGCGCCCCATGGGCCCGTATAAGTTGGCGTCACTGGAAATCAATGTAAATGATCCTCTTATATAGCAACCGCAAAATGAAGGAAGTTATTTATTTAGCCAAATCGGGGAGAACTATGCTAGACTCATAGAAATATGAAATAATGGACTATCCAATCAAAATCAATTTGGCCTTGTTTATCAGTTTACAAAAGAAAATTTTCTGTAAATTTCTTCTTTTTGACCAATTCTGTTCGCTCTAAAATGCTCATTCCGTGTGCCAAATAAACGAATGATATAATATCCTACCACTGACAACAGTGCTTAACAATGTAGTCATTTTAAGGGACTTCCGAGGTACCGTCAATTCACATTTAATTAAGAAACAACGCCGAAATCTTAAAATATTTTTGAAGAAACAAATTTCGCAGTTGTAAAAAAAGATAAATGTTTCTTAAGACCCAAGTTTAACGTTTAGGATATACAGTGAACGAAGTTAATTATGAAACAATACTGAAATCTTGAAATTCTCTTGAAATAATAAATTTAACTTAATAACTCTCAATTTAAATATATTTTTTTAAAATAACCATAAACTTGAATGTTAAATCATTGCACAAAATTAATAAATACACCATAGAGAGCAGGTAAATAAAAATTGAAATTTCTATCTAAATTGGCAAAAAATCCTTGCTATTTGTGAAACAAGCAGGTTATAGAAATATGAACAGTGAGAAAGATCAGTTTAAAGTTTTCATTTTTAGAGGTAATTGTGCTGAATCTACTAACAAAATGTACAATATCTCACGGTACAATAGTCATATAGGTAAAAATGAAGTTTGAAATCTTTACAATGGAAGAAGTTTTCAATTAATATATACGGGCCAGTTTCAAATTTCGTTTACGTATGCTGTCCCGGAGTAAAAAGAAGAAAATTCAAACATAATATTTAAAGTTGGATTTGAGCTATGCATTAGCTAAAGAAGATTATATTGAACATTTCTAACATGAAAAAAAAATCAATAAAAATTTTTTAGATAAAAATCTTTAAAATTTTGATTCTAAGCAAAAATGCCTGTTCCATTCCAAGTTTTATGTTCTTAAGTGTGTGTGTTTCTTTTTTTTTCTTTCTTTTTTTTTTTTTTTTTTTTAATTTGCGCTAACTTTTTAAATTAAAAAATTTTAATTATTTTAAATATGAACTGCTATTGTTCTATTTTAATGAAAAAAATTGTTACAGAAGACATTTTCTTTAAGAAATTACCAGAAATATTTTGTACCTCACTTTTTGTCAAGTCCGTTACCTTGTGATTATTTTAGTCAAAATAGGTTTCGAATGCTGACTAAAGTTAGCAGCAAATATTCAACGATATAGTTAAACTATTCAAGCAACTATTACTTGCCATTTTTTACTCTTCAATTATCAAGCAATGTAATAGTGGCAAGAATAAGCTTTTATCAAGGTTGGTATTTTTTTTCACTGTCAAGTCTGTTACCGTAAGTTTTAATATTAAATAATGATTTTTGCACTTTTGTAATTAAATATTGTTTACTAAATAGTTTCAGAAGGTATGTATATTATTATCTAAGTTAGAAATAGATATTTTGACCGATTTCAAGGTACTGTGTTCCCTTAAATAAGAAAATTTCCCATCAACAAGTCATCGGATTTCCCGATGACATGTTTGAGTAGGATGGATGAGTAATTTTCCCCACTTACGACATAAAATTTTATTTATCATTTTATGTAATATTTAAAAAAACCTTATCTACTTAAAAAAAAAAAAAAAAAAAAAAAAAAAAAAACTATTAATAAGTCTCTGTGTAAACTCTAAAAGATAAACATATCAGTATATTTTTTTGTACAAATTTAGAATATAATTATAAAGTTATTAATGTAATAATTTATATACTATTTAAATTTAATCTTAACATTCTTCTTTCCTATTAAAATAATATATTTCCATTATTATCAGTGATCTAATTATCGTCCACCATCGTTGAATTAATTTTGTGATCTACAAAGTTATATAAATTATATTACGGAACAATCAAAATGAGAGAATTTACCTTATCTAATTTTAAAGTTCTTCATACGATTTAAGAAGAGAAGCTTAAAACTCTGCTGTTCAATTTATAATAGAGGTTTCTAAAGATTAAAAAAACGCTTATCGTAATCGTATGTAACTGAGAAGTATTGTATATTTTCGTTTGTAGTTATATTAAATTTTCCTAGATTAATATATGCTTTCGATACATTTTTTTTAAAGATTTGTAAAATTTAAATTTTAGAGTGCTAATTATAGTTTAAAATGTCATTAAAAATGGGTCATAAAAAATGTGCCATAAACATGCAAATAAATATTTATTTTTATTTTAAAAAAATAGTTTAAAATGATAGGAAAATTGCTTCTTAAAACTATTTAAATTTTAAATTATTAAATATAAATATTTTTTATGAATGCTAGAATAAATATAATAATGTAATATAGGTATTAGACTATTCTTTTATGATAATAACATGAATATCTTAAAATGACACAGTACCTTAAAATTAGTCAAAATATCGATTTTCTTTTAATTATTTTTTTTTTTAATTAACCGAAAATTTCTTTAATTGCGAATATTGCGAGTCCTCGTTTTTAACTATTTCAACTATTGTATCGCGATATATTGTAAATTTTGTTAATAAATCCAGCGCAATTACCCATACAAGTGGAAAGTTTGAACTGATTTTTCTCCCTATTCATATTTTTACAATTTGCTTGTTAGAAAAATACTAAGACTGTATTTGCTAATTTAGATAGAGATTTGAATTTTTTTTAGTCGTTCTCCCTGGTGTATTTAATATTTTCGTGCATCGATTAAACATTCAAGTTTGTAGTCATTTTTTTTAAATATTTAAACTGAGAGTTTGTTGATTTTTTTTCCTTTTTTACTATATACGAGAGGAGAAAAAATCATATCAAATGTAAAATCGTACAAATCAAAAAATCAATGCACAGTTTTATGTTGTATACTCCAATGAATGTGGAAAAAAAAATCAAAGCAAAAATATTCATATTTAAAAAAGTAGTAAAGATTTTTAAAAAGTTATTTTTAATTTAAATTTTAGTAAAAACAGGCTGTTCCACAAGAATTTTTTGTTTTAAATTTTATTTAATTTTTAGTATTAAGTATTGTGCAACAGCATATATTAGAGTATTATTCAAAATTGAAGAGATGATTTCAGAAGTACTGTAACTCCTTAATACTGAAAAATCGAGAAAAAAAATAATACTTTATGAATTAAAACTGTAATACTTCATAAATTAAAACTGTATAACTCATAAACTTTTATAAATTCACATAAGACTATTCTACTTCCTTTAAATGTTAAAACATATTTTTTGTAATTAAACTATTACTTATTGAGTTAACAACACAGTTTTAGAAATAAGTCACTTTTCAGAAAAATCTTAAAACAACTTTCAACTAAGTTTATTCAAAATACGTAAAAAATAAAAGCTCGAAAATGGAAATAAAAATATTTTAATTTTATATTTATTTAAAAAGCAGAAAATTGAAACTTTGATCGAAATTGATGTTTTAAAGGCATAAGAAAGGTTAAGAAAACGTTTGTTGTTTCTTTCTTTCTTTTCTTTTTTTTTTTTCGTTATTAAAGTGTTCTTATAGTCCGTTTTGATAAGCTTTTCAGATGTATTCAACCAACAAAAAGAAAAGTTTGATCGCAAAGAAATGTGATGCAACCAGTTCTTGGAAAAAGCTGCAAACAGTGTTGAATTCAAACACTTTTTCTCCGGGAGGGATTTATGCGGCTTCAGGGAGGGGGGAATATTATAGAGTTCCGGCGAAGAAAGTTTCACTTTTTGATCATTGAAAAATCAAAAGATCAAACTTTTTTTGGTGGGGAGAAAGACATCTCATTACTCCGGGGGGGGGGGGGGAGAAGTCCCTCTCCGGCCACCCCCTGAATTCAACACTGGCTGTAAATTTATCCACAATCCACGGAGAAGCTAAACTTTATTATTATAGTCTGATATGATAATCTTATTTATGCATTTTAGGCTTATCTCAAAGGTGTCACATATCAAGATATACAATAACTAGCGTTATTATTTTGTTCGATAGATATTTTATCTTGCATATTAAAACAACAGAGAAAATGTATTGAACATCGGATAAATGAATTTCTATCCTAATTTATCAGAAAGAAGCATAAATGCAAAACTTACAAACATATTAAACTGTAAGTCAATAAAATTTTTTACCCCGGTCGACAAAACGCGTGGAGATAAGCTCCCGGACTTTTCTCCCGACATGCGCCGAGAGAATCGGCGGTATACGTTTATCAGTTTTCTTTCAAATAATAGTCCGTAGCGTGGGATTTATGTAACTTCCTCCGTAACACGAAATTGTATAAAATAGAAACAACTTTAAGCAAGTAGTACTAAATGGGGATTTTGATTGATCAGTCCGCGAAATTACAAAGTAAATATCCTTACAATTATTCGGAAGACCCCATTTTCATAGATATTAATAAAGACGGAGTGTCATTTTTACCCTTTTTAGCGAGGTGTAAAAAAGAACTGTAATTTAAAAAGAAAGAAAGCATAACCTGTAGAAATATAAGAATAAAGAAAAGTTTACTGTTTATGAATATTTGGTGATAAAGTCCGACAGAGAAAAAAAAAATAAATAAAAAAATGACAAAATCATATGAGAATGCGATGTCTTATATGGGTGATTCTACGATAAGAGGTAATTTGCACGGCAATCTGTTTAAAACAGATTTTTTATTCTATATGTTGCTATTTTTTGCAATGAATCGCATCATCTTAACATCACGATTGAATGCCTAATTAAAACACATTTTTCTGAAATTTCTCACAAAGTCTAAAAAAGTCTCACCCATGGCATGTCCCCTTGCCGGTTTCAATTTAACTTTCAAACAATACATATATTTTTTCCGTCAGATGCTTAGCTAAAGTATGTTTAATTGCAATTTAAGTAATAATACTTACGTATTATAAAATAAAAAAAATAATAATTTGGTTAATTTCAAATAATTTTTAAAATTAATTTTTGTCCCACTTTTTTTGTGTATCTACCCTGTCAAATTTCGTTCCGCTAAAACAAACATAAATTCAAGGATGGCTATATCGGAAGTAGCGCTTAAGTACATCTATTGGCTTGAAGTTAGCAATACTAAACGCGCAAGCCATTTAAGCGTCGCCATTTTTAGTTGTTGTGATTCGACCGTGCGGTGTAGTGGTTTCGCACGGTGATCGTGTATCTCCCTTGGTAAGTCATAAAACTTATAATATTCATTTAATTCAATTGCATTTACTGTCCTAATTAAACAATACGGTAATAATTAAAGTGAAATACACAATTAACCCAAAAATTAATTCAGTCAGTTAAAAAATTTGAATTTACATGAAAATGTCTCTCCCCTGCCGTATTTCCCCACTGTCACTGAGCCACTGACCAGAAAAAGTTATAAAATATGTATAAAGTGACTTGCCCTTATATGAAAAAGTAAATAAATGGGACAAAAATCATAATTTAAAGGTTTTTGATCAAACTCGAACTTTTCTTTTTGGCCGAATTCTCTATGTTTTTGAACCTCTTATCTTAGAATAACCCATATAATAAAAGATTTTTACTTTTAATCGTAATCTTTTTTAAATATTTAATTATTTTGAATTATATGGGAAAATATATTTTTTGCCTTTTCAAAATCATTAGAATCGATCATATGTGTCAGTGCCCATTGTTGCAATCCCTTCTCGATGGCGCTGTAAAGGGGCTGATTTTATGTATAGTTTACCCGCAAAAAATAGTGACACATCTCAACAAAAGTAAATTTCACTGGAGACACAAAAAAATTTTGCATAATTTTACTTAAACTTGAATTTCTAGCACTTAGCTCTTCATCAATAAACGTGCAAAAGCCTTAAGAATGAAGACATATGATCAAGTGTGGAGCACTGAAAAAAAGAAATTCTCAAAATTGAGTAAAAATTTCTCAATTGTAAGTACTTCACATACTCAAAATAGCTCCGATCCAAATGTACTCAAAACTGAGAAACACATGTACTCATTTTTTGATTCCGTGGTTGTGTTCAAATATAAATTAACTGCCCTCTTAACATATAAATTATATGTAAAAATATAAGTAAAAAAATTTACTCATATTTTATAGTAAAATGTAAGTAAAAATTATATTTTCATTAACATTTTAAATAAATTATAAGTATTCATACTTATAATTTGAGTACTTATAATTTACTTACAAGTAATATAAGTAAAAATATACTAGCATTTATTTCTTGCTCAAAATTATTAACAATAAAAGTTTAATTAATTGTTTATTAAGAAAAATAGCAAAAATTATTAGCAAAATACCCAAATCGAATATTTCTATGGCAAAAGTACTATGTGCAAGCACGTTTAAATTGTTTCAAAATACTGTGTATAATTTAACATTTACATTAATAAGTATCTTTTATGCTACCACGAACCATTGCAGAGTACAAAATTATCGATAGTTTGGATTTGATAGCATGCGATGTTTCAAAATTGAGAAAGCAATGTGATCACTTTTGATCTAAACATACTCAATTCAGTATGAGTACATCGATGTACTCATTTTTGAGTATTTCATTTTTTTTCAGTGAGGGTGGATAAATTTACCTACCTACGCAATTCACATCTCTTCTAGGATGACGAATGGACAAATAGCGTAATAAAGTGATTTCTCGTATAACTACACTTACGAAACCTTTTGTATAGCAAGACATATCTATGATACACCTGTTAGTGGAATAAAACGCAAAATAAATTTTTGCGAGCTGAATCACTTTTCTGGCGGGTGAGTGATGTGAAGAGCTCTGACTGTAAACGTGGTATGTAACAAAATAAGAAAAAATTAGTTAATCCTATGATTGAAGATAAGCAATGGGCTTTTAGCATCTGTTAAATTACTTTTCGAAATAATTCCTAGTACTCACAGAGATTTTGATCTATAAAGGAGTCATTTGACAACAATCGCAAATAAAGAGTTTGGATCTAACAGCTTATTGTCTCAAAACGATGATTATGTCACGTACCACCTTTATCATCATCTACGCTCGTCATATCTATGTATGCATACAGGCATGTAGGAACGGCTATAACTGCCTATAACCTTAATTTGTACCGGAGTAGACCTTACAATTTCTGTCAAAATGATGAATTCAAGTGGTGGCACGGAAGGAACATTCTCTGAACCCCCCCTCCTCCGGAAAATCCAAAAGATCTTGTCGGAAAATAAGAAGTTTTGTATTTCTTAAATTGTTAGCAAATTCCTACGAGGAATTCCACCTTCCCCCCTCCTTCATCCGCAAAATTCATTATTAAAGAAAAATATCTCAATCGGTTTGGTTTTAGAGATAATTCACCTCAAAACAGATTTCTACACATACATATAAAAGAAAAAACAAATCTGAATTGTATTTTACAGATAATTAAACAATCTTTAACCGATGATTAATTATTCTTATTTTAGCCTTGTAAAATTAAAGTTAATTTTCTAAGAGTAAAATAGATTCAATAAATAAATAAAGAAAAAAGAAAAGTTTAGTGGAGAATATACTGTTGTATAAATAGTACTTTCTGCATTTTTAAAGAAACTCAGTACAGCCTATGTTTTTCAAGCACAACTTACAGCGAATACTTTCTTACACATGCCTTCTCTCTATAAGCTTATTTCCGCTTACCTTTTTGAAGACTAAGACTACACAGCAGATAAGCATATATAAATATAAGTAAAAAAATGTGTGCTGTATATGTTCAGATGTATTTTCTTTGATTATTAACTTTGGGAATTATCAGTTTTCTCATAACAACTTAAAAACAATTATAAGTTATGAAGTATTTTAATTTGAAAGCGATTTTGGATTTCATGTGAAGAAAGAAACTTGGTATCATTACAAACGATCAGTTTGAAAATTGCTTAAATTATTAAGTATTTTGTTTTGAGTAGATCTTAGAATAATAATAAAAAAAAATTCACTTCATTTTTAATTGCGAATTATCTAATTTAAGATTGCTAGATGTGATAATTTTTAACAGCAGTACTTTACCATTTAAAGTTTCGCGGATTTTGAAACATGATAGGTGAGATGAAATTTCATTGTTCATTTTCTTTTAAATATGAAATTTATGAATTTCATATATCGAACAATAACTCAAAAGATTTATATAAATCTAACTGACAATTGATATTATGACGATTTAAATGAATGATAGTGTTTTTTTTTTCTTCGAAAAAGTATCTTAAATATACATACACAAAACTGTAAAATATTTCGATCCATTTTAGAGTTGAATATCCAGCAATTATCTCGGAAATTTTAAACTTCCAGAAAAAACATAGTAGGCTAATTCCATGGGTTCTGTAGTGTAAGTCACATAACTTATTAATTGCTATACTTGTTAGCCACCGTTATTTTTGAAAAGTCTGCTTAGCCTTATTCAATTAATGAGAATGTGCCAATAAAATTAATCACATTTTTTTTCGTTCTATAATACTGGTAGCCAAAAATCGTAGCCTGTGACTTACACTACAAGTACTCATGGAAATAGCCAGTAGTAATCCCAGAAGCAGAATTTTGTGCGTCAGTCTGCAGCATACTAAAATTTATCTGCAACCCAAAAGTACTAGACTAAACCTACTAAAGCAATATCCCATAAAGCAAGAAAAAAAAATGCCTTTATAAAGAAAGTTTAATAAAATTATGAAACAAATACCATAAATCTAGAAACTTAAAATATATTTCAGTTTTCTTTTTTCAAAATTCAGCCTTTCTTTTTAAAGCTGGTGGATTAATCTGCTAAGTTTAAAATAACCTGCAGCGCCCGTTGCCGGGCTGGACAGTTTCCGCTGCTGCGGTAGTAATTTGTAAATAATTGTGGAAAATTGTAGTAATTAATAATTCTTTTTAAATAATTAGACAATACTTTAAATTGTTTCAATTAAACTATTTTATCATATCTGTGGCAATGTAATAACAGATACGTCAGATATCCGTGTTTTACTGAAAATATTTTGAATTAAACTAAGCAATGAAGTATGTTGATGCTACACAAATCGTCATTGTTGGTTTTAAAACCATTAACAGTAAAAATAAAATAAAATAAAATAACAAATAAAAATAAATAAATAAATATTTTTAAATAATTAAAAATCATTTATTGTTTCAGTAAAACTTAAAAAAAAAATCTTTGCATTCAAAATACACCAATAAGTACGTTCGATATGCGTAGCTTCATAAAAAGTTGAGATTTAGAAATTAAAGATTAATATATGTTCGCTAAATTTTGTACAATTCATTGCTGTTAGTTCTTACGTTGCTTTTTGTAATTGTTTGCTTATCGCCAAAATTTAAGTTCAGCTTTTATCTAATGAAACATAAAAAAACATTATTTGAAAAAAAAAAAAAAAAAAAAAAAAAAAAAAGAATTTAAATAAAATGCATTGTGAAATCGTAGTGCCACATATAGATACATTTTATGAAATAAAAACGAAGATTTGTATTGCATATTTGAAATAAATTGTAATTATTTGGTTTTCTATGCTTGAAGAAGTCTAATTCATAAAAAGAACTTAAAAAAAAAAAAAAAAAAAAAAAAAAAAAAAAATTCTCCCCTTCCCCCCCCCAAAAAAAAAGAGGGAGAGATTTGAAATTTTAAAAATATATCCAAAATATTTTGTTTACCTAAACTCAGTTGATAAGATTATGAACCAAAGTAAAAAAGTGTCGCAACATAGTAAATACTAGCATGATATTGCATAACTATGAACTGCGTCATTTGTAAACAAAGCAGTGTAATTGAGAAATAAACTTAAAAAGAAGCGACTTACCTCCAAATTTTTTAAATTGATGTTGAATTGGAGCAAATATCAGTTTATAAGTGAATTCAGTTCCTGCAGAAAAGAAGAAAAATTGTGAGCTTTTCCAAGATTCTTTTGCATTGGTCTTCAAAATAACTGAACAAATTGCAAATAAATTGAAAGTTTCAATTGTGAAAAGTATTGAAAAAAATATCCATACGTACTGATTAGATAAAAAAAAAAGAACATGAATAATGATTTTTCTTCCAGCTTAAAATGTTATTAAAATGCAATGCGTCATACTCAAATTTAAAATTCACTTTTTAAGTAAATTTTCCCACAAAAGTAGGATGTCCTTTTAAACGAATTTCTTGATAATGAGTTTTTATGTCTTGCAAATTTTAATTAAAACCACAGTCGATGAATAATTCATAAGTCAACAAAAGAATTTCATAAAAATTCCAATCTTCATCGATCGCACAGTTTGATTACGCAGTCAAGAAAACAGTAAGAATTTCGAAGAATTTTCTTAAAAAATATTTCACTTTTAGCACAATTAAAGTATTTCTACATGCACTAAATTCCTTTTCTTGAAGATGCACTTATCATTTAAATATCAAAACACTTCAAAACATAGTTCTTGATTACGCAGTTATCTCCTTATCAAACAAAAGCAGACGATTTTTTTTTTCTTGTTGATCAATTTAAAAACTTTTATAGATATATATGTATATTCTGCAGCTAATTTTAGACGCATTGACTTGTTTACAGTTGAGCTACACATTACGATACATTAAAAGAACTATTTTCCCATAAAATTGCGCAGTTCAAAAGGACAAAGATAAATTCTCTAGAACTGCGATTTCACATTTTACGAGAGCCGCTGCTACGATCTGTCTGATTCAATACAAGAGATTGAGAAACAATCTCCTGCGTTTTCCCCTACAGATTTCCCGTAAGAGGGAATATGGGGGAAAATACTAATGCTTTTAGTATTACGCTTGCATGTCGAAGAGGGGGGGGGGGGGAGACCACAGGACTAGCTCTTGATCAAAGTTCTAGGGTTCTGCATTAATGTGACATGGAATTTAATAGTATCTTATGAGAAGTTTTTACTTCCTATGCGTTGTTACTATTCCACATCAGGAGGAATTTATTCTGCCGAAATTAGTTTCAGATAAAGAATGATTCATTTTTGAGTTAAATCTGAGTTTTTCCACATTTTTATGTCGTGTGATATAGAACGTATTAATCAGCAAAGAAAATAGTCTTAATAAAGATTATTAAAGGTTATTTTTTTAATTAATAAATTTGTGCTGCCGTGGGATAAGAAAATCATAACACATTAAAGGTAAAATTGAGATTCTTAAAAAAATAAATTCTGAGGATTTTTTAAAAGATAAAAACAAATAATAATAATAATTTACATTAAATAACATTGCATAATTTAATAAGTTGTAAAGTTTTACTAAAACCTTTTATTGAAATTACCAGGAAGTTTAGAAAAGCTAAAATCAGAATGAACAGCGGCGCCACCTATTTTTATTTCATCGAAAAAAAATTCAAAAGTTATAATTTCAAATATTTTATTTTCATAAAAATTTACTAAAATTGGAAAGAAAAGAATGAATTTTTGATGATATACTTTTCTGTTTTAGTTGAAAATTTTAAACAATAAAAAGGCTCTTTTAAACATTAACATATTTTACCATTATGATAATGTAATAAATAATATATTAGTATTTATGAATTAAAAATTATTTTATGCCGAATTAAAAGAGATGCGATAAAATTCATAGAGTGATTCGTGGGAGCTTAATAAGGCCGCTTCTTGATTTGAATTGTTAAAATACCGTGCTTACTCGCGTATAAGTGGATCCCCTCCCCCCCCCCCCCAATTCTCAAGCAAAACATTGCATCTTGCCAAAAAAATATTGTATATTACAAGAAAAACTCTTTATCTGTTTTATCATGATGTAGTACTTCCAAAATATCTGTTAATTAAGTTAAAAAACGCATTTAAAGATTATGAAACATATACAGTAGTGATGGGCGATTTCGATTTTTTAAATAGATTTAATCGATATTATGGTCAACTCGATTTAATCGATACTATAAAATTTTTAATCGATTTCTCAGAAGATATTATTTTTATTTTGCTTCAAAAGTTGAAGATAAAGCAGTCGGATGTGCCAATCTCAAAAAGTCTTCTATCTCATACATGATAAAACTTCTAAATGCACTAACACATTGTCAATGTCAAATTTAAATTATTTATGCCCATCATGAAGATTTAAAAAGTATAGGTTGAAGTATGAACATTTTAAAAGAAAATAAAAGCATTGCGTTTTCCAAACAAATCGCTGAATTTCGGTCCACCCCCTCTTAGATGTCTGTAACCGAAATATATGCAATTCAAAGAGCATGACAGCGACACCTGTTGTGCAGTATGCACTCAAGCCTAATAAGAATCTATTTATGTGAAAGTTTAACCGAATATGAAATTTGATTAAATTCCATGCATAATTTCTAAGATATAGCTATCACTAATATCGTGAAAAATGCAGTACAGCAGAGCAGTATTATATAACTTACACAAAAACCTAATCAGGAATAACGTATGATAATATCTAAGAGAATATTAAGTTTGATGAAATTCCGTTCAGGAGCTCTTGAGATATGATCAATAAAATCTTGTAGATCCTGAAAAAGCGGTTGAATTCAGGGGTTAGCCCGAAGAGGAACATATCCGCCCCGGAACTTTGAAATGTCTCACGAAAATATTGAAGCTTCATGTACAAGAGTCCCCCCCCCCCTTCTCTAAAGTATAGAATGCCCCTTCAAGGAGACATAAAAATCTCTCCGAGTGAAAAATATTTGAATTCAACACTGCTGATAAAAGCAGCATAGCAACGCCTCCTGCATAGTTATTTACACTGAAACCTAATAAGCACCAAACTTATGAATGTGAAGCTTGATGAAATTTTCTGAATTAGTTTCTGAGATGCAATTATCGCAAAAATCAGGAAAAATGCAGCGTCACCAGCCGTTAGATTTAAATCAAAACTTAATCATTAACAATTTACGTTAGTATCAAACCGAATCTGAAGTTTGGCAAAAATACGTGCATTAGTTCTTGAGGTATCTATCTTGCAGTAATCATGAAAAATACAACATAACATAGCCACTTGTAGAGCGATTTTTACCATAAGTAATCAGCACCAATTTATATGAAAGTCTAGCTGAATCTAAAGTTTCAAGAGGTTCCAGGCATTAGTTCTTGAAATAGAGCGCCCACAAAATTTTGTAAGAGACAAACAAATAGACAGACTGAAAGACAGACAATTTATAAAAACAGTAAAATGTAAATAACAACATATTCGAATTTTGTAAGCATTAGATTATTATTATTTTTTAAATAACATCATACAAACAAAAAAAAAAAAGGCAAAGTTTTTTTTTTTTTTTTTTTTTAAAGAAAATAAGCAACATACAATGCTTAGAATTATATATGGGTGTGTAAACATGTTTAATAATCTACATAACCCTCTCCCCCCCCCCGTTTTTACATAAGTTAATGAGAATTGTCTTTTTTCTGTAATTAGCTTCTTCTTTATAGTTTTTCAAAATAATAATAATAATATATATATAATAAAAAAAGGAAGTCTATCAAAATACAGAAGATTCTCTCCTTTCCTCTCCCCCCCTTCCCCCCCACGGAGGGCATCTTCTGCCCTTTGTACCTATATCCCTCGTGTTGATAATCAGCTGTCATAAAATAAACCAAACCTTTCCTCGTCTACCCTATTTAAACCCTCTATCTTCACAGTTTCCTTTTCCCCGCCGAAAATCTTGCCAGTCCTTTGAGTCAAAAACAGACGCAAAATCACTGACCAATCACATTACAAGATGATAAAGCCTAGATGAAAAATCGCAAGACTATTTTGAATGCAAGTAGTAGATCGATCTTTTGTAGTAGATCGATCTTTTGTAGTAGATCGAATCAGTACAGAACCTTGTGTAGTAGATCGATGTCGATGTCGATGTCAGAATCGATTTTATTTTGATTTACTAAAATTGAAATCGCATTTTGAAATCGATTTTTAGATACAAGTAGTGTTGTTACTTTTTTGATATGCTTGAAATCGATCTACGTTTCAGGTTGAATCGATCTTTCCCTTTCTATTGTTTTAATGGTAAAAGTAAAAATTTCAAACTCAAATATTAGGCGAACCGTTGATTTTAGAGGGGTAAGACTTAAGTATGTCAAGATATTCTAAGGTATGGTCAATCGAATAGTGATGACCATTATACCCTAGCAGCACATAGGGGGTGGGGGGGCAGGGGGGGCAATATTCAATACAGGTATGGGTGGGTCATGTGACATATCGTTGCAAAGGTCTTGGCCTGGGCTATCCATATCTGTATATCTCTTCATAATATAGTTCAATTTTGAGACTCCAGGGGGCATTTTTAAGCTTTTTGGGGGTTTTTTCCCTTCTCCCACTTTGTAGTGTATCATTTTATAGGTCTTGACTTGTAGACCTCAAATATCTTGAATTGATTGGTAGAACTGATGTAAAATTTCGTATAAGAAAGGATTACCAGTTTTTTTTAAAACCAGATATTTCTAAAAGTAAAAATTTCAAACTCAAATATTAGGCGAACGGTTGATTTTAGAGGGGTAAGACTTAAGTATGTCAAGATATTCTAAGGTATGGTCAATCGAATAGTGATGACCATTATACCCTAGCAGCACATAGGGAGTGGGGGGCAGGGGGGGCAATATTCAATACAGGTATGGGTGGGTCATGTGATATATCGTTGCAAAGGTCTTGGCCTGGGCTATCCATATCTGTATATCTCTTCATAATATAGTTCAATTTTCAGACTCCAGGGAGCATTTTTAAGCTTTTTTGGGGTTTTTTCCCTTCCCCCACTTTGTAGTGTATTATTTTATAGGTCTTGACTTGTAGACCTCAAATATCTTGAATTGATTGGTAGAACTGATGTAAAATTTCGTATAAGAAAGGATTACCATTTTTTTTTTCAAACCAGATATTTCTAAAAGTAAAAATTTCAAACTCAAATATTAGGCGAACCGTTGATTTTAGAGGGGTAAAACTTTCTGATGTCAAGATATTCTAAGCTTGGTCAATCGAATAGTGATGACCATTATACCCTAGCAGCACAAAGGGGGTGGGGGGCAATATTCAATACAGGTATGGGTGGGTCATGTGACATATCGTTGCAAAGGTCTTGGTCTGGGCTATCCATATCTGTATATCTCTTTATAATATAGTTCAATTTTCAGACTCCAGTGGGCATTTTTAAGCCTTTTTTTAACTTTTCCCCTTACCTCAATTTGTAGTGTATTATTTTAAAGGTCTTGACTTGTAGACTTCAAATATCTTGAATTGATTCGTAGAATTAATGTAAAATTTCGTATACGAAAGGATTAAGGTTTTCTTTTCAAACCAGATTTTCCTAAAAGTAAAAGTTTCAAACTCAAATATTAGGCGTACTATTGAAGACTTACGGATGTCAAGATATTCTAAGGTATGGCAATCGAATAATGTTGACCATTATACCTTAGTAACACATAGGGGTGAAGGACGGGAGGGACAAAATTCAATACAGGCATGGGTTTACGGATTTTCTTCAAATTTTGGATATATTTTCATTCTAATAAGGTGCTTTTCTGATTTGTTCTGGGTATTCATTGGTTATGTAAAAGGATTTGGGGGCTACTCTTCTTAATCGTTTAAACGCCAATGTTCATAAAAAGGGAACATAGTATTATTTGCAATGCAAAACATATATTTTCCAATATAATTACGATGTTCTTATTTTTCCTATAAAATATAAGGTTGATTTTAACTTTTGAAAAAAAATATATTTAAGCATTTATCACAGGTATAAAGAGTATGCAAATTCCTTAATTTACATAAAAATATAATTTTTGTTTTTATCGTTCCTCTATATTACTCACATTTGACCACTAGGAATCTAAATGTTTTTGGAATTCGAGAAAATATTCAAGAAGAACATTTTTAAATTTGTATGCATAAATCAAAACATTTGAAGTTGTAATATGAGAAAAACAAAATTATTATTACATTGCGATATTAATTCGGCTTGTAAACAGTTAATTTAGGTAAATGTTTTTTTTTTTTTTTTTTTTTTTTTTTGTGCAGAATTAACCGATTTGTTGCCGATGATAGGTTATGCGCTGCCCGACCATTGAAGGTACAGTTATCCATTAATCCGAACTTAGGTCGCTTCCAACTTCTTCGGATAATCGACGCTCCGCTGTATTTTTGTTTCTTTGTTAACCAGAGAAAAGTATGTTGTTTCACTGTTAATTATTCTTATGAAAACAACATTTTTTTTCTGTTAACTGCTGAAAATTTGGTAAACGTTAAAAAAGAATAATATTTTATAAGCTGTAAATGAGATGAGGCGATATACAGGGTGATTCAGCTCGTCGGTGACAAACTTTAAGGATCGATAGAGCACACCTAGACGAACATTTTTGAATAGGGAATGTAGGGTCCCTGACGCGATGGTAAGGCGCTAGGCGCTTTCGAAAATTTGGGTGCCGAAATTCGAAACGTCATAAAAACTAGGGAAATGGTTAGATTTTCTTGCTTGTTGCGTCGAAATGATTCTGTTTGTTTAGACTTTCTTCAGTACCAATTTGATAAGCGTATCTCTTAAAACATGGATAGGGGGCGCTGCAGACTTTGGAGAGCTAGACAACAACTTTAAGCCCGTTATTTTGATAATTTAACACATGCTCGCCAAAGTTTATACTCTAACTTAAAGTTTGAACCCAAAAGTAGAGCCCTGCAAAAAGCGTAAGAGCCGGAATAAAATGTCAAAGTACAGGGTGGTCGAAACTCGAAGTCTCCTAAGAGATAAACAAACAGATTTCTTGACTTATGGCATGCATTTTCATGATTCTGTTTGCTGGGGCTCTCTGAAACTCAGTTGAACGGTACAAAAAGAAACATCGATAGGGGGCGCTTTGGGCAAAAAACATAATTCGTTGACATTTCGGACGCTAACTGGAAACGGGGCGCTGCGATCAGTTAGAAACAAAACAAGAGAGTAATTTACTTATCATAAGAAGCTATTAAAACTGCAGATTTTTTTTTTTTTTTTTAACAAACATAGCTGGTTTCAATCATGCACAATGCGCGCAATAAAATTTACATAAGGTGCTTTTTGCTGATTTATGCAAAAGATATCGTACCATATCGATATGCAAAAGATACGTAATGCGTAGACGACAACGCGAGATGACGTAGTTGTATGCGCAGACACGTCTTTTGAACGTGCGGTACCTACTTAAGCTTCGGGTTACTTGTCTGCAGATCGGTAGTAGGATGGAACGGTACACAAACTCTGAATTGGCTGACATGCATTTGGCGTATGGCGCTGCTGGTTGTAATGGACGAGCCGCTCAGCGGTTGTACGCCGAGCGTTACCCCAACAGGCAAATCCCCTGCCATGCCTTCTTCGCTCGAGTACACCAGAGGTTGTCCACAACGGGATCTTTCGACGGAGGCAGGCCTGAACGGGAGCGATCAGTGAGCACCCCCGACAACGAAGAGGCTGTGCTTAACCTGGTTGAGGACAACCCAGGTCTTAGCACGAGAGATATCGCCAGACATGTTGGCATTTCGCAAGCAACTGCGTGGCGCATCTTACGTTCCCGGAATCTGCACCCCTACCACATCCAGCGGGTGCAGTTGCTCAGAGAGCAGGATTTTGGCCCTCGAGTGGAATTCTCAAGATGGTACTTGGCGATGAGATCCAGGGATCCCCGTTTTGTAAACATCATTTTGTTTACGGACGAGTCCACCTTCAGCCGGGAGGGAATGTGGAACGCCCACAACAGTCATGTGTGGTGTGATGAAAATCCACATGAAACCAGAAGCCGAGCAGCCCAGGAGCGTTTCTCAGTAAATGTGTGGGCCGGCATTCTGGGGGATTGCCTCATTGGCCCTTATTTGTTACCTGAACGGCTGACAGGTGGAAATTACCTGATTTTCCTGGATCAAGTGCTGCCGCAGCTTCTGGAGGAGGCGCACGTACCCGAAGGTTCGCGTCGCCAGATGTGGTTCCAGCACGATGGAGCTCCGGCCCATTACACGAACGACGTGCGTCTCCATCTAAACGCAAGGTATGGCCAGCGGTGGATCGGGCGTGGGGGTCCAGTTCACTGGCCTGCCCGATCACCAGACCTCACCTGCTTGGATTTCTTCCTTTGGGGTTACCTGAAGGCCGAGGTATACCATACACCTGTCAGCAGTGCTGAAGAACTTGTGGCGCGCATTGTGGCAGCTGCAGGGCAGATCAGAGATACTCCTGGCATTGTTGGAAACACACACTCCTCAATGCGACGGAGGTGCGAAGCCTGCATCATGGCCCAAGGTCGAAATTTCGAGCATCTTCTGTAGTGTTATTTTTTGTAAATAAATTTCCAGTATCATTGATGTTTTTGGTCTAAATTTATTCAGAAGTGTTGAGCAGAGGTAGAAAATGTGTTTTCATTATTACTAACTGATCGTAGCGCCCCGTTTCCAGTTAGCGTCCGAAATGTCAACGAATTATGTTTTTTGCCCAAAGCGCCCCCTATCTATGTTTCTTTTTGTACCGTTCAACTGAGTTTCAGAGAGCCCCAGCAAACAGAATCATGAAAATGCATGCCATAAGTCAAGAAATCTGTTTGTTTATCTCTTAGGAGCCTTCGAGTTTCGACCACCCTGTACTTTGACATTTTATTCCGGCTCTTACGCTTTTTGCAGGGCTCTACTTTTGGGTTCAAACTTTAAGTTAGAGTATAAACTTTGGCGAGCATGTGTTAAATTATCAAAATAACGGGCTTAAAGTTGTTGTCTAGCTCTCCAAAGTCTGCAGCGCCCCCTATCCATGTTTTAAGAGATACGCTTATCAAATTGGTACTGACGAAAGTCTAAACAAACAGAATCATTTCGACGCAACAAGCAAGAAAATCTAACCATTTCCCTAGTTTTTATGACGTTTCGAATTTCGGCACCCAAATTTTCGAAAGCGCCTAGCGCCTTACCATCGCGTCAGGGACCCTACATTCCCTATTCAAAAATGTTCGTCTAGGTGTGCTCTATCGATCCTTAAAGTTTGTCACCGACGAGCTGAATCACCCTGTATATTTTAAAAGAGAAAAAAAAAGTTTAGTCACATATTTTTTTAAGCAGAATTTCTGCTTTTAAATTGGTGGATAATTAATAATTAGCATGTACTGATTGTGCAATTAAACCATCACAGCTATTTTGAAGGAAAATTTGCAATATTTGTGTTTCCCACACCCTTAGATCTAAAAAAAGTCTTAAAAAGACTGAAAAAAAAAATTTTTTTTTTTTTTAATAAATTTAGAGCTTTCAAAATTTTATTCATATGCGAATTTTTAAGAAGAATGACGTTTAAAGGAAGTAAGGCTCCATTTGTTTGGTTGAAGGAGTATGTAGAAAATACATGTGTTTCGGATTAAAAAATACATATATATATATACAAATCATTTCTCCCTTTTATTTTTTTTATCTAACCGAGATCTTTCTCAAAAAAATAAAGTTAAATATAAATTCTTATTAAAATTGTATCTGAAAATAATAAAAGATAAATCCTTATTATTCGACTCTAAAAGCTGTAATAGCTTACTTCTGTGCCTCCCTAAATGGGAGTGAGGAGTATGAGGTGTTACGGCTCTGCTGATTAGCCAAGTTTTAGAATTACTAATTTTGAGCTCATCTGTGTAAAATCTAAAAATATCGAAATATCGATTTTAGTATCGATTCTAGAATTTAGAAATCGATTCTTATTATAATCGATGTCACTTTATACGATGTCGATTTTAATCGATTCTCAAAATTCCCAGAATCGCCCATCACTAATATACAGTCAACTCTCGTTAATTCGAACTCGTCGGGACCACAAGAAATGTTCGAATTATCCGAAATTCGAATTATGGAAAGTATGAAATGAGAACATGCTTAATATGGTACTATTACAAAGGAGTTAATGTTACAGTGTTTTTTAAATTTATTTCGTCTGTTATCATTAGAATGTGACTTAATATTAAATTAGAATGTATAAATACGTAAACTAATTAAAAGATTAGAAACAAGCACAATGGAAGAAAAATTTGAAGCGTCACTGATGGACGATGGGCCACTAAGAAAGCAGATATCAAATGAATGAAATTATATGCATACTCGTTGGGAACAATTCTCACAAAAATCAAAGAAAGAAAGTTATTCAGAAGATCTAAAATTCGTGAGAAAGAAAAGAAAATTGAAAAATCAGAATTCTCCATAGTTTGAATTAAACGAAGTCAAGAGGAAATGAATTCGAATTAATGAAATTTTTTAACGTTATTCTGCCATTGAAAATTTCGGGACTTCATGTATAGTTCAAATTAAGCGAAGATTCGAATTACCCAGTTTCGAATTAACGAGAGTCGACTGTACTTCCAATAAATTTACTTTAATCCTCTCATGCATAAATTATTTTTCATCATTCACAAAAAAAAAAACTTTTTTTGTAATAAATGAGAACCCATTATATAATAATTTTATCGAAGTGCCTAGCCATTATCTGATCACAAATCAGGTCGCCATAAACGAATGCTTAGGTTTATTTTGTTTAATAATGCAATAATTATTTGTCCTCATATGAGGCCCGTATGCATGACAGGGTTAAAGTGTCTACTCTCTTGTTTAAAATTTTTGTCTCTTAAAGAGCTTGTACTCTCTTGACCGAAATCAATTATCAACAAAAGTATGCATGATTTAATATTATAAATATACATATAAATATTTCATCCCAAAATAATTAAAATTTTAATTCTGATGCAACACTGTTTATTTACACTGAAATTTTAATGTGCCTTATTTGGTGCAGTGCAGATAACCTTTATAACAAAATTAAACAACAGAGATGATTAGGTTATACATTTAGGGTCGATATATATATATAAGTATTTTTGTGTAAGTATCTGAAATAAAAAAAAATAATAAATAGTTTGAAAATCATTCACAACTATGATGAAAATAATATAAAGATTAAAAATGATGATCTAAATTAGCCATATTCAATCTCTTTTTTTTTTTTTTTTTTTTTTTTTTTTCACGCAGACGTAAATTTTAGACTTTAGGCGGGCCGCAATGCATTTATAAAAATGTTAAAAAAAAAAAAAAAAAAAAAAAAAAAAAACAGTGATTAAAATAAAATAGGTATTAGACTTTATTATACTAATAATGCAGTATAAGAAAGTTAATAATCATCACTAGGTTTTTCTGAAGAAAAATCACTAAAAAATTTAATACCACTCTTTCCAAATAATGAACTTTGTAGCAGATTTCTATTACAAATGCTGTAGAAGTATGCCGCAAAGTTTGCTGTTTGAAGTATTAGTTGTATAATACATATGAAATCTATACTTACAACAATGCTGAATGTCCAAGATTTTTTTAATAAATCCGCAGTGGCGCCAACTTTTGAAAAATATTGGGTTGGCTCAAAAATATTCGGTGGGCTCAAAGATATTTTGGTAAAATGGTACAACCAGTTTCTTTTTCTGTGAAGAATAGACAACTGGTGAAAGATGAGATTTTCAAGTCAAGCTATCATGTTTTAAGATAGTTGCAATTTTTTAAAATTATATTCTCATGTGTTTTTTTCTTATTAAAGACTCTAATATTTATTGAAATATCATTATATCATGAACATGACATCAAACTGAAACAGCAAAAAGTTAAACATTTAGATTTCAGTCATTTTGGATGTATTAGTGCCAGCCTAAGTTTTAAAACGCACGGTCATTGGCAAAATAAATTTCGTTCTAGGGAGAAAAAGGAATACTGAAAATTGGATACGCTAGAGTTCAAAGTTATTGGATGGGCTAGGCCCATCGGGCTCATGTAAGTTGGCTTCTCAGTGAAAATATAATAATTTTAAAAATATATAACGTAAATTTAATTTGGCATGACGCTTGATTACAATTGAAGATTAAAAAATGATACATCACTGTAGGACAAATAGGACTACCCCCCCTCCCCCCCCAAAAAAAAGAACGTTTAACTAAGGAAACGATTTTTAACACAATTTTCAGTTTAAATCCTGCTATATTTAATTTTCTTCCCACGAAAATATATGAAACAACGCTAAAGGTCATAAATACTGTTTTTATGCGCATCGCAATTATTTGTATAAATATGGAGTAATTATAATGTGTCTCAGGCCGCACATAAAAGTCGCCGGACCACACGCGGCCCGCGAACCGCAAGTTGAGTATGGCTGATCTAAATGATACAGTCGAATCTGGTTAACATGAACCTCAAGGGGAATCAAAATTTTGTTCATGTTAACCGTAATTCAAGTTATCTGTATCAAATCGCTGTATTCATTTTTAAAGGAGATTATGAAAACAATTCACACTAAGGGTGCTAGTCACTCAGCGGCCGAATTCTTTTCCATAATGTCTATGGGCGTTTGAAGCATTCTTATATTCAAAATATTTCTTCCAGAAATTAATATTTTTAACCTCTTTTTTCGATGTTCTCTTCTTAACCCCTTGGGGACACGTATACGTGCCGCAAAAAGCTTAAGAATCTTTGTTTATCCCCACCAGTAAAATTTTACTGCAAAATATGCCTTATCTAATCGGAGCATTTTCTTGATTTATAAAGGCACAAATTTCTGTTTTTAAAAACTGGTGACAAAACATTAAAAATTTCATAAAAGACTCTCGTCGCGAAGGGGTTAAAGGATGTCACTTTTTTTCTTAGTTGTTAAAATATTTCTGAAATTTATACTCAATTTAATATTTCACGTTTTTAAAACTGACAACCCTAAAGTAAAATTTTCGCACTTCATTTAAAATTATGCACAGATTTTAGAAATGTTTTAAAAACTAAGAAAAAAAGAGACATCCTTAAAAAAGAGAACACTGAAAAAAGAAGTTAAAAATATTAATTTCCCGAGGAGATATTTTGAATATAAAAATACATCAAACGCCCATAGATTTAACACTACCGAGGAAAATTTGGCCGCTGAGTGACTATTATTCTTAAGCATGTTCATATTAAGACGCAACACTAGTCAAAGAAAAAGACCCGCATCATAATGTAAAGTCTATGGGAGCGTTCTTTTCGAATATCTTCGAATATCAAATTTTAATATTTTTAAATGATTTCTTTTCTCTTTTTTTTTCTTTTTTGCATAGGATAGCTGAGGACAATCCACAGCCGGCCTAGTTTTTACTTTTTCAATTTTGGTTTAAGATTTTTTTAAAAGAATACTTTAACTTTCAAAACCGGTTTAAACCAGTTCTGAAATTGAAACTATCAAGATATAAAAAATATATAAGCAAATAATAATAATAATAATAATAATAAAAGCTAGGCCGGTTGTAGATCGTCTTCAGCTATCCTATGCAAAAAATCATATAAAACTATTAAAATTTGAGCGAGATATTTGAAAAGAACGCTCCTATACATTTTACATTATCATCCTGGTATTTTTCAGTGACTATTGTGGGGCATTAACGAGGTTTGACTGTACATGCTGGATTACAAATTTATCCACAATCAAGTGCAGAGCAGTCTTGCTTTAGTTTACATATTTAGTAGCAGATGTTAATTACACCTGCGAGTGCATTTCGAGTGCATCTTCTTAACACACTGTTTTATCACTTAAACAGTCTAATTAAAAATCCACTGTGGTTTTTTTTTAATCATCGATAACGACTTGTTAAAAAATCATTACAGCTACATGCAGACAAATTAATTATCATAATGGTTATTCTTTCAGAGATACGGAAATTTTTATCGCACTCACATCGATCCTGTTTATGACTTTCGACGTTAATATAATCTGTAGGTGTAGACACAAGTAGTGAATACGTTCGAGACAGTTTATTAAGTAATCTGGCGAAAAAAAAAAAAAAAAAAAAAAAAAAAAAAAACATGCACAAAAATTATTTGTTTTGAGTTGCGTCAACAAATGTTATTTTGTTATGAGGGAACATCCATAAATTGCGTAAACTGTAAAAGAGGAGGGATATCTAGAACTTTATTTGCACAGTAAAAGGGGGGAAATCGAATCAGGAAAATTTTTTTACTGCTACAGTTTTTTGTCTATTGATTTTTTCAGACAATTTCAATTATATGGAATTCAATTATATTGAATCATGCGATTTTCTATATGATTGTTTAAACTTTTTTTTCTAATTTGATGGGATGGCAGTTCTGGCTGTATCTGATTTCTGTAAAACATGCATAGATTGTTTTAATTTTGATTGCTTGCTGTATTATCATCAAAAACTGGCGGATTTAATTAACTAACAGGACATTTTGCATGTAGAACTGATTTTGGGCAATCGTGAAAATAAATTAAAAATAAATTCTTCGTATTTCTAATAAAGTAAATTTTATGCAGTTTTTTCCCCAAAAATGAATTATTATAAAAAAATAGTAGAATAGCTTCTGGAGTGTGAAACAGTCAGCATCGTATTCGTTTTGGATAATTACACTCTTCATGTTCTCACATAAAATAATTTATGATAACAAAGAAGATACGAAATTTACGCATAATTTAGTGCATTAATAAATAAATATTTTTCTTGGAATTATTAATTATTAATTTTATCAAACAGAAGAAATTAACAATTATAAGGACGAAATAATTATAACTTTCAAATATGCAGTGTAACTCGGGAGAAAAGTAATTTTTTTTTTCATTTGGTGCTTTCTGTTGGTCTTTTGGCGAACCATTATGTTTTATTTATGTGTGATAACACGCATTTAAAGTCGAAAGTCTGTTGATACTGCTTGCAGTGTGCTGCACTGGTCTTTCTTCTCTATCTTTATAAGGTAAAATACACTTTAATAAATAAATAAATAAAAATCTATAATTCTACAGATGTAAACCTGCAAAAAAATTATCTTCACACTGTGCAGAAAATTATGTAAATTTACAAAAATAGTTTTTGTAAAGCTACAGATGAAATCTGTAATTTTACAAAAGAATCTTTTAAAACTGTAGTAATCTAACTAAAACTTTATCTGTAACTCGGGATATAGTTACATTAAAAGTTCTATGCATTCCAGCTTCCTAAAATATTCTTAGTAACCACGCAGATTTTTACTGTGCAAATATGCATATGTTATGTAAGGTGACCACCTTACATAACGCTTGACTTACCACCTTGGTGTAATAACGCTAGGCGGAGGTAATAACGCCAAGTGCTAATATTTTGCATAATTATGAAATAATCTGGTAAATGACACCCATGTGCTCTGCGCAGAAGGGTTTTGAGTCATATAAATCGCAAAAAACAGCTTCAAGTTAATTTGTTTCATTTTTAGGTCTTATTGTTTTTACAAGCAACTAAAATTAACGCTTGATCTAAAATTTGCGAGATACGTTTTGTGATGTGAAGACTATTTTTCTTAATCCGGAAATACTTTGTTAATTACATAAATTTGTAGTATATTTCATGGACTTTCAAAATGTTGTTGAAGATTTTGGATATCTTCTCGAGATAATTTGTAATTTAAAATGTACAGCGCTATAACAATAACTATATATATACAATAACTATAACGGGGTAATAACGCCAATCCTTGGCATTAATACCCCGGTTGATTCCCTACAGTGGCCGAGCTACATCCTAAATACTAATTCAAATAAACACAGTTAAAACTGTGCAATGTTTCTAATAATTCTATTTAAGCGATCCTTTTTAAGCAAAAAGAAGCTCACGGTCTGATATTCTTTTGCCTCATCCCCCCCCCCCCCCAACACACACACACCACACCTTTATTTTTCTTACACTTTCACAAAAATTTGAACATTTCCAATGGCTTAGAATGCAATTTGTCAATTTCTAAGTTTGTAGAGTTTGTATTTTTAGAATTGGGCTATCTACATGCAATTATTCCATCTTATTTCATAGTTCTGTTTGCATGGCGTTATTACCCATATAGGTGGGTAATAACGCCAAATAGCATTGATCAAGAAATCACGCCATTGCATTTTATGAATACACATCTGTTAAATTATTTTTTCTATATGGATAGTCAATGAGTTGCTGTATCAAATCATATATTTGTTTGAAAAATACAAACTAAAATTGAGCCGTGAAAATTGGTAGAACCTTAACGTGGCGTTATTACCTCAGAGTACCTTACATGAATTTTTGTTATTCCCATTACATAAAAAGTTCTAGGCATCCCAGTTTCATAGAAAAGTTTTAATAACTTTACAGATTTTTTTTTTTTTTTTTTTTTTTTTTTTTTTTTTTTTTTACAGTGTAGTGTTTATGGATTCTGCAAACTTTTAGAAGCATTATAAAATTTTCTGTATTGTTGGATAGTTTTTATTGTGCAATGTAGTTGTTATTATGCACTTTAAAGTAAATATATAATTTAAAATGATTTTTTTTTGAACAATTTTTGTTATGTAACTAAGCCGTGATATTATGTCCAACAGAAACATCAATAAATTTGTTCACTTTTTTTCAAATATATAATTAACAAAAATAGATTCAGATAGAATGTTTTCCGAATAAAATAAAACAGTGCATTTAATGTATTGCAATGCATCAAACGATTAATAATGGTTATTCTTTATGAGATTAGGAATATTTTATCACACTGATAGAGATTCAGCTTATACACAAACATATTTGTTTTGAGTTGCACCAACAAATATTAATTTTGCATTCGGGGAGTTTCATAAATTGCATAATCAATAAAAGAGGTGTAGTTTTAGGACTTTATTATTTGCTAGAAGAATTAAAGAGTTGGGGGGGTGCTGCGGAATCCGGATTAGAGAAAATATTCGTGCCTGGGGTTTGCTTGCATGATAAATATTTTTTCTTTAAAAGCAGCAAATCACGCAAGTTTACAAATAAGTGTTCAAAAGTTGCACTATTTATCTTCCCAGTTTTGAATAAGTGGCAATTCTTACTATCTCAAAATTTTGTAAAATATTATTGTTTTGAATCTAATTGCTTTCTACATTACAACATCACAAACTAAAAGAATTTGATGTCCAATAGGATAATATTAAAGGATAATATTGCCATCTTTTAAAAAATCCTCCCTCTCCAGAGCATTGTTATTGTTGTTAATAAAATACGAAAAACTATCAGATATTTCGTAGCTAGGGGGTGCTAACCCCCCAAAACATTTTGAGTCTCCACTGGAAAAGATTCCAAGGTCATTAAATGAATTTCTGTTTTGAAAATCCAAATGAAATTATGTTCAAAAATCTAATTTAGTGTTGAGTCCCTTTTACAAACTTTTCAGAAATTGTAACTAAAATAAGTGTTTCAACACTCGATTATCCTATTTGCACATATGAAGTAAACAGGGTGTTTAATATTATACACTCGAATTTTTCATCATCCTGTTCTTTTCTTAGAATAAAGTGAAGTTATTACAATTGTTTAGTAAAAAACATAGTATCTACAGTGTGAATATGCACTAATTTATCTTTCTGCATCAGAAAGAAAGAGAAATTATGAGCCCTCTTTAGCCTACATTTTCTTGACCCCCCCCCCCCTCCCTTATAATTCCCTTCCAGCTACGGCACTTATTCAGGTACAAAAATTATTTCGGATTATATAATTTTTATTTCTCATTTTTTTTTTTTTTTTTAATTGCGCCGACTTTTACTTATTATTTTAACATTAAAAATCGGTATAGGTAAACACAAGTAGTGAATATATTTGAGACAATTCACCAAGAAATCTGGCAAAAGAAATACAGACTTTATTATTTATTACTTTTATTTGCAGTTACGTCTAGAAAAGCTAATTTATTAATATAGTATTTTTATAAACTTTCAAAAACTAAGGATCGTGGGACTTGTTAGAACAATATTGCATTAGTATAAAAATAGTGTAACATTAGCTTAAATTAGTGGTCATAATTGACTGAAAATTTAATCAGAATTGTAATAAAACGATAGAAGCAACAGAAAGTCGGTTATGTTTTGTTTTAGTAGGCCACTAGTTTGTTTTACTTTGCTGTATTTAATAAATAATTTCTTCTGAAATAATAGTTATACATAATAAAATGAGAAAATATGGGGTATAACTAATGGTAAATATATATATTATTATTATTTAAAAAAAGAAATTTTTAAAGAGTTATAAATAAGTTCTACAATATTTAAATTAATAATAATAAATATCATTTATAAGATGATTATAGTGAGTCATATATTACGTATGCCGTGCATTAAACATTAATATTCCTAGACAACAGTAGCTTATAGATATACAACTTTAACTGTTTAAAGTGCGCATTTTTATTGGATGGAAATCATCAGACTGACTTCTGAACGCCTCCTATTACGTACGACATGGATTAAACATTTATATTCCTGGACCTATCTAAAAGAAATTTTAAATGAGATTTTCAGTATTACAATTTTCGGAACTACAAACTTTTAAACTTCTAAACATCGCACATTTTAAATTTTTACACCGTTGGGTAGAGAAAAAAAATGCACTTTTTAATGAAATTTGTTTGAAATCTCTATCACAATTTGTTTTTAAATTATTATTTTATTTTTTAAGTTTTTATCACTCTTTTTGTCATTGTGGCAATAGAATATTCCATTTTTAGACATTAAACATGGACCAATCAGGAAACGAATAAAATAAAATAAGTTGCAGAATTCAGCCGATAAAAAGATTCAGCTATACCTTAGATTTCCCAATTCTCTATTGAGGACAAAATTATTTTCCAAATAATAATAATAATAAAAAAGAAAAAAAAAGAAAAAGGAAAAAGAAAGAAAGAAAGAAAAAGAAAAAAAAAAAGGCTGACTAGACATATATGTTTAAATACTATTCATTTCGATTAACATCCACAAAAGTTAATTTATATTAGGGAATTCCATAAATTGTACAACTTTCAAAGAAGAAGAAGCTTTGAACTTTTATTTGTAGAGCGAAAAAGAGAAACCAGATCTTTCGTGCCTAAAGTTTGTTTGCATGTTGATTTTTTTTCCTTTCTTAAAATCCTGAACAAATCACGCAATTTTACAAATAACTGGCTCATAACTCCCAAAAGTTGATCAATTTGTTTTCCCTCTTTGGCAGGATCGTAATTCTTGTTACCTATAAATTATGTTAAAACGTGCGTGTTTGTTTTGATTCTAATTGCTTGTTAGATCATCAGCGCAAACTAAGTGATTTCAAATTATCGAAAGCTCGAGCGCGATAATTATTAGCAGGAACAAACGCAAAAAGTAAAACACATTTTTGAACCGTAATTAGTAAATAGATTTTACCTATGCAATTGTTAGTTTATTTAAAATGATATTAGCAATAAAACTAACAAGTATTTAAAGAACACAAATAATAAGGATAATATCCAAGAAAAAAAAAGTTGTTAATCATATAATTTCAAGAGTTCAAGTAAAAAAAATTAATATGTAACAAAGAAAAAAAAAAAAAAAAAAAAAAAAAGAGAGAGAGAGAGAGAGAAAAGAAAAGTGCTCAATTAACCGCTTCCTTATTTGCCCGTACTCATACAAGCAACATGTTTTTCCTAATCATGATTTGCCCGTACCACGTACAGGCATCCAATTCCAATCATGATTTATCGTCCATTCCAATTATGATTTATAAGTTTCACCAGTAAATTTTTATTGTAAATTTTGCATTATTTAATGCGAACATTTTTCTCATTCAATTCGGCAGAAATTTTTGTACATGAAAAAAATAGGCATTATTTGAAAGCTTTTTCCATAAATATTAATAAGTTAAGTGGTTAAGCTGGTGGCATTAAGCTCACAGGCTATTTCACACTAACTGTATATTATTTAAAAGAACAATGCCCCTCGAAAAATAAATTAAGAGAGGATTGGCCGTCCGTTTTCCCTCTAATACTTAATTAATATACCTCCAAATCTAATCAGAGAAATGCCTTATCAGAATAAACCTGTATGCCGAATTTGATGCTAATCGAATAATTCTGCATGAAAACCAATTTAAAAACCAGCGTTCTCAGGATAGGGAAATTTCTAATTCAAAATTTATACCAGAAACTGTAAATAGCATATTTGGTTAATAAATTTAATGATATTTTCAGATTTTAACTTAAAACGATAAAAAAAACCCTGACCTGCGTTGCCTCAGTCATTTGAGCTATTATCGTCCGCAGAGGAGTAGGCAACGTTTTACGAACATTGTGCTGGCAGATATGCACCTCATTTACGGATTGGCACACGGGAATACACGAATAGCAGAAATACTGTATCGTGAAAGGTACCCACAGAGAGATGCACCGGAACGCCGAATGTTTATGAATTTGCATCGCAATTTGTGTAAGTACGGGTCATTACGAGGTACATACACAGTGAGTGCTCGAACTCCCAGCATGGAGCAAAGTGTGTCGGATATTATTCGAAGGAATCCGAGTACCAGCGTACGAGCTGTCGCTGCTGTTTTAGAAAAATCTCGCAGTAGTGTTCATCATGTTTTGCAATGTGAAGCCTTACACCTATACCATCTGCAAAGCGCATAGTCACTGCTTCCCACAGATCATCGTGCGCGTGTGTGTTTTGCACGTTGATACCTCGACCAATGTCGCCAAGACGCGGATTTTCCAATTTAAGTTTCATTTACGGATGAGGTGTACTTCATGCGAGATGGTGTGTTCAACCACCACAATGCTCATTTATGGGTTGGCGAGAATCCCCATGATGTGAGACTACATGCCAAGCATAGCTTTTTAGTGAATGCTTGGATTGGTGTGGTCTTCGACGACATCTTAATCGGGCTATACTTATTGCCAGCACTTCTAAAATCTGCAGGTTATTGCATCTTTTTAAAGATATGCTACCAAGCTTACTTGACTCTATGGCAGCATGTCAGACGCCTTATGTGTTTTCAACATGATTGGACACCTCCCCATTATGAGAGATGTGTTCGTGCATATTTGAATCCGCTATTTGGTCACCGATGGATTGGTCGTGATTGGCCTGGACACCACTCTTTCTTGATTTAAGCAACATCCATTTCTTTCTTTGGGGTGCACTGAAAACTGCTGTGGACGCACTGGTTGTGGATTCCGATATGGACCTGGTTGCAAGACTCGGCTATGCTGCTGCGGATATCCAACAAAATCTAAGGGTATATGAGCGAGTCCGCCAATGCATGGTCCGACAGTGTAATGCATGCATTGCTAACAATGGTGGAAACTTTGAACATCTTTTGTGGCATATGAGCTAGAACAGCACAAATAATATCGTTGTCTGATAAATTATTTTAGAGGATCTCAATCTTGTGTCTTTTCGTTTCTTGTACCTGTCATACTATTTTCCCATGACGTTTCCGACCATGGGTTGCTCTGTAAATCTGAATCCGTGTGATGTCTCCCCCCCTTAAAGTTAGTCCCAATAATCCTGGGACACCATGTATAATAAAAAACATGGGTAAAAAATATATTTACTTTAAATGCCAAAAAAAAAAAAAAAAAAAAAAAAAAAAAGCCTTTTTAAAACATGAAAGTGATAAAGTTAAAAACGTGAGTCATTTAAAGTTTTTAAATTGTATGAGTAATTGCGCTGAATGTATTAACCCCTTGTGGACGAGCGACACTTATACGTGCTTAAAAAGACTAAACAATCTTTGTTTATCCCCACCAGTAAAATTATGCTATAAAATTTGCCTCATTTAATCGGCTCATTATCTTGATTTAATAACACACAAAATTTTTGTTTTTAAAAACCAATAATAAAATATCAAAAATTTCGTAAAAGGTTTACGTTGCGAAGGGATCAACATAATTTAATATATCTTGTGATATAATTACCGAATGAGTAAAAATAAGGTTCCGAAATATTCCTAATTAAACAATCTTTCATTTAACAGTAAAAAATAAAATCGACATTTTAACTAAAATTGTGGTAAACTGACCCCTTAATAGATATATTAAATGCAAAAACAGTTTTATTATATATATATGTATGTGTGCGTGTCCCGTATCCCTCTAATTCCAGATCTATCTTGTAGGCATGGTAAGCATGATTATTCAGGGCCCGATTATGACTAATTGGGGCCCTGGGCAAGGGTAAATTAGAGGGGCCTTTCGAATCATTGCAACGTTATTTAAATAGAACTGATGGTCACTCATATGTGTATGCGTAATGCATAAACATATTTTCGCCCCTTGGATATAAATTGAAGAAAATTCTTAGCTCCGTCAATTTTTTATTAAATACCTTAATTCATAAAAGTATACTTTTTTTCCTTTATACAGGGCAAAACTTTTTTATATAACTTTAGCAAATTTGTTATATCACTTTAAGATGAAATTAATAACTTCAATTTATGGAAGAATTGGAAATGGAAAAATAAACTAAATATTTTATAATTTAATGTATGGATTTAGGGACCATGAGCAAAGTCCCGATTTGCCCATGCGGTAATGAGGGTTGTGATTATTGATAGTAAGTTTCAAAAATCTTTGAATTATCAAAGTCATCCCGCCCAGAAATGCTCGATTCATAATAAAGTCGCCATCCGGTGCCTGAGAAAGAAAAGTCACTTAATACAATAGATCTCTTAATACTCTATCAGTAAGAGATAAACGAAGATTCTATTCGTACTAACGACCTCCGAAGATTATAAAATTGCCAAAAGAGCAGATAATTCATTCCGTGGCGCCTTCCTCGGGGCAAGGGTTGTTGTTGGAGTATTTCTGACTTTTGCTTCGTTATTTCTCTCCAGTTAATTCATACTGAACACAATAAGGAAGATGGGAATTACAAATACACGTAATTTTAATACGTCGTGTGAAAGACTACTAATAGAAAAAGTAATAAATAGTAAATAAGCAAGTAAATAGATTATAAAGGAAAAATAAAGTGCACGATTTTTAAACAGAATGTTTTAAAATAAGAATTTTAAAAATCACAATGAAGCTATTTCAAAATTTTAACCCTTTCCGGCACACTGTGTCCGGTCTGGGATACCTAATTTTAATTCCAAACTTTCAAACGGCACCAATAATATTTTAGTAAAATTTTGCTTTTACAATAAAAACTTAAATTAAGGATTTCAAAATGTCTAAAAATTTCGTTTGTGAATTCCGGTGTCAGTCGATAAATTCTCGTTTTACTAACAGATTTTGCCCGTGCCGGAAAGAGTTAAGGGTGTTAAAACTATTTTCGGGTGTTTGATTATTTTAATTCCTATCTACTAGGAATTGTAATCAAATGTTTTAAAGAATAATTTTACGTGGAATTCAAATGATTCTAAGTGGTGTTACTGCATTTTTCCACAAAACTTATGATTTATCTATATTATAAAGGACAAACGTAACTGACTTCGTGCGTACCACTGACGTCATTTCGACGATGACAGCCCCAAATGAAATCTAACTTTTACTCTAGTTTTATTTATTTATTTTTAACCATTTGGAAAATGGTTGTTGCTTTCGGTCCAGAATAGATACATAATAGACTGAGACATATCAGAATCCTTGTGATGTTCGCATTTTATTGGTCCAGGAATATCAATGCTTAACCCATGGAATATGATGATGGCCCATGGATAATGACTCTGTTAATGATTATAACAGGGTACGTGGCTGTAACTTCATATGCGTGGCTATAATTCTATTATAGCTGCGTTTTGATCATTGTAAAAATAAAGTTTTTACTGATTTTTATTAACTTAATGGAAAAAATTCAGACAATGGGCAATTGATTTGGGCAATAGATGCCCGCTTTTTATTTATTTTATTTTTATTATTTTTTATTATTAACGAAATTCTTTACCTTCTTACCTTAAATGTGTGATAACAGTAACTAATGATAGCTTTCTTTTGCACCTGGCGGGTGCGGCTTTGACAAGGGGTTTTATAAATATATTGTCCACTGTCGTGATTCTGGCGGCCTCAGCTCTTGGTGAAAACTGTATATACTTTTTAAAGATCTTACTAAAGACAACCGGGAGGGACACTATGTTCTACAGACTAGATTACCTTTTCTGAGCAATCCCTCTTAAGAAATCAAAGTGAAACCATTATAGCTTTTTAATAATATTTTATTTAAATAAATTTATTTTCGACTTCTTAAGCCTAATCAAAACCCATTAAAAATAATATTAAAAGTATCTGAAGAAACCTTCACTTTCTTCTCAAATTTTACAAAAATCTGAAGAAATTATGCAGATTTAGCTTTACCTTTAAAATATCTGCAGATTTTTAAAAGATAGTCTTAAAAATAACTGCTGAAAAGGCTAATTATATATAGACTTTCTACAGTTGCTGTCAACGGCTCCCGGACTGTGAGAAATTGTACATTTCAATTTTACATTTTTTTTTTTTTATGTTTTATTTATTTTATTTGACGGTTTCAAATAAAACTTAAAATGATTATAATATGGAATGGGAGACAACTTATCTAAAAGACAGAGAGAGATTAAGTAAAAAGAGGACAAGAGATAAAAAATAAACTCTTTGAAATAAAGTATCATTATTTTTATTGTTCTGCTTATTTTGTTTTTGTTTTTGATTTTTTTGCTCTATTTTTCTTTTGACAGTAATTCAAGAAAAAAAAGTTTCCTAACAATGCAGTACGAATTGTTGGATCACAGTAGTGATAATTTGCAATAATTCACTAAACTGAATAATGATAAAGGTCTTTTTTATTACCCAGGAACCCAAAATACGCATGACACTTAGTGTAGTAATTTCGCAAGATCAACAGAAGGTACTATACCATTGACCCAAGGCTTAACGTAAAAATGGCACAAAACAGATAATTCGCACTTGCTTTTGATAAAAAGTAAAAAAACATTGCTCTGTGTATCTGTTTTTAACTTGGCATCTCTCTTCGACGACACAACAAAGGCAAAGAAACAAAATCATGAAGGTTGAACGTGATAAAGTTTTTATATCATTTTCCAAAAGGGTTGAATATGTATGTTATCACGATGGTGCTGATAAGTTCTGTTTTTCTGAGTGAGTATTCAGCTACTTGGGTGGTATTTTATTTTATTATTAGATAATAATGATAATAATTTTTACTAACGTTATTATTATAATTTTTTGAAAAATGCATTATAAAATAATAAAACATTGACAAAATATGATACTTTGAAAAAAAGAAAGCAAGAAATTTAATATTCTTTTAAGGGGTTACTTGTTACTTCAATCATGCAGTAACACCCGTTCTGTAATTTTAATCTCATTGAAGACATTTCTTTAAGTATCTCGTTTCATATTTCAATATTTTTAAATGATTTTTTTTTCTAAACTAGGATAACTTGACATCCGGAACCGGTATCGAAAGAGAAAATACCATAGTAAAATGTATAACATACATACATATAAAAAAATCGAAAAAGTTAAAAATGGGGTTTTTATAGAGCTTGAGATTGGTTATCCAATGCAAAATTAATAACTAAATAAAAATAAATAAATAAAAATAAGTAAATTAAAAAATAATTAAAAATATGGAAATGCGAAGGAGATATTAAAAAAATATTTTTTTATATGATTAACATTAACGAGCAGATGTTATCCCGTAAGGGAATTAGCCTCTAAATCGATTCCGTTTAAATATATTTTACTGTAATATCTATCAATATATGAGTAAGTTTGAAAGGAAATAACAATGCTGTTGGTTTTTTCAATAAATTGCAATCAACAGACCGTTATGTATCCAAAATCTTCCCACATCAAGAAATTACATGCTGTCTAAACTATTTTCCATAGGGTACTTAATTATGTGCATCTCAATAATGTAAGTAAATTTCGTTAAATCTGAAACGACACAAAGCTATTACAATGCGCGTAAAATTTACCGACTCTTAAAATTTCTTTAGCGTACACTTGTAAACGTAAAATAAATGCTATAGGCAACATTTACAATAGGAAACATCATGTTCCTATTGTAAATCTGAATCTATGTAATACATATCGATTTCGTGCATGCCAAAATATATTTTAAAATATTCTTTATGTTAAAAAAATATTAGGTACTTTAGTACTTGTACTAAAACTCTGAAAAGGGTATTTTCAGTAAGAGCATTCCCAGATAGCTAAGTTTTATTATTAATAATTATTAGTGACTTTTTCATTTCTTAATTTTAAACATAAACATTTCAATCAAATTATTTCTTCAAGGCTATTTGTTTTTCTCCAGCTGCAAAAACATTATTGAACAGCTGAAAGGTCAGGAATAAAATAGCTATAGCATAGACATTTAGAATAAATTTAATCTGGTATTCCAAAGTCCAAATATAAAAATTTAAATTACATTTTAATTGGATTTCAGGATGTTAAAATCATAAATGGAACAAAAAAAAAAAAAAAAAAAAAAAAAAAAAAAACGCAATTTTATATAAAGCGAAACAATTTTTAATTAAAAAAAAACCTACGTAATTTTATTCTATCTTGAAAAAAGAAAAAGACAAATCTAGTAAATATAATAATTATAATAACGTGATTAAAGATAAAAAATCAACAACATACAGTCTGGGCTATAACAAATAAATAATAAAAGTAAACAAGAAATCTTTGAAATAAAGACTCAAAATTTTCAAAATAAAGACTTAGAAATATCCAGATAATTGACAAACTGAGTAATGTTTAACTATCAAACAATAATGGGAGCATTTGTTTTCAATGTTGTTCAATTTATAAAATAACATCCTTCAACTGACATTTATTAAATTAGTTTATTTCTGCTTTAATATAAAAGAAAAAAAGTATGTTTAAGAGTGAAACAATTTACAGAAATTTTAAAGAACATCACATTTCTTTATTTTTAACGTTACAAATGTTCTTTAATATACATAGTTTCTTAAACAATTCGCATTTAATATCTTTTAACAAGAATTTCTTTTTGCGCAATTTAAAAAATCATTATTTTCAAGACAGACGCTTATTTTTTTAGACCGCCCGTATTTTATTATTTTTTTTAAGGCAAAAATAAAGAGAATTTTATTAATAATGTAAATCGTAGCTATCCAAGTAACTTACCGATAAGGGAGAAAAAATTCCGGGCCAGGAATCGAAACAGGGATGTATTGTCTGAAGCCGCCAATCCTCTTCCAACTGAGCCATCCCAAACACGAACATTGGAGGACTATTTCAACCAAATAACCCCAACGAACATATAATCTGGTCTGATACTATGGATCAGCTCAACAGAATAAATCGAAGGTCAATATATGGAAACTGCAGAGATCGCTGCATACGAAATTGAGGTTATTTGGGTGAAATAGTCCTCCAGTGTTTGTGTCCGGGATGGCTCAGTTGGAAAAGCATTGGCGGCTTCAGGCAATACATCCCTGGTTCGAATCCTGGCCCGGATTTTTTTCACCCACATGGAAAATTTACTTCCCTTATAATTAATTTACCGATTGAAAAATCGTGTCATAAATTAATCTAGTAGACTTACTGATGTTTAAACATCATCTCGCTATCTGAAATGCAAGGAATGTACTTATTTTGTGCACAAATCAATTCATATTTATATGATAATAGGCCAGGAAGAGTTTTTGGAGATGCTAAGGTTGGAAAGTATCGTATTACAACAGGTTTGATAGTTTTTACAACTTTCTATTTTTTTCCGTTTTATTACGCATGATTCGTTCAAAAAAAGTAACCTATATTTTAAATTTAAAGAGTGAAATATATGTATAAAATAAAGGAATCGTCAACGGTGTAAAGAAAATTAAGTGAACGTTTGTTATTACCAGTGTTCTCGCTGACATTTGACCAACGTTAATAATTTGGCTAATTAAACATAAAAAACATTCGCCAAATGAAAAAAGTATTCGCAAAATATATCCGACGTGTATCACAATATATATATATATCTTTAATCCTTTAATGTAGCCTCTTTTTTTTTTTCAATATATTCTAAAATAACCTAAATTTTTATAACTGCGACAAAAATTGTTATTAATCTAATTTCAACTATCCGCTGCAAATATATTAAAAATATGTATATATTAAAAATACGTATGTGTGCAGATGTATGAAAGACGAAAAATAAGAAAAAGCAAAAATTGAGCACTAGCCATTTGGCGAATCTAATCGCTTGTTTACTCGCCAAATGAAGAATTTAGTCGCAATTTGGCGCTAAGGTGAGCGACAGCGAGAACACTGGTTATTACTAAATGCCAAAACATAAATGAAGTCATAATAAGAAAGGCACAGCCATATACTATCATTTTTGTATGTAAAAAGTAACAAAATAATTGTTAAGACAAAATAATATTCCATGAAAATACATTTACTATTAATAGTACACTAGGCTCGAAAGGGTTAAATTTATCCGAGTAGCTTACTGTAACTGTAGAGTTACATTTTAAGTCAAAAGAAAATCACACAAATCATAGTTAAATACATTGTTATTTTCTTCCGCTGGTCCTAAAATCATAAAATTCGGATACTATTTTATAGGATTGATTTTGTTACAGAAACAGTTCTCCGATGAATAATTTATTAAATAATTTTTAATACTTTCGCGTCCACAGTTTTTTTTCTTTCAATTTTTAGAAAAAATTACTTTTACGTTAATAATTTTAACGCTAGCTATCCGAATATTTCATTGTCGGTAACATAACAAATGTTGTTGTTTTGCGTACTATTCAATTAATATTCATATGACAATAGGCTAAGGAAGAATTTTTGGAGATGTATAGGAATTATTGTATTACAATAAGATTTAGCTTAAATTATAACTTTCTAATACTTTTTGCACTTTATTAAACATGATTCTTCAGAAAAGTAACTTTTATTTTAAATTTAAAGAGTGAAATATATGTTTAAAATAAAAGAATTCGCAAACAGCGCAAAGAGAATTAATCAAATAACAATAATTGTTATTACTAAATGCCTAAACATAAATGAAGTCATACAGTAAATGCATAGACTTATACTTACATTATTTCATGTAAAAAGTAGCAAAATTATTTCTTAAAACAAAGTAATATTCCATTAGAAGTACATTAAAAGTAATATTACATTAAAGGTATTATTAATAGTACACCAGACCCGAAAAGGTTAAATATTTATTTATCGCAAAGGCTTTAGTACATAAATAAAATACGTTAAGGGGCTGCTTCACTCAAATGGAAAGACCCATTCGCTATAATGCTAATCCTATGGAAGAAATTTATAAAGATATCTCGGTTGCATTTTAATATTTTTAAATGATTCTTTTTGCATTGGACAGCTGATATTGATCTGAACGCAGGCCGTTTTTTACTTTTTCGATTTTGTTTATAGATATTTTTATGAGGGTGATTTCGCTTTCAAAACTGGTTCTGAAAATGAAAGCATTCTCGTAAAAAATATCGGTTCATAAAATCAAAAAAGTAAAAAACGGCTTGCGTTCTGATCAATATCAGCTGTCCAATGCAAAAAGAATCATTTAAAAATATTAAAATGCAACCGAGATATCTTTATAAATTTAGGCAGTTTTTTAGTTATTAATTTTTTATGTGCTTATTTTTAAATAGGCACTTCAGCAATATTGTAACATCTTTCATAACGAATTGAAAATATTTAGTTAAAATTAAGCGCTTTCAGTTAGTAAAGTAAATCATTTTAGTAAGTGCGAAATTAAAAATAGCAAAACTCTTAAACAATCAATTAATGATACTTCGGAAAAATAAACTGCATTGAATCATTTTAACCACATTGCATAGAGGAGAAATTTATTTGCAGGAGGGAATTGGAGTGGAATGTATTTTTAAATGTTTCATTTATAAAATAAAATAACTCTAAACTGTGTTCTCGGTGTTCTTTTGATAAAATAACATTGTCGTCAATTTGTTGATTCTCTATTTTCTGGTCTTTTGTGAGAAAAAAAAAATTAAAATAAATGAATAAATAAAAGAAAAGTACTTATTTATTACGGAAGTGGCATTTTCGCTCGTATTTTATGCAAATCGAAATTTAAGACTTATTTTAATTTATACAATAATAATTATTTTTTTAACACTTCCAACAAAGCTGAAAAGTGTTTATGCTTTCGGTTTGTCTGGCCGTCTGTCCGCGCTCTAACTCTCTTAAATATCCTCGGATTGCAATGAAATTTTTGGATGTAATTGGCATTTTCCCTAACACGAACCCTATCGTAAATGAAGATTTTATCATGATTAGTTTATTTACAGCGACAATCAAAAGTTTTCCTTTACATTACTGCCTATAGGGAAAGATCTTTTCGAATGAATTTTAAAGGTGTTAGATCCTGTCAAACATATGCAAATTTATATGCATTTATGAAATGCGCTAAAATATGCATTCTGTAAAATATTCAGTGAAAAGAATAGTTGTTATTCATTTACAGGTCACACACACACACACACACACACACACACACAAAAAAAAAAAAAAAAAAAAAAAAAAAAACTTTACATAATAATAAAGAGGACAATTGTTTGTGACAAACTTTAATTATGTTAAATAATTTCATGCATAATAAAATTGATGTACGTTGCTGAGACTTAATATAAGTTATATAATGCAAAATACGAAGTGCATAGCATTTACAGGGAAACACAAAAGATTTCAAATAGTATATTCTATCCGAAGTACTGTAAATTATCGATAATGGCTGTTGGATGAATGAAATGGATTTTTAATTATGATATGTGCTTTTAAGTTTCACTAAATACATGAATATTATATGATGTATATGAATCACGTATATCATTATCTGTAATAGTATTATAATAATTTAATGATTTTAAAAATAACTTTATATCTTCATAAAAATAGACTATAGGCTAAACAAGTAAGAAAAATCATGCGTTAAGCATAGATTATGAAGCACTTTCCAACACTTAATGAAATATTTAACAAAACTTTGTTATTTAGGGAAATAATAGTGTATAGCCAAATATACCCAAATATGTATTCCAGTACATTAGAACAGCCCTGTATTTCATATGTCAGTTCAGATAATGGGAAAATTTAGCTTAGCAAGAAAATACCCAGTAGCCTTAAATTTCTTTTTCAGCAATTCATACTATTAGATGGAAACATACTTGGATACTTTTGTTCAGCCCTGTAGTTTACATTGTATCTTTATTACACGTCAGCATTAGGCTAAAGTTTATTGTAAACTAAAACACTTTTAAAACAACTGAAATCACATTCTCATACATCATCATTCATAGGCGTCCATGTACCGAATTCTTTGCATGGCCCTGTATATCCCTTTATCTATATTCTGCAAACATTTCTCAGTAAATTGAATGCAGCTCAGCGTAAAAATGCATAGCTTATTTAAGAACCACGTTTAAAAAATTTACGCTCATATTCAGTAACGTTGGTGAGCTCTTTTGGGTAGTCCTGTATATCGACTATAACATTTATACACACCATATAATGTGCATATATTTAGCGAAATATAAACGCGAATATCATAATTAAAATGCATTTCATCCCTCCATCAGCCATCATCGGACACATATACGGTACTTCGGAAAAAATATACTATTTGAAATCTTTTGTATGGCCCTGTAAATGCTATGTACTTCATATTATGCAAGACAGTAGCGTATAATTTATATTAAGCTTCAGTGACATATATCAATTTTATTATACAGGAAAAAGCTTAATATATTTAAAATATGTCACACACAATTCCTCCTTTTACCACTATCTAATGGAATTCTTTTGTGTGGTCCTGTAAATGAATAATAGCCACATTTTCACCTTATATTTTATAGAATGCATATTTTAATGTTTGACAGGGTATAGCATCTTTAAAATTCCTTTGAAACGATTTTTCCCCATAGGCCGTAATGTAATAGGAAACTTTTGATTCGCCCTGTAGACAAACTAATCATGGTAGAAACTTCATTTTCGATAGGACTTGTGCCAGTGTAAACGTCAATAACGTCCTAAAATTTCATGGCAATCCGAGTATATTAACGATTTTTCCCCATAGGCCGTAATGTAATGGGAAACTTTTGATTCGCCCTGTAGATAAACTAATCATAATAGAAACTTCATTTTCAATAGAGTTCGTGCTAGGGTAAACCTCAATAACGTCCTAAAATTCCATGGCAATCCGAGTATATTAACGATTTTCCCCCATAGGCCGTAATGTAATGGGAAACTTTTGATTCGCCCTGTAGATAAACTAATCATGGTAGAAACTTCATTTTCAATAGGACTTGTGCTAGGGTAAACGTCAATAACGTCCTAAAATTTCATGGCAATCCGAGTATATTAACGATTTTCCCCCATAGGCCGTAATGTAATGGGAAACTTTTGATTCGCCCTGTAGATAAACTAATCATGGTAGATACTTCATTTTCAATAGGGTTCGTGCTAGGGTAAAGCTCAATAACGTATAAAAATTTCATAGCAATCCGAGTATATTTACGGGAGTTAGAGCGCGGACAGACGGACAGACGGACAGACGGCCAGACAAACCGAATGCATAAGCACTTTTCAACTTTGTTGGAAAGTGCTAAAAAAGGGTAACATGCTATTTTGTAATAAAGATCGGGTTACAAATAAAAAGAAAAAATTTTGATGGGGTTAAAAATGATTTCGATATGAAAAGACAACCCTCACCCAACCTTCCCCTAGAGATATATTTTGATATCATATGCTAGACCCCTCACCTCCTCCCTAAAATGATAATGTTATATTTGAACAGTCCCTTATATTTGCTTTAGTCCAATTTTTGTACGATTTTGCAAACTTCATCAGAGATCTGGGTTTTGTAATCAAACAAGGTGATCGATGCGGATGTCAGGTGTTGTAAGCCAACATACTTTTGTGAAGAGTCTTTGTGCATACGCCTGAAGAGCTCCTACATTAAAATCTGCAGCGATCTGTTTCAAGGATACTTTCTGTTGTAAGGTATTAGGCGACTCAATTTCATTTGACCTCGATTATTAATTGTTGGTTTCTTAACGCTGTTTTTAGGTGCGTCCTTAATTATATATATATATGTAGCACCTATAATCGTCATCCAGTCCTGTGTCTGTCCGCATATAACAGAGCAAAAACTACCAAACCGAATTGTTGGAAATGTAAAATGTGTAATTGTTGCGGAATTTTGTCAAGTCATTTCAAATTTTATGAAAATCTGATGTATAGTTTAATTACAGGAACAATCAAAAGCATTCCGTTACATTACGGTCAGTGGGAAAAAATAGTTTCAAATATATTTTACTATTACATTCTTTCGAAAATAATAGAATTGTTATCATCTATGAAGTATATGCTAAAAAATATATTCTGCATAATCAGTGATGCAAAATATATTTGTTATTCATTTACAGGGCCACACAAAAGTACAATATAGGGGGAAACACTGTTTGGAGCACGTTATTTTAATACTATTAAACTGTTTCACATTTTCTGAAATTGATATAAGTTGCTGAGGTTTAATACAATTGTTACTTCCTATATAATAGAAGGAAGAGAGTATTTATAAGGACACACACAAGATTCTGCTACTATACTGTAACCAAAGTGTTGTATACTATTACGCCAAGATCTGAATATTTTTAAAACTTTGTTATAGTACACACGCGTCTCATTTGCTATGTTTAAAATGCAGTTTCCAATTTGTTCTTATTAACTCCAACTTTACTATTTCACATACTATTGTCACACAATCGCGATGTTATTATGGAACCTACCCAAATGTCTAGCGTTCGTTGAAATGTAATATTCAGCTTTGTGAGCGTCAGCTTCTTGGTCGCGAACCCATGGCGCCTTTCTTTTTTTCTACCATTTGAATGTCTTATGCATGTGCTGCTCATTCCTTATGCAAAATTTTCAGTAATAAATAGCGGGATTGCTCTTTTGAGAATTCGCATATTCCTTGTACTACTGTGTTTAATAAATTGTCCATAAATTGTAGTAATATAATTAAAAAAGAATAGTAATTTTTCATATTTCGATCGCAGCAACAGTCTTTTGAAATGAATTTTACAGGAATTAATCTAATACTGCATTCTAAATAATTGTGTACTATAAGTGAAATAAAATTCGCAAGTAAATATTTAAGAAATACACATGAATTTCAGAAGCTATTAAATTTCTCTGCAATATGTTCAAAACCCAAGAACCTTATATAAAATACTGAATCGTATGTATATAGCTGAACTGGAAGACAATTGGAGAATCTGGGCAGTAATTCATAGTCAAATGAAGAAATCTTGATCAGCAAGGAGCTCAATGAGTTAAAAACTTACTCGTTGAGATTTAAAAACGCATTGTGACTATTTAATATTTATTTAATAATAATAATAATTCTGTATTTTATAGTATTAGGAACCATTTTCACCTGGGGATATTTCATAACAACAGCAATTATCAGCAGTGGTGTGGTCGTAAAAAAATCAGAATCTATGCGCTATAAGCAAAGGGTATACTCTAGAGTCGTGAATGTTCAGAACATATAATATACGCCAATGTTTTATTTGAGAAACAGAGGGTATACGGAGCTTCTAAATAAAATTTACAGGGAATACGGCGTTTACTTCCTTATACCCTCCACTGCACCCAGGGCTGTAGCTAGAAAAGAATAATTGAGGGAGGATCAAGAAAATGTAGAGGGGGCCTCATATTTTCTCTTACTTTCTCTATGACGCAGAAAGGTAAATTAGTGCATATTCACACTATAGTTACTAAGTTTCTCATTAAACTGTTATAATAACTTCATTTTGTGCTAAAAAAAGAATATGATGATCAAAAATTCGAGTGTATAACTAGCGCAATATTAAACATCATGTCAGCTTCATATGTGCAAATAGGATAAGCGAGTGTTGAAACACTTATTTTAGTTACAATTTAATATTTTTGTAAAACTGTGAAAGGGCCTCAAAACTAAATTAGATTTTTGAAAAGAATTTTATTTGGATTTTCACCACATAAATTCATTTAGTGATCTTGCAATCTTTTCCAGGAGAGGCTCAAAATGTTTTAGGGGAACTGAGCCGCCCGTCACACTCACTTAGCTAAAGTTTTGACAGCAACCCTGATTATTAGACATAAATAAACTATAATGTAATAGTTTATACATTTATAATAACAGATAATATGTACTGCTCAAATTTTACAACTATATATGTATGTGTTTGAGCAAAATTTCAGAAATTGTCATTTGTGCCTAAAACACATTACAGAACAACCAAAAACTGTGGGGAAACATAACTGCCCATTTATTCCAGAAAGGGAAGATTTTTTGAGTATTCGTGCAAAAACCTATTACAAATTAAAGCGTTTTCCCGATCAGAAAATGATGTGTTAAAATACTTATAAAAATACTCATTGCAAATATCTTCCCTATCATTTGGCTAGTTAAGACACTCGTTAAACAACGAGGAAAAAAATATTTATGATTATTTGAAATTTATACTATACTGCGGTATTAAAACAATAATTTTAGCCCCAAGGGATACATTCGATTACAAATTACTATCATTAGACAATAAATAAGCTATAAAGAAACTCGATTATACATTCATAATAACAGGCTCCACTCACAAAAGTACATGAACAGCGGCTCTCGCATCGGGCTTCTTCCTCCACGTTACGTTGTAAATCGAAGCAGGGGAGCAGGTGATCGTCATACTCTCACAAAAAAATACATCAATAAATAAATAAATGAAAGTGCCTCCTTGTATTTAGTTTCTGTTTGCGTGTCTGAACGGTGCCTCCTTTTTTTCTTCTTTGCACACACACACATACGTACACCTACTGGTTTTGAGAAAGCACAAGTCGATACCACCCTGTCTTTATGTGTGTTTTGTGTTCGACTTCCGGTGACTTTTTCTTCTAAATATGACTCCCCCTGCCATTTTTTTTTTCTTCTGATAAATTCGATCTCTCGCCTTCAAATCGTCTCTTGAACGCCTCCGTTTGTGACTTTATCGGATACACCGTGGAATATAACGTTATAAGTAGCGACTAAGTATGATCGATTGGGTACTAAGAAAAGCGCAGAAAGTTATGGCGGTTTATTTCAGCAGAAAGTTTATTAGGGAAGTTGAACTGACAAATTGGGTTTTTAAACACTCTTTCCTTATATACAGGAGAGACTGGGGCAAATGTGAATAGTTCACATAAACATAACTTTTTCTCATAACTGGGTTGATTTCTATCAACAAAAACTGCTCAATATAATAAGCAAAACTTTTTTTTACACTATTTTTTTAAAACCATCTTTATAGGTTCTTACTTTTTTAAATAGTTTTATAAATTCAAAAAATTGTTCACATGTGGCTCACTAGTGGGGTATTGTGGTCTCAAGGAAAGAATGTTCTTTAACAGGTTTTTTATTCTGTTATTCATTTGTCGTCATAATCATTAATTACCGTATTTACACATGTATAAGGCGCAGTTTTTTTTTGTTTTTTTTCAAAAAATTAAGGCAAAATTCATAAATTTTTTACTGCTTGAAGTAATCACATGATATACATGTGAATTATCAAATGAATTCAAAGAAGACATTAAAAATAGGAAAATCTTACTTAATAGAAGTATTGCTGCATCTTTATTTCACTCCTTGGACTTTTTTTATATAGAAAACAATGTAATGTTATTTAATCACTAATTAGTAATTCTCATTGCTGTACTCCTTCCTATCCCCCATCATTAACTCCCTACCTGAAGTCTAAAAATGTAATTCCGCCTTGTTTGTTGGCTTAACGCAATGTTTGTTTCGATATTCTTTACTTAAATTCCTTTGGCCATTTATTTATTTGCATACCAAATTTATGGTGCGCGTTACATACGAGATTTTAAAAAATCGTCATTTTTTCTTCTAAAGTAAGGGGTGCGCGGTACACATGAGTAAATACGGCACATCATGTGTTAAATTCACTATAAAGAAAAAAAATATGCATAAATTTCTCTAGTTTATGCGTGATATATTTAAGCACAAGCTATAAAATGAAAATAAGTTGATGGGGGAGCGGGGATGATTCGATAACTGATTTATTGTTGCAATGAAATAAAAATAAAGAAGCAAATTTCAGAAAAAAAAATTGAGCTTTTAAATTTTGCTTAGGAGTTTTTGTTTCGAGACGATTTTAGGTAGGATGCATTTGGATAACATTTAACGGAAAACTGCCGAAATATGAAAGATTCTCACCCCTGTATTTGCCGTATTTACTTCTAAATTAATGCTAAAGAAGGGTTTTCTAATTTTTTTAAAAAAAAATCTCGATTATAAACTCCTCCCCACCCAAAATATACAAAAAGGGGGGGGGGGAGATTTTTTTATAAAAAATATTTGTTAGTATGCATAAGTATGTATGTTAAAACATTAAAAATTTAAAAAATGAATAAATAAATAAAGTTATTTACTTAGCAAGTCTAAACTGAGATTTTACTTTTGAGATCAATAAATAGTCTTTTGAAGACAAACAAAATCTCGAAAAGTTTAAAATGTTTTTACCATATATATATATACAGGTGCTATCATCGTTGGTAATTTTTTTCAAGTAAAAAAAAGTATAATAATAGTGAAAAATTGCAATGCTCACATCTGCTCCATATTCACACTTGCCTCATTCTCACCTACATATATATATGTATATATATATATATATATATATATATATATATATATATAACCCGTCATATTAAATAAATGTTATTTGCATATAAAACTTTTCTTGTGAGATTTATTTTAAAATAAAATGTCATAAAAAAACGTGCAAAAGCTGCTTAAGGTTTATTTCAATAGAAAATTTAATGAAGTAGTTTAACTGAAAAAATAGAAATCTTAATAGTACTTAATTTTCATATGAAATCTTCCGTGTAAAACAAATTTCATTTTCATGTAGAATTTATTACTATCCAGTGTTTTTGTGTTTTACCCGCTTTCCGTTGATTTTTCATTTAAACATGACATTCACTTTCTTTTTCACTTTATTCTATCTTTACAAGAAGAAAGCATTGGATTCATGAAAATTTTCAAATTCTGGTTTTCGACGGATTTATACGCTTTAGGTGTCAGAGATCTCCAAAACATATTTTTACAAAATTACCTGTTTGTCATTCTGTATGTGACAAACATTTTTCTGGTGCTCTATCACAAAAATTAATGAACAAAATTTCACAAAATTTTATATTCCGTTAGACTTTGATATAAACTGAATCTAATTAGTTTTTGGTGTGCGTGGCTCAACAGATGACACTGCTATGCTACCTTTTTCATGAGTTCAGCAATACCTACATCTCAAGAACTAATCGACGGTTTTTCATAAAACTTCATATTCCTTCAGTATTTGATATAATACAGAGCTGATTACCTTTTAGTATAAATCGCCATACAGGTGGCTCTACTATACAATATTATTCATGATTATCGCAATAGCTATATCTCAGAAACTAATGCACGAATTTTCATTAAACTTCAGATTCAGTTAGTCCCTGATACACTGTAAAAAACTGCTGCAGCAGAGATTCCAGGCAATGCCATTAAAACAAACTGGCTTTGTTCCAAGATTAACGGGCTTTGACTTTAAATAAATGGGTTTTGCCCGTAAAACATAAAGTTTTTCGGAAGTTGATCGTTTTTTTGAAAAAGGTGTCATTTTCCGTTAATTTACTGGAGTATATCCACGGTAATGTACCGTAAATTTGTATTTGTATTTGTATTTTTTTTTTTTTTTTTTTTTTAAATCTCGCAACAGGTGTCTCTTCTATCGAGATTTATTTACGATTTCTAAAATAATTCTATCTCAAAAATTAACGTAGGGATTTTCCTCCAACTTCAGATTCAGTTAAAACTTTATATAAATTGTTGCTGATTAAATTTTGGCGTAAATCCTAATATTCGGTGACGCTGTTATGCTTTATTTTTCTGGAAGCATTAACGTGTATCAGATAGAAGAAAGTTTTGGGATTGCCTTATTCGACTAAATTTCTTTAAATTATTATTATTATTATTATTATTATTATTATTATTATTATTTTCAAATCGTTTTTAAAAGACGATTGAGACCGAAAGACGATTGTCATCACCGATTGAGACTTTATCAGTTACACCGTGGATATAACGTTATAAGTAGCTTATTTCTAAGCATGATCGATTGGATATCAAGAAAAACGAAGAAAGTGACGTCGATTTATCTTTGTAAAAAAATTGTCAAAAGAGTTGTTCTGAAAAATTGGACTTCTAAAACCAGGGTTCGTACACTTCAAGACTATATAGGGCATCTTACCAGAATTTTCATAAAGAATTATTTGCCTTATTTAATGAAACAAGTCGGAAATTGCACCTCAAACGTAGCCCTCAAACTTAATTGATCTCAATTGCCCCCAAACTTAATTGATCAGAATCTAATAGAATGATAAACAAAATCCAATATTTTATTTATTTTATTCTTCTTTAATTTGAAAATATATTTTAGATTAGGAGAATCATGATGAACCACAATAATTACTACAATCATAAATAACTGCAAGAAATTATTACTAAAAATATGCTAACTATCAATTTTTTATCTGTGAATAAATCTATACTAATAAAATCCGTGCGCCTCTGTCTGCTTGAAGCCGATTAAACTTCGCAACGCGGGCGAGTTGGAAGTCGCGAGAGGTGTCTTTCGATTGGAAATATTCCGGGGAAGTCATTTCGGGCATTTTCGAGACCGTGGGACGAAAATAAAAAAAGTTATGAATTAAAAACCCCTTGGGAATCGGAACGAAAAGTGTCTCAAATCCGAAACGGCGCTCAAACGGAGCTCCTAGGCAGATCTCTGCGCTACCTTGCGGTGAAGAACCTAACTTTTCCCCTTTGGCTAAAAGAAGAAACAGCCGAAAACCGCTTTTTCTACCGGCGCTAATTGCGTTTTTTTGCGCGTTTTTTCTTAAACCATCATGCAGACAGTTTTTAAAGTAGAAAAAAACTGATTATATATTCAGAATCTGCGTAAAAATCTCCTTCTGATGAACTAAAAAATACGGAAAAATGTCTTAAGGGCGCATAGTGCCCACCGTGCAAAACCAAATATTTTTAACGGGACTATGGGCGCGAAGCGACCATAGTTCCGATTCACAATCTTTTTTTTTTCAAGCGCACGTGGCCCACAGTGCGAAATCACATATTTTTAACGGGACCATGGCTCTTTAATTTATTTTTTTTTGTGCTTGAGGATTCGAACACCAAGACTTGCTTATTTAATGAATTTTTTTGCTTATTATATACTGCTTAATACCGAGGTTCGTTTGGAAAAAGTGGCCCAGCTAGCGGGCGTAGCTCGCTAGTAATAATATAAAAGTGGTACTTCCTATAATTAATTATTGGAGCAAAAAATATAAACAGCAATGAATTATATTTTATAATTAAAATATAAATGTATTTCTACATAACTGTATAATTTTATAAAAATCAATGACAGAACATTTCTGAAACCATTTAATAACGGAATAAAAAAAACAGAATTTTCAAAAATTGTGAAATTTTATTTGCAGTTTAATTTGTAAATGGAAACCAAAGTTCAATTCTGCCTAAAGTTTCCCAGATACATTGAAGCGGATCACCAATACACATCTCATTTTAAACTTTTTATTCTGAGATTAATGTCAAACTATAACAAAATACATCATAAATTGTTAGATTTACTCTTTTATTTTTGCTGGCATTCAAACATTTCACCACAATGGCATTTAAAATACTTCAGCTGTTTCTACTAAATATTGAACTTACTTAGTTTTCCGAGATTAAGAATCTTAGTAGCTTTATTTGTTAAGTTTAATGACTATTTTTCTTTCTTTTTCTTGAGTATGTTCATTGAGATTCACATTTAAACTTACAAGAAGTGGAAATTAATGTGATATGAAATCTACACAAAGTCCAGTCAAATAAGGTGGAAAAAGGGGTAAACCTCGGAATGAAAGAAATTCGGGTAGCTCAGAAGAACTGCTGCTTTTTCATCCGCTTAAGATGTTAATTTTGATGAAACAATGATTGTGCCAATCATCCAAGAAAAGTTTGTGTCGAACCGATCAAATAAAAAGAAGTTTATTGAAACGATCACTACAAAACAAGCCAGAAATTATGCTCATGTCCTCATCATTGAAATAGCAATAGAAGAATCTAAACATCAAGAGACTTCACCCAACGTTGGAGAAAACCCTATTGCCTGTGTTACAATCTATAAGTTATATGCGACCATTAACAATACAAGAGAAGGAATTAAAAATTTCTGAATCAAATCTTCAGTATTCTTCTATGGTTTTTCTGTTTAAAAATATTCTTTTTTTTTTTGGGGGGGGGGGGCGTTTTAAGAGCAGCGGATGAGTTAAAAAAAGCATAACATAGCTGTGGTGAACTTAGTAAAGCATGATAATCTTCATCGGTTGTGGAATAAATTCATCTCGGTTTAAAATGTCATCCAGTGTGCAGTTAGTAAAGGGCACGCTGTACATCTATCAGTTTAAATATGAACCTGATTAACTCTATTTTCAACACTTTATGTATAACTAATATTTCAAGAAATATAACATTATAAAATGGTTGATCGTATGTATCCCGAAATAATGCATTAGAGTTGTGCTTTTTGTTTTTGTATGCAAAAGGAGAGTACTTCTAACACTCCTGTTTTCACTATGTATCACAAAACAACGACAGGTCCGTCGGGAATTTTTTAAAAATACCTTCACGAATGTTAAACTTTATGAACGAAAATCCATGCTTTTATTACAGTGAAACGCACAATATTTTAGATTGAATAAGTGCGCTAAATAAACAATTTACGAACATCCTTCATTACAGAAGCCTTCAAAGGCTGAGACCCTGTGTTCGCAAAACTGGTAAACGAGAGGTACTGGGGTTCAAACCCAATCGCGCCCGTCGGCCTTACCTTTCGGAGTTTTCCGTGGTTTCCTTTAAACCTTGGGTAACCTTGCATAAATACGGGCTAGGCTCCTTTAGAAAGACCCGACATGGGACACTCTCCTTAGGGCCCATATCCCTCCTACAGATAATCGTCGTCATAAATAACACACACAGCTTCATTACAAAATAGTAATCACTTGCTGTTGTTTACTTGTAAAGTTCACACATCTTTCCGATCTGAAATTTCAAAATATCGTGCTCCTGTTTCTAGTAAACATGGAGAAATCCCAGTTTTCTGAGTCTTAAATACTCAATAGCTTTATTCAATAAGTTAACTTTCGCCCGGGTACATTCACCGAGGCATATATTGAAACTCCCACGAGTGGAATGAATTTATTAAATCAATACGATATAAAATCTGCCCTGCAATAGCTCGTTCGTCCCATACTTCAACAATTAAAGTGTTAGAGAATATTCCTGTATACAATGTATAAGTTATATGCAACCATTAACAATGTGGGAGCTTGAATTCCCTTTTGCAAATCATTATTTAGATTATCTGAAAGGATGGAGAGGGGGAGGGGTGTGCTGCTTATTTCATTAGTGACACGGCAGCAATTAATTGCTAGCATCACCTTGGCAAGATTCCATGGCGATTATAGGGAGATACCAAATCTTGTTTCACTTTTCAATGAACTCTCTCCAAAAGTTAAGTGTTTGAAATGCCAGTTATATGATGAAAATCGATGTAAGCATGATGCTTATTTAAAGGAAAGTTTTGCTTTAAACAGTTGAAAATAAATTTAAAAAATTGAAATTAATAAAATAGTGTCCGAAAATGCATTAAAGACTAACTCTACGAAACTTCCTCTTTAACAATTTTAGAAAATTTTGGGGATGCAATATCTTTGAAATAATCTCTTTGATTTTGAATAATACTTCCACAATATGTGGCGGCACAATATTTAATGCTAAAAAATAAATAAATTAAAAAAAATCCTATAAAACAGCCTATATTACTAACATTTATTTATTTTATTTATTTAAAAAAAAACTATATGAATGTTTTTGCATATTTTATTTCCCACATTCATTAAAATATACTATATGAAACTGTGCATGGATTTTTAGATGTATGGAATTTAACATTTTATATGATTTTTTCTCTTCTGTATATTAAAAAATTTAAAAAATTCAACAAACTCTCAATTTCTTTATCAATTTGTCAAGGATTTTTCCCCTCTCGTATGTAGTAAAAAATGAAAAAAAAAAATCGACAAACTCTCAGTTTAAATAGTTTTAAACAATAACTATAAACTTAAATGTTAAATCCATGCACAAAAATATTAAATACACCATGGAGAACACGAAGGGAAAAAAAAATCTCTATCTAAATTAGCGAACAAACTTAACATTTACCAGAAAAAAAAAAAAAAAAAAAAAAAAAAAAAAAAAAAAAAAACTAGTTATAAAAATATGAAAAGAAGAAAAATCAGTTGGAAATTTTCATTTGTATGGGTAATTGTGCTGGATATATTCACAAAATTTACAATATATCGCGTTATAATTACCGTATAGGCAAAAATGAGATGTCGAAATATTGACAATTAAAGAAGCTTACAGTTTATATTAAAAAAAGAAAATTGATAATTTGACCAATTTCAAAGTAGTGTGTGTTCCCTTAACAGAATTTTTCCCCAATCACAAGACATGATAACTTAATGATTAATTTAAAAAAAAAAAAAAAAAAAAAAAGAACGATTTTCAAGATTTTGTGTGCTTTATATTTCGCGGGCTGGAACAAATTTTCAGTTCATTTAGTTATTTTCTATTTGCGCAGAAGCAAATTCCTTTTTTCGATGGAATGGATCATATAATTAACTAAGTAAATAAAAGTACGTTGAATAAAACGAATATGTTTTAAAAGTATACTATCTCATCTTTTTAAAAATTTCTCTTCTTAGTTTTGCAAATATTTTGAAGGGGCAAATAAGTAATTATAAGTAACTAGTAAACATAAGTACTATAGTTAATCCCAGTAAGTCTTTATTTTGAATTTGCAATACACAATATCGTACACAAAATCACTCTAAAAAATCGAATATTTATGTCACAGTCTATAAATATTTATTGAGTGAAATGTATTTTAACTCGCCAGTACACGCACTGGGATAACTTTTACCCCCAATTTCATTATAAAACCAATCTACAAATGTAGGCGTGTTTGCTGAAGGGTTAATGACTTTAAACTGTTTCGATCTCTGTAGAATTTTGTTATGTTAGTTGGTGCAATAAAATACATAAATGGATTATCGAGAAAAAGGAGAGACATTTCATTAAAAAACCATTCCCATAAAATGGTCTCGCCAGTCAGCCACAAAAATAAGATATATTTCATTAAGAAAATCTTTCAATAGTCACAGTTCTTGAAAACTTCTCAGAATGTAGTAATATAAACAATAGCGGTAATTTTTTTAGCGATCTGCAACCATATTATAAAACGAGAAAGAAAATGAGTTAGATATATTGCCATGATCGATCATGTGTTTTAAGGGTACATTCGAAAAAATACTTTTCCCCCTCCAAAAACTTGAAATTTTCTGATACAATTTCAGACACATTTTTAAAAGTAGAAACATGAAACTTGCTGAGGGTTTTTTTGAAGAGACGTATAAGGCGCCGTGTGATGTCATTTTACGCTCAATTCATTAGAATTTGATTTATAAGCAATTCGTCACCTGAGAATAATAAGGTTCTATCTGTGTTTTTGAAAAAATTGGCTTACCCATATAGAAAGATTCCATTTGTATCTATGAAGGCATTTCTGGATTAAAATTATGTCATATTATGATTGTAAGGTCATATGTAAATTATACATAACATCATTTTGATGCAAAAATGCCTTCATAGATACAAATAGAACCTATCTATATCGATAAATCAGTTTTTTCAAAAACACGGATAGAACTTTATTATTCTCAAGTAACGAATTATCTTCTCAGTATGACTCTTTTTTTTTCGTTCCCATATCTCCCGCTTCGGAAAAATCGGTTCAATCTGTCGTCTTTGAGTGCTTTTTTTTTTTTTTTTTTTTTTTTTTTTTTTTTTGCAATATTTTCTGCATTTATCAAAGTATCGACAATTACGGCACCTTGGGTACTTTCTGAATAAGACTATTTTCCAGTTTGATGCATTTGAGAGCAAACATGAATTTAAGTATAAATCGGAAAATAAGCAATTTGAATCGAAATACACCCTTAATATCCGAATGTCTCTTTTAACCTGTTTGGGTCTGGTGAACCATGTAGTTGCCCAAAAATCATTAACTATTATTTTTTTTCTGAACAAATATGTTTTGCATTATCTACATGTGAAACATGACTACACATTTTTTATTAGTCTTTAAACTTATGTTTCTGCATTAAATAACAAAACAGCAATACAAAATGAGCAAATATGTCATTTAACCAATATTTCTAAATATAATAAAAAATATAAAAATAAAATAGTAACGACGGTGAATCTGCAAAAACCCACCAAAATTAACGAACTTTTAATCAAGCCACAAATTTAAAACCACATTATTTATTTTTTAAAATTTATATGCGTTTGTTTGTATTTCTTAAATTAATAAATGATTAAAAAAATGTGATGTTTAACATAAAAAGTTAATTTTAAGTACACATACTTGCAGGCATCGTCATGGTTGGTTTTTCCAAATAAATTTCGAATCAAACCACATGTTTCGGCCAATTTGACCTAGTGTTTGAAAGCAACAATGACTTTTACACGTAATCTCCATCCGCAGGTAAAAACGATATGAGCGCCATTGCGCTGATATATTTTCGAATATTTCCGACAAAAAATTGGGGTATTAAGGGACGACAGTTTTAATTAATAACTTATATTAGGACTTGGCAAAGAACTATAGACTAATATGAAACAGCTCTGAAAAATTATCAAACTAACAATGCAACTCGTATCACAATTCATTCAATAGAGCTTTTTAAAAAAGTTAAGTGTTTAATAATCGAATTCACCAGATTATACAACTATCCTCGGTAATTCTAGAACTGGAAAACGTAAACGATATGTTATTTGATGTACTAAAAGCTTTCCGGAAAAACTATTTAACTAACAGTGCAAGTTCCGTTGAAATCCATTCAGCAGAATCTTTTAAAAAGATAAATCTTTCATGCTCCGATTCACCTGTTAATAAAACTTTTCGCCATAATTCTATAACTAATTAACATAGAAAGATATGATATATACTAAAACCATCCATGACAAATTTTTAACTAGCAGTGCAAGTGCCATCAAAATCCGTCCAGTATAACTTTTAAAAAAAGGTTCATATTTCATGATAATAGAACATTCGTGATAAGAGATAATTTTTAATGTATGTTGATTTGTTATTCAGAAATTATTCGATGGATTCATGTGATTTTAAAAAAAAATTATTATTGATTGAAAGAGAATACTGCTGAATTTATCTCATTTAAATTTCATTAAAATTGGTTCAGAACTTTTTTTGAAATTCAACAAAAACAAAAAATAAATTAATAAGTATCTTTAAAATATTTAATTTTCAACGATTTTGATCTCATGACTTACTTTACTTTGAAGTCTTTTATGTAATATATATTGTAGTGTGGATATAAACTTTTAATCAATCAACTAATAATTTCAAAAAGAAATTTTCTGTTTCTTTTTTTCTTTCTTTTTTTTCTTTTTTCTTGTTTTTCTTTCTTTTTTTTTTTTAATTTTTGGGTTCTTACACATCATTTAGGCTATAGCCAGACATTTGGTACATATTTTGCCACGGCTGTAAATGATTCGGAAGATACTTCGTGAAAATAGATTGAGCAGAAAAACCGATATTTTCTTTTCTCAGATTTTCAAATAACCCAAAATAAAAATAAAAATCAATAAAATACACACTGAAATAAAAGCTTTATTTCACATATTGATGATTACAGAAACATTGGGGGCAATTATCCATGAACAATCGATCAAGAAAGCATAAATAGATTTATGCAATTGCATCTTTTAGTGGAAATGATTATTAAGAATAACCGATGAAGATTAAATTAAACCATTATGTACTGGGATTTTTTAATTTAATAAATGTTAAGTAGTACCCGGAAACAGGATAAAAACACATTACTTTATTCCATTAGCGAATAGTGCTATTTGTTTCAGAACGCCCCTCCAGTGTCGTCATCTGAAATGTGTAGATCACTTAAAGGGGCTCGGGATACATTTTAGCGTAATTTTTATTTAGTTAGTTGAAATTTTGAATTTTTTGGGGATGATTAGCCATATCATTTATAAACAAAATCACATGACAAAATTTCTCATAATTAACTTTTGAAAACTTTTTAATTTTTAAATTTATTAAAAAAGAGGGTTAATTTAAAATCGCTATAACTCAAACTATTATTTGCATGATTTCAAAATTTTTACATTTCAATAAACATAAATATCGACATTTTAATCCTGATTCAGCACTTTTAAAAATATTTTAAAAATTTTAAATGTTTAAAGTAAAAATTAAAAAAAGATGATATAACTTTAATTTAAAAAAATCATGCTTTCAAAAGTAATTTTTTTTTTTTCAAATTTGCTGAATCAAAATTAAAGAAAAATAATCAAAACAGGCATGTTCCAAGTTTGAAGCATTAACTTTAACGGTTCTTGAATTATAACAATTTAAATCCGAGAAATGGTGAGAATACGCATTAAGAAGACAAACGCATTTTCAAAAGAAGTCACTTCCATGACACCCATTTCTTAAAAACTAGATTTGAAAAAGAAACCAAAACGAAAAAAATTAATATTTTCACTTCTAATTAAGATAGAAACATAATTTAAATGTCATTTAAAACATTAAAAAAAACCCAGATAAGTTTTTAATGCAATACATTTTAAGATTTTTGTGTCCCGGACACAATCAGGGTGTTGGTGAGTCTGATCTCAAATTCATATCAGTAATGCTAAACTTATGGACGCGTTTACAATTTCGCTTCTAAATATCGCATGATTCCAGTTTTACAACGCTGAATAAGACAAAAAAAATTTCTTTCAAATAAAATTTGTCTTAAAATTTCTGCTTAAATTACTGATTTTTTATGGATTTGACTACAGTTAAAATAATCATTAAAATTTGCGCTCCCTTTTTATTAGACTTAATTAAAGCGGAATTATTTACCTTTGGGGCTGTCCATAAATGATGTCACAATTGGATGGGGGGGGGGGGGAGAGGGGTTCGTAAAATTGTGACAGTTTGTGACAAGGGGGTGAGAGGGGGTATAAGGAAATATGACATCACACACTTTGATTAATATAAAAGCATTAAAATTCAGTAGATTAAATTATGAAATTTGTATTCTTAAAGTAAAGATAAGATTTAAAATCAAATATATTAAATTCCATTTCAATTTAAAAAATGCTGCTGTTTTCAATTTCTTTTTCATATTAATATTTTATTATTATTATATGTTAATTATGTTTTTTGTTGTGAACTTTAATCTTATATCAAGCAAAATAAGCACATGAATAATTTTTATTGTTATGCTCACAAATGTCATTAAAACAAACAGTTAAAGTTCAAAAATAAAATTTTAAATATGATCTATAACGTAGCGCTTTGTTGCTGAACTGTAACGTAATATAGCGTGACATGTGACAAAAGGAGGGGGAGGAGATATGATGAAGTGTGACACTTTGTGACAAAAGGAGGGGAAGGGGGCCAAAAATACTGAAAAAATGTGTGGTATCATTTATGGACAATCCCTTTTCAAATTTGCGCTTTTTTAGGTGCGTTCCTAATTATGTAAAAATACGTAGCGCCTATAGTCGTCATTCAGTTCGTTCATCTGTCCGTCTGCCAGCATATAACAGAGAAAAAACATCCACCTGAATCATTTGAAATTTAAAATATAAATAAATTGTATAATAATTAATTAAAAAATAATAATTAATTAATATTTAATTAAAATATAAATAAATTGTATAATTTTGTCGAGTCGTTTCAAATTTTATGAAAATCGGACACATAGTTCAATTATAGGAACAATGAAAAGAATTCCATTACATTACGGTCAATGGGACAAATAGTTTCAAGTGCATTTTAATGGTGTTCACTCTTTCGAACATAATAAAATTGATATGCATCTATGAAGGGTGTCCTAAAATACACATTCTCTACAATGTGTGGTACAACGAATGTATGTTATTCATTTACAGAGCCACATAAAAGTATTCCATTGCATAATGGTATAGGGGGAAACATTGTTTGGAGCGCATTTTAATTACACTAAATTATTTCACATTTTATGAAATTGATGTCTGTTGCTAAGGTTTACTACAAGTTACTTTCTCTATAATAGAAAGCAGATAGTATTTACAGGGACCCACATAAGATTCCGGCAACTACACTGTAAAAAAAAATTGGGAAAGTTACAAAAATTTTTCTAGTAGAATTGTATTCCAAGAACTTTTATGTAACGGCAACAATAAAAATTCATGTAACAGATACAGATTTGCACTTTGAATCAAACAAATTTTAAGGTTACTAAGAATTTTTTCGGGAAATCGTATTCCAAGAACTTTTTAAGTGACGAAAACAAGCATTATAGATAAAATTTTAGTAAGTTACCAAAATTTTAGTAAATTCTTTTGTAAAGTTACAGATGGTTTTAGTTTTGCTTACAAGTTTTGTAGATTGACATCATTTTCTTGTACAGTGTACACATAAAATTTTAGTAAGCATAAGAGATTTCGGTTAATTTATATTACTAAGGTTACAGATTTTTTTTACAGTGTATACTATATCCGAAGTACTGTATGCTATTACACCAGATCTGAATACTTTTAAAATTTCGTTACAGTACAAACGCACCTCATTTGCTACGCTTGATGTGCAATTTCTAACTTGTTTTATTTGTATTTATAAACAAAATGCGAGTTATAATGATTTAAAAACTATTTGTCATCTGACCAAAAGTGCCAAAAGTTTTAGTACATTTTTTTCTTTCTTTTTTTGAATACAAAAACGGCAAAGAAAAAAAAGCGAATTATGAGATTTTGGAAATATAAGAAGGATCAGAATTTAAAAAAAGAGATCACGATTTATAAATCCGGTAAATTTCCTATGGAAATAAATGCAAATATTTTTAGTAAAACATAAAATTAAACTTTAAATGTGTTTTATGGAAAAATCCATTTTTCAGTGAAAATTCTCTACGCAAAAGAGGATTTCTGAAAAAGTTAAGAAATTCAACATGCAAGTTATTGATATATTGTTATAGTGGCAATAGGAACTAAAAGTCTAGAGAAGAAAATTTAGTTAGAAGAAATTGTTTTTGTTTAATGGTTGTTTTAGTTGAATGACAATTATAAATAATAATAATAATAAAAATGGTATATAAACTCATACCATTTGTCATAAGTCTTGAAACATTTATAATATCTCTTGGATTTTAGTTTATAACCATCACCATTATCATACAAATTACGTCTAGACAGAAAATGTTTATGTTTGCCATCGATTTACCTGAAAAGCGTTTTGCATATTGGGCTAACTAATTCACTAAATTTTAACATAAATTCTACAATTTACTGAAAATCAGTCTATGTATGGAATGTTTTTTTACTTTTATGCCACAATCTTCCTAAAAATAAGTTAAAACTATAATTGAATGGTTAAAAAAAATAAAAGTTCCTTCGCACGTTGTCAGATGCCTTAACTCTTTCCGGCACGGGCAAAATCTGTTAATAAAATGAAAATTTATCGATTGATTGATTGATACCAGAATTCACAAACGAGTTTTTTTAGATATTGCAACCCCTAATTTGAGCTTTTATTGTAGAAGCAAAATTTTACTAAAATTTTATTGGTGCCATTTGCAAGTTTGGAGTTAAAATTAGGTATCCCAGACCGGGAACAGTGTGCCGGAAAGGATTAAGGGGACTTGAAAATATTAACATTGCATGTTATTATATTATAAGCATAAAAATTACACGATCCCCATAAACTACCTGTATCGATTGTGATACTGTTACATTGAAATGAAACCATATGAACCTTTAATGAATGAATGAAATAATGAAACCTTTAATGAAACCATAATTCATCTGATGAACATCTTTATGCAAAATTCATTACTTTAAATAGCTTCAAAATGTTTCTGTTTTATTATAATAAATAGACCCCTAAATCAACTCCCACCATATTAAGCATTATCATCAGATGAATGTGAGATCAATCATTTTACTGACATGATAAATGTAAATGCCTCAAAGATGCATTGTAATTCCGTAAGCTGCATTAATTTACGATCACCACATTTGTAAAGAAATTCTAACAATAATCCCTACAAATTATCACCTGTATTATTTGTTGCTGTAACAAACAAAGAGAATGATCATAGTCTTTTGGATCGCATGTGATCCATTGTCAAATTTATTATCGATTAAGCCGTAATTCAGCTTATAATTTCCATAATTTTGACAAAGGAAAAATTATAGTTCTGGGGAGAGGGAATGTTTTACGATTTACAGGTAAAACGAAACTTCGTTTTATAGAAAAGAAAAAAAAGGGAAATAATTAAATTACCTGACAAAATTGCTATTGTTTAGTTTCTTTATCATCTTTGTCCTTTATTTTGTGATTGCTTAAAATATGACTAGGTGCCCCTGATTCGGCGAAAAATGACGAAAATGTCTTTTTTTTTTATTTTTTGCTTAAACCTTTATCTACTACGGTACTGATAAGTACCATTAAAATTTCTTATTATAAAATTCTTCTAATACGTCGATTAGTTGTAATACTGTTTCGAATGAGTTACAGATACATTACTTTATTTTGTTCCAAAAGCATAATTGGTTACACAAAACAAAAATATTTTTAAAAGGATTATTTACTTTGCCTTTGTATTTTTTCAGTTTCTTGGAGCTGATGGATGGGGGGGGGGGGGATTTGTCATTTCGGAAACATTTCTATATTTATATTGTAAGAACATCATATTTGTGCATTTTATAATTCTACAAAATACTAAGAAAATAATTTAAAATAAAAGATTTGAGTGGAGTTATAAATATTGCACAAAATCCTTATAAATTCAAATTTAATTAAATCTTTAAAATCCTCCAAACTTTCTAAAATCCTTCAAAAATTTATTAAATGATTATGTAAACCTTTTAATTTAGTTTAAACAATTTACGTAAAATGCTTTAGAATGTAAAATTTTTATGAATTTATAATTCGGTAATAAAGGGTTAAATTATACTTTATTATCCCTCATACATTCCTCATGATGAAGTTTCGTAAAGATCCGGATATAAATACAGTTTAAATCGATTTTATTGCATCGCTGTGCCTTTAAATGTTTCATTCCACTCAATTAAAAGTGATTTTTCCCAGTTTGTATTTTTTCAACGAATAGACATGTTCGAAGACTTATATGTATATTTTTCAATTGTCAATTTTTTAAGGTTTAGTTTGTTCCTTAAATCTATTTGATAAAACTAAATGTCGTATTTACAATGAAATAAAAGTTTTTTTTTTTTTTTCCACAGAAAAATGTAAATTACATTCAGTTTTAACTGACTTTTATACGTATTTACACATTTTATTTTTTTTTTCTTCCAAACTAATTAACTTATGATTAATCCAATATTTAAAATTATACACCACACTTCTACAAATAGTTAATGTATGTATGTGTAATATGTATATCTCAAAATGTTCTCAATTGTACGACCAGATACATTTTAAAATTTACTTTTTTTTTCGAATTTTGTTAGGGAAATCGATTGTTTCTTGATAAAATCATTTTCCTTCATTGGGTTCTTTATTATTATGCCAAAAAATGTACTTTAAAATGATTAAATATTTAAAAAAATGTTCAAAGGCTTCTGAGTCCTATAAATTAACATTAGTAAAAAAAAACTTTTTATAAACAAATATTTTAATTGTAAAGATATTTAATATTCGTATAAAATTAAATATGACATCCTATTTTCCCAGCATGTACAATTTTTCCAAGAAACAATTTTATAATAATAACAAGTAATGAAAGTTTATCAAACTAATTTGCAATGCTAGATAAAATTGAAAGAATGCAAAAAGTATTTTTATTATCTTAGATAATGAATCATTAAAATATAGCTTGAAAATCTAGTTGATTTATATATGAATCATGCATTGTTTCTTGCATCCCGCCTTTTTTTGTCGCATGCGGATTTACTATTTGCTATCTACATATATTAATTTTATAAGCAAGCTCCCCTCCTTCATCTAAAAATGATACTTGATATAGTAATTTCATATTCCATATTTTCATTTAATAGCGTGAAATCTATAAGAATCAACAACAATTCACATAAGAATCATACAACTATTCTTATTAAAAGAAAAACCTGATTGAAACAAAAAAATTTCTTCGGTCTTTTGCGATTCTTTTTTAGCAGTTTTTATTATACTAAATGAACGCAACAGTCTTACACAGCAAAACCTGTGAAAGTGGAAAAACGGGGACTGAAACAAACATTTTAATTTATTAAATATCATTGTATAAGATTCTGATCGTAGGAAAAATAGAATTTTTAAGCTTAAAACACATGTCCGTTATAAACACGCTTCATTTTCATAGTGTTATTTGTTGAATAAAATACAGCAAAATCAGCAAAAACAGTATCTCTAGAAACAGCAAAAATTGAGTTTTACACAGGTTTTGATCTAAAGGCATGTTGTAGTGATGTTGTCCTTATTCCTTTCGAAATTTTAAAGTTACTGGCAGGTTTAATCTTCAAATATTTCACTGTATTAAGGTTTTATATTAATCACGCAAAAAAAGTCGCAAGCTAATGCTAATCCCGCGGGGACGTTATTCTCAAAGTTCTAGCTTGGATTTTAATATTCTTAATTGATTTCCTGTTTTTATAGCCGTGGAAGATCTCTAATGATGCTAATTTATTATTATTATTATTTTACTTTTTTAAATTTGGGTTTCAGATAAAAAATAAAATAATAATAATAATAATATTACTTTCGGGACCGGTTGGATCCTGTTCCGAAATTGAAAGTATTCTAGTATAAAAGAATTGCAGCCAAAATCGAAAAAGTAAAAATTAGTCCGATTAGAGATAGACTTCAAGTATCCTATGCATTAAATGCGGGGTATTTGCCATCCCACGAAATAGTTATGCGGGACAAAATCTTGTATAATCGGGACGTCCCGCCACCCAGAAATGGGAATTGATAAAAACTACAAAACATGCTTTGTTGAGTACATTTTGGTTGTTTTAAGCGAATGTTTTAGTAAAAAATCGGTTTTATTGCTCAGAGGGGTCAATTGAAAAATTTTGTTTAAACAAACAAACAAAAAAAAATATTGTTGATTTTTTTTTTAAATTTTCTGCCCATAATTTTCATCCGAAATGCATAATAACGTAATAATAATGTCATTAATCCGTCTCTACATGTAAAGTTTTTATTTTCCAAAAATTATGTTAATGCTTTATAGCTATATAAGTCAATTAAACAAAATTACGTAAGAGAGTTATGGTTACTGCACATTAATTTAAATTTTGCAAAAACAACAAAATTTTGTTGGAATTACAAATTGAAAATACAAGACTTAATAAGACTCAAATAAAATTGATGAAATTTTGTTAAAATTTTATAAGAGTCTTAACAATATTTTTGTTGCCTGAACAACAAAACAGATTTTTTACTTTAACTAAAAAACTCGCTTAAAACAACCATATTGTACTCAACAAAACATTTTTTTTATTTTAATCAATTTCTTTTTCTAGGTTAGTACTTTGGGTACCTAACAACACTACGTACGAATCATATGATTTTGTACGTTTGTGCATACGTATGAATATTGAACATGTCAATTTAAAGAAAAACTGAATCATTAAAACAAATGGAAATGCATTATGAAGAAATATTTTAAATGTTTACATACGATAATTGCGAAAGCTGTGGCATCTAGCAATTAAGTATTCATATTTAATTGAATTCTTCCAATTAATTTTTTTGTGTTTGTATATTAAAAAAAGAGGCTTATTTATTTTTTTTTTTTAATCTTAAAGCAAATTTCGAGAGGTAGGGAAAAGAAACATTGAAAATAATTTATTAATTTTTTTTCCACATCATTACATGCAAACAGAATTAAAACTTAATGAATTTACTAGCAAAATAAAATACAGATTTAAATTACTTTAGACTAGATAAAAACTACCAATCACAATGTTTTCATTGCGTTCTTACTATGCTACTTTGAGCCGAAATTAATTACCAGAGAAATTACATTACTAAGATCCTTTTTTTTTTTCTTTAAATAAAAAAAAAAAAAAAAAAAAAAAAAAAAAAAAAAGTGTTTGTCTTTTTCCTTGTCAAAAATATTTCACGGATTTTTAAAGGATATTATATTTTTTAGAGTGAACTTTTCGAAATGCTTTTTAAACGGTGGAATATGTTCTTAAAAAGGAAAAAATAGAAAAAAACGAAAAGAAAATAAAAGGAAGAAAAAAGTAAGAAAAATCCCTCACCCAACATCTCCTCTCGTGACTCTGTAATTGGTATTTTCGATGTTTAGTAATAAAATAAAAAACAGCCAGTTTAATTTTATTATTTAGGATTTTCTATCAAAAATAATAAAAACCTAATACAGTCGGCTCTCGATAATTCGAACTCGCCGGGACTACAAGAAATGTTCCAATTATCCGAAGTTCGAATGAAATGAAAACATGCTTAATATGGTACTATTACATAGGAATTAATGTTATAGTTTTTTTTATTATTATTTATTTCGTCTGTTATCATTAGAATATAACTTTATATTAAATAAGAATGTATAAATATATAAACTAATTAAAAGATTAGAAACAAGCACAATGGAAGAAAAATTTGAAGTGTCACTGATGAACAGACGGGGCACTAAGAAAGTGGATATCAAATGCTTGGAATTACATGTATACTCGTTCGGAACAATTTTCACAAAAATCAAAGAAAGAAAGTTATTCAAATGATCTGAAATCCACAAGAAAGAAAAGAAAAAAGAAAAATAGGAATTCTCATTAGTTCGAATTAAACGAAGTCGAGAGAAGATATGGTCGAATTACGGAAAATTTCTAACGTTACTCTGCTATTGAAAATTTCGGGACTTCATGTTTAGTTGGAATTAAGCGAAGATTCGAATTATTCGATTTCTAATTAACGACACTCGACTGTATAAGGCTCTTTACAATTTAACGTTGTTTGTAACGTCCTTTTGTTAATATTATTTTTAAAGAAACTTTATATGGTCTCTCCCTCTTTTTTTACAGCCGATAATATTGAAATTAAATACTCGATGCATTCAATTTAAACAGGTAATTTATTTGAAATTACAAAAAAAAAAAAAAAAAAAAAAAAAAAAAAAAACAGTACCTTTTGAATTTAAAGAGGACAACCTTCTTTTCTCACATACCATAAACAAGTGTTTTACTCTATTCAGTTTTCTAAAGCACACCAGTAATTTTTGACTTTCCTGTAAGGAGGCAATAAAGCAACATTAGTAGAAGAATTCAATATAGCAAAATTATTAAAATAAATATTAGCTACGCAATAAAAATATAATGTAATAACACATTAATTTCAAGCTCTAAAGGTAAAAAAAATGCGAAAGTTTCTTTAATAAATTTTTATTCATTAAAACTTTTCGTAATCTTTTATAAAGGTAAAAAAAAAAAAAAAAAAAAAAAAATGTGTATATATATATATAATGTTAACTCAAACAATTTAAAATAACGTTTTATTAGTTTTTATGATAAATAAATAAATCTCTTTAAGTTAGATGTCTCAGTAATGGACACTCTTAATTAACTCTTAATAGAATTTCTTATAAAATTACTTTTTATCAATAGTTATAATTATTACATTCTAGTTTTTTCAATATTATATTAACTTATCTACAATATTTAACCATTCTTACAGTCTTCTTTCCCAATATAAATAAAACTTTAATTGTAAATAACATGAATATATCAAAACACTCGAAAGTACAGTAATGGAAACCCACTGGCCCAGTAATGGGCACTCTTTGTATCAGTAATGACCACCCCATAAAAAGCAATATATGTATAATTTTTTTATGACTGTATTTAGAACCAGAATTTAATGAGAACATACTAATTAAACAAAGTAGTTATTTTCAACTAAAATTGACAGTTATTACATCAATAATTAATTAAATATTTGCAAGAATTATTAACAATTTAAGTTATTGTGATTATTTCAAGATCAATATTTTAAGATAGACGTTTGTGTAGATCGATGATTTAAAATAGTAAATATCTGAGAATTACATAGATCGGTATTTCTTAAAATAAATATATTTTTCATCTAAAATTAAGAAAATAAATATTTTCAAAATCATCAATAGTTCAAATTATTGAAAAATGAAGCTTTATTCGTGTAAATAATCAATAAAATGAAATCAAGATTAATAATTATGATAAACTTATTAATTAAGGCCTCTTATGCTTCGAATTACGAAATGAAAAATCAGCAATTTTTTTTTTCACTTCGATACGATCATAGAAAATCCCCCCCCCCCCCCCTCCTGAAGTCTAATGTCATTGTTAAAATCTCAAAATTTACTTATACATCTGTCATACTCGTACTGAACATTATTCCCCCCCCCTTTTTAACGAACAGTAGGTTATTAATAAATATATTTTCAAATTTTAAGACGTGTTTGTCAGCTACAACCGCTACAGCTTTGCATGTGTCATTTGCACTTTTGCCTTTAGGCTCTTATCTAAGTAGCGGTGAATAAAAATTCTGCTGCTCCAAGTAAAAAAAAAATTGAATATTTCACTTCATTTGTATTTCGAATTGCATTTAGCTTTATTTCAGCTCAATACAATGTAAAAAGAACAATGGTTGATGTTTTAATAAATTTACGTGCTATCAAAGAAAATTAAAACTTTAAAAGATTAAATTTTGATTGACTTTTATATTTTGTAAAATTATTTTCCTTATTCAAAATATTAGATAACTAAAATAAGTGGTTAAAAAAATTAGAACACTTGCGAATTTTCCTGATTGGCTCAGAAATCTGCATAAATTAAGCATAAAATTAGTTTTTCCTGGACTTCTTTAGTTATGAAAACGCCCTGCATCATCATTGTTTGTGTAAAACTTGGGTCGTTTGTCCGACATAACGGAGTTTAGAAAACATCGTATTATTGGCTTGCGTAAAGAAAGTCTTAATTAAGAATATATTGCCAATTATTTAAAATGTTCTCAACAAATTGTTAGTAGAACAATAAAGCAATATTTTAACAACGAACATTTCGAAAACAAGCATCTGAATAGCGACCGAAAGCCAAACACTACTCAGAGAGAGACAGTGGCGCCAATTTCTGAGGGCCCATGGGACACGAGCCTACCCAATAATTTGATTTCCCAGCCCACTCAATTTATATTTACTTATTTACTTATTTATTTAATCTCTGAATTTGATTTCACTGAAATTCTCAATATATAGTATATCTATCTATCTCTTTTTCTCTCCATATACATCTTTATATATATATATATAATTTTAATATTTTGATGAATTGATAAAAGCCACTAAAACGATATTTAGTTTTTAAGCGTTTTCAATAGTTGACAATATTTATGTCAGTTATTATAAATATCAATGTATTTGTATAAAGAAGTTGTAAGAATATAATTTAATAAATTATTAATTAATGTATAATTAAATTATAATAACTTTACATTTTAATTAAAAGAACCATAATGTGACATCGAATCTTTGAATCTGTAGTCATTCGTTCCTCCCCCCCTCCCGCACCCCTCTCCACACAAGCATTGGTAAAAAAAAATCGTATGTGAAAACACAACTGGTATGTATATTGCTCAAACATTTTAGAGCCCACCCAATATTTTTGAAAAGTTGGCCCTCTGGAGAGGGATGATAGAAAGCTAAAGGGTATTGCTAAAAAAAAGTTTTAAAAGTATAAGATATGTGCATCGAAAGAGTGGAACTCGATATTTACGTGAGAAAATCTGCGGCACTAAGACGTCTCCATAAACTTGGATTTGAATTTCATCTGTCAAAGACAAAGCCGCTTACGACTATTAAAAAGAAAAGCGAAAGAGTAAAGCAGTGTCTCCCCCCCCCCCCCAAAAAAAAAAGCTTTATTTGGGTTTGAATGATTGGTAAATGATATTGTTTTGCATAATATATGGTGATCAAAGTGTAAAGGAAAAAAAGCATATGACAAGGATGGCATGAAACGGTCAGTGGATTTAAAAATCGAGCTGTGATTGATACATGAGTGTGACCAGTACACACTGTATAAACTAGCGGCATATCCAGACGAGCGGTACAATAGAAATTTAGTCTATTACATTTTTTTAAAAGCAAATGGCTTTCTTTGTTGCTCCAAGTAATCATTGAAAAAACGAAACAGAATATCAAATAGGATTTTTCAAAATGCTTATTTACTTTTGATTTTTATGCTAAAGAAATGATGAAGAAAAGGATGAAAAACATGCGAACAATCAAGGCTATACGAAAAGTTGCATCGAATTGCCGAAATGCTTGTTTTTTTCTAATTCCATGCACTTCTGTCTCAGTTATTACACAGCTTCTTGACAACCTTCATTCTGAACTACGGTAAAACGAGAACTATCGTTATTTCTTATTATATTTGAAATATGATCAAAACATCCAAATCCACTACGCAAAATGAATTAAAACAGCACTACTGCATGACACACGCTAAAAATTTACCAAATTAAAAGTTATTCATATTTTGCAGCCTCTTTTTCAGTGAAATATTCATTCAACTTTAATCAGCTTTCGCTGAAAAGAGCAATGTAATATAGAGTGATTTGTGAAACACCATCCCATCCCGTGAAAAGCTTAAAAAGCGTGAAAAACAATCGAATAATCAGGGATGTTAGCAAAATTGTATCAAATCACCGAAATGTCTGCTGTTTTTCTGCTCCATACACTTCTGTCTCAGTTATTACACAGCCCCCTAACAACCTTCATTCTGAACCATGGATCGACGCAAAACGAAAAAATATTCTTATTTCCTATTATATTTGAAATATTCTCAAAACATCTAAATCCACTACGCAAATTGAATTAAAACAGCACTATTGAATTACATACGCTAAAAATGTACCAAATTAAAAGTTATTCATATTTTGCAGCCTATTTTTGCAGTGAAATATTCATTCAACTTTAATCAGCTTTCACTGAGAAGAATATTGTAATATGTAGTGTGATATTACAAAAATTGCATCAAATCGACGAAATGTTTGCTGTTTTTCTATTCCATTCTGTTACAGTTATTACACAGCCCCCTAACAATCTTCATTCTGAACCACAGATCGACGCAAAACACGAAATATTATTTTTTCTTATTATAATTTAAATATCCTGAAAACATCCAAATCCACTACGCAAAATGAATTAAAAAAGCACTACTGCATGATATATTGTGCTGCACTAAAAAATTATCAAATTAAAAGTTATTCCCTTTTTGAGCCTCTTTTACAGTGAAATATTCATTCAACTTTAATCAGCTTTCGTTGAAAAGAGCAATGTAATATGTAGAATAAGTTACAAAAATTGCATTAAATAGCCGAAATGCTTGCTGTTTTTCTGCTCCATACTGTTCTGTCTCAGTTATTACACAGCCCCCTAACAACCTTCATTCCGAATTACCTTAAAACGAGAAATATTCTTATTTCCTATTATATTTGAAATATTCTGGAAACATCCAAATCCACTATGCAAAATGAATTAAAACAGCACTATTGCATGACATACGCTAAAAATTTACCAAATTAAAAGTTATTCATATTTTGCAGCCTCTTTTGCAGTGAAATATTCATTCAACTTTAATCAGCTTTCGCTGAAAAGAGCAATGTAATATGTAGAGTGATTTGTGAAACACCATCCCGTCGCAATAACATGGCATGGCACAGGTTAGATAGGCGTGTAACACTCTGAAAGTAAACAGCCCTGTCGATCGATACTTCGCAACACCGTTCGAAGCAATATGCCTGAAATTCACTCCCGCAAATGCTCAGAGAGAAATACATGCACGCTCAGTTGTACATTTTCAGTTTTCAAATGATTATCATTTTGACGGCATTTAATATATTTCCACTTTAGGTTTAATTATAATATCTTCTTACTTTTAGAAATAAATCGGTTTTTTCTTTTCTTTTTTTTTTTTCTTTTTTCTTTTTTTTTTTTTTTTTTAAGATACGAGTTCGTTAAGGGTGTATTTCAACTGCTTATTTTCTGATTTATTTTTTAATTCATTTTTACTCTCAAATGCATCAAACTGGCGAATCCTCTTGTTTAGAAACTACATAATGTGCCGTGCTTATCGATATTTTGATAAATTCAGAAAATATTACAAAAATATTGCTAAAATTGACGTTTTGAGCCGAGTTTCCGAAGCGGGAGATCTGGGAACGGAAAAAAGGATCATACTGAGAAAGTAATTTATTATAAATCAAACTCCAATGAATTGAGCGAAAAGTGAAATCACACGGCCTCTTATACACTACCTGGCCATTGATGATCGTCCACTTGCGATTTTAGACATTTTGTTAAATATCTTGAAAAATACATGAGGAATTATCCTGAAACTCTCAGTGTATAAACATAATAGTACAGGTTATATATTACCGTGAAGATTTTTTCCTGAAACTTTATAGGAGACCGTCAACAAATTAAAAAAGAATGAATATCTTTTGGATAACCCTGTCAAAACAAATGTAGCAAAAGCGCTCAAACAGTAGATTGTGATTAAATGGCTTATTGTAATAAACTGTGTTAATTTTTATGTCGATAGCATGTATACTGGTGAGAAATTAAGGTTTTTATAAAAACAATCCCAAATTTTCCCCTGATTTTTGCTTATAATTTGCAGAGTTTTTAATATAAAATAATTTTCTTTTCTGAGAATATGACAAACAACATTGCACATAATATCCTGTAATCAGAATTAAAAAATAATAAAAATTATATGAATAATGAGTAGGTTTCTAAATAATTTTTCACTGCGCATGCGTCAACGATATCAAAATTTCATTTGCATATTATGTTAGCTAAATGTGTATGTAGAGCAACTTTTGTGAAAGTCGCAAAATCATAGTTTGAAAATTTTTAAAATATTCGTCAATAGAATAAATTGAAAATCCGTTATTCCCAAAATGAAGCAAAAACAAGAGGGGTTGTATCCATATATTTATTGATTAGTGTCAATATAGAATATACAATACCGGGCGTACTACTTCATTTGGATAAAATCCCTCATTTTTTTTCTTCATTTTGTGAACAACGAATTTTCAACTTATTCTATTGACGATTATTTTCAGAATTTTCAAGCTATGATTTTGAGACACACTTCTTTCACAAAAGTTATCCAAAAGATATTCATTCTTTTTAGGTGCGTTCGTAATTATGTAAATACGTAGCACCTATTGTTGTCGCTCAGTCCGTCCGTCTGTCCGCATATAACAACGCAAAAACTACCCAACCGAATCGTTTGAAATTTAAAATACATAATTATAACATAGTTTTGTCGAGTCATTTCAAATTTTATGAAAATCGGATGGATAGATCAGTTACAGGGACATTCAAAAGGATACCGTTACATTACGGTCAATAGGGAAAAAAGTTTTAAATGCATTTTAATCGTTTGAAATTTAAAACATATAATTATTGCGTAATTTTGTAGAGTCATTTCAAATGTTATGAAAATCGGATGCATAGATCAATTACAGGGACAATCAAAAGGATTCCGTTACATTACGGTCAATGGGGAAAAAGTTTCAAATGCATTTTAATGGGGTTACACTCATTCGAACATAATAGAATTGGCATGAATCTATGAAATATATACTAAAATATGCATTCTGTACAATATGTGATGCAAAGAATTTTTATTATTAAATTACAGGGCCACACAAAAGTATTCCACTGTATAATGCTATACGGGGAAACATGGTTTGGTACGTGTTTTAATTATATTCAACTATTTCACATTTCATGAATAAGATATACGTTGCTGGGGAGTAATAAAAATTACTTCCTGCATATTTACAGAAACGTAAAGATTTCGACTACTATACTGTATCCGGAGTACGCTCTACTATATCAGCAAGATCTGAATATTTTTAAAACTTCGTTATCGTAGGAACGCACCTCATTTGCTACGTTCACGTGCAATTTCCAACTTTTTAATTTGTTGACGGTCCCCTATAAAGTTTCGGGAAAAAATCTTCACGGAAATATATGCCCTGTGTACTATTATGTTTATACACTGAGAGTTTCAGGATAATTCCTCATGTATTATTCTGGCTATTTAACAAAATGTCTAAAATCTTAAGTGGACGATCATCAATGGCCAGGTAGTGTACATCTCTTCATAAAACATCTCAGAAAGTTTCGTGTTTTCACTTTTATAAATGAATCTGAAAATGTATCAGAAAATTGTCAATCCAAAAGCTCAGACTATAGTTATTTCAGATCTCGGTTTATTTATCAGTCTATTTTTAAAGTAAAAGAATAATAATTATTTAACGAATCGTTTTGTATGTCATATGCTCCGAATTACACCTTTTTCTATTTATATGATAGCGTTGCTTAATATTTACAATCGCCGGCAAAACGCTCTGTAATTTACGATAAAAAACATTGATTGTTGCAATGCTTGTTTTTTTACAGTATAAGAATTTTTGCAATATACGGAAAAATTCCCCATTAGTAACTATTACTTTAATCTGTTGAAAATAGGGTTTCATGTTTGTTGTGCATAGTGTTTAAGATTTTACAAGTAAATATCAAACAATATGCCTGAAATTTACTGCCGCAAATGCTCAGAGAGCACGTGGAGCTATACATTTTCACTTTTTGAATGATTATCATTTTGACGGCATTTAATATATTTCTATATATTTCTGCTTTAGATTTAATTATAGTTTTCTGCCTTTAGAAATAAACCGTTTTTTCCCCTTTATTTTCAGATATGAGTTCGCTAAAATAAAGTTCTTAATATAGATCTATTTCGTTCCAATAAAAACATTATATTTTGTAATATAATATTTTTTATCGCGAAAGCTTAAGAAATGTGTAACTAAAAAATAAACAGTCCAATAGCTCAGGCTAGTTATTTCAAATTTCGATTTATTTATTAGTCTATTTTTAAAGTAAAATAATAATAATTATTTAACGAATTTTTTTGTATGTCGTAAGAAGACAAGACAATAGGTCGAGCACAAATATCCTACAGTGCTATTCTAGAAATGTAAAACGATCAAGAAGACGACACAAGTCAGGTGGAGTGACGAAATCAGAAAAATAGCCGGTGTAAGTTGGATGACGAAAGCACTAGACAGGAAACTTTGGGAAAATCTGGGGGAGAGCTACATCCAGCAGTGGACTGAAAACGGTTAATGATGATGATGATGATATGCTCCAAAAAACAAAATTTTTTATTTAGGTGATAGAGTTGCTTAATGTTTTCAATCACCGATAAAACGTTCTGTCATTTACAATTAAAAAAAAAGAAGAAGAAGAAGAAGGATTGTTGCAGCTGTTGTTGTTTTGCAAATTAGGATTTTTGCAATGTAGGAAAGATTCTCCTACCCCCCCCCCCCCCCCACACACACACACACACAATTCTTGGAGAGAAATACACGGAATTGTATATTTTCAGTTTTCAAATGATTATAATTTTGACGATACTTAATATATTTTCCTTTTTAAGTTTAATTATGACATTTTATTGTTTTAATATTGTTATTATTATTATTTTTAAGATATGAGCTCATAGAAATACAGTTCTGAATCTAAATCTACTGTTGATTAAAATAAAAAGTGGTTTTGGAGTATATAATTTTTTAAAAGTAAAATGTTTCAAAAATGTAAAAGTAAAAATTGAGAGTCCAATAACTCAAACCAGTTGCAGAGTTATTTATCAAATTACTTTTAAATTAAAGTAAAATTAATAATAATAATAATCTAACAAATATTTTTATATTTTATGTCTACAAGTTATCTTGTCATTTATGATAAAAGCACATCGTTTGAAAAAACTATTGTTGTGGTGCTTGTTGTTTTGCAGATTAGGATATTATGAAAGACTGCCATTTAGTTACTATTAGTTTCATCTGTTGAAACAAGGGTTTTATATTTATAATTCGCTGCTGTAACTATTACACACCCCACTTGTACAGTTGAACTTTTTAATTAAGTGGAAGCACATCTATGGAAGCCTTTAAGCTCGAAATACGCTGTCAATAATCAACTTTTAGTGCTTTGAAATAACTTCAAGAAATAAAACAATTGTAAATGCTTGTACCTTAATCGAGTATTATATATTTAATTATTTAATTTTGTTAATTTCTCTCTCTCTCTCACTCTCTTTTTTTTTCTTTTTTTGTCATTGTAAAATAAAGTGTACTCAGGAATTAAACAACAGCTCGACATATTCATGCAGTCAAGAACATAAATTCATCACATTCACATGAATTTATTAATTAAGATTTTATTCGATTTTGCATGGTTTAGAGTCTTTAGCAGGTTATACGTTTGACAAAGAGAACTGAACAACTTTTATAACGTAAGAAATTATCGAAAATGCATCGTTATATTCTCGCTTTTTTTTTCAACTTTGCAAGATCTGATGGGAATCATTTCTAATTTACTTGCATGGATAATACATATCGAAGATTGTATTGTCATCGTGCTCTTTTAACGCGAAAAAATAACTTTATTTCCCCGGGTGCGTGTTATACACCGAATGTAAAATAATTAATGTAAAATCATAAAAAGAAAGCATTCTAAATTTTAAGAGGTATTTTTAAGTTCGAAGAAACTTCCGGTATACCTAAATTTGCTGCTTCTAAACATTTACTTACAAATTAAACATTACTATTCTACGTTTGGTATTTTTATAAATGTTTTATTGCATTCTTTGATATCGCAAAATTCATCTGTTATAAAACTATCTGTTACCACGAAATTTATCTGGTTATCATGTATGACTCGACCTCCTAACTTTCGAATGCGAATTCTGCCAAAAATCAAAAACCCGTGTATAAGTCGATCTCCTAACTTTCGTATGCGAATTCTGCAAAAAAATGAAAAACCCGTGTATAAATCGACCCCCTAATTTTTTACTTCAATATTGCACAAAATCAAACCAAAAATACCACAAACCAATGCGAAAAAGTAGCAAGTAAACAAACAAACAACAACAACAAAAAGTCATTGAATTTTTTTAAAATTATTTATATGTTTTATGTATTATTTCATTGGTATACAAATAAAGAGCCAGAATATTGCAATATTCGAAGTTTTCTTTTCTTTTTCAATTGACTCGTGTATAAGATGACACCCCCCCTCCCTCCCAATTTGTTTGCCGAAAATTATCAAAAATGCCTCGACATATACACGAGTATATACGGTAACTGATTTTTTTTGAAAAATAATTGAAAAAAAAATATATTTATTTTGATTATCTAGACACATTATTGAACTGATCCCAAAAACACTTACTGAAAACTAATTTCTTTTGCTCTATATTTACTCATGTTATTAATCTTTTATTTTACTCTGATAATGCACATTTTTATCTAATCGATTTATTGAAAAATGATAGAAAGAAAAATACATTCTGATTACCTGTATACGTTTATTATGATTATCACATCCATTGAACAACGCAAAAGAAATATAAAGATCATTCATTCTTTTTTTCCTGCTTCGAAATATACGTAAATTTATTTCCTTATCTGTAATTGCCTCCTACAAATGCTTGAAAATGAAATTGAATCGCAAAAACATATATCATTGTTGAATATGAAGAAAGCAGACAAGCAATCAACAAAAGCAGAAATCTAAATTCATTTCATTTTTGCGTATAATCCAGGAGAAATTCCCCAACCAACATCACAGAAGCACATCGAAGATAAAATATTTGACAGTAAAATGTTGAAACTTTCATATGTTTGAAAAGAAAGTTGCATATGATTTTTGCGTAATATAACATATGGTGTATAAAAAATACGAAAAGTAATTTTTCAATCTACTTCACTCAAAGTGGAACGCGGAATAAAATCGATATTTTTTTCTTATATTATCTTTTTTCGAAAAAAGAAAAAAAATGTAAAATAATACGATTGCAAACAAAACGGTGTAGCGCTATCTGTTTCACAAGAATTGTTCCACTTTTGATAAATTATCATGTATAATAAATGGGAAAAGGTGAAACAATAAAATAAAAAGAAAAAAGAAAAATAAATAAAAAATGCTTTTTAATCTATTTATTCAACTTTCTTGATAAGATAAACGTTTGAAGCGCACAATAAAATGTTGCACATTTAAAGATAAACTAACTTAAAAGCATAACAGAAATAAAAATGAATACTCTTTTTTTTTATGAAACAATCAGTTGAGTGACTTTATTTTGGATATTTGAGAGTGTAAAAATATGAATAAAACTCAGTCTTCTGTAATGATATTTTACAGCATGAAAGTAAGCAGGGTATAGAATTTTTAATATCTCAAAAATAAATTCTCCATAATTGATTCGAATGACAAGTAACATAATTTTAATGGAGGTTTTTTTTTTTTATAGCTTTTCTATACCAATTAGTTCAATGACTTTGTTTTAAATGTTTTGCAGTGTAAAAATATAAATGAATTTTAATCTTTCGTACTGATATTATATAAGACGAATGTACGAGTATATAGTAACGATTAAAACGAGAGTAACTGATTATTTTTTTTTTTTTTTTTTTTTTTTTTTTAATGATTGAAAGAAATATTTATTTTGATTATCTATACACATTATCGAACTGATCCCAAAAACACTTATTAAAAACTAATTTCTTTTGCTCTATATTTATTGATGTTATTAATCTTTTATTTTACACTGATAATGCAAATTTTTATGTAATCGATTTATTGAAAAATGAATTTTGATTATCTGTATACGTTTATTATGATTATTACATCGATTGAAAATGCAAAAGGAAAATAAAGATCATTTATTGTCTTTTTCCTGCTTCAAAATATACGTAAATTTATTTCCTTATCTATAATTGCCTCCTACAAATGCTTGAAAATGAAATTGAATCGCAAAAACATACATCATTGTTGAGCATGCAAAAGCAGACAAGCCATGAACAAAAGCAGAAATCTGAATTCATTTCATTTTTGCGTATAATACAGGAGAAAAATTCCACAACGAACATCACAGAAGCACACCGAAGATAAAATATTTGACAGTAAAATGTTGAAACTTTCATATGATTGAAAAGAAATTGCATATGATTTTTGCGTAATATAACTTAATGTGCATAAAAAATACAAAAAGTAATTTTTCAAGCTAGTTCCCTCAAAGTGAAACGCGGAATAAAATCAATGAATTTTCCTTACAGAGTTAAATCATTTTTCAAAATAAAAAATATACAGCAATGCAAATATAAACAAAACGGAGTAGCACTATCTGTTTCACAAGAATTGTTCCACTTTTGATAAATTATCAAGTATAGTAAATGTGAAAAGTTTAACAAAAATAAATAAATAACGTTTTTGAATTTATTTTTTAAACTTTCATGATAATATATACATTTGAAAAGCACAATAAAATGTTGCATGTTTAAAAACAAACTAGCATGCAAAAATAAAAATGAATTCATTCTTTTTTTTATGAGCTAATGAGTTGAGTGACTTTATTTTAAATATTTGATAGTGTAAAAATATAAATAATACTCAGTCTTCCGTAGTGATATTTTATAGCATGAAAGTAAGAAAGGCATAGCATTTTTAATATTACAAAAATAAATTCTTCATGATTGAATCTAATGACAAATAGCGTAATTTTAATATATATATATTAAAGTGTTCTGTGCAAATCAGTTCAATGACTTTGTTTTAAATGTTTTGCAGCGTAAAAATACAAATGAATTTTATTGTTTTGTACTGATCGATATTTTATAACATGAATGTGCGAGTATATACAGTAACTGATTTTTTGAAAAATGATTGAAAGAAATACTTTTTTTTCTGTACACATTGCTGAAATGATTTAAAAACACTTACTAAAAACTAATTTCTCTTGCTCTACATTTACTCATATTATTAATCATATATTTTACTCTGATAATGTAAATTTTTATCTAATCGATTTATTGAAAAATAGCTGAAATGATTTAAAAACATTTACTAAAAAAAATTTCTTTTGCTCTACATTTACTCATATTATTAATATTATATTTTACTCTGATAATGCAAATTTTTATCTAATCGATTTATTGAAAAATGATAGAAATATACATATATTGTGATTACCTGCATATGTTTATTATGGTTATCACATCGATTAAACAATGCAAAAGAAATATAAAGATCATTCATTGTCTTTTTCCTGCTTCAAAACATACGTAAATTTATTTCCTTATCTATAATTGCCTCCTACAAATGCTTGAAAATGAAATTGAATCGCAAAAACATGCATCATTGTTGAGTATGAAAAAAGTAGACAACCAATGAACAAAAGCAGAAATATAAATTCATTTCATTTTTGCGTATAATCCAGGAGAAATTCCCCCAACAAACATCACATAAGCACATCGAAGATAAAATATTTGACAGAAAAATGTTGAAAATTTCATATGATTGAGTGTTTTACAAGTGTACATGTAGACCACCTAATTTTACTTTAATATTGCACAAAATCAAACCAAAGATATTACATGATAATGCAAAAAAAATTAATAAATAAATAAATAATAAATAAATAAATAAATAAAAAATAAAATAAAATAAAATAAAATAAAATAAAATAAATAATAATAATAATAAATAGATAAATAAATAAATAAAAATACAAAAATAATAATAATACACAAAAAAGTAAAAGATAATTTTTTTAATAGTAAATTATTGTTATTTCTATATTTTATGCGTGTTTCTATATATTATGTTTACACATAAAAAGCTAGAATTTTCCACTATTCGAAGTTTTTTTTTCTTTTTCAATTGACTTGTTTATAAATCAACACCCCCCCCCCCCCCAATTTGCTTGCCGAAAATCATCAGAAATTCCTGAACACATACACAAGTATATATATAATAACTGATTTTTTGAAAAATGATTGAAAGAAATATTTATTTTGATTATCTATACACATTATTGAACTGATCCCAAAAACACTTATTAAAAACTAATTTCTTTTGCTCGATATTTATTCATGTCATTAATCTTTTATTTTACTCTGATAATGCAAATTTTTATCTAATCGATTTATTGAAAAATGGTAGAAAGAAAAATACATTTTGATTATCTGTATACGTTTATTATGATTATCACATCGATTGAACAACGCAAAAGAAATATAAAGATCAGTCACTGTCTTTTTCCTGCTTCAAAATATACGTAAATTTATTTCCTTACCTATAATTGCCTCCTACAAATGCTTGAAAATGAAATTGAATCGCAAAAACATATATCATTGTTGAGTAATGAAAAAAACAGACAAGCAATGAACAAAAGCAGAAATCTAAATTCATTTCATTTTTGCGTATAATCCAGGAGAAATTCCCCAACTAACATCACAGAAGCACATCGAAGATAAAATATTTGACAGTAAAATGTTGAAACTTTCATATGATTGAAAAGAAAGCTGCATATGATTTTTGCGTATTATAATATACGGTGTGCAAAAAACATGAAAAGTAATTTTTTCAATCTAGTTCACTAAAAGTGGAACGCGGAATATAATCGATGAATTTTCCTTACAGAGTTAAATCATTTTTCAAAATAAAATAATATACAGCAATACAAATATAAACAAAACGGTGTAGCACCATCTGTTTCACAAGAATTGTTCCACTTTTGATAAATTATCAAGTATAGTAAATGGAAAAAGGTAAAAAAAAAGTATTTTATTTTATTTTATTTTCATTTTATTGATACGATAAACGCTTAAAATGCACAATAAAATGTTGCCTACTTTAAACCAAACAAACATACAAGCATACGCAGAAATAAAAATGAATTTATTCTTTTTTTATGAGCTAATCGGTTGAGTTACTTTATTTTAAATATTTGAGGGTGTAAAAATATGAATAAAACTCACTCTTCCGTACTGATATTTTACAGCATAAACATAAGCAAAGCATAGAATTTTTAATATTCCAAAAATAAATTCTTCATATTTAATTCGAATAGCGTAATTTTAATGGATTTCTTTCTTTCTTTTTTTTCTGAATCAGTCAGTTTAATGACTTTATTTTAAATGTTTTGCAGCGTAAAAGTATAAATGAATTTTATTCTTTCGTACTGATATTTTATAACACGAATGTACGAGTATATACGGTAACTGATTTTTTGAAAAATGATTGAAAGAAATATTTATTTTGATTTTCTATGCACGTTACTGAAATGATTTAAAAACACTTACTAAAAACTAATTTCTTTTCCTCTATACTGACTCATATTATTAATCTTTTACTTTTCTTTGATAATGCATATTTTTATCTAATCGATTTATTGAAAAATAATAGAAAGAAAAATACATTCTGATTACATGTATGCGTTTATTATGATTATCACATCGATTGAGCAACGCAAAAGAAATATGAAGATCATTCATTGTTTTTTTTTCTGCTTCGAAATATACGCAAATTTATTCCCTTATCTATAATTGCCTCCTACAAATGCTTGAAAATGAAATTGAATCGCAAAAACATATATCATTGTTGAGCATGCAAAAGCAGACAAGCAATGAACAAAAGCAGAAATCTAAATTCATTTCATTTTTGCGTATAATCCAGAAGAAAAATTCCCCAACCAACATCACAAAAGCACACCGAAGATAAAATATTTGACAGTAAAATGTTGAAACTTTCATATGATTTAAAAGAAAGCTGCATATGATTTTTGCGTAATGTAACATGTGGCACATAAAAAATACGTAAAGTAATTTTTCAATCTAATTCACTCAAAGTGGAACGCGGAATAAAATCGATGAATTTTCCTTATAGAGTTAAATCCTTTTTCGAAATAATATATATATATATGATAATACAAATGCAAACAAAATGGTGTAGCACTATCTGTTTCACAAGAATTGCTCCACTTTTGATAAATTATCAAATGGGAAAGGTAAATAAATAAATAAATAAATAAATAAATAAAAAACGCCTTATAATTTATTTATTAAATTTTCCTGAAAAGATAAACGTTTAAAGTGCACAATAAAATATTGCATATTTAAAAACTAACATACAAGGATACGCAGGAAAAAAATGAATTTATTCTGTTTTTGTGAGCCAATCAGTTGAGTGACTTTATTTTAAATATTTGAGAGTGTAAAAATATGAATAAAACTCAATCTTCCATACGGATATTTTACAGCATAAGCATAAGCAAGGCATAAAATTTTCAATATTTCAAAAATAAATTCTTCATAATTGATTCGGATAACAAATAACGTAATTTTATGTTTTTTTTTTTTTTTTTTGAATTAGTTAATTGAATGGTTTTATTTTAAATGTTTTACAGAGTAACAATATAAATAAAACAGTCTTTCTCACTGATATTTTATAACACGAATGTAAAAAATCATAAAATTTACAGTATTAAAAAAATACAAACTTTATTTGTATTTTTGCGAGAAACAGCATAACTTTAGGGATTATATATATATATATATATATCGGGTGACCCAAAAATGACTGATGGATTTTAAAATTCAATAACTTGCAAACCATTCTACCATTGAAACCTACCATTGAAAATTTCGGGACTTCATGTTTAGTTCAAATTAAATGAAGATTCGAACTATTCGATTTCGAAGTAACGAGAGTCGACTGCATTTTGCAGTGTAAAAATATAAACGAAACTCAGTTTTCCCTACAGATATTTTACAGCATGAAACTAGTCAAGGCATAGAATTTCCAATATTTTGAAAATACAACCTTCATATTTTATTGGTGTAAATAGCTCAGCTTTAGTGATTTTACTACTTGTTTTCTGAAACAGTCAGTTGAATGACTTTATTTTAAATATTTTGTAAAAATAAAAATATAAATGCATAAAATTTGCAAAAAAGCAAGGCATAAAATTTTCAATAGCTCAAAAGCATGAATTGCATATTTTTTTTGTGCGATAAATAGCAGAGTTTTAGTGATTTTACTGTCTTTTTTTAACCTGAACCAGTCTTTTCGATGACTTTATTTTAAATATTTTGCAGTGCAAAAATATAAATGAAACTTAGTATTCCCTACTGATATTTTACGTCACAAAAGTAATCAAGAAATAAAATTTCCAATATTTCGAAAATCCAACGTCCATATTTTATTATAAATAGCACAGCCTTAGTGAATTTACTGTTTTTTTCCCACTGAACCAGTCAGTTGAATGACTTTATTTCAAATATTTTGCAATATAAAAATATATTGAAACGCCAAATAAGGGACACTCCGAATAAGGGACACCTCTATTTAAAAGACAAAAGTTCCAGTCCCATAGCTGTCCCTTATTTGGAAGTTTCACAGTAATAAAAACTCCGAATATGGGACACCTCTATTTAAGGGAAAAATTTTCCAGTCCCATAGGTGTCTCTTATTCGGAGGTTTCACTGTATAAATGAAACTCAGTCTTAAGTTCTCATATTTACAGTACTAAAGTAAGCAATGCATAGAATTTCCAATATTTCAAAAATACAAACTTCATTTTTTGTTATTGTGACAAATAGTGTAATTTTAATTGCTTTTCTATTTTTTTTTTTCTTCATTTAAATAAGTTTTTAGAACCAGCCAGTTGAAGTGACTTTATTTTAACTCTTTACGAGTGGAATCCCGTCAAATTCGACGAATGAAATGTTTAAAAGACCCGATCGATTTGGTTTAAAAAAAGCAAAAGTAATTACATTATTGAATCAATATATAATAAATATATTTCCAAACTCAATGTCAAGTTTGCCAGTTACAATTTTGCATGCAAATATTCGCACATCTTCAGTTAAAATTGTAATCTGAGTGCCGGCGAAATCCAGAAATTTTATTTTATATGTACTCACAAAAAAAAAATAGTTTTATTAAAAAAAATAATAATAATTTTATTTTTACTATGACATTATTTTCACTAACTGAAGTCATCTGAAAGTAAAATCTCAATCTCAGTGTCCATAATGAAAAGAAATATTGAAATGTAATACCGTTATGAGTAAAAATGCGATGTATTAAATAGTGACGTCATTTTATCTTCAAATGCTTTTTAAAAGTTACTGTTATTAGTAATATGAAAAAGACATCCGTAATAATATTGTAATTCCCATTTACCTGGTTGATGAATGACATCATTTTCCTCATTTGCAATTTTTCTTATTTTGCTTTAGACATTAATTTTTATCATAAATTATTTTCTGTTATTTTATTTACATTATTAATATTATTTCTCAGTAAATATATTTTTTTTTCTCAATTAATGCATAATTATACGCAATCATTTTATTGTGGTTAAATTTTACGAAAACAATTAACTTTTTTCTTTTAAATGCGAAGACATGTTCGCTGGTGAAATAAAGCTTCTGACTGGTGGAAAGTAATAATGGAAAATAAATTTTTATTATCGAGAGAAAAGCTAAACTGAGTTGCCACTATTTTGAAGAAATATCGTAAAAAGCATTTAAAATTAAAAATGAAATATAAAAATAGAAATAAAGTAAAAAATAGCGAAAATGGGCACAATTACAAATAAATAGTTTTCATTAAAAAAAACAATTATCAAAATCGGTTGAGTAGAAAATTCAGGGCTGATGACTAAAAAAACAGCCAGGTCTTTTAAATATATAGATATTCCAAATTATGAATTCATGTAAATTTTATCTTCTAACGCTTTTTTTCATGAATTTTTAAAACTAAATTAGATTTCCACAATCGTTTGATAAATTTTAAAAGGATTTTGATAATTAAATTAACCCATTTAATTTGCATTTATAAAGATTATGTACAGTATTTATAACTCTACTCAAATGTTTTATTAACCCTTTGAAAAAATGGTTGTTGTCCTCGTCGAGAACTGAGATATCTGACATGGAAGGTGTCCATACGGGCATATTCCGAAAAATCTGAAAAAATTACAAGATGTTCTTCTCATGAGGATATATACGCTTATAAATTTTTTTTGGCGGAACCTCCATACAGCGTTCGTAAAAAAATAATGAAAATTTCATTATTTGGCGATTTATCATCGGTTGGAGAAAGAAAGCAATTTGAAAAAATACTTTTTTATGTCAAATACGCTTTAAGGACAAGAAAGTTTCATGTTGAACTTATTTAGGTAAATATAATTTAAATAACTTTAATTTTACCAGTTTTAGTTTGTTTTAAGTATAATTTTGTTACATCAATATTTATATGTATTTATATTCAAATTTAACTATTAAAATTTGGAATTTAAAACGAAATTCATAATTTAAATTCATTATAATTGTTTCAAGCTCAAAGTCTAATTGAGCATTGTCAAATGAATTTCGTTGCTATGGAAACAACTGGCTTTTAATTTTGAATACTTAAATACTTAAATACTTTAAAACTTCTAAACATCACACATTTTTAATTTTTAGAGGGGTGCACTTTTAAATATAATTTGTTTGAAAGCTGTATCTCAGTTTGTTTTTCCGTTATTAATTTTTTTCTTTATCTTTTTCTTTCATTATTTATTTATTATTTATATTTTATTATTTATTTTTACTTAAGTGTATGAAAATAATTTTTTTATATGAATTTTTTGTACATGAAAATATTTTCCAGTGATAAATTAAAAACTATAGCAACAAACATTATATATATGCAATACAAGATATATATATGTGTATATATGTATATAATATATTAAACTCCTTCATTATTTATGTTTAAATTCATTCAATACTATTTACACGCATTTTAAAATTCTAGCAATTTTCAGTTGCATTAAATCGTTTGGATTTTTCGAGAAAAAGTGCTGCTAGCCAAATCGCGTGATATTCGCGCCAAATATTAGAAAATCTTTTATTTTTTTTACATAATTTCTATCGTGATTCGGCCACTAATTTTGACTGATCCTTTATTGCTTGCATAAGTAGTTTAATTAGCATTTTTTTCAAAAGTTTCTGAGTATGCCCAGTATGGAGACCTACCTTGTGAGAAATATCTGAATCCTTGTATTGTAAGCCATTTTGAAATATTCCTGTTTCCACAACCTCAAAAAAAGTATTAAAAACTAAAAATAAATAAATAAATAAATAATGGAAGAAAAAGATAAAGAAAAAATTAATAACTGAAAAACAAACTGAGATACAGCTTTCAAACAAATTATATTTAAAAGTACACCCCTCTAAAAATTAAAAATGTGTGATGTTTAGAAGTTTTAAAATTTGCAGTACCGAAAATTGTAAAACTGAAATTTCGTTAAAATTTGAAAATGTTGCCATTCGCAGAATGACGTGTGCATTACGCACAGATATGTTTGTCTTGTGTAATGTAGATTAGATAGACATAAGAAATTGAATAAATTCAGAATGGAAAAAAACAATACTACTGTTTAATTTTTATTTTTAAAAAATTAATAAATCCTTTTGGAGGAAAATGGCTGTATAAACGACAATTTCTTCCAGATGTTTCACCTATATTTAACTTTAATTGCAAAATAAACATGCATTGTTTACAAAAAATGAGGATTTTTTTAATATAGAATTTTGTTTTATCTTTTATAGTCTTTGAAAAACTCATTTTCGAAATGATAGTTGGGATTTGTTAAATTATTTATTTATTTTAGTATTTTATAAAATTAGGAAATGTACAAATATAATGTTCTTACAATAGAACTACAGAATTAAATTAAAATTCCCTAAATTAAAATATTCCCTAATTAAAACTTTCCCTTCCCTTTCAACGTTAAGACAGCTAACACATTGCAAATGAAAAGGATATTCCCCTTTTATGCATATTTTTGTTTTGTGCAACTTATAATGCTTTTAAAACACGATAACATAAATTATCTATAATGCATATTCTAAACTGCAATACTGTAGGCTCCTTCAAAACCGTTACCCTAAAATCCGCATATCACCACGCATATAAACAATGAAATTTTCAGTTTAATTGTAGAGTCAAAATTACAGACTTTTTGAATTTTGTATTATTCTGTATGTAATTTAAACACAGTTCTCATTTATATGATTGTTCTCATGCTTTTTCACCAAGAAAGTATTGCTGATGTTAAATAATCAATTTATTGCTGAAAAAATTCAAGATATTGCTGACATTTTTGATAGTCACAATCGTTTTATCAAATATGCTCATGTATTAATCAAGCTTTTTGGTTACTAAATCTGACTTAGCCTGAAATAAAACTGCCTTACTTTTATAATTTTTATGTGAACTAATGGGCTACATATGTGAGGCAAGTTGCTCTGAAAAATTCAAGAAAAATGTATTTTTATGGTGCATATTTATAATACATCAATAATTACTTACTTGATATATAATAATTTACTCAATTTTAAGTTAATCTTAATTTTTATTTTTGTTTTTTTGTTCATTACTTTATTTAAATACTTTAATATTCTACTACATCGTGAGCATTACTTATAATTTCGATTGCATTACTAATTTCAAATTATGTTTAAAAAATATAAACAAATAAATGATCAGAAATCTGTAAAATTGTAAAATCCGCACACACTCTGATCCCAAACTGTGCGGATTTGAGGATGTCTATTGTATTACTAATCGATATACAATAATAATTTTATAAGTTACTTTAGAAGTATTTTAAAATACCGTCGGGACACAAAGTTTTAAACTGTGTAAAAATTTATAAATGAGCCTTTGTATTTTCGGAACTTGTCAATAATACATTTATACACATTCTGCATTATTTATAGAATTTGATTTTATTCTATAATATGTCAAAACAAAATGCTGAATTTTCGACACTTCAAAAATATAATATTCTTGTGTGATTTGAGTGACAAAGGATGTAATTTTGACTTTCTTTTTCTGCTTTCCTCAGACAAACTAAAACAAAAAGCAAAAATCTAATTCCATTTCATTTTTGCGTATTGTCTCAGAGAAATTCCCTAGCCAGAACCACAAAAGCACATCAAAGATAAAATATTTGTCATCAAAATGTTGAAACTTTTACATGATTGAAAAGAAAGCTGCATATGATTTTTGCGCAATATAAAATTTTGCATGTAAAAAATACGAAAAGTAATTTTACAATCTAGTTCAGTCAAAATGGAACACGAAATGCAGCCAATAAATTTTCCTTACAGAATTAAACCTTTAAAAAAATCACAATACACATATAAACAAAGTGATGCTGGAGAATCCGTTTCACAAGATATTTACCATTTTTGATAAAATAATCAAATATATTTATTAGAAAAGATAAGGAAATTTAAATACACTTTTTAATTTCTTTTAAGAACTTTCCAGATAAGATTGACTTTTGATGATCACTATGAAACGTTGCACATTTAAATAAAGAAAAATTCAAAAAACAAACCTGAGCAGTAATGATTTTATTTTATTCTGGTGTTTTTATTTTCCATATGTATAAACTAATATGGGAAAAGTGACTTTATTTTAAAAATATGCAGTGTGAAAATGTAAATTAATTTCTTTAAGTTACTTTAGAGGTATTTTAAAATACCGTCGGGGCATAAAGGCTTAAACTTTGTGAAAATGTATAAATGAACCCTGTGTCTTCCGAGCTTCTCAATAATATATTTTTACACAGTCTGCACCAATTATAGATTTAAATTTTATTCTATAACATGATAAAACAAAATGCTGGATTTTCGACACTTCAAAACTATAATATTCTTGTGTGATTTGAGTGACAAAGGATGTAATTTTGGCTTTTTTTCTCTCTCATCCTCAGACAAACAAAAACAAAAAGCAAAAAATCTAATTCCATTTCATTTTTGTGTATTTTCTTAGAGAAATTCCCTAGCCAGAGCCACAAAAGCACATCAAAGATAAAATATTTGTCATTAAAATGTGGAAACATTCACATGATTGAAAAGAAAGCTGTATATGATTTTCGCGTAATATAGCATTTTGCTGGAAAAAATACGAAAAGAAATTTTACAATCTAGTTCAGTAAAAATGGAACACAGAATACAGCCAATAAATTTTCCTTGCAGAATTAAACCTTAAGGTATCTGCCTACGTGCGGAACACTTTTTTTTTTTTTTTTTTTTTTTTTTTTTAAAGGACAGTTTTGAAAAAATATTATAATTTTTAGTTCTATTATATTACAGAATGATAAAAAAACATAAAATTATAGCAATATCGTTTTAATATTTTGAAAAATTGGGGTTTTTTACTGCTTTTTTTTAGCAAAATTTCACGTTTACGCCAGACATCGTACACTCAATTCAAATAAATATGTTTTAATTTCGTTTATGCTGCACACTTCTATTACACTTATCTGTGCACTGAACTAGGAGTTTTACAATATCTTCAAAAATAGCCGAAAAATTTCAAAATATGTAAAAAAGTAAATTTTTTTGAGTAAAAATTGCCATTTTTTCATATTCGAGTGCCTATAAAATAATTAAATATTCACATATAGCTTAGATCCTAGTTCAGAGCATAGTGAGTGATATGGAAAGCATTCTTACAAAATTTCACTGAAATATCTTTAAAACTCTTTATGTAATGAAGTTTATCGCACATGGAAATAACGAAAAAATTGATTCTCCAGAAATCTCATTTAAAGCTTTCTTTTTAGGAAAGAAACTACAATATTTAATTTTTACGCTTAAAATGCACCACATTTATATTCTAACCCTTCCTCAACTTTATTTTTATCATTTTTAAATTCTTAGTAGCTCTTTTTGTTTCCCTGGTAAGCTTTGCTGTGTATAGCGAGGGACGATTCGAATTTTTCATTCCTAGCAAAATATCATGCTTACGCCAGACAGCATACACTCAATTCAAATAAGAATATTTCAATTTCCTTTATGCTGCATACTTCTATTACACTTATATGTGCACTGAACTAGGAGATTTACAATACCTTTAAAAATAGCCGAAAATTTTCAAAATATGTAAAAAAGTACATATTTTAGTAAAAATGATCATTTTTTCATATTCGAGTGCCTATAAAATAATTAAATTATCACATATAGCTTAGATCCTACTTCAGTGCATAGTAAGTGACATTGAAAACATACTTACAAAATTTTACGGAAATATCTTAAGAACTTTTTATGTAATGAAGCTTATTGAACATAGAAATAACGAAAAAAATAATTTTCCAGAAATCGCATACATGTATTTTCTTGTAAAAATCTGATATATTTAATTTATATACTTAAAATGTGCTCCACATTTTTATTCAAACCCATTTTTAACTTCATAGTTAACTATTTTTAACTTAGTAGCTCTTTTTGTTTTCCTGGTAAGTTTTGCAGAGGATAGCGAGTGACTTTTGAATTTTTTATTCACTCATCATCGGTTTTAAAATAGTTTGTGATCATATTTTGTTCAACTGATACTCATAATTGTTCGAATGCAGGTAAAAGTCCTAAATATCCTGAATTATAAATTAAAACTGAATTAAAGTGATTTAGAATCAAAACAAAGTGTTCTTTCATAAAAAACAATTAAAAAAATAGAAAATTTTCACAAAAATGACCATTTCGATGTTTATTAAAATTGCTATAACTCCTTTTCTAATGATAGTAGGAATAAAATTAAAACAGATTTGGAATCGTAAAAGATTGCTCTTTCATAAAAAATAATAATAATAAAAGAATTTCGGAAATTTTCACCAAAACAGCCAATTTGATGTAGGCAGATATCTTAAAAAAAAAAAAAAAAAAAAAAAAAAAAAAAAAAATTACAATACATTTATAACCAAAGCGATGCTGTAGAAATCGTTTCACAATAAATTAACCACTTTTCTTAAAATAATCAAATATATTTAATAAAAGAGGGTAAAGAAATTTGAACACACTTTTTAATTTCTTTTAAATACTTTCTTGATATGATTAATGTTTGATAATCATGGTGAAACATTGCACACTTTAATAAAGAAAAATTCAAAAAACAAACCTGAGTAGAAATGATTTTTTTTTTAAAATTTTCCATATATATAAATTAATCAATAAAGTGACTTTATTTTAAACATATGCAGTGTGAAAATGTAAATCAATTTCTTTAAGTTACTTTAGAGGTATTTTAAAATGCAGTCGGAACATAAAGGGTTAAACTGTGTGAAAATTTACGAATGAGCCCTTGTGTTTACCGGACTGCAAATAGAGCACGGAGTACGGCCGATAAATTTTTCTTACTGAGTAAAAACATTTTTTTAAACAAAAAATGTCACAATACACTTATAAGAAAAGCGTTGACATAGAATCCGTTTCACAAGAAATTCCTCACTTTACATAAAATAATCAAATATGTTTAAGGGATTCCGGGACACATTTTAAAGTAATTTTTATTTATTGATTTAAAATTTTGAAATTTTTTGTGATGGCTATCATATTATTTGTAAACAAAACCACATGATAAAACTTCTATTTTTTATTTAAAATTTATTAAAAAAGTGGAGTAATTTAAAATCAACATAACTCAAAATATTATTTGCAGAATTTCATTTTTTTTTAAATATTTAACTAAACAGAAATATCTCAATTTTAGTTTAAATTCAGCATTTAAAAAAATATTTAAAGTAAATAGTATCATATTTTCAAAAGCAAATATTTTTTTTCAAATTTGCGGAATCAAAATTAAAGCAAAATAATGAAAAAATACACATTCCTAGTTTGAAGTATTTTTCTTTAACTGTTCTTGAGTTATAACAAATTAAATCCGAGAAATTGTGAAAAAAACACATCATGAAGAAAAACGTGTTTTTTCACGAAGTCATGTCATGACAACCATTACTTGAAAGCTAGATTATGAAAACAAACCAAAATGTAACAAACCAAGTAATATTTCCTTTTATGATTAAGATAGAAACATGATTTAAACGTCATTTTAAGAATTAAAAAATAGATATTTTTGTAATTCAATAAATTTCTTTTTTGGAAAATTTGAATAGCTTTACTTCCCGGACCCTCTTAATAGGAAAAGGCAAAGAAATTTAAGCACATTTTTTAATTTCTTTTAAAATCTTTCCCGATAAGATTAATGTTCGACAATCATCTTTTCTCTTAAGATTAATGTTTGACAATCATAATGAAACCTTGCACATTTAAATAAAGAAAAATAAAATAAATAAATAAACCTGAGCAGAAATGTTTTTATTTTATTATAGCGTTTTTATTTTCCATATATATAAACTTATCAATAAAGTGATTTATTTTAAACATATACAGAGTAAAATTGTAAATGAATTCCTGGGTTCTTTTTCTTTCTTTCTTTTTTTTTTTTTTTTTTTTTTTTTTTTTTTAAGATTTCAAAATATTTCCTTTATACACAATTCACACGATTTGTTGTAATATATAAACGTGAAAGATATAATATTTTCAATAACTCAAAAATATTCTTACGCTATTTGAGTGATTAGCGTCGCCAATTTGTCACATTAAAAAAAAAAATTCAAAACATCTAATAGAAGAATTGCTGATAATTAAAGGAGAATTAATGTGAAATATTCTAATATTAGGGGGACCGGAAAGTATTGTCGTTTTTTCACTTGCCAATGTTTGTTTACCGTTAATCAGATGATTGTGTACTTCAATGTTGTGTCAAAGACATTTTAAGGTTAAAGTGACTTGTTCACTTATAAATAATAAATTCATAATTATATTTTTGCCGGTTTAAAAGAAATGGCGAGTCAAATACTATCAGAGGTTCATATCCGGCATTGTATGCTTTTTGAATTTCACAAGGATAGTAAAGCTATAGTTGCTACCAAAAACATTTGCGATGTTTATCCAGGTTTATTAGACATTCACAAATGCTAAAAATGGTTTTTCAAATTCAGCTCCGGCAATTTTCATCTTTCTGATTCGTTTCGATATGGAAGACCGATATCTTTAGACAATCCTGTGTTAAGGGCAAAAGTGGAGGCAAATCTGTGTCAGACAATCCAGGAACTATCAAGCACTCTTTACCAATCTTGGTCAAACACCCAAGAACATTTGCAACAGATTGGTAAAGTAAACAGTGCTGGTGTATGGGTCCCCTGTAAGTTGTCAGAAGAAAACAAAGCTAACCGATCCAGAACATGCAAATTATTCCATCAACGGCGCAATAAAAACCCGTTTTTTGATCATTTGATCACTGGAGATAAAAAACGGGTTCTTTGTGATAATCCACTACGCAAAAGGCAGCGACTCTCTTCGAATGAATCGGCATGAAGCCATGTTTACATCCCAAAAGACACTTTTTTGTGTTTGGTGGAGTATTCGCGGCATTACTCATTTTGAAGGGTTGAAACCTGAACAAACTGTGAATGCAGATTTTTATTGTGAACTATAAGTTCGAAAAAATCAATCTTTAATTGAAAAGTAGCCAGAAAATGTCTTTTGAAAAGATGTTATTCCGCAGCAGGATGATGTAAGAGCGCACTGCGAAAGACAAGCTCTAGAAAAAATTAATGAATTTGAGTAGGAAATTCTGCCTCATCCACCATATTCGCCCGACATTACATCATTAAGTTACCATTTATTCCGATCTCTACAACACTTTTTACCTGGTAAAAAATTCGAAAAATTGGATGCTATCTAAAACGCCTTCTTGAGGCATTTTGCTCAACAAACAATTGATTTTTATCGTTCCGGTATAGAAAATGATAAAATTAGATGAGAAAAGGTTGCTGTTAACGGGTATGATTATTTTTTTGATTAAAAATAAAAACATGTTAAAAATTTGTTTGTTTGAATTTAATGTAAAAAAACGACATTACTTTCCGGTCCCCCTAATATTTTGAACCACTAGAAAAAATATTCTAATATTTTGACTTTACAAAATAATTTTGTTTTCAATTAATATTTTCAAAAATAATATTAATTTTAAGATAATAAATAAGTTTAATAAAAAATATTGTTTGCATATTTACACTAAAAGACATTAAATTACTAAACGATACTTTCAATTTGTAAAAAAAGTATTTATTCTAATATTTTGAATATGAGATGTAGGTGTGTTCTATTCCCCATAAAACTTTATAATAATTAATTGGAAATGTCTTGTATCAGATAAAATTCCATAAAAATTCCATAATGATATAAATGCACTCTTAACCCCTTTAACCCTTTTCTACCAACGGTACTTATAAATACCATTAAAATTATTTATTATAAAATTATTTTAATACATCAGTTAGTTGTAATACTGTTTAAAATAAGTTACAGATACATTATTTTGTTCCAAAAGCATTACACAAAAAAGTATTTCTAAAGGATGATTTCGTTTGCCTTTGCGTCTTTTCAGCTTTCTTGGCGCTGAAGGAGGGGGATAGTGATTTTTCAATTAGGAAATATTTCTATATTTATATTGTAAGAAATTTATATTTGTATGTTTTATAATTCAACAAAGTATTAAAAAAACAATTTAAAATAAACGATTTGAGTGGGGTTATAAATATTGCACAAAATCCCTGTAAATTCAAATTTAATTAACCCTTCTAAATCCTTCAATCCTTCTAAAATCCTTCAAAAATTTATGAAATGATTATATAAATCTTTTAATTTAGTTTAAAAAAATTATGTAAAATGCTTTAGAATGTAAAATTTTTATGAATTCATAATTCGGTAGATAAATAAGGGTTAAGGCGAGCGTCATTTACAATTGATCCAAAGGTACAAATAGTCTTTACCTTTAATTACCACTACTTTTGAATAACAATTTTTGATGGAAGTTATGGGATTAAATAAGCCAAAGGCTACTATTAAAAAAAAGTTTACTATCACATGTTCCGGATGCATTAATAATTATTTGAATAAATATTTTATAATTTTAGTTAAGAGTCATTGAATTAATAAATATCTTTAATTTAAATAATAGTAATAAAAATAATGATAACAAGAAAAAACATTAATGTGAACACGGTAAAAGAGGATGATATTGCTTTAAATTTCAATACATTTAAAAATTTTCTCTAAACAAAGCCTATAAAGAAAGAGACTGAATTCTGCAAATATACATTATTAAAGTAAAACTACTTGAGTATTTCTACTTTTAATGTGTATTTATTCCATAAAATTTCCACTCTGTTCCATTCTTTTCAAAAAGGTAAGTATTGATTGCTAAAAAAGAATGAAAAGAAAAAAAATCCGAAAAAAGAACATCCACTCATCAAGGTTTATTGAAGAGTAAATAGAGGATCTCAAAAAGGGAGGAATATTTTCTTGTTCGAGGCGTCAGATTCGTTTTCAAAGAAGTGTTACCCATATGAAAGAGAGTGAGTGATACATTTGGCAGTCTCTAAAAGAATGAATGCTCTTTTTCTCTTTGCCTTTTCTTTAATCTTTTAAAGCTTGATCTATTCATAAAACATAATTCTTAATGGTTACAAATTTCGAGAAATTTTTGAATTCTTAAAGAATTCTATAAATTCACTGGTAGGTATTGAATAAATAAAATATAAAAAGGATTACTTACATTTTCTAAATTTCAAAAGAGTCGAAAGCGATTTATAAACGAGAATGTCATAATTAAATGGTGTAAATTTACACTTGCTAAATTATTTAAACAAATATGTCATTTAAAATTATTTTCACACGATTCAAAAATAATTCTACAAATTTGTTAATAAAAATCTTGAAAGAAAACATAGCGTAAATGTAAGATGATACAAAAAGCAATTTTACTTTAAATTCCAGTATTTCTAAAAATAAGATTAAAAAAGCGATAATTCACAAAAACAAAACTTACAAAATGATAGTCGGAGTTAAGCAAATGCATAATAAAAACAAAACCTATTCCTAGTTGAAGTGGGTATTTATTCTAGTTTAAAATTTCGATGGCATTTCGTTCTATTTAATAAGTAAATATTGATTGCTAAAAAAAGAATGAAAAGAAAAAATATCTAAAAAGAACATTCGCTCATCAAGGTTTATTGAAGAGTAAATAGAGAATCTCAAAAAGGGAGGAATATTTTCCTGTTGGAGGCGTCAGATTCGTTTTCAAAGAAGCGTTACCCATATGAAAGAGAGTGATACATTTGCCAGTCTCTAAAAGACTGAATGCTCTTTTTTTCTTTGCCTTTTCTTTAATCTTTTAAAGCTTGATCTGTTCATAAAAGGTAATTCTTACTGGTTTTAATTTCGAGAAATTTTTGAATACTTAAAAAACTCTATAAATTCACTGGTAGGTATTGAATAAACAAATAAAAAGGTTTACTTACATTTTCTAAATTTCAAACGAGTCGAAAGCGATATAAGTTAGAATATCATAATGAAAAGGTGTAAATTTACACGTGCGTAATTATTTAAACTAATATGGCATTTTAAAATATTTTTACACATTTCTAAAATATTTCTATAAATTTGTTAATAAAAATCTTGAAAGTAAACACAGCGAAATATAAAGATGGTAATGAAGGCAATTTCCCTTTAAATTTTAGTACTTCTAAAATTTAGATGAAATACGCAATAATTCAGTAAACAAAACTTATAAAATGATCTACGGTGTTATGCAAATACGTAATGTTAAAGTAAAACAAAACATATTCCTACTTGAAATATGTATTTATTCTAGTTTAAAATTTCATCGGTATTTCATTCTATTTAAAAAGTAAGTACTGAATGCTAGGGGAAAAAAATCTAAAAAGAACATACGCTCATCAAGGTTTATTGAAAGGTAAATAGTGGATTTCAAAAGGGGAGGAATATTTTCTATTTCAAGGCGTCAGATTCATTTTCAAAGAACTGCTACCTATCTGAAAGAGAGTGATACATTTGCCAGTCTCTAAAAGAGTGAATGCTCTTTTTTTCTTTGCCTTTTCTTTAATCTTTTAAATTTTGATCTGTTCATAAAAGATAATTCTATACAGTTTCACTTTTAAGGATTTTTAGAAAGTATTAATACCGGGTGTCCCAAAAATGACGATGGATTTTAAAATTCAATAACTTGCAAACGGTGACAGCTATTTAAAATTTTTTTGCAGAAGGGTTATGTATAATGTCAGGGTTTTTTTTACCGTAATTTTTGATTTTAGTTCGAATTTCAAACAATAGATGGCACAGACGGCGATTGAAGGCCAGATGATCAGTGCTGAGTGAGGTCAGTTTCAGCGTCGACCTGGCCTTCAGTCGCCGTCAGCGCCATCTATTGTTTGAAATTCGAACTACAATAAAAAATTACGGTAAAAAGAACTCCTGACATTACATAACCCTCCTGCAAAAATTTTTTTAAAAGCTGTCACCGTTTGCAAGTTATTGAATTTTAAAATCCATCAGACATTTTTGGGACACCCGGTATATTTTATAAATTTACTGATAGCTTTTGAATAAATAAAATGTAAAAAGTGTTAGTTACATTCTCTAAATTTTAACAAAGTCGAAAGCGATATAAACTAGAATGTCATAATGAAATGGTGTGTGAATATATACTTGCTAATTTATTTAAACAAATATGTCATTTAAAAATATTTTTAATCGATTCTAAAATAATTATAAAAATCCATTAATGAAAATCTTGAAAGAAAAAATAATGTAAATATAAGTATGGTAATAAAGGCAATTTAACTTTAAATTTCAATACTTTTAAGATTTAAATTAAAATAATAATAATAATTCACTAAACAAAACTTACAAAATGATCGACGGAGTTTACGCAAATACATAATATTAAAGTAAACAAAACTTATTCCTAGTTGAAATGTGTATTTATTCTAGTTTAAAATTTTGCCGGTAATTTATTCTCGCTAAAAAGTAAGTACTGATTGCTAAAAGAGAATGAAAAGAAAAAAAATTCTAAAATGAACATCTGCTCATCAAGGTTTATTGAAAAGTAGATAGTGAATCTCAAAAAAGGAGGAATATTTTCTCTTTTGAGGCGTCAGATTCATTTTCAAAGAACTGCTATCCATCTGAAACAGAGTGATACATTTGCCAGTCTCTAAAAGAGTGAATGCTCTTTTTTTTCTTTGTCTTTCCTTTAATCTTTTAAATTTTGATCTGTTCATAAAAGATAATTCTATACAATTTCACTTTTGAAGTTTTTTTTTTTTTTTTTTTTTTTTTTTTTAAGTCTTAATAAATTTTATAAATTTACTGGTAGATTTTGAATAAATAAAATGTAAAAAGTGTTATTTACATTCTCTATATTTTAACAGAGTCGAAAGCGAAATAAGCTAAGAATGCCATAATGAAATAGTGTAAATTTACACTCTCTTGATTATTTAAACAAACATTTAAAAATATTTTTACACGATTCTAAAATAATTCTAAAAATTAGTTGATAAAATTCTTGAAAGTAAACACAGCGTAAATGTACGGATAGTAATAAAGCCAATTTTACTTTAAATTCCAGTACTTCTAAAGTTTCGATTAAGAAAGCAATAATTCATTAAACTAAATTTACAAAATGATCGACAGAGCTACGCAACTATGTAATATAAAGTAAAAGAAAACTTATTCCTAGTTGAAATTTGTATTTATTTTAGTTTAAAATTTCGCCGGTAATTCATTCTATTTAAAAAGAGCCGATTGCTAAAACAGAATGAAACGAAAAAAAAAGTTTTAAAAAGAACATCCGCTCATCAAGGTTTATTGAAAAGTAAATACTGGATCTCAAAAAGTGAAGAATATTTCCTTTTTCGAGGCGTCAGATTCACTTTCAAAAAACTGCTACCCATCTGAAAGAGAATGATACATTTGCCAGTTTCTAAAAGAGTGAATGCTCTTTTTCATCCTTTAAAGTTTGATCTGTTCATAAAAGATAATTTTGTGTGGTTACGACTTTGAGAATGTTTTCAATTCTTAATAAGTTTTATAAATTTACTGGTTTAGTTTGAATAAATGAATAAAAATGATTACTTTCATTTTCTAAATTTTAAACGAGTCAAAAGTGATACAAGCTAGAAAATCATAACAGAGTTGTGTAAATTTGCACTTTCTTAATTATTTAAACAAATATGTCATTTAAAAACATTTTTAGATTATTCTAAAATAATACTATAGATTCGTTAATAAAAATCTTGAAAGAAAACATAGCGTAAATGTAAGGGTGGTACTAAAGGCAATTTTGTCGGTATTTCTTTCTGTTTAAAAAGTAAGTATTGATTGGTAAAAGAAAATAAAAATAAAAAAAAAGCTAAAAAAGAACATCCGCTCATCAAGGTTTATTGAAAAATAAATAGTGGATTTCAAAAATTGGAGAAATAGTTTTTTTTCGAAATGTCAGATTCGTTTTTAAAGAAGCGTTACCCATATGAAAGAGAGTGATACATTTGCCAGTTTTTAAAGAGTGAATGCTATTTTTATCTTTCTCTATTTTTTTTTTTTTTTAAGTTTGATCTATTCATAAAAGATAATTCTGCATCGTTACAGTTTCGAGAATTTTTTCAATTCTCAATGAGTGCTATAAATTTATTGGAAGTTAAGAAAAAAATTAAAGGATTAGTTATATTTTCTAAACTTTAAAAGAATCGAAAGCGATATAAGCTAGAATGTTATAATAGAATAGTGTGAATTTACGCTTGCTTAATTATTTAAACAATATTTAAAAATATTTTTACACGATTCTAAAATTTAGATTAAAAAAGGCAATAATTCACTAAACAAAACCTGCAAAATGATCGACTGGGTTCCCAAATACATAATATTAAAGTAAAACAAAACTTATTCCTTGTTGAAGTGGGTATTTATTCTAGTTTAAAATTTCATCGGTATTTCATTCTGTTTAAAAAGTAAGAGTACTGACAGCTTATAGAGGATTAAAAAGAAAAAAATGTTCTAAAAAGAACATCCTCTCATCAAGGTTTATTGAAAAGTAAATAGTGGATCTTAAAAAAGGAAGAATATTTTCTCTTTAGAGGCGTCAGACACATTTCTCAGAAACTACTACCCATCTGAAAGAGAGTGATACGGGGATACATTTGCCAGTTTCTAAAGAGTGAATATTTCTTTTCTCTATATGGTATTCTTTTGAATTTTCTTTACTTCTTAATAAATTCTATAAATTTATTGGTAGATTTTGAATAAATGTAATGCAAAAAGAATTACATTTTCTAAACTTTAAAAGAGTCGAAAACGATATAAGCTAAAATGTCAAAATGAAAAAGTGTAAATTTAGACTTCTTGATTATATAAACAAATATTTAAAAGTATTTTCATACGTTTCTAAAATAATCTTAAAGATTCGTTGATAAAAATCTTGAAAATAAACATAGTGTAAATGTAAGGATGGCAATAAAACTAATTTTACTTTGAATTCCAGTACTTCTAAAATTTAGATTTAAAAAGCGATAATTCACTAAACAAAACTTACAAAATGATCGATGGAGTTACGTGAGTACATAATATTAAAGTAAAACAAAACTTATTCTTATTTGAAAGGGGTATTTATTCTAGTTTAAAATTTCGTCGGTATTTCATTCTATATAAAAAGTAAGTACTGATTGCTAAAAGAGAATGAAAAGGTATTAAAAAAAATCTAAAAAGAACATCCGCTTATCAAGTTTTATTGAAAAGTAAATAGTGGATCTCGAAAAAAGAGGTATATTTTCTTTTTCAAGGCGTCAGATTCATTTTCAAAGAATTGCTAACCATATGAAAGAGAGCGATACATTTATTTGCTAGTTTCTAAAGAGTGAATGCTCTTTTTCTCTTTTTCTATATATTTTTTAAAGTTTGATCTCTTCATAAAAGATATTTCTATTTGGATACAGATTCGTGAATTTTGTTAATGTTGCCATTAAACCGCCTATCAATTTATTTCTAAGGGTTAGATAGAAATGCAAAAATTGTGTATGAAATTTATTAAGTTAAAAGTAAAGAATTATGTACTATGCTATGAATAAAAATGTATTAATTGTTATTATTATTTTATTCTTTCATTGCTAGAAAATAGATGGTAAGTGGTCAGGGGAAAACACAGTAAAAAAAAAAAGAGGATTGTACTAGTATTTTCTTACAGAAAATACTTCAACTATATTAAGGCGTTAAAGAAGGCAAATTTCTTTTTAACAAAATACTGGTGTTTCACCTTTTATAACTGTCGTATTCCCAGAATACTCGCCATCATGGGAAAGAAGCTTGCAATTAAGATAGATACAAATTTAGATACAATTTAAACTTTTAATAAATTCCGTGCATTAGTTTTGAGCGTCCACAAAAAATTGTGTCGGATACAGGCAGACAGACTCACAGAAGCACAAACTCAGAGACAGACATTTTCTGAAAACACTCAAGCAATTTCAAGCAATACAAAAATGCATTTTATTTACTACTACAGCTATTATACGTTACTTAATTTTCAATTTTTTCGCCTACTTTTATCTTGATACAACAAAGAAAGAAATAAACATTCATTATTTTCTTCATTTTAACAAAAACTGTATTTTTGTTAACGCTTTATTATTATTATTATTACTTTATAGTTTTTAAAACCATTCTTCAAAACAATTTTTAAAGTTATACTTTCCTCCTGTAATTAATATTATTTTGGGCTGAAATATTTCGGATGTTACACATGAATTTTCAAATCTTATTAAATATTTATTATTGGACTCATTGGACTATTGGATATAAACAATATCTTAGTACTGGTAAAGTTTTTCAAAATTACAATTACCAGAAAAAGTGTCTGAGAAATTTCTTAAAGTTTTAAATTTTAATGTTTCATTATATTCTATATGTACTGTTTCTATACTAATTAAACAAACAGGCATTTTGTGTTAGTATGTGTTAAAACAAAAGGAAAAAAAATAAGAAATCAAGGTCGTAATCCACTTATTTAGTAAAAACACAGGGTGTCTCATTACAAACTGAGCTAAAATTTTTGTTCACAAGTTTCAAAATATTGAAGACATTGTGAAGTAAAATTCAAATTCAGTTTATAATGAGACTCTCTATATTTTTGACTGAGTAAATGTATAGTAAGGATAATCTGGTGAAAGTTTTGCTAATTCTTCAATTTATCTTTGTTGTTTACCAAATGCAATGATATCATAGGAAGCGTACTGTAATTTGAACTTTTAGCTACGTTCCGAATTAGGGATAGTCTAACTCACTTATGTTTGGGGGTTATTGCCGGCATTTCGCAGAATTTCAGTATATTTCTTAACTTTCCTCCTACCAAACCCGGCACTAGCACAAGTACTAGAGGTGTTGGAAGTTTCATTAGTCTATTGATGAACGTGCCCTTGCCCACAACTTGAGTATTTGTGCTATAAGCCGTTGTTTTTTTGTGGAATTGTGTCAGATTTATCATTTTAATTCTTTTGGTATATTTGAAGTCTTTTAAGTTTTCTGCCAAGAGTTGGAGTTTGACACATTTATCGCTTATTTAGTTAGTTTTGCGTTTTTGTTTTTGTTATTCAAATCCACAGGGTTTTTTAATGCAACCTCTATAGGCGGTTGGATAAGACAATACTGAACATTGCTGAACAGTAGAGCATCATTGAGGAAATCTAACTGTGGTCAACTTAATGGCCAGTTTTTTGCTTGAATTCTTTATATAATTGTGAGCCATTATAGAAACGTATAGTTTAAAACTACTACTTAAAAGGTATATATATCAATACATTTAAAGTAAAATAAAAAAAAAATTAAAGATTTATAAAAAGTATAAAAAATTACGCGTTAAAAACTACGTTTTTAAACTTAAGTCAAAAATTAACTTGACCTAACTGAAGTCAGACAATAAGTTAAATGCATAAGTTAAATGCATAAGCTAAATAGCCTTAAATGAAAATTTTATGCAGAATATTTTATAAAGTTTGAGTAAAATTTCCTGTAGTTCAAGAGTTAAAAAGCAAACTAAGTCTTTTGAAAATATTGTCATTGTATTTCCATTATTGGAACAGTTAAGAAAAAAATACGAATTTGAATTGAAGTGAGATGCACTTGTTTTTTTTTTTTCAATTATTCAATGGATTGCGAGACTACTTTCCTATGCAAAAATTTTTGTTTTGATTCGTGTCCCTGGAAGTTTGTTCCATTACTTTAGAAAGATTCTATGTAACAAACGAACATATATAAATGGAAAATATGAAAATATGATATTCATAAAATTTGAATGGATAAAATGTATTTTTATTTTAAAAAGAATTGAACGGTGTTTTAACTAAATATTCAATTTGTAATATAGAAACTGTGATAAAATTTATTATAGGAATTTTAAAATATTCAGTATTACTTAAAAAGAGATTAAAATAATCAAAAAGAGATTAATAATATTTAATTAATATTTATTTTTATTTAAAATATCTTAGTACTTTTGAGCCTTAATCAGATTCTTCTTCAGGGAATATTTTTATAACTTATTTTTGTTTACTTATACAAATACATGATTTCATTTGGAAAATGAATGCGCAAGTAATTAGTACAGTTGAAAGTAGAAGTAGTTTTTTGGATTAAACTAAATGAGAGAAGATATCATAGCAAACGTGGTAGCGTTTGGTATAATATGTTTAAGAAATGGAAAGTGCAAACGTCTTTTTGAAATTTCTAGCGAACCAGTTGACGTACGAAAGTAATTTTTTTTTCAAAAGATAGAACTCGGCGAAACAAATAAAATGATAGCATTAAAAAAATTATCGTAGTTTACTGTAGTTTTTTATTTAACTTTTAACGAAAAAAATGAAGACCTAAAATTCAACAAGCGATAGCTAATGATTCTGTGGATTAACTCCATTTTTGGTTTATTTTAATCCTTTTAGTAAAACTTAAAATAGATTTTTTTTCATCTTTGTATGTTTGACGATCGCTGAGGAAATTTAACATTTTTATCATTTTATCAGTTGAACATTGTTTCTTGTTGTTGCTGTTGAAGTTTTTTTTTATTCGTTGCTGTTGAAGTTTTTTTTTTATTCATTGCCACCAAGTTTAAATAAATATAAAAATAATATAAAACAATATAAATAAATATAAAATAAATATAAATTTTTTTTATGTATGTAACACAATTTATTCAAATTAAATAAATCACGTGATAAACATGGTTATTTGTTTTTACTGCGAAACATTTAGTTTCAGTTCTTAGAATAAATTTGTGAGTGCACTGTAATTTTTTTCGTTCAACTCCTTGGTTTATTTTACAGACATCATGCATTTTATATAGCAATGCAATAACTTACTTAATTATTCTAAAAAAAGAATAAAATTTTGACAGAAGCAAATATTTTGTTTTTCAAGATATAAAAAAATTCTTCAGTTTTTATCAAAAAATTTAAATGACAAGTATTAAAAAATGCTCTGGTGAGCAACAAAAAAGGTTAATATGTTTTTAAGTATGAACAAGTGTTTGACAAGTGCTTCTAATTGAGCAGGAGAAAGGAAAAGGGATCCCTTCTTGGCTGCAGCTCACTGTTAATGCCAAATTTGAAAAAATCAGCGCTTTTTTCATATAAAAGAAATTTGCGTAAAACTTCCCGTCTTTCTTTTTAGTAAAATTTTCAATCCTGCTTTGCTTGTGAACTGCACTGTTGACTCTGCAATGTAACTGCACTATAAATTAGTTTTCTTTCTGTGCAGTTCTACGCTGCGAGCATGCTTGGTGGCACTGTAATGAGTATGATACGTTGCAGGAACTAAGGCTTCTGTTACTATTTCGCCTTACATTCCTGTTTAATTACGATGCATTTTTTCTGGCTACGTCTTTGCACTATACATTTTTATCGTAATTGTGACTTTTTTTTTTATATGGGAAAAGCGAAAATATGATTTTTTCAAATTTGGCATTAACAGTGAGCTGCAGCCAAGAAGGGATCCCTTGTCCTTTCTCCTGCTCAATTAGAAGCACTTGTCGAACACATTTTCATACTTAAAAACATATTAACCTTTTTTGTTGCTCACCAGAGCATTTTTTAATACTTGTATATTATTATTGATTACAGTCCATTTACTTTATGGTTGACACCTTTTTCGTTACTTTAAAGTAAGTGGACTGCAATTATTAATAATATATATCGTCTGTCATTAAGTTTAATGCAAAGAAACTACTTCTACTTCCAACTGTAATAGTTATTGCCTGGTTTAATTTCAAAAATAAATCATGTATTTGCATAAATAAACAAATTTAGTTATAAAAATAATCTCTGAGGAAGAACCTGATTAAGGCTTGAAAGTACTAAGATATTTTAAATAAAATTAAATACATATTAACATTTCTATTTGATTATTTTAATCGTCTTTTAGATTAAACTGAACATTTTAAAAGTCATATTATACAGGGTGTCCACTCTCAAAGATGGCCAATGGCTAATTTCAAAACCGTTAGTCATAGACATATAGTTCCAATTGCAAAAATGCTTTAAAAAAGGTAAAGGATTGTTTTTTAAGCGATTTAGGTCAAAAAAATTTTAAATTAAAAAAGTACAAAAAATTAAAATTAAAAATTAAAAAAAAATACAAAAATTTTTATACGGCCTCGCGGTCTTATTAGTGATATTTAGTAAACTTTACCACTACTGTAACAAGTAAGATAAAAATAGTCCCCATTCCTCTGCGATTAAAACTAACCGAGTAAGCTGTTTAAAGCAGAAGCATCTTTTTCGTTGCAAAAATAGGGGTCAGTCATAAGTTTACTGGAAACAAAAATAAACATCAGGTATAAAATTTAACATTAAACATTGAGAGTAAAATAATTTTTACAATATTATTTTTAAATACATGTTGAATTCATCCGTTTTCAGCTACAGAAAAGTAATTTAAGTCATGAAATTAAAAGTTACATAACTAGGTCAATTTTAATCTTAGACCTTTTTTGTCTTACTTGTTAGAGTAGTGAGAAAAATTTACTAAATATCACTTATAGGACAGGGAGAGCGTATAGAAATGTATTTTTCGTAATTTTTTTTTTGGACCTAAATCACTTAAAAAACAATTCTATATCTTTTTTAAAGCATTTATGCAATTGGAACTATATGTCTATGACTAACGGTTTAGAAATTAGCCATTCGCCACCGTTGAGAGTGGACATCCTGTATATTTTATGTTTAAAACAAAGTGAAAATTGCGGTCTGTCATATAATTTTATTTTATAGACACTGTGATTTGGAAACATTGTGCGCTTCATGGGGTACAATTTGGTAGAAAATACAATTGTGATGTACCTGTTTTATGCAGCACAAGTCCTTGTGACCTGATTCTTTTGCAACGAAAGTGAATTCAGAATTTGTCTTCCAAGAGAATCTGTAAAGAAGAAAATTACTTTCGTCAATCGAAACAGTCACATCAATTATTTACACTGATAAATATTTCGAAAAGGAATGTTATATTTGCATTTTAATACTTATAATTCTTATAGTACCTGGAAAAAAGAACCTATCTTGATAATATATTCTACATTCATTAATTTATTTAAGAGATGATGCAAATATTTAAAAGAAAATAGATAAAATATATAAAAAATTAAGTATTAAAAATTATGTTTTTAAACTTAAGTCAAGGATTAACTTAACCTAAGTCAGGCAATAAATCAAACAGTACTACATAAAAATTTTGTGCAAAACATTTTAATAAAACTTGGGTAAATTTTTCTGTTGTTCTAGCGTTAAAAAGCAAAGCAAGTCTTTTCAAAATATCGTTAAAGTATTTTTATTATTGGAGAAAATTATTAAAAAAATACGAATTTGAATTGAAGTGAGATGCCTTGTATTTTTCAATTATTTAATGGATTGCAAGGCTGCTTTCCAAAGCCAAAATTGTTGCCTTGATTACTGTTCTTGGAAGTTTGTTCCATTCGTTTAGTAAGACTCTCTGTATTTTTATTTAATTCTTACTTAAAAATAACAAATATAAATGGAAAATATTAAAATATGACATTTTTATGAAATTCATAAAATTGGAATGGTTAAAATGCATTTTCATTTTATAAAGAATTGAATGATGTTTTAACACAATTTTCTATTTGTAATATAGAAACTGTGCTTTGAAACCTTGTGCGCTTCAAGAGGCACTGTTTAGCAGAAAATACAATTGTGATGTGCCTGTTTTATGTAGCATAAGTCCTCGTGACCTGATTCTTTTGCAACGAAAGTGAATTCAGAATTTGTCTTTCAAGAGAATCTGTAAAGAAGAAAATTACTTTCGTCAATCGATACGGCTATATCAATTATTTACACTGATAAATATTTCGAAAATGAATGTTATATTTGCATTCAATATTTATTATTCTTATATTGCATAGAAAAACGAACCTTTCTTGGTAATATATTCTACATTCATAGCGTATTTAAGTGAAGAGTCAATTTTATTACTTATTTCTACATAATTTTGTCTTTTATAGTTTGAAAAGTAAAAATAGTAAATTGTCATGATACGTTTCTTGTATTTTTCTTAAATGTCGATTATTTTATTTGTATGCCGCTTAACTATGCAAAAATTATTTTATCGATTCGTGTCCTTAGAAGTTTGTTTCATTAGTTTGTAAATGCTCTATGTATTTTTATTTAATTCCTACTTAAAAAAACAAATATAAATGGAAAATATGATATTATTTAAGAAATTCAATAAAATTTGAAGGAGGGGGGGTTGAAGTGTATTTTAATTTGATAAAAAATTGTATGATGGTTTAGCTAAATATCCAATTTGTAACATAGAAATTGTGCTTTGAAACATTGTGCACTTCAAGGGGTATAATTTAGCAGAAAATACAATAGTGACGTACCTGTTTTACTGGGCATAAGTCCTCGTGACCTGATTCTTTTGCAACGAAAGTGAATTCAGAATTTGTCTTCCAAGAGAATCTGTAAAGAAGAAAATTACTTTCGTCAATCGATACAGCTATATGAATCATTTACACTGATAAATATTTCGAAAATGAATGTTATATTTGCATTCAATATTTATTATTATTATATTACGCAGAAAAATGAACCTTTCTTGGTAATATATTCTACATTCAGGATGTTTTTAGGGTATATTACAGCCCAAACTGCTAATTTTCTATTTTATTTTTAAATTCATTTTTGCTCTCAAATGCATCAAACTAGCACATTCTCTTATTCAGGAAATACACAATGTGCCGTGCTTGTCAATTTTTTTTTTTTTATAATTGCAGAAAGTATTGAATAAAAATGCTGTCATTTTCGTCCTTTTTTAACTGAATTTTCCAAGGTAGGAGATCTGGGAACGGAAAAAAGGTCATACTGAGAAAATATTTGTTGATAAATCAAATTTTAATTAATTCAGCAAAAAATGAAATCACATGGCCTGTTAAACATCCATTCAAAAATCAACTCAGCAAGTTTCATGTTTCTACATTTAAAAATGAATCTGAAAATGTTTTAGAAAATTTCGAGCTGTTGAAGGTGGAAAAGTATTTTTTCGAATAAAACCTTAAATGACGATGTTATTTCTATGTATTTCTATTCACACATAATTATAAAAATGCACACATCCATACACACATACATATGTATACTGTATTTAAGAATATTGGGTATTATTTTCCATCAAATTATTTTCCATCAAATTATTATCATTCGTTAATTTATTTGTTTATTTTGTGTCGAATATTTTTTGACATTGGTCATATTAGAACCTAATAGGGTAACATCCTCAGTATTTGGCACATTAAGGATTTTACTTTAAACTTACTTCTATTTTCATTACCAAGAAATAAAATATTTACTTGCAAATATTTTTAAATTAAAGAGCGCATATCTGTACATCTATTTTGCCCACTAAAAGAAAAATATTTGAAAAAGTATTTTTATAAAAATATATTTATAAAAAGTTGCTGTAATCACCAGTAATTGGCACTTAGATTATGCACAATTAAAGTAACCCTTTTAAACTAAACTAAACTGTTGTCAGTTAAAATTTAAAATATACTATAAATCAGATAATAATAAATTGAAATGCATGCCTTTCTTAAGCTAGAGAAAAAGCATTTGCAACAAAAATGGCTAATTTGATACCAGCCATAATAGTTTCTCTTTCCTAGGCACTATTGTCATCTAGTAGCATAAATCACAGTTATAATCTATAAAGTAAATGACCATATAACTGGTATATGGTCTTGCATTTTTAAAAAACTGGATATAAATCTTATTTTAGGACATTTTTGTAGGATGTGCCAATCACTGGTGCCTGCCAGTTACTGGGGATGTTACCCTACTTTACTAATGTACATTTATTAGAAGTGTTTCCAATGAAATACAGTCAACTCTATGAAATCCGCACATTTAGGGATTGAGAGTTTTGCGAATTATACATTTTAGCGAATTATAAATCATCTCTTTGTATACATTTTATTTTTTAAAATCTGACTATAAATTAGGAACAAATACACAAAAATTAGAGCAGAAAGGAACATGAAGCAACGCCGGTATGATATATTTAATAAGTAAGATTAGAGAAAATTTTAATTACATACAATGCACATTTTACTGATTATTCATTATTTTAAACATTCACACAATACAATGATAGTTTCCGTTTTGGTTTGTTGTAAAAATATTTTTTTTCTTTCTTTCAATAGTCTATGATGACTTATTACTTCTTGCTCTAAAATAAAATTTTGTTACCCAAGGAAATTTATATCCAATTTATACTTAAATATTTATTCACTGAAAAATTGTTAACTAAAAAAAATATACCAAATTTAACTTTATGTTAATGACAATTTTTCTCGTTTACATATCTAGTGCAGATAATAGAGAACTCCGGATTATACATCGGTGGATTTCGCAGATTTGACTGTTCCAATATTAATTAAATATTGACTTTAAATTACATTACATAAATGACATTTTGAACAAAATGCCATTACTGCAAAATTTCTGCTTTACATTGGGAATATTTGCCATGAAATGTCAAAATAGGGGAAAGAATGTTTTTATATTGGTAACATTTACAATATAAGGGCCGAAAAATGCAATATTGACAAAATGTAAAAATCACACTGCTTGTAGCCACTTATAAATAATACTGACTCAATATTGTTTCGTTACTATGTTATTTATTAATAAAATATCATTAGCTTTTATGTATTACAAAGGTGTAAGTTTTTCTTTAAATATTTTCGCATTATTTTTTACTCACTTACAAATAAAATTCAAATAGGAAAAACCCCAAACACGGAATAAAAACATTTAGCAAATACTTCTAAACTTGAAAACATCATCCTCAATTAGATGCTCAGAAAACCAGAAACTGGAGGGTGCTTAAAAGCTTATCATTAAAGAGACCTTCTATCATTAGCAATTTCTCCCCTGACAAATTCATTATCTTCATCAATATGAATGTACAATTCGAGCGAAAAAAAATCCCATCGTATAAAAAATTTGAACCCTAAATATCATCCTTCATTTAACTCTAGAATAATCATTCTGAATGTAAAATATCATGTGAACTATTAAGCATTCATCATGGCTTTAAAATCCGTTTTTTGCTTCACCACCATGAAAAAATAAAGCTAATTCGATTTATCATGCTTTTCTCTCTATTATTTCTTCTTCTTCAAATTTTTTTGGGTTCTTTTGTAATTTTCTTTACAATTAAGCGTTAGAATAAACAATTATGCATACAAAGTCTGAAAAATTAGCTGGCAGGCATCCAGTTATTTTCTTCAACAAGGAGTTGTTTTCTCGAATGGGCAATTTTTAAAAATCAATTTTAAGCATGAGTTCCGTTTGATAAAACACATGTGTCCAAACGACCACAGTTTAATGTAATTTACAAACTACGTAAATGCTTTTTAATCAAAAAAACAAGAAAATTACATAAAATATTAAGTTTTAATGCAAACTTCTTCTTAATGTTACAATTTATCGCATGATACATTAAATTTTTATTTTCTTTATAAATACTAGGTATTTATAATTTTTATAAATTTATCTAAAATCCACTATTCACACACAAAATTAGTTCGATATCTTATTTAAAACCCAATACCGTATGTCATTGAAATGTAAAAATAACCACAAATATACACAGTAATAGTTCTGATGTATAACTAAAAGATATCAAATTAAGAAGCTGTCTTAACAGTAAGGCATTCAGAAAATACTAAATAATCATCAAATTATGTCTACTATATGACCAAAGGTGACCGGGCACTTATGATTTTTAATATTTTGTTAAATATCTAGAAAAATACATGAGGAATTGTCCTGAAACTCCAGGTGTGTGAATAAAATAGCACAGCTCATATATTTCCACGAAGAGTTTTACCCGAAACTCGATAAGAGGCCGTCAACAAATTAAAAAAGAACCAATATCTTTTAGATAACCCTGTTCTAACTAATGTAACAAAAGTGTTTACACTGTAGATTATGATTAGGTACATTATTCTAATAAACTGTGTTAATTTTTATGAGGATAGCATGAATACTCGTAGAGAAATTAAGGTTTTTATAAAAACAGACCTAAATTTTGAGAAGTTTTTTGCTTAGAATTTGCAGAATCTGATTATAAAAAAATGTTATTCTCAGAAAACATGACACACAATATTGAACATTGTATGCTATAATCAGAATTTAAAAATATTAAAAATTATATGAATAATCAGCAGATTTACTAAATACTTTTTCACTTCGCATGCCTGAAAGCAATCGCAATATAATAATTTACATAATGTGTTAGCTAAATATATAGAGCAACTTTTGTAAAAATTTCAAAAACATAGCTTGAAAATTCAAAAAATTATCGTTGATGGTATAAGCTCAAAATCCGTTGTTCTCAAATAGAAGAAAAAAAAAAAAAAAAAAAAAAAAAAAAAAAAAAAAAGATAAGGGGATGTATGCATATATTCATTGATTAGTGTCAATACAGAATACATAATATTGCACGTACTTCTATATTTGGATACAGTGCCCTATCTTTTTTTTTCTTCTTTTTGACAGGGTTATCCAAAAGATATTCGTAGTTTTTTAATTTGTTGGCAGTCTCTTATGGGATTTCGGGGAAAAAAAAATCTTCGCGGAAATATAATGATCTGTACTATTATGTTTACACACTTGGAGTTTCACGATAATTCCTCTTGTATTTTTCTAGATATTTAATAAAACGTTCAAAATCGCAAGTGGCGTGTCCCTTTTGGCCATATAGTGTACCTCAAGACACAGACGAATAAAAGTTAACCATTTGTTGCATACTTCATCATAACAGACAAAAATGCCATTTTCTTCCTATCCAATCCATTTCATTTATAGTCCCTTATTCAAGTTTTGTGCTACTCTGTGACATTTATGTTTTCGATAGAAAAATTGAGGTAGCGCCACAAGTCTGATAACTTAGCAAATAAAGAATAGTAAATTTGACATAGGAAGATGGCAATTTTAAAGTAAACAACAAATGATTAACAAAATCTCATGAGTTATATAAAACAAGAGTCTGCTTAAAAAACGATTTTCATTTTTAAAATTATTCTAAGCGTATGTCTACTAAGAAATCAATATTTATCAATATAAATCAATATACAGTATTTTCAGGGATAAAGGTATTGGTTATGATTATTCTAATTCATAGAAGAAACTATATTATTAACTGTTTTTGATTGCAGCATGTAATAAACCTGAATTCATAAAACTGGAACTGTTTAGACATTTGGACTGCTCTCAAACTAAAACTTGTAATTTATTGGAAGCAACGATGAAATGTGTTGAATTCAGGCACTCTTCCCTGGGAGGAATTCCTGTGGCTCCGGGCAGAAGGCATTATAGAGTTCCGGGGGGGAGGGAATTACACTTTTGACCATCGAAATACAAAACTTCAAATTTTCCGGGGGACATTTCATTGCTTCGGAGGACAATGCCTCCCCCCCGGTCCAGCCTTTGAATTCAACACTAATGATGAAATCATTTCCCCTTCTATATTCTCACCCCTATTTATTTATTTATTTTGAACCTGGTGGTTGACAGTCACTAGTTATCATGACAATCCTAATCAGAAGACTCGCTTCACTCTTTTTATATTTGATTATAAAAAGCTTTGAAACAGCCTCAAATGGAGTGGGTAAAAGTAACCAACTGGGGAATTCAGAGGAGTATTAGGGGAAACACTTTGAAGGTCAAGCGCCAATCTTAGCGAAGAACATTATAGCATACATTTTTAGTTATTCCTGTTAAAATTTACAAACATCGAACAGCCTATTTTTAAATTTTACAAAATCAATAAATTTTATTTTCCTGGATGAAATTTTTCTGGTTATTTACAACAATAAGCTAATCTGCCACTTAAGAATTGAAAAATAAATAATAGGTTGGCATTCTATACTCTTATAAATTTGAACTTAATTTAATTTTGCTTGTTTGTATTTTATCATAACCAATAAACGTTCTAAAGCATAGTATATTTTACTACTTTATGTTATTCCTTTGATGTATTTAATAAAAAGAATACTAAAAAACATTCATCTCTTAGAAGAAGAAAAAAAAAGTTTACTTTTAAAATTTATTTGGACGTTTGCCATCAAAAATAAGTTTTTTTTATACAATGCTTCTTAAAAATACTTCGCAATTTACTTAATAAATTCGCCTTATTTTTAGAATCAATTTACTGATCAATAAATACACGAAGCTTATTTATAAAACGATGATTACAAAAGGTAATAAAAAATCTCAAATGGCTATTTAAATAAGCGTCTAGAAAATATTTAATTACGGACAATTACAGCATCATCCAGTTTATAAAAATATTTTTGTGATAAATCAGAGAGAAGTGTTGAAGTGCGTAAGTTGAGAATGCAGATTGGAGAAAAATTAAGCCGGATTTTTTTTTCTAATTAGTACATTTTATTTTTATTTTTAGTGCTATCAAATTAATGAAAGAAATTGCGCTTGGAATTTAATAAAAAAAATGTTAAATTGAATGTTTTCTGCTTTCTATATTTTTTGCTAAATTAAATAATGTCTGGCGAAATAAATCCGTCGTTTCAAAGGGAGAGATGTATACATGAATGAGAGTTTGATAAATTTATCAAAAAATACTTATACGGAGAAAAATCGATAGAAAACCTTTAGCTTTATATGAGAATCGGTGGTTTTTGCACGGGGCGAACATGGAAGTTTTTATCTTTGTGCATATATTTTGGCATTTTTTTAAAAGATTATTATACTCTATTTCAATTCCAGTGCTCTTAAATTAATGAAAGAAATCGTACGCTGATTTTATTTAAAACGGATATTTTCCTCGACATTAAATTTAATAATATTGTTAAAATAAATCCTACTTACTAGATGCATAGTTGGATAAGGATCTGATAAATTTACGATGACTGTCTCAGAAAAATCGATAAAAACATTGAGGTTTGTTTGGAAAAACAGGGGCGTAACACATGCCGAACTTAAGCTTTTGCGATTTCGTCCTGAATTTTCCGAGTTTGTTTTAATATACAGCGTATCATTTGTTAATTTCAGTACTATAAATTATGGACTCTCTCTTCCCCTGTGATATCACACGTTAACATTCATCGCACCGCCCCCCTCCCTCCTAATAGTATCTTTATCAATGCTTATTTTTTTTTAAACATTTTTTTAATAGATTTGTCAGATATGCATTTATAAGTAACATATTTTATTGATTTAAATGCACAGAAGTCAATAAAATAGTATTGTTATGAAATAGCTTTATAGCAAACTAGCAAACCCCGCGGATTTACTCGGGTAATAGTTAGAATATACCAGGTTATATTTGCATGTCTAAACTTTATTATAAGAAATTATACCTTTAGGAATAATTCAGAAATTAACATTTAAGCCACAGTTTGACTAGCACTGCATTAGACAGAAAGAAGAATAACTAAAGCTAATTCTAAATAAGTGATAATTTAGAAAACATTTTGAAACTTTTATGCACAATCCATACGCTTAATTCAGTATTAATTTGAGGTTTTGATTTTTTTTTAGAAACCCTCTTCTTAGTACGAATTTACATCTTTAAATTAACCATCTTGACGAATTCCAAGCTTCTTTTCTAACGTCTACCATATCTCTACGGCTTGAGGCACCAGCATAAAATGCCTATGTTTAAGCTAGAATTGACACCATTAATTTACCAACATAAATTTTAAAATCAAATAGGTATTTCCAATTATTCCATAGAAACAGTAGCGTCAACTTACCAGGTGTACCAAAAATGACTGATGAATTTTAAAATTCAATGACTTGTAAACGGTAACAGCTATTTAAAAAATTTTTGCAGGAGGGTTATGTATAATGTCAGGAGTTTTTTTTATCGCAATTTTTTATTTTAGTTCGCATCTCAAACAATAGGTGGTGCTGACGGCGATTGAAGGGCAGGTGATCAGTGCTGAGTGACGCGTCGACCTGGGCTTCAATCGTCGTCAGCGCCACCTATTGTTTGAGATGCGAACTAAAATAAAAAATTACGGTAAAAAAACTCCAGACATTATACATAACCCTCTTGCAAAAAAATTTTTAATAGCTGTCACCGTTTGCAAGTTATTTAATTTTAAAATCCATCAGTCATTTTTGGGACACTCGGTACATGGGCCTATGAGGTACGAGACCACCCAATAATTTTGAACCCTAGCATGGCCAGTTTTCATTGTTCTATTTAGTTATTTATTTCATTATTTTTTTATCATTCATTTTTCTCCCTAGACCAAAATTTATTTTGTCAATGACCATGTGTTTTAATTCTCAAACTGACATCCATAAATCCCAAATAACTGAAATGTCTATGTTTAACTTTCTGCTATTTCAATTTGTAGTCATATTCATACTATAATGATATTACAATAAATATTAGAGTCTTTATAAGGAAAAATGCATGAGAATATAATGTAATAAAATTGCAACTTTATTAAAAGATGATAGCTTGACTTCAAATTCTCATCTTTCACCATTTGCCCATCCTTCAAAAAAAAAACTAATTGGTCGTAACCATTTTTCCAAAATTTTTTTTGAACCCACCCAATATTTTTGAGCCAACTTAATATTTTTCAAAAGTTGTCGCCACTGCATAGAAATGTAGTTGATACAAAAAAAAAAAAAAAAAAAAAAAAAAAAAAACTTTTTTCAAAAGTTTGTTGTTCCAGTCAATTCTAGGTCGTAGTGGCACAAGCTAAAATTATTGCCTGTGTTGTAGGATCAGAAATTGTCACAATTGATTCGCAGCAATTACTTTTATAATTGGTTTATTATATCTTAAAATTGCATAGAAATCGTAATTTAGCAAATTTGTAGAATGCCTTTAGCTGTTTCCGATCGCTTTACGACTTTTAAATTTTTAATTTACTTTAGACTATTTGTTCTTAGAGGATACTTATATTTTATAAGTAACTGTTATGCCATATTGAAATGTTATAGCCTATTTAGTATCACAGCAGTCGCAATTTAGAATGTTTTTCACTTTTTCTAATCTCTGATGGTATAGTGGAAGGCATATAAAATAATGTTTGAACAGGTTCTATAACCATCAACTTGCAACCATTATTTTTTTTTAATTGGTTTCGTACTTCATATGAGGCATAAAAAAAAATTTAGAACAATTTTAGAACGCCTTTTGTTCACTTCATCCTTTTAAATTTGTATTTTCTTTTGAATGTTCTTAGAAAGCGTTTGCATCTTTTAAGTAATTATCATGCCGAATTTCAAAATACACTTCAGTTGTATAAAAAACGCAACTTAAAACATTTTTAACTTTTGTAGCCACTAGATAGTCGTGGCAACAACATAAAATATAGTGTATATTGAAGCAGAGACTGTCGCCATCAATTTTCAACCATTACTTTTTTGAAATCTGTTTGATACTTTCTGAATGCAAATTAGAACGTTTTTAGAACGCTTTTCACTTATTTTCACCTCTTTTAAATTTCGAATATTTTTCAAAGAGAGCATTTACTTCATATAAGTAATCATCATGCCAAATTTTATGTTAATTTCTGAGATTGCTCACAAATCGGCATTTTAGAACGTTTTTCGTGCATTTTCATAGTTTTAAAATTTTGTAGACATTATTTATTTCTAATAAGTAACTACCATGCTAATTTTCATGTATCAATCCTTTCAATAACACAAAAATCGCATTTTAGAACTTTTTTTGCTTCTACACCCCCTTTGGTATGGAGTTAAGTGACATAAAATACAGTCTATCTTGGGCAAAGGCTTTCAGGATCATTTTCACAACTTATTTTTTAAATCGGTTCGGAATCTAAATCGCAATTTCGACCTTTTTTTTAACAATATTTTTTCTTCATTTCTCTTCGCCTTTTTAAATTTCGATTTTTAAAGGAAATATTCTTAATAATAATATATATCCTATAAGTATTTACCATGCCACATTTCATGTTTATAAATACTTCTGTAACAACAAGAAAAAAAAAATAACTGCAATTTAGAACTTTTTTTTTTCAACTTCGAGGTGGTAGTGAGTTCTACATAAAACAGAGCCTATATAGGATTAAGGAGTGAAGAAACATCATTTAGAAACCATTATTTTTTAAATTGGTTTCATACTTCCTGAGATTGCGTAAAAATCGCAATTTAGAATGATTTCGTGCGCATTTTCATCCCTTTTAAATTTCGTATTTTTTAGAAATGTTCTAAGAGGACATTTATATCTTATAAGTATTTTGCATGCCAAAATTCATGTTTTCAAGTTTTTCAGTAACACAAGAATCGCATTTCTAGTAGATTTTTTGCTCCGGTACTCCTCTTTGGATTAGTCGCATCCATATAAAATATAGCCTATATTAGAGCAAGGACTGTCACCATCATTTTGACATCATTTTTTTTTTTTTTTTTTTTTTTTTTTTTTTTTTTTTTATCGCAATTTATAATGTTTTTAGAACCTTTTTCGTGCATTTTCACCCTTTTTAAATTTCATATTTTTTAGAAAAAGTTTTTATAGACCATTTATATCTTATAAGTTATTTACATACTAAATTTCCTGTTTCTCGGCCCTTCAGTAACACAAAACCACATTTTTAGTACGTTTTTCGCCTCTGCACCCCCTCTGCGTTACTGGAATCGATATAAGATAAACCCTATGTTTGATTTGGATTGAACACTATCATTTTGATACCATTACTTTTGAAATTGGTTAGGTAGTTCCGGAGATTACTCCTTATAAATAAGCAATAAGCCTAATAAACTGCTATTATGGTTTTCAAAGCTTTCATCTTACACCTTTTAGCAATCAAAAGGAGTATATTATAACAAGATTTTAATGTGTTATACTCGTATATTTAAAAATATCTTTTAAAAGAACGCATAATTTTCACAGAAGAAAAATATACGCATATAAAGAAAAATAATCGCAACTTTAAAATTTCCAAAGACCAAGAATGTGCGTAAAAATTATATTGAATCGAGAGAAAATTTATAATGTTTCCGCTCTAAAGGTCATGTATGTGTACTCAAGAAATGAAGAATAATTTGAAGTTATGTTATCCTAGAAAAGGGCTTTTTTACATTTTTCTTTTTCGACAGCTTTTTTATATAAGACTGTATTCTTCTGTATATATTTCACAACTTATTTTCACAAGAAATGCTACTGTTTAAAAAAGAACTGAAATTGACATTCTAAACAAAAAGAATATTTCTTGTCTTGCTTCGCTTTCTGTTTTAAGTCCTTATAATATGTAATGTTCTAGTTTTTATATATATATATATATATATAATGTGAATAATGTTATTAAACGTTTTAATACCAAATATGTTTTTCGAAGTTAAATAAGAGCGCAACGGCGCTATTTAGCTGGCACTATATCGTTTAACGTCAACTTACGCAGTATACTGTCTATTTTTAACTGGATGTTTACTGCCTTATTCGTAACCATGGAGTAACTCGAGCTTTAATTTTAATAATTATCAGAATTATGGCTCAAATTACTGCGTGGTTACAAGTATGAAAATAAACATACAAGTAACAATAAAAAACAAACTGCATAGTTTGAAAGACTATGAGAATAATTTAATAATGGAGTTTCAGATCACTAAATCATATAATGTTAATTTTAGCAAATTCTTCCTAATTAATCTGTCGACATATGCACCTAATTTTGTAACGTTAGCACACGTATGAATAAACTTAACCTCATTTTGTCTACCATTATATTTTTAATTTAATACTTTTTAAAAACGAACCTACTGTATTGTAAAATGCATCAGTATTACATTTTTAGGTAAGAAATTTCCTCTATACTCTTGTCGCTTTTCATTTTATTAGGGTTAAAAAAACAGTTTTTTTTTCATTCATTTACATTATTTTCATCATTTGCATTCATTTTCATTATTTGCAAATGCTCCTCTGTGATTGGTGTTTACCTTTCAGCTAGCACCACCCGTCGCATTCTTCGTAAACTCTACTCTCTATCTTTCTGTTAATTGGATAATTTGCATTCGGTTAATAACGGGCTTTTATTTCTAGTTCGAAACGCAGTCCTGTGTGTTTTTTTTAATCGTATTTTATACAAAGAACTGATATTTAATTATATGAAATATTCCTTGTAATTCCGTTTATGTCATCTTTTTGTCATTTTTTTTTTTTTAATTCTGCTATGAATATCGAATTAAAATAAGCTTTAAAATTACGACACTTAAGGGTGTTCTCAACTGCTCCGCTCAAAAAGCGCAAAACGTTTTGACGCATTTTCAAATTCATTTTTTAACGGAAAGATATAAAATTGGACTGCCTGACTATGGAAGCGACTTCAAATTAAACTGAATTTTCCATTTTATGATAGTTAAATTACCTATTCAGCTCTAAGCTATTTCGATCACATGATCTGTCGTTTTTCTCTTGCTTTTCGACCGGTTTTTCTACTTTCGTCGAGAAATATGCTCAAAAACGTCAACTTTGAAGACTTGTTATGAAAGATCTATTGTGTTTAAAAAAAAAAAAAAAAAAAAAAAAAAAAACAGAAAATTGAATGAAATTAGATAGTTTCTGAATAACAATTCCTGCTATTTTCATGCATTTCTGAGCAAAAATAAATTAAAGTAAATGTCTCAAAATTTCCCTTTTTGATTTAAGAACACCCTTAACATAGAAAAACTTTAAATTAATAATGAAACATATCGTTACTTTAAAATTTTGAAGAAATAAAAATCAAAAAAAAAAAAAAAAAAAAAAAAAAAAAAAACTCCATTAACTCTAGAGAAATTCATAATGTTTCTTTTCTATAGGTTATGTATACATACTTATGAATAATGTAATATAATCTCATCTTAAAAAAAAATAAATTTAAAACTTTTCCTTTTACGATAGTCTTATTATATTAGACTCTATTCATGTATATTCTTGTATTCCCTAAAAAAATATTTTCATGAGAAATACTGTATTAAAAAAGACAAATAAAATTGTCAATGTCTCAACCAAATGTCTTTTTTTCCCCCTACATTTCGAGCTAGACATTATTTCAGACAGAACGTAGGAGTCCAATATATCATTAAAAAAGAAAACGTATTTTAATTTTAACCTGTACTCCATCGCACACACTATTTGACAGAAAGAATTTGAATTTTATTTTTACCATCATAGCTTTTCATATATATATATATATATATATATTGAAATGAATTGAAATATATTTGCGTGCAATTAAATTCTTTTCGAAAGGATGATTTTAATAGCTTTTTGAGAAAGTTTTTAGAGTTTTGTGATCGCTATAATTGCAAATGAGCTATTCATCAATAAAGTGCTTTTAAAAATATGTCACATTTTATAAAATTAGATGACAAATTGCTTTGTAGATAATGATGAATGAAATAATACAGATAATTTTGATGGTTAAATGTCAATTTCTGTTTAAAAGTTAAGATAACCGGCTATGTTCCGCGACATTTTTTTTTAAACTCTTCTTTGGACACCATTTTGGGGTATTTTTAGTGTATTCTAATACGGAATAAAGAAAATTGTGAAAAAATGTATAATATATATGCAATTGGTCATTTTTTATCATTTATTTTTATAAAAAAAGATCCGGCTTAAAAAAATAGATAAAGAAATAAAGAAATAAAAAATGCATATAACACAAATCTTTTTTTCCACATACGCATATTAGACACTCATGAGAGTAGAATAAACTGAAAACTAATTAATGTAGAGAAATCTAAAAGAAATACAGCTGATTTGCAATTACATTGAAATTTTCAGTAATGTTACACGTGTAATTCTTCATAAAAGTAGCTATTTATTAACAAATAATTCAATTAGAGCTAATTCTTTTGTTAATTACAGATTTATTAAAAACCATTATGAAAAAGCTACTCAAAAAATTACATAGTTATACGATAACAAAATTTTGAGTTAGAACAATAATGGATTTTTTTCGATGAAAATCTAATTTTTCAGAAAACGCATTGAAAGTTTTCAACTTCGGTTTAAATCAAAATCGTCAGCTTTTTATTTATTTATTTATTTATTTATTTTAATGATTGTTGGAATTAAAGTTTTGAAATTTCGTGATTCTAAAAATTTATTTCGAAAAATCGTTAAAGTATGGTACTGTAATATGGTACTGTAAGTTGAAAAACTCGTTTCCTGCAAGTAATCTAAAACAAGAAAGATGTTGAATCATGTATTCTTTACAATCAGAACACAAAATATTCACTGATCGAAACTCCCGTAGAACATTTTTACAGCTTGCCTAATAAGTAAACCGTTCACCGTATAATTCTATCGATCTTTGTTTTTAAGAAATTTAATTTTGAAACCAGGGTCAAATTCGCTAGACATCTTGTATTTTCACGTATAACTACTGATATAGTAAAGTCAATTATTGTTATTGAGTAGCAATGGCCCTGTGACTCACTATACGTATTCCAACCAGGTCTTATTCTAATTCGAACGGTGGTGAGCGAGGACCGTCCTATCGACTAAAACAATAAGTACTTATTATCGATTATGTTCGTGCATCAATAACAGCCACAATCGCAGACTGCACTAAATTCGTTCTTAAAGACTCGTTCTCAATGCATCTAAAGCATATTTAACTATCACGGACTCGAGAAGAGCTAGACTGACAGATACTTTTGTTTTCATCAATTAATTCTTCAATATACTATTATTGTGTATTATGACAATGGTGTTATACTTTTAGTAATGGGTTGTACTAATCTAATATGATATAACGATATAGGACTTATACCATAAGTATTGCTTATATTTTATATCGTCATGTAATAATAGTATGCAAGGGAATTTTGTTTCTACGGATCGACCTAAACCGACTTTCGATAATCATATTTTCGGTTGAAAAAGAAAGCAAAAATATCCTAAATATTTTAAAACAAACTAATGCATACATAAATATATGTAATTATTAATGAATTATACATGTAATAATATGACCCAAGTTGGCTCTCTATGTTTCTGACAAAATATTTTATTTTCCAAAATAAAATAAATTATAATTCATTCGTCTATGAGATACAGAATGTGTTTCTAACTATACGAATTCAATGTAATAAAAATATTTTTTTTATGCATCCATACCTTGACCGATTTTTTATTATGTTATTTTAAATGGTCAATTGTCATGCAAGATATTTCTCAAAGAGTATTCGAAACACTTCTGCGGTTTCAAACTAAACATTTTCAATTACTATAAAGCCTGCAGCTTTTAATGAGTACATGAAAGGAGTCTTCAAAATTTAACATATGTGCATTATTTGCTTTATAATTTTCACTTAAGTCTTGAGTCAGTCACTGTCATGATTAATAATTATAAACAATGAAGTTCATATCAATAAATAAAGAGTGTCCCATATAAGTGGACACAGATCAAACAGATGTTGAAAATTTTCGAGGGAAGATAGTTAATTTTTGGAATACAGACAGTTTCAGTCCTGCAGAATGTTCGCCGAAATTCTGATTTTGAACCGAAAACAAAATGAAACAGAATTTTTGATTCATCTTTACTTTTTTTTTTTTTTTTTTTTTTTTTTTTTTTTTTTTTATGAAGCAAATATTTTTTTTTAAATCTTCAATGAACCCTCCGGTACCATTAATATTGCCGTGTGTTTTGTATATGGTGCGTTTTCTACTTTCTACCTATTTACAATATAATATAAGTGCTGCTATAGTAAAGTCAATGATTGTTATTCAGTAGCAATGGCGCTGAGGCACACTATGCGTTTTCCCACCCGATCTTATTCAAATTCGAACAGGGGTGAGCAAGCACCTTCATATCGACTAAGACAATAAGTACTTATTATCGATTATGTTCGTGAATCTATAGCAGCCAAAATTGCGAATTGTAATAAATTCGTTCTTAAAACTCGTTCTCAATGCATCTGAAGCACATCTGAATATCATGGACTTACAGAAGAGCTAGGTTGACAGATACTTTAGTTTTCACCAGTTAATTCCTCAATATACTATTATTGTATATTATGACAATAATATTACATTATTAATAATGGGCTATCTTATCTAATATGATATAACGATATAAGCCTTACACTATAAGCATTGTTTATATTTGTGTCTTTTCTCCTTTCTACCTATTTACACGTAGGATACAATCGCTAATATAGTAAAGTCAAGGATTGTTATTCTGTGGCAATGGCTTTGAGGCACACTATGCGTATTCCAACCAGATCTTATTCTAATTCGAACGGTGGAGAGCGAGCACCGTCATGCCGATTCAGACAATAAATGCTTATTATCGATTATGTTTGCGAATCCATAGCATCAGCCACAATCGCAGACTGTAATAAATTCGTTCTTAAAACTCGTTCTCAATACATCTAAAGCACATCTGAATATCAAGGACTTAAGACTAGCTATGCTGACAGATACTTTAGTTTTCATCAATTAATTCCTTAATACACTGTTATTGTATATTATGACAATAGTATTATACTATTAATATTGGACTGTACTAATCTGTTACGATAAAACGATATAGGTCTTATACATAGAATAAGACCTATGTCGTTACATTATATTTAGATAAGCATTCTTTATATTTTATATCGCTATGTAATAGTAATATACAGACTGGTATAAAAGTAATAAATTGGTAGAATCGTGATTTAATAAATTATTAACTAATAATAATAGTGTAAAATTTTAATGAATTTTTAACAGTGAAATTACTCGTGAAATTATTTATTATTTAATAAGTGAATTATCACATTGCTATCTAAGTACTCTATACAAGTGCTCTATCATTAAAGCAATGAGGACGATGCCCTAATTAACATTTCTCGCTGACATATGTTAGTTAGGCCGCAACTACAGCACAAGATGAAACGTCTACATTAACGCGCAAACCTGTGGCATAACATGAGACACAAATGAGCCCAGCATCGATGAACATATATACAGAGTTATCGCTGTCGCTCGCCATTGCGCCAAATTGCGACTAAATTCTTTATTGGTGAGTAAACAAGAGATTAGATTTGCCAAATTGCTAGTACTCAATTTTTGCTTTTTCTTTCTTTTCTTTTTTCATACATATGCATACATACATATTATTATTAATATAATTGTAGTGGATAGTTGAAATTAAATTAATAACAATCGTTGTTGCAGTTATAAAAACTTAGGTTATTTTAGAACATATTGAATAAAAGGGAGTACATTAAAGATAATTTTTTTGTGCTACACAGCGAATCTATTTGGCTAATACTTTTTTCATTTGTCGAATGTTTTTCATTTTAAATTAGCCAAATTACTAACGTTGGTCAAATATCAACGAGAACACTACATATATATAATGTGTTACAATTGTGAATGATTATGTATGTGTTGTAAGACTTATATTGTTATATCATATTAGATTAGTTTAAATCCCATTATAATATATAATATTATTGTCATAATAAACAATAATAAATTATTGAGGAATTAATCGATTGACTCATGTTTGAAAGGGTCATTTTTCTCAGAGTACCGAAAAATTGGAACCACAAAACACTTCTTTGTTACACATAGGTTTCCAATACATTATTGCACAATATTAACTATAAATATAATTAACCAATGAACATACATGCTTCTTCAAATAAGCTATTTAAAAGCAAAATATTTTTAAATTAAACCCGTTCATAACACATTTTAAACGCACTATTCTTTTTAATGAAATTATTGGAAATTCTTGTTGATTTTGACATCATTATGATATCGAAAATAACAACAGCAGCATTAATAATAACCAGCATAGCTGTCAGGGAATAATTCACTTATATTAACTTTTTTATTAATAAAAAATATATAATTAAAACACCATTTAATTTAATTGTATTACTTTTAAACATTAATAATAAATAAACATACAATGTTTCTTTAAATACGTTATTTAAAACTTAAATTGTTCATTTTAAACTCCCTATTCTTTTTAAATTTGTTAGTTATTGTTGTTTGAGTTATTGTTGTTTATGATTATGAAGCTGACATCGAAAATAATAATAACAGCAAAATAATAACACAATAGCCAGTATAGTTTTTACAGAATAATCCATTCTTTTTACTTTTTTTTTATTATTGAAAAATATAATTAAAAAACCGTTTAATTTTATTTTTGTTACACAAAAAACGAATGAACGTACAATACTTTTCGAAAAAGCTATTCGAAACTCAAACGATTTTAAAATTAAATACGCACATAATTCATTTTAAACTTAATATTCGTTTAAATGGAAGCTCAATTTGTACCAATAAAGCACTTCCACAAATATGCATATTTTAGAAAATTAAAATGCAAAGCTCTTTATATAAGTTGATTATAGAAAAATGCGAACGTATTGAAAATGGCAGGCGGCCAAATCCCTTTTTGAAAACGCAGCCTCTGAGATATGAATTTCAATAAACTTTTAAAGTACTATTTAAATTCCATTAAAGAAATAAGCAAACATTTGATGTGACTCCGAGTACAATTTAGATTGTCTCTATTGATAAATGCAAGAGAATCTATACGCCGCCGGTCTCCGTTTTGAGTCCTGTTTTAAATGAAAACGCGTACAAAAGTTTCCGATAGAGTTGTGAAGAAGTTAAAGAACTATTATTTTATAGAACTGATACTTAAGATAGTGGCAATAATTTTTACATAATAAGCGATTTTTTTTAATTGGTCTCAAAAACTCATGAAAATCATATAGGTTCTGCTTATAATACGGCGCAGGTGGGTTATACATGATCTGAACAAGAAATTTCTATTTAAAATCAACCCGACTGATACACTACATTAAAGAAATTGCTATTAAAGAAATAAACAAGCTTTTGATGTGAATATAATATGATTCGAAGTATGAATTACATTGTCTCTATTGACAAATGCAAGAGAATCTACGCTGGTCTTTTAAGTCCTGCTTTAAATGATAATGTGTACAAAAGTTTCCAATGCAGATGTGGAAAAATATAAAAACAATTATTTAGTAGAACTGATGCATAAGATTAGAGGCAGTAATTTAAATTTTTATGTAATTTTTTTTTTTCATTGGATTCAAAAAGCCCTGAAAATGATATAGGTTCTGCCTAGAATATGGCGCAGATGGGTTATACAATACCTGACCTGAACAGAAAGTTTCTAATTAAAGTCAACCCGACCGATACATTGAAAAACCTGTTTTTACAAAATGACTATTTGTGAGTCGGTCAGACTGTCAGTCTGTCTGTCTCTCGATATATGACAAAACGCTCTATCTCAAGCTACGTGGGCGCTCTATCTGAAGAACTAATGAACAGAGTTTCACAAAACCTTAAATTCTTTTAGACCTTTGTATAAACTAGATCTGATTAGTTTTTGGATAATAGAGCTCAGCAGATGGCGCTATTTTTCTGTCAGTTTTACAATTTCAATAGCTTTAGCTATATCTCAAGAACTAGCCGACGTATTTTCATAAAAATTCAGATTCCTTTAGTATTTTATATAATATGGTGCTAATTACCTTTTCAGGATTTTTCAGAAAGTATTAACATGTATAAGATAGAAGAAAGTTTTGGGATTGCCACATCTAACTAGTTATGTAATTAACATAAAAAAATTGGACTTGGAGAATTTTTTTTATCTTTTTAAAATATGGGAGTAATAAAATTGTTTTACAACATGACTCGAATATATTGGTCTTTATACATTATTGTTTGTCATTAATATCACAACCACCACCACAATCATAATCTTTATGAAAATAATTATCATTAAAGTTACTGTTTCATAACGTTAACATTAAAATTTAACGATGCGTTTCTATAAGTTCACATTACTTATAAGCAAACTGGACAATTGCACATGAAATCGTTACTGTAAAATTTTATCTTGATTTTTTTTTTTTTTTTTTTTTTTTTTAAGTCACAATGTTACTAAAAAGTTTGTACACAATATTGAGTCGGTAAAAACTAATCAAACATTAAAATTAAATCAAAATTCCGTTTAATTTTACTTGCTACTACTGTTTAATTTTACTGCTACTACTTGCTACTACTGTTTATTAAAAACAGTAGTAGCATTCATAGTAATGACTATTAGTACATTAATATTATTAGTAATATTGCTATTACTCCATTACCATTTAAAAAATAAAACCCAGATAGGAAAATACACGATACAGAATGGCGTGACACCATGGCAGAAAAAACAAAGCAAAAACAAACAGTTCATTTTCACATGAAAATGTATCACATTTCGTTCCAAATACCTCCAGTCTCAGAAAGATAATTACTTAGTAAGTCTTTGATCTCACGGCAGCTAAGTCATCTGATTATTCAATGGAAAAATCCACATTCTTATTTTTATCTAGTGATAATATATTTACTCGCATATTTTTGTATTTTTCTGGTTATTTCGATGGAAAGCATAATTTAGGCGATGGTCTCGTTTTGATTACTTAACATAAATACAGTCCATTCTTCCTAATTGCTTTGAATTATTTAACTATTGACATGCGTCAAATATTTAACGAGTCATTTTCAAAATAATAATAATAATAATAATAATAATAATAATAATAATAATAATAATACATATATTTTTAAATTCTTATATTCTATCTTTACAAGAAGAGAGTATTGTATTTGTGAAAATTTCCGAAATCCGGTTTTCGACAGATTTACACATTTTAGAGGGGGGGGGGGGAGGTGGTCAGAGAACCCGAAACATATATTTTTACAAAATGTCTGTCTGTGAGTCTGTCAAGATGTGAGGATGTCTGTCTGTCTGTCATGTTGTCTATATATGACAAAAATTTTGTGAGCACTCTCTCTCAAAGACTAATGCACGGAATTTCACAAAACCTCAGATTCTGTTAGACCCTGATATAAACTATATCTGATTAGTTTTTGGTGTGCATCGCTTAACAGGTGGTGCTGCTATGCTGCGTTATTCACAGTTTCCACAATAGCTAGAGCTCAAGAACTAGTGCATGGATTTTCACAAAACTTTAGATCCGAGATATTAGCAGGCCCAGCTCGAATAATCGAGGTTGTATCTATACTAATAAAATCCGTGCGCCTCTGTCTGTCTGTCTGCTTGAAGCCGATTACAGCTCGCAACGCGGGCGAGTTGGAAGTCGCGAGAGGTGTCTTTCGATTCGAAAAATACTGGGAAAGTCATTTCGGGCATTTTCGAGACCGTAGGACCAAAATTAAAAAAGTTATGAATTAAAATCCGGTCGGGAATCGGAACGGAAAACGTCTAATTTCCCAAACGGAGCTCAAACAGAGCTCTGAAGCAGAACACTGCGCCACCTTGCGGTGAACGACCTGAACTTTTCCCCTTTGACTAAAAGAAGAAGCATCCGAAAACCTCTTTTTTCTCCCGGGAAAACGACTTTTTCTTTCGTTTCGGTTCTTTGAAAAAGAACTAATTGGTAAAAAATGTTAAACACGGTTTATTTTCATACTTTTTTTTTTGGTAGCATACACAAATATTGTGTAACCTAAGATTTACGCGATTAATACTAATTTTTGTTAGTACAAACGGAAAACGAGCTGCCAAAATTATTTGTTAGTTATGTTGTTTGTGATATTTTAATGAAATTACTTATTTTTTTTTAATAGCAGTCTTTTGCAGTTTTTAATACCGAAACTTTTTTTGCGCGTTTTTTCTTAAACCATCATACAGACAGTTTTTAAAGTAGATAAAACTGATTACATATTCAGAATCTGCGTAAAAGTCTGCTTCTGATAAACCAAAAAATACGAGAAAATGTCTTATGGGCGCGCAGCGCCAACCGTGTAAAACCAAATATTTTTAACGGGACGATGGCGACCATGGCGCGTAGCGCCGGTGGGTGGTAGGCCGGTGGGCCGCCTTTGCACGGTGGGCACGTAGCGCCCACTGTGCGAAATCACATATTTTTAACGGGATAATGGGCGCATAACAACCATAGCTCTTTAATTTACTTTTTTTGCGCTTGAGGATTCGAACTCCAAGACTTGCTTATTAAATGAATTTTTTTGCTTATTATATACTGCTTAATATCGAGGTTCGTTTGGAAAAAGTGGCCCAGCTAGCGGGCGTAGCTCGCTAGTTGTATATTAAAATCCGTGCATGTATCTATGTAACTTCAGAAACTTGGGAACCACAGGGCACAGGACTAGGAAATTTGGCACGCGGGTTGCTGGTAGGGGGTTCATGAACGACTGGGGCCAAAAAAATTCAATAATTTTAAATATATTTTTTTATTTTAAGTTTTTGACGAATTTTTGTCTTTTTTTAATCTGCAACTCGTAATCGCATGAGTTCTAATCAGTTTTAAATGTTTATTTCAGTGTGAGATATACATATTAATACGCCACGCTGCGATTCTGAAAGCTATAGCGGGTACCTCGCATGCAAATTATTATAGATTATTTAATTTCGTTAAATTATAAATATTATTTAAAAAAGCAATATTTTATCGTAAACTCCAACAAAACTTTTTATTCCATTTATTCGCTTATTACAAAGATATTGTTTTCTCGTCTGCTGCCATAGCAACAGGATAAATTAAATTTCTTTTAGAAAAATATCTTTCGAAATCGAATCTTCCGTACTACGCATTTCTTGTGCTTAGAACGGGTTTAAAAGCTGGTGTGAGATTAGTTTTTAATAACTATCAAGCATACCAAACGTATTATGTACTTATTGTTTTCAGATGTAATCTGCAATTGAAAAAAATAACAGATTTCATATTTATTTCAAAAAATATTTATTTGAAAATGTACCTTTCAGTGATATTGATCGTGATGTAACTTCGTCCAAATTTAGAGCAACAAATCCAACATTTTTTAAGTTCACATTATACTTGCGATTTTTCCTAAAACATTTCAAATAAGAACAAAAAAGCGAATAAAAAATCACTTAAAATGCATTAAAATTATCTCTCGTTTTAAAAATGCTTAACAGAAAAAGAAAAATAAACAGTTGAAGAATTTGGTATAAAATAAAAGAGCGCGTGCTTACAAAACTTTCTAAATTAAAAAAAAAAAAAATTACAATTCAGAATTTTTCTAAAAAACACAAAAAATAAAAATCACTTGCTCTACTTGTTCACGATTTAACTTCACGCATTTATTTTTTTCACAACCCCCAAAGGACCCTAATTCTAATGCAATTTCGGAAGCATCCCTCTTGCAAAATTCACCTGTGAATAAAAGATGGGCAATACCAACCTTTTTTTAAGGGCTGCCCTTACTTTCTGAGGCAGGTGGAACCATCTATTGCGGAAGAAACACTAAATTTTATCGCTCTTTTTATATAGCTTTTCTCGCCCCCCACCGGGTGGTCTTTTATCTTCTGTTATGATGTTGAGAGGGGGAGGGAGGGGGAGGGGAGAAGTCAGAAATACGTATGCGCCTTTTTATGCTTCTTGTGGTTATTTGAGGAATTTTAAGATGTATCGACAAAGAAAAAGGGCTGCAAGGGTCGGCGGTTGCGGTTAAGATGTTATTTTTTAAAATCGACGAGTTCGAATCAAAAAGAATTAGAATTAACCGTTTCAAAGAAGAAAAATTAGCATGAAATTTTCTTGTGGATAGAATTCCAGAGGTTTAGGAAGTAGTAATTTTACGTGGAACGCTGAGGAATTGTTGAAATACGTGAATTTATTTTCTCGGAAAGTTTTTAAGATTTCGGCTTTTGTTGTCACGTACAGTTTTTGTTAACATTTTTTGACAATCCATCGTTAATTTTTCCAATTATATATGAATAACGCATGATTATTTTTAACACAAATATTCTAATTGGTAAATAATTCACATCAGTTGTAATTTTCCCGTGATAATATACGAAATACTGAGACAATTATAACCTAATTAGGACAATATATTGATCGTATTATCTTAGATGAGTTCCTACACTCTTAAAAAAATTTTCTTCACTTCACGCAAAATCTACTGGCAGCAGTGTTGTCGGTACATTTCTTTTAATTGACGAATATCCTTTTTTTTCCCCGTTCCAAGAGATAAAATATCTGTCAATGGAAGAAAGTCGAGAAAAAACAAAAGCGGCAGACGCTGGATTAGAACCAGCCACTTTATCAACCTCACCACCTCAGGCAACACTGTTTTTGTTATATTCAAACAAATTCGCACGATGGTAATCAATGATATAAAATCAGTTTTTTTAGTGTATAACCAATCAAAAAATCGTGTGTAATGTGGATGTTTGAAGTGTTAGTAAAAATTTATTAAAAACATTCAAAAATGTAGAGTCAGCTCCAAAACGATTTAGAGATATAAAATGTCTTAGATAAATTTGGAGGATAGGCACGGTTTAGTAATCAGATAACTAGATAATCCCTCACGGGTATTAAGGATCCTGTCCCTGCCCGCGGAGAACTCGCGAGCTAATGCTATTCTTATAGGGTGGCATTTTTATAATAACTCTTTCACATTTTTACATTTTTAATTTTTTTTTCTTTTATTGGATAGCTAAGGTCCCTCTCAAGTGTTGTGAGATAATGCAACATAAATAATCCCTGAAGTAAAATATTCGAAGAAATTATAACTAATTTTTGTGTCATTTCTCGTATATAAGAACTGACTTCGTACAAAGAATGAACAATACATCTACATCTGAACAGGTGTTTGCGGTTTCGACCAACCCATCTGTACATGTATTCGAGAGAAGTTCCGTGTTGTTGATTGACTTTTGGACCGTTAAAAACTTCATATATTTTAATCCAGATCTCTGTTTTTATTCTTGTCGGGAAGAACTTATTTCTGTTCTCTCGACGTATTAATTTTAATTATCATATTATTCAAGAAGATATTATTAAACGGATTTCCCTGAAAAGAAGACAAATTCTCTTTAACCCTTTTTTACAGTATTAATTTTAACTGTTTTTTGTTTATCGATTTAGATAGCTGAAATGACGTATATAGATTGCAGTGGTGGTCATAAGATTGTGAATGTGCGTAGCCAACCTCTGGGATTGTAAAGGGGGACTGCGCTACTGAGTAAGGTAAGAAAGTTATTTATTTTCTTCTTGCCTATTATTTCTAAAAGATAAACGTTGATATATAAATATCACATGAATCTGTAGTACATTTCATAAAATATATATGTTGCAGCCAATACCCGAAATTGGCCAATTCTAGAACTGGCCGGCTAATTCTCCAACTAGCCAGCAACGTTAAAAAATGAGTGGCCAATTCTAGAATTGGCCAGCCAATTCGCGAACTGGTCAGATGTATTTGGCCAATTCGCGAACTGGCCAGATGCGATTGGCCAGTTCGCGAAATAGATATGGGTGATTCTCAAAATAGGGGACAATTTCAAAAATGAAATCTTAAAAAAATTACTGTTAGCAAAATTTCTGAAAAAAAAAATGTGTTGTTAATATAGTATTAGGTATACTTTACATGTAGTCAGTAGAGCTAAATATTTAAAAATTAACTTTAAAAAAAATAATTAGTATTTTTTGAGCCATGCTAATGACAAAACAAATTGTATGGAATAAATATATTAAGAAATTTTTATTTTCTTCCTGTTTAAATATTTTTTTCTACGTTTATTAGCCTTCCTTTCCAACAAATAGCTTCCATTTTTACATATATACATATAAGGAGAATAAAAACATTACCAAAGAGCAAACTTTGTTTACATGAACAACATTCTGACACTAACTCTGTAAGAAGCTGTCTTAGTGATTTTCTGACAGATTTAATGCATATTATAGGGATCATAAATGCAATACCTAAATTTATATGTAAAATTAAACTTTAAAAAGGATACAATATAAGTACTGGTTACATTTATGCACATAAGAGTCTTTAGCATGGACAGAAAAACCATGCTAATGACACTGATATTTGTCCATGCTAATGACAAATTTTAATTTAAATAAGATTATGAGCCATAATATAATCACAATGCAATAGTCCTTTCTGGGGCTTTTTAAAACACAAAAGTTCTATGCAAATAAGTAAAATAAAAATTTTAACTATAAAATAACCATGAAAATTATTATCCATTCTAATGACATACAATTGATGTACTCGCCTAATATTCAACTTCTATTCTTAAAATACAATACATGCTTCTATTTTCAGGCTGGAATAAAATGGCTACTTGTTGCCATGGAGAAACTTTATATTTTCAAAGTATTGTCATATGTGAAAATGAAATTTTGATTAATAAACAGCTGTTATAGTATGACCTTGTTTTGAAAACAGAATATGGAGGACAAACTTTAATTCTCTTTTTATATACTATAATTTTATTTTTAAAAAGAAATTAATTGGATAAATCCTCTCCTTGATTAATTTAAAGAAAGAATATCATTTGTTTTATTTTATAAACATGATATTAACTCTTGAAAAAGCTAGTATATACAAGGCACAGCTGCTACGGACATCCATGCTAATGACATTTTGAACATTTATTCTGTTATTTTAAGGTGTTTTTAACTAAAAAGTGAGTAATTCTTGAGTGCAAATAATGAATAATATTAAGACAAACATATCTAAGTATAAAAACATGACAGAAAACCTCTCAATTTTTTTGTATGCTGAAAGACATAAATTGTCCCCTATTTTGAGAATCACCCATATAAGCACTCGGCTTAATCCTTTCTAACGTAGTTGAAAGTATCTATGAATTCAATAGTCTAGACGTCATCCTGTCCGTGATCTAACTCGAGTAAAGTTTCCGGTTAACTTGTAATTGTCATCGTATTTGGTTTATCAATTAATTTCGATATTGAAAGGGAGTTGTGTACTATTTTTGGTTAATTTAGTTAGGTACACAAAAATATTTTGTTTCAATATAATCAATGGGAAACTTTTTTTACTGTACATTTTAATGTTACATTATCTTAATTACAAAAAAATTGGTACCTATGAATCATAGTTCGGATGTTGGCCAAGGCTTCCCGGCCAGTTCGCGAATTGGCCGGCCAAAACCCGAAATACACTATTCATTTCATGTATTTCGGGTTTTGGCCAGGAAGCTTGGCCAGTTCGGGTATTGGCCGGCTAGTTCTAGAATTGGCCAGGCTCCGGGTATTGGCCGCAACATATACACATTTTTCAAAATCAAGATCACTCTTTGATTACTTTTTCGATTTTGGTCGCAAATATTTTTATAACGTTATTTTCACTTTCAGAACTGGTTCAGAAACTGAAAGTAACTTTATAAATATATATATATAAGAATGTCAAAATACGAAAGAGTTATTAGAAAAATGCCTTTCCATAGGAGTAGCATTAGCTCGCAAGTGTCTTCGCGGGCAGGGACAGGACCTTTAAGCATTACAGCACAATAAAGAGATAATAAAAATTATGGATATCCATAGGTTTAGCATTAGTTCGCGAGTGTCTTCGCGGGCACGGACAGGACCCTTAAGCATTACAGCACTATGAAGAGGTAGTAAAAATTATGGCTCGCCATGGGTTTAGCATAAGCTCGCGACTGTCTTCGTCTGAAAGGACAGAAGCCTTAAGACTCTATTTTGATAAAGCTTACAAGAGAATAAAATTATTATTTACTAGCTAATCTACCCGGCGTTGCTCGGGTTCGTCAAAAAACAGCAAGAATTGTGAAAAAGAAACTTTAAAATCAAAATAAAAATCTCGAAATACTTAAAAATTGTTGTACGAATTTCGTTTAACGTTCATCAAAAAGAGAAGGGCTAGAAAATTGAAACTGGATGCTTTTTAATGTGGAAAAATCTTACAAAATTGCGAAAGCATTAAAATGTTTATAAAAATATAAAACAAAATTCAAAAATTGTATTTCGAAATTTGAATAAACTTAGAGGAAAAGAGGACAGAATTTACATCATTCGGTCGAAAATTGAACGTTTTAAAAATCGAAGCGGATCGCCAAGAAACGTTAACATTGCATCAAAAATGGCAAAAATTTCAAAAATCACGGAACTAAAAATTTACTCTATTTGGATAAAAGTTTTGAATCTAATTAGTGTAATAAAATGGCAAGCAGTGAAATCCGAATAAGAAATTTAAAAAATCGCAATAAAAACCTTTAATGTAGCAAAAATAGCACCGAAGAAAATTTTTCATATTAGAAAAAAGTTTAAAACCAAATTCCTTTTCCGTATAAAAAAAAATCGCCATGCACTCAAACAAACAAAAATAGCTAAAACATTGCATAAAAAATCGCTGGAGATCAAAATAGGAGAGCAAAACAATTACCATAAAGATTAAAAGTTTAAAATTAAATTCCTGTCGGCTAGAATTTTGAAATCGAATTCCTTTGAAAAATGTCAAAAAAGGTGAAAGCCGTAAAATTGCACTGAAAATAGTATTAAAAATCGCAAAATATTAAAAAATCGCTAGGGTAAAAAATTTACTGTTAAAAGATAAAATACTGCAATCAAAAAATTAACTATATTAAAAAAAATGTTTGAAATCGAAATCAATTTCCGAATGTCAAAGAATCGCTACGAAACTTGAAGAATGGCTAAAAATCGCATTGAAAATTGCATTAAAATCGCTAAATATTTGGAAGTTAATGCCTAAAAAACTAATATGAAGGGGGGGGGGGGGTTGTAATCAGAAATTATTTATGAATAACAAAATGTTGACATGGAACGCCGAAAATCCTATTAAATGCTAAAACAGTGCAATCGAAAAATAACTATATTAGGTAAAAAGTTTGAAATCGAAATAGGTTTCCGAATGGCAAAAAATCGCCAAGGAACTGAACAAATGGCTAAATATCACAGATGTCAGCACAGATGTCATATAGGCACCACATTGGCGCGCTATTTTTCTGGCGCCAATTTGGCGAAAATCAATTACGTGCATATATTTTAACTAATTTCTATTATTTTAAAAGGGAATAATCATAAATAAAGTTAATATAGAGTAAAACAATTTATATCATTTAAAAAAAGAAAATAAAATTAAACAAACAGTTTATTAATAAATAAGTAACAATAGCCCGGTTACCATGTGAAACGCATATAATTGCTATTTTGTTGCAACCGCACCAATGTGGTGCGTATACGGCATCTTGTGTCTATTTCTCTGGCTACATCCTCTAATTTAGCAAAAAATTAAGCAATTAAAATAAATTATGAATAAAAGAAATATGATTTAATGGTTAGTTTACATTCAAGGGAAACCAATCTGATCGCTAAGGGCAGCTAGTTTACTGTACTTGGATAAAACACTTTAATCGGAAATCATTTACGAATGATAAAAAAAATCGGCGCAAAGCGTAGAAAATCTCGAAAAATCGCAATTATTATAGATATATGGAAAAATCTACTATATTAGGCTAGGATATATAAGGGTAAAACATTGCAATTGGAAAACTTTCATGAATGGCAAAAAATTGACGCAAAATGTAAAAAATAATTAAAAAAATTGCTAAAAATCGCATTAAAAATTGCTAAATTTCAAAATTCGTAAATGGCAGTTTTTTTTAAAGTAAGGATAAAAATTTGAAATTAAATTCATTTTACAAATTTAAAAAAATAACCATGAAATTCTAAAAACCACAAAAAAATCATTGAAAAAATCATTAAAAATCGCTTAATGTAAATGCATCCCAAGAATAATATTGTAGTTGGGTAAAACATAGCAATCACATTTTTCATGAATTAAAAAAAGTCGACAGAACACAAAATGTATCCAAAAATCGCATTGAAAACAGACAAAATTTAAAAAATGTAGATGGTGAAATTTACTAAATTAGTCTAAAAATTTGAAACCAAATTCCTTTATTAATTGTTTAAACATCACTGTGAGAATCGAAAAAAATTGTACTAATCGCATTAAAAAGTTAATTAAAAATAGCATTGAAAACTGCATTAAAAACGCACTGAAAAATGCACTAAAAATCTCTAGTTAAATTTTAAATCGCAATAATCAGAATTTTCTCAAATGGATAAAACATTCTAATCAGAAATCAGTACTATTTGATTATCCGGTCGGTCAAGAAACTAATCGCCAAACTCTAAGATTAAACGCCAATAATGGCTGATTGTAAATGTCACATTCACTTGACATTAAACACGTTACACATGTTTGTTACGTCATCAAGTGATTTTTACTTCGTTGTTTTATTTGTATTTTATTAATGTTTTTCTAATTTATTTTCCTTACATTATTGAACATAAAAATTACATCAATTTGCATAGTTTGGCGAGTCGTTTGATGATTTATATAATTTGGCGAAATTGATCGACTCCATAATCAAGTATTACACGGAAATCTTTTATGGATGATAAAAAAGCGACGCGGAAAGCGAAAGATCTTTTAAAAAATGCATTAAAAATCTCTAAAATTACATACGATTCAATGATCAATTTTTATTTTTGAATATCAAAAATTACCATTAAACTCGAAAAAAAATCGTTAAAAATCTCTTTGAAAAATGCACTAAAAATCACTAATATTATAAAATAGCAGGGTTAAAAATTTATTCTAATAAAACATTGTAAAACATTGTAATTGGAAATATTTCATAAATGACGAAAATTGGACAAAAAGCGCAAATAATCGCGAAAAATCGCATTAAAAATCGCTGAAATTCATGTATTTTAGCAGACCGCACCGTGTGAAAGGGGCGATTTTCCCGGGCACGGAAATTTAGTTGGCGCCAAATTTATACTACCAACGTCATTTTTTGTCTATCACAAAAAAACTTCGAGGGGGGGGGGGGGTGCGCCAAATTGAAGCTTTGGGTAGGGTGAAGTTTTATTTTCGCATGCTTATGTTGGTAGTCAAATTTTAGTACATTAAACTAAAAGTTTGAGTCAAAATTCCTTTTACTAATATTAAAATACAGCACAAAATACGAAAAAAACATTAAAAATTGCACTAAAAAATTCACTAAAAATCCAAAAGTCATTGCGCGAAATCCCAAATAAATTATATTGAAAAGACAGCAAAATTCATTATATTAGGTTAAAAGGATGAAACCGCATTCTTTTCGCTAATGGGGAAAAACCACCTCGAAACACTATAAAAACCTGCTAAAAATCGCATAAAAATTATATTAAAAAATCAAAAATCGGCCTTCGAGTGCTAAACTTCATATATAGAGGAACTTCCCATCAAAATTTTGTAGCTCTTCGTGCAGCAGTCTCGCCAGGACATCGACGGCATTTAAAAATTTTTAGTATGTACTATAAGCTATCTTAAAGTTTTAAACAGACCTTCTTGTACATTTCCTAATTTTGTTCGCCCCCTCTCCTTTCGAACCCTGAAAAATGTTACACTATTTTTAAATTTTTTTTTATCATGTATTATAAACAATCTTACAGTTTTAAACAAATCATATTGTAAGATTTCCGAATTTTAACAAAATCGCTGTCTGTTGGTTCCATATTCCACCACCAGGGAGCGCACTCTATTCTTATCAAAACTATATCTAAACAAAACTCTGTTAAAAAACCTATCAGGAGATACATTACTCGAGGGGGTGGCGGTCTTAAGCAAGAATTTAAGATAATTGATGAAATTTCTATTAAAAAATAGTGGTACCTAAACTTTTAACATTTTAGGCAGATTTCTCAAAAAAATTCTACCTATCACATTTTTGGGTTCGAATTGTGTTCATGTCCATGGAAATATTTTGTCTTGTTTGGATCCGGTTGCGTTTCTTTGAAATAGTTTTGTCAGATTCAGATTTGGTTCGATTCAAATTTCAGATATTTTTTTGAATGGGAGTTTTAGGTTCGTATCGGGTTCATGTCCACGGAAATTATTTTGTCTTACTCGAATCCGGTTATTGTTCTTTCGAATACTTTGGTCAGATTTAGATGTGGTTTGGGTCAACGTTCAGGATTTTTCAAACGGAGTTTTTCAGGTTTGAGTCGGGTTTATGACCATGGAAAGTATTTTGTCTTGCTGGGATCGGGTTATAGTTCTCTGGAATATTTTTATCGGTTTCAGATTTCGTTCGAGTCATATTTCGGGTTTTTTTAAAAGAAAATAGTTAGGTTCGGGTCAGATTTCATGCCTACGAAAATTATTTTTCCTTGTTTGAATCGGGTTATGCTTCACTTGAACATTTTTGCGGGATTCAGATTTGGTTCGGGTCAGTTATCAAATCCATAGTTTTTTCCAAACAGAATTTTTAGATCAGGATCGGGTTTATACTCACGGAAATTTTGTGTATCACGGATCGGAGTGTGGTCTGTTTTTTTTTCTGGTTGGGATCGGGTTATGTTTAAATTAGTCTAAACATTAAGGTTATAATCAGTTTTGCTACTATTCTTTTTATGGCTATTTCTGATAGATAATTTACTTTGCTATTTGATAATTTATTATGGTGAATGAATCGTTTGCGGATACAAACAATTGTACGCCAAACAGCTATTTTTTTTTTGTTTAAAAAAAATTAAGGCCATATTATAATTTTAAATTGAATAGAACACATTTAAATTTAATCAATGATTAAAAAAATAAACTCATAGAAAAGTGTTGTGTAATGTTTTTTACTGCAACACAGCTAATGACTCATATATTCTAACGTTCGAAATGCCAAAAATATGCGTACAACCATGTAGTAAAAAGAAATTAATAGAGTGGCAGTATAATGTCTTGGGGTGACGCAAAAAAATGTAACTCTAAAATCCGCGACATTAAGTCCAAATAAACCCCAACAAAACCATATGCTTTGAAACTCCGATCGATTCAAACTGGTTTAAACCCGTATTTCTTTGTTTTTGTTTTTTACCTTTTAAACTGTTATTGAATAGATGATTAAAATTTCGTTTAAAAAATAACGTTTTGTGCCATTATTGCCTGTAATACACGATCAAAATGCATGAAAGATACAATTAGATCAATCATAGGCAAGAATTATTTGATTATTCTTATCATATGACTTTGAAATATCAATATAGAAGCATCATTTAAGACTTTGCTCGAAAAATCAACATTCTTTTGTTAATATCTTAAAATCGTCTGCACTCTGAAATCAAGATTTTAGATTAATAATATTATTTAAGTGTTCATGCATGATTTTAAAAGAATCTTTTCATCACTATATTTTATATATTGACATGGAATTATAAATATGTTGTTAAATCATAAACATTTTTCATCTACGTTATAAAGTATTAAAAATTTCTGAAAAAAAATAGAAAACTTTTAGTAATACAATTTTTTACTTCAAATCATATGTTTTGAATATTTTATTTAGTTTTGTTTTGACATTTAATTATTTTTAATTTTCCAATTTCAATTATTTTAAAAGCAAACATTTATTTTAATAAATAATATAATAGAAAAAAACATTTAAAAAAATTGCTATTTCTTCGTAAAATATGCTTCAGCTGTAATTCATTTCTTCCGATCCGTCTTATTAATACAAAATTCCTTCCTCGTGCTTTATTTTGAGACATTAAAATTTCAGCGATAAATGGTTTCATATTGCAAACCTTTTATTTTTTCGGTTTACTTCGCCACCACCTATCTTTTTCCTCCGTGGCTTACAGCAGCTGTCAAAAAAAAAAAAAAAAAAAAAAAAAAAATCCTCATTTAAACTGAGAGTTTGCCAGTCTATGAATTTTAAAGGTCAGTCCCAGTTTTTAAAATTATTTCTGCGAAAATTTTATGCAACCAACCAACCATAGGAGAATGAAAAGGAGTAAAGCTAAAAAAAAGCGATTTTTTATGAGAGTGAGGTTTGGAATTTAATTAATTACTCAGTTATTAAATAGAATTTTGAAATTATGAGCGTCAGGTGCATCAGGACAGATATTGGGCTCTCTCAGAAAAATTTTGAGCTTCGTACGTACCGTAGTTTTCGCTAACTATCGCAGACACACACACACACACAGAGCGATTTGTTATTTTATTAATATAGATATCGGGTAAAATTATTACAGAAAAACATTAAATAACGGGAAAATAGATGATAGAGTAGCAAAAGTAAGTAAAGTAATGAAATAAAAATAATAAATAATAAAATACTTGAAGGAAGACTTATGTAGATATTTATTATTTATAAAAAAAATTATTTAATAAATTTTCTTTTGTTCTAAAATAGTTTATAGATTATGCACCAGACACAAAATATTCTAAAAAGCTATGTAATTTACCATATAAATCTGCACAGATTAAATATGAATCAAAAATGCTTATAATAAAAATATTTTTAAAGAACTTGTATATATCATTTGACAATATCAAAAAGATATTTCGTGTTATTACTACAACTGAAAAGTGAAAACAGTTATAAACAGTAGAAAAATCGTTACTACTTGGTTATCCCATTGACCAATTTCGCCAAATTTTACAAATCGCCAAACTAATAGCCAAATTATCCATATTGACATAATTTTTGTTTTAAATAACGAAAAAACCAATAATTAGCAGAATAATTAATAAGAATACAGATAAAAAGTCAAAATAAAAAATACTTAATGATATTTTAAACACGTGCATTGTACTTAATGTCATTGAATGTGACATTCACGATAATCCATTCTTGGCATTTAATTTTATTGTTTATCGATGGTTTTTTGGTCGATGGGATAACCAATAATTTAAGTCATACGTTTAAATATATATATATATATATATATAGATATATATATATATAGATATATATATATATGTGTGTGTGTGTGTATTATTTCGTAAATATAATTTAAGAATTAAAGCAGTTATATAGAACTAAAACCAGAAAAATAAATAAGTAAAGAAATAAAAGGTATTTCAAATATTTTTAATACAATAAAATTTGTGAAAACGGAGCTTGTCTATAACTGTAACCTAAATTAAACGGTAAAAATATCTTGGACCCAGCGCAAAAAAAAAAAAAAAAAAAAAAAAAAAAAAAGCAATATAAATATATCTGTTAAAATGGTAACCTTCCTGGAAACGGAATTATATCTTATTCCTAAAGTTTCCGATTTCCTAATTTTATTGCATAATATTCTTCGCAAATACAATAAATTTACCGGTTATGAGACACCGATTGTACTTTATTTGTGACGCATAATTGATTGAGCATATTGATTACAATAATTCTATATGGACTGTTTGGCGCCTTTGTGCGTCACTTATAATAACGTTGTTAAGAAATTTTAAATTCTCTGCAGAAAGATTGAATAGCTATTTTTATGCTGTCATAATAATAGACATTTCGTGAATAAAATAAAATAAAATTAGCATTAGTATTTGTCTATTGTAAACTCAAAATTTCTTTAAAAAAAGGGGGGGGGGGCTAGGATTAGCAACATTTTTGGCGGCCTTTATAGTCTTAAACGAAACATTTAATAATATTTTTAATATGATTACATTTTTCTCTATTATTAATTATTCTAAATATAATACTCTAAAATCTTTTTTAAATATAATGTACAAAAATGCTTTTTTAGGTGCGTTCGTAAGTAAATACGTAGCACCTATAGTGGTCGTTCCGTCCGTCTGTCCGCATATAACAACGCAAAAACTACCCAACCGAATCTTTTGAAATTTAAAATACATAATTCTTACATAATTTTGTCGAGTCATTTCAAATTTTATGAAAATCGGATGGATAGATCAATTACAGGGACAATCAAAAGCATTCCGTTACATTACGGTCAATCGGGAAAAAAAAGTTTCAAATGCATTTTAATCGTTTGAAATTTAAAACGTATAATTATTACATAGTTTTGACGGGTCATTTCAAATGTTATGAAAATCGGATGCATAGATCAATTACAGGGACAATCAAAAGTATTTCATTGCATTACGGTCAATGGGGAAAAAAGTTTCAAATGCATTCTAATCGTTTGAAATTTAAAATACATAATTATTACATAATTTTGTCGAGTTATTTCAAATTTTTTGATAATCGGGTGCATAGATCAATTGCAAGGGCAATCAAAAGTATTCAATTACATTATGGTCAATGGAGGGAAAAGTTTCAAATGTATTTTATACGTTTGAAATTTAAAATACATAATTATTACATAATTTTGTCGGATTATTTCAAATTTTATGAATATCGGATGCATAGATCAATTACAGGGACAATCAAAAGTATTCCGTTACATTACGGTCAATTGGGAAAAATGTTTCAAATGCATTTTAATGGTGTTATACTCATTCGAACTTAATAAAATTTATATGCAACTATAAAGTACATATGATAATATACATTTTACATAATTTGTGGCGCAAAGAACATTTGTTATTGATTTAGAAGGCCACACAAAAGTATTCCGTTACGTAATGGTACAGGGAGAACATTGTTTGGTGAGCGTTTTAATTGTAATTTACTATTTACAATTTTATGAGATTGATATATGAGAGTAATACTTTTAAAACTTCGTTATCGTACGAACGCACCTCATTTGCTACGCTTCACGTGCAATTTCCAACTTGTTAAATATAATGTTCAAAAATGTTCTAAAAAGCTTCACAATTTACCACATTTATCTACATAAGTACCAATACGAAAATAATAATAATAATAATAACAATACTTGTTAATAAAATAATTTGTTTTGAAAGAGATTTAATGCTACTTAAGAATACTAAAAGGATATTTCGTATTATTATTATATTATTGCATTTAAAAATGTTACAACAATCGTATGAAGTGATCTCAATTACACGTCCAAGAAAAAAAAAATTTTTTCGCAAACATAATTTAAGGATTAAGACAATTAACGTAACCTGCAACGGAAATTCAATCTCTCCGAAAAGCTTTGAAATCATTTCCAATTCTCTCTTAAATATCATATCAAGATAAAAGATACTGGAAATCCATTTACTACATTGAACACATATATATTTATCAGTGGGGCTTATTTTTACGAGATTACACATAAACCAGCTGGAGTGCTGCATACAAACTGTATTTTATAAGCTTAAAACATTCATAACTTATAAACCAGCTGTCCCCATTCCGCAGACGATTACTTTGGTTGTTTTTCTCAATCTGAAAACAGAATTTCGCAGAATTTGGACTTGAAGTTTTGCTTTTTTGGATACAATTTACAGGAATCTATTGTTATATTTTACAATAAAAATTTTATTAATTTTAAATGAATTATTCTATATGTAGTGTCTGCTTATTTTTCAGATAACTACTAAAAATGAATGAAAAAGCTATTAATAATTAAAAGAAATTGTACTATACAAAATAAATAAATGGATAAAATAAGATAATGTGATGGACCATGTAAAGAAACAAAATTTAAACATTAAATAATAATAATAATAATAATAATAATAATAATAAAGGAAAATTGTATAATATTGATAACAATAAAATAATCCTATTTTCAATAATAAATGCAAATGTTACTAAATCATGGTATTAGTTCAAGTAACATTAAAAAAAATAATTTAATTTTGACCCTTTTTTTAATTTCATAAAACTTTCGACTGTGCCTTAGGACTATTTTTTTTCGCACTACTTTTTTAAAAACTTTGTTATGCACTTATATGATATATTTTCGAAAGGAGTCGTGTACATTTTTGAAAAATAGCCCACTGGGAAGAATATGGTACAACCCGCAACCAAAAGGTTTTAGACCGGCAGACCACAGACAATCACCTCATCAAGTTCACGTATGAAAATATAGGATTAGTTAAATCTCGATTCACATATTGAAACGCAATCGGTCTGCAAAATCATATCATTGTGGAAAACACCTTAAAACGCGATTTTAGCGATTGACTCATAGGTATACCATTGTGTTTTCCTGCTCCCAGTCCGCCATGATTTCATACTTTTGGGTGCAGGAAAGCACAATGGTAAACCTAAGAGTCAACCACTAAAATCGAATTTTTAGGCGTTTTCCACCAAGATATGACTTGGCAGACCGATTGTGTTTTAATATGTGAATCAAGATCAAACTAATCCTAGATTTTTATCCGTGAACTCGATTAGGGGATTGCCTGTGCTGCTGCCTCCCGGTCTATTTGCTAAATTTATAAAAAATATATTATTAAAAAGATTTTTTAAAAATAAGTTCTGGTTCAAATAAATAAAAAAACATTAGTCAGCCGTAGTTCGCCATCAAAGTGTTAAGCTCTTGAACATATATTATAAGAATATTTTGTTTTTTAAATTTTATCTTTAATATTTTCCCATTAAGTAATAATAATTAAAAAAAATACAATACATGAACCATACAAGTCCATATTTATCTTTGAAGTTTAAAATATTTACTTTGCAGATAAATTATTATCATAAAAAAATGGGAGAAAATTACTTTTAATTTTTCTTTTTCTGTCTCAGCATCTGCAGTAAAATTAATGAATGAATGGAATTCAGCCAAATAAAATAAAGCAAAGAAGAAAATTAATTAGGAGAAAATTTTAAATAAGATTAATAATAGAAGTGAAACAGATACTTGAGAAAGTTTATCATTAATTTATATTTAAATTTAATGCACAACATTAACTGATTTTAGATGTTTTTGATAATTTAATACAAATATTATCTATAATCAAATTTTTTTTGAAACGCTCATTGCAGAAATTTTACTTTTGTCACTGTACTCGTATGGTTTATTTGTATTTTTACCTTTTTCTTTCTAAAGTGACATAATTGTAGACTTCTATTGTGTATTGCTCTCTCAGAAGCCGAAAACACATTGTGTCATTTATGACAAAAATATCTAACTCCTCTAAAGAATAAATTATTGTATCGACTAGCTTGCTTTGGTTGCTGTCGATCTTTAGGGGTTGTGCATATACCGGGTGTCCCAAAAATGACTGATGGGTTTTAAAATTCAATAACTGGCAAACGGGGACGGCTATTTAAAAAATTTTTGCAGGAGGGTTATGTATAATGTCAGAAGTTTTTCTACCGTAATTTTTTATTTTAGTTCGAATTTTAAACAACAGATGGCGCTGATGGCGATTAAAGGCCAGGTGATCAGTGCTGAGTGAGGTCAGTTTCGACGTCAACCTGGGCTTCAATTGCCGTCAGCGCTATCTATTGTTTGAAATTTGAACTAAAATACAAAATAAAAACTCCTGACATTATACATAACCCTACTGCAAAAATTTCTTAAATAGCTGTCACCGTTTGAATTTTAAAATCCATCAGTCATCTTTGGGACACCCGGTATAATGTTATAAACTTTTTGCTAATTATGGACCCCCTCCGCTCCCCATCCAATATCAAACGTTATCATTCCTCGACCCCCTTCCCCCCCGGGATTGATATCGTTATCAATGTCTATTTCTTTTTATCTTTAGGATTTATCTCTTTTGTTTGGAGTGATATAGAAAACTCGTTACATATTTTACTGATTCAAATGAAGAGAAGTCCATAAAATATCACTTTATATCATATAACATTTCAAATAAATTGTTATTATTTAAAAGTATTTTATAATAGCTTTTTGTTAGCAAATGCATTCAACAGTAATAATGTCTTATTGTACTTCCCCCCGCACGAAGAAAGGGGGGGGGGACAGTGGATAGAAAGAAATTTTTATCAACAAAACATTTTATTTTCATAAAAATGGATAACAAACTAAAAAACGACAACATATTATTTTGAACCAAAAACCATGTTTCAAATGGGAAAAAAAAATGTTTGGATCAAAAATGATATCAATATCAAAAGACAAACACCCTTCCCCCTAGAGATATCTTACGATATCATTTGCCAACTTCCCCTCTCTCTCCCCTAAAATGATAACGTTATATTAGCAAAGCCCCTTAATTACATCGGAACCTCAAGTTTATATAAATTTGGAAAAGAAAAATCTGATTAGAGTTCTAGTAATCTATTGCAAACCCGCGCAGATATGACGTGTAGCATACCATCGAACTGTTATAAAAACTTAAGGGTGTTCTCAACTGCTCCGCTCAACAAGCGCAAAACTTTTTGACACACTTACAAATTCACTTTTTAACATAAAGATATAAAATTGGAATGCCTAACTATGGAGGCGATTTCGAATCGAACTTAGTTTTCCATTTTAGGATAATTAAATTAACTATCCAGATCTAAGCTATTTCGATCACGTGATCACCCGTTTTTCTCCTGCTTTTCGACCGGTTTTTCTGCTTTCGTCGGGAAATATGCTCAAAAGCGTCAACTTTAAAGGCTTGTTATGAAAGATCTATTGTGTTCAAAAAACAGAAAATTGACTGCAATTAGACAGTTTCTGAATAACAAAACCTGTTTTTTTCATGCATTTCCGAACAAAAATAAATTAAAACATATGTCACAAAGTTGCCTTTTTTATTTAAAACCACCCTTAAAACCACCATAAAATATACTGAAATGCGTGAGGCCTTTCGAAAGAACAGAGTTTTTCTTCATCAGGCACAAAGAAGACGGCCGTGTACTATAAAAACAACGGTACGAATATCGGTGACGTTACTATCGTCGTGCCGCTGCTTTTGCAGTAGACGAACGTCTTCTTTGCACCTGATGAAAAAAGACTCAGTTCTTTCGAAAGACTTCGCGCATTTCGCATATTTTATGGTGTTTTAAAGAAGTTTTTGTACCAGTTATATTGATTAACACCAGTTCAAATTTATTTTCTTGTGTAGCATACCGCTCCGTAATGTGTCGGACTGTTTTTGTTCAAACTTTTATGTCCAGGGGAAGTTATCTGTTCTAAACGAAACTGCGGAATTCAAATTGCATGAACAAATTCTCGTTGAAATTGAGTGCATAGAGCAGGAAAGAATTGGACATTACTGTTTGGAAATATATTTAAGTGAAGTCTTTATTTAGGAAAACACATATTTAACTGCGTTGGTCACCTTTTGGAGTAAGTAAAATTTTTGAACTTTAGAAGGACCTCAGAGCCTTTCGAAGAACTCAAGTAAATCAAGAATCTATAGGAGCAATTGTAGAAATTTAGATTTTATTCGGAAATGCTGGTGATTTATCGTAACTATAGGCCTTTTTAGTTTCAAGTTTATCCCACTGCTGTATATTAGACTATATTCTATACGTCTGAAGCCCCCCCTCCCTTCTTCCTAAGTAAATTTAATCAATTACCATTATCTATAACACGAATTTATAATTCAACAGTTACCTATTTTCCCTTTTCTACAATAGTTTGGTTTGGTTTATTTTTTGTCAGCCGATTATCTACACGAGGGGTACAGGTCCAGGGGGAGAGTGACCTTCGTAGGGGTCTTTCTAAGAGAACCTAACCCGTATTTACGCAAGATTCGAAGAAAACCACGAAAACTCCGAACGGCTAGGCCAACAGCCGCGATTGGGTTCGAACCCAGCAACCTGCCGTCTACCAGTTGAGGGGTCAGAACCTCTCGGTCACTGGTGGGGCCTTTTCTACAATAATATGTATACTTTTTACTTTGATAACAGATTTTTCAATATAAAAGTATATAAATGTAATGATACTTTTTTCTTTTATTAAGTATAAGATAATTTTGTTCTAATGTTATATATACATCATCACTAGAAAGCAAAGCTTGAATTTATGCGTAAGTTTCTGTAAAACCGCAAAATTAAAAAAACACGAATGGTTTTTAAAAAAAAAATAATAATAAATATGGAGATTTCACAATTTTTCTTTTTCCTTTATCAGTACAAAATTATATACATTTTTTTTCTTTTACTTTTTTCCAGTGATAATAATCAAATATAACTGTCATTTGCAGGAAACAATGTAATTAACCGCAGGAACACATAATTACAGGAAGTAACGTAATGAAATTAACTGTACATTCTGTGTGAAACTGGAAATATGAAAATCACATTCCTAAAATAACCCCTAATATTAGGTAGGTAAAAAAACCTTTTTTCTGCAAAAGAATGCGAAATATTTATTCATTTAATCTTTGTAGAATGAAGGATTTTTTTCCCTTATCTTACCCACAAAGAGATTATGGAGATATGTTGAATTTAAGATGGAAAAGCCAGGGATAAGGAAAAAGTTTTTCAGTAAGAGTTTAAATAAGATTTTTGTAGAAAGAAATAAAAAATCCTTTAAACTGAAGCAAAGAAGTTATAATTAAGATAAAGAAAAATTCTTAAAAACAAAACAGTTTCAGAAAAAAGGAGGAATATTCATCTTACTGATATGAATTTTAATCCGTGTTATTATCAGTAACATAATAAAAATGTTTGAAACTAAAGTAAAACAAATACAGCAAGTTAAATTTTCCCTTTCTAGGTGCGTTCGTAATTATGTAAATACGTAGCACCTATAGTTGTCGCTCAATCCATCCATCTGCCCATCTGTCCGTCCGTCCGTCTGTCTGCATATAATGCAAAAACTACCCGACCGAATAATTTGAAAAGTAAAATGCATAATTATAACATAATTTTGTCGAATCATTTCAAATTTTATCAAAATCGGATGCATAGTTCAATTCAATTACAGGGACAATCAAAATATTTCATTACATTTGCTACGTTTGACGTCAATTTCCAATTTGTTTTTCCGATGTTTCCTGAAAATTATATCCGATATATAAAATATCCTGGGGTAATAAAACACATTATGTTTCTGCCAATTTTCACGGCTTGGTTTTTGATATTTTTTTCCAAACTAATATAGGATTTGATGCAGTAACTTTTATTATTTTTAAACACAATAATGTATCAAAAAAAGGGGAAAAAAGCAAACATTAAAAATTTTTAAGCTAAAATAATAATAATAATAATAAATTAAATTCGCAATTCCCCCCCCCCCCCAAAAAAAAAAAAAAAAAAAAAAAAAAAAGATCTTTTTTCCTGTCAAAATCATTTCTTTCTCAGTATTACCTATAATAATACATGCATTGCAGTTGGCACACTAAGATCGGATCATTTTTCAAAAATGTGCACGAAGTTTACCTTTACGAATGCCACTAGAAATTAAAATTTACTCACAATCAATAAAGCTTTTTACACAAACCCCTTACTTTTCTTTTCTTTTTTCTTCTTGAAAAATTTCCGTTTCTATTAAGAATTTCTTCCTCCAATCATAAAAAGAAGTATTTTACGGCCCACTTTCAATGTGTTAAATAAAATTTAATTATGTTACTTTAAATAAAAGATCATTGTCATGTATATATATATGTATATATATATATATATATATATATATATATATATATATATATATATATATATATATATATATATATATATATAAGATGCTGTTTGATTTTTCGTTAGGTGATGAAATATACCGTCGTTTTAATGACGTCACATAATAATGCCGTTTCTCTAGAGCTTCAAAATATTCTGACTATTTAAAAACAGGATTAAAAAATCATAACATCTTTAATCAACTTGACGTTTATAGTTATAACAGTAATAATAATAATAAACTTACGGTCATTCTCACACCTTAGGAATATATCCGCAAGAATATCAAATGCTGGAATAGGATTTCTTCGAAGTCTATTTAAATATGATTGAGAAGAATCAAGAGATATGATCTGAAAAAAAAAAAAAATCATTTTTATTTTACAATTGCAATCAATGTAAAACGCACAAATTACAAATAGAGAAATGTAAAAAGTAGATTGAAAATCATTAATTAAAAGAAAGGTTGAAGGGGATCAGAATAATTAACAATCATTAATTAAAACAAAGATTGAGAGGGAGGCAGAAAAATATTTTTTTATAAAACAATTCTGAGAAGAATACATATATATAAATCTATATAAACTATATACTGAAAGATGACCGATCGCTTGCTATTTTCGACGTTTTGTTAAATACCTGGAAAAATACGTGAGGAATTATCCTGAAACTCCAGGTGTGTGAACAGAATATTACAGGTCATATATTTCCGAGTAGGTTGCCCTCGCAAGACCAAGTGGGGTCATTTTCCAATTCCAGCTCAAGTTCAACCCTAATGTGAATTAAAGAACATTTTATTTTTTAAATCCTTTGTTCCAATAATATTGTCTTTTCCATTTCTTTCTATAGCTGCAACTGTTACATATATTACTAAATTAATTTTATAAGCTGAGTTTTGGAATTTTTTTTATATGGTAAATAAGTATGTGTTTTTTAACTAAGGAGTATGTCACCTCATGGCATTTTATGATTCATATTTCCACCTGGTCATCCGAGGATTAATATACAAAAAATATAATATAACGATAAACGAAATTATAGAATAACTTCGTCCGAGTTATTTACGATTTTCAAAAGCATTCAACTTCTTTAGAAACATCAGAAAATGAAATATTTTCACGATCTAAAGAGTAATTTATAAAAATAAAATTTCTTTTGCTTTCAGTGATTTATTGCAAATTTAGCATGCGAATTTAGCGAATTTAGCATGTATTGCGAATTTAGCATGCTTGTTGAACATAAAAAATGCTTATTTGAGAATTGAAATAATACACAAAATTTCAGCTGTGTAACTTAATTTGTATATTCAAGAGTAATAAAAAAATAATATTTTTTTATTTTAATATTGATGCTCTTAATTTAGCATGTTTGTTGAACATAAAAAATGCTTATTTAAGAATTGAAATAATACACGAAATTTCAGCTTTGTAACTTAATTTGTATATTCAAGAATAATAAAATAATAACATTTTTTATTTTAATATTGATGCTCTTAATTTAGCATGTTTGTTGAACATAAAAAATGCTTATTTGAGTATTGAAATAATACACGAAAAATCTATAGCACGGATTGAAAAAAATGATTGTGCTATTAAAAACACCTCGGAAACATTTCCACAAATCATTGGTAGAATTAAATAAATAAATAAATAAATACTTTTATAAATGCTTCTTTAAATCTAGACCATATATTGGTTTCTTAACTTATTAATTATAAAGAACGCTTTTTTGGAATCGTGGGTAACTTGGAAAATGTTGGCTTAAAGGCTATCAAAGCCCGAGAGCTTATGTGCCCACAGGTTCTGTATGCACATATGTATGTACATAACGCGTTACCTCTTGATACAAATAATTCCGTATTGTTTCAAATTTTGTAAATAGTTTAATTCTAATAAGGTGTTTTCTGGTGTTCCCTTCCCTTTTGGGTGTTAATTGGTTAAGTATAAAGAGAGTAATGGATAGCTAATCCCCTCTTCCCTAATTTAGATAAAAAGTTTTTCATGCAGAATTATCAGATTTGTTTCAAATTTAATATACCATTTATTCTGATACGGCATTTTCCTGGTTAGGTTTGGGGACTTATTGGTTAAGTACAAAGAGGGGAAATGGGTGGGGTATTTCCTTTTAATTTATTTTTCAAGGGGCATTATTCTTTGAAATAAGTGTATAATATGCAATTAGTAAGAATAACCTGCCTTGAGCTCAATGCCATTAGTTGGGCAAACTGGGCAATTTTCGTTTTTATTATTTATATTTTCCTATCGATTAAAAAACATTCGTCTTTTTTTCGGTCTACAATAAAAACAGAACAGTATTTTTTCCATGCACTTAACAAATCTAGAATTTGTTTAAATTTTACGATGCTCTTTCAATTAAATCTCGTATTTCTCTGTAACTATTTTTTACTTCAATTTCTATAAAAGGGTCATGTTATAAAGAAAAAGCTATGGAAAATGTCAAGATACGATACGATGTAAGTTACGATAATTAACTAATAGCTCATTGATTCTCAATCAAGCGAGACAGAAAACGAATTACTTATAGAAACTGAAATTTCACTATACAGTTACAGATAAAACTTCCATTAAAATGATTGCTGCGAGATGAATTGTTAAAAGTAGAAAAGTAACGTCAGCAACTTTTTTTTTCGTTTTTAGGTAAAGAAATCTTTAAAAATTTTGAGAGTTCTTTTTTGAAATGTTATATTCAAAAATTTAGCTACACTGTAAAAAAAAAAGGGTCGATCTACTAAAAAAACTTTAGTAATCCTTGTAATTACTAAAAAATGTTTATTAATCTTAGTCGGTTACTAGAAAATCTGTAAGAGTTACTAGAAAAAAGTTAGCAACGAATAGAGTTAATAGTTTTATATTTTTAATAGCTATTACTAAAACTCACTTGGCGTGGCCTCGATAGCATAGTGGTTATAGTAACGGACTCCAGGCTAAAAGGTCCTGGGTTCAATACTGGACAGCGCCAAGTACGCCCCGAATGTATGTAGTGTAAGTACTCTATAATAAAGGGGGTATGAACTTCCTGTTGGAGCTGGTCGCAATGTTTGGTGCTGCCATCTATTGCGTTTTTGCCGAAAATCTATCGCTTCAGAAGTCTGGATGCAGCTCGAAGGAAGCTCCTGCCCTTCGGACGCACGTAATTGTTATTAAAAATAATTTTGGAGCTATTACTAAAATTTGCTTGGTGACTCATACTAAAAAATTTTAAGTTAGTTATACAAAAAATTCTTTTTTCAGTTTACAAAAGAAATGCTTGTTTCACTTGCAAAAAAAAGTTTGTAATGGTTACTAAAAAATTCTGTGGAATACAAATTTACTAAAAAATTTTTAGTAACCTCTTGAATTTTTTTTTACAGTGTACACATAAGTATACACACTCACACACACACCTATATATATATATGTGTGTTATCATTTTCTTCAAACAAAAATGTATTCATATTTCTTTATTTTATTTTATTTTATTTTATTTTTTTGCTTAAAAAATAATCAAGCTAGTGGTGAAATAAATAAACAAATAAAATAAGAGAAGTAAAAATTGTATAACTTTAAAATAATTGTTAACTGATTTCTTTCTTTTTCTTTTTCTTTTCTTTTTTTTTCTTTTCTTTTTTTTTTTAATTTAGTGCCTTATTAGTTTCTTTTACTTTTACAAGAAAAAAGTATTGGATTCGGAAAAATTTTCGAATTCCGGTTTTCGATGGATTTACACGTTTTAGGTGTCGAAGATCCCGAAAAATATGTTTTTTACAAAATAGCTTGCGGTGAGTCTGTGATACTGTTTGTCTGTCCGTATATGACACAAATTTTGAGAACGCTCTATCTCTAAAACTGATGAATGGAATTTAATAAAAGTTTAGATTCAGTTATTCCCTCATGAAAATTGGTGCTGATTACTTTTTGGAGTAAATCGCCCAACAGGTGCCGCTGCTGTGCAGCCTTTTTCACAATTTCCGCAATAGCTGTAATTCAAGAACTAATACATAAATTTTCATAAGAATTTAGAATAAGTTAGTTCTTGGTATAATTTGGTGTTGATTACCTTTTGATGTATATGACCCAACAAGTGAACGCTGTTATACCGCATTATTCAGGATTATCGCAATAACATAATCTCAAGAACTAATGTTCTAATTTTGATCAAAATTTATATATTAGTCCATGATGTATTTTTTTTGACGTATATCACCCGCGAGGTGGCGCTTCCATACTCCATTTTTCACGTTTTCCGAAATAGCTCTATCTCAAGAACTAAAGCATGGATTTTCATCAAACTGCAGATTTTGTCAGATCCTGATATAAAATAGTACTTTTTGGTGTAAATTGCCCTGCAGGTGGCGTTGCTATCTTCCATTTTTTTTTTTTTTTTTTTTATTCCGCAATAGTGATATCCCAAAAACTAATGCAGGAATGTTCATTAAAATTCATATTCAGTTAGTTCCTGATATCAATTCGTTCTGTTTAGTTTTCGGAGTTAATCGCCAAACAAATTGCGCTGCTATGCAGAATTTTTTTACGATTTCAGGTATAGATCTTACATCAAAAGCTAATGTACGGATTTTCATAGATATTGACATAAATTGCTGCTTACTAGATTTTGGTTTAAACCACATTACCGGTAGTTTATAAAAACTGCAATAGCTGTGATGTAAAGTGAAAATAAAATTTTCACTTTCTCATTGTTAGGAAAAAAATAAACAAATAAATAAATAAATACTCGCAACCGATTTACGGAAGAACTGACAGTTGTAATTTATCTTGCATTTCCTTTCTCTTTTCTTTCCTCCCCCCCCCCTCTAAGAAATTTTTATGCATGAAACATAAAATTTTCACTCTCTTGTTGTTAGAAAATAAATGAATATTGTACTAAAAATAGGAGAGCGAAAGAAAACTGCTTAAGAAATAATGAACCAAACAGGTAGAAACAAAAGGGGAAATGTTGAAACAAATTTCCCGAGGCAAACCTCAAAGTATGTGCCGAAAACAATGCTTTTCGTAAAAGAATGTGAATTATTTATACGCTTATCCTTCTGAATAAGGTACTTCTATTCTTCTTCCTAGAGTAAAAACTTTCGTAATGTACTCGATACAGATTAAAGTGCTGGCTATTTTTTTTATATTCTAGTTTAAATTAATTAGCCACAAAAATGTGTTCTTTTTTATTGTTTATGATATAATTAACTTAGTTTTTAGTAGTAACTAAAAATAATATTTAATATAGTAACTAATATAGTGTTCATTATGGATGTTCTTAAACCAAAAAGGGCAACTTTGTGACATATGCTTTAATTTATTTCTGTTGAGAAATTCATGAAACTAGCAGGTGTTGCTAGTTTCTGTTGTTATTCAGAAACTGTCTAATTGCACTCAGTTTTCTGTTTTTTAAAAAACACAATAGATCTTTCATAACAAGCCTTCAAAGTTGACGTTTTGGAGCACATTTCCCGACGAAAGCAGAAAAACCGGTCGAAAAGCAAAGAAAAACGGACGACCACGTGATCAATTAGCTTAGAACTGGATAGGTAATTTAATTATTATAAAATGGAAAATTCAGTTCAATTCGAAATCGCTTCCATAATCAGGACTTCCAATTTTATATCTTTCTGTTAAAAAATAAATTCTTAAATGTGTCAAAACATTTTGCGCTTGTTGAACGGAGCAGTTGAGAACACCCGTATTATAATATTCAGGGCATTACAGATTTTATGGTTATAATAAATTGCAAAAATTGTCATATTATATTTAAAAAGAAAAGTTTAACTCAATTCAATGTTAGAAATAACTAAGAAAAAGCAGCACAATTAGAAGCTGTGGATATATGAGGACCCCAGAAGCCAAGGGGTATAAGTGACAAAATTGAAAAAATTGAGTTAAGTGCACAGGGTATCCGGAAATATGCTTTTTTCATTTCAGGTAAAAAAATATAGGTCATTTTCTGATTATTTGGGGAGTTATAGAGATAAACTACTTTTTTCGAAAAACAAACAATATTGATTAATTATACATTTAGAGAAAATTGTACTCTTTTTTTAACAGTTATTGAAATGAGAGTTCAAAGATTAGAATGCAACAAGCAGATGTTTCCTATTTCAATTTAGTCAATTGTTATTGATGTTCCAATTTAACATCAATTATCTTTAAACTCAATTTACTCCAAATCGACATTTTGTCATTTGTACCCCTTGGTTTCTGGGCTCCTCATATAATGTTATCCTTTTAGGAGGGAGGGGAGGGGGTCTAGCATATGATATCGTAAGCTATTTCCAGGGGGAGGAAGGGTTTCTATTTTGATATCGATATCATTTCTGATCCAATCAAAATTTTCTCTTTTTATTTGGAACATTGTCTTTGGTTCAAAATAGTATGTTATATTTTTTTAGTCGGTTATCTATTTTTGCAAACATACAAAGTTATTAAAATGATTAAGTGCTGATTATGTTTGATGTGAATCGCCCAGCAGGGAGGGGGGGGGGGGCGCTGCTATGCTATATTTTTCTCCATTTTTAGAATAGTTCTATCTCGGAAAAATATGCAAGGATTTTCATCAAACATCAGATTCAGTTAGACTTAGACTTCTACATAAATTGTAGCTGATTAGATTTTACTGTAAATCACCCAAAAGGTGGTACTGCTATGCTGTTTTTTGCAGAATTCACATAATTTTAGCGATACTCATATCTCAAGAATTAATGCACGGAATTTCATATTATTAGGATCTTTAAAATGGAAATAAACTGCTATTTACTTTTAGAACTGTGCTCGCAAATTTTAAAGTACTAACATACATGAGATGGAAGAAAATTTTGGGATTGACACCTCTTGGTAGTTTTTAGAATAGAGACAAAATTTAGCATGCATAGCATTGGTAGTGTTTGAATTAAAGATTTAACGAAATGCTCAAAATGGGAATTGAAAAAAAATCCTATTTCGATCATCTAAATAAATTTAAACATTTTCATTTACATTACTCAAATTAATGCGTTTAAAATGATAATTATTTGTCTGGAAAACAAAACAAAACAACAACAAAACAAAAAAAAGTTACAGAAATACAAACAACAGTTAATTATCATAAAACTGCAGAAATATTCAAGAAGACAAGAATAAAAATAAAGATATTCAAAAGTTAAACAACGAACAAATAACGCACAGTTGAAATATGACATTTTTCCAAATATCCCAATATCTAATTAAAATTTCACAGAAGAATGACTTCCTTAGTTAAGTCAATAAAAAGTTGGAAATCTTTATGTTTTAAAAGGAAAAGAATTGTAGTTTCTGTTGCGAAATATATCATATCAAATTTATCTGACTGCATGGATTTCAAATATCTTTGTATCGATTGTTTAATACTGCATTCTATTACGCCTTGAATTCAAATGAAATTTGCTTTTTATTTTCCTTCGGTGATATAAAGTTGTTCCGACATTTTTTAAAAGATTAAATAAATTAATGTTTAATCATTTTCTTTGGTAAAGAGAATTCAGATTAGAAGGGAGTAATTAAGGATTGCCGGGTGTATGCTTACGTATTTGAGGAAACATTTCTACGATGTATGTTTTAAAGCCTGATAAGAGAGAAAATGCAAGGGTCCAGAAAAAGTCAGAGGCTGTGCACAGATAATGTTATCATTTTAGGTGGGGAGGGGGTTTTCTTTTGATATTGATATCATTTAATGATCCAATGAAAAAAATTTCTTTTTATTTGTAAGATTGTCTGTAGTTCAAAATAGTACATTTTATTTTTTAGTCGGTTACCTATTTTTATGAAAATGCAAAGTTTTTATTGAAATTACTAATTTATTATAAAATTATTTAACTATAAAATAAGGAATAACTCAACATTTAGCATTTCTTATTGTTCTTATTGTTCTTCATGTATGTATGGAAGAAACATCACGGCTCAAGAAACCATATATGAAATATATATATGTATCATAGACTAACTGTAAATGAATTTTGATCAAAATTGGAACATTAGTTCTTGAGATTGTTATTGCAATAATCTTGAATAATGCAATATAACAACGACATCTGTTTTAGATGATATACACCAGAAGGTAATCAACATCAAATTATACGAAGGACTAACTGAATCTAAATTCGTATGAAAATTCGTGCATTAGTTCTTGAATTGCAGGTATTGCGGAAATTGTGAAAAGGCTGCATAGCAGCGTCACCTATTGAGTGATTTACCCCAAAAAGTAATCATCACCAATTTATATGAGAGAATAACTGAATCTAAACTTTTATTAAATTCCATTCATCAGTTTTAAAGATAGAGCGCTCTCAAGATTTGTGTCACATACGGACAGACTTAAATTTTTATCGGCATGGCGAACTCGTTCAGTATTTTTGCCGGTTCTACCCTTTGGAACTATTGTGTTCATTCTGCCGGAATATCTCGGTCCGTTAAAAAGTTCACCTTCATTTTTCCTGAGCCTCTAGCCAAGCCCGGGCTCGTGTAGACCTCTAAAAATAGATTGTAGCACTGACAGCGAACTAAAAAGTAGTGTCTTTTTCAAGGCTCATCCCCAGGGTTCTCGCTGTCGCTCGTCATTGCGCCAAATTGCGAATAAATTCTTTATTTGGCGAGTAAACAAGCGATTAGATTCGCCGAATAGTTAGTACACAATTTTTGCTTTTCCTTTCTTTTCTTTTTAGTTTTTCATACATATGCATACATACATATTTTTAATGTATACATATTTTTTATATATTTATAGCGGATATTGAAATTAGAATTATAATAATCGCTGTTACAGTTAGAAAAATTTAGGTAAAAAGGGGGGGGGCGGTACATTAAAGGATTAAAGATAATTTTTTTTTAGTGCTACACGGCAAATCTATTTTGCTAATAATTTTTTCATTTGGCGAATGTTTTTTTCTTTTTAATTAGCCGAATTACTAACGTTGGTCAAATGTCAGCGAGAACACCGCTCATCCCCAAAGGGGTGGAAAAAAAAAACAGACTTCGTTATTGGCTCAGTTAACAGAAACCTCAATTAATCGAAGCTCGGTTAATCGAGATTATACTGTATCGTAAGATACGTGTACATCTTACAGCATCCAGTATCTGATGGACATAACACATGTATACAAAAGTTATAATACACAATTGTCTATAGTAGTTCCTATTTTTCCTTTCTAATTAATTTATAATATTCAATTGAATTATTAACACATTTTATAATATGCAATTGTCTATCACTGCTTCGATATATATATATTTTAAATAATGTAGAACATTCACTAAACTACAAATGGTTACTTTTCAATTGTAAGCTGTCAAAAATTAATAGAATAACTAAAATTTAAACAAAATATTGAAGACATAAATTATGTATAAATATTTTTTGAATCACTTATTTTTACCATTATACATATTCCAAAAATTGTGTTTGTAAGTTAAATCTCGAAGGGAAGAAAAATATTTGAGCAATTTAACTTAAAATAATCCGTGAAATAAACTATAATTGATGAATAATGTCTTAAATTTTTTCATTATTTGAAAGAAAAGCATAATTAGCCTTTGATTTTCTAATAAATTCAAAACAAAAACCCTATTACACGGTTGCCAAAAGAATATTTTCATGTTTAATACTAACGCACCTTTGTTCACACTATTAATTAAGAAACAGTTTCAGTATTTTGCATAGAGAAACCATCAGAAAATATTTAATAGTTTAATAATACTACTTTTTTAATTAGAGTTACTCTTAGAAAATTATTTACCCGAAAAAAATACTATTATATAGCTAAGGAAATAAATTAAAATTACAGTACCCTTTATTAATAGTACAGAAAAAAATCTGTTTAATGTCCTAATAAATTCAAAAGTAAAACCATATCACGTGAACGGTCGTTATTAAACAATTTTTAATAATTGACGCTATTATAGCTAATTTATTTTTAAGGCAGCTTAAACATTATGATCATGTTTATACTTAAGCACTCTTTTCGACACTAGTTTTTAAGTATTCTTGATTATGTATAAAGTAAACTAACGTAAAATATTTAACAGTTTCTTTTTTTTTTTTTTTTATCAGGAAAAGTTACTCACAAAGATTTAATTACCCAAAAGAAACCTTTACACAGCCAACAAAGTAAATTAAAATTACAGTTCCACTTATTAATGACACAGAAAAACTTTTCTTACAATTGTAACAATAAAAAGAAGAAAGAAAAAGAAAAAAGTAAAAGAAAAAGAAAATGTTAACCTCAAGGAGGATCGAAAGAGGCGAAAATGCACTTAAATAATTACTTTTCTTTTAAGTATAGCCGTGTGTGTTTAACCTTTATTTTAAATTTCTTTCGTTTACAGATGTGGACTTGTATGTAATATTTAATAATATTTTATGAATCTAGTTGTTTGATTTAGTTATTTTTTTATTATTTTAAAACAGATATATATTTTTTAAATACTGTTTTATAGAAAACGTAATTAATGCGTGAACATTAAAAGCTATTAAAAAATGTATTTGCAGTTATCATAGCAAATTTATTTTTAAGGTTGCTTAAACATACGCATGTTTAAATTTAAGGGGAGGTTGTATTTATATGGTTTAAAATTCATGTGATTGCTGTGATTATTTACAGTTATTATGAAAAAATATCAAAGTATCGGAAACTGTACCTCAAACGCGGAAAATGGGGTCCATTCCTACTTGTTTTATAAATATTCAGATTTGGGTGAAACAATAGACAAGACAGAATAAACAACAGCTGTTGCGCTCGCATTTAAAAATGCATGAATGCAAAATTTATAACAACTAGCCACCCTACGCGACCAGTTTGGTCTCCCTTGAATGTACACTAAGCATAAATCATATTCCTTTTATACATAATTTATTTTAATTGCTCAGTTTTTTGCCAAATTAGAAAATTCTGCTAGAGAAATAGACACATGTCATATACGCACCACTTTGGCGCGATTGCAACAAAATGGCAATTATATGTGCTATTGTTATTTATTTATTAATAAACTGTTTGTTTACTTTTATTTTTTTTATGATATACATTTTTTATACGCTATTGTTTTATACGTTTCTAACGCAAAATTGGCGTCAGAAAAAATAACGTACAAATGTGGTGCATATATGACATCTGTGCTGATAAATTGAGAACTCGGTATTTTTATGCTAGCCTGGCGCAAATAATAAATCACCGAATAATGCACCCAAGGCATTTTTTCGTGATTCATTCATTATTTAAAATATAATGATGTAATTATTTCATTCATTTCATTTATAATACATAACTTTAATTTGAACATGACTTTTATTTTATTTTTTTAAGTAAAAAATAAATAAATAAATAAATAAATAAAAAATAAAAATAAATAAATAAAAATAAAAATAAAAATAATGATATTTTAAAGCTCCATAATTGTAGCGAAGGAACAAAACATAAATAAATCTATTTTATCACAGCCTAAATCTTAATAAAGGACTTATGCACACTGCACAGTAACCATAAATTGCGTTTTACTTGGGCGTTGCCATTAAAAAATTAACAAATAATCGTGATTTTTGTGCCATATACGTTAGCATATAGATTCTATATGTTAAATTTACTAATATGGAAATAATATGACTCCATCTTAAAAAGGACGTCATGAACATGACAAGCTAGTATCATTACCTACCACAGGATATCATTGAATTAATTACGTATGATAGAATTTAACAGAATAATCAATATGTCAACCTAAAATTATGACTTGTCATGATATATCATTGAATTAATTATGTATGATAGCATTTAATACCACGAAAAAAACTTTTATTGATATAATTTTAATTTTTGTTTTGTTTTTCATAAAATTTTGAATGATTCGACAAAATTCTGCTGCGATTATACATATTAAATTTCAAATCATTCGGTTGGGTAGTTTTTCCACTGTTATATGCAGGCGAACAGACAGACAGATGGACTAGACGATGATTATAGGTGCTATGTATTTATATAATTACGAACGTTCCTAAAAAAGGGGATATATATATATATACATACATGCATGGATTCTCTATCTCTCTCCATATATATATATACGTATATATATAACCATTAATTGTATTACAATAAATGAACCATTGAATTTAATAACAAATACCACATTAAACATGGAGGAAAAAAATCAATCAGTAAATAAATAAATAAGTAACAATGAAAGTAAAAATGAATACAAGTAGAATCATCGAGATCCATGTACTTTGGAACCATAAATGAAGTATGTGGTTTCATCATCGTATTTGCCACGAAAAAGCAAAGTAATACGAATCTGGGGCTATCAACAAACATAAAACAACCAAACTTAAATGAAGAATAAACATCAAAAACAAGGCGTAACAAAATTGCTAAAATGGATAGAAAAATGAAAAATGAAAAAATAAAATTAATTAATTAATTAATTAATTAAAAACAGAGTAATGTGATAACAGAAAAAATAAACCATACACCATAGTTCACCTTATTAATATTTAAAACAAAATCATTTAATTTGATTATGTTAAGCTAAACTCAATATCATAATATAAGATGATATAAAATTTAAAAATAGTTAATTTAATATGCATTTTATACATTTAGAAATAGTATTATAGGTATCCAAATTTTTAAAAGTTAGGTACAAGTATAGAATTAATTGATGTAACTATACAATTATCCATACATTAGTGTCAATTAACCATTATATAATACTACAATTCAACATCTACGATAATTATATAGAAAACTAATATCACAAATTTAAACATGACAAGACAATCAAATGGAATTAGCAATATTGGAAAAATTACAAATAAAATTGGAGATTGTGGCATACACATATATATATATATATTGAAATTAATTTCAATTTTTATTTTTATTTCCCCTCTTTTTATATTTCAAATAGCTAAACATTATGATATTAGTTAATAATTAATTATCATTATATTATTTACTTATTAAGTATTAAGATGATATAAGAATTATTTAATCATTGAGATTTTATAATATGGTACATTTAATAATTGGAATCATTACAGTGATTCATCCATATTAAATTTTACATATTTTTAACATTTAATAAATTAATTATTATTTTTTCAATGTTTTCATTAAATAAAAAAAATTAAATTTTTACTTATATGTCTGTCGAGAGAATATGCTTAAGGCATCGTCCAATTCATATAAAATGCAATTAATTAATTTATAATCATGACAGTCTATATTTTGCTCTTACATCATTTTAGGGGTAGTGTCTGGTATATTTTTTCTTTTTCAATCCATTTTAATAAAATTATTACAATTTACTTTAAATGTTTTTCTTCATTTTATTTTAGTTTTATGTATGTTGGTAGCCCCGAATTCGAATTATTTTGCTTTTTCATGGCTATTACGAAGATGAAAATACACACTATAATTGCAGTTACAAAATATTTCTGAGCCTGAAGATTCTACTTTCGTTCTATAAAATTCGACTACATTTATTTTACTTTATTTTTTCCATGTTTCAATGTGGTAATTATGTATTAAATATAATGTTGTACATATATATATATATAGTATATATATATATACTACCTTTGACAATAAAGTTCGGTGAATAGTCCTGTAACATTAATGTAGATGAAATATTAACAAAAATTACCATGCCATCCTTCAAAATAGTCTTCTCCCATAACTATGCATCGCTTCGATTTGCTATACATGTCCTCAGAAATTTTCAAGAAGCCTTCTTTTAGGATGGAGTTCAAAAGCTTCGTCATGTTTCGTTGGATGTCAGCAATATGGTAAAATCTCTTTCAAAGAAAGTTTGAATGATGAAAATAGTAAGAAATCTGGAGGATTGAGATCTGGCGAGTATGGTGGATGACTGTTATGGAGTTTGCACCACCCCTCATGAATTTATTTTTGGTGTCTTGCAAAGCTTAAAACCAAACCTTAAACTGATCTTTTGCTCGTTCATTTTCCTGTTCACAGTTAAGAACCAACGCACTGAACAAGCACTTAGTAAAGCACGTCTTACACAGAACATAAATGACGCTCAACTAAACTACGATGGGGAAAGATGGTCAACACTTGTCTCTATGCAGGTGCAGCGTTTTGTTTCCCCAGTGTTGCCAGATCGGTCGTTCTGAATTCATTCACCGAACTTTATTGTCAGAGGTAGTATATATATAAATACCTTGTGTGAGTGTAAAAGTTAAAACATCTTCATGCAACTGGCGCAAAGCAGCTCTATTTTGCACAAAGTCCATATATTTTTATATGAAAATATGATAGTGATGAAAAAGATGAAAAAATGGGTGCAACAATAATGAATTAGAAAAGAACAACATAAAAAAAAAACAATACAAAATAAACTCCCTGCTCCTTGGAAGGTGGGGGGAGTAACAGGCATCATTTTTTTTTTTTTTTTTTTTTTTTTTTTAATGTATTTTTACAGGTTTCGCAAGGCATGACAAATCCGCATACTCTATTTATATAAAAGGTATAAACAAAATAACTTTAAATAATGAAATTAATAGATAACGAACAAAAAAACATAAAGCAAATCAACTCGTAATATAAAATATTCTAAAATCTTAAAAAATAAATTTAAACAGTAAAAAATGTCTCAATAACTTAACAATAAACAAAATAGACATGCAAGAATGTCATGCCCACAACTTGACCTATAAAGAAAAAAAGAAAGAAAAAAAGATACCTGTTAAAAATCATCACATTTCCATACTTGTATGAGCGGGAAACTATTAGGCCTAAGATGGTAACAGGCCAGCATAAAGAATTACTAACATCTTGATTTGTCCTTCCAATATTCAATTCTTTCCATATTAAGTCCAAGTCTGTTTCATCTTAAAAGTTAATATACATCGCCCTGTGGACTTTCCATATGGAATTTAATCCACAGATCCTCATCAAATCAACATTCGAGAAGAAACTTCCATCATGGTGTTTGGCCTTGCTGTTGCCACTTCAAAAAACCTTTCTTTAACTCATTTACCCAATGAAATATAAATTTAATATGGAAACTTAAACTTAATATGGAAAAAATTGAATATTGGAAGGACAAATCAAGATGCAAGTAATTTTTTATGCTGTCCTGTTAACATCCTAAGCCTAATAGTTTATTCTAAGAGTTTAAATTGTTTGGTTCCTTCTGAATGGATAGAAATCAATGAAAAGAATTTTATAGTCAGTTATAATGTTAAATTAATTAAAAATGCTGTTTTTAATCTTAAATTAAAAACACTTGTTAGAATTAAGAAGGCTGTTGGGGGTTATAAATTTTTAAATACACAATATAAAGGTTTGCTTTATGATATTCTGAATTTTAAATTGAAATCTTTTTCTAGTTATGATTATACAAAAGTTTTTTTCACAATAAATTTTCAGCAGAAGTTATTTGATGATTTCTAAATAAGTAATTTTATTAGACAATTTCATTTTCTGTTTCCAATTAAAAAGATTAACATTGCCATATTGCTTATAAATAAGCTATATTTCTTATTAAGAAGCTTTTTAACTACAGATATATAGCTTTCGCAGAGAATGATGTTGTTTCTTGAAATTGTAGAGTGGATTTTTTGGATTTTGTGGATGATTTTCATGGATATGTTGTAACTGGTAATTTAGATATTATTCAAAATAAAAACTTGCACTTTTTGATGGGTTTTGGTACCAAATTCGGATTAAACAGAAAAATAAATAAGAATAATGCTATTTTGAAATTTAAAAGAGACTTATCTGAATTTATTTTGAAAATATGTTACAAGTTTAATATACCTTTTGAGGCTTTTCATGAATGGAAGTGGCATATTTTAAATAGTTTTGTTATTTTTGTTGATCAAAAATTAAATAATAATGAATACACTTATCACAGTCTAAGTAAGGAGGATTGCAGCTATATTCAATTTTTACATGACAGTTTTGTTATTGCTCCTGTCGACAAAGCTTCATCTAATTATGCAATCATTTGAAAATTATTTTATATAGAAAAAGTTAAAAATGAATTGAATGATACTAAATATTATCAAAAATATAACCTGAATCATAATGCTGTTGTTAAAAAATTTTGTGCTTATTCTAGAAAAGTTAAAAATATTTATGCATATAATTTTCCTATTAATAATTTTCATAGTTTCCCATTTTTAATTTTAACACCTAAATTCCACAAAATGCCTATAAAATTTAGATATATATGCTGTAATTCAAAAGGAATAAGTAAAAGTTTTAATGTTAAATTACAGGATTTTTTGAAGCGAATTTATGGTTTTTTAAAATTTAAATTTAAAAACTCTAGTTATTTTTAGTGTATCGACAATAGCATTGAGGTTTTAAAGAAATTGAATACGCTTACAACGACCACAAATTTGCTTACATTTGATTTTGAAAATCTTTTTTCTAATATATTCCTATTGATCTGTTGTTTAAAACTTTATTTGATACTTTCCATATTGAAGAAGAGCTGGGTATTAATAGAGATTTTTTTTCTGAGTTTATGTAATTTTTGTTTTTACAATAATTTTATTACATTTAATGGTTCTATTTTTTATCAAACATGTGGTATAGGTATGAGTACTAATTTTTCAAGCTCTGCAGTTAATCTTTTCCCGTTTTTTTATGAATTTAAATTTATTTTAAATTCTAACAAGTCATTCAGAGTTTTAAGATATATTGATGACATAATTGTCTTCGATTACAAATTTTTCGAATCGATTAATCATATTTATCCATTTTGTTTAAAATTAAATAGTGCTTCTGACAATAGTTTACATGTTGATTTTTTAGATCTTGATTTAAATAATATTAATAATGGTGATCTAGTTGTCAAGTTATTTGATAAAAGAACTTTTTTTAATTTTAAAACCCATTCTATGCCTCACTGGCATTCTAACTTAAGTAAAAGAGTTTTTATAAATATTATTTTGGGGCAAATAACTAGATATTATAATATATGTGGGACGAGAGAAATTTTAGAGTCACAAATTTTTAAATTTACTGCAAATCTATTTTCTAATAATTTTTATTCTCATAAATTTATATTTCATTGGGTAAATGAGTTAAAGAAAGGTTTTTTGAAGTGGCAACAGCAAGGCCAAACACCATGATGGAAGTTTCTTTTCGAATGTTGAATTGATGAGGATCTGCGGATTAAATTCCATATGAAAAGTCCACAGGGCGATGTATATCATATATCAACTTTTAAAATGAAACAGACTTGTAGTTAATATGGAAAGAATTGAATATTGGAAGGACGAATCAAGATGCTAGTAATTTTTTATGCTGGCCTGTTACCATCCTAAGCCTAATAGTTTCCCGCTCATACAAGTATGGAAATGTGATGATTTTTAACAGGTATCTTTTTTCTTTCTTTTTTTCTTTACAGGTCAAGTTGGGGGCATGACATTCTTGCATGTCTATTTTGTTTATTGTTAAGTTATTGAGACATTTTTTACTGTTTAAATTTATTTTTTAAGATTTTAGAATATTTTATATTACGAGTTAATTTGCTTTATGGTTTTGTTGTTGGTTATCTATTAATTTCATTGTTTAAAGTTATTTTGTTTATACCTTTTATATAAATAGAGTATGCGGATTTGTCATGCCTTGCAAAACCTGTGAGGATACATTAAAAAAAAAAAAAAAAAAAAAAAAAAAAAAAAAAAAAAAAATTGATGCTTGTTACCCCCCCCCCCCCAACCTTCCGAAGAGCAGGGAGTTTATTTTGTATTGTTTTTTTATGTTGTTGTTTTCTTATTCATTGTTGTTGCACTCATTTTTTCATTTTTTTCATCATTATCATATTTTCACATAAAAAATACATATTTATATATATATATATACAAAGACTACAAACGACACAACGAAGTAAGGAAAGATGTATGCTAGGCATTACTAGAAGAGACAGAAAGAGGATAACCTGGATAAGAAATCAGACTAAAGTTTTTGGCATCATTGAGAGAATTCAACAGCTAAAATGGCAATGGGCTAGGCACATTGCAAGAAGACAAGACAATAGATGGAGCACAAATACCCTACAATGGTATCACAGAGATGTAAAACGACCAAGAAGACGATCCCAAGTAAGGTGGAGTAACGAAATCAGAAAAGTAGCCAGTGTAAATTGGATGACAAAAGCACTAGACAGAAAAACATTGGGAAAATCTGGGAGACACCTACATCCAGCAGTGGATCGAAAACGGTTGATTATGATGATGATATATGGGGTCTGATGAATCTACTATGGTTCTGCAAATTCTGAATACATTACCATTAATTCATTTTTTCATGATTGCTATATATTGTTTTACAATTAATGGTTATATATATACATATACACATAAAATGTTAGAAATAAATATTTCAAATAAAAAATATCGAGAGTTCCTCATTAACGCCGTATCAATTTAGAATAAAATGACTAAAAAAAAAAACTAGATATGCACATTTTCGAAGCCGCTAAACTTTAATTTTCAAGCTTAAGAATTCACTTTAAAATGATGATCGAACATGTATCCATAATTTCGATATTCGAACGTTTTCCCTCTTCTTTTTCCTCTAGTTAATGAAAATAGATTCCCGACTTAATTAAGAAAACGGGCCAGAAGTTATCCCTGTAGTTTTCTTGGGCTGTTTCCACCCCCTCCTTCTTTTCGCTCCTACTCCCTTTTTTTTTCTTTTTTACTTTATCAATGCTGTTTTATCGATCGGAAATCTGATTTCATGGATTAGAGGCTTTTTCAAATTTTTGATAAGAAAAAAAATTAAAAAACTGATTGCTTTAATTATCAATACATTTTTTTATTTAATTTTACTTATTTTTATGTCTATTCTGTCTGTAGTCGTTGTTGTAAAAAGTAATAAAATATGTCTTTGGAAAAAATTACTGTGAATGTTTGAACACTTTTTTTAACTCTTATGTGAAGTTTTTAACTATGGAAATAAAATAAAATAAAACTTATTTCGATTTTTCAGATTACATAAATGTTCATTTTTTCAATAAAAATTCTTTGATTAACCACTTCACGACGTAAGTCTTTTACGAAATTTTTAATGTTTTGTCACCAGTTTTAAAAAGCAGAAATTTGTGCCTTTTTAAATCCAGAAAATGCTTAAATTAAATAAGTAAAGTTTTGTGGTAAAATTTTACTAATGGGGATAAACAAGGATATTTAAACCTTTTTGCGGCACGTATAAGTGTCGCTCGTCCACAAGGGGCTAAAATGCTCATTGCCTGAGTTCAAATTTTGAATTATATAAACAATTATCCCTGAACATTCGCGAGTTTTGATTATTCGCGAAATAGAAAATGCGGAACATTTCAATATTCGCGAATGCTTAACTTGATTGGTCGCAAATTTTGCGGCATAAAGATTTTTTTTTTCCACAAAAAAAAACTCGTTTTTTTGTATCAACTCTGTGAACTACTTGACATTTGAATGTACAGCTATCTACTGCACAGCCTACTATATTACGCTAGGTTTATTGCCTAAATTGAAAGAACTTCAACAACTGTGTTGAGGGAAAATTAAGATTAGCAATTCTTAATTTTTTATGAATACCTCTTTTTTCAATTTTAAAAATTTTCTAAAATTCCAAATTTTTATTAAAGGTGGAATGTTTTCTACAAAACTTGTCGAGGAAGTTTTAAAACATCAACAACAACTTATTCAAAAATCACTAGAATGCGATTCTTCAAGGATGAGGAGAGTTGAATTTAAAACTAAAATTTGAGCCGCAACTTTACCTTCCATAAGCATTCATGCACAAAAATTTATAATTAATCACAATCTTTTTATAATTAATCAAATTTGTTTAAAGCATGTTTATGTACTTTTAATGCTTAATAAGTACGTTTTTTGTATTTCAATTACGATTATCCATTAAAATAAAATTTTAAATCCCAATTTCGTGTTACGCACGGGAAGACAGTCTCAACATTCACGATTTTGACATTCGCGGAGATTTCCGGGAACCTAAACCTCGCGAATGTTAAGGGGATACTTCAGTCAAATGAAAAGACCAGTTCGCTAATCCTATGGAAGAAATTTATAAAGATATCTTCGATTGCATTTTAATATTTTTAAACGATTATTTTTGCATTGGATAGCTGAGATCGATCTGTATGCAGGCCGTTTTTAACTTTTTCGATTTGGGTTGCAGATATTTTTGATGAAGGTGCTTTCGCTTTCCAAACCGGTTCCAAAAATGAAAGCGTCCTCCTAAAAAATATCCGTAAACAAAATCTAAAAAATAAATAACTTCCTGCATACAGATCGTTCTCAGCTATCCAATGCAAAAATAATCGTTTAAAAATATTAAAATGCAACCGAGATATCTTTGTAAATTTCTTCCGTAGAATTAGCATTAGCGAACGGGTCTTTTCATTTGACTGAAGTAGCCCCTTAAGGACACTTCTGCTAAGTGTGACTGCTTTTTGTAACGTGAAGTATTGTTAACAGTGTTCTCGCTGACATTTGACCAACGTTAGTAATTTGGCTAGTTAAAAATATAAAACATTCGCCGAATGGAAAAAGTATTAGCAAAATAGATTCGCCGTGTAGCACAAAAAAAGAAAAAAAAACTTATATTTAATCCTTTAATGTACCCCCTTTTTTCAATATGTTCTAAAATAACCTAAGTATTTTATAACTGCGACACGATTGTTATTAATCTAATTCCAACTATCCGCTACAAATATATTAAATACATGCATATATTAAAAATATGTATACATGCATATGTATGAAAAACGAAAAAGAAAGAAAGAAAAAGCAAAATGTGAGCACTAGCAATTCGGCAAATCTAATCGTTTGTTTAATCGCCAAATGAAGAATTTAGTCGCAATTTGGTGCAATGGCGAGCGACACTGAGAAATTTGACTGTAAATACCAACTACAACAACTGCAGAAATACAAAAGAAACATTACTAATAAATGTATAAGTAAAGACCATTTGTCACTAACTTCACATTTTTCAATGCGTATTAAGATTATTTTTGCTTGCACTGTACAGTCATACATAGGGTAGTCATAAAAAAAAACTATACTTTTAAACGTGATTTTATAAATGATTTTTTGTCTTGTTTTTCGAAAACTATTTGTAAATATTCTTATTCAAAATTTTAAGTATGCACATAAGTAAGTGCATTTTCACAAAATTGGTGTCTTTTAGGGCGATGTGATTTTAGAAGACTAGACACTCACTAAAAGATGGTCATCAGACTTTGAAATAGACAATGATTAACGATTAACATATGAGTAAATGAAAAATTTTTGGAAACTGAATGAATACTTGGAATTTTCACAGATTTATGGATAAAAATAATTTTGTGGCATTTGGGAAAAAAATTGCATTGGATAAACAGAAAAACGAAAGTTTTTAAACTAATGTAACTTACCTTCAAAGTTTCAAGGTTGGATATGAGGTTTATTGCGAGTTAGCGAAAAATGTACAAGTCAGGACTGGAATCTGCATCCTACACTGTAAAATAAATAAATAAATAAATGTAATTCTATAGTTGTAAAGTTACAAAAATATACATGTTTATTAAAATTTTATTTGTACACTGTACAAAAAAGATGTAAATCTACAAAACTAGTTTTTGTAAAGCTACAGAAATCTGTAATTTTACAAATGAGTCTTCTAACATTATAATAATCTTGTTAAAATTTTATCTGTAACCTGGGCTATAATTACATAAAAAATTCTAGGCATCCCAGTTTCTTACTAAAACTCTTAGTAACCTTACCGAGTTTCTGATTTCCAGTGAAAACTTTGATCTGTTACACGAATTTTTGTTGTTAGCGTTACACGAAACGTTCTAAGAATCCTAGATTCCAAGAAAAAAATTAGTAACTTTGCGGATTTTCTTTTGCAGTGCTGCTTGTCGTGCTAGTGCTCTTCTCCACACTCACGCGCAATAAATAAAAGTGAGTTATGCCAACTGATATATCGTACAGGTAGCTCAGGAGAAAGACAATTGGCACGGCAAGCCAATGGTGTTCTGGTCTGGATATTTTCCTTTTTAATAAAATAAACATCAAATATGATATTTCAACCTTAAACACTGTAAAAGAAAATCTGTGAAGTTATTAAACTTTTCCTGGGAAATTGGGATTCCTAGAACGTTTTGTGTGAAGGTAGCAGCAAAACTCCATGTAACCGATTCAGTAACATGATTTTTTGTTATTTCCGTTAAGCAAAAAGTTCTAGGAATCCCAGTTTCCTTAAAAAAAAGTTTAGTAATTTTACAATTTTATTTTACAATCACGGTCTTATATCTAATGAAAAAAAGGCATTTTCCTTTTTTGTATAAAAAGATTCATTGAATTTTTATCCAGCTAATTAAAAAAAAAAACTAACTATGATGAACATTTCATAAAACATATTAAATACTATTTTTCATGTCATCTGATAATGGAAATTATATTTTTTGTGATTAAATAGCTAGATCATGAAATTAGAAATCTTGGTTTATATGATAAACTTTTTCTTTCTTATTTTTAATCATTCACTTGTATAATCTGTACAAAACTCGCATCTGTAAATTTCGATCGATTCTTTTTCATCGAAAGCTGTACGCCGGAATATACAATATATTTCCGTATATTCTACTCATAACAAAACTATTTAAAAATTTTCGAATAATTAAATATTCTTTTACGTACACTATTTTTATTGAAACGAACATTAATCATAATCTGTACAAAGATATACTTCAGACGTTCACCCTTCCCTTTTTTGTTATTTTTTATAATTCGCTTTTTTAATTCCTCTTTTCGTAGAATCAAACATTATTCTTCCCCCCCCCCCCCCAAAAAAAAAGACTCATTATCCATTAACCTTGTTGATCAAATGCCACATAAACCTTCACCCTGCAGGGTTTAACGACTCAGCTTTACCTCTAACAACTTGTGCCATTAGAAAACACTCAGTTATAAAAAGACTAAGAAAGAGAAAACCAAGTCATGCTCCAAAACAAGTAAAGTAAGAAGGCAAACTCGAGAACTCCGTTGCAGTTAAGTATTATTGATTTCATAATCAAAGGTAAGCGGCTCTGGGCGAAGGCACAGGTGACTCCCTCAGGTAGACTTTTAGTGGTAATGAAATTACCACCATTAAAATGGAAGATGTGATATACGACTTAAAACGTAACATGCTACACGTACAGCAAACAAGACATGGGTTTTTCGATCTAGTCTCTGTACGGGACATTAGTGCTCTACTTCTTACACAGCGCCTTTAAAAAGAAAATAATATAGAATCCGTTTATATAAATATATATATGTATTAGCTTTTTAGGTAGATTTCGTGTGAAATAGTAGCTATTGCGGTCGCTTTTATGTTGGAATTTCTGAAAACTTTTTGCTGATCTACACCAATCAAACATTCTAAAAATATGAGTTTTGTGTTACTGAAGGGCCTACAAACACAAAATTTGACATGTTAATTATTTATAAGGTATAAACGATATTTAAGAGCATTTCTTAAAACATACGAAATTTAAAAGGGGTGAAAATGCTCACAAACGTCCCAAACGTCAAAAACATTCTAAATGGCGATTTCTACGCAATCTCAGGAAGATCCAAAATAATTCAAACTAGTTACTTATAAAATGAAGGATTTTGTTGTGTTCGGTTGTTTTTCTTGTTATTGCTACTACTTTTTTTAAGTTTAACATGCATCGTATCCGTTTTTAATTGCTCTGGGAGGGGTTTAAATCCCGAAATCTGTCCCGCCTCCGCTTCGCTTCGCCAGTGATTTATATCTGTATTTTAGAAATATAAAGCTATCTGCCTTCCAGTCTGTTTATTTATTTAGTTATTTTCTATCTTTCTCTGTGTGTATGCCTGCGCATGAGTGATTGTATACACTGCAAAAAATAATTGATAGTTTTACGGTATAATACTGACGCTCCAGCTGCAAATATTATACAGTGAAATTAACCGTAATTTACCGTAAATAATCAGTAATATACCGTCTTATAAATACAGTAGTAGTAATATACCGGAGATATATTTCTTTCGTAATGGAAATATATTTCTTTCGTAATGGAAATATATTTCTTTCGTTCTCATAGTCTCCCAAACTTTCTGAAAAATACATTTGGAACAGTAATTTTTGAGAGTGAAAGGTAGACAATGAGATTAAAACAATTTGTTATATTTGTTAATTATAACTTTCTCAAATGAGAAATCGTCAATTAATTGATAATGCGATTACGTGTACATAATACGTGTGATTACGTGTACATTTCAATCCAGCTTTCTCTATGTATATGAATTCTATAATAGCTTTTTTTGTCATTATTATATTCTCACCATTCAAATCATTTTATAAGAATTATTTTTCTCATTATAAGAATAAATTTTGTCAAATAATAATTAAGGAACATCATTTAATGAAAAATTACTTATAAGTAAATTACAAAAGTGCATGAACAAAATATGTTTGAACGTTACGAACTTGTGAGAGATATTTTCTGAGGTTAAAATGGAAATGTAGGAACAATTTTCTACCAGAATATTTTTATAATCCACGATATGAAAAATTCCATACGATTTCCTCTTTTTAACTTATTCTATACATTCTATTACACAAAATAAATTCATTATTGTCAAATCTATCGGAAAAATATCAGTCTGTTGTCCAGATTTGTAAATAAAGGTACAAAAACTTTATGGAAAATAAGACTCTTTTAAGTATTACACGATTTTATTGAAAGAAAAAAACCGGGTGTAAGCGCTATTCAAAAGGTTTCTCGTGAATAGAAGAGAAAGAGAAAAAGAAAAAGGAAGAAGTATGTAAAAAAAAAAAGAAAAAAAAACTCTACGTAGAATTTTCTAAATTACTAGGGAACATTCCCAAGTGTAAGTTATGGATTTGGACGAGTGTGATATTAAAAAAAAAAAAAAAAAAAAAAAAAAAATCTCGCCATGTACTTTAAAAAGTGTAACAAGTCCGAATCCAATCGTTTTCGAGATATCAGCACTTGAAGTGTGAATGAATAAATAAATAAATAAATAGACAGACAGATGTATAAATTGTTGTCAAGTTAAAAATTTCTCAATCATCTCCTGTTAATACCTTTTCCAGAGCTACGTGCAAAATCCTTTATACACACATACTGCCGGTTATTTCCCCTCTCGTACAAGGAAGGTCTCCATTGGGGGCACACTCAGAATTTTTTTTTAAAAAATACGAATTAAACTACTCATGTAGGCAATAAAGGATCAGTGGAAATTAGCGGCGGAATTACATTATTAGATATATAAAAAAAATAAAATAGTTTGGAATAATTGGCCTGAAAAGCTGAAAGCGACGCGGGATTTGGCGAGCAGTGCATTTCCTCTCCAAAAGCAGACGATTTTAACGAATCTGAAAATTGATTTTAATTGACTTCACTGTTAAAAATCTGCAGCATTTATTGCAACGTCAATCCACTACTTTTATAGAATATGTCTCTTCTGACCAATGAGAATGCTCCATAGCACAGTGAATTGACCATGTCATACACTGTTAAAAATCTGCTGCATTTTTTGTTGCAACGCACTCCACCGCTTGTGTATAATCTCTCTATTCCAACCAATGAGAAAGCTCCATTTCACGGCCAAGTAACCGTTTTCTATACAAGCAAGGGAGTGCGTTGCAACAAAATGCAGCAGATTTTTAACAGTGTATTTTTCAATTTGGAACAATTTTAATCAATTTAAATTGTGTTTTAAATGATAAAATATATTAATTTCATTTTGTTATAAGTACATATAAACGTATATGACAAAATTACACTTAAAGTAAAGTAAAAATGCAAAACTAAAATTACTTAAACTAAACTTATTTAAATAAATTGAACATAGAAAGTTTTTTCTTTAAAAAGTATCCGAAGCGTAAAAGCGTATTTTTCAAAATTTCGTTTTTTCGCCAACCGGAGATAAATCGCCAAATAAACAAAATTTTTATTATTTTTTTACGTACGTTATAAGGAGGTTCCGCCGAAATTTTTTTTATAAACATATATAACTATATGAGAAGAACATTCTGTAATTTTTTCAGATTTTTCTGAGTCTGCCCGTATGGTGACCTTCCTTGTTAGACATAGACAGGCACTTCGCATTCTACGAAATTTTCACGTACGGCTACATTCAGAGAGTTTTTCCTCCTGTTTTTGTTATTTCCAGCACCTTTTTTTTTTTTTTTTTTTTTTTTTTTTTTTTTTTTTTTTTTGCAAAGTTTTCGATAAATGTGTAGCATGACGTAATGGATAAACTGTATGTATATATAGTGTACAAAATAGAATTTTTCTTAGGCTGGCGGTTATGTTAGATGCATAATAGCTCTTACTCTTATGGAAATGGAGGGTTTAACGTAACGATGTTTCTATTATTACGTTTGTTATCAAGTTTTTAATTTTTATCAGATTTTACGCTTTGTCATCAAAGTAATGATGCTAATTCTTATGATTTTAAATCAAATTATGAAAAGTTCAAGACTTGGGAACAATTTATGTACCTGTCTGTCAATTTATTTATTTATTTATTCATTCATACTTCTAGTTCTGATATCTCGAAAGCGGTTGGATCCGGAGGGGTAGTTCCATTGCACTTTTTAACTTACATGACGAGATCTCTCTTTTGATACCACACTTGTCCAAAAACACAATTTACACCTGAGAATGCTCCCTAGTCAGTTACAAAAACTAACATGTAAATTAGAAGGCCTAAAAAAGGCATCTAGTTTAGTAAAATATTTATTACATATTGTCAGGTTCCTAGAAGACATCTGAATTAGAAAGGAATAACATTTCCTTATCTGAATATTTTATGTATTGTGGGTTGTGTATCCGTGAAGCTCGAAATACCTTTCTTTCTTTTCTATAATAACGAATGACAGATGTTGACACAGGTGTGCAGATGACGCACTCGTTGATGAATGAAAGTGATGGCCGCGGGGCGTGCCTCAGCTGTCATCTAGCTATTGGAGTGATGTGTAAACAGTAGATGTCATGACTCAAGGTTGGTATGCGGAATTGAACCAATGGAGGAACTCTAAGAAGCCCTACTGGGGGAAGGAAGATCTCTGACAAGGTCAACTCTGGACGGAGAGGTTAGACAGTTCTCGCTTGGCGTTGAGACCGATAGGTCGCTCAGGATTTGTGGTCCTGTTGGATAGTGTATATTTTGAGCGTGGGACAAGGCGTCCCGGTGGATAGTGTTATAGGCCGAGAAGTGAGGCCTAGTACCCTTGTGTATTGAGATTCTGCAGTAATCTCTGATAAAGCGTATCTAACGTGCGTTGAGTGTGAGGAAGAAAGTATAAGTTGAACGGTACACAACCAACGTTCATTGTAGTTAATTTAATGTTGAACCGGATCATCTATATCCGAGTTGTAATTGTAAATAGTTGTAAATATTGTTTCTTGTGTACATATCTATATCTTAAATAAACTGTTAGTTCAGTTCATTAACAGCGTCAGTGTTATTTTACCCAATCCTCACAGCAGATGACCGATATCACCCATTAATATCGGTGGTGGCAGCTAAAACTACCTAGGACATTCTTCGAAGTTTGGTGGACTGAGAGGAGCGTCCGACACATATAATGCTCTAAATACAAATGCTCCTGTTTATACCTTTAATCCTTTCAAGAGCAAAATACAAATGGAATTCTAGTTAAACGTTTTGCTTGGGACCGGACATCAAAACGTATAAATCAGTAAAACGTACAGCTCAATTAATGGTCTACCAGTCTTTTTTTTTTTTCAGATTTTGAAGATTTTCTTTTTCTGAGGTGTTTAAGGGTGTATTTCGATTGAAACTGCTTATTTTCCGATTTATTTTTAAATTAATTTTTGCTCTCAAATGCGTCAAACTGGCAAATTGTCTTATTTAGAATTTACACAAGGTGCCGTGAATGTCTATTCTTTGGTAAATGCAGAAAATATTGCAAAAAAAAAAAAAAAAAAAAAAGAAGCAATTAAAAACGGTATTTTGAATCGATTTTTCCGAAGCGGGAGATCTGGGAAAAAAGGGGATTCTACTGAGAAGGTAATTGTTTATAAATCAAATTCTAATGAAATGATCGCAAAATGACATCATACGGCACCTTATACGTCTCGCCAAAAATCTTCTCTGCAAGTTTCATGTTTCTAGTTTTAAAAATGTGTTTGAAATTGTATCAGAAAATTTCAAGCTGTTGAAGGTGGAAAAGCATTTTTTCGAATACACCCTTAAATTGCCCTGTACATCAAACAACGGAGGTTTTATAAATAATAATGTGTAAATTAGCACGTATGATATAAATTCGCGAAAATGGAATAGAGTAAAAAACAAAAGTACATACGAAAAGTACACATGAGGTTATTTTAGTGAAAAAGATTTATTAGAAATACTTGTTACAAATATAGAGTATGCGAAAGAAATTACTGGAATCCCTTTTCAGAATCATTCATAAAAAATGTATTTTAGTAGTTTTTTAAATTTATTAAAACAATCACTGATTTTGATTTTTTTAAAAAATAGTTCAGGCACGGCTCAGTAAACTTTTCACTTCTACATCTGTTAAAATCAAAAACGTCTAAATAGTCTAATTTTTAATGGCAAACGGCCGGGACCGCTGAGTTGAAATATATAACTGAGGGAAACGTATAACCCAGGTAACGTATAAGTAGAATGCTACAGGTAATGTTTAAGTATCACACGATTCTATTGGATGAAAAAAAATCGGGTGTAAACGTATAGAGAAAAAGAAAAAAGTATGTAAAAAAAAATTACAACGTAAAATATGCTAACTTAGTGACAAACACTAACACGTAAATTAGAAGGAATAAAAAAAAGCAGTTAGTTTAGTAAAATATTTACTACATATAATGCACTAAATACAAATGCTTTCGTCCTCATAGTCTCCCGAACTCTCTGAAAAATAGATTTGGAACAGTAATTTGTGAGAGTGAAAGGTAGACAGCAAGTGCCTAAATTGATGGCTGAGACGCAGTGATCGTAACTTTATTACCCGAAAGCCTTCTTTAGAAAAGAGTCTCTACGCAATGATGGTTTGCTTTTTATTATTAAATCAATAACGCAATACACCAGAGAGTCTCTCCATTACTCTCGTGCCCTGTCAAGATTTTTATTTTTCATCGCTTCTAATTACAAGACAGTTTTTGTCACTGAGCTAGCAACTTTTTGGTGGTATTACCGTTTCTTTTCCTGTTATTTTTCTTTCCTTATTTTATTTTATTTTTTCCGGTGAGAAATCTTTTCAATAAAGGCTTTTAGTCCCGTTTCATTAAGTGAATCGAGTGAGTTTTATATCAGTATTCTTTCACCTAAACTTGTTCCGCATTTGTTTAGAGATAGTGACTAACTGACTGACACTTTTCAAGAGATTAGGCGATAATGAGTTTACTTTTGAGTAATGGAATATGTCGGATAAGGAACAGAAAGGAAACTGTATTGAAATTCTTTTATATTAGTATTTCAAAATATATAGTGGTTGAAAAAAATGTCAATACGTTACGCTATGAAAATATACAGCAAATAGTCCAGCCATCCAACCGTTTTTATGGAAAATGGTTACGTAACCTTTATTTATCTTTATTTTAGACGCTTCAATTTATGGACTGGAAAGTTTGTTATAGTTTTTTAACAGTGTGGTGTATAATATGTATTTGAGGAAAAACAAAGCTTGCTAAACTTCATTGCTTCTAATTACAAGACAGTTTTTGTCACTGAGCTAGCAACTTTTTGGTAGTATTACTGTTACTTTTCTTTCTATTTTTATTTGTTTATTTTATTTTATTATTTTTTCTGGTGAAAAATCTTTACAATAAAAGCTTTAGTCCCGTTTCATTAAATGAATCGAGTGGGCCTTATATCAGTATTCTTTCACCTAAATTTATTCCGCATTTGTTTAGAGATAGTGACTATAACTAATTGACATTTTTAAAGAGATTAGGTGATAATGAGTTTATTTTTGAGTAATAGAATGCGTCGGATAAGGTATAGAAAGGAAATTGTATTGAAATTTTTTATAATTATATTTAAAATATATAGTGGTTAATAAAAAGGTTAATACGTTACACTATTAAAAATATACAGCAAATAGTCCAGCTATCCAACCGTCTTTATGGAAATTGGTTACGTAACCTTTATTTATCTCCATTTTGGACACTTCAAACTATGGACTGGGAAGTTTGTTGCAGATTTTTAACAGTTTAGTGGGAAATTATCCTATATGCTAAGTATTTGGGGAAAAACAAAGCTTGCTTAGCTCCTTGAAGATGGAGAGATATAATATATTAACTTAATTTTAGTTCCCAGCAGCCACATTAACACCATAATTTTGAAATAAATTTTTCCCTAATATAGCTCATAAAAAAAACCTTTGTTTCTACATTCTAGTGTGAATCAGCCATTTTTCTGTTTTAGAAGTAGAAGTATTTTGCTCTTGAAATGTTTAAAAGTATAAACGAAACATTTGTATTTAGTGCATTATACAGGGTGTCCTAGAAATAATAGGACAAATTTTAAGGGGAGGTAAGGAACATCACAAGGATTCAGATTTGTATAGCAACCCATGGTCGGAAACGTTTTCCTGCCGCGGTAGTAAGGACAAAAACACGAGAAAGACAGGACATGAATAAGAAGAAAAAACATCTTTATTAATCTTAGTACAGTAGAAAACTAAGAAAACATAATATGAAAGAAACAACGATCGTCATCAAAGAAGGTGTTCAAAATTACGATCCCGAGCCGTGATAAATGAAGGCGCATCTCCGGTGCATGAAAGATTTAATGTTCTCTAGAAAATACCGCGAATGCCCCGAACTTCCCTAGTAGCTTCCACGACGCGTGCAACAAGTTCCTTATCACCTTCCTTCGTTGTCTCAGAATTTTTGCAGCACTAAAAATAATAAACATGTTTCTCTCCCTGTTCGTGTCCTTTCTTTCTTGTATTTTCTGTCGTCACTACCGCTCCAGGAAAATGTTTCCGACCAAGGGTTGCTATACAAATCTGATTCGTTGTTGTGTCCCCTACCACCCCTTAAAATTTGTCCCATTATTTCTGGGACACCCTGTATGTAGTACAAATTTTTCTAAAAAAGATATTTTTTTTTATTCTTTCTAATTTACATGTTATTTTTTGTCACTAAGTTAGCAATTATACGTAGTATTTCTTGTTTTTCATATGCTTTTTCTTTTTCTCCCTCTCTTCTATTGGCGAGAAAGCTTTTGAATAACGTTTGCATCCGGTTTTACTTATCCATCATACGTAGTATGGGGTAAATTTTTCAATCATTTTGAAAATTAATAATAATAAATAAAAAAATGATGTTTGAGATACTGAAGATTCCCCAAAACATATTTTTAGAGAAAAAAATTGCCGTCTGTGTGTCTGTCTGTGCGTCTGTAAGCGTTCTATCTTACGAAACAAACTGAGGTAGACACTTTAAATTTTCTATGTATTTAGTATGTAAGAATGGGAAGAAGCCTATTTAATATCAGTAACCTCCATTAACCAAAACTATTTTTTTCGGTCTCTCGAAAATTTTTTTTCTGATGAAAGGCGTTTAAAAATTTTTCGATTTATTTTTTAATTTTAAGGAATGGACGCAAAAGGCAATTAAATAACACAAATTTTGCATAAAGAACGAAGTGGATGGAGTTATTATTTGCCGAGATATTTGAAATCCTGTTTTCCACATTCTTCGATTTTTCATGAATCTGTATTTTATTCAAATTTCAATTCAAAGATATATTTTAATTGGAAATGAGACACTTAATCCGACGCAGTAAACTGTTAATTAATATTATTGTTATTTTGGAGCTATAAGGATGTTTCTTTTATGCAATTTGGCACTTCTTGAGTAGTTTGGCGCTTTATATAATTTGTTGAAATTGGTTCATCAGCATTTTATTAATAGAGCATTACTATGCATATTAAAAATATTTAAATATACGTTTAAATTTTGTTTTGGAGTTGCAATGCATTTTATAAATAGTTTACACATGTTTTATTTTCATCAATTACATTATTCATATCCATGATTGGTAAGTATTACGTTGGTCCCCAACGACTAGTTTTTACTTTAAATAGGATCGTGCAGATACTTAAAACAGTCTTATTTCACATAAAGTTTTTGTACATTTATTTACAAATATGGACAACTGACTGACATTTTTCAAGATATTTGACGATAATGAGTTTATTTTGTGTAATGGAATACGCAGAATAAGCTACAAAGAAAAAATCTTTGAATTTTTTATAATTATATTTTGGATTATAAAAATATTCTGGTAGAAAATTACTGTACGATGATAAGTACTTGGGCAATACAAATACAAAGCTGAATTAAAGATACAACTGAAAGCAGGGAATCATTCCAATTGAGCAATTGTTTGACTAAAAACAAGAATTTTATTTTTTCCTTTGCGCTAATTACACGATAGTTTTTGTCACTGATCTAGCAGATTCTATGTCGCATTTTTTTTTTTTCTGTTTTTTTTTTTCCACATAGTTTTTTCTTCTAATCTCTAGTTTATAGGAGAGAAAGCTTTTAAATAAAGGCTTTTAGTCGGGGTTCATTAAATGAATCAAGAGGTATTTGCATCAATTAATTTTGACCTAAAATTGTTACACATTTATTTAAAGATGCTGAATGTCTGACCGATAATTGTCAATACTTTACCTCTTACGAAATTTTCTTTTTAATAATGCAATAAGCTGGATAAGATTTAGAAAGCCAATCTTGTTAACTTTCCTACGGCTGTTTTTCAAAATGTTCAGTGTCATACATAATATATTAACACTTTAGAAAATATTACCCTATATGAAAAATATATGGTACATTAAAAAAATTGCAAATGTTGTTACAAATAATCTAATTATTATTATTATTTGTTTTCTGCGTTATACAAAGATCACTTCGAAAAACCTATATTATAGAGTTCATAAAAAATGCCATTTGAGTTAATTTACCAAATGTTTAATGGTTTAAATTAAATCCACAGCTGATTAAATAAATAACACTTTAATTCTGTACTTAAAACTATGGTCATAAAAGCATTAATTTGCAAGTAAAAGTATTTAAAGAGATTATTGTTCATGTGAATTTCTTTCATTTGATCTTTTAATTCAATTAATTCAAAAATTATAATGCTTTATTAAGGTATTGTAACGTGTTGGTTGGTGTTACATAATCTATTTCAGACGGATGATTTTTTGTTCTTGTTTTAATTCACCTAGTTCTTAAAATTCATTTTCAACACTTTTCAACAAAGTTGAAAAGTGTTTATGCATTTGGTTTGTCTGTCTATCTGCCCACGTTCTAACTCCCATAAATATACTCGGATTTTCATGCAATCGGTAAACCTTATTTGAAGTGTCCTAAGTATGTTCGGTATTGTATATGGAGTATGTGGCATTAATAGTTCATTTACAGCGGTATCCAAAGGAATTCCATTATATTATGGTCTATGTGGGGAAAAATCGTTTGCAGAGTTTTTTAATCACATTACGCTATGGAAAATGCATTGAAACTGATATAAATTACTGAATTTCAGTACGATTACGTTAGAACAAGGTATTCATAGCATTTTAAATCCATTTATAGAAACAGACAAAAGAAATCTTTTACAATATTGTCTTTGAGTAACAATTGCTGAAAATGCGTTTTAAATTTATGGATGCACTTTTAAATTTAACTGTTTTTAAGTGCATTCGTGATTATATAAATACGTAGCATCCTATAGTCATCGTCTGATACGTCCATCTGTCTGTCTGTCAGTCCGTCTATCTGTCCGCATATAACAGCACAAAAACTACCCAACCGAAGAATTTGAAATTTTAACGCTATATTTGTTGCAGAATTTTGTTGAGTTATTTCAAATTTTAGTAAAATCGGGTGTATAGTTCAAATATAGTTACAGTCAAATGTATTTTGTTACATTACGACCAATGGGATAAAATAGTTTCAAATGCTTTTTAATGGTGTTTCACCTGTCGAAACGTAATGAAATTGATATGCATTTATGAAGAGCAATAAAAATATACATTTTGTAGAATATGCCACACAAAGAATAGTTATTATTCATTAACAATGTATTACAAAAGAATTGCGTTACATAATGATACATAAGGGGAGGGACATAATTTGCATCATGTTTTAATTATGTAAACTATTTTACATATAATGTAATAAAATCTACATATGTTGCTTAAGTTAAGTGTGTATTTCGATTCGAACTGCTTATTTTCGGATTTATTTTTAAATTCATTTTTGCTCTCATATGCATCAAACTGGCAAATTGTCTTATTTAGAAAATACACAAAGTGCCGTGATTGTCGATTCTTTGATAAATGTAGAAAATATTGCAAAAAAAAAAAAAAAAAAAAAAAAAAAGCAATCAAAAACGGTATTTTGAATGTAAGTCAACATTTCAACGGAGGGTGGTTTTGGGATCTAGTGGTCATGATCGAAAAAAATATAGCAAAATTTACGGATGGGATTTCCCCGAATAGCCGCAATAGGTAGCTTTTTTACTTTTCGTAATGAAAACTACCTAAAAGTGTCCACAATTTTGGCCACCACTGTAATTATTCACTGGTTTTATACAAATAAAATGACATCGTAAATGATAGAAAAAATATCTTTTCTGAATTTGATCCTTCTGGTATCAGGAATTGGGACAGGATATAATATGTTTTTCGATTTGGTTTGTTTTCAGAGTCTACCTTTCAAGCAATGGTTGTCATGCTAATGACATCTTCTGAAAATGCATTTTTCTTCATGATGGGTTTTTTCACCATTTCTCGCATTTAAATTGTTATAACTCAAGAACATTTAAAGATAAATGGCTCAAACTTGAAACATGGCTTTTTCGATTACATTAATTGTGATTGAGCAAATTTGAAAAAAAAAATAATTACTTTTAAAAATATGATTTTTTTTTTAAAATATACATCACTCTTTTAAAGATTTTTACATTAAATATCTTTAATTTTTATTTAAATTAAAAATTAAAATATATTTCTGTTTATTTAAATGAAAAACAAAATGCAATTCTATAAATAATATTTAGAGTTATAACGATTTTAAATCACTCCACTTTTATATCAATTTCAAATTTTAAATTAAAAAAAATTTAGAGAAGTGATTTTGTTTACACATAATGTGATTGATCATGACAAGAATTTTCAGAATTTTAACTTAATAAAAAAAAAATATTTTAAAATGTGTTCTGAACCTCTTTAATAGCCTTGTGTATGGTGTATAACACGTTTGCCTTTCGAGTAAGTACTTAAGAGTGAAAATTAGAAATGATTTCACAAAAAGTAAGAAAATATACCAAGGAAATTTTTATTAAGCATATACCTCAACTCCAGATATATCACCCTATTACAGATTAAACTTTAGACCTTAAAATTTTCATTTAAAAAAATGAAAAAAATATATAAGTTAAATAAAAAAAGAATAATTACAATAAAGTATGCCGCTGAGTCATCTTAACTGAGTCATCTTAATTTACATAGTTTTTGAAAAAATCAAATTTTTCCATGACATAGAGAATTCATAGCGACATGATACACATAATTGATAAAGATTTAAAAATATTGTCTGTAATTAGCCGAGATATTAACCCTTAAAGGCATATATATATTGGACATACATAAAGACACAGGCGGCGTACTCTATGCGCCATCGCCTACTAAAGCACAGAGAACAATTTTTAAAGATATATTTGTGCATTGTAAATGTCCTACTACTGCATTCACACTAATTCATGCATTTATCGTACGGAACACTCTGTAAGCGAGTAATACTCGCACTTGACCAATCATTATATTAAAAATATCAATTGCAACATTAACTTATTTGTATTTTAAAATATCTAAGTAATGCGGTCCATATTTTTTTTATGAATTTTGTGCTTAATAGTTGTATTATGTATAATACGCTTTTGCCTTTCGAATAAATACTTTAAAAAGAGAAATAGAAAAGATTTTGCAAAAATAAGAAAATATATGAAGAAGATTTTTATTAAGCACATACCTCAACTCCAGATATCACCCCATTACAGGCAAACTTTAGAGCTTAAAATTTTCATTTAAAAAAAATGGAGAAATAAATAAGTTAAATAAAAAAGAATAATTACGATAAAGTATGCTGCTGAGTCATCTTAACTGCCGAATTTGTCTCAGAGACGAAGAACTGAACTATTCCCTATAAAATAACCCGAGTTCTCGATATGCGTTGATCCCTTGGATTACTTACCAAAGAATTTAAAAATTTGTTCTTTAACATGAAACGGGAGATTACCGAAGAATGACATAAAATCACTCGTTCTTTAACTTCTCATGTTGGTCCTTTTATGAGTCTGGGTGCGGAGAGAAGTAATTGGTTATTTTCTTTAATGAGAGTTCATTAAAATTTTAAAAGCAGTTTCTCTTTTTCTTTTAAGATTCATGTATTATTAATGCGTGAAATTAAAGTTTTCATCGGTAGGTCGTGAGTAGTTAGTACATTCCTTTTTAGCATAAGCAAATTGGTCTTTTCCTTTTGTTTAATTTGTTATTTCAGTGAAAAAAAAACTTCAATGTATCAAATAATAATTACAATGTTTTAGTTTCGGTTTCTATTTAATTATTTATATTCCAAATTATTGAATGTGTAAAAATTTCATTTTCTAAAATATTTTCCATGAATTTTTGAAATTATATTAAAAGATTTGCAAAATCAGTTACAAATTTTACAAGAATTTTTACAAGTAATTAATCAAATTTGAATTTATTGAGATTTTTTACAATATTTATAACTTTATTCAAATCTTTAGTTAAAATATATTTTGCTTAATATTTTATATAATTACGAATCGATAAATATCATGAAGTAATTTATTGGGGTTATGGGATACTGATACCGTGATCGTTTACATTGGTTCATTAAGTATAATACGCTGTAATCCATACAAAACCCCGTTTTAATCCCGTGAAAGTCTATCAAACAATAATTCAGAAAATTTTCATGAAAAAATTATCTTATACGAAACAGAAGGCAAGGATGTAAAATTGGTTGTGCCCCTCCCCCCCCCCCCCCCCATTCCCCGTAGCTGTATCAAAACTTTTCAGCTGTTACTAATCACAAAATCAGATGGGAAGTGTCTCTCTAAATAAGTTAATACATGGCAAGCTTACATCTATGTGAAACCAAACACCCATCTTAAAAATAACCTTTAAGTAGGAACTGGTATTAAAATTTAAACTAATTAAACGCCAAAAAATATGCCATTTGGCTATCAATTAAAAAGAGAAATAAAAATGCAAACCTATATTTGCTTACATTAAACTCTAATGGATCGTATAGTAATGACAAATATCTAATTGCAAGCAAATGTGAAATGTTGTTTATGGATTTCTTAATGATTATAATAGGCGCCAGATAAGTTAAAACAAAGGATTCCCAAACTTTTAAATCGATGTACTACTAAATATAAGTTCATACATGCGCGTACCACCGGAAGAAAATCTCAAATCTGGTACAGAAAAACCAATATAAAATACACCATTTTTAGGTGATAAATATTGATGTACATAGAGAACATAACATACTCTTTTTTATGCAAGGAAAAAAATTCGGAGAGGATTAAATATCAACTCAACATATACCGAAGCATTAGTTCCATTTGTCTAAAATATCTAATGAAATTACATTTGAATAAGAGAAAGCAAAACACTATCAAAGCAATGATAATAGAGCAGGTAACACAGAGTCTTGAATTGACAAATCAAGAAAGAGGAGCAGAATATTGTACTGGGTTTCTTTTCTGTACCAGTATCGGACTTTTGCGTACCAGTAAACAAAACCGTACCAGTACTGGTAGGCGTACCACAGTTTGAGAACCTCTGAGTTAAAGTAATGCCTGGTTTTTTAGATTACCTAAACAAATTTGTAAGAAATAATCGTATCATATAAATCATATAAAATATCAATAAGTATTTCCTTATAGAAATATTTCCTAACTGAAAGTTTTCCCCCATAATCTTTCAACGTCAAAAAACCTAAAAAGATGCAAATGGCAAAGAAATCATCCTTTTAAAACTACTGCTGTTTTATGCAACCAATAATGTTTTTGGAAGAAGATAAAGTATAGTATCTATAATTCATCTTAAACTGCATTACTTATAATAGATATATTAAATTATTTTTACAACAAATCATTTTTATGGTACTTTAAATTATTATTCCCTGAACTTGAAGGGTTAAATCCTTCTTGGATAAAAATTTTAACTTATTACAATGATGCACATCTTAAATGCATTACTTCTAAGCCTTGTATCAAACATGGATTACACAGTTATCTAATATCTCAATTTGTTTTTAGCGCTTTCCTTTTGCTTTTCCCCAAAACCCTCTTTTTCGTTCAAATAATGTGGCTTAATATATACCAAAGAATAAATATTTAGTCTTACGCGTAAAGAAAAATCTATAAATATTTCTATAAAAAATTAGTGCGGATGACACAAGAAGGAATTGTTAAATGAAGTGTTTGCGACATTTTTATTTTTCTGCGTTATTCCTATTGTATAAAATATGATAAATGATATAGTTATCCAATATCATATTTAATCTAATTTAACGATGGAAAAATCTGAGTAAGCAAATTATTTTTTCTAACAGAACGTGTCATTAACATCTTAGAATAGAGCTGAGTACAACATGATTGAATCTTATCTAATTGCATTGAATGATATTATTGGGTTTTTTCTTTACCTATTGAATTGTATATTGAATTTCGAAGCAAGTGAATCTTGTTTCCAATTAATTTAGTGAAAACACTAACGAATTTAGAAATAGGGGATCAAAAACAGCATTAACAAGAAAGAAAAAATCATGCGTCAAGGGTAGATTATGAAACACTTTCCAACCCATTTAGAATAATTTTTCAAAACTGCACTGTTTCGTAAGTTAAAATATTATATTTAATTCAACAACACGGAAGCACATTTTCTTACACAGAAAGTAACTTTTAGTTAACTTAAGAAACATGTATCGATTTTATTATAATATATGTGAAATAGTTTACATAATTAAAACATGATGCAAATTATGTCCCTCCCCTTTTGTATTATTATGTAACGCAATTCTTTTGTAATGCATTGTAAATGAATAATAAATATTCCCTATACTGTAAACAGTTACAGATATAAAAGTTGTTATCTATGCTTTAGTAGACGATGGCGCATAGAATATGCTGCCTGTGTCTTTAAATATGTCCAATCTATATGTGTCTTTAAGGGGTAATATCTCGGCTAATTACTGAGAATTGTTTTCGAAAATCGTAATCAATTATGTATGTCATGTCGCTGTAAATTTTGTGTGTCATAGAAAAATGCGATTTTCTATAAAAATATGTGACTTAGAATAATTGGTAAGCGCTATAGTTTTCCTGCAAGATTTAAATTAACTTCTACTACACCTAATTTTTTTCTATAATTTTATTTCTCGTTTCATGTTAAAGAACAAATTTTTAAATTCTTTAGTACGTAATCCAAGGGATCAACGCATATCGAGAACTCGGTTATTTTATAAGGAATTCTTCAGTTCTTCCTTTATGACGAGTTCGGCAGTTAAGATGACACAACAGCATACTTTATCGTAATTATTCTTTTTTATTTAACTTATTTATTTCTCCATTTTTTTTAAATGAAAATTTTAAGCTCTAAAGTTTGTCTGTAATGGGGTGATATCTGGAGTTGAGGTTATGTGCTTAATAAAAATCTTCTGCATCTATTTTCTCATTATGGACAGCATTATCTAGACTTTAAAAAAAATAAGTTAATATTAATGATGCAAATATTATTTTTAATAATTGGTCATGTGAGAGTATTACTCGCACAAGAGTGTTCGTACACTAAACATATGAATTTATGGCTAGACATTACATTGCACAAATACATCTTTAAAAGTTATTATCCAGACTTTAATAGCAGATGGCGCATAGAGTACGCTGCCTGTGTCTTTATGTATATCCAAACTGTCAGTGTCTTAAAGGATTAATATCTCAGCTAATTACTGATAATTTTTTTCTCTAAAATCCTCATCAATAGTTCTTTTTTTTATTCTTATTCTAAGGTAGGCACCTCCAGCTTTCCTCAACTCTTTTTTTGAACACTCTCAAATTGAGTTTTGTGTGCAGTGGAAAAATGCGATTTGGCAGTCGCTGTAATTTTTTTTGCAAAAATTAAATTAACTTCTATTACACCTAATTTTCCATAATTTTAGTTTCAGTAGATTCGGAAATAGAGAGGGGGGATGCATTTTTTTTTTCATTAAGTTTTCGGCGATTTTATTACGCTTGGACACTTTCTCTGAAAATGTAATACCTAAAATTAAAAGAAATTTATTTTTGAGATTAATGCCAAAAAAGCTTTTACATAATACTCCCATGATATATAAAGAAAATATTTTTTTAAGTAACCTAATTATCGCATCATCATTTTTCTAGATATATTTGTGAATTGCTAATAGTGTTTATTACTTAAGCCAATTTAAACTTTCTACATTCCATAGTTTACGAGTAAAATGGCTACGACAGACGGGCAGAGAAACTCAGGAGGGATCTTATAATAGTTCTGCCTTTTTTATTTTTTAAATACGAAACCCTAATAAACATTGATTTTAAAACATATGTGGAACTAAATTTTGTTTAATTTTGCTCATTTTTACTTCGTTTCAGTTATCTACCAATTCATCGGTCTATTTATATCTGTTACTTGGTTATTTCTGTCTAGATATAAGTTTGTCTATCATAAGTCATATTTTATCTGTATTTATATACCTGATTTATTAATTTCAGTGAAATTTGCTTTTTATTGATTTATTTTGATTCTCAAAGGTGTATCTTTACGATTCTCTGTACATTTGTGACATACATAAATGCAAAAATTTTAAAAGATTGTTATACATTATTCTAAACTGAACATTCTAAAAGGGAAATATACTGAAACAACTTGTTTTATTCACACTTACATGCGATCTCGATGCGGTAACTTTAAATGCAGTTCTGGCATACTATGTGTTCCATGATGAAACTTGGTAGCATTATAATGATATCTATCAACAATTAACTCTGTATTAAAATATTTCGCATAGACACCTCTTTCGACTGGATGTAAAATTGCTGAGTTACGTCACTTGGAGCACCTGAAATCAAACATTGTAGGTCTCGGTTAAATGTTTAAATAAATAAAATAATTTAAAAATAAAAAAGCATAATATGTAAAACAATTGCAAACATGAAGGTTATTTTAATTTTCGGAAATTTTAGAATATGTTTGCAGAATTCATGGCTTGGAAAACCGTAATGATAACAATGTCACAGAAGCACAATCGTTCTTCCCTCTCTGGTTTTCCAACTTATTTTTTCTCTTTGTGCTTAACTAATGTTACACACTGTTAAAAATCTGCAACAAACTGTCCTGCCATCCGACCGTTTTTAAAAATAACGGTTTCTAAACCTTGCTATGGTGTTCGGATCAATTTCGACCCAAAAGCCATATTCAGAGTTTATGAGCCTGCGGCTTTTTGCACAGCACTGTTATTTTAGAGAAATTTTGTTGTTCCTTTAAATCACTCAAATGTTCCAATTAAACAAAAGAACATTTTCTGAATTAAAATATTGTTAGAAAAATTGGTAGCTCTGCATATTTGAAATGATGTAAATTCGAAATGAACACCGCATGAGAATTAACCATGTTATTAAGCGTATTTTATTTTATTTTGTTTTATTTTATTTATTTATTTTTGTGTTTAATTATGATTAACCGTTAATTATTGCTAACCGTTCAAATGATTTGACAATTTGCTGAAAATTTTTACTAGTGTAGCAACGAGAGTGGAATATTTCATCAGTTCTGAATCCAATTGTCGTCATACGACGTCGAACAAAAGTCGAATTTGAGTCACTGTAATCAATGTATCTCATTCATCATGAGTCTCAAGTGAGATTATTTCTACCACATTAGCAAAGTCATTATTATTAAAAAAATTCATAAAATTTACAAGTATTATTATTCAAATATCAATTAATCAAATAGTTTTACTCAATTTACTATGTATGCAAAACTTATTTCAGAAAATAATAGTTTTGGGATACTACAATCGACATGTTTTCACTAGTAAATATAGCATACAATTATAATTTAAGATTATTAAATTCACAGAAAAAGGCACAATTATTCAGCATTTAAATTGTAATAATCGCCAATTTTATGCATTTACGGACAAAACTTGTATCCGAAATATTAGCAATGTTGAACGGGGAAAAATTCCTTTATCTTTTTCTTTGTTTATTTTAAAGTACTTTTCAATAAAAACATAGAAATATTTCTCTACCTAATAAAACTAAAATTTTCCTTTTTAATATGTTCTGCTTATTATTTACTACTGAAAATGTAAACCAAAATTGTATTACTTTAATTGTATACTAAAATTGTATTATTTCACTTGAATTATTTAAATTTGTATTACTTAACTTATATATATTCTAAACTCTCTTCTCAATTTTTTCTAGGAAATTCACCTCCTGCATGTATGGAGCAATCGATCGCCCAACTTTGTTTCTTAGAAATAGCAACGACATTTCGTTAAAGGAAATTTTAACGGAGCAGAATTAAAAGGGTGAAGAACTATTACTCTTGGCATCAAATCATTTATTATCTTCCTTTTCTTTGAATCCGCCCGTTTTGACGCCAATTCGGGTAGAGACAGGAAAACTCTCAGAGTTTAAATGCGACTCATTTGCAGCATCTGACCCATGACTCTGATGTATACAGCTTATGTAATGAAATGAGTAACTAAGAGCATCCGTATGTTTTTGAAAATTCCGATGCCTTTGACATATCAGGGTCATATGATCTTTTCGGGAAAGAAGCGATTTCAGTACATAAGGATAAAAGTTTGCTCATCCATACAGTGGCGCATAAAAATTGGAATATGAAATGTTCCATAGAAAATTAAAGAGTCCATTGCCAAATTTAAAGCTGAAATAGATTTTTTTCGTAATTATTTAACGCAAAATAATAATAATAATAATAATAATAATAGTAATAATAAAAATAATAATAATAATAATGTAAAGAAAAGGGCAAATTTTCAATGTTTGTAAAATAATATGCAGTACCTTTAAAAACTTAGAAATGATTTTTATTTGTGTGCCTTTGATAGATCAGGGTCATTTGATGGTTTCGGGAAGATACTAGGAAAGAAGTGAGTTCAGTACATGAGTATCCGGACTTGCTCATCGGTATAGTGGCGCATAGGAATTGGAATATGAAATAATATTGCTAAGAAAATTAAGAAATCCGTTGCCAAATTTAAGTCTGAAGCCGATTTTTGGTAAACATTTAACATAAAAAACAATGTACAGAAAAGAGAAAATTATCAAAGTTTGTAAAATAATATGCAGGACTTTTAAAAATTCAGAAAAAGATTTTTTTTAACATTGTACACAGCTTATGTAATGAACTGAGTAAATAAAAGCATCGGTATTTTTTTTTTTTTTTTTTTTTTTTTTTTTAATTTCGATGCCTTTGACAGATCAGGGTCATTTCATCTTTTCTGGAAGATACTAGGAAAGAAACGATTTCAGAACATGAAGATCCGGATTTGATCATCGATACAGTGGCGCATAGGAATATAAATCAATATTGCTAAGAAATTTAAGAAATCCGTTGCCAAATATAGGTTGAAATACATTTTTTGGTAAATAATATAAAAAACAAGGTAAAGAAAAGAGCAAATCGCAAAAGTTTGTAAAATAGTATGCATATCTTTTAAAAATTCAGAACAGAGTTTTTCTATAGAATAAAATCGAAAGAAACTAAAAAGAGAAAGATAAAACAGCAGAAATTTTATATTAAACAGCCGTAAAATAGATTTATTGCAATTGCTGTTTCTTACTACATATTTTTAACACTTTTCAGCATGCTTGAAAAGTGTTTATCAGTTCGGTTTTTCTGTTTGTATGTCTGCCCGTACTCTAATTCATGTAAATATACTTGGATAAACATGTAATTGGTGATGAATGAATCAAAGATGTCAAATCGTTTAAATTAAATACTTAAGCAACTTTTCTGGTTGATATATTTCGCTCTAGATGGAAATCAAGAACTATATTTGGAAAACCCAATAGAACCATACATAACATCGGTATGTTAAATATTCCATTCAAGATTAATTCCTGTCTGTTTTTAGATTAAAATGTGAAAAAAAGCGCAATATTTTTGCATTTTAATTATAATAATTACATATACAGCATTTATGAAAAAAAGTATTTTTACCGAATTTTATCACACCCCCACTTTTTTAAAACTGCCTTGTTATTCTTGGAATTCGAACTTTGACATTCATTATCAGACGATGAGGGCTGTGTTTTCTATTCCACTTAGCAGCATCCAAACACTTTGTTATAGCCAAAACATCAATTGCGAAAATTTAACTGGCATGTTTCTGTTTTTTCTTAATTAAAAAAGAACATTTCTGGTAGTCTATCTTTGCAAGAAACATTCTTATTTTTAACATTGAACAAGTAAGGATTAAAAAGAAATTTTCCGTTTCTTCAGGAAAATGAACGATTTCAATATGTGTATACGTAAGGACAAAAAATAAATCCTTTTAAAAAACTTTAATTTAAAATCAAAATTCAAAAGTTAAAAATTTTAAATCACATCGATTTTTCTTTTAATCTAATTCTAATACTTAAGGGTGTTCTTAAATCAAAAAGATCAACTTTGTGACATATGCTGTAATTTATTTTTGTTCGGATATGCATGAAAATAGCAGGTGTCAAAAACATGTATATCTGCCTGTATTCTGAATTTCAAATAATTCAGAAACTGTTTAATTACACTCAATTTTCCAATTTTTAAAAAACGCTATAGATCTTTCATAACAAGCCTTCAAAGTTGACGTTTTTGAGCACATTTCCGGACGAAATCAGAAAAACCGGTCGAAAAGCAATAGAAAACGGGCGATCACATGATCGAAATAGCTTAAAACGAAACAGGTAACTTAATCATCATAAAATAGAAAACTAATCGCTTCCATAGTCAGGCCTTCCAATTTTATATCTTTCTGCCAAAAAATGAATTTGTACATGTGTCAAAACGTTTTGCGCTTATTGAGCGGAGCAGTTGAGAACAAACACCCTTAAAAGCAAGCTGTCTCTGATAACTTTATTTTCCAGCAATACAGTGCGTGTCAAAAGTTTAAGCACAATAGCAATTTTAAAATAAAACTTTAAATATTACCTTTAATTTAAATATCTGTCTTGTATATGTTAATAATATCTATTTTTACACCATATTCATTTAAATTAACTTTTAAATTTTATTTCAAACCATGGAGTTTAAGAATAGAAGAAAAATGACCGTGTTAAAAGTTTAAGCACAAAATCGTTTTTATTCAAATTTTACAGTCTGACGTAAACGGTTGCGCACGCAAACAATTTCTGGTTGTGTAAGAAGTAGTCCGCTGTTGTTTTTAAGTTAGTACAAAAGACCCAAGTCGAAAGAATTTTCAGAGGAGGAAATGATAAAAATTTGGAGTTTGCGAGCAAAATGTAATTCTGTTTCTGAAATTGCAAGTGCATTAAAAAGGTCAAAACAAGGTATTCCTCAAATTTTGGCTCGTGATAATTATTTTAAACGAAAATTGCGTTCAGGAAGGCCACGAGAGACTAGTTTGAGCGAAGATAGCCGCATCAGAAATTTGGCTTCAACTGGTAATTACTCCCTTTCGGAAATAAAATATGCAATTGAGAACAAATAAATATTTTTTAAAAAAAACTGTTTATAGAAGAGTTTTGGAATTCAAATACATCAAATACCGTAAAATGGCTCGATTACCGTGTCTCGAACGACACCATAAAGAAGCTAGATTTTAATGGGCCAAAGAGCATATGTCATTTGGTGAAAAGTGGCTAAATGTCATACTCAGAGATGAAAAAAAAAATGGAATCTCGATGGCCCTGATGGGTTTAAGTACTATTGGCTTGATTTCCGCATAGAACCTAGGAGTGTATTTAGCCGATAACATAATGGTAGTTCTGTAATGGTATGGGGGGCTATTTCTTTCAATGGTCAGACTTCTCTAGCATTCATCAGCGGTCGTGAAAACTTTGAAAACTACTAAGAGATACTTGCCAATCATTTGCTTCCTGTTGCCGAGGTTTTTAGGAGGAGAAAAATGGTTATTTCAACATGATAATGCTTCCATCCATACCTCAAATTCAACTTCATCGTGGCTTAAGTCGAAAACAGTGTCTGTTTTGGAATGGCCGGCAATTAGTCCTGATTTAAACTTTATAAAAATTATGTGGAGTATTCTCACTCATGCAGTTTATCCAAATGGAAAGCAGTATCCTTCAGTTAAAGATTTGAAAGATGCCATTGAGAACGCTTGGTTTAAAAATGAACCAGAAACAATACAGAACCTCATTTTAACGATGGAAGACCGTATATTTAAAGTAATTCAGCAGAAAGGAGCAATAATCAAGTATTAATTTTTTTTATTCTTGTTCTGCTAAAGACTAAAAAACTACTGTGCTTAAACTTTTGACACACTCATTTTTGTTGTTTTGATAAATTTTATTATTTAAGATAAATTTTATAGCATGAATCTGTTAACTACCTTTTTAAAACTATAATTTGTAGGCTATGTGAAAAGGGAAGTATCTTTCACCCATTAATAAAATTTTATTTTGAAATTTTCTGTTGTGCCTAAACTTTTGACACGCACTGTACATTTTTTTTACTGTCAGATATCATTTTTGGGTGCTCCTCAGGATTAAAATTGATGATCTAAGTGCTTTTTGCAGACATTTGTGGTTAGGTTCTAAAACGTCATAGTACCTGGGAATTGTGCGGGCCTTTACCACATATCAATCAAAAGCTAATCAACCAATTAAGGAAATATTCCTGCCAAATTTACAACTGTGCCCAGGACCGGAAAATATGACAAGTCCCAACATATTAACTAGAACACGTACGAAAAACGAGAGTTTGCAATTTTGGGATGCCTGTTTCACCTACGGCTATGTAAGTCTTCTAAATCGACGTAAACGGCTCGAGAGATCTCCGACCGGACTCGCGGATCCGCCTGTAACATGGAGCAGCAAAATAACTGAGTTCGATCCAACAAGAGGTTTTAGAGTCAAATTTTATTTTCATTCATGACACCCCAAGACGTCTTTATATATATATCCCTTTTTTCCCGTCTTTATATACATCCCTTTATATATATCCCCAAAATTTGTGTACAATTATCTGTATAAAAACAGGATTTTTTTTTACTTTGCCTAAAGATGAAGATGCGAATAGTTTAGTTACAAAAGAGAAATCATTAAAAAATTTTAATGCTTTGAACTATTCAATGCCTTTAAGGGTGTTCTCAAATCAAAAAAGGCAATTTTGTGACGCATGCTTTAATTTATTTTCGTTCGGAAATTCATGAAAATAGCAGATGTTGTAATTCAGAAACTGTCTAATTGCACTCCATTTTCTGTTTATTAAAAAATACAATAAATCTTTCATAACAAGCCTTCAACGTTGCCGTTTTTGGGCACATTTCCCGTCGAAAGCAGAAAAACCGGTCGAAAAGCAGGAGAAAAACGGGTGATCATGTGATCGAAATAGCTTAGAACTGGATAGGTAATTTAACTATCGTAAAATGGAAAATTAAATTCGATTCGAAATCGCTTCCATTGTCAGGCATTCCCATTTTATATATTTCTGTTAAAAAAATGAATTTGTAAATGTGTCAGAAAGTTTTGCGCTGATTGAGCGGAGCAGTTGAGAACAAACAGCCTAACTGTTTTCAGCTGTCCCGTAACTTTTGAGAGCTACTGTATGTATATTTAAAGCCAAATGGGAAAATAAGTCAATATTTTAAAAGAAACAAAACCGTTTCACTAAAAATATTTAACAATTTTCTTTTTCTTTTCCTTTTATTTTATTTTATTATTTTTTTTTTCAACGATAAAATAACTCTTAGATATTTAATTGTCCAAAAGAAACGTTTACAGAGCTTACACAATAACTTAAAATCGTAGTTCCACTTCTTAATGACATAGAAAACTTCGCTTACAACTAAAATAGCAAAAATAAAAAATGTTATCCTCCACAAGTCTAAAGAAATGGATAAGAGTTAAAATAATTTCTTTTGTCCTCTGTGAAGTATATTTAAGATATATTCAGTCTTTCCTTTGTATTGCTTTAAGTTGTGACAATTCATTTGGATTAAATATTTTACAAATAAAATAGATTGAATAAAATATAAAACTTTACACGTTCCTGGAAAAGTGGTATGCATTTATATGTGTATATCCATTTCTTTTCTTTTTATTATTATTTTTTTCAATTCGCGGGAAAATTGACTCGGATTTCATAGAATGATATGAGGATGTGAGTTCTAAAAGTCGCTTAATCCGAAATCGAATTTTGTCTACCAATCTGTTCCTTATGTAAACCTGCCAGGGCCCGGTTTCGACAATAAAAAACGTTGGGGCCCAAAAGAAAAAAAATCGGGAAGGCCTTTTTTATCTTTCTAAAATTTTCATGCATTATGCTGAAATGTCTAAAACTAAAATTCATACGTAATGTATGTATACCTAAATTTTAAATGAAATACTACTCACTTGTACATGCAAAATAGTACAAGAAAAATAACTTTGAGAAAAGATAAAATACATTTTTTCCTCTTTTCTTTTCTTTCTTTTTATTTACTTATATTTCGTTATGATAGTTTAAGGTTAAATATGTGAGCCGTTAAAATGTAAATACGGCTGCTCTATCGAGCGTTATTGGCTATTTGTGTTAATACTTTTCTATTTAACTTAATATTTGTATTCAATCAACATGCTTTTGGCTTATTACACCGTATTGAAAGGCAAGTGATAGTAAGCAAGTAGTAATAATAACAACAAATTTCGATACTTGTTATGTTGTTATTTCATTCCTAATAATGTTCTAAGTTACTGTTTTTTCTTGCACTAAAGTACTCGGGTATAAAATTTCATGTTAAGACAAACACTTTTATGCATAATGCAATAAATAATAGATGTGTTATATTACAGAAACAATTGTAATTAAATTTACGCATTTAAAAAATTATTTTTTTTTAAATCAGAAAGCAAGAAATTGAATATCACAAATTGAAACATACTTTATATTAGAAACTAGTCACTTTTGGCTATTTTTATCAATTAGCCCCTTTATATAAAAAAAAACTTTTATTTGTCTTTGGAGACCCCCCCCCCCCTCTTTATATCGGGAGGCTCAAAGCAGCTGCCCCGCATGGACATGCATTAATCAGGCCCTGGACCTGCATCGAAAAAAAATTACATTTTGCAAAAAAATAGTTTTGTCGCGTAATTCTAGTATTGTAAAATGTTGATTTACAAAAAAACCATTTGACACAGTCAGACTTTTTCGCGTTTTCCCAAAATTTGATTTTCTAGATAAGGTGAGTTTTGAAAGTCTCATCCTCATATGTGCAGTTTGAATGTTTGTTCGTTTAAGGCAAATATTTTGGATTACAATAAGTAAAACTTGCGAAAACGGAAAATTGATGTAAAAGAAATCTGCCTGAAACAGAAATTTTCATGGTCTCAACGAAAATGCGATGTCACAGCTTTTGCACAAATTTCATTAGTTGCTCCGCGTGGTACAGTGGAACAAAATGGTCAAAATAGGCAAAATTGGCATAAATAAATAAATAAATAAATAAAGTAGACAAATGCTTTCTACACATTCCACAGTTTATAATAAAAAATCAGTAAACAATACAAAAATACAGCATTTACCTCCAATAAACCTATCCATGTTATAAAAAATTACATACTTTTGAGGTTTCGCCAACTTATTTAGTTGGAGGTGTTTATTCAGTAAACATTTCCATTCTAAAAGTATCAAGTTTTTTTTTTTTTTTTTTTTTTTTTTTTGCGTGATTTAATCAAGTGCAATTTAATTTTCTTTTCTTTTTTTATCTTTTTTTGCACAAGAAGAATTTTAATGTAATTTTAACTAAGACAGCGATATAGAAAATGTTTTCGAAGGACGACGGTCTATTCCGTTTACTGAATTGTTTCCGAAAACGGACTTCGTTCCTTTTTCTCTTAGATATTCGGTGAGGGAAATTCATACACTTAAAAAATTTGCTCTAGTTCGAACCAAATTTCGATGTTCAGTAGCTGCCACCATAAGATGGCGAAATCTCGTACCAATATTTGAGCTTTCTATTTCAACCTCGTTCCAACTATTGGAACTATGCTTGAACAGTAGCTCCAAATAGTGGTTCAAGATGTCACCATCTCTCAGTGGCAGCTATTGAGAACCAAAATTTAGTTCAAACTAGCCCAAGATTTTTAACAGTGTAGTACTCACATCCGTTGCGATCTGCCCGCTTTCGGAAGGCCTGTTAACATGTCTGCCTATTTGGTTTCTACTTTTAATCAAAAAATTTGGATTCACCCAAGAAAATATAAAAAGTATTATTAGATTTATTTAATGATAGATTTTCTTAATTAAATAATGCAGAAATTCTTAATTAGAAAGTTTCGGTCTGAAGTCGGATAAAAATAAAGACCAAACTGGCAGCCTGGTCTGTAATCATATTTGGATATCCTGAACAAACTACAAGTTGATTTTTTTACTCGAACTGGAAAATTCCATGTTTCTGCACGAGATTCGCGATTTTATATATTAAGTAATGGAAATTTTCCAATTCTGACAGCAGATTCCTGTTCCTCACTTTTAATAACATAGAGCTGGCAAATATCAATTCATTTCAACGTCGTTTACAAACTCTGACAACCATATTTATAAAATATGCTTTTTGTCGCATTGTCTCTATATTTGTTGTCGAACAGATTCCTTTTCCCCTTACTCTGATAAACACTGCAGAAGTTATTTTTAAATGTCATCAAAATATAAATAATACAGCATTTCATTTCAAATATTTAATTAAAAAAAAACTACGCAGTGCTGATATAAATTAATAAAAATTGATAAAATCTTAAAATAAATAAGTAAATAAATATAAAAAACATACAAAATATTCTTTATCCAGTTTAAACTTACATTCAATTTCTAGTTTTATTTATTTATTTACAAGATGTTTTACTACTATTATTATATTATATTATATTATATTATATTATATTATGTTATGTTATATTATATTAGGTATTAAGATATTTTACTATAATGATCGGAACATTGACAATTTTTTAGTTTGAATATAAATTTACAATAATTAAAATTGTTTTGTATCTCTCTCTTATCCACACTGATATGTAATTCAGATTTTAAATTATTTTAGTTTTATAGCAAAATTATTGGGTACTTACGTATTAACGCCACCGCAGTAGATGTTGCGACAATGCGTCAATAAAGATGAATTTTATACTTCACACGCGCAGAAAATAAATGACGTCATAAAAATGAGCAAAACACTAAAAGAGCTCTAAAAAAGCACTAAAAAGCATTAAAAAAGGCACTAAAGCACTAAAAAAACACAAAAATGGCGTCAAAAATCAGCAAACAACAAGGCAACAAGGAATCCAAAAGATAACTGCGTGCGTATGCTAAAAACTATATTGCTCTTCATTGGCGCATGAGTGCAACTTTGGCTGCGGTGGCGTTAATACGTAAGTACCAATTAATATATCAAATTTATTTTCGAAACATATTTTAAAATTGAAAAAATTAACAATTACATTGACGCGATAAATACTATACAAGTTTACCAGTAAGTACAAAAACATATTTAAAACGGAATTACTTATTAGCCCTAGCTATTTAGTTTTCACAATTTTTTTTTTTTTTTTTTTTTGGTAGTTATGCATTTTGATTTATTAAATCATAATTTGTATGTTTTTACTATCTGTTTAAATTGCTATCTTTAATTTTAAAATAAAATATTCTCAAAACAATTTCTTAATATATGTATGTATACATATGTTTGTATATTATGAATAAGAAAAGTTATTTGCGATAACCAACTTTCCTTTTTTAGAATCTTTGAACAGAACTTTACACAATACGATTTGAGATATTTAGTCTAGACTTGCTTTTTATCAATGAATCAATAAGTTTTACACAGAAAAGGAATTCAAACTATTTCAAATTCTACTTTAACGATACCTCCAGGGATTTTTGAAAGAATTTTTCCTGAAAGAAAGAAATCAAGAAAAACTGATGTTTATAAAGACAAGATATTGACATCACATAATCCTTCTTTCATGAAATAGTATATATATTTTTAAAAGTTGGTATTGTTTTTGAAAGTACTTTACAATATTTCATACGGAATTTTTTAAAAGGAAAGTGTTGAATAACCAGCAAGCTTAAATAAAAATCTTTATGAGTTTTAAAAAACGCCTTTCACCTGTGAGTTTTATGCATTTTTTTTTCTATTTTAGCATTTCTGTGTTTTATCATTTATTTACAATATGAACATGAAACGTAAAGTAAATAAAAAATAGTACGCAAAATAAGACATTCAGGCTTAAACATGAAAACGTCTATATGGACAGGATCGCCAACTTTTGAAATTTATGGGGTGGGCTCAAAAAAGTTTGAATCAAAATTTTTCCGAATTTGTGTATGTTGAGAGGGAGGCGCGAAAAAAAACTTAGCATTACGGTTTTTTTTCATTTAGTTTTTCTTGTTTTTATACTTTTGATTGCAGGACAAATACAATACTAAACCTACGAGTTAACCACTAGTGGTATTCACTTTTAGCTTATGCGTCACTTCACTTCCGGCAGACATGGATAATTAGATTCCCCTATGCCTACTCTTCCATAAAATAAAGGGTTTCTTCTTGTGTTCGATAAAATAGGGTTTTGTGGTGTCGGCTCTTGTACTATAATTGAGTAATTTTTAAGCCAAAATGATACCCGATGAAAGGACATATACTATTAATAGTACACCTGACCCGAAAGGGTTAAATAAAATATTCAATTGCTGCCAAAAAATATTACTTAGATTAAAATGATTATCATAAATAATAAAACATTTTCAAGCTTTTAAACATACGCGAAAACAAAAAAAATCATCCATAAAAAATCTCAATTTAAAAAGTATGAAATTCTTGTTTAATATTTTATGTAAAGAAAATGTGTTAAGATAAAAGAAGAAAAGGTATTTAAATGAAATGTAAGGGGCTGTGTAAATATAGCGTTATCATTTTTTTCGTAAATTTGGACCACCCTTCCCTATTTCAATAGCATACGTTATCATCCTTTGAATCCCTTCTTCTCCAATAATGTTATTATTATCAAAAGTTTTTTTTTTTTTTTTTTTTTTTTTTTTTTTTTTTTTTTTATTGATTTAAAAAACATTTACAAGAAATAGTTACTATTTAAAAGTATATTTTATAATAGCTATTTGTTACATAATGCATTCAAAAGTAATAAAGTCTTGTTGCACATGCCCCAAACGGAGGTGGGATAGGGAGTGGGGAACAGATAGAAATTTTTATCCACAAAACAAGTGGACAGCTTTCTTTCCCTTTTAATTATTAGTAAACACAAGCTTCATTTTAAATATACTTCACGCATGGTTTCTCAAATCGTGATTATATATGCATACACACATGAAGATGAATAGAAAAGTCAAACGATAGGATATCCCATATTTTAGAATTAGATAATTTTATAATAATCTAGTGATTTTTATAATAACTTTGTATTTTCATAAAAATAGATAATGACTAAAAAAAGGATGAAGTACTATTTTGAACCAAAGACCAAGTTACAAATAAAAGAGACAATTTTGATTGGATAATAAATTATATCGATTTCAAAAAGCAACCCCCGCTCTGTCCTTAAAGATATCGTACGATGTCATGCGCTAGAACTCCCCCCCCCCTCCCTACTAAAAGTATAAAGTATGTATGCACAGCCCCTAAGTTTGTCCTATTTAAAAATTACACTAGCAAAGTTACATTTTTTATGATTTTATCTTTTATTTTACATTTTAATTATTTCTAAATAAACTATTTTCAAAAACTGTTTTTTTTTCTTTTTAAAAATCTTTTCGAAGTTTTTTTCTATTAACAAGAACTCGTCTTATAGAATCTCTGTACAAAACTTTATGCAATACCATTTTAGATATTAAGTCTAGACCCGATTCTTATCAATGAATCAATAAAATTTTACGATGAAAAAGAATTCAAACTATTTCAAATTCTACTTTAATAATAACTGAAAGGATTTTTGAAAGAATTTTTCCCGAAAGAAAGAAATAAAGAAAAAAAACCTAATGTTTATAAAGACAAGGTATAAGTATTATAATACTCCATGACAACCATTGCTTGAAAGCTATATTTTGAAATCAATCTAAAGCGAAAAAAGCAATATTTTCCATTTTAAATAAGATAGAAACATGACTTAAACGTCGCACAGTGGTCCCAAATCGCGATTTAGTGGCCAAAAATCATTTCTGCCTTTCCTAGTGGTTGTATATGATTCATTTTCCTTTTCTAACATACCATATGATATTACATTGTGAATTTCAAACAAATGTACATGGGGTTCCGGGGGACGGGATTTGGGGGGGGGGGCAAACGACGGGGAGTGTTTTTGTTCGATTTAAATTTTCTAATTTTTACGAGTTTTCTCTTTCTCTTTACGGTTATGGAAATTTTCGATTTTTGATTTTGGTGATTATTAAATCTTTTTCGAGACAAATCATCTGATTCAGTATTTCCGGAAAATTTCACACCCTCAATTTCTCCCTCCCTCATTGAAAATGTATAGTTTAAAATCTTTTTTTTTCTTTTAATATTACTGCAAAGTAAAAACAAAAGTTTGCAAGCAATCAACGAAATACATAAAAAAACCGATCAGCTAAACTTTGTCCCCCCCCCCATCCTTTTCCCCATAAAACACATGTGAAATCTCCCCTTTTTCCATCTGACCTTATAGCAAAGAAAATCTAAAAATATATTTTTTAAGCTTTCAACATCAACTTAATATGAATTAATAATAAATCATAGAATTCATTAATTAGATCACTTCGAAAATTTTCGATTTCCCCCCCCCCCCCCCCCCCCAAATATTTTGCACATCTCTAACACACAGAGAATAATAACTTTGAAATAAAAAAAAATAAATAAATAAATAAATAAATAAAATAAAATAAAAAATAAAATGAAGAATCTGTCTTCGTCACTTTATTTTGTTAATATTAAATAAATAAATAGTTATCTCAATTTCTAGCATATTTGAAATTTCCCTCTTTTCTTCCCCTCCCCACCCCTCCCCCTTATAAAATTTCTAGTATCCCCATTTTTTTTTAATTTTTACAAACAAAATCTGATTTGAAAAATAAAAATATTTTTATTGCTTTTATCGAAACATAAAAATAAAATCCGTTTTTTAATCCTTTATCTATGGAATTAATTATCAAGAAATTGCTTCAGCTCAATAATTATTTTCTTTAATATCTGAAGATATATTGTATTTTTAAATTATAATAATGTGAAATTTAGATAAATTTTAATTTAAACTGATTAAATATAGCGGTAGTTTAAACTTTTTTTTTAATCAATTTACAAAAATAATCAGATTAATTGGCCAAAAATACCGTTATGGAAATATCACAATTCATATACAAGCAATGCATTTAAATGTAGGGAAAGACTTTTGTCGTTCAAAATGCTTCATATAATTTTTTTCTTAAAAAAAGGCCATACCTATGAAAATGATTAAGAATATTACCACTTTTTGAAGCTATTTAGCTTTGACTATATCTCTACGTTATGGAAATTTGATAGAGCAAATTTTATTTTATGGAAAGAAAAATAGATTTTCATTAATAGGCAGAATAAATAAATTTAACAATAAATTTTCGTCAATGGTATTCGTCAAAAGTATACCTTCACTGCATAAAGGGTTAAATGCCCTTCAGAAAAGTGAAATTAGACATTTCGAGTAATCGCAACATTTCATCCAGAGGGTTGAGTAAAATGTTCATACATTTTTTAATTTGTTCTTTCGTATTGCTTATTTAAAATCAATAAACCTTGCACATTTAAAATCATTAAATCTTGGTAATGTTTATAGATGCGTACACTAATAACTATAGACATGTAATAACTAAATTAAATACATAGCTGCATTTACCTGCAAACTTTCATGAAATTGTCTTGAAATTAGTAATGCTTGCAAATCTTTCTTAATTTCTGGAGCAAGCTTATGCGCATTTTTTTGGGCAATTCACGAGCAGAAGAAATTATAGGATCCGAAGATAGAAGCAGTCGGCAAAAATATTATATAAATTTAAGTGTGCATACAAATTAATATAATAAAATTATACTCATGCAATAAATTGAAAAAAAAACCTTTGTTTAAAAATGTAACAATAGATTTAGATGACAATGCGTGAAAATAAAAAAATATATATTTAAAAAAAATTTATTTTTAAGTGGACAAAATATAACTTTAAAAATAATCCAGAAACTTAAAACAATGAATTATTTTTTTTTCCAGCTGACTAAAGTTCCTTACATTTATGTTGGTAGAAATAGTGTGTATATATGTATATGGTATATATGTATGTGTATATAATATATATATACATAAACTGAACTCTAAATATGTGCTTCAAGTTTTAATAAGATTTTTGATATAAACGGAAAAAGTAAAAGAAAAATTGTAAAATAATAATATTAATTAATATTATTAATATAAATATTATATTAATAAATATATATTAATAATATATATTTATTAATAATAATAATAATATATTAATAAAATTAAGTTGACAGTGTTATAGTAATCGGAATCTTGCATTATATCAACACTGACAATTTTGTGTCAGTGCGGAAATTTCATAGCCCTTCAACCCGATTATTGATACTGGACTAATATGGGCGATATCCAGTGTCAAACTTCAAAGCATTGGTTCTCCCAAAATCGCAAAAAGTCGCAATAGATCTCTTGGGATATTATTTTAAAAGGTTCATTCTACATATTGTAGTAAAATCTCCGATATGTTCGGAGGAGTTTTTTTTATATATCACTTTTTTATTTGCGAAAATCCCTTAAAACTATGTATTTTTAAAATGTATCCACTTTTTAAAATTTTTGAGATTTTTGCAACCGAAAAAACAAATTAAATATACAATTTAATGCTGTTTCAGAAAAGTGCAAAGAAAAAAACTTTAAACTATCTGCAAAAGTTTTTACTAGGCTATGAATGCGACGATTTTGATTGAAAATCGCGCAACAGTAGAAAACGCTCAAAACTCCCAACTTCAGATAAGCAATGCGAATTCATGAAAGCATATAAAACCAAAATATTAAAGAACATAAATCTTCAGATATTTTTAAATACTGTGGAATTTATTTCATTTCAAAAAACGAAACTTCCATTTTTTGATTTTTGGCCACATAATCGCGATTTGGGACCACTGTGCGTCGTTTTAAACATAAAAAACAGAGAAATTTTTAATAAAGTAAAAAAAATTTCAGAAAATATGAAGATTTTTGTGTCCCGGACAGCATAAACAAAAATAAAAACTTTATTCATAAGAAAAAAATTCTCGATTTAAAAAGTATGAACTTCTTGTTTAAATATATTAAGTACAGAAAATGTGTTATGATATTAAAAAAAAAATGGCAATTAAGTGAAGTGTAAGTTTATGGTACTTAAAAAATTACACTAACAAAGTTGCATTTTTTTATGATTTTATCTATTATTTTACATTTTAATTATTTCAAACCAAACTATTTTCAAAAACTGTTTTTTTTTCTTTTTAAAAATCTTACCGAAGTTTTTTCTATTAACAAGAACTCGTTTTATATAATATCTGTACAAAACTTTATACGATACCATTTCAGATATTAAGTCTAGATCATATTCTTATAAATGAATCAAAAAAATTTTACGGTGAAAAAAAAAATTCAAACTTTTTCAAATTCTACTTTATCGATAACTTGAGGAATTTTTCAAATACTTTTTCTCGAAAGGAAGAAATAAATAAAAAAAAGCTAGTGTTTATAAAGACAAGGTATTGGCATTATAATATTCCATGAAAACCATTGCTTGAAAGCTAGATTTTTAAAACAAGCCAAAACGAAAAAGTAGTATTTCCTCTTCTAATTAATATAGAAACATGATTAAAATGTCGTTTTAAACATAAAAAAGAGAGAAAACTTTAATAGTACAATAAATTTTTTTTAGAAAAATTTAAGATTTTTATGTCTTGGATTCTTTTAAGTAATAGAACACTTGATCTTTTAAAGTTAAATGAAAATAAAAACTTTAATCATAAAAAAAACTCGATTTAAAAAGTATGAGCTTCTTGTTTAAATATTTTAAATAAAGAAAGTGTGTTATGATATTAGGAAAAAATGATAATTAAATTAAATGTATGTCTATGCTACTAAAAATTTACTTTAACATAGTTGCATTTTTTATGACTTTACCTTTTATTTTACATTTTAATTATTTCAAACTAATTTATTTAAAAAAATTGTTTCTTTCTTTTTTAAAATCTTTTAAAAGTTCTTTTCCATTAACAGCACTCAATACCATTTGAGATTTTAAGCCTAAACCCCATTCTTATCAATGAATCAATAAAACTTTACGGTGAAAAAAGAATTCAAACTATTTCAAATTTTACTTTACCGATAACTCGAGGGATTTTTGAAAGAATTTTTTCGAAAGGAAGAAATAAAGAAAAAAAAAGCCTGATGTTTATAAAGACAAGCTATTGGCATTATAATATTCCATGAAAACCATTGTTTAAAAGCTAGATTTTAAAAGCAAGCCAGAACGAAAACAAAAGTAATATTTCCTATTTTAATTAAGATATAAACATGATTTAAACGTTCTTTTAAACATAAAAAACAGAGAAAATTTTAATGCCATAAAAGTTTTTTTAGAAAATTTGAATATTTTTGTGTCCTGGACGTTATTAAGTAATAAAACATTTTCAATCTTTTAAACATAAGCGAAAATGGAAACTTTATTCATAAAACAATCTCGATTTAAAAGGTATGAGCTTCTTGTTTAAATATTTTAAACAATTTATATATTTAAATGAAGAAAATGTGTTATGATATTAGAAAAAAAGGTAATTAATTTAAGTGTAAATTTATGCAAACATTAAAAAAGTTAAATTTTTTTATGATTTTATCATTTATGTTACATTTTAATTATTTCAAACTAAACTATTTTCAAAAATTGTTTCTTTCTTTTTAAAAATCTCTTAAAAGTTCTTTTCCATTAACAACTGTCGTTTTATACAATCTCTGTACAAAACTTTATACAATACCATTTTAGATATTAAGTCTAGACCCGATTCTTATCAATGAATCAATAAAACTTTATGGTGAAAAAGAATTCAAACTATCTCAAATTCTACTTTAACGATAACTCGAGGGATTTTTGAAAGAATTTTTCCCGAAAGAAAGAAAAAAAAAACTGATGTTTATAAAGACAAGGTATTGGCATTATATAATTCTTCTTTCATAGAATACTTTTTTTCAAAAACTCATATTATTGGTGGAAGTACTTTATAATATTTCAAAAAGACTTTTAAAAATGTAAATGTTGATTATCAATGTTTAAATGCAGATCTTATACAATAAAAGTTAAAGAACACATCTTTTTTCATATTCTTTTCACTTTTTTTTTCTTCTTTAGCCATTTTGCACTTCCTATTTACATGAAGAACAGTTTGAAATATAAACTGAATAGCAAATAGTAAATAAAAATAAGTATTACAACTTCAAATAGAGAATTTTTTTAATGAAAGTTTTAAATATTTGATAAGATTAAATGCAAATCCTTATGTTGTAATTTCCAAAGAATGCATTTTTTCACATTTTCAATTTTTTTATACTTTAGATTTTTGTTCATTCAACTTAATTCTACTAGAAATTTTGACGTAAAATAAATAGTAAATACCAAATAAAACAAAATATTAATATTCAAGTATTTAGAATTTTTCTTAGTGAATATGTTAAATACTCGATAAGTTTAAATGTAAATCGTAATATTATAAGATTTAAAGAACACATTTTTTTTTTTCAAACCACTTTCACTTTTTTTTTCTTTTATAGTCCTTTTGCATTTCCTACATGAAGTACAATTTAAAATATAAACTAAACAGCAAATAGTAAATAAAATTAAGTATTATAAGTTCAAATAGAGAATTTTTTTAAATGAAAGTTTTAATTATTTGATAAGTTTAAATTTAAATCTTTATGTTTTAATATTTAAAGAATGCATTTTTTCACAATATTTTCAATTATTTTATACTTTAGATTTTTGTTCATTCAACTTACTTCTACTAGAAATTTAGTTGTAAAATAAATAGCAAATACCAAACAAAACAAAATATTAATATTCATGTATTCAGAATTTTTTTTGTAGTGAATATGTTAAACACTCGATAAGTTTTAATGTAAATTGTTATATTATAAGATTGAAAGAACACTTTTTTTTTTTTAACCACTTTTACTTTTTTTCTTCTGCAGCCTTTCTGCACTTTCTATTTACATGAAGTGCAATTTGAAATATAAACTAAACAACAAATAGTAAATAAAAATAAGTATTACAGCTTCAAATAGAGAATTTAAAATGTTAAACAATTTATTGTTTTAATTATTTGTTCTAAAATAAAAGCAAAATAGTAATTACTAATATATTTTCATTTTGTTTAATCTTTTGCAAACATTGCTTTATATATTTTTGCATATTACGTTTTTATGGGGCAACTCCATGGAGAAAATGAAGAGGGGGGGTATTATGGACAGTAAATTTGTTATTTAACTGAGGCAGTTTAAAAAAGTTAAACAACAGGGGAGGGAGGGAGAATGGCATAACAAGTTTAACACAAACAAAATTTCTAACTGTAGAAAGATCTAGAGCTTGATATGTCTTTCTTATTTTCTCAGATGGAAATGTCAACAAATTAAAAATGTAAAGCTGGTTTATAAACGGAACATTTTGTCACTAAGACCACAAGGAATAAACTGTACTAGCGGCCTTTGCCCGCTACTCTGGTCGGTTTAGACGGACAGACGGGCATTAAATAGTTTAAGAGTTTATTAATTACGGACATTAAATAGTTTAATTGTTAGTATTAAATAGTTTAATACTATTAAAATGCATACCAAACAATGTCTCAATATATAAGTATGCAATGGAATGCTTTTGTGTGGTCCTGTAAATTAATAACAAATATTCTTTGCTCCACAGATTGTACAGAATGTATATTATAGTACATACTTCATAGATGTATATAAACTTTATTATGTTCGAAAGAGTGTAAGACCATTAAAATGCATTTGAAACTCTTTTCCCCATTGACCGTAATGTATCGGAATCCTTTTGGTTGTCCCTGTAATTGAAATATGCATCCTTTCTACATTTTCTACATTTATCAAAGAATTGACAATCACGGCACTTTGTGTAATTTCTAAATAAGATAATTAGCCAGCTTGATGCATATGAGAGCAAAAATGAATTTAAAAATAAATCGGAAAATAAGCAGTTTGAATCGAAATACACCCTTAACATCCATAAACAAATTGCTTTCTTTAAACAAATTTTTTAATTGCTTTCTGTAAACTTCGTTTACACTGTGGCATGGTAATATGTTAAATGTTTTTTAGTATTCCTCTCATTAAATAGGAAAAATCTGAGAAATTTTAGTTAACAAGTTTTAATGAAAATAATCTTAAAATATAAATCAAATTATTACCTTGTTTTACAAAATACAAATGACTATTTCCTTACTTTACAGAATTATTTTAGAATTTACAGCCGAGCAAATTTTCAGAAACAAATAATCATTTAAATTAAAGACATGGAAATAAATAATCGTTAATGCCCTGACACAAAGCCTTATTGAATTTGATTTTATTACCATTTATGTCTTCATAAACCAATGTAACGTCATAACAAAAAAAAGCTCAAGTTATATATTCTTTAACGAGATTTGGGAATATCTATTTCAAAATACCATTAAGTCAAAAAATATTCTGATGTACAATAAGTGAATTTTATTTTTGAAGACATGATATCTGAAAAAATTCTTTATATTTTATAGTCATTGTTTGGTATGTTTCATTTTATTTTAATTCAGTTCGTGGACTTTATTTTTATTTTTATTTATTTATTTATTTTTTTTTATTATTATTTTTTTTTTGTATTACAAAAAATTTTATCGAAATATATGATTTAAAAATAAATACTTTTATGCCGAAATAAAAAGTTAAAAAAGTGAATAAATACAGTTTTATAGTTGATTCATTTATTTCATTTTATAAACTTTATTTTTACTCGATAAAATTTCAAAGAAAAATACAATAATTGAATTAAATCTTGCAGTAATAAGGACATTTTCGAACCGAGATTTTTTTAATGTTTCCTCAAGAGATTTTTGGGTATTTGTATCTACAAAATATTTTTAGAAATATGCTGTAATAATCTTTTTAAAGAAATAAAATTTAAAAACCAGTTTTTAACAATTATTCTTTAATAATGCATAATTGTGCATATGCATCATTATTTTATTTTCTATAGCTTTATTTTCTTTTCTTGCTTATTAAATTTAATATGAAATACTTTTCTACTTCTAAAATTTTTCTTTGTTCTTGCTTATAAAATGTAATATAAAACACTTTTCTATAACTTAAATTTTTCTTTGGTTATTGCCTATAAAATTTAATATAAAACAATTTTCTAGCCTTGATATTATTTTTTCTCGTGCTTGTAATTTAATATAAAACACATAAATAAACTAACAATAGTTTTAAATTAAAGTTGTAAGAATTCACTTTTAAAAGCAACTTTTTTTGCCACCCAAAACAGAGAAAAAACACCCCTTCCCCTAAGGATTGCATATTTGACAGAACCATAATCATTTATTTGTAAAAAAAAAAAAAAAAAAAAAAAAAAAAAAAAAAAAAAAAAATACTTAAACAAACGCAGAGTTATAGAGTCAAAAAATTAATTCCCCGAATGATAATTTAGCCGTGACGATTTCGTACTTAATCAATTTGTGAAGTATATACAGAGGGATAATTCCATGAGCACATGTCGTGTAAGTCACATACTACGATTCTGAATACCAGTATTTTAGAACTGAAAAATGTGAGTTATTTTATCAGAGATTATTCATTAATTGAATAAGGCCATGCAAACCTTTCGAAAATAACGGTGGCCAACTATTTAGCACTTACTAAAAATGTGACTTACACGACAATTGCTCATGGAAATACCCAGAGATGAAATTATAAACGTTAACCTATTAAACGTTAACACACATAACGATGGAGAGAGTTTGATGAAGTTGCTCTATCGGATATATATTAAAATTACAAACCAGAAAACAAATTTAATTAAACAAAATTCATCTTTTATGTTTAAAGTTTTATTTATTTTTTAATTATTATAATTCAATTTTTATTCTTATTCCATTTTTATCATTCTAATATTATTCTAATTTATCATTCTAATCTATATTATTCTAAACGTCGTCGAATGTTTATACCTCATTAAGCCGAAGTAAGTTGTTGTGTGAGTGTGAAGGTATAATTTTTTGTAATCAATAATCACAAATTAAAAGTATATTTAAATAATAATTAAGAACTTTATGTTATAATATCTAATGCTAAACAAAATAGAACTTGCTATCCAACGTACACATTATTTATAAAAGAAAAGAAAACGTAAAATAAAAAAATGAATAAAATAAATCAACGTTTCGGTAAACTTTTTAAAACCATCATACGAAGAAAAATTTCCTAAATTACAAATTGTCAGGAAACAATCAAAATGTTTAATTATCCAATAGAAGCATTCGAATTTTTAAAGGATTTTCAATGTTTCCATTGGGCCTCACACAGTTGGAATTTAATTTAAAGCTCTAACATATTGATTTTTTCCTGCTATTTTGTATTTTAGAAAATTTTTCTCCTGGTGATGGTTTTAAGGAGTAAACAGAAACGTTGAGATTAATTCCATTGATGTGTTCGTTTTATGTCATCTTTTGCTTTATAATTAGAATGTTCGTTTTATAGCAACATCTATTTTGTTTAGTGTTACATATTTAAATATTTAACTATTTTAGGAAGATTTTATGTATTTCGTAAAGAGGTATTACTAAAAAGAAAATTTAAACGACAAAACAATTTAACATAAAAATACAACACCATGCATATTATGATGGAATACATCATTTAACAAATTTACTTAACTTCTTAACATTTAATGTTCAATATAAAATGAAGTCTATATTTTCATTGACAGATTTTGGTTTAGTTATAGAGATTTTGTTTTCTATAGAGCAATTACATTATAGTTAATCTTATCTTGTATTTAATCTACTTTTTTTCTTTTTAATTTTTTCTGGGAAATCAATTGCCAACTGCGATGACATTGCCATTAGTTAACTTACATTATTTTTTTCTTTTGTTAAATTATTCTTGACAATTTTAAATTTAATTGAAAATCTTGATTTTCCTATTCGATGGTGAAAATTGGATAATTAGCCATATTTGCAAGTGATGTATGTACGGTAATCTTAGCAACCGGTCAATCGGTCTATTTGATAGCCGCCCGAAAATAGCCTACATATTTTGAATGACGAAAGAAACATCCCATTACTTTTATGTCTAAAATCAGCATAACTTAGCTATCTTTTTATGTACGTTCGTAATTAGACAAAACATGTAACACTTATACCGGGTGTCCCAAAAATGACTGATGGATTTTAAAATTCAATAACTTGCAAACGGTGACAGCTATTTAAAAAATTTTTTTGCAGGAGGGTTATGTATAATGTCAGGAGTATTTTTACCGTAATTTTTATTTTAGTTCGCATCTCAAACAATAGGTGGCGCTGACGGCGATTGAAGGCCAGATGATCAGTGCTGAGTGAGGCGTCGATCTGGCCTTCAATCGCCGTCAGCGCCACCTATTGTTTGGGGTGCGAACTAAAATAAAATAATTACGGTAAAAAAAACTCCTGACATTATACATAACCCTCCTGCAAAAATGTTTTAAATAGTTGTCACCGTTTGCAAGTTATTGAATTTTAAAATCCATCAGTCATTTTTGGGACACTCGGTAGTCGTCGTTCAGTCCATTCGCGAAACTCTCTTTAAATTTACACAAATCTCTTGGTTAAATGTATTCGATTGAGTTTCTCGGTCATCATTTGACACACATTTTCTCTATCTTATATGTAATTCCTTTAAGGAATTTCCATGTCTTTATTTAAAGATATTTTTATCTTTGTTAAAATTTATTATTAAAAGTATACACTTTTAAAATTCTTTTCCAATTTTTAAGGAAATATTAAAAAAGAAATTTTAGTTGAAGATTAATTTTTTAAAACTTAGAATAATTTAGAAAGGGAAAAAATATCTCATCAGACTTAAAGGGGATTTTTCCCGCTGAATCATAAATGACATACTTTGTACTCAACAACAATAGCTCCTGTAGATCAGTGAATCAGTCTGTAAAGTGTCCTTCCACTGTCAAGAGGTCTCGAGTTCAAGCCCCAAGAGGATTAGAAACAAATTGTGTTAAATTTTAATGATATACTAGTTCAAATTTACACAGAAAACTTAAATTCTTTAAAGCTCACTGAAGACTGAGTAATTTCCTAATTTAAAAAACTAAATTAATTTACAAAGTCTTGTGTATTTTTAACAATGCTAATTTAGAGAGTCTATTCTGAATTTACTAAATTATTCTCTGTTATTTTACAGAATCTCGGTTTTCTTAATCTCTGTAATTTTGAATGAGATTTAAGATAATGGGTTACTGGTAGATTCTCAGTAATTTTACAGAATTTTTTTTAAACAGTGTGTTAGAAATTATTGGTAAAACCCTGTTTTCTACAATCAACTTTTATTTGATAAAAACTACATTGCAAACCTCATTGAAAATAACTTACAACACATAATGTCTCTCTCTCTGCTTTTGATCATAGAACCCATAAAAGTTTATGGAGAAGAAGATTTGAAAACTTAGTTGTTATATGAAGTGCGCAGTAATAACAAAAATAAGCTCTTTTATTCACTAAGATAAGATAATGCGAACAATAAAAGTATCAGTTTGCAATCCCAAATCTTTTAAAAGTGTACTGCATTATAAGTTTCATTTTTTCTTTAAATTCGAAGTAACAATGAAAAAAAGTTAGTTTTCATAAATGTGCGTAGTAATATAGGGTGTTCCCGAGCTCTTGCACTATATAAAAAAAATCTGTAAAGTTACTATTTAAAAGAAAAAAAATGGATTTATTTATTTATTAAGATAAGATAAAGCAAACAGTACAAGTATCAGTTTGCAATCCCAAATCTTTTAAAAGTGTAATGAATTATAAGTCTCATTTTTCCTTTAAATTCGAAGTAACAATGGAGAAAAGTTAATTTTCATAAATGTGCGTACTCATACAGGGTAGTATCCCCGAACTCATACACTATAAAATAAAAAGAATATTGCCCAGTTAAACTGATGGCATTGAGCTCACAGGCTACGCATACTAATTCTATGTTACACCCTTATGTTTTCAATGTTTAATTCTGTTGGCAAAAAAATTAAGGAGGGGGGAACAGCTCCTCTCTTTCCCCTTTTTATGATTAATCATTGAACCCTCTAAACTGATCAGGACATGCTTTATCATAAAAAAATCCATATCCAAAATTCAGAGCAAATCGGATAATTCTTAATAAAAACCCATTTATATAATTTAAGAGGAGTTATCCCCCTCTTTTATATACTTAACCATTAAACTTCCAAAACTATTCGGAGATTTGAACGAAATCTGACAATTCTGCATGAAAAACCCATTTATATAAATTAAGGGGAGGGGCATAAGACCCCCCACATCACCTGTTTATATTTATCCAATGAACACCTAATACCAATCACGGAAGTGCATCATCAGAAAGATCCTTTGAGATAATTTTGAACAAAAACTATTATTTCTGCATGAAAAACCCATTTATATCAATTAAGGGGAGGGGCATGAGCCCCCCGTTCCACTTCTTATACATATCGAATGAACTCCAAAAACTAATCAGGGAAGCGCCTTATCAGGATATACCTATACACAAAATTTCAAGTGAATGGGATATTTTTATCATGAGTTATCGCGTTACGCACGAACGAACATACATACAGAACGGACGGACACATAAGCTCTCAGGCTATGATAGCCTGTGAGCTAAAAAGTCTGTAAAGTTACCCCCCCCCCCCCAAAAAAAAAAAAAAATAATAAAATAAAATAAATAAAAAAATTACCAAAATAAAATAATGCGAACAAAAAAAGTATCTTTCAGTTTGCAACCAAATCTTTCAAAAATTTACTGAATTATGTCTCGTTTTTCCTTTAAATTCGAAATAACAATGGAGAAAAGTTAATTTTCATTATTGTGCGTACTTATACAGTGTATCCCTCAGCTCATGCACTATAAAAAGAACTGCGGATAATCCGAAGTGCGGATCGTAGTAATCAAGGCCTGACAACAGTTTAAAGTTATCTTAAAAATATGTTATGAATTAAATAAACCCTTAAAACTTCATTCATATCAGGCCCTTTTTACACAAATCGTTGCGTAAAATGCTAAACTAAAATAATAAATAGAAATCCCCATTTCTACATTCATAAAATATTTTGTGCTAAAACTTACTGGCAAAACACACTGGTTATTTTTTACAATCTTTTATTTCATAAAACCACAATACAAACACCATTGAAAATAACTTCCGACACATGATATCTTTCTGCGTTTGATTATAGAACTCATAAAACTATGGAGGAGAAGATTTGAAAACTTAGTTCTTATATGAAGTACACAATAATAAAAAATAAACTTTTTTTTCCACGAAGATAAGATAATGTGAACAGTAAAAGTATCAGTTTGTAATTCCAAGTCTTTCAGAGATTTACTAAAGTGTATGTCAAACTTTTCCTTTCAATTTGAAGTAATAGAGAATCAAAGCTAGTTTTAAAATAATTTGCATAAGAATGCATAAATTTTTGAAGTATATTAGACAAAAAAAAAAACTTTTATAATATATCGTGTTTAAAATAAATTTTTTCATATGCTTTTCATTTCATGGCATAATAATGACTTTTATTAGATAGACTATTTTCTATTTTTTCTTTCATTTTTAAATAGAACTCATAAAACTTTATGGAGGAGAAGATTTGAAAACTTAGTTCTTATATGAAGTATACAATAATAAAAAATAAACTTTTTTTTCCACGAAGATAAGATAATGTGAACAGTAAAAGTATCAGTTTGTAATTCCAAGTCTTTCAGAGATTTACTAAAGTGTATGTCAAACTTTTCCTTTCAATTTGAAGTAATAGAGAATCAAAGCTAGTTTTAAAATAATTTGCATAAGAATGCATAAATTTTTGAAGTATATTAGACAAAAAAAAAAAACTTTTATAATATATCGTGTTTAAAATAAATTTTTTCATATGCTTTTCATTTCATGGCATAATAATGACTTTTATTAGATAGACTATTTTCTATTTTTTCTTTCATTTTTAAATAGAACTCATAAAACTTTATGGAGGAGAAGATTTGAAAACTTAGTTCTTATATGAAGTATACAATAATAAAAAATAAACTTTTTTTTCCACGAAGATAAGATAATGTGAACAGTAAAAGTATCAGTTTGTAATTCCAAGTCTTTCAGAGATTTACTAAAGTGTATGTCAAACTTTTCCTTTCAATTTGAAGTAATAGAGAATCAAAGCTAGTTTTAAAATAATTTGCATAAGAATGCATAAATTTTTGAAGTATATTAGACAAAAAAAAAACTTTTATAATATCTCGTGTTTAAAATAAATTTTTTCATATGCTTTTCATTTCATGGCATAATAATGACTTTTATTAGATAGACTATTTTTTATTTTTTCTTTCATTTTTAAATAAATTTAAAGATTATTTATTGAATAATTTTTAATCGGATTTTTATGGTCTTCACGTCATTTTGTCATAGTTGAAAATCACAAAATTTTTGATAGCCTACATCAATGTTGCTTTGCATGTTTCATTTTATGCACATGGGAATACTTTTTTTCAAATTCCGCTTTCACACTAAACTTATGATCATCAAGACAGTATGTCAGTAATAATTATACTCCCTCTGTCCCAAATTAGTTACTACATTTACAGTCGAAAATCTTGTCACAAATTAGTTGCTACATTTGAAGTAGGTGGAGTCATATGTAACTTCCGATGTAGTTTAGTATATCGACACCAAAAAAATTATACTACAATGAATATAATGTGATATACCAACTGTTTGAAGCAGTTTGAACTTAAACGTAAAGTAATGTAATTGATAAAAAGAATAACGATAAATTTGAAAGTACTGTAAAGAAGTAAAAAATAGTAAGGAGCGTAACTCCGTATTGCAATTTTTAATGGCATCATAACACTATAAATACTGAAGCGATTACACTTATGTTCATCGTAGGATAATATCCCTTGTGAAAGCAGACAAAGACGTCCAAAATAAATGATGATGGAATTTAAGCGATTAGTGGTGGAAGAATTCTTGCAAAATGGGGCGTGGCGTATCAATTTATTAACCTTGAATTTTTTTAACTAACGTGGTAGAGATTTAAATTGAGACGGTTGGTAAGGTAAATGTTGTTGATTGCACCCGGAAATGTCTGAAAAATGTTCAAATAAAAACATAAAATCATCAATAATAATAATCAGCACAAAAAAGTTCAAATGTAGCAATTAATTTGGGACAGAGGGAGTAACTTTTAAAATTACATAGTAAATAAGACAATTACTAACAGTATAATAGCTAGTACACTGGATTGTTGATGGCATTTAACCAGAATAAATAAAGTCATTTAAACATTTTTAAAGTTTAAATTTTAAATTTAAAACTATTAAAAACCCAGAAAAAAATATTATAATAATCATGTCTGTAGCAAAAATCTAAATCGTAGTTTGTTACTATAATCTATGTAAAGAATGCTGGGCGAAACTGTAGAACTGTTTTCCCATCTACAATACTTTCATGACTGTAAAGTGATCATTCAGCACTGTGCATTACGTAACTGATACGATCTTGATTGCTACTAAATTGAAAAACTAGTTCGATGTGCCAAAAAAGTAGTTACTCATGTTAATACTTTAATAATTTTAATTCAATAATATACCAATTTTGATTTTCATCTTAAATTCCTGCTTCAGTCAATTAATCGCAGTAAAAACGAGTTTCCGTCTCTGCACGAGCCGATGGACAGTAGAATGATAGGCAGATTTTTTTTTTTTTTTCAAATTCAGGGAGGATCTACTCCATACCAAAAAATAATTATACACCAAAATTTTAATTTAGCTCTACGCATAACTTCATACACTTTTAGGTGGTGCAATATTGAAAATGGCACAAAAATCACTATTGCAGCGCCCCCTTTCGGCGGATTTTTTTCAAATTCAGGGAGAATCAACTTGCCATAGCCAAACACTTATACAAAAAATTTGGTTCAATTCTATGCATAATTTCATACACTTTTAAGTGGTACAATATTGAAAATGGCACAAAAATTGCTATTGCAGCGACCCCTTTCGGAGGCTTTTTTTCAAATTCAGAGAGGACCAACTAGCCATAACCATTCATTTACACAATTTTTTTTTTCAATTCGATGCATAACTTCATACACTTTTGGTCGCTACAACATTGAAAATGGTACAAAAATCGTGTTTGCAGCGCCCCCTCCCGGCGGAATATTTCAAAATTGAAGGAGGACCTGCTTGCCACATTCACAAAAAATTTTGGTTCAATTCTATGCATATCTTCATACCTTTTAGATGGTAGAATGGCGACATACGGACACACAGACACACGGACAGACCGACATTTTGTAAAAACATGTTTTTTGGAATCTCTGACCCCTAAAACGTGTAAATCCGTCGAAAACCGGCAGTTAAAAAAAAAATTTCGATTACAATGCTTTCTTCTATCGAAGATAAAAGAAAATAATATTAAAAATTTGTTAAAAAAAAAAAAAAAAAAAAAAAAAAAAGTTTATGATGATTATAGTTATGATTTAGCATAAAACTAAATTTTAAAATGTTGTGATGATTATGTCTCTAGCAAAAAACTACATCTTTAAATGTTATGATGTTCGTGTCTTTATCAAAAAACTAAGTCCTAAAATGTTACAATAATCTATGCAAAAAATGCTGGGCGAAGCTGTAGAACTGTTTTTCCATCAACAATACTTTCATGACTGGCAAGGCGTCATTCAACACACGGTTTACTACATAATTGTGCAGTACATAACAGACAAGTTTAAATACGATATTTGAATGCTACTTAATTGAAAACCATTAAAAATTAAAAAAAAAAATCTTGTGATAATTGTGCTCTAGCACAAAACTAAATCTCAAAATGTTATGATGACCGTTTCTCTAGCAAAAAACTAAATCTGAAAATGTTATGATGATCGTGTCTCTAGCAAAAAACTAAGTCTTAAAATGTTACAGTAATCTATGTAAGGAATGCTGGGCAACTGTAGAACTGTTTTCCCATCTACAATACTTTCATAAATAGAAAGGCGTTATTATACACACGGTTTTCTACGTAACTGTGCATTACGTAATTGACAAGTTCAGATACGATACTTGATTGCTACTTAAACTATTAAACATTTGGGGGGGGGGGGGGGGGTTATGATAATCGTGTCTCTAGCTCAAAACTAAATCTTAAAATTTTATGATGATCGTGATTCTAGCAAAAAACTAAATTTTATAATGTTATGATGATCCTGTGTCTAGCACAAAACTAAATCTTAAAATGTTATGATGACCGTTTCTCTAGCAAAAAACTAAATCTTAAAATGTTATGATGATCCTGTGTCTAGCACAAAACTAAATCTTACAATGTTATGATGACCGTTTCTCTAGCAAAAAACTAAATCTTAAAATGTTATGATGATCCTGTGTCTAGCACAAAACTAAATCTTAAAATTTTATGATGATCGTGATTCTAGCAAAAAACTAAATTTTATAATGTTATGATGATCCTGTGTCTAGCACAAAACTAAATCTTAAAATGTTATGATGACCGTTTCTCTAGCAAAAAACTAAATCTTAAAATGTTATGATGATCCTGTGTCTAGCACAAAACTAAATCTTAAAATGTTATGATGACTGTTTCTCTAGCAAAAAACTAAATCTGAAAATGTTATGATGATCGTGTCTCTAGCAAAAAACTAAATCTTAAAATGTTACAGTAGTCTATGTAAGGAATGCTGGGCAAATGTAGAACTGTTTTCCCATCTACAATACTTTCATGAATAGAAAAGCGTTATTATACACACGGTTTTCTACGTAACTGTGCATTACGTAATTGACAAGCTCAAATACAATTGTTAGGAATTGATAAATTAAGTTATTCCAGTTTATTCACAGAAAATCGTTTGCATATTTGCAATTGTGATATTTAATTTATTTATAAGACGCAACTCGTTGCTATGGAAGCGATACTGTTTTTTCGTCTGCTTTGCTTTTATATTTTTTATCTTACGAGATGAGTTAAAAGTTTAGATAAAAAAGTTGGCATCAATTTTTGATGGAATGAAAAAGAATTTTTTGAGAGAGAATGTTTATATTTTTTGTGTCGTGCGTGTCTTGAGTTTTATTGAAGAATTATGTTAATTTTATGAAAAGGCACGCAGAAATGCATAAAGGATCATCTTTCCAGTTTTTAGTATGATGATCAAAAAATTATCAAGGTAAAAGCATTTATATTTTGTACATATTATACATTTTGTACATAGTATGTAAATAATTTGAATTCAATATTTCTTTATTCTATAATTCTAAGTATGCAATAAAATTTATAAAAAGAAAATTCAAGTATATTTAGAAGAATTTTGAACCCAAATAAGTTTGCATTGTTTACAAACAAAATCTGGCGCCCCGAACAGGGACATTTGAATAATACTGTTGAGATATTGAATTGTTTTTATAGCGTATAGTGTTTTCATAAGCTGTGCATTACTACTTAATTTTTCTAAGATGAATAAGTTAAAGAAAAAGCGTACACCGCTACGTGCGTCATTTACCAGAACTTTAAATTTTTTGAATGAAGAAATTAACAGCGATTCATTAGATAAGGGTAAAATTTCAGACGATTTTAGTAAATTAGAAAATTTGATTCATGAAATTAAATCTATCGATGAAGCTATAATTGAACTCATGTTAGATGATGATAAATGCGACGAAGACGCTATTGAAAATGAAGTAGTGGAAAATGAAAGTTATTCAGATCAATTTATTACCATTAAGCGTAAAGTTAGTAAAGCATTGGGTACAAATAAACGTAATCAAGATGATAGTGAAAAAAGTACAGATTACGGTTATTCCAAATCAAAGCATTATAAATTACCTAAATTAAATATTAAGCCATTCGATTCGCAGTTAATAAATTATCTTTCATTTTGGTCCCAGTTTCAGAAAATTCATGAAGACATAGATTTGGATAATAGTGACAAATTTCAGTATCTTATCCAATCGGTAGAACCTGGAACCAGTGCCAGGCGCTTGTTAGAGAGCTATCCAATGACCGCAGTTAATTACCCCAAAGCTGTCGAGGCATTTCAAGAGCGTTTTGGGAATAAAGATTTACTAATAGAAGTGTACGTAAGAGAATTCCTGAAATTGGTTGTAGCTAATGTACAAGCGCACGGAAAAGATAAACTTCCCTTATCAGATTTATTCACGAAAGTCGAGGCATATTTAACATCGTTAGAATCAATGGGTTTAAGTTTAGAAAGCAATTCGGCATGGCTCTATCCCATGATAGAATCTAGCTTATCGGAAGATGTATTAAAAGCATGGCAGCGATATAATATTTCAATTACATCAAACATTGTTAGTAATAATAATGCATTGTCAACTAAAGCAAATATAGTAAGTTTGATGGAATTTCTGAAACAAGAAGTTGCAAACGAGGAAAGATTCAAATTAGCCAAATCGAGTTTTATAGAGCTGGGCTCTAAAGACAAACCTAAAGAAAAGTTAAGAAAAGCAGAAAGTAAAATACCTACTGCGGCAGGGCTATTTAGCGCAAAAGAACGCCTTTGTTTATTTTGCAGTAAACCTCATGAAAGTAAGGACTGTGTTAGGGCTAGATCTCTTTCCTTTAATGAACGGAAGACCAAAATTAAGAATAAAAATTGCTGTTTAAAATGTCTTCGTTTTGGTCATCACGCTAAAGTTTGCAAAGTTTTTATTCGTTGCCACGTTTGTTCTAAACCCCATACCGAATTATTATGCCCTGAAGTTTCAATGCGTAAAGAACCAGAAAATACATCTAAGACCCCAGAAGTAATTCAAAGCACTATAGCAAATAAGCAGTGTTCTGCTGAAGTAGCTCTTATGACTTTGGAAATAGTTATTAAAGGTCGAATAACAAAGAAAGTACGAGCGTTACTTGATTGTGGGTCGCAAAAGAGCTATATTTTAAAAGGTACAGCTGAAGAGTTAGGTTTACATCCCATTTCTTCTGAAGCTATTGTGCATACATTGTTTGGTGGTACGCAAACAGAAGCTAAATCTCACAATAAATTCCAAGTTGAGTTAAGTTCTTCTGATATACAGAAACAAACGAAAGAAGTCTTAGAACTTTTGGATCAAGATATAATTTGTAATAATATTCCTCGGATACCGAAAGAATCAGTAATTAAAGAGCTTAAACAAAATAAACTGTGGATTACAGATTTAGGAGTAGGAAGTCCAAAAATTGAAATTTTGATTGGAAGCGATTACTACGGACAACTTCTTACAGGTCGAGTAAAACAGTTAAAGAGTGGTCTTACAGCAGTAGAGACGAAGTTTGGATGGACACTTTGTGGTCGTTTAGAAAGTACATCACAGTCTTGTCTAAATTATGGAAATATGTTTATCACGAACCTAGCTTTAAAAGATATGAAGATTCCAGAATTATGGAAGTTAGAGACAATTGGTATAACAGATCCCTGTCAAACTTTGTCTAAAGCAGAAGAAGAAGAACTCGCTCATGATAATTTCATAAAAGAAGTTGATAGAAATATAGAAGGTCGCTATATTGTAGGTCTTCCTTGGATTAACGGCAAACGTGAGATTCCCTCAAATAGACACATAGCTGAACGAAGATTGATAAATTCAACAAAGAAATTAAAATCAATGAAAATGTTTGAAGAATATGCTAAAGTTTTCTATGAATGGGAAGAAGAAGGCGTTATAAGTAAAGTACCAGATGAAGCAGTCAAGATTCCAGGACATTTTTTACCTCATCATCCCGTCATCAAACCAGATAGTCTTACTACAAGTGTTCGACCAGTTTTTGATGCATCGTGTAAGGTAGGGAGGTCTCCTTCTTTAAATGATTGTCTCTTTAAAGGACCAAACCTCATCGAACAAATTCCTGCAGTGTTAATAAGATTTCGTGAGAAAGCTATTGGGGTAGTAGCCGATATAAGAAGAGCATTTCTTCAAATTGAAGTCAAAGAATCAGATCGGCATTTCTTGCGATTTTTATGGTGGAAGAGTCCTGACGAATTTCAAGTTTATCAACACAATAGAGTAGTTTTTGGAGCAACTTGTAGCCCATTTTTGCTAAGTGCAGTTATAAGATATCATTTGAGTAATGTTGATGAAGAAAACAAACAGATAGCTGAGAAGCTTATGAAATCATACTATATAGATAACTGCATTACTTCAGTCGACAATGTGCCTGAACTAGAAAATTTTATTTCAAAATCTACAGAAATCATGGCTGATGCGAAAATGGAATTAAGAATGTGGGAATTCGGACCAATTAAAAGTGAAGACAGCAGTTTCCTTAGCGAAAAAAGGATGCTCAGCAAAAATGTAACAACGATAGTTCCGGTTTTAGGGTTGAAGTGGGACACAATGGAAGATAGTTTGAAGATAGCTCATAAATTTAGTGATGAGATAGAAAATCTGTCGAAAAGAAAGATATTAGCTGTAACCCAGGGGATCTTCGATCCAATAGGATTTTTAGCCCCAGCATTGTTGCCAGCCAAACTGATAATTCAAGACGCCTGGTCAACGAAATTAGATTGGGATGCTCCACTTCCAGAAGAAATCCGGAATAATTTTCAAAAATGGTATAGCGAACTCAAGTATTTAAATGACGTGAAGATAAATAGACGTGTAGGCTATGGTTGTAAAGAAAAATGGTCTATTCATACATTTTGTGATGCAAGTACCAGAGCTTATGCAACAGCAGTTTTCTTACGTTGTGAAGATAAAGACGCAGTCTTTGTACAACTTTTAGGAGCTAAGTCTCGTCTTGCACCAAAGAAAAATATAACCATACCACGTTTAGAGCTTCTTGCTTGTATTTTAGGAATAAGGTTGACTAAATTTGTTTTGAAAGCCTTTAACTGTATTTCCATACCAGTAAAGTATTGGACCGACTCTTCGACTGCTCTCGCTTGGATTCGAAAAAATGATCAATGGGGAACGTTTGTAGGCAATAGAGTTAGAGAAATTTGTAAATTTTCCGAATCTCAACAGTGGAACTTCGTACCTGGTCATCTCAACCCTGCTGATCTACCTTCTCGCGGATGTAGTCCTAAACAGCTGCTGAAGATGAGATGGTGGGAGGGACCAGAATGGTTGAAGTTATCAGAAGAAAATTGGCCACATTCAGAAACAAGCCCCAACGAAGAATTAGTAATGATGGAAAAGAAGAAAATTTCAGTGCCTGCTCTTTTATGTTCTAATTCACATGAATTTATGATATATAGTAGAATTTCAAAATTTGGTAGATTTATTAATGTCGTATGTTGGGTGAAGAGATTCATAATGAAGTGCAGAAACAGAAATATATGTTTTCCATCAGAATTGTCAATTGAAGAAAAAGAAGATGCGGAAAGGTCGCTCTGGTCAATAATACAACCTGAAAGTTTTGGTAATACTACTGATGCAATAAAAGGATTAAAGGTTATGAAAGATCAAGAAGGTTTGTTAAGAGTAAAAACAAAGATATTAGAGCGAGATGACGAGTTTTCTTTCAGATATCCAATTTTATTACCATCGAAACATCATGTAGTGAATTGTCTGATTCAAGAATGTCATTTAAAGAATTGTCATGCTGGACTTCAAACAGTTGGATCCATTTTGAGAGAAAAATATTGGATAATTTCTTCTAGACGCATCATTAGAAGTCAATTGTCTAAGTGTTACAGATGCAAAAGGCCTCTAACCTATATTTTTGAAGAAACAGATAAATTTATACCTTTGACTCCATCATCATTTTTGCAAGACATTGAAGAAATAGGTGTTCCTGATTTAGATGCAATAGATTCAAAGAAACTTCAATCTAGATATAAACACTGTCAAAATATTCGGCAACAACTTAGAAATAGATTTAGAAAAGAATATTTAGCTGAATTGGTCCAAAAATCAAAACAGAAAGGACAAGCTGTCAGACTAGGTGAAGTAGTCTTGATAGAACTAAACCAAAAGAGACTTTATTGGCCTATAGGAAAAATTGTAAAGATTTTCCCAAGTCGAGATGGAGCAGCTAGAGTGGCTGAAGTTAAAACAAGTTCAGGGACCTTGGTGCGTCCACTTCGTAAGCTGTACTCATTAGAGATATCAAGTCCTGATGACCCTGTAATCCAGACTGTGAGTAACAGTAAAACTAGAAGTGGTAGAGTAGTACAGAGACTTCTGAAATGACTTTTCTAGAACTCTAAATGTTTCATTATTATTTTATTATTGTTTAGTTATTATCTTTATTTATTTGCATATTTTTTATTTTGAATTAGGGCTTAATTTGATCAAAAGTGATCTTAAGTTTAATTTGGCTTCCGCCTAAATTAAAGGTGGGAGTATGTTAGGAATTGATAAATTAAGTTATTCCAGTTTATTCACAGAAAATCGTTTGCATATTTGCAATTGTGATATTTAATTTATTTATAAGACGCAACTCGTTGCTATGGAAGCGATACTGTTTTTTCGTCTGCTTTGCTTTTATATTTTTTATCTTACGAGATGAGTTAAAAGTTTAGATAAAAAAGTTGGCATCAATTTTTGATGGAATGAAAAAGAATTTTTTGAGAGAGAATGTTTATATTTTTTGTGTCGTGCGTGTCTTGAGTTTTATTGAAAAACTATGTTAATTTTATGAAAAGGCACGCAGAAATGCATAAAGGATCATCTTTCCAGTTTTTAGTATGATGATCAAAAAATTATCAAGGTAAAAGCATTTATATTTTGTACATATTATACATTTTGTACATAGTATGTAAATAATTTGAATTCAATATTTCTTTATTCTATAATTCTAAGTATGCAATAAAATTTATAAAAAGAAAATTCAAGTATATTTAGAAGAATTTTGAACCCAAATAAGTTTGCATTGTTTACAACAATATTTGATTGCTACTTAAACTATTAAACATTTGGGGGGGGGGGGATTTTATGATAATCGTGTATCTAGCTCAAAACTAAATCTTAAAATTTTATGATAATCGTGACTCTAGCAAAAAACTAAATCTTAAAATGTTATGATGATCCTGTGTCTAGCACAAAACTAAATCCTAAAATGTTACAGTAGTCTACGAAAAGAATGCTGGGCGAACTGTTTTACTATCAACAATACTTTCATGACTACAAAGGCGTCATTCAACACTTGCTTTCCCACATAACTGAGCTTTACATAACTGATAAGTTTAAATACGATATTTGATTGCTACTTAATTGAAAACCATTGAAAATTTCGAAAAAAAAGTTGTGATAATCGTGCTCTAGCTGAAAATTAAATCTTAAAATGCTATGATGATCTAGCACAAAACTTAACCTTAAAACGTTGCAGTAGTCTATGTAAAGAATGTTGGGAGAAAATGTAGAACTATTTTCCCATCCGCAAATCTTACAGACGGAAGAGTTGCAACTCATTCGACATTTTTCTACATAACTGCGTTCTGAATAACTTAGAAGCTCAAATACGATACAGATTGACACTAAATTGAAAACTATTAAAAATTTCGAAAAATATTGCTGTGATAATCGTATCTCTTGCACAAACCTAAATCGCAATAATATGTTACAATAATCTATTAGAATATTCGATAAGAAGGCTGTAAAACTCTTTTCCCATCTACAACACTTATAAGACGGGAAAGGTGATACTTAATAGATGTTTTTCTACATAACTGTATGTTGAAAATTAAATAACTGACAAGCTCAAATATGCTACTAGATTGGTTCTAACCGAAACACTATTAAAAATATAGAAACAAATTATTCTAATAATCGTGTCTCTGGCAAACATCTGAATCATAATATGTTATGATAGTCTATACAGTCGAACCTCGTTAACATGATCCTCAAGGGGAATCAAAATTTTGTTCATGTTAACAGTAACTCATGCTATCAGTATTAAATATTTGTATTCGTTTTTATAGGGGATTGTGAAGACAATTCATGTTAAAAATAATTCACGTAATCGTATTCATGTTAACGAGGTTTGACTGTATAAAGAATGCTGTTCGAGACTGTAGAACTGCTTTTCCACTCACAGAATTTAAAGTACAGTGAAGATGTCATTCAATCGACTGACTTCCATGTAACTATGTATTGCATAATTGACGAGCTGAAATACGGTACTAGGTTTTTTATTTATTGAACAACATACATCTGATTTGTGTGCTCAACATAGCCTGCTTATAAATCATCGTCAATATTACAGGGACGAGATACCACAAGGAAATTTTACAGTACAAGAGATATACCGGGAACTCCACACAAAGAGTGCGTGCAATGGAGCCAGTGGGATTCGAACCCCCAACCTCCTACGCTCGAAGGCGATTAGCGGGGGGGCTTTGACCACTCGGTCACGGAAGCCTCACGATACTAGGTATTTAAATAAATAAATAAATAAAATGAATAAAATAATAAATAAATAATAATTAATAATAATAATAATAATAAAGTAATAAAAGAAAAAGAAAAAAGTTTGAAGCATTTTAAAATGTTTATCGGTAATAATTTGTAATTTAAAAAAAAAGGATAAAATTTTCATAATGTTGTTGTTACTGTGGTAGATTTTGTCGCATTTTGCAAAATTTATCTAAAGAAATCAAATAAGAAACTTATCATAATGAAAATTCTTACCATAACTGCAATCATTATCGTAATTATTATTAATTATTTTCGTATACTCTATATACTGATAACAATAAATTAAAAAAATTAAATTTAGATGCAATCTAGTAAATTATAATACGGATATCAATAAAGAAATATTTCAAAAATATATATTTAGTTAGTTCAATGTTAAAAAAGTGCTTTTATTAATGTTAAAACTATATGTCTAGACAAACTGAAGCCAAAAAAAAAGGGGGGGGGGGAACATGCGAATTTATTGTAAAGAATAAAGCTCGAAGCATATATATATATATATATAACATGTTCCAAAAATAAATTAAAAAACATTGCTTTTTGAAAATAAATTTTAAGTTCATATAATTTTCACACTTGAAATTAGAGACTAACAAAAACAAACAAATATATAAACAGAAAAAAAAAAACAGACAAATTCCATAGTGAATAGAATAAAAAGTTTTAAATGCAATTAAGAGTTAAGTAGTTCACAACATAAATTTTATTTTAGAACTCCGGGAATTTTGTTTTTTCTTCTTTAGTTAAAGTTCTTGCGTATATTCTGTAATTTGTTTTTAGTATAGCTGAAGACTGGTTTCTTTTTATTGTTTCTCACTGTATTTTCTATGTTTTTTCGCTTTTCATTTCCTTCTATCTTTACAAGAAAAAGTATTCGATTTACGAAAAATTCAGATTTCTTCTTTTCGATGGATATTTATATATTTTAGGGGCTGTGTATATATTACGCTATCATTTTAGGGGGGAGGGAGGCCCGGCACATGATATCGTAAGATATCTCTTCTGGAAGGGGGTGTTTTCCTTAGATACTTTTGATATCGATATCATTTTTGATCCAATCAAAATTATCTTATTATTTCTAACATGGTCCTTGGTTCATAATAGTATGTTATCTGTTTATAGTCTGTTATCTATTTTTAGGAAAATACAAAGTTATTATTATTAAAATTCCTAAATTATTTCATTCTGAAATATGCCCCAAGATTTGACATTCCTGTTCTTCTCCATGTGTGTATGCATTTATAATCACGGTTCGAGAAACCACATGTAAAGTATATTTGAAATGAAGCTTGTGTTTACAAATAAATAAAACGGAATGAGAAAGAATGCTGTCCACTTGTTTTGTCGATGAGAATTTTTAACTGCGCCCCAGACTTCCCCCATTCGGGCAACAAAACTTTATCACTGTTGAATGTATTATGTGACAAAAAGCTATTATAAAATATTTTTAAATAGTAACTATTTCTTGTAAGTGTTCGTTTGACATAAAGTGATATTTTTTTTTTTTACTTATCTTCATTTGGACCAATAAAGCATGCGAAAAATAAAAGTAGCCAGTTTTATACATCACACCAAATAAAGAAATAAATTCTAATAATAATAATAAAAAAATATATATATATGTACTTTGATAACGATGTCATTACCGGGGGGAAGGGGTCGAGAGATGATAACATATGATATGGTAAAGGAGGAGTGGTCCAAAATTACAAAATAGTTGATAACGTTATATTTGCACAGCTCCTTAGAACCCATACGTTACGATTATCATGCAGGATACGATTGACACACGAATGACACAGATTACATTATACAGAATACGATTGACATTTTTTAGAAAATTCCTTTCCATAAGTCTGTCCGTTTGTGGTGTTGCAAATTCCCCTCGGACTAAAGGATTAGTCCGGTAGCGTATGAGAAGAAATTTACCCACTGAATCAATTTAAGTGATTAAATAATATTTATTTACAAAAAGTCTTATTTAAATTATAAAATTATTCAGTCGTGCATTTTTTTCAGGGGTGAGTTCTGAGTCTTGTGCGAATGTTCCCGGAACACAGAAAGTTTTCAAATTGTAGTTCTACGTTCTATAGATTCACCAATTCACGTGGTCACATGCACAAAGGTCTCCGTGGACCTCGACGAATTTTCATTCCTTCCCTCTTCCTTGTACGAGGAAATTCTTTCTCCAGAATCTCACTGGACTGCCTGTATGGTCCCAGGCTTTTCCACAATAAACAACAAAATTCTTCTTTTCTCTTGTGTCCTCCCTTGAAAAGCAACCTGATAGGGAGGGACCCTCTAGAACCTATTAGAGCACCTCCACATGATGTCAGCCTTAACGTCTTCTATCATTGGTCACCTGAAAATGCTGAGGTCACATACAAACAACCGTGAGAAAAACTAACACCTGTTGGGTTTCAACATGAAAGCATTCCGCGGCACCTTTAGACAAATTCTAAGAAATATATTTGCAGTCTAAACCTAGTGCTCTCTTGTCAACGAAAAAACTTCAATTTGGGCGGCCCATTATATCTAAGAAACAACACAATGACAAGCTCCCACGTAGGCAATTCAATCTGTAAAGTTCAATTCTTTACAGTGGCAAATTGTATGGGCGGGAAGCTCTATATGAAGAACTAATCCACAGAATGTAATTAGATTCAGTTAAATCATGTAATAAATTGGTGCTGATTAGATTTTGGTGTACATCGACCAACAGACAACACGGCTATTCTGAATTATTCACAATTTTTGCAATAGCTATATCTTCAAAACTAATATGCAGAATTCCATTAAACTTCATATTCTGTTAGGCATTCGCATAAATAGATGTTAATTAGGTTTTTGTATAAATCGCTCAACTGGTATCAAATCTAAAGTCTCTTTTTCACGATTTCTGCCATAGTACGAAATTTCGCTAAACTTGATATTCTGTAAGGCCTTGACATAAATAGACATTTTTCACGTTGGCGTTTGGATCAGTCTACTTCGTATAAAAGAACTCAGCCTTTTTACTGTTACTTTTTTGTTGTTTTTAACCCTGATGATGAGCATGATATGCTCGAAAGTACGAGGTTTTATTAATCAATGTAAATAAAAACACCCTTAAGTAATTTTAGTAATTTATTGTGATTTTATTTATAAAGTAAAATACATAAATAGACGTTGATAAGATTTTGGGGGTAAATCGCTCAACCAGTGGCGCTTCTCTGATTTGTTTCTCACGAATCCCGCGATTTATTTCTGAATTTGGTATCTTTGTTAAACTTTACTTATTTATTATTGTTATTATTATTATTATTATTAATGCACTCATAAAATTTTAGACTAAATTGTCTGTTTTTACAAAGGACAGTTATATTCCTTTTTTTTTTTTTTTTTTTTTTTTACAGTTTATAGCCGCATAATCGCAATTATTGGCCCGTGGAAATTATTGCATATTTTAAAAAATCACTTTACTATCTGTAAAACAAAGAGGTCAGTTTTTATGAAAAAACATTATAGATGGTTATACATAAAATTAAAAAGACATAACACTTTAAAAATATATATTCACAAACTCGTATATAATATACACATTGTTAAAAATATTGCTCTAGTTTGAACCAAATTTTGGTGGTCTATATGTGCCACCCAAAGATGGTAAAATCTCGTACCAGCATTTGGAGCTTCCTATTTCAACCTCATTCCAACTGTTGGAACTATGGTTCAACATGAGCTCCAAATGTGGGTTCAAGATTTTACCATCTTATAATGGAAGCTATTGAGCACCAAAATTTGATTCAAACTAGGACAAGATTTTTAACAGTGTACGTTACAAGAATGTATTCATTCCTACTGCAACATTCTCAGTTGTAACCCCAGTTGCTCTGGTTAGAGTAAAGAGGCCTATTTTATATTATATATGAGCTCTTGGATTCATATATGTTTTTAATGTTACGTCTATTAAATTTTATATGCAAAAAACTATAATACATGTTTTTTTTTTCTTATAAAATCTAACCTTTATATCTTACAGATAGTAAAACTGTTTTTTAACCTCTTCGCTCTGAAATGTTATTTAAGTGTGTATTCGAAAAAATGATTTTTCATCCTGAACAGCTCGAAATTTTCTGATACATTTTCGGATTCTCTTATAAAGGTAAAAGCATGAAACTTTCTGCGGTGATTTTTGAAGGGACGTATAAGATGCCGTGTGATTTCATTTTTCGCTCAATTCATTAGAATTTGATTTATAAACAATTTTTGTCTCAGTACGAGCATTTTTTCGTTCCGAGATCTCCCGCTTCCGACAATTCGGTTCCAAAGACTAAATTTAACTGCATTTTCTTAAAAATATTTTCTGCCTTCATGAAAAAAATTGACAGACACGTGGTACCTTATATAGTTTCTAAATAAGGGAATCTTCGAGTATGATGCGTTTGAGACCAAAAGTGAATAAAAAAATAAATCCGAAAATAAGCAGTTTGGATTGGAATACACCTTTAAAAAAAATAAAAAATAAATAAAAAAACCCCACTTATTTACGCACTTTTGAGACGCTGTGTATCATTGAAATTCATTAATCGTAGTTTTCTTCAAAAGGTTAATCTTTTGTAATCGGATTCATCTGATTATAGAACTTTCTCCCGCTCTTGTATAATTACGCGACTTAAAAATAAAGATAATATACTAAAATCTTCTTTTCCAAAATTATCTGGCTAACAGAGCACGCCTCGTCGAAATTCATTCCGCAGAATCTCTTGTTATAAACAGCCGGAACGAAATTCTCATTTGAAGATTATATTTATAATAGATTAACAACATATATTTTCGTGAATTACTAATTAATTCTATCTTTCATCTTTTATGGAACTCAAATTTTTTAGCAAAACTGAATTAAAAAGTAAAGTAATTACCTAATAATATATCTGCAAGAGTTGAAAAATCTCCAATATATATATGTGTATAGTACGGCACCAACGGCATAACATTGTACAAGTACCTAAAATAAAACAAAATTATTTAAATTTCTTGCTATCTGCCGCACAATTCAAGATACAGGGTGTCCAGTTAATAAAACCTCGATTTTAAAATTAAATTTCTCAAAAACAAAGATCGGTAGAATTAATCGGTAAATGGTTTGTTTATTAGGTAAGCTGTAAAAATCTTATACAGAAGTTATTATCCGAAGGGGCTTCCGTGGCCGAGTGGTTAAAGCACCACGCCGCTAATCGCCTTCCAGCGTAGGAGGTTGGCGGTTCGAATCCCTTTGGTTCCATTGCACGCACTCTTTGTGTAGAGCTCTCGGATGTATATCTCTTGTGTTGTAAAATTTCCTTGTCCTATTTCGTCCTTGTAATATTGACGATGATTTATAAGCAGTCTTCATATCGAGCATACAAATCAGATGTATGTTGTTCAATACAAGTTCCGAACGGTGAATATTTTGAAAAGATTGTGTTCTGATTGCAAAGAATACTTGACTTGGCATTTTTCTTGTTTTAGGTTACTTGCAGCGAACGAGATTTTCGGCTTACAGTGTCATATTTTAACGATTTTTCGAATTAAATTTTTGGAATTCGAAAATGTCAAAAAATAAACTCCAAAAATCGTTAAAATATGACACAACAATCGGAACACAATCTTTTCAAAATATTCCCATTCGAAATTTCTGTATACAAGATTTTTACAGCTTACTAATAAATAAACCGTTTACCCGTTTACCGCACGATCATTGTTTTTGAGAAATTTAATTTTAAAATCGGAGTCTTATTTACTGAACTCCCTGTATAATTACCTGAAATTCCCAACAGAAATATCGTAATATTTTTTTTTTTTAAGCCACGTTCGGTGAGAGTAAAATTCATGAATGTATATAAAGTTAAGAAATTATTAAACGAGAAACGTATTTACATATATATATGTATTCAGTAAAATGTTATAAGATCTTTTTTTTTTTTTTTCACACATTTAATGCATGTATAAAGACTGAATTCAATTAGATAATTGTTTTTTCATATTTAACAAAAAACAAAAGAAAAAAAACAATACAAACTGAAGATCAGCTAAAAAAAATATAATTAAAAATTAAACGGCCTGAAACTTAATAGTTATACGGTAAAACTTTTAATGGTTACAAAAAAAAGAAAAGAGATGAAATTTAAAATTTTGTAAATTGAAGTTTCAAATAAATAAATAAATAAGCACTCTAAAGCGCTAAAAATAATCCAAATATATAGATAACAATTAATTTTATTTCAAATCAGTAAACGTATTTTCCCGTTATTATATATCAATATATAGATACACTAAAAAAAAAATTTGACCCTTTTGCTGCATCGTCACTCCACTGCTTTTATATAAAAGATTACTTCAGTCTATTATGGAGCATTCTCATTGGTCAAAAGAGAGATATTCTATAAAAGCAAGGGAGTGACGATGCAGCAAAATGGTCAAATTTTTTACAGTATAACATGCAAGCACGGAAAAAATTCCTTTTTGAATATCTATTAAATAAATGCCATATAAAGGGCAAAAGTTAAATAGTTTTGAACAAGCATAATGTTAATAATATCGGGAAACTTATTATCACATAAAAGCTAAATAAGACTTATAAGGGAAATTATAAGATAAGGAAATCCAGGTAATGAAATAACGCTATAACATCTAATTTATCAACGAGGGCCCTTTGATCGCTTACGCATCCATTATTAATATAGGTAATATGAATGATATTCAAGAAGACTTATCATATTATCATGCCATTTGAGCAAACCACACGCAACAATGCTAAATTCAACGGGTTAAATTCGGGCAAGAGATGGCGATTTTCCCGCTCCTTATGTTTCTACTCAGCACAACTATTCTCCATGCTCTAACATTCATCTTAGAATATTCACACATTTTACGATAAAATTGTCGTTAGTACAGCGTATAATACTTATAGTACATGTTTCACATACAACACATACAATACATAAAATAATTCGTTTTCAGTAAAGGAAAGTCATAATACTATCCATATCCTAACCGGGAATTTTTATTAAACATGATTTAAAAAGCTTTTAATACATCTACATCTAAACTGAGGTACGCATTATAGAAATGCAATAAATAATACTTACATAGGTAGAGTTGTATGCTATACCAGAGGCTGTTGAAAAATTCCTGGCTATGATAACTTATAGTTGAAACAGAAAAACAAAATTGAATTTCTTTGTAAATTTAAAATCTTATTATGTAACTCTAATAACATCTGTAATTTAATAATAATTTTCAACAGCCTCTGGTATAGCATACAACTCTACCTATGTAAGTATTATTTGGGTGATTCTACGATAAGAGGTAATTTGTACGGCAATCCGTTTAAAACAGATTTTTTATTCTATATGTTGCTATTTTTTGCAATGAATCGCATCATCTTAATATACTTTATTAAATAACATCACTATTGAATGCCTAATTAAAACACATTTTTCTGAATTTTCTTACAAAGTCTAAAAAAGTCTCTCCCCTGGCATGTCCCCTTGCCGGTTTCAATTTAACTTTCAAACAATACATATATCTTTTCCGTCAGATTGTTAGCTAAAGTATGTTTAATTGAAATTTAAGTAATTATACTTATGTATTATAAAATAAAAAATGAAATAATTTTGTTAATTTCAAATAATTTTTTTAATTAACTTTTGTCCCGCTTTTTTTGTGTCTCTACCCTGTCAAATTTCGTTCCACTGAAACAAATAAAAATTCAAGGATGACTATATTGGAAGTAGTGCTTAAGGACATCTATTGGCTTGAAGTTAGCAATACTAAACGCGCAACCCATTTAAGCGTCACCATTTTTAGTTGTTGCAACGCGACCGGGCATTGTAGTGGCTTCGCACGGTGATCGTGTATCTCCCCTGGTAAGTCATAAAACTTATAATATTCATTTAATTCAATTGCATTTACTGCCTTAATTAAACATTACGGTAATAATTAAAGTGAAATACACAATTAACACAAAAACTAATTCAGTCAGTTAAAAATTTTGAATTTAGATGAAAATGTCTCTCCCCTGCCGTATTTCCCCTGACAAGATAACTGCCAGGGGAGCGAGTCACTGACCAGAAAAAATTATAAAATATGTATAAAGTGACTTGCTCTTATATGAAAAAGTAAATAAACGGGACAAAAATCATAACTTAAAGGTTTTTGATCTAACTCAAACTTTTTTTTTGGCCGAATTCTCTATGTTTTTGAACCTCTTATTGTAGAATCACCCATTTATTGCATTTCTATAATGCGTACCTCAATTTAGAATTTTTTTCTGTTGCAAGAGAAAGCTGCGATGAAATAGCCAAAAGAAAATTTTATGTCTTGGGAGTTATGAGGCGTCATGAAGGTTTTGGTCCTACAGAAAAAGTCAGAAAAGCCGTTTTGGCCCTTTTCTAAACTGAGCGGGATTTTTTTGGTTAAGTTAGTAACGGATAGAGAAAGAAATCTGGCATTACACCTATAATCCGAAAAAAAAAAAAAAAAAAAAAAAGAATAGCGAAAAGATAGCATCACAGTCGGTCTCCGCGGCAGAAGAAATTTTGCCAATGAAATCTGCCGAAATGATCATAGTGGTTGTTTTCTGGGTCAAAGACAGCATTCTGCAGGTTTACAACCTACCTCAGAGATCTAGTATAACTGGGCAATATTATGCTAACCTATTTGTCCAATTGAAGGAGTTCATCAAGGATAACGTCGACGGAAGTTGACCAAAAGGATCTTTCTGTTTACATGACAATGCACCTACACAGACGTGCAATTTTGAGTCTATTAAATTGAAAACCCTGAGCTTCCATTTGGTCAATAGACCTAGCCCTCTCAGACTATTTTATGACTCAAAACTTGAAGAAACACCTTAAGGGTGTATTTCGATTCAAACTGCTTATTTTCAGATTTATTTTTAAATTCATTTATGCTCTCATATCCATAAAACTGGCAAATTCTCTTATTCAGAAAGTACACAAAGTGCCGTGATTGTCGATTCTTTGATAAATCCAGAAAATATTGCCAAAAAAAAAAAAAAAAAAAAAAAAAAAAAAAAAAGCAATTAAAAACGGCATTTTGATTCGATTTTCCCGAAGCCGGAGATAGACGTCTTTTCAAAAATCCTTTCAGAAAGTTTCATGTTTCTACTTTTAAAAATGTGTCTGAAATTGTATCCGAAAATTTCGAGCTGTTGAAGGTGGAAAAGCGTTTTTTCGAATACACCCTTAAAAGGCATCATTTTGAAGACATTGAAGATGTCAAAGAGGCTGCTGAGAGCTGGTTTCGGGACCAAGCAAAGAACATTTATTTGATTGAAAGAGAAAAACTGTAACAAAGATATAACAAGGGCATCAGTCTCATGAGATAGTATGTTGAACAAATATTTATTTTTTTTTTTTAACTCTAGCTATTAACATTCTAGTCAAAGCCAGAAACTTTTCAGCACCCCTTGTACCTCCAAATTGATAATTGACAAACAAGATCGAAAGATATTTTACCATATAAATCTGCACTGAAAAATAAAAATCTGTACGGGAAAAAATTTAGTGATTTTAGTTATTTAGTTAAATATATTCCTAATGGATTTGTAACTTATGTCTTCAAACTGTGCACCGTTTTTTTATGAAAATTTGCAATTGGAAGTATGTATCTAGGGGCAGTATTTAACCCCTTGAGGGGCAAAGCACTTATGTTCATAAAATGTTCAAATGATTGATTGACACCGGAATTCACAAACAAATATATATGATAGAAAATAAAAGATGTTTTTCGCGTACATTGTAAAAAGCAAATGTTAATACTAAAATTCCGGTGCCAATGTGGCATAAGGGAATTAAAATTAAGTGGTATATATAATATACCGGTGCCCTTCAAGGGGTTAAGCAAATAAGTTATTGGCTTAATTTTTTAATCACTCTGTATATATGATTGTATAGAAAAATAAATACTTCTCCTGGTGTAAAAAAAAAAAAAAAAAAGTAAATTACGGAAATATCTGTCTAATAAGAGAAAACAGATACATTTCTTCCCGGTACTCTCGGAGTTATTGATTTCATAATCCGAAACGGGAGTCACTTAGTAAAGTAAATAGTGCATTCCCCTAAGATTATTATTTTCCGTAGCAAAATTTTTCCTTTTGGGTTATCCAAACATTTTTTTTTTATTATTATTATTTTTTTGCCTATCTTTGTAAAGTATTTAGGCAGAAAGTTCTATATTGCATTTTTATAATGTCTTTTTCTTAAACAGATTGAAATAGTTTTGTAAAAGCCCCAGGTTATAGAATTTTTGGTGAGTGCGGCCTCTCTTACATTGGACATAAGAAGTATGCTCTTAAAGTTAAATTGAAAGAACACCAGAATTATGTTAAAAGGCAGACATGTGACAAATCTACAATAGCTAAACATTGTTGGAATTCCAGCTACCAGTTATATTATCCTGAGGATAAAATTATTCAGAAATGTAATAGAGTTTTGAATTTAAACTTTTACGAAGCCTACTATATTCATAAACATACTTTTTCCGTAAGCGAATGATATGACAGAACCAAATTTCTCGTTCCAGTTTACGTTGAGCCTAAAATCATTATTCATTTTTATTAATTTGTTTCAAGGACTAGAATTTTGAGAATATTATCTAAATTCTATTTAATATTACTTTTGATTTCCTAGTTTTTGACTCTATCATCTCCGGGGATTTTAAAGAAGGAATTATAAGCATATTAAGGATTATTGATCTGGCTTTTGCTTTCAATTTTTATCTTTATGCTTTAAGCTTTCATGAAAAACGACTTTTTTTTATAAAAATCTTTCCTCCATGGACTCCTTAGCTGACAATAAAAGTAATTTTATTTTTTCTTTCGATAAAAGTATAAATGTATTATTATTTTATATGTATATATAAATAATTCTTTTAATATTACCTAAGAATTTTCCATTTTTCACTTAAATTAAAAATTGAATTGACAAATATAATGAGAACTGTCACAGATTTGTTCCATTTTGTATTATTATTATCCATTGCAGTCAAGTATGTACCTGTTGCTCTTGTGCTTTACTGTCAACGGCCCCTAAAGAGAGCTAACCGCAAACCGCAAAAGTGGTTCAAGTTGTACGATGCCAACAACCTGAGAGATATATAATTAGCTTTTTTTTTTTTTTTTTTTTTTTTTTTTTTTTTTTTTTTTACGGTTACATTTCCATATGATCCCATGAATTATTTTCTATATAATTTTCAAGCTCTTATGAGCAGTACGGCAAAACGTGCTAATCATCGAGATCGGATATATGTCAAAAAACTAAAGTTCTGACATAATAATTCTAATAATTCTTGGTTCCTAACTGTAAAGAAGATTAGGGTATGGTGATAACAAATAACTTGGCATCAATTAAATGGATATAATGTTATCAATAACTGTTCTAGAGATGGGAAATAATTCACATTCTAATGTTATTATCTTTTCTGATATTTTTTCCTGCAGTGGTCATTTGAAGGTTAAATGATAATCGTGGAACATCGAAATTTATCAAATGAAGGACAATAGCTTTGCATTTCCGCAAGTGCACCGAACTTGTAAAATGTCTGATAGTAATTCGAATGCTTGATTCTGATTTTAAAAAGGAGAAAATTCTAAATTCAATCGACGTGTTTAAATATATGCTATTGTAAACATTTAGATAAATGCTGCGCACAGTGTTGTTTTCATTCTAAAATGATAACATTCCATATGATGTGATAAAAACTTCATTAGTAGCCGAAGATGGTTTTACTATTTATCTAATAGTCTATCTATTTATGAACTATCTATGAGTCTATCTATTTTGTGTTCGGCTTAGATTTTCTTGAAATTTCAGTATGATAATTGAGATAAAGAAAAGCATCTTTATACCTTTTGGGAATAGCCACATCAATTACCATAACTATTTAAATAGTAATATTAAAGGCTGTAATCATTAATGTATACTGCAAAAGTGCCACACAATTACTAAAATTATCTTGAAATAAACAAAAGTCGCCGAATGGACACATTAAAAAAAAATGTCACATAACTTATTTTTCGGCCAGTACTTATATTTTTCGTTCCATTCTTTTAGATGTTATTCTTAAAGTCATTATATGAAGAGTAAACTATTACTTATTAAATAAATCGAAATATCTCAATGTATTCCATTAGTAAATGGTTCAAACTCTCTCTTCGAATTATCGCAGTTATTTTCCGATTTCCTTTCTAACCCAATAGATAAAATTTATTAATAATTTTTGGTGTTTCAAATCCGTACCTCGGGCTCGATGTTTGAATGCTCCGAATTCTGAATGCATTGATTGACTCGGAAATACTCATTTCTCGACTAGCTGCGGACATTGTTAGCCCAAGGCTTTCCCAATTACCCCTAATTCACAGATTAACTCCGATTTTCTGAGATCTGCCGTAGAGCATGGAGCCCTATTTGCGCTGAATAGAAACATAAGGTGCGGAAAATCGGCTTCTCTGGTCCGAATTTAAACCCGCTGAAATTAGCATTGGTGCGTGTGGTTTACTCAAGTGACATATGATAATATGATAAGTCTTCTTGAATAGCGATCATACTGTCTGGCAGAATACTGGATGCGTAAGCGATCAGAGGACTCTCTCTTTGTTAAATTAGATACTATGAGGGAATAGTTGGTCGATTTACGTAACACTTGCATTGATTTTCTTTATCAATAGAAAAGGCTTAGCTTTTCGATTTGTGTGATGAAATATTTTCTGACTTTATTCGTTTGTTATTCAATTAAAGATGTGACATTTCCGCATGCATACAACCATTATATAATAGATTTCTATAACAGAGACCTCAGTTTAAATACATTCGCATAAAATTTTAGTTGAATCAGGCTTATGAAAGATTTTCTGTCACTGGCAGAGCAGAGCAATCTTTATTGCTTGCATTTTTTGTAAATGCGTTGCATTTGTTTTATGTAATGCACGTTTTGTACGCATTGTGGGTATGTCATAGCTGTCAACTTTTACGCATTTTTGCTACCACTAAAATCGTACAGAGATTTTCCATTTGTTTAATCATAAGATTTCGACGATTAAATAAGACAATATTTACTATAAAAGTTTTGTTGTAAGAAAAATGCGTAAAAGTTGGCAGCTATGGCATGTTATATTTACTTTTTAAATGTATACCTGTTTTCAGATGTCACAGGGGCATAGTAATAGCTTGTGCTGTATAAAGACATAAGATGTGGAAATCCGCTTCTTTCTGTTGAATTTACACACTGAAATGAATATTTATGCGACTGGTTTTTACACAAGTGATATGATAATATGATAAGTCTCTTGAAATGGCAATTGTACTGTCTGGCAGGGTGCTGAATGTGTAAGCAATCAGTCATACTTTAAAATGATATCTTATTCTTTGTTAAATTAGATGCTATGAAGAAATATTGGTTGTTTGCGCAACACATGAATTGATTTTCCTTATCTACAGAAAAGGCTTAGCTTTTCCATTTGTGTGATAAAACATTTCCTAACCTTATTCGTTTGTTATTTGGTTAAAGATGTGACATTCCCTCATTCATATAAGCATTATATAATAGATTTCTATAAGGGAGACGTCAATTTAAAAACATACATATGCAATTTTAGTTGAATCAAAGTTATGAAACATTTTCTATTACCCAAACAGCAGTTATTTTTTTACTTTCATTTCGTGCAAATATGTTGCATGTGTTGCATATAAAGTATGTTATGTAATGTAAGTAATGTAAATATTTTGTATTTATTACTTTCTTCTATCTTTACAAGAAGAAAATATAAGATTCGTAAAAAATTCCGAAATCCGGTTTTCGACGGATTTACACGTTTTAGGGGTCAGATAATCCGAAAAACACATTTTTACAAAGTGCCAGTGTGTGAATCTGTGAGTCTGTCTTTCTGTCTGTTTTAGACAAAAGTTTTGTGGGCACTCTATCTCAAGAACTAATGCACAGAATTTCTTTTGGCGTATATCGCTCGACAGGTGACGCTGTTATGTTGCATTATTTACAATTTCCACAATAGCCATATCTCAAGAACTAGTACATGGACTTTCATAAAACTTTATATTTTGTTAGTACTTGCTATAACATGGTGCTGATTATGTTTTAGTGCAAATCGTTTTAAGGTGGCGTTGCCATGGTGCATTATTCGTGATTATCGCAATAGCTCTATTTCAAGAACTAAAGCATGAAATTTTCTAAAATTTCAGATTCAGTTAGCCACCGATATAGATTGCTGTTGTCTAGTTTCTGGCGTAAAATGCCCGACAGATTGCGTTGCTATGCTGCATTTTTCATGATTTCGAAATAAATGTATCTCAAGAACTAGTGCATGGACTCTCATAAAACTTTATATTTAGTTAGTACTTGATTTAACATGGTGCTGATTATTTTCAGTGCAAATCTGTCCGTGCAGATTTATATATATATATACATATATACAATCATATATGCAGTGTGATTTTAAAAAATGAAACCAATAACTTATTTGCTTAAATATTGCCCTTAGATACATACTTCCAATTACAAAGTTTTATAAGTTTCAAATCAATTAGGGGTCTATTTAAGAAAATACACAAATTAAATTTTTAAACATAGAGTAAAATTTCAATTGAGAAATTTTTCCTTATTCTTTCCACAATGAAACACAAATCTAACATAAATCCAGAAATGTATTTTGATATCTGCAAAACTCACAGAGATATATGAGTGAAATACGATTATGAAATTCCCGAACATTGCATAAAGCCACAATAACTTTTCATTGCAAATATTTGAATAAAAGTCTGCTATTTTAATCAAGTTTAAGTACGCTGAATAATTACGCTTAATTTTTCTTTTGAAATGAAAAACTTTTTGTAAATTTTCTTTCCAAATATATATAAAAAAAAAAAAAAACTTTGAAATGAGAAAATGTCGCTATTACCTATTATTTAAGCAAGTAACAAATATGAATGAATCACGATTATCAAATTGTAGACGGTTACCCTAAACCACAATAACTTTTTTCCTTACAATTACTTCAAAAAATATTTCCTAAGTTAATCAGATTATGTATTAAAGTTCAATGAGACAATTTTTTTTTTTCGAAATGCAAAATTTTATGCACGCACTTTCTTTACAAAGATATGTAAAACTATTTCTATATCACCCAAAAGGGGGGGGTGTGTGGCTGTTGACTGATGTATGAGAAAGTAGCGAATAACGAATGAAACAAGATTATTAAATAGCAAAAAAATACATAAATACGCAATAATTTATCCCTTCCAGTTACTCCAATAAAATTCTGCTGTTTTAATAAGTTTATGTTTTTTAATCGACAGGAACTAAAAAAAATGAAACAGAAAACTTTCTGCTCGAATACTTTACAAAGATATGTAGAAAAAGATTTAGATCATGAAAATAAAAAATTTCGCTACAGAAAATAATTACTTTGAAGGAATACACTATTGACTTTGCTAAGTGACTCCCGCCGCAGATTATGAAATCAATAACTCTGACTGCCCCAGGAAGAAAAGTGTCGTTTTATCCTGTATTAGTTGGACATTTCCATAATTTACTATCTGCTGGAAAGATCGTCAACTTTTGTGAGATTGTAAGCACATACATACAAAGAAATATTAGTCGTATTTTAGTTGCATGCTTAGAAAAAAAAACCCTATGCAATTTAAATCCAATACGCATGATCTATTCCGAAGTCAAGCAATTATGTTATTAAAAAGATAAAAATATTATGTTAACAAATTTTAAGTATACACTGTAAAAATCCGTTAAAATACGGGAATTGTACTGGTACTCTAGACTCCAGTACTATTACCATATTTTAATGGAAAAAAATTGTCGCAAATTCCAAAAATATTTCTATTTTTCACAAAATATTTCCGTTTGTTTTTATATTTCTTTATATAAAAAATTTCACTTGAAAAGCAAAAGAAAATTTTTCAGGGTCAAACATCCATCTTTATGAATTTTATTTTTTACTTTACAAGGACACGTTAGGCCAGTCAAATAGTCAGAAAAAAGTGCCGATAGATGCAAAAATTCTGCTAGAAGATTTTATGTTTTTAAAATGTTCATGTGGATGCTAGTAACAAGAATTAATGGTTTTCCAACAAAATATCTCGAGGCTAAACATTGTGGAGCCAAAAAACCACAAAAACTTTCGGACTTTTTTCAGTTTTTTGCTTATAACTCAAAAATTATAAAATTTTTGTGTATCATACTCAATTACAAAAAGAAAGAGCATTAAATTCTCTACAAATATCATACCAAAACTATTTTTCTACAGTCAATATTAAGCGCGCTACAGCTTTCTGAAAGTGACTCCTTTTTTCAAACTTTGTGGAAAATTTTCAAAAACGAAAACTTGACACAATTTTTACCTAATAATTTATATTTATTTTTTAATATTGACACAATCATTATTTTATCCTCTTTAAAGTAACTTATTTAAATTACAGGTTATTTGCATGATAACAATCATGATGAATTACAACGGTAATATTGTAAAAAAAATAAGAACATTATAACTTTTTTTGTATTTAGAGCTTTAGTAAAGAACATTAATATTAGCTATTTAACTGAATGTAAGTAAAAAATGTTTTCGGTATTTTGCCTGTAACTCTAAAATTATAAACTTTTGCGTAATATACTTAGTTACAAAAAGAAAGAACATTAAATTTTCTATAATTTTGTTATAAAAATGTTTTTCTAAACCCATTACTAAGCACGCTATGGTTTTTTTGAAAATGTTACTTTTTTTAACTTTACAGAAAGTGACCTATTTTTCGCCTCCCTTCCCCAAAAGACTTTTCATCACTAACAATGAAAATTAAATAGACCTATTGATTGATGAAAAATGAAAGTTTTAAGAAAGGCAGGCAGAATATGCACAAATTCTAGAAACCCTATAAGAAAACAATTACAAAGAGAGTGCCAGGGATAAAAAAGAGAATGCAGATGGAAGATTGTGGTCAGTGACTTTTCCGAGCCGCTTTCGTTCAGATGGAATTTCTGTATTCTTTTTTAAATACATACTCTTCTAATATACTGCTATTAAGTTTATTGCATCTCTTCTCGTGCAGTAACGAAAAATGAGTGAGCTCTACCCAAAATTGTGTTTCATTTGCCAAACGGCTTCAAATAGTGATACTCGCGTTGTGAGTCAGAAAGGACTTGTCAAGCTCTTTGAACATAGCGTTTAGCGTCAAAGTAATATTCATCAAAAGTAATATTCATAAGTTTTTTGAAAAGTAGCAAGGAAGTTAGAATACAGGATGATTGCCGAAAAACATATGCGAATGAGAGAATGATAGCAGCATATGTTCGTCGGGATGAAGATTCTACACAGACTATAGTTTGTCCCTCAGTCTTTCAAGCTTCAAGATAATTGCTTCTTATGTGACGAAAGTAATCCCAGTGACTTCAACGAAAAACAATAGAAAAAGCTCTACGGAAAGAGAAATTTGATTCACAAAGTAATGAAATTAGAAGCGAAAATTACATTTTTGAAAGCTGCTGAAAAACTTGGGGATGTAGGGTCCCGAAAAGTAATTGAGCGTATTCAGCACGAACCTGACTTGCAGATGCGAACCTGACTTTCAGATGCATAGTATAGTTTTTGTCGCGTAAAACTAGATCAATCTATAACAAGTGGAGAGAAAAGAGGGCGTCGACCCGTATCATCCGTTGACGAAGCCAATGACAGAAACAAGAACCGCTTTATTTCATTGCTAAAAACAAATTTAAAATTTCAAAAGAAGAATTTCAAAATAACAAAATTCAAGTTGAGCAGGCAAAGGAAGAAGCTGATGTCATGATAGTTTCCTCAGCCATTTCAAGAGCCGAATCTTTTGAAAGCGTCGTAATTGTCGGAGAATACATTGACCTTCTCGTGATAATGACGAGCTTAGGCTATCAGCACAAAAATCTGTTTTTCTGAAAGCCAGGAAAAAGTAACATCGAAACCAAGTGGTTTCCAACCATGCCGTTCAAATACAATTACAACAATGTTCTTTTCCCTCATGCAATCTGCGGATGTGATACAGCATCCGCTCTTTTTGGGCAAAGAAAATCAAAGTTTCGTAACACTTTGACAAAACATGATCAGCATTGAGAAATAGCCTGCGTATTCAATAAATTAGGTTCTATCCGTCAAGAAATCATCAAGGTTAAAAAAAAATCCATATTGCACTATACAGTGGATGCATAGCTACCACACAGAATTTGAACACCTTAAGGTTAAAGTTATTTGCTAAATCTGCCACAAAAAACTAAAGTTCATTTTGAAAGACTACCACCAACTCAAGAGACTGTGCAGCATCATTTTCTCCGATGTTATCATCAGGTACAAGCTAGGCTAGGAAACAACATCCCTCCTAAAGGATGTGGGTTGGCTCACAGGTTCTCTTTCAGCCAGTTCAAATGTGCGATAACCGGGCACTTGAATCATTGCTCCATGTTGTGTCATTTAGCTCTAGAAAAGAGTGCAAGCAAAGCATGTTCTTTTCATAAATTAAGACTCAAATGCTCGGCAATTTGTAAAAAAAAAGTTTAATGGAATCAACTACAAAAATGTCGACGACATTATTTATCAAGAAGGAGGGATGTAAAAATGTCACTGTAAGTATTTTTTACTTACATTCAGTTAAATACCTAATATTAACGTTTTCCACTAAAGCTCTAAATACAAAAAAGTTATACTGTTCTTAATTTTTTTACAATGTTACCGTTGTAATTCACCATGATTGCTATCATGCAAATACCTGTAATTTAAATAAGTTACATTAAAGTGGATAAAGTAATGAAAAATTGTGTCAAATTTTCGTTTTTGCAATTTTTCCACAAAGTTAGAAAAAAAGAGTCACATTCAGAAAGCTGTAGCGCGCTTAATATTGGCTTTAGAAAAACAGTTTTAGTATGATATTTGTAGAGAATTTAATGCTCTTTCCTTTTGTGATTGAGTATGGTAAGCAAAAATTTTATAATTTTTTAGATATAGGCAAAAAATTGAAAAAAGTCGGAAAGTTTTGTGGTTTTTTGGCTCTTCAAAATTTAGCCTCGAGATATTTTGTTGGAAAACCATTAATTCTTATTACTAGCATCCCCAAAGTTTAAAAACATAAAATCTTCTAGCAGAATTTTTGCATCTATTTATGACAATTTGACTGGCCAACGTTAATATCAGGGGCAGAACACGTACATTTAATTCAAACAACAGTAAATAAATGTCACTTACCCTCCATGGTGATCGAACCAGGGAAATGTCACCTCGCAACTTGCGGTGTAATACCGTTACACAAGGGTTTAAAATATAGTTTTAAGTTTATGTATTTAAATCTACAGGAACTAAAAATGATTCAAATAGAAAAAATTCTGCTCGAATACTTTACAAAGATATGTAGGAAAATATTTAGATCATCAAAAGAGAAAATTTCGCTACGAAAAATAATTACCTTGGAGGAATACACTATTGACTTTGCTAAGTGACTCCCACAGCAGATTATGAAATCAATAACTTTGACTGCCCCAGAAAGAAAAGTGACTTTTTTTCCTCTATCAGTTGGACATTTCCGTTATTTGCTATCTTTTGCAAGATTCGTCAACTTTTGAGAGATTGTAAGCTCATACATATAAAGAAATATTTGTCATATTTTTGTTATACATGTTTAGAAAAAAAAATTGTTACATGATGCTTAGAGGGGGGGGGGATGTTTTGATTAAATTAAATACGCACGATCTATTCCGAAGGCAAGAAATAAAGTTATTAAAACATTAAAAAATATTATGTAAACAAATTTTAAATATCCTCTGAAAAAGAAATTACGTTAAAATACGGAAATTTTTTTGGTAATCTAGACGCCAGAAGTATATCCTTATTTTAGCGGAAAAATGCGAGAAATATTTCCGTTTTTTGACAAAATATTTTTGTTCATTTTCATATATCCTTATATAAAAATTTTAACTTAAAAAGAAAAAAAATTCAAGGTCAAGCAGACAACTTTCTAAATTTTATTTTTTACTTTACAAGGACACGTTAACATCTGTAAACGAACACGCACATTTAATTCAAACAACAATGAAGGAATGTCACTTACCCTCCATGGTGTTCGAACCAGGGAACTGTCCTCTCACAGCTTGCGGTGTAATACCGTTACGCCAGGGTTTTAAATATATTTTCAGTTTATGTTTTTAAATCTACGGGAACTAAAAAAAGTTCAAATAGAAAACTTTCTACGTGAATACTTTACAAATATATGCAGAAAAAGATTTAGATCATCAAAAGGGAAAATTTCGCTACAAAAAATAATTACCTTGGAGGAATACACTATTGACTTTACTAAGTGACTCCCACCGCAGATTATGAAATCAATAACTCCGACTGCCCCAGGAAGAAAGGTGAGTTTTTATCCTTTATTAGTTGGACATTTCTGTGATTTACTATATTTTGCGAGGATCGTCAACTCTTGAGGGATGGTAAGCACATACATATGAAAAAAATATTAGTCATATTTTTGTTAAACTTTTACTATTTTAATCCAATAGGCATGATCTTTTCCGAAGCCAAGTAATATGTTATTAAAAAGATGAAAATATTATATAAATAAATTTTAAATAACCACTGCAAAAAAATTTCCGTTAAAATACGAAAATTGTACTGGTAATCTAGACGCCAGAGCTATTGCCGTATTTTAACGAAAACAAACCCGTAAATTCCAGAAAATTTTCCGTTTTTTCACAAAATATTTCCGTTTATTTTCATATTTTCTTATATAAAAATTTTCCTTTGAAAGGCAAAAAAGAATTTTTCAAGGACAAACATACATTTTTATGATTTTTATTTTTTACTTTACAAGACACATTGACATCAGCGACGAAATACGTACATTTTATTCAAACAACAGTGAAGAATAGTAATCACTTATCCTCCACCATCCACTATCCAATTATTTTTTAAGTTAAATTCCATGGTGATCGAACCAGGGAATAGTCGTCTCGTGGCTTGCGGTATAATACCGTTACGCCAGGGTTTTAAATATAATTTTAAGTTTATGTTTGTAAATTTACGGGAACTAAAAAAAATTAAATAGAAAATATTCTGCTTGAATACTTTATAAAGAAATGCAGAAAAAGATTTAGATCATCAAATGGGAAAGTTTCGTTACGGAAAATAATTACCTTGGTGGAATACACTATTGACTTTGCTAAGTTATAGTTTTATAGTTATATAGTTACCAGAATAGTGTTATAGTTTTACGTTTATGTTTTTAAATCTACGGGAACTAAAAATGATTGAAATAGAAAACATTCTGCTCGAATACTTAATAAAGAAATGCAGAAAAAGATTTAGATCATCAAAAGTGAAAGTTTCATTACGGAAAATAATTACCTTGGAGGAATACACTATTGACTTTGCAAAGTTATAGTTTTATAGTTATATAGTTACCAGAAGAGTGTTATAGTTCTACGTTTATGTTTTTAAATCTACGGGAAGTAAAAATGATTGAAATAGAAAACATTCTGCTCGAGTACTTTATAAAGATGTGCAGGAAAAAATTTATATCATCAAAAAGGAACATTTCATTAAGGAAAATAATTACCTTGGAGGAATACACTATTGACTTTGCTAAGTGACTCCAGCCGCAGATTATGAAATCAATAACTCCGACTGCCCCAGGAAGAAAAGTGACTTTTTATCCTTTATTAGTTAGACATTTCCGTAATTTACTATCTTTTGCGAGGATCGTCAACTTTTGAGGGATTGTAAGCAGATACAATATAAAGAAATATTAGTCATATTTTTGTTACATGCTTAGAAAAAAAACTTAAGCTATTTCAATACAATACGCTTAATCTATTCCGAAGATAAGTAATTATGTTATTAAAAATATTAAAAATATTATGTAAACATATCTTAAATATAAAGGTTCTTTTTTTTTTCATTTAACCCTTTAAAGGGATCCCTTGATCTTGACAGAACGTTTTAGAAAAATGCAGACCACTATCCTCCCTTAGGAATGTGAAACCAGATTGGGTTATTTTTCATTATTTATTTACTTTCAGATAGCATATTTATAACATAAGAGGTAAGACTGTCGGAGCTTCCAAACCTCTTAACTTCTTTTTAACCCTTCGCGACGGGAGCCTTTTACAAAATTTTTAATGTTCTGTCCCGGTTTTTAAAAACAGAAATTTGTGCTCTTTTTAAATCGATAAAAAACACTGATTAAATATCAGAGGTGATTGCAGATGTCTCCTTAATACCGCGATCAGAAGTGGTTTAAGCATTTACTTCTGCATTTAGTGTGTTGAAAAACATTTTAATTAATATATATATGCATATTTCCAATGAGATATTTGCTTAATTTCCGGATTATAATGTCTCCTATACCAGAAAAAATGTACTTCGATATAGTATTGATTGATAATAATAACTGTTTGCTTTCTTTTCTTTTTATGTTTCTTTCCTCACTAAAGTTTACAAAAACAGCTAGTCTTAGACGGGGTTTAAAAAGATAATGTCAACTAAGAAGTCCAAGAAATATTTAAAGTACTTAGCAGATGGCTCATTAGTCCAACTATTGAAATAATTTGCATAATCTATTTAATAATACAGAAGAACCCCGCTAATCCGGACCCCGTTAGTACGGATCTCCGGATCGTTCTGGTCGATTTTTTTTTTTTTTTTTTTTTTTTTTTTTTTTTTTTCACGTTTCAGAAGAGATCGGCAAATTTCTATAACGTTAATTTATTTCATACTAGTATTCTCAATAAAAATGTTTTTTTGGAAGAATACTAAAAACAATCTCCGAAAGTCATGGAAAATTTATAGCCTGCAAATTAGGATTTTTTGAATAATAAACTGGAAACAGAAAGAAGAATAAGCGAGAATGAAAAAGAAATTGCACCTAAAAATTTTGTGAGTATATTCAATAAATCTGATGGCTGCTCAGATGTTGATATCGGTGCTTTTAGCAATTGCCTAGAAACAGAAAAAAATCAAAGCTACGTCTCATTTTATAGATGATGAAATAATCGGTTTGTGCATAATTGAAGAAAATTAAAATGAAGAAGATACAGACGAAAACATCATTATCAACAACAATCAACCAAAAGTTGTTTGCCAGAATGAAACAACGTCTAATTTAGAACAATTAATGGTTTCCTTTGAATGTCAGATGGAGATCATACCCAACGAATTACTTATACTCAACAAACTACTTATGTTGACCGTGCGATACACAAAAAGTATACAAAACTGGCGCAGCAGAAGATTACCAATTTTATAATAATTACAAAGTAAAAATGTTTACTGCCTGATAACATTCAATAAGTTTAATATAAAGGGGATTTTCTGTAAGCATGTCTTATTTTATATGATTTTTTTTCTCATTCTTCGGGTAATCCGGAATTTCGATAACCAAGATTGGGTCTGGACCCAATTAATCCGAATTATCGGGGTTTTACTCTAATATGATTCTGGAGATTTTCTTTCTGCGATATTGATTCAATCTTTTTAAATTCATGAATGAACTCTGAATATATTCTATTTTAAAAATTTAGTAAGACTTAACGAAAAATGTAGGAATTAGACCTTACTTCGGATTGCTGTAATCCAATGAGCTCAAATGTGGTGTCAAAAGTAGATGTTATCATTTTGAAAAACAAAGTTTGTACGTCTTTTTAATATGTAGATGATCCCTGTCTAGAAAACTGCATTAATATTCAAAAAGATGAAAATATTTTTAGTCTAATGACATCTTTAATTTATTTTCATTGTGCGTTTTATGGGAATGATTGTAAATATATCCTTTTTGTGTGTGTGTGGGGGGGGGGGGATGGGAGCATGGATTGTTCAGTTTATTAATTACATATGATACAGTTGCTTTTATAATATACTGTTAAATATACAAATAAAGCATAGTACATAAAATTACTACTTACTTTTACAGATTTTTTTTCTTTTAATGCAGTACTAATTTTAAAGTTCTGAAAAAACGCTAAACATATATTTTTATATGGAACAAGCTGAGATACGCATTTCATTACAATAGAAACAATTTATATTTTACAGAAATCCGTCACTTATATCTGAAAGTAAATGTCACATTTTAACAGTTATCTTGAAGAATGATATAATCAAGCCCTTTTGTATTTGAACCTTTTTTATTTCTTTTGTGTAACAGAAGAAAGGAAATGATGTCAGTGACGACAACTATTTTTAGAGGAGAGAGAAATGTAGGAATTTTTAACTTAAGCTTAAGAGAGTAAAAATATTATTTGGAAAAGTTATTATTTGGTGTTTTAAAAGAAAAGAAAGAAAAAAGCGAAAACAGTGTCAATAAACTAGTTAATTAAAGACTTAACTGATCAATATTTTTGAAAAAACTGTCAAATAACGTCTATTTTTTATTAATTTTACAGAATTTTTATAATGTTATGCAAGTGTTACAAGACATGTAAATAGTGAAGGAAATCGGACAAAATATGAAATAACTTCAAATTTATTAAAACATAGAATAAAAAAGATTATATGAAAAAGTTTCAAATAAATAATCGAGTAAAAATTGAATATAAGCACTGATTATTTTATAAACCTATGTCTTCTCTCTAGCTTTGTAAAATGTTTACAAATATGCGTACTCCTGGAGAAAAATATACTGGCTCTAACATTCTTGAATTTGATATGACATATATATATTTTTCATACTTCACAAAGTTTCGTGAATTGTAAAACTTTCAGCAAGTATGATGATGATGATGTCAAATATCAGTTGGTAAACTTTTTTTCAAATGCAAAACTTGGGAATTTTATTAACTATAACTGATCAATATTTTAGAAAAAACTTTCAAATAATGTCTTTTTTTTTTCTTTTACATAATTGTTATTCATTTATCACCGGCTTTTGGAAACAGAAATTTTTGGCTAATTAAATTAGAAAATGCTCGGATAAAATAATGCAAAATTTACAATAAAAATTTACTGGTGAAAATAATAAAAAATACTATGGATGGCTATGCGTGGAACGGGAAATCATGATTGACAAAGACATGTTGCCTGTATAACGTACGTATAAATCAGTGAATCGGTTAAAGAATAATGTGTTGTAAAATCGTGCTTGAAATCAATAGTGTAAAGAATAAGACGGAAAAAATAAAATATAATTCCGAATGACAGAATTTAGTTCTGCGTCAAAGGCAGCATTTTATGCTTATTCTGTTCTTATGATTGTTTTTCTTTTATTTTTAGTTTGCTTTAGACAGTTAATTTCAAATTGTGGTAACCTTTTTTCTTTTTTTTTCGAAATTTATACCGGATTATCCAGCTTGTCAGACCTTAGGATACCAGATTAGAGGATATTTATTGATGTACTAAAAAGTACTTATAACTTACACTTTTTCTATTATTATCGGAATTTCGGGGTAACCGATTTCAATTTTAGGTGCGTTCGTAATTATATAAATACGTAGCACCTATATTCATCGTTCAGTCCATCCGTCTGTCGATATATAACAGAGCAAAAACTACCCAACCGAAACGTTCGAAATTTAAAATATATATTTGTTGCATAATTTTTACATTTTAAATATGAAAATTGGATGTATAGTTTAATTACAGAGACAATCAAAAGTATTCAGTTGCATTACACCCAATGGGAAAAGTTAGTTTCAAGAGAATTTTAATAATGATACACTCATTCGAACTTAACAGAACTGATATGAATCTAAGAAATATATACTAAAAATACAATCTGCACAATCTGTGGAATATTTGTTATTAATTTACAGGGACATACAAAAGTATTCCATTGCATAATAGTATCAAGGGAAACTTTGTATAGGGTGCGTTTTAATATCATTAAATATTTCACATTTTTATGAAATTGGTATATGTTGCTGAGATTTATTACAAGTTATTTGCTGTATAATAGAAAGCAGATAACATTTATAGGGACACATAAAAGATTTCGGCGACTATATTCTATCTGAAGTACTGTTTACTACTACACCAAGATCTGAATAATTTTAAAACTTTGTTATATTACAAACGAACTTTATTTGTAACGCTTGACGTGCAACTTCCAACTTGTATATTCATATTTTTATCAAGCACCGCCAGAATTAGTTTGGATTAGCGGAATTCTATAATCATTATGATGCAAAGTTGTTCATAAATAATGGGAGGGGGGGGGGGGTAATGAAATAATTATTTAGTCTGAAAATAAAGTAACTAAATGGTTTAGTAATGTGAAATATTTATAATTGAAAAGAAAAAAAAATATAGGAAAATTTCAGAAAAGGCATAATAAATGGATGAATGCGATTTTTTTTTCTTATTGTCTGTGGAAATACCTGCATGTTGAAAAGTCGTCCATCGCATGATTCAGCATTCACTTTTTGTCAGAACTTATGCAGGGAAATTCCCATAAGTTCACCGAATCCAATAAAATGCAAAATCCTATAATATTTAGTCGGAGTTCAAATCCTTAGTAATAATACGGAGCTGAGTCTAACATTTTTATTTATGAATTCATACATGATATTACTTAGTAACAGGAGATCGATTTAAATAAAATGGTTTTATATTAAATGGTTTCTATGTTTGAAGATATTTTGAAAGATGCTAATCTGTTACTGTTACGTCATTCACTTTAACATTGGACTGGTAGTGAAACAGTTTTAATTCGTTTAGAGAAAATAAAATACATTTTGTTCATCCAGCAAAATTCTTATTTGTAAAGTGTTGTTTATTTCTATCAGTGATATTTTCACATCTTTTAGAGGAATTGCCATAGTTTCACATTAATAAATTTTCCAGGTTTTGACATCTGCAAAAAAGTTAACCAACTGATATTTGACATCATCATCATCATCGTTATCATAATAATTGTTGAAAGTTTAACAATTCACGGAACATTGTAAAATATGAAAAAAAAAATCTCTTAACAAATAAAAGAATGTTAGGGCCAGTGTATTTTTCCTATAAAAATGCAGGAGTTCGCATATTCGTAAACATTTTACCGACAATACTTATAATTTACTTTTTATTTATTAGCATGTATTTTATCATTTTTCTATTTTTATCGGAATTTCGGGTGATCGTGTTTCATTTTATATTCATATTTTTATCGGGCACCGGTCCCAGTTAGTTCAGATTAGCGATATTCTATAATTATTTATGATACAAAACTCTTCATAAATAATGAAAAAAATGAAATAAACATTAAATGATTTAATCTGAAAATAATGTTACTAAATGGTTTAGTAATGGGAAATTTTTATTATTGAAAAGAAAAAAATATATGAAAATTTCATAAAGGGATTAATGAATGGATGAATGCGATTTTTATTTTATTGTCTGTGGAAAATACCTGCATGTTAAAATATCCTACATCGCATGATTCAGAATTCACTTTTTGGCAGAACGTATGCGGGGAAATTCCCATAAGTTCACCGAATTCAATAAAATGCAAAATCCTATAATATTTAGTCGGAGTTATAATATGCAGCTGAGTCTAACATTTTTTATTTATTAATCATATATGATATTACTTAGTAATAGGAAACTCATATAAATAAATAAATAAAATTTTAGTTTGAAGATACTTTGAAAGATGCGATTATACTATTCACGAAACTTCGTCAAGAATTAAAGAAAAAATCTCATATCAAATTGAAGAACGTTAGAATAAGTGTATTTTTTCTATAAGTATGCAGGAGTACTCATATTCGTAAACCTTTCACAAAGCTAGAGAGAAGACATGTGTTCATAAAGTAATCAATACGTATAGTAATTTTGACTTAGTTATTTATTTTAAACATTTTCATATAATCTTTTTATTCTATGTTTAAATAAATTTTAAGTTATTTCATAGTTTATTGGATTATTATAAACGTCAGGAAAAATTAAACAAAAAGTACTTTTTTTTTTCAAAATTTGCACTTGATTATTCAGCGTAACCGACCTTAGAATGTCGGATTAGAAGATGTTTACAGTACTAAAAAGAACTTACAATTTACATTTTTTTTTTTTCATGCACCTTTTCTTTTCTATTTTTATTGGAATTTCGGATGATCGAGTTTCATTTTATATTCAGAATTTTACTAGGCACTGGTCCCAATTAGTTCTGATTAGCGGGATTCTATAATTATTTATGATACAAAGTTGCTCATAAATATTTAAAAAAAAAAGAAGTAATGATTTAATCTGAAAATAAAATTACTAAATGACAATGTGAAATTTTTATTTAAAAAAAAAGAAATATATGAAAATTTTATAAAGGAATTAATAAATGGATGAATGCGATTTTTTTTCTTATTGTTTGTGGAAATACCTGCATGTTAAAATGTCGTCCATCGCATGATTCAGCATTCACTTTTTGGCAGAACTTATGCGGGGAAATTTCCATAAGTTCACCAAATCCAATAAAATGCAAAGTCCTACAAAATTTAGTCGGAGTTCAAATACTTAGTAATATTACGAAGCTGAGTCGAACATTTTTTATTTATGAATTCATACATCATATTACTTAGTAATAGGAAACTGATATAAATAAAATGTTTTTTTTTTTTTTTTTTTTTTTTTTTTTTTTTAGTTTGGGAATAGTAGAAAGACGTGAATTTGTTACTCTTACGTTAATATGTATTCACTTTAACATTATACTGGTAGTGAAACAATTGTAGTCTGTTTAGAAAAAATAAAATACATTTTGCTCATCACACTGAAATTCTTATTTGTAAAATGTTGTTTATTTCTATCAGTGATATTTTCACATGTGTTTGTGGAATTGTCATAATTTCGCATTTATAAAATTTCCACGTTTTGCCATCTGCAAAAAAAGTCAACCGACTGATATTTGACATCATCATCATCATCATCATCGTCATCATAATAATTGTTGAAAGTTTTACAATTCATGAAACATTGTAAAGAATGAAAACAAAATATCTTATCAAATGGAAGAATGTTAGGCCAGTGTATTTTTCCTATAAAAATATAGGAGTACGCATATTCGTAAAATTTTACTGACAATACTTATAATTTACTTTTTTTTTTTTGCATGCATTTTACCATTTTTCTATTTTTATCGGAAATTCGGGTGATCGGGTTTCATTTTATGTTCATATTTTTATCAGACACGGGTCCCAATTAGTTCAGATTAGTGATATTCTATAATTATTTATGATGGAAAGCTGTTCATAAATAATGAAAAACACGATATAAACATGAAATGATTTAGTCTGAAAGTAAAGTTACTAAATGGTTTCGTAATATGAAATGTTTATAACTGAAAAGAAAAGAATATTTGAAAATTTTATAAAGGGAATAATATACACTGTAAAAAAAATCTGTAACCTTAGTAATCTAAATTAACCGAAATCTCTTATGCTTACTAAAATTTTATGTGTACACTGTACAAGAAAATGATGTCAATCTACAAAACTTGTAAGCAAAACTAAAACCATCTGTAACTTTACAAAAGAATTTACTAAAATTTTGGTAACTTTACTAAAATTTTATCTATAATGCTCGTTATCCTCACTTAAAAAGTTCTTGGAATACGATTTCCAAAAAAATTCTTAGTAACCTTAAAATTTGTTTGATTCAAAGTGCAAATCTGTATCTGTTACATGAATTTTTATTGTTGCCGTTACATAAAAAGTTCTTGGAATACAATTCTACTAGAAAAATTTTTGTAATTATCCCAATTTTTTTTTTACAGTGTATGGATGAATGCGAATTTTTTATTGTCTGTGGAAATACCTGCATGTTAAAATGTCGTCCATCGCATGATTCAGCGTTCACTTTTTGGCAGAACTTATGCGGGAAAATTCTCATAAGCTCACCTAATCCAGTAAAATGCAAAATCCTATAATATTTAGCCAGAGTTCAAATCCTTAGTAATAATACGGAGCTGAGTCTAACATTTTTTATTTATGAATTCATACATGATATTACTTAGTAATAGGAAACTGATATCAATAAAATGATTTATTTTAAATAAAAGTTTGAAATATTTCGGAAGATGTGAATCTGTTACTGTTATGTTATTCACTTTATCATTGGATTGGTAGTGAAACAATTGTCGTCTGTTTAGAGAAAATAAAATGCATTTTGTTCATCCAGGCAAAATTCTTATTTGTAAAGTGTTGTTTATTTCTATAAATGACATTTTCACATGTGTTAGAGGAATTATCATAATTTCGCATTTATAAAATTTCTAGGTTTTGCCATCTGCAAAAAAAGTCAACGGACTTATATTTGACATCATCATCAGCAACAACAAGTTTTATTTTATATTCATATTTTTATCGGGAACTGGTTCCCAATTATTTCAGATTAGCGATATTCTATAATAATTTATGATGCAAAGCTGTTCATAAATAACGAAAAAAAAATAAATAAACATTAAATGATTTAGTCTGAAAATAAAGTTACTAAATGGTTTAGTAATGTGAAATTTTTATATTTGAAAAGAAAAATATATATGAAAATTTCATAAAGGGCATAAATAATAAATGGATGAATGCGATTTTTTTATTGTCTGTGGAAATACCTGCAAGTTAAAATGTCGTCTACCGCATGATTCAGCGTTCACTTTTTGGCATAACTTATGCGGGAAAATTCCCGTAAGTTCACCGATTCCAATAAAATGCAAAATCCTATAATATTAAGTCGGAGTTCAAATCCTTAGTAATAATATGGAGTAGAGTCTAACATTTTTTATTTATGAATTCATACATGATATAACTTAGTAATAGGATATAAATAAAATTATTTATTTAAAAAAAAAAAAAAAAAGTTTGAGATATTTTGGAAGATGAGAATCTGTTATTTTCATGCTATTCAATTTAACATTGGATTGGTCGTGAAACGATTGTTGTCTCTTTAGAGAAAATAAAATACATTTTGTTCATCCGGTCAAAATTCTTACTTATAAAAACAATATAGTACAAAAATCAGAAAAACAATCTATTCCTTTACTACACGGTTCAGACACCGACATCAGCCCCATTTTTAGTTAATGACTGGAGGAAAAGGTATCACCAATGTAATTGAAAGATAACAGGAAAAAGTATAACAAAGCAATTTTTATTATCGTTTTAATGCCATCATTTTTTCTGTAATATTTTCCGGTATTTGTCTATTTCAATAATAAAATATAAAAACAAAAAATGTTTTTTTGCTACTTACAATTCACTTAATTAAAAATTTATAATTTTCTAGAAAAAAAAATACAGTATAGTACCAAAATTCACAGAAGGGTTTACCATTTTACTTCGCACACCTATTCATTGTTAATTATTTATTTAATCGAAACATGTTTTCACGTTATTTGTAATTAAGTCAATAAACACCTATTAATCTTCTTATGTTTATATATAAAAACAGTATCGCACAAAAATCAGTTAAACAATCTATTACTTTACTTCACAGTTCAGACACCGACATCAACCTCATTTTTATTTAATGACTGGAGGAAAAAGTATCGTCGATGTAATTGAAAGATAACAGGAAAAAGTATAACTAAGCCATTTTTTTTTTTTTTTTATGTTATAATTTTTTTTCCGGTAATTTTTCCGGTATTTTCTATTTTAATAATAAAATATAAAACCCAAACATAGTTTTTGCTACTTACAATTCACTTTCTAGAAAAATAATTTTTAAAATTTCTAGAAAAAATACAGTATAGTATCAAAATTCACAGAAATTTCTATCCATTGTTAATTATTTATTTAATCGAAAATCCCATCACATGTTTTCACGTTATTTGTAATTAAGTCAATAAACACCTACTAATCTTCTTATGTTTCTATATAAAAGCAGTATCGCACAAAAATCAGAGAAACAATCTATTCCTTTACTTCGCAGTTCAGACACCGACATCAGCCTCATTTTTACTTAATGACTGGAGGAAAAAGTATCACCGATGTAATTGAAAGATAACAGGAGAAAGCATAACTTTACTTATTAAAATAGCTCTCTCCGCGTCTTAATGGCAGCATTTTTACTGTGGAAAAGATTTATCTAGGGCGGCATCATTGACTTTGCTAAGTGTTTCTAACATCATTTAATAGAATCAATAATTTCTGTTACAAGCGATGGAATGTTTTCTTGTTAGGGAAAAATCCCAAGTAATTTGTTAGGGATTTTGTTTGTTTGGAAACTTAAAACTTCCTTTATTATTGTTATTATTTCTGAATCACCGATTAGGAATTAGTTAGATTATTAATGATTTCTTTGAAAATAAAATCTCTAGAGAAGAACGATTTTCTTTTGTAGCTGTTAAAGGTTTTTCATTTTTTTTTTCTTTTTCTTACACAAAAAGAAATATCTTGTAAAATATATATTTAGATTTACGTAACTTCATACTGGCGGATTTTACTGGTTTCAGCTGCGCTTTGATTTCAAACATGTTTTATTACTGTTATTATTTCTAAATCACTGATTAGAAATTAATTAGATTTTTAATTATTTCTTTAAAAATAAAATCTCTAGAGTAGAAAGATTTTCAAGCTGTTTAAGGTTTTAATTCTTTTTCTTTTCCTCACACAAAAAGAAATAACTTATTAAATATATATTTAGATTGTACATAACTTCATATTGGCTGATTTTACGTGTTTCAGCTGCGCTTTGATCCCAAACTTTCTTTATTATTGTTATTATTTCTGAATCATCGATTAGGAATTAGTTAGATTATTAATGATTTCTTTGAAAATAAAACCTCTAGAGTAGAAAGTTTTTCTTTTGTTGCTGTTAAAGGTTTTTCTTTTTTTTTTTTCCTTTTTCTTACACAAAAAGAAATAACTTGTTAAATATATATTTAGATTGTACATAACTTCATACTGGCTGATTTTACAAGTTTCAGCTGCGTTTTGATTCCAAACTTCTTTTATTATTGTTATTATTTTCTGAATCACCGATTAAGAATTAGTTAGATTATTAATGATTTCTTTGAAAATAAAACCTCAAGAGTAGAAAGATTTTCTTTTGTAGCTGTTAAAGGTTTTAGCTATTTTTCTTTTTCTTAGACAAAAAGAAATAACTTATTAAATATATATTTAGATTGTACATAACTTCATACTGGCTGATTTTACAGGTTTCAGGTGAGATTTGATTTCAAACTTCCTTTATTATTGTTATTATTTCTGAATCACTGAATAGAAATTAGTTAGATTATTGATGATATCTTTGAAAATAAAACCTCTAGAGTAGAAAGTTTTTTTTTTTTTTTTTTTTTTTTTTTTTTTGTAGCTGTTAAAGGCTTTAGCTATTTTTTTTATTACACAAAAAGAAATAACTTATTAAATATATATTTAGATTGTACGTAACTTCATACTGGCGGATTTTACGAGTTTCAGCTGCGCTTTGATTTCACTTGTGGTTGTTAGCTTTTATTGTGGTTATCTTATGTTGCCATGTTACGCTCTAACCAATTATTACAAATAAAAAAAACTGGCAAAAAAAATAGTGTTTTTTGTTTTCATTTTGAAAAAATTTACCAAGAATGATATACAGTCGAACCTCTATATAACGAAACTCCATACATCGAATTTCTCCATATAACGAATTTTTAGTAAGAACGGTCCCCTTTTCGCATGATTACATTAAAAACAGACTCTATATAGCGAAATATCTATCTCCATATAACGAATTTTTTCATAAATTGATCTTTATTTATTCAGTTTTAAAAAAGCTTCGAAATCATATGGAATCAATTTTCCATCACTTATTTTTGATTTATCGTTCAGTGGAGAGGGTTTTTTTTTTATATAAATATTACTTCTCTCCTTATTCTTTAAATCTAACAAGTTCATCCCACCTCCCACACACCTTTCAACATCCTTCTCAAAACACAGTCAATTGAATTGTTACACATATAAGAGAGGAATCAATGAGAGCACATAAGTAAGACCTTCAAATGGAGGAAAATATCAACTACAATTTTTCATTCCTTGCTAAAATTTGAGAATTTTTTTCGAGAGCGTAACAATTGTAATTTTAAAATCAAACAACAAAAAATTACAGATTTCTTCCTCTGAAATTTATGTAAGTCTTCCTTATTTGATTTTCATTAAGCTTTCAAATAAATGTCTTTTCTCTTTTTTGAAACTACTTAAATAAGTAAGAAATAAAATGTTAGGTTAATATATACTTTTAAACATTTCAAATTCTTAATTAAAAAGATCAAAAATAATATTTGTTCAAAATTTACACATTAAATACTATTTTTAACATCATACTCTATACATCGAATTTCTCTATATAACGAATTTTTTACTGGAACGATGGATTTCGTTATATAGAGGCTCGACTGTAATTTATTTTATTGAGTGTTTGCATTATTATAAGAAAATAAATAGCATTTCTTTCATGAAAAAGAATGAATATAAATTAGGGAGAATTCCAAATATGTATTAGAAAACTTTTTTCTATTATATAGATTTTTAAATTGGTGCTTTAAAAAAAAAAAAAAAAAAAAAAAAAAAAATGATATAAAATCTGTACCTGTGTTACTTTTATTGTGGTTACAGTATGTTTACATCGTTCTTATCATGATAAATAAACAAACAGACATAAAAGTTTAAATTGAGTTATTGAATTTTCCCATGAAAATGTCTTTCGAAAGATGGCATGATAAATTTTACTGAGAATTGCTAATGTAATATAAAGGTATAATGTAATGTATTTTTTCTTGCGTGAAAGGAACATTTTTTTATTTAGAAAATTTCCAAATTATATACCAGGGAACTTTCCCTGATATATTTTTTTTGATTCTGAGGTGCTTTTTATTTGTATTATAAGTTCTGGTTGATTAATTAAAAATCATGCATGTTTATGATATTATTTTAAAATATGAAAAAGTAATTTCTTTTTAATGTTATAAAAGATTTATACTTTATTTTTGTTTTTGTTAATGGAATACAATACACTGAAATTGGTCAAAATATTGATTTTATTATTATTATTATTGACTCATAATATAAAAAAATATTTTAAAAATATACCGGTGAAATTACAAAGGTGTATCTTTAATAATAACGAAGTCTTTAAAGATTTTGTGCGCGATGACAGAATTTAACAAGACACGCCCACTCAGCAATCCCGGTTATCGCTATTTACCAAACCCAAGCACATAAGGGGCTGTAAATATAACATTATAATATAACATTGAAATATAACATTATCAACTTTTTCGTAATTTTGGAATCTCCTCCTCCCCTTTCGATATCGTACATTATCATTCCTTGACCCCCCCCCCCTCTCCATTCCTCATCCCCAGAAATAATATCGTTATCAAAGTGGGATTATTATTTTATTTTTATTTTATTTTTTTAAATTTTAGAATTTATTTATTTATTTATTTATTGTTTGGAATGATATACAAAACTGGTTGCATTTATTTTTAGCATGCTTTATTGTTTCAAATGAAAAGAAGTTAATAAAATGTTTCTCTATATCAAATGACACTTTAAAGAAATAGGTACTGTTTAAAAGGGTTTTGTAATAGTTTTTTGTAACACAATGCATTCAACAGTAATAAAGTTTTGTTGCACTTGACCCGAACGGAGGAGGGGTGTGGCATAGATACAAATTTTTATCAACCAAACAAGTAGACACTATTCTTTCTCATTCGGATTTATTTATAACAAAACAAGCTTCATTTCAAATGTACTTCACATATGGTTTCTGGAGCGTGATTATATATGTATACATATATAAAAAGTTGAAAATTGCACGTGAACGTAGCAAATGAGGTGCGTTCGTACGATAACGAAGTTTTAAAAATATTCAGATCTTGCTGTGATATAATAGAGCGTACTCCGGATACAGTATAGTAGTCGAAATCTTTACGTTTCTGTAAATATGCAGGAAGTAATTTTTATTACACCTCAGCAACGTATATCTTATTCATAAAATGTGAAATAGTTGAATATAATTAAAACACGTACCAAACCATGTTTCCCCGTACAGCATTATATAGTGGAATAATTTTGTGTGGCCCTGTAATTTAATAATAAAAATTCTTTGCATCACAGATTGTACAGAATGCATATTTTAGTATATATTTCATAGATTCATGCCAATTCTATTATGTTCGAATGAGTGTAACATCATTAAAATGCATTTGAAACTTTTTCCCCATTGACCGTAATGTAACGGAATCCTTTTGATTGTCCCTGTAATATATCTTTGCATCTGATTTTCATAACATTTGAAATGACTCGACAAAATTACGCAATAATTATATGTTTTAAATTTCAAACTATTAAAATGCATTTAAAACTTTTTTCCCTGTTGACCGTAATGTAACGGAATCCTTTTGAATGTCCCTGTAATTGATCTATCCATCCGATTTTCATAAAATTTGAAATGACTCGACACAATTATGTTATAATTATGTATTTTAAATTTCAAATGATTCGGTTGGGTAGTTTTTGCGTTGTTATATGCAGACAGACGGACGTACAGACAGACAGACGGGCATATAGACGGACAGACGGACGGACTGAGCGACAACAATAGGTGCTACGTATTTACATAATTACGAACGCGCCTAAAAAGGAATAAGTATGTCAAACATTGGGGTACTCTATATTTTAGAATGAAATAATTTTATAATAATTTAGTTTTTTAATAACTTTATTTTTTTATAAAAATAGATAGCATGATATTTTGAACCAAAGCCCTTGTTACGAATAAAAAGAAAAAATTTTGATTGGATCAAAAATAATATCGATAGCAAAACACAAACCCCCCTCCCCCTAGCGATATCTTACGATATCATGTGCCATTTCTTGAACCCCCCTTCCCCCTCAATAATAATATCGTAATCAAAGTGGGATTTTTTTTTTTAACTTTTAGAATAAATTTCTTTTGTTTGGAATGATATGCAAAACTGATTACATTTATTTTTAGCATGTTTTATTGATTCAAATGAAAAAAAGTCAGTAAAATATTACTCTATATCAAATAACACTTTAAAGAAATGGGTACTGTTTAAAAGTATTTTGTAATAGTTTCTTGTTACATAATGGTTCTTGGTGCCTTTCCTCCCCCCCTCCTTATAATAATAAGGAGCCCCTAATGATTTTTTTTTTTCTGTTTTATGACGAAAAGCTAACTTGTTTTAAGTAAAACAGCTCCAGTTAATTCGGACATCTGAAAGGACAGACTATAGGCGCGAATACCAAAAGAAAAAAAAAAGAAAGAAAGAAAGAAAAAGAAAAGAAAATGCAATTTGCAAATTAGCTTGAGAAAAAATTAGTTTGCTCGCAAACGCAAAGACGCTTCAAAAATGGAAAAAGAGAAGGTTTATATATGTGGCTAGCTGTTTTTAAATTGCTATACTAAATGCATATGAAACTTATTCTTAATAGTATGTAACGTTTTATGTAATTTACGATTCATGAGACATTTTTCTCATGGTTAATTTTTTGGTAATTAAGGTTTTGAAAACATTACCTCACATGATTATATGTAATTAAATTATATGCAAGTGTTTATATATATTTTTTAATTTCTGCGTTTGATAAAATAGTGCATGAACTTCATACAAGTTAGAAGTTATAAGATATCATTTTTTCCAAGTGAAAATCTTAAACTGATTTTTCTCCATGTTCTATTTTTCATAATTTTCTTATTCATTAAATGCTAAGGCCTTTTTCCTAAGTTAGGTAGAGGTTTGAAATTAAATGGAGGTAGTTTGCTCTTCCTTCCAAAAATATGTTAATATAGCAGCTACGGTTCTGAAATTGAACATATGGACATCTAGGAGATTCTAAGGCTTCGATATTCCACATCAACCATCGCAGTACAAATATTTTACATACACTCGGGGCAGTAATTGGTGAACCACCCTCGTATATTAACAGTATACGGTATCCGGAGGTATATGCCGTATACCCTCTGAATTTTTTCGAGAAGCTCAGTATACCCTCTGCTTTTCAAATAAAGCATTAGTGTATACTGTATCCATCAATTGTCATGACTTCAGCGTATACCCTCTGCCTATAGTGTATACCTTCTGACTTTTTTACGAATATCCCTACCCTTCACCCGCGTACGGCCAACAGAAGCTTTGTTTCAATATTCTTGTAAAGTTTTGTACAAATGGGTTTAATAATTTTACGATAAGAAGCTTTGAAACATTCGCTAACATTTGACATTTCAAAGGTACCTGACCCCTTTAATTACGGTGTAAGAAACAGAAGCTACGCTATCAAATTTGCTTTTGGCGAAGAATCAATCGGTGAACGTCTGACTCAACAACGGTTCCAAAGATTTCGTAATACAAACAAAGATATATTACTTGAAATGTGGATCCTGCTGCGCTCATTTTTTTTCTCTCTCGAAACTGAATATTTACTCTGTGTGCTAAAGCAACACACTTATATTGTAAAAAACAGGGGCTTAATTAAAAAATAAGATAACAAAGATTTTAAGAAAGTTAATATAATCCGTAAGGTTGAACATTTTTTCGCGGAAGAAATCTTACTAAAAATTTTAACACAACTATTACCAAACAATACACTTCATATTAAATTTACATTGCAAATGTAATATGACAGAAAGATTTTTGTTTGGAAATAGCAGCGTAAAAAGTTTTAGATGCCATTTTATTTATTTATTTATTTTTGCGACAAACATTCAGCACCAATAAACAATATTAGCTATCTTAAAAGTTTAAAACGAAACAATATAACAATGCCGAATTTCGGAGTTTTAAAAGGAAAGAAAAAAAATGGATTTCCTTTTATATGTTAGTTATTTACTCAATATATAACTTATGTAGCTAAAGTTATAACTATATATAACTAAGTAGTATAGTTTATATAACTAACTTTTATAGCTAAAGTTTTTCAAATATATAAGTATATGGTGCAAATTTAATTAATGTGCAATAATGTTTAATTTGTGTTGAAGATTCGAAATGTATACATCAGTTTAGCACAAATAAGACAAACGTATAGAAAGAACATTTGACTAAGCAAATTGCATTTAAAATGTTTAAAAAAAATTTTTAAAAACAAGAGACTTTTTTCCTCCAGGGAAAATTTATGAAACAACAATGAAAGTCTTAAATACCATTTATACACACTTCAATTAAATTTTAGAAATGTGGACTGATGGTTATGTGTCTCGGTCCGCAATAAAATGCCACCGGACTGCATTTTCAGAAAGAGTCACGTTTTGAGCACCTTATCGCCAGAACAACGATTGACGCGGAGATGAAGTCAATACTACGCACCCTTTCTTGTTTGTGACGTCAAACGTCTAGCAAATAGTAACCCTCCCTTCTGCAAAGAGATCGCGCTTATTGCTCATTTGTTTTTCCGTAAATGTTATCAAGTAATGACTATAATATGAGGAAATGTTATTCTTTGTTTACGATTAAAACATAGTTTAAAATAAAGAGCTTTTTCAGATTAAAATGCTTTAAATTTCACAAAACATCTAAACATAGTTTTTTTTTTTTTTTTTTTTTTTTTTTTTCTCAATTTAAAAATAGTATTTCCTTAACTCGCTGTGTTTGAAGAAACTGAAAAGTTAATTAAAAACAGTAGTAAAGATTCTCGTGTAATAAATATAATTCTATTAATCATATGTTTTATGACACATTTGAACTTAGTTTATTTTGTGTTTGGCGATGCAGCTAGCTGAACATTCTCGCTTTCGCCAAATCGCCAAGGCTGGTGCTCAAAACGTAATTCTTTCTGAAAATGCCACCGGGCTACAGGCGGATCTCAGGCCGCAGGTTAAGTATGGCTATACTAAAGGAATAAAAGTTTATAACAATGTCTCAGCCAGAAACGTCTATTAGGAGTTTTGAACTATTATTAATTTAAAAATTTTCATCTCTATAGCTGCATATCAGAGAGCTCACTGACATTACTAAAAGAAAAGAAAATAGCAGATACGAAATCTATGAACGCTAGAAAATTAAAAACAAAAATTATTAAAATTTTGAAAATTAACTAAAAATGAGTATTTGTCTAATCAACATACCAAAAAACCAACTGAAGAATGAATCAGAAAAATCAAGATAACAACTGAGCAAAGAATATAGACCGAGAGGCGGCAACAGTGTTAAATTCAGCCACTTTTCTCCGGAAGGGACTTTTGTATCTCCGGGAAGGGGGACATTTGTCCGTTTGAAATTGCCCGTTTTGAAACAGTGAAAACCCAAAATCTCAAATTTGACACTGAATTTAACACTGAGCGGCAACACAAACAATCAACTCATCGAGTTCATCGATGAAATTCTAGAATTAGTTAAATCTAGATTCACCCAATAAAACGTAGTCGGTTTGCCAAGTCATCAAACACGATTTTAGCAAGTGACTCATAAGTATACCATTTTGTTTTCGTGCACCCAAAAAATTTGAAAAATAGAAGACTGGGAGCAGAAGAACACAATTGTAAACCTAAGAGTCGGCCACTGAAATTGGGTTTTCAAATGTTTTCCACCAAAAAATTTTTTATGGAAGACCAATTGCGTTTTAATATGCGAGTCGAGTTTCAATTATTCCTGGAATTTCAATCGTGAATTTGATGAGGTGATTGTCTATGCTGTCGAGCCTGGTTTTAAAAAAGGCCAAGTAATATAGGTAAATGAACTGAAAGTACACAGAACCATATGTCAAATATTTAGAATTAGTAACTTTTAAAAGGCGTAAATCTGTTGCGAAATAAATCCATGGGGAAGAGACTTCGAAAAAGAACTGTCTATTTTGACAAATACTTGTGGTCTAAGGTCTAAGATGAATTTATAATTATTATAAAATAGAAGATACAGACATGATATAATTTACAACTAAAACAATTTGTTTTGGAAGAATCTCAGTTTAAGGGTGTTCTTAACTGCTCCGCTCAACAAGCGCAAAACGATTTGACACATTTACAAATTCATTTTTAACAGAAAGTTATAAAATTGGAATGTCTGACTATGGAAGCGATTTATAATCTAACTTGTTTTTCCATTTTATAATAATTAAATTACCTATCCAGTTCTGAACTATTTAGATAACGTGATCACCCATTTTTCTCCTGCTTTTCGAACGGTTTTTCTGCTTTCGTCGGGAAATGTGCTCAAAAACGTCAACTTTGAAGGGTTTTTATGAAAGATCTAGTATGTTTTTTAAAAAACAGAAAATTGAGATTAATTAGACAGTTTCTGAACAACAACACCTGCTATTTTGATGCATTTCCGAACAAAAATAAACTAAAGCATATGTCATAAAGTTGCCCATTTTGATTTAAGTACGCCATTAAGATCATTTGTAAACATGAAAAAAAAAAAAAAAAAAAAAAAAAAAAAAAAAAAAACAGAATTTGTTATTTTTTTTTCTGTGTGTGTGTTATAAAGTATCCATTCCTCATCTGTTTAAGACAAATTTTAAATATATAAAGAAAAAAAAAAAAAAAAAAAAAAAAAAACTTTTTTTTTTTTTTTTTTTTTTTTTTTTTTTTTTTTTTTTTTTTGTCAAGTGTCACCTACCCACATTGACATTTTTATTAAAATAATTTTGCAATACATAAATGTAAAAAAATACGAAAATTATCTTCACTAAGGATTCACAAACTTTCTTTGTCTTTTTTATATTAGTATTTATTAAATTTAAGCCATTATTGATAAATAATTTTTACCATTCCTTTCAAAATAACCAGAGATAAAGGAAATTATTTAATTGAACTTTTAAATTGAAGGATTGGCAGTGGAAGTTTGTAACTTCAAATTTAACCTTAATTAGTTTATTTGTTTTACTGAAAATAATTTGCACCTTATATATATATGTATATATATATATATGTGTGTGTGTGTGTTTTTCAAATGTATTTATTTTTCACGTAGTATTATGCTACGGTTTAACTTAATTTTTCAATGGTTGCCCAATTTTTCACGAAGCCTACATGTTTACCTGAAGTAAAGTTGCACCGCAACTAGTAAGTCCTTGCTTTGTTCCATAATATTGGAAGGAGGCATAATAATATAATTAATGTGTCCAGCTTTACCTGTATGGCAAGCTAGAATTTCCAATTTCATAAACAGTCTCCTGTATTAGATTGCACAGGGATTTCAAATTAATGCTACATGCTACATTACAGTGTGAACTTACAGTCATTTCAATACAAGAAACCTTTGAGATTTCTCAGAGTATATTAGGAATATGATTTCTATAGAGATTAATAATTTTCTGACTATGCCCTATAAATTAGTTATGTATTATTAATGTTATTTATAATTTGAAATATAATACTATGAACTTTAAAATGATAACTTTTTTACTGAAAAAGTGATTAAATAATCAAAGAGATGTTATTAGTTAGAAATTAGTTAGGATTTAAGCTCATTTTGCTATAAAATATGAAAAAAATATTTCTTTGTGATTTATTCTGTATAAAGTTTCGCTAAAAATTTAAAAAGTTACAAAAAATTATGATATTTTATAAAGCTTCAGCTAAAACTTTTGACAAAAAGCATAATGTAAAATTAAGAATGACTCTAAAAGATCAAGACAGAAAACACATGAAAACAGAAATTCTGAACACCGTATTCCATTCGAAATGTTTCCTAAAGCTTATTTTCCGTAATATGAGATTCTCGAAACGTCAGGATTACAAATCAACTCGTGAACAAGAACGGAATCAGACATCTGCAGTCCATTTAAGTCATGTTACTTATGTTTTGTAGATAGTTTTGTGCAAGAACTAGCACAGGTGACTGCCGTTTTTACACATAATTATCCCACTTAAATCCTCACAGTTCACTTGCTTGTGAAATATATCATGATTCTCGAGCTCATTTGAGGCAAAATATTTCCCCTAAATAAAGCAGAAAAGAGAGCAGGAAAGAACTTTTTTTCCATCTCAAAATATTTTTCTTCGAATTACTGGCACTGTTTAAGAGGATACCTTTATTTCTGTATAGAAATAAGATGTATGGCAATTAATTTGGAATACATATGAATGTAAATAATTTCATTGGTTAAAACCTTCTAACAAATGACATCATAATTTGGGCAAATGTTTGGATATTCAAAACTGTTTAGCCCTTCAAACATTTAATTAAGACCTACTTGTAAATACTTTTTAATTAAGAGATAACTTCGTTTGAAAATATGTTATGGTACATTTTGGACGATTTTGTTCCTTTAAATTTACATTCAGTTGGAGAGACTTTGGCCCACATTTACAAAACTTTGGTCCACGCTGGCACGATGGAGCATTGGCAAATTATTCTCAATGAGCTGCCAAACTCACACTAGTGCTTCTACTTATATTTTGATATTAAAACTTTGCCGATAATTCAAGTGTTATAGCAGATTTAATCTTTTTTCTCTTTTGGGCCCAAAATTACTCTTATAGGCCATTTTTATCCCAGTTGACTGTACTGCTTTGAAATTCAAACTTAACTAATAAAACGTATTACTAAAATCAGAAATTTTACACTAAATGTAGAAAAAAAAATACTGATAGATAAAATATGATTCCATAAAGCACCGTTGTAAATAGGACAATGAAAATATGTCCAGGCATTTAAAATTGAATTAAATCTAAACGACTAATACAAATTTCATGCCGAATAACAACTTCTGTTGAAAATACCATAATGGATATTTTGGACAGTTACACATTCATTTTCCTTGCGATTCAAACTTCCCGTGTTCCTACATGTTTATCTGAAGTCGAATATTTTTTAGGAATATTGAATAATAATGTTATGCTGAGAGTGAAAAAAGAATGACAGATCAAATGATGCCATAAAATATCATTATAAATTGGACATACTAGATTTGTATTCATTTGAAAATCTAGACAACAACTGAAACATTCAGTGCTTGATTCTCTATTCTCTTATCTCAGCAGTGTATTCAGAGGAAGGGGGTAGAAAAAGACTGAATTGATCTTCAACTTCCTCTTCTCGTATTTGATCTTTCAAGATCAATGATCGTGTCGTCAATTTTTCGTTACGGTTACTTAGAAAAAAACTGAAAAATAGTTTTTTTCCCCTATTTTTTAAAGGACTTTGCTATGATTTTTCGCTTACTAAAAAATTGCCACATGAAAGTTTGGGGAAATCTGAAGATATTGCAAAATTACTTTTTAGAAATTAACAGCTCACTTAGAACACCGGTTCTCAAACTAGGATACACGCATCCCGAGGGTTGTGTGGTGGATGAGTTTAAGAACATATGTTTCAAGGGGCCGTCCACAAATGATGTCACTCTTAAAGGGGGTAGGGGGAGGAGGTTCATGAAATTGTAACATTTTGCGACGAGGGGATGGGAGGGGGTAAGAAGAAATGGGACCTCACACATTTTGGTTAAAACAAAAGCAAGATAATAAGTTGAAACTTGTGTTAAACAATCCTAGTGAAAAAACTTCTTTAAAACACCATAAAATAAATTAAATTGCACAAGGGCTTTCGAAAGAACTGAGTCTTTCTTCGTCAGGTGCAAAAAAGACGTGCGTCTACTATAAATGTAGCGGCGCCATTATGAATGTCGTGCCTCAAATTCTCGGGAAAAATTCCAAGAAGTTTTAAAAGTCAACTAACCAGTTTTCTCAACCAATAACATAAGTTTTTTTTTATGTTATTCAATATGTTTTACAGACAAGCGTGATAAATGAGCACTATTAAGACAAACATCAACATTAAAGTGTTATTTTTGCATAAGTCCGGCTATGTGCAACATGTGTAACATGTGTAACTGAGAAATAATAACATCCTAAAAACCGACATTCGGTTTCGAGAAAAATAAAGGATAAACAGGAAACAATTCGGAAGCGTGTTTCTAATGATAAAGAATGCTTTCTGAAATCAGGAGTGTCTCGGAAAAGGTTATTGTATATTTTCGATCGTAGTTATATGATATTATCGTAGATTAAAATACATTTGCAGTTTTTTTTTTTTTTTTTTTTTTTTTTTTTTACAATATATGTACTTTTTGTAACCTAAACGCAATACAAAAAAAAAAAAAAAATGATTTATTTAAAATATTTATAAAGATTATTTAAAATAAAAAGGTATTTCATGATCTTAACCATTACGGTTTGTAAATAAAATTTGTCCATAAGAAAGGTTTTTTTTTTTTTTTTTTCTTTTTTTTTTTTTTTTTTCATTCTTGTGTTATTTTATTGTTAAGAGACAATCATTATTTCTGTTTTTAATAACTTTAAAGTTATGAAGAAATGTGAAATAATGTAGAAATCAGACAAAAGTAAATATAAAAATAACTTATGAGGATGTAACATCCATAATCAAAGTTTTAGACAAGATACAGAAGAGATTGATGAGATAATAGTTTAAAGATTGAGCAGAGTGAACACAATAATCTGGACAGAAATTATATCAAGCTTCAAATAACTTATAATCTGTCATTCATAAATTTATCCGCCAGTCCAGGTGATTCGATCTTAAACTGATCGGGGTTCTAACCCACCAGGTGCTACAGAAACGATAATCTAGGTTTCCAGTTGCGTTTAGTAACATTGTATAAAATACTACCAGTCTACGCCCGCTACGCTATCCGTTTCTCTAAAACAATTTTGAATTTTAAAAAAATGCACGCAGTAAATATTTAAAAAAATATTTCTAATCAAACATCCATAATTGCAGTCTTATTCGTGTAATCTTACATTATCTTGTTGACGATGTTGACGACATAATAAACAAAATAGTTCTAAAATAACTGAAGTACCTACGCTTAACTATTATTATAGTAGGCGTGTTATCTTGAATTTCCCGCTTCTACCTAACAGCGTACGATCGATTATTTGATCACTATACATAGTTTATCAGATATCATTATTACTATTATTTTTTAAATAAATACGCTATTAAAAATACAGAGGGTCATTTCTTTTAAAGTATTTTATTTTTACATGAAAGACTGGACTTTGATATGCTTGTCAAAATAATCTCTGCCTATATGAAGTCATTTATCTTATCTTACGACCGGTTTTTGTATCCCATTCTGATTGAAAATAGCTGCTTATTGTATGGGAGAATGGTATACTTTGAACATTTGTGTACCTCTGACCTACCCTAATTCTAGCTTTACTTGTTTAGGTCATTAAACAAGAACATTTGCATATTAAATATTTGCCACCAGAGGTCTCATTTAAGTTCTTGAGTTCATCTTAAGTTCTTAATTTGTTTATAAGCTCAAGTAATTGTACAATTTAAAAAAAAGTAAATCCACCTTTCAAAAGTAAATTTTTCTCAGATATTTCCATGTTATTTTTATACTAAAACGTATCTGATTTTTTTTTAAATGTGAATTATGCATAATAAAGCAATGCTCTAGTTACTACACCATGTGTTTTAAATAAAGTTAGGCCTAACTTTAATATCATGATTGGTAGTTTTGTTTTTTAAAGTGTTTTTTAAGTGTTGTTGGTGTACCTTGGACTGTGTCCAAGGTACACTAAGTATTGTCTAATAGATCTGAAAGGCAGTTCAATAAGTTAACATTTGGAATTGACTTATCTAATTACAATCTTGGCTAAAAATAAATATAATCACTAATATAAATCAGTTTTAATGTCTTTTGTAATTACAGCAAGTTTAAATGTTCTGAAGTTTTATGTCTATTTAGACTTTTTTATTTTTTAAACTTAATAAACAATGAAATGTATCAAAAATTTATATATGAAGTTTCTTGATTAATAAATGTTGATTTCATTCACTAAAAACAAGTTTTTTTTTTTTCCATTCTTAGTAATGAGACCAAGGTACACCACTAGTAGTGTACCTCGGTCTTATTTTCATTTTATTTTAAATTAAAAAAATTTCCTGGAAATTATTTAGATAAAAATTTAAGACAAATATATGTAGTATATAACATCATAAAGTTTTATAAAATCTTTTCTTTTTTTTAGTTGTCGGACGCTCCTCTCAGTCCACAAAACTTTGAAGAATGTCCTAGGTAGTTTTAGCTGCCACCACCGATATTAATGGGTGATATCGGTCACCTGCTGTGAGGATTGTGTAAAATAACACTGACGCTGTTAATGAACTGAACTAACAGTTTATTTAAGATATAGATATGTACACAAGAAATAATATTTACAATTATCTACAATTACAACTCGGATATAGATGATCCGGTTCAACATTAAATTAACTACAATAAACGTTGGTTGTGTACCGTTCAACTTACACTTTCTTCCTCACACTCAACGCACGTTAGATACGCTTTATCAGAGATTACTGCAGAATCTCAATACACAAGGGTACTAGGCCTCACTTCTCGGCCTATAACACTATCCACCGGGACGCCTTGTCCCACGCTCAAAATATACACTATCCAACAGGACCACAAATCCTGAGCGACCTATCGGTCTCAACGCCAAGCGAGAACTGTCTCTAACCTCTCAGTCCAGAGTTGACCTTGTCAGAGATCTTCCTTCCCCCAGCAGGGCCTCTTAGAGTTCCTCCATTGGTTCAATTCCGCATACCAACCTTGAGTCATGACATCTACTGTTTACACATCACTTCAATACTAAATGACAGCTGAGCCATGCCCCGTGGTCATCACTTTCATTCAGCAACGAGTGCGTCATCCGCACACCTGCGCCTGGATAACCACCTGTCATTTGTCATTATAAGAAAAGAAAGAAAGGTATTTCGAAAGCTTCACGGATACACAACCCACAATACATAAAATATTCAGATAAGGAAATGTCATTCCTTTCTAATTCAGAGCAGAGGTTTTTCTAGGAACCTGACATTAGTTTTGGCATTTTTTTTAATTAAAAATTAAAAAAGTCAAGATAGGTTCGAGGTACACCATTTTCCTCTATTATCCACTTCATCTTCACCATTTTGAAATTGGCCAAAGATCGTTATAGTGCTGACCATCAAGATGCTTCTTTAAGTAGACAGTTTACCTTTTCAACATTTTTGCCTACTTTTAAAATTATGGTTCAAATAGTGAATTAATTGCAGTTCATTGTTCAAGTAAAAGTATAGTAAAAAAGTTACAGTTATAAAAGTTTACACTAAAGATTTTGAAAAAGCTTTAAAAAATTGGAATATTTAAGAAAACCCTGAATACTTTTTTAAATATTGTTATTTTTGTACAATATTTTATTTAAAATTTTCAAACGTAAATTACAAAACACCGCGCATGGATTTCTAAATACATCTAATATTATATTTAATTTATATTTTTATTAATATGTATAGTGTAAAATGATGAAATATAACACATTTTCATATCCTTTATTTTTCAAAAAATAACAAAAAACGTAAATGCTAAATCCATGCACAGATTTACTTCATATGCAATAAAGAGAATATACAAAAAGGTTAAATCCATCGCAAATATAAAAAGAAGTTTTAGCCTTTTTGAAACATGAAAATGAAGAAAATATGAACATCGAGAAAAAGTCGCGTAAAGTTTTAATTTGTGTAAGTAATTGCGCTGGGAGTATTAACAAAATTTACAATATCTCGCGATACCTTTGAAGTTTGAGTAAAAAATGGCATGCCAAAATATTCACAATTAAACAAGCTTTCATTTAATATTTTTTTAAAAATTTTGGGGTAAGCTGCTTAAATGGAGGAACAAGTCATATAGTCACTTGACGGAGTGGGAGGTAGTTTTTCTCAACAACATGACAAGATGAGATCTTGCATTCGATTAACCATGTGTTGGACGAGAATTTTAATGAAACAAAACGATCCTTCTAATGAGCATACTTACATCTTTTGTTTTGGATTCCACGTCGCAATTTACGTCGATGACGACGTCGAAACAGCGGTATTGCAGTGATTAGCATAGAGGGCAACAAATTTCTATCAGGATAGGATACAAAAGGTGGTCTTGTGGTACAACTGAGTGTGTTAGTATAAAAGGAAATTATGTTGAAAAGTAGATAAAATCTCCGACTTTCATGTAAAAAATAAAATAGCTAAAAAAATGCTTTTGTGGGTTGGTATGTAAAAACGGTGCTTTCGTGAAAATCCCGCCTTGCATACTAATAAATATTATATTTACTCAGACGTTTGTCTTGGATTTAAACAAAACGAAACATATTACACCTCAAGAGTAATTAGATGTATCAGATGCAGTAGTAATCAAATTAGTAGCAAGCCAATATTGGCTAGATCTTCCCTTAATATTGAGCCAATATTATATTCAATGGAATAAAATATTATTCCAATATTAGGGTGTTCACATTTTACAATTCTTAATCTCATTCGTATTGGCAATTCTTAAAAGCACTGGCAATTAATTAAAAAGCAAAAAAAAAAAAAAAAAAAAAAAAAAAAAAAAAAAAAAAATCCTTACTTTCAACATCTACCGATTCTTCTTTTTCATATGTTTCTAGCATTCTAAAAGAGTTCATCAATCTGTGAAGATCACTTAATCAAGCAATACGATGTACTATTTTTTTTACTTTTCAGTAGTAGAGGCTAAAGTAAATTACAAAATTTGTCAGATAATGCTGAGAAATATATTAGAATTCTATGTATTAGAATTCTCTGTAGAAATAAAAACATTTACCAGTTTAAAATGAATTATACATATTTAATAAATTAAATACATGATATGATACTACACTGAAAAAAAGCTACTGCAGAGATTTATTGCAGCAATGATTCCAGACAATGTCAGTAAAAAAACGGACTTTATACCTATATCAACGGACTTTACAACGGACATTACATTAACGGTTTTTGCACGCAAAACACAAAAAATTACGGATGTTGACCGTTTATGTGAAAAAAGTGACACATTCCGTAAATTTATTGGATAATTCACGGTGAACTACCGTAAATTTACAATTTTTTTACAGTGTAGAAGTTTTAACAGCAGGCATAAAATATTTTGTTTGCTAACAATTCAGCAGCTAATATAAGAGTTTTATTATTACTTAATATAAAACGATCATGTTTCTGGCCTATGAAAATTGTGGATGATGTTTAGAGTCCAAAAACTAAGTATAAAATTGAAGCACTGTATTTAAATTTTAGCAAAGAATACATTTATAAAGTACAATTATTAAGGAGCGTTTGAAAATGTATTAAATCATATTTCTTTGTGATTTCGTGACATTCTTAATAACAGTCTGATTTCTTTTATCATTACAATGCGTATAATATGAAGAAATGCGGATGCATTTAGAGCATATTACTCGGAAATGTTAACTGCCAATCCAATCGAATTTACCTAATCTATAAAACGAAAAGATAATACAACAAAAATGCGAACCTTTAATAATTTCTTGGTCATTGTTTACAGTTATTCCTTTTTTATGTCTGTAAAATATGAGACATTAAAAGTTTTTAAAAGGAACCTAAAGCTTACTTATGTTGATTTAGTTATCATATACAAGCCTGTTCACCAAGAGTTGCAAAGTCCGATGATTTTATTAGTGACATAATAGGCAAACTTATCTAAAGACCTGTAACTTTTCTGACGCATGGGGCATGTTAAATGTCATTATAGATCTTTAAAAATGAACACTGAATGGCTAAAACATTAGGAACAAATCTTATTTAAACCGTGTAGTATTCTGCACCAACATAATAAATCAGATTTGTTGAATAAAAGTATTCAAATGGTCAGAACATAAGTCAGAAGCATCAATAAATGTAAATTTTTTTCTGCTCAGTAAAGAAACAAATGATTTAAGTAATTTAAACACATCATGACTGTATTCGCCAAAAAAGTTCCATTCCAATATTTCTAAATCTTCTTTTTCAGTTGCGTTAATAATTAAGAAAATACGTTCAGTCCGTCTGTCCGCCCGCATATAACAGAGCATACTCTATTTCTCAAATATCAAATGAATTATTGGAAATTTAAAATATATAATTGTTGCATAATTTTGTTGCATCATTTTAAATTTTAGGAATATCGGATGTATAGTTTAATTACAGGGGCAATCAAAATTATTCCGTTAGATTACCTTCAATGGGAAAAAATGGTTTTAAGTGCATTTTAATGATGTTACACTCTTTCGAACATAATAAAATTGAAATGAATGAATGAAGTATATACTAAAATGTATATTATGTACAATCGTGGTGTAAAGAATATTTCTTATTAATAAGGCCACATGAAATACAGATGTTATTAAAAAGACATTGAAAGATAAATATTTATTCTGAGAATTTGAAATACAAAGTATATTCAGACTGCTTTTATCCCATAATGGATTAAACAGAAAAAAATAACAATGTTTTTTAGCATCTATAACTGGTGAGAAAGTTTATTGCTGATAGGAACATTGAACTGACCCTGTCTGCAAAACGAACTGAAATCCATACAAAAAATCCGAGCAAAAGAAAAAATTCCTTAGTTGTCTTTCAGAAGCATGATTTTATCCTATTAAAAAAAAATACTAGCTCGAGGCAGGAAAATTATTTAGGAACTAAATTCATGTTATTAACCTTCTCATATCGATTTACTTGCTGCATCCCTATTCATCAAAAGTCACGAGAGAAGTCCAATGATTCTATTAAATGACATAACCGACAATGTTCTCAAGAGATCTATCGTTCGTGTGATGGATGGGGGTACGTTATGGGTCATTATAGATCTTAAAAACATATAACGATGGTGAATGCATAAATATAATGAGTGTTAAAATTGTAAAGATTATTCTTATGTAAATTTTAAGATAGTTTCTTATAACGCTCTTTTTTGCATAAATAATTTCATAAATAATTTCAATTGTATGACCTTTTAAAAAAATGTAAATGAAATATTGCTTGTTTTTAATCAAGTCTCTCTGATTGCAAATACAAACGATAAAAAATATTAAACTTTCAGAATGAATTTTAGAGATATTTTTCATTTTAAAGATTTTTTTTTTTTTTTTTTTTTTTTTTTGTCTAGATATTGAGAAAATTGGAAACTGTTATTTAAAAAATACCATTGAATATATCTATGAAATACAAATGTTATTGATAAGAAATTGAAACAATTATTTCGTCAGTGAATTTGGGCTGCAAAGTATCTTCAGACAGTTTTTATCCCATAATGGAAAAGATGACGAAATAACAATTTTTTTAGGATATATTTCTGTGAGAAAGCTTATTGTTGATAAGAAAATTGAACTAATCAAGTCCGCAAAATGAAAAACCGTGCAAAAATCGTACTGAAAACCATATAAAAATTCGAACTAAAGAAAAATTCTGTAGTTGTCTTTCAGAAGCATAATTTTATCCTAGAAAAAAAAAAAAAACTAACTCGATGCAGGAAAATTATTTAGGAACTAAATTCATGTTATTAACCTTCTCATATCGATTTACCTGCTTCATCCCTATTCATCAAAAGTCACGAGAGAAGTCCAACGATTCTATTAAATGACATAACCGACAATGTTCTCAAGAGATCTATCATTCGTGTGATGGATGGGGGTATGTTAAGGTTCATTACAGATCTTTAAAACATATAACGATGCTGAATGCATAAATATAATTAGTGTCAAAATTATAAAGATTATTCTTATGTAAGTTTTAAGATAATTTCTTATAACGCTGATTTTTTGCAAACATAATTTAACACATTTATTACTATTATTATTATTATTATTATTATTATTATTATTATTATTATTATTATTATTATTACTTTGGTCACTAATTGTTAAGAAATGAGCTTATAAAAAATTAAGCTTTGTATAAATTTCTAATTATGTTCTCGGTTTTAAAAAATACATTAGGTTATTATGAGAAAAAAATTAAAGCAAATTTAAAACTATAAATATTAATGTGAACAATAACAATAAAAGAAAGAAAAAAGAAAATATCTGTATAAAATGCAGATACAACACTGCTATGGTAAACGCATTATAATATATTTTTTTCCTTTTAGAAATAAAGAATTGTCTCACAGCTGTTAGCTATATAATATAAAATGTATGCGGAAACGACAGTGTTTCTTTGAATATGTTAGTGTGTGAAAGTTTACCAGCACAAAGAAATCGAATTGGCCTCGTTTGTTGAACGAATTGAAAACCTAGTAAAAATCCTTACTCGCAAAAATGTAAATTGTTGTTCACACACATATAGTTTTATCTTTTAAAAAAACAATAACTTGATACAAAGAAATTACTTAGGAACTAAATTCATATTATTAACCTTCTCATATTGATCTATTTGCTGCATCCCTATTCATCAAAAGTCACGAGAGCAGCTCAATAATGCTATAAAACGACATAACCGACAATGTTCTCAAGAGATCTGTCGCTCTTGTGATGGATGAGGGCACGTTAAGTGCCATTATATATATCTTAAAAATACATAATGATATTGGATGCATAAGTATATTCCATGGCATCAGTGATATTCTTGATGTATTTTCAATTGTTCTATTTATGAATAAGAATTCATTGATGCGTAGCGTAGTATTTCTTTCAGTAAAAAAAATAAAATAAAATACTTTAATGATTTTAAAATATGTAGCTTTTGCTCTATATGATACAAACATAAGGTAAGAATTGTTTAAAATTATAATAAAGCCTAATCTCTCATGATCAGTAATCATTCGATTCAAATAATCATGATTTAGTAGTTTCTTAAATTATGTCAGTATTGGTTAAACGACTATAACTGCCTCTGCTTTGAGTTTTATGAAAATTCGTTGTTTTTAATGTTTAAGTGATATTATGGGCGAAAATTCTATTGAAACTTTAAAAGGTCAATAGCTATAAGTTGAAACCAAATTTTAAATAATAAAGTAAAATCTTTGTGTTTAAATGATGAAAATATTAAAAATAAGTTTAATATTTAGATTAGTTTTTATTATGTAGCTGATTCTTACTTTTTTGTAGTCTCCTTGAGTGAAGTGGTAACGAAAATTCTTCCAGAGTTCATATACTTATCCGATTTTTCAGAATATAGCTTATTATTTCCTTATGTCGTACATCATACACATAGAGATGATTAAAAATCATTTTCTTCAAATATATATAATTGACAACGGAGATTCATTCATCATCTGTAAGGAAAAGAAAGAAAACTATAGCCGAGAGAAAATAATAATAACAATAACAACAATAATAATAATAATAATAATAATAATAATAAAGAAAAAGGAAAGGCTACAAAAATAAATGGATATTTTCATAATTTATTTCAATAATATGGCAATGAAATAGCATGCATGTAAAAAAAAAAAAAAATGTTTTTTAGTTCTACTAAAAAGTAAAATAATAAAATTTAATTGGAAGCAAAAATATATCAAAGTGAGATTTAAAAAAAATAATTAATTAATAATAAGGTGCTGATTAAGATATTAAAACAAATAGCGTAAACCTAAAGGAAAAAATAAATTCTTAAACGCCGTAAAAAGTAGAAAATGCCCAGATGCAAATATAAAGTTCTTTCGTTGCATGCGCATTTCATATCTTTCATAGGATTATCAAGAAGTTATTTTCTTCTTTAAATGCTAATTTCAAAATAAAAATTCAAATTCCAGTGTTATTGAGTGTAACGAATTTTTTAACGTAGAAGCAATTACTCATGTTTACTATTCCGAATCACTACCTTTATTTAACAACCCGAGCTTCGTGATATATGCAGAAAATAAATAATAATAGAAACTTTAATTTTATTTAAATATATTTATTTTGTGTTTTTTCGAGGCAACAATAGTTAAAATGAAAGATGATGATTTAAAAAATATACTTTTTCTTAAAAGTTGAATAAACTTTTCGTGTTCAATATACAACGACAAGTTTAGTAAACAACAAAAACAGTAAATTGACATATTTGATTTTTTTTTTCTTTTTTAGTGAGAATTTAATGCTGAAACTTTTATGCTGTTCGAAATCTTGTCGCATCATTCATGAACTTTAATTACAGTAAAATTCGTGAAAATAAAATTCCTAAGAACTAGAAAAAACACATTTTAGACAGGTTCTTAGCAGATAAAATTGTATGGTAATTCTTCCCAAGGGACCACGAGATTTTCCATTAAAAATAATCAAAGTTACAAATTTCTTTTTATAAGTTTTACTGTATTTGTAAATAAATTTTATTCAAGAAAACGTGAACAATTAAAAACGTTACTTTTTGATATAAAAAAGAATTTTTTTTAATGCGAGGCTATTGTACAACGTATGATTTCATATATAAACAAGTAAGAAATTCCACGTCAAGCGTAGTAAATGAGATGCGGTCGTACTAAAGAAGTTTTGAAAATACTGAGATCCTGATAGTATACAGCACTTCGCATACAGTATAGTAGCCGAAATTTTTTATATGTCCCTGTAAATATATCTTATTTCTATTATACAGGAAGTAATTTGTAATAAACCTCAGCAACATATATCTATTTCATAAAACGTGAAATAATTTAATGTAATTAAAATGTCCCCTAAACAATGTTTCCTCCTATATCATTGTGTATTGGAATATTTTTGTGCGGACCGGTAAATTAATAAAAAAAAATTTTTGCACCACATATTGTGCAGAATGTATATTTTAGTATATAATTCATAGATTCATATCAATTTTATTATGTTCAGAGGAGTGTGACATCATTAAAATGCACTTTAAACTATTTTTTCCCATCGGCTGTAATGTAAGGAATACTTTTGATTATCCTTGTAATTAAACTATACATGTGATTTTCATAAAATTTGAAATAACAAAATTATGCAATACACTGTAAAAAAATCCGTTAAATTTACACCAAAAACTGCTGGCAGAAATGTTGCTAGTAGTTTTTGCCGTAAAAATTGCAGTAAGATTTGATGTAATTTTTTTTTTATTACATCCAATTTTACTGCAATTTTTACATCAGTATTTGATGGCAATATTGCTGCTAGCAGTTTATGCTGTAAATTTAACGATTATTTTTCAGTGTAATTATATATTTTAAATTTCAAACAATTCGGCTTGTTAGTTTTTCCTCTGTTACATGCGGACAGACGGACAGACAGATAAACTGAACGACGACTATAGATGCTACCTATTTACATAATTACGAACGCTTCTAAAAACACATTTCTATTCAGCATCTTATGTAATCGGTACTTCTTTATTACTTCTGTCATTAATGCCACTGTAAAACGTAAGCTCCGAAATAAAGATTCTATTTTAGGCATTTATCGATTATTTACTTTAGTTTGTGACACCATTACCTGAATTCAAGAAGAGAAGAAAAGTATTAATTATGTTTACATTATTATGTCTTTTATGTGTTGTTTACCATCATCTTAATATTTCATGTTGGTTTCTTTGATCTTTTCAATAAAAAAAAAGGCACGCTATACTGCTTTCTTTATAAAAAGAAGTAAAAAATTAAACTACTACCACCCAATCGGTAATAACGTTTATTTTTATTTAATTCTTTTAATTGTTAACACTTTCCAACATAGTTGAAAAGTGTCTATGAATTGTGTTTCTCTAAATGTTACTTGGTGTGTGTGAGTTCTACTGATCATATACAGAGATGCAAAAAATTTTTCAACAACACCCATTTATTGGCGGAAATTTCCGAATGGAAATTTCCTCAAGACTATGAAGTATACACACATAACTAAAGGTCATATACAGGGGTTGGACAAAAATATGGAAACACCTTTTGAAATGCATGTTTGAAAAGAAAGATTGATTATAATGAACTATGTTGATGGCACTGGAGTTTTCGCCTATTGACGCCACCTATACAACTTCGTAAAATCGCTGCACCGTTCAGTCGTTGTTGGAGCACTGCTATGTGAGATTATCATTGCATTATGTCCGAATTAACAGACTTCGAACGTGGACAAATTGTTGGCGCGCATATGGCGGGTGCTTCCGTAAGCAAGGTAGCCGAGGTTTTTAGTGTTTCAAGAGGTACTGTGTCGAAGATTTTTTCCGCATATTTGAAATGCGGAAAAAACATCATCCGCTAAATCACAGCGCGGACAAAAGTGTGCGCTGAGTGATCATGACAGACGATCATTAAGGAGGATTATCGCGAAAAATAAGCAGTCCACAGCTGCAAAAGTTACTGCTGAAATGAATGTCGTGTTACCAAATCCTGTGAGTACCAAAACAATTAGAAGGGAGCTTCATAAATAGGGAATTGCTGGCCGTGTTGCAATTGAAAAGCCACCCATCAGTAATGCTAATGCCTGTAACAGGAAAAAGTGGTGTTTAATTCATAAAGCCTGGACTATAGAGCAATGGAAGAGCGCAATATGGTCTGATGAGTCTTCTTTCACATTGTTCCTCACTTCTGGCCGAGTTTAGGTCTGGAGAACGCCATCTCAAGCCTATAATACAGATTGCTTGTTGCCAAGAGAGAAACATGGCGGGGGTTCGGTGATGGTTTGGGCAGCCATATCGTGGTTCTCTTCTGGCCCCATGATAATTCTGTAAGGGCGTATTACTGCTCAGACTTATGTGAACATTTTGGCCGATCAAGTCCATCCAATGGTACAAGCTTTGTTCCCCAATGAGGATGGTATCTTCCAAGACGACAACGTCCCCGTTCACACAGCTCACATTGTCTAGGACTGGTTTTCTGAGCACGAGGATAAATTTTCGCACCTCCCCAGGCCACCAAAGTCATCAGACTTGAATATTATCGAACCTTTGTGGTCTACATTGGTGCGAAAAGTGCGTTCTCGCTATCCACCGCAAAAATCGTTATCTGAACTTGCCACGGTTTTGCAGGAATAATGGTTCAATATTCCCTTGGCAAACATACAGAAACTGTATTTATCCATTCCGAGAAAATTGCAAGCTGTTTTGAATAACAATGGGTACCGTACACAACACTGGGCAAGGAAATGTGTTCTTTTTAAGGTGTTTCCATATTTTTGTCCAACCCCTGTATATAGAGTTTTACACACACACACACACAAAAAAAAAAAAAAAAAAAAAAAAAAAAAATCGTATATTTTTCGACTATTTGCTTTACAGGAATATTTTTTGAAACAACCTTAAAAAAACTTTTTATTTGCGTTCAAAATTCTACAACTCACTGAAAATTGCCTGATCACAACTGCTGATTAAGGAAACAGTTTTTCTCACTTATTTATCTCATATTCTCTTAAAGCAACTCACTTTTAGTAACAGTATGTAATATACATATATAATTAAATATCATATAATAAAGTTTTACAAGAAAAAATCGTAATTTCCCAACTATTCACTTTAGAAAAATACTTTTGAAACAACCTTTAAAAAAAAACATTTTATTTGCGTTCAAAATTTTACAACTCACTGAAAATTGTCTAATCACCAGCTCGAAATTTTCCTATACATTTTCAAACTAATTTTTAAAAGTAGAAACATGAAACTTGCTGGGGTGGTTTTTAAATTGATGTATAACATGCCTTGTGATATAATTTTTCGCTGAATTCATTAGAATTTGGTTTATAAACAATTATTTTCTCAGTTCGGTCATTTTTTTCGTTCCCAGATCTCCAGGTTCGGAAATTTCTGTTCAAATTGGCAACTTTGACAGCATTTTTTTTTTCTTTTCAATATTTTCTACATTTACCAAAAAATTGACAAAAAAGGCATATAATGTAGTTTCTAAAAAAGAGATTTTGAAAGTTTGGTGCATTTGAGAGCAAAAATAAATCTAAAAATAGATTGAAGTTAGCGGTTTTGATAGGAAACACCCTTCAAGGAACTCGTCGGTTGCCCTTCTTTCAAATTTAAGCGAAGCAAATTGTGTCTTTCATCTTCAAACTATTGAAAAACAAAAACTTATTCATTAATCATGAGAATCACTATTTCGAAATAATTATTAATGTCGCATGAATTCTGCCTATCCTTTCTACATCTCTCACTTTAGTTTTTTTTTCTTCTCATGATAGAATATGGGTACATCTTATGAAGTCTTGAAGCAGCTGTACGCCAATTCTAATGGCTATTTGTAATTTTTTTAATTGCATTATTACAGAAATATTTCTGGAACAACCTTAAAAAAATAAATAAGTAGAATGCTGAATTCATCTTTAAAAAAGGCAAACTTAAACTTACATTATGCGTAAATTACATAAAAAGAATACAAAAAAAATAAATATAAAAAGGTGTTTTATTTCAATCCTTAGTACTTCAAATTATAAACACAGCCATTGACAAAGAATATGAAAATAATAACACCTTAATTTTCAAATGTCACGTAACTGGCGTCAAAAAGGAGTGAAAGTGAAAGTCAATTTTTAGATCCGGAAAACATTGGGGTATTGGGGAGAAAACAAAACATAGATATTGAGGAAAATGTTATTTGTATTATGTTTCTTTAAGTAAACTGATCCAAATTCTGGGTATGTTGTAGGATAAAACGTCACTATAATCAATATTTTTTTAGTAATAATTTCTATTGATTCTCGGATGATTAATTCAATATAATTCTTCAAGGGGCATATAATTTTTCCACCTTCGAAATTAACTCGAATATTTTTGCTTCTGATTGAGTTTTGAGAGGGCTGTTGCTGGACGATTGTACTCGCGCTTTAAATCTCTCAAATGTTCTTTGATACGATCTTTAAGTTTACGAGAAGTTACTCCTATATATTCGAGATAAATATTTTCTAATATTTCTGCCACCACAATATTTTCAACAATATTTTCGCAAATATTTATAACCTTTTTTAAAATGCTAGATTTTTACTATGTAGTTTTTTGATATCACTTAATAGGATTTTCCATTAAGAATAGCAATGTATTGTCTAATCATGCATATATCTTGAGAATTAATATACTATTTATGATTTATTTATTTAGTTTTTTCCTCATGTTCAATATGTTTTTTTTTTTTTCTATTAAATTCAAATAGTTCATATTGTAATACAATTAATGGTTTTATATTAGCATTCAAATTATTATGCTGCATTAGCGCAAATAATTATGAATGTATAAATTTCGATATTGGATAATTTATATCTTTTCATTTTGATTATTCATTATGATTTTTTCCTATTATGGTAACTTAAATATATTTTTAATATATAACATCAGTTGCTAATTTTTATTTATTTTATTTTATTTTATTTTTTAGCAATTTTATAAATGTTATGGGCTAAGGTAATTGCTGCGTTGCGCATAACCTTAGTATACTGTCAGCTAGATTTCCACTATGTAGTTTTCTGATACCATTTAATAGGATTTTCCATTAAGAGTAGCAATATCTCGTCTAATCATGGATATATATTGAGATTTAATATACTGTTTATGATTTATTTATTTAGTTTTTTCCTCATGTTCAATGTGGGTTTTTTTTTCTATTAAATTCAAACGGTTCATATAGTAATACAATTAATGGCTATATATATATATATATATATATTATCATTTTTAAAGTAATTTCCACATAGTGTAATTTTAAGTTAACCTTTAAAAAAAACTTTTCATTTGCGTTCAGAAATCTACAACTCACTGAAAATTGTCTGATCACGACTGCCAATTAAGGAAACAGTTTTTCTCACTCATTTATCTCTTTCTCTCTTAAAGAAACTCGTCGGCTGCTTCTCTTTCAGACGTAAGGAAATCCCCGAATTCATTGTTCGTTTACCTCTTAGAATCACTCAGGCGAGAAGACTAGACACCAGCTTTTAAAACTCAGTATCTATTTCAACGACACCTTAACAGAAAAAAGTAAGAGAGGTAGAAAAAAATAAAATAAAAAAGGAAACTTTGATGGAAAATAAAAAAAAGTAAAGTCTTGGGCAGTGGACGGCTGTTCCGGTGACTTAAGTCTCTTATGCTCGGAAATTTTCTTTTTTCGGTCTTGAATGACTTTCTTCCAAGGCCCTTAACGATGCTGATAATTGATTAGATCATTGTATCGAATTCTAAGCGATATTTGAAAAGGAAAAAATGATGGGTGTCGAGTGAAAGTAGTGGAAGGTCAACGATGTGGTAAGTAGAGAGCTTGTTATCGTGCTTTAAAATTGGGTGTATATCACACCGGGTTGTGAGATAACGTAAATCATTGCACAAATAAATCTGACAGTCAGCCTTTATCATTCAGAAGAATTGGTAATTATACACATGGATTATACATTGAGTACCAATAAAAAAGAAACTATGGATGTTTCTCGAACTAGTGATATTCTTCAAGCTTCAGTAATACAAATATCCAGTGTTCACGCTGACATTTGACCAACGTCAGTAATTTGGCTAATTAAAAATAAAAAACATTCGCCAAATGAAAAAAGTATTAGCCAAATAGATTGCCCGTGTTGCACAAAAAGAAATTATCTTTAATCCTTAATTATACTCTTTTTTCTTTCATTATATTCTAAAATAACCTAAGTTTTTATAACTGCGACAACTATTTAATCTAATTTCAACTATCCGCTACAAATATATTAAAAATATGTATATATGCATATGCATAAAAAATGGGAAAAAAAGAAAGAAAAAGCAAATATCGAGCACTAGCAATTTGGCGAATCTAATCGCTTGTTTACTCGCCGAATGAAGAATTTTGTCGCAATTTGGCGAGATGGCGAGCGACAACGAGAACCCTGCAAATATCTAAATACATACATTTTTTAATTAAATATGTCAATGAATAATTATTTTTTCATTGTTTTATAGAATTTAGATGATAAGGTAAACCATTGCACAGATAAATCCAGTGTTCAATTCAAACATTTTTCTCCTCGAAGGACTTCTGTGTCTCCGGGGGAGGGATTTTATAGTTCCGGGAGGGGAAATTGCACTTTTTGACCATTGAAAATACAAAATTTCAAATTTTCCGGGGGGAAGCCGCCCCAGGCCACCCCCTGAACGCAACACTGAATAAATCTGACAGTCAGTCTTTATCATTCAGAAGAATAGGTAATTATATACCTATTGTACATTGAGTACCAATAAAAAGAAACTTTGGATATTGTCTCATCCCATTTTTGTCAATCGTTAAAAATTAGTCATATTCTTCAAGCTTCAGTAATACAAATATCTAAATACATATATTTTTTAATTAAACATGTCAATAAATAAGTTTTATAAAACATAGATAAAGCTGAATATTATCTGTCTCTACTGATCCTGCTTTATAATGGGTGTATATCACACCGGGTAATGGGATAACGTAAATCATTGCACAAATAAATCTGACAGTCAGTCTTTATCATTCAGAAGAATTGATAATTACATACATTGAGTACCAATAAAATTAACTATGGCTATTGTCTCATCATATTTCTAACAATTCTTAAGAACTAGCGATATTCTCTAAGCTTCAGTAAGACAAATATCTAAATACATATATTTTTTAATTAAACATGTCAATAAATACATTTTATAGAACATAGATAAAGTTGAATATACGGTGACTGATTACTTGTCCATATCCTGTTTTCAAATTGAATAATAGGATAATACAAATCATTGCGAGAATAAATCTGACAGTCAGCCTTTATCATTCAGAAGAATTGGTAATTATATACATTGAGTACCAATAAAATTAACTATGGATATTGTCTCATCATATTTCTAACAATTCTTAAGAACTAGCGATATTCTCTAAGCTTCAGTAATACAAATATCTAAATACATATATTTTTTAATTAAACATATCAATAAATACATTTTATAGAACATAGATAAAGTTGAATATACGGTGAATGATTACCTGTCCATATCCTGTTTTCAAATTGAATAATAAGATAATATCAGGTAACCAAGAAAGTTCTTGCGGTTTTCATCAGACATAAAAAACGACTTACAAAAATCTCAAACACTTATTTTATTCTTTGAAATAATCACCATTGGCTTCAATTACGTGCTCCCAACGAGACACAAGCCTATAAATATCCTTTTTGAAAAAATCTTTTGGTTTAGAGTCCGAAAACAGGGTTATAGTTTTTGTGACATCATCTTGGATTTGGAACTGCTGTTCCCGCAAGTGATTATCCATGGCCAAAAACAAGTAATAGTCCGATGGGGCGATGTCCAAGGAGTAATGTGGGTGAGGCAAAACTTCCCAGCCCAATGTTTTTTATCACGTCCCTGGTCGCTTTGGCCGTATGAGGTCTGGCGTTATCGTGGGGGAGAAGAACTCCTCTCCTGTTGACCAGCGCTGGCTACTTTTCGAGCAAAGAAGCTGAACTCCTTTTGAACTGCGACGAGTAGACTTCGTCTGTGATTGTTTTCCCACTTTCTAAGAATTCATAGTGAACTATACCAGCGCTAGTCCACCAAATACACAGCATTATTTTTTTTTTTTTATGGATGTCCGGTTTAGCAACCAATGAGACGGAACCAGAAGTCGACCAATGATGTTTTCTCTTTCGGTTATCATACATTACCCATTTCTCGTCACATGTCAATATCTGGTCCAGGAAAGAAGCTTTGTTGTGGCGCGACAGCAATGACAAGCAGATGTTCAATCGTTGGAGCATGTTTTCCTCGGACAGGACATGAGGAACCCACTTATCAAGTTTCCACGACATCCCAAGGCTATGAAGATGCGATCGGATGGTTTCGTCAGATACCCCAAACCTTTGCGCAAGCTCCTGGCATGTTAGATCAGGATTTCCTCTTCCAGCTGGACTTGGTCTAAGATGGATGGACGACCAACACGGGGCTTGTCTTCGAGGCTCTCGTCTCCGAACGAAAATCTGCTGAACCACTTTTGAGCGATCCGTTCACTCACTGAAGTCTCTCCAAACACGGAGCATATTCTTCTAGCGGCCTCTACAGTTTTGTTTCCTAATTTGAACTCGTAGAGCAAAATAGGCCTCAAAATCTTCTTTGTCAACGACATCCTTTGTCAACGATTGTACTTCTTACAAAACTGATATCGAAACGTGAGATTCGTTAAACAACTCTCTACTGATTGCAATTTAAAGTCAATGTACAGAAATGACGTCATCAGAATCAGTATGACCACGCCTACGCAACAAAAGTAGCTGTTCTCAAAAACCACGAACTTTCTTGGTTACCTGATACAAATCACTGCATGAATAAATCTGGCAGTCAGCCTTTATCATTCAGAAGAATTGGTAATTATATACATTGAGTACCAATAAAATTAACTATGGATATTGTCTCATCATATTTCTAACAATTCTTAAGAACTAGCGATATTCTCTAAGCTTCAGTAATACAAATATCTAAATACATATATTTTTTAATTAAACATATCAATAAATACGTTTTATAGAACATAGATAAAATTGAATATACGGTGAATGATTACCTGTCCATATCCTGTTTTCAAATTGAATAATAGGATAATACAAATCACTTCATGAATAAATCTGGCAGTCAGCCTTTATCATTCAGAAGAATTGGTAATTATATAACATTGATTATACATTGAGTAGCAATAAAGAAAAAAACTATGGATGTTGTCTCATCACATTTCTAACAATTGGTAAGAATTAGTCATATTCTCCAAGCTTCAGTTAATGCAAATATCTAAATATATACATTTTTTAATTACATATGTCAATAAATAAGCTTTATAGAATGTAGTTAAAGTTGAATATACGGTCAAAGATTATCTCTCTATACTTATCCTGCTTAAAAATGGGTGTATATCACGCCGATTAATGGGATAACGTATATTGCACAAATAAATCTGACAGTTAGCCTTCATAATTCAGAAAAATTGGTAATTAAGTACATTGATTGTACATTGAGTACCATTAAAAATGCTATGGCTATGGGTGTTGTCTTATCGCATTTCTAACAATCATTAAGAACTAGTCATATTCTCCAAGCTTCAGTATTACAAATATCTAACTACATATATTTTTTTAATTAAATTTGTCAATAAATACGTTTTATAGAATGTAGATGAAGTTGAAGATGCGGTCAATGATTACTTGTCCATACTTATCTTGTTTTTAAATTGAGTAATGGGATAATATAAATAACCGCGTGAATAAATTTGACTGACATAGTTTATAATTTTAAATCAAAAGAGTTGATAATTATGAAAGGCATTGCTTCTTATAAAAGGCATTTTAATTATAAAAGGCATTGCTTCTTATCGTTGCACAGTAGTTAAATCTTAAGCAGTTAGTTTTAGAAGGCTCAAAGATAGATACCTAGATAACAGTTATTCCTCATTGTGTGAAAATCCATTTACAACAAAATAGCGGTACAATACAGCAAAATGAAAAACTTGTTTTTCACAATTTATTATAGGTTAAAATTGTGTCTTAATTCTTAAACAGATAGTCTTAGAAATATGGCTTCAATTCTAAAAATGTTTCAAAATTGTTCTTCATTAATTTTTGTTTTTAGACCATTTCGCGGCATTAATTTTTATCTAAAAAAATAATTTTATTCTCTGCGATATACACAGGTCATTCCTATAAATATACCGACGTACCATTTAAAAGAATGCGTACTAAATGTGACATTTAAGAAAACCTATTAAAAATTCGTCTCGATAACGTTTTCATTCCTTCTGGAACGACTTCAGCTGGTTGACTGACAACCCTTTTCGCTTCTCTGTTTATTCAAGATCAGGTGATTGCATTTTTCTCCTTTGTTTGTTCTTCATTACAACAACAAAATAATGTTGCAATATAGAGAAATAAAAAATCCAGATATTTCACAAAATTTAATCAAAGCTAAAATTATGAGGCAATTCATAAACAGTTAGTCTTAGAGATATAGCTTCAATTGTAAAAATGTTTCAAAGTTGTTTTTCGTTACATGATAGTCCAAGAGCCGACCGCACAAAACTCTAAGTCATCGAGCACAAGAGAAAATCCTTATGTTATGGAAGATTAGTCAAGGGGAATCTAATGATCCATGTCTGCCGGAAGCAAAGTGGTGCGTAAGCCAAAAAGGAATATCACTAGTGGTTGACTCGTAAACTTAGCATTATGTTTTCTTGCACCCATTTTTCCGTGTTTTCAAACTTTTGATTGTGCGGCAAACACAATGATAGACCTATGAGTGAGCCACTAGTGGTATCAATTTTTTGCTTATGCACCACTTCACTTCCGGCACACATGGATCATTAGAATCCCCTATGACTACTCTTCCATAATATAAAAAAAAATTTTCCGTACTCGATAACTGAGTTTTGTGCAGTAGGCTCCTGGACTATGGTAATGCATTTACAATAAAATAATCATGAAATATAGTGAAATACAAAATCTAAAATTTTCACAATATTAATCTAGGTTACAATTATGTATAAGTTCTTAAACTGTTAGTCTTAGAATTTAGAAGTATAGTTCCAACAATATGAAACTCTCGCAATTGTTCCTCATTGTATTAAAATCGAATTACAACAAAATAGTGGTGCAATATAGGGAAATATAAAACCTAGATTTTTCGCGATATTAAATCTATGTTAAAATAATGTATTAATTCTTAAACAGTTATCTCATAGTAATTCTTAAACAGTTTCTTAATAAAAGTATATCTTCAATTGTAAAATCATTTGAAAGTTGTTCGTCATTACATGAAAATGCATTCACAAAAAATGTACATAGAAAATGCCATATAGAAAAATAGAAAATCTAGATTTCTCACAATATTAAATTTTGGTTAAAATTATTCGTAAGTTCTTAAGCAGTTAGTCTTAGAAATATAGCTTCAACACTTCAACAGTATAAAACTTTCAAAGTTTTGCCACATTGTCTTAAAATCCATTTACAACAAAACAGAGGTGCAATATAGGGAAATAAAAAATCTAGATTTTTCACAATATTAAATCTGGGTTAAAATTTTGTGTTAATTCTTAAACAGTCATTCTTAGAAATATGGCTCCAATTCTAAAAATGTTTGGAAGCCGTTCTTCATTACATTAAAATCCATTTACAACAAAATAGTGGTGCGATACTAATAAAAAGCTTAGATTTTTCACAATATAGCCCTATTTTGAACAGCAAATCAGAGCGTAGCTTTTATTTTACTTATTTATTTCTTGGTTGTTAAAACAGGCAAATTTTTTATCCTTTTATACTTCTGTTGCCATTGAAGTTATATGTATATTTTTAAAGGAGTAATACTTTCTCCCATCATAAAAAGCTTGAAATAATCGCTATTTCTTATACTTCGCAAACATTTACATTTTCAGAAACAGAATCCTACAATGATGATAAATTAATATTCAAGATAATAGCACAACTTCCTGCGTTCATATTTCTCAAACTGATTTCTCCATGATAAAAAGAACCCAGATTAAAACGTAAGGCATAATAATTTATCTTTTAAAAAGAAAATAACCCCAGAAGTGTTTTTTTTTAATTCAAGAGGCGAAATTACCACAGTAAAGAATAAATTAAGGAATGATTAATATACTCTTCGTATTATCAGCGTATTTCGTGCTCCAAAAAATATTTTCAAGTGATTTGCTTAAAAATTAATTTTTAAAAACCGAAATCTTATTTATTCACAAAAAAGAAATTACTAAATTTAATAAAGCATTCATATGCAGAGATTATTTCCTGATCTAAAGGCATCACCGAAAAATCATAATTTAATAAATTATTATTCACTTAATATATTTAATAAATACATAATCTAATAAATTATTATTCATTTAACTAATTTAATAAATACATAATTTAATAAATTATTATTCATTTAATTAATTATTTTTTCCCAAATACATAGATATACATTTCGTAATAATATAAGATAACTAAACAAAATTTAACTGACAGCATCAGACACATCGTCCATTTGGTAATTTACTGTTCTTCATTACATTGCTTTATCGGAATTACAATAATTTATGTTTTAAAAAGAAAATAAACCCAGAAGTATTTTTTTTTTAATTCAAGAGACGAAATTACCGCAGTAAAGAATAAATTAAGGGATGATTAATATACTCAGCGTATGGTGCTCCAAAAAATATTTTCAAGTGATTTGCTTAAAAGTTAACTTTAAAAACCGAAATCTTATTCATTCGCCAAAAAGAAATTCTTAAAATCTAATCATTTGATAAAGTTCTCATATGTAAAAGTTATTTCTTGATTTAAAGGCATCACCAAAAAATTTTAAGTTAATAAATTATTATTCATTTAATTAATTTAATAAATATATGTATTAATAAGTATAGTTCCAACAATATAAAACTCTCAAAGTTGTTCCACAATATAATAAAATCCATTTACAACAAAATAATGGCACAATACAAGGACTCAAGAAACTTATATTTTTCATGATATTAAATCTAGTTTAAAATTATGTGTTAAATTTTAAACAGTTAATCTTAGAAGTATAACTTCAAATGTAAAAATGTTTGAAAGTTGTTCTTCATTGTACGAATATACACTTACAGCAAAATAATGGTGCAACATAGAGGAATAGAAAATCTAGATTTTTCACAATATTATATCTAGGTTAAAATTATGTGCAAATTCTTACTCGGTTAATGTAGCTTCAATTGTAAAAAAAGTTTTTATTGCATGATGAGCATACTGAACAGCAAATCAGAGCGCATAGCTTTTATTTTATTTTATTTTATTAATTTTGTTTGTTTTTCTTAAATAATAAAAAAAGGGCAGTTTTTTTATTCTTTTATGTTTTTGTTGCCATTGAAGTTATATATATATATATATATATTAAAGGAATAATACTTTCTCCCATCATAAAAAGCTTGAAATAATCGCCATTTCTTATATTTTGCAAACATTTACATTTTCAGGAACAGAATCCCACGATGATGATAAATTAATATTCAAGATAATAGCACTACTTCCTGCGTTCATATTCCATCTTTTAAAAATAAAATACCCCCCCCCCCCCTCATTTTTTTTTTTTAATTTAAGAGGCGAAATTACCACAGTAAAGAATAAATTAAGGAATGATTAATATACCCTTCGTATTATCAGCGTATGGTTCTCCAAAATCATTTTCAAGTGATTTGCTTAAAAGTTAATTTTTAAAAACGGAAATATTATTAATTCACAAAAAAGAAATTCTTAATTTTGATAAAGTATTCACATATAAAGGTTATTTCGTGATTCAAAGGCATCACCAAAAAATCATTTAAAAAAATACAATAAATTTAATATAATAAATTTAATAAATTATTATTTATGTAACTGATAAATATACATAATTTAATAAATTATTCTGAACCATATAATTACATATTTTGGAATATTACAAGATAAAGAAACTAAATTTACCTAATAGCATCAGACACGCCCTTCAGTTGGTAATTTACTGTGCCTAGTTTAGTTTAATTGAAAATTATACTTCTGCGTGTTGCAGTAATATTTTCTACAGTTTTACTGGTTATCGGATATTTTTGTTGATTTATTATTAACATCTCAATATATTTCTCTAATATAAGCACGAGCTGTGTCTATTCACAACCATGTTATATGTTATATGATTGCGCATTTGCTGCATTAGATTATGAATGCAAGTGCGATCATACTACAATATCGAATGGTTAATGCTACAGTTGCTAGCTCAAGTAAAGGGCTGCATATAGATGCTATTTTGTCTCTCAATGGTTGAGATACATTGAGGCATCAGATGGATTAGGATTATGATATCTATTTCAGGGGTTGTTTCGAAGAGGGAAATGTTATATTAATCAAAGTTAATCATCAACGACAACAATAACTATAATAATTATTAAGATCTTGTTATTTATTAAGAATATTATTTACAAGGTCTTTTATTATTATTATTATTATTATTATTATTATTATTTATGCTATTTAGAGCCGCTGGTAGCTCATTCTAATAACTAAAATGACACAAAATTTTATAAATAGACTAATAAAACCCTGGGAAAAAGATTCCAACAAAAATAATAAATAAATAAATAAATAAATAAATAAATAATAGTTCCAATCACCGCCGATAGAGGGAAATTTGGCGCTGTATATAGAAAAAAACCCATCAGAAACAGAAAAAATTAATAATTGAATGAAATGCCATGTTTTATTCATCATATTCACTTTCCCGATGAGGAATCCGACTACGCTCAATCAGGGCCGTAGCTAGAAGTGATCTATAGGGGGAGAGGGGGGCTCAAGAGATTGTAGGGGGGGGGGGTCATAATTTTTTTTTCTGTTTCTCTGACATAGAAAGATAGATTACTGCATATTTATACTGTAAGTACTATGTTTCTCATTAAACTGTTGTAATAACTTCATTTTATACTAAGAAAAGCATACGATGATGAAAATTTTGAGTGTGTAACTGGTGCAAAATTAAACATCATGTTAGCTTCATATATACAAATAGGATGAGGAAGTGTTGAAACACTTATTTTAGATACAATTTAGTATCTCTGCAAGACTATGGAAGGGCCTCAAAACTAAATTAGATTTTTGAACAGAATTTCATTTGAATTTTCGGAACAGAAATTCATTTAGTGACCTTGGAATCTTTTCCAGGTTGGGCTCAAAATACTTTAGGGGGGCTGAGCCGCACATAGCGCCCCCTTAGCTACGGGCCTGCGTTCTATCTGACCACCGTTTTCTTGCACCACACTTTGCATTCTTTGTACAACATTTTCGACAGCCGAGCATAACATGTCACATGGAATAGCCCTTACTGGTGATTGGAACTATTTTTTTTCCTTGATTATAGATCTCTTGATCTCTTGACTATAGATCCTTGATTATAGAAATTTATAGATAAATGTATATTCTCTTTATAAATTTTAAAGCAGTTCCGGTTATTAAAATTACCTACAGAAAAAGAAAGCTCTAAAAAATGTCAATTAAAAAAAAAAAAAAAAAAAAAAAAAACCTGTATTAAGATTATTATTATTTATTTATAAGATGCACACAATAGTTGCAACTTGCAACGGCTGAGATAAGCAGATGCATTGAGTTTATGCAATCTATTCGGCGTGTGTGTAAGGAAAAAAAGGTCCTTCTAAAAGGATGGTGTTATTCTAACAAAAGTTACTGAACAACAATGAAAAACTTATTATTATTATTGTTATTATTACAATTCTCAGGTACACACAATTCTTGTGTTGCTGTGGAACATGTATCCAATTTATGTAGACTATACCAAGGTTTCTTTCGAAGAGGGGTGTTATTTTAACAAAGATTAGCTAACGATAACAAAAACAACTTCAATTAGTGTTAGTATTATTTTACTATTATTACTATTATTTTTAAATTAAACAAAATATTAGTAACTACACAGATGTAATTTAGAATTACACTTTTTTTTATGTCTGATGTTTATTTAGACATCATAATTGTCTTCAACGAGTCAAAAACTTTTAAATGATGCCAAACACGATGCATCTTGAACTATGTTTGAAAGACTGAGCCACAAAATGCCACTGAAAAGGCATACTTGAATTGTAAGGGAAATTTGGACTCATTACTCATGGATGAAGATGAGTTTTCAACAACCTCTTCCAGGGATGTAGTGGGGGTATACGGGGGTATAAGGCGTACACCCTCTGGATTTTATTAAGGATCACCGTGTACCCTCTTTTTTTTCAAGAAAGCGATGGATATAAATTCTAGAGTATACCCTCTGTTTTGAGCGTATACCATCTGTTTAAAACGTATACCCTCTGTTGTTTTTACGACTACACTATTGAGCCCTTTCTCCATTTTTATTTACTTATTTATTTATTAACTACCACAAGTAACCATTAGTTAACTCTAAATTAAAAGTTAACCTAGATGACATTTTCTATATAAATGTAATCCCGGCTTTAAAAATATATATGTACCTCACGTCTTTTCACCAACAATTGTTTTCTACTTTAAAACTTCAAACGCAACTTTTCTAAGAAGAATAAAAAACACTGTTGTTGTCTTTAGATCAATTTGTTAGCTAACGAGATGTTAAGTACTACGAAATAATCCAAATAAAAATTGCATTAATACCAGTGAAATTTTCTTATTATTTATTTAGCCCTTTTAATTATAACTACTACTACATGAAATTAAATTTGGAATACATCAACAACGATGTTTTTATTATTACTTTTCTCAATGATGTTTTGGATGTAAAAATAAAAATGTCTCATGTTTTTTTTTCACTAAACATAAACATTGGGTTAAAATTTTTCAAAGAAAAAAATATTGTTATTCATCTTAAACAATTTTGTTAACCCTTAACTGCTGTTAGTGGTCTCAGAGATCGCCGAGTTTTTCAAGTTTCACAGTTTAACTTGTAAACTACAGATACTGGTCAAATTTTGTTTCGTTTGGAGCCTTTATACTACCTTTAGAGACTTTTGAATAGCTGAATTTTATTTATAATAGTCTTGTACATAAAGTTTAATACATAAATAATATCCTGAAAATTAATGTAACATTTTATTCATGTTTAGATTAAATTATCTGACAGACTGCTCACAGTAGTTAAATGACAATTTTTGTCACAGCAGTTAACGGTTAATTAAGATTACGTAAGTACGATGTTAAACCAAATGAAGATTTAACCAGCATTGATAAAATTTCCTTGTCATTCATTTCTGTTTTGAAAGTGAACACAATGCAGCTATTGTGCAAACATAAATTAACCCTCTAGTCACCAAATTATTACAAAAATAGAGAAAAAAATCTTTATAAATTTTTGATACTTCTAAAATACCACTTATTGGGATAGCTGACTGGTACATCTGATATCGGAAATCTCGAAGAGTAGAAACTGTGTATAAAAATTTGCCGTGCTCGCGAATTTAACATTTCTTAGAATAAAAAAACAATAACACTTTTTTAAATGATAAAAATAAACATCCATAAAGTTATGTTTCACAGCCCAACAAATAAAAACCGTTTCCATAAATTCCATTAACAGAATTTTATTACGCTGTTAACAGTGGCGCAGCGAGGGGGGGGTTTTGGAGGTTAAACCCCCCCCCCCCCCCCCCCAGAGCCATGACAAAAATACAAAAATTTCCACTTTTATGAACCGAATCATAAAAAAAACTAAAGTTAGAATTTTTTTTGTTTTGTTTTCGAAATCTGCCGCTTTATTGAATCAAATTTTATTTAAAAATTTGACTCGTTTAAGCGGCAGTAATGTATTTTCTTTGAAAAATAGGGAAAGCACATAGCAACAGTATCAGTATCGAAAACTAGTCACTCAATTTCGGAAAAGGCCGGCATTCATTTATACTATTGGAAATCAGCCGAAGGCTAAAAGGAATGGTCATTTCCTGTCGCTGCCAATGCCGTCTTGGGTTTTTCAATACTGCACCACTGGAGGGGGGGGGGGGGTCTTAATTAGTTGCATCTGTTTCTTGCTCTTTTTTTGGAAACGGGACTGGACTCTCGAATTCCAGGAAAAACACAAAAACACATGCTCGCATGCTTTGAAGGATAGACTTAATTCCACAAACATTGTGTTGTTAGTTGCTGTAGTGCTAAGGTTTTTTTTTTATTGTGCGTTTCGCTATGGAGGATATTAAATCCTCTTCAGAGAAGAAAATTATGAAAAACATGGATCATTTTTTTTAATCTTTCGAATTCCTTCAAGCATTCTTGAAATCCAGGTATGTTTGGAAAGTATATAATTCGTTTATATTTATGTTTCTGGAAAGATATTAACAGCGCTGTGCGAAAGGGGGAAGGGAGGGCGGTCGCCCAGGGAGCAGAGATTTAGGGGGCGCCAAATTTCTAACTATTTTTCTACTTACTACTACTTTAAAGGGGCTACTTTCAGACAATTTTTTTAATTAATATTAATTCTTATTTAAAAAACGCCCGAAATAGGCAAGTGGGTAAACGGAAAAAAAGTTACCTGAAAAACAGTTATTGGAAAAAAGGGACATGACTACAAAAGCGAAAAAAAATGTTACTGGGAAAAAAAGGGACATAGAATTGATTTAGGGAAATTATTATTAATTTTGGGAATTCATTATTGATTTTGAGGATTCATTGGTTAAGTATTTAGAAGGGATCAGGGGGAGGCTCTTAATTTAGGTAAATGGTTTTTTCGTGCTGAATTAACTGTTTTGGTTCGGTTTTTGGACATATGATAACCTCCCCCCCCCCCATCCGTAACCTCTCAAATTAAATCAATGGTTTTTTATGCAGATTTATCCGATTCACTTGGAATTTTGGACATAGGTTCATTATGATAAGACGTATCTCTGATTAGTTATAGGGTTCTTTTGCTTATTATAAAGGGAGGATGGTCAATTAACTCCCTCCTCCCACAAATTAGATAGATCGGTTTTTATGCAAAATTATCCGATGTATTTCAAATTTTAGATAGAGATTCTTTCTGATAAGGTGAAACCCTGAATAGTTTTAAGAGTTTAATGAGTAAGTATAAAGGGGAGAGTGGACGGGGGATAATCCTTCTTAAATTAAATTAATGGCTTTTCACGCAGAATTATCCGATTTGCTTCAAATTTTGGACATAGGTTCATTATGATAAAACGTATCTCTGATTAGTTACGGGGTTATTTTCCTTATTATAAAAGGGGGGCAAGCAATTATTTCCCCCTCAAATTAGATAAATCGGTTTTATGCAAATCGTTGTTTTAGCCGATGTATTTCAAATTTTAAATATAGGTTCTTTCTGATAAGGTGAATCCCTGAATAGTTTTAAGGGTTTAAAGGCAAAAACGAGGATAACTTCCCTTAAATTAAATAAATAGTTTTTATGCAGAATTATCCGATTTGCTTCAAATTTTGGATGTAGCTTTTTTATGATCAAGCGTATTCCAGATTAGTTATGAGGTTCTTTAGCTTATTATAAATAGGAAAACGGACGATTATCCCCCCCCCTTAAATTAGATAAATTGTTTTTTATGCATAATTATCCGATGTATTTCAAATTTTTTTATATAGATTTTTTCTCATAAAGTGGATTTCTAAATAGTTTTAAGGGCTTAATGGCTAATTATAGAGGGGGGAACTGGGGATAACCCCACTTAAATTACATAAATGGCTTTTTACGCAGAATTATCCGATTTGCTTCAAATTTTGGATGTAGTTTCCTTATGGTAAGGCGTATAAGCTAATGAATGTAGTTAAAATAGGGAGGGATGCAGCAGTCCCTTCAGGAAACTCTTTCGGGGAAAGAAGCTTGCTTTCCCCATTCGACGGAGGGGGATGTCTGGTAGATATCGCGGGCGGCTAGCCTCTTAGGAAATTTGTCAATCAGGGGATTTCCCGGTAAGGGTTTGACGCAAAAATATTCAAGTAACACAAAAAAGCGAGTTGAATGCAATTGAATGCAAATAACAAATAAAAACAATTTTTCTTTATTTTTTAATTTAATGATTGAAAACTATTATGTCAGAAAACATTATAACACATTTTACCTTTTTTCTTATAATGATTAATTTCCATTCATTTTGCATTTAAAACTGGTTTATTTATTTATTTTTTTTATTTGTGAAAAAAGTAATATACTAAATCATTTGTTGTAATTGTCATTTTAATTTATGCCAAATATTTATCATTTAAAACTGGATTTTTACTAATTAATGTCCTATATTACGCATCACAAAATATAATATAAAACATAAAAAAATATATGTTAGAAAACTTTAATGTACAAACTATATTGTATGTCACGAACGAATGAACTAGTGAATTCATTAATTTGTAGTAATAAAAATAGTTCTTTTTATTATTAGCTTATGTTAGTAATTAGAAAGTTAATTGTTAGTTCTTGATAGATCTTCAGGTTTGAACTCTTAAAAAAAATAAAAACAGATTTAAATTAAAAGGAAAAAAACGATTTTAAGAAAAACAGGATATTTTTTTCTTTGTTATTTTATTTATAGAATACTGAAACTGCTATGCAGCAACATAAATCACAATTTTAAATGCAAACAGCTATTGAGGATATATAAACAAACACTTAAAACTATTCAGGGATTCACTTTATGAGAAAGAACCTATAGCCAAAATTTGAAATACATCGGATAATTGTGCATATAAAATAATTTATCTAATTTAAGGGGGGGGGGAATAATCGTGGCCCCCCCTTTTTAATTAGCAAAAGAACCCCATAACTAATCAGGGATACCCTTTATCTTAATGAACCAACCAGTGTTGCCAGTGGGCTACTTTTTTTAAATTGAGATTTCTTGATTGGCACCACTTTTTGAAACGGTAAAATTCCCTTTCTTTTGGTCTCAATTAATATGTCATTAAATAAGGGTTATTTTACCATTTCAAAAAAGTAGTGTCAATCAAGTATATAATTTTTTAAAAAGTAGCCCATCTGGCAACACTGGAACCAACATTCAAAATTTGAAGCAAATCGGATAATTCTGCATAAAAAGCTATTTATTTAATTTAAGAGAGGTTATCCCCCATGCACCCTCTATACTTAACCATTAAACTCCCAAAATTATTCAGGCATTATATACTGTGATGACGTACTGACAACTTTAATCGTGGCAGAAGATAGATAGCGAAGTCTTATTCTGAAAAAGTATGCATAGTTGAAAGTATCTTCATTCAAAAGCTGTTAAGAACAGGTTCTATTGACCTCCAGGGATATGCCTAGAAAATAATTGCACTGGTCTAGTGGCAATGAGCTGAAGGGGACAATGGGATTATTGCGCATCGAGAGGGAAGGAAAGTAGTTGGAAGAGAGACATGTGCTGGTAATGTACAAGAAAATACATTCATGTAAGATGGCTTGGACGTGCTAAGCGAAATGTAATATTGGAGTGAGGCTCCTATGTAGTTGTAATGTCGTTTTATTTATTTTTTTAATAATTGGTCTATGGTTCTAATAAAGAACTTGAGGAATTAAAATTGTGTTATTGATGAACTTAACAAATAAACCAACTTAGTAAAGAGAAACTCAGGACGCGACACCACAATACTATATATAAGCCTCGTCAGAAAGAACCTATATCCAAAGTTGTTTGAAATAACACATTGGATAATTCTGCTTAAAAACCATTTATCTTATTTAGGGCGGAGGGGAGGGGGTAATCGTCCATTCCCAAAACTAATCAGGCAAGCATCTTTTCAGCATGAACGTATATCCAAAAATTGAATCAAAGCGGTTAATTCAGCATGAAAAAAACACTCACTTAAATTAAAAGCCGACCTCCCCCCCTTTCATACTTAGTCATTAAATCCCCAAAATCAATTCTTTGTCACTTTTTTTCCGGTAACATTTTTATCTTGTCCTTTTTTTCCGGTAACTTTTTTTCCGTGTCATTTTTTTTCGCTTTTGTAGTTTGCCGGGTTTTTCCGTTAACTCTTTTTCCTAGATTCAGGCAAGTAGATATCATGATTAAAAAACTATGTAACTGAGAAATGTTCTTCATTCTTTAATAAGATCTTTCAGAAGACGATTCTCACAGTTGCCAACTTGTACGGTTTAAAACAATCGCGGAAAAAAGCAAATTTCATGAAAGGATCGCCCAAAAAGCACACATTTCGTTAATATTTTGTGAAAAAACGACAATTTCGTCAATGTTTTTGTCAACGAACTTTGTCAAAAGATCGCCGAAAAACGCGAATTTCCTGTGCGGATCGCGGAGAAAACGGCAATTTCACCAAATATCGCAGATAAAACGCTGATTTCGTCTGAAGACCGCGGGGAAAACGTAGATTTCGTCTAAAAATTTCTGATATAATGACGATTTCGTTAAAAAATCGGGGGAAAACCGCCGTTTTCGATAAAAGATTGCTTAAAAATATTTTGTCAAAAGATCATTGAAAAAAAGGCCGCTTTCAGCAAAAGATAACGGAAAAATTTCCGATTTCGTCGAAAGACTGCGGGGATAAAACGCCGTTTTCAAGAAAAGATCGCGTAAAATTGCAAATTTTGTCTAAAGATCGTCGAAAAAAACGCCGATTTCATATAAAAAACACACTGAAAAACACCGATTTCTTCAAAAGATCGCAGAAAAACCGCCGATTTCGACAAAAGATTGCAATAAATCGCCGATTTTGCTAAAATATCGCAAATGAATCGCTGATTTCGTCTAGAGGTCGCGGAAAACGCCGATTTCGTCAAAAAATCGCGGAAAACCGCCGATTTTGACGAAAGATCACAATAAATCGCCGATTTTGCTAAAATACCACAAATAAATCGCTGATTTCGTCTGAAGGTCGCGGGAAAACGCCCATTTTGTCTGAAGATCGCGGATAAACCCTCTTAAAGGGGGGAACTCGCGGAATCCTCCCCCCCCCCCGCCAATTTCCAAAAAAAAATTTCTACCAGAATCACCCCTGAAGCAACTCTATCCCCCCCCAGAGCCGAATTCTGGCTGCGCCACTGCTGTTAATATTTTGCGAAGCATATTGCCTGAACTACATATCCTGAGAACGGTTGAGACCATCGTATAAATAATAATAATAATAATAATAATAATAATAATAATAATAATAATAATAATAATAATAATAATAATAATAATAATAATATTGCTTTTGGATTATTCGATAATTTCTGTTGCTATATATAACAGATCTCAACAGTTTCACTTAAGCTTCTGCTGTGAATTATTTAAGTAGTATTTTTTCTTTTTATATGTATTTATTAATAATCCCTTACTATTAATAATGCAAGCCTATTTAATTACGGCACGAGTTTGCTGAAAAAAAAAAAAAAAAAAATTAAGCCGGGGCTCAGACACCATATGCCGATCTCTATGATGTTGTCAAACTAAAATCGGCTTGTGACGCACATTTATATTTATTCGCGCGAAAATATAATTAATTGAAAATGACTCATTTTCAATGGCATTTTATCGTCTTCGTTTAAATTTTTATACCGGATACCGACCCGGTAAGTCCGTTCAATTTTTTATTGGTTCGGCCCCTTTAAAAGAATTGTCCTAATTCTGCCAGACCTCAGACTATGCCCGGGCCCGTGCAAACTTCTAAAAGATTTTGTAGCATGGACATTGAACTAAAAAAATGTGGTATTTTTCAAGGCTAATTTACAAAAAATAAAAAAGTCAGACTTCGTTATCGCCCAGTTAACACAAACCTCGGTTAATCCAGGTTTTACTGTATATATTGTAAACTTTATTGTCTTAAAATAGTGGTGAATTTAAAATATAAAAATGTTGCCTGTGTCAGCCCTGTATCTCTGATCACAAAACTAATCATTTTTTAAACGATTTTATTATTATTATTATCATTATTATTATTATTATTATTATTATTATTATTGCGAAAGATTTTTTCAAATGTAAACTGTCACATAAATCCAATCTAAAAAATAAATAATACAAATGTAAAGCATCAAATTTATTATTCCTCAAAAGCATTCTTCAAAAGACATGAATTGTAGGTGAAATACCTCGAGAATAAATCCTCTAGAGAATAAAAACTATAATTCTACGAATCCACTTTTGTTAACTAACCAGACGTAACTACTCTACGTAAATCCGAATTACGATTTAAACCATCATCAATGAAGTTTTCTCGTCATTCATTAGCATTTATCCTCAGATAAATATAGATGGAAGATAAAGACTATCAGATGCTACTTCACTGCATTCTTGCATTCCCACGCGTCTGGGCTCACCTAACCTATTGTTGTAAGTTTATCGCACTACCATCCTTTTATTTTATTTTTTTCTCTACTTACTCTCTCTTCCTGTTTGAAAAACCTCCGTTGTAAATCCGAGACGCTCGTCTAGACGGCCCATTCATTACCTACGGTCCAATTAAGATTTTTGCACTCGCCGACATGCTCAATTGCTTTGCACAGATCCCTTTGTGCAATGCCCGACTCAGGCCGCGAGTTTAATTCACTTATTTTATTTTCATGAGCCCCAAGATTTCTTTTTTTTTTCCTGGTTTAACTCTTTTATTTTATTTTATTTTTTCCTTTTTTTCTCTGTGGTGATTATTCTTTCATCTGCATTCGTTGTGGTGTTTGCGGTTTTTGGGGTGAAACACACGTGGATACTTAGTTTAAAACCAGACGATTTTTTTTCCACTATTTCCGTGGAAGTTAAGAAAAAAAATTCTTGTTTTTACAGGGTTGATCATAAATCAGTTACAGCGAGTACAATGCACCTGGGTCCCGCTCACTCAGAAAATCCAAACCAAAAAAAAAAAATAATAATAATAATAATAATAATGCGATTTTTTTTTCCACTTGGGTCTGCAAATGGCCGTCAGCCCTAAAGGCACTCCAATTGCTTTGCACAGATCCCTTTGTGCAATGCCCGACTCAGGCCGCGAGTTTAACTCACTTATTTTATTTTCATAAGCCCCAAGATTTCATTTTTTTTTTTTTTTTTTTTTTTTTTTTTTCTGGTTTAACTCTTTTAATTTATTTTCCTTTTTTTTCTGAGTTGATTCTTCTTCCATCTGCATTCGTTGTGGTGTTTGCGGTTTTCAGGTGAAACACACGTGGTTACTTACAAGGAAGGTCTCCATACGGGCATAGTCAGAAAAATCTGAAAAAATTATAGAATGTTCTTCTCATATAGTTATATATGTTTATAAAAAAAATTTCGGCGGAACCTCCTTATAACGTCCGTAAAAGAATAATAAAAATTTCGTTTATTTGGCGATTTATCTCTGGTTGGCGAAAAAACGAAATTTTGAAAAATACGCTTTCACGCTTCGAATACTTTTTAAAGAAAAATCTTTCTATGTTCAATTTATTTAAATAAGTTTAGTTTAAGTAATTTTAGTTTTGCGTTTTTACTTTATTTTAAGTGTAATTTTGTCATATACGTTTATATGTACTTATAACAAAATGAAATTAATATATTTTATCATTTAAAACACAATTTAAATTGATTAAAATTGTTCTAAATTGAAAAATACACTGTTAAAAATCTGCTGCATTTTGTTGCAACGCACTTCCTTGCTTATATAAAAAACGGTTACTTGGCCGTGAAATGGAGCTTTCTCATTGGTTGGAATAGAAATATTATATACAGGCGGTGGAGTGCGTTGCAACAAAATGCAGCGGATTTTTAACAGTGTATGACACGGTCAATTCACCCTGCTATGGAGCATTCTCATTGGTCAGAAGAGAGATATTCTATAAAAGTAGTGGAGTGACGTTGCAGTAAATGCTGCAGATTTTTAACAGTGAAGTCAATTAAAATCAATTTTCAGATTCGTTAAAATCGTCTGCTTTTGGCGAGGAAATGCACTGCTCGCCAAATCCCGCGTCGCTTTCAACTTTTCACGCCAATTATTCCAAACTATTTTATTTTTTTACATATCTAATAATGTAATTCCGCCGCTAATTTTCACGGATCCTTTATTACCTACATGAGTAGTTTAATTCGAATTTTTTTTCAAAAAATTCTGAGTATGCCCCCAATGGAGACCTTCCTTGTTAGTTTAGAAAGCAGACGGTTGTTTCCCCCTTTCAAATTTACTATTTTCATAGAAGTTAAGGGAAAAAAGTTACTTGTTTTTACAGGATTGACCATAAATCAGTTGCAGCGACTCTCACTTAGAAAATCCAAACCAAAAAAGTGATGCGATTTTTTTTTCCACCTGGGTCTGCGAATGGCCGTCAGCCCTAAAAGCACTTCAATTGCACCAAAAAAAACTGTCTCTCCCTCTCTTTTTTAAAGTAACTAGTAAATAAGATAAGTTTAATTCACTTATTTTATTTTCATGAGCCCCAAGATTTCATTTTTTTTCTGGTTTAACTCTTTTATTTATTTTATTTATTTATTTATTTTTTTTTCTGAGGTGATTATTTTTCCATCTGCATTCGTTGTGGTGTTTGCGGTTTTGGGGTCAAACACACGTGGATACTTAGTTTAAAACCAGACGATTTTTTTCAATCTCAAATTTACTACTTTCGTGGAAGTTAAGAAAAAAAAAGTTTATTGTTTTAACAGGGTTGATCACAAATCAGTTACAGCGACTACAATGCACCTGGGTCCCGCTCACTTAGAAAATCCAAACCAAAAAAGTGAGGCAATTTTTTTTTTTTACCTGGGCCTGCAAATGGCCGTCAGCCCTAAAAGCACTTCACATGCACCCAAAAAAAACTGTCTCTCCCCCTCTTTTTTAAAGTAATTTAGCGGCTTTTTTTCTTCTTTCATACCCGGAATTTTTTTAAGAGGAAGCTGGCCCAGCATTCTCAGAAATATATGGTGTAAAATTAGAAAATAAGTAAAAAAATAGTACTCATAATTCATAAAGTGTGGTTAGTATGATAAATGTTTCAGAGCAATGTTCTGCAGGAGTGCGCTCATTTAGCAAAAACTCACGAGTTTAGTGTTGGTGAGTTTAGTATTTGAACATTGAGCATTGTGTATGAGTAGCTTGCAGGCTTTAGCGCCCCCTAATCATCACTTCAATTAAAATCACTTCTATCGAAAGTGGTAAATGTCTGTCTGTCTTTCTGTTTGTCTGTCTGTACGCAAAACCCCCTTTGAAATCGCAAAAACTTTTTTCCTGTTTTTGATACAGAAAGACACTAAATGTATTAAAAAAAGCTCATTTTTCGGTGCACCCGAAAACGACTGTCTCGAAAAAATCCGGCAGTAATTAGCGACGAAATTAATTAAAAACCTCTCTTTTAATGAATTTCGGCTTAATTGGATCAAAAGCAGGTGTTAATATTACGGAATTTAAGTACTAGGCAAATTTTTAAAAGGCGATACCTTTCGTTCTAAAAAAGCCACGAACATGTAAGTTGCACGAGAGAACATGAAATTGAAAAAGCTTTCCTAAATTCTAAAATGTAATTTCACAGCCCCATTATTTCTCAAAATATCCTTAAAAATCCATTTTATTTCATTAATACTTTCAATCTGTACGTAGACGCATGTGTGCAAAAAGTTGAAATCATTTTCAGCCGGCAGAGCTATCACGTGACATGTGTTACTAGGAAAAAAATTTTGAGGGGTGTCTCTAACTTTTTTTCTATACATCGCAAAAATTCGAAACTTTCACTTCTAAAGATAGTAAAAAAAATTACTTTCATGTTTTCTAAAAATCGTCTTCGTAGCTTAATAAGAACCAAAATTGTGAATTTTTATCGAAATCTTAAAAATTTCCTTTGCCGCATTAATTTCTATGTCAGTTGATAAAACAGGTGCATTTGTGAGGTTAAAAATCCCTGTCGGATTGGCCTATAGGCGGAGTTAGATTTCGAAGAATTTTCATTTCAACAACAAGCAATAAAATATGATTAGCCTTCCTACCTTGAATGGGTCTAATCGATCCAAACTTATAATGCGTTTCATTCGATTCAAGCCAGAAATTTTTTCATAAAGTAAATTAAATAAACAACACAAAGATTTACGTTAAATAACTATGTTAAATTGATTTAGATAAAAATTCTGGTGTGAAAAGTTTTAATTAAGTTTGAGTAAAATTTCAACAGGGTAGGAAGGTTGGAGATAAACCCAGTTTAACTACGTTATTTGGCCGCTTTTGAAAAAAATTTAATTTCATTTTTCTGTAAGAGCTGGTTTTATCAAAATCAACTTAAGCGAAATTCGGTTCAAATGCCCATTTTGACAACATATTTTGAAATATATTCTGACTTTATTAAAAAATCGACTAATACGCATATTATATAGGCCCTAAATAACAAAAACTATCAATTACACATGTTTGAGAGCAAAATTGAATTTGAAAATGAGTCATAAAATAACCAATTTGTTATTTGAATACATCCACACTTCTTTAATCAAGATCACTTTGAGAAATTTTGTGCGAAGTGCCCACTTTGACAGCTTTTTTTTAAATATATATTTAGCCTTTATCAAAAAACTGACCAATACGGCACATTACACAGTTCCTAAATAACGAATAATTGTCAACTGAATGCGTTTGAGAATAAAATTGAATTTTAAAATGAGTCATAAAATAACCAACTTGTTATTTGAATACATTCTCGATTCTTCAATCATAAACGCTTTGAGAATTTTTTTTTTTTTTTTTTGCTAAGTGCCCATTTTGACAGCTTTTCAAAAAAATGTATTTAGCCTTTATCAAAAAATCGAGAAATACGTACATTATATAGTTCCTAAATAACAAAAACTGTCAATTGAATGCGTTTGAGAGCAAAATTGGATTTAAAAATGAGTCATAAAATAACCAATTTGTTATTTGAATACATCCACACTTCTTTAATCAAGATCACTTTGAGAAATTTTGTGCGAAGTGCCCACTTTGACAGCTTTTTTTTAAAAATATATATTTAGCCTTTATCAAAAAACTGACCAATACGGAACATTACACAATTCCTAAATAACAAATAAGTACCTATTGAATGCGCTTCAGAGTAAAACTGAATTTAAAAATGAGTCATAAAATAACCAACTTGTTATTTGAATACATCCTCGTTCCTCGATTCTTAAATCATTATCGCTTTGGGAATTTTTTTTTTGCTAAGTGCCCACTTTGACAGCTTTTTAAAAAAATGTATTTAGGCTTTATCAAAAAATCGACGAATACGTACATTATATATTTTTAGATAGCAAAAAACTGTCGATGGAATGTGTTTGAGAGCAAAATTGGATTTAAAAATGAGTCATAAAATAACCAATTTGTTATTTTAGTACATCCTCAATTCTTTAATCATGATCGCTTTAAGAAATTTTGTGCGAAGTGCCCATTTTGGCAACCTTTTTTGAAATATATATTGCCTTTATCAAAAAACCGGCCAATCCGTCACATTATACAGTTCCTAAATAAGAGGACCTGTAAATTGGATGCGTTTCAGATCAAAAAGGGATTTAAAAATGACTCAGAAAAAACGCAATTTATTATACTTCCTTAAATTTTCAATCACTTTCACTTCGGGAAATTCTGTTCAAAAAACCCTTTTTGGTTGGCTTTTTTGAAATATATTCTGCCTTTATGAAAAAAAAAAATGCCAATACGTCACATTCTATAGTTCCTAAATAAGAAAATCTGCCATTTGAATGCGTTTAAAATCAAAAATGTATTTAAAAATGAGTCGGAATATAAGCAGTTTGGTTTTGACATTTTTTCTCCAACTCTTTTTTTTTTTTTTTTTTTTTCTGTAAGAATTACTCTTATCAAAAACTTGTTAGTATAAAAGTTGTAGATATTGTTGAGAAGATGTAAAATAAATGTAATTAGATTTGATTGCTTAAGAATTGACTAAGTTATGGATTTTTTTTTTCTTTTTCCACCCCCCTTTTTCTTTTCGTTTTTAATCTTTTTCATCGGTAAAAGTTGGTCCTATCAAAAATTTGCAAATACAAAAGTTTTAGAAAATTTTAAGAACATTTATAAAAAATTTAGTTGGACTTGATATCTTGAGAATTAGCGAAGTTATGAATTTTTTTTCTCCCCAAAACCCTGTTTTTTTTCGCCCCTTAAGCCCATTTTTATTTTTATCAAAAATCTGTCGTGCATAAACTTTTAGCCTATTTTTCAGAAGTAATATAAACTTTAAACTGATTCGATATCTATTTTATTTAAGAAGTTATCGCGTTTTTTCGGTTTTCACAAAACCCCTCTCTACTTCCACCCCCTTGGTCCGATTTTGCCCATTTACGAACACGACCGAGATTTTATGCTCCTTAATTTTATGTAAAAGTATGAAGAAGATCTGAGTGTAATTATGGATGTTAACGTGTCTAGAAGAAAGTGATGTATATGTATATAGATATATAGATAGATAGATAGATAGATAGATAGATAGACTTTTTTACTGATGGTAGTTATAGTGTCTAGGAGTCATGATCGGTGTAGATATGCAAAAAATTTTCAGAAATTCCAACATGGAAGAGAATGCATTAGGTAGTATTTCATACGAAATCTACCTAAAATGAACTCAGAATTTTTATGCGATAAACAATTATTTTTTTTTTTAAATAGCGATTTTTTAGATCAGATTTTTTAAAAATTGAATGTAAATTTTCATTCTGTTTAAGAATATGTCTCTATTTTTTACGATCGGATAAAAACTTTCGGTTTTATGAAAATACCCATTTTTAATTCGTAATATATATTGGTTTTTTGTTCACACGAAAACGTTCATTTTAAATATACTAAATACCTCATCCCTTCGTACGTCATCAAGTGATATTTAATTCGGCATTTTATTTGTATTTTTAGTCTTTTACTAATTTATTTGTTTTTTCGTTACTTGAAATAGAAAATGGGACAATTTGTATAACTTTGCGAGTAGTTTGGCGATTTATATAATTTTTCAAAATAGATCGACGGAATAATCATTTAATACCCGCAATTCAGTAATAAAGCATCAATATGTATTAAAAATATTTAAGTATACGTTTAAATTTTATTTTGGAATTGCAGTGCATTTTATAAATAATTTACACGTTTTTTTTTTTATTATTTTATAGTATGCATATACATGATGGGTAAGTATTACGGTGGTGCCTAATGGCTAGTTTTATTTTTGTTTTAATTGTGTGTACAAAATTTTAAAAAGCACATTTTTATTTTCTAAATATTCTATCTACTTAAAGATTATCTTACTTTTATGGATGAAGCAACAACAGAAATTCTCCCAGTGTTCATTTTTATATCCGACGTTTTCAGATCCAGTTTATTGTTTGATAGTTTCGAACGCACAGGGATGATAAAGAAACATTTTCTTCGAAGATAGAAACTAGAGAAACATTGACAGCGGAGATTCATGCCCCATCTGTAAAGAGAAAAGAAAAGCGTTAAGTAACCAGAACGAAGAAAAGAATATAAAAAAAGGAAAAAAGATGAATAAATGTACGTCTCGATAATGCATTTTGAATAAATAATGTACAGTACAGTCGACTCTCGTTAATTCGAAATCGGATAATTTCAATCTTCGCTTAATTCGAACTAAACATAAAGTTCCGAAATTTTCAACGGCAGAATAACGTTAATAATTTTCATTTATTCGAACTCATTCTCTCTCGACTTTGTTTAATTCGAACTAACGAGAATTCCGATTTTTCATTTTTCTTTCCTTTCTCGCGGATTTTAGATCATTTGAATAACTTTCTTTCTTTGATTTTTGTAAAAATTGTTCCGAACGAGTATACATATCATCCAACGCATTTGATATTCACTTTCTTAGTGTCCCGTCTGACCATCAGTGACGCTTTAAATTTTTCTTCCATTGTGCTTGTTTCTAATCTTTTAATTAGTTTATGCATTCATACATTCTAATTTAATATTGAGATATATTCTAATGATAACAGACGAAATAAATATAAAAAACACTATAACATTCATTCCTTTGTAATAGTACCATATTAAGCCTGTTTTCATTTCATATTTTCCATAATTCGAACATTTCTAATGGTCCCGATGAGTTCGAATTAACGAGAGCCGACTGTATATGGAAATCCTTGTTTCTAACTCTAATTGTCGATCAGTCATAATGAAACTTTCAATCATTCTCCATCATTCAAAAATTACTCTTATGATATATAATAGTAAAATTTCTGATTATGCATAATCTCTGATTATAAAATTACGAAAGACAAAAAAACATTACAAGTAATATTATCATATTCTAATATCTATTTATCCGTTTTTACAACGCAAATTATTTTTCTGTATCAACTAATTCAACTTTTTTTATTTATTTATTGAAATTACATCCTCTCTACCCTAATAACATTGTGTCGATATATGTTTATATGGACTATCGAAAGTCGGCATATAACTGAGAAAGATGCAGAAAAGAAGCCATGTATAAGTGAGGGATTATTGTATTTGCATGCTTTTTTTTTCATCCTTTAGCGAACAAATGCCTCAGCCCTGAAAAGTCCGCCATTTAACGTTTTTTTTTTTTTTTTTTCATAACAAATGAAACTTTTTTTTTTTTGCGATTTCATGAGAGCTAAAAAAATAAAACATGTATAATAGAAAAAAAAAAAAAAAAAAAAAAAAAAAAAAATAAGCGAAAGCAAAATATGCACGCATATTTTGCGGGGAAAAATAAAATTTTTGCAAAGTAAAAAAGCTTATCTCCTATAATAAGGACTTTATTTTAAAATTGTGTTCGAACTACAAACAATATTCTTAACTATGTAAATAACAGTTTAAAACTAGATTTAAAAAATATGAAATCAGTGACCTAAAAAATGAAATATGAGCATTTATATATAACAGAGGTTCCCAAACTTTCTTGATACGCGACCCATTTTTCAGTGAAAAAAATTTTCGCAACCCACTTTTCAGTGAAAAAAAAAATCGCGATCAGCCTAAAATAAAGTTGTATATCAGAATAGCAATTTTTGTGCGATCTCTATACGCTCAGCTAACATATCCTAGGAAAAATGTTAATTTTCATATGGAAGATACATTGCCGACAAAAACAAGAATCGGTAATCTCAACGTATGTAAGTGAATAGTAATTGAAACAAAGCACAAACTACAAAGATGGTTAAAAATACGTTTAATTATTATGAAAACATAACTTTATAATCAAAGAGATTTCTCGTACTGATGTTTACCAATATGAGAACATAAATTATCATGCGGTTTGTCTCAGTACTTGTCTTTCAAAAACTGAAAAGTAGAAAAAGCATGTTCTCATAAGCACGTAGTGTTGAATTTCATCAAGGACCTCAAAGCTAATTTAAATATTTTTGGATATTCTGTTCGTATATTAATCTAAAAGGCCTTGCAATATTATTTCCTATTGGAATTGTGATATCTTTCTAAACAGATGAAATAAAAGATATATTTTGATGACAAACCTCGATTGTTTAGTGACCCACCAAAACAACTGCCGCGGCCCACCAGGGGTCGCGATCCATAGATTGGGAACCGCTGGTCTTTAATATAGAAGTTTCTCATTATATCGCGTCACGCTATTTTTTTTTTTTTTTTTTTTATCTACGACTGCCAAAAGAAAAATAAACTTTTCTGCACATTATAAGTAACTTTGATGCAGGATAGCATGTATTAAATTCAATTCTCTGTTTATATTTAAGGGGCTACTTCAGTCAAATGAAAAGACCCGTTCGCTAATGCTAATCCTATGGAAGAAATTTATAAAGATATCCCGGTTGCATTTTGATTTTTTTTTTTTTTTTTTTTTTTTTTTTTTTGGGACAGCTGAGATTGATTTGAATGCAGGCTGTTTTTTTACTTTTTCGATTTTGGTTGCAAATATTTTTTATGACGGTGCTTTCGTTTTCCAAACCGGTTCCAAAAATGAAAGCGTCCTCATAAAAAATATATGTAAACAAAATCAAAAAAAAAAAAAAAAAAAAAAAAAAAAAAAGTAAACAAGGGTCTACATACAGATCGATCTCAGCTATCCAATGCAAAACAAATCATTTAAAAATATTGATATGCAACCGAGATATCATTATAAATTTCTTCCATAGGTTAACATTAGCGAAAAGGTCCATTTATTTGACTGAAGTAGCCCCTTAACTGCTTCCCCAACGCGTTTTCGCCAATCATAATTTGCGCGTACCACGTATGGGCATCCATATTGCAATCATGATTTATTATTCTCACCGTATTTTTTTTATTGTAAATTTTGCATTATTTAATCCGAGCATTTTTCCAATTCAATTAAGGTAAAAATTTTTGTTTTGAAAAACCGGTGATAAAATATTAAAAATTCTGTAAAAGACATGAAAAAAAAGGCATTATTTGAAAGTTTTTAAAAATATATATTAATCAGTTAAATAGTTAAAAAAAATAGCATGTGTGTTAACTGTCGTTGCGAAGATAACTATAGAGTTGTCATTCGCAGATTATTATATATATTTTTCTTTTTTTCACCTCTTCCATCTCTTGACATGTGCGATATAATGAGGTTTTTTGCATGTGATTTTCTTTCACTCATATTAAAAACAAATTTTGAAATGATTTATATTAATTATAGAGAAAAAAAAATAAAAATCATACAAATAGCTCAAAAACAAAAAGAGAACTGTAAACGTTTGAATTAAAATTGTAATTTAAAAAAAATCATGCTAATGGAAAAGTCAAATTGTAGAACTGCAAAGTAAACAAGATTCAAGAATTATAAATGTGATGAAGTAAAGTCAGACATCACATCTCTTAAAAATTCATGCCCGAAATTCTTCACCTTCCTCTTTTAAAAACTAATTTAGAAACTTGGAGTAGTTGGTGAAAAAGAAATGGAAAAGAGAGAGCAAACGAAGAACTCGCATTTCAATTTTATTTTTGGCTCTCTGCGTCTATTTTTTTTCATTCCTGGTCTAGACTAGAAGTCTAAATGTCAGGATATATTTGGCAACCCAACTATTGAAAAAATATATATATATAAATCATTCAGTTCATTTGCTTCACATGGATTGCGTCATTAGCTATAAATGGGCGTGTCGAAAGTCTAAATGCCTGCCAATAAGAATACTGTGAGTGGGCGTGACCAGGCAAAAATCCACGCTTGGAAGAGCACGTGATTAACAAGATTCATAGTTTTTATTTTATTTTATTTCATTTTTTTTTATTTCACTTCACCCTCTGTTCCACAAAAACAACTGAATAAAGGTGATTGAATTTCTTTTGTAAGGTATACATATGAAGAATAATATATTTGATGCTTGCTGACCAATGGCCAAAGAAGAAAAGCCCAGTGCTTAGTTCAATGGCAGCAAGAATTAAGTAATGAGATTTAGATTTACGACCACCGATTACATATTTTTTTGAAGCTAATCATCAATATTTGAAGCCAATATTTAAAGACTAAAGCTGAAATGACGTAGACAAGTGTTCTTCAGTGCAGGATTTTTAGGCTAAACAATTCTTTGGAATAATGAAAGAGAAAAACTCAAACAACAGGTATAACTGCCTGTCACAGGAAATAAGTTTGTATATGTAATTTTCGACTTGTTTTAAGTACTATTAGCTGAAATAGATATTAAACTGTTGATATTCTTTTATACGTGTAAATCAAATTTTGTAAATGAAGTCAAAATTCACCGGGTTTTATAACAGAAGATATTTAAATTTTTATTTTTTCCCTTTTAATGAGAAAATGGCAGCATAAAGATACAGCACGCATTTTTTCCTTTTTTTCCTCTGCTTTAAATAGAAATGGAGTACTTACTCCTGCTGCCACGATTAAAAAAGAGGTATTAAAAGCTACAAAAAAAAAAAAATAATAATATTTAAAATACAAATTAAGATATAATTTTTAAACAAATTTCATTTAAAAAGTACGTTTTTTTCCTACACGATGGTGTAAAAATTGAAAATGTGCCACATTAAGAAGATTCAAAACTTTTAGTAGAAAAAATTGCAATACCGAAATTCATTTAAAATTTTAGTGTTGCCATGTGCAAAATGACGTATGCGTTATGCACAGATACGTTTGGCTTTTATAATATAGATACACTGAAAATTTTGTAATAGTTTTATTCTAATATTTTTTATTTTATTTATTTTTATGTTAAGTGCACCACAGGAAAACATTAATGCTGGTAATGTGATCCCTTAGAAAATCTGTTTGAGAAGACTTGAAATTATCTTTCACATTTTTTACTACTTTGAAACACAAGATCTTCACAAAATTTCTCTCTAAAAAAGACATTTCAGAAAAAAAAATAATCTCCAAATTGAATCTTTCACAAATGCAATGATTAAAGAAAAAAAAAAAAAAAGAAATATCTCATGCCATATAACAGTTAAATTTTATCAAGCTGTATACATGTATGAAGAACCATATTAAAAATGTTTAAATAGGAACCTAAATAGAGTAATAATTTCTAATTCACAAATTCCGATTATATTTTGTTCAAGTATATATATTCGGCCGATCTAGTTAAGATAAAAAAAATACTCCTTTTTCAAACGATGTATTTTTGTTTGGCAGATTATCAGCCTATATTTTTATGTATAAAATATATTGAAAGGATTTTTAAATAAAAATTAACACAAAAGATTTTATGCGATTTCTAGGCTGAAAAATAAATTTAATTTATCGCAAAAACATTATGTAATTATGTACTATATCTATTTGAAATAAATGAAATTTAGTTAATTATTATCTCAAGTACCATAATTAATACCCAATTAAATAAGTTCCCTGCGTGTCTAAGTGAAAAATGGAGAACCCCAAGATAAAGAGAAATAGCCCAGTTTATTAAAATACCCTCTTCAACGTAGATCCTTAATGAAGCGACAGTCCTTTGTTCGCATAAAACAACTGTAGAGCTGATTTTTGTGTTCGATGAAGCATTGTTTCTGTGCTTCAATTTACCAGAGCTAATGCGCGTGCTATTATCTTAGCCTGACTACAAAAGGATAAAAATATTTTTCCCATCGAAAAGTGGGAATTTTCAATTATTATTTTTACTTAATTAAGCCGAAACGTCTGGGTAAAGATGCTTTTGTAAATAGCTTGGTTTTATTACACATAATTAAAATAAGAAAGGAACTATTAATATTTATACTGTCACATTAAATAATAATTAACTCCCATTTGTACCATCTTCTGTTGTGTAGAAAAGCTAAGTTTTACAACCTGATTTAATAAGAAATGTTTAAGAGTTATATTCAGAAACACATTCGGATTATGCACTCAAATACAGTTAGGTTTCGAAGTGTATAGTAGTGTATAGAATCAGCATATATCGAAAACGAAAAAAAAAAAAAAAAAAAAAACTAGAATGAGACAGGAAATTCTTGTCAGGCTGAAGATTCCAAGGGTGAAGAAGGGAGATCCTGACCACCCACTTTGGTCTGTTTACTGTCTAAACTTATTCCTGCAATTTTGGGATTTATTCTGTCCATTTCTGCGAACACGAATCTGGGGTCAAAAACCTTCCAAATAGAGGGATTTGCTTTGATTTTTGCCGTTAACTTCTGTTAAGCGCTGCAGGAAACATTTTCATATTTGAGGGGTAATCGTCTATTTTAAAGAATACTGTGTAACCACTTAAACTGATTAATATTTGAAAAAAAAAAAAAAAAACTTTCAATCAATATATATATATATATTTTTTTTTTCATGTCTTTTACAAATTTTTTAATCTTTTATCACCAGTATTTCGAAGCAGAAATTTTTAGTCTAATAAATCAGAAAAAAAAAGTTCAGATAAGTAATGCAAAATTGTCAATAAAATTCTATTGGGGTGAATAACAAATTAGGATTGAAGTATGGATGCCGTACGTGATACGGGCAAATCATGATTGGCGAAAGCACACGGATTCGGTTGGGTAGTTTTTGCTTTGTTATGTGCGGACAGACGGATGGACTAAACGACGAATATAGGTGCTAAGTATTTACATAATTACGAACGCACCTAAAAGTGTTTTGTTTTTTATTTGGATTTTCAAGGGTATTACAAATAAATAAATAAATAAATAAATAAGTAAAAAGAGAGACAAAGAAATAATCGGTGATTAATAACTGATACTAAGGAATATATTTCCTTTATTTTGATTTCAAATCATCCAAATATAATCTCTAATCAACAGAAGATAAAAAATTTGATATTTTCATCCTTTTAAAAATTTAATCCTATGAACAAATTATTAGTGTTTTAATAGTTCATAGTTCAAAAATTTTAGACAAATATGTATTAAAATAAATAATAAAACCACAGTAGCGTTTAACATTAATCGTTTCACCATAAATCAACGATGCACAAAATTGTTCAACAAAACAAACAAAAATTTCTAATATCTAAAAATCCTCAAAATCTTAGTACATACTTCACAATATTATTTCGGAATTATAAGGCTAATTTGAAAACTTAAAAATTGAAATTGAAATTATCTGTTAGAAACTGAGGAAAAGTTCTCATTTTCCATTTAAATTTTCAAAGGCGCTAAACTATAAAAGAAATAACCAAGAGAGAGGAATTTTTCAAGAGGTTCGTCTCTGAAGTTTGTGTAGCGTTGCCATAGAAACAACACAGCGGCCATTTTCAGCGTCTGAAATCGACCGGAACCTAACACCCGAAGCAGACAATAATTTTTACGTACTAGTCCCCTCCCTAATAATTCATTGTGCCTACCCCCGTGACCATTATGTTTCCTTACCCCCCGCCATGACACGAAGGGGATGCCCCATTCTACGTATTTTTGTCTTTTTTTAATGGGCGATAAATTGCGATAATGACACACACAAAGATCTTCGGATACGCGCCATTTTTTTTCAACGCGCAACGCTGTTTTTTTATTTTTACCGTCGTTTTATTTTCCAATTTTTTTTTTTTTTTTTTTTTTTTTTTTTTCAATAAAGGTTTCTTAAGGAAGAGAAGTTAAGTACCAGAAGAATGCGTTGACAGATTTTATTATGGCTCTAGAGTATCAGGAAGTGGTTGTTTTTCTGATTTTTGAGGGATTCGAATGAACATTTGATTTAGAGAATTGAGAAGATAGTGGGAGAAAAGGAAGCGGATGCAATCATAAACTGGGGCCTAACTTTCCTCCCTGTCTATGCAATGTTGCTATTTTCCTCTAAAAATTTTTTGTAAATGTTACGTTTAATTTATTTATTTATTCAATTATCATACATATACATTCTCTTACGTTGTGCCAGGGGCTTGCAAAGAGAAGATTGCACCCAGGGTAAAGTTAGATTTGGCATCCCCCCTCCCAACTTTTTCTTGTGACAGGCCAAAAATGACGTTGGCAGTATAAATTTGGCGCCCCCAAAATTTCCGTGCTCAGGGCGACCATCCCCTTCGCTCCCTTCCCCCTTTCGCACGTCGATGCTTGGAGCGAAAATGAGACTGAATTTTTATCTTTCCATTTCAAAAACCACAGCGGCGAATCTCAGTGATCACATTCTTTAAATAGTTTTTGGTTTATTGTGTTTATGAATGTAAAAATATACTTTAAATTATATTGCATAAAAATATCGCTAAAATACAATTAAACAAATTTTGGTTTATGGTGTTAGGAATACAAGAACATAATTTAGATGAAATCACGCGAAAACATCGCTAAAATATGTCCTCAAAGTCAGTGGCGCCAATTTTTGAAAAATATTGGGTTGGCTCAAAAATATTGGGTGGGGTCAAATATTTTTGTAAAATGCTATTTTTTTTTTTTTTTTTTTTTTTTTTTTCTTTGAAGGGTTGATAGATAATGAAAGATGAGAAATTTCAATCAAGCTATCATGTTTTAATAAATTTGAAATTGCATTAAATTATACTGTCATGCGTTTTTCCTTATAAACAAACTGATGTTTATTGTAATATCATGAACATGACTACAAATTAAATTGGCAGAAAGTTAAACATAAAGTAAAGCATTTCAGTCATTTGGGATTTATATGGGTATCAGTCGAAGAAGTAAAACACATGGTCACTGGCAAAATAAGAAAGAAAAATGACTAATAAAATAATAATGAAATAAACAACTAGAATAATGAAAATTGTGTACGCCATGATTCAAAACTATTAGGTGGGCTCGGGCCCATATAAGTTGGCGCCACTGCTCAAAGTAATTTTTAGTTTATGGTGTTAAGAAATAGACTATCATAATTCAATTCAGTCATTTAAATCAATATCACTAAAATACATTAAGTAGTTTTTGGCTTATGGTCGTCACGAATTACCAAAACATGATTTAAATCCAATCATACAAAAATATCGCTGTAATGTATTTCTTAAACATTTTCATGTTTCTTATGTTTCCGTATACAAAAATTTACTTTTAAATTAAATCAAACAAAAATATCGCTATAATGCATTCCAAAATAATTACGAACGATAAAATCTGAGATGAAACCAAAAGTAAAAAGTTGAAAATGCGCTGTTTTTGTTTTGAAATATAAGTATCATTAACATTTTCAAATCCAATTTTGCACCTCGAAAACTGTCAACAACAGTAAAAAATGTTAATAAAAATATTCTATGCAGAATTTAAAATCCTGTCTATTTAATACCTCTGGGTAATATTCAAGCTATCAAAAAAATCCTCAGAATTAGCTTTCTCGGGAAAAACATCAAACACAGTTTTCTTTTTCAATTTCTTGTGCTATGTATTTACATAAATGAAGCTGATTCAGCATACCATTAAGCCACTTTTTTTGCCCAACAAATTCGGTTAACTTATCTCAACACATCAATTTTTCTAAATTATGTATATAGAAAAGTTTATGATGCAATATATATGCTGCATTAGAATCCTAGCGTTTAAATTTACTTCCGCGAAATAGTCTCACATAAATTGACTGCGAGATTTTTCTTCTTGCATTAAAAAAGTATTTTTATTTTATTTAGAAAAAATAGTATAATTTCAGATTTGTAATATGTATTAATTTATTAATATTTATTTGCCAAAAATTAAAAATGTTTATTGTTTTATCCAGAATAAAAATACAGTTTCAGACTTGTAATGCAATACTAATTTATTAATATTTATTTGAAGAAAATTAAAAATATTTATTATTTTATTCAGACAAAAATCGTACAGTTTCAGATTTGTAATATAATATTAATTTATTAGTATTTATTTGCCAAAAATTAAAAATGTTTATTGTTTTATCCAGAATAAAAATATAGTTTCAGATTAGTAATACAATATTAATTTATTAATATTTATTTGAAGAAAATTAAAAATATTTACTATTTTATTCAGATAAAAATCGAGCACTTTCAGATTTGTAATTTAATATTTATTTATTAATATTTATTTTCCGAAAGTTAAAAATATTTATTATTTAATTCAGAAAAAAATCGCACAATTTCGGATTTGTAATATACCATTAATTTATTAAAATTTATTTACCAAAAATGAATTAAAAAAATTACTTTGAATCATTATTTTTAACTTATAAAACATAGCCATTTTTTAATAAAATAAAAAAATTATTACATGGATAAATGTAAAATTAATAAATTAACATGTAAATTAATAAAATGTAAAGCTGTGTCATATAAATAATTTGTGATATTAATTATGTAATCGCAATGTAATATAAATTAATAGAAAAATATTAATATTTATTACAATAATTAATCCGTAATAACAAATTAATATGTAAAAAGAAAGTTGTTCTTATTTCCAAAATATTATGACAAATTAATACATTTAACAAAATAATTTTTTGATCATTGTGTGCAAATTTTATGTTGTTACGTTTCATTTGTATGTTTTATTTACATTTAACTTGTGAACCATAGCAGATTTTTAATAAAATAGAAAATAGTTATAAGGATAAATGTAAAATTAATGAAGTAAACTTGTAAATTAATGTAATTTAAAGTTATATCATGTAATTAATCTATGGTTTTAATTATGTAATAGTAATATAGTATAAATTAATATGAAGATTTTAATGTTTATTGCAATAATTAATCCGTAATAAACAAATTAATATGTAAAAAATTTGTTATAAATTCAAAAAATATTATGACAAATTTATATATTTAACGAATTTTTTTTTCTTAACATTGTGCTGTATGGAAAATTTATGTTGAACATGTTGTGCCTTATTTTTATGTTTTAATTATTTTAACTTATGAACACTAGCTGTTTTTTAATAATATAGAAAACAATTGTATCGATAAATGAAAAATAATTAAATTAATATGCAAATTAATATTATGTAAAAATATATGCTTCCATTAGTCTGTCATATTAATTATATAATAGTATTGCAATATAAATTAATATGAAAATATTAATTTTTATTCCAATAATTAATCTATGATAAGCAAATTAATCTGTAAAAAAGAAAGTTATTATTATTTCACAAAATAGTATAATAAGTTAATAAATTTAACGGTAACATAAAAAATTCATGTAACAGAATCGGTTACATGAATTTTTGCTGTTACCCGTTACATGAAAAGTTGTAGGAATCCCAATTTTCCCGAAACAGTTTAGTAACTTTACAGATTTTTTTTTCAGTGTAATTTACGGTGAACTGAATGGTTACTCAAATATGTTTTGATTTTCTATGGAGAAGATTGGTATCAATTTCAACAATGAATATTTGTTGAAAAGTACTATGCCGAGGAACTATGGCGAAACAGAATATTGCATAATTTGGTAATGAATGTAAGGTAACCGCCTACGTTTGAAATGTCAATTCGCAATTAGTGTTACACTCTTTCGAACATAATAAAACTGATATGCGTCTATGAGGTATATACTAAGATAAACATTCTGTACAAGCTGTGGCGCAAGTAATATTTGTTATTAATTAACAGGGCTACACAAAAGTAATCCATTACGTAACGGTATAGGTATAGGGGGAAACATCGTTATTAATATAAACTATTTCACATTTTATGAAATTTATATACGATGTTGAAGTTCACTACAAGTTACTTCGCGTATAATAAAAAACGGATAGTATTTACATAGACACACGAAAGATTTCGGATATTATACTCTATCAGAAGTACTGTACTGTTCCATCAACATCTGAATATTTTAAAAAATATATATAATACGAACACACCTCATTTGCTATGCTTGACGTGGAATTTCCAACTTATTATGACATACCAGTAGCATTTTCTAGATCAAAGTTTATATTTACAGACATTTTTACTTACTTTTCAAAACACATTTGCACATATGCGTGTGTTATTCTTTCATGTAAGAACCTGTGAAATTCGACATTGTTGCAAAAAAGTAACGTGGTAAAATAAAATGGATTTACTATTTATAGTATTATATTCTTGTTGTAAATTTTTCATGTATTATATCTGGAAAAGTATTTCTGTGAAGTATCATAGGAGTGGAATAATCGTTTTCTTGCGTGAGAAGTGTGTATACGTATAGAAATAACACTACCTCAATTTTTTAGTGCTGGGATAGTCTTGGATATTGTTCTTAAGACACCTTTAAAACGTAATTTTCGATCAAAATATCGATTTTTCATTTATACAATAATATTAAAATCGTCTAGTTTAATTTGTCAAATTCTTCTTTAAAAAAGTGTCTGTATCTTAATTATAACCAAAGTTACAGCTGTTACAGCTTTTGAACTAAATTTATTATTTTTTTTTTAAAGCTTTTTCCTCTAAATGAAGTTTTTTTTAGATTTTAATTACATGCAAAACATCTTAAAACAAAGAATTATGCATAAAATGCCACTGTACTTCTTTTGCAAATGTCTTTTGAAAGAATGGACTGCACTCATGATAATATATTAAATAGTTTTATATTTACACTGGTATAACTAGCAAACTTGAGACAAAGTTTGAGAATTTTTCCTATTAGTACTTTAACTGCCATATCATCTGAGATAGAAATGCAATTATAATGTATGTAAAGACTGTTATTCTGTTTATTATGCAATTTACAAAATGTTAGTACATTGTTTATTTTTGAGTTACCATGTTTTGCACCAATGTCAAATTTGATATAATTTTGACTATTTTTCACTTTAAAAAATTATTTCTGAGTAAGTGCCAAAATTTATATATACATTTTTAAAGTAAATGTCATTATGAAAAATGGATGAAGAGAGAAAATTTCACAATTTTCAAAAAATCGCTTACGAAAGAATGCGGATACCTTAAGGGACAATAGACATTAAAAACCCAATCCCACTAGTTTTAGTGCATTCATTTGAAAATTAGTAGACTTGTTAGTGGCAAGCTCAAACGGTTATATTAAAAATTATATGATAATGATAAAATAGTAGAAAAAAATTAAATCATTCATTTTTTTAATTTTCAAGATAACGAAAAATTGTAATATTTAATATGTTCCATTCGCATTTCTTTTGCATAAAATACGACACTATTTATTTACGAGAAACTTTTTATATATTAAAATGCAAGTTAGCGTAAATTGTAACAATTCATAGGATATATAAATAGAAAAAAAATATTTTGGTAATTATGCTTCATTTTTCCAAAAATATAGCTACATATTTTCATATTTACATAAATTTCAACATTAAAATATTCCTGAAATGTAACTTTTCAAGCTAACTGTTACTTATTATTGTACAGAGACTATAAATTATAAATTTAAAAAGTGGAAATTGCACGTCAAACGTAACAAATGGAGTGCTTTCGTACTATGAAAAAGTTTTTAAAATATTCAGATCTTGGTAGAATAGTATACAGTACGTCGGATACAGTATACTGGCTGAAATCTTTTGTGTGTAGCTGTAAATACAATCTACTATACATTATACAGGAAGTAACTTGGAGTAAACCTCAGCAACGTATATCAATTTCTTAAAATGTGATATAGTTCAATAGTATTAAAACGCGCTCCAAATAGTGTTTCTTCCTATAACATTGACCAATGGAATACTTTTATATGGTCCTGTAAATTACTAACGAATATTCTTTGGATGACTAAGATTGTGCAGATCGCATTTTTAGCACATACTTTTTAAATGCATATCAATTCTGTTATGTTCGAAAAAGTATAACACCATTAAAAATCACTTGAAACTGTTTTTTCTCGTTTACGGTTGTGTAACAGAATGCTTTTGGGTGTCCCTGTAATTAAACTATACATCCGATTTTCATAAAATTTGAAATGACTCGACAAATTCATGCAACAAATATGTATTTTAACTTTCAAACTAATTGGTTCGGTAATTTTTAATCTGTTACATGCGGATAGAAGGACACACGGAACGATGACTGCACTGTAAAAAAAAAAAAAAAAAAATATGTAAAGGTACTAAACATTTTCTAGGAAACTGGGATTCCAAGAAATTTTAATGTAACGATAACAGGAAAAATTCATTTAACCGATTCTGAAACTTGAATTTTTGTTGTTAGCGTTACAGGAAAAGTTCTTGGAATCCCAGTTTCCTACAAAATGTTTAGTACCTTTACAAAAATTTTTTTACAGTGTACAGGTGCTTACGTATTTACATAATTACGAACGCACCTAAAAAGAAACATAAGAAAAGAATTTTGTAAACGTGGTTCTACTATTCTTAAATATGTTCTATGAGAGTTGTTACTAACATTCACAATTCTTTTTTTCCATTAATGGTTTTTAACTAGTAATGAAGATAATGAATGATTTTTAAATTCGAATGAATCATTTGATTATATGTGCAAAAGTACAGTTGAACCTCTTAAAGCGAACACATTCCGTTCCTATTAAGGATCGCTTCGAGATGTGGTCTCTTAATGAAAGTTATGTTTCATTCTAGATTTTAATTGTTGAATAAAGGCAACAATTAATGTTAGTACATTGAAAAAAAAAAAAAAAAAAACTGTAATCTTACAGATGAAAAGTTGCCGAAATCTGTATACTTACTAACATTTTACCTGTGCAACTTTCAAGGAAAGATGTAAATCTACAGAATTAATTTTTGTAAAGCTACAGAAATGTGTAACATTACAAACAAATCTACGAAAATTACCGTAACCTTACTAATATTTTATCAGTAACTTGGGCTGTAGTTACATAAAAAATTCTTGGAATCCTAGTTTCATAAAAAATTCTTTGTAACCTTACAGAAATTTTGATTTTAAGTGCAAATCTGTACCTGTTACATGCACATTTACTGTTGCCGTTACATAAAAATTTCTAGGAATCCCAGTTTCCTCGAAAATTTTTAGTAACTTTACAGATTTTTTTTCTTTTTTTTTTTACAGTGTGAAATTTATTTTTTTACAAAGAAAAAAAAACTTAAGCATCAAAACATAAGTGAATTACTGCAGAGTTTAAAAAATGAATAAATATATGTTTTCTTTGAATTTATGGCTTTATCTTTCATAACTTTTATTTCAAAGTACTTTCAAAGTTCAGTAAATAAATGCTTTTTTTTTTTTTTTTTTTTTTTTTTTTTTTGGACTTTCTTAAATACATTTTAAAGAAGTTTTAGTTTACACACTGTAAAAAAAATGTAAAGTTACTAAACTTTTCCTAGGAATCTGGGATAGAACTTTTATGTAAAACAAACAGCAAAAATCCATGCAACCTATTTAGTAACATGAATTTTTCCTGTTACTGTTACATAAAAAGTTGAAGGAATCCCAGTTTCCTTGAAAATGTTTAGTAACTTTACATTTTTTTTTTTTTTTTTTTTTTTTTTTTTACAATGTACAAAGTAAAAAATCTATAAAATTTATTTATTTTTTAGCTTATTGCTAATTTTTTAAAGCAAAACAATCTCATTAACAATTAGGATTTATGCCTATTTATTAGTTTTCATAATTTTGTATTACATATTAATAGCCAATTTCTAGAAAGGAAGATTATTTGACTACACTCTAAAGAAAAGAAAAATTGGAAAATTACAAAATTTTTTCTAGTAGAATTATATTCCAAGAACGTTTTAAGCAATGACAAAAATAAAAATTCATGTAACAGATACAGATTTGCACCTTGAATAAATTTTTTTTAAGGTTACTAAAAAATTTTTTGGAAAATCGGATTCGTAGAACTTTTTTAAGTAACAGTAACGAATATTACATATAAAATTTAAATAAAATTAACAAAATTTTAGTAAATTCTTTTGTAAAGTTACAGATGTCTCTAGTTTAGCTTACAAGTTTAGTAGATTGACATTATTTTCTTGTACAGTGTATATATAAAATTTTAGTAAACATAACAGATTTCAGTAAATTTAGATTAATAAGATTACAAGGTTTTTTTTACAGTGCACTTTCTCGCAACCTTTCATTTATTTCTGTATAATTTAACGAATTATCTTTTTTTTTTTTTTTTTACTCAATATGCTCAATTCTTACTTCAAATGCCGAAATGATAAACTTATTATTATTCACATTATGCTAAAAATTCAAATAGATTTTTTTTAAATAATTCTTTATTACCTAATAATTTTTACAATCTTTAATATTTATTTATAATGATTTTTTGACAAGATTAATTACTATGTTTTATCATCCTCACATTTCTTTAATTATTGAACCATTTTTCATATTACTAAGAAATTCCCACTTCAAATATCGAGGAATATAATTATCAGAATTGAAGTTTGATTCGGTCTTAGAAAATAAAAAGCAAAAAGTCTTAAGTAAACACTAGAAAAACAAGGAGAAAAACCAAAAAATCTTGATATCAAATCGCATGAGTATTTTAAATGAACCCCATTTTTCCTTTGATTGAGTTATGCCTGTTTCTAAATATAGTTATGAAAACAAATTAATGATGAAACAAATTTTTCTACAATTAAAGTTCCATGCTCTTAATACGTTTGGTAAGCAGAAAAATTTAATTTTTGTGAGATTAATGAAATTTCTGGTTTCAGCTGAATAAAAGGAAAAAAAAAAACTATTGCGTGTCGTCTGATATTTCGAGAAAATGTCTTTATTAATATTTTTTTCGCAAATTATGGTTGTTAATGACTGCATTTTTTTTTTCAACTTTTCTCACAGAATAAAATGAAAGCTATTTCTACCGAGAGTAATGAATAATATAACAGTTGTTTATGGAGTAAGGATATAATTAGACGCGTTTTGCAGATAATAAGAATAAAAATTGCTTTAATTTCAACTCTTTTGTTCATAAATAAGTTATAAAGCAAAGAAAAAAATACTAGAGAAGAATTAAACGCCAAACTTAGAGAAAATTAAGTGGTTGTACATCGCTTTAATTTTCCCTAGGAAGTTAATTAGAAGATTTATACTCGTTTATATTCGAAAATAATTCGATGGAGGTTGAGTGAAACATTAATTGAATTTTAACGACATATTTAATCATCTATAAGAGGAAAAACTATACATATTTAAATTGCATCAATTAATCATTGTGTAGTTTTTAATATCGATGATACATTTTTATTTCTTACATATCGTTTTTAATAAAAGAACATGATAATTCGAAAAACTGCGTTTTTATATTTAAATATGAGAACGATTAATAATACAGTTCAAGCTCATTATTTCAAATTCTCGGAGATAGAGAAAAAAGCTCGAAATTTCCTTTGAATTATTTTATTCTAAAAAAGCAAATTACTTTACATATTATCTCCAACAAAAAGTACTTATTTAATATTATACAATTAAGTATTACTTCACTAGTTTCATTTTAGATGGCTTTTACATTGTTTATTCCTTTCAGGTCTTGTGTACATGTCTTTTAAGGTTGTTCTTAAATTAAAAAGGGCAACTTTGTAACATAAGTTTTAATTCATTTTTCTTCGGAAATGCATGAAACTAGCAAGTGTTGTTATTCAGAAACTATCTAACTGCACTCATTTCTCTGTTTTTGTGCAAACACTATAGGTATTTCAGAACAAGCCACCAAAAATGATGTCTTGAACCGCATTTTCCGACGAAAGTAGAAAAACCAGTCAATGAAAGATAGAAAGTTGCGTGATCACGTGATCAAAATGGCTTGTAACTCGGTAGGTAATTTGATGATCATAAAATGGAAAACTGAGTTCGATTCAAAAATGCTTACATAGCCAGATTATCCAATTTTATATATTTCCATTAAAAAATGCATTTGTAAATGTGTCAAAACGTTTTTGCTTATTGAGCAGAGCAGTCGAGAACAGCCTTAATGGAGTATTATTTTGTTTTAAGAAATATTTTTGCTACTACTTACATGCAGTAATGTTAGTATATGTTTATGCCTTTACTATATTACTTTCATTTCTATTTAGACATTTAGTAATAATAATTTTTATTATTATTCGCTTTATTCTCTTTGCACCGTTTGCGATTCTTTTATTTTAAACATATATTCCATTCTTTAAATTTAAAATAATGCTTCTTTTACTTCTCCTGAAAAAGTATTTCACAAAACGAAACGAAATCTATCTTTATACATCTCTTTTGAATGTGATGTGAAGTTATTCACACTGCTGTTAACTATATTTCGCAAAAAAAAAAAAAATATTCTAGTATTATTCACTGAGGTGTTATTAAATTCTTCTCATCTGTGTCCAAATTGTATGTTAACAGCTTTTTATAATCACGAAACTGTTCTTTTTCGAGCCAAACTATCGCCACACTTGTATTATTCACTTCTACTATAAATATATTAAATATGATATCAATTTGTAAAATTAGCGTTGTCTTGTAAGGATAATGGTTCTCTTACTTCTCCTGAAAAAATATTTCATCGAACGAAACGAAATCTAACTCTATACATCTGTTTTGAATATGAAGTAAAGTTAATCACTCTGCTATTAACTATACGAAGTGGATCCCGTCGAAATTCGACGAAAAAAAATATTTATGAAGGAACTGTTACATTGACTTATAATAAACCTTCGAAATTACTTACAATAAAAAATGCATTTAATATTTGTTTGTCTAACTCTCATACACATATTATTTTAACCTAAAGTTAACAAAATAGTATTTCTATGAAACTCAGTTGTCCGAATCATTAAAATTAAATTTTAATCGTAATGTAAGCAATAAAATATAATAAAGATCTGTTAATATGACAAAGTTATTAATTATGGATCTTATGCTTGGTATTCCAAATAGAAAAACTGCAAAATTTATTCCACTTTTTTATTCACTTAATCATTGAAATTTTCCCCCGTGAAATCTAAATCCGACATGTGAAAAAGTGAAGGTAAATGAGAAAATGGCAACATAAAAAACACAGTTATTTGCTTTTTTCAGCTTTCCCCCCCTTTGCTTTTAATAGAAATGGAGTTCTTCTGTTGCCACAATCAGAAAAACGGTATTAAAAACTACAAAAAAAAAAATTAATATCTCAAAAATAAATTAAGGTGCAATTTTCAAACAAATATCATTTAAAAACACACATTTTTCCCTATACGATGGTGCAAAATTTGAAAATGTGGGATGTTTGGAAGTTAAAAAATTCCCAGTATCAAAAATTGCAAAACCGAAATTTCATTTCAAATTTCAACTTGCCATTCGCAAAATGACGTATGCGTTATGCACAGACACGTTTGGCCATTATAATATAGATTTAGCAAAAATCACTCGTGTTATTAAATTCAGTAAAATTTGTTTAAGTCGGAATCGATCGAAACGGAAAAACTTTCGGTAGTAAAGCCAATTGTGCATTCATAATAAAACCACAGAGTATACGCTCTAAGCGCTGGACGCGCAAGACAGAGGGTATACTCTAGATTGTATACACTATAGTTTATTTATTTATTTTTCAGAAACCGAGGCTACACGGTATTTCCGAAAGAAAAAAAAAATCTAGAAGGTATACGGCGTATACCCCCCCGTATGTCCTCCACTACACTCCTGAGTAAGATAATATTCTGCAATAGACAAATTTTACTCTATGTCTATAAATTTGCAGGGACTTGAAAGTATTTCCGAGTTAGACAGATTTCTGTCTTACACAATGATATAAATTTCTAATTTATTCAACAAATAAGGGAATTTCAAAAGCATTATTTCATACAAGGAAAAGAAATCAGATTTCCTATCTCTATTTTAAATATCAGGACACAATACTAAATTAATAAATACTTTAATTTTATTATTTTTCCGGCACAAACATGCTCGTATATTTATTTATTCCCAGCTGTATCACTGTGTAAATATAGATAGCGAAAAACCCTAATTTCCGGCCGACTGCTTCTAATAACAAGCCCAATTCAAAAATAGAAACTGGCAGGTGTTACGTCACGGATTGCGTCACCGTCTCTGCGTGGGAGGTCGCATTTACGTTGCCAGGTTACGAAATCCTTTGATTTCTCTCTGATGACTTAATTCAGTGGTCGGTGCCTTAAAGAAGTCGACTTTTTACGTCAAGTGAGCAAGGCAAACATCAGTAAAGAGACAAAGGGATTATAGGGATAAAACCGAATAGCCTTCGATGATCATCTTCGGCAAGTGTAGGATTTGCGATTCGGTTTTCGATGACAACTGATGAATGAATAATCAGGAAATATCAAGATTCCTTTATTTTTTAATCATCTGAGATAAACCAGGTGATTTAAATTACCAACTTGCACAGAACTTGAGGGTAGGGGGTGGGGTGTAAAAGAAAAAGAAGGGGGAAAAAACATACATATACACATCTGTAGCTAAATTAAATATGCATATCATATCTACATCAAATATGCATATCATATATACATACATATTTCTGTTTAAGGAAGAGTACATCCGTTTATGGAACATTTTCGCAAAATTTTTCAAAACAACTTTTATTTGTCGTTATTTGTTCAGCTGAGAAATCATTTATTTTTAATTTTACATTTATAATTTTAAAAAAAGTGAAATTTTAATAAGCAGAAATTATGCTTAAAATAAATAAATAAATAAATAAATCCATCCATTGCACAATTTGCGGTTTTTCTATTTATTTATTTATTTATTTGTGTGTGTGTGTGTCTAAATACCGAAAGAAAAATCTTTTAATAATGTTCCATTCTCAAGAGTTTTATTACCGTATATACTCGCGTATAAGTCGACCCTCCCCCCCCCCCCCATTCTTCAGCAAAATTTTGAAAAAAAAAATGAATTTTCATTATAAGTTGAAATACATTTTTGGTAATATGCTGAAAAATCAATAATAATAATAATAATAATAATAATAATAAATTCTCATTAAATTAGTAAGTTTAGGTATTTATTTATTTATTTATTTGTACATTTCTAATCAGTTTTTTTTTTCATTCAACTTTTTAAAGCTGTTTACTTATGTAAAACCGTAGAAGCTTAAACAATTTCGAAACTCAAGGTATGAATGCAAATTATAAAGCAAGAAAAGCATGTACAATGTAAAATAGATAAATAAATAAATAAATAAATTGCAAATTTACTAAATTTTTTCTAGGAACCTGGGATTCTGAAAACTTTTCATGTAACTCTAACAGCAAAAATTTATGCAACCGATTTATAGAATTTTTTTTTTTTTTTTTTTTTTTTTTTTTTTTTTTTTTTTACAGTGCATGACTAAACTTTCAAGACTCTTTCATGTGATCACTTAAGACCCCTGTCCCTGGCCGAGGAAACGCTCGCGAGATAATGCTATTCCTATGGGGAAGCATTTTTCTAATAACTGTTTCGCATTTTGACATTTTTGAATATTTTTTTTTGCATTGGATAGCTGAGGTGCATGCCGACAGCGCACCTTTTTTACTTTTTCGATTTTGGTTGCATATATATATTTTTTTAAAGCACTTTCAGTTTCGAAACTGGTTTTGAAAGTGAAACTAACTTTGTAAAAAATATCTGCAACCAAAATCGAAAAAGTAAAAAAGGTGCGCTGTCGGCATGCATCTCAGCTATCCAATGCAAAAAAAAAATATTCAAAAATGTTAAAATGCGAAAGAGTTATTACAAAAATGCTTTCCCATAGGAATAGCATTAGCTTGCGAGCGTTTCTTCGAGCGAGGACAGGGGCCTTACTGCAGCTGTAGGGGCCTTACTGCAGCCAAGCTGCAGCTGTAGCAGAAAAATTTTAAGGCGAACTGCAGAAGTATTTCTAATACTCTTTGTGAAACTTCTAGTATAACAAGGGTCATTCCATGGTAAACTTACGTTACATTTAGAACAATTTACTGCACTAATTTTAGTAATATAACTAAAAAATATTAAAATGTAAAATTAACATGATTTGTCAATGAAACCAGTAAGGATTAATTTGGATGAAAATTACCTAAAAAAATGATAACGAAAATTACACTTTATATGATAGCTTATATTCCATTTTTATTAATTGCAGTTACCATAATAAATATAGCTACCAAAATTTAAGAAATAACATTAAAATTAGGTAATTTTCATCTTAATTGATCGCAATCTTATCTTTACTTTAACTTAAAATTGAAAGGAAAATTAAAAAAAAAACCTAAGATACATTTTTTATCATTTTCATTAGTAATTGTTATAGCATTTATAATAAAATGAAATTACTTACTTTTTTGTTGATTTTGCTTCAATAATAGTTATTAGTGTTGCGTCAATAATAAACAATACATTGGTTTTAAAATAAATAAAAATCGGAAACGAGCTTTTAAATCAACGTTATTTTCTGATTTAAATTACTAATTTTCTTATCCTTAATAAATAAATAAATAAATAAAACCGAAATAATTAAAAATAAAGTAAAAATTACTATAACTGTTGTTACGGTTGTTATTAAGAACTAGTATCTTAAAGAGATTTTATAATTCTACTTAGGGTAATATGCTTTGCCTTTAAATATAAATTGCTCCCTTCACAAAAACAATTTAATTTTTTTTATTTATTTATTCCAATGATTCATCAATCAAAAAACTCTTTGATGGTATTTAACGTATGAGGTAAAAAGAAAAAACGAATCAATTTCAATTACTTTTAATTTTAAAACAAATTACTCATAAAGTACTTAATGCAAAATAATCCCATTTTTTTCTCCTCTCTTTTTTTTTTAACCTAAGCACTTTTTGCAAAATAAAATAAAATAAAAACTGTTATAAACAATAGTTTTTACGTTAATTCCATTGCAATTTTTCTATGCACGATCAATATAATATCATAAACGAAAGCATTAGGGATTCTTTTAGATAAAAAATGGGAACAACATAAACAAGTAAACAAATAATGAAAAAATAAAGAGAAGTGGAAAAGAAGGGGAAAAGCAACAACAAAAAACAGAAATTTTTCAGATTTTTTTTTAATGAAGAAAGAAAAATTAACACATGTATAAACCTTTATGAATGATTTATTTTCTGGTTTTGTTTTGTTTTAAAAGTACTATTGTTCATCCCAGTTAATTGCCATATTATATAACCAGTGTTTATTTCCTATAAATATTTCCCGAGTCAATAAAAATAGGCGTGTCTACCCTCTAATCGCCGTTTTTGCGAAAAATTCTGTTTTTGTTTTTATTACTTTAAATTAAAACTCAAACATCAAGGATTCCAAAAATGCCTTCGTTTGGTTCAGCGATAATTCGAAGGAAAGTTGTAGTCCAAAATACACTGTAAAAAAATCTGTTAAATTTACGGCAAAAACTACTGACAACAATTTTGCCAGTAGTTTTTGCCGCAAAAATTGCAGTAAAATTAATTGTAAATTTTTGGTTATTAAATCTAATTTAACTGCAATTTTTACGGCAAAAACTGCTGGCAACATTGCTGACAGCAGTTTTTCCCGTAAATTTAACAGATTTTTTTTTAAAGTGTGTATAAGCCTTTATACATAAAGTTTTATGTCATATTAAAAGCTTAATTTGCGTTTTCTGGAAAACTCTGTTATTTATTGTTTACGTTTACTAAAAATCTCATTTCTTAAAAAGTTTTTAAGATAGCGAAATATATTTGGCCACAAAGTTTTAGTCATCTACACTGAAAAGAAAAAAAGATCTGCAAAGTTACTAAACTTTTTTTTAGGAAACTAAGATTCCAAGAACTTTTTACGTATAACAATGACAGCAAAAATTCGTGTAACCCTTTCCTATACATGATTTTTTCCTGTTACCGTTGAATCACGGAAAAAAGCGTCCAGGAAAAAAGTGTCCCCGGAAAAAAAGTCCCGGAAAAAAGCGTCCCCGGAAAAAAGCGCACCGGAAAAAAGCGTCCCTTTTTATAAATCACATATTTAAATAAGTCTGATAATAGAACACATGGTTAATCTTAGAATATAAACACTAGAATGAGACGGTTTTATGAAATTTAAGTCTTTACTCTATCGGGACTCAGATGGGCGGGGGGGGGGGGGGCTTTAAAAGTTATCTCAAAACCTGTCATTGCTTTAATGAAAAAAAAAATTGTAAGGTACGAAGAACTAGATAATAAACTTTAGGTACTTAAATGATTTTTTTAAAATTCAGTCTCCCTTGTTCTCCTGTGGAGTGGGGCGGGGGGAGGGGAGAGGGTATCTACAAACTTTGAAATATATCTCTTATATTTATTTTTTTAATATTATTTATAATTTGATTATTTTTATTGTAAAATTACACATTAATATTTTATTATATTTTATATTACATTTATATATTTATATTTATATAACATATAACATAATATATAATAATAACTATATTAATATAATATAATAATAATACAGAATAAAAAATTTATACTAAATAAGTAATAAATTAATAATACATAAATATAAATTAAATATAAAATTAAAAATAAATGTAATTAAATATTAAAAATTATACTTATTAACAAAAGTTTATTTAAAAATGATAATATTTTATTAACTCATAGTAAATCAATAAAAATAAATGTATTAATAAATAAAATTAAATATTAAAAATCTAGTTTCATCAACAAGAATTAATTTTTAAAATGATAATATTTTATTAACTTATAGGACATAATAAAAATAAGTGTATAAATATATAAAATTAAATATTAAAAAATCTACACATTAACAAGAATTTATTTAAAAAATGATATTTTATCACCCGCCATTACTGATAGTATCGTCATATACCTCCAGCAATCTCGCTACGTATCCCCAAGGGTACGCGTATTAAAAGTTGGGAACCGCTGTCCTACGAGAATGATATAAATGAGACATTTGTTGCCACTTTAGTTTTTATCATTTATTTATCCACAAGTTCAATATTTATCAATTCCTTGTCACTTTTTTCTGATCACTTTTTGCGCTCTTGTTTTTCCAGTCACTTTTTTCCCTAAATTCTAAAAAGCATTCCGAAAAAATGTTATCGTCTAAAGCAGTGATAGATTTGGAGTTTGTAGGCTCAACCCCCCTCCCCCCCCCCCCCCCACCGCCTCGACAGAAGAACAAGGGTGGCTGAATGAAAAATATATATATGAGTTGATATTACTATGAGTTAATAAAATATTATCATTTTTAAATAAATTTTTGTTATTGAGTATAATATTTAATATTTAATAATATTTATTTGTACATTTTTTTATTTTTTTTATTTAATTTTATATTTAATTTATAATTATGTATTATTTATTTATTATAAAATATTTATTATTATTAATTATGATTATTATTATTAATCTATTAATTATATTATTAATTATTTACAATTAATATATTATATTAATATATTAATAATTAATATGTATTATATAAGCATAAATATATAATATAAAATGTAATAAAATATTAATATGTAATTTGATAATAATAATAAAAATAATAATCATATAATATATAAATTAATTATGTATAATTTAAATTATAAATAATATAAAAAACAATGTAAGAGTTTGAGTAAATTCAGAGTTTGTAGACAATCGCCCTCTCCCCATCCCCCCCCCCCCCCAACCACCACCACAGAAGAACAAGGGAGACTGAATTTTAAAAAACCATTTAAGTACCGAGTGTTTATTATTTTATTTTTCGTATCCTACAATTTTTTTTTTCATTGAGGCAATAGCAGGTTTTGAGATAACTTTTAAAGCCCTCCCCCCCACCTTCGCCCATCTCAGTCCCGAGAGAGCAAGGATGCTCAAATTTCATAAAACCGTCTCACTCTAGTGTTTATATTCTAAGATTAACCATGTGTACTATTATCAGACCTATTTAAATATGTGATTTGTAAAAAGGGACGCTTTTTTCCGGTGCGCTTTTTTCCAGGGACGCTTTTTTCCGGGGACGCTTTTTTCCGGGGCGCTTTTTTCCGTGCGCTTTTTTCCGGTGCGCTTTTTTCCGCCTACCGTTACTGTTACATAAAAAGTTCTTGAAATCCCAGTTTCTTAGAAAAAATTTAGTAATTTTACGCATTTTTTAAGAATTGTGCATTGGTATGTTATGAAACAAAATTCCGCTTTTAAGTATGCCTACATAAATTTAAAAGCAATTTTTTTTTTAATTGAGAAATACACATAAAAAAAAATCATGCTTTGCAAACAAAATTTGGATATGTAAGTAAATTTAAGAGCTACTGCAAATCCTTTGTCTCATAACACATGTAAATGGTTTGCTAATAAATTGTCAACCCCCCCCCCTCCCCGAAATATATTAAATAGCTATTACAGAAGATTTGGCATAAACGCAATTTTTTGCTAAAATTTGACACAATACCGAGTTAAGTTAATTAAAACTCCATTCAAAATTCAGTTGAATTTATAGTTTCACTTCCTGTTTTAACTAAAAACAACGTGTGTAATAACAATTTCATATTTTTCAAAACAAGAGCACCGAAGACAGGCACATAACCTAAACTGGAGAATAACGACAAATAGTTGAAATCTGAAAAAAATATCTTAGATGTGGTCACTTAGAAAGTATTTAAGAATAATTCAAAATGTTTAGCTTTTTTCAATCCCCAAAATATCATAGCTGGTATTTTTATGCTGAAAGCACCTCTGTTATTAACTGGTTAATTCTTTTCCGTTCAATAAATTGAAAATAGCGGATTCACACCACTATTATTTAAATAAAATATTCGTAAAAGTTCGTCTAAATATTTCTGCCTTTCAATAGTAACAAAATTTTCTTAAAAATAATAGTGGTGTCAAAAAGCTTTAAATGATGCAATAAGCAAATTCGTCTTGCCCGAACGGCAAACCAGTTAACCCTTTCCGGCACGGGTAAGTTCTGTTTGTAAAATAAGAAATTATCAACTGACACCGGAATTCACAAACGAATTTTTTAGATACTTTGAATTCCTTAATTTAAGCTTTTATTGTAAAAGCAAAATTTTACTAAAATATTATTGATACCTATTGCAAGTTTGGAATTAAAATTAGGTATCCCAGACCGGGCACAGTGTGCCGGAAAGGGTTAAGGGGTTAATGCATACTATTTACTTAGACAATTACTTGAATTAAAGTTTCGCTTTTTACCTGTCACAAGCTTTCAGCAATCCAACCACTTTTAAAAGGTAGCATAGCATGTTCAGAAAATCTAATAAATAAAAAATTATGGACGATTAGAAAAATAAATTTTTTAATTGTAGAGAATACAATTACAGAGTACAACAGAGAGTTGTACAGAGGTTGTATAGAGAGTACAACTTACAGAGATGAGATTTCTGCGTTTATCCTCACCAGCATGTTATTACAGGGAATGGTATTCGATTTAATCGGAACATTTTTCCCGATTTAATAGAGCGACATTTTTTTTTCCTAAGAAAATAATGGTGAGTAAGAACGCGGTAATCTGTTCCCTAAAGCTACATGATAAAAAATAACAATAAATTATTATAACATGGTTATCATTTCTGAAATATTTTAAATTAAAATAATTCAAATGTTTTGAAAATAAGAGTTAAAAATAGTAACGACAAAGATAAAATGATAAAGTATTTTCTTTAAAAATCCCTGTCGGCTTGGCCTATAGGCGGAAGTAGATTTCGAAGAGTGCTCATTTCAAAAACAAAAAATAAAATATGATTAGAGATAAACCCAGTTTAACAATTTTCTTTGGCCGCTTTTGAAAAATATTTAATTTATTTTTATGTAAGAACTGGTTTTTATCAAAATCATCTTAAGCAAAATTCGGCTCAAATGCCCATTTTGACAACATATTTTGAAATATAGTCTATATATATTTAACCTTTATGAAAAAATTGACCAATACGTAAATTATATAGTTCCTAAATAACAAAAAACTGTCAATTGGATGCTTTTGAGAGCAAAATCGAATTTAAAAATGAGTCATAAAATAACCAATTTGTTATTTGAATTCATCCTCAATTCTTAAATCATGATCGCTTTGGGAAATTTCGTGCGAAGTGCTCACTTTGAAAGCTTTAAATATATATATATTTAACCTTTATGAAAAAACTGACCAATACGGCTTATTACACAGTTCCTAAATAACAAATAACTGTCAATGGAATGCGTTTGAAAGCAAAATTGAATTTAAAAATCAGTCATAAAATAACCAATTTGTTATTTTAATACCTCAATTTTTAATAACTCACCTAACTTTTTAATACCTCAATATTTTTCCTCAATTCTTAAATCATGATCGCTTTGGGAAATTTTGTGCGAAATGCCTACTTTGACTGCTTTTTAAATATATATATTTAGCCTTTATCAAAAAATCGACGAATTCTCACATTATATAGTGCCTAACTAATAAAAAACTGTCAATTGAATGCGTTTGAGAGCAAAATTGATTTTCATCCTTTATCAAAAAATCAACGAATTCTCACATTATATAGTTCCTAAATAACAAAAAACTGTCAATTGAATGCGTTCGAGAGCAAAATTGAATTTAAAAATGAGTCATAAAATAAACAATTTGTTATTTGAATACAACCTCAATTCTTTAATCATGATGGATTTGGGAAATTTTGTGCGAAGTGCCCATTTTGGCAGCCTTTTTTGAAATATATTTTGCCTTTATAAAAAAAAACTGGCCAATCCGTCACATTATATAGTTCCTATATAAGAGGACCTGTAAATTGGATGCGTTTGAGAACAAAATTGCATTTAAAAATGACTCAGAAAAAACGCAATTTGTTATACTTCCACAATTTTTCAATCACTATTACTTAGGGAAATTCTATTCAAAATACCCTTTTTGGCAGACTTTTTTGAAATATATTCTACCTTTATCAAAACACTGGCCAATATATCACATTATATAGTTCCTAAATAAGAGGATCTGCCATTTGGATGCGTTTAAAATCAAAAATGAATTTAAAAATGAGTCAGAATATAAGCTGTTTGGATTTCAGGTTTTATCTCAAACTTCAATTTTTGTTTAATTTATTTTTGATATAAGAATTGGTCCTATGAAAAACTTGTTAATATAAAAGTTGTAGATATTATTGAGAAGATGTAAAATAAATTTAATTAGATTTGATTGCTTAAGAATTGAGTAAGTTATGGATTTTTTTCTTTTTCCTCCCCCCTTTTTCTTTTCGTTTGAAATTTTTTTCATCGGTAAAAATTGGTCCCATCAAAAGCTTGTAACTACAAAAGTTTTAGATGATGTTGAGTACATTTATACAAAATTTAGTTGGATTTGATATCTTGAGAATTGACGAAGTTATGATTTTTTTTTCTCCCAAAAACCCTGTTTTTTTCGCCCTCTGAGCCCACTTTTAACTTTATCAAAAATCTGTTAAGCATAAATTTTTAGCCCATTTTTAGAAGTTATATAAACTTTAAACGGATTCGATATCCATTTTAATTAGGAAGTTACCGCGTTTTTTCGGTTTTCACAAAAACCCTCCCTATTTCCACCCCCTTGGTCCGATTGTGTGCCCATTAACGAACTCGACCGAGATTTTATGCCCCTTGATTTTATGTAAAAATTTGAAGAAAATCTGAGCATAATTATGAAAGTTATCGTGTCTAGAAGAAGGTGAAATATATATATATATATATATATATAATACCATTAAAAGTAGACAAGATTCACCAACGGATTTTATCAATAAAACAATAAACCAAAACGAAGAATTAAATTGAATTATAGTAAACAATATTAACCATTTGAAATTAACCATTGAATTTAATAACTTATAGCACATTGAACATGGAAGGAAAAAAAGAATAATATGAATACAATTGAAATTTGTAGAACCAAAGCAGAATCTTCAGGTCCCAAATACTTTGGAACTACAAATGGAGTGTGTGGTTTCATCTTCGTATTTGCCATGAAAAAGCAAAACAATACGAATTTGGGACTACCATCACACAAAAACCAAATTATTAAACAAGGAACAAAGATATTTTACAAAAAGGAGTTGAAAGTAAGTAAAAATAATAGTTATCCATAACAAACAATATATATATATATATATATATATATATATAGATAGATAGATAGATAGATAGATAGATAGATATAAACTTTTTTACTGATGGTAGTTTTGGGGTCTAGGAGTCATGATCGGTGTAGATCTGCAAAAAATTTTCAGAAATTCCAACATGGGAGAGAATGCAACAGGTAGTATTTCATACGAAATCTACCTAAAATATAGTTTGCAATTATATTTTTAGTATATAAAACTCATTTTATTGTATAAACCATTTTCTGTTAACCACATCTGTTTATGAAGTTATCTCTTCAATGAGATCATGTCAAGAAAAAAGCGTTTTTCTTTTCAAATCGAAGGGTTTACATTTGCTATGCGAAAACTTCATAAGTTGAAGTTAAACATGTTAAAGCGTTATTTTAAAGTATTTCATTTGCATCACAGTATTTATTTATTTATTTATTTATTTTGTTTGATTATTGTTGTTTTAATGTGACAATTTTAGATTTTTTTTTTTTTTTTTTAAATAAAACACAAATAAATAAAAGCAAAAAGTAGCATTAGTCTGAATTAACTCAAACTTCCAGTTCCACAATCAACCATCAATTGGAATCTTTCTGACCCCTTTAAAAGAAATTTTTTTAAACTTCAATTCATTCTTCAACTTTTAAATTCATTTTTTTCCCAAAAGAGAACATTCAATGTAAGGTACAAAAAAGACAAAAAGATATATTATGTCGTTGGCTTAAATAATAAACATGAAAACTTATCAGATAATTTACCGACATTTAACTGCAGGGTTTAACCAATGAGTTTGATTTTTATTTTACATTGATACATTGTTACAATTTTTAAATGCATAATAATCAACAAGTTATAAACTTATCAGAGAAAAACTATTAAGTTAGAAAAATTGGAAATGATAATATGAAACAAAAGCCGAAGAGATAAAGACATCTGCGTCGCACAAAAACTTATATAAGCATATAAAACTCTTTAAAAACAATTTTTTTAATGCCTAATTTATAAGAATTTTCAAATGCATATCTATTAAAAAATAACTTGGGGGATTTGTTTAGTTTTATTTTTGTCTTAGAAGAGTTGAGGAAATATTAACAATAAAAATAAAAATATATGGAAACTTGAACATGTGAACAGCAAATGATATTCGATTTTATATGACATGTTATTCCAAAAATTTTGCAAAAATTAAATTACGTAACAATGTCAACGGAATGCTGTTTTTTTTAAAGTAAGTTATGACGTAAATATTACTAGCAATTTAAATTGATAAGTACAATAAATAAATAAATTATAAGACAACACATGAAGGTACTACACACGGCCGGTGTATTTTTTATGCAACTATATACCAATCATTATTTAGTAAACTGAAAAAAAAAAAAAAATACAATAACAAGAATAACAGATTACAATGAATAAAATATTAATACAGGGTCGATTTATGTAGGGGCCAAGTGGGCAACTGCACCGGACCTCCCTTTTTAGTCCCCCTCCCCCCCCCATGAAACTAATCAGGATTTTTATTAAAAGGTGCAAAATGATTAAAATTATCCAAAAGTGACCAACATTCATGTATTTTGAAACATTTAGGAAGATAGTGTGGTATTCTTTCCCCTCTTTGGTTCCAGTATTTCATTCATTTATGCAAAAAACAAACGACATCATTAGAGAACTAACGATTAAAGTTTTATTATAACAACTTAGCTATTGCTTTCGAACGAAATTACACTGTTTAAAAAAAAAAAAATAAATAAATAAATAAATAAATAAATCTGTAAAGGTACTAAACATTTTCTAGGAAACTGGGATTCCAAGAATTTTTCATGTAACGGTAACAGGAAAAACCCATGTAATCGATTCTAAAACTTGAATTTTTGCTGTTACCGTTACAGGAAAAGATCTTGGAATCCTAGTTTCCTAGAAAATGTTTTGTACCTTCACAGAATTTTTTTACAGTGTATTTATTAATGTTTTCCACATAACGTGATAAGTCAAAATCATTCACTATGATAAATATGGGACATTTTCTTTTAAACATTTTATCACATACGCAGATAAGCAAAGTAAAAAGTTTGCAAAGTGATACTTCTGTCAATCAATCTATTATTTTTCTATAATTATCATACTACACTGTAAAAAAAAATCTGTAAAGGTACTAAACATTTTCTAGGAAACTGGGATTCCAAGAACTTTTCATGTAATGGTAACAAGAAAAATCCATGTAACCGATTCTGAAACTTGAATTTTTGCTGTTACCGTTACATGAAAAGTTCTTGGAATCCCAGTTTCCTAGAAAATGTTTAGCACCTTTACAGATTTTTTTTTTTTTTTTTTTTACAATGTAGTATTTCTTCATTTGTTCCCAACTGTTCTGCTCAACAAGCGCAAAATGTTTTGACACATTTACAAATTCATTTTTTAACAGAAAGATATAAAATTGGAAGGCCTGACAATGGAAAAGATTTCGAATCGAACTTTGTTTTCCATTTTATGATAATTAAATTACCTATCGAGTTATAAGCGTTTTCGATCATGCAATCATGCTTTGTTCTCCCTTTGTAGGACTGGTTTTCTGCTTTCGTCGGCAACTTTGGCGAATTATTTTGAAAACTCTATTGCGTTTACAGAAAAGAAAAAAAAAAAACTGAGTGAGATTAGATAGTTTTTGAACAACAATACTTGCTTGTTTCCTGCATTTCCGAACAAAAATAAATTAAAACTTGTGTCACAAAGTTGACCTTTTTCATTTAAGAACACCCTTAAAGTTGTGACTATCTTTTTTTAAAGCCCTGTACATAGATGTAAACTGTACAGGGTACAAAATTTATACATACATAAAATACGTATGGAGTTTAGTACTAACCACTTCTATATTATTCACAAGAATATTCTACAGATAGATTTAGGGAACCCACGCTGTAAAAAAAAAAAAAAATCTGTAAAGGTACTAAACTTTTTCTAGGAAACTGGGATTCCAAGAACTTTTCCTGTAACGGTAACAGCAAAAATCAGTTTCAGAATCGGTTACATGATTTTTTTCCTGTTATCTTTATATGAAAAGTTCTTGGAATAACAGTTTCCTAGATAATGTTTAATACCTTTACAGATTTTTTTTTTTTTTTTTTTTTTTTTTTTTTTTTTTTTTTTTACAGTGCAGTAGAATGATGCTTGCCCCGGGACCCTCCACATCCATAGTTGAACCCTGCATTGTCTGGCGTACTACTACTAGGAATTCCTTTTGATTGTTTATTCTTTTGCTTTAACAGTTACTTTTGTAATTATATGCATACAGTAATAATAATTTTCAACGTTTCAACATTCCACACTGCAAAAAAAAAATCTGTAAAGATACTAAACATTTTTTAGGAAACTGGGATTCCAAGAACTTTTCATGTAACGATAACAGGAATAATCCATGTAACCGATTCTAAAACTTGAGTTTTTGTTGTTACCGTTACATGAAAAGTTCTTGGAATCCCAGTTTCCTAGAAAATGTTTAGTACCTTTACAGATTTTTTTTTTACAGTGCAGGATGAAAGGCAAGAAATGAGTTACCTAGCTTGTAACCGGAGTTTGTGGATCTCGCATTAGGTTCACCAGCTGACCAGGACATATGGTCCTGGGACTATGGACTAGGGGCCATGGTCATTGCTGAAGATAGTTGATCACTGCAGGCCATAATCCTTAAGAATTAGAGCGCCGCAGAATTTAGTTTGGAAGTTTTAGGTAAATTGTTTTTTATATACGTCTAAACATTTATTATTAGGATTTCATTTATATTTAAGCATTTAGTAAATAATGATAATAATAATAAAAATAGTTAAAGAATTTAGCTACAAATGTAAACTTAATTACTAAACAAAAAGTAACAAAATTGTAATTTAACAAATCACAACGAAAAAATGGAAAATGATATTTTCAAAGACTAAAATTTTAAAGATTTATAAATAAATCTAAATTATTAATAATAATAAACACCATTTTTAAGATGATCATAAAGAGTCATATATTACGTACGCCATGCGTTAAACATTGATATTCCTAGGCGAATGATAAAATAACAGTAGTTTATAGATATAAAACTTTGACTGTTTAAAATTTTTGCATTTTTATTTGATGGAGTTAATCAGACTGACTTCTTAACGCCTCATATTATGCACTGTAAAAAAAAAGTACAGTTACTAAGATTTTTCTAGTAGATTTGTATTCCAAGATTTTTCATGTAACGGTAACAGGAAATCTCATGTAACCTTCCTCGATTACAAGAAATTTTGCTGTTATCGTTACATGGAAAGTTCTTGGAATACAAATCTACTAAAAAAATTTCCCTAACTTTTTTTTTTTTTTTTTTTTTTTTTTTTTTTTTTTTTACAGTGTGTACAACATGGATTAATATTCCTGGATACATCATAAACAAATTTTAAATGAAGTTTCAGTTTTACAATTTTCAGAACTTCAAATTTTTAAACTTCTAAACATCGCACATTTTAAATTTTTACACCGTTGCGTTAGGGGAAAAAAGGCACTTTTAAATGAAATTTGTTTGAAATCTTTATCACAATTTGTTTTCAAATTGTTCTTATTTTTTAAAAGTTTTTATTACTTTTTTGTCATTGTGGCAACAGAAGTATTCCATTTTTGGACATTAAACATGAAGCAACCAGAAAATGAATAAAATTTTAAAAAATGCAGAATTTAACCAATAAAAAGATTCAAATATACTTCAGATTTCCTAGTTCTCTGCCGAGGACAATAACTATTTTCCAAATAGTTAATAATAATATGTCATAATAAAAATTACTAAATAGCTTCGCACTCTTAGCGATTCTTTTATTCCAAATACATATTTCACTCTTTAAACTTAAAAAGAGGTTGCCTTTCCGAAGGAATGATTTTGGATTACAAAAAATATTTGAAATGTTTTTTGTCTGTTTAATGGTGTTGTAATGCGATACCATTACTGTGTCTTAAAGAAAAAAAATTCCCCGGGCTATTTCCATATGAAAAGCATGTAAAATCTTGTTAGATTTCAGTAAAATTTGTAAAATTTCAATAAACATTAACATGGTAATTCGATAACTATTTCTTATTTTATTAAAATAAAAGTATTTTTTAATTAAAGTTGAAAAAAACAATAATAATACGATCTGGCTCGAAATTATCGGCATGTTGAAATTTATGATTTCGCAATTTTTTACAGGAAAAATGAACCGCCTGTTATTTTACAAAACATTTGAAGTATAATATAAAAAGTGAAAAATATATATATATGTTACAGGACAAACCCGATTTTAGGCCAAACTAGATTGGCCTAGGCCATACTAGTCTATCCTAACGCCCATCGGATAAACTAGTTTTTCCTAGGCCAAACTAGTCTATCCTAATGCCCATCGGATAAACTAGTTTTTCCTAGGCCAAACTAGTCTATCCGAATGGCCATCGGATAGACTAGTTTTTCCTAGGCCAAACTAGTCTATCCCATCGGATAGACTAGATTTTCCTAGACCAAACTAGTTTGGCCGAACGGTCATTAGGATAAACTAATTTAGCCTGCTATTCATTGGTTCAACTAGTTTATCCTAGGCCGATCTAGATTGTCCTAGGCCAGTTGAATTTGGCGTGTTTTTATTGATCCCAAAGACCGCTTCGGCGCCAATCTTCTGGTTTAGCCTAGTCCAATCTAGTTTATCCTAGGACAATCTACTTTATCCTAGGCCAATTCCATTTGACGTGCTGTAATTAATGCCAACCATTGTTTGGCACGCTCAAAAAGAAAATAATTATTTCAAACTCAAATTTAATTTCTCAAAAATTAATCAAGTTTAAGCTCAAATTCAAAATGTTTCAAATGAATCCGCTCAGCTCAAACACATCTATTGAAATAAACGAAGTTCATTTAAAATTCATTCTTTTATTTATTTTACTTTCTCCTGTCTTTACAATAAGTGTTTGATTCGTGAAAATTTTTTAATTCCGGTTTTTGACGCATTTACACGTTTTAGTGGTCCGAGATTCCAAAAAACATGTTTTTCAAATTGTGAGTCTATGACTCTGTCTGACTGTCTGGGCCATAAATTTTGTAGGAACTGTAACTGAAGAACTAATGCACGAAATTTGATGCGGCATCCTTTTTCTTAAATATTTAACATTATGTTTATTATATTTCTAAAAGTTTCAAATAAGGGTAATATTTAATTAACAGATAAAACATTAAAAAAAGCTGAGCTTTAAAAAAAATCAAACGTCCTTTTACTCTACCCCCCCCCCCCCTCCCAATCCTACATGTTAGGTGTCATTTATGCTTTATTTAAGCTTTTTCTTATTTTTAAAAAGGGTCGGATATTTAGTTTTTTAATATGAACAATTTCGTGTGAAGTGATGCGTGGAAAAACCATTGTCTGTTACGAATAAAAAATCTTTTCATAAAACCAAAAGTTTTTATCCGATTGAAAAATTAATTCGCACTTCCTTTATATTTAACCTCTGAACCCCCCAAATTAATCAGGTAAACGCCTTATCAGAAGGAACCTACATAAAAAATTTGAAACAAATCGGTAAATTTTCCGTGAAAAATCTATTTACATAAATAAAGGGGGTTACCCCCCATTCCTCCTTTCTTTATACGTAAACAATGAACACCCAAAACTAATAATTGATGTGCCTAATCAAAATGATTTTATACCTAAAATTTTAATAAAATCTGATACTTTTGCATGAAAAACTGACTTATCTAAATTAAGGAGGGGAGGGGTGTGGATTAGCCTTTTTTTCTCCTCCCCTTATTCTTATCCAATGAATTCCTGAAACTAATCAGGGAAGCAGTTCGTTATCAGCATAAATCTATGTCCAAATTTGAAGCAAATCGGATATTTCTATCAGGAATTATTGCAATACGTACATACATATGTACATACGTACGTACATAAGTACATACATATGTACATGGTTACATACATACTAACAAAATCTGCGAGCACATTAGCTCACAGGCTTTGATAGTCTGTAAGATAAAATCGCATCAAATTGCATCGGCCTAGGATAAATTAGATCAAAACTAGAAAGTTGGCGCCGTGGCGTTCTTTAGATTCAATAAAATCACGCCAAATTGAATTGGCCGAGGACAATCTAGATCGGCCTAGGATAAACTAGTTCAAACCAATGAATAGCAGGCTAAACTAGCTTATCCTAATGACCGTTCGGCCAAACTAGTTTGGCCTAGGAAAATGTAGTCTATCTGATGGGCGTTCGAATAGACTAGTTTGGCCTAGGAAAAACTAGTCTATCCGATGGGCGTTCGGATAGACTAGTTTGGACTAGAAAAACTAGTTTATCCGATGGGCGTTAGGATAGACTAGTTTTGCCTAGGAAAAACTAGTTCATCCGATGGGCGTTAGGATAGACTAGTCTGGCCTAGGCCAATCTAGTTTGGCCTAAAATCGGGTTTGGCCTGTAACATATATATATATATATATATATATATATATATATATATATATATATATATATATATATATATATATATTTTTTTTTTTTTTTTTTTTTTTTTTTTTTTTTTTTTTTTTTAATGAGAAGATTTGAAGAAAAAATATATAATAATAAACAAACCGCAATGGTATTGTTTTGTTTTTTTATTTTCAACTAATAACAGAAAAGTGCTATTATTAAAATGCTTTCCATTGTTCGCCTCTTTTATACATGTAATTTATTCCGATATACCAATTTACTTCTGTTGTTCTTTTAATTATATTACAAATTGTCTTAAAATCATAAATTAAGTTTCGTTTTTAATCAGTGCAAAGAAAATTAATCATGATTTCACCAGTAATTTAATTTTTTTAAATGCAGAATGCAATTAAAAGTAATTAAATCAACGTCTAAATGAATGTTTACATCTTTCTAAACAGTAGTCATTTGTATTTTGTCTTCAAAAATTGCCTGTTTCATCAAATTATACTCCAAGATAATGTCATTTAATTAATAGCTATGTTTGAGATTTTAAATCAAGATTTTAAATTCTTAATTGGAATTTTAATTTTAAGGAGTTATCTAGGCTAAAAAAAAAAAAGGGCTAAAAACAAATTCGCCTCAAGCTCTCGAATGGGAAGTCGAAAAATATAAATATATATGTAATATTATCAGATTATTTTTCCTCAAATAATAAAGGCTGGCAAACCAACATTTCGAAAATCACATAATTCAGCCTTTTGGCAGTCATAATCAATCAGAAGAAACTATGATATAATACCATTGTGATTTTCCAAATAAGTTGTTAGATTAGGGGCCGTAAACAAATAATGTCACGCTTGTGGTGGTGATGGGGGGGGGGGGTCATGAAATTGTGACAGTTTGTAACGAGGAGGTGGGAGGAGGCAAGAAGAATTGTGACGTCATACATTTTGGTTAAAATAAATTCATTAAAAATCCCCAGATTAAATTTTGAAGTTATTTTAAAATTAAAGAATTTTTGTCCATAAAGTAAAGTTTTAAAAAGCCCCCAATATATTAAATTCCATTTCAAATTCCAAAATACTATTGTTTTGAATTTCTTTTTCATATTAATATTTTATTACTGTTCTATATTTATGTTTCTGTATATTTATTTTATTACTGTTCTATATTATTTTTTATTATATTTTAAAACTAAATAAAAGTTACTGGCATTTATGTAACGGTTTAATAATTATTAATTAATAAATTTGCTTCATTAATAAAGGATAAAGTGTTTTAAAAGAGATATTAAACAAAATCCTTTGTGTGATCTGCGATCATTCTTACCCACTTGCTTTACATGCTTAAAATGATGAGATTAACAATTCAGTAAATATTTTTAAAATCTGAGCCATTGAATCACAAAGGGCTAAATTTTTTATACTTGGTAACAATGAGTCATAGTAAGAACTTACCAAATAACAGCAAACTTATTCAAAACTATTAAATTCGCAATTTAAAAAAAATGTAGAAAAATGAATAATAAATACATGCGTACATTTTATTTAAACATCGCTAAAATTTTACTACAGCTCCTTTTATAAAGCGAATGTTTAAAAAAATTAAAATTTGCGGCGAAATTAGATAATCCAATTTGTTTTACTTAATTAACTTAACTGCTAAATAATATATTTTTTTACAATTTAATCAATTCTTCGTGTCTATCCGGAAAATACCTACTTTTAAGTGCTCTGAATAAAAAATCCTCTTAGAAGGGGGGGGGGGGGAGTTTATTACTCCTTTTCTACATAATTTCCTTTCTAAAGTAAAAACGAAAAATTTATTTATATAAGAATAATTATCTTTCTTTCTGCATGTTTAGTTGAATTTTTTATTTAAGGGTGTATTTCGATTCAAACTGCTTATTTTCCGATTTATTTTTAAATTTATTTTTGCTCTCATATGCATCAAACTGGCAAATTGTCTTATTTAGAAAGTACACAAGGTGCCGTGATTGTCAATTCTTTGATAAATGCAGAAAATATTGCAAAAAAAAAAAAAAAAAAATAAATAAATAAATAAATAAATAAATAAAAATAAATAAAAAAATAAATAAATAAATAAATAAATAAATAAAACGGCATTTTAAATCGATCTTTCCGAAGCGGGAGATCTGTGAACGAGAAAAAGGGTCATACTGAGAAGATAATTGTTCATAAATCAAATTCTAATGAAATGAGCGTAAAATGACATCACACAGCACCTTATACGTCTCTTCAAAAATCCCCTCAGCAAGTTTAATGTTTCTACTTTTAAAAATGAGTCTCAAATTGTATCAGAAAATTTCGAGCTGTTGAAGGTGGAAAAACGTTTTTTCGAATACACCCTTAAACATTTATTTTAAATAAATGAATGTTTAAACTTTTAATTAATTAATTACATTTTATTAATAAGTATAATTAAAAAAAATAGATTAGTTTCTTTATATGTAATATTGTTATTCCAAAAGCACTGAAATTTAATCAGAAAAGGAGAAAAAAAATATTAGTTTTGGGAGTGAATTTTTCAAATCTCTTCCATACTGTGGCTGATTAGTTAACGAACTAATCGGTTTAAGAATGTTTCGCGAGAGATTTTTATGTGTTCGGATAACGAAGACATGTTCGGTTAACGAACGTCTCACAAAACAATGTCAAGAAGAAGCAATACTGTGGTAAATTACCAACAAAAATGATGAAATAATGGAGACAAAAATGCAACTATCAACCTTAACTGTTTACAATTAATGTCGCAATTTAATTATAATTTTGTTTTTCCTATATTACAGCTTCAAATGTTTTAATTTATGCATACAAATTTAGAAAATAACAAAAAAAATATTTCTGCAGTTTTTTGGCTATTTTCATTTCGGTGTTAGCATTTTGGAACATGATTATTGATTGACAACCTAGTCAAATACAATAAATTATTTTCCGCAATATGCTATTGCATACTCTTCTTGAGTATTTTCTCGAATTCCAAAAACATTGAGATTCCTAGCGGTCAAATGAAAGTGATATAGAGAAAATGACAAAAGAAAATAATATATTTTTATGCAAACTAATAAATTTACATTTTCTTTATACCTGTGATAAATGCTTAAACATAATTTTTTTCAAAAGTTCAAAACAAACTTATATTTTATAGGAAAAATAAGGTACGTTGTCCTTATTTTTCCCATTTGGGAACATTGGCGTTTGTTCCCATATGTTCCCATTTGGGAACATTGGCGTTTAAACTGTTAAACGTTGGTTTAACTTTAAAGGGACTTAAGGAAGAGGAATTAATGAAGCATAAATGTTAACCCTGCTGAATTGTTCGGGTCTATTTCAACCTAAAAGCAATTTTCAGTTTTTGCGTCTTTGGCTTTTTGCACACCAAAATTATTTTAGAGAAATTATTGCTCTGTTTAATCGCTCAAATGTTCCAGTTAAATAAAAAAAAAACATTTTCAGAATTAAAATATTGGCAGGGAACTTGGAAGCTCTGCATATTTTGAAATAATGTACACACGAAAGGAACACCGCATTAATCACGTAATCACTTTGGAATGTACAACTGTTATTTATTGAACAACATACATATGAATTGAGTGCTCGATATGAAAGCTTGCTTATAAGTCATCGTCAATATACACGGACGATATAGTATAAGGAAATTTTACAACACACGAGAAATACAGCCGGGAGCTCCGCACAAAGAATGCGTTTAATGGAGCCAGTGGGATTCGAACCCACAACCTACTACGCTCACAAGCGATTAGCGGCGTGGTGTCTTAACCACTCGGCCACGGAAGCCTCATTAACAGGACAGGTTTTTCCACTGATTTCCTTTCAAACTCCAAATAACAAAATTCAATGTCTGACTTTTAAAGTAACGACAATTTGAAAAAAAAAAAAAAAAAAAGAAAGAAAAGAAATACAACACGGTGAAATATGTATAAAATTGTGATACATCCCATAATCTCACATTCAAGAATATTCAAGTACCATTATCATATGCAAGATATTTCATTTCTGATTTAAAAAAAAAAAAATAGAGAGAGGGGGGGGGGTAGGAAAGAGAGAGAAAAAGAAAGAAAACAATCTTGATGATTTACCTTTAGAGAACGGCAATAATTTATCTTTTGTTTTAACAATCGAAAACTACGTAAATTTAGTTACATGGCACCTAAATCTCACAGCTGCGATAAAAATTCTTCAAAAAAGCCTCCAGGCGATCCTGAAGTATTTCAGACACACTTGAAGTATCGATTCAATAAGATCTCCGTTTTGGTATTTCTGACAAAAGTTTTTCAGATTTTTCTTTTCATTTCTTTTCTTTTTTTTCAGACAAAAGAAGGAATTTTTTTTTCATATTTTTTATTTTAGCAGACGGAAAGGTTTAAATGTTAAAAAAGATTTCTCTAACAATTTTTCTTGTCAAAAGAATAAGACATAATGATCATGCAACGCAAAACATAAATTTTTGTTTGAAAAGGGATTTTTGTTTTCCAAATAGCCTAACAGAACAAAAATATGCAGTTATGGAAGGTATGTGATGATTATTGTTTTTTCAAACAAAAGCTTCTAAAATTAATATTCAATCCATGTAACTGACAGAACAATTCACAGTTAAATTAATGTACTCAAAGATATAACGGAGACGGGAGGAGGGGAGTAAAAAATAATTTCAGTAAATTAGAATGGACAATGTTTTTTGCTTAAACGATTAAACACTGACGTTCCATTTTCGCAAATCATGTTTGTGATGTTTTATTATTATTATTATTATTATTATTATTATTATTATTATTATTATTATTATTATTATTATTATTATTATTGCTAATATTCTTTTCAGCAAATTTATAACTACACATTGTATTTATGACTTTTATTTTTAAGCTTAAAAAAAATCAGCTCGGAGAATTTAAGCTTTAAAGAGGTGTTCTTAAAGAGTCAAAGTTACTTCTTATTTGTTAAAAATATCATTTTTCTAAATAGAAAAAACCAGTTGGATGTGCCAATCCCAAAACTTTCTTCTATCTCATACGTACATTTTAATATTTTAAAAAAATTGTTACCCATTTTAATGCTTTAATAATTTTAACTCAATGCCATATCAACTTTTATTTTTATCTTAAATTTCTGCTTCCGTCAATTAATCGGAGTAAAAACGAATTTCCGTCTCTGCACGAGCCGATGAACAATAGAATGGTAGGCAGATTTTTTTTTTCAAATTCAGGGAGGACCTACTTGCCTTACCAAAAAATAATCATATATTAAAAATTTAATTCAATTCTAGAATAACTTCATACACTTTTAGGTGGCGCAATATTGAAAATGGCATAAAATTCGCTATTGAAGCGCCCTCTTCTGGCGGATATTTTTCAAATTCAGGGAGGACCAACAAGCCATAGTCATACACTTACCCATAAAATTTGGTTCAATTCGATGCATAACTTCATACACTTTTGGTCGGTACAATATTGAAAATGGCACAAAAATCGCGATTGCAGCGCTCCCTTTCGGCGGGTTTTTTCAAATTCCGGGAGGATCAACTAGCCATAGTCATACACTTACCCATAAAATTTGGTTCAATTCGATGCATAACTTCATACACTTTAGTCGGTACAATATTGAAAATGGCACAAACATCGAGATTGCAGCACCCCCTTCCGGCGGAATAATTCAAAACTGAAGGAGGACCTGATTGCCACGGCCAAAAACATTCATAAAAAATTTGGTTCCATTCTATGCATAACTTCATACACTTTTTGATGGCAGAATGGCGACATACGGACACACACACGGGCACACGGACAGACAGACATTCTGCAAAAACATGTTTTTTGGAATCTCTGGCCCCTAAAATATGTAAATCCGTCAAAAACCGGAAGTAGAAAAAATTTCGATTACAATACTTTCTTCTATTGAACATAGAAGAAAGTAAAAAGAGAGAGAGAGATGTTGTTGGAACGGTACAAAGTGGTCATAACTACCCCCCTCCCCCCGGACCTTTAATAACACTAGAGAATTCACAATTGTTTATCCACTGATTTATTTATTTATTTTTTTTCAAATTTTAAACAACAAAATTCCATTTTTGTCTAAGTTATATGTAAAGTTATATATATACAATTTGGTAAAGTTATATATATACATATATTTTAATTACAACACTGTGAAATATGCATTAAATTTTGTTGCAGCCAATAATCTCATATTGAATATTCAAGTATCGTTATCATATGCAAAATACTTCATTTGAGAAAAAAAAGAGAAAAAAGAAAAGAAAACAATCTTGATGGTTTACCTTTAGAGAACGGCAATAATTTATCTTTTGTTTTAACAATCGAAAATGTACATACATTTGGTTACATGGCACCTAAATCTCGCAGCTGCGATAAAAATTCTTCAAAAAAGCCTCCAGGCGAATCCTCGAGTATTTCAGACACACTTGAAGTATCGGTTCAATAAGATCTCCATTTTAGTATTTCTGATAAAAGGTTTTCAGATTTTTTTCTTTTCTTTTCTTTTCTTTTCTTATTTTTCAGACAAAAGTAGGGTTTTTTTCATATTTTTATTTTAGCAGACGGAAAGGTTTAAATGTTAAAAAAGATTTCTCTAACAATTTTTCTTGCCAAACGAATAAGATATAATTATCATAGAACGCAAAACATAAATCTTTGTTTCTTGAAAAGGGATTTTTATTTTCCAAATAGCCTAACAGAACAAAAATATGAAATTATCGAAGATGTGTAATGTTTGTTGTTTTTCATACAAAAGCTTCCGAATTTAATACTGAGTCCATGTAACTGACAGAATAATTTAGTGTTAAATTAATGCGTTAAAATATATGAATGAGAAGAGGGAGACATGAATTTCAATAAATTGAAATGGGTCTTTTATGCTTAAGCCATAAAAGACTGGCGTTGCATTTTTGCAGCATCATGTTTGTGATGATTTTTTTATTGCTAATACTTTTTTCAACAAATTTATTTTTATATATTGTATTTATGACTTTTATTTTTAAACTTTTTTTAAAAAAATGAGAATTTAAATTTTAAAAAGGTGTTCTTAAAGCGACAAAGTTACTTGATGTGTATTTAAAATATCATTTTTCTAAATAGAAAAAAGTTAAAAAAAAAAAAGTTGAAAATGTACAAAGGGGTCATAATTACCTCTCCTGGCCCTGATCACTTTAAAAGGTACCATTTTTTTTCACTGAATTTTTTTTTAACTCCAAATAACAAAGTTCCATATTTGACTTTTAAAATTATATCAATCTTTAAAAAAATCACAACACTGTGAAATATGCATAAAATTTTGATGCATCTCATAATCTTATATTCAAGAAAATTCTAGAACCATTATCATATGCAAAATATTACATTTGTGAAAAAAAAAAAGAGAAAAAAGAAAAGAAAACAATCTCGATGGTTTACCTTTAGAGAACAGGAATAATTTATCTTTTGTTTCTAACAATCGAAAACGTACATACATTTGGTTACGTGGCACCTAAATCTCACAGCTGCGATGGAAATTTTTCAAAAAAGCCTCCAGGCGAATCCTGAAGTATTTCAGACACACTTCAAGTATCGATTCAATAAGATCTCCGTTTTGGTATTTTTGACAAAAGTTTTTCAGATTTTTCTTTTCATTTCTCTCTCTCTCTCTCTCTCTCTCTCTCTCTTTTTTTTTTTTTTTTTTTTTTTTTTGAGACAAAAGGATTTTTTTTTTTCATATTTTTTATTTTAGCAGACGGAAAGGTTTAAATGTTAAAAAAGATTTCTCTAACAATTTTTCTTGCCAAAAGAATCAGACATAATGATCATGCAACGCAAAACATAAATTTTTCTCTTTTGATAAGGGCTTTTTATTTTCCAAATAGCCTAACAGAACAAAAATATGTAGTTATGGAAGATATGTGATGATTATTGTTTTTTCAAACAAAAGCTTCTGAAATTAACATTCAATCCATGTAACTGACAGAATAATTTAGTGTTAAATTGATGTGTTAAAAGATATGAATGAGAGGGGGGAGGGGGTATAAATTTCAATAAGTTGGGATGGGCAGTGTTTTTTTGCTTAAGGGAATCAGGGAAACTTTTTAAAATAACTTTTATTTACTGAATTATTATTTTTTTTGTGGTGGTTAACCTTATTATTTGTAAATAAAATCCCATGAAAAAACTTCTCATATTGTTAAAAAAAATTTTAATTTAAAAATTTATTTAAAAAAGTGGAAGAATTTAACATCGTTATAACTCAAAATGTTATTTGTATAATTCGATTTTTTTATATTAAAATAAACAAAAGTATTCATATTTTAATTCTGATTCAATATTTTTAAAAATAATAATTTTTAAAAAAGTTAAAAATATTTAAAGTAAAAATTAAAAAAAAAGAAACATGTAAATTTTATTTAAAAAATCATATTTTCAAAAGTAAAGTGTTTTTTTTTTTTTTTTTTTTTTTTTTTTTTTTTTCAAATTTGCTGAATGAAAATTAAAGTAAAGTAACCAAAAAAAAATCACGTTTCAAGTTTGAAGCATTTATCTTTTACGGTTCTTGAGTTATAACATCTCACATTCAAGAAATTGTGAAAAAAACCATCATGAAAAGATTTTCCACATCGATTTTCCACAGGAAGTCATTTTCGTTGCAATCACTGCTTCAAAACTAGATTAAGAAAACAACCCAAAACGAAAAAAATAATATCCTTTTCTGATTAAGGTAGAAACATGATTTAAACGTCATTTTAAGCACCCCAGATCTTTATAATGTCTCCTCAAAGCCAGAAATTTTCTCTGGGAAAATTGCCTGAATTCAAAGCTGGAAAGCTGCACAATCTTAAAATGTAACTTTATAAGCCTCTGAAATTCAGAATTGTCAGTTTGTTACATTCTTTTTTATATAACATTTAAGGGGCTTTGCATATATAACGTTATTATTTGAGGGCAAAGGATTGGGGGGAGGAGGTTCTGACAAATGATATCGTAAGATATCTCAAAGGGGAGGGAGGGGGAATCGTCTTTTGATATCGATGTAATTTTTGATTCAATCAAAATTTTCTCCTTTTATTTCTAACATGGCCTTCTGTTCAAAATAAAGTGTTATCTTTTTTTAGTCAGTTATCTATTTTTATAAAAATACAAAGTTATTAAAATCCCTAAATTACTATAAAATTATATAATTACGAAATGTGGAATACCCTAGCATTTGATCTTCCTGTTCTTTTTAATATGTATATATATACATACATAATCACGGTTCCAGGAACCAACATGCGATGCATATTTGAAATAAAGCTTGTGTTTACTAATAAATACAAGAAAAAGAGAAAGAATGTTGTCCACTTGGTTTGTTGATAAGAATTTCTATTTACCCCTCACCCATCTTCCACTAGGCGCAAATGCAACAAGATTTTCTTATTGTTGAATGCATTATGTAACAAAAAACTGTTATAAAATACTTTTAAATAGTAACTATTTCTTTTAAGTGTTACTTGATATAAAGCGATGTGTTATTGACTTCTCTTCATTTGAATCAATAAAGTATGCGAGAAATAAATGTAACCAATTTTGTATATCACTTTAGACAAAAGAAATAAATTCCTAAAAATGAAAAAAAAAAGAACTTTGATAACAATATCATCACAAAGGGGGGAGGGGGTCGAGAGATTATAACATATAATATCGGAAGGGGGAAGGGAGTACAAAATTATACTAAAAGTTGATAACGTTATATTTGCACAGCCCCTATTGTATGTTACTGTGCATTTTCAATAGAGTATATTTTTTCAATTAATATTTTCTCCTTAAAAATCATCCTTTATTTTGTACAACTAAAAATAAAAAAAGGATGAACAATATTCCAGAAACATTCTTTACATTTACAGCACTAAAAATGAAAATTTCTTACGGTACCAATAGATTTATGTGTATACGAACAAATAAAGAAATATACTCTCCCGAACTTTCCTATTTCGTCAATTCACTTCCAATACTAAATTTAATAGCCGCGAGTAACACATAAATTTGAAAATATCGGCGGCCTAATCACCAACTACTCATAAACCTTGTAGTCTAAGAATTCAATAACAAGTTTACACGCAAAAAAGCAAATAAAACCATCAGTTCATGAAATTTGAAAGTATGCTCTGATAAAAACTAATAGATATTTGCAGTGAAGAATTCAAGATGTATCCAGGGCCGTAGCTAAGGGGGCGCTATGGTCGGCTCAGCCCCCTAAAATGTTTTGATCCTCTCCCCCCCCCCCCCCCCACCTGGAAAAAATTCCAAAGTCGCTCAATGAATTTCTGTTTCGAAAATTCAAATGAAATACTGTCAAAAATCTAATTTAGTTTTGAGACCCTTTCAGAGTTTTGAAAAATTACTACTAAATTGTATCTAAAATAAGTGTTTCAACAATCTTTCATCCTATTTGTACATATGAAGCTAACATGATGTTTAATTTTGCATCAGTTATATACTCAAAATTTTCATCATCATATAGTTTTCTTAGCATAAAATGAAGTTATTACAACAGTTATGTAAGAAACATAATACCTACAATGTGAATGTGCACTAATTTATCATTCTGCGTCAGAGAGAAAAAAAAACTGAGCCCCCTCCCCCCTATTGTTCACTTCTAGCTAAGGCCCTGGATGTATGACGGAGCATCGACCCCTTCCCCACTTTCGTAATATTTAAAAAATATATTTATTAACCACTTAACTGATCAATATTTTTGAAAAATGTGAGAATAATGAATTATGATTGGAGTATGGGTGTTCGTACGTGATACAGGCAAACCATGATCGGCAAAAGCACGTTGCCTGCACCACATGCGGACAAAACAGAGACAAATATGATCTTTTCAAGATGTAGATGCGAATAGTTTAGTTACAAAAGCAGAAATAATTAAAAAAAATAATGCTTACAACTATTCAATGCCTTTAAGGGTGTTCTTAAATGAAAAAGGGCAACTTTGTGACACATGCTTTAATTTATTTTTGTTCGAAAATGCATGAAAATAGCAACTGTTATTATTCAGAAACTGTCTAATTGCACTCAATTTTCTGTTTAAAAAAAAAAAAAAAAAAATAGATCTTTTATAATAAGCCTTCAAAGCTGACACTTTTCAACACATTTCCCGACGAAAGCAGAAAAACCGGTCGAAAAGCAGGACAAAAACGGTTGATCACATGATCGAAATAGCTTAGAACTGGATAGGTAATTTAACTATCATAAAATGGAAAACCAAGTTCGATTCAAAATCGCTTCCATAGTCAGGCATTCCAATTTTATAACTTTCTGTTAAAAAATGAATTTGAAAGTGTGTCAAAACCTTTTGCGCTTGCTGAGGGGAGCAGTTAAGAACATTCTTAATGGTGAAAAAGTGATCCTTCACCCCGTATCTATATAATGCCTCCCCAATGTAGAAATTTTCTCTCAGAAAATTGTCTGATTTCCACACTGGAAAGCTGCATAATCTTAAAATGTAGCTTTCTAAGACACTGAAATTCAGAACAATCAATCATTTTTCCTTAGATAACATATGATGTGTTTTTACTATGCGTTTTCAATAGAGTATATTTTTAACAACCAGCATTTTCTCCTTAAAAATCTTACTTTATTTCTATATATTATTTCCCTTAAAAATAAGAAAATGACGAATAATATTTCAGAACCATTCTTTACGTTTACGGCACTAAAAATGAAAATCTCTTACGGTACCAATAGATTCATGCGTATACGAACAAATAAAGAAACATACTCTCCCGAACTTTCCTATTTCGTCAATTCAGTTCCAATACTAAATTTAATAGCCGCGAGTAACACATTTGTACATTTCATTACGTCTTTCCTTCAACCTACTTCTTAGATAAATGTTCCGACGTCTGCGAGAAAGAAATACTTCAAGCGCAGAAACCGTTTTCTGGTATTGATTTTTTTTGAACCAGTTCCTTTTTAAAGTTTTCTACTCATATTTTTCGTGATAGTAACTAGATTTCAATGTCGTATATTTCTAAACATCATCCAAAAAGATAGTTTTAGGCTATAGAATCATCATTTTTCTATTTCAATTCTTTTGTAGTGTTCAAGAAAAATTTGTTGCTTATGGATTTTCCGAAGCATCTCTGCTGCTATAAAAATAGTAATTGGTCTTCGATGTTGGATTAAAAAAACGGTTCTCAAACTTTTTTTCTGGAGATTTCTTTGTAATTTGATTTACAACTAAGTTTGAAATTCAAATTTTAATATTTAAAATCCCTAAACGATAGTTTTAATCTAAAGAATCATACTTTTTCTGTTTCAATGTTTTCGTAGTGTTCAAGAAAAATTTGTTGCGTATGGATTTTCCGATGTATCTCTGTTGCTATAAAAATAGTAATTGGTCTTCGATGTTGGATTAAAGAAACGGTTCTCAAACTTTTTTCTGAGGATTTCACTGTGATTTCTTTTACCACCAAGTTTGAAATTCAAAACTTAATACAGTAAAACCTCTAAATAACGGACACCTTGGGAGCGCAGAAATTGTCCGCTATTCGGAGGTGTCCGCTATTGGGAAAACCTCAGATAAAGAAAAATTGCTAATGAATGCTTACTGTTTCATTAGTCGATTTTAAAATGTCCTAAAACCTCTATTATATGATTAAACCAGAAATTAAAATAATTTTCAAAGCAATAAAACTGAAATAAAATTGTGCATACCCTTATCCTTTGCTTATTACATTCTTACAAAAAAAAAAAAAAAGTATGTTTTTACTTGCGTTTAGATGTAATTTGTTTTTCAATGTGAAGTTTTAACTCTGTGAGTAGTTTTAATTCTTTTAAATCATCTTTTTCTTAAAAAATAAATAAATGTATAACTGTTTATTGTATTTTTCTGATTCTTAAAAGCATCCAATCATCCGAGGGTGAGGGTGTGTGTGTGGAGGGGGGGGGATGTAGGGGATAAATGTAGGGGAGAGAGGGAATTTTCACCAGCTCATTCCCACATTTATCTGTGATCACAAAATTTGTGATATATTGCCCTGATAAATTTAGAGGATTTTTATTTTTTTTCCTCGTTAAAAAATAATTTTTTGTTCTTTTTTGCCAAAATTACTGTCCGCTATTCGGAATGTCCGTTATTCAGAGGTTAAACATACAAAAATTAAAGTTTTGGGAGTGGGGATTTGAAAACTGTCCGTTAAATAGAGGTGTCCGCTATTCGGGAGTGTCCGTTATGGAGGTTTTACTGTATTTAAAATCGCCCAGGAGGATAGTTTTGAGATACAGAATCAGCATTTTTCGCTTTTATCTCTTTTGTAGCATTCCGGTAAAATGTGCTATTTATGAATTTTACGATGCATCTTTGTTGCTATAAAAAACAGTAATTGGTCTTCGATGTTGAATTAAAGAAACGGTTCTCAAACTTTTCTGGAGATTTCATTGTGATTTGTTTTACTGCTAAGTTTCGAAGTTTGAAGTTCAAATTTTAATATTTAAAATCCCAAAAAGATAGTTTTAGAGTTTAGAATCATCATTTTTCTATTTCAATTCTCTTGCAATGTTCAAGAAAAAAATGTTGCTTCTGGATTTTCCGATGCCTCTCTGTTGCTATAAAAATAGCAATTGGTCTTCGATATTGGATTAAAGAAACGGTTCTCAATTTTTTTCTGAAGATTTCAACGTGATTTGTTTTACCACTAAATTTGAAACCAAAATTTTAATATTTGATCACACACACACACACAAAAAAAAAAAAAAGCGTTACAGAATTAGCATTTTTCACTTTTATCTCTTTTATAGTATTCCAGAAAAAATATGCTACTTATGAATTTTACGATGCCCCTTTGTTGATATAAAAATAATAATTGGTTTTCGATGTTGGATTAAAGAAACGGTTCTCAAACATTTTACTAGAGATTTCATTGTGATTTCCTTATCTTAAAGCTTGAAATTCAATTTTTTAATATTTAAAACCACCTAGGAATACAGTTTTGAGATATAGAGTCAGCATTTTTCGCTTATAATTCTTTTGTAGCATTCCAGAAAAAAATTTTCTTTTGGTTTTTCTGATGGATTTCTGTTGCTATAAAAATAGTAATTGAGCTTGGTGGTTGGATTAAAGAAACGGTTCCCAAACTTTTTACTGGAGATTTCTTTGTGATTTGTTTTACCTCTAAGTTTGAAATTCAATTTTTTAATATTTAAAACCACCCAGGAATACAGTTTTGAGGTATAGAGTCAGCATTTTTCGCTTATAATTCTTTTCTAGCATTTCAGAAAATTTTGTTACTTTTGTTTTTTATGATGGATTTCGGATACTATAAAAATAGTAATCTTGGTGGTTGGATTAAAGAAACGGTTCTCAAACATTCCAATGGAGATTTCATTGTGATTTCCTTATCACAAAGTTTGAAATTCAATTTTTCAATATTTAAAACCACCCAAGAAAATAGTTTTGAGTTATAGAATTAGCATTTTTCATTTTTAATTCTTTATTAGCATTTTAGAAATTTTTTTTACCTATGGCTTTTCAGATGCATTTCTATTGCTATAAAAATAGCAATTGGTCTTTGATGTTGGATTAAAAGTACGGTTCTCAAGCTTTTTACTGGAGATTTCATAATGATTTGTTTTATCCCCTAAGTATGAAATTCAATTTTTTAATATTTAAAACCATGAAGAAAAATAATTTTGAGTTATAGAATCAGTATGCTTAGCTTTTAATTGTTTTGTAACATTCCAGAAAAAAGTGCTACTCGTGAATTTTGCGAAGCATCTCTATCGTAATAGAAAAAAAATGTTCTTCAATAATAAAGTAAACAAACGGTTCTCAAACTTATTCACAATATTTTATTATGATTTATTTATCAGCAAGTTCATAACTCGTTTTTTAATGTCTGATTGTATAACCATTAAATTTTTATTCACATTTAGCATAATGAGAATGTATCGTAGATATTCTTTTTAACGATTTTCAGTGATTTTACATTTTTTAACATTCTGTTTATGCATTTATTCTTTAAAAGTTTTGAAAATTTGATTTCATTTAAGGAGATGGTAATAGTCTATGGGATTGTCCCTTTTCTGTCTCAGTTCTTTTAAAATATTAAAATATTAATTTTTTTACATATATTTAATAATAATCCCTTACTTTCTGTAGTTATTCGGAAGACATCTCAGATCTTCAATATATATATATATATATATATATATATATATATAGTTAATATAAAATCTCTTAGCGGTTAAATTAACCCTAATCAATAGCTACAATATCAGTACACGTGAAACTCGTTACAAATTGTCACCTCAGAATAATAAGGTTCTATCTGTGTTTTTGAAAAAAATGACTTATCAATATAGAAATGTTGTATTTTTAAATATAAAGTCATTTCTGGAATAAAATAATGTCATATTATGATTGCTATGTCATATGTAAATCATATGTAACATCATTTTGATGCAAAAATGCTTTCATTGATACAAATAGAACCTATCTATATCGATAAGTAATTAAAAAAAAAAAAAAAAAAAAAAAAAAACCAGACAAAACTTTGTTATTCTTAGTTGACGAAATGTTAACACATTTTTCAATTATTATAAAGTAAACTGAATTTAATTATTTTTTTTTATCATACATAAAAAAATTAACATTTCATTTTATAGCTTTTCTTGTTATTCAATGTTCATTTTTGTCTTTTATTATTCTTGTTCCACAGTCGAATGCGTACAGTGAGAAACTACTTTAGCTTAAAACTTGTATCTCTAAAGAAATCGACTGTTTTTTCTTATATTTGTATTTTCTGTGCCCCTGAAGCCATGATTTGTAATATAAGTTTTCATCTGTCATTTCATAGTATTACATTATACATACACACACACATATATATATATATAATCGAACTTTTTTGTAAATGTAAAGTATTTTAACAAATGGAAAATTAATTGGAAAAGTGAAATCCTTTGTGATACGATAAAATGAATAAAAATTTAAAGTTACATTGTGAAACTCTAGTCAGGAGCATTATTTTACAATATTTCTAAAATGTAATTAATTTCTGATTGAGAATAGCAAACTTAGCTTTGAAGGCTAAGTCTGAAAATCCCTATCAACAGTGTCAAGAAGATTGAGATGTCGGCATAATAAAGAAAACGAAATAAAATAAACAATAAAATAAACGTAACTGAAAATTTTTCTTAAAAACAGAAAAAAAAAAAAAAAAAAAAAGAGAGACCAACCAAAGCTGAGAAGATCCTAAGTTCCGTATCAATCCCCGGAAAATCTTTAACAATGAATTATTACGTTAACCTGGAAAAATAATAAAGTTATTGTTAGAAGTTAAAATTAACTACTTAAATATTAACAACAATAACAACAATATACATACATAAATGTCCATATTTATATATATATTCAAACATTTTGTAGCAATAAATCATTTTAACAAACTAAAATTTAACCATAAAAATGATTATATAAAATGCTGCATATTAATTTGGAATGCTTCAAAATACAATACGATGAATTTTGTAATTCATCGTAAGAAACGTGAATTAAAATTCAAATTTATATTGCGAAATTCTCATATATACATATATATATATTTATGTATATTATATATCTGTCTTCGTCTTTAAAGTTTTCTTCTCATATTTTCTGCGATATCAACTAGATTTCAATTTCGTAAGAATTTAGACAACATTTTTCTCTTTTTGTTATTTTGTAGTACTCAAAAAAAAAAAAAAAAAAAAAAAAAAAAACTTGTAACGCGAGAATTTTACATTCCTATTTCTAGAAAAAAAGAGCGTTAATTTATGACTTTAGATTAAAGAGATGGTTCTCAAACTTTTTTTTTAAGATTCTGCTGCCGTCTATTTCCCTAATATAATTTAAATTGTTATTTTTTTATATCTCGTATTCGTATTAAAAATAAAAATATTTTCAATGATAACTTACAAAAAAAGCTTAGAGCAAAAGCTTCTCCTGTGAAAATTATGTTGTTATTATGTAATTTTTATTTCTTCAGAAATCGTCCTATTGCAATCACGTCGTTCATATATCTTTATATCTAGCTATACATTATGCAAAATTTGTCATAAGCATTTGAAATGAACCAGTTCAATTATAACTAAGATTGTGTAGTCATCTTGGATGAGCTTGTTTATGGCCAAAGGTGACCCGGCCATTTGCAAATTTTGACGTTTTGTTAAGTATCATGAAAATACATGAGGAATTATCCTGAAACTCCAGGTGTGTAAACAAAATTCACACACTTCCGGGAAGATTTTTTCCTGAAATCCCGTAGGCGACCGTCAAAAAATTGAAAAAAAATGAATATATTTTGGATAAATGCTAGTAAAAACTAATGTAGCAAAAGCGTTCAAACTGTACATTATGATGGCTCATGATTAAATGGCTTATATGGCTTAATGGATTATTTTATAAACTGTTTTCATTTTATGAGGATAGCATGTATATTCGTAGAGAAATTTAGGTTTTCATAAAAACAGTCTCAAATTTTGCCAAGTTTTTTGCTTATAATTTGCAGAGTTCTAAACATAAAAAAATGTTCTTTTTCAGAAATATGATATACAACATTGTACACAATACCTTGTAATCAGAATTAAAAAATAATAAAATGTGTGTGAATAATGAGCAGGTTTGCTAAATATTTTTCACTGCGCATGCATGAAAGCAATCAAAATACTATTCATATGCTGTATTAGCTAAATGTATAGAGCAACTTTTGTCAAAGTCTCAAAAACATAGCTTGAAATTACTCAAAATTATCGATAATGGAATAAGCTCAAAACCTGTTGATTCCAAAAGGAAGCAAAAAGATGAGGTCTGTATCCAAATATAGTAGTACGTACAATATTATGTATGCTGTATTGGCACTAGTCAAGGGATATATGGCTATAATTCAATATAATTACTCGTGTTCTTTTCTAACTATTTATCAAAACGGCAACAAAAATTGCAAGTGCCCGGTCACTTTTGGCTATAGAATATAGTTCATTTATATATACATATAAAAGATTTCCATTGCAATGATCTATGCAGAAATTTTTTTCTCGCATTTTATATGTGTTACCTTGATGCAAGTTTTTTAGGCAAGAAGTAGGTTATTTTCTTATTATAGATACACATTTAAAATCTTGTATTAGTGCGTTTATGAAGGAGGTTTAGTAATTTTCTAAAACGTAATGGCCTTATAAAAAACCATTTTTTGAAGTTACTTACTTTGACCACATTAAAAATTTTCGATAGTATTTATGGAATTATTTGAATTCGAATTTAATTTCATTTGAGCGTTGGAAATATTTTTGGAAATATTCATGATCCCAAAAAGTTTTCTAACGCTTTTCATTTAATTATCTTATATCCATAATTTAGTAAACCAAATTTAAAATTTTCTTAAAAAATCGCTTTCTTGCCAAAATTGCGAATTCAGAAGAAATAGGACCAACTTGTTTAATTTCCATAATCTGATGTATGTACTCTGTGTGGGTATTGCAAAGTTTTAATCTCATGCGAATATTTTTATATGCTATTCAAACCAGTATTTAACAAAAATATATTTCGTAGTACATTTCTTTTGCAATGTTCTTAAGTATATGTAAAGATTTTTGATTTAAACGAGTTATGCGAGGTTGCATTAAAAAATATTCGCCTGTAATTAAAATTTTCAGATAGCCCTACATGTATTTAAATACAGATATATAAAAGAAGGTCAATATATACATATTCGACTGAGTAAAAGTGACTTGTTTCAAATAAATTTTCTAAAATAACGGAAAACTTCTATTTTTTTTTTTTTTTTTTTTTTTTTTTAGTAAAACTGTAAAACACACTTCAAAATATAGTTTTTTTTTTTTTTTTTTTTTTTTTTTTAAAGAGACAAAGGAAAATTTTGATGATTTTACAGAAAAGCCTGGATACTAATGTTACTTTTTTTCGAAATAATAGTATTTTTCTAAATTCTCTCTTATTTTAATAGTCAAACTGTGTATACGATTATTAAAAACATGTTTCCCCCATAAAATAAGCAATTTTGTTTTGAAGCCCCATATGATTTTTTTTCCTTTTAAATCAGTAGAATTTTTTTTATTAGGTGACTGATAAACTTTTGAATTAAAAAAAAATAAACGAAAAAAAAGGGAAGGGTGTACGAATAAAGCAATAAAAAAAGGAAAGGAAAGTAGTAAAAAAAGAAGAGAAGAAAGATTAAAGGGGAAAAAAAAGATAATTAAATATTTGTGTAGTCTCTATTCACTTTGTCTAAATTGATTATGTGCTGAGACAACTCAGTTAATGCCATTATTTAAGGAACTTAGAAAGTCAATAATGATGAATGAAGGATTTACTGTTTCAAGAATGAGTGTATTTCTATGAAAAGATCATATGCTATAGTCTTATATGCACAAAATATTACACTAATGAAACTTTATTTTAAAAGATGCTTTCTAAATTATTAGTTTCTTATGTTTTCAGAATGTTAATCTATTTTCTACTCAAGTTATATCATATGTCTTATATGCACAAAATATTACACTAATGGAACTTTATTTTAAAAGATGCTTTCTAAATTATTAATTTCTTATGCTTTAAGAATGTTAATCTATTTTCTACTCAAGTTATATCATATGTCTTATATGCACAAAATATTACACTAATGAAACTTTATTTTAAAAGATGCTTTCTAAATTATTAGTTTCTTATGTTTTCAGAATGTTAATCTATTTTCTACTCAAATTATATCATATGTGATAGTTTTATATGCACAAAATATTACACTAATGAAACTTTATTTTAAGAGAGGCTTTCTAAATTATTAATTTCTTATGTTTTAAGAATGTTAAACTATTTTCTACTCAAATTATATCATATGTGATACCATATGCGATAGTCTTATATGCACAAAATATTACACTAATGAAACTTTATTTTAAGAGATACTTTCTAAATTATTAATTTCTTATGTTTTAAGAACGTTGATTTATTTTCTACTAAAATTATATCATATGTGATATCATATGTGATAGTCTTATATGCACAAAATATTACACTAATGAAACTTTATTTTAAGATATGCTTTCTAAATAACTTATATTTATTATCTTCTGTGACTAAATTATTAATTTCTTATGTTTTAAGAATTTTAATCTATTTTCTACTCAAATTATATCATATGTGATATCATATGTGATAGTCTTATATGCACAAAATATTACACTAATGAAACTTTATTTTAAGAGATGCTTTCTAAATTATTAATTTCTTATATTTTTATAAGGTTAATCTATTTTCTACTCAAATTAGCAGAAGATAAGCTTAGAGCCCGATTAATAGAGTAGGGGGCCCAAGACCCAGCAGCTTTTCGGGGACCCTTCGCATCAAAATATTAGCTACCCCCCCCCCCCCCGGAGTATACGAAGGTATCATTAGATTACCATACGGTTGCCAAATTAACCACAATCATATTTAGTTTTTGAGAAAATAATTGGGGATAGTTGGGGACAGGGGTGCAAAAATCTAGGCGCCAGCAGGCAGTCTGTCACCACTAAACTTATTTCGTTATTTTTCGCTTAATGTTTCGTGTAAAATTCTTCTAAGAATGCTATTACATTTAAAGCAAAGAAAACTTAAATTTTATTGGTGAGAGACTGCTCGCTGGCGCCTAGATTTTTGCACCCCTGGTTGGGGATAAGAAAATAAGATCAGGCCCTTTTTACCGCATGGGCAAATCGGAGCTTTGCCCATGGGCCCCGGACTTTAAGGGGACCCCGAAATCCATACATTAATTTATAAAACATTTACTTTCTTTTACCAATTCCATCTCTTCCATATGTTGAAGTTATTAAAATCTTCTTAAAGTAATATAGCAAACTACTAATTTTATATAAAAGATTTTTGTTCAGTACTAAGGGGAACAAAAGATGTACTTTTGCTAATTAAGGTATTTAATTTAGAATTGACGGAGTTATGAATTTTCTTCTATTTATATTCAAGGTACGAAAATATGTTTATAGATTACACATGCACAGTGAGCGACCACCAGTTCTATTTGAATAACGTTGCATTGATTCGAAAGGCTCCTACCCCTAATTTATCTTTACCCAGGGCCCCAGTTAGTCATAATAGGGCCCTGATTGGGATGCCTAAAATTTTATATCTAAATGCAAATCGGGTTACAGTTAAAATTTTAGTAATATTAGTGCAATTTTAGTAGATTCTTTTGTAATGCTACAAGTTTTTGTAGCTTTACGGAAATAAGATTTACATCTTTGTAGATTTCTATGCACAAAATATTACAGCTTTGTAGATTTACATCTTTTTTTATTCATTATCTGTACAGATAAAATTTTAAGAAGCATACAAATTTGTGAAACTTTGGATCCGCAGAAGTTCGTCTTTTTTTACAGTGTACTACCATGCATAAAACATTCCCTGTTAATAGATATTTTGTTACAATATCTTCAGTCGAGATCAGTAAGTCTAACGGAGGAATTGTTACTTTTTTCCCCCTTGATCTAACCCATTAATCCTAGTGGTCAAACTGTCATAAAAAGTATAAGGAACTTCAAACTAAAATTAAAGATTCAAGAAAATGATAGGGTAAATTGAAATTTTCTAATTTATTTATTTATTTATTTTTACTTTTTTGAGAAAATAGGAGTTTTAAAATATTTTTCCTTGTAAAATTCCACACCCAATAACGTCAATTAAGTTTTGAGTAATATGAATAGAATTGACTAATGCATGGTGGTATATTTGCCTCCATACTATTCTGCTGCAAAACTTTTAATTTAATGTTGTACTTTTGCAGTACTGAACTCTTAGTTTATTTAATTTTATGGAAGTAAATGGAGCTAAAAAAACTTTCATTATAAAAAATTAAGAAAATACAGTTCTTTAAAGTCGGAAAAAAGTCAAATAATTCATCAAGAAGTATAAAGATGCTTTTTGAATTTTGACAATATAGCATTGTCTGTTTTTCGAAGCAAACAAAATTGCCTGTAGAAAGGATAAAAAATAAAAACAAAAACAATTTTATTTAAAATATTTCTTCATACTACTACATTAACGCTTATCTATTCACTAAGTCCTTTGTTTCTAATCCATTAATCTTAGTGGTCAAAATCTCAAAAAAGTATAAAGAACTTTTAAAATCCACGATTCAAGAAAATGGCAGTGTAAATTAAAATTTTCTAACTTTTTTGCGAAAATATGAGAATATAATATAATTTAAAATATTTTTCCTTGTAAAAGTCCAAACCTAACAAACCATAAATTAAATCATTTGTGATATGAACAAAATTGACTAATGCATGGTAATATTTGCCTTCAGCAGTACTGAATTCATAATTTTATTTAACTTTGTAAAAGTAAATGGAGTTAAAAAAAATAATACTTCCATTATACCAATCAATAAAATACATTTATTTAAAATTAGGGTCGAAAAAAATCAAATAATTCATCGAGAAATATAAAGACACATTCTGAATTTTGACAAGATAGCATTGTCTGTTTTTCGAAGCAAACAAAATTGCTTGTAGAGAGGCTATGAAAAAACAAATAACAATTTTATTTAAAATATATCCTCATAATACTATATTAATGTTTATCTATTCGCTAAATTAGTTTCTTCGGTGAAGTAAAAAAAATAAAAATTACTTTAATTGCATATTTTTATCTTTCTGAAGTACACTCTAAATAAAAAGGAGTGACTATTCACTCCGGAGGAGTGAATACTCACTCTATCGCAGACTCAAAATATGCCCGACCTCTTTAGAGTGACTATTCACTCTGAGCAAAAGTGGAATCGTTGACTCTCTGAAAGAGTGAATACTCACTCCTGGGAAGTGAATATTCACTCTAAATAGGGGTCAATAATCATACTTTCTGGGGAGTGACTATTCACTTTTGCTAGAGGAGTCGTTTTTTCACTCCTGGTAGAAGTGAGTAGTCACTCTTGCTAAAGGAGTGCGTTTTTTAGTGGTTTATTTTAAAAGAATCCTATCTTTCTGAGCATACAATGAAAATAAATACAAGCATGGTAAAAATTGGAATAAAATACTTTATTGACAATATTTATTTAATTCATAATATGTAACATTAATTGAACTTTTTAAGGGAAAACATAATTAAAGTTACTATGAATTAAATCAGATTATTAACAGAAATAAACTAGTTTATTCCAATCTTTCCCCTTGTGCTTGCTTTCATTGGTAGCCCCATAAATATATGATAGCTTTAAAATACCCATAAGCGCAAGATATTAAACAGTTTTAAATTCTTAAACAGTCAGTATATATTTTTTTTCAGATACCCATTAATTTTTACATATTATTTTAATAATTTCGTAATGCAAGTTTTTTATGTTTATTTTATTTTATTTTATTTTATTTTATTATTATTTTTTTTAACGTGTAATTAAAATTTTTTTTTGCTGAGAATAACATATTAATACAATCTGTATTTATAAAATGACATGGAAAGTCACATTTAATTTAAATTTTTTATTCCCATATATAGAGTAGATGAGCCAGTAATGGACACCCTTAAGGCTTTTGTCTCTGCTGTCGAAGACACTCACGAGGTAACTAGTAAAATCCTATGAGGAGGGACTTTTCTAATATCTCGTTTGCATTTCGACATTTTATTTATTTTTATTTATTTACTTGTTTGCATTGAATAGCTGAAATTCGTCTCTACATCGTATTTTTTTTATTTCTTTTTATTATTATTATTATTATTATTTTTTTTTTACTTTTTTGATTTTGGTCGTAGTTATTTTTTATAAAGTTACCTTCGCTTTCAAAACTGGTACCAAAAATGAAAGTGTTATTCTAAAAAATATCTGCTGCCAAAATTGAAAAAGTAAATGTAAACAAATATTTAAGATAGAAAATATGTTTTTAATGACATCTGTAACTTAAGTGTTTTTATTTAAATGGTGAACGATTAAGCCCTATAAGCCCCTCTTTGACTGTGCCCTTAAATAATATTCTTGGTTTCATGAGTGGTTAGATTGACAGATTATAAAATAGGCGAAACATAGGTTCATTTTTAAATAATAATAATATTAAATGTATAAAATATTGAATTTTTATTAGTCACATTAATATAGCTTTTTATAAAGTTTTGGTGTCATTACATTTTGATAAGTGTAATTTAAAAATAATACTTGATTATTTAAGTTTTCCTTTAAGTCAATTTACTTTATGCACTATAAACATTCCCCAAAATTGCATTTTTAGCAATGACTACATTACTGAAAAATTACTATTTATATATAAACTTTAAAATTAAAACATTATTTTCCGTTTCCTGATTGATTTAATTAAGAACATGAACAATAGTGCAAAATTATAAAATATGTAAGGGGGGGAGTTACGAAAAAAATAATAAAAGCTACATTTTTATTGGTTATTTTTTATAAACCGAAAACATTCAGGGGTGTTTATTACTGGCATATCTACCCTGTTGCATTTTATGAATAAATATAAAAACATAAATATGTAATTTAATATAAAAAGCAGTTATTTATCTCTTTAAAAATATTTCATTTTATATAAGGCATACTATGAACTTTTAAAATTACTAGAGAAGTTTTATCACATCAGGAATAAACTTTGTTTCAATGCTTAAATATCATGTTTTATTTTTATATGTCTAGAATTACATGTGTCACGAACCAAAAAAAAAAAAAAAAAAAAAAAAAAAAAAAGTTTTTAACAGATGGGCATTTTATAACGGAATAAAATACATTCTTAGATTCAACAATTTCTCAAAAATCGTGCCATATAAGAAATTCTTATTGGAATTACGCATTTAACTTCAAAAAGAAAAAAAAAAGTGAATGCTTTAAAACAGTAACGGAATAATAAAATTATGCAACAGCTAATTGATGTTTATATTGTATGACGAATGAAAAGAAATGTTTTTGTGTCAGCATTTTTCCCCCTGAGGAGGTAAGATATAGAATAGCTGACACAGAAATAACATCAGAAATGAATAAAGAAATGACATCATAGAAGCAAATAATTTTCTACATAAACGTGAAACTTTTGGGAACAAAAAATTAAAATTAAACATAGATTACCTTGATAAATAATATCCTTTGTTTTGTAAATAATAATCCCTTGTTTGGTAAATAATATCCGTGTACTGTAACCCCTTTGTTATTGAGTATTAATGAAGTAACTTTTTTTTACTGAATTATTTTTTTCCATTGTGATTCCAGAAAAGGTTTAATCTGGTTTTTGGATTATCTCATATCATACATATCGAAGCATATCATTCAAAGATCGAAATTTATAATACGTTTGAATATTATTATAAAAAAATGAAATTAACGGAGGTCCACATATGTGACCGAGGAAACGAAAGATTCATTCCAAAATGGCGGAAACATTTTTTTTATCAGTAAAGGAAGTGAGAAGACATTTCTCATTGGCTGATGAGTCACTCTTGCCTACGGAGTGAGTATTCACTCTTTCGAAAAGAGTAATTGCTGACTCTTAAAAAGAGTGCGTTTTAATACCAAATAATCGTAATTTTCCAGGTTATAATATGAAATGGAGTATTTGAAAATTAAAAATTGACATATTTTGGTGTTTTTTATTATATTTTACTTCATGTATTGGTTCAAATTTTAACGGAATTTTTTTTAAGTTTATATTGCCGGGCTTTCACTCTCATTAGCGGAGTGAGACCAGTCACTCTCATCAGTGGAGTGACTCTCTCACTCTCGATTATAGAGTGAGATTATTCACTCCTTTTTATAGAGTGGAAATTTCCACTCCTTTAGGAGTGTATTTTTACAAAAGTCACTCAAAAAAGAGTGAAAATGGCTCTCATTCTCCCTAAAAGTGAGTTTTTCACTCTTTCCACTTTTAGAGTGTAAGTCCCTTGATTCTAAGTCATTAATCCTAGTGGCCAGAATATCATAAAAAGTACAAAGAACTTAAAATTCACTATTAAAGAAAAAGGCAGCGTAAATTAAAATTTTCTAACTTTTTTTTACGAAAATACGGGTTTTAAAATATTTTTCCACATAAAAGTCCACTCCTAATATAAAATAAATTAAGTCATAAATGATATGAACAGAATTGACTTATGCATGGTAGTATTTGCCTTCAACAGTACTAAATTTTATTTAACTTGTAAAAGTAAATAAAGTTTTAAAAAAATAAAACTTCCATTATACTAATTAATAAAATACATTTATTTAAAGTTAGGGTCGGAAAAAAATCAAATAATTCATCAAAAAATATAAAGACGTTTTCTGAATTTTGACAAGATAGCATTGTCTGTTTTTCGAAGCAAACAAAATTGCTTGTAGAGAAGCTATAAAAAACAAATAACAATTTTATTTAAAATATATCCTCATAGAACTATATTAACGTTTATCTATTCGCTAAATTAGTTTCTTCGGTGAAGTAAAAAAAAATAAATAATAAATTACATTTCTTGCATATTTTTATCTTTCTGAAGTAAGTCCCTTGATTCTGACCCATTAATCCTAGTGGCAAAAATGTCATAAAAAGTACAAAGAACTAAAATTAAAATTCACGATTCAAGAAAGTGGTAGTGTAAATTAAAATTTTCTAATTTTATCTTGCGAAAATCGGAGTTTTAAAATATTTTTCCTTCTAAAAGTCCATACAAAACACTATAAATTAAATCGTGGGTAATATGAACAAAATTGAATAATGCATGGCAGTACTTGCCTCCTTACTTTTCTTCTACAAAACTTTTAATTTAATGTTGTAATAATGCGTTAAGCTAAAAGTAAATAGAGCTAAAAGATATTCCATTATACCAATTATTAAAGTACATTTATTTTAAAGTTAGGGTGGAAAAAAAAATTCAAACTATTCATCAAGAAATATAAAGATGCTTTTTAAATTTTGGCAAGAAATCATTGTCTGTTTTTCGAAGCAAACAAAATTGCTTGTAGAAAGGCTATAAAAAACAAATAACAATTTTATTTAAAATACATTCTCATAATACTATCTTAACGTTTATCTGTGCGCTAAATTAGTTTCTTCGGTGAAAAAAAAATATATATATATTTTCCTTGTATAATTTTATCTTTCTGAAGTAAGCCCCTTGATTTTAACTCATTAATCCTAGTGACCAAAAATATCATAAAAAGGACAAATTAACTTAAAATTAAAATTCACTATTCAAAAAAATGGCAGTCTAAAATTTTCTAAATTTTTTTTTGCTAAAATTTCTAGATTTAAAATTTTTTTCTTTATAAAATTCAACACCCAATATCTTAAATTATATCATGGGTGATATGAACAGAATTTGATTAATGCATGGTAGTACTTGCCACCATACTATTCTGCTACAAAATGTCTAATTTAATGTTGTACTTATGCAGCACTAAACTATTTAATCTTATAGAACTAAATGAAGCTTTAAAAAAACCCTTCCATTATACCAATTGATAAAATACGTTTATTTAAAGTTTCATTAGGGTCGAAAAAATCAAATAATTCATCGAGAAATATAAAGACGCTTTCTGAATTTTGACAAGAGAGCATTGTCTGTTTTTCGAAGCAAACAAAATTGCTTGTAGAGAGGATATAAAAAACAAATAATTTTATTTAAAGTATATCCTCATAATACTATATTAACGTTTATTTATTCGCTAAATTAGTTTCTTCGGTGAATAAAAAAAAAAAAAAATACTTTCCTTGCATATTTTTATCTTTCTGAAGTAAATTTAGCGCGAGTGCATCCCAATCCAGTTACTGGAAGAAGAAACAAAAAATGGAAAAACTTAAAGAAGAGGAATATAAGGGCTAAAATAAAAATCGATACTTCAAACGGTTGCGTAGCAAAGAGTGTTTTTGTCTCGAGTGACGGAGCTACAAAATTTATCTGAAACTGTAAGATGAAAGAAAGGCGTGATGAAATGAAAATGTAAAGAAAGTACTACATGTAGCTTTTGAATTCATACTTGTTTTGGTTGAAATAGTGAAAATTTGAAAGAATTGACAAATCCTTTTATCTATATCAGTATGAGTATTATTTGATATTTCGAAAAGATCTGAAAATACAAAAGAATTGAAACTGACCAAAAAGGTTTAAATAAATGCGTTGATAAAAAAATAAAGAAAGAATAAATGCGTTGAACACGAATATTTCCAGGCCTCGATTGAGAATTCCATCTCTTGATTGAATCAAATCAGTTACGAAAATGCAACACTTGTACTGGTTTTGTTTACATTATCTAAAACTATTTTGTATAATATAAATTGTTGTTCGTAATTGTGTTAATATAAATTGTTTTGGAATTTGAATAATAAAATACAACATTTTAAAGAGATATTTAAGTTTTAAAAAAATTAAAGCTTCAGGCACTTGCAAAGTATGATTCTTGTGATGGGTGCTTGAAAATTTGCCTGAAATTATAAGATGAAAAAGGCTCATGAGGAAATAAAAATGAAGAACTATTTGATATAAAGTCTTAAGGTATAATTGTTTGAAATAGAATACAGTGAAAAAAATAGACAAATGCTTTTATTTATATCAGTATGAATGTTATTTAATCATTCCGAAAAATACAAAAATATGAAAGATTTGAATACGTAAAGTATAGCCAAAAAAGATAAAATAATAAGAACAAATGTTACGAATACTAAGAAATTAAAACTTGTGTAGGTTTTATTCCCACTGTCTGCAAATATTTTGATTTAAGATAGTGGAGTTAATGTAGTTTTTATTGGAACTTAAGTAATAAATAAATAAAAAAACTTTAAAGAGAATCTTAAGTTAAAAAACACTTGCAAAAGTTTGAATGTTTTTGTCTCTAGTGATGTGAGGCGCTAAAAAATGGATCTGAAGATTGTAAGGTTTCATTGTAAGATGAACGAAAGGCGTGATGAAATGAAAATATAAATGAAGCTTTTGAATTTATGCTTGTTTTAGTTGAAATAGTAAAAATTGGAAAGAATTGGCAAATCCTTTTATCTATATCAGTATGAGTATTATTTTATACTTCGGAAAAATCTGAAAATGCAAAAGAATCAACTCGAAAGTATGATTCTACTGACGAGTGCCAGAAAATATGTCAGAAGCTATAAGATGAAAAAGGTCCATGAGAAAAAAAAGTAAAAATTAAGAACTACTGCATATAGAGTTTTAATTTATAGTTGGTTGAAAGAGAGTAAAGTGGGAAAAAATGACACATCTTTTTATTGATATCAGTCTAAGTGTTATTTAATCATCCAGAAATATTCGAAAAACTTAAATACGTAAAATATAGTATGTAAAAAAAAGGTAAAATAATAAGAAGAAATGTTGGGAATAATAAACAATTATTTACGAAATCAAACACTTGTGTAGGTTTTACTCTTATGTCTACAAATATTTCTATATAAGATAGTTGAGTTAATGTAGTTAATATTTGAACTTAATTAATAAAATGAAAAATCTTTAAGGAGAATCTAAAGTTAAAATATCAACATTTCAAGCACTTGCAAACTATGAATGTATTTGTCTCTAGTGACGTACGGCGAATGATAAAGGTTCTAAAAAATATAACTGAAGATTGTAAGATGATCAATAGGCATGACGAAATGGAAAATATAAATGAAGTACTACATGTAGCTTTTTAATTCATACTTGTTTTGGTTGAAATAGTGAAAATTGGAAAGAATCGTCAAATCCTTTTATCTATATCAGTATGAGTATTATTTAATATTTCGGAAAGATCTGAAAATGCAAAAGAATTGAAAACGTATAATACAGCCAAGAAAGTTTAAATGATATGAATAAATGCGCAGAACACGGATATTTCCAGTCCTCCATTAAGAATTCCATCTCTTGATTGAATCAAATCCCACTCTCTAAAGTTATGAAATTGGTGGTAACCTTTCTGCCTCCAATAATATGGAGTATTTTAACCGATATAACCGGTGTAACATTGTAATGTTAAAAAAAAAGTTAAAATAATAAGAACAAATGTTACGAATAACAAGAAATCATTTAAGAAATTCAACTCTTGTATAGGTTTTATTCCAACTGTCTACAAATATTTCGATATAAGATGGTTTAGTTATGCAGTTACTATTTGAACTTAATTCATAAAATGAAATATCTTTAAGGAGAATCTAAAGTTAAAATATCAACATTTCAAGCACTTACAAAATGTGAATGTTTTTGCCTCTAGTGACGTCCGGCGCTAAAAAATGAACATTGTAAGATTGAGCTAAAACTGAAGATTGTAAGATGAACGAAAGGCATGATGAAATAAAAACGCATAATGAAGCTTTGAATGCACATGTAGCTTTTGAATTCATACTTGTTTTCGGTTGAAATGGTGAAAATTGGAAAAAATCGACAAATCCTTTTATCTATATCAGTATGAGTATTATTTAATATTTCGGAAAGATCTGAAAATGCAAAAGAGTTGAAACCGACCAAAAAGGTTTAAATATAAGAACAAATGCGTTGAAAACGAATATTTCCAGGCTTCGATTGAGAATTTCATCTCTTGATGGAATCAAATCAGTTACGAAAATGCAACACTTGTACTGGTTTTATTTGCATTGTATAAAACTGTTTTGTGTTAAAGTAACTGTGTTAATATAAATGATTTTGGAACTGGAATAATAAAATACAAAATTTTAAGGACAATCTTAAGTTTAAAAAAATTAAAACTTCAGACACTTGCAAAGTATGATTCTTGTGACGGGTGCTTGAAAATGTGCCTGTAGTTATAAGATAGAAAAGGTTCATGAGGAAATAGAAATGAAGAACTACTTTATCTAGAATTTTAATTTACAATTGGTTGAAATAGAATACAGTGGAAAAAATTGACAAATGCTTTTATCTATATGAGTGTAATTTAATCATTCCAAAAAATCCGAAAATGTGAAAGATTTGAATACGTAAAGAATAGCCAAAAAAGTTAAAATAATAAGAATAAATGTTACGAATAATGAAAAATATTTTTAGAAATTTAACACTTATGTAGGTTTTATTCCCACTGTCTACAAATATTTTGATTCAAGATAGAAGGAGTTAATGTAGTTATTATTGGAACTTAAATAATGAAATGAAAAAAAACTTTAAGGAAAATCTAAAGTTAAACAGTCAACACTTCAAACACTTCCAAAGTATGTATGTTTTTGTCTGTGTCGGCGTTAAAAAATGCATCTGAAGATTTTAAGATTTCATTGTAGGATGAACGAAAGGCGTGATAAAAAAAAAAAAAACATAAATGAAAGCACTACTATGTAGCTTTTGAATTCATACTTGTTTTGGTTGAAATAGGGAAAATTGGGAAGAATCGACAGATCCTTTTATCTATATCAGTATGAGTATTATTTAATATTTCGGAAAGATCTCAAAACGCAAAAGAATTGAAAACGTATAATATAGCCAAAAGAGTTTAAATAATAAGAATAAATGCGCAGAACATGGATATTTCTGCATCTCGATTAAGAATTCCATCTCTTGATGGAATCAAATCAATTACGAAAATGCAACACTTGTATAGGTCTTATTTACATTGTCTAAAAATATTTAACATTAAAATAATTGTGTTAATATATGGCCACTGGTGGGGCTAGTGAATATTTATGTGAAAAGTATGCATGTAAATTTTGCGACAGTGAAAAATCTGTTAACACATTGAGTGCTTCGTCAGGCACCGATGATGGACACTGAATTTTCCATTTGGGTCGCGCATTCATTTATGATTGAAAGTCTAAAATATGATATAGAATCAAAAATATAATATTGCCTTTAGGGTGTTCTTAAATCAAAAAGGGCAACTTTGTGACACATGCTTTAATTTATTTTTGCTCGGAAATGGATGAAAATAGCAGGTGTTATTATTCAGAAACTGTCTAATTGCACTCAATTTTCTGTTTTTTAAAAAACACAATAGATTTTTCATAACAAGTTCATTTCAAAGTTCACACTTTTGACCAAATTTACGACGAAAGCAGAAAAATTGGTCGAAAAGCAGAAGAAAAACGGGTGATCGCGTGATCGAAATAGCTTAGAACTGGATAGGTAATTTAATTATCATAAAATTAAAAAATAAGTTCGATTCGAAATCGCATCTATAGTCAGACATTCCAATTTTGTATATTTCTTTTAAAAAATGAATTTGTAAATGTGTCAAAACGTTTTGCGCTTGTTGAGCGGAGCAGTTGAGAACACCCTTAAGTAATTACTGAAAATTTATTTTTATTGAAATTTTACTTATTACAGATTTATACTTTCTTAATAATTATTCAAAACAAAATGCATATATATTTTGGTTTGTGTCATATTTTACACTGTCAGTCACCGGAGACTGACACCATGTAAAATGAAAGTTCATTCTCAGTCACCTTGGCGTTCAATGTATTAATCGTACATTTTGTTGAAAACACAAATTATGATTGTGTAATAGTTTCGCAACTTTTCATTACGTAATACCAAGGATCAAAGCCTCAATTAATAATATTTAACACGCCAATTTTCACATCGCTACTAAGCGTAGAGCCAACTCAGTGAAAATCGTCCAAGCCAGGGACCGAATCCGGAACCCTTGGAATAGCGCTCCAAGTGCTCTACCGTTTAAGCTACAAGGACGATGCCCAGCCTAGCATTTTTCACTTCATATGTTGGTAAGGCTGCAATTCGCAGCACGAGATGGAACCGTCTTCATGAGCACACAATCCTGCGGCGTAACATGAGACACAAATAACCCCAGCATAGGTCAATCACATATTTTAATTAATTAATTTTTCAATTAATTTTCAATTGAAAATTAATGGAAAAATTAATTAATTGAAATACTCAATTAATAAATTCATAATTTCATCATCTTAATTGTATTACCGACGATGTATGGGAATAGAGTTCAATTTATGGATATCTTAAAAGGTTAAAATTAAACTTTAGTTAAAAATGATATTTGTTTTAAAAATGAACTAGCAAATATAATATTGATTAATTATTTTAATTATTCGTGTTATATTTGTGTAAAGTCAAACAGTTAATTCTGATAAACCTTTTCCGCTCGTCGAATTTCTCAGATTTTAACTCATTTCTTTTCAAAATATAGCGATCAAATCATAACACTATTAACAAAACTTCTTGGAATAAAAAAAAGGCTAAGCAAAGACAGAAAAAAAAGAACGGTAATCTAAATTGATAACTAGCACTAAACAAAAAAATAAATAAATAAATAAATAAAACAAATCGTTCAATTCTTCAGATTTTGACCCGTTTCTTTTCAAAATATAGGGATTAAATCATAACACTAATAATAAAACGTCATGGTATCAAAAAAGCATAAACAAAGACGAAAAAAAGAGAACAATATTCTAAATTCTTAACAAACGCTCAAAAAAAAAAAAAAAAAAAAAAAAAAAAAAATGTTGAATTTGTCAGATTTTGACTCGTTTCTTTTCAAAATATAGGGATCAAATCATAACACTATTAATAAAACGGCCTGGTAAAAAGGTCTAAACAAAGTCGAAAAAATAAAGAACAGAATCTAATATAGATGACAAACACTTGAAAAAAAAACCCGGAAATTTTATATTAATGAGAAAGAAAAAAATAAAAAATTACATTACAAAAAGCCTTATATTACTTATTATTCTAATGATATCAATATTTAGAATATCATAGACGGTGTTGTAAACTACTTTTGTAATTTTTGAAAATATATATTTTAGCCGTAAATGATAATGTTTATTCAAAGCTGCATATATTAATTTTAAGAACAATTAAAAATTATTACTTTTTTAAAGTTTGCTTTTATTTATAAATTTTTAAATGCGCGTGCTAAGAAGTCCTTATGTCAACAAGAATCAACACTAAGTATGGGACACTAAACACTCCCGCACCTTTACACAAGTTAAATGGCCCACAAAAATTTCATTCTTTAAAAAAAAAAAAGCCAAACACGCCCAGACGTATAAAGATAGAAAACGAATTTATTCACCCTTTTTTTTCCCTTCTTTTTCTTTTTTCATTTTAATTTTGTAACTCTCCTCAGACAATCTTAAGAGGATAATTCAATTTGGATATTTGTTATGCTAAATTGCTCTGCCACCAGTAAATGGCTTTGTTTGAAATTTTTTCTATTTTCTGTCCCCGCTACCTTCTCTCTCCTCCTCCTCATCTTCCGAAGAGAATCGTCGTTCCTGATTTCACAAGTTCGAAAGCAATTTCGAATGGGAGGCTTCTCGGAATGAAGTTCGTTTTTTGAGAGTGATGAGGCTGAAAATCTGTATACTTACTGATTTTGGCGATTCGCAGCTTCCCTTCAACGTAAATAATAAACTAACTATATTGAAAATTCCATAGGCGTCAGAATACTTCAGCCGGTGAAAGCAGAAAATAACAATTACTTGTCAATTCTTTTAAATATTTTCTGTCGCGAAATTCGTCAGATTTTGACTCGTTTCTTTTTCAAATAGAGCGATCAAATCATAACACTATTAATAAAACTTCTTGATACGAAAAAAGTCTAAACAACTAGAAGTCTAAAAGACGAAAAAAAAAAACCAGTATTCTAAATTGATACAAAGCAATGAAAAAAAAATCATTAAAATAGTCTGATTTTGACTCTCGTTTCTTTTCAAAATGTAAGGATCAAATCATAACTCTATTAATGAAACGTCTTGGTATAAAAAAAGTCTAAACATAAGCGAAAAAAAAAAAAAAAGAATAGTATTCTTAAGTGATAAAAAGCACTAAACAAAGACGGAAATTTTAACTGAATGTGAAAAAAAAAAAGTAGAAAATTACGTTACAAAACACTTTATAGTATTTATTTTTCTAATATTGTCAATTTTTAGAATAAGATAAGATAGACGGTGTTGGAAAACTACTTCTGTAATTTTTTTAAAATTAATATAAATATTTTTACAGTAAATGATAATATTTACTCAAAGTTGGATATATTAATTTTAAAAACACTTCATTTTTTTTAAGATTGTTTTTATTTATAATATTTTAAATGCATGTATTATAAGACAGATCTTTAAGTCAACAAGAATGAACACTAAGCATGGGACACGAAACTCTCCCGCACATTTACACACAAGTTAAATGACGGACAAAAATTTAATTCTTTAAAACAAAGCCAAACACGCCCAGACGTATAAAGATAGAAAATGAATTTATTCACCTTTTTCTTCTCTCCCTTTTTTGCGTTTTAATTTTCCAACTCTCCTCAGACAATCTGAAGAGGATAATTCAATTTGGATATTTGTTATTCTAAATTGCTCTGTCAGCCGTGAAAGGATTTGTTTCATTTTTTTTCTTTTTTCTGTCCCCCGTGTTACCTTTTCTCTCTCTCTCCTCCTGATCGTCCGATGAGAATCGTTCCTGAATTCAGAAGTTCGGAAGCGATTTCGAATGGTAGGCTTCTCGGAATGAAGTTCATTTTTCGAGAGTGTTGAGGCTGAAAAGCTGTATACTTATTCATTTTGGCGATTCTCAGCTTCCGCTTCGACGGAAAAAATAAACTAACTATTTTGGAAATTCCATAGGCATCAGAATACTGCGGCAGGAGAGAGCAAACGTCTTTTGATTTTAAAATTTACTAAGAAAGTTTTAACCATTTGTGGTATAAGTTTTAATTTTTTCTGGTGTAAATATTAACTTTTTCTGGTGATTAAGAAAATTGAAAATTACTTTACAAAACACCTTATATTATTAAATTTTTTCTAATAAAGTTAATACTTAGAATAACATAGACGATGTTGGAAAACTACTTCTGTAATTTTTTTAATTAATTTACTTTGACTGTAAATGATAATGTTTTTTCAAAGCTGCATATATTAATTTTAAAAACTCGTCAAAATTATTATTATTATTATTATTATTATTATTATTTTTTTAAAGATTGCTTTTATTTATAAATTTATAAATGCACGTATTGTATGAGAGCTCCTTATGTCACTAAGGATAAACATTAAGCATGGGACATTAAACATTCCCGCACCATTGCATACAAGTTAAATGACGCACAAAAATTTAATTCTATAAAACAAAGCCAAACACGCCCAGACGTATAATGATAGAAAACGAATTTATTTACCTGTATTTTTTTCCATTTTAAGGGTGTATTTCGATTCAAACTGCTTATTTTCCGATTTATTTTTGACTTTTACTCTCATATGCATCAAACTGGCAAATTGCCTTATTTAAAAAGTACACAAGGTGCTGTAATTGTCAATTCTTTGATAAATGCAGAAAATATTGCAAAAAAAGCAATCAAAAACGGCATTTAGAGCAGATTTTCCTCTAGTGGGAGATCTGTGAACGAAAAAAAGTGTCGTACTGAGAAGATAATTGTTTATAAATCAAATTCTAATCAACTGAGCCTAAAAATGCATCACACGGCACCTTGTACATCTCTTCAAAAATACCCTCAGCATGTTTCATGTTTCTACTTTTAAAAATGTGTCTGAAATTATATCGGAAATTTTCGACCTGTTGAAGGTGGAAAAGCGTTTTTCCGAATACACCCTTAATTTTCTAACTCTTCTCAGACAATCTTAAGAGGATAATTCAATTTGGATATTTGATATGCTAAATTGCTCTGCCAGCAGTAAAAGGCTTTGTTTAAAAAAATTTCTATTTTCTTCCTCCCGTGTTACATTCTCCCTCTCTCTTCCTCATCTTCCGAAGAGGATCGTTCCTGATTTCACAAGTTCGAAAGCAATTTCGAATGGGAGACTTCTAGGAATGAAGTTCGTTTTACGAGAGTGTTGAGGCTGAAAAGCTGTATACTTATTGATTTTTGGCGATTCACATCTTCCACTTCGACGGAAGTAATAAATTAGCTATTTTGGAAATTCCTTGGCGTCAGAATACTGCTGCAGGAGAGAGCGATTATTTTTTTTCTTCCTTAATTTTGAAATTCATTAAGTTAATTTTAACTTTTTCTAATGATTTTGAAGAAAAAAACACATTAAAACATGTTTTTTTTAGTAACTTAACCCCTTCGCAACGGCAGCCTTTTACCAGATTTTTAATGCTTTGTCACCGGTTTTTTAAAACAGAAATCTTTGCCTTATTCAATCGAGAAAATGCTCCAATTAAACAAAGGAAATTTTGCTGGTGGGGATGAACGAGTATTCTTAAGCCTTTTTCTAGAACGTATATGTGTTGCTAGTCCCCAAGGGGTTAATATAAAACAGCTCTAATAGAAAAACAGAACTGATTTTATTGATATTTTTTTTATCCTGGAGTTTCCTGAAGTAGAATTTTGAATCGGGACGGGTAATCCGTTTTTATTCGAACCCATTCCACGACCCTCGGTTCGAATAAAAACATTTCGGATTGACCTTCAAATGGCGCGTAAAAATTTAATTCTTTAAACAAAGCCAAACACGCCCAGACGTATAAAGATAAAAAACGAATTTATTCACATTTTTTTTTTTTTTTTTTTTTTTTTCCTCTCTCCTTTTTTTTTTTTTTTTTTTCCGTTTCAGTTTTTAAACTCTCTTCAGACAATCTTAAGAGGATAATTCAATTTGGATATTTGTTATGCTAAATTGCTCTGCCAGCAGTAAAAGGCTTTGTTTGAAAAAATTTCTATTTTCTTCCCCTTGTATTACCTCCTCTCTCTCTCTCCTCCTCATCTTCTGAAGAGGATCGTTCATGATTTTATAAGTTCGAAAGCAATTTCGAATGGGAGTCTTTTCGGAATGAAGTTCGTTTTTCGAGAGTGTTGAGGCTGAAAAGCTGTATACTTATTGATTTTGGCTTTTTTCAGCTTCCGCTGCGACGGAAATAATAAACCAACTATTTTGGAAATTCTATAGGCGTCAGAATACTACGGCAGGCTGTAATTATTTACTTCTTATATTTTAAAATTCATTCCTGATGATTTTGAAAAACAAAACAAAAACAGTATTTTAAATCGATAACAAGCAAAGAAAAAAAAATTAAATACGTAAATTTTAACTCAATGTGAAAAAAAAGAATAATTAAAAATTACATTACAAAACACCTTATGTGATTTGTTTTTCTAATAATTCAATATTTCGAATATCATAGACGATGTTAGAAAAACACTTCTGCATTTTTTTAAAAATTAATTTAAATATTTTGATTGCAAATGATAATGTTTTTTCAAACCTGCCTGTATTAATTTTAAGAATTCAGAATTATTATTAGTATTTTATTCTATTTTAATTTCTTAAATATTGCTTTTATTTATGAAATTTTAAATGTGCGTATTATAAGAGATTTCCTTATGTCAACAAGGATGAACACTAAGCATGGGACACTAAACGCTCCCGTACCTTTACACACAAGTTAAATGGCGCACAAAAATTTAATTCTTTAAAACACAGCCAAACACGCCCAGACGTATAAAGATAGAAAACGAATTTATTCACCTTTATTTATTTTTCTCCCTTTCTTACCCATTTTATTTTTCTAACTCTCCTCAGACAATCTTAAGAGGGTAATTCAATTTGGATATTTGTTATGCTAAATTGCTCTGCCAGCAGTAAAAAAGTCTTTGAAAAATTTTCTATTTTCTGTCCTCCGTGTTACCTTCTCTCTCTCTCTCCTCCTTATCTTCCAAAGAGAATCGCTCCTGATTTCACAAGTTCGAAAGCATTTTCGAATGGGAGTCTTTATGGAATGGAGTTTGTTTTTGGAGAGTGTTGAGACTGAAAAGCTGTATAATTAATGATTTTGGCGATTCTTAGTTTCCGCTTCGACGGAAATAATAAACTATTTTGGAAATTCCATAGGCGTCAGAATATTGCGGCAAGAGAAAGCAATTATTTTCTTCCTTGATTTTAAAGTTCATTAAATAAATTTTAATTTTTTATGATGATATTGAAAAAGGACAAAATTCCAGTAAAATATTCTTCTCAGTGACCCAAAATGATGAAACGTTAATAAAAAAAATAAAGAACATTATTATAAATTGATAACAAGCAATGACATAAGAAAAAATAAAAGAATAAATACGGAAATTTTAACTCTACATAAAAAAAATTATAATTAGAAAATTACATTGCAAAACATTTATTTATTTTTCTAATAATGTCAATATTTAGAATAATATAGATGATGTTGGAAAACTACTTCTGTAATCTTTGAAATTAATTTAAAGTTTTTGACCGCAAATGATACTGTTTTATCAAAGCGACATACATTAATTTTAAGAACATTTCAAAATAATTGTTTATTTTATTATTATTTTTTAAAGATTGCTTTTATTTATAATTTTTAAAATGCACGGGATATAAGAGAGATAATTAAGTCAACAAGGGTAAACACTAAACATGGGTCACTAAACACTCCCGAAACTTTACATACAAATAAATGACGTACAAAATTTAATTCTTTAAAACAAAGTCAAACACATCCAGACGTATAAAGATAGAAATCGAATTTATTCACCTTTCTTTTTTCATCTCCTATTTTATTCCATTTTAATTTTCCAACTCTTCTCAGACAGTCTTGAGAGAATAATTCAATTTGGATATTTGTTATGCTAAATTGCTCTGCCAGCAGTAAAATGATTTGTTTGAAATTTTTTCTATTTTCTGTCCCCCGTGTTACCTTCTCTCTCTCTCTCCTCCTCCTCATCTCCCGAAGAGAATCGTTCCTGATTTCACAAGTTCGAAAGCAATTTCGAATGGGAGGCTTCTCGGAATGAAGTTCGTTTTTCGAGAGTGTTGAGGCTAAAAATCTGTATACTTATTGATTTCTGCAATTCTCAGCGTCCGCTCCAGGAAAAAAGTTGGAAACTGGTGGTATACAATAGAACACACACACACAAACACACACACACACACACAAAAAAAAAAAACTAACTATTTTGGAAATTTTATAGTCATCAGAACACTAAAGCAGGGCAGAGCAATTATTTTCTTCCTTAATTTTAAAGTTCATTAACTAAATTTTAATTTTTCTGATGATTTTTAAAAACGAAAAAGTTCCTGTAAAATATTCTTCTCAGTGGCCCAAAATAATGAAACATTAATAAAAAAGTATAAACCAAGGTGAAAAAAAAATAACATAATTATAAATAGATAGCCAGCACTGAAAAAAAAAAATAAAAACGGAAATTTTAACTCAATGTGAAAAAAAGAATAATTAAAAAATTGCATAACAAAACACCTTACATTATTTATTTTTCTAATAAAGTCAATACTTAGAATAATATAGACTGTGTTGGAAAACTACTTCTGTAATTTATGAAATTAATTTAAATATTTTGACCGTAAATGAATAGATTTATTCAAAGCTCCATACATTAATTTTAAAAACACTTCAAAATTATTGTTTTTTTAAGATTGCATTTATTTATAATTTTTTAATGCACGTACTATAATACAGCTTCTTATGTCAACAAGGATTAGCACTAAGCATGAGACAATAAAATTCCCGCACCTTCACAAAAAAGTTAAATGACGTACAAAATTTAAATCTTTAAAACAAAGCCAAACACGGCCAAACGTATAAAGATAGAAAACGAATATATTCACTTTTTAGGTAGCTTTCATTACAAAAAGTAAAAAGCTACCTATTGCAGCCGTCCGGAGGAAAGCACTTCCGGAAAATTTTGGTAAATTTTCACCGATCATGACCCCCAGACCTCAAAACCACCCTCCGTTCAAATGTTGACATATATATATATATATATATATATATATATATATATATATATATATATCTGACTTTTGTCATGCGATAACTAACGTATTTATGAACCGATTTGAATGAAACTTGGTATGTACATAGTACATACAAATGTCTCGACCGAATTCGTTGGTCAGCATCATCCGCCATTTTGTTTCAAAATGGCGGCCATTTTAAATTTTTTAAAAAATTTAAAATTTAAAATTAAATGCGAAAAAATTAAAAGTTGAAAAATATTTTCCTTTTACGTGTTAGAACTTAAAACAAAGATTCCAGAACACTTTTTATTTTGTCTATATCTTAAAAAATGATTGAGTTATAGCACTTTGAATTTTTCTTATGGCTGACATTTTGAAACGATCTGATTTTTGTCACGTGATAACACGCGAATTTATAAACCGATTTCAATGAAACTTGGTATGTACATAGTACATACAAATGTCTCGATCGAGTTCGTTGGACAGCATCATCCGCCATTTTGTTTCAAAATGGCGGCCATTTTAAATTTTTTTAAAAATTTAAAATTTAAAATTAAATGCGAAAAAGTTAAAAGTTGAAAAATATTTTTCTTTTACGTGTTAGAAATTAAAACAAAGATTCCAGAACACTTTTTATTTTGTCTTTTTCTTACAAAATGATTGAGTTATAGCACTTTGAATTTTTCTTATGTCTGACATTTTGAAACGATCTGAATTTTGTCACGTGATAACACGCGTATTTATGAACCGATTTCAATGAAACTTGGGATGTACATAATAAATACAAATGTCTCGACCAAGTTTGTTGGCCAGCATCATCCACCATTTTGTTTCAAAATGGTGGCCATTTTAAATTTTTAAAAAATTCTAAATTTAAATTTAAATGCGAAAAAATTAAAAATTGAAAAATATTTTTCTTTTACGTGTTAGAACTTAAAACAACGATTCCAGAACACTTTTTATTTTGTCTATATCTTAAAAAATGACTGAGTTATAGCACTTTGAATTTTGCTTATGGCTGACATTTTGAAACGGTCTGATCTGAACGATCCACAATGTTGCTTTAAAATGGCATACACTTTATGATATCGTGGAATTTGGTGACTCTCTAAATCGCTTAAAATAAAACCGAAGGTTGAATAAAAGATGACTAATTTCTAAAAATTCCTATTAATATTCAGTCTCGACAAAAACCCTGTTACAATCTTATAAAATCACTAATTTTATAAGATTATTTCCACTAATTTGAGCTTAGTATTTTTGAACAATGTAACTTACCTCAAAATAATTAAATAAATAAATAAGTATATGAAAGCTACCTCTTCCTCCCGGCATTGCCGGAAGGACTTTTTTTTTTTTTTTTTTCTCTCCCCTTTTTTCCGTTTTAATTTTCTAATTCTCCTCAGACTCAATTTGTATATTTGTTGTGCTAAATTGCTCTGCCGGCAGTAAAAGGCTTTGTTTGAACTTTTTCTATTTTCTTCTCTCCCCCCCCCTGCCCCCTGTGTTACCTTCTCTCTCCTCCTCCTCATCTTCCGAAGAGAATCGTTCCGGATTTCACAAGTTCGAAAGCAATTTCGAATGGGAGGCTCCTCTGAATGAAGTTCGCTTTTCGAGAGTGTTGAGACTGAAATCTGTATACGTATTGATTTTTGGCGATTCTCAGCTTCCGGTTTTACGGAAATAATGAACTAACTATTTTGGAAATTCTATAGGCGTCAGAATACTGCAGCAAAAGAGAGCAATTATTTTCTTCTTCCTTGATTTTAAAATTCTTTAAATAAATTTTAACTTTTTGTGGTATACAATTTTAACTTTTCTGGTGTAATTTTATAACTCTTTCTGGTGATTTAAAAAAAACCAACAATAATCCAGTAAAATATGTTCTTCCCAGTGATTTGACTTTTGACAAGTGATTGAAAAGTGACCCACTTTTTTTTTAATTCCTTAGGTGTCAGAATATTGTAGCAGGAGAGAGCAGTTATTTTCTTCCTTGATTTTAAAGTTCATTAATTAAATTTTAAATTTTCTCATGATTCATCATAACACTATTAATAAAACTTTTTTGTATATAAAAAAAGAACAATATTCTAGATTGATGAGAAGTAATGAAAGAAAAGAGATTACAGAAATTTTAACTCATTGGAAAAAAAGAAGCTACATTACAAAACACATTCTTTTATTTATTTTTCCAATAATGCCAATATTCGGAATAACATAGAAAGTGTTGTAAAAATAAATACTTCTGTAATTTTTTTAATTAATTTAAAAGTTTTGACTGTAAATGATAATGTTTATTCAAAGCCGTGTATATTAATTTTAAAAACACTTCAGAATTATTATTTTTTATTTTTTATATGCGCGTGTATATAAGAATGGTTCTTATGTCAACAAGGATGAACACTAAACATGGGACACTAAAGACTCCCGCACCTTTTCACAAAAGTTAAATGACGCACAAAAATTTATTCTTTAAAACAAAGCCAAACACGCCCAGACGTATAAAGATAGAAAACGAATTTATTCACCTTTTTTTTCGCATTTTAATTTTCTAACTCTCCTCAGACAATCTTAAGAGGATAATTCAGTTTGGATATTTGTTATGCTAAACTGCTCTGCCACCTGTAAAAGGCTTTGTTTGAATTTTTTTTCTATTTTCTGTCCCCCGTGTTACCTTCTCTCTTTCTCCTCATCTTCCGAAGAGAATCATCGTTCCTGATTTCACAAGTTCGAAAGCAATTTCGAATGGGAGGCTCTCGGAATGAAGTTCGTTTTTCGAGAGTGTTGAGACTGAAAAGCTGTATACTTATTCATTTTGCCGATTTTCAGCATCCGCTTCGACGAAAACAATAAACTAAGTATTTTGGAAATTTTGTAGGTGTGGGAATATTGCGGTAAGAGGGAACAATTATTTTCTTCCTTGATTCGAAAATTCATTAATTAAATTTTTTAACTTTTTATGATGATTTTGGAAAAAAAAATATATATTCCTTTCAGTGACGTAATATGAGGAAACACTAATAAAAGAAAAAAGAACTGATTGTATTAATATTTTTTCTGGATCCCGAACCACCCTGAAATAGAATTTTGCATCAGGACGGTTTATGCGTTTTTATTCGAATTCCTTCAATGACCCTCAGTTCAAATAAAAACATTTCGAATAGACTTTCAAATATCGCACAAAATTTTAATTCTTTAAAACAAAGCCAAACACCCCCAGAAGTATAAAGATAGAAAACGAATTTATTCACCTTTATTTTTTTCCCTCCCTTTTTGTTTCCATTTTAATTTTCTAACTCTCCTCAGACAATCTTAAGAGGATAATTCAATTTTGATTTTTTCTCATGGTAAATTGCTCTGCCACCAGTAAAAGGCTTTGTTTGAAAATTTTCTATTTTCTGTCCCTCGTGTTACCTTCTCTCTCTCTCCTCCTCCTCCTCATCTCCCGAAGAGAATCGTTCCTGATTTCATAAGTTCGAAAGCAATTTCGAATGGGAGGCTTCTCGGAATGAAGTTTGTTTTTCGAGAGTGGTTGAGGCTGAAAAATGTATAGTTATCGATTTTTGGCGATTCTCAGCTTCCGTTTCGTCGGAAATAACAAACTAACTATTTTGGAAATTCCATAGGCGTCAGAATACTGTGGCATGTGAAAGCAATGATTTTCAAATATGTTCTTCTCAGTGGCTTAAAATAATGAAACATTAATAAAACGAAGTACTGATTACATTAACATCTTTTGTGGATCCCGAACAACCCTGAAATAGCATTTTGCACCAGATCAGGTGATCCGTTTTTATTCAAACCTGTTCCCTGACCCGCGGTACCCCTCTATTGAACCTTTAACTGCTGTGACAAAAATTGTTGCATAACTACTGTGAGTGGTCTGTCAGACCGCTTAATCTAAATAATAAAATGTTACAATAACTCTCAGAATTCTATTTTTGTATTAAACTTTATATAAAGGACTATTATAAATAAATTTCAGCTATTCAAATGTTTCTAGAGATAGTAATAGGTTTCCAAACGGAACAAAGTTTAATCAGTATCTATAGTTAAACTAAAAATCACGAGTTAAATTCCAAAACTTGAAAAACTCAGCGGTCTGTGAGACCGTTAACAGTCGTTAAGGGTTAAGTTGAAGCTATATATTTTGAGTCATGTTCGGCTCGGATTGTATTTCATTAGTTATATTTAGGTTTTGACTCTCGCAAGCTTTGTTCTCCTTGATCCGATATTTAAAAAGATATTCAAAATATTTTACTGGTGAAATATACATATATACAAGTAAAGTTCCATCCACCTCTTTTTCAGCGGATTTGGAATTCTCCTCCGTAATGCTAAGTCTAAATACATTTGATGCATTCGTATATATTTTAAAAAGCTTCGCGGGAAATTCATATTTTTAAATTTTTTTTTTCTGTGTATTCATTTTAAAGGTTGTTCTTTTTTTCTTAGTTTTCAAAATATTTCTAAAATCTATGCTAAATTTAATATTTTATGTGTTAAAAGCGGGAAACTGTGAGTAATATTTTTAACACTTCTTATAAAATTAAGTCTGTACTTTAGGAATATTTTGAGAACTAAGAAAAAAAGAGATATCTTTCAGGAGTGTTAAAAAAATGGAAACTAAAAATATTCATTTTCCGGAAAGGTATTTTAAATATACAATTCCATCAAATATCCATAGACTTTACATTAGTGAGAAAAAATCAAAAGACTGACCAGATCGCTTAAGTCTTCACACTTAAATATTTATGACCTGTTACCTCTGAATAGTGGACATTTCCGAATGCACACACACGTAACATGTGTGAGTATGCATAAACTATCGCAAATACAATGTATGCGTACATCAAAAGCCAAAATGTTGGTAATATTGCTAAACCAGAGTTGAATCTTAGCCTGAATACATATACTCATGTTTATAAGTATTATACAGTGTTTATTTTAATCAGTCTGGCTGAAACTTTTTATGAAAACTTTAACAAACAGATTTGCAAGTTTGAAATCTTGCTCGCAAGAAACATCCTAAAGTAAGCTAGATCCGCAGAAAGAAAAATAACCCTAACCTGATCAAAAGAAAAAAAAAAAAAAAAAAAGGGAAGGGGAGGTGGTGATTGAGAAATCCGATCTTAGGCAGGACTTAATTCAACGATCTCAAGGTGTATGCTATATAAGATATTTAAGTGTACATTACTTTTCATAATTGCATTAAAATATGAATTATTTATTTTCATTTCAAGTTCTGGTTGAACTATATTGGGTTTGATTAGGGTTGCAATCGATGTTTTTTTTTTCCTTTCTTTGTTACTGTTTAGATTGCGGGTCCATAATTTTTTTTTTTGTTTGTTTATTTGTTTGTTTGTTACTAGCTAGATTGCGGGTCTATGATAGCTCTATGATTTTTTTTTTCTTTCTGGGGGAAGGATTCGATTTGGATTACGGACTGAGCTCAAATGAAATTTTTGGGTTTGGGTCGAGTCTAAATTGGAACGCGTGGGAGTTTATCCTGTGCTTAGAGTGGAAAAAAATTTCCTGTTTTTTTCTTTTTATGTTCATTTTAAAATTATTTTGAACGGAAAAAGGAGAGCGTTCACAACGCGGAACTTACAAGAGCAGAAAGAAGAATTTTATTCTTTGACGAAAAAATGTTCATATCTTCTCTTAATGATAAATCTCACTTTCAAAGAATAAATTTTAGTCCCCACCCTTTTTTTTCAAATTATAAATAGTACAAAAAATTAGTTAATTGAATTCTGCATTTATTTAACTATGTGTGACAACTGAAAACAAATTACAAGATACTATTTTAATGGCTTTTTAATAGGATAACTTTAAGTTATTAGTATATTGTTTAATTTTATTAATAATTTTAAATATAATTAAATTTTACGAAATACTATCTGAAATTAGAAATTATAAATTTCCAATCACATGTTATATTAATTTTCAATATTTAGATTTCATTTTCAGTTCCTGATTTCACAAGTTTTGAAGTAATTTCGAATGCGAGATCCTCAAAATCAAGTTCCTTTGCAAGCAAGTTGAAGCTGAAAAGCTCTACACTTATCGATTTGGACAATTTCTAGTTTCAGCTACCGCGAGAATAAATAATAAACTATTTTGAAAATTCAGTATGGCAAATTTAACTATTTTTACCAGACTGTGTTTATTTACTTAGAATATTTGCTATTTACTTATGTTATAGAAATAATGACTATTATTTCTATAAAAACTATTATTTTTATAATAACTATTATTTATATTACTTAGAATAATTACTATTTACTTATGTTATAGAAAATAATTGTCAATAGATTTAAGATGTAAAAACGCCAGCAAATTAGATTTATAAAAATGTTTAAATGTAATCATATTTTATTTAAAATTTGAAAATTATAAATGTACAATATGTACAATTGTTGTAATTATCCAAAAGCGTTTATTTCAAATTCATATTTCAAGTTATTAAATGAGATTTCATCTTAATAGAGTTGTTTATAAATTAATTATAATCAATTAAATTAATACAATAGAGCGCCGATTATCGCAACTCCAATTAACCGAATTTCCAATTATCCAAACAACCTATTTTTTCTCAAAAAAAGAAAAGAAAAATGCTAACCGAATTTTTAACTATTCAGATACTTTATTTCACTTATTTTTTCCCCTTCAGATTTAGCTTGCAAAATCGAATCCTCGATTAGTATATATCTTATCTTTGTGTGAAGTAACAACGAAAAAGAAATTGAAAAAAAAGGAAAACGAATGTTCTGAAAAAGATCCAGGTTCAGTAACAGTGAAACAGTAAAGTGAAGTTTATAGATAAAAAAAAAAAAAAAAAAAAAAAAAAAGCCGATACAGCTTAAATAATTAAGTCATATTGAAAATTTTCGAAAGAAGAAAGGGGATTTTTGGAATATAGATAGTTTCGGTCAAGTTTGGGGTGGTCGAATTATCCACGCATTTTTGCCGAAAATGAATTTTCGGTGAAACTCCAATTTTGGACCGAAAGAAGCGAAACCGAATTTTCGGTCAATCTGTATTAATAGCTTTATATAATTTAATTCGTCTTTTCATTTCCATATATCACCAATGGATTGTTTTTCATAGGTGTTTATTTATCCAATACTCACCGGAATTCTTTCGCCACAAAAACAAAACTTAGTTTTCAAATTCCCCGCAACTTTTCTCCATACCGATGTTTTCACCACCTAGGTCAGTCCCAATCCGTGAGAAAAAAACAAAAACAGCCCCCCCCCCCCCCAAAAAAAAAAAAAAAAAAAATCAAGTCTAAAGAACTTTTGTACATTGATGACGATATCATTGGCGTGGGGGGGGGGTCTCGTTGAATTATAACATATGATATCGTAATGGGGAAAGAGATCCAAAATCATCTATAAGTTGATAATGTTGTATATACATTATCCATAAGCCGATGCTAATAATTTTATATAATTTTATTCACTATTTCATTTCCACATATCAACAATGGGTTATTTTTTGCAGGTGTTTGTTTATCCAATACTCACCGAAATTCTGTCACCACAAAAACAAAACTTAGTTTTCAAATTTCCCTCAACTTTTCTCCATAACGATGTTTTCTCTACCTCGGTCCATACAAATCCGTGAGGAAAAAAATCCCACAAATTTAAAGAACTTTTATACATTGATAACGATATCATTATCAGGTGGGGGGGGGGGGGGTATCTCGAGGAATTATAAAGTATGATATCGTAACGGGGAGGGGGTCTAAAATTACCAAAAATGTTGATAACGTTATACATGTATGCCCCATAAGCCGATGCTAATAATTTTACATAATTTTATTCGCCGTTTCATTTCCATATATCAACAACAGGTTGTTTTTCACAGATGTTTATTTATCCAATACTCACCGAAATTCTTTCACCACAAAAACAAAACTTAATTTTCAAATTCCCCGCAACTTTTCCGCCATACCGATGTTTTCACCACCTAGGTCAGTCCCAGTCCGTAAGAAAAAAAGATGAAAAATCCACACATCTAAAGAATTTTTATACATTGATAACGATATCATTTCCGTTGGGAGAGGTATAAAATTATCAAAAAGTTGACAATCTTGTACAAACATAGTCCATAAGCCGATGTTAATAATTTTACATAAATTTATTCGCTATCATTTCCATATATCAACAACGGGTTGTTTTCCATAGATGTTTATTTATCCAATACTCACCGAAATTCTTTCACCACAAAAACAAAACTTAATTTTCAAATTCCCCGCAACTTTTCCCCCATGCCGATGTTTTCACCACCTAGGTCAGTCCCAGTCCGTAAGAAAAAAAGAAAAAAAAATCCTCACATCTAAAGAATTTTTATACGTTGATAACGATATCATTTCCGTTGGGAGAGGTATAAGATTATCAAAAAGTTGACAATGTTGTACAAACATAGTCCATAAGCCGATGTTAATAATTTTACATAAATTTATTCGCTGTTTCATTTCCATATATCAACAACGGGTTGTTTTTTACAGGTGTTTATTTATCGAATACTCACCGGAATTCTTTCACCACAAAAACAAAACTTAGTTTTCAAATTCTCCGCAACTTTTCTCCACACCGATGTTTTCACTACCTAGGTCAGTCCCAATCCGTGAGAAAGAAACAACCTGTTTTGAAGGGAACAACCTCTTTTCAAACTTTTACCCGTTTCGCCACCACCAAAACTATTTTTTTCCGCTGTATTTTTTTTCCAAAAACCGCTGTCTGGAACCACAACTTCGCTAGGTTTTTCCCTTTTATTCCATTCTGGAGCAAAAGAATGGATTGAGAAGGTGGGGGGCAGGATAACCCTCCTTTTATACATACATTTTCAAGCGGTATTTCGAAAAGGTTAAGTTTGCCGTTATGTGTGGAGTATACAACTAAATGTAAGACGCGATATTGATTTTTTTTTTCTTCGGAAGAATAACGTATATATGTTTCATATTGGCAAACATTGTTGTAGCCAGCAGCATGGTATAAACTATGTGTAAAAATAAAATAAAACAAAAATATCTAAGTAAATAAAATGTGTAATATGAACTTTAAAATGTTCAGGTTTGCTTAAAAGGCGATTAAAATAATCAAATATAGATGTTAATAGTTAATTTTATTTAAAAACATCTTAGTACTTTCAAGCCTTTAATCAGGCTCTTCCTCAGAGAATATTTTCTTTATTTATACAAATACATGATTCCGTTTTGAAAATGAAATAGACGCGTTGCTTGAAGATTGAATTAGTAGTGTTTTATGTGAACGGGAAAAAAATATTTAATTGTTGTACCATAAATTTTAATACGTCATTTTCTCAAATTGTCAGGATTTATTTTCAGGATGTTAAACCATAAACTCGGTATATAATACGAAAAGGAATCATTAAACACTTGATTGTTTTTGCATAGAATATTTGATTATTTTAATCGGCTTTTAAGTAAACTTGACCATTTTTAAAGGTCATGTTACATATTTTGTATTAAAAGCAAAGCGAACATTTCTTTCCGTCATATATTTTTATGTTTATTCACAAATAAAATATTTTTTAAATATATTTAAACTTTTTTAGTAGCACATTTACTTAGTAATATTTTTTTCTCTCTTTTCTTCATCATGTAAAATATTGTTCCAAAATAAAATTTAAACGTATATTTAAATATTTTTAATACATAGTGATGCTCTATTATGGAATTGCGGGTACTACTTGATTATCCCGTCAACCCATTTTGACCAGTTATATAAATCGCCAAACTACTCGTAAAATTACACAAATTGGCATAATTTTTATTTTAAATAACGAAAGGACAAAGTAATGAGTAAAAGATTAACAAACATACAAATAAACGTCGGATTAAAAATCACTTGATGACGTAAAATACGAATACCGTGTTTAATGTCAGGTGAATGTGATATTTACTATAAGTCTTTATAACAAATAAACTAAAAAAAAGTAACATAAAAATTACGCTTTAATTATTTAATAGTTTAATGTTAATTAATTTACGATTTAGAAATCTCCAAAATGTAGTTTAATTCTTTTTTCCGGATATATAAATACTTTTATAAATATAACCAAAGTAACTCAGATATTACCATAACAATAAACCAATGAAACCAGTATTTTATCTATATACACTATCTACCAAAAAGTATTTGTACACTTTCAGTTTTTGACATTTTGTCAAATATTTAAAAATATACTGGTCGGATTCTTCTGGAACTTCAGAAATATAAAGATTATGTTTCACTTTATATTTATTTACATTCATTTGTTAAGCGGGTAATTAGGGGGCCGGCAAAAAAACAAAGAATAATAGAAATATTTGGGATCGCCCTGTACATGAAAATGCACGAAACGACTTATCGCTTTAGAATACAAATATATGAATACAATAAAATATGTACACTAGTTTTTGTGAGCATAGCATGTATATTTATGGCGATAGAGCGGTTTTTTTGAAAAATTCAAAAAATTCTGGTATGTTTTTTGTTTATATCATGCTGGGTTTTTGACCAAATTTAACGCAAATTTCAGAAAATATGGCAAAATGCAGTAGAAAAAATGTAGCGCAATTGGAATATAAATATATTAAATATTTTATGAAATATGAGTAGTTTTATGAAATAATTTTTATCTGCGCATGCGCGAACGATAAAAACAATTTTTTTACATAATTTAATAGTCAATTCTATGGAGTAACTTATAAAAAAAATCCAATGAAATATCGTGAAAATTCAAAAAGATATCATTATTATAAGTAAGCTGTTTTTACATTGCTCTCTAAAAACGGCTGAATGATAAGGGATTCTCCACAAATTGACATTTTTTATTGACTGACTTTTAGGAAAAAATTAGTATTTAATGTATACAATATCTAATACAATATTTCTGTTAATAAGTATCTTGACATCTGTGATGGAAAAGAATAAAAGCCCTTTTCCTTTTCTATCACAGGTGTCAAGATACTTATTAGCAGCAATATTGTATTCATTAAATAGTACTAATTTTTTCCTAAAAGTCAGTTAATAAAAAATATCAATTTGTGGAGAATCCCTTATTATTCAGCCGTTTTTAGAGAGCAATGTAAAAACAGCTTACTTATAATAATGATATCTTTTTGAATTTTCACGATATTTCATTGGATTTTTTTTATAAGTTACTCCATAGAATTGACTATTAAATGATGTAAAAGAATTGTTTTTATCGTTCGCGCATGCGCAGATAAAAATTATTTCATAAAACTACTCATATTTCATAAAATATTTAATATATTTATATTCCAATTGCGCTACATTTTTTCTACTGCATTTTGCCAATTTTTCTGAAATTTGCGTTAAATTTGGTCAAAAACCCAGCATGATATAAACAAAAAACATACCAGAATTTTTTGAATTTTTCAAAAAAATCGCTCTATCGCCATAAATATACATGCTATGCTCACAAAAACTAGTGTACATATTTTATTGTATTCATATATTTGTATTCTAAAGCGATAAGTCGTTTCGTGCATTTTCATGTACAGGGCGATCCCAAATATTTCTATTATTCTTTGTTTTTTTGCCGGCCCCCTAATTACCCGCTTAACAAATGAATGTAAATAAATATAAAGTGAAACATAATCTTTATATTTCTGAAGTTCCAGAAGAATCCGACCAGTATATTTTTAAATATTTGACAAAATGTCAAAAACTGAAAGTGTACAAATACTTTTTGGTAGATAGTGTATATATGTATATATATATATAATTATAAAATATATATATATATAATTGAGTTCGATGCCACATTAAATTAATGTTATGTAACGGAAAGAGGAAAAACACGAATTTTTGTGAAAGAAATATTGATTTCCAGAATAAACATTCAATGTTTATAATAAAAAAATTAAATCATTTTTTAGTTTTTTACTTTATTTTTAACACGTTAAATTGCTGATGAGTATACTCGTGACCAGTTATCCAAGTGTTAAGTCTCAGGCACCCCATGTAGTAAACATCCATCACCCTACCATGTAAAATTTCCTTTAGTTTCCCCGAAACTTGATCAAACATTTTCACATTAACCTACCAACAAAACTTGTCAAGGTTACTGACCTACAGTGACATTCCATGACAAGAAGCAGGCCTTTCGAATCTTATCCAAAGAATTCCTCCCGGGTAAACACCCTCCGACAATCGATAGCTAAGTTCTAATTTATTGGAACCAAGTGGTAAACAAGAATATACCAGGCGGTACTTTGAGGTTCCAAGAACCAAAGGGGGAGGAGGGGGAGAATGCAATGTTTTCTGATTAAACAGAATTAATTACATGATACTCTTTCAAAGAATTCCCGGCTACAAAAAAGAATAACGTCAGAATGGCGATTATAGATAGCATCAACAGTGATATTTCTTTTACCTTATCCATTGCTGCTGATAGCCTGTTCTCAGTTTTTTTCTCCCCAATTCAGAAAAAACATAATTTGAATCAAGGAATTTTTTAATGTAATGAGGGAAATAAATAAATAAATAAAACTTTTTAAGTGCAACCGAGTTATATTCATAAATTTCTTTTATAGGATTATCATTAATGAGCATGTCTTTTCGATGATTGACTGAAGTAGCCTTTAAAAATTCATTTTTAACCTTTACAAAACAATTTGAAGTATGGATTTTATTTTTTAATCATAATTTTTTCTTAAGTAATTTATAATGTACTTTGAAGGAAATAATACTGAGAACTAAATTTTAGATTATATTAATCATAAATAAATTAAAAACTCTTTATTTCTAATCAGGTGTATTTCTCAACGATGTCTGGGTAAAGCCCCTTGTAATTTTTAAACATATGACAAAAAATACTTCCCTCGGAAGATCGTTTTTAATCATATTCGAACGTACTTTTAAATTGAGAAAAAAAGGGGTTTGAAAAATGAGATTCTTTAAAAAAGAAGAAGAAAACAAAAAAGTATATAAATAAATCTGCCCTCTCAAATATAAAAATCCCTTTCGGCATGGCCTACAGGCGGAGGTAGATTTCGAAAAGTTTTCATCTAAATAAAAAAAAAAAAAAAAAAAAAAAAAAAAAAAAAAAAAAATGCCCATCTCTACTCAAATACCCATTTTGACAATATATTTTGAATTATATTCTTACTTTATTTAAAAAATTGACCAATGTGCTAATTATATAGTTCCTAAATAACAAAAAACTGTTAATTAAATTCGTTTGACAGCAAAATTGAATTTAAAAATGAGTCATAAAATAACTAATTTATTATTTTAATATATCCACAATTCTTTAATCAAGATCGCTTTGAGAAATTTTGTGCGAAGTGCCCACTTTGACAGATTTTTTTAAATATATATTTAGCCTTTATCAAAAATCTGACCAATACGGCACATTACACAGTTCCTAAATAACAAATAACTGTCAATTGAATGCGTTTGAGAGCAAAATTGAATTTAAAAATGAGTCATAAAATAAACAATTTGTTATTTGAATACAACCTCAATTCTTTTATCACGATCGCTTTGGGAAATTTTTTTGCGAAGTGCTTAATTTGACAGCTTTTAAAATATATATATTCACCCTTTATCAAAAAATCGACGAATACGCACATTATATAGTTCCTAAGTAACAAAAAACTGTCAATTGAATGCGTTTCAGAGCAAAATTGGATTTAAAAATGAGTCATAAAATAACCAATTTGTTATTTGAATACCCACAGTTCATTAATCATGATCGCTTTGGGAAATTTTGTGCGAAGTGCCCATTTTGGCAGCAGGCACGTAGCCAGGGAGGGGGCTAAGGGGGCTGAAGCCCCTCCCGAAACTTTGAAAAGACTTTGTTTAATTCTATGATAATAGAATTAAAATGGAATGAAATTATCTCTGTGATAGTAAAATAAATTTTGTTTGTCTTCCATTACATTAAAATCAATTGCATTTTTAGCTGTAAAAATATCCATTTATTGAATAACAGTTACAGTAATCCTTCATTATATCGGTCATTTGGATATATATATTTTTTAATAAATATTTACCACAAAAAATATAAATTCTTTTTAAAACGCAATTTTAACTATCTTTATGAGCAGTAAAATTCTATCAAGTGTAATTCCGTATCATAAATTTGACCAAGAAAAATTAGCGTAATACACATATGACGTATTAACTTTACTTGCATTAACTTTACTTAACATTTACTTGCATGTTATGATCTTCCTTAATTTTCTTTATCTTCATGCATATAAACGAAAACGGTCAATGTTAAAATATTTTGCACAGAAGGGAGCAAAAACTTTAATAGCTATGTATAATGTAAAATGATGTGAAAAAGATGTAATTTTAAAGAAAGTATGTTTGATAATGATGTTATAACTGTAAAATGCTTTTTATTAAAAAGAAACTATTAGAATGTATTTTTGAAAAATAATGATGCAATGAAAAACGATTATGGTATCGAAAAACCTTCAAAAAACGCCACTGCGGCATCCTCCAGTCTCTTCACTGAACAATTTTCTGCTAATTGTTTGCATGTGAATCTTTAATAGTAAGAAAATGTGCGTAAAGTAGCAGCTTTGTCTGGTTAATTTTCTTTGTATTTTGTAAAACTATCAACTTCAGGGATGGATACTCCTATGTAGGGATTTTTAATTTTTCATAGTACCACCGGAGAGAGTTTTATATCCCATCAGAACATGTATTTGGATAACATTTACCCCAATTACACTGTGAGGCCAATCTACAGATGTAGGCGGGTGTGCTGACGGGCTGGGAGGAGCTATTTGTAAAGTCAATATAGAGACATTTCGAGTTGTGGTTAAATAAGATGGAAATAAAAATGTTAATGATTGTTAAGGGAATATTTTAACTAGAAAATATGATATGAGATGACAAAAATAACTTTTCAGATGTGTGCTTTTCTTTTTCAATTGCAAAATCACAAAACAGCATTATGGGTGCACTAAATCTTGAATTGACTTACGTAACACCAATTCCAATAATATCAACTTTTTCTGGCAGCAAGTATTGTTTAGAAACAAAAATTAGGAATTGTTTGGGTGTTAGCATTTAAAACAATATGACTTTGGTGGGGATTCGACAAGTACTCGATATGAGCCTACAGTATGGAAAGCAACTTGATTTGATATTGCTATGTAACTAGAGATGACTTAGATGATGCCATGAAGAGAAACATTTTTTGTTCCATTATACTTTCCATACAGCCATATAGATTTCCAATAACTGTAGGAAAGAAACAAAAATAAGAAAATTGGAAGAAAGATACAGAAATAGTATTGCCTTTTCTTACGCAAGGCTGCCAACTTTTACGCATTTTTGTTTCTACTAAAATTGTACAGAGATTTTCCATTTGTTTAATCATACGATTTCGACAATTAAATAAGACAATACTTACTATAAAAATTTTGTGGTAGAAAAATTGTGTGAAAGTTGGCAGATTCTTATAACATATGCAATTAGATTACCACAAATCGTATGTTGTTTTAGCAAACAAAATTAAGATTTCTTTAGGAATACAGCAAATTAATATTTCATTGTTGAATTTTCAAAGAGCTTCAGGAAAAGAAGAAATCGGAGCAGTTCTTGGACCAATACTTAAAACAATCTTAATTTTTGCAGAGAAAATACGCCTCTTTGAGATTACCACGATGATGATCCTCTAACGTTGGATAAATTGATATAAAAAGACTGTTAGCTAAGAGTCTTTTAAATTTTGAGCAAAGTCTGGAGAGAATGAATTGAAATACGATATTATAAATATCGGTAGAAATGTTATTTACTTCATCCAAGACATTTAGAATAAAATCACTCAAATATCCTCGGATACAATTACCGAAGAATTAATTATCAAAATAAATAACGTGATCTGGTTTGTTAGTACAAACAAAACGCATAGCTTAATTGCTGATGAAACTCAAGCGCAGAACAGCTTGACCTTTCTGTTAGATATGAGGACCATTAAAAAAAATCACAAAACACAATAATTCAAAAAATTCTTTTAGGCTTATTCCAATAAATGTCATCTCTGCCAATAATTCAAGAAAAGTAATATTACACCATTGTGATGAATTTTGCCTTGACATATATAAATGTGTCACAAAAGCGTATGATAAAGCAGCTAATAAGTCTGGTCATGCTAGAGGGGTTCATTCTAAAATTTTTCAGAGTATCCAAAAATTAGATAGTCCACTTTGAAAACCATCTGTTAAACTTTGCCTTGTCCAACAGCATGCTGATTCTCATAATCCGAATGTATCATGGACTTGTTAAAGCAATGACAAAAGTTTTTTTAAATCATGGACCTCAAGCCAAATTTAGCGCTTCAAGAAGCAATTGCGTAATATACCCCATTAAACAAAAGAAAATAACTTCTCTGCATTTGTGAAACAAAATTTATCGAAAGGCATGAAAGCATATTAACTTTTGTTGAGCTACATACATTTGCATTAGCTCAGAAAACATTTTGAAACACACATGGAAGATTTCTTTGGTAGCTAGAGCTTTTTTGGCAGTCAGGAGAAGAATGATTTTCTCATAAGCCTATCAGTAAGGTTTTCTGTCTGACAGAGTCATAGTGAGTTTTCTTAAAGAAACATTTCGTGACATAATATCGGCTATAACCTATGTAATAATGTCCTAATTGTTTTACATAAATATAGGGAAAAATGCAGTAGAAATCTTTTGCGATATTTTTTTGTGCATCAAAACTTAGGAGGGACATATTCCAAACTGAAATAAAGTTTCCAAGACTAACATTTAGACAGACAACACATACAAACCCTCAAAAAACATCATCTGAAGAGTATTACAATATCAAGGTCTTTATTCTCCTTGTAGAAAGTTGACTTTCATGATATAGTGTCAATGTAGCAAGTGAAAGCTGAATATGAATTAGGGTACAAAGAAATTGTTGACACCAACACAAATTTCTAAAAGTTTTGGTACTGTAATGTGATGTATTAAAATAATATCGAACACTTGTTCACAGTCTTGGTTCAAAACCTAGTAAGAACAGTCGGTGCTGAAAGATATCTTTCGACAGTAAAAATAATTAAATCTTTGCTTCGAATCATTATGGCCGATGAGAGACTGAGTCACTTTGCAATGATTTCCAATCATTGGGATATTCCAGTAAATCTTGATAATTTAATCAGCACCATGGCTAAGAAGAAATTACAATGATTGCTTCTGTTTACTGTACAAAGTAAATTTATTGCACCAAAAGTACTGCATTTATAATTATTATAATCAGAGAAGGTAAAATGCAAAGATAATTTTTTTGATTAAATATGACTGTATCAATTAATTTTTCTTTGGAAAAAAATAATGCGAAAGAAATTAATTTCATTTATGAATCAATAGTTTCACGACTTCGCACTCACAATGACAGATTCTTCCACGCTAGTATTAATCTTGTGTTTTAAATCCATTTATGTTACTTGTTTGCATTTCAACTTTTTTTAATCGAGGTTTTTTTCCCTAAAAATTGTCCAGTTTCCGAAGCAGTTTGGAAACTAGAAATGCTTTTGAATGTCAAAAATTGGAACATAAATAAACAAATAAATTAAAAAAAAATATGAAATAATATTTGGCATGGTTATCAAGTATCCTATGCAGAAACACATTTTAGGTTTGTTTAAATTTTTTGCTGTAAATTATACAAATTACTTTTGTAAGATCATAGAAAAAAATTCAAGATTCAGCCCCTCCCGAAAGAAAATCCTGGCTACGGGCTTGTTTGGCAGCCTTTTTTGAAATATATTCTGCCTTTATCAAAAAACTGGCCACTCCGTCACATTATATAGTTCCTAAATAAGAGAACCTGTAAATTGGATGCGTTTGAGAACAAAAAAAGATTTAAAAATGACTCGGTAAAAACGCAATTTCTTAAATTTCCTCAAATTCCAATCAGGATAACTTCGTGAAATTCTGTTCAAAATACCCTTTTTGGCAGCCTTTTAAAAAATATATTCTGCCTTTATCAAAAAGCTGGCCAATACGTCAAGTTGTATAGTTCCTAAATAATAGGACCTGTAAATTGGATGGCATTGAGAACAAAAATGAATTTTAAAATGACTCATAAAAACGCAATTTGTTATACTTAATGAATTTTTTAATGATGAAAACTTCGGGAAATCTGTTCAAAATACCTTTTTTGGCAGCCTTTTTAAAAATATATTCTGCCTTTATCAAAAAATTGGCCAATACGTCGCATTATATAGTTGCTAAATAAGAGGATCTGTCATTTGGATGCGTTTAAAATCAAAAATGAATTTTAAAATGAATCAGAATATAAGCAATTTCGATTTGAGCTTTTTTCTCCAACTCCTATTTTTGTTTAATTTATTTTTGCTATAAGAATTGGTTGTATGAAAACCTTGTCAATATAAAAGTTGTAGATATTATTCTGAAGATGTAAAATAAATTTAATTAGATTTAATTGCTTAAGAATTGAGTAAGTTATGGGTTTTTTTCTTTTTCCTCCCCCCTTTTTCTTTTCGTTTTAAATTTTTTTCATCGGTAAAAATTGGTCCTATCAAAAACTTGTAAATACAAAAGTTTTAGATAATATTGAGTACATTTATATAAAATTTAGTTGGATTTGATATCTTGAGAATTGACGAAGTTATGAATTTTTTTCTCCCAAAAACCATGTTTTTTTCGCCCCATCAGCCCATTTTTAACTTTATCAAAAATCTGTCACGCATAAACTTTTTCCTCATTTTTTAGAAGTAATATAAACTTTAAACTGATTCGATATCTATTTTAATTAAAAAGGTATCGCGTTTTTTCTGTTTTCACAAAAACCCTCCTAACTTCCACCCCCTTGGTCAGATTTTGCCCATTAACGAACTTAACCGAGATTTTATGCCCCTTGATTTTATGTAAAAGTTTGAAGAAGATCTGAGCATAATTATGGAAGTTATCGTGTCTAGAAGAAAGTGATATACACCGATAGATAGATAGATAGATAGATAGATAGATAGATAGATAGATAGATAGATAGATAGATAGATAAACTTTTTTACTGATGGTAGTTTTGGGGTCTAGGAGTCATGATTCGTGTAGATCCGCAAAAATTTTTCAGAAATTCCAACATGGGAGACAATGCAATAGGTAGTATTTCATACGAAATCTACCTAACAAGAAAACTGGAATGCTGAAGGCAAAGGGATATATATATATATATATTTTCGTTTTTTATTTTTGCTGAAGTTAACCTCGCCAGATTTCAGAATCAAGCAAGAAATTAGTTATTGTTTTACAACAGAGGAAGAGTTTACTGTAAATAATTCTAGAATTAGTAAAAAAATCCTTAAATATTTAATTCTGATAATACCAAAATTAAAAAATCTTTATCATTAATATTTAGATAAGTAATTAAATAATTAAACTAGATATTGTTTAGACTTGTAATATCTAAACATATGAATCATAAAAGGTCTTGAAATTAAGAAATATTTAATTAATTATGATAATACCAAAATACATGACCTATATCATTATTGTTTAGATATCAAATTAATCCTTCTACTACCAGCTTTTTACATTTTCTGAGAATTCACAGTTTTAAATGATTTGAACCAGAAATATTATTTTATCTTATGTAACACTTTCGCTGTAAATGTTTATTTAATTTAAAATATTAAGAAGAATTATTTGTTTTTTCTGGTGTGAGATATTAAAAATAGAAAATAACTGGGGTCGAATAAGTAAGGTGTTATTAGGAGGTTTAAATAAAGTAATTATATACTGTTAAAACCCTATAATATCTAAACATCTGATAAAAAATACTTCCCTGGCAAAATCGTTTCTAAACATGCTCAAATATCCTTTTAAACTGAGGGGGAAAAAAGGAGGGGGGTGAAAATGAGGCTTTTGAAAAAGTACATAAATGAATCTAGCCTCTCAAGTATATTGAGCACCAGGTGGGTCTCAGTTCTTTCGGTTTTCAAAAACAACAAAACTGGAAATGTTAAACGGATACTTTTTCCGTTTTGTTCGCTGGCGTTTTCTCCTCTAGATTTCGAAATCCAGCACGAAAGGAATGTACTTAAATTATTGTTTTACCTAAATATACCTAAATATATGAATCAGTAGAAAGTCGTGAAATAATAACATATTAATCTCTGATAACACTAAAATTACAATATCTTTATCATTATTGTTTAGATAGTAAATTAAATATTGCTTAAACCATTTAATATTTAAACATATAAAATAGTAAAAAATTCAGAATTTATGAAATCTTGAAATTATGAAATATTTAATTCTGATAATACCAAAATTAGAATATGTTTATCATTATAGTTTATTAAATTAAATAGCTAAAGTAGATATTGTTTAGACTTTGTAATATCTAAACAAAAATTACAATATCTTTTTTATTAGAGATTTGATTTTAAATTAAATAATTAAATTAGATATTGTTCAAATCTTGTAATGTGTATATAGGTTTCGTGGTGTTTAAAATCTTCCTAGAAGATGTTTGTTTAGTTTCAAATATTAATTAAAAAAATCATTAAATTTTTTCTGGTTTCAAACATGAAAAATTTTAAAATAGAAAATAACTGGGGTCAAATAAATCCACAGTAGTACTAGGATAATTAAGTGATTAAATAAATAAATTCATAGGTGTAGCCAGCTTTTTGAACGGGGGAGTGCCCAAATTTTTTAACCTGAACATGTTGGGTACAAACAACATCTTATGTAATAAAACCTAATAAAACGGAACCCCATAAAATCTATCAAATTTCTGTTTTAGACAGGTTTTTCACGGAAGGTATAATTGTGTGGAAGCTTCTTTTAAAAAAGACCCAAACGCAATTTTTCATTGCGTGAAGAAGGATGAGAAGTTGCTTAAAACTAAATCTAATGGACAGGGGCGTGCGAAGAGAAAGCTGCGCCCGGGGCAAAGTTACAATTTGGCGCCCCCTCCATCCAACTTTTTCTTGTAACAGGCCAAAAATGACGTTGGTAGTATAATTTGGCGCCCCCTAAAGTTTCACGCCGGGGCAGCTGCCCCCCTACGCTCCCCCTTTCGCACGACGCTGCTAATGGATAAGAAAAAGATATATAAACATAGATAAAACATGATAGATATAAAATAAAGATATCCGTAAACATAAATCTGTAATTATCAAAAGTTTTCATTTCAAACAGCAATGAAATACTAAAATAAATAAGCACGACTTTAGTTCCCCTCGTCATTTTGATCAAAGTAGCATTAAAATAACTTGTAGTATGCAATTTAAAGTGAAAAATAGCTCTTATATTTTCTACTCGTGAATAAATAAAATTTCCCCGTTAAAAAAAAATGAGCCCGTACGAATGTCAAAATATGATCCCAAAAAACGAAATTTAGCAAACCAACAAACCAACCTCCATATTAATTTGAATTTTGAGTAGCATCATTTCTTATTTTCAGAGGAAGCACAGATTTGTACTAGAGATGAGTTCGGGCTCGATTTTTGAAACTCGCGCCCGAAAGATTTTTAGTACATTGGAGCCCGATCCCATCCGAGTCCGATACAAAAAGTATACAAAAATAAATAAATAAATAAATAAAAGATTTGATGATATTTAAAAATTGTTTCAAATCTGATATCCCATTTAAAAAAAATTCTTATAAAATTTACTATTAAATAAAAATTTAAATTCAAGCTTATGAAAAGTGCAATTTGCTATCAAATAAAAATATCCTTCATACCTAAAATGATTCCCTTATTTCTTGTCCTTTAAGAAGAAAATTTGATGGACATATTAAAGAAGTGTAATGAATAAATGGATAGTGTTTATAGAAATTACTATTTGTATGCTGAAGAATCAAAAAACGTTTTCAATTTCCTATAAAAAGAGTACATCTTCAGGGGTGTAGTCGTAAAAAAACCACAGGTTACACGATCGACGCAGAGGGTATATGCTCAAGGCACAGAGTATACTCTAGAGCAGCGGTTCCCAAACTTTCTTGGTACGCGACCCATCTTTCAGTGAAAAAAAAAATTTCGCGACCCACCTTTCAGTAAAAAAAAAAAAAAAAAAAATTCGTGACCAACCCAAGATAAAGTTGTGTATCAGTATATCAATTTTCGCACGATCCTATACGCTCGGCTATCCTATCCTACGAAAAACGCAAATTTTCGTACGGAAAGTACTATTGACAAAAACAAGAATCGGTAATCTCAATGTGTGTAAGTGAATAGTAATTAAAACAATGCACAAACTACAAAGATACTTAAAAATACGTTTAATTATTACGAAAACATAACTTTATAATCAATCAGATTTCAGGTACTGGTGTTTACTAATGTGGGAATATACATTAACACGCAGTTTGTCTCACTCAGTATTTGTCTTTCAAAATATAGCAAAGTAAAAAAAGATTGTTCTCATTAGCACAAAGTGTTGAATTTCATCAAGGTCCTCAAAGCTAATTTAAACATTTCTGGATATTATGTTCGTATATTAATCTAGAAGGAAATTAAGGATTTTCCCTTGAAATATTATTTCTTGTTGAAATTGTCATATCTTTTTAAACTGGTGAAATAAAAGATATATAGTTTTATGACAAGCCTCGATTGTTCTGCGACCCACCAAAACAACCGCCGCAGCCCACCAGTGGGTCGCGACCCATAGGTTGGGAACCGCTGCTCTAGAGAGTACATCATATGGGTTTCATGAGAAACAGAAGGTTATACGGTGTTCCTTAAAAAAAAAAAAAATACAGAAGGTATACGGCGTATACCCCAGTATACCCTCCACTACATCCCTGTACATTTATCTATAATCAATTCATTTCTCTTAACATTTCCCCATGACTGACGAGAACCTTAAAATCAAGGCAAAGTAAAACATTGATACCGTTATCTTAAAGTTCCGTTGTTTTTATGGGAAAAAAAGAAACATTAATCGAATGTTTTCAATAGGAATAACACGTAAAATATGTTTACTTACGAAGGGAAATCCTCAGCATAAGCAAAATTCATGATGACAAAGAGAAAAAAAAAATTACAATACTGTTATCAGATGAAGAACGATTATAATTCGTGCACAATCAAATAATTTGCAAACCTCAAGCATCTAGTCTTCTTAAAAACGAAGAAATCATTCTCTAACAAAATAAATAAATAAACGATCGAATTAAAAAATATCCTCTGCCTCAAACGAAAATCCAACCAGAAGCTAATATATTATTTATGTTTATTTTGATTGGCGCCTTATCAATTAATCGTCGACGGAAATGCAGTAGACATAAATTTTTCAAGCAACAATCCATTTTTGAAGCAACAATCAACTATTGAAATATATAAAAAAATTATTTTTCTTTTTCTTTCGTTTTGATCAAAATAACACTGAAATGACTTGGAAACGAATAAATAATTTAAAAAGGAAAATAGTAGTTCTTTCAATCTCTTCTACACATAAATATTTTTTAATTCTCAGAAAGATTGAGCCAGAGCACCCCCCCTCCAGGGCCCGAACACTAAAATGAAAATAGAGCCCGAGCCCCCCCCCCCCCGGGCTAGAACACTAAAATGAAAATAGAGCCCGAGCCCCCCCCCCCCGGGCCCGAACACTAAAATGAAAATAGAGCCCGTGCCCGTTTCGGACCCGGGTTTGGGCTCGGGCTTTCGTGCTGGGCCTGAGCCTGTCTCATCTCTAATTTGTACAACCTTCCACCCCCTCCGTTCTCCAGGCTAATCACATGGTGGAATTATCGTTTCACATCTGTATTTCCCTTCAATTTTTTTTTTTTTTTTTTTTTTTTTTTTTGCTCCTATCTAGACTTTAGATAACAAAAGCAAATGCAATAAATAGTAGTTTCTATCCTTGTCGAGAATTTACTCTAATATTTTTAGTGAAATATGCATGCAATAGAAAGGTGTTAAAAAAAATTCCATAAAGAAACGACATCAAATTGGGATTATAGAACCAATTTTTTTTTTTTTTATTTACTGTGATTAATACAGATTCTAGTAAATATTCTAGTTTTAAAAAAGATGAATAAAATAATTTTCTTAAAGAAAAAAAGAAAGAATCAAGGTCTCTTCTTTTATCACATTTCAAAACATAGACTGTTAGTTTTGATTAACTAATTGAACTAACTTTGCTTACATTTTTCTTCTTTTTTCTTTTATAAATTTTGATTTTTTAAAATAATCAATCTTGGATCTGCGCGAGCGGGGGGGGGGGGGTGTCCGGGCACCCAGGGCACCCCCCCTGGCTACGCGCATGAAATTAGTTTAAAGTCTGTAATATCTAAAGATATGATAAAAAACACTTCAGTCGGAAAATCGTTTCTAAACATGTTCGAATGTTCTTTTAAACAGAAAAAAGGGGTTGGAAAAATGAGACTCTCGAAAAAGAAGAAAAGAAAAAGCATATAAATGAATCTGGCCTCTCAAGTATATTGCGCACCAGGTGGATCTCAGTTCCTTCGGTTTTCAAAAAACAACAAAACTGGAGGATTTTACCGACTGGCTAAAAAGACATTTTTTCCGTTTTGTTAGCTGGAATTTTCTCCTTCAGATTTCAGAGTCGAGAACGAAAGGAGTACACTTAAATTATTGTTTTACAATCGAGAAAAAGTTTTCTGTGTATACTTGTAGAATTAATAAAAAAGTCTTGAAATATTTAATTCTGATATTATCAAAATTACAATATATTTATCATTATTGCTTAGATAAGTAATTGAATAATTAAATTAGATATTGTTTGGATATATCTAAATATCTTGTAATATCTAAACATATGAATCAGTAAAAGGCCTTGAAATCATGAAATATTTAATTCTAATGATATCAGAATTACAATATCTTTATCATTATTATTTAGATATTAAATTAAATAATTAAGTTAGATGTTACTCAGACCTTGTAATATCTAAATATATGAATCAATAAAAAGTCTTGAAATTATGAAATATTTAATTCTTATAATACTACAATTACAATATCTTTAATATTTAATACGTGAATTTCCACAATGCTACAAAGCTTGTATCTCATGTTATGCCGCAGGATTGTGTGCTGTTGAAGACGGTTACTTCTCGTGCTGCGAATTGCAGCCTTACTAACATATAAAGTGAAAAATTGTTAGATGGGCATAATCCACGTAGCTTAAATGGTAGATCACTTGGAGCGCTATTCCAAGGGTTCCGGGTTCAATCCCCTACTTGGGCATTTTTCTCTAAGTTGATTCTATGCTTTGTAGCATTGTGGAAATTCACGTATTAATTATTCATGAATTTCAAGTATAATTTTACTCCCTAAAGTTACTTGAAAAAAAATTAAAAATGTCTTTTTCATTATTGTTTAGATATTAAATTAAATTAGATATTGTTCAGACTTGTAATATCTAAGTATATGAATCAGTAAAAAATCTTGAAATTATGAAATATTAAATTCTGATAATACTACAATTACAATATCCAGGGTGCGTAGTCATGAAGAAACTCAGAGGATTTTAATTCTTTTAGTATCAGAAATTCTTTAAAATACTGGTTTTTACATCTGAAAAAGGATTTCTTTTTCGTTAAATAAAACAAATGTTACATTATAAAAATTCTGGTAAAAGGTCCTTACAAGGTGCTTCCAGACTACGCACCCTGAATATCTTTTTCATTATTGTTTAGATATTAAATTAAAGCAGATATTGTTCAGACTTGTAATATCTAAATATATGAATCAGTAAAAAATCTTGAAATTATGAAATATTAAATTCTGATAATACTACAATTACAATATCTTTTTCATTATTGTTTAGATATTAAATTAAATAATTAAATTAGATATTGTTTAGACCCTTTAATATCTAAACAAATATTGCAATATCTGTATCATTTTTGTTTCGATATTAAATTCAATAATTAAATTAGATATTGTTTAGATTTAGACCTTTTAATATTTAAACATATGAATCAGTAAAAAGTCTTGAAATTATGAAACATTTAATTCTAGTAATACCAAAATTATATCTTTATCATTATTGTATAGATATTAAATTAACCATCCTACTAGCAGCTTTTTATATTTTCTGAGGATTCTTAATTTTACACGATTTCAATTAGAAATACAATTTTATTACATGTAACTTTTTCTGGTTTAAAACGTTTAAAAAACCGTTAATTAAAAAAAAAAAAAAAAAAAAAAAAAAAAAAAAAAAACAGTATTACTGGGAAGGTTAAGTAATTAAATAATTAAATTAAATATTGTTTAGACCTTGTAATATCTAAATATATCTTAAGAAATACTCAGAATCCCTCCGAAAATCGTTTCTAAACATGTTCAAATGTCCTTTTAAATTGAGAAAAAAGAAATGTTTCCAAAATTAAACTCTCGAAAAAGTATATAAATGAATGTGCGCTCTCAAGTATATTGCACACCAGGTGGATCCCGTTTCCTTCGATTTTCAAAAAAAAACAAAACTGGAAATGCTAAAGGGATATTTTTTCCGTTTTGTTCGCTGAAGTTTTCTCCTCTAGATTTCGGAATCAAGCACGAATGGAGTAGGGGAGAGTGGGGATACTTGAGCATAGGGGATACTTGAGCCACCCCTATTATCTCTACAGTTGGTTAATTTTTCTTTCTAAAACTGCCAATATGTTAACACATTTATAGTTCTGAACATGTAAAAAAGAAATCACACATCTTGGTACCATTTTGAAAGTATAGTGATCAATAGTTGTCTTTTCCCTATCTGAAGTAAATTTTTGGGTACATGGTTTTTTTGTTTTTTTGTAATCAAAGTTTTGTTTAAAGTTGCAACTACATACATAAATTTAATAAGCATAATTTCAATTGTATTTTGAATCTAAAATAGTTCTAATAGCTGCATGCTTTATTTAGTAAAACTCTGGGAAACAAAACTAGTGGTAGTGGGGATACTTGAGCCAGTGAGAGTGGGGATACTTGAGCCATGTCTCAACCCTCCCCACTAGAAATTAAACATAGGAGAAACAAACAAAAAATAAAATTCCTTCCTTATATTCACTAATAGATTTTTTTCTGGATAAAAGAGAGAATAATTTTTCATTTTATTTTATTTTTCTTAAAAAAATAACGACTTAAAAATGTTTAAAAATGTATATTTTTTAAATGAAAATATCCATTTTAATTTTTATTTTGACTAGCAAAATAGCCTGTCTAGATAAATGTAAACATAGTTTTCAATTTAACTTTTATTAAATTAAAATAACTTTTTAAAACTGTTTTACAGACTATAATCTCTAATACTTTAATTAGTTAGGTCCAACATATTAAAATATTTATTTTTTAATATAACATATTAAGATTAATATCTTATATTGAAATCGTAACCTCTGTTGCTGTAATTTTTTTTTAACTAAGAAAACTGAAGAAAAATTGGTAAAAAGAGCGCACAAAAAACAAGAAAAGCAACAAAAATCCCAGTTCAAACTTACCTACATGGAGCCAAAGAATAAGACAAAATCTTTTCCTGTGAAATCAAAAAAGTGTTTGAAATAGTAGAATGATACATCTGGCTTAAATTCCGACAGCTACTAAATTAAAAGCATGAGTTCGACATTATCATTAGAGGAAAATTCTGCCAATGATGGTGATGATGTGAAAAGAAAACCTTCTATTGATGGTTGGTTACTAATAAAATATGCCAGAAAGAAAACTAAAAATATTTGTTGGATAAGCACTTAATATTTTGAAAATGAAATTTGCCCGAAGAATAGCAGATTCCAAATTTAAATGGCTCTGAACTGAGGTAGTTTCTACCGTCGTTATAACTCAAGTTGAAATTATCATTTGACAACCAGTTCTAACGACAAAAAGTGATCGTATTACTAACTTTGTTTTCTCAATTGGTTTGGAAGGACTTTATGTTTCATAATTTATCATTCTGTAAAATGTTTGTGCAAAAATAAAGCGAAAAAAATTACTTTTGTAGGTATTTTTCCGTAGTGGCTCAAGTATCCCTTCACCATGGCTCAAGTATCCCTCCCATGGGGATACTTGAGCCACCATGTAAAACAAAAAATAAACATTTTTTATACATAGAAAAATAGTTCAAAATTCATTGAAAGTGGTTTTCAGTTGAAGAAAAAACATCAAATTTTCATTTTCAATATTTTATTTTATTATAAGAAATTATAAAAAATTTAAAAAAAATAAAATTCAAAAAATGGCTCAAGTATCCCCATCTTCCCCTACACTTAAATTATTTTTTTACAACCGAAAAAGAGTTTTCTGTGCGTACTTGTAGAACTGATAAAAATTCTCGGAATATTTAATTCTGATATTATCAAAATTACAATATCTTTATCATTATTGTTTAGATAATTAATTAAATTATTATGTAATACTTGTAGAATTGATAAAATGTCTCCAAATATTTAATTCTGATATTATCAAAATTACAATATCTTTATCATTATTGTTTACATAATTAGTTAAATAGTTAAATGATACTTGTAGAATTAATAAAAAGTCTTGAAATATTTCATTCTGATATTATTAAAATTACAATACCTTTATCATTATTGTTTCGATAATTAATTAAATAATTATATAATACTTGTAGAACTAATAAAAAGTCTTGTAATATTTAATTCTGATAGTATCAAAATTACAATATCTTTATCATTAAAGTTTAGATAATTAATTAAATAGTTAAATAATACTTGTAGAATTAATAAAATGTTTTGAAATATTTAATTCTGATATTATCAAAATTAAAATATTTTTATCATTATTGTTTAGATAATTAATTAAATAATTAAATTAGATATTGTTTGGACCTTGTAATATCTAAGCCAGAGGTCTGCACGGGCCGGGCCTCGGCCCGAAGCCCGAGCCCGGCCCGGCCCGCGGGCCGGGCTCGGGCCGATTTCCAATAATGGCATTCGGGCCGGGCCGGGCTCGGGCCTTACTTCTGAAGACTTGGGCCGGGCCGGGCCTAGTCACTAATCCTTTCGGGCCGGGCCTAGTCACTAATCTTTTCGGGGCCGGCCGTGCTCGGGCCTTAATTTTTTCGCTGGAGTATCGGGCCGGGCCTAACTTTTTTTTTCGTACGAAGCCGAGACTGATTCCATTCTTCCTAGTTTTCATGGACCAAAATAATCAGTTCCTATTGAATCTTCCTATATGATAATCCTTTTCTCGACTTTTTATAAATCAGTAATATTTGGCTTTGTCCAAAAATTTCTGCAAAAAAAGCATATACTTTTAAGCCGTCATTATTCTACAATTAAACACTAGAATTTATTCCTTTAAAAGAATCGTAGATTACTAGGCGTTTTAAAATAGAATTAAACACACACACACACATAAAAAAAAAAAAAAAAAAAAAAACATGATTATGTCAGAATTTTTTTTTAAAAACTGTAAACTGAAAGTTTCTTTTAAAATGTTCATCCATGCAAAATGAATACATCAATACGGGAGAAAAAAATATATTAAACATTTACATCTGTTAAGAAGGGAATGCATTTTTTTTCGTTCCAAAGCGATTTCGTCTTTGGAAATTTTACCATATACCGCTTTTTCGATTTTTTTGTCTCCATTACAGGGAATATGGATTAATAATACTAGTGATAACTGAAACATTTACATACATCAAACAAAGATTCATTTAAAAGCATAAATATCGCAGCCTACGGCACTTCTGTATAAATGGAGATTATAAACATGGAAAAAAAAAAGACTAATATAATTTTTTTTTGGTCAGAACTCTTCCATAAGATTAAAGATCAATGTTCTGTAAAAATTCACTCGAGCCGGGCCGGGTCCGGGCCAAATTTTAAACTTTTTTCCGGACCGGGCCGAGCTCGGGCCGAAATTTTAACTTTCGGTCCGGGCCGGGTCGGGCCGTTATTTTTTCGTTCGGGCCGGGCCGGGCTCGGGCCGAAATTTTAACTTTCGGGCCGGGCCGGGTCGGACCAATATTTCTTTCGTTCGGGCCGGACCGGGCCCGGGCCGAAATTTTAACTTTCGGGCCGGGCCCGGGCCTGGAAATTTCGGCCCGTGCAGACCTCTAATCTAAGCATATGAATCAGTAAAAGGCTTTGAAATTATGAAACATTTAATTCTGATGATATCAGAATTACAATAACTTTATCATTCTTATTTAGATATTAAATCAAATAATTAAATTAGATATTGTTCAGACCTTGTAATATCTAAATATATGGATCATTAAAAAGTCTTGAAATTATGAAATATTTAGTTCTGATAATACTACAATTACAATATTTTTTTTATTATTGTTTAGATATTAAATTAAATAATTAATTTAGATATTGTTCAGACCTTGTAATATATAAATTATGAATCAGTTAAAAGTCTTGAAATTAAGAAATATTTAACTCTGATAACACCAAAATTATACTATCTTTATCATTATTGTATAGACATTAAATTAACCCTCCTACTACTAGCTTTTTAGATTTCCTGGGAGTTCTTAGTTTTAAATAATTTAAATCAGATTTTTTTTTTTTTTTTTTTTTATGTGACATCTTTCTAATAGGTGCCTATTTAATTTCAAATATTAGTAAAAATAACTCATTTTTTTCTGGTTTAAAACATTGAAAATTTTAAAAAGAAAACAACTGGAGTCAAATAAGACCGCAGTGGTTCCAGGAATTTTAAGTAATTAAATAACATGAAATTGGCGCATTGTTTATACCTTGTAATATCTAAATATATGATTAAAAAAATACTTCTCTCAGGAAATCGTTTTCTAACATATTCGAATGCTCTTTTAAATTGAAAAAAAAAAAAAGTTTGAAAAACGAAACTCTCGAAAAAGTACATAAATTAATCTGTCCTTTTAAGTATACTGCGCACCAGGTGGATCTCGGTTTCTTCGATTTTCAAAAAAAAAAAAAAAAAAAAAAAAAAAAGAAAGAAAACTGGAATGTTTTTTTCTTCCGTTTTTTTTCCGAAGTTTTCTCCTCCAGGTTTCAGAATCAAGCACGAATGGAGTATACACTTAAAATTAATGTTTTACATCCGAGAAAGAATTTTCCGTAAATAATCGTAGAATTAGTAAAGAATCTTGAAATTTCGAAATATTTAATTCTGATAACACCAAAATTACAATATATTTATCATTATTGCTTAGATATTTATAATCACTTATTAATTTATGTTGAAAATTTCATAACACCTTCTTTGTAATAAATATGATAACCACCATAATTTTTGTTCTAGTGATAGGTTTATATATACAACCATATAAATATACATAAACATACCACATAATTACATAATTTGATCATCGAGTTTAAGTTATAGAAATTGTTGAAATCATTACAAAAATGTATAAACACCCTTAACATATTAAATATGGATTATATATATATATATATATATAATGAGTAGTAAAATATGTAGGTATTTTTAAATGTGCTTATCAACCTCAGACACTTAGACTCGTGGCAGAGTCATCAAGTAAATGTACGAGCGACTTCATTTCATTTAAAATTAAACCAATTAACTTTATATATATTTTACAATAAATAAATAAATACAAATAATTAGTAGATCAGAAAACTCCCCGCTCATTGCTAGATTTAATGATAATATAAGATGTAATAATAAAAAACGTCAAATTTTGCAGGAACACCTTACATTTACTCCTGCTGTTAGAATTATAAAATGATGATAATTTAAATGGAGGTTTTTTTTTTTTCCAAACTATTGGCATCACTACATAACGTAAAAGCGATTATCCTGTGACAACATAACAAGAATAACAATATATATGTATATATATATATAAGTCAAAATAAAGCACAAAGATTTAATCGTTTCATGGAATCAACAAATTGTATATGTAGCGTTCAAAGAAAAATTATTTGTCATGATTAGAACAACATTGGTAATTAATATTTAAACTATTCCAAAAAAACTTGTACTTCCAAATGATGGTGCAGATGTTATGTCTTATTCAAAACTTGTTAGTTATACAAAGCGTCAAATCATTTAAATTGACTAAAAATCGCTTTCTTCTGTTCCTTTATCTCTATCACATCGTAATTTATTATGATTTGTAGCGTTTTAAATAAAACCATGTTTATTTTATTTTCATTTTTTATTTATTTCATCTATTGAACACGTATATCTGACTTGTGTACTTGACATCAAGTGCCTGCTTATAAGTCATCCAAAACCATCTTCAAAATTTTAATAAAAGAAGACCTACCCACTGAGCTCGACATATAACAGGAGATCCGGCTTCCTATTCCCCAACGTTAGCTACCGCGGTCAGCGCGGATGAATACAGTGACGGCACTTTTAGCTGAGTTTTGGTTCGTATACTAGGCAGAAAGCGTTGTTTCGCTCATTGCCTACTATGTGAACAGTTTATTTATTTTCTAATTTCTATTAATTTTCTTGATATAATTATTAACCATATATCATGGTGAGCAGTTGTTCTGCTTACGGCTGTAAAAACCGTTGGACAAAAGAGGGAAATTTGCAATTTCACAGGTAAAATGCCTTTTTTTTTTTACTCCTATCTCCTATGCACATGTTAACCAGCCACAAGTGTGATACAGTCGAACCTCGTTAATGTGAATCTCAAGTGGTATCGAAATTTTGTTCATATTAACAGTAATTCATGTTATTAGTATTAAACATTTGTATTCATTTTCGTAGAGGACTGTAAAAACAGTTTATGTTAAATGTAATCCACGTTAAACGGGATTGAGGGGGGGGGGGGGGCAATGTTAAACTAAGCAGTGTTTTGGGGTGTATACATAAATTTTGTACTCTGTACTGCTCACATCTGTATTACAGGATAGTGCAAAAATATGGCCTCAATGAAAAATGCTAGTTTGATAATAGAAAAAAATCATAGATTGTTTGACTCAAATATATTTTTTGCAAACTTTTACTTTGCTTATCTTCGTACATTATAAGATGTCTTATATAGAAGGCTCAAAATTGGGCATAATTGATGATTTTAACCTGTCATAAGCAGAAAACTGTAATAATTAATTTCTTTTGTAAAGAATAGAATACTTAGTAGTAATAGTTTTTTAAACATCAGTTTTCTAATGATATACTTTGTTTTTGTATGGGTGGAGGGAGTACTGGAAACTGAGGTTAAGGGAGGGGGGGGGGGTATATTCCCTTCCTAAATGTTTGAAAATGTACGAATTTTGCTAACTTTTGGCAAATTTTAAGCATTTGACTTCCTTTAATGAAAATCCTAATTATTATCATGGGAGCCCCTGAAAAAATGTCCTGGGGCAATTGCCCCATATGCCCCTGCATAAGTCGAGTACATACATCTTCAAAATGCAATCTGTCTTTTGATTTTCTCAGTACCACAAAACTAATTTCTTGTATTATCCTCATGGTTGAGAGTATACTTTAATTTATCATCGAAAGGCTACTTTTAACAGCTGCCTTGACCTATAATTCTTTAAAAAAAAAAAAAAAAAAAAAAAAAAAAAAAAACTTAAATTTAAAAAGAAGATACTTTTACATAAAATGACAACAATTTATTTCTAAAATATTAACATATTACGCTGGGGGGGGGGGGGGGGATATTGATTATTTGGAACAGTCTCATAGTTTTTAGGATAACTGCTTCCTCTTCCCTCTAGATTTTGTTTTACGGCGATAATAATGCGCATTGAAACTATGAAAACATTTGTATAAATACATTTATTATATTAAAAATTACCTTATGTTTTTATACTTCTGAAATTTTTGTGTTACTTAAAACCCCTTGATTAAAATTTGAAGCTTTATTTTGTTGAAATTAATTTGTAAATTGTTCTTTAAAACTATAAACATAATGATAAAAACAAAGTATTCTTTCATTCAGAAATGATAAAATAAAAATACATATTCGGATAATAAAAAAGCCGGATAATTAAATGCCAATTTCAAAACAACATTATCTGCCGATTTCGAATGGATGTGAAAGATGGGGTTTATAAATAATTTAATTAAAAATATTTCTGCTAAATAAGTACTAATCGGGTAGTTCCTGTTCTTATAGATCACTTACTCTCATTGTTTTTATAATTTATTTAATTAGTGAAGAATAAATTGGGATAATAATAAAGAGATTTCTCCTATGTCTAACATTGAAAAAGCGGACTATTTTTTCTCTCTTGCCTACTATGCTTCTCCGGGTTGTAATTCGGCTAGCAGACGACTGACCGCAGAGTCGGACCTCCTGTTATATGTCGAGCTCAGTGGACCTACCATAAAAAGATCACCAATTATTGCCATTACACATCCATAAAATTAAACTTATTCAAAACGATTGTTTCCAGCTTGCCCCCATGATTTCGCAAAAATGCATTACCTAATTTTCATTATTTTTTTATATTTTTTAAAGTAAATTAAATTATAACAGCCGCCCTTGGCGACTAGTTTGGTCTCCTTAAACGTATGCTGACCATTGTATCATATTACTTTTATTCATTTATTTCTTTTTAAATAAAATGAACAGAAAAACAAAAATAATGATATTTTGAAGTTTCATAATTGCAGCGAAAGAGCGAAACATAAATAAACCGATTTAAATCGGCCTAAATCCTGCCAAAGAACTTTTATACAATAGCCAATGAGATGCTTTTGTTTGGGCGTTGTCATTAAAAAATAACAAATAATCGCGATTTCTGTGCCACATAAGTTAACGTAATATATATATAGATGAACTGAGATAGGCATTTTGTGTGTCAGCTTAATCTGCCGAAAATAAAATTATTTAAAAACACGTTTTTGAATAAAGATTAGTTTAGAGCTCATGGGGCTCAAAATAAGTCAATAAAATTGGTCTGTTTAAATTTAGGAGTTATCTGAGGGGAAAAGCAGAATTTTGTTTTCTTGTTTAAAATTGAGTAAACTTAGTGAACTCCGTTAATCAAAAATAAAATCAGAAAATTTGAAAAAACTACCGATTAACTTGAGCTTTCTTTACAGAATCAAGGATAAACTTCTGTAATTAAAGTATGTCCAGATGATATAAATGGCTGCCTGGAAGAATAGCTTATGCTATAAATGAAAAAAGAAATGTAGCAAAATTATTAGTGACCTGGATTAGCAATGTCCTGAACAAGCAACCAGAATTAGATGCCAAAAAAGCATTTTTTAAAGGTTTTTTATAACCTTATTATTTTTAGAAGTTGATTTGCTTTTAGCATCGTTCCATATTTATAGGATTCAATTTTTTAGCTTTTTTTTTTTTTTTAGATTACTTGTGCAACCCGTTTCCTATCGTATCTTCTATGCAATTACAATTACTCAAACTTATAGAATTATTTACATTTGAGTACCAGAAGTCGCTGCGATAGAAATTTATCTTACATCATCTTTCTTCTGTATCTGCTTTAATTTTTGATTATTAACTTTTTAAAATAGCTTGCTACTACACTAGACGCAATATTTAACGTATTAGCAACTGACTTTCATCATTTCAGTTACTTCCCACCAAGTATGGTATTCCGATTTTTAGTGAATTAAGACTGTGTTTTTACATATTTCCAAATACCTAATGACTGATGACGAATGATCATACTTATGTACCTTACAAAGAAATAATTTAAACTTTCGATTTTTCAATTAATATTCTTATAATGTTTTACAATGTCGACAAATGTTTGTACAGTGTCACTTTTGTAAAAAAAAAGTTTCTAAATTTCACATTTTTATCGAATGTTTATTTTATTTAATTTTTATTTATTTATTTATTTATTTATTTATTTTTTGAAGGGATATAATACAGATTTTTCTTCAATAGCAGTCATTTTTAAGAGATATTGTTTGGCCAAATATTAGAAAAAAGTTAGTACAAACGTTAGGTAACAAAAATCTCACTTAGAGAAAAAATTAGCACACTGTATTCCATATTTTTTTTCTTTTTTTCACTGAAATAAATAACAATAAAATTCTTATAGACATTTAATTCAAAGTATCTGAATTGAACAGGTATTTTCCTCAGGTATTTTGAATCAATATGATTATATTGATTCAAAATATTATTAATAATCATTTGATGATTATATACTAGACAAATAACGACATTTCTTACCTGTTCTTTTCTGCTTGTCTATCTGCTATGAAACAGTTTTCATCGGTGGAAATGCACACGCTGCAAAGAGAGCAAAATATAAAGAATGAGCAAGAAGCCATTGCCACATGTAAAGCGATAAATAAATGATATAATTTTTGCATAATTGGTATCATGTCATTTTAAATAAAAGTTTATTTGCTATTAGTAAAATTATTTAATTAATGTTGAAAATATTTTAAAATTTTCTCGAGAAATTCATAAATTTCTGATAAAACCGGAAATAATTAATTATTAATTATTATTTGATAATAAATATTTTATCAGTCTAATTAGTCGCTAAAAAATCAAGTGAGCCTGTATTCAGTAATAGCTACAAAAACCAAATGTTGTCAATGTTTACAGAATTTTTTAATATCTGGATTAACCACATTTAATCAATTTCAATATTTCTTGTTTAAAATTACGTATGTAAACGGATTAAATCAGTTTTTACCTTTTGTACTACTTCCTTATTTTGTGATAAAACTGCTGTTAGTTCTAACTGCTGACTACTTAATGATACCTGTTGAAATACTATTAAGGAAAATTATTTATTATTATTTAGAATTTACTAGCACTGGATCTCCTTATCAGTATACAATTGACAAAATATTAATGGTATGGACGGGAAATATTCAAGTTAATCATCCGTGTAGTACATACATTCCAATGCTATCCAAATTTAATTACCAGTCTCCTGAAACTAATCAGTGCAATAGGTCTTTGAGAGTCTATTGTTTATCTAAACTGTTCACGGCAGAAAACTCTAAGCTGAAAGGATTTGCAGAGTTTGAATTAATTTCATTCAGCTTTTGCTCATGTTTACCACTAAACAACCGAAAATTTTGTTAATGTTTACTAAAAGCATTTTCTAGGAAAATTTTAATTTAACTTTTTCGGATCTGGTGTACTATTAATATAGTACATGTAATTTAATTGAGTATTATTTTGTTTTAGCAGAAATTTTTGTTACTGTTTACATGTAGCCAATGTTAGTATGTATATAGGCATTTACTATATGACTTAAGTGCATTAAGTTTTAGGCATTTAGTAATAATAATAAATATTTGCTTAGTTCTCTTTGCACCGCTTGTGGTTCTTTTATTTCAAACGCATGTTTCATTCTTTAAATTTAAAATAAGGGTTACTTTCCTGAAAGAATCGTGTGTAATAAAGCTCAAGAAGTATTAGAAAGTTGTAATAGCAGTTAAATCTTGTTGTATTACAATATTTTCTAAAAATCTTCAAAAACTTTTCCTTAGCTTATTTTCACATAAATACGAGTTGAATAGCACACAAAGTAACAACTTTCGTCATGTTTCAGACAATGAAACATTTGTTAAACTCTAATTCATCTAATTGGATAGTTAATGTTATTAACATAAAAGTAAATTTTTCTATAAATTAAAAAAAAAAATGACTCGAAAGGGTTACAATTACCGTAATTTCGGGTGTATAAGCCGCAGATCAAACAATTCTTTTTCGACCCAGAATTTTTTAAGAAACAAATATAACTAGTTAGATGGCCGTAAACTTTTGTCTTCAATCACTAAATAAGATTTCTGGGTCCAAAAAGAATTGTTTGATCCGCGGCTTATACACCCGAAATTACAGTATTTATTTTTTTGTTTTTTATTTTTTTCAGATGAAGTATTTATTTTATGTATGAAGAAGTTTCTGTTTCGATAAATTTTTGCTTTGTTAACTGTCAAATGGTAGATTGTTGTCATATTTTATGCTAAAGCGTATATATATTTGGTCTTATATGCTAAATAAGATGGGAAGAAATAAAACACACGCAAAATTACATTAGTCTTAATTGCTAAAAGGTGACCCAATTGTGAAATTAAAGAATAATAATTTATCTGTTTTGAAAATGAATCAGTTAAATTGAAACATCTAAACTGTTAAACAGTCAAAATAAAACTATTTTTATTAGTTTAAAGTGCCAATTTACACCTTCTAGCAATTGAAATTAATGTAGTATTTCAAGATGTTAATTTGCTATAAATATACAAGCAAAATCATACGAGCGACATATTTATGTCCCGATTAAGATGTTCAAAATAATTGATTATTCTCACAAGTAAATCATTACTAGTGAGAATAATCAAGGATTCACGTTACATTAAGGCCAATGGCAGAAAATTAGCTTCAAGTGCATTATTTTAATGATGTTACACTATTTCGAACATGATAAAATTGATATGCATCTATGAAGTATATACTAAAATTTACATTCTGTGCAATCTGTGGTACAAAGAAAATTTAATAATTTACAGGGCCGCACAAAAGTCATCAGATAATAGTACAAGGGGAAACATTGTTTGGGGATTATTTCTTATTAATTTAAATCATTTCTTATTTTATAAAAATGTTATACGTATATGAGATTTACTACAAGTTTCTTCCTGTATAATAGGAAGCAGATAGTATTTACAGGGATAACAAAAGATTTCGGATAATATACAGTATCCGAAGTAACTGTATACTATCACAGAAAGAGTAAAATATTTTTAAAACTTCGTTATAGTATATTTGCTACATTTGATGTGCAATTTCCGACTTATTTAAGTTTTAGTCTTGCTTTCTAATTTTATATCATTATATAAGTATGCTTTCGGAAAAAAAGACCAAAAATGAATAGTATGCAAAATAATGATAATATCCGCAATAATAAATCGTATTTTTAAAATTCATTAACCCCTTAACTGGTAATAGCGGATTCACACCACATTTATTTATATAAAATATTCGTAAAATTTAGTCTAACCATTTCATCAATAGTATGAAAATTTTCTTAAAAATAATAGTGGTGTCAGAAAGCTTTAAATGATGCAATAATCAAATTCGTCTTGCCCGAACGGCGTTCGGGCAACCCAGTTAAGGGGTTAATAAGGAAAAGAAATAACATTTATCATCGTTTAAAACTTTAATTGATGACACTAGATCTTCTTACCAATATACTCCCAATGGGCAAAATCTTAATGAAATGGGCAAACAATATTCATTTTCATTTCGCTATTCAATAGTATTCAACTGTTGACTTAATTTAATTATGAACTTAAATTGATCAGAGCAATAAGTTTTCTCGTGTCAGTTCTTTATTTAAATTATTCATTGTAGAAAACTCTTCGTAAAGAACAAGAAAATTAACTTTTGCATAGGTTTAATCATTTTATTTAATTATATTTCTTACTTAAAGCTAAGTTCTAAGTATTAAATACGAAGTGAAGTGAAAGGACAAAACAATATACAAAACAGTTAATCGAACAATTTAACCCTTTGTCTACCGCATTATGAATTCATGAAAATTGTACATTCTAAAGCATTTTACATAAATTGTTTAAACTAAATTAAAAAAATTACATAATCATTTAATAAATTTTTGAAGGATTTTAAAAGGATTGAAGGATTTAGATGGATTAATTAAATTTGAATTTACAGAGATTTTGTGCTATATTTATAATCCCACTCATATCTTTTATTTTAAATTGTTTTCTTAGTATTTTGTAGAATTATAAAATGTACAAATATGATGTTCTTACAATATAAATATAGAAATATTTCCGAATTGAAAAACCCCCCATCCCCCTCCCTCAGCGCCAAGAAAACTGAAAAGATGAAAAGGCAACAGAAATCATCGTTTAAAAAATATTTTTGCTTTCTGTAACCAATAATGCTATTGGAACAAGATAAAGCAACGTATCTGTAACTCATTCTAAAAGTATTACCACTAATCGACATATTAAAAGAATTTAATAATAAGTAATTTTAATGGCACTTATAAGTACCGTTGGTAGATAAAGGGTTAAAAGATATTCATAAATATTAGAATCTCAGTTTGATGACACAGGATTTTCTACCTGATATTCAACTTTCAACAACCAGATAAAATTCTTAAGTTATAAACAGCGAATATTCTTGTCTAAATGTAATCGTCGCGGTACAATACATATCCAATTGTTATCCTAATTTAATTATCATCCTGAAGCTAACGAAAGCAATAAGTCTTATCGACTACATTATTTATTTAAACTGATCACTGTGAAAAACTTTTGACACAGAAGGACAAAACCCACTTTTGCATAGAAGCTAAAAACAAGCAATGAATATTTATATCTAAAGACAATCTTCCTTGTACCATATATATGTATGCATATAAGTATGAGACAAGTAAATTTCTCTGAAAAAATTGATTATTAATTGATTTGTTTATTGACTTAAAATGTTCTTTAAACATTCCTGAATCCATTGGTATGTTCTTTCTTTTTTTTTCCCCCGACCATTAGCAAGAATCGAAAAAAAAAATCAAGGGAATAATATACCGAGTCGTACGCCACGCCCATTCACATTAATTTTACGCTCGCATTTTATACTTATCTCTATTTTTAAATTTTATAAATACCAGTATATATTTAAAATAAATTTTGTAGTATTCACATGTTGACTCTATTATCAGGGATCCTCTATCATATGCTACTCAATTACTCATGTACAGGGAATGAAGCAGCTCTATTACTGGCTATCCCAACAACAGATCTGCTGTCCACTGTTCACTACGAGCTAAAGTCTTTCTTATAAGAAAAATAGTGCTAACCGAATAAAACTAGCGTAAGAGATGCTGGTCCGGAAATCACGTGGAAAGAAACAGATTACCAATAAGTGTGAAAATATTACCACATTTATTACATAAAACTACATTTTATCAAATGTTTATATATACTTTAATTTGTGTGTTTGCTAAAATTTGGCAGGAACTTTACACAAGTTAGAAGTGTCAAAAGTTTTTTGTCTCTTCTGAAAAATTGTAGTTCTCAGGTAAAAATCCTAATATCTCTAAAAATTACTCGAGCGATTTTGGTAATTTTTTGATGGTAGAACATAAATATAAAATCATATATGGCAAACCGTTAAAAAAAAAAAAAAAACTTTAATTAGTTTCACAAAAACAAAAAACAATTCTGAAAAATGGAAAATTTCTGAAAAAATGACATTGTTCTAAAATGAAAAATTTGTCGCTGAAAAAAAAAAATAAATAAATAAATAAATCCATCTACCATAAATTTTGACGATAATCCGGTGAATATGGATATCAAATTTCGCCAAAATAAGTCGAATACTTTCAGAGGAAAGAGATCTTAAAGCTGGCATATTTTCCGTAGGATTGCACCGAAGACGAAGTCTTTCCTTAATTACTATCTTGATTTAATTACTAACGTAAAGGTGATCGATGCAATAGGTCTTCTCGAGTCAATTTTTTATCAAAACTGTTTAAGGTAGAAAACTCTTCGCAGAAAAGGAGAAAACTAGTTTTCCCATAGCTTTAATCGTCTTCACTTAATTACACTGAATGCAATGCATTTATATAAGGAACATAACAGCGTAAACAAAGAAGAATTATTTCTTAAAGCTACGTTCTAAATATTAAATATGAAAAGAATTTTTAAAACAGTGTACAAAAAGAATTAATCGTATTTAAAAAAAAAAAAAAAAAAAAAAAAAAAAAAAAAACTGTTCACAAGTAATATTTATCACTGATTAGAATCTCCATTTGATGACATTGGATTTTCTTCATAATTTTCAACTGATGTAATTCTAAAGCTATGAACAGGAAACCTTTTTGTCTAAACGTAATCATCGCTGCACAATGCATATTCAATTGTTATCCTAATTTAACTATTAGCCTGAAGCTAACGAGTGCAGTAAATCTTCCTGACTACTTTATTTATTTAAATTTTTGACGGAGAACGGAAAAGTCACTTTTACATAGCACTTAAAAACGAACAAGGAATATGTATGTCTAAAGACAATCTTCGCTGTAGAATATGTATTTATGTATTTGTTATCTTAATTTAACCACCAATGTAAAGGTGATCAATGAAATAGATCACCTAGCATTAGAATTATGTTAGTTGAATATTATGTATAGATATTATTATGAATTCCGAGTCAATTCTTTATCTAAATTATTTACTGTAGAAAACTCTTTGCAGAAACGAAGGAAAGCAATTTTCCCATAGCTTTAATCATCTTCACTTCATTACACTAAATGCATTGCATTCATATAATTAACATAACAACGTAAACAAACAAGAGTTCTTTCTTAAAGCTACGTTCTAGATATTAAATATGAAAATAATTTGATAAAACAGCGTACAAAAAGAATTAATCGTATGTTTCAATAAAAATTATTTGGAAGTAATATTTATCATTGTTTAGAATCTCAGTTTGATGAAACTGGATTTTCTTCCTAATATTCAACTAACATAATTCTATTGCTAGGAACAGAAAATCTTCTTGTCTAAACTTAATCGTCGCTGTACAGTTTACATTCATTTATTATCCTATTTAATTATCCTAGTCTGATCCCTAATTATCTAACTATCCAATCCTAGTCTGAAGCTAACAAGTGCAATAAGTTTTCCGAACTATTTTATTTATAACTGATTTATTATACTAACTATAATATACTAATTTTATTTCAAACTGATCCCTGTGAAAAACTTTTGATAGAGAAGGTAAAAGCCCCCTTTGCATAGCGCTTAAAAAAGAACAAGGAATATTTATTTCTAAAGACAATCTTCTCTGTAGAATACGTATTTATGTATTTGTTACCTTAATTTAATCATCAAAGTAAAGGTGATCAGTGAAATAGATCATTCCGAGTCAATTTTTTGTCTAAATTGTTTGCTGTAAAAAAACTCTTGCTCTAATTAAATAATGCAAATTTCACAATAAAATTTTACTGGTGGGGATAAACAAGAATTCTTAAGCCTTTTTGCGGCACATATACGTGTCGCTCGTCCCCAAGAGGATAATTCACAGGTAACTTGGAGGATTTTGCGCACCACGACGGATATTACATGCACCAGGTGCCATTAGCGTACATGTATTTCATAGCATTTAAAAGCCAGCAAAGAATATTCACGTCCAAGAACAATCTTCGACGTACAATATGCATTTATGTAATTAGTTTTTACCTTAATCTATCTACCAATGGAAAGGTGATCGGTGAAATAGGTCTTTCGGTGTTAGTTCATTACCTAAACTGTTTACTGTCGCAAAACTCTTCGTAAAAGCAATTTTCACATAGCTTTAATCATCTTCACGTAATTACACTTAATGCAATTCCATTTAAGGAACATAAAAGCCTAAAGAAAAACATTTCTTTATTAAAACTCCGTTCTAATTATTAAATATGAAGAGAATTTGATAAAATAGACAAAAAGAATTAATCGTACGGTTTAAAAAGTATTCATAAATAACATTTTTCATTGTTTAGAATCTCAGTTTGATGATGACGAATTTTCTTAATAATATTCACCTAACATAGTTCTAATGCTATGAACACGAAATCTTCTTGTATAAACATAATCGTCGCTGTACAATACATATCCAATTGTTATCAAAATTTAACTACCAGTCTGAAGCTAACGAGTGCAATAACTCTTCTCAGCTACTTTATTTATAACTGATTTATTGTACTACTAACTCTACTATTTTAAACTGATCACTGTGAAAAATTTTTGACAGAGAAGGGGAAAACCCCTTTTGCACAGCACTTAAAAACGAACAAGGAATATTTATGTCTTAAAGACAATATTCGCTGTGGAATATGTATTTATGTATTTGTTATCTTAATGTAATTACTAATGTAAAGGTGATCAGTGAAATAGGTCTTACCGAGTCAACTCTGTATCTAAACTGCTTACTGTAGAAAACTCTAGGCGAAAAAGTAGAAAAGCAATTTTCACATAGCTTTAATCATCTTCACGTAATTACACTTAATGCAATTCCCTTTAAGGAACATAAAAGCGTAAATAAAGAAGATTTTTTTCTTAAAGCTCCGTTCTAATTATTAAATATTAAGAGAATTTGATAAAACATACAAAAAAAATTAATCGTACGGTTTAAAAACTATTCATAAATAATATTTTCATTGTTTAGAATCTCAGTTTGATGACGAATTTTCTTTATAATATTCAAATAACGTAATTCTGATGCTACGAACACGAAATCTTCTTGTCTACACGTGATAGTTTCTGTGTAGTATCTATCCAATTGTCATCCTAATTTAATTATCAGCCTGAAGCTAATGAGTGCAATAAGTCTTCCCGACTATGTTGTTTGTTTAAACTGTTCACTGTGAAAAACTTTTGTCGGAGGAGGAGAAAAGTAACTTTTGCATAGCATTTAATTATTTTCATTTAATTACCTGAATGCAATATTCGTACGAGTATTCTGGTAAAGTGTAGCAAGGTCAGAAGAACTTATATTTAAGGCATACATATTATGTATGTTGTAAGTATTAAAAAGATAAAACAGTATTATTTATTTCTATATATTTCTTCTTTATATTTGATTTCTAATGAGGAATTTTGCATCTTAAACGTAATGCTACAAATGTTAACTACATTTTTATTCAATTTATTTCACTATACGTACTTTGACGTGTGCAAAATATAAAATATCATAAAATTTTTTAGTAATAGTAGTATGAGTGGAATATAAAAATAATCAAAATTGGTAGCCCAGTACACTATGTGTAAGTAAAATTCAATATAGTTTGCTTGAAGGAAAAAAGTCTTACCTTGCTGACCTATTGCATTTTTTAAATTTTTTAACCCTTAATAAAGGAGATGAAAAATAACATTTTAATAGCTTTATTTGTTTTCATTTAATTACCGGAATACAATATTCCTACGAGCATCCTAGTAGAGTAGAACAAGACCAAGAAAGCTCTTATTTAACCCTTTCAGGGCCGCCATTTGCAGTTTACAAACGGCTAATTTTAGTCCCCCAAACTGCCAAACTGCACCAATAATTTTCTAATACAATTTAATATCATTAGGTACGTAAAAGGAAAGCTGCTTTTAACTGTTTTTACAGAAATTTGTTCGTAAATTGCGGTAAGAAGTAATTATTTGAAAGTGTTTGGAGCAGATACGTCTTAACCTGAAAAGGTTAACCATTTAACTGATTAATATTTTTGAAAAAACTTTCAAACGGTGCCTATTTTTTCATATCTTTTGCAGAATTTATCTTTTTCCACCATTTTTTAAAAAAGAAATTTTTGCCTAATTGAATCAGGCAAATGCTCAGATTAAATAAAACAAAATTTACAATAAAGTTTACTGGTGAAAATAATAAATCATAATTGGAATATGGATGTCCGTACTTGATACGGGCAAATCATGTTTGGCAAAAACAGGGAAGCGGTTACAGCATACACAAGAAGAACGGAAAATTCCATGGCCAAATTTAAAAGTGTGAAAGACGGGACAAAATAAGAATTATTCTCCATGGATGTGATTCCAGAAACACGCATTTAAGGGTGTATTTCGATTCAAGCTGCCCATTTTTCGATTTATTTTTAAATTCATTTTTGCTCTCATATGCATCAAACTGGCAAATTGTCTTATTTAGAAAGTACACAAGGTGCCGTGATTGTCGATTCCTTGATAAATGCAGACAATATTGCAAAAAATGTAATCAAAAACGGCATTTTTAAACGATTTTCCCCAAGCGGTAGATCTGTGAACGAAAAAAAGGGTCATACTGAGAAGGTAATTGTTTATAAATCAAATTCTAATGAATTGAGCGTAAAATGACATCACACGGCACCTTGTACGTCTCTTCAAAAATTTACTCAGCAAGTTTCATGTTTCTACTTTTAAAAATGTGTCTGAAATTGTATTAAAAAATTTTGAGCAGTTGAAGGTGGAGAAGCGTTTTTTCGAATACACCCTTAAGCATTGACGAAGAATTAAAATGTGAAAGGTGCAATGAAAGACTTGTAGAAGAGCTAGTAGGCAGCATTTCTGCATGTCATTTCTGAATGCTTCACACTATTACGAAAAATGCTTATTTTGTTCCTGTCTACCACACTTTAAAATTTGGCCACATAGTTTCCGATCACCCTGTATATAAATGTTAGATATGAAATTAATGAGCAAAACAACATAGTTAAAATATTTTGTGATGCAAAGTTTGAGCATTTCAAGCGCAAAATTTTGTAGCACAATGGTACACCGTTTGTAAGCAAATGAAATATTATAAGGTATTCTTTAGTGAAAAAAGTCAGAATTGTGCATATAAATAGTCGCCTTAAATAGTATTAATGGGAAATATTTATTGTCATTTAGAATTTCAATTCTATAGCACTAAATCTTTCTCACCAATACACAATTGACGAAATTTTAATGATACGCTCAGGGAATATTCATGTCTGAATCCAATCTTGTACTACAAATATTTAATTGAATTATTTAATTATCAGTCTGAAGCTAATCAGTGCAATAGATCTTCCAGAGTCAGTTGTTTATTTAAATTGTTCAATGCAGAAAACGCTTCAATGAGGAGGAGAAGAAAAGTAATTTTTGCATAGTTTTAATTATTTCCATTTAATTAACATAGAATGCAGTATTTGGGCAAAGATCTGAGAAGCGTAAAGTCAGAAGAGTTTTTATTTAAAGTTTACATATTGAGTTCTGCATTGCTAAATGTGATATTAAGAGATTAAACAATAAATTTAACACTTTTTATGATTCTTTGACAGATTCTATATGATGATACTTTTTATGATCTGAGAAGCTTAAAGGCAGAAGAGCTCTTATTTAAAGTTTATATGTCGTGTTCTGCATTGTTGAATGTGATATGAAGAGATTAAACAATAAATTTAACACTTTTTATGATTCTTTGACAGATTCTTTATGATGACACTTTTTTATAATCTGAGAAGCTTAAAGGCAGAAGAGTTCTTATTTAAAGTTTACTTATTGTGTTCAGCATCGTTAAGTTGATATGAAGAGATGAAACAATACATTTGACACTTTTTATGATTCTTTGACAGATTCTTTATGATCAGGAAGTTTACATATTGTGTTCTGCATTGTTAAATGTGATATGAAGAGGTGAAATAATATATTTAACACTTTTTATGATACTTTCTTATGACACTTTTTATGATTCGTTTCTGAATTCAATTTTGTACTACATATATTCAATTCTATTATTTAACTATCAGTCTGAAGCTAATCAATGCAACAGATCTTCCAGAGTCAGTTGTTTATTTAAATTCTTCAATGCAGAAAGCTGTCAAATGCGGAGGAGGAGAAAAATAATTTTTGCATCGTTTTAATTATTTCTATTTAATTAACATAGAATGCAATATTCGGGCAAAGATCTAAGGAGCGTTAAAGGCAGAAGAGTTCTTATTTAAAGTTTACATATTGTGTTTTGCATTGTTAAATGTGATATGAAGAGATGAAACAATTCATTTAACACTTTTTATGATGCTAGACTTTTTATGATTCTTTGACGGATTCTTAATAATGACACTTTTTATGATCTGAGAAGCTTAAAAGCAAAAGAAATCTTATTTAAAGTTTACATATTGCGCTCTGAATTGTTAAATGTGATATGAAGAGATGAAACCATATATTTAACACTTTTATGATGCTACATTTATTACGATTCTTTGACATATTTTTAATGATGACATATTTTATGATCTGAGAAGCGTAAAGGCAGAACAGTTCTTATTAAAATTTTACATATTGTGTTTTGCATTGTAAATATGATACGAAGAGATGAATCAATAAATTTAACACTTTTTATGATTCTTTGACAGATTCTTTATGATGATTCTTTTTATGATTCGTGTCTAAATCCAGTCTTGTACTACATATATTCAATTGTATTATTTAATTATCAGTCTGACACTAATTAGTGCAATAGATCTTACAGGGTCAGTTGTTTGTTTAAATTGTTTTATGCGGAAAACTTAACAACGAGGAGGAGGAGAAAAATAATTTTTGCGTAGTTTTAATTATTTCCATTTAATTAACATAAAATGCAATATTCGGGAAAAGATCTGAGAATCTTAAAGACAGAAGAGTTCTTATTTAAAGTTTACGTATTGTGTTCTGCATTGTGAAATGTGATATGAAGAGAAAAAACAATACATTTAATACTTTTCACGACGCTACACTTTTTATGATTCTTTGACAGATTCTTTACTATGATATACTTTTTATGATTCGAGAAGTTTAAAGACAGAAGAGTTCTTATTTCAAGTTTACATATTCTGTTCTGCATTGTTAAATGCGATATGAAGAGACAATTTAGCACTTTTCATGACGCTACACTTTTTATAATGAAGAATTGTAAAATTTCACAGCTCTTGAAGTATAATAAATATCGGCGAAAGTAATCGGTCTTGTTTTGATCATAATTTTCTTTCTTCAACAAATCTCCAGAAACGCTTTAATATTTTAATTTTCGAATATGTTGCAACACAACTTTAAAATTCACAATTCTTGAACTGTAATAAATATCGGCGAAAGTAATTGGTCTTGTTCTGATCATAATTTTCTTTCTTCAATAAATCTCCAAAAAAAGCCTTAATATTTTAATCTCAAAATATGTTGCAACACTACATTAAAATTCACAGTTGTTGAACTATAATAAATATTTGCGAAAGTAATCGTTTTGTTTTGATCAGAACTTTCTTTCTTCAACAAATCTTTAGAAACGCTTTAAAATTTTAATTTCCCAATATGTTGCAACACGACTTTAGAATTCACAGTTCTTGAACTGTAATAAATATCGGCGAAAAAAAGTCGGTCTTGTTCTGAACATAATTTTCTTTTTTCAACAAATCTCTAAAAATGCTTTGATATTTTAATCTCCAAATATGTTGCTTCCTTCAAATAAATATAAGAAGCTAAATAAATTTTCAAAGCATTAAAAATGTGCACAGCCATTGATTATTTTATTCTCGTATACAGAAAAATCTAAGTTTATTTCAAGACATTTAGTGTATTTAGTGTTTTCTCTCTCTGGATGAAATACATTTTCTCTTTAGATTGTTATATTAAATGAAATACAGAGAAGCCTCTGGTGACTATTTTTATTTTCTATTCGAACCACTATTTTTGAAAAAAAAAAAATCTAAAGCACATTAATAAATATCGGTAAAAATTGCACTTGTTACCTTTGCACTTGTACTCTTGCACTTGTTGTGAATGCATCTGTGTGAGAGTTTTGTTTTGAAAAAATGGTGCGAGATAGAATTAAAAAACAGTTGCTAGTTGCAGCCCTAAAAATAAAACTGGGCGATTTATTAACAACAAATGTGTTTTCATTTCAACAAAAGAAACATGTTTTTGCTATCAAGTCTGAGCGTATACCCAACTCATTTTTAAAGCATTATGAGTTGGAGTTCTTAGTAAACCATGAGTCACCATTCTCCTTGTTCATTCCAGATTTGATTAAGCTACCGCTTGAAAGCCGTTTTAATAACTTAACCATAGTGACTTCCTGAGACAAGATGGAAATTCAAGGATGTAAAAATAGAGAATTAAGAAAATAATAATGCTTAAATATCAAGTGAAATGCGGCCTTCTTATTTTGATCGTAATTTCCTTTCCACAAGAAATCTTCGGATTAATACTTTATTCTCAAAATAAGAAACGTGTTTTAATCGAGGAATTTGATGACGTTAGATGCTTGCGTTGCACGCCCTGTGTACGCTGCCGAAGGCAGCGAGGATCTTTTCGAGAGATTTCACCTAAGAGTATTTTATTTTATTTATTTTTTATTTTAATATAAATCAAAGTTAGAGGTGGTTTTGTAAAATTCGAACAGCAATTAATGCGCATATGGGAATTTAAGGTTATTATCCTGTGCCAGCTCAACGACGGGTGTTTCATCTAATACCGGAATAAATATGAACTAGATATATTGCAAAACATTTAGTTTATTTTGAACAGTAAACTGAGTGAATTAAAACTTCCTTGGAGAGGTCGCTTTACTTAACTACTACTGATTTTATGAAATTAATTTTATGTAACATTACTACAAGAATGGCAATAGGAAAATTTACTACGGAAAAGTTTTCGAGTGGCATTTCAAAGTTAAATTTAAACCAAAAATTTTCGCAGGGAATTAGAGGCAGTAAAGTTTTGATTTAATTTATCTATATATACATATAAAAGATCATGCCGAAGACTAAGAATATTTTTTTTCTAGGTTGGTATATTTAATGATATAACACTTAGCGAATTATTTTTTTATTATATACATAAATATATAATAAAAGCGAATGTATGTGGCGTGTTAGATTTAGCTTACTTAACATTAAATTGCACTTGTTATAGCTTTTAGTAAAGAGTATTTTCTCTTTAGCTTGATACATTTAATGAAATAGGACGGGGCGATCTGTTCGCAGAAACAACTTTTCATTTGAACATCAGAAATACATTCTTGCTAACATGTTCTGAGTGCATACAACTAAACCTATTGATGCATTACGAGTGGGAATTCTTAGTAACCCATGGGTCATTCTTCTTGTGAATCCCAGATTTGATTACAGCTACCGCATGAAAATCGTTGTTATAACGTAACCATAGAGACTTCCCGTGACAAGATTGAAATCTGAGGAACGCTGGTATAATCTCTTTCGTTCTGCACAACCATAATTTATCAAATTGATGACACTTGGGACAGGGGACAAACCTAGCAAAGGAATTTCTCATAGGCGCACAGGAAGAAAAGTTTGAGATGAGATAAATTTAATGGTTTTGCTATATTTGATAATGGATGGATTAATTTCAAAAGGGATGACACTTTCATATCTAGATGAATAGATTTGAGGATGAATATTTTATTTACGGTGGAGAGATTTTATTGAATTTTAGGCTAGGTAAAAATTGGGGATTAAAACTTTGTATGGAATAAAAATGAAAGAATTTGGGTTGAATACGGGGGATAAAACTATTCCTTTCAGCGCATACATTTAATAGTAATTGGAAAAATATGTACTTATATAAAATTATGTCTTGTTAAATTTTAACAATAAAAAAATAACCTTTATACTTTATAATACAGGATTCGTTATTTTTAAGGATTTTTAAGTACCTTTACTTTCTTTAACCAGAATTTTTGTAGAATAACGTTTACCATATTTAATGAAATAAATTTCTACTTTCATACATATTGACCAGAACTTTACGAAATTTCTGGTACTAAAACATCTAAATTCTTCAGATTCCTCTAATGCATGCGATCCATGTAATAATAACAAGGTTAGAGCCTTCCCCCCTACGTATTTTCATTATTATTTCATGAACAAATCGGGTTCGAATCAAAGTATTTTCATTTTTTACTAATCAAATTAACATTTAAAAAACCGGTTTACAGGTAAAACTGATAATAAGGAAACCGATATTGTACCATTTAGACTGATGTGTACTAATGAACCAATAGTCAAGTGAAAGATGGCCATATGAACCGGTTAAACGATTAGTTTCAATAACAGTTTTAGTATATTTATCTTTAAATAGTTATTTATACCTTTATAGTAATTGTTATTACTGTTGTTATTAATAAGATACTATATCCGTATACATTTCATTCTTCTATCGTTAAAACAGGCTTCGGCAGACCAGAAAATACTAGGGATATTTTTTAAGCTAGGGCCATTTATGCATAATAATTAAAAAAAAGAAGAAGAAAGGAAACTTTTTTTATTATTTACATTTGAAAGGCACATTATGCAGCTACTTCTCAATATAATCGCGATATAAATTAAAACATTTATCATAACGCACAGCAGCTTGTTTATTCCATCTCCAAAAATTTTGCCGCCAACCTATTCAAAATTCAGATTTTTTTTTATTCTGTCTCGCTTCACCTTTTCGAAACGGAACTTTTTAAGACACGTTTTGGTAACGTGTTTAAGAGATAACATAAAATACCTTTTTTTAAATAATGGTACCAGTAGAATATAAAGATAGTCTCCAGTCGCTACTATTAATGACTAGCACCATTATTAAAAAAAAAAAAGTTTGTAGTATATTTTTCTTGGACAGATTATATAAACTTGTGTTTAAAAAATTCTATTTTGAGAGAGTGGTTCGAGATAGAATAAAAAAAATCCAAGTTTTCAATAAGCCGGTGGCAAAATTTTATGCAGATGAAATTAACAAGCTGCTGTACGTTTTAATAAATATTTTAACCCCTTGAGGGGCGGTGAGATATATTTTATCCCACTGTAATAACTTAGCCCTTAGTAGATTAAAATGCTAAGTGGTAGGTAGCGTGTGTGCCGCTCGGCAAATAATCCAGGCAAGAATATTTAATGGAGAATCTATTTATTATTTGTAGAACAAAAAAGATCGTCTGGAGTAAATATTTACAGCATAAAAACTATTATAGAACACGTAGGCTCTTATACCAACTAGCTTCAACTAAAGTTCTGTTTGAGTTCCAAAAACACAAAGTTCGTGATAGCCGTAAAGTCTCTAAAAATTACAAACAACGTAGAGGTAAAATAGTTCACAGATTACGGCGTTATCAAACCACTCAAGACGAGAGTTATAGCTGTCCCTCCTGGCGAGAGAACACTCCGTGATGCTGCACGGGCACTGCTATCAGAATCACTTTCTAAAACCCGCTGGCGGGATCTATCTTTCCAGCTCTCAAAACAGAGCTGCTTCACTTATGCGAGAACGAGAGAACACTCCGAGTTAACCGCTCTGTTCTCCCTCTCCACTCTCTGCGAGAAATCTCTCTCCGAATCCTCTTTGCAAACCCCTGGCTTCTCTTTTTCTTACGATCCCAGACCTCCTCTAGACCTCCCCTTAGAGGTCACAAACCAATCATGAACCTTAATGGTCTTTTTCTCATTACATGATTAGTAAATTCGTGCTATTATTGGCACCTGAGATTTCACACCCACGGCGTCGGCCTGTCTGGCCTTCTCGACACCTTCGTACTTTCGCTTCGTGTCGGAGCGACGTCAAAGGCATGACGCGGGCGATCGCCCATTCACCTTAGTGTCATCCACCTGTCGGTTCCGTTGATCGATAATGATGTAACGATCCTATGATATCGCCGACTAGAGAATGAGGGACACTTTGAGTTTGCAGCTTCATGGTGAAACCTCTTTCAGAAATAAATGCCTATTTCTGTTACTTTGCTTTAAAATCCTATGATAATTCTGAATTATCACACCACCTAATTTAAACGAGATTCTCACCAGAAACTTTTAACAAAATTTTATAATTTTAAAATTTGTTTGAAAAATAGTGGAAAACTGACTATTTTTTTTAAAATAAAACTGTTTTATTTTTTACGGTGAGAAATTAATATTATAGAGGTATTATTGCTTGCTCCTCGTAGGGTTAATTTATACGATGATTATGTTGTGAAGTAGATTCACAATGTGCCTTTCAAATGTAAGCAATAAAAAATGTTTCCTTTCATTTGTTTTGTTTTAATTCATAAACGTGTATACTCAAAAATATTCTTCATAGAAAAAAAAATCTTTTCCAGAGCACCTCGTTATAAAACGTTCAAAAGCTGATTGCTGGTGCGGACAAGAGATGTCAAACATTTTGGCGGTTCAGTATGAGGAGTCACCTTCTTCTACAGATAAAAGAGGAGGGTATGCTTGTACTTGTATCCCTGAATCCTACAGAATACAATTTGGGGATTACAGACTTATTATTATTATTATTTTAAATAATGGTGTCAATAGAATATAAAAATAATCTTCAGTTGCTACCACTAATAATTATTTTTACATTCTACTAGCACCATTATTTTTAAAAAATAAGTTTGTAGTATATTTTTCTTGGACATGTTATAAAAACATACGTTAAAAAAATTCCATTTTGAGAGAGTAGTGCTAGAGAGAATTAATAAAATTTCGAGTTTTAAATAAGCCGGCGGCAAAATTTGATGCAGATGAAATTAACAAGCTGCTGTACGTTATAATAAATATTTTAACCCCTTGAGGGGTGGTGGGATATCTTTTATCCCGCCTAATTTAAACGAGATTCTTATCAGAAACTTTTAACAAAATTTTATAATTTTAAAATTTGTTTGCAAATTAATGGAAAATTAGCTATTTTTTTAATTTTAAATTAAAATTGTTCAATTTTTTCCGATGAGAAATTAATATTATAGAAGCATTATTGCTCACCGCTCAAAGGGTTAACCCTTCGGTCTTCGGTGCCTCTTACACAAATTTTATTCGATTAGCACCACTTTTTAAAAAGAACTTTCCTTGAAGTAGACAATTTTAAAAATTCTCTGATTAAATAAGGAAAATTTTACTTCCTTTTATTACTGGCGCCAAAAACAAATTTTGGAAGGAAAGATGATGTCACCGCAGCGGAGAAGGGTTAATTTATACGGTGATTATGTTGAGAAGTAGATGTATAATTTGCCTTTCAAATATAAATAATAAAAAATGTTTCCTTTCATTTGTTTTGTTTCAATTCATAAACAGCGGTTACTCAAAAATATCCTTCATAAAAAAAAAAAAAAAAAATTCTTTTACAGAGCACCTCGTTATAAAGCGTTCAAGAGCTGATTGCTGGTGCGGACAAGAGATGTCAAACATTTTGGCGGTTCAGCTTGAAAAGTCACCTTTTTTCCACAGATGAAAGAGGAGGGTAGTATACTTGCATCCCTCAATCCTACAGAATACAATTTTGTGGTTATTGTGGGTGGAAAGGAGATGAGTGAAGTTTCCGGTTGTAGTTAAGCGGATTTGCCAACAACAGTATTTACGAGTTATGAGTGTAAAGACAGCTGATCTTCCTCCTATTTATGAGGTCGAACTTATATTATGTTACGAGGTTTTTTGTCCGCAGATTTCCTGATGTCAGATAAGTGAAGTTATCTTAAAAAGTCTTTGCTAAACGATGTTTTATTAGGAGCTCGCTAATCTTTAAGGGTGTTCTTGAATCAAAAAGTGCAAATTTGTGACACAAATTTTAACTTATTTTTGTTCGGAAATGTATGAAATTAGCAGGTGTTATTGTTCAGAAAATATCGCACTCATTTTTCTGTTTTTTTTTTTTTTTCTTTTTTTGAAAACGAAATAGGTTTTTCAGAAAACATCATCAAAGTTGACGTTTTGAATCACATTTCCCGACGAAAACAGAAAAACCAGTCTTACAGAGAAAGAAAAACGTGGAGTCACATGATTAAAATCACTTATAACTCGATAGGTAATTTAATTATCAAAAAATGGAAAACAAAGTTCGATTCGAAATCACTTCCATGGTCAAGCTTTCCAATTTTATATCTTTCTGTTAAAAAAAAAATGAATTTGTAAATGTGTCAAAACGTTTTGCGCTTGTTGAGCAGAGCAGTTGAGAACAGCCTTAAAGGATTTTCTTAAGAAAAAATTTGTCATATACAAACAAACAAAAAGTGCATATAAAAACTCATTTTTACAGCCTATAATTAATTTTAATTCCTTCAGCTTGCAGTTTTAAGAAGAAAACTGCTGGGCTTTGTTGCCTACTTTTTTTTTCATTAAATAATAAATAGCGACATATATCCTCTAGCTCTAACTCTTATGAATATTTGGTCGCTGAATCTTTTGTTCTCTATCTTGTTTAATTATCCTCCAAAATTTGGCTCTCATCTCGTAATTAGATTTCGTTACAAAATATTGGCATAATTAGTTTAAATGTGCTAATGTTGTATATTTATTAAAAAAATATGTCATGTGTTAAAATAAATGTTAAAAAAATTATGAAAAAGCATTGAATGAAAGAACGTATCATATCCTATCATATGTAGTGAGATATCTAAATAACAGACACCTACGCGCGAAACTGTCCGCTATTCAGAAACGCTATTGGGAAAACTTCAGGAATTAAAAAATTACTAAGCAATGCTGAATGTTTCATTAATTGACTTTTATGTGCCCTAAAACGTCTATTATATGTTTAACCAGAAATTATTATTTTTTTAGAAATTCAACACTGAACATGGAGACGAGGATTTTCCTCAATTTACCCCGTTCATTTATCTGTAATCACAAAAATTGTGACACATTTCTCTGATAAATTTAGAGGGTTTTCACTTTTTTCTTATTAAAAAATATTTTTCATTCTTTATCGTCAAAATTACTGTCCGCTATTCAGAAGTTGAACATACAAAACATTAGGTTTTGGGAGTGGGGATTGGAAAACTGTCCGTTAAATAGAAGTGTTCGCTAATCGGGAATGTCCGTTATGGAGGTTTACTGTAATAATCTTCTTAACATATAATACTGCAAAATAAATGTACAAATAAAATATTTAAAAAATATTGACTAAAAGAACTTAAACATATAATATACTTCTCAGGTAATATTCTTCTTAACATAAAATATGGCTAAGTGTTAAGGAATATTTGAAGCATTTATCTTCACTTCAACATACAAAATGATCCGCTTGTAATATGCAAGCCTTCATGACAGAGTTTCAGCAAAAATTCTACATTTTCAGGAGAAAAATGATAACTTTACTATCGATTTTGTTATCGCTTTTTCTACATTACGTGCAGACATCGATTAAGGTACGAAATTCTTAAAATTGTTTAAGATGACTTCATCACACGTATGTATTTATATGCCGCTGTTGAAACTTTTTTTTCTAACATTTTCAATCTTATAGCATTATATGCAGCATTTATGAATGTACGAGAAATTGAATTAAAAATACTTCTAAGCTAAAAAAAAAAAAACGTTTTAATACAATAATTAGCTTAAAAAAATATGGAAATGCATCTGTAAAACTTTCATTATTCGAGTTATTATAAAAGCTGATAAGGAAACCTTGTGAAGTAATTTTGATTTGATGTTTTGATAAGGAAATATAAAAATTCTAATGCTAACTAGAGAATATTTTGGGAAAATTTCAGTACATTACTTTAATCAGCTAATCACAAAATGTAGAAAGTCCCATAAAAATACTATTATAGAAACGGTTTCGTTAAAATAGTCTGCGTTAATATGTTAAAATAATAAAAAATTACTATCATCACTTTGGAAAAAGTAAATAAATAAATAACTTAAATTAACAGGGATGCATAGCAAATATTTCGGCACGTATGGGTGTTTTTATTTTTACTGATTTTGCGGCTAAATTTCCATGATGACACATTTGTTATTAATATAAAAAAGTTTTAAATTATAAATATTAGTAGTCATAATACTTCAAGCATTTAGTTGAAATAACTTCTTAAAAAAAAAGACAGTTTTCAAGAATTTTATTTAAAAATTATCTATAAAATGTAATATATTAAAAATTTCCTATAGAATATTTAAAATAAGCACTGACAAATCGTACTAAATGTCTATCTGCAAAATATTTAAAGCATTTCGGTACATATTAATGATACACATAATAAATATTAATACTTATATATTAAACTTTACTTTTATTATATGCATAATTAATTATATGTGTTTAATGAAAGGTTATCTGCAATTTATTTCTCGTCTTTTTGTATACAGACGTAATAATAAATATAAAAATCTTAGACTCCCCCTCTCTGTTTGTCGATAATTAAGCAGCATTACATAAAATCCGTTAAATATCAGACTAAAGAGCCTCTACCCTCCAACATATATAAAAACAGAGTGAAAATGTATGGAATAAACTTCGATAAGTTATAATTAAAATAATAAACTTTGCAAAAATTACCATAAAATAAAAACAATGCAGAACGCTTTCTAGCTAAAAATAATAACAGCTCGTTATCAGAAGAAGCAGACACCTTTCCGCAAGGATACAGGTTCAAATATGAACTGAACACCTTCGTCTTCTTACGTTTCCGTAATGGGATATCGTCAAAGATTAACTGATCAAACATTCATAGTTAATCTTTGATCTTGTCCTCTTAAGCTATTATCAGATTCACAAACTTTACGCGCGACAAACTTTTCAACCGATTTTAACCCGAACTTTTTCTCATTCAAAGAGAAAAAAGGTTACATTTGTCTTTAAAAAAGTTGGAGGAAAAGCAGGAAAACAGTACTGCTAGTACCAGCCGTTAATAGCCTATTCCTATCAATCGCTTACCTCTGATTCATTGAAATGTTAGATGTTGACTGAAAAGTCTTGGCTAGGAGAGACTTTTTTGGAACTGTCGAAAAAAATTGGGGGACATTGCTGTTTGCTATCACAGTGGGTGCTGTGAGGATGTTTCGCAAAAAATTAAAGGAAATCAAGTGTTGGCTCAAAAGTCTCTTGAAATGTTCATGAATCTGATAACAGCTTTACGGACACATATCTGCTTCAACTCATGATGAGCTGTTATTATTTTTAGCTCGAAACGCATCCTGCATTGTTTTTATTTTATGGTGATTTTTTTAATTATTATTTTAATTATATATAAAAATAATCACAATCTGTGAATACCATGATTGACCCTCTGCTATTAAGGTAAAATTTTGAAAAAGTTGAAATTGTGACAGATTTTTAGAATAGGTAATAAATGTTTACAATTCCGTCAGTGAGATGCTATATTACACGATATTCTTGGTCTTAATTTTTTAAACTCTTTCTTTCATATTATGCTCTGGAATTCTTAGTCACGAAAGACGAAACAAAGCCAAAATATATATTTTTTTAAATAAAGAATTACAACTTATTCATGGAGCAGCAACCAATTCTTTATTCTTCGCCTCTATAAAAAATTCTAAAAGTTTATCTTTATTGAGGATATCTTCTTTAACAAAACTACTTTTATTTTAATAACGTTAACCGTAGCTATCCAAATACACTTACAGAAGTTTAAAGATTGTCTTATTATCTGATATCTAAAGAATGTACTTATTTTGTGTACTATTAAATGCATTTTAATATGAAAATAGGCTAAGAAAGAGTTTTTGGAGACGTTTGGTAAATAACGTATTACAACAGCATTTTAGAGGGTATTGCCACTTTTTAAAGTTTTTTAGCGTTTTATCACATATGATTCGTTCAGAAAAGTAACTTATATTTAAAATTTAAAAACTGAAATATAGGTATAAAATGAAGGAATCGCTAACGGTGCAAAGAGAATTAAGGAAATATTTATTAATATTATTATTACTAAATTTCAAAACATAAACAAAGCCATAATAAGAAAAGCATAGCCATATACTATCATTTTTATATAAGGTACCCTGGGGTAATAACGCCACGTTAAGGTTCTAACAATTTTCACGGCTCAGTTTTAGTTTGTATTTTTCAAACAAATATATGATTTGATACAGCAACTCATTGACTATCTATATATAAAAAAAAAATTTAACAGATATGTATTCATAAAATGTAATGGCGTGATTTCTTGACCAATGCTATTTGGCGTTATTACCCACCTATATGGGTAATAACGCCATGCAAACAAAACTATGAAATAAGATGGAATAATTGCATGTAGATTGCCCAATTCTAAAAATACAAACTCTACAAACTTAGAAATTGACAAATTGCATTCTAAGCTATTGAAAATGTTCAATTTTTTGCGAAAGTGTAAGAAAAATAAAGGTGTGGTGTGGGGGAGAGGGGGGTGGGGAGGATGAGGCAAAAGAATATCAGACCGAGAGCTTCTTTTTGCTTAAAAAGGACCGCTTAAATAGAATTATTAGAAACATTGCACAGTTTTAACTGTGTTTATTTGAATCAGTATTTAGGATGTAGCTCGGCCACTGTAGGGAATCAACCGGGATATTAATGCCAAGGATTGGCGTTATTACCCCGTTATACTTATTGCGCTGTACATTTTAAATTAAAAATTATCTCGAGAAGATATCCAAAATCTTCAACAACATTTTGAAAGTCCATGAAATATACTACAAATTTATGTAATTAACAAAGTATTTCCGGATAAAAAAAATTGTCTTCACATCACAAAACGTACCTCGAAAATTTTAGATCAAGCGTTAATTTTAGTTGCTTGTAAAAACAATAAGATCTAAAAATGAATCAAATTAACTTGAAGCTGTTTTTTGCGATTTATATGGCTCAAAACCCTTCTTCGCAGAGCACATGGGTGTCATTTACCAGATTATTTCATAATTATACAAAATATTAGCACTTGGCGTTATTACCCCGCCTGGCGTTATTACCCCAGGGTACCTTATAGAAAGTATCTAAGTAATTTTTAAGAAAAAGTAATACTCGATGAAAAGACATGTACTATTAATAGTACACCAGACCCGAAAGGGTTAATGTTGTTAACATTGTATGATATGGGTCATTTCCACCATTCGCTTACATTTCATGGTAACGGATTTGACATTTCAAATAAAACTGAAAAAAAAAAAAAACAATTAAAATTAACTAGTTTGTATATTTTCTTTCTTAGATAATAATTTACATACTTTCTAAAACTATTTAGTAAACTTAGTTAGCAGTTTACATTTCATCGCTTACAATTCATGGTAACGGACTTGACATTACAAATAAAACTATTAGAAATAAACTAACTAATAATTTCATAATAATACACAGACCTTCTGAAACTATTTAGTAAATAATATTCAATTACAAACGTGCAAAAATCATTATTTTAATATTAAAATTTACGGTAACAGACTTGATAGTGAAATAAAAAAAAAAAAAAAAAAAAAAACCTTGATAAAAACTTATTCCTGCCACTATTACACTGCTTCGTAATTGAAAAGTAAAAAATGGCAAGTAGTAGATGCGTGTACAGTTAAACTATATCGCCGAATATTTGCTGCTAACTTTAGGCAGCATTCGAAACCTATTTTGACTAAAATAATCACTAGGTAATGGATTTGACAAAAAGTGAGGGACAAAAGATTTCTGGTAATTTCTTAAAGAAAATATCTTTTGTAATATTTTTTTTTCATTAATATATAACGCTAACAGTTGATATTTAAAATAATTAAACCTTTTTATTTAAAAAAATTAGCTCGAATTTAGGGAAAAAAAAAAAAAAAAAAAAAAAAAAAAAAAAAACACAGTTAAAAACATAAAACTTGGAATGGGATAGGCATTATAGCTTAAAATGAAAATTTTAAAGATTTATATCTCAAAATTTTTTATTGATTTTTTAAATTTTTCATGATAGAAATGTTCAATATAATCTTCTTTAGCTAGTGCATAGCTCAAATGAAACTTTAAATATTAATTTATGTTTGAATTTTCTTATTTTTATTCTGGAACAGCATATGTAAGAGAAATTTAAAATTGGCCCATATAATTCTGTATTCATTGTTTTACATAAGAAGTTTTCTATATGTAAAGAATGAAGCATTAAGCTCGAAAATTGCAAAATTACCGAAACGTACTCAATAAATTTGGAAGTATTTATTTTGTAAGTGTAATCTCAAAAACTCTTGCCGTTGATATAAGAAGTTATAAGCAAACCTATTAAAAAACGACTTTTAAATAGGATGTAAAGCTTTCATAACTTATAAACTGACATTTTTCTGTTAGTGTATTATTTCTCACCATTTACAATAAATGTAAATAATTTAAATTGCAAGTTATAAATAAAGTGAAAAAGTTTGTGAACTCCAGCACGTTTTATTATGTGATATCTCATGAAATTGTTTTATATGGTATGTGCAGGTTTAATTTTCTTTTAAAATATAACGTATTAATGAAGGCTGATTGCATGAAAAAAATATATTCTCTATAAATTGACTATGTTTATTTTTTTTAATATATATACATATATATATTACATATATATGTATATGTACCGGCATATCGAAGATTAAAATAAATAAATAAATTATAAACACCTCTGAAATCACAATTGAAAAATAATTCAAATACTTATTCATATTAATTGCGTAACATGGAAGAGAATTTTAAAGAATTTTATACAAAAAATATCTTTACACTACTATGTCTTTATTATTGTAGCAATAGTGTAACAATAGTAGATCTGCAATCTATTTATACCTTATATATATATGTACAGTTATTAAATATATACTTAATAAAATTTAATACTTTTCTTGATTTTTTTTTATTATTTCTATAACTAATGGCCCATACTAACAGAATTTATATGCGATCTATTTAATTTAATACCGCATTAATACATTACAAATTATTTTCTCTTTATTTTCTAGTTTTCCTTAACCCTTTCGCGACGACATCGTTATCCGTAAGTTTTTAATTTTTTTTATCACCGGTTTTTCTTAACAGAAATTTTCAGTAATTGAGTTGTGGAAATATGCTAATGAAATATAGTAAATTTTATATTAAAATATATCTGGTAAGAATAATGATCAATCGTTCTCAAGGAGTTAAAGAAATTAGAAGTTAAAGATCAATCAATCATTTTTCGACCCAGAAATTTTCTTAAGGGTGTATTCGAAAAAACGCTTTTCCACCTTCAACAGCTCGAAATTTTCCGATATAATTTTTGGCACACTTTTAAAAGTAGAAACATGAAACTTGCTGAGGGTATTCTTGAAGGGACGTATGAGGTGCCGTGTGATGTCTTTTAAAGCTCAATTAATTAGAATTTGATTTATAAACAATTACCTTATCAGTATGACTCTGTTTTTCGTTCCCAAATCTCCCGCTTGAGAAAAATCGGTTCGAAATGCCGTTTTTGATTGCTTTCTTTTTTTTCTCAATATTTTCTGTATTTATCAAAGAATTGACAATGACGGCACCTTGTGTACTTTCCAAATAAGAGATTTTGAAAGTCTGGTGCATTTGAGAGCAAAAATGAATTCAAAAATAAATCGGAAAATAAGCAGTTTGAATCGAAATACACCCTTAAATAAAATTCAGCTTTTTAGATCGCGATAAATATTTGACTTCTACTATTAAATAAAATTTCTGGGTCGAAAAAAGAATTGTTTGATCTGCGGATTATACGCAGGAAATTAAAGTAATTGATTTGTATGAGTGACTACTAGTTATAACGGTATCTTGATAACCAGCATATAAATTACAGACAGGGAATTCAAACGTTTCGGTTAATTTTTCAAATACTTTTTCACATTCTGCCCTTTATTTTTTTTTCATTAAAATTTAACCGGAGAAACTTTTAATTTTTTAATAAAATAATACAATTTATCACAGGACTTATAAGGGATCCTTTATTCTTTTCCTCTATAAATTATCTTATATTTTTTTCAAGCAATCAACCCTCATTAATTTTAATGTTATATATTTTAAGAAAATGAAAGCACACATAATATATAAAGCAATTTCTTGATATAACACATAAAATAGCGTGCTAGAGTTCAATTTTTTTACCCTTTATTTATAACTTGTAATTTAAATTGTTTGCATTTATCGTAAACAGTAATAAATAACATACTAACAGGAAAATATAGCTTTATAAAATACAGCATGCTTACATCCTGTTTTGTGATTTATAATTTTTAAAAGTACTATTTTTAATTTGGCTACTTTAATGCGTTGCTTCACAGCAAGAATTTTCCAGATTACGCTGTTACAAAATGGAGCTTTCTCAGATTTATTGAGCTTGTTTCGCAAACTTTGCAGTTTCCTGGCTTGACGGGACGTTGTTTTGCATGTAAAAATCTTCGTGTATAAAACTCTAGATATATAGAATTACATAATTGACAGTTAACAACATTAAAGAAGACATCCGCAATAAAGATAAAAGTTTCAGAGTTATTTATAACGCACGGAATAAAGACTCAGAAGCCCAAAGAGTAACGTTGTATTTGTTTTGTTAAAAGTTTAGAGGTTCTTTGGCTCCGTTTTCGTGACAAAGAAAATAAGAGCAGAATTTGAAAGAAAGTGTTTGAAATGTAAAAATATCTCGTAGTCAGTTCAGATGTTAGTTGACTTTGTTGGATTTTTAATATTTATGTTTTATAATTTGTTTAAATAATTTGTTTGCAAAATAATGAAAAATTGCTTTTTTCATATTTTAAAATAAAAATTTTCAATTTTCCCGGTGAGAAATTAATATTGTAGAGGCATTATTGCTTTCCTCTCAAAATGTTAATTTATACGGTGATTATATTGAAAAATAGATTATTCCTTTCAAATGCAAGTAAAATAAAATGTTTTCTTAAATTTTTTTTCTTCTTTTAATTCATAAACAATCCGTACTTAAAAATATCCGTCGTAAATTACGCTGTTAAAAATAAAGCTTTCCCAGGTTTATTGAGCTTTTTTCGCAAACTTTGCAGTTTTCGGGCTTGACAGGTCGTTGTTTGCATGCAAAAATCTTCGTGTATAAAACTCTAGATATAAAATTGCATAATTGACAGTTAACATTATTAAAGAAGATTTCCGCAATAAAGATAAAAGTTTCAGAGTTATTTATAACGCACGGAATAAAGACTCAGAATCCCCCAAAAAAACGTTGTATTTGTTTTATTAAGAGTTTAGAAGTTCTTTGGCTCTGTTTTCGTGACTAAGAAAACAACAGCAGAATTTGAAAGAAAGGTTTGAAATGTAAGAATATCTGGTAATCAGTTCAGCTGTTATTTGATGTTGTTGGATTGTTAATATTTATGTTTTATATAGTGGCGTAGCTAAGGAGGGCAAGGGGGGCGTACGCCCCGGGCGCCGAGGCCTAGGAGCGCCAAATTGAGAGAAATTGTTATATATCTATATGGGTGTGGGGGCGCAAAATTTCTTGCTGGCCCCGGGCGCCAAAAAACATAGCTACGCTACTGGTTTTATAATCTGTTTAAATAATTTGTTTGCTAAATAATAAAAAATTGCTTTTTCTTATTTTAAAATAAAATTTTTCAATTTTTAGAGGCATTATTGCTTGCCCCTCAAAAGGTTCATTTATACGGTGATTATATTGAGAAATAGATGATGCCTTTCAAATGCAAGTAATATACAGGGTGATTTATAAAAACGTGGACAAATTGATATGACAAATCAAGCATACAACAAGGATAAAAAATCGCATAGGAACATAGGGTCGCAAATCACTTATTGAGTCACAAATAGAGGATGTTTCATCCTAACTCACTTTGGGTTGACGGTAATAAATTTCAGAAAACTGAAATACATTATAATAAAACATTTAACAGACATTCTCACCTTTGTTTTAAGTGTGATAACACCAAACAAAAGTGGTAGAAATTTGCATTATGCGCACCACAAGGCAATATGCACTTGACGCCGCACATTTTGGATTGTCATAATCAGTTTATGCGATATTATCGATTGCTTGAGCAATACTTTTTCGAGATCTTTTCGTAACGTTATCACATTTCATACAAATTAAGGTACATATCGTTGCATTTTCATTACAATATGTTTATTTTTTTCTCGAAATTATTACTTTCAAACCGGGTGTAACTGGAATGAAGCATTCTGTGTTTGTGACACAATAAGTAGTTTGCGACCCTATGTTCCTATGTGATTTTTGATCCTTGTTTTATGCTTGATTTGTGATATGATTTTGTCCACGTTTTTTTTAATCACCCTGTAAAATGTTTTCTTTCATTTTTTTTCCTTTTTTATTTCATAAACATTCTGTACTTTAAAATATCTGTCGTAAATTACGCTGTTACAAAATGAAGTTTTCCCAGATTTATTGAGTTTGTTTCGCAAACTTTGCATTTTCTGGGCTTGATGGGTCGTTGTTTTGCATGCAAAATTCTTCTTGTATAAAACACGAGCTATAAAATTACATAATTGACAGTTAGCAACATTAAAGAAGACATCCGCAATAAAAATAAAAGTTTCAGAGTCATTTATAACGCACGAAATAAAGACTCAAAGGCCCAAAGAATAACGTTGTATTTGTTTTGTTAAAAGTTTAGAAGTTCTTTGGCTCCGTTTTCGTGACTAAGAAAATAAAAGCAGAATTTGAAAGAAAGTGTTCGAAATATAAGAATATCTCGTAGATGTTAGCTGACGTTGTTGGATTTTTTTATATTTATGTTTTATAATCTGTTTAAATAACTTGTTTGCAAAAAAATAAAAAATTGCTTTTTCTTATTTTAAAATAAAATTTTTAAATTTTTCCGGTGAGAAATTAGAGACATTATTGATTGCCCCTCAAAGTGTTAATTTATATAGTAACTATATTGAGAAATAGATGAATAATAGGCCTTTCAAATGCAAGTAATATAAAAGGTTTTCTATCATTTTTTTTCTTTTTTTAATTTATAAACAATCCGTACTTATAAATATCAGTCGTAAATTACGCTGTTACAAAATGAAGCTTTCCCAGATTTACTGAGCTTGTTTCGCAAACTTTGCAGTTTCCGGGCTTGACGGGTCGTTGTTTCGCATGCAAAAATATTCGTTTATCAAACTCTAGATGTAGAATAACATAACTGACATTTAACAACATTAAAAAAGGCACCTGCAGTAAAGATGAAAGTTTCAGAGTTATTTATAACGCACAGAATAAAGACTCAGAAGCCCAAAGAATAAGGTTGTATTTGTTTTGTTAAAAGTTTAGAAGTTCTTTGGCTCCATTTTCGTGACTAAGAAAATAAAGGCAAAATTTGAAAGAAAGTGTTTGAAATGTAAGGATATCTATCGTAAACAATAAAAAATAATATTTTAACAGGAAAATATAGCTTTATAAATTATAGTATGCTTACATCCTGTTTTGTGATTTATAATTTTTAAAGCATTATTTTTAATTTGGCTACTTAAATGCGTTGCTTCACAGCACGAAATTTCCAGATTACGCTGTTACAAAATGAAGTTTTCTCAGATTTACTGAGCTTGTTTCGCAAACTTTGCAGTTTCCGGGCTTGACAGTTCCTTGTTTGCATGCAAAAATCTTCTGTATAAAACTCTAGATATAGAATTACATAATTGACAGTTAACAACATTAACGAAGACATCCGCAATAAAGATAAAAGTTTCAGAGTTATTTATAACGCACGAAATAAAGACTCAGAGGCCCAAAGAATAACGTTGTATTTGCTTTGTTAAAAGTTTAGAAGTTCTTTGGCTCCGTTTTCGTGATTAAGGCAATAAGAGCAGAATTTGAAAGAAAGTGTTTGAAATATAAGAATATCTCGTAGTCAGTCGAGATATTAGTTGACGGGGTTGGATTTTTAATATTTATGATCATGGGTGCCGGCAGAACGAAATCCAGAGAATCGCAAGAATTTTGAACATGAGTGTCTGTTGCCCGTAAACAAGAGCGCGTTTTCCGAAATGGAGAACCTTTTTCCCCCCTTACATAAATTGTACTAATTACTTTATACTAATTTAAACGATATGTTTAAAAAAAAATAAGAATTACATACATTTAAAGAAGATATCATGATGGCATGTACAGTAACATCTGAAAAGAAAAGAAAATATATTTAAGGTATCGATTTAGAGTATTTTCTTAACACTTTAAAAATGTAACCTTTATATTAGACAATAAAATAATAGCATTATAATCTAGTATTTGCTACCAGAAAAAATAAAATATCCGTATATTTAAATTTGTCATAATTTCTGACACTTATTTGTTAAATCTTAATTAAAAGTTACGCAATTTAAATAGTTCGTTTGGGGAAAAATATTTTTAAAGTTTTAAGGGGGCCCAGGACACATTTTAAAATATTTTTTATTTATTGAATTAAAACTTTGAATTTTTTTGTGATGGTTAACCATGTCATTTGTAAACAAAATCACATGATAAAACTTCTCTCAGTTTGTCTAAAAAATTTTTTAAATTTAGAATTTATTTAAAAAGTTTGGTAATTTAATTTAATTGTTACAACTCAAAATATTATTTATAGAATTTAATTTTTTTTTACATTTAAATAAACAGAAATATCCAAATTTTTATTTTAATTCAGAATTTTTCAAAGTAATAAAAAAAAAAAAAAAAAAAAAAATTGGTTGCCTGTAAAGTCGGTATACAGGCGAAAGTTTTACGTGACAACGACTTTGAGTTGTAAAATAATTTTAATGTGAATATTCATTCGTATAGTAGGAAGAAGGATGAAATAATAGTAACAATTTAAAACATTTATTTATACAAAGAATTATATTTAAAACATTAATTTATACAAAGAATCTCGCACTGAATTTCATATTAACAAAATTTTATTTTTACCTTTACACATACATACGTATTTATATACAAATATACATACAATAACTTGCAATACACTGTGTTTGTTAAACACATTTTACTTCATGTTTATTGATGTCAAATGTTGAATTTTGTAAACAGCATATTAAAGAATTTTTCAATGAGCAGAATATAACTAAAGTAAAATGGCTTTCACTAATCACATATCATTAGTTTTCCATAATATACCACCGAATTACGAAATAAACTACACTTATTTTCTTTGTACTTTATACTAATAACTAATACATAACGTATTTCGTCTTAGTTTGATACTATCTAAAATTCCTATTAAGCACCGCCCCTTCCTTGCAGCGAATTCACATTCACGTTCAGAAAATGGTCCCACAAGTGACCGGAAAAAGTTAAGAGAAAAGTGAGCGCGTATCGTGAGCGGAGCGTAACGTAACGTAACGCAGTTTCTTGAAGTGTCTCCCGGCAAACCAATTTACAAGACGTTGTCACGTCAAAATAACAATAAAAATATTTAAAGTAATAATTTGAAAAAAAAATGATGTGACTTTTATTTGAAATATCATATTTTCAAAAGTAAATATTTTTTTCAAATTTCCTGAATCAAATTAAAGTAAAATAGTTAAAAAAAAAGCATGTTTCGAGTTTGAAGCATTTATGTTTAACGGTTCTTGAGTTATAACAATTTAAACCCGCGAAATTGTAAAAAAAAAATCCATCCTGAAGAAAAACGCATTTTCGTAAGATGTCACTTCATGACAACCGTTGCTTGAAAGCTAAATTTTGAAAACATGTCAAAACGAAAAAAATAATATTTCCTCTTCTAACTAAAGTAGAAACATGATTTAAACGTCATTTTAAGCATAAAAAACAGAGACATTTTAATAAAATAAAACATTTTTAGGATATTTGAAGATTCTTGTGTATCGGACCCCCTTAAAATAATTTTTTCAACTCATTCTTTAAAAGCTCGGTAGAATGATGCAGATAGAATTTTAAAAATCAAAAGTAAAAATTAAAAATTAAAATGCATCTACGAACAGATACAGATGTAATATTATCATTTAATCAATATAACTTAATTTGTTATCAACTTTATGATTAAATTATGTGTTTGGTACCTTAAGTTTAATTGTTTATTTATTTATTTTTTTAATTTATTCTCAGTAATCGACTACCAATTATGGTAACATTGGAACTAATTCATATTACTTTAAAACAGAAATGGCTCTTGTTGAAATTGGATTAACCTTCCTGCCGTGAATGGGTCGAATCGACCCATTTGTAATATATCTTTTATTCGATTTGAACCAGAAATTTCTTTATACACTAAGTTAAATAAACGATTCAGAGAACTAAGTTAAATAAATAGGTAAAATAGCTTTAAATAAAAATTCTGGTGCCAAATGTTTTTAATCAAGTTTGAGTAATGTTCAACAGGGTAGGAAGGTTAAAAAAAAAATTCATGCTTCAAAATCATGTAAAATACGTAAAAAAAATTACTAATTGCAGCTAAAATTTTCAAACTAATTTCATTCGAGAGGACAAGGAAAAAACTTTTTAGATTATTTTTAGAAGAATTACATTAATTTTTTATTTTAAATTATCGTATAAACGATAGTAATAACAACTGTTTTGTGGGGATAAGCATTCCGAAAGTGGCCTATAATACATTTCTATCGGCAACGGACAACAAAGTATTTAAATAAATAAATAAAGCCTTTATATGTAATGTATATAAACTTTCGTTTATACTAAATGTATATATAGACTTCAAAATTTTTCGATTTTAGATATTTTGTCGAACATTAAAAAATATACTTGTCGGATTCTTCTGGATCTTCATGATTTAAAATTAAAAAATAACAATGTTTTTTTTTTTTTTTTTTTTTTTTTTTAAATAAACTAAATTTTATTACAACATGTTAAATACAAGTTTATTTTAATTTACAGTTTATTTAACAGTTAGCCTATTTGTTTTTCTTTCTTTCAGAAATACTTTTTAAAGCATTGAAAAACAAGCTGTTGTTTCGTTAAATAGATTCCAAGTGCAAAAATTTAATACTAACTTCAACAAAAACTGAATTAATATTGCGATAAATATATCCATTATTATTTTTATTGAATAAGAAAATAGCAAAAATAATAATGATTTATGTATTTTTATACAAAAGCTTATTTGGTAAAACGATGACTTGATACAGTAATATAATAATTAAAAAAAATTAACAATGTTTTAAAAATAATAAACTGCATTTTATTACAATGAAATTTAAACAAAGCTTTAAATGCGAATTAAACAAACCAATTCAAACGGTTTGATGTTTGTTACGTTAAAATAAAACTCTCTAGATATGGCAAACTTATATTCAATTAAAATTTTCGAATCAAATGAAATTGCTATTAACTTGATATTAAAATTGCACAATTTAATATTTCATGGAATATTTTAGATACTATTGTGACCCATTTTTATGATAATTTTCAAACAATAGCGAAATTTGAAGTTTGAATTCATACATAATAATTGTTTATGTGTATCATCTGTTTGAGATAAATAAATAAAGATTAGGCTTTCGAGATATTAAAAAAAAACAGTTATTCCATATCATTGTTCTTTCCATATCATGTGAAAAAATTGTTGATATTAAGTCACCTGCAACAGTGGTAATAGGCAATGAACTTTGATCAATCAACAATAGTCACCCTTTCTGCTTTTGTAGATATATATTACAAAAAGAAATTTCACTTTTAAAATGTTCATGTTATTGTTTCCGTTTATCAGAAATGGTTTCCAATCAGAAGACAGACGTCTTTGTTCTTACAAGTAATATTTCCTCAAAATTTAAGTGGTGGTATTTTGAAAAGAATTGCTTGAACTTGTTTTGTAAATACGAAGATCAATTGTTTATTTATAAATGATAGAATTTAAAAAAAGGATTACATAATGTACGATTATTTTGATTCTTGTCTCTCGTTTCAACGGAACTCAGCTGAATAATAATAATAATAAAATGTAAATAACATCTTTATAAAAGTTTTGGGATAATGCTTAAATAAAACAAAATCATTACGGATAGTAACAAGTTGGAAATTGCACGCCAAACGTAACAAACTTACTATTCAAAGTTTTAAAAATATTCAGATCTTGGTGTAATAGTATGCAATACATCGGATAGAGCAAAGTGGCTGAAATCTTTTGTGTGTCCCAGTAAATATTACCTGCTTTCTATTATGCAGAAAGTAACTTGTAGTAAACCTCAGCAACGTATATTAATTTCAAAAAATTAAAAATAGTTTTATAGTATTAAAACGCGCTGCAAGCAGTGTTTCCCTTTATACTATTGTGTAATGAAATAAACAAAGATTAGTCTTTCGCGATAAAAGAAAAAAGAGTTGTCCCATATCATTGTCCTTTCCATTTCACGTGAAAAAATTTGTTGACATTAAGTCACCTGCAACAAGGTAATAGGTAATGAACTTTGATCAATTAAAATTAGTCACTATTTCCGCTTTTTCAGATATATTTTCAAAAAGTAATTTCACTTTTAAAATGTTCATGTTATTGTTTTCGTTTATATTAAAGTTCTAGGATCATGCTTAAAGAAAAAAAAAATCATTACAGATAATATAAAGGCTTAAATTGTTAATAAATTAATAATTTTCAAATTTTCAAAATTCTTTTCCAATTTTGTCATTTCAAACTAGATTGTTTTATCTTACATTCTGGGTACTTTGCTTTACAAATCTAGGTATCGGATTTTTGATTCAAGGGGCCGTCCATAAATGATATCACGTTTATAGAGGAGGGAGAGGGTTCGTAAAGTTGTGACAGCTTGTAACAAGGGAGTAGGAGGGGATAGGAAGAAATGTGACATTTTGGTACACATTTTGGTTAAAGTAAAAGCATTAAAAATCAGTGAATAAAACTTTTATTATTTTTTTTAATTAAAGTGTTTTGAGTTCATAAATATAAGATTTAAAGCCAGTTATGTTAAATTCCATTTCAAATTCCAATATAATAATGCTTTCAATTGTTCTTTCATAATAATGTTTTATTACTACTATATATTAATTGTGTGTTTTGTTATAAACCTTAATCTTATTTCACACAAAAAGAAGCACACGAATCATATTTATTGTTATGCTCACAAATAAATAAAGTTTAAAAAGAAAATTTAAAGAAGATCTATAACATAGTGCTTTTTTTCTAAACTGCAAGTGTACATTTATGTCGTATAGCGTGACATGTGAGCAGGGGGAGGAATTAGACAGGAACCTATGGGAATCCATGGGTTCCATCCGCTGCTGGATGTAGATCTCCACCATATTTTCTCAATGTTTCCTGTTTAGTGTTTTAGTCATCAAATTAAAACTGGCCATTTTTCTGATTTCTTCACTCCATCTTACTGTAGATCTTCTTCTTGACCGTTTTATCCTGACCGTTGACCTGGGATATCTCTTCAGAGTATCTGCGCCTCCATCCAACCCATTTTCGTAACTAGCCATTTACCATTGTCAAAAGCTTTCTCCTGAATTTTATCTTGTATATATATATATATATATATATATGTATATGTATTAGTATAAATAAAATGAAATAACATTTGTAAAAACAAAAGGGAAAAAATAATACAAAAGTTAAACCCAATAAATAAAAAATGCGAATATGAAATACTATCGATATATTATGGATTCGTAAAAGGAATTTCATAAATAAAAATCTATAATAATAAAATAGTCACCGGTAAAGATATTTTTTTCGTCAGATAATTTTAGAATAAAGCCTATAAGTGACAATAATAAGCTTCTTATGATATACCGATAGAAAGGCACATGGAAACACAATGATTTAAAAAAAGATATGACATTCGGAAATGAGTTCAACAAAAGGAAATATATAAACTTCCAAAACATTGAAAATGCTATAAGACAAATGTTAAAAACTTTTTATATTATGATGTATACGTCACTTAATAATATTTATTTATTTATTTATTTATTTTTGCATTGAAGAATGAATTCGAATTCTTGAAAAAAATGCATGCTAAATTCTCCTTTTCTTTCTTTTTTTTTTTTTTTTTTTTTTTTTTTTTTTGGTGCTATCTACGAATTCTTAAAAAAAAACAATAGTTTTACTAACTCAGAAAATAACATGGGTGTTCGTTTACAATGCTTTTATATTCAAAATTAATTCTTCGACAGTACAGCTACAAAATAAACCAAAAAATAAATAATTTATAAATAAATAAGTTATTCTTCTATCATGAAGATCACTACTCCAAATTTCACCTTATTAATATTCACTATTTCAACTATTTTCAACTTCTACATTTTTATAAAGGGATAATGCCCACGAAATAAAATGTGCTATGAATTTAAATGTTTCGGTTTGTTTCAAAAGCCATAAACTAGTTATATCTTAAACGAGGAAAAAAAGAACAAAAATTCAAGAGATACATTGTATCAAAATAAATTCTTGAATCGTTAACGTTAAGAAATAAATGTAAGAAATAAAGAAAATAAGTTACGAAAATCGAGAACGAAAATGAAAGATGAGATGTAGGAGGAAAAAAATTAAACTTTAAGAATATAGAGATATATATGGTCTGATGTATTTTCAATTTTTAAAATTCAACTATTTTTTTAACAGATTTATTTAAAATTGCAATGCATGTATATACTATTACGGAAATTGGCTGGATTATTGGTTATATTTGTAAATTATGTACCCCTGAAGAGTGGTTTACAATATAAGTTTTATATTATTTTTTCATCCATTTGTTTTTCATATTTCTGTTTATATTCATTCCATATATATATATATATATATACATACACACACATATATATATATACATATTGCTTATAAAAGAGCATTTTTTTTAGATATGTTATTGCTTTAATGCTTATTCCTTTTGTTGGCTTATTTTATATATTCCCATTGAAAAAATTAGGCTAAATTTCTTAATCATTATTAGAGACTTCTTTATAATAATTTTTCACATGTCACTTATTTACAAAAGAAATACTTCATTCATATGCAGACTGAGTCATAAATATCGAAACAATAGGCTATCTCCTTAAATATTGCCCCCAGACTAGACCCATACTTCCAAGTTTCATAAAAAAGGTGAATTTTTTTATAAGATAACTTTCTACTCCATGGGGGTCTATTTTAAAAATTACGAAAATTAAATTTTTATACGATCCCCAGAGGAAAAAACGTCCAGTTAGAAAAAATTTCCTTATCCATTCCTGAATTGAGAAAAAAATTCATCTCGATATCTTCAAAACTCAGAGAGTTATGGCAATTTTAATAAATCGTGAAATTTCAAGGGATCAGGCACAAATTGAAATGCGTGTAATTGAAGAAACAATCTTCTGTAATGTGTCAAGGAAACATTTATTTATATATTTATAAAGTAAGAATTTTGAAAGTTTTGTGATGGTTAACCATATAATTTTTAAGCATTAAAACATCAGACTTCTTAATAAAATATTTTTTTTTCAAAAAATTTAGAGTAAATTAAAATTGTTATAACTCAAAATATTATTTGTCGCGTTGAATTTTTTTCTTTCGATTAAATGAAAATGTCTAATTTCAAATTTTGAGTCAGCATTTTAAATAATATTTATTATTTTTTTTTTAAATAAAAGTATTTAAAATAGCAATATACACTGTTAAAAATCTTGTTCCAGTTTGAACCAAAAAAGTTTGTTTTTTGGTGCTCAATATCTGCCACCGTAAGATGGTGAAATCTTAAACCAAAATTTGGAGCTCCCATTGAATCGAAGTTCCAATACTTGGAACGAGGTTGAACTAGGAAGCTCCAAATGTTGGTAATAGATTTCACCATCTTATGTTGGCAGCTATTGAGCACCAAAAAACAAACTTTTTTGGTTCAAACTGGAACAAAAGATTTTTAACAGTGTAAAAGCGATGCAATTTTTTTGTACACAAATCATATTTTTAAAAGTAAATTTTCTGAGGTGAAAACTTCTTTCGGCGCGTTGGACATTTTTTTTTGTGGGGGGAGGGATGTTAAAGAACTATTGAACTCGCTGGACTGTTATCATAACCGACGGTTATTGACTTATGTCATTTTAAAAATCAGAAATACTGAAATAAAAACATTTGATACAGAAAAGTGCATTTAATTTTAAACAAAGATGGACTCCTAATGTTTAAATGCTTTTTAAAAGTTTCTAGGTGATTAACTCCGTTCTGTATAGTTTCGATTTCAGATTTTGTTTATGTTTTGCCATTCTCACCTTCTTTAATTACTGTTTAAATGCGTTAGTTGATTTAAACCTAATGTTTTTTTATCACGTCGATTTCAATTTAGGTGCCTCTAATTACGCGAGACACTAATTATGGAGATACAGCTATTCACACAAAAAACTAATCAGTACCAATTTATATCAAGGACTAAGTAAATATAACTTTTTATTAAATTCCGTGGATTAGTTCTTGAGATAGAGCGCTCACAAAATTTATGTCATATACAGAGATACAGGAACAGTGACTCATAGACATTTTGTAAAAACATGTTTTTCAGTATCTCTGAGCCCTAAAACGTGTGAATCCGTCGAAAACTGGAAGACAAAATTTTCATGAACCCAATATTTTCTTCTTGTAGAGATAGAAGAAAATAAAAATATGTTTAAAACCATCATAAATTTTGAAGCTGAATAATAAAAAGTAGATTTTTGAAAATATTTCGGTGTAATTTATTAAAATATATTTCCAATGATTCCGTTTATAGAAGTATCATTATCGCTATTACTATTTTTATTAAACTTATTGCCTGCGGCAATAAGTTTTTAAGACACTTTTTATGAGAGTTTAATTAATGTCACTAAATTTAATAACATGTTTAATAAGTGTTTAATAAGACGGTCCGGCCAATGGGTCGTGTCAGTTACGACTCTGGCGCCAAGCTCGAGATATTGCAGACATCTAGCATATTTCAAACAAGTTTAAAGCAAAAACCAATACGTTTTTATTTTATATCTAAAAGTTAAAATATTGTCTTTATCGACATTTAATAATGCGTAAATGTATGGTCGATCCCTAATTTGTATTTCAAATGAACTGATATAGCTGTGCTCAGAGGTATGCTTGAGTGGTGTAAGTCACAAATTTTGGAAAATTTTGAATTTTAATATCTTTCGGGGATTTGTAGATATCGAGATGATTTTTTTTTTTGGTTCAATTCAGGAACAGATTAGGAAATTTTTTCTAATAGGAAGTTTTATCCTCTGGGGGCCGTATAAAAATTTAATTTTCGTAATTTTTAAAATAGACCCCCCCATGGAGTTGCAACTTATCTTATAAAAAAAAAAAATCACCTTTTTTTTATGAAACTTTGCAATTGGAAGTATGGGTGTCTGTAGGGGCAATATTTAAGGAGGTAGCCTATTGTTTCGATATTTATGACTCACCCTGTATAAAATATTGCATTTGCTTATTTTTGATAGCTTTATGAACAAAAACTAGGGGGTCCAAAACCCAAGCTGTCCTAAAAAATAAGAGTTATAATCCTGTAAATAATAATAACTTACAGAAACATGAAATGAAATAAACGGCAACCGAAAATTTCTAGTCATATAATATTCAGATAACGATTTGGATTTTCACCTCTTAAATATTCAATATTGGAACTCTTTTCAACTCGTACATATTTAAAATCGTATGCAGCTCATGAAATAAAATGTGCTACGGATTTGAATATTCTGTTTATTTCAAAAGACATAAACTTAAACTTAATAATATGTTAAGAGAAAGTAAAAAGCTTTGAGAGAAACCATGTATCAAAGTAAATGTTTTAATCATTTACGTTAACAGATGTCGGGTCATTTAAAAAGGATTGGTTGTTTTTAAAATTAATTAACTTGCAAATGGTTATATTTATTTTAAAAAGTTATTCTAGGAGGGATGTGAGGTTATGTAAGATGCCAAGAGTTTTTTTTCTTTTACTGTAATTCTCAGTTTTAGTTCTAAATAGCAGCGGAAGATGAGGCTAGAATCAATAAGCACTAAATCAAATCCTTCAAATCAAAAATTTTTGCCCTGGTTCTTTTTCTCAGTATTGATGTGAAGGAAGAAGTTTATGGAAGTGTGTCCCAAAGAACAATATTCCATTGGCGATTATTTATATGAATGTTTCCTTTTTAAAGTAAAATTGTTATTGTAACGTAGTTTATAATGTAATGAAATGCAGAAATCTGTATTTAATACAATCAGTATTTAAAGAACTTATACAATAAAAGTAAACCTATTTCAGTGATTCAATGTAAAAATGTTTTGCTTCAAACAAATTAACTATCTCTCGTTTCAAGAATTCAGTTCTTAAAAAAAATTATTTCCCTACTTTAATATAGTTTTAAAAACATAGAATTTATATATATAAAAAAGTTATCTACATTTAATGACTTGTTAAAATATTACATAAAATTTCATCTGAACTTCCAAAAACTATGAAATGTAATCAGCCCAAATTTCAACTTTTACAGTTTTTTATTATTCTTTAAAAAATTCGTCCCTGATACTAAATTCACTAAATATTACATTATATATACATGAATGTCTTCTTTTCAAAGTGAAATATTTATTGTAACGTAGTTTAATATGTAATGAAATGCACAAATCTGTATGTAATACGATCAGTTTAAAGAACTAACACAATAAAAGTAAGCCTATTTCAGCGATTCAACATAAAAATGTTTTGCTTCAAAGAAGTTAACTATCTCTCGTTTCAAAAATTGTATTTCCCTACTTTAATATCGTTTAAAAAACATAATATTTATATAAAAAAAGTTATTTACATTTAAAACCTTGTTAAGATATTACATAAAATTTCATCTGTACTTCCAAAAAAAAAAAAAAAATGTTATGTATAATCAGCACAAACTTCAGCTCTTACACTTTTTCATTATTCTTTTAAAAAAATGCTTGTCTGATTTTAAATTAACTAAATACTGCATTATTTACATGACTGTTTTCTTTTCAAAGTGAAATTGTCATTGTAGCGTAGTTTAATATGTGATGAAATGCATAAATCTGCATTTAATACGATCAGTATTTAAAGAGCTAACAATAAAAGTAAGCCTATTTCAGTGATTCAAAGTAAAAATGTTTTGCTTCAAAGAAGTTATATATCTCTGGTTTCAAGAATTCAATTGCTGATAATCTCTTTGTTTCCCTTCTTTAATATCATTTAACAAAAGGCGGAACCTCCAAAGGTTTTTGTCTCCAACTTCTTGTTAAAACTGATAGAAAAGATTACTTGATTTATATTGGAATAATACAAGAGATAAAGGTCAATTCAATGTTTAAGAAAATACAGCAAGGTATTTAATAGGTTTTCCCTCCTATTCTTCTTAGTTTTCATTGAAGATGTTAACAATGAAATTTTCTTTTTTATGCTTGAAAGGCTATTAAGTAAAGAGATTTATACAATTTAAATATTTTATTACAAATGTTAAATGCATCCGATTAAGTAGAAGTATTTGGGGATAAATTGGAAAATTTTAATAGGTTTCTTTAATTTGAGAATTGTGTTTAAAAAAATTGCCCATATCAAATTAAATAAAAATGTGTTTTTTTTTTTTTTTTTTTTTTTTTTTGTATGTATAGCTAAGGAGCAAAGCAAATATTATTAGGATGTTTAATACAAAAAAAAAAAAAATCGAAACTAAAAGTTATTATTATTATTATTATTTATTTATTTATTTATTGTTTAGTTTTTTATGATATTGAAAATCGTAAAGATCTCATAATTGAAAAACTTAGTGACAACTATGTTATTTGAAAAATAGCGAATTTGAGAAAATGAGCTTTAAACACTTTACAACATTAAACCAGCGGTGCACAACCTTTGGCCCGCGGACCACAAAGATACCACTATTTTTATGCAGAATATTTTTCCTTATAGTTATGACGAAATCTTTGCTATTAAATAAAACAAACGATTCTTTTCAAATATTCTGCTGGGAAACAATTTTCTGGCAAAAAGGTTGTGCATCATTGCATTAAACGCATTTATTAATTTGGTTAGCCGTCTCTCTGGCCTTGCTATAATCCGCGTAAATATGTTCTGGTTGTCGTGTAATTGAAAAATGTAATCGAAGTTTACCACACATGTTTGATCGTGAAGATAAAGAGAGCAGTATTTATAGTTCGTTTATTGGGATACTCAAAACAACTCCGTTTCGTTACGCCCTATGTATGAAATCCTCTTATTGTATATTTTAATGTTGTTGAAACATATCAAACATACTGAAATTGATATATCGAAATGGGAAAAAGTCTCTAAAAACTTTAAAAAATTATACAAACCGGAAAAATAACCGAAATAAAAAATAAATTTGCAGGGTTAGTATCTATAGGTGACGAGATTTTTTTAAAAGACAGTAATAAAAAATAACATAAAGCATAAGACAGATGGCGGTGAAAACGTTTCACTTCAGTGGAAATATGCAAATGAGACGGATACAAGATTTTGCACAGTCAATACACAATTAGTTAACGATTAAGAGTCGTATACTTGATTAAGAATCGCTCATTCCTGGTTCACGTAAAATATCTTCACCAGCAAAGCTTTATACTTCGCACTCAGTAGCCTTGATTAAGTACATGGCTCTCAACCGCGAACTAATTATGAAGTTCTGATAACCGTCTTATTTGCATATTTCTACCAAAGTCGAACGTTTCCAGCGCCATCTGTCGGATGGTTTTGAATTACTTTTTATTGCTGTCTTTAAAAAAATCCCGTGACCTATAGATGCTAACCCTGCAAACCGTTTTTTATTTTGATTATTTTTCCGGATTTTGTTAATTTTTAAAATTTTTACGGACTTTTTGCCCACATGGTACACCTTGGAGGACCATTACAAGATTTCTTACCATAATATATGATGTGCGTAGCAATTATCTTTCATTAAGAAAGAGACATTAACGTAGTATTCGATTGTAATACTGTCTATGGGCAATAATTGCTGGTATGTTTTCAATTGTGGTATGCGATTTTATGTTTAACTATCTTTTTCTTATTTATTGGTGTGTATGAATCTTATAGATCATATACAGGGCAACACAAAAGAATTCAAATACACTTTAGTTTCTTGACGCAAATTGCTGAAGAGGTATTTTAACTGCAATGCATCCATTTCCTAAATAACTAATTTTTTGCATATTATACAACATTTATGTACAAACCTAAATTTTTGCGTGTTTCATATTCTTCATAATAGAATTCGGAATTTGTAGGTGCGTTCGTGATTATATAAATACGTAACACCTATAGTCGTCGTTCAGTCCGTCCGTCTGCTTACAAAAATGCAAAAACTACCCAACCGAATCGTTTGAAATTTAGAATATACAATTTTTGTATAATTTGGTATTCTGAATGTGTAGGAAAATGTTTCATTATCTATGCTTGACGCATTATTTTTCTTCCTTGTTTGTTACGTCTCTCAATCAATGTTTTTTGACTGCTCTTCTGAAAAAAAAAAAAAAAAAAAAAAACCGCACTTAGAATGTTGCGCACTTAGACGTAGTCTATTAGCTCTTCTAACCAAAAAGAGCTGAAATTACTTGTAATGTCGAAAAAATGTGCTGATATTAGGGAAGAACATGTTATTTACAAAGTTCGTGTTCAAAGAAAAAGAAACAAAATGTAATTTAACAAATTACAACGACTATTTGGAAAATGATATTTTCAAAGACTCAAACTTTAAAGACTTATAAATAAATCCTATATTTAAACTAATAATAATAATAATAATAATAAACATCATTTTTAGGATGATTATAACAAGCCATATATTACGTACGTCGTGCATTAAACAATATTCCTAGACCAATGATAAAAAAACAGTAGATTAAAGATAGACAACTTTAACTGTTTAAAATGTGCATTTTTATTTGATGGAATTAATCAGACTGACTTCTGAACGCCTTCTGTTATGTACGACGTGGATTAAACATTAATATTCCTGGACCCATCATAAGCAAATTTTAAATGAAATTTCAGTTTTACTATTTTCGGAACTGCAAATTTTTGAACTTCAAAATATCGGACATTTTAAATTTTTAATCATTGCGTAGAGAAAAAAAGCACTTTTTAATGAAATTTGTTTGAAATCTCTATTACAGTTTGTTTTAAAATTATTAATTTTTTAAAAAGTTTTATTTACTCTTTTTGTCACCGTGGCAACATAATTCCATTTTTGGACATTAAACTTGGACCAATCAGAAAACGAATAAAATAAACTAACTTCATTGCGGAATTCAACCAATAAAAAGATTCAGATATACAGTAGATTTCCCAATTCACTACCGAGAACAACAACTATGGTTTCCAAATAGTTTTTTTAAAAAAAAGAAGATAATATATACTAACGCTTTTGGAAATGGTCGCATTAAACTGCGACTGCTACCAACTAATTAAAAACAACGTCTAGTCTTACATTGTACTTAAAATTTCTTGGCCGTTCGTTTATGTACAGATATTGTTAGAAACCTTAAAATGTTTATTATTAGGACCTAAGTTTAATATCATATTTGATTATTGTTTTATTATTTTTTAAATCTATTATCTATAGAACATATTTTTTTTATTTGGGTTGAAGGGGAATATCTTATTATTTTGAGTTTTATTGAATTTTCTTGATGCGTTAGAAGAAGATTATATTATTGTAATCTTTAGGGTTAATTGTGATTGTATTTGACGAAATAACATATCTTTGCTATAAATTATTCTTTTCAAGCTACTCTGACGAATCCGTAAGATATTCATAGTTTCTCATACTTATACAGTTGGGTCTCTATATAACGAAATCCATTGTTCGAGTAAAAAATTCGTTATATAGAGAAATTCAATGTATAGAGAATAGCGTTAAAATTCTTATTTAATGTATAAATTTTGAACAATTGTAATTTTTGATGTGTTTATTTAAGAATATGAAATTGTTCATAAATGTGCTTAAAATATCACTATCAGTAAGTACTGTATCAGTACTGAGCAATAGTAAGATTGAAATCCACTTCTAAAAAAAAAAATCAGAGAAATATTGTTGACATCCCCGCATTCCTTAATTGATTTCCATTTCTCTTTTTAAGTCTGCACAAGTCGCATCTTCTCCGTTCTCAGAATCCACATTATCCTCTAGTATACAAAATTCGGCCTTTTTGGAGCAAATGTAAATTGTTTTTCCTTTAATTACCTCCATTGGTCCCGTTCTTATATGTATAACTATCCAATTAACCACTGTTTTGAGAAGGATGTTGAAAGGTGTGTAGGAAGAGGAGGGGGGGGGGATGAATTCGTTGGACTTGAAGAACAAGGAGATTCAAGCATAGAAGTAATATTAAAAAAACTCAAAACTGAACGATAAATTAGGAATAAGTGATGGAAAATTTATTTCATGTGATTTAGAAGCTTTTTTACAACTGAATATAGAACATTTTATGAAAAAATTCGTTATATGGAGATATATATTTCGATACATAGAGACTGTTTTTAATGTAATCATGGGAAAAGGGGAACGTTCCTACGAAAAATTCGTTATATAGAGAAATTCGATGTATGGAGTTTCGTTATAGAGAGACTCGGCTGTATTTCCTTTTAATTATGCTTAATTTTTATACTGCTATCTTTTTTTTCCTCTTCTTTTATTTTTTATTTTTATTTATTTATGTATTTTTCTTGAGTTTCACAAATGTGGTTTCATTTTAACTCCCTCACTGACAAGCCCGTGTTAATGCGTTCACTACGCTCCAGGTTTCACTGCAATACACACTGTAAAAAAAAATTCAAGAGGTTACTAAAAATTTTTTAGTAAATTTGTATTTCACAGAATTTTTTAGTAACCATTACAAACTTTTTTTTGCAAGTGAAACAATCATTTCTTTTGTAAACTGAACAAAAGAATTTTTTGTATAACTAACTGAAAAATTTTTAGTATGAGCCACCAAGCAAATTTTAGTAATAGTTCCAAAATTATTTTTAATAGCCAGTACGTGCTCCCGAAGGGCAGGAGCTTCCTACAAGCTGCATCCAGACTTCTGAAGCGGACGATTTTCGGCAAAATCGCAATAGATGGCAGCACCAAACATTCCTACCTGATCCGACAGGATTTTCATAATCCCTTTATTAACGAGTACTTACACTACATGCATTCGGGGCGCAGGCCAGTATCGAACCCAGGACCTTTTGCCCTGGAGTCCATTACCATAACCACTATGCTATCACGGCCACACCAAGTGAGTTTTAGTAATAGCTATTAAAAATATAAAACTATTAACTCTATTCGTTGCTAACTTTTTTCTAGTAATTCTTACAGAATTTCTTGTAACCGACTAAGATTACTAAAAATTTTTTAGTAATTAGAAGGATCACTAAAGTTTTTTTAGTAGATCGACCCTTTTTTTTTTTTTTTTTTTTTTTTTTTTTAACAGTGCAAGCACCATTTAAAGTAATATAAATGTAATGATTTAATGGTTTTTTAATTCGTTATACAATGATTAATACTCTCGAGGTTTACATTTATATTCGTGATCATTTTTTTTTTATACATATAATGTTCAATAATTCAACTTTTTTTTTCAGCATTTGAAACTAAATACAGCGAAAACAACAGTACAACTTTGCCCTTTTGCAAGTCTGTCAGAGAGTTTTAATTATGTATATACATATTTCCGGATGCAATAAAGAACTTTTGAGGATCATGTATAATAAAACCGTTGCATACAGAAATATAAGCAACTGTTTTTTAATATGGTACTTTTCATTATAATTTTCCAGGTTTTTCTTCACAAAAAAAGTAAATTCTTAATTTTCCCATGCATTATGAAATATTCTCAAATAATACAGCTGTTCATCAATCTGTAATGTATTAATAATAATATGCTTTAAGATTTATACATTTGAAAAGTTAATAAATTGACAATTTCTAGAGTACGTTCCATAAAAAATATAATGAAAAAAAATTGTCAAAAAGGAGATATTTCTTATTCTTATAAGGATGAATTTAATTAAAGCGAATTATCGAATAAAAAAAGGTTTTTTGGACATTTTTTAACTAACGGTTTAAAGCATAACCCTTTTTTATGTGTTTCATAATTCCATAAACTTCAAGACATACAACTTCTTTTCCATCTGATCGGATTTGTAAATTATATATTTTTTCATGTTTCGATTTTGCGTTTCGGTTTAAGTTTTATTTTAAATATTTTTACAGGCATTGTCTTCTTAAAAATTCTCTTTACTTTTTTTCTTCCTTAAAAAATCATCTTAATTATTTTTAGTAGCGCTTTAATCCGTTAATCGATTTCTTGCAATATTTTAATCAATAAAAATATATTTAAAGGCTTGAAGAAGTAAGAATTAACGGAACAAAAAAATGTCAAAGTTCTTTTTTTTTTTTTTTTTTTTTTTAACCAAGCCACAAGTTTTATTTTTATATCTGTTAACATTAAATTCTTATAAGTCTTTCCTATTTGATTGGATTTGTAATATTCATATATTTCTTTTGAGATTTTGCATATTTTTACATGTATTGTTTTCTTAAAAAAATTTCTACTAACATTTTTTTTTCTTTTTAAGACCGTCTTAATTATTTTTACCATTACTTCATTTAATTGCGTTATTTTTTCATTAATAATAATAAAAAAAAATTGAAAAGAGTTTAAATGCATGAAGAGAAAATAGGTAGATATTTTTACTAAAATACTTTTTTTAATTAAGACATAACTATTCAAACCATAATTATTTTTACATTATTTATTAGCACTGACACGAAAGCATGCTTTATAGATATTTTTAGTATGTTATCTTTTATTTGATAGTATTTGTAACTGTAATATACATATATATATATATATATATATATATATATATATATATATATAGCACAGTCCAATCATAGTAATGTAACCACCTTACGAATATGTTTTGAATCACCCTGTCAAAATTAATGTAGTAGAAGGGTAATAGGGTAAAATGTGTAGGATAAACGGTGTAGCAATCCATCCAAACTGTAGATTATGATTAAATGTATTAATGTAGTAAACTGTGTTCATTTTTATAACGATAGCATATGTACACATAGAGAAATTAAGGTTTTCATAAAGACAGTCCCAAATCTTGATAGATATATGATGATTTCTGAAACTATAAACATTTATCTTATTTCATTTAATCAAGTACTTTCATTTTCAATATGTAATCGAGATATTTCGAAATAATAATGACTGTTTTTTTCCCTATAATTATGTATTTCAACTTAGTGATACAATCGATGTGACTTCAGGGTGAAAGTGCAATTCTTTAGCAGTCTTCTAATTTCTTCTGTAAGAATAACATCAAAATAATGTTTCTGTAAAATTTAATTGTTTTTACTAATCCTTTTTGTTTAATTTTTGGATATAGTGAATAATAATACAGTGTGTTTGAAAGGAACTTTCTCAGCGATGTGGATTATTTCGTGTCTGCTTGTGATTTCTTTATCAAGTAGGATAACGCCACGCGCCGTTCGGATATTATGTTACAACCAAGGTAGGACAGACTTTATTATTATTTTGATTGTTGATTTTATGAAGAGAAGCGGAATAACTAGAGTTCAAGTTAATAATTCTGAAAAGTTTTCAGCTTATAATTTGCGGAATTTTTAATAAAAAAAAGTGTTTTTAGAAGACATGACAAACTATATTGTACACAACGCCTTGTAATCAGAATTAAAAAATAATAATAACTATACGAATAATGAGGAGGTTTACTAAATAATGTTTCATTGCACATGCGTGAAAGCAATCAAAATATAATTTACATATAATGTTAGTTAAATTTATAAAGAAACTATTGTGGAAGTCTCAAAAATATAACTTGAAAATTCTAAACATTATCGTTGATAGAATAAGTTCAAAATCCGTTGATCGCAAAGAGAAGCAAAAAGATGAGGGGCTGTATCCAAATATAGTAATTCGTACAATATCATGTATTTTTTATTGACACTAATCAATGGATATTTTTGATACATCGTTCTACAAAAGTTTTTTCTCAGATTTATAAAAGTAAATAAATAAAAATAAAAATAAAAAAATACTTGAAATTTTATCAGAAAAAAAAAAAGAAAAAAAAAATAAACTTATATAATTTTTGTTACATAAAAATTAAATTCTTCGTACTAATTTGTGTCTTCCTGTACACCATTTTCATTTTCTTCACCTCTTTTTTCATAGAATTTATCTAATCGCTGTATTACAAGTTAAAAATCTTACTTATCCTTATTAAAATTTTAGTACCATACTTGACTTATTGTGATATTATTCAAAATGCACTTTAAGAATAATTAAATGTGAATAATAAGGCACCTAAAGTATGTTAGAGCAAATTAAAATTATGTATTATTCAAAAGTCAGGTTTACGCTGTAAAAATTATTAGTCCCAATTCGAGAAATACACATGAATACAAGCATTGCGCTTTTTCAAGATGATATATTTTATTACAAATATTAATTTAAGAAAATTAGAAAAGCAGGAAAACTCAAGATAATGTTTACTAGAGTTTATGTTTGGCGTAGAAAATTAAATGTAGTTAACGGTATCTTGTGTTTAACGTAAAACATAATTTATCATGACTATTTTAATCTAAAATTATTTATTCGTGTTACTGCAAGTTCAGATTTATAAAATAAATTTTGTATGTAAATGTTTACGTATAGGTTTATTTATTTATTTATTTGTACTTGAAAAGCAGTTTAATGATTTTTTTCATTATTATTATTAATACTGTGCATTATCATTATTATTATCATTATTATTGTTGTTGTTGTTATTGTATGTTTTTTCTTTATTATTTCAAACACAGTGCCTCTTAACAGAAGGTTCAACCGTTTGCTTTAAAAAGACTAAACAAATTTTGAAATTTCGAAAAATTGTATGCAATATTATTATTGTTATTTTATAAAGTTTGATCCTTTAAGAATTGTTTCAATTGGTCTTATGAAAAACGATAACTTTTGAACAAATTATCAGATTTATTTATTTATATATTTTTGTATGGGTGTGTGTTGTTGCTGTTGTTTCAAATAAAAAATATTAAATCCTCTGCAAGCTGTAAATGACAAACAACAACAACAACGAAAAAATATCTTTCAAATTGTATTAAAAATGATACATTTTTATGGATTCTTAATTTTTATGCAATTTTAAATTGTTACGAATATTTTCTTTTTCATTTTTTTTAGGTATAAAAGGCTGACAACAAAAGAAGAAATGACGACTTAAATATCTGGAAGCTTGATTTTTTTAAGTCGTGGCAAAACTATTTTTGTAAGATATAATTTTATCGTACGATATTAAGTCTTTTGAAGTTGTTTTTTACAATTTAACAAATATTTTTACGTTTCTGTAAAATATAAAGAAATAAAGTTAAAATGAAATAAAAGTAAATTCTTTGTACTAATTTGTGTTTTCCTCTTCATTGTTTTTATTTTTTTTCCATCAAATTTATCTAATTGCTATATTACATGTTAAAAATCTTACTTATCCTAACTAAAATTTTTATACTGCGCTTGATTTATTGTGATATTATTCAAAATACACTTTAAGAATAATTAAATGCCAATAATAAGACATCTAAAGTCTGTTAGAGAAAATTAAAATTATGTATTATTCAAAAGTCAGATTTACGCGGTAAAAATTATTAGTCCCAGTTCGAGAATTTCACATGAACACAATCATTGCGCACTTTCAAGATGATATATTTTATTACAAATATTAATTTAGGAAAATTAGGAGAAGCAGGAAAACTCAAGATAATGTTTACTAGAATTTATGGTTGGCGTAGAAAATTAAATGTGGTTAAATATATATTGTGTTTACCGTAAAACATAATTTATCTTGACTATGGTGAGATTTTTAATCTAAAATTATTTATTCGTTCTACTGTAAGTTCACATTTATGAAACAAATTTTGTATGTAAATATTTACGGTATAGGTTTATTTATTTATTTATTTGTACTTGAAAGACAGTTTAATAGTATTTTTTCCATTATTATTAATAATAATACTGTGCATTATTATTATTATTATTATTTTCGTTGTTGGTGTTATTGTATATTTTTTCTTTATTGCTTCAAACACAGTGGCGCTTAACTGAACGTTCAACCGTTTGCTTTAAAAGGACTAAACAAGTTTTGAAATTCCGAAAAATAGCATGCATTATTATTATTGTTACTTTATAAAGTTTGAGCCTTTAAGATTGTTTCAATTGGTCTTATCAAAAACGATAATTTTTGAACAAATTATCAGATTTATTTATTTATATATTTTTGTATGGCTGTGTAGTATATGCGTGTGTGTTGTTGCTGTTGTTTCAAATAAAATATATTAAATCCTCTGCAAGCTGTAAATGACAAATAACAACAACAATGACAAAATATTTTTCAAATTGTATTAAAAAATTATACATTTTTGTGGATTTTGAATTTTTATGCAATTTTAATTTGTTACGAATATTTTATTTTTCTTTTCTTTTCGTAGGTATAAAATGCAGACAACATAAGAAGAAATGACGACTCAAATATCTGGAAGCTGGATTTTTTAAGTCATGGGAAAACTATTTTTTTAATATTTAATTTTTCCGTACGATATTAAATATTTTGAAGTTGATTTTTACAATTTAATAAATATTTTTATGTTTCTGTAAAATATAAAGCAATAAAGTTTAAATGAAATAAAGGTAAATTCTTTGTACTAATTTCTGTTTTCCTCTTCATTATTTTTATTTTTTTTCATCAAATTTATCTAATTGCTATATTACATGTTAAAAATCTTACTTATCTTAATTAAAATTTTTATACTGCACTTGATTTATTGTGGTATTATTCAAAGTATACTAAAAGAATAATTAAATGTCAATAATAAGACATCTAAAATCTGTTAGAGCAGATTAAAATTATGTATTATTCAAAAGTCAGATTTACGCGGTAAAAATTATTAGTCCCTGTTCGAGAATTTCACATGAACACAAGCATTGCGCACTTTCAAGAAGAATATATTTTATTACAAATATTAATTTAGGAAAATTAGGAGAAGCAGGAAAACTCAAGATAATGTTTACTAGAATTTATGGTTGGCGTAGAAAATTAAATGTGGTTAACTATATCTTTGTGTTTACCGTAAAACATAATTTATCTTGACTATGGTGAGATTTCTAAACTAAAATTATTTATTCGTTCTTATTACAAGTTCAGATTCATAAAACAAATTTTGCATGTAAATGTTTAAAGCATAGCTTTATTTATTTATTTATTTATTATTTGAAAGTCAGTTTAGTGGTATTTTCTTCATTATTATTATTAATATTATTTTGTATTATTATTATTTTTAATACTACTATTGTTGTTGTTGCTGTAATGTATTTTCTCTTTATTAAATTGAAACAACAGGTCGCTTAGCTAAAAATTCAACTGTTTGCTTTAATAAAGTTTTGAAATTTCGAAAAATTTCGTTTATTATTATTATTATTATTATCATATAAAGTTTGAACCATTAAGAGTATCATTCAATTGAACTTTTGAACAAATTATCAGATTTATTTATTTATTAACTATTTATAATATAGTTATTGTCTTCGGGAAAGAACTGGGAAATCTGAAGTATATCTGAATATTTTTATTGGTTGAATTTCGCATTTCTTTTTTTTATTTTATTCGTTTTCTTATAGGTCCATGTTTAATGTCAAAAAATGAAATACTTCTGTTGCCCCGATGACAAAAAAAAAAAAAAAAAAAAAAAAGTATTAAAAAAACTACAAAATAAATAAATAAATAAATAAAATAACTTAAAAATAAATTGAGATACAGATCAAACAAATTGCATTTAAAAGTACATTTTCTTTCTCCATACAACAGTGTAAAAATTAAAAATATGTGATGTTTAGAAGTTTAAAGTTGTAAAACTAAAATTTCATTTTAAATTTGTATATGATTGGTACGGGAATATTAATTTTTAATCCATGGCTTACGTAATATAGGACTCTGTTTATTACGTAAACCACGTTTTGATCATCATACAAATTATGTTAATTATTATCATTATTACTTAAATATAGAATTTATTTATGTCTAAAATTTTAGCCTTCAAAAACATAATTTTCCAAATAGTCGTCGTATTTGTTAAATTACTTTTTTTTAAGTTTCAATTGCAAATTTTCTGAATGCATTACTCACATTGAATTACCATGCTTGAACTTAAGATGGAAAAAATTCTAAACATCGAAATTTCTTGGTGTGGTATCTTTGATTCAAAAATCTGTGAATTACCTTATTTATTGATTTTGTGTGTGTGTTGCTGCTATTGTTTTAAATAAAATATATCAATTTTTCTAGAAGCTATAAACAACGAATAACAACAAGAAAACATTTTTCATGGTATAATAAAAAAATATGTTACATTTTTATGGATTTTAATTTTTTTTTTTTTTTTTTTTTTTTTGTAATTTTAGTATGTTACGTTTTTTTTTCCCCCTTAGGTATTATCGGCAGATAGCGTAAGAAGAAATGACGATTCAAATATCTGGAAGCAGGATTCTTTAAGTCGTGGGAAATCTATTTTTGTAAGTTTAATTTTAATTATCGTACGATATTAAATTTTTTTACATTGTTTTTTTTTTTTTTTACAATTTAACAAGTATTCTTACATTTCTATAAAACGTAAATAAATAAAATAATGAATAAATGAATAAATGATAATATAAAATGAAATAGTGATTTAAATAAATTGCAAGATTTCTAATACGCAATCAAAGTTCAGTCATTTTCAAATGAAAATCAAATTTCAATTGCGAAAGAAATTTCACTTGAAAGATTTCTATGCTGAGACTCGATCCCGGATGCTTTTTCAGAAAGTCTCCCGTTTTCAGCACTTTATCGCCAGAGTAAAGGTTGCCGTAAAGATTAATTCAACGTTGTGCACCCTTTCTTGTTTGTGACGTCATACACGTAGCGAGCAGCAACCTCTTCCTCTGCTGAGAGCTGCCTACAGATAGAACAAAAGTTCTATCTGTTGATTTTGAAATAACAAATAAGCAATTTACCATAAAAAAAATTAAAAGAAGTAGGATGAAAGATTAAACAAGTTGGAAATTGCAGGTGAAGCGTAGCAAATGAGGTGCGTTCGTACGATAACGAAGATTTAAAATATTCAGATCTTGCTGATATAGTAGAGCGTACATTGGATACAGTATAGTGATCGAAATCTTTATGTTCCTGTAAATATGCAGGGAGTAATTTTTATTTTACTTCATTAACGTATATCTTATTCATAAAATGTGAAGTAGTTTAACATAATTAAAACACCCCCCCCCCAAACAATGTTTCCCCGTATAACATTATTTAGTGGAATACATTTGTGTGGCCCTGTAATTTAATAATAAATATTCTTTGCATCACAGATTGTACAAAATGTATTTTTAGTACTTATTTCATAGATTCATGTCAATTCTGTTATGTTCAAATGAGTGTAACACCATTAAAATGCATTTGGAACTTTTTCCCCCCATTGATCGTAATGTAACGGAATACTTTTGATTGTCCCTGTAATTGATCTATCCTTCCGATTTTCCTAAAATTTGAAGTGACTCGACAAAATTATGTAATAAATATACGTTTTAAATTTCAAACGATTAAAATGCGTTTGAAACTTTTTTCTCCATTGACCATAATGTAAAGGAATCCTTTTGATTGTCCCTGTAATTGATCGATCCATCCGATTTTCATAAAATTTGAAATGACTCGACAACATTATGTAATAATTATGTATTTTAAATTTCAAACGATTCGGTTGGGTAGTTTTTGCGTTGTTATATGCGGACGGACAGATAGACGGACAGACAGACGGACGGACGGACTGAGCGACAACAATAGGTGCTACGTATTCACATAATTACGAACGCACCTAAAAACGGAGATAACCTTTTGTGCACACACTTTTCTTATCCTTTACTTCTTCTTCTTCTTTTTTTCCGCAGAGAATATATATTTTTTAAATATTCAGCCCCATTCTTTGTGGAAATATCTGTTCGTAATGCAATTTTTTTCACAGAAAATTTCTTTTCATCTCTCACACATGATTTACACTGTTCTTTTATTATAGGTAAGATTATGATTCTGAAATGTACTAGTTCGTCTGCCCCATTTTGGATCAAAGCAAAAAACAAGATGAAGGTTCGCGTTTGGCGATAGATCTGGCTGAACGTTCTCGTTTTCGCCAACTCGCCATGGCTGGTGCTGAAAATGCAAGCCTTTCTGTAAAAGCATCCCCGGCCATCAGCATAGTACACCGACGTTTTACCGACTAAACTACGTGACGTGACACCCTGCTAGGAACTTCTCAATATTACATGTTGTCAAGGCTACAAACGCAATACAAGATGAACTATTCGCAAGATGGAATAATAACGCAGCACAAGATGAATTTTTTTCACTAACAAGGAAGGTCTCCATTGGGGGCATACTCAGAATTTTTTGAAAAAAATACGAATTAAACTACTAGGTAATAAAGGATCAGTGAAAATTAGCCGCGGAATTACATTATTAGATATGTAAAAAAATAAAATAGTTTGGAATAATTGGCGTGAAAATCTGAAAGCGACGCGGGATTTGGCGAGCAGTGCATTTCCTCGCCAAAAGCAGACGATTTTACCGAATCTGAAAATTGATTTTAATTGACTTCAATGTTAAAAATCTGCAGGATTTACTGCAACGTCACTCCACTACTTTTATAGAATCTCTCTCTTCTGACCAATGAGAATGCTCCATAGCATGGTGAATTGACCGTTTTCTATAAAAGCGGTGGAGTGACGCTGCAGAAAATGGTACAGATTTTTAGCGGTGTCGTAGCTTGTGCAACACTGTTAAAAATCTGCTGCATTTTGCTGCAACGCACTCCACCGCTTGTATATAAAATCTCTATTCCAACCAATGAGAAAGCTCCATTTCACGGCCAAGTAACCGTTTTCGATACAAGCAAGGGATTGCGTTGCAACAAAATGCAGCAGATTTTTAACAGTGTATTTTTCAATTTGCAACAATTTTAATCAATTTAAATTGTGTTTTAAATGATAAAATATATTTATTTCATTTTGTTATAAGTACATATAAACGTATATGACAAAATTACACTTAAAGTAAAGTAAAAATGCAAAACTAAAATTACTTAAACTTATTTAAATAAATTGAACATAGAAAGTTTTTTTTAAAAAAAGTATTCGAAGCGTAAAAGCGTATTTTTCAAAATTTCGTTTTTTCGCCAACCGGAGATAAATCGCCAAATAAACGAAATTTTTATTATTTTTTTACGGACGTTGTAAGGAGGTTCCGCCGAAATTTTTTTTATAAACATATATAACTATATGAGAAGAACATTTTGTAATTTTTTCAGATTTTTCTGAGTATGCCCGTATGGAGACCTTCCTTGTAAGTTGGTATGGGCGGCTCTTAAGCAATAAAAATTCGAAATTTGATTTTCGTTTGATGTATTATATGCAAGGCAAATTTTCTATCTGGAAAATTTCCAAGCATTAAATTTCATTTTTGTTATTTCAAATATTTTGGTTCCCTTTACATTGTTAAAAATTTGCAACAAACTGCCTAGTCATTCAACTGTTTTCATTGTAAGCGGTTACATAACCTCAATTTAACTTTATGGCCGATACTATGGGCAGAATAGAGTTAAAGTACGATTATGTAATCGCTTTTTATAAAAAAAAAGGGTTGAATAATTGGACAGTTTGGTGCAAATTTTTAACAATTTTAAAAAGTTCATATGTGAAAATACTGTTACCGGTCATTAAAGATTTACAGTTTTCTCCTTCATCAATGATATTTTTACTTTATTATTAGATTCTAAACACAACATCATTTATTCATTATATATTCCGTGCATTTCCATATTACGTTTATTATACGTTCGGTTTGTCTCCATACTACGATCATTTTATTGTGCATAAAACTTGTTTTACTCAATTGCACTCATGGCAGCAAAGAATAAAAAATTGAAAAATTAAATTAACAATAAAATTTAAAAGAAAAATCTGAATATAATTATTAAAAATAGTAAAATTAACTAGCTTTATCATAAAGTACTAAGAAAATTCTGAACGTCTCAGCAACTATCTCGTCCGGATCCTACTGGAATATGCCTATCGGATTTTCGGCTTTGAGAAAGACCCCTTGGCACTTTATTTATTTTTATTGATTTATTTATTTATTTTGATTTGCATGTTTGAAGTAATCGTTAAAATCTATTTTTTCTGGTAACTTTAAAAATTTTATTTTCCCCACATTATTATTATTAACAATTTCCTGAAATAGAATTTATTGATAGTATGAAAGTCTGTTCAAACATGGCTTTCACTAATTGATTTGCATGTTTGAAATAATCGTTACAAATCTAAACTTTCTGGTAACTTTTGACGATTTGATTTTTTATTTATTATTATTATTAACAATTTCCAACAATGCTGAAAAGTGTTTATGAATTTGATTTTTCTGTCATGCATAATTCGCGTAAATATAATCAGATTGCCATAAAATTCTAATATGTTATTGAGTATCAATATGATATGTTCGGTATTGAAAGTGAAGTTTTTTAGCATTTACGGTTCATTTACAGGAACACTTCCGTTGTATTACGGTTTATTAGGAAAAACTGCTAGCGGTGTACCGTTATTGATGAATGAAATACATATCGATTAAATTTTTTTATACTTCTGACAATTGTTATTATTTTTTTAATTTTATTTACCAATATAACATTTGGAAATTTTTGAAGTAATCAAACTTAAAAAATTCTAATTTACACAGTTCTGTGCAATTTATAAAATACTCTGCTATTCAATTAGTTCATAAACGTTAAAATACGATTATTTTTCTTTTTTGGTTTTTTTTTTTTTTTTTTTTTTTTTTTTTTTTTTTTTTTTTTTAATAAATTGAAATAAGTAAATGAATTTTTGGGATTTCTTTTTTGCGCATATGTAGAACACAATTTTAAAGAATATAATTATTGAAAAAACTAGTTTTCTCCAAGGAAATTGACTAAAATCATTTAACAGATTCAATTAAAATTTATTTATTCAATTTCACTTCATACTCATAAAAAAAATAACAACCACATTCTAAAGCTTGATATTTAATCAATTTCTATTAAAATGATTCAATCTACACACTGTGTGATCTTGTTTGAAGATATTATTGAACCCATGTTCATCATTAATTACTAATTGATACGTATCCTGTTTGTGTGTAATTAAAAAACAAAATTAATTAGTTTTGTTAATTAAAGTAAATATTTTTGCATTTTTTCACTCATTCAGCCAAGAAATTGCATTTCATTTTAGAATACATATATCAAGATAATGAGAGTAAACGACAAGTTTAATTAAACTTTCTTCGTTATTGTTATTTTTTAATCGATACCTTATTAAAATTTATACCTATAGAACATACATAAAAACAGCATTAATTTAAAGATAAATGAATACAATAATAATGATAAATAATAATAATATATTTACTTTTTGTCTTGAAAAAATGCATTTTAATGTTGTTCGATGAATTGCAATTGTTTTTTAGAATAGAAAGAAATTAAATTCCAAAAAATATTATGAATTTCATTGATAAAATAATAATAATAATAATATAAACCCTTAAATTTTCAAAAATACGAAATTTCTTTTAATTAAATCCATTTTAGTATGAAAACTTCAAGTTCCATCAGGGGTTCGAACTAGGAACTATATTTACTAGTGAGGTGCTTTACCTCCTTCATTGAAAACTACAAAATTCTAATGCGAAGTTCCGGTAGAATTGAACTAATAACCTTCTGTTTACTAGCGAGATGCTTTACCTCCAAGCTTTGATGACTACAGGAAAAACATTGAAATTAAGGTTCTCTTTTGAAATTTGGATCTCAAAAAATTAACGTATAACATTGATTAAATTAATTTAAATTAAAATAATAGACTTTGTCAATTTTTTTATGATTTGTCGTGTGACCCAAGATATTCAGCTATAAGTACACAAAGTTTGAAAACTCTGACTTATAAAGTTTTTGAATACGGACTTTGTGACGGACAGACAGACAGAGCACTGAGACGAATATTGTTTCGTTAGATGAATAAAGCACTAAAAAAGGACAATTTATTTAGATTTTAGATAAAGCTTGTCTTAAATTATCTTAAACTTTTTATTTATCTTGACAATAAAATTCATGAATGAGCTATTAAGTAGCGTAAGATTTAAAATGTATTTGCTGAAGCAGACATAAGCTAATATACGTGGTTTGATCACTTGGCATATGTCAGCAATCATATAAATACACTTTCTCTTGTTTATATATAAATTTTCTTAGAAACTCATTGGCAAACAGTGCTCCACCTTATATCAACTTTTAACTTTTACCCCTGCAACCATGTTCCATCCCGTACATTAACGGGAAGACGGCGCTTTTAATAAACGGTGCCTTAAAATAATTACCCCGTGCATAATTTATGCTAAGCACGTATTATTTCGCATTCACTTTTCATAATTAAACAGTGGGGTTATGTTAAGATTTAAATTCAGTTAACGACTCTCTAATTAACGTGATGGGCATAGAAAGTCTGAAATTAATCTGTAAAGGCCGAGAAAAGTGTACTTCAATTTAAATATGGCAAGTAATCAAAAAAAATTTTGAGTAATTTTCATGGTTAATTTACTTTTTAACATTTTTTAAAAAACAAAATAAAAAAATATCACAAGTTCAAAATTTCTTTATGATTGCGCCAATCATGTAGCTTATCTGATGATTTTAAAAATTGCAATAAAGTGCTGGAAGATAAAAAGTCTTACAAATTTTTTAAAATATAGATATTTTTAACAGCGTTGTTTTTCTTATTAAAGAGACAGCTAATATCGTCTAAAATTTCTAATATGCAAATAACGAAATCGAGTTGAAAATAACAGCATCTACATGTTCATATTTCTTTGTAGCAGATACAAATAGATTTAGTCAATACATTTATCTCAGATGCAAAACACAACTGAATTTTCATTGAAAAGCACAAAATTCTAATGCGAAGTTATTAAATATTCTTTCATATAAAAAGTCCAATTTAAAAAAAGACACAAACTTAATCGTTACTGTCAAATGATTTTCTTAATTTAAAAGATAAACTGTAATTTCATATAAAATAACAAAATTTCAAATGTAAATATATATATATATATATATATATATATATATATTATATACATTTTTTAATAATTAGAATCTTTACAAAGTGTCATTTATGCCATAGCTGCCAACTTTTACGAATTTTTCCTACCACAAAATATTTTTAGTAAATATTGTTTTATTTAATCGTCTAAGTCTTATGATTAAACAAATTGAAAATCTCTGTACAATTTTAGTGGTAGCAAAAATGCGTAAACGTTGGCAGCTTTGCTTATGCACTGAAATTTCTCTCTACCTTAAAAAGACCACCTTCTTTGCCATATTAAATATCGAAATTTCTAATAAAACTTTATATTGAATTTTTTAAAATATTTATAGGATGTTTTATACAAAGTTTTTTTTATTATATTACATTTTATTGCCAGTTTTTCGATGCTAAATGTTAAACGCTTTCTTTAAGACAAAATAGTGCCATTTCTAATAAAATGTTTCATCAGAAAAAAAGTGTTTTAAAAAATTCGAATAAAATGCGTAGTATTTTCGATAGATGCAAACTGCGCTATTTACAGTCAAACATTTCAGTCTATCCTAAAAGGCACAAAATTTTGGTACACATATGAAATCCTGAAACGAAGCAATAAATTTATCTTTTAAAATGTAGTAAAAACATGTTAAAAAATATAGCAAAGTCCAACTATGTCATACGAAGACATATTTCAATGTCAAATGGTTGTTTTTTAAAATTTCTTTGTATAAACCGTCTAGTATTTTTAAAAAGTACATATCGCGTCGGTTTTATTTACAAAAATAAATCGGTTTCCATTTACTCCAATAGGAAACTGCCTTTTTGTATGAAATACCGAAATTTCTGACAGAAAGAAAATAATAAAATATGCCTTATAGTTTTTTTTTAAGTAATTAAATTTTATACAGAATGTCCTATAGATACAAATATTGTATTTTTGTTACATTAGTTTGAATGTGTTGGAAAGTGTTTGATAATCTATGTCTGATACATGATTTTTGCTTTCTTATTTAATGGGAAATGACGAAAATTCTAAAGAGAATGTAATATTTTGCAGCTATAAAAAGTTTAAAGTAGATCTGTTGTTTCTCTGCGCATTTTATTTCTAGTTGTAAAAGACAACTAGCATGACAACTAGAAAGACAACTAGTCTTTCCGCATGAAATGTCAAAATTTATTTTGAGAAGACAATAAAAGCTCGAGGGTTGTAAAAGAAACAAATGACTAAATGTCCAAATTTTCTGGTGGATTCAAATTATGTCATTTCTCGTCACTTATTTTTCTCTCCGCAAAGGGAAATATTCTTCTTCTAAAATTTCTTCACCGTGCTGAGCATGCTAATCAACATTGTTGCAATATTCGTATTCATTATCATATATTAATGATATCAAAAAGAGGTGCGAACGGATCTTAACGTGCATGGAAAGTAATGAAACACGCAGTTTTATAATTCTCGTGTAAAAGTATAAAAGAATTCATTAGTTAATTTTAGCATAGATTTATGTATCACTATTCATTATGAAAACTGTATAAAAGGTTTCCTTAATATATTTATTTTTAAAAAATATCTTCTGAAATCTTGTATTTTATTCTCAATAAAAAATGTTTACATAGTGTTTATAGAAAATAACGAAAATCCTAAAGAGAATGTAATAATATTTTACACTTATAAAATGTCCAAAATAGATGCGTTGTTTCTCTTCACATTTTATTTAAAAAAAAATTTCTACATGATATGTCGAATTTTCTTTTGAGAAGACAATAAATATTTTTTGGTTGTAAAAGAAACAAACGATTAAATGTCCAATTTTTCTGGTACTTACAAATTAAGTCATTTCTCGTCAAATATTTTTCTTTCCACAATGGGAAGTATTCTTCTTTTAAAATTTCTTCGCTGTGCTGGACAACTAATAAATATTGTTGTAATATTCGTATTCATTTTCATACATTAATGATACCAAAGAGAGGTGCGAATGGATCTTAACGTGCATGGAAAGGAAATCGACACGCAACTTTATAATTTCCGTGTAAAAGTATAAAATATTTCATTAATTTTAGCATAGTTTTTATGTATTACTATTCATTATGAAAACTTCATAAAAGGTTTTTCTTTTTATGTATTTATATTAGAAAAGTATCTTCTAAAATCTTGTATTTTATTCTCAATAAAAAATGTTTACATCGTGTCTATACAAAAGGACGAAAATTCTAAACAGAGTATAATAATATTCAACTGTCATAAAATGTCCAAAATATATGCGTCGTTTCTCTACACATTTTATTTCTAGTTCTAAAAAATATGTCTTTCTGTATCATATGTCGAATTTTCTTTTGAGAAGACAATAAAAACTCCCTGGCTGTAAAAGAGACAAACTACTAAAAGTACAAATTTTCTGGTAGATATAAATTATATCATTTCTCGTCACTTATTTTTCTCTCCACAAACGGGATATATTCTTCTTTTAAAATTTCTTTGCTGTGCTGTACAACTAATAAATATTGTTGTAATATTCGTATTCATTATCTTACATTAATGATATCAAAGAGAGGTGTGAACGGATCTTAACTTCCATGGAAAGTAATGAGACACGCAACTTCGTAACTCCCGTGTAAAAGTATAAAATATTTCATTATTTAATTTAAGCATAGTTTTTTATGTAACACTATTCATTATGAAAACTACATAAAAGATTTTCTTTAATTCATTTATTTTTAAAAAATATCTTCTGAAATCTTGTACTTTATTCTCAATAAAAAATGTTTACATAGTGTTTATAGAAAATGACGAAAATTCTCAAGAGAATATAATGGTATTTTACACTTATAAAATGTACAAAATATATGCTTTGTTTCTCTATATATTTTATTTCTAGTTCTAAATAATGTGTCTTTGTCTATGATATGTCGAAAGTTCTTTTGAGAAAACAATAAAGACACCTGGCTGTAAAAGAAACAAACGACTAAAAGTACAAATTTTCTGGTAGATACAAATTAAACCATTTTCTCGTCACATATTTTTCTCTTCACTATAGGAAATATTCTTCTTTTAAAACTTTCTTCACCGTGCTGAGTATGCTAATCAACATTGCTGCAATATTCGTATTCATTATCTTACATTAATGATATGAAAGAGAGGGGCGAACGGATCTCAACGTGCATGGAAAGTAAAGAGATACGCAACTTCATAATTCATGTGTTTAGGAAAAGTATAAAATATTTCATTAGTTAATTTTAACATCTTTTTTTTATGTATCACTACTCATTTTTAAAATTTCATAAAAGATTTTCTTTAATACATTTATTATTTTACAAAAAACTTATAAAATCTTCCATTTTATACTCAATAAAAATGTTTACGTAGTGTTTTTAGAATGTTCAAAATAGATGAGTTGTTTCTCTATGCATTTCATTGCCAGCTCTAAAAGACAACTGTATTTCTATATGATATCTCGAAAATTCTTTTGAGAAGACAATGAAGATTCCTTGGTTGTAAAAGAAACAAATGATTGAATGACCAAATTTTCTGGTAGATACAAATTATATCATTTCTCGTCACTTATTTTTCTCTCCACCAACGGCGTATATTCTTCTTTTAAAATTTCTTCACCGTGCTGAGCAAGCTAATCAACATTGTTGCAATATTCGTATTCATTATCTTACATTAATGATATCAAAGAGAGGTGCGAACGGATCTTAACTTCCATGGAAAGTAATGAGACACGCAAATTCGTAACCCCCGTGTAAATGTATAAAATATTTCATTAGTTAATTTTAGCATAGTTTTTTATGTATCACTATTCATTATGAAAACAACATAAAAGATTTTCTTTAATATATTTATTTTTTAAAAATATCTTTTAAAATCTTGTACTTCATTCTCAATAAAAAATGTTCACATAGTGTTTATAGAAAATGGCGAAAATTCTAGAGTATAATAACATTTAACAGTTATAAAATGTCCAAAATAGATGCGTTGTTTCTCAACACATTTTATTTCTAAAAAATATGTCTTTCTGCATGATATGTCGAATTTTCTTTTGAGAAAACAATAAAGATTCCTTCGTTATAAAAGAAACAAACGACTAAATGTCCAAATTTTCTAGTACATACAAATTATGTCATTTCTCGTCACATATTTTTCTCTTCACAATGGAAAACATTCTTCTGTGAAATTTTCTTCACCGTGCTGAGCATGCTAATCAACATTATTGCAATATTCGTATGCATTATCATTCATTAATGATATCAAAGAAAGGTGCGAACGGATCTTAACGTGCATGGAAAATAATGAGACACGAAACTTCATAACTCACGTGTTTTGTAAAAAAGCATAAAAACTTCCATGAATTAAATTTAGAATCTTTTTTATATCAGTGATTATGAAAACTATACAAAATGCTTTCTTTAATATATATATATATATATATATATATATATATATATATATATATATATATATATATATATATATATATATATATATATATATATATATATATATATATATATATATATATATATATATATATATGAGGAGCCCAGAAGCCAAGGGGTACAAGAGACAAAATGTCGATTTGGAGTAAATTGAGTTTAAAGATAATTGATGTTAAATTGGAACATCAATAACACTTGACTAAATTGAAATAGGAAACATCTGCTTGGTGCATCCTAATCTTTGAACTCTCATTTCAATAACTGTTAAAAAAAATAGAGTACAATTTTCTTTAAATGTATAATTAATCAATATGGTTTGTTTTTCGAAAAAAGTGGTTTATCTCTATAACTCAGCAAATAATCAGAAAATGACCTATATTTCTTTACCTGAAATGAAAAAAGGCATATTTCCAGATACCCTGTGCACTTAACTCATTTTTTTCAATTTTGTCACTTATACCCCTTGGCTTCTGGGGTCCTCATGTATATAATATATTATTTTTAAAAAAACTTCTAAAATCTTGTATTTTATACTCAATGAAAAATGTTTACATAGTGTTTATAGAAAATTGCAAGATTTCTAATGAGAAAAGTATTTAAGATAACTCGCATAAAATGTTCAAAATATTTAATAGACACGAAGAATATAATTTTTAATTGGATGTTTTTCTCAATTTAACTCTTCACTGCACGATTTTTCTTTTCTTTGTGAAAAAATATTTTGATTACTTTCGGTAGTCAAACAAATGCGGGAAAAATAATAGAAAAATTCTAACTTCATAGTTATTTTTTTATGTGAATTTTTGTGGTATATGTGTGCCATATGTGTCCCAACGCGCACAATGAGATATTTACATTTTTGTACCAAATGTGGCATGAAGCTCACAATACTGGTGTATTATATATACAAAAAGAGGTATTAAAATTTTATTGTAATAATTCAACCCTTTGAGGGGGAAGCAACTGTTTTTCTGTATTGTTGAATTCACACTGGAGTATTCGAAAAAATATTTTAAAATAAAAATCTTAATTTTTTTTCTCCAAAGTTATGCCCGTGTTAAAGATCTTAATTCAAAAAATTTATCGTGGCCCTTCAAATCCTTCCAGTAATACCCATAATGGAAACTTGACAAAGACCCTTTAGTATGCTGTATAGACATGTCTCCTCTGAAATAAGATTAAAAAGTTCAGGGTTAAAAAAAAGTGGGGGGAGGGTGATAGGGAGTCTCCAGAGCCATAATTTCAGCACTTAAGGAGTTACTTTCTCTATATTTATTTGCGCTTCAGGAATTTGCCATTCCTTTGTGATTTTTGTCGATCAACACTGGATCTGGTAGGGATATCCGTAGTTACTTCATATAGCTGAAAGAATAAACAATCTTTTTTTAAATTGATGCTTCTCATTATATATCCAGTGTTGGATGCAGAGTGTCCGGAGAGGGAGGCATTCGTTAAGAACATTTACATGTACTATACAGATAATTTAAATATTTGTTTAGTTTAGACATTCAATCCTGTCCCACATACATACACACACACTCCCGGCACACAACAATATCCTTCCTGCGGTAAAAAAGTCTGACTTCAATATTGTTGAATTTCACTTGTTGATTTTAACTTTTATATAGCACTTTTAGTGAAATTTAAAATTTCTTTAATATTTAGTATGATAACTTATCTCCTGTGGCAGTCAAATCCATTTCTTGGATCATATTTATTGTTATGGTGCAGCCAACGTCTCATTCATTTGAAGAAAAATCATTTTCAGTTCTATTTTTAGCAGGAATGTATGTTGAATCTTCCCAGCTATGATCAGAAACTCCAAAAGACTGATCATCATTATCAGATGCAAATAATATTGCATTGATTTAATCTTGCGTTAGCCCTTTGCGCTGCATTTTTCATTAGAATCTTTTATGAGCTTTATGCTCTGTGTTCCATATCTGGCACAAACACAAAAACAAGATTTCAAGTTGATGTACTGAAATATTTTAGTTTTAAACAACCTTATTTACAAATATGTGATACATTCTAATGTCTAAAATTTTATCTTGAGATACTTTCAATATTTTTGAGCAAAAAAGCTGAAGCAAATTCTACTGTTGTATACGATGCAGACTGAAATTGTTTTTTTTTTTTTTTTTTTTTTTTTTTTTTAATAAAAATTTAACAACTAGAGAAGTACTGCTATCAAGTGAGAAAAACAGGTACAGAACTCTTTGTTTAAATGTTCTAGATATGGTACAAAGCTCGGATAACACTGGTCAACAGCTGTTTTGGTGCCGGGGTATTTTTAGCTGATTTTATATGAATTTGATGTCCTGAATTCAAATATGGCATTAGTTTTTCTCTATCAGCTCAGTTTTTTAAGATAAACAACTTTTTGTGAAATATATGTTTCATTATTTTAAGGTAAATCCATGTATTAAAAAATGTATGTAAAAATAAAATAAATACAGGATTTTTACTTTTTATAATACACAAATGTTAGTTTTTATTATTATGATATACACATATTGAAATAATAATTTTTTAATTATATTGTACAAATATTTTTACTCACAAAAATAGACAAAAACGTCACTGATGAAACTGATACTCATTGAATGCTTCGGAAGCTTCTTTTCCGTGACATTCTGGAATATATTTTAGAACAGTGTCTTTTTAAACTCAAACTGTAATCTGAAACCCTTTGCATATCTCATCTTTTTTGGTAACGGTCCTCCATAGTCTTAAGATTGTGGTGAAATCTTTCGGGATGTTTATCACTTGTGCCTTCTTTATTTTCAAGAAAATGCTCTAAATGGCAATGTAAATAGTGCACTTTAATGCTTCTAGTACATTCAAGAGATTTAAAACTATTATGCTTTTCATTTACCAGTTCTACATAGATTTCTCCTTTGCATTTGCCCGGAATGTTTTTGTGAACTGCCAAAAAAAAAAGTCCAGGCTTTTTATTCAGCCTCATTCGTTGAATTTACGAAAGCAGGATCCTTAATCAGTTGTCTTATTTGTTGTCCGTTAAACATTCCTGCTTTAATATCTTCATAACTCAATTCGGGTGTTTTTACCTTATATATGCAAATCATGACCCGTTCTTATGAAGAATTTACACAAACTGCTTCATAGGACAGAGCTTGATATGCAGTGTAGAAAGTATGATTTTCTTTCGCCCAACTAAAGTGTTATTAATGACATTCCTTTCTCCAACATCCATGTTTTCTTTCTTAGGCCTCTCTTTTGTAATCTAGTGGTGTGTTTTATCCCTGCTATCCCAAAAATAGAAAAACAATAGTATTTTGTGTAACTTCTTTGCTGTCCAAGGAAAGAGTCCAGATATTGTCCAGTGCTCTAAATTCATGACAAAATAGAAGATTGTTTTTTTAAGAGAAGTAGGGTAGTAGACAATTTTGTCTTGTGTGATAAAGTGTAAGTTTGGCTCTTTGTTCTAATAAATTTTTGTCTTTTAATCTTGAAACCAACCAATAATTCAGAAGCTCCTTTTAAAACATTGAAATCTCTTTTAAAATCATTTAAATCAACCTGGTTGAAAAATTTAGGCATTGATGACGTCTCCTCATAATCACTGTTACCTTCACAGCTATCTAAAAGATGATCAGAAGGACAATATTCATCCTCACTAAGCTCTGGTAGCTGATGAAACGTTGGGATCGGTGGTTCCTCTGAGTGAGGAAGTGGGGGGGTCTTGAAGACACTAAATCAGGATAAGTTTTCTTATTACAATTGTTTCGATTAATTCAAATAGTATTCCAGTGCTAGAAATAATAGTCATAGAAATGGTTTTGGAGTTCTCTCCAAACCATTGGTAAACCGAATTTGAGACTTATTCTCTTCCGTCAGCTCACTGTCATAAATGCTCTGTACAAGTTTTACAAATCTGTTGCGGTGCGCAGATTTTATCCTGATCACCAAGTCTAACCCCAAAGTATCCAAGATAAGCTCTCTTTACAAATTCAGTAACATATTTTCTGTGTTCTTTCAACTTTTATTCTCCGCATATGTAGCAAAACTTATCTGGATGATTTATACAACTTTTTCTACTTGAACTCATTTAAATTCCATTCTACGATGCAAACACAACAATCTACAACCCTACGAGTTTTACGTTAAATTGACATGAATTCTACCTTAAACACAAATATCATGGAAGTTCAAAAACTTTGGAAAGTCAAAGAAAACCAGTTTTGTTTCCATGGAGCGAACTCTGAAACTAACCTTATCTCTTGGAGGCTTTTACATTTGGCTTTATGGATGAGCTGCGCGAAACCATAAGAATGCGCAGATCTTCAGTTTTGCTTGCACATTTCTTTTTTTCAAGATCTTGTGGTATTTCAACGTCCTTCTAATCGCCTTGAGCGTCGTTACAGGGCTGTGTATCATACGGTCAGTTTAAATGTTCAAGGTCACTTTAGTTCTAAAAAATCTTTAGTTCGCTTTGCATATCTAAAAAAGTAGAGCTGATAGAGAAAAACTGATTGCATATTTGGAATGAGCATCCCAAAAATATCCAAAATCAGTTGTAAAATCTCAGGCACCAAAAAAAAAATTTTTTTTGTAGGCCTGTGTAATCTAAATGCTAGATTCTGAGAAAAATAGAAGGATTTTATCGGCATGTTCTATATATGGCTCACCGTGCCGTGAAGGGTTAACACGAGCTGTTTACTTTTTATAGAAAATTATAAAGTATTTAAAGAAAATGCATTAGTTTTATTCATATAAATATTTAAAATTTTGACTGAAACTTTGTATCTATACGCGAATTCTGCATATTTTGAAAGGCATCTATCTACACATATAAAATGTCAAAACTTCTATAAATACAATAAAAAATATTCAATTATAAAATAAACTAGCAATTAAATGTCCGAAATTTCTAATAAAAACAAAACTGTGCCATTTTTATTGAATATTTTCTTTTCTGTATTATGACAAAATATTACTTCCTTTGTAAATTTCTTCCCTAAGATGTGCATAAAAATAATATCATTTCTTATCAAATCATGATTTAACAGCATTTTCGTAAAACATGACGAAGTTTCTAATGAGAAAACATTAAAGTTATATTCGTGTAAAATAGCTAATATTTTCACAAAGATCCGTCCTTTGTCTATAGAGGTTTCTATTTACTTCTGAATGAAAACTATGTGTATCATGTAAAATTGCCTTTGATAGAAAAAGCTATAAAAATTAATTGTAATTAAAAGTAACAACTACGAGTTCAAAATTTCTACTGCAGACAAATTATGTCATTTCTCGTAACATAGTTCTTACACTGTAAAAAATTTGACACTTTTGCTGCATCATCCCTCCCCCGCTTTTATAGAAAACGATTACTTCGCCCAATTATGGACCATTCTCATGGGTCAAAAGAGAGATATTCTATAAAAGTGGGGGAGCGACGATGCAGCAAAATGGTAACATTTTCTACAGTGTAGAATGGAAAACGGCAGCAAAGACGACAATCACTTCATCAAGTTCGCGGATGAAATTCTAGGATTAGTTATATTTCGATTAGCACATTAAGAAGCACTCGATCTGTCATGTTATATCTTGGCGGAAAACACTTAAAAACTCGATTTTTGTGGTTGACTCATAGGTTTACCATTGTGTTTACCTGCTTCCAATCCTCTACGTTTTCATATCTTGGATACAGGAAAACACAATGTTACACCTACGAGTTAACTGCTAAAATTGGATTTTCTGGTGTTTTCTATCAAGATATGACTTGGAAGCCCGAATGCGTTTTAATATGCGAGTTTTAACTAATTCTGAAAATTCAGCCATGAACTGTATGAGGTGATTATTTGTACTGCCGCCTCCCTGTCTGTCTGCCTGCCTTAATTTGAAAAAATATTCTTCCTTTAAATCATCTTCTACATGCTGAATATGTTAACAAACTTTGTTGTAATATTCGTATTCATTAGCTTATTTTAACAACATCAAAGACAGGCATGAACGGATCATAAACTTTACGGAAAATAATGAATCACGCAACAAGAATAACTCACGTGTTCTAGGAAACAGTATCAAAGCTTTCACCGAGTTCAGTATTTTATGTGTATTACGATTCATTATAGAAACAATGTAAAATATTTTGCTTAAAAATTTAAATATTGCATTTTACTTTTAATAGTAGAAGGTTAAAAACATTTTCATGGAAAATTACGAAATTTTTAATGAACAAACAATAAAGATTTGTTAGTATAAAATTCAAATTAATTTAATTTTTTTAATTCCTGCAAAATTTTTCATTTCTTCTTTTTTTAAAATAAAATTACTAAAGTAGAAGACTTCTTTAAACAACAACAGTGAAAAAAAAACCGTTTAAAACAATTTAAAAAACATGAAAAAATTCCTAACCGAAAATCAAAATTCGATAATAAAATATGATAAAACATTCAGACAGAGCGTAAAAAAAAAGATCCAATTTTTTTAACATTTTGTTGCGCTAGAAAATTTTCCCAACCATTTTTCTATGTCTGGTTATGCTACTATTTTTAAACAACTGTCTTTTTATATAAAACATCAAGAAGTTTGATACGAAAACAATGAATACTTGGACATAGAGAAAGTAATAAATAAACGCCTGAAATTTGCAATAGATAAAACCCAAAAGATCTCGTTTTTCGACACATTTCTTACTGTTCAGTGAAAAGTATTCTTCTTTTAAAACTTCTTCACCGTGCTGAGCATGCTAATCAACTTTACTGCATTATCTGTGTTCATTAGCATACTTGAACGATATCAAAGACAGGTGTGAACGGATCATAAAGTGCATGGAAAGTAATGAGACACGCAACCAAAATAATTCACGAGTTTTGGTGGAGTGTATAGAAGCTTTCACCGAATTTCGTTTTTATGTGTATCACATTTAATAATAATACGACATGAAATAATGATAATAATAAAAGAAATCCGAATCTTTAAATATTCTGCTGCGCTAGAAAATTCTGTCACAATTAATAAAAATATCTCGATTAATAAAAAATAATACGTTGTAAAATAATAATAATAATAATAATAATAATAATAATAATAATAATAATAATAATAATAATAATAATAATAATAATCGAATCTTTAATCGTGTATAACGATTAATAATGATAATACGATGTAAAATAATAATAATAAAAAAAATTGAAATTTAAAAAATTATGTTGCATTAGAAAACGGTCCCGATTAATATAAAATATTTATTATTTATAATATATATACATATATTAAATATAATTTTTTATATTACGATTAATAAAAAAAAATACAACGTAAAATAATAATAATATTGTAAAAAATAAAATCTTTAAAAATTTTGTTATCCTAGAAAACTCTGCCAATCGTTTCTCTATGTCTGGCAATTTTACTAATTTTAAACAACTGTCTTTTTATATAAAATGTCAAGACGTTTGTTACGATAACAATGAAGACCTGGATATAAAGAAGGTAAAACATAAACGCCCAAAATTTGTATTGGATACAATGACACAAAGTGTCTCGTTTTTCGACACATTTCTCACTGTTCAAATGAAAAGTATTCTTCTTTTAAAACTTCTTCACCGTGCTGAGCATGCTAATCAACTTTACTGCAATATTCTTATCCATTAGCATACTTTAACAATATCAGAGACAGGTATGAACGGATCATAAAGTGCATGGAAAGTAATGAGACACGCAACCACAATAACTCACGTGTTTTGGGAAAATGTATAAAAGCTTTCATCGAATTCAGTTTTTACATGTAACACGATTAATAAAAATAATAGGACGTAAAATAATAATTATAATAATAATAATAAAACTAGAATCTGTAAGATATCTGTTGTGCTAGAAAACTCTGTTATGATTAATAAAAATATCTCGACTAATAAAAATGATCTGCATAAAATAATAATTATAATTATAATGGAATCTTTAGTCGTGTATCGTGATAAATAAAAATAATACGACGTAAAATAATAACAATAAAATCGAATATTTAAAAATTCTGTTATGCTAGAAAACTCTGTCAATCGCTTCTCTATGTCTGGCGATACTATTAATTTTAAACAACTGTCTTATTATATAAATTGTCAAGATGTTTGATACGAAAACAATGAAGACTTGGACATAGAGAAAGTAATAGATAAACGCCCAAAATTTGCAACAGATACAATGACACAAAGTATCTCGTTTTCCGGCACATTTCTCGCTGTTCAAAGAAAAGTATTCTTCTTTTAAAACTTCGTCACCGTGCTGAGCATGCTAATCAACTTTACTGCAATATTCGTATTCATTAGCATACTTAAACGATATCAAAGACAGGTGTGAACGGATCATAAAGTGCATGGAAAGTAATGAGGCACGCAACTACAATAACTCACGTGTTTTGGGAAAATGTATAAAAGCTTTCACCGAATTTAGTTTTTACGTGTATCACGATTTATTATAAAAACTAGATTAATTGTAAAAAAAAAAAAAATAAAATAAAATAAAATAAAATAAAGGAAAAAAAAAATTTTAATATTGTATTTCATTTTAATCTCTTTACAGATAGTTTTTTAAAAGGAAAATGTCATTTTTTCTGCAAATGTTCAGTTTAATTTAAAAAAAAAAAAAAAAAAGAAAGAAAGAAAGAAAAAGAAAAGAAAAAGAAGAAGAAAAAACATAAATTATATAAATATAATAAACAAATGAAAAGTAAGTTCAAAAAGAATTTAATCTTATTAGAGAATGTTTTATATCAAATTTAAAAAATAAAATTCTAAAAATAAAATTCTAAAAAATACTTTTTTAGAATGAATTATTTTTTTATTATGACATTTTGACTTAAATTAAAATTTATAAAAAATAAATAAATGAATGAATAAAGAACATAGAAATGTTAATTTGTATTCCGATAAAATTTTGCCATAAAAAAATCCTCTGAAGTTTCAAAAGTTGATTTTTTACATAAATAACAATAGATGAAGGAACGCAAATTTCACCTTGTTTTAAAAACTAAATTTATAATATGAACTTTATTTCTTTATACTTTATTTATTTATTAGAAATTATTTATTTTCAGTTTTACTTAAAAGAACCAAAAAGAGAACTTAATTGTTAATTTTATTTAAAATGTCTGAGTACTTTCAAGATTTAATCAGGCTCTTCAACTGAAAATATTTAAGTTGATGATAATGATGATGATTATAATGAGTTGTAAAAATATTCTCTGATAAAGACCCTTATTAACCGTTTAAACGCCAATGTTCCAAACGGGAACATTGCATGATTTGTAATACAAAACATATATTTTCCAACATAATAACGATGTCCTTATTTTTCCTATAAAATATAAGGTTGATTTCTACTTTTGGGAAAAAAAAAAAAAAAAAAAAAAACATTTATGTTTAAGTATTTATCACAGGTATAAGGGAAATGTAAATTCATTAATTTGCATAAAATATATTATGTGTTTTTATCGTTTTCTCTATGCCACTTATTTTTGACCGCTAGGAATCTAAATGTTTTTGGATTTCGAGAAAATACTCAAGAACAATAGCATGTAGCGGGAAATAATTTGTTACATTTGCATAGGTTGTCAATCAATAATCATGTTCCAAAATGCGAACACTGAAATGAAAACAGCCAAAAAAAGCTGCAATTCTTTTTATTTTATTTTATTTATTTATTTATTTATTTTTAATATTTTTTAAATTTGTATGCACAAATTAAAACATTTGAAGCTGTAATATATAAAAAAAAATTATAATTACATTGCAATATTGATTCGGAGTGTAAACGGCTTAAGGCTTGACAGTACTAAGATGATTTTAAATAAAATTGACTATTAACATCTCTATTTGATTATTTTAATCGCCTTTATAGTAAAACTGAACGTTTTAAAGTTCATATTATATACTTAGTGATTTTTTTACATTTCAAGAATTCTTTTTTCCCCCTAAATTTCCTCCAATTTCCTTTCTTTCCCTGTTTCTATTCTTTCTATACACTGTAAAAAAAAAAAAAAAAAAAAAAAAAAAAAATTCAAGAGGTTACTAAAAATTTCTTAGTAAATTTGTATTCCACAGAATTTTTTAGTAACCATTACAAACTTTTTTTTTTTTTTTTTTTTTGCAAGTGAAACAAGCATTTCTTTTGTAAACTGAACAAAAGTATTTTTTGTATAACTAACTTAAAAATTTTTAGTATGAGCCACAAAGCAAATATTAGTAATAGCTCCAAAATTACTTTTAATAACCATTACGTGCAACTTAAGCGGAGGAGCTTCCTTGGAGCTGCATCCAGACTTCTGAAGCGGAAGATTTTCGGCAAAACTGCAATAGATGGCAGCACTAAACATTCTTAACTGTTCCGACAGGATTTTCATAATCCCTTTATTAACGAGACACTGCAGACATTCGGGGTGCATTTGGCGGTGGAAAGTTTCGAACCCGGGACCTTTTAGCCTGGAGTCCGTTACTATAACCGCTATGCTATCAAGGCCACACCAACTGAGTTTTAGTAAGAGCTATTAAAAATATAAAACTATTAACTCTATTCGTTGCTAACTTTTTTCTAGTAATTCTTACAGATTTTCTAGTAATCGACTAAGATTACTAAAAATTTTTTAGTAATTACAAGGATCACTAAAGTTTTTTTAGTAGATCGACCTTTTTTTTTTTTTACAGTGTAGTGCTCACCCATTTTCTTGCCGTATTTACGCTTTAGCCATTGAATTAATGATTCGACTGCAAAAATAATACTTGTGTTTCCAACTAGAATTAGTCAGTCTCAGCCATGACCAACAAATTCATGTAAGTTTACAGGACTTGTCGACTTCAAAAATAATACGACTTTCATCTGCTGCCAGTATTCTATGGATTTAATGCATCTAACTACAGCCTTTTACTATTTTGACAAGAATTTTATACAACTTTACATAGACATATATTTTCATTTTATTTTATTACGAAATAATGATATGGTTGAGAAAACTAATTAATACATTGTAAAATTACTTCGTTAGCTTTCTGGTGTAATTCGAAGCAATAAAAACTTTTATTTCAGAAATGCTTCTTTAAATATCGGAAATTATTGATTCCTGAAGTTTCTGATGACAGAGGAGCCTCTTCCAGAATTGTCGGTAACTGGGGATAAGTTATATTCTCTTTCCCAAACCTTTTTTCCTGATCATGACGTGTATATATATGTATATATATAACCATTATATAATACTTCAAATCGACAATCATCTCGAATATAATTCACAATTGAGTATTTGGTCTGATACAAGCAGTATATATTAAATTCATTAAATAAACAATGCTCATTAAGTAAACAAATCATTAAAAAACATTAAAACAGCTGATCAAATACAAATGAAGCATAAATAAGATTACAAAATTACAACATAGTTATTTTTAGTAAAAAATCACTTTTGATATCACGGACAGTGCATCAATTACATTTTACACCATATCGGATCTCTTAATGAAATATGCTCAATGCATATACATATATATATATATATTTCCAGCGGAAATTTTTCCTACCGGTTTTTTTAAATGCATTATTTTCTACAACATATAATTAAAAAAAATGAAATCTATAGTATTAAATAAACTTACCAATTAACTTTATCTCCAGCAATCTATAAATAGCAGATCTTCTTGTGTTTAAATGGCTGTTCTATGCCTATAAAGGGGGAAAAAAGAAACTTTTTAGTTTACCGAAGACATGAAAGTATTGCATAATACGGGAAACTATTTTGGTATTGTTTAATTAAACCTCATTTATTTTTCAAAAGAATGTATTCTGAGATTTTTTTTTCAGGGAAAAAGAAATATTCTTAAAAAGAAGGATCATATGTAATCAATAATGTCGAAAAAGAGAACATCAAATATTTAATTAATCATTACATCAATAAAATGTTAACTCTTTAATACATGATATTTTTATTTCGGATTTTATTTTCGAATATAATATATATATATATGCAGATAAATGTCTTTTTTTTGTTTGTTAATTAACCACTAGAAAAATAACGAAAAAAATTGCTTATGATTGTATTGGACATAATGTTACTTCTATACCACGTAAGAAAGATCGTTTAAAAGAAGGATAGTTTTAATTATCTACAGTAGAAGCACGAAATAACGCGGTCCGATATTCCGCGAATTCAGATTTAACGCGGGGAAAAGTATGTCCCCCGAAAAAAAATTATCAATTTTAAGATAAATTTTGCTTTTAAAATTTCAATGAAACACAATGAGGTACTTGCAGTCTGCGGTTAGTGCTGTGCTACGCATCTCGATATCGCTGTTGACGATTTGAATGAGAGGATAGAAATTGACGACAGCGAAGCAAATTCAGAGGTCATAACAGATCAGGCTACCACTGATGCTGTAATGCATAAACACTGCAGTGCGCAGTATTATGATGATGAAATTGTAAATGCTGTGGTAATGAAAGACGACGTTTCGCATGTTAGTGAAGTCATTTCATATTTAACGAAGGTAATTTTGTGGCTAGAGAGGCAAGACGATTCAGATAGTGTCCATGTCAATGGTCCATCCACTCCATCTTGCTAGTGTGAAACAATATGCCAAAAGAAAGGAAACGCATCAATTCGCCAAACAATACTTACAGACTTTTTTAAGATAGCGTAGATTAAGTCTGTGCTCAATAAATGATAAAGTTAATTACATTTTACAAAGCGGATAAGTGTTTCCATCATTTTGTACCATGTCTTTGACACCATTCCGATATACAGCCGGTTACGTAGTAACGCGGCCGTGAAACATGTCTCCCAACAGCCGCGTTATATCAGGTTTCTATACTGTATCAGGAGGCTATTATTATATGAAGTACGATTATGACTCGTACACAATAGAAGACAAAAACTTTAAACAAATTAAATGAACCAATAATAAGATTTTTTTATGTGTTTATATATATATATTTTTTTTTCCTTTTTTTCTTCTTTAACGCATAAGTATTATTGACATTAAGCATATATTCCACATATGATTTAGTTAGAAAATAAAGCAATTTGTTTCAAGTTATAACATTTTTGAGTTACAAGTTGGAATTTTTTTTTAATTTTCTCTTCTGAAAAAATATTTATAGCTACGCCTCTGAATGCAACTAATTAACACTTTAAATGTAAAACAATGTAAATACATAAATTAAAGTAATGTGGTGTTATGTACATGGATTATTAAAGTACTGTTCCTTACAGAACAAATGAAAATATTGATAGTATTATTAATAAATAAGGGAATTAATAAACATACATAAAAATAGATTAAATTGTTTTATTCTTAAAAGATTATTACGTAATAATCAATAGAATTGAGATAGGTATATGATGATTCAGATCTGCATGATAATGACAAGGAAATATCCCTATCTTCTTTCTTAGGTTTATTTTAATCAGTTTTTATTAATTATTTAACCAGTGAACATTAAAATCTTAAAAACACCCGTTCTTTATACTATATCATCTACCCATCCAGCCTTCCCCTCCCCCTCTTCTTTCTTTTTAAACCTGTGTAAAAGTTAGAATGGTCATTCAACTTGGAATAAATCAGCATTACCCTTTACTTAAATATATTTGCATTTTTATCTTTTTTAATTAAGTTTCTTTTTCTCTTTTGTATACCTTTTTTCTATGTTAAATAGCTTATTTATCATTAGACTAGCTTGAATTTTATATTTTTAAATTAAACGTATAAAAATTTGGTGATACACTTAGTCAATGCAGATAAAACTTTACAAGCAATAATAATAATAGTTAATGCACCAAAAACACTGTAATAAAAATCACAAATAACTGTAAATGTTCGTTTCAAAACTCAAAATTAATTTTCCTTAAAATGTTCTTAACTTAAACGTAAACTTAAATTGTTCAAGTTATTTGAAAATGAAAACATTTCTGCACAGTGTTCTTAAAAATTAGACGCTTATGAGAAACGATCTTTTAAATAAAAATATTACTCTAGAATATTATCATTCTAATCATAATTTTCAAATTCTATAGAGTTTAAAACCAAATTAGTTCTAAGAATTAAAGTCAGCCGAGGAAAAGAGCAAAATAAGAACGGCCATTCAGCTCGGAATAATTCAGCATACCCTATTCGTAAAAGCATAAGAATGAGGGGGGACTCTAAATATTGTTTACGCTGATAAATTCCTCGTACGAACAATAAGGTAATTAAAAGTAATGATCTTGCTTTGTACTTCGCTTTTAATAAATTAAAAGAACGTGTTTATAGCTTTCTTAACTTAACGGTGAACTGTTAGCTTCAAGATAAAGAGTTACAGGTTTTCGAGAATGATGTTAAATTACGCAATTTTAATGGGAATAATTTCCCGCATAAATAGCGCAATTTTTAAGAATTTAAACGAAAATATTTTGCAGTGTTGTGTAAGAGAAATTAGGAATTCGCGAAGTTAATGTTGCTTACATAAGCTCTTTGACATCGAATAACATGTTTTTTTTTTTTTTTTTTTTTTTGTTAATAGTTGTGGTAATAATCCGTAAGGCAATATATCACTAAAGAAAGCAGTTAAAAATGATACATGTGAAATATTTGAAAAAAAAAATTTAACTTTATATTGTCATTTTAGTAGGTTGATGGAATAAAATAAAGATGAAATAAAAGTAACACAATAGCTCCCTAAATACAACTTCCTTAAAATAATAATCTCTTTAAGCGAAGTTAAAAAAAAATAAAATAAAATAAGAAAGAAAGAAAAAGAGGACAGTAACTTTATGTTAAACTCTATTTAAATTGCTTATTTATAATTAGACGAGCTTGAATTTCATATTTTTTAAATTAAACATACAGTGGCTCACAAAAGTGTTCGTACACTTTAAAAATTTGCAATTAAACAGGATTTTCCCTGGAATAAATTTATACTTTGAAGTTCAATATTTTTTCACTTCATCTTTATGTTATTCTAAATAACACACAACATTTGTTTTAATATTGTCTGCTTTTCTTTTTTATCGAAAAATAAAAATAGAAGGATACAGAGAAAAAACACGCCACAAAAGTCTTCGTACACTGAAATATTTTTGGATAATCTCACAATTAAAATTATGATATGTCACTTTATTTTTATGGGCTTACTTGAGGTGACATTAAACAATCGTCTGGCTTTATATTTTGCTTTTTTAGTCCGTAATATTCTATTTATTATCAAAAAATGGCTCGCAGTCGTAAAGAAACATCTAGCAGCATTCGAAAATTGATTGTATTTCATCATAAAGTGGTAAATCAGTTCGGAATACTGCTAAATTAGTTAATTTATGAAAATTCTACCGTGAAGTATGTGATAAAACGATTTAAAGCAGAAAATCGGATCGAAATCAAGTTAAGAAAAGATCGTCCGACAAAGTTATCACAACGTGATCAAAGATTTATAATTAGAAAAATTGTAAAAAATCCACGTTTAAGTGCTGTAAAAGTTGCTACAGAATTTAATGAGAAATATTCTACTTCAATTTCACCTGAAACTGTTCGACGGGTTCTGAGATCAGCTGGGTTAAATGGGCGTTCTGCCCTTAGAAATTTTTTTGTTAGTGTGAAAAACAGAAAGTTTTGTCCTTCCCTCGCAAAATCAATGATAAATAAACCAGAATCGTATTGGAATAACGTTTTATTTGCAGATGAAAGCAAATTCAACATTTTTTGGCTCCAATGGATGTATAATTGTATGGAGAATTAAAAATGAAGAACTTAATCCCAAGAACTTAGTTGGAACAGTTAAGCATGGCGATGGAGGTGTCCTTATGGGGGGTGCATGACAGCATCAGGACTAGGTAATTTAGTATTTATTGATGGCATAATGGATCATGCACTTTATTTAAATATTTTGAAAGACAATTTAAAATTATCAGCTCAAAATTTGGGTATTGGAAACAACTTTGTTTTTTATCAGGATAATGATCCTAAGCACACGGCTCTCAACATACGCCTCTGGTGTCTCTATAATTGTCCACAAGTTCTAAAAACACCACCCCAATTACCGGATTTAAACCCAATAGAACATATTTGGAGAGAACTGGAAGTTAGAGTACGAAAACACGACATTAAAACGTGAATTGAACTGGAGACAGTAATGATCGATGAATGGTTGAACATTGATGCAGAAATTACAGAAAAACTTGTGAAATCTATTCCCAAACATTTAAAAACTGTTGTGGATGCTAAAGGACATCCTGCAAAACACTAATTTAACGAAACATTACAATATTAACTAATATATAGAAATTTTTTTAAAGTGTACGAAGACTTTTGTGAGGTAATTTTGTTATTTTATTTTTTATTATTAATTTCACAGAACAAAGTTTTATTATGTATTTAAAATATTTTATGTAGTTTTGCTAAGAATAAGTTAATAATCTTATTCTTAAATGCCCATTATGAAATATTAATTCTAATTAACGGATAGAGCTCTATGTTATTGAAATTCGTAAGTGTACGAACACTTTTGTGAGCCACTGTATAAACATTAGGTGTTACACCCAATCAATACTGATAAAACTTAACAAGCAATAATTTTAGTAGATAATGTCCAAAAAGCGCTGTAATAAAAATCACAAATAATTGTAAAAGTTTGTTCCAAAACTCAATTTTCCTGAGATTGTTCAAGTTATTCGAAAATGGAAACGTTTCTGAACAGAATTCTTAAAAATTAGACACTTATGAGAAACGATCTTTTAAAGAGAAGTATTACTCTAGAATATTATCATCCTAATCATAATTTTCAAATTCTATAGAGTTTAAAACCAAATTAGTTCTAAGAGTTAAAGTCAGTCGAGAAAAAGAGTAAAATAAGAACGGCCATTCAGCTCGGAATAATTCAGCATACCTTATTCATAAAAGCATAAGAATGAGGGGGACTCTAAATATTGTTTACGCTGATAAATTCCTCGTACGAACAATAAGGTAATTAAAAGTAATGATCTTGCTTTGTACTTCGCTTTTAATAAATTAAAAGAACGTGTTTATAGCTTTCTTAACTTAACGGTGAACTGTTAGTTTAAAGATAAGGAATTACAGGTTTTCGAGAATGATGTTAAATTACGCAATTTTAATAGGAATAATTTCCCACATAAATAGCGCAATTTTAAAGAATTTAAACGAAAATATTTTGTAGTGTTGTGTAAGAGAAATAAGGAATTCGCGAAGTTAATGTTGCTTACTTAAGCTCTTTGACATCGAAAAACTTTTCTTTTCTTATTTATTTATTTATTTTTACAATTGTAGTGACAATTCGCAAAGCAATATATCACTAAAGAAAGACGTCCAAAATGGTACATTTGGAATATTTGAAAAAAAATGAATTTTACATTAACATTTTAGTATCATGACGAAAAAAACAAAAGGGAAATAAAAATAACACAACACCTCCATTAACGTAAACTTGCTTAACCCCTTGGGGACAAGCAACTGGTATAGTGTAGCATGAAGCGCTCTGAATCCATGTTTATCCCCAATAGTAAAATTTTACTGTAAAATATGCCTCATTTAATTGAAGCATTTTCTCGAATCAATAAGGCACAAATTATTGTTTTTAAAATTTGATGTCAAAGGATTAAAATTTTCGTAATAAGCTCACATGTTTAATACAAAATGAAAAAGAAAATGGAATATTAAACATAGGGGAATAAGCATTGAAAAATAAGAACTTATGAACATAATATGCATTTATCAAAGGAGCTTCATAAGCATAAAATGATGGTAAAGATACACATATAAGTATTTATTTATATTTGCAAAACTTCAGTTTCTATTAAATCATTTTTTTTTTCAGCAGATTAACAGAAAGCAGATTAGCATCAGACCAAGGTTTAGGGCAAGCACTAGTAAATCTTGAGGCAATTCTATCTCCTGCTTGTAATAAATAATTGAGAAATGTAAAAAACAGTGGCGCCAATTTTTTAAAAATATTGGATTGGCTCAAAAATACTGGGTGGGCTCAAAAATATTTTTGTAAAATGGTGCGACCAGTTTGTTTTTCTTTGAAGGGTTGACATACGGTGAAAAATGAGACTTTTAAGTCAAGGTACCACGTTTTTATAAAGTTGTAATTTTATTCAATTATATTCTCGTGCGTTTTTCCTTATAAAGACATTTATATTTACTGTAGCCATGATATGATGAACATGACAACAAATTGAATTAAACCAAAGTTTTATACAAAAGCAAAAAATTTCAGTCATTTGGGATTTATGGGTGTTATTCGGAAAATTAAAACACATGGTCATTGGCAAAGTAAATTTTATTCTAGAGAGACAAATGAATAACAAAATAATAATAAAATAAATAATTAGAATAATGAAAATTGGGTACGCTATGAGTCAAAATTATTGAATGGGCTCGAGCCCCACGGGCCCATATAAGTTGGCGCCACTGGTAAAAAACATTTCATCAAGCCTTTATAACTCTATTTTTTTTTTTTTTTTGAAGATTAAAACTTCAATAATCAGTTTACACTGTACCATTCTCGTTCGTTAGGATTTTAAAATAAATTGATCTTTACTAGTGAACCGTGATCAATAGTAGCTACCTTATTTACAATCTGCCTCTCAAGTCTGAAGATTTATTTGACTTCCGCAGTTTCATACTAAATTTTATGGTGCAGTCAACATGATTGATTACCATTTTCGAAATTTACAAAGCTTTTTAAATGGGTTTTCACTTATATAGAGAAAAAACTCATTAGATTTTTAGACCTACGTAACTGAAGCAGTATAATCGAAAAAAAAGAGAGGGGGGGGGCATCAGAGAGTTTTTGTTTGTTTGTTGTTATTAAATTATTTTAAAAGAAACATTTATTTTTCCATTTTCACTTGCTACTTCAAAAAATTAAAAAGATCCGATCATTAATGCTAATCTTATGGAAGAAATTTAAAAAGGTACCTCAATTGCATTTCAATGTTTTCAAAAGATTTTTTTTGCAATAATGAAAGCGTCCTCATAAAAACAAAATCAAAAATGTAAAACACGGCAGGCATAAAGATCAATCTCAGCTATCCAATGCAAATAAATAAATAAAATAAAATAATAATAAAAATATTAAAATGCAAATGAGATAACTTTATAAATTTCTTCCATAGGATGTATTAGCGAACAGGTCTTTTCATTTGAATGAAGTAGCCTCTTAATTTAGTACATTACATTTATTATAATGTATTAAGAAATTAAGAATTATTAAAGTCTCTTCATTTTTTAAGCAATTAAAATCTTTTAAAAGGATTATTTTATTCTTTTGAAGAGCCTAAAAATTAGCCCATAAATGTATAATATATGGAAACGCCCATTCAGAAAATTTATGACAATTCGAGCAAATTTTAATAAAAAATTTCAATTATTTTATTAAAATATACAATGAAGATAAGAAATTATATAAACAGATAAATACTATTGTGTTCGACTCACATAACGTTAATCGACAGGTTAATCATAACATTAACATCTAATTTGTAACAAAAAACATTTTACATGTGTGTATATTAAATCAAAATTTTGTTACTCTTGTGACAAAATTTTGATTTGTTATGTAGACAAGCAAAATACATTTTGTCACAAATTCAATATATTTTATTAGGGTAGACCACAATAGCATTTAACTGGTTATATCAATTTTTATCTTCATTATATTTTTTAATAAAAATTAACAGAATTATTTGTGAAAATTTGTTTCAATGGTCGCAAGAGTATAACAGTGAATGTTCCCTTATCCATCTTATGTTATTATAAATTTACAATAAATTGAATTTTACCAATGAACTGCGATCAGAAACACAGTATTCCATCTTATTTGCAGTTATCCTTTCAACGTTTAAGATTTATTTGACTTCTGCACTTTCATACTCCAACTTTTATGATATAACCAAATTGATTGATTGCTAACATCGCTACTTTCGACAACTTTTTGAATTAGGACTTTCATTTTTACAAAGTGAAATAAAAGCGGTTAGAAAACTAATTCTATATTAACTGGAATAATGTATTTGAGAAAAAAAACACACAGAGACAGTAGTTTGTATGCAGCGTGATTCTAAATTCTTGATAAAAGCTTTAAGGGTAGGTTCAGGCAATTGTAACAATCATTTATTGTATAGGAATGTATGGGCTGGAGTAACACTTTGAGGCACAAATACCAAAGGTCCAATATGGCCCTTTTTTTTATTTCAAAATTTTTCATTCATACCGGATTTTTTTTCTTCTAAAGACAGACATTTCATGATTAGATACAGAAAAAAATCTTCGAGAATTTCCAGTATGAAATCAAAATTTTTTAATACAAAAATAAAGAACACAAAACTGCAAATCTGCCGAATGCAGAAATACATGAAGAAAAATGGAGTTCTTTCTTAGTTGAAAATTTTAAACTATTTTATATCTGATTTTATACCTGAAAATTTCGCAGATTTTTTTTTTCTTTTGTGTGTAATCATGAAATATCTGTATTAAAGACAGGAATAGTATGGAAATTTTCTGGTGTGAATGAAAAATTTTGAAGTAAAGTAAAAGGATTAAACTGGACCCTTTGTGTTTGAACCACAACACGTCATTTGAGCCGATACATTCCTTTACAATAAATGATTACTACAGTGTCCTGTTATCAAGCCTTAAATCCTACCCCTCAATATCCCCCCCTACCTATATATCCCCCCTCTACCTATTTTTAAGGTTTATATGACTTTTTCTGTTTCACACTCAAAACTTTTATGACGTAACCAACTTTATTGAAAATTTACATAGCTATTTTCGAGATTTGTTTTTTAAATTCGGGTTTCCATTTTTACATACAGAAGAAAAAGTTGTTAGAGTATTAGTTCTATGCTAACTTGAACAATATACTTGAGTGAAAAATACATCAGAAAGTAGTATCTAAGAGATAGAAGCACATAAATGGATTTGAGAAATCGGGTGTCAAATCTCTACTTATCAAAAGTAAGAAAAAAAAAAAGTGCTTTCTTTAATGATTTGGGTAAACTTCCACCGACAAAACGCAACAGTCTGCAAAAGTAATATCTTATATTCCTGGTATTGCAAAAACAATGAAAGTCAGTGGACACAGTTAGACGTTTTTCGGGATTTTCCAAAATTCGATTTTCTGGATAAGGCGAATTTGAAACTTACGTCCTTATCTTTAAAACTGTAATTTCTTGAGTTTTGAGTGAAATGCTTAATTTTATATACAGTTCCACAGAAAAAAAAAATCTTGACACTTATTGGAAAAAATGTTTGTGACAGATGGTCGTTACTGATACATTCATTATTAATGTTAATTTTATATTTCTGCAATTGTTTTAACTGGTATTAACAGTACGTCATGTTTTAAAAAATTATTGGTTGAATTGGTTGAGCTGGTTGAAATCTTAGTCAGTCTGTTTTGAACCGATTGTTTGTTTTGTTGTACTGCCACGTGGTAAGTCGGCCTTGCCTTTATCAGGACATAGATAGTTTGTCTTGGTGCTGGTAAATCTAAAGGTTTACAAATTACAGGGACATTTTGTTCTAATAAAGTCAAAGAAGGAGGTTGTTCAACAATTGTAAGCTTTTTACGTCTATTATGCGTGCCAGAAGAGTTTCTTTTTGCAGAAAAAAAATAAAATAAAAATGCCTCTTTTCAAACCACGAACAAAACTATAAAAAAAGTAAAGGAAGAACGCTCAGTTGTGTTAAGCTGTAAGGACCACTACTGCACGTAAGCAAAGTGTGTTAAAAACTCTCATTTGCCTCTTCTTTTTAAAATTAGAAAAAAAAAAAAACATTCGAACATTGAAATTGTGGCTTAAGATCAATATATATATATATATATATATATATATATATATTTTTTTTTTTCTGTTACTGTACTCAAGAGATTATCATGGCATATCAACCCTTCGGACTCCGGCGTCTCTTACTCAAATTTCATTTGGCCAGCATCACTTTTTTAAAAGAAGTTTTCTCCAAGTACACAATTTCAAAAATGCTCTGATAAAATAAGGCAAATTTTATTTTCCTTTATTACTGATGACAAAAACGAATTTTGCCAGGAAAGATGATGTCTCCGCACCGGAGACAACGGGGTGTCAAGGCTTAAGCTATTGAGAAAACATTTTAAAAGGTCATTCGTGCATTTAAAATCCATGCTTTTTAACGCTTCCTTTATTCTTTTTTTAATTTCAGAAATGAGCCTATACATTTATATCATACTTATACTCTTATTTGTTGGTATGAATGATCGAGTTTTACTAGCGAAACTAGATCAATACTAACACGCTTCTACCTTATTTACTGTCTACTTCTCAACTTTTAAGATTTATTTGACTCCTCTAGTTTTATACTCCCAACTTTATGATGTAATCAGCTTGACTGATGACTAGTTTTGCTATTTGCGACGACTTTTTAAACTCGTTGCAAAGAGAAATAAATGTTAGTAAAGTTTATTTCTATGCTTACTGGAGAAATGTATTTGCGAAAACACTTCACAGAACAGCATTTACATGTATATTATAAAACTGCAAATTGTTTTAAATCTTTTTAAATGTGTTAAGTTGTCTTTTCAGGTGCGTTCTTACATATAAATACAGTTCAATATTTGTCGTCTTTCAAGTCGTCCGTCCGTCTGTCTTTCGGTTTGTCCGTCCGGTTTGTCTGTCCGTCCAAGACAAAAACTACCCAACCAAATCGTTTGAAATTTAAAATGTATAATTATTGCACAATTTCGTCGAGTCATTTCAAATTTTATGAAAATCGGATACATGGTTTAATTACAGGGACAATAAAAAGTATTCCGTTACATTATGGCTAATGGGAAAAAATAGTTTCAAGTGAATTTTAATGATGTTACACACTTTCGAACATAATAAAATTGATATGCATCTATCAAGTATATACTAAAGTCAATATTCTGTACAATCTGCGGTACAAAGAATATTTTTATTAATATACAGAGCCACACAAAAGTGTTCCATTACATAATAGTATAGGGGGAACATTGTTTGGGGCGCGTTTACATTATATTAAACTATTTTACATTTTATTAAATTGATATACGTTGCTGAGATTGACTACAAGTTTACATTGTTTATAATAGAAAGTAGATAATATTTATAGGAACACACAAAATATTTTGACTACTATACTGTGTCCGAAGTACCATATACTATACTATATGGCCACAGGTGACCGGCCACTTGCGATTTTTGACATTTTGTTCAATATCTAAAAAAATACATGAGGAATTATCTTGAAACTATACTTGTGTAAACAACATATTACAGGTCATATATTTCCATCAAATTTTTTCTCGAAATACCCCATTGAGGATCGTCATCAAATTGAAAAAGAATGGATATCTTTTGGATAATCATGTCAAAATTAATCTAGCAAAAGCTATCAAAATATGAAATACGATTAAGTGGTTTATTGTAATAAACTGTGTTCCTTTTTATGAGGATAGCATGTATACTCGTAGAGAAATTAAGGTTTTCATAAAAACAGCCCCAATTTTTGCCAAATATTTTGCTTATAATTTATAGTGTTCTTGGCATAAAAAAGTTTTCTTTTCAGAAAGTATGATAAATAAAATTTTATGTAATACTCTGTAATCAGAATTTAAAAAAAAATGAAAATTGTATGAATAACGAGAAGATTTACTAAATAATTTTTCACTGCGCATGTGTGACAGCAATTAAAATGCAATTTGCAGAACGTGTTAGCTAAATATATAGAGCAACTTTTGTGAAAATCTCTAAAACATAGCTTTTAAATTCTGAAAATTATAGTCTATAAAATAGGCTCAAAATCCTTTGATCCCAAAAGAAAGCAAAATATGAGGGGCTGTATCCAAATATAGTACTACGTGCAATATTATGTATGCTATATTTACACTAATGAACGAATATATGAATACCTTCTTTCATATTTTTGCTTTCTTTTGAGAACAACGGATTTTGAGCTTATTCTATTGACGATAATTTTTAGAATTTTTAAGCTAAATTTTGAGACTTTCATAAAAGTTGCTCTATACGTTCAGCTAACACATTATGTAAATTATATTTTGATTGATTTCACGCATGCGCAGTAAAAAATTAGTTAATAAATCTGCTCATTATGCAGGTAATTTTCATTATTTCTTTATTCTGATTACCGGGTATTGTGAACAATGTTGTTTATCATGTTTTCTGAAAAGAACATTTTTTTAATATTAAGTATTAAACAAATTATAAGCAAAAAGCTTGGCAAAATTTGGGACTGTTTATATGAAAACCATGATTTCTCAACGAGTATTTATGCTGTCCTCATAAAAATGGTTACAGTTTATTACAATAAACTACATAATCAGAATCAATAGTTTGAACGTTTTCGCCACTTTAGTTTTGACAGGGTTATCCAAAAGATATTCATTCTTTTTCAAATTGTTGACGGTCCTCTACAGAGTTTGGCGAACTATATGAGTTCTTTTCCGTACCTGTACTATTTCGCTTACACTCCTGACGTTTCAATATAATGCCTCATGTATTGTTCTAGATATTTAACAAATGCCTTAAATCGTAATTGGCCGATCACCTTTGTCCATATAGTGTAATACACCAAGATCTGAATACTTTTAAAAATTCGTGATTATAATACGAACGCACCTCATTTGCGCACTTGATGTGCAATTTCCGACTTGTTAATCTTTGGATGATACCCTGGTCTACTAACTAATTGATAAAATGTTTAAAACAAATTATCATGCGTTTTAATAATGACTTCTTTAACACTTTCTTTATTAGTTTGAAAATCTCAAGAATCACTCTATAAATTTATATCATACCATTTTTATTTCGTTATGAATTTAAAATAGGTTGAGTTTTACCTACGAATGTCGATCAATACTAACGCTCTTCTACCTTATGTACAGTCTGCGTCTCAACTTTTAAGATTTATTTGACTACTCTAGTTTCAAACTCCAACTTTTATGATTTAACCAGCGTGATTGATTATTATTTTTGCTGTTTGCGACGCCTTTTTAAACTCAGGTAAAAAGAAACAAAAGTCAGTAAAGTTTTAGCTCTATGTTAACTGAAGCAAAATATTTGCCAAAATGCTTCAAATAACAATCAGTATATGTTATATATATCTTATAAAATTCTTATGTACATTATAAAATTATATGCATATTATAAGTTCTTTGAAACCGTTTAAAATGTGTCAGGGGATCTTTTTAATCTTTGCAGATTATCATCCAGTATTAACCCCTTAATTGTTATAATTGTTTTGACAACATAAATTGAACAAGGAAAAAAATCATGCGTCAAGCACATTTTATGAAGCGCTTTCCAACACATTCAGAATAATGTAACAAAACTGCACCGTTTAAAAAAATAAAATAGTATATCTCCTTTTACCATATGGAAATGCATAATACATAATTCATTATGCATTTTTGGCTTTGAAATGCATAATGCAATTCAAAATTATTTTATTATCAATGTAACATCTTTGTGAGTCCCTGTAAATTAATAAACACCTAAACACCAAGTGTTGGAACATCTATCAGCACCCCAAAACACCTGTGTATGTAAATGGATGTATATAATGTGATAGATGAGTCGGGGAAAATAATGCTTTGTTTTAAAATGACCGAATTAAAATTTAATGATTTATATCAGTTGCAATGCACTTGAAATAGCGTAATATCTTAAAATCGTCTCCAAACGATTTTCCCCATATACCTAAATGCAATCGAATTCTTTTCAATATGCCTGTAAATGAACCATTAATCGTACACACTTCATATGCAATAGCAAACATACTTTGGTGACCCTAAATAAGCTTTATCACAATTTCTTAAAAATTCGAGTGTTTTTACGAGAGTTAGCGGGTGAAAAAACGGACAGACAAAACGAAAATCGAATCTAAACACCATTTTTTCCATACTAAAATATTTGCCTTATTTAATCGAAGGATATCTGACAATTAAGAAAGAGATATTTATAATTACATATCAGTGGTATTAAAGAGCTTTAAATAACGAAGTAAACAAAGTGTTCTTACCCGATTTTATTTATTTATTTATTTATTTATTTATAATTTTTTTATGTTCAAAGTAAATTATCATGAATTTTAATAAAAAATGTTTTGAATTTTGAATACTTTCTTTATTTTATTGAAAATGTCAAAAATCACTATAAATGTATATCATGTCACTTTTATCGTTATGAATTTAAAATAAATTCAGTTTTACTAGTGAACCTCGATCAGTACTAATACCTCTATTTTTCTACAGTCTGACTCTCAGAACTCAAGATTTATTTGACTTCTGTAGTTTTATACTCCAACTTTTATGATGTAACTAGCGTGATTGATTACCAGTTTTCCTATCTGCGACAACTTTTTAAACTCGTGCAAAAAGAAATAAAAGTAAGTTAAGTTTTATAGTTCTATGCTAACTGAGCAATGTATTTTCGAATGCACTTCAGACAGTAGTGTGTATGTATATGTATATATCGATGAAGATCTCAGATGATAAAGGTAGTAAGTGACCAATACTGTAATTGGAGAAAAATATTTGCGGGACCTTTTCTTTTCATAGAGCAGGTGTCGATGCTACCGTGTTTTTGCTAAGCTAAAATCCAATTTAAGCATTTAACAAGCCCAACTTTTAACAATTTACAGTTATATCGTAAGACTTTGTGACTGGTGGGTATATTTTGCGACACTTGGTCTAGTTTGCGTATTTCATGTTAGGGGCCGTCCATTAATCATGCGAGGCTCGAGAGGGGAGGGAGGGGTCCATAAAAAAATCACGAAACATCACAAGGGAGGAGGAGGGGTGTAGTAATATATCACGAGTATTTATTTTTTCGGCAAACGCGTGATACTGAACCGAAAAGCGGCGTTTCGTGTATTTATTTTTTCGTCAAACGCGTACAAAGTCGAAAGCGGCTTGTAGTGCGACCTTGATTCACCGTTGCCAGACAACGAACGAAGTGAAGTTCCCACGAGAGAGATTCTCTGCGTAGTGCGCGAAAATGATGACACCGAGTGGCTTGATGAAACCGATGTTAATCTTCAACAAAGCACTGTGCCTACAACTAACTTGCAAGATGCTTATCCAGTTATTGGTGTTGAAGAAAGTCTTGCTAATCCATGGTCTGAGGACATTGTAAATTAAATTATGTTTATGTATTACTACAAAAAAGTTTTTCGCATTTCTTTCATTATTTTTATGTCAGTCCAAAACAACTTGCAACCTTTCGGTTTACCTCTTAAGGTTATTAATTATTGTAGTTTTTTTTATTTTCTATAATAAAATTTGATGATACTTGAACCTGTATTTTATAATAAATATTTAAAAAAATTAAGATTCTTTGTAGGTACTAAAAAATACACGTGATGTAGGGTTTGGGAGGGGGTAGTCTTGAACCTCACCATGTATCACCAAGGGGGAGGGGGGGTTAAAAATGCCCAAAAAAAACATCACATGATTAATGGACGGCCCCTTAGAGCTTCAGGAAATAGTCGTTAAGTGATGTGGCAAACTGTACTAGGAGATGGCAGCGCTATCTGCTTTTTTACCATACCGGACAGTGCGAAACATTCGAAATACGAAAACTAAACCATACGTTACAATGTAACCCCATATTACGGTAATTATTATGTTTCTACTTCTTATGGTGTTGTATTTGTACAGCATCCATCTAACAGCAATATTTAATCAATCTCAAAAGTTTTCTAGGAACGTTGTTTCCAACTAACTACAACTTTGTAAGTGGTACATTCATACATTTGAGAAATTGGACTGTAAAATTTCAAACATCTATTTGCTTTTATTGCCAAGTGCCTCTTTTACGATTTGGAATCTCTGTGAGTATTAGATTTTTTTCAAATAGTAACTTAATGGGAAGTACACTGAAAAAGAAAAAAAAAAAAGACAATTTTACGGAGATTGTACCGGTAATTAGGACGGGACAGTTCAATTTTCTGTTTTTAACGGAAAATTCCCGTAAATTCCAGGGAAAAAAAACAGAAAATTTTCTGGAACTTACGGGAATTTTTCTGTTAAAAAACATTAAATTATACTGGTGTTCCGAATACCAACACAATCTTCACAAAATCGTCCCTATTTTTTTTTACAGTGTAGAGGACCACTGATTATCTTCAAAAACATCTTTATATATATATATATATAATGTTATGTTTTTTCACATACCACGTTTACCGTTCGAGTTCTTCATCTTCATACGTATATACACTGCAAAAACGTAATTTCTCAGAATTTCTCAGAAATCGTTGTAAATGCATCAATTTATCTTTTTATTCACTGAAGACTTACCATGATGTATAGAACAATTTATAAAATATTTAAAAAAATCAAGTTTTATCATGCTCTTTTAATAACGAATATTTTAGATACTTCTTTATTTTCTCGAAAATTTCAAGAATAAATCTGTAAACTTACAATATAGCACTTTTTACCTGCGAATCGCGATCAATACTAACACTCTTCCACCTTATTTACAGACTCTTAAGATATATTTGACTTCGGTAGTTTCATACTCCAACTTTTATGATGTAACTAACATGATTGATAACTTGCTTCGCTATTTGTGAAGACTTTTTATACTTGGGATTTCACTTTTACAAAGAGAAATAAAAGTCATTACAGTTTTAGTTCTATGCTAACTGTAGCAATACATTTTGGAAGAAAACACTTCAGTATATGTATGTATATGTGTATATATGTCAAACTTAAGTTTCTTTTAAATCGTTTATAAAAAGCATTTACTTATTGATTCTCACTTCACCATTGGTACAGTAGATGGAATTTATTGTGATATATTAACCATTCTAGTACAATTGGGATAAATAAATATAAAATATAAGACGGAATGAAATTTTCGCTTTGCTTTTAACATAAAATGTTTAATATGAACTTTAAAATGTCCAGGTTTATTTAAAAGGCGATTAAAATAAACAACAATAGATGTTATTAGTTAATTTTATTTAAAAACATCTTACAAGGAAAGTCTCCATACGGGCATATTCCGAAAAATCTGAAAAAATTACATAATGTTCTTCTTATGAGGATATAAACGTTTATAAAAAAAAATTTCGGCGGAATTTCCGTACCCTGTCCGCAAAAAAAAAATGAAAATTTCGTTATTTGGAGATTTATCGTCGGTTGGCGATGAAAAGGAATTCAAGTCAGATGCATTTTAAAGGAAAAAAGTTTCATGTTCGACGTGTTTAGATGAATTAAATATCTTTGGTTTAATCCGTTTTAGTTTGTTTTAAGTATAATTTCGTTATATTGATATTTATATGTATTTATATTAAAATTTAACCATCAAAATTTGAGATTTAAAACGAAATTCAAATTCAAATTAATTAAAATTCTTTCTAGTTGAAAGTCCAGTTAAGCATTATCCATTTGATTTTGTTGCTATGGAAACATATGGCTTTTATTTTTGAAAACATTTAAATGTATGAAAATAATTTTACTGAAGAAGAATTTTTTATATATGAAAATATTTTTTCCAGAGGTAAATTAAGTAACTACAGCAACATATAATATATATACATATGCAATTTAATATACATATATTTAAATAGTATGTTAACTCTCTCATTGTTTATGTTTAATTTCATTAAATACTATTTATACGGATTCTAATATTCCAAAGGTTTTCATTTGCATTAAAATCGTTTGCTTTTGGCGAGGGAAAGTGCTGCTCGCCAAATAGTGTGACACTTTCGTCTTTTCACGCCAAATATTCGAAAGTATTTTTTTTTACATGTTTTCTAATGTAATTCCGCCGCTAATTTTCACTGATCCTTTATTAGATACATGAGTAGTTTAATTCGTATTTTTTTCAAAAAAATCTGAGTAGGCCCAGTATGGAGACCTTCCTTGTTAGTACTTTGAATTCTTTAATCAGGTTCGTAATCTGAGAATATTTTCTTTTATAAATACTAGGGGGGCCCCGCCCCCCTGCTCGCTATGCTCGCCAACCCCCCGCGTAATCGCTTTGCGATTCCAAATTATTGTCTACCCCTGCTTGCTGCGCTCGCCAATAACCCATGGTATGAATAAGCTAGTTGCAGACCTTTCAAATGATGTGTCACACGACTGGTGTTGTAAAGAAATTAAAAATGAGCCCCCCTGGGGGGTAGAGTGGGAGGCGACACAAAATACATCCGTAATATGAATAAGCAGCTGCAGACCTCTCAAATGATGTCACACGACTGGTGTTGTAAAGAAATTAAAAATGTGCCCCCCTGGGGGGCAGAGTGGGGGATGACACACAAGACATCCATAATATGAATAAGCAGTTGCAGACCTTTCAAATGATGTGTCACTCAACTGGTGTTGTAAAGAAATTAAAAATGTGACCGTCCCCCCCCCCCTGGGGAGAGCAGAGTGTGGGGGGTGACACACAACACATCCATAATATGAATAAGCAGTTGCAGACCTTTCAAATGATGTGTCACTCAACTGGTGTTGTAAAGAAATTAAAATTTGTGACCGCCCCCCCCCCCTGGGGAGAGCAGAGTGTGGGGGTGACACACAAGACATCCATAATATGAATAAGCAGTTGCAGACCTTTCAAATCTTGTGTAACACGACTGGTGTTGTAAAGAAAATAAAAATGTGTCCCCCCTGGGGAGCAGAATGGGGGATAACACACAAGACATCCATTATATGAATAAGCAGTTGCAAACTTCTCAAATGATGTATCAAACTACTGGTGTTGTAAAGAAATTAACAATTTGGCGAAATATTACAGTTATCGCCAAGTTGGCGTCACATTTGACAACAAATTTTGGTCGCCAAATTTGGCGATATATCGCCAAGTTGGCGACAAACTTGGCGATTGTTGGCGATGGTAATCTTTCCTCTCTTTATGGTAACCCATATGGCGATGCGTAGACGGAGCCCTTTCCTGATTCTTCTATTCGACTCATGGAAGGAGTGGACAACCCGGTTTCGTTAGTTCCGGAAATCTTCCACATCAGCATCATTCCAGGAGTCATTCCTTTTAAGGCTAGTTTTTTTTTACTATAGAAGGACAAATATAAAATTTCGTTTTGAAAATGAACGAGACTAGTGGCTTCAAGATTGAATTAGTAGTATTTTTAGGTGAACGATAAAAAGAAATATTTTATTGTTGTACCATAAAAATTTTGTCGCCAATCTAGTACTCTCTCACGTTTATATCTCAAACAGAATATCACAATAGATTTTGATCATACGAAAATCATATTCCCAACATCCAATTATTATTTATCCATTATAAGAGAATTCGTAAAAATTTTATGCAATAAAGTGTGTACTGATGCCCTATCTTATAATATATCGAGTTTATGGTTTAACATCCTAAAAATAAAATCATGACAATTTGAGATATTTCATGGTACAACAATCAAATATTTCTTTTTATCGTTCAACTAAAAATACTACTAATTGAATCTTCAAGCCACGAGTCCCGTTCATTTTCAAAACAGAATCTTATATTTGTATTTATAAAAGCAAATATTCTCTGAGGAAGAACCTGATTAAAGGTTTGAAAGTACTAAAATGTTTTTTAAATAAAATTAACTATTAACATCTATAGTTCATTACTTTAATCGCCTTTTAAATAAACCTGAACATTTTAAAATTCATATTATACATTTTATACAATTGGGATCTTTTTCGACCCATACATTTTCTATTTTGAGGTTTTAAATATTTCGAACCAGAAAAAAAAAATTGTGCTTAATAAACAAAATCAAATGGACACCTCGTAGGAAGAAGTTTCATGTAATGAAATTAAATTTCTTGCTCAGTCATGAAAAACGAAGAATGCTCATAAAATACTAATAAATCTGTAGATCAGGAGCCTGAGCGTCAGCGCTGCAAGTCATTGTTTTTAAACATAATTTTGATAATATAAAACTTCTTACAAATAACAATTTAAAGCTTTTAAATTACGAAAATATTTATAAGAATAAAAAATACGAAGTTTTCAGACATTAGAAGCATTAAATTAAACACGTTATTATGTAATGATATTCTAAACTTTTCATGAGCTATTTATTCCGGTAATTCTTTAGATAATAAAGTAGATTTTTTCAAGTTGGCAGAACCCCCACCCCCTAAACCTCGCAATCTCACTAAATTTACATCAGTAACTTTCTATTGATTGTGCGAAGTTTTATCGTATATTTTAAATTTATTTTTACACTGTGATTTATAAGGTTAAGCAACAATTGGGACAAGCATTTTATATTATGTTGATATCCCTAATTGCCTGCTGTATTTACTTACCTACGAACAACAAACACTTGCATCAGATGTACAGTTGGCAAAAAAAAGTATTTGTACACTTCATTTTTTTAAATTATAATGAAATTAAACAAAAGATTTAAGCAAAAAATACTGTAATACATTAATTTAATGCATTATAATATTATAGAAGCAAAAACAAAATTAAACAAATCGATTTTTTACATTACAATAAACAAATATACAAAAATATAATGCAAAAAAGTATTTGTACACTATATTAATGTAATATAATTAATGAAAATTTAGTAAAATGGCACAAATTAATATTTTGTGTGAATTCATTTAGCGTTTATGATTACTTCTAGATGGTGTGACATAGATTCCATCAACTTTTTTGTAGCGGTATGGTTAATATTATTCCATGACACAATAAGAGCTTCTTTAAAACTGTTTTTTACTGATACATTTTTTTTTTCGGATTTTTGCATCCAATAGCATCTGCAAATTTTCTATTGGATTCAAGTCCAGAGATTTTAGAGTAGTTACCAGTCGTCTTCGAGTACTGTCGTAACTATGTGCTGGTGATCACAGCAGTATGCTTTGGTCGTTATCCTGCAGAAAGTTAAAAGCTTCCTCTACGCATAATTTCTTGGCACGGTTTAATAAATTATGCCGTGACACATCAATGTATGTTAAACCTGTCCTTCCATTGTCAATAAATTTTAAATGTCCTGTTCCATTAGAAGCTATACACCCCAAAACTATAATATTCCCCCAACATGCTTAATAGTTTGAAGTATACGTTTTGGATCTAGAACAATTTTATTTTTACGCCAATTTTTTCGAATGCTTGGTGGTAAGAAAATTCCGAATTTTCCCTCATCAGGAAAAAATTACTGTTTTCCAAAAAATCCAATGATTTACTTCTGTATGCGAAAGCGAATACTATGCGTTTTCGCCTATTTGTTTCGCTGATGAATGGATTTTTCCTTGAGGTTCTTTCTTTTAAATCTGCATTCAAAAGAATATTTTTTATTGTTTGAGGTATTACTCTGATGCGAGAAGATGTTGCAAGGTCTCCAGCAAATTTTTGAACCGAACGCATAGGATTTTTTAAAGCTTTTTTAACAACACTCAATTTTTCCCTCATTGGTAGTTTGCTGAGAACTCCTGGTTTTCATTGAATTTTGATGCTTTTAATTTATTCATAGTTTCTCACTATACATCCAATAGTTGTAAATGGTAATTTAATAGCTTTTACAAATTCTTGTTACGAATTTAAATTTTTATTATGCTCAATCATAGGATTTCATATATCTAGAGGTGCCTCTAGTTTTAGGTTCTATACTCAATTACTTCAAGAGCAAATTAGATTAAATGTCAGACAAATATAATATGAAGTTAGAAATTATTAACAGCTTCTGTAAAAGTAGTCCTTCGAACCATAAACACTATAAAACATTGTACATATCAGGATGGAGAAATGTACAAATACTTTTTTTGCAAGAAATTTTTAAACTTTTCCTATTAGAAAATTATTTTAGATCTTTATCAAAATTTTCTGTTGTGTAATTTAAAACACACGGTAAACAGACTGTATTAAAACTATTTTTGACAAAATATCTGTTTTTATTTAGTTAAAAATAAAAAATTTTGGAGTGTACAAATACTTTTTTGCCAACTGTATAAGGAACTTTTATATATATAGATTGAGTCATCTAAATTAGAAATCTAACGTTTTACAGTTTTTGTGTCTGAAAAGTAATTTTGATTGCCGTTCTCTAATATTTGTATCAAAGATCTTATCCAAATTTATAATAATCTACTAGATAGCATTAACCTATTAAGTCATCTCAAAATAAGCATGTTTGGAGACTTTTAAACATAATAGGTAAACATTCAACATGGTGTCCACTGCTAATTAACTAAATAATAAATCTGATTTTGCACCATAACGTATTTTTTGTGATAGCATTTTAATGGTATCCAAATGCAATTTAATATCGTATGACTCAAATGTCGTTCATATTTGACTCAAATTTACGCTACAGATCAAATTACGAAATATTAATTACCAATCTTTTTACTTTCCTCAGCAGGATTTTCTGATTAATCTTTTAATATAAAGATTATTTAAATGTTTTTATTTTTGGACTACAAGCTGTTTTCGACTACGTGACTTCGTTCGTTTAGGATTAAAAGAAAAATGAATGCATTAATTTAGCAAAACATTTTACTCTAATTAAAAACATAAATAATTAACGAACCTTTCATCACATTTTACAGGCGACAATACGGACTTTTTTATTTATATGGCCTTGACATAGCTCAATCATGAAAATTCGAAAATTTGTGCAATTATTATAAGAAACTATTATAAACAATGCAAAAGAAAGTGTAATCGATATAAAAAAGAACTCCAAGTATAAAATCTCGGAAATCGACGAATATTTCTAAACGAAAAGCAGTGTTGGGAGAATGTACAAATACTAGCAGCCTTCGCGAGCTATGCTGGTTGGTTTCGTTAACAGAATCTTGAATGAAATTAAATACATCTAGTAAAGATTACAAAGAAACTTAATATCTAATCAAATATCATATTAATTTATAAAATGATTAATCAATCGGTAAATGAATTTGATCCATGCATTTTTCCAACAACAGCAAATTAACTGAATAGCCACTATTAAAAAAAATTCCCATTACAAATTTAAAAAAATTTAAATAAATTATTCGATTGTAAATATTTTTTTTAAAGAACTTATTGATGACACATCTGAAAATTAACAGCTTTCAGTTTAAAAAATATATATAATTAAAATTCATTCAGCTCAATTCGAAAGTTTAATGTAAAAAAAAAAAAAAAAAAAAAAAAAAAAAAAGGTTGTAATTTAGATTATGAAATATTTTGTAAAATTAGAAATGCACTAAATGACGTTTAAATTTTATCTCCATGCATATTATTTTTAATAAGTTGGGTATTACTCCTCAAAGTCATATTACTGTATTATGCTTTTTATCATCACATCGTCACTGAAAAATGTACTATTACAGCTGCTTATTATTATTATTTTAATAAAAAAAAGCATTATCTGTGCTAAATAATAGATTTAAATTTTTGGAATATTAATTTTTGAGAAATGTGAGAAAAAGAATGATATATGATGTTTAACGTGCGTAAGTTTATGTAAAGTGTTCTGGTGTAATAACAGACGGGCTAATAACGCCATGTGCTAATATTATGCATAATTATGAAACAATCCTGTAAATGACATCCATGTGCTCTGCGCAGAATGGTTTTGAGTTATATAAATTTAAAAAAAAACAGCTTAAAGTTAATTTGTTCCATTTGTAGGTCTTATTGCTTTCACAAGCAGCTAAAATTATCACTTGATCTAAAATTTGCAAGATAAGTTTTGTGATGTGAAGACTATATTTTTTATCCGGAAATACTTTGTATATTACATAAATTTGTAGTGCATTTCATGCACTTTCAAAAGGTTATAGAAGATTTTAGATATCTTCTTGAGATAATTTGTAGTTTAAAATGTACTCCGGAATAAGCATACCGGGGTAATAACGCCAAGGATTGGTGTTATTACCCCCTATTACCCCGGTACCCCGGTTGATTCCCAATAGTGACCAAACTACATCCAGAGGGGGTTTATTTATTAATAGGGGGCAGCATTATTATCATTGTTGAAATGGTAAGATTAAGGGGGGGGGGGAGTCCAATACCCAAAACTAATCTCTCTACTTTTTTTAAAATACTAATGTAAAAAATAATTTTAAACTCTTATAAATAAAACTACATCAAAATGTTTTCGATATTCTAATTCGAACACCTTCAAAATCAGGTTTCCATTAAATTTCCACTGGATTATTCAATTCAGTTCTAAATTTTAACTGTCCGCTTTCTCAGAGTTCGGTTTTTCAAATTTTCACAAATTTAACCTTTAACCGATGTGACAGAATTGTAACGTGACTAATGTGCAGCGGTTTGTGAGGCCGGAAGATTGAAAGATGCATAAAAGGCGGGGACAACTCATAGGATTGTGTTTTTGTACTAAACTTTTTATTCAAGACTATTATACTTAATATTCACCTATTTAAAAGCTTTGAGGATAATACTAAAGTTCCAAATGAAAGAAAATTTCAGTAGTGTTTGTAGTTAAACTGAAAATTACAAGTTAAACTATAAAAATTAAAAGAAAAACAGTTGTCTGTGAAACCGGTAACATTAGTTAAAGGTTAAAATGCGATCAATGATTAAAAATCATAGAATACTATTCCTGCACTAAACTTTTTGTACAGAATTAATTCTAATTAAATTTAATCTATTCAAATATTTCTAACAGTAGTACGAGGACTCTAAACGAAAGAGAATTTCAATTGAAGCCATAGTTAAACTGGATAATACAAGTTAAACTCTAAAATTTGGGGGGAGGGGGGCAGTATTCAGTGAGATTGCTAACAGCAGTTAAAGGTTAATTTTGTTGCTAATATAGAGATAATGATATATATAACCACATGAATCATGTATAAAATTTAATAAAAGATCTCATTGGTATAATATTTTTTATCAAAAATCTTATTAAATTAATTAAAAAAATATTAAAGCATGTTTTATATAACGCCGACACTTTAACTTTAGGTTTGGAGAATCCGCATTAGTGTGGAGTTGTGGGTTAAAAACTATTTGCAGGACTATTATAATATTATTAACAAAAATATTTATTACATATAACTCTAGTTATTATAAAATTTCACATGATTAAAATATTACATTTTAAATAGTTAAAACCATGTAAATGTTTCTTATATTTAAGCGGGACTTTTTAAGCAAAAAGAGGCAGAGGGTGTTATATTCTGTTGAAGCTCTCCCTCACTCCTTTTTCTTTCACTTTCACATAAAATTGAATATTTTCTATCGCATAGAAGCATACATAGAAATATAAATACTGATTCAAAATAAATAAACACAGTTAAAACTGTGCAATGTTTCTAATAATTCTATTTATACAGTCCTTTTTAAGGAAAAAAGTAGCTTAGAATCTGATATTCATTTGCCTCCCCCCCCCCCAATCACACCATTCTTTTTCTTACACTTTCACAAAAAAAAATTGAACATTTTCAATAGCTTAGAATGCAATTTGTCAATTTCTAAGGCTGTAGAGTTTGGATTTTTAGAATTAAGCAATTTGCATGCCATTATTCCACTTTATTTTATAGTTTTGTTTGGATGGCATTATTACCCATATAGGTGGGTAATAACGCCAAATAGCATTGGTAAAGAAATCACGCCATTACATTTTATGAATACATATCTGTTAAATTATTTTTTTTATATAGATAGTCAATGAGTTGCTGGATCAAATCCTATATTTGTTTGAAAAATACAATCTAAAACTAAGCCGTGAAAATTGGTAGAACCTTAACGTGGCGTTATTACCCCAGGTTTGGGGACCTTATATTTCATGAAAAAAAATAAATAAAAGGAAAATAAACTTTAGCATTTATTTGGAATAACTGCAAACGATTCTCCAATTTTGCACCGCACTTCAAATATCTTCTCAATTCTTGGGATTTACTTGATCTCAGCAGATTAATACTCCAACTTTTTCCTGTAAATAGCATAATTGATTGCAGGTCTCACTAATTACAAGGTTAAACGTAAGTTTTAATTTTTTATAGAGAGATTAGATGAAAATCATTAGTTTTTTAGTTGTGGGCTAACTGAACAAAATATTTTGAGTTCAATTAAAATGTCATAGACTACATCTAATAAGACTTATGTCTCTAATATGAGAAAAAAATTAGTCATTTTTAAAAACCTTTTTAAAAATATGCTCCTGGTTCACTTTGTTGATGAACATAAAGCATTATTATAGCTTTAAAATGTTTTTTTTAACAATAATTAATAATTAAAACGATTAGAAATTCCAGAGATAGATAACGAATAAATTTATATGTGTAATAATTCATTTTTGGAATGTTTTTATTTTTGCCTAATTCATTTTGTGGATCAGTTATTACAGATTCGAAATAAAATATTACAATATTTAATAATTAATAATAAAACATTAACTATATTACATTAACACATTAAATAAATAAATAAATAAATAAATATGCGGAATATGTCTTATTTTGTATTTAAAGACAAGTGAAAAAGGTAAAGAAATCATTTTTGTCTTAGAAAATAACCGTATAAACATTAACCTACCTGTTTTATATACCAAAATATGGCTTTTCTGAGTTGATACGTATATTCGTAATTTCCTTCCCGTGGCGCCATATATCACCATCAATCGAACAATACCGAATGCTTCAAAGTATGAATTATACTGGACAGTAAATTCCGGCGGCTCCATGGAAAAGCTATTCGGTGAATTTATGAGGTGAATTTTTCACGGTGGCAAAAACATCAAATAATTGAATATTTGAGGTAGGTGAAATAAGTCGAATATTTCGCTATTTTTTATCAAACTTTTCAGGCCTTTATATATTTATACTGTCATTTAGATTTTTTTCCTAACTAATAAAATTTAAAATAATTTTCTTGGTGAAGTAATTGAATGAATGATCGCTAAAAGAAATTAAGTCCATATTTTGACTCCCATTTTAAAATGTTTTCCTTTTTTTTCATATTTATTGAATATTTTTAGTCTCAAACAGTACTGGATTGTGTTTATTTCTGCATATATATATATATATATATATATATATATATATATATATATATATACATATATATATATATATATAATCGACTCTCGTTAATTCGAAATTGGATAAGTCGAATCTTCGTTTAATTCGAACTAAACATGAATTCCCGAAATTTTCAATGGCAGAATAACGTAAAAAATTTTCATTTATTCCAATTCATTTTCGTTGCACTTCGTTTAATTCGAACTAAAGAGAATTCTTATTTTTCATTTTTCCTTACTTTCTTATGTACTTCAGTTCCTTTGAATAACTAATTCTTTCATTTTTGTAAAAACTGTTCCGAACGAGTATACATATAATCCCATGCAGTTGATATGAGCTCTCTTAGTGATCCGTCTGTCCATCAGAGACAGCTCAAATTATTCTTAGATCGTGCTTCTTTCTAATCCCTTAATCAGTTTATGTATTTATATATTTTGTTCTAATATTAAGTCATATTCTAATGATAACAGCTGAAATAAATGAAAAAAAAAACACTATAACATAAATTCCTTTGTAATTGTACCATTTTAAGCAGGTTTTCTTCTCATACTTTCATTCATCATAATTCGAACTTCGCTTAATTCGAACATTTCTTGTGGCCCCGACGAGTTCGAATAAAAAATTCGACAGTCGAATGTTTTTTTTTTTTTTTTTTTTTTTTTTTTTTTTTTTGTATTTATTGTAGTTTAAAATTTTTCAAATTTTAAATCTGCATAATTTCTAAATTTCTTGTCCAATGACATTCCATTTGATTATCGAAAGTAAAATTTACCGGGGGGGGGGGGAGGGAGAAATAAGACATGAGGAGAAAATTAGTTGTTAGTGGTGAAAATCTCGGTACAATTTTCAGACAACCTATCTAGAAAATTTCATTATAACTGGAATGTAGAAAATAATAAATAATGAACGATCTTATTCTGTGAAATTGAGAATTGAAGAAATGACCATCGTTCGAACTTCTTCGTTTTTCTTTATATATATATATATATATATATATATATATATATATATATATATATATATATATTACGCAGTGTAAGATGTATTTATCACTATTTTTATTTAGCCCTTTCGGGGTCTGAATTTCTTTTCATTTTGAGAACAAAATTAGTTTTTTTTTTATAATATTAACCCTTTCGGGTCTGGTGTACTATTAATAGTACATTCTTTTAATGGGTTATTACTTTGTTTTGAGAAATTTGCTACTATTTATATGTATTAATGTTAATATATGTCTATACATTTAATATATGACTTCCTTTATGTTTAGGCATTTATAAATAATGATGATAATTATTATTTGCTTGCTTAATTAACTTTGCGCCGTTTGCGATTCTTTTATTTTAAATTTATATTTCACTCTTTAAATTTAAAATAAAAGTTACATTCCTAAAAAGAATAATGTATAACAAAGCGAAAAAAGTATTTGAAAGTTGTAATATAAGTTATATCTTATTGTAGCACAATATTTTCTAAACATCACCAAAATTTTTTTTTATTCTATTCTCATATGAATATGAATTAGATAGTATGAAAAAATAACATGTATCATTATCTTTCAGACAACGAAGTATTAATTAAACACTAATTAATCTATTTAGAAAGCTAGTGTTAATGTTATTAACGTAAAAGTGAAATTTTCTAAAAAATGAAATAAAATTCGGACCCGAAAGGTTTGATCTTAGCTATCTACATATACTTACTAACATTTAAAGATTATCAATCGTCTGAAATCTAACAAATGTGCTTATTTTGCGTACTATTCAATTCATATTGATATGATGATAGACTAAGGAAGAATTATTGAAGACGTTAGGAAAATGGAGTATTACAACAGGATTTGAGAGGGCAACTTTCTAATATTTTTTGCCTTTTATCATACATGATTGGTTCAGAAAAGTAACTTACATTTTAAATTTAAATACTAAAACAGATGCAAACAAGTTGGAAATTGCGCATGAAGCCTAGCCAATGAGGTGCGTTCGTACGATAACAAAGTTTTAAAAATATTCAGATCTTACTGATACAGTAGACAGTACTTCGGATACAGTACAGTGGTCGAAATCTTTGTTTTCCTATAAATAAACAGGAAGTAATTTTTATTACACCTCAGCAACGTATATCATATTCATAAAATGTGAAATACTTTAATATAATTAAAACACGCCCCAAACAATGTTTCCCCGCATAGGATTATGTAGTGGAATACCTTTTTGTGGCTCTGTAATTTAATAATAAATATTCTTTGCATCACAGATTGTACAGAATGTATTGTGAAGAATTGACTCTCACTTCAATTTTAAGAGTATGTTTGGTAGCTAATGAGAGTAATTCTGTTCCTCCAAAAGGTTTTATTTAATAAAATATTGAAATATTTTAAACACTACAATTCTAGGTTCAGCGAAACAAAGTTAACAATTCAATTCTTGTAACCAGGAGTAAGGGTGCCAGCATCACCCGCTGTTTGCACATCACCCTCCAGACTTCACTCTTCTCTCCTCTCTCTTACTCCCTCTCTCTCTTCTCCGCATCCCTTTTATTGTCGTTGGAAAAGCCTGTTTCTCTCAAGCTCCTCCCCGACAAAACTCCATTAGATCGTCTCATCCTGCCTAGGTGCCAGCATTGCCAACTTTTGTCCGAGTAAAACCGAAACTTTTCCTTCCCTGAGGGTCGCCAGGGTGGTTCAGTTCATTAATCAATATTGACCGTGTCGAATTGCTAACGTCAAAGAATAAACGACGCCAGCAGACCCCTAGTCGCCAAGGCCAAAAGTCTCTATAACTGATTCCGTGAGAAAATTTTGTCCATTCAATAGTTCTGCCTTAAACAGACTTTAATTTACAAGTCCACTGTTTAACTGTAATTAGTCAAAACCTTACACTATATTTTAGTATACATATATACTTCATAGGTTCATATCAATTCTATTATGTTCGAATGAGTGTAACACCATTAAAATACATTTGAAATTTTTTTTACCATTTACCCTAATGTAACGGAATACTTTTGACTGTCCCTGTAACTGATCTATGCATCTGATTTTCATAGAATTTAAAATGACTCTAAAAAATTATGTAATAATATATGGATTAAATTTCAAACGATTAAAATGTATTGGAAAATTTTTCCCCATTGACCGTAATGTATCAGAATCCTTTTATTTGTCCCTGTAATTGATCTATGCATCCGATTTTCATAAAATTTGAAATGACTCGACAAAATTATGTAATAATTATGTATTTTAAATTTGAAACGATTCGGTTGGGTAGTTTTTGCGTTGTTATATGCGGACAGACCGACAACTATATGTTCTACGTACTTACATAATTACGAACGCATCTATAAATAGAGCAATCGCCAACTTGCGAAGATTATTAAGTAAACATTTATTATCATTATTATTACCAAATGTCAAACACAAAAGAGGTCATAATAAGAAAGGCATGGCCATATATTATCATTACTACATTTCGAAAGTGACTAAATAAACAAATGAATGCTCTATGAAAAGACATGTACTATTAATAATACACCAGATCCAAAAGGGTCTATAGAAGTTTTAGCTCCAGCAATCTGAGAAGCATAACACGTCTGGTATTTAAATTTCCGTTTCTTTACTTATTGAAAAAAATTCTGTTTCACAAAAATTAAAGTCGTATTGTATAGCAAAGAATTTGGATATTGTTTAATCAAACCTCATTCTTTTATGATTAGAAAATGTTCTTCAATTTAACTAAAAGAAAAAAAGAAAGAAAAAGAAAAATCAAACATACTCAAAATAAAGGAAGAATTAATATTTAATCAATGCTGTTGAAAAGGAGAACGTTAAATGTTTAATTAATTCTTATGTCAATTTAAAAAAATTAATCTGACTTATTATTATTTATTTTTTACATACTTTAAAAATTGTTCCTGGTGTATAATCATATTTCTACCTGATTAATTGGTTTGATGGAATTTCGTAAGTTGTACTACAAATTCAAAGCAATTAAAATTAGATCTTGTTTTTAAAAATATGTACTGAAATTGCTGCTAAAGTGTTTACACATTGTTGTCTACTTCTCTTGTTTTATACTAAACGAAAATCTCAATGTGAAAAAAATACTATTTGCTATAAAATAGAAATAATATTGTTATTGAAAATTAAAAAAAGAAAATGATTGTACTGTCAATGAAAGGAAAGTTTGATCAATGAGCCAAATCACTGTATTAATTAAGACCAGTATCTCGATGGAATTTTACACCTTGTTATTAATCTTAAAATACTCAAATAAATGCTTAACAGGTGTTGCAAAAATATATATTATTTATTTATTATTTACCTTAGATCTTTCGGGTGCCCTCGCATCCATTTTCAAAGGAATATAAAAAAAGATACTTGATTAGAAATAGAAAATGTAAAAACAAAACAAAAACAAAAACAGTCCGCGTGTGCAAACAAAGTTATATAGGAATTCATCCCCCGGATGAATTCTTCGTAACTTTATTTGTACACGCGGATTTTTTGCTTTTATGAGGGGTGATCCAAAAAAAAGTTTACAAGGCAAAGGAAAAAGTATTTATTAACAATAGAAACAAGATACAAATGACAATCAAGAGACACATCTGGCCTTTATTTTTCCACATAGTCGCCAAACCTGTTTAGGCATTGGTCAGAACGTTCGACCAATTTATTTATCCCGTCTTGGTAGTAATCATGGCCCTGCTCATTAAATCATTTCACGGTAGCTGTTTTCACTGCATCGTCTGAGGTGAACTGTGTTCCGGATAAGTTTCGCTTCAACGCTGGAAAATGGAAATAGTAACTTGAAGCCAAATCGGGGCTGTGTGGGGGTCGATTCCAGACCTCCCACTTGAACCTTTGCAGCAATTCCTGAGTCTGGAGAACTGTATGGGGCCTGGCATTGTCATGCAGAAAAATGACGCATTTGCTCAACGATTTGTCTGTGAATTTCGGATGCGGCCACATTCTTAGTCCATAAGAATTGAATTACGGCTCGCACCTCTATGCGAGATCCCTTTTCTAGACGTCGTGCCATTACTGTCGCTCTAAGCGTTTGCGTACTGACGCTACTAACTCGTAGAAGCGCTGTAGGACAACTAGCGCCTTCTGTCAACCACCCTGGGTGCAAATATTCGCTCCACAATTATTACGTTTCAAATGCTTCTGCTTGTAAACTTTTTTTTTTTTTGGATCAACCTACGTACATTTTCTATTTCTAATCAAGTATCTTCTTTTATATTCCTTTGAAAATGGATGCGAGGGCATCCGAAAGATCTAAGGTAAATAACAAATAAATAATATCTATTTTTGTAACACCGTTTAAGTATTTATTTATATATTTTAAGAAAATTTTATCATTTTAACCGTTTCGGGACTGGTGTACTATTAGTAGTACACGCACTGCATACGCATAAAACACTTTTGCAACACTAACTGAACATAAAATCAACACTTCTAGCTAATATCGTTTTCGATTGTGTTATAAATGAGTTGGGAATATGTTGTACGAAATGAAAAGATTGTGCAAAAAGTGTTGTTAAGAATTGCAAGAGGAGAAAATGTGTTTTTAAAACATATTTCAAAATATTCATTTTTAAAATCGTGTAATTTTAAAGGCACTAAGTAGAAGATATTTTGAAAGTGTTCTACATTTGTTGTTTTATAGTGTTCTAAATTGTGTGGTATTTAGAATGTGTTTTTAATTTAGGAACAAAGAGTTGTGCAGTATTAAGAAACTATTTTCGTCAACACTATTTACAGCACTATTTCAACACAATTGACAACACTATTTTTAGAATACACTTCTAGATAGCAATACTTTGCAACATATTAAGAACACATTTCCAGAGAGCAATGCTTTTGCAACATATTAAAAACACTATCACAACACATTAATGTGTTACAAATATATATCTTATGTTAGTAGTTACCTAAGTTTAAAATGTTTTCTTTACAAAATTTGGCAACAATATTGTTTGCACATTGAATTAAAGTATCTTGAAAAAAAAAGAATTCATGTGGCATAAAAAATTCAACTTACCATTTAAATTCATGCATTACAGAAATTCATCAACATGTATTTTTTCTTCGTCGAAATTCTGCAAAAAATAAAGCAACAATTAATTACCTATAGAACTGGTATTATCAATTTCATATTTTTAAAAATATACTAAACTTTTTTAACAAGGTAGAATGATTTGCCGAATATGCCATATTAACTGAAATGTCCATATTTACAGTAATGCTACAATAGCAGAAATGCAATGCATTAAAATAAAAATATTTTAAAGTTAGGTTTTTCCTATTTCTTAGCTGGTTTTAAAGTATAAAGTATATTAAATCCGAAGTGATTGCATTCTATTTTCAAGCATTTTATACAAAACTGTGTATTAAAAACATTTCCAAAACAATGGGAACAGATAGATTCAATCCCGTCATTTTCCTGTTTGTAGTAACAGTAACTGGTATTTATCACCTCCCAACCATACAGTCTTGATTACACTGCGAGAATATTTAACTCCTGTTTTTTTTTTTTTTTTTTTTTTTTTGGGGGGGGGGGGGGGTAATTTTGCATAGAGAAATGGTGACAAAACAGTTTAATTGTCAATTTTTTTATTATTCTTTGATTAATAAATTGATATTGGGAACGCCTTTTAATACTCACATACATATGCAACTGTATCTTTTGAAAAGTCCCTGGTAACATGAAAATGTAGGTAAAGACGAATATAGATACACACAAAAAATGAACAATCATTATGAAATAATGAAAGCAAGGTTCTTACAATTTGAAGATGTACTTAAAGTTCATAGTTAATGAAAAGATGATTGTCGGACGCTCCTCTCAGTCCACCAAACTTAGAAGAATGTCCTAGGTAGTTTAAGCTGCCACCACCGATATTAATGGGTGATATCGGTCACCTGCTGTGAGGATTGGGTAAAATAACACTGACGCTGTTAATGAACTGAACTAACAGTTTATTTAAGATATAGATATGTACACAAGAAACAATATTTACAACTATCTACAATTACAACTCGGATATAGATGATCCGGTTCAACATTAAATTAACTACACTAAACGTTGGTTGTGTACCGTTCAGCTTACACTTTCTTCCTCACACTCAACGCACGTTAGATACGCTTTATCAGAGATTACTGCAGAATCTCAATACACAAGGGTACTAGGCCTCACTTCTCGGCCTATAACACTATCCACTGGGACGCCTTGTCCCACGCTCAAAATATACACTATCCAACAGGACCACAAATCCTGAGCGACCTATCGGTCTCTACGCCAAGCGAGAACTGTCTAACCTCTCAATCCAGAGTTGACCTTGTCAGAGATCTTCCTTCCCCCAGCAGAGCCTCTTAGAGTTCCTCCATTGGTTCAATTCCGCATACCAACCTTGAGTCATGACATCTACTGTTTACACATCACTCCAATAGCTAGATGACAGCTGAGGCACGCCCCGCGGCCATCACTTTCATTCATCAACGAGTGCGTCATCTGCACACCTGGGTCAACATCTGTCATTCGTTATTATAGAAAAGAAAGAAAGGTATTTCGAGCTTCACGGATACACAACCCACAATACATAAAATATTCAGATAAGGAAATGTTATTCCTTTCTAATTCAGGGCAGATGTCTTCTAGGAACCTGACACCCCCCACCTTAGCGGAAAATATGCCTCTTAGGGGCTAATTTTCCCCAAACATATAATAATATTACGGAAGAGTTCAATAGTCTCTTTGCAGATTTCTTCATTCTAAATATTACATAGGCATTTTCAGGTGTCTGAACATTCTCTACTGACATCTCTACTGAACCTTATACTAATACTGCTATTGCATAAACAATACACATGCTCATTTACTATTATAAACACAAAACTTAAAAAAAAAATATTTACACACACACAAAAAAAAAATTAGACATGTGATGACATCCTTTAAAGTTGTCTACTATTTTGACATTGATACTGATGGGCTAGTAACTGGTTGTTCTTCCCAGCTCTTTCTCTGTAGCCTCGAAATTGCATCAGCATTCAAATGTTGAACTCCGGGACGATGAGAAATGCTCAGGTTCCAGCGTTGCAAGGCTAGAGCCCACCTAGTGAGTTTGGGCGACCTTGGGGTTGTTTCCGTGAGAAATTTTAATGGATTATGATCGGTAATGACCTCAATTTGAGATCCATAAGTCCACTTTTCAAACTTCCGCAACCCGAAGAGAACACTCCAAGCCTCTTTCTCTATACTCGGCCAAGCACGCTGAGCCCCTGACAATTTCTGACTGGCAAAAGCTATAGGTTTAAACTGACCTTTTTCATCTTTTTGAGTACGACAACATCCTACTGCAAGGTCGGAAGCATCGGCGTGAAGCTGATATTCCCGGCCTACGATAGGGGTAGCCAAACTCGTCACTTTACACAACTCATCTTTAAGAGTATTAAATGCTTTTTCTGCCCTTTCATCCCATGGTACGGTATTTTTGACATTTCCTTTGGTTAATTCGGTTAAAGGTATAGCTATCTCAGCATAATTTGGAATATAAGATCGGTAGAATCCCATTAATCCCAAAACTGATCTAACTTCCCTTTTAGTCTTTGGTCTCTTTAAGTCCCTTATTGCTCCGATTTTCTCCTCATCAGGTGCATGAGTTCCACCCCCAATAACATGACCTAAAAACCTAGTCAATTTCTCTCCAAATTTACATTTGTCTAGTCTAATCGTAAAATTTCTATTTTTCAACTCTTCAATGACAGCCCTGACATGCTCACAATGCTCTTCCCAGGTATCGGAGAAAATGATGACATCATCAATATATGCTTCTGCATACCTCCGATGACCTTGGAGAACCTCATTCATGTCTTTTTGAAACGTAGCAGCAGCCCCTGATAATCCAAAAGGCATTGTACGCCACTGATAAGTTCCGTTATGCGTCGTAAAAGCTGTCAGAGGTTTACAATCCTCAGCCATTTTAATTTGCCAATAACCCCTCAATAAATCTATTGAAGATAAATATTTAGCCGCCCCTGCGGTATACATAATTTCTTGGGAATCTTTCATCGGGAAGGTGGGAACCTGCGTTACAGAATTTAAAGCTCTGTAATCAATACACATTCTGACAGTTGCATCTTTTTTCGCAACGCAAACAATTGGATGGCTAATTTCAGCATTCGACGGTTCGATTAGATTTAATTCTAATAACTCCTGAATCTGCCTATCCACTTCCTCTTTATAAGCTACCGGCACGCTATATAACTTTGGTTTTTTCCTTTCTACACCCGGTTTCAGATCAATACGATGTTCCCCTACTTCCGCTGGTCGTACAGGACCCATAAACACTTCTTTATTTTCCCTCAAAATGGACTTTAAATCTTTGACTTGACTATTAGATAGCCCTTTTATTTCAAACCTCTCAATATCCCGTTCTATCTCTTGATCCCGGTTCAAAATAGGAATTTCCCCAACTTCTCCAAATTCCTCATCACCTTCGAAAACAATATTAACTATATTACATTTAGCGATAAATTCTCTTATCTTATTTTGGTGCACATGCTTCCTACTCCCGTCGGCTAACTCAACAATAAACTAATGCTGGTTTCGTTTTTCTACAATAGTTGCCGGCCCTTGCCACCTAGAATATAACTTATTAGTCGAATCGGGGATTAACAGTATAACTTTATCGCCTACCTCAAACGTTTTTTCTTTTGACCTTAAATTATAATGATACGCCATTCTATTTTGTTGAACCTCAGACGACAATTTTGCCTCATTTGCGGCTCTTTCTAAGCGGTTCTTAAATTTATCCAAGTACTCATGAATCGGCGTAGTATCTAACTGCGCTCCCTTATTTTCTCCTGCCCATGACGACTTAAGAATCGATAACGGACCCTCCGGCGCTCTACCATATAATAACTGGAAAGGTGCGATTCCCGTCGTAGAATTTGGGACTTCCCTATACGCCCATAATATAAATGGTATTTGTTCATGCCATTTCTTTCCTTCTTCCCTAATCGTATGATGTAGCATACGTTTAAGAGTCTGATTAAATCGTTCCACAAGTCCGTTGGACTGTGGATACTGTGGAGTCGAAAATCTTGGACTAGCACCTAACCTTTTCTCAAATTCTTTCGTTAAGTCGGCAGTAAAATTGGTTCCATTGTCGCAGGCAATTACATTAGGAATTCCTGTTCTCATAAATATTTGAAGTAACGCCTCACACGCGGTTTTAGCAGTTAAACTTTTTAGAGGGATCGCATCCGCCCATCTGGTATGCTGATCAATTAAAGTCAGTATATACTGATGCCCTTGTGAACTTTTAGGATCAATAGGCCCAATTAAATCAACATTAACAACCTGAAATGGAAGTTCCGGCCGCGACACTGGGGAAATAGGAGCTCTATCATTTACTTTAACCCCTCTAGTCAATTGGCACTCGAAACATGATTCACAAAACTGTTTAGCTTCTTTTGCCATTCCCTCCCAATAAAAAGAATACCTTATTCTCTGAAACGTTTTCTTGGCTGCATGATGCCCTCCAAATACCGATGAATGCGCTAATTTTAAGATTTCTTCCCTTCTTACCTTGGGTACTACTAATTGCGCTATAGGTTCGCCTAACAATTTCTCTTTATGATACAATAATCCGTTTACAATATAATAATTCCCTTTTTCCTTTTTAGCTAATTCCCAAGCTTTCTCTAATTCTTTACATTCCAACTGGGATTTCTTAAACATATCTGAGTTACTAACAATAGATTCATTATTTTCCTCCGTTTCAGTTTTTTCTGGATCCTGACTTTGTACATTTTGCGATCTCGCGTCTATTACGTAAACATTACAGCTATCGTTACTTACATCTTCCTTTTCATTCGAGTTATCAATAATAATTTCGGAACTTTTTAATTCTTCGGACTCTATCAATGGCTCCTCAAGATTGACACCTGACAACTCATTAATCACCTCGGGATGTAAAATTACTTGCTCATTAATATTATCAGTTACTGCGCAAAGTACTTCCTGATGAATAATATTAATTTGCCCGAATTGCGGAATAGCTAGCGGTAGTTTAACTAACGGTGATTTAACAGCTTCACCAAATAACCCTTGTAAATAAATACTACCCGCTCCCTTTAATTTCTCTTCCGGTACTAAATCTTTATGAACAACACTAATCTCACATCCAGAATCAACCAATCCCTTTGCTTTTTGCCCATTAACACTAACTTCAATTTTCTCAAGTTTATTTAATTTCTCACCAATAACATTAGTTTTCTGCTCGGCCTTTGCCGATATTCTAGCCACAATAGCCCCATTAGGTAACTCTTGATTTTCTTTCACCATAATCTTATGAACACCTGCTTTCTGGTCTCGCCCTTTATTGCCATTATTAGTTCCCTCATTACCCACTTTATTACAAAAACGTTGGTAATGACCTCTCAAACCACACTTAAAACATTTAGGCCCTGAAGCATCATTCGTCTTCTTAAACTCTGTTTTCCTATCCGGAAAAGAATTACACTCATTACTACCATTTTGCCTCCAACTACCACTAAATTTATTATCCTCCCTCGGTCTCATTTTTTCATTGTTTACGTACTTATCTTTACCTTTAAAGCTTTTATGCGTAACCGCATAAGACTTATGTTTAGCATCAAAATAATTATCACACTCTTTAGCAATTTTAGGAGCTTCTAACCATTTACCCTGGTGAGTTAAACTAATATATGCTGCAGTATCCTCATCTAGCGTACTCATTAGCTTATCAGTAACTATTAACTGGTTGACCTTTTCATAAGTGTCCGCACCTCTAATTTTACAATAATTTTCCCACGTAGCTATTAAACGCGATACAAATAATACATGGGTTTCGTTCGGATTTCTCCTAGCTTTCCGGAAATTTTCTAAACATGCCCTCGGGGTTGGCTCATGTTCCCTTAGGACTAACTCCTTTAATTCCTCATAATTCTCCATTTGTTCCTTAGTGGTATAAATTAACAAATTATCCGCCTTATCTCCTAACATATTTAGTAGAATTTCGGCCTACTGGTTTTCCGGTACATCTTTAGTTTGGAATGCCCTTTCTAAACTGTTGAAAAATAAATTCCATCCCTCAGTCCCTTCTGGTACTTTGATAGATAGAGTTTTAACACTTTTGATCAATTTTTCTACATTACTTTCATTATTAGATTCCCTAACATTAGAATTATTTGCCGAACCTTGAACCCTTAGTCTCTCCATTTCTAATTCATGTCCCATCCTCAATTTCTCCATTTCTAACTTTTCGTGTTTTTCTTCGCGCTCTAACCTTTCCTGTTTTTCTAATTCTTCGCGTTCTAATCGTTCTGCAACAATAGTGTCTGATAATTCCTTAATAACCCCCTCGTCATACTCATCACTGTCCATTATCTTTTTCTTAAGCTGAATTCTGGTATCATCTTCCGTGAATTCAACACCCAATTCTTCGACTATCCCCTGAAGATCAACCTTTTTTAGTTTTAATAAGAAAGCCATACCTTCACCGATTGTTATAACTACCCCACAAGAATAGTTAAACCTACCAACTTAATATTTCCTAAATTTCTAACTTAGTACAGATATTTCTCCACTTATTAAACTAATTAATACCCTTCAGATAATCAATACATTTCATTTCTAATTAACCTACTGAATACTCTAATTTTTCTCAACCATTGATATCACACAATTTACTTCCAATAAAACAAAAAAGTAAAACAATAATTCGATTTGACTGCTATGCAATATAGATTCCAATATATACACTTAGATAACAACATACAATTTATATAATAATACTGATACGTTGAAATTGAATAGAAGTATTGATGTCAATCAAAAAATTCACATAAAGAAAAATTGTACAACATGCATATATAAATTTCTACAATTATCCTCATAAAATATTTCCGAATTCAATATTGGTTCTCACACTTAAAACAAATATACTGAAAATCTTTACTTTTATTTTTACTCACTATGGCTCTCTTTTGAGCCTTTTTTTTTTTTTTCACTATGGCTCTCTTTTGGGCCTTTTTTTTTTCACTATGGCTCTCTTTTGGGCCTTTTTTTCACTATGGCTCTCTTTTGAGCCCTTTTTTTTTTCACTAGTATTGGCCAATTAAAATTTTCATTTGCTTAGAATTTTGATAATGCAACTCTTAAAATTTAAACAGTATTGCTTCATTTAACAATTACTTTAACAATAATTTAGATTTAATGCATTAATTTAGTTCACTAATATCATTATAAATAGCATATCATTATCATCTCAAATTATTATGACCTTTCTTTAAAACAATAGCAATATGGTTACTAATTCTTTACACCTATCTGAACACAATTATTTCATTGCACATAAATTACATAGACAATTAACTTAAATTACTATTAATTATACAACAATACAATTTGGTTCGAGATGTCAGAAGAAATGAATGATCAAAACACCTTACCTTATACTTTCTTTGCTGGATTACTTTTCTAATCACAGGTAGCTCCACGATGTAGCGGTAATATGGCACAACAGTTCAGTTTAGTTCTTTCTAATAAAGATACGCACAACACTTTAGTCCACACTAGACGATATGGCACGATACTTTATCACACACTCGACGATCCGGCACGATACTTTAGCACATACTCGACGATACGGCACAACACTTTACACACATTCGACGCTACGGCACGACACTTTACACACATTCGACGATACGGCACAACACTTTAGCATACAATGGACGATCCGGCACGATGCTTTAGCACATACTCGACGATATGGCACGACCACACAAGAATTCCACTGGATACTCTGGCATTAACAGACTGCAACACGGCTCGCTGGTCACTGGTTTCAGGCGATTCTATCCCGACGCTGCCAACAATTTGTCGGACGCTCCTCTCAGTCCACCAAACTTAGAAGAATGTCCTAGGTAGTTTAAGCTGCCACCACCGATATTAATGGGTGATATCGGTCACCTGCTGTGAGGATTGGGTAAAATAACACTGACGCTGTTAATGAACTGAACTAACAGTTTATTTAAGATATAGATATGTACACAAGAAACAATATTTACAACTATCTACAATTACAACTCGGATATAGATGATCCGGTTCAACATTAAATTAACTACACTAAACGTTGGTTGTGTACCGTTCAGCTTACACTTTCTTCCTCACACTCAACGCACGTTAGATACGCTTTATCAGAGATTACTGCAGAATCTCAATACACAAGGGTACTAGGCCTCACTTCTCGGCCTATAACACTATCCACTGGGACGCCTTGTCCCACGCTCAAAATATACACTATCCAACAGGACCACAAATCCTGAGCGACCTATCGGTCTCCACGCCAAGCGAGAACTGTCTAACCTCTCAATCCAGAGTTGACCTTGTCAGAGATCTTCCTTCCCCCAGCAGGGCCTCTTAGAGTTCCTCCATTGGTTCAATTCCGCATACCAACCTTGAGTCATGACATCTACTGTTTACACATCACTCCAATAGCTAGATGACAGCTGAGGCACGCCCCGCGGCCATCACTTTCATTCATCAACGAGTGCGTCATCTGCACACCTGGGTCAACATCTGTCATTCGTTATTATAGAAAAGAAAGAAAGGTATTTCGAGCTTCACGGATACACAACCCACAATACATAAAATATTCAGATAAGGAAATGTTATTCCTTTCTAATTCAGGGCAGATGTCTTCTAGGAACCTGACAATGATAAAAATATTTATGCCATAAAAATAATAAAAGAAAATAACAATTTTAAAATTAAGTTTTGCATTTTGTAAGCGAGATGTAATTCGCTAAAAACTAGTCCAGATACCTAAGTGTTTATAAGACTAACAGACAGAGCATGATGCAGACACATTGACGACAGAAACCGTTCATGTTTACATTAAATGTAAACTCTTATGTTTTCAGAGGCCAATGTTTCAGCTAAGTACAACCTGGATGAAAATTTTCTATGAAGCTTGAGTAAAGGGGCTGTGCATATATAACGTTATGATTTTAGGGTGGGAGGGCAGATCTGGCACATGATATCGTAAAATATCTCTAGGGGGAGGAAGGCTTATCTTTTGATATCGATATCATTTTCGATCCAATCAAAAATTTCTTTTTTTTTATTTGTAACATGGTCTTGGGTTCAAAGTAGTATGTTATATTTTTTTAGTCGATTATTTTTTTTATAAAAATACAAAGTTATTACTAAAATCACCAAGTTATTATGATATTATTTAATTCTAAATTGTGGAATAGCCCAACATTTGACCTTTCTATTCTTCTTCATATGTGTATGCAAATATAATTACAGTTCTAGAAACCATATGTAAAGCATACTTTAAGTGATGCTTTATATTTACTAATAAATAAAAGGGAAAGAGAGAGAATGTTATCCACTTGCTTTGTCGATAAAAAATTCTATCTACTCACCACCCCTCCTCGATTCGCAGCAAGTGCAACAAGACAGTATTGCTGTTGAATGCATTGTGCAACAAAAAGCTTTTATAAAATACTTTTAAATAGTAACTATTTCTTTTAAGTGTTATTTCATATAAAGCGATATTTTATTGACTTCTCTTGGTTTGAATCAATAAAGTATACGAAAAATAAATGCATCCAATTTTGTATGTCACTCCAAACAAAAGAAACAAATTCCTAAAAATGAATATATATATATATATATATATATATATTTATGACGATATCATTACCGGATGGGCGGGGGGCGGGGGGGGTTCGAGCGATGATAAAACGTATGAAAGAAACACACCATGAAGAAGCATAACTTTGATATACCTACGTATCTTAATATATTATGCTTTCATTGACAGATTTTATGCTATACTTTTTATATGTTGGATAATAATTAATTCTCTGAATTAATTTAATTCTAGGATTCATTGATGGAAACACTCAGTCAAGAAGCGTAATTAATTCAATTTTCCCTTCAATAAAATTAATTTATCAAAGGAAGTTAGTATAATACTACACTTACTTACTTAAAATAATTCTTTAATTACTCAGAAGTAAATTTTAAAGGTTAACACCACCGACAGTTAAAATTTATTCTTGTATCTTTATTATCCGAAATACCGAATGTTTACTAACAGCATTCTGAACACATCGAGACTTGTAAGTGTCCAAAGCTTTGACTAAAGAAATATATTTTTCATGTAACACACTTCTATGTAATATCCAATTAGTTACACAACCGATAGTTAAAATTTATTCTTGTATCTTTATTATACAAAATACCGAAAGTTTACTAACACCATTCTGAACATATTGTGGCTTGTAAGTGTCCAAAGCTTTAACTAAATAAATATCTTTTTCATGTAACACACTTCTACGTAACATCTTAATGCACTATGATTTCATTGACAAATTTTATGCTACGCTTTTTACATGTTAGGTGATAACTAATTGTTTGCATTAACTGAATTGTAGTATTATGGGTTGAAACACTCAGTCAAGAGGCGAAAATAATTCAAGTTTTGCCTCAATAAAATTGATTTATTACAAAAAGTTAGTATAATACTACACTTACTTACTTCAAAAAATTCTTTAATTGCACAGAAGTAAATTTTAAAGGTTACATTACCGACAATTAAAATTTATTCTTGTATCTTTATTATCCGAAATACCGAAAGTTTACTAACAGCATTCTGAACATATCGGTACTTGTAAGTGTCCAAAATTTTAACTAAAAAAATGTATTTTTCATGTAACACACTTCTATGTAACATCTTAAATCATTATGATTTCTTTGACAGATTTTATGCTACGCTTTTATATGTTGGATGATAACTAATTCTTTGAAATAATTCCAATTTTCCCTCAATAAAATTGATTTATTACAGAAAGTTAGCATAATACTACACTTACTTACTCAACAGAATTCTTTAATTACTCAGAAGTAAATTTTAAAGATTACATTACCGACAGTCAAAATTTATTCTTATCTTTACTATCCAAAATACCGAAAGTTTACTAACAGCATTCTGAACACATCGGGACATGTAAGTGTCCAAAGCTTTAACTAAATAAATATCTTTTTCATGTAACACACCTAAATAAATCTCCAAGTCCCATCTGCCATTTATCTCAATCAGGATGCCTGTATCGTCTCTCTTATTCCTACTTTTCCCGAATATTATAACCCACAGCCGCCCTCTTTCATTCCTTAATTGATATAGTAGGGCCATTAAGACGAGCCGCCTCATTACCTGGCCCTTTAAGTGAGCTAATGTCCTAAAGAGATTGGACTACTTATCGTGATGTCATTACTGTGACGTCACATTAAAACAAAGTGAAGTTGAATCTACTCTGTGATTAGATAGTTTAACAGGATTTTTTTGGCAGTCACGGTGTCAAACATTTGAAATTAGAATGAAAAAAAATATATGAAATCATTATTTTTAATTTTTTTTTTTTTTGTTTTGTTTTGTTTTGTTTTGTTTATTTATCAGAAAGAAATGGGAAAGATTAAATTAAGATGATTTCATTGAAAAATTTTCAAAAATGAAAGTAATTGTTCTATATAATTAATCTAATGTAATCGAACTCAATTATTTTCATGGTATAAATGTTTTAGAATTTTCTAAAGGATTTTCTTTTGAATAGTTTATAAAATACATTCAGATAGCTGCATTTTTACATGATAGACGAAAGTAGGATAATATCAGATACCTTATTATTTAGTTATTGTTATTAGTGTTTTATTAAGTCAGAATTTCCAGCATATTTTAACGAAAGTTTGCGTATGTTCCCTGCCTTTATAATTCTACAACAATATCATTATAAATATATAGTTTGTTTACGGCATTTTTATTAATAAACACTTCTTTAGAAAAAAAAAATCAAATTGAAATCAAAAATCATTTTTTCACCCGGTATGCTTAAAACTCATAGCATCATTTGTTAAAGAACTCGAACAATTAAAGAAACAAACACGTAAGAATTAAAATCGAATACTAATAAAATATAAAGATATTCTAGTACATAAATAATTTAACTCAAAACATCATTCATTAAAGAACTCAAATAATTAAAGAAATAAAAACGTAATAAAAACTAAAAAAGTAATAAAAACTAAAATCGCATATTAATAAAATATATAAACATTCTAGTACATAAATAGAGTAACTCATAACATCATTCGTTAAAGATCTCGAACAATTAAATAAACAAATACATAAGAACTAAATTCGAATACTATTAAAATATAAAAATATTCTAATGCATAAATAATTTAACTCATAACATCATTCCTTGGAGAACTCGAAATAATTAAAGAAATAAATACGTAAGAACTAAAATCGAATACTTATAAAATATAAAAACACTCTAGTACATAAATAATTTAACTCATAACATCATTTGTTAAAGAACTCGAACAAGTAAAGAAATAAATACGTAAGAACTAAAATCGAATACAATAAAATATAAAAACATTCTTGTACAAAAATAATTTATGAATCAAAATTCAATAACTAAATTTGAATTGAACTTTTTTTTTTCAATAAAAAATTGATTGCTACTGGTTTTTTTTTTTTTTTTTTTTTTTTTTTTTGCTTCATTAAGGTAAAATTAGTTTAAAACACAACTAGTTTTTTTTCTATCGCTCTTTTTTGCGATAATCATTAAAACTCGTAACATCAGGCTTTAAACAACTCGAATAATTAAAAATAATTCAAAAAGTGTGAAGTTTTTTTTTTTTTTTTTACTAATAATAACATGAATTTTTTTTTTATAAATTACTTAAACTTCGAACTTAATAGCTAAATTTGAACATGAATTTCTTTATAAGGAAAAAATTGTGTTTGAACTTTTTTTTTATTTAGATGAAAAATAAAAATTAATCAAAAATACCTGCATCTAATTCTGTTTCACGATATTTCCTTAAAACTCGAATAATTAAAAGTAATTCAAAAAGCTTGTGAAATTTATTTTCTACTATAAAACATAAAAACATTTCAGTATATAAATTACTCAAACTTCCGCAAAAATCATTTTCCTACAACTTTCAATTAATAAACTGAATAAAATAACTCACGGAACAAAAATAATGAAAAGAGGAACGCTATAGCTGAACTTGGGTCATAAAGTAGGTAATTTAGAGAATACTTAATATTTCCACGGTCTGAACCGTTCAAAATTAAAGCATATCAAAAGCACGTATTATGAAAAAAAAAAAAAAAAAAAAAAAAAAGAAAAAGAAAAAGAAAAAAAAAAAAGAAAGAAAAGGAAAAGAAAACCAGATAATAAAAACCGTGAAAAATTACCTAATACAGGAGTGTATAGACGTACATCGAAAGCTTAAAGTCAGCATACGGTTTGCGCATTTTTTAATAAAATAAATTAATAAAATGCCCCCACGTTATAAACTGCTGTTGGTCGTTTGCGATGGACCCATGCCTGGGAATTTATTTTTATACGCCGAAAAGTATGTGCTTTATTAAATACATTCCTTATTTTACATTTTTGTGGCTCTGGTACGCATTTTTATAGCGAATTTTTTTCTCTCTCTCTCTCTTTATAAATATTTATTTTTTGCTGATTTTTAAGCTTCGATCTCGGTGAAGCTGAAATATTTTTAGAGTTGTTTTTATTAGAGGGTATAAACGGTTTTGAATATCAGTGAAGCAAAAAATAAAAAAATGTGAAAGTGAAATTGGAGTTTTACTTGAATTAAAATGGCAGAGTTCGGTGTATTTTTAAAGGAATCGGTAAAAAGTAAAAATAAAATTAAATGTGAATTCTAGCAGAGAGGGAAAATTAAAGTTGTCCTGTCTGAGTAGGGAATTTAAATGAGTGTTTATCCTTACATTTGCTAGTAAATCCAAGCCATTTTTAGAGTAGTTTTAGTTCCAGTGTCTTGGAGTCAAACATGTAAGTTCCAAATGATTTTTGTTTTGCCGTTCAAACTTTTTATGCATTCTGCAAATTTCTGTGCAGAAAAATATCTTTTATAAAAGAAGAAGTTCAAAAAAGATTTTATAATATTTTTTTAAGAAACAAGGAAACAAAATTCAGCAGAAAAAACTTTATATTGGGTAAACAATAGTAATTCAGCTTTGTTTTTTGCAAAACTGTTTCCTTCAGGGATTTTGCAATGTTTTTGATACTTTTATGGTATCTGAACGCAAGTGATAAATCGCCAAGAATTGTTCCCATTGCCACTATTAATACTGCATTAATTTCATTTAAAAAATAATTGTTTCCCCCTTTTTATTTCAAAATACACATATTAGAAATACGTTTTTTACTCATTTAATTTGAAATGCAATATAAAGAAGTAAATAAGAAAAATTATTATAAACTAAAATATTTTACTTGAATAACAATACATTGTTTGAAATTTACAAACATAAAAAATTAAAACTACTAACAGGAAGGAAAAAATGCTACTGGCGACAATTCCATTTAGCTAATAAAAATAACCATTTTTTTTTTTCAATTACTTCTTTCATAAAGATATTTTTATTTATCTAAGTACGAATAGGAGCATGTTTTTGTATTCCATTAAATAGCTTAAAAGCTTATATCAGGATTGACAAAAGCGACTATTTTTATATTCTGTTCGCACCACTATTTTTAAGAAATACATTTTTTAGTATATTTCTTTTTTTTAAGGGGGGGGGGTGACTTCGAAAATGAGGAGAACATGTTATTTTTTGTGTTCCCCGTGTGCGTTTTTATAGAAAAGTTATTTTTCTTTTCTATAATACAAATAATTACATTTTGCTAATTTTTATAACTCCGGAAGGCTACAATATTCGTATGGTTGTTTTTATTAGAATAAAAGGTTTTGAATGTTACCTTAATTTATTACTAAAAGGACTTATTACACAGTTTTATAATACATAAACAATAAATTCGGCTCGTCAGTGTATATAATAGATATTAAAAGCTTTAATTAAAATTATATACTACTTACAATACAAAGTAGAATAATTTTCCAACTGTTTAAAATAATAAAGGTAAAACACTAAGAAAAAAATAAAACCAACACGCCACAACATTCACACTGTACAATTGTACAATAAGAAAGAAATCATCAATTAAAAATCAATAAAAAAATATTTCGAACAAAAAAAAAAAAAAAAAGCGGGGATATTGAAATTTAACAAAAGAAAACTTTTACAGTACTGAAAACGTTCCCGGAATTTCTGTGACTCTTTACTTGCCACAATATAGCTGCACATTTACTTAATTGCCTTCAAGGTAGGCTTGCTTCACCACTCCTAACATTGCTGAAAACAAAGAAGTTACGTTTTAGTATCCTCTAAAGTTCAGCCATCGCGTTCATTTTTATGTCTTCTACTACGGTATCAAAATAGTTACTTTTGAAGCCCATTTTGACCTTGTTTAAGAGTCAGAAATACGATGGTGCTAAATCCAGTGAGTAAGGTGGCTGGTGGAGGAATGAAGTGTTCTTTTCTGCAAGCCATGTCTGCATAAGAAACAATGTGTGGGAGGGAGCATTTTCACGATTATCCTCTTTGCCATTTGCCAAAACGCTTTCTCCGAAATGTCCAAACAGTCTTTTCAAAACTTCAAGTACAAAAAGGCTTTAAGCGATTGTCCAGTTGGTGCACATTCATGGTAGACCACATCTTCATTGTCGCAATGAGCGTGGCTTTCGTTTTGAATTTCACATGACGTAATTCCTTTAATCAATATGAAGATGTAGTATGTCCTTCTACGTATTCTTTGTACAAAATACAGAGGTGATAAATTAGATTATTTATATTGTGGTCTCAAAGAGTTACAACGAAATCCCGTCAACTTTTTGATTGCTCCTCAAATAAGGCAAGCATAAACTTCAGATTGTTTTTTGCTACAAAATAAACATATCTGCAATAAGGTTTTTCCAATTTTTATTATAATTTCTTCTTCATAAATATTTTTTAATTAAGCTTAAGAAATAATCTCGATTACCTCGTTTATTTAAGATATGCTTAAGTTGTATGGATTAATGCTTTAGCACTTAAATTAAGCAGAAGCTTCAAAACGAGATATATATTTTAGCTTAGTCCTAAACCTGCATGCATCAGAATGAATACTCAAAGTTTCAAAATGTGTTATTTTGAAAAAATTAAAAATAAACAATTTTAGCTTCCTCTATTTTCCTGTAAAGGGCCTAGTAAGTTTCTAATGCATGAATCTCTAATTTTTTGGCATATTCAACAAATAATTTACAGTGTAATAGAGTATATTAACGGTAATTTATTTTAAATTGAAACATTATATTAAAGGGTCTGAGAGACAAAAGTCATAAAGTTTTTTTAATAATATTTTATTGCATTAAAAAAATCTCTAATGATACTTAAATCGTGTTTCTATCTTAACCCCCTTGGGGACGAGCGACACGTATACGTGCCACAAAAGGGCTTAAGAATCCTTGTTCATTCCCACCAGTAAAATTTTACTTTAAATTTTGCCTTAATAAATCGGAGCATTTTCTCTATTTAATAAGGCACAGATTTCTGCTTTAAAAAATCGGTGACAAAACATTAAAAATTTCATAAAATGCTCCCGTCGCGAACGGGGTTTTACGAGGTTCCTGTTTTAATTAAATAGGAAATATGAATTATTTCATTTTTGTTTGGTTTCAAAATCAAGCTTTCAAGCAATGGTTGTCATGGAAACGTCTTCTTGTGAAATAAGTTTTATAGGAAGCGAGAGAGTTGGGTGCGAAAGTAATGGTCTTCTTGAGAATATAATTGTTTATAATCAAGTTCTTATGAATTCAGCGAAAAAAAAAAAACACGCGTCTTCTTATACATAAATTCAAAAATCACGTTAGCAAGTTTCACGTGTTTACTTTTAAAATTTTAATCTGAAAATGTATTAAATTTCGAACTGTTGATGGTGATGATTTTTTTTTTTTTTTTTTTTTTTTTTTTTTTTTTTTTTTTTTGAGTACAGTCGGCCCTTGTTAATTCGAACTCATCGGGATCACAGGAAATGTTCGAATGATCCGAAGTTCGAATTACGGAAAATATGGAATGAGAACATGCTTAATATGGTATCATTACAAAGGAATTAATCTTATAGTTTTTTTTTAATTTATTATATCTGTTATCATCAGAATAGACTTAATATTAAATTAGAATATATAAATACATTAACTAATTAAAAGATTAGAAACAAGCACAATAAAGAAAAATTAGTCACTGATGGACAGACGGGGCACTTAAAAAGTGGATATCAAATGCATGGGATTATATGTATACTCGTTCGGAACAATTTTCACAAAAATCAAAGAAAGAAAGTTATTCAAATGATCTGAAATCCGTGAGAAAGAAAGGAAGAATGAAAAATCAGAATTCTCGTTAGTTCAAATTAAACGATGTCAAAAGAAAATGAGTTCGGATTAGTGAAAAGGTTTAACGTTATTCTGCCATTGAAAATTTTGGGACTTCATGTTTAGTTCGAATTAAGCGAATATTCGAATTATCCGATTTCGAATTAACGAGAGTCGACTGTATATCTTTAACTACACATTGATACATCTTTTTCGTTTTACAACTGGCTTATGCAACGGAACATTATCTTCTTAAGGACGAAACTTTAACCCTTTCAGGTTTCGTGTACTATTAATAGTACATGTGTTTTAATGAAGTATTATTGTGTTCTAAGAAATACGTTTGTTATTTTTTACATGTAGTAATGTTAATATATGTCTATGCATTTACTATATGACTCCTTTATATGTTTAGTCATTTAGTAATGACAATTATTATTATTATTTGCTTCATTCTCCCTGCGCCGTTTGTGATTCTTTTATTTTAAACACATATTTCATTCTTTAAATTTAAAATAAAAGTTACGCTACAAAAAGAATTATCCGTAATAAAGAGCAAAAAGTATTAGAAAGTTGAAATATAAGTTAAATCAATATCTCCAAAAATTATTCCTTAGCCTACTTTCATATTAATATGATTTCAGTAGTACGCAAAACAACAACATTCGTTATATTTCAGACAATGAAATATTCATTAAACTCTAATTAACCCATTTGGATAGCTAGTGTTAATGTTATTAACGTAAAAGTATTTTTTTTTTTTTTTTTGAAAAAAATTTCTGACCTGAAAGGGTTAATTGTTGACGGAAAGAAAGAGCATAATGGGGAGCTAAAATATTTATGAAGTTAGAAGAATAAATGATTCTTGTTTGACATTTTAAGATGAAAAAAAAAATTCCGCTTGAAAATTAAATTTTCAAAAGGATTCTTACAAAAATTTTAAGCTGGTAAATTGATACAGCAGCATCAAATGATAAAAGAATTGTCAGCATTAAAAATTTCACCTGAAAAATATAGCTCACATTATGATGTGCATTTTTGAGAAAGTGCAGTTTCTCTGTATTTTTTAAAGTGTACCTTTTAAAAGTATAATCATCCAAATAAGAATGCTGTTCCTTATTTTTCCATTTATTTTGTTAATCAGCATCTATCTTGGATGTTTCAAATACGTGTTTTTATTAGGCAAGTAAACATTTATCCTTTAAAAGAAAAAAAGAACCACTTTTCATCTCGCTTTAAAACAATTAATTGCAGCAAGTATATTTATTCAAGCTATTACATTTATTTCAAGCAATTATATTTATTTCCTGACATAAAAATTAATATTGCGTTAATGACTCAATTAAGAGTTTAATTAAATTAGAATCATAGAAAGTTAAATGAGGCCAAATTAGATGTAAAACAAGCATGTTTTGTCAAATTTGATTAATGAAGACTAATCCAAAAATTGTGTATTATTTGAATATGTAAAAAATAAGTTTTCCAACTATGTTCTTACTTGTAGAAAATGTTTGCCGTACTAAAATATTTCTGAATAAAACAAAAGGATTTAGGTACGAAATTCAACAAATAATTGATGCAATGTGCTTGTTTTCAACAACAGGTTGAAGTATTAATAATTTCTGAAATAATTTTAAAAGGAAACGAGGAAATCTTCATTTAATATTATTTAATTTATTAAGAACAAAATTATTTCTCCAATTTAATTTTGATATATATTAAAATACATCAAATATTATTTCATACACCTATTTTCTAATAGTAATTTTCTACTTATTTTATCATAAAGTCATTCGGTCGGCAATAAAAACTACAAAAAAGTAATAACTGAAAAATAAAATAAGGTGTCGTTTTTAAACAAATTGCAATTATATATTTTTGTCTATAAGAATGTGTAAAAATTAAAAATGAACGATGCTTAGAAATTTTAACAAGTTGGAAATTGCACGTGAAGCGTAGCAAATGAGGTGCGTTCGTACGATAACGAAGTTTTAAAAATGTTACTTTCATAAATCGATCTCATAAAATTGTAAATAGTTAATTACAATTAAAATACTCACCAAACAATGTTCTCACTATACCATTATGCAATGGAATACTTTTATGTGGCCTTGTAAATCTATAACAAATATTCTTTGCACCACAGATTATGCTTAATGTATATTATAATATGTATTTTATAGATTCATATCAATTTTATTATGTTCGAATGAGTGTAACACCATTAAAATACATTTGAAACATTTTTCCCCATTGACTGCAATGTAACGGAATACTTTTGGCTGTCCCTGTAATTGATCAATGTACCCGATTTTCATGAAATTTGAAATGACTCGACAAAATTATGTAATAATTATGTATTTTAAATTTCAAACGATTAAAATGCATTTGAAACTTTTTTCCCCATTGACCGTAATGTATCGGAATACTTTTGATTGTCTCTGTAATTGAACTATGCATCCGATTTTCATAAAATTTGAAATGACTCGACAAAATTATCTAATAATTATGTATTTTAAATTTCAAACGATTCGGTTGGGTAGTTTTTGTGTTGTTATGTGTGAACAGACAGACGGACGGACTGAACGACAACTATAAGTGCTATACGTATTTACGTAATTACGAAAATTGCAGTAGATATTTGCAGTGTTTAACCGCAATGATACACCTGCTACGTTTTACGGAGGGCTTGTATAACAGAACCTTTTTTTTATGGACGAAATTTAATTGTTGCCCAAATGAAAGAGCATATAGAGGGATTAAAAAAAACAATTTCATAGTAGGAAAAAGAAATACGTCTCACTTGACGTTTTGAGAAGAAAAATTAAATTCCGCCTGAAAATTGAATTTCCAAGCTGATTTTTTACAAAAGTTTTAAGCTGTTAAATTGTTGAAACTGCATCAAGGGGAAAAAGAATTCTCAACATTGAAATTTTCATATGAAAAATATAGTTCGTATTATGATGTGCATATTTCAGAAAATACATTTTCTCTCTTCTTTTTAAAATACGTTTTAAATGTGCAAGTATCCTCATTAAATACTGTTCCTAGTTTCCCTATTTATATTGTTAGACAGAATCTAACTTTAGTGTTTCAAATAAAATGTTTTTATTATGCAAGTATAGCACGCATCCTTTTTGAAAAGAAACATAAGTTAAATCTTATATTGTAAGGGGTGTGCAAATATAACGTTATAATTTTAGGGGAGAGGGGGGGATCTGGCAAATGATATCGTAAGATATCGCTAGGGGGAGGGGGGATTTGTCTTTTGATATTGATATCATTTTTGATCCAACCAAAATTTTCCTTTTTAACATGGTTTTTGATTCAAAATAGTATGTTATCGTTTTTTAGTCTGTTATCTATTTTTTAAATACTAAGTTTTTATTAAAATCACCAAAATATTAAAAATAAAAATTCTAAAATATGGAATAGCCCGATATTCGATGTCATTTTTTTTCTTCATATATGTATGCATATACAATCACTGTTCGAGAAATCATGTGTGAAGTATACTTGGAATGAAGCTTGTTTTTTTCTAACAAATAACTGAAAAAGAATCAGAATGTTTCCACTTGTTTTGTTGATAAAAATTTCTATCTCTCCCCCCCCCACCCCTCATTCGTGTAGGGCAAGTGCAACAAGGCATTCTTACTGTTTTATGCACTATCCAACAAAAAGCTATTATAAAATAATTTTTAATAAAAAATAATTAATTTTTAATAAAAAAAAAAAAAAAAAAAAAAAAGTGTTACATGATAAAAAGTGACATTTTAGTGACTCTTCTTCATTTGAATTAATAAAGCCAGCTTTATTTATCACTCTGTATAAAAGAGATAACTTTTAAAGATAAAAAAATAGACACTGATAACGATATCATTACCGGGGGAGGGGGGGGGTTCGAGGAATGATAACGTATGATATCGGATGGGGGGAGGGGGTCCAAAATTACCAAAACGTTGATAACGTTATATATGCACAGCCCCTAACACAATATTTTCTAAACGCCTCCAAAATTTCTTCCTTATTTTATTAATATGAATTGAATATAATATGCCTATTAAAATAAATTGAATGTTAGGCAAAACAACACATTCCTTATGTTTCAAACAATGAAATATTCGTTAAACTCTTATTAATCGATTTGGATAGCTAGTGTTAACGTTATTGACGTAAAAATAATTTTTGCTAAAAATGGAAAAAAAAATCGGACTTGAAAGGAGGATTAATTATTGCTCGAAAGGAAGAATTATCGTGGGCTAAAAAAATAATTTTATAGTAGGAAAAAGAAATCCTTCTCTTGTTTAACATTTTAAGACTAAAAATTAAATTCCGCTTGAAAATAAAACTTGCAAGCGGATTCTTACAAAAGTTTAAAGCAGTTAAATTGTTAAAACAGTAACAAAGGATAAAAGAATTCTCCACATTAAAAATTTCATCTGAAAAATATAGCTCATACTATGATGCGCATTTTTAAGAAAATGCAGTTTCTCCCTCCCTTTAAAAATACGTTTCAAAAGGACAAATGTCCTTATTAAATACTGTTCCTTATTTTTCCATTTACATTGTTCGACAGCGTCTATCTTGGATCGTTCAAGTATGTGTTTTTATTAGGGAAGTAAATCATTGATAATTTTTTTTTTAGCTTTTTTCATCTAATCCTTAAAACAATTAATTGCAGCTTACTTTCATACAATTATACGTATTTTCTGACATAAAAATTAATATTCTGTTATTGCTTCAATTAAGAGTTTAATTAAGTAGATGGTAGCACAAAAAGTAAAATGGGGCCAAATTAGATGTAAAACAAGCGTGTTTTGACAGTTCTCTAATTATTTTCTTTTTGAAAGAAAATGCTTGACGTACTAAAAAATATTTGGATAAAAGAAAACTATTTAGGTACAAAATTCAACAAATAATTAAATTGATGTGCTTTTTTTAAACAAATGATTAAAATCTTAAGAATTTTTCAAATAATTTGAAAAGAAATTGGCAATCTTCATTTAATATTACTTATCATTAAAGACAAAATTATTTCTTTCCATTTAATTTTATTATGTATTAAAATGCAGCAAATATTATTTCGTACTGCTGTTTTCTAACAGTAATCTTCTCCTTATTTTATCATAGAGTTAAAATCATTCGGTCGGCAAAAAGAAAAAAAAAAAAAAAAACTACAAAAAAGTAATAATTGAAAGAAAAACATAAGGTGACGTTTTCAAACAAATTGCAGTTAAAATATTTTTTCTTTCTATACGAAGGTGAAAAAAAAATTAAAAATGAGCTATGATTATAATTTTTTTTTAAATTGCAATAGATATTATCGGTATTTAACCGTACAATGATACACCTGCTTTGTTTTACGACTGGCTTGTATAACATAACATTCTTTTTAGGGACGGCACTTTAATTTTTGCCCGAAAGAAAGAGCTTATCGAGGGCTAAAAAACAATTTATGAAGTAGGCAAAATGAAATCCTTCCCGCTTGACATTTTAAGACGAAAAATTAAATTTCGCTTCAAAATTAAATTTTCTAAAGGATTCTTTCAAAAATTTTAAGCAGGTAAATTGATAAAGCTACACCAAGTAATAAAAGAATTCTCAACATTAAAATTTTCATTTGAAAAATGTAGCTCATATTATGATGCGCATTTTTCAGAAAATACAGTTTCACTGTCCTTTTTAAAATAAGTTTTAAATGTACAAGTATCCATATTAAATACTGTTCCTAGTTTTTCGAATTACATTGTTAGACTTCATCTATCTGAAGTGTTTCAAATACAACATTTTTATTAGGCAAGCATTTATTATTAAAAAAAAACATATTTCATCTAATTTTAAAACAATTAATTACAGTTACTTTTCGAGCAATTATATTTATTTTCTGAGATAAAAATTAATATTGTGTTAATGAATCGATTAAGAGTTTAATAATTAAATTGGTAGCTTAAAAAATTAAATGGGGCAAAATTAGATGTAAAACAAGCATGTTTTGTCAAAGTTGATTAATGAAGATTAATCCATAAAATATATATTATTTGAATATTTAAAAAATTAAAGCTCTCCAATTATGTTCTTCCTTATAGAAAATGATTGATGTACTAAAATATTTGTGCATAAAAAAAAGTATTTAGGTACAAATTTCAACAAATAATTGTAGAAATGTGGTTGTTTAAACAAAAATGGTTAAAATTTTAAGAATTTTTTAATTAATTTTAAAAGAAATTGGCAAATGTTCATTCAATATTACTTAACTCATTAAGGACAAAATTATTTCTTTCCATTTAATTTTTTTATGCATTAAAATGTAGCAAATATTATTTCGTACAGCTTTTTTCTAATAGTAAACTTCTCATTTTATCATAGAGTACAAACTACAAGAAAGTAATAACTTAAAGATAAAATGCGGTAACGTTTTTAAACAAATTGCAGTTAAAACATTTTTTTGTTTTTGTTTTTTTCTATACGAAAGTGTAAAAATTAAAAATAAGCGATGCATAGAAAGTTTTTAAATTGCAATTTATATTATCATTATTTAACCGTACAGTGATACACCTGCTTTGTTTTACGACATGCATGTATAACATAATGTTATGTTTTAGGGATGAAACCGCTTCTATTTTGATCACGTGATCACGCAATTTTCTACCTTTCGTTGACTGGTTTTTCTGCTTTCGTCGTAAAATGTGGTTCAAAACATCATTTTTGACGGCTTGTTCTGAAATATCTATTGCGTTTGCACAAAAACAGAAAAATGTGTGCGATTCGATAGTTTCTGAACAACGACACCTGCTAGACTCCAAACCCCTTCGCGATGGGATCTTTTTACGAAATTTTATATATTTTGTCACCGGATTTCAAAAACAAAACATTGTTCTTTATTCTGTCTGGAAAATGTTCCGGATCAATAAGACAAATTTTACTGTAAAATTTTACTGGTGGGGATAAACAAGGATTTATAAGCCTTTTTGCGGCACGTATACGAGTCGCTCTTCCTCAAGAGGTTAATTGTTTCCGGAAGGAAAGAGCATATCGTTTGCTAAAAACAATTTATGAAATAAGAAAAATAAATCCTTCCCGTTTGACATTTTAATCGAAAAATTAAATTTCGCACGAAAATTAAATTTTCAAAAGGTTTCTTTCAAAAATTTTAAGCAGGTAAATTGATAAAGATGTACCAAGTAATAAAAGAATTCTCAACACTAAAACTTTCATTTGAAAAATTTGTAGCTCATATTATGATGTGCATTTTTCAGAAAATACAGTTTCTCTCTCTTTTTTAAAATGCATTTTAAATGTCTAAGCATCCAAATTAAAAACTTTTCCTTGTTTTTCCATTTACATAGTTAGACAGCATCTATCTTGAATGTTTCAAATACGTGTTTTTATAAGGCAAGTAAAGCATTTAACTTTTTTTTTTTTTAAACAATACATTTTTCATCTCGCTTTAAAACAATTAACTGCATTTACCTTTCGTGAAATTATATTTATTTTCTGACATAAAAATTAATATTGTGTTAATGACTCAATTAAGAATTTAGTTAAATTGGTAGCGGAAAAAGTTAAATTAGACGTAAAAAAAGCATGTTTTGCCAAAGTTTATTTATGAAGATTAACCCCGAAATTGTATATTATTTGAATATTTAAAATATAAAAGTTGTCCAGTTATATCCTTTCTTGTTGAAAATAATTGAAGTACTAAAATAGTTTTGCATAAAAGAAACCATTTAGGTATAAAATTCAACAAATAAGTGAAGTTCTTGTTTTAAACAACAGATTCAAATATTAAGAGTTTTTCAAATAATTTGAATGGAAACTGGCAAATCTTCATTTATTATTACTTAACTCATTAAGAACAAAATTATTTCTTCTATTTAATTGTGTTATGCATTAACCCTCTCATGCATACGGACCTCATATGAGGACAGATAATTATTGCATTATTAAGCAAAAAACTTTTGAGCATTCATTTATAGAGATCCGATTTGTTGATAGATAATAGCTAGCAAATAGTGCAATAACAAAATTATTTTATAATGGGGTTTCATTTATCTCAAAAAATGATTTTTTGTCAATAATGCAAAATAATGCAAAATAATTAATGCATGAGAGGGTTAAAATGTAGTTAATATTATTTCATACAGCATTTTCTAATAGTAATCTTTCCCTTATTTTATCATAAAGTCATTCAGTTGGCAATAAAAATTACTAAAAAGTAATAATTGAAAAGTAATAATTGAAAGATTAGATAAATTGCCGTTTTCAAACAAATTGCTGCTAGTTTATATATATATATATATATACGAAGATGTAAATATTAAAAATAAGCGATGCTTAGAAATTTTAAAAATTGCAATAGATATTATACAACTGACTTGTATAATAAAGTTATTTTTAAAAGACGATACTTTAATTGTTGCCCGAAATAAAGAGCATATCGGGGACTAAAAAACAATTTATGAAATTAGAAAAAAAAATCTTTCCCGTTTGACTTTTTAAGATGAAAAATTAAATTCAGCCTGAAAATTAACTTTTCAAAAGGATTCTCACTAAAATTTTAAGGAAGTAAATTGATGAAACTGCATCAAGGGAAATAAGAATTCTCAACAAAATATAGCTCATATTATGAAATGTATTTTTAGGGAAATGCAGTTTCTCTCTTCTTTTTAAAATACGTTTTAAATGTATAAGTATCCTCGTTAAATACTGTTCCTAGTTTTTCCATTTATATTGTTAAACAGGGTCTACCTTGGATGTTTCAAATGCTTATTTTTATTAGGCAAGTAACGCATTTATCCTTTTTTTAAAAAAATACATTTTTAATCTCGCTTTAAAACGATTAATTGCAGCTTACTTTCAAGCAATTATATTTATTTTCTGACATAAAAGTTAATATGCTGTTAATGACTCAATTAAGAGTTTAGTACTTAAACTGGTAGCACAAAAAGTTAAATGAGGCCAAATTAGATGTAAAACAAGCATAATTTGTCAAAGTTGATTAATGAAGATTAATCCAGAAATTGTATATTGTTTGAATATTTAAAAAATAACGGTTCTCCAATTATGTTCTTTCTTAAAGAAAATGCTTGACGTACTAAAATATTTCTGCATAAAAAAGTATTTAAGTACAAAGCTCAACAAATAATTAAAGTAAGATGCTTGTTTTAAACATCACTTTAAAACATTAAGAATTTTTCAAATAATTTGAAAAGAAATTGACAAATATTCATTTAATATTACTGAACTCATTAAGGACAAAATTATTTCTTCTATTTAATTTTGTTACGTATTAAAATACAGTAAATATTATTTCATGCAGCTGTTTTTTAATATTAATGTTCTCCTTCTTAAAAGAGTTGAAATCATTCGTTTGGCAATAAAAACTGCAAAAAAAAGTAATAACTGAAAGAAAAAATGAGATGCCGTTTTCAAACAAATTCCATTTAAAATATTTTTTATTCCTATACAAAGCTGTAAAAATTGAAAATGAGCAATGTTTAGAAATTTTAAAAAATTGCAGCAGATATTACCAGTATTTAACTGTACAATGTTATACCTGTTACGTTTTACGACAGGCATGTGCCACGGAACGTTACTTTTTATGGATAACACTTTAATTTCTATTATAAAGAACATATCGGGAACTAAAAACAATTTATGGAACAGAAAAGTGAAATCCTTCCCTTGTGACATTCTAAGACGAAAAATTAAATTCCGCCAGAAAATTAAATTTGCAAGCGAAAATTTCAAAACCGAAATTGCGTTTCAAATTTCAAAATGTTGCCATTCGCAAAAATCCTTCCGGCAATGCCGGGAGGAAGAGGTAGCTTTCATATACTTATATATTTATTTATTTATTTTAAAGTAAGTTACATTGTTCAAAAATACTAATCTCAAATTAGTGGAAATAATCTTATAAAATTAGTGATTTTATAAGATTGAATACTAGTTTTTGTCAAGACTGAATATTAATAGGAATTTTTAGAAATTAGTCATCTTTTATTCAATCTGGTTTTATTTTAAGCGATTTAGAGAGTCACCAAATTCCACGATGTCATAAAGTGTATGCCATTTTAAAGCAACATTGTGGATCGTTCAGATCAGACCGTTTCAAAATGTCAGCCATAAGCAAAATTCAAAGTGCTATAACTCAATCATTTTTTAAGATATAGACAAAATAAAAAGTGTTCTGGAATCTTGTTTTAAATTCTAACACGTAAAAGAAAAATATTTTTCAACTTTTAATTTTTTCGCTTTAATTTTAAATTTTAAATTTTTTTAAAAATTTAAAATGGCCACCATTTTGAAACAAAATGTTGCATGATGCTGGCCAACGAACTCGGTCGAGATATTTGTATGTACTATGTACATACCAAGTTTCATTGAAATTGGTTCATAAATACGCGTGTTATCACGTGACAAAAATCAGATCGTTTCAAAATGTCAGCCATAAGAAAAATTCAAAGTGCTATAACTCAATCATTTTGTAAGATATAGACAAAATAAAAAGTGTTCTGGAATCGTTGTTTTAAGTTCTAACACGTAAAAAAAAAAATATTTTTCAAATTTTGATTTTTTTCGCATTTAATTTTAAATTTCAAATTTTTTAAAAAAATTAAAATGGCCACCATTTTGAAACAAAATGGCGGATGATGCTGGCCAACGAACTCGGTCGAGACATTTGTATGTACTATGTACATTAGGGTGGGCCGAAAAAAACTTTTTTTCGATTTTCGACTATGGCGGGTGCGGAAAAGTGGCCACTGGTGGCACTCAGTTCACACAAAAAATTTGAGATTTTTTGGGCTTTTCCTTACCCTGCCGCAAATGGCTTGAAGATTTGCAAAAATGCTGATTTTTGAACCTTTTTAGCTAAAAAGTTAAAAATGTTAAATTAAATTTATTTTTGCTGTATTTACTTGAAAATTCAGCTTTAACGTACTAAATGCTTAAATAAGTTTTGGCAATACATTATTTAATTGCTAAGTGCATTTTAAATAAGCCGATTTTCATAGCTTTTTCACGTATAACAGGCAAAATATGTATTGGTTTGAATCGTTCGTTAATTTCTCTCGTATTTATGTTCCTTGGTCTTTAAATTTTTTCTATGTGTCAAAGGTCATATATTTGGGCAGCGGACAGCATTACAACTCAAAAACAAAGCTGGAAGGTGAGAAGGGGTGAAGCAGGACTTAAAGAGTACGCAATGTCTCATCGTAATGTTGAGGGAGTTAAGGAGGAAATAAAAGAGAAGAGAAAATTGCGATAAGGGATTATGATTTTACTATGCTCAAAACCTGCGACATATGTTCAGTGTGGACGTGAACCCTTTTCCCAGAGAGATTCGATACTTTTTGGATCATTTGACGTCCATTACAGTGTTTTGTGAATTTTATTACGACGAGCTTAGAAATGGCTATTATGAAAGTCCATGGCAATATAAAAGACACGCAACAGCATGAAAAGTATTCTTTTTGGGGCAACTTGCTTATTGAAAGAATTGCAATTGCCAAATTATACTAATATCATGCGAACTACAACTGGTTGCGAAGCGATATGGCAGCAAATCGAGAAATCCAAAATTAGTCAATAGATGATGTTATTAAAATTTTAGGTGAAAAAGTTACCATTGAAAAAAAGCTCCTGAAAAAATCTGCAAAAAAAGCTTCTATACCAGTGTTTTCCCAACGATCAAGTTACAAAAAAGATTAAAAACTACTAAAAGGTTTCACCATACCGTACGAATTCTTCGCGGGTTGTCTTTACTTTCAAGCCCACACGATTACAGGATTTCGCCAATGATCTACACCTCTTTTAATAGTGATAGTTTGGAATAAAAGTTTAATGGCAGGTGAAAAAATTACCGAAATCTGAAAAAAAGCTTCCATACCAGTGTTTTCCCAACTATCAATTTACAAAAAAATTAAAAACTACTAAAAGGTTTTACCATTTCTTACGAATTCTTTGCGGGTTGTCTTTACTTTCAAGCCCATACGATTTCAAAATTTCTCCAATGATCTACGCTTCTTTTAATAGTTTTTAATCTTTTTGTAAATTGATCGTTGGGAAAACACTGGCTTTTATTCAGATTTCGGTAACTTTTTCATCAATCATTTTAATCACATCATCTATTGAGTAATATTTTTTGATTTTCTACCATATCGCTTCGCAACCAGTAGTAGTGGCGTATGATATCAGTATAAGTTGGCAATTTCAAGTCTTTCAACAAGCATGGTGCCCAAACATGATACTTTTCATTCTGTCGCGTGTCTTTTACATTGCCATGGACCTTCATAATAGCCATTTCTAAGCTCGTCGTAATAAAACGCACAAAACACTGTAATGGTACGTCAAACGATCCAAAAAGTACTGAATCTCTCTAGGAAAAGATTTTACATCCACACTGAACAAATTTCGCAGATTTTGAGCATGGTAAAATAATAACAATTCCTTATCGCAATTTTCTCTTCTCTTTTATATCTTCTTTCACTCCCTCAACATTAGGATGAGGCATTGCGTTCTCTTTCACCCTCTTCTCACCTTCCAGCTTTGTTTTTAAGTTATACTGCTGTCCGCTGCCCAAATATATGACCTTTGACGCATAGAAAAAATTTAAAGACCAAGGAACATAAATAAGAGAGAAATTAACGAACGATTCAAACCAATACATATTTTGCCTGTTATACGTGAAAAAGCTATGAAAATCGGCTCATTTAAAATACACTTAGCAATTAAATAATGCATTATCAGAACTTATTTAAGCATTTGGTACGTTAAAGATGCCTTTTCAAGTAAATACAACCAAAATAAATTTAATTTAACATTTTTAACTTTTTAGCTAAAAAAGTTCAAAAATCAGTATTTTTGCAAATTTTCAAGCCATTTGCGGCAGCGTAAGGAAAAGTCCAAAAAATCACAAATTTTTTGTGTGAACTGAGTGCCACCAGTGGCCACTTTTCCGCACCCGCCATAATCGAAAATCGAAAAAAAGTTTTTTTCGGCCCACCCTAATGTACATACCAAGTTTAATTGAAATCGGTTCATAAATACGCGTGTTATCACGTGACAAAAATCAGATTGTTTCAAAATGTCAGTCATAAGAAAAATTCAAAGTGCTATAACTCAATCATTTTTTAAGATATAGACAAAATAAAAGGTGTTCTGGAATCTTTGTTTTAAGTTCTAACACGTAAAAGAAAAATATTTTTCAACTTTTAATTTTTTCGCATTTAATTTTAAATTTTAAATTTTTTTTTTAATTTAAAATGGCCGCCATTTTGAAACAAAATGGCGGATGATGCTGACCAACGAACTCGGTCGAGACATTTGTATGTACTATATACATACCAAGTTTCATTCAAATCGGTTCATAAATACGTTAGTTATCGCATAACAAAAATCAGATATATATATATATATACCGGGTGATCCAAAAGTCAGGACGAACTTTAAAAATGAATAACTCGAAAACGAATCAAGATACAAAGATACGGTTTGCACCAAATGGATGGAAAAGAAACCGGATTTTGTGTGACAACAAAAAAATATTGTTCTATTGGCGACCAACGGCATCACTAGCAGCATTGAAAGATGCCATCCGCCAAAACGTGTCTGCCATAAAGCAAGAAATGCTACTAAATGCTGTGAACGGTGTAGTGCCTAGTCTCACAGCTGCACTTATGAATGAGGGACAGCACATTGAACATTTTCTGTTGTACTAATTAACTGTAACTAAGCTGACTTGGAAATTGTCAACATTTTTTCATTTGCAAATCATCTTTTGGTGCAAAAAACACTACCGTGTCATTTTTTGGATGTCAACGGCAAACTATTTTTTTCGTTGTCACACAAAATCCGGTTTCTTTTCCATCCATTTGGTGCAAACCGTATCTTTGTATCTTGATTCGTTTTCGAGTTATTCATTTTTAAAGTTCGTTCTGACTTTTGGATCACCCGGTATATATATATATATATATATATATATATATATATATATATATATATATATATATATATATATATATACGGTTATATATATATATATATGTCAACATTTGAACATTTGAGGGTGGTTTTGGGGTCTGGGGGTCATGATCGGTGAAAATATACCAAAATTTTCCGGAAGTGCTTTCCTCCGGACGGCTGCAATAGGTAGCTTTTTACTTTTGTAATGAAAGCTACCTAAAATGACACATACGTTTCGTACAGATACGTTTGGCCTTTATAATATAGATTTTAAATGATGTGGTGATATGTTAATTTTATCGCAAAGAAAAACTGCCTATTTTGGCGAATATTTTAATTATTTAGAAAAGGAAAAATGTGACTTGGGCCATCTCGCTATAATATTTATGGTTTACAAAACTATTTTTTTCTTTTGCGGATTAGGTTAATATTGTATTACTTGTCAACTACGTAATTTGGATGTATTTATCAATAGATGGTCTTACAAAGATAGCTAATTTGAAAGATATTCAATGATGATAGTGCCAAAATGTATAAGAGTGCGCATTTGCTTTTGGAATAACTGCTACCGATGCTAAAGCAGGATTTAAAATAACAGAAAAAGCAGTAAAGCTACATGTAAAGAAAAGAATCATACCCAGTGTGAAATAAACCCAACTACCGTTTCCTAATATAGATTCGACTTGAGCAATTTCATCTTAAGTTGTGAGGGAGTGACCTTTGTAATAAAGGCACTCTAGCATTTTTGAGATCGTGACGTCAATGATTTAACATGTGTAAGCGTGAAAGCGACATCTATCCTCTCTTTTACTTTAACTTTCTAGAGCATGTGTGTCTTTCTCGGATTCTACAGTTATGTCGCGGTTAGAAGTAATATGTAAATTTGTAGTATCTCAGTTTGCAGCATATAAAAGCTTGGAGTTTGAGTGTGTGTAGTGTGTCTAGCTGCATTAGCCAACTAGTGGCGTCTAGCGAAGTGTGTCTAACGGCATTAGCCAGCTAGTGGCGTCTAGCAGTGTGTGTCTGGCGGCATTGGCCAGCTAATAGTGAACCTAAAGTGAGCGGTATCAAGGATTAGCGAGCCTCCAGTGAGTTGACAAGGAGTTTTGGAATTCGACTCGAGAAGTTGGCTGGTAGTAAGAAGTTAATAGTAATTACGTTGATTATCTCAAAGTTAATAAAGAATATCTATACAGCCACGGGCTGTCTAATAAAGTTTTATCTAGCAGCTTAGCTGACGTTAAAGAAGAAGTAATCTGAAGTGCCCCGATTGAGTTAGTGCCGGAGCTGTGAGTATGAGTTTAATCTTTTAGTATTGTTATCAGTTGTTAAAAGTACAGAACTGCTCCACGTCCCTTGAGCCCTAATCGTTTTAAATAAACTGTTTTTATCTTATCTTCTGAGTATTGTCTGCATTCAACACCCAGTACGAGCACCCGACCGTTACAAAGTTAAATTAACATAATTGTCATCGTATCCAGATTCATCTGTGTTATGATACTGTAACAAAAGGAGCAGAAAATCTGAAATTTTAAACAGTTCACAACACAAAAGGCAGCTTGTTCAGTTATTAGAATTTTTAGGGCTCATTAAATAAATTTACTACACACTAGAGGTCTGCAGGGGCCCGGGCCGGGCCACAAAAATATTTAGCGGGCCTGACGGCCCGTTATAATGATTTAGGCACAAACGATAAAATAATAGCTGTTAATAATGAATATGGCTTTAATGAAAATAAGTAAAAATGTGCGTCACGAACAAACACTAGTTTGACAACATCAATGCAGAAATGTAATTTCTACAGTGTAGAGATCGGCAACGGACAGTTACATTGTGTGTAACACGGGCTTAATATTTTTAGCAGATTCGTGCCGGGCCAAAATCAGACTTGCATTGTTTTTCTACATACAGACGAGCCGGGCCGAAACTAGACTTAATTGATCTCAAGATGTGTATGTCAGGCAACATGATTTGTAAAATTATTAATAACGATAAAGAACTTATTTTAACGTAATCTTTGTATATGTTACTTCTTGGTGATTCTTAAATACAGTTTTCTACAATGCTAAAGTTTCATAAATTTTCTGACTAATTTTTAACTGTAAAAGCATAATATTGACAAGCCTGATTTTTGAAGGGATTTGGAATCAAACAGCGTTTTTATTTTTTGTAAAAAGGATACTTGTATAACCTTGTTGAAATATAAGTTATTTTGTCAAATGGTTGTAAGTTTTTCTTCTAACCAATGTTGTCGCTTCCGGAAATTCTATTCAGAACGCTAACTTTGACAGTATTTTTTTAGCTTTCTTGTATCAAAAAATGGATAAATCCATTCGATTACACAGTTTCTGAATAAAAACATCCGCTAATCTAATGCATTTTTTTAAAAAAAAATAATTCAGAAAGTAGCTCCTTTGAATTAGAGAATGAATTTGGATTTGAAATGTTTAATAAAATATTATAGAAATATTTCCATAAATCTATTTTTACTATACAGCTTCAAAAGTTACGATGCTTTTAACTTTCTTTTTTTTTTTTCTTTTATTCGAAACCATATTAATTTTTTAATGATTCTTTGTTTGAATATTGAAAGTCTAAGAATCTAAGTAATCATAAATATTGAAAATGTATATTTCCTGTAAAATATACTGTAAAATCCTCCCGGTGACATATATGAAGTATTCTTTAAAAGAATCTTAATTATACGATAAAAATCTAAATTTTTTAGAAATAATAGAAATATTGACGGGCCACAACGGGCCGGGCCGAGCCTGTTTTCACTCATTTTTGTACGGGCCGGGCAGGGCCTGGGCCGAACTTTTGAGTTTTACAACGGGCCGTGCCGGGCCCGGCCTGGAAATTCCGTCCCTTGCAGACCTTTACTACACACCTATCATTTTAGCATCCATTTTTTTTTTCAAATAAAATTTTGTGTTTATTTGAAACACAAAAAAACGGAAATAAAATTTCCGTATCGGAAATAAAATTTGTCATTTGAAATAATATTTATCTATCTATGTATATATAAAGCAATTAATTGTATTACAATATATGAGCCATTGAATTTAGGGATTTATATCACATTGAACATGAAGGGAAAAAATAAATAAATAAAATGAATACAAATGGAATTAATAGAACCAAAGCAGAATCTTCAGGCCCCAAATACTTTGGAACTACAAATTAAGTGTGTGGTTTAATCTTCGTATTTGCCATGAAAAAGCAAAATAATACGAATTTGGGGCCACCAACACACGTAAAACCAAAATTAAATTAAGAAAATACACGAAAAACAAGGCACATCAAAATTACCAAAGTAAATAGCAAAATGAAAAGGGAAAAAATAAAAATAATTATCGTTAACATGATAACAATAAATAAATAAATAAAAAATGAAGTAATGTGATAACAGAAAAAATAAACCTTGCACCATAATTTACCCTATTAAGATTTAAAACAAAATAATTTAATTTGACTATACTAAGCTAAACTCAATATCTTAATATAAGATGATTTAAGATTTAAAAATAAATAACTAATATATTTACCCTATACACTTAGAAATAGTATTATAGGTGTCCAATTTATTAAAAGTTAGGTTAGATATATTATGTACTATTAGGATTTGGGCATGGGTATACGTGCAAATAATGTACAAATGCGTGTAGCATACGTGCTAATACAAACCTTCAAAAGAAAAAAGTTCTTCGAAACTTCAATTTTACTGTAGATAAATTCTTTCCAAATATCAAAATATAGCCTTTCCCTCACCACAAACACGCATTCACGAAAAAAAGCAGCCTTCATCATGAAATTTGTTGAAAAGCAAAATACATTAAAGCATTATTTATTTATTTTAAACTCTTTATCATTCTTATAAACCGCAGAAAATTTTCATTTTTTATTTTTTTATTTTAGAGAATCTGTAATATTTATTTCACTCAGACTTATTTGTTATAATTTCTATGCTAAACACCTTTATTCATTTAATATCAACAACTTTTAAAATTTTACACTACAAACATTGGACATCTGTAAGGATTTCTACAAATACATCTTCTGTAATAATTTACTGCTTTATTTTTGCTTCATAAACATCTTGCAAAGCATACGTAATAAACGCAATTCCTTTTGTGAAAGAAAAAAAAATTCTGTGAAATTATAGTTTTACTACGCATAACGTCTTCAAAATATCTTGAATCCGGTTTGATCAAAAAAGCAAATCCGATATTCACTCTTGGCTTGTCAAACGAAAAATTGGCCCCATACCCCTTTTTCCTGCATTTCAAAACCCTTCTGAGAGCTATAAAAAAGACCGAAAATACCTGCATCCCGGTGAAATTGAGTTTTCAGGAATAAATAAAGAAGAGCATAAAATTTATGCTATAAAATCCTTCATAGTTGTTCGCAAAAAAAAGTAATATCAGGACGAAAGCAATAGGAGCTGTGTTTAATAAACGACTAGCGTTAAAGCATAAAAGGAATATTTTTTATGCGTTGTTAGTTAATTCATCGTTGTTAAAACTTGTGCTTTGCTCTATCATTTCGATTTTTTACAGATAGCAATTCTGATATTTTTTGACAAAAGTTTACCTTTGCAAAGTTTGGGACCTATTCAGGACGTTTTCACAATAATTCATTTAATAAAACAGGCTCCTTCATGAAATTACGCGTTATAAAACAGCATTCTTCATCAAATTCTTTTTAATGAAACAAATTAATAGTTTGCATTATATTTCAATAAAACAGGATAATTTAGTAACACAGGCGTCTTCATAAAATCCCTCTTCATAAAACAGCACTCTTCATAAAGTTTTTTTTTTTTTTTTTTTTTTTTTTTAAATGAAAGAGAATAATATTTTGTATTATTTTTTAATAAAATAGGGTAATTTAATAAAACAGGAAGAAAAATCAGTTCATCACCTCACCAGAAAAGAAAATTACAGCAGGTTAATAAAAAATTATTATTAATAAATTTTAAGTTATGAACTTAAAAGTTATTATTAATAACTATTAAATTATAGACTTAAAAATATTTTCTACTACAATCACTGGACATCTATAACGTTTTCTATAAATAAATATTCTTATACATCTTCTGTAATAATTTACTTCTTTATTTTTGCTTCATGAACACATTGACAAACATACGTAACAAACGCAATTCTTCTTGTGAAATTTTTTTTGTGAGATTATAGTTTTACTACGCATAACGTCTTCAAAATAACCTGAATCTGGTTTGATCAAAAAATCAAATCTGATATTCACTCTTGGCTTGTCAAACGAAAAATTGGCCCCATACCCCTTTTTCCTGCATTTCAAAACCCTTCTGAGAGCTATAAAAACGACCAAAAATACCTGCATCCCGGTGAAATTAAGTATCCAGGAATAAATAAGAAAGAGCATAAAATTTGTGCTATGAAATCCTTCATAGTTGTTCACAAGAAAAAGTAATATTACGACGAAAGCAAAAGGAGCTGTGTTTAATAAACGACAGACATAAAAATATGTATTTTTTTAGCGTTGTTAGTTAGTTCATCGTTGTTAAGTCTTGCGTTTTGCTTTTGAATTTTGAATTTTTACAGACAGCAATTCTGCTTTTTTTTTTTTTTTTTTTTTTTTTACAAGAGTGAACCTGTGCAAAATTTGGGGCCTGATCAGTTCCCTTTCGCAATAATCCGTTTAATAAAAAAGGCACCTTCATAAAATTACGCGCTACAAAGCAGCACTTTTCATAATTTTCTTTTAAATAAAGGAAATTAATATTTTGTAAAATAGGTATCTTCAAAAAATCCTTTTCATAAAGCAGCTCTCTTCATAAGGTTTCTTTTAATAAACAGATTAATATTTTGTATTATTTTTTGACAAAATAAAATAATTTAGTAAAAGAGACATCTTCACAAATTCCTCTTCATAAAACAGCACTCTTCATAAAGTTCTTTTTAATGAAACAGATTAATATTTTGTATTATCTTTTAATAAAATTGGATAATTTAGTAAAACAGGCATCTTCAAAAATTCCTCTTCATAAAGTTCTTTTTAATGGAAAAATTAATATTTATTTATTTATTATTTTTTTTTTTATTTTTTTTTTTTTTATCACAATAGGATAATTTAGTTAAACAGGTATCTTCAAAAATTCCGCTTCATAAGGGGCTGTGCATATGTACCGTCATCAACTTTTTGCTAAATTTGGAACCCCTTCCCCCTTCAATATCATATGTTATCATCTCTCGACCCCCCCCCCCCTCCTTCAGTAATCACAACGTTATCAATGTGTCGAAAAATGTTTTGATCTTTCAATTTATTTCTTTTGTTTGCAGTGATAAACATAACTGGTTGCATTTATTTTTAGCATACTTTATTGAAGAGAATGAAGAGAAATCCATAAAATACTACTTTATATCAAACAACGTTTTAAAGAAATATTTACTATTTAAAAGTATTTTAAAATAGCTTTTTGTTACATAATGCATTCAATAGTAAAAGTGTTTTGTTGCACTTGCCATGCACAGAGAAAGGGAAGAGGGGAGGGGATAGAAATTCTAATCAACAAAGTAAGTGGACAACATTTTTTCTTTATTAATAAACACAAGCTTTAATACAGATATACTTCACATGCAGTTTCTCCAATATTGATTATATTACTGTTAGTATGCATATATATGACAGAAGAGTGGGAATGTCAAATGTTGAGGCATTCTATATTTCAGAATTACGTAATTTTATGATAATTTAGTTATTTTAATAATAACTTTGTATTTTCATAAAAACAGATAACAGACTGAAAAAAAGATAACATACTATGCTAAGACAAAGACGTTACAAATAAAAAGAGGAAATTTTGGTTGGATGAAAAATGATATCGATATAAAAAGACAAACCCCCACCCCCTGTAGATATCTTATGATATCATGTGCCACCCCCTCCCCCCTAGAATTATAACAGTATATTTGCTCAGTCCCTAAAAGAACATTCTTTATGAAGTTCTTTTTAATGAAACACATAAATTTTTTTGTATTTTTTTTTAATAAAACAAGGTAATTTAATAAATCAAGCATCTTCGAAAATTTCTCTTCATAAAGTTTTTTTTTAATGAAACAAATTAATATTCTGTATTCATTCTTAATAAAATAGAATAACTTAATAAAGCTGGCATCTTCTTGAAAATTCCTCTTAATAAAACAATTTGCATGACAAAATACATTTTAATAAAATACACAAATCATATACAAAATTCCTTTCCATAATAACCCTTCCTTAATTATATTTTTATCATGTTAGGTTTTCAAAAATCTAATTTGCAAACGAAACCAGTTCACCAAAAAAGAATGTTATTGGTATAAAATCGGTATAAAATTTATATAAAATGGATAAAACATTATTATTGATTAATTTTAAACAATTGTCTTACAAGTTTTTGTTAATGACTTTTAAATTATAGACTTAACCCTTCCCCCCCCCCCATTTCTTTCATTCCATTTTTTCTATTTTTATGAAAAAAAAAAAAAAAATATTCGGAATCTATATTTCGATCAAATAGTGGGGAAAATAGTAAATAAAATTAATTTTCAAAATTTTCAGCCAAAATTTGATATTTTGTGGCGTGTATCTTGTATACACAATTAGGGTTCTTAAATATTATATTGCTATATTTTGCAATTAAATGTGCTTAAATTAATTAATATTATCGGCTTAACAATCTGCAATTTACTTTATTAGAATATTTTCAACAATTCAGTAAAAATAATAAAAGTAAAATTTTGCCTCAATTGCTTGATCGATTTTTTTTTTCTTTTTCTAAAGAATAAATTCTATTTTTTTTTTCTTTTTGTTTACTGCACTATCTGACATTGGCAAAATAAGTGTTATTACATTCTTTGGTCTGTTCTTGATCAGTTACAGTGATAAAATTAGCCAAATGCATTGCACATAATGAGAATTACTGTGTTTTAAGGTGTTTTAAGGCCAGATATGACATACAGCGCAGTGAACGGTTAAAAGTTATTAATAAATGCTTCGTCCGAATTTGAGTGTTTACAATCCGATATTTATAATATAGAAATAGAATATCTCATAAATTAGGTACTATTAGGTTATCCCGTCGACCGAAATATTATCGCCAAACTATAAGATTAAATGCCAATAACGGATGATCGTGAATGTCACATTCAATGACACTAAATATGATTCACGTGTTTAAAATGTCATTAAGTGATTTTTATTTAATATTTTTGTTAATATTCTACAAATTATTTGTTTTTTCGTTATTTAACATAAAAATTATGTCAATATGTATAATTTGGCTATTAGTTTGGCGATTTGTATAATTTGGCGAAATTGGTCGACGGGATAACAGAGTAGTACAATAAATTATTACATGAACAAAAACATTCTTACTGTCTATAAAATAAGAAAAAATATAATAATCATTTAAATATATAAGAAAATAAACATTTGATTACCTTACATAAAAAAGGTAATTTTATATGATAATTTAATTAATATCGTCATCCAGGAGTAGAAACATCATGCATGAAAATTTTGCATAATAATAAGATAAATGAAATCTAATTTGAAAAAATGCTTTTCCATCTTCAACAGCACTAAATTTTCTGATACAATTTCAGACACATTTTTAAAAGTAGAAACATGAAACTTGCTAAGGGAATTTTTGAAGAGACGTATAAGGTGCCGTGTGATGTCATTTTAAGCTCAGTTCAACAAAATTTGATTTATAAACAGTTATGTTCTTAGTATCACCCTTTGTTTTCGTTCCCAAATCTCCCGCTTCGGAAAAATCGGTTCAAAATGCCGTTTTTGATTGTTATTTTTGCAGTATTTTCTGCATTTATCGAAGATTTGGCAATCTGTGCACTTTCACTCACTATGCACTTTCTAAGTAAGGCAATTTGCCAGTTTGATGCATATGAAAGCAAAAATGAATTTGAAAATAAATCAGAAAATAAGCAGTTTGAATCGAAATACAGACACCCTTAGCTATAAATCAAAATATATGTAGAGAGAGGCACAAAGCAAAACAGGTATTTATGTTTTTTCCTTAGAATGAAAAATGGTGTTAGAAAAACCAAAATAAATCAGCCGTCCATTCTCCAATATAGCGAAACCTCATACTTTAAGGCATGCCGATGCCGATAAATACAAGTTTTTTCGGCATGTTGATGTACCTTGGTTTTACCCGGCATGGCGGCTAATGAGGGGGGGGGGATATGGCATACAGGTAATATATGCATATAGGTTTTTCTAAGTCAATGAATACTATTTTTTAATTGAAAATGAAAATGAGTAGACCTTATTTATCAAGCAACGTGCGGCATTATGAATGTTTGAGAGTAATTTTTTCTATACAGTCGAGTCTCTCTATAACGAAATTCCATACATCGAATTTCTTTATATAGCGAATTTTTAGTAGGAACGGCCCCTTTTCGGGACCGTAAAAATGCAATGTTTCCCTAAAATTGCACATCATAATATGAGCCATATTTTTCGGATTACATTAAAAACAATCTCTATATAGCGAAATAGCTATCTCCATATAACGAATCTTTTCATAAATTGGTCTTAATTTATTCAGTTTTAAAAAAGCTTCGAAATCATATGGAATCAATTTTCCACCACTTATTTTTAATTTATCGTTTAATGTTGAGATTTTTTTTTTTTTTTTTTTTTTTTTTTTTTGTAACATTATTTTTTTTTTCTTGTTCTTTAAATTCAACGAATTCATCCCGCCTACCACACACCTTTACACATCCTTCTCAAAACAGAGTCAGTTGGATTATTACACAGATAAGAGAGGAATCAATGAGAGACACATACGAGAGACCTTCAAATGGAGGAAAATGTTAACTACAATTTTTCATTCCTTGCTAAAATTTGAGGGTTTTTTTTTTTTTTTTTTTTTTTTTTGAGAGACAGAGAGAAAGAGAGCATAACAATTTAAAAATCAAAACAACAAAAAATTACAGATTTCTTCCTCTGAAATTAATGCAAGTCTTCCTTATTTGATTTTCATTAAGCTTTCAAATAAATGTCTGTTTTCATTTTTGAAACAGCTTAAATAATTAAGAAATAAAATATTAGGTTAATATTTATTTTTAAACATTTCAAATTCTTAATTAAAAAGATTAAAAATAATATTAGTTCAAAATTTACACATTAAATACGGTTTTTAACATCATTCTCTATACATCAAATTTCTCTATATAGCGTATTTTTTACTGGAACGATGGATTTCGTTGTATAGAGACTCGACTGTATTTAAAAAATACGTGCATTAACTTTACGTGAGAATGAATTTGGATCTAAACTGGAATTAAGTTAGGCAAACATCAATTTCAGATATAAAATAGAGACAGAGAAGAAAAGAAACAAGCATATAATTTGTGTTGCTTGCTTAGTACAGGTAAAAAGTGGTATTTTTATACAACTTATGGCTATTTAGTAAAATTTGGAAGAATTTCGTTTTGGTACTAAAATGAAAATCCAATGAGCCCCGTAAAAATAAATTTGTTTTATATGTTTTAGGAGGACAAAATGAGATAATTTTTAACTCAGAAAAGGGCAAAAACTCAAAGGACAAGTAAGTTATCGTTTACTATGCATTTTTTATATTTGTATCAAATGATATCATTCGAAAGTCGGTACAAAGTTATGTAGATTTTAGGCATACAAAGACGAAAATAATACATTATTATAGAGTACAGCTTTGTCACATTTATTTTACTCAATACATGTTCTTAATAAGTAAACCAATTTCTCATTAAGTAATTCTTCTTATCTTGTAATCCCAAGTTTATTAAATGTTCCTAAAAATAGCAATAATCAAAATCTGAATCACCTGAGTCTTCCGTATTAAAATGCCCTTATTGCTCCCAACCCCACTACTAAAATAAAAAACATGGTAGCTCAACTGATATTCATTTTTAGTGCCAAAACCAAGTTCTTATAAAAATTTTCGTGAATGATCGTCATTTTACCTGGATTAAGATGTAATTTTCGACTATATTGATAAAATTTGGAGTAACTTTGTCACAAATGACCGTATTGACTTCCGAATGATGTCATTCAATTCAGAATTAAAACATACCTAATAAAATATATCCGAGTTAACCTACTTTTTTAAAAAATATTATCTTTTTTTATCCCATAAAACATGATTTAAAAAAAAACCTTACTTTTGGCGAATTTATTATATTTTCATTTCTAATGAGAAAATGAAGGTCTTCAAAAAATTTGGTGAATGGTTATCAGCATAAATGCCAACATTTCTTAATTATTTCAGAGTCTAAGCCAAAATTTGCATGCTGAAACCGGAAAAAATATATAGGAAAATGAGTCTTCTTTTTATGAGAAACATATTCGATTTCATATAGAAATTTTTGGTTAAATAAATTGGTTAAATATTTTTTTTAAATTTGAAAATATGCTCATTGTCGATCAGATTGCGGAATAATTAAATGATGTTGGCATCTATGCTATCAGCAGTCGTATTACTCAATTTTTAGTTCATTTTACCAGTGGAATAACTAGAAATTTCTTTCGTATTACATGAATTTTTTTTAAATCTTTTTAATAAGAAATATCTATTGTTTTTCTTTCTTTATGACGTATATTCTGTATGGGAAAGGCAGTAGCATCAAGTCTCTAAAAAAGAAAATTAAAGGACTACCATTTTGGGACATTAGGCAACAAATTTTCACAGAATTTTTCAAAGAATGTACATTTTTGAGTAAAGAAGAATTCTAAAAGTCTCTGGATATACATAAAAATTTTTCACACATTTGTCCCACACATATAGACGCATAAATGCACTTGGTAGATTGGGAAAATTCTTCTTTTTAAAGGAATTAATGAAAGGTTGTGGTTCTTTTTTAATTATAAAATTGCACCATGGTTGGCAGATTCACAATAATAGCTATAAGACTTCATAAAACCTATTATGTAATAAAGGAGCGCATGGTTGAGTTTTCAAATTTTTATATCTAAATTTTCCGCAAAGTATTTTTATAGTACACAAATCACTTATTTTATTTTTGCTCGTTAAACTTTTATCGTTAGACTCAAGTCCACTATAAACGAGTTCGACAGTAGAATGGAATTAGTAATTAAGTTATAATAATTAGTCTAAGTAATTCGTAATTAAGTTCTAAGTAGAAACGCCACTCGAATCACTCAAAAAGATCCGGATGATAATGTTAAGTCTAGGGGAGGGGGTATTTTCGAATATCTCGTTCAAATTTAATATTATTAAATATTTTTTTTCGTGGGATAGCTGAGGACGATCTACAACTGGGCTAGTTTTTACTTTATAGATTTTGGTTATATATATAATAGTTGAGTTACTTTGGTTTTATTCGTAAAAGTATATGTATATATATATATATATATATATATATATATATATATATATATATATATATATATATATATATAAGGTACCCTGGGGTAATAACGCCAAGTGCTAATATTTTGCAAAATTATGAAATAATCTGGTAAATGACACCCATGTGCTCTGCGCAGAAGGGTTTTGAGTCATATAAATCGCAAAAAACAGCTTCAAGTTAATTTGTTTCGTTTTTAGGTCTTATTGTTTTTACAAGCAACTAAAATTAACGCTTTATCTAAAATTTGCGAGATACGTTTTGTGATGTGAAGACTATTTTTTTTATCCGGAAATACTTTGTTAATTACATAAATTTGTAGTACATTTCACGGACTTTCAAAATGTTGTTGAAGATTTTGGATGTCTTCTCGAGATAATTTGTAATTTAAAATGTACAGCGCAATAACTATAACGGGGTAATAACGCCAATCCTTGGCATTAATATCCCGGTTGATTCCCTACAGTGGCCGAGCTACTTCCTAAATACTGATTCAAATAAACACAGCTAAAACTGTGCAATGTTTCTAATAATTCTATTTAAGCGGTACTTTTTAAGCAAAAAGAAGCTCACGGTCTGGTATTCTTTTGCCTCATCCCCCCCCCCACACACACACACACACACACCACAACTCTTTATTTTTCTTACACTTTCACAAAAAATTGAACATTTTCAATATCTTAGAATGCAATTTGTCAATTTCTAAGTTTGTAGAGTGTGTATTTTTAGAATTGGGCAATCTACATGCAATTATTCCATCTTATTTCATAGTTTTGTTTACATGGCGTTATTACCCATATAGGTGGGTAATAACACCGAATAGCATTGGTCAAGAAATCACGCCGTTACATTTTATGAATACATATTTGTTAAATTATTTTTTTTTATATAGATAGTCAATGAGTTGCTGTATCAAATCATGTATTTGTTTGAAAAATACAAACTAAAACTGAGCCGTGAAAATTGGTAGAACCTTAATGTGGCGTTATTACCCCAGGGTACCTTATATATATATTATGATAATTTCAATTTCAGCACCAGTTTCAAAACTTAAAGTTTTTTTTTTTTTTTTGGAAACCAAAATTGAAAAAGTCAAAATTAGCCCGGTTTTAAATCGTCCTCAGCTGTCTTATGCAAAAAAATCGCGTAAAATTATTAAAATTTGAGATAGATATTTGAAAATAACGACCCCATAGACTTAATATTAGCGTTCGGCTTTTACCGAGTTGAGTTTTCAAATTTTTATACTTAAGTTTCCCGCAAAGTATTTTTATATTATACAAATCACTTATTTTGTTTTTAACGCTTTAAACTTTTCCCATTACACTCAAGCCTACTATAAACGAGTTTGACAGTAGTATGGATTTGTAATGAATATAAAATCAGAAAAAAAAATTGCTTCCACGAAAACATGGCATATAATTAGAATATATGATTTTTTTATACAAAAAATAAATTTATTTCATTGGAGGGTTAGTATTCTTTCGAACAGGTGAAATCACATAAGCGAAGTTTTCCTGGCTCTGACCTTTTCAGAATCATCCCACGCACCTCTCTGTATTTTTAAATTTCTGACTGTATCGTTATGACGAAATTCCTACATTACCATGAGGATAGTTACCTTGACATTTGAAATAATAGTATAACTCACGACTAAGAATTTCAGGTTGACATTATATTACATAATTTATGTTTACATAAATTTACTCCCCCTCCCCCCCAAAAAAAATAATAATAATAAAAATCAGAGGAAAAAATATAATTTTGCACAATTTGTTAAAAAAAAGGGGGGGGCGAGAAGAGAATATAATATAATCCAACACAATTTATTTATTTATTTAAGAAAGAAAAAACAGAAACTACTGTTCGTTTTGTTTTAAATTAAATGAATATAGTTGATTTATATTTACCATTGTCTACATCAGTAGCATAAATGTTCAAAAGCTTTTCAGTGATGGTGAAGAAACAGCTCAATTATGAATTCAACTTGTCATATTGATAGTTGTATACATTATTAAAATATCTTTTTATCTTCTGCTTCTTTTAACTGCTATATTTGATTGTTTCCAATATATTTCATTTCAAATAAGCATTATTTTAAATTATTTTTTAAAAAATACACGTTTCTGGCAATTATTACTTTTTGACATTCATATGCACGCTATAAAAGTTCACGTTTAAAATGGCAACTTTTTTCGATAAATAAACAATTGTGGTACTATAAAACTATGTTCAACGATTCCATTTCTCGTAATTTCAGAGTAGGGTTTTTTTTTCAGACAGTAAAAAAACATGTTCATAATTTTAAAAAAAGAAAAAAAAATTGAAAAAAATTCGAAAGAATTTTTTAGAAATTCCAAAATAACTTCATTAAAAATAACTATTTCATTATTATTATTATTATTATTGCAAACAAATTGCCATATTTCACATAATTGTTATTTATGAATTTATATGTACCATTTAAAAGTTAATTTGTCACAGGTGTCACATACGCACCACATAGGCGCGATTTTTTTTTCTGACGCCAATTTAGTAAAAACTTCGTCTTCAAATAACAGTTACATATACCTTTTGTTAATTTTTTCTATTATTTTATAAAAGAAATAATAATACCTAAAAAAATTTAATTAATAACTATAAAATTAAGCAATTTATATTATTCTTAAAAAGAAAATAAAAGTAAATAAACAATTTATTAATAAATAAACAACAATAGTCGGGCAAACATGTAAGGTATAAAATCGCCATTTTGTTACAATCGCCAATGGGGTGCGTATATGACACCTGTGCCGTTAATTTTTCATCTAAAATAACAGCTTACTGTATTATTTGTATTACTATTTAACACTGGACTATTATTTAGCACTGTATTATTATTTAGCATTCTTATCATTTAAAATAACAGGAGATAGTACACTTCTGTTAACCCCTTTACTGGCACTTTCTTTTCCGTTCAATAAATTGAAAATGACGGATTTTCACCACAATTTTTTAAATAAAATATTCGTCACATTTAATCTAAACATTTCCGCCTTTAAATAGTATGAAATTATTTTTTTTTAAATATATGGTGTCAATAAGTTTTAAATGATGAATTAAGCAAATTCGTCTTACCCGAGCGGCGTACGGGCAAATCAGTTAAGGAATTAACAACCAATTCTTGTTCCATAACACTACGATCAATGATTCATTTTTTTTCCGCCAGAGCATCCATTTTTTTTATAGGTAATGTGAGATTCATGCTGATAGTTTTTGAGAAAGATACTGGTCAACATAATAACAACAGTCAAGAATCACTCTAGCAGATATCTTTTTCATCCATAATTTGTTTTATTGGCAGGATTATAGTAGAATGACTCTCAAAACTGATGTCTCTATGTTCTAAACAACTTTTAGAAATTCTCTTTAAATTAGAATAAATTGCTTTGTTGTCAACTTGCTACACATTTTCTTGCCAAACAAAATTTCCTCATTATGTAGCATATATATCAAACAACAGATGAAATACATGGCTGTTCAAAAGTATTGGAATACATGCTTGGCTGTTGACAGTAAACTTAGTTGTAGACAGTAACCTTATTTCCCTAAATAACGAAGTTTTATTAAAAATTTCAGGAAGTGTTCGAAAGTATTTTATAATCAATGATTAACGCATGATTTGTCTTAATTGTTTTATTGCTGAAAACAAATTGACATATCTCACACAATTGTTATTTATGGATTGATATGTATTTTTTAAAAGTTAATCTGTCATTTAAAATAGCAGCACACTGTATTTGTATTTTTATTTAGCACTATATTATTAGCATTGTTATCATTTAGAATAATTCGAGATTATGCATTTCTGTTAAAAACCAATTCTTGTACCGTAACACTACAACCAATGATTCCATTTCTTTTCCTCCCGTCAAAGCATTTATATATATATATGTATATATATAATGGGGAATTCATGTTGATAGTGTTTGAGAAAGATATCAGTTACAGTAACAACAATCAAGAATCACTCTAGCAGATGTCTTTTTCTGTTTTGTTGGTAGGATTATAGTAGAATGACTCTCAAAACTGATGTCTCTATGTTCTAAACAATTTTTAGAAATTCTCAATCACACTTGATTATTTTTAATAACGAGTAATTTAAGAGGACAATCCATTTTCTCCGATAACTTCAAAGAGATCCGAAATTGATAATATTTCTAAATTATCTACTCTAAAACAATGGCTTATCTGGAATACAGCTTTAAAACAATAGCCATAAAACAAGGTACTTACATATAGAATTTCGAAATTGCCTCAGTCTTTCCTTTTTCATCCTTTTTGTTCGAACCTGAAATAGCAGAGTATTTATTGTAAGCAAATTTAACCAAATAATCATGAAGAAAAATTTACATCGAAAAAAAAAAAAACATTTGGCTCTTCTTTAATAAATTTAAATATTCATCAAAATACTTAAAAGATGATACAAAATATTTTAAATAAATTAAATTACATTAATTCATCTTAGGACTTTCAGCTGTAAACACAATCAGAGAATAAAAAAAAATGCTGTTATCCACAGAAGCAGACCGGCAGGAAAATCTATGGAGTGGAGTAGTGGTGTAATCGTAAGGCTATACGCTCTAACCCTTTATCTACCGAATTATGAATTTTACATTCTAAAACATTTTAAGTTAATTGTTTAAAATAAATTAAAAGGTTTACATAATCATTTAATAAATTTGTGAAGAAATTTAGAAATATTGACGGATTTAGAAGGATTAATTAAATTTGAATTTACAGGGATTTTGTGCAATATTTTTAACCCTATTCAAATCTATTTTTTAAATTGTTTTTTTAGTACTTTGTAGAATTATAAAATATTCATATATGATGTTCTTACAATGTAAATATAGAAATGTTTCCGAATTGAAAAATCCCTCCCCCCCCCCTCCCTCAGCGCCAAGAAAGACGAAAAGATACAAAGGCAAAATAAATCATCCTTTTAAAAATATTTTTGTTTTGTGTAACCAATAATGCTTTTGGGACAAGATAAAGAAATGCATCTGTAACTCATTCTAAACAGTATTACAACTAATCGACGTATTTAAAAATAAATTATCATAAGTAATTTTAATGATAGTTATAAGAACCGTCGGTAGATAAAGGGATAAGCAGAGGAAATCACTCAAAACAAAGTGTATATACTACAGCTTTCTTGAGAAACAGAAGGTATACGCTGTTCCTTATAAAAATTTAGAAGATATACGGTGTATACCCCCATGGACCCTCCACAACATCCCTGGAGTGAAGTGTTCTCTTTCTGGGAGATCGGTATTTGGAAGATAGATACCGAGTTGGGAAACCCTTCTTTTTGGTTAGAATTAAATTTGTAGGGAAATTTTAAGCCAAAAATTTCTACCCCTTTAATACTTTGACAAATGAAAGATTCACCCTGTGACTTTAGACTTGGTTTGCATTTTAAATTGGCCAAGGGTCCTTAATAACAACAACAGCAACAATAATGTGTCCAGGGCTTACTGTATTTCTACCTTTGCTTACCACTTAATCAAAAAAGCCTTATTTAATAGCAGAAATATGATGATATTACTATTAGATAATTGGAGGTACATAAAAGTATGACATGTTCGTGATCAACATGCCATATTCCTTACTAAACGGTTTTTTGTTAAATTCATGGTAATATTTTAAACCCAGAAGAAATTTGTAGGAGTCTTTTTTTATTATTATTATTTAAGGGGACTTATCTGGAAAGGGAAGAAAAAAATTGAATCCAGGGTTGCCAGTTTGGCCTCCAATTTTAATTCGAAATTTCAAATTCATACCAGAAATTTCGAAAAAGTAACCTTTACTTTATATGATCACTAAATGTCACTTATTAAAAAAGCAAAAAATTATTTTGGTGTGTAACTAAATTTTTTAATAAAAATGGAGGCCAAACTGGCAACCCTGGTTGAATCCCATGTTATCCCTATTGGAAAATTACATATTCTTCTTATTCATTCAAATTCGGAAATTTCAACAATATCTTTTCTTTTGCACATAGTTAGGAAGGTCTTTTTAATCCTTCTGTAGGCTCCAAATTTTTATATCTTTCTCCAAATATAAATTACAAACGAGTAAAAAAAGTATCTTATATTTTTTGGAATTTTTGAAATTTTAGCACAAATTTTAAAATACTCATAATTATCTTTAAAATATTTTAAGTTTACAGAGCGATATTAAACTTTCCTATCTAGGTGCTGAAAAAGAATATAGTTGAAATTTCCGAATTTGAATGAAGAAGAAGGATAAATAATTTCCCCATGGGATAGTATGGGATTCCCTTTCCTGTGGATGGGGTACTCTTTTTTAGGTGCGTTCTTAATTATAAAAATACGTAGCACCTATAGTTGTCGCTCAGTCCGTCCGTCTGTTTGTCTGTCCGTCCGCATATAACAACACAAAAACTACCCAACCGAATCGTTTGAAACTTAAAATATATAATTATTACATAATTTTGTCGAGTCATTTCAATTTTTATTAAAATCGGATGGATAGATCAATTACAAGGACATTTAAAGGAATCCGTTACATTACGGTCAATGGGGAAAAAGTTTCAAATGCATTTTAATCGTTTGAAATTTAAAACGTATATTTATTACATAATTTTGCCGAGTCTTTTCAAATGTTCTGAAAATCGGATGCATAGATCAATTACAGGGACAATCAAAAATATTCCGTTACAATACGGTCAATGGGGGGAAAAGTTTCAAATGCATTTTAATGGTGTTACACTCATTCGAACATAATAGAATTGACATGAATCTATGAAGTATATACTAAAATATACATTCTATACAATCTGTGATGCAAAGAATATTCATTATTAAATTACAAGGCCACACAAAAGCATTCCACTACATAATGCTATATGGGGAAACATTGTTTGGGGCGTGTTTCAATTATAATAAACTACTTCACATTTTATGAATAAGATATACGTTGCTGAGGTGTAATAACGTTATCGTACGAACGCACCTCTTTTGCTACGCTTCACGTGCAATTTCCAACTTGTTTCCTTTCACTTGATAAATTCACTTAAGGCGCAACACTAGGCTCAGAAAAAGACTCGGATGATAATGTAAAGTCAATGGGGGCGTTCTTTAAAAATATTTCGCCCAAATTTTAATATTTTTATATGATTTTTTTTTTTTTTTTTTTTTTTTTTTGTATAAGATATCTGAGGACTATTCACAACCGGCCTAGTTTTTACTTTTTCAGCTTTGGTTTCAGAATTTTTTTTAAATTACTTTAACTTTCGAAACCAGTTTAAATCGGTTCTGAAATTGAAACTATCGTAATATAAAAAATATATAAGCAAAATCGAAAAAATAAAAACAAGGCCCGTTGTGAATAGTCCTCAGCTATCTTGTGAAAAAAAAAAATCATGTAAAAATATTAAAATTTGAGCGAGATATTGGAAAAGAACGCTCCCATAGACTTTACATTATCATCCGGGTCTTTTTCTGTGCCTAGTGTGAGGCCTTAAGAAAAATGACTGCTTAAATGCTTTATACATGCATTTTTAGAGAACAGATTTATTTCAGCAACTGTTGTATTGAGTCAATGTCAGTAAAAATACAATTATTTTACTTTTTTTTTTTTTTTTTTTTTTTTTTTTTTAATATCATTATTCTGTTAAATGGTAATGATTAAGTCTATCTATTTATTTGACTATGCTTATATGTGGCTTTCCACTTGAAAATACATCTTTGGAGATATAAAAAGTAAAATGTTACCTATTGTGACATTTTTAACTTTCAGTTGAAATATATTTCAGACAGTACACTCCTCTCTCTCCCCGCACACACTCATATTTTAAAACTTATTCTTCAAAATGCTTCAGTACATTTTATTTAGAAACTATTGTTATATTCTGTCAAGGAAACGTGAAAAACAAATGATTGATTACATGAAATTCAAGACATGAAACTTTTACCTTTGGATTATTATACATTATTATATACATACCACACGTCTATTCTTTATTCAACGTATTTTGCAATTCATGTTAACAGACTAAACCAAGAACGAATTTTTCTTACCGTTTTCCGATCGTAGATCATTGTAATATTTATGCAATAACAGCTATGCGTTCAAGTTATTTATACTTTAAGATTGGGCACATGGGTGCTTTTTAAAGCTGTTTCATGAGTACGTTCACGTCTACAGTCAAATAAAATTACCCAAGTTTTTCCGTGGAAAATGCTTTATTTTTAAAAGTTTACATAAACATGCGCGTATTTATATACAAATTGTTAACATTATAGTCAGGTACATACATGATTCACTCAAGTTTATACATTATATATATATATATATATATATATAAAGAAAATAGCTGAATAATTTTGGTAAAATATTTCAACTATTTTTTTTTTCCTCTGTGAAAATTGATAGAGCAAGCTTTATCTCATTTATAATTTTTCTAAGTTTATACTAAGACTATTTGCATTTCAGTACCTAAGTCAAACGCTTACATGCTGGATCTTATCCAATTCTTTTTCCGTTCTTTTAAGATGAATTGCAAAGAATATCGCATATCGATTTGCATTTCTTAGGTGATACATAAAACAAAATCAATTTAAACACCTAGAGTCTTATACTGTTAGTAGTTTTAAAATGTTTGTTAGATGTATGGCGATAGATCACCCGTATTTGATTTGTGCGGATTTTAATCCATTCCCAACGGGAGCTTTCTATGAAATTTTTAATATTTTGTTACCGGTATTTAAAAACAGAAATTTGTGCCTTATTTGAATTATTTAATTGATATAAAGCTCCGATTAAATAACTTAAATTTTACAGTAAAATTTTACTGGTGGGGATAAACAAGGATTTTTAAGCCTTTTTGCGGCATATATACGTGTCGTTCATCCCCAAGGAGTTAAAGAGAGATTAAAGAGAGATAGATGTTTGTTTCCACTCTTCTCACTTTTTTGATGGATTTTTCAGAATGTATAACAAATACACGTGCCACAAAATTATTAAGAGGCAGCATTAACGGTGGATTTTTTTTTTTCTCTTGAAAAAAATTAATTGGATTTTCCAATTGGTTCAACATTTATTAACCCTTGGCACTCCGTTGTCTCCTCTGTTCATAAAATATTTGTACTGTAATTGGTTGCTGAGGAATATTGAAGCCTATTGTATTTTGTTGAGTCGCTAACCCCAGATTATTAAAGAAAAGGGAAGGTAGGAAAAATGAAATAAAAGAAATAGTATAATAGTAGAAATGAAATACAAAGAAAGTTCGCTGTATAGGTGGGAGACAAGAATTGAGCTTTCACATTTAGGATATGTAATAAAGATGCCTTATTAAAAAGAGTTGCATAGCAGATTATTGTTAGAAGTGCGTAAAAGTAGAAAAAAGGTACCTTGTTAAAATGCTCAGGTGTTCACATGTCTTACTAAAAAGAGTTGCATAGCAGATTTTGTTAGAAGTGCGTAAAAGTAGAAAAAAAGGTACCTTGTTAAAATGCTCAGGTGTACACACGTGTACCCTATAATAAATTTCATCTTCGTTTTGAAAGGGAGTCTTTCTTTAGCGTTCTTTTCTGTTCAGAGGACTTCCCTCACCATAGCGAAGGAAATACTGGAGTTTTATAAGACTGGAACCCGTCTTTCAAAGAAGAAATAAAAAATAGGGTCAGGAATCCAGTTGAGAATAGCAATAGAAGTTAAAAGGCTTGTTATCGAGAGAATATGAATTCGATACAGTATCCAGGTGCAAGAAAAACATCACGTAAAGGTGAGGAATCACGTACCGAGGGAACTGCAATAATAAACAAATTTAAATATTAAAGAAGGGGTTCGCAAGCCAATGCTAGAAAGGTCTTTGTGAGAAAAAGAATCCAATAAGAGTCTTGGAAATAAAGAAAGCAGCTAAGATTGGATTTTGCACGTAAAAATAGGCTAAAAAGAGTAGGAGGGAAAAACGAAAAAATGATAATAAGGAAAGGAGTATTAAGATAGGGGAACTGGAAAAAAGATTCACTTTTTAGATGATAATAGTAAGGGAAAGTGCCTAAGAAAAATTTCACTAATGCGGAGTTTGAGTAATCGAAAACTTAAAATCTTGTGAGAGTGCCTGTGGGATAAATCTAGTGGAGCAGCTGCAGCTACGTTCCTAGCCCTGTTCATCCGTTATGTTTCCAGAGATGTCCATACGGTGCCTTCTAATTTTAACTGGTAAGCGATTTTTGCTATTGGTACAATCTAGCACTGAACAATTGTCATTATAGCTGTTAGTGATAGGGAATCAGAGGGCATAATTTAGGGCAACTTCTTAATTTAGCTTACGTGAATTAATTGTTGTAATTGGAATCAAAATTAACAAAATGATTTCTTATTATTGTAAACTATATTTATGTTGAGTAATGATGCAGGTGTCTTTTATCTGAAAGAAAGAATAATGATATGATTTCTTATTATTGTGAATTATGTTTATTTCGAATAGTGATGCAAGTGTCTTTTATCTAAAAATAAAAAAAAAAAAATAAATAACGTTTAAAATTTACATATTGTCTTGTTGTATATTATGCCTAATGCTTTGATTCATTAATTTGGTAATATAATCACGGCCTTTTTATATATATATATCCCTATTTTATTTACATATTATTCAGTAATGGTAAAATTTCATCAGAGCTTAAGAATTACTCAGGGATTACAAATACAAATTTTCACATACATTTTTAATCAATCTGAAGTTGACGTCGTGCCGTCAAAACACTATTCACTCAGCGGCCAAATTCCCCTGGATAATGTTAAGTCTACGAATGTTTGATGCATTCTGTATTCAAAATGTCTCCCCAGAGGGTAAATATTTTTAACTTTTTTTTCAGTTTTCTCTTCTTAAGGGTGTTCTTAAATCAAAAAAGGCAACTTTGTGACATATGCTTTATTTTTATTCGGAAATGCATGAAAATAGCAGGTGTTGTTATTCAGAAACTGTCTAATTGCACTCAATTTTCTGTTTAAAAAAAACACAATAAATCTTTCATAACAAGCCTTCAAAGTTGACGTTTTTGAGCACATTTCCGGACGAAAGCAAAAAAAAAAAAAAAAAAGCTCGAAAAGCAGGAGTAAAACGGGTGATCACGTGGTCGAAATAACTTAGAGCTGGATAGGTAATTTAACTCAGAAAATGGAAAAATAAGTTCGATTCGAAATCGCTTTCATTGTCAGGCAATTTAATTTTATTTATTTCTGTTAAAAAATGAATGCGTCAAAACGTTTTGCGCTTGTTCAGCGGAGCATTGAGAACACCCTTAAGGGGGTCCGAAACACAAAAATCTTCAAATTAAAAAAAAAAAAAAAAAAAAAAAAAAAAAAAAATTGCAATATATATATTTTTTTAAATCGCGTTTAAATCATGTTTCTATCGTAAATGAAACAAGATTTTTTTTTTTTCTTTCGTTTTGGTCCACTTTAAAATCTAGCTTTAAAGCAATGATTATCATGAAAACGCCTTCTTGGAAAAATGCATTTTTCTTCATAATGATTTTTTTCGTCCTTTCTCATATTTAAATTGCCGTAAGTCAAGAACCGTTTATGGCAAAGGGCTTTAAATTGGAACATGTCTTTTAAAATGTTGTACTTTAATTTTGACTCAGAAAATTTGAAAAAAATGATTTTTGAAAAAAAAAAAATTAAGTAACTTCATTTTTTTTTTTTTCATGTTATTGACTTTTTAAAAAGTTATTTCCATTTTCAGAATTCCTGCATGTATATGCTAGGATGTTACGATGCTATTAGAACGTATGGATTAATTTATTTAAAATGAATCAAAAATAGCTGCTACTAATATTATTAGCAATAATTCAGGTCAACAAATTATGAACAATCTTTGTATATAATTATTACTCAGCAAATGTAACATTTCCTTAATTTGAATTCTTAATCTAGAACATTTCATTAATGTTATTTTTGAACATTCTGTGCTATTAGAACCTTTCATTCACCATATTAAAACCAGGTTAAAAATTTCAATCGGTTTGCCTATCAAAACATCTAATGAAAAATGCCATACCTTTCAAAACTAAGCTATAAAACTGAATGCATCTGCATTTTTTTAGGAACGTGATAAAGAAAATACAATTATAGACGTATAATGTCTTTTGATCTGCCAATATTCATCTCAATAGTTTCTTTAACATCTCTATTTCTTTAGGGTTTATCTTCTGAAAAGGCACAGTTTCAATAATGTCAAATCTATTTACGAACTGTCACCTTTTCACATTTCGTTTCTTGAAATAAATACATGATCTACTCAGCGGCTTTTTAAAAGAGAATATTATTGTTAAATGCAACAAACATCTGTTGCCACAGATTTTATCAAATAGAGAACACAAAATAAAGTGAAAAGGAACACACCTAAAATGGACCTTAAAACGTCACTGCCAGTCTATTTTTATTTAATTTTCTGAAAAAGAACTGCAGAAGATTCGTAATATATTTCGTGAAATAAAAACAGCGAGTGACACGCAATTTCGGGTTTTCAATAAGTATTTGTTTTTTTTTTTTCTTTCTTTTTCTTTTTCATTTTTTTTTTCTTATCTCTTACTGATCAGAAAGATGACAGCGAGTCTGTAAAGAACTAGATTTTTTTTTTACTCATATCTCCTGTTTCTTTCATTGGCTTATAATGCAGTTTATTTTCTGTCTTTATATATGTATATTCAAAGACGTCGTTGATTTATATTATGTATATAAAAAAACCCTCTTTTTTTATCATTTCATCCTTACAAGTATTGGAAGCATGCAATAATTACCTTTATTTATTTATTTATTTATTTTATTTTTTGTTTTTCAATCTTAAAAAGCAAAACTTCCTGTTTCAAATAAGATGGGCCAATTATACAAAGTTTATTGGCCCATCGCAGGCAGTTTCTTGAGACAAAACTTCCTGCCCCAAGTAACACAGTTTGTTGGTCCATCGTTGGCAGTTTTTTTAATTCAAAACTTCACGTATCAAGTCATATAGTTTGTTGTCCCATCGTTGGCAGTTTTCAGAATCGAAACTTCTTTTCCCAAGTATCACAGTTTGTTGGCCTATCGTTGGCATATCGTGTAGCCAAAATATCTTGCTCCAAGTAGCATTGTTTATTGGCCCATTGTTGAAATTTTTTGAGCCAAAACTTTTTGTACCAGATAGTACATTTGTTTTCCCATCGTTGGCAGTTTGTAGAGTATAAACTTCCTGCCTCAATGTAGACAGTTTTGCAAAACGTCGGTAAATGGTAGAATTGGTAAACTGTAGGTGATGGGATCTCCATAATTTTGAACGTATCTGAGCTGCCACTGGTTTGATCAGAGTTATATCTTCGTTGGTAAATGTCTCAATGGCTAATGCACAACGAGGATCTTACTCTGGGCGAATGCGGAACGACAACTATCCAACATTGGCACAGCCTTTTTATGATGCTTAGGTGTTTCTCTCAAACAAAATTTGACGCAGAATTCAAAAGTAAAACTCTACTGTAAGGCCAACTTGAAAAAGCTATATAAAAACAAAAATCATGACTCCGTGGCAAAAGAATAACACTTCGGATTACTGAGACAGATAACCATTACAAATAAACAGTATCAAATCCATTAAAAGAATTTTTGTTTTATTTGTTTAATTGATTTGATCATCGAGAATTCAGCGAAAAATGAACTTGCTCCATTAGTGCTTATTTTAGATGAAAATCAAGTATTGTAACTGATTTTAATGTTTATTGAATTTATCTAACCAATCAACGTTTCCAAAGCATCGTTGCAAAATCCATTAAAAGTTATATATTATATATACCGGGTGTCCCAAAAATGACTGATGAATTTTAAAATTCAATAACTTGCAAACGGCGACAGCTATTAAAAAAATTTTTGCAGGAGGGCTATCTATAATGTCAGGAGTTTTTTTACCGCAATTCTTGATTTTAGTTCGAATTTCAAACAACAGATGGCGCTGATGGCGGTTGGCGGCCAGTCGACGCCGAGACTTACTTCATTCAGCTTTGACGGAAAAGAAGGAGATTAAGGCTATGGAGTACATTTCATTCTACAGTACAGTCTTGCTCTCAGGCGCCGATTCTGGACTCATTCGATATGATTTCAATGGAATGCGTTGTTGCCATGGAATAACAGATTTTTCGATAGTGGAATACAGCGTTCAGAAGTGGGCATAAATTTTGCAAGCAGTATTTGAGTTTGAGAAGTTTAGGAAGTTTTATTTTCCCGGATTAAATTACTTTTTTATGGCACGATTTGGGCCTCCGTGGCTGAGTGGTTAAGACATCACGCCGCTGATCGTGAGGTTGTGGGTTCGAATCCCACTGGCTCCATTGCACACACTCTTTGTGTGGAGCTCCTGGTTGTACTTCTCTTGTGTTGTAATATTTCCTTGTGTGCTATCTCGTCCCTGTATATTGACGATGGCTTATAAGCAGGCTTCATGTCGAGCACACAAGTCAGATGTATGTTGTTCAATAAACAAACAAACAAACAAATGGCACGATTTGAAGAATATTTTATGCATCATATTTTATAACTAGATAAAGAGATTTTTTCAATTTGATGATTTTTCTTACATTCTTAAGAAATTCTAGATCTTTTAAGAAAATTCGTCAGTAGATTTTTATGAATGTTCAAAAAATAATCATGGAAACTGTTGATAGTACATTACTGTGTAAAATAACTACCAAAAACAAATATTATAAGTTGAATTGTTTAGCCCTTTTCAATAGGTTTAGTCTATCGTTGCATTAAAATAGAAAAAAAATAAAATAAATGTGAGTTAATTAAAATTTATTTTCCCGGATTAAATTACTTTTTGGGAACTAATAAGGGAAGTGCCTTATGAGAAAAAATCTAAATCCAAAATTTGAAGCAAATCGAATGTTTCTATCCGTAGTTATTGCGTTATGTACTTACGTATGTAGATATAGCATCTTAGGTCACGTTAACTATCAGGCTTTGATAGCCTGCGAGCTAAAAACTAAATATACTACAATGCTACATGGAAAATAACAGTTTTGTTGTAACAACTAAATTTTGGTTAATGTAGCCCGACCATACATTTTGGTTAGAATGACCAAATTGTGGTTAGAATAACCAAATAATTTTGTTAATTCAACAAAATTTAGTTTAAAATTTGCTCATTCCAAGTAAATTTTTTGGTTGAGGCTATATTAACCAAAATTTAGTTGTTTCAACAAAAGTTTTTTCCATATACAAATTCACTAATGACCATGGTCTACAGGGCACAGCCCTATTTTGAAAACCATGTAGTCTGTGGTGTTATACAGCAAATGTGCCGATTAGGTGCTCAGCAAAAAATACAGGAAAATAATTGTGATTTGGTAGTTTCTGACTAACAACACATGCTAGTTTTATGCATTTCCAAACAAAAATAAATTAAAACTTGTGTCATAAAATTGCCCTTTTTTATTTCAGCGATGAAAATTAAAAAGGCAGAAATTTAATTGTTTCAACAAAACAGTTTTTTTCCGAGTAGCATTGCATATTTGGTTTTTAGTTTTTGCCCCATCAGCAAAAAAGCAGGGAAATGAATACGATTAGACAGTTTCTGAACAACAACACATGCTAGTTTTATGCATTTCCAAACAAAAATAAATTAAAACTTATGTCATAAATTTGACCTTTTAGATTTAAGAAAAGCCCTATTTTTTTTTTTTATTATTGACATACAATACTGTTTAAAAAATAAAATAAAAAAATAAAGATAAATCAAGACTTTGTAAAAAATATAATCTATTTCGTGCCATTATTCGTAAGCTACTATGTTGCTATTGCGGCTGCTAAATGCTACAAAGTATTCTTCTACCTACTAAATTCTCTTCTTCCTCTTTATTTTCCATTCTTCTTAATTACTACCATTCAGCACTTTTCATCTCAACTCTCTCGCACTTCAGCTGTCACCCGTCGTCTGATACAATCCGCGTGGAACCACCTCTGGGCTACGCCCCACTTATGAGTAAAAAAATAAAACATGTAAAAAAATGGACGTGTTATAAAATGCAATAGAAGGGGGACGGGGGGGGTAGGAGGATATATACAAGTAACCCATCTAGCAGCGGAAATGAAGCAGACTTCAAAATCCTGCAAATAACGCAGCAGGTAAAGAGGGAGAGAAAGAGAGAAAATGTATTCATTGAAGCGTGGGCACTTCTTTAATACCTGTCTCTGTCTTTTTCATTCCTTTTAATGATGATAATATTTTTCTAGTGCTTCTGAATACCGACATTATGGTCTTTTCATGGTCCGTATTTCTTTAAAGCTGAAAAAATATAATGTACGATTTAAAAGATGTCGGAAATTCTACGTCAAACGTAGCAAATGAAGTGCGTCTGTACTATAAATAGTTTTATAAATACAGTAGAACCTCGATTAACCGAGCTTCGATTAATCGAAGTTTCTGTATATATATATATACATATATACATATCTATAGCTTTGAAAATGATCACACTTTATAGCTCACTGTTAGTGTAATAAGCTTTTCCTATCAGCACGGGCCCAGGCTTGGCCCCCAGTCCGTACCCAGCCGGGCAAAATTAGAATATTTCTTTTCAACGAGACGGGTCGGACCAATAAAAAATTAAGCGGACCTTCTGGCCCGATATAAAAATTTAAACAAAGGCGATAAAATATGAGCCATTTTCAATTAATGTGAATTTAGCAGAAATAAGTACAAACGTGCGTCATGAGCCGATGCTAGTTTGACATCATCGATACAGAAATGTAATATCTCCAGCGTAGAGAGCGGCATCGCTCAGCTACATGGGGTCTGAACCGGGGCCGGCCGTCGCAAAACAACTTTCTTCTTAGAGAAGAAAGTTGTTTCGCGAAGGCCCCTTCTGAACCCAATTTAGTATTTTTCCATTGACTAGAGTTGGGCCGAGATCAGGCTTTCATTTTCTCAGTATGACCCTTTTTTTCGTTCCCATATCTCCATTTTCGGAAAGTTCGCTTCAAAATGACAACTTTGACTCCATTTTTTTGCAATGTTTTCAGTATTTATCGAATAATCGGCAGACACTGCACATTGTGTAGTTTCTAAATAAGAGAATTTGTCAGTGTGATGCGTTTGAGAGCAAAAATGAATTTAAAAATAAATCATAAAATAAGCAGTTTGAATTGGAATACACCCTTAAACACTAATTTATCTACTTGGAAAGCCAGTGTTTATGTTATTAAAGTAACAGTATTCTTTTCGAAAAATTGAAAAAAAAAATCAGACCCGGAAAGGTTAAGTATATATTCTTTGTATCTATAAATTATCTTCCAACTTGCAGTAGTTATTTAATAGAGAATACTTCGTCGAGTCTTCAAACGAAAGTACAAGTTTTTAAAAAATGCATACATGTATGTAAGCGTAATGTAAATTCGGCTTCATTCAAAACACTATCTCAGAACTTATCGTGGAAAAACTTTCCTAACATTAGTATTCAAATATATTCTACCTTCGCTAAACCACTGAGAAAATCTGAAGCACCCAGATAGGTGTAGAAAAAGTGAAAGTTTTTTAAGTAGAAACTTTTCACAGTAGCTATCATTTAAAAATATGAAACACTCAAAAAAAAAAAAATTGGTTGCCTGTAAAGTCGGTATACGGGCGAAAGTTTTACGTGACAACGACTTTGAGTTGTAAAATTATTTTAATGTGAATATTCATTCGTATAGTAGGAAGAAGGATGAAATAATAGTAACAATTTAAAACATTTATTTATACAAAGAATTATATTTAAAACATTAATTTATACAAAGAATCTCGCACTGAATTTCATATTAACAAAATTTTATTTTTACCTTTACACATACATACGTATTTATATACAAATATACATACAATAACTTGCAATACACTGTGTTTGTTAAACACATTTTACTTCATGTTTATTGATGTCAAATGTTGAATTTTGTAAACAGCATATTAAAGAATTTTTCAATGAGCAGAATATAACTAAAGTAAAATGGCTTTCACTAATCACATATCATTAGTTTTCCATAATATACCACCGAATTACGAAATAAACTACACTTATTTTCTTTGTACTTTATACTAATAACTAATACATAACGTATTTCTTCTTAGTTTGATACTATCTAAAATTCCTATTAAGCACCGCCCCTTCCTTGCAGCGAATTCACATTCACGTTCAGAAAATGGTCCCACAAGTGACCGGAAAAAGTTAAGAGAAAAGTGAGCGCGTATCGTGAGCGGAGCGTAACGTAACGTAACGCAGTTTCTTGAAGTGTCTCCCGGCAAACCAATTTACAAGACGTTGTCACGTCAAAAAAAAAAAAAAAAAAAAAAGATTAAAAAAATGTAATCCAAGAAAATGATATCTAGTTCATGTATGGGTTATTTTCTCTGACATTTGTATATCCCCTACATTATCCAAGAATGGAAACTGTGCAATATCGAAGCAAGTTTACTTTCTTACATCATCCTGTAGGGTGATTGTCAATAATTAAATTGCTTTACATGTACCGGAATTTTATCCGAAAGAAAATTTTATTCATGACAGTTGCACTTTTTTCGCATATCTTAGATTGTTTTATCTTTTTTTTTTTTCAAATTTGTCTAAATTGTTTTAGATTCAATTTTTATTATTCAAAATATTTAGTGTTTTTTTTTCTTTTTTACATGAATAAAGATAGAATAATTTGTTCTTAAGCGAAGAACATTTTCTTTATTCATAAAAAGGCAAATGTAGTTGCTATAGATAAATAAAATTTCTTCACTGAGTGTCTTCGACTTTTTTATTTAAATTTTTTTAAATTATGAAATTAAGGCTAACATTTTAGTCTATTTGCTTCTATTACAAATAATTTGCTAAATTCCACTTTTTTATATATGTATATATTCTTTGCATTTTTAAATTATATTCCAATTTGCAATAGTTATTTTATAGAAGACTAGCTTTTGCCCGCCGCTTCGCTCGCGTTAAATACAGCAAACTATGTAATCGACCTTTTAAAAACTCATAGAATTATTGAGGGATAAGTGGAAAATAAATTTTACTTATTATTTTTATATATATTTACTTTAAACCAAAAACAACAAAGCCAATTCACGAATCAAAACTAAATCCAAAACCAAAGCGATTGTCTTATTCCTTTAAAGTCCAGGAATCAATGTAAGGAATAAATCTAAACTAAACGAATTAATCCAATCCGAAGTACAACAAAAGTAAAATCGAATCCGAAACCGAACTTGTTTTAGGAAATCGGGAAACCAAACCAAGACAACAGTACCAAATCGCAAAGCTAAACATGAATAGCCAAAAATCGAAAGCAGTTAAATCAATGTGAATCAATCGTCAAATAATAGAGTATAGGTACCGTATGCACTATAGTGTGAAGCGCGGGCCGATGCCCACACTTAAGTACAGATAGAGAGCACACAACGTTATCTTGTTTCAGAAACCTATCAGTGCCATCTATCGGAATGAATGAGTAACACTTTAGCTTTCTACCTTGAAGTTGTGGAATGCTCCATACAAACTTCCACCTCCCCCCCCCCCCCATTTTAGGGAAGTGGGGGGTTAGAAAGAGACAAAAAGTAGCCTATGTCACTGTCCATCCCTTCAAATATCTCCACTTAAAAAATCACGTCGATTCGTCGCTCCGTTTTGCCGTGAAAGACGGACAAACAAACAGATACACACGTACACTTTCCCATTTATAATATTAGTATGAATATTTCGTCGAATCTTCAAATGAATGTACAAGTATTTAAAAAAAATGCATACATGTATCTAAGCGTAATGTAAATTCGGTTTCATTCAAAATACTATCTCAGAACTTATCGTGGAAAAACTTTCCTAACATTAGTATTCAAATATATTCTACCTTCGCTAAACTACTGAGAAAATCTGAAGCACATAGATGGGTGGAGAAAAAGTGAAAGTTCTCCAAGTAGAAACTTTTCACAGTGGCTATCATTTCAAAATGTGAATTACTCAAAAAAAAAAAAAAAAAAAAAAAAAAAGAAAAGAAAAAAGAAAAAAGAAAAAAGAAAGAAAGAAAGAAAGAAAGAAAGAAAGAAAGAAAAAAAAGAAAAAGGAAAAAAAAAGTACTTCCAAGAAAATGATATCTAGTTCATGTATGGGTTATTTTCTCTGACATTTGTATATCTCTTACATTATCCAAGAAGGGAAACATAGCAATATCGAAACAAGGTTACTTTCTTACATCATGCTGTAGGGTGATTGTCAATAACTAAATTGCTTTACATATACCGGAATTTTATCCGAAAGAAAATTTTATTCATGACAGTAGCACTTTTTCCGAATATCTTAGATTATTTTAACTTTTTTTTTTTTTTCAATTTCGTCTAGACTGTTTTAGATTCTATTTTTATGTATCAAAATCTTTAGAGTTTTTTTACATGAATAAATATAGAATCATTTGTTCTTAAGCGAAGAACATTTTCTATATTCATAAAAATGTAAGTGTAGTTGATGCACATAAATAAAATTTTTTCACTGAGACTCTTCGACTTCTTTATTTAAATACATTGAGGCTTTCACTGAGAAAAAAAGTCGGAAATTGCACGTCAAGCGTAGCAAATGAGGGGCGTTCGTACTTTAACGAAGTTTTAACATATTCATATCTTTGTGTAATAGTATACTGTATTTCGGATACCGTATAGTAGCACAAAATCTTTTGTATGTCACTGTAAATACTGTCTGCTTTCTATTATACAGGAAGTAACTTGTAATAATCTTTAGTATATCAATTTCATAAAATGTAGTCATGGCAGAGCCACCTGTGGGGCGATATGCACCAAAAACTAATCAGATCTAGTTTATTTCAAAGTCTAAATCTAATTTCAAAGTCTAGTTTATTTCAAAGTCTAGTTTATTTCAAAGTCTAAGTTTTAAATCTAAAGTTTTTTGAAATTCCGTGCATTAATTCTTGCGAAAGAACGCCCACAAAAGGAGGTGGGCTAATAAGAACTATTTTTTGCCCATCAGCACTTAGTTGTGACATACATTTTTTTCATTAGTGTACCCCATAACAAATAAGAAAATAACAATATCTTGAATGAAAGTCTAATAATTGATGGAAAAATAAAATATGTATACTGTCGGTCGTTCCCCTCAGTCCACACAACTTTGAAGAATGTCCGTGGTAGATATAGCTGCCACCACCGATATTACTAGGTGATATCGGTCACCCATTGTGAGATTGGTGTAAATGAAGACTTACGCTAGTAACCGAATTATCAGTTTATTAAGAATATATGTACGCACAAAATACGCTATTTACAAATATATACAACTACAACTCGGATATAGGTGATCCGGTTCAACATTAAATTAGATACCGTAAAGATTGGTTGGGTACTATTCCAATTACACTTTCCACCTCACACTCAATACACGTTAAATTCACTTTTTTGGAGCTCAACCTTGAGTCTCCCATCACAAGTATACTGGACCTGCACTTCTTAGCCCAGAACACTAAACACCAGGACGTCTGTGTCCCTTGCGCACCAGAAAACGCACTGCTTATGCTCTTCCACACAGAGCAACCTCTAGGTCCGAAACCTAGGTACCGAATGAATGATCTGAGGCAAACTTGCCCTCTCCAAATCACTGCTTTCCCCAACATAAACTCCTTTGGAGCTTCCTCATTGGACACATACTCCATTCTTTTCTTGCTTAGTGACATGCTGCTAATCTGCTCATCGTCCGCATACTTCACTGACAGATGGACATGCCACTGAGCCATCTCCTTTCTCTAACACACCACCTGCAAAGGATTTCTGGCAATTCCCCTTTCCACGAAGAGGGAATGTCACCGTGGAAATTCGGTACACAACCATACAATACTAGATATTCAAATAGAGAAAGAGTAGACATTACATTCTTTAGCACAGGTGCTATCAGATCCTGACATATACCATGTATATTAAAGATCATAAACACTATTGCCATTAGTTTTAATCCGAGAAATCTATAACAAATACAACACTAAATGCAAAATTACGATGAATGGAGCTTATTAATACTTTTATTTCAATATATGAAAGATCGGAAATAATCAATAACAGAAAATATAATCATACAGTTTCAGACACTTTTGACAATATGTTTCAGATTATTTTCCTCCTTGGTTGCTACACCAGAATCACTACTGGACCATCCATTGGCCGCAAGTAAACTAGAAATCATAGTACGGAAGCAACATGCATCTAGTACTCTTAGACACTTGCGCCTACTTTGCTTGACAGTGCCATTGTGTAATGCTGCTTCGTTGTTTTTTATGCAAGTATTATAAATATAGTTTTTTACACTTTTGTGTCAAACAATCAAACTTTGGTCACGAGAAGTTTTCCTTAGCATCCTCCGTTGAAAACTGTTGTTGCTATTTAGGAATCTTGGCATGTCATGTTCGATATTCATTTCTAGCAGAAGTTCCAAACAGTCCTGTAAAAACCTATCATTTCTCTCAACATCGTTTAGCTTCAGCAACTCTCTGATATTATGTTAATCTTTTTTTAATATATGTGTAAGTATGTTAGCGTAATTGTTTTTTGAATCAGCGAAGTAAAGACCGAAGACATCCACAATATAATTTGAAGTAGTGAAGAATACCGTACGCTTAACGAAAGATCTTCCTTTGTATAACCAGAATTAATTTCTCTGAAAGGATTAGTTCGCACTTTTCTGGATATAAACGTACGTGCTATCAAAAATAATCATTACAGTATTGTCGTCATCCGAAATAAATAATCTTCCTGCTAAAGGCCTCGTATCATTCCAAGTTGTTGTAAGACAAAGTTTTTAATCAATGTCTGTTTTGCATATTTAAAGAAGATATTATTATTTTTCTTATATTGAATAATGTGGACAGAACATCACTCTCGAGTGATGTTCTGTCCAGACCAGTTCAAGTTTTACAAGTAACATTGCAAAGCAAGTACGAAATGATCTCTTTTTTGAGGAACGCATTTTGAACTTTACTAAAGGTACAGCTAAAATGGTATTTAGATATACCCATGAGAGTATAATAATCAATTTCGGCAAAGTGTCCAGTGTATCAAAATCGAGGTCTTCTGCTTTGTACATTTCTGATATTGTTTTAAATACTTCCAAAATATATTTCATACATCGATGTATTCTCACACACAGAGAGTAAATCTTGTAGAGCCAATTTACTGAAGACAGTTCAAGAAATATGAATTTTATAGCATCGTTTTCCCAACAAAATATAGATTCTAGTTTCTATAAAGGCTTGAATTTCAACATCTTTTGCTGCAATAGCGAGACAGTTCTTACCTTTACATATTATACTACAAGTGTTACAGTACTTACAATGAGACATTCATAAATGTATAATAGGTTTCTTATTTGTGGTCTTGTCGGCAGTAATTGTTGACGCATAATCTCTTATTTTTACATCACAAGAAAAAATAGAAGTATTTCGAGCCTGAAGATCACGAAATACATACTATATACATTTGGAGCACTACATAGAACCACTCTGTAGATCGCAGTTTTTTGAACATCTAAGTATCGATATAAGTTTTTTGTTAGAACATATACGAAATTTTTTCCGCCAGGCTTTACAACTCAATGACATTGACATCCAAGCATTATTTATTAGTAAATTTTTTAATAAATATTTACAAAAATAGTTTCAGAAAACAACATTGATCTCTCAACAACGTAAATAATTTTTGAGTACGAAAAAACAAATTTGAACGTGCTCCGATAACAGTGAATTTGATTCTCCCGGATGATACATTTTTTTCTTTAAAAGGTAGAAGCGCACACTGAACCCAGATGAAGAAATGCTCCTATGAAAGCTTATAAGGAGTAGTATCACTGCATGTCAAAATTAATTGGGTTCATTAAGCGCTTCATAAAAAAAATTAACTCAAAGACTCAAAAAATGACAAAAATGTCGAAAAAAGCCAAAACACTCTATTTTGGGGCTATAATTCCCATGACTTACCATTTTATTTATCATGTAAAGCTTATACTAAATAAAAAATACATATCTTTAATTATGCAAAGGCACTGAATAATTATCGTAATTCGAAACTTTTTTTTTCGGGTATATGATGGACTCGCAATCTCACAGAAAGCATTTTGTAGAAAGCATGTTTTTCGGATTCTCTGACACCTAAGACGTGTACATCCGTCGAAATCTCGATTTCGAAAATTTTCACGCATCCAATACTTTTATGTAAAAATAGAAAAAGTAAAAAAAAAAAAAAAAAAAAGTTGAGAAATGTAAAAATAATACACATACTGAATATGTGTGTATTTGTGGTTTAAATAGGGCGAATATTACTATTCGAAAATAACTTTATTCAAATTCCATAACCCGTAGAATTCCACATCGTTTCAAACGGTCATAATTTTAAAGAGTATCAGAAATTCACGTGACAAAAACACAAGATCTTTAGATCAGAAATTTTATCTGAATTATTAACTGTTTTATTAAAAACAATAATAATTTTAACAGCATTCTTAAAATAGTTCATGATAAATTTAAAATTTTCTTTTCTCTTAACTAAAATAAAAGATATGTAAAAGTCAAATAATAGATAAGATTAAATTCAAAACATAGCATATCTATGTGTACGGCGCCAGGTTTGAGATATATCTTGTAAAAAATTTCTATTCAGTTAAATAAAAAAAAGAAAGAAAGAAAGAGAGTTCTTTTAAACATCTGTAAAAATATCCTTTTTATCTATTCTTTGTTTTTTATCTTTCGCTCTGATTATATCATACTCAGAGAAATTCCCTGGAAAGACACAAACATTATTGTACTTGTTTTAATTTCATATATGGAAGACATGGAAATTGCATTGAGATTATCGTGGAGATAAAAATCCTATATTTTGGATAATACTGCATTATTTTAAGAACAAGTTTTGCTGAAGTTTTAACGAAAATTGAAATAAAGAAATTATATTTCAAAATAAATATTTCTGGTGTAATACCTTTTAATTTACGTTTGAAAACAATAAAAGCTCTCTTTATTTGTCTTTTACATACATTGTATATGTTACAGGTCAAACCCGATTTTAAGCCAAATTAGAATGGCCTAGGCCAAACTAGTCTATCCTACTACTCATCGGATAAACTAGTTTTTTCTAGGTCAAACTAGTCTATCCGATCGCCCATCGGATAAACTAGTTTTTCCTAGGCCAAACTAGTCTATCCGATCGCCCATCGGATAATCCAGATTTTCCTAGGCCAAACTAGTTTGGCCGAACGGTCATTAAGATAAACTAGTTTAGCCTGCTATTTATTGGCCTGAACTAGTTTATCCTAGGACGATCTAGTTTATCCTAGGCCAATTGAATTTGGCGTGTTTTTATTGATCCCAAAGACCACTTCGGCACCAATCTTCTGGTTTAGCCTAGTCCAATCTAGTTTATCCTAGGCCAATTCAATTTGACGTGCTGTAATTGATGCCAACTACTGTTTGGCACGCTCAAAAAAAAAAAAAAAAAAAAAAATTATTTTAAACTCAAAATTAATTTCTCAAAAATTAATCAAGTTTAAGCTCAAGTTAAAAATATTTCAAACGAATCCGCTCAGCTCAAACATATCTATTAAAATAAGCCAAGTTCATTTAAAATCCATTCTTTTGTTTATTTTACTTTCTTCTGTCTTTACAATAAGTGTTTGATTCGTGAAAATTTTTTAATTCCGATTTTTGACGCATTTACGCGTTTTAAAGTTCAGAGATTCCAAAAAACATGTTTTTACAAATTGTGAGTCTATGACTCTGTCTGGCTGTCTGTGACATAAATGTTGTAGGTGCTGTATCTGAAGAACTAATGCACGAAATGTAATAAAAATTTATATTCAGGTAGTCTCTGATCTAAATTGATGCTGATTAGTTTTTGGTGTAAATCGCTAATCAGGTGGAGCTGCTGTTTTGTATTTTTTTTTATTTACGCACCAGCTTTATCTTAATAACTAATACACAAATTTCCATCAAACTTCAGATTCAGTTCGTCCATGACATGAGTTGGTGTTGTTTCTATTTTGAAGTAAATCACTCACCATGTCTATTCTATGCTGCATTTTTCACAATTTTCACAATAGCTGTATCTCAAGAACTAATGAATGGAATTTAATAAGAAATTATATTCAAATCGTTCCTGATATAAATTGATGCTGATTACTTTTTCATGTAAATCATTCAACAAATAGCGCTTCTAAACTGCATTTTTACCGATTTGCAACAACACTATTTCATTAACTAATTTACGGATTTTCGTCAAACTTCCGGATTCAGTAAATCCGTGATATGAACTAATTCTGTTTACGCTTTCATGTTAATTGCCCAATAGGTGGCGCTGTTGTGCTCAATTTTCCCGATTCCTAAAATAGCTATGTCACAAGAATTAATGCACAAATTTTCATCAAACTTTAGATTCAGTAAGTCCCTGATATAAATTAGTATTCTGTAGTTTTTGGAGCAAAAATCTCGAAAAGTGGCACTGCTATACGGTATTATTCGTGATTATTACAATAGCGCTATCTCAGGATCTAACGCATGAATTTTTAAACTCCAGATTCTGCTAGTCCTTGATATAAATTAATATTCTTTTATTTTTAGAATAAACTAGCTGACCCGCCCGGCGTTGCCCGGGTCCGTTATAATAATGTTAAACGAACTTGAAATTTTTATGATTTTATCTTCAACTCAAAATATGTGTTAATACACTGTTAAGAATTTGACCCTTTTGCTGCATCGTCACTCCACCGCTTTTATAGAAAATGATTACTTCAGCCTATTTTGGAGCATTGTCATAGGTCAAAAGAGATATATTCTATAAAAGCGGGGGAGTGATGATACAGCAAAAGGGTCAAATTTTTTACAGTGTACATTATATTAAATACGTGCCCCCTGACTGTGTCAAAAATTGGTTTTTTAAAAAACTAATATTTAGCTGCAAAAATACCTAAAATGACTGCAACGGGAAACGCAGGAGGGAATATGTGTCCAACGATTTCGTGTTGATATTTATCCTTAAAATTACTGTTAAGTGACTTAACTAAATACTTTTTTCACATAGATATCCCAAGTGAAATATTTTGAATTTCAAACTAATTATATATCACTCTTAAATCTGACTATACCGTGAATGAAATCGATTCTCGATGATTCGCTAAAAGGTTAGTATATAATATTATAAATTCAGAGCCATTTTACAAAAATAGGTGTATATTTTTTATCAGACATGCGTAATGTTCATTCTATGAACAAAATCCTAACCGTAACCTAATTGTATCGGAATCATAACTTGTCTGTAACTTAGCTGTATCTTAACAGTAACCTAACTGCAAGTTAAATATACCATAAATGTAACTTGGCCGTCACCTAATCATAACCTACCCATAATCTAACCACAACCTAACCGCAAATTAACCTTAACCTAACTGTAACTTAACCATGACCTAACTGTAACCTAACCGGAAAATAAAATAACAAAAGGGTCACCGGAACGTAATTGCAACCTAACTGTTATCTAACCGTAACCTAGTTCTAATTTAACATTAACTATAAACAAAATATTTTAACCATCTCGCGCTAAGTACTTAGTTTCACTTTCCACCGCTACGGAGCGCATTATGTTTTGTAGAACATCCGAATTTTAGGTTCGGATTGGATTCATGTTCATGGAAATTATTTTGTCTTCTTCGGATACGGTTATGATTGTGTGGAATATTTGTGTTCAGTTTAGATTCGGTTCAATTCAGATTTCGTGGGGTTTTTTTTTTCCCTTCAAATGGGATTTTTAAGTTCGGGTCGGGTTGTACTTATATGGAAATTATTTTACCTAGTTCCAGTGAGGTTATACTTCACTGAAATATTTTTGTTAGGTTCAGATTAAGTCTGGTTCAAATTTCGGGATTTTTTTTTCTTTTTTTTACAAATTTTTTGGTTTGGAATGGGGATTATGTCCATGGAAATTATATTGTCTTGTTCGTATCTGGTTATAGTTATTTGGACTATTTTCGTCGGATTCAGATTTGGTTCGATTCAGATTTCAGGTATTTTTTTTTAAATTGATTTTTAAGGTTCTGGTTGGATTCATGTCCAAGGAAATTATTTTGTCTAGCTCGGATCGGGTTTTGGTTCTTTGGAATATTTTTTTCGGGTTCAGATGTCGTTCAATTCAGATTTCGGCTTTTTAATGGAATTTTTAGGTTCAGGTTGGGTTGCGCATCAACGGAAATTATTCTGCATTGTTCGAATAAGGATATGCTTCTCTGGAATATTTTTGTCAGATTCAGATTTAGTTCATTTTTTAGGTTCGGATTGGGTTCATGTTCATGGAAATTTTTTTGTCTTGTTCAGGTCCGGGTATGGTTCTGTGGAATATTTTTGTCGATTCAAATTTCAGGTATTTTTTTCAAATGGAATTTTAGGTTCGGATCGGTTTCATGTCCACGAAAATTATTTTCTCTTATTCGAATCCGGTTATGGTTCTTTCGAATATTTTGATCGGATTCAGATGTAGTTTGCATAAAACTTCAGGCTTTTTTTTCAAATGGAATTTTTTAGGTTCGAGTCAGGTTTATGTTCATGGAAGTTTTTTTGTCTTGCTCTTATCAGGTTATAGTTCTTTGGAATATTTTTATCGATTTCAGGTTTCGTTCTGGTCATTTTTTGGGTTTTTTCAGAGAAAAATTTTAGGTTCGGGTCGGGTTGCATATACACGAACATTATTTTTCTTTGATCGAATTGGGGTATGCTTCATTTGAATATTTTTGTGGGATTCAGATTTGATTTGGGTCAAATATCAAATCCATAGTTTTTTTTCAAATGGAATTTTTAGGTTCGGGTCGCGTTTATGCTCATGAAATTTTTGTCTTGCTTGGATCGGAGTATAGTCTGTTTTTTTCTGGTTGGGATCGGGTTATGTGTTAATACGCCTAAACATTATGTTTTGCTACTATTCTTTTAGTGACTATTTTTTATATATAATTTATTTTGCTATTTGATAATTTATTACTGTGTATGAATCGTCTGCCTATTCGAAAAATTGTACGTCAAAGAGCCATTTCATTTTTGTTTTAAAAACAAATTAAAGTCTTAATAAAATTTTAACTTAAATAAATGCATTCAAATTTAATCAATGATTTAAAAAAACTGCTAAAAAAGCCTCATATATACATATACATATATTAACTGCAACATAGCCAACCACAAATACATTCTAATGTACGAAGTACCAACGATCTGACGTAATAGCTATGTTCAAAAATCCTAAGTTAAACTGACATTTTGCCAGTCTATGAATTTTAAAGGTCTTTGGGAAAAAAACAGTCACTTTTGAAACGTCAAAATCTCAAATTGGTTTCTTTCATAGAGTAAAAAGAAATTAATAGAGTGGAGGTATTATCTCTGGAGATGATGCTTAAGATGTAACCCTACATTAAGTCCAATTAAGTACCAACAAAAGCACGTGCTTTGACACGCCTATCAATTGGCGAAATTTTAAAATGAAGGGCCAAAATCACAGTCAAGTGAAATCCAGCCACCCCATTGGTCGAGTGGTAAGGGTGAAAATCACGAACTTGTTTCTCCATTTGAAAAAGGTGAGGGGGAAAGTATTTTTTAAGCGATTGTTACCGTCTGTTCTTATTTAAGATAAACCATCGAAATTAACTCAATTAAGATATTTTGATGCCATTTTATAAAATGAGAGTGAAAAATTTAGATTATAAATGAAAAGAGATAAGATTTACTTCAAAACTGCCGCTACGATTTTTTCTCGGAAAAAGGAGTATGACAACATTTACCCAACTGCTAAGAGATTGTTCCCTGAAAAGGACGCGGCTCAATGACCAATGAGGTGTTTGGATTTCACCGGACTGTGATTTTGGCCCTCCATTTTAAAATTTCGCTATCAATTGAAACAGGTTTAAACCTGTATTTTTTTTTCTCTCGTTTTTAAAAAAAGAACTAATTTATCGCTTCACCGGTAAAAATTTATTAATTATTTTATCATATGTGTTTTAAATATCAATATAGAAAATTATTTTAACGTTTTGCTTGAAAATATAACATTATTTTGTTAGTACATTAAAATCGTCTGCAGTCAGAAATTTATATTTTAGATTAATATTTATTACTTAAGTTTTCATACATGATTTTAAAAGAATGTTTTCATCATTATATTTTAAATATTTATTTACATGCAATTATTAAGTCATAAACATTTTTCATCTACGTTATAAAGTATTGAAAATTACATTAATGAAGGAAACTTTTAGTTATACAATTTTTAATTCGTATTAAATGTTTTCAATATCTTATTTAATTTTAATTTGATATTTAATTATTGCTAATTTTCCAATTTCCTTCATTTTAAAAGCGAATATTTATTCTAATAAATAATAATAGAACGAAGACCATTTTAAAAATTTGCTATTTCCTCTTGAAATATGCTTCAACTGTAATTCATTTCTTTCAATTCGTCTTATAATACAAAATCTCTTCCACGTCCTTTTGTTTGCCACATTAAATTTGAGCGATAAATGGTTTCATATCGCAAACCTTTTTTGAGCTTACTTCACCTCCACTTATCTTATTCCCCCATGGGATTCTTTAATTCTGTCTCAGCTTTCTTATTACTTCTGCGAAAATTTTTACACAACCAACCAACCGTAAACAAATGAAAGAGAAAAAAATTGGGAAAAAGATGATTTTTTATGAGAGTGACCTCTTGATTTTAATTAATTACTCAGTTAATAATTGGAATTTTGAAATTCTGAAGCTCAGGTGCATCAGGAGAGATATTGGGCTACTCTCAAAAAAATTTTGAGCTTTGTACGTGCTGTAGATTTTGCTAGCCATCGCAGACACACACACAGACAGAGCGTTTTGTTCTTTTATTAGTATAGATGGCTCAATAGGTAGCGCTTCTATCCAGTTTTTTTATGATTTCTGCGATAATTTTATCTCAAATAGTACTAATACACAGATTTTTATCAAATTTCAGACCGAGTTAGAATTTGAAAGACGTTGTTACAGATTAGATTTTGTTATAAATTACCTACTCGGTGACGCTGCTGTTTCATTTTCCTGGACCTGTTAACGTGTGTGAGGTAGAATGAAGTTTTGGAATTGGCACATCCGACTAGTTTTTCTTCTGTTTTTATAAATAAATAAATAAATAAATAAAAGTATTGGATTCGTAAAAATTTTCAAATTACGTTATTGAAGAATTTGCACGTTTTAGGAGTTATCAGGATAAATCTATGTCCAAAATTTGAAGCAATTTGGATATTTCTATCAGGAGTTATCGCATTACGTACATACGTACATACATAAGTACATGGTTACATACACACACACAGAATCTGCGAGCACATTAGCACTCAGGCTTTGATAGTCTGTGAGCTAAATTCGGGTCAAATTGCATCGGCCTAGGATAAATTAGATAAAAACTAGAAAGTTGGCGCCGTGGCGGTCTTTAGATTCAATAAAATCACGCTAAATTGAATTGGCCTAGGACAATCTAGATCGGCCTAGGATAAACTAGTTCAAACCAATGAATAGCAGGCTAAACTAGTTTATCCTAATGGCCGTTCGGCCAAACTAGTTTTTAGCCTAGGAAATTCTAGTTTATCCGATGGGCGTTCGGATAGACTAGTTTGGCCTAGGAAAAACTAGCTTATCCGATGGGCGTTCGGATAGACTAGTTTGGCCTAGGAAAAACTAGTTTATCCGATGGGCGTTAGGATAGACTAGTTTGGCCTAAAATCGGGTTTGGCCTGTAACATATACATGAAAATGTCATATACGCCTTCAGAGATGATATTCATTATTAATATAAAAAAAAAGTATTTTCAAGCAATGAAAAAATAATATCTTCATTATTTTCCTAATCAATCAAGATGTTTTTTTTCTTTTGATGTGGTCCGTAGAAAAGTTATTAAAAAAAATTACACATTAAATATATATATAAATTATAACAATTCTATGTAACGTGTAGCAATAATTTTGAATTTAAGAATATCTTTTAAAAACAATCATTAGTTTCATTTAGTTTTGAAAGTTTCAAACTCAAATGGCGTTTATTACAATAAATATTTCTTTGATTACGAATTTATGATTAATTTAAGTGTCTTATGCCTGGGTTTATTGTTGAAAAATCTTACGCTCATACTATCATACATATGGCGAAAAATATAAAACACATACATATGAGGTCAGATAAAATGGATAAAAATAAGCAAAAATTTCTTTTTTCTTTAGGACTGCAAATATATAACTTTTTAATCTGAAGTTTATATATTTCATTTCCATATGATCTTGATTTCAATTTTTATTTAAATTTTGCAAGATAACTTACTTTTGAAAGCGATACCAGATATTTTAAAAGAAAAATTATAATAAAGAAAAACTGGCGTCAGCTCATTATTTTTACTGATATGGAAATAATGTATTTACGATAAATGGGAATGAAAAATTGTACGCACGTATTAATAGCGAATTGTATGATTTTTTAACTAGGTCATTTTCGAAATAATACTTTAAAGACGACATTAAAGAATTAAAAAAAAATTTTAATAAATTGCAAGATAAACCAAATTTATAATCCAAGAGCTGACAGCACTAAAATCTAATGTATCGAAATAAATATAAAATGTATGACGGAATGAAGTTTTTCCTTGCTTTTAACATAAAATGAATTATGCTTACTTAACAGGCGATTAAATAATCAATTATAGATGTTAAAAATTGATTTTATTTAAAAATCTTTGTACTTTCAAACCTTTTCCAAACAGGTTCTTCCTCAGAGAAAAAGATGAACCTGTTTGGAAAAGGCTTGAAAGTACTAAGATTTCTAGATAAAATCAATTTCTAACATCTATAATTGATTATTTAATCGCCTGTTAAGTAAGCATTATTCATTTTATGCTAATATATCGAACACATGGAAAAAAGCCATTATTTTATGGAAGAGTTGTAATAGGGGAATCTAATGATCCGTGTCTGCCGGAAGTGAAGTGGTACATAAGCCAAAAATTAATACCCCCAGTGGTTTACTCGTAGGTTTATCATAGTTTTTCTCCTAGAATCAAAGGTAGGAAAACATGGAAAACTGGGAGCAGGAAAACACAATGATAAACCTACAAGTCAACCACTTATGGTATTAAATTTTGGATATTGCACCACTTCACTTCCGGCAGACACGGATCATTAGACTCCCCTATTTCTATTCTTCCATAAAATAAAGAGTTTTCTTTTTCCTTGTGTTCGATACTTTAGGTTTTTTGTGTTGTCTGCTCTTTAACTATTATTGGTCAAGTCTTGTCATGCTGTCGTCTATATTCCAACAGCGTTACTCACGACGTGCTTTTGCTTTATAACACGCGACTATTTTCATATTCTATTCGAATCACTATTTTAAAAAAAATTGCAATTATATTTCTCTTGCAAATGTTCTTAAAGCACATGCAAAAGGTTTCTGTTTTCAAAAAAGTGGTGCGAAATAGCGTTAAAAAATATTCGTCTGCAATTAAAACTTTACGATATTCTCGCATATCAAAAAAAAAAAAAAAAAAAAAAAAAATAATAATAATAATAATAATAATACATAAGAATATTCATTCAAATCAGCAGACGTTTTCCAAACAGAAAAAAAAATCATATGAATATAAACTGTACTTCTTTTTTATCAACAACAAAACATACAAAAGCATATGTCGGAAGAAAAATTACTAATATTCGCTTAGAGCATTCAACAAATGAGATTTTCTTTCAATCCTGATTTCTATGTAAAGGAATTTTCTGCAGTTATCTTTTTATATTTGATTCTCGTTTTACTTGTAACTTGGTCAATGCCGTTAGCATTTTATCTAGTGTTTGGTTTCTTTCACCTTTTTTTATTATTTTTTTTAATATGATTGAACTAAAGTATTTTATCAGTACGTTTTCTTCGATGAATTTCATAGAGAATTCAGTTTCTTTCTAAATGGGTTATTTAAATATTTTGAGAAAAATGTAGGTCAGAAGTTTTTTTTAGTGGATTTTTCTGATATCTCTCTTAAAAGTGAATAAAACCGAAAAAATGTAATGCATAGCTTCGAAAAATAAAAGTAAGAAAATACATAAAAGTAAACACCTTCTGCTGATTTTGTTATATATGGTAGTAAGAAAAACAAGCATGATTATATCTCAAAATAAAACGTAAAGTACCTGGACTTAATCCTTTTAAGGGAGAAAGTCACCTCGCGTGACCACCTAAATTTAAGTCCAAAATTGTCAATCAACACCGAGAATATTTTAATAAATTTCATAATCAATATAAACTGTTCCTTTTTTTATTAACAACCAAACATACAAAAGCATATGTCAGAAGAAAAATTATTAATCTTTGCTTAGAGCATTCAACAAATGAGATTCTTTCAGTAATCTTTTTATATTTGATTCTCGTTTTACTTATAACTTGGTCGATGCCGTTAGCATTTTATCTAGAGTTTACTTTTTTCCATCTTTTTTTTATTATAAATATGAGTGAAGTAAAATGCTTTATCAGTACATTTTCTTAGATGCATTTCATAGGGAATTCAGTTTCTTTCTAAATGGATTATTTAACTCCTTTAAGAAAAATGCGGGTCAGAATTTTTTAAAGTGGGTTTTTATGATATCTATCTTAAAAACGAATTCAATCGAAAAAATAATAATAATACATAGTCTCGAAAAAAGAGAGAGAAAAAGATAGAATGCATAAAAGTGAATACTTTGTGAGAATTTTGCTTTATATATTAGTAAAAAAAAGCAAGCAAGATTATATTTCAAAAAGAAACCCAAAATACCTGGACTTATTTAAAAAAAAATATATATATATACGTAATTTTTTTTTTTTTTTTTTTGTAAAATCTGGTATTAATCATTTATTTCAATATTTTACGAACAGGATTTTTCCGTCTCTGGAAAGTTTAATATTATAAATGAACACAACCATTCATGGTTGTGTTTATTTATAACGTTATTTGTGTATTTATGTTCATTTATAATATTATTTATAATATTACATTGTGTTCTTGGTTGTGTCTATTCTTGTTCAACCGTAAATGAACACAAATGAGCACAGCCATTTGCTTTCGTTTTAGCGATGTTACATTCATATTACAGATAAATGTAATTAACTCATTAATAATAAATCACACTGTTATCATTTTAAATCTTTTTTGGCGCATTCGTATTGTACATATAGGTGCTTTGTAGTCATTTATAATTACGTAGCACCAATAGTCATTGCCTGATCCGTCCGTCTGCTTTATGTAATTGCTCGAAAGCTACCCAACAGGATTGGTTTGATATTTAATGTATATAACCTTTGCAGAATTTTGTTGAGCCACTTCAAATTTTATAAAACTTGAATTCAAACTTTAAAAGATATAAATAATAAACTTTTTTCATTACATTAAATCCTATCATACGTAATTAATTCAACAATATCCCATGATAGTAATTCTATATTGCCATGGTGATTAATTCTTATTTAAAATGGAGTCTCTCCAACTTTTTATTTTCTTCTAAATTTTTGCTTTTAATGAATTATTTATAGTACCCATAGACCATTCAAATAAGAAATAATAACAACGTAGTATTTTTAGTACAATATTTTGATATAACACTGTCTTACGGCTATTTTCATGAAAAGGTATCATGTCTGTCACATAGCTGAAAATCGCTATGCTTATAGGCCACCGCTATTTTTGAAAAATTTCTTTCACCTTATTCAATTGATGAGTTATCTCCTATAAAATAAATCATATTTTTCCATTCTAAAATACTGGTAACCAAAAAATCACAGTATGTGACAGACACGACAAATTTTAATGGAATTAACCTTGTAAAGGTGTTAAGGAAGATACAGTAAGGATAGAATACAGAAAATTATTATTTATTTTTAGGAAAATTATGTTAAAATTAAAGCTGCTACCAGATTCACAAACTTTTCAGCCGATTTTAATCCCAACTTTTTACCGTTCAAAAGGAGAAAAAGGCTACAATTGTCGTGGCTAAAGTAGGAGGAAAACTACTACTAGTAGTACCAATCTTAATATTTATCAACAATTCATATCAATCGCTTATCTCTGATTGGTTGAAATGTCGAAAGTTGGAGAAAAAGTCGCAGCTAGTGGAGACTTTTTTAGAACTGCGGAAAAAAGTTGGGTGACATTACTTTTTGTTATCACGCTGTGTGTTGAGACAATATGTCGCGAAAAGTTGGACGAAATCAATAGTTGACTCAAAAATTGCTCGAAAAGTTGATGAATCTGATAGCAGTTTAAGTAATAGCTACAATGTTCATTGACTTTTAGCAACAGTTATTTACATTAGATTAAATTTTAAAAAATAATAATTTACCTCAAAAAGTGCAGGAATAATCCTTAGGAAACCTTTGTATGACTACAAATAAAGTCACAATGCTAAAGATTGATATTTAAATGTTGATTTAAATTCTGCAATAAATTTCTTGTCAAAGAATTTTAGCCATTCTTTCCTTATCATACTTCTGCATGAAGCATGAGAATAAAATTGATAAACATTCTGTGGCTGTATCTGAAATGGTCTTCTGCATAATTTGAGCAAGAAGGACGGCAAGGAATCTAAAATAAAGCGACATAATTCAAAAAATAAAAATAACTACAAAAATGTGTGCAGGTTAATTCTATGCTACATATTTGTATAAAACGATTGTCCCAATTAAAAAAAAAAATCCACCGAATTATTTTTATTGGAACAAGTTTATACAGACAACTCCAAACTTAAAAATCAGCCACAGGGACACGAAACGGTACAGAATTTCGTGATATATTTAGACTTCCAAGATCGTCCACAACTTATTTATCTCATTTATACAGTTAAACGACGGAACGTTTTTCCAATATAAGATATAAAAAAAAAATACTTCAAGAATATGTACTAAAATAAAAATTATTATTAAAGAACTTAAAATTATGTAGGAATATCTCAATATACGCATCGATAAAACTTTGACAGATCTAATAAAAGTTCATGAAATAAAATTAGAAATATCCATCGACTGCTTGTAGTATGCTGAATGTAATAAGGATTAGTGAAAATTATAGATAAAGAAAGAAATTTTCATAAAAAATTTTAATTTCCATAAAAAATATCGTGGAACGTTTTTTCCATTATAAGAAATTAAAAAAAAATACTCCAAGAATATGTACTAAAATAAAAATTATTATTCAAGAACTTAAAATTATGTGGGAATGTCTCAATATTACGCATCGAAAAAATTTTGATCAATCTAATAAAAGTTTATAAAATAAAATTAGAAATATTCATCGATTGCGTGTAGTATGCTGAATGTAATACGGATTAGTGAAAATTATAGATGAAGAAAGAAATTTTCATGTTTTAATTTTCATAAAAAATATCGCAGTTCAAAAACTCATCCAAGAAAGATATCACGTTCACGACTTATGCTACTGTCACAGCTAACAACTTCATCATCTGAAATTCGTCATCAGTAATAAGTTAAATCTTAAAATCTCTAGCAGGTAGATATTACAGGAGATTATGTGAGGCACGCGTTGGACAATTGCATATCGTTATCATTTTAATTCGCATTTCCTCATTCTTACTACTTCTTGGTTTCGTATAAACGCGATACAATCATTGTTGGGAAAAGAAAGGTTATCTTGTTATAAGGTTCAAAAAGGCTGTCGACCCTGTAAAAAACACACCTGGCATTTGAGTTAACGCAGGTGCGAAAGAAAATAATAAGGGGCCTCCAGGAGGGGAGGAAAGTTGCGGGGGGGGGAAGCATTAAAGGGTCGCGTGGCTTTCACGTGGCTTATCCATTCACGCATGTGCTGAATTTGGTGAGTTTTGCTGAATAAAGATCCAGCAGTGTCGTCGATCTGCTGCGGGTATGTTTGATATTCAGGATAAAAAATAGTGGTAGTGTATACCGAACGTAATACTGTAAAATGGTATTAGAATCGTTAAAGTATCCTAGTCCAAGCAGGAAGAATATTATACAATCCAGTGACGCAACAAGAGCCTTTTACGAAATTTTTAATGTTTTGTCGCCAGTTTTTAAAAACAGAAATTTGTTACTTACTAAATCGAGAAAATGTTTTAGTTAAATAGATCAAATTTAATTGCAGCTAAAAAAAAAGTACAGTAAAATTTTATTGGTAAGGATAAACAAATATTCTTAAGCAGGGCCGTAGCTGAGGGGGCGCTATGAGCGGCTCAGCCCCCTCCCCTAAAATATTTTGAGCCCCCCCCCCTGAAAAAGATTCCAAGGTCACTAAATGAATTTCTATTTAAAAATTCAAATGAAATTCTGTTCAAAAATCTAATTTAGTTTTGAGATCTTTTGATAGTTTTGTAGAATTGCTAAATTGTATCTAAAATAAGTGTTTCAACACTCCGTCATCCTATTTATACGTATGAAGCTAACATGATGTTTAATTTTGTACCAATTATACATTCAAAATTTTCATCGTCATATACTTTTCCTAGTATAAAATGAAGTTATTGCAACAATTTAATGAGAAAGATAGTACCTACGATTTGAATATGCACCAATTTATCTTTCTGCGTCAGAGAAAGAGAAAAAAAAATATGAGCCCTCCCCCTCCTACAATCTTTTGAGCCCCCCCCCCTATTGTTCACTTCTGGCTACGGTCCTGTTCTTAAGCCTTTTGCGGCATGTATACGTGCCTCTCGTCCCTAAGGGCTTAAATTATACGGGCCCATGGGGTGCAAACCCACTCAATAATTTTATCTCTCTGTTCACCCACTTTCAGTTGATCTAATTCGTAATTTGTGTTTTTATTTATTTAATTGCTGAAGTATAATTTGCTTTTATTAACGTTCGCAAAACAATTTTGTTTGAAAAATAGTAAGGACACTATTAAGAATTACAGGTGCATTGAAAACCCCTTCAACGGATGCGCATGCAAATTTTTCAGAAAAGCAAATTCCCTGATATTTTGTCATCTTTTTGATGTCTTAACTTTATAAAGTACTTAAGTGACTAAAATGTATGCTTTTCTTGATTTTTAGATTTTTGCTCTTTTAATATTTAGCAATTCCAGTGTTACTTAAAATAAATACTTATGTATTTATAAGGAAGAATTTTTAAGAATATAACTTAATCCCTCCGTGACGCAATTTTTACGAATTTTTTAATCTTCTGTCAAACGGTAAGTAAATGACAGCAGCGGATTCTAAAACTCATTATTTGTCTTATGACCCAATTTATATAAATAAAATTCGGTAGGGGGAACTGGGGGACATTGATACACCTTTTTTCAAAAAAAAAAAAAAAAAAAAAAAAAAAAAAAAAAAAAAAAAAAAAATTGGTGTCTAGAAAGCAGAAATTTCAAGTTATTTTTCTATGTGATGTCAGTAAAACCTGTGTAGTGTATTATAAAAATGTGCAATCGTTGTTTTATATATTATTTTTGCATGTAATTTTAAAAAAATCAAAAAAAGTAATTTGTATCAATGTGCCCCATCCCCGGGGCAAATTGATACACTTTGACACGTCTGGGAAAAATGGAGACAAAATAACACCAATGCATATTTTTCATAGAAAAATAGTTAGCAAATCATTTTATATATAATTATAGACATTAAAATCACACACAATTTATTTGTAAGCGATATTAAAGCAATCAAAATGAAATGTATAATGATCTGATATTCTGGCTGTTCCTTGACTGTTTGTTGGCTGTGGTAACTTTGTCATATCTGGCACTTTAACCCCAGAATTATCTTCTTTCTTAGGAAAGGTGAAAGAATTACCAGGTTTTCTGTTTATAAATCGGTTTACAAACAGAAAATAAAGGATAATTATATTAAAAATTATGTTTATAATATAACTATCCTGTACTGTTCTGCAGCTTGTTTCTCTTACTTAACATTTCGCATGTCGATAACGCTTTTTTCTCTGGAGAATCGATATAAATTTGAGATTTGCCAGGCTGCCATCCATTTCTTTTATTAATTCTACTAGCACTAGATATTGTGTAAGTTTGTACGTTTTCTGTTTTCAAAAATTCTATAAAATGTTCTAATATAAAAAAAAATTAGAGCTATTTCACTTCAATAAAAACTAATAGTCGAAATAGTTGACGAAAAATGGTTGAATTAAGGAGTGTATGGTAAAAAAAAAAAAAAAAAAAAAAAAAAAAAATGTAATGAAAAAATGAACTAGAAAAGGATTTAGGTTGTACCAATGTGCCCCGACAAAGACTGTATCAATGTGCCCCATACAGCCATTTGAATAAAATGAGTCGCAAATCCAACACTTCATAATTTATCTAACAATACAGAATGAGGAACTGATAAAGAGTAGCTTTACTTGCCAGGGAGGTATTCTTTTCGGTTGAAAATACTGGAACAGTTGTATAATATTTCAATTGTACAACTAAAATTTACTTTTGACCTTCAAAAACAATTAATCACCCATCCCATTTCATCAAATAATTGAATCATTCCAAAATTTTCTGTATGTAGTTAATTTCACTAGTATCACCTTTTGGAGCTGTTATGAAAACTTCCTGTAATGACCCTGTGTGCTGTACAGGGAGTGTATCAATGTGCCCCAAGTATCAATGTGCCCCAGTTCCCCCTATGCGATATTTTTGAGGAAATTACCTGAAATTTTTGTTTAGAAATTTAATAAATGTTTTGTACGCGATATCACAACAATAATATTTTTCAGGGAAAATAATCTCAAAATTGTGTACTCTCGTATTGTTTCTAATCCTATCTCAGTCAGTCAAGTTGATAAATAGAGGTTTCACTTTAGTTTCCTGCGTATGATGCACACAACATACAGCTAGCAAACACTTGGCAGTTCTACTCCAATAAATATGTCGAACTTTGCACCGCTGATGATAAGGAAACTACACCAAAAACAAGAAGATATACCTCTCCATACCCCTTGTACCGGATGCAGCCCCTTTCGTATTTATCTAAACGATATCACACGGCTGGGACAGCTATTTCACACACAGCACTAAAGTTTTGTGCTTGCAGACAGATATAATGTTCACCTTCCAAGAAAAGATATTAGTTACGCTTTGGAGAAAATGTCTTTTTTTGTAAATAATGATAAAAGCAGCGACCCAGGCTATATCATTTCTTATTATATAATCCTTGCATTCCATTAGAGTTCTAAAAATTTTCTTCTGTCACTTATGTTAGGGATACAGTAAGACTCCAATTATCCGTCCGAATTTCAATCATCCAGATCGCCAAATATGCGGATCGGTATCAGAATTTTTAAATTTACATTTTATTTATTTATTTATTATTTTTTTAAGAAGAAGAAAATTAAATTTCGTTTAAATATAGATGAAAAAATATGCTTTTCCGATAATGAATGTATTGTACTTTTTCTTAAGGGTGTGAATATTATCACTTAAAAATATTGGCATTTAATCGATCTAGACTTATAGAAATTTGCCTTGAATCAGTATACATTATTGTGTTTTATTAACTATTTAAAAGAAAAAAAAGGATTCTTACTATTATATGATAAATTAGTTTGAAATTGAACCCAAAGTTGATAAAATAAACAATATTTCATAAAGCGCCTTTTTGAAGTCAATTTTCGGTATTAATTTTTAATTTTCGATACTGTTTAAAAAAATAATCGAAATTATCACAAATGTAAAGTTTTGTCTTTCAATTAGAACTAATTTTCAAATAATGTTATTTAATGTGCATGAAACAACACGTCGATAACTTGAGCAATTTAAGACTTATAACGAACATCGACCGAAAAAATGTGTTTTGCAAAAAGGTGTACTTAAACTTTTTAATCTGGTTTTTGTCCTTTTAACTATTTGCCATTACTTAAATATTGGATGGTTGAGAAAATGGTTTTAAAAATATAGTTTAAACACTTTAAAAATTCAAAAAAAAAAAAAAAAAAGAAAAAGAAAGAAAAGAGAAAAATCGATTTTTTGAATTTTTTCTGGGGGATCTTACAATCACAAATTAAATCAGTATCACCATATTTCTTTCTTTTTTTATGCCCGTATACGCATAATTGATTCCATAAAGACTAAACTATTCAGCATTGAGTATTCTGTATAACTCCCGTCCCTTTTTCAACATTGATCCAATTCTATAGTTGTCTATAGGGGAAGATGGGGATGCTGGAGCCATTTTTTAAATTTTAATTTTTTAAAATTTTTTATAATTTTTTAGAACAAAATAAAATATTGAAAATGAAAATTTGATATTTTTTCTTCAATTGAAAACCACTTTCAATTAATTTTGAACTATTTTTCTATGTCTAATAAATTTTTACTTTTTCTTTCACATCGTGGCTCAAGTATCCCCATGGAGGGGATACTTGAGCCAGATGTCACATTCGCACTAGTATTTTGCAAAGAAAAAAACCGATTTACAATATATGCGAAAAAATGCATTAAACCTTTTTCAAATAAATTTGGTCGAATTTTCTGGTGTCGTTGTGACATTTCAGAATTAAAATTATGTGGTAGAAAATTCTACCAGCAGAGCTCAAAGGGTTAATCACCATACTTTCAAAATGGTACCAAGGTATGTGATTTCTTTTTTACATGTTCAGAACTATAAATATGTTACCATGTTGCCAGTTTTAGAAAGAAAAATTGACCAATTGTAGAGATAATAGGGGTGGCTCAAGTATCCCCACTCTCCCCTATACGCGTTTAATTTTTTCGTGACAAGTTTACTTATTTCTTCTCTAATCTGATATTGCTAAATAGTATTAGAATACTCCAAACTGCTAAATAAACATTTGTAATATTATTCATATTATTAGTATAAATAATAAACTTTTGATCTAAAAATTAAAAAATTACTAATTTATCTTATTAGAAATCGTCTTGTTTTCATCCTTAACCCCTTAACTGGTTTACGAACGGCCCGAACGGCGTTCAGGCAATACGAATTTGCTTAATTCATCATTTAAAGCTTTTTGACACCACTATTTTTTTTAAGAAAATTTTCATACTATTGAAAGGTGGAAATGTTAAGACTAAATTTTACGAATATTTTATTTAAATAATAGTGGTGTGAGTCCGCTATTTTCAATTTACTGAATGGAAAAGAATTAACAAGTTAAGGGATTAATTGATAGAATTTTTCCTCCTTAAAATCCTTTTGTGTAGTCGCTTTACAAATAAACGTCTCTACAACAATCGTAGTTTCTAGTACAATGTTTTAGAGCTAAATATACTAATTTTATTTTAACACATAATTTAGAAAGATGCATAACATTTTATATGTGTTAATCCAACTCCTGTAAACATTCTTTTTTCTTCCTTTTTTTTTTTTTTTTTTTTTTTTTTTTTTTTTTTTAACTATATGAAGACAATCCAAATATATGTGATGCTTTTAAAGCTTGAAAAATATTTAAGCCAATGAACATGTAACATTCCCACCCTCAACATAATTTTCAGATAAAACCTTCTCTAGCGGATATAAAAGACCAATCCACAAAAGATTACATACGCGACCACCCAAAGTAATATACAAAAGATATCTAGTTGAACCGAGATGTTTATTACCGCTTCCAAGAAAACTAGTCGTAGAAATTTCTGACTAGTTCTATCATATATACATTTTTATGCTTATTCAAAGAAGCTATAATTTTTTTTCTTGGCATGACATGAGTGTGTGTGTGCGTGTAGAAAGAGAGGGGTGGAGGGTGGAGATTTTTTGTGATGACTGATACAGAAATTATTTTGACTCTGCCTTTTTTATTATTATCATTTTTCTTTAAGCTGTAATAGAAGTATATAACTTTAAGTTAATCTTTCGTTATCACGACTACATAGCTACTTTATTATTAGTGGCATGGGAATAAAGATTATAATTATAAGGGGCTTTGCAAATATAAAGTTATCATTTTAGGGGGGAAGGGAAGTCTGGCACATGATATCATAAGATATTTCTAGAAGGAGGGGGGATTTGTCGTTTGATATCGATATCATTTTTCATCCAACCAAAATTTTCACTTTTTAAGTGCGTTCGTAATTATGTAAATACGTAGCACCTATTGTTGTCGCTCAGTCCGTCCGTCCGTCCGTCTGTCTGTCGGTCCGTCTGTCCGCCAGTCTGTCCGCACATAACAACGCAAAAACTACCCAACCGAATCGTTTGAAATTTAAAATACATAATTATAACATAATTTTGTCGAGTCATTTCAAATTTTATGACAATCAGATGTATGGATCAATTACAGGGACAATCAAAAGGATTGCGTTACATTACAGTCAATGGGGAAAAAAGGTTCAAATGCATTTTAATGGTTTGAAATTTAAAACATATAATTATTGCGTAATTTTATCGAGTCATTTCAAATGTTATGAAAGTCGGATGCATAGATCATTTACAGGGACAATCAAAAGTATTCCATTTCATTACGGTCAATGGAAAAAAAGTTTCAAATGCATTTTAATGATGTTACACTCATTCGAACATAATAGAATTGGTATGAATCTATGAAGTATATACTAAAATATGCATTCTGTACAATCTGTGATGCAAAGATTTTTTATTATTAAATTACAGGGCCACACAAAAGTATTCCACTACATAATGCTATACGGGGAAACATCGTTTGGGGAGTGTTTTAATTATATTCAACTATTTCACATTTTATGAATAAGATATACGTTGCTGAGGAGTAATTAAAATTATTTCCTGCATATTTACAGAAACACAAAGATTTCGACTACTATACTGTATCCGAAGTACGCTCTACTATATCATCAAGATCTGAATATTTTTAAAACTTCGTTATCGTACGAACGCACCTCATTTGCTACGCATCATGTGCAATTTCCAACTTGTTTATTTGTAACATGGTGCTTGTTTTAAAATAGTATGTTAGCTTTTTTTCAGTCTGTTATCTATAATTATGAAAATGCAAAGTTATTTTTAAAATCACTAAATTATTATAAAATTATCTAATTCTGAAATATGGAATACCTCAACATTTGACATTCCTATTCTTATGTCATATGTAATGTATGCATATATAATTACTGCTCTAGAAACTATATGTGAACTATATTTGTATTGAAGCTTGTATTTACTAATAAATAAAAGAGAAAGAGAAAAAATGTTTTCTACTTATTTTATTGATTAGAAATTCTATTCTACCCCGATATTCTAATTCGATTTCCAGTAACTGACAATTTTTTATGTTTTAGGAGTCATAGACCTCAAAAAACATGTTTATACAAAATGTCTGTCTGCCGTCCGTATATTGCCTATATACCATTGAAAAGAGCATGAAGTTATGCATAGAACTGAATCAAATTTGATGTACACGTTTTTGATTACAGGAAGCAGATCCTCCTTGAATTTGGAAATATTAGACCGGAAGAAGGCGCTGTCTTAACGATTTTTGTGCCACTTTCGTTATTTTAATTTTGAAAAGTGTATGAAGTTGTGCTTAGAATTTAACCTAATTTCATGTATATGTTTTTGGCTATGATCAGCAGGTCCTCCATGAATTTCAAAAAATTCTGCCGGAAAGGGGTGGTGGGATTGAGATTTCTGTGCTTGTAAATATTCTGTAGCAATTTCTTCCATCGTAATGATGGTTTATAAACCTTTTTTTCTCCAGGAACCGTGAAATTGTTTACTGACAAGTTTTGACGCATCATCATCTTTCATAAAATTCATTTACAAACGAGAATAATTTTACAAATGTGTCAAAAATAGCCAGTTTCAATTTCAGAAAAACTTTAAAATTGGAAACAACATTTTGACACGCCTGTAACAACTTCTTGCGATGAAAAAAATACATAAAAAATAAAAATTAACTAAAAATCCAATTCACATCGTACATATCTTACTGGAACAAGTTTTGACATATTCATCATCTTTTATAAAAATCATTTACAAACGAGAATAATTTTACAAATGTGTCAAAAAACAACCAGTTTCAATTTCAGAAAAACTTTAAAATTAGAAACAACATTTTGACATGCCTGTAACAACTTCTTGCGATGAATTATATATATATATATATAAAAGAAAATAAAAAATAAATAAAAATCCAATTCACATTGTACATATTTTTCTGCTGACAGTTTGATATGATGGATGTGAGATGTCACAGCCCCCACTTCCGGTAAGTGACGGGCTCGCAACTTCTCCCCCGTCTTCTAATATTTGACGGCAAAGGGAAGCTCAAAGTCACAAGGGGTGTCGGCCAAAAAGAATGCCCCATACGGAACGGCACTAATCTAAACACAGCTGGGAGGGCTAACGAGCTATAATCGAAATTGTGAAGACAGGCACGAGCCTCCACAACCGCCTGGGTTTACTTTGGGATTTCTGTGGGGTTCTTATTACTGGGTCACTGTGTTAGCTAATAAAAGAGGATCAAAAGTCAAACGCGTTACTCAACTCGTATTTCATGTCACGGATATTCATATTCGGACCGGAATTCATATTTAAGTTTGTTATTAATAGAATAATATGAAACAGCAAATCTATCTTCTGTTTTTTAACTTACAAGACATTTCGTTTATAGAGCCAGAACAGAGATCACCTCTTCAAGTTCACGGATGAAAATCTAAGATTAGTTAAATCTCGCTTTGTATGTTAAAAAGCTATCGGTCTGCCAAGTCCAAGTCATATCTTGGCGCGAAATACCTAAAAATCCTACTTTAATGGTAATGGTTGTGTTATAGGTTACCATTTTGTTTTCCTGCTCCCAATCCTCTATGTTTTCATAGTTTTGAGTGCAAAAAATCACAATGGACCCTTCGAATCAACCATTAAAATCGGGTTTTTAGATGTTTTCCACCAAGATATGACTTGGCAGATCGATTGCGATCGAGATTTAACTAATCCTAGATTTTCATCCGTGAAGACGATGAGGCGATTTTCTCTGCTTATTACACGTCTGATGTAATCCCTTCTTTGTGATCTATGTGAAATATACCAAAATGACTTCTGTGAAGAACGAAATACAATACTCCACCTTGATTTATTCACAAGACACGCAATGTTAACTTTAAAAAGCTCACCGTTTTGCTTGAAAGGTGACAAAGATACAGTAGCTGTTACAAATTAAAATATACATGTTATTTAAATTTCCTATTACTTTCGGCTCGCAATCCCGCGGCCGTCCAAGAACAGACTAAGTTTTTCGTTAAAGGAGTGTCAAATGATAAAAAATGGTCAAAAATGACCAAAATCCTTTTTTTTTTTTTTTTTTTTTTTTTTTTCAATTTTAAGAGTCTTTCTTCTCCTACCCCCTCTGTTTCCATACCCATTGCCCCCTTAAGGGCTCACATTTATCCTCATATTCCTGTAATCGAAAAAAAAACCTGTATTCTATAATTTCTTAAAGTTGTCTTTTTTTCTGCTCGTATGCATGTATGTAAATAGTACTTGGTACGAAATTTATATACACATACAATAGGTATGAATTTCAGTTTTAGTCACTTCAGTATAATTTACGAAAAATTTTAAGATAGAAGGGCAACCCCCCTAATAATGTTTGCCCCAGGACCCCCCACTGTCTAAGTCGGGCCCTGTTTCCATTTATCCAAATAGTCACTTCCTTTAAATGGGAGTCTATAAATAGTTCATTCAAAGTGACGTATTTGAATGAATGGAAGAACAATTACTAAAATTATTCCCTGACAATGGCCGCTGAATTGCATTCCGAAATTGCTGGGAAATTTAATGAAGCAAATTTTCTTTTGACTTTTCTGTGAAATTTACTTTTGTCGAGAATAGTCACTTTCCTTGCGGGAGAGCGATATAATCAAGCATTTAAAACTCAAATCTATGAACTAATTTGGACAATTTTTGAACCTCAAAAAGAAGTTAGTTTAGCCGTCTTACAGAGGTTGGCATGTCTTTTTAGTACTGTGGAAAAAGAATGCTCCCAGTGGAATGGCAGTAATCTAAAAACAGATCGAAGTCGGAAGTCTGCCATATTACACTTGAATTTGTACTATGTTAATTGTTAAAAGCGCATCACAAGTCAAACTTGTTACTCAACTCTCATATTCCATATCAAGGAAATTCACATCCACATTTTTTAATAATTGAATCGACCGAAATACAGTAAACTCTTAATTCAAAACTCTATTAGAAAAAATGTATGCATCAAATTTTGTTGATTTACTATTCTTAATATTTGATATGTATTACTTAAGCTTTATATTTACGCTGTTTTTTAAACTCTGAAATCCTGCTCAGTAACTGAAAAATTTCCTTCAACAGTTAACAGAACGTTTGTAAAAACTCAAGAACAATTTAGCATATTATTATTTTCCTCACATACATGTTCGTAGGTGTTCCCAGAAAACACACGTGAGAGAATTATCGAAAAAATTTTCTGGGGCCAACTATCAAACAAATTACGTTCGAAAAGGGGTAAAAATAATACAGAAGTAGCGAAAATACTTGACATACCACAAGTCGAAAAACATTTTAACTTACTATAACATCATATCAGACATATAGTCATATTGCCTTCAAACTACATATAGTTGACTCGGCCAACTCCCACAATTCACACTCTTGAAACGTTTATCCCTCAATATTCAAACTTCAAATAGAGAAATGTATTCCTTTTCTTTATCTACATATTTAAGTCAAATTTCATTGTTTTCTTGTTCTTTATATGTAATCTGAATTTATTATAGTTTTACATGCGTGATTTTTCCCACACTTTCAAGCTCTCCTAAAGAAATCCAAGAAAGTACTTTGACAATTAACGGCAGGTTTAAGGAAACTTTACAGCAGATTAAAACATTGTTGCTATTCCGGTCGCACAAAACACGTTATGGTTGTAAGCATTCACAGAATGTATACGAGAAAGTAAATAATTTTTATGCCAACTGCAAAAGCAAAATCACATCCAAAGTGTCTTAAAAATAATACAGAGACGACTAAAATACTTTACATACCCCAAATCATGCCGTAAAATATTTTACCATGCTATCCCATATCATGTCAGTCATATTGCTTTCAAACTGTATAAACTGGCACTGCCAACTCCCACAAACTCCTACTTTTGATACGTTTATCCCTCAATATTCAAACGTCAAGTAGAGGAATATAATCATTTTTGGTGATCTTCATATTTAAGTCAAATGTTATTGCTTTTTTTCTTCTTTAAATGTAAACGGAATCTATCATATTTTTACATTTATGATTTTCTCACACTTTCACGTTCTTTTTAAGAAATCCGAGAAAGTACTTTTACGGAAGGTTTAAGGAAACTTTACAACAATTTAAAACATTGTTGCTATTTTCGTTACATAAAACACATATTATGCTTGTAAGCGTTCGCAGAATGCATACAAGAAAAAAATATTAAATATATATATATTACTTTTGGTGCCAACTGCAAAAGCAAAATCATGTCCAAAGTGTGTTAAAAATAATCCAGAAACGACAAAAATACCTTTACATACTCCAAATCATGTTGTAAAATATTTTACCTTACTACCCCACATCCTGTCAGTCATATCGCCTTCAAACTACATAACTGGCACGGCCAACTCTCTCTAATTTCTACTCTTGAAATGTTTATCATTCAATACAACTTCAAGTAAAGAATTGCATTCATTTTTCTTGGTCTTCATAATTTAAGTCAAATTTCATTGCTTTCTTGTTCTTTATATGTAATCTGAATTTATTATATTTTTACATTCATGATTTTTCTCAACTTTTTAAGTTTTCCTTAAAAAATCCAAGAAAGTACTTTGACTATATTAACGGAAGTTTTGTGGTAACTTTACAACAATATAAAACATTGTTGCTTATTCCCTTCGCATAAAACACATACTATGATTGTAAGCATTCACAGAATGCATCGAGAAAAGAATACATACATTTGATGCCAACCCCAAAAGCAAAATCACATCCAAAGTGTGTTAAAAATAATTCAGAAGCAACTAAAATATCTTACATACTCTAAATCATGCCGTAAAACATTTTACCTTACTATCCCACATCATGTCAGTCATATTGCTTTCAAACTACATAATTGACACGGATAACTCCCGCAAACTCCTATCCTTAAAACGTTTATCCCTCAATATTCAAACTTCAAATAAAGAAATGTATTCATTTTTGTTGATCTTCATATTTATGTCAAATTACTTTCTTGTTCTTTATATGTAACTTAAATGTATTATATATTTATATTCGTGATTTTTCCCACACTTTCAAGTTTCCCTATGAAATCCGAGAAAGTACTTTGACTATTTACGGCAGGTTTATGGAAATTTTACAACAATTTAAAACATTGTTACTATTCCCGTCACATAAAACACATATTATGGTTGTAAGAAGCCCGTTCACAGAACGTATAAGAGAAAGGAATACATATATAAAAAATATGTTACTTTTAATGCCAACTGCAAAAGCAAAATCACGTCCAACAGTGTGTTAAAAATAATCCAAAAACGACTAAAATACCTTACATGCCCCAAATCATGCCGTAAAATATTTTACCTTACTACCCTACATCATGTCAGTCATATTGCCTTCAAACTACATAATTGGCACGGCCAACTCCCACAAACTCCTACTCTTGAATATTTCCTGTCCCTCAAAACGGCTGAAATCAGCGGAGAAAAGAAAAAAAAATGAAATAAAGAAAAATAACGGCAAAAATTCTTTCCGAAATACTCGATTTATCTAAACGATGGAGACCCGCCGACTCGCGAAACGCCTGGAATTCGCAGCGGGGCCCTTTTTAGAGGCAAAAGCCGCACCATTGTTGACATAGCTGTGGCGTCGTTAACGCAGTAGAAGGCCCCACCATTTGGGAGGGCCCCATTTCGAGAAAAAAGTCTCGTACCAGCACTACCGATAAGTGGATGAGTTTCCGAAGTTCTCAATGTGAAGATGAAGTGGTTGAAAGTTTATCAGAGGTAGATATCCGAGATACACGATGATATGTTTCAGTTTTAGACCATGTTACAGAACAAACATAGTGTCACAGGGAATTGTTACGATGAGAACGGTTTCAGATTGTTACTAGTAATCAAGATTATCCGCCTTGTACATAATCTTATTCATTTCTAACATAAATAAGTATCTGAATCGCACGTAACAGGTTATTAAATAATGAATTGTATATTTATAAGTCTCTTTAATTAGACAAATTTGACAGATTGCCGAGTTTTTATTAAGAATTGCAAATGTGCTTATTTTACGTGCAAACATACATTTATGAAGTGCGATTTAAATTTGCTGATTGTTTCAGCATTAAGATTAGCTATTTGTAGTCAATATTTATTTAAGTTTAGCTATCTATATTTATATATGTTTAATGAAAAATGTTTTTAATAAATGTAACATTATTTCAACTTAACGAGAAATACATTTAAAAATAATAATAATAATATTTTTTTTTTTTTTTCACATTAGCAAAATATTAAATTCACACATCGCACAAATCTATTGCTCAAAATTTTAATTTTAAAGTTATGATTCTAAAAATTTCATTAAAAGTCTTTAGAAAAAATGATGAAATGTTTCAAAATTTATCATTAACAATTAGCCGAGAATAATATGACATGATTTTGAACTAAGTTCTTGAAAAAACAAAGTACATAAGATTTTTTTAGGATGAGAATGGCTTGGCTCAATGCACCATTGTTGACATAGTTGTGGCGTCGTTAACGCAGTAGAAGGCCCCATTTCAAGAAAAAAGGCCTGGTTCCATCCAGCTCTACCGATAAATGGATGCGTTTCCGAAGTTCTCAATGAAGATGAAATAGTTGAAAGTTTATCAGAAGTAGATATCCGAAATACAGGATGATATGTTTCAATTTTAGACCATGTTACAGAACAAACATACTGTCACCGGGAATTGTTACGATGAGAACGGCTTCAGACTTCAGATCTCGGTTGCCTGTATGGCCCCTACTTTCATTTTAAAAACTTCGAGTTCACAGGAGAAATTCTGAAAGCGAAACTCTTACTTTAGATAATCACGAAACATTTTCCATTAAGTAAAAGTAACCGAAACAATACAGAATTTCTGGTGTGAATGTAAAATTTCAGATTTTAAAGATTTTAAAAAGAGGTCAAATCTGATAACTCAGCTTCAAATTGTTACATAGTCATAGCTGCCAACGTGCACGGATTTTTCCCATCACAAAAATTTTATGCAAAATTTTATTTAACCCCATCGCGACGAGAGTCTTTTACGAAATTTTTAACGTTTTGTCATCGGTTTTTAAAAACAGAAATCTGTTCTCTATTAAATCGAAGAAATGCTTCGATTAACGAACCTAAATTTTGCAGTGAAATTTTACTGGTAAGGATTCGTAAGCCTTTTTGCGGCACGTATACGTGTCGCTCGTCTCCAAGGGGTTAAAACAATCGCTGAAAACTACAATTTGTCCAAAGATGAAATAACACACAAATTTCTTTTTAATTTTAGTGGTGGGAAAAATCCGTATAAATTGAGAGCTATGCATAGTAATTAAGATTATCCGGCTAATACATAGTCGTATTCATGATTATCTAAACTAAATAAGTTACTTATACGTATGCCAGAGGTTATTAAATAATGATTTATATATTTATAAGTCTTTTCTAAATCAGGCAAATGTAACAGATTTGTCGAGTTGTCATTATGAGCCAATGTGCTTAATTTGAATGGAAACATTTATTTACGAAGAGCGACTTACCGGGTGTCCCAAAAATGACTGATGGATTTTAAAATTCAATAACGCAAACGGTGACAGCTATTTAAAAATTTTTTGCAGGAGGGTTATGTATAATGTCAGGAGTTTTTTACCGTAATTTTTTATTTTAGTTCGAATTTCAAACAATAGGGAGCGCTAATGGCAATTGAAGGCCAGGTGATCAGTGCTGAGTGAAGCCAGTTTCGGCGTCGACCTGGCCCTCAATTCCCATCAGCGCCACCTATGGTTTGAAATTCGAACTAAAATAAAAAATTACGGTAAAAAACTCCTGACATTATACATAACCCTCCTGTAAAAAATTTTTAAATAGCTGTCACCGTTTGCGTTATTGAATTTTAAAAACCATCAGTCATTTTTGGGACACCCGGTAAACGTTAATAGTTTCATAGACCAGAAGGCGGTAGCACAGACAATCACCTTTTTGAGTTCACGGATGAAAAGAGAGGATTAGTTAAATCTCGATTCGCACACTAAAATGTAATCGGTCTGCCAAGTCATATCTTGGTGGAAAACACCAATAAAAACCGATTTTAGCAATTGACTCATATAGGTTTAACATTGTGCTTTCCTGCACCCAAAGGATGAAAACATGGAGGATTGGGAACTGGAAAATATAACGGTAAACCTATAAGTCAACCACTAAAATCGGATTTTTAGATGTTTTCCACGAAGATATGAATTGGTAGACCGATTGCATTTTAAAATGCGAACTATATTTTCATACATGAATTGGATTAGATGATTGTCTGTGCTGCCATCTCCTGGCTTATCAGCATCAAGACTAACTGTTTGAAGTTAATATTTACATAAGTTTACGCTGTCCATAAGTGGAAACATTTTTTAGAATGTCGGGAAAGGTCAATAGTAAAATAAGTACGATGTCATCGTAAAAAGTCAGTCAATGACTTCTTTTTCTAATATCTCAAATACATATATAACGAATTTTAATCATGTTGGTGACTTACCAATAAAGATGAATTTTGAAGCATAATATTCTGAAACCTGAAAAGAAAAGAACAAAAGTTTTAGAAAAATTATAAATTTGCTATACAACTATGCAATAATTTTCATCAAGTCATAAACTTGCAATACAACTGCAACTGTACAATTATTTTCATCAAGAATTTTCAGTTGATTTTATCTGTGCGAATAAGATAAAATAACAGACAACAATAAATACCAACGGGCTTCTGTCAAAATTAGGATGTATTTCGTTTGTTTCAATAAATATAAACAGGATTAAGACTAGCTATTTGAAGTCAAACATTCTGGCGTTTTAGATATATTTATGAGAATTAGTAACAATTCTAATTTCTCAGAAAAATTTCACGGCATACTTTTCCATCAAGGAATATAGCACAGCAGTGTAAAAAGGAATGGTGATTGCAGTCGGGAAACATTCATGCATGCATGGTAGAAACATTTTTATTTATGTGTTTCAGTTGAGAGAAGGTTCAGTTAGCCAAGTGGTTTGTATGCTGGCGATAAATAAGTACGAGCATAAAGAATGATATTGATATTAGAATGAATATTTAAAAATGCGCAGTAAACATTAAAAAAAAAAAAAAAAAAAAAAAAAAAAAACAATTGTTATCAGAAAATTTCTAAAAATTAAAAATTGAATTTTTTTTTATAATTATCAGTAAAAAAAATTTTTTTTGGGGGGGGAGTACTCTGAAAACAAAAATTAAAAAACTTCTCAAATTAATGGGGGAAAATTGTTAATTTTGGCGGTTTATTTTACAAAAAAATATCTGCAATTTTTCTTTTTCTTTTTTTTTCTTTCTTTTTTCTTTCTTTCTTTCTTTTTTTCTTTTTTTTTTTTTTTTTTTTTTTTGGCAAAAACATAATTTGGTATTTTTTACAGAAAAAAGTTTTTTTTTTTTTTTTTTTTTTTTTTTTTCTTTTTTAATAAAAATTACATTTTTTTCTGTAAAAATTACATTATTTTTTTAAAACGGTGTATTTAATTTCCTAAAAAATAACAATTGGAAACTATGCTCTTGAGTATATCTCAATGATTAGTTTGAATGACAAATCATTTATTATGCCTATCACAACGATAAAGTAAGGGACTTGGACCGATATTCGCGGGTACGACATCAATGGGATCGGGAAGGGATGGCTGTATAAGGTTTCCATGTATCGTGACTCTAGTTCCCCTTACAAAAATTATATGGTTTAGGAGGCATTACCACTTCCTGAATTTTTCCCAATCCTTTTTGAATCACCTTGCATTTATGGAAATCGAAAATAATTTCTTTAACCCTTTATTTACTCACGGTACTTATATGCATCATTAAAATTACTTATTATAAAATTCTTTTGATAAGTATATTAGTTGTAATACTGTTTAGAATGAGTTACAGATACATTATTTTATTTTGTTTCAAAAGCATTATTCGTTACACAAAACAAAAATATTTTAAATAGGATGTTTTCTTTTGCTTTTGTATCTTTTCAGCTTTCTTGGCGCTGAGGGAGGAGGATGGAGATTTTTCAATTCGGAAATATTTCTATATTTATTATGTAAGAACATCATATTTATACATTTTATAATTCTACAAAATACTAAGAAAACAATTTAAAATAAAAGATATGAGTGGGATTATAAATATAGCACAAAATCTCTGTAAATTCAAATTTAATTAATCCTTCTAAATCCTTCAATCCTTCTAAAATCCTTCAAATATTTATTAAATGATTATGTAAATCGTTTAATTTTGTTTAAACAATTTACGTAAAATGCTTTAGAATGTAAAATTTTCATGAATTCATAATTCGGTAGATAAATGAAACTTTGTATCATCTTATCCATTTTTATATTCTAAGAGTTCAAACTGTCTTCCTACAGTTTCCTATTTTCTTGGGCAAGGTTCCCCATTCTCTGTCTCTCCTTTCTTTTTATAGCGTAACTCAACAATGAATTTACATGCATAATAGCTATAGAATTTTGAATGGCAAATAAAAAATGGGAGACAAAAACAATTCTAAAAGTAACTTCTCTAAAATTCGTTTTAACTTTTTTTCTTTTTACTTGCATAGCCTCTCAGATTTTAAGAACAAGATTTATAAAACGTGCTGAAAATCATGTAAATTTTTTTTTATACAATACCTTCCCATAGTGATAAAAAATGCCTGTAGGTTAAAAGAAGTAAATTAATGCATGTGCTAAATGGAGTATGGTTTTTACCACCCTATGAATTTGGGATTTTTAATTTAGTATGTAGTTTTTAAAGCTTAAATATTTTAATTAAAAAAATATGCTAATATGCTAGGTTCAGAATGTATTGTGACCCAAGTTCCCCAAATAAAATCAGTGTGATGTAGTGGGCATTACTACCTCTTAAATATTTCCTATCTTTTTTGAATCACCTTGCATCTATGGAAATGTAAAAAGACTTCTTTAAACGGAACATTTTACTTTAACTTATCCATTTTTATTCTAAGGGTTCAAAATGTCTTCCTATAGTTTCCTATTTTCTTGGGCAAATTACACCATTCTCTGTCTCTCCTTTCTTTTCATAGCGTAATTCAACTATGAATTTACATGCATAACAGCTATAAAATTTTAAATGGCAAAAAAAAAAAAAAAAAAAAAAAAGATGAGAGACAAAAACAATTTTCATAATAACGTCTCTTTACTTCATTTTAACTTTTTTTTTTTTCCTTGCATAGCCTCTCAGATTTTAAGAACAAGATTTATAAAAGGTACTGAAAATCATGTTCGCACACATTTTTTTTTCTGATTCACAAAAGACTTTCGCCCACCCACAGTGCTATATGTTACTTTTTTATAAAAAGTTAAAAAAAACTTTTTATAAAAGGGGGGGGGGGGAGAAAAACGGGGAAGGTTTCTTTCTTCTTCAACTAAAGTATTCCAGTATTCGATTTGAAAAAGTTTACGTTAAGTATTTTAACCGCTTCCCACGTAGTACGTGCGTGCGTAGTACGCAACGTGTTTTTACTAATCATGATTTGTTTGTACCAAATACGGGTAAAAAACCTCCAATCATAATTTATTATTCTAACCGGTAAAGTTTCATTGTAAATTTCGTATTATTTAATCCGGACATTTAATCAACTGTATAATCTATACGGTATCAGAATTACTGTATACTATTACACCAAGATCTGAATATTTTTAAAGCTTCCTTATAGTACGAACGCACCTCATTTGCAACAATTTCCAACTTCTTTTAAATTGACGTGATAATTTATTTTTGCAAAACCAACAGATTATTCTTTTTTTACTTGCACACTACCAGTGGCGTATTCAGCGGCTGGGCTGATGGGACTGCAGTCCCCTTTGAAATTCGCAGAAAACAAAGTTTAATGACAAAAATTTATCAAAATGAAATGAAATCTGATAAAATAGAACTTAAAAGGGATCAGAAAAATATTACGTTTTAGACAGGTTTTCTATAAAGAAAGTTTATTTCAAAGAGACCACAAAATAGCCATTTCAGACAAGTTTCATGTTATGCACGGGCTCTGTTTACGCGCCATAAAAAATATACTAGTAATTAAGACAGAAACCTGCTTAAAATGAAATTTTTTTTGCAGTCCTATGCGATTCCATCTTATTAGGTTTGACTGTATTATGTATGCGTTATCTGCTATGATAAAAACCTGTTTAAAGTGTTTCTAGTGATTTTCTCTTGGGAACTTTTACCATACATACACTGTAAAAAAAATTCAAGAGGTTACTAAAAATTTTTTAGTAAATTTGTATTCCACAGAATTTTTTGGTAACCATTACAAACTTTTTTTTTGCAAGCGAAACAAGCATTTCTTTTGTAAACTGAACAAAAGAACTTTTTGTATAACTAACTTAAAAATTTTTAGTATGAGCCACCAAGCAAATTTTAGTAATAGCTCCAAAATTATTTTTAATAACCATTACGTGGGCTCAAAGGGCAGGAGCTTCCTTCGAGCTGCATTCAGACTTCTGGAGCGGAAGATTTTCGGCAAAACCGAAATAGACGACATTGCTACGGCTCCGTCAGGATATTCATAATCCCTTTATTAACGAGTACTTTCGGGGATTCATACATTCGGGGTGTATTCGGCGGTGGCCAGTATCGAACCCGGGACCTTTCAGCCTGGAGTCCGTTACAATAACCACTATGCTATCAAGGCCACACCAAGTGAGTTTTAGTAATAGCTATTAAAAATATAAAATTATTAACTCGATTCGCTGCTAACTTTTTTCTAGTAATTCTTACAGATTTTCTTGTAACCGACTAAGATTACTAGAATTTTTTTAGTAATTACAAGGATCACTGAAGTTTTTTTAGTAGATCGACACTTTTTTTTTACAGTGTATATCAGCCTCCTCCAAAATGATAAGTCTAGATACACCATTGCACACTGCAAAAAAAAAAAAAAAAAAAAAAAAAAAAAAAAAAGCGTTTAGCTGATTTTTTAAAATGATTTTACTATTTAAATCGTAACGTCAAAAGTTAAAGGTGCTCTTAAATTAAAAAGGGCAACTTTGTGACACATGCTTTAATTTATTTTTATTCAGAAATTCATGAAAATAGCAGGTTTTGTTATTCAGAAACTGTCTAATTGCACTCAATTTTTTTTTTTTTTTTTTTTTTTTTTTTTTTTTTTAACATAATAGATCTTTTATAGCAAGCCTTCAAAGTTGACGTTTTTGAGCTCATTTCCCGATGAAAGCAAAAAAACCGGTCGAAAAGCAGGAGAAAAACGGGTGATCACGTGATGGAAATAACTTATAACTCAGTAGGTAATTTAATGATCATAAAATGGAAAATTGATTTCGATTCGAAATCGCTTCCATAGTTAAGCATTCCAATTTTATATATCTTTCCGTTAAAAAAAGAATTTGTAAATGTGTCAAAACGTTTTGCGCTTATTGAGCGGAGCAGTTAGGACACAAGCCGTATAAAGCTGAAATTGTTCGTCACGTTAATTCTTTAGAATCAGCATTAAACACATATTCCAATCTGTTGAAATAAAGAGGAAATGCGTGGCGTATACTTATATTTTTGAAGTACTTTCCTATTGTTTTCCGTCACACACGTAATGTTTTCACGGTCCGTCAAAGATAATGACAGTTACATTATAATGATTTGGATCGTCAAATACATGACAAATGATATAAATTTTTTTAGCCATCAATTATTGATTGTGGATGACATGCTTTTCATATTTTTCGCATTTATCAAAGTAATCTTCGACGATATTAATTTTATGCTCGGTGAAGTGTTCTATTGTATATAAACAAAATTCGGATTTCAATCATAATATATATCTATGAAAATCATGTCATTCACAATCAAAAATTGATAAATACATTGATAGATAAAAGGAAAGAGAAAAAAATGTGCGTCAGTATAGATTATGGAACATTTTCAACACATTTATAATATAGTAATACAACTTCAATGTTTAAAAATGTGAAAGATTATGCCTAAATAACCATTTTTAAAAAAGCATAGTAAATTTTTTAATCCAGCTTCAGCAATAACCATTTGCAGCTTGAAAAAAAAAAATATTTTGTGCAATTTTGAATATGATCTATAAATTTATATATACACTATATGGTCATTAATGACCGGACACCAGTGATTTAAGATGTTTTATTAAATATCTAGTAAAATACACGAGGAATTATTCCTTAATTCCAGGTGTGTAAACAAAATAGAACAGGTCACGTATTTCTGAGAATTTTTCTTTTTCCGAAATATCTTAGGAGACCGTCAACAAATTGAAAAATGGCGAAAATCTTTTGGATGACCCGGTCAAAATTAATGTAGCAAAAGCGTTCAAACTGCAGATTATGATTAAGTGGCTTATTGTAATAAACTGTGTTAGTTTTTATGAGGATAGCATGCATACTCGTAACACTATTTTTCTGAAATACATGAATACAAAATGTATTACAATTATATTGTATATTAAATTCAGTAATAAGGAAATAATACTCATCCACCTTAAATTAAAAAAGATGCAATCACTACGGCAACCTAGAATTATTATCTGTCATGAGATATCACTAAATTAATTACGTATAATAGGTTCCAGTATAAAACCACGATGGCGACTCAGAATCATTAGCTATTGTCTGATATCATCGAATTAATTATGTATGATAGGATTTAATAGTACAAAGAAATCTTTTATTAATATATTTGTAAGTTTCGATTCGGTTTTCATAAACTATAAAATGACTCGATGAAATTCAGCAACGCTTATAAACATTAAATTTCAAAGCATTCATTAATGTAGTTTTTGTGGGATTATATGAGGACAGACCAAACGGTGACTATATGTGCTATGTATTTATATAGTTACAGACGTAACTAATAACAAATCATACAACATTTTCTGCACATTTTTCGATAAATAATACACATAAATTAAATGCAATACATAAAAAAGCTTTCATAATATTTGTTTCTGCATACTATGTAATTTTACTGTTTGCTATAGCTAACAATGTTGAAAAAGAAAAAAATTAGCTGAGGGATAATTAACTCATTCGAAAACTCTGGGCATATCCAATAGGTTATTTTCTTTTTTTTAAAAAATGACTGATTACGCCTAATGATTCTAAAATGCTTCAGAAGGTTCAAAATTAATGACTCTTATTTGAAATAAATAGGAACATCCGTAAGTATGTTTTAAAAGGGCGACACTTGTCTGACATCAACTGTTACAAGTGGTTCAAAGTGGAAATAATTCGTGAGGAAACAGAGATGCAAACGAACAAGCGTCAGATTAACTAATTTGTATTCTTCAATTACTGAAGCTGAGCATCACAAGGTAAATAAAAAATAAATAGAAATTGGTACAAACTATTTCAGTATAACAGGACAATAAATGACAACACGTAAATTTTATTGTTATTATTATATTATTATGATTATTATTATTATTACTATTATTATTATAAAAGAAAAATCATTTATCTTGCGGGAAATAAATTAATCAAATATTAGTGTGTTGTCCCATATAAAGCTTTTTTTGAAATCTCCCCCCTTTCTAAAATGGTAGTATATTTTATTAATAAATGTTTTTCAGGTAAATCAAAAATTCTAGTGTGTAAAATAGAATTACAAATATCTCGGCAACTAATTATCCGATCGTCTTCGTTGTGTATGCAAAATTTATGCTTCTTTATTGTCTTTTAGATTATCTTCTTAAAATAAAGAAAATCGAAAAAAATTATCTTTCTTTCATCAGAACAAATAATTCGAGAGTCCGAAAAAAAAAAAAAATAGTTTCGGATAATCCTGGTTACTGACATTAAATAGGCTTCTTCTCATTACCCATTATTACATACTAAGTATACACCATATTTCAAGTATCTATCTTAATTTGTTCGAGAGAAGAACGTTTAAAGACAGACAGACGGATAGACAGACACACAGACACATAGACGGCATTTTTTTATTTTTTTTTTTCTAAAAATGTGTATTTTGGAATCTCCAGAGTGTAAAACATGGAAACCTGTCAATTTTTTATTATTTTATTCTATTTATTTATTTATTGTTTTAGATTTTCAAAATGATTGCAAGACTTACCCTATAGTACGAATGATGGGTAAGTAATAAATCATGCAACTTTTTCTGCATATTTTTTTTTTTTTTTTTTTTTTTTTTTGACAAATAAGATATATAAATTAAATGCAATATATAAAACTTTTTTCATAATATTCGTTTCTGCATACTATGTAATTTTACAGGTTGTTATATTTAACACTATAGAAAAATATAGAAATTAGCTGAAAATTAATTAACTCATTCAAAAACTCTCGTTTTTTTTTTTTTTTTTTTTTTTTATGACTGATTACGCCTAATGATTTTAAAATACTTTAGAAGGTTCAAAATTAATTACACTTATTTGAAATAAATAGGCATATTCGTAAGTATGTTTTAAAAGGCGACACTTGTCCGACATCGGCTGCTACGAGTGGTTCAAAGTGGAAAAATTCGTAGGAAAACGGAGATGCAATAGTTTGTTTTTAGTATTATTGCTATATACTTTTTATTTTTTGCTTTTTAAATTGGCAGTATTTCTGTTTAATTATTATTTTTTAGGAGAACCAGTGACTTTTCAAGAAAAAAGTTAATCAAATACAACTTGCATGTTTACAGTATTATTTGCATGCATTTTTCAATTACGGTTTCTCTATTAAATTATTATTATTATTAAAGAAAAATTGATTGTCCGCAATATAAATAAAACCATTACTACTTTGTTCTTAATATTATATCCATGCATTCTTTTATATCGTCCCTATTTTAAACAACAGTATTTCTGCACCAAAAATTATCAAATACTGTACTATATTAAAGTAGTGTATCATCAAATAGTATTATCAAATACTATAATATCTTAAAGTAGTGTATCATCAAACAGTATTATCAAAGTAGTGTATTATCAAATACTATACTATATTAAAGTAGTGCGAATGCACTATAAAATTGTTGCCTACGGCAGCCCTGTACTAGCCGCTATTTTTTATTCTATCTCGCACCACATTTTTAAAACAAATATTTTTACATATGCTTTCACAACATCTGTAAAAGAAATATACTGCAACGTATATATACATAGCTACCGCTAAAATTATACAGAGATTTTCCATTTAATTAATAATAAGATTTCGACGATTAAAGACAATATTTACTATAAAAATTTTGTGATAAAAAAAATGCGTAAAAGTTGGCAGCTATATATATTTTATAAATAGTAGTGTAAATAAAATATAAAAATTGTTGCCAATGAAAAATCCTACATTTGCGCTAAATTAAAAAATATATATGTACTATCATAAATAATTAATTGTATATACAAAAGAAAAATATTTTTATAAACAAAATATTTCTTTATGTATTCATTAATAAAAATCGTATCGATTGACATTCGAATATTTAAAAGCCATGCATGAATTTTTAAAGTGAAAACTTTTATTTCTATTTTTCTTCCAATCAAATATTTCCAGCCTTAATTTAATAAACTGATACTTTGTTTCAGTTTATCATATCACTTTAATCTGTAATAAAACATTCTAGAGAGCGCGAATAATACAACTGGATTGTTTTTGTAAGGGATATCATTTCCTGAATTCCTGAGAGAGATATCTGAAATCCCTCTCAGCGTCAAATATTTAGTGACGCGAAATTCGGTCGAAATTTATTCATTCATTCATTCATATAAAACGGGATTACGGCGTCCTTTTCTTCCATCCACAATCACATTATGCTGTTGCTAGGCGCTTAGTCCAGAAAGCCACCGCAGTGCCATCTGTCGGATATAATATTGTGAGTTTGAGAAAATTATACAAACTGGTTTGACATTTAACGTTGGCATTAAAGTAGAATAAAATTTTAAAGCAATAGTTTCAGTGGGAATTAATGTGGAGATTTGGAATTTTTTTTTTTATGCCTGGTTCTTAATGGAATTTCACTGGTTGTTTTTCAAAAAGCATAATGTAATAGTATTTTTGAATTTGCTTCAGTTTTTCGAAACGCTTTATGGCAATTTTAAATTTCTGCTAGCTGCTAACTTTTAAAATCTTGATCTTAAGTATTAATTGAAAATGCCTTATCCACTTCGTAACGTTTCTCTTTTACAGAATTTGTGATATTTCATCATCGGTTTTTCTAAACAGAATTTTTATTTTAATTAAATCGCGAAAAAGCTATCGGAGATGTGGGGCATAGGTCCCGGGCTCTTCGGCAAAAAGTCTTCGTATTGTCGAGTCACAAGAGCCTGACTAGCAAGTTTCTGTGCCCCGGGCACTTTGTTTTTCATGTCCCTTTTGATTGGTTAATTTACTGATTCTATTTATATATATACATATATATATATTTAAAACGTCAATTTTAATTAAATTTCCTGGAAGGTTAAAATTCGGTTCCAGAAATAATAGTAATAATCTATCACTTATTGAAATGTGCTTTTAAACATATATTAAGATATATTTTTGTCATTTCATTTTATTACTATCTCAAATATCACATTTGATTCCACAAAAAATGATTTTGATATTAGAAATTTAGATGATATTGGGATAAATTTCGTGCTCAGGGCACAGGCACCAGGTGCCCGTGCGATAATCAGGTCCTGGTCGTCACTCTGGTTGAGATAAAATTTACAGTAAAAAATAACTGGTAGGAATAATCAAGGATTCTGAGCATATTATTTGTTACGCTCGTCTCCAAGGGGTTAAAAGGTATTATTTGATATTAAGGGTGTATTCGGGGGGGGGGGGATGATTTTCCACCTTCAACAGCTCGAAATTTTCCGATACATTTTCAGACTTATTTTTAAAAGTAGAAACATGAAACTTGCTGAGGTGATTTTTGAACTGATATATAAGATGCCGTGTGATGTTATGTTTCGCTGAATTAATTAGAATTTGATTTATAAACAATTATTTTCTCAGTTCGATCATTTTTTTCGTTCCCAGATTTTCAAATTCGGAAATTTCTGTTCAAATTAACAATTTTGACAGCATTTTTTGCAATATTCTCTACATTTACCAAAAAAATCGATAAACGCGGTACATTATATAGTTTCTAAAAAATGAGTTTGAACGTTTGGGGCATTTGAGAGCAAAAATGAGTTTAAATATAAATTTGAAAAAAAAAAGTAGTTTTGATCGGAATACACCCTTAACATACAGAATAATTTTCCATGAGATACAATTAAATGTTTTGTCCAGACAAAACATCCAATAATTTTTAATCATAGCGTACCCAATTTTCATTGTTCTTCTTATTTATTTCATTATTATTCATTTTTCTCCTTAGAATACAATTTATTTTGACAATGACCATGTGTTTTAATTCTCCGACTAACAACCCTAAATCCCGAATAGCTGAAATGTTTTGCTTCCATGTTTATCTTTCTTTTAATTCAGTTTGTAGCCATATTCATGATATCATGACAGTAAGGTGTCTTTATGGGTGATTCTACGATAAGAGGTAATTTGTACGGCAATCCGTTTAAAACAGATTTTTTTTTCTATATGTTGCTATTTTTTGCAATGAATCGCACCATCTTAATATACTTTATTAAATAACATCACGATTGAATGCCTAATTTAAACACATTTTTCTGAAATTTCTGACTAAGTCTAAAAAAGTCTCTCCCATGGCATGTCCCCTTGCCGATTTCAATTTAACTTTGAAACAATACATATATTTTTTCCGTCAGATGCTTAGCTAAAGTATGTTTAATTGGAATTTGAGTAATTATACTTACGTAACATAAAATAAAAAATAAAATAATTTTGTTAATTTCAAATAATTTTTAAAATTAACTTTTGTCCCGCTTTTTTTTGTGTATCTACCCTGTCAAATTTCGTTCCGCTGAAACAAATATAAATTCAAGGATGGCTATATCGGAAGTAGCACTTAAGGACATCTATAGGCTTAAAGTTAGCAATACTAAACGCGCAAGCCATTTAAGCGTCGCCATTTTTAGTTGTTGCTTCGCGACCGTGCGGTGTAGTGGTTTCGCACGGTGATCGTGTATCTCCCCTGGTAAATCATAAAACTTATAATATTCATTTAATTCAATTGCATTTACTGCCCTAATTAAACAATACGGTAATAATTAAAGTGAAATACACAATTAACCCAAAAACTAATTCAGTCAGTTAAAAAATTTGAATTTACATGAAAATGTCTCTCCCCTGCCGTATTTCCCCTGGCAAGATAACTGCCAGGGGAGCTAGTCACTGACCAGAAAAAGTTATGAAATATGTATAAAGTGACTTGCCCTTATATGAAAAAGTAAATAAACGGGACAAAAATCATAATTTAAAGGTTTTTGATCAAACTCAAACTTTTTCCTTTGGCCGAATTCTCTATGTTTTTGAACCTCTTATCGTAGAATCACCCTTATAAGGAAAAACATGTGAGAATATAATTTAATAAAATTGCAACTTTATTAAAACATGATAGCTTGACTTAAAATTCCCATCTTTCACCATCTGTCGACCCTTCAAAATAAAACAAACAAATCGCACAATTTTACAAAAATATTGAGTCCACCCGATATTTTTGAGCTAAACCAATATTTTTCAAAAGTTGGCGCCACTGTACAGGGTGATACTAAAATTTATGGTAAAAAGTTTAAGGGTTGGTACAGGGTACTGTAAATCATTTATTGTACAGGAATGTATGGTCGCAAGTGACACCAGGTACAAACACGAGGTACAAACACCAGGACGCATATTTGGCCATTTTCTTATTTCAAAATTTCTCATTAATTCCAGAAAATTTCTATACTTTTTTTTTTTTTTTTTAAACAGCCATTTCATGATTGCACAAAGAAAAAAAAATCTTGCGCTGTACAATATGCCTGTGCCAATCCTTATAGTTTAAGCCATGAATACCCTTATAGTTTGTACCATGAATTTAAAATCAACCTGCATATGCTTGAAATTAATTTCCAAGAAAAGAAATATAATAATAATAATAATAATAATAATAATAATAATAATAATAAAGAAAGAGAAAGAAGGAGAAAAATTAGAACATTCAATCAAAAAGGTTTGCTTGGATAAAAAATATCGCACAAATTATTTTTATAACTTCCTTTGTTGGAAGGCGGTTAATAAAGCGAAATAAAATATAGTCTTTCACTTTCTTTAATAACGAATTAATTGTTTCATCGATTTCCTGAAACAAAACTAAAACATCCGTAGGCGCAATCACACTATCGATCGATAGAAGCGCTTAACAATCGATATTACCGATAGTGTAATTGAGAATTGGCTGTCTAAAAATGGGTGAAAAGAAAGAAACTTAGAGGGAAATTTTACTTCAAATAACAGAGAAATCCAATTTAATTAATTTAAATATTATTTCTTATTTTCATCAGTTATTTAAAGAAAAAAAAATGTGAATAAATTAAGAAAACATGTTGTAATTAGGTTTTCTGAAAAATATTTTAATTCTGAGAAGAAAAAATCGCGGGTATCAGAATAATTATTTCTTTTTATCATCTTGGGGGATGTATATTTATTGCATTATCAACTTTTGTTACTTTTTGGACCTCTATCCCTTACGATATCATACATTATCATTTCTCGAACCCTCTTTCTAATGATACCATTACCAGTGCCTAAACATTCTTTTTTTTAAACTATTTTTTCTTTATTACTTTCTTCTATTTTTACAAAAAAGTATTGGATTCGTGAATTTTTTCGAAATCAGGTTTTGGATGGAATTACATGTTTTAGGGGTCAGAGAACCGAAAAGCATGTTTTTATAAAATGTCTGTCTGCGATTCTGTCTGTGTGTGACAAAAATTTGTGGGCGCTCTATCTCAAGAACTAATGCTATGAATTTCACAAAACTTTACATTCTGTTAGACTTTGATATGAATTAGATCTAATAAAATTTTGTTGTATATTGCTCGACAGGTGGTGCTGCTATGCTGCATTATTCACAATTTTTACAATAGCCATATCTCAAAAACTAGTGCATGGATTTTCATAAAACTTTAGCTTTAGTTAGTACTTGATATAACATGGTGTTGATTACGTTTTGATGCAAATAGCTCACTCAACAGGTGGTGCCGCCATGGTGCATTATTCGTGATTATCGCAATCGCTCTATTTCAAAAACTAATGCACGGAATTTAATAAAACTTTGGATTCTGAGAGACCTTGATATAAAATAGGTTTCGTTAGTTTTTGGTGTATGTCGGTCAACAGATGGTGCTGCTTTTTCTGTACTATTTATAATTTTCTCAATAGTCATATCTCATGAATAAATGCATGGATTTTCGTAAAACTTTATATTTAGTTAGTATTTAATATAACACGGGGATGATTACGTTTTGGTGCAAATCGCTCAACAGGTAGCGTTGCTATAGTGTATTATTCGTGATTATCACAATAGCTCTATTTTAAGAACTAATGCACGAAATTTTCTAAAACATCAGATTTAGTTATTACCTAATATAGATTAGTGTTGTTCACTTTTTTTTGTAAATTGCTCTTCAAATGGAGCAGCTATGCTGCATTTTTCAAGATTTCGCAATAAATGTATCTCAAGAACTAATGCGCGGATTTTTATCAAACATCAGATTCAGTTAGTACCTGATGGAAAATTGATCCTCATTAGTTTTTGGATTATCACCCAACATAGAACGCTGTTATGCAGATTTTTTAAAAAAGTTTTTGCAATAGCTCTATCTTAAAAAATAGCGCACGGATTTTTATCAAACTTCAGATTCAGTTATAAGTTGGCCTAAGTTGTAGCTGACTAGATGTTGGTTTAAAAAACCTAACCGGTGGCGCTGCTATGCTATTTTTAGGAAGCATTGACATGCATAAGATAGAGAAAAGTTTTGGGATTGCCACATTTGACTAGGTTGTTTTTTCTTTGTATACGTTTGCAATAATATATAAGTTTGATTATACGTTTTTTATTCGCACATTTTATCGATTTAATTGAAAAGAAGTTAATAAAATATCCCTTTAATATATGATATAACATTACATCAAATGTCACTTTAACGGTCTCATTTATACGGGTCTCATACGAGGACAGTTGCCAGTGGCGCCAACTTGGTGCACTCAAAAAAAGTTGCGTACACTAGACAGTCTGAAAATGTCATTCAAGTTTTATAAGAATACTAGCGGCCTTCGCTTGCTACGATGGTCGGCTTAGACGGACAGACGGGCATTAAATAGTTTGATAGTTTATTAATTAAGGGCATTAAATAGTTTAATTTATTTATTTATTTATGCCTAAGTGGGACAAGATCACCAGATCGCTAGGATCCGGTGTAGACCCTATTTGTCCCACCCGGAATGTTCCCCGGCATGTGGGGATTCATTACAATAACTTCAACAAAAAAAAAAAAAAAAAAAAAAAAAAAAACATAAAATACATAATATACAGGCTGTATACAACATCAACACAGTGGTATGCGCGCCGGAGACCTGCTCCATCGCGACAAGTGGCGCTACGACTGCCAAAAGCTCAACAAAGGCTCTAACGCGACAGCGGGCAGTCTTAGGAGAGAACGGTTAAGTGGTAAGATTGGCCAGGTCCATAAGGAAGTGATAAATTTGTGCCAATTGACGGAGTAGTTTTGGGCGGGTTAAGATATTTGTGAGCCAGGTATCTGGGCGGGAATAAGGGTTCTTAAGGTGCCAGGCCTCTGTGAGTGTGCAGAAGAAATAGTAGTGGTCTGGAGACCCTATGGCCCCACACTCACAGAGGTCCGTATCTGAGCGTTTAAAATAATTTAGGTATGTTCTGAATGGACCATGGCCGGAGAGGAATGCTGATGTGGGAGGGGAGAAAGCTAAGAGATTGTATGAGACTTTTGGGATAAGGGAATAGGTGTGCCTGCCTTTGCTTGAGGCATCCCAGTAGAGTTGCCAGTCAGAAAGAATGTTTCTTTTGAGGAAGTGGCGAACATGAGACGGGGGAACAGGAAGGGGGATATCTATGTTTGGACGTGAGGTGGCCTCCTTGGCCAGTGCGTCAGCTAGCTCATTGCCAGCTATGCCGATGTGAGCGGTGACATGGCCGAGAGAGACCCTATGGACGAGAGTTTTTAAGATAACTTTTATCTTAAGCACTAAAGGGTGTTTAGTTCTATGGGCGAATATTTCTTGTAGGCTTGAAAGGCTGTCACTATAAAGGTGAAAAAAAGTAGTATGAGGATAGAGAACAATCCATTCCAAAGCCCGCAGGATTGCGAAGAGTTCTGCTTGGAACACCGAATTGTTATCTCCAATCCTGCAAGCCCACTGATGAATAACAACACTGTCTTTGAAAACACAGAAGGATGATGCTACTCCCGTCTCCGTGTGTGAACCATCGGTGAAAATGGCTGGATTTTTCGAGGGGCTGTAAGAATGCTTATTAACATTAACTTGAAGATAGGATGTCTCATCCGCCGGATGCATAGTCCAGCTGTGGACTTTTCTTTGTAAGAGCAAGTTAGGGAAAAGTGCTGACTGTGTTGGTTCGTGTTCTAAGTGTAATATTCTGTTTTTCTGAAATTCGTAAGCGAGTGTTAAGTGTATGGGTGGAATGCCAGTAAGTACTGTAAGTGCATCCGTTGAGATAGTTCTATAACCTCTAACCATTTGCAGAAGGAATATGCGCTGGATAGAGGCAAGTTTTTGCTTAGCCACTTTGGTTAGCGAACCTCCCCAAACGCCCACACAGTAAAAGATGATGCGTTCAATGATTATGTGGTACCATGTTTTTAACATATTGGGCTTGATGCCCCATGTTTTTGATGTTAATTTACAGGAATTATGGTAGTAATTTAAAAGTTTAATTTTTAGTGCTTTGATATGTGGAATCCAGCTCTGATGTTTATCAATAATTACACCTAATAATTTAAGAGTATGAACGTGGTGGACGCTAACCCCATTGACTCGCATCACGGGCTTGCGTTTGAGTTCTCTTGGTTTAATGAAGGTTAAAGCTTGGGATTTTCCGGGTGAAAGCTGGAGATGAAGGCGAGCCAACAGCTGGCAAAAAGCAGGGAGAGCTCTCGCCGCTTGCAGTTCGAGATCCAGACGACGACGGCCCGAAAAAACAAAGTTGAAGTCATCTGCGAAGGAGTAAAGATTGAAGCCTAATTTCTCCAATTCTTTTAGCAAGACATTGGCAATAAGCAGCCAAAGGATTGGGCCCAAGCACGAACCTTGGGGGCAACCCTTTTCTAATGGGTGAACTGAAGTTCCTGAACCCCAGTTGATAAGAATGCTACGAAATTTAAGATATGTTGCAATGGTTCCAGCTATGTTTCTCGGGCAGCCGATTTCACGTAATTGTAATAAGATGTCCCGCCACTCTACATTGTCGAAAGCACCTTTAATATCTAAGGAGACAAGAGTTGTGTAATTTCCTTCAGCTATGCTATGAGCACAGGAGGTAAGAATTGCAAACAAAGCCTTTTCACATGATCTGCCTTCTCTGAATCCGTATTGTCTGTGATGAAGTAAGTTATTAGATTCAAGAAAGTGGTTAAGCCGAAATACAAGTAATTTTTCTAATAATTTGCCTAAGGATGGTAGTAGGCAGATTGGGCGGTAAGAAGAAGGTTCTGAGGAGTCTTTCCCTTGCTTCAGGAAATATACTACTTCCCCTTGTCTCAGAGTGAGCGGGAAGTAATGGTGAGTGAGACAGAGATTAGCCCAACGCGTAAAAATTTTGGGAATTACATGGAAAGTTAATTTCAGAATTTTAAAGTCTATACAGTCCGGACCTGGAGCTTTTTTGTCATTAAACGTACGTAGCGCGGTTGCTACCTCAGCTTTTGAAAAGGGTTTGTCGGGGGGTGCATCAAAAGTAATGTCAGAATTATCTCCTGGCGGATATGAGGAGGGGCCAAAAAGATGTTTGGTGAGGTGCTCCATGTTTTCCTGCCTAGATGATCGGCTGGGTGGCAGTTCGAGCTTAATTTCATCAGGAGTGAAAAACTTTCCTGTGAAAAATTTTTGAGCTGTTCCGAAAGGGTCTGTTTGATTTGTGCAGAACTTTTGCCAGGCAGCATTTCTCGCATCCAGTACACTGCGCTTATATTTAGCGGAGAGAAGACGATAATTGGCGCTGAGATTGCGATAGTAATCCGTGTTAACATCTTCTGTTAGTCTGAGTCTTTTTAGTTTCCTCCTCAGTGCCGTGAGGTGATTACGCTTAGTCCTAAGATCGGAGGTCCAAAACGAGAATGACTGCTGCCTCCGAGTGTTCTTTAATCTAAAGGACGCTTTGGCTGCTGTTTTCATGGTTTCTAATAAATTAATGGTAAAGTCGTTTAATTGAGTGGTATTTGTAACGTCCTTTAGGTGTTGATTCAGGATTGGTTTGTGAGTTTTAATAACATGCGAGAATTTACGGAAGTTACCTCTTGCAGTATTGAATCTTCTTTGTGAAGTGTATAAGGGTGTTATTTCGAAAGAAAATCTTATATAATTATGATCTGAGTCATTGTGGACATCTTCAACTTGCCATTGCCGAATTTTCGGTAGTGTTGGGGGATTTACCAGAGTGTGGTCTGGAAAACCCTCAGCTATTTTCTCTCCTTTGCTGTTATATTTTTGAAATGTAGGTATAGTGTTGTCGATATTGGCAATGACAAGATTTTGAGCAACAATATGTTCGATGAGGCATTCTCCACGGTCATTTTCGTAGTCATATCCCCAGAGTGGAGATGTAGCATTGAAATCACCACCGCAAATGAAGAAATGCCTCTGTGTAATGAGGTGTTGCCACTCTTCGAGGGTTTCCTCGAAATCTGATTTTGGTGCTGCATAAGTCGAGCCAATTATGAGTTTTCCCTCCTTAGCAGTAACTGTGACAAAAGCGCAATGTGTGCCTGTGTAAAGATGTGAATAAATAAGGCTATGTATTAAATACTTTAATACTATTAAAATGCATACCAAACAATGTCTCAATATAGAAGTATGCAATGGAATACTTTTGTGTGGCCTTGCAAATCAATAAGAAATATTATTTGCACCCCAGATTGTACAGAATGTACATTATAGTATATACTTCATAGATGCATATCAATTTTATTATGTTCGAAAGATTGTAAGACCATTAAAATGTACTTGAAACTTTTTTCTGCATTGACCGTAATGTATCAGAATCCTTTTGATTGTCCCTGTAATTGAACTATGCATCTGATTTTCATAAAATTTGAAATGACTCGACAAAATTATCTAATAATTATATATTTTAAGTTTCAAACTATTTGGTAGGGTAGTTTTTGAGGTCTTATATGCGAACAAACGGACGGACAGACAGAGGAATGGGCAACTCGGGATCCCGGGATTTTCCCCCTTCAATTCAAAACAAACGCGACATTTATCCGTTTCCGGGATCACAAGACATTGCGTCACATACATACATATGGTCGGATTTTAATAGTGTAGATTTTTCAATTTAAACTAAATAATTTGGTAACTATTATTTTTAAACAATTTAATATTGGTAGAGGTCAAAATGATTGCTCACGTTTCGTTGCGTGTTAGTAATTTTAACAAAGAAAAAAAACACCTTTCAATTTTGACAATGGTATCATTGGAAATAAGTAAACTTCTTATTAAAATTTTAAATATTTCATATTTCTTCTCTATATTACAGCTGGTATAAATAAAATAAATAAAATATTCTTTTGTTTTGGTTTTCCAAAAAACGCATTTGGAACGTTCTTGCAAAGTTAATACATAGCTGCCAACTCTTCCAATTCTTTGGCCCGGAAAAATTTAATAGAAATTTTTGCCTTATTTAATCGGCAGATTATGGCGATTTGAAATGGTAAAATTTACTAAATAAGTTTTCCGGGCCAAAAAAGTGGAAGATGTCGGCAGCTATGTTAATAAATGTGTCATTTCATAAATTTTAAGCACATAAGTATAGCGGTCAAATTCTCGCTCCGAGTAATTGACTTACCATCATTAGATATACCATTTATATTCAAATGCGTAATCTAATTTAAGCATTTTAAATATTTACCACAGCTTACTGTAAATGTTCCTTAGTGGTTAAATTTATCTAATATAACATGAATTGAATATGCACAATTGTAATTTATAGGCGGGATATTATTCCGGATATTAGAGTATTACCGGTAATGGGAATAATGCATCTCGTATAAAGGATATTCCATTAAACTGAATATACACTACATAAATGGCAAAATACTATTGATAATAATTCAAACATGATATTTTATGCCTTTGATAGTATGGTTGCAATCAGTGGCGCCAACTTATATGAGCCCATGGGGCCCGAGCCCACCCAATAACTTTGAATCATAGCGTACCCAATTTTCATTGTTCCAGTTATTTATTTCATTATTATTTCATTATTAATTTTACTTCTTATAATAAAATTTATTTTGCCAGTGGCTATGTGTTTTAAGGGTGTATTTCGATTCAAACTGCTTATTTACCGATTTATTTTTGAATTCATTTTTGCTCTCAAATACACCAAACTTTCAAAATCTCTTACTTGAAAAGTGCACAAGGTGCCGTGTTTGTCGATTCTTTGATAAATGCAGAAAATATTGTAAAAAAAGCAATCAAAAACGGCATTTCGAACGATTTTTCCCAAGCGGGAGATCTGGGAACGAAAAAAAGGAGTCATACTGATAAGGTAATTGTTTATAACTCAAATTCTAATGAATTGAGCGTAAAAAGACATCACACGGCACCTCATACGCCTCTTCCAGAATTCCCTCAGCAAGTTTCATGTGTTTACTTTTAAAAATGTGCCTGAAATTGTATCGGAAAATTTCGAGTTGTTGAAGGTGGAAAAGCGTTTTTTCGAATACACCCTTAATTCTCCGACTAACATCCATAAATCCCAAATGACTGAAATATTTTGCTTCCATGTTTAACTTTCTTCTAATTCAATTTATAGTCATGTTTATGATATCATGACATTACAATAAACATATGTGTCTTTATAAGGAAAAACGCATGAGAATATAATTTAATAAAATTGCAACTTTATTAAAACATGATAGCTTGATTTAAAATTCTCATCTTTCACCATCTGTCAACCCTATCAAAGAAAAACATACTGGTCGCAGCATTTTACAAAAATATTTTTGAGACCACCCAATATTTTTGAGCCAACCCAATATTTTTGAGCCAACCCAATATTTTTGAGCCAACCCAATATTTTTTAAAAGTTGGCGCCACGAGTTGCAACTATTACGGTAAATACGGCAGTGCGGCACAATGAGCAGTCATGGAAGAAAATTCAGTAATTGATATCTACCGAATATTTTTGATACTGAGTTTTTATTGACATGGCTGATAACGGGGACTATTTTTATATTTTATTGCACCACTATTTTTTTAAAAAAAGAGATTTTGTAGTATATTTCTCTTTCGCATTTTTAATCTTTCGGATTTTTAAAAAAAGAAATTTTGTAGTATATTTCACTTGCGCATTTTTATTCTTTCGGATTTTTAAAAAAATAAATTTTGTAGTATATTTCACTTGCGCATTTTTATTCTTTCGCATTTTTAAAAAAGGAATTTTGTTGTATATTTATCTTGCACGAGCTATTAAAGTGTGTGAAAGACTTTTGCATTAAAAAGTTGATGCAAGATAGAGAATTAAAAAATAATCGCCTGTGGCAGCCCTGTATTGAGTAAAGATCTTCTAAATGAGTGGCAAACAGAATACAGGGTTAAGCCAGTGACAACGAACTAGGGGCACTCGTGTCTATTGTGGCACATATAGGGTGTATCTGAAAAAATGGACAAAACTTTATGGTAATGATAGAACGCAGCTATACCAGCAAATTTCATCACGGAATGTATCGTCGGAACGCAAACGGTGAGAAGTTAAAAGGTACTTTTTCACTGTTCCAGGGCGATGGATCGATAATTGGGGCACACAGGATTAAGCTTTGCAGGGGGCTAGCTATTTTAGAAGTCTATATTTTCACTTAAAAAAAAGAAAATGCTCAAAAATGAATACATCGATGTGCTCATACTGAATTGAATATGTTTGGATCAAAAATGATCACATTGCTTTCTCAATTGTGAAACATCACATGTTATCAAATCCATACTAATGATAATTTTGTACCCTCTAATGGTTTATTTCAGCGGTTCCCAATCTATGGGTTGCGACCCACTGGTGGGCCATGGTGGTTGTTTTGGTGGGTCGCGGATCAATCGAGGTTTGTCATCAAAATATATTTTTTATTTCATCTGTTTAAAAATATATGACAATTTCAACAGGAAATGATATTTCAAGAACAAATCCCTCCTAGAATTACATATGAACAGAATATCTAGAAATATTTAATTCAGCTTTAAGGTCCTTGGTGAAATACAACAGTTCGTGCGTATGAAAACATGCTTTTTCTACTTTGCTGCTTTTGAAAGACAAGTGTTGAGACAAAGTGCGAGTTAATATATGTTCCCCCAGTACGAGAAATCTCAGTGATTATAAAATTATGTTTTCATAATAATTAGACATATTTTTCGCTTTCTTTGCAGTTTGTGCATTGTTAGGATGAGCGAAGCGAATCCTCTACTAGTCCACTCAAATTACAATTTGTCGTACGCTTTACAAAAAAACTATTCAATATTTTAACTTCAAATTAAACACAAATATAAATTATGATCTGTAGATTTGCAGAATATAATTTTTTTTACAGAAAAACGTTAAAAAAATTATTATTTTAATTAATTTATTTTACATGCATTTCCAATACGGACGCATTTTAGCAAATAAATAAAAAATGAAACGCGTATTTTTCAGAAAAATAAGTTTAAATCATGGAGTAAATAATTATAGATAGAATCATGATTAATTTATTAAATAAAACGTGTTTTCATTATCCCGCAAAATCGTTTGCACAGATGACACTTAAACATTTTAAAAGGCTGTGTATTATGGATTTTTTTTTTTTTTTTTTTTTTTTGTAAACTGGCAACAAAATAATTGTAAACAAATAAAATTAATTCTTAAATTTGTTATATAAATGAAAAATTAAAAGATCTGCGTGAAGTTGTTGGTTCAAGCTCTTTATAAATATTTTTGCGAAGGTCGTATTGTGGCTAAATAATATCGACTCATTAATCAGAAGGATTTTATAGAAAAATAAAATTATAATAAGTTCGCAAACACAACAATAATTATTCGTGAAAACGTCACTGCGAGAATGAGAGAGCGCTTCGTTAAAAGGTAATTCCATTAATTGAGTTGCCATTCACAGAAAGTAAAAAGTTCTCCCACGCGGAGAGAATTACAGCAATTCTCATACGCTAACATGTATAAAAACGAAGAAATTAAAATAAAATGTTTTACAGTTAAAAATTCATAGTATCAACGAAAGCAGATTTCAAATGTTTTTTCCAGAAAATAGGATTTTGAACAAGTAACTTTCTTCAAGCTTTCTTCAAATATATTATTCTAAAATAGCTATCAAAGATTATCGGATGTTGATTACAAAGATTGGAAACATGCATATTTCAAACAATTAAAAAACGCCAGTGGCTACTTGAAATTGTAAAAACATCTTTAAAAGAACTTTTAGTTGAAAATTAAAAAAAAAATTGTAAAAGTTTGCTTCGAAAATATCTTATTATGCCAGTTTTACATCATAAATAAAAAATTAAAATGCGCCAAAACATAAAATAACGTTTTTGTTTAATAAAGATGCAAAAATAATAAAAAAAAAAATATTGTTACTTTCAAATATCTGTTTTATAAAATAATGCTTCGCGAATCCAAACAAAGCATGGCTTTTGCTAGTTATTTTTTAATTACTATTCACTTACGCAAACTGAGATTACCAATTCTTTTTTTTTTTTTTTTTTTTTTTTTTTGATAATGCATCTTTCGTACGAAAATTTGAGTTTTTCATAGGATAGGATACAGATCGTAAGATAGAGAGATCGTATAGAGATCGTAAAATAAATAGCTATACTGATGTACAACTTTATCATATGTGGGGCGCATTTTTTTAGCATCCGATGCTATTTCTTTCAGACAAGCTAAAAATGTCGTGTCATCAACCCTGAATTTTCTAGTCAACCGATTTTGATAATTATTTTTTTAAATGAAAGCTATTTATTTGTAGTTGTGCCCATTTTAATTATTTTTTAATTTATTTCCATTTTTGTATTTTATTTTTAATTTTAAAGGCTTTTTCATGACATTTCTTCAAAATGGTGGCAACACAGTTTAGCTTTTCTCTCGATAATAAAAATTTATTTTCTAAAATGATTGCGTATAATTATGCACTAATTGAGTTAAAAAAATATATATTTACTGAGAAATAATATTAATAACGTAAATAAAATGACAGAAAATAATTTATGATAAAAATTAATGTCTAAATCAAAATAAGAGAAATTTCAAATGAGGAAAATTATGTCATACAGCAACCAGATAAAAGGAAATTACAATATTATTATGGATGCCTTTTTCATAAACAGTAACTTTTAAAGAACATTTGAAGAGAAAATGACGTCACTATTTAAAACATCGTATTTTTACTCATAACGATATTAGGTACTACTCTGTTATCCCGTCGACCAATTTCGCCAAATTATACAAATCGCCACATTAATAGCCAAATTATACATATTGACATAATTTGTATTTTAAATAACGAAAAAATAAATAATTAGTAGAATATTAATAAAAATATTAATAAAAAGTCGAAATAAAAATCACTTAATGACATTTTAAACACATGAATCGTATTTAATGTCATTGAATGTGACATTCACGATCATCCATTATTGGCATTTAATCTTATAGTTTGGCGATAATTTTTTGGTCGATGGAATAACCTAGTAGTACCTGATATTATTTTTCTTTTTTTTTAAATAAAGCTATTTTTCTGTGAGTGCATATAAAATAAAATTTCTGGATTTCGCCGGCACTCCTATTACAATTTTAACTGTAGATGTGCGAATATTTGAATGCAAAATTGTAACTGGCAAATTTGAAATTTACTTTGTAAATATATATTTATTATATATTGATTCAATAATGTAATTACTTTTGCTTTTTTTTTTTTAAACCAAATCGATCGGGTCTTTTGAACATTTCATTCGTCGAATTCGACGGGATTCCATTCGTTTTATTGTTAAATTGCATTTCCTTTTACTCAGTCTATAAAAAAGCGTTTAAACTAAAGAAAAAATCCGTTTTTGATGAATCTAGTCAATGAAGAAGTAGCACGTCAAACTGTATCTCTTTATTATTCCGCAATTCCAATGTCTCAGAGAGAAATTGCTATTCAATTGGGTATTTCACGCTGTTCTGTTTGCAATTATATTGATAAACACAAGAAAAATGAAGTTAGTTCATTGCAATCTAAACGGGGTCGCCCTTCTAAAAAACTTCTATCGATTTTTTTTTTTTCTAATCGGAGGCGAAACTGAATTCTGCAATGGTAGAATCTACATTCATCTTGTTTTTTTTTTTTTTTTTTTTTTTTTTGGAAAGGTGGGTCGCCAATTTGTTCTTTAAATGAAAAATGGGTCGCGAAATTTTTTTTTTATTGAAAGATGGGTCGCATACTGAGAGAGTTTGGGAACCGCTGGTTTATTTCATTCATGGTAGCATAAAATATGATTATCAATGTAAATATTAACTTATACAATCTAGTTTGAAATAATTTAAAAGAGCTTGCAAATAGTGCTCTTTCCATAAAAATATTCGATTTGGATATTTTGCTAATAATTTTTGTTATTTTTCTTAATAAACAATCAATTAAACTTTTATTAACCATTTGAAAAATGGTTGTTGTTTTCGGGAGAATGGACCCGATGATGTTACCACTTTTGAATGATGTTACCACTTTTGAATGATGTGGTCACTTTTGAATTTAAATTAATTTCTTTACTTTTAGAAGAGTTTTTATTTGAATTTAAATTAAATTCTTTACTTTTAGAAGAATTTTTATTTGAATAGTAAATTAAAATGGTTAAAATCATTGTAATAAAGGAGAAAACTAACAAATTTAAAAATGGGTAGACGGAAATTAACAGATACGGAAAAAGCCGAAGCCAAAGAAATGAATGAACGTGAATATCGCATTCAATGATATTAAACACAGTCAACATGTATAAGTTGCTTATTAGTTTGGCGATTCGTATCATTTGGCGAAATTGGTCGACGGGATAACTGAGTAATACTGTATTTGGTTTGGCGCAAAAACGTCTTTCAATGCAGAAAATGATAAAATCAAAAGATTATTGAGCCGCTGAAAACCAATTACGTGTTGAAAGGCGATCACGAAAAAGGAAGCAATTTAATGCCGAACCGATTAATTGTAAAACATCATGTCGCCAGGGCGACCAATCCACTAGCCATGGCGTTTTACTATCGGTCGGTTCTAACCAGGAAAATTTGAGTGCCAATAGTGATTCTAACAAGCCGGAAAATGTTATAGCTATTACTCTTGATTTTCCACCACCTAAAAAGAAAACTAAAAAGCAATCGGCTTGGGAAAAACTGGGAAAAAACTTTTTTGATTCGATGTCTGATGGACCCATTCACAGATGCATGTGCTGCGATCGATTTTGGTTTAAAACCTCCATCACCAAAATTCTGCTCTGTAAAATCAAACAATATATGCCAAAGTCTTACAAGTATAACAGTATATGCCAAAGCTGTATTTTAATAATGATTACTTTTGCACCAACAATGTTAAATAGTTTGAAATGTTTCTTTCGTCGCCAACTTTTATGCTTGGCGACAATAGAGTGATATAACTTAAACGAACCGTACCTTCAAATTGCAGCATGTATAAAGTCATTTATAGCAGTGGCACGGATAATACACAATAAAACAACTGGTATTTAGCTTAAAATGATAGATGAATGTATCGAGTGAAACATTTTTCAAATGGTTGGGGTAATTTCTTAAATTACAATTATTTTTTTTGTTAATAATTTTGAGCAAGAAATAAATGCTAGTATATTTTTACTTTAATTTATGAGTTAAGGGGGCAGTTCATAGCGATTTACGTTGGAATACAACCATGGAATCAAAAATGAGTACATGTGTTTCTCACTTTTGAGTACATTTGGATCGGAGCTATTTTGAGTATGTGAAGTACTTAAAATTGAGTACTTTTTACTCAATTTTGAAAACCCATTTTTTCCAGTGTTCCTGATCGGAATGTAAGACGAGCTTGGTCTGATTTTCTTTTTCTTTAACATTGGCTTCAAAATAGATGAGCTGGGTCGAACACAGACATATATATATTTTTTTCAGCTGATTGATAGTGAGAGAAGATTATATGATGACGGGGTAGGGGGGTGGAGATAGTCAGGGAAATCTGAGTGAAGGTCTCTGAAAATTTTTGATAGAGCTAATTCTGAAAGCCTAAACCTCTTTGATAAATAAAAAGAAAATTTTACTTTAAGTGGTGAATACTAAAAATACTAATCTTTCAAATTTCATAAGAAAATTTAGTAAGTAAGAAAAAAAAAAAATGTGGAAAGATTTATGCATTTCAAAATTTTCATTTTGCAGGATCGTTTAAAAATTATAAAAATAAACTTTCATAATTTTATAAAATTTTAAATAGTTAGTCCAGTCTTGTGGTTTGGGAGGGGCTTCAGAACCCTTAGCTCCCCTCGTGAGTGCGCCAATAAGATAGACAGAGGTGATCATATAACTTGGCCACCAAGATCGCCGGATCACTCCTGTTTGAACTTTTCCTTGTGGGGCCGTATGAAAAGCCTAATCTACGAGTGCCCCATTGAAACCGATATGGGTCAAGTCGCCAAAATTGGAGTTGCTGCTGGCGATATTCGGGAAATGCCTGGTGTCCTTGTAAATGTGTGTCAAACCCTGTCCCGCAAGTGTGACGGAAGATCTTCTGAGCATTTTCTTTGAGCATGTACATTTATTACTCTCCTGTTATTAAAATGTTTTCTGGAGTATCTGTTTTCATTCTTGTATTAATGCTTTAACTGCGACAGTGGAAAACTACCTTTTAGCTTTTCACCGCTTGCTTTCCGACCATACATTCTCTGGCAAAATTTGCTCGCGTTCTATCCCCTCCTTTAAAGTTTCACCTACTTTTTCAGATAGACCCAGTATAACAATTTCTCTGGGATGCGAAACCTTAATTTTTGATAATTATTATATAGATACATTTCATTTTTCATTTCAAATCTTCTAACAACTTTTTAGTCACCATGTATATTAATTATATTCCGCTGTTCATGCATTTTCCTTAAATAATAATCTAATAATTCTCTTCAATTTCCGAATTTTTCTCTCCTTTTAACCTAGTAGAATATTAATGCGGTATCCTTAATCATTTCTCCTTAGGAGAAACTGATTGTGATTACCTCATGTATGAAAGTGAAGTACTTTTAGCATATATTTATCCAAACTAACTCTCGAAATTAAATACTTTATTATACTTGTTAGAGTTAAAAATGTGAAACAGAGGTCAAACTCATTTGCTCTGTCAAATCAAGGTGTTTCATTACGTTACGACAGCCCATCTATTCAAATGCAACTTTACTCTCGATTTTCACTTACGCAGAGGTGAGTTTAAAAGCATTCGAGTTCATTTTACGGTTCTCTGTATAAATCCTTCTTCACCCTTCTCTGTTGGGTACTAAAGTTAAGCTGAGTTTGAAAAGAACGCTTTCCTTGTTTGCATAATTCACATAGGTCGACAGGGTTTACTCTCTCGGAGCTCTTGCTGTGATGAATTGAGACATGTTTGCTTACAGTTGCCACGGGATGAATTGTAAATATTGCTGTAATGTGAAATAAATCAACAAAACTCGAATTTTCTCGGAAGTGAAGCATGAAGATATTTGCGGAGTAGGTTGTGATTATGGGTTTCATTTTAGTGCAGATCGTAAACAGCGATAGAAATTTAATTAGATTATTTTAAGTGGTTCTTAAACTAATTAATATTTAAAAATATTCATTTTACATGTTACTTTTTCAAATAAGCGTCAAATAAGTACTTTTAAACATTTATGAAAAGTATTTAAACTTAAATGAGCTTTTTTAGATATTTTCAAAGGATTTTCTTTCTTTCTTTCTAACCGATGACCAGGCGGGCGGGTAACAGGGCGGGTAACCGAATAGTTTTTCGCGTAGCAGTAATAAATCTGATTTCTTCGCTTCGCCTGCCATCATTTCTGAAGTACTCGCTTATCGTTTGAGCATATTTTGTTTCGCCTGTTAATTAAGGGTGTTGTCAACTGCTCCGCTCAACAAGCGCAAAACGTTTTGACACATTTACAAATTTATTTTTTAAGAGAAAGATATAAAATTGGAATGCCTATGACTATGGCTATGGAATGCCTATGACTATGGCTATGGAATGCCTATGACTATTCGAATTGAGCTTAGTTTTCCATTTTATGATAATTAAATTATCTAACGAGTTCTGAGCTATTTCGATCACATGATCACCCGTTTTTTTTTCTGCTTTTCGACTGTTTTTTCTGCTTTCGTCGGGAAATGTGCTCAAAAACGTCCCTTCCAAGAACACCCAAGAACACGCTCAAGAACACCCTTTTAAGAGTGTTCTTAAATCAAAAAGGGCAACTTTGTGGCATTTAATTTATTTAATTTATTTAATTTATTTTTGTTCAGAAATGCATGAAAAGAGCAGATGATGTTATTCAGAAAACGTCTAATTGCACTCAATTTTCTGCTTTTTTAGAAACACAATCGATCTTTCATAACAAGCCTTCAAAGTAGGCGTTTTTGAGCACATTTCCTGACAAAAGCAGAAAAGCAGGAGTAAAACGGGTGATCATGAGCATCGAAATAACTCAGATCTGGATAGGCAATTTAATTATCATAAAATGGAAAATTCAGCTCGATTCGAAATCGCTTCCATAGTCAGGCATTCCAATTTTATATCTTTCTGTTAAAAAATGAATTTGTAAATACGTCAAAATGTTTTGCACTTGTTCAGCGGAGCAGTTGAGATGCAAATGGCTACTCAAGTTGGTCTCGTCATTTAAGCCGCTATTAGATACACCAACATTCCGTAAGACTTTTGAGCCAACACTGGATTTCCTCCAACTTATTGCGAAATATCCTTCCAACATCCAGTTTAATAGCAAACTGCAATGTCTCCACAACTTTTTCCCACAAGTTCAAGAAAGTCTGGCCTAGGTTAGATTTTTCATCCAACATCGAATGTTTCAACGAATCAGAGATAAGAGATTGGGACGAGTAGGCGATAAATATTAACGCCTGGCACTAGTAGAAACTGGTTTTTCGGCTTTTTCTCCAATTTTTTCAAAGACAAAAGTAACCTTTTTCTCTATTTGAACGGGAAAATGTTGGAGTTAAAATCGTCTGAAAAGTTTGTCTCGCCTAAAAGTCCGTGAATCAGAAGCTTGATCAGATGATGAGACCTTCACCTGGCAAGGCACCTTCCAGAGGTATAATTCACATGTAACTTGGAGGACTTTGTCCCCACGACGGATTTTAGATGCACCAAAGGCTATGAATTCAGGAAGTGGATCAGAGAAACATTCCTCCCTCCTTCAGTACTAACTGATAAATGAAGATCTTTACATTACAATTACAGTTTCATAGCAAATGTTCGAAAAACAGCCGCATCGTTTCCTAATTAAAACTAATCAGATGTGCAGAGATAGCAGTTCCAAAATCGTCTTCTATCTTATGCATACTAAGACATCATAAAAAATACAGCATAGCAGTACCACCGATTAGGTGGTTTGAACCAAAATCTAGCTAGCAACATCTTATGTCAACTTATAATTGAATATAAAGTTTAATGAAAATCTGTGCATTAGTTTTTGAGGTAGAACTATTGCAAAATCTAAAAAAAAAAAAAAAAAAAAAAAAAAAAAAAAAAAAAAAAAAAAAAAAACCTGCATAACAACGTTATATGTTGTGTAATGTACACCGAAACCTAACCAGAATCAATTTTTTTATCAGGTACTAACTGAATCTGAAGTTTGATGAAAATCCATGCATTAGTTCTTGCGAAGGGTAAGAGAAATGAAGGAGAATTCTTGAGAGAAATTTAATACGGGTAATGAGTTGTGTTTTCGACAGTATTTTAGCTTTAATTCGAGGAGAAATTTTTTTTTTTTTTTTTTTTTTTCAGATAAACAAAGGAACATTTATTTTCGAGCATTTACCTGCCACATGGTAATTGTGAGTCAAGTCAGACATAGCTCTAAAGTCGCCGAATTAAATCTCACTTTTGAAAACTAAAGTTCTTAAAGTTCTTGGCTCTTTAAGGGTGTATTCGAAAAAACGCTTTTCCACCTTCAACAGCTCGAAACTTTCCGATGCAATTTCAGACAAATTTTTAAAAGTAGAAACACCAAACTTGCTGAGTGGATTCTTGAAGGGATGTATGAGGTGTCTTTTTACGCTCAATTCATTAGAATTTGAGTTATAAACAATTACCTTACCAGCATGACACTTTTTTTCGTTCCCATATCTCCCGCTTCGGAAAAATCGGCTCGAAATGCCGCTTTTGATTGCTTTTTTTACAATATTTTCTGCATTTATCAAAGAATCGACCTTCACGGCACCTTGTGTGCTTTCCAAATAAGAGATTTTGAAAGTTTGGTGCATTTGAGAGCAAAAATGAATTTAAAAATAAATCGGAAAATAAGCAGTTTGAATCGAAATATACCCTTAAAAGACTGTAACCATTACTTTCTAAAAACTGTTCCATCGAATCCCTCATTTGTGGCCACGCACTTACTACTGGGACAGTTTTAATGACTGAAATTAAGCATTTTGTAATCTGTAATGTACTATTTTTTGAACTTTTTATTGTAACTATTCATCTTCAACATTACATCTGATCACTTTGCAACCCACTTTTCAAACGATTACACTTCAGAGTGTTCTTAAATCAAAAAGGGCAACTTTGTGACATAAGTTTTAATTTATTTCTGTTCGAAAATGCATGGATCTACCAGGTGTTGTTGTTCACAAACTATCTAATCGCACTCCGTTTTCTTTTCTTTTTTTCCTTTTCTTTTTTTTCTTTTTCTTTTTTTCTTTTTTTTTTTTTTTGTAAACGCAATAGATTTTTCAAAAGAGCCGTCAAAATAAGTGTTTTGAATGACATTCCCTGATGAAAGGGGAAAAAAAACTGTCAATCGACGAGAGAAAAAAGCGTGATCACATGATCAAAATTATACTTTAACTCAATAGGTAATTTAATTATCATAAAATGGAAAACTCGGATCGATTCCAAATCGTTTCTATAGACAGGTCTTCCAATATTAGAAGATAATCTTTCCGTTAAAAAATGAATTTGTAAATGTGTCAAAACGCTTTGCGCTTGTTGAGCAGAGCAGTTGAGAATAGCCCTAACCCTTTACGGCACGGGCTAATTTTGTTGTAAAATGAGTAATTATCGATTGGCACCGGAATTTGCAAAAGACTTTTTTAGTTCTTAATGAACTAAATTAAGCTTAATTTAAGCTTTCGTTGTAAAAGCAAAATTTTACTAAAATATTATTGGTGCCGATTGCTAGTTTGGAGTTAAAATTAGGTATCCCGGACCGGGCACAATGTGTCTGAAAGGGTTAACCCCTTGCGGGGCGGTGGTTTCACAGATTACCACTTAATTTTAATTCCTAAACACCACACTAGGCACCGGAATTTTGTTTAAGAAAATTAAGGTTTATTGAATGCGTGAAATATTGCGTTTTCTTATTTATAAATGAAGTTGTTTTCAAATTCGGGTGTCAGTCGTTAATTTAACACTTTAGCAATGAATTTGCCCTGCGCCGCAAAGGGTTAAAGAAGTTTGTGCGTATTATGTTAATACAAAGGATGCAAAGGGTTTGTGTGTCCGATAACATTTTGGCTTTAGTTCGATGGAGGGGGGAAAAAGTAACCTTCTGTTTTTCGGATAAACATAGGAACACCTACTTTCGAAAATTCGCTGCGACAGACGATGATTGTGAGTCACGTCAGACGACATCCATTCAAAGTCGCTGAATCACATGGTTTAAAACTAAAGTTGTAAAAAAAATGTCCTAGACGCTTTAGAAGATTGTAGCCGCCATCTGCTAAATACAGTAACAGCGAGCGCAACATCGGTGGAAAAAAAAAAAAAAAAAAAAAAAAAAAATGAGGGGGTTGTCTACTAAGAGGAACAGCGCTAAATAAGAAATAAATAGATAAAACAAGATGGGGACAAACTAAAAATAAGTATTTTGGCTAGTGGGTGACAAGGGGTGCTTGAACTGATCGACGTCACAACAGCGTCACCGGCGAGACATTTGGTTTACTCATGGAATATTGTTTTATTTTTACAGGCGGTCCTTTTGTTCTTTTATCAGACGACATTTGCGTGGAATCTTTGAATGAAAAAAATAAAGGAAGATCATAAAATGTACCTGCATGACTTGTTCGTAAGTGAGATGCGATAAACTTTAGTTGCGTGGCTTGAATGTGTAACGAGATGATACATCTGGGCCGAAAATGGTGCTAAATTATAATTTGAGATTAATTCGGAAAAAAAAAAAAAAAATTGAATTTGGTTCCAAGAAAATACTTATGTGTTAATCCATTCCTTGCTACAGTGCGATAAAGAAAAAAAAAATATACTAAAATAACCATTATTGACATTAATCTATATATTTAAAACACCTGGCTGTTTTTTTAGTCATCAGCCCTGACTTTTCTACTGGCCCGATTTTGATAATTATTTTTTTAAATGAAAGCTGTTCATGTGTAGATGTGCCCATTATGGCTAATTTTTAATTTATTTCCATTTTTATATTTTATTTTTAATTTTAAAAGCCTTTTCGCAACATTTCCTCAAAACAGTGGCAACAGGTTAAGCTTTTCTCACTATAATAGACATTTATTTTCTTTTATTACTTTCCACCAATTAGGAGAATGTAACTGATGTCATATTAGAAAAAAAAAAAAAAAAGAATAAAACCTGTGATTTGCCGGTATTACGATCTTTCTATTTTACATAATATCAAAAATTAATTACAATCATTTCGTTATATTAAGTTATTATTTAAAATAAAAATAAATAAAACGTTTTCTACATTTCAATAACAAACACAAAATTTTTATTATTTTTGTTTGTTTGTTTGTTTATTGAACAACATACATCTGACTTGTGTGCTCGACATGAAGCCTGCTTATAAGCCATCGTCAATTTACAGGGACAAGATAGCACACAAGGAAATATTACAACACAAGAGAAGTACAACCAGGAGCTCCACACAAAGTGTGCGTGCAATGGAGCCAGTGGGATTCGAACCCACAACCTCACGATTAGCGGCGGGATGTCTTAACCACTCAGCCACGGAGGCCCTTTTATTCTTTTTAATAACAAAGATATCGTTTTTCTTTTCGTTGTCATGGCAATAAAACTAATTATGACAAGTTCATGGAGACTACAAACTAATAAATTAAATTTATTGCAAGTGCTGTAAATGTGTATTGGGTTGGTTATGCAGTTTTAGTAACTCCCTGTTTCTGTAATAATTAAAATGTTTTGTTGATATTACAAATACGAGGTGGAACCCGTCGAAATTCTACGAAAGGAAATATTTTAAAAAGAACAGTTTCATTGACTTATAATAAATCTAGAAAATTAGTTACAGTAAAAAATACATTTTATATTGGTCAGTCTAACTCTGAAACAATATTATTTTAAGCTAATATTAATAAAATATTATAAAACACAATTATCCAAATTATTAAACGAAATATAACCTAAATTCACGGGATTTTTTAACAGACTTTTTAAAATAGTATACGCATTTTAATTTCCTTTCTTTTTCTTTTTCTTTTTTTTTTTTTTTTTTTTTTTCAATTTTATGGGAAAATGCAGTGATTCTGTTGCCACAATTACAAAATTGGTACTAAACAAAGAACAAAACAAAGCATAGTTCAAAACTGCATTAAGTTTTCGACTCTTTGGTCATGATTTAAAATATTTAAATTGTTAAAAAATATGCGATTAAGACCAGAAGAATCTGAATTTTCGGAATTTTTGCTTAAAATAGGTAATGGAGAAATTCTTGCATGAATGAAGAATTCTCTGGAGACTCAAATAAAGTATGTTTACCACCGTCTATTATAGCAGAAAATGACATCGTATCCGAAATTTTTGGAAAAGGATTTTCATTTTCAGATAGTATCACCAAATTGGCTAAAGTTTCAATTCCAGCCCCGGAAAACGATCATTGCAGTGAAATTAACCATAAAGTTATTAACCTTATATCTCGCACATCCAGAACATACATGAGTAGAAATAATTTAATAACTGAAAGTGAAAAAGGAAATCCTCCAACTTCCAACGGAATTTTTAAATAGCTTAGAATTAAGTGGATTGCCTCCACACATTCTGAGATTAAAAATCGAAGCAATTCGATTAATATTACTAAGAAATTTAAGTCCTCACGAAAGTCTTTTAAAAGGGACCAGGTAAATTGTACGAAACATGTACGATAATTTTTTGGATCTAGCAGTTACTACTGGCGAGGGAGTTGCAAAAAAAGTTTTGATTCCAAGAATGGATTTAATGCCATCAGATACAACTCTTCCCTTTTCATTTAGAAGGTTTTCATTATTCGTGTTGCGTTTTGCATGACAATTAATAAAGCACAAGGGCAAACAATGGATTCTGTTGATATTTATTTACCTGAGCCAGTATTTAATCACGGCATATGTTGCGATGTCTCGAGTACGTTCATTTAAAAATTTGAAAGAGCAAACAGTTTCAAAAAGCAACACAACAACTAATGTCATTTGTAAAGAAATACTTTAACTCGAAAAGAAAAGTTAAATCTTAACTCAAAAAGAAAATAAAAAACCTATCATTGAACCAATATGAAAACTGATTTTCTATTTATTATAGATAAAACTGAATAAAATTTATATTTTCTTCTAAGTATACTTTTCTTTTATGTCATTCATTTTTATTATTCATAAGCTTTAAATGTAACATACTTATTTAATATATATTCTTTTCCGTCGAATTCCGACGGGTGTAGCTAGTAATTACTTTAAAATATCTAATAAAAATTAAACATGATAATCATTAATTTACTTTTAAATAATTATTTCAAAATATTGAAATTTAAATCAGTAGATGTTTTTTAATAAATTTTTGTGGTGTTGATTATTTTTTTCTATACTAGCCTATATATCCAGAATGATATAATATGCAACATCTAATATTAATAAATTTTTGACAACATCAAACTGCAACTATTTAAAGTATTAAGGGCTTTGCTGCCTGCAACATACGCTCACACACTCTCAAATAATCTGACAACAACAGGAACTGGATTAAATAAGAGGTAAAAATACAGTGAATTTTTAAATTGATAACGACAAAAAAAAAAAAAAAAAATAATAATAATAATAATAATAATAATAATAATAATTATCACTATAATAAAGTAATTATAAATGGATGTGTTCAGAAAAAATGTGTTCAACATTTAAAAAATACAATATGAACACAATATAATGTGGAATGAAATATAAAATTCTATTAGATAATAAAACTACTTCTGATTTTGGAGAATAATTGAAAAACTTTCAGCAGCATTTGGATGGCCCCTGAAAATCAGGTGCCTTGGATCCAGGATTCTCGCTGTCACTCGCCATTGCGCCAAATTGCGATTAAATTCTTTATTTGGCGAGTAAACAAGTAATTAGATTCGCCATATTGCTAGTGCTCAATTTTTGCTTTTTCTTTCTTATGCGTTTTTCATACATATGCATATATAGTACATACATATTTTTAATATACTTGTAGCGAATTGTTGAAATTAGATTAATGACAATCGTTGTCGCAGTTATAAAAATTTAGGTTATTTTAGAGCATATTGAAAAAAGGGCTACATTAAATGATTAAAGATTTTTTTTTTTTTTTTTTTTTTTTTTTTTTTTTATACACGGCGAATCTATTTTGCTAATACTTTTTTCATTTGGCGAATGGTTTTCATTTTTAATTAGCCAAATTATTAACGTTGGTCAAATGTCAGCGAGAACACTGCTTGAACCTGTGCCCCGAATCCTGTAAATCAGGCATTGCACATAATATCAATAATAAACGAAGCGGCGCGAGTTCGTGGCTAACCGCTAATTAAAATCTGTCATGTTCATGCATGCACCTGGTGAATGTAAAATCCGTCGTGGGTAAAAAGTTGTGTGCAAGTTACCTGTGAATTATACCTCTGGAGCAGGGGTGTAGTGGAGGATATACGGCGGTATACGCCGTATACCTTCTGGATTTTTTTAAGAACACCGTATACCCTCTGTTTCTCAAGAAAGCTATAGTATACACACTGTAGGGTTCCAATCCAATCCTCTGACTTGAGCGTATACCCTCTGCTTTGAGTGTATATCCTCTGTTATTTTTACGACTACGCCCCTGCTCTAGAGGTGTCTTGTCACCTGATAAAGGCTCTAAATTACGAGACCAACTCTCATACAGAGATATGCATGCAGCGGGATTTAAATAAGTTAAATCTCTTTACATAACCGGTCAACATATAAGCAAACAAAGTTAAACACTGCTGGCGTTAAGATGGGATAAGTGTGTCTCAAAGACGATTTCGCCCTGTTTCCAGGCGCTCAAGCCCGTTAAACGGGGTGATAGGCCCGATAGGTAGGAGCCTGGCTAGCAGTTCGAAAGAAAGAAAGCTAATTATTATTGGTAAATTTTGCCGATGCTTAACAGCAATTTATTTTTGATATAACTAAATAACCAATGTCGAATCGTTACCAGAAATCTTTTTTATGTCTAAATGCAATTAATGGGACCGGTAGAAGGCTATTTGCTTCTTTTTTCAACTCTATATTTTTCTTTGTAATCCTTTTTCTACAGCAGCTAAATCTGAAACTTAGCAACGTCTGATAGTACGATTTGTAGCGAACTTTTCAAACGTAAAAATAGCTTTTATCTTACGTTCGGCAAAATCAATTTCGGTAACATTCTTCGTCTAAATTATTTGTAAACAAAGCAAATAATACATTGAGAATAAGACTTTCAGTAAATCTTGTAAGCTTTGTATTCTATAAATATTTATTGAAATTAAATTATTCGAGAGAAAATTTCAGAATCCACTAAAAGTTATTTGAGAGATACCACTATTATTTGAAAGAATTAATTCCTCAATTTTAATTAAATAAGTTTTAGGAATAAATTACTAACAAATAATTTAAAATTAATTATTATTATTATTATTTTTATTCTGTTGAAGATGATCGAAGTTTAAGAAATCTGAAAATGGCCAATGTTTCTAAATTGTGCCCCCCCCCCCTTTCTAGATTTAGAAGGAGTGGGGTATTTATTTTTAAGTGGAGGTGGATTTCTTTTTCTTACAGAAAGCTGTAAGATTTTTATATTGACTTTTATTAAAATTTCTCTTATATATATATATATATATATATATATATATATATATATATATATATATATACAATACACATTTTTTATTATATTGTCTGCTAGAGGCACGAAATTACTCATATTGTATTAGTAACTATCCAAATTCAATGATTTTTTATTTTCCAAGCAAATTATGAAGGCGCCCTCTATATCATATCTTTATATAGGTGGGGCTTCTAATTTTAGGTGTTTTCAACTGAATCTATAGGGATTTTGAATTGATATTTAGGGAAAACATTTAGTAGAAGTTGGCAACATTGTACAACAAAGCAAAAAATCAACGAGAATTGTGTGTTTTTGCTACCGAATATACAATAAATTGCACAATATTAGTAATTGTCAGAGAATTTTACATTGATTTTTCGGTATTGCATTCGATATTAATATATAAAATCAAATTATTTAATATGCGGATAACTATCAGAATGTTTCTAAATATATTTTTCATAATGTAATTAATTTTCTTTCTTCTCTGACATTTTTAGTAATATTTCACAAATATTTCTCGCGCTTAAGAAATTTTCATTATCATCGAATATTTTATGCACCAAAATTTCAAACTTAAAATCATGAATAAAATTTACAAAGATTATTCAGATTAACTGAAGTTAATCTGAATAATCTTTTATGTGTTTGCGATATGTTTTGCATTCATAAGATTTATTACTAATAATACAAATATCTGTCACAATGAAAACAAGCTGGATATTGCACTCACAAATAGCAAATGAGGCGCGCTCGTACTATAACAAAGTTTCAAAAATATTTAGATCTTGGTATAATAGTATACAGTACATCGGATAATATATAGCGACCGAAATCTTTTGTGTGTCCCTGTAAATACTATCTGCTTTCTATTATACAGGAAGTAACTTGTAGTAAACCTCAGCAACGTATATCAGCTTCATAAAGTGTGAAACACTTTAATAGTATTAAAACGCTCCCCAAATACTGTTTCCCTTTATACCATTGTGTAATGGAATATTTTTGTGTGGCCCTGTAAATTTATAACAAATATTCCTTGTACCATAGATTTTGCAGAAAGTATTTTTTAGTATATACTTCAAATATGCATATCAATTCTGGTATGTTTGAAAGAGTATAACATCATTAAAATTCCCTTGAACTATTTTTTCCCATTGACCGTAATGTAACGGTTTTGATTGTCCCTATAACTAAACTACACATTCTATTTTCATAAAATTTGAAATGGCGCGAACGCAACAAAATTATGCAACAATTATTTTAAATTCCAATCGATTTGATTGGGTAGTTTTTGCTTTGTAATATGCAAACTGACAAACGAATGGACTGGACGACAACTATATTTGCTACGTACTGTTTATATAATTGCGAACGCACCTAAAAAGTTAATAATCCGCAGTGAAGAAAGTTAAGCTGCAATATCCGTGATTAGTTTATAAGATAATTACAGTGGCGGTCAAAAGTTTCCGGAAAGCAAAAATTTTTCAGTTAACTTGTAAGTTTGTTCCCATATGAAGAGGAATCTCAAAGTGATACTTATATATTTTATTGACATAATTGTTAGGAACTTATTTATGGAATAACATATGAATATCAATAAATTTAGTTGACAAAATTAAGTACAAAGGAAAACAAAACGCATGTTCTCAGAAGTTTCCGGCCGTTCAGAAAAAAAGGGTATTGTAACAGAAAATTACAGTGATCAACAACATTTACAACTAGTATTTTATCTCCGTAATTTTAGTAATAAGTACTGAGGCGCAGCAATGGGACATCCATACAATCAGTGGTTAAAGATTGTCAGTGGTACGTTTTTTCCACATTCTTGCAATTTTTTGGATATTTCGGCTGAGTTGGAATATTTATAGCTTCGGACACATTTACCAACTTCTTTCCAGAGATTTTCTATTGGATTCATGTCGGGCGATCGGGCTGGCCATTTCAAAAGCGAATTTTTTTGTGCAAAAGCCATTGCTTTTTAAGTCTTGCATACATTCTATAAGTCGTTATCATGTTAAAACAAATGGTTGAGACCACAGTTTTTCTTCTAATAAGGAAGCAAACAATCTTGCAAGATATCCTTATAGATTGCATCATTCATCTTGCCATGGATTTCAAATAATGGACCGACACTTTTTGAAGAAAATACTCCCCACAGCATAACGTGTTCTCCGCCATGCTCCGTTGTAGGAATAACAAAAATCGAATCACATCTTTTGTTGTTAGATCATCGGACATAGTGTCTGACATCACTCCCAAAAAAGTTTGAAATTCCATTGACGGAAAAATAGTATCTTTGTCTAGTTTTCACTTGACCAGAATTTGTGTTTTTTGGAAAACGCCTGTGAGGTACGTTGATTTTTTTTCTGCCTATGAAAAATTTTGAACACCGACTCATCCATAAATTTCCGCATCACGTCAGCATTTTGACACGGTAGATCAACTTATTTCGGCAATATTTCCATTCAGTATATCGCGGAATATTGCAACGAAATGTTTATGCGGGTCATCAAATGTTTTTCTTCTGATAATTCTGTCCAGAAGAATAATCATTTTCCGGGGTTTCCCGGATCTCAGGAAGACCTGAAGGTCATAACTATCTTTATATAATTTTTAAATATCGTTTACAGTCGATAACCGATCGATAACTTTTCCGCAATATCTCGATAAGATTGGCCTTATAAAGCATCAAACTAATAACTCATTTACAAGCAAAAATGGATGAACTTTTCAATTTAGACGTTAAACTATGCTATTTACGTTGATTCCTTCACCACACGACCAAAACACATTTTACCGATGGGAAAAAACTAAGGAATCATGGGTGGCCGGAAACTTTTGCACATGCGAACTTTAAATTCTACCCTTTTGCATGAAGCGTCTTCAGTATCCAATCAAAATGATCACATGGTCAAAGGTTATTCTCATATTCATAACTTTTGAAGCAACTGTGCTTCTTCTTTGCTGAAACCTTCTGGTAAATAAATCAAAGAAACTAAGTGGCCGGAAACTTTTGACCGCCACTATAATTTAAAAACGAATTAACTAAACACAAATAACGGAAAACAGTTGTTTAACTGAAAAAAAAAATAATATTGATTATTTTTAGCACAAGATGCATGCCTTTTGTATTAATAACATTTGTCAGTAATATAGAATAACTCTGCAATAATCAACAACTCTTACAATGAAGTGAAGTTAATTACTCGAACTGAAGAGAAGTTAATTATTCGCATTGAAGAAAAGTTAATCTGCAAAAATTAATGGCTCTTGGACAGCAGAAGAGTTAAATGACCCTTGAATAATTCATACATAAAAATTTCAAAATTAAAATGATGAATACAAAAGTTTCGTATGAAGAACAAAAGAATTCTGAAAAGTATTATGGAGTAATCAATATGCAGAAAATTTTGCACCGCCTTATGCCAAATACAAAAATAAACAAAAACCTTTTTTTCTGGAATAAAATATTAGATATATTTTATATTTCCCATTAGATCCCATTTCTCGATAATTTCCTGCCTCTTTGAACTTTGGTCAACAGCGAAATAATGTTAATATCTTGGCATCCATGTATGGAAAGCATCAGATCGAAATATTTTCGGATACATATGTTTTCATATTTCAAAGAAGCTGTGGTATGTTTTCCCTTCCAATTCCCATTTCCAATTGGTTATTTATCATAAGAAGTTGGCAACGAAGTCAATGTAACATGACTTGAACCAAATACTTCCCCTTAACTGCATGTCGTTAGCATTTAGATAAAACAAAGAGATGGATCTTTCGATTTTTAAGCATTTTATTCAAATTTCTCATTTTCAATGTATTTTATTGAAATTTGTATTGTTTGAACTAAAAATCACCATTTTTATAGGAGAGTTTGTGTTAAAGTTATGAGATCGAGTTGAATTATATTTAATGGCTGTGGTTTGTATTTTGCATTGGTTCATTTTGTCAATATTTAAATAACAATATTGTTATATTCTTAGTTTAACGTGAAGCAGTAATATAAAATATAAAATTTGTTAATTTCATGTTTTTTTTTTATGGTGAAAAATATGTTTAGATAATTTGAATTAAAAATTTTGCATTTTATGTCTTATTATCAGTTTTCATTGTATTTTTTTTTTTTTTTTTTTTTTAATTTTAAATCATATATTTTATCTTTTTTAGAAACTGCAATGGAAGACGTAATGTGAAATATTTTACTTTTTAGAAATCAGACTAAAATTAAATTAATGTCCTACTATACAAATTTTATTACATATATATATATGTATATTTGGTGTTTCAAATGATCTGTGCGGAAGCGAAAGTAAAATGCGATAAAAATTGATCTGTCCGTCGGACTGACATAAGGCCCTCTTCACTCCCCTTTGTCACAGTGTGTCACATTTCACTAGATTACAAATTTATGTCTTTATATATTGAAAAAAAAAAAGGTTCATTTAAATAAATGTTTGTGAAAAATACTGTTTATATGCCGTGGTGTAGTGTATTATAGTGCATATAGGTACTGTATGTAGTGTATTATAGTGTATATAGGTACTGTGTGTAGTGTATTATAGTGTATATAAAAATACTGTTTATAGAACTGTAAAATATTAAACAAAATTTATTAATTTAAGCTTTTCTTGTCTTTATTAACCAAAAATCAAATAAAATCTAATGAAACCAACAATTAAAATAGTCTCAGCACGTGTCCGTGGGAAAGTCATTACCTTATTATTATTTTTTTTTTATTATTTATTTATTTATTTATTTATTTTACAAGATTTATCCTGCCGTCCCCTTACCAACTAATGATTTCATTCGAATTCTGATAAACTATTTTTTTCTCAAAAAATGACCGTTATGTGGAAGTGGTTAACGAACTTGATTATGCAAAATCGACTTCTTTTTGTGCTTAATAAAAAGCTCTTGCAAATGAATCTATTAAAAATATTTCAATATAATTTTTGCTCTCTTTATTTTTTAATAATAAAATCGTACTTTTAATTTTCTTTATTTTATTTCTTTATTTATTTATAATTTATTTCCTAATGTCTAAAAAATAAAAAATAAACGTTTGTGAAAAATACGGTGTGGTGTTTACACTGTAGATAATACATTATAATGTACATAATATATTGTTTATTGAACTGAAAAATATTAAGCAAAACTCATTAATGTAAGCGTCTCTTGTCTTTATTAACGAACAATCAAATAAAATCTAATGAAACCAAAAATTAAAACAGTGTCAGCACGTGTCCCTAGGAAATTCATTTCCTTATTATTTTTTTCTTTTTTACAAGATTTATCCTGCCCCCTCCCTCCCCCCCCTTACCAACTAATGATTTCATTCGATTTCTGATAAAAAACTCAAAAAATGTCAATTATATGGGTCACGAACTTGATTACGCTAAATTGATACTTTTTTGTGCTTGATAAAAAGCTCTTGCAAAGGAATCTATTAAAAGAAAAATTTAATGTAATTTTTACTCTCTTTATTTTTTAATAATAAAAATTTTTATTTTCTTTATTTTACTCGTTTATTTATTTATAATTTATTTCCTAATGTGTAAAAATAAATTAACGTTTGTGAAAAATACGGTGTGGTGTTTACACTGTATGTAGTGCATTATAATGTACATAATATACTGTTTATAGAACTGTAAAATATTAAACAAAACACATTAATTTAAGCGTCTTTTCTCTTTTTAACCAACAATAAAATAAAACCTAATGAAACCAACAATAAAAACAGTCTCAGCACGTGTCCCTAGGAAATTCATTTCCTTATTATTTTTTTCTTTTTTACAAGATTTATCCTGCCCCCTCCCTCCCCCCCCCCCTTACCAACTAATGATTTCATTCGATTTCTGATAAAAAACTCAAAAAATGTCAATTATATGGGTCACGAACTTGATTACGCTAAATTGACTACATTTTTGTGCTTGATAAAAAGCTCTTGCAAAGGAATCTATTAAAAGAAAAATTTAATGTAATTTTTACTCTCTTTATTTTTTAATAATAAAAATTTTTATTTTCTTTATTTTACTTTATTTATTTATAATTTATTTCCTAATGTGTAAAAATAAATAAACGTTTGTGAAAAATACGGTGTGGTGTTTACACTGTATGTAATGCATTATAATGTACGTAATATACTGTTTATAGAACTGTAAAATATTAAACAAAACTCATTAATTTAAGCGTCTTTTCTCTTTTTAACCAACAATAAAATAAAACCTAATGAAACCAGCAATTAAAATAGTCGCGGCACGTGTCCCTAGGAGAGTCATTAACCTTATTTTTTTTTACAAGGCTTATCCCCCCCCCCCCCCGTCCCCCTTACCAACTAATGATTTCATTCGATTTCTGATAAACTCCTTTTTTTGTCGTCGGAAATGTGGACCACACCTGTGGCTTTTGCCCTTGAACCTTTCATATTTTTGACATAATCGTGGCTATATATATATATATATATATATATATAAAAGACAGATTGTAGCAAGTAGCAAAAAGCGCAAGAAAGTATATTTACAATCAAACTGTAAAACTTCTGATGAAAGAAGGCACACAGTGGCTAATTTCGAATATGCATGACATGTGACACGTCGCGTGCCATCTTTATGTTTTCTTTTGATTAATTAATTTTTATTTATTTATTTATTTATTTATTTTGAGAATTTATTGTTATTTGTATATTAAAAGTATGTTTAAATAGCACATCAGTTATTTAAAAAGAAGAAAAAAAAGGTTTCATTCAATTTCTGATAAATTCTTTTTTTTTTTTTTTTTTGTCATCGGAAATGTGGATCACATCTGTGGTTTTTGCCCTTGAACCTTTCATATTTTTGACATAGTCGTGGATATAATAAAAGACATTGTAGCAAGTAAGCAAGAAGAACAAGAAAGTATATTTACAATAAAACAGTAAAACTACAGATGAAAGAAGGCACACAGTCACACGGTTAATTTCGGATATGCCTGACAAGCGACACGTCGTATGCCACCTTTATGTTTTCTTTTGAAAATTTTTTTTTTTTTAGAATTTATTGTTATTTGTAAATTAAAAGTATGTTTAAATAGCACATCGATTATTTAAAAAGAAAAAAAAAAAGATTTCATTCAATTTCTAATAAATTCTTTTTTTTTTTTTTTTTTTTTGTCATCGGAAATGTGGATTACACCTGTGGCTTTTGCCCTTGAACCTTTCATATTTTTGACATAATCGTGGCTATAAAAAAAGACATTGTAGCAAGTAAGCAAGAAGCGCAAGAAAGTATATTTTCAATCAAACAGTAAAACTACTGATGAAAGAAGGCACACAATGACACGGTTAATTTCGGATATGAGTGGCATGTGATAAGTCGCGTGCCACCTTTATGTTTTCTTTTGATTTATTATTTATTTATATATTTATTTATTTATTTTTTGTGAATTTATTATTATTTGTAAATTAAAAGTATGTTTAAATAGCACATCGATTATTTAAAAAGAAAAAAAAAAAGTTTCATTCAATTTCTGATAAATTCCTTTTTTTTTTTTTTTTTTTGTCATCGGAAATGTGGATCACACCTGTGGTTTTTGCCCTTGAACCTTTCATATTTTTGACATAATCGTGGCTATTAAAAAAGACATTGTAGCAAGTAAGCAAGAAGCGCAAGAAAGTATATTTACAATCACATAGTAAACTACTGATGAAAGAAGGCACACAGTCACACGGTTAATTTCGGATATGCGTGACGAGTGACACGTGGCGTGCCACCTTTCTGTTTTCTTTTGATTTATTTATTTCAAAAAAAAAAAAAAAAAAAAAAAAAGGCATATTAGGCATATTTTTTCATATGGAGGAATTGATATATTCTTTTAGGGTCAAGTAATTAATTAGGTTGCGATAAAATAGCATGCAATAGCTGTCCATAAAGAATAATGTGTTTCATTACTTAGGTGCCAACTCACGCCTGTCTCGAAACATAAATAAATGAATAAATTATGAAAAAAAAATTGTAATTTAACAAATTGCAACGACTATTTGTAAAATGATATTTTCAAAGACTCAAATTTTAAAGACTTATAAATAAATTCTATATTTAAATTAATAATAATAATAAACATCATTTTTAAGAAGATTATAACGAGTCATAAATTACGCCGTGCATCAAACATTAATATTCCTTCACCAATGATTTAAAAAAAAAACAGTAGTTTTGTGATAGACAACTTTAACTGTTTAAAATGTGCATTTTTATTGGATAGAGTTAATCAGACTGATTTCTGCACGTCTCGTATTCCGTACGACATGGATTAAACATTGATATTCCTGGACCTATCACAAACAAATTTTAAATGAAATTTCAGTTTTACAATTTTCGTAACTGCAAATTTTTAAACTTCTAATTATCGCACATTTAAAATTTTTACACCGTTACGTAGAGAAAGAAAAATGCATTTTTTAATGAAATTTGTTTTAAATCCTTATTACAATTTGTTTTCAAATTATTAATTTTTTTAAAAAGTTTTTATTACTCTTTTTGACACCGTGGCAACAGAATTCCATTTTTGGACATTAAATTAGGACCATTCAGAAATGAATAAAATAAAAAACTGAAGCTATTCATTTTTGGACATTTAACTTGGACCAGTCAGAAAACAATTAAAATAAAATAAGTTCCAGAATTCAACCAATAAAAAAGATTCAGATATACTTCAGATTTCCCAATTCTCAACAAAGAAGAACAACTATTTTCTAAATAGTTAAAAAATATATTTCAAGAAATTAAAAAACAGAAAGCCTGGGGTGAAGTGTTGATGTTTTTAGTTGCAAATTTATAGTTATTTCTAAATGAAAAGTATATTTAAATAGCACACCGATTATTAAAAAAAAAAAAAAAAAAAAAAATGATTTCATTCGATTTTTGATAAACTCTTTTTTTGTCGTCGGAAATGAGGACCACATTTGTGGCTTTTGCCCTTGAACCTTTTATATTTTTGACATAATCGTGGCTATAAAAATAAAGACAGACTGTAGCAAATAGCAAGAAGATTAATGTGTCTTTAAGTGCAAGAAAGTATATTTACAATCAATCTGTAAAACTACAGATGAAAGAAGGTACACAGTCACACGGTTAATTTCGGATATGCATGAAGCGTCGCGTGCACCTTTATGTTTTATTTATTTCTAATAAAAAAGGCATATTAGACGTATTTTTTCATATGGAGGAATTGATATATATTTTTAGGGTCAAGTAATTGGGTTACTATAAAAAATAGTATGTAATAGTTGCCCATAGAGAATAATGTATTTGATTTCTTTGAGGCGCCTGAGATTCCACGCCTTTCTCGTAGTATACACGATTCAATGACAGTGCATTACTATGCATTAAAAATGTTCCAATATGCGATTAAATTTTATTTTGGAATTGCGATGCGTTTTATAAATAGTTTACGTATGTTTTATTTTCATATTTTACATTTATGTATATCCATGATGTGCAAGTATTACAGTAGTCCCTAATAACAAGTTTTTTTTTTTTTTTTTTTTTGCGGGAAGTATTGATTAACTTTTATTGTTTGTGTTTCCATTGGGAATTTCACTCTTGCGGGTTGAGGTTGAGTTCATCCGACTTTTCAAATAAAGCCAAAATTAAAATTTAAAGTGGAAAATTATATATTTTAGTATGAATGAATGTACATACATTTTTTTTTTCTTTTTCAACATGAGATATAATATGATTGTAATCTATTTTTTCATTAATTGAATAAAAAATTGGATCATTATTTTTTAAATTCAGTTTTTGGCTCAGATTCACATTTAAGTATTTCGGGTTCGCAATAATTTTGAATCCAAAAGTTCTGATTCAAATCGGGTATCCGGATGAAGTCACCTAAAATTTTCGGGTGCACTCCAAATGTAACCGGATGTTAATAATTTTTTATGTGTAAAAGATCTATTTGTAAGTTTAAATTTAAAACCATCAAAATATATCTGAACAAGAAGACTGAACCCTAAATTCGCCAGTTTGTTTTAACACTAACTTACTTGAATACATACTTGTTTAAAAAAAGAAAAAGGGGTAGGGGTAAATATTGACAAAATATTCTCGGAATTTCTTTAAAGAATTTCTAAACAGGCAATCGAAAAAATGTTTTAAAGATATTCTTAAATGAAATTTAAAATAGCCTTTTTTTTAACATGCGCATTTATAGCTTTAGTTATTTTTACAATTCAATATGATTTGCAACTTTCTTTCTCCAAATTGCAATCTCTGTGAAAAAAGAAAGGGGAAGAAAAAATTGAAAAAATTTACTAGTTGCATAATATAACAATTGAGATATGTCATCTGCTGTTGTGTTTACTTTAGTGGGTGAGAAGAAGAGATGGGAGGAGAAACATCTTTTATTTGTTTCTACCCACAACTAGGCCAAAAAAAATGATCGTGATAGTGACTGGTACATTACGAAGAATGGAGGCCAGCAAACGACCCAAAAGTGACCATCCTTACTTCACTTAAAATAATAAAAATATTCTTTTAATCTTGAAGATGATAAACTAAATACAAAATTATAAAATATAAATTTGAAGAAAAGGTAAAGTTACCTGTGAAGTCCTTGGCAGATGATGAGTAGTAAATCCAGACACATATACAGGAATTAATACACAAATTGGTTGAAGATTAATATTTATTTATTTATGAAATACTTGTATTTCTTTCATGAAAAAAATCGAATATCTTCTTTATAGAAAACATTTTTGTTTCTCATAAAAATTAAACATTTGTTTTATAGTAAAAACTTTACAAATGAAGATATATTTTTAAATTGATATATTCCAAACACAACCAACATTCTTCATCATAACACATTTTTTTTTGATATATCTTGACAGTATGAACTTGAAAAATTTCTCATAACACACAAAAGGAAAATAACATCATTTTCTTCAAAAAGAAACATCACTTAAATATATGTATGTTTTAAATATGTATATATTATCAGACGAGAATTTTATATAGATATGCACCAATATTTTCGATGGAACGCCCCGTGAATATTCAAATTTATTTGTATGAAGATGGGCCAAATAGCAAATTAAAATGACGAAAGAAATTATAAAGTCAATACGTTATGTAAATATGTAAGATCACTTCTTGAAAGAACATTCTTCAACTCACGAAAGAAAATCTTCACCTCTGCATGCTTTTCAGAGTACGGAGATCACATGAAAAGATTATTGAAGAAACTTGAGCACAAAAAGCAGTTGAAGAAAATTATTAATGATGAGATGATAAAAATAAAATAAATATTTAGAAGACACATGACGACATTCTTCTTTAGTTATAAAGCTAACACGAGATCAACGAACAGAAGATCCATGGTGTGCCCTTATTTACACAATAATTTCGGGATGCCTTTGAAGGGGCCTTGCTCCTGGCGGCCTTAAAAAATCAACCTTTCCTGAAACCATGGCGTGATCATAGCAGCCTGAAATGTTGCCCGTATACAACGGTCTGGAGGGGCGCACGCACACATGCCCCGAAAAATTCCACCCAAAACTTCCAATCATCCGACCGCATCCATTACGGCAGGTGTCTAACAGCGCAACTCACGCAGGTGGCCGAGAGCCCAGGGGAAAAAGAGAAAAGGTTACTGGAATCCCAAAATACGCCAATTTGGCAGCGAGCGAAAGAGGGGGAGGTGACAAAATAAGCCAAGTTACGATGCAAAGTATGGAGAAATATGAATTTATTAAAAAGAGAATTGATAAACACCTAAAGAGGGGAGGCCAAAGCAGGTGGCCCTGTGCTGAATGACTTAAAATACGTCACCTGTGGAAACGAATTTGATAGGCTAGGGGTGTGTCCGAATAAACGGAAGTTCCACCCAAAGAACAAGCGAGAATGTTCTCGAACGATCTCCAAAACCGGAAGGAATGATTTCGAACAGGATTTTACCGGCTTGGAACATTCGAAAGCTAAGTAAGAAAGAAAACATTACAGGCGACGAAATGAAAATACACGAAACCGAAATAAAATTTAAATTGAGAACATTAATAAAAAGGAAGGTGATATGAAATAAAATGGCTAATAAAATTGAATTATACTAAACATATGGGGGGTTATCGAGTAACCACCACATATTACCCAGGGTCCCCCAAAAGAAAATATTGGTGAGATGACAAAAATGACAATTTTCATCGAGACAATATTTTCTAACACATGTACAAATATACTAAATAATTACACAAAATAAATGTATCAGAAATAGTTATAGGAATATAAATAACTGTTTTACATGATGTTCAAATACTAAAAGAAAAATACTTATTGTTATGATAGTAATCCTTATATGTTAAAGTGGAAGGTATACAAAATTTCTTCCAGAAGTATCTATCATATATTAAAAAAAAATTTAAAGTCTATGTGCAAAACAACAGTCCTTAACTTTGACGAGTCTCTTGTTAGGCTGTGCAAAATGCACTATAACAGTAGAATGCTTTAGCATATGTCAAAATATTTGATTATACAATAATATGTATATCTATATTCTTAGTTGTCAACAAAATGAAACATATTGTAACTGTATATGAATCATACAATAACTATATATAAAATATATGGTTTCAAATAACACATGATAACTTGAATGAATTTGTAAGTTGAAAATTGAACAATAAAAAATATATATAAATGGTGCAGAGAGATTAGTTAGGCTCTCATAAAAAAATATTTACTTATATCACCACATAGCCTTTTAAGCTTTCAATAAATCTTAAATGAATAACTTTAGTATTATTCAATAACACATTTTCGCAAAAAAATAAAATAATAAGTTGCAAAAAGAATGGCAACAAAAGCATGATATTATTTTTCAATAAAAATATCTTCAAAATGAATATAATAACTTTCAAAGAGAGAATCTTTACACTCTCATAAAGGAATATTCTTGAACATTTTCAATATAAATTGACAATAATTGCATAAATACCTTTAATACTATACTTCATTCAAAATAAACATAAAACATAAGATGTTTAATATTCTGAAAAAGGAAGGAACTTATATGAACATGTCAATCTTATATATGACTTGATAATGTCAACTTACAAAGAAAAATCAATTATGTCAAAATTTTATATAGAAGATATCTAGAACATATTTACTTGTAATTTTCAAACATTTTTTTTTAAAAAAAATTAAGTAAGTGATCACTTTTGCATTTGTCATAAATCAAGAATTTGCTTTATATAAATATATATAATGACTCATTCAACATCTTTGGATCCAAAGTATAAACACACAAAAGTATACAAAAAAAAAATATATATTACTTATGGTGAGTCATACACTTTCTATACTTCAACAAGAAGAGAAGAAATATTAGTATGAATAAGTTTATCATACATTTTCTTTTCTTTTTTTTTTTATCAAACGAGGTTAAATGTTAAAGCATGCATGCATTGTAAAGAGAAGTCACAATAGAGAAAATAATTTGATGAGTACTCATCTTTATGTTTACCTTATATCAATTACAATTTCACCTTTCTTATTAGAATAAAACATTTGTCAAAAATCACTTTAAATGATGACATAATATTATAACAAGAATATAAAAAGACAAATTCTTTCTCCATTTTTTGCATCAACTATTGTAATTAAAGACTTTATAAGATTTAAAAGTATGGCATACATGAGATTATATGTATGTATTGTAATAATTATGACTTATAGATAGATACAGTAAATAATAAAACTATTGAAAATCATACATACATCAAGAGGATGACTGCTGAATTGTATCAGGGAGAAGAAGACTTAAATAATGAAGAAAAAAAAATAACAACAGCTGCCTGCAGCTTGGAGAAAAGAAAAAAAAAATTACATAGTGATTCTTCTTACTGGAGTATCAGTCTGGCTAGCTTAGACTGATTATACTACAAAGCAATAGTCATCCTGAAAAAGGAAAAAGAAAGTTAGTCTATTTCTTATACAGTTTATGATTGCGAGGGCGAAGATCATAATTTTTATATTGAGTGGACTTGTTTTTAACACCAGTATGAGTGCTATCAGGAGGAGCTTGTGACAGTACTGATTTACTTGAACAAGAAGATGTTTGTTGACACTTAGAAGAAGAAAGAATTGGAGGAGATGTGTTACAAGCAACATCATGATTTGAAACTTGAATAGAAGAGTGTTGTCTGACAGGAGTGGAGGATGCATTATCAACAGCTGATTGATCATGTGATGCATTTTCAGAAGAAACTGAAGGATGTTGCAGTGCTTCATTTCTCTTTTGAAGCTTCAAGATTCGATTAGTGTGAATCAACATAGGGGAAGCATGACTATTATTGGAATCTTGAATTTGAATGAGCACAGGAGAAATTATTTTCTTCACCACATATGGGCCTTGTATTTTCTTGTTAAACACATTGGGAAATTTTACGTAAACAATGTCATTAACATTGATGTTGGAAAACTTTAATTTTTCTCTGGATTTTTGGTACACCTTTTGTCTAGATGATTCGTTATTCTTGTAAGCTTGATAGTATATTTTTTCAATAACATCCATCAATTTATGAATTTCATATGCAGTATTGAGAATTTTCCATGAAACTTGAGTTTTATAATTGGAATAAATGTCGTTTATCTCTCTTCCAAAATGAAGAAGATTTGGAGAGAATTTTGTAGCTGGATGAGGTGTAGCATTATATATGGATTGGTGAATTTTTAGAGCAGTTGGTATATCACATCCTTGTGAAGCCATTGTGTTCACAGACGATTTTATTTGAGAATTGACTCGTTCGCTTAAACCGTTAGCTTGGGGATGGGCTACAGAACTATGCTCCAATTTAATGCCAAGCTTTTTGTTAAAATATGAAAACATATCACTCGTAAATTGAGAGCCATGATCAGTGAGAGTTAATTCGGGTTTTCCATGAGTGGAAATATAATGCAATAAGGCTTTTGTAACTGACTCAGCACTGATATTATTCAAGGCATATAATTCTAAATGACGAGAGAAATGGTCTATCATGGTCAACACATATTGACGATTTCTCAATGGGCCGAGTAAATCCATAGAGACCTTTTGATTGGGAGCAGTTGGGAGTGGTGCAGGTAGGTATGGAGCAGTGTTTTTTTTATGATTCTTATTTACTAAACAAATTTCACAAGAGTTGACATAATTAATGGTATCAGAAACAAGGGTTTTCCAGGTAAATCTTTTCTTTAAATTAACAATGGTTTTATGAATTCCAGTATGAGTAATATGAGCAATTCTTAAGGCTTTTGCTCTAAGTGACACAGGTAAAACAGCTTTGTGTAGCTCGATATCTTCTGAAGAGAAATGACCATTATAGCAAAGTAACTCATTACTTGGATTAATATAGTAGCCATTTAAACTTTTAGATTTTTTGTTATTTTTAAGATCTTCATAAATTTGTTTAATTTTTGGGTCCTTTTGTTGTTCAGAGAAGATGGTGTGATCAAGAATTTCTAATAATGGATCTTGATTATTATCATTATTAGGAGGTGAAGAATCACTCAGAAGATGACATGTGTGGTGTATTTTGTCAACTAAACCACATGGAAAGTGAGGAATGTCATTAAGTAAATCATTTTGATTATCAACAATAGGTAAAGGTTCTTGTGAAGTAATAAGATCTGGATTATTATTGAGATCTTCAGTAGGAATGTGAGGTGTTCTACTCAGAAAATCTGCTAACACATTCTCTTTGCCTGGTACATGCTGGAATGTGTACGAATATTCTGACAGTTCTAACATCCAACGAGTAGTAATATCAGCAGGTGATGTAGCTTTTTTATAATTATTAAGTGGCTTTGCATCAGACAATAGAATAAAGGGTCGACCAAAAATATAGTATTTAAAAGCAGTTATGCCTTTGTAAATGGCATAGAGTTCCAGTTTGATGGCAGGGTAGTGCCTTTCTGATTGAGATAGAGTTTTGGAATAATAGGAGATGGGTTTAAGTTCACCATCAAATTTTTGCATAAGAACAGCTGAAATTGCTGTCTTTGATGCATCTGTATTAACATAGAACGTTTCATTCCAGTTTGGGAGATTGAGCATAGGTTTATGGAAGAAAATGTCTTGTAATTTTTTAAATGCATTTTCTTGTTCAGATTTCCAAGAAAACTTATTTTTAGGTTTGGTGACTTCAATGAGAGGAGTAATCAATTTAGAAAAATTAGGTATAATTGATCTATAAAATGAACACAAACCGATAAAACTCTTTGTTTGCCTCTTGGTTTTAGGCGTTGGAAAAGAAGTGATTTTTAAAATATTACTTGTAATAGGAAGAATTTTATGATCTGTGAGTTGGAAACCCAAAAAGTTAATGCTTGTTTGCATGAATGCACATTTTTCAGGAGACAGAGTAATGTTATTAGCAATGAGAGTGTCTAATAGTTTTGTGAGTTTCATGGACATTTCTTCAAATGAATTAGCACCCACTACAATATCGTCTTGATATGCATAACAGGAATCGATTTGAGATAATTGAATAACAGAGTCGATTAATTGTTGGAAAGTGCTGGCGGCCGTCTTCAGGCCAAATACTAGACGTAAATAGGTAAAAATTCCCCATGGAGTAGTAAAACTAAGTTTATCTTGCATATCTTTAGGTACAGCAATTTGCCAATATGCAGAGGGTAAGTCAAGAGTGGTATAATATTTAAATTTTGACAACTGCACCAATAGATTTTGAATTCTAGGAAGAGGATATGATGATGGGATTATAATCGAATTTAACAATCTTAAATCAAGAGCCAAACGATACTTTTGAGGCTTAGACATATCAGTTCTCTTCTTTTTAACAAGAAGCATGGGACACGCACACGCCCAAGATGAATTTGATCTCTCAATAATACCAGCGTTCAACATTTGATTAATTTGGTCAAGAGCTTCTTGCTCGAGTGCTTGTGGTACAGGAAAAGGTAATGTTTTTACTGGATGAGAATTTAACATGGTAAACTGAGGATTGACCAGGTCAGTATGACCTAAAGTGTCAAGAGATTTCGAAAAGGCAAGCGCTTTACTACATAATAATTTTGTTAAAGCTTCCCTTTCATGAGGAGGTAAATGTTTAAGATCAAAGTCATTTGGAGATAATTCTTGAATACGTTTTCTTTTAATCTCTTCAGATGGCAAAATTAAATTACAGTATTCGTTTTCAAATTCTAAATCAAAAGAGTATTCTTCAATATCTTTTTCATCTACATTGATACATTCACCAATAATTGAATTTTTATTTAAATGAATATCGAGCTTTGATATATTCTGACATACAACCAAAAATAAATCATTTTGAATTGAAGATTTTGAGTGCAATGATTGATGTAACACAAGACCTTTATTTTTTAAATTGGGTTTGAAAACAAAATATTCAGATGGAGGATTGAGATACTTAACATGTAAATAAACAAACGAATTAGGAGGTATTACTTCTCTATTGAGTAATTGTACCATGTTGGAATTCACCAAGACTTTATTACCATAATTTAAATGAGTTTGCTTTTCACTAAAATAGTTATCATCATTAGTATTCTCAGATGAGAAATTCTTGCTAGGAATATTATTATCATTATTAGACACATAATTCACCATATTACCATAATCAGTTGGAAAATAATTAGGAAAATAAGTAAAATTACCATCAATATAAGGATTATGAAAATTCATAGCAGAATGAGCCATATTATTTGTACACAAACCATTATTTTGAACATTATAATTATAAGGATAGGTTGTATAATTGTTGGACAACTGTAAATTTGAATTATCATACCTTGCACAAGTATTATCAATGTAAGTATCACTCGTTAGATTATTTGACATAGATTCTTCATAATAAGGCATTTTGTGTGCATCGAGAGAATATGGTACATTTGAATTCACATAATTATATTCAGAATTCATAAAATAGCAAGTAGGAGATTCATTATAACTTTGAAAAGGAATGTGTTTGTCCTTAATTAGGATAGACTTAAAACTTGGAGAAATAGTAATAGAATGCTTGTTAATAAACTCAAAGCCAAGTATGGCTTGAAAGTGAACATTTTGAATTTTTGTAAGGTAAAATACATGATGAAAAAAATATTTATCAATTTTAAATGCTATCTCTATGCATCCTTTGAAGAAAACCTTAGAATTTATGGTTGACACGGATACATTCCTGGATAAAAATTTGTAATGAAGCCTGGATTTAATGCTATTAAAGCATTCTTCATCCAAGAGAGATAAACTTGATCCAGTATCTATTAATGTGGAGATTTCATTATGTTGAACATTTATTAGGATGCATGGAAGAACATAAGAGTTGTTAAAAGAACTGCATATGACATGATTTTCTTGTATGTCATCGTTGATTTGAAAATTTTGTTTGGAAGGCAAAGAATTATATGAAGAAGAAGATTTGTTAAATTTAGATGTCATAGGAGAAGTTTGGACAGCTGTGGATGACACTAAAGTGACTGACGAGCGTTTGTCCAATTGTTGATGTTTGTTGTTGTCAAAGTGTACTGACCCTGAATGAGAATTACGGGAGAGAAGGCGGTCAGTAGAACCAGTCTCCCTTATTTGTTTAAATGATAAACATTGTTGTTATTTTCAGAAGAAGAAGAGGTGTGGCCTTTCTTTCTGTAAGGGTGAGACGAAATTTGAGTTGAAGAGTTTTGATTAGAATTACTAATAATGTTTTTGAATTTGTAGCATGAGTCCATACGATGATTAAATTTCCCACAGAACGCACACTGCACAACATCTCGTCTGTGATAAAAGGATGTAGAATTTTTTTTGTGAGAAAACTTATCAAAGGTGGGTTGATAAGGACGATTCCGGTAAAAATTACGTTGATGAAAATTATTGTTACGTTTATTTGTAGCCTCTTGTCTCGGTGGAGAAGGCGAAAATGTCCTAGGTCTTCTTTGAAAATTACGAGAAGTATGAGAACTGTCCTTTTGAGTTTGTAAAGGAGAGTAGTTGGTTTGAGAATTGTGATAAATTTTATCCTTCGTATGCTTTATAGGAGTTTTATGAAGAGAATTACTAGAATTATCGTGGACATTTTCAGAATCGATACAATAGGCTTGATTAAAATTCTCATAAGATTTTTTAGGGGGAGAGTCATATATATTTTGAAGAAAAGTTGCTCGTTCAAGAGCTAATTCGAAGGACGTAATATTTTCTTCTAAGATTTTACGTTTGATTTGTTTAGGCAAAGCCTCAAGAAAATGAGTAAACTTTAATGAATTAAGAGCAGAAAGATCCAATTTTGGATAAGCAAGTCGAAGTTGTTTATCCAACCGAAAAGCAAAATTTTTAACTGATTCATTTGAATCTAAGGTCAAGTTCTGTAAAGATTTTAGAGAAACAGATTTTTTTGTGGGTAAGAAATAGTCTATAAATGCCTTTCGAATTTCACTAAAATTAGAGTTCTTGAGCTGTGACTGAGTTTCAAGAAAGAAGAGTAAGGCGGTGCCCTCAAGTTTTGATTTAAAGAGAACAAAAAGTTCCTTGTCTGTAAAGTTATTTAGTTCCTGTAAGTCAGATAATTGATCGAAGAAAAATTCTACAGTCTGAGGGTTACCGTCGAAAGGTTGGATTGCAATATTTAGTTTGGCTTTTGGAGGCATGATGAAAAATTTAATATAAGAGCTCAATATATGACATGATAAATTTGGTTATTGACTGGTCTTGTGATGAATAATATATATATAAATTGACCCGTTATTTAAAATATTGATGACTTTCATATACGTCATAAACCATTTTTATATATTAAAAAAAAAGAAGAAAAATATATACTAACATATTAGTATCACATGAAGAATATAAGACCTAAATATTTTATGTAAATATTTATATATAATATGGCTCAAAACATAAATTATTATATGTATGACAAGAAGAATAATTTATCTTAGCATGAACAATAATTTTTTACCAGTACCTCCGTTAAATAATGCATATATATATTAGTTGCAAAATATAGCAAGACAAGAAAAAATATATATGGAAAAATTATGCTATATATATATCATGCACTGCTCCAGAAAAATATTATTTCAGTATAGAATCAATATGTTGCAATTAATTACTGCACCACTCTCAATAAAATATAATTAATAATATTAATGTATGAAGAAAATAACTTGAAAAATAATGAAGAATTAACTGAAGATAATGACGACAATATGTATAAATATAACAAAAATACGATGGTGGCAAAGGAAAAATGGATGGTCATGGAATGTTGGGCACGCTTTGGTCAGTGCACCAAAGAAAATAAGAATGTTGTGTTTACTTTAGTGGGTGAGAAGAAGAGATGGGAGGAGAAATATCTTTTATTTGTTTCTACCCACAACTAGGCCAAAAAAAATGATCGTGATAGTGACTGGTACATTACGAAGAATGGAGGCCAGCAAACGACCCAAAAGTGACCATCCTTACTTCACTTAAAATAATAAAAATATTCTTTTAATCTTGAAGATGATAAACTAAATACAAAATTATAAAATATAAATTTGAAGAAAAGGTAAAGTTACCTGTGAAGTCCTTGGCAGATGATGAGTAGTAAATCCAGACACATATACAGGAATTAATACACAAATTGGTTGAAGATTAATATTTATTTATTTATGAAATACTTGTATTTCTTTCATGAAAAAAATCGAATATCTTCGTTATAGAAAACATTTTTGTTTCTCATAAAAATTAAACATTTGTTTTATAGTAAAAACTTTACAAATGAAGATATATTTTTAAATTGATATATTCCAAACACAACCAACATTCTTCATCATAACACATTTTTTTTTGATATATCTTGACAGTATGAACTTGAAAAATTTCTCATAACACACAAAAGGAAAATAACATCATTTTCTTCAAAAAGAAACATCACTTAAATATATGTATGTTTTAAATATGTATATATTATCAGACGAGAATTTTATATAGATATGCACCAATATTTTCGATGGAACGCCCCGTGAATATTCAAATTTATTTGTATGAAGATGGGCCAAATAGCAAATTAAAATGACGAAAGAAATTATAAAGTCAATACGTTATGTAAATATGTAAGATCACTTCTTGAAAGAACATTCTTCAACTCACGAAAGAAAATCTTCACCTCTGCATGCTTTTCAGAGTACGGAGATCACATGAAAAGATTATTGAAGAAACTTGAGCACAAAAAGCAGTTGAAGAAAATTATTAATGATGAGATGATAAAAATAAAATAAATATTTAGAAGACACATGACGACATTCTTCTTTAGTTATAAAGCTAACACGAGATCAACGAACAGAAGATCCATGGTGTGCCCTTATTTACACAATAATTTCGGGATGCCTTTGAAGGGGCCTTGCTCCTGGCGGCCTTAAAAAATCAACCTTTCCTGAAACCATGGCGTGATCATAGCAGCCTGAAATGTTGCCCGTATACAACGGTCTGGAGGGGCGCACGCACACATGCCCCGAAAAATTCCACCCAAAACTTCCAATCATCCGACCGCATCCATTACGGCAGGTGTCTAACAGCGCAACTCACGCAGGTGGCCGAGAGCCCAGGGGAAAAAGAGAAAAGGTTACTGGAATCCCAAAATACGCCAATTTGGCAGCGAGCGAAAGAGGGGGAGGTGACAAAATAAGCCAAGTTACGATGCAAAGTATGGAGAAATATGAATTTATTAAAAAGAGAATTGATAAACACCTAAAGAGGGGAGGCCAAAGCAGGTGGTCCTGTGCTGAATGACTTAAAATACGTCACCTGTGGAAACGAATTTGATAGGCTAGGGGTGTGTCCGAATAAACGGAAGTTCCACCCAAAGAACAAGCGAGAATGTTCTCGAACGATCTCCAAAACCGGAAGGAATGATTTCGAACAGGATTTTACCGGCTTGGAACATTCGAAAGCTAAGTAAGAAAGAAAACATTACAGGCGACGAAATGAAAATACACGAAACCGAAATAAAATTTAAATTGAGAACATTAATAAAAAGGAAGGTGATATGAAATAAAATGGCTAATAAAATTGAATTATACTAAACATATGGGGGGTTATCGAGTAACCACCACATCTGCAATTATTTTCTTTTCTCCATGAAAAAAAGAAGAAAGGAAAACTCATCGTAATTATGTTGATTTTTAAGAATTTCTTAAGCAGGGACGGCATTAAAAGCCTTGTGTAACGACTAGAAACATTCCTTTTCATCAACAGATAAGAAAGAATAATATTGCCCTAAATAATTGCAACTAAGCTTTGGTGATCCTCCCAGTGAAAGCTTTTCATTGTCAAAAACAATTTACTTATTTTTTTCTGCTTTATGGATATTTTTGCGTCTTCCATAAAATTCCACGAAAATAATGAGAATTCTTAAAACTTCAAACATGAAATTGCACTAATAACGTTAAGCACACAGCCCTTCATTATCCCGAGTACGAGAAAAAAAGGTCCCTTGTCTAATTTTGTGGTCTTCACACAATGGTTCAATGAAAATGGCTGATGGAGTTTTTAGCAGAGAAAAGAGTTATTTATTATGGGAAAAGTTGGTTTTGTCATTCATTTTTTGTTTTTTTTTTCCTTTGCGAAAAACACTAACATAACTATAATGCTTTGAAACATCTGATTAAAGAATTCTGAAAAAATTCTAGCGCAACTTTTAAAATCACCATTTTGCAAAATAATAAATAATTAATAATAAGTGATTTCCAGTTAGTTCACACAGAAATCAAATTTTTGGGCTAATTATTTTCTATTTTTATCGAGAAAATCTTACCTTCTTCGTTTAAAGTCTTCCAATATCATGAGCCTTTGATACAAACAAATAAAAAAGGAAAAAAAAAATGGTTTAAAGATATTTTTAGATGAAATTTAAAATAGCCTTTTTTTAACGATGTACATTTATACCTTTAGCTATTTTTACAGTTCTTACATTTTCATATTTTTGCATGAATTGTAACTTTCTTTCTCCAAATTGCTATCACCGTGAAAAAAAAAGGGGAAGAAAAACGCGGAGAAATGTTCTATATAGTTGCATAATATAACAACTCAGCAATGCCACCTGCTATTATTTTCTATTCTCTACGTGAAAAAAAAAAAAAAAAAAAAAAAAAAAAAAAAAAAAAATCAGCGTAATTATGTTGATTTTTAAGAATTTCTTAAGCAGGGATTGTATTAAAAGCATTATGTAGCAACTAGCGACATTCTTTCTCATCAACAGATAATAAGAAAGAATAATATTGCCCTAAATAATTACAACTAAGCTTTGGTGATCCTCCCAGTGAAAGTTTTCCATTGTCAAAAACAATTTCTTATTTTTTTCTTCTTTGCAGATATTTTTGCATCTTCCATAAAATTCCACCAAAATAATGAGAATTCTTAACACTTCAAACATGAAATTGCACTAATAACGCTTAGCACACAGCCCTTCATTATCCCAAGCATGAGAGAAAGAGAGAAAAAAAAAGGTCCCATGTCTAATTTCGTGGTCTTCACACAATGGTTCAATCACAATAGCTGATGGAGTTTTCAGCAGAGAAGGAGTTATTTATTATGAGGGAAGTTGGTTTTGTCACTCATTTTTGTTTTTGTTCGATGTGGAAAAAACATTAACATAACTACAATGCTTTGAAACATCTAATTAAAAAATTCTGAAAAAAAAAGAAAAAATTCTAACGCAATTTTTAAAATCACCATGTTGCAAAATAATAAATAATTAAAATTAAGTAATTGGGGGCCACCGTAATATTTACCCATCATGGATAAGCATAGTATAAAATATGAAAATAAAACTATTTATAAAAGGCATCTCAATTCCAAAATAAAATTTAAACGTATATTTAAATATTTTTAACTCATAATAATGCTCTATTAATGAACTGGTGATGAATCAATTTCGAAAAATTACATAAAACGTCAAATTATTCAAGTAGTACCGAATTGCATAAAAGAAACATCCATATAACTTCAAAAATAATTATTATAGTAACTAAAAGTTTACTGCGACGGATTAAGCGTCTCATATCCAATTAAAATATATCTTTGAATTGAAATTTGAGTGAAATACAGGGTCAGAAAAAACGACGAGCGTGTAAAATAGTATCACAAATATCTCGGCAACTAATTATCCGATCAACTTCATTTTTTTTTGTGCTAAATTTGTGTTATTTTATTGTTTTTTATATCCTCTCCTTAAAATAAAAAATTTCGAAAAATTTTATATACCTTTCATCAGAACGAATATTTCGAGAGTTCGAAAAAAATATTTCCGGATAATCGAGGTTACAGATATTAAATAGGCATCTTGTCATTATTACATTCTAAGTACACACCAAATTTCAAGTCTTTATCTCAATTTGTTCGGGAAATAGAGTGCTTACAGACACTCAAGCAAAAGAACGGTATTTTTTTTTTTATTATTATTTTTTTTATTATTATTAAAAATGTTTTTTTCCTGAATTTCCAGTGTTTGAAACGTGTAAATTCGTCATTTTTTTTTTTTTTTTTTTTTTTCGATTTTCAAAACGATTGCAGGATTTTCCTTATACTACGTGTGATGGACAAGTGAAAAAGTCCCTTGTCTAAGTTTGTGGTCTTCACACAATGGTTCAATTAAAATGGCTGGTGGAGTTTTCGGCAGAGAAAGGAGTTATTTGTTATGAGAGAAGTTGATTTTGTCATTCATTTTTTTGTGTTTGTTCTTTGTGGGAAACACTAACATAACTACAATGCCTTAAAACATATGATTAAAGAATGCTGAAAAAATTCTAGCGTAACTTTTAAAATCACCATATTGCAAATTAATAAATAACTAAAAAATAAGTAATTGGGGGAAGGGGGGAGTCATCGTAACACTTACACATCATGGATATGCATAATATAAAATATGAAAATAGAATTATTTATAAGATGTAATGCAATTCTAAAATAAAATTTAAACGTATATTTAGATATTTTTAACTCATAGTAATGCTCTGTTAATAAATTGGATTAATTTTTTCTAAGGATTCCAAAAAACATGATAGATGAACGACATGGATCGCTAAATCTAATATTTTTCAAAACAGTTAATTATATACATATATATCATAAATAAGTTACAAAAGTAAATAAAATATTTGAATCTTTGAATCTATTCGCCCTTCTTTTGGCGTGGTTGCTAATAATACACATTTCCCACGTGTATTTGGGGAGACCCAGACAATGGACCAATCATAAATCAAAAATATTGTATAACAATTATACGATATACAATTATACAATAATAAACAAAATATAACAATTAGTCTAGAGTCTAATGAAAATTGAAGAAGATAGTTTAAAAAATACTCATAAAATATTATATTAGTGTTTCATTCTTTAAAATAAGTGTTAATTAGTGTTTCATTATTAAATTTTTATAACGATTTCACAAAAACAAGATAGATGATCTCTAATAACCGCTAAATATAATATTTTTCTGCACTAACAGTTAAATAAACATTTTATTTATAAAAAAATATATATAAAATATTTCATTCTTTGAATCTATTCGCCCTTCTTTTGGCGTGATTGCTAATAACACACATACTTCCCACATGTATTTTGCGAGACCCAGACAATGGACCAATCATGAACCAAAATTAATATGTAACAATTATACAATAATTAACAAAATATAACAATTAGTCTAGAGTCTAATGAAAATTAAAGAAGATATTTTAAAAAATACTCATAAAGTATTATATTAGTGTTTTATTCTTCTTACATTTTGAATTAATTTTTTATAACGATTCCACAAAACATGATAGCTGAACTGTAATAATCGCCAAATCTAATATTTTTCTGAAAAAGCAGTTAAATAAATATTTTATTTATAAAAAAAATATATATAAAATATTTCATTCTTTAAATCTATTCGCCCTTCTTTTGGCGTGGTTGCTAATAATACACATGCTTCCCACGTGTATTTTGCGAGACCCAGACAATGGACCAATCATGAACCAAAAATAAAAAAAGAGAGAGAAAAGGAAAAAAGATTCCCGCTGAGGGACTCTTTGGTCGGAAGTGCATAAACGAGAATATCCGCTTGCGATGCCATGATAGGACAGGCAGACATTTGGGGGTTGTAGACAAATAGAGGCGATTCTTCCTCGGGAGCAGGAAGAGTCGTTTTCCTGCTCCGATGATGAAGTAAGATCGGAGAGAGGATTTTCTAAGAAAGGAAACATCCTACGCATAAGGCGAATTCTGGACGTATCTGGCTGTTGTTTATTTATACTACGAAAGCTGTTTCTGCGACATCAGTCACACACAGGTATTCGCTGCGCAGTGGTGTTGCGATTTATAATTCATTCCTATTACAGACGATATTTTGCGCATTTTTGGTATTCAAAACAATTAAATAAATGTTTGTAACTTTTGCTTTGTTTAGTTAAGGCTTTTCGCAAATCAAAAAGGGCAACTTTATGACATAAGTTTGAATTTATTTTTGTTCGAAAATGCATGAAATTAGCAAGTATTGTTGTTCAGAAGCTATTAAATAGTACTCATTATTTCGTTTTTTTTTTTTTTTTTTTTTTCCTTTTGCAAACGCAATAGGTTTTTCATAAAATAGTGTCAAAATGAGCGTTTTGAACCAATTTTCCTAGCGAAAGAAGAATAACTACTCAAACAGGGCAGAATAACGTGTTTGTAAAATAATCAAAAATGCTTATAACTGAACAGGTAATTTATTGATCCAAAAAATGGAAAATTGAATTCGATTCCAAATCGATTCTGCGGTCAGGCTTTTCAATTTCATATCTTTCCGTTAAAAAATGAATTTGTAAATATGTCAAACTATTTATCGATTGTTGTGCAGAGCAGTTAAGAACAGCTTTAAGGCTCTGCTCCACTAAAATTTCCTGATTGCAAAATTCCATGTAAGGAGGTAAAGTCTTTTTCCTGCTCCGACGATGAAGTAAGATCGGAGAGAGGATTTTCTAAGAAAGGAAACATCCTACGCATAAGGTGAATTCTGGAAGTATCTGGCTGTTTTTTTTTTTTTATACTACGAAAGCTGTTTCTGCGACATCGGTCATACTCAGATATTCGCTGCGCAGTGCTGTTGCGATTTATAATTCATTCCTGTTGCAGACAATATTTTGCGCATTTTTGGTATTCGAAACAATTAAATTAAACGTGAGTAAGCTTTGCTTTAATTATTAACCCTATCGCGACGGAAGCCTTTTACGAATTTTTTTTTAATGTTTTGTCACCGGTTTTTGAAAACAGAAATTTGTACCTTATTAAATCGAGAAAATGCTCCAATTAAATAAGGCGAATTTTGCAGTAAAATTTTACTGGTGGGGATAAACAAAGATTCTTAAGCCTTTTTGTGGCTCGTATACGTGTCGCACGTCTCCAAGGGTCGCACGTCTCCTGTGGCTCCGCCACACTGAAATTTCCCGATTGCAAAATCCCATGTTAGCCTAAGGGAAAATTTTGAAGCGCGATGATTCATTACGTAACATAATTATTAATATACCGTTTTCACCATGAGAAAGTAGATGCCAGATGATGCTAATGATGTGTATTTTTAAAAATTATTGCATATGTTAATAAGATCGAAGACAGCTTTTCTAAAAAAGGAAACATCCAAGGCATAAGATTATGGAAGCATTTGGCTATTTTATTTATATACGAAAGCTGTTTCTGAGACATCTGTTACACACAGATATTCGCTGCGCAATGCTGTTGCGATTTATAAATCATTGCTATTGCAAGCTTTGTTTACCGATATTTTGCGTATTTTTTGGAATTCAAGATAATTCAATAAAATGTGAGTAAGCTTTGCTTTGTTTAATTAAGACTGTTCTTATGGCTCCATTGCACTGAAATTTTCCGATCGCAAAATCCCACATTAGCCTGCAGGGGAAACTTTGAAACGCGATGATTCATTACCTAACATAATTATTAATGCAGCGGTTTTCACCATTAGAAAGTAGATGTGAGATGCTGTTGGTGTGCATTTTTTTTTTAATTATTGGATAAGTTATTAAGATCGGAAAGAGTTTTACTAAGAAAGGAAACATCCTAAACATAAGGCAAATTCTCAAAGTATCTCGCTGTTTATTTACATACGAAAACTGTTTCTGCGACATTGGTGTCACACAGGCATTCGCGGAACACCGGTGTTGCGATTTATAATTCATTCCTATTGCACGCTTTGTTTACCGATATTTCGCGCATTTCTGGCACTCAAGATAATTCAAATAAAATGTGAGTAAGCCTTGCTTTGTTTAATTAGAACTGTTCGTATGGCTCTATTGCACTGAAATTTCCCGATCGCAAAATCCCATGTTAGCATTAAGGGAAAACTTTGAAACGCGATGATTTATTACCTAATTTACTTATTAATACACCGTTTTCACCATTAGAAAGTAGATGTTAGAAGCCGATGATGTGCACTCTTCCTAAATTATCTCCTTGAATTTTAAGTACACAAAAAAAATTGCTGTAAAACCTGAAATTCCCATTTGATTAAGTTTTATTATTTTCTTAAAAATACTTCAAATATGCGTAGACAATTTTTAAAATGCACATCATCGGCATCTGGCATCTATTTTCTGAGAGTGAAAACAATATTCTAATAATTATATTACGTAATAAATTATCGCACTTTAAAATTTTCTTATTAGGTTAACATGGGATTTTGCGATCGGGAATTTTCAATATAACGACTTAAAGGTAAAAAATATCAGATTTGGTTTTAGGAGCGATTTGGAAGCGTATGGATTTTTTTATTTTTGGATAAATAAATTACCTACCTGCTTTTATAAGCAATTTTGTCACGAGTGTGACAATCACGTTTTTTTTTTTTTTTTTTTTTTTTTTTTTTTTTTTTTTTTTCGCCCTTCTCTGATTTTTTTTTTCTTCTTTCGTCGTGAAATTTTTATCCAAAATTCCAGCTTTGACATAATTTTCAGAAAGATCTATTGCGTTTACGGAAAAACGGAAAACATTTTTCGATTTCACAGTTTCTGAATAATAACATCTGTCAGTTTTATGCGTTACCGAGCAAAAATGAACTAAAACTTACGTCATAAAGTTGGTCTTTTAGATTTGAGAATAATTTTAATCCTTAATCGGAAGTAAAACTGTTTAAAATAATCAACTTACATCACAATTTTTAAACGAGTTTTTAAAAAAATACGAAATTGCTTATTTTCAGGAATGTTACAAAAAGAAAAGTTTATTTAAATATTCTGGGTGCCAGTGAAATTAAAATTAGGTGCTCGCGCCGAAAAAGGTTAAGGAATGTCTGTTGTTAGATAACACAAAATTTACTACTGGAAAATTCTAGAAGCTATTTTGAATGGAAAACACGCTATCGTTGATTAATACTCTGGTAATAATGGTGAGTTGCAACATAAATTACGCAATATTTTAAAAACAAGCTTTATTATTTCGCAAATGAAGCATGAAAAATAAACTACCAGGAAGTGAATTGCTTTATAACAGCATATCGAATTCGTCATCAAATTTTTCATGGTCATTACTCAATGCTCAGTTTATGATGGGTATGGCAATTATTACATTTTTCTTCATAGTGTTATTGGAACATTTCGATTTATAACGTATTCGCACCACTTTAATATACCAACAAGAAACAGTTTGTCATCTAAAAATAAAGTAATACTTGCGTAATTTGTGCAAATCTTATGTTAAAAGTAATACTAAATACGCGTGAAAAATTTTACAGTAGGAAATTGGGCGCTGTCTCAAAGGTCTTGTGATTTTTTTTTTTTTTTCAGAGCTTGCACTACACCAATTTAGGAAGTATCTGCATATTTATTAATATAGAAAAATTGTTTGTGCGGTATTGGACATACCCACCTGGTATTCATTGTATAATCAGAGTTGAAGTCAGACATTTTTCTCCATAAGGGATTTCGGTGGCTCCGGGAGGGGGGGGGGGGTATTTTAGAGTTTCGGGAGAAAAATTGTACTTTCTTCCATTAAAAAGAATAAAAGCACAAAACTTTCAGGGGGTGAGCAGGGCCGTAGCTAGAAGTGATCTATAGGGGGGGGGGGCTCAAGAGATTGTAGGGGGGGGGGGGGCTCATATTTTTTTTCTCATTCTGACACAGGAAGATAAATTAGTGCATATTCACATTGTAGGTACTATATTTCTTATTAAACTGTTGTAATAATTTCATTTTATACTAAGAAAAGTATAGGATGGTGAAAAGTTTGAGTGTATAACTGGTGCAAAATTAAACATCATGTTAACTTCATATGTTCAAATAGGATGAGGGATTGTTGAATTACTTATTTTAGATGCAATTTAGTAATTCTGCAAAACTGTGAAAGGGTCTCAAAGCTAAATTAGATTTTTCAGAATTTCATTTAAATTTTCGAAGTAGAAATTCATTTAATGATCTTGGAATCTTTTCCAGGGGGGGGGGGGGGGGCTCAAAATATTTTAGGGGGGGCTCAGCCGTCCATAGCGCCCCCGTAGCTACGGCCCTGGGGGTGGGTATCATTTCAATGTTCCAAAAGGAATCTCTCCCCCCTCCCCCCCTGCAGGCCACCCTTTGAACTCTATACTGTGTGTAACAGCTTTAGAATTACGCTTTTAAAAATATTGACACCGCTTAGATATGGCAGTAACACAAAATTATAATATAGAAAATGCAAGTCTTATGAATACCATAACAGACATGAAAAATAAATTAACAGGATGTTAATTGCTTTATAGCAATATGTTACGATCGTTAAGGGTGTATTCGAAAAAACGCTTTTCCACCTTCAACAGCTCGAAACTTTCCGATACAATTTCAGACACATTTTTAAAAGTAGAAACACCAAACTTGCTGAGTGGATTCTTGAATGGATGTATGAGGTACCGTGTGATGTCTTTTTACGCTCAATTCATTAGAATTTGAGTTATAAACAATTACATTACCAGCATGACACTTTTTTTCGTTCCCATATCTCCCGCTTCGGAAAAATCGGCTCGAAATGCCGCTTTTGATTGTTTTTTTTACAATATTTTCTGCATTTATCAAAGAATCGACCATCACGGCACCTTGTGTGCTTTCCAAATAAGAGATTTTGAAAGTTTGGTGCATTTGAGAGCAAAAATGAATTTAAAAATAAATCGGAAAATAAGCAGTTTGAATCGAAATACACCCTTAAATCGATGTTATAGATTTATTTTATCATTTTTCAACGCTTAACTTATTATAGTTTTATAGTTACAATCGTATTTATCTTTACAGTGTCAATCGAAGTAACATTGGAAATTATAAGTTTAGCACTTAGCACTTTTCTTAGCACTTTAACGAATAAAAATGAAATAATTGCCCAACTGCAATAATTGTCGTGATATTTTATACGAGAAATTTCTGATTAATGACTGAGTTCTATGTCACAATTAATTTATATTGTGAATATTTTTTCGCAGCGAAATAAAAACCATTTTATTAATTAAAAAAAAAAAAAAAAAAAAAAAAAAAAAAAAAACCTCACAAATTTGCAAATGAGTAAAATTGTAATGTTGTTTTCTCTTTATTTTGTTGTAAATGCTCAGAAAATACGAGTCTTTCAACATAAAAAAAAAAAAAAAAAAAAAAAAAAAAAATTAAAAAACTTAAATATAAATTTGAATGTAATCTTTGAGAGTAATAATCATTCTAAAATGTATTGATAATTCATTAAATCTATAAAATTAGATTATCTTAAAGATTGCTTATATTGCAGTGAAACCTGGTGCTTAATGAACAGAATATTACGTTCCAAACACTTACAGGGTTAATACATTAACTATCACCCACATATATACATCAATTGTCATTTATACATGCAAATCAACTGTCATCGTTAGCTTTGATTTATTACAAACCTTTAGGCTGCGACATAATCTAGATCAAGGCATAGTTTCAACAAAATATTTACCAGAAATTTTTAACAGAAACATTTTTGATTGAAATATTTGGCAAAACTGATTGATGTGCTGATTCGCTGCCATCGAAATACTCTAGGCCTGAGGACACAAATTATGACGTCGCTACTGATGGACCGATTTCTCACTAGTGTTCAAATTTACAACGGAAATTCTGAATAGCAATTTTCTTGTATGTTGTTTGTAAAATATCTACCATCTTATAAAACAAGACTAACTATTTAAACTTACTGGTGAGAATTTGGAATCCTCCAATAAAAATTCAGCCAGATTGAAATGTCATAGTATTCACCACACCTGGGGGATTTTTTATTTGAGGAGGGGGGTGGGTTCCAAATACTCACCAGTATGTTTAAATAGTTAGTTTTGTTTTATAAGATGCTAGGTAGTTTAAAAACAACATAAGAGAAAATTGCTGCTCAAAATTTCCGTTGTAAATTTGAACACTAGTGAGACTATTTCGGGGCGCAAACGAAAACACAGACAAAATAAATTTGGCATTCAACGTGTTAAGATTTGTAAAGTAAAATGTTTTTATGCAAAGAAGAAAATGATAGTTTGTTTCAGATTCTTTTGTTAAATCATGATAATTGTTAACACTCTAATGACTATTGCAACATATATATTACTACCAATATTTTCAATTTAATGGATCTTTTAATTCCAAATTCATAGCAGAAATTTAAAACAGCAACATTTGCTTTACTTAATAACTGACATTCCATCATAAAATAAAATAAAATTTCATACTACTCTGTTATCCCGTCGACCGATTTCGCCAAATTATACAAATCGCCAAACTATTAGCCAAATTATACATATTGACGTAATTTTTATTTTAAATAATTAAAAAAAACAAATAATTAGTAGAATATTAATAAAAAAAACAAATAAAAAGTCGAAATAAAAATCACTTAATGACGTTTTAAACACGTGTATCGTATTTAATGTCATTTATCGTATTGTCAAGTTTAATCATGATTTCCACCAGAATTTTTTTATTGCATTTTACTAAATTTCACAGATTTTTTTAATTGCCTTTTTTTTTTCCGGTATGAGTTCAACATTACAAAAACGTAATTATTTGCCCCATCAAAGTATTAAAAAGAATTTGTTCTGTATAATTTGATAGCAAGTATTTACCTGTAAAGTTTTCTCGTGATGAAACTGCTGAACATGTTTTAGATATCTTTATACAATAAATCCACCTGCAAGGAAAAAAAAATCTCAGAAAAATATTAAAATATGGTTTGAGCTTTCAGAAAATACTAATCTGAAGAACTAAAGCATGGAATTTCACAAAACTTAATAATCAGTTAGACCATGATACAAACTGGAGCTGATTAGTTTTTGGTGTCTATACCATAACAGATGGCACTGCTATGATGCTGCATTATTCACAATTTTCCCGAAAGCTGTATCTCAAGAACTAATAAAAGGATTTTCATAAAACTTTAAATTCAATTACTCCTTGATATAACTTGGTGCCAATTACTTTTTGGTGGAAATCGCTCAAAAGATGCAGCTGCTATGTTGTATTATTCGTAATTATCGCAATAGTTCTAACTGAAGAGCTAATGCAAGAATATTCATCAAACTTCAGATCCTGTTAGTTTCCGATATTGAAAAGTTTTTTTAGTTTTTGGTGGGAAGGGTTCACTCTAATCTATATTTAATAAATAAACATTCCTCTAATAAAAATCTATAATTTATCCATTTTTTTTTTCATTTATTTATTTATTTTTTCTATACCACGATATTTAACCAGGGCCGTAGCTAAGGGAGCGCTATGAGCGGCTCAGCTCCCCTAAAATATTTTGATCCCCCCCCCCCCAGGAAAAGAGTCCAAGGTCACTCAGTGAATTTCTATTCCGAAAATTCAAATGAAATTCTGTTCAAAAATCTAATTTAGTTTTGAGGCCCTTCCATAGTCTTGCAGAGGTACTAAATTGTATCTAAAATAAGTGTTTCAACACTTCCTCATCCTATTTGTACATATGAAGCTAACATGATGTTTAATTTTGAACCAGTTATACACTCAAAATTTTAATATACTTTTCTTAGCATAAAATGATGTTATTATAACAGTTTAATAAGAAACATAGTACCTACAATGTGAATATTCACTAATTTATATTTCTGACAGAATGAGAAAAAAAATTATGAACCCCCCTACATTCTTTTAAGCCCCCCCCCCTCCTATAGATAACTTCTAGCTACGGCCCTGTAACCTGTATTTAACTGAATCCGAAATTTGAAAATCGTTCATCGGAAATTAGAAATGCTTATAAACACTGGAAAAAAATTAAACTTATCTGAACCTTTTTGTGTTTCAGATCTGTATAAAGCGAAAATATCCACTTGCGCAAAAGTTAACACGACTTTAAGAGCCCACAATAGTCACAAAAAAAGTACACAAAAAGACCCGGATGACCATGTAAAGTCTATGGGAGCGTTCTTTTCTAATATCTCGCTCAAATTTTAATATTTTTGCATGATTTTTTTGCACAAGATAGCTGAGGGCAATCCACAACCGGGCTAGTTTTTACTTTTTCGATTTTGGTTATATATTTTTTATATTACGATAGTTTCAGTTTCAGAACCGGTTTAAACCGGTTTCGAAAGTTAAAGTAATTTTTTAAAGAAAATCTGAAACAAAAACTGAAAAAGTAAAAACTAGCCCGGTTGTGGATTACCCTCAGCTATTTTGTGCAAAAAAAGCATGCAAAAATATTAAAATTTGAGCGAGATATTAGAAAAGAATGCTCCCATAGACTTTACATGGTCATCCGGGTCTTTTTGAGTAATTTTTCTGTGACTATTGTGGGCTCTTAACAGCCTGTCTGTTAAGAGACTTACTTCAGCTATCACAAGAGCCAATCACAGTAAATGATAGCTGGCTATGCTGTATCTGACCACAGATTGTTTTGTTTCAACTCACTAAATGAGTTTTTACTAATAAGTGAATCAGGGAGACAGTCTGAAAGGGAAACGTTAATAAATCAAATGTATGCAAATTACGGTTTACTTTGACCTTGACTGTGAGGTAAAGTGTTTTGCAATAGTATTTTATTGGCTCCTCGTTTGTTTTAAATGTCCACATTGCTGTAAACGCTGAATAAGGAAGATAAAAATTTAGTTTTATATACTGTTAACCCTTTGCACTCGATCGGTGACTTTCAGTCGCCATTAACGTTGTCAGATGCCTTCGTAAATCGGGACGCCAAATGCTTTGGACACTACTAAATCTTACAGATTATTCTGCCATCAAATGTGACAAAGGAATTAAAATACTGGTGTGCAGAACATTTGAGGTACCCATTTACCTGGGACACAAGAGGTCATTGAAAATCATCAATCATCGAGGGCAAAATGTTAATAATTTACGAGTTTCATTAATGATTCAGTTCTTTTATCACCTATATATCAGAATAATTTATACCTGCGAGAAAGTATTAGCAGAAAAACGTTTATATAAATATAAATAAAAGAATGTTTAGTTTGAATTTATGAGTAAAGTAAATTTTGACACAGAACTAAAAAAAAAAAAAAAAAAAAAAAAAAAAAAAGAAAAAAGAAAAAAGAAAAAAAAAAGGAAACTGTTGCATTTATTTGCTTTTCATAATTTATAAATTTCGTCGAAAAGAAAACATTTTATCCGTTTCATATTCGACTGATATCAATTCCCAAAAAATAAATCTTTTAATCCACAAACAATAAATAAATATTGTTCTAATAAAATGCAGCAATTTCAAACTCCCTGACCGTAACCTATCACGCAAAAACCGGAGTACGGAATCATCGAACTGACGTTGAGTTGAAGAAGTATGCAAATTCCGGTTTTTACGTCGGCAAAAATGACTGCGAGGTCAAATCCCTTTCAACAGAATTTTAATAGCCTCTTCTCGTTTGTATCAAATCGTGAACGGCTGAAATGCAAACGCAGACGATCAGCAAGAAGGAATCGTTCCCGTGAGCTGTGTGTGCGCTCGTCGAGGTTCGCCGTCCTCCGTGAATGAAAAAACGAAATTGCACGTGTTTTTCATTCATCCATCCATGCATCCTCGCATTCATTCACAAGACGTACGCGTGTGTGGGCCCTCTACGGAGGAATGGAATGCAGCTTCCAGAGGTCAGGGCAGTAAGTGTGTGATTGGGTAAAAAGGGTTTTCGTAGAGACAGAGAGAAATAAAAATAAAAGAGAAGGCCTTTTGCATTCCTAAGGAAAAGAACCGGAAGACCGCAATGAGGAAGGTTTCGTGGGACGAAGTAAATATTGCATTTATGAGGTTTGTGTAGGTCGAGGAATGTTTATGATGTTATTTATATACATTTCTTTTATGGTATTCTCTTTTCTCAAGAGAAAACCGGTTTACGATCACTCTTTCAAATAACTAAATTACCTACCTGTCTGGAATTCTAGTATACCAATATGAAAAAACTGTAACTGTTTTAAAATAGGCATTTATTAAAATTTTCTGAAATTTCATTAATTTCAGTAATACTGGTGAGGCAAGTTTAATCTTTTTAATACGAGCGTCACATATACTTGACGAACATTGTGTGTCATTAACGCAACTACTTCCTAATTCTTCACCTTAGGGACTGTGCAAATACAACGTTTTCATTTTAGGGGGGAGGGGGGGGGGGTCCGGCAAATGATATCGTAAGATATCTATAGGGGGAGGGGGAGTTTGTCTTTTGATATCGATATAATTTTTGATCCAACCGAAATTTTCTTTTTTATATGTAACATGGTTTTTGATTAAAACAGTATGTTATTGTCTTTTAGTCTGCTATCCATTTTTATGAAAATACACAGTTATTATTAAAATCACTAAATCATAAAAAAAAAATTCAATTCTAAAATATGGAATATCCCAATATTTGAAATTCTTTTTCTTCTTCATATGTGTATGCATGTACAATCACTGTTCGAGAAAATCTATGTGAAGTACATTTGAAATGAAACTTGGGTTTACTAATAAATAATAGAGAGAAAGAATGTTGCCCTCCTGTTTTGTTAATAAACATTTCTATCTCTCCACGCCCCCCTCCTTTTTTTTTCGTGCGGGGAAAGTGCAACTAGACATTATTACTATTGAATGCATTTCCTAAAAAAAGCTATTATAAAATACTTTTAAATTATAATTACATCTTTTAAGTGTTATATAGTATAAAATGATATTTTATTAATTTCTCTTCATTTGATGTTGTTGTATGTATGTCAGCCAATTATCTACACTATGGGATATAGGCCCTAAGGGGTGGGATGCCCTCCGTGGGGGTCTTTCTAAGGGAACCTAACCCGTATTTACGCAAGGTTCGAAGAAAACCACGGAAAACTCCGAAAGGTTAGGCCGACGGTCGCGATTGGGTTCGAACCCAGCACCTACCGTCTACCAGTTAGAGGTCAGAACCTCTCGGCCACTGGAGGGGCTTCTCTTCATTTGAATCAGTAAAGTATGTAACAAGTTTTGTACATCACTCCAAATAAAAGAAATAAAGTCTAAAGACAAAAAGAAAAAAAAAAAAAATCAGACATTAATGACGATATGATTCCCGGGGGGGGGGGGGGGGGTTCGAGGAATGGTAACGTATGATATCGGATGGGAGGAAGGGGGTCCATAATTACCTAAAAGTTGATAACGTTATGTATGCACAGCCCCCTACCTAATATTGTTAGAAGGAAATAGTGGCATTAAAAAGTAAGGAGCCGCATAAGTGGGTACTCGTTGCAAAGAGTTTAATGCTACCAAAACCATTTTGAAATTTTAATAGATTTTCTGATACCAGATATTAAGAATCCCCAATTTAATCTTTCATTGTAAAAGCAAAATTTTATTAAAATATTATTGGTGTCGTTTGCAAGTATGGAAGTAAAATTAGGTATCCCGGACTGGGCACAGTCTGCCGGAAAGGGTTAATCCTTTTTTTTCTTTTAGCAAACTGGGATATTTTTATACACATGAATTCTTTGTTATTTCTTTTGAAACATTGCGTTGATTAATTTACTTTTAGATATGATTTTTTCTAGGGCATTTTTTATATAATGAACGGGAATTACGAAATCCTGAATATATATTTTTAACATTCTGTATTTTATAGTAGAATGAATTAGATTTTAAAAAGATATGGTGGTCAGGATTGCTAGTTTGGCCTAAATTTTTAATCCGAAATTTTGATTCCAATTTGGGACTTTTTGCCAATTTCGCCTAATTATATAAACCGCCAAACTATACAAACTGACATAATTTTTATTTTAAGTAACGAAAGGACAAGTAAGATTGAAAAAACATTAATAGAAATACAGACAAAACGTCGAATTCAAAATCATTTGATGACGTAACAAACAGATGCATTGTGTTTAATGTGAAGTGAATCTTTTACGATCAACTATTATCGGCGTTTAATCTTAACGGTTTGGCGATAGTTATTCTGTCGACGGGATAATAAAGTAGTATTACATTTTTATTTTATCTCATTAAGAAAAGGCTGACATTAAATAAATCTAAAAATACCTTTTACTTTTTCTGGTGTGAATACCAATTTTTTAAATAAAAGTAAAGTTAAAGTGGCAGCCCTGGTGGCAACAGTTACATAAAACGAATCTAAATATATTTCTCCAATAACAATTAGCTTAAATTCTTCTCGAATCATAGGTTACCTAGATCTATATAGGTAGAATACAGTAAGTGACGATAGTAGAGAAAGCTTTTTAGCGGAAAATATTTGTCAATATTCTAAGGCATTAGATTTACGGATATGAACGTACATATATATATTTAAATGAAAATAAGTATACTGCCTTTGTCAATATGATGACTATAAGGTTATTCCAGCCAATGAGAATCTGCATTTATTAATTGCCCGTAATTAATTTTATGTATTACATTATTTATTACACGTCATTATCAAAAAACATGTTACATTTCAAAGTTTTTAATCCAATTTATTTACGATATCTATATTGAACAAAGATTTTTTTCCCCTTCCTCAACAACAGCTTTCATTAAATATAATTTTCTCATTAGATCCTTACTTATACAGGAGAATTGTAAACACGAATATTTCTATCGGATTCCATCTATAATGAACGGAAATTATAAAATCCTGAATGCCAGTGCCAGATTCAAGGCAGGGAATTCGGAGCACGGGCCCCAAATGCTGCTGAAGGTTTTTCAATTATTGTCCTAAATTTGATTTAGTTGTAATATCCAATGATTGTAATATCCAATATCCTACATTCTATTTTGTTCATGCTACATTTTTATAAAGTATATTTTATCTGAAGCATGATTTATTACTTTATTATAGTGAATATTTTCTTTTATCTTTATCACTTAAAAAATATATTCTAATATTTATTCTTGTTTAATCCAGTTCCCGTTCTCGACAGATTATTTTGGGGATTGGAGAGCGTAACTGCTAGGCTGTAGAGCCTCTTAATATTTTAAACAATTGCAGCTTGGTGTTGTGGAAAATTTATTATTGGTTATTGCATACTTTATTATTTCAGATATATAGAGTTGCATATGAAAAGATAAATAGCACCACAGTTTATTATAAAACGTCTACTCACTTAAATTTTACAATTGTGAAATAATGATTTAAAAGTAAGTTATCATATTTAATTTTTTAATGTATATTTTAAAGTCAACAAATGTTATTTTACTAATACCTTTTTTCATTGTGTTTAGTCAATCTTTTTGTAAATATCGGTGTAAGGAGGAGGGGGAGGGGCGTAAGCATCTGTGCCCAGAGCCTCCAAATTTGTAAATCGGTCCCTACTGAGTTCATGTACATGTTTAAGCTTCCTTAATTCTGTGAAATGGGTTGAAATTAAAAACGCATGACGACAGTTATATAACTCGGTTCTGAATATGTTCCGCCAACACAAATTAGCTTAAATTATATCATAACTTATCTAGATTTATATACAGAGAATACAAGTAGCGATAGCAGAAATCAATGTTGAATTCAGACTCTCTTCTCCGGGAGGCATTTCTGTGGCTTCGGGGGGGGGGGGGGGGGATGGGGGGAGGAATTGCATTTTCTCCCATTGAAAATACAAAATTTTAAATTTTCTGAGGCATCTCACTGCTCTGGGGGGGGGGATGTCCCCCTTGGACCATCCCCTGAAATCAACACTGGTAGCGATAGCTTTTTAGCGCAAAATATTTTTCAATATTCTAAAATCTAAATCATCAGATCTACAGATTTAAATATTTATATGTGTATGTATTTAATCGAAATAAGCATACTGCCTTTGTAAATACGATGTCTAAGGTTAATCCAGCCTATGATAATATGCATTAATTAATTGCCCGTAATTAGTTATATGTATTACATTTTTATTACGTCATTATCAAATAACATGCTACATTTCAAAGTTTTTCGAACCCAAGTTTTTATTTACGATATCTGAATTCAACGAAAATATTTTTCTCCCTTCCTCAACAACAGCTTTCATTAAATATAATTTTCTCATTAGATCCTTACTTATACAGGAGAATTGTAAACAGGAATATTTCTATTGCATTCCATCTATAATGAACGGAAATTATGAAATCCTGAATGTTATGTATATGTTTAAGCTTCAGTACTTCTGTGGAATGGGTTGAATTTAAAAACGCATGACGACAATTACATAACTCCGGCTCTGAATATGTTCCTCCAACACCAATTAGTTTAAATCATTCTCCACTCTTCCCTCTAATCTTGAGTTTTCCCTCAGATATCATGTGAGGAATTTCACCCGATGGCAGGTAGCTCAAAGGTCAGAGCACTCAAGCATGGTTACGAAATCCGGTTTTCAAATTCTTAGTCTAAAGTGCCGTATCTAAGATCATATGTCGAAAACTATGCAGCGGAACACATATGCATAAATATGTATATTTAGGTATACATAATAATCTTTACACTTATTATAATGGTATGTTGTATTATTTAGATATGAACTTGAGTATTGATACGTTATCACATTTTCCAGAATATGACTTACAGATATTTTCATATAAGCATAAATTCTCAAAAATATAATTATTTAAATAAATTTCAAGTGTTATCTTTTTTTTTTTAACTAATCGTGTATAAAGAATTAATATGACATATCTATACAAGATTTTAGTTATTAGATATAAAAAATACACACACATATCTTTCAAATGCTTTTCTTGTAAACATTATTTTATTTATAACAATAATAATTACTTTTTTTTAAACTATTATTGGTTTCTTTATACCATATAATTTAATATAATAATAATATCATCATTAACAATATCATCTTATATAATAACAAAATTTATTTTTAAAATGTTGGCCTAAATTAATGTATTTGACAAATCATATGTCGAAAACTATGCAGCGGAACACATACGCATAAAAATGTATATTTAGGTACACATAATAATCTTTATATTTATTATAATGGGATGTTGTATGATTAAACGGGAACATGAGTATTGAGATGTTATCAAATATTCCAGAATGTGACATACGGATGTTTAGATATAAGCGTAAATTCTTAAAAGCATTAAAATTAAATTTTTTAAGTTTTCAGCATTTAAATAAACTTCAAGATTCAGGGTTCGTACTTTTCAAGGATTTTTTGCCAAAATACTTGTAAAATAATATTTGCCTTAATTAATGGGAATAACTCAGTTTTTTAGATATAGCAATTAATACTTTACGAATTTTCTGGTGCAAAACCACCTAAAATTCCAGGAATCTCCTCATGCGTATTAAACCCTGAAAGTTGGCTTTATTTATTTATTTATTGTATATAAGAATTAATATGACATACTCAACAAGATTTCTCAATTGTTAGATCTAGAAAATACTCACACATATATTTTAAATATTTTTCTTATAAATGCTATTTTTATTTGTATAAATCATATCTCGTATAATTTATTCTTAATATTTTTTTTATGTGTCCCTCTGGTGGGCGGAAATTGAAATAATTATGCAAACTTTATTTGTTTTTCTTATTCTAATTATTTATGTAAAGTTTTGTCATTGTAAATTGTTTCTCAATTAAGGCAAATGCGAGAATTTTTATAATTCTTCAAAATAACTCCAAATGAGTTACTTCATTAATTAGTAACGCATCAAGTGCACAAACGCACGAACTCTGCTGACTTTAAAGTGGATAATTTTGATAGTACACACAAGATAGTAGAATTTTTCTCTCAATTGTACTCTTAGCAAAATAATTAAGTCTATAGTATTCCGTAATTAATGAATTTTTTCCTTTGAATTCATGAACAGAAAATGTACTGCACTTTACGTTACTCAATGTAATTTATAAAAATGCACATGTTTTACTATTTCATACTTCTCAAATGTCAGTTGAATCCTAACCAGCCACCCGGCTATTGACGTCATTACTTATCGATTTCAGTTCTCTTTTGAGTGCTTTAACTCATTATAGAGCTTAGTGAAAAAAAATTCAATTCAGTTTGTGATTTCAAATAATCTTTGGAATATATTTTTTTTTCTCGCTGTATTTAAATGCTGCCCAGCATTGCTTTATTCCAACCACTAATATTTCAAATATTTTCTTGTAAAGGAGAAAAAAAAAATCTTTAAAAAAAATGTGGAGCTTTAACAAAGCCCATAATTTGTAGATATTTTGGAAATAAACAGGGGGGGGGGGGGCAAAAACAGTTACTTTGCATTATTAAAAGTTAATTGGTAAAAAAAAAAACTTGCAATAAAAAGTTAATATTTCATAATAATACTATTTGAGTAATTTAATAAAATACATCAAGATAAGAACTGATTTGCTAAGTCAAAATTAAACTTGGTAAATCTACATATTAATATTACTATTATTATTATTATTATTATCTGGAAAAATTTATTTAAAAAAAAATCTTTAAAAAAAAAAATATTTTAGATGTGACCCGCTTGCTGGCAGAAGGTTAAATATTCAAGCAAACTTTGTCTATTTTTCTTCTTCTAATCATTTCTGCAAAATTTTGTCATTGTAAAATCTATGTCAATTAGTGTAAATGTGAAATTTCTTTTCATTTAACAAGTCTTTTTATCATTCTTTAAAGTAACTCCAAATGAGTTACTTCATTAATTAGTAACGCATAATTGCATAAATGCACGGGCCCTGCTGACTGTAAAGTGGATAATTTTGATAGTACACATGAGATAGTAGAATTTTTCACTAAATTCTATTCTTAGCAAAATAATTAATTCTGTAGGATTCCATAATTAAATAATTTTTTCCTTTGAATCCATGAACAGAAAATGCTCTGCAGTTTACGTTACTGAATGTAATTTATAAAAATGCACGTTACGTTTTACTATTTCATACTTCTCAAATGTCATTTAAATCCTAACCAGCCACCCGGCTCAATAGCCGGGTGGCTGGGTAGCACATCATAACTTATCGATTTCACTTCTCTTTTAAGTATTTTAACTCATTATAGAATTCAGTAAAAATTTTCAACTCAGTTCGTGGTTTCAAATAATCTTTGGAATGTATTTTTTCCTTCACCGCATTCAACTGCTGTCCAGCATTGCTTTATTCCAACAACTAATGTTTCAAATGTTCTCTTGCAAAGGAAAATTTTTTATAACAAATCGTGGTACTTTAACAAAGCTTATAATTTGTATACTCTCTGTAATTATTTTAAAATAAACAGGGAGGAGAGAGACCAAAAAAGTTACTTTACTTAATTTAAAGTAGGTTGTAAAAATAATAATAATAATAATAATAAAAATAAAAGTAAGTAAATAAAGGAAAATAAACTTGCAATAAAAAATTTATTTCATAACAATATTATATGAATAATTTATTAAAATACATCAAGATAAAAACTAATTCACTCAGTCAAAATTAAACTTGTTAAATCTTTGTCTAATATTAGTATTAACATAAGTATTATTATTATTATTACTATTATTATTTCAAATAATTTATTTCTTGAAAAAAAAAATTCTGCTTAGAATAAATATTTTAGATGTGACCCGCTTGCAAGGCAGAAGGTTAAATATTCACGCAAATTTTATTTGTTTTTCTTATTCTAATAATTTCTGTAAAGATTTGTCTCGAAATTGTATCTCAATTAATTTAAATGGGATATATATATTTTTTTCATTTTACACGTCTTTTAATAATTCTTTTAAATAAACACGAATGAATACTCCATTAATTAGTAACGCATCAAGTACATAAACGCACACACCCTGCTGACTGTAAAGTGGACAATTTTGTTAGTACACACAAGAGAGTAGATTTTTTATCTAAATCCGTACTCTTAGCAAAATAATTAACTCTGTAGTATTCCATAATTAAATAATTTTTTTCCTTTGAATTCATGAACAGAAAATGCTCTGCACTAACGTTATTCAATGTAATTTATAAAAATGCACATTACGTTTTACTATTTCATACTTTTGAAATGTCAGTTGAATCCTAACCAGTCACCCGGCTATTGACATCAAAACCTTTCGATTTCAGTTCTCTTTTAAGTGCTTTAACTCATTATAGAACTCAGTGAAAAAGTTCAATTCAGTTCGTGGTTTCAAATAATCAATGGAATAATTTTTTTCCCCCTCGGCTCATTCAACTGCTATCCAGCATTGCTTCATTCCAACAATTAATATTTCAAATGTTCTCTTGCAAAGGAGAAAAATTTTTAACAAAATGTGGAACTTTAACAAAGCCCATAATTTGTATACTCTGTAGATATTTTGGAAATAAACAGGTGGTGGTGGGAGGGGGGGGGGTGGAAGGACCACAAAAGTTACTTTGCTTAACCACTTCATAGTCGCATTAAATTGCGGTTTAAAAATTCAAATTCATTATTCCCACCATTTTTTGAAAAAAAAAAAAAATAATAATCTTATTTAATGCCAAGTAAAATGATACCAGAATAAAACCAATTACACTATTTTATAAAACTGGTGGGAATCAAACAATTCTGAATAAAAGCCGTGAAACTTGCAGCCCGTGAATGTCTCGGGCGCGACGATTAAGTGGTTAATTAAAAGTAAATTGTAGAGAAAAAAACCTTGCAATAGAAAATTAATATTTCATAATAATTTTATTTGAATAATTTAATAAAATATATCAAGATAAAAAAGAATTTACTCAGTCAAAATAGAATAAATAGTTTAGATGTGACTCGCTTGCTAGGCGGAAGGTTAAATATTCACGCAAATTTTTTTTGTTTTTCTTATTCTAATTATTTCTGTAAAGTTTTGCCATTGTAAATTGTTTCTCCATTAAGGCAAATGCGGGATTTTTTTCATTTTATAAGTCTTTTTATAATTCTTTAAAATAATGCCAAATGAGTTACTTCATTAATTAGTAACGCATCAAGTACATAAACGCACGAACCCTTGCTGACTGTAAAGTGGATAATTTTGATAGTACACACAAGATAGTAGAATTTTTCTCTAAATTTGTGCTCTTAGAAAAATAATTAAGTCTGTAGTATTCCGTAATTAAACTAGTTGGATGTGTCAATCCCAAAACTTTCTTCTATCTCATAAGTACATTTTAATTAAAAAAAAAAAAAAAAAAAAAAAAAAAAAAAAAAAAAAACGTGGTGACGCCAAAGTTACCCACTATCGAATTTCCTCGAACATTTGACCTAGCCTAATGAGATTCTGGTATCCGAAATCCTAAAACGCAAAATTTAATTAATATTCTGAGAAAATGAGCTTAGTAGTGCCTCATATTGGGTAATTTATAATAAAACCTAATAAGCATCTATTTATGTCAAGACCTAACAGAATCTGAAATTTGATGGAATTTCGTCCATTAGTTCTTGAGTTATAACAAAAAATTTGCAAAACGTAGCACAGCAACACCATATCTTGGACAATTTATGCCAAAACGTAAAAAAGCGTCTAATTATGTTATGGTGTAAAAGAATCTGAAGTTTGATGAAATTCTGTGCATTAGTTCTTGAGATATAGCTAGTTTAAAAAAAACCGTGTAAAATATAGCACAGCAGCACCATCAGTTAAAGAATTTATAACAAAACGTAATCATCGTGTAATTATGTTATATGTCATTTTGTAACAATGTATGTTTGATGAAATTCTGTGCTTTGGTTGTTGAGATATAGCTATCGGAAAAATTGTGCAAAATGCAGCATAGCTGCACCACCTGTTACAAGGTTAATACCAAAATGTAATCTGCGTCTAATTATGTTATATATTCTAGGGTAACAGAATCTAAAATTTGATGAAGTTCTCTGCATTAGTTCTTGAGATATAGCTATCGCAAAATCGTGCAAAATGTAGCATAGCAGCGCCACCTATAGAGCAGTTCACACCAAAATCTTATCAGCGGCTATGTATCTCAAGGTATCACGGAATCTGAAGTTTGGTGAAATTCTGTGCATTAGTTCTTGAGATATAGCTATCATGAAAATCCTGAAAAACGTGGCATAGCAGCGCCACCTGCTGGCCAATTTACACCAAAACTTAATCAGCGTCTATGTATATCAAGGGGTCACAGAATCTGAAGTTTGGTGAAATTCTGTGCATTAGTTCTTGAGATATAGCAATCTTGAAAATCATGAAAAACGTGCCATAGCAGCGCCACCTGCTGGCCAATTTACACCAAAACTTAATCAGCGTCTATGTATATCAAGGGGTCACAGAATCTGAAGTTTGGTGAAATTCTGTGCATTAGTTCTTGAGATATAGCAATCTTGAAAATCATGAAAAACGTAGTATAGCAGCGCCACCTGCAGGCCAATTTTCACCAAAAACCAATAGGCACTAATTCATATCAAGGTCTAACTGAATATAAAATTTTATTAAATTTCGAGCATTAGTTCTTGAGATAGAGCGCCCACAAATTTTTTGTCACATACAGACAGACAGACAGACAGACAGACAGACAGACAGACGGACAGACTCACAGACATACATTTTCTAAAAATAGTCAAAACGTGTTCAGGACCTTCTAAAACGTATAAATCCGTCGAAAACCGGAAGTCGAAAATTTTCATGAATCCAATACTTTCCTCTTGTAAAGATAGAAGAAAGTAATAATTTTTTCCTTTGAATTCATGAACAAAAATGCTCTGCACTTTACGTTACTCAATATAATTTATAAAAATGCACATTACGTTTTACTATTCCATACTTCTCAAATGTCAGTTGAATCCTAACCAGCCAGCCGGCTATTGACGTCATAACTTATCGATTTCACTTCTCTTTTAAGTGCTTTAACTCATTATAGAACTCAGTGAAAAAAGTTCAATTCAGTTCGTGGTTTCAAATAATCTTTGGAATATATTTTTTTTCCCTCGCCGCATTCAACTGCTGTCTAGCACTGCTTTATTTTAATAAATAATACTTCAAATGTTCTCTTTCAGTTTTTTTTTTTTTTTTTTTTTTTTTTTAATTGTGGAATTTTAACAAAGTCCATAATTTGTATACTTTCTGCAGATATTTTGGAAATAAACATTCAGAATCAAAAAACTTACTCTGTGTTATTAAAAATTAATTGTAAAAGAATAATAATAAAAAAAATCGTGCAATAAAAAATTAATATTCTATAATAATATTATTTAAATTATTTAATAAAATATTAGTTCAACCTTAAAGTTCTGTCGTATAATGGTGTTTCACACTCTTTTTTTTTTTTTTTTTTTTTTTTTTTTTTTGAATTCAGATTTCTTTATTGGCACCACTTTTTTGAACTAGTAAAATTTCTATTATTTTTATTTTAATGTGAAACGTGAAAACTGTCGGAATTTATTGGTGTTTCCAATGAAAAGATGTGAATTAAAAAAAAAAAAATGTTAGAGTAAAATAAAATTTTATGACCGAACTTTCTAGCTGACTTAATGCATCAAGATAAGAACTGACTTACCCAGTCAAAATTAAATTTCGAAAATTTACGTAAAAAGTCATTTCAAAATGATAAAAATGAAAAATCCTTTTCAAAGTAATTTTTACCTGCACAGAAATACACTCTGTTATATTATACATACTCTGTTACTCATGTTATTACATTAATTTAAATTTGGCCTAGTTTTTCTTTACTTATTTGTTTGCTTTCGTTCCCTTTAGATGTAGAATTTTGATACACAGAATACCAGCACATTATCATATTGTGAGTTTCATTTGAACAAAAATGCAGAAGTAGTAATTTAATTTATTTTAACCCTTAGCGGTCTGGTGATTCTTAGATAAATTTTATTCAGTTCAGGGCCCGACTTAGACAGTGTGTGTGTGTGTGGGGGGGGTCCTGGGGCAAACATTATACCCCCTTATATCTTAAAATTTTTCGTAAATTATACTGAAGTGACTAAAATGAAAATTCATATCTATTTTATGTGTACATAAATTTCATACCAAGTACTATTCACATCGATATATATAATAGCAGAAAAAAGATAACCTTAAGAAACTATAGAACGCAATTTTTTTTCGGTTTCAGGAATATAAGGATAAATGGGAGACCTTAAGGGCGCATGGGGCATGGAAACAGAGGGGACAGGAGAAGAGAGCTCCTTAAAATTGAAAAAAAATAATAATAATAATTTTAGAAGACTTTGTGCATGAGAAATGTTAAGAAACCACTGCGGTACTATAACAATTACATAGAAAAATAAACAAATTAAAACCTAATATATTTATCTTATTTAGAAGCTAACTATAAAAAATAAGAAGAATGTTTTTAGAAGATCCTGTGAATATTGTGAGAAATATTTGTGAATATTTTGGGGTTAATGATACATAAATGCTGTGACGATAAATTAAGAAAAACACCACTTCAATCATCTGGTTTAAATTACAATTTGTTTAATCTCTTATGAATGAAGGAAATGAAAATCGTAATTATGGTTCAAAGTTACTTGATTGATTATAAAAACAATGTTAATATATATAATAATTAATCAAGTATAAATACACATAATTCAATTAAAATGTCTTTTCCATTTTTATTCTTTGACTTTGCACTGTATCATCTTAATTACAGCTCAACTACAATAAATCATAAATTCATATATCTTAAAAAACAGCTGGCCCTAAAACAGACAAATTACCAATATCTCTTCCTCCACAAAACTATAGTTTTCAAACAACATCGTTCTCTATAACTATGTCTTTCAGGTGCTATGAAATATTATTCCTACTGATCAACCTCAACACGTTAAACCGAAAAAATATTATTCCACCTGCCTACTATAAGTATACAAGCAGGTACAATCGATTATAAATCAAGAGATTGCTGAAAACGGCGTCATTTGCAGGAACATCCCAGTTTTACAATGATCTCCCGGCAACGGTACAAGCCGTACTCTGCAGATATATAAATCTTATAGGTGGAGAGGGACCAGGGCCAAAAAAGAAGCCCCCTCTCCCCTCCCAATTCCGTAATGCCAACATCACGAAGCGAAATGTGTGCTTAGCGCTGACAATTAGATTTGCCGTATTTTTCGGCGCCTTGAGATGCGAGTAGATGCCAGAAAAAAGAACCAATGTTAGACAGAATGAGGAGCAGATGTTATTTGATTTTAGGAAAAGCAGACAAGAGAATGAGGGCAGTATTTACCCAAAATTTGTTCATTTCGAGATGGTCAGTAATAAAATAATAGCTAAAATATAAATCTTTTAAATGCTTCTGGTTAAAATATTATTATTTTATTCATTTCTTACACCGATGAAACATACTTCATCGTTTTAATCATAATAAGTGTTTTTATTTTTAAGTAATAAAAATTTCTTAGTTAGAAATTAAAAATATAAGCTTTAAAAATAAAACTTCTCCGGTTATAAAATTTTCGTGAAAGAAAAGAGAATTTTATACATCTGTTGATAAAATATAGTTTACTTTTAAATTATGTATTATAATTATTTTATTAGCATAGATAAGTTTTAAAATTATAAAAACAAAATAATCTTTATATGGACCAGAAATTTTGTTATATTAAGAAATTAGGAAGCAGACAAGACAATGAGAGCAGTATTTATCCAAAATTCGTTCATTTCATAATAGCCAATAATAAAATAATACCTAAAATATAAATCTTTCAAATGTTTCTGGTTAAAACATTATTACTTTTTAAATTTCTTATACTAGTAAAACATACTTCATCGTTTTAATCACAAGTGTTTTCAAGTAATAAAATTTCTTAGTTAGAAATAAGCTTTAAAAATAAAACCTTTCCGGTTATAAAATTCTCTTAGGAAAAAAAAAAAATAATAAAAAGATAATTTTATTTATTTATTGTTAAAATACACTGGTGTGCAAAATTTAAGGACGAGTCCCAAAATGCCAATATTCAAGGGATTTTCAAGCGATAATTTTCACGCGAATATTCAAAAGGAAGTGATGTAATTCAAATAATTACTATCCCTGGATAACAGCTAGTCCATATAACATCTCATTCAGGTCACACATGGTCACAAGAGTCGGAGTCACTACGGCGAAACAAAAAATAGGAAATTCCATACGTCTCTTTTATGAGTCTCAAATGACTACAATATGTGACTTCACTTACAGGTCATTGTGACTGCTGCTTTGTGGCGAGTCACCAGGTGATTTCACAATGTCATTTCAACGAGACTCTTGTGTGACCTCTCATCTAGAGACTCAATTTCAAAGTCATTGTGAACGTTGCATCATGATAAATTATCAAATAATGTCCCGTTAAAACCACATAGTGACTTTTCACCACTTTTCACAGTGGTTACTTCACAGTAGGGTCTCTGTTACCATTTGACAAAGTCTTGTGACAGAAAGTCACCATGTGAATTTAATGTGACATTATTTGGTAATGTATCATAATGCAACATTCAAAATAACTTTGAAATTGAGTCTCCAAATGACAGTCACACGAGAGTCTCAATAAAACGACATTGTAAAGTTACCTGGTGACTCGACACATAGCAGCAGTCGCAATGATCTGTCAGTGGAGTCACATATAGTAGTCATTTGTGGTTCATAAAAGAGACGCCAGAAATTTCCTCTTTTTTGTTTCGCCGTAGTGACTGTGACTCTTGTGACCATGTGTGACCTGAATGAGATGTTATATGGACTAGCTGTTATGCAGGGTTATTAATTATTCGAATTATAATACTTCCTTTTGAATATTCACGTGAAAATCCCTTGAAAATTGGCATTTTGGGACTCATTCTTAAATTTTGCATACCAGTGTATAGTTTACAATTTAGGAATTTTACTACAGACTTTTTTAGGAGAATTTTAAAGGCGCTTTATCATTTCGTGATTACCGTCAAATATGTTTGACGCATAAGGTGCTCTGAATCGGTAAATACCCCCATTAGTTATTTTTTATAATAAATATTGCCCATATTTCTTAAATATCCCGTTAGCCAAAAAACCTTTACCAAACTATTAGATTAAATGCCAATAATGGATGATCGTAAATGTCACACTCATTTGAAACCGAGCACAATATGCATATTTGTTACGTCATCAGATGATTTTAATTCGACATTTTATTTGTATTTGTATTAATATTTGATTTGATTTTAGGAAAAGCAGACAAGAGAAGGAGGGCAGTATTTACTCACAATTTGTTCATTCGAAATGGTCAGTAATAAAATAATACCTAAAATATAAATCTTTTAAATGCTTCTGGTTAAAATATTGTTATTTTATAAATTTCTTAAACCGGTAAAACATACTTCATCGTTTTAATCATTATAAATATTTTTAAGTAATAAAATTCCTTAGAGATAAGCTTTAAAAATAAAATCTCTCTAGTTATAAAATTTTCTTGAAAAAAAAAAAAAAAAAAAAAAAAAAAAAAAAAAAAAAGGATTTTATGCATTTGTTGATAAAACATCTTTTACATTTTAAATTATTATAAATCTTTTATTATTACAGATATGCTTTTAAACTATAACCACAAAACAATCTCTATACGGAGCTTAAATTTTGTTTCATTAAGAAAGAAAAGAATGTGCTTTTACGAAAGTAGTTAAGAAATAGAATTTTTATAGCTATAAAATTATTTTTTCGTCCGTGTGTATGATATGAAAGAATACCATTAACTTTTTAATTACTGCATTGTTTTTAAATTTTGCTTGTAAGTCGTTTTTTAATTTAAAGTAAACTTTTTACAATGTATCGAATTTTGTATAATTTCAGGTAACACATAAAGGTTTTTTAGTTATAAAATTATTTTCTAGTCGGTCTTTTATGTACAGGTGGTTATAATTGAAGTTCACTTTAAAATGGTCATTAAAAAAATAAAATAAAATACTAAACCAAATGTTATCAAACTTGGTAATAGTTTAAAAGAGATCATGGGAATTTATTTTCAATGAAAAAAATATTTCAAACACTCACCACCAGGGGGGGGGGGGGAATAGTGGCGCTGTATACAATATTGGTAAACGAAATAAGATATGAAGATATCGGTTTAAAACTTGTTTTATCGTTTCTGAAACGTGTTACAAAGCATGTTTAAAGCCGCATCCACAATAATGATTTACGATATCAAATTTCGTGTTCTTTAATTTGTGGTTTGAAGTTTTAAGAACATGAACAGATTTTATTACACGTATGGCGCACTCGACTTTTGTCGTGAGCAAAAATCCATGTAATAAAAGGATTAAGTTACATTACGACTCTTATTTCGTTTAATAATATTGCATACAGCGCCATTTCTCTACTAGTTGCATGCATTTAAACTTTTTTTTTTATTTTTTTTTCTTGCGGGAAGTAAATTTTTATGACCTTCTTTAAACTATTAACAAGTTTTACATTTGGTCCAGTAATTTTTCTTTTATGACCATTTAAAAGGGAACTTTACTATAACCATTCTATATACCGAAAAAGCTTTACGATTTTAATTTTATATAAATATGTCCTGGACTTACAGAAATAGGCTACTTAAATACAATTATATTTTAAACTCAATTAAGCTATAAAAGAAGAGAAAGAGTTCCATATCCTGTACCGGTTTTTATGGCGATTTATCATTATTATTATTATTATTATTATTTGGTGAGAAATGCTTGGATGTGGTTGTTGTGATCTCATGCATTTTGAATTGCCCTTTTGTACTCTTCGAATGCTACTGGTGGATAAATAATAATTTTGAAATTTATGGGGTTTTTTTAAAAGCGGCATTTTTTTTGTAGGTATAATATTACCTAAATATATTTTTATGCGTTTTTATAGGTTTTAAAAGTATAATGCTACGCTTTAATTCCACGTGTATGCATAAAACTTATAGAACTTTGGGTCAATTTAATGATATTTGAAACGACATAAAAAAGGTATTTTTCTGTAGATGTAATATTACTCAAATATATTTTTGTGCGCTTTTATAGCTTTTAAAAGTATAATGCGATGCTTTAATTCCTTGTGTATGCATGACATTTTTAGAACTTTGATTTAATTTAATCCGACATATAAAAAAAATACATAGATAGATACATTGTATAAACAGTTGCAAGCATTTACCTTGATTTTAAGATTCAAATCACCAAGAAAATAGTTGAAAATTGTTATAATCTGAAAGAAAGGAAAAGATATATTAGTTTGACAAATATAATATTAATATTTAATCTTGCTAAAATTTTTATTTATAATATTTTTTGAACAACTGAAATAATTAAGCAAGTTATTAAATACAATATGTTAATTAAAATAAAATTTGCAATTCAAATGCAAATCAAACTATGTTTAATTGTATAACAATCTAGAAAAATATGTGTCAAGTGTGACAGGAAAAAGTATTAAAATGGAAAATATAAATAAATTTAAAAAAGGTTTTTTTTCCTATTTTACTTATTAAAGAAAATATACCAAAAGTACTTGTGGATCATTTAGCAAATCTGTGCGTAGGAAGAGCCTAAATGCTTATGCAGATTTTCTTTATTTTTCCCTGTAGGATCTCTTTGTAGATTTTCTTAAATATCTACTTATTTTAGTATTTTATTGTGTTTTAACAGCTTCCATGACTTCCCCGTATCACGAACAGGCATCCACATTCTGATCATGATTTATCGTTCTCACCTGTAAATTTTTATTGCAAAATTTGCATTACTTAATCCGAACGTTTACCCGATTAAATTAGGCAAAAATTTCTGTTTAAAAAAAAACAGGTGATAAAAAATTAAAAAAATCTGTAAAAGACATGAAAAAAAACATTAATTGAAAGTATTTTTCAAAAATATTGATCAATTTAGTAGTTAACATACTGCTCTATAAATAATTAATTGTTAAAAATTGTTTTCAAAATAGGAAATCTATACTTGTAAGCCAACCCATAGATGAATTAAAGCCAAATTGGTCAGTTAGCGCCAACTTATTCTATTTATAAGTAGCTATTTTTCAAATAACTTCAAGTTTGGGGAAATTTGGCGCGCTTAAATATGTGTGTATGATTGAATGCATCATTGTATTTGAATATAATATATAGGACACAACGATTGATTCCAAGTAAGTATTGTTATTTTCTTCTTTAAATTAATAAGTAAATGACATTTATTTTTACACTTTTTTTTTCACTACCTTCAACAATGGCTGCTATTCGGCACAGCTAAACATATTTGCAGGAAAACATGCGTCATTTATACTTAAAAATAATATATACTTCGCAATGTTTTTACTTATTTCTGCGTCTATATAACTAATATTATATTTTTACAAAACCATACGCCTGAGTTAAAGTATGGTGGACATTTCTATTTTTCAAATTTTCGCTAAAAATGTTGTAACAACTAATCTTTACAAATTTTACTGTAACTAAGTATTTTGATTTTCTTCGTAAATTAATGAGAAGAAAATGGCATTTTGTTAACTTAAATTAATGGTCGTATATGTCAGGAATAAATTCAGAATCATATATCATAAAATGTATGTGCAAAAAAAAAAAAAAAAAAAAAAAAAAAAAAAAAAAAAAAAATAGAGAGAAAGGAATAATTAAATAAGTATTACATATTTGACACATCCAGTAATAATAAAATTCATGTAAATTTATTAAGTAAAGCAATTTCACATCACTTTATTACGTTAAAATTAGTAACATCTTGCGGAGTTGGTAATTTTTCATCGTTTTCTGCTTAACACGTTAATCATTCACTTAAAATAACCATTCCTAAATTGAAATTCCTTTTTCTGGCATGGTTACAAACAGCCCTATTAGCATAAAATTTCGCTTTGGCGCAATGGATATGATGTGTTTATGATACTTTTTTTTCTAGAGTAGTTTTTTTTTTTTTATTTTTTATAGAAAGCTTTTATAACATTATTTTTCTTTGCTGTATGTATGTAGTTTGATGACCCTTTTGATTCAGTAGTAAATAGGAACCATTAGCAATAACGTAATCAAGAATAATTTTTGTAAATGGGGCATTCATCTAAACTTAAATGAATCTAGAGCAAAATATTAGTGAAACCTCCAAATAAGGGACACTCCGAATAAGGGACACCTCTGTTTAAGGGACAAAAGTTGTGGTCCCAATTATGTCCCTTATTTGAAAGTTTCACTGTTTAAAGAACTCCGAATAAGGGACACTCCTATTTAAGGGACAAAAGTTGCGGTCCCACAGGTGTCCCTTATTTGGAGGTTTCACTGTATTAATTTTGGATTTGATTTGCTAATAATGTTTGAAAACAACGACCACAGCATGAATGAAATTATGATAAAAAAAAAGCAAGTCATACTATCATTTCTGTATGTAGAAAATAACTAATTAGTTGTTAAGACATAATAATACACGATGAAAAGACATGTGCTATTAATAGTACACCAGACCAAAAGGGTTAAATTAAAAAGTAAATGGCATTTATTTTTATATTTTTAAAATTCCTTCAAGAATAGCTGCTATTCGTACAGCTAAATATATTTACCTGAAAAGATGTGTCATTTGTACTTAAATATAATACATATGCCGCAACGATTTTACTTATTTCCGCGTTTATATAACTAATATTAAATTCGTGCTAATCCAAGACACCTGTGTTAAAGTATAATGGACATTTCTATTATTCAACATTTTATTTCAAGAGATCGTTCGCCAAAAATGTTGTAACAACTAATCTTTACAAATTTTACTGCAATTAAACATTTTGATTTTTCTTCGTAAATTAATGAGAAGAAAATGGCATTTTATCAACTTAAACTAATGGTAGTATATTTCAGGAATTAATTCAAAGTCATATATCATAAAATGCATGTAAAGATGATAAAAAAATGAGAGAAAGGAATAATTAAATAATTATTATAGGTATGACACCTCTAGTAATGATAAAATTCATGTAAATTGATTAAGTAAAGCAATTTCACATCACTTTATCGCGTTAAAATTAGTAACATCTTGTGGAATTGGTATTTTTTCATCGTTTTTTGCTTAACATGTTAATCATTGACTTGAATTATCCATTCCTAAATTGAAATTCCTTTTTCTGGCATGCTTACAAACAGCCCTGTTATCATAAAATTTCGCTTTGGCACAATTGATATGATGTGATTAAGATTTTTTTTCTAGATCAGTTTATGTTTTTCTTCCTATAAAAAGCTTTTTTAATATTATTTTTCTTTGTTATATGCGTGTAGTTTGATGATCCTCTTAATTTAGTAACAAATAGGAAACATTAGCCATACGTAATCAAGAATAATTTTTGTAAATGGGACACTCATCTAAACTTAAATGAAACTAAAGCAAAATATTATTAATTTTAGATTTGATTTGTTAATACTGTTTCAAAACAACGACCGCAACATTAAGGAAATTATAATAAGAAAAGCAACCCTTATACTATCATTTCTATGTGTAGAAAATGACTAAATAACTGTTAAGACATAATAATACACGACGAAAAGACAGGTGCTGTTAATAGTACACCGAACCCAAAGGGGTTAAAATAATAAATAAATGGCATTCATTTTTACATTTTTTCACTACCTTCAAGATTGGCTTATATTTGCCACAGCTGTATTTACACGAATCGATGTGTCATTTGTACCTAAATATAATATATATATGCCACAACAATTTTACTTATTTCCGCGTTTATATATCTAATATTAAATTGGTGCAAAAAACATGACGCCTGAGTTAAAATATGATGAAAATTTCTATTTTTCAACATTTTATTTCAAGAGATCATTGACCAGAAACGTTGTAACAACTAATCTTTACAAATTTTACTGCAACTAAATATTTTTCATCATAAATTAATGAGAAGAAAATGGCATTTTGTTAACTTAAATTAATGGAAGTATATTTCAGGAATTAATTCAAAGTCATATATCACAAAATGTACGCCAGAAGATAAAAAAAAGAAAGAGAAAGGAATAATTAAATAAGCATTACATATTTGACGCATCTAGTAATAATAAAATTCATGTAAATTTATTAAGCAAAGCAATTTCATATCACTTTATTGCGTTAAAATTAGTAATATCTTTCGGAATTGGTAATTTTTCACCGTTTTTTGCTTAACACGTTAATCATTCACTTAAATTATCCATTCCTAAATTGAAATTCCTTTTTCTGGCATGGTTACAAACAGCCCTATTATCATAAAATTTCACTTTGGCACAATTTATGTGATGTGATTATGATTTTTTCTTCTTTTTCTGGAGCAGTTTGTTTTTTTTTCTATAGAAAGCTTTTATAATATTATTTTTCTTTGTTATATGCTTGTAGTTTGATGACCCTTTTGATTTAGTATTAAATATTAGGAAACATAAGCAATAATGTAATCAAGAATAATTTTTGTAAATGGGACATTCTTCTAAACTTAAATGAATCTAGGCCAAAACATTATTATTTTTGGATTTGATTTGCTAATAATGTTTGAAAACGACGACCACAGCATTAATGAAATTATAATAAGAAAAGCAAGCCTTATACTATCATTTCTATACGTAAAAAGCAACAAAATAGTTGTTAAGACATACTAATACATGATGAAAAGACATGCACTATTAATAGTACTCCTCACCCGAAAGGGTTAAATTAATAAGTAAATGGCATTTATTTTTACATACTTTGAAGATTGCTGGTATTCGTACAGTTGAATACATTTACATGAAACGATGTGCCATTTGTACTTATATATAATATACTATATGCCGCAACGATTTTGCTTATTTCCACGTTTATATAACTAATATTAAATTGGTGCTAATCCATGTCACCTAAGTTAAAGTATGATGGATATTTCTATTTTTCGACATTTTATTTCAAGAGATCATTCGTCAAAAATGTTGTAACAACTAATCTTTACAAATTTTACTGTAACTAAATATTTTGATTTTCTTCGTAAAATTAATGAGAAGAAAATGGCATTTTGTTAACATAAATTAATGGTAGTATATTTCAGGAATTAATTCAAAGTCATATATAACAAAATGTATGTCCCGAATATAAAAAAAAGAGAAAGGAATAATTAAATATTACATATTTGACGCATCTATAGTAATAATAAAATTCATGTAAATTTACTAAGTAAAGCAATTTCACATCACTTTATTACGTTAAAATTAGTAACATCTTGCTGAATTGGTAATTTTTCATCGTATTTCGCTTAACACGTTTATCATTTACTTAAATTATCCATTCCTAAATTGAAATTCCTTTTTCTGGCATGGTTACAAACAGCCGTATTATAAAAAAATTCACTTTGGCACAATTGATATGATGTGATTATGATATTTTTTTTCTAGAGCAGTTTTTTTTTTCTATAGAAAGCTTTTATAATATTATTTTGCTTTCCTGTATGCATTTAGTTTGATGACTTCTTTGATTTAGCAATAAATAGGAACCATTAGCAATAATGTGATCAAGAATGGTTTTTGTAAATGGGACACTCATCTAAACTTAAATGAATCAAGACCGAAATATTATTAATTTTGGATTAGATTTGTTAATAATGTTTGAAAACAACGACCACAGCATTAATGCTACACTGTAAAAAATTTTCCCGTTAAAAAACGGAAATAGTACTGGTAATCTAGACGCCAGTACTACTTCCGTTTTTTAAGGGAAAAAAATTTCCGTAAATTCCAGAAATAGTTCCGTTTTTTCACAAAATATTTCCCTTTTTTTTATTTTTTCCTTATGTAAAAATTTTCGTTTGAAAAGTTAAAAGAATTTTTCAAGCATTAACTAACATCTTTGTGCTTTTTATTCTTTACTTTTCAAAGACACGTTAATATCAGGGACACATTATATACAATTAATTTAAACAACAGTGAAGAAATGTTACATACCTTCCATGGGGTTCGAACCCGGAGCCTCTTGTGTCGTAGCTTGCTTTAAAATATTACATGCATGAAAGAATTTATTAAGAGTTTTGTTTCCTTCTTTTTTTGGAAAAGTTTTAAAATTCTGTTGAAATATTATTGATATTTATTTATTTATTTTAAAAAATACTAACATACTAAAAGAAAAAAAACGTGCATTTTACAAATTATTTTATGACGATCAAAGGTAAACTCAATAAAGATTACAATGGGTTATAAAATAAATTTCAGTTATTGATTTTTTATAACTTACGTAATCGCCAAAATTATAAGAATTTCAGTAATATATTTCGATATATTTTTAATTTTATGTGCGAACTTCTTAATTTGAATAAATTAAAAAATATATATATATTAAAATTAAAAGAATTTTTTCCCACTTTTTTCAAAATATCCAACGCACTTAATATATATATATATATATATATATATATATATATGTGTGTGTGTGTGTGTGTGTGTGTGTGTGTGTGTGTGTGTGTGTGTGTGTGTGTGATAAAAATACATTAAAAATTATTTTAAAATCACAATCAGCTTTCCCTTTCAGCTATTTCAAACTTAAAAAGAATTAATAACTTTTTTTTATTTTTTTATTATTATTTTCTTAATTTTTAAAAAATACGTTAGCTTTTTATTATTAAAACAGAATGAAATTGAGAAATAGTCCAGCAAATTGTTTAAAAAAATTAACTCAGTATAAGGTTTTTAATTTTGCTGGTAGATGGCACCACTAAACTCTACTGTTTTCGGAAAATTGACAAAAATAAGAGAAAACTTCCGTTATTTAACGGGATTAGTGACTCCAAAATGTCAAATACGGAAATTCTTCTGTTTTTTTTTCGGAAAAAGGAAACTATTCCGTAATTTTGAGGGAAAAGTTTGTGTATATTAACGGATATTTTTTACAGTGTACCGGTAGCTCACTTTCCGAATTCCTCTCTGTAATTTAAAGTCTATGGTCTATGGGCTTCTTTGATTTAGCAATAAATAGGAACCATTAGCAATAATGTAATCAAGAATGGTTTTTGTAAATGGGACACTCATCTAAACTTAAATGAATCAAGACCGAAATATTATTAATTTTGGATTAGATTTGTCACTAATGTTTGAAAACGACGACCACAGCATTAAGGCTACTGGTCGCTCACTTTCCGAATTCCTCTCCGTAATTTAAAGTCTATGGTCTATGGGCTTCTTTGATTTAGCAATAAATAGGAACCATTAGCAATAATGTAATCAAGAATGGTTTTTGTAGATGGGACACTCATCTAAACTTAAATGAATCAAGACCGAAATATTATTAATTTTGGATTAGATTTGTTAATAATGTTTGAAAACAACGACCACAGCATTAAGGCTACTGGTCGCTCACTTTCCGAATTCCTCTCCGTAATTTAAAGTGTATGGGCATTTGGTGCATTCTTATTTTTAAAATATCTCCTCGAGAAATAAATACTGTAATAAGATTACTGCCTTCCTTAAATTATAGAATCTATAGGTGGCGCTATTGCCACTTTCGACAAAATATCCTGAGATATTTTGCTTTCCTTTCTAAAAACACGAAGTGAAGTAATTTATTTGATAAAAAAAAGATTTGGATGCGTGTTCGGAATACATCTCTCTTAGAGATGTTCTTTTGCGCTAAAGTAATTTTATGAATGTTTAACTAATTGTTTTGCGCGTCGTAATGCGATTTGTGTATAGTGTGTTTTGTGCTGTGTCGTCTACAATAAAAATGTGACTGTAACATCTCTGTTCTATATTTTAAGTACCGAACACATCCCACAATACATATTTTTAACTTCTTCTTTTCGTGTTCTCTTCTTAAAGGATGTCACTTTTTTTTCTAGTTTTCAAAATATTTCTAAAATATATGCTTAATTTAATATTTTATGTGTTAAAAACTGACGAACTGGAAGTAAAATTTTAACACTTCATATAAAATTATGCTTAAGCTTTCTCTTATTAAAGGATCTTGCTTTTTTCTCAGTTTTCAAAATACAGGGTGGTTATAATCAAAGTTACCCTGGTTGGACCTACGTAGAGTCCGCCCAATCTCCTTCAGCAGCAGGTCATTCCATCTTTACAAGAGCGGGAGAGTTTTGAGACTACCGTATTCATGCAGGATGGTGCCCCTCCTCATATAGCCCGAGCAGTGACAGCATTACTTCGTGCCCAGTTTGAAGATGATCGAGTAATTTCGAGAAATTTTCCGACAACCTGGCCTCCTCGCTCCCCGGACTTGAATCCCTGTGACTTCTGGTTGTGGGGATTCCTGAAAGATCGTATGTATGGAGGAAGCATACCGACATTATCTGATTCTGATTTAAAAGCAAGCATAACACGTCATGTGACTACAATAGATAGAGAAACATTTTGCGCTACTGTTGAACACGCGATAATGCGTTTTGAACATGTGCTTGATGCAAATGAAATGCATATTGAACATGTCCTGTAAATAAAAAGAAAATATTTCTGTTTCCAGTTTGAGATTTATGGTCTTAAAGTGCCTTTTGTTCACCTGGTCGTCGAAATTTGAACTATTTTTTTTTATTGCAGATTTTGTTCCCCCATGGTCCATATAACTTATATTCCAAGTTTCATCGATATCGGTCAACCAGGGCAGACTCTATGTAAGTCCAAACAGGGTAACTTTAATTATAACCACCCTGCAGTTCTATAATCTATGCATAGTTTTAAATGAAGAGTTAAAATTTTACTTTCAGTTCGCCAGTTTTTAACACATAAAGTATTAAATTAAGCATAGATTTCAGAACTATTTTAAAAATTAGGAAAAGTAACATCCTTTAAGAAGAGAACACCGAAAGAAGAAGTTAAAAATACTAATTTCTTGAGGGAATGTCAAAGAGGTAATCTTAAATGTAAGGATACACGACTCATAAATTATTATAAGTTACTAATAAATTACTTAAATGCATTGTAAAAATACATTTTCTTCAATTGTTTAATTACTTAAATCACTTGGGCAAATTAAGTCCCCCCCCCCTTTTTTTTTTGCTTAATATCATAAAGTAATGTTTTTATTTTATCTTGTTTTTCTAGTCTTTTGTTTTTCTTTTCTTTTCTTTTTCTTTTTCTTTTTTTTTTTTTTTTTTTTTTTTTTTTTTAAATTATTTCGGAATCATTCCAGTCTAGATTCTACAATTTACAAATCTCTCTTCGCAACTGTTTGTAAGTTATACAGTACAATCTTGCAATGTTTCCATTAAACTGGGTTGCTTATTGCATAACACTGCGAGAATAATTTAGTTTTATTTGCTTTTACCGCAGCTATTAGCGTTTTCTTGCACTCTACTTTGAAGGGGAAAGAAAGTGGAACGATTTATTCCGCTAAAATGGATTTCGAGAAAATCCATTTTTGTAATGTTAACAGATATGTTAAAACCACAAACTTCTTATGCCACATTTTAGTAAATTCTAAAAATAGAATTGAAAAATAAACCATATTGAATTATTAATATCCATTAAATAAAAAAAAATCAAGACCACGTCTTTATTATTTGTTTAATTATTTATATTATTATTTATTATTATTTATTAATTTTTAATTATTTATATTATTATTTATTACTTATTATTTACTACTTATCATTTTTTAATTATTTGTATTATTGTTTATTATTTATTATTTTTTTAATTATTTGTATTATAATTTATTATTGCAAAAATACTTTTTCTATTATTATTTAATTATTTAAATAACTTTGGCAAAATAATTTAACATTTTTTGCTCAGTATCATCAAATTATGTTTTTTTCTTTTGTTTTTCATTTATTTTTTAAAAATAATTTCGGAATCATTCCAGTCCAGATTCTATAATTTACAAACCTCTCCCTAGATCTGTATGTAAGTAATATAATCTGTAATATGTAAGTAATATAGTCTATAGTCTGTAATATGGTCTGTAAGTAATATAATACAATCTTGCAATGTCTCCATTAAACTGTGTTACTTATTGCAGAACACTGCGAGAATAATTTAGTTTTATTTGCTTTTACCGCAGCTATTAGCTTTTTCTTGCACTCTACTTTGAAGGAAGAGAGAAAATGGAACGATTTATTTCGCTAAAATGGATTTCGAGAAAATTATTTTTTGTAACGTTAACAGATACGTTAAAGCCACAAAATCCTTATATCACAGTTTAGTAAATTCTAAAAATAGAATTGAAAAATAAACCATATTGAATTATTAATATTCATTAAATAAAAAAAAAATCAAGACCATTCCTTCATTATTTTTTTAATTATTTTTACCAATAAATAAAAAAATAATATAATTAGGATGAGCGAAGCGAATCCTCTACTAGTCCACTCAAATTACAATTTGTCGTACGCTTTACAAAAAAACTATTCAATATTTTAACTTCAAATTAAACACAAAAATAAATTATGATCTGTAGATTTGCAGAATATAATTTTTTTTACAGTAAAACGTTAAAAAAAATTATTATTTTAATTAATTTATTTTACATGCATTTCCAATACGGACGCATTTTAGCAAATAAATAAAAAATGGAACGCGTATATTTTCAGAAAAAAAAAGTTTAAATCATGGAGTAAATAATTATAGATAGAATCATGATTAATTTATTAAATAAAACATGTTTTCATTATCCCGCAAAATCGTTTGCACAGATGACACTTAAACATTTTAAAAAAATTGTATTATGGATTTTTTTTTTTTTTTTTTTTTTTGTAAACTGGCAACAAAATAATTGTAAACAAATAAAATTAATTCTTAAATTTGTTATATAAATGAAAAATTAAAAGATCTGCGTGAAGTTGTTGGTTCAAGTTCTTTATAAATATTTTTGCGAAGGTCGTATTGTGGCTAAATAATATCGACTCATTAATCAGAAGGATTTATAGAAAAATAAGACTTTAATAAGTTCGCAAACACAACAATAATTATTCGTGAAAACGTCACTGCGAAAATGAGAGAGCGCTTCGTTAAAAGGTAATTCCATTAATTGAGTTGCCATTCGCAGAAAGTAAAAAGTTCTCCCACGCGGAGAGAATTACAGCAATTCTCATACGCTAATATGTATAAAAACGAAGAAATTAAAATAAAATGTTTTACAGTTAAAAATTCATAGTATCAACGAAAGCAGATTTCAAATGTTTTTTCCAGAAAATAAAATTTTGAAGAAGTAACTTTCTTCAAGCTTTCTTCAAATATATTATTCTAAAATAGCTATCAAAGATTATCGGATGTTTATTACAAAGATTGGAAACATGCATATTTCAACAATTAAAAAACACCAGTGGCTACTTGAAATTGTAAAAACATCTTTAAAAGAGCTTTTAGTTGAAAATTTAAAAACAAATTGTAAAAGTTTGCTTCGAAAATATCTTATTATGCCAGTTTTACATCATAAATAAAAAATTAAAATGCGCCAAAACATAAAATAACGTTTTTGTTTAATAAAGATGCAATAATAATAATAATAATATAAAATATTGTTACTTTCAAATATCTGTTTTATAAAATAATGCTTCGCGAATCCAAACAAAGCATGGCTTTTGCTAGTTATATTCGGTTTTATTATTTTTTTTCCAAACAGTCTGCCATTGAATAAAATTGCTGTATGTCATGATATGGTATTACTGTATTATGGTCTTAATCATGGTATTACTGTATAGGTTACAATATTCACGGTCGCCAGTCGCCATGTGGTGGCTAATTTTTTTTTTTATTAGAGACTAATTTTTGGCGTCTAAGTCGCTATCCTTTGGCGAATTTTAATTTTTTTCTCGTTATTACTTGACGATACTCGCGTTTTCCCGCAATTCTTGAATGAGAATCTCTCTTTTTTTTGCCATTCTCTGACGAAAATCGCGTGTTTTTTAGCGTTCTTCTAACCGAAACGGCGTTTATTCCGCGATTTTACAAAATTCGCGTTTTTCAGCGATTTTTTGACGAAAGACAGGGCTTTTTTGTGATCCTTTAATAAAATTAGCTTTTCTTCTACAAACTTTTGACAAAATTCGCATTGTTTCTTCGTCGTTTCTAATTTTTTTTAGAAATTAAGCCCTGGTAGCGACTAGAAAATTTGTGTTTAGGAGCCAAACACAAATGTTTAGTAATGTTTCATTTATCTTTATAGCTGAATAAGGTTTTAGTTCTACTCACATTTTTATCTTAAACTATTTCGGTAGTAATTATGTTGATACAGGCTTACAGTTCCGAAAAAGGATAGATTTTTAATCTGTTTTCTAAATAATTCTCGTCAACTCTATTCAAATAACAACCAAACCTTTAAAACTCCACAATCACTATAATAGGTCGAAAGGGGGTTGCACAATTCTCATTGTGTTAACGGCTGAAATTTCAGGATTGATTAAAACTCGATTTACATATTAAAATGCAACTAGTCTGCAAAATCATATTTTGATTGAAAACACCTGCAAACGCGATTTTAGTGGTCGACTACTAGGTTTACCATTGTGTTTTCTTCTCCCTGTTTAACATATTTAAAAACCTTTCGATACTGGAAAACGAAATGGTAAACCCACCAACCAATCGGATCTGCAGACGATTTTCACCACGATATGTCTTGGCAGACCAGTTGCATTTTAATATGTTAATTGAGTTCCGTCTAATCATGGAGCTTCGACCGTCAACTCATGACTCTTCCGGTCTATGTGTCATTATATATTTATAATATAAGTGTTTGAATCAATTGATCACGATGTTAACGTAATTTTAACATTTACAGCGCTGTGCAGATTCATATCTTAAGTGTTGAAGTTAAAGACTGACACCAAAATTTGAAAACAACTTTATTTGTAAATAAGAAAAAAGCTATATTTCACGTATCTGAAAAAACAATTTTTTTTTTTTTTTAATTAAAATTTTGGTGTTAATGTGGTTTTTGAGAATTAAAATTAAGTGATTCCATAGATATACCACCGCTACTCAAGGAGTTATGGCAGTTATTAAAAAAAATCATCTTTTTTTATTTTGTTTTTTAAAATTAACTGAAATCTTCAAAATCTAAGTGAGACAAAGCGCACGTTTTATAAAGCTGTTTTCTAATTATTATTGTATTTTTTTTTTTTTTTTTTTTGCCCTATCTTCTTAAATTATATTAATCTCATATCAGTTCCAGAACACTGACCACAACAAAATCTTTCTCTTGTTAGCTCTAGTTTGACCGCCATTTCTTTTTTTTCCCTCCAAATTGACGAGCTAACAAGATTGGGAAAGGCATGACATTATATATAGCGATTATCGTACATGAGGCAGCTGATGTTTGAAGCCTGTCTCCTATACAGTATTCCCACGACGTGATAACGTATGATGCAATTACTACTTGTCATTCAATTTGTATCATCTGTGCATTTTTTTTATTCCAGAATGGCTTTCATTCTGTATTAAAGTAATGTGATATAATGAGTAGTCTTTCCTATTATTATTTAAGATTCGTGATTCCCGTACAGCCCCATTAAAAGCCATTTTTGAACAATAAATATTTATGAACAATCATGTTTAAAAATTTTCTAAATCAAACGCGCTTATTAGACAAAAATACTTTATATATATGAGCCGATTTAAGGAGAAACTCGAATTATTTTCACTGGTTTAAAAAACACACACAGCCATGGCAAGCGAGGGAAAAAACAAAATAAATAAATAAATGTAGAAGATCCAATAAATTACTCATTGACTGCTGCAAGTTAATTTATTAAACTGTAGTCATAAGAGAGGGAAAGGCTCCCTTTGCAAGCCGTCTTTAACCGAAACATCAAAAAGAATATTCCATCTTTACTCCAACAAGCCGTACTCATCGAAGAAAAAAACCAAGAATCTCCCTTCTCACATCCAGGCTTCCTTTCTTAAATCTAAAAACAAAGTTCTAGAAAATTCTCTACACTCTAACCATAATTTTTCCATGTAAACATAACTCATGCCCAGAGTCGAGATTTTTATTGCACAGACGATAATTTTATTGTTTAAAAAATATTATTTAACTGATTTATAATCGACTCAGAATTTCAAATATCCTGCAAACGAAGTATCTTTGCAGACGATTAATTTTCAGCGAAAAAGAAAAGAAATGAATTTATTGATATACACACACATCGAATGTTGAAGGAGGGAAAATAAATAAAAAATCCCTTTCGGCATGGCCTATAGGCGGAGGTAGATTTCGAAAAGTTTTCATCTCAAAAAGAAAAAAAAAATGCCTATCTTTACTTAAATGCTCATTTTGGCAATATATTTTGAATTATATTCTTACTTTATTTAAAAAATTGACCAATATGCTCATTATATAGTTCCTATATAACAAAAAACTGTTAATTAAATTCGTTTGACAGCAAAATTGAATTTAAAAATGAGTCATAAAATAACCAATTTATTATTTTAATACATCCACAATTCTTTAATCAAGATTGCTTTGAGAAATTTTCTGCGAAGTGCCCACTTTGACAGATTTTTTTAAATATATATTTAGCCTTTATCAAAAATCTGACCAATACAGCACATTACACAGTTCCTAAATAACAAATAACTGTCAATTGAATGCGTTTGAGAGCAAAATTGAATTTAAAAATGAGTCATAAAATAAACAATTTGTTATTTGAATACAACCTCTATTCTTTTATCATGATCGCTTTGGGAAATTTTTTTGCGAAGTGCTTACTTTGACAGTTTTTAATATATATATATATTCACCCTTTATCAAAAAATCGACGAATAAGCATATTATATAGTTACTAAGTAACAAAAAACTGTCAATTGAATGCGTGTCAGAGCAAAATTGGATTTAAAATTGAGTCATAAACTAACCAATTTGTTATTTGAATACCCACAGTTCATTAATCATCTCGCTTTGGTAAATTTTATGCGAAGTGCCCATTTTGGCAGCCTTTTTTGAAATATATTCTGCCTTTATCAAAAAACTGGCCACTCCGTCACATTATATAGTTCCTAAATAGGAGAACCTGTAAATTGGATGTGTTTGAGAACAAAAAAAGATTTAAAAATGACTCGGTAAAAACGCAATTTCTTAAATTTCCTCAAATTTTAATCACGATAACTTCGTGAAATTCTGTTCAAAATACCCTTTTTGGCAGCCTTTTAAAAAATATATTCTGCCTTTATCATAAAACTGGCCAATACGTCAAGTTATATAGTTCCTAAATAATAGGACCTGTAAATTGGATGGGTTTGAGAACAAAAATGAATTTAAAAATGACTCATGAAAAACGCAATTTGTTATATTTAATGAATTTTTTAATGATGAAAACTTCGGGAAATCTGTTCAAAATACCTTTTTTGGCAGCCTTTTTAAAAATATATTCTGCCTTTATCAAAAAATTGGCCAATAAGTCGCATTATATAGTTGCTAAATAAGAGGATCTGTCATTTGGATGCGTTTAAAATCAAAAATGAATTTTAAAATGAGTCAGAATATAAGCAGTCTGGATTTGAGGTTTTTTCTATATCTCCTATTTTTGTTTAATTTATTTTTGCTATAAGAATTGGTTCTATGAAAAACTTGTCAATATAAAAGTTGTAGATATTATTGTGAAGATGTAAAATAAATTTAATTAGATTTAATTGCTTAAGAATTGAGTAAGTTATGGGTTTTTTTCTTTTTCCTCCCCCCTTTTTCTTTTCGTTTTTAATTTTTTTCATCGGTAAAAATTGGTCCTATCAAAAACTTGTAAATACAAAAGTTTTAGATAATATTGAGTACATTTATATAAAATTTGGTTGGATTTGATATCTTGAGAATTGACGAAGTTATGAATTTTTTTCTCCCAAAAACCAAGTTTTTTTCGCCCCTTGAGCCCATTTTTAACTTTATCAAAAATCTGTCACGCATAAACTTTTTCCTCATTTTTTAGAAGTAATATAAATTTTAAACCGATTCGATATCTATTTTAATTAAAAAGTTATCGCGTTTTTTCTGTTTTCACAAAAACCCTCCTAACTTCCACCCCCTTGGTCCGATTTTGCCCATTAACGAACTTAACCGAGATTTTATGCCCCTTGATTTTATGTAAAAGTTTGATGAAGATCTGAGCATAATTATGGAAGTTATCGTGTCTAGAAGAAAGTGATATACACCGATAGATAGATAGATAGATAGATAGATAGATAGATAGATATATAAACTTTTTTACTGATGGTAGTTTTGGGGTCTAGGAGTCATGATTCGTGTAGATCCGCAAAAATTTTTCAGAAATTCCAACATGGGAGACAATGCAATAGGTAGTATTTCATACGAAATCTACCTAATACTAAGTACGGAACTAAGGCTGAACTAAGTACGAAATATTGTTGTAAGGAAATTAATATAGTATAAAGGTTAATTTTGGCGAAAAAAAAATTTAAATTTGTAATATATACATATATATACATATATAAATATGTGTATAAAAGCGTGATTGTTTGATTCAGATACTGAATAACTGATTTATATACTTATTTATTTATTTGTTATCAATACTTATATTTATTTCACTAAATGTAATAAAATTTGATAAATTATTTGATTTATTATTAAAAAATAAACAAATAAAATCCTCTAAAAATCTAATGGTTCTCTACCCAGGATAGTTTTTTTTCTCTCTCTCTGTTTTAGAGAAATACACATTTCAAAAGCCTTACGGAATCTGAATTACAATGCATCTGAAATTCCGTTGCTAAAAATAGCCAGCCACTCAAGCCTAAAGAAATTCAAAAGTGTCTTTTATTTTAACAATTGCGAACTGACGTAATACCCATCAAAAGTTTAAATCAATACGAAACAGAATGCTCACTTTTGGAATGAAAACTGATACTGTTTCCAACAAAGATGAGTTAATGACCTTGTTATTCTTCACGTTTATAAATATTTTTGAAAATCTTCATATCAGGATCTTCAAAGTCTGTTTTGGAAGATATTTTAACTTTCATCAATTTTATATAATATAGTTAACATGCTGAAATCCGCAATTTAATATTATATACGTTATATAAAACTTATTTTGTAATATTCATTTAAATTAATTTTAATTTTAAGTTTATGGCATATTATTTATTATTTCCCTATTTCTTAATAATATCTATTACTTATTCCTATCTAATTTCTTAATTTTAAAACGCGTATATTAATAATTATCTTATTCTAAATCTTAATCTAAAATTATTAATCCCTTGATACATTTTTATCAATAACAATGAAAGTTTATTACAGGGTGTTTATAAAGTCCCGGACCCATTTTGATGTTTAATAACTCATAAAATAATAAAGATAGATTAAAATTAATAACATAAATGGTTAGATAGACTCAAAAAGTTTCATGACCCTTGTCAATGAACTTCTATGTGTGCCTCCTTCGTCGCACGGAGAATATCAAGTCGATACTTAATTTCACGCCAGGTAGCGGCAAGCATGTCGGCATCCACAGAAGCTATTGCGGGTGTATGCATTCTCCTTAATATCCGCTCGAATGAAACATCACATACAAAAGTAACATAGAACAAACTCATCAAAAGTAAACATAACATTGCAATAGTTGCCAAAAACAAAAGAAAGAAGAATGCAATTATTAAGCAGACGATATTTAGAAAAGTAAAGATATTCAAACCTGAAAAGGAAAATATATGAGTTATTCCATCAATAAATGCCATAACTTTGTTTATATCTTCATTATTTTATGAGTTATTTAACATCAAAATGGGTCCGGGACTTTATAAACACCCTGTATATTCTGAAAGAAGATATTTTTTAAATTAATAAGTTAAAAATGGATCTAAAATAAATATATATTTTTCCTGATAAGAGATTGAAATGTGTGGCAAAAAAGTTGACTAACATAAAAATTTCTTAAAAACCTAAAGCAATCATTTTGTTTGAATGTTGTTAACTTATTTCACGATTCTGCTTTTCTAATGAGAAATTGATCACATTTACATACTCAAAGACAAGCCTTTGAAATATGATTAAATAGGATAGCTTAATATTATTTCCAGCATTTTTCTAGGATATAATAGACAAAACAAGCTAGTTGTTTTGGTTATTTAAAAAAAAAGTTTTATGGAGACAAATAAATCGATTTTTAAAAAAGGCTGATTTAAAGCTATGTTTTGAAAATATTATCTGATAATTTCAAGGCAATTCACTGAAGAGTAATGATATTAGGGTACATTTTAAAGACTATAATTTTTCAACGCAATTTTAAACGTTTCGTATTGAAATCGCATTTTCCCAATGGAAATCTCTCGGCTTTGGTTCAATTTATTACACGCACATTTTGTATATTAGGAGGGCAAAAAGAAAAAAAAAATCAGATATTGAATGAAAAATTTACTATTACTATTATTGCGATGTGCAATTTTATCGTACGAAACAAATTATTTTTCTATAAACATTATGAATCTTCATGTTGAAAGCCCACAATTTTATAATTTTTTATTTTTATTATTATTATTTTTTTAATGGCAAGATATTTTATGATTAGTATGAACTACTATTATTTTTTTTGCAGATGTTGCAGGAGGTTGCAGGTTGCAGGTTGACAGATCGGAAATAAAACAAGTCGTAAATTGCATGCCAAGCATAACAAATGAGGTGCGTTCATACTATAAGAAAGTGTTAAAAATATCCAGATCTTGGTGTAATAGTATACAGCACTTCGGATACAGTATAGTATCTAAATTCTTTTTTGTGTATCTGTAAATATTATCAATTTTAATTATACAGGAAATAACTTGTCTTAACATCAGCAACGTGTATCAATTTCATAAAATGTGAAACAGTTTAACATAATTATTAACACACTCCAAACAATGTTTTGCCCTATATCATTATGTAATGGAATACTTTTGTGTGGCCCTGTAAAAGAATAACAAATATTCTTTGTACCACAGATTGTACAGAATATACATTTTAGTATATACTTCATAGATGCATACCATTTTTTTAATGTTCGAAAGAGTATAACACCATTAAAATGCACTTGAAACTATTTTTTCCCATTGACCATAATTTAACGGAATAATTTTGATTGCCCCTGTAATCGAACTATACATCCGATCTTCATAAAGTTTGAAATGATTCGAGAAAATTATGCAAAAATTATACATTTCAGATTTCAAACGATTCGGGTAGGCAGTTTTTGCATCGTTATATACGGACAGACAGACAGACCGACGGACAGACTGAACGACGGCTATAGGTGCTAAGTATTTACATAATTACAAACGCACCTAAAAATATATGCTGATTATACTTTATGATTTTGATATTATTTAGCTCCTAAATTAGTAGCTATGGTAAAAATGATGTCCAATTCTTTTTAAATTATATTTTTTTTTTCATAAAATGGTATGTCGTTTCATAAAATATTATTTTTTATACAAAGAAAATTTTATTTTTAATTTATTTAGAACGTTTAAGGGTGTTGTTCTCAACTGCTTCGCTCAACAAGCGCAAAACGTTTCGTCACATTTACAAATTCATTTTTTAACGGAAAGATATAAAATTGGAATGTCTGACTATGGAAGCGATTTCGAATCGAACTTAATTTTCCATTTTATGATAGTTAACTTACCTATACACTTCTAATCTTTTTCGATTACGTGATCACCCGCTTTTCTCCTGCATTTCGATCGGTTTCTCTGCTTTCGTCGGGAAATGTGCTAAAAAAGTAAAATTTGAAGGCTTGTTATTATTATTTTTTTTAACAGAAAAATGAGTGCAATTAGACAGTTTCTGAATAACAACCCCAGCTATTTTAATGCATTTCTGAACAAAAATAAATTAAAGCATATGTCACAAAGTTGGCCTTTTTGATTTAACCATTAAAGGAAACTTTTCATAATTTTTAAAACGCTTGCCTTATTAAACACTAGGATATACCAGAAGCAATATTTCCTCTTAAAACGCAAAAATTAATAGCCTGTTATCTAGATTTTCACGGAATAAATATTTCAATCATACATCATACATAATAATTTTGCGTAATAAATTGAGCATTTTACTAATCTTCTAAACTACGGTAAAAAATGTACATTTTTTAAAATATCGACACTAAAAATTTTGTAAAGCTTCATAAAATAAATATTTTTGTACAGAATTTTCCTAAAACTTAGTTAAGGCTAAAAAAAAGACCTCGAAAATAAAATATTTAAAAAAATATAAATGACCTAACATCACCCCGCATGAAAGAAAGAAAAAAATTAACTGCTTATTTAACTTATCGAGTTTCCTCATTATTTTTCAGGATGCATATTATGGTTATGAATTATCACCACAATTTTTCGTGATAAATTCGATGCTGTTTCTTTCTTAAGCTGGTAAATATGATAAAGGACAAAATGCAAATCCTGTTAATATTTTTTTTTTAATTTTATTGTGAGTATTTTTAAAAGTTAAATTTCAAAGTGCAGTAAAATTTCGATAAGAGTTCTGTTAAATAATAATAATAATAATAATAATAATAAATTAAAGTTACATGCATATTTTTAATCAATTATTAATTTTTAGCAGTGAACTTGTGCCCGAAGTTATTCAATTAAAGGTAAAACCAATAAAAGGAAAAATGTCCAAGCCTTAAATCGCCTCAACAGTGGCTGAGAGATTCTGCTCTCGAAATCTGGTACGCGGAAGGTTTTGGGATCGAGTCCAATCGCTCCCATCGGACTAATCGTTAGGATTTTTTCGTGCTTTTTCAAACCTTGGATTTCTTTGCATAATTACGGGTTGGATTCCCTTTGAAAGACCCACGCAGAAGGCACTCCTCCCTAAGGGTCTATATCCTCCGTGTTGATAGTTGGCCATCATAAGCACAACCAATCAACTAAGCTGGTAATAAAATCCGTATTTCTGGAAAACTGCTGCTATTTCATGCACTGGAATGCTAATCCAGAGATCCGGGTTCGATTCCCAGTTTGTACATTTTCCACATTGTTTGTTTTAAGATTTATTTTTAGTGTGAAAATTCTCTAATTTAATATTTACTTAAAATTACACTTTTTTAATCCGTTAAAAAAAAAAAAAAAAAAAAAAAAAAAAAAAAAAAAAAAAAAAAAAAAACTTTAAAATAATGTATTACAAAACATGATTTTAAATAATGAATTATATCCTTTCGTAAACTATAATTAAAAGTACATGGTTTGTCCATTAAGTGATGAGACTGAATTTTTCACGTTAAACAGAAGGTCGAATGAACGACGTGATGGTTGCAAGAGATATGTGTGGTAGGATCTGTCAACTACAGACTCTAGCTGAAGTCAGTTGGCTTTGAGGCTTTGCAGCTCACGATTCTCTCATAAAACAGACATGTGTTTGAATGTGGCGTTAGATTTTCAGAATGAAGCTAAATGTCGAGCAGCAATACGCTATAAAAGCATGTGCAAACATACATGTGTTTGAATGTGGCGTTGGCTTTTCAGAATGAAGCTAAATGTCGAGCTGCAATACGCTATAAAAGCATGTGCAAACATACATGTGTTTGAATGTGGCGTTGGCTTTTCAGAATGAAGCTAACTGTCGAGCAGCAATACGCTATAAAATATTGAGTGCTACGATCCTGCTACGAGTGGCTCAACCCCAATAAAAAATTTTGAGCCTCCGCGCTGCAAAAGATTCTAAGGTCATTAAATGAATCTATGTTACCAAAATCCAAATGAAATTCCGTTCTAGTTTTGAGGACTTTCATAATTTTTCAAAAATACTAAAATGTAACTGAAATAAGAGTTTCAACATTTGCTCATCCTATTTGTATATATGAATCTAATAAGATAGTTAATATTGCACTTGTTATACATATGAAATTTCCATCGTCCTATTCTTTTCTTAGCACATTATTTTCTTCCTATTATTCACTTCTAGCTACGTCCCTGAGTAAAACTAAACAGTTGGCTACTGAGAGACTTCCCACGTTACCAGAAGCCTACGGGAAAGGTTCTTTGCCCTAGTATCAAATGTTTAGGTGGCACAAACGTTAAAGAAGAAAGAGAGGACATCGATGACGAACAACGCGCTGGATATCCATCAAGTTCTCGAATTTCAGACATGTGACTAAAATGCAAGTGCTTTTGGTCTTTGATCGTCAGACGAGTGTCCAAATGACTACGGAGGCGTTGGAACAGAAAAATCGATTGTACATAAACGGAAGAACTTCGTCACGGACTTGTCATTGTCGAAATTGTGTCGTCGAACGTTTTCGAACGTGTGTCACGGAAGAACTTCGAAAGCTGAAATTCTGTGACAAGTTGGATCTTCAAATTGGCTCAGTTCCTAGCAAAACACAGTGTTGCAACGCTTTTCGAACCACCGTACAGCCTCAGACTGTCATCGCCTGACTTTTTTCTATTCTTTTAAAATTTGGTAAAAAGTCGCTGTTTTGGCAATTTGAAGAGGATTCAAAAAAACGTAAAGGGCGTTCTGAACAGTATTCCAGAAACATTTCTAGGCGGTCATAAATGGGTGACACAGTTGCTCAAAACGGTGTATTAATACAGAAGGAAGCTACTTTGAAGAATAATAAGTATTTGTAAGATTATCTTCAAATAAACGAATTTTATGGAATTAGTCTCATTACTTAATGGGACAATTAATTAAATTAATTAATTAATTAATAATTACAGACCATGTATATATTATTTCTTATAATTTTCGTACAGTAATTTTATTAAAGGATTTTACGTAATGAATATCAAAATCGGGCGCACAATATATATATATATTTTTATATTACTCCTTTTCTATTCAGTATGATAAACGATATTTATAAATCCTTACTAACTCCATCTTTTTAAAGATTTTTCAGAATTTTATCATAATCATAATGAATTTTATTTTGCTATTTTCTTAACCCTTTCCGGCACACTGTACCCAGTCTGGAATAGGAGATTTTAATTCCAAACTTGCAATCGGCACCAATAATATTTTAGTAAAATTTTGCTTTTACAATAAAAGGTTAGATTGAGGGTTTCAAAATATCTAAAAAAATTGTTTATGAATTCCGGTGTTAGTCGATAATTTCTCAATTTGCTAGAAGATTTTTTCTGTAACAGAAAGGGTTAAGCTACTATTAAAAATATTAATATTTTCTCTTAGTATCTCTACAATACTTTTCAGCAATGGATTTAAACGTTGAATATCTTTATCATTTCACCAAAATTTATATTCATCATATTTTTATATAAAGAATCTAATATTATTCCCCTTCTTTGGTTGTAAATATGATTAAAAAAAAAAAAAACTAGAAATTCTCACTTACTTATTTTCACTAATACACAATTAATATCAATCATACATCACACACCATTAAGTAGGGACGCTGATACTATTCCTCATATGATAAAACTAATCTATGTATAGTTCCGTATATATACTCCATTTTTTTAATTTCTTTCGGGAAAATGTCTGTTCCTTATCTTAATAAAGAAGAAAAATTCCTTTCGCGGAAAAGCAAATATTGCTGTTTCCTGAAGATTCTGCTTTTTATGTAAGAAAGCATTTACAATTTTTCAGAAAAAGTTTCATCAATTGTTCGTTATTGTTATGAAGCAAAAATTGTAAATTGATTCAGAGACATACACAATTCGGGTGATTAATTAATAATTATAAAAGAATACATATTTTTTAAGAATTCCACTTAAATAATGAAACTCTATGTCTTGAATATATAATATGAGTTTTAAAAAATTCACTGTTTTACTTAAAAACGACCAAATGATTAAAGAGATATTACATGTTAAAAATATGCATTTAATTTAAAAAATATCTATATCATTTCTTTTATCAATTTAGTCGTTTTTTAAATAAGATCAGTGAACTTTTCAAAACTCATATTATATAAAAATAATTAATTCATAAAAAAATATATAGTATAATTATAAAAAAAAAAAACAATTAATATATATAAAAAAAAAATCAAATCTCATATTATCATAGAAAGTATTTTTTGAAATTTATATTTTACATTAGTATTATCACAAAGTAAAAAGCGAAATTTAAATTATCTCATTTAATAGCAGGTCCATTTATTAATTCGTAAAGTCTCGACAAGAGGTCTACACAGGCCGGAATTTCCTAACCCGGGCCGGCCTGTTAATATTTTTGTCCGTACAGAGATCAGTGAAAATAGGCCTGGCCCGGCACAATTTCTACTATGTCGGACGATTTTCATCATATAATTAAGGTCCTTTTAAAGAATACTGCACACATATTTATGGGATGATTTTGAAGTATATTTTACAGAAAATACACAATAGCAACATTAATGATTATTTAGATTCTTAGATTTTCAACATTCAAATAAGGATTCATTAAAAAACTAATATGATTTAGAATAAAAAAAAAGAAAGTAAAAAAGTCATAACTTTTAAAGTTGCAAAAAAAAAAGCAGATTTATGAAAATATTTCTGTATGATTTACAAAAGATTTTCTCATATCCAAAGGAGCTATTTTCTGATACATTTCTGAATTCATTTCTTTTCGGAAACGCATAAGATTCGCAAGTGTTGTTATTCAGAAACCATATAATAGAATTGCGCGTTATCCCTTCTTTTTATACAAGCAATATATCTTTGAGAATTTACTGTTAAAGTTTGCATTTTGAATCGAATTTCCGGAAGCGACAGCATGGAAAGGAAGAAAAATCCGTAGCCGCACGACAAGAATCTCTTATATCTCGACAAATAATGTATTCACTAAAAATGGAAAACACCATTCAATTCCAAATCCTGTCAATAGTCTGACTTGTCAATTTTATACATTTAGAGTTAAAAATTAATCAGAAAATGTATCAAAATTTAATTGTTCTCAAATTTTTTGAGTAGTGAATTTAAGAACCATCAAGAAGTATACTTTCTTTATTACGTTAACCGAAGTTCATTATCGCTATTAATACTTTTACAAATCATATTGTCTGCCCTACATATCTTGAGAACAATTAAATCTAGGTCCGGTCCGGCTGTGTAGAAAAAGCCTGGGTTAGATACAATGTAATTGGCCGATGCTCATCTCTATACTGGACAAATTATATATCTGTGTTGATGTTGTCGAACTAGCATCGGCTCGTGATATTTATACTTATTCTCGTCAAAGCCATATTAATTGAAAATAGACTATATTTTATTGTTTTAGCTGAAATCTTTATATCGAGCAGGCAGGCCCGCTAATTTATTTTTATCGGCCCGGTTTGTATGGCCCGTCCAATTTTTTTGCCGGCCCGGCCCCGGACCCATGCAAACTTTTAGTCCCGATAGAATTGAGTAAAAGTTTACTTACATGGTACATCTCAGATATTTTTACGGTATTCTAGTTGAAAACCGTGTTCTAAACTAAATTATTGCTTAAAAATATTTATATTTTCAAACATGGCTTTTTTTTTCGATTTTTAATATTAATTTAAATATTTCTATATAATTTTTCTGATATTTTCTTGAATGAACCTCCTTTAAACATAAACACAATGCTACCTTCATTTTGAATGTCAATAAAACAAAAAGCTCTTGTTATTAATTGCGATACACAATCACAAAGTATTAAAGGTTAGCATTGCGGCAAAAAATTGAAATTTCAGCAGTGGTATACAAATCTAAGCGTATGGGAACTCCCAGGGGCGTTCCTACCCAGTGTGCAAAGTGTGCGGCAGACACAGGCGCCGAAGCAGTAAAGGCGCCTAAAGATTTTAGTTGAGAAGCAAATGTTAAAAAAAAAAATATTAATATAAAAAATATTATATTTTCTTAGCATCTGAGTTATCTTTAATAGATTTACCTTATACAAATTATTTATAAATATTAATTTATTTCTTTAAAATTTTATTTTATTCTACTTATGAGTCCTCTAATAAATCATTTAGACAAGACCTGTCCAACCTTTATAAAACAGAGGTGCACCTCATATAGTTATAAATAATGAAAGGCGCCGTAATTCACATAGCTGAAAATATGCAACACTATTATCTCACTGCGGTAGAAAAGCGTAATATACAGTTTTATTACCGTAGGAGCTAAATTTCACTTGTTTTTTTTATTATTATTTATAAGAAACAATTGTCACTTTACTTCAGAATTTATCATAAATAAGAAGAAAATTACTATTCGGTAATACTGGTAAAAGTTTCTCCTACAATATCAGTCCATTAATAGAGGTAGACTTATATGTTGGAAACGTCTTATATGATGCGCGTATATCTCACGCTGATAGCTATAAGTCCCCTATGATTCAGAAACTATTTTAAAATAATTTAATTCAGAATAAATTTAAAATTAGATTTTCAGAGGGCAATCTATCTTCAAAAGTTTTGTAGATGAAGAAGCTATAGAAACTTTAATCACTGAATAACAAATTAATAGCATTAAATAATTAAAACTTATTTAAGGTCATCGATAACTATTTCAAGAAAACTATTCAAATATTTTTAATTTTTAAAAATGTATCCCTTAAAAAGGATTTTTAATCTTAATAACTAATAAGAGGATACATTCCAATGGGTGCCAAGAAAACCTAAGGGCGCAATCGTGGCGTCCGTGGGGGACGCTTTGGAGAATACTGAATAAAGAAAAAATGTAAAACCAGAACTTGGGGATATGCACAGGGCCGTAGCTAAGGGGGTGCTATTAGAGTTCCTTCAACCTTCGGTACAACAAGGTTACAAACAAGGTCCAGGTACCCTAGGTTCTATGGGCGCCTCAGCTTACCCTGAAACATTTTGAGCCTCCCTGGAAAAGATTCCAAGGTCACTAAATTAATTTCTATTCCAAAAATTCAAATGAAATTCTGTTTAAAAATCTAATTTATATTTCCGTGCACTCCCTGCGTACACTCGTGTCTATTCAAATACTGCATAAATTAGTGTAATGATTGTAAGATTTGTGCATTTCATTTCCGAACATAAAATCGGAATTTTGAAATATGAGCACTTATTAGCATTACACATAACCATAGACGTTACAGATACTAAAATGGCAAAACAACAACAACAACAAAAAAAGTTCAATTTAGACATAGATAAATTAGAAACTACAATGATGGCTGTTAATATGAATGGAAAAATATAAATTTATGAAAAAAGCGTTTTAAAATCCCGTGCACTTTATGTCCTACTAACCAACCGCCTTGGATCACCTAGGCCAATTACAATAACCGTAAATATTCTAAAGTAAAATATTGAATGTCAATGGCGGATCTAAGGGGGAGGGGGCGATGGGGCGATCGCCCCCCCCTTGGGCCCATAAAGGTTTCAAACCTACATGAGAGATCTTCATGGAATAGGACTTGGGCTGAAGCCCAAGGTCGGCGCTGTGCGGCCCGACCCGGGCCGCGCCAATTCATGAATTAGGCAATGGCAGATCTAAGGTGTGTGTGAGGGGGGGGGGGGTAGATGGCGAAAGGGCAATCGCCCACCCTAATGTCGGGCTAGGTCAGGTCTTCTGAGTCGGGCCGTGTCCTGATCTTTATTTTCTGCCGATTTGGGTCGGGCCAGACTTGTTTTTCTTCTTGGTCGAGTCCGGCCTGGAGTCATTCTTTTTAAATGTCTGTATTAGAGATGAGACAATACTCGGACTCATTTTTTCTGAAACCTATAAATTTTACTTATCAATGAATAGAAAATATTAAATAAGCTTTTTCCCCGCTTAAACATTACTTATTACTTTTCAAATCACTATATTGACATTTTGATTAGAATGAAGGGGAAGCAGAAATTGTTTTTTTTTTTTTTTCTATTTTAGCAAACGATGCTATTTTAAAAACAAATTATTAGTAACTTCTGCAGACCTATTTTGTCATTTCCGACGATGGTCTGGCGCCAACGAAAAGGCGGGAATAATGAATTTAGTTTGATTTTTGTTTGTAGCATTGGTTATTTTGCAATAGAGTTGTTTATTTTATTATTATTTAGACATTTAATGCTAAGAGGATATTTTCTTTCAATTTTAGTTTGCGGTTGGCGAATAATTTAGATTTCTATTGTACACAGCGTACACAGGTCGTAATCGCTTTTCATATGGAAATAATTTTAATAATTGTTGTTTTTTTTGTGAATTCTGCTGATACTGAAGCTGTACTCTGAAATTTACGATGTCACTTTTGGTCGTAAGTAAATTTATTTTCCATATTATTCTGATAGAAAGCAATTGAGCAGTGTTTTCTCTATTCCTATAATAGCATTAGAATTTAAATTTATAAATTTAATATTATTGTCTGGGTCACACCTATCCCAAAAGATTGTTATGAGGAATGAAATGGTTATAGTTAAAAATGTGCACTTTTCATAGAAAATTGGTAAATGTTGTCCGATTCGACAAATAATCGACAGTAATTTCTTCAAGTTCCATGCATTTATTTATGAAACACAGTTCACTGACATGTCCATAATGTTTTCTTATTAAAAGAGACAAAATATGACAATTTTTTCTATGTATTAAGTACATTTTTATTTTATACCAAACTTTTCTTTTGATAATATTAAATTTAAATTTTCGTTTAAGAGTAACATTTCTATGGAAAATGTGGTTAAAAAATTATAATTTTTCCCCTAACATTAAAAAAATATATATATTATACAGCGGATATATATATTTATATATATACGAAAGTATACAGCGAAAGTATACAACGAAAGTATACAGCGGAAGAAAAAAAAATTTCTTCCGCTGTATACTTTCGTTATCGGGCTCGCTCTCTGATAAAGCAAAATGTTTTGGGTTTGGGCGGGCTCGGATTTAAAATCGAGCTCGGGTGGGACCTAATTCTGAAAAAAGAGCCCGAACTCATGTCTTATCTGTATTGATCAAAATTTCCAGGTCGGGGCTCGGCCCTGAGTAAACGTCTGTTCCGTGTCCGACCCAGCCAGTATGATAAGCATTATTGGGCCGACGCGATTCGTGCAATTCTTCACCCCGAGCCCAACTTGGACTGACATCTTACTTATTTGTTATTCGTAAAAAATATATTTATGTTGTAGATTTGTTTTGCGAAATCTTACGAAATACATTTTTTAAAATTTACTTCTGTTTTTGACCAGCAGCAAAATATAGTAATCAACCGGTCTAAAACCCAGCAAGTAGCAAAAAAGGTAGAAGTTAACCTGACCAACTGTAAAAAGTACCAGTCAAACGGACCCAAATACGAACCACAGAAAAAGCATTGGTTACAGCGTGGTGCGAAAGGGTAGGGGGCGAAGGGGGCGGTCGCCTCATGTTCAGAAGTTTAAAGGACGTCAAATTTATACTACCAACATCATTTTTGGCCTGTCACAAGAAAAGTCGTTTGGGGGAGGGGGGGGGGCAAACTGAAACTTTGCCCATGCGCAGTTTTCTCTTCGCACGCCCCTGATTAGCTAACACGACCAGCAGCAAAAAAATAGAAATCAACCGGAACCAAACCCGACCCGCTTGAAAAATAGAAGTCAACCGGACCCAAAACCGACCCGCTTGAAAAATAGAAGTCAACCGGCACCAAACCCGACCCGCTCAAAAATTTGAAGTCAACCGGAGCCAAACGCGACCCGCTTGAAAAATAGAAGTCAACCGGACCCAAACCCGACCCTCTGAAAATATAGAAGTTCACCGGACCCAAACCCGACCCGCAGTGAAAATATTAGTCCCGACCCGCGCATGAGTTTCGAGTCTCCGAATTTTTAAAATCGCCCCCCCCCCCCTTGAGAACTCTCCAGATCCGCCCTTGTTGAATGTTATTTTTTCCAAACGAATGTAGAGATGGGGTGTGGGGAGGGCAATGTCTTCAGCAACATGTTGATTTGACTTTATAATTTTGAATAAAAATATTTTCGAACGAACATTATATTGCTAGCAGTGTATAATCTTGAATTTGTATGATTTTTCCTTTTTAAATGAAAATCCATCCAATCGAAGCTCGAGTTGATTTCCCACTGCCTTCAATAGAGTATATCGGCGGTGCTATTCATGTTTCTGTCTGATTTTTCAAGCTAACTGTCAATTTGTATTTATTTTCTAACATTTAGATATAAAACTTTCAATTTTGACCAAAAAAATATATATATATATATATATATATTCTTGATAAAATAAATAATGGAAATCCGCACAATTCCTCATACATATTTTTTTTTTTTTTTTTTTTTTTTTTTTAATTAACGCGAAATGATATTCAAATCGCATATTTCTTAATTGGAAAACGATATCTTGAGATAATTTGCAAAGAGAGAAAAAAATATGTTTGGCGAATACTTGAAATGACTTGAAAAATTTTTTTGAACAATAAATATTAATATTTTCACACCTGAAAATTATTAGAGCCTGAAAAATACAGTGATTGTATCAACAGTTGTTGTTGTTTTTTAAGTTTGAAACTTCAGAGAAATGAAAAACATGAGAACTGATGCGAATCGCTACCAAATAAAAAGGTTTTTGAAATAATAATTAAAAATACCATTGAAATCGGTTTTCTTTATTTATTATTATTTATTTGTAATTTTACCAGGATCTCGCTATATCCCAATTTGCTGGAATCCCAAAATGCAGAAAAAAATCAAACGTTACGCTTTTGGTCAGTGGGAAGGACACAAGCATGATCTCGTTGAGGAATAAAAGATCGCCATTTTGCGATGATCATTAAGGGTTTTTGATTAATATTTCGGGTGATTAAAAAAAAAAAATAAAAATAAAAAAGAACTGAGTGTCAGGTGTACGGTGCATCTACCATCATCAATCCTTATCCAAATTTTTAGATCTTTATGTGGGTAGATTTTCTTAGCCATCGTCAATGCATGCAAAGTAAAAACAAACATCTTTCTTTTAGATGCAATATATTGTTATTGCATTAAATTACTTTCTCCGGGATAATGAAATTTTACCGTAACGTAGAATTTTGATAGAGAGTACTTTCATTTACACAGGTTTTACTGTGTTACGAATTTTATTTACATAACTGCCATCCTTCTATATTTTTCAAGTAATTTAAGCATGTTTGGAAACAGAAATTTATTTATTTAATGAAATAAAGTACGAACTGTAAAGAAACAAGACATATTTTATTAAATACATTTTCTGGTTCAAAAAACTCCAAAAGAATAACAACTTTACATTTATAAATAGTAATAGTTTTTTTTTTGGGGGGGGGAGGGGGGATAAAGTTTTTTTTACAGGCGATTGGATTGGGGGGGGGGGGTGTAGGGCGCCAAATGCAGTTCTGCACACAGGAGCCGAATACTGCTGGCACGCCCCTGGGAACTCCTGAGCCATAGCACATTTTAATAGTTTCATGTATTCGAGAATACATCAACTAATTCGTTTAAACGATCCTGGACTTCTTCAATTTTTTGATACTGTGGAATAATTATACACACAATGGGTCTTAAGCTTCTTTAAAAGACATCTGGGTTTTAGATACTTTTTTCACCATGTTTATATGACAAGATAGATGTGACAAATAGATTGTGAATCATTTTTTGCCTCCCTTTGTCCATTTCCTTCTTCATTTTTTTTATTGCCATTAAAATATGTCAGCACGTGAAGCAAAACAATCATAAAATAGAACAACAGATGTCCTTAAATCTCATTAAATTTTTATGCTTTTCGGATTACAACAATAAAATTAAGTTACCAAATAACTTTTCAACGTCCCAACGTTTTTGAAGTCCAGATCAAATTAATTGATAAAATATACTTATCCTTGTCATCAAAGACGTGTTAAGATATAATTATAGTGATCAAATACAATTACATTCACCAATTGGTTTTTAATTCGAATTTATCATCGAAACTGCCAACTCATTTAGTGTGCCTGGAGAGTCACAATCAGTTATCCAGATAATCCGGATGTTTAAAAGAAGACATCTGCAAATATTGGAAAATAAAACTTAAGAAAAAACTCGTGTTACATTATTGTTAAAAGCAATAAAACCAATGATCCAATCAAAAAACATCCAAGAAAAGGATATTAATTTTGTCATTCATAATAATGCAATAAAAACTGAGGAAGTTAGTTTTCATAACATGTTTTGAATAAAGAAAACTCTAGTTTAGCTTGATTTACAATTTTACCTAATCTGGCAAATTTTTTCTGAGAAATTTTAGATTTACACCATAAAAATTAAGTAATTTTAATAAATTTGTAATAAATTATTTACAGTTTAGCATTTAAGTTTATGAAGCAAAAGTAACTGATAAAACTATCCCCTAAGAAACCAGAATGTCTAATTAAAAGATCAGCCAGATACCACAACTATATGGCCAAAGATGATTGGTCATTAGCGATTTTATACGTTTTATTTGTTATCTAGAAAAATATAAGAGGAATTACTCTAAACCTGCAGGTGTGTAAAAAGAATACTATAGGTCATAAATTTCCGTGAAGATTTTTTTCCTGAAATCCTATAGGGGCCCGTCAATAAATTGAAAAAGAACGAATATCTTTTGGATAACGCTGTAAAAATTAATGTAAGAAAAGTATTCAAACTGCAGAACATGGCTTATTGTAATAATGTAATAATAATTATTGTAATATGTATAAATCGCGTTCATTTTTATGAGGAATGCATATATACTCGAACTCGTACAGCAATTAAGGTTATTACAAATACAACCCCAAAATTTCACAAAGTTTTTTCTTATAAATTGCAGTTTTTAATATGAAAAAAAGTTCTTTTCAAAAACTATGACAAACAACATTATACACATTATCCTGCAATCAAAATTTAAAAATAATAAGAATTGGATGAAAAATGGCTGGATTTGCTAAATAATATTTCACTACGCATGCGCGAATAAAATCAAACTATAATCGCATAACGTATTACTTAAATGTACAAAGCAACTCTTGTGAAAGTCTTAAATATGTGCCTTGAAAATTCTGAAAATGATCCTCGACAAAATAAGCTTGAAATAGATTTTTTTTTTTTTTTTTTTTTTTTTTTTTTTTTTTTTTTTTAATAAGAGGTGAGGGGCATGCTTTTAACTTATGTGAAGTTCTTGCACAATTTTATTAAACACTTGAATTACAATTTATTAAATACTGGGATAAAATTTACTTTCATATAGTAACTCAGACAATGTTTTAACCCTTATTGGTTCTATGCCAAATCCAAGCGACTTCCGAATCAGTTTCTCTTTTACGAATTTTATTCGATTGGCACCACATTTTTTTTTTTTTTTTTTTTTAATGAGAAAGATTTTTATTGGTACTTTGACATATACATACATCCTGTAAAATTTGCTTTAAAAATAGATTGGTGCAAGTAGAATTTAAAAATAAAAAATGGTAAAATGTTTTTTGAATATTTATTGTAAAATTTAAATGAATGGTGTGGCGTCCGAGTCGGTGTATTTCCCTTGAATTTTTGCGATTATTTCTATTGGTCTGAAAAAAAAAAAAAAAAAAAAAAAAAAAAAACAAGCATACGGTAGGTTCTAAAAATTTTATAAATCAATAAAACAAAAATAATTTTAAAAAAAATTTTCATTCTTGCCTTCCCTGAATATGTAGTGCGTACAAAATTCTTTACATAACACACAGGGCGGAGAAAATTGGTAAAAGTGAATTTTTTAATTGAAGAATATTTTAGCATGCTTTGTTATATATATGCAAATCTATAAATCACAATAATTCTGTTACAATATCTGTGTGTTTAAAAAAAAAAAAAAAAAAAAAAAAAAAAACGGACGATTTTACGGAAATTGTACTAGTAATCGGGACGCCAGTATAATTCACTATTTTTAAACATAAAAATTCCCGTAAATTCCACAAAATTTTCCGTTCTTTCTTGGAATGTATGGGAATTTTTTCGTTAAAAAACAAAAAATGCATACTGGTTTCCCGATTACCAGTACAATCTCCGTAAAATCGCCCTTTTTTTCTTTTCTTTCTTTTTTTTAATCACATTGTAATTTTTTTTTTTTTTTTTTGAAAACAAAAATTAATTTCTGAAACTGGATTTTTAATCCTTTAACATTCATTTGTTTCTCTACGAAACCACAAATTTAAATACCGGAATTTTAATTTAAAAAAAATCCATTTTATTACGTATGTGAAAAATCCCTTTTTCTTATTTACAAATATATTTGTTCAGAATTACCGGTGCCAGTCATTTATTTCAACATGTTAGCAATGGAAATGCTTTGTGCGTTAACCCCTTGGGGACGAGGGATGCGTATACGTGTCGTATAAAGGCTTAAGAATTCTTGTTTATTCCCACCAATAAAATTATACTGTACAATTTTCCTTATTTCATCGGATCATTTTTCTCGAATTAATAGGTCACTAATTTCTGTTTTTCAAAACCGGTGACAAAATATTAAAAATTCCTTAAAATGCTCCCGTCGCGAAGGGGTTAAAGGGTTAAATGAATTAAGTTTACTGACATATACGGATGTGGGTTTCAAAACTCGCCTTCTTCAGACAATTAAATTTTGGGAAATCGCGAAAAACCTCTGATTGCGTCCAGTTGTTTTCATTGTAACTTGTAAATCAAGATTTTGCAATGCTAAAGATACACGATAAATCTAGCTTTTTTGCAGATTACAGTGGGTTTTTTTTATGCATGTTTATTAATAAGAATAGATTGAGAGGGAAAAAACGATTTTTTAAATTTTGGATAAGGCGAGTTTTCAGAGTCACTCGCGCTTTCACCTTATTTTACAGTAAAGTTTTATCACCGTTTACTAAATGTATTGGAAAGCATTTGATAATCTATGTTTAATGCATGATTTTTCGGGCAAATATTTAGATATAGATGTTTAGAGTTTTTAATATTAAGAGGATATTTTAGTCAAGCGAAAAGACTTGTTCAGTAATTCTAATGCCATGGAAAAAATCTGTAAAGATATTTCGGTTGTATTCCGATATTTTGAATTGATTTTTTTTTTTTTTTTAGATTTTTTTTAAAAATTAGAATGTTTTCATTTTAGAAACTGGTTCCGAAAAAGAAAGTGTCTTCATTAAAAATATCTACAAACATAATCGAAAAATTAAAAAACGGCCTGCATACAGATCAATTTCAGTTATCCAGTGAAAAAAAAAATCGTTTTAAAATAGTCGAATGCAACTAAAATATCTTTATGAACTTCTTCAGTAGGGATTAGCATTAGCAAGCGAGTCTTTTCGCTTGACTGAAGTAGCTTCTTAAATATTTTAAAAAAGTTTAATATAGATTTTTTATGCCAATTCAAAAAAAAAAAAAAAAAAAAAAAAAAAAAAAAAGATTTTTTTTTTTTTTTTTTACTACCCACATATGTATATATGTGCGTAGTAAAAAAAAAAAAAAAATATGTATATATGTTATATAAGAAATTTTTTTTCTTATATAATATACATATAATATTTATATAAGCAGTTTAAACGGTCATGCAACAGGCGTATTCGAAAGCTTGGAAAGAATTTTATAGTTCAGCTAAAATATACAATGGGAACATACCAAAGAAATGTTTTTCATATGAGTGTAACTAGAAACCCTTTTATACTGCCCTCGTAAATATATCACTACTTGACACAAACAGAAATGTAACTACAAATATCTGAAATGATAATATAAATTCAATGAAATAAAAAACCTCATAAAGATGAAAAAGCTCCCAACGTCGCAAAAGGTGTCTGGATGGTTTCCGTTGTCAAAAAAAAAGGAAACTTAAAAAAAGAAAGGGTCGGGGGTACACAACTGTCAGGTTAAAAAGAAAAGAAAAAAAAAACAAGATCAGAAAGAACAAAAAGGAACACCTTCACTTGTGTGTGAAAAAACAATTGAAAGTGAATACCCTCCTGGAAAAAAGGACTAAATTTCACCGTCACCTTTTGCTTCTTTTTTTTTTCATATAAGTTTATATATATATTTTTTCTTTTTGCTTGAAGCAGCTGCCATCAGAAAACAAAGGTTTGAGGTTTGGCGAGATGGCGGCAAAACCGACCACCGCCAAAGGGAAGGGGTTTTATAAGCATCCGCTTATTCCGTCCTGTTAGATAATACCGGATTTAATGAATCCCGCAGATGGTGAACTCCGATACCCGGATGGAAAGGCTTCACTTGTGGTCATGCTGGAGTGACTTTTGGGTCTCTTTAATGCTATGCACTTAATGCAAATACGAGGCTGTCAGAATAAGTTATGAAAATGCTTTTCGAATACTTTCTGATACTGTATTCAAAATAAAAATTGGACAATAGTACATATTTTCCAAAACGCTGAAAACAAAGATATCAGGTCAAGTGATAATATTTTTAAAGATATTAAAGAGAGGGGTTATCATTTTTATTTTAACAAATATCATAATCATCTCGACCACATTTAATTTTTTACCCTTTGTTTTTGGTTCGTTATGATAAAAAGGATTTTCTCTTTAGCTTACATTTTCTTACTTTCGGTAAGCTGCTGAAAAAAAATCTTGTCATAAAGTAATATTTTTTAAATATATATGAGGACCCCAGAAGCCAAGGGGTATAAGTGACAAAATTGAAAAAATTGAGTTAAGTGCACACGGTATCTGAAAATATGCTTTTTTCATTTCAGGTAAAGAAATATAGGTCATTTTCTGATTATTTGGGGAGTTATTGAGATAAACCACTTTTTTCGAAAAACAAACAATATTGATTAATTATACATTTAAAGAAAATTGTACCCTATTTTTTTAACAGTTAATGAAAAGAGAGTTCAAAGATTAGAATGCAACAAGCAGATGTTTCCTATTTCAATTTAGTCAATTGTTATTGATGTTCCAATTTAACATCAATTATCTTTAAACTCAATTTACTCCAAATCGACATTTTGTCACTTGTACTCCTTGGCTTCTGGGCTCTTCATATATAATAAGTACAATTAACTTGTATACACTTTCTATCTTTTCGTTTGTTTCTATCAAGTAATAAAACTTGCCGTAACTTTGTAACAAATGATAGTATCGACTTCCGAATGCTGTCATTCGATTCAGAATGGAAAAAGCCATAAGAAACGATACCCCATTCGACCTACTCAAAAGGTTCAAATGTGGCTATACGTCTTTACCCTTTATATCCCCAATCTTAAATAAAAAAATTGCTTCACCTGAATAATTATTTACGTTAACCCCTTGGGAACGAGCGAGCCGTACACGTGCCGCAAAAAGTGTTCATAATCCTTGTTTATCGCCACCTGTAAAATTTTACTGCAAAATTTGCCTGATTTAATAGAAGCGATTTATTGCTTTTATAACAGACAAGTTTCTGTGTATAAAGCCGATGAAAAAACATTAAAAACTTCGTAAAAAAACCCTGCCGCTAAGGGGTTAATGTCTAAGATCTCCATAAGCCGTATACTTAATCAAAGATCTGTACCTGATTTCTGGTTCATGTAAAATAACTTCACCAACAAAGCTTCAAACTGAGGAGCCTTGATCAAGTACACATCGCTCAAATGTGAACTAATTGTGAATTAGCAGCGCAAGTTGTTATAAACGTCTCATTTGGATATTTCCATCGAAGTCAAACGTTTCCAGCGCCATCTATCGGATATTTTTGGGTTATTTTTTATTGCTGTGTTAATGAAAATTCCATGATCTATAGATGCCTATAACCTCACAAACCGTTTTTTATTTTGGTTATTTTTTCGGCTGTTATGAGTTTTTAAGTTTTTACAAACTTTTCTCACTCGGTATATAATAATAATTTTTTAAAGATATTTTTAAAATAAAACTGCTTTATTAAATCGATAGTTAGAATTCTTTTTGCAAAATAGTTACAAGAATAATTAGAGTAATTAGCAAAAAATACTGTTATGGAAAACTCACAATTGTGATAAGAACAGAGTAAATAATGCATCGTGATCCTATCTGTAACTGTAACAGTAATAGTGGTTTGTGCTTGCAAAATTTTCCTATAACCATTTTTAGCTCACAGGCTATCATAGCCTGAGAGCTTATGTGCCCGCCCGTTCTGTATGTATGTTCGTTCGTGCGTAAAGCGATAACTCATGATAAACATATCCGATCCATTTGAAATTTTATATATAGGTATATCCTGATAAGGCGCTTCCCTGATTAGTTTTTGGAGTTCATTCGATATGTATAAGAGGGAGAACGGGGGCTCATGCCCCTCCCCTTAATTGATATGAATGGGTTTTTCATGGAGAATTATCAGTTTTCGTTGAAAATTTAGACATAGGATCATTCTGATGAGCCTCCGTATTTGGTATTAGGTGTTCATTGGATAAGTATAAACAGGGGGAATGGGGGGTCTAATGCCCCTCCCATTAATTTACATAAATGGGTTTTTCATACAGAATTATCAGATTGCGCTCAAAGCTCTGAATAGTTTTGGAAGTTTAATGGTTAAATATAAAAGAGGAAGACGACTCCTCTTAAATTACATAAATGGGTTTTTATTAAGAATTTTCCGATTTGCTCTGAATTTTGGATATAGATTTTTTATATGATAAAGCATGTTCCTGATTAGTTTAAGGGGTTCAATGATTAAGTATAAAAAGGAGGAAAGGGGGAGCTGTTTCAGCTCCTTTAATTTTTTTCGAACAGAATTAACCCTTGAAAATATAAGGCAGTAATGTACAATTAGTATGCGTAGCCTGTGAGCTCAATGCCTTCAGTTTAACTGGGCAATATCCTTTTTATTTAATAGAATAAATACTACACCTAGGCAAATTGCTGGTTGAGAAATATATACATTAAAAAAATATTTAGCTTCGACGGTTTTTACTTCGATTTCTAAACATTTTTGAACAAAATATTTTACATGAAAAATGCAATCGTTTTTATTAATAGCCGAATTAAATAAATTTCACACCGAATTTTTTATCATTTTACACACAATTACCGCCAGGATATAAAGGATTAATGGCATGTGTTTAAAAACTTGCGCTAGTCAAGTGACGACTCTCGCAAGCTAATGTTAAAGTAATATCTGCATTTTTTACAATTTATTATAGTTTTTATGTAGTTTATTTAATGAATTCAGAATATGAATACTAAGCCAATGCCAATTAAGAACACTAACTCCACAGAATTTGGGGAGCGCGGTTCACAGTTCTTTTGCTCCTCCCCTCCCCCCAAAGAAAGCAAGGAGGGGAAGAAGAAAGAAATTACAACCGTCGATACAAGACAAATCTGACAATCAAAAATTTTTAAAAAAATTTAAAAAAAAAAGTCAGTTGTTCTAAAAGTATTATTCAACCTGTAATGATTTAAGCTCAATATTCAATAGCTCAATATTCATATGATTTCAAAAAATTGCTGAAAATATTCTTGAGAAATCGCGCCGAAGTCCGTTATTTTCAAGGAGAAATTTCAGAAAGTTCTTATAAAAAAATAAATTTAGTTTAAACTTGCAAAATTTTGACATATTTAAAAAGACATTTTGTATAAGAAAATATTGGTACAGAAAAATTTCCTGTTCTGGAAGTTCCAAGACCCGTATAAACCTTGGTCTCAAAAAGCAACGAAACGAAATCATCTTTAAATGAATGCCGCTTTCATTTTATATTTGAACATCACTTATTTTTACAAACAAAGTTAATACACAAGTAATCATATCTACTATTCTTACGTGATAAATCTTGGTATTCTGAGTATTCGGATGAAATAAAGAAATTTAGCAAAGTAATTTCGTATAAGTTTAATCACTTAATTGATTCTTTTTTTTTTTTTTTTTACATGCAATAAATTGAAAATATGGGATAAACATCAATTTTTTTAAGCTAAAATGTTTGTTAAATTTAATCTAGACATTTCTACGATTTAATTGTATGAAATTGTAATTAAAAATGTTAAGAGCGTCAAAAAGATTCAAGTAATGGATTAAGCAAACTCTTCTTGTATATGCGTCGTATGGGCAAAGTAATTAACTGTTGTCGTTTCTTCAGATTGGATTAATACATACGCAAAAAACGAAAATGTTTCTCTCTGTCCTTTTGCAAACAGTACTGGAATTATCTTGAGAATGTGAATTTTCTTCTAAAATTTGAGAAGCATTATGCAACATAGAATTACACGTATATTTTGCGAAACTTTTCGGAATATTTCAACCATATCTTTCAGCAGTTATGTGGTAACTTTATGTATGGTAGATATGGCAATTTTTTTCACTACATTAAAGACTACATCGTCAAATGTCGTTTTCCCAAAAGTTCTCTTATGTAATTAAAAATGTAGAATCTTGTTTACTAAATAATACAATTTGTTATCGCTGATTGAAGCTAATCAAGATCTATTCATACACATATACCCATATGTTTCATCACTTATACCTGGCATAAGAGGATACGGATTAACGACTGTTTGAAGAATGGTGGATTTTTTGCGAGATTTCTATGCATTAAGGCTGTAATAGGCGAGTGATCTCGTTTGATCTTGGATGACCATCTTTGTTGATATGAAGATAAAAATTTATGCAGCAGTAAAACACGAGTACCTCAAAGCGATAACCTAATTAACTACAAACACAATGTGATTTATTCCACAGTGTTTTGGATAAATTATTAGCAGATTTAATACAGTGCTATAAATTTTATGTAGATTATCTGAACGTTTATCTGAGTAGCACCGAAATCTCGTGTCAATTTTATCAATTTGTTCAGCCAAAGTTGCCATTTTAACCGGTAATTAAGCCATAATTTTTATTGATATAACATCTCCGAAGGTGTGGCATACACATTCTTCTGGTATTGGGAAAGGAGGCAATTTGGATATTGAATTATTGAATTGTATAAAGTAAAACGGTTAATTAAATAGCTTCAGGTGTGTAATGACAGTTCCGTGATCAACTACCAAATGAAACAGCTAAGAACGGACTCAGAATTAGAAAGATGTGGTTCATAAATTGCGTAATGAAAACCTATTTGTATTCGAGATTGTAGGAACAGAATATTTATTTCTTCGGACATAAGGAAAGTAATCGCAATGTCTATTGTGAAAAACGGTGAATTTTTATACGCTATCAATATAATCGTGTAGAAAACGTAGTAGCAAACCAAATTTATTTATATTGATTATAATCGAGTTAAAACATTATTTCAAGATTGCACTTATACTAAATGCTTCAAATGAAAAACCTTCTATTTGTTAAATAATAGTTTTGTAATGAAATATAGCTAAATTATTCTTGGCCAATTTTTGTGCAAGTTACCAAATTATAAGCACGCCAGTGTTAAATACGAACAATAAAGGAGCTTTATTTAAATTTGAGGCAGTTTTACTGGATTCTTAAGAAATGGTTAAATGGAATTTTACTTTTTTAAAGGTGGACATGTCTTCACAATTGTAATTTAACTTTGAAGATATTTCAAGGAAGCACATAAACACATTTATTTTATGGTGTTTTAAAGAAGTTTTTTTTTTTTTTTTTGTCTTCTTTTTCATACGTCGAACTTCCTTTTAATAAAAGTATCGGAAAAAAAAATAGAAAAGAAACATTTATTTTAAAATTAGATTAAATTAATTTGAATTACAAAAACAGTATTCAAAATTATAAAAATATGAAAAAGTATTTAATTAAGAACTTTATCAGTTTTATCCGTAACAGATTTTTAACATCTTGTGGGTTATATATTATCCTAACTAATTTAAACAAAATTCGCACAAAAAAAAAAATAAAAAAAAAAATAGGCTAAACTTTATATTTTTAACCTTGAAGGAAAACTGATGGAAAATTGCTTTCCTAAATTTAAGATAAAATTGATTATCCTGATTGATTATCCTGGTGAGAATTCAGCATTACAGAGGCATTATTGCTTACCCCTCAAAGGGTTAAATCAGAGCTGCCAAGTCTCCGGCTTTTTTGGATACCGGAATTTTAATACAAAAAATTTTGTTTTATTTAATTGGAACATTTCGGTGATTTAAAATAACGACATTTTCTGTAAAATAACACTGGTGTTCAAAAAGCAGGAGGCTTGGCAACTCTACTTAAATTAAAAAATCAAAATAACGAAATTCAACAGCATTACAGCTTTGAAATTGATTCAATCAAATGTAGTCATGAATTTTAAAATTAAAAGATATCAAAAGTTATTTTGAGTAATTTTCTTATACTATTCCTAATCTTTTCAATTTAATCTTTATCGTCTGCTTAAAAATTCACTTTAATTCTAAAATTTTATTCAAAAAAATTTCAATATTTGAATCATCTAAAATAATTCCAGGAAAATTACTATTAAAAATACATTTTATTTCACATCGAAATAAAGCAGATTTAAAAGAGTGTTGAGACAACTTTTAACTTTATCTCTTATTCTGAGCGCTGAAACATTCTTAAATGCTAATTTAGTTGGTTTATGGGAGGTTGATGTGCGCAAAACTGGAATTTAACAACGAAAATATTTCAAAGAAGAACATTATAAAGTCAGACGAAAACAAAACAAAAACAAACACCAGAAAATAGCATTTCCATTCATATTTTCCGAAAGGTGATTGTTGTCCAAATTCTTGACCTGGTAAGAATTCCTGGGTACGCTGTCTCACTTATTCTTCTAAATTCCTGCATGCTAAAATATTCAAATCGCAGCGGGGAAGAAGAATCACTGCTCGATAATCGCCGCTGAGTTGGTAATTCCTTCGCGTAGAGTTTATTTACGATTTACTGATGTGTACCATGTTCAAAATTAGATGTAGTGACGGTGTTCGAAGTACGATAGGCTTTGTTTTTCTGGCGTCAATCAACATTCTTTGAATGAAATTTGCATTAAAAGAGGAGGTTTTATATTCTTTTTATCAAAGGAAATACCTATCTTGTCATCAATTATCTTTTGTTGGATGATGCCTCTTATTTAGAGCCATTTTATCATGCCGGTGTAATAAATTATCTCACGCCTTGAGGAATGTATTTTTATGCTTAAAAGACAATGATAAAATCTGATTGAGTTCTTTTTCCATTCCGATTTTGACATTTCAATGCTATTTCCGTTATGTCGCTCCTCGTCAAATCACCTTTTTATTAGAACTTTCTTGCAAAGATGAACAGTGGTTATGCATTCGGTTTGTCTGTCCATCTGTCCACGCTTTAAATCCTGCAAATATTCTCGGATTTTCATGTAGTTGGTAAAACTTGTTTTAGGGTCACCTAAGCATGTTTGGTATTGCATATGAAGTATGTACGACTAATGAATGATTCATTTACAAGGAAACTCGAAAGAATTCGATTACGTTATGGTAGATAGCGGATAATCGTTTAGAGAGTGTTTTAATGACATTACGCTCTTTCAAATATATTGAAACGGATATAAATAACTGAATTAGATTACATTACGGAATATGAGGAAAAATCGTTTGGAGAGTATTTTAAGATGTTACGCTAGTTCAAAGTATAACTCGCATAACAGGCATAACTCGCTGAATTTCGTTGGCACTAAGCTCTTAACACCAATTGATATTCGTTAAGAGTTTATACTGCCCAATCGAGCCCTAACATATTTACAAGCTTTCACTTGGGTTTTACTTGAGAGCATCGAAATCAGACGCCTCGATGCAATTCATGTTTCAGATATTTCACTGATGTTGAGGGGTTACTGATGTTGAGGTGGTTGATAAAGTGTCAAAATATTCCTAATTAAGAAGATTTTTATTTAATATTTTAAAAAAAATGAGAAAAAAGAAAAGAAGAAGAGAAAACAAGTCATTTTTTGATAAATTTTAAGGTAAACTGTCCCTTTAAAGAATTTTAATTCGTGTGAAAATTATCGTTTTAGAGACGAATATAAAGCACTTACTTGTACTTTATTCTCTTTTTTACTTTCTTCTATTTTTTTCAAGAAGAATGTATTTGATTCGTAAAAAAGTTTGACTTCCGGTTTTCGATGAATTTATACGTTTTCGAAATACCTAAACACGATTTGATGTTTTTTAGAAAATTTCTATCTATGTCATTCTGTCACTCTGTGAATCAATCTGACAAAAATTTTGTGGACACTCTATCTCAAGAACTAATGCTCGGAATTTCACAAAACTGAACATTCTGTTACCCTTTGATATAAACTAGAGTTAATTAGTGTTTGGTGTATCTCGCCCAACAGGTGTCACTGATATGCTGCAGTATTCATAACTTCCACAATAGCTGTATATCAAGCACTAATGCACGGATTTTCATAAACTTCAGATTCAGTTAGACCTCAATCTACTTTGGTGTTGATTACTTTTTGATGCAAATATCTCAAGAAGTGGCACTGCTGTGCTCCATTATTCATAATTATCGCAATAACTTTATTTCCAAAACTAATATACGAATTTTCATTAAAATTCAGATTCAGTTAGTCCTTGATATATAATAGTGCTGCTTAGTTTTTGGTGCAAATCATCCTACAGATGGCGCTATTATACTGCATTTTTTACGATTTCACAATAGCTATATCTCAGGAACTAATGCATGGATTTTCATCCAATTTCAGATTCAGCTAGTACTTGATAAAAATTGATTTGATTAGTTTTTGGTGTACATTACACAAGATGTGGCGCTGTTATGCAGACTTTTTTAAAAATTTCCCCAGTAGATCCATCTGAGAAACTAATACTTTCATCAAAGTTCAGATTCAGTTAAAAATTAACGTAAGTTGTTACAGACTAGATTTTGGTGTAAATCACATAATCGTGGAGCTGTTATGCAACATTTTTCAGGAAGCATTAACATGTAGGATATGGGTTCCCTAACTTTTAGACCGACGTATCATTAAACAGAATTCCATATATCAGCGTACCACCAAAATAAAACTTCAAATCTAATACAGAAAAAACAGTGTAAAGTGCATCATTTTTGGGTAACAAATATAGATGCATTTGATAGGGGACATAAATACTTTCTGAAACATAGAAAACAAGTTGGAAATTGCACGTGAAGCGTAGCAAATGAGGTGCGTTCGCAAGATAACGAAGTTTTAAAAATGTCGCTCTCATATATCAATCTTATAAAACTGTAAATAATTACAATTAAAATGCGCACTAAACAATGTTCTCCCTATACCATTATGCAATGGAATACTTTTGTGTCATCTTGTAAATCAATAACAAATATTCTTTGCACCACTGATTATGCAAAATGTATATTATAATATCTATTTTATAGATGCATATCAATTTTATTACGTTTGAATGAGTTTAACACCATTAAAATGCATTTGAAACATTTTCCCTCATTAACCGTAATGTAACGGAATACTTTTGATTGTCCTTGTAATTGAACAATGCATCTGATTTTTATAAAATTTGAAATAACTCGACAAAATGATGTAATAATTATGTATTTAAAATTTCAAACGATTGAAATGCATTTGAAACTTTTTCCCCCATTGACCGTAATGTAACGGAATTCTTTTGATGGTCCCTGTAATTGATCTATACATCCGATTTTCTTAAAATTTGAAATGACTCGACAAAATTATGTAATAATAATATATTTTAAATTTCAAACGATTCGGTTGGGTAGTTTTTGCGTTGTTATATGCGGACAGACAGACAGACGGACAGTCAGACGGACAGACTGAACAACAACAATAGGTGTTACGTATTTACATAATTACGAACTCACCTAAAAATACACATTTGAAGTGTCTCTGTTCTTCAATTTCTTTTTTTATATGAATACTATGTTTATATCAATAGTAAAATACATAAGAAAATTTAATAAGTTAATAACGTTGTCAAAGCAGTAATGACAGCGAGCAGGAAACACTGAGCCTGTGAAATGAAAAATCAAAAATAAAAAGCAGAAAATTGAGCCTTTTTTTTTTTTTTTTTCACATGCTATATGTTTTATTTTACTTCATGTACCAGAATCGCACTTTCGCGTACCAGTAAACAGAACTTCCCATACCAATACTGGCACGCGTACCATAGTTTGAGAACCTTTGATGTAGGAGATAGAATAAAGTTTTGGGATTGCCACATCTGACTAGCCACGGGCGCAAAGCCTTCTGAAAAATGCCAGAATCTATAATAAGATCGCGAACTCGCGTGTCACAGGGACAATTTTCATCACCGTATTTTGCACATTTGTAACATGTGCATTTTCTTACTGAAATTAATCTCTTTCTTACTTATTTGCAGCATTATGTGATTAAATAAAGTACTGGAGATCGCGTTAGATTTCGTCAGCAGTTAAGGGGTTAATAACCTAGATTATATATCTTTTTTTTTTTTTTTTTTTTTTTTTTTTTTGTACGTCTTAACATTTGCTGCATAGCAAATGATTACAATATATCAGAGGATTAAAGATTTAACAAATTACACGACTATTTGGAAAATGATATTTTCAAAGACTTCAACTTTAAAGACTTATAAATAAATTCTATATTTAAATTAATAATAATAATAAACATCATTTTTAGGATGGTTATAACGAGTCATATATTACGTACGCCGTGCATTAAACATTAATATTCCTAGACCAATGATTAAAAAAAAAACAGTAGATTAACGATAGACAACTTTAATTGTTTAAAATGTGCATTTTACTTACCCATCATACGTAGTATAGGGTAAGTCTTGCAATCGTTTTGAAAATCGAAAAAATTTTTTTGACGGATTTACACGTTTCGGACACTGGAGATTACGAAAAACATATTTTTAGAAAAAAAAATTTTGCCGTCCGTCCGTCTGTGTGTCTGTCTGTCTGTCTGTCTGTCTGTCTGTCTGTCTGTAACCGCTCTATCTCCCGAACAAATTGAGATAGAGATTTGAAATTTTGTATGTGCTTAGTATGTAAGAATGGGACGAAGCCTATTTAATATCAGTAACCTCGATTATACGGAACTATTTTTTTCGGACTCTCGAAAAATTCGTTCTGATGAAAGGTATATAAAAATTTTCGAATTCTTTTATTTTAAGGAGTGGACGTAAAAGGCAATAAAATAACACAAATTTTGCATAAAAAACAAAGTCAATCGGATAATTAGTTGTTGAGATATTTCTAATCCTATTTTCCACATTCTTTGATTTTTCATGACCCTGTATTTCATTCGAATTTCCAGGGCCGGCGCCAGACGTGAAGCAAGTGAGGCGGTCGCCTCAGGGCGCACGCTAAAAGGGCGGCATTTGCCTGGCATATATATTGAACATATAATCCATTATTATTTTGTTTGTCTAAACTATAAAAAAAAAAAATAAATAAATAAAAAAGTTTTTTTTTTTTAAATAAAAATATAGAGTGCATTTTATATAATTACAACCTAGTACTAGCAGAAGCCTTCACAAACGTCATTGTAAAACATGAATTAAATCGACACTAAGACATAAACAGGGCCGGCGCTAGATATTGCGCCGCCTGAGGCGAGCCTTATTTTGCCGCCCCTATGACGTCATCTTTTTTTAACACTACTCAAACTTTTTAAAAAAATAAGTAAATTATTATAATAACTATAATTTATTCGCGTAAATACAATATAAAATACTAGCTGCCCTTGGCGACCAGTTTGGTCTCCCTTTAAATGCATACTAAGAATTAAATCATATTGCTTTTATTCATAATTTATTTTAATTGCTCAATTTTTTCTCCAAAATAGAAGATTCTGCTAAAAAATTACGTGCAGATGTCATATACGCACCACATTGGCGCAATTGCAACACATGATAACCCGGCAATTGTTATTTATTCTTTAAAATCTTTCCTTTTTTAAAATGATATATATCGTTTTGTTCTAAAATTATTAATTAAACTTCTTTTTTATTTATTATTTTATTTTTAAAATAATAGAAAAGAGTTAAATAATATATATGTAACTGGTATTGAAAATTAAGTTTCGCGTAATTGGCATCAGAAAAAAAATCGCACCAATGTGGTGCGCATATGACATCTGTGCCAATAAATCAAGAACTCTGTATTTGTATGCTAACTTGGCACATCGCCAAATATTGTGCCCGTGTAATTTTTCTTTTTTTCATTTCATTAATTTTATTTAAAATATATTTAATAATATAATCCTTTCACTCATTTCATTTATACGAGGGGTGATCCAAAAAAAAGTTTACAAGGCAAAGAAAAAAGTATTTATTAACAATAGAAACAAGATACAAATGGCAATCAAGAGACACATCTGGCCTTTACTTTTCTACATATTCGCCAAACCTGTTTAGGCATTTGTCAGAACGTTCGACCAACTTATTTATCCCGTCTTGGTAGTAATCAGGGCCCTGCTCATTGGCAGCTGTTTTTACTGCATCGTCTGAGGCGCGAACCGTGTTCCGGATAAGTTTCGCTTAACGCCGGAAAAAGGAAATAGTCACTCGGAGCCAAATCGGAGCTGCATGGGGGTGATTCCAGACCTCCCACTTGAACCTTTGCAGCAATTCCTGAGTCTGGCGAGCTGTATGGGGTCTGGCATTGTCATGCAGAAAATGACTGTGAATTTGTCTGTGAATTTCGGATGCGGCCACATTCTTGGCCCATAAAAATCGAATTACGGCTCGCACTTCCTTGCGAGACCACTTTTCTAGACGTCGTGCCATTACTGTCGCTCTTAAGTGTCTGCGCACTGACGCTACTTACTCGTAGAACCGCTGTAGGACATCTAGCGCCATCTGTCAACCACCCTGGGTGGAAATATTCGCTCCACAATTATTACGTTTCAAATGCTTCTGCATGTAAACTTTTTTTTGGATCAACCTACGTAATAACATAACTTTAGTTTGAAACTGGAACAGTGTTGAATTCAGACACTTTTCTCCGGGAGGGACTGCAGTGGCACCGGGAGGGGGGACATTGTAGAATTCCGGGGGCATTGTACTTTTTGACCATTGAAAACACTAAATTTCAAATTTTCCGGAGGGACATTTCATTGCTCCGGGGGGGGAGTGTCCCCCCTGGCCACCTCTCTGAATTCAACACTGAACTGGAACGTTTAAAATTCATGATTTTTATTTATTTTTAAGCCAATAGAATAACAAAATAAAACAAAAATAGCGATATTTTGAAGTTTAAGAATTGCAGCGAAAGAACAAAACGTAAATAAATCCCAATTTACCACGGCCTAGATGCGTTTCATTTGGGCGTTGCCATTAAACAATTAACAAATAACCGCGATTTTTGTGCCACATACTCTAGCATAATGTAGATATTTCATTTAGAAATATAAAATACTTAAACTATGTAATTTATTTATTTATTTTATTTTATTTATTTTTTGCATCTTTTTAAAAACAACTAATTTGGAATTAAATTAATAAATATTATTATACTAGTATTTTTTTTAAGCCAGAAAGTCTCATATAAAAAATATCAGTCACACTTCAAAATCTTTTTTCCTTTCGAAAAATCACGCACGTTTTGAATATTAGAAAAAAAATTATGTTACAACTTATAATAAATGCTTTCAAAATAAACATTACCGAGACAAAAGATGTCAAAAAATTTAAAATTAATCACATTGTATTTACCGTATTTTCGGGTGTATAGTCCGCGGCTTATACAAGAAAAAACCTCCCAAAAAGCCGCTGCGGCTTATACACGGTGCGGGTTATACAAATATTTTTTTTTTTCAAAATTGGAAATCGCGATATTTTTTCTACAATTTTTAAACCTTAAAAAATTTGAAAAAACATCGAAATTTGTAAATTTTTTTCGCTATGGCTTGAAATTTAGAGATTTGGAAGGACTGTTGCAACTATCGCCAAGTATTGCACTGAAAGATGTATAATAGCCATTGTGTTTGTAGTGTACAAAATCCAAAATCCGGAATCCTTCCAATCTCGACAATTCTGAATTTAAGATCCTTTTTAGTTTATTTTTCAAAAAAATAATCTACCGACCCTGTTGCAAAGAACAAAAAAAAGTGCGTGATTTATATCATTTCGGAACGATTCAGAGCAGTCGTCCTTTTTCGGAACTATTCCGAGGAATCGTTCCTTTACAGAGTCGTTTCATTTCGGAAGGAGTTCAAGGAATCGAACTTTTCCGGAGTCGTTTCATTTCAGATAGAGTCCGAGGAATCGTTCCTTTTCGGGATTGGTACCTTACCCTGTTGCAAAGAATTAAAAAAAGTGCGTGATTTATATCATTTTGGAACGATTCAGAGCAGTCAGTCTTTTTGGAAACGATTCAGAGGAATCGTTCCTTTACAGAGTAGTTTCATTTCGGAACGAGTTCTAGGAATCGAACTTTTCCGAAGTCGTTTCATTTCAGATCATTGACTTTCTAATTTACGTAGACGGCACATCCCATTGTTCTCTCGACATGGTTTCGAATCCAACATCTTTGGCGAAAAGATGCTGTTTTTGGGCGGTGATCGCTTTATTGGCAACTTTCAGATTTTACGTTCTCTCTTTAGAGAAACAGAAGTGCGGTCAACTCGACATAACAATACTAGTTTCGGCTGGAAAAAAACCGGTTTGGCGCGCTAAATCTGCCCTCCGTCACGTGACGGAAGGCAAAGATGTCGGTCTACGAAAAAGGTTGCCATTGTGGTGTCTAGGTATCTTAGGTCACTGTTTCAGATAGAGTCCGAGGAATCGTTCCTTTTCGGAGTTAGTGCATTTCGGATCGACTCCGAGGATTCGATCCTTTTGGGAACCAATGACTTAAGATACGTATACATTTTATGTCCGAAATTTTGAATATATCACCGATTTTTTTTTAATTTTCGGAAATTTTTTTTAAAAATACCACGTTTTTTTGAAAAAAAAAATGCGCGTAAACACCGCATCGCTTGAAATTTTATCTTAAAACACGTAAACGCCGCGGCGTTTCTTCCAAAAATTACGGTACTGATAATCTTAAATTTTTAGCCCAATTACTGTAGATATTATGTATCACGAAAAAATTTGGTAAATTTGTGTTAAAAATTATGACTAATGGCTTCTAATTTCGAACCCTGGTCGAAATATACGTTCGTAAATGGTGTATAGCCCGCGGACTATACACCGATGCATCTCCGCGGGTTATACACGAACTTTTTTTTACTGCACTGCTCGATTTAGGGGTGCGGGTTATACTCAGGGTGCGGGCTATACACCTGAAAATACGGTAAATTTTGTGGAGAAAAGTAACGATATAGCATAACAAGTTATTATTATTATTTTTAATCGTATATACAAAACAAAATCGCATATTGGTAATATTAATAAGAAAACAGATTCTAAAAGTAAGACAAAAATTCAAGAAGTGTGTAATACATATTAATGTCGAAATCAATATTATAAAGCGAAAAATAAATTAATAATTAACTTATTAGAACAAACTTCACAAAATCGCTAAGCAAATTTCGAATAAATATAACTGAAAAGGGGACAAATTTTAGTACATTAGGCTAAAATATTAAAACAGTATTTCTTTTTACTAATGTTAAAAAATTGCTTTGAAACTAAAAAAAAAAGGAAAGGTCGCTAAAAATAAAAAAAATTGCAGAAAGACAAAATTTACTACAGCGGCTTAAACAATTCTAAAAGGAATTTTCTCGCAAATAAAGTGGCAATTGTAAATCGCAAAACATTATAAATCACGTAGGATAAAATGTACTTTAATTAGGCCAAAATTTTCAAACTGAATTATTTTTTACAAATAAATAAATAAATAAATAAATGAAAATAAATGAAAAGGCAGTTCACAAAAACATGCTAAGAATCATGTTGAAAATTAAAATAATAATAATAAAATAAAATAAAAATAAACTCACTGAGAAAAACTTACAATAATAGTGAAAAGTTTGAAACCGAATCCCTTTTACGAATACCAGAACATCGCTGCGAAATGAGAAAAAAAAAATTCAGAGGGCAAAATTTAATCTAGTGGGCTAAAACATTTGTAACCGAAATTACCAAAAATGAAAAAAAAAAAAAAAAAAAAAAAAAAAAGAAAGAAAAAAAATGATGAGGACAAAATTTGTTGCATTATGCTAAAAAGTTTGAAACGGGATTGTTTATGAATTTAAGAAAAAAAAAATCGCTGCGAAACAGAAGAAAATCTAAAAATCACTAGAAGAATTTAAAAATAGCTTGTGGGTTCCGAATAAACTTTATTGAAAAAATAGCAAAATTTAGTACATTGGGCTAAAATATTAAAAGCTGATTTATTTTATTAATGTATGGAAAAATCGCCGGAAACACAAAAATCGTCAAATATCGCAGAGGACCAACTTTACTACACTGGTATAAAATATTCTAACGAGATTTATTTTCTGAATGTCAAAAAATTGGTGTAAAACACAAAAAATGAAAAAAATAAATAAAAATTACGGGAAATAAAATGTAAGGTGTCCTAAAGTAAGAAGGTCAAGTTTTAATATTACGCGTAATTATGAAGGAAACTGGACATCTACGGGTTCTGCACAGAAGGACTCTAAGTAATCTGAATTACAAACAGCTGCTAAAAGTTAATTAGTTCAATTTGTAAACATTATCAGGGAAAACAGCACGTAAGAGTCAACGCCCGATCTAAAATTTGCGAGATATGTTCTTTGATATGAAGGCTGTACACTTATTAAGAAATACTTTGTTCATTAGATTTTTTTTTCTATGTGTGTGTGTATTTCACGTACTTTCAAAATGTTGTGGAAAATTTTGGATACGTTCACGAGGTTGTTTGAAAATTAAAATATACTACTTAGTTTCTCTACAAGAATACATGCTATCCATATAAATACTAATCCGATTTATTGCAATTAGTCACTTAATCATAATCCACAGTTTAAACGCTTTTGCCAGATTAGTTTTGACAGGGTTATCCGAGAGATCTTTTTTCTTTTTCAATTTGTTGACGGTCCCCGATGGGATTTCGGAAAAAAATTTTCGCGGAAATATATGACCTATACCTGTCTACGCACTTAGAGTTTCAGAATCCTCTTGATTTTTTTAATTTTTTTTTTTTATTTAACAAAACGTCTAAAATCGCAAGTGAAGAAGTCATTAAGGCCATGTAATAGTGTATGTTAGGGTAAAAGTTTGAAACCGAACTAATATTATAAATGTTAAAAAAAAGCTGCGAAATGACAGAAAAATTCCAAAAATTGCTCTATGTAAGTAAACTATATTGAAAAGAATTTTTTTTTTATATTAATCTTAAATATTAAAATACATTTCCTTTTACTAATGCCGAAAGATCGAGAAAGGAAATAAAAAACCTTTTAAAAATCGCAGAGGACAAAATTTACTACAATGAGAGTAAAAGTCTTCTAACAGGAATTCACTTCGAATATTTAAAAAAAAAAAAAAAAAAAAAAAAAAAAAAAATCGGCTTGAAAAGCGGATTAATGCAAAAAATAGCATTAAAAATCGCGGGAGACAAAATTTCATGTTAGTCTAAAACAGAATCCCTTTGTGGATGTGAAAATATCGCCGAAAAATAAACAAACAAAAAAGAATTTCTGATTTTTTTTAAAAATCGTAATGTACAATATGCACTACATTAGACTAAAAGATTAAAACTTTTTTTATGAATATAAAAAACTGTAGCAGAATGAAAAAACCCCCACTAAGAATGGTATTGAAAATCTCACTAAAAATCGGTAAAAAAGAAAGAAAGAAAAAGAAAAAAGAAAGAAAGAAAACGTGGAGGACAACTTTTACAATACCAGTTTAAAAATTAATAATTACATATAATGCTTTAAAAATAAATAAATAAATAAATAACCACAATAAATCGTAACTACTTGAGTAATTTGTCGTTTTACATAATTTGTTGGAATTGGTTCACCAGAAATTCATTAATAGAGTTAATTCATTACAAAGTGTTAAAGTATTTAAATATACGTTTAAGTTTTATAACAGAATCGCAATGCATTTTATAAATAGTCTACACATGTTTTAATTTCATATATTATATTATGCATATTCATGAGGTTAAGTATTACGGTGCCCCCCCCCCCCCCCCCCAACGACCAGCTTATTGATGAAATCATAAAACCTGTCCAACTTTCTGACGTATAACCGTATCGACTTGCGGAAGTGTCATTCGATTTCGAATTAAAAAAAACACATAACAAATGATACTACACTTTAGCTAAAGAAATGAAATTGAATTCGCCACCAGAGTAAAAATTCGCCCTTCCTGCCTCATCCCCAAAACATGGTATAACAGATTTTCTCGGGGGGGGGGGGGGTTATCGCTCAGCGGATGTTCATTTTTACTGTCAAAACAAGACTTTTTTTTTCAAATTTTTGTGAATGGACATCAGTTTGTGTATTTACTCATATTTTGTTCTAAATTACCTGTACAAATATGGGAGACAAATGCCGCCCTCTTACGGTGCGCCCTGAGGCGACCGCCTCACTTGCCTCACCCTTGGCGCCGGCCCTGGACATAAACTACAGTAACAACCAAATCCATTCTTTTTTTTTTTTTCTTTTCAAAAATGAAGTCTGAAGTCATACTGAAATCAGCAGAATTCACAAAGGGCAGATGGCGCCAAACATAAATCAAAGCATTTTCTCAATGTTGCTGCGTCATCTATTTAATATTTCTTTATTTTATATGTGTTGTCTGCATAGGCGTAGCCAGACTTTTGAACGGGGGGGGGGGGTGCCCAGATTTTTTAACCCGGACCTGTTGGGTACAAACAATATCTCATATAATAAAACCTGTTAAAACGGAATATCATGAGACTGCTCGAATTTCCGTTTTAAACAAGCTTTTATCTTAAAAGGTATAATTGGGTGATGTTTTTTTTTTTTTTAAAAGGGCCCAAACACAATTTTGTTTTTGTGAGGAGTATTAGAAGAGGTTCTAAACTAAATCTAATGGTAAAAAAAAAGATATAAATTTTCTTACAGCAGTGATATAAGACAGAGACTGTGTGTGGACACAAGTGTGAAACTTTTAGTCACCCTAGCGTCCAATAAAAATTAAAAAAGGATTTTTATTATGCTGGAAACTTCTGTAGGCGCAAAAGAAAGCTGTATGAGATCAAAATATCGTATTAATCAAAGTCTTGTAGATGAAATTTAGACGGATGATAAATCTCATCCGGCGAAATACACATACATGTGTGTGAGTTAGAGATGAGTTCGGGCTCGTTTTCCGGGATCCGGGCCCGCACGAGCCCGAAAGAGTTTTTGTTACCAGAGCCCTAGCCCAAAAGATTTTTTGGCTCTTTTATCCCGAGCCCGATACCAAAAATATACAAAACAAAATTATATGGTATTTATGGTATTAAAAATTTATTATTATGTTAATTACTTATTTATGTTAATTATATTTATTATTATTGTATTATAAATTTATTATTATGGTATTAAAAATTTCTTACATAAATAAAATTGTTAAATGAAAATTTAAATTCAATCTTATCAAAATCCGTATCAAATAAATATATACTTGACTCTTAAAATTAATCTCAATTTTTTCCCTAATTTAAAAAGTAAATTTCATGTACATGTTTGTGACTTAATGAATAAATGCATGAAATTTGCAGAAACTACTATTTGTAATCTGGCGAATCGAACAACGTTCTTCAATTTTCTGTAAAAAATGTACAACTTTAATTATAATCGATTCCTTTCTCATAACAATGTTCCTATTGATAGGTGCCAGAAAATCAAGGTAAAATTAAAAAAAAAAAAAAAAAAAAAAAAAAAAAAAAAAAAAAAGATGACGTTATTTTAAAGGTTCGATGCTTTTATCGGAAAAGAAGAAATACTGAACAATTGGTTTATACCAGAATAAGATGGTAATTATGTTTACTTACGGAGGAAAGTTTACTTCGAAAATCTATACCGTCCTCAGCATGAAACAGTGTTCATGTTAACAAATAGATAGAACAATCACTAATTTTCATATGAAAAACGACAATAACTCGTGCACAATAGAAGATTAAATAATTTGCAAGCCTCCAGCTAACTTTCGTCTATTAATAACAAAAGAAAGTATTCTCTTCGCGTTATGTAACTAAACTAGTAAATCTGCAGATCAAGAGCCTCAACGTCAGCTTTTCACTTCTTTTTTTTAAAACACACTTAGCGTGATATTCAACTTCCTGGAAACTAATTTAAAATTTTCGAATTACGAATTTATTTATAAGAATAAAATAAGAATAAGAAATTTGAAGCCATCAAAAGCCGTTAAATTAAAGATTTAGTTATGTTAGGATATTCTGAAAAATTAATGATCTATTATTTTTGTTTTTTTATTATACCACAGTAGATTTCTTCAGGGGGGCTCCGCCCCCCTGAACCCCCCGTAGTCTCATTAAATTTAAATTTCTAACTTTCTATCAATCTGCTAATGGTTATCGTATACCTTGTATTTTTTTCTACATTTTGATTTATAAGGATAAGTGACAGTTTTAATAAGCATTTTTCATTATCCTCATACTTCTAGATACCTGCCCACCAAAAACACCTAAATCTGATGTATCAGGAACTTTTGAAAGTGTAAACTCAGTAATCTAGGGTTTTACCATTTTGTTTACGAAAAAAAGAAGTTTTGATTGCATTTTGTGGCAGTTATCGGTGACTGACAGATAGACAGAAGAACAGACTGAGAGATGGAAAACAATAAATTTTGCGTCGCCAAAATAAGCCTTCGCCGAAGTTTCGGCAATGACGTCATTATTCATGAGTTATTGCTATCCATGTTTCTTGTATTTTTAACGACAACTATAAAATACCTGTTTTATTTTAATTATGACGTCAAATTTTATCAATTGAAATATTTTTTAAAAATATAATTCTTTTTTATTTCTTTTACTTCTAATTATGCCCCCATTTTTGTCAGAAAAATTCTTATTAACGAAACAAATTTCAGTGTTTAATATTTAACAAAGTGCTATTTTTATTTTTATTTTAATTCTGACGTCATATTTATTTTTTCTTAGTTTAATTTTTCGAACCGAAATTGCTCAATTGAAACTTATTGCCGTTGAAAAATTATTCCAGATTTTTTTTTTTTTTTTTTTTTTTGGCAACGATAAAGGAAATTGGTTAAATTTTTTCTAAAAAACCGCTCTTGATTCTGTATGAAAAAGAAGGAAATTTTGAATTATTAAGGAAAATATTTGAATAAAATTAATAAAACATAGCCTATATTCTTTTCTGGGCTATGTTATATTTATCCGCAAAAATACAAAGACATCAATTCATCAGTTTTAACGTCGACTTCATTTAAATTTTCGTATTTGCTTTCAAATTTATAGCATTAAAATATAATAAGGATTAGGATGAATGATTGCTTAGCAACTATTAAGAAAAAATAAAGAAAATGAAATAAATACATTTGAAATAAGTAAATCTCTAAAACAAATTAGTTTATATTATTGGAACACATTTATAAAAAATCTCCAAAATTTACAGTAATAACTTTAAAAATCTGACAAATGCATAGACAAAATTTCAAAACAATATGAATAATTTAACTGGTAAATTTCAGTGTCCATTTTTCATTGAATTCCATTAATGAAATGCGTCATTTTCTCTCAAGGAAAAAAAAAATTGAAAATCATTGGATTTGCCATAGAAAAGCATTATTGTGCAAAATAAAATATTCTATATTTTACGAACGAATGAATCAAATCTAACAAAAAACTATACAGCTTAATCCCAGTGCCTCACTAACATACCCACTTAATTTCAAGTCAATCGGATGTTTTTGCGTTAGTTATCGCGGAACAGACAGACTGACTGACAGACAGACAGAAACCAAAAAATTTCGTGTCTCCAAAGTAAGCCTTCACTGACGTTTCGGCAATAATAAATTAAAAAAAAAAAAAAAACCGATCCTATTAAAAGAAAAAAACTTTTACTAACGAAAAGCCAACTAAAAGCAAATTCATAGCTGGTGTTTATTTTGAATGGCGTCATTCAGAGGTTGTCGTCAGAAATTATGTAGACATAAATCTGTAAATATCACAAATTTTCATTTGAAACAGCAATCAAATACTAAAATAAATAAACACTACTTCGGTCCCCCCGTCATTTTGATCAAAATGATTTGAAAAGGAATAAGTACCGAATTTTAAATGAAAAAAAAGTTTTTTCAATCATTTCTACTCATGAATAAATAAAATCTTTCGGTTTCAGAAAAAAATCAGCCCGTCCGGGCCCGAAGATTAGAATAAAAATAGGGCCCGTACCCGTGTCGGGCCAGGGCTCGGGTTTTCGGGTACGGGCTGAGCCTGTCTTATCTCTAGTGTGGATGCGCGTATATGCATAAACCAGCAGCATAATTATGAACATAACAATAAATGTCACAATAAATAAAAAAGTTAAAGTGTTTAGTCAAATTTTATGATAAAACCACATTATAAACTCAGATCTCAGTGTCACAATAAAGATATTACTGCTGGTGTTTCGTAATCAGGTACCACGTCGGATTAGACGTACCACTGACGGATTCAGTCATAAGTAAACAAAGTAAATACAAAAATTTAAGTACAAAAGTCACTTAAACTCGATAACTTTATATTTATCAAAAAATGGAATACGCAATTCGATTCCAAATCGCTTCAATGTACACGTCTATTGAAATCGAATCTTGTGCCTTAAGGGTGTATTTCGATTCGAACTGCTTATTTTCCGATTTATTTTTGAATCCACTTTTGCTCTCAAACTCATCAAACTCGCAGATTCCCTTATTTAGAAACTACACAAGGTGCCGTGATTGTCAATTCTTTGATAAATGCAGAAAATATTGCAAAAAAAAAGCAATCAAAAACGGCATTTTGAACAGATTTTTCTGAAGCGGGAGATTTGGGGACGAAAAAAAGTGTCATGCTGAGTAGGTAATTGTTTATAAATCAAATTCTAATGAATGGAGCGTAAAATGACATCACACGGCACCTTGTACGTCTCTTCAAAATTCCCCTCAGCAAGTTTCATGTTTCGGTTTTTAAAAGTGTGTCTGAAATTAAATCGGAAAATTTCGAGCTGTTGAAGGTGGAAAAGCGTTTTTTCGAAAAAACAAAACAAAACAAAAAAAATCATAAAATGTGTCAGAAAGTTTTGCGTTTAAGCACAGATTTCAGAACCGCTTTTAGAGAGCATAATAAACTATTCTTACTTTCTTTGGTTAGTGTGGCTTCTGGAGATTTGACATCATGTTGGACAGTTATTTTTTCTTTAAAAATATCCTGAATTGTCTTGCATTTTTTGCAGGTTTTTCTAAAGCTCATTTTCTCTTTTCTGGCCGTTCCATATTTTTTAAATACACTTGGTAAAGTGCAAAGTATATTAATAAATTAAATATAATTTTTTGGCCCATTTCGGAATGATATAGGCCAAGAAGATGAAAACTGAATAAAACAGATTTTTCTCTTCTCGGAAAACCCTATAATGTGGACTGGCAGGCTTTAATATTTATTATTATTATTATTTAAAAGATAAAAATTATTAAGCATAGCTTCCATATCTAGATTCAAATGTTTTTGTTTTTTCTCAAATATCTTCAGTGGGGGGGGGGGGGAGTCTATTGTCAGTGTGAACATTTAATGTAATGGCGTCTTGCAAACGTTGGATTAATCACGGTAAGTAGAAAACTACTAGTAGAAAACTTTCTACTTACTGTGGGATTAATGGCAGGCCAGTAGTGTCTGGCGCCTGCTTACCGAACATTTGAAAATCTAAAATACTCTACTTTATAAAATATTGATAAATGAGTACAAATGTAATGTGAAAATATTAATTATCAGCTGTTGCATCATGATACTTGAGACATTGTTGTTGTGTTCCGCAGAAGTGATATATGAACAGGATGTATGAAAAATAAAAATTGTTAATTGTTTTTAATTACATTGTTTTCAATTATTCTTTTTTATGAATGCTGATTAATTTACTTAGGTTTTAAAATCCTTCATGTGTCTGCGTGAACGGGGGGGTGCCCGGGCACCCAGGGCACCCCCCCTGGCTATGCGCATGTGTCTGTCATTCGATGGTGCAATTATTTTCATTAATTGATTGTGAAGGACCAGATTTTGGACAACATGGTTAAAGAGATGTTGTGCTAATAGTAATAACGAAGAAAATCATACTTCAGGTATATATTATGTTATTTTTTTCTTTTAATTTAAGATGATGATTGCAGATCATTTAAAAAAAGTATTCTTTAAAACATATTTCATCAACATGTTATTAATCTTGCCAGGTGTCCCACGTAAATCAGCTCCTATTTACGCAGAGCCGTGCGAAACGAGGGGCGAAGGGGGCAGTCGCCCCGGGCGCAGAAAATTGAAGGGGTGCCAAATTTATTATTACCATGGTCGTTTGTTTCTTCTCTTTCTCTCTCTCTCTCTTTTTTTTTCTTTGTAAAATATATATTATATAAACATATTGAGATTTTTTGTGTGAAAAAGACATACATTCTCAAAATAGCATGTTGCTTCATTCTTCGAATACAGAAAGGGTTATGCAGTACTGTTAGATAATTTTTTTTTCACGTATGTTTTCCAGATCCCCTTTGCCAAAATATATATGCAATTTTATTTTATGTTACTTAATTGTTAAAATTAAACCTTTAAAGTTTCAAAATAAGTGACAAATGTATTTAATAAAGTTTGCGTTTTTTACACTTTTTAATTTTATGACACCTGTCACGCAGGGCCGTAGCTAGAAGTGAACGATAGGGGGGCTTAAGAGAGTGTACGGGAGGCTCATAATTTTTTTCCTCTCTTTCTGACGCAGAAAGATAAATTAGTGCATATTCACATTGTAGGACTATGTTTATTATCAAACTGTCGTAATAACTTAATTTTATTCTAAGAAAAGTATATGATGATGAAAATGTTGAGTGTATAGCTGGTTCCAAACTCAACATTATGTTGGCTTCATATGTACAAATAGGATGAGGGAGTGCTGAAACATTTATTTTAGAAACAATTTAATAATTTTGCAAAACTGTGAAAGGATCTCAAAACTAAATTAGATTTTTGAGCAAAATTTCATTTGAATTTATTGGAACAAAAATTCATTTAGTGACCTTGGAATGTTTTTCGGGGGGGGGGGGTCAAAATATTTTAGAGGGGGCTGAACCGCCCATAGCGCCCCCTTAGCTACGCCCTGCTGTCACGAAGAGAAATGGTTATGATCGAAACTTTTGAATTGAAAACGAGTATTAAATTTAAATTACTCAAGCAGATGAAAGTGCAACTATTTTTATTAGGAATATACAATAAACTATTTTGATAAAGAGTATTTTATACTATATTATATTTATTTCACTGTTGATAGTTGTGTTTTTTGTAAATATCCTGTAAATATTTCATCGTATCATAATTTCTAATTTAAACAATAATTTCATGTGTAGTTTCTTTTTGTGTGTTTCATTTTTTTAATCACTTTTGGATAGAAAACGGGTATTAAATTTAAATTATTCAAGAAGATGAAAGTGCAATTATTTTTATTAGGAATATATAATAAACTATTTTGATAAAGAGTATTTTGTACTATATCATATTTATTTCACTGTTGATAGCTGTGTTTTTTGTAAATATCACTAATGTCCTGTAAATATTTCATCATATCATAATTTCTAATTTAAGCAAGAATGTCATGTGCAGTTTCTTTTTGTGTGTTTCCTTTTTTCAATCTCTTTTGGATCGAAAACTTGTATTAAATTTAAATTATTCTAGCTGATGAAAGTGCAATTATTTTTATTAGGAATATACAATAAACTATTTTGATAAGGAGCATTTTATATATATCGTATTTATTTCACTGTTGATAGTTGTGTTTTTTATAAATATCAATAATATCCTCTAAATATTTGATCATATCATAATTTCTAATTTAAGCAAAAAATTCATGTGCAGTTTCTTTTTGTGTGTTTCCTTTTTTAATCAGTTTTGGATCGAAAACTGGTATTAAATATAAATTATTCTAGCAGATGAAAGTGCAATTATTTTTATTAGAAATACATAATAAACTATTTTGATAAAGAGCATTTTATACTATGTCATAATAAATGATTTTGAAAAAAAAAAAAAAATCTATACAAGTTGATTTTGAAATATTTTTCTGTTTTTCATAGTTACTTTCTTTTAAATATTATTTAAAGTGGGATTTTATTATGGCTAATATGATATAAAAATGTATGTGTTAATGATATCCTTATTTTCTATATACAAACTTTATACGTAATTTGACTTTTGTAATTTTCACATAATACGATCACAATTTTTTTTGCCAGGTGTAATTGAGATTCTATGTAATATTCATAACGTTAATTTATTTAATTCTTCAAGGAAGATCGAGTTTTTTAGAAGTCAGTTTTATTCTTGATACGGTATTTTTTTGTTAATATTGTTAGGATGATAATTTTTGTGAATTCATTTCAAGCTAGTCGTTATTTTTATGAGATGCAAAAAATTATAAGTAATTTGATAATTTTAAAAATGTAAATTAATTTGATATACATTAGAATTAAGATCCGTAGCTAGAAGTGAATAATAGGGGGGAGGAGGGCTCATTTTTTCTCTCTTTCTCTATGACGCAAAAAGATACATTGACTCATATTCGCACTGTAGGTACTATGTTTCTTATTAAACTGTTGTAATAACTTCAATTTATGCGAAGAAAAGAATATGTCATGAAAAATTCAAATGTATAACTTGTACATTATTAATTATCATGTTAGTTTCATATATGCAAATAGGATGAGAAAGTGTTGAAACACTTATTTTACTTATAATTTAGTCTTTCTGCAAAACTATGAAATGGCCTCAAAACTAAATTAGATTTTTCAACAGAAATTCATTTGGATTTCCGGAACATAAATTCATTTAGTGATCTTGGAATCTTTTCCAGGGGAGACTCAAAATGTTTTAGGGGGAGGGGGGATTGAACCGCCGATAGCATCCCCTTAGCTACAGCCCTGCCGGTGCTTGTTCGGATTACAAAAAAATTCGGATTTCTCGAAATCACGATAAAAATAGAAATTAAAAAGATGCGCGCTAAAAAATGTAAGTTTTAAGAATTCAGCAAACATCCTTTAAACCGGAATACCGGATAGTCCGGCACGATTATGGAAAAAAAAAGTATTCCTTGTTTAATCACTCCTGTTGTTTATAATAATCCAATGGAGCTTCGGAATGAGAAATTACGTAACAACTCATTTAAATAGCTCAGTCACCACATCGACGATGAGGAAAGAAAAATAAAAATTCTGTAAATAATTTGCGAAATCAAACTGTTGAAAGGAAAAATAAATATTTATCATCTTAATTAAATACGTTTTATATTTTAGAAAACAGAGTAGAGCATCGAACATCCGGACGTAGCTTAACGGGATTGTCCAATTAATTACCCGGCCGATCAACGATCATACATTTTTTTCCGCCTTCTCCAAATTTTTTCAAGTGGCGCATTTGGTTCTTTAGATGCGATAGGATAAATTCGGCTGGATGTAACAAAAGTTAACAATTAAATAATTATTTCCTAATTTTGAAATAATACCACTAACAAATACAAAGAGAGCAAACAATGCATATAATAAACTAACTAGAACCAAATAAGTTTCATTTCCAATGCGCAAGTCCTTATGAAAATCCCACTTTTCTAGCAGAAGACAATCAAGAAATTTTTTTCCCTATCACGATGTATTTTGTAAATGTATACACTGTACAGTGTATGTATATACATGTAACAGTTTCTATGTGTACATCTATGTATAAAGTTATACCGATTTTTTTAGAAAAAAATTTAAAAAATGCGTTCTAAATACGTCTATTGCAGTGTGCTAAAATGTGCACTACTACAAAATGTGCACTACACTAAGCTTGAAAAAACCTGAAGGAAAGCTACTTTAAAAAACTGCCATAGCCGTTTTTTAAAATTGTCCAACTATCTGAATTTTCTATTTATCGGATCGGGCTCGATCTCGCTCCCTACCAGTCTGGATAATCAGCTCTCTACTGTATTTTTATAGTGATTGGCAATGGCAAATAAACTGGTATTCGGATTATTTAAAGGTGGCTTCTACGAGTAAACCTTTTATGTGTTACGTTTTCATTTTATATTCGTGTATATATGTTGTAATTTTTTTCAAAACTGAGTAATTTCTTTTTATTCAAGTTGATTAAAGAATAAAAAAAAAACATGCTTTACTGCCATTTAAAAAAAAAAAAAATCTAACTTCTACATGTTTTTTCGGCATTTATCCTATAGTTCTGAAAATTTTGTAAGTTAATCTTTTCAGTTAATCTGTTGAAGTATAATTTTCGAAAATAAAATTGATTCGGATTAATCGGAATTTTGGATTGGATGGTTCTACTCTATATTTATTTTCAGGATAAATGATAAATAGCATGTTAATTTACTATTCTAAAAAATATTTGAATAGTGGTGAAACAGTTACGTCATAGGGGCGGCAAAATAATGCTCGCCTCAGGCGGCAAAATCTCTAGCGCCGGCCCTGCGAATTTCAATTCAAAGATATCTTTTAATTGGAAATGAGATACTTAATTCGACGCAAGAAACCGTTACTGAATATGATTATTATTTTTGGAGTTATAAGGATGTTTCTATTACGCAATTCAGTGCTACTTGAATAGTTTGGCGTTTCATACAATTTATCGAAATTGGGTCATCAGAAATTCATTAATAGAGCATGAATGTTATGTGTTAAAAATGCTTAAATATACGTTTATATTTCGTTTTGGAATTGTAATGCATTTTATAAATTGTTTACATGCGTTATGTTTTCATATATTGTGCTATGCATATCCATGATGGGTAAGTATTACGGTGGCCTCCAACGACTAGTTTATTTGATGGAGTTAGTCAGACTGATTTCTGAATACCTCATAATACCGTACGACATGGATTAAATATTAATATTCCTGGACTCCACAAATAAAATTTAAATGAAATTTCAGTTTTACAATTTTTGGAACTGCAAAATTTTCAATTTCTTAACATCGCACATTTTAAATTTTTACACCGTTGCGTAGAGAAAAAAAAATTCACTTTTTAATGAAATTTGTTTGAAATCTCTATCACAATTTGTTTTTAAATTATTAATTTTTAAAAAAGTTTTTATTATTCTTTTTGTCATCGTGGCAACAGAAGTATTCAGTTTTTGGACATTAAACTTGGACCAATCAGAAAACGAATAAAATAAAAAAAACAGAAGTATTCTATTTTTGGAAATTAAACTTGGGCAAATAAGGAAACAAATAAAATTAAATTAAATAAGTTGCGGAATTCAACCAATAAAAAGATTCAGATATACTTTAGATTTCCCAATTCTCTACTGAGAACAACAATTATTTTTTCCAAATAGTTAAAAAATATATTTTTTTATATTCGATTAGATTAAAGTACAAACGTTACAATAAAGAAATAACAAATAAGTATGATTTGGCCTTAATTTTTACCTTTCCGTTTTATTTCCCGACATGCATTTTTTTTTGTGATTGTTTGGACGTATACTATCAACTCTTTAAGTTTTGCTCGTCTTTTTTTAAAGACCGTGTGTATGATGTATTTCATCCACATTCGGTATTCCCGGAAGTTCGGGTTACCGAAGTTCGTTTTTTACAAAACGTCTGTTTATATGTATGTGACATAAATTTTGTGGGCGTTCTATCTCAATAAATAGTGTACGGAATTTTACAAAACTTTAGATACAGTTAGACCTTGATATAAACTGGATCTGATTAATTTTTCGTGTATATCGCTCAACAGGTAGCGTTCCTATGCTGCTCTTTTCACGATTTCCACAATAGCTATATCTCAAGAACTAATGAAATTTTTGTAAAACTTCAGATTCTGTTAGTCCTTAACATAATATAGTCCTGGTTACGTTTTGTCGTAAATCGCACAATAGGTAGAGCTACTATGCTGTATTAATCATGATTATTGCAATAGCTCTATCTCAGGAACTAATGCGCGGATTTTCTTCAAATTCAGTTGGTCCCTGATATAAATTAGTATTCTTTAGTTTTTAGAGTAAATCACTCAACAGGTGGTGCATCTATCCAGTTTCTTTACGTTTCTTGCGATGATTCTTTCTCAAATAGTAATACACGGATTTTCATCAACTTTCAGATTCCGTTAGAAATTGAAATAAGTTGTTGTAGAGTAAAATTTTGGTTTAAATTATATAAGCGGTGATGCTGCTATGATTCAGTTTTATGGAAGTATTAAGGTGTATGATACAGAAGAAAGTTTTGGGATTGTCAGTTTAAAATTAGTTTTTAATTAGTCTAGTAAAAGTTTTGTTGTATAATTTTAAATATCGGACTTACAGTTAATTAATTATTTTGAGAAACAGAAAAAAAATTGCAAAAATTTGTAAAATTAAAGTAAAAACTATTTTTTTTTTTTTTTTACATTTTTATGTGAAAAAGAAAAAATGAAAATTTAATAATTAGTTTTACCAAATAAAGAACAAAGGACAACAACAACAAAATAATAATACATAAAAAATGAAAAAAAAATCGAGTCAACAGAAAAATATACATAAAAGTTTTATTACTTTGAACATGCTTACTTTTTGAAAAAAGACAAACTGAGTAAAATCACTTTAAAGTGAAATGTATTGTGACATTTAAAGGGAAAAGGGTGGAATAAAATCGCTTTAAATTGCATTTATAATACAGGGTCTTTCAAAAATAACCGTTATATTTAAAAAATCAATAAAAATTAAACGGACAGCGATAGAAATACACCATTTGTTGCAATATGCTTGGGACAACAGTAAATTTTCAGGAAGACAAACTTTCGAAATTAATTACAATTTTCAATAACAGATGGCACTACAGGCGATTTGAAAGATATAGAAGAAAACGCAGTCTGTGAGTTTGCAATTCTGTAAGTCGTCTTTCTGCTGTAAGCGTGTGCTTGCAAGTTTGCTGTGAAAAAATGGTTTATTCCTTAAATACAGAGGATTTTTTACTTGAAAGACCAAGTGTACCGCCACAATGCAGAAACAATTGAACAATTGAAGCAGTACATATCTGAAGCCATCCAGTCTGACACGTTTGCAAAGGTTTCTGGTAATTTCGTTCAGAGACTACGTCATATTATTGCTGTGCATAGAGGATATGTAGAAAATATCGCACTTTAGATTTTTTCCAGACTGCAGCGCCATCTGTTGTTGAAAATTGTAACTAATATCGAAAGCTTGTCGGCCTGAAAATTTACTGTGTCCGCCTGCAACAAACGGTGTATTTCTATAACTGCCCGTTCAGTTTTTATTGATTTTTCAAAAATACCGGTCATTTTTTAAACACCCTGTACTTGGATCCTTACTAAACTTCCTCAAAATTTACTAAGGCTAATAAAGCATAATTTAAACCCCAACAAATTGAAAAAAAAAAGATATTTTCGTCATTTTTCGCCGAATAAAAGGCATCGAGTCCCCAAGACAAGGATTCTCAAACTTTCAGAGTGACATGCTACTAAATGGAAATACGCATTTCTGCGTACCAGCAGGTGAAAGTCTTAAAGCTGATACAGAAAAAACTATGTAAACGGAATAAGTCAAAAGGGAAACATTTTTCTAGCCTTTTGTGCTTCCATCTGAGAGCATATTTTATTGAATTTAATTACATAATTAGATTATTAAATTGGTACTTGGATCGCCTGCTTATATTGACAGTCAGTGGTACACTCTAAAAAATAAATGTGTAAATCAGCTAATTTTACCCGTATATATGTGTAAATTTATAAAATTACACACCTGTCGTAAAATTTACACATATTTTTCTGAAATTTACCTGTTTTTATGTGTATTTAGCATATTAAAATAAGTGTGTAATTTGTTATCACTTGAAATACCCAGATAAGTGTGTAAATGTAGAAAAATGGTTAGATTTACACAAATTGATGAGTTATTCTATTTTAAACATATTTATGTGTACACAAACATGTGTGTAAGTTTCTAAAATTACATGCTTGTCATAAAAATTACACACTTTGAACAAAAATTTAGCTGTTTTTATGTGTATATAACTTATGAAGTCAAATATGCAATTCGTTACCGCTTCCTAAACTCAGACAGATGTGTAAATGTATAAAATATTTGGAGTTACACGAATTGGCGTGTTACACATAATTAAAAATGTAAAAATTATCTTAGTTACATTTATTGTCATTACTAGAGATCGACCGAAAATTCGTTATCATGTTCGGCCAAAAATCCGAGTTTCACCGAAAATTCGTTTTCGGCAAAAATGCTGCTGAAAATTCGGCCAGACCGAAACTATTTGAATTCTAGAAATTTTGTTTCTTCTTATGGAAAATTTCAGTATGACTTCTTGTTTGAGCTGTTTCCGCTCAAATAAGATACTTTTTAGATGCGTTTGTACTTATATAAATACTTAGTACCCGCAGTCGCCGTTCAGTCCGTCTTTCCATCTGTCTATCTGTCCGTCTATCCGTCCGCATATAATAGAATAAAAACTATCCAACAGAATGCTTTTAAATTTAAGTATATAATTATTGCAAAATTTTGTCGTGTCATTTCAAACTTTCTGAAAATCGGATGTATAGTTTAATTACAGGGATGGTCAAAAGTTTTCCGCTACATTACGAACAATGAAAAAAAAATGTTTAAGAGGGCCACGCAAGGTATTAGATACATGGCTGTCTATGGAAGATAATCTCTGGTGATTTCACTAGATTTAAGCGTGTTTAAATTTTAGCTGAATAGTGGCATTATACGTATGTAAAGATTGTAAACAAAGTGCTCGGCTGTACAAAAGAATTAAAATATGCTACAGTCTGTTGGGTATAAAATTCTGACATTGAAATTTCAATCTAGTAGGCGTTTTACTCTACAACATAGTTGAAAATGTTTAAGAATTTTTTTTGTCTGACCGTACTCTAACCTGCGTAATATAGTTGGATTGCTCTGTAATTGATATATGATTTATCGTATTTTGTATTCATGCATTTTTGCATAAGACAAATTTTACATAATTTAACAGCTATTTCATAAATCTGTTTATAGTACGAACGCACCTCATTTGTCACGTTTGACGTACAATTTCCAACTTGTTATTTATTGCTATGAACTTCACTGTTTATAATTCTCGGTCATGTATGATTCAAGATCTGGGATAAAAGTATAAAACAAACATGCACGCACATATGGTGCTTTTCAGCTGCTCGATAGATTTTTCAAACAAGAGCATTATTTCAAAACAATCTCAAGGAGGCGAAGCCATGGCAAGTTTTTTTTTTGGGAGGAAGTAGCAAATGTTTATTTAAGTGCACATCTCATCTATATTTAATTTTTTGCTAAAATAGTAATAATTATAAATTATAAAATGATTATTTTTTATTACAACTTATTTAGAGTTAGTTTCGTAAAAAAACCTTTTAAGTCGTACTTTTAAATAGTAGTATTTTATTTAATTTCAAGGAGAAATATTAAATAGCTGAAAAGTTATGTATATTCAAAAATGAAATATTCTTTATTGAATTTGTTCTCCACTGTTATAGACCGGGAGGTGGCAGCAAAGACAACCCCCTCATCGAGTTCACGGATGAAATTTCAAAATTACTTTAAAAAAACTTCGCATATTAAAACGGAACCGATCTGCTAACTCATCTCCTGGGGGGAACCGTCCGAAAACCCGATTTTATCGGTTGACTGGTAGGTTTATCTTTTTTTTTTTTTTACCCAAAAGATAAAAACATGGAGAACTGGGAGAAGGGACCTCAATAGTAAATCTACGAGTCAAATTCTAAAATTTGGTTTTTAGACGTTTTCCAACACTTGGCAGACCGATTGCATTTTAACATGCGAATCGAGTTTTGAGTAATTCTGGAATTTTACCAGTGACGTAGATGAGATGATAATCTGTACTTCCGCCTCCCGGTCTTTTAATTACTTTGTTAATTAATTATTGTAAATGCTTATAATTACTGGCTGTCATAAAATATAAAAGTTGTATTATTATTTTGTTCATATCATGTTTTCGTTTGAAGCTTATACACAATCATAAGTATTTATGCATGTTTATTTTTTTGAAAGAAATGTGTCCCTATACACCTTTAATTAATGAATAATTGTATACATTCATGTATGCATTAATCCTTCTATAGTAAAAAAAAACTAGCCTTAAAAGGAATGACTCCTGGAATGATGCTGATGTGGAAGATTTCCGGAACTAACGAATCCGAGTTGTCCACTCCTTCCATGTGTCGAATAGACCAATCAGGAAAGGGCTCCGTCTATGCATCGCCGTATGGGTTACCATAAAGAGAGGAAAGGTTACCATCGCCAACAATCTCCAAGTTTGTCGCCAACTTGGCGATATATCGCCAAATTTGGCGACCAAAATTAGTTGTCAAAAGTGACGCCAACTTGGCGATAACTGTAATGTTTCGCCAAATTATTAATTTCTTTACAAAACCAGTCGTTTGATACATCATTTGAGAGGTTTGCAACTGCTTATTCATATAATGGATGTCTTGTGTGTTATCCCCCATTCTGCTCCCCAGGGGGGACACATTTTTAATTTCTTTACAACACCAGTCGTGTTACACAAGATTTGAAAGGTCTGCAACTGCTTATTCATATTATGGATGTCTTATGTGTCACCCCCACACTCTGCTCTCCCCAGGGGGGGTCACATTTTTAATTTCTTTACAACACCAGTGGTGTGACACATCATTTGAAAGGTCTGCAACTGCTTATTCATATTATGGATGTGTTGTGTGTCATCCCCCACTCTGACCCCCCAGGGGGGCACATTTTTAATTTCTTTACAACACCAATTGTGTGACACATCATTTGAGAGGTCTGCAACTGCTTATTCATATTATGGATATCTTGTGTGTAACCTCCCCCCCTCTGCCCTCAGAGGGGACGCATTTTGTAATTTCTTTACAACACCAATTGTGTGACACTTCCTTTGAAAGGTCTGCAACTGTTTATTCATTTTATGGATGTCTTGTGTGTCACCCCCACTCTGCTCCCCAGGGGGGCACATTTTTAATTTCTTTACAACACCAGTCGCCTGACATATCATTTGAGAGGTCTGCAGCTGCTTATTCATATTATGGATGTCTTTTGTGTCGCCTCCCACTCTGTCCCCCAGGGAGGCACATTTTTAATTTCTTTATAACACCAGTCGTGTGACACATCATTTAAAAGGTCTGCAACTGCTTATTCATACCATGGGGTATTGGCGAGCGCAGCAAGCAGGGGTAGCCAATAATTTGGAATCGCGAAGCGATTACGCGGGGGGTTGGCGAGCATAGCGAGCAGGGGGGCGGGGCCCCCCCTAGTAACTTAAAAAAAAAGAAAATTAATCTTTTTTTCTTTTTTTTTTTCGTTTTCGACCGAAAATAGAAAGCTTACCGAAATTTGGTTTGTGTCATGTTTTAGATCTTAAAAACCTGTTTCGGTCGATTCAAGGCCATTACCCATATAAAAACCATAGTGACAGTGATGTTTTTGTCATATTCCTGCAAATCACGATGGTCACGTCCCATCTATAACCAAAATGTCTGCACTTATAAAATCCCACTGTAAGTAAAATATGAGTTGTTTAGAAACAAAAAGAATGTTACTCAATGTAAAAAAAATATGCTTCTGACAAATTTGAAAAATTTTCCGACGTTACTGCGAGTCACTCACATATGTGATCAAACGACCAGTATGTTGTTAAGTCACAATGTGGATGTTTATTTGAAAATAGGACACATTTAGTTATCGGAATCGTGTTAATGCATTTGTAGGATGATGACTGATTTTTGTTTCAATCATTGCAAATGAACCCATATTCATTAATTTACTTCCTAACACACACACACACACAAAAAAAAAAAAAAAAAAAAAAAAATGTTTTATAAATGCATCAATTTTAATCAGCAATTATAAATTATAATGCAAACATAATTTTGCATATAATCCACGAAATAATTTATTATTTCGTAATTTTGCATATAATCCACGAAATAATTTATTATTTCATAATTTTGCATATAATCCACGAAATAATTTATTATTATTATTATTATTATGGAAGTTTTTCAAATGCTTTCTATATTCCATGAAAAGTTAATAACTTTGGTTAAACTTACAGCAATCTATATTATAAAGGAAACACATTCGTTAATAACAGCGATATCATTTTAACGGTGGCAACACCTGATAAATAAATTTCACTTGCACTGCGACTTTCTTAACTTCTAATAGTTGCACAATTTAATTTTTTTCACAATCAAATAGGGAAAGAAATGTTTCTTCAAATGTAATTTTTTCTATCGTACCTCAATTTGTTGTTTTTTATGGTTAAAAAATAATCTGAAACCATGTTTCTTTTTTTAAAACTATTGTGTGCAATACAATTACACAAGATTAAATTGCATAAAAAAAAGAAGAAAAAAGAAAGAAAAGAAAATCAGCATTTATTTCCGGCTAATATTCTGCAACGAAATTGAAAACTTGCTTATAAATAAACTTGCATAAAAAAGTATATAAATAAAACGTAGCTGTAATAGACATGTAATAAAACCTCGCGCTTAAGCTATTAAAACTATTATGTAAAAAAAATGAAAATGATTATAATAGCAAATTTTTTTTGTGATTTTGTTTATTGCTAACTCTCGGTATGTGTTTAACTCAAAAGTATTTCTATTACATTTCAAAACTTTTTTTAAATTTATAACTTATTTTTTCGTATGAAAATTCTTTTTGGTGTTGTATATGAATAATAAAAAAAATATTAAATGTAAAAAGTTTATTAATTTTGAATTAAAAAAAAATATTTTTCTTCTGTTTTTTATAATGCGGGAAGTTTGCACTGATTTATGAAATTAATCTTAAAACCAGACACGGCAGAAAATAATATTCAACTGAGAAAAGCAAAGGTTTGTGTGTGTATGAATAAGCACAGAAAGGGGGGTGGGGCGTTTTGTAATGAAAAGCTGCTTTAATATTATAAAAAACAGTTGTATGCATATAGTTGTATATATTAATATACAATATGGTTGTATACATTTTTTTTCTGTTAATGTTTAAGGATTTTAAGTTATTCTTTAAAAATTTGCTTGCCACTTTTTGTAAACCTTTTAAATAAATGTAACATTTTCTGAATGTAAAATAAATGTACACAATTTATGCTACAACCATCACATAATTATTCATATTTTTATTTATTGTTTTCCAGAAATGTCTTAAAAATAGTTAGATCACAAGCAGTTTATTCAACAGGAAATTAATATAAAATGACAAAGAAAAAAATTTCTTTCAATTAGAACACTTTTTTGTTTTTAAAAACACATTTTGCATCTGCTTGGAAAAAAAGTCGTCTGCGGCTGGCTAACCGTAGAATATAAATAAACAGAGTGTATGTAGTAAGCTTTCGAACGAATGCAGGAACGATTACTCGACAACTTAGATCTGTATTGACGCGGATTTAGTAATTTAAACAATGGATTTCTCAGCAGCGCTTCCAAGATCATACTTCATGCAAAATATATAAGTCCGAGATAAATACACTGGCTTAGGCGTGGTGTATATGCTTCCAGCCTTAGCTATTGTGCTTATGTATTGGACTTATAGTTCTCCAAAAAATTGAACTATAAAGAATGTCGGTGAAAAGCAGGTATGAAAAAAATATTCTTGCTATTTGTTTTTCTTTAAATTATAAAGATTTTAATTAACTTCTTATAAACTTGTTTTAAAATTTTAATATTTCATTAACTTCATTTAGTTTAATAAATTTATTGTTCATTTTGTTGAAATACATAATTTGCCTAGTGACAATTTTAATCAGATGATTAGAAACAATGATTTCAACAGCATTTCAATCAGACTTCTTCCCTTTTTAAAAACATCTGGTTAAGACCATGGTTTCATAAATTTTAAAAGTATATGGGAAAACATACAATCAATGGTTATGTAATCAGTAAACCTTTAAATATACATAAATTATTGAATAAAAAAGCCTTTTTAGAGAATGTTTTCAAACATAATTTTTAAAATTTTGTGTTTAAGTAATATTCTGAAATAATTTGCATTACATATTTTTATTTTTTAAAAATTGCAGCTGCTCAGAAGATGATTATAAGAAATAAGGCACAATGGATAAGTGTTTTTAAAAGAAAACATGGAAATGTAATATTAAGGGGGGGGGGGGTTGATTTCGATGATTATTCAATTTATTATTCAACTTGAGAAACGTTAAAAATCTATAAAGAAATATTCATAGTGCGTGAAACTTTTCAATTGTTAAATTTTATTAATTTGAAAATTTTCACAGTAAATTAGAAGTTTGGATACTGCATGCAAATGAGAATAGAGAAGTTACACAATCAATAACGATTTAAACATGATTTTAAATCGTTATTTACTAAAAAAAAATTTAATAATTAATTTATTACTAAAAAAAAATTTAAATATTAAAAGAATATCGCATATACTTCAACGATATGAAGCTAAAATGTAATAATTGTATTTCATTATTTACTTTTTATTCTGATAGCTTTACTATTTTAGGTACTTTTTATTTAGCTGGGCGCCAGTGTTATATATACATATATATATACGTACATGTATATAAATACATATGTAACTATGAATACATATATAAGCATTATTACATATGAGGACCCCAGAAGCCAAGGGGTATAAATGACAAAATTGAAAAAAATAAACTAAATACACAGACGACCTAAAAATATGCTTTTTTCATTTCAGGTAAAGAAATATAAGTGATTTTCTTATTATTTGCTGAGTTATAGAGGCAAACCACTTTTTTCGAAAAACAAACAATATTGATTAATTATACATTTAAAGAAAGTTGTACTTTATTTTTTAACATTTATTGAAATAAGAGTTCAAAGACCAGAATGCAACAAGTATTCCTACTTCAATCCACTCAATTGTTATTGATGTTCCAATTTAACATCAATTATCTTTAAACTCGATTTACTCCAAATCGAAATTTTGTCACTTGTACCCCTTGGCTTCTGGGGTCCTCATATATAAGCATGTATTTATATGTGTGCATGTATATATAGATACAATATGTGCAGCGTTAGAATTCCTACAAAAAAAGTCACGGGTCCTGAGGACCAGTAAGCATGAGAATTTACTGGTCTGCAGACATCATCACTGGTCCATCACTACATAAAATTCTATTAAATAATTTTAACACTTAGAGTGGCCTCCTCCCGTCCATCCCCCCCCCCTCCTTGGAAAATGAACCAATCTTACTTTGCATTAATCCAAATTTTTCAGCATAATATAAAATTATAATTTGCTAAAAATTAAAAAGAGAAATTTTCTGTACTTTTTAAAAAATAAATGTGCAAGATACAAATTTAATTATAAAATAATGCTTATTTAAGTGTAGAAGATAACAAGTATCACTATTGTTTGCATTTCTTTTAAAATGGGGCAAGACAGGTTTATTGAAAAAGATATTTTTGCTGAAAAAAGGGATATTTTTGTTGAGTAAATAAGTACTTTGCTTAATGAAATGGTGCTTTCAGGAGTCACATTCACTCAGAAAGATTTGGAGCAATAAAAATCTGATTGGGAAGCAGGAAAATCAGTTTTTGGAGCAGCAACAACAATTTTTAAGCAGGAAAATTAGTTTTTAAAACAGAAAAATTCTCTCCCGGCATTCACTTACTTTTTTTTCGTTCTTTTTTGTCGAAATTTCCGTCTTTTCGCGTTATTTTGACGAAATCTTTTGTTTTTTTCGGGATTTATTGACGAAATATACCGTTTATTGTGATATTTTTTTCAAAATTTCCCGTTTTATCTCGATTTTTGGACGAAATTTGCCGTTTTTTCGCGATCTTTTGAAGAAATCTACCGTTTTTTCGAGTTTTACGATAAAATTAGCCATTTTTTCGAGATTTTTTGACAATATTTGCCGGAAATTAGTCATTATTTAGCGCTTTTTTAACAAAATTTGTCGTTTTTTGATATTTTTTGACAAATTTTGCCATTTTATAGCGATTTTCGGGCAAAATTTTTCGTATTTTCACGATTTTTTTGAAGATATCTGCCTTTTTTGCAATTTTTTGAAGGAATCTGCCCTTATTTCGCTATTTTTTGAAAAAATCTGCCGTTTTTCGCGATTTTTTTGGGCGGAATTTGCCGTTTTTTCGCGGTTTTTTGAAAAAAATCTGCTTTATGTTTCGGGTTTGGAATGAAATTAACCATTTTTTCGAGAATTGTTTAACAAAATTTGCCTGAAATTAGTCGTTATTTTGCGATTTTTTAACGAAATTTGCCGTTTTTTTCGCGATCCTTTAACGAAATTACGCTTCTCGTGGGACGCATAAGAGCTATTTTTTTTCCGTCCCATCACCCTTTTTTGCGTATTTTACGCGCTATAGCGCGTCCGGGGCATCGCTAAAAAAAAAAAAAAAAAAAAAAAAAAAAAAAAAATCTTATGTGCGATCGGTTGCGGTTTTTTCAGGGCCTGAAAAAAGGCACTGGTCCTGCGGACCACTAAATTTTTCAGATTAGTGGTCCGATTGAATTATCGGTGGTCTCGGACCATCGGACCAGCAAGGATTTCGAACGCTGATGTGTATAGATAGGTATATGCATGTGTATATATAATATTGACGTCCGATTAACCGAAAAGTACCCTATTTTATATCTTGAATGATATTATACAGATAAGTTTCAAAATATATACCATAAGCTCTATTATAAAACGGTATGATTAAAATGGATTTCTTTTTTTATAGTTATCATCTAATCCTATAAATAAAGTATTGGTGATAGTAATAATGAACTAATGCGTTGTTCTATTTTATACCAATGATCTGAGTTCTTTTACGTATTCATTAACTTTAGAAAATTAGTAAATCATTTGATATTGTATTAACTATTCTTTTCTTATGGGGTCACATAAAAAAAAAAATTATCTGTTTTTTTAATAAACATATACAAATCAAATTTTCACCACATTTCGTTTTAAGAACTGCATAATAGATTGTAACTCATTGTACTATTTATGATAGTATTAGATTTATAGTGACTCTGTCATTAAACATCCAGCAAACCAAATACATACTTGAAAAAAAAAAAAAAAAAAAAAAAAAAAAAAAAAAAAAACGAATTAAAAATTCCAGATTATAGGCGAAATAGAGTAGATGCGGTGCTATGTTAAATAAACAATTAACGATCGTTGTTTATTTTTATCATACATTAAGAGTTTTTTGGTTTAAATGTATAATTTCACAAATAAAAATGTAATTTCGGCAATCTATTATTAAAATTATTTTTTTAATAATAATAAAAATGTTTTTAAATTTTTTTTACAGCTTGTAAACTTTTATGTAAAATGAATTAATCTTTTATATCACCACGTTGTATATCTGCAATATCCCAAAAAGTGAAAGTTACTCATACAATGAGAATCAATGTTACTTTTATTGTCAGCTTAAAAAAAATATGATTATATTTATTGTTGCTATCTTCAAACATAGCAGTTAGCCTAAATATTTTTTAGAATTGTCAACATGCAGCGATACTGAGATAAATTTTCATATCAAAGTTTTATTTCTTATTTGATTAGTTTTTCATAGTTATTGTAAAATGAATTTTGCAGAATTTGTAATATGATGGTAAATACCTAAAAAGAGATTTTTTTACAAAGGTAAGTTCGTATGCTTTACAATTTTGTATTTGAAAAATGATGAAGTTGATGTGAAGTATATAAATTTTTGTTTACTTTAAACACGAAAAAATATCAATATTTTTATTTATTTATTTATTTTATACATTTCTAAAATGATTCCTTTTGACACTCCAATAAATATTTGCAATTTCAACATCGAATAGCACTTGAAATAATTATGTTTCAGTTTGTTTATCACAATAATTGATATAAAAATACACGTTTACACATTTTTACACGCCCTAAGTTGCCCTAGTTTTCTTAACACTATTTCTACCAAAATAAAATCCCATTTTTTAACAAAATTCAATTCTTTCTTTCTTTCTTTCTTTCTTTTTTTTTTTTTTGTATGTGTATGTATGTGTGTGTGATTTTTAGATTGAAATAATTAAAAAGTATTTTTCATACATTGAAGACATTTTTAAGCGTATTTCATTCAAAAACAACAAAAATTAAAATTTTAAAAAGTATCATTTGGTATCCGTAGAAATACTGTTAGTAAACGAGTAGATCGAAAAAGTCAAAAGATTACTTCATACCCATAAAAAAAATAGGTACATTTGCAATTTTTTTTTTTTTTTTTTTTATTTTTCAATTTTTTTTTCAAATAGTATTTAAACTCATTGTACATTTTATAATCGAAGTAGTTTGAACTTGTTTAGGTATTTATGTGTTGCAGCGATCTCTTGAAGATGGATTGCCAAATTATAGAGCATATATGACTTTATAATAATATATATTATAATTAACGTTTCATAACATATATGGCTCGTTTCTAGTCATCATATGTGAAGCATACCTACATGACTTGTGTATGAGATGTAAACGATGACATAGATGCATAAATATATATAACACATAAGACGTAAATATTACTTATATAAGAATGTTTATGGAAAATAAATGTTTGGAATGTATATATGAGAACGTGAGTTTCAAAATTTAAAAAATCGAATTATTACAATCAATCTCTAATATTAATGAGCCTACATCGAAAAAGCATTATAATCTGCAGAAAAAAAATAATTTTATCGTGCATTTCTATTATTGTGAAACCACGCTTTATAATGAAAACCATTGAACGCAGTCAGGTTTTTTGCGATTTCCTGATATTTTTTTTATTTTCTGGATAAGGCCAGCTTTGAAACTCACGTCTTCATATATAAGATATGATGAAAGTTGACCGGCCAACTGCGATTTTAAACATTTTTTTTTAAATATCTAGAAAAATACACGATGAATTATCCTGAAACTCTAAGTGCGTAAATATAATAGTACAGGTCACACATTTCCTTGAAGATTTTTTCATCAAACTCCATAGGGGACTGTCAACAAATTGAAAATGAAAGAATATCCTTTAGATTACCCTGTCAAAACTAATGTTGCAAAAAGCCATCAAACTATAGATTATGATTAAGTGGATTATTGTAATAAACTGTCTTCATTTGTATGTGGATAACATGTATACTCGTAGAGAAATTAGGATTTTAATAGAAATAGTCTTAAATTTTGACAAGTTTTTTTACTTATAATTTGCAGAGTTCTGAATATAAAATAGTGTACTTTTACGAAAATATGACAAAAAACATTATACATTATAGCGTTCACGCATGCGCAGTGAAAAATTATTCAGTAAACCTATTTATTTTTCAAACAACTTTTATTATTAATTCTGATTAAAAAGTATTGTGTACAATGTTTTTTGTCATATTTTCGTAAAAGTACATTATTTTATATTCAGAACTCTGCAAATTATAAATAAAAAACACTTGTCAAAATTTGAGACTATTTCTATTAAAATCTTAATTTCTCTACGAGTATGCATGTTATCCACATAAAAATGAAGACAGTTTATTACAATAATCCACTTAATCATAATCTACAATTTGAGCGTTTTGCTACATTAGTTTTGGTAGGATTATTCAAAAGATATACGTTCTCTTTCAATTTGTTGACGGGTCCCCTATGGAGGATCGGGAAAAAATGTTCATGATAATATATGGCTGTGCTATTATGTTTACACACACCTGGAGTTGTAGGGAAATTCCTCAAGTGTTTTTCTAGATATTTAACAAAATATTTAAAAATGCAAGTGGGCGGTCACCGTGCATATATATATTTCAGGATGATTTTGTCGACCCCGTAACTGCAACTTTGGTGTAAACCCCATTTTCTCTGTCCACCATATCTGTATCAACTACGTCTACTGCATTATAATCGCATATATTATTTATAGTAATTAATATCATACAATTAAAATGCTTAAAATATAAGTACTTAATATCGGTTTTCTTTTTTATATTTAAGATTTTTTATAGTTGTTATGTAATTAAATAATCGCTCGTGATTTAGCGTTTAAAATGCGTATTAAAATGCTAAATTAATTTCATTCAGTCAATAGTAATCAATAATCTTTCAATTCAGTCAATCAATAACTCTTATAATTTAAAGATTACAAAAAGTACTATGTATAATGTAAGAGAATATTTTTTTATATATAGATTTTATATTGATTATGATTTTAACATTCAAGCAGAAATATTTCTTTAGTAATTTTAACAAATATTGCTGTTAAATGTCACACAGTTTGATAAAAGAATAATTCTATATTAATTTTAATACATTATTTTAATTAGTAAATAAATCTCCTGTAATTTTTCTAACAGAATTAAAAAGTATTTTGGCTTAGGTTTGAAGCGGGATTTTTTATGAGAGCTGCCAATGCTCTACCAAATGAGCAATCGGGGATTAATCTGGCGGACACAATTCAGCCAAAGAACTAGAATTATATACTAAATAAAGCTAACTAATGCCAGACTGGCAGCTTACGCTAAAAGTTGCTGATTCGAATTCTGCCCTGGACGCTTTTTTCACCCATTTAGTAAAATTATATTAAAGGATAATTCTGATTGAACATTCGTGGTTAAAAATGACTAGCTATTTGTGGAACTTTACATGTGTGATGATAACTTTGTAAATTAAAGTGAGCAAAAGCTTTCAAAGAGAGTGCAAAAATACAATTAGCACAGCCCACGCAAAAAAAGTTTGTAATAATTTATTTAAAAAAAGAAAGAAAAAGGTACGGTTTTATTTTTATCCTGTACACCGCAGCAAAAGAAAAAAAATCTCCATTTTGTCCGCCATAAATGCAAAATAAAATTATGCCATTTTCAGAATACGGAGAAATATGAATTTAAGAAAAGCGAAAATTCTAAATAAATTAAAAACAGCGCAAGCTGTTACACTTGTAAGACTGTGTGAAAGAACTTTAACTTTTAACCTAATTTAAAAGACAGTCTTCATACTGTCTATATACAAATTATACATTCCTGTTCATAAACTATGAATGCATCATTTTCCGACTTCAAACCAAATCTAACAGAATGATAACATATTATAATTTGAGACTATCCTGATTGTTTGTAAATTAAGCATATTGGGATTTGTGGCCTTGTTTGCAAGTCAGTTTAAAAAAAAATAAGTGCCAAGTATAAATGAGTTTGTTTTTTATGCAATTTTGTTCCGTGATCATGAAAACTTTTTTTTTAGAATTTACATATCAAAGCATAAGGTAAATCTCTGTATACAAAAATCTGTGTATTTTAAATATTACACAAAAGTGTGTGTTTTGCATGTTACGCATACCTATGTGTAAGAACAGAATATTAACACATAAAACTGTGTATTCTGCATATAACACAAAAATATGCGTATTTTGCATATTACACAAGATTATGTGTATGTTCCTATTACACAAAATATGTGTAAAAACATAATTTTACACATATGTATGTGTAAAAATATTGCACAGAAATGTGTGTATTTCAGTGCAACTTTACACATTAAAGTGTGTATTTCAAGAGTTATCAGATAAGTTTTACACATTTGGACTTATCAAATTACACATTAAAATGTGTATTTTTAAATTTACACATTTGGCGCAATTTACACACCAATTTACACATATAGACATGTCGTTTTTGTATCATCGATTTACACATTTTTGTGTGTAAATTTACACATTTATTTTTTAGAGTGTACCAACTTATATGGGCTCATGGGGCTTGAGCCCACCTAGCAATTTTGAATCCTAGCGTGCCCAATTTTCATTGTTCTATTTAGTTATTTATTTCATTGATTTTCTTTGAACTCTAGATCAAAATTTATTTTGTCAATGACCTTGTGTTTTAATTCTCCAACTAACTCCCATAAATCCCAAATGATTGAAATGCCCATGTTTAACTTTCTGTTATTTCAATTTGTAGTCATCTTCATGATACGATGATATTACAACAAATATTAGTGGTTTTTTTTTTTTAACAAAAACGCATGAGATTATAGTTTAATAAAAATTGCAACTTTAATAAAACATGATAGTTTGACTTAAAATTCTCATCTTTCACCATCTGTCCGCCTTCAAAGAAGAACAAATTGGTCTTACCATTTTAACAATATATTTTTGAGCCCACCTAATATTTTTGAGCCATCCAATATTTTTAAGCCAACCCAATATTTTTCAAATGTTGGCGCCACTGTTGACAGTCAAATAATAAAAAGGATACATTTTAATGATATGCACATAACCAAAATGCAGTGTTTTAGTAGAAAAAAGGGTACAATATTTAATGACATATAGGCGTAAATTGGTACATATACAGAAGGAAATTCTAATTGATACATAGGCAGAAAGGAAAATATAATCAAAATTACATTAAAATAAGAGAAAGCAAAACTCTGTCAAAACGAGAGAGCAGAAAACTTCAGTGCCGATAAACTGACAAATCAAGAAAGAAGGGGGAGGGGGGGGGGATTGAAGAATTTTTTCATTTCGTAAGTTTAATTTTTTATTTTGTTTCACGTACCATTACTGGTACGAACATCATAGTTTGAGAATCCCTGCCATAAGAACAATATTTTAAGCAATCACAAAACGAAAGGACAAAGATGATGAGGAAACTAAACGATAGCAATTTTGTCAGGCAATTCAGGTAAGGGGATTGAAACATTTTTCATTTCATAAGTTGCATTTTTTTATTTTGTTTCCCGTGCCAGTACTGATGCGCATATCATAGTTTGACAACCCCTGCCATAAGAACAATATTTTAAGCAATCACAAAATGAAAGAAGAAAGATGATGAGGAAACTAAACAATAGCAATTTTGTCAGGTAGTTCAGGTAGGGGGATTGAAACATTTTTCATTTCATAAGTTGCATTTTTTATTTTATTTTTTTCACGTACCAGGACTGATACGCATGCCATAGTTTGAGAACCCCTCCATAAGAACAATATTTTAAGCAATCCCAAAACGAAAGGACAAAGATGATGAGGAAACTAAACAATAACAATTTTGTCAGGTAATTCAATTATTGCCATTTTTTTTCTTTTCTATAAAAGGAAGTTTCGTTTTACTGTAAATCGTAAAACATTTCCTCCCAGAACTGTAATTTTTCCTTTGTCAAAATTATCGAGATTATAGGCTGAATTACGGCTCAATCGATAATAAATTTGACAATGGATCCACATGCGATTCAAAAGACTATGATCATTATCTTTATTTGTTTCAGCTACAGATAACACAGGTGATAATTTGTAGGGTGTATTGTTAGAATTCTTTTACAAATGTGGTGATTACGAATTAATGCAGCTTGCGGAATTACAATGCATCTTTGAGGAATTACAATTATCATGTCAGTAAAATGATTGATCTGACTTACAGCTGATGGGAATGCTTGATACAGTGGGAGTTGATTTAAGGGTCTACTTATTATAATAAAACACAAACATTTTCAAGCTATTTAAAGTAACAAATTTTGCATAAAGATTTTCATCAGATGAATTATGGTTTCATCAAAGGAATAGAATTATAATAATGTGCTATTGTTTAGTTTCTTCATCACAATCGATACAGGTAGTTTATGGTGACCGTGTAATTTTTATACTTATAATATAATAACATGCAATGATAATATTTTCAATTTAAAAATAAGTGGATTAAGAAATAAAATATTTCTTAAGTAGTACTTTCGTGCTTTTTTATGACTTAATTTTCATGAATTGACATCTTAATGATTCTATTGTGCCTAAAAATATAAAACAACCAGTGATAAAAAATTCCAAAACCATTTATCTCGAAAATGAACACATCATAATTATTGTAAGCGTTCTTTTCTCTCCCTCTTCCTTATTAGGTAGATTTCGTATGAAATACTACCTATTGCATTCTCTCCCATGTTGGAATTTTTGAAAAATTTTTGCAGATCTACTCCGATCCTAACCTCTAAACCCCAAAACTACCACAGTAAAAATCTTTATCTATCTATCTATCTATCTATCTATCGGTATATAACACTTTCTTCTAGATAAATAAGCTAAAAAAATTTGTAAAATCACCATTAAAACAAAAATTAAACAGGACGCGTTTCGAGCTACAACAATAACAGCTCGTCATCAGCAAATCCAACACTAGTCACAAGGGACAGAATCGAGATAAAGTGAAAGAAAGAGGGAGGAGATTATAAAGAGTGCGACAGATGGCGCTACCTGAATGAGCCAAGGAGGAAGAGAAAAGTAAAGATAAAGTGAAAGAAAGAGGGAGGAGATTGTAAAGAATGCCACAGGTGGCGCTGGCTGTTGCACTCTTATGGAAAAATACATGAATGCAGAATTTAATACGATTCCATATATAAAATTCAGCAACACGGAAATAATATGAATCCGTCTTATATAGAACATAATCACCATGACAACCTAGAATGAATACCTGAAAAGGGATATTATTGAGTTAATTACGTATGATAGGATTTAATAGAACGAATAAAACTTTTATTAATATTTTTTAAGTTTAAGTTCGATTTTCATATAATTTTGAAATGGCCCGACAAACTTCTTCAACGATTTTATACAGTATTCCAAAAAAGTGATGTTACAGTAAGTATTTCTCAGATAATATACAAAATTGACCATAATGAGTGAAAAAAAATGAATTAATGAATCAGAACTATTTAATAACAATTTTTGCTATGTCATACCTGAAAAAATCAATAATAATTTCCTTTAGAAACTTTCAAAGTAAAAATACTTTAAATATAAGCTAAAAAATGCTTCTACAAAAGTCATGGATAACATGGAAAAAAAAAATATGAATAACTTTTTCTAATATTTAGTTGCATATCCTTTCATTTTCAGGATTGCTTAAGTCTGTTTATCATTGAATTTACCAGATTTTCTGCAATATTTATTATCATTATTTTTTTTATGTTATTCCATTCTGCAGGTAAAAAACGTTTAAATTATTTTTACTTTCTCCTATTTTTGCAAGAAGAAATTATTCGATTCGTAAAAATTTTAGAATTCCGATTTTTGACGGATTTACACGTTTTAGGGGTCAGAGATTCAAAAAACACGTTTTTACAAAATGTCTTTCTGTGAGACTGTCTGTGACATAAATTTTGTGGGCGCTCTATCTCAAGAACTATTGCATGGAATTTCACAAAACTTTAGATTCAGTTAGACTTTGATATAAACAGAATCTGATTAGTTTTTGGTATATATCTCCTAACAGGTGGTGCTGTTATGCTGCCTTTTTCACGATTTCAACAATACGACACACGATTTTCTACAATAGCTATAACTCAAGAACTAATGAATGCCTTTTTTAAAAACTTCAGATTCCTTTAGTCGTTGGTATTAAATGGTTCTGATTACATTTTGGTGTAAATCGCTCAGTAGGTGGAGCTTCTTTGGCAGCATTATTCATGATTATCGCAATACCTCTATCCCATGAACTAATGCTCGAATTTTCATCAAACTTCCGATTCAGTTAGTCCCTGATATAAGTTAATATTCTTTAGTTTTGGGAGTAAATCACTCAACAGGTGGCTTTTCTATGCGGCATTATTCACGATTATCGCAATAGCTTTATCTCAGGAACTAATGCACGGATTTTTATCAAACTTCACATTCAGTTAGACCCTTATACAAATTAGCATTCTTTAGTTTTTGCAGTAAATTGCTCAACAGGTCGTGCTTCTATCCAGATTTTTTTGCGATGATTCTATCTCATATAGTAATACACGGATTTTCACCAATTTTCATATTCAGTTAGAGCTTGAAATAAGTTGTTGCAGATTAGATTTGGGTGTAAATTATTTAACCGGTGATGCTGCTCTGTTTAATTTTTGTGGAAGTATTAACGTGTGTGAGATAGAAGAAAGCTTTGGGATTGCTACATCCAACTAGTTTATTTTTGCTATCATAATTGTTCACTTGCTGCTGTACTCTATAATTGTTTAATGAAATTTAAGTCTGCAATTTGTGATTGGGTGGCAAGTAAGTGGATGGGTGGCATTGTAGAGCAGACATAATCGGGCAATATGAGCAGTTCGGATTATTATCTTTTGTGACAGTTCTGCGGCACACCTAACTTTAATGCAGTCACCGCAAAAAAAAAATCTTGACACTTGCGATTTTAGACGTTTTGTTAAATATCTAGAAAAATGCGCGAGGAATTATCATGAAACTCCAGATGAGTAAACAAAATAGTACAGGTCATATATTTCCGCAAAGATACTTTCCTAAAACCTCATAACGGACCGTCAACAAATTAAAAAAGAACGAATATCTTTTGAATAACCCTGTCAAAACTAATGTAGGAAAAGCGTTCAAACTGCAGATTATGATTAAGTGGCTTATGGTAATAAACTGTGTTCATTTTTATGCGGATAGCATGTATACTCATCGATAAATTAAGGTTTTTATAAAAACGGTCCTAAATTTTGCCAAGTTTTTTTTTTTTTTTTTTTTTTTTTTTTTTTTTTTTTTTTTTTGCTTAGAATTTGCAGAGTTCTTTATAAAACACAATGTTTTTTTTTTCAGAAAATATGAAAAACGACATTGTACATAATACCGTGCAATCAAAAATAAAAAAAAAATAATTGTATGAAAAATGAGCAGGTTTACTAAATAAATTTTCACTGCGTATGCGTCAACTCTATTAAAATTTCATTAGCATATTGTGTTAGCTAAATATATAGAGCAACTTTTGTTAAAGTTTCAAAATCATAGCTTGAAAATTCTGAAAGTTAACATTGGATAGAAGAAGATCAAAATCCATTATTCCTAAAATGAATAAAAAAGATGAGGAGCTGTATCCAAATATAGCAGTACGTGCAATACTGTGTAGAGACTTATCAATGGAATTTGGATACAGCCCCTCATTTTTTTGTTTCATTTTGAGAATATCGAATTTTGAACTTATTCTACGGACTATAATTTTCAGAATTTTCAAGTTATTCTTTTGAAACTTTAACAAAAGTTGCTCTATACATTTAGCTAACACAATATGCAAATGAAATTTTAATAGAGTTGATGCATGCGCAGTGAAAATTTATTTAGTAAAACTGCTTATTTTTCACACAATTATTAAAATTTTTTAATTTTGATTGCAGGGTATTATGTACAATGTTGTTTCTCATATTTTCTAAAAAGAACATTGTATTTTATTAAGAACTCCGCAAATTATAAGCAAAAAACTTTGGGACCTTAATTTCTCTACGAGTATACATGCTATCCGCATAAAAATGAAAACAATTTATTCCCATAAGCCACTTAACCATAATCTGTAGTTTGAACGCTTTTGCAACATAATTTTAACAGGGTTTTCAAAAGATATTCCTTATTTTTAAATTTGTTGACGGTCCCCTATTGGATTTTGGGAAAAAATCTTCTCGAAAATAAATGATCTGTACTTTTTTGTTTATACATCTGGAGTTTAAGAGTCATTCCTCATGTATATTTCTAGATATATAAAAAAACATCAGAAATCGCAAATATCAAGATTTTTTTTTTGCATTGACTGTACACTATCTCCAAAATTTCATTTAGCCCTTTTACGCCTGGTGTACTATTAATAGTACGCGTTCTTAAGGGAGTTTTATTTTGTTTTGAGAAATACTTCTTGAGAAATACTATTATTTACATGTAGTAGTGTTAGTACATGTCTATGCATTTACTATATGACTTCATTCACATCCAGGTATTTAATAATAATAATAATTGTTATTATTTGCTTAATTCTCTTAGCGCCGTTTGAAATTCTTTTATTCTAAACATGTATTTTACTCTTTTAATTTAAAATAAAAGTTACTTTTCTCAAAGAATCACGTGTAATAAAGCACGAAAATAGTAGAAATTTGCAATGTAAAATAAATACACAGTATATCCTCTGGATTTTTTCAAGGAATACCGTATACCCTCGGTTTGGGTATACCCTGTGCCTTGAGCGTATATCCTCTGCTTAGACCATATACTCTCTGTTTTATTTAGGACTACACCACTGCCAGGCCCTAATCATTACAACTCCTCTAACATATTTTGTAATTTTTTTCGTGTATCTGGGATTCAGTGCATCATTCTTTCTCTTTTAAAATCTAAATCTTTTATTTATCCTGAAAATATTAAACTTAGATTCTTTTGAAAAATTATATGTTTCAAAAATCCATATTAAGAATTTCTGGCAAACTCCATTTATTTATTCCTGTTGATCGGAAAGATGTACGCTTTCCTTCTTGGAAATGTTGATCTAAATACCGCATCATTAACGACTCTGTTGATAGTTTCTTTATGTATTGTTTAATCGCCATTCTTTAATAAGTCCTCTGTTTTTTTTTCTATCACTAATTAAGGGATTTTTAGAAATGCAGAGTACTGTTATTTTAAAATCTTCCTCTGTTAGTTTTTTAAGAAGCCCGTTTCAAATTTTATTTGCAATCCTCTTTTTCTTTTTTTTTTTTTTTTTTTTTTTTTTTTTTTTTTTTGTGCCTAATTACTTTTTTTATGATGGAATGGCTTCGATGCATTATTACAGCATCTTACAATAAGATTTTATTTTTTTATTTTATTTTAAATTTTTAATGAAGATTAACGATTAATTTTATTTCCTATTTTGAAAGTTCTTTTTTCGACATTTCTAAAATTCATACAGGGTTTCTTCTGTTGAAATAACAAGAAATATATTTAAATGTGCGGCGAATGCTATGAGAGTATCACTATGTTCATTATAATATGTAAATGAGTAAAAATTTAAAATTTTTACAAATGTACAATGATTTTTGTGGAAATATTTTGGAACTACAGTGTCTCACATAAGTGATGGGACACTTGTGCTTTACAAAAGGAAACTAATCAAATAAATTAAAAAAACATGTACACATTTTTTTGTGGGTGTATTTCATACTTAAATTTAGTAAAGATTATTACATAACATACATTTTGTCAAAATATTAAAATATTAATTTAATAAAAATACAAATGTTTAGAACGGAGCAAAAAATAGCTCACATAAGTGATGGTACACCATTATATATGCAACAAAAATCGTCTGAAATAAGCAATAAAAATATTTTTTGGGGTTTTATTTTTACTTAAAAGCAATTGGCAATAATTTATAAAATCGTCTGCAGTATTTCTCTCCAGTTTGTTTTGGAATTTTTGTGTTTTTTAGCTCTGTGTAGCCATGAATGCTAAACGAAAAGAAACTTCGCCTGAAATTCGAAAATTAGTTATTAATTTGCATATTGAACGTGGAAAATCTATTAGAAAAACTGCTGAAACAGTTAACTTGAGTCGTTCAACAGTTTTCAATATCATTAAACGATATAAAAAGAATCATATGATTCAGGATAAAAGAAGACCTGGCTGACCAACAAAGCTATCCAATGGAATAAAGCGAATTATCGTTCGAAATATTAAAAAAAATCCAAGAAATAGTGCTTCAAAAGTTGCTGCTGATTTACAAGCATTATATGGAATAATTGTTAATCCTGAGACTATTAGAAAGGTAATTCGATCTGCTGGATATCACGGTAGAGTAGCCAGGAAAAAATTCTTCGTAAGTGAAAAGAATAGAAAACTCAGACTAGCTTTCGCATAATCCAACATAAATAAGAATTCTGATTACTGGAATAAAGTTATATTTGCTGATGAGAGTAAATTTAATATATTTGGTTCTGACGGTAGAATCTTGGTGTGGAGAAAACCCAGGGAAGAATTTCGCAAACAGAACTTGGTACCAACAGTAAAACATGGTGGAGGAGGAGTTATGGTATGGGGGTGTATGTCGTCCGCTGGAGTTGGTAATCTTGTTTTTATTGACAGTATAATGGATCAGTACAAGTATATTGATATTTTAAAGCAAAATTTGAAATTTTCAGCACGAAAATTGAACCTTCATAACAATTTTAAATTCTACCAGGACAGTGACCCCAAGCACACTGCTCTGAATGCTAAACTCAGGCTGCTATATAACTGTCCTGAAATAATAAAAACACCACCACAATCTCAAGACTTAAATCCCATAGAGAATATTTGGCAAGAATTGGAATCAAAAATTCGCAAACACAATTTCTTCAAAACAACAACTAAAATCGGTGCTTCAAGAAGAATGGGGTAAAATCACTCCAGAAATCACAAAAAAATTAGTCGAATCCATCCCAAAAAGATTAAATCATGTTTTAAAAGTAAAAGGAAATCCAACAAAATATTAAAACCTTTTAAAAAGTAAAATTTTTGGATAAATATTTGATGGAAAAGTAAGTGTCCCATCACTTATGTGAGCCATTGTTTGCTCCGTTCTGAACAATTGTATTTTTACTAAATTAATATTTTAATATTTTGACAAAATGTATGTTATGTAATAATTGTTACTAACTTTAAATATGAAACACACCCAAAAAATTTTTGCACATGTTTGTTTATTTATTTTATTGCAGTTTCTTTTTATAAAGCACAAGTGTCCCATCACTTTTGTGAGACACTGTATAAAAATTTTACAATATTTTTTCAGTATGTTCAAGAGAAATTTTTATTAACATTTCATTGTACAGGTTATTCCAGGATTATTGGGACAAACTTTAAGTCGAGGTAGAGGACACCACAAGGATTCAAATTTTCACAGCAACTCATGGTCGGAAAGGACTTCGTTCTCCGTTAGGTGGCGTTGACATATGCAGACTCTAATATCTCTAACATCTGCAGATTATCGCGTATTTTTGCAAAAGGTACTACCAAGCTTACTTGACACTATGTCACAGCATGTCAAACGCCATATGTGATTAACCTGATGGGGCAACTCCCCATTATCGCATATGTTTTTGTGAACATTTGAATCAGTTGTTTGGTCACCGATGGATTGGCTGTGGTCACTGTTGCCAGATTGGGGACAAAAAAAAATCTCCAGATTTTTTTTATTTTTATTGTCACCTCTTTTTTGAAGTAGAAATATTCAACCTACTTAAAAATGGATGAAAAACCCAGAAAAATAAGGCGAATTATACTATTTTAAAAAAGTGGTGTCAGTCAAATAATCTGAATTAGAAAAGTCTCCAATTTGGCTACACTGGCTTTAGTGGGCCCTTTCCTGGTCACCACGTTTCTCGACTCAAGCATACATTTCTTTTTTTGGGGTGCGCTGAAAAATTCTGTTTACGCAATGCCTGTGGATTCCCATATGGATCTAACTGCAAGACTCGTTTTATGCTGCTGCGGATATCCAACAAAATCCTGGTGTATTGGAGCGAGTCCGCAGTCCATGGTCAGACTTTGTAAAGCATGCATCGATAGCAATGGTGGAAACTTTAACCATATTTTGTGACATTTTCACATATCAGCTATCACAGTACTTGTAATATCTTTGACCGATAAATTATTTCAAATGATCTCGATGTCGTGTCTCTTAATTTCTTGTACCTGTCATAATAATTTACCATGGCGTTTCTGACCATGGTTTGTTATGCAGATCTGAATTCTTGTGATGTCTTTGAGTGTACTTCCCCTTAAAGTTTGTACCGATAATCCTGGGACACCCTATATAATGTAACAAAGATTGTTAATTAATAATTAAAATTTATTATCTAATTTTATTTCTATTCACCATTGTGAAAATTTAATATTTTTCTAAATTTACTCTTAGTGGTCGAAGTACTCTTCCCAACAAATATCTACAACACATATTTATTCGGTTGGCATTACCTTTTTTAAAAGATATTTTTATTTGTACTTACTTTTACAACATGTACGAAATAAATTTATTTAGAAAAATAATTTTAAAATAAAGTAATCCCTTAAAAGTCGCGACGGTTAGGTTCACGAATGTTAAGACTATTATTTCGTGAATAAATGGGGGTTAGGTTTTATATGGAACTGATAAAACAAAGTGAGTTTACCTTGTAAAGAAATATTCTTTATAAAAGAAAATTCGCGAACAAGCAAATTCAGTATTCGCAAGTGTCGAAATGTTCTTTATTTTTCATTTCGCCCGAATAACCAAGTCTCGCGAATGTTAATGATTAGGGGGAACTGGGGTACATTGATACATGGGGCACATTGATACACCCCCTCTACCGCTCACAGGGTCATTACAGGAAGTTTCACAACAGCTCTAAAAGGTGATGCTAGTGTATTCAACTACATACAGAAAATCTTGGAATGATTCAGCAGTTTGATGAAATGGGACGGGTGATTTATTGTTTTTGTTGTTCAAAAGTAAATTTGAGTTGTACAATTGAAATGCTATTATACAACTGTTCCAGTATTTTCAACCAAAATGAATACTCTCCCTGGTAAGTACTGCTACTCTTTATCAGTTCCTCATTATTTGTTGTTAGATATATTGTGAAGTGTTGGATTTGAGACTCATTTTATTCAAAATCGCTGTATGGGGCACATTGATACAGTTTATGACGGGGCACATTGATACAGCCTAAATCCTTTAATAGTTCATATTTTCATTATCTTTTATTATTTTTTTTACCATACACTCCTTAATCCAACCTTTTTTTCACGAAAAATTTCTAATATTAGTTTTTATTGAAGTGAAATAGCTCTAATTTCTTTATATTAGAGCATTTTATAGTATTTTTGAAAACAGAAGACGTAGGAACTTACCCAGCATCTAGTGCTAGTAGAAGTAATAAAAGAAAAGGACGGCATTCTGGCAAATCTCGAATTTATATCGATTCTCCAGAGAAAAAAGTATTTTCGACATGAGAAATGTTAAGTAAGAGAAACAAACTGCAGAACAGAAAATGATACTTATATTATAAACAGAATTTTTAATATAATTATCCTTTATTTTCTGTTTATGAACCTATTTATAAACAGAAAACCTGGTAATTTTTTCATCTTTCATAAGAAAGAAGATAATACTGGGGTTGAAGTGCTAGATATGACAAAGTTACCACAGCCAACAATTAGACAAGAAACAGACAGAACATCAAGTCATAATATATTTAATTTTGATTGCTTTAATATTGCTTAAAAATAAATTGTGGGTGATTTGAATTTTTATAAATAAATATAAAATGGTTTTCTAACTCATTTTTAATGAAAAATATGCATTGGTATTATTTTGTCGTCTTTTTTCTTAAACGTATCAATCTGCCCCGGGGATGGGGCACATTGATACAAATGACTTTTTTGATTTTTTTAAAATTACATGCAAAAATACTACATAAAACAATGATTGTACATTTTTATAACATACTACACAAGTTTTGCTGTCACCTCATGGAAAAAAAAAACTTGAATTTTCTACTTTCTTGACACCAAAAAAAATCTTAGAAAAAAACTGTATCAATGTACCCCAGTTCCCCCTACTGTATGGCGGTTTAAATAGAATACAAAATCTGAATCATGCACATAAAGATTGGATTTTGTTTTTAGCGACAGCCACCTCAAAAAGTTAAGAATTTCTGGTTTCAAATGAATAATGAAATTCAAATATGATATCGGTTGTAATTCTTTTATTTTCAATAATCAATCATTTTATGCCGACATTGTTATCTGCCGTTTTTGCAATTATTATTTTATTTATTTAATTTTTTTTATAATAACAGCTATGTGGTCACCATTTCCAATGACAATTCGAAAATTATTGAACAATAGACAGCGTCTTACAATTCGAATGTTTCTTCACGCCCTCACGGTATATTACTTGCAGCTGATATTGGATTTTACGAGATTTATATAGTTCAGCTTAGTTAATCAAATTAGTGCAAGTAGTTTAAATTTAGACGCAATATTCGACTGATGCTACTTATTTTGTGGCTTAAAAGAGATTAGACAGACAGGTCCATTCGTGTGCATAAATCTGATAAGCTTTAAAGGCAAGGCAAAAGTATTATAGCTAAGTTTCAGAGAATTATGTTTTACAAATGGGAAACTACTAATTGAAACTAACCTATTAAATCACATGCATATTTAATTTAAAGCGAATTAGTTTCACACACATTTATGCATGTATATCTAAAAATTAGCTACCATTTGTAATACATATTTTTAAAAGTATAAACGATAATTATTTATTATAAGATACTAATTACTATTTTAAGAAATAAATATTTCAAAGGAAGTATGAAAATCAAAAATGAAGTTCATATGTTATGAAAAATATCACACACACACGCACACACAAAAATAATAATAATCGAAATAAGATATAGAAAATTTTCCGAATATTAAAAATTAGTGAAATATTCCTAAATACTGAAGCATTTGTAGAATTGAAACAAAATCATTCTTAGGTACCCATTATTATAATAAGATACCATAATAACATAAAGTAAAAATGAAAAAGTAATGTATATATATATTTCTAAATTCATGGTACTAACTTTGAGGGTTCCTACATTACACTGTAACAATCATTTACTGAAAAGAAATGCATAGGCGCAAGTGAGGTCCAAACATCAAGGGGTCAATTAGGCCCTTTTTTTCCCATTCATATTTCACATTCATCTCAGAAAACCCCTATACCAATCTTTTAGTTATTTAACCCTTTCCGGCACGAGCAAATTCTGTTAATAAAATGAGAAATTATCGACTCTCACTGGAATTTACAAATATTTTTTTAATTTTTTACAAATTAAGAGTCCCTTAACTTAAGCTTTCATTCTAAAAGCAATTATTATTATTGTTGCAATTATTATTAATATTATTGATGCCGTTTGCAAGTTTGGAATTAAAATTAGGTATCTTGGGGGAGGGGGGGGGGCGGGCACAGTGTGCCGAAATTTCACTATTACATAAAGATAATATTTTTCTTTCATTATTTCCGGTTTGAGATCGAAATTCTTGAATTTAAAAAAAAAAAAAAAAAAAAAAAAAAAAAAAAAAAAACGTTTACTTCTGTTTAATTTCATGTGTTTTTTGTGTTTGACAGATTTGTTAGTTTCGCTGTTGTTTAAATTAAAAAATTTCGATTTCATACCGGAAATTTTCAAAGAAGAATTTTCTTTTAATATAATCATGATATGTCTGTCTTAAATATCGAAAAGAATAGTATAAGAATTTTGTGGTGTGACCGAGAAAAAAAAGGACCTAATCGACCTCTTGATGTTTGCACCAGAGGGTGTCACTCGTGCCCATGCATTCCTATACTATAAATGATCATTTCAGTGCCCTGTACCAACCCTTAAAGTTTGTACTATGAATTTAGAATCCCCCTGCATACATAATTATAGTTTTAAAAAATGTACTCACTATTATCTCGCTTCTCCGAGAATAAGGATTCAAAATAGCACAAAACCCTGTAATGAAGAAAATAAATGTTTAGTAAACAAGCTCAGCGAAATATTCACTAAAACAATAAAATACATCAAATATGAGGTATAAATAAACAAAAAACTTTTTTTTTTTTTCCGAAAGATTTGCTTTTCTGTTATTGAAATTCTCTGCAATTTACATTAAATTGATTTATTTAAAATATTTAATAGGCAAAGAAGTTAGGAATTTAATAGACTTATTTCATCTTTAAAATTATTCATCTATTGCATATGTATGTTTCTTTCTTTCTTTTTTTTTAAATCTAGTGTTTTTAAAATACGTATTTTTATAAATCGAAATGAAAAAAAAATCTAATTGAAAATTAATGATATCAAAACATATATTAAACCAATAATGTGCATCAAATGTGAAATATGAATAATCAAAATGAACTTTTTAGAAGATTTTTCTGAGGTACGATTTTTTCTGAAACATTAATGCCATTGAAATCGCATAAAATTTACATGCTATTAATTTATTTTAAAAATATAAATGAATGTTCTCAAAAAAGTTGTTTTCATATCCGTTATTTCATGTCTGTATTTATTGCAGTTTTTAAGTGCGTTCATAATTATATAAATGCGTCGCAATTATAGTCATTTTCTGGTACGCCGTTGGTCTGTATGTCCGTCTGCATGTCTGTCTGTCCATTTTTCCGCCGTCCGTAGGAAAACACTTCATCAGGCTTTAAACCTCGGAGGTACGATTCGGATTTCCCTGACTGTCGGATTGTCCGCATATAATAGCTCAAAAACTATCCATCCGAATAGTTTAAAATTTTATATGTATAACTAATGCAGCAATTTCCTGATTATTCTCACCAATAAAATTTTATTGTAAATTTCGTCTTATTTAATCTGATCATTTCCCCGATTTATTTAGGCAAAAATTTCTGTTTTAAAAAACCGGAGATAAAAGATTAGCAATTTAGCAAAAGACGCTCGTTCTGAAGGGGTTAAAGTGCAATTAAAAAAAATATATATAAATGAGTTTGAAGGTCACTTTTTCTCGTAAAAGCAAGTATTTTAGAAATTTTTCATTAAAAAATGTACAACATCTGGCAGATTTTTAATTTTCCCAAATTTTTGCATGTACTCGCATATATAAGAAAAAGAACATTTCCATTGCTATATTAAAAAATTCGAGATGAATAATTATTAACCTGAATTTCAATTTATATTGAGCATATTGAAATAAGAAAATATCTAGACATTTTTTCCTTCATTGATATATGAGAACAGTAACAGAGACATTCTCCCTATTACATAACCATTTCTTGTCGTGTGATTTAAAGATATATGTAAAAACATTCAGTAGAATAATTTATATGACAATGATTGACATTCAACATATTATAAATCAAGTAAAACATTTTTTTTTGTTCAGCAGTTTTAGCATTTATCTTTTAAAAAATGATTATTTCTAATTTCCTTGCTTTACGTAACATGTTTCTTTAATTTTTAATCCGTAGTCAGCTAATTTTCATATGGAATAATTTATAAAAAAGAAACGACATTATGTTTTCGAAGAGATTAAACACTTATTGATTTTTCACTACACAATTGTAGTAACATAACATAATTTTGTAAAAGTAGGCGTTTGACAGGGAACATTTTATATCATTTAAAATAACCAATACTTTTTTTTTATGTTAGTTTAGATTACATACACAAGTAAAAAAACACATCGAATTACATATATTTCAGTACATATTAAAAAAAAAAGAAAAAATATTTTTTATATTATACGAAAATTTCAGTATTTTTCCCGTCTTATTTTAACACTTAATTGCCTTTAACTTTTCCTGTACTATATATTTAATTATATTAATTTTATATATTTAATTTTGAAAAAAAATTGTATTAGTTTTTAAAATATTAAAACTAGTCCTTAATCTCTTTGGGACGAGGGACCGGTATACTTATAGCATAAGATACTCAGGATTCTTTATTATTCTCACCAGTAAAATTTTATTGTAAATGTTGCCTTGTTTAATCAGAGCATTTTCCCTATTTAATTAGGCAAAATTTTCTGTTGTTAAAAGTGAGTGAAAGTAGATTAAAAATGTAACAAAAGACGCTCTCCCGAAGGGGTTAAAGTGCAATTTAAAAAATATATAAAAATGAGTTTGAAGGTCACTTCTTCTCGTAAAAGTAAATATTTTTGAAATTTTTCATTAAAAAATGTACATTTGGCCTATTTTTAATTTTCGCAAATTTTTGCATGTACTTTCACAAAAAAAAAAAAAAAAAAAAAAAAAAAAAATCCATTGTTATTGCTATATTTAAAAAATCTAGATGAATAATTTTATTAACCTGAGTAGGGAAGAAAGGAGAGTTCAACCTCAGCGTGGTGGGCGTGGTGGGTGGATGGTGGAAGTGGAACCACCACCACCTCCTATAAGAGGGAGGGAGGATCACCACCACTTGAATGAGAAGCTTATCTGATGGAGAGTGTATCATACTGTAGTAGGATGAGGGGAGGGCTTAAAATTGAGGGGGCTTAAATTTTTTAGGGTTTGAAACGTAGGAGATTATACTGTAGTAGAGGGGTGGATGTTTGGAGTCTGTTATAGTATGATGAGATTTTTAGAGAGAGAGAGAGAGGGGAGGGCTTATTTTTTTAGGAGGGGCTTAAAATTGAGGGGGGGCTTAAAAATTTTTTAGGGAGTTTAAATTAAAGTAGAGATTGAAATCAACTTAGAGTAAGAAAGATATTTCAAAATGGGTGAAGGATGTTTTGACTCTGTTACAGTATGATGAGATTTTAGGAAAGGGGGGAGGGCTTAATTTTTAGGGGGGCTTATTTTTCTGAAAGGCTTAAATATTTTTTAATGATTGGAATCAACTTAGAGTAGGAAGGAAATTTGAACATATCGAAAAATATGTTATAGTATGATGAGATTTTAGGAAGGAGGAGGGCCTAATTTTTAGCGGGGCTTAATTTTTAAGAGGCTTAATTTTTTTATTTCGGATCTGAAACTTATAATATCATACTATAGGAAAGGGGTAACATCCTCATTTTCCAACCCCCCCCCGGAAGATTTCTATTTGGGTGTTGCCCTCTGTTGAATCGAATTTTTGTTGGAAATTAATAATTTTAAAAAATTGTGTCTGATCAATTAAGCATTGCCCATCACGCCTGTGAGATAATTGAGCATTGCGATAAGGAGGAAGGTGAGTCTGATCAATTAAACATTAATCATAATTGTCCATTGCTCATCCCGCCAGTGGCCGCAGAACCGGTCTTCTTCTTCTTTCGTTGGAAATTAATAATTTTTTAAAAATTGAGTTTTCCAAAAGGCTTTAGTGGGATTCGAACCTGTAAAAGAATTTCTTGACTTGATAATTTGTTGTGGATTAATCTAATCAAGCCAAGAAGTTCTGGTTTTAAGTCGAAAAATTGTTTAAAGGTCGGTAAAATCATACTTTAGCAGTGGGAATTCACCTCCACCCCTTCCTTCATACTTTGTTTTAATATCCGTTGCTCTTGCGGTCGTGGAACAGGATTGAATAAGTTTTTATTAGAGTAGAAAACTGAATAATAATTTGAACTTTTTTTGAATATTATTATTATTAGATAAAATTATTTCAAGATTAAATAGGAAGTTAACCTTCTGTAATGACTCTGAATGTCTCATATTACAATCGAATCATCCCTAACTTAAAATAGTATGTTATCAACACGTATTCACTGTCTTGCACAAACATCCGATAACGAAACAATTTTAACAGGAACTAGCTGATACATGAAAAATATCAACTTATTTTATCTAACTTTCACTTATTTACAAATGATGCGAATTGAAACGAGGGGTTTTCTGAAATAATAAAAAAAACATATATTTTTGCAAAGGCTATGGGTCCCCCAACATATATTAAAAAATTAATATGTGTTGTAAAATATGAATTTTAGATTTTAACTTTACTTTACCTAAACCTTGATTATTCATACACATTGATTTTTCAATATATAGTTCTAATAAACGGTTAATTGCCATGCATTTATTTTAGTAAGTTTGTTGTATTCACATAAAAAGTGTTTTTACAAGTTATCATCTGTTAGTCGATAACGACAAATTTAAGCAATGTATTACTTTAGTATAGTTTTATCACTGTGCTGAAAATAAGTGATTCTTTTTCCGTTAATTTTCACATGATAAACACCAGATAACATCGAGCCTTTCTTATCAAATACCATTATATTATCAGATCACTTTGTAAACCAATCCTATTATTTTTTAAAAAACAGTAGCGCCTCCTAGAATTTAACAGATTTTTGTGAATCAGTAGAAATTTATCACACTGTTTATTGTTTTTTTTTTTTTTTTTTTTTTTGTCATATGAAGATATTAAGCGCTGTTCTTTAAGTGAGTGCTGTACAAGAAATTTCTTACTTCATGAATATGGAATCGGATTTACCCAGTCAAGAGGTACAAGTTTCGAATAGTGAAAGATCACCCTCTTCATTAACCCAATCATCCTTTTCTTGTAATCAATGTCAAAAATGCTTCTCTACAAAGATTGCGTTAACCAGACATCAAAGATCCCACTTGGATAAAAAGCCCTTTAAATGTGAAACTTTCATTCAAAGTACTGATTTAAAACGACATAGTGTTACTCATTCCAAGACACCCACTTTATATAAATGTGATCAATGTGCAATGGAATTTTATAGAAAGTATTCGTTAAGAATTCACAAGAGATTTCATAAGACATATAAATGCAATGAATGTTCAATAGAACTCTCTAAAAAATATTTGTTAAAAATTCACAAGAGATCTCATAAGAAGTTTCATGTTTGTGAAAAATGTTCTAACTCGTTTCTATCAAAGTCTGCTTTAACTAAACATAAAAAAAGTCATCGTCAAAAGGAATATAAATGTAAACACTGTGCTGTTATATTTTACTCTGATATCGATTTTTTATTTCACAAAAAAGTTCATTACAGGAATTTCGAATGCAAACACTGTAACAAAACATTTAATGTTGACACCAAGTTTATTCAACATTTGATTAAAATGCATAAGTGAAAAAATGCAAACTTTGTCAAATCATGTGAACTGGTTGATTTTCTGTACAGTTTATAATTTTTTTGTATTTTTATCATTATCGAGAATGATGAATAAATAATGTGTAAATGAAAAAAAGCTTTTGTCTTGTATTTTTGTTATAACAATTTATGAATTTTAATAATTATTTCACGAGATTTACTTAAATTTTAACATTTAGAAAAAAGGTTCTTATCAATTAAAATTAGAGTTCACTTTAATTTATTAATTTTTCATTTTAAAATACTGAATTTGTATTTATATTGAATTAATTTTAAAATACTTTTAATATATTAGAATTATTTACCAAGTTTAATTTGTATTAACAATTGTTATTTACATAATCATGATGGATATTACCTAGTGTTGTCACAAAAATTTTCAAAAAGAACGAAACTGTTAACAATAAGTATTATTCATTACTTAGATTAAAACTTTTACCTAGTGTTGCCACAAAAATTTTCAAAGATAGAGAAACTGATAACATTATTTATCAAAAGCTTACTTAAATTAAAACCTTGTGTTGCCACAAAATTCTTCAAAAATAGTAAAACCACTAACATAATTTATAAACTACCACTTATGTACAAAGACTGTTTTTTTAGATTATTAAAAAATGGTTGACTAAAACTTATAGCATTACTAATTTTTTAATGTTTAACTGTAACCGACGCTGATTTTTCAACATATATTAGGATATGTGTTGTTTTTAAGCATTCAGTTTGCAACTGATTTCCGTTTGAACTTCATCAGCGGCTATCCTTATTTTTTGAAAATGGATTCTGTAGTAAATTTGATAAAAAGACCTCTCGACGAAGTAGTTCCTTCTTCAAAGTATCAATGTTTAGAAGAATGTAATGAACCTATTTATGTGAATGAATTAAACTTGCCGAGATTAGAAGTTCCCAATACATTGAACACTAACAACGAGACAATATCATGTGATTATCCACTGAATGTGAAATCTGAGATTAATACGAATATTTTTAACTTAATTTCCCAAGACGAATATTTTCAAGAACCCGCTACTAGATGTGCAGAGACTGTGTTCCAAGCAATCAACCTTTCCCAAGCAAGTGATGAAAGCCAATCCACCACTCCACGAACTAAAAGGGGCAAATCCTGTAATCGTGTTATATTTCGAGAAGAACTCAGTGATTGTATCTTCTTAATTTTAAAACTGTGTAACAGACAATTTTATATACATATTCAAGAGTTTAAACGCAGTGGGCTTACTAATGAAGAAATTGTAACGAAAAATGCAATTTTTATGGATGTTAACAGTTGGTACGAATTTTGCAATAAAATTTTTCCATTTAATTTGAAGTATAAAAGTTCCTCGTTTGTTGCTAATAACATGATATTAGTGTTAAATTTTAATAATTCTATCATGCGAATTAAACATTTAAAGAATTATTCTCACATTGACTTGAACGAGTATCAGTTAGAAAAGTTAAAAATAAAAGCCTTTGATCTGAATAAAGAACTTCTTCAGCATATATATGTAAAGCATTTACCAAACTTAATAAGACAGAAATGTACCGTTAGTCACACATCTTTAGAAAATGAACGCATGTGCCAACATAAACTTATAACGTGTATTGAAAATAGTATGTCGAGTATATTGAAGCGCATTTTTGAATGCAATGGATGTATTTTTAAGCACGAATCTGTAATCTTTCATCCCTGTTTGATATTAAATAATCGACAAAAATTTGAACAAATAGGAGAAATGTTATTAACTCTAATAGATTTCGACTTTGTTATTTCCTCGTTTTTAAACGAAGTAGATTGTATTAGTGAAAACTTCTTATCTAATATTAATGTAGAAACCATTCAAAACGAATTGTTTAAAATAATGAAATAAAATGTTTTACTATTCTCTTTAATATGTGTGTTTAATTATTTTCAAAATGTATGTTTATTTCATTTAGCTTTTTCAAAACATTTATAAATTGTTTCAATTTGTATATGTATAAAAAAAGAAACACTTCATTATTAATAAAAAATATATTAACTATCTTAAATAATAATAATAATAATCTTAATTATTTTAATTCATTCTTTTCAAAAATTAGAAAGTTAAAAAGTTAATAAAAATTAATAAGTTAAAAAAAACTTTATACAAAAATTAATATTAATAGAAATTTTTTTCAAATGTTTAAAATATATTTTGAAAATTTTAAAATGTATTACAACTTATCAAAATTGAGTTTACTGATTTATATGAGTATGTATATTATTTTCACTCTATTATATTACTGTAACATTACAACAGATTCATAGTTAATGACATATAAACATTAGGATGTATATAAAAGCAATAGATTAATATACTCTCTTGTTTTATTAAAAATAAAATAACTTCATAAAAATGTTAAAAAAATAAAAAGTTTATGAAAAGTTTAAAAAATAATTCATTAGATAAAAAAAGAAAAAAAATCACAAATTAAAAAATATATTTCATAAGTTTACAAAAAAAAAAAAAAAAAGTAACATAAAAAGTTTTATCGAAAAAAAAAAAGTAACATAAAAAGTTTTAACAAAAAAAAAAAAAGTAACATAAAAAATTTTAACAAAAAAAAAAGTAACATAAAAAGTTTTAACAAAAAAAAGTATTATAAAAAGTGTTATAAAAAGTTTTAACAGAAAAAAAAAACTTTACACAAAAAATAATATCAATAGAATTTTTTTTCAAATGTTTAAAATATATATATTTTGCAAAAGTTAAAATGAGTTTTCTGATTTATGTATATTATTTTCACTCTATTATCTTACTCTAACATTGCAATTCATTCAGAGTTAAACATATAAACATTAGGATGTGTATAAAAGCAATGCATTAATATACTATCTTGTTATTAAAAGATAAAATAATTTCATAAAAATATTTTCAAAATTAAAAAAATGTTTCATAAGTTTACAAAAAATAAAAACTTTACGAAAAAGTTTAAAAAATAATTCATAAGATTAAAAAAATATATTTCATAAATTAATAAAATATATTTCATAAGTTAAAAAAAATCATAAGTTAAAAGTTATTTCAACAGTTCTTTAATAATTAAAAAAAAAAAAAAACTTTATAGAAAAAATAATATCAATAGAAATTAAATGTTTAAAATTTATTTCACAAAAGTTAAAATGTATTACATCTTATCAAAAATGAGTTTACTGATTTATGTATGCATGTACATTATTTTCACTGTATTATCTTACTGCAACATACATTTATAGTTAACATACATTTATAGTTTAACACATATAAACATTAGGATGTGTATAAAAGCAACGCATTAATATACTATCTTGTTTTATTAAAAGATAAAATAACTTCATAAAAATCTTTTCAAAATAAAAAAAAGTTTCATAAGTTTACAAAAAATAAAACTTTGTGAAAAAGTTTAAAAAAATATTTCATAACATTAAAAAAAATATTTCATAAATTAAAAAAATGTATCTATGTATATCTCACAAGTTTAAAAAAAAAATTAAATGTTTAAAAAATGATTTACAAGTTTAAAAAAAAATTACAACTTATCAAAAAATGAGTTTACCGATTTACTGATTTATGTGTGTATGTTATTTACATCATATTATCTTACTACCAACATTACAGAACGTTCTTAGTTAAACACTTATAAAAATCAGCAAATGTATAAAAGCAGTTGATACTTTCCTGTTTTTATTAAAAGTCATACTAACTTTATAAAAATGTTTTCAAATAATAATAAAAAAAGCTGTTAAGTTATTAGATTCTCCTCTTTAATTGCATCTCATTGATAAGTTTTAATCAACCATCCAACCATGCAACTGTTTTCACAATCAACTATTATGTGAGTTAGGATTTCATTGGTAAATTTTAATCAACCAACCAACCAACATTTTACGTAACCAACTATTTATTTTCCCTAGCAATCAGCTATTTATTTACCCTACTAACCAAAAAGCTTTTATCGACACATGAACAAAATTTTAAGATGCAAGACTCGTCCTTTTTAATCGAAAAAACAATGACTTATATTATATATTTTTTTCTTACTTAAATGAAACCTTCGCATGTGCATGGTAAAACTTGGAAAAATTCATTTAATACACAAATTTAAAGTTAACAGACAAGGTCTTCACACTTCTTTTAGAATTGTACTAACATTTTACCAAATATCTTTAGAACTCAACAAGGTTTTAAATAATTATTTTAATAAAAATTGTCATTTGTAAGTAACATTATTGAACTAACTTGGAAAAATTAACTTGGCAAAACAGGTTTTCGCTGTTCCAACTTAGTAATATTCATAAGTTTATATGTTAATCAACCTGTTTGGTTATGTCCCAGCATGGCTTTATAAAATATATCTTAAAAAAACCTTTAATATTAATGTTTAAAAATATGCAGTTAGTCTTTTATAGATAATTATTTTCACTTCTTTTATTTAAAAACATTTTTAAATAAAATTAATACAGTTACCAATTTATCTGTGCGTTATGAAATGTGCATGCAAAACTTTTAATTATAATTTTCACATTTTTAGTATTTCAAATTATTGTTTTCAAGGTGTACTAAAATTTGGAAAAATATTTAATTTTCATGCATAATTAAAATAAAATAGTTTAATAATAAAGACACATTTAACATTCTATACTCACCGTCGCAAAAGCACGTCCAACGCAGTCAAATGTTTGGGAAGAAATGAAAAATTCAAAGTCCTTATCAGAAAATGTTATCAGATAACTGTATCAAAAGATCTGTGACGTCAAAGAACATGTATCATCAACTGATCACGTGATGTATACCACGTGACTAATGCTTTGTTTTCTAGATTGGTTCTTATAAACATTCATTTATTAAATAATTTAATCATTCTATTAATTATTAATTAATTAATTCTTTGTTAAAATGTTTAACAAAACATGATATCACAGATATTAGTTACAATCAGCATTTGTTTTAAACTAGTGAATTAATTAATTAATAATTAATAGAATGATTAAATTATTTAATAAATGAATGTTTATAAGAACCAATCTAGAAAACAAAGCATTAGTCACGTGGTATACATCACGTGATCAGTTGATGATACATGTTCTTTGACGTCACAGATCTTTTGATACAGTTATCTGATAACATTTTCTGATAAGGACTTTGAATTTTTCATTTCTTCCCAAACATTTGACTGCGTTGGACGTGCTTTTGCGACGGTGAGTATAGAATGTTAAATGTGTCTTTATTATTAAACTATTTTATTTTAATTATGCATGAAAATTAAATATTTTTCCAAATTTTAGTACACCTTGAAAACAATAATTTGAAATACTAAAAATGTGAAAATTATAATTAAAAGTTTTGCATGCACATTTCATAACGCACAGATAAATTGGTAACTGTATTAATTTTATTTAAAAATGTTTTTAAATAAAAGAAGTGAAAATAATTATCTATAAAAGACTAACTGCATATTTTTAAACATTAATATTAAAGGTTTTTTTAAGATATATTTTATAAAGCCATGCTGGGACATAACCAAACAGGTTGATTAACATATAAACTTATGAATATTACTAAGTTGGAACAGCGAAAACCTGTTTTGCCAAGTTAATTTTTCCAAGTTAGTTCAATAATGTTACTTACAAATGACAATTTTTATTAAAATAATTATTTAAAACCTTGTTGAGTTCTAAAGATATTTGGTAAAATGTTAGTACAATTCTAAAAGAAGTGTGAAGACCTTGTCTGTTAACTTTAAATTTGTGTATTAAATGAATTTTTCCAAGTTTTACCATGCACATGCGAAGGTTTCATTTAAGTAAGAAAAAAAATATATAATATAAGTCATTGTTTTTTCGATTAAAAAGGACGAGTCTTGCATCTTAAAATTTTGTTCATGTGTCGATAAAAGCTTTTTGGTTAGTAGGGTAAATAAATAGCTGATTGCTAGGGAAAATAAATAGTTGGTTACGTAAAATGTTGGTTGGTTGGTTGATTAAAATTTACCAATGAAATCCTAACTCACATAATAGTTGATTGTGAAAACAGTTGCATGGTTGGATGGTTGATTAAAACTTATCAATGAGATGCAATTAAAGAGGAGAATCTAATAACTTAACAGCTTTTTTTATTATTATTTGAAAACATTTTTATAAAGTTAGTATGACTTTTAATAAAAACAGGAAAGTATCAACTGCTTTTATACATTTGCTGATTTTTATAAGTGTTTAACTAAGAACGTTCTGTAATGTTGGTAGTAAGATAATATGATGTAAATAACATACACACATAAATCAGTAAATCGGTAAACTCATTTTTTGATAAGTTGTAATTTTTTTTTTAAACTTGTAAATCATTTTTTAAACATTTAATTTTTTTTTAAATTTGTGAGATATACATAGATACATTTTTTTAATTTATGAAATATTTTTTTTAATGTTATGAAATATTTTTTTAAACTTTTTCACAAAGTTTTATTTTTTGTAAACTTATGAAACTTTTTTTTATTTTGAAAAGATTTTTATGAAGTTATTTTATCTTTTAATAAAACAAGATAGTATATTAATGCGTTGCTTTTATACACATCCTAATGTTTATATGTGTTAAACTATAAATGTATGTTAACTATAAATGTATGTTGCAGTAAGATAATACAGTGAAAATAATGTACATGCATACATAAATCAGTAAACTCATTTTTGATAAGATGTAATACATTTTAACTTTTGTGAAATAAATTTTAAACATTTAATTTCTATTGATATTATTTTTTCTATAAAGTTTTTTTTTTTTTAATTATTAAAGAACTGTTGAAATAACTTTTAACTTATGATTTTTTTTTTAACTTATGAAATATATTTTATTAATTTATGAAATATATTTTTTTAATCTTATGAATTATTTTTTAAACTTTTTCGTAAAGTTTTTATTTTTTGTAAACTTATGAAACATTTTTTTAATTTTGAAAATATTTTTATGAAATTATTTTATCTTTTAATAACAAGATAGTATATTAATGCATTGCTTTTATACACATCCTAATGTTTATATATTTAACTCTGAATGAATTGCAATGTTAGAGTAAGATAATAGAGTGAAAATAATATACATAAATCAGAAAACTCATTTTAACTTTTGCAAAATATATATATTTTAAACATTTGAAAAAAAATTCTATCGATATTATTTTTTGTGTAAAGTTTTTTTTTTCTGTTAAAACTTTTTATAACACTTTTTATAATACTTTTTTTTGTTAAAACTTTTTATGTTACTTTTTTTTTTTTTTTTTGTTAAAATTTTTTATGTTACTTTTTTTTTGTTAAAACTTTTTATGTTACTTTTTTTTTTTCGATAAAACTTTTTATGTTACTTATTTTTTTTTTAAACTTATGAAATATATTTTTTAATTTGTGATTTTTTTTTTCTTTTTTTATCTAATGAATTATTTTTTAAACTTTTCATAAACTTTTTATTTTTTTAACATTTTTATGAAGTTATTTTATTTTTAATAAAACAAGAGAGTATATTAATCTATTGCTTTTATATACATCCTAATGTTTATATGTCATTAACTATGAATCTGTTGTAATGTTACAGTAATATAATAGAGTGAAAATAATATACATACTCATATAAATCAGTAAACTCAATTTTGATAAGTTGTAATACATTTTAAAATTTTCAAAATATATTTTAAACATTTGAAAAAAATTTCTATTAATATTAATTTTTGTATAAAGTTTTTTTAACTTATTAATTTTTATTAACTTTTTAACTTTCTAATTTTTGAAAAGAATGAATTAAAATAATTAAGATTATTATTATTATTATTTAAGATAGTTAATATATTTTTTATTAATAATGAAGTGTTTCTTTTTTTATACATATACAAATTGAAACAATTTATAAATGTTTTGAAAAAGCTAAATGAGTAGTAGGAAAATAACAGTACGGGGACAGCCGCAGGCGGGGCTGCGGGGCCGTCCCGCCTGCGGTGCCTCCTGCGGTGCCTCCTCCGGCTGCCCCGCCTGCGGTCCCTCCTGCGCCCACCGTGACACCGCCACTCTCCTGCCCCCACCGTGCGTCCCCCTCCACAAACGCCCCCTAGTGGAAAAAAGGAACATTCTATTATAACAGGATAGGTGAACAACCTTCCCTAATTAAAAATATTATCAATCACATCTCAACTCGGAATCATACTATATGATGAAGATTAAATTTATATTTGAATTCTGAACAACCATAATTTTAATGAGTATTATTAATTAAGCGAAACAATGGAAAATCACAGTTTTTAACCATTTTATTTGGATTTCTTCAACTACATGATGAGATTATCAATTTAACACAAGAAAGTTAAACATATATTTGAACTTTGCTTGATAGACATCTTAATGAGTATCGTTAATTAAGTAAAAACAATAGAAAATATCCAATTTTATAGAAAAAGACTGATTTCTTACGATTTTTATCAACTTAAAAGAGAAAAGTTAAACATGTATCCTAGTTTTTCAACAGCTATAATCTTAATGATTATCGTTAATTAAGTAAAAAAACAATGGAAAATATCCAGTTTTATAGAAAAAGACTGATTTCTTACGATTTTTATCAACTTAAAAGAGAAAAGTTAAACGTACATTTCAGTTTTTCAACAGCTATAATCTTAATGAGTATCGTTAATTAAGTAAAAAACAATGAAAAATATCAAGTTTTATAGAAAATGACTGATTTCTTACGATTTTTTCAACTCAAACTTCAGACTCTCAATTTGATAGAAAGAAATTTAAGCATGCATTCCAGTTTTGGACAACCATTTCCTTCATGAACATTATTAATTAAGCAAAACAACAGAAAATATTAAATTTTTAACTGATTTCTTCATATTTTTTTATAATTTTTTTTAATATAAAATCAGAATACACAACTTAAAATAGAAATTTAAACATTTTTTTTTAGTTTTTGAACAGTCGTTACCTCAAAGAATTTCGATAATTGAACAATTAACAAAGGAAACTAATGATTTTTTAACGAAAAAAGACGAATTAAACGAATTTGGTTAACTTTTACTCTAATTGGAAATTTCATCGTACTTTATATATACCAACTAAGTAGAATTTTAATACATAAACGAATAAGTTAAAGAAATCCTCAACACGCAAATGTGAACCTGCAGAGCATTTCTTATTACGTCATATCTAAACTAAAACTTTTTTCTGCAACCCCTCCATGCATGCATTCCAGGTAGGGGAACATAACAAAGAATTTTGACGTCACAACTTACAAAGGTATCCAACAAAATGTTTACGTTCAAGAAAAAGTATCACCTAGAGAGAAAAAAAGAAGAGATTTAAGCTATTTATCCATTCTAGTTTTATAACAGTTACCACAACATCTCCAAATTAAAATTTGGAAGTCATAATGAGTGTAATTAATTAAGCAAAATAATAGAAATATTAGTTTTTCAGAGGGGAAAAGACGAATTTAAACAAATTTTATTAGTTTTACACTAGTTTAATAATAATTTTAAGAGGAAAAAGACGAATTTGAACTTTTTTTTTTTTTTTTTTTTTTTTTAGTTTTACACTATTTTTTCTCATCTCCAACACGGATATATCAATTTTAACAGAAGAATTAAACGTATAATTTAGTTTTTAACAACAAAATCTTAACAAGTATCATTAATTAAACAAAAATAAATATCAGTTTTAAAGAAAAGACGAATTTGAATAATTTTACACTAGTATTTTCAAAAGCAACATGGAAATATCAATACTTATTCACATATTTCACTTATTCACTGTATTCAGTACTATATTTAATAAATTTGGATACACTTTAAGAATTTCTTAATCTATAATTATATATTAGCTGTATATTTAATGTTACCCATGTTTTCAACATTAGTTCATAATCGTGAATTTTGTATTTTAAATACCATGTATTCAGGTTCAGATTATTTTCACTTGAAATCATACAGAATTTCTTAACAGAGTTTGTTTTTGAAATCATTGAAGCAACTGTATTTAATATTTTTAACACCAATTTTCTAAGATTGTCTAACATTTTCCGATTATACATTCCCCATAAGTACATTTCTAAATGCTACAATCACTTTACATATCGAAAAGATATCATTGAAGCAACTGTATTTAATATTTTTAACACCAATTTTCTAAGATTTTTTAACATTTTCCGGTTATACATTCCTCAAAAGTATATATTCTAAACAATAGAAAATATTAATTTTAAGAATAAAAAGACGAATTTAAACAAATTTTATTAGTTTTACAATATTTTTTCTCATCTCCAACACGGATATATCAATTTTAACAGAATTAAACGCATATTTTAGTTTTTAAGAACAAAAATGTAATAAGTATCATTAATTAAACAAAAAATAAATATCAATTTTCAAGAAAAGACAATTTTTTACACAAATTTTCAACTTTGAAATACATTTATTTACATATATTGTTACAATATATTACTAAACTTAAACTTTTTAAAAAGTTTGAATGTTTTTACAAAGGGTTCATATTTATATTTTTCACGTCTTGACTGCATTCGAAATCTTACAACAAAAGTATACTTTTATTATTTTTATTATTATTATTATTATTCTAGAAAACCTAAAAAGTCATTTCTTGCTGCTTTAAACTCTTGACATATTAAAACTACTCTGAGATATTCTACCCATATAATTAATCAAATTAGGACATGATTCATCTTACACTTCAAAATTTCTGAATTTTTACAATACTTATTTTCATCAAACTTTATTCTTGATCCTATATATTTTAGGAGTACAGAATTTTAACATCTGTTTTTATCTACTTATCAGAAAATTATTAAAACACCCAACAACATTTTCCAAATATGAATATTATCTTTACAGTTTAATAATACAAAACATACACGAATACAAAGTTTAATTTTTACAAACATTTCATATTTCAAACCAAACTTTTCGAAATTTTCACATCATAAGAGCAAACATTAGACGAACTTTTTAACTTTTTAACTTTTTTTATTGCTTAGATCTTTTCATCATAACTTTTAATTATGATAATTATCCATTTTTAGGTTGATTGTCGAAAAACTGTAACTGAAATTACATAAACTTAATGTAAAAAAACATGTTCTCACACAATTTCTTGAAATTCAACAAAGAATTGACTATTACTTATCTATTATTATTCTTATTAAATACTTATCTACATCAATATCGACTCTCGATAGTATATAGATATTTCATCATCACACACTTACAACTCTTTTCAAACGTTTATCAGAAAAATAAGTCAATCAAAGTCTAGTAGTTATCACACCTGTTCCTCAGAAATATTACTACCATATGAAACAGTAAAGAAAATTAATAGATATTTAATATTTAATAACCTCATACGTGAAATTACTGTCGAAATGAGAATACTAATTATCTATAAAATCAACTGTTGAACAAAAAAATAGTACAGATTACCGAAAATTCAAATGTTTTTTCTGCAAAAGTTACAAAAATTAACAAATGAATGACAAGTTAGAGAAATAACTAAAAAAGTTAATGAACATATTTACAAATTTATTAAAATCACACCTTTTTCTGGATTACAAACCGCAATTTCTTGAAAAATTTATCACCGAATTTGTAAGATTTTAGTCCTAGTATTACATACACTCAATAAATATTCAAAATTAACAAAAATATAATTTTTTAGTCTCATCAATAAGCAGAAATTCTATATTAAAAGAATATTTTCATAGTAGTACTTATAAAAATGAGAGTTTACAAACTGATTTTCATAATTTTATCACATTTAAACTTAATATTTTACATAAAACATTATTTAATCAAATTTTATGCTTTCTAATTCAGTAAAATTCAATACTTTTTTAGTTTTTAAACCAATACCACAATATTTATTTACATCAAACTTGATTCTTCACCTTTTATATTTCCACATTACACACGTGAGATAAATACTAACTTGGATCAGGAGTTGAAGTCAATTGACTCCATTCGATTTTCATCATGTACGCATTGCTCCTACACGAAATTTCTTACTGCTATAATCATCTAATGTATTAAAACTAATCTCCTCATATTTTTAATCAATTCACCAGATGTTTCATCTCGCACTTCTGAATTATCGTGCATCAAGTTGCTTAAAATATAAATACTATCTTTATAGTTTTAATGATATATAGTATACATGGTTTATCTTGAGTTAGCACTTCCATACTATTAATCAAATTATATGTTTCATCTTGCAGTTGATCTTAATGATTTCATCTTGCATCTGAATTATCGTCCATCGAGTTTTTTTTTTTTTAAATAATAATATATTTATAGTTTTTGATTATACATAGCATGTACAAATACAATCTTTAATTTTAACATTTCATATTTCAAATAACCTATTTCCAAAACCAAGCTATGTGAATTTTACCACAATACTTATTATCATAGAATAATTTGTGTTTCACGCTTTTCTAAAAATTAACAGATATGTACCCCTCAGAGAAATTACTATCATATGAATAAATGAAGAAAATTTAATTTATATTAAATGTACACGAAATTGATTGCAATATACATGTATTTAATAAAAATAAATAAATAAGCGATTATTTATACATTAAACCTTTACTAAATATATATTTCTTTCATTATACAGATGTTTCAACAAGATGAACCAAAACAGCAGCAAACTTCAGAAATTAATGATCCGCATGATTCATCCCTAGCACATGTAGCGTTAACGAATAACACATATGTGAGTACTTATATGAGAAATACTAGAATTCGTATATGAAACGTAATTAGAGTAAATACAAAATGATTTGTCTTACTACCTACACTTTAACAAGTGCTTTTTACTTATATTATTGAAGAGAATCCTAACTGTGTCCATTTATTTCTACTACAGATGTGCTCTATTTGCTACAAACACTTCTTAAGTAAATGGAATTTAACAGAACATACAAAAATCTATACAGATGAACAACCTTACACTTGGAAAGATTACCATAAATGCTGTTTTCAAGGAGACGTGAATAAAAAATGCACACATCATCATATAAAGCATCGTCAGATATATGTAAACTTAGCGAAGATATTCAAAAATTAGTCAGACTTTTGTAGAATTTAGAAATAAAGGAAGATATTTAGGCTATTTATCCATCATATTTTCACAACACTTACCACAATATCTCAAACTTAAAATTTGGAAGACACACACTGCTGAAAAGTAATTTTGTGATTCTTCTAACCAGTATGAATGTATAGATATTATTTTGCAGTGTATTCTTTGAATGATCACGTTAAATATTCTTTTATATGCATATATCGTTGTGTTTATTTTTCTAATACCTATTACATTAATGAAATACATAACATTTTAAGTGAAATAACACTCTCACAACTTAAAAAATGCATAAGAACATACAAAAAATAAGCAGATGTATGAAAAAATATGCAAGTTTACAAAATAATTTCATTGTTTTCTAGAAATATTAACAAAAAATATTTACAATATGAAAAAATTGCAAAAGTGAAAAGAAAAAACACAAATGTAAAAACAAAAACCACAAAGTGAAAAACTCATAACAAAGTTTTTGAAAAAATATTTACAACAAAATTTTTTTTTTACAAAAACCAAAACTTCCAAAAATATTTTTTTGAAAAAATTTTTTTTTAAAAAACATTTTTTACAAAAAAATTTTTTTTTTCAAAATAAGTTTTTACAAAAGTAAAAAAAAAAGAAAATCACAACGTTAAAAAAATGAAAAATTTTTGTTAAAAAAAGTGTAAAAAAATTGCAAAAAAAGTTGCAAAAATTTCAAAAAAAGTTACAAAAAAAGCTTCAAAAATTTCGTTGGTTTTAATGCAGTATGCAATGGTGAAACCATTGCATTTGCTATTAAAAACAACGAAATTTTTGAGACTTTTTTCATAACTTTTTTGAAATTTTTGCAACATTTTTTTGCAATTTTTTTACACTTTTTTTAACAAAAATTTTTCATTTTTTTAACGTTGTGATTTTCTTTTTTTTTTTACTTTTGTAAAAACTTATTTTGAAAAAAAAAAAATTTTTTGTAAAAAATGTTTTTGAAAAAAAATTTTTTTCAAAAAAATATTTTTGGAAGTTTTGGTTTTTGTAAAAAAAAAATTTTGTTGTAAATATTTTTTCAAAAACTTTGTTATGAGTTTTTCACTTTGTGGTTTTTGTTTTTACATTTGTGTTTTTTCTTTTCACTTTTGCAATTTTTTCATATTGTAAATATTTTTTGTTAATATTTCTAGAAAACAATGAAATTATTTTGTAAACTTGCATATTTTTTCATACATCTGCTTATTTTTTGTATGTTCTTATGCATTTTTTAAGTTGTGAGAGTGTTATTTCACTTAAAATGTTATGTATTTCATTAATGTAATAGGTATTAGAAAAATAAACACAACGATATATGCATATAAAAGAATATTTAACGTGAGCATTCAAAGAATACACTGCAAAATAATATCTATACATTCATACTGGTTAGAAGAATCACAAAATTACTTTTCAGCAGTGTGTGTCTTCCAAATTTTAAGTTTGAGATATTGTGGTAAGTGTTGTGAAAATATGATGGATAAATAGCCTAAATATCTTCCTTTATTTCTAAATTCTACAAAAGTCTGACTAATTTTTGAATATCTTCGCTAAGTTTACATATATCTGACGATGCTTTATATGATGATGTGTGCATTTTTTATTCACGTCTCCTTGAAAACAGCATTTATGGTAATCTTTCCAAGTGTAAGGTTGTTCATCTGTATAGATTTTTGTATGTTCTGTTAAATTCCATTTACTTAAGAAGTGTTTGTAGCAAATAGAGCACATCTGTAGTAGAAATAAATGGACACAGTTAGGATTCTCTTCAATAATATAAGTAAAAAGCACTTGTTAAAGTGTAGGTAGTAAGACAAATCATTTTGTATTTACTCTAATTACGTTTCATATACGAATTCTAGTATTTCTCATATAAGTACTCACATATGTGTTATTCGTTAACGCTACATGTGCTAGGGATGAATCATGCGGATCATTAATTTCTGAAGTTTGCTGCTGTTTTGGTTCATCTTGTTGAAACATCTGTATAATGAAAGAAATATATATTTAGTAAAGGTTTAATGTATAAATAATCGCTTATTTATTTATTTTTATTAAATACATGTATATTGCAATCAATTTCGTGTACATTTAATATAAATTAAATTTTCTTCATTTATTCATATGATAGTAATTTCTCTGAGGGGTACATATCTGTTAATTTTTAGAAAAGCGTGAAACACAAATTATTCTATGATAATAAGTATTGTGGTAAAATTCACATAGCTTGGTTTTGGAAATAGGTTATTTGAAATATGAAATGTTAAAATTAAAGATTGTATTTGTACATGCTATGTATAATCAAAAACTATAAATATATTATTATTTAAAAAAAAAAAAACTCGATGGACGATAATTCAGATGCAAGATGAAATCATTAAGATCAACTGCAAGATGAAACATATAATTTGATTAATAGTATGGAAGTGCTAACTCAAGATAAACCATGTATACTATATATCATTAAAACTATAAAGATAGTATTTATATTTTAAGCAACTTGATGCACGATAATTCAGAAGTGCGAGATGAAACATCTGGTGAATTGATTAAAAATATGAGGAGATTAGTTTTAATACATTAGATGATTATAGCAGTAAGAAATTTCGTGTAGGAGCAATGCGTACATGATGAAAATCGAATGGAGTCAATTGACTTCAACTCCTGATCCAAGTTAGTATTTATCTCACGTGTGTAATGTGGAAATATAAAAGGTGAAGAATCAAGTTTGATGTAAATAAATATTGTGGTATTGGTTTAAAAACTAAAAAAGTATTGAATTTTACTGAATTAGAAAGCATAAAATTTGATTAAATAATGTTTTATGTAAAATATTAAGTTTAAATGTGATAAAATTATGAAAATCAGTTTGTAAACTCTCATTTTTATAAGTACTACTATGAAAATATTCTTTTAATATAGAATTTCTGCTTATTGATGAGACTAAAAAATTATATTTTTGTTAATTTTGAATATTTATTGAGTGTATGTAATACTAGGACTAAAATCTTACAAATTCGGTGATAAATTTTTCAAGAAATTGCGGTTTGTAATCCAGAAAAAGGTGTGATTTTAATAAATTTGTAAATATGTTCATTAACTTTTTTAGTTATTTCTCTAACTTGTCATTCATTTGTTAATTTTTGTAACTTTTGCAGAAAAAACATTTGAATTTTCGGTAATCTGTACTATTTTTTTGTTCAACAGTTGATTTTATAGATAATTAGTATTCTCATTTCGACAGTAATTTCACGTATGAGGTTATTAAATATTAAATATCTATTAATTTTCTTTACTGTTTCATATGGTAGTAATATTTCTGAGGAACAGGTGTGATAACTACTAGACTTTGATTGACTTATTTTTCTGATAAACGTTTGAAAAGAGTTGTAAGTGTGTGATGATGAAATATCTATATACTATCGAGAGTCGATATTGATGTAGATAAGTATTTAATAAGAATAATAATAGATAAGTAATAGTCAATTCTTTGTTGAATTTCAAGAAATTGTGTGAGAACATGTTTTTTTACATTAAGTTTATGTAATTTCAGTTACAGTTTTTCGACAATCAACCTAAAAATGGATAATTATCATAATTAAAAGTTATGATGAAAAGATCTAAGCAATAAAAAAAGTTAAAAAGTTAAAAAGTTCGTCTAATGTTTGCTCTTATGATGTGAAAATTTCGAAAAGTTTGGTTTGAAATATGAAATGTTTGTAAAAATTAAACTTTGTATTCGTGTATGTTTTGTATTATTAAACTGTAAAGATAATATTCATATTTGGAAAATGTTGTTGGGTGTTTTAATAATTTTCTGATAAGTAGATAAAAACAGATGTTAAAATTCTGTACTCCTAAAATATATAGGATCAAGAATAAAGTTTGATGAAAATAAGTATTGTAAAAATTCAGAAATTTTGAAGTGTAAGATGAATCATGTCCTAATTTGATTAATTATATGGGTAGAATATCTCAGAGTAGTTTTAATATGTCAAGAGTTTAAAGCAGCAAGAAATGACTTTTTAGGTTTTCTAGAATAATAATAATAATAATAAAAATAATAAAAGTATACTTTTGTTGTAAGATTTCGAATGCAGTCAAGACGTGAAAAATATAAATATGAACCCTTTGTAAAAACATTCAAACTTTTTAAAAAGTTTAAGTTTAGTAATATATTGTAACAATATATGTAAATAAATGTATTTCAAAGTTGAAAATTTGTGTAAAAAATTGTCTTTTCTTGAAAATTGATATTTATTTTTTGTTTAATTAATGATACTTATTACATTTTTGTTCTTAAAAACTAAAATATGCGTTTAATTCTGTTAAAATTGATATATCCGTGTTGGAGATGAGAAAAAATATTGTAAAACTAATAAAATTTGTTTAAATTCGTCTTTTTATTCTTAAAATTAATATTTTCTATTGTTTAGAATATATACTTTTGAGGAATGTATAACCGGAAAATGTTAAAAAATCTTAGAAAATTGGTGTTAAAAATATTAAATACAGTTGCTTCAATGATATCTTTTCGATATGTAAAGTGATTGTAGCATTTAGAAATGTACTTATGGGGAATGTATAATCGGAAAATGTTAGACAATCTTAGAAAATTGGTGTTAAAAATATTAAATACAGTTGCTTCAATGATTTCAAAAACAAACTCTGTTAAAAAATTCTGTATGATTTCAAGTGAAAATAATCTGAACCTGAATACATGGTATTTAAAATACAAAATTCACGATTATGAACTAATATTGAAAACATGGGTAACATTAAATATACAGCTAATATATAATTATAGATTAAGAAATTCTTAAAGTGTATCCAAATTTATGAAATATAGTATTGAATACAGTGAATAAGTGAAATATGTGAATAAGTATTGATATTTCCATGTTGCTTTTGAAAATACTAGTGTAAAATTATTCAAATTCGTCTTTTCTTTAAAACTGATATTTATTTTTGTTTAATTAATGATACTTGTTAAGATTTTGTTGTTAAAAACTAAATTATACGTTTAATTCTTCTTTTAAAATTGATATATCCGTGTTGGAGATGAGAAAAAATAGTGTAAAACTAAAAAAAAAAAAAAAAAGTTCAAATTCGTCTTTTTCCTCTTAAAATTATTATTAAACTAGTGTAAAACTAATAAAATTTGTTTAAATTCGTCTTTTCCCCTCTGAAAAACTAATATTTCTATTATTTTGCTTAATTAATTACACTCATTATGACTTCCAAATTTTAATTTGGAGATGTTGTGGTAACTGTTATAAAACTAGAATGGATAAATAGCTTAAATCTCTTCTTTTTTTCTCTCTAGGTGATACTTTTTCTTGAACGTAAACATTTTGTTGGATACCTTTGTAAGTTGTGACGTCAAAATTCTTTGTTATGTTCCCCTACCTGGATTGCATGCATGGAGGGGTTGCAGAAAAAAGTTTTAGTTTAGATATGACGTAATAAGAAATGCTCTGCAGGTTCACATTTGCGTGTTGAGGATTTCTTTAACTTATTCGTTTATGTATTAAAATTCTACTTAGTTGGTATATATAAAGTACGATGAAATTTCCAATTAGAGTAAAAGTTAACCAAATTCGTTTAATTCGTCTTTTTTCGTTAAAAAATCATTAGTTTCCTTTGTTAATTGTTCAATTATCGAAATTCTTTGAGGTAACGACTGTTCAAAAACTAAAAAAAATGTTTAAATTTCTATTTTAAGTTGTGTATTCTGATTTTATATTAAAAAAATTATAAAAAAATATGAAGAAATCAGTTAAAAATTTAATATTTTCTGTTGTTTTGCTTAATTAATAATGTTCATGAAGGAAATGGTTGTCCAAAACTGGAATGCATGCTTAAATTTCTTTCTATCAAATTGAGAGTCTGAAGTTTGAGTTGAAAAAATCGTAAGAAATCAGTCATTTTCTATAAAACTTGATATTTTTCATTGTTTTTTACTTAATTAACGATACTCATTAAGATTATAGCTGTTGAAAAACTGAAATGTACGTTTAACTTTTCTCTTTTAAGTTGATAAAAATCGTAAGAAATCAGTCTTTTTCTATAAAACTGGATATTTTCCATTGTTTTTTTACTTAATTAACGATAATCATTAAGATTATAGCTGTTGAAAAACTAGGATACATGTTTAACTTTTCTCTTTTAAGTTGTTAAAAATCGTAAGAAATCAGTCTTTTTCTATAAAATTGGATATTTTCTATTGTTTTTACTTAATTAACGATACTCATTAAGATGTCTATCAAGCAAAGTTCAAATATATGTTTAACTTTCTTGTGTTAAATTGATAATCTCATCATGTAGTTGAAGAAATCCAAATAAAATGGTTAAAAACTGTGATTTTCCATTGTTTCGCTTAATTAATAATACTCATTAAAATTATGGTTGTTCAGAATTCAAATATAAATTTAATCTTCATCATATAGTATGATTCCGAGTTGAGATGTGATTGATAATATTTTTAATTAGGGAAGGTTGTTCACCTATCCTGTTATAATAGAATGTTCCTTTTTTCCACTAGGGGGCATTTGTGGAGGGGAACGCACGGTGGGGGCAGGAGAGTGGCGGTGTCACGGTGGGCGCAGGAGGGACCGCAGGCGGGGCAGCCGGAGGAGGCACCGCAGGAGGCACCGCAGGCGGGACGGCCCCGCAGCCCCGCCTGCGGCTGTCCCCGTACTGTTATTTTCCTTTTATAAATGTTTTGAAAAAGCTAAATGAAATAAACATACATTTTGAAAATAATTAAACACACATATTAAAGAGAATAGTAAAACATTTTATTTCATTATTTTAAACAATTCGTTTTGAATGGTTTCTACATTAATATTAGATAAGAAGTTTTCACTAATACAATCTACTTCGTTAAAAAACGAGGAAATAACAAAGTCGAAATCTATTAGAGTTAATAACATTTCTCCTATTTGTTCAAATTTTTGTCGATTATTTAATATCAAACAGGGATGAAAGATTACAGATTCGTGCTTAAAAATACATCCATTGCATTCAAAAATGCGCTTCAATATACTCGACATACTATTTTCAATACACGTTATAAGTTTATGTTGGCACATGCGTTCATTTTCTAAAGATGTGTGACTAACGGTACATTTCTGTCTTATTAAGTTTGGTAAATGCTTTACATATATATGCTGAAGAAGTTCTTTATTCAGATCAAAGGCTTTTATTTTTAACTTTTCTAACTGATACTCGTTCAAGTCAATGTGAGAATAATTCTTTAAATGTTTAATTCGCATGATAGAATTATTAAAATTTAACACTAATATCATGTTATTAGCAACAAACGAGGAACTTTTATACTTCAAATTAAATGGAAAAATTTTATTGCAAAATTCGTACCAACTGTTAACATCCATAAAAATTGCATTTTTAGTTACAATTTCTTCATTAGTAAGCCCACTGCGTTTAAACTCTTGAATATGTATATAAAATTGTCTGTTATACAGTTTTAAAATTAAGAAGATACAATCACTGAGTTCTTCTCGAAATATAACACGATTACAGGATTTGCCCCTTTTAGTTCGTGGAGTGGTGGATTGGCTTTCATCACTTGCTTGGGAAAGGTTGATTGCTTGGAACACAGTCTCTTCACATCTAGTAGCGGGTTCTTGAAAATATTCGTCTTGGGAAATTAAGTTAAAAATATTCGTATTAATCTCAGATTTCACATTCAGTGGATAATCACATGATATTGTCTCATTGTTAGTGTTCAATGTATTGGGAACTTCTAATCTCGGCAAGTTTAATTCATTCACATAAATAGGTTCATTACATTCTTCTAAACATTGATACTTTGAAGAAGGAACTACTTCGTCGAGAGGTCTTTTTATCAAATTTACTACAGAATCCATTTTCAAAAAATAAGGATAGCCGCTGATGAAGTTCAAACGGAAATCAGTTGCAAACTGAATGCTTAAAAACAACACATATCCTAATATATGTTAAAAAATCAGCGTCGGTTACAGTTAAACATTAAAAAATTAGTAATGCTATAAGTTTTAGTCAACCATTTTTTAATAATCTAAAAAAACAGTCTTTGTACATAAGTGGTAGTTTATAAATTATGTTAGTGGTTTTACTATTTTTGAAGAATTTTGTGGCAACACAAGGTTTTAATTTAAGTAAGCTTTTGATAAATAATGTTATCAGTTTCTCTATCTTTGAAAATTTTTGTGGCAACACTAGGTAAAAGTTTTAATCTAAGTAATGAATAATACTTATTGTTAACAGTTTCGTTCTTTTTGAAAATTTTTGTGACAACACTAGGTAATATCCATCATGATTATGTAAATAACAATTGTTAATACAAATTAAACTTGGTAAATAATTCTAATATATTAAAAGTATTTTAAAATTAATTCAATATAAATACAAATTCAGTATTTTAAAATGAAAAATTAATAAATTAAAGTGAACTCTAATTTTAATTGATAAGAACCTTTTTTCTAAATGTTAAAATTTAAGTAAATCTCGTGAAATAATTATTAAAATTCATAAATTGTTATAACAAAAATACAAGACAAAAGCTTTTTTTCATTTACACATTATTTATTCATCATTCTCGATAATGATAAAAATACAAAAAAATTATAAACTGTACAGAAAATCAACCAGTTCACATGATTTGACAAAGTTTGCATTTTTTCACTTATGCATTTTAATCAAATGTTGAATAAACTTGGTGTCAACATTAAATGTTTTGTTACAGTGTTTGCATTCGAAATTCCTGTAATGAACTTTTTTGTGAAATAAAAAATCGATATCAGAGTAAAATATAACAGCACAGTGTTTACATTTATATTCCTTTTGACGATGACTTTTTTTATGTTTAGTTAAAGCAGACTTTGATAGAAACGAGTTAGAACATTTTTCACAAACATGAAACTTCTTATGAGATCTCTTGTGAATTTTTAACAAATATTTTTTAGAGAGTTCTATTGAACATTCATTGCATTTATATGTCTTATGAAATCTCTTGTGAATTCTTAACGAATACTTTCTATAAAATTCCATTGCACATTGATCACATTTATATAAAGTGGGTGTCTTGGAATGAGTAACACTATGTCGTTTTAAATCAGTACTTTGAATGAAAGTTTCACATTTAAAGGGCTTTTTATCCAAGTGGGATCTTTGATGTCTGGTTAACGCAATCTTTGTAGAGAAGCATTTTTGACATTGATTACAAGAAAAGGACGATTGGGTTAATGAAGAGGGTGATCTTTCACTATTCGAAACTTGCACCTCTTGACTGGGTAAATCCGATTCCATATTCATGAAGTAAGAAATTTCTTGTACAGCACTCACTTAAAGAACAGCGCTTAATATCTTCATATGACAAAAAAAACAAACAAACAATAAACAGTGTGATAAATTTCTACTGATTCACAAAAATCTGTTAAATTCTAGGAGGCGCTACTGTTTTTAAAAAAATAATAGGATTGGTTTACAAAGTGATCTGATAATATAATGGTATTTGATAAGAAAGGCTCGATGTTATCTGGTGTTTATCATGTGAAAATTAACGGAAAAAGAATCACTTATTTTCAGCACAGTGATAAAACTATACTAAAGTAATACATTGCTTAAATTTGTCGTTATCGACTAACAGATGATAACTTGTAAAAACACTTTTTATGTGAATACAACAAACTTACTAAAATAAATGCATGGCAATTAACCGTTTATTAGAACAATATATTGAAAAATCAATGTGTATGAATAATCAAGGTTTAGGTAAAGTAAAGTTAAAATCTAAAATTCATATTTTACAACACATATTAATTTTTTAATATATGTTGGGGGACCCATAGCCTTTGCAAAAATATATGTTTTTTTTTTTATTATTTCAGAAAACCCCTCGTTTCAATTCGCATCATTTGTAAATAAGTGAAAGTTAGATAAAATAAGTTGATATTTTTCATGTATCAGCTAGTTCCTGTTAAAATTGTTTCGTTATCGGATGTTTGTGCAAGACAGTGAATACGTGTTGATAACATACTATTTTAAGTTAGGGATGATTCGATTGTAATATGAAACATTCAGAGTCATTACAGAAGGTTAACTTCCTATTTAATCTTGAAATAATTTTATCTAATAATAATAATATTCAAAAAAAGTTCAAATTATTATTCAGTTTTCTACTCTAATAAAAACTTATTCAATCCTGTTCCACGACCGCAAGAGCAACGGATATTAAAACAAAGTATGAAGGAAGGGGTGGAGGTGAATTCCCACTGCTAAAGTATGATTTTACCGACCTTTAAACAATTTTTCGACTTAAAACCAGAACTTCTTGGCTTGATTAGATTAATCCACAACAAATTATCAAGTCAAGAAATTCTTTTACAGGTTCGAATCCCACTAAAGCCTTTTGGAAAACTCAATTTTTAAAAAATTATTAATTTCCAACGAAAGAAGAAGAAGACCGGTTCTGCGGCCACTGGCGGGATGAGCAATGGACAATTATGATTAATGTTTAATTGATCAGACTCACCTTCCTCCTTATCGCAATGCTCAATTATCTCACAGGCGTGATGGGCAATGCTTAATTGATCAGACACAATTTTTTAAAATTATTAATTTCCAACAAAAATTCGATTCAACAGAGGGCAACACCCAAATAGAAATCTTCCGGGGGGGGGGGTTGGAAAATGAGGATGTTACCCCTTTCCTATAGTATGATATTATAAGTTTCAGATCCGAAATAAAAAAATTAAGCCTCTTAAAAATTAAGCCCCGCTAAAAATTAGGCCCTCCTCCTTCCTAAAATCTCATCATACTATAACATATTTTTCGATATGTTCAAATTTCCTTCCTACTCTAAGTTGATTCCAATCATTAAAAAATATTTAAGCCTTTCAGAAAAATAAGCCCCCCTAAAAATTAAGCCCTCCCCCCTTTCTTAAAATCTCATCATACTGTAACAGAGTCAAAACATCCTTCACCCATTTTGAAATATCTTTCTTACTCTAAGTTGATTTCAATCTCTACTTTAATTTAAACGCCCTAAAAAATTTTTAAGCCCCCCCTCAATTTTAAGCCCCTCCTAAAAAAATAAGCCCTCCCCTCTCTCTCTCTCTCTAAAAATCTCATCATACTATAACAGACTCCAAACATCCACCCCTCTACTACAGTATAATCTCCTACGTTTCAAACCCTAAAAAATTTAAGCCCCCTCAATTTTAAGCCCTCCCCTCATCCTACTACAGTATGATACACTCTCCATCAGATAAGCTTCTCATTCAAGTGGTGGTGATCCTCCCTCCCTCTTATAGGAGGTGGTGGTGGTTCCACTTCCACCATCCACCCACCACGCCCACCACGCTGAGGTTGAACTCTCCTTTCTTCCCTACTAACCTGAATTTCAATTTATATTCAGCATATAGAAATAAGAAAATATCTAGACTTTTTTCCTTCATTGATATATGAGAACAGTAACAGAGACATTCTCCTTATTATATAATCATTTCTTGTCTTGTGATTTAAAGACATATGTAAAAACATTCAGTAGAATAATTTATATGACAATGATTGATATTCAACTTATTATAAATCAAGCAAAACCTTTTTTTTTTCAGTAGTTTTAGCATTTATCTTTTAAAAAATAATTATTTCCAATTTCCTCGCTTTATGTACATGTTTCTTTTATTTTTAATTAGTAGTCAGATAATTTTCATAAGGAATATTTTATGAAAAAAAAGTGACATTGCGTTTTAGAAGTGATTAAAAACCTATTGATTTTTCACTAAACAAAAGTAGTTATGTAATTTATTATTTTGTGAAAGTAGGTGTTTGACAACGAAGGAAATAACATTCATAGTTACATAAACGCAGTCAATATCTTTTGAACTATTATTTTTATTTATGCATTTTTAAAAATATCTTTTTTATTTTTTTTTAAATGCAATTAACAAAAACTAAGGTTTTAAAACTGAATTTCTCCTTTAGTTTTCAGAACTTTTGAAAAATTTTTCTCATATTTATCTTAAAAATAAGCTTTATAAAGGGACATATCGCCCAATCCATAGTTGCGGGTGTGACATTTACACAACTTTATTTAGTCACCAGCAAAAATATTTTTGAGCATTGGTCTCAATTTGTACGAATTTCAATGTAGACCACTTACACATACATTTATCCAAATCTGAAAATTGTTCTATGTATCATTTATTTATAAAAAAAAATAATTTCCACCTGTTGCGGGTGTGACATAAAAAGGACATGCATTTTCATCTTTCAGTGCAAAAATGCAAAACTCTGTGAATTATGACAACTGAGTGAATTGATATTTTTATATATTAGACAGTAATACTTAAATAATTATTCTATGAAAAAATTAAATTACTTACTCAATTCTTGCTTTTGTAGAAAATAGTCAAAGTTTCCGTTGCGGGTGTGACGCCCCGTTGCGGGTGTGACTTGTATGGCCAATAAAATAATGGCATACACAAATATTTTCAAGGCAGATTTTTTTAATTAAAGAATTAATCAATATTAAATTTTATAATATCTAGAGAGGAAAATATAAAAAAAAATTCATTTCCAATCTTGAATTTATAATTTTTGGTGGTGGTAGCTTTTTTTCTTAACAAAAATGCTCTTTTTTTTTCCTAGGATGCATCTGACTGACTGGACCAAATATGTACGTTTTCTTACATTTTTTTCAAACATTCTAATTCTATATCGTCACCATCCATGTCTTATTTGTCCATCAAAGTTTTCACTTTTTTAAGTCGTCAATAAAAACAACATGATGTATCGATTGAATGTTGAGCTCAGATTGTGCTTGGTGCCAGCATTCATGAAGCATTTTCACAATATCTTCTGAAATTTCACATGCAGCAAAGTTCTTTTATATTTTTTAGGACTTTTTCTACACACATGGCAAAATCTGAAGCTGAATTTATAGTTGCAGAGTGTTGCTAATGTTACAATTTTCTTGGCAACTGCACCAACCCCCTCGACAACTCCTTTACCATGAAATGAAATGCAAAAGGATTGCCATCCTTTACCATGATTTTTTAAAAATAGTCTCTTCTTTTCTCTCCTTGCTTTGTCTCTTTCTTTCTCTTGTTGTAGATATCCTTCATATTTAAAATGGGTTTCCTTAATCTTTTTTCGATGATATCGTGATCTTTCTGTACTCTTCATTCTCTGCAAAAGAGAAGAAATTAATGCATAAACTGAATAAATATAGCACTTCCAGTCCAAAAATATAAGCTTAACAAATTTTTAACATTTATCCCTTGAAATTTCTAATCTTACATTAAATTAATTATGTTAAATTATGGTTAATTTCAAACTGACTATATACATTTTATGCTAACAGAATAAACATTTTAACAGTTTCTATTATTCTCACTTCTACTTTTTATTTAATTTGAATTAAAAGAGAAAAAAAATATTCCCCTAATATTGATTTACTTATTTTGAAAAACTAAAAATATATATGCTAGATAAATACTATCAAATAGCAAAATTTAAAAAATGTATATAAAAAACAAAACAAAATTAACAAATTTAAAGAAAATTGCTAAAATATTGTTTCGTAATTTTCTTTTTTTTTTAATTTCTATAAAAATCTTACCTTTCAAATTAATTTCTTAATCATATATCACTAATAAAATTATTTTCTTGTAGTAAAGCAACAATTTTATCAATCCTAACTGAATAAATCAAGTGCACACAGTGTCACATGCTCAGATGATGCAAATTTTTATTTATTAACTGGAATTCCCTCTATTAAATCAAAGGATATAGTTAAAGCTGCCAAGTACATGTTTTCTAGCATATTATTCTTTTATAAATTTACATATAATTTGTTCAAATATACATTTGTAATCAATTTTAATAGAAGTTGCGGGTGTGACTTTAATTAAATATCACACCCGCAACAGGGACATGTCACGCCCGCAACGCTCAATAATTATGATTAAAATATTAATTAATTTCTTTTGTGTCTGTAATTCAAAGTATCTTAATAAACTATTTTTGAATATAAAGTTTCATAACTTTAAATCAAAAATATTTTTCTGTAGAGATATAAATGTAAATTTTTGTTGCGGGTGTGACATAATAATTAAGAGTAATTAAATATGCTTACCTTTTATAATGAAGATTAGTGCACACTTCTCTGTAGACAAAAACTCTCAATAATAGCTGTCAGATCATATATATCCAAAATTGGAGATTTTCAGAATGTTTGTTCAGCTGTACGAGACCATGAAATGTAAAGGTTTTTGCCGCAGTCTATTTGACAAAGTCATAGTGTCACTTTATTAATTAAAATAAGTATGTTAATGACAAAAATTTAATTCTTTTTTGATAAAATATGAAATAGTACACTCTTAACAGTTAATAAGCAAAATTTCAATCATATTTAAAGAAATTTAAATTTTCATCCTCATGTCCGTTTGTTTGTGGATTGGGCGATATGTAACCATGACATATGTAAACATAAAACTATAATAAAAAATATTATTTAAATGATTGCCAAAATTTAATAGTTGAAAAATATTAGTTTATCGATATTTATTTATTTATTATTTATTTATTATCATCAGAAGGATTTTGTGTCCTTAAGCCCCCTTTAAACGTTTGAACATAATAAATAAATAAATGCATAATAATTAAAACCTGCCTTGTATGGGTTTCAGGCATGGGAATTTTCAACATGGCGAAAAATTGTCAATTCTTTTGACAATTAGTGTTTAATTTGTCACTTGGGACACAATTTCCATATTTAACTAGTTTAAAGCCCCCCCCCCCCCACTCCTTCATGAAAAAAAAATTCTAATAAGATATGTCAAAAACAATAAAAATGATTATTTAAGGGACTATCAAAATATAATAATAAAATATTTTAGTTTTTTACATGGGTTTTCTTTTAGAGGGTTTTATCCCCTTAAACATAGATTCTACATAATTTTTAAACATATGAATGTAAATAATAATAGTAATTTAATAATTGAAATTTGAATTGTACCGGACCACAGTGTGGTATTTCACTCAAAAAGCTGGCCAAAAGTCAAAATTTTAAATTTCACATTTAGTTGATCGTTTTCTGGTTGGTATAAGAGGACTATCCTGTGCATATGATAACAGGTTCATTTCTTTCTGTAGACTCTCCATTTGTCTGGTATTTTACTTGGCAATCGTGGTTTTTGCATTTCTCATTTTATGCTTCTGATCTATGCATCATTTTATCGAACGTCTTAAAAACTATTTTAAGTCGAACTTCAGAAACATTTTTCAGTTTTTAAAGACGAAGGTATATACTCTTTTGTACATAAATATTTTTGTAAATACAGTACATGCTCATTATTATTTTCAAGTTTAAAAACATAGATTTTTTTGGTTTAAATAATTTTAGATAAAATTATAATTTTAATAGGGAGTTAAACTGAGTTCAGCAAGAACTCTTGTGTTTTCATAATGAATAGACCTTCTAATTAAAAGATATGAAATAAAATTTGCCCCGATTTGCCCCCATTTTTTTATAAGTAAAACAAAATTAAAAAAAAAAGTTTCTGAAAAGAAGTTTTTTTTTACTTTATTTTTAAAATTTATTAACTGTTTAAATTTAATATATACTGTAGTTTTTTATTCATACTGAATACCTTTTGGTGTGCAGATGATAAATCTGCAAATTGAAAGGGAAAAATCCATTTTTTAAGTAGTTGGATGTTTCTTTTTTTTTCTTTAAGTAAAACGTTTTTTGACCATACGTCCATAATGCGGACTAAATGATTTTTTGTAAATAATGTAACATTTTGGTTTTGTACCAAGAGTTTGTAATATGTGAATAATTATCTATTAGCTTTTTGAATAATATATTTTAAATCAACCATAAGGAATTGCGTTCTTTACTGATTAACGAGGTAAGAAAGTTTTATATTATTGAAGAAATTTACTAGACAAACATATATTATTTTTTTATTCCATTGAATAAAAAAATCGGTAGAACTATAAAAAAATGTATGAGTGATAAAAGTATTGTGACACATAAAAATTAACGAAATACAGTTTCTAAAAGAGAAACTTATCGAAATTGCAAAATGTTTATAAAATTAAATACATTTGATTACATCAGAAAATAAAATCTTTCAAACATAGTTATAAACAAAAATGAGCTTCTTTGGGATTCACTGAACAATATTTTTGTAAAAACAATGAGAAATGGCTGAAAGGAACACTATTTTTCTATAAGGATAGTAGAGAAACTCGGCAAAATAGCTCCCAGCAAAATAGTTTAAAAATTGTATTGGCAGAAGTAAGAAATATAAAATGGAACAATTAAAATCTGAAATTAGCCAAGAACAATTGCAGTTCAACTGAGCGAAAAAAGCTTCAGGGCATGCAGATGTTACACAAATTATTAAACACATTGCATTCAGGCCAACAAGGGCAACAAAATATCGAAAAAAGTTTAATTCTTTGTCGTAGACCTCAAACCTAAGTACATTGAAGTTATTACCAACTGAGGTTTTGACCATGTTTATTGCAGCAGATTTTACATACAATCGTTTTAATATCACCCGAACATTTAATGAATATGTGAATATGTATGTCCTCGCTATATGCTTCTCCAGAGAGCTAAAGAAAAATTTTATCAAAAAGATAACTTCATTACTGAAAACATGGCGAAAGTAAAACTTTAAAATCTTTAAATCACTTTATTCAAAGGCTGTGTTAATACATAGAAAATGTTTTCACAACAACAAGTGAAGCAGAATTGATAAGTTTAGAACTTCTCTGCAAATGAGGTTGTGACAGACCTCTACAACAAATATATAAAAAAAAGTCTGAAAATCCCTTTGACTCAAACATGACTTAAACATTTCAGTGACTCAAACACTTTCAAAACTTTTTAGTTTCTTTGAGATTAATAAGCAAATAAATGAACTTCAAAAGTATGTTGGCAAAACCCTGTATCTTTATATCCACGCTTTTGCTTTCTCATACTAACAAGGTTTATTCGTGAAAATAATGACATGATCCAAGAGGGAGAAAATACATTGAACAGCAAGCACAAAGTTTAATAAATACAGAGATTTTTGACAGCTTACGGTTTATTATAGTTCAATTCAAATTACTGCTGACTAGTATCGATGCTAAAGTTTGCAATGCTATTACTAGCAATCAATTCATCGATGCGATGCTATATTTGCAAACAATCATAAAAAAAGATTTTAATAAGCTAAAAATAATTAAAGACATTGTTCCTGATTCTTTGAAATTCGACCTTTTAACATTCCATGTTAGAATAAGATTTTTTCGAGTCAGTTTTACATCTTGCTTGTAATTAAAAAGCTTCCAATAAAAAATGGTTAGCAAGAAGCAAAAATGAGAAAGACTGGCAAAAAAAGATAAAAATTAATCCAAGGTATGTTTCAAACTGAGCTGCGATACTGGTACACACTGCAAAAGTTGGTTTCGGAAATACCTCAATAAAAAGTTTTTTCAGATCGAGAAACTTCAGTTTAAATTACAGGAATTGAGATAAAATTAATGCACTATTTAAAAGCTATTCTAGACGTGTTATCTTGTGATTATAAAATAGATACCAAAAAATTTCAAGAAATTGCGAATAACATGCTTCTAACCTTTGTGTAAATCTTTACGGTTGGTACCCAGTGTCACACACATTACATAAAATTTTGAATTACGGAGCTACTATTAAAGAACATGTATACCACTCAGTTCGGCAGCTATCAGAGATGGCGGCTTAAGCCCGCAACATGCAGTTTCGTTCATATAGTCAAAACTTTTCAAGAAAAGACTTGCTCATAGATTGCAATAAAAATGTACTTAATGGCTTACTTTTTTGTTTCGATCTTTATTTAAATGTTGTTATTGCCAAAATCTAGTTTTCGAGCGATTCTGAAGAGAATGACATAGAAGATTATGCTCGAAAGAATGGTGGGTAGTAGGACAATAATTTGCGTAAATTGTTCGAAAAATGATTTGTTTCTATCATAATAATATATTTTACGTTTCCTTAAAACATTTTATCTGCTATTGAACGCACAAAATAATTTAAATAATTTTGGCCAGGTTTTTCAGCAAAATGCCACACTGTGCGGACGCAGGTGAAAATAATTCTCACGTGCAAAAAATTTAGATTTGTATTAAGTGTTTAATTAATTTAATCTGGATGAATAAATTTTACTATTTTTTAAAATCATCGAAGGTAACGTATTTACAATTAATTGCATAATCCCCTCTTGCTGATGCTTATAACTATTAAAAATATCTTTACTGTCTTTACCATTTTAAGGAGGGTCAACCATGATACAGAAATCAAAACTCCCACAACCATGCGCGCTATCAACCCGCCTTTCCATAAGTGCAAAATAAAATAATCCTTAAAATAGTTCTCAACCCTTGCTTCTACATAACTTTTAAACACGTGAATATAAATGATAATAATAATAAATAATTAAAATTTGTATTGTACGGGGTGTAGATTAAAAAAAATTGCCACTTGGGATGATTAATTATTTTTTTTTAAATGATTATCGAAGATAACGTATTTGTAATTAAATACATAACACTCTCCACCTTTCTTGCTGGTACTTATAAACTATTCAAAATATCTCCATTGTCTTTTCCATTTTAAGGGACGGTCAACCAAGCTACAGAAATCAAAACTCCCACAACTATGCGTACAGTGACCTTTCCAAGTGAAAAATAAAATGCAAATCGACTTCTGAAAAGGACGAACTAATACACGCTTCTCTCTCATTACTGCAAAAGAGTCGCGTTACGGCGTCTTAATGAGCCATTAATGAATGAAATGTAAGCGTGAGTCCCACGTTGCTAGTTAGGGAGGCAGAAATTATGAATGGGGGTTTATAGTAAAAAGGAGCTGGTTTATGAGTTTAACGTTACTACTTATGAGCTTGCTTACTGATCTACTTTGAGGGCCCGTTTTGAAATTGACGCAAAGTATTTCTCGATATTTGTATGAAAGAATGTTTTATAAGTAAAAGCATGTTTTAAAGATAACTTTTTATTGTAATGTATTCAAAAGAAGAAAAAAAAAAGTCGAAAGGGAATTGGTTGAAATTACTCTTTTTAAAAGAAATAATATAAATTGCGAGGAATTTTTCATCAATTTGGGGTTAAAAAGTAAAACTAAATTAATAAAAAAACTTTTAATTTAGCTTTTAGATCGAAAAAAAAAAATCAATCAGCTTAGGGATCAAACTTATATCCATCCACCCCCTGCACGTAACTGAAATATGGATTATTTACCCATCATACCTCGATTCAATGGACAATCATCAGTTTATTTCTGAAGCGATGAATAATATTTACGTGATCATGAACGTGTTGATATTTACGTACCAGTATTAATAAGGAGAATGGTATGCGAATATTTTTGTGCATCCCGAGGTATATAATTTATATATAAAGAGTAATATGCAAAAACGTAGTTAAATTTAAAAGCAAATACTGAATTTTAAAACGTATTCTCTAGCAATTATTACGCAAAGACAGTACTGTAACCTATTTCTTTTGTATGTTCGTGTAAATCAATAAAAAATGCTACGAATGCTCTGCTTTAAGGTGGACGTAGTGAAATTCAGTGATTAATATAAGTTTCGCAATAGCTTAATGTCATTAAAGTACTCTCCAAACGAGTTCCCCCCCCCCCCCCCTAAACTATAACATAATCGAACCATTAATAGTATATACTTCATATGCAATACCAGTTATGCTTTGGTGAGCTTAAATAAGCTTTATCAATTGCATGAAAATCCGAATATATTTACGGCAGTTAGAGCGTGGACAGACGGACAGACAAATTGAATGCATAAGCACTTTTCAATTTTCTTGGAAAGTGCTAAAAATGAAAATTTGTCTGTGTGAAATTTTTTACAAATCCACAGTTCGGAAGTCAGAATTGTGAAATGTTAAGTACATCTGTATTAAAATTTGGCCGAGATAACTCAAGTAATCCGGAATCAAAATAATTTGCAATTAATTTTTAATTAACAAGTAAGAAAAATCTTGCGTTAAGCATAGATTATGAAGCACTTTCCAACACTTCATGAAATCTTCAACAAAACTTCGTTAATTAGGGAAATAAGGGTATATAGCAAAATATGTATTCCAATACTTTTGAACAGCTATGTATTTCATCATTCAGTCGATATACATATTATAAAATAGGAAAATTTAGTTTAGCAAGAAAAAAGCTTAAAATTTCTCTTTGAGCCATTTGAAACATACCTGAAAACTTTTGTTCAGCCCTGTAGTTTATCTTGTACCTTTATTACACGTCAGTAATAAGCTAAAATTCCTTTTAAACTAAAACACTCTTAAAACAACTGAAATCACATTGTTATAAATTATCATTCATAGTTGCCCATGTACACAACTCTTTGCGTGGCCCTATATATCATTTTATCTACATTTTGCAAACATTTCTTTGTAAATTGTATGCAGTTTAGCGTAAAGATGTATACCTTATTTAACAACTACCTTTAAGTAATTTAGGCACATACTTAGTAACGTTGGCGAGCTCTTTTGGATAGCCTTGTATATCAACTATAACATTTATATACACTCTTATAATGTACAAAGATTTAATGAAACTTAAATGCGTATATCATAATTAAAATGTATAACATCCATCCATCAACGGAAACATACAGGGCCGTAACTACCGCCGGGGCAGCCGGGGCGCTGCCCCGGGGCCCCCAAGCCTAAGGGGCCCCAAACTGATGGATAAAAAAAATATTGATTTTAATTTCTAGTCTAACTTCTTATAAAATGCCTAGCACCTGGCTAAAAGTTAGTAATTAAAAAAAATCAATCTGCTAGAGTAAATATTTTTGCGTGTCCGTCGATATACTCCATACGCTTCGCAAGCAAAAGCAGCTCTGGAGCAGACAGCAGAATTCTCGAGTCGAATGTGTCATGTCGCACTAACATGTTTGCTGATCTCACCGAAGCTAGTAAGGAAGAAAACATGGGTTTCTAATCGGTTGAATAATATAAAAAGCATCTAAAAAATTCTAGAAAATCTTTCTTCTTATCTTTTAATAAATACATAAAATCGAAAAAAATTATGAAAATCCATCTTTCAAAAGGTTTTTAAACAGAAACGTATGATTAAGTCACATAAACTCAAAAATGAACTTAAACAAAACGCTCTTTAAAATATTCAACCAATCAGAAGTCCGTATATCCCCCCTATGCTAGCTTCAGTGGGATTGGCAAAAATTGCGTCGCCCCCAAGTGCCTTCCGAGTAGGGTTATCCAATTCTACGTTTTTTAGTCATTTTTGGGCTTATCTTACTGTGTACGTTTAAACAGCAGCGTGCGAAAAGGGGAAAAAAAAACTGCGACCGACCCGGTCGCGAGGGGCCCCACTAGTTTGCCCTGGGGCCCCCAAGTTTATAGTTACGGCCCTGGAAACATATACTGTTCCGTCGGAAGGAATATACTATTTGAAATCTTTTGTGTGTCCCTGTAAATGCAATGTACTTCATATTATGCAAGACAATATCGTACAATTTATTTTAAGCCTCTGTGACATACATCAATTTTGTTATACATGAAACAGTTTAATGTGTTTTTAAAATGTCGCACACTATTTCCCCCGTTTACCATTATCCAATGGAATTCTTTTGTGTGGCCCTGTAATGAGTATTAGCTATATTTTCACCGCATATTTTATAGAATGCATTTTTTAGAGCACTTCTTAAAAGTGCTAATAAAAACCCACCAATTTAACAGCAATTTCCTAAATATCTTACAAAATAATACCTTGTGAGAAGAGTGTTCTTAAATAAAAAAGGGCAACACTTTGTGACATAAGTTTTAATTTATTTTTGTTCGGTAATGCATTAAACGAGTAGATGTTGTTATTCAGAAACTATCTAATCGCACTCATTTTACTCTTTTATTTCAAACGCAATAGATCTTTTGGAACAAGTAGTCAAAATTGGCTTTTTGAATCGCATTTCCCGACAAAAGCATAAAAAAACAGCAGGAGAAAAATGCATGATTACGTGATCGAAATCATTTTTAAATTGGTAGGTAATTTAATTATCATAAAATGGAAAACTAACTTCGATTCGAAATTGTTATAGTCAGACTTTATAATTTTGTATCTTTCTGTTACAAAATGAATTTGTAAATGTGTTAACACGTTTCGTGCTTGTTGAGCAGAGCAGTTGAGAACAGCCTTAATATTTTCTTCTTAATTGCTAAAAAAGAGTAAGGAAAATTTTAAAAACAGAAAAATCTTTTATTTAACTGATTGAATTTTTAATTTGTTTTGAAAATGACTCGATGACGAATTGAAACATATGTCAACAGTTAAATAACACTATTTTTTTCGTTTTTAAATTTTTCTTTATGCCTTTTACAGCAGTTTGGAAGAATACAGCAATTTTCTAACAAATTCAAACATCTTTCATTACAGCAGTTCCCGGCAAATAATAATTCACAATTAAATTCTTACCACAGAAAACACTTTTCTACGTGAAAAATGAAAATGAAGTAAATAGTTTGACGATTTTTTTAAAGTGAATGTTACGTCATAGTTTTTCAATTGCAAGATTTCCACGTGAAAAATGAAAATGAAGTAAATAGACGATTTTTTTAAAGTTAATGTAACATCATATATTGGAAATATAACGGGCGTAAGCAGGTGAATGTATAACATTGTATTAGTTTCAAATAACGTATTGAAACATCATAAAAAACCTGATTACGAAAATATTGGCAGAGTTTAACATTTTGAGGTTCTTTGTGTATGATTTTTAAAATCTATTCCATACATATGCGCATATGTACGCGTGCATATTAGAATTTCACATAGGTTTTGTTCTCTAGATTCATTCTTAGAGAAGAACTGAAAAAAAAAAAAAAAAAAAAAAAAAAAAAAAAAAAAAAGACTTTTTGTATTTGCCTATTTATTGTATGCATAATTTTGAAACAAATTTTTCAAAACAAGCATTCTTAAAATTCAGGGTAACTCTAGGTGCTTTAGCTATAGTTTTAACCCAAATAGGAATCATTAAACAGAACAAGAATTCCAATAAAATGTTAGTTTTGCAATTTCTTGCAAACATCGAGAAGCATCTTTATATCTCATACATCGAAGATTGCCCAAAACCTATCGGAAAATATTTTAAATTTAACATAACTAAAATCTCTTTCTTTATTGATACATTCTCAATCGATAAGGTAATCTCATCATACCTAGTGATACAAAAATTCCAAGCTCCTCTCCGGAGAAACGCTCGCTATTGTATTAGGCATGCGCAGTGTATTCTGTCGTTCAAATGAACATCTAAAGAGGAACATGCCCAAACTCATAAATATCTTCATTTTTTTTTCATATTTTTGTTTTTAGTAGAACATCAAAAGTAAAGTTATATTAGAAATGAAGATAAAATTTCAACTAAAATTGGGTTAAAAAATTCAGTATTTTTGAGCGTTTTGTGAGCAATAATTGTGTTTTTATTGTGACAATTTACTTTTATTAAATATGTTCTTATAAGATCTTAAAATGGGGGGGGGGGGGGCAGGAGATGCTACCTGCCTGCATTCCGAACTTTACTAATATTTTGAAATTTAACTGACTAAATTTTCTTTATCTCTCATCATTATTACAATAATAACAGTAAATAAAACTTATTCTTACCAAGTTATTTAAAATAATTAACGCTTTATGCACTGCGGTATTTTCAAGTGCCGTTAATAAAATTTTACAATGAGATTTATTGAATCCGTTTATTTAAAAAAGTGGATTTTGCTTTCATATAAAAAATTCTTTTGACATTCCTATTTATCTTCATATGTGTATATAAGGTACCCTGGGGTAATAACGCCACGTTAAAATTCTACCAATTTTCACGGCTCAGTTTTAGCTTGTATTTTTCAAACAAATATATGATTTGATACAGCAACTCATTGACTACCTATATAAAAAAAAATAATTTAACAGATATGTATTCATAAAATGTAATTCCGTGATTTCTTGACCAATGCTATTTGGCGTTATTACCCACCTATATGGGTAATAAGGCCATGCAAACAAAACTATGAAATAAAATGGAATAACTGCATGTAGACTGCCCAATTCTAAAAATACAAACTCTACAAACTTAGAAATCGGTAAATTGCATTCTAAGCTATTGAAAATGTTCAATTTTTTGTGAAAATGTAAGAAAAATAAAGGTGTGATGTGGGGGGGGGGGGGGGAGGATGAGGCAAAACAATATCAGACCGTGAGCTTCTTTTTGCTTAAAAAGGACAGCTTACATAGAATTATTAGAAACATTGCACAGTTTTAACTGTGTTTATTTGAATCAGTATTTAGGATGTAGCTCGGCCACTGTAGGGAATCAACCGGGATATTAATGTCAAGGATTGGCGTTATTACCCCGTTATAGTTATTGCGCTGTACATTTTAAATTACAAATTATCTCGAGAAGATATCCAAAATCTTCAACAACATTTTGAAAGTCCATAAAATGTACTACAAATTTAAGTAATTAACAAAGTATTTCTGATTAAAAAAAATAGTCTTCACATCACAAAACGTATCTCGCAAATTTTAGATCAAGCGTTAATTTTAGTTGCTTGTAAAAACAATAAGACCTAAAAATGAAACAAATTAACTTGAAGCTGTTTTTTGCGATTTATATGACTCAAGACCCTTCTGCGCAGAGCACATGGGTGTCATTTACCAGATTATTTCATAATTATGCATAATATTAGCACTTGGCGTTATTACCCCGCCTGGCGTTATTACACCAGACCACCTTAAATATAATAACAGTTCGATGAACCATATGTGAAGTAATGTACCCTGGGGTAATAACGCCATGTTAAGGTTCTACCAGTTCTCACGGCTCAGTTTTAGATTGTATTTTTCAAACAAATATAGGATTTGATACAGCAACTCATTGACTATCTATATAAAAAAAAATAATTTAACAGATATGTATTCATAAAATGTAATGGCGTGATTTCTTGACCAATGCTATTTGGCGTTATTATCCACCTATATGGGTAATAACGCCATGCAAACAAAACTATGAAATAAGGTGGGATAATGGCATGTAGATTGCCCAATTCTAAAAATACAAACTCCTCTACAAACTTAGAAAATGACAAATTGCATTCTAAGCTATTGAAAATTTTGATTTTTTGTGAAGGTGGAAGAAAAATAAAGGTGTGGTGTGTGTGTGTAGGGGGGGGGGGCGGAGGATGAAGCAAAAGAATATCAGACCGTGAGCTTCTTTTTGCTTAAAAAGGACCGCTTAAATAGAATTATTAGAAATATTGCACAGTTTTAACTGTGTTTATTTGAATCAGTATTTAGGATGTAGCTCGGCCACTGTAGGGAATCAACCGGGATATTAATGTCAAGGATTGGCGTTATTACCCCGTTATAGTTATTGCGCTGTACATTTTAAATTACAAATTATCTCGAGAAAATATCCAAAGTCTTCAACAACATTTTGAAAGTCCATGAAATGTACTACAAATTTATGTAATTAACAAAGTATTTTCGGATAAAAAAAATAATCGTCACATCACAAAACGTATCTCTTAAATTTTAGATCAAGCGTTAATTTTAGTTGCTTGTAAAAACAATAAGACCTAAAAATGAAACAAATTAACTTGAAGCTGTTTTTTGCGATTTATATGACTCAAAACCCTTCTGCGCAGAGCACATGGGTGTCATTTACCAGATTATTTCATAATTATGCATAATATTAGCACTTGGCGTTATTACCCCGCCTGGCGTTATTACACCAAACCACCTTATATTTGAAATGAAACTTGTTTTTACTAATAAATAAAAAAGAAATAATGTTGTGCACTTGTTTTGCTGATAAAAACTTCTATCTGCCGAATTTATACTGTATCCGAAGTACTGTATAATATTACATCAAGATCTGAATATTTTTAAAACTTTGTTATAGTACGAACGATTTGCTATGCTTGACGTGCAATTTCCAATTTGTTTTACCTGGAATTGACCCAAATACAGTAAAACCTCCATAACGGACACTCCCGAATAGCGGACACCTCTATTTAACGGACAATTTTCTAATTCCCACTCCCAAAACTTAAATTTTTCTATGTTTAACCTCTAAATAACGGACATTCCGAATAGCGGACACCATTTTCGACGATAAAGAATGAAAAAGTATCTTTTATCGAGGGGAAAAAAAATGAGAAAAAAAGTTAAAAGCGTCTAAATTTATTGAGGAAATGTATCACAAATTTTGCGATCACAGGTAAATGTAGAGGATGGTTTGGAGAAAGTCCCCCTTCCCCACGTCCAATGTTGAATTCAGGAAGTTTCCCGGGAGGGACATCTCCCAGAGTATTCGAAACGTTCCCCCGGATGATTTTGTGATTTTATGTTTTTAATGCTTAAAAAGTGCAACCCCCCTCCTCTTTCCGTCCTGGAACCCTATAATGTCCAATAACGTCACATTAAAAAACAAAATACATGTAATCGCAAGCAAAAGTAAACTTTTGTAACAGTTTTTTTCACAAGACTGTACTAGACAGTGAATGGAGGCGTACACAATTTTATTTCAGTTTTATTGCTTAAAAAATAATTTTAATTTCTGATTAATCATGTAATATAAGTTTTAGGACATATAAAAGCCAATTAATGAAACATTAAGTATTTCTTAGAGATTATTGAATCTCTAAGGTTTTCCCAATAGCGGACACCTCCGAATAGCGTACAATTTTTGCGTTCCCGAGGTGTCCGTTATTTAGAGGTTTAACTGTATATATTTTTACTCAAGTTTGTGGATCAGTAGAAAATATGAGGAATATCAAAACTTTTGAATATATATTAAAATATTTAGGTTTTTCAGTATTTTGAGTTTTCTCTGTATATTCCGCATGCCGATGAGCATTAATATAACATAATATATTATGATTAATGTATTATATCTTTACATGCCATATTCTTTTAGAATGTGGTTAACATCGTTATATGAACTTGTAAGATAAATTTTGATTCTAATGTCTTATAAGTATGTAATAACTAAATAAAAACGCTTTTGTGACACACCTGATATTTTTTACACAGCATACTGGTACTGAAGCACTTCAAGTTCTGTTCTCTTGATCAGATATAGACATAGATAACGAAATCGTTCAAAACTATGCCAAAATGAAAATATGGATTCAATTCAATACATTAATCTATCATATTTACGAGTTATGCACTGTCATGCGCATTCAATTTTCATGTGACAGACGATTACGTCAATCCGGCGCTACTCCAATCAGCGACGTCATCTACAAACAGCTGCGAATATCGTTTACTAACAGCCCCCCCCCCCCACTTCCCACAATGTTATAAAAAATAATAAAAAGTTCTGTCGAAATGTACATCAAAATAAACCATGCTTCGCCAATTTTTTTCCCCCAAGAATAACACAGTTGTAAACACTGTGTCACAAAAACGCCACAGCAATCTTTTTTATGAAGTGTTTACTTTTGAGTTTTAAAGCGCCTTCGCCTGCCATGGCACCTATTTTTAGATTGACTGCGGTCTTTGGCGTCCATTCAATACCTTTGCCAAGGGGGGAAAAAATGAGACTGTCTGGAAAATGATTATCAGACGTTGAAAAAATCGTTTCTACAGTACGTGTAAAAAGCGCATTCTTTTAGGCCAGGTCAAAGGGTTTTAAACTCTAACGACGCAGAAATCCCGCAAAATGACAAATTGCATCTGCACTTCAGTCCAAATGGCTTCTTAAATTACTACTCTCTTTTACATTAAGCCAAAAATTACAGTCGAGGAAGTTGATAAATTCTGAATTCTGCCTTGTTTAATGGTAAATTAACATGACTAAAACACAGTAAATGTGTCTTATAAATTTGGAATGCATATTTTTAAAGTAAACTTCCTGAATTCGTAAGGTTTGTGTTTATAATTCATCTCATGTTGTAAATTTTTATTTTTATTATTATTATTTTTTTTAGTGTGTGTACATTAAACCATTTTAGATCGCCACACTTTCAAGAATAAAAAAAATATCTTAAAGGCAAGATTTACCGCGTATATACTTAGATTGCGACGTAGTAAAGCAATTAATAAGTGTCAATGATACCATTCCAAGTAATTCATTTAAACAATATAATAAAATGTTTGTGTATTTTCAAATGAAAAAGAAATTAATTAATTTGCTTTGTTGTACTTGAGATAAGTAATGATTTCTTTATTTTTCTGTTTTTTGCTTCACATTTTTAATATTCCAGTCACGTTACATTCGTAAATACGCATTTCACACTCTTCTGTGAACACATATTAAACGCAGTTTAATAGGAAATAATTGAAGATTTTGGGTAGCACAAATGTGGATTTTCCCTTCACCCATATAACTGTGTGAAACTGAATGCTTTTACTATTATTTTAACACAATCTAACTGGTTGGTAAAGTTATCATACGAATTGAATATTTCCAACTGAGCGAAAAATTGCCCAGGACGGGAATCGAACCCGGATACTTGGCTTACAAGGCCAATGCTTTACCTGTTAAGCTAACCGGGCAATAACCGGGTGGGATTTTTCGCTCAGATAACCTTATTGGCCATAACATCTGGTCTGTCATTTAGACAGCTCGGCAGAATAAGCCGCAGGAAATGGAACTCCATAGAACGATGGATACGTAGATATACTATTATTTTAACACAATCTAACTGATTGGTAAAGTTATCATACGAATTTAATATTTCCAACTGAGCGAAATTCCCGCTCAGTTGGAATCATTCGATTCCCGGCCTGGGCAATTTTTCGCTCAGTTGGAAATATTCAATTCGTATAAATGCTTTTAATTGCTTTCAATAAATTAACAATTTTCAAACAACGTTTCATCCTCTCTAAAAACAGAAAGAGCTGTAAGCGTTTGAATCAGATTCAAAGAGCACTGACTATATGCTTTTAATTCTCTAAAATTATCATATAATGTAAATAAAATCAAGAGAAATAAATGGATTGAAGTAAAAGAAAATTACGGGTAATTATGAACGAATTATTTTTGTAGTAGAAACAGCCAATCGACACCAATTATTTAATGCTCAAAGTCTAAATTAATCAGTTATTAAAAGTATATATAAATATTATACAGACATACAGACAATAAATACAATAAACCCAATTGGTGTGAAAAATTAAACAATTTTACTCCATTTGGGTTTATTGATTTTATTGTATCTATGTCTGTATAATATTTGTATTTCCATACATAAATGATTATTATAGTGTTCTGTATCAACCCTTAAACTTTGTACCATGAATTTAGAACACTCTGTATATTCTACTATCAGTGTTTCGAATTCAGTCGATTTTTTAATTCGAGTTTTCTAAATTCATACCCGAAATTTAAAATAGCGACATTTGCTTTATTGAATAACATGCATTCCTTACTTACTTATTTATTTAAATAAAGCAAAATTTATTATTGAAATTTTCTCGTGTGACTTCAGACTTCTAAATTACAGAATTTCTGGAAAATATTTTACCATCCAAATTAGAGAGTTAATATGGTGGACAATCACATCACTGTGTTCATTTATATTAAACTCTTTTGGGTCCATTTTTTTTTCAGTTTTTAGAAAAAAAAATATTTTTACTTTAACAACCTTAATCTTAGCTATCCATATAGATTAATTAGCGTTTAACGAATATTTCATTGACTGAAAGATAACGAATGTTGTTGTTTTGCGTACTATTCAATTCATATTTATATGACAAAAGGCTAAGGAAGAATATTTGGGGATGTTTAGAAAATATTGTATTATAATACGGGGATTTAACTTATATTACATCTTTTTAATACTGTTTGAGCTTTATTACACACGATTATTTCAGGAAAATAATTTTAATTTTAATTTTAAAGAGTGAGATACATGTTTAAAATAAAAAAATCGCAAACGGCACAAAGAGAAGCAAGCAAACAATAATAAGTATTATTATTACTAAATGCCTAAACATAAATGAAGTCATGTAGTAATTGCATAGACATATACTAACAATATCACATGTAAATAGTTGCAAAAGCATTTTTTAAATTAAGTAATTCTCCATTAAAAGACATGTACTATTAATAGCATTCCAGACCCGAAAGGGTTAAAGGGGACCGGGACACAAACATCTTTAAATTTTCTGAAAGAAAAAAATATTGCATTAAAATTTTATGTCTTTTTATGCTTAAAATGACATTTAAATCATGTTTTTATCTTAATTAGAAGAGAAAATATTATTTTTTTTTCGTTTTATTTTGTTTTCAAAATTTAGTTTTCAAACAATGGCTGTCATGGAAATGACTTCTTGTAAAACCATTTTTTTAAAAATCTAAGCATTAAAGATGTAAGGTAGAACCCGTCGAATTTCGACGAAAGATAATGCTTAGAAAGGAACTGTTTCATTGATTTATAAGAAACCTACAAAATTAGTTATAGTAAAAATGCACCTAAAAGTAACTCTAACTCTTAAACAAACGATATTTAACGTCAAATTAGCAAAATACTATTTCTATAAAACTCAGTTGTGGAAATTGTTAAAATTAAATTTTAATCGTACATGTAAGCAGTAAAAGATAATAAAGATCTGTTATTATGATAAAGGTTATGATTTAGGTTCTTATGCTAGTATTCGAAAATGAAAAAAAGCAAATTTATTCCACTTTGACTCCAACATAGAATTTATTTCCCGTGATATCTAAATCCGGCATCATTTTCATCATATCAACATTTACAAATGCCCATTTCGTATCTATATTCACCTTTTCAGAAAAAAATGGCATTTTAATTGGATCATTTGATTCAAAATTTGAAGTCTCAATGGCTATTAGCTGAAACAGATATTAAACTGTTGATACCCTATTATGTATAAATTAAATTTTCTAAATGAAATCAAAAGTCACCGGGTTTTATAATAGAAGATATTTAAATTTCCATTTTTTTTCATTTCTAATGAGGAAATGGCAACATAAAGATACAGTATTCAATTTCTTCCCCTTTTTTCCTTTGCTTTTAATAGAAATGGAGTAATCCTGTTGCCACGATTAGAAAAGCGGTATTAAAAACCACTAAAAAATTAATAATTTAAAAACAAATTAAGATACAGCTTTCAAACAAATTTCATTTAAAAGTATTTTTTTTTCTCTACACGATGGTATAAAAATTGAAAATGTACGATATTTAGAAGCATAAAAATTTGTAGTAGCAAAAATTGCAATACCGTAGTTTCATTTAAAATTTGAAAGTGTTCCCATTCGCAAAATGACGTATTCGTTACGCACAGATACGTTTGGCCTTTATAATATAGAAATGCTTCAAATTTGGAACGTGTCTTTTTTATTGTTTTACTTTAATTTTCATTCAACAAATTTGAAAAATTGTATTTAATTTTGAAAATATGACTTTTTGAAACAAAAGTTACATAATTTTTTTTTCTTCAAATTTTTAATATTTTTAAAAATGCTGAATCAAAATTAAAATTTAGATATTTTTTTTTTAATTTAAATGTAAAAAAAAAAAAAAAAAAAAAAAATGAAATTCTATCAATACTATTTTGATTTATAACGGTTTTAAATGATTCCACTTTTTAAATAATTTTTTAATAAAAAAAATGAGAAGTTTTATTATGTGATTTTGTTTACAAATAATATGGTTCACCATCACAAAATAAATTCAAAAATTTAACTCAATACATAAAAATTATTTTAAAATGTGCCCTGGACCCCCTTAAAGCGCCTTCTAATTGAAAATGTGATTAAAAAATGTAATTTATTGTTTTTTTACATTAACATTAAGGAATTATTCTTTTCTACAAAAAATAATAAATTAGATTATTTCAATTACATAAAGTAGTTTAATGGCATTTTATTTGGAAAATTCATTGTTACTTTATCACACCATTGAAATATGCATGCTTTTGTAGCGTAAACAGCCAAACGAAATAAATCATCAAATGCACATATTCAAAAGTAATCAGCATAATGCATACGATAGAAAATAGAATTTGAATGTGTAAGTACTTTTTTTTTCTTTTATTATAAATATGGACCCCCGCCTGCCTTTGAGCAGCTGAATGCACTAAATTACTTAGAATATATTAAAGGTTTTTAAGCAGCATTATATATATTTGTTGTATACTCTAAAATGAAACAAGTAAAAAATATTTGATTTATATTCAGAAAACAGTCATTACATTATTTTAAATGTCTGGAATATAAATTTGCCGTAAATAAGATCAAAAGAAATTTATTGCATCAAATTATCTCATTGAATCACATCATTTAATAGGTATGCTTTCGTGATGAAAACAGACAAAAAAATTAATCATCTAATGTATTTATTAAAGATTAATCATTGTAACACCCATACTTATCCATTTTTTAAATATTAGAGCTCTTTAAATAACGAATTTAATCCATTTTATCCATTTTCAATAGTAAAAATAAAATATTTACAACAATTAGATAAAAATAAAATGAAATATAAATCGCTTAAAAAGGGAGGGGAGAAGTAGTTGGCCAAAAACGTGACATTAAACGACAGGGGACATTAAAACCAAATCTTTAAATTTTCAGCAGATTCATATGAAAATTGGTAGAATTGTTAAATGGCAATCCAAACAGTTTAATTAAAAAAGTGGTGTTAAAATAATAACTTTTTTTTAAATATTAAAATTTTAAAATACCGAACAATTGTTGCATTTTAAAATGGCCCATGCTCATTTCTTTTGAATATAACAAGACTTTTTAGGTATTTTTCAGATTTTAGAATGAAAGTTCGCACAAATTGTAAAAGTTCACTGATCGTGTAAAAACAAAAATATTCTATAAGAATATCCTACTTTTTCGTGTGAAATAATGATAGTTTTTATATTATGTAGCAAACTTTAGCATTAAAAACTTCCTAAAAGGGAGTATTTATGCGGACTTTTATTTATTATTATATGAGGGGTATACAGTAAAAATTATAATAGAATCTGATAATTAGGAATGCGCATGAAACATTTCAATTTATATAAATGTGCAAAACTTTTAATTATGGGAAAACAGTGTTTGAAGTACGCATACATATTTAAAACTACATTTTGCAAGTTAAAATATAACACAATAATTAAAATTGTCATTTATTATACGTATGCATATATATTTAAATAAAACATTTTTGACTTTATTCATAAAAGTTGAAAAATGGATTTCTTAATGGAATTTGATTTTCACATGTGTCCAATGTTCCCTTAATTGAAATCACAAATTCTGTCATTTCAAACGACAAATAATGAGAAACAATAAACTAACTTTAATAAAATTATCGCATGCAAATTTATGATATTATCTTATTACTACCTATCCATCGTTTTCTTTTTTCATCATATCGCATATAATTTAATTGCATAATTTTAGTTTAGAATTTTTTTTTCTTTTGAAAAACAGCCAAGTAAAATATAATGCTTTCAATTACTTAAGTAGTCTAAAGATTTATAGAGATCTTTTTTCTTCATAAATACTAAAATGGAATGAGCGGTAAATAAATATTATATTCAGAAAATGCCCATTACGCAATTCAAAAATCTCTTAAATATGCATTTGCTATAAATATTGTAATAATCATGTCAACGAAATATGCTTTTGTAATGGAAGCATGCCATTTTAACCAATTATCTAATGGACAAGCTCAAAATCAATCGCTATTATATGCAAATCCATCAATTTCATAGCTTTAGATCTTTTTGTGAAAACTATTGAATTTTTTCTCCAATCAAAGCCTCGTATCTAGATAAAAATATAAAATAGACGTTTATATATGAGGGGCGCAGTCAAAGGGAAAGAGAACCTATCGATAAATAGATTCTCTAACCCGCTCTTCAAGATACTGTTGAACAGAGCACGCATTTAGTACAATGTGTGGACATATCGGTACTTCCATCTCGGTTGGCACAAATGTGTAATAACAGCTGACAGGTACTTACTCTTTTTTTTTTTAGCACTTTCCAACAAAGTTCAAAAATATTTAAGCATTCGGTTTATCTGGCCACGTTCTAACTCCCGTAAATATGCTCGGATTTTCATCCAATTGATAATTCTTATTTAGGGTTCCCTAGGTGTTTGTATATGAAGTATCTGCTATTAATAATTCATTTACAGGGCATTCAAAAGAATTCCATTACATTACGGTCTATGGGGAAAATCGCTTGCAGAGTATTTTAATTTTTTATGACATTACGCTATTGCAAATATGAAAATTATACAAATTATTGAATTTCACCACGATTACTTTGGAACATTACATTCATAGCATTTTTAATCCATTTACAGGGACACACAAAATAAATAAATTATAAAACTGTCTTGAGCAATAATTACTGGAAATGCATTTTCAATTTCGGCATACGCTTTAAAATTTATCTGTGTTTTATGTGCGTACGTAATTGTATAAATACATAGCACCTATATCTGTCGTCTGATCCGTCCGTCTGTCTGTCCGCATATAAAATAGCAGCCCAAAAACTACCCAATCGAATTATTTGAAATTTTAAATATCTATTTTTTGCAGAATTTTGTTGCGTCATTTCAAATTTTTGTAAAATTGGAGATATAGTTTAAATACAGGGACAATCAAATGTATTCCGTTACAATATGACCGATTGGATAAAATAATTTAAAGTGATTTTTAATGATGTTACACCCGTCGAAACATAATGAAATTGATATGCGTTTATGAAGAACACTAAAATATACCATTTGTATAATATGCCGCACATTTATTATTCATTTATAGGGTCACACACAATAATTCCTTTACATAATGGTATAGGCAGGAGTATTATTTGCGGCATATTTTAAATATGTTAAACTATTTTACGTATAATGCAATTTATATGCTTTGCTTAAGCTTACTATAAATTACTTCCTGTGTAATAGAAAATGCGTTTGCATATTGTTGATTTAGATATAATAGTTTAACGCATTAAACGGTGCAGTTATGTTACAATATTCTGAATTTGTTGGAAAGTGGTTCATAATCTATGCTTGAGGCATTATTTTTTATTTATTTGTAATTGAACGTAGTGAAATAATGTTCGTCCAGCTTTAGAAATGAAGGCAAGCAAATAAGAGAAGGGAAGTGTGGTTCGGTTATCGATAGCTACAGGTGTTGGAACACGTGAAATTTGCATGTCTTCTACAGTGTTGTAAGCAGAAAATTTTAACTTTTGTCTTTGCTTTATAACACACACACACACACATAAATAAAATAAAACAAAATTACAAATTAAATTTTTGTGGTGTGAATTTGAATTTTTTTAAAAAGAAAAAAATGTACCAGATGCATCAATACTGATAACTGTGCATACATCTGCTTGAGAGCAAAGGGTTGATACTAGACTTTTTTCCAGTCCCTTTTAATCAGGCTCTGATGCGCTTATACTCTGATCGTGTCATCGTATTAAACGCAAGCATCAAATTCTATTAATGTCGCTCGAATTTATTCAAAATTGAAAACAACTAATAGAAAATATCCTTTGATTAATAAATAACTATTCCTTAAAAAAAAAGAAAAAAAAATGGAATTATATTGAGAATTTTCAAGGAAATATTTTACATTAGTCTACTTAACATTTTAGCTATCCCTATATTCCGAACAACAGATTTTAACTATAAAAACAAGTAATGTGAATAACTTATTTTTATCTTCATAAACAGGGGAAGATGGAGATACTTGAGCCATTTTTTAAATTTAAATTTTTTAAAATTTTTTTATAATTTATAAGAACAAATAAAATATTGAAAATGAAAATTTGATATTTTTTCTTCAATTGAAAACCACTTTCAATTGATTTTGAACTATTTTTCTATGTCTAATAAATTTTTACTTTTTCTTTTACATCGTGGCTCAAGTATCCCCATGGAGGGGATACTTGACCCAGATGTCACATTCGCACCAGTATTTTGCAAAGAAAAAAACCGATTTGCAATATACGGAAAAAAAAAATTGCATTAAACTTTTTTCAAATAAATTTGGTCGAATTTTCTGGTGTCGTTGTGACATTTCAGAATTAAAATTATGTGGTAGAAAATTCTACCAGCAGATCTCAAAGGGTTAATCACCATACTTTCAAAATGGTACCAAAGTATGTGATTTCTTTTTTACATGTTCAGAACTATAAATATGTTACCATGTTGCCAGTTTTAGAAAGAAAAATTGACCAACTGTAGAGATAATAGGAGTGGCTCAAGTATCCCCTATGCTCAAGTATCCCTACTCTCCCCTACATTTTCAAATCTTTATTGCTCTAACGCAAAAACAAAGCATTTAATCCATTCTTATAGTTTAAAAGCTGCATATATTCTACAGTATTGTAGCCAGAAATTTTTTTACTTTTGTTTTTACTTTACTAGAGGGGCCCCGCCCCCCTGCTAGCTATGCTCGCCAACCCCCCGCGTAATCGCTTCGCGGTTCCAAATTATTGGCTACCCCTGCTTGCTGCGCTCGCCAATACCCCATGGCATGAATAAGCAGTTGCAGACCTTTCAAATGATGTGTCACAAGACTGGTGTTGTAATGAAATTAAAAATGTGCCCCCTGGGGGCCAGAGGGGGGGGTGACACACAAGACATCCATAAAATGAATAAACAGTTGGAGACCTTTCAAATGATTTGTCACACAACTGGTGTTGTAAAGAAATTAAAAATGTGACCCCCGCTGGGGAGAGCAGAGTGTGGGGGTAACACACAAGACATCCATAATATGAATAAGCAGTTGCAGACCTTTCAAATCTTGTGTAACAGGACTGGTGTTGTGAAGAAATTAAAAATGTGTCCCCCCTGGGGAGCAGAATGGGGGATAACACACAAGACATCCATTATATGAATAAGCAGTTCCAAACCTCTCAAATGATGTATCAAACGACTGGTGTTGTAAAGAAATAAAAAATTTGGCGAAATATTACAGTTATCGCCAAGTTGGCGTCACTTTTGACAACTAATTTTGGTCGCCAAATTTGGCGATATATCGCCAAGTTGGCGACAAACTTGGCGATTGTTGGCGATGGTAACCTTTCCTCTCTTTATGGTAACCCATACGGCGATGCATAGACGGAGCCCTTTCCTGATTGGTCTATTCGACTCATGGAAGGAGTGGACAATCCGGATTCGTTAGTTCCGGAAATCTTCCACATCAGCATCATTCCAGGAGTCATTCCTTTTAAGGCTAGTTTTTTTTTACTATAGAAGGAAAAAATCACGGATTTTACTCATGAATAAAATACAACAGAATTACTAATAATATTTTTGTGGTGTAAATTCGATTTTTTTAAAGGAAAAAATGTACCAGATACAATACTGATAACTATGCATACATCCGCTTGAGCGCAAAAGATTTGATACTAGACTTTTTTCCAGTCCCTCTTAATCAGGTTCTAAGGCGTTTATACTCTGCTCGTGTCATCGTATTAAACATAAGCATCAAATTTTATTGATATCGCTCGCATTTATTCAAAACTGAAAACAACTCATGGAAAATATCCTTTGATGAATAAATAACTATTACTTTAAAAAAGAATGGAATTGAGAATTTTCAAGGAAATATTTTACATTAGTCTCCTTAACATTTCAGCTATCCCTATATTCTGAAAAACAGATTTTAACTATTAAAAAAAAAGTAATGCAAATAACTTATTTTTATCTTCATAAATATATTTTTAAATCTTTCAAGAATGTCGCTTAATATCACTCTGACGCAAAAACAAAACATTTAATCTACTCTCATAGTTTAAAAACTGGAGATTTCAATGTGATGAATAATGCATAAAGAAAAATATTGCTTTCTAAAAGATGGATTTTTTTTTTCTAAAATAGAAAGGCACTTAATATTTCGAAATTTTTTCGTCAGTTATTTTTAAATAAATATATGATGAGAAATTATTTTTAAAGAAACTTGATTTTTAAAATATATTCTTTGAAGACAAAATGTTACAAATCAAATTTATAAGAGAGTAAAAACTGTTTAAATAGAGTTAGTGGCGTGTGTTTTTTAGTGCAAATGCATGTTATTTTACAGTTTATATTATTTATAAAAATTATTTTTAAAGATTTGAATTTTATAAAAGTAGCATTGCGTCTTTTATAAAGCACCAATTGCTAAAACAAACTTGTTATACAAGTTAATTTTAAAATATCGGCGTACGTAAACAAACAAAAAATCGATATTTACATATCTCGTCAAAGTTACAGGGAGCCTCAATCAAAACTGAATTTGGAAGATCATTGATAATTTTAACATATGATATCCTAAAAAAGACTGAATTTTTTAACAGCTTAAGGATAGCTTAATATTTATAAAGACCCTTAAAAAGTACTTATATTTTATTGCAGAAATTGTATACGTATAAGATTTTTAAATAAAATATGCTGGTAATCTGGACGCCAGTACAATTTACTGTTTTTGAACGGAAAAATTTCCGTAAATTGCGGAAAATATTCAATTTTTTTCGAGTTTTCTTCAGGAATTTACGGAATTTTTTCCGTTAAAAAACAGTACTGTCCGACTACTTCAACAATCCTTTGCGTATTCTCCCCTCATACAGATGGAACACAAATTCACATATTTTTATCTTTCCTGGATAAACAGTTCGTACTTGACAAAAGAGGTTCTCCATGCATGAAAGAAAATGTAATTTATAATTGTTCCAATCTACTCTATCTATATTTATATTTATAAATATTTTTTTTTTTTACATTATTTACAGAGATACCCAAAATTCTATATGCCCATAAATAGAATTATAATTTTCAACTTAATAGATCAATGAGCCGAACGGAACATAGTATATACCAAATAATTAAGATATACTTTTATTTACACCTAATACCTACACATAACCTAGAAGAAAACTCAAACTTCGTAAAAAAAATATGATTATGAATACAGAAATACAATAGCAAAATACCACTAAACCGAAATATAAAAGAATATCAGAGGAATATGAATGCATTTTAATAAACTTAATATCTCTTAATCAATAGTAATTATAATTTTTTTTTTTTATCAAAACCCTCTAATAATTACAGAAACATTATATATATATGTTTCTTAATAGTACAATAATTATAATTTATTTATCTATTTTAAATGTCCAATTTTTGAACCTATCTGATACGTATCGTGGATCCATCGGTCGAAGATCGTATGTCGATTTCTGACTGTCGATATGAGTATTTGCTATCCCATTCGGAGAATAGACAATTGTATCTTCCGAATTCTCGGATAGACTTGGTGAGTCAATTATGGGCTCTGTATTATGGGTGTTAATATCCTCATTTATATTGTCCAAATGAATTGTTGGACTTGGAGCGGGATTAGTTTCTATCTTATCATTGTTTATTGAGTTATGACGGGGCGTCTGCTCTAAGGGTGACCATAAAAAGGGATTGTACGCATATTGAGAATTATCTTCGAATACAGCATGTGGAGTAGTTTTTTTAGTTTGGTTATGAATATCCTGTATGTCTAATTTTACTTTCTTTTGTAATAAATTTTGAAAAAGGTCAAGTTTTTCTTTTCTTTGCACATAGGGAATTAGGCGATCAGCGTGAACCTTAATTTCTTTGGCATTGTGATTCATGGGATCTATTATTGAATAGTCCACTAAATTATGTTTTTTAACTATTTTAAAAACACCAGTGCATGTACGTCTCTTTGTGGTATGTTCAAATCGATCGCAATCTCTGTTATGCAGAAAAACAAGTTGACCGGGCTCGAAATTTCGATATTTTGCTTTCTGGTGCTGATAATTTTCCCGTTTTTCAGCAGACTCAAGTAGACTTTTCTTGACTTTTTCGTTAGCATACTGTAATTGGCGCGCTTTACGGGCTACGAAATCCTGATATGGGACATATTCTATTCCACGCGGTTCGCTTATTAAATCAGTTGGTAAATTTTGATCATAACCAAATTGCAAAAAGGCTGGTTTTAGATTAGTTGTTGAATGTATGCTGTTATTATATATTAACGCATAAAAATCAATGAAATCATCCCACTGAGCTGTCTCCTCCGCAAATATAGCAAGGGATTTTTTTATATTTTGATTAATTTTTTCAGCTGAACCATTTGAAGTGGGATGTTGAGCAGTTGTCATTAATTTAATCACTCCAAATTTCTTACAAAGAATTTTAAATACATCACTCGTAAAGCAAGTGGCTCGATCAGTCAAATATTTTTCGGGAATTCCGAATGTGCACAAATAATTTAATAAGCATTGAGCTGAATTAAGTGTTGTAGTACTGGGGACAGCATATAATTTTATAAATTTAGAAAAATGATCAACGAAAGTTAAAATGTATTTATTGCCCCTATCTGTAGTATTAAACGGCCCTATATAATCTCCACTGATATATTGATTAACTTTAGACGGTATATAATGTCTTTGAATCGGAATTGGCGGAAACTTATTTATTGATTTAAAAGATGTACATTGTTTGCATGATTGAACAAAATGTTTTGTATCACTAAATAAGTTCTCCCAAAAATACTTTTCCCGAATCGCATTATATGTTTTCAACACGCCAAAATGAGAAATATGCTTTGCTGTAAGTATATGTGGTTTGTATATATCAGGGATAACTACTTGTTCAACATTTCTATTTTTTCTATTAATTGGAATGCAACCCTTATGTAATAATAATCCATCCCGTATAAAATAATCCATGTATTTATGTGAACCCTGCTTAGCTGAATTTTCTAATATGCAAATAATTTCTGAAAGTCTCTTATCGTTACGTTGTGCTGCTTTCACTTCTGCAATAGTAGGGAGGTCTATTTGCAAAGCATTTACCCCTACTAAATTTGTACTTTCAACTGTTTGTGTATCATGCTCATCCTTGACATATTGAATAATGTATGCTTCCTGATTAAGTACAGTTTCAGGTGATACGCGTATGATTCTAGAATCATCCATTAAGTACCAATTATTATAGGAGTCTCTGACATAACAGTAATAGTGACCTGCATGCATAGAGTTTCCGGAATGGACTATAACAGTGGTTAATTTATACCATAATGGTCTCTTATTCCTCTCATTGACTTTACAAATGCTAAGATTAAGATTTTCTGGGTAGGAAATGAAATTTGTCAATTTTTTTTCACTTCTTTGAGAGAACTCGAATCTTTTAAAATGGAACGTAATTATATCTGGGTACTTAAATATCGACAAATCCTTAACTGCTTTAGAATAAGTTCTGCAATTATAGCATCGATATTCTTCCCCTAGAAATTCAATTTTACTAAATTCCTCTAACGCCTTTTCGAGAGTTGAAACGCCCTGCTTAATTTCTAGCGAAATATCTGCAAAGGGTTCAAATGTGATACTTTTCTTTCCGCATCTCAGACATTCTATCTGACTTCGAAAAGTACCTTCAAACATATTTCTAATTTTGTTAATGTTGTTATTTAGGTTATTTCCTTTGCTTATATCCGTATGATTTAAACTGTCCTGCTGTAATCGATTTATAAGCTGCTGAAGAAATTCGTGAGCATCTTCTTGATTATAAATTCGAAACTGGCTCCCGATATCACCAAGATGCTGATGAAATTCGAGCGGTTTTACAATTTGCCCTGATTTTCCAATCACGGAATCTAAGTGTCTCTTAAACATACATATAGTGCAATTAATTTTATTTCTACAATTTGACATAGTATTAGAAAAATAATAAAACAATGGTTTTAAATATGATAAACTTTGCAAAATTACATTCATAAAACACGAATTTCCTAAATTTTCTAGGCCTGCTCCAATTTTAAGATCTGTACATTGTTTCATATGCTCATCGTCTATAATTTTATTTCCTTCCACTAATTTTTCAGAAATTAAGCTTGCGTTATTATTGTTGCAAATTTCATTTTCGCTTAATTTAGCAGATTTATTTTCTAGAGGTTGCCTGTTTTCTGTGATTTTATTAGAATTATTTGAATTATTTGTTGAATTTATTGAATTGTCAAAGAAATCACGCGAAAGTATATCTGCAACAATGTTTTCTTCAGATTTTATCAAATCGAATGTATAATTATAATCGCTTAAGAATGCGAACCATCTCGCGACACGATCACCTGGTGATTCAAGTTTTGACATTTGAGTCAGCGCCTTATTGTCACATTTGATAATAAAATGCCGACCATATAGGTAATGTTTGAAGCACTTAATTGATTGAATAATTGCTAATAATTCCTTTTCGACTATTGGATATTTTAATTGCGTAGGATTTAGTTTTTTTGAAAAATAAGCAATGGGTCTAATGATTTGATTTTCATCTAGTTGTCCTAACATTGAACCCAAAGCATGATTGGAACTGTCTGTCGATAGAATGAATTCCTTTTCATAATCAGGATGAATAAGTATCGGTGGTTTTGAAAGTTTATCTTTCAATATATCAAATGAATTTTGCGCCTCATCAGTCCAACGGAACTTGGCATTCTTTCTAGTTAAGTTAGTTAATGGAGTTGATATTTCTGAAAAATTTTTAATGAATTTTCTATAGTAGCCAACTAGTCCAACGAATCTTCGTATTTTTTTTACAGTAGTTGGGACGGGAAACTCTTTTATTTTTATAACATTGTATTCTAATGGACGAATTCCTTGTTCACTTAAACGATGCCCTAAAAATTCAATTTCAGGTAGAAAAAAGGAACATTTTTCAGGATTTATTGTTAATCCAAAAGTTCGAAATCTCTCGAAAAGTTGTCTTAATTTATCTAACATCTGGTCAACATCTTTACTTCCGATTGCGTAATCATCAATAAAATTTGAAATTTTTAACTCAGATAATGGCGCAAGTATTTGGTCAGCTAATTGACACATAGTTTCACTCGAGGCATTTAATCCTTGTGGCATACATACAAATCGAAAGTTACCTTTAGGACTGCTAAACGTAGTAATATCCCTATCTTCTGGTTTCAAGGGGATTTGCCAAAAACTGGAACTGAGATCTAAAGTGGTGAAAATTTTATTTCCTCTTAATTTATCTAACAGATGTTGTGTAACTGGTAATTTATATCTCGGATATTTGAGATTTGCATTAACTTCGCGGTAATCTACAACTAAACGATATTTTTGCTTGAGTGGATCCCCTGATAAATTTTTCTTTTTAACTATAACTAATGGAGAACTAATATGGGAATTTGATCGTTCTATAATATTGGCTTCCTCTAATTGTGTCAATTGACGCCTAACTTCATTTTTTAAAGCGTGTGGTACCCGATTTGGTCTCTCTGAATTTATTTTATCCACATCAACTATTAAGTTAGGTTGAATTGCCTCAGTTCTACCAATAGTAAATAAACGTTTACTGAAAATGTCTGCGTACTCCATTAATAAGTTTGATAATTTAGCCTTTGTTTGTGTGTCTAGATGTGATAAGTTAAAATCAGTTATTTTTAGCTCATCGCGCCTGAGTTTTTTTATCATTTCTATATCTCTGCTATCAAATTCTGAGCTAATTGTACCTACACGCGTGTTTTTATTGAAAGGGACAGGTTTCGATGATAAATTAGAGACCCTTACGGACAAACGCATGTCATTGTTTACTGTGCATAAATTGTTAACAAATTTTATGTTTGGGTTTCTTAAACATGAAAAGAATTTAACAACAGCTCCTTTATCTGTTGGTCGATCTAACAATAAGTCAATATCTTTAGATTCTCCAGGCTCTAAAGTAAATTTCTTCTTTATGTAAGCATAAATAGTGGTATTTGAAATTACTGGATCTGATCGTGCATCACGAATTCGTGAAATAGAATTTCCTGATTTTAAAGTATCATTAATAAAAGAAATTTCATACTCTCCTGATTTTAATAAGTCATAACCTAAAATTGAACTATAATAATTAGACAGAGGGTGTTTAACGATGTAAAATTTGTGAAATAAATTTTTATTTCCTATTTGAATTGGCAAAGAAACACAATTAGTAATTGTTAAACTATCACCAGTTATGGATTTAATTTGGGCATCTATTTTTAAATATTTAATACGTTTATCTTCTTTGAATGATTTAAAGATACTTTCTTCTAGAAGACAAATACTAGAGCCACTATCAATAAGACTTGTAATTACATTTCCTAATATTTTTATTTCTGTTACAGGTAGTGTATGCTTAGAAATAAACTTCGTATCAAATAATTGTGTGTTAACATTTTCTTCACGATATTTTTTTGGTCCTTTATCATATAGGGGACTATCTGTTTGTGGACCAAATTCGGCGCGACGCCCCCTCAAGCATTTTCCGAATTCTGCTGATTTCCGTAACGTCTTGACCGATAAGAATTAGGTGTTTTCCCCCTAAAAGCGCTGCGGGAGTTTCTTTGAAAATGATATCCTCTTCCCCGATAACTTTCTCTGTTAGAAGGATTATAGTAACAGTCGTTCGATACGTGTGATGTTTTGGAGCAGAAATTGCATGGAGGTAAATTCCTCGAGTTAAAGTTTCTGCTCTGTCTATTATAATTATAATCATTATTGTAATTTGAATTTTTTGTGTAAGGAGGTCTCATATTATATTCTGCCGCTGTTTGTTGATGTTGATCGTATTGCTTGGATTTTTGCGATTCAAGTTTTAAATTCTCAATTTCCTTACTTAACGAATTAACCATTTCCCTAGTTTGGAATGCATGCGCTTCAATTAATGCTTTGATTTGATCCGTAGCTACATCTTTATTTATATTATTTATGGTAGGATCGGAATCTGTATCGAAAGAAGATAATTCGTTGGCTTGAAGCATTTGAACAAAATTTACAGCCTCGTCGAAATTTTTGGGATCTTTGAGTATTACAGAATGTTTATAATTTGCTGACAGTCCTTCTATAAATTTAGCTAATTTAGTTTGTTCCACAATAGCTTTTATTCCGTCATTAGATAAATCTGGATGATTAAAGAAATTTTGTGTCGCTACAGCGACTCTCGCAGCGTACACTTTTACAAGTTCACGGGGCAGCATTTTGCAATTTGAAAATTGGCGCTGTCTAGCCGCTAAGCTAAACTGTGTGTCAAAGTAGGCTAGAAACTTTGATTTAAATTGTTCATAATCTTTCTCTAAATTTAAATCAGGAGAATTTATGACATTTGTGAGTGCCTCCCCGCGCAAACGTGAACGTAAAATCAGGAGTTTTTCTTCATTAGAGCAATTTGCAATATTTGTTGTCTCTTCTAGAGTTTCTATAAAAAATTTAGGGGTTATGGCGGTCATGTTATCGAACTGGGGAATAAGGGCCTGGAACCCAGCGAGTTTTCGTATTTTCGCGTCCGCCTGCGCTCCATTATCTTCGCTGTCAGACATTTTCAAAATTTATAAATAAGCACTTTATTGACGAAAAGTAAAACAACTAATTAATGAATATTCGCTAACATGTAATCATAACCGGTATTCTTATAGAAATAATTAAAACATAGTAATATCTGACTCCAAATATCAATAAATAACAAATATTAGAAATTAGTAGATAAAGGACAATAATGTAAGAAAATAATAGAAAAATATAGATAATAAAGTAACATAAATAGTGAAAGAAAGAAACCATGTATAATTGATATATATATATATATATATATTTTTTTTTTAAAAAAATATGAAAATGTTAAAATTAGTTTGTTTTGTTTAAGTACATTATTATCAAAATCGTTTTTAGCATCAATTGCATTAGTTGTTTCATATCTCTTATGACCAAGAAATATCGCGACAGCCCCATCAATACAAGATAAAATATCTCTAAAATTATACACAAAAATTCACAATAATGAAATTTCCATCAAATAATTTCATAAAAAGCCTTAAAAGTTGAACATATTTTTTTCATTCATTATTGACCCTACTTGTAACTGGGCCTTAAATTATAATAATAATATAAATATTACACTTGTTATTTATCATTTTAATAGATTTTAATAGATACAGGCATTATAAATATAAATATCAATACTTTTAATTATTTCAATTCAATTATTACTAACAATTACAGGCATCCTTATTTATATTAAATAATTTACATTGGCCGAAGTAAATAAATATCTTAACACCTAAAGGTATTATCCTGGTCACGGCACCATTGTCCGACTACTTGTAACTTTACTTTACTTTCTTTGTTTACATTAAGATTCCCAGGCTCTAGAGTCGGATGTTTTAGAAGACATAAAGTCTACAAACATAAGGTAATAACGACATTTTATTTATGGTTAAAATCATGATAAATACATTGTAAATCTTCCAATAGATTTATTGTGATTATAATTAATAATATAATACAGGATTTTAAAGGATGCCTAATATGATAAGGTTGCTCAAAAACTCAGGAAGGAACCCACTCACCTCTTAGATATACTAGGAACGTCATCGTCGGGCGTCAAGCACATCCCCATACCGGTGCTCATATCCCCACCATCAACTTATTCTTTGTCCCAGAGAGAGCACCAAAACAAAACCCACAGTCATGAAAGACTATTCTAATCTGTCCTTCCTTCCTCTTTCTCTCGACATCCCATTTTACTAACTTCTCCCTGCCTGAAAATCCCTCCTAAAAATCTTATCCTCCTATAAAATTTCTCTCTCTTGCATATCATTATAATTTTTCAAGTAACGCGTTTTTCCATATGCAGGTGGTCTGAAAACAAATCCAAGTAAACAGCTAAAACCCCTTTTACGATGTAATGTGAGAATCGTGTTACCGAATGCGACATTTTTTGGCTAACATGTTAATCCCACTACTAAATTTGCAGACATTCAAATACCACAGTGGACATATTTATTTCTTTGAACTCCCATCTGCGCGAAGATTCTTACTCTTGTTTACTGGAAATTCAATCTTTTCCAGTCTAACTTATAAACATTTTTGACAAATTTATTGGCTAACTGACTGTTTAGCCAGAATTCACTAGCCCCTTGCAAAACACCCCGTTTCACAAAAGTCGTTAAATCGTGGAAATTCTATCCTTTTGACGAATTCCCGCATGCACGTGCACCTCAAACTATCTTGTGTGGTCTAACATCCTGCATTCTTATATAATGTGTCTTTTATTTTTTTACTGTACTGTACTACTACAGCGAGCCGCGAAAAATGTGTCGGGTTTATCTCGACAGTACGTTGTACTGGCGTCCAGATTACCAGTAATACTTTCATAAAATCGTCAGTTTTTTTTTTTTACAGTGTAGAAGAATTAATTAAATTTGAATTTACAAGGACTTTGTGGAATTTTTATAACCCCACTCAAATCTTTTATTTTTAATTATTTTCTTAGTATTTTGTAGAATTATAAAATGTACAACTATGATGTTCTTAGAATATAAATATAGAAATATTTCCAAATAGAAAATTCCCCATCCCCCTCTGTCAGAGCCAAAAAAGCTAAAAAATGCAATGGCAATTTTTTTTTCTTTTTTGATGTGTGTATGTGTGTGTATGTATGTAACCAATAAGGCTTTATGGAACAAGATAAAGTAATGCATCTGTAACTCATTCTAAACAATATTACAACTAACTGACGTATTAAAAGAATTTTATAACAAGTTACTTTAATGGTACTTATAAGTATCTTCGGTAGATACAGGGTTAAACAACGCGTACATGACACTGATTTATTGTTTGAATTTAAAGCATCAAAAGTTAAATATTTGTACTCGAAAATTGTGATTTTACATTTACTTCCAAAATTATTTTATAAGTTTTGTATCTTAAAAGGTCTCATTCATTTCTTATCCTTATGATATTTTGTTGGAATATACTTCGAATGTGAAAATTCATTTTAAGAAAAAAAGTATCGACTTTATTATTTTTTGCAAAAAGAAGGATGACGAATCCCCTTAAAAAATATTATATAAACCTTAGTCATTGTGGCGTAAAAATAAAATGCACCAAATAAAATGTTTTCCATTCTTTTCTTTTTCTTTTTCTTTTTTTTTTTTTTTTACAGAAATCTGATATAATAGTTTAGCAAAATAATTCAAATAAATAACTGATAATATTTTTAAGATAAAATGAAAATGTCAAAAACATAAAATCACAACTAAAAACAACTTTCGAAAATTTCATCTACAGTAAAGAAATATTTATCAAGTTCACTGAAAAATATTTTATCTTAATCTTAGATTGTAAGTGAAAGGATACACACAAAACAACATAATTTATATTTCACAAATACTAAACATGAAAGTTTTATTACACAGTAATATTTAAGAACATAAACCACAAAGGCCAGTGTTAGAAAGATGCTATCGCTGGCACCATTCCAGGGTCTCTGAAGTTTGTATAAGTTGCTAGTGTTTGCACCACAACAGATCCAGACAATGTAATCTTCTTCACCAAATACTTTAATACTTTATGCTCTCAGAAGCATACGGCTTCGAATTTCTATATATCAGTTGCCAGCATTTGAATTTTTAATCTATTTTTGACACTCTGGTTAGTAATAATATATTAGATTCACGCAGGTGAAGAACAGTATTTTTTCTTTCTTTTTTTTTTTTTTTTTTTTTTTTGGACATTCTCTTAAGAACATCAGTCAGCAAGACAGATGCCAAAAGATGTTATCGTTCGTGTGAACACTGTCAGTAGATCATTTATTTCAGTGCGATTTATATACTTATTCATTTATTTATTTTTTGTTCAGATAACTAAATAGAAACAGAGAGAACAACAGATAAAACAGCTGTAAAACTATAGGTCGTGGGCTCCCAGACTAATGTATTTAAATACCATAAATCAAAAATTCAAATTTTTCAGTACCGCCACTGTAAAAGAAAAACTATAGGTCGTGGATTCCCAGACTAATCGTCAAGTGAGAATTATAAGGTTCTATCTGTGTTTTTGAAAAAATTGTCTTATCGATATAGAAATAATCTATTTGTATCTATAAAGGCATTTCTGGATTAAAATAATGTCATAATATAATTGGGTTATCCCGTCGGCCAAAAAATTATCACCAATCTATAAGATTAAATGCCAATAATGGATGATCGTGAATGTTATATTCAATGACATTAAATATGATTTACGTGTTTAAAATGCCATTAAGGGATTTTTATTTCGACATTTTATTTGTATTTTTATTAATATTCTATTAATTATTTTTTTTTTGTTATTTAAAATAAAAATTATGTCAATATGTATAATTTGGCTACTAGGACTTCCCTCAGAGGGATTAGTCTGAGCGATATTGCTGAGAATACACATTTAATAACTTGCGATAAGTAAAGAAAATGAGATGTTACCTTTAATTGGTCATTCATTGTGATAAAATATAATGATGAAAATAAGCATATCGAATCGTAGAACTACAAAATCTTGTTGCATATACTATTTTTATAAAAGAAAAGCAAACCATACATGGATATAAAATTGGAAATATGCAAAATGTTAAAAGTAATACAGAAAATAAAACACCAAATTTTCCTTTATTGTAAATATAGCTCTTTGAAATGATGTCATGAGCATAAACAGAAACGTCGCACCGATTTGAGAAACTATAAATAACATAAACTATTATGTTTGAAGAGAAATGGAGTGTATTTTATATGGTGTGAAATCCGTCCGAATAGTTTATAATGTTGAATATCTGTTTTCCACTGATACAATGAGGTTGTCGATAAGAGTTAAGGAATCCTTTTTTAAAAATTTGTCCTAAACGAGCACTTACATCTTATAAGTTACTGTGATGCCAAAGTTATAGTTTCTGACCCCAACAGTATCCTAGAAATTGCATTGGGTTTAAAACTTTTTCTAGAAAAAAAATGTTTAATATGTGAAATTAAATTGTCGAATGTTTTAGAAATCGTTCATAACGAGAATATTATATCTTAAAAGTTGCCACCGAAAAAAAAAAAGATTTTAAATTTTTAGTCATATTAACATCAAAGAATTCTCAATTTTAGAACTTCTTTTGCTCGTGCATTGATGGTGATTATTGTTCCTACGCAAAATATAGTATATTTTGCAGCAAAGATGGTTACCAACATTTTTTGCCCACATTATTTTTTAAATCGGCTAGGTACTCCCAATGCTAATGAAAAACACACAAACGTTAATGCTTTATAGCATAGAAATACAGAATCAAAAGCTATTTATCTCCTATTATATACACATAAACAGGGGTGGGGAAATACATCATTTTGCTCGTCAGTGGCGAGTGCATTTTTAGTTTTTGAAAAACTGTAGGCAATAGGCACATTATCAGAAACACTTTTTTAATCTAGATATTTTAACTTTCCAAATTATTACAGTGTAAGTATGGTACTAAGTTCTATCTAATATTAATCTTACCTTTGTTACATATATTTCTTAATATTATACAAAAAAGAATTATGAAAATGCATTGTAGTAATAGTAATTTTTTCTGTAATCGCGTGCGATTTTGTCATAACTATATTCAACTGCGTGTGTTGCATCTTGCGGGCTGGCGAAATAAATCCTTGGCTGGTAAGAATTTGGAAAATTTCCCCACCCCTGCACATGAATTATCTAATTAGTGCTAGCAGATGAATTTTTATATATACATAGATCAATATAATGCTTCATTATTCTTTTATTAATATTTCTTAGTATTCATTTTTCATTTATTTGTATTACTCAGTAAAAAACTCACTTTCTTAAGCCCGAATTACGTCAAACTTTTTATAAAAGCGCCTAAGTCCATATAACAGCGAAGTATTGTGAAGAGTATTAAATACAAGGTAGTAAGACACTTAGCCAAACGCAGGTAATAAATCGCCAAATATTGTTCTTTTCGCCCTCTCTCGAAATGCATTTTTTCCGTACATTTAAAAAACACGATTTTGAGTCATCTTACTTAAAATTCAACTAAATAAATAAGAGGAAGCAATAATAGCATAAGTTAAAACATTTTATTTCAGCATCAAGGAATTGTATCGTAGTTACACATGTGGAAAAAAGCTGCTTTTGGCCAAAAAACGTTGTCTTCACTAAATTTGAATCCGATTGAAAAAAGTACCGTGATTAATTAAAATGTTATAGGCAGAGCTGCCAAGTATCCGGCAGTTTGGATACCGGTATTTTAATGCAGAAAATGTTTTATCAAATTGGAACATTTAAAAAATAACTTTTCCTATAAGAAAATTTTGCTATGCAATAAGCGGGGGCTTGGCATCTCTGTATAGGAATATTTCATAATCTACTTTTTAACCTTAAAAAAAGCAACGACTATTTTTCGGGTACAAAAAGTATTGCTAATTGTTCCATTTTGCATACAAAGTACTGATTGTAATATTGATACATCTATGGTGATAAATTTTCAATATTTTTTCAAATCCCATTTATTTCATTAAAAATATAAATCTTTTATTCATTTAGTTAAAATAAATGTTTTTTAACTAAATTCATAATACTTTTGAAATATCACTTTTCATTGAAATATTCATACTTAATCCATAACGTACATAATATATGACTCTGTTATTACATAAGTCACCTTTTTATTATCATAAAAATTATGTTTTTACTGATTTTTATTAACTCAATAGGAAAAATTTTGTGTTTTGAGCAATAGATGTCCGCATTTCCTGTTATTTATTTATTTTAACAAAATTCTTTGTATTTAGAAGATTTTTTATTTAAATAGGAAATGCAGATGTCGCTGTTAATAAAGAAGAAAATTACAAAAAAGGGGTACAAAACGAGTAGACACATACTATCAAATATGGAAAAACGACGAATCCCAAAAAGACGTCGTATGAAATATCATCTTTTAAAGCAAAAAATTGAGGTCTGATTATCGAGCCTACTTATTACAAAATGTGCATTACATTAAAAAAAATGCTGCAAATAGTGATAATTTTTTCTTTTGTGCAGTTTTGGCTTCGAAAGGTGCGCTAAGTCGCAAAAAGATATAAGCGCCTTTGAAAACACACCTGGTAAACTTTCATGCTCAGTTTTACAAATAAATATGGCACATATATGCCCTATATAGTATACACCGAGGTACCTAATTGGTGCCAAAATGGCGTTTAGTTGCCTAAGATGCTGGTTATCATATAAATGTTATAATAAATTGTTTGTTCTAAAAATATTATCATTTATTGATTGTTATATCTTTTTTAATAACAGGAAATGTTTCATTTATTCTTTTTTTTCATTTTGAAATAAATATATAACGTGTTCTTATAGCATGCTATATGCATCTGGTAATCAAAACGATGTTTTCGTTTAATTGGCATAAAAAATCTCGCCAAACCCGGTGCTTATATCTCTAGTATACTATCTCAAGTATTTTATTTATGTATACTATAATTGTTTTTACATACCACTTAATTCTTCTGGTATATAGAAATAGGTAAGTGGCTCCTTTATGCAGTATAAATTGTATAAAACTTTAAAAAATAGCCCCGTTGCCCCTTTTTGGATCGAATTAAAAAAAAAATCAATGTCTAATTCCAGTATTGCTCCCAGGCATGCATACATACTCCATATTTCAAAGTTGTATGCCAACAGGAAACGGATGAAAAATGGGAAAAAATGTCACATATGCACCAGTGTACATAATTGGCGTCAAAATGGCATTATTTTACCTGAGATGCTAACCCGGCTTTATTTATCTATTATTTGTTTATTTACTCATTAAAATGTTTATTTACTTTCACTTCCTTCTTTTAATTATATAAAATATTTCTTTTTATAGTTATTAATTATTATTATTATTTTATTTACTGTAAGTTCTTTTTGAAAATAGAAAATAATTTAAAAATGTGTATGTAAGCGTTATTTGAAAAGGGAGTTTTCGCCAAATGGGCTTTGAAAAAAATTGCGCCAAATCTGATGCGCTTGTGGTATCCGTGCCGAAAAATTAGTGACCAGAATTGACTTCCATACACAAACAAAATATAAGTTAAAAGAAAACATGCAATGAAAATAAATATAAAGGGAAAATGATGTCATAAAAGAAACTTTTTATTTAAAAACGTAATTGTTTCTAATTTTCACACGCGAAATATGTAAAACATTCTTTTAGCGATCAAAAAGTGCTGTTAAGAGATTATCACAAAATCTCAAAATCAAAGTTTTTATGACATTTTTTAATATAAAACAATAACAGTTTTATTTTCCTGCATGATTAAATTTTAAAATGTTTTATTGCATTCAATATTTCTGAGTGCGAAAATGATTACTATTTACTCCATGTACTGATTCGGTTATCTACGAAAATGTCCAGCCGGTGAAAATCACGCTCACCAAATTTCTGTGACGTATGCACATAAATTGTGCTTTTTTATCAGTTTTTTTAATATAACTTTTAAACTATTTGGAATTAATTTTTAAAAGTAGGTGCATTCACCAGATTACCTTCATAGGTACCTATCGGTACAAACAGAATCAAAATCCGACAAGTACTTTTTGAGATTTGCTTGACGAAAGAATTTTTTTGAATTTTAATATCGTTACGTATCTCTGAGTATAAAGACTTCGCTTCGCTCAGACAATTAGTTTGGCGATTTGTATAATTTGGCAAAATTGGTCGACGGGATAACATAGTAGTACCTATAATTGTAACGCCATATATAAATTATATATAACATCATTTTGATGCGAAAATGCCTTCCTAGATACAAATAGAGCCTCCCTATATCGATAAGTCATTTTTTTCAAAAACACAGATAGAACCTTTATTTAGATTATTTTATGTACATTTAAATAAATAATAATTAAAAAAAAACATCATGATTATAATTTAATAGAAAACCCATTCATCGAAATATCATATCAGAAAAAAACTAAAACATCGCGTGAATCGGAAAATAATATTGATATTATATAAACTAGTACACCGAACCCGGTGTTCCCGGGTCACAAAGTAAAGGTGAAAAACTGTTTTAAAATTTAAAATTGGAAAGTCTAATAAATTTTTTCTGCGTAATAGGTTTTTAAGCTGCCAACTAATTCCAAACAGCAATTTTACACGAAACATATTATTTATGTAATCATATACAGCTTTAAAAATTATTGGTACTTCCGTATTAGACGCAAGATAGAAGTTATTAGCCAAAGATTTCGCCAAAGAATAAAATTGCATTCTCAATTTTTAAAAACAACTAAGAAATTATGACACCCAGATATTCTTTAAAATACATTTTTGTAAAGGTTAATTGATGTATCTTTTGTAAAGTAATTTTACAACGAACTAAAAGTCATTAAATTCATAGATAAAAACGAAATAAAACCAACAACATTCACCGTGTTTTATAGGCGACGATATATTGAATTAAAAGGTTTTAATTACTATTTTTTTCAGTTGCTTTTAAAAAATGACAACTAAAATATACAGTGATCTGTTTTTTCCATGGAGAAAAGAGATAGATGGAGGTGCAGTATGCAATTAAAACGGTTTGATGGGCGTTATTCTTCCAATTTTAGTCTATCATTCGGTCCAAACAAAACAATTACGTGGAACAGAGACCGAATTTTTTAACCTCATTTTTTCTCTAAATGAAAAAGATCTGATTATATTTTAGCATTATAAAAAAGAATTTTATTGTATTATGAATTAAAATTGCATCACTAAAAGTTTTTCTTTTTTGTGAAAGCACGCGGTTGTGTTTGATGCAATGCAGAGAATTTTAGGGTTACATCTTTGGCGTCACTTCCTGCCACTAAACTGCATCGCTATTATTTTTTTCTTTTTTACTCTATGGCTATTTTTCCTTTCTTTCCCACATAAATGCGATATTCAAGTTGCCACCATTAGAGAAATTGAACCAAAAACTACAAAAAAATTAATATCTCAAAAACAAATTGAGATACAGTTTTCTAACAAATGGCATTTAAAAGTGCATTTTTTTCATTAAACGATGGTATAAAGATTGAAAACGTGCAATGTCTAGAAGTTTAAAAATTTACAATAGCGAAAATTGCAAAACCGAAATTTCATCGGAAAATGTTGCCATTCAAAACATGACGTATGCGTTACGCACAGATACTTTTGGCCTTTATAGATATAGATGACTGTTTTATTGTGGCACAAAAATAAAATTCACCAAAAAAATATTTTTCATTCTTGGTTTTTTATTAGCTCTCAGGCTATCATAGCCTGAGAGCTTATGTGCCCGTCCGTTCTGTATGTACGTGCATAACGCGATAACTCATGATAAAAATATCCGATCTACATAAAATTTTGTATATGAGTATATCTCGATAAGGCGCTTCCCTGATTAGTTTTTGGCGTTCATTCGATTTGTATAACAGGGGAGACGGGGGGTCGTGACCCTCCTTTTAATTGATATACATGAGTTTTTCATGCAGAATTATCAGTTTTAGATGTAGGATGATTCTGGTTGGGTGCCTCCGTGATTGGTATTAGGTTTTCATTGAATAAGTATATACAGAGGGAACGGGGGCTCTAATGCCCCTCTCTTTAATTTATATAAATGGGTTTTTCTTGCAGAATTATCAGATTTCGTTCAAATCTCTAAATAGTTTTGGAAGTTTAATAGTTAAGTAAAAAAAAGGGGGATAACTCCTCTTAAATGTGATTTTATTAAGAATTTTCCGATTTGTTCTGAATTTTGGATATAGATTTTTTATATGATAAAGTATAACCCTGATTAGTTTAGGGGGTTCAATATTTAAATATAAAAGGGGAAAGGGAAGTTGTCCCCCCCCTTAATTTTTATCTAATTAAGGCTGTAATGTACAAATAGTATGCGTAGCTTGTGAGCTCAATGCCATCAGTTTAACTGGTCAGTATTCTTTTTATTTTTTATTTCACAAAAATATGATTTAATAGTTTAACCAAATAATTCAAATAAATAACATAATATTTTCAAGATCAAATAAAAATATCAAAAACATAAAATCACAACTAAAAAAGACTTTCGAAAATTTCATCTACAGTAAAGAAATATTTACCAAGTTTCACTGAAAAATATTTTATCTTAATCTTAGATTGTAAGTGAAAGGATGCACACAAAACAACATAATTTATATTTCACAAATACTAAACATGAAAGTTTTATTATACAGTAATATTTTAAGAACATGAACCACAAAGGCCAGTGTTAAAAAGATGCCATCGCTGGCACCATTCCAGGCTCTCTGACATTTCTATAAGTTGCTAGTGTTTGCACTACAACAGATCCAGACAATGTAATCTTCTTTACAAAATACCTTTAATACTTTATGCACTCAGAAGCATACGGCTTCGAATTTCTATACCAATTGCCAGCATTTGAAATTTTAATGTATTTTTGACACCCTGGTTGGAAATATTAGATTCACGCAGGTGAAGAACAGTACTTTTCTTTCTTTCTTTCTTTTTTTTTTTTTGGATATTCTCTCAAGAACGTCAGTCAGCAAAACAGATGCCAAAAGATGTTATCGTTCGTGCGAACACTGTCAGTAGATCATTTATTTCAGTGCAATTTATATATATATATATTTATTTATTTGTTGTTCAGATTCAGATAGCAAAATAGAAACAGAGAGAACAACAGCTAAAACAGCTACAAAACTATAGGTCCTGGGTTCCCAGACTAATGTACTTAAATACCATAAAGCAAAAATTTACATTTTTCAGTACCGCCACTATAAAAGAAAATTTTAAGAGGGTTTCTACTATGCGTTTGCACATGTTTCTATATATAAATGAATATTTAGATTATTTTATGTACAGTTAAATAAAAAAAAATTATGATTATAATTTAATACAAAACTCATTCATCGAAATATCATACCATAAAAAGTCTAAAACATCGCGTCGATCGGAAAATAATATTGAAATTTTATAAATATACAGATGATTGTTTTATTGTGGCACAAAATTAAAATTTACCAAGAAAAATATTTTTCATTCTTGGTTTTTTATCTTTTATTTCACAGAAATATGATTTAGTAGTTTAACAAAATAATTCAAATAAATAACGATAATATTTTCAAGATCAAATGAAAATATCAAAAACATAAAATCACAACTAAAAAAGACTTTTGAAAATTTCATCTACAGTAAAGAAATATTTATCAAGTTCACTGAAAAATATTTTATCTTAATCTTAGATTGTAAGTGAAAGGATACACACAAAACAACATAATTTATATTTCACAAATACTACACATGAAAGTTTTATTACACAGTAATATTTAAAGAACATGAACCACAAAAGGCCAGTGTTAAAAAGATGCTATCCCTGGCACCATTCCAGACTGTCTGACATTTCTATAAGTTGGTAGTGTTTGCACTACAACAGATCCAGACAATGTAATCTTCTTTACAAAATACCTTTAATACTTTATGCTCTCAGAAGCATACGGCTTCGAATTTCTACATCAATTGCCAGCATTTGAAAATTTAATCTATTTTTGACACCCTGGTTAGAAATAATGTATTAGATTCACGCAGGTGAAGAATAGTATTTTTCTTTCCTTTTTTTTATTTTGGATATTCTCTTAAGAACATCAGTCAGCAAGACAGATGCCAAAAGATGTTATCGTTCGTGCGAACATTGTCAGTAGGTCATTTATTTCAGTGAGATTCATATACTTATTCATTTATGTATTTGTTGTTCAGATTCAGATAGCTAAATAGAAATAGAGAGAACAACAGCTAAATCAGCTATAAAATTATAGGTCGTGGGTTTCCAGACTAATATATTTATGTACAACTAAGCAAAAATTCGAATTTTCATATAGCTACTATAGAAGATTTAAGATGGTTTCTATATTGAGTTTGCACGCGTTTGTATGTATAAATTGTTATTTAGATTACTTTTTTTTATTTACATTCAAATAAGACAAATATGATTATCTTTTAACACAAAACCCAATCATCATAATATCATGAAAATCATACCAGAGAAAAAAAAATCTAAAATACCACGGCAATCGGAAAATAATATTGATAAAAATATGAATCATTGTTTACAAATTGAAATGTATTTTTATCTGTTTTAGTAAATTGTAGTCACTAAAAAAATACATATAAACAGATTTTTTTTTTTTAACACTGTCAGTTTTTGAACACTGCCAGTAGGTCGTTTATTTCAGAAAGATTTGTAAACTTATTCATTCATTTATTTGTTATTCAGATATCTAAATAGAAAAATAGTGATATAAAACATCGGTCGTGGATTCCCAATTAATATACAGGTGTTTATAAACCGGACCCATTTTGATGTTTAATAACTCATAAAATAATAAAGATAGATTAAAATTAATAACATAAATGGTTAAGATAGACTCAAAAAGTTTCACAACCAATGTCAATGAACTTCAGCGTTTGCATGCGTTCCTTTATAAAAATTAATATTTAGATTACTTTATTTTATGTACATTCAAAAAAAGAAACATCATGATTATAATTTAATGCACAATCCATTCATCAAAATATCAGGAAAATCGCACGCATCAAAATATCACGAAAAAATCTAAAACACCACAGCAATAGGAAAATAATAATGATAATATATAAATATAGATTATTGTTTGCAAGTTGAAAAATATTTTTATCTTTTTTAGTAACTTGTAGTCACTCTTTAAAAAAACAGTTTTTCTTCTTCTTTTTTTTTTTATTTTTTTTTTCAATGTAGGGAAACTTTTCAGGGAAGCTAACAATTTTGGAAAGCATTCTTTATCAGTAGAAATCTCAGAAAACTATTTATTCTCAATTGATATGTTAATATATTTTTGACACCCTATTTGGTAATAATGTATTAGATTCACGCAGCTGAAGAACAGTACTTTTCTTTCAAGTATTCTCTTTAGAACATTAGTCAGCAAGACAGATGCCAAAAGATGTTACGTAGGAGTACAATCACTGTCAGTAGGTAATTTATTTTACTAAGATTTATTTACTTATTCATTTAGTCATTTATTATTTAGTTAGCTAAATGGATACATAAAGAATGACAACATATATAAGAAATTAAATTATGGATCAGAGGCTCCCATGCTTTTATATTTAGGTACAGTGTCGATTCAGATATTTTTCTCTAAGAGGGATTTCTGTGACTCTGTGGAGGGACATTATAGAGCTCTGGGATTGAAATTGTCCTTTTAGTCCATTGAAAACACATAATCTCAAGTCTTCCATTTTACTGCTTCGGGGGAGAGGGTGTTCCTTTCCTGAATTCAACACTGTTTATATACCAATAAACAACATTTCAAATTTTCATAGTATAACTGATATAGTGTTTGATTATTACATAAGTAAACTAATATATAGGTTTTTTTTGTATACATTCAAAGAAAGGATCATTCATTAAAATATTAAAATACAACGAGAATCGTAAGAACTAAAAAATATAATATTTAGTAATACACTTTGTGTTTTCTTGCTCCTATTTCTCTATGTTTTTTATACCTTTGTGTGCAGGAAAACACCATGTTTCCTATAATATGACTTGGCAGACCGTTGCAGTTTAATATGTGAACTAATTTCTATCTAAGTCTGGAATTACAGCTGTCAATTTGATGAGGTGATGGTCTGTGCTGCAGGCTCCCAATCTTTTGAGCTTATTATCGACAGCGAGGCGTCAGCAAAGATAATCACCTCATCGAGTTCACGGATGAAAATCTAGGATCAGTTAAATCTCGATTTGCATATTAAAACGCACAATTAGTCTGCCAAGTCATATCTTGGTGAAAAATACCTCAAAGCCCAATTTTAACGGTTGACTCGTAGGTTTGCCATTGTGCTTTCCTGCACCCAATGGTATGAAAACATGAAGGATTAGGAGCAGGAAAACATGATTTTAAACCTATGAGTCAGCCGCTAAAACCGGGTTTTAAGGTGCTTTTAAAAAAGATACGACTTGACAGACCGATTGCGTTGTAATATGTTAATCAATATTTAACCTAGATTTTTATCCGTGAACTCGATGAGGTTATTTAGTAGGGAAAAAAAATTGCCCGTCCGTTTTGTTAATAAGAAGTTATGCTGTTATTGACTTCTTCTGTTCATTTGAATTAGTAAAATATGCGAATAATACATATATATAGGTATACTCATGTCTTGCACTGTAAATCATGTATGCAACGTTACTCCATAAAATTAGTAGCAACTGCTGCCTCCAATTTATGGAGTAGTTTTTTTCACTTAAATAATGGTGTAAATTAAACATATATTACTGGTGTAAAATAACAATGCTACATCGTTCATATCGGTTAAAGTACTCCATGAAATTTGAGACAGCAAGGCTGCCGCCAATTTTATGGAGTACCGTTACACAACCGTTTTACAGGGATGTATGTAAGTGCAAACCTATAAAAAGAAAAAAAATGCAAAAATAAAAATATTTTCTTAGACATTGATAACATTTTCATTTAGAGTTTAGGGGGATTCCAAGAATGATAACGTGTTATTCGTACGGAAGGGATAGGGGTACAAAATTATCACTGAGATAATTGATAATTGAGGTATCACTGAAAGACGCACTTTAATTTACATTGCCCAAAAGAAACTCATAAAACAACAAGAACAACAACAACAAAAATCCTTATACTCGATTCTATTTTCCACATAAAAGCTGATTCAAAATCATGTCGCAATTCTCGGACATTCCCTCTAGTGTCATGCAAAGATATATCTTCTAAATTACAACAGAGGTAAGTTTAATCCGCATTACACAGAAATAATGCGTCACCCTCATTTTGCCTTATATTCTGCGAACTTAGTTTTATCCTTCCGCGACGTCTTCAGATCTCAAAAAAGTAATTAAATCCTACTTATATCCTCCTTAATTAGATTCAAATGACTTTTATGTGCAGGGATATTTCGGAGAATATGTATATTACCTAGCGCAACATTATTTCAAAGAGCCAAATGTTTTTGTCGCCGATGAGCATTGTATTTCTTCTTTTCCAGTAGAAAGAGATAATACCGTTTTATAACATGCATATTTATGCACGGTGTTTGTTCTCCAAGAATGTGCTTGTGAAACTTGGATTACTAAAATACTGTTCTTTAAAGCCTTTAACCCTTTCGGGTCCAAATTTATTTTTCAGTTTTTAGAAAAAATTAATTTTATGTTAACAACATTAGCATTAGCTATATCCATATAGATTAATTAGAGTTTAACGAATATTTCATTGCCTGAAAGATAACGAATGTTGTTGTCCTGCGTACTATTAAATTAATATAAGTATGACAATAGGCTAAGGAAGAATTTTGGGAGATTTTAAGAGAAAATATTGTATTACAATAAGATTTGACTTGTATTACAACTTTTTAATATGTTTTCGCTTTATTACACGTGATTCTTTCAGGAAAGTAAATTTTATTTTAAATTTAATAAGTAACATATATGTTTGAAATAAAAGAATCGCAAACGCTGCAAAGCAAATTAAGCAAATAATAATAATAATAAATATTCCTAATAATAATTATTATTTGCTTAATTATAATAATTATCATTATTACTAAATCCCTAAACATAAATGAAGTAATATAATAAATGCATAGACATGTACTAAAATTAATGCACACAAATTATAGCAAAAGTATTTCTTAAAAAAAATAATATTCTATTAAAATTTATGTACTATCAATAGTACACCAGACCCAAAAGGGCTAAGAGATAACGATATAGTACTCTGGAATTCACAAAATAAAAGTCTAAGAAGATTTGTGTAACGTGTCCGAATAGTTTCATTGCAAATAATTTTGATTGAGTTCTAAATTTTAATTATTATTAACAATTTCGGGTCTGGTGTATTATGAATAGTACATGCCTTTTAATGGAGTATTATTTTGTTTTAAGAAATATTTTTTTCTAATATTTAAATGTAGTAATTTAGTAAATGCCTAAGCATTTAATATATGACTTCATTTATGTTTAGAGATTTAGTAATAATAATAATTATTATTATTTGCTTAGTTCTCATTTCGCTGTTTGCAATTCTTTTATTTTAAACATATACTTCACCCTTTGAACTTAAAATAAAAGTAGGTAGCCTGAAAGAATCATTTGTAATAAAGCGCAAAAAGCATTATAAATTTGAAATATCAGTTAAATCTTGTCGTAATAGAACAATTTCTAAACATCTCCAAAAATTCTTCCTTTCCTTATTGTCATATGAATATTAATTGAATAGCACGCAAAAAATAGCATTTGCTATCATTAACTTTCATAAGCTGAGATAAATGATAACCGATGTATCAATAAAAGAGGTACTTTAATTTGCATTGTCGAAAATAAATGTATTAAAAAAAATCATTATAACTCTATTCCATTTTCCACATAAAAGCTTATTCAAAATCCTGCCATAATTCAGGGAAATTCCCTCTAGAGTCATACAAAGATGTATACTCTGAATAACAACAGAGGTAAATCTAATCTGCATTACACAGAAATAAACGCCACCCTCATTTTGCCTTATATTCTGCGAACTTAGTTTTCTCCTTCCACGTCGTCTTTAGATCTCAAAAAAGTAATTAAATCCAACTTATATCCTCCTTAATTAGATTCAAATGACTTTTATGTGCAGAGATATTTCTGAGAATGTATATTTCCTAACACAACATCATTCCAATGAGCCAAATGTTTTTGTCGCCGATGTGTATTGTATTTCTTCTTTTCCAGTAGAAACAGATAATACCGCTTGATAACATGCATATTAATGCATGGTGTTTGTTCTCCAAGAATACGCTTGTGAAACATGGATTACTAAAATAAGGTCTTTTTACTTTTTAAAGAGATAAAGACATACTATTCTGGAATGCTCAAAATTAAAATCTAAGAAGCTTTGTGTAAAGGATCCGAAGAGTTTCATAATGAATAATTCTGGTTGAGTTTTAAATTTCAATTATTATCAACTCTTTCGAGTCTAGTGCACTATTAATAGTGCGTCTTCTAATGAAGAATCATTTTGCTTTAAGAAATAGTTTTGCTACTATTTAAATGTAATATTGTTAGTATATGCCTATTCATTTAATATGTGACTCCATTTATGTTTAAGCATTTAATAATAATAATTATTATTATTATTTGCTTATTTTCTTTGCGCTGTTTGTAATTTTTTTACTTCAAATAAATATTTCACTCTTTGAATTTAAAATAAAAGTTATTATTCTTAAAGAATCATGTGTAATAAAGCGCAAAAAGTATTAGAAAGTTGTAATATAATATTTTCTAAACACATCCAAAAATTCTTCCTTAGCTTATTATCATATGAATATTAACTGAATAGTACGGAAAAGAACAGCATTTGCTATGAATAACATTCATAAGCTGAGATAATTGATAATTGAGGCATCATTAAAAGACGTACTTTAATTTGCATTGTCGAAAATAAACACATTACAAAATCCTTATAACTCTATTCCGTTTTATGCATAAAAGCTGATTCAAAATCCTGCCATAGTTCAGAAAAATTCCCTCTAGAGTCATACAAAGATGTGTATTCTGAATAACAACAGAAGTAAGTCTAATCCGCATTACACACAAATAATGCGTCACCCTCACTTTGCCTTATTTCTGCGAACTTAGTTTTCTCCTTCCGCGTCGTCTTCAGATCTCAAAAAAGTAATTAAATCCTACTTATATCCTCCTTAATTAGATTCAAATGACTTTTACGTACAGGGATATTTCGGAGAATATGTATATTGCCAAGCGCAACACCATTTCAAAGATTTTAATATTTTTGTCGCCGATGAGTATTATGTTTCCTTTTTTTCCCGGTAGAAACAGATAATACCGTTTGGTAACATGTATATTTATGCATGGCTTTTCTAGAGGAATGTGCTTGTGAATGATGGATTACTAAAATACTATTATTTAATGCCTTTAAGATATAAAGATATAATAAACACTCTCGATTGCATAAAATACAAATCTCAGAAGATTAGCATAAAGTGTCCGAAGAGTTTCATTGCAAATAATTTTGATAGAGTTTTAAATTTAAATTATTATTAACCCTTTCGGATCTAGTGTACTATTAATAGTACATGTCTTTTAATGGAGTTTTATTTTATTTTAAGAAATATTTTTGCATTACATGTACATAGCAATATTTGCATAGAATAGTACATAGAATATTTACATGTACATAGCAATGTTAATACATGTCTATGTATTTACTATATGACTTCATTTATGTTTAGGCATTTACTAATAATAGTTATTATTTGCTTAATTCTCTTTAATCTGTTCGCGATTCTTTTATTTTAGAAATATACTATAACTAAAAAAACTATATTTCACTCTTTAAATTTAAAATGAAATTTATTTTCTTGAAAGTATCTCGTGTAATAAAGTGCATAAAATATAAGAAAGTTGTAATACAAGTTAAATATTATTGTAATATAATATTTTCTAAGCATCTCCTAAAATTCTTCCTTAGTTTATTATCATATGAATATTAATTTATTAGCGCGCAAAACCTCAACATTTTTTATGAATCAGACAAGGAAATATTCGTTAAACTCTACTTAATATATTTGTTTAGCTAGTGTTAATATTATTAATGTAAAAGCAATTATTATCTGAAAATTGAAAAAAAAAATCGGATTTGAAAGGTTTAAGAAGATTTTTGTAAAGTGTCCGAATAATTTCATTGCAAATAATTCTATGTGAGCTTTTAATTTTTTATTATTATTAAGAAAACTGAGTTTCTGAAATTAGTAAACATTCTCTTCTTTTTATTTTAATTATAGACTTTTTACACATTATTAATTTGGTCGAAAAATTTAAAGTTTAATGTTTTATTTTAAAAACTTAAGGTTTATTTATACGACAGTGTAAAAATTTAAAATTTTTGATTTTTAGAAGCTTGAAAATTTGTAGTAGCGAAAATTGCAAATCCGAAATATCATTTTAAATTTCGAAGTGTTGCCATTCGCAAAATGACGTTTATATTACTCTCAGATATGTTTGGCCTTTATAATATAGATAACTATTAAACGATCCTCGTTTGCATATAAATTTTTTCTTTCTTTTGTAAGAATTCTTATATATTATCAGTGTTACCATTTTCCACTAGAACAAAAATTTTTATCATGTTCTTCGTCAAAATTATACTTTTCCATTACACACTATGTACTACTATAAACATTAAAGCACTAAAGAATAAATAAAATTTATGTTAACAAAAAACAAATACACACCAAGCATATTTCTTTTACGGGATTAAACAACCAAAACTTTGTGCAAAATAAAACAAAAAACCTCTTTTTTTTTCAATGTACATGCATATTTTCAGTAGCTACTGTTATGATTCACAAATCGCCATACGCTTTGAAATTTAATGCTTTTTCTCCCCTGTTACACGCAAAAAAAACTAGAACGTTTTATTTAATTTATTGTACAGATACCACTTAAATTAGTCCTTTTTGTTTTAATTAGCGATAATTACTTCATTTATTTCAAGCAATTAATCGTAAATTAGCTATTTCGCTGAGTGCTTTAACGCTAATTGCAAATTCTCCACTTACAGAGAAAAAAAATAATAATAAAGGAAAAAAGAAAAAAAGATTGGACATTAGCAGCTTACGAAAGATTTGATTTCTTCAGAATCTCTCATATTTTTTACTCTTCAGCTCATCTGTGTCCAGGTCTTGAGTGAATGACGCGTTGGAAAAAAATGATAGGTATTATTTATTTATTAAGTCGAAAGAATATTTCTTGGTTTTTTTTTGCATACATAATAGTTTGTTAAGATGATTATTTTTTTCAAATTATTTTCTAGTTCATATGATGTGAATTACTGTAGAATATTTAGAAGCAGATTTCACTAATGGAATTTTTTTAATACAATCAAAGGTAATTTATTGTTTTTTATTGGTTATTTTTTTATGTAATTGAAAACAAATTGACAAATTCGTATTATATATAGAACCTATAATGCGTACTTATTATATCACCCATAAGCAGGCATTCATATCATATATTTCATGTATGAGCGTATGCATGCAAACAATTACACTGAAATTCCTCGAATTATAGAAAAACACACGTAAAATAAAATTACTATTGAAGATATGGATGCGTTGTCTATTTCCATACGAGAAAAATTTCTTGATGAAATAAGTTAAAAATTACTGGTCTTTAAAAGTAGTGGGAAATCCAAAATTCTAATTGTAACGAAGAAAATAATTCGGCGTTTGTGGGGTTTATTCGGCATTAATGGGTTAAGTATAGCGCCCGCAGGGTCCGCTAAAAATAATGTACCTAAACTCTGCATTATCTTGAGAATCAATTTTTAAATTTACACATCGAATTTTCAATAAAATTACATCCTGTAGTGAATACAATAGCACACTTTATTTTCGCGGTCATGCCAAATATATTCTAAAGTTAAGAGTACACAACAGTATGACAAACAAAAATCATAAATATTTTTCGAACGTATTTAAAAAAATGCAGAAGTAAATTGTAAAGAATTTAATATCGTCACTGTTTGAGAACTTAATTTTGAACTGCTTTCATTCGACAGTTTCTTTTTCAGATCAATTCATTTTATATTTTTCACTATTTATTTTTACCTACCGTTGGTGTTTCATATTACAATATTTAGAATTTTTCAAAAAAATCCTAATTCAGATTTCATACAAAGCACATAAGTTTTTAAAATACGTGAACTTGTACATTAGCCAAATTATTTTTGAATCTGTGTGTTAAGTGACTTATTTCAGCTAAATATTTCCACAGCAAAACCACATATATTTAACTAGTACGATTTATTTGCGGCATTGGACTTCTCTTGACCTTATTTACAGGAGTAATGTATTGTAGGGAATTATTCTAGTCTAAAAAGCATTATTTAAGAATAAATGAAATGCTCACCACTTTCTGTTTAGCTATTTTTAAGTGACTAAATGTAGTTATTTTTATCCGGTAAATAAAAATTACTCTATTTTTAATAAAAGAAGTAAATATATACATATAATATATTTAAGAACATTCTGCATGAATTATTTTTAAATGTTTGAAATAAATGTTGTACATTTAAAGCAGAGTTAAAACTAAATAATAACATATAATTTTAATAAAAAAATAATAAAACTTTCATAACCTTTTATTTATTGCAAAATAAAATTATGAGTTTATTTAGGCTACTTGTTTTAACAAAATCAAACTAATTGGTAAAGTTATCATTGGAAATGGATATTTCCAACTGAGCTGAAACTGATTCCCGAGCTGAGCATGTTTTCACTCAATTGTAAATATCCAATTGATTCAATTAGAAAAAAATTCTGTAAAAGACATGAAAGCATAGGTATTATTTGAAAGTTTTTTTTTTTTTTCAAAAATATTGATCAATTAAGTGGTTAAAACAAATAATTTTATTAAAAACAAATAATATTGAAATTCTGAGGAATTATCATTAATTACATTATAGTATGAACTATTTATACAAATGCATATTTTAAACATTTATTAACCAAGTAATACGTGTTACGAGAATTATCATTTGTACCAGAAGCATTGTTTTTAATACATATATTTTTTAATTTTTGTTACAAGGACCTTCTTCCAATAGGTAGCGTATGCAAATAACTCCCATTCATTGTTAATTCTTTGAAACGTTATTTTTCATTACAAAGTACATATTAAAAGAGATTAAAAAATATTTTGGTAAATTATAAAATATTATTCTACTACAAGCAAATGTGATCCTAAATACGAAAGAAAATATTTATTGTGCACTGTAGAAAAAAAAAATAAATAAATAAAAAATAAACCGGACGAATTTACAAAGATTGCACTGGATATCGACAAGCCAGAACAATTTACTGTTTTTTTAATGGAAAAAAACTGCGCAAATTCTAGATTTTTTTTTTTTTTTTTTTTTTTTTTTTTTTTTACCCACAATAAAACGGGAAATCTTAGTATATAAAGAATAATCACCATTAATAAACAAATAAATAACTAGTTTTTATTATATCTTTAGATTATTTAAGTGATACATACACAATTGTAAACAACAGCAAAACCATCACGTGTTATAAACAGGTGTCGCTTCTTGCTGGTATATTTTTCAAATGATTATTAAATTGTTTTTCTGTAGCATAAAAAAGTTAACAACGATTGAAAAAAAATCTGTATACTTTGCTACTTCTTTAAAAATATTCTTCATCATAATAAAGTACAAAAATGAAATGTAAAACTTCCTTCGCTAAATTATAAAAATTTATGCTACTTTAAGATAATATACTTGAAAATAAGAATGAAAAATTTGATATAATGTATGCTACAGAACTTTAAAATTAGTTTTAAAAAGTGCTACTCTAAAACGAGGTAAAAGTAAATATTTTGTTGTTTTTTATAATCATCTTATAGCGATCTTTAAACAATGGATATTAACAGTCTAAGCCTAGAAAATATTTTAAGTTTTAATATATTTTATATTTTTTTAAAATAGAAAATTAATTTATGAATTTTTAAGAGTTATTTATGATATACATATATTTATGCACATAGATAACATTGTTTATATTTATTTTCTTATCGAAGCAAAGATGAGATGAATATTAAAAGGAAAGTATGAAGAGGCTTACTTAATTTATACATCTGTATAGATTTATAATAAAATACAATAATTATAATGAATTTTCATTCTGTCACATGTTGTTCTGTAATGCATGCAGAGAAATATTTTATTTATTATCTTATATACAATTTTCTCTCTTAAGGGTGTATTCGAAAAAACGCTTTTCCACCTTCAATAGCTCGAAATTTTCTGATACAATTTGAGACTCATTTTTAAAAGTAGAAACATTAAACTTGTTGAGGGGATTTTTGAAGAGATGTATAAAATGCTGTGTGATGTCATTTTACGCTCAGTTCATTAGAATTTGATTTATGAACAATTATCTTCTCAGTATGACCCTTTTTCTCGTTCACAGATCTCCCGCTTCGGAAAAACCGATTAAAAATGCCGTTTTTGATTGCTGTTTTTGCAATATTTTCTGCATTTATCAAAGAATTGACAATCACGGCATCTTGTGTACTTTCTAAATAAGACAATTTACCAGTTTGATGCATATGAGAGCAAAAAAAAATTTTTTTAATTAAATCGGAAAATAAGCAGTTTGAATCGAAATACATTCTTAATATGTATTCTCAAAATATATGTGTATTCTAAAAATTGCATTGTGAATTGAACGAATTTAAAAGCAGTAATTTTGGTAATTTAAAAGTGTTTTATTTTAATTTAATATAAGCTTATTATCATTTTACCTATAAAAAATAACACTAATAATCATTATTTTAAATTAATTAATGAATTAAATATAATTTTATTGTATGTGTGCCAGGTAGATGATGCATGTACAGTTGTGAAAAACTGCAAAATAACAGTTATGTTTTGTTCTACCATCATGTTTTTATTAGCTTTTAATAGGAAACTATCAGAAAGATCTAAAAATATATAATTTGCAAATTGCACGTCAAGCGTACCAAATGATGTACGTTGTTACCATAACGAAGCTTTAAAAATATTCAGATCTTAATGTAATAGTACACAGTATAATAGCCGAAATATTTTGTATGTTTCTGTAAATATTATCTGATTTCTATTATAGAGAAAATAACTTATAGTAGACTTCATCAATGTATATCAATTTCATATTTTTGTAGAGGTTTTTTTGTAGAAAGTTTTTTGAAAAAAATATTAATAATGTAAGCATCGAATATGCTAATATGTTTTAATTTGTTTTAGCTGTCTTTTATTTTATTTTATGAAATTTGACCATTTTAGGTGTTATTTATAGCAACGCAATTATACATAACTAATAGTTTGTGAATGTTTACTATATTCTTGTAAATATTTATTTCTTTTCAAATTTACGTTGCATGGAACAATATGAAAATGTTTGTTAATTTTTCAATTTAGGATTTAAAAAAAATAATAATTTATTAGAACATTCTGTATTTAAAATATTGTAGTCATTGCATTAAAAAAGTATTTTAGCTTTTAAAATTATCGAAACAGCATGATCAGTAACAAGAAATAGATAGTGCTGAAATAATCGAATGGTGGCTTCGATTAGCTTATATACAACAATATACATGCAAAAGCAATGGATATTAATATGCTGGAGTAATAGATGACTAAAGCACATACTATATACAAAGTACAACGTAATGCTTTGAACTTAGTTTAAAGTTTCTCATTTCTGTTATACTATTATACTCTACATCCAACTACCCCCCCCCCCCCTCCTAACTGAACGAGAAGTCATATTTTATTTTAGCAATAATTATTTTAGCAATTTATTTTAGAATTTTAGCAATATTTTAGCAATAAAATCTGAATACTTCACAATATACAGGGTGATTAAAAAAACGTTCACAAAATAATATGACAAATCAGACATACGACAAGGTTAAAAAATCACATAGAAACACAGGACCACAAAACATTTATTGAATCACAAATACAAGATGTTTCATCCTAACTCAATCTGGGTTGACGGTAATAAGTTTCAGAAAAATGAAGTATATTATAATAAAACATTTAACAGATATTCCCCTCTATATTTTAAATGTGATAACACCAAACAAAAGTAGCAGAAGTTTGCATTATTCGTGCCAGCAATATAAACTTGACACCTCATATTTTGGACTGTGATAATCAATTTATACGGTGTCATCGACTGCTTGAGTAATATGATTTTCCAGATCTTTTCGTAACGTTATCACATTTCACACATAATAAGGTGCACATCGTTGCAATTTCATTATAATGTTTTTATTTTCTTTGAAATTATTGTAGTCAAATTGGGTGTAGCTAGAAGGAAACACCCTGTATTTGTGACTCAATAAGTAGTTTGCGACCCTATGTTCCGATGTGATTTTTTATCCTTGTTGTAAGCTTGATTTGTCATATAATTTTGTCAATGTTTTTTTTTTTTTTTTTTTTTTTTTTTTTTTTTGCATTACCCTGTATGATTCAGTTATGGCACATATAAGATAAATCATCGTCTATGTGTTATAGAAATTTTATTTCTCGATTTTTTTTTTTTTTAGATTTGGGGACAAAAACACATCGTAAATTTTGCTAAGTTTTCTCAAAGCCGACCAGCTTTGATAATTGTCATCACTGGGAAGTGCCTGTAAATCTACTTTTACAACATGAACCCCACTAGTGTGGAAAAGCTATTTCTGATATTTTCGCGTCACTACAAACTAATTCTAGAAGATATTTAACCTAAACGTTGTTGTGTTTTATGTGAGATAAGAAAATTAATAGAATATAAATCAAATCGTCAATACACATAGCAAAATACGAAAAACAAGTTAAAAGATCGAAACTATAATGACCCTTAAAAGCTCGTCAACTTAAATTACTTTAGTTTAGTTATATATATATATGTATATATTCATTTGACTGCAAACTTTCCAGTGCGAAATTTTTGAGATTATTCAAAGAAATAAATATTTGTATTCGATACGAATCTTTTGTAAAAATTTAATTTCGTGAATTTTTGAAATTCACTGAAATAATTCAGAGGTCAAATCGCTAAATTCTTCGTCTTAGCCCTACTCATCCCCGGTTCAATAATTGTTTTTACTGAAAAATTCTGTAATTCTACTTTTTCATCACAAATATTTTATAGGTAGAGAAGCAATTTCAGATGTTTAGTAGCAATGCGAACAAGCATCAACATGAAATAGATGTTTATAAACCTATAGAAGTGGAAGAATTAAATTCATTTGATTTATCTTTACACGATCAAGATCAGGACAATTATGATGAGGGACAGATTTACAAATTTGGAGGCCCTGAGCACAGATGCTTACGGGGACCCTCTTACACCGATACTTATAGAATAATTGATAAAAAAAAAAAAAAAAAAAAAAAAAAAAAAGAAATACAATTATTAAAGTAACCATTATTGACTTTAAAATACCCAGAAAAATTTAAATATGATAATCATAATTTACTTTCAATTAATTATTTCACAATTATGAAACTTAAATGAGTAGACATTTCGTAATAAATTGTGTGGCGCTAATTAGCTTTTTTATATGTAAGTCTATATCTCTGGAATGATAAAGTATGAAACAACTAATAATAAATTTTTGACAGCACTAAGCTAAAATTATTTAACATATTAGTATACTCTATAGTCTGCAAACTACTCTCACCAACACTGAAATAATCTGATGATAACAAGAAAAGAATTAAACAAGAATTAAAAATACAATGTACTACATTAAAAATTCCTTACTGACGTTATATGTCAACAGTCAATCAAATAACTATTCGCGTAAATGTCTGAATTTTCTTATTTATTACATAAGCAAATAAAGGAAGATCGGGTAGGTCTGGACACAGAATCCAAACTCATAAAATTTTGAAAAGAGCAAAATTGAACTTTTATTTAAAATTAGAAATTAAATACAGCATATCTTTTATAATTCTAGTTAAGTAACAATCAAATTATTATGATAATGTTAATAATAATTAAAATGATAATGTTAAGTTTATGTGGAGGTTATTTTCAAATATATCGCTAAAAATTTAATATATTTACTTTTTTTTAATAGGATAAATGAGGACGATCTACAGCTGGGCTAGATTTTACTTTTTCGATTTTGATTTTAGATTTCTTAAAAAAAAAAAAAAAAAAAAAAAAAAAAAAAAAAAAAAAAAAAATTAACTTTTGGAACCGGTTGAAATCGCTCCTGAAAATAAAACTATCATGTCGAAAACATGTAACCAAAATCGAAAAAGAAGAAATCAATCAGACTGTAAATTATCCTCAGCTATCCCATGCAAAAAAATCGTGTAAAAATATCAAAATTTGAGCGAGATAGTTGAAAAAAAAAAGGCCCCCTCCCATAGACTTAAGATTATCATGCTTGTCTGTTTGAGTGAGCCTCTTAAGTACGTAAAAATTTGAAATTTGATTTTCATTTGAAATATTGTATGAAAGGCGAATTTACTCTCTGTAAAAATTTAAAAATATTAATACACAATAACCTTTTCCATATCATCAAAGATTCAGAAAAGCGTTCCATTACCTTTAAAAACCTCAGAAAATTATTTATTTTCGATATTTAGAGAAAAAATGTATTTCTGAACGTATCATGTGTGATGAAAAGCGAAAAATATTAGAAAGTTGTAATACCTGTCAATACGATATTTTTAACACTAGAACACTCGAAAGGAGTCGATTCGATTCCAACTATGTGATTAAATGTCAATTCGAACCCGAACATTTTTATTTGAATTAATTTAAATTTATTCCACGCAGATTTACGTTACTTAAACCAATTAAATAATTTCGAATAAAAGTTCTCGTGAAAATTTTTAATATCAAATTTGAGTAAAATTTACGGACCTTCTAGTGTGACCTGAAGGTGTCCAAATACTCTTGAGCTTTGCCTATTGTTTATGAAAATGAAGTAAATAGCATCCAAACTAATTACATTTCTCATATTTCCGACAATGAAATATATTGTTAAACCTTAGTAACTCGATTTGGATGGCTACTATAAACATTATTAACATAAAAGTAATTTTCTGCGCAAAATTGAGAAGAAAAAAAAATCAAATTGGAAAAGTTTAATTTTGTGTACTTAGATTCAGTGAGAGGAAAAAATATAATGTCAAATCCAAAACGTGCTTTAAATGCTGCATCTTAATGTTTTTCATTTGCTTTGTATTGAATATAAATAAGGGTACACTGTAACTATACAGTGTAAGGTTGTTTTATTCGTGTCTCACCTTATGTAGCTTTTACACGTTTCGTCTTTTTTTTTTTTTTTTTTTTTTTTTTTTTTTTTTTTTTTCTCAAAATAATGTAAAAAGAATTAAAAAAATAAAGTAAATAACAACAACTTTGACACTCTATGTAAACTTCCGTTTTTATTTTTACTCGAGACGTAAGCAAGCAAATCTGTCTTTTTATATTTTTAAACGTTTCCAAAATACTTTCTCCCACCGCATATAACACCAAATAACTAAAGCAATGCGTACATGCAAGTGAATTAAGGTACCCTGGGGTAATAACGCCACGTTAAGGTTCTACCAATTTTCACGGCTTAGTTTTAGATTATATTTTTCAAACAAATATAGGATCTGATACAGCAACTCATTGACTATCTATATAAAATAAAATAATTTAACAGATATGTATTCATAAAATGTAATGGCGTTTTTTCTTCACCAATGCTATTTGGCGTTAATACCCACCTATATGGGTAATAACGCCATGCAAACAAAACTATAAAATAAGATGGAATAATGGCATGTAGATTGCCCAATTTTAAAAATACAAACTCTACAGCTCTAGAAATTGACAAATTGCAATCTAAGCTATTGAAAATGTACAATTTTTTTGTGATTCTGAAAGAAAAAGAAAGGTGTGGTGGTGGCGGGGGGAGGAGGCAAAAGAATATCAGATTCTAAGCTACGTTTTGCTTAAAAATGACCATTTAAATAGAATTATTAGAAACATTGCACGGATTATTTGAATCAGTATTTATATTCCCATGTATGCATTCTATGCGATAGAAAATATTGATTTTTTTGTTAAAGTGAAAGAAAAAGGAGTGAGGGGGAGCTTCAACAGAATATAACACCCTGTGTCTCTCTTTGCTTAAAAAGACCCGCTTAAATACGATTATAAGAAACATTGCATGGTTTTAACCATTCATAATGTAATATTTTAATCGTGTGAAGTTTTATAATAACTAGAGTTATATGTAATAAATATTTTTGTTAAACCTTAACTGCTGTTAGCGTCTCACATACCGCTGAGTTTTTCAAGTTTCAGAGTTTAACTTGCAATTTTTAGTTTAACTATAGATACCGGGAAAATTTTGTTTCGTTTTTAGTCCCATTACTATCTCTAGAGACTTTTGAATAGCTGAATTTTATTTATAATAGTCCTGTATATAAGGTTCAATACAAAAATAATATTCTAAAAGTTAATTTAACATTTTATTCATCGTTAGATTAAACGGTCTGACAGGCCGCTCACAGTAAGTTATGCGACAATTTTTATCACAGCAGTTAAGGGTTAATACTATTATAGTAGTCTAGTAAATAGTTTTTAACCCATAACTCTACACTAATGCGGATTCTCCAAACCTACAGTTAAATTGTCGACGTTTTAAAGAACATGCTTTAATAAATTTTTAATAAATTGAATAAAATTTTTGATTAAAAAATATTATCCCAAAGAGATATCTTATTCAATTTTATACATAATTCATATGGTTATATATTATTATCTCTATATTAGCAACAAAATTAGCCTTTAACTGCTGTTAGCAATCTGACTGAACACTGTACCTCCTCCTCCCCCCCCCCCCCCCAAAAAAAAAATAGCGTTTAACTTGTATTTTCCAGTTTAACTATAGTTACAACTGAAATTCTCTTTCGTTTGGAGTTCTCGTAATATTGTTAGAAATATTTGAATAGGTTAAATTTAATTAGAATTAATTCTGTACAAAAAGTTTAGCGCAGGAACAGTATTCTATGATTTTTAATCATGGATCGCCTTTTAACCTTTAACTAATTTTACCGGTCTCGTAGACCACTATTTTTCTTTTAATTTTTTAGTTTAACTTGTAATTTTCAGTTTAACGGCAAACACTACCGAAATTTTGTTTCATTTGGAATTTTAGTACTATCACCAGAGACTAAATAGGTGAAAAAAAATAGGTTAAGTATAATACCCTTGTATAAAAAGTTTAGTGCAAAAACACAATCCTATGAGTTACTCCCGCCTTTTATTCATCTTTCAATTTTGCAATCTCACAAACCGCATCACATTCATACGTTACAATTTCTGTCACATCAGTTAAAGGTTAAATTTATAAAGTTTTGAAAAACCGAACGCTGAGAAAGCGGACAGTTAAAATTTCGAACTCAATTGAACAATCCAGTGGAAATTTAATAGAAACCTGATTTTGAAGATGTTTGAATTTGAATCTCGAAAACATTTTGATATAGTTTTATTTACAAGAATTAAAAATTATTTTTTACATTAGTAAAAAATATATATATATAATATAATAAAAAATAAAATAGAGATATTATTTTGAAGTATTGGGCACCCCCCGCCCCTTAATCTTACCATTTCAACAATGATGATAATGCTGTCCCATATTAATATATAAACCCGCTTCGGATATAGTTTGGCCACTGTTGGGAATCAACCGGGGTAATAACGCCAATCCCTGGCGTTATTACCCCGGGATTAGGAATGCGCAGTAAATCCTAAAGTACAAATTATCTCGAGAAGATATCCAAAATCTTCTACAACAATTTGAAAGTACATGAAATACACTACAAATTTATGTAATAAACAAAGTATTTCCGGATAAAAAATATAGTCTTCACATCAAAAACCTTATCTCGTAAATTTTAGATCAAGCGTTAATTTTAGTTGCTTGTAAAAACAATAAGACCTAAAAATGAAACAAATTAACTTGAAGCTGTTTTTTGCGATTTATATTACTCAAAACCCTTCTGCGCAGAGCACATGGGTGTCATTTACCTGATTATTTCATAATTATGCAAAATATAAGCACTTGGCGTTATTACCCCGCCTGGCGTTATTACCCCAGGGTACCTTATTTAGTGTTTCTTCCCCGGAATCTCGAGTTATTGTTTCAAAAACAACAAGGTGACGAACTTCCGCTACGTAGGCCCTCGAAAGAATTTAAGCTGTTCATGCTATTCATGTGCGATGCATAGTAAAAATTGTTAGAATGTTGTAATACTTGTCAAATTCTGTTGTAATACGATATTTTTTACACTAGAACACCCGGAATGAGTTGATTCGATTCAAATCATGTGTCGATTGAATGTCAATCCGAACCCAAACATTTTTCTTGAATTAATTTAAATTTAATCCACGCAGATTTATAAATTAAATCAAATAAATAATTTTGAAGGAAAATTCTGGTGAGAAATATTATTATCAAACTTGAGTAAAATTTCCGGGCGTTCTAGTGTTAAAACTTGTCCAAATACTCTTGAGCTTAGCCTATTGTCTTATGAATATGAAGTAAATAGCATTCAAACTAATTACATTCCTTACATTTCCGTTAAACTTTAGTAAATCTATTTCGATGGCTACTATAAACATTATTAACGTAAAAGTAATTTTCTCCGAAAAATGGAGAAGAAAAAATCAAATAGGAAATGTTTAATTTCCATGTACTTGCATTCAGAGAAAGAAAAAAGTGTAATGTTAATTCAAAAACGTGCTTTAAATGCTGAATCTTAATGTTTTTTTATTTCCTTTACATTGAATACAGTGTAAGATTGTCTTACCCGAGTTTCACTTTATGTAGCTTTTATGTGTCCCCCCCCCCCGTTTTTTATTCTATGAAAAGCAAAAAATATCAGGAAATTGTAATGCCTGTCACATTCTGTTGTAATAGGATATTTTTAAAACGTCTCTAAATACTTTTGTTCTTGTCCTATTATCTTATGAAAATGAAGTAAATAACACAAACTAATTACATTTCTTATACTTCCGACAATGAAATATTCATTAAACTTCAGTAAATCAGGGGTCGCAGTGTCCCTAAAATGTTCACACTTTCCTACCACAGTTTTTAAACGACAATATTTGTTGTAGAATTTCATTTTAGATTTTGAAGAAATCTGAGACGAAGATTTTTTATTTAAAATACTGGTAGAAAAGCGCGAAAATTTTAGGGGCGCTGTGACCTCTGGTAAATGTATTGGGATGGCTACTATTAACATTTTTAATGTAAAAATAATTTTGTAATGGTAGCGCAACTGTGGCAACTTTTGTCACATTCTATAGCTAAATATTCAACAAAAAGCTTAAAATTTTTTATAAAATGAAATTGAAAAAATCTTATAAAAAGCTAAAAAAAAAAAAAAAAAAAATATGAATTGTGATTTTAAATAGCCACTGTAATTAATGGCTACTATTAACATTATTAACATAAAAGTAATTTTCTCCACAAAACTGGAAAAAAATATCAAGCGAGAAAGGTTTTTTTTTATGTATTTGGATTCAGTGAGAGGAAAAAATATCATGTTAAATCAAAAACGTGCTTTAAATGCTGAATGTTAATATTTTTCGTTTGCTTTGCATTGAATACAGATAAGGCTACACTGTCACTATACAGTGTAAGGTTATCTTATTCGTGTCTCACTCTTATGTAGCTTTTACATGTTTCGATTTTTTTTTTTCGTTTCTCAAAATAATGTAAAAAAAAAAAAAAAAAAAAAAAAAAGTAAATAACAACAACTTTGACACTCTATGTAAACTTCCGTTTTTATTTTTACTCGAGATTTAAGCACGTCTGTCTTTTTATATTTTTAAATTTTTACAGAATACTTTCTCCCACCCCATATAACACCAAATAACCAAAGCAATGCGTACATGCAAGTGAATTATTTAGTGTTTTCTTCCCAAGAACCTCGAGTTATTGTTTCAAAAACAACAAGGTGACGAACTTCCGCTACGCAGGCTCTCGAAAGAATTTAAGCTGCTGTCAAGTATGCCAAAAGATATTATCTTCTGACGCGAATTCTGTTTCTCAGAGGCTACGTATTAAGTCTTGCTTCCCTGAATTCGCCTGATAAAGATTTTACACTGTATAAAATGTGCAAGTAAAGTATTTACCCGTTTCTTTTTCTTTCTTTTTTTCTTTATTCTTTGTTTTTTTATGATTGCAGATGACGGTCATTAACCTGAGTTAAGAGGTGCTTGAGACTATTAGGTTTGACTGGTAATCGAGTACTAATTACTTCAAATCAGAATTTATAAGTTTTTTGCAATTATTTTAGCTTTGTATAAGATGTTTTCAATTTGTTTTTGTTAAAATTTTTTAAGCTTACTGTTAAATTTTTAGTTACCAAATATGCCAAAAGTTACAACTGCTTCACTTCAGTACAATGTGTTCACGGACATTGTTATTTTGCTTCATTCTTTTTTTCTCTTCTTGTTATGTTTGTAGATCACGGTCATTAACCTGAAATAAAAGGTACTTGAGACTATTTAGCTTGACTGGTAATCGGTTACTAATTACTTATAATCAAAATTTACACCTTTTTCGCAATTATTTAAAATTTGTATAAGATGTTTTCAATTTGATTTTTCTAAATTTTTTTTATCTTTCTGTTAAGTTTTTAGTTACAAAATGTGCCAAAAGCTACCACCGTTTCATTTTTCTACAATGTGTTTAAGACACTGTAGGAGGAACTGGGGCACATTGATGCGTGCGGCACACTAATACACCCCCTCTACTGTTCATAGGGTCATTATAGGAAGCTTCACAATAGCTCCAAAAGGTGATGCTAGTGCACTCAACTATATACAGAAAGTCTTGGAATGATTCAGTTGTTTGATGAACTGGGACAGGTGATTTATTGTTTTTGTAGGTGAAAAGTAAATTTGAGTTGTACAATTGAAATTGTATTATACAACTATCCCGGTATTTTAACCGAAGAGAATACTCTACCTGGCAAGTAAAGCAACTTCTTATCAGTTACTCTTTCTTTATTGTTAGATAAAATATGAAGTGTTGGATTTAAGAATCCTTTTTATTAAAATGGCTGTATGAGGCACATTGATACAGTCTATGTCGGGGCACATTGATACAACCTAAATCCTTTTCCAGTTCATTTTTTAATTGCCTTTTATTATTTTTTTTACCATACACTCCTTAATCCAACTATTTTTCGCTAAAAATGTCTAATATTAGTTTTTATTGAAGTGAAATAGCTTTAAATTCTTTATATTAGAACATTTTATAGTATTTTTGCAAAGAGAAGACATACGAACTTACCCAACATACAGTGCCAGCAGAATTAATTAAAGAAAAGGACGGCAGCCTGGAAAATCTCAAATTTATATCAATTCTCCAGAGAAAAAGTATTTTCTACATGAAAAGTGTTACATAAGAGAAACAAGCTGCAGAACAGCACAGGATAATTATATTAAAAACAGAATTTTTAATATAATTATCCTTTATTTTCTGTTTATAAACCGTATTATAAACAGAAAACTTGGTAATTTTTCATCTTTCCTAAGAAAGAAGATAATGCTGGGGTCGAAGTGCTAGATATGACAAAGTTACCACAGCCAACAATAAGACAAGGAACAGCCAGAACATCAAATCATTATACATTTCATTTTGATTGCTTTAATATTGCTTACAAATAAATTGTGGGTGATTTGAATTTCTATAAATAAATATAAAATGTTTTTCAAACTATTTTTCTATGAAAAATATGCATTGGTGTTATTTTGTCTCCATTTTTCCAGACGTATCAAAGTGACTCATGAGGTGTATCAATCTACCCCGAGGATGGGGCACATTGATACAAATGACTTTTTTAAATTTTTTAAAAATTACATGCAAAAATAATATACAGGGTGATTCAGCTCGTCGGTGACAAACTTTAAGGATCGATAGAGCACACCTAGACGAACATTTTTGAATAGGGAATGTAGGGTCCCTGACGCGATGGTAAGGCGCTAGGCGCTTTCGAAAATTTGGGTGCCGAAATTCGAAACGTCATAAAAACTAGGGAAATGGTTAGATTTTCTTGCTTGTTGCGTCGAAATGATTCTGTTTGTTTAGACTTTCTTCAGTACCAATTTGATAAGCGTATCTCTTAAAACATGGATAGGGGGCGCTGCAGACTTTGGAGAGTTGGACAACAACTTTAAGCCCGTTATTTTGATAATTTAACACATGCTCGCCAAAGTTTATACTCTAACTTAAAGTTTGAACCCAAAAGTAGAGCCCTGCAAAAAGCGTAAGAGCCGGAATAAAATGTCAAAGTACAGGGTGGTCGAAATTCGAAGGCTCCTAAGAGATAAACAAACAGATTTCTTGACTTATGGCATGCATTTTCATGATTCTGTTTGCTGGGGCTCTCTGAAACTCAGTTGAACGGTACAAAAAGAAACATCGATAGGGGGCGCTTTGGGCAAAAAACATAATTCGTTGACATTTCGGACGCTAACTGGAAACGGGGCGCTACGATCAGTTAGAAACAAAACAAGAGAGTAATTTACTTATCATAAGAAGCTATTAAAACTGCAGTTTTTTTTTTTTTTTTTTTTTTTTTGACAAACATAGCTGGTTTCAATCATGCACAATGCGCGCAATAAAATTTACATAAGGTGCTTTTTGCTGATTTATGCAAAAGATATCGTACCATATCGATATGCAAAAGATACGTAATGCGTAGACGACAACGCGAGATGACGTAGTTGTATGCGCAGACACGTCTTTTGAACGTGCGGTACCTAATTAAGCTTCGGGTTACTTGTCTGCAGATCGGTAGTAGGATGGAACGGTACACAAACTCTGAATTGGCTGACATGCATTTGGCGTATGGCGCTGCTGGTTGTAATGGACGAGCCGCTCAGCGGTTGTACGCCGAGCGTTACCCCAACAGGCAAATCCCCTGCTATGCCTTCTTCGCTCGAGTACACCAGAGGTTGTCCACAACGGGATCTTTCGACGGAGGCAGGCCTGAACGGGAGCGATCAGTGAGCACCCCCGACAACGAAGAGGCTGTGCTTAACCTGGTTGAGGACAACCCAGGTCTTAGCACGAGAGATTCGCCAGACATGTTGGCATTTCGCAAGCAACTGCGTGGCGCATCTTACGTTCCCGGAATCTGCACCCCTACCACATCCAGCGGGTGCAGTTGCTCAGAGAGCAGGATTTTGGCCCTCGAGTGGAATTCTCAAGATGGTACTTGGCGATGAGATCCAGGGATCCCCGTTTGTAAACAGCATTTTGTTTACAGACGAGTCCACCTTCAGCCGGGAGGGAATGTGGAACGCCCACAACAGTCATGTGTGGTGTGATGAAAATCCACATGAAACCAGAAGCCGAGCAGCCCAGGAGCGTTTCTCAGTAAATGTGTGGGCCGGCATTCTGGGGGATTGCCTCATTGGCCCTTATTTGTTACCTGTACGGCTGACAGGTGGAAATTACCTGATTTTCCTGGATCAAGTGCTGCCGCAGCTTCTGGAGGAGGCGCACGTACCCGAAGGTTCGCGTCGCCAGATGTGGTTCCAGCACGATGGAGCTCCGGCCCATCACACGAACGACGTGCGTCTCCATCTAAACGCAAGGTATGGCCAGCGGTGGATCGGGCGTGGGGGTCCAGTTCACTGGCCTGCCCGATCACCAGACCTCACCTGCTTGGATTTCTTCCTTTGGGGTTACCTGAAGGCCGAGGTATACCATACACCTGTCAGCAGTGCTGAAGAACTTGTGGCGCGCATTGTGGCAGCTGCAGGGCAGATCAGAGATACTCCTGGCATTGTTGGAAACACACACTCCTCAATGCGACGGAGGTGCGAAGCCTGCATCATGGCCCAAGGTCGAAATTTCGAGCATCTTCTGTAGTGTTATTTTTTGTAAATAAATTTCCAGTATCATTGATGTTTTTGGTCTAAATTTATTCAGAAGTGTTGAGCAGAGGTAGAAAATGTGTTTTCATTATTACTAACTGATCGTAGCGCCCCGTTTCCAGTTAGCGTCCGAAATGTCAACGAATTATGTTTTTTGCCCAAAGCGCCCCCTATCGATGTTTCTTTTTGTACCGTTCAACTGAGTTTCAGAGAGCCCCAGCAAACAGAATCATGAAAATGCATGCCATAAGTCAAGAAATCTGTTTGTTTATCTCTTAGGAGCCTTCGAGTTTCGACCACCCTGTACTTTGACATTTTATTCCGGCTCTTACGCTTTTTGCAGGGCTCTACTTTTGGGTTCAAACTTTAAGTTAGAGTATAAACTTTGGCGAGCATGTGTTAAATTATCAAAATAACGGGCTTAAAGTTGTTGTCTAGCTCTCCAAAGTCTGCAGCGCCCCCTATCCATGTTTTAAGAGATACGCTTATCAAATTGGTACTGAAGAAAGTCTAAACAAACAGAATCATTTCGACGCAACAAGCAAGAAAATCTAACCATTTCCCTAGTTTTTATGACGTTTCGAATTTCGGCACCCAAATTTTCGAAAGCGCCTAGCGCCTTACCATCGCGTCAGGGACCCTACATTCCCTATTCAAAAATGTTCGTCTAGGTGTGCTCTATCGATCCTTAAAGTTTGTCACCGACGAGCTGAATCACCCTGTATAAAACAACGATTGTATATTTTTATAACACACTACACAAGTTTTGCTGACACCACATGGAAAAATAACTTGAAATTTCTACTTTCTCGACACCATAAAAATTCTTAGAAAAAAGCTGTATCAATGTGCTCCAATTCCCCCTATTTAATTTTGCTCCACTCATTCAGTAATTTTTTTTTGTGTGTGTTTCTTAAAATAGTGTAAAAAAGTAAATAACAACAGCTTTGACATTCTATGTAAACTTCCGTTTTTATTTTTACTCGAGACGTAAGCAAGCAAATCTGTCTTTTTATATTTTTAAACGTTTCCAAAATACTTTCTCCCACCGCATATAACACCAAATAACTAAAGCAATGCGTACATGCAAGTGAATTATTTAGTGTTTTCTTCCCGAAAACCTCGAGTTATTGTTTCAAAAACAACAAGGTGACGAACTTCCGCTACGCAGGCCCTCGAAAGAATTTAAGCTGCTGTCAAGTATGCCAAAAGATATTATCGTCTGACGCGAATTCTATTTCTCTGAGGCTACGTATTAAGTCTTGCTTCCCTGAATTCGCCTGACAAAGATTTTACACTGTATAAAAATGTGCAAGTTACGTATTTACCCGTTTCTTTTTTTTTTCTTTATTTTTTTTAAATTCTTTGTTTATGGTTGCAGATGACGGTCATTAACCTGGGTTAGGATGTGCTTGAGACTATCAGACTTGATTGGTAATTGGATACTAATTACTTAAAATCAGAATTTATATGTTTTTCGCAGTTATTTTGGTTTTGTATAAGATGTTTTCAATTTTATTTTTCTGAGATTTTTTAATTTTTCTTTTGATTTTTTACTTACTAATTGTGCTAAAAGATACCACTGTTTCATTTCACTACAATGTGTTCAAGGCATTATATTTAATTTTTGCTTCATTCTTTTATTATTTATTTATTTTTGTATTTCTTTAATGGTTGCAGATGACGGTCATTAAACCTGTGTTAAGAGGTGCTTGAGACTATTAGGCTTAACTGGTAATCGGGTACTAATTACAATTTATACGTCTTTCGCAATTATCTTAGTTTTGTATAAGATGTTTTCTATTCAATATTTCTAACATTTTTTAAGCTTTCTGTTAAATTTTTAGCTGCCAAATGTGCCAAAAGTTGCCACCGTTTCATTTGAAAGTTATGTATCTAACCTTTTTTTTTTCTTTTTTTATACTTTTTTTATGGTTGCAAATGACGGTCCTGAGTTAATAGGTACTTGAGACTACTAAACTAGACTGGTAATCGAGTATTAATTATTTAAAATCAGAATATATATATATTTTTTGCAGTTATGGTGATACAAATAAGGCTTCATTGAATACAGTGTAAGACTGTCTCATCCGTGTCTCACCTTATGTGAGCTTTTACATCTTTTTTTTCTTTTCGTTTCTTAAAATAATGTAAAAAAAAAAAAAGGTAAATAACAACAACTTTGACATTCTGTGTAAACATCCGTTTTTATTTTTACTCGAGACGTAAGCAAGCAAGTCTGTCTTTTTATATTTTTAAACGTTTCCAAAATACTTTCTCCCACCGCATATAACACCAAATAACTAAAGCAATGCGTACATGCAAGTGAATTATTTAGTGTTTCTTCCCGAGAACCTCGAGTTATTGTTTCAAAAACAACAAGGTGACGAACTTCCGCCACGCAGGCTCTCGAAAGAATTTAAGCTGCTGTCAAGTATGCCAAAAGATATTATCGTCTGACGCGAATTCTGTTTCTCTGAGGCTACGTACCTTGAGTCTTGCTTCCCTGAATTCGCCTGATAAAGATTTTACACTGTATAAAAATGCGCAAGTTAAGTATTTGCCCGTTTCTTTCTTTTTTATTTTTTTATGGTTGCAGATGACGGTCATTAACCTCAGTTAAGAGGTGCTTGAGACTATTAGGCTTGACTGGTAATCGGGTACTAATTACTTAAAATCAGAATTAATGTAATTTTTACAATTATTACATATCCATCATACGTAGTATTGGGTAAATCTTGCAATTGTTTTGAAAATCAAAAAACATTTTTTTGACTGATTTACATGTTTCAGACACTGGAGATTTCAAAAAACATATTTTTAGAAAAACAAAAATCAGTCGACCGTCTGTCTGTGTGTCTGTAAACACTTATCTCTCCAACGAACCGAGATAAAGACTTGAAATTTGTTATGTGCTTAGTATGTAAGAATGGGAACAAGTCTATTTAATATCAGTAATCTCAATTATCCAGAAGTATTTTTTTTTGGACATTTGAAATATTTGTTTTCATGAAAGGTACCTAAAATTTTCGGATATTTTTACTTTATAAAGTAAATTAAAAAAACAATGAAATAAAAAAAAAAAAAAAAAAAAAAAAACATAAATTTTGCACAAAGAAGCAAATTGATCGGATAATTAATTGCCGAGATATTTGTAATCATATTTTGCACATCTTCGATTTTTCATGACCCTGTATTACATTGAAATTTCAAATCATAGATATATTCTTAATGGAAATGAGACGCTTAATTCAACACAGTAAATCGTTAGTTAATATAATTATTATTTTTGGAGTTATAAGGATGAGGATTTGACTTAGAGCAGGTTATTTTATACTATTTGAATTCGTGATTACACATTTGTTTGAAATTTAAACATCATTACATTAAAAATATGAACATTGATTGATTATAAAATAATTGTAACAAAATGACTACCTTCTCTAAATTTGCATAATATATAGATGGCGCTGTTGCCACTTTCGACAAAATGTCTCATGATATTTTGCATCATAAAGTGTCAACAGCGCAATCTATATATTATACAAATTCGGAGATGGCAGTTATATTATTACAGAATATTCTTAGAAAAACAAGTTTTACTATTTTTATTAATTAAATTATTATTGTAATTTATAATATTTTAATATAATATAATAATCATTAGTTTTTATAAAGCGATACACATTTGTTTGAAATTTAAACGTCATTACTTTACAAATATGAGTATTGAATGATTATAAAATAATTGTAACAAAATGATTACCTTACCTAAATTTGCATAATATATAGATGGCGCAGTTGCCACTTTCGGCAAAATATCTCAGGATATTTTGCATCATAAGGGGCGTGTTCAGCGCAATTTACCAAAGTAACCGATTTTACCGACCGATTGTAGGGCAGTACGAAAGCGAATTGTGGACCAATGAAAACTATTCTGTTGAATTGAAACTGACGTCACACTTCGCCTTGATTTTCATTTTGTACTTGTCTACAATCGGTAAGTAACCGGTAAGTTGCTCTGAACACGCCTAAAGTGTCAAGAACGCAATCTATATATATTATACAAATTCAGAGATGGCAGTTATATTGTTACAGAATGTTCCTAGAAAAACAACTTTTACTATTTTCATTAATCAATTTATTGTTGTAATTTATAATATTTCAATGTAATATAATATTTTATTTTATATTTTAATTCTTTTTTTTTTCCTTTTACATTTTCAGTTGTACAAAAAAGATGTTATATGGCGGAAATTTTGTTCCTTAGAACCAATGCATTATGTTTTATTTCCCTAAACTAGTCTTCTAAGGATTCTATACGCTAAAAAATTGTGAAAGGTGAGTATTTGACTTCAAAGTAGTTGGAAAATGCACGTCAAACGTAGCAAATTATGTGCATTCATACTATAAGGAAGTTATATATGTATTCAGATCTTTGTGTAATAGTATACAATAATTCGGATACAGTAGATAATCCGAGTTTTTTTGTGTATCCCTGTAAATACTATTTGCTTTCTATTATACAGGAAGTAATTTGTAATATACCTCAGAAACATACATCAAACTGATAAAATATGAAATTGTTTAATGGAATTAAAATACGCCCAAAACAATGTTTTACTCTATACCATATTGTAATGGAATAATTTTGTGTAGCCCTGTAAATTAATAACAAATATTCTTTCCACCACAGACTGTACAGAATGTATATTTTAATATATACGTCATAGATGCATATCAATTTTATTATGTTCGAAAGAGTGTAACACCATTAAAATGTACTTAAAACTATTTTTCCTATTGGCCGTAGTGTGACGAAATGATTTTGATTGTCCCTGTAATTAAACTGTGCACCCGATTTTCCTAAAATTTGAAATGACTCGACAAAATTATGCAACAATTATATATTATAAATTTCAAATGATTCAGTTGGGTAGATATTGCTTTGTTATATGCGGACAGACGGACAGACAGACGAACGGACTGAACGACCACTATAGACTCTACGTATCTACTAACTCACCTAAAAATGAATCTAAAATACGGCGGGCTTTTGTTTCAGTAAACACATGTTTCAGATTAAAAATTATGATAAGTTTTGAAATCATTATTTACACGCATTTTGAAATAATTATTTAAACATTCATTAACAGTTATATTAATCTTATATGAGAAATTAATTTACTTACTTTTTTATGTGCTTTTTTAGGTGCGTTCGTAATTATGTAAATCTGTTGCACCTATAGTCTTGATATAGGTAAATCGTCCAATCCGTCAGTCTGTCCGCTTTTAACAGAGCAAAAACTAACCAATCGAATCATTTGAAATTTAAAATATATAACTGTTACATAATTTTGTCGAGCTATTTGAAATTTTTTGAAAATTGGATGCATAGTTTATTTATAGGGATAATCAAAAGTGTATTTTAATGGCGTTACATTCGTTCGGATATAATAAAATTGATATGCATCTATGAAGAATATACCGAAATATACATTCTGTATAGTCTGGAACGCAAACTGTGTTTTTTAATTAATTTTCAGGGCTACATAAAAGTATTCCATTACATAATGTAAAAAAGGCAACATTGTTTGGGGCGTGTTTTAATAATATTAAGCTAATTCACATTTTATGTAATTAATATATGTTGCTGAGGTTTACTGAAAATTACCTTTTGTATAATAGAAAGCAGAGAATATTTACAGTGATGCACAAAATATTTCGGATATTCTATTGTATCTGAAGTACTGTATATACTATTACACCAAGATCTGAATATTTTAGAAATTTCCTTATAATACGAATGCACCTCATTTGTTACGCTTGATGTGTTATTTCCAACTTGTTTCATTTGCGTACATTTGCCAAACTGTATAATTGATTTACCTTAAATTCTTTTTCTCCAAAGCATTGTATTTAATTTTGCTTTCATGAATTCGTCTGCTTATGATTTAAAGCTGCTAAAAATGAAATAAAATGAAGCAATAAAAAAAAATAATAAAAAAGATCAAATTAAATATTTGTATTTTTGTCGTTCATTCTTTGCTTTTTCTTCCCTTTCTTTTTCAGATTGCAGAATCTGACAGTCATTAATTTGACTTAAGTGGTGCTGGAGAATCAAGCACATTATTCGTAATCTAGTATTAATTATTTTAAATCATTCAGGTTATCGTAGATAAACATTTTATTCAAAGAAATTCATAACTTTTATTTTCATTTTTCCACGTTTAATTTTTTTCCCTTTCGGATTTACAAATGCATAGAAAATCAAGTTTAAAAAGGGTTTTATGTATTAATTTTTTATAATGACTTATATTTTTCCCGTTTCAAATTTTTATGAATAATTTTAAATACGAAGTCAAATTTTTTGGTTTTTATATTTCCTTTTATGAAATTTTTGTTCATTTTAAATTATCAAGTGCATCAAAAGTAATTTGACGTAATCTCTGTTTCTTGCAAGTATTATTAAGTTCTACTTTTTTTAGATAGATTTTCCAACCGGAAAAAAATGTGCAAGGTAAGTGTTTATTTTTTCTTTCTTCCTTTCTTTTCTTTTCTTTTTTTAAGAAAGAAAAATGACTGCAGAATATGACGGTCATTAACCTTTGTTAAGAGGTGCTTGAGATTAAAGTGATTTGTAATGACGTATCGATAACTTAAATCCTTCAGAACGTCAGCGAGTTCATTTTTTAGGTCATGTAATTTAGGAAAATTATTAAGTATTTTTTTTATTAATACCTTATTTTTAAATTAGTATTAAAAATAATATTGACTGTTTATGCATAATTTTTTATGCTGTTGCATTTATTACGCTGAATTCGTTTAAGATACTTCAATAACGTTTATTTTTAAATCTCTTTTTTTAAGAATTTGTGGTGTTGTATTGTATATCGCAAAGTTATTAGTATAATTTTAGTCTGTGTCTGCGTATTGTATTAAATTTTCCTTTCCTGAACACGTCTTCTAAAGATGTAGCATTCTATAAAATTTGTAAAGTAAAAAAAAAAAAAAAAAAAAAAAAATTTTTTTTTTTTTTAATCAGGCAATACGATTTTTAAATCCTTCAAATTACAGTGCAACCTCGATTATTCGAGCTATTTGGGACCGCTAGTATCTCGGATATCGGAAAACTCCGTTAATAGAATCTGTCTATAGAACATCACCGTGCACGCAAATTTAATATCTCTTAAAAAAAGAAAAAAAAATGAAAGAACGTTTTTAAATTATAAATATAAACATGTTTAAAGTTGTTTTACAGCTCAATGAATAAAATCTATTTCCAAAGATTCCATTAATAGAAGTTTATTTCGCAATTGATAATTTTACAAAACATATTGCCTGTCCTACACATCCTGAGAACAATTCAGTCACATCTAAAATATCGAGGTTAAGAATACAGGTTTCCGTAAAATCCGTAAAAACGAAGGTCAACTCAAAAGTTTTGTTTCAGATTAATTTCTGTTTAAGTAGTTATAAGTGTATATAATTTCTTCCGAAACCCATGTTTTTCTTTTATTTATGAAAAAGTTATGTTATAGACACGATCTGTTTTCACAAGTTTTTAACACAAGTATAACATTTTTAAATCGAATTTTTAATTTTTAAATAAAATTAGCGAAACATGTGTTTTTTCAAGGTAACTTTTTATTTCTGAAATAAATAAAAGTTAATACTTCTAAATTTCACTTAAAAAAATATGCTTACATATTTATTTTTTTATTTTGAATTTCATACCAAATTTAAAATTTTCGTTATAGTGTCTCGAATTTCGTGTAATAATATCAATAATGCAATGTATTCGAAATTAAACATATTTAACATGGGATATACAGTCGAGTCTCTCTATAACGAAACTCCATGCATCGAATTTCTCTATATAACGAATTTATAGTAGGAACGGTCCCCTTTTCGCATGATTACATTAAAAATAGTCTCTATATAGCGAAATATCTATCTCTATATAACGTATTTTTTCATAAATTGGTCTAAATTTATTCAGTTTAAAAAAGCTTCGAAATCATATGGAATCAATTTTCCATCTTTTATTTTTGATTTATCGTCAGTGCTGAGTTTATATATATATATATATATATATATATATATATATATATATATATATATATTACTTCTCTCTTTGTTCTTTAAATCCAACAAATTCATCCCACCTCCCACACACCTTTCAAAATCCTTCTCAAAACAGTGTCAATTGGATTGATACACATGTAAGAGAGGAATCAATTAGAGGCACATAAGAGAGGAATTCAAATGGAGAAAAATGTTAACTACAATTTTTCATTCGTTGCTAAAATTTAAGCTTTTTTTTTTTTTTTTTTTTTTTTTTTTTTTTTGAGAGCGTAACAACTTTAAAATCAAAACAGCAAAAGATTACAGATTTCTTCGTCTGAAATTAATGCGTCTTCTTTATTTGATTTTCATTAAGCTTTCAAATAAATGTCTGTTCTCTTTTTTGAAACAGCTTAAATAATTAAGAAATAAAATGTTAGGTTAATATTTACTTTTGAACATTTTAAATTCTTAATTTAAAACATCAAAAATAATATTTGTTCAAATTTCCCACATTAAATACAATTTTTAACATCATTCCTTATACATCGAATTTCTCTATATAACGAATTTTTTACTGGAACGGTGGATTTCGTTATATAGAGACTCGACTGTATTTACAATAAATACATAATTATAAGTTAGGCAAGATCAGCTAACTAAAAAAAAAAAAAAAAATTGTCGTTATTAGAAATTTTTAAAAAGAAGAAGAAGAAAAAGAGCTTCGATAGCAATTTTGCGAAGAACGCAAAGAATAATTGTATTTTTATATTTACCGTTTTTTTTATAAGTTATGGTACAGTTGTATTTAAGCAAAACAAATGAGAAAAATCAAACAACTTCCGTACATCTGGAACGGAAAGATAACATTCCTGGAACAACTGCTTAAACATCCCGGAAAAAAAAGAAAGGATAAAAAATTATTTTAATTCAGTTTGCAAATAAAGAAATCCTTTCTCTGATTCTGTACAAACTGTATTTTCTGTTTTATGCTGTCAACCGTTAAGAAAACCTTCAAACGTAGCATGTGCCTTCGGTGTAATGGTATTTCAGAACATTTTGTAGATTCCGATTTGCTTCGTTAAAACCATGTTCATTGGCCAAAAAAAAAAAAAAAAAAAAAAAATTAAAATTGTAGATATTGTATTCGGTAACACTTTCTTTAGTTTATTTATATGTACTTTATATGTATACATTTTTTCCTCTTGCTATCTGAATTATTCTTTGCAGTGTTAAAGTTGTATTTCTGCAATTTTTGGAAAAATTTTGAACAAGTAAAATAGTAATTATGTTATATTAGATTAATTTTTAACACAGTTATTCAGCTGATAAATAAATTAAAATAGTTATAATTAAGTTATTATTAATAATATGTATAAAGAAGCACAAAGGTAATTACAATTAATTTCTTGCACTAAAATAGCTTCATTATTGTTATTATTTTATTTTTTTTTCTTTAGATTTCATGATTTTTTGATTAAGAGAGCTAGTTTTATTGTTTTACTTTCGAATTTCTTGTTTCTCTGAAACTACTATTAAACTATGCATAAATTCGGAAATAAAATAAAAGCAAAAAATATAGTTTAAAAAATATTAGACACATATTTAAAAATTTTCAAGGATTTTTTAAACGAATAGTCATAAATATTAAGAATGTTTGCATCAAATTATGCAAGTATATTTTTCATATATATACTATCTTTAAAAATAGCATATATTTATATTCATAAATCTTTGTATTAATTTACTACAAAAAAAAAAAAAAAAAAAATAAATAAATAAATAAATAAATAAATAAATAAATAAAATAAAAAAATAAAAAAATAAATAATAAAAAAAGGAAAGCAAACAACTTTCGTACATCTGGAACCAAAAGATAACAGTCCTAAAAACACTTGCTTAAACTTTCTGGGTAAAAAAGAAAAGATAAAAAATTATTTCAATTCAGTTTGTAAATAAAGAAATCCTTTCTGTGATTCTGTACAAACTGTATTTTCTGTTTTATGCTGTCAACCGTCAAGAAAACCTTCAGATATAGCATGTGCATTCCGTGTAGTGATATTTCAGAAGATTTCGTAGATTCTGATCTGATTCTTTAAAACGATGTTCATTTGCAAAAAGAATTTGTAGATATTACTATCTTTAACATTTTCTTCAGTTTTTTTTTTATATATTTTTTATACATATATATTTTTTCCCTCATACTTTCTGAATCATTTTTTGCAGTGTTAAAGTTTGATTGCTGCAATTTTTGGAAAAAATACAATATTTGTAAAAATTTACCAAGTAAAAAAAAAAAAAAAATATATATATATATATATATATATGTTATATATTATACGAAGATTAATTTTTAATGCAATTAATCTGTTGGTAAATAATCATAATAGTTATAACTATGTTATTAGAAAAATGTATATAAAGAAGCACAAAGCTAATTACAATTTATTTCTCGCATTAAAATAACCTTTTTATCGTTTTTTTAATTTTTTTTTTAATTTCAAGATTTTCTTGATTAAAATAGCTAGTTTATTGTTCTACTTTCGAATTTCTGTTTTCCCCGAAATTACTATTAAACTATGCATAAATTCGAAAATAAAATAAAAGGCAAAGATATATACTTTAAAAAAAAATTAGGCCCCTATTTTTAAAATTTCAAGAAATTTTTTAAATAAATAATCATAGCTATTACGAACGTTTATATCAAATTACCTAAGTATATTTTTCATCTCCATACTATCTATAAAAATATCATGTATTTTTATACATAAACATATTAATTTACAGTTATCCAGTTACATTTAACAAAAATAAAAAAAGAAAATCAAACAACTTCCGTACGTCTGCAACAGAGAGATAACATTCCTGGAACAATTGCTAAAACATTCCGGGAAAAAAAGAAAGGGGGTAAAATTATTTTAATTCAGTTTGCAAATAAAGAATCCTTTCCGTGATGATGTACAAACTGTATTTTCTGTTTTATGCTGTCAACCGTTAAGAAAACCTTCAAACGTAGCATGTGCATTCGGTGTAATGGTATTTCAGAACATTTCGTAGATTCTGATCTGCTTCGTTAAAACGATGCTCATTGGCAAAAAAAATTTGTAGATATTGTTGTAATTAACATTTTCTTCAGTTTATTATATATATATATATATATATGTATATATATATATATATATATACATATATATATATACATTACCCTTACTTTCTGAATTATTCTTTGTAGCAATAAAGTTGGATTTCTGCAATTTTTGGAAAATTTTTGAACAAGTAAAACAGTAATTTTGTTACCTTAGATTAATTTTTAAAACAGTTATTCAGTTGATAAATAAATCAAAATTGTTATAATTATGTATATAAAGAAGCACAAAGGTAATTACAAAGGTAATTTTCTTGCATTTAAATAGCTTTTTTAATTTTTTTAGATTTTATAATTTTTTGATTAAAATTGCTAGTTTAATTGTTCTACTTTCGAATTTCTGGTTTCCCTGATACTACTATTAAACTATGCATAAATTCGAAAATAAAGTTCAAAGTTTTTAAAAAATATATTAGGCCCATAGTTTAAAAATTTCAAGGAATTTATAAAATAAATAGTCATAGCTATTAAGAATGTTTATATCAAATTATGTAAGTATATTTTTCATCTTTATACTATCTTTAATAATAGCATATATTTATATACATAAACCTTTGTATTAATTTACGGAATAGTTGTATTTACCAAAAAAAAAAAAAAAAAAAAAAAAAAAAAAAAAGATATAGCAAACAACCTTTGTACATCTGGAACCAAAAGATAACATTCCTGGAAGAACTGCTTAAACATTCCGGGGAAAAAAAAGAAGGAGAAAAAAATATTTTAATTCAGTTTGCAAATGAAGAAATCTTTCTGTGATTCTGTACAAACTGTATTTTCTGTTTTATAATATCAATCGTTAAGAAAACCTTCAAACGTAGCATGCGCATTCGGTGTAATGATATTTCAGAACATTTCGTAGATTCTGATCTGCTTCGTTAAAACGATGTTCATTTGCGAAAAGAGTTTGTAGATATTATTATCGTTAATAGTTTCTTCTGTTTGTATATATTTGGAGTTATTTATAAAAGTATTTATATACATATTATACATATTAATATATATATATATATATATATATATATATATATATATATATATATATATATATATATATATATATATATATATATCGTCTTACTTTCTGAATTATTCTTTACTATGTTAAAGTTAGATTTCTGCCATTTTTGGAAAAAACGCAATATTTGCAAAGTTTTGAGAAAGTAAAACAGTAATTATGTTAAATTATATCAATTTTTAACACAGATATTCAATTGGTAAATAAACAATAATAGTTATATTTATGTTGTTTTTAATAATGTATATAGAGAAGCACAAAAGTAATTACAATTTATTTCTTGCATTAAAAGATTTTTTTTTATTGTTTTCTTTTAGATTTCAAGATTTTTTTTTATTGAGATAGCTAGTTTTATTGTGCTACTTTCGAATTTCTGGTTTGCTTTTAATTACTATTAAACTATGCATAAACTCGAAAATATAATAAAAGGCAATATATATATATATATATATATATATATATATATATATATATATATATATATATATATTTATTTAAAAATTGGGCCATATTTTTAAAAATTCAAGAATTTTTTTAAATAATTACTCATAGCTGTTAAAAACGTTTTATATCAAATTATCTAAATATGTTTTTCATCATCTTCATATTATCTTCAAATATAGCATATATTTATGTACATAAACATTTGTATTAATTTACGGACCAGTTGTATTTAACGAAAATAAAGAAAGAAAAGCAAACAACTTTCGTACATCTGGAACCAAAAAGATAACATTCCTAAAACATTTGCTTAAGTATTTTGGGAAAAAAAAATTAATTCAATTTTCAAATAAAGAAATCCTTTCAGTGATTCTGTTCGAACTCCATTTTCTGCTCTATTCTATCAACAAAAAATGTTCAATGACAAAGAAAAAAAAAATAAATAAAAAAAAATAATAAATAAATAAATAAATAAATAAATAAAAAAAATTGCAGAATCGTTAAAACTTTATTTGTTTATTTGTGTATTTCCTTTTCTTATTTTCGTCTTAAATTCTGAATTTTTTTTTTCGAAAGTTTTAGTTTGATTACTGTAGTTTTTTTTAACAATACTATGTTTGTAAATTTTTTGTTATGTAATATTTGTAATGAGAGCATTTTTGTAGAATTCACAGAGTAAAGCACTAAATAATCACTATTAGTCTTTTCTTTTGCAATAGCACTTTTTATTGTTCTGTTTTCGCCTAATTATGTCAGAAATTTGACAATTCATGCATAAAACCAGAGATGTAATAATAATAAAAAAGAAAATAATAATAATAATAATAATAATAATAATAATAATAATAATAATAATAATAATAAAGAAAATAATAATAATAATAAAACCATTGCGTTTTGGAGTTTTTTTAAATGTCGTTGCAAGATTTATAAAATTCATTCTAAAAGTCTTAAAAAACAAACAAAAAAAAAAAAAAACAAAAAAAAAAAAAAAAAAAAAAGGGGGGGGGGGAAAGATAAAAGCACAAACATCTATTTTTGATTAATTTCTGAATCACTGTGTTCAAAATTATTTGTGAATTTTTTTAACAATGCTTTCAGAAATGCTTTTTGTTCTACAAAAACAACATGAAGAATAATGGCATAATGCCAAATAAGCATTTGGTAGCACCTCTTGCAAAAAAGATGTGATAATCTGCAGGTACGAGGGATGTTAGAGTCTGCAGAGGTTAACGCCACCTAACGGCGAACGAAGCCCTTACCGGCCATGGGTCGCTATGCAAATCTGAATCCTTGTGATGCTCCCCTATCTGCCCTTAAAGTTTGTACCAATAATCTTGGGACAATCTGTATATATATTTAATTTTTAAATACTAAATCATAAATGCACACTTTAAATTCCTTTTAAAATACTCTTTAAAATATTTTTTTTTTACACGAAGTGAAAGTTATGAATAATGAAGATTATAAATTAGCTGATATGTAACGGTGGTAAATTAAACTTAAATACAGTACAAAATGAGATTAATTAATTTTTTGCTTTCCATTTCTATAAATATTAAACTGGAAACTAGTGCATTATTTCTCATTTTCGCAACATTTTATTTCGCCATAGTAATAAATTATTCATATATATATATAACTGCAAAGAGTAATTTAATATGAAATTAATTTAAGTAAATATTTACTGATTATAATTTGTTTAATTTATTAAATGATAATTCTTATTCTTTTTTCTTAACAGGCCGATTCAAGAATATTTGAAGTGTTATTTAAAATCCGAGGAATTTTCTTCTGAAACATGAAAGTAATTGTTTTTGAAAGAAAAAAAACATTGTCCTGTCTATGTACAGAAGTTACAGAACACAATTTTCGGTGTAAAAAACATAAGATTTTTTTTTTTTTTTTTACGTTTTAGATTTCTTAGCACAGATTTCTTTATGTTTTATGCACATACAGGGTTGCCACAGGCGACTATTTTTTAATTCCAACTGCTACCACTTTCTCTAAACAGAAATATTTGACAGACACTTTGACAACTTTTGCAAGAAAAATAAAGTTTTAAGTTTATATTAGAAAAATATTGGTGCGAACAGAGTAAAAAAAAAACAGTCGCCTGTGGCAACCCTGTATATCTATTAGGTTGAAAAAAATATACCATGAAATAACTTTCCATTGAAACTAAAACAATAGCAAAATTAGAAAAAAATATCTATCTTGTGATTCCGAGGTTACAGAACACACTGAACTGTAAATTTTTTAAGTGCAATGTATATATTTTTAATACTCTCAATTATAGCAAATAAAAAAAAAAAACAGTTTTACAGAAAAGAAATAAAAAAGGAAGTCTTACAATTCATTTATAAATATAATGAAGCCTATTTTAAAATCTCATTTACATTTTAATCACTCATATTTTATATTATTTAGATATTTTTTTAGATATTTTACTATTTATATAGACATATTTAATCTCTCATTTTAATTACTCATTGCATTTTAATTGTTCATCTATTTACGAAATCTCCATGGAATTAAGACATTTTTTTTTTTCAAGAAAGGTTATGCATAGGTGCCGTCACGTCTTAGTTATTCCGGATTCTCGTCCAATGCAACCAATCTTAATACTTGAAAATGTATATAAGGAAATGGATTCACTCTGTAAAAGATACTTCTTAAATTTCATTTAAAATTTTTTGATAAAATACAATTTTTGGTTGAAAATATATTTATCTTCGATCGGACTCCAAAATAATTAAAAAATGTTGGGATCGATGGTTATGGAAGTAGTTCTCTACCTGCTTGGACGATCCATTGGCAACTGTGGTCAGGTAAAAATGTATCCTTCTTTTTTAGGTGTCGTTCAGTCCGTCCGTCCGCATATAACAACGCAAAAACTACCCAACCGAATCGTTTGAAATTTAAAATGTATAATTATTACATAATTTTGTCGAGTCAATTCAAATTTTATGAAAATCAAATACAATAATCAATTACAGGGACAACCAAACCATTACATTACGGTCAATGGGGAAAAAGTTTCAAATGCATTTTAATCGTCTGAAATTTAAAATACATAATTATTCCGTAATTATGTCGAGTTATTTGAAAGTTTTTGAAAATCGGAAACATAGATCAGTTTCAGGGGCAATCAAATGTATCCCGTTGCATTACGATCAATGGGGAAAAGTTTCAAATGCATTTTAATCATTTGAAATTTAAAATGTGTAATTGTTACATAATTTTGTCGAATCATTTCCAGTTTTATGACAATCGGATCCATAGATTAATTACAGAGACAATCAAAAGTATTCCGTTACATTACAGTCAATGAGGAAAAATGTTTCAAATGCATTTTAATGGTGTTACACTCATTCGAACATCATAAAATTGATATGCATCTATAAAGTACATATTATAATAAACATTTTGCATAATCTGTGGTGCAAAGAACATTTGTTATTGATTTACAAGGCCACACAAAAATATTCCATTACATAATGGTATAGGGAAAACATTGTTTGGTGCGCATTTTAATTGTAATTAACAATTTGCAATTTTATGAGATTGATATATGAGAAAGATATTTTTAAAACTTCGTTATCGTACGAACGCACCTCATTTGCAACGCTTCACGTGCAATTTCCAACTTGTTCATATTTATTTACATTACTGCAAATGTTACTTTACATTATTGTAACCAAAAAAAGTTATTGTTCAGACAGGTTTTAAAACATATTGTTTAAATTTATATAAAAACACCTGTAAATTAAATAAAAGTTTGCAAACAAAAACTTGAAAGTATTTTTGTATTATTACTTTTTAATTATGATGTAAAAACTGAAATTACACGTAATTTAAAACAGGATGTATGCGATAACGCTGGTCGTTGTTACAATCAGTGGCGCCAACTTTTGAAAAATATTGGATTGGCTCAAAAATATTGGGTAGGCTCAAAAATATTTTGGTTAAATGGTTTGTTTTTCTTTGAAGAGTGGACAGCTGGTGAAAGTTGAGACTTTTAAGTCAAGCTGTCATGCTTTAATATAGTTGCATTAAATTATATTCTCTCGTTTTTTCTTATAAAGAGAGTAATATTTATTGTAATGTCCCCATATCATGAGCATGACTACAAATTGAAATAGCAGAAAGTTAAACATTTACATTTCAATCATTTTGGATTTATGGGTATCAGTTGGAGAATTGAAACGCGTTGTCATTGGCGAAATAAATTTTGTTCTAGGGAGAAAAATGAATAAAATAATAACTAGTATTAAAAAATGCTCTGACGAGCACCAAAAAAGGTTAATATGTTTTTAAGTATGAAAAAGGGTTTGACAAGTGCTTCTGTTAATTATTGAGCATGAGGAAGGACAAGGGATCCCTTCTTGGCTACAACTCACTTCAATGCCAACTTTGAAAAAATCATATTTGCGCTTTTTCCATATGAAAGTAATTTGCGGTTCTTTAGTAGAACTTTCCACCGTGCTTTAGATGTTAACCAGGGGTGTAGTCGTAAAAATAAGATAGGATATATGCTCTAAGCAGAGGGATACCCTAGAATGTGTATACTATAAGCTTTCTTGAGAAATAATGTATATGGTGTTCTATTAAAAAGTCCAGAAGGCATACGGCGTATAACATGCACTTACATCCCTGATGTTAACTGCACTGTTCACTCTGCACTATACTACAAATAAATTTTCTGTGCAATTATACACTTAGGGCATGCTTGGTGCCAGTGCATGAATGTGATGCAGGAACTAGGTTTTTGGCACTGTGTCGTCTTCCCTTACATTTATGTCTAATTAAGCTGCACCTTTACTGGTTATGTCTTTACACTATACATTTTTATAGTAACTGCGACTGATTTATTTTCACGGAAAAAGCGCAAATATGATTTTTTAAAAGTTGGCATTGAAGTGAGTTGTAGCCAAGAAGGGATCCCTTGTCCTTCCTCATGCTCAATAATTAACAGAAGCACTTGTCAAACCCTTTTTCATACTTAAAAACATATTAACCTTTTTTGGTGCTCGTCAGAGCATTTTTTAATACTAGTCATTTAATTTTTTGATAAAAACTGAAGATTTTCTAATATCTTAAAAAGAAAAATAAATGCTGCTGTCAAAATTTATAAAATGATAACAACAGATAAAATTTTGATGTATCAGAATAATTATAAAAGTCATTGCATTGCTATATAAAATGCATGATAAGAAAAATAAACCATGGATTTGAACGAAAAAAGTACAGAACTTTATTAAAAGAATTAAAAGCCATACCAATTAAATATATTCAAGGTAATTTCTCAAATAAAACATTCACAACTAGAAAAATTCTAGAAATTGAATAACAATTAACATAAGAATATTCCCGAAGGAATAATAATTTAACACAAAAGCATTTCTAAATAAAACGAACTTACATCCGACGGGATTTGAACTCTATACACTCTAAAAAATAAATGCGTAAATTAGTCAAATTTACACACATTTATGTGTAAATTTGTAAATTTACACACTTGCCATGTACTTTACACATTTTTTTGCAGATTTTTACCTGTTTTTATGTGTATTTAGCTTTTGAAACTAAGTGTGTAAATTGTTATCACTTGAAAAAAATAAATAAGTGTGTAAAAGTAGAAAAATACCTAAATTGACACAGATTGGTGTGTTATTGTAATTTACGCATAGTTCTTATATACACTGATAAGTGTGTAAATTTCTAAAATCACACACTTGTCATGAAAATTACACATTTTGTAAAAAGAATTACTTGTTTTTATGTGCATTTATTTTGTGATATTAAGACTGCAAGTTGTTGTCGGTTGGTTACCCAGACAAATGTGTAAAATTGGATTTACATGCACTGGTGTGTTATTGTAAATGTTCGTCTGTATTTTGTATAATAGCAAGTACGCAGGTGAAAAATTAAAATTGAAAACATCTGCTGTATCGTAGTTTCGCCATTTTTGGATTGAATGGAACATGTCAAAAGAGGAAAGTTTGTTCTCCTCTGTTAACTCAAAAAATAAGAATAAATCATAATACAATTACAAATAATCGAGGAATGTTAATTATCATAGAATGTTTGTCTTCATATTTAGAAAAAATTGAACTGTGTTTTCTTTTCTATTGTGATTTTACAGGCATGAAAAAGTGGGATATTCTATAACAAAGGTATGTAAATGTTTTGTTCTAATGAAAATAAAGCTTTTCAATTGACAACTAATTTAACAGATTTTCATGGTTAATTTTTTTATATTTAAATTGTAAGTTTTTTGACATACAACCAAAAATTAAGGAATTTAAATGTCATTAAAAGTATTAGCAGCATTATTATATTTAAGAAAATGATAAAATTTCGGTGCTTTATTTTCTAATATTGTTCGCTTCTTTTCTATTTGAATATATCTAATCTTTTTCTAGCTTAGATTCCTTTTATTATGTAAAAATGTAAAATAATGTTTATGATTTCTGTGTATTATGAAAGTTTTATCATAAAAAATTCTATCATATTTCAACTAAATTATGATTATTTTATTGAATTAGTAAAATTTACATTAGAAAATCTTAATCGTTGTCCGAGTTGCAAAGGTGTCGCAAAGGTGATTGCGTTCCTTCATATTAAGCATACTTATGAACTATTCTATGAAAGCTATAATTATGAATAAAGAGAAGTATACATATATGTATTAGTTATTGAATTGACATTTGAATTTAAACACTAATTTAACACATTTAGTGAAATACTTTGAACACTTATTCTAAAAAGAATTATATACATGATATGTATATGTATATATATATGCATTTGTAAAATGTCTCATTTTTGACAAAATGAGATTATTTGTAAAATGATACATTTTTGCAAGAATAAGATTATTTTTGGTTAGAAATTGAATTAACCGTATAAATGAACTTTCTTAAAACTGAGCCCAATATTTTTATTAAATTAGTTAGTGTTTTTAATTTCAGTATTTGTGAATTTATTATCATAAAAAGGTAATAAATTTGTGTACATCAATATAATAATAATAAAATTAAATAGATTGCATTTTTTTAGTTCATTTATGCTTTTTTGTATGTTTCTGTATTTATAAACAAATTTTGATACTTCTTCAGATGTATTATGTAAACCTGTAATAAATAAATATATATATAGGAATGTAAATAAGTAAATTTAAAAAAAAAGTCATGCGCGCATTTTTTTTTTTTTTTTTTTTTTTTTTTTTGGGGGGGGGGGGACGTTTTTTGAAGCAAGCTATTTTAAAGTATTACATATTATACTTCAGTATAAGTAGATGTGCCAGTAATGGACACCCTTCTAGTAATGTATCAACAATAAATCACAATAATGTAATCACAGTAAATAAATGAATAAATGCAAACTAAGCTTTTATTATTTTTTCTTAGGGAGCGAACGATTTTAATAAGCTGACTTAAACCAGTAATTAAATCGTGATTTAAATCAACTTTTTTTTAATCATTGACTAAAATCATAAATTTTATAAAGATTTAATATGACAGAAAAAAGTATTAAAATCTAAGGTTACCATAATTTGGCAAGTTTCTACAGGTACTGACTTTTGAATATACACAAAAAAGCTTTAAATAATTATTTCTAAGCTTAATTTCTGAGTATTGTCAAAGACTTAAGCATGATAATTTTGTAAAAAGCATAGTTTTTATCTTTTAAGTATAAAAATCATTTAATTTAAAAATGCTATTCAAATCTGGTATAAATCTGGTATAAAAGTCATAATTTCCTTATTGATCCCTATATATTCCTATTAATAATCAAATTATTGATTTTTTTAATATAATATAGACTAGCAAGTATAATAATTTTCTCCAAATAAACGAATAAAGTAGCCAAATCTTATTTTCTCATTCTGCTTCTGCAATAATAAATTTCTAGCAGATATTGGAACTAAAAATAGAATGAAATAATGACATCCGCTGAATCGCTATTGCAAAAGAAGGCATGAGAAAAAAAATAAAAATAAAATATTAAGCATAGCAAGAGCTTATTCAGTAAAAGTTGAATGTGTTTACTTTTACAAGTCATATACATCCAAATAAAAATTTTCATGATTAATTAAGGAAGCAAAACTGTCTGAAACACTAAGTGCTGAGAACTTCCACTAAGTGCTAATAATGGCGCTGTTTAATGTTTTGAGGATTTCATATATAATTGGCTATTCCTTATATTTACTTTGTATGTGTGTATGAATGTGCTGATATATTTTGGGGGATTAATACATGCAAACGTGGATGTAAATTTAGATTCAGGCTTGAGAGATTGCAAAATGAGATGCAAATAAATTTGTTAATTTTGTTATTTGTGTTACTAATTGATGAAATTACTTGTTTGCAATTGTTATTAATTCTGTAACTATTTGCTATTTCCTCTAAGCACTTTTTTTAGGGTGGAAAAACTTTCTTCTTATGAAATTGGCAAAATGCTACCTTATTAAAATATATTTAAATTCACTTACAGTAAACACAGCTTTCTTGTAATACAACTTCCAAATTACACATTATTTCTTAATCCAAGTTCCCAAGATCTTATAAAAGTGATAGAGAATTATTTCTTTAGAAAAAAATTAAAACATGTTATTATTTAATTGTATTTTTCAATTTGTAATTCATAAAATTATTAAAATTAATGGCACTTTGTTTATCATAATGAGAAACTGAATGCTTTTTATAATTACTAAACACATTGCTCAGTATATTTTCCCATGAAATAATGTATTTTTTGGAACTAGCATCGTCCCTTTTTTTCTTTCTAGAATGAGCACTAAATTGTTAATAATCATTTTAGTAATTAAAATGTTATATACTAATTAAAAATTATATTATTACTAATTTTATGCTAATTAAAAATGTATATTATGTTCCTAAATACAGAGATTGCTGTTTAATAATTATTAATTTTAAATAGTGTTAATAGTTTATGTTAAATGCAGCTATTAATAATTGGAATTAATGTAAATATCACTAGTATTTAATATAGTTTTGCATAATATTGCATAATATTATCGCAAAATATTAATGTATATAATGTTATTATATGGTACAAAGGAAGCTACTACTAAAAATAGTTCATAGTTACAGACATTATAAAACTACTTTGTAGTTTTTATAATGTCTGTAACTATGAACTATTAGTTATGTTAGTTAAAGGATAAAGACACAGATTATGTTAGCAATTAGTTTTTTTTTTTTTTTTCTCTTGGTAGACTAAAATCCTTGGTAGTCATTCAGTTTTTGAAAATTGGGGACAAAAATCATAAAATTCCAATTTATATCAAAATAATCTGATTCAGTTCTTTCAGGTATGATGTACCTCATAGTACGCGTCTTTTAATGGGGTATTATTTTGTTTTAAGAAATATTTTTGGTGATATTTACATGCATTAATGTTAGTAGGGGAAGATGGGGATACTTGAGCCATTTTTTGAATTTTGATTTTTTTTAATTTTTTATATTTTTTTAGAATAAAATAAAATATTGAAAATGAAAATATGATATTTTTCCTTCAACTAAAAACCACTTTCAATAAATTTTGAACTATTTTTCTATGTATAATAAATGTTTATTTTTTGTTTTACATCATGGCTCAAGTATCCCCATGGCGGGGATACTTGAGCCATAGTGAAGGGATACTTGAGCCACTACGGAAAAATACCTACAAAAGTAATTTTTTTCACTTTATTTTTGCACAAATATTTTACAGAATGATAAATTATGAAACGTAAAGTCTTTCAAAACCAATTGAGAAAACAAAGCTAGTAATACGATCATTTTTTGTCGTTAAAACTGGTTGTCGAAAGATAATTTGAACTTCAGTTATAACGACGGTAGAAACATCCTCAGTTCAGAGCCATTTAAATTTGGAATCTGCAATTCTTCGGGCACATTTCATTTTTAAAAATATTAAGCACTTATCCAACAAATATTTTTACAGTTATCTTTCTGGCATATTTTATTAGTAACCAACCATCAATAGAAGGTTTTCTTTCACATCATCACCATCATTGACAGAAATTTCCTCTAATGATATTGTCGAACTCATGCTTTTAGTTTAGTAGCTGTCGGAATTTAAGCCAGATGTATCATTCTACTATTTCAAACACTTTTTTGATTTCACAGGAAAAGATTTTGTCTTCCTCTTTGGCTCCATGTAGGTAAGTTTGAACTGGGATTTTTGTTGCTTTTCTTGTTTTTGTGCGCTCTTTTTACCAATTTTTCTTCAATTTTCTTAGTTAATAAAAAAAATTACAGCAACAGAGGTTACGATTTCAATATAAAATACTAATCTTAATATGTTATATTAAAAAATAAATATTTTAATATCTTGGACCTAACTAATTAAAGTATTAGAGATTATAGCCTGTAAAACCGTTTTAAAAAGTTATTTTCATTTAATGAAAGTTAAATTGAAAACTATGTTTACATTTATCTAGACAGGCTATTTTGTTAGTCAAATCGAAAAATAAAATAGACATTTTCATTTAAAAAAATATACATTTTTAAACATTTCTAGGTCGTTATTTTTTTTAAGAAAAAAAAATAAAATGAAAAATTATTCTCCCTTTTCTCCAGAAAAATATCTATTAGTGAATATAAGGATGGAATTTTATTTTTTGTTTGTTTCATCCATGTTTAATTTCTAGTGGGGATGGTCAAGGCATCCCTCATAGCATGCATGTTCACAGTGACGTCACAATGACGTCACTGTGAGTCACTTTGGTCACATCACATCTGTGACGAAAATGCCACCACTCAGTGACGTCACAATGTGACTAAGATGTGACTTTCTAAAAAAATTTTCACAGTTCGTCACAATGTTAATGTCAAAGTAGTCACAAATGACACACTTTTCACAAATTGGTCACACTGTGACGTCACAAAGTGGTCACAATGTGACGTCACAAAAAAGCTCTAAAACGGCCATAACGACTTTACATTTTAGTCACTGTGACTTCACATCGACGTCACGTGACGTCACATCGACAATCGATGGTCACAAAGTCACAATGTGACTTCACAACGACGTTGCAGTGACGTCACCATGTCTTACGGGATGGCTCAAGTATCCCCACTCTTATTGGCTCAAGTATCCCCACTATCACTATTTTTGTTTCCCAGAGTTTTACTAAATAAAGCATGCAGCAACTAGAACTATTTTAGACTCAAAATACAATTGAAATTATGCTTATTGGATGTATGTATATAGTTGCAACTTTAAACAAAACTTTGATTACAAAAAAACAAAAAAACCATGCACCCAAATATTTACTTCAGATAAGGAAAAGACAACTATTAATCACTATACTTTCAAAATGGTACCAAGATGTGTGATTTCTTTTTTACATGTTCAGTACTATAAATATGTTATCATATTGGCAGTTTTAGAAAGAAAAATTAAATAACTGTAGAGATAATAGGGGTGGCTCAAGTATCCCCTATGCTCAAGTATCCCCACTCTCCCCTATATATCTATGCATTTACTATATGACTTCATTTTATGCTTAAGCATTTAATAATAATAATAATAATAATAATAATAATAATAATAATAATTATTATTATTATTATTTGGTTAATTCTCTCTGCGCTGTTTGCGATTCTTTTATTTCAAACATCATATTTCACTCTTTAAATTTAAAATAAAAGTTACTTTCTTGAAAGAATCATGTCTAATAATGCGCAGAAAGTAGGAGAAAGTTCTAATAATCTTCTAATTAAATCTTATTGCAATGCAATATTTTCTAAACATTTCCCAAAATTCTTTTTTAGCCTATGGCCATATGTATATTGAATAATACGCAAAATAACAATATTCGTTATCTTTCAGATTATGAAATATTGGTGAAACACTAATTAATGTACTTGGATAGCTAGTATTAATATTATTAATGTATAAGTATGTATTATTAATACTATTAATGTTACTAATACTAAAATGTATTCTTAATATTATTAATAATAAATATTTCTGAAAAAATTGCTCTTTAAAATATTAAAAACAATATGAGTTGTTATAGCAGTAAATATGAGCGAAAAAATTTCTTTTTAACTTTAATTTAAAAGACAGAAATTGTAAGGAATTGAAATTATGCACAGTCTGCGCATAAATTGTGATCTCACGATTGTATAACTATAAACCAACTCTAAAAGAAATTACAAACTGGTAATTAAAATTTCAGTTTATCATGCTTTATATAAAAACGGGTATATCGGTGATACGAAAATGATTTGTCTTTTATTTAGTGTGGTGTGAAAATTGCCAAAATACATTGCTGGTACACTATTTTCTGAGCATCAAACAGAGCTACCAGAAAATATAATCTCAATCAGTAAATGATATTTTTCTTTGTACAATTTTTTTAATCATTAAAATTATCATTATTAATCATTGGGAATTAATTCCCAATTTAAACATACTAAAACATATAATGTTAACGCTAAATACATAAAAATATGTCTGTTGGAATATTACACAAATATCTAAGTATTTTGATTATTACACACAAATCTGTGTTTTGTATGTTCAGCAGAAATATTTATATGAAGAGAATGCTACACAAAAATCTGTGTATTTTGAATATTATACAAAAACCTGTGTAATTTACATACTACACAAAAAATTGAGTATTTCACATAAAACACAAAAGTATGTGTTTCTTGTATTATACACAAAAATACATTTAATCACAGAACATTACACCAGACTTCGAGTAATCGTAATCGTGTAATCGTAATCGATTATAATCGACTACAAAAACTGCATAATCGCATTGTAATCGTAATCGTAAATTTTAATTTTGAAATAATCACGATATAATCATAATCAAAAGATTTCACTTTGATTACAATCATAATCTAATCGTAATCGCAATGCAGATAATCGCAATGTAATCTGTATCAAAAAGCTATATAATCGTAATCGAGCACAAAAATGAGATTATGTTCTTCGATTACACCTTTTTTTCCCCCGTTCATTTCGCCATATCCAGAAAATATTTGGTCGGTGAGTTAAACATTGCACCAAGGAAACAGTAGACGTTTGGAGTTCGTTAAATCGCCCCTAAAGTTAAAAGTGAGAAGAGGTCATAGGTCAGGCAGCAGTTCGGGGTGAAACAGAGTACATAGTACTTTACACTATATGTAGTCAACGCTATAGAGGGCTGCCCCTGGTATATAGTATAAAAACATAGAAATAGTCTGACTTCGTTAAAAGATAAGGGCATTGGGGGGGGGGGTCTTGTTTCGCGAGGATAGAAAAGAAAAAAGAAATAAAAATACTTTATTTATGGTTTTATTATGGGTACTTAGCAATTGGACAGACATCACCCTCTTTGAAATGTGGGAATGGGAAAATAAAGAAAATGGAAAAAAAAAAAGAAAAAAAATATGCTTAAATTACATGTGACAATTCATCGAATAGCTCATTCGCATTTTGGATTTCTTAGTGGTTGGTTATATCTAAGTAGTTGTTTACAAGGTTCTAGGGAAAGAGATGGCTAAAAGAAATAATAAAAAAATTGAAGATTATTTCACGGTATCTGTATCAGAATTTAATGAAAAAGGCATGAAAATTTTAAAATATAAATGTAAATTGTGCTCGTCAGATGTCAGGGTCTCCATAAAAACCAAGTCCAATTTGAACACTCACATGCAGGTAATTTTTTACTAGATATCTACATATTGTATGGATTTATTTTAGAAATATTGCATAGTGATATCTTATCTTTTTCTTTAAAATTGTAGTGAAAGGAATTTTTTATATTAAATTAACTATATAGTGTTTTTAATCATAAGTATAAAGTCTGTTTATTCAAAATTTGTATTTTAATATATCAGGATAAGTTAAACATGTAGATCAGTTTTCTTACAAAAGCTCTAATAATAAAAGATTGCTTTTTACTTTATTTATTTATTATTATTATTTTTTAATACTTTTTTTAAATGAGAATCCCCTCCAAAAAAAAACAGAAAGTAAGACTGGTTTGTCAATAAATATACGGGTGTAAGTAAGATTTCTTTAAGGGTGAAAGACAATGTTAATGATACCTAGTTGTTAGTAAATTTCTTTAGCTTATACGCCGTCAAATTCAATGACGAACCCCGGAATTTTGAAATGTAGCCACCAAATTTTTTTTATCTCTGATTATTTTAAAAAGGAAAAAAAAAACTATCAAAAAAAATCTCTCTAAATGAGTTATAAATAAATAATGGGGAAAAAAAGGTAGTTAATTTTTTTCCCAGAAAGGTTTCTTTCCCCCTCTTTCCTCCCCCAATATACTCCTACCAAAATACAGTATTTTATATTATTATTATTATTATTATTATTTGCCTGTTAAGGTTTATGTGTCTCAATTTCGTTTTAAATATGTGGTTCAATTGGACAGAGGTATGCAAATGAAACAAAAAAGAATGAATTGCTTTAATTCTTCCATTTCAAAAATTTTCGTAGAAGCTTATTTTATTTAATTTTTCTTCATTTTTTAAATTTTGTTTTGCTTATTTGCCTAAATGTCTTGCAACGGATGTTCTGAGGAAAATAACCTTATTTAAACTCATTTCATGTTTAAATTTTACGTTAAAAAAATTGTGAAGCACATGTTTCCCCCCCCCCAAATTTTAGTGTATGTGTAAGGGGAGGGGGGGGGCTCATTCTACGTACACCGGTATTCCTGAATTTCAAATCAGAATTTCGCATGTTACATATACCTATTCTATTAATCAAACATCCTTAGAAATGCTCTTAATTTCAAAATAAATTTATAATAATGAAATCAGTTCTAAAATGTTCAAAAATTAAAATATATATTATTTATATAGAAAAGAATAGCTTATTTAATATAAATGATTTATTTTTCCTTTAAAAATAAATAAAGGAAACGCATATTTTGTAAATTTGTAACTCTAGTTTGTAACATGTAGATTACGGAATTACTGTAATCGAACTGCAATCGTAATCGACTAATTAGGTAATCGTAATCCAAGAAAAAAAATATTAATCATAATCCAAACGTAATCGTAATCTTGAAATAAAAAAATGGATAATCGATTATGTAATCGTAATCAGGCTCGCATAAATAGAGACATAATCGTAATCTATTTTTTGAAATTGGAAATAATCGTAATCTTAATCGATTACAGTCCTCTGTAATCGACTCGAAGTCTGCATTACACATATGAGTGTGTGAGAGTATTACACATAAATCTGTGTATTCTTCTGCAATTTACACATTAAAGTGTGTATTTCAAGACTTATCAGATAACATTTACACATTTGGACTTATCATCAAATTACACTTTAAAATGTGTATTTTCAAATTTACACATTAGGCGTGTATTTTGGCAATTTACACACACAGACATGTCGTTTTTGTATCATCGATATACCTGTTTTTATGTGTAAATTTACACATTTTTTTTTTAGAGTGTACTCGCTGCTGAGCAGCCAAATGTCTTACCACGAGAGTCCTAGTTTAACACCAGAGATGTTGCAAATTTTGCTATAATACCTATATAAATACCAGCATAAGTCTTGTGACTGTCATCAACAGCTCCGATCTGATTGTTTTATTTTTTTATATGCCCGACGGCTATTTTCCTACTTTTATTTTAGCTACTCGAAACAATCGCCAAATAGGTTTCCTTCGCCATAATTTCATTTTAAATATAAAGCTGTCACTAGCTTTATTTAAAATACATGACTTTCATTAAAAAACACATAAATTAAAAATACATATATCAGATACATTTAACTTGCACGTTTTTCTTTCATTTTATTAAAAATACTATAAGTAAATATATAACTACTTAATTTATCCCATCGACCAAAGAACGATAGACAAACTGTAAGATTATATGCCAATAATGGATGAACATAAATGTTTCACTTCCTTGACATTAAACCCGCTACACTTGTTTGTTAAGTAATCAAATGATTTTAATTCGATGATTTATTTATATTTTTATTAATGTTTGACTAATTTATTTGTTCTTTTGTTATTTAATATAAATTTTATGCCAATAAGCGAATAGCTCTTGATATTAATTGAGAAAAATATAATATATAATTTATTAAAGTTACTTTATGGTTGTATCCGCCGACATTATTTGGTTAAATAAAAAGCATTTAACTTCTTACAAATTTCCGCTAACATTGATATTTTTGGTACCTTCGTATTAATGCCACCGCAGTAGAAGTTGTGCTAATGCACCAATAAAGAGTGATCTTGTTGTTCGTGCCTTTTTAGTGTTTTTTTTTTTTTGTACTCATTTTGACGTAATTTTTAGTATTTTAGTACTTTTTTAGCCTATTTTTGATACCATTTTTTTTTTGTGCGCGTGCGAACAAGATTGCTCTTTATTGGCACATTAGCGCAACTTCTGCTGCGGTGGCGTTAATACGCAAGTACCATATTTTTATGCTCTTTAATAAATTCTAATATTACATTTAAAATACTTCAATGTTATTCACATATGCGATATCTTACAAACATCTTTTTATGGTTTGATTTGATAAATTCTGCATTAAAATATGAAAACTTTTATTAGTATTCTTTTGTTCGAAATCACCTGAATAAATCAAATTTTATATTTGGTACGTCTCGACGTCATAACTAAACGTCATCATTAAAGTAATCTTTTTCGTTAATGACTTTTATTTTTTTAACCTAAATTCATTAATTTTCTAAACTTAAAATTTTTTAATGGCAACATTTTTCCTTTTGAGTAATTTGGCGAATAGTTTGGCGATTTCTATAAATGGGTGAAATTGGTCGACCTGATAATCAAGTAGCACCTTACGTAATATAAATAAAATAGGTATGCATTTTTGGCACAGATGTCATATACGCACCATGTTGGCGAATTTTTTTTTCTGACGCCAATGTCATATGCGTAACGGAGTATTTAACTGAATCCAGAGTGTCGTTATTTTGCTTGATATGTCAACCCGGATGTTGTTATTTACTTTTTAATAAATAATTTTTTCTTTTTTTTAAATATATAAATTGTTTTGTTCTATTAAACAAACCTTTTTTTATTTATTGTTATTACCTTTCAAAAAATATATACCGGGTGTCCCAAAAATGACTGATGGATTTTAAAATTCAATAACTTGCAAACGGTGGCAGCTATTTAAAATTTTTTTGCAGGAGGGTTATGTACAATGTCAGGAGTATTTTTTACCGTAACTTTTGATTTTAGTTTGAATTTCAACCAATAGATGGCGCTGACAGCAATTGAAGCCCAGGTCGACGCCGAAACTGACCTCACTCAACACTGATCACCTGGCCTTCAATCGCTATCAGCGCCATCTATTTTTTGAAATTCGAACTAAAATAAAAAGTTACGGTAAAAAACTCCTGACATTATACATAACCCTCCTGCAAAAATTTTTTAAATAGCTGTCACCGTTTGCAAGTCATTGAATTTTAAAATCCATCAGTCATTTTTGGGACACCGGGTATGTAACTGGTATCCCAAAACGAGATTTTCGCCAAATTGGCTTTAGAAAAAAACTAACGCCAATGTGATTCGTATATGACATTTGTGCCGCATTTTAATATAGAAACAGAAAAAATTCGTGCGAAAACAAAAATTAAAGTTCATCAGGTTTGTTTTCAGAGCTATTTATATATTTTGGCATCATACCCTCCCTTTTTGAAGCCAAAATAGCACCAAGCTTTGGCAAACATATTTATATTAATCAGACATTCATAAAATAAGTAATAATTTAATTGACCTAGAATAATTTAACGTACCTTCAAAAAAAAAAAAAAAAAAAAAAAAAAAGCTGGCACATTCTCACGTCCGAATCATCATGGAGCGCCCGACTTACCGCTCTTGTGTTGCGCCAAACCGGATTTCTTACCGGTACGCCCTTACCTTTCATCTCAAAGGCTCAAATAAATGTAAAACCATATTTTTACGCTTATCTTTTAATTGTCCTGTAGATTTTTCCATTCATGTCTAATTATTCATAAAATAATAACTGTGAAAAGTAGTGGTATGAACGTTTGTACTTAATAACTTTACATATCTTTTTGTCTTGTACAATTAAAAAAAATAATAATATTAATGTCAATCTTGTGTTAAATCAGTCTTTGAAATAAAATATTACGTGAAGGAAAAACACGGTTACGTCGCTTTTGCGGTTAAAAACATTTGCTATTCGGTCTTTCGGCGCCATTTTTGATTTATTCGCCAAACACACCACCAGAATAACTTTAATAATAATGAACTTTTCCGCAAAATCTTGTCCCGATTGCCTAAATTTGTTCATTTCATCTTATGGACCTTCAGATAAGCAAGTAAATAAAATTACGAATAAAAGTATCATATTACAGTGGCTAGCATAAATTTAAGAGAGACTAAACTTTTTGCCAGAGGCGGCTTTTAACTTAAATAAATGAGAAATTAATAAATAAAAAAAAATATTTCACTTCGCTCGTCAAAATAGATAGTGAATATGATACATGAAAATAACAACAAAAAAGTATTTTTTCACGTGATTTATCTAATCTATTTATTTATTTTTATGTTCATTTAAACTTACGTGCAACAATTACAAGAAGTAAATATAAGAAATATATAAGAAAAAGACTAAGTTCAGCTGGAAATTTCAGACTAAAGTTCGATTTTCTCAGCGACCGACAAACATACAAAGATGAAAAAAAAAAACTGTTCTGAGTTTTACCATGAGGATTAAAATAAAGCAAAAACGAAGTTAATCCATCCACGGAAACGTTAGCAAGACTTTGTTGAATTTTTTGCTTTCATTTTTTCATTAAAAATTAAATAAAAAACTATTCTAAGCTGCAGTAATTTTTTGAATGCTATCATTTTATTCGTCTCGTCGAGTTCTATCTTTTAAAAAAAATTTCACTGCCGTATCTCAACTGGTTAGCCAGAAATTTTAGAAAGTTGTTTGCACTTTCTATTTCTTAAACATATTATACCAAACGCTACCGCGTTTGCTATGATAAAATAAATAACGAAATAGAGTAATGAAAATTTGGCATGCTATAATTTTAAATTATTGGGCGGGCTTAAGCTCCACGGGCTTATATAAGTTTGCGCTACTGGTTACAACCATTATAATGTCGGCATTAGAGATACGCGGGTTTTTGCTTTGTAATATACAGTGAGCTAGTCAGGGCAGTAACTATAAACTTGGGGGCCCCGGGGCAAACTAGTGGGGCCCCTCGCGCCAGGGGCAAATTAAAATTTTGCCTCGGTTGCAGTTTTTTTTTCTCTTTTCGCACGCTGCTGTTTAAACGTACACAGTATGATAAGCCCAAAAATGACTAAAAAACGTACGATTGGATAACTCTACTCGGAACGCACTTGGGAGCGACGCAATTTTTGCCGATCCCACTGAAGCTAGCATAGGGGAGGAAATACGGACTTCTGATTGGTTGAATACTTTAAAGAGCGTTTTGTTTAAGTTAATTTTTTGTGACTTAATCATACGTTTCTGTTTTAAAAACTTTTGAAAGACGGATTTTCATAATTTTTTTTTTTTGATTTTATGTATTTATTAAAAGATAAGAAGAAAGATTTTCTAGAATTTTTTAGATGCTTTTTATACTATTCAATCGATTAGAAACCCATGTTTTCTTCCTTACTAAATTCAGTGAGATCAGCAAACATGCTGGTGCGACATGACACATTTGACTCGACATTCTGCTGTCTGCTCCAGAGCTGCTTTTGCTTGCGAAGCGTATGGAGTATATCGACGGACACGCAAAAATATTTGCTCTAGCAGATCGATTTTTTTTAATTACTAACTTTTAGCCAGGTGCTAGGCATTTTATAAGAAGTTAGACTGGAAGTTAAAATCAATACTTTTTTTATCCATCAGTTTAGGGCCCCTCAGGCTTGGGGGTCTCGGGGCAGCGCCCCGACTGCCCCGGTGGTAGTTACGGTCCTGGAGCTAGTTTAAATTTCAATTTTTGAAAAATGTCGCAAAAAAGTAAAATAGTTGTATAAAAAATTAAGGATAAATGAAAACTGATTCAGGACTGAACTTAAATACTGGTTTTTAGCATATAACTGATAAAGAAATTGTAGAAAAAGCGTTAGGTATGAATTTTGAAGAGATCAACGAAAATGATGGTAAGAAACAAAATAAAGTGAGCCACGACGCAGCTTTACATTACTTTGAAGACCATATTCAGACGAAGAATATGACGCGTCATTTTGTGATTAAATAGTGTAAAAGCATAGCTGCCAACTCTTTCGACTTTTTGTCCCAGAAAAATTTAATAGAAATTTTTTACTTATTTAATCGGCAGGTTACGGCGTTTCGAAATGGTAAAATTTTCTATAACATTTTTACGAGCCAAGAAAAGCGGAAGATGTTGGCAGCTATGCTAAAAGACTTTAATCCCATATAAATAAAAAGTGTTTCAAAAAAAAAAAAAAAAGTTTGATTTCTCAAAGAAGCAAATCTACAAATTTGTAAGAAGATAATAATTTTATGATTCCTTAAACAATAAGTTTGTTTATGTTACCTATTATGCATATAGATTGTTAAAATTACGTTTATGTTAAGTATTGCGTATATAAACTATTCAAATCATATTTATGCTAATTTATTCCCTTTATTCATATTTTGTAGATAATCCGAGAAATGGGCTTATTTGCGATAGCTGTGCCACTCAGTTCTGCGGATAACCGGGAGTTTACTGTATATATGTGTGTAATGCGTAGTTAACTATAGAATTCATAACCGCAATAATTATATACTAAGTTCAGATCTGTTAAACATATGATTTTTCAAAAATAACTGATGCTTGACAATAAAGGTAATATAATGCTGCTTGACTTGCAGAGTGTGACGTTAAAGATTCCGTAATTAAATAATTAACGAACCAAAACGCTGTCAAATAATTCCGAAATAAAGTTATTTTTATGTACCAATAAAAGGTTAACAATTATCACGTTCTTTACTTTCATTTATTAGTTAGAAAGTTCTAATATTTTCATTTATCTTTTCTTACGCCCTTGTCTGGGAAACAAAACATCAAAACAAAGTATAAAATTTAGGGTGGGGTAGTTGTCACGAAACGTAGAATCAGGCTGCATATTATACGTAAAGTTTCATGCTCCACCCTGGTACCTGAAAGGCCCCTCCCGTTAATATGTGTTTGATTTGATTTGCTGGTTATTTAACATATTAACATCCATGGAGAGTGCTAGTTTGTAAAAAGAGAAAAAAAAGTAGGATTTGAAGAGAAAAACAAAAAATATTAAGTGTTTTCCAGGAAGTTGCGTTTATTAATATTTTAATGAGTTTGACTTAGTTGTATTTTAATGGAAAGCCAAGATTTGATAGCGGTGCAATGTTTTCCTTTTTTTTTATTAAAGGATTTCCATGGCAATAAAGGGTTTAAAAACAGATTAATTTATCACACGATTAAAAATAAAATAGATTTTTATATTGAAAATGAATTTTTATGCAACTGATATTCAAAATGATTTCTTTTCTAATAATTTGAAACAATTATCAAGTAAATAAACAAAAATATCATTGCTTATTACATAATGCTTTGTAGGGAAAATAACACCAGATTTTCAGGATTGGTTATTAATGCTTCTTTTCGAATAAATGTAAGCTGCGAGTGTATAAAAAAGATTTTCTAATTAGAATATCTATTTCAGTTATAATTTAAAATTATTTTTATTTAAGTTTAACTTTTAATTATTTTCATGAGTTATAAAGCTATCAACAAGTTGTTAAATAGTTTATATAAACATAATGTAAATAATTCAAATAAATAAAAATTCTAGAGTAAAATATTTTTACAAAACTTGAGTAATTTTCTGTATATTTAGTGTTAAATTGTAATATTTTGAATTTAACGATTTCAGAAATTTTACTGAAGTTTTACAAAAATATTCTACAACGGAAATTACGTTTAAAAATATTTAACTTATTTTTTATTTGGCTTCGTGAAGTCTGTTTTTTTTTCTGATTTGTTATCACGGGGAGGTTATAACATCTTTTTTTTGGATACTGCTTGTAATGTTCTCAACTGGCGTTATTTTTCTATCTTTATGAAAGTATTAATTATTAATACTGTAAGCTATTTAAAGCATTATAAAAATTATATCATTGATGAGTTTTGATTGGGTAAATTTTAACTTAAGTGTATAGATTAAACTCATCATATTTTGAACAATTTGTGTTACGTAATTCAGTGGTGATATTATGACATTATGTCCAACATATGCATATATAATTTTTTTTTCTAGTGATAATAATAAAAAGAGACTCAAATATAATATTTTCAAAAAAAAAAAAATCGTACATTGATCTTTTCCGACATAGCAGTCCCCACTCCGGCACACTTAATTTCAATTTTAAATTTGCGAACAGCATCAAGAACATTTAGATGAAATTTTGCTTTTACAATTAAAGCTGAAATTAAGGAATTCTTAATTTGTCAAAACATCATTTGTATATTTCCGGTGTTAGTCTATAAATTTTCATTTTACGTACAAAATTTGTTATTCGTGGAAAGGGTTAACCCTTTATGCACTGAAGGTATTTTTAAGTACCGTTAAAGAAATTTTAATGTAAAACATATTTACTCAGTCTATTAATAAAACTTCTTTTTTCTTTCCACACATTATACTCTGTGCGATCAAATTTAGATAGAGTAGAGAAACAGTCGAGCTAAACATTTTCAAAAAGTGATAATTTTCTTAAAGCTTTTCATAGGTATGGCTTTTTTTCTTTGAAAAAAAGTTGTATGAAACATTTTCAACTGCAAAAGCCTTTTATTTTACAAAGATAATCGCAAAACATTTGAATACACCGTTTTTATAAGAATTGTGATATTTCCATTCAAATATCTTTGGTTAATTAATCTTATTATTTTTGTAAATATTTTCAAGAAAAGTTATAACTACTGATATATTTAATCAGTTTTAATGATATAACATATCTAATTTTCACATAATTATTATTTAAAAATTCCAGTATTATCTTCAAATATTAAAAAAATATAATAATAATTATTGACATGAAGGAATTTCTTGATAAATAATTCGATAGATAAAGGGTTAACCAATTTGTATCCAAATGCGAATATATGTGTTCGTTTCAGAAATTTTTTTATTTTTGGTTGAAAAATTCTGAAAACAAAACAAAAATTCTGAAAGAAAAATTTTCACATTATGTAGCTAAGAAACGTCTATCATTAAATGAAACAAAAATTACTTTCGTTATTTCTGGTGTGATTTCTGAATTAATGTCTAATAAAGAGATTCCAGAAATACATGCTTCGTACACAAATGTTTATTAATTAAAATCAACATTAACTCAAAATCAAAATACAACTTACCTTTTTTTGCTTCTTAGAGTAATTACGGAACTGAATATAAATAATTTCTGAATAATCTGTAAAAAGAAAAAGAAAATTTACATTATATGAAATAAAAATTAAAAAAAAAAAAAAAAAAAGATAATAGACAGTACACTCTAAATAATTTACGCGAAGGATGTTTTAACAAAATTGACATTAGTTTAATAGAAATGTAGCTCCTTTACATACATTGACTTTTTTTTTAAATGAAGGAGTAAAAAATATTTTAAGCATTATAAATTACTATTACACAATTATTATACTCATTAAAAGATAATACTCCAAAAATAAGTTTCTAATAATTTAAAAGCTAAAATTTAATCTGGATCTATACCTAGGTTTAATACATTATACATAATTAGAAGTAAAATGTATCTTTAAATACATACATCTGACTACGAAAACACTATCTAGTTGGTGAATATCAACATATCTTTGCACGTTACAGAATTTCGTAAAAAAAATTATAAATAATCCCCGAAATATTAATGTAACATTTTCAGTATTTGTGAAAGTATAACTTCATTACGGATATGCCTTTGTTTATTCTCTTCAACACAAACGAAAACAAACCTCATTTATATGATTCAGCTGCAGTATTTCAATATGTTGAATCGAATTTAACTTGTACGAAACTATTCAGACTGATAAAAATAATGTTAAGTTGAAAATGTTAAAATATTTTTGTGATGCGTGTTGGTGGAATGCACAATAAACCCTTTGGAAGACAAGCAACTGTGTTTCTTTAATTCTCAAAACCCACAGGAAATTTACAAAGAATATTTTAAAATACGATGTTTTTCCAACTCTTTTCCGCCAAACTTATAAAATAAAATTTTAAAAGTGTTTCTGGTGCAAGTTTTAATTAAACTTAGATGGAATATACTATATCCCACCGACTCTCAAAGAATTAAAAGGATTATTTATTGTGATAAAATGGTTATTTTAATAAATGGTATTCAGAAGTATATAAACTCTGTTAATATGGAATTAATATAATTTTGACATGGTGGCATAGTTAAAACAGGGAATTTGTGCATTAAGAAATCTTCAGCATTTAAATTACTTAAGATATTCTCGCTTATTAACCAATAACCAAACATATATAAAAAAAGATTATATATAGAAAAAACTACAACAAAGTTGACTTTTACAAAATAATTTGTGAAAAAAAATCAAAAACGAAAACTGACATGTTCCTTAATTTAATTATAAATATCTAGATTCCTCGTTTGTAAGCCGTATCGTCAATAGATCAATAGAATTCTATGAATGTATATTGTGCGTTTTTTTTAAGACGCTCAGAAGGAAATGAGTAATTTTCGGTTGCTTTTCTTGTAAGTAAATCATATGCAGAAAAAATGGTCAAAATAACAAGCGCCATATTCTGCAACTTGTAGTGTCTGGAATTAAACTCTTATCTGTTATAATTTTACCATCGGTATTTTTGCTCATAATGACTCTTAATCTCTCTTTTCCGATAATCTACTAATTCTCTTTTATTCATAAAATTTTGGAACTAATATTGAGCATGGTAGGGATCTATCAAGTTATTTTTGAATTTCTTTAATCTGTATAACATTGGCGATCAATCGAACTGATTGAATTGCGAAAGCAAGAGAGACATAGATTGATTATTGTATTTTGTGAAATTTTACTATATATTTGACGTAGAACCTGAATCTATTTTTTCAATTTTCTCCATAAAAAATAAAAAACTTTAAAACCAGAAAATACACTTATTTTTTTTTTACTTCATTATAATAATAATATAATACTAATTTTAAAAAAAAGTAGAATTACAGAAAAAAATACAAGAATAAATAACGTACGAGAAGCTAATCTCCATTTCCTATTTTCATAGTTACAAAAAAGCAATTCAAGCATGAAACCAAGAACATATTTCTTAATTTAATTAAAGTTATCTAAATTGCTCCTTTGTAATGTGCATCCTCAATGAACACGGAGAATTTTATGAATGAATTTTACGCGTTTTCTCTAATTGACCACACAGGAAATGAGTAATTTTTGGCTGCATTTCTTTGACCGGAAACAGCTTCGTCCATCCTCTTCCTAAGCAAGAAATTTATCAGTCCGAAGCAGGAAATCTGCCGACGCTTGTTTACTTCGTATCCTACGTTCTTTGACATTTGTAACAATAACATTCAAGGAAAGAATTAAGATATTATTCAGGCTGTTTGAAAAAGATGAAACTATAATCGTGAGATGTTACGAAATTGTGAAGATGTTTTTCGATAGGGGACAAAAATAAAGTTCGAGGAACAAAGAAAACGTTTTAAAAACTGTAGCGTAGCATAGACTCAATACGTTTCGAAAATATAAAAATACGTATATAATGCATCATCAGGTTTTAGAGAGTAAGTGGTATATAAAAAACGCGGAAACGTAAACACAAAGAGCCAAAATCACTTTAGCTTTGAGCATTTTAATGCTTCATAAAAGAAACACCAGCTTTAATTAAAATTCATACCAACTTTAATATCAGGACTTCCACAGGCGACTGTTTTTTAATTCTAACTGCAACCACTTTCTCAATACAAAATTCCTTACCATACCTTGTGATAACATTTTCAAGAAATGTATTCTTTGAAACATATATTAGAGAAATACTGGTACTAACAAAATATAAAAATAGTCACCCGAGGCAGCCCTGTAATATTCAGAACAAAATAATAGAAAGAAAGTGTACTTTAATGTTGAAGTAATACCTAAGCGGTATTAAAGTTACACTGTTAAAAAAGTTTCAGTGAAATTACAGAGAATATACGGGTAATCCACTATAGTAAGTATTAAGTAAATAATTGCCCCAATCTTTTGTATTAAATTACATATAAGGTAATAATTTCGTGCTTATTTTTATAGTACACATAGTGAAATGTCCAATACAATCTGTGTAAAATCATGTATTTTTTACAGTATAATTATCATTACTAAATGTTTGTACCATATTAAATCTGAGACACCCTGTGTATCGTTTGCTAGTTTTATTAATTTATTCTATAGTAACAAGAATTAAAAAGAATTTCGACATGAAAAAAAAAACAAATTCGCTCTAGCTCACTTATTTTTTTATTAGATCGTATACTAAACATGTCCGGTAAATTTAACATTTACTGCATCTAATTACCAGTGCATTCAACTTATTTTTCAAGTGTTTAAATTCAACTCATAAAAACAAATCTTTTGCGTGAGCTCAAATATCCGCGAAATAAAAATACCGCTCATTCCGTTTTAAATAAATGTTTAAAATATTGCTTAATTTGTAGTCCTATTAGCTTGAAATAGCGTTACTTCTTTATTAAGGATTTGAGGGATTGACAAAATGTATTGAAAACGATTGTTAAAGAGCATTTGTCCCATTGAAATGATATGCTTCTAACTCTAATTGGTTGACTCTTATGCATATCGCTAATGGCATAATCTTTTTCCGGTTATTGAACAGAATTACACACAAAAATCAATGATGAGAAAAAAAGAAATGATAAACAAATAAGGAATATTTTAGAACCGAAGTTTTGCACGCAATAAAATAATTTGATCACAAATGGTAGCAAGTAAAAAAGAATATAGAAAAAAGATTATGTTTCGAGACGTAAAAGACATTTTCTTCACAAAAGCAAAATTCCAGTCACGATTGTCTGTACCTTTTTAATAATACAAAACGGATGCTAGTGAAAGATTATGACTTTACATTTATTAATGCAGGTTTAAGTCAATAATTGTTTCAATCTTTTGTATTAAACTGCATATAAAGTAATAATTTCGCGCTTATTTTTACAGTATTTACAATAAAAAAAAAGAACCGAACCATTTTACAGAGATCGAGATGCCAGTAAAACTCACTGTTTTTTAATGGAAAAATTCCCACAAACTCCAGAAAATTTTCACCCACCGCAAATAACACAGAAAATTTTCTGGAAATTTTGGAAGTTTGTTCGTAAAAATAGCGAATGGTACTGACGTCCTAATTTTCAGTATAACCTCCGTAAAACTGTCCGTTTTTTATTATTTTTTTTTACAGTGTATTATCAGTGTATTATTATTACTAAAAGTTTGCACTGCAATAAATCCGAGACACCGTATATGGTTTGTTAGTTTTAAATTTTCAAACTATACTAAGAATGATTGAAACAAATTTCGTCAATTAAAAAGCTGACTTCAAATTTGCTCTAACTCACTTATTTTTTATTAGATCGTATACCAAACATATCCGGTAAATTTAACATTTACTGCATCTAATTATCAGTGCATTGAACTTCTTTTTCGAGTGCTTAAATTCAACTCATAAAAACAAAAACTCTTGCGTGAGCTCGAATATCCGCGAAATAAAAATACCGCTCATTCCGTTTTAAATAAATGTTTAAAATATAGCTTAATTTGTTGTCCTATTAGCTTGAAATAGCTTTTTGTCTTTATTAAAGATTTGAGTGATTCACAAAATGTATTTAAAGCGATTGTTAAAGAGCATATGTCCCATTGAAATAATATGCTTCTAACTCTAATTGGTTGACTCTTATGCATATCGCTAATGGTATAATTTTTCTCCGGTTATTGAACAGCATTACACACAAAAATCAATGATGAGGAAAAAAAGAAATGATAAACAAAAAAAGAATATTTTAAAACCGAACTTTTGCACGCAATAAAATAATTTGATCACAAATGGTAGCAAGTAAAAAAGAATAAAGAAAAGGATTATGTACCGAGATATTTAAGGAAGATCTAATCTTCACAAAAAAAAAAAAAAAAAAAAAAAAAAAAAATTCCGGTCACGATTGTCTATTCCATTTTAATAATACAAAACGGAAGCTGGTGAAAGATTATGACTTTACGTTTATTAAAGAAGATTTAAGTCAATAATTGTCTCAATATTTTGTGTAAAATTGCATACAAGATAATAACTTCGTGCTTATTTTTATAACATTTTACAATGAAAAAACAAAAAAAGAACCAGACGATTTTACGGAAATTGTACTTTCAATCGGAACGCCAGTACAATTCACTGTTTTTTAATGTAAAAATTCCCGTAAATTCCATAATTTTTTTACATTAAAAACCAGTGTCCCGTACTAGTGTCCCGAATTCCAGTACAATTTCCGTAAAATCGTCCGTTTTCATTTTCATAATATTACCGCCAAAAAATATATAAGTTATACATAGAACTGAGCTAAAATTTTTGTACATAATTATTTTAGGGTATAGCAAATAGGTCCTCCCGAATTTGAAAAAAATCTGCCTATCTTTCTATTGTCCATCGGCACGTGCAGAGACGAAAACTCGATTTTACTCCGATTGACTGAAGCTGAAATTTAAGATGAAAATCAAAGTTGGTATACTATTGAGTTAAAATTATTAAAGCATTAACATGTGTAACTATTTTTTTAAATATTAAAATGTACGTATGAGATAGAAGAAAGTTTTGGGATTAGTTCATCCAACTAGTTTTTTTTTTTTCAGTGTATTATCACTACTAAAATTTGTACTATAATAAACCCGAGGTAGCCTGTCTATGGTTTGCTAGTTTTCAATTTTCAAGCTATATTAACAATAATTCAAACGAATTTCGCAGATTAAAAAACTTGCTTTAAATTTACTCAAGCTCACGAATTTCTTATTAAATCGTATGCCAAACATGTCCGGTAAATTTAACATTTATTGCCTCTAATTATCAGTGCATTCAACTTATTTTTCAAGTGCTTAAATTAAACTCATAAAAACAAAACTCTTGCGTAAGCTCAAATAACCGCGAAATAAAAATACAGCTCATTCCGTTTTAAATACTATGTTTAAAATATATGCTTAATTTGTTGTCCTATTAGCTTGGAATAGCTTTTCGTCTTTATTAAGGATTTGAGTGATTCACAAAATATATTTAAAGCGATTGTTAAAGAGCATATGTCCCATTGAAATGATATGCTTCTAACTCTAATTGGTTGACTCTTATGCATATCGCTAATGGTATAATCTTTTTCCGGTTATTGAGCGGCATTACATACAAAAATCGATGATGAGAAAAAAGAAATGATAAACAAATAAGGAATATTTTAGAACCGAAGTTTTGCACGCAATAAAATAATTTGATCACAAATGGTAGCAAGTAAAAAAGAATAATCATAATAAAAAAGATTATGTTTCGAGATATTTAAGGAAGATCTTTTCTTCACAAAAGAAAAATTCCAGTCACGATTGTCTGCCCCATTTTAATAATACAAAACGGATGCCAGTGAAAGATTATTACTTTATGTTCATTAAAGTAAATTTAAGTCAATGATTGTCTCAATCTTTTGTATTAAATTGCATTTAAGGTAATCGTTTCGTGTGGTAATATTTTCGGTGCTTATTTTTATAGTATATACAATGGAAAAACTGACAAATATTTGTAGTGTACAAAAATACATTAATAAGGTGTACAATAGTACACATTTACCTCTTCTGAATTCCAAGATTTCGAAAAGTGCTTCTTTTCTTGAGAAAACAATACACATTAGGCATTTAACGTTTAATCTTTTATTCCCGGTTTTTCATAACAGAAAATTATCTGTAATTGAATCTCCAAAATGCTCTGATTAAATAAGGTAAACTTCACAACAAAAAGTAACTGGTGTGAATAATAAGGGATTCTAAGCATCTTTAGTGGCTGATATACAAGGAATTAACGAAGGGTATCTCCAAGAATTAACGAAGAATATACAGAAAGACAAAATTTCTTTTTATTCCATGAATTTTCGAAAAACGTTTCCGAGTAATTTTCTTAATATCAGGCTATAAACAGAAAATTTCTCGTCACAGCTAATACAAGGCTGCCATAAACGACTATTTTTATAATCTGTTAGCACCACTAGTTAAAAAAAGACATTTTGCAGAATATTACTCTAAGAATTGCTGCTAAAACTTTTTTTCTTTTTTAAATGGTGCGAAATAGAATAAAAAAAACAATTTTCTCTGTATTAAGAAATGTTTGTCTTTTTGAACAATGTGTTGTACAATTCCTATAACTGTAACGAAAAGTTACTATCCCAATGAGATTTGTAAGATTATAGTTAAAAGGGAAATTTTGTTGAGTTAAATAAATTTTGCTGATTTAGTGATACATTTTAATTGAAAATTTTATGAAGCAAAATGAATTTTAATTGATAAAAAAGCTTTTCCTTTAATTCTTATTGGATGCAAATTTTTTATACGTGATTTTATTTTTATAATCTGTTTCACCACTAAATTTAAAAAATAAATATTGTTTTGTATTTCTTCTGTACATCTTGTCAAAGTACAAACGAAAATGTTTACATAAAAATAAAAGGTGTAAGTCAAATAGAATGCATGCAAGAGAGGCTGGTCCTGATGTCGCATGAAAAAAGACAGGAAACCAATAAAGATTCATTTTATTTATTTTAATTCTGTTAAATATATTTGATGTAAATTTATATATTTTAGAACTAAAATTTTGACCGTAATAAAATAATTTATTAGAAATGAAGATAAATAATAAGAATTCAAAATGATTATTTTTCGGCATATTTCAAGAAAAGAAAAAGAAAAAGAAAAAAGAAACACATATTTTATTTATTTATTTAAAATTTTTAATTCAACAAATGTTTTTTTTTTTTTTTTTTTTTTTTTTTTAAATATAGACTAATTGAAATTTGTCTTAAGTCAACAATATCGTTTGATGAAAAAAAGTAATGATAAATAAATATGGAATATTTAAGAACTGAGGTTTTGCACGCAATAAAGCAATTTTATCACAAGTGGAAGCAAATAAAAGTAATAAAAATGATTGTGTTTCCAGATATTTAAAGAAGATATTTCCATTGCATTAGAAAAATCTCAGGTAAGATTGTTTTTAGTATTTTAATAATACCTAATGTTTGCAAATGCAAAAGAAATATTATTAAATCGAATTTAATAAATCAAGTTCAGATCAATATTTTTCTAATCTCGTGTATTTAATAAATCAAGTTCAGATCAATATTTTTCTAATCTCGTGTATTTAATAACTAGACATTAGGGCCCATCGTAATACTTACCCATCATGGATATGTATAATATAAAATATGAAAATAAAAAACGTGAAAACTATCTATAAAATGCATCGAAATTGCAAAATAAAATTTAAGGGTATATTTAAATATTTTTAACACAACGCGCTGATGAATTCCTGATGAACCAATTTCTAAAAATTATATAAAACGCCACATTACTCAAGTAGTATCGAATTCAATAAAAGAAACATGCTTAGAACTCCAAAAATAATAATCATATTAATTAACTGTTCACTGCGTCGGATTAAGCGTCCCATATCCAATTAAAATATATTTGAATTGAAATTTGAGTGAAATACAGGGTCATGAAAAATCGAAGAGTGTAGAAAATAGGATTACAAATATCTCGGTAACTAATTATTCGATCAACTTCGTTCTTTACGCAAAATATGTGTTACTTTATTGTGTTTTACATCCTTTCCTTAAAATAAAAAAAAATTCTAATTTTTTATATATCTTTTACCAGAACAAATATTGCGAGAGCCCGAAAAAATAGTTCCGGATAAACGAGGTTATTGATATTAAATAGAGTTCTTTTCATTATTACATACTAATCACACACCAAATTTGAAGTCTCTATCATAATTTGTTCGGGAGATAGAGCGTTTACAGACACACAGACAGACGACAATTTTTTTTATTCTAAAAATATGTTTTTCAGAATCTCCAATGTCTAAAACTTGTAAATCCGATTATTGTATCGATAAAATCCCTATTGGATATCCATAATTATATGTAATATATTGCTGAGAGTCAGACATATTTTTTAGGTTAAACAATGTCCAGACAATTTTCTTGACTTTTTTTTCAAATTTTTATTGAAACAAAAACATTTTATTTATCTTGGTATTTATCTATTTGTATTTTTTAATCGAAATATATATATATATATATATATATATATATACGTGTACAGAGCTGCCAAGTCTCCGGCTTTTTGGATACCAGTATTTTAATAAAGAAAATGTCGTTTTATTTAATTGGAACATTTCACCGATTTAAAAGAAACAAATTTTCTCTAAGATAATAGTGGTGAGCAAAAAGCCGAAGACTTGGTAACTCTGCGTGTATATATAGCACTGGCGGCTGGCTAACCGAAAAGAACCAAAGCGTTCGATTTAAATACAATTCAGTGGGAATTTTGCTGAGGAAAAAATTAAACAAGTATTAAGTACACCAGAATCAAGGTTTAACAGAATAAAATAATTGTACCACAAATAAAATACCAATTTTTTCTGGGTTATGTGTGTTAGTAACCTCAATGTAATATTTTGCTTTTTTATGGTTAATACGAAGATGAAACTACACACTTTATTTGCAGTTCCAAATAGTCCAAAAGTATTTGTGGGTCCGATGATTCTACTTTGATTCTACAAATTTCGATTATATTCCTTTTAATTTTTTTTCATGTTTTAATGTGTCAATTTGTATTACATTTAATGATATATACAAGTACATAGACATACACACATATGCATATTCCAGCAGTTCAGAAGGATGTTCTAGTCCGTTCTGCTAGCAATATTTTAATAATCCAAAACAAATGCAAAGAAATATTACGATTTACATTTAATAAAGCAGGATTAAATCAATAATCATGTCTTTAATATCACTCAAACTTTGTTTGTTTTTGGAATTTTTAAACATATGAACATTAAAATATCTTCCTTCATTAAGTCAAATGAATGTGATGTTTGTTTGTAAATAGGTATGTAATTAATTGAAATTTTCAATATTCTACGCTTGAATGAAATGCATAGCATTTATATTTAAAATATCATATCTTCGCAGATAGATTTTCAATATACAGAGCAAAATTAAATGTATTTTTTTAAATTGTTAACATAGTGTAAGTTGCTTTAAGATAAATAAATAAAAAGCAAAATGAAATAGAAATTGATAGTTTATGATAAGTGCAAGTTTTCCTTTTAATATTAAAGATAAACTGAAAAATAATAATGATCATTTTAGCTATTGCTGTCAAACTATGCATTTATATTTTAGGAAGCAAATAAAATACTGTGGAATAATATCTCTCGAAATTTCATTTCAATAGAAATAGAAAATTGCAAAGAAAAAGGCTTAATATTTACTTAAATGAAAGAAGAATCATTTTAAAATGACCAAAAATAATACAAAATTTCAAGTAAAAAAAAAAAAAAAAAAAAAAATGAATGATAAATGAGTAATCACGGAGTTTATATGAAAGTACGAAAAGCGTAGTGCAGTAAAATCTATCAACATTGCAATCGATAAAAATCGAGAAAAAAAATATTCCATTTTAGCGAAGTTCCTGTGTAAGCAGATATAATATAATTATATGATATTTTTTAGGTTGGATACTAATACAGTAGAACCTCGGTTATTCGAATTCCGATTATCCAAAAATCGGCTTAACCGAAAGACCTTAAAAATCCTTAAAGTCCTTTTTAAATGTGAAAAATTTTACTGTCAACACTATTTTTACCAATGTCAAATGGGAGCTTTCAGCATATTTTATTTACGATTACTATTTTCTTTGTAAGTTTTCGAACAACTCCGAAACATTTTTAATGCATTGAAGATTTGTTTTAATACTTATTAGCTTTAAAAAGTAGAAGCAAAATAAGTAAAGAACAAAACGGTGTTATTGGACAGTGGTAGAAATAGTATTAAAAAGCATGCTGTTTATGAAATAAATAAACAGAGTCCACTTCCTTATTTAGTGGTTTTCTCAGAGTGTTTGGAGTTTTATTTATTTATTTTTATACCTTTAGGACCGGTATTTCATTTTAATTTGCAGTGGGCATTTTTTTTTTTTAACCGAAGCCCTTTTTTTTCATTCATTACTTTTACCGCTTGTATTTGCTTTCCGTGGCCCTGTGTTGTGTGCGCATTTATCTCCTTGTCGTAGAAAATTATCTCTTCGCAATACGCAGGCGAACTACTGCTACGTCACTATCTACACTGATCTTCAGTTTTAACCATTAAGCTATCACTTTGCTGTTTGAGCGACTTGTAATTCATGGTTCTTTGAATACGGTACCACATTTTTTTTTTTTTTTAATACAACTATGTTCTAATACGATCTTGTTCTGTGTTGTACTTTGAATATGTTCTGTACGATCACAGCTTTTCTTCAAATAAGTTTTCACCATAAGTCTCCCGGTTATTCGAAAACTTCCATGAAACCCTTTCTTCTTGGAACCCCGGTTAACCGAAAATGATTTGGTCCCATGCTTTTCGGATAACCGGTGTTTTACTGTATTTAACACTAGAGCTACCACGAGCCATCATTTTGACGGCTACCATATGAATATGTTTAGGTTCAAACCAGCGATTTGATAATGAAATAAGTTTAAAAGATACAAAGAAGAAAAACGTTAAATAAAACAATTAAACTGCTTTAAAATCAAAATTCTGGAGTAAAATATTTTTATAAAACTTAATTCAAATTTCTGGTAGTTCTAGTGTTAAGACGGCACTTCCGTTTTAAGCATTTATTTTTCACAAATTTTAAAGTTTTTATAAAAGCATGCAATAAAAGACTCTAGAAAATTTAAAAATAATTAATTCAATAAAGAACAAAAAATGTAAGATAATGTATTTTGTGTATACAACTCAAAAAATTAGTTAAAATTTTATTTAATAGATGGCGCTTGGATTAATTTGCAAAAATGGTGAATATGATTTCTAAATTATATAACGTACTATTCCCCCTCGTGTTTTAGGGGCTAAATCGAATAAAGAGTAAAAACTTGGAGATTTTTGATCCACATTTAGACATAAATTGAGCAGTATTACGGTTTGAGATAATAGAACGACATTTATTAACTAAAACTACTGTTTCTTTGTTTATATTTTTGATAATTTAAAAAGTAGCATTTTAATATGACAACAAAGGACAATGTGTTTCGAAATAAAAATATATTAAAGAAAGATGATATCTTATTCTATTTAAAGTTTGAAAAATAGTGTAATCTTTTCAAGTCCGAATTTTTTTCAATCTTGAAAGAAAAATTTATTTCATATTAATAATGTTGATACTAGAATCCAAATTAATTTACTGAAGTTTAAGAAATATATCACTGTCTGAAATCTAACGAATGTAGTTATTCTGTGTACTATTTAAATCATTTTCATATGAAAATAGACTAGGGAAGAGTTTTTGGAGACGTTTGAAAAGTATCAAATTGAAACAAAATTTAACAGACATTTCTAACAGACTAACAAATTTCTAATATTTTTTGAGTTTCACCACACATTGTTTCTTCAGGAAAGTAACAAATATTTTAAATTTAAAAACCGAAATATGTAGTTAAAATAAAAGGATCGCAGTCGATTCAAAGAGAACTAAGCACAGATTTATTATTATTATTACTATTACTAAATATCTAAACTCTAATGATATCATAGAGTGAATGCATAGACAGATATTAACATTACTACATGTAAACAGTAACAAAAATGTTTGTTAAAACAAAATAATACTCTATTAAAAGACATGTACTATTAATAGTACAACATCAGATCCAAAAGGGTTAAGTAATAAAAACATAAAAATAAACCTTATAGTAATAGGTATATATATGTTTAAGAGAAACAAAAAATATTTTTTAGAGGAAAAACGCGATAAATTAAGAAACGTAAAAAAAGACTAAATATGTAAATTATTGTATTTATAATTGTTGAAAAACGCTCAAAAAAGATTTTATTATAATTATCGAAAGCGAAAAACTTTTTTAAAGAAAAAGTCGTAAACAAAAATGTTGTGTAATGATGTAAGCATATTTATAAGTATTTAAAATAACAAACACTACAAATTTTCGTTTGAAACAAAAAGAAGAACCTGATTAATTATATAACGTTTACAATTTTTATAGTCTTATGAATTATGTTCCGTGTCTTCGAAACACCAGTTCCTTTTTACAACAGTGAATTATAAATACCTGTCAATGAAAATTTTCATGAATTCACGAAACTGCGATTTTTAAAAAAAGATCCCTATCATCAAATAGGAAATATTTCAGGCTTGCAAAATATTCACTAATTTTCGCTTTATGCATTTTTAAAAATATACCATCGACATCAAATAAATTCTTTTCTTTTATCATACTGAGTTAGTATATTTTGCGAGTCTTTTAAGTTATTTCTCGGTTTAATTTTTGTATTCTTTCAGAATAATAGTTACTGTTTATTAATTTCTACGAAGTTGTATTCAAGTAGGATTGATTAACCATAGGACGCAGCGTCCCTAAAATTTGCACACTTTGCTACCAGAATTTTAAACCAAAAATCATTGTGGCAGATTTCTTTAACACCTACAATAGAATTATATAATAAATATTTTCTTTTCAACATTGTGGTAGGCAAGTGTGAAAATATTAGGGATGCTGGGACCCCTGTAGATTTATATATATAATGTAGTCCGAATGTAGTCATTCGGGGCGATAGAGAAACTTATTAATGTAAAACGAAATATTATTATCTTACATATTCCAAAAGAATTTATTCTTTATTTACAAAAATGTTAAATAATAGATAAAAACAAACGAAAAGTTAGTCATTAAGTAACATACAGATTTTGATGGGTCAACAAAAAAGACATTTTAATTCATTTGAAAGGATTAAAATTAACAGATATATCAAAGTGATTTATTAGATTGCGGATATAAAATAGATGAGTACAAGAGAACTTAACACTTTCTAAATACATGTAAAATGCATGAAAATAGGACACTTTCTCATTATTAATATATTTGATATATATTTCATACTTTACTTATTGGTTGTATATGTAATTATTAACAAAATTATATAAATGGAACTTGCTCAATTTTCGTCGTCTTTCCGTCATTGTTTTCTTTAATTGTTTGACTGTTGACACGGTGACGGAATCATTAGCATAAATTCCTTTTTATCATCTCTACGTGCGTAATATATAAATATGCATCGCATGACAACTTCATCGTAACTCCCATCCAGTGAATAAATATCTTAAAAGCTTTATCAAAATTGGATACATTTGTGCTCTAACGACATTATAATAGTTTTTTAATTCTAATTCTAATGCATTTTATTTAAGCTTTATAAAGAAAATCAGCCTTGTTAATTTCAATCAAGGAACATTTTGTCTGAAAATTACATTCAATAATTCATGGTTTTTCTTGGTATAAAAACTATAATGATAGAAATTTTATCCATTAAATGGAGCAAAATTGAAAACTTAACCGGAAAAAAAATAGAAGCTAGGAAAAAAATTGCATGTGCCTAGTCAGTGAAATAGCACGCAAAACTTGGCTTTTTTTAAGTGAGTATATCTGCAGTTCTAAGCGGAAACAATGGGGAGGAATTCGTTATCAAAATTAGAAAGGGGAATGAAGGATCCGAGAATTTAATGGTTCTGTAGTTATTATATCTACTACCATAACCTGCATGCTCTGCGTAAAAACAACCTTCGGTTCTATGACCTGCGTAGAGACACAGATACGACATGAGAGTTTAACATATTTATTTTGACGTAACTATAGAAAAGTTTTGTGTAGCACCAAAATAAGTGACTTTTGAAGCGTAGATACACTATACGTACGAAAGGAACAAAACTTCAATTAATTTTTTTAATTATTTTCGAAACAGTTATTTTAAAATGTAAAGCTGTAAATGTGTTTAAAAAGTACCTTGTAAGTTTTTAGAATTAAAAAATCATATAATACCTTTTTAAAGATATCATGAATAGTGAAATTTATCATTAAAACTTTTTGAGAAAGTTTATTTATTTATTCATTTGACCTAACGACAGCATGTTCTGAAAGATATATTAATATGTGTAATAATATTCCTGTCATTTCAGTATAATAAATCTACATTACAAACATATAGTTCAACTTAAATCTCCAGAAAAACAAAACAGATAATAACTTAACTGTAAATTCTAATAAGAACATTTTACCATTATAAATATAACTGTGAAACTATTTTCCAAGGAAACAAAAATGCAAAAAGCGAGGAAAATTACTCATAACAATTACATCGGACGTTTTACTAATACTTTTGAAAGAAAATTTTAATGTAATTTGATTTTTCTCGTGCTAAAATTTTGTGTTTTTACATTTCATAGTAATAATAGATGAAAGAAAGCTAAAGTATAAACGTAAATGGGACAATGAAAAGAAAATCTGTCAGTTCCCAACTCTGGAAAATATATGCATATTTATATATATATTTATTTAAATTTTTCTTCAATTTATCATCATAACTTTCTGAAAAAAGTTTATTTATTTTTTGACAACGACAGCCAATTCTAAAAAGAGATATTAATATACCTATTAATGTTCCTGTCATTTCAAAATAAAAAATCTACATTACAAACGTATTATTAAACTAAAAAAAATCTTCAAATAAACACAGCAAACACCAATAAGTTAATCGAAAGTTCGCACGAGAACATTTTATCACTGCAAAATACAACTACAAAGCTACTTGCAATGCAAACAAAAATAAGAAAAACGAGAGAAAAAAAATTCCTGACAGTGACAGCAGACGTCTCACTAGCACATCTTAAGCGTCATATTATTCAAATGAGACATCATAATCGATTGAATTCAATCGATTAAAAGTCACGCATATGCAAATGGCATGGAATAGAAGGGGGTCCTCAATCGATTCTCGCATTCAATAGAATCCTGTTTGCTAGAGTTGTCATGCTTTTCGTTTACCAGATGAGCAAATGGAAATGATGTGATAATGATTAACAGTTTTGTTTAATTTCATCAGTTCGCTTGACGTGAAGGCTAAAGGGGTCTTGAACACCCGACCAGCATGAATATTTCATCGGTTCATTCATAAAGCATGTGAAAGAGCTTTCGTAATAACATCAGGTGATATTATATAAATTTTGTGCAACCAACAAACACTTATAAACTAGAATAAGTTTTTTTTAATTCATGTGAATTTGTAGAAGTTGTTTCAGGATTGCAAAGTACGGTATACCCTGTCAATATTAAAGTTTGAATATCTGGCATTAATCTGGCACAAAATATCTGGAATAGATAAAGAATAGGATATAAGGGGGTCTTCTATTAGTTTTCATTTACTATATGAGTAAATGAAACTGATGTGATAATGATTAACAATTTTCTTTTAATTTCATCAGTTCGCTTGAAGTGAAGGATAAAGGGGTCTTGTACACCCGACCAGCATGAATATTTCATCGGCTCATTCATAAAGATCTGAACAATATAATAATATCAGGTGCCATTATATAAATTTTGTGCAACCTAGTTATAAACTGGTATAAGTTTTTATCTTGTGAAATTTTAGACGATCTTTCTAGTAGACTGCAAAATATGGTAAACCCAGTCAATATTATTGTTTCACTTGTTCGTTCACAAAGCATCTGGAAATAGCTTAGTTAGTTAAAAAAGGAGATATAAGGGGGTCTTCAATCAATTTTCAGATTCAACAGAATCCTGTTTGCTAGAGTTGTCATGCATTGATCAACTTTCATTTCAATTACAAGATGAGCAAATAGAAATGATGTGATAATGATTAACAGTTTTGTTTTAATTTCATCAGTTCATTTGACGTGAATGCTAAAACGGTCTTGAACACCTGACCAGCATGAATATTTTATCCGCTCATTCATAAAGCATTTGAAAGAGCCTTTGTAATAATAACATCAGGTGACATTACATACATTTTGTGCAGCCTACAAATAGTTATAAACTAGGATACGTTTATTTTTCCTTGTAAAATTTTAGTTGTTTCTAGATTGCAAAATAAGATAAACCTAATCAATATTCAAGTTTCGCTTATTCATTAACAAAGCATCTGGAAAAGTTTAGTTAGTTAAAAAAGGGGATATACAAGGGGCCTTATCGTCCTTTCCGTTTACCAGATGAGCAAATGAAAATGATATGATAACGATTAACAGTTTTTTTAATTCCATCAGTTCGCGTGAAGTGAAGGCTAAAGGGGTTTTGAACACCCGACCAGCATGAATATTTTATCCGCTCATGCATAAAAGCACCTGAAAGAGCCTTTGTAGTAATTACATCAGTAGACATTACATAAATTTTGTGCGGCCTACAAATAGCTATAAACTGGAATAAGTTTTTTTTTTCCTTGTGAAATTTTAGAAGTTGTTTCTAGATTGCAAAGTATGGTAAACCCAATCAAAATTAATGTTTCACTTGTTCGTTCACAGGAATAGTTTATTTATATGGAATATTAATCTGGATTATATCTGTTTATTAACATCTTGGATTATTCTAGATTATTAATCTGAAACAGTTTATTTAATTAAAGAAGGGGATATAGAAGGGAGTCAGCAATCGATTCTCACATTCCATAGAATCATGTTTTCTAAAGTTGTCATGCTTTTCGTTTACCAGATGAGCAAATGGAGATGATGTGATAATGATTAACAGTTTTGCTTTAATTTCATCAGTTCGCTTGACGTGAAGGTTAATGGGGTCTCGAACACCCGACCAGCATGAATATTTCATCGGCTTATTCATAAAGCATCTGAAAAAGCTTTCGTTATAATAACATCAGGTGCCATTATATAAATTTTATGAAACCTACAAATAGTTATAAACTGGTGTAAGTTTTTTTTTCTTATGAAATTTTAGAAGTTGTGTCTAGTAGATTGCAAAATATGGTAAACCCAGTCAATATTAATGCTTCACTTGTTCGTTCACAAAGTATCTGGAATAGTTTAATTAGTTAAAGAATGGGATATAGAAGAGGGTGTTCAATCGATTTACGCATTCAATAGAATTTTGTTTGCTAGAGTTGTCATACTTTTCGCTTAAGAGATGAGCAAATAGAAATGTTATGATAATGATTAACAGTTTTGTTTTAATTTCACCTGTTTGCTTGACGTGAAGGCTAAAGGTGTCTTGAACAGCTGACCAGTATGAATATTTCATCGGCTTATTCATAAAGCATCTAAAACAGCTTTCATAATAATTATATCTGTTGACATACATAAATTTTGTGCAGCCTACAAATAATTATAAACAAGAATAAGTTTTTCCTTTGTGAAATTTTAGATGTAGAAATTAGATTTGAAAATAAAAATAACATAATTACTAAATGGGGCACAAAATGTTGCAAAATTTAAAAACGATCCAAACATTAAAATAATTTTTTTTTAAATCAACGTTTCGATCTTTGTCTGAGATCTTCATCAGGAAAACATCGTTATACTTCTTTCAAATAGATTTAAACCGCCTTGAAATTCAAAAATTCATTATATTACCAGTCAACTATTGCTTCAAATAATAAAAAAATAGGAAAATATGCATTGCCAACACCTAGCTAACAAAAAATTAAAATAAGCGTTCAAATTGCTTAACAAAGAAGAATTACGAGCGTTAAGCCATTTGAATATTGAATTATATTGAATTATTTCACATTTTATGAAATTGATATACGTTGCTAAGGTTTACTACAAGTTACTTTCTGTATAATAAAAAGCATTTAGTATTTACAGGGACAAACAAAAGATTTCGGATACTGTATTGTACATATTAAAAACTTCGTTGCGCATTGTTATGCTTCATTATGTTTCGTCAAACCTGATTTGTTACGTCTGACGTCTCCGATGTATTTTTTCTCAGATGCAAAAAACTGAATAACATAAAAAACGCTTACATTTGAAGTGCTTAGTGCTTGAACATGTTAAATGACAGCTTTTGAATTTAAAAAGAATAAAATTAAAAAAAATAAACTCAGGCTTTTTTTTTTTTTTTTTTTTTTTTTTGAAGAGAGAAGGGTTTTTTTTTATTCAATCATCTTTTTCAACACTCATAGTGAAGAAATGATGTTTAAAATTTTAGGATATTACTGACAGGGAACTTGCTTTCCTGATCTGGGAGGTATTTAACAATTTTTTAACGGTTTAATGCATGCAACATCCTCTGCTACTTCATGCATCCAAAAGCTTGTTTCTTATTTGAAAAGAACATTTTATGTGATTGCCGAATATTTCTTTGTTGCGGAATATAGTTAGAATTAGATTCTGATCATTGTTGGTACGATTTTGTTTTTAAAAGTTGATAATGGACGAAAATTTCATGTGCATAGGATATGTCGTGTTTTTTCCACTAACCAAAGAGCCCAAAACCTCTTTATTCATTACAAGCTCCTTTATCCGAAGGCTTAGCGCAATTAGTAATAGTTGTATATTTAGGTTAGACCATAATATCTTTTTCTGTCTAAAAATCTATATTTTCCCCAAAAATACCATTTAATAGATGCGGAAGTATCGTAAAATTTTAAATACAGACGAATATTTTTTAATGCTACCTCGCACAAGTTTTTCAAAAGAAAAAAACCTTTTGCATGTTAGACTGTGAGGTGGCAGCACATGCAATCACTTCATTGAGTTCACGAGTAAAAATCTAGGATTAGTTAAATCTCAATTCGCATATTAAAACGCAATTGATCTGCCGAGTCATATCTTGGTGAAAAACAACAGAAAAACCAATTTTAGCGACAGACTCATAGATTTACCATTAGTTTTTCTTGCTCCCAACGCTCCATGTTTTCATACTTGTGGGTGTAGGAAAGCAGAATGGTAAACCCACGAGTCCACCGCTAAAATCGGGTTTTCTGGTGTTTTCCATCAAGATATGGCATGACAGACCGATTGCGTTTTAATATGTAAATCGAAATTTAATTAATCCTAAATGTTCACCTGTGAACTCGATGAAGTGATTGTTTTTCACCGTCCGGTCTATATGCGTTAAAAATATTTGCAACAGAAATGTACTATAAAACATATTCTTCAAAAATAGCATCGCGAACATAACATAAAAATAGTCCCCTGTAAATAAAACGTTATGATACCACCACGTACCAGTAAAAACAGCTCTCAAAATTTAGCAAGGAAACCAAAATTCTATTCGACAAATTCTAACAGCATCGAATGACGCAATATAATATTGGTATTAAATTAATTACATAATCCCATGAAAAAAATTCTAACGACATAATTTACCAAACGATTTTCAATATATTATGTAAGCACAGTTTACTCTTCTGCTATAATTAAAAATTTTGAAAAAGGATACTCGGTAAAACCATGTTAGGTACCGCTATCTTCCGCTTCCGATTTATACTTATTAAATTTTCTGAAAAAGTCATTTTCGTTTCGCCGAACAATACAACTCAAACATCAAATATCCTTTAAATTAATTTAGTCAGAAATAATCACAACTTCTGCTGATTTCTTAATCATTAATTTTGCCATGATCGAAATTATATTTTTAATTCATTATGATTCTCTAAATCAATTATTAAACCAGATAAGTGCATCAATTATCTACTTGCAATCATTAATTTTGAATTATAAGTATTCTTCAAATTTTCGCATTAACATTTGAATTAAAATGTAATCGATAAATCGGATAACTTGTTAATTATAATATTATATCAATAAATGGAATGAATATTAACATTTTTATTTTCAGAATTACATTTAATAAAATTAACATTTTGCCAAACTGATAGGAGACAATAAATTAGGAAAAACACAGTTATCATTTGTTATAATGCAGAGGAACTTCCTTTTAACGTGGCTCCTATATAAGAAAGTTTTCTTCTTAATCGAAATTTTCTGCTGAACCTTGACTTTGAACAACACTAAATTAATTTCCATATTACGAAAAATATTATTCTATAGAATGAAATTAATTCGACTTATAAGAACTAAACCTTAATTTTTCAGGTTTTGATTTTTTTTTCTTCAATTTTTAGAAAAAAATACTTCTTCGTTAATAATATTAACACTAAAAATCAAAATAAATTAATTAGAGTTTAACGAATATTTCACTACCTGAAACTTGCGAAAGCTATTATTTTGCATTTTATTCAATTCATATTCATATGACAAAAGCTAAGAAAGAGTGTTTAGAGATGTTTAGAAAGTATTATATTAGAGCAAGATTTTAGAATGTATATATATATATATATATATATGTATATATATATATATATATAATCACGGTTCGAGAACGATATGTGAATTATATTTAAAATGAAGCTTGTATTTACAAAACAGAAAGAGAAAGAATGTTGTCAATTTGTTTTGTTAATATTAATGTCTATCTGAGCCTACCTCTACTTTGTTCGGGGTACGAAGAACACGGTTTTTTCAATGCTGAATGCATTATGTACGAGAAAGATATTATAAAATGCTTTTAAATGGTAACTATTTCTGTAAGGTGTTATTTGGCATAAAGTGATATTTTATTGACTTCTCTTCATTTGAGTCAATAAAGTATGGGAAAAATAAACTGTGTATCACTCCAAACAAAGGAAATAAATTCTAAAAAGAATTAAAAAGAATTACAATTGGATAACGATATCTATACCGGTGGGGGGGTGTGTGTACAACGGATGATAACGTATGATATCAAAAGGGGGAGAGAGAGTCCAAAATTACGAAAACGTTTATAATGTTATATTTGCACAGTCCCTATGCATTTTATCTTTCAATCTTCTTAAAGTGATTATTTCTACAGTCTAAAAAGAGAGAGAGAGTAAAAAAAAAATTCTCGTATACCCAATATGGGACATTTATCCTAATACATTTCGACCACGTCCTATATTATTACGGAAAAAATCAGTTATGTCGGCATTGATACACAGCACTCCTAACTTTTATTCTCCACCTCCCATGTGATTTCAAATCAAATAATCCTGCTAAGTATTCCTTTTTCTTTTATCTGCGCTCGCAGAATCCCTCTTATCTGGGTATATCGGAAAAATCACCCCTTGGGGACAACAAATAAGCTCGAGGAATATCTCAAAATTCCAATGTATGCAAAAGAATCTCTATGACTTTCCTGCGTCTCTTCTCTCATAAATAATAGAAAAATCGATCCCTCATATATCGAATGAAAAGTGACCGGTGGTCAAATCGCGTAATTTGGTCACGTCCAGCCAGAAGGGGGGGGGGGGGTCATCATGATCCGAAAGAGGGAATGTGTGATAGAGAGTAGTCATGTGGAGAAATTCTAAAGGGAAAATAGGGAGGGAATTTTTTATCAGGGTTGCTAAGTGCAGTTTGGCAAAGTTTTATGTCGCCAACAACAGTACTCCAAAACAGTTACATATCAGCTATAGGGATAGAGATACCGGCAAGGGAAGGGGTGGATAGATTAACAGTTACTTTTGATAGGATTTAACCCCTTGAGGGGCAAACAATAATGCCTCTGTAAAATTGAATTCTCATTGGAAAAGTCGAAGAATTTTGTTTTTAAATAAGAAAAGGCAATTTTTCAAAATTTTGCCACCAAAGTTAAAAATGTAAATTTAGTTAAAGGTTTCTGGTAAAAATCTCATTTAAATTAGGAGCGATAAAATATATTCCACCACCTCTCAAGGAATTAACTAAATTTCATATTGAAATTTGACTAACTAAACTTCCTTTTTCTCGAATGATTTTGGAATAAAAATAATTAAAAGATTTTAGAGGAATTTTAAGAAATACTCGTATAACGATCGATTAAAAAAATCTGTTTAAAACAGTTCCGTATTCTAAGCACTGCATTATATTACAATTTTAATTTTGTATTTGCTATATTTATTTCTGAAAATTAAAACGCCTTTTACGCATTTACGAAAATATTTCTTCCCAGAAGTTGTCATGTCTAAGCAGTGAAGAAGGTTTTACAGACATTTAAAAAAATACTTGTATACGCGATCGGTTAGAAAATCTGTATAACACAGTTCCGCATTCCAAGCATTGCATTATATCAACATTTTAATTTTTGTATTTGCTACATATCTTTTAAAATTTTAAATCTTTATAAATTTTAATAATGTGTCTTCTTAGAATTAGTAGCTTCCAAGAAGTGAAAATAGTTTTAAAGCCATGTTCAAATTTTTCATTTAAAGAAATAGAAACCAAATCCAAGTAAATTTATATGAAATAGATCATTATTCGAAGATAATTATTGCATTTAAATTTTAATTTCTCAATTTACTGTATTTATTTCTAAATATGTTGTAATATTTTTTACGCGTTTATGATAATCTTCATTGTTAGAAATGTTGCCTAAGAAGTGAAATAAAGATTTTTTTAGAGCCATTTCTAAAATTTTCTTTTAAGAAATGAATACGATTGAATAGTAAATCTATATTAAATATTTTTTAATTATGAAAAATCATTACATTTCAATGTTAAGTTTTCGTATTATTTATTTTTCCTTCTGAAAGTTGGAATACTTTATAAGTATTATAACCTTTCTTCTCAAGATTAGAAACTCTTTCTAAACAGTCATGAAAATTTTAAAGTCATTTTCAAAATTTAGAAAAATTAAAATTAAAATAAGACAAATCTACATGAAATAGATCCATATTCCAAAAAATGTTTGAAATTATAGTTTTACTATTTTCTTTTTATTTGCCATATTTTGTCAGAAAAATTTTCTCATTTGTAAGAATTTAAGAAGGTTTTACAGTATTTTTTAAATTTTCATTTAAAGAAGTAAAAACTAAACTAAAATAAATCTATATGAAATAGATCGATATTTCAAGCAATGTTTGGGGTTACAGTTTCAATTTTATTTACCAGACTTTTTTAATAATTACATCTTTGAGAAAAATTCTTATTCCTAAGAAGTTAAAAAATTTTACTGCCATTTTCAAAATTTTCATTTCAAGAAATAAAAACTAAAATAAAATAAATCTTCACGAAATAGATCGATATTCCAAGCAATGTTTGTAATCATAGTTTTAGTTTTATTTGCCACATTTTTTTTTTATATTTACTTCTTGGAGGAAAATTCTTTCTCCTAAGAAGTTAAGAAGGTTTTACAGTCATCAAAATTTTCATACAAAATTACAGACAAAATTTTCATTTTATCACAATTTTCATTTAAAGAAATAAAGACTAAAATAAATTAAATGTACACGAAATAGATCCATATATCAAGCAATGTTTTGAATTACAGTTTTTATTCCCGCATTTTTTCAAAATTACTCAGACATTTTTAAAATTCTTGTTTAAAGAAATAAAAACTAAACTAAACTAAACCTACATGAAATAGATCCATATTCCAAGCAATGCTTGGAATTACATTTAAATTTCATTTGCAAGGTTTTTTTTCCATAATTACTTCTGGGAAAAATTCTATTAATTCCTAAAAAGTTAAGACGGTTTTATAGTCGTTTTCAAAAATTTCATTTAAAGAAATAAAAACTTTAATAAATTAATAGATAATACCAAGTATTAGATGTAATAGATAACACCAAGGAATGTTTACAGTTTTAATTTTTACATTTGCCATATATTTTTTTTTTTTTTTTTTTTTTTTTTTTTTTCAGAATTACTTTTTAGGAAGAAATTGTTTCTCCTAAGAAGTTATAAAGGTTACTTTCATAATTTCTGTCAGTCACTTTCATGATTTTCACTTAACAAAATAAAAAATAAAATAAAATAAATCTACATGAAATAGATCCACAATCCAAACAATGTTTTGAATTATAGATCTTTTTATTTGCCATTAAACAAAATGGCAAATAATTCAAAATTACTTCGTAGGAGGAAATTTGTAAATACAGCGATCAGTGAATCTATTCGAAATACATATCTTAATTGAAAGAGTTACTTTAATTGCAAATTTATTTTTTGTATTTGGTATATTTCTTTCTTGAATTTGTATTGCTTTGTTATTGATATTCTATCTTCTCAGAGATAGTAATGCATAAGCAGTGAAGAGGGTTTTACAGTCATTTCCAAAATTCTTATTTAGAAAATAAACATGACCGGTTCGAAAACCTATAAGATATTGTTCCTTATGTTAACTAGTGTATTTGCATTCAGAATTTTTTTTTCTGAATATGCCATATTTTTTTCTGATATATATATTTTTTCTGATATATATATATATATATGATATATATATATTACTTCTGATATATATATGCGATTTTATATACATAGTGAACATGGTTTTACTGTAAGATTTTTTTTTCAAGGAAAATGAACACAAAAATCAATAATTCCATTTAAGAATTAATAATGTCTAAGCATTAGAGAGGGTTTTACAGCCATCTTCCAAGTTTTCGATAATCAGACATGTGTAAATACAGATATCAGTAAATTCATATGAAATATATGTAAATTCAAAGCGTTACTTTAATTGCAAATTTATTTATTTTTTTTGTATTTGGTATATTTCTTTCTTAAATTTGCATAGCTTTGTTATTTCTGTCATCCTACTTTCTCAGAGATAAGAGTGTACAAGCAGTGAAGAGGGTTTTACAGTCATTTCCAAGATTCTCCTTTAGAAAATAAACATGACCGGTTCGAAAACCTACATGAAAGAGTTCCTTATACTAACAAGTGTATTTGCATTTAGAATTGTATTTTTTGAATATGCTATATTTCTTTCTGAACTTGAGAATACTTTTATAAATTTATGATAATCTTGTTTCTCGGAAAAAAATTAGTTTATACGTAATAAACATGGTTTTATAATGATAAAAAAATTGTTCAAAGAAAATGACATATAAAAATCAATAATTCTGTTTAAGAAATACTAATGTATAAGCAGCAGGAAGGGTTTTAGAGCCATTTTTGAAGTTTTTGTTAATCAAACATGTGTAAACACAGAGATCAGTAAATATATATGAAGTATATCTTAATTCAAAGGAAATTTATTTTTTGTATTTGCTATATTTCTTTCTTAAATTTGCATTAATTTGTTGATTCTGACATTCTACCTTCTCAGAAATAGTATTGTATAAGCAGTGAAAAGGGTTTTACAGTCATTCCCCAAATTATCATTTAGAAAATAAACACGACCGGTTCGAAAAACTGCATGAAATAGTTTCTTATACCAACCAGTGTATTTGCATTTAGAGTTACAATTTTTGAATTTGTTACATTTCTTTCATAAAGTTGAAATTCTTTTTGAATTTATTGTCCTCTTAAATTTTAGAAGGAAAGCTGGTACTTCATGTTTTTTTTTTTTTTTTTTTTTTGGGAAAACCGGGTTTAGCATCTTATGAAGTGTTCTATAGAAAAAACATGTAACACATACATTATTATTATTATTATTATTATTATTATTATTATTATTATTATTATTATTATTATTATTATTTAAAAACTTGAACAAAAACATCCAATTTACACCCTTATTAAAAAACTCTTATCATTTAAAAACTTATTTTTACACAAGAGGAAACATTCCATAACTAAGATAAAAAACTTCAATGGACTCTTCTTTCTAAATCATTAGATCAGGACTTACAATCAATGGCGCATAATTATATGGGTCCGCGCGTGCGCGCTCCCACCCAATATATATATATTTTTAATTTAATTTTTTATTATTTTTTATTTATTTAATGGCTGAAATGAAATTTAGTTTTATGCACGTTATCAAAAAATATTTTGTTTGAAAAAAAAAAAAAAAAAAAAAAAAAAAACATAGGTACATGAATTAGACTTCAGGGGTACTAAAAGTCTCTTCAGTAGATGTATAATTGCATTTCATTTAAAAACAAATTTCTCGCATACTTTATCATCCACTTTAATGTTTTTAATTAATAAAGCAATTAGGCGATTAAACTGTACATTTTTCTTGGCATTTCGATTTTGCGCTATCAATAGCTAAGAATTTTTATATTATTTGTAATAAATATTGATGCATTTATAAAAAAGAGTTTATTACACTATAATTTTTTAAAAATTGTAAACAATAAATAAATTGTAAGAATTTTATATTTTACTTAAAAGAATAATTTATCTTCCAATTATTATCTTCCGCTTTTTTCTCCATACACACACATGCGTGTTTAAGAGGAAATCTGTATGTGTTATTTTACTCAAAAAGTTTGAGCCCACCCAATATATTTCAAAAGTTAGTGCTATTGCTTATAAATCTCACGCCTTCAAACATACCTGTGATCACGAAATTCTTTTTGGGTAACAGAGCCTCTATAAGTTTATTTATATAAATGATGCATACTTTCATTTACGTACAGTAAACAGAGAGGTTGAGGGTAAGAAAAACAATTCTCTATGCCATTTTGATAAATTTCGTGAACAAAATACTGAGAAATACACACTAAAACAGACGCCGCTAGGGAAAGTAACATGAAAGTCAAGGGGTGATTCCACAGTGTTCCTCCTTCTGAAATAAATAAACAATAATGACTGCAATAATAAAAACAAAGCTTAACCCCTTGGGACGAGCAACACGTATACATGCCGCAAAGGGTACACGACATTTCGGTCCCGCCATTTCGGTCCCGCCGTTTCGGTCCCGAGACATTTCGTCCCTGGCCATTTCGGTCCCGAGACATTTCGGTCCCGAGACTTTTCGGTCCCGAGACATTTCGGTCCCTGGCCATTTCGGTCCCTGGTTATTTCGGTCCCGAGACATTTCGGTCTCTGGCCATTTCGGTCCCTAGTCATTTCGGTCCCTTGCCATTTCGGTCCCTTGCTATTTCTTTACCGGCCACCTTATAACTTGGTTTCTGATTGATGAAGGCCTACTAAACGCTATAAGCTCAACATTGTTCGGGCTTTTTTAAATATTTTTATTCTCCCTCCTCCCCTTCCCTCAAATTTTATACAAAGCTTAATATAATAATCCAATAAGTTTAATCTATTGTAACTCGTGATAATAAAATCACAGCGAGTTGAAAATTTGATTAAATAATGTTATATAATTTTACACTGTCTTTATTATTATTATTTAACAGAATGAATATTTTAAGTTTTATCATATATTCTTTGTATTAGGTATTTTTATCTATACAAAAAACTAAAATACATATTTGATTGATTGTTTTAGCACACTTTCTTAGAATCTTTAAATTAGTGATTTCCTAACTAGGCGTTCTACGAAATTTTTTTGTTTAAAAAATAAAAATGCTCCAACGACCTTTTTTTTATGTAATAATTATTGGTTGCTTTTTTTTTTTTTTTTTTTTTTTTTTTTTTTTCCACAGTTTTTTCACTTCATGAAGACAATTTTGTGAATTTAATTTTATTGAAAGTGGGCATATTTCTTTGTAATAAAATGATTATTTTTTAATTTTATATAATAATGTAACTATTATTTTAAATAATTTTATTTTCAAATTTTAACTGACAAAACTAAGCTTTTTTAATTTATCGTTTATTTATTTATTTATTTATTTACATTACCTTTTCGCTCCCACTTTCACAGAAAAAAAAATTGACAATTCTTATTTTAATTTTATTATTGATTGAATTAATAGTTTTAAATTTCAGTAACTTTAAATATAAAATAAACAGGTAAACAATAAGTTTCAGTTTATAACTACTACAAAACATAATGATAAACTAAATATAAAACAGATTATTTATTGAGTTTATTTAAAGTAAAATTCGAAATGCGTATTAATAATTTTATCAATTTAATTAAATAAAGATTCATTAAATTAAAAATACATATATTTAATAAAATATTAATTTGATTTTAATTTTAAAATCACTAACTGTTTTGAGACTTAATTTATAGCAATTATTCATCACCATAAGTTTTTATTCAAAAATTGTTGTTTATCTCAAAAAAGGAAATTATTATTATTATTATTATTATTATTATTATTATTATTATTATTATTACTATTATTATTTTGAAAAATCAGTTAGTAACGTAACGTAATAATTAATTAAACATAATAATGCAACACTGTAACAATGCGTGAAAATATTTCTTAACAGTGTTAGGTAACATATCCAGATGCAGATTTAAATTTCTGAAACAAAGTTATAGTTTACAGTTCGCAAAAAGCAATCATATATTAATTAATTATTTTTAAAGAGTAAGAAAAATATCATAAACTAACCAATAAATGAATAAATAACATATTTATTTTGAGAATCCTTATCATTTTTATACGTCCTAATGAACTTAATAACATTATAGTAGCTGAAATTTAAAAAAAATATGTTTTTTTCATTTTTGCTATAATAACTTCTATATAGTTCTTGTACTAGATTTTAAACAAGTAATTGATAAATAAGTCACTTAAACAATTAACAGTTAAAATAATTTTGAATTCTTATTAATAAATATATTTGATAAAAATAATTTAATTTTTGAGAATTTTTTAATTTAACAACATAATTATTAATGCTTTCAAATTTTCTAAGATTATGTTAATCATTTAAGAAAATAATGTATAACATTAAGAAAATAACAAATCAAAAACGAGTGCCAGGAATTTTTAAACACTTGTAATTTTTTTTATGTTGGTGTTATTATAAAATTTGAAATATATGCATATACGTACCAGCTAAGTACTACTATTAACCTTTTTTAAGCAAAAATTCTGCATGTCAATCAATTGTCAACGCCCATCTGAACAAATAGTCATCTTTATACAAGACAGATAGAAAAGCTAGGTAGTTAGCTTTATTTTACTTATCTTGATCTTTATACACTTGTCAGATGAAATACCTCATTCTATACAATGTACTTTTTACTCTGGAGTTCAAATGCGGACGGACCTCCCAGATTTGTCTTGTGTTTATTTCTCTCGTAGTTTTTGAATGTAATAAGCATAAAAAGTCTTTAATGTATTAAAAAGGATTTGTAATTCCTGCATTGTTATATGTAAAAAGGTTGTTACACGTAAAAAGTTATTTCGTAGCAATAATTGTTATATGTAAAAAGATTAACGCAAACTTTTAAATAGTTTTTTTATAGCGAAATAAAATAATTATTTAAAAAATAAAATGTTTTAGTCAAACCCGATGCAGAACTTAAAAAATTAATGTGGCTTTATCACAACTCCATGTTAAAAACCCCTTAAAAAAAAAAAAAAAAAAAAAAAAAAAAAAAAAAAAAATGTAAAATGCCATAATTTAAAAATGATGTGCCGTTAAATAATAGGATGAAATGAAGATTTCTAAAACTATTTGCAGATTTTTTTTTCATTATTAAACACATATTGTACAAATTATATGCAACTGAAAATGTGTAGGCCATGGACATTTGCTTAAGCAAATTAAATTTGACTTATAAGTGTTTTTAAATTACCAGATCTTCATGATTGAGGAAATTCTATATAAATCCACAGAACAATCCTCCCCTCACTCCTGAAAACAATTACTTCTGTCATATGAAATTTGCATGGCGTTTGGATCCGCTGCAATATGTTTGAGTTTGGATCCGAGTTATAAATGTAAGCGGATTTTGGGTACTTGTTACTTCTAATTAATCGCATTACACCAAAGCTTTATCTGGCTTTCAGTTAAAAAAACCAGTGTTGAATACAGACACTTCTCTCCGGGAGGGACTTCTGTGGCTCCGGGGGGGGGGGATTCGATAGAGTCCTGGGGGGATTACACTTTTTTACCACTGAAAACACAAAATCTCAAAATTTGCGGGAGGGGGGGGGTGGCATTTGATAGCTCCGGGGGAATGACCCGCCCCTGAATTCAACACTCTAAAATGTTCCCTACAAAATTAGGTCAGATATTTCCCGTGCACAAAATTTCAGCTTGCTGGGGAAGGTACCGAAATGTCTGAGGACCGAAAAGTCCAGGGTCCGAAGTGTCTCGGGACCGAAATGGCCAGGGACCGAAATGTCTCGGGACCGAAATGTCTCGGGACCGAAACGGCAGGACCGAAACGGCGGGACCGAAATGGCGGGACCGAAATGGCGGGACCGAAACGTTCTGCTTCCTGCCGCAAAAGGGGTTAAGAATCCTTGTTTGTCCCATCAGAAAAATATTACTGCAAAATTTGCCTCATTTAATCGGAGCATTTTCTTGATTCATAAAGACACAAATTTCTGCTTTTAAAAACCGGTGACAAAACATTAAAAATTTCGTAAAAGGCTCCCATCGCGAAGGGGTTAAAAATGCACTTTGAATGCGATTTTCTAAAATTCACTTTTTTTCATGTCTCTAATAGCTAATCTTTTACAAAACCAACAATTTTATATTAAAAACTTAAAATAAAAATGGCATATTTTTGTTCATTTAATCTATGTAAATTGCACTTCATATATTTAAGAACTCAAAAAACTAGATTTTTTTAAATGATTTTAATTTTTACAAAAACAGAAACTGATATGTACTACAATACGGTATATGCGAAAGAAAAAAAAAATTATCAAACGTTTTTGTCATGTAACATTTTTTTTCTTTTACATGTATTAATTATTTATAAAAAGGCGTAACTCTTCTTGTCACAATGTGTTCAGATGAAAAAATTTCACCTGTTTAGAAAGAGTACATGCTTTCGAAAACAATTTTCATTGAACACTGAAAATATCGGATTTCGTCATTATTTTTTGACATTCTTTTATTTTATTCACTTTTGACAATTGCACAGAAGATTTATTTTACATTATTAATTTTATTTCGCAAATTGTTCTTTGATTATAAAAGGTTTATTCTCCACTTTTTGCTCCCGTAAATTCGACCTCGTCGTAAGTGTATCAAAACATTGTAACAAAAGAAAACGCCAGGGCGGGCGCTAGATTCTTTTTAACAGCAACCCTTCTGATTCTATTTTGAACTTCAAAAGCAATATTCGCTTCATATATAGGCTCTCGTGTTCTGGCTTTTCCTCTGCTGTGCTGTCATTAATCAAGAAAGCAATGATTCATGCGCCAGCTCTGTACATTTGCCGATCATTGAAGATTCTGACTGGAAATCCCGTAATACGTATGAAATCCGAAAGCTAAAAGGAGAGGATAATGTTGTTTAAAAAATGCGAAGAGTACTGCTTTTCACACCAATTGCAAGTTTATATATAATATGCATGTTATACATGCATATAAACTTCATTCAGTGGGAAATGAATTACAATAAAAATAGCAACAATTGGAACACGAAATATTTTTATGAAAAGGGCTAAACACATTATGGTCTTTTCAATAATTTCATATATTCTGTCAGCTGTTCTTATTTTATTTAATTTTTTAACTTCGCTTTAAACTGACAAAACAATTTTTTAAGTCCTTGTTATATTAAATTTTATTGTTAATCTCATCTTTCTTTTATGTGTTTTTTTCTTCATTAAATCATAACACAAAATCTTTTTTTATATTTTCGTAAAATGCTTGTATTTGAACACGGAGCAGCCAATATTTAATTTAGCTGTCAGTTATTCCCAAGAAAGAAATGAAAACTTTCATAAATGGAAAATTTAAAGAATCAGATGCTGCAATCAACCCCTTCATAACGCCTAAAAATTAATCTAAACACATTTATTAACTATATTCGGCAATATAATGAAGTTCTGCCATTGTACTTATCAGGAACAGCCGTGTAATCAAGCGATCTTCAATTCGCCCAGGCAAAGTTATTTAAAAATGTAGGGTTCCTTTCAACATTCGCAGTTACGAATCCATTTTTCATCTTTAAAGAGCCTCTCGAACCATTTTAAATACTCTTAATAGTACTTCGCTCCTCATTTCAATACCCATTACCTTACAAGCATTTTCTCTTTTAACAGCACTCGCGCTCTTCCTCTTCACCTTTCTCTTCTCACTCAACAATTCTAAATTCTTCGTTCCTGCCAAAACTTCTCTATCTCCCCTTCTCTCTTCATTCTCTCATTAGCTACCATCGTTACCTCCTATGAAAGTATGTGTACCGGGAGAAAGAATTCACTTGAGGAGTAAGATTTTGTACCTGTGACTTGTGATCCGCATTCTAGTACGTTTTCATTTATTTATTTTATTTTTTAGAACAATTATAAATATTAAATTAGCGAAACTAAGGATAAGACAATTTTGAAACATTGAAACATAAAAAGCAATAAAAAAAGCAAAAACTGATAATTACTGAATGTCCAAAAATAAGTTTCTACCAATATTTTGCAAAGTGGAGCACTGAAACAGACAGTCTCAATAGCTACCACCCTTACCTCTCACGAGAGCATATCTACCAGTAAAAAAAAAAAAAAAAAAAAAAAAAAAAAAAAAAAAAAAAAAAATCGCGGTAGGATTAAGATTTTGAAAAAAATGCACTTGTGACCTGTGATCCGCATTCCTGTACGTTTGTATTTATTTATTTGACTTTTTATGCAATTATAAACATTAAATTAGCGAAACTAAGAATACTCCTCTTGTAAGACAATTTTTAAGCATTGCAACAAAAAAAGCAATAAAACAATGCAACAACTGATAATTATTGAATGCAAGAAATAAATATCTATCAATATTTTATAAAGCGGAGCACTGAAACAGAGAGGTCACCCATTCTTTTCCATCTGAACCCCCATTTTAGATGAATTTGAAACCGATTCAAGCAAAGAAGAAAAACGGAATACAAATTGCCTTCAAGGAAAAAAAAATATTCTTAGTTTTATTTTCTTTTTATGTTTATTCTAAAGTAACTTCGGAAGAATAAGTTTATAATTTTTTAAACAATGAGGAGTAAAGGAAATTTCTTTAATAAAGTTTAAAAACATTTTCTTTTTCTTTAATTCACTTTAAATTGACAAAACAAGTTTTTTAAGTTCTCATTATATTAGATTTTTACACCTTTCTTTTAAGTGTTTTTTTTTTCCTTCATGTTATAATAACACAAAAGACTTTTTTATATTCTCCCAAAATGCCAATATTTGAGCACTGAGCAGTCAATATTTCTTTTAGCTGCCAGTTAATCCCAAAAAAGAAATGAAAACTTTCATAAATGGAAAATTTAAAAAATCAGATGCTGCAATCAACCCCTTCATAACCCCTAAAGATTAATTTAAACACATTTATTAACTGTCTCCTGAAACATAATGAAGTTCTGCCATTGTACTTATCAGGAAAAGCTGTGTAACCAAACGATCTTCAATTCACTCAGAAAAGTTATTTAAAAATATACTGTTCTTTTCAACATTCGCAGTTACGAGTCAATTTTTCATCTTTAAACAGCCTATCGAAACATTTTAAATACTCTTAACAGTACTTCGCTCCTCATTTCAATACCCATTACCTTACAAGCATTTTCTCTTTTAACAGCACCCGCGCTCTTCCTCTTCACCTATCTCTTCTCATTCAACAATTCTAAATTCTTCGTTCCCGCCAAAATTTCTCTCTCTTTCTTCGTTCTCTCATTAGCTACTATACTTACCTCCTATGAGAGTATGTGTACCACCGGAAAGAAATCACGGGAGGAGCAAGATTTTAAAACAAATGTGCTTTTGACTGTGATGCGCATTCTAGTACGATTTTATTTATTTATTTTATTTTGTATGTCAAATTAGCGAAACTAAGAATATTCCTTTTGTAAGACAATTTTTAAGCATCTCAACATAAAAAGCGAAAAAAAAAAAAAAAAAGTGAAACTTGAGAATTATTGTATGCTCAAAAATAAGTTTCCACCAATATTATACCAAATATAGCATTGAAATAGGCAGTTCACATTTTATTTACAGTCTGAGCTTCTCATTTAAGATAAATTTGAAACCCGTGAAAGCAAAAAAGAACAAGTTGGAAATTGCACGTGAAGCGTAGCAAATGAGGTGCGTTCGTACGATAACGAAGTTTTAAAATATACAGATCTTGCTGATATAGTAGAGCGTACTTTGGATACAGTATAGTGGTCCAAATCTTTGTGTTCTTGTAAATATGCAGGGAGTAATTTTTATTATACTTCAGTAACGTATATCTTATTCATAAAATGTGAAGCAGTTTAATATAATTAAAACACCCCCCCCCCAAACAATGTTTCCCCGTATAACATTATTTAGTGGAATACATTTGTGTGGCCCTGTAATTTAATAATACAAATTCTTTGCATCACAGATTGTACAAAATGTATTTTTAGTACATATTTCATAGATTCATGTCGATTCTGTTATGTTCAAATGAGTGTAACACCATTAAAATGTATTTGGAACTTTTTCCCCATTGATCGTAATGTAACGGAATACTTTTGATCGTCCCTGTATTTGATCTATCCATCCGATTTTCATAAAATTTGAAATGATTCGACAAAATTATGTAATAAATATACGTTTTAAATTTCAAACGATTAAAATGCATTTGAAACTTTTTTCCCATTGACCGTAATGTAACGGAATCTTTTTGATTGTCACTGTAATTGATGTATCCATCCGATTTTCATAAAATTTGAAATGATTCGACAAAATTATGTAATAAATATACGTTTTAAATTTCAAACGATTAAAATGCGTTTGAAACTATTTTCCCCATTGACCGTAATGTAACGGAATCCTTTTGATTGTCCCTGTAATTGATCTATCCATCCGATTTTCATAAAATTTGAAATGACTCGACAAAATTATGTAATAATTATGTATTTTAAATTTCAAACGATTCGATTTGGTAGTTTTTGCGTTGTTATATGCGGACGGACAGACAGACAGACAGACAGACAGACAGACGGACAGACAGACAGACGGACGGACTGAGTGACGACAATAGGTGCTACGTATTTACATAATTACGAACGCACCTAAAAACGGAATAAAAAGTACCTTAAAAAAAAAAATATTCTTAGTTTTTTTTTTTTTTTTTTTTTTTTTTTTCTTCTGCGTTTACTCTAATTAATTACTCTAAAGGTAATTTAGTAAGAATAAGTTTTACAATTTAAAAAAAAATTAGGAATAAAGGAAATTTTTTTAATTATGTATCAAAAACTTTTTCTTATTTTTTAAATTCACTTTAAATCGACAAAATATATTTTTTAAGTCCTTATTATGTTAAATTTCTTAGTTAATCACACCTTTCTTTTAAGAATTTTTTTCCTTCATGTTATCATAACAAAAAAGACTTTTTTATATTCTCGCAAAAATTCCAATATCTGAGCACTGAGTTACCAATATTTCCTTTATCTTCCAATTATTTCCAAGATATGAATGAAAACTTTCATAAACGGAAAATTTAAAGAATCAGATGTTGCAATCAACCCCTTCATAACCCTTAAAAATTAATCGAAACACATTTATTAACTATCCTCTGCAACATAATGAAGTTCTGCCATTGTACTTATCAGGAAAAGCTGTGTAACCAAACGATCTTCAATTCGCTCAGAAAAGTTATTTAAAAATATACTGTTCTTTTCAACATTCGTAGTTACGAATCATTTTTTCATCTTTAAAGAGCCTCTCGAAACATTTTAAATGCTTTTAGTAGTACTTCGCTCCTCATTTCAATACCCATTTCCTTACAAGCATTTTCTTTTTTAACAGCACCTGCGCTCTTCCTCTTCACCTATCTCTTCTCACTCAACAACTCTAAATTCTTCGTTCCCGCCAAAATTTCTCTCTCTACTCCTCTCTCTTTACTCTCTTATTAGCTACCACCCTTATCTCCTATGAGAATATGTGTACCGGCAGAAAGAATTCACTTGAGGAGCAAGATTTTGAAACAGATGTACCTGTGACTTGTGATCCGCATTCTAGTACATTGTTATTTATTTAATTTAATTATTTATTTATTTTTTTTCGAACAATTATAAACATTAAATTAGCGAAACTAAGAATAAGACAAATGTTAACCAATGCAACATAAAAAGCAATTAAAAAAATGTGACCACTAAGAATTATTGTATGCTCAAAAGTAAGTTTCTACCAATATTTTACAAAATGGAGCACTAAAAGAGACAGTCTCATTAGCTACCACTCTTTACCTTCCATGAGAGCTATCTACTAGTAGAAAGAAATCGCGGTAGGAGTAAGATTTTGTAACAAATGTCCTCGTGACCTGTGATTCGCCTTCTAGAACGTTTTCATTTATTTATTTGAATTTTTAAAGCAATTAGAAACATTAAATTAGCGAAATTAAGAATACTCCTCTTGTAAGACAATTTTTAAACATTGCAACATAAAAAGCAAAAAAAAAAAAAAAAAAAAAAAAAAAAAAACGCAACAACTGAGAATTATTGAACGCTCAAAAATAAATATCTACCAATGTTTTACAAAGTGGAGCACTGAGACAAACAGCCTCATTAGCTATCACCATTACCTCCAATGAGAGAATGTGTACTAGCAGAAAGAATTCACTTCAGGAGCAAGATTTTGAAACAGATGTACATGTAATCCACATTCTAATACATTTTTATTTATTTATTTTATTTTGTATATCAATTATAAACATTAAAACAGCGAAACTAAGAATATTCCTCTTGTAAGACAATTTTTAAATAATGCAACATAAAAAGAATAAAAAAAAATGTGATTAATGAGAATTATTGTATGCTCAAAAATAAGATTCTGCTAATATTTTACCTAATGGACCAGTGAAAAAGACAGTTCTTACTTTATTTACAGTGTGAATTTCTCATTTAAGATAAATTTGAAACCAATGAACGCAAAAAAGAAAAACTGAATAAAAATTATCTTCAAGGAAAGAAAAATATTCTTAGTTTTATTTTATTTTTGTGTTCATTCTAAAGTAACTTCGTAAGAATAACTTTTATAATTTTTTTAAACAATGAGGAGTAAAAGGAAATTTCTTTAATTAAGTTTCAAAAACATTTTCTTTTTCTTTAATTCACTTTAAATTGACAAAACAAGTTTTTTAAGTAATCGTTATATTAAATTTTCACACCTTTCTTTTAAGTGTTTTTTTTTCCTTTTATGTTATAATAACACAAAAGACTGTTTTATATTCTCGCAAAAATGCCGATATTTCAGCACTGAGCACCCAATAATTCATTTAGTTGCCAGTTATTCGCAAGAAAGAAATGAAAACTTTCATAAATGGAAAATTTAAACAATTAGATGGTGTAATCAACTTCTTCTTAACCCCAAAAGATTAATCGAAACACATTTATTAACCATCGTCTGCAACATAATAAAGTTCTGCCGTTGTACTTATCAGGAAAAGCTGTGTAACCAAACGATCTTCAATCCGCCCAGAAAAGTTATTCAAAAATGTATTGTTCTTTTCAACATTCGCAGTTACAAATCGATTTTTCATTTTTAAAGAACTTCTCGGAACATTTTAAACACTCCTAATAGTACTTCGCTCCTCATTTCAATGCCCATTATCTTACAAGCATTTTATCTTTTAAAAGCACCCGTGCTCTTCCTCTTCACCTATCTCTTTTCACTCAACAATTCTAAATTCTTCGTTCCCGCCAAAATTTCTCCCTCTCTTCGCTCTCTTATAGCTACTATGAGAGTATGGGTACCGGCAGCATATTTCAGATATGTATATTGCTGGGACGATTACTGTTTCTAAACCAATAGGAGAGAGTCATTATCACGGTCAAGTACACGCCCACACAGTTTGATTGTCAGGAACTCGTGGACAATTGACGGTGCTAATTATAACGATAATCTGTTGCGGATGAAAGTGAGCTGATTGGCTGAATGGTTAGAGCGTCGAGCTTGAAACCGGAGGATATGGGTTCGAGTCCATCGCGGGCCGAGAGTCCGTTGGTGTTTTTTTTTTTTAAATTATTGGAGGCTGTCTTTTATTAATAAATAAGACATTTAAAAAAAATATTTCAAACCCTTTTAATATTCTAAATATCGTTCCAAAATGATTTATATATATATTAAACAAATGGGAAAAAAAGTATTCTGCGAAAATATCCGTATAAGCAAAATTCTTACTTTAATTTTTATTTATTTATTTATTTATTTATTTCAGGATCAGAGGAAGTATAATTTCTAATTGAAGTAAATAAAATTCAGTCATTTTGAAAAAAAAAAAAAAAAAAAAATTCTTTCGTATCTTTAATTTTTAATTACCGAGTACAAATTCAAACAATCCGAGTACAAATAAATAATAAACACACACGATCAATTGTCCACGAGTTCCTGTCAATCAAACTGTGTGGGCGTGTACTTGACCGTGATAATGACGGTCTCCTATTGGTTTAGAAACAGTAATCGTCCCAGCAATATACACATCTGAAATATGCGTACCGGCAGAAAGAATTCACTTGAGGAGCAAGACTTTGAAACAGATGTACCTGTGATCCATATTCTAGTATACTTTTTATTTATTTATTTTATTTTTTATATCAATTATAGATATTAAATTAGCGATACTAAGAATAATCCGCTTGTTAGACAATTTTAAACATTACAACATACAAAGCAATAATAATAATAATAAAAAATGTGACAATTGAAGAATTATTGTATGATCAAAAATATGTTTCCACCAATATTTTACCAAATGGAACAATGAAACAGACAGGTCACAGTTTATTTACAGTCTGAACTTCTCATTTAAGATAAATTTGAAACCCATGAACCCAGAAAGGAAAAACGGAATAAAATTAAATTCAAGGAAAAAAAAATTCTTAGTTTTATTTTCTCTTGTGTTTACTCTAATTTCGTAAGAATAACTTTAATAACTTTTTTAACAATAAGTAGTAAAGGAAATGGCTTTAATAAAGTTTCAAAAACATTTTCTTATTTTTTAAATTCACTTTAAATTGACAAAGCGGTTTTTTAAAGTACTTGTTATATTAATTTTTTTTGTTAATCACACCTTTCTTTTAAGCATTTTTTTCCGTCATGTCATCATAACATAAAATACTTTTTTGCAGTCTTGTCAAAATGCCAGTGTTTGAGAATTGAGCAGCCAATATTTCATTTAGCTGCCAGTTATTCCCAAAAAAGAAATGAAAACTTTCATAAATGGAAAATTTAAAGAATCAAGTGTTGCAATCAACCTCTCCATAACCCTTGTAATCATGTTTATATAGTCCTTGTTTTAATTTTTTTTGTTAATCACACTTTTCTTTTAAGTTTTTTGTTTTTCTTCATGTTATCATAACATTAAAGACTTCTTTATATTTTCGCAAAATACTTATATTTGAGCACTGAGCAGCCAATATTTCCTTTAGTTGCCAGTTATTCCCAAGAAAGAAATGAAAACTTTCAAAAATGGAAAATTTAAAGAATCAGATGTTGCAATCAACCCTCTTCATAACCCCCAAAGATTAATCGAAACACATTTATTAACCATTCGTCTGCAACATAATGAAGTTCTTCCCTTGTACTTATCTGGAAAAGCTGTGTAACCAAGCGATCTTCAATTTGCCCAGACGAAGTTATTTGAAAATGTACTGCTCTTTCAACATTCACAGTTACGAATCAATTTTTCATCTTTAAAGAGCCTCTCGAACCATTTTAAATACTTTTAATAGTACTTCGCTCCTCATTTCAATACCCATTACCTTACAAGCATTTTCTCTTTTAACAGCACCCGCGCTCTTCCTCTTCACCTTTCTCTTCTCACTCAGAAATTCTAAATTCTTTGTTCCCGCCAAAATTTCTCTTTCGCACTTTTCGCTCTCTCATTAGCTACCACCCTTACCTCGTATGAGAGTATGTGTACCGGCAGAAAGAATTCACTTGAGGAGCAAGATTTCGAAACAGATGTACCTGTGACTTGTGATCCGCATTCTAATACTTTTTATTTATTTATTTTATTTTTTAGAACAATTATAAACATCAAATTAGCGAAACTAAGAATAAAACAATTTTTAAACATTTCAACGTAAAAGGCAATAAAAAATACAACTCACATTTATCGAATGTTCAAAAATAAGTTTCTACCAATATTTTACAAAGTGGAGCTCTGAAGCAGACAGTCTCATTAGCTACCACCCTTATCTCCCATGAGAGTATATTTAACAGCAGATAGAAATTGCGGTAGGAGTAAGATTTTGAAACAAATGTGACCTATAGTCCGCATTGTAGTACGTTTTTATTTATTTATTTGACTTTTTAGAGCAATTATAAACATTGAATTAGCGAATCTAAGAATATTTACCTTGTAAGACATTTTTTAAACATTGCAACACATAAAAAAATAAAAAAATGCAACAACTGAGAGTTTTTGAATACGCAAAAAATAAATATCTACCAATATTTTATAAAGTGGAGAACTGAAACAGACAGTTCACTCATTCTTTTCCGTCTGAACCCCTCATTTCAGATAAATTTGAAATCCATGAACGTAAAACAGAAAAACGGAATTAAAAATTACCTTCAAGAGAAAAGAAACACTTTAACTTTCTAATTTCTTAAACAATCAGGAATGAAGGAAATTTATTTAATTAAGTTTAAAAAAACAGGGAGTGGCCCTCTCCTGTTATCTCGCCGCTTTGCTAGCGCCTATGTACGAGAGTTGAGAGCTTTAACAGGCCTTCAAAACGGATGGCGCTCGCCTTTCATTCAAAGAAAGATTTTTACATTTCGTAGAATTCCAGGTGCAAAGTTTTGTTATCATTACCATATACACCGGGTCCTCGCTCACCCTTTCTTGGAAAATGGGTAGCCTAACACCCCCTTTACTGTTCTTGGAATGGAATCGACCGTCATACGGCTATTGACCCGTGACTACAACCAACGCCCGCCAACGACTCTGCGATCGTCTGCGATCCAAAACATTCGCCAAAGCAGCTATTTTTGAGCAAAAATTTCTTTTTATTTTCCTTACTTGTATTATCTTACCATTCGTCTGCATATTTTCACCCCTTTTTCCCTCATTTTTTTTCTGAACAAGGAAAAAAAAATTACAAGATTCTTATACCAGAAAAGATAATGAGACACAAGAATGCAAAATTTAAGAGTTGTTCTTTGAAAGTCAGAGGAAGAGAATCGCACAGAAAGATGAAAAGAGGGCTTCATTCATTCTTTTTCTCTCTCTCTTTTTACGAGGCCAAGCGGCTGATTCGGGTGTTTTACCATTTGTGAGAATGTGTGTGAAATATTTATCTTCGCACAGCTTCATGAATAAAAAAAAGAGAGAGAGAGAGAGAGAAAAGAGTAAGAAAAAGTAATGTGAAGTATAAATTTACGTGAAACGCCTAGGAATGTATTCGCAAGATGAGGGAGAAAGAAATGAGAAAAATCATGCGTTAACCATAGATTATGTAACACTTTCTAACACTTTCTGAAATCTATAACAAGACTTCTTTATTTAGGAAAATAAGATGCAATGTCCATAGCCATATATGTTTTCCAATACTTTAGATTTGCCCTGTATTTGACCTGCCGGTTGATATGCATAGTATAGGGGAAATTTAGTTTAGCAAGAAAACGCATAACAAGTTGAAATTTCTCTTTCAGCAATTTATACTAATAGATGGACACATACATAAATAATTTTGTTCAGCCCTGTGGATTATCTAGTACCTTTATAGCACGCAAGTATTTAGCTAAAATTTAATTCATACCAATACACACTTAAAACTAGTTATATCACATTTCCAGAAATTGTCATCCATACTTGAATATTTTTGTTTAGCCCTGTAAAATACAAAGTAACTTTAATACACGAAAGTATCTTGCTAAGGTTTAGTTTAAAGATAAATTTTCTTTAAACTACTTAAATCAAATTTCTTGAAATTATCATCCAAAGGCGACCATGTATCCAATTATTTGCATACCCTGTATACACTTTATCTATATTCTACAAACATTTCTAAGTAAACTGAATGCAGTACAACATAAAAATGCAGAACATGTTATAAAAATTATTATTATTATTAACTATTTGGAAAAAATAGTTGTTGTTCCCTGTAGAGAATTGGGAAATCTAAAGTATATCTGAATCTTTTAATTGGCTGAATTCCGCAACTTATTTAATTTTATTTGTTTCCTGATTGGTCCAAGTTTAAGTTCGAAATATGGAATACTTCTGTTTTTTTATTTTATTCGTTTTCTGATTGGTCCAAGTTTACCCTTGAAAAACTGAATACTTCTATTGCCACAATGAAAAAAAGAGTAATAAAACTTTTTAAAAAAGTTAACAATTTAAAAATAAATTGTGATAGAGATTTCAAACAATTTTTATTAAAAATGCATTTTTTTCTGTACGCAACGGTGTAAAAATTTAAAATGTGCGATCTTAAGAAGTTGAAAAATTTACAGTTCTAAAAATTGTAAAGCTGAAATTTCATTTAAAATTTGTTTGTGATGAGTCCAGGAATATGAATGTTTAATCCATGTCGTACGTAATATGAGGCGTTCAGAAGTCCTTCAGTTCATAAGACATTTTACAGGGTTCGCACACTTCTTATTTTTTTTAAGACCTCTGGTACCACTATTAACGATAAGAAAATTTATATTTAATTTTTGAGAAACAGAATCGACAATCACCACCTTTATTCTCATGTTTCGCAATATTTTTCTGCAGTGAAATACATTGATAATACTGTTAAAATTTAGTGGTAGAGTTGTGCGAACCCTGTTTTAAGATTTTTATTTAGGGTTATTTTAATTGTAATTTCTACTTTGTAAATGTCAAATATCAGCTTTTAAGATTTTAATTTAGGCTTATTTTACTTGTTATTTCTATTTTATAGTGTCAAAAAATACATTTTAAGATTTTAATTTAGGCTTATTTTATTTGTAATTTCTATTTTGTATCGTCGAAAAACAGCTTTTAAGATTTTAATTTAGGCCTATTTTATTTGTAATTTCTATTTTCTGGTGTTAAAGGACATCTTTTAAGATTTTAATTTAAGGTTATTTAAACTGTAATTTCTATTTTGTAAATGTCAAAGAACAGCTTTTAAGATTTTAACTTAGGTTTATTTATTAGTAATTTCTATTTTGTACTGTCAAAAAACACATTTTAAGATTTTAATTTAGGCTTACTTTATTTGTAATTTTTATTTTGTACTGTCGAAAAAAAAAAAAAAAAAAAAAAAAGCTTTTAAAATTTTAATTGTGGCTTATTTTATTTGTAATTTCTGTTTCGTAACTCATTTATTTTTTATATTTATTTTGTCAGTTATCTGTGCTTATATTGTCATTCATATCTTATATTCTGAAGGAATAAATAAATGCGATTTGCATCGCATATTCTGATTATGCCTTATAAAATGCAGATGCTCCCGAACTCAATTGAGGAATCGGTAGGGTTGAGAAGGAAAATAAATAAAAGCAGCATGGGAAAAAAAACAGAATGCTTGAGGTGTGAAATAGAAATTGAATAAGAAGAATTTTCGAATTTTCACGCTAAATTAGCTTTTTCGCTCTGAAAATCGGCAGAATTTGAAGCGTATTTTATCTGGAAATATATTTTTCGGATCACATTGGGGTTTTTGCGGGTTGTATTGCGTTTATTTGTCAAAATATGGCGATAAAGCGAAGATAAAATATGGTTAAATTTAGTTGTGGTTTAGGCGTGAAGGAGAGGTACGAAAGGAGGGGCAGAAGAGAGTCATATCCAAATCTTGGATTTAAAAAACAAAACAAGACAAAACAAACAGTTAATTATTTTTTTACTCTGATTAATTTGGTTTTAAAGTAAATAAATACATAAAATAAAAAATAATAACTAAATTGTAATTTAACAAATTACAACGACTATTTGGAAAATGATATTTTCAAAGACTCAAATTTTAAAGACTTTTATAAATAAAGTCTACATTTAACCCTTTCCGGCACGGGCAAAATCTGTCAGTAAAATGAGAAATTATCGACTGACACCGGAATTCACCAACGATTTTTTTTTTTTAGATATTTTGAATCCCCCCCCCCCCCCCCTAATTTAAGCTTTTATTGTAAAAGCAAAATTTCACTAAAATATTATTGGTGCCGTTTGCAAGTTTGGAATTAAAATTAGGTATCCCAGACCGGGCACAGTGTGGCGGAAAGAGTTAAATTAATAATAATGATAATAATAAACATCATTTTTAGGATGATTATAACGAGCCGTGTATTAAGTACGCCGTAGATTAAACATTAATATTCCTAGATTAATGATAAAAAACAGTAGATTAAAAATAGACAATTTTAACGGCTTAAAATGTCCATTTTTATTTGATGGAATTAATCAGATTGACTTCTGAACGCTTCTTATTACGTACAACATGGATTAAACATTAATATTTCCGGACCTATCACAAACAAATTTTAAATGAAATTTCCATTTTACAATTTTCGAAACTGCAAATTTTTAAGCTCCCGAATCTCGCCATTTTAAATTTTTTACACCGTTGAGTAGAGAAAAAAAAATTTACTTTTCGACGAAATTTGTTTGAAATTCCTGTCACAATTTGTTTTTAAATTATAATTTAAAAGTTTTTATTACTCTTTTTGTCATTGAGGCAACAGTGGTATTCCATGTTTGGACATTAAACTTGGACCAAACAGAAAACGAATAAAATAAAAACCAGAAGTATTTCATTTTCAGACATTAAACATGGACCAATCAGGAAACGAGTAAAATTAAATAAGTTTCGGAATTCAACCAATAAAAACATTCAGCTATACTTTAGATTTCCCAATTCTCTACCGAGAACAACAATTATTTTTTTCCAAATTGTTAATAAAATTAAATAAATTGCGGAATTCAACCAATTAAAAGATTCAGATGTACTATAGATTTCCTAATTGTCTACCGAGAACAACAACTATTTTTTTTCCAAATAGTTAAAAATACACGGATTCCTGTTGTATTACTTTGGAGGTTAAATATAATGGATTTGGGAGAAATAAAATCTGTGTTAAGTCTCAACTAATAAGCTGCCTGCTTCCTCTTTTGAACACTTTGAAGAAATGTCATTATAAAATAACTTGCTAATCATTATTTTTATTTTTATTTTTATTATTATTCTTTTTTTTTTTTTTTTTTTTTTTTGTCCTAAGTAAAGGAATCCGAGAGGAACATTATGCTCAACGGACTTGGTTTCCTCGTTTGAGCAAATCCTTTTAATCTATCAAATCAAATTAAATGTTTTGATTTAGTAAGACAATTTCTGTTTTTTTTTTCTAAAATTACAATTAAAATTATTCTAAAATTCCGCGCAATTTGTAAGTCACGTGTACGTGATGCACATCCCGAAAGGATTAATAGAATACCAAATCAAAATGGGTCATATCAGTTTCTATCATTATATTTTACGATTTACTACAATGAATTTGACAACGACAGTTCATCCCTATTATACTTAAATCTTAAATCATCTTAACTATTAATTGTCTTTTAAAAATAATCTCATTTTGTTATTCGATTTATTTCTAATAAAAAAAATGACTGACAGAAAATAAAAAAATAAAAGTAGAAAAAGGAAATGTCATTGAAACAATTAAAAAAATACCTTTCTTAAAATAAAACTGAACGAAAATCTCGTTTTTTCCCTGGTTATATCAGGTAGAAGAAAAAAAGAAACATAACATTTTTAAATTGGTCTAATATATACTCCATTTTGAAATTAGAATCAATTTAGGGATTTTAGGCTAAGTGATAGTCTTACTAATTGGAACAAAAGAAAAAAGAGCATATAATGATATCGCAAATTATTACGATTTGCGCTAATGAATTTAATAAAGACAGTTCGTTACTATTTAAATTATCTTAACTATTAATTGTCTGTTTAAAATGTCTTCACTCTGTTGCTTCATTTCCTTCTAATAAAAAAATGACTGACAAAAAAATTAAAAAAATAAAGTTGGAAAAAAGAAATGTCATTGAACTTATTAAGAATGATACCTATGTCTTAAGATAAAATTGAATAAAAGTTTCGTTATTTCCCCGCTTATCTCAGGTAGAAGGGAAAGAAAAACATAATACTTTTAAATTTACTTAATATACACTCCATTTTGAAATTAGAATAGATTTAGGGATCTTAGCTAAGTGATTGCCTTATTAATCGGAATAATAAAGGAAACAGAGTAGACAGTAATATCGCAAGTAATCGGGATTTGCTCCAGTGAATTTGACAATTACAGTTTATCACTATTACACTTAAATCTCAAATTACAGTGTGTCCAGTAAATAACACCCTGATTTCAAAATTAAATTTCTCAAAAACAAAGATCGATAGTAATATGCAGTAAACGGTTTTTTCATTATTTAAGCTGTAAAAATCTTATACAGAAATTTCAAACAGTGAATATTTTGAAAAAATTGCGTTCTGATTGGAAAGCATGCTTTGATTTGATATTTTTCTTGCTTTAGATTGCTGCCAGAGAATGTGTTTTTCGGCTTAAAGTGCCAGTTTTCATAGTTTTTTTAAATTAAATTTTTGAAATTTCGAAATTCTAAAAATTTTTTTCGAAAAGTCTTTAAAATATTGCACTGTAAAATGAAAAATTATTTCTCTGCAAGCAATCTAAAACAAGAAAAAATGTCAAATCAAAGCATTCCATGCAATCAGAACGCAATTTTTTCAAAATATTCACTGTTTGAAATTTCTGTATAAGGTTTTTACAGCTTACCTAATGAAAAAACCGTTTACCGCACATTACTATCGATCTTTGTTTTTGAGAAATTTAATTTTGAAATCAGGGTGTTATTTTCTGGACACCCTGTATGTTAACTATTAATTGTCTGTTTCAAATATCCTAAATTTCTGCTCGATTTCTTTCTAATAACAAAAAAATGACTGATAGAAAATTTAAAAATAAATCCCGTGTACGTAATGCGCATCCCAAAAGGATTAATAAAATACCAAATTGAAATGGGTCATATTAATTTCTCTTTATACTATTATATTTTACGATTTACTCCAATGAATTAGACAAAGACAGTTCATCACTATTATACTTAAATCTTAAATCATTTTAACTATTAACTGTCTGTTTAAAATATCATCATTCTATTACCCGATTTTTTTATAATGAAAAAAAAAAAAAAAAAAGACCGACAGAAAATTAAAATATAAGGTTGGAAAAAGGAAATGTCATTGGAACAATTAAGAAAGATACCTGTCTTAAGACAAAATTGAATGGAAATCTCGTTTTTTCCCAGGTTATACATCAGGTAGACGAAAAATTGAAACCTAACATTTTTAAATTGGTCTAATATATACTAAATTTTGAAATTAGAATGGATTTAGGGAAATTAGGCTAAGTGATTGTCTTACTAAATAGAATAAAGAAAAAAGAGTACATAATGATACAGCAAATTATTGCGATTTGCTCTAATAATGTTAACAAAGACAGTTCATCACTATTACACTTAAATCTTAATCCATCTTAACTATTAATTGTCTGTTTAAAAAACCTTAATTATGTTGCTTGATTTCCTTCTAATAAAAAAAATGACCGACAGAAAATTAAAAAATAAAGGTAGAAAAAGGAAATATCATTAAAACAATTAAGAATGATATCTGTCTTAAGATAAAATTGAATGGAAGTCTGGTTTTTTTCCCAACTTGACGCACAGGGAAAAAAAAAAACATAATACTTTTAAATTGGTCTAATATATACTCCACTTTGAAATTAGAATGAATTTAGGGATGTTAGGCTAAGTAATTGTCTTACTAATTGGAATAAAGGAAAAAAGAATAGATAATGCTAATTAAAATATATGATTTAAATAATATGGTGATATCGCTAATTAAAAAAAGTCTATATTTAAAAAAAATTTCTAATAAATAAAATAAAAAAAATTAAAAAAGAGACAATGATCGTACCTTTTTAAAAATTGTTTTAATGAAATTAGTTTATTAAATATCAATTCGAGAAATTTTAATTTTTTTAATCTATTTATTGGTTTTCATTTATTTTATATTATTATTTATCATCTTTTTAGATACGTTATTAATTATATAAATACGTAGCATCTATAGTCGTCCTTCAGTCCATGCGTCTGTCCGTCCGCATATAACAACGCAAAATCTACCCAAACAGATCATTTGAAATTAAAATTATATAACTTTTGCACAATTTTGTCGAGTCATTTCAAATTTTGTGAAAATCTGATGCATAGTTCAATTACAGGAATAATAAAAAGTATTCTATGGCATTTTGGCTAATGAAAAAAAAAATAGTTCCAACTGCATTTTAATGATGTTATACTCTTTCGAACATATTAAAATTAATATGCTTCTATGAAGCATATACTAAAATATGCATTCTGTACAATGTGTGGTGCAAAGAATATTTTTTATTAATTTACAGGGCCACACAAAATTATTCCATAAAATAATGGTATAGAAGAAACATTGTATGGGACATTTTAATTATATAAAACTGTTTCACATTTTATGAAATAGATATACTTTGCTCAGGTTTACTAAAGGTCACTTCCTGTATAATAGAAAACAGGTAGTATTTACAGGGACACACACAAGATTATAGTACGAGCGCACGGCATTTGCTACGTTTGACACACAATTTCTGACTTGTTGAAATGTATTTTATTTAATAACTATTAATTAACACAGAAATGCAGTAGGAATAGAAACTACTTTTTACATCTGATGTTTATAGTAATATTTTCTTTTGGCGACTTAAAATTAACAACCTTATCATTTTATATATTTATTTTTTTTTTTAGCTTTTAAACACCTGTGTAGTATTCGGTTGAAAAATACAAATAATGGTAAATTGATTTGAATGTTTAACTACAATACAAAAGCACTACAGTATCTTTAAGAAAATTCAAAACATATTCTGCTGCGATGTGTGTTGAAAGCCATACAACTAAATCAGACTTTAAGTTTATCAGAAAGACTTTAAGTTTATTAGAACCGGTTCAAAAAGTGAAAGTAACTCTATAAATAATATCTGCGCCCAAAATCAAAAAAGTAGTCAAGAAGCGATTTTGAGAGGGACCTCAGCTATCCAATGCCAAAAAATAAAAAAATAAATAAAATAAAAAATAAAAAAAATAAAAATAAAAATGTCAAAATTCGAAAGAGTTATTACATAAATTTCTCCCCATAGGAATAGCATTAGCTGTTGAGTATCTTCGCGGGCAGGGACAGGAGCCTTAAAATTGTTTGGTATTGTTACTGTGTGGGATAGTGAAGTTTTTTACGTTTATGACAGATTTATACATTTGATAAGTTCCACTCTAATAGTGTTTATTGCATTTTTTTGTCCCTGTTAAGAAATGTTATCCCACTTTTTGTGATGTTGGACAAGGTAACACTAATAACGTAATATCTTATTTCGTAAAATACGTATGCTAACAGGAGTAATAAATTGAACTCTAAAAATTAAAGCATTTTTACCGATTTGTTTCATTTATATAAAAGTTGCAGTTCATAAATTAAGAAAAATGCTACTACTAGGTTATCCCGTCGACCAAAAAATTATCGCCAAACTATAAGATTATATGCCAGTAATGGAGACATTAAATACGATTCAAGAGTTTAAAACATCATTAAGTGATTTTATTTCGACTTTTCATTAATATTTTTATTAATATTCTACTAATTATTTGTTTTTCGTTACTTAAAATAAAAAATATGTCAATATGTATAATTTGGCTATTAGTTTGGCGATTTGTATAACTTGGCGAAATTGGTCGACGGGATAACAGAGTAGTACCGAAAAAATTTTAGACTCATGTCTATGCAGATAGAACATTATGTAGCTACAGCAATGTTGTGGATTCCCATTTTACATTTCGTTAACACCAAATTTTATGATTCATGCAGAACATTCTTGTATCGAAAATATAATTCTCCTCTTATGGACCTCTTGCAAACAATAAAAAAAAAAAAAATAAAAAAAAAAAAAAAACATGGTTTTAAGTTTTGTTTACTTGATCTGTGAAAATTGGTATATTCAGAGAAAAGTTGAAGTAAAGTTACGATCTTACGCTAAATTAAGTGCAAAATGTATAAAGAAGGCAAAATAAATACGAAAATTACAAGATAATTAAATATATTTGTATGTATTTGCATTTAATAATTATTATTGATTTGTTAATTACAAATTCAATAAGAATCTTCAATTAACAAATGAATACTGATCCAGTCCCCCCCCCCCTTCCCTACGCACACAAAAAAATGCTTCTTTTTTTTTTTTTTGCAAAGCTAATCATATCCAAAAATCGAAACAAAATTTTGAGACCATTTTCTACATGACTGAAGGTATGTAGTTTCACAAATTTTGTAAAATTTCGAATTTCAATTTTAGTGACATATGAAAATTAGTGTGCATCAATGTGAATCAATGTCAGCGTCTGTGAAAGTAAGATAAAGACAAAAAATACAAATAAAAGGTAGGTGCTTATAATTATTGTTTGATTAACATTTAATTTCAATTCATTTAATAATTTTAATTGATTAGTAGTTTTCTATTTGTAAATGATTGGTAACAACATAGTTAAAGATGTTATATATTAGAAATTATATGTATGTTTTGATGATGAAAGCACTAGGCAGGAAACTGAAAATATCTGGCGGAGACTTACATCCAGCAGTGGATCACAAATGGTTGATGATGTTGATATATATATATATGTATTATAATAATAATTTTTGTTAATTTTTATACCCTAACCCTAACTTAAATTTAACATCATTTGAGTCTGCTTTCTGTGTAGCTAGAAAGTGATGTAGATACAGAAAAGTTATAACATTTCATTTTCACATTTCGGCAGCATCTCATTTTATGTTATGTAATAAATAATTTTTATCTGCCGTGTAGTGATCCAAACTTTTTTGCCTACTAGCAAACAATGATAGCCAAAATTTCAATGATCTTTTCATTTCGTTTAACAATTTTTAATTCCTTACTGATTAAATCTCTTCTGCTACTAAATTGAAGCAAATAATAAATTCATCTGCCAAACGATACAGGAAATATGTTTTGATTATTTCATATCTCAATGTTAGGGTGTATTCCAATCCAAACTGCTTATTTTCGGATTTATTTTTAAATTTATTTTTGCTCTCAAACGCATCAAACTGGCAATTCTCCTATTTAGAAAGCGCACAATGTGCCGTGCTTGTCGATTTTTTAATAAATACAGAAAATATTGAAAAAAAAAAAAAACTCTGTCAAAGAGGGCGATTTGAATCGAATTTTCCGAAGTGAGATATCTGGGAACGAAAAAAATGGTCATGCAGAGAAAGTAATTGTTTGTAAATCAAATTCTAATGAATTGAGCGAAAAATGAAATCACACAGCATCTTATACAGCTCTTCAAAAATCACCTCAGCAAGTTTCATGTTTCTACTTTTAAAAATGACTCTGAAAATGTATCAGAAAATTTCAAGCTGTTGAGAGTGGAAAAATATTTTTTTGAATACACCCTTAACAGAAAATTGAGACTCTCTGTATGTAGCTCGAAAGTTATGTAGCAACAGATAACGTTGTAATATATCCGATTTACATTTCGTTAATAGCACATATTATGCACAGAATAATCCTTACCTGCCAAGACATGGTCTTTCACTTATCATCACCTTGCAAACAAAGATAGCCAAAATTTCATTTTGCTTTCCACTAATAAGTGAACTCCTTGCGTGCGACAAACCATCTGATCACTTGCACCCTTTCGAACTCTTCTTTATTGGAATGACTAATAATTTTTTTCGGAAGAGTCTTCATCTTTTGCATCGCTTTCAGATAATCTTGTATATTCAGCACCCCTAGTGCTTCAGCGTCGTTGGTGAAACCTCACAGTGACCTGATAGCACGGTTAACAGAATTAAAGGAACTATGGGCATTAAAAAAAAGCAAAAGACAAAAACCAATACCTAACAAGCATATTTGAGGATTAATAAAGACTACGTCAGCAACTAGCAGCTTTAGTTAGTTTTTTTTTTTCTTTAAACCGTCTGGACTGCAAGTCTACATAAGCTTTGTTTGGATTTACCCTTTTTGGAAGAAGCCTGCAGAAATACAGAGAAACACATCTGGATGATGTGTTATAGCATTTTACAGCTGGGCATATTGGAAAAAGGGAAGAAGATTTTTAATATTTTTATAAATCACTAAGTTTTATGTTCACCGTGGGGAAATAAACTGCGGTTTCAACATCTCGCGTGCGCCAGGTAAAAGAGATGTTTTCACCGGGAATAATATATATAGACAGATGTTTGCGGTTTTGATCAATGTGCGGCGACACGATGATACAAAATTATTAAAGGCTTATCCTCAAAGCGGATTTCCAGTATTTTGTTATTATATTTCCGAGCACAAGATCCGGTCATAGATGGTCGATTAATTTCTTATTTTCTATTTGACAGCTGTGTCATAATAGCTGTTACAAAATAAATGCGTTCCGTATTTAAATTTGTCAGAATATACAGATAATTTTCACAAATTCGGACCTCACTTCTCAGGCTCATCCAATAGTCTGAACTTTTGGAGGATATTTTTAACCATTGTTATTAAAAAGCCTACAACGTCTCCCCTTCAATATTATTCCGATAGGCTTGGAATAAGAAACCCGTGGGTGTAAACAAACCGAACCCAAAAATTTTTTTTTAGGTAATCACGCAACCCGATTAAACATAAAACAATTTAACCCGAAAAGAAGTTATTCAAAAATAAGCACGAAATAAAAAAAAAAATCTGTATTTTAATCTAATTGTAAAAAAAAAAAAAAAAAAAAAAAAAAAAAGAAAAGAAAAAGAAAAGATGCATCATTTTACCTTGCAATTATAATTATTCAATTTTTTATTTCAAAAAATGAACACACACAGACATATAAATATTCCATCTGAAGCATACTCGGGACTTTCTTTGTAAAATTCAGTCCAACCCAAAGAGCAGCGCAAGAATAAAACAGAACCCGAACCCGAAATGCTTAATGTCAACCTGATCTCGGACCCAATTTGCATTGAGAAAATTTAGCTTAAGTCTGGCAAAATTCTCCAATTGACCTGTTACCCGACTCGATGCATCATTCTACTTTTATGCATTCCTATTTTTCAAGTTCCTCATGACAAAATTAAAGCTTTATTTTTTTATCTGGTAGCTCCTCCTACAGGATTTTAATTTACGTTTTACTTAATAATTTTTTCTAAAATGTGTAGTTAATAAGATGTCAAAAGTCTGAGTGAAGTTGTCGAACTCTGAATAACATTTTAAGGCATAAAATAAAATTAAGTCAATATTTTAGAAGTATTTTTTAAAATTAAATCCAAACAAACTTCTTTTAAGAAGAGCATACCTAAACAAGTTGGAAATTGCACGTCAAGCATAGCAAATGAGGTGCGTTTGTAGTTTGTACTATAACAAAGTTTTTTAAATACTCGGATCTTGGTGTAATAGCATACAATACGTCGGATACAGTATAGTGGCCAAAATCTTTTATATGTCATTGTAAATACCATCTGCTTTCTATTATACAGGATGTAACTTGTTGTAAACCTCAACAGCGTATATTAATTTCAGAAAATGTGAAATAGTTTAATAGTATTAGATTAATTTTAAACACGATTATTCAATCGGGAAAATAAATTATAACAGATGTAAATTTTCAAAGGGGGTGAAAAAAAAATCCGGGCCAGGATTCGAACCAGGGAGGTATTGGCTGAAGCCTCCAATGCTCTTCCAACTGAGTCCTCTCGGTCGAACACTGTTGGACTACTTCACCCAAATAACCTTAATGATCCCACAATCTGGTCTAATACTTTGGATCAGCTCAATAGAATAATCAAATCGAATGTCGAATAATCGAATCCTTTTATTTATTCTGATGAGATGATCCAAATTATTAGACCAGATTGTGTGATCGTTAAGGTTATTTGGGTGAAATAGTCCTCTTGTGTTCGTCCGAGATGGCTCAGTTGGAGGAGCATTGGCGGCTTCAGCCAATACATCCCTGGTTCGAATCCTGGCCCGGACTTTTTCACCCACTTGGAAAATTTACATCAGTTATAGTTCAATACTATTAAAAATTCGGTTTCTCCTTATATGTCTTACTGCTATATCAATAATTACAGCATTGTGTAATGAAATACCTTTGTGTGGCCCTGTAAATTAATAACAAATGTTCTTTGCACGCATAGATAGTGCGAAATGTATTTTTCAGTATGTACTTCATAGATGCATATCGATTCTATTATGTTCGAAAGAGTAAAACATCTTTAAAATTCCCTTGAAATGTTTTTTTTCTCATGACCGTAATGTAACGGAATGCTTTTGATTATTCCTATACCTAAACTATGCATCGAAATTTCATAAAATTTGAAATGACTCGACAAAAATTATGCAACATTACATATTTTAAATTTCAGACGATTCTGTTGTGCAGTTTTTGGTCTGTTATATGCTGACAGATGGACGAACTGAACGACAACTATAGGTGCAACGTATTTATATAATTACGAACGCACCTAAAAAGAAGTTAAAAATTATAATTTTCTGGTACGAAATTGTGCATTACAAGTCCATAGGTTAATATTAGTTTTATAATTACTATTAGTATTTACTTTTAAAGCACTAGAAAATAAAAATGAAACATGGTATTAATACAAATATGAGAAGGATGCAAAATCTGAGCAATTATTAAATTATAGACCGACCGAAAGAAAAAAAAGAAAAGAAAAAACAGAATAAGAAAAACTTAATGACTATCACTTTAGTTAAACTTAAAAAAAAATAAGGGAAAAGCAAATTTTTTGTTCCGTTTTTTTTCCCTAAGTTGTAAAAATTGAATTCGGCCTACGAATTCAATTATTACAACTGGATAATTTTCATAACTTTTTATTTTTACTTCCCGTAAAGTTCGTTAAAATTGTTTATTTTTAATGTATTGTGCATACATTATAATTACACCTTTGCTTTCAAACTTTAACATAACTTTTGACTTTTAGAATTCCTCGAATTAAAGCAACGCAAAAACTCCACTATTTATGCAGTCACACGTTATATTTTCTTATATCTTCATAGCATTATAAAGGAAAATGTGTTTATGCATAAATTTCGAAAACAAAATTGAGATTCTACAAATAAAAGTGTGTGAAATATTCAATTAGTGACACTTTAGTATACTTTTAGCACTAAAAATTATAATATGAAAATATGAAAATTGTATGTTAATTGACTAATTTATTGTAATTTTTAAATATGTTTGAAGCATGATTTTTTCTAATTTATCTCTATCACGTACCGGCTGCATCACATAATAATAATAAACATTTTACATATAAAAAAAAATTAAAACTATCCAGCATTTCTTTCTGACTATTTTTTCATTATGAAATTAAAATTTGCTGCATAAATAAAAATAAAAGAGTAATAATTAAAACATACGCATACACACAAACATAACATATATAATCGATCAATTTAAATTTTTACACATAAAAAAAAACTCTTTTCAGTGAAATTTATTTGCAAACTGCATGTCAGTTTACAGATTTATATGGTTTAAAAAATTTTTCAAACATGAAATATCTCTATCGCGTTGAGCTCAGTTAAGAAAGATTAATCCGTTTGCCTTTAAAATAGTGTAAAGAGTTCAGAATTTTTTTACGGCTAATATTCAGTAAAAAATATTAAAACTTCCTCTATAAATAAATGAATAAAATAATATAAATAATACAAAAATTTAATATACATATAATTGAGCTAAAGCACTGAAATGATCATTATCAAAAAGGTTGTCGTAAATAAAAAAAATCTTGAGTTAATAATTCTTACCTTAAGGTTAATATAAAGATATCGCTTTTAATAAATACTATAAAAATTAAATGTTGCTATTCAAAGTACACTAATTCATATAAAGATGACCAAATTAAATATATGAATAAGGCATATTTCTACGTTTCGGTTTATTTTTACATTAAAAACCATCTTCATGAAAAAAAAAAAATAAGGTACCCTGGGGTAATAACGCCACGTTAAGGTTCTGCCAATTTTCACGGCTTAGTTTTAGATTGTATTTTTCAAACAAATATAGGATCTGATACAGCAACTCATTGACTATCTATATAAAATAAATAATTTAACAGATATGTATTCATAAAATGTAATGGCGTTTTTTCTTGACCCATGCTATTTGGCGTTATTACCCTCCTATATGGGTAATAACGCCATGCAAACAAACCTATGAAATAAGATGGAATAATTGCATGTAGATAGCCCAATTCTAAAAATACAAACTTTACAAACTTAGAAATCGACAAATTGCATTCTAAGATATTGAAAATGTTCAATTTTTGTGAAAGTGTAAGAAATATAAAGGTGTGGTGTGGGAGGGGGGGATGAGGCAAATGAATATCAGACAGTGAGTTTCTATTTGCTTAAAAAGGACCGTTTAAATAGAAATATGAAAAACATTGCACAATTTTAACTGTGTTTATTTGAATCAGTATTTAGGATGTAGCTCGGCCACTGTAGGCAATCAACCGGGGTATTAATGTCAAGGATTGGCGTTATTACCCCGGTATAGTTATTGCGCAGTACATTTTAAATTACAAATTATCTCGAGAAGATATCCAAAATCTTCAACAACATTTTAAAAGTACATGAAATGCACTATAAATTTATGTAATTAACAAAGTATTTCCGGATAAAAAGATAGTCTTCACATATACAAACATATCTCGCAAATTTTAGATCAAGCGTTAATTTTAGTTGTTTGTAAAAACAATAAGACCTAAAAATGGAACAAATTAACTTGAAGCTGTTTTTTGCGATTTATATGACTCAAAACCCTTCTGCGCAGAGCACATGGGTGTCATTTACCTGATTATTTCATAATTATGCAAAATATAAGCACTTGGCGTTATTACCCCGCCTGGCGTTATTACCCCAGGGTACCTTAAATAAAAATAAAGAATTCGGATAATTTTCTGGTTGTAGATTGGAATGGTTGAAATTCGGATTTCAAATGTGTTATATGCGCTTCAAAATGGCTTAATTAGACATCTTATTTCAACTTATTAATCGATGGAGTTCAGTTAAATTATTCTAAATGTGTTCAAAAGTGTTTCGTAATCTATGCTTGATGCATAATTTTTCTTTCTTTATTATTTCTAAAAAATATTTTTTTAACAAGTTCCACGGCATTTTAACCCTTTATCTTCCGACGGTACTTATAATACCATTAAAATAACATATTATACCATTCTTTTAATACGTCAGTTAGTTGTAATACTATTTAGAATGGGTTATAGATACATTACTTTATCTTGTTCCAAAAACATTATTGGTTCCACAAAACAAAAGCATTTTTAATGGGTGAATTCTTTTGCCTTTGCATCGTTTCAGCTTTCTTGGCGCTGAGGGAGGGGGATGGAGATTTTTCAGTGCGGAAATATTTCTATATTTATATTGTAAGAACATCATATTTGTACATTTTACAAGTCTACAAAATACTAAGAAAATAATTAAAAATAAAAGATTTGAGTGGGGTTATAAAAATTGCACAAAATCCCTGTAAATTCAAATCCAATTAATCCTTCTAAATCCTCCAATCCTTCTAAAATCCTTCAAATATTTATTAAATGATTATATAAATGTTTTTGGTTTAAACGATTTGCGTAAAATGCTTTAAAATGTAAAATTTTTATGAATTCATAATGCGATAGTTAAAGGGCTAAAAAGTGAGGCATAATAATGTGTTCTTTTCTTATATTATTTATGCAATTAATTTTAAAAAATCATCCTTTTTTTTTTCTAAGAGAGTTAAACTTAAATTGCTGGCTTATGAGCTTATAATTGTTAGATATCAATTTGATAAATATACAAAATCACTTATTTTCTGTAAGGCATTTATGTAATTTTCAAAGAGAAATCAACAGATCCAAAATTATAATAAAATAATCAAAACTATAAAAAAAATCCTTATATATATTATAAATGTGAAAGTGTGTCCGAAAAATTGGAATGAACTTGGCTTCAAAACGGATGGATTAATGTCTTTGAATCTTTGCATATGTATAGATTATAGGAGTGGAATAAACACAGGCTAATTTTTATTTATTTTATTCAAATATTTTCCTTAATAATTCAAAATTTAATTATTTTTCATACAAAATCAATAGGCATTTTTAGGATAAAATTTAACCATTCTCCTTTCCTGTTGCCAAGAAAATAAAAAATTGGAATAATAATTTTTCAGCGGCAATGAATTTTTAATAAAAAACTTCCACGCGAAAAACTATAATAAAATAATTTCAAAGAAAATAAATATGACGTCATGTTTGAAATAAAAATAAAAGGTGTATTTTTTATAATATATTTAACAAGGATATTTGTTTAGTTAATGGGAATTTTTGTGTAAAATATGGCGACATAAATTAAAAGTAAAAAAAAAAAAATGAAAAAGAATGATATTTTTAATAAAATGGTTCACTTATGAAAATGTGACGCCATAGTTGAAATAAAACAGGTACTTTATAGCAGTCGTTAAAAATACAAGGAGTATGAATATCAGTAGCTAATGGAGCGAGATAAATAATCACGTCACATTTAAAATGAATCAGAAATATTTTCTACTTATATTAATTAATAAGTTATAAGTTATATACAAATGAATATTTTTATACAACTCTCATAATTATCAATAGAAGAAATTTTTTGTGGGGAAAAGGCGGAAAATAAAACTACTGATTAATATATTTTTGGCTCGATTTTTTAACACTTTCGAACAAAGTTGAAAAGTTATTATGCTTTCGGTTTGTTTGTCTGTCTGGTCGCTTTCTAACTTTCGTAAATATACTCCGATTTCCATGAAATTTTTGAACATCCTTAACGTTTACCTAGCACGAATACCTATAGAAAATAAAGTTTCTACCATGATTAATCTATTTACAGGGATTGTCAAAAAATTTCCTTACATTACGGCATTATGGGGAAAAATCGTTTTAATTAAATTTAACGATGTTACACCCTGTGAAACATATTTAAACTTACATGCATTTACAAAGTGCACTAAAATATGCATTTTGTAAAGTATGTAGTGAAAAGGACACTTATTATTCATTTAAAGGGTTACACAGAAGAATTCCATTGCATAAGAATAAAGGGAGGAACAGTTTCCGACATATTTTAATTATGGTAAAGGATTTCTTGTATAATCAAATTGATATACGTTGCTGAGGCTTAATGTGAGTTATTTCATGCATAATACGAAGTGCATAACATTTACAGAGACACACAAAATATTTCAAATATTATATATTCTATTCGAAGTCTGTATATGATGGACGATGACTGTTGCATGGATGAAATGCATTTTGAATTATGATATGTGCTTTTAAGTTTCGCTAAATGTATGCATATTAAATGAAGAGTATAAATGGTAATAGTATAAATAGTTAAATTTAGATATACAGGGTTACACAAAAAATCTCGGAAAGGTTACTGAATATGAGCGTAATTTACTTAAAGGTGGTTTTTAAATAAAATATGCATTTTTATTTTGAACTGCATTTAGTAAACTAATAAATGTTTGTAGTATATATATAAAATGATATACAGGATCCCGCAAAGAACTGGATACAAGGTTGTCTTCGGATGATAATTTCTGAAAATGTAATTTAGGTAGTAATAAGAAATATTTTTGTTTGAACTAAATTTTAGAAAGATACTTACGTGTATTAAAGGAACTTGGAAAACTACAGGGCTGAACAAAAGAATTCAAGAATGTTTCTATCTATTAGTATTAATCGCTGAAAGGAAAATTTTAACCAGCAAACAAATTAGCAAATATGGATTATCAGAAGTTTTTTACCATAAATTCGCGATAAAAACTTAATTACACATGCTTTTCACCATCGAAATTTTTTGCTTGATTGATCAATTATTCCTTCTTTAAATGTTATGTGAACGAAGTCACGGGTAACTGGTAGTATATGTATATTTTAAAACACTTGTGGAGGGACAAAAATCAATACTTATCTACCTTCCTTTATAAATTCTAAGGAATGTTTTTTTTTTTTTTTTTTTTTTTTTTTTTTTTTGTCGTTGTTTTTAAAAAGTTATTGAATTTTTCGATTTATAAATATTCACTAAATATAGCGGAAAAAAGTTTCTGGTGTAATTAATTAAAAAGAAAATCTGTTATATTTGAATGGCTTTGTATAGTTGATTCAATACATACTGTAACAGGAATTAAAAAAATCTTTAAAACATATGCATGCATCTATCAATTAAAAAATAAATATATGTTTATAAATATATACATGAAGTACCAACATCAGTATGTACACTGTAAAAAAAAATTGGGAGAATTACAAAAATTTTTCTAGTAGAATTGTATTCCAAGAACTTTTTATGTAACGGCAACAATAAAAATTCATGTAACAGATACAGATTTGCACTTTGAATCAAACAAATTTTAAGGTTACTAAGAATTTTTTTGGGAAATCGTATTCCAAGAACTTTTTAAGTGACGATAACGAGCATTATAGATAAAATTTTAGTAAAGTTACCAAAATTTTAGTAAATTCTTTTGTAAAGTTACAGATGGTTTTTGTTTTGCTTACAAGTTTTGTAGATTGACATCATTTTCTTGTACAGTGTACACATAAAATTTTAGTAAGCATAAGAGATTTCGGTTAATTTAGATTACTAAGGTTACAGATTTTTTTTACAGTGTACGATATCAGTGGTAAAAATATGTATGTCAATTATTTGAAACATTGTCGGGGGAAACAATCAATGTTTATATACCTTCCTTTATGAATATTCTAAACAATTTTTTCGTTGTAAAAACAACGTATAATATATTTTTTATTAACCCTTTCGGGATCTGGTGTACTATTAATAGTACATGTATTTTAATGGAGTAAAATTTTGTTATAAGAAATACTTTTGCAATTATTTACAAGTAGTAATATTATAGTACATGCCTATATGTTTACTATATGACTTCCTTTATGTTTAGGCAAGAACCAACACGCTGAACAAGCACGTAGTAAAGCATGTCTTACACAGAACATAAACGACGCTCAACTGAACAATGGTGGGGGAAGATGGTCAACACTTGCCTTTATGCAAGTGCAGCATTTTGTTCCCCCAGTGTTGCCAGATCGGTCGTTCTAAATTCATTCACCGAACTTTATTGTCAGAGGTAGTATTATTAAGGTAAAAGTAATTTTTTTTTAACTGAAAAAAAATCGGACCCGAAAGGAGTAAAGATATTTAAAATTTCGATTTATAAATATTCAGTAAGTAAAAATTTCTAGTGTAACTAATTAAGAAGAAAATCTGTCATATTTGAATGGCTTTGCGTAGTTAATTAAATACATGCTGTTACTTTAATAAAAAAAATCTTTAAAACATATGCATGCATCTATAAGTAAAAAAAATGAAAAAATACATGAATAAATTTAAATATAATGACAGCATACAGTTCTACAAAATCTCAAATATATTATTTTTATATGATTTTCTGATGATCTCATCTAAAAATAGAAAATATTAAAAAATTTATTTAATAAGCTAAAGAACTGGGAAAGTAAAGTTAAAAAAAAATAAAAATATTAGTCGAGATATATTTAAAGGCTTTGCGTAGTTAATTAAATTACTGTTACTTTAATAAAAAATCTTTGAAACATATGCATGCATCTATAAATTAAAAAATGAAAAAATACATGAAATAAGTTCAAATGTGATGATAGCTTACAGTTCTACAAATATATTATTTTTTATGATTTTCTGATGATCTCATCTAAAAATAGAAAATATTAAAAAAAAAAAATAACTGATAAGCTAAAGAACTGGGAAAGTAAAGGTAAAAAAATAATAATATTAGTCGAGATGTCATTTCTATGTGAAAACACAAAACTAGAAGCCTCTAAACTGCTTCTAGACAGAACAATCTAGGTTACAGAACTCTCTTTCTTCCGGATTATTTCTTCCACAGATAACTGTCAGATAATCATTTTCTCAAACATTAAAACGCAACACTAGGCACAGAAAAAGACCCGGATGATAAGACCCGGATTGTAAAGCCTATAGCCGCGTTCTTTTCAAATATTTCGCCCAAATTTTAATATTTTTACCTTTTTTTTTTCTTTTTTGCACAAGATAACTGAGAACGATCCACAATCGGCCTAGTTTTTACTTTTTAGCTCACAGGCTATCATAGCCTGAGAGCTTATGTGCCCGTCCGTTCTGTATGTATGTGCGTATGTGCGTATGTGCGTAACGCGATAACTCATGATAAAAATATCGGATCCACTTGAAATTTTGTATGTAGGTATATCCTGACAAGGCGCTTCCCTGATTAGTTTTTGGAGTTCATTCGATATGTATAAGAGGGGGAACGGGGGGCTCATGCCCCCCGTTAGTTGATATAAATGGGATTTTCATGCAGAATTAAGTTTTCGTTCAAAATTTAGATTAGGATCATTCTGATTAGGCGATTCCGTGACTGTTATTAGGTGTTCATTGAATAAGTATAAATAGGGGGACAGGGGTTCTAATGCCCCCCCCCTTAATTTATAGAAATGGGATTTTCATGCAGAATTAAGTTTTCGTTCAAAATTTAGATTAGGATCATTCTGATGAGGCGATTCCGTGACCGTTATTAGGTGTTCATTGAATAAGTATAAATAGGGGGAACATGGGTTCTAATGCCCCCCCCCCCCGTTAGTTGATATAAATGGGATTTTCATGCAGAATTAAGTTTTCGTTTAAAATTTAGATTAGGATCATTCTGATAAGGCGATTCCGTGACTGTTATTAGGTGTTCATTGAATAAGTATAAATAGGGGGAACAGGGGCTCTAATCCCCCCCCCCCGTTAGTTAATATAAATGGGATTTTCATGTAGAATTAAGTTTTCGTTCAAAATTTAGATTAGGATCATTCTGATGAGACGATTCCGTGACTGTTATTAGGTGTTCATTGAATAAGTATAAATAGGGGGAACAGGGGCTCTAATGCCCCCCCCCCCCCCGTTAGTTGATATAAATGGGATTTTCATGCAGAATTAAGTTTTCGTTCAAAATTTAGATTAGGATCATTCTGATGAGACGATTCCGTGACTGTTATTAGGTGTTCATTGAATAAATATAAATAGGGGGAACAGGGGTTCTAATCCCCCCCCCCCCGTTAGTTGATATAAATGGGATTTTCATATAGAATTAAGTTTTCGTTCAAAATTTAGATTATGATCATTCTGATGAGACGATTCCGTGACTGTTATTAGGTGTTCATTGAATAAGTATAAATAGGGGGAACAGGGGTTCTAATCCCCCCCCCCCCGTTAGTTGATATAAATGGGATTTTCATGCAGAATTAAGTTTTCGTTCAAAATTTAGATTAGGATCATTCAGATGAGGCGATTCAGTGACTGTTATTAGGTGTTCATTGTATAAGTATAAATAGGGGGAACAGGGGTTCTAATGCCCCCCCCTCCCTTAATTTATATAAATGGGTTTTTCAAGCAGAATTTTCAGATTCCGTTCAAATCTCTGAATAGTTTTGGAAGTTTAATGGTTAAGTATAAAAGAGGGGGATAACTCCTTTTAAATTATATAAATGCTAAATGGGTTTTTATTAAGAATTATCTAATTTGCTCTGAATTTTGGATATAGATTTTTTATATGATAAAGCATGTCTTTGATAGTATAGGAGGTTCAATGATTAAGTATAAAAAAAGAGGAAAGAAGAGAGCTGTTTCCCTTTCTTAATTTTTTAACGGAATTAACCCTTGAAAATATAAGGCTTTAATGTACAATTAGTATTTGTAGCCTGTGAGCTCAATGCCATCAGTTTAACTGGGCAGTATTCTTTATTCAGTTTTGGTTTCAGATGAAAAAAAAAATACTTTTAAAACTTTTAAAACAGGTTTAAAGCGGTTTTGAAATTGAAACTATCTTAATATAAAAAATATATAAGCAAAATCGAAAAACTAAAAACTAGGCCGGTTGTAGATCGTTCTCAGATATTTTACAGACACACACACACACACACACACACACAAAAAAAAAAAAAAAATGTAAAAATATTAACATTTTTGCGAGATATTTGAAAAGAACGCTCCCATAGACTTTACATTATCATCCGGATCTTTTTCTATACCTAGTGTGAGGACTTAAGAATTATTTCCGTCTCCGCCCCCTCCCCCCCCTAAAAAACCAATTTTAATAAGGAAGTGAGACTAGTAAATGTTTCTAAATATTTTAGAACATGCAAATGTTAGAATTTGCTACCATTATCTACTTGTACCATCTATATTGTAAAGGCCAAACGCATTTGTGAGTTTTGCGGAAAGCAATACTTTACAATTTGAAATGAAATTTCGGTTTTGCAATTTTTGCAACTACAAGTTTTTAAATTTCCAAGCATCACACATTTTCATTTTTTACACCGTTGTGTAGGGGAAAAACTGCACTTTTAAATGCAATTTGTTTGAAAATTGTATCTTAATTTATTTTTGAGACATTAATTTATTTTTGTAGTTTTTAATTGTGGCAACAAAAATATTCCATTTTTATTACAAATAAAGGGAAAAAAAACTAATTACTGTATCTTTTTTGTTGTCATTTTCTCATAAATGTGAAAAAAAATTGAAATCAATACACGCACTGTTTCAAGAATATCGCCTACTAAAAAACCAGGGGAATTTTGGTTTTATTTCGTTTTCATAACGTTATTTCGTTTAGAGGTCTCCACGGGCCGAAATTTCCAGGCCCGAGCATGGCCCGAAAGTTACAATTTTGGCCCGAGCCCGGCCCGAACGAAATAAATATTAGTCCAACCCGGCCCGGCCAGAAAGTTAAAATTTCGGCCCGAGCTCGGCCCGGCTTGGAGAAAAGTTAAAGATTCGGCCCGCACCCGCCCCAGCTCGGGTGAATTTCCACAGAACATTGATCTTTACTCAAACGGACCAAAAAACTTCAGACCAAAAAAACTTATCTTAGTTTTTTTTTCTTTTATGTTCATAATCTCTTTTTATGCAGAAATGCCATAGGCTGTGATATTTACGCTTTTAATGAACCTTTGTTTGTTGTATGTAAATGTTTCAGTTATCATTAGTATTATTAATACATGAAAAAAATCTAAAAAATGGTATATGGTAAAAGTAAAATCTTCTAAGACATTGGAAAGAAAAAAATACTTTACCTTCTTTGCAGATGTAAATGTTTAATATATTTTTTTTCTCGCGTACAGTTGTATTCATTTTGCATGAATGAACAGTTTAAAAGAAATTTGCAGCTTTCAGTTTAAACAAAAATTCCGTCATAATCATGTTTTTTTTTTCTTTTTTTATGTGTTTAATACAATTTTAAGACGCCTAGGGATCTGCGATTCTTTAAAAAGAATAAATTCTAATGTTTAATTGTAGAATGATGACGACTTAAAAGTATATGCCTATTTTACAAAAAATTCTGGACCAAGCCAAACTTTACTGATTTATGAACAGACTTTTCCACGTCGAGAAAAGGATTTTCATACGGGAAGATTCAACAGGACTGATTATTTTTGTCCGTGAAAACTAGGAAGAACGAAATCAGTCTCGGTTTCGAACGAAACAAATAAGTTAGGCTCGGCCCGGCCCGATACTCCAGTAAAAAAAATTAAGGCCCGAGCCCGGCACGGCTCGGCCCGAATGCCGTTAATGGAAATCGGCTCGAACCCGGCCCGTGCAGATCTCTAATTTCGTTTATATTTCGTTTAATATGAATATGAGAGAAATGTTTGTATGATTTAAAAGAAGTATTAATTTCAAAATCGATCCATTGAAACAAGATCTGGCGATTTATCCTGTTTGTTGAAGATATCGGACAAATGGAAAAGAAAAAAATTTGAAAAAATTTCATTTTTTTTTTTTTTTTTTTTTTTTTTTTTTTTTTAATATGTCAAGATTTTTTTTTTTTTAATATTTTCGGATATTATAGAATAGGATACATTACGAATATATTAGGATTTTGATTTTAATTTTGTTACTGTTGTCACCAAACAATTTGATTTTAAGCCAAAAAGGCATGAGTATGACAGTTTGACATCGGTCGAACGATATTCACAATAATGGAAAATTTATCAAGTTTACAACGAATTTTGAGTAACTTGTTACATTCAAATGTAAATTATATAAATAGCAGGTAATATTGTGAAAATAGAGTTACCTGTTTAAATTCTAATATAATTTAATTGTAATGAAAATTTTGTTTCGGCTGTTTTAACTCGAATTTAACTGGATAAATTTTGACGATTTTGCACTGGTAGATAATTTCTCATGGAAGATTTCAGTATGTAACATAGCATTATGCATTGATTATTTATAGAATTCCGGTAAAAATTTCTATAGTCAGATGAATTCGACTATGAAAATTTAACCTTTTTAATAGATTCTTTGAAATGGATTTCGATGTAACTTATACTGTTAGATATTTTCCCCCAGAAGATTTTATTATCATATTGTTCTGAATTGCTTGGTTATAGAATCATAGAGGAGGGGGAGAGGGGGATTCAACAATCAGGTGACCCATTTTATCAAATATTAGTCTTTTTAAATAGTTCTAATAAATGGATTTTGAAGGGAATAGCACTGTTAATTTGTTCATTTGTTCAAAAATAGCTTTTAGTATGTAATATATTGTTCTACATTGTTTACTTATAAAACATTTTCTGACTCATATTTGACGACGAACTTGGCTAATATTTAATGGTATAGGCGTCGTTTGTTTAGACCATCACTACTTCCTTACGAAATTTTTCGTTTCAGATTTCTCGGTATTATGCCGCACACAGTAGTCCGGTTGTTTTGTTTCAACAAATCATAAAAAACAAAAAAACAACAGTTGAAGAAGGGAAAAAAAACTTTTCCAAAGAATAAAACCTAATAATAAGCTTCAAAATTACAATAAATCGTAAATATTAACACTTAAAGCAGTAATTCAAAAACAAAGTTTTCGCAAAATTGGCTGGAGAAAAATCACAACAACGTGGTCCGTAAATGACGCCTGTCCCCATTTCTCTTAAGCCCAGCACGGGGAAACGTTTCTCCATACATTTGTGTTAGCCCGGCGCCTTTCTTGCCAATAGCATTTTGTTCCCAGCAGTATCAGATTCATTTTTTTGCACAGGAAAATTAGAAAAATTACTTTGATGATGATTTTTTGCCTTATAGTGTTATTTCTGATTTTTATTCTTTCGTCTTTTTAAAGAAATGCGCGAAAGTTGTGCAGTTTAAATGTTTGCAATACATTTAAACTGCATGCATGCAATGTATACTTACATACATGCAATGTATTTTACATGGATATATTTTAAATAGAGTGAGTAAAATGTTCATATTTTAAATGAAACGAATGTAATAAGAATCATGGCGATCAGAGCAACATTTGGCGATTCATCACATGCTTCACAAATAACATAAAAGTATCGTTTTACCTTGCAATTATTATAGCAAACTATCACTAAAATAATTAATAAAATGTATTGGTCTTCCTCCGTCATTCCCCAGAATAGGACTATTGCGGGAACTGAAAATAATGTCAAAAATATTAAATAGTATATGATAGTATTTCATAGATGCTTAAAATAAAATATTGCGATAATCAGAGATGCATTTACATCTAGCTGTAACCATTGATCCTGATTGGAAAGTAGGTGTATTTTTAATATCGTATTCATTATTAATAATAGGTTTATGTTACCAAGCGTGGTTTGGCACATTCTTAACTTTTGATTTTATGTCTTTAAAGAAGTCCTATTCTATACTCGAGTCTGCGGCAAATTGGGATAATTTTTGTTTTTTTTTGGCTCTCTTACGGTATTTCCCAATTATACCAACATCTTTCCAAAATGTATGCTAATAAAACATTTATTACAATACTCAATGTACAAGGTATTTTTATTGGAAATCACACCAAACATCATGATTTTCTATTAATTGAAAGGTAACCTATTATTTTATTTCAAGAAATATTATTTAATTGTAGCCTTGCAAAACTTTGCGAATAGTTTGGGAATCTGTATAATTTTTCGAAATTGGCCGACAGGAAAATTAAATGGTACGGGTAAAGCTTACTTTCTGCGTGAGCGAAGCCATGGGTTAAAGCTAGTTTTAACCCTTTATCTACCGAAGGTACTTGTAAGCACCGTTAAGATAACTTATTATCAAATTCTTTTAATACGTCAGTTAGTTGTAATACTGTTTAGAATGAGTTACAGATACATTACTTCATCTTGTTCCAAAAGCGTTATTGCTTACACAAAACAAAAATACTTTAAAAAGGATGATATCTTTTGCCTTTGCATCTTTTCAGCTTTCTTGGCGCTGAAGGAGGGGGAATGGGGATTTTTCAATGCTGAAATATTTATTTATTTATATTGTAAAAATATCATATTTGAACATTTTGTAATTCTACAAAATATTAAGAAAATAGTTAATTTTAAAGATTTGGGTGGAGTTATAAAAATTACACAAAATCCCTGTAAATTCAAATTTAATTAATCCTTCTAAATCCTTCAATCCTTCTAAAATCCTTCAAATATTTATTAAATGGTTATGTAAATCTTTTAATTTAGTTTAAACAATTTCCTCAAAATGCTTTAGAACGTAAAATTTTCATGAATTCAAAATGCGGTAGATAAAGGGTTAAATAAAATTAATTCAAATGAATTAGTTATTTTCTTATTATTCTAGAAGTATATATATATATATATATATAAACATGTAATAAAAAATACATAGATAAGATAAATTGAGTAATACAATTTTATGATAATTAATCAACATATTAAAAGAGAGTATTTGTTTTTTAGAAATGTTGATAATTATTATTTGATTTAATATAATGAAAGGGAAAAAATATTATTTAAAATTATTAGAATTTTAACATAATGTAATAATGCTGATTTAAAGGTTTCAATTAAATAAGAAACGAACGGATCTAGATTTAAGTATTATTATCTATTGAAATAACTGAATAAAAATTAAGTTTCATTAAATAAAAATACAAATAAAAATTAACTATGTGAAAAGATTAATTTATGAATAACATTTGCATATGCAAAGATTCTTCTATTAGAATTAAAACATTTAATAACTTTTATTCGTTCGATTTAATTAAAAGCAGCTGTTTCTTTATTGGGTTTCCGAAAAAATAATTGCATTTCTTGCTGTTTTAAATTTAAATCATTATTTTGGTTTAAACATTTATTTAACTAATTCAATTAATGTAATATCAGTTTAAAAAAATGTATTGGCTTATGTAAATGGCTGTTATTACACCATTTATGTTTATTTAATTTAGGATGTGAAAATAATGACGATAAGAGAGTAAATTCAAGTTGTCTTTGTCTTTTTATATGCGTTCGTATTTATGTAAATACGTACCACCTATAATTGTCGTTCAGTCCGTCCGTCTGTCCGCATATACCAGAGCAAATATTACCCAAACGAATCATTTGAAATTCAAAATATATAATTGCTGCATAATAATTTTGTCGAGTCATTTCAAATTTTATGAAAATCGGATATATAGTTCGATTACTGGGACAATCAAATGGATTCCGTTACATTATGGACAATGGGGAAAAAACGTTTCAAGTTCATTTTAATGATGTTACAGCCTTTCAAACAGGATAAAACTGACATGCATTTAGTGAAGTGTACTAAAATATACATTCTGTGCAATATGTGGTGCAAAAAATGTTTATTATTCATTTACAAAGCTACATAAAAGTATTCCGTTGCTTAATGATATATGGGAAAACATTGTTTTCGCTATCTTTAAATCATATAAAATTACTTCATATATAATGAAATTGATATACGTTGCTGAGATTTATTACAAGTTACTTCCTGTATAATAGAAAGTGGTAAAAGTATTTACAGGGACTCAAAAAATATTTCGGATACTTTACTGTACCAGAAATACCATATGTTACAATTTTTTTCTGGAAGTGAATTTTTAGCTGTGATATGAGCTTTTAGTTTAATTATATTTTTGCATATTACGTTGCATGTATAAATGCTATAGATCATATACAGGGTAACACAACAGAATGTTTAAGATTACACAATATGAATGAAAGTAGCTTAAAAGGGGTTTTTCAATTAGTTAACGTACAATTACGATATCCCATGATAGATGATGATTCTAGGTTTGTCATGTTGATTACGTCCTACTTAAAATTAAATTCTATTATTTTCGTTTTATTGAACTGAAGATATATAATAATATCAAATTTTGTTTTCAATCATTTTTTATTAAAAGTTTAACAGCTAATGCATTAAGCTCTGAATATTTATAAAATTAATTATAGTTCGAACGCACCTCATTTTTCACGCTTGACGTGCAATTTCGAGCTTTTTTTTTTCTTTTTTGAGGTGAAAATGAGATTTAAGAGGCCACTCGACTCGCTCAAAAAAAAAAAAAAAAAAAAAAAAAAAAAAAAACTTAGATGATGATGTTAAGTCTATATTCGCGTTATTTTCAAATATCATGCTCAAATTTTATTATTTTCACATGATGTTTTTTTTTTTGGGGGGGGGGGGGCGGGATAAGATAGGTGAAGACGATTTACAACCGGGCTAGTTTTTACTTTTTGGCTTTTGGTTTCGGATTTTTTAAGGTACTTAAACTTTTGGAACCGGTTGAAACCGGTTCTGAAATTGAAAATATCATAATATTAAAAAAATAAAACCAAAATCGAAATAGTAAAAACTAGCTCGGTTATAGATCGTCCTCAGCTATCCAAAGCAAAAAATAAATAAAGAAATAAAGAAATAAATAATTCCGTCAAGATATTTGAAAATAACGCCCTCATAGACGTAACATTATCATCCGGATTTTTTGACAGAGCTCTTGTATCGACATTTGGATTAAGTGGAGAAGTAAACTAAAAAAAGAAAAATGTCCAGTTAAGGGGGCTCAGGAATTGAAAACTTTTCAAAAAATCGATTTTTTTATGATCTAGTTTGATGGTTATTCAATTAATCCTTAATTCAATGCAAAAAACCGCATAAAAATACTTGCATTTTTAACGGAGTTATAAGCATTTATGTATCAACACTTTCATAGCCGCACTCATATAATTTCAACTTTAAGTCGCGTTTTCTCAAAACTTGATTTTTCACGACTAACACCAAGATTTAAAAAAACTATTCGATGGAATAGCTTAATTTTTGTTTCGCATGCATATAATATCATTATCTATAGAATGAATTAATATAGTTTAGATAGTTTAATATTTTTTATATTTTTAATGAAAAAAAAGTTGTATTTTTTAGAGTTTTTTTAATTTTTTAAGTTTGAGAGTTTTTTTGATAATTTTTTTTTGAGTGATTGTTATATTCTTAATTCATTCTATAGAGTAAAGTTTCCTGATCATTTTAAAGCAAAAATTAGGTTCTTATGTCAATTCAACGTTAAAAAATTTTGGTGTTGGTGATTTAACACATAATTTTTTTCCCCAAAATTGTGTTACACAAGTTTTACTATATTTCTTATTATATTACATTGAAGTACTTCATTTTATAATTTTATAAGACTACAAACATACCTTTAAAATATAAGAAAGTTTAAATTAATTACACTGAATACCTCTGTTTTTATAAGGACTCGAAGCAAGAGCTCTGTTTACATGTTTTTCCGTATCGATCAACCCCTGAGCCCCCTTAAACTGATGACATTGAGATCAGAAGGTATTCACACTAATTGTTTATTATACACTTATATCAAAGAGTAATGCCCCTCAAATATTAAATTAAGAGGGATTACCCCCCCCCCTTTATACTTAACCAATGAACTTCGAAATCTCATCAGAATATACCTGTATACCAAATTTGGAACCAATCCGGTAATTATGAATGAATGCATTTTCATGCTTTTTTCTTCTTTTCTTTTTCTGCTTTTTCGAATTTTTTTAAATTAAGAGGGAGAGGGTATTAGCTACCCCTAATTTTTTCTTTTTACTTAATCAATGAACCTCCGAATATAATCAAGAAAGCTCCTTATCAGGATGGAGTTAGAAAAAAAAATTGAAAAAAATTGGATAATTCTGTATGAAAACTGATTTATGTAAATTGTGGGGCGAGGGGCTTTGCCCTTTTTCCCTTTTATATGTAACCAATGAACCTCCAAACAAGGAAGTTCCTTAGAATAACAAACCGGTATACCAAAGTTGAAGGAAATCGAATAATTCAGCAAAAAAATAAAATAAAATAAAATAAAATAAAATAAAAATAAATAAATAAAAACTTTTTTATCTAAATTAAGGGGGGACTTGCACATTTTCTCCCTTTTATACTTAACCAATGAACTTCCAAATCTAATCAGGGAAGTTTTTTATTAAAATAAACAGGTATATTAAATTTGAAGCAAATCAAATAATTCTGCATGAAAAAAAACATTTATCTAAATTAAGAAAGGGAATTAGCCCCCTGTTTCCCTCCTTTATACTTAACCAATGAACATCCAAAACTAATCAGGGAAGTGTTTCTTCAAAGTTAACCAAGAAAACAAATTTAAAATAAATCGGATGTTTCTATCAAGAGTTATCGCATAACGTACATAGATACATACGTAGGTACATACAAGACCGGCGAGCACATTAGTTCCTAGGCTTCGATTGCCTGTGATCTAAAAAGCTCCACAAGTAGTTGTATATGAGAAATTGAACGCTGAACGAATGCCAACTTTAACATGGAATAAAACAAAAGAAATTAAAAAGAAAAAGAAACTACGTTTGTCAATACGAAAGGTGTTCTGTGCTTCTTTTAAAATAATTCATTTCGTGATCGCATTATGGCACGTGACAACAAATGGCTTCCATGAGACAAACGATGGCTTTCTTTGCAGTGATTAGCGAAAGTTGAAGCACTAAAACTCTTCTTCGAACCAAAGCATATCAAAATGATGTCAAGGTTACTATTTGGTGGTCTGCAAATAAAACACAGTGGACTCTGTCTATCTGAACACTCTCTAATATGAACATCCCGGTATTATGAACACATTTCGACGGTCTCAGCTAAAGTCCACAGACTTAATAATACTCTCTGTATTCTGAACCAGTGGCGTAGCTACGTTTTTTGGCGCCCGGGGCAGGATTAATTTTTGCGCCCCCCCCCTCCTCCCTAAAAAAAGGCATCTTCACTTTTTCTTGTTTTTAAGGATTCGGCTAATTTTACTCAAACACACTAAACTAAAATGCATAGAACCGGATTATTGAAGATTTCTAATTTTCATCAATATTGAATTTAAATGAGAATTTCAAAAACTTAGCGGTACGTTCATGGATATGTTTATATTGTTTTAAGCATATCGGATACAGAGCTCGATTAGGGTTGTGCTGGGCCCATGGCCCAGCACAACCCTAATCCTATACATTTCCTATGCATTTTTTTTGGGGGGGGGGAGGGTGCAGAGGATAAGGAATGGATTACTATTAGTTAGTACGAAATGGTTTCAAAATTAAATTGAAAACTGCAGTCACCCTAGAATTTCAAATAGCTATGCGCATCCATTTTTAAAGATGGATGGTAAAACAATAAAAGGTCTTGAATTCTTATAGTAAATCAAGATATCCAATGAATTTGTTTGAGGTCTTATTAAACCCTTAATATATTCTCAGCCGCATGACAATGATCAGATATCAATATAGAGAGAGATATGCTACAGATGAAAATGATAAAAACTAAAATCTTTTTGAAATTCAAAAATTTAAATTTAAATCCATAAATTCTTTATTTCAAAATCCATTTTACTCCTTGAATTTTATTTTTCAGCATGACATTTATTATGTTCACAACAGTAAAATCAGAAAACAACTTAAGATGGAAAATACTGATGATTAGGAAATTCTTTCGTTTGTGGCTAAATCTTTGTATGTTTCAGATTCCAGGAATTGTGCGGATCTTGACCATATGTCAATCACGAGCTAATTAACCAATTAAACTAAACGTTTCTCGCAAATTAACATCTTCGTCCCCTACTGGAAAATATTACAAGCCTCAACATATTTACATGAACTGGAACGAAAAAGTTTAGATTTGGCAATTCTGATAAGCTTGCATAACCTACGACCATGTAGGTCCCGATATTGGCATAAATAAGTCGTAATACCCTGTTCACACTACGGATATTTAAGATATCTCAGGCCTGGAACTCTCTCAGAGAGTTCTACAAACTCTCTCAGAGAGTTTCAACTCTCTCGAGCTAGATACAGGAACAACCACCTACTCTCATTGGCTACAAAGCTTTGCTTTTACTGATTGGCTGTTGTGGCCGTCTTTATTTCAAGCGCATGCGCATACGCTACATTTGTTCAGTTCAGAGATACAGCGACATTCGCTGAGATATCTTAGGTAAATTTTTCAATGTGAACAGGCATCCAATTCCGGGAGGGTCCACTTCAAACACGGCGATCTTAAGATATCTTAAGTTTGTAGTGTGAACAGGATATTAGACCTCCGATCGAATTCACCGAGGTGATTGTAAGATGCAATGACGAAAGAGTTCGGTCCAAAGAGGTTCCCGAGTCAAATTATTTTATTCTATTGATCTCTCAGTCATTCCCATAATTTACATAGATATATGTAGTTTTCTCTAATGCATATGCGCTGAATTTAAATATATGTAAAATAAATTGAACTTTTAAAACGACGAAAACAGACGTTTGTAGTGGTCGTACTAGGAAGACTGGAAAGTCCTACGGTTTTTTATACGATTTAAGTAGGAAAAATTTGGGGTAGGTCGCTCACATTTCATTATTTGGTTTTCTCAAAGACAATTTGACGGAAAAATGGAGTTTTCAATAAGGAAGAAATAGTACCTTTTCTTGTTGTTCTTTCAGCTAAATACTTTTTGCATTGGTTTAAGGAAACTTTCATTTTAAATGTTTATATGGAATGCTAAGAATAGAAAAAATCAGCGTGAAAACCAATCTGTGTGTGTCCGTGTGCATGACGGAGAGGACTAAAAATATCTACTACACGTACAACTCTGAGATTTTGGGTGAGGGTAGTACAAGGCAAATCCTATCCCAATGCATGTGAGACTAAAAATTTTTATTTTCTTTTTTCTTATAGTCGGGAATATCAATTAAAAATTCATCAAAAATGCGATTCCCCCCCCGCAAAATGGCAAAAATTGCACACTCATCTGAATTTGATTTCTCAGTCGAAATAAATTAAAAATTCTCACTTATCAGCGAAAAAAGAAAAAAAACTAATTAAGATTTTAATTTGAAATTTTTAAAGGACATATATAAAAAAAATAATTTTTTTGAAAATCGCTCGGTAATTTTTTCCTTTTTAATTCACCGCGACAGTATACAAAAGAGAGAGACTCCATATGCAAAAGCTGCCACAGTCGACTGTTTTTGTATTCTGTTCGCACAAGTAATTTTCTAATATAAATATTGACGTTTATTTCTATTGTAAATGTTATTAAAGTGTGTGTAAGGATTTCTGTTATGGGAAAGTGGTATCAATTAGAATTAACAATAATAATCGCCTGTGGCAGCCTTACATACGAGAGAAACATACAGAAACGAATATCCATTAAAAACATAACTAAAAATATCTTTTTTTATTCGTCCGAACTCTCCACTAGTTTTCGAAAATTGATTGATCAAAGATTATATAACATGCAGACAATCAACTTAATCATTAAAAGATATCGAATGCTAAAATTATAATGTAAAAGATTTTATCAATTAAATCGAAAATTACTAGTGTGTTCTGTAGACAGAGTGAAATGATAGGAATTAAGAGTCTGTCCACAACAATTTCTTCCCTTTATTTACATTTTAAAGTATGATGACTATCGAACTTTTATGCCCCTTTTTTCTCGGATTCTACAAAATAGATTTCAACAGGTATTGATTCTCGAAAATTAGCTTACAATTTTCTTGAAATTTTTAACTTTATCATTATGTGAAGAGGACGTATTCTTATCTCGGATTCGCTGGACCCAATTTCCACATGGTTTTTCTCACTCAACTTGGTTTTCGATTATCTTACAGGTTTAGTTCTATCTTCCACCACCAGGGGCATTTTTATCTGAGATTTCATGGGACCTATTTCAAGGGAATTTCCTTTCTTTCAATTGATTTTACGATTATCACCAGATGTTCTTGCACGTGCGCAGTACGCCTTCTACACGATGACATAGGCAGCGCACATCCATTCCGGAGATTCATTTTGACAGAAATAAATTTGAATGCATGTTTTTAATGGTTGGTTCTTGGCTACGTAGCACAGCCGTTTTATGCTGGCGAAAACACTGGAGACCCATCCCAGAGGTCCATTTTGAAAGATATTTTTTTTATTATTATTATTTAAATTTGAATACAGGTTTTAATTGTTCGCGGTTCATTTGGAAAAATCGACGGAGGGGTCAGCTAGCTACAAATGAAAAATGTTCTTGATACCAGAAATGTGATTTCAAGTCTCCAATCGGCTTTTTCATTTATTTACTTAAGGCTAGACAGTTAAAAGCCTCCATTAGCGATTGACAATTTTGAATTTTGCTATTCCTTCCACCTTAACCGAATTTCTTCAAACATTCACAGACACACACAAAAGAAGTCAACAATTATTATTCATTTTCAAAATATGTGAAATAATTTCGGTTTAAAGCTCCAATTTGGCGCCCTTATCTAGACACACGGCAGTGTGTCAGCCAAGTTCACAAAGTAAAAGGCGACACACCGGCCGTGGGTTATATTAGCCGAACCATTTCGAACCACTTTTGACCCCTCAATAACTTAAATTCTTTTTGACCTACACACTTGCAATTTTTTGTGTCGTGTAAGCCATCTTCTAATTTCCGAATCTAAAATTAAAAAAAAAAAAATCTTTTACCGATGACGAGAAATTGACGCCTTTAAACCACTGTTTTTACCACTGACTCACTGACTCACTCACTCACTCATAGAAATGTTTGACTACTTCCACGTGACTTAGGAAGTTGAAATTTGGTGCGAAGGTAGGTTATTGGATCTATAAATAGGAAAAAATCAGAAATCACCATTAATTAAACATTAATGGTTGGTTAGAGGCTAAATTATTGGATTACAATGGAAGCTTATGAGAATTTCACAAAATACCAGTAATAGTGCCAAGTTGGCGTCACTTTTGGCGAGTATCAGGGTTAATCTCTGAAACTACCGAACCGATTTCAAAAGTAATGGTACCAAAATGATGGTATTCGCCCCGGTTCAAACATAGACTATATCTTATGTCTGTGCCACTAACCAAAAGAGGGTTCAGAAGCGAAAAACATTCTAAAAATGTGATTTTTGTTTTACTGAAGGGCCTAGAAGCACAAAATTTGGCATGTTAATTATTTATAAGATGTAAATGATCACTAATGACATTTGCTAAAAAAATATCAAATTTAAATGGGTGAAAATCCGCGAAGAGCGTTCTAAAAAAGTTCGAAATACCAATTTTAAAACAATCTCAGCAAACAACAAACCGATCTTAAAAGTAATGATATCAAAATCAAAATGATGATGACAGTCTTTGCACCAACATAAGATATATCTTATGTCGATTACACTAACCCAAAGGAGGTAAAAGAGCATAAAAACATTCTAAAAATGCGATGTCTGTATATTAAGGGACTAGACTAGAAACATAAAGTTTGGCATTTTAGAGTTATTTCGCGAAATATCAGAAATAGTGCCAAGTTGGCGACACTTTTGGCAAGTATCGGGGCTAATCTCTGAAACCACCGAACCGATTTCAAAATTAATGACACCAAAATGATGGTATTCGCCCCGGTTCAAACATAGGCTATATTTTAAACGTATACAATTAACCAAAAGAGGGTGAAGAAGAAAAAAAATTCTAAAAATGCAACTTTTGTGTTACTGAAGGACCTAGAACTATAAGATTTGGCATGTTAATTATTTATAAGATATAAATGATCTCTAAGGGCATTTGATAAAAAATACGGAATTAAAAAGGGGTGAAAATGTGCGAAAATGTGCGAAAAGCGTTCTAAAAATGTTCTAAATTGGGATTTTTAAGCAATTTCAGCAAACAACAAACGATCTTAAAAGTAATGATATCAAAATGATGGTGATAGTCCTTGCTCCAATATAGGCTATATCTTATGTCGATTCCACTAACCCAAAGGGGGTAAAATAGAAAACTAGTCGTTGGGGGGGCCACCGTAATACTTACCCATCATGGATATGTATATGAAAATAAAACATGTGAAAACTATTTATACAATGCATTGCAATTCATAAACAAAATTTAAATATTGTTAATATACATGGTAATGCTCTATTAAAGAACTGATGATTACCGATTTCGACAAATTATATAAAACGCCAAACTACTCAAGTAGTACCGAACTGCGTAAAAGAAACATCCTTATAACTCCAAAAATAATAACTCTATTAACTAAAAATTAACTGCGTCTTATGTCCAATTAAAATATACCTCTGAATTGAAATTTGAATCAAATACAGGGCCATGAAAAATCGAAGAATGTGGAAAACAGGAATAAAAATATCTCAGCAACTAATAATCCGATCGACTTCGTTCTATATGCAAAATGTGTGATATTTTATTGCCTTTTACGTCCATTCCTTAGAACAAAAAAATTCGAAAATTTTTATGTACCTTTCATCAGAACGAAATTTTCGAGAATCCGAAAAAAATAGTTCCGGATAATCGAGGTTGCTGATATTAAATAGGTTTCGTCCCATTCTTACATACTAACTACATACAAAATTTCAAGTCTCTATCTCAATTCGTTCGGGAGATAGAGCGTTTACAGACAGACAGACGGCAAAATTTTGTTTCTAAAAATATGTTTTTCGGAATCTCCACTATCTAAAACGTGTAAATCCGTCAAAAATTTTTTTTCGATTTTCAAAACGATTGCAAGACCTACCCTAAACTAGGTATGATGGGTAAGTAAAAGCGTTCTAAAAATGCGATGTCTGTATGTTAAGGGCCTAAAAACATAAAATTTGGCATGTTCATTAATTATAAGATATAAATGATCACTAAGAACATTTGTTAACAAATACAAAATTAAAAAGGGTAAAAATGCGCGAAAAGCGTTCTAAAAACTTTCTAAATAGCAATATTTAAGCAATCTTGGGTAGTTAGCGAACCGATTTAAAGAAAAAAAAAAGATGCCAAAATGATGGCGACAGTCCTTGCTCTAACAAAATTATTGGATAAATTACCAGATTACAATGGGAATCTATGGGAATTTGGCAAAATACCAGAAATAGAGCCATGTTAGTATGACTTTTGGTGCGTAATTTTTGTCGTCAATATAGCGATATTTCGCCAAGTTGGCTACAAACATTTTTGGTCGACGAAATAATCAAGTAGTACCCAATCACGTAAAAGAAACATCCTTATTAGTGGAATTTAAAGGAACATAAGCAGTCCTAATGTTATATTTTTTAATTTGACTGAAAAAAACAGTGAATAAATGCAGGAAAAAGCTGAAATTAATATTAAATAAAACTAATTTAACCTACTTATTTCAAAAAGGAAACAAATACCTACTTATTTGACAAAAAATAATGATATCCTGTCAAAAACATGAATGTGAAAGAATGCCAAGTTCGTTAAAGGTTTCGCTAATAAAAGAAGTGAGATGTAACTGCAAACCAAGTTCTTTCGGAGCTCCTTAAATCATAACTCCTGTCATGCATAATATTATTCAATTGCTTAAAATGATTTGTTAAGTTACTTGTTATTCAATAGAGCGACTTGGCAAGTTTTCAGTTACCAACTTTAATCTTTAAGTCGGAGTACAATTTAATCTAGAATCTGATTAACAAAGATCTATGATCAACTAAATAGAAAAAATTGAATAAGAGAAAACTTGCTAAGTCGCTCTATTGAATAACAAGTAACTTAAGAAATCATTTTAAGTAATTGAATAATATTATGCATGACAGGAGTTATGATTTAAGGAGCTCCGAAAGAACTTGGTTTGCAGTTACATCTCACTTCTTTTATTAGCGAAACCTTTAACGAACTTGGCATTCTTTCACATTCATGTTTTTGACAGGATTTAATCATTCTGCGTCTCAATTCAGAAACATAATTATCTTCATTACCGATTGTGTTGAGCCGTTCCTGCAAATATTTACATAAATTTTTCCCTTCTTCAATAATTGGATGTAACAAAATATTTTACTAAAGAATACATTTACACACATAAAAAAATTAAAAGTCAACAATTTTTGTTTATTTTTAAAATTTGTAAGATAATTTCGGTTTTTAAACCTCTCTCGATTTGGCGCCCCTAAGCCTCGGCGCCCGGGGCGGACGCCCCCCTTGCCCCCCCCCGTAGCTACGCCACTGTTCTGAACACTCGCTAATCTAACAACCCTTTATTTTGAACGTCACTTTTGGCCCCCATTTCTACTCCACCTCTCTGTAAACAGAACATGTGTTTGCAATCTGAATTCGAATTCCCATCATGTAAATTCGAAGAAACTATTACAGTAAAGAAGTTCAACGAATTCAGTTAAAAAATTAACAGACAAAATCACTGCTAGATTTTAAGCATGTATTTGAAGTTGAATATATTTTAATATTTTAAATAAAGTCTTCAGTTAAACCTTGGAGTACCATTTGTTATTAGCAAATGTAAAAATTTAGTTTTTGAATTGTTGAGGCAATTTCGCTAAGTTAAAATAATCAACTTCCACCACTATTTCAGTAAAGAAGTTCAGCGAATTCAGTTAAAAAATTAACAGACAAAATCACTGCTAGATTTTAAGCATGAATTTGAAGTTGAATATATTTTAATATTTCAAATAAAGGCTTCAGTTAAACGTTGGAGTACCATTTGTTATTAGAAAATGTAAAAATTTAGTTTTTGATTTGTTGAGATAATTTCGCTAAGTTAAAATAATCATCTTCCACCTTCCTTATTTCAAATAATACTTTTATATAAATTATTGTTAATCACAACTTAAGCATGATATTTAAAAAAATAATTTGTGAATTTTCGACAGATTTTGATTGAAAATGGCAGTTTATTATTATTAGCATTTTCCAACAAAGATGAAAAGTGCTTATGCATTCGGTTTGTCTGGCCGTCTGTCCGCGCTCTAACTCTCGTAAATATACTCGGATTGTCATGAAATTTTTGGACGTTAATGACATTTACCCGAGCATGAACCCTATTGAAAATGAAGGTTCTACCATGATAAGTTTATTTACAGGGACAGTCAAAAGTTTTCCATTACATTACGGCCTATAGGGAAAAATCGTTTCAAATGAATTTTAAAGATGTTACACCCTGTTAAACATCTTCAAATTTATATGCATCAACAAAGTGCACTAAAATTTGCATTTTGTAAAGTATGCAGCGAAAAAAATAGTTTTTATTTATTTACAGGGTCATACAAAAGAATTCCAATACAAAATAATAAAGGGGGGGAGTTGTTTGCGACATATTTTAATTATGGTAAACGATTTCATATATAATCAAAGCTGAGTTATATGAGTCATATAACTCACTGAGTCATATATAATCAAATATGAGTTATTTCATGCATAATACTAGTGCATAGCATTTACAGGGACACACAAAAGATTTTAAAAAGTATATTTTATCCGAAGTCAAGTATATTATGGAAGATGGCTGTTAGATGGATGAAATGCATTTTTCATTATGATATAAGCTTTTAAGTTTCACTAGATGTATGCATATTATATAGTTTATATAAATGCTAATTGTTACACTAATTAGATATACAGGGTTACACAAAAGTTTGTTTTGTTTGTTTTATTTTTGTCGTCCGATTATCTACACTAGGGATATAGGACCAGAGGGGGAGTGCCCTTCGTGGGGGTCTTTCTAAGGGAACCTAACCCGTATTTACGCAAGGCTCGAAGAAAACCACGGAAACTCCGAACGGTTAGGCCGACAGCCGCGATTGGGTTCAAACCCAGCACCTGCCGTCTACCAGTTGAGAGGACAGAACCTCTCGGCCACTAGTGGGGCGGGTTACACAAAAGATCTCGGAAAGGTTACTGAGTATGAGCGTAATTTATTTAAAGGTGGTTTTAAAATATGTTGTGCCTTTTTACGATGAACTGCATTTAGTTTACTTATAAATATTTGTAGAATATAGATAAAATGATATACAGAGTCACGAAAAGAACTGGATACATGGTCGCCTTTGGATGATAATTTCAAGAAATTTGATGTTAGTAGTTTAAAGAGAATATATCTTTAAACTAAACCTTAGAAAAATACTTTCGTGTATTAAAGTTACTTTGTATTTTACAGGGCTAAACAAAAGTATTCAAGTATGTTTCCATCTATTAGTATAAATTGCTGAAAGGAAAATTTCAACCAATTAAGCGTTTTCTTCTAAACTAAATTTTACCATTATATAGTCTATACATTAACCGACAGATCAAATACAGGGTTTTTCAAAAGTATTGGAATATATATTTGGATATGAACAATAATATGTCATTTCCCTGGATAACCAAGTTTTGTTGAAGATTTCAAGAAGTGTTGGGAAGTGCTTCATAATCTATGCTTAATGCATGATTTTTCTTACTTGTGAACTATTTGCTTCTAATTCCGTTTCTATTTAATTTCAGCAAATATTAAATAGCCGGTATTTGTTGATACCGTCAAGGCACCTGTTGGCACACAGTCATATATATCAGAATTTGGGGGCAGTAGCGGACGTGTAATTTCTCAACAAGCAGGCTATTCTTAATTTCCCACCCTAGGCACAGAAAAAAACCCGGATGATAATGAAAGTCTATGGGAGCGTTCTTTTCAAATATCTCGCTCAAATTTTAATATTTTTACTTTTTTTTTTTTTTTTTTTTTTTTTTTTTGCACAAGATAGCTGAGGTCGATCTACAAACGGCCTAGTTTTTACTTTTTCGATTTTGCTTATATAGTTTTTATATTACAATAGTTTCAATTTCAGAACCGATTTAAACCGGTTTCGAAAGTAAAAGTAATTTTTAAAAAAAATCTGAAACCAAAAATGAAAAAGTAAAAAGTAGCCGTTGTGGATCGTCTTCAGCTATCTTGTGCAAAAAAATCATGTAAAAATATTAAAGTTTGGTGGAAATATTTGAAAAGAATGTCCTCATAGGCTTTACATTATCACCCGGGTCTTTTTCTGTGCCTAGTGTGGGGCCTTAAAGCACCGTCGGTAAAAGACTCAGAAATATAGTACTACTTGCTATACAAGAAAGATCCACCATACCCAAGATCTGTTCGATATGGATAAGCCACTGAGTCTCTCATTCGCAGTCGGTTTTCTCAACAGAATGAAAGTTAATCTATCATGGTCGTGAAGGGAGGGACGTGATTCTGTGGTTGACTCGACTTTCTGTGGAGGAACAAGGCTCATTTCTACCTCACTGACACAATTACACAATTAGCATAGAAAATTTCTGCACTTGGGCTAAGGAAAATTTGTGGATGTACTATAGGTGGAAATTCACGGCCGCCAGTCGTCAGGTGACGACTAAATGTTTTGGCGACTAATTTTCGGCATCTAAGACGCCATCCTTTGGCGAACTTTACGTTTTTTTTTTCACGATCATTTGACGAAAATTGCGTTTTTTCTGCAATCCTCTGACGAGAATGCCATATTTTTTTCGATCCTCTGATGAGAATCGTGTGTTTTTTAGCTATCCTCTAACGAAAATCGCGTTTTTTCCGCGATCATATGACAAAATCGATTTTTTCAACGATTCTTTGACGAAAGTCCCGGTATTTTTTTTCCTGCGATACTTTTATGAAATTAACTTTTTTTTGCGATCTTTTAACGAAATTCGCGTTGTTTCTTAGTTTTTCTTAAAAATTAAACTCTGGAGATGACTAGATTATTTGGGTTTAAGAGCCTTTGGGTCCTTAAAAGTTTTGGGAACCTGGACCTATAAGGATGCACACTGAAATTCCTTTACATTCTCCAAACTATAACTATTTGGTGTGGATTATTGGCTATGTTTATCCTTGGGCCTTTCTTCTTTGAGAAAATAACTGCACGTGCTCCTGTCACATGTTTTGTACCAGGACGTCGAAACATCATGACATGCTGCAGACGTTTGTTCATCACAACTACATAAAAGTCAGATCCTTACATAGACAATTTTGATCCAAGATGCTGGGATTGAAGCGCTATTGTTTCAACACTTCACAAACAAACGTGTTATTAATCTCTTCTTTCGTAATCCATGACCACCACGTTCGCTAGATTTAAATCCGTGCGATTTCTCGTTATAGTGTCACTAAAAATGTCTAAGGTAGCGTGCAGGTGTTGTGACTTTGAATGACTTAAGGGTGTTCTCAACTGCTCCACTCAGCAAACGCAAAATGTTTTGACACATTTACAAATTCATTTTTTTACAGAAAGGTATAAAACTGAACGACCTGACTATGGAAGCGATTTCAAATCGAACTTAATTTTCATTTCTTGATCAATAAATTATCTATCGAGTTCTAAGCTATTTCGATCACGTGATCACCCATTTTTCTCCTGCTTTTCGACTGGTTTTTCTGTTTTCATCGGGAAATATGTTCAAAAATGTCAACTTATAATAATAAAAAAAAAAATAAATAATACATTGTATTTTTTAAAAAACAAAAAATTGAGTGTAAATAGACAGTTTTTGAGTAACAACATCTGCTACTTTCATAACAAAAATAAGTTAAAACTTATGTCACAAATATGCCTTTTTGATTTAAGAACACCCTTAAAGAACTCCATAACACTTCATGTGCAAAGCATCAGGATCAAAGCATCGCTGTCAGTTTCCTCACCACAATGAAAGTTAATCTATCATGGTCGTGAAGGGAGGGACGTGATTCTGTGGTGGACTCGACTTTCTGTGGAGGAACGAGGCTCATTTCTCTGACACAGTTAGCATAGACAATTTCTGCAATTTGGGCTAAGGAAAATTTGTGGTGGAAATTCACGGCCGCCAGTCGTCAGGTGACGACTAAATGTTTTGGCGACTAATTTTCAGCATCTAAGTCGCCATCCTTTGGCCACTAAGTCGCCATCTAATAAACAGTAGACAGTTTTTGAGTAACAACATCTGCTACTTTTATAACAAAAATAAATTAAAACTTATGTCACAAATATGCCTTTTTGATTTAAGAACACCCTTAAAGAACTCCATAACACTTCATGTGCAAAGCATCATGATCAAAGCATCGCGGTCAGTTTCCTCACCACAATGAAAGTTAATCTATCATGGTCGTGAAGGGAGGGACGTGATTCTGTGACTGATCAATTGCGATCTGCTGTTGAACACGCTGAAAATCGATTTGAAATTTTGCAGGTTAATGAGAGTGCTCACATGGATCTTCCTTTTCTACATCGTCCTAACACGATTAACAACTGCTCTTCTTGGGCATTTTCATCCTAATCTGTTCTTGTTTCCGCAAAATTAACTAAGTTTTCTCAAACAGTGTTGTACTGTTATTTTCTCCCTACCCTTACTTAAAGTGGGTCAGTGACAAAGTGATCATTAAATACTCAATAAATGTCAACATTATTTCTGGAATCTTTTTGAACATGACAACGTCTATAAACTTTTATAACCTAACCTATTTTGCATAAAGCTTCCTCTTCTTAACAAGCATGCAACTCGCGACATTTTTTTTTTTTTTTTACTAGAACTGACAGCTTTTCCCGGTTTTACTTTTTATTACTCATGATTCTTGTTCTGGATTGTTAATATTATTTCTGTAGTCCATTTTAGCCGTTTACTGTATTAAATTTGAAAGTTTTCTGGAAAGCACGGCTTCTGGTAGACATTTTGAAACTTTTTTTTTTTTTTTTTTTTTTTTTTTTTTTTTTTTTTTTTAATTCCGTGGTCGCATCTCGCGTGAAATCTATATACCAAATTTCGTTGAATTCCGTTCACCCGTTTACGCTGTAAGATGCTCTTTATAGGGTAAGTTTAATTGTAGACACCCTGTATATGGTATGTCCCTTAGACACTCCTTAAATTCCCCAATTTTTGGATCAATAGTTTTTTCTGTAAAGCTCCAGGAAATGTGTAGTCAGTGACAAAGTGATCATTAAATACTCAATAAATGTCAATATTATTTCTGGATTCTTTTTGAACATGACAACATCTATAAACTTTTATACCCTAGCCTATTTTGCATAAAGCTTCCTCTTCTTAACAAGCATGCAAATCGCGACATTTTTTATACTAGAGCTGACAGCTTTTCCTGCTTTTACTTTTTATTATTCATGATTCTTTTTCTGGATTGTTAATGTTATTTCTGTAGTCCATTTTAGCCATTTACTGTATTAAATTTAAAAGTTTTCTAGAAAACACGCCTTCTGTTGGACATTTTGAAACTTTTTTTTTTTTTTTAAATTCCGTTATCGCATCTCGTGTAAAATCTATATAGCAAATTTCGTTGAATTCCGTTCATCCCCTTTACGCTGTAGGATGCTATTTATAGGGTAAGCTTAATTGTAAACACCCTGTATATGGTATGTCCCTTTGACACTCCTTAAATTCCCCGATTTTTTGATCAATAGTTTTTTCTGTAGAGCTCTAGGAAATGTGTAGTTTAATTTTAGTAAGCTTATTTATATTTCATGCTTTCATTTTATAGAATACGATTTTTTTAATACATTGGGTATATGCCACACATATCACTTGTAATTTAAGAGGGATAAAAACAACAATATACGACTCTAAGTAAAACTTATCGGTCGCAGATTTCATATATAAAAAATACCTTTACATCGAAAAGACATCTTTTGACACAGATGGAATTGTGGAAAAATCAATTTTAATTAAGACTGTAATCTTTTATCCTGTTCTACTACTTTCTATTGCTTTTTCTTCTTCTTTTTTTCCTTTTTTTCTGTGATAAAGTATTAGATCTGTTCCTAGATGTATGAATATTTCATCATGTGATTATCATGAGAAGGGTGAAATTCCAAAGGCAATTCGAGCTCGTTTTTGGAAGCAATTTAAGAAAGCCACAATAGGATTGTATTTAATCAAGACAAATGTTCAACATTAGAGTTAAAATATGTAAATTTATCTGCAAAAAAATTGCAGTCTCATAAGAAAAAAAGCTTCAATGTTTTTCATAATTCGAGTTAAATTCGTGAAGATTTCGGCGACAGTTTTTTTTAAGTAAATATGATAATTATAAAATTTCTGTTGTTACTGAGTTTTAATTATTATTAAACGTCAATGTTTGAGTTAATAATAAGCAATATGAAATATATTTCTTAAATAAGAATTTCTTTGTTATTTTTGTATTATTTAATTGTTATTTTATAAAATAATATATTCTTATACTAAAAAAATCAATTTGTTCCATTGAAAAATTTTTGCAAATCATAACTTTTATACCGCTACAAATGCAGCGTTTATGCCGATCACAGATTTAGTGAAAGATCTTTAAAAAGCTATTTAAAATTTATTTTTATATGTATGCACTTTAAAAATTTTTAACCATTTGGATAACAGTTGTTGCTCTCGGTCTAGACAACCTGAATGCTTGTGATCTCCGCATTTTATTCGTTTTCTGATTGTTTCATATTTATTCCATGGCATACGTAATGTATGACTCGGTTATTACATAAGCCACTTTTTGTTTCGCCAACAAAAAGGCACAGTAATGTATTATTTTCCCTTTACTTTTAACAAAAATGGAATACTTTTGTTGCTACGAAATTAATAGCTTAAAAACAAACAGCTTTCAAACAAGTTTCATTTAAAAGTACACTTTTTTCATCATACGACGATGTAAAATTGAAAATCTGTGACGTTTAGAAGTTCTGAAAATTGTAAAAATTAAATTTATATAAAATTTGTTTATGATTGGTCCAGTAATATTAATGTTTAATCCATGGTGTACGTAATAAATGACTCTGGTATTACGTAAGCCACGTTTTGATCATCATAAAAATGATGGTTATTATTATTAATAATAATTTAAATATAGGATTTACTTATGTGGTGAGCCATGTACTTCGATTATGAAGTTATTGGCTAAAAAAAAAGTTGTCTAGGTGTCAACATTCAGATTAATAACGAAAAACTCGATTAAAGATTATAATATGTATGAAGATATGTATAGATGGAATATTTAAACATAAATATGATGAAAAAATTGAACATTTTTACACAGGCCGTCTGCCTATTAAGTTAGCTGGCCCGCCTGGCCATATTTTTCATAAAGATGTTCAGGCTACTATTTTTAGACCGTCGGTTTATAGCCGACTTAAGATGGCACCTGACTCAATTCTCATAAAAAATCACTTAGTTCATCAATATTTCCGTTGTTCACGGGTTTGATCCAATCTTCCAGAGCCTCATTATAGAATGTGCTTATTTTGCAGTGCAGAGTTCAATTTTTGTTGCTAGGCATCTTTGTCTTTAAAATTTTAGTCTTTGAAAATATCATTTTCCAAATGATCGTTGTAATTTGTTAAATTATATTTATTTGTTTTGTATACTTCTGATGCATTACTTCAGCGATAATGATTTGAATGCAGATGAGTTTTATCCTGATAAATAATAGTCCAGGCATTTGGCAAAAAATAAATGCAAGTTTTGGTGTAGTTTTGATTTTTGGTTTCCTTTATGTTTTTTGGGTCGCTGAACACAAATCTGGCATTATCCAACAAAATTTCTCCCCGGAAACACGTTTTTTTTGGCAAAAAACATGGCTTTTTTTCGTTTTTTCTAAATAACTTCAAAATTATGCATTTTACATAAAAGTCATCAATACATAAATTAAAGAGCACAAAATTTCCTACATTTTATGCATTTAAAGTTTTTTTCTCTGATCAATGGTTTGGCCGTGAGAGAGCCGCAAAAATGAGTGTGAAAAGCAAAAGATTCTGAAAAACGTGAATTACAGCACCGTACGTCGATGAAACATGAGAAACAACCATTTTACGCAAATTTCCCCCTCTTAATAATACTAAATATATTATTATTGATTACATTTTATTAATCCGATGTTTCTTGTTTCTTTCATAACAAAAAAAATAAAATAAAATAAAATAAATAATAATAAAAAAATAAATAAATAAATAAATAAATAAATAAAAATGAGCATTTTTGTGATCAAAATCTTCATTTGCTATTACAAAATAATAAGAGTAATAACTTCTTAATTTGACTTTTAAATAATTAGGATGAGCGAAGCGAATCCTCTACTAGTCCACTCAAATTACATTTTGTCGTACGCTTTACAAAAAGACTATTCAATATTTTAACTTCAAATTTAACACAAAAATAAATTATGATCTGTAGATTTGCAGAATATATTTTTTTTTTACAATAAAACGTTTAAAAATTTATTATTTTAATTAATTTATTTTACATGCATTTCCAATACGGACGCATTTTAGCAAATAAATAAAAAATGAAACGCGTATATTTTCAGAAAAAAAAAATTATAAATCATTGAGTAAGTAATTATAGATAGAATCGTGATTAATTTAATAAATAAAATATGTTTTCATTATTCAGCAAAATCGTTTGCACAGATGACACTTAAACATTTTTTTAAAAATTGTATTATGGATTTTTTTTTTTTGTAAAGTGGCAACAAAAGAATTGTAAACAAATAAAATTAATTGTTAAATTTGTTATATGAATGAAAAATTCAAAGAACTGCGTGAAGTTGTTTCCTCGATTCAAGCTTTTTATAAATGTACTAAAGCAAAGTTGGCCGATTCAGAAACGTCAAATGGACTTTAACCATTTCTTACTTTATCATTTGGATCTAAAGTAATGTCACGCTCTTATTTGTGGACCAAAAAAGGTTTAGTGAACGGGACTTTAGACTTTGTTGCACATATTAAAGAAAATCACAAGCCACCAGACCAGATATCGCGACTAATCATGGATAAATTTGAATACTACAGTAATTTAACTTATAAGAATTGGTGCGTACCGATTCCCCCTATAATTAAATTCTGGAAAAATGGAAGCATAAATTGCTCAAGGAAAGAATTTCTTCTGCAGTTAGCTTTTGCTGTTACAATTCATAAATCCCAAGGTTTAACATTAGATGAAGCAGTTGTAAATATTGAGGATATATAGACACAAGTTGGCTTAAAATCGTACGCAATGTTGTCGAGAGTGAAAATTCTTCAAAATTAAGCATTCAATAGAAATTTTCCTTACGAAAAATTCTACAATATGAAAAATTCTCATACGCTAACATGTATAAAAACGAAGAAATTAGGATAAAAAGTTTTACAGTTAAAAATTCATAGTATCAACGAGAGCAGATTTCAAATGTTTTTCCAGAAAATAGGATTTTGAAGAAGTAACTTTCTTCAAGCTGTCTTCAAATATATTATTCTAAAATAGCTATCAAAGATTATTTGATGTTAATTACAAAGATTGGAAACATGCATATTTCAAACAACTTTAAAAAACACCAGTGGCTACTGGAAATTGTAAAAACATCTCTAAAAAAGCTTTTAGTTGAAAATTTAAAAATATTTTGTAAAAGTTTGCTTCGTAAATATTTTATGATGCCAGTCTTACATCATAAATAACAAAATTAAAATACGCCAAAACAATAACGTTTTTGTTTAATAAAGATGCAAAAATAATATTAGAAAATATTGTTACTTTCAAATATCTGTTTTACAAAATAATGCTTCGCGAATCCAAACAAAGCATGGCTTTTGCTAGTGTAAATAAAATAACTAAAACAGGCTTTAATTGATCCCATCTGCACTTTCCCCCTTGATTGAAGGGGTGCAAGTGTGAAATAACGTTGGTCAAGCGCCCACCCCCGCATCCCATGTCCACGTTCAGTGGAATACTACCCCCTCCTCTTCCCCACCAGTCTCGCCTCTGTTAGAAATATGCGTCGCACAGATTATTACCTAATCAGGAGGTACCATTCCTGTCAGTTTCCATATGCAACTGCTTTCTTATAATTTAGTAATATTCACTGTTTGTGTCTTCGTGAATACAGTGAAGATCTAAACTGATTTTGCACGATGTCACTGTGTTTTATTTGTGACTCTCCTTTAGAAGAGGGCTATCAGTGAAAGTTAGTCGAGGTATTGCAGCGTTATTTAAGGCAAGTACAGAAAGAAAGGATGGAAAGGCAATTTTCCTAAAGGGGAAAACCTCAGTAGATGTGCATGTTAAGTGTAGAAAAGCATACGTAAATGAACGGATGACACTGCTTATGTGAAGAAGATTCAGGATCAAAATGTTAGCACTTCTCAAATTTTAAGATCAACTCCTCAGTTTAATTTTCGAACTAATTGTTTTATATGTGGACTGTGCATTTCGGAAAAGTTCATTGCAACACAAGCGAAAAATCCACCAAGCGAACGCAATACTGCATACAGTGTGCGATACATGGGATTCAAAAGTACAATTCTGAAAGCAGCAAGAGCTCGCAATGATGATTATGGGCAGGCTATAAATCAGCTCATCGAACCAGTGAATGATTTGATCGCAGCAGATGCTCAATACCACATCAAATGTTTTAAATATATTTATGGGAGGCCGAAGGTCTAAGAACAGAAGAAACATGGTCCATTTGCCAAGGCAATCGAGAGAGCAATGCAATATACGATTACCTTGAAAATCATGATGATGAGTGTCAATTATCCATGGAAGAGCTAATGAAACAGGTTACAGGGAGTTATCAACCTGATATGAGAATTGTAAAGTTTAACTTCATTGAGAAACATGAAGACGACATACTGATCACAAAGAATCAGAAAAAAGTCCATTGTGTGTTTCAAGAATGTGGGAGGAAAGATACTGCCTATGCATGATATCAGCAAACATGTAAATCTGATCGAGATGAGAGGCTACGAGAGGTTGAAGCAGCAGCAAAAATTATTTGCGAAGATATCAGATAGAAGATTTGCTTCGGAAAACTGAACAACATCGCAGTTGTGTGTCAAGACGAAGAAGATGAGCTAGACTTTGAAGCCGGTCTTGAAATGGATTGGCCACACAATGAATCAGAGGACCCAATGGAAGGAAATATAGTCATGCTGCAAGGTATCAAATATTTACTATTAAAAAAAACTTTTATTTATAATATTGATAGTTATAAAAACACCCACTAATTCCATTCGTCTGTTTTCTACTTTGTAGATGTCGGTGAAAAGCAGGGACCCTCAAATAAAAGAAAACGGAAATACTACTTTGTATTTTAAGTAAATGTACTTACTAATGTACATAATTATCTATATATTTAAAACACCTGGCTGTTTTTTTAGTCATCAGCCCTGAGCTTCCTACTGCCCCGATTTTGATAATTATTTTTTTAAATGAAAGCTGTTTATGTGTAGATGTGCCCATTCTGGTTAATTTTTAATTTATTTCCATTTTTATATTTTATTTTTAATTTTAAAAGCTTTTTCGTGACATTTCTTCAAAACAGTGGCAACAGGTTAAGCTTTTCTCACTATAATAACAATTTATTTTGTTTTATTCCTTTTCACCAACCAGGATCTTGATCTCATCGGTGAATGTGTAATTGCATTTCAAAGAAAAAAAAATAATGGTTTTCGTAAAATTTAATCCTAATAAAATGATTGCACATAATTATTCACTAATCGCTGTACAATACACAGATTATTTACTGTGTGATATTATTAAGTATTGTGTAAATAAAATAACAGAAACTAAACTTTTATAAAACACTAGCAGCCTCCGCCCGCTACGCTGGTCAGTTTCTCTAAAATAATCTTGAATCAAACGAAATATATTTAAATAAACAATCTTAATATCGAATCAAATACCCACAATTTTTATCTGATTTATGTAATCTTACATTGGTCAGTTCAAAATTCATTTTGGCGACAAAATACCTCTAAAATGACTAAATAACTGACAAATTACAAAAGTACTAAAGTAATTAAAAATTTTTAGTAGGTTTTTATCTTGAATTCCACTTGAATTGCTTCTACCTGAATTTGCTTCTGAGATAAGGTGAAACATGTTATTATTTTAGACCATCCGATGAACTTCCTAAAGGAGAGATTTATATATATATATATATATATATATATATATAGATAGATAGATAGATAGATAGGTAAAGATTCAAAATTTCAGGTTTTTGCGCCGAAGACATCGCCAAATTAGGAAAATGTGAAGTATATCACCAAGTACTGGATTTAAAAGAATTTGCTTAGTACCATTCAATTAAGCCTAAAAAATGCACTAAAATATGCACTAAACAAACAAATAATTAGTAAAATATTAAGAAAAATATTAATAAAAAGTCGAAATAAAAATCATTTAATGACATTTTAAACACGTGAATCGTATTTAATGTCATTGAATGCGACATCCACGATCATCCATTATTAGCATCTAATCTGATAGTTTGGCGATAATTTTTTGGTCGACGGGATAACCTAGTAGTACCTTTTTTTTTTTTTTTTTTTTTTTTTTTTTTTTTTTTTTTCTAGAATGAATGAATGATAAATTAATTGCAAGTATTTTTTCATGATAATGATTTTTCCTTCACATTCAAAATATTTCTTTTTTAGGTACTTCTAGATTATCCCGTCGACCAAAAAATTATCGCCAAACTAAAAGATTAAATCCCAATAATGGATGATCGTGAGTGTCACATTCAATGACATTAAATGCGATTCGCGTGTTTAAAATGTCATTAAGTTATTTTTATTTCGACTTTTTATTAATATTTTTATTAATATTCTACTAATTATTTGTTTTTTCGTTATTTAAAATAAAAATTATGTCAACATGTATAGTTTGGCTATTAGTTTGGCGATTTGTATAATTTGGCGAAATTGGTCGACGGGATAACTTAGAAGTACTCTTTTTTAGTGATGGTAAAATAACTGCAGATGAAAAAGATATAATAGTAAGGCTAAAGCACAGATTTAATGACTGCTTGGCATATGACGTGGCGGAGACTCGATAAGTACGCTAATTCTATGAACCTAAATATCCAGATAGAGTGTAAACAAACAATTGGTACCATTTGATTATTCCGTCGATCAATTTCGCCAAATTATACAAATGGATATAATTTTTATTTTAAATAACCAAAGAATTAATAAATTACTAAAATATTAATAGAAATTGAGATAAAACATCGAATTAAAATTAGTTGACGACGTAACAATTATGTAAAACATATTTAATGTCAAAAGAATGTGACATTTACGATCATCCATTATTAACATTTAACCTTATACTTTGGTGACAGTTTTTTGGTCGATGGGAAATCAAGTATTGCCAAATAATGAAAACAAATTATATAAACAATGATATTGCCAATAATATTTAGATGCAGATATCATCTACGGATCACGTTGGCACGATTACAACAAAATTGCGATTTTATGCCTCACGTGGTAATCCAGTAATGTAATAGTCGTTTATTTATCAGTAAACTATTTCATTATTTTTCTTTTCTATTTTAAAATTATACAGATTGTTTTGTTCCATAATTACTAATTGAATTCATTAATTTATTATTTTTTTTTCCTGATTACACTTTCTTGGCAACGGGAAAGAAAAATGGTTATTTTTTATCGGAAAAATTTTAATTGATTCTGTATGAAAAATAATGAAATTTTGAATTATTCAGAAAAATATTTGAATAAATCAATTAAAAATTAGCCTATGTTCACCGGAAACAGTGTAGCTTTCCAACGGTGAAAGAATTTTTCAAATCCGTCGAGTAGTTTCGGAGCCTATTCAATTCAAACAAACAAACAAACAAATCTTTCCTCTTTATAATATTAGTATAGATAATGTCTAAAGCGAAATTTTGTCGATGGAGAAAATGTCGTCATTGAGAAAACAGATAAGTTTGTTCCATGAATATAATATACATTGTTATAGCTGTTTCGGTGATGATGTAATATTCACTGACTTTTATTCCAGCATCTAAATAAACTGAACTTCTATTTATTTAAAGGTCCGCGATGTGCACGAATGAAAATATTTCTATAAATTGCACCATTTCCATTTAATTACAATAAATATTTTATGAAACTAAGGAATTTTTAAATAACTGCATAAATCACGCTTTTGTTTCTGGAAAGAATGAGTGTTTCAGAAGGTGTAAATGATGTCATATTAGAAAAAAATATCCTGTGATATAACGGTATTACGATATTTCTATTTTACATAATATCAAAAATTAATTAAAATCATTTTGTGGTATTAAGTTATTATTTAAAATAAAAATAAATAAAATGTTTTCTGCTTATCAACAACAAACATAAAAATTTTGTTCTTTTTTATAACAAAGATATCGTTTTTCTTTCCGTTGTCATGACAATAAAATTAATTTTGACAAGTTCATGGAGGCTACAAACCAATAAATAAATTAAATTTATTGCAAGTGCTACAAATGTTTAGTAGATTGGTTATGCAGTTTAATTCCCTGTTTCTATAATAATTAAAATATTTTATTGATACTATAATTATTGTAGAGTTACCAAGAGATATTTAAACGGAGAAAAAATAAACTATGAAGATACTTTTGAATGTGTCTTCTGAGGTATTATATTAACTTCCTAAACAATTTGGCATTTAAGTAATGTTTAATATTTAGAATCCACATTATAAAAAGATTTGTAGCTGAAGTTAAGTCCAACATAATACTTTATGAGCTGTTTTCCTTATTTTTTATTATTTTCTGAAGTTTGTGTATCTTCATCATGAAAGATTATGTTATCCCTATTTTAAGAAGTGGCAATTGTTTATTTCGCTCTGTATATTATTGTATATTATAAGACTGATATATATCACATCCAATGTATACTCTTTTCCGTCGAATTTCGACGGGTGCAGCTAGTTTATAATTAAATAATAATTCATAATGAGTTGTCGTTTTTATTTTTAGAAACTTCATTGTAAAATATAGTCGATCATAATATTTTCAGAAGCATTTAAACTCAATCTTTGCGAAAAATGGTCAGTTTTCATGTTAAATCAATGTACAGTGCCATAATTCCTATTTTCCGGATTTTTTTTTATTTTCACACCCACATTTTGAACTTCGAGAACTTTAAGAACTGGAATCCGTGTCAGCTTTTATATGTTAAAGCCTGTATTAGTTATTTTATTTACATTATTTAAAAGTCTAATTAAGAAATTATTACTATCATTATTTTGTAACAGCAAATGAAGATTTTGATCACAAAAATGCTCATTTTTATTGATTTTTTTTTTGTTATGAAAGAAACAAGGAACATCAGATTAATAAAATATAGTCAATAATAATATATTTAGTATTATTAATAGGGGGAAATTTGCGTAAAATGGTTGTTTTTCATGCTTCATCGACGTATGGTGCTGTAATTCACGTTTTTCAGAATTTTTTGCTTTTCACACTCATTTTTGCGGCTCTCTCACGGCTAAACCATTGATCAGAGAAAAAACTTTAAGTACATAAAATGTAGAAAATTCTGTGTTCTTTAATTTATGTATTGATGACTTTTATGTAAAATGCATAATTTTGAAGTTATTTAGAAAAAACGAAAAAAAGCCACGTTTTTTGCCAAAAAAACGTGTTTCCGGGGAGAAATTTTGTTGGATAAGGCCAGATTCGTGTTTAGCGACCCAAAAAACATAAAGGGAACCAAAAATCAAAACTACATCAAAACTTGCATTTATTTGTCCTTTTTGAGCACTTAACGCCTGGACTATAAGCCGTTCAAAGGCTATACAATGACAACTTGTATAAGGTAGGAAAGAACCTGATAATACAAATGTAGTTATTCAAAAAAATACTTTATACAAAACTTTTTTGAAAGAAGCAGAAAAATATTTTCAAACATTTTTGCTTAGGAAGCTTCCATTTCTTTTTCTTTTCTTTTCTTTTTCTTTTTTTTTCTTTTTCTTTTTTAAGAAAGAAAAAATAAAGATTAGTATATTTGTTTAACAAGTTCAACTAAGCGGTTTTCTGATATTTTTCTATTTACCAAAAACATCTTAAATCAGCTGTGGACAAAATATTTTTGATAGATTTCTATTTTAACATATGGGTGATCCTCTCCAAGTAGGCTAAAATAAGAGTTATAAGGGAGTGACGAAAAATGTCCGTTTACTTTTTTACCGTCATCTGAATGAAGATTAGGCTTTGTGGGTTTTAACTGTATCTAAATATAAATCAGTAATAATTAATATTTTAAAATATTTACCTGTATTCAGTAAGTAGCTGGTGAGGGATCTCATCAGCCTCTACTGAATATAGGTAAATATTAAAAAAATATATTATTACTGATTTATAAGTATTTAGATATAGTTAAAGCCCACAAAGCCTAATCTCCACTCAGATGATGGTAAAAAAGTAAATGGGTATTTTGTTAAAATTCATCACTCCCTCACAGTCACTTACTGTCTCTTAAGGGGTCTCTGGACTCTTAAAGCTTCCAATTTTTCGAAATTTCATTTTTTTTTATATATTGAACAGATATCTTTTCTGAACATTTTAATATAATTGTTTTCTCAAAATTCCCATTAGAACACAAGTTATGGATTTTAGAATTTTACCCGCTCAAATAAATGAAGCGACGTTTCAGAAACTTGGAAGTCATTTTTCTCCATATGACATTTTTTTTTTCTTTTACGTAGCGTGCACGATATCTCAAAGTCTTTTAAGGATTTCAGATAAAATTTTCAAAATATTTGTTTCATGTTAATCTGTATAAAATGAACCTAAAATTTCCTCTTTATCGTTCAAAAAAATTTATTCTTAAGTGATTATGTTGTTGAAATTTTCAAAAAATTGCATTAGTTAAATAGAACTTTGCATTCAAAATAAAAAAAAATGCTTTAAATATAAATTTATTTAGCCTCAAGGTACCTATTACAATCTTATGTATAAGTCTGCACCAACATTTCCATTCTCGTTTCCATATTTATTTTGTAACTGCGCGCGTAAGCTATTATACCAATTTTCTGCTCATCAAATATCTGACAGCTTAGAGTGCCCTATAAATGCTAATTCTACACCTTGCACTTTTTTAAAGGTATAGAATGAAAGAACCTTACTTATACCTTTCATCTCAATAAAAACTGTATTTCAATATCATAAAAATTTTACGATATTAAATGTTAAAGATGGTCTCTTTTTTAGAATTTTTGCGATTTTAAGAGTCCTGAGACCTTTTAACTCTTATTTTGGTTTGTTTGAAGAGATTCATCCATATATGGAAGATAAAAAGATAAGACGTATATATCAGAAACAAACCGTGAAGGAAAAATTAAAATAAAATTACTTTATAATAATTAAGGATCATCTATATCATCTATAATAATTAAGGATTGACCGAAACAGGTTTTTAAGACCGAAACCAAATTTCGGTAATCTTCTTATTTCCGACAGAAAAGAAAACGAATTATCCAAAAAAAAAATTAAGTAATTGATGCGTACATATATATACAAAATTATTAAATAATTATTAAATAATTGTACATGTGATCCAAGTTGGCTCTCTATGTCTACAACCAAAACTTTTTGCTTTCATGTAAAATAAGATGCGTTTTATCTACCACACAGTATGATTTTCTAACTATGCGAATTTCATCTAATTAAAAATTGTTTTAAGTATACATACCTCGATTTGTCTTTTATGTAATGATATGCAATTGATAATGTATATTATCTTTTCGTAAATGATCATCGGTTATAATAGAAACTTTTTTTTTTCTGAAAAAGTATTTGAAAATAATTTTTTTTTATTATTATCGAGCCTGTAGCTTTTAATAACCACGTGAAAATCACCGTCAAATTTTAGTGATATATATGAATGTGGTTTTGGGTTCTCAAATGACTCCATGTCTTAAGTTCTCTCAGAATTTCCCCACAGAATACGAATGTCGTAAAAACCCAATTGTTTTGGGTTCTGAAAACACTTCATATCTAGTGATAAGCTCTCTCAGCATTTTCTCACAGAATACGAATGGGATAGAAATCCATCTCATACAGATGTATTCACTGACTATAACTTTTATCCAAGATAGCCTGAGAACATTCTGAAATTATAGGAGAATGATACTGACTCTGATGCGGGAAAGATGTCTCGACCGAGAGATATGAAAATTTATAGCCAAATGCGTCGGTTTATGTCCGAGAATAGTTCCAAATCCCCCTTAATTTTAAGCTGTAAATATATATTTATATCATATAACCTAGAGCTATTAAACAATTATTTACTATAATCCCTTGATCTCCTTACTTACATATATGTAATTGCTTGCTTTATAATTTGTACTTACGTCTTACGTCAATCTTGACTGATAAAATTAAAACAGTGAAGTTCACAACAATAAATAAAAGGTGTTTCATTTAATCTGATTCAGCTGAAATCAATGAGGAACGTTGAACATTTCCGAAGGAAGAAACGAGATTTTCGAATAGAAATAGTTTCGGTCAAGTTTCTGTCCAGCTGAATTTTCAACAGCGTTTTTGCCAAAATCGTAAACGAAACCAGATTTTCAGTCGACCTCAAACAATAATATTATCAGATTAAAGGAAAAGAGAATAAGAAACAACCGAAGCAGCAACGCATGCATTTTATTGCAACTACTGTTTCTATTGTGCTCTTTTTAGGTACGGTCGTAATTACATAAACACGTAGCACTTATAGTTGTTGTTCAGTCATTTGTAATGTTGGAATTTCTGTTTGAAGGTCCCTGGAATAAAAAGTCTGTGCAATCAAACACAAGGCCCTGAATTCACCTAAATGCGCTTCAGAAAAAAATGGACCGAAATCATGGCGGAAATATTCTATCGCAACTATCTCGACGATTTTTCAGAAGCGCTAGGTCCCTGCATTGCTGCAGGAGGATGCCATTACGAATAATCTTGATTGTTTCTTGTACAGATATCTCTTTCAAATGGCGAATAAAACGAGTTGTATTACCCCTTTAGTTAAAAATTATGGTGATTTATTTGCGTCACAGTATTTATGTGTCATCCTGTATACGTAATTGAGTTACTTTAAAGCTAAATTTACATCTTCGGCTCTAAATTTTGCAAGTAGAGCATGATTTTAAAATACCTTTTTTGTATAATGAGTGAATACAAATTTTTTTCGTTTATTTAAAAGTATCTAGCCCTTACATAGCTACTTTCTAAAAGTTTTGTACGGTACAAAACTGCATGACATATGCAACATAAAAAAAGGAAAATCCTTTACTTAAACACACTGCTCAAAACAATTAAAGGATATTGCAGTTTTAGGTGGATTTTGTATCTGGGAAACTTTTTAGCTGATTGATACATGCTCGACAGACATAGTAGGTTATATGAGAATAAATTATACATGTTTGGCAGAAAAAAATGCATTTTATTGCGCATTTTAGTACAAAAGGAAAAACACAATTTGTGCATATGGGTGATTCTCAAAATAGGGGACTATTTCAAAAATGAAATCTTAAAAAAATTACTGTTAGCAAAATTTCTGAAAAAATAGGTGTTGTTAATATAGTATTAGGTATACTTTCCATGTAGTCAGCAGAGCTAAATATTTAAAAATTAACTTTAAAAAAATAATTAGTATTTTTTGAGCCATGCTAATGACAAAACAAATTGCATGGAATAAATACATTATGAATTTTTTATTTTCTTCCTGTTTAAATATTTTCTTTCTATATTTATTAGCCTTCCTTTTCAGCAAATGGTTTCCATTTTTACATATATACATATAAGGAGAATAAAAACATTACCAAAGAGCAAACTTTGTTACATGAGCAACATTCTGACACTAAGAATGTAAGAAGCTGTCTTAGTGATTTTCCTACAGATTTAATGCATATTTTAGGGATAATAAATGTAATACCTAAATTTATAAGTAAAATTAAACTTTATAAAGGATACAATATAATCACTGGTTACATTTATGCACATAGGAATCTTTAGCATGGACAGAAAAACCATGCTAGTGACACTGATATCTGTCCATGCTAATGACAAATTTTAATTTAAATAAGATTATGAGCCATAATATAATCACAATGCAATAGTCCTTTCTGGGGCTTTTTAAAACACAAAAGTTCTATGCAAATAAATAAAATAAAAATTTAACTATAAAATAAACATGAAAATTATTATCCATTCTAATGACATACAATTAATGTACGCCCCTAATACTCAACTTCTATTCTTAAAATACAATACATGCTTCTATTATCTGGCTGGGATAAAATGGCTACTTGTTGCCATGGAGAAACTTTATATTTTCAAACTATTGTCATATGTGAAAATGAAATTTTGATTAATAACCAGCTGTTTTATATGACCTTGTTTTGAAAATCGAATATGGAGGACAAACTTTAGTTCTTTTTTTATATACTATAATTTTATTTTTAAAAAGAAATTTATTGGATAAATCCTCACCTTGATTAATATAAAGAGAGAATAACATTTGTTTATTTTATAAACATGATATTAACTCTTGAAAAATGCTAGTATACACAAGGCACAGCTGCTGTGGACATCCATGCTAATGACATTTTCAATCTTTATTCTGTTATTTTAAAGTGTTTTTAACTAAAAAGTGAGTAATTCTTGAGTGCAAATAATGAATAATACTAAGAAAAACATATCTAAATATAAAAACATGACAGAAAACCTCTCAATATTTTTTGTATGCCGAAAGACATAAATTGTCCCCTATTTTGAGAATCACCCATATGAGAAAAAAAGAATAAGGAAAGGTGTTTTCTTCAAAGAAAATCATTTTCAGTAGGGGGTATGGTTTCCACGGGCGGCCAGCAACGTTGAACACCTTTGAGGTATGGACTCAATGAGGCTATTAATGACGAGTTGAGGTATCCTGCCCCACTCTTCCAGAAGAGCTCTTTCCAGTTCTTGGAGAGTTTGTGGGGGCTATTGGCGACCAGAAACTCGTCTTCCTAGTGTGTCCCAAACGTGCTCGATTGGATTCGTGTCGGGAGAACACGCTGGCCATTCCATTCGAACGATTCCTTCCTCGAAAAGGAAATCCTCCACCAGGTTTGCACGATGTGGCCTGCAGCTATCGACCATTAAAATAAAGTTATCTCCGATTGCTGCAGCGTAAGGGACTACAATAGGTCTGAGGATCTCATCCCTATATCGGCGACCAGTCAGAGCTCCATCTCGAGTGATGTAGAGGTCGGTGCGCCCGTCATTGGAGATGCCACCATACATCAACACTCCTCCACCGCCAAATCTCACACTTTCGTGCACGAACGCAGGATTATTCCTACTGCCACGGTCCCTCAAGATGAAAATACGCCTATGATCCGGATGCACAGAAAAACGGGACTCGTCAGAAAACAGAATATTGCTCCATTCATTTCTTCTCCAGTTGACATGCTCGGTTGCCCATTCCCTGCGGTCGCGACGATGCCTTGATGTTAATCTAACACATACCATCGGTCGGCGAGCATACAGACCTACAGCATGGAGCCGGTTTCGGACAGTCTGAGTTGAAATCGTGGTGCCTGTAGCCGAGCGAAGGTTGTTGTTGGAGAAGAGTAACGTACATGTTTCGGTGTCTCCGAGCTGTTAACGCTAAATACCGATCTTTATTGGGCATTGTTGCCCGTCTACGACCTTGCCCTGGTCTTCGGCCTGCACATCCACTCTCCAAAAAACGGTTCCAGAACCTGGAAATGACACTTTGTGACACTCCAATGGCTTGCGCTACTTCGGCTTGAGTTTGGCCCCCTTCTAACCTATTTGCATACTCCATAGTTTGAAAACCAGAAAAATTTGCATTTGTGATTCTCTTCTTCTATTTTCGGCAAAAAAATTTCGTTTATATCTTTATTTTATATAAAACTTCAAATGTTCTTTAATTGTTTTGAGCAGTGTAAATAAATATATATATATATTCACACTTATTCTTCATATTGTAAAACTTATTTTTCGTTTTGCGACATTCATGGATGGGAAATAATCACGCTATTTCGTGATCGTATGCCTTTAATATAGCGTACGGCAAAAGATCATTCGTGAGTAATGACAATTCGAACGCTTGTTATCCTACAAGATATGTATTTCCATTCAAAATATCATTATTTATACGACACGCATGTCGTACTTATATTTATATGCTTAGAAACGTGGTAAAGTTTGGCGAGATTTAACCAAATTCATTTTCCACACATACAAGAACTTTTGCTTTAACTTCTTCAACTTTAGTTGTAGAATAAAGAGCCATTTATTATTTTTATTGTTTAAATTTACTTACTTTTTTTTACAAATACAGTATGTCCATAACAGTATTTAATTATAATTGCTATTTTTTATTAATTATCATCTGTGAAAATGCGTTTGAAATTATTGAATATTTAGTAAGTGATTATCACATTGCTAATTAAGCATAGAACTATCTGAGTGAACGCAGCGAATTTCCACTGCTGATAATTAATTGAAAATATTAAATATAATTAATTATGTGGTCACCAATGCTATTGTGTGGTCTATTTGTTGGTCTCATGTTGTGCGAAAGGTTTGAGTGTTTATGTGGACTTTTTCATTTAGTGTTGCAGTTACAGCCTTACTAACAAATGAATAAAAGTGCTATTACACGAGGGGTCAAAGTCGCTTCAAAATCGAGGCGTTTCCATGTTATCCTGTTGCTCCAGGGGAGACGCACGAAAAGCAAGCAACTATTTTGTGTCGGAGCGTCTTTGACGCCTGAAACCAAGGGAGTCGCCAGTAACAGCCAATCAAATGCTTAAAAATTAGGATGATGGAAAAGCCTTTTCTCGAACAGCCAATAAATTGCTTAGAGAATGAAAAAATGCAGGTAATTTTTGTCTCTTGAAATTTTTACATGCAATATCACTTTGAGAATACCAAATTGGACATCGTCCTCGTAGCTTAAACGGTAGAGCGCTTGGAGTGCTAGTCCAAAAGTTCCGGGTACGGTCCCTGGCATGGACATTTTCTCATCGTATGATATGATAGTCACTTATTAAATAGTCTATAAACTAGTAAATCTGCAGGTCAGGAGCCTCGACGTCAGCTTTGCCCATATTTTTTTAAACACACTTTGGGTAATATTCAATTTCCTGGAAACTGTAATTTAAAATTTTCAAATTACGTAATTATTTATAAGAATAAAAAAAGAATAAAGTTTTCAGCCATCAAAAGTGTTAAATTAAAAATTTAGTTATGTTAGGATATTCTGAAATTTTCATGATCTATTATTTTTGCTTTTTTATTATAACGTAGCAGATTTCTTCAAGGGGTGGAGCCCTCCTGAACCCCCATAGTCTCATTAAATTTAAATTTGTAACTTTCTAATAATTGTGCTAATGGTTATTGTGTATCTTGCATTTCTTTATACATTTTGATTTATAAGGATAAGTAACAGTTTAAACTAACATTTTTCATTATCCTCATATTTCTACATATTTGTCAACCACACACACCAAAATCTAAAGTATCAGGAACTTTTGTAAGTGTAAACTCAGTAATCTAGAGTTTTACAATTTTTTTTTTTTTCGAAATCAAAAGTTTGATTGCATTTTGCAGCAGTTATCGCGGAACAGACTGACAGACGGAATAAACAATAAATTTCGAATAATTTCATGAACAATAAATTTCGAGTCACCAAAGTAAACCTTCACTGAAGTTTCGACAATGACGTCCTTATTCATGAGTTATTGATATCCATGTTTCTTGTATTTTTAACAACTACTATAAAATACCTGTTTTATTTCAATGATGACGTATATTATACGTATTATGACGTATATACAAGTGAAATGTTTGTTAAAAATATAATTCTTTTTTATTTCTTTTACTTCTAATTATGCCCCCATTTTTGTCAGAAAAATTCTTATTAACGAAACAAATATCCGTGTTTAATATTTAATAAAAAGTACTATATCTATTTTTATTTTAATTCTGACGTCATATTTTTTTTTTTTTAGTTTAATTTTTCGAATGGAAATTGCTCAATTGAAATTTATTGCTGTTGAAAAATTATTATTCCAAATTTTCATTTTTTTGGCAACGATAAAGGAAATTGGTTGAATTTTATTTAAAAAATCCCAATTGATTCTGTATGAAAAAGAAGGAAATTTTGAATTATTAAGGAAAATATTTGAATAAAATTAATAAAACATAGCCTATGTTTTTTTCTGGGCTATGTTATATTTATACCCAAAGATACAAAGACATTAATTCATCAGTTTTGATGTTGACTTCATTTAAATTTTCGTACACGCTTTCAATTTTATAACATTATAAGGATAAGGATTAAGATGAATGGTTGCTTAGCAACCATTAAGACAAAATAAAGAAAATGAAATAAATACATTTGAAATAAGTAATTCTCTAAAACAAATTAGTTTATATTATTGGAATCTCCAAAATTTACAGTAATAATTTTAAAAATCTGACAAATGTGTAGACAAAATTTCAAACCAATACGAATAATTTAACTGGTAAATTTTAGTATTCATTTATCATTGTATTTCATTAATCAAATGTGTCATTTTCTCTCAGGAAAATAAAACATTGAAAACCATTGAATTTGTCATAGAAAAGCATTATTGCGCAAAATAAAAAAATTCTATATTTTCCAAACGAATGAATCAAATCTAGCAAAAAACTATACAGCTTAATACTTAAATTACGCTTAACTTAACTTAAAGCTATACAGCCCAGTGTCTCACTAACATACCCACTTAATTTCAAGCCAAGCGAGTGCTTTTTGCGTCAGTTTTCGCGGAACAGACAGACAGACTGACAGACATACAGAATCCAAAAAATTTCGGGTCTCCAAAGTAAGCCTTCACTGACGTTTCGGCTAAAATGTTCCACTATCAGTGGTATATTGTAATAGTTTAATTTAGACTCTTTACAACAAATCATGTATAAAATTGAAGGTAAAGTAATCTATTATTTTTTTTTACAATTGTTCAATGTGTGCAGATTTAGTTAAACAACACACATTGAACCTAAAGTTCAATTCTTAAATTACTTTGGTTAAGGCTGTTGTCATGTGCTCTGCTCAACAAGCTCAAAATGTTTTGACACATTTACAGTTCATTTAAATTTAGAAGTTTCAACAATACTTTTTTTTCAGCTGGTTGTTAGGAACGTTCTTTATCCCTCTGTAGACTTTTTATATCTTTTTCCAATCACAAATTACAAACGAGTAAAAAGTACCTTTTATTCTTTTCAGAATTTTTGAAATTTAAAATACACATATCTTTATCTTTAAAATATTTTAAGTTTACAGAGGGATAAAAAATCTTCCTATCTACGTGCTGAAAAAGAATATTGTAGAAATTTCCAAATTTGAATAAAGAAGAAAGATAAGTATTTTCCCCATAGGATAACATGGGATTCCACATTTTTCCCTCCTCTTAAAAATGAGTCGAACCTCGTTAACATAAACCTTAAAGGTATATTTGGATTCAAACTGCTTATTTTCAGATTTATTTTTAAATAAATTTTTGCTCTCATATGCATCAAACTGACAAATTGTCTTATTTGGAAAGTATACAAGGTGCCGTGATTGTCAATTCTTTGATAAATGGAGAAAATATTGCAAAAAAAGCAATCAAAAACGACATTTTGAACAAATTTTTCCGAAGCGAGCGATTTGGGAACGAAAAAAGGGTCATACTGGGAAGGTAATTGTTTATAAATCAAATTCTAATGAATTGAGCGTAAAAATACGTCACACGGCACCTTTTACATCTCTTCAAAAATCCCCTCAGCAGGTTTCATATTTCTACTTTTAAAAATGTGTCTAAAATTGTATCGGAAAATTTCGAGCTGTTGAAGGTGGAAAAGAGTTTTTTCGAATACACCCTTAAGGGGAATAAAAATTTTGTTCATGTTAACAATAATTCATGTTATAAGTATCAGATCTTTGTATTCGTCTTGATAGGAGACTGTGAAAACAGTTCATCTTAAAAGTAATTCGCGTTAAGCGTGTTCATGTTAACGAGGTTTGACTGTATTTCCAAACATTTGGTAATAGTAACTTTTTCTACAACACATTTGTTTCAAAGTTAGTAAGGAGTGTTAACTTATTTTTCCCACGATGTTCATTTATAATACAGGGTGTTCAAGAAAAGACTCCCCAAATTTGAAATGGTATAACTTCGAAACAGTGAGAGAGAGATAGAAATATGAAACAAGTTGAATGTTAGACAGATAGGTCTGGAATTTCTTATACACCAATTTGAAAAAATAGTTAAAATATTGGATAATAGGCGGCAGCACAAGCACATGGAGCTTTACATGGTACTCAGAAGTACAGAAATTTCATTCGTGCGTCTGTTCCTTTGCTGACACGTGTATAAAAGTCTTGTCGTGGGATTACTTGAAAGCACTGTTTATTCTAAGAATCTCCAAACATTAGAACAGCATAACAATTCATCTGTGAGGTAAGTGCATCGATTTCAGAAGAAGTATTGAAACAAGTGATTTTGAACTTTACCTTTAGGTTACGTCATGTTGATGCTGAAAAAAGTAACCGTATCGAAACCATTGTAATGTGATTTTTGTCTCAGTTCAAACAGCTCACTTTCAGGAACTATTTCAAAGACACAGCTTTGTGATTGCAGCGCTCTCTCGTGTCTAGTATTGGAACTATATTTTTATATTGATGTATAAAAAATTCCAGACCTATCTGTCTAACATTCAACTTGTTTCACATTTCTATCTCCCACTGTTTCGAAATTATGTCATTTCGAAGTTGAGGAGTCCTTTCTTGAGCACCCTGTATATGGAACTATAGAAAGAGGAACTGATATATCATTCGGCAATGGTCACCACCGGCTTTCGCTGCTTCTGCGCTGCATTGTGGTTCACTTGAGTTGTCCGCCGCTACATCTAGTTACAGTACAGATCACTTCGTGATAGGTTGATAGGAATTTAATTATTTTTTAATTCCCCATTTTTCTATCTTGTCCTTCAAAATTAAGTAACTATGTGGCCCCCTTTTTTTAAGTTCTTAGAGTTAGGGTAGAACTTTTTCTGGGCCTGTTGGTACCTCTAATGTTGCTCTTGCCGCCTGGACCATTTTTTTAGTCTGTCAACGTACACTGTAAAAAAAATTCTGTAAAGTTACTAAACTTTTTCTAGGAAACTGCGATTCCAAAAACATTTCCTGTAACGATAACAGCAAAAATTCAAGATTCAGAACCGGTTACATGAGATTTTCCTGTAACCTTTACATGAAAAGTTCTTGGAATCCTAGTTTTCTAAAAAAAATTTAGTAACTTTACAGATTTTTTTTTACAGTGTATGTGATGATTTTCTAAAAATTTTAGAAAGTCATTGCGCCACTGGGGGTACATTTACCCCGGTGCTCCGATTCGGGAATGCTACAGCTTCACTCGAGTCTCCAAATTCTTAACATTTTAGAATGCATTATTTTTAAATCGTATCTTTATGTTTTTATTTCACTTTCGTTGGAGGTTTAACAGGGGTTGCGACTCACTGTAAGTACTTCTTAAGCACCAGCGTTGACTTGACTTGAACTGACATATCCTTAACCCTTTCCATTGTACTTATAAAAGAACACCTAATTTCAATTTTACTTGCACCAAGAATATTTAATTAAAATTTTCCTTTCATAACATACCTGAAAATAAGCAAGTTCATATTTTCTAGCAAATTTGTTTATAAAAGTTAATTATTTCAAATAAATTTACTCCGCGTCGGAAAGGGTTAAAATAGTGAAACTTAAACTGTAACTGCTTTCGTAGAAGGTTCATTACCATGGCAGCAATCTCCCATCAGTAAATTTATGTAGAAAATATCACTTTATTTAAACGCTGCATTAATAGTAAAATTTAAATCAAAAATAACATCAAAAACCGATATTAATTTTTACTGGTAAGAGTTTAATTTGGCGGTATTTGTTTCGCCACATTGTGACAAACAAAACAACTCGTCATCTGAGAATAACAAGATTCTACACTGAAAAAAAAAATCTGTAAAGGTACTACACTTTATCTAGGAAACTGGGATTCCAAGAACTTTTCCTGTAACGGTAACAACAAAAACTCAAGTTTTAGAATCGGTTACATGGATTTTTCCTGTTATCGTTACCTGAAAAGTTCTTGGAATCCCAGTTTCCTAGAAAATTTTTAGTACCTTTACAGATTTTTTTTACAGTGTATCTGTGTTTTTGAAAAAAAAAATGACTTTTCGGTATAGAAATGTTCTATTTGTATCTATGAAGACACTTCTGGATTAAAATAATGTCATAACATAATCGTTATACCACATGTAAATTATATATAACATCAGTTTGATGCAAAAACGCCTTCATTGATACAAATAAAACCTATTTATATCGGTAAGTCAATGTTTTCTAAAACACAGCTAGAACCTTATTAATCTCAGGTGCACTGTAAAAAAAATCTGTAAAGTTACTAAATTTTTTCTAGGAAACTGGGATTCCGAGAACATTTCATGTAACGGTAGCAGCAAAAACGCATGTAAAAGAAGAGGTTACAGGACTTTTCCTGTTGACGTTACATGAAAAATTCTTGGAATCCCAGTTTCCTAGAAAAAGTTTAGTAACTTTAAAGAATTTTTTTTACAGTGTGACGAACTTCCTGTGAATGTTAGTAAAAGAGTGTAATACCTGGGCAAACTGATACAATTAAAAAGAAATTGAATTTTTTTACCATATTTGTGAGAGAAATTTCCTATAAAGAAGGCGCTAAAATAAAACCAATTTTTCTATTTAAGCTTTGTGTACTGTAAAAAAATTCTGTAAAGTTACTAATCTTTTTCTAGGAAACTGGGATTCCAAAAACATTTCCTGTAACGATAACAGCAAAAATTCAAGATTCAGAACCAGTTACATGAGATTTTCCTGTAACCTTTACGTGAAAAGTTCTTGGAATCCTAGTTTCCCAGAAAAAGTTTAGTAACTTTACAGATTTTTTTTTACAGTGTGGTAGAAGTTTTCATATGCGGTAATTAGAAACTTTTTATCCGATTAAAATAACAGCAGTCATCTTATGACAATCTTCTCAGTTGCTTTTCTTGCACTTTTAGACAATGCACTATATTTCTCCTCCCTTTTTATTGATAACTCCATTGTATAATGTATTATAACGATATCAATATTCCAGCCCTGTTTCCTTATGCATATGTAGTTCAAATTGTGTTTTACTACAAACTAATCGCGTAAAACGAAATCCGACTTTTAAATTTGCAGACTGTATTACTTTGAAAACATACAGGAACATAACAGGAAAATAAGATTGAAACAAGACTAGCATTTTAAAATCGGAAATGAAAATTGGAGGTACAAAATTATTCACATTTTTCGTAGAATTTGAATTAAATATTTTTGTGCTGCAAGAAAGGGAACATTATCTGGCCACGAAGAAGCCATAAAAATGCGCGGGTCACTGAGATCTTTTTCATGGGAAATTTGACTGCGCTTTTTAATGTCTTTTATCGGTTTAAGTTAGGAATTACAGTAAAGCACCTGGAAAGCATGCCGAGAGAATAAATCAAATCTCCTATCTTAAAATATTCACAATATCTGCATTATATCTTTTTGTGAAACATCTAGTAGAGAGCCAATATTGAACACAGTGTTTAAATTGGAATTTATTGCGTTGATATTTATATTCATTGGAAATATTTCCAATTAAATGCCAATATTGCCAAAATGTTTGAATATTAATCATTTATACAAAAATTACGCTATCATAGAAAAATTGGCTTTACAATAGAAATATTTACAAATAAACGTCACTATTACAGAAATGCTAGTTTTGAATTGAAAATAGTTGAAATGAAACATCAATATTGAAGAAATATTGACTTCATGTTGAAGTTATTGTTTATATGTTTTATGATATGTTTTATGAATTCCGTTTTGCTAGTATTGATGTAAAATTACATTTAGTTTAGAATTATTTACAATGAAACGCAAATATTACATAAATAATTGCTGCACACTGAAAATATTCACAACAAAATTATATCTTACGAATCATGTTGCGGCAGCATTGGTGGAATATTGTCTAAATATAAACATCTTCGCGGCTGACGATGTTGTGTCAACATTGCTTACAGAAAGTGAATAAAAACAATATTATCTCTATATTTTTTTGCTACTTAAACGTAAGACAATTTTATCATAAGATTACATTTACTTTGGAATTATTTACAATAAAACGCAAATATTACATAAATAATTGTTGTATACTGAAGATATTGGCAACAAAATTATAATTTCGAATCATGTTGCGGCACGTTGGTGTAACATTGTCTAAATATAAAGATCTTCGTGGCTGGAGATGTTGTGTCAACTTTGCCTACAGAAATTGGATAAACACAATATTATCCCTATACTATTTTGCTACTTAAGAGACAATTTTATCATAAGATTAAATTAAATTTGGAATTATTTACAATCAAACACAAATATTACGTAAATAATGTATACTGAAAATATTTGCAACAAAATTATATCTTAAGAATTATGTCGTGGCAGAGTTGATAGAATATTGTCTAAGTTTAAACTTCGTGACAGGCGATGTTTGCGTCATTATTGGCACACAGAAAGTAAATTAAAAACAATATTCAATATATTGTTTTTCTGCTAAAGAGACAATTCTATCATAAGATGAAATTTGCTTAGAAACTTTACGCTTCAGTGTTAAGTATAACATATGTAACGAATAAAGAAAAAACGGTTCAAATAGTTAATGAAGACATTTTGTTTGTACAACAAAATCTTCATAATTCTCATATATTTTGTTATCCGGAAAGATTTTCGGCAGGTGACATATTGGCAGGTTTGAATAGAGCAGAACGATTGAAAATAAATAACATATTACCCATCGTTAAAGACAGTGCTTTATTGTTTTGCTATTAAAGAGACAATTCTATTATAAGATTAAATTTGCTTAGGAACTTTACGCTTCATTGTTACGATTAACATATGTGACGAATAAACAAAAAACTGTTCAAATAGTTAAAGACGGTGCTTTATTGTTTTGTTACTAAAGCGACAATTCTATCATAAGATTAAATTTGCTTAGAAACTTTACGCTTCATTGTTAAGATTAACATATGTGACGAATAAACAAAAACTGTTCAAATAGTTAAGGAAGACATTTTGTTTGTACAACAAAATCTTCATAATTCTCATATATTTTGTTGTCCGGAAAGATTTTTGGCAGGTGGCATATGGGCAGGTTTGAATATAGCACACTGTAAAAAAAAATCTGTAAAGGTACTAAACATTTTCTAGGAAACTGGGATTCCAAGAAATTTTCATGTAACGATAACAGGAAAAATCCATGTAACCGATTCTAAAACTTGAGTTTTTGTTGTTACCGTTACAGGAAAAGTTCTTGGAATCCCAGTTTCCTCGATAAAGTGTAGTACCTTTACAGATTTTTTTTTACAGTGCAGAACGATTGAACAAAAACATACTTACACATCGTTGAAGACGGTGCTTTTGACATATTTTGAAAAAAAAAAAAGAAAGATATGTTAATTTTTGTCAGTTTTATACGCCTTTGAATATAGAAGACAACAAAGTGCATTTTAGGCATTTAATGCTTTTATTTAAAAGGAAAGTACACAAAAGACTAATTAAAGAGAGTATTCAGTAATTGAACAAAAACCTTCAGAAATAGCGAATGCGATGAGAGTAATGTTTTATCCAGGCAATGCGCGATCTCATGTACCTTTCAAAGCTTGACAAAAGTTATTGGAGTTAGCTTTGAATATTGTACCCCATCCACCATATTCGCCAGATCTCTTCATTCTTTACTTTTCACTTATTTCGATCATCGCAAAATTCCTTTAAGTAAAAAACTTTAACTCTTGGGTCAGGATAAAAAATCACGAAGAAATCTATTTCTCTGAAAAACCGGAGAGATTCAGGAAAGACAGAATTTTCAAGCACCAGAAAGATGGTGAAAAGTTGTAAAGCAGAATAATACCTATATAATTTAATAAATGTATAGTGAAAGTCAAATCTTCTGTGTTTAAATTTTCCTGCAAAATCGGCACGAACTTTCTAGAAAACTCAATAACTTCTATTACGATCAGGGCTGCGGGATCGAAATCGTGACATTTTTGAACAAAAGAGTTGGAGTCGGAGTCGCTAAAAAACAAGCTGATTCTGACTCCGACTCCGACTCCAATTTTATTTGTTTGACACTTTGAAGTGAAATTAAGCCAATTATATGTAATTTTTAATCATAAAAGGGATTCTTGTTGTTATTTTTTTTATTATATCGAGCTACCCAATTTAAAGATTCCCAATATATAATAAGGCAGATACAGTAGATGAAAACTGTTTCTAATTAAAAATTGCTGTAGATTTATTTCTAAACTAGTAAAATTTCCATCGAAATTTTTGTTCTCTGGAGGATAAGAATTGACACCGAAATTGAAAAGACTTTTGACTTTTCAAGCCCACGGATCCTGAGTAGTAAAATTTCTGTTTTATTTTCTTCTTTGAATTGCGAAAGTTGGATTTTTCGGGTTTTGTGGGACGTAAAATTAAAAAATATATATATTAAAACGGAAAATATATTTTTTTCTTTTAAAGCCTGAATTGAATTAATACCGAAATAGTGAAATGTTCGCCTTATTTTCCTTGAGTTGCCTCATAATTTTAACCAAGAACAATACTAGTACACAGTAAAAAAAATTCTGTAAAGTTACTAAACTTTTTCTAGGAAACTGGGATTCCAAAAACATTTCCTGTAACGATAACAGCAAAAATTCAAGATTCAAAACCGGTTACATGAGATTTTCCTGTAACCTTTACATGAAAAGTTCTTGGAATCCTAGTTTCCTAGAAAAAGTTTAGTAACTTTACAGATTTTTTTTACAGTGTATATTAGTCAGTTTAGAGTCGGAGTTGGAATCGCAGTCGTTAAAATTTCCGGAGTCAGAGTCAGTTTCGGAGTCAGCCATTTTCACCTCCGACTCCGCAGCTCTGGTTATGATCAACCCTTGCACTTACAAACCTATTAAAACATAAGGCATCATCTAAACTGTATTATTTTAAGCAACATTAGTGTTATAAACTTTTGTGACGTAAAATTATTTAAATACAAAATATATTGTTTATACAATAAAAATAACATTGAAATAAAGATTTATAAGAGTATATTTTGCTAGAAAAGGAAAAAACTCGTTTTTTTTTTTTTTTTTTTTTTTTTTTTTAGATATGTGAGTTTAAGGTGATTTTACACTGTAAAAAATAATTTGTAAAGTTACTAAGACTTTTCTAGTAGATTTCTATTCGAACAATACTTCATGTAACGGTAACAGCAAGAACTCATGTAACCTTCCTCGTTTACATGCGTTTTTGCTGTTACCTTTACATAAAAAGTTCTTGGAATACAAATCTACTAGAAAATTCTTAGTAACTTTACAGATTATTTTTTACTGTGTATGCATAGAAAGTTAAGAAATACAGTAGACTCGCGATTTAACGACCTTTAAGGGATATCGGCAAAGAGGGCATTAAATCGAATAATTGTTAAATAAAATGTTGCTAATTACTTGTTTATTTTAACCCTTGCGCGCAGTGGTATATCTATGAAACCACTTAATTTTAATTCCCAAACGCCACACTGGCACCGGAATTTTGGTAAAAAAATTACGGATTGTTGAATGCTTGAAACATAGCTTTTTCTTATTTACAAATAAAGTTGTTTTCAAATATCGGTGTCAGTCATTAATTTCAACACTTAAGCAATGAATTTGCTCTGCGCCGCAAAGAGTTAATGCATTTCAAAAATACCTAGCATTCAAATATAGAAAAACTACAGTTTTATGAGTCAAAAAATGATTAAAAATTATGTAATAATTTTACAAGACACAATTTAAACATTTTTCAAAATAAGAAAACGACTTATACTAATTAACATTTTTGAATAATCATGTTATGTATTTTTGCTTTAAATGGCAGTTGGAAACTTTTAAAACTAAGTAAAAGTTCTTGGAATCCCAGTTTCCTAGAAAAGGTTTAGTACCTTTACAGATTTTTTTTTTACAGTGTACAAAATATCATATTGCAGTCTTAAACTAAGCCTAACTTAATATGCACACAAAAGCAATTTCCTTAATTTTGACACTTCTGTCCTCTTTCAAATTATTTATTAGAGGACTGAATCTCCGAAGCAGATATCAATGCCATAGATGACTTGAAGCCAAAGGATACAGTGATATTTATTCTAAATCTATTAAAATTGCATCAACTCACTTGGAATATGTTTGAAAATGTTAAACAACTGAGTTACTTAAGCTGTTTCAGATGTAACATACGTGAACAATGTCAACATCACCGCTCAGAATCATCATTTGAAGACTTATCTCATTGTTTTAAGGATATGCCCAATGATTACAAAGATACTGAAGTATCAACTCCTGGTTCTGAAAGTGAACATATTTGGGGTACACGAGATTTCGGTCCCGCCGTTTCGGTCACGAGACATTTCGGTCCCGAGACATTTCGGGCCCGAGACAATTCGGTCCCGAGACATTTCGGTCCCGAGACAATTCGGTCCGTGGCCATTTCGGTCCCCAGCAACTTTGGTCCCTTGCTATTTTGGTCAGGGGCCTCGCTAGGGGGGGGAAGGGGGAGAGGCTCCCCCCCCAAACGTTTGTACAAGCCGTTACAGTTGGAAAATTTACAAACTGAACTGGCAAATCAATTCAAAACTTTATTAAAAAACTATAATGGACTTTCTGATAGATTTGACGAAAGTTACCAATAAAATTAGAAATATTATTAAGCTTTTTACGAATAAAAACTACATTACATTTTCTAACTGTGATAACTTGGTAAAATAATAAAACTGATTGGTAAACGCTAAAAACTATTTATGTTTTTGAGTTTCACTGATTTGGCAAATACTGAATTTTGACTTGGCAATTTAAGGCTTTTTCCCCCACCAATAAAAAGTCTTCAAGAGGTCCCTGATTTCGGCCCTTAGTCCTTTCAGTCTCTTGTTATTTCTTTACTCGCTATCTTATAAGTCGGATTCTAATTGTTGAGGATTTGCCAAATGGTATAAGTTCAATATTATTCGGGACTTTAATTTTTTTTTAAATTCTCCCCATCAAGTTTTATAGAAAGTTGAATATAAGAGTCCGTTAAATTTAAACTTTTATAACTCGTGACAATGTAATCACAGCGAGCTGAAAATTTTGTTTGGTTAAACAATGTGATATAAATGTAGGGGATATTGTCTTTTGCTTTTAGTAGTATTATTATTTATCAGAATAAATATTTTAAATTTTATTATTAATTATTAGTATCAGTATTTTATATAAACTTCTATAAACTATATAAACTAAAAAGTATTTTACATAAATTGCCATAAATATTTTCTTTGGCTGTTTACGTACATATTTTAGAACCTTTAAATTAGCATTAATTAAATAATAAAAAAACTGTGCTTATTTTTTCCCCTTCCAAGTAGTTTGATAATAGATGAATTAATAATTCAATTAGACATTTATAAATCATAATATATACATATTTCTTCAAATCACCCATCTACACCCTGTCCTTTGATAATTCAGAAATGAGAAATATTTATTGAAGGAAAATTTAATTTTTTATTATTATTTTTACAATACAAAGTTGCATCTTATAAATTTGTTTTCATAAGTTACTTTCCATTATTAACATTGCGAAAGCAATAGTGATTTCGTAACTGGGCATACTGTGAAAAAAATTTGTTTTTAGAAATTTGCCTCCGCCACTTAAAAAAAAAAAAAAAAAAAAAAAAAAAAAAAAAAAATTACATTAATAGTATTTATTGATTGCATTTTTAACAGTTTTCTCACGCCATGAAGACAGTATTTGTAAGTTAATTTTATTGAAACTGGGCCAATTTCATTCTAATAAGATGATTAATTTTTATTTTTATTTACATAAAATTTATGTAATAATATTTTAAAATATAATAATATAAATACTAAATATAAGTATAATAATATAAATATTATATATAAAATATAATATATAATTTAATAAAATATATTAAAATGCAATATAATAATATTTTAAATAATTTCATTTTCAATTTTTAAGTGACAAAACTAAGGTTTTATTTATTTATTTATTTTTATTACCTTTTCGCTTTTACTTTCCCGGGAAAAAAAATTATTCTTATTTTATTTTTATTTTTAACCATACTAATTGTTTTAAATTTCTGTAGCTTTAAATATACAATAAATAAACAAATAAAAAAGATAAATTTCAGTTTAGAACTACTTGGAAATATAATGATATATTGAATATAAAATGGATTATGGATTGAGTTTATTTTAAAATAAAATTCATCATGTAAATTAATCATGTTATTAAAAATAAATATATTTAATAAAATATTAATTTGATTTTTATATTAAAATTACTAACTGTTTTGAGAATTAGGATTACTAATTATCATTGGGATTACCAATTATGATTAGGATTTTAACAAAATTTGATTAACAAAATTTGTGAAAATTAAAATATTTTGGATAACAACTATACGTGTGTGCGGTTTTATAATCGCATTATACTAAAATTTTATTGCCTTCTTTTTAAAAACTCTGCAATGTTCCCTTTAAAATTATGTCTTATTTCACAAAATTTCAGTTTGCAGGAGAAGGGACCGAAATGGCTAGGGACCGAAATGTCTTGGGACCGAAACGGCTAGGGACCGAAATATCTCGGGACCGGAATGGCTAAGGACCGAAGTGTCTCGGGACCGAAACGACAGGACCGAAATGGCGCGACCGAAACGTCCTGCTTCTCATATTTGTGTAGGAACTTGGGTTGCAGCTGTATATGATGAAAATTGGTTTCCTGGTGAATTTTAAATTTTTACTTAGAATTAAATTATTTTTTAAATTTTTATCACATATTTTATTTTTTATATTACTTATTACAATATTTGTTTTTAACAGGCATAGTTGAAAAAATAAATGATCACATCCTTAAAATAAACTTTATGTTCAGGAATGGAAGCCGATTCTATTGGCCAAATACACCAGATATCTAGGATGTCCCAAAGAATGAAATTTTGTGTGCTATTGATATTCTCCCTCAACCAGTTACTTCAAGATATTTTACTATAGACAAATTATATGATATAAATTTTTAAACGAGCAATGTTTCTCGTACTTAAACACTTTTTTTCTACCAAAACTTTTGTACAAATAAATTCACTTATTTACTCATTATCTTATTATTGGTTATTTTTTTTCTAAAAGATTATTCAAATTTTTAAATTATAGTAAAAATAATCGATGTTAAATAATTTATAAATGTTAAAATATTCAAAATTGAAGAGTTTTGAAAGTATGCCACTTCTGTCCATGTAAATATCACTCCTTCCTCTTATTCGTAAAACTTCAGATTTATCACAGATGATATATTAAAAATTATATTTTTTACTATAAAAAAGATGCACTTTAATAAAATACACATATTTTTCAATTAAATTTTATTAAAATCCAGGTTTATAAAGTCAGCATCTATCTTGGGGACAGTAATGACATTGATTATCAAATTAATTTATAAAATAATTTTTTTTAATATATAGTGCTTAAAATTTATGCCGGAATGTATTATATTACTCAGTAACCTATGCTGTATCTAATTATTAAAAAACATTGGTTAAAATTTAACTTTTATTTTTCACTAAACCAATGAGTAAAATTGTCCACTTATTGGAGAATCACCCATATAAAAAACCGTCAATTTCTTTGTCGTACGAATTATCTGGAATGTCCAATCAGGATTGTGAAAAGTGCAAGTAAGATCATATTTTGAAAATGTTTTCTCAGTTTTCAACTTATCGTCCATGCCAACATAATCTTCAAATGTGAGATTTTCCAGCGATACAACATGTTTTTGTAATGCTTATGTTTGCATATTAGATCATTGGAAACTTCAGTTGCGGTGTTCGGTTTTTTCAACCCTTGGGTAGCAGGTTCAAATTCAAAAGCTTGGTTTTTTATACATCCGGCGAGATAGAAGCAAAACTGTGTCCCAAGATATCGCTTGTCGAGCATCCTTTAATGCATGAATAGCTACTAAGAATTCGTTTTATGAATCTTCTTTACTTCTAAATTCATTAGAATACCACTGATTAGTTTCACCGATACTTCGTTTTAAACATTGAATAACATTTGATGCTGTAAAATGTATGTAATATTTTTGAAATAAAAACTATATCTTTAATGATTATAGATTTTTAATATCTGGCGGATGTGAAAATGTCGCTAAATCAAGATCCAGATTTTTTGCGGGTCGTTAAAATGAGAAAAAAAATATTGTGATTATTGAAAAATTATCGGAACCTCATACAATGGTCGTTAAATCACGAAGGGTCACAACATCGGGGGGGGGGGGTGTCATAAAATCGCAAGTCTACTGTATAAAACAAAATTGAATAAAAGCCGAATAAAAAGAATTTTTCGTATGTTTGTTTTATGTCTATTGGAAAAATACACGTTTTACACGATTGAATACAGAACTATACTGTATGAGCATTTCTTAATGATTTTTTTAGTACTGTAAAAACTCCCATTCCTGAAATGAAACATTTTTACTTATTTTTAACATTTAAAAAAATTATTGAAGCTTAAAAAAATTAATATATATATATATATATATATATATATATATATATATATAGTTATAAAACAAAAAGTTTAAAAAAAAAGTACTTGCGTTTATGCTATTTTGTATCATTTGGTAAAAGCTTTTCCCCGTATCAATAAAAATAGATAATGTGCGAATTTTTATACATTAACATGACAAACATTCTATAATAAATTTAATACTGTCGTTAAGGCCTTGTTCAACATATATTGCTTTCTAATAGTTATTCTTTTATCTCCCTAGAGTAGGTTTCATGTTTCTTACAAGCAGATGCAAGGTTTTCAAGGCCATACATATAGTAATTTTTATCAAAAATGATTAATGATGAAAATTTCAACAGCAGCTGCTTGTGGTTTAAGTCAAGCCTTGAATGCTTGATGTGATTATTATTTTTTTCTTACTGTGTTTATCATCTTCCGGTAAATAATAAAGGTAAAAGAAAGTCAAGATCAAATGTTATATTCCACTGAAACTTTCTCATGAAATTCTGCATTCATAATTATAAATCCTCTTCTTTATAGTGCGATGACCTGCTTCGAATTAAAGTAATACATATTTTTTTCGTTTTGAAGGAGCTGATGCGAGGCATAGTACATTCATAATAGATTTAATTTTGTATATGTATGATTTAAAAGTTATAGATTTAAAATTATGGTTAAATATGTTTACAGTTTTATACTATCATTAAAGGTCTTATTTATACACTTTAAATGTATTCTGGAAACAAAATGTGTTATTTATATATTTTATTTACTCCCCTGTGATTAAGATTTATAAATAATTTTTAATTTGTAAAATGCCTTTATATTTAATGCATTTTATCTACATCATTAATGTTCCATAATTACATACACTAGTAAAACCATGCATACATCTATTTCAGTGATACACAACCTTTTTACCAGAAAATCGTTTGCCACCGGAATATTTGAAAAGTGTTGTTTCTTTTCTTTAATAGCAAAGTTTCTGTCATTACTATAAGCAAAATTATTCTGCATAAGAATTGTGGTATTATTGTGGCCCGCGGGCCAAAGGTTGTGCACCTCTGATCTATTTTATATGCAACATAGCTCTCTTTTAATAATCATTGTAAACAGAATTTTTATGACGTAATTTTCAATATTTTCATATTTTTAGCATGTAATAATTTATTTCTAATGTTTTTAATATCACATGCAAATACATTTTTGACCTTAAGGAAATATTATTCTTTGTGCTGTTTTTACAATTGGCAACAATTTGAAATGATAACTTTTTCAAGAAAATGAAAAAAAATATCTCTTCAAATAATGAAAATTTGATTTAAATAAACAAGAAATTATTATTAATTTCATATTAATTAGCGGAGGTGACAGAGCTATGTTCGGTCAAAATTAACTTTCTATTCAACTCGATACAATATTCTCACTGCATTATTCCATCTGTATTATTCCTATAAAATATTTTTTTATAACAGTATTATTTACAGAAACAATCAATATGATAATTATGCATATACGCACATGTTTATGGATTTTACATTATTTAGACATTTACACCGAAAGGATAGCAAACCAAATCACATTTTTAGCTCAGCTCTGATTGGTTTAACCAAGCATCTCGATTCCCATTAAAAATGTATAAAAAATTTCTTTACATTCTGAAAGCCCCCTTTTTTTCCTAATATAGCCAAATTTTGCGACATTCTTTCATTTATATACTTAGCGCCACACATACTTAGCGTCAGATATGTGTTTTTGCATTCGTAAACTTAGCGAAGGAAAAGGGGTGCTGGACATATCGTTAACTAAAGAAGAAGTATGTTTATGAATATTGTAAGCTTCGTAAAAATTTAAATCCAAAACTAAACTACATTTCTAAATCAATTTAGTTTCTTTATAAATGAAAGTGATGGCTGAAATTCCAACAATGTTTAGCTATTGTAGATTTCTCATATTCCTGCTTCAAAACTTAATTCTGATGTTCTTGAATCTAAATCTAAGTGCACGTTTCGTCAGCTCAATGTAAAAGAGGCTACATTGACAAAAAATTCTGTAAATGCTCCAGTTATCGTCAATTTTCGAGAAATTAGTGTATTGACTTTAGGAAAATAAGGCAATGCAACAACATTTTATAAATATTTTATTTACTGAAGCAGAATTTAATTGTGAAATTACACTCTAAAAGTAGAAAGAGTGAAAAGCTCACTTTTTGGAAGAGTAAGAGGCATTTTCACTCTTTCTGGAGTGACTTTTGTAAAAATACACTTCTAAAGGAGTGGAATTTTTTACTCTATAAAAAGGAGTTAATTATCTCACTCTATAATCGAGAGTAAGAGAGTCACTTCACTGTTGAGAGTGACTGTCTCACTCCGTTATTGAGAGTGAGAGAGTCATTCCAATGATGAAATTGAAATCCTGGCATTATAAGCTTTTAAAAACTCCCATTCATTCTTGAACCAATATATCGAGTAAAATAATAAAACTCAGCAAAATTTGACACTTTTTAGCAGGAACGGGCTAAAAGAAAATGGCACAAGGGACAAAGTTTCAATTTGGCGCCCCTCCCCCTCCCTCTTCCCCATCTTCTTTTTGTGGCAGGTTTCATAAAATTTAAAAGTTCGAAAACATAATTAAATTCCATTGAATAGATATTTCATGTTTACTTCACTATTTTAAAAGATATAATTTTAACAATTAAATAATATAAGATAAAATTTTGCTTACATTTTGGCAAAGGGTATTTGGAAACAGATGTGGATTAAATGTATCTACAGTAAATTATAACAGTTTGTAATTAACCCGTTTTGGATCCCAAGAAAAGAGTCTTATACTATTTTTAGAATGTATGTTTTTGTCTCAAAAAAACTTCCCAATATACACATATGTATTTCTTTTTCAAGAAAAGAAGAAACAAAGCAGGTTAGTAGTATAGATTTTGAAACTATAACCTATATATTTTGAAACCCCCATTTTCTGTTCCCGAGGCGATTGCCCCCTTCGCCCTCCCCCACACACTTAACACGGCCCTGCATATTAGTTTTCAAAACTACATTTCATAATTTAACCTTGAAAATTAAACCGATTTGATATTAAACCGTATTTTTTTAAAAGAGAAAATCATCACTCCTAAAAGAGTGACTTATGACGTAGTGAGAAAGTTACGTATGCATTACGTAATCATCAACTAATCAGGAGAGTCTTGTATTTCTACGACACTTTGTTTTAGATATGAGATAACAGTCCGCCATTTTAAAATCTCCTCTCCAGTGGTGACCATTTCCCCCCAAACCCAATGACGCAAATCTCCCCCCCCAAAAAAAATCTTCATATTTTAACATTGCCCCCCCCCCCTAAACAGAATATTAATTGTAAAATATATTCTACTTATAATCTACTGCACATTCAAAAGATAGCGAGTTGAGCATAGCGGAATGAGTTCTTATTGCCCTTATCTAGAATTTAAAGAAAGAAAACATAGGATTATTTCTGGAAATTAAATGTTGAAAAAATTTAGAAGTGATATTAAAAAAATCAAGATTTTTTTAACAATAAAAAAAGGAAATATTAAATTTAAAAATTCCCCCCGAAATCTAAATTGTATGACGCGTCTTGCGTCACCAAACCCCTCTCTGGGCACCCCTGCTCCTCTCCGTTTCCTGGGTCCACATATGTGGACGTTCATATCAGCGTTGTGATCTTAAAAAAATACAGAGAATATTGTATAAGCAGAAGTTATAGGTTATCTTCATGAACGTTCATGGATAGGATATAGACTAAAGCTTTATTTGAGAAACACAGGGTATACAGAGTTTCTTAAAAAAATCCAGAAAGTACACGGCTTGTACCCTCGGATACTCTCCTCTAAATTGTTGGATATTTTATTACATGGATTGTTATTGAAACTTAACGGTAAGTCATACTTAATTTTAACTTTTTATTCTAGTACGAATCAATGTCATGACCTTCATTTAAATAATTATGTTATATAGGAAAAAATAGATTAAATAGATATTTAGAAGCACTATTATAGTTATTCTAAACAATGATGTTGTTTTTTAAAACATCTGACTGTCGTCACATGAAAACTAGCTAAAAGGGCTGATACAAAGCTCATTCACAGTAAATGTAAACATTAATTTCAGTTACTTAAAAGATTAAATTAATTTCTGCTGTGTAGATTTTTTTACTGTTTTCAGATCACTAAACTTTAGTTTGGAATTAAATAATATTCGATTGTAATGATATTACGAAATGCTTTCAGTTTGAATATTAGCATTATTTTACGAAAATATGTATGGATTAATACAGTTGTGATAATTTTGAAAGGTATTTCTTTATCGCTAATAATGTTTTAAATTATCATTTAAAATCATAAATCTTTATACTAATATTTTCAGATTTAAGATTTGCCAACTTAAAAAAAATAATAGGAATTTCTTCTATCATATTGCAAGTTTCTTCAGAAATTGCTAAACCTAATAATGTATTTAATTCATTGATTGTGGTATGCTGTAGTTGAATAATCCTTCTATAGTAAAAAAAAACTAGCCTTAAAAGGAATGACTCCTGGAATGATGCTGATGTGGAAGATTTCCGGAACTAACGAATCCGGGTTGTCCACTCCTTCCATGAGTCGAATAGACCAATCAGGAAAGGGCTCCGTCTATGCATCGCCGTATGGGTTACCATAAAGAGAGAAAAGGTTACCATCGCCAACAATCGCCAAGTTTGTCGCCAACTTGGCGATATATCGCCAAATTTGGCGACCAAAATTAGTTGTCAAAAGTGACGCCAACTTGGCGATAACTGTAATATTTCGCCAAATTTTTAATTTCTTTTCAACACCAGTCGTTTGATACATCATTTGTGAGGTTTGCAAGTGCTTATTCATATAATGGATGTCTTGTGTGTTATCCCCCATTCTGCTCCCCAGGGGGGACACATTTTTAATTTCTTTACAACACCAGTCGTGTTACACAAGATTTGAAAGGTCTGCAACTGCTTATTCATATTATGGATGTCTTGTGTGTCACCCCCACACTCTGCTCTCCCCAGGGGGGTCACATTTTTAATTTCTTTACAACACCAGTTGTGTGACACATCATTTGAAAGGTCTGCAACTGCTTATTCATATTATGGATGTGTTGTGTGTCATCCCCCACTCTGCCCCCCAGGGGGGCATATTTTTAATTTCTTTACAACATCAATTGTGTGGCACATCATTTGAGAGGTCTGCAACTGCTTATTCATATTATGGATATCTTGTGTGTAACCCCCCCCCCCTCTGCCCTCAGAGGGGGCGCATTTTGTAATTTCTTTACAACACCAGTCGTGTGATACATCATTTGAGAGGTCTGCAGCTGCTTATTCATATTATGGATGTCTTTTGTGTCGCCTCCCACTCTGCCTCCCAGGGGGGCACATTTTTAATTTCTTTACAACACCAGTCGTGTGACACATCATTTGAAAGGTCTGCAACTGCTTATTCATACCATGGGATATTGGCGAGCTCAGCAAGCAGGGGTAGCCAATAATTTGGAATCGCGAAGCGATTACGCGGGGGGTTGGCGAGCATAGCGAGCAGGGGGGCGGGGCCCCCCTAGTACAACTATAAAAAACTAATTATATTTTTAATGTTTTTCAAATTTTTTCCTATAGAACATACGAAATTTTTAGCTGATAGTAATAAAATTCAATACATAACTAGAAAAAAAATTATAATTAAATATGGCTTAATTTTCTCCGAGAGTAGTTTTGTGTGTATGTGTGTGTGTGTGTGGGGGGGGAGATTATGAATTCCGGTGAGAAATTACTCTTTTTTTACCGTTGGATATAGAAAATCTCAAATGTTTCGGGGAGGGGCAGTAAAACAAGATTTAAGTTTGAAATAAATTATTTTAGTTAATTTCTGTTGGTAATATAATTTAATTCATATGTAACTTTAAATAACTTTTCCCTTAATATTTCAATTAATGTTACAAACTATGAATTAAATAAATATTGTCTATAACATATTTTTTACAATGCCCATAAAATACCCATAAACTAACATAAAAAAAATAATTCGCTTGCAAAAAAATAAATAAATAAATGAATAAATAAACATTCACTCCTACGAAACAGTGACTACTCACTCCTATGAAAAAGTAACCACTCTTTTCTTCGAAAGAGTAACTATTCACTCCTACCAGGGGTGAAAAAACGCACTCCTTTAGTAAAAGTGAATAGTCACTCCTCCGAAAAAGTGATTATTAACCCCTGTTTAGAGTGACTATTCACTTCTCAGGAGTGAGTATTCACTCTTTGAAAGAGTCAAGAATTCCACTTTTGTTCAAAGTACATACTCACTCTAAAGAGGTTGGGCATATTTCGAGTCTGCGATAGAGTGACTATTCACTCCGGAGGAGTGAATAGTCACTCTTTTTTATTTAGAGTGTAGCTATTAAAGCAATCGCCATCGATTGTGGATTTAGTTTGAATATGATTAATCGTATGTTATCTAAGCCTCCGACAATCAATGTGAAAATGTGAATTTAAAATGGAAATAAAACGTTAGAGAATAAGTCAAACTGAAAAAAAAAAAAAAAAAAAAAAATAATAATAATTGTACTCTGCAAGTCGGGAACTTCTAATGGATCAAATAATCTAAAAATGATTAAATTCCTATGTGTAGTTTTTTCTCCTACAAAACTTTTTTAATGGAACGATCTTGACCAACTTTAGCATTAAATATCTCTTATTACTAAGCAAAAACCATGCTTTGTTTGGATTTGTGAAGCATTATTTTATAAGATAAATATTTAAAAATAAAATTATTATTATTATTATTATTATTATTATTATTATTATTATTATTATTATTATTATTATTATTATTATTATTATTATTATTATTATTATTATTATTAATATTATTAATATTATTATTATTATTTTAAATCAACGAAAGTTAAGCTTTTCAGTATTTCCAGTTGTTGACTTGGATCCATATTATTAGCTACAGAAAAAAATTTTAGTTCATTATTTAACATACATTTATGTCAAGTTTTTCAAAGTCTGTATCAGATTGAATAGGCATATGAAACCAACGACGATGAAAATTATAATTTTACATTTTTTGTGCATCTTTGAAATTTAACGCATAATTCCAAGCACACGCATTTTCCATCAGAAGAGATTCGTCCTATCATTGTTTATTACGCTGCTATCTAGACTCTTGCATTAAAGCTAAATCATTTTCGATTTCTTTTCGACCAGTAAGTAGTATGTTTTATCGACATTTTTTTATAATCGAACTATTACGTTACATAAATTGTTTTTAAACGGCAAACATATTAAAAATAATGCTAATAGTAATTACTTCTTAATAGTTGAATATGTTTCACTTCGTTCAGTTTTCAGTCTTCGAATTCGAACACTTTATATGACGAATTTAACAATTAATATTATTTGTTTATAATTATTTTGTTGCCACTTTAAAAAAATCACAGTTTAATTATTTAAAATTCGTAAGTATCGTCTGGGTAAATGATTTCACATAGGGCATGTTCGGCGAAACTTACCGAAGTGACAATGTTACCGACCTATTTTAGGGCAGTACGAAAGCGAATTGTGGCACCAATGAAAACTATCCTGTTGAATTGTAGCTGACGTCACAATTCACTTGGATTTTCATTTCGTACTGCCCTACAATCGGTCGGTAACACTGGTCGCTTCTGTAAGTGACTGGTAAGTTGCTCTGAACATGCTCATGATAAAAATAATTTGTGTATGTGAATTCTTAACACTGAAAAGTACTTGATTCAATGTAAGTAGTAGAATTTTCACAAATTTTAATTCATTAAAAATATGCTATAATTTTCATATAATAAGGTATTTTAAAAATTTCATAAAATATATCGCGAAACTTCTACATGATTAAAAGGAATGAGTATCAAAATATTTGCCCCATTTCCAACCAACCTTAATAAAGCATTCTATTAAAATGTATATTTTTCTTTCAAATAACATACATTTTAATACAAGAAAATTTAATGTTCTTTTACGGTTTGATGTACAAGTTCTGTAGTTATTTTCAATATTTAAACTATTTCGTCTTCGTAAAATGCAGATATATAGATTCCTTTCCTTATATACATATATATATATTTAATAAGAAATTTTAATACAACGATAATATTTCATTTACTTAATTATTCATGACTTTATTCATTTTTACTGACTCAATGATTTTTATTTACTGCAAGAAATAATCAGGTTTCATTATCGTTTACGAAACTGAATTCGCATAATGGAAAAATATATTAAACAAAATAATAAAAAAATGTTTTTTTTTTTAATTATTTGATAAGAAACTAATATTGTCAGAATCTGCAGATCATATTTTATTTTTATAAAAACCAAAAATATTTCTTTCTTTAGTTAAATTTAAAAAGCAGTTTTTGAGATAATTTGGCGGAATAATGAAAATATATTTTAACCGTTTAATTAATCATGATTAATTACCAACTCCATGATTTACTATTTCTTCTGAAAATATACATTATTCAATTTTTTATGCACAAAATGGAAAAACATGTAAATTAAATTAATTAAAATAATAATTTTTTACGGTTATTCTGTAAATAATAATAATAATAATAATATTGTGCAAATCTAAAGATCATAATTTATTTTTATGTTTAATTCCAAGTCAAAATACTGAATAGTTTTTTTTAATTATTATTAAGAATGTAAGAAAAAATGTAATTTGTGTAGCTTAGTAGAGGTTGCGCTTCGCTCATCCTAATAATTATTTGATTTAAAAACTGTTTGCATCGACGTATTTATCAAACTTTTCTCTATAATACATCTGTGTGTGTGCATTAGTTAACTTAATATTAACGAAAAAAGACCCCTCTGGTCACAAAAAGTGTACACAATGTCAGCGGCGATGATAGCGTTAGTAATTTTTTTTTCTTTTAGAATCGAGAGACAAAAGCATGACCTCTCATTAATAGAAAGAATTTTTATACAGCTAGTATTTTTATACAACTAGTATTTTTATTAAAGCTAGTTCATGTTCAAGTTATTTACAACAAAAATATTGGAATAAATGTTGTTTGTTATGATTTTATTAGGCTTTCTATTAATAATTCACACTTTATGCCCCGATTTATGAATTCAAAAATTGTTCCATCTCAAAAATGATCTTCGTTAATGTCTGAAGATATCCAGAAGAACTTACATAATAATAATATGAGTTTCGGATAATTTTTTAAAATTAAAACTGATTTAATAAATCGATTTTAAAACTTTTTTTATATAAAATATTTAGAATTATAATTAGATTAATTTACAAAAAATACTCTTCTACTGTAAAATATCACAAGTCTTAGAATAATACAAATAACTAACTCTATTGTGATCCTATCCATCACTGTGAAGTGTTTTGTTGTTGCAAATTTTTCGTAAAACATTTTTATATTAAAGAAAAACGACCACTACGTGAATGATCGAGAAATAAATCTATTAAAAAAAGATATTTGGTTAAGACTGTTTCGCTGTGTTTTCTAAGTACACTGCAATGTTAAAAATCTTGTCCTAGTTTGAACCAAAATTTGATGCTCAATAACCTGCCACTGTAAGATGGTGAAATCTTGAACCAATATTTGGAACTCCTGTTGAACCACAATTCCAATAATTGGAACGAGGTTGAAATAGGAAGCTCCAAATGTTGGTACGAGATTTCACTATCTTATGGTGAGCACCAAAAATTTGGTTCAAAGTAGAGCAAAATTTTTTACTTTGTATGATCGAGCAAATTATTTCGTATGAAAAATAAAATCTATTTTTATTAGTTGGCATTTTTTTTTTTGGGGGGGGGGGGGGTTAAATAATACTTAAAAATACTGTTGGAGTATAAAATGGGAAAACTGACCTTTTAAAAAATGTACAAAATATTTTTATAAACCAAAATAGTAGTTTCAAAACAAATACTTAAAGATCTAACTATACTACTTTTCTTTATCTGGGAACCTTTCTTATGTACAGGCAGACCCTTTTCAAGTTTTCCGTCGCAGCATATCCCTAAAGGTATTTTGCGCTATAAACCCAATACAACCAACCCTTTCATATTTTATGATTTTTGTTGGATGTCGATAGTTAAGGGGTTCCCAGTGAACGTCGCTAACATGTATGTTTCTCACCTTGTATTTGCTGATGGCTATAGAACGCTTGGAATAGAATGGACAATTGAAACATGCATCATTTTTCGTCGGCTAAACAAAAAAAAAAAAAAAAAAAAAAAAAAGACCTTTATGAAATAAATAGTGCCATCATCTAAACTAGTAAGATGCAGCAATCTCAAACCTTACTACTACTATTTTATGCACGTTAATACTTCCAGAAAAATCCAGCATAGTAGCGCCACCAACTATGTGGTCTAAACAAATCTAGTCAGCAACAGCTTACGTCAATTTATAACTGAATCTGAAGTTCAATGAAAATTCGTGCATTAGTTTTTGAGATAGAGCTATAATAAAATCTTAAAACAAAACTCTGCATAACAGCGCCACATGTTGGATGCCTAAAACTAATAATAAATATTTTTTTAATCGAGTATTAACTAAATCTGAAGAGTGAGGAAAATTCATGCATTAGTTCTTGAGATATATTTATTGCGAAATCGTGAAAAATGCAGCATAGCAATGCCATCTGATGGGTTATTTACTCCGAAAACTAAACAATTTCAATAAATATCAGGTTCTAACTGAATCTGAAGTTTTAGAAAATTTCGTGTATTAGTTCTTGAGATAGAGGTATTGGGATAATGCACCACGGCAGCACCACCTATTGTGCAATTTGCACCAAAACATAATTAACGTTATGTTACATCAAGTACTAACTAAATATAAAAATTTTCGAAAATACATGCACTTGTTCTTCAGATATGGCTATTGAGGAAATTACAAATAATGAAACACAGCTGTTGGGCGATATACACCAAAAACTAATAATAACCAATGAAATTCCATGTATTATTTCTTGAGATTGAGCTATGGCTATAATCACGAATAATGCACCATGGCAGCGCGACCTCTTGAGCGATTTGCACCAAAACTTAATCTGTACTATGTTATATCAAGTACTAATGAAATCTAAAATTTTACGAAAATGCATGGAATATATGGTTATTGTAGAAATTGTGAATAATGCAGCATAGCAGCATCACTTGTTGAGCGACATACACTAAAGACTAATCAGGTCTAATTTATATCAAAGTCTAACAGAATCTAAAGTTTTGTGACATTTTGTGCATTGGTTTTTGAGATAGAGTGCCCACAAATTTTTTGTCACATACACACAGGCAGACGGAGTGACTGACAGACTTTCATAGTCATAGGCAGATATTTTGTAAAAGCGTGTTTTTCGGGTTATCTGTCCCCTAAAACGTGTATATCCGTCGAATACTGGATTTCGAAAAGTTTTACGAATCCGATACTTTCTTCTTGTAAATATAGAAGAGAGTAAAAATAAGGGAATAAATCCCTTTGTTTCACATATACGAAGAATTTTTAACTGGATAAACGAATTATTTATTGTTGGTTATAATAAAACACACATACGTCCACAAAACAACTCTTGAAGTAACAAAAGATCTCTCATAAAAAAGAGCAAACTAACCGTTTTATTTACATAGTATATTTCAGAAACTACTTGAAATAAAAATGTTACAGCTAAAAAGCAGTATGTACAGAGAGTATTTGGTGATACATAAAACTCTATCTGGAAGAAGAATTAGTCCAAGAGCCGATCGCACAAAAACCCTAAGTCTTTGAGAACATGAAAAAATCCTTTATTTTATGGCAGAGTAGTAATAGAGGAATCTAATGATCCATGCCTTCCGGAAGCGAAGTGGTGTGGTGTATAAAGAATATTTTAGCAAACTCGTATTCATTAAATTTAATGGTATGATTTCTTGACCAATGCTTTTTGGCGTTATTATTCACTTCTGTGGGTAATAACGCCATGTAAACAAAACTATAAATTAACATAGAATAATGGTATGTAAATTGTCCATTGTCTAAAGATCTAAATTCTACAGCCCTAGAAATGGGCAAAACAAACACCCCCTGAAATAACAAAAACTATCTCATAAAAAAAGAGCAAAGTATCCATTTTATTTCATATTTACTTAGTATATTTAAAAAAATGCTTGAAATGAAAAAGTACAGTTAAAAAGTAGCATCTGTAGAAAATATTTGGTTATATATAAAACTCTAGCTGGAGATGAATGTCCAGATCGAAAGTTTTGTTATGATAGTGAACATTCAGATTACTTTCGGCAAAATAACTGGGTGAAAGAAAGAAATATCGGTTATAACCTTGTAGGAAACAATAACAACTTTAACAAAATGTTTCAATACATTTTTATTATAAACAAATTATAGCAATTATAATAAAATAACATAAAAAATATATTGACAGTTTTAATGTATATAAATTATAACAAAACAATCACAATAAACAATTATAAGAAAACAATCATAATAAATAATAATAATTAAGGTATTTTGCGACCATAACACCAAGTTAGGGTTTTACGAATTTTCACGGTTTAGTTTTAGATTTTTTTTTCAAACAAATATGGGATTTGATACAGTAAATTATAAAAGATGTATACAAGAAAGAATACTTTAGTGGATGTGTGTTGAAAAAATGTAATGGCATGATTTGTCGACCGATGCTTTTTGGGATTATTACCCACCTATGTGAACGATAACGCCATGCAAACAAAACTATAAAATAAGCCAGAATAATGGCATGTAAATTGTCCATTTCTAAAGATACTCATTCGACAGTTCTAGAAATCGCCAAAACAAATACCTCTTGAAATAACAAAAACTATCTCATATTTTTGTTATTTCAAGATTATGAGTTCGAATAGTCTTGAAATATTCAATAATATAGTCAATTCTTTGACTATATTATTGAATAGTTTGATCTTATACAAAAGATCAAACTATTCATTTTATTTCATATTTACTTCAGAAAATACTTGAAATAAAAATGTTGCAATTAAAAAGCAGCATCTAAAAAGAATATTTGGTGGCATGTAAAACTCTACCTGGAGAAGAATGTCTTGATCGAAAGATTTGTTATGATAGTAAATGTTCAAATTACTTTCAACAAAAGAATTGGCTGAAAGAAATGTCTGTTATAGATATGGAAAATATGGTTATTTTTGGTTAACAGGTTACATCGTTCCACTCTTTTACAGGTAACAGGTTCCAATAACCTGTTACTTTTATAATATATTACTAACGGATGTTTTAATTAGAAGGCCTTTCAAACAAAAAGTTTTAAATAAATTTTTGACGCAATTATAAATGCTATATTTTACTAAGATTAATCGAAATTAGTTTATAATTAAGAACTTAATTTTTGCAAGACAAGACTAAACTAAATTAATTATGATACTTTGAATTTCATGCATTTTTGGCATTTTCTAACGCTAAAAACAGATTTTTCCAGTTATGGGGATTAAAACATTAGAAATTCATAAAATTCTAAGTATCATAACTCAGGTAACGTTTGAGCATACAAGAATAATTTTTTACTATTTTACTTGTTAGAACATGAAAAAACTTTTCTAAATAAAGCTTATATGATCCACGCATTGGATAAAGTTTGTAATTTCGTATCTATTTAAAAATAATGTAAATTTATTTTTATGTGATGCAGAGGAGAACAAAATTTGAAACATTTTTACAATTGGAAATATAACTCCAAAACTAACGGTTTAGAAATTAGTTATTGGTAAATGATAAGAGACACCCTGTATAATAATAAATAGACTTTTAATACGATTTCTAACAAAAAAAAATATACAGTATACATTATGAAATACCTTTGAGTCTATTATAACCATGTAAAGAACAGTAACAATTAATTTTGTCAAAATGTTTTAATAAATTTTTATAATGAGACAAACTATAGCAATTATAATACAACAAAGTAAAAATTACACTGACAATTTTACTATGATAAAAATATAATAAAACAATCACAATGAACAATTATGATAAAACAATCATAATAAACATTAATTAAGGTGTCCTGGGGTAATAACGCCACGGTAAGGTTCTACCATTTTTTACCAAAACTTAAATATGATTATAAATGCGATTTGAAACACTAATTAACACTACCATTCTCCTCAAAGTGAAATAAAATAAAATAATTAATTAACTAACTAAATTAAATTAAAAATAAAAATAAAACAAATTTAGGTGTTTTTACCCTATGTAATTTTTAAAAAACAAATAAATCTTGTAAATAACGAATACTTAACACAATTTAACCCTTTGACTCTGATAGTTGGATTTTCTACCACTTAATTTTAATTCCGAAATGTCTCAACTATATTAGAAATTTCGACCAAATTTATTTGAAAAAGGTTAAATGCATTTTTTCGTGTATATCGTTAACCAATTTTTTTCTTTGCAAAAATACTGATGACAATGTGACATTTGTAATTTTGAAGAAATTTACCCACCAGAGCTCAAAGGGTTAAAGGTCAAATTATACATCTAATTACGTTATACACACACCGTAAAAAAAAAAAAAAAAAAAAAAAAAAAAAAAAAAAAACCGTTAAAATAAGGAAACTGCTCTGTCAATCTAGGCGCTTGTACTATTTTTGCATTTTAACGGAAAATTTTTATAACACTGTAAGAGAAGTGTGTTCAACAATAAATCACTTGCAAACATTCCAAACACCGCAATTATTCCTAACCATCATTCACAGAACTTGTACTGTTTTGAAAGCAAAACAGGAATATTCCGTAAAATTTTTGGAAAACACTGGATTTATAATTTCAAAATTTCAATTACAGAAATTGTACACTGAAGAAAATGAAGTACTCAAAAATGATTACATTGATGTACTCATATCGAATTAAGTACGTTAGGATCAAAAATGAACACTATGCTTTCTCAATTTTGAAATTTCACATCTCATCAAACACAAGTAAAATGATAAGTCTGTACTCTATAATGGTTTATTTCATTCATGGGGGCAGAAAAGATGTTTATTAATGTAAATGTTGAATAATGCACAGTATTTAAAAATAATGTAAAAGAGCTTGGAAATAATGCTGTTATAATAAAAAATGCTCCATTTGAGTATTTTGATAATAATTTTACCATTTTCCTTAATAAATAATCAATAAAATGTTTCTTGTTAATCATTTTGAGTTGGAAATAGATATCATAACATTTTCACTTTGATTTCTAAATTCAGGAGGACAATACATAAAGATTCATATTTGAACATATTCATGGAATCAAAAATGAGTACACGTGTTTCCCAAACAAGAGTCATGTATCGTTTTGAGCGCATTTGGTTTCGGAGCTATTTTGAGTATATGGCATATTTAAAAGTGAGTACTTTTTACTCAATTTCGAGAACCCATTTTTTTTTTTTTTTCAGTGTACCGTTATCTTAGAAAAACGAAACTATTCCGTAAAATTTTAAGAAAGAATTCATGTGTATTGACGGTTCTTTTCCCTTTTAAATATTCTGCATAGTAAATAGAAAAAAATAAAAATCTTAGAAATAGTACAAAACAGAAGCATCAGAAAAGAATATTTGATCAAGTTGTTTAAAGAGGTTTTAAGAAAATCGACTCTACAGTTCCATTAAAGTAGATATTAGTTCCCTGATGGTCCTTGGAGGAAACAAGAATACATTGAGAGCTTTACCAAAGCATTCTTGGCAACATTTCTATGGGATTACGAACTAATATGGATTGGACACTTAATCTATCCTGCGATCATTCTGCGTCTGTGTTTAAAACAAGCTGCTCAATACAAATTAAGCAGTAAGCTCAAAACATTGAGATATATGTTGTTCATAAACTTGCATGGAAATGGCACAGAATTATTATAATTTTGAAGTGTTTTCAGAGAACTGCATTGTAAATTTCTGTTAATTAACCTGAAACAAAGCATTACTCAATGGGATATAATGTGTTAGCTACTTTGAATTACTTATTAGCATAAAGTGCACAACATGCACTCTAAATAAAAAGGAGTGAATAGTCACTCCAGAATAGTGAATACTCACTTATATCGCAGACTCAAAATATGCCCAACCTCTTTAGAGTGACTATTCACTTTGAGCAAAAGTGGAATCATTGACTCTTTGAAAGAGTGAATACTCACTCCTAGGAAGTGAATATTCACTCTACACATAGGTCAATAATCACTATTTCTGAGGAGTGACTATTCACTTTTGCTAAAGGAGTGCGTTTTTTCACTCCAAAATTTTTTAGAAATCACTATCAGCGCGGCGTGCAAAGGTTGCCTTTTATGTATACTAGTTTACAGGTTTTTTAATTAAAATCCATTCATATCTTCCGGTGCCCCAAGCGCCCCAAAAATAATTAAAAAGTGAGTTTTTTATGATTTCTTTTATATTTTTTTGTTTTATTATTTTTTCTTAATTTCTTTTGGCGCGGGGTGCAAAAGCTATCTTTTATCTATCTTAGCTTACATATTTTTTAAAAATAAAATTCATTCATATCTTCCGGTGCCCCAAACGCCCCAAAAATAGTTTAAAATTGAAATTTTCTTGAAATTGTTTTTGTTTTATTTTATTTTATTTTATTTTATTTTATTTTACTTTTTGAAATTCATTTGGCACTGGGTTGGAAAGTTGTTATTACAATACTACATAACTCTGCAGTTCCGATATATATTTTTAATTAAAATCCATTCACATCTTTGATGCACCAATTATAATTAAAAATTGAAATTTTTACAAAAATGTATTAAGAATTATAATTTACGAAAAATACTTACAAATTTTGAAAACAGTTTCATTAATAACGTATAAGGTTATAAATAACATTAATTTTACAATAATAAGCGACATATAAATTTAAAAATCAAAGCATTAAATCTTAAAAATTACAAAAATCGAACTTACGTAGAGAAAAGTTTTACATCCTTCAATTTGGAAATTTGCATATTTTTAAAGTTTGTAATCTTTTTTGGTATAAAATTTTTATATGGCTTCTTGATTCTATTTCAACATAAAACGGTGTCTCTTTTCTTGTCCAGATACAGTTTCTGATGCCTCAGACACTAGTCGAACGCATCTTTCAACCGCTTGGGTATGGCATGGATATTTTGACCATTCATTCGTTTTTACAACTTTTATCATATTCTCAATTTCTTCGCAAGGCACATTCATCAAAAGAGGTGGTTCAAAACGTCCAACTCGTTGCCAGTCAATAAGTTCAAAATAATCTTTCGCTTTGAAGTTTATTTGGGGTACTTTGAAAATTCTCACTTCTGGTGATTTTCTCTTTTTATTTCTAGCATAAATTAGCTTTCGCATTGCTAAATATCTGATATGCTCTGTGTTATCTGTGAGCAATGACAATAGCAAATTTTCAGGGTGGCAAGAAAAAAAAAACTATTTCGTTGAATAACAGCATCTACAATCTTTTTTAAATTGGGTTCCAAATATCTAGAATATGTGATAAGTTTCCAAATATGACACGCTCCTTCAGTTATGGTTGGCTTTGTTTTGATATGAAACCATACAGGTGCATATACCTTCATAATATATGTTGTAAGAGTAATGAGATTATCAGAAGGATTTTCTGTAGCCACTTACAACCTTAAAATTCTACACGCAGTTGTTATCCATCTTGAGTGATAAACTGGACTAGGTTTCATTAATGCCAGATCAGAACCACATTCACCACGTGATATTGCTATGCAAATATCATATAAATATTGCTCGTCATTGCTGAGAACTCTTCTATCTATGTTGTCTTCCAAATAATAAAGTATAAAAAGTTTATTTTATACATTTAATAAAATACGATTGACGATTTCTCATTCTCTCGATCTACGTTTTACGTTAGATAAATTATTCTTTAACTGTTAATTTTACTTGTATTTTTTAGCTCAAAATTTGCATGAAATTCGATTTTCGGCAAATAATCAAAAGCTTTGGGGATTGGAAGAAATTTATCAAAGTCGAAAATTATTTGGATGCATGCTAATATACTATAAAATGCATCTTTTTTATCCCGCTGATAAAATAATTTAAAATAAATTAAAAAAACAAAAATTATAAATTTTTATAAAATTTCAATTTTTTTACTATTTTGGGGGCGCTTGGGGGCACCGGAAGATATGGATAGATTTAAATTAAAAAAAGATTGAACTAATATATATATAAAGCAACTTTCGCAACCTGCGCAAAAAGTTATTTTAAAAATATTAAGAAGCGAAAAAAAAATTATAAAATTTATAAAAATTTCAATTTTTAACTATTTTTGAGGCGTTTGGGGCATCGGAAGATATGAATGGATTTCAATAAAAAAACATATGTGAACTAGTATGCATAAAAGGCAACTTTTGCACCCCGCGCCGATTCGATTATCCGAATTTCGATTTTTCGATCCACCCTAATGTGCAATGAAACATCTTCGTCACTGAGTATTAATGGAGTACTAGATGGCATTGAAATGTGTCATCCTGGTTCTCCATATGGCCATATTAGAATGTAAGACATTGGGTCTCAGTGCATACTGTCAAAATCTATGGTTTACAATCCTCCACTCTTAGCATAAACTGCAATATGTCTATGAGAAGGTGGGGCACCATCAGCTAACTAAAATACCGCTGCGACTTCAGAACATACAGGGTCATTATACCACCGAGAGTCCTCTTGGGGCTCATGATAAAGTCTCATTTCTAAATTTATAGGTACGCGATTTTCTTTCAATGCTATTTCTTTTTCTTCACTCATTTTCTGATGCATTGTTTTATATAATCGTATATATGGGTTGCATTTGTCTAATATAGAGGTTAATCTTTCCAGAATGTCTTTCCTTAAAGAATTGTTAGCAGAATGATGCAGTCTGATTTCATTAGCCTCAGAAAAATCTAGAATATATAATTGCCCATAAGAAGCTGTAGTTTTAATTTGAAGGTACAATGAAGAAATTCTATGATGTATTACACCAATAATTTTAAAACAATAAGGATCCTGTCCAGGTGGCAATATTACATTAGCTCCGAATGATACGAATGATAAAGCGTTGTTATATTAGCGAATGTTTTCTCTAAAGTTTTTAGATAACTCATTATTTCCGCAGAATAATTCTCCGATGTCTTTAGAAATACGAAATTCAGGTAATTTGATTTTTTTGTTACAACAGCATAAATTAAAATAGCCTGATGAATTTTTTTCATCTTTAAAATATAGAACAGAGCAGTAATTACATTTATTGTTTAATTCACCTAACCTAAATGGTTGTATATTGCAAACTACTTTAGAAACAGCACATCTATATTGAATAGAAAAGGGTTTTTGTTCTTTGTTTTTCATACGTTTGTTTATGATTTCTTTACGCCCTGTTAAACTTTTTTTTCTTTTTTTTTTTGACTTTTTTTGAAACAATTTGTTGAGCAAAATTAGATTTAGGACGAAAATCCAAAACAGCATAATGACCTAAATCAACATTTCCAGAAAAGAGTACATTACATATTATATTTCCAGACCCATAATCGAAAGTATTATTGCTAATATTACTTCTATATATTCTAAAGGTATAATTCGGAAACAACTGGCTTAAGCAAACTAATTCTACATGACCTGCATATTCACTATCTAATGACATCAAATTTTCATAATCAACAGAAGTACTTATTGGGATCCTATAAGAGTTATCACCAATTATAAAATTTTCATACTGTTCCCAATTATCCTTGACTGTTTTCACTACTTGCAATCGAAGTTCACGGTGATATATATCAGTCTTATATACACATGATACTGTCCGAAATAAACAATTACCATCTCTTAAAATAGGGATAACATACATTCCATGATAAAGATACACAAACTTTAGAAAAAAATAAGGAAATAAAATATAAGGTATTATGGTGACTTAAATTCAGCTACAAATCTCATTATTTGAATGCGAAATTATTCAGGAAATTATTATACCTGAGACGACGAATTCAAAATTTCTGCATAGATTATTTTTTCTCTGTTTAAATATTGCTTGATAAATGTGTCATAATTATACTATCAACAAAACATTTTAATTATAATAGTAACAGGGAGTTAATAAACTGCATTACTGACCCACTACACATTTACGATACTTGCAATAAATTTAATTTATTTATTGGTTTGTAGCCTCCATGAATTTGTCAAAATTAATCTTATTGTCATGACAACGAAAAGAAAAACGATATCTTTGTTATTGAAAGAGAAAAAAAATTGTATTTGTTATTGATCTATAGAAAACGTTTTATTTATTTTTATTTTATATAATAACTTAATACTACCGAATGATTTTTATTAATTTTTGATATCATGTAAAACAGAATTATCGTAATACCCGCAAATCACATATTTTATTCTTTTTTTTTTCTAATATGACATCATTTACACCTTCAGAAACACTAATCTTTTCCGAAATAAAAGCGTGATTTATGCAGTTATTAAAAAATTCTTTAGTCTCATAAAATATTTATTATAATTAAATGAAAATGGCGCAATTTATAGAAATATTTTCATTTGTGCATACCAAAGACATTTAAATAAATAAAATAAGTTCTGTTTATTTAGATGAAGGAATAACAGTCACTGAATATGACATCATCACTGATACAGCTATAACAATCTCTATTAGATTCATGGAACAAATTTATCTGGTTCCTGAATGACGACATTTTCTCAACCAAAGAAATTTCGCTTTAGATATTTTATTTTATTAAAGTTTATTTACATAATACTTAATAATATTATTCAGTAAATAATCTGTGTATTGTACCGCGATTAGTGAATAATTATGCGCAATCATTTTATTAGGATTAAATTTTACAAAAACCATTAGTTTTTCTTTTTTTTTTAGTGTGACGACACATTCACTGATGAGATCAAGATCCTGATTGGTGGAAAGTAATAAAGTAAAATAAATTTTTATTTTAGCAAGAAAAGCTTAATCTGTTGCCACTGTTTTGAAGAAATGTCACGAAAAAGCTTATAAAATTAAAAATAAAATATAAAAATGGAAATAAACTAAAAATTAGCCAGAATGGGCAAATCTACACATAATCAGCTTTCATTTTAAAAAATAATCATCAAAATCGGGCCAGTAGAAAGCTCAGGGCTGATGACTAAAAAAACAGCCAGGTGTTTTAAATATATAGATTATTGCTTTTTACTGAATTATTTGTTCTCCATTTTGACTCCAGATCAAGAAACTTAATCTATGTGGATTGTTTTGAATCATAAGATATCGGAGTATATCATTCCAAGATCGAAATTTAAACTACTTTTCAGTATTAATAATACAAATTAAAGATCCACATTTGTAGATCGAGGAAACGAAAGTCGGACACATAAGAAACACGATAAAATGGCGGAAACATTTTTATCATCACAACTGAGAAGACGATTTCTGATTGGCTGATGCTTAATACATATCTAAATCACTTTTTAAGAGAGTGACCGTTGACTTTTTCGAAGGAGTGACACTCATTTTTGAAAACGAGTGCGTTTTAATAGCAAACTAGATGGAACCCGTCAAAACTTGACGACACCGAAGAAAGAAAAAGGTATTTTCCAGCTATTAAAGGATTTTTTAACGACTAATCTTCAGCAAAAATTTCAATAAATAAAAGAAAAACCTGCATTTTACATCCAGGCAAATGACCCGCAATTGGCCGAGTTACATTCATACCTGCTGTCATAGAATTAGAATCTCTCTCATTTGATAATTTTCCATTTACAAATACAACATCAATAAATTGTACATGGCATGAATAAATCATAAATTACTGTCATTACTCATTTCATACAAAATATACATACTTCACTTACTTCGCAGCAAAATAAGACTGAATTTATAGTTTGCCATTTAGCAATAACTATAACAATGATCCTCTCAGTGGTTAATTTGTTGTTACATTACCCACCCCATTCAACAAATAAACATTTGCATTTTCAACTACTTTTCTATTACCTTTTCATAAATCAAAAATACATCTAAATTTCACATATTAAAAAAATTAATGATAATATTTATTCTAGCTAGGTGAAAACCGTCAAAACTTGACGGCTACAATATGAAAGAACCAAAAAAATAAAAAAGTACAAAAAACACTGTTAAAAAAATGCTAGAAATCATTTGCTATGTACCAAAGTTTGTCTAGGTACCATAAAAAATGCAAATTTTGGCAAATAATCACAAAAAATAGCAAATTTCGTCAAAATACCCCACCTCAAAAGAAAACACCACCCGGAAATTTTATAAATAGATGTGGAAAAAACCCAGCAAATTTCGTTAACAGATTGCAAAAAACAACAAATTTCTTCAAAAGGTCTCTAAAAAATTTGTCAAAAAAAAGTCTAGGTATCTCAAATAAAACAAATTTCGCAAAAGTATTGCAAAAAATAAAAATTTTGCCAAAAAGTCTAAAAAATGACAATTTTCATGAAAGAATTTCGAAAAAAAGTCAAATTTTGACAAAAAAATCCCTAAAAAATGGCAAATTTGTAAACATATTATGAAAAAAAATTCAAAACATTGTGAGAAAACAACAAATTTCGACAAATGATTCTGAGTAAACAACAAATTTCGACAAATGATTGTGAGTAAACAACAAATTTCGTCAAAGGATTGAAAAAAAGCAAATTTCATCAAATAATCACAAAAAAGATAAATTTCGCAAAAAACAACAAATTTTGCAAAAAGATCTTCGAAAAACGGCAAATTACATCGAAAAATCATGACAAAACAACAAATTTCATCAAAAGAAATCGAGAAAAACGATAAACTTTACCGAAAGACCTCAAGATGACGAATTTTGTCCAGTTATCATAAAAGACGTGAATTTCACCCAAAGATCTCAAAAACCACATACAATTTATCCAGGTAATCGCAAAAAAAAGGTAAATTTAGCTACCGAAACCGACAAATTTCTAAAAAAAGTAACAAAAACAACAATTTTGCAAACAAAAATCACAAAAAAAAGCATAAATTCGATAAAACGGTAAATTACATCGAAAGATAGCGAGAAAAAAATGACAAATTTCAAAGAAAATCCCTGAGAAAACAAAAACTTTTGTCCTGGTACCATAAAAGATGCGAATTTCGTCAAAAGATCGTGAAAATACTTTAAATTTGTCTAAGTACTTCAAAAAAACGCAAATATTGGTAAACAGATTGTGAGAAAGCAACACATTTTCTCAAAAGATGAAAAAAAGAGGCACATTTCATCAAAAGATCGCAAAACAGGTAATTTTTGCAAAGAAAAAAAAGCGAAAATATGACAATTTCTGAAAATAACGAAAAAAACGACAAATTTCACAAAAAATCACGAAAAAAGGATAAATTTGATAAAACGGCAAATTACATCGAAAGATAGCAAGAAAAAACGACAAATTTCACCGAAAATCCCTCAGAAAACAAATAATTTTGTCCTGGTACCATAAAAAATGTCAATTTCATCATAAGATCATGAAAATACTTTAAATTTGTCTAGGTACTTCAAAAAACGCAAATATTGGTACCAGATTGTGAGAAAACAACACATTTTGTCAAAAGATGAAAAAAAGAGGCACATTTCATCAAAAGATCGCAAAACAGGTAATTTTTGCAAAGAAAAAAAAGCGAAAATATGATAAATTTCTGAAAATAACGAAAAAAACGACAAATTTCACAAAAAAAAAGCACGAAAAAAGGATAAATTCGATAAAACGGCAAATTACATCGAAAGATAGCGTAAAAAAAAATGACAAATTTCATCAAAAATCCTTGAGAAAACAAATAATTTTGTCCTGATACCATAAAAGATGTGAACTTCGTCAAAAGATTGTGAAAATGCTTTAAATTTGTCTAGGTACTTCAAAAAACGCAAATACTGGTAAACAGATTGTGAGAAAACAACACATTTTGTCAAAAAATGAAAAAAAGAGGCACATTTCATTAAAAGATCGCAAAACAAGTAATTTTTGCAAAGAAAAAAAAGTGAAAATGACAAATTTTAGAAAATAACAAAAAAAAAAAAAAAAAACAAATTTCACAAAAAAATCACGAAAAAAGGATAAATTCGATAAAACGGTAAATTACATCGATTACAATTATTTTTCTTTGATGATTTTTGTTTGATCATATTTTTGAAAAAACATTGTTGAGAGACTGCATTTTTGCTATCACTGTTTAATGCAATGCTATAATAATTATATTTTTTTCTTTACTTATCTTATAGTGATCGAAATACACTGGTTTTTTCACTTTACGTAAGTTATTTTATTTCCATTAGTATTCTGCACAGCAAACAACAAACAGCAAGCGATGAATATGGTATATAAAGACTGCTTTATCATGATTGAAAGCTTTGCAAAAAGAGGGATCTCTTCTGATAATTTTATTTTTCTTTGTTGATTATAATGATCTTCATATTTTTGAAAAAACATTGTTGAGAGATCAAGATCAAGCGATTGAAAAAAAAAAAAATAGCAAATTTCATAAAATATCCCCTCCTCCTTCTCCCCAAAAAAAACTCAGCAAATTTTGTCACGGGAACACTTTTTTAAAAAAGGGTACTTTTTTAAAAACGGAACTTCGAGTAAACACAAAGAAAGTAAAACATCAAATAAATATTAATGATTTACAAAGTTGTTTCTGTTTATAACTGGGCATATTTTCATTTCATATGCAATTCTCCATTCTTCGGTGAAAACAATGTAATGTGAATCCTTCCTAAACGTTATGAATTTGCTCAAAAATGAAATTATAAGGGGGAAAAAATCACCATTTTTTGACATGAGTATAATAAGAAACTGAAGCAGTTCCTAAACGTTATGAATTTGCTCAAAAATGAAATTATAAAGGGGAAAAAAATCACCGTTTTTTGACATGAGTATAATAAGAAACTGAAGCAAAAAATAAATAGTGATTTGCGAATCTATTTACATCCATGAAATCAAAATATCCGTCGAAAATCGCACCATCAAAACACAAAACAAAAAACAATGTGATTTCCAGCCTTTTTTTTTATACATACTTAGTATAAATTTGAAAATTACAATATAGAAAATGATTTATCGGTCAAGAACGTAAATAAACACTTTAATCATTAACTATTGAATGTTTCAATTTCATATGAAATATCTCTACAATTAAGCCTAAGATTGCCGGCAATAACATTACAAAAAAAGAATACACATGGAAATAAAATAACTTACGTAAAGCGAAAAAACCAATGTATTTTGATCATTATAAGATGAGTAAATAAAAATAATTTATTATTATAGCATTGCATTAAACAGTGTCAGAGAAATGCAGTCTTATTCTTATCCCATATTTACAAACGCGCTTTGCAAATGCTTTTACAGACAGTAACTACACTCTCCTCCGATTAACCAATAGGAGGAGACTCTCAGATATCGGCGCAAGTATCGATGCGTAGAGACCAATTTAAAAGCATGCTGACTTTTTTCGGCTATTCTTTTAATATATAAGATAAGCGTAATTTTATAGGTTATATTATAAAATGTAGTTTTTGAAAAGTAAGAAAACTTTCATCTAAGATATTGAATACTCTAGAAAATGCTACCATGCAAAAAGAGAGTAAATTAACTATTTCATTTTATATATTCTTAGTGCATCAGGAAATGCACATAGCATTTAAATAAATAAAGAAAAAAGAATCATCACCAGAAAATATGTGATCTTATTCTAAATCTCATGTAATTGTTTTTTTTAGTTTTTGAAGGGGGTTTTAAGGGGGCAATCAATTCTACTGCTCCTAAGAAGCGTGTATTAATTCTTTAACCCCTTGGAGACGAGCGACACGTATACTTGCCGCAAAATGGCTTAAGAACCCTTGTTTATCTCCACCAGTAAAATTTAACTAAAAAAAAATGCCTTATTAAATCGGAGCATTTTCTTGATTTAATAAGACACAGATTACTGTTTTTAAAAACCTGTGACAAAACATTAAAAATTTCATAAAAGGCTTCCGTCGCAAAGGGGTTAAGGGTTATCCGAGGAAACAAAAAGTCTTAAAAATTTTCCATAGTGTTCTGGACACTAACCACGTGGTGGTAAATTTAAGATAAGGAGCCTTAAACCGATTGGGCATTTGTTCCATTCTGTGAAAGTCTTGATTGTGTAATGTTTAATTTAATATAAGTTTTTCAACACAAATAAGTCTTCGCTTGAAAAACTGAAGTACATTGTTGCTAATAAAGTAGCAACGAAACTGAACAATTTTTAAGTAGTAAGTTTTTTTTTTTTTTTTTTTTTTTTTTACTAGAACTGCATTATAATTTCCTTCTACTGAACCTAACATTTAACATTATTAAAAGCAAAATGAAGCATTTTCTATCTATGCTCACCGTAAAAAAATTGATGATTTTACGGAAATTGAACTGATAATCAGGAAAAATTCCCGTAATTTTTTCAAAAAGACGGAAAATTTTCTGGAATCTACGGAAATTTTGCTTTTAAAAAACGAATTGTTCTGGCGTTCTGAATACCAGTACAATCTCCTTAAAATCGTCCGTTTTTTTTTTCTTTCTACAGTCTGCTACATGTATTAAATTTATATTGAATAAATTTATACTAGAAGCATTGAAATATATTATTTCTAATAATTATACGTCTATATATTGAATACACTGACAAATGATACACATAAAATCAGAGCAACTTAATCATTTTATTATGTGCATACCTAGTATTTTGCAAATAAAACGTAGTATATATAAAAAAAAATAATTAAAACAGATGCATTAACAGTGTATATATTTTATTATATCTAAAGATCGTGGATTGTTTATTTAGTTGCTGAGGTGGATTTTAAACAATCGACTCTACGATTCGACAAAACGTGGATATTTAGTTCTTTCAGACGCCTAATAGAAAACAAGAGTGCATTAAGGGTTTTTCCAAAGTATTCTTGTCATCACCCCAATGGGATTAAGACTCAATCTCTCAAATCCGATTGCACACTTAATCTGTCCTGCAAACGTCCTACCTATGTGGTTAACAGAAGCTACCTAATACAAATAAATTTTTGCTCAGAGTATTGAAGCATATTGTTGCTAATAAACTTGTATCGAAATGGATCACTAGTTCTAATGTCTATATGTAGTTCAGATTTTTGAGAAGTGTAATATAAATTTCTATTGATTAGCCTGAAATTAACATTTTTCAAAGCAAAATGAAACATTTTATACCTATACTACTGGAACTAGCATTAAATTACAATGCTGAATAAATCTTTACTAGAAGCATAGAAATATATTGTTGTTAATAATCATATGTCTAGATATTGAATACACTCACAAATGATACACATAAAACAAGAGCAACTTAATCATTTTATTATGTGCATACCTAGTATTTTACAAATAAAACGTAGTATCATAGCAAACGCGGTAGCGTTTGGTATAATATGTTTAAGAAATAGAAAGTGCGAATGATTTTCTAAAATTTCTGGCGAACCAGTTGAGATACGACAGTGAAATTTTTTTTAAAAGATAGAACTTGACGAGACAAATAAAATGTTAGCATTCAAAAAATTACTGCAGTTTACTGTAGTTTTTCATTTAACTTTAAACGAAAAAATGAAGGCGAAAATTTCAACAAAGTCTAGCTAACGTTCCCGTGGATGGATTAACTTCGTTTTTGGTTTATTTTAATCCTTATGGTAAAACTTAAAACAGCTTTTTTTTTTCTTCTTTGTATGTTTGACGGTTGCTTAGAAAATCGAATTTTTGTCTTAAATCTCCAGCTAAACATTGCCTTTTTCTTATTGTGGTTTCTTCCTGTAATTGTTGCACGTAAGTTTAAATGGATATAAAATTTGCTATATATGTAACATAAATTAATAGATTAGATAAATCACGTGAAAAACATACTTGTTTGTTTTTTTTATTTTAATATATCATATTTATCATCTATTTTGACGCGCGAAGTAAAATATTTTTTTTCATTTATTAAATTTTTATTGTTTTACGTTACAAGCCGCCTCTAAAAAAAAGTTGGTCTCTCTTAAATTTATGCTAGCCATTGTTATATGATACTTTTATTCATAATTTTATTTATTTGTTTTTCTGAAGGTCCATTTAATGAAATCAACAATTTTAAGCGATCAGGGTAAGATTTAGCGGGAGAGTTCGTTACCCTGTTCTGGTTGGTGTGTTTGGCGAATAAATTCAAAATGGCGCCGAAAGACCATATAGCAATTTTTTTTTAACAGTTTAAGTGGCGTAACCGTGTTTTTCCGTCACGTAATATTTTATTTAAAAGACTGATTTAACACAAGATTGACATTAATGTTAATTTTTTTCATTGTACAAAACAAAGAGATATGTAAAATTATCAAGGGCAAACGTTCATACCGATACTTTTTACAGTTATCATAGCAAACGCGGTAGCGTTTGGTATAATATGTTTAAGAAATAGAAAGTGCAAACAACTTTCTAAAATTTCTGACGAACCAGTTGAGATACGGCAGTGAATTTTTTTTTAAAGATAGAACTCGACGAGACGAATAAAATGATAGCATTCAAAAAATTACTGCAGCTTAGAATAGTTTTTATTTAATTTTTAATGAAAAAATGAAAGCAAAAAATTCAACTAAGTCTAGCTAACGTTTCCGTGGATGGATCAACTTAGTTTTTGGTTTATTTTAATCCTCATGGTAAAACTTAGAACAGTTTTTTTTCATCTTTGTATTTTGTTGGTCGCTGAGAAAATCGAATTTTTGTTTGAAATTTCCAGCTAAACATAGTCTTTTTCTTATATTTGTTTCTTCTTGTGAATGTTGCACGTAAGTTTAAATGAACATAAAAATTTCTATGTATGTAACATAAATAAATAGATTAGATAAATCACGTGAAAAAATACTTATTTGCTGTTATTTTCATGTATCATATTCAATCTATTTTGACGAGCGAAGTGAAATATTTTTTTTTATTTATTAATTTCTCATTTATTTAAGTTAAAAGCCGCCTCTTGAAAAAAGTTTAGTCTTTTTTAAATTTATGCTAGCCACTGTTATATGATACTTTTATTCATAATTTTATTTACTTGCTTATCTGAAGGTCCATAAGATGAAATCAACAAATTTAGGCGATCAGGGCAAGATTTTGCGGAAAAGCTCATTATCCTGTTCTGGTTGGTGTGTTTGGCGAATAAATCAAAAATGTCGCCGAAAGACCTTAAAAATTCAATAACTTGCAAACGGTGACAGCTAATTAAAAAATGTTTGCAGGAGGGTTATGTACAATGTCAGGAGTTTTTTTTACCGTAACTTTTGATTTTAGTTTTAATTTTAACAATACATGGCGCTGACAACAATTGAAGCCCAGGTGATCAGTGCTGAGTAAGGTCAGTTTCGGCGTCGACCTGGGCTTCAATTGTTGTCAGTGCCATGTATTGGTTGAAATTCGAACTAAAATCAAAAGTTACGGTAAAAAAAAAAAACTCCTGACATTGTACATAACCCTCCTGCAAAAATTTTTTAAATAGCTGTCACCGTTTGCAAGTTATTTAATTTTAAAATCCATCAGTCATTTTTGGGACACCCGGTATATATTTTTTGAAAGGTAATAACAATAAATAAAAAAAGGTTTGTTTAATAGAACAAAACAATTTATATATTTAAAAAAATATATATATTAAAAAGTAAAGAACAACATCCGGGTTGACATATCAAGCAAATAACGACACTCTGGATTCAGATAAATACTCCGATGAGCATATGACATTGGCGTCAGAAAATAAAATTCCCCAACATGGTGCGTATATGACATCTATGCCAAAAATGCATAACTATTTTATTTACATTGCGTACGGTGCTACTTGATTATCAGGTCGACCAATTTCACCCATTTATAGAAATCGCCAACCTATTCGCCAAAATACTCAAAAGGAAAAATGTTGCCATAAAAAATTTTAAGTTTAGAAAATTAATGAATTTAGGTTAAAAAAATAAAAGTCATTAACGAAAAGGATTACTTTAATGATGACGTTTAGTTATGACGTCGAGACGTACCAAATATAAAATTTGATTTATTCAGGTTGTTAGAGTTATTTGTAATTTATCTTTGAAATGTGGCATCATACTAGTTCGCTATTCTATGTAACTATAGAAACACAAATCGTCTGTGTTTTTTGTTGTTGTTTTGAATTTGCTAAGAGTAAGCAACGCTTTCGCTATGTCTTAAAATAAAGGATGACAGTCTACTAAACCATGTCAGTTTATTAATTAAGTTAATACGCATCGCCGCAACAAACACTTGGTCCGTCGAGCCGGAGTCTATATATTTTTTTTCTTCACTTCGAAAAGAAAAGTTCGAAAATAATGAACTGTTTTCGTCATTGAATTTTATTAGAACATTATTCCACAAGCTGGCCTGATGAAACAAGAAAGAAAGAAAATCGTCTGCCGCAGCAATCAAGGTAATGAATAATTTATTATTCCTTTTGCTGTTACTATAAGTTTTTGAACATGGAAAACATTGAAAAATTAAAAAAGAAGCGCGCAACATTACGCACTTCAATTACGAAATTAATTAGTAAATTAGAGGCATTAATGAAAGATAAAAACATTGATATTGATAGCTATTTAGAAATTTCAGAACAATTAAATGACAGAGAACAAACTTTAAAAAACCTAAATAAAGAAATAGAATCTGGTATTAATTTAGAAAAAGAATATGAAATTGAAATTAATGCTAGCGAAGAATACCAGGAAAAAATTATAAAGGCCAAATTTCAAATTAAAAAGCAACTTAAACATTTAGAACAAAGTAAAGTTTCCAATGAAATTCAACCAAATTCTACTCAAATAAACAACTCGATAAATATTAAATTACCCGATATTTCTCTTCCAAAATTCTCCGGAAAACCCGATGAATGGGGTCTATTTAAATTACAATTTAACAACTTAATAACTTCAAATGAGCAACTATCAGATGCGCAAAAGTTGCATTATTTATCAGCAGCATTAATAAGTGATGCACGAGCTTTGATTAGCACAGAAGACACTTTTTCATCTTTATTTCAAGCATTAAAAGACAGATATGAAAATGATAGAATAGTAACAGAAATACACACCAATTCACTCTTAAACGCAGATAAACTTACACAGCCTTCCGCTAAAGATCTTCGAAATCTAGTCGATAATGTAAAAAAAAGCATTCGCGCCTTGAAGATTTTGAATTATAATAGAAATAATCTTTCAGATGTTTTAATATTAAACATCATTCTCCAAAAGTTAGATAGAGATACCCGAAAAAATTATGAAATGACGATAAGTTCAAAAGAAGTTCCGAAGTTAGATGAATTACTTTTATTTTTAGAGAAACGATCTCAATATTTGGAAAATATTCATACAGTCACGTCTGTTAAACCTTTCAGTAAGGATCAGAAACGTTCATTCAATTCTAAGTCATTGACTTTGTTAGCAGAAAGTCCACACATTTGTTCAATGTGTAAAGGGAATCACATTTTAATGAGATGTTCCCAATTCTTAAATTTACCTGCAAAAAATGGTTTAATATTGTTAAAATGAAAAAATTATGCTTCAACTGTTTATCATCAGTTCATAACATTAGCCAGTGCAAAAGTTCAAGCACGTGCAGAAAATGCAACAAACGGCATCACACATTGATCCACCTGGAACGCGGTGAGGAAAATATTGATATTAATCAGACAATAGCAATTCAAGATGAAAATACTATTAGTAGTAATCTATCGCCAACCGCAAACGCATTTACTCCTCATAGTTACACAAATAATCCGATGTCTGTTACCGCTTTGGGTGAAAATACACATTCATTTGATAACACGCATTCAACTATGAACAATACTGTAATGAGTATGACATCTTCTTCTAGTAAACAAGTACTGCTTTCAACTGCGATAATATATGTACAAAATGCTAGACGAGAATTAGTTCCTCTTAGAGCATTGTTAGATTCAGGATCGCAAAATAACTTTATAACGAAGGAATGTTCTGAGTTATTGTTCTTGAAAGGAAGGAAAATAAACGCATCAGTTTCAGGGCTAAATGGTTCAGTTATGAATATAAAGGAAAGTATTATAACAACCATAGCAAATAAAAACAGGAGTTTTAATGAAACATTGCAATTTTTTGTTGTTCCTAAAATTACGCGCATAACACCAGCTACATATCTAAACATCATGCCTATTAAGCATTTACAAACTTTTCAGTTAGCTGATCCACAATTTGATAAACCAGGTCCAATACATGTTTTATTATCAAACGAAGTATTTTTTAAATTAATCGGACAAAACAAAATAAATATGCAAAATTTGGTTTTTCAAGAAACTGTTTTTGGCTATGTTGCCAGTGGTTCTACGTCTATTCCGCAACAAAATTTTAATAATTATTGTGGTCTTGTTCGATCTGTGGATGATTTATCCAACGCTATGCAAAAATTTTGGGAAATTGAAGCGGTCCATGATAAAAACCCAATAAAAAGTAACGAAGAGCAGTATTGTGAGGAACATTTCTTGCGTACACATACTAGAAGAGCAGATGGTAGGTATATTGTGGAAATGCCAATTAAAATTGGTGGGCTTGCATGTTTAGGAGAATCAAAGGAAAACGCACTTAAACGATTGAATCACTTACTTAAGCGATTTGCGCACAATCCAGCCATGAAAATGTTATACGAAGAATTTATTAACGAATATAACGTTTTGGGACACTTAGAAGAAATCTTGCTGGAAAATAAGCCCGAATTTTCCTATTATTTGCGGCATCATGGGGTATACAAACCCGAGAAACCAAGCACGAAATTAAGGGTTGTCTTCGATGCTAGTGCAGCTACTACCAGTGGTGTTTGTTTAAATGATGTTTTATTAAACGGAGGATTAGTCCAAGATGAGCTCTTCGATATCATTTGTCGATTTCAAACTCATAAATACGTCTTTACTGCTGACATCATAAAGATGTATCGCCAAATATTAATTTCGGAAAATCAGAGAGATTTGCTTCGAATTTTGTGGAAAACTGATGAAGAAGAACCAGTCAAAATATTTAAGTTAAAGACGATTACATACGGTACATCGAATGCGCCTTATCTTGCCACGCGGACCTTGAATCAGCTTTCAATTGATGAAAAGGACAATTTCCCGCTAGCATCACGTGTAGTTCTTCAAGATTTCTACGTGGACGACGTATTAACAGGAGCTAACACTTTAAATAAGGCTCAACAAATGCAAGCACAATTAATCGCATTGCTTGAACGTGGTGGCATGAAGTTGCACCGATGGTGTGCTAATCACCCCGAACTCTTGAAAATCGCAACTAGCAATCAAGAGTATACATTCAATGATCGTAATGCGGACCAGAGCACTAAAACTCTAGGATTGTTATGGAATCCCGTTCGTGACTGCTTTTCGTTTAATTCATCAGTTAAGGAACCAGTTGTATACTCAAAAAGAACTGTTTTATCCGACATAGCGCGTATCTACGATCCATTGGGATTACTCGGTCCTGGAATAGCTAAGGCTAAGATTTTCATACAAAGACTGTGGCTGTTAAAGCTAGATTGGAACGATTCACTTCCAGATGACATTAAAGATGAATGGCGACGCTTTATCAGAACGCTTCAGAATATAAACAATTTAAAAATCAATCGTTTTGTTTTAAACGAAGGACATTCGGAAGTTGAACTGCACGGCTTCTCCGACGCCTCCGAGCTCGCATATGGAGCAGCCATTTATCTACGCTGTTTCACAAAATTTAATACATCTTTAAATTTACTGTGCAGCAAGTCTAGAGTTGCACCATTGAAACCTTTGACAATCCCACGATTGGAATTGTCCGCAGCTGCCTTATTGTCTCAACTCGTATCTAAGATAGTGACTGTACTAAAGTTGAACATCAGTAAAATAATATTATGGTGTGATTCAACCATCGTCTTAGCGTGGATTCAGACTCCTCCTCATCTACTTAAAACTTTTTTGGCCAACAGAGTTTACAAAATTCAAGAATTCACCCAGACTTTTCAGTGGAGACATGTACGCTCAGAGGACAATCCAGCAGACCTTGTATCTCGAGGACTAACCTTTGACAAATTAATTGATTGTGAACTTTGGTGGCATGGCCCTCTCTTCTTGAGAGAAAGAGACAATGAATCCAAACAGAGCATTGATTTAGAACAAGTGAAAAACAATATAGACTTTTCATCAGAATTAAAATTGAAAAACAGTACAGCGCTAATAAGTCTAAATTCTAGTGAATTTGTAAATGAAATTTTAAGTATAAGTAACAATTATACTAAAATATTACGTGTTTTAAGTAATATTTTCAGGTTCTTAGATAATACAAGAAAATCAGCTGAAAAAAGAAAGGGACACGTAAGTATAGAAGAATTATTACGATCAGAAATATTTTTAATTCGGGAAATCCAAAAACTTGAATTTAAGGCAGAATATACTGCATTGTTAGAAGGTAAGCAAATTTCTAAGAAAAGTAAATTGCGATTGTTAAACCCCTTTTTAGATGCCGATAAGGTGCTAAGAGTAGGAGGGCGTTTAGATAATGCAGACCTAAGGTTTGCTCAAAAACATCAATATATTCTGCCAGCTAAGGGTAAATTGTGTAGCCTAATTGCAATTTACTATCATAAAAAATATCTTCATATAAGTGCACAAGCATTGTTATGTTACTTGAGGCAAAAATACCGGCCGCCACGGGGAAGAAATTTAGGTAGAAAAATAACGCATGAGTGTGTAACTTGTAGTAAAAGCAACCCCATAGCCATACAACAAATCATGGGTTCCCTACCCACTGAGAGAGTACGTCCTAGCGCACCATTTAATTACGTAGGAACAGATTTTGGTGGCCCCTTTTTCATAAAATATAAGGGACAGAGAAAGGGAATTCTTAATAAGGTGTATTTGGCAATCTTTGTTTGCTTTGTAACTAAGGCAGTGCATCTCGAACTAGTGTCAGAATTGACTTCAGATGCATTTATTGCCACCTTAAAAAGGTTCATTGCTAGGCGCGGAAGGTGCGCAGTAATCTTTTCAGATAATACAAAAAATTTTGTTGGTGCTAACGCCCAGTTACAGAGACTCCATAATTTACTAAGACATCCTGAGGAGAAGTTAGCGAATTATTTGTCAGACGAGAATATTATTTGGAAATTTATTCCACCCAGAGCACCTAATTTTGGCGGGTTGTGGGAGGCAGGAATAAAATCGGTGAAATATCATCTAAAGCGAACGGTAGGTAATGCAAGTCTAACGTTCGAAGAATTATTAACTGTAATTGCTCAAATAGAGTCTATATTAAATTCACGGCCAATCACTCCATTGTCTTCAGACGTGAATGACTTGGAGGCCTTAACACCAGGCCATTTCTTAATCGGAAGGCCTATGACAGCCATCGTTGTACCAGAATTAATTAATGTTAACGAAAATAGACTATCTAGATGGCATAGAATTTCAAAATACATTCAATTGATATGGAATCGTTGGAATAAGGAATATTTAAACACGCTCCAACAACGCTCCAAGTGGCAATTTGAAAAAAATAATGTTAACATAGGAACCCTAGTGTTGATAATGGAAGATGAGCTCCCTACAAATAAATACTTACTAGGACGCATTATAAATATTTTCCCAGGTGCAGATGGTAAAATTAGGGTTGTAGAAGTAAAAACCGCTAGGGGAATACTTAAAAGAAGTATCTCAAAAATTGCGTTATTGCCACAACAAGTCTCAGAAAATTAATTACGAAATGTAAAAATAAAAAAGGGGTTTTGTTATGTATTTTTAGTTTTAGTTTTCCTATTATTGTATGTTCATAATTGTATTTTTCATTGTTAAAAGAAAATTGTTGCATTGTATCATATTACTTAGGCATTTGTAATGTTAATATTTTGTACTGTATAATTTATTGAAGGTGACCCTTCAATGTCGGAGGGTATGTTAGAGTTATTTGTAATTTATCTTTGAAATGTGGCATCATACTAGTTCGCTATTCTATGTAACTATAGAAACACAAATCGTCTGTGTTTTTGTTGTTGTTTTGAATTTGCTAAGAGTAAGCAACGCTTTCGCTATGTCTTAAAATAAAGGATGACAGTCTACTAAACCATGTCAGTTTATTAATTAAGTTAATACGCATCGCCGCAACAAACACAGGTGATTTCGAACAAAAGAATACTAATAAAAGTTTTCATATTTTAATGCAGAATTTATCAAATCAAACCATAAAGATATATTTGTAAGGTATCGCATATGTGAATAACATTGAAGTATTTTAAATGTAATATTAGAATTTATTAAAGAGCATAAAAAATATGGTACTTACGCATTAACGCCACCGCAGCAGAAGTTGCGCTAATGTGCCAATAAAGAGCAATCTTGTTTGCACGCGCACAAAAAAATGGCATCAAAAATAGGCTAAAAAATACTAAAGTACTGAAAATGACGTCAAAATAAGCAAAAAAAAAGAAAAAATTGTAATTTAAGAAATTACCCCAACCATTTGAAAAATGTTTCACTCGATACATTCATCTATCATTTTAAGCTAAATACCAGTTGTTTTATTGTGTATTATCCGTGCCACTGCTATAAATGACTTTATACATGCTGCAATTTGAAGGTACGGTTCGTTTAAGTTATATCACTCTATTGTCGCCAAGCATAAAAGTTGGCGACGAAAGAAACATTTCAAACTATTTAACATTGTTGGTGCAAAAGTAATCATTATTAAAATACAGCTTTGGCATATACTGTTATACTTGTAAGACTTTGGCATATATTGTTTGATTTTACAGAGCAGAATTTTGGTGATGGAGGTTTTAAACCAAAATCGATCGCAGCACATGCATCTGTGAATGGGTCCATCAGACATCGAATCAAAAAAGTTTTTTCCCAGTTTTTCCCAAGCCGATTGCTTTTTAGTTTTCTTTTTAGGTGGTGGAAAATCAAGAGTAATAGCTATAACATTTTCCGGCTTGTTAGAATCACTATTGGCACTCAAATTTTCCTGGTTAGAACCGACCGATAGTAAAACGCCATGGCTAGTGGATTGGTCGCCCTGGCGACATGATGTTTTACAATTAATCGGTTCGGCATTAAATTGCTTCCTTTTTCGTGATCGCCTTTCAACACGTAATTGGTTTTCAGCGGCTCAATAATCTTTTGATTTTATCATTTTCTGCATTGAAAGACGTTTTTGCGCCAAACCAAATACAGTATTACTCAGTTATCCCGTCGACCAATTTCGCCAAATGATACGAATCGCCAAACTAATAAGCAACTTATACATGTTGACTGTGTTTAATATCATTGAATGCGATATTCACGTTCATTCATTTCTTTGGCTTCGGCTTTTTCCGTATCTGTTAATTTCCGTCTACCCATTTTTAAATTTGTTAGTTTTCTCCTTTATTACAATGATTTTAACCATTTTAATTTACTATTCAAATAAAAATTCTTCTAAAAGTAAAGAATTTAATTTAAATTCAAATAAAAATTCTTCTAAAAATAAAGAATTTAATTTAAATTCAAAAGTGGTAACATCATTCAAAAGTGGTAACATCATTCAAAAGTGGTAACATCATCGGGTCCATTCTCCCGAAAACAACAACCATTTTTCAAATGGTTAAAAAAAAAAAAATAAAAAAAAATTGTAATTTAAGAAATTACCCCAACCATTTGAAAAATGTTTCACTCGATACATTCATCTATCATTTTAAGCTAAATACCAGTTGTTTTATTGTGTATTATCCGTGCCACTGCTATAAATGACTTTATACATGCTGCAATTTGAAGGTACGGTTCGTTTAAGTTATATCACTCTATTGTCGCCAAGCATAAAAGTTGGCGACGAAAGAAACATTTCAAACTATTTAACATTGTTGGTGCAAAAGTAATCATTATTAAAATACAGCTTTGGCATATACTGTTATACTTGTAAGACTTTGGCATATATTGTTTGATTTTACAGAGCAGAATTTTGGTGATGGAGGTTTTAAACCAAAATCGATCGCAGCACATGCATCTGTGAATGGGTCCATCAGACATCGAATCAAAAAAGTTTTTTCCCAGTTTTTCCCAAGCCGATTGCTTTTTAGTTTTCTTTTTAGGTGGTGGAAAATCAAGAGTAATAGCTATAACATTTTCCGGCTTGTTAGAATCACTATTGGCACTCAAATTTTCCTGGTTAGAACCGACCGATAGTAAAACGCCATGGCTAGTGGATTGGTCGCCCTGGCGACATGATGTTTTACAATTAATCGGTTCGGCATTAAATTGCTTCCTTTTTCGTGATCGCCTTTCAACACGTAATTGGTTTTCAGCGGCTCAATAATCTTTTGATTTTATCATTTTCTGCATTGAAAGACGTTTTTGCGCCAAACCAAATACAGTATTACTCAGTTATCCCGTCGACCAATTTCGCCAAATGATACGAATCGCCAAACTAATAAGCAACTTATACATGTTGACTGTGTTTAATATCATTGAATGCGATATTCACGTTCATTCATTTCTTTGGCTTCGGCTTTTTCCGTATCTGTTAATTTCCGTCTACCCATTTTTAAATTTGTTAGTTTTCTCCTTTATTACAATGATTTTAACCATTTTAATTTACTATTCAAATAAAAATTCTTCTAAAAGTAAAGAATTTAATTTAAATTCAAATAAAAATTCTTCTAAAAATAAAGAATTTAATTTAAATTCAAAAGTGGTAACATCATTCAAAAGTGGTAACATCATTCAAAAGTGGTAACATCATCGGGTCCATTCTCCCGAAAACAACAACCATTTTTCAAATGGTTAATAAAAAAAAAAAACACTAAAAAGGCACGAACAACAAGATCACTCTTTATTGGCGCATTAGCACAACTTCTACTGCGGTGGCATTAATACGAAGGTACCAAAAATATCAATGTTAGCGGAAATTTGTAAGGAGTTAAATGCTTTTTATTTAACCAAATAATGTCGGCGGATACAACCATAAAGTAACTTTAATAAATTATATATTATATTTTTCTCAATTAATATCAAGAGCTATTCGCTTATTGGCATAAAATTTATATTAAATAACAAAAGAACAAATAAATTAGTCAAACATTCATAAGAATATAAATAAATCATCGAATTAAAATCATTTGATTACTTAACAAACAAGTGTAGCGGGTTTAATGTCAAGGAAGTGTAACATTTATGTTCATCCATTATTGGCATATAATCTTATAGATTGTCTATCGTTCTTTGGTCGACGAGATAAATTAAGTAGTTATATATTTACTTATAGTATTTTTAATAAAATGAAAGAAAAACGTGCAAGTTAAATGTATCTGATATATGTATTTTTAATTTATGGGTTTTTTAATAAAAGTCATGTACACTGTAAAAAAAATCTGTAACCTTAGTAATCTAAATTAACCGAAATCTCTTATGCTTACTAAAATTTTATATGTACACTGTACAAGAAAATGATGTCAATCTACAAAACTTGTAAGCAAAACTAAAACCATCTGTAACTTTACAAAAGAATTTACTAAAATTTTGGTAACTTTACTAAAATTTTATCTATAATGCTCGTTATCGTCACTAAAAAAGTTCTTGGAATACGATTTCCCAAAAAAATTCTTAGTAACCTTAAAATTTGTTTGATTCAAAGTGCAAATCTGTATCTGTTACATGAATTTTTATTGTTGCCGTTACATAAAAAGTTCTTGGAATACAATTCTACTAGAAAAATTTTTGTAACTTTCCCAATTTTTTTTTACAGTGTATTTTAAATAAAGCTAGTGACAGCTTTATATTTAAAATGAAATTATGGCGAAGGAAACCTATTTGGCGGTTGTTTCGAGTAGCTAAAAAAAAGTAGGAAAATAGTCGTCGGGCATATAAAAAATAAAACAATCAGATCGGAGCTGTTGATGACAGTCACAAGACTTATGCTGGTATTTATATAGGTACTACAGTAAAACCTCCAAATAACGGACATCTCGGGAGCGCGGAAACTGTCCGCTATTCGGAGGTGTCCGCTGTTGGGAAAAACCTCGGACATTCAAAAATTGCTAAGAAATGCTTAAAGTTTCATTAATTGACTTTCATAAGTCCTAAAATTGTAATACATGATTAAGTAGAAATTAAAATTATTTTTTAAGCAATAAAATTGAAATAAAATGGTACATTGTTTTATACACTGTTTATTAGATTCACACGAAAAAAATGTATTTAAAAAGTTTCCTTTAGCATTTAAATATTACAGTGTTTTTTTTTTTTTTTTTTTTTTCAATGTGAAATTTTAACCATGTCAATAGTTTTAATTTTCCTAAATCATCTTAAAAAAGTGTCACTGCTGACTGTATTTTGCCGCTTCTAAAAAGCATAAAATCTCAAATCTTCCAGAAGGGAGTGTGTGTGTGTGGGGGGGGGGGGAATTGTAATGCTCCGGGAGGTAATGCCCCTAGGACCATCTCCTGAATTTAATACTAGACGTGTGAGGGAAGGCCCGGGTATGACCCGGCCCACTCTCTGCATTTATCTGTGATCACAAAATTTCGACACATTGCCCTGACAAATTTAGAGGTTTACTTTTTTTTTTCTTCGTTAAAATACAATTTATTATACTTTATCACAAAAATTACTGTCCGCTATTCGGAATGTCCGTTATTCAGAGGTTAAACATACAAGAATTTAGATTTTGGGAGTGGGGATCGATAGACTGTCCGTTAAATAGAGGTGTCCGCTATTTGGGAGTGTCCGTTATGGAGGTTTTACTGTATAGCAAAATTTGCAACATCTTTGGTGTTAAAGTAGGACTCTCGAGGTAAGACATTTGGTAGAGAGTTTAAATCCCGTGGAATGTAAGTTCGTTTTGTTTAGAAATGCTTTTGTGTTAAATTATTATTCCTTCGGGAATATTCTTATGTTAATTGTTATTCAATTTCTAGAATTTTTCTAGTTGTGAATGTTTCATTTGAGAAATTACCGTGAATGTATTTAATTGGTATGGCTTTTAATTCTTTTAATAAAGTTCTGTACTTTTTTCGTTCAAATCCATGGTTTATTTTTCATATCATGCATTTTATATAGCAATGCAATGACTTTTATAATTATTCCGATACATCAAAATTTTATGCTGTTGTTATCATTTTATAAATTTTGAGAGCAGCAATTATTTTTCTTTTTAAGATATTAGAAAATCTTCAGTTTTTATCAAAAAATTAAATGACTAGTATTAAAAAATGCTCTGACGAGCACCAAAAAAGGTTAATATGTTTTTAAGTATGAAAAAGGGTTTGACAAGTGCTTCTGTTAATTACTGAGCATGAGGAAGGACAAGGGATTCCTTCTTGGCTACAACTCACTTCAATGTCAACTTTGAAAAAATCATATTTGCACTTTTTCCATATAAAAGAAATTTGCGGTTCTTTAGTAGAACTTCCCACCGAGCTTTAGATGTTAACCAGGAGTGTAGTCGGAAAAATAACATAGGATATATGCTCTAAGCATAGGGATACCCTAGAATGTGTATACTATAAGCTTTCTTGAGAAACAGAGGGTATATGGTGTTCTATTAAAAAGTCCAGAAGGTATACGGCGTATAACCTGCACTACATCCCTGATGTTAACTGCACAGTTCACTCTGCACTATACAACAAATCAATTTTCTGTGCAATTATACACTTAGGGCATGCTTGGTGCAGTGCATGAATGTGATACCTGCAGGAACTAGGTTTATGACACTATGTCGTCTTCCCTTATATTTATGTCTAATTAAGCTGCATCTTTACTGGTTATGTCTTTACACTATACATTTTTATAGTAACTGCGACTGATTTGTTTTCACGGAAAAAGCGCAAATATGATTTTTTCAAAGTTGGCATTGAAGTGAGTTGTAGCCAAGAAGGAATCCCTTGTCCTTCCTCATGCTCAGTAATTAACAGAATCACTTGTCAAACCCTTTTTCATACTTAAAAACATATTAACCTTTTTTGGTGCTCGTCAGAGCATTTTTTAATACTAGTATAAAAAATGATTAAAACAGATGCATCAATAGAAAATATTTTATCATATCTAAAGATCGTGACTTGTTTATTTAGTTGTTGAGAGGGATTTTAAGCAAAATACTCTAGGGTTTCACAAAAGTGGATATTAGTTCTTTCAGGGCCCTAAGAGAAACAAGAATGCATTAAGGGCTTTTCCGAAGCATTCTTGTCATCACCCCGATGGGATTAAGACCCAATCCCTTAAATCCAATCTCACACTTAATCTATCCTGCAAACATCCTATTTCTGTGGTTAACAGAAGTTACCTAATACAAATAAGTCTTTGCTCAAAGAGTATTGAAGTATGTTGTTGCTAATAAACTTGCATGGATCTGAATCGCTTGTTCTAATGTCTAAACGTATTTCAGCTTTAGTAGAAGTGAGTTGTTAATTTCTGTTAATGAGCCTGAAATTAAGCATTATTCAAAGAAAAATGAAGCTTCATCTATGCTGCATTTCGGTTTAATCGTTAGCATATATAAAGAAGCATCAATTAAAAGCATTAAAGAACGCTGCTTGTAACAAACTTTTACAAGTTATGAAATTTAGAAACAATTAATTAAAAATGATATTTAACTGAAAATAAATACATAATCAAAACAAAATTAAGTAATATTTATAAGGTGTAACGTTAAAAATATATTCCCTGACGAAACAAATGCTTACTGCATACAAAAAAGAGCAAATTTACTGCTTTATTTTATATCTACATAAAGTATTAAACAGAAAACATGAAAATTTAAATAATTGTCTGAGCGAAGCGAAGTCTTTATACTCAGAGATACGTAACGATATTAAAAGTCAAAAAAAATCTTTCGTCAAGCAAATCTCAAAAAGTACTTGTCGAATTTTGATTCTGTTTGTACCAGAAGGTACCTATGAAGGTAATCTGGTGAATGCACCTACTTTTAAAAATTAATTCCAAATAGTTTAAAAGTTATATTAAAAAAACTGATAAAAAAGCACAATTTATTTGCATACGTCACAGAAATTTGGTGTGCGTGATTTTCACAAGCTGGATATTTTCGTAGATAACCGAATCAGTACATGGAGTAAATAGTAATCATTTACGCACTCAGAATTATTGAATGCAATAAAACATTTTAAAATTTAATCATGCAGGAAAATAAAACTGTTAATTTTTTATATTAAAAAAAATTTCATAAAAACTTAATAGCATTTTTTGATAGCTAAAAGGATATTTTATATATTTCGAGTGTGAAAATTAGAAACAATTACATTTTTAAATAAAAAGTTTCTTTTATGACATCATTTTCCCTTTATATTTATTTTTATTGCATGTTTTCTTTTAACTTATATTTCGTTTGTGTGTGGAGGTCAATTCTGGTCACTAATTTTTCGGCACGGATGCCACACGCGCACTAGACTTGGCGCATTTTTTTTCAAAGCCCATTTGGCGAAAACTGCGTTTTCAAATAACGCTTACATACACATTTTTAAATTATTTTCTATTATCGAAAAGAACTTATAGTAAATAAAATAATAATAATAATTAATAACTATAAAAACAAATATTTTATATACTTAAAAAAAGGAAATGAAAGTAAATAAACATTTTATGAGTAAATAAACAAATAATAAATAAATAAAGCTGGGTTACCATCTCAGGTAAAATAATGCCATTTTGACGTCAATTATGTATCCTGGTGCATATGTGACATCTTTTCCCATTTTTCATCCATTTCCTGTTGGCATACAACTTTGAAATTTGGAATATGTATGCATACCTGGGAGCAATACTGAAATTAGACATTGATTTTTTTTAATTCGATCCAAAAAGGGGCAACGGGGGTTATTTTTTAAAGATTTATACAATTTATACTACATAAAGGAGCCACTTACCTATTTTTATATACAAGAAGAAGTAAGTGGCATGTAAAAACAATTATAGTATACATAAATAAAATTCTTGAGATAATATACTAGAGATATAAGCACCGGGTTTGGCGAGATTTTTTATGCCAATTAGGCGAAAACATCGTTCTGATTACCAGATACATATAGCATGCTATAATAACACGTTATTTATTTATTTCAAATTAAAAAAAAGGAATAAACGAAACATTTTCTGTTATTAAAAAAAAAGAAATAACAACCAATAAATGATAATATTTTTAGAACAAACAATTTATTATAGCATTTATATGATAACCATGTTAGGCAACTGAACGCCATTTTGGCACAAATTAGGTATCTTGGTGTGTATAGGGCATATATGTGCCATATTTATTTGTAAAACTGAGCATGAACGTTTACCAAGTGTGTTTTCATAGCCGCTTATATCTTTTTGCAACATAGCGCACCTTTCGAAGCCAAAACTGCACAAAAGAAAAAAATCAATATTTGCAGCTATTTTATTATTTTTTAATGTAATGCACATTTTGTAATCAGTAGGTTCGATAATCAGACCTCGTTTTTTGCTTTAAAAGATGATATTTCATACGACGTCTTGTTTGGATACGTCGTTTTTCCATATTTGATAGTATGCGTCTATACTCGTTTTGTAACTTTTTTTGTGACTTTCTTCTTTATTAACAGCGACATTTGGATTTCCTATTTAAATAAAAATTCTTCTAAATGCAAAGAATTTTGTTAAAATAAATAAATAAATGAAATGCGGTCATCTATTGCTCAAAGCACAAAATTTTTCCTATTGAGTTAATAAAAATAGTATATGCAACTTTATTTATAAGATTTTGTAACTCTATGATTCAATATGCTTATTTTCATCATATTTTATCTCAATGAATGACCAATTAAAGGTAACATCTCATTTTCTTTACTTGTCGCAAGTTATTAAATGTGTATTCTCAGCAACATCGCTCAGACTAATCCCTCTGAGGGAAGTCCTAGTAATAATAATAATAAAACAGAAACATCAGCAGAAAATATTTGATCATATTTAAAGCTCTATTACTATTTTTTTAATTGTTTCTACAATACTAGAAAACTGATATTAGTTGCTTGATTTTCCTTTGAGGAAACAAGAATGCATCAAAGACTTTCCCAAATCATTTTCTACCTCACTCCAATGGAATACAGATATAGAGCCTAAAATCTGATATGGCACTTTATCCTGCGAACATCCAGCCATTTTGGTTATCATAATACCGTGTTCGAACTGATATAGTTGTCTGAGCGAAGCGAAGTCGTTATACTCAGAGATACGTAACGATATTAAAATTAAAAAAAATTCTTTCGTCAAGCAAATCTCAAAAAGTACTTGTCGGATTTTGATTCTGTTTGTACCAGTAGGTACCTATGAAGGTAATCTGATGAATGCACCGACTTTTAAAAATTAATTCCAAACAGTTTAAAAGTTATATTAAAAAAACTGATACAAAAGCACAATTTATTTGCATACGTCACAGAAATTTGGTGTGCGTGATTTTCACAAGCTGGATTTTTTTTTAGTATTTTCGTAGATAACCGAATCAGTACATGGAGTAAATAGTAATCATTTACGCACTCAGAAATATTGAATGCAATAAAACATTTTAAACTTTAATCATGCAGGAAAATAAAACTGTTATTTTTTTATATTAAAAAAAAGTCATAAAAACTTTTATTTTGAGATTTTGTGATAATCTCTTAATAGCATTTTTTGATTGCTAAAAGAATGTTTTATATATTTCGAGTGTGAAAATTAGAAACAATAACGTTTTTAAATAAAAAGTTTCTTTTATGACATCATTTTCCCTTTATATTTATTTTTATTGCATGTTTTCTTTTAACTTATATTTTGTTTGTGTGTGGAAGTCAATTTTGGTCACTAATTTTTCGGCACGGATACCACAAGAGCATCAGATTTGGCGCAATTTTTTTCAAAGCCCATTTGGCGAAAACTCCGTTTTCAAATAACGCTTACATACACATTTTTAAATTATTTTCTATTATCGAAAAGAACTTATAGTAAATAAAATAATAATAATAATTAATAACTATAAAAACAAATATTTTAAATACTTAAAAAAAGGAAATGAAAGTAAATAAACATTTTATGAGTAAATAAACAAATAATAAATAAATAAAGCTGGGTTACCATCTCAGGTAAAATAATGCCATTTTGACGTCAATTATGTATCCTGGTGCATATGTGACATCTTTTCCCATTTTTCATCCATTTCCTGTTGACATACAACTTTGAAATTTGGAATATGTATGCATACCTGGGAGCAATACTGGAATTAGACATTGATTTTTTTTAATTCGATCCAAAAAGGGGCAACGGGGGTTATTTTTTAAAGATTTATACAATTTATACTACATAAAGGAGCCACTTACCTATTTTTATATACAAGAAGAAGTAAGTGGCATGTAAAAACAATTATAGTATACATAAATAAAATTCTTGAGATAATATACTAGAGATATAAGCACCGGGTTTGGCGAGATTTTTTATGCCAATTAGGCGAAAACATCGTTCTGATTACCAGATACATATAGCATGCTATAATAACACGTTATTTATTTATTTCAAATTAAAAAAAAGGAATAAACGAAACATTTTCTGTTATTAAAAAAAAAGAAATAACAACCAATAAATGATAATATTTTTAGAACAAACAATTTATTATAGCATTTATATGATAACCATGTTAGGCAACTGAACGCCATTTTGGCACAAATTAGGTATCTTGGTGTGTATAGGGCATATATGTGCCATATTTATTTGTAAAACTGAGCATGAACGTTTACCAAGTGTGTTTTCATAGCCACTTATATCTTTTTGCAACATAGCGCACCTTTCGAAGCCAAAACTGCACAAAAGAAAAAAATCAATATTTGCAGCTATTTTATTTATTTATTTATTTATTTTTTAATGTAATGCACATTTTGTAATCAGTAGGTTCGATAATCAGACCTCGTTTTTTGCTTTAAAAGATGATATTTCATACGACGTCTTGTTTGGATACGTCGTTTTTCCATATTTGATAGTATGCGTCTATACTCGTTTTGTAACTTTTTTTGTGACTTTCTTCTTTATCAACAGCGACATTTGGATTTCCTATTTAAATAAAAATTCTTCTAAATGCAAAGAATTTTGTTAAAATAAATAAATAAATGAAATGCGGACATATATTGCTCAAAGCACAAAATTTTTCCTATTGAGTTAATAAAAATAGTATATGCAACTTTATTTATAAGATTTTGTAACTCTATGATTCAATATGCTTATTTTCATCATATTTTATCTCAATGAATGACCAATTAAAGGTAACTTCTCATTTTCTTTACTTGTCGCAAGTTATTAAATGTGTATTCTCAGCAACATCGCTCAGAATAATCCCTCTGAGGGAAGTCCTAGTAATAATAATAATAAAACAGAAACATCAGCAGAAAATATTTGATCATATTTAAAGCTCTATTACTATTTTTTTAATTGTTTCTACAGTACTAGAAAACTGATATTAGTTGCTTGATTTTCCTTTGAGGAAACAAGAATGCATCAAAGACTTTCCCAAATCATTTTCTACCTCACTCCAATGGAATACAGATATAGAGCCTAAAATCTGATATGGCACTTTATCCTGCGAACATCCAGCCATTGTGGTTATCATAATACCGTGTTCGAACTGATATAGTTGTCTGAGCGAAGCGAAGTCGTTATACTCAGAGATACGTAACGATATTAAAATTAAAAAAAATTCTTTCGTCAAGCAAATCTCAAAAAGGACTTGTCGGATTTTGATTCTGTTTGTACCAGTAGGTACCTATGAAGGTAATCTGATGAATGCACCTACTTTTAAAAATTAATTCCAAATAGTTTAAAAGTTATATTAAAAAAACTGATACAAAAGCACAATTTATTTGCATACGTCACAGAAATTTGGTGTGCGTGATTTTCACAAGTTGGATTTTTTTTTAGTATTTTCGTAGATAACCGAATCAGTACATGGAGTAAATAGTAATCATTTACGCACTCAGAAATATTGAATGCAATAAAACATTTTAAACTTTAATCATGCAGGAAAATAAAACTGTTATTTTTTTTATATTAAAAAAAAGTCATAAAAACTTTTATTTTGAGATTTTGTGATAATCTCTTAATAGCATTTTTTGATTGCTAAAAGAATGTTTTATATATTTCGAGTGTGAAAATTAGAAACAATTACGTTTTTAAATAAAAAGTTTCTTTTATGACATCATTTTCCCTTTATATTTATTTTTATTGCATGTTTTCTTTTAACTTATATTTTGTTTGTGTGTGGAAGTCAATTTTGGTCACTAATTTTTCGGCACGGATACCACAAGAGCATCAGATTTGGCGCAATTTTTTTCAAAGCCCATTTTGCGAAAACTCCGTTTTCAAATAACGCTTGCATACACATTTTTAAATTATTTTCTATTTTCAAAAATAACTTACAGTAAATAAAATAATAATAATAATTAATAACTATAAAAAAAATATTTTATATAATTAAAAAAAAGGAAAAGAAAGTAAATAAACAATTTTATGAGTAAATAAACAAATAATAAATAAATAAAGCCGGGTTACCATCTCAGGTAAAATAATGCCATTTTGACTCCAATTATGTACCCTGGTGCATATGTGAAATTTTTTCCCATTTTTCATCCATTTTCTGTTGGCATACAACTTTGAAATTTGGAATATGTATACATACCTGGGAGCAATACTGAAATTAGACATTGATTTTTTTTTATTCGATCCAAAAAGGGGCAACGAGGGCTATTTTTTAAAGATTTATACAATTTATACTGCATAAAGGAGCCACTTACCTATTTTTATATACAAGAAGAAGTAAGTGGTATGTAAAAACAATTATAGTATACATAAATAAAATACTTGAGATTATATACTAGAGATATAAGCATCGGGTTTGGCGAGATTTTTTATGCCAATTAGGCGAAAACAACGTTTTGATTACCAGATACATATAGCATGCTATAATAACCCGTTATTTATTTATTTCAAAATGAAAAAAAAGAATAAATGAAACATTTCCTGTTATTAAAAAAGAAATAACAATCAATAAATGATAATATTTTTAGAACAAACAATTTATTATAGTATTTATATGATAACCAGCATGTTAGGCAACTGAACGCCATTTTGGCACCAATTAGGTACCTCGGTATGTATAGAGCATATATGTGCCATGTTTATTTGTAAAACTGAGCATGAACGTTTACTAAGTGTGTTTTCATAGTCGCTTGTATCTTTTTGCAACACACCGCACCTTTCGAAGCCAAAACTGCACAAAAGAGAAAAAAAACAATATTTGCAGTTTTTTTTTTTTTTTTTTTTTTTTTTTTTTGTAATGCATATTTTGTAATCAGTAGGCTCGATAATCAGACCTCGTTGTTTTGCTTTAAAAGATGATATTTCATACGACGTCTTTTTTGGATTCGTCGTTTTTCCATATTTGATAGTATGCGTCTACTCGTTTTGTAACTTTTTTTGTAACTTTCTTCTTTATTAACAGCGGTATTTGGATTTCCTATTTAAATAAAAATTCTTCTAAATACAAAAAATTTTGTTTAAATAAATAAATAAATGAAATGCGGACATATATTGCTCAAAGTACAAAAATTTTCCTATTGAATTAATAAAAATCAGTAAAAACATAATTTTTATGATAATAAAAAGGTGACTTATGTAATAACAGAGTCATATATTATATACGTTATGGATTAAGTATAAACATTTCTCCACCATTTATAAATAATAATAATAATAAAATAAAATGCGGACAGACCAAAGTCTATATTTGTCTGAAAACAACAACCATTTTCTAAATGCTTTAAAAAGTGGCCAGTGAAAAGTGATATATCAAAAGTATTATGAAATTAGTTAAAAACCATTTATTTAAAACTAAATGAATAAAAGATTTATATTTTTAATGAAATAAATGGGATTTGAAAAATTATTGGAAATTTATCACCATAGATGTATCAATATTACAATCAATACCTATGCAAAATGGAACAATTAGCAATACTTTTTGTACCCGAAAAATGGTCGTTGCTTTTTTTTAAGGTAAAAAAGTAGATTACAAAATATCCCTATACAGAGATGCCAAGCCCCCGCTTATTGCATAGCAGAATTTTCTTATAGGAAAAGTTATTTTTTTAAATCCGCAGAATGTTCCAATTTAATGAAACATTTTTTGTTTTAAAATACCGGTATCCAAAATGCCGGAGACTTGGGCAGCTCTGCCTATAACATTTTAATTAATCACGTTACTTTTTTTAATCGGATTCAAATTTAGTGAAGACAACGTTTTTTGGCCAAATGCAGCTTTTTTCCACATGTGTAACTACGATACAATTCCTTGATGCTGAAATAAAATGTTTTGACTTATGCTATTATTGCTTCCTCTTATTTATTTATTTGAATTTTAAATAAGATGACTCAAAATCGTGTTTTTCTAATGTACGGATAAAATGCATTTCGAGAGAGGCCGAAAAGAACAATATTTGGCGATTTATTACCTGCGTTTGGCTAAGTGTCTTACTACCTTGTATTTAATACTCTTCACAATACTTCGCTGTTATATGGACTTACGCGTTTTTATAAAAAGTTTGACGCAATTCGGGCTTAAAAAAGTGAGTTTTTTACTGAATAATACAAATAAATGAATAGTGAATACTAAGAAATATTAATAAAAGAAAAATGAAGCATTATATTGATCTATGTATATTTAAAAATGCATCTGCTACCACTAATTTGATAATTTATGTGTATATAATAGGAGATAAATAGCTTTTGATTCTGTATTTCTATGCTATAAAGCATTAACGTTTGTGTGTGTTTCGTTACCTAGCCGATTTAAAAAATAATGTGGGCAAAAAATGTTGGTAACCATCTTTGCTGCAAAATATACTATATTTTGTGTAGGAACAATAATCACCATCAATGCACGAGCAAAAAAAGTTCTAAAATTGAGAATTCTTTGTTGATATGACTAAAATTTTAAAATCTTTTTTTTTTTTTTTTTTTTTTGTGGCAACGTTTAAGATATAATATTCTCGTTATGAGCGATTTCTAAAACATTCGACAATTTAATTTCACAAATTAAACATTTCTTTTCTAGAAAAAGTTTTAAACCCAATTTATTGAGAATATTGCAATTTCTAGGATACTGTTGGGGTCAGAAACTGTAACTTTGGCATCATAGTAACTTATAAGATGTAAGTGCTCGTTTAGGACAAATTTAAAAAAAAGGATTCCATAACTCTTATCGACAACCTCATTGCATCCGTGGAAAACAGATATTCGACATTATAAACTATTCGGACGGATTTCACACCATATAAAATACACTCCATTCTCTCCAAACATAATAGTTTATGTTATTTATAGTTTCTCAAATCGGTACGAAGCTTCTGTTTATGCTCATGACATCATTTTAAAGAGTTATATTTCCAATATAGGAAAATTTGGTGTTTTATTTTCTGTATTACTTTTAACATTTTGCATATTTCCAATTTTATATCTATGCATGGTTTTCTTTTCTTTTATAAAAACAGTATATGAAACTTTATATATAAGATTTTGTTATTCTATGATTCAATATGCTTATTTTCATCATATTTTATCACAATGAATGACCAATTAAAGGTAACATCTCATTTTCTTTGCTTATCGCAAGTTATTAAATGTGTATTATCAGCAATATCGCTCAGACTAATCCCTCTGAGGGAAGTCCTAGTTAAGTCACTTAAATTTTTTGATGCGGGATACCCGGAATTAGGCTTCACCTGTTCACATTAACTAAACATTGTAAGTGACTTAACTTGGGCAAACTGACATCTGGGCATGCGCATAAGTTCTGAAATTTGTTACTGGAACTTCTAACTGCTTTTTTGTTTACACAGCAATTATCCTGCCATATTTGAATTAAAAAATTAATTTCAATGTCATGCTCCCTATTTATTTTTCGGGAGGAAATAAGAAATTCAAAATTTTCCATTTTTGACCTTTGATTACAAAACACCCCACAAACACACGTGTTAAGCAACTGGGGTAAACAAATAACAATTTGAAATAATTTATAATTATTTGTAGGACTCAACTCCAGTAATTTAATAATCAGAATTAAATATTCTAATATTCAGAAATAATAATTAAATATTCAGAAGGCACATTTCCACTCAACTCATAGTTAAGGGAGATCAAAAGCTTAAATAAGTTTCAGAAACTTGCTCAAGTGAGAATCTTGATTCCGGGTACGACAGCTTCAAAAAACTTCAAGTTAAGTGACTTAACTTTCTCAGTGCGAACAGGGTATAAGTTAGTTAACACAAATAAGTCTTTGCTCAAAATATTGGAGTATGTTGTTGCTAATAAATCGACATTGAAATTTAATACGCTCATCATAGTTTTTAAGCATATTTCGGATTTTACCTTAGTTGAATTGTGCTATAAATTTATATTAATTAATCTAAAATTAAGCATTATTCAAAGCAAAATGAAGTTTTATCTATGCTGCATTTCAGTTTAGTCGTTAGCATATGTTTAAAAATATCATAAAGTATTTGCACAAATCATTTAAGAATGCTGCTTAAACAAACATTTACCTGATATAATATTCAGAAATAATTAATCAAAAATGATAATTAACTGAAAATAAATAAATAATCGGTACTGTGCGCAGTTATCCCGAAAAAAATACTATCGCCAAATTATAAGATTAAATGCCAATAATGGATGATCGTGAATGTCAATTCAATGACATTAAATACGATACACGTATTTAAAACGTCATTAAGTGATTTTTATTTCGACTTTTTATTTGTATTTTATTAATATTCTACTAATTATTTTTTTTTTATTATTTAAAATAAAAAATACGTCAATATGTATAATTTGGCTATTAGTTTGGCGGTTTGTATAATTTGGCGAAATCGGTCGACGGGATAACAGAGTAGTATCAAATAATAAAAACAAAATTAATTATTATTTTTCTGGTGTAATGCTAAAAAATAATCCATTGAGGAAACAAACACTTATCGTCTATACTTCTGTACAAATTGACACCTAAAAATTAAAAAATAAAGCTACATACCAGTATTTTTTGTCGCTATCTTCACCGTATTTAATATCAGATAATTGTGCAATTCGATAAGACGAAGATAACTTTTTTAAGTTTGTTATTCCAATTGAATATGGGATCCACTTATACAAAAGTATATACGGTACGTACACACACAAAAAAAAGCAAATTTATTAATTTATTTCATATTTACATAGTATATCTCATAGAAAACATGATAATTAAAAATAACAACAATAAAACAGAACCATCAGAAGAAAATGTTTGATAATAGCTAAAACTCTCTTACTCTTTATTTAGCTGTTATAAAATATTTTAAGCAATCGACTCTTCAGTTCCAGAACATTAGTATTCGTTCCTTGATTTTCCTTTGAGGAAACAAGAATGCATTAAAGACTTTCCCAAAGCATTCTCCTCATCACCCCGATGGAATTAAGACTTAGAGCCTTAAATCCGATGCGGCACTCACTCTATCCTGAGAACATCCTGCCATTGTGGTTAATGTAAGTTGCTTAACACAAATAAGTCTTTGCTCGAAGTATTGTGGTATGTTTCTGCTAATAAACTGACATTGGAATTGAATATGCTCAACTTAATTTCTACGCGTATTTCGGATTTCGACTTAGCTCAGTTGTGCTATAAATTTTTATTAATTAATCTGAAATTAAGCATTACTCAAAGCAAAATAAAATTTTATCTATGCTGCATTTCAGTTTAATCGTTAGCATATATTTACAAACATCATTAAGTATTTAGGGCAAACTGGGGTACATTGATACTTGGGGCACATTGATACACCCCCTGTACATCACACAGGGTCATTACAGGGAGTTTCAGAACAGCTCCAAAAGGTGATATTAGTGAAATTAACTACATACAGAAAGTTTTGGAATGATTCAATAGTTTGATGAAATGGGATGGGTGATTAATTGTTTTTGTAGGTCAAAAGTAAATTTGAGTTGTACCATTCAAATGGTATTATACAGCTGTTCCAGTATTTTAAATCGAAAAGAATACCCTCCCTGGCAAGTAAAGCTACTCTTTATCAGTTCCTCATTCTTTATTGTTAGATAAATTATGAAGTGTTGGAGTTGCGACTCTTTTTATTCAAAATGGCTGTATGGGGCACATTGATACAACCTAAATCCTTTTCTAGTTCATTTTTTCATTACCTTTTATTTTTTTTTTTACCATAGACTCCTTAATTCAACCTTTTTTCATCAAATATTTTTACTATAAGTTTTTATTGAAGTGAAATAACTCTAATTTTTTATATTAGAACATTTTATAGTATTTTTGCAAACAGAAGACGTACAAACTTACACAATATCCAGTGCTAGTAGAATTAACAGAAGAAATGGACGGCAGACTGGCAAATCTCAAATTTATATCGATTCTCCAGAGAAAAAAAGTATTATCGACATGCGAAATGTTAAGTAAGAGAAGCAAGCTGCAGAACAATACAGGATAATTATATTGTAAACATAATTTTTAATATAATTATTCTTTATTTTCTGTTTGTAAACCGATTTATAAACAGAAAACCTGGTAATTCTTTCACTTTTCTTAAGAAAGAATTCTGGGGTTAAATTGCCAGATATGACAAAGTTACCACAGCCAACAAACAGACAAGGATCAGCCAGAACATCAGGTCATTATACATTTCATTTTGATTGCTTTAATATCGTTTACAAATAAATTGTGTGCGATTTTAATATCTATTAATATATATAAAATGGTTTGCTAACTATTTTTCTATGAAAAATATGCATTGGTGTTATTTTGTATCCATTTTTCCCAGACGTTTCAAAGTGTATCAATCTGCCCCGGGGATGGGGCACATTGATATAAATTACTTTTTTAAATTTTTTTAAAATTACATGCAAAAATAATGTATAAAACAACGATTGTACATTTTTATAACACACTACACAGGTTTTGCTGACATCACATCGAAAAAAAAACTTGAAATTTCTGCTTTCTAGACACCAAAATTTTTTTTTGAAAAAAGCTGTATCAATGTCCCCCAGTTCCCCCTACACAATATTCTATGTAATTATAAAAAATGCTACTTATATCAAACTTTTACCTGTTGTAATACGTACAAATAATTAATCAAAAATTATATTTAAATGAAAATAAATAAATAATCAAAATAAAATTAACTATTATTTAACTGGTGTAATGTTAAAAAATATATCCCTTGAGGAAGCAAACTCCTATACTCGTGTATAGGTCAACCTCTAAATTCAAGGAAAAAATATGTTGCATACCAGTATTTTCTTGTACCTGTCTTCCCCGTACCAGCTAATTCTTTTTTTAGATAACAGGAAGATAACTTTTTTAAAGTCTGTTATTCCTTCTGAATTAGGGGTCGACTTATACACAAGTACTTACATATAAAAAAGATCAAATTTACTATTTTACTTCATATTTATATAGAATAACATCCCCAGTAATTGGCACATTAAGAATTTGTCTTTAAATTTACTTCAATTTTCATTATCGAAAAATAAAATATTTACTTGCAAATATTTTTAAAACAAAGAATGCACAGGGTAACATCCCCAGTAATTGGCACATTAAGGATTTGTCTTTAAACTTACTTCTATTTTCATTACCAAGAAATAAAATATTTACTTGCAAATATTTTTAAATCAAAGAATGCATATCTGTGCATCTATTTTGCCCACTAAAAGTAAAAATATTTGAAAAGGTATTTTTATAAAAATATATTTATAAAAAGTTGCTGTAATCACCAGTAATTGGCACTTAGACTTTTACACAATTAAAGTAACCCTTTTCAACTAAACAAAACTGTTGTCAATTAAAATTTAAAACATACTATAAATCAGATAATAGTAAATTGAAATGCATGCCTTTCTTAAGCCAGAGAAGAAGGATTTGCAACAAAAATGGCTAATTTGATACAAGCCATAATTGTTTCTCTTTCCTAGGCACTTTTGTCATCTAGTAGCATAAATAAAAGTTATAATCTGTATAGTAAATGAGCATATAACTGGTATATGGTCTTGCATTTTTAAATGACTGGATATAAATCTTATTTTAGGGCATTTTTGAAGGATGTGCCAATCACTGGTTCCTGCCAATTACTGGGGATGTTACCCTATCTGTGCATCTATTTTGCCCACTAAAAGCAAAAATTTTTGAAAAAGTATTTTTATAAAAATGTATTTATAAAAAGTTGCTGTAGTCACCAGTAACTGGCACTTAGAGCACCAATGTACGACACCTTGTGATCCAGTAATTGGCACATGTTTATATATAAAAAAAAACTTTATATTTTGCATTGGGTTTAATCGCTTTAAATGAATTTACTGTTGATGAAGATGCCATATTTCAAGTTTTTTAGAGTAATCAGCATATTAGTCTGAAATGTGAGCACTTTAAAACAATACAATATATTTATATTAATACCCAGTAATTATCATGCTGTCTCCAGTAATTATCATATGAAGCTTTAACGGATTCCAATTACTGATAATATATCATATTTTTAATAAAAACAAAGGATAAACAAAATTAGTCTATAACTTTAAAAGTACTGCCAAAGTAAGTGGTTTAATCTCAAATCTTGCATTCATTTGTAATTGGAATAGGTGCCAATTACTTGGAACTAACAAAATTGAAGCACCATTAACTGGCATCTATCATTAATTGAGAAATCCAAATATTTATGGTAAAAATGCTTTTACACAATTAAAGTAACCCTTTTCAACTAAACAAAACTGTTGTAAATTAAAAATTAAACTATATTATAAATCAGATAATAATGAATTGAAAAGCATGCCTTTCTTAAGCCAGAGAAGAAACATTTGCAACAAAAATGGCTAATTTTATACAAACCATAATTGTTTCTCTTTCCTAGGCACTATTTTCATCTAGTAGCATAAATCAAAGTTATAATCTTTAAAGTAAATGAGTATATAACTGGTATATGGTCTTGTATTTTTAAAAGACTGGATATAAATCTTATTTTAGGACATGTTTGTAGGATGTGCCAATCATTGGTGCATGCCAATTACTGGGAATGTGACCCTATTAAACCTCAAAAAAAGCATGAAAATTAAAAATAAGAATCAAACAGAAGTATCAGCAGAAAATATTTTATCATATCTAAAGCTCTCGTACTGTTTATTTACTTGTTGTAAAATATTTTAAGCAATCGACTGTACAGTACCAGAAAACTGGTATTAGTTCCTTGATTTTCCTTTGAGGAAACAAGAATGCATTATTCTCCATACCACCCTCAATAGAATTAAGACATAGAGCCTTAAATCCGATGCGGCACTCACTCCATCCTGCGAACATCCCGCCATTTTGGTTAATATAAGTTGCTTAATACAAATAAGCCTTCGCTCAAAGTATTGTGGTATGTTGCCACTAATAAATTGACACTGGAATTGAATACGCTCATCTTAATTTCTAAGCGTATTTCGGATTTCGCCTTAGCTCAGTTGTGCCTCAATTTTCTATTAACCACTGTTTTCTATTAACAATACTGTAAGTAACATGGGCAACGTGTTTTCTGCCAATGATCATTTGACCGTACCACGTACGGCCATGATTTCAAATGATGATTTTTTATTCTCATCATTAAATCTTATTGTAAATTTTGCATTATTTAATCCGAGAATTTTTCTGGTTCAATTAGGCAAAAAATTCTGTTTTGAAAAACCGATAATAAAAAATTGAAAATTCTATAAAAGATGCAATAAATAAATAAATAAATAAAAATAAAAAGGCATTATTTGAAATATTTTTTTAATAATATTGACTTGTTAAATGGTTAGTTAATCTGAGATAAAGTGTTATTCAAAGCAAAATGAAATTTTATCTATGCTGATTTTCGGTTTAGTCGCTATCGTATATTTGCAAACATCATTAAATATTTACACAAAGCATTAAAGAATGTTATTTATGACAAACTTTTACCTATTATAATATTTAGAAATAATTTATCAAAAAAGATAATTAACTGAAAATAAATATATAATCAAAATAAAATTAATTATTATTTCTCTAGTGCAATGTTAAAAAATATATCCCTTGAGAAAACAAACACTTATACTCGTGTATAAGGTGACCCTTAAATTCAAGAAAAAAATATGTTGCATACCACTATTTTCGTCTAGCTATCTTCACTGTAGTTAATATCAGCTGATTCTATATTTAGATAAGACGAAAATAACTTTTTTAAAAAGTCTGTTATTCCTGTTGAGTTAGAGGTCGACTTATACGCAACTACTCACATACAAAAAAGAGCAAATTTACTACTTTATTTCATACTTACAAGGAAGGTCTCCATACGGGCATACTCAGAAAAATCTGAAAAAATTACAGAATGTTCTTCTCATATAGTTATATATGTTTATAAAAAAAAAATTCGGCGGAATTTCCTTATAACGTCCGTAAAAAAATAATAAAAATTTCGTTTATTTGGCGATTTATCTCCGGTTGGCGAAAAAACGAAATTTTGAAAAATACGCTTTTACGTTTCGAATACTTTTTAAAGAAAAAACTTTCTATGTTCAATTTATTTAAATAAGTTTAGTTTAAGTAATTTTAGTTTTGCATTTTTACTTTACTTTAAGTGTAATTTTGTCATATACGTTTATATGTACTTATAACAAAATGAAATTAATATATTTTATCATTTAAAACACAATTTAAATTGATTAAAATTGTTCCAAATTGAAAAATACACTGGTAAAAATTCTGCATTTTGTTGCAACGCACTCCTTTGCTTGTATAAAAAACGGTTACTTGGCCGTGAAATGGAGCTTTCTCATTGGTTGAAATAGAGATATTATATACAAGCGGTGGAGTGCGTTGCAACAAAATGCAGCCGATTTTTATCAGTGCATGACACGGTCAATTCACCATGCTATGGAGCATTCTCATTGGTCAGAAGAGAGATATTCTATAAAAGTAGTGGAGTGACGTTGCAGTAAATGCTGCAGATTTTTAACAGTGAAGTCAATTAAAATCAATTTTCAGATTCGTTAAAATCGTCTGCTTTTGGCGAGGAAATGCACTGCTCGCCAAATCCCGCGTCGCTTTCAGCTTTTCACGCCAATTATTCCAAACTATTTTATTTTTTTACATATCTAATAATGTAATTCCGCCGCTAATTTTCACTGATCCTTTATTACCTACATGAGTAGTTTAATTCGTATTTTTTTCAAAAAATTCTGAGTATGCCCCCAATGGAGACCTTCCTTGTTAGTATACCTCATAGAAAACCTGAAAATTAAAAATAACAATAAAACAGAAGCATCAGAAGGAAATATTCGATCATATCTAAAGCTCTCTTACTGTTTATTTAATTGTTATAAAATATTATAAGCAAATGACTCTTCAGTTCCAGAAAACTGGTATTAGTTCCTTGATTTTCCTTTGAGGAAACAAGAATGCATTAAAGACTTTCCCAAAGCATTCTCCACATCACCCCAATAGAATTAAGACTTAGAGCTTTAAATCCGATGCGGCACTCACTCTATCCTGCGAACATCCTGCCATTGTGGTTAATATAAGTTGCTTACCACAATTACGCCTTTGATCGAAATAGTGTGGTATGTTGTTGCTAATAAACTGACATCGGAATTGAATACGCTCATCATAATTTCTAAGCGTATTTCAAATTTCGCCTTAGCTCAGTAGCGCTATAATTTTTTTTAACCAATTCCCTGATATGCCCGTAAGTCATACGGACAACGTGTTCTTACCAATGATGATTTGACCGTACCACGTAGGTCATAATTTCAAATCATAATTTAGTACTAGCGGCCTTCGCCCGCTACGCTGGTCGGTTTAGACGGACAGACGAGCATTAAACAGTTTAATAGCTTATCAATTAATGTCATTAAATAGTTCAATTGGTAGTATTAAATAGTTTAACACTATTAAAATGCATACCAAACAATGTCTCAATATATAAGTATGCAATGGAATACTTTTGCGTTGCCCTTAAGTTAATAACAATTATTCTTTGTCCCATAGATTGTACAGAATGTATAATATAGTATATAATTCATAGATACATATCAATTTTATTATTTTCGAATTAGTGTAACACCATTAAAATGCATTTGAAACTTTTTTCCCCACTGACCGTAAGGCAATGGAATACTTTTGATTGTCCCTGTAATTGATCTATACATCCGATTTTCATAAAATTTGAAATGACTCGAAAAAATTATCTAATAATTATATATTTTAAGTTTCAAACGATTCGTTTGGGTAGTTTTTGAGTTGTAATATGCAGATAGATGGACGGACGGACAGATAGACAGTCGGCCGGACGGACAGACAAACGAATGGGCAACTCAGGATCCCGGGATTTTTTTCCTTTAATACAAAAGAAACGCGACGTTTCTTCGTTTCCAGGAATTGAGGAGATAACATATATACATACGGTCGGATCTTAATAGTGTAGATTCTCATAAACAAATCTTATTGTAAATTTTGCATTATTTAATCCGAGAATTTTTCTGGCTCAATTAGGCAAAAAAATCTGTTTTGAAAAACGGATGATAAAATATTGAAAATTCTGTAAAAGATTAAAAAAAAAAAAAGCATTATTTGAAATATTTTTGACTTGTTAAATGGTTAATTAATCTGAAATAAAGTGTTATTCAAAGCAAAATGAAATTTTATCTATGCTGATTTTCGGTTTAGTCGCTATCGTATATTTACAAACATCATTAAATATTTACAGAAAGCATTAAAGAATTTTATTTATGACAACATTTACCTGTTATAATATTTAGAAATAATTAATCAAAAATGATAATTAACTGAAAATAAATAAATAATCAAAACAAAATTACTTATTATTTCTCTAGTGTAATGTTAAAAAATATATCCTTTGAGAAAACAAATACTTATACTCGTGTATACGGTGACCTCTAAATTCAAGAAAAAATATGTTGCATACCAGTATTTTCTTGTAGCTATCTTTACTGTGTTTAATTTCAGCTGATTCTATTTTTAGATAAGACGAAAGTAACATTTTTTTAAAAAAGTCTTGTATTCCTGTTGAGTTAGGGGTTGACTTATACGCAAGTACTCATATACAAAAAAGAGCAAATTTACTACTTTTTTTCATATTTACATAGTATATCTCATAGAAAACATGAAAATTAATAAAAACAACAACAATAAAACAGAAGCATCAGAAGAAAATGTTTGATCATAGGCAAAGCTCTCTTATTGTTTATTTAGTTGTTATAAAAAAGATTTTAAGCTATTGACTCTACATTACTAAAAACTGGTATTAGTTCCTTGATTTTCCTTTAAGGAAACAAGAATGCATTAAATGTGTTCTTAACTGTTCCGCTCAACAAATGCAAAACGTTTTGACACGCTTACAAATTCATTTTTTAACAGAAAGATATGAAATTGGAATACTGACTACGGAAGCGATTTTGAATCGAACTTAGTTTTCCATTTTATGATAATTAAATTGCCTATCCAGTTCTAAGCTATTTTGATCACATGATCACCCATTTTTCTGCTGCTTTCCGACCGATTTTTCTGCTTTCGTCGGGAAATGTGCTCAAAAACGCAACTTTGAAGGCTTGTTCTAAAAAATCTATTGTGTTTGAGGGAAAAAAAAAAAAAAAAACAGAAATTGAGTGCAATTAGACAGTTTCTGAATAACATCACCTGTTATTTTTATGCATTTCCGAAAAAAAAATAAATTAAAGCATGTGTCACAAAGTTGCCCTTTTTGATTTAAGAACAAACACCCTTAAAGACGTTCCCGAAGCATTCTCCACATCATCCCAATGGAATTAAGATTAGAGCCTTAAATCCGATGCGGCACTCACTCCATCCTGAGAGCATCCTGCCATTGTGGTTAACATAAGTTGCACTCTTTCGAACATAATAAAACTACTGTGCAGCTATAAAGTATACACTAAAATATATATTCTGTACAATATGGTTATGCAAAGAATATTTTTTATTAATTGATATAGCCACACAAAAATATTCCATTGCATAATAGTATACGGAGAACATTGTTTGGGGCACGTTTTAATTATGTTAAACTATTTCACATTTTATGAAATTGATATATATATTCCAATATATTGTATCCAAATTAAAATTCGGTTGTTGACCGGCATAGCTTGATCAAGGCATCTTAAATCTTAGGCGCCACTCAAGAAGTCATTGAAGTTAGTGAAGTCAGGATAACATAAAGATATTTCAAAGTATCTTGTCACCTCTATAGTAGTCACCTTAAACCACCATTTTGCCGCTTTTTAAGCATAATTTGAAAACAGTCTGAAAAAAAATTGAAATTTTGGATTTACATAAAGCAGGATTTAAAAAATCTAAATTCATCAAAGAAAAAAAAATATGTAGGTTGCAATTCACAATTTTTTTTCGAATATCAGTTTCATAATTCATATTATAAAGTTATAAAAATTGTAAATTCAACGTATTTATGTTTGGGTGTTTTAATATCATGCTACATAAAAAACTAGCACATTAGAAGTATAATTTCAGGCAATATTAATAAAATTACGAAAATGTAATTTAACATAGAATCACTAAATTTTGAATTCTTATAATTCAAAAACTTATCATTCAAATGACTTGAAATTTGATGTCTAGACATTCTTTAAACTGAAGATTTGAATTTACATAAATTTAAATATAGTTAAATATAGTATAAATAAGAATAAAATACACAATTTTTCACTGCAAGCGTGTAAACAAAAACTCAAAAGCTCATTGGTAAATTTAGATGTGTATATAAATTCAGTTCCTTAAACATTATGCACATCATGTTTATTACACGATCCCGTTTAATGAGAGACCTTTGACCAATCCTTTGAAACGAGTTCGATTGTATTTTACACACTAAAAAACTAGTTGGATGTGTCAATCCCAAAACTTTCTTCTATTTCAGAAGTATATTTTAATATTTAAAAAAAAACGTGGTGACCCCAACGTTACCCATTATCGAATTTCCTCGAACATTTGACCTAGCCTAATGAGATTCTGGTATCCGAAAAGGCTAAAACGCAAAATTTAATTAATATTCTGAGAAAATGAGCTTAGTAGTGCCTCATGTTGGGTAATTTATACTAAAACCTAATAAGCATCTATTTATGTCAAGACCTAACAGAATCTGAAATTTGATGGAATTTCGTCCATTAGTTCTTGAGATAGAGTTATAAGAAAAATTTTGCAAAACGTAGCACAGCAACACCATATCTTGGACAATTTATGCCAAAACGTAAAAAAGCGTCTAATTATGTTATGGTGTAAAAGAATCTGAAGTTTGATGAAATTCTGTGCATTAGTTCTTGAGATATAGCTAGTTTAAAAAGACGTGTAAAATATAGCACAGCAGCACCATCAGTTGAAGGATTCATAACAAAACGTAATCATCGTGTAATTATGTTATATGTCATTTTGTAACAAAATCTGAAGTTTGATGAAATTCTGTACGTTGGTTGTTGAGATATAGCTATCGGAAAAATCGTGCAAAGTGCAGCATAGCTGCACTACCTGTTGCAAGGTTAATACCAAAATGTAATCAGCGTCTAATTATGTTATATATTCTAGTGTAACAGAATCTAAAATTTGATGACGTTCTATGCATTAGTTCTTGAGATATAGCTGTCGCAAAAATCGTGCAAAATGTAGCATAGCAGCGCCTCCTATAGGGCAATTCACACCAAAACCTTATCAGCGGCTATGTATCTCAGGGTATCGCGGAATCTGAAGTTTGGTGAAAATCTGTACATTAGTTCTTGAGATATAGCTATCATGAAAATCATCAAAAACGTGGCATAGCAGCGCCACCTGATGGCCAATTTACACCAAAACGTAATCAGCGTCTATGTATATCAAGGGATTACAGAATCTGAAGTTTGGTGAAATTCTGTGCATTAGTTCTTGAGATATAGCAATCTTGAAAATCATGAAAAACGTAGTATAGCAGCGCCACCTGCAGGCCAATTTTCACCAAAAACCAATAGGCACTAATTCATATCAAGGTCTAACTGAATATAAAATTTTATTAAATTTCGAGCATTAGTTCTTGAGATATAGTGCCCACAATTTTTTTGTCACATACAGACAGACAGACAGACAGACAGACAGACAGACGGACAGACTCACAGACAGACATTTTCTAAAAATAGTCAAAACGAGTTCAGGACCTTCTAAAACGTATAAATCCGTCGAAAACCGGAAGTCGAAAATTTTCATGAATCCAATACTTTCTTCTTGTAAAGATAGAAGAAAGTAAAAATAGAAAACATAAACGTAGAAAGGAACGTAATATGATATTACCTATTGAGTCTGTCTGTTTGTCTGTCTGTAGGCACTCTCAAAAACTAATGCACAGAATTAAAACATATATATAGATTCTGTTAGATCTTGATATAAATTGGGTTCCATTAGTATTTGGTGTACATCGCTCTTACACACGCTCTTAACAGGTGGTGCTGCTATGCTGCATTAATCATAATTTCCACAATATCCGTTTCTCAAGAACTAGGTATGGATTATCACAAAACTGTAAATTTAGTTAGTACTTGATATGAGATGATGCTAATTACATTTTGGTACGAATCACTCAAGAGGTGGCGCTGCCATGGTGCATTATTCGTAATTATCGTAATAGCTCTATTTCAAGAACTAATGCATGAAATTTCACAAAACATTAGATTCTGTTAGACCATGATATAAACTAGATCTGATTAGTTTTTGGTGTATATCGGTCAACAGGTGACGCTGCTAAGATAAATTATTCTCATTTTCCACAATAGCCATATCTCAAGAATTAACACATGGATTGTCATAAAACTTTAGATTTAATTAGTACTTGATATAACATAGTGCTAATTACGTTTTGGTGCAAATCGCTCTACAGGGGAACTGCCATGGGTTATTATTCGTGATTATCGCAATAGCTCTATCTCAAGAACTAATGCACTGACTTTCACAAAACTTTAGATTCTGTGAGATCTTGAAATAAAATAGATCTGATTAGTTTTTGGTGTATATTATTCAACAGATGGCGCTGCTATGCTGTATTATTTACAATTTCCATAAGTACCACATTTCAAAAACAAGTGCATGGATTTTCATAAAACTTTAGATTTAGTTAGCACTTGATATAACATGGTACTGATTATGTTTTTGTTCAAATCGCTCAACAGGAGCGCATTATTCGTGATTATCGATTTAAATCTATCTCAAAAACAACTGCACAAAATTTTCAAAAACTTCAGATTCTGTTAGTCCCTGATACATTAGTGTTTTTTAGTTTTTGGTGTAAATCACCCTACAGATCGGGCTGCTATACTGCATTTTTCACGATTTTACAATAAATATATCGCAAGAACTTATACATAGATTTTCATCAAACTTCAGAATAAGTTAATACCTGATGAATATTTATCCTGATTATTTTTTGGTGGACATCTCCCAACATGGGGCCCTGTTATGCAGACATTTTATTAAGATTTTGCAATAGCTCAATCTCAAAAACTAATGCACAGATTTTCATCAAACTTCAGAATCAGTTATATTGTGACGTGGCTGGGTGTGCCGCCGGTGATATGTTGGCAAATGAGAACATAGTTCAAGTAATGTTGAAATCCAACACTTTATTTACTGTTTCTGGGAAATGGAGCTAAAGTTCAATATTTCTAGACACAATACTATGAGATTAAGCTATAACTCATACTCACATCCACGGCTAAGTCCAGCTCAGAGCACTCACCCCGGCTCTTCTTTCAGGTCGCGGCTTTATGCTACTTTAATCTATAAGAAAACAGCCCGTGGCTCCACAAAATCTTTTATTCTCGAATACTCAGAATGCTAATCAACTCTTACCCTCTTTGATTGCAGAGACGCCTTTACCTTCAACTCTTAAGCAATCCCAGCTCACCTCGCCAATCAACAGATGCTATCACAGTTCACAACACACCTTGCTGGCTCTCCTCGCCTCACAACACAAGCTATCCTATTCTGGAGGCTCCTCTCGCCACACGCCACACCACACATTCCAACTCACAACTTTTATACATTGCAAACTGAAGACGGAGCTATAAATTTGCATAATACTCATAACCGCAGTTAACTGTAAACTCGAGGGCGTCACACACATTCCGGAAAATAAAGTTGCGTAAAGGATAGGTGTGGCTTTTGCGCCACACATGTTAGAACATTGACGTCATGATCTCACTCAAAATACTAGAGTGCTTTTATTACAAAGGGACACTCCCTCACAATATGAGAGACTAAAAGTGCTATTACACGTAAAAATTGCAAGCAACAAAAATCGCCTGCGATTTTACGTGTTCTTAGCATTTCATTGGCTGTTCGAGAAGAGTCTTTACCATCATTTGGATTTCCAAGCATTTGATTGGCTCTTACTCGCGACTCGCTTCGTTCCAGGCGTCAAAGACGCTCCGACAAAAGCGCGCTACCAAGCGACTCCCCTGGTCCCATAGGATAACATAGAGACGCCTGCGATTTGACGCCTGCAGCACGACACGTGTAATAGCACTTTAAAAGTGCTATTACACGTGTCAATGATTTTCGAGACGTAGCTGGGGTTTTTCGGTAGCTTCATCGCCCCGAGCCCGACCTTTACCTCTTTTCAGTGTATTTAATTTGTTTAATTTTGCTTAAAAATATGTCTGGTATCATTTTTTTTTCATTTTTTCCCATTCCTATAGAGATTTGGATCGAAGGTAGCGGTCGCAGACGAAATTTGGCCACTCCGGCGGCGGCGGTTATGTCAACTTATATTGACATATGTTGTTGCTGACTAGATTTTGGTTTAAACCACCTAACCGGTGGCACCACTATGCTGCATTTTACTTACCCATCATATGTAGTATAGGGTAAGTCTTACAATCGTTTTGAAAATCGAATTTTTTTTGACGGATTTACATGTTTCAGTTGCAGGTGATTCCGAAAAGCATATTTTTAGGAAAAAATTTTGCTGTCCATCCGACTGTTTATCTATAAACGCTCTATCTCCCGAACAAATTGAGATAGAGACTTGAAATTTTCTATGAACTTATTATGTAAGAATGGAACAAAGCCTATTTAATATCAGTAACCTCAATTATTCGGAACTATTTTTTTAGACTTTCGGAAAATTGATTTTCATGAAAAGTACATAAAATTTTTTTATTTTTTTTTTTATTTTAAGGAATGAACGTAAAAGCAATAAAATAACACAAAATTTGCATGAAGAATGAAGTCTATCGGATTATTAGTATCTGTAATCCTGTTTTCCACATTCTTCCAATTTTCATGACCGAGAATTTCATTCAAATTTCATTTCAAACATACATTTTAATTGGAAATGAGACGCTTAATCCGACGCAGTAAACTGTTAGTTAATATGATTATTATTTTTGGAGTTATAAGGATGCTTCTTTTACGCAATTCGGTACTTGTTGAGTATTTTGATGTTTTATAAAATCTGTCGAAATTGGTTCATCAGCAATTCATTGATACAGCATTACTATGTACATTAAATTTTTTTAAATATACCATAAAATTTTGTTTTGGAATTGCGATGCATTTTATTAATAGTTTACACGTGTTTTATTTTCATATATTATATTATGCATATCTTTGATGGGTAAGTATTACGGTGGCCCCCAACAACTAGTTTCAGGAAGTATTCACATGCATGAAATAGAAGAAAGCTTTAAGAATGCTGACTAGTTTTTAGCTCACAGGCTATCATAGCCTGAGAGCTTATGTGCCCGTCCGTTCTGTATGTTCGTATGTACGTAACGCGATAACTCATGATAAAAATATCCGATCCACTTGAAATTTTGTATGTAGGTATATCCTGACAAGGCGCTTCCCTGATTAGTTTTTGGAGTTCATTCGATATGTATAAGAGGGGGAACGGGGGGCTCATGCCCCCCGTTAGTTGATATAGATGGGATTTTCATGCAGAATTAAGTTTTCAAAATTTAGATTAGGATCATTCTGATGAGGCAATTCCGTGACTGTTATTAGGTGTTCATTGATTAAGTATAAATAGGGGGAACAGGGGTTCTAATGCCCCCCCCCCCCGTTAGTTGATATAAATGGGATTTTCATGCAGAATTAAGTTTTCAAAATTTAGATTAGGATCATTCTGATGAGGCAATTCCGTGACTGTTATTAGGTGTTCATTGAATAAGTATAAATAGGGGGAACAGGGGTTCTAATGCCCCCCCCCCCGTTAGTTGATATAAATGGGATTTTCATGCAGAATTAAATTTTCGTTCAAAATTTAGATTAGGATCATTCTGATGAGGCGATTCAGTGACTGTTATTAGTTGTTCATTGAATAAGTATAAATAGGGGGAACAGGGGTTCTAATGCCCCCACCCGTTAGTTGATATAAATGGGATTTTAATGCAGAATTAAGTTTTCGTTCAAAATTTAGATTAGGATCATTCTGATGAGGCGATTCCGTGACTGTTATTAGGTGTTCATTGAATAAGTATAAATAGGGGGAACAGGGGTTCTAATGCCCCCCCCCCCCGTTAGTTGATATAAATGGGATTTTCATGCAGAATTAAGTTTTCGTTCAAAATTTAAATTAGGATCATTCTGATGAGGCGATTCCGTGACTGTTATTAGGTGTTCATTGAATAAGTATAAATAGGGGGAACAGGGGCTCTAATGCCCCCCCCCCCCCGTTAGTTGATATAAATGGGATTTTCATGCAGAATTAATTTTCGTTCAAAATTTAGATTAGGATCATTCTGATGAGGCGATTCCGTGACTGTTGTTAGGTGTTCATTGAATAAGTATAAATAAGGGGAACAGGGGTTCTAATGTCCCCCCCCTTAATTTATATAAATGGATTTTTCTAGCAGAATTTTCAGATTTCGTTCAAATCTCTGAATAGTTTTGGAAGTTTAATGGTTAAGTATAAAAGAGGGGGATAACTCTTTTTAAATTGTATAAATGCTAAATGGGTTTTTATTAAGAATTATTTAATTTGCTCTGAATTTTGGATATAGATTTTTTATATGATAAAGCATGTCTTTGATAGAATAGGAGGTTCAATGATTAAGTATAAAAAAAGAGAAAAGGGGAGAGCTGTTTCCCCTTTTTAATTTTTTTTTTTCGAACGGAATTAACCCTTGAAAATATAAAGCTTTAATGTGCAATTAGTATTTGTAGCCTGTGAGCTCAATGCCTTCAGTTTAACTGGGCAGTATTCTTTATTTAGCTCACAGGTATCAAAGCTTATGCGCCCGCCCGTTCTGTATATATGTATGTGCGTATGTAACGCTATAACTCATGATAAAAATATCCGATTCGCTTGAAATTTTGGATATAGGTGTATTCTGACAAGGCGCTTCCCTGATTAGTTTTTGGAGCTCCTTCGATACCTATAAGATAGGGAATAAGGATACTTCCCCTCCCCTTAATTTACAAAAATGAATATTTCATATGATAAAGAATTTTCCTGATTAGTAAAGGGGTTCAATGATTAGGTATAAAGCGGGAGAATTGGGAGAGCTGTTTCCATACCCTTAATTTTTTTTAAAAACAGAATTAAACCTTGAAAATATAAGGCTCTGATGCACAAGTAGTATGCGCAGCCTGTGAGCTTAATTGCATCAGTTAAACTGGGCAAGATTTTTTCTTTTCCTTATTTCTTTTTTAGGCAATATTTATCTGTCCTCATATGATGTACGTAAGGATTAAAGGGTTAAACATACAAAAGTACAGAAAATACTTAATATATATATTTTAAAATACTATTTTATTATTTTATTTTTTCATCTGATTACGAAAACTTTTATATTCATACTGCTATTAAGAAATATGTTCGATGTTGTTTGTTAGGCTATTATGATGTAAGTTGAGTACATTTAGAAAACAATTTTATTGGTGTAAAAAAAAAGAAAGTATAAATTCTGTAAAAAAGAACAATTTCTTTTCCTTTTTTCAAAGAGTGATACTTTTAATGCATTAAAATTACGCCTCTAAGCTATTTTTAACATTAAAAAAAAATGTTTCTGTGATTACCTTTTTTATTCATATTCTTGAGGCGAAAATTTCCAATTATAAAAATAGTTCTTTTTTTAAACATAAATGGGAAATAGAATTATTGAATCACTATTATTCATGCTTATTTATTTTGCGTTTTCTATAAACTAATAAGCTTAAAAGAGGACATCTAGCAGAATAATATTTTAATATAATAAGAAATGCTTATAATACACACACACACACACACACATATATATATATATTGGAAATACATTTCTTTATATTTTCAAAGTGATGGAAGCAATCTTTTCAGAAGAATTTATTTTTTAAATAAATATATAAATATATGACAGAATGAAATTTTCGGCTTGCTTTTAATACAAAATATATAATATGAAATTTAAAATATTCAGATTACTTAAAATGAAAATAAAATAATCAAATACAGATGTTAATAGTTAATTTTATTTAAAAAACATCTTAGTACTTTTAAGCCTTTAATCAGGCTCTTCCTCGGATAATATTTTCTTTATTTATACAAATGAATGATTCCGTTTTGAAAATGAACGAGATTCTTGGCTCAATATCGTATAATATATCCAGTTTATGGTTTAATATCCTGAAAATAAATCCTGACAATTTGAGAAAATGACGCATTAAATTTTATAGTACAACAATTAAATATTTCTTTCTTTTTATCGTTCACCGAAAATACTACTATTTCAATCTTCAACCCACGAGTCTCGTTCATTTTCAATACGAAATCGTGTATTTGTATAAATAAACAAAAATATTCTCCGAGGAAGAGCCTGATTCAAGACTTGAAAGTACTAAGATGTTTTAAAATAAAATTAACTATAAACATCTATATTTGATTATTTTATTTGCCTTTTAAATAAACCTGAACATTTTAAAGTTCATGTTACATAATTTATTTTTTCTTTCATTTTTTTAGCGTCTCATAATTATTTTTTTTGGATAATCGTTAATACATTTTATTTTCATCCAAAATATTTTTTTCTCTAAAATAACATAAATGACAGATAAAATACCATATTTATTTGTGTATACTGCGCATGTGTGTATAATACGCACCCTGTACTTTACAAGAAAAAAAATGGCGATTTTTTAAAATCTCGTATATAACGCGCACCGTAAATTTGATATGCAAATGAATAAATGACTAAATAATTTTCAATAAAGAAAGTCGAAACAAACATTACATCAGAAAGATAACAAGACGAAAATACATTTTTAGACTTCGGGTAGGGTCTGAATGACGGGAGTGAGAATTGCTAATTAGCGTAATATTACTAGCTCTGTTGCATAAAAAAGTGCAAGGAGTGAAAAAAAGATGCTGTATTACTTCGATTAAGTAACATTTTTGGAGTGATTATTTCTTCTTTGAATACATTTCATGATTCATAAGTGTATCGTGTGATTACATACAGCAGTAAAAAATTATTCCGTGTATAACACGCACCTAGGAGTTTTGCCCCAACTTTTTGAAAAAAAAAGTGTGCGTTATATACGAGTAAATACGGTATACATTTAAAATACAATACTTGTTTTTTTTTTTTTTCGACATATGCGACATTTTTGTATTGAACAAATTTTAATAATTATTTCTTCAACTGAAAACTATTCATTTGTACCAGCGTTTTTTAATTTCTTCTATCTTTGAAAGAAGAAAGTATTGGATTCATGCAAATTCTCGCAAACCTACTTTCGATAAATTAACACGTTTTAGGGATCAGAGAACCCCCAAAACATGTTTATGCAAAGTGTCTGTATGTGAGTCTGTCTGTCTGCATGTCTGTCTGTCGGTATGTGACAAAGATTTTTTGTCTATCTCAAGAACTAATGCACAGAATTTCACAAAATTTAACTATTTGGAAAATGGTTGTTGTCCTCGGTGGAGAACCGGGAAATCTGAATCTTTTTATTGGTTGAACTCCACAACTTATTTTATTTTATTTGTTTTCAGATTGGTCCATGTTTAATGGCCAAAAATGGAATACTTCTGTTGCCGCAATGACAAAAAAGTAATAAAAAAACTACAATAAAAAAAATAAATAATAACAAATTGAGATACAGTTTTCAAACAAATTGCATTTAAAATTATATTTTTTTTCTGCATACAACGGTGTAAGAACTGAAAATGTGTGGTGTTTAGAAGTTCAAAAATTTGGAGTGCCAAAAATTGTAAAACTAAAATTTCATTTAAAATTTGTAAATGATGGGTACAGGAATATTGATTCTTAATCCATGGCGTACGTAATATAGGACTCTGTTATCACGTAACCTACGTTTTGATTATACTAAAATTTATGTTTATTATTATTATTTATATTATTATTATCACTAATTTAAATAAATTTGTCTATAAGTCTTTAAAATTTTAGTCTTTCAAAATATCATTTCCCAAATAGTCGTTGTAATTTGTTAAATTACAATTATTTTTCATTATCTTTCCATTTCTTTAAGGAAAAGAGCAATTAAAGTAAAAGAAAAATATATGTATTAAGCATAATACATTAAAAAACATGCTTTAATTAATTTTTAATAATTATAAACATATTGTATGAAATTTACTTGCTAGTGCATGGAGAAAAAAAAAATAGTGATGTACGATTATTTCACAGAACATATCTTATGTTTATGAATTTTTCATGTAAGGTTCCTATAAATAAATTTATTTAAATTAATATCTATTTTAACCCTTTTGGGTCTGGTGTACTATTAATAGTACGTGTTTTTTAATAGAGTATTATTTCTTTTTAAGAAATACTTTTGCTACTATTGACGTATAGTAATGTTGGTATATGTCTGTGCATTTACCGTGTGACTTCTTTATGTCTAGGTATTTATTAATAATTATAATTATTATTTTTTGCTTAATTCTCTTTACGCCGCTTGCGATTTTTTTTATTTTAAACATATATTTCGCTATTTAAATTAAGGGGGTAGTAAGGTTAATTCGAGGGGAAAAAAGCATATTTTCTATCATTTTTTGTAAGGATACAATTAATATTTATTTATTTGTATAGTTATAGTATAATTATATGTCATTTAAAGAGTATTCTGTGAAATTTTCATTAAGAAATATTTAAAAATGAGCCGATGACAGCGAATCTTCGAAGACGTCCCAAAAAAAAGTTGATTCGCGGTGAACCGCATAACTCATGACTGGATCAACTGAAATTAAAAAACCAAATTGATTTAATTAGTTGATAAGTTTCCTCAGGGAACGCAGTCGAGTTTGTTTTTTTTTTATTGATTTTTCAATTTTTTACAAGGCTCGGAAGTCAAAATACTGATTTTTCATCAAAAAAATCTGATATTTTGTTTTTTAAAAGTAAGTTAAAATAAAAAAAAATAAAAAAACTCGACAACGTTATCTCGTAATTTATATAAAGAAAGAGTGTGTAAAATTTTAAAAAGATCGGTTCAGTAGATTTTGAGCTACAGAGTTCACCGGCTTCGAAAAAGCGAAGTGTTAGAAAAACACGTTTAAAGTTTCACAGACGTTTTTGTCGAAATAGATATTTGTAAATTACTGTTTTTTTCATATACTTACACAGAATCATCAATGCCAGGCCCATAAAGCGAAAAGCTGTCGGAGATGATGTCCAGAGCATCTTGTTGCTCTTGTCTACGACGAATCCTGCCTTCTTTGCCTCTTTTGCAGCCTCTCGCTCTGCTTTACATACTCGAAGACTATCTGTTGTTCGCGCCCATTCATGAGAACTTGTTCCAGTTTTTATGCCCATTTCTTGCAAAAATGACAGCAGAGAAAAACAGCCTTCATTAAATGTACATGCTGCAACATTAGCTGCAATTTCAACGACGTTGGAGGTGCCATTCACTGTTTTTGGAGTAATTTTCCAAATAAGTTTATTAAGGCTTTCATTATTGTTCTGAGTGAAACCTCCAACACATCGTTCCAGAAGTGCATCTTTGCTTAAATCCTCATAAATAGGTTTGAGCTCCTCCCTACCTTGAGCAAATCCTCATAAATAGATTGGTCCAGCAGTAGCAGCTACTTGGTAGCTGATTGTTGCGGCCACATTCCTCAGTGTGAAATCGGAGGGCGGAGACTTACAAGTGTATATCTCCGTCAGTTTTACTTCAATTGCTTTCAAATTTTCGCAGAATAATCTTAAGATGTTGTACATTAATATAAAAAAATAAAAAAAAAAATGCAAAAAAATAAAAAAAATACCTTACTACCCCCTTAAGAATAAAAGTTACTTTCCTCAAAGAATCATGTGTAATAAAGTACAAAAAGCATTAGAAAAATTGTAATATAAGTTAAATCTTATCGTAATAATAGTATTTTCTAAACGTCTCCAAAAATTCTGCCTTTGCCTAATGTCATATGAATATGAATTGAATAGTACGCAAAACAACAACATTTGGTATCTTTCAGACGATGAAATATACGTTAAACCCTAATTAATCTATTTGGATAGCTAAAGTTAATATTATTAACGTAAAAATACTTTTTTCACAAAAAGAAAAAAAAAGGATCTGAAAGGGTTAAATTTAAGATTCTTTATCAGGAAAGAATTTCAGAATTGCATTCCATTGCTTTTACAGCAAACTTGTTGTTGATGTTTTAAATTTTCTTTGACAATTTTTAAAGAAAATATTCAACCTGCAATAAAAATTTGAAATTTTAGATAATTTAGAAAATTAAAAATAATCTGCATAAAAAATAAAGGAAATACTGCTTTGTACTTGCTGTCAATACAAGGGCTGAAATTCTAGCAACTTAGGTCAAGCAGTAAATCAGCAGGCTATACAGTAAATAAGTGTTCAGTGTTGCGTAAAGAATTGGTAAAACAAAGTGAGTTTATATAGAAATGTTCTTTATAAAACAAAATTCACGCATAACCGAGGTCAGTCTTTGTAAATATTGATATTTTCCGCATTTTTATTTCATAAATATTAAGGGATTACTGTATTATCAAAATATAAAAGGAATAAAAAAAAAGTTAAAAAAGAATTTTATTCTTTAATACTCTTTTTCTGATGTGCATTTACTCAATTGCTCTTTTTATAGGACGAGAAACAGTTGTCTAATTTTTGATCATTTTTTAAAATCTTTGTTTTGTACTTTAAGGGGACAAGGGACCTTGAAATCCTTAAAAATATTTTTTTTTATTTTTTGTAAATTTTACCTAAATATTATTCAAGGGTACATTATATGCATTATAACATGCATTTATCACAAAAAAAATGCAAAAAAAAATTTTTTTTGACAAAAAAATGGCATTTTACACAGCGTCTTCGAAATCTTCGAAATGCGCCCTGCGCATTCCATATCAATGAAAATCCCCAATATTTTTTTATGAAAGTTTGTTTTATATATATAAACAAAATTGTGCATCGAATTTTGAATATTTGAATTTAAAGGTTAAAAAAAAAAAAATTGAAATTTTGAAATTTTTTCGAAATTTTTTTCAAAATTTTCAATTTTTTTTTTTTTTTTTTTACATCTTAAAATTTAAATATGTAAAAATCGATGCTCTATTTTGTTTATATATATAAAACATACTTTCCAAAAAAATATTGGGGATTTTCATAGATATGGAAAGCGCAGGGGGCATTTCGAAGATTTCGAAGACGCAATTCGAAGACGTAAAATTCCATTTTTTTCTCAAAAATAATGTATATATTTTTTTATTTTTGTGATAAATGCATGCCATAATGCATATAATGCACCCTTGAATAATATTTAAGGTGAAATTTACAAAAAATAAAAAAAAAAAAAATTGAAAAAACTTGAAAATTTTGAAAAAAATTTCGAAAAAATTTCAAAATTTCAATTTTTTTTTTTTAACCTTTAAATTCAAATATTCAAAATTCGATGCACAATTTTGTTTATATATATAAAACAAACTTTCATAAAAAATATTGGGGATTTTCATTGATATGGAATGCGCAGGGCGCATTTCGAAGATTTCGAAGACGCTGCGTAAAATGCCATTTTTTTGTCAAAAATAATTTTTTTTTTGCATTTTTTTTGTGATAAATGCATGTTATAATGCATATAATGTACCCTTGAATAATTATTAGGTGAAATTTACAAAAAATAAAAAAAATTATTTTTAAGGATTTCAAGGTCCCTTGTCCCCTTAATGATATGTGTTTAGGAAGATAATTTTCTTGACATGATAGAAAGAACGCTAAAAATTCATTTCAGCGATTTTTTTTTTTTTTTTTTTTTTTTTTTTTTTTTTTTTTACTTTTTTAAAGTACCTTTATTTAACTTTTCGAAGTGCACTCGAATTGTACACCATGTTTTAATGCAAAATATTTCAATCGGCGAAATAGCAAATGACAATTAATATTTTTTAAAAACTTTTGCCTTAAGTGAATTTAGGCATTTTATGCATTCTATTGAAAGAGGAAAATTTTTTCGGAAAAGTATATATATTCAGTGTACTTATAATGGGATTGTTATATTTTTTTCGAATTGAAACAATGTCTTTAGGCAAGATGTTTTATTAGCAAGATATTACAAAAAGAATTTTATTATTTTAAATTTTTATTCCTCGTTTAAATGCTCAATTTACACTTTCTTTTGGATGCGAACTGTTGCGATTGGACTACGATTGGAACTGTTATCTAATTTTTGATCAATTTTTTTATGCCCTTGTACTTTATCAATACGCATTTCAGAGGGTAATTTTCTTGACATCGTTAACAGAACGCCGAATTCTTTCTTTCTTTTTTTTTTTTTTTTTTTCGTTTTTTAAGGTACGATTATTTGATTTTTTCAAATGCACTCGAATTGCGCTCCATGTTTCCATGTTTTAACGCAAAATGTCTTAACTCTTTATCTACCGACGGTACTTATAAGTAGCATTAAAATTACTTATTACAAATTTTTTTAATAAGTCAATTAATTGTCATATTGTTTAGAATGAGTTACAGATATATTACTTTATTTTGTTTCAAAAGCATTATTAGTAACACTAAGCAAAATATTTTTTAAAAGAATTATTTATTTTGCCTTTGTATCTTTTCAGCTTTCTTGGCGCTGAGAGGGGGATTTTTCAATTCGGAAATATTTCTATACTTATATTGTAAGAGCATCATATTTGTACATTTTATAATTCTACAAAATACTAAGAAATGAATTTAAAATAGAAGATTTGAGTAGGATTATACATATTGCACAAAATCCCTGTAAATTCAAATTTAATTAATGCTTCTAAATCCTTCAATCCTTCTAAAAGCCTACAAAAATTTATTAAATAATTATGTAAATCTTTTAATTTAGTTTAAACAATTTTCGTAAAATATTTTAGAATGTAAAATTTTCATGCCTTCATATTTCGCTAGATAAAGGGTTAATCGATAAAGGAACAATTGACAAATAATATTTAATAACTTTTGCCTAATTGTGCATTTATATATTTTATGTATTCTATTCAAAGAGGAATTTTTTTTTTCGGGAAAATTTACATATTCTACATACTTAAAGTTTGATTATTTTATTTTTAAAGAGTATTAGAATTGTAACAATGTCTTAATGCAAAACGTTTTATTAGCAAGATAACACACACAAAAAAATTTTTATTTAATATTTTCTTTCTCGTGTACATTTGCTCTATTTACGTTTTCTATTGGACGCGAAACTGCTATCTAATTCTTGAACAATTTAAAAAAAAAAAAATTTTTAATGCCCTTGTACTTTAATGATGCGTGTTTTGGAAGATAATTTTCTTGATATGATAAAAGGAACGCTGAATCTTTTTTCATAATTTTTTCCCCCTTTTTAACCTGCGTTTATTTGACCTTTTCCAAACGCGCTCGAATTGTACTCCATGCTTTAACGCAAAGTGTTTTAATCGATAAAGAAACAATCGACAAATAATATTTTCAATATTTTTGTCTAATGTATATTTATGTATTTTAAGCATTCTACTGAAAGAGAAAAATTTGTTTCGGGAAGATATACTATTCTATATACTGAGATTAAAGTAAGTGAGATTTAAAAAAAAAAATTTTTTTTTTTGAAAGTGTATTGGAATTGTAACAATGCAAAATGTTTTATGCAAAATGTTTTATTAGTAAAATAACACTCACAAAAAAATTGTTATTTAATATTTTTTCTCTCATGTGCATCTACTCAATATACGCTTCCCAATGAAAGAGAAACTGCTGTATAATTTTTGATAAATTTTTTTATGCCTTTGTACTTTAATGATGCGTGTTTTGGAAGATAATTTTCTTGATATGATAAAAAGAACGCTGAAACTTTTTTCATAATATTTTTTTCACTTTTTAAAGTGCGTTTATTTGACTTTTCCAAATGCGCTTGAGTTGTACTCCATGCTTTAACTCAAAATGTTTTAATCGACAAAGAAACAATCGACACATAATATTTTTAATATTTTTTTTGTCTAATGTGCATTTACGTATTTTATGCATTCTATTAGTCCAAGATCCGACCGCACAAAACACAAAGTCATCAAGTACCAGAAAAAATCCTTCATTTTATGGAAGAGTAGTCATAGAGGAATCTAATGATCCATGTCTGCCGGAAGCGAAGTGGTGCATAAGCCAAAAACTGATACTACTAGTGGTATCAATTTTCGGCTTATGCACCACTTCACTTCCGGCAGACATGGATCATTAGATTCCATAATATTACTACTCTTCCATAAAATAAAGGATTTTTTCTTGTGCTCGATAATTTAGGGTTTGGTGCGGTCGGCTCTTGGGCTATATTGAAAGAAGATTTTTTTTTTTTTTTTTTTTTTCGGGTAGAATACTATTTTACATACGTAAAGTGAGATTATTCTTAAAATTCTTTTTGACAATGTATTGGAATTGTAACAATGTCTTAATGCAAAATGATTTATTAGTAAGATAACACACACACACACACACACAAAAATTATTGAATATTTTTTTTCTTCACATGCATTTACTCAAATTACGCTTCCTATTGAACAAGAAACTTATCTATTTTTTGATAAATTTTAATGCTCTTGTACTTTAATAATACGTGTTTAGGAAGATAATTTTCTTTATATAATGAAAAAAAACGCTGACAATTTTTTTCAGGAACTTTTTTTTTTTTTTCACTTTTTTTAAGTACATTTATTTGACTTTTCATAATGCACTTTTATTGTACACTGTTTTAACGTAAAAATTTTTAATAGGTAAATTAACAAATGATAAATTTTATTTTTATACAATTTTTGCCTTATGTGCATCTACGTATTTTATGCGTTGAAAGCGGAAATTTTTTTCGGAAAAGTACATATATTCTTTATACTTAAAGAGGGTTTACTATTATTTTTAAAATGTATTCGAATTATAACAATGTCTTAATGCAGGATGTTTTATCAGCAAGATAATATAAAAATAATTTTATTATTTAAAACTTTTTTCCTCATGTGCATTTACTCAATTTACACTTTCTATTGAACGAGAAAACTGTTATTTAATTTTTGATCCTTTTTCTTATGTCCTTGTACTTTAATAATGCGTGTTTAGGAAGATAATTTTCTTGATATGATAAAAAGAATGCTGAACTTTTTTCATGAATTTTACTTTTCTTTTTTTTTCACTTTTTAAAGTGCATTTATTTGACTTTTCCAAATGCACTCGAATTGTACTCCATGCTTTGCCAAATGTTGTAATCGATAAAGTAACGATTGATAAATAATATTTTTGATACTTTTTTGTCTAACATGTATTTACGTATTTTTTGCATTCTATTGAAAGATGATTTTTTTTTTTTGGGGGGGGGGAGGGGGGAGGATATACGTATTGTACATACTTAAAGTGTTTTTTTTTAATTCTTTTTGAAAATGTATTGGAATTGTAACAATGCCTTAATGCAAAATGTTTTATTAGTAAGATAACACATACAAAAAAAACTATTATTGAATATTTTTTTGTCACACGCATTTACTCAAATTACGCTTCCTATTGGCAGACAAACTGTTGTCTAATTTTTGATCAATTTTTAATGCTCTTGTGCTTTAACGATACTTATTTTGGAAGATAGTTTTCTTGAAATAATAAAAATAATGCTGACATTTTTTTCAGGGTTCTTTTTTTTTTTCACTTTTTTAAAAGTACATTTATTTGACTTTTCATAATGCTCTCTTATTATATATACTCCATGTTATAACGTAAAATGATTTGATAGATAAAATAACAAATGATAAATAATATTTTTATACAATTTTTGCCTTACGCGCATCTACGTATTTTTATGTATTCCATTGAAAGAAAAAAGTATTTTTCGGAAAGATATATATATTCTATGTTCTTAAAGTGGGTTTATAATTATTTTTTAGATGTAATCGAATTATAACAATGTCTTAATGCAGGATGTTTTATCAGCAAGATAATATAAAAATAATTTTATTATTTAAAACTTTTTTTCATCATGTGCATTTACTCAATTTACACTTTCTCTTGGATGAGGAAACTGTTATTTAATTTTTGATCAATTTTTTATGCACATTTGTACTTTAGTGATGCAAAGTAATTTTCTGATATAATAATAATAATAATAATAAAAACTGAAAATTTTTCGAAGTTTTTTTTTTTTCTTCATATTTTTAAAGTGAGTTTACTTGACTTTTACAAATGCATTTGAATTGCACACAATCTTTTAACGCAAAATGTTTTAACTGATAAAATAACAAATTGCAAATAATATTTTGTAAATAGCTTTTGCCTTTACGTATTTTATGCATTCTATTGAACTAGGAAAGTGTTATCTCAATTTTGATCTTATCGGTATTTTTATGCTCTTGTGCTTTAATAATGTGTATTTTGGAAAATAATTTTTTTCACGCTATATTTAAAAAATAAATACTGCAATTTTTTAGGAATATATATATATATTTTTAACTGTGCTGATTTTATATTTCTAAGCAATCGCACTATGGTCTGATGTAAAATATTTTAATAAAACACAATCACAATTGACTATATTGTTTAATATTTTTGTCTAATGTGCATTTGTGTATTCCATGTTTTCTATTGAATAATATTCCTCTCATATTTTTTGTCATTGGATAAAATTTTTTATCTTTTTTTTTTATATCATTGATATTTTTAAGTTTCTTGTGCATTAAATGTATATACAGGGTGATTCAGCTCGTCGGTGACAAACTTTAAGGATCGATAGAGCACACCTAGACGAACATTTTTGAATAGGGAATGTAGGGTCCCTGACGCGATGGTAAGGCGCTAGGCGCTTTCGAAAATTTGGGTGCCGAAATTCGAAACGTCATAAAAACTAGGGAAATGGTTAGATTTTCTTGCTTGTTGCGTCGAAATGATTCTGTTTGTTTAGACTTTCTTCAGTACCAATTTGATAAGCGTATCTCTTAAAACATGGATAGGGGGCGCTGCAGACTTTGGAGAGTTGGACAACAACTTTAAGCCCGTTATTTTGATAATTTAACACATGCTCGCCAAAGTTTATACTCTAACTTAAAGTTTGAACCCAAAAGTAGAGCCCTGCAAAAAGCGTAAGAGCCGGAATAAAATGTCAAAGTACAGGGTGGTCGAAATTCGAAGGCTCCTAAGAGATAAACAAACAGATTTCTTGACTTATGGCATGCATTTTCATGATTCTGTTTGCTGGGGCTCTCTGAAACTCAGTTGAACGGTACAAAAAGAAACATCGATAGGGGGCGCTTTGGGCAAAAAACATAATTCGTTGACATTTCGGACGCTAACTGGAAACGGGGCGCTACGATCAGTTAGAAACAAAACAAGAGAGTAATTTACTTATCATAAGAAGCTATTAAAACTGCAGTTTTTTTTTTTTTTTTTTTTTTTTTTTGACAAACATAGCTGGTTTCAATCATGCACAATGCGCGCAATAAAATTTACATAAGGTGCTTTTTGCTGATTTATGCAAAAGATATCGTACCATATCGATATGCAAAAGATACGTAATGCGTAGACGACAACGCGAGATGACGTAGTTGTATGCGCAGACACGTCTTTTGAACGTGCGGTACCTAATTAAGCTTCGGGTTACTTGTCTGCAGATCGGTAGTAGGATGGAACGGTACACAAACTCTGAATTGGCTGACATGCATTTGGCGTATGGCGCTGCTGGTTGTAATGGACGAGCCGCTCAGCGGTTGTACGCCGAGCGTTACCCCAACAGGCAAATCCCCTGCTATGCCTTCTTCGCTCGAGTACACCAGAGGTTGTCCACAACGGGATCTTTCGACGGAGGCAGGCCTGAACGGGAGCGATCAGTGAGCACCCCCGACAACGAAGAGGCTGTGCTTAACCTGGTTGAGGACAACCCAGGTCTTAGCACGAGAGATTCGCCAGACATGTTGGCATTTCGCAAGCAACTGCGTGGCGCATCTTACGTTCCCGGAATCTGCACCCCTACCACATCCAGCGGGTGCAGTTGCTCAGAGAGCAGGATTTTGGCCCTCGAGTGGAATTCTCAAGATGGTACTTGGCGATGAGATCCAGGGATCCCCGTTTGTAAACAGCATTTTGTTTACAGACGAGTCCACCTTCAGCCGGGAGGGAATGTGGAACGCCCACAACAGTCATGTGTGGTGTGATGAAAATCCACATGAAACCAGAAGCCGAGCAGCCCAGGAGCGTTTCTCAGTAAATGTGTGGGCCGGCATTCTGGGGGATTGCCTCATTGGCCCTTATTTGTTACCTGTACGGCTGACAGGTGGAAATTACCTGATTTTCCTGGATCAAGTGCTGCCGCAGCTTCTGGAGGAGGCGCACGTACCCGAAGGTTCGCGTCGCCAGATGTGGTTCCAGCACGATGGAGCTCCGGCCCATCACACGAACGACGTGCGTCTCCATCTAAACGCAAGGTATGGCCAGCGGTGGATCGGGCGTGGGGGTCCAGTTCACTGGCCTGCCCGATCACCAGACCTCACCTGCTTGGATTTCTTCCTTTGGGGTTACCTGAAGGCCGAGGTATACCATACACCTGTCAGCAGTGCTGAAGAACTTGTGGCGCGCATTGTGGCAGCTGCAGGGCAGATCAGAGATACTCCTGGCATTGTTGGAAACACACACTCCTCAATGCGACGGAGGTGCGAAGCCTGCATCATGGCCCAAGGTCGAAATTTCGAGCATCTTCTGTAGTGTTATTTTTTGTAAATAAATTTCCAGTATCATTGATGTTTTTGGTCTAAATTTATTCAGAAGTGTTGAGCAGAGGTAGAAAATGTGTTTTCATTATTACTAACTGATCGTAGCGCCCCGTTTCCAGTTAGCGTCCGAAATGTCAACGAATTATGTTTTTTGCCCAAAGCGCCCCCTATCGATGTTTCTTTTTGTACCGTTCAACTGAGTTTCAGAGAGCCCCAGCAAACAGAATCATGAAAATGCATGCCATAAGTCAAGAAATCTGTTTGTTTATCTCTTAGGAGCCTTCGAGTTTCGACCACCCTGTACTTTGACATTTTATTCCGGCTCTTACGCTTTTTGCAGGGCTCTACTTTTGGGTTCAAACTTTAAGTTAGAGTATAAACTTTGGCGAGCATGTGTTAAATTATCAAAATAACGGGCTTAAAGTTGTTGTCTAGCTCTCCAAAGTCTGCAGCGCCCCCTATCCATGTTTTAAGAGATACGCTTATCAAATTGGTACTGAAGAAAGTCTAAACAAACAGAATCATTTCGACGCAACAAGCAAGAAAATCTAACCATTTCCCTAGTTTTTATGACGTTTCGAATTTCGGCACCCAAATTTTCGAAAGCGCCTAGCGCCTTACCATCGCGTCAGGGACCCTACATTCCCTATTCAAAAATGTTCGTCTAGGTGTGCTCTATCGATCCTTAAAGTTTGTCACCGACGAGCTGAATCACCCTGTATATTGGAAAATAGCATTATTGACATAAGAAAAGCAGCTACTAAAATTTTTGCAGATTTTTTCTTTTCAATGCATGATAACTTTCGATGTACAAATGCACTAAAATTCTACTTTTTGGAACTGTTTATTCCGCTGAATACAATGCTATAGGATACCTTATTCACTTGCAATCGCAAACAAAATTATTGTATAAACTACGAAACGCCCCTCGATATTTTGAACTTGGACTCTCCTTCCCAGTGTTTTGGAAGCATCAAGCAACGTCTCGAACTCGTCTGTACACACAGACACACACACAAGCTGTAGCTATAGCAACGAGAAGAACAAGAGCTTGTTGCCATGGTTACGAGAAAAGATCTTTCATCTTTCTCTTCGCCACTTTGGAATAGAAAAGGGATGGTTGTAGTATGCGCGCGCCATCTAGTGTTTTACACACACACTAATTAAACGTGTAAACACAGTTTGAATGGAACTCTTAAAATTTGAGTATTATTGTACGAAACTTACGAAAATAGTAATTTAACGTTGAAGTGTGAAAAAAAAGGAAATCTATTTTTAGACATTTGTTTAAATTTAAATTGCACTTTACGGATAAACATGGGTGTAGGGTTTTTTTTTTTTTTTTTAATAAATCGATAAAAGATGGTTATTAAAATCATACATTTTGATTAAACTTAGTATTGAAAAAAAATGTAATGAAACAAGAAATTTAAACGATTTTTATTAAATTGCATTTTTTCAAACATAAAATTTATTATAAAAAATGATTTAAAATTCGGAATACATATCAACTAGCGTAAGAGTATAATAGTAAATCATATTTCAGTAATTTATGTTTATTATAAAAGAAAAAAAATATGCAAAGTAACAAATAATTGGACAGTTTTAGAATTTCTGTTGAATTGCACAGTCTTAAAATGTGTGTCTTTGATTTCTTAAATAAAGGATAATTTAACAAAAAGTTTAAGCGAATTTTTACTAAGCTGTATTTTTACATCAAAATAATTAAAAAAAAAAATTGAAATTCAAAGAATTTATATCGACGAACGGGAACCAATAACAATAAAATGTTATTATACTATTTTATCTTTATTACAAAAAAGCAGAAAATATGAAAAATTCTCAATAGCTGCATAGTTTTGGCACCTGTTCTAACTAAAAGTGCATTGCAGTAAAACCTTCTTAAAACGACCACTTTCGACCTAATAAAAATTGGCTCTTAATAGAGGTCATATTTAAATTTAGATTTTAATTGTTGAAAAAAGTTAAGTGTTAATATTACTAAAAGTTATTTTTCGTATTAGGAAAAAATATGAAAATTTAAGTTATAAAACAAAAGTTAACTGCATAAGTTAATTGCTGCAGAGTTTCAAAAATGAATACATTGACGGTTGCTTTGATTTTATAATTTTATCTTAAAAAAAAAATTGTACAAATCTTTTCAAAATTCAATAAATAAATGCAATTTTGTTTTGGACAGGAACAAATAATGAAAATTTCATTATTTTATCTATTTTTTTTAAAGTTTATTTGACAGAATAGGGTAAGGGGCTTTATTAGCCTTAACTCTTAATTTGTTATCAGAGTTAAATTTAAAAGTTACAAAGGTGTTTAAATATTTAAAAGTTACCGAAGTAAAAAAAAAAAAAAGTAAAACTTAGTTTAGACATTTGATGAATAATGTTTTCCCGTATTATTTTTCTAAGAAAACCTTCTTCAACCGACCAATAAAAAACTGAATGTGCGCGATTTTCTTCAAAGAAATTGGTCGCTCATGGAGGGGGTTCATTTGGGATGGCTTCTGAATGGAGCTAAAATTAGTATTGAGCCTATGAGAAAAAAATTCGTTCCATGAAAAAATGATCGTTCAGGGAGGTGATCACACAGGGAGGTTTTGCTGTATATTTGTTAATTATTAACTATTTGAAAAATAGTTGTTGTCCTTGGTAGAGAACTAGGAAATTTAAAGTATATCTGAATATTCTTATTGGTTGAATTCCGCAACCTTTTATATTTTATTCATTTTCTCATTAGTCCATGTTTAATGTCCAAAAATGGAATACTTCTGTTTTTTATTTTATTCGTTTTCAGATTGATTCATATTTAATGTCCAGAAATGAAATAATTCTGTAGTAATTTATATTAGCGGAAAATTCTTTTAATGTTTGGAATATCAAACTGTTATCATAAAAACTGTTATCACTGTTATTTTAACCCCTTGTCATGGAAGTAGCTAAGGGGGGGGGGGTGCTATGGGCGGATCAGTACCCCCCCTGAAAAAAATTCAAAGATCAATAAATGAATTTATGTTCCTAAAATCCAAATGAAATTCTGTTCAAAAACTTAACTTAGTTTTGAGGACCTATCATAGTTTTGCGAAAATACTAATTTGTAACTAAAGTGAGTGTTGCAACACTCGCTCATCCTGTTTGCACATATGAAGCTAACATGATGTTTGATGTCGCACAAGTTGCATGCTCGGATTTTCCATCATCCTATTCTTTTCTTAGCTTAAAATGAAGTTGTTACAACAGTTTAATGAGAGACATAGTAATTACAATGTGAATATACACCAATTTATATTTCTGCGTCACAAAGAAAGAGAGAAAATATGAGCCCTCCCCTACATTTTCTTAAGTCCCCCCCCCCCCCAATAATTCACTTTTAGCTACGGCCCTGCCACTTGCTCTGAAAAGACGTTTTTGTATATATGCCGTTTTGCGACATCTAGACGTTTTTTCTTCCAAGTCTCGTACGACCATTTTTTAATAGCAATCTTCGTATTTTTTAAGCACAGGATTTATGTCATGAAATTAACTATCAACTGAAAATTCTATTTCGTTTTCGCTTTCGAACAAAAACTAATTTTTTCCAAAAAACAGGTTTTTAACTAAAATGCTGCCGAAAATGTAACCAAACCGAAGCTCGAATGAAACTCTTTGTATTCCAAAAATCTGGTTTATTTTTTCAGAAATTCAGCATGATTTTTCAGCATGACTCATCGACCGGGTAGTCGCAGCACAGACAATCACCTCGTCGAATTCACGGATGAAAATCCGGGATTAGTTAATTCTCGATTCGCATATTAAAATGAAATTGGTCTGCCAAGTCATAACTTGGTAGAAAATACCTAAAAACCCGATTTTAGTATTTGACTCGTAGGTTTATCATTGTGCTTTCCTGCACACAAAAGTATGAAAACGTGAATGACTGGCAGCAGGAAACATAATAGTGAATCAATGAGTCAACCGTTAGAATTGTGTTGGTAGATGTTTTTCACCAAGATATGACTTGGCAGACCGATTGCGTTTTAATATGCAAATCGATATTTAAGTTATCCTAGATTTTCATTCGTGAATTCGATGAGGCGATTGCCTGTGCTGCTGCCTCCCGGTCTATCATTGATTTGAGCTGTATCAGCTCACATGAGACACTCTTTATTTATTGCTATGAATTTCACTGCTTGTAATTATCAGCTAAGACTGACTAAATACGTGAGAGCAAATTAAAAAGTCTAACTAAACTTTGATGATGCTTTCCACATGATCATTAAAAGCAGCAGATTTAACAATAAAATATTTTTAATTTGAAACCGCAAAAGTGTTTCGAATACCCTTTGAGAAAGCTCTAGTATAACAGAGGATCATTTTATTTTGCCTACTTCTACACCTATTTAAAGTCAAAGGATGAGATTAGAAAACATATATAACATATATTTCTAAAAACATATTAGAAATATCTTTAATAATTAACAATATGTATTGTAATGCATAACATTGGTTTACATTTTACTAAGAAAAATTTGTTGTTTCAAACATGTTTATATGATTTAAAAAGAACGTAGAAGTTGGTGGGTTGTCATTTACAAAAATCTCTATAAAAGAGAAATCGTAGGAACTGAAAATAATCCGAATGCATTATTTTAACTTCTTACTAGTTTTACCCATATCTTATACGTGTAACGTATATTCTCCCAGTGTGATTTGCTCGTGCTACAAACCGGCTTCGCCTTTTCTTGTCTTACATTTTACTTTCTCTGGTATATTTTAATCTTGTTGACAATTTTAATCTTGTCGCTTTAATTTAATCTTGTCGCTCGCCATTGTGCCAAATTGCAACTAAATTCTTCATTTGGCGAGTAAACAAGCGATTAGATTCGCCAAATGGCTAATGCTCAATTTTTGCTTTTGCTTTGTTTTTCATACATATGCATATATATATATATATATTTAATATATTTGTTGTGGATAATTTAAATTATATTAAAAACAATCGTTTTTGCAGTTATAAAAACTTTATTTTAGAACATATTGAACTTATTGAAAAAAGAGGGTACATTAAAGCATTAAAGGTTTGTTTTCCTTTCTTCATTTTTTACTTTCTTCTATCTTTACAAGAAGAAAGTATTGGATTCATGAAAATTTTCGACTTCCGGTTTTCGACGGATTTATACGTTTTAGAAGGTCCTGAACACGTTTTGACTATTTTTAGAAAATGTCTGTCTGTGAGTCTGTCCGTCTGTCTGTGAGTCTGTGTGTCTGTCTGTGAGTCTGTCTGTCTGTATGTGACAAAAAATTTGTGGGCGCTCTATCTCAAGAACTAATGCTCGAAATTTAATAAAATTTTATATTCAGTTAGACCTTGATATGAATTAGTGCCTATTGGTTTTTGGTGAAAATTGGCCTGCAGGTGGCGCTGCTATACTACGTTTTTCATGATTTTCAAGATTGCTATATCTCAAGAACTAATGCACAGAATTTCACCAAACTTCAGATTCTGTGACCCCTTGATGTACATAGACGCTGATTAAGTTTTGGTGTAAATTGGCCAGCAGGTGGCGCTGCTATGCCACGTTTTTCATGTTTTTCATGATAGCTATATCTCAAAAACTAATGCACAGAATTTCACCAAACTTCAGATTCCGCGATACCTTGAGATACATAGCCGCTGATAAGGTTTTGGTGTGAACTGCCCTATAGGTGGCGCTGCTATGCTACATTTTGCACGATTTTTGCGATTGCTATATCTCAAGAAGTAATGCAGAGAACTTCATCAAATTTTAGATTCTGTTACACAAGAATATATAACATAATTAGACGCTGATTACATTTTGGTATTAACCTTGCAACAGGTGGAGCAGCTATGCTGCATTTTGCACGATTTTTCCGATAGCTATATCTCAACAACCAAAGCACAGAATTTCATAAAACTTCAGATTTTGTTACAAAATGATGTATAACATAATTACACGATGATTATGTTTTGTTATAAATCCTTCAACTGATCGTGCTGCTGTGCTATAATTTACACGTTTTTTTTTTTTTTTTTTTAAACTAGCTATATCTCACGAACTAATGCACAGAATTTCATCAAACTTCATATTCTTTTACACCATAACATAATTAGACTTTTTTTTTTACATTTTGGCATAAATTGTCCAAGATATGGTGTTGCTGTGCTACGTTTTGCAAATTTTTTCTTATAATTATATCTCAAGAACTAATGGACGAAATTCCATCAAATTTCAGATTCTGTTAGATCTTGATATCAATAGATGCTTATTAGGTTTTAGTACAAATTACCCAAGATGAGGCACAACTAAGCTCCTTTTCTCAGAATATTAATTAAATTTGGCTTTTCGGATACCAGAATCTCATTAGGCTAGGTCAAATGTTCGAGGAAATTCGATGGTGGGTAACTTTGGGGTCACCACGTTTTTTTTTTTTTTTTTTTTTTTTTTTAAATATTAAAATGTACTTATGAGGTAGAAGAAAGTTTTGGGATTGACACATCCAACTAGTAATACTTTTTTCATTTGGCGAATGTTTTTATTTTTAATTAGCCAAATTACTAACGTTTGTCAAATGTCAGCGAGAACACTGAGTATATCTATATTTGTCCCTCAAAAATGTCACACTTTAATACTGATTTTTCTGCATTAGATTTCAGATTCCCTGTTGGGGGTACGCGAAAGTATGAACTTCTATTTAGTGATAAGTTGGTCTAAAATTTTGGGAATTCCTGCTATAGAATAAATGAATGTTATAGAGTACGGTACCAACCCTTAAAGTTTGTACCATTAATTTAGAACCACCCTGTAAATTTCCTTTAAAATGACATGAAAATTTAATTTTTGCCATAAAAATATCGATGCATTATTAAAAATGTTTGAGCTGGTAAGTGGTTACAGGAATCTCTTCATTCTTTTAGAATTTCAGGATTTCTTATCAAATAAAGGAAAAGAAAAATAAAGGAAATAAGAAGATCCATTCCTGTTAATTTTGAATGAAAACGCACTCTAAAACAGAGGAGATTGCATTTGCGCTTTCAGGGAAAGGAAAGAAATACATGAAAAAGAGCAAAAAAAGATACTTGATCAAACTGTTCAAATACAAGAGAGGAAGTAGAGTTGTTGAAGGTTTACACTTTTCGAGAATTTTTTACGCATTGTTTATTCATTTAAAGAAACAAAATTATTTATTAGGAAAAATATTTTCGATAGTAAAATAAAGGAAAACATCTGCCACATATATAATATGAACTTTCAAATGTTCAGTCTTACTTAAAAGGCGATTAAAATTAATCAACTAGAGATGCTAATAATTAATTTTATTTTAAAACATCTTAGTACACTCAAAAAAATAAAAGTGTAAATTTACACACAAAAATGTGGAAATCGATGATACAAAAACGATTTGTTTATATGTGTAAATTGCCAAAATGCACGCCATATGTGTAAATTTCAAAACACACATTTCAGTGTGTAATTTGATGATAACGCTAAGTGTGTAAAAGTTATAGTGATCACTCATGAAATACCTACATTAATGTGTAAATTGCGCAAGAATACACACATATCTGCGTAATAGTCTTACTCATTTATCTCTGTAATCTTCAGTGATCACACGGATAAATGCGTATTATGCAAAAAACACGCATTATTGTGTTATTGTAATTTACACAGTTCTTTGCGTAATATGTAAAATACGCATATTCAGTGGGGGTTTCAATAACTGTTATGTCTAGTGTATATATAGAATATCTGTACTGCAATGGGTGATGCATAATATCGAAGTCTAATGTCTTAGTTGATTTTATGCTTAGTTTCATAACCGTAGGTGCATTATTTATATAGTTTTGGATGAAGGAGTGAAATGGGGGGGGGGGTGTAGTTGAAAGCCTGATTTTTAGCTTACGGGCTAGATTTGTGACAATGGATGAGATAAAATTACTGTTGTTTGGACTCGGGATCATAGTGATGTACCTACTTCTCATCCACTGTTACAAATGTAGCCGCATAACCTCCAAATCAGCCTATCACATTCCCCCCCCCCCTTCTTGAAAACTCCCTCTAAATAGGTTTTTAGAACTTCACCCCTCCCTCTAAAACTACGTTATTACAGCAGCTAAGGTTCTAAAATTCAGCATACTGCCATTTAAGACATCAGTTTTCGATATTCCTCATCAGCCGTCGTAGTACAAATATTACTTCTCTGTTAATGAGAAAGTATGGGACACATTTTGAAATTTACAATTTCTTTAATTATAAAATTGATTCTTCAAATTATGTTTCTATATTGTTCAAGGAAATTAGAAAGTGTTTCTTTTTGTATTTCATAAATCAAAGTTTTTGTATTTATGTCAAATAAAGCCGATTTTATTATTTTTGTAAAAAGTGTCCCATTCCTACCCACTCTCCTCTAAAAATACACATAAAAACTGCTGTTTTATTTTCTATGTTCTTCCTTGCTTCTTAATTTTATTTTCCCATCAGTTAGATATTATTTAGTACATGCAATTAAAAATAAATATAAAAAAATAATTAATGATAGATTTTAGACTAGTCAGATGGAGTAATGATAGTTGGTAAACTTGCAATTTTCGCAGTTTTTATTTTCAGTGTTCAGACTAAATTTTTCACTTTTTATTATTCAGACTCAAAATACAAAGTCAATTATACTCAAGATACTGTGTTATAAAAGTAAACTTCAAAATACTATAAAAATAGAAAAATGTATGTAATCTTCATTTCACATACACACACATATTACCTGCAAAAATTATAGCTGATTTGTTTAAATATTACATAAATCACCTATATTATATGTTGAATTGTTTTCTTTTTATAAATATTCATCATTACAGAGAATTTACCTTAAAAAATTATCAAGACTATCAAAAAGGCTGTTGAATCATTAAAATAATATCTTTTGCATTTAAGATTATATTTAGAAATTAGTGTCTTAAAAAAATACAAATATATTTTAACATTAATGAAATGACTCGTATTTTCATAAATGAAAATTTCAGATATTCTAATTAAAATTTTAGGTATCAAACTAATCAGTATTTTTATTTATCAGCTATAGTAAAAAATGAAATAAGAAATACTGTGATTATTTCCAAATATCAATTGACTCTTATAAATTTTCGAAATTAGTACTCGTAGAATTTATTTGACTATTACATTTTTGTCTTAAATGTAAAAAACTCACCCGTCGGTGGATATTTATGTAGGGGGGGGGACTAATAAGTTCCATTTTGAATATTCATTATGACACAACTGTTATAATTTTTTATATACATACAATCATACGTTTTAGTTCATATTAATTCTATAATAATGGGCAAAATTGCAATGGGAAAATGTTTATTTCAAGAAAAAGCCATTACTTTAATAAAAATTTTCTTCAGAATTTTTGGTCTAAGGTTATTTTAAATGAACGTATTTGTGCCCTTTTGCAATTTACTTCTGTGTATTTTTATTAAATCTATAATTAACAAGCAAAAATTATGCGTTTTTACTATGATTATTTTAGTGAAACACAGTTCTTCTAATGTAATATTTTCAAAATAAAATCTTGCTGAAAATTAAATGTAATTAAGATAAATAAATATTTCAAATTTCTCAAAATTAGAAAATGTAACGTAGAAATTCAAAAACAACGCGATAGTTTTAATCGATGATAAACTTAGTTAACATTATAAGTTTCATAATAAAAAAATTACAAAGAAATTTCAATAAAAAAATAAAACTCAGATGAACTGTTTAGCTTATAAATCGAATATATAATTTATAGATATAATATACATTTGTATAATCTATACTAATATTATAAAGAGGAAAGATTTGATTGTTTGTTTGTTTGTTTGTTTGTTTGAATTGAATAGGCTCCGAAACTACTTGACGGATTTGAAAAATTCTTTCACCATTGGAAAGCTACACAATTTCCGGTGAACATAGGCTAATTTTTAATTGATTTATTCAAATATTTTCCTTAATAGTTCAAAATTTCATTATTTTTCATACAGAATCAATTAAAATTTTTCCGATAAAAAATAACCATTTTTCTTTCACGTTGCCAATAAAATCAAAATCTGGGATAATAATATCTCCTCGGCAATTAATTTTCAATTGAACAGTATCCACGTGAAAAATTAAAATAAAAATAATTCAAAGGAAAATAAATATGTCGTCATACTTGAAAAAAAACTATTTTATTATATAAGACGCACAAATATCGGTTACGTTAATAAGAGGTTCTCTGCGAAAAATGGCGACATAATTAGAAGTAAAGTGAAAGAGAAAGAATTAAATTATTATTAAAATATTTGATTTGGAAAAATATGATGTCATAATTTAAATAACATAGGAATTTTGAAATATTTGTTAAAGGAACAAGAGGCATGGATATATGTAACTAATAAAAATCAGTAAACAATGACGTCACATCTATACCCAATATTATAAAGAGTAAAGATTTGATTGTTTGTTTGTTTGTTTGAATTGAATGGGCTCCGAAACTACCTGACGGATTTGAAAAATTCTTTCACCGTTGGAAAGCTAGACTATTTCCGGTAAACATAGGCTATATTATATATATTTTTTTTTTTAAAAGGGGGGATCCTTACTAAAATGCCAATAATGTAACCCAATGTGTAGAAAAATGACCTTAAAAAATCCGGTACTTCTCTATTATCCTGCTGACCAATTTTGCCAAATTATACAAATCGCCAAACTAACAGCCAAATTTTACATATTGACATAATTTTTATTTTAAATAACGAAAAAACAAATAATTAGTGGAATATTAATAAAAATTCAAATAAAAAAACGAAATTAATATCACTTAATGACATTTTAAACACGTGAATCGTATTTAATGTCATTGAATGTGACATTCACGATTATCCATTATTGACATTTAATCTTATAGTTTGGCGATATTTTTTTGGCCGATGGGATAACCTAGAAGTACCAAAAATCCTTACATCGCGTGCGCTGCGAATACTATTGATTATAAAGCAAAATAATGTACTACGAATTTGCAGAACGTATAATTATCTAAAAAAAAATGTCCCGACAGCATATGTCTAACTGTTATATTTACGTCACAATAAGTGTTTTTGGCACAGATGTCATATACGCACCACATTGGCAAATGCTTCCTCCCCCCTCCCCCCTCCAATTTGGCATTGCACATGTGTGTCAAGGAGAAAGATCCGTTTAATAAGTTTATAACAGTTGTTAGTGGAATAAAATGAAAAAAGTTAAAAGATTTTAGTGAAATGGGCTGATTAAATAATATAAATGCATGCATTCAATATGGCTATAAGAGTAGTAGGAAAACAACAGTTTAAGCTCAGCCGGCGGCGGCACTGCGGCACCGTGCCGCCGCCGCACCACGCAGCAAACCGTGCCGCCGCCGCACCACGCAGCAACCGTCCCTGCTCCCGTCCCTCCACCGTCCCTCCTGCGGTGCCTCCTGCGCCCACCGTGCCGCCGCCGCCCTCCTGCGCCCACCGTGCATCCCCCTCCACGAACGCCCCCCTAGTGGAAAAAAGGAACATTCTATTCTAACATGAGAGGTGATTAACCTTCCCTAATTAAAAATATTATCAATCACATCTCAACATTGAATCATACTATAAGATGAAGATTAAATTTATATTTGAATTTTGAATAACCGTAATTTTAATGAGTATTATTAATTAAGCGAAACAATTAAAATCTCAGTTTTTAGCCATTTTATTTAGATTTCTTGAACTACAAGATGAGATTATCAATTTAACTCAAGAAAGTTAAACACATATTTGAATTTTGCTTCATAGACATCTTAATGAGTAGTATTAATTAAGTAAAAACAATAGAAAATATCCAGTTTTATAGAAAAAGACTGATTTCTTACAATTTTTATCAACTATATGATCATTGTAACGACTTAAAAGTTGAAAGTTAAACATGTATCCTAGTTTTTCAACAACTATAGCCTTAATGAGTATCGTTAATTAAGTAAAAAAACAATGGAAAATATCAAGTTTTATGGAAAAAGACTGATCTCTTACGATTTTTATCAACTTAAGAGAGAAAACTTAAACATATATTTCAGTTTTTCAACAGCTATAACCTTAATGAGCATTCATAATTAAGTAAAAAACAATGGAAAATATCGATTTTTATAGAAAAAGACTGATTTCTTACGATTTTTATCAACTGCAACATCAGTGTATCGACTTACAAGTTGAAAGTTAAACATGCATTCTAGTTTTTCAACAGCTATAATATTAATGAGTATCGTTAATTAAGTAAAAAACAATGGAAAATATCAAGTTTTATAGAAAAAGACTGATTTCTTACGATTTTTTCAACTCAAACTTCAGAATATCAATTTGATAGAAAGAAATTTAAACATGCATTCGAGTTTTGGACAACCATTTCCTTCACGAACATTAATAATTAAGCAAAACAACGGAAAATATTAAATTTTTAACTGATTTCTTCATATTTATTTTTTTTATTTTTTTTTATATATATAAAATCAGAATACACAACTTAAAATAGAAATTTAAACATATTTTTTAATTTTTGAACAGTCGTTACCTCAAAGAATTTCAATAATTGAACAATTAACAAAGGAAACTAATGATTTTTTAACGAAAAAAGACGAATTAAACGAATTTGGTTAACTTTTACTCTAAATGGAAATTTAATCATACTTTTATATACTAACTAAGTAGAATTTTAATGCATAAACGAACAAATTTCAATAAATACTCAACACACACACACACACACAAATTTGAAAACAACACCTGCTTCTTGTGACGTCATATTGAAACCAGAACTTATTCCTCCGAAGTCCCTCACCATACCTTTTCACCCCCATCTCCCCCAATTTTTTACCTTAGGTAGGGAAATGGACAATGCAATGACCTCTCATTCTTGTATATTTAGAAGTCTGGGAGAAAAAAAGAGACATTTTATACACTCCAATTTCATAACAGTTACCGCAATATCCCAAAATTTGAATTTTGGAAGACATAATCAGTATAATTAATTAAACAAAATAATAAAAATATTATTTTTTAAGGGGAAAAGGTGAATTTAAGCGAATTTGATTAGTTTTACAATAGTCTTTTGAACAACAACTTGGAAATATAGATTTCTAACAGAAGAATTAAACGTATATTTTAATTTTAACAACAAAAACTTAACAAGTATCATTAATTTAACAAAAATAAATATCAATTTTAAAGAAAAGACGAATTTGAATAATTTTACACTAGTATTTTCAAAAGCAACATAGAAATATCAATACTTATTCACATATTTCACTTATTCACTGTATTCAATACTATATTTAATAAATATGGATACAATTTGAGAATTTTCTAATCTATAATTAAATATTAGCTGTATATTTAATGTTACCCATGTTTTCAACATTAGTTCATAATCGTGAATTTTGTATTTTAAATACCATGTATTCAGGGTCAGATTATTTTCACTTGAAATCATACAGAATTTTTTAACAGAGTTTGTTTTTGAAATCATTGAAGCAACTGTATTTAATATTTTTAACACCAATTTTCTAAGATTTTCTAACATTTTCCGATTATACATTCTTCAGAAGTACATTTCTAAATGTTACAATCACTTTACATATCGAAAAGATATCATTGAAGCAACTGTATTTAATATTTTTAATACCAATTTTCTAAGATTTTTTAACATTTTCCGGTTATACATTCCTCAAAAGTTATTATTAAGTATTCTAAACAATAGAAAATATTAATTTTAAGAATAAAAAGACGAATTTAAACAAATTTTATTAGTTTTACACTATTTTTTCTCACCTCCAACACGGATATATCAATTTTAACAGAAGAATTAAAGGTATATTTTAGTTTTTAACAACAAAAATGTAATAAGTATCATTAATTAAACAAAAATAAATATCAATTTTCAAGAAAAGACAATTTTTTACACAAATTTTCAACTTTGAAATACATTTGCTTACATATATTGTTACAATATATTACTAAACTTAAACTTTTTAAAAAGTTTGAATGTCTTTACAAAGGGTTCATACTTATATTTTTCACGTCTTGACTGCATTCGAAATCTTACAACAAAAGTATACTTTTATTATTATTATTATTCTAAAAAACCTAAAAAATCGTTTCTTGCTGCTTTAGACACTTGACATATTAAAACTACTCTACCCATATAATTAATCAAATTAGGACATGATTCATCTTACACTTCAAAATTTCTGAATTTTTACAATACTTATTTTCATCAAACTTTATTCTTGATCCTATATATTTTAATAGCACAGAATTTTAACATCTGTTTTTATCTACTTATCAAAAAATTATTAAAACACCCAACAACATTTTCCAAATATGAATATTATCTTTACAATTTAATAATGCAAAACATACACGAATACAAAGTTTAATTTTTACAAACATTTCATATTTCAAACCAAACTATTCGAAATTTTCACAACATAAGAGCAAACATTAGACGAACTTTTTAACATTAATATTGCTTAGATCTTTTCATCATAACTTTTAACTATGATAATTATCCATTTTTAGGTTGATTGTCGAAAAACTGTAACTGAAATTACATAAACTTAATGTAAAAAACCATGTTCTCACACAATTTCTTGAAATTCAACAAAGAATTGACTATTACTCCAATACTTATCTACTTCAATCTCGATTCTCGGTAGTATATAGATATTGCATCATTACATACTTAAACTCTTTTCAAACGTTTATCAGAAAATCAAGTCAATCAAAGTCTAGTAGTTATCACACCTGTTCCTCAGAAATATTACTATCATATGAAACAGTAAAGAAAATTAATGGATATTTAATATTTAATAACTTCATACGTGAAATTACTGCCGAATGAGAATACTAATAATCAATAAAATCAACTGTTGGACAAAAAAATAGTACAGATTACCGAAAATTCAAATCATTTTTTCTACAAAAATTACAAAAATTAACAAATGAATGACCAGTTAGAGAAATAATTAAAAAAAATAATGAACATATTTACAAATTTATTAAAATCACACCTTTTTCTGGATTACAAACCACAATTTCTTGAAAAATTTAACACCGAATTTGTAAGATTTTAATCCTAGTATTACATACACTCAATAAATATTCAAAATTAACAAAAAAATAATTTTTTAGTCTCATCAATAAGCAGAAATTCTATATTAAAAGAATATTTTCATAGTAGTACTTATAAAAATGAGAGTTTAAAAACTGATTTTCATAATTTTATCACATTTAAACTTAATTTTTATACATAAAACATTATTTAATCAAAATTTATACTTTCTAATTCAGCAAAATTCAATACTTTTTTAATTTTTAAACCAATACCACAATATTTATTTACATCAAACTTGATTCTTTACCTTTTATATTTCCACATTACACAAGTGAGTTAAATACTAACTTGGAACGGGAGTTGAAGTCAATTGATTCAATTCGATTTTCATCGTATACGATTTTCCCTACACGAAATTTCTTACTTCTATAATCATCTAATGTATTAAAACTAATCTACTCATATTTTTAATCAATTCATCAGATGTTTCATCTCGCACTTCTGAATTATCATCCACCAAGTTGCTTAAAATATAAATACTATCTTTATAGTTTTAATGTAGTATACATGACTAATCTTGAGTTTCCATCTATACTATTAATCAAATTATCATATGTTTCATCTTACAGTTCAACGATTTCTGAATTATCGTCCATCTAGTTGTTTAAAATATTAATAAAATGTTTATAGTTTTTGATTATACATAGTATGTATGAATACAATCTTTAATTTTTAACAGTTCATATTTCAAATAACCTATTTTCGAAACCAAACTATGTGAATTTTACCACAATACTTATCATCATACAGAGATTTGTGTTTCATACTTTTTCTAAAAATTATCAGATATGTACTCCTCAGAGGAATTTCTATCATATGAATAAATGAAAAAAAAAATTAATTTATATTAAACGTACAGCGAAATTTGATTGCAATATATATGTATTTAATAAAAATAAATAAATAAGCGATTATTTATACATTAAACCTTTACTAAATATATATTTCTTGTGTTATAAAGATGTTTCAACAAGATGAACCAAAACAGCAGCAAACTTCAGAAATTAATGATCTGAATGATTCATCCCTAGCACATGTAGCGTTAATGAATAATACATATGTAAGTACTTATATGAAAAATACTAGAATTCGTATATGAATCGTAATTAGAGTAAATATAAAATGATTTGTCTTACTGCCTACACTTTAACAAATGCCTTTTTACCTATATTGTTGAAAAGAATCCTAATTGTTTGTATTTATTTCTATTACAGATGTGTTCTATTTGCTACAAACACTTCTTAAGTAAATGGAATTTAACAGAACTTACAAAAATCCATACAGGTGAAAAACCTTACACTTGGGAAGATTCCCAAATGCTGTTTTCAAGAAGGCATGAATCAAAAGTGCACACATCATCATATAAAGCATCGTCAGTTATATGTAAACTTAGTGAGGATATTCAAAAATTATTCAGACGTTTGAAGAATTTAGACATAAAGGAAGATATTTAGACTATATATCCATCATATTTTCATAACACTTACCACAATATCTCAAACTTAAAATTTGGAAGACATACACACTGCTGAAAAGTAATTTTGTTACCCGTGATTCTTCTAGCCAGCATGAATGTATAGATATTATTTTGCAATGTATTCTTTAAATGCCCACAATAAATATTCTTTTATATGCATATATCGTTGTGTTTATTTTTTTAAAACCTATTACATTAATAAAATAGGTTACACATACATACACATAACATTTTAAGTGAAACAACACTCTCACAACTTAAAAAATGCATAAGAACATACAAAAATAAGCAGATGTATGAAAAAATATACAAGTTTACAGAATAATTTCAAAGTTTTCTAGAAATACAAACAAAAAATATTTATAATATTAAAAAATTACAAAAGTGAAAAGAAAAAACACAAATGTAAAACAAAAACATCAAAAAGTAAAAAACTCAAAACAAAGTTTTTGAAAAAAAAAATTTTACAACAAAAATTTTTTTTACAAAAACCAAAACTTCAAAAAATATTTTTTCAAAAATTTTTTTTTTTCAAAAACATTTTTTACAAAAAATTTTTTTTCAAAATAAGATTTTACAAAAGTAAAAAAAAGAAAATCACAACGTTAAAAAAATGAAAATTTTTTGTTAAAAAAAGTGTAAAAAAAATTGCAAAAAAAAGTTGCAAAAATTTCAAAAAAAGTTATGAAAAAAAGTCTCAAAAATTTTGTTGTTTTTAATAGCAAATGCAATGGTTTCGCCATTGCATACTGCATTAAAACCAACGAAATTTTTGAAGCTTTTTTCATAACATTTTTGAAATTTTTGCAACTTTTTTTTGCAATTTTTTTACACTTTTTTTAACAAAAAATTTTCATTTTTTTAACGTTTTGATTTTCTTTTTTTTACTTTTGTAAAAACTTATTTTGAAAAAAAATTTTTTGTAAAAAATGTTTTTGAAAAAAAAAAATTTTTGAAAAAATATTTTTTGAAGTTTTGGTTTTTGTAAAAAAAATTTTTGTTGTAAAATTTTTTTTTCAAAAACTTTGTTTTGAGTTTTTCACTTTTTGATGTTTTTGTTTTACATTTGTGTTTTTTCTTTTCACTTTTGTAATTTTTTAATATTATAAATATTTTTTGTTTGTATTTCTAGAAAACTTTGAAATTATTCTGTAAACTTGTATATTTTTTCATACATCTGCTTATTTTTGTATGTTCTTATGCATTTTTTAAGTTGTGAGAGTGTTGTTTCACTTAAAATGTTATGTGTATGTATGTGTAACCTATTTTATTAATGTAATAGGTTTTAAAAAAATAAACACAACGATATATGCATATAAAAGAATATTTATTGTGGGCATTTAAAGAATACATTGCAAAATAATATCTATACATTCATGCTGGCTAGAAGAATCACGGGTAACAAAATTACTTTTCAGCAGTGTGTATGTCTTCCAAATTTTAAGTTTGAGATATTGTGGTAAGTGTTATGAAAATATGATGGATATATAGTCTAAATATCTTCCTTTATGTCTAAATTCTTCAAACGTCTGAATAATTTTTGAATATCCTCACTAAGTTTACATATAACTGACGATGCTTTATATGATGATGTGTGCACTTTTGATTCATGCCTTCTTGAAAACAGCATTTGGGAATCTTCCCAAGTGTAAGGTTTTTCACCTGTATGGATTTTTGTAAGTTCTGTTAAATTCCATTTACTTAAGAAGTGTTTGTAGCAAATAGAACACATCTGTAATAGAAATAAATACAAACAATTAGGATTCTTTTCAACAATATAGGTAAAAAGGCATTTGTTAAAGTGTAGGCAGTAAGACAAATCATTTTATATTTACTCTAATTACGATTCATATACGAATTCTAGTATTTTTCATATAAGTACTTACATATGTATTATTCATTAACGCTACATGTGCTAGGGATGAATCATTCAGATCATTAATTTCTGAAGTTTGCTGCTGTTTTGGTTCATCTTGTTGAAACATCTTTATAACACAAGAAATATATATTTAGTAAAGGTTTAATGTATAAATAATCGCTTATTTATTTATTTTTATTAAATACATATATATTGCAATCAAATTTCGCTGTACGTTTAATATAAATTAATTTTTTTTTTCATTTATTCATATGATAGAAATTCCTCTGAGGAGTACATATCTGATAATTTTTAGAAAAAGTATGAAACACAAATCTCTGTATGATGATAAGTATTGTGGTAAAATTCACATAGTTTGGTTTCGAAAATAGGTTATTTGAAATATGAACTGTTAAAAATTAAAGATTGTATTCATACATACTATGTATAATCAAAAACTATAAACATTTTATTAATATTTTAAACAACTAGATGGACGATAATTCAGAAATCGTTGAACTGTAAGATGAAACATATGATAATTTGATTAATAGTATAGATGGAAACTCAAGATTAGTCATGTATACTACATTAAAACTATAAAGATAGTATTTATATTTTAAGCAACTTGGTGGATGATAATTCAGAAGTGCGAGATGAAACATCTGATGAATTGATTAAAAATATGAGTAGATTAGTTTTAATACATTAGATGATTATAGAAGTAAGAAATTTCGTGTAGGGAAAATCGTATACGATGAAAATCGAATTGAATCAATTGACTTCAACTCCCGTTCCAAGTTAGTATTTAACTCACTTGTGTAATGTGGAAATATAAAAGGTAAAGAATCAAGTTTGATGTAAATAAATATTGTGGTATTGGTTTAAAAATTAAAAAAGTATTGAATTTTGCTGAATTAGAAAGTATAAATTTTGATTAAATAATGTTTTATGTATAAAAATTAAGTTTAAATGTGATAAAATTATGAAAATCAGTTTTTAAACTCTCATTTTTATAAGTACTACTATGAAAATATTCTTTTAATATAGAATTTCTGCTTATTGATGAGACTAAAAAATTATTTTTTTGTTAATTTTGAATATTTATTGAGTGTATGTAATACTAGGATTAAAATCTTACAAATTCGGTGTTAAATTTTTCAAGAAATTGTGGTTTGTAATCCAGAAAAAGGTGTGATTTTAATAAATTTGTAAATATGTTCATTATTTTTTTTAATTATTTCTCTAACTGGTCATTCATTTGTTAATTTTTGTAATTTTTGTAGAAAAAATGATTTGAATTTTCGGTAATCTGTACTATTTTTTTGTCCAACAGTTGATTTTATTGATTATTAGTATTCTCATTCGGCAGTAATTTCACGTATGAAGTTATTAAATATTAAATATCCATTAATTTTCTTTACTGTTTCATATGATAGTAATATTTCTGAGGAACAGGTGTGATAACTACTAGACTTTGATTGACTTGATTTTCTGATAAACGTTTGAAAAGAGTTTAAGTATGTAATGATGCAATATCTATATACTACCGAGAATCGAGATTGAAGTAGATAAGTATTGGAGTAATAGTCAATTCTTTGTTGAATTTCAAGAAATTGTGTGAGAACATGGTTTTTTACATTAAGTTTATGTAATTTCAGTTACAGTTTTTCGACAATCAACCTAAAAATGGATAATTATCATAGTTAAAAGTTATGATGAAAAGATCTAAGCAATATTAATGTTAAAAAGTTCGTCTAATGTTTGCTCTTATGTTGTGAAAATTTCGAATAGTTTGGTTTGAAATATGAAATGTTTGTAAAAATTAAACTTTGTATTCGTGTATGTTTTGCATTATTAAATTGTAAAGATAATATTCATATTTGGAAAATGTTGTTGGGTGTTTTAATAATTTTTTGATAAGTAGATAAAAACAGATGTTAAAATTCTGTGCTATTAAAATATATAGGATCAAGAATAAAGTTTGATGAAAATAAGTATTGTAAAAATTCAGAAATTTTGAAGTGTAAGATGAATCATGTCCTAATTTGATTAATTATATGGGTAGAGTAGTTTTAATATGTCAAGTGTCTAAAGCAGCAAGAAACGATTTTTTAGGTTTTTTAGAATAATAATAATAATAAAAGTATACTTTTGTTGTAAGATTTCGAATGCAGTCAAGACGTGAAAAATATAAGTATGAACCCTTTGTAAAGACATTCAAACTTTTTAAAAAGTTTAAGTTTAGTAATATATTGTAACAATATATGTAAGCAAATGTATTTCAAAGTTGAAAATTTGTGTAAAAAATTGTCTTTTCTTGAAAATTGATATTTATTTTTGTTTAATTAATGATACTTATTACATTTTTGTTGTTAAAAACTAAAATATACCTTTAATTCTTCTGTTAAAATTGATATATCCGTGTTGGAGGTGAGAAAAAATAGTGTAAAACTAATAAAATTTGTTTAAATTCGTCTTTTTATTCTTAAAATTAATATTTTCTATTGTTTAGAATACTTAATAATAACTTTTGAGGAATGTATAACCGGAAAATGTTAAAAAATCTTAGAAAATTGGTATTAAAAATATTAAATACAGTTGCTTCAATGATATCTTTTCGATATGTAAAGTGATTGTAACATTTAGAAATGTACTTCTGAAGAATGTATAATCGGAAAATGTTAGAAAATCTTAGAAAATTGGTGTTAAAAATATTAAATACAGTTGCTTCAATGATTTCAAAAACAAACTCTGTTAAAAAATTCTGTATGATTTCAAGTGAAAATAATCTGACCCTGAATACATGGTATTTAAAATACAAAATTCACGATTATGAACTAATGTTGAAAACATGGGTAACATTAAATATACAGCTAATATTTAATTATAGATTAGAAAATTCTCAAATTGTATCCATATTTATTAAATATAGTATTGAATACAGTGAATAAGTGAAATATGTGAATAAGTATTGATATTTCTATGTTGCTTTTGAAAATACTAGTGTAAAATTATTCAAATTCGTCTTTTCTTTAAAATTGATATTTATTTTTGTTAAATTAATGATATTTGTTAAGTTTTTGTTGTTAAAATTAAAATATACGTTTAATTCTTCTGTTAGAAATCTATATTTCCAAGTTGTTGTTCAAAAGACTATTGTAAAACTAATCAAATTCGCTTAAATTCACCTTTTCCCCTTAAAAAATAATATTTTTATTATTTTGTTTAATTAATTATACTGATTATGTCTTCCAAAATTCAAATTTTGGGATATTGCGGTAACTGTTATGAAATTGGAGTGTATAAAATGTCTCTTTTTTTCTCCCAGACTTCTAAATATACAAGAATGAGAGGTCATTGCATTGTCCATTTCCCTACCTAAGGTAAAAAATTGGGGGAGATGGGGGTGAAAAGGTATGGTGAGGGACTTCGGAGGAATAAGTTCTGGTTTCAATATGACGTCACAAGAAGCAGGTGTTGTTTTCAAATTTGTGTGTGTGTGTGTGTGTTGAGTATTTATTGAAATTTGTTCGTTTATGCATTAAAATTCTACTTAGTTAGTATATAAAAGTATGATTAAATTTCCATTTAGAGTAAAAGTTAACCAAATTCGTTTAATTCGTCTTTTTTCGTTAAAAAATCATTAGTTTCCTTTGTTAATTGTTCAATTATTGAAATTCTTTGAGGTAACGACTGTTCAAAAATTAAAAAATATGTTTAAATTTCTATTTTAAGTTGTGTATTCTGATTTTATATATATAAAAAAAAATAAAAAAAATAAATATGAAGAAATCAGTTAAAAATTTAATATTTTCCGTTGTTTTGCTTAATTATTAATGTTCGTGAAGGAAATGGTTGTCCAAAACTCGAATGCATGTTTAAATTTCTTTCTATCAAATTGATATTCTGAAGTTTGAGTTGAAAAAATCGTAAGAAATCAGTCTTTTTCTATAAAACTTGATATTTTCCATTGTTTTTTACTTAATTAACGATACTCATTAATATTATAGCTGTTGAAAAACTAGAATGCATGTTTAACTTTCAACTTGTAAGTCGATACACTGATGTTGCAGTTGATAAAAATCGTAAGAAATCAGTCTTTTTCTATAAAAATCGATATTTTCCATTGTTTTTTACTTAATTATGAATGCTCATTAAGGTTATAGCTGTTGAAAAACTGAAATATATGTTTAAGTTTTCTCTCTTAAGTTGATAAAAATCGTAAGAGATCAGTCTTTTTCCATAAAACTTGATATTTTCCATTGTTTTTTTACTTAATTAACGATACTCATTAAGGCTATAGTTGTTGAAAAACTAGGATACATGTTTAACTTTCAACTTTTAAGTCGTTACAATGATCATATAGTTGATAAAAATTGTAAGAAATCAGTCTTTTTCTATAAAACTGGATATTTTCTATTGTTTTTACTTAATTAATACTACTCATTAAGATGTCTATGAAGCAAAATTCAAATATGTGTTTAACTTTCTTGAGTTAAATTGATAATCTCATCTTGTAGTTGAAGAAATCTAAATAAAATGGCTAAAAACTGAGATTTTAATTGTTTCGCTTAATTAATAATACTCATTAAAATTACGGTTATTCAAAATTCAAATATAAATTTAATCTTCATCTTATAGTATGATTCAATGTTGAGATGTGATTGATAATATTTTTAATTAGGGAAGGTTAATCACCTCTCATGTTAGAATAGAATGTTCCTTTTTTCCACTAGGGGGGCGTTCGTGGAGGGGGATGCACGGTGGGCGCAGGAGGCACCGCAGGAGGGACGGTGGAGGGACGGGAGCAGGGACGGTTGCTGCGTGGTGCGGCGGCGGCACGGTTTGCTGCGTGGTGCGGCGGCGGCACGGTGCCGCAGTGCCGCCGCCGGCTGAGCTTAAACTGTTGTTTTCCTACTACTTATAAGTATTAATATTTACGATTTATTGTGAAAATTATAGTTACTGTTTTGTTACTTATTAAGTTTATTATTTACTAGCAGGCTATGCCCGCTTCGCTGGTCCATATTTCCAAACGAACCTTGACTAAAAAAAAAAAAAATGGTGATTTAAAAATTTATTATTTTTATTTTAAAGCAGTATAGACCACCCTGGAATGTTCTTCCGTATTGCTGAAAATCATGCCAACGCCATTGCAATATTGTACTATTGTAAGTCTTGGCGAAAATTTGGGCAATTAAGCACCCTCTCTTTTATTTTATCATTTATAATAGAGTTTCGTATGAACATGAGACCGTTATGACAACAGGAATCAAAATGCTCTCGAGTCATCACACTATTACATTAGAGGGCATTGCAATGATTAGTGAGACTGATTATCAAACTCTATTAACTTTCGGATTGTACATTATCATTTCTTAGTTCTTAAAATCCCGACATCTGAACTTGCACTATGTGTAGTTCTGATAGTCTACATACAATGTCATTTCACGTTACATTTTTTAATAAACGTCCTCTTTTAACAGGTCTACTGTAGATTCCTATCTACCTTAATCTGTTCCAGCAAGAATACATAGAGTAAAAAATTTAAAGAATTATTGACAGATAAAAAAGAGTTTTAGTTTGTTTGTATTTATGACGGCCATTTATCTACACGTGGGATATAGGCCCTAAGAAAAGGATGCCCTCCGTGGGGGTGTCAGACGAAGAAGGGTGTTTCACTTATATATTTAGTAGAACAATGAAGCATAAAAAGTGTGTTTTAAAGCTGTATTATTTGAATAACATTAAAATTACATCAGTTTCACTGCTTCTTCCTTTTATAAAACAGTTGCTAACATGTAGCCGTTAAATCAGAATAATCTTGATGACTAAATTTTGTAGAAAAATAAGTCTTTAGTTTGCATCTTTCTACCTTCTGTAATCGATTCCATTATGATTTTTAGTGTCAAACATTAGAAGTCCTAGAAACGATATTGTTACAAATGTACCAGACTTATTTCATGTTTGCCTCAAATAAATGTGAAATTTACGATCATCCATTATTGGCATTTAATGTTATAGCTTGATGATAGTTTTTTGTTCGACTACTTGATTATTCCGTCGATCAATTTCGCCAAATTATACAAATGGACATAATTTTTATTTTAAATAGCCAAAGAATCAATAAATTACTAAAATGTTAATAGAAATACAAATAAACATCGAATTAAAATTGGTTGATGAAGTAACAATTACGTATAACAAATTTAATGTCAAATGAATATGACATTTACGATCATCCATTGACATTTAACCTTATACTTTGGCAATAGTTTTTTGGTCGATGGGATTATCAAGTATTACCAAATTATATAAACAAATTGTATAAACAATAATATTGCCAATAATATGTAGGTGCAGGTGTCATCTAAGGATCCCGTTGGCGCGATTGCAGCAAATTGCGATTTTATGCCTCACGTGGTAATCCGGTAATAGTTGATTATTTTTGAGTAAATTATTTCATTATTTTTCTTTTCTCTTTTAAAATTATATAAATTGTTTTGTTCCATAATTATTTATTGACTTAGTTCATTATTATTATTTCCTTTTTAAAATAATAGAAAATAAATAAAAGTAATATAAATGTAATTGGTATTTGAAAACACAATGTTCTCCAAATTGGCATCATAAAAAAAAATCACGCCAAAGTGATGCGTGTATAAAAGTGGAAAAATGTTTGCAATAACATAAATAAAAAAGCGTAAACAAATAATTAAAAATTCGCCATTTCGATAGTTTTTTAAAATAACATCAAGGTTAATTCTCCAGTCGGGCAGCAATAGTAAATTTCCTTTTCTTCGCCTGTTTCATAATAAAAAAAAACATAAATTTAATAACTTCTAATTAAATAATCTGACTAATTTTCTGTAATCGGATTTATGTTGTATCGGATATGTTGTATATCGGATAAAAGTATCCTTAATACATAAACAAAACAGTGCAGTTGTCATGTACTGATAATTTTTTACACTAATTTGGCGGAAAAATCGTTTTCGAATACCAGTTTCATATATATATTTAAATTATTTTCTATTATTAAAAAAATAATAACAATTAGTATTTAAATAATAAGTATAGAACAAAACAGTTTACATAATTTAAAAGAAGAGAAAGGAAATAAAAAAACATTTTATTAATAATTAAATAACAATAGTCGGGTTGCCATGCCAGGCAAAATAACATCAATTTAGTGTTCATTAGTTACCTCGATGTGTATATGATATCTGTGCAAACGAAACTTCCGATAATATAATAAATGACGTCATATTTATTTTCCTTTGAATTTTTTTTATTTTAATTTTTCATGTGGATACTGTTCAACTAAAAATTAATTGCCGAGGAGAAATTATTTTCCATATTTTGATTTTTTTGGCAACGGGAAAGAAAATGGTTATTTTTTATCGGAAAAAATTTTAATTGATTCTGTATGAAAAATAATGAAATTTTGAATTATTAAGGAAATTATTTGAATAAATCAATTAAAAATTAGCCTATGTTCTAAGGAAATAGTGTAGCTTTCCAACGGTGAAAGAATTTTTCGAAACCGTCAAGTAGTTTCGGAGCCTATTCAATTCAAACAAACAAACCAACAAACAAACAATCAAATCTTTCCTCTTTATAATATTAGTATAGATAACTGTTATTTTATTGTTTCGCTTTTTATTAAATTCATGTTTATTTACTGTTATATATACGCAGTCCAACCTTATTCTTTTTTAATTCTTTAAAATATTTTTATTAACCTATATCGATCCGATGTTGCACAATATCGTAACTAAAAATATGGTCCACGGACCATGCGGAGAGCATAACTTAACAGCACCCTGTATGAAAAATGGTATTTGTACAAAAAAAGTACCCTCGACGTTTCGTCAACGATACCCAAACTGGAGAAGACGGTTATCCAGTTTATCGTCGCCGTGACATCGAAAATGGAGGACAGAGTGCTACACTAAATATTAGAGAAAGTAGGTTCAATATTGATATTAGATGGATTGTACCTTATTCTCCACTATTGTGTAGGACATTTAACGCTCACATAAATGTAGAGTACTGCCACTCAGTTCAAGCCATCAAATACATTTGTAAATATATAAATAAAGGATCTGACCAAGCTACTTTTACCGTCAGAAACCCAAACGATGAAGTGGAAAACTATGTGAATGGCCGTTACATAAGTACATCCGAAGCCGCCTGGCGAATATTCGAATTTCCGATCCACGAGCTACATCCTACAGTCCTGCAGTTAGCTGTCCACTTAGAAAACGGCCAAAGGGTGTATTTCACCGCAGAAACGGCTGAACAAGTGGCCCAAAATCCACGTAAAACTACTTTGATGGCTTTCATTGAGCTCTGTAATGAAGATGAATTCGCAAAGACACTTCTATACCACGAAGTTCCGCAATACTACACATGGGCCAACAACAAATTCACAAGAAGGCGGCGTGGTGAGGAGATAATTGGCCATCCGGGTATAAAAAAAGATGTTGCTTTAGGAAGAGTTTACGGTGTACATCCTTCTCAATCAGAGTGTTTTTATCTTAGGATGTTGCTACATCACGTACGCAGTCCAACCTTATTCGAGTATTTAAAAACCGTTGACGGAGTTCTCAAAGAGACCTATCAAGCAGCTTGCCGTGACAGGGGATTGCTAGAAAACGATGACCATTGGGAAAACACACTAAGAGAAGCATCGCTTTCGCAATGTTCAGTACAACTGAGAGAGTTGTTTGTGGTCATACTTTTATTTTGTCAGCCGTCGGAACCATTAAAATTATGGGACCATTTCAAAGACGAATTATGTCAAGATATTAGACATAGACTCCGACTGCAAAATCAAGACTTCGCCTTACCATACAGTGATGACATTTATAATGAAGGTTTAATTCAAATTGCAAATAAACTTTTACAACTAAATGGTAAAAACCTAAGTGATTTTGGATTGCCGTCTTCAGTTCGTTCAGAAAATAATGTGACAAATACAATGGTACAGCACTATAACACAAATAATTTGACCGTTTTTGTTAATGAAAATCTGCCAAAATTAGTTCCAGTTCAAAGATATGCTTTTGACATTATAGTCGATAGCGTGAATAACAACAAAAACAATTTTTTTTTTTGGATGCGCCAGGTGGCACTGGAAAGACTTTTCTTGCAAATTTAATACTTGCTAAGATAAGACAATCTGGGAAGATAGTGATAGCAGTTGCTTCGTCAGGAATCGCTGCAACCCTTCTAAAGGATGGAAAAACTGCTCATTCAACTTTTAAACTTCCGCTAACCGTAAATCTTGAGCAACAATCTATATGTTTTATTCGCAAAAATGGGCCTCTTGGTAAATTATTACAAGAAACTTCATTGATTATGTGGGATGAATGCACCATGAGCCATAGAGCACATATAGAGGCCGTGGACAGAACTTTAAAAGATCTTAGAAATTCCTCTGCTCTCAAGGGCGGGATTACTTTTGTATTTTCTGGAGATTTCCGACAGACTCTTCCTGTTATTAACAGAGGTACGCGAGCAGATATCATCAAAGCATGCTTAAAATCGTCGCCCTTATGGACTTCGATTGAAAATATAAAATTACGGACAAATATGAGAGCTCATCTTCATGGAATGACAGATAGTGATTTTCCACAGCAACTTCTTAAACTTGGGGAAGGAATTTTCCCCATTCCAAATTTAAGCAGAAATTGTAACATCCCCCTGGATGAGTCTCTAGGCCAAATAGTCCATAGTTTAGAAATTTTAATAGATGCAGTATACCCTGACATCGAGAATTTACATGAAAAAGACTTTCATTGGTTGTGTTCTAGGGCAATAGTATCACCTAGGAATGATAGTGTCTACGAAATAAACAATCTGATTATTCAAAAAGTTCCCGGCCAAGTAAAAAATTTCAAATCAATCGATACCGTGACTAATATCGAAGACGCAGTCCATTATCCACAGGAATTTTTAAATTCACTAAACCCTTCTGGACTGCCACCACATGAATTGATGTTAAAAATTGGAATTCCAATCATGCTTTTGAGAAATTTAAGCCCTCCGAACATGTGCAATGGGACGAGACTACTCATAAAGGAATTGAAGGACAATTTAATTGTAGCAACCATTATCACCGGCCCAGCAGCCAGGGCCTGATTAATGCACGGGCCTCCAGGGCCTTGGCCCTGGGCCCACCAGTTTCAGGGGCCCACAAATTATATGGCTGATTTTTTTCCCCTTAATCAAATACTTTAAAAATAATATTGTTTTAGAAAATATTAAATGTAAAATTTAAATATTCTAAGTTACTCAGTAATTTTTCTAGAAACTTTTAACCTATGCACTTCTCACCCAAACACCTTGGTCAACTCGCCAAATAAATCTTCTTTTTTTGTGAAAATGGATAGGTAGGGGGGCCCAATTTTTTTAACAGGCCCTGGGCCCAACATCAGCTTGATCGGGCTCTGCCAGCAGCTGGTCAACTAGCTCATATACCGAGGATACCAATGATCCCAACTGATCTACCAATCCCATTTAAACGGCTTCAGTTTCCTGTAAAAAACATCTTTCGCGTTAACTATTAATAAGTCCCAAGGTCAAACCTACGAATTAGTAGGGATCGACCTACGAAAAGAATGTTTTACTCATGGCCAACTGTATGTTGGTCTATCGCGGGTCGGAGCTCCTGAAAATCAATTTATTTTGCTGCCACAAAGTAAAACAACATCTAATATCGTTTACAGGGAAGCTCTGACACAATAAATTTAATGGCTTTTGTTTTGTAGGTGTAAAACCTTTTACAAACATTATTACAAATAAAAAAAATAATACTAATATCCGAATTTTCTTTTATAATTTTACACTTTTTTAGCAACCCCACGCACAAAGAAGAGAGTATGATTGTGTGTGTAAAAATTTATAACTTGAAATTTTTCTTTAATCCCCGTGCGAAGCCGGGGCGGGCTGCTATAATCTATATCCATGAAACAAAGTCGTGTTAGTTACACCATTTATAACTCAAGAACGGGTGGATCTATCTTTATGAAATTTTGTATACAGGTATCTGACACCTTAGATTAACATATAGGCTACTTTTTTTCCGACTACCTAAAAGGAAGATAATGCTTTTAGTAGTTGAAGTTAATGGGATGAAGTGGTAGTAACAATTTGCGGTGTCAGTAGTGACACGGGACTGGGCGACTTGCTCTACCTGAAGCAAAGCGAGGGCGGCCCGCTAGTAGTTTATAAATAAACTATAATATTTTTTCCACAACCGACCCGGAATTTAACACCCCCCCCCCCCCCACATACAAAAAAATGATGTTAAAGTTTATTTTGCTACTGTTAAATACATTCATAAATTCTTTTTAAGATGAAACTTTTTCAAGAAATAAATAACTTTAGATGCAACAGTTGCTATATTAAGGAGTAAATTTCAGGAGTTAGGTAATGTTGACTTTTTTTACGGCAAGTAAATTACTCTTGAAAAAATTCTTATATGTAAAAAAACAATCCAACATATAGAATATACATTTATACGTAAATATAAACAAATCAGATAAAAAGAATTGGAGGTAATATGAACGTATGAGATTACGTACCTTATATTTTATAGGAGAATAACTTCTATATTTTTCTCAATGCGAGTGCTTGCATTCAGTTTGCCACCACATTGTACGTGATTTGTTTTCTATGCGTGCTTGGTTGAGAAGTTTCATTTTCGATCCCGGCGTGATCAGGGTCAAGTTACTGGACCCACCATTAGTTTTCAACTTAAACCTGATGAAGCCAAGTCGGCGATGATTATGATTTTAGTTTTTGATGCTAGATTTGCGTAGTTCATGAATAGAACCATAAATTGTACAGCGAACTAAAGTTAAACTAAAATTACAAGTTAAACTTTGAAATGGGTAAATGGTTACAAGCTATGAGACTCTATAATTTGGATTTAATAATTTAGGGTAAAATAAAGCATGCTTATATTCGATATGCTAAATGTAAAAATAACTCAGGATACGAATTTAAAATTATCTTAATTACATGAATTATATTTTATGTTACATATTAAATGAATTCAAAATAGTTTTTAGATTCTACTGAAGGATAAACTACTGTCCTTTAAATTAAGTGGGGGGGGGGGGAGGGCAGCAGAAAAATTACCAACAGTACAAAAAATATAATTTAAATTTATAAATAAGCATAAAGTGGAATTATATCTCTATTATAATGCCTCTTTATGAAATCTTTCTAATTTCACTTTAAGAATGAAATCTAACACTATTACTGAAAATTACAAGTAAAATTGTGAAAAAAAACAGCGGTCAGCGAGACGGCTGAAAGAAATTACGATTTAACCAAATTATAGAAATATAAAATCAAACATTCTTATATTTGATGTACAAATTTCAGAAGGTAATTTGGAAAATGAAAATAACTAATTAAATGAATAAAATTTTACGTTGCATGTAACGAAATTTTGTTACATTTGTCGAGATTAATTTTTTTAGCTTCTTTTTAATGTTCATATGTTGCTGAAACGGGGAAAGTGAGAGAGGTGGTCTAGAGTACCTTATAAAAATAAATAAATATATTGGTGTACTATTTAAAAATGCTGTTAAGCAATGCAATGAAATCATGTTATTTATGGAATGGGGTTAATGAAATAAAAAGTGTAGCTCTGAATAATATTTAAACCTCCCATCCATTTCGTAACTTCTACTTTAAAATTCACGCATTTATAATTTTTGTAACACATTAATTAGTGTAATTTCAGGAGTTATCTTCATTTACACATTTTTCTGAGTTTATCAACTGATAACAACTTACAAACTTAATGCCATAAACTAAACACACATTAAAATAGGTATTTTTTTCATAGGAAAAGTGTATTTTTTTGCCAAGTGGATGGTTTTAGAAATTTACACACTTACTTATGTATATAGCATTATGTGTAAATTACAATAACATACCAATATGAGTAAATTCAGGCATTTTTTAGCATTTACACATTTGTCTGTGTCTTTCAAGTGATAACAAAATACATACTTAGTATTATAAGCTAAAATACACATAACAACAGGTAAAACTTTGCAAAAAGTGGGTAATTTGCATGTCAGGTGTGTAATTTTAGAAATTTACACACATATATATGTAAATTTGTCTAATTTACACTTTTATTTTTTAGAGTGTACTTTTAAGTCTTAATCAGGCTCTTCCTCGCCTGATTCCTATTCAGGCCCTTTCTCCTATCTTGCTTTTCTTAAGGCTTGAAAGTACTAAGATGTTTTTAAATAAAATTATTTATTAACATTTCTGGTTGATATTTTTAAGCGCCTATTAAGTAAACCTGAACATGTTACAGTTCATGTTATATATTTTGTGTTAAAAGAAATTGAAAAATATAGTCCGTCATATATTTTTTATATTTATCTGCCACATATTTTTTTAATTGTATGAAATAAGATTTTGCAATTGAAAATGAATCACTCAATTGAATGCGTACACAATTTCTGTCTAGAACGGCTAAATCTTGAATTGTCATTTAGTTAATTATATATTATGCTTTTGAAAAATTGATTTTATGGTCAAAGCATAAATTTTACACTAAAAATGCTTAAGAGAAACATTTAAATGTATTCCTGTAAAAGAGATGCATGGTTATACTGTACCAGAATTTTTCTGGCAAAAATAAAGAAATATGAAAAACAGATAAATACCGGTAAAAAGAATGTTAATTTCGAATGAAAGCGTGCTGTAAAATTTCTTCACTTTGCTTTCAAAGCAAGGAATAACATGTTTAATCAGGGGAAAAAAAAGTTTGATTAAATTGTTAAGATCGTGTTGCTGCAGAAATTCATTTCTGCTAGCTTTTGTATGGTTTCTTTATTTATTTAAAAGGGTCTGGGCCTAAAATTTTTCACATTTTCAAAAACTTATAACATTATAACATTTACTTATAACATTTTTTATTTTTGATGTGTAATTATTTTTTATATTTATTTCTTTTAAAATGACATGAAAATGTGAAAATTGCAGTAAAAATATGGATACAAAATTTAAAAAATTGGATCTGGTAGGTTGTTAAAGGAATTTCTTCATGATTTCTGAGTTCTACGATTTTTCATCAAATAAAGAAACAGAAAAATAAAGGGAAAAAAATCAATTCCTGGCTATTTCCATGCGAACTTGTTTGTCTGTTACACAGCAAAAAATTGTTATGCTTGTTGGCCACCGTTATTTTCGAAAAGTTTGCTTAATCTTATTCAATTGATGAGACAATTTCGATAAAATAAGTCACATGTTTCCTCTCTAAAATACTTGCAGCAAAAAATCGTCGTACGTAACAGACAAACAAATTCGCATGGAAATAGCCATCTGTTAATTTTGAATGAAAGCGTACTCTAAAATGGATGAGATTGCATTTGTGCTTTCTGGGAAAGGAAAAAATGTATGAAAAGGAGCAAAAGAAGATGCTTGATAAAATTGTTCAAATAAAAGAAAGAAAATAGTGTTGTTGAAGGTTATCACTTTCAGGAATTTTTTACGTATTGTTTATTTAGTTAGAGAAACAAAATTAATTATTATGAAAAACTATTTCACATAGTAAAATAGAGGAAAACATCTGCCACACAATTTTTTAAATCCTACAAAATGCGTTTTTGCAATAGGATCATGAATCTTGCAAGTGAATTTTCTTCACAATTTTGGTCTTAAACGGGTAAACCATGAATTATCATTTAGATATTTATACTGCTTTTGAAGAATTGGTTTTATGGCCGAAACATAAATTTTACACTTAAAATGCTAAAAAGAAACATCTGGATATATTCCTGTGAAATAAATTCGTGGTTTTATCATATCATAACTTTTCTTGGAAAAATAAATAAAATCGGAAATTGCGCATCAAACGTAGCAAATGAGGTGCGTTCTTACTATAACTAAGTTTTATTGATATTCAAATAATAGTGTAATACTATACCGCATTTAGGATACAGTGTAATATCCGAAATCTTTTGTGTGTTCCTGTAAATATTATCTGTTCTCCATTATACACAGGAAATAATTTGTAGTAAACCTCAGCAACGTATATCAGTTACATTAAATGTGAAGTAGTTTAATATTATTATGACACGACCCAAACAATGTTTCCCCCTATACCATTATGTAATGGAATAACTTTGTGCGAACCTATAAATAAATAGCAAATATTCTTTGTACCGCATACTGTACAAAACGTACATTTTAGTATACTTCATAGTTGCATATCAATTTCATTATGATCGAAAGAGTGTAACATCATTGAAATACAATCGAAGCTATTTTTTCCCACTGGCCGTAATGTAACGGATTACTTTTGATTGTCCATGTAATTAAACTACCCAAACAATTTTCATAAAATTTGAAATAACTCGACAAAATTATGCAATAATTATACATTTTAAATTTTAAATCATTCGGTTGGATAGTTTTTGTGTTTTTATATTCGAAGAGACATACGAACGGACAGACAGACAGACGGGACGGACGGATTGAACGACGACTACAGGTGCTACGTATTTATGTAATTACGAACGCAAAAAAAGAGGGTAAAATTGATGGATATTAATTTTGAAAGAAAGCGACATCTAAAATAATTGCATTTGCACTTTAAAGTGTATGAGGGAAATGTTTAAATGGTGAAAAAAAAAATGTATTTGATCAAATTGTAATAGAAGGGACAGAATTGTGTTGCTGTCAGTTTTTTTTACAATTTGTTTATTTATTTATAGAAATAAAAATATTTACTGAAAAAAAAATTCCGCATGATAAAATAGAGGAAAACATATACTATATAAATTTTTAAAATCTACGAAATACGATTTTGTAACTAGAAGATAAATCTTTCAATCGAAATGCTTACGCAATTTCGGTCTTTTAGTAAGCAAAACGGCTAAACCTTGAATTATTATTATTTTATTTATTTTTTCTGCTTCCTCAGATCTGGTTTTGTGGTCTAAATATAAATTTTACACTTAAAATAACAAAATGGTATATCTAAATGCATTCTCTAATAATACTTTTATGGTTTTAAGGTAAAATAATTTTCTGTCAGAAATAAATAAAAAAAATGCAGAAAACAGAAAAAGACCTTCAGAAACGATGCAGGTTAATTTTGAATGAAAGCGCACTCTCTAGGAATTTTACATTTGCACTACTTTCAAGGGAAGGAATGGAATGCTTAATTGGTGAAAAAAATCTCTTTGATGAAATTGTAATGGAAATGTTGCTGCAAAAATAAATAAATGTGGAAAACATATCGACAGAAAGCATGTTATTATGTAGCTTTCATTTCAAAAAATAAAAAGCTTCTTATTGCAGTCATCCGGCTAAAACATATCCGGAAAATTTTGATATATTTTCACCGATCATAACTCTAAGAAATCAAAACCACCATCAGTCCAAATTTTGAATTATATACGCATACATATGAAGCATCTGAGGTAAGTACGCAGAATCTTGCCGATCGAATGCAATATTGGCTCTCAATCATACCACGTGCTAAGATAATTTCATCAGGAACACTCGTAGATTCGTAGACATGTGGTTCCTGGTAGAAAAACAACAAATAATCTTCTGATATGTTTCCCACTTAAGTAATCAGAAGCATCGAATAAGTTTAATCACGTTTATTCATAATTCTATAGACAGGCAAACAATTCCACTAACGTTGTAAAATGTAGTCATTATAAGTAAAATATGTTACTTAACATAGAAACTTCACAAGAAAAATTCTTCCCAGCAGCTGATATTAATTTTATTAGCATAAGAAAAAATGTGAAATTATCGTTCCGAGGCAACGTAACCAGATTTTAACAAATTCTGCGAAAGAATATAGGATTTTATGAGTAAGATTTCCAACTGTTATTCAATTGTTAATTATTTCTAAGTTGCCAATTGCAAATTTAGAAATAGTGATTTCAACCAACACGAAAATTTTACCCCGCGAAAAAGAAAAGAGCTCTTTCAGACTGTCGGAAAGTTATTTGATTTATTCCGGTCTTCAAGCGTCACTTGAAGGGAATTGTGGGTAACCGAATGACCTTTCAGAAGTTAAAATACAAAGATATTATGCAATAGATAAAAGAATAAATTTAAGTTATGGGATTTTAGGAAAATAAATGTCGATATAGCGAGCCCATAGCAACAGGCTCGCTCAGATGCATTTGGCCGACTCGACATCCGCCCCATAGCAAAGTACAACACGTGTACGACCTTTTTACAGCCACGTGTGAACTAAATGTTGCATAGTTAGCACTTTCACACGAAAGGGCCTCAGCAACAAGCACAGAAGAAGTCAGAATGATGCCGGATCCAGCCATGTAAAGACGTGCTCAGCCGAGCTCGTATTGAAAAGACCGAAGATGCCCCTTAATCTTAATCCTTTAATTATTTCTTCCCTTGTAAATACCTTATGTTAACCAAGACTATTAAAGTTCTATGATATTACCCCTAGACTTCTTCACTTTATATGGGGGCCGGCCTACACCCTGAACTAAACAGCTACACCGGCCTACACCCTGAACAAAACAGCTACAAGAATGCAACGGAATTAGCAGCATGTTTCGATGAGCCGACGATTATGACAGACCACCAGCTGTTTTCTCTGCCCCAATTTGGATTACATCGATGGACAAGCAATTCAACGAGCTCTCCTGAGGATTTATCACAGCGGGAAATGCCACTGTTCAAAGAGAACAGCTGTGTGAATTTATGGGAGTGACCCATATTTGACGGTGTGCCAGATCGGATAAGAACTTTCTCGCTAGTGAGTACTCCTTTTTTTTCTTTCTTTCTTCGCTGGTTGCTTCCATCATGTTTCTGACGGAAATACCACAGATATGTGCAATGCTCAAGTTAGCTAAAGCAAATAAAATCAAGTTGTTACACCAGTTCATTTTTGAGCGTGATGACTTACGCTCTAACAGGAAAAATTTGCGCAAATTTGAAGGATTTAACTTTGCAAGTGACAGCGCTGATTTCCGCGCGAAATTGACTAAAGTAACTGCTCAATTCTCGAAATTCGAATTTATCGCAATTGCCAATTTGTTGGCCATCGAAATTGATGGTACTGAAGAAGAAATTGCAACTCGAATCCTCACGGCATTGACTGACTTAAATTCATTTGCGAATTCTATTAAAATTGCGACTGATTCGGAAATTGACGACCAGGAATCACCCCCCCTCCCCTCTAACTCTGTTAGTAGAAATGACAATATAACTTCCGAGTTTACTAGAACACACGAACCCACTTTAACTAGACCAGTAATTTCATTTACAGATTTCGAGAACTTAATTCCACCGTTCCGAGGATTAAATACGGAGAATGTAATTAATTGGCTTGCTCGTTTTGAAAATTTGGCACATCATTTGCGCTTACAGATGTTCAAAAATTCATTTTCGCGGAACGCGGGTTAAAAGATCTAGCTCTTCAATATATTCACAGTGAACCTCATATAACCTCTTATAACGAACTTAAACAAGCATTGCTATCAGAATTTTCCCATTTTGCATCCCCAGCACATGTTCATCAAGTATTAATGAATCGTAGGAAACGTCCCTCGGAAAATTTAGTACAATATTTTCTTTCAATGCGCGAAATTGCGAACAGTGGAAACATCGATGATCTTTCGTTAATTCATTACACGATACAAGGTATTAGAGATACACCCCAAAATAAATCCATTTTATATGGCTGTTCCGATTTAGTAGAGTTTAAGAAAAAATTGCTAATCTATGAAGAAATTTGCGATTCGGTCCCGAATTTCGAACCAACACCAGGATATGTTCAAAGGGACTCTCGGAAAACCCACACTAGTGAAAAATACAATCAAATTATCTGTTATAAATGTTCGGAAATAGGTCATAAACAATTTCAGTGTAAACGCGCGGAGCGAGGTCCCAACGGCTCTAAACAGTCTCGCCCCAACTACCGTTCGTCCCATTCGACGGGGCGAAATCCCGAAAATATGCCTTCCCACGATGACATTAACCCTGTTTCAGAAACTGTCGTACATATCAATACGATACATATCCTTTCCAAAGTGTGTAGTACGGCTGCGATCGTAAAAATCAATAATATTTCTTTTGTAGCGGATGTGAACCCAGTACATAACTTAAATTTAGTTAGTAAAGAAACGTATCAACTGTTGGGATCCCCCCCTTTAAATGATTCATCTATAACTATTTTCAATGCTGAAATATCCCAATTAAAGCCACTTCAATATTTTGTTGCAAAGACTGAATTTAACGGTAATAAGTTCGAAGATTTTTTTTACTTAAATTTATCCCCTATGCAATATTCCATAATATTCGCTTACAATAATAATGCACAGTTTGTAGAACGGAAATCGTTAACAAACATTTCTGAAAAACATTCGCAATTACATATGCATCCAGCTCCCAACCCTCCCCTTCTCAACGAAATGACGTCAGCTCCTGTCTCTTCGGAAAATGAAACTAACGTCTGTGTTGTGGAAAACGAAAAGGTGACGGACAAAAAAAAGACAATCTTTGAAAATAGTATGACGTCCGTAGAACAGCTGCCCAATAAAATTGTAAAGTTGACTTCAGATACTAAGGGTCATCTGTTAATGACCCCTACTTTTCCGCTATCACACCATCATCCAGATTTAAGATGCCAACTCGACGTCATAATTCGATTCTTTGTTTATTTTTGGGTAGCAATGTGTTTCGCACCAATAACGCTGCAAAAAGAGCCGAAATATACAAACATTGAAAAGCATGGATTCGACGTACTTACTATCGTGTTAATGAGCTGTTTATTTCCGGGTTCCCTCGTATCAACACCTTACTCACACGTTCGTATTATGAAAACAAAATACGAAGTGACAAGAAAATGCTCCAGAAAGAAACATTTCGTATTGCAGAAGTGCGTGTGTACCTTGTGTTTTTTTTTAACTACAATTTCTGAGTTTTAAACTGCAGTATTTGTTTTTTTTTTCCCAAGATGATGTGCGAAGAAATTTCCCTTGTTTGTGTTTTGAGGATAATTTTTAAGATGTGTGAAATATGTGAAGAAACAAGAGAAAGAAACCTTGTGTTTTTTTTTTTTTTTTCAAGTATACAGAGTTGCACCATTACAGTGTTTTTATTTTTATTTTTTATTTTTCCCAAGTTTTCTTTTTTCTAGTGTGATTTTACAGTTGAAGACTTTTGTGACGAAGATTTATTTTTTTTCCTCTCCATTTCGCATTTGGTGTGTCAAGATTTTACGAATTCTGGAAAAAACGTTACAACTGTTTACGTGTGCACACATCTTTTTTTTTTTCTAACAATGCAAGCTGTGCTTTTTTTTTTAGCTTGGCATAAAATATTTTTTATTATTATTTTCCGGTATGCAAAGTAGTGGTTTTTTTTTTGTGCTTTGCCTATATTTTTTTTTTTTTACATACGCAACACGTGATTTTTTTTTATGTTGCGTCGCGTGGACAATCAGAAACTGTACTGACTATTAACTTTTTAGTGCAGATGAACAGTTCGTGACCCCCATTATTGCCGGCAATAACCTGCAACGCTTATGTGTATTTTGCTTATTATTTTCATTATTAGTGTATTTGTTTTTTAGTTGGCCAACAATTTTTTTTTTCTCTCTTTCTTTTACTATATGATTATTATGTATGTCAATTTATACTAGGTATATGCATATTTAGATATTGTTTTCTTTTCGTACTTTCAAGGTTTACAATGTTTTATGTAGATGTGTATGTATATTATTATGATTGTTTTTGATAATAGTTTATCTTAGGTATCCCTATCAGTGTACACGTTCAGCTGTGGTCAGCTGCATGTCGGATTGGCCGAGTGTCGATATAGCGAGCCCATAGCAACAGGCTCGCTCAGATGCATTTGGCCGACTCGACATCCGCCCCATAGCAAAGTACAACACGTGTACGACCTTTTTACAGCCACGTGTGAACTAAATGTTGCATAGTTAGCACTTTCACACGAAAGGGCCTCAGCAACAAGCACAGAAGAAGTCAGAATGATGCCGGATCCAGCCATGTAAAGACGTGCTCAGCCGAGCTCGTATTGAAAAGACCGAAGATGCCCCTTAATCTTAATCCTTTAATTATTTCTTCCCTTGTAAATACCTTATGTTAACCAAGACTATTAAAGTTCTATGATATTACCCCTAGACTTCTTCACTTTATATAAATGCTTTGACAGATTAATGTTTTCTAGAATAAAATAAAATAAAATAAAAACGTTGATTAAAGCTATGGAATTAAAATAAATTTGATAACATATTATAAAAACAAAGGAAAAAAGTTAAATATTATAAGAAATTGAAAATAATTAATTTAGAATTGAGGCAAAAAAATTTATATATATGATTTATATCACGCAATAACTCTCATATTTACTGACCGATTTGGATGAGATTAATTGTATACATAGTAACTACCAATGTCTCGACCAAGTTCGTTGTCCAGCTTCATCCGCAATTTTTTTTTTTAAATGACGGCCATTTGAAAATTTTAAATTTTAAAAAGTGGTGCAAATAAATTAAAAACTGAAAAGTATTTCTTAAAGAGTTTGAACAAATCCGGATCATATTTTGTACATATATACATATGTGTGTGTGTGTGTGTAATTCTACAGATGCAAAGTTAGAAAAATCTGCATGCATTGAAAAATGGTTGTTGTTTTCGGTGGAGGATTGACAAAATGACGTGGTCACTTTTGAATTTAAATTCTTTACTTTTAGAAGAATTTTTATTTGAATAGGAAATTAAAATGTTTAAAATCATTGTAATAAAGGAGAAAACTAACAAATTTAAAAATGGGTAGACGGAAATTAACAGATACGGAAAAAGCCAAAGCCAAAGAAATGAATGACCGTGAATGTCGCATTCAATGACGTTAAACACAATACGCGTACTTAAACAATCATAAAGTGATTTTTATTTCGGCTTTTTATTAATTTTTTACTAATTTATTTGTTCTTTTGTTATTTAAAATAAAAATTTAGTCAACATGTATAAGTTGCTTATTAGTTTGGCGATTCGTATCATTTGGCGAAATTGGTCGACGGGATAACTAAGTAGTACTGTATTTGGTTTGGTGCAAAAACATCTTTCAATGCAAAAAACGAGAAAATCAAAAGATTATCGAGCCGCTGAAAACCAATTACGTGTTGTAAGGCGATCACGAAAAAGGAAGCAATTTAATGCCGAACCGATTAATTGTAAAACATCATGTCTCGAGGGCGACCAATCCACTAGCCATGGCGTTTTACAATCGGTCGGTTCTAACTAGGAAAATTTGAGTGCCAATAGTGATTCTAACAAGCCGGAAAATGTTATAGCTATTAATCTTGATTTTCCACCGCCTAAAAAGAAAACTAAAAAGCAATCGGCTTGGGAAAAACTGGAAAAAAACTTTTTTGATTCAATGTCTAATGGACCCATTCACAGATGCATGTGCTGCGATCGACTTTGGTTTAAAACCGCCATCATCAAAATTCTGCTCTGTAAAATCAAACAGTATATGCCAAAGTCTTACAAGTATAACAGTATATGCCAAAGCTGTATTTTAATAATGATTATTTTTTCACCAACAATGTTACATAGTTTGAAATGTTTCTTTCGTCGCCAACTTTTATGCTTGGCGACAATGGAGTGATGCAACTTAAACGAACCGTATCTTCAAATTGCAGCATGTATAAAGTCATTTATAACAGTGGCACGGATAATACACAATAAAACAACTGGTATTTAGCTTAAAATGATAGATGAATGTTTCGAGTGAAACATTTTTAAGTTGGTCGGTGTAATTTCTTAAATTACATTTTTTTTTTCTTTTTAACAGTGTAGTAGAAGAGATGTTGATTGTATCAACAAGGATAAGTGAGTCCCAGTATTTATAAAACGTTTAAGCGCCTGGTTATTTTCACAGTGCTTTATTTATACAGAGTGAGTCATAAATATCGAAACAATAGGTTATTTCCTTAAATATTGCCCCAATACCCATACTTCCAATTACAAAGTTTCATAAAAATGGATTCCAAATATTATGATATAAATTGCAAGTCCATGGGGGTTCTATTTGAAAAAAAAATATGATAAAAAAATTTATATGTCCGCGTAGGATAAAAATTTCAATTAGGAAAACTTTCTTTATCAATTCCTGAATTTTAAACACAAAAAATCGCATCTTCATATCTGCAAAATTTACAGAACTATGGACATTTAAATAATTCTTCAGGTTCTAAGGGATTAGACACAAATAGAAATGTGCGATGCTAAAATAATAATAATAATAAAATTAAAATAAAATAAAATAATCTGTAAAGTTACTAAACTTTTTCTAGAAAACTGAGATTCCTAGAACTTTTCATATGACGGTAACAGCAAAAATTCCTGTAATAGATTCGATTTCATGACTTTTTATCGTTACCGTTACATAAAAAATTCTAAAAATTCCAATTTTCTAAAAAATTTTAGTAACTTTAAAGATTTTTTTTTTCAAAATGAATGTGATAATACCTGCGAAAAAAATAGACTACATTTATACTTTCTAAAAAGGAAACTTGTCTATAACGTATTTTTTTCAGATGAGATTTTATCTTAAAGATATGAGATTATATCGTAAAAGATTTCACTGTATAGCATTTTTCAGTCTCCAACACAGGGAATATAGATTAACGATATCAAAGGAAAAGTGAAACATTTACATGCACATAGAGATACATTAATAAAACTAATATATCACAATCTTTGGCGCTTCTTTAAAATTAAAATTATAAATATAAAAAATGAAAAAGCTATAAAAAGTATTTTTGTTTAGAACTCACCCGCACGAAACAATGTTAAACCATATCAATATAAAAAAAAACTATGTAGAAATTCAGTTAGGCTAGGCCGGGCCGAACTTTTTTTTCTATGGTCCGGTTCGGGACCGGACCTAGATATTTTGACTCATGCAGACCTCTAGTGCAGACCAGCAGCATAGTATTTTCAAAGTAGGTTTAATGTAAAATCTATACCCTGCTATTTTATGTCTAAAGGTGAGGCACTGTCTTAAAACGCTTTAAATGGCCTAACCGGGTTTTTCCGTCACGTAGTTTTTGTATTCGAAGGCCAATTTAACTTAAAATTCATATTAATGCTATTTTTTCACTTGCATATGATAAGTATCTAAGACTGTAGAAAAAAAATATCCATATCAATACTTTCTGTAGCTGTTATTTTATGAATCGTTAAACTTGCATGTAAAATTTCGTAGGACGCTTAAAGGATTAAATTTAATAGCGGACATTTAATAGCGGACAATTTGTGGACGACCTTTATCTTGCAATCAAAATGAGTCAAAAAACATCGTTCAGAGGTATGTTTAAATGGTGTAAGTCACGTATATAGGAGACTTTTGGACTTTATTATTTCTGTGAGATTTGTAGATATCAAAATGATTTTTTTTTTTTTTAATTCAGTAATGGGTAAGGAAAATTTTCCTAACTGGAAATTTTATCCTACAGACACCGTATAAAAATTTAATTTTTGTATTTTCTCAAATTGATCCCCTCCCTCCCTTAATGGAGTTTCAACTTATCGCATCCAATTTTGCAGATTCTTTAATGAAATTTTGCTATTGGAAGTAATAGGAGGCAATATTAGAGGCAATATTTAGATGATAAATACATTATTTCTGGAGGCAATATTTAAAGAGATAGCCTATTGTTTTGACATTTATAAATCATTCTGTATATTATGTGTTCAAACCTTGATTGTCACCGATTTAGTTTTACACACAAGTTTTTATTTATTATTTTTTAATTATGTTAGAAACTGTTAAAAAAGATCTACTTGCGTCATTTTTAAGAATTTACTCTTTTTACAATTTTTCTGTTGAAGAATTTTTCTGTAAAAAAAAGCTTGGAGTAAAGTGATTCATTTTAATTTTTAAAGCAGGTGCACTCTAAAATATGGCAAATTACATTTACAGCTTGAAAGGAAAAATTCAAATTGTATAAAAAGAGCAAAAATGCTCCTTGATCAAATTGTTCACATCCAAGAGAAACAGTTCGCTGTTGCAGGGTGTTCTGCTCATAAGATTTTTTACATTTTAGGTAGCTTTCATTACAAAAAGTAACAAGTAAGAAAAATCATGCGTTAAGCATAGATTATGAAGCACTTTCCAACACTTAATGAAATCTTTAACAAAACTTTGTTATTTAGGGAAATAATAGTGTATAGCCAAATATACCCAAATATGCATTCCAGTACATTAGAACAGCCCTGTATTTCATATGTCAGTTCATATAATGGTAAAATTTAGCTTAGCAAGAAAATACCCAGTAGCTTGAAATTTCTTTTTCAGCAATTCATACTATTAGATGGAAACATACTTGAATACTTTTGTTCAGCCCTGTAATTTACATTGTACCTTTATTACACGTCAGCATTAGGTTAAAATTTATTGTAAACTAAAATACTTTTAAAACAACTGAAATCAGATTCTCATAAATCATCATTCATAGGCGTCCATGTACCGAATTCTTTGCGTGGCCCTGTATATCCCTTTATCTATATTCTTCAAACATTTCTCAGTAAATTGAATACAGCTCAGCGTAAAAATGCATAGCTTATTTAAGAACCACCTTTAAATTTACCCTCATATTCAGTAACGTTGGTGAGCTCTTTTGGCTAGCCATGTATATCAACTATAACATTTATACACACCATATAATGTACATATATTTAGCGAAATATAAACGCGAATATCATAATTAAAATGCATTTCATCCCTCCATCAGCCATCATCGGACACATATACGGTACTTCGGAAAGAATATACTATTTGAAATATTTTGTGTGGCCCTGTAAATGCTATGTACTTCATATTATGCAAGACAATAGCGTATAATTTATATTAAGCTTCAGTGACATATATAAATTTTTTTATACATGAAAAAGCTGAATATATTTAAAATTTGTCACACACAATTCCCCCTTTTACTATTATCAAATGGAATTCTTTCGTGTGGCCCTGTAAATGAATAATAGCTACATTTTCACCTTATATTTTATAGAATGCATATTTTAATATGTTTGACAGGGTATAACATCTTTAAAATTCCATTGAAACGATTTTTCCCCGTAGGCTGTAATGTAATAGGAAACTTTTGATTCGCCCTGTAGATAAACTAATCATTGTAGAAACTTCATTTTCGATAGGACTTGTGCTAGGGTAAACGTCAATAACGTCCTAAAATTTCATGGCAATACGAGTATATTAACGATTTTTCCCCATGGGCCGTAATGTAATGGAAAAGTTTTGATTCGCCCTGTAGATAAACTAATCATAATAGAAACTTCATTTTCAATAGGGTTCGTGCTAGGGTAAACGTCAATAACGTCCTAAAATTTCATGGCAATCCGAGTATATTAACGATTTTTCCCCATAGGCCATAATGTAATGGGAAATTTTGATTCTCTCTGTAGATAAACTAGTCATGGTAGATACTTCATTTTCAGTAGGGTTCGTGCTACGGTAAACCTCAATAACGTCCTAAAATTTCATGGCAATCCAAGTATATTAACGATTTTTCCCCATAGGCCGTAATGTAATCGGAAACTTTTGATTTGCCCTGTAGATAAACTAATCATGGTAGATACTTCATTTTCAATAGGGTTCGTGCTAGGGTAAACCTCAATAACGTATAAAAATTTCATAGCAATCCGAGTATATTTACGGGAGTTAGAGCGCGGACAGACGGACAGACGGACAGACGGCCAGACAAACCGAATGCATAAGCACTTTTCAACTTTGTTGGAAAGTGCTAAAAAGCTACCTATTGCAGCCGTCCGGAGGAGAGCACTTCCGGAAAATTTTGCCAATCATCGCCCCCAGCCCCCAGCCCCCAGTGCTATAACTTAGTCATTTTTTAAGATATAGACAAAACAAAAAGTGTTCTGGAATTTTTGTTGTAAGTTTTAACACATAAACGAAAAATATTGTTCAATTTGTATTTTTTTCGCATTTAGTTTTAAATTTTAAATTAAAAAAAAATTAAATGGCCGCCATTTTAAAACAAGATGGCGTATGATGCTGGCCAACGAACTATATATATATATATATATATGTATATATATGGATATATTATGGATATATATATATATATCTGATTTTTGTCATGCGATAACTATCGTATTAATGAACCGATTTGAATGAAACTTGGTATGTACATAGTACATACAAATGTCTCGACCGAGTTCGTTAGCCAGCATCATACGCAATCTTGTTTTAAAATGGCGGCCATTTAAATTATAAAAAAAATTTAAATTTAAAATTAAATGCGAAAAAAGACAAGTTAAAAAATATTTTTCATTTATGTGTTAAAACTTAAAACGAAAAATCCAGAACACTTTTTGTTTTGTCTATATCTTAAAAAATGTCTAAGTTATATAGCACTTTCAATTTCTAGTATGGCTGACATTTTGAAACGATCTGATATTTGTCATGCGATAACTATCGTGCTTATGAACCGATTTGAATGAAACTTGGTATGTATGTAGTACATACAAATGTCTTGACCGAGTTCGTTGGCCAGCATCATCCGCCATCTATTTTCAAAATGGCGGCTATTTAATTTTTTTTTAATTAAATGCGAAAAGATTACAAGTTGAAAAATATTTTTCTTTTATGTGTTAGAACTTAAAACAACGATTCCAGAACACTTTTTTTCGTCTATATCTTAAAAAATGACTAAATTATAGCACTTTGAATTTCTAGTATGGCTCATTTTAAAACGATCTGATTTTTGTCACGTGATAACATGCGGATTTATGAATCGATTTGGATGTAACTTTGTGTGTACATAGTACATAATAAAGCCTGGACCAAGTTCGTTAGCATGTACATAGTACATACCAGTGTCTTGACCGAGTTCAGAGGTTAACTTTATCCGCCATATTGATTCAAAATGGCGGCGATTTGAGTTTGTCAAAAATCTTTTAAATGTATAATGATGTACAAACAAAAATTTAGAAATTGAAAAAATGGTTCTTTCTAAAGTGTTTGATGTTAATAATGAATTCCAGAATATTTTTTGCTTCGTCTTTACCTTAAAAAATGCCTGAGATATAACAGTTAAAATTTCTAATATGGGTGACATTTTTTTAAAAAATAAATTTGCCCGCGACAGCACTCGTATATATTAATCGATTTCAAAATGAGTGTGCATATGCTTATGAATTAAGATTTCGACCAAGCTCATTGGTTTGTTTTATCCATCATATTGCTTTAAAATGACATACACTTCATTATATCACGGAATTCGGCGACTCTCTAAATCGCTTAAAATAAAACCAGGTTGAATACAAGATGACTAATTCCTAAAAATTCCTATTAATATTCAGTATTGACAAAAACAAGTATTCAATCTTATATAATCGGGTTCCACTAATCTGAGTTTCGTATGTTTGGATAATATAACTTAATTTAAAATAAATAAATAAATAAATAAGTATATGAAAGCCACCTCTTCCTCTCGGCATTGCCGGAAGGACTTTTATTTATTCATTTTAAAAAACATTATAATTTATTTTTGAATTATTTCGCATGGTGGAAGAATGATAGTCAAGGGATAGTCATATTTTTTAAATTCTGAAATCGCAATTTTAATTAAATACTTACTTAATTTTCATTTATTTCTAATTAGAACGTTTAACCTCTAGTTATCAGAATTGTTCGTTTGAATTAATGAAGCTTTGAATTAACGATCCCGATAAAAAGCAGTAGGCCTAAAATAAAAAAATAAAATAAAATCTTCATGCATAATCTTAACCCTTTCCGTCAGAATTTTTTTTTTCAATTTTTAGAAAAAATTACTTTTACGTTAATAACATTAACACTAGCTATCCAAATAGATTAATCAGTGTTTAACGAATAGTTCATTGTTTGGAAGATAACGAATATTAATGTTATGCGTACTATTCAAATAATTTTCATATGACAATAGGCTAAGGAAGAATTTTTGGAGATGTTTAGAAAATATTGTATTATAATAAGATTTAACTTATATTGCAGCTTTCAAACATTTTTTACGCTTTATTACACAGGAGGATTCTTTCAGGAAAGCAATTTTAAATTTAAATTTATAGAGTGAAATATATGTTTAAAATAAAAAAATCGCAAACGCGCAAAGAGAATGAAGAAAATAATAATAATTATAATTGTTATTAAATGCCTAAACATAAATGAAGTCATACAGTAAATACATAGACATGCACTAACATTATTATATGTAAATGGTAGGAAAAGTATTTTGTAAAACAAAATAATTTTCCATTAAAAGACATGTACTATAATTAGTACACCAGACCCGAAAGGGTTAAAACAGCTTTATTATTGTTTTTTAAAGTTCTAAAGAATTTTTAAATAAAAAATAAATGAAGAAATAGCAAAAAAAATGAAGAAATGTCAAAGTTTGAGAAAAGCGATACCTAAAAATTTCACATAAAATCACACTTTAAAATATGGCAGATTGCATTTACACTTTCAACGGAAAGGTTTAAATGTATAAATGAAGCATAAGAAAACAAGTCGAAAATTGCACGTCAGACGGAGTAAATAAGGCGCGTTCTTAATGCAACGAAGTTTTTAAAATATAAAGTGCTTCGGATACAATAGAGTATCCGAAATCTTTTGTGCGTCCCTGTAAATACTAAATGCTTTCTATTATACAGGAATTAACTTGTAGTAAACACCAGCAACGTACATCATTTTCATAAAATGTAAAATAGTTTAATGTTGTTAAAACGCGCCCCAAGCAATGTTTCTCCTTATACTATTATGTAATGGAATATTTTTGTATAGCCCTATAAATTAATAATAATTCTTTGCTCGACGTGCAATTTCCGACTTCTTTGGAATCTGCAGTGTCTGAAGGAAAGTTGACGAGCGTCGATCGTAGGGGGCAGAACCCTTTGTATGTATATAAAATTTAATAAGATATATCCATTACACAACAATCTGAGTATATTAACGAGAATTAGAGCACAGGCAATTGACAGACAAATAATTAGGAGGTCATAGTGTTAAAAAGAAATAATCATGAACTTTTAAATTCTATGAAATACGATTTTGTAACAGTAAAATAATAGAGCTAAATCAAAACTTATATAGTTTCAATTTTTGTCTAAGCATGATGGTTAACTTAATAGTCCAGTCATTTAAGCTTAAATTAGGTAAGAATCCCGGAATTCGAGATACCCAGCTGTAAGTCTGTAAATACTTGTATATTGACACCCTAAAAGTTGTCTCAAAACCTACATACGGTAGGGTGTACGCAACTATTAAATTCCAAGGTCAAAGGTCACAAAAATCGGTTTTTTTGCGCTTTTTTTGTAAATATCTCATTTCTTATAGTTTTTTGTTATATGTATTTATTATCAATATTGTAGAATACAAAATTCTTTACAAATTTCGTTTGAAAACATTTTTCATACGTCAAACCGTTTTCGAGATAGAGAGCGGAGAGCGCGCGGTCACAGCATCACTTCAGGTCAAACGGTGCCTCCGGTCGAAAACATGCCATATATAGTTTATTAACTATCGATAAATCAATGATTATAAATATTTATCAATTTTTATTAACTATTATATTATATTTTATCTTTTTCTTTATGCATTGTATAGTATAGTTACGACCGTCTTCTCTTTATTTCAGGTAACTGTTCTTGGTAACTACGGACCTACAATTTCAAGAAATATGGCTGATTTGTGTTTTCTATGTAATAAGTCAGATTCGGAAGGTGAATCGCTTATTGAAGTAGTGCGCGGTATGAAAACTCTACGAACTGCAAGTGTCGAACGAAACGACGGAAAAATTGATTATTTAAAATCAGTAACCTCTGTTAAAGTGCATGAAAAGTGCCGAAGTGTTTACATTAGTAAAAACTGTATCCAAGCAGCAAAACGGAAACAAGAAGAAGGAGAATTTATAAAAGCTATGGAGCAGCAGAGAAGAACTGCTGCACTTTCAAAAACGTATAAAGTCTGTTTAGATGAAACAATGGTTGTACCAGTTACTCAAGAAAATTCTTATCAAATCGAAATAACAAAGATATGCTCATTAATATCTTAACTGAAAAATTACAAGATGCAAATATTACTACTAAACAAGCCAGAGATGATGCGGATGTTCTTATTGTTGAAACTGCAATTGAAGAATCAAAGTCTGAAAAACCTGCAGTTATAATAGGACAAGATACTGATTTACTTGTCATTTTAATTGGGCGTACACTGTCTTACGAACAAGAAATTTTCTTTGAAAAAGTTGGGAAAGGAAATGTAAAAACGGAGATATACTCGACTAAAAGTTTTGATAATTATCCTCATTCCAAAACACATATTTTATTTCTGAATGCATTAAGTGGCTGTGACACAACTTCTGCGCTTTTTAAAAAGGGAAAAAAATCATTTTTAAAAGTTTTTGAGAAACTGACGAATTTGGATGAACTAGCTGCAGCATTTGAGGAAGAAAATAGTTCGGCCCAGAGATTATTAGAGAGTGGAACTCATATCTTATTGGCAGTCTATAATGTTCCGAAATCTCTGAAAAGTCTCGATCATCTTCGTTATATGCACTACGTCAAGTCTACAAAACTTAATAAACCTGTGCAGCTTTCAATTCTTCCACCAACAAGTGCAGCTTCTCATCAACATTTCAAACGTGTATATTATCAAGTTCAAACTTGGTTAGGGCATGATTTGGAACCCCAGGTATGGGGTTGGGCAATGCAAAACGATTTTCTGGAGCCTATCATGACAATTTTACCACCTGCTCCAGAGGATTTGCTAAATACAATTTTCTGCAACTGCAAGAGTGGTTGTGGTTCGCGACGCGGATGCAGGAAAGTGGGCTTGCAATGCTCTTTAGCTTGCGGCCAATGTAATGGGCAAGCTTGTCTCAATGCAGAACCATATCAGAGCGACATTAACGAGGATAAACCTTTTACTCCGAAATCATGGAACAACTTGAGACAAATGTCGTTGAAGACGATAATGACGATAAGACCAGTTTGAAATTTACCAGCAGCCGAAAGACGACGATGAAGAGGAAGAAGATGATTAAAAACATAAATTATAGTTTTTGTACCCTTTATTCCATTTTTTTACTTTTAATAAAAATAAATGTATTGAATAGTATTTTTTAATAAAACGATTAATTCATAATTTTTTTTTCATCATGTAAGAAGTTATTAATATTATATTAATTAGGTTAAAATTCAAATATAATTCCTACATTTTCATTAACATTTCTGCAATTACACGGACAGGTAAGTGTTTTTAAATAAATTAATACTGAATAAAAAGTGGATAGGTTAGGAAAAATAATGATATATGGCGCGTTTTCGATCGGAGGCACCGTTTGACCTGAAGTGATGCTGTGACCGCGCGCTCTCCGCCCTCTATCTCGAAATCGGTTCGACGTATAAAAAATGTTTTCAAACAAAATTTGTAGAAAATTTTGTATTCTACAATATTGATAATAAATACAAATAGCAAAAAACCTATAGGAAATGAGATATTTACAAAAAAAAGCGCAAAAAACCGATTTTTGTGACCTTTGACCTTGGAATTTAATAGTTGCGTACACCCTACCATATGTAGGTTTTGAGACAACTTTTAGGGTGTCAATATACAAGTATTTACAGACTTACAGCTTGGTATCTCGAATTCCGAGGTGAACTTACTATAATGACTGGACTATTAAGGTCCTAGGCACAGAAGTAGACCCGGATGATAGTATAAAGTCTGTGGAAGTGTTCTTTTCAAATATCTCGCTCATATTTTAATATTTTTACATGATGCTTTTGCACAAGATAGCTAAGGATGATCCACAACCGACATAGTTGTTTACTTTTTCGATTTTGTTTTTATACTTTTTATATTACGATAGTTTCTTTTTCAGAACTGGTTTAAACCGGTTTCGAAAGTTAAAGTAATTTTTTTTTAAATCTGAAACCAAAACTGAAAAAGTAAAAACTAGGTCGGTTGTGGATCGTCCTCAGCTATCTTGTGCAAAAAAAAATCATGTAAAAATATTAAAATTTCGACGAAATATTTGAAAAGAGCGCCCCCATAGACTTCACATTATCTTCCGGGTGTTTTTCTGTGTCTAGTGTGGGGCCTTAATCGGGTCTGGTGTACTTTTAATAGCATATGTCTTTTCATCGAGTATTATTTTGTTTGAACAATTATTTAGTTACTTCTTAAGAATAGAAACGACAATATATGGATATGAGTTTCTTATTATCACTTCAATTGTGGTTTGAAATTAAATAATAATAATAATAAATGTTTACTTAATTCTCTTTGCGCCATTGGACCATTCGCGATCCCTTTATTTAATAGATATATTTCATTCTTTAAATTTACAATATAAGTTACTTTTATAAACCATTCTTTTGAGATAAAACGCAAAAAATATTAGAAAGTTGTAGTAAACTCTGAAATCCTGTTGTAATACGTTACTTTCCAAATGTGTTCAAAAACTCTTACTTAGTCCATTATCTTCATAATATTAATTGAATAGCTCACAGAAATATGTACATTTGTTAGATTTCAGACAATGAGATATTTTTAAATTTCAGTAAGTCGATTTAGATAGCTACGATAAACGTTATTAAAATAAAAGTAGTTCTCAACATTGATAAAAATTCGGTCCCGAAAGAGTTAAATATCCACTAATAATTTGCTTTGTTTTGTTTTATATTGCTGAGTGTTTGGATTTTCCCGTATCCCTCTATAAATTTTATGCTTATAAAGGGAACTATGCTGGATGATATGTTAATTCCATAATCACAGGGACCATCAAACATGGTGCTGATTTTGATGATTTTAAAATATATTGTATAGAGAGTTAAAACATGTCGCAGGTACTTATCCCTAAGTACGCTGGTGAAAGGATTTCTTCAAATGGGTCTTACGTTAGAATATAAAATATTTCGAATGATTTTCTAGATGAAAATCCATTTATACTTTCTAAATTCCAAGATACAAAATACAAAAAGAAAAAAGTATCTGTCAAAATTTGTGAAGGTTAATTTTATATGAAAGCACGTTATAAAACATGACAAATTGTATTTGTACTTTTTAGAGAAGAAATAAATTATATAAATGGAGCTAGAGAAATGCTTGATCAAATTGTACGAATTCAAGAAACAGAGTTGTGTTGTTTCAAGTCTTGACTTTTCTAAAATGCTTTATACTTTGTTATTTATTTAAACAAGTGACAAAATTATTTATCAGATGTAAAGATTCACAAGATAAAATTAAAGACAGCCCCTACCAACAAGATGTCAAAAAGATACAACTGCAATTTGCAAATCTGATTTGAGATTCTTGGAGTTACAAATTCGCTGTAAAAGGTCACCCATTATTTATGTAACTCAAAATTAGGTTGCTTTTTCACCCCTATGCTTTCAATATCGCAAGTTGTCACAATCGAGTTGTTATCCCTTCCTTTTTTGCGACATTGTATTTTTATACTCTTTTATTCTCAAATAAATTTTCGTACGAGAAGATGCTATTTCGTAATCGATTTTTAACTCAATTTCTACAATGATTTATTGAAAAAAGCATGTATATATATATTTTTTTTATGGTGAATATGCAATATCTTTCACGTTTAAAAAAACTTAATTATAAGCGTTTTTCACCCCAATACTTTCAATGTCACATTTGAATAATACCACCTCCTGTACTGTGACATCACATTTTTATACTTTTTTATTTAACACAACTAAGTTTTTCTATGAAAAGATGGAATTCCATCGTAATCATTTTAATTCTCTACCTGATATGCTATAAGAGTTTTTAAAAAACTAAGTACTCTCTTAAAATGTCAGCCAAAAAATAACTCAAGTGGAGCCGAAATTCGCTCATCACACATTTTTAAAGACATCTTCTCATAAGGAGTTGAAAGAACTCAAGCGAGTGAGTTGTTTTTAAACAATTTAAATCAAGATGAGTTATTTAAATAGGCAATCTAAATCAAGATGAGCAAAGCATTTAAAAAACAACTCATTCTCTATTCAGTAAATTACAGCTCTTTCCCGAGAAGCAAAATCCACTCTTTCGTTTTAAGAGTGTATATAGGGATATTTTAGGTGAATATACAACATTTTAATATTTTTTAACTTAATTATAAGAGTTTTTTGTACCCCTATGCTTTCAATGTCACAAATTGTTGCCCCTGAATATTTTTATGTGTGTATTAATCAGAAGAAAAAAAAAGTTAAACGATATATTTAAACTATCTTATCAGTAGCAATCTTTTTATAGCGTTGTTATGAAATACCGGGAGGCACAGACGCTGTTTACTTAATTCATTTTGTATTAGCTTATTTTCAAATATTTAACTGATCTTATTTAATAAAACTCGACAATAGCTATAGTTTTTCTTAATACCATCAAGTTAACATTTAACTTTCTGCAGTGTCTGAATGAGGGTTGGCGATCTTAGATCATAGGGGTTAGAGTCCCTAGTAGGTATATAAAATCAATAATTTTTATACTCTTTTATTTAACTCATATAAGCTTTCGTATGAAAAGATCCAAATTCATAATCGATTTTTAACTCGATTCCTTACATGCTACAATGATTTATTGTAAAAAGCAGGTGTATAGTATGTTTCTGACGATGAATATACAACATTAAAAAAAAAAAAAAAAAAAAAAAAAAAAAAAAAAAAAAAAAACTCAATTATAAGCGTTTTTCACCCCAACGCTTTCACTGTTACAAATTGTAACACTTGAAAAATACCCCCTGCTTTAATGTGACATCACATTTTTATACTGTTTTATTTAATACAACTAAGTTTTTCTATGAAAAGATGGCATTGTAATCGTTTTTTAAATGTCTTCCTAGTATGCTAAAATATTTTTTAAAAAAATAATGAAAATAAGTGTGTTATAGGTGTGTATGCAGCATTTTAATATTTTTTAAACTTAATTATAAGAGTTTTTTACCCTTATGCTTTCAATGTTTCAAATTGTTGCCCCTGAGTGAGACCGTCTGGCCTAATGTTACATCACAATTTTATGCTCTTTTAACTTAAGTCAATTATGATTGACTAAGAAAAGATAAAATTTAATAATCGATTTTAACTCACTTTCTCATTTGCTAGAATAATTAACAAAATATGTATATAGCTATTTTTATGGTGAATATACAACATTTTAAAATTTTAGAAACATATTATGAACATTTTCTAACCCCCATGCTTGTAATGTCACAAATTATTACCCTTGAATGATACCCCAAGCCCTAATGTGATACCGCACTTTTATTTATCTCAACTAAGTTTTTTCATAAATAGATGGAATTTAATAATCTATTTTTAACTCACTTTCTGATATACTAGAATAATAAATAAAAAGTCTGCGTATAAATTTCTATAACTGCATACCACTTTAAAATTATTAAGACTTAATTATAAGCGTTTTTCATACCTATGCTTTTAATGTCACAAACTATTACCCTTGAATGATGCCTCCTACTTTATGTAACATCACATTTTTTTACTAATTTATTTAACGCATCTAAGTTTTTCTATGAAAAGATGGAATTTCATATTCGATTTTTAACTTACTTCTTGATATGCTAGAATAAAAAAAAAAATATGTAGCTAGATATTAAATTATAAAATTATATAAAATGGATATAAACTTATGTATCTATCACATTTTTACACTCTTTTATTTAAGTGAACAAAGTTTTTCTATGGAAAGATATAATTTCATAATCGATTTTTAACTCACTTCTGATATGCTGGAATAATTAAAAAAGTCCTTCCGGTAGTGCCGGGAGGAAGAGGTAGCTTTCATATACTTATTTATTTATTTTAAATTAAGTTATATTATTCAAATATACGAAGCTCAAATTAGTGGAAACGGATTATATAAGATTGAATACTACTTTTTGTCAATACTGAATATTAACAGGAATTTTTAGAAATTAGTCATCTTTTATTCAACCTGGTTTTATTTTAAGCGATTTATAGGGTCGCCAAATTCCACGATATCATGAAGTGTATGCAATTTTAAAGCAACATGATGGATTAAAGAAACCAATGAGCTTGGTCGAAATCTTAATTCATGTGCACATGCACACTCGCATCGAAATAGATTAATATATATGAGTGCTTTCGCGGGCAAATTGATTTTTTTTTTAAATGTGACCCACATTAGAAGTTCAAACTGCTATATCTATGGCGTTTTTTAAGGTAAAGAAAAAGCAAAAAATACTCCGGAATTTATTATTAAGATAAATAGTCTAGAAAGAATCTTTTTTCAATTTCTAATTTTTTGTTTGTACATCGTTGTACATTTAAAAGATTTTTGACAAATTTAAATAACCGCCATTTTCAAACAAGATGTCGGATGAAGTTGGCCCGTGAACTCGATCAAGACATTGGTACACTGTTAAAAATAAAGGTGACAAATCGGTTGCATTTGGCGCCCAGGGGTGAAAAGGTGTTACCATTTGACACCCGCGGGCTTGAAAATATGTTTGGGGTGCCGTTAGGTGTCGCGCAATGCATACCGTTGGAAGATTTTCACCCCTTAGTCATTTGCGCATGCTCTGTGACGTGTATCCTTGCCCTTCAACTCGCTATCACTGGTGGATCAACACAGCAATTTTTTCCTACGATGACTATCATCGCTATACGCTATCCCAATTTCGTTTAGAACTTCGCTCGGCTAATTTTTGGCGAGCTTTATTATATAAAACAACCTTTGAATTTCAGGAAATTTTAACATTTCAGAGAGACTTTGAAGGTGAACTTGATGGCCGAGTGGTTAGAACGCTGGGCTTGTAATCAGACGTTGTGAGTTCGAAATCGTCGAGGGGCAAAAGTCGGTTTGTATATTTTTTAATTTTTTATTATTTGGCACTCTGGATTAAGGGTGCCATCTTTTCACCCTAATTAAAGGTGCCATTTTGGCTCCTTTAGGGGTGTCACCAGTGAGACAAGCCTTTCACCCTTAAAAGGTGTAATGTGTCACCTTTAGTTTTAACAATGTTTGTACTATGTACACACGGAGTTATATCCAAATCAGTTTATAAATATGCATATTATCGCGTGACAAATTTCAGACCGTTTTAAAATGTCAATCACACTAGAAATTGAAAGTGCTAAAACTCAGCTATTTTTCAAGATAAATGCTCTGGAATCCTTGTATCAAGGTCAAACACACAAAAGAAAAATCTTTTACAATTTCTTACTTTTTCGCATCTAATTTTAAAATTTAAATTAAAAAAAATTAATAATCCGCCATGAAACAAAATGGCGGTTGGAACTGGCCAACGAACTCGGCCCAGATATCGGTATGTACTATCTACACACCAAGTTTCATCCAAATCGGTTTATAAATACGCCTGTTATCATGTGATGAAAACCAGATCATTTCAAAATGTGAGCAACACTAGAAATTAAAAGTGCTATAACTCAGCCATTTTTTAAGATACAAACGAAACAAAAAATGCTCTGGAATCTTTGTATCAAGGTCAAATGCATAAAAGAAAAATCTTTTTCAATTTCTCACTTTTTTGTACCTAATTTAAAATTAAATTAAAAAAAAATTAAATGGCCGCCATTTTGAAACAAGTTGCCGGATGGAACTGGCTAACAAACTCGGTTGAGGTTTCTTTATGTACTATGTACACACCAAGTTACATCCCAATCGATTTATAAATAGGGGGAACTGGGGGACATTCATACAGCTTTTTTCAAAAAAAAATTTTGATGTCTAGAAAGCAAAAATTTCAAGTTATTTTTGTATGTGATGTCAGCAAAACCTGTGTTGTGTGTTATAAAAATGTACAATCGTTGTTTTATAAATTATTTTTGCATGTAATTAAAAAAAAATCAAATAAAGTAATTTGTATCCATGTGCCCCATCCCCGGGGCAGATTGATACTCTTTGACACGTCTGGAAAAAAGAGAGACAAAATAACACCAATGCATATTTTTCATAGAAAAATAGTTAGCAAACCATTTTATATATTTTTATAGACATTAAAATCGCATACAATTTATTTGTAAACGATATTAAAGCAATCAAAATGAAATGTATAATGACCTGATGTTCTGGCTGTTTTTTGTCTGTTTGTTGGCTGTGGTAACTTTGTCATATATGTCACTTTAACCCCAGAATTATCTTCTTTCTTAGGAAAGGTGAAAGAATTACCAGATTTTCTGTTTATAAATCGGTTTACAAACAGAAAATAAAAGTTAATTGTATTAAAAATTATGTTTATAATATAATTATCCTGTACTTTTCTGCAGCTTGTTTCTCTCACTTAACATTTCTCATGTCGATAATACTTTTTTCTCTGGAGAATCGATGTAAATGTGAGATTTGCCAGGCTGCCGTCCATTTCTTTTGTTAATTCTACTAGCACTAGATATTGTGTAAGTTTGTGCGTCTTCTGTTTGCAAAAATACTATATAAAATGTTCTAATATAAAGAAATTAGAGCTATTTCACTTCAATAAAAATTAATAGTAGAAATTTTTGACGAAAAATGGTTGAATTAAGGAGTGTATCGTAAAAGAAAAACTAAAGGTAATGAAAAAATGAACTAGAAAAGGATTTAGGTTGTATCAATGTGCCCCGACAAATACTGTATCAGTGTGCCCCATACAGACATTTTGAATAAAATGAGTCGCAAATCCAACACTTCATAATTTATCTAACAATAAAGAATGAGGAACTGATAAAGAGTAGCTTTACTTGCCAGGGAGAGTATTCTTTTTGGTTGAAAATACTGGAACAGTTGTATAATACCATTTCAATGGTACAACTCAAATTTACTTTTGACCTACAAAAACAATTAATCACCCATCCCATATCATCAAACTATTGAATCATTCCAAAACTTTTTGTATGTAGTTAATTTCACTAGTATCACCTTTTGGAGCTGTTGTGAAACTTCCTGTAATGACCCTGTGTGCTGTACAGGGGGTGTATCAATGTGCCCCAAGTATCAATGTACCCCAGTTCCCCCTACACGTGTTATTACGTGACAAAAATCAGATCGTTTCAAAATGTCAGCCATAAGAAAAATTCAAAGTGCTATAACTCAATCATTTTTTAAGATATAGGCAAAATAGAAAGTGTTCTGGAATCGTTGTTTTTAAGATCTAACACATAAAATAAAAACATTTTTCAAGTTTTAATTTTTACGTTTTTTTTAAATTTAATTTATTTTTTTAAATGACCGCCATTTTGAAATATGAGGCGGATGATGTTGGCCAACGAACTCGGTCGAGATATTTGTATGTACTATGCACATACCAAGTTTCATTCAAATCGGCTCATAAATACGTCAGTTACAACATGACAAAAATCAAATATATATATAAATACTTTTATAAATACATCCAAAGTTATTCAGACAATACCAATAAAAGAATATATAAATGGTTATACATATAACAATTGAACAGAGGATGGATTTGGGGTCTGGGAGTCATGATCGGTGAAAATATACCGAAATTTTCTGGAAGTGCTTTCTTCCGGACGGCTGCAATAGGTAGTTTTTTACTTTTTGTAATGAAAGCTACCTAAAAATATGTACAGTGAAACCTCCAAATAAGGGACACTCCGAATAAGGGACACCTCTATTTAAGGGACAACACTTCCGGTCTCAGTCCCATGGTATAGGACGTGTAATGTATTTACCTCTGAATAAGGGACACTCGATTTAAGGGACAGTTGAAAATGAGATCAAAGGGACAGGGTTTTTGCATTTTAGATAATAAAGTACTCTGTGATGAAAATAAAAATGCAGTTTTTTGTGAATTTATCAAACAGACAGGCAGTCACGTGGATACAATGGCATACGACACAACTGATGATTATTTGTTTACTCACAAATGTAATTTGACATTTGAGTGCTTTTATTCCCATTGAAAGTAATGCTGAAAATTTTGAGGATGATTCTGGAAGTAGAGAATAAAAGAAAATTATAAAATAAGGAACTTTACAAATGTTTTTAGGTTGTTCTCAAATCCAAAATGACAACTTTTATGACATAAATTTTAAATTAGTTTCATTAAAAAATGCCTGAAACTAGCAGGCATTGTTGTTCAGAAACTATGTAATCGAACTGGTTTTTTTCTTTTTATAGATAACTAGATCTTACAGAAAATATTGTAAAGTGGGCATTTTGAACTACATTTCTAGGCAACAGAAGAATAGCTACTCAGAAAGGGTGAAAAACGGATTTGTCACATGATCAAAATCACGTAAAACTCAAAGGCTAGTTTATTAGCTAGGGGGCTAGCCCCGTAGTATTTAAATAATAATAATAATATTAAGCATAATTTTTATGATGATCAAAACATGAATTAGTAATAACAGAGTTACATAATACTACGCCATGAATTAACCATTAATATTTCTGGACCAACCATAAACAAATTTTAAATGAAATTTGAATTCTAAAATTTTCGGTACTGCGAATTTTTAAACTTCTAAACATGGAATATTTTCAATTTTTACACCGTTGTATGGTGAAAAAATGTAATTTTAAATGCAATTTGTTTAAAATCCGCATCTCATTTTTTTTGAGTGATTAATTTTTGTTGCAGTTTTTAATCTTTTTTTGTCATTGTGGCAACAGATGTATTTCATTTTTCGACATTAAATATAGACCAATCACAAAACGAATAAAATCCGGTCACCACAAGATATCAGATATGCTTCAGATATCTCTAGTCTCGATCGACAGAAACAAACATTTTCTAAATGGTTAAGGGACTACTTCAGTCAAATGAAGAGACCCGTTAGCTAATACTAATCCCGTGGAAGAAACTTATATAGATATCTCAGTTGCATTTCGATATTTTTAATTTTTTTTTTTTTTTTTTTTTTTTTTTGCATGGGATAGTTCAGATGGATCTGAATGCAGGCCGTTTTTTACTTTTTCGATTTTGGTTGCAGATATTTTTTATGAGGGTGCTTTCTCTTTCCAAACCAGTTCCGAAAATGAAAGTGTCATCATAAAAAAATATCTGTAAATGAAATCGAAAAAGTAAAACACGGCCTGCATACAGATCGATCTCAGCTATCCAATGAAATAATATTAATAATAATAATAATAATAATAATTTAAAAATCTAGAAAGGCAACCGAGATATCTTCCATAGGTTTAGCATTGGCAAACGGATCTTTTCATTCGACTGAAGTATTTCCTTAATAAATTAATATGGAATTTCTCAGCAGGGTTTTCAGAGAGTTATCGATTTTATCGAAGAACCTAAAATTCAATGAGAATTCTTAAATTTTTAATAAAATGCTATTTTAATTTATCGAGCCACTACAAATCAATCGAAGATTAATTTATCTTTCATTTGATCGCCTTTTGTTATTGTATTTTATCTATAAACGCTGTAGAAGCTTTTATCATATTCCAAAATTACAGTTAATTTATTGATTATTCAAAAATTAAGCGAAACTTAAAATTACTTTGCAATTCTTGCAATGCAGCTAATTATTTAAAACACTATTGGAAGTTAAGTGAGCTTTATGATTTAATTTAGAATTGTATTAAACTTTCCATGCTTTGGAAAGGTGAAAAATCGTATCAAATTTATAATTGATATCGGATGGAAGATTGAGGTTAATGGTTGTAGTAAACATTGCTGAGGCCTGAAAATATTTTGAGACAATCTATAAAGATTTCAAGAAGTAATTTAAGGGAGCATATAACCTCTAAAGTTTCAAAAAATTAGTTTTTGATTTTTTTTTTTTTTTTTTTTTTTTTTTTTTTTAATGAATTGTTGTCACACTTTGTTTTTTCGACAGCAATGCTAAATTTGAACGTCATAAATAAATTATCTACCCTTCATTTAGCCTAAATGTAAAGCATCATAAAATTAGTACGTCAAATTAAAGAGAAATTAATTGTTTTAAAATAACAATATTTTAGGAGCTGTATCTAAACTAGACTAAACTCTAAGAGTTGTGTCTGAACTCATAAGGAAGGTCTCCATACTGGGCATACTCAGAAGTTTTTGAAAAAAAAATACTGATTAAACTATTTATGAATGTAAAAAATGATCAGTCAAAATTAGCGGCGAAATTACAGTAGAAAACGTGTAAAAAAATAAAATAAAATATTTGACGTGAAAAGACAAAAATGCCCGTGATTTGGCAAGCATTTCTTTTCCGTGCGAAAAGCAAAAGATTTTAATGCAACTGAAAACTTTTAGATTTTTAGAATGCATTTAAATAATATTCAATGAATTTAAGCATAAACAATGAGAGAGTTTAATATATTTTATGGTATGTATTGTTTTGCACATATATATATATATGTGACAATTTAAAGTTAGGGGGGCAGAAAGATCATCGCCAGGTTTCCCTTTCTCCGCAGAGAAATCATGGTCAGTGAGAAAAAACAAAATAAATAAATGTAGAAGGTCCAAATAATCACTCCTTGGCTGCTGCAAGTTCATTTTATTAAACTGTAGCTATAATAGAGAGAAAAACTCCTGTTGCAGACGATATTTTACTGAAACATCCAAAAAATATTCCATCCTTTACTACATCAAGCCGTACTCATGCAAGAGCGCACCCAAGAATCCTCCTTCTCTTCCTACCACTTCTGGAGGCTTCCTCTTTTAAATCCAAAAAGAAAATTCTAGAACATTCTCTAGTCTCAAACCCTTATTCTTTTATGCAAACACAACTCATACCCAGATACGAGACTATTTTCCACAGACGATAATTTTATTTAAAAAAAATATTATTTGAGCAATTTATAATTGATTCAGAATTTCTTAGGCAGACGATTTTTATAGATGATTAATTTTAAGAGAAAAAAGAAAAGAAATGAATTTATTGATATGCACCCTATCAAAGGTTGACTGAGGGAAAATAAATAAATAAATAAAATAAAATAATGATATTTTTTGAAAGGTATAGTTTTGGAATAAATTTAATAAGAGTTTCTTAAAAAGGGTTGATAAAAACATAGAAAAAATGAGTTTTATTTGGAATATTACGAAATAAAGTTTAATTAAGAATATTTTTAATTTAGAGTCATCTTTTAAATTTACGCGTATTGGAATAAATGTTTTTTAAGGCGAATTAAGAATTTATATCGTCTCCATAAATATTAACAGATTAGAGATAGAAACAAGATTTTAATTTAATAATTTGAAGTAAGTACGGAATATTATTATAAGAAAATTAAGATAGTATAAAGGTTAGTTCTGGCGAAAAAAAAAATTTAAATTTGTAATATTATCCCCCCTCCCCAAAACTTTGTATGAAATTGATAGTTAAATAAAACTACAAGTTCAGACAACAGAAATATAATAATTTAGAAAAGTTTAATTTTGGAATAAAACTGTCAAACTCAGGAAGCCAAGTGTTGTGATGGAAGCATTACCGGATGCTTGTGATTAAATGCTAACTGTGAATTTTGCAGGCGTCCTCCCACCCGTAAGCTACCCTTAGCATCAATAAACGGATATAGGGAGGGTAATTTGCTTTTCTTAGCTAGAGGTTTTTGTTCTTTGATACATTTTAACTCTTCTTGAAAGTAAGAATTTTGAATTCAAAGAACGATCATTTCTTCAGCCGATTTTGTTTCGTTAAATGTAAGTACTGTTGAAGGGATTTGAAATTCATTAGCATTTTTGCATTTTTTAATGAATCTTCGGCAAAATGCCAGAATGCGGATAATTTTTGAAAGTGAAGAGTGCTTTTGAAACAAATTATCTCGTACATCATTTGAAGGATGCGTGTGAAATGAAAAAAATGGGATCCGACCTTTGCTCAGATTTGATTTGTTCATCGAATTCATCAACATTTAAGTCGTCTTTCGGCCAATTAGATGGGTCTAGAAGTAGCCAGCTTGGCCCTTTCCACTATAACTCGCATTCTGGCAAACACTTTGGGTCAATACCGCGAGAAGCGATATCCGCGGGATTTTCTTTTGTGGGATCGTGTCCCCAGTGCTTAGTAGGTAAAACTTCTGTTATTTGAGAGGTTCTGTTCGCAACAAATGTTTTCCACTTGCGGGGGTGTGCGGATAACCATAAAAGGACTACTTTAGAATCAGTCCATGCAAAAATATCGAACTTGTAATTCTTTAGTGTGTCCATAACTGTGCGGAATAATTTAGATAATAAGTGAGCACCACAAAATTCTAATTTAGGGACAGAAATTTGCTTGATTGGTGCAACTTTTGTTTTAGAAACCAAAAGTAAAGCATTTGTTTTTCCATTGCAAGTTGGCCGGCAATAAATTGCAGCAGCATAAGCTAGTGTTGACGCATCGGATAATCCGTGTAATTCAAAGGCATTCTCGGATGAAAGCGTAACACATCTTGGTATCGAAAATTGATTGATATCATTGAATGAATTTTGAAATTTGAGTAATTCCTCGGTTAGATGTTCTGGAATAATAGTGTCCCAGTCCAGTTTTGTCAACACAGTTTTTGATAAAATACTTTTAAAGTTACAGTACATGGTGAAATTAGACCCAGTGGGTCAAAGATTCTAGCAGATTCTGCTAAACTTTGCCTCTTTGTAAGAAGATTTAGTGAAAGCTTGAAAATAAAAGTATCTGAAGAAGAGTTCCAGCTTAATCCTAGAACTTTAGAGCTTCCGTTATCACTAGGAATTATTTCAAAATTCGATTCGGTATTGGAATCATCTTTAAACTCTCTAAGAAATTCCTTTGAATATTTGAATTCCATTTTCTTAAGTGGAAACTATACGCGTGTAAAACATCGGTAATTTCTTTACAAGTTTCTGTTGCCTCGCTAACAGTATTTGAGCCTGAAAGTAGATCATCTATATAAAAATCTTTCTCTAATGTTTGAGAAATAACAGCATTTTTTGTATAATCATCAGCAATTTGTTTGAGACATTTAGTGGCTAGATAAGACGCTGGAGCTAGCCCACAAGTAACCGTTTTTAATTTGAAATTTTTTATTTCCTCATTAGAATTAAACCTCCAAACTATTTTCTGATAATTTTGATCTTCTTCAGAAACTAAAATCTGGCGGTACATCTTTTCTATGAAAGCGCAAAAAACAATTTTCGGAAATCGAAAATTAAGCAAAATTTCAAATATATTCCGTTGTAATTTAGGACCTACTCCCAAAATTGAATTCAAGGAGTTACCTTTTGAAGTATTACATGATGCATCAAACGCAACTCTCAACTTGGTAGTAGTACTAGAAGGTTTAATAACCGCATGATGAGGAAGAAAATATTGTTCATTTTCAGAATCGTTAATGTTATTTTGTGTTATTTATTTCATATAGCCTAACTGTATATATTCGCGCATAAAATCCTTGTATTGCTTTTCGAATTCTGGGTTTTCGTTAAATTTCCTTTCCATCGCCAACAAGCGAGAAATTGCGGCAGGTCTAGAATTACTTAATTCTGTCTTAGCTTTAACAAAAGGTAATTTTACCACAAAACGACCCTCGGCATTGATTGAGTAAGTTTTCTGAAAATGTGATTCAACAAATTGTTCTTCTGGAGACAGAATTTGAGCATTATTATTGAATACTTCTTCCATTTCCCAAAACCGTTTTAATTCCTTATCAATATTCAGTTCATAAATATGCAAATTATGCATTGAATTAGGAGTTGTGTTAAGATGTGGCATTTTTCCCGATATGAGAAAGCCAAAGATGGAATTTTGCGCAATTAAACTGCTCTGAGTACATGTTATTTGACCAGGAAGCAAAATAGAAAAAAAAATAATCTGATCCTAAAATAATATCTATTTTATTTGGTGTCCCAAAATGTGGATCTGCCAAGTTTACATTTTTTAAGTGTGAATAATGCTCTTCACTTATTTTCTCAGAAGGTAATGGAGCTGTTAATTCGTCTAAAATAAAAGCTTTCACTGACATCTTACTGTCAGCTTTATGAATTGATATAAGATCAATCATTACGTAACCCTTTGTTACTGCGATCTTTGAATTAGAGAGACCTTTCACGGGAAATCTGGCATTTTTTCTTTTGATTCCTAACACTTTCATGCATGATTCTGATACGAACGTAGATTCTGAGCCACTGTCACACATAATTCTTAACGTGTGCTTTTGACCCATGCAATCATAAATATATACCGTAGCAGTGGACAAAAGTGCGAAAGATGTTTGAACAGGATTTATTGAAGGAGAAACTTCTTTTTTATTATCACCAGGAATCGAAAGGTCTTCCGAATCAGATTTGCTTCTCCGACTCTGTTTTTCATTTGAAATTGAAGTTGACATCGCATAATTTTGTAGTTTATTCTCGCATAACAGCGTATGGTGTTTAAGCTGGCAATGATGACAGCTAAATGTAGAATTACACTGATATGTGTAGTGTTTGTCAGACAAACAATTGCTACATAATTTGTTTTTTTCTCACAAATTTTTTTCTGACATACGTTTAATTCCTTAAATTTAATGCATTTGTACAGTAAGTGATTAGCTTTACAAAATAAACATTTGATAACGTTACTGGCGGGAGCTTTGTGAAAATTAAATTGCTTATCTTTTTATGTAACCCTGTATAATCATTATTATACAATTCTAAAGATAAACATCTGTCATTAATGAACTGAATAAATTGATCAAAAGAAGGAAAATCATCCTTTGATGAATATTGAGCTCATTCTTCACGTGTTTTATTATCAACTTTTTGAAGTAGAATATGAATTAACCAAATGGCTCTCTCTGATGCTTTAACATCGATTGATTTCAGAGCACGAATTACCTCGTCAGAGATATCTGATATATTGCGTAAGTTAAGTGCATTAGCACGAATAACGGGAGGTATATCCATAAATGTTTTGATAAGAGCTGCGACAATTTGCTTTTTTTTTTTTTATCGTATCTTGACAATAATTTTTCTCATGCTTCTGCATAACTGGTTTCAGAAATGGGAATATGTTTTACTAGCTGCACCCGTCGAAATTCGACGGAAAAGAATATATATTAGATAAGTAAGTTACATTTAAAGCTTATGAATAATAAAAATGAATGACATAAAAGAAAAGTGTACTTAGAAGAAAATATAAATTTTATTCAATTTTATCTATAATTAATAGAAAATCAGTTTTCATATTGGTTCAATGATAGGTTTTTTATTTTCTTTTTGAGTTAAGATTTAACTTTTCTTTTCGAGTTAAAGTATTTCTTTACATACGACATTAGTTGTGGTGTTGCTTTTTGGAACTATTTGCACTTTCAAATTTTTAAATGAACGTACTCGAGACATCGCAACATATGCCGTGGTTAAATACTGACTGAGGTAAATAAATATCAACAGAATCCATTGTTTGCCCTTGTGCTTTATTAATTGTCATGCAAAACGCAACACGAATAATGAAAACCTTCTAAATGAAAAGGGAAGAGTTGTATCTGATGGCGTTAAATCCATTCTAGGAATCAAAACTTTTTTTGCAACTCCTTCGCCAGTAGTAACTGCTAGATCCAAAAAATTTTCGTACATGTTTCGTACAATTTACCTGGTCCCTTTTAAAAGACTTTCGTGAGGATTTCGTTAAATTTCTTAGTAATATTAGAATTGCTTCGATATTTAATGTGAGAATGTGTGGAGGCAATCCACTTAATTCTAAGCTATTTAAAAATTCCATTGGAAATTGGAGGGATTCCTTTTTCACTTTCAGTTATTAAATTATTTCTACTCATGTATGTTCTGGATGTGCGAGGCATAAGGTTAATAACTTTATGGTTAATTTCAGTGCAATGAGCGTTTTTCGGGGCTGGAATTGAAACTTTAGCCAATTTGGTGATACTACCTGAAAACGAAAATCCTTTTCGAAAAATTTGGGATACGATGTCATTTTCTGCTATAATAGACGGTGGTAAACATATTTTATTTGAGTCTCCAGAGAATTCTTCATTCATGCAAGAATTTCTCCATTACCCATTTTAAGCAAAAATTCCGAAAATTCAGATTCTTCTGGTCTTAATCGCATATTTTTTAACAATTTAAATATTTTAAATTCTGACCAAAGAGTCGAAAACTTAATGCAGTTTTGATCTATGCTTTATTCTGTTCTTTGTTTAGTACCAATTTTGTAATTGTGGCAACTGCACTTTCCCTCAAAATTGAAAAAAAATGGAAATTAAAATGCTTATACTATTTTAAAAAGTCTGTTAAAAAATCCAGTGAATCTGGGTTATATTTCGTTTAATAATTCGGATAATTGTGTTTTATAATATTTTATTGATGATATAAATATAAATTAAAATAATATTGTTTGAAAGTTAGACGGACGAATATAAAATGTATTTTTTACTGTAACTAATTTTCTAGATTTATTATAAGTCAATGAAACTGTTCTTTTTTAAATATTTTCTTTCGTAAAATTTCGACGGGTTCCACCTCGTATTTGTAATATCAACAAAATATTTTAATTATTACAGAAACAGGGAGTTACTAAAACTGCATAACCAACCCATTACACATTTACAGCACTTGCAATAAATTTAATCTATTAGTTTGTAGTCTCCATGAACTTGTCATAGTAATTAGTTTTATTGCCATGACAACGAAAAGAAAAACGATATCTTATAAGTCAATGAAACTGTTCTTTCTTAAAGATTTTCTTTCTTCGATTTCGGCGGGTTCCACCTCATATTTATAATATCAACAAAACATTTTAATTATAACAGAAACGGGGAGTTACTAAAACTGCATAACCAACCCATTACACATTTACAGCACTTGCAATAAATTTAATTCATTTATTGGTTTGTAGTCTCCATGAACTTGTCAAAATTAGTTTTATTGTCATGACAACGAAAAGAAAAACAATATCTTTGTTATTAAAAAGAATAAAAATTTTGTGTTTGTTATTGAAATGTAGAAAAAGTTTTTATTTTTATTTTAAATAATAACTTAATACAACGAAATGATTGTAATTAATTTTTGATACTATGTAAAATAGAAAGATCGTAATACCGGCAAATCACAGGCTTTATTCTTTTATTCTTTTTTTTTTCTAATATGACATCAGTTACATTCTCCTGATTGGTGGAAAGTAATAAAGAAAAATAAATTTCTATTATTGTGAGAAAAGCTTAACCTGTTGCCACTGTTTTGAGGAAATGTCACGAAAAAGCTTTTAAAATTAAAAATAAAATATAAAAATGGAAATAAAATAAAAATTAGCCAGAATGGGCACATCTACACATGAACAGCTTTCATTTAAAAAAAATAATTATCAAAATCGGGCCAGTAGAAAACTCAGGGCTGATGACTAAAAAAACAGCCAGGTGTTTTAAATATATAGATAATTGAAGATGGCTCTTCACCGAGCAAACCTCTTAAGTATTGAAATTTTTGAATATTTGTTATAATGGCATTATTATGCACTAACGATAAATATAAATCTTTAAACGACATCCAGTTTTTGAAATTACCATCAAATTGCTCAATATTCAATCTGGGTAATTTAAAATTATTAGTTGTATTAACTATAGGTAATTGTTCATTAACAACTTGAGAATGTGCATTCATACTATTTATAGAAAATTTTTCAAGTTCTGATTGCAGTTTGGCTTTGGTTTCATAAAATTTTGTTTCAAATTCCTCCATTTCCGAGGATTCTTCTGGTAATTGTGCATCATATTTATCAAAATCGAAATAAGCTGTTTCTAATTTTTCCAATTTATTCAATAAATCATTCTTTTGAAAAACTTTATCTGCATCAATAAAGTTCGTAATACGTGTTAATGCAGATTTAGCTCTGCCACGTAAATTTATTGCTGTCTTTTCTAAATCTTCTTGACTCATTATTAAAATAATGAGGGAACCAAATTAAAAACAAAGCCAAACTAATAATAAACCAAAATGTACTTATCTGAGACAGCTGGGCTGAAGGGTATTCCTTTATGGCGACTTTGCACTGTTGTAAACCACAAAAAGCAATGAGCACAGGTACTCCTTTTATCCTTTTGTCTGGCCGGTGCCTCCAAAGTGTTACTGTCCGCGATTCACAAAGAAACACTTAGTGTATGCTAATTAGGAATAAATGCACATTAATTGATCCTTGTATTATATTTCTTTAAATCATATAGATTTATAAACAATAAAGTAATCAATAACTCAAAAGTGACATTAATGATATAAAACAATTCATAAGTAGTTGATTGCACATGATTGCGAAATCATTTTTTGATTACTTCATGGGCAATCTATTTTACTGTGAGCGAAGTGACTTCAGTGTTTCTTATGCCTTGTAAAAGCACACACGGTGTTTACATTTCTCTTCTGTCTTCGCATATCTACTTGGAATATATGTTAATCAATGAAATACACCGCAGCAGGAAGCTGAATTCCTGTTTATTGTTTACAAATCTATATGATTTAAAGAAATATAATACAAGGATCAATTAGTGTGCATTTATTCCTAATTAACATACACTAAGTGTCTACCTTGTGAATCGCGGACAGTAACACCAAGAGATGGAAGAAAAGAAAATTAACGCAATATAAAAAATATTAGCGATTAAAAAAATAGTTAAGAGAAAATTAAATTGAATGAAATTTAGGTAGGAGCATTTCCCTGAAAGAAATACAATAATGTTACAATATCACTTACTATTTGTGAATGCATAGGAGATAATACATACAATAAAAGTAGATAAGTTATAAATATTAATAAGCAAGAAATATTAAAAATAAAATAAAAACAATAAGAAATCTCCTTCATGGGAGTTTATAGAATTTGAATAACTTAATCAATAGTCCACTAAAGAAAGTTCCCTTAATAAAAATCCTCCGGATCCAGTCTATTAAACAGTATCTCTTCAATAGTCAACTAAATTTTTTCAGTGATATAGTTCATTAAATAAGTCTTTTGTTGGATTCCAACACCTTTACATAATATATCAAATTTTTAATAATAAATAGTATCACTTCAAAACATTTATAATAAATAATATAGAAAAATTTAAATAATAATAATAACAATAATAATAAGTAGCATAATAAGACTCCATATCCTAATGTTTCTCAATAAGAGTATAATTAATATTAAACTTCATTATAGAAATCATAATAATAATAATAATAATAATAATAATAATAATAGTAAAACAAGAGTATAATCAAAAGAAAATATCACAATTTGTTTATTATTGATAGGGAAAATATTGGTTGAGGATAAAAATAAATACATAGCAGCTAAATAATTTTCTTATCTTCTAATAGCATAAGAAAGTATTTTTTGCTAGCCGAAAGTATACATAAAAAAAATAATAATTCCAAAATCCAAATAAAATTAAATCTAACTATTTAGAAAATGGACTCTCAACCAGTATTTCCTTACAATAATTCCTCTCTGGTACTCGTTTACAAAATTGTCAAGTTTGGTTATAAGTTTTCAAATGCCAAATGTAGAATAATATTTTATCTACGCATGGTTTATAAACTTTAATAATAAAAACAAATAGAAACAAAAGTTGTCATTCTTAATTGAGAAATGGAAATAGAAATAGTTTGCTTTTTTTGAAAAACCTTTAATATTTGTAGTTTTCACAATCACTGAAAATCATATATTATGTTATAGGTTTGAGTAGAATCATCAGATTTTATAACTGTTATCACATAAATATTTGGTGAATAAATAGAATAATACTAATGTCAAATAAATGAGTAAATATAGTTAGAACTTAAATACGCTTAAAATTAATTTACCAACATCAATTTGAAAGCTTTTACAATCAAATTGTACACCTTATGCCTGCATAAGGAGCCCAATTTAACCACCAAAACTCCCGAAAACAAGTAATATTCTTGTTGGCCACCAAGAACATACCTGCTAATGTTGAAAATTATGGTGATAAAATATTTAAAGAATAAGAATTAAAATTTAATCTACCGTCTTGACTTTAGTTTGATCTAGTGATTGTGATTGTATCTGAGGTTTTGTTTGTTTTTTGGGTTGCTCATGAAACAATTTAAAATCTTCTAGTGAAAAATAGGGTCTTAATTTAGAAACATGCATAATAACGGAATTCTGTCCTGTCTCATAATTAAATTTATCGATTTCATAATTTACATCAGAAAGTTTATTTATAATTTTGTATGGTCCAGAGAAAGTAGGTTCTAATTTTCGAGTGTTAGGGTATTTAAATTCTTCATAAATTACAGAGTCTTGTATTTTTTAATGGGGATTCGACAAAATTTCGATCATAGAGTCTTTTACTTTTAAGGTGAAATTCACGAGTTTGCGCTTTCGCAATCTTGAGGGCTTTGTCTACTGGAGATGTTTACATTTTGATTGCCTCACACAGAATTATTACTCTCCCTTTTAAAAATATGAATCAAAATTATCGTGAAAATTATAACTTTATTTAGCTGCTAACTTTAAGCAGAAATTTTATCCAATAAAATAGAAATTGTAAATATCATAGTTATATCTTAACACTAGAACTACCGGTGTTTCATATATACCTAGTTTTACCGTATCCGTCAAATTGACAGATTTTTGATCACGGCTTTCATTGTAAATTTTGGCTTAGTTAATGTAATTAAAAATATATAATTTAACAAAAACATCATTTAATATGATAATTCATTAATTATTAATACAAATTCAATAAAAGAAACAGTTTCTATCTGTATTTATAGTACATTCGCCATGCATGAAATAACTATGAGGCATATATTTTACATGTTATCTTAGAATAACACTTGCAACGAACTTATTAAACTTAGTCAATCTAAATAAAAGAATATAATTTAACAAAAACATAATATAATGTATTCATTTATATAATAATTCATTAATGATAAATATAAAGAAACTAAACAAAAACAGTTTCTGTTTGTATTTACAGTATAGCACATTTGATATGCACGAAATAATTATAAGGCAGATATTTTTCAAGTGTCTCTTATCTTAGATGAACACCTTCCACAAAGATATTAGACTTAGTTAATATAAATAAAAAATATACATAATTTAACAAAAATATCATTTAATGTATTAATTCATTAATTATTAATAAAACACAACCAGTTTTTGTTTGCATTTATAGTATAGCACATTTGATATGAATGAAATAATTATGAGGCACATATTTTACAAGTACATGTTATCTTAGATGAACACTTACCACAAACACATTTGTTGCATACATTGCAAGTATAAATCGCTTTGTTTTTGTTGCAAAATTGAATTCGGCAAGATTTGCGATCATAAGGAATATTGTGTGAATTTTCTAGAGCAGAATCCATTGATTTCCGTTCTTGTTTTTTGGGAGGAGACTTCTTTTCTGCTGCACCTATATTGACTGGAGAGTTCTTCGGGTAATTGAAATAAAAATTGTTTTCTAGTTATATTTTTATCAGAAGTCTCTTTATATAAAATCCACGCATAGATTGCTGCCAAGTCCAAAATTTCATAAAATACCTACAAAGGCCATCTACGTGATCCTGCTTTTACGCTATATTTGCGGGCCATTTGGTCAACTACGTCTACTCCAAACTTAGCCTCATTGTAAAATGACACAGTTGCAGGAATTTGTTTTCGATTAGAAGCAATTTTTACAGACTTATATTTTGAGCTAAGAAGTAGTACTTTTTTACGAGACTTACTTTATAAACTGTTATAACAATATCATTTGATTTGTAGAGTTTTGTGGAGAAAACAGCATGTTATTTTTTCTAACTTTAGTTATTTTCGGCAATTCTCTTTTGTTTGCTCATATAGTTCCAACAAGACTTGTTTTTTATTGGCCAGTAGCTTCTTTGCGAGCTGCATACTTGTAAAAAATTATCCGTTGCTATATTCCTCGCACAATTTATGTAGTTTTTTACAAGATTCAAAACTACAAATTCATTCAAAGGAACTCCTGATGGTCTAAGTTCGTCTTTGTCTAAATAGGGAAAGCCATTTATAAGATATTTACTTCGCACGTCTACAGCTAACCAAAATTTAATTCCGAATTTGTCTGTTTTTTTTGGGCATATATTGCAGAAATCTGCATCTTGTCTTTGAGGGAAACAATTGTTCATCTATGCTTATATTCTGATCTGGTTTGTAACAAGCTTGGCTGTTATCAATAAAGGACTTCCAAATTTCTGAAGCTAATTCAAATTTGTCAGTTCGTAAGCGAACATTCTTCTCACTTTTTTTGTCAAAACGAATAAATCTCATAATTTCTAAAAATCTATTTCTACTCATAGTTTCGCGAAAGAAAGAGGGTCCCCATTTTTCTGACCACAAATAGGATAATTTCAAGTTTCTCGCTTCATAGGCTCCTCGAGCATACAAAATATCTACAAATGCATACAATTCTTCAATAGGAATTTTCCAATCGTCCTTCTGTAAAACATTTCTGGCCTCCAGCTCAGTGCAAGTTTTTATGTGCTTCATCATTCAATTATCTATTATAAGTCTAAATGCACTGCTAACATTACCAAGCATAATGTTTCGTTTCGTATAACCAGTTGGGCCTGATGTATCCTTGAATATAGTGTGTGATGGGAGTCTACCAACACAACCAGTCCCTATGTCTTCCCATTCAGTACCATCGAGAGCAATTTCTTTTTCCTGTCTTTTTTCAATTTCTGTTTGGCTGTCCGATTCAGTATTTGAACTTATCCGCAATTTCTTTCTGCATTTGTGGCTCTTTTGGAGAATTTCATCCTCATTCCCTGAATCTTCATTTTCATATTCTTCTTCATCACTTTCTTCAATATCTCGTACTTCAATTTCATCTCCAGAAATTCAGAGTCATTATTATTACTTGAATTAGTGTCCGAACAGTCTTCATTTATACTAGTGAGTTCTTTGTATTCTCCGAATATTTTTTTCCTCGAAATCGTTTCATTTTTAAATAGAATTTACAAAAAAAAAAAAAATAAAATAAACGTTATTTTATTCATAAAAATATATTCATACTTTTTTCCGAGATTGGACTTTACACAGATTACACAATTCACAGACATCACTTTTCACTAAGAAAGTTATCACATTAGAAGTACAATTGATAATGATCGTGTCCTCATTACATTCACCAGTTAATAATACGTTTGATATGAAGCCTGGAGTGGACTGCGCAAGGGCGAAAAGGGCTAGTCCATGTGGAAAGTGGGGAAATCCGCACCACTTCGGGATGAGTTTGTTAATTGCCGAAGCCGTCAATTTGACGGGTCTTGGTATAAATAGGTATATATCATACTGATTACGGAAATTAAAATGGGTGAGAGGAAATTGAATCGAAATGTTTAAATATTATTATGTTTCATTAAAAGTCGTATCATAAAATTTTGGAACTCGCCATAAATTATATCAAATTTTTAAGCAAGAAATTTGAAAACCGTCAAAATGACGGTCTTGGTCGTTCTAGTGTTAAATTGGGATCAACTTTTAATTCTATTATTTTATAGATCATAAACAGATTCAAAAATTTTAATTATAGGTAATTTCTTTTTTAAAATCACAATCAGTCAAAACTCTAGCAACAGTTTTGTACAGTTCCATCTTTCTTACTGAATTTAAATAAATTATAAGAATCCGGGAACCAAAGCTCACTGTCACCAGAAATTCTAACAAATAAAGGAAAAAACATAAATGTTAACTTAGTTTTCTAGCTCAAATGTCTAGTAATAGCAACATCAATATAAAAATACTGCATTCTGAGAATAGTTCTTGATAACAAACAAATATCAATAAATTAGAAAATGTACTTTTTTAAAAGTAACTTGAGCTTCTAAGTTCTTTTATACTTCATTATTATTACGAAATTATCTTTAAACGTGCATAAAAATATCATAATAGTCTTTAATATGCAACAGTAGTTGTCTTAAGAACATCATACTCCTCAATTAAATCCTTAAGAATAAAAATGTTTCAATCTCCAACAAATAATAATGATAATAATAATACTCATAAATAGATTAATAAATAAGACTCAAAGAAAAAAAAATTGATAAATAAATAAATAAACCTCACAAACAGAGAATAAATAATCTACACAAATACATAAAAAGGATACAAATAACACATAATTAATTCTGAAAATAACTCACTGATAAGAAGAAATTACCAAGATGATTCTAGGGGGGACAAGAACCCTGAAAATTATCCAAGTAATCAGCAACCGACGTTCAGTTGTCCCTGTAAGTTTTTTTTCCTTTTTCTTGTCATCACTACCAGTAATACCTAAAGTCATTGATCCAATATTTGGGTGGCAACAAGATGAATGTCAGTCATCGTGGAACTTCTTTAATAAAGCTAACAAAATCTCTCAGAATAGTGTCTTTCCAAGCATAGATTTGAAGCAATTTAGAAAGAACATTTCTTTTACTTTAATTAAATAAGAAATTACGGCGATTTTGGCACAAGAACATTCACGAGAAGTCGATTTTCGGCGATTCGCAAACCTATTATCATTTCGTTCCACAGCAGACTCCATTAGCATACCGAAACTACCATATAAAATGCCCTTCAGAACATAGAATTCAATCGAACTTCGGCAATAGCATGCTCTTCTTCGTTCCATAGCAAATTTCTTTAAAATCCGAAAAAGGCAGTACAGGCATAAGCTATCCATAGTTTTTATTATCGCTTCGTTCCATAGCAAATTTCTTTAAAATCCGAAAAAGGCAGCACAGGCATAAGCTATCCTGTCGGACTTTTGAATAGTTTGTGACAATTTAAAGATAGGGGGGGGGCAGAAACATCATCGCCAGGTTTCCCTTTCTTCACACAGAATTCATGGCCAGCGAAAAAAAAAACAAAATAAATAAATGTAGAAGGTCTAAATAATAACTCCTTGACTGCTGCAAGTTCATTTTATTAAACTGTAGCTATAAAAAGGGAAAAACTCCAGTTGCAGACGATATTTTACCGAAACATCCAAAAAATATTCCATCCTTTACTACATCAAGCCGTACTCATGCATGAGCGCACCTAAGAATCCTCCTTCTCTTCCTACCACCTCTGGAGGCTTCCTCTTTTAAATCCAAAAAGAAAATTCTAGAACATTCTCTAATCTCAAACCCTCATTCCTTTATGTAAACACAACTCATACCCAGATACGAGACTATTTTCCACAGACGATAATTTTATTTAAAAAAAATATTATTTAACCAATTTATAATCGTCTCAGAATTTCTTAGGCAGACGATTTTTATAGATGATTTATTTTAAGAGAAAAAGAAAAGAAATGAATTTATTGATATGCACACTATCAAAGGTTGACTGAGGGAAAATAAATAAATAGATAAAATAAAATAATGATATTTTTTGAAAGGTATGGTTTTGGAATAAATTTAATAAGACTTTCTTAAAAAGGGTTGATAGAAACATAGAAAAAATGAGTTTTATTTGGAATATTACGAAATAAAGTTTAATTAAGAATATTTTTAATTTAGAGTCATCTTTTCAATTTTCGCGTATTGGAATAAATGTTTTTTAAGGCGAATTAAGAATTTATATCGTCTCCATAAATATTAACAGATTAGAGATAGAAACAAGATTTTAATTTAATAATTTGAAGTAAGTACGGAATATTATTATAAGAAAATTAAGATAGTATAAAGGTTAGTTCTGGCGAAGAAAAAATTAAAATTTGTAATATATATATATATATATATATATATATATATATATATATATATATATATATATATATATATATATATATATATATATATATATATATAATGTTTGTTTCTGTAGTTATTTAATTTTCCCCTGGAAAAAATATTTTCTTATATAAAAAATTCATATTCAGAAAAATTATTTTCATACATTTAAGTATATTCAAAAATAAAAGCCAGATATTTTTATAGCAACAAAATCAAATTGACAATGTTCAACTGGACTTTGAAAGTGAAACAATGTTAATTAATTTCAATTTCAATTTCGTTTTAAATCGCAGTTTTGATGGTTAAATTTGAATAAAAACACATATGCATACCGATATAACAAAATTATACTTAAAAAAACTGAAACTGACAAAACCAAAATTATTTAAATTTAATTTATCTAAACAAGTTGAACATGAAATTTTTTTCTTTGAAGTGTATTTGACATAAAAAAGTATTTTTTTGAAATTGCATTCCATCGCCAAAAGATGATAAACCGCCAAATAACGAAATTTTTATTATTATTTTACGGATGGTGTACGGAGGTTCCGCCGAATTTTTTTTTTATAAACGTATATACCTCATGAGAAGAACATTCTGTAATTTTTTCAGATTTTTCGGAGTATGTCCGTATGGAGACTTTCCTTTTTCATTTCTATTTATTATTATTTCTGGACAATATGACCATTTCATTCATTTATTATGTTTGACTATTGCTAGTCCAAATTTTTCTTTTATTGTATCATGTCTGTAAAATCTGCACTACTTTTATCATATTCCAAGATTACAGTTAGTTTATTGATTTTTTAAAAGTTAAGCGAGCTTAAAATTACTTTGCATTCCTGCACTGCAGCTTATTATTTAAAACACTATTGGAAATGAAGTGAGCATTATGATTAAATTTAGGATAGTATAGAACTTTCTATGCAATGAAAAGGTGGTAAATTCGTATCAAATTTATAACTATTATCGGATTGTGGACTGAGGTTAATCATTTTAGGTAGTACACTGTAAAAAAAAAGTTCTATAAAGTTACTAAACCTTTTCTAGGAAACTGGGATTCCTAGAACTTTTCTTGTAACGGTAACAGCAAAAAATCAAGTTTTAGAATCGATTACAGGATTTTTCTCTGTTATTCGTTACATGAAAAGTTCTTGGAATCCCAGTTTCCTAGAAAAAGTTTAATAACGTTACAGATTTTTTTTTTTTTTTTACAGTGTAGGTGTTTTATTGTTTTGATAAGTGAAAATATTTAGAGCGACAGTCTACGAAGATTTCATGAAGTAATTTAAGTTTGTTTTTAACCCCCTTGGAACGAGCGACACGTATACGTGCCGCAAAAAGGCTTATGAATGCCGCAAAAAAGCTTATGAATCCTTGTTTATCCCCACCAGAAATACTTAACTGTAAAATTTCCCTTATTTAATTAGATCATTAGCTTGATTTAATTGGGCGCAAATTTCTGTTTTTAAAAACTGGTGACAAAACACTAAAAATTTCGTAAAAGGGGTTCCCGTTGCGAAGGGGTTAAATCAAAAAGGGCAACTTTATGACATATGTTTTAAGTTATTTTTGTTCCGAAATGCATGAAACTAACAGGTGTTGCTGTTCAGAATCATCTAATCGCTCTCACTTCTCCTTAAAAAAAATAAAATAAAAGTAATAATAATAATAATAATAATAATAATAATAATAATAATAATAATAATAATAATAATAATAATAATAATAATAATAATAATAATAATAATAATAATAATAATAATAATAGATTTTTTCTAAAATTGTGTCAAATTGGGCGTTTTGAATTGACCTTTCGTGCGAGAGAAGACAAACCAGTCAAAATGGAGTGAAAATGTCATATCACGTGATTAAAAAAGCTTATAACTGAATAGGTAATTCATTGATCGAAAAATTGGAAAACGCAGTTAAATTCCAAATCCTTCCATGATTAGGCTTTTCAATTTTATATATTTCCGTTAAAAAATGAATTCGTGAAAGTATCAAAATGTTTTGAACTTAATGAGCAGAGCAGTTGAGAACAGCCTTAAGCGAGCACAGGACCTTTCAAGATTCAAAAATCAGTTTTCGATTTTTGTTTTCTTGTGAATTTTTTTAAATTTCTTAAGAACATGTAAAAAATAGCAGGTGTTGTTATTCAGAAACTATCTAATCGCACTCATTTTTAAGGTTTTTTTTTTTTTTTTTTTTGTAACCATACATTTTTTAGAAAATAGTGTCAAAGTGGGCGTTTTAAACCGGCCTTCCACTCAAGAGAAGAAAATCCAAATCAAAACGTAATCAAAAATGCTTATAACTCAATAGTTTATTTATTGATCAAAAAAAGAAAAATTCAGTTAGATTCTAAATCGATTCCATGGTCAGGCTTTGCATTTTTATATATTTCCATTAAAAAATAAATTTGTGAATGCATCAAAAAGTTTTGCGCTTATTGAGCATAGAGCAGTTGAGAACAGGCTTAAGTTTCAAAAAATCAGTTTTCGATTTTTTTTTCTTTTTTTTGGGGGGGGGGTGGGGGTTGGAGAATTTCTTTTATTTTTTCAATAACATACAGAAAACGCCGTTCAAAAATCTGTATTATTTCTTGAGTTATAATCATTTATAGATGGTGAATATAATTGAACGGCCAGTTTCAACATAGTGTCAAGTCCGTTACCAAATGTCAAGTCTGTTACTGCACGGTTTTTTAATGATAATTATTTTTTCAACATTCTACTTTTATTTTTTATTCAGCTAAGAAACAACTATGCAATTTCCTTAAAATTAAATAATTTACATGATTATATACTGTTATTATTAGAAAAAGTTCTTGTATAATTTCTATGTGATCAAAATCTTGTGGCTAAAACTGTTTCTCATTTCAATTTAATTTAAGTATTATTGATAAATATCATGTTTTGAAATTTAGGGAGATAAGTCACTTCAAAGTAAGTTGATTTTAGGAAATTTAATACACTGAAAGCTATACATTTTCAGTAATTTTGTATGGTAATGGACTTGACAATTTGCCTTACAAGCTAGCTTTAAATTGCATTTACATATTGTATTATAGGGCAAAGTACACAACCAATTTTTTTCATGTACCTTAAACATTTACCGTAGCACCTGTCTCCATTAAAAAAAAATATAAAGTTTCAAAAATAAAAATAAAATGCTGAAATGTAAGCGAATGGTGAAAATGGCCCTGAAGGTCCGTAGATATTGAAACTTTAAAGCGCATTTTCTCAGATAAGTACATTTTGTGTGCGCTGTTACTTTCAAATATATACGCTACAGCTTTAAAATAATAACCAAATATGCATTTCTTTATAGTTTATATTGTGTGTTTGTAAACGCTATATCTCCTGAACAAATTGAGATAGAGACTTGAAATTTGATATAACATTTTAGATTAAACTGTAACAAGTCTTAAAGTCACAATTGTGAACTTGTTAAAACAAATTCTTGGATTTAAAAGTGCAGTTAATTAAAATTAAAACATACTGCAAAAAGTCAGTAAATCCTTTCCAAGACTGCGAAAGTCTTGCATTAGTTCATTTTTAATTTATTAATATCTATTTTAATGTGCTATTGGCCGTTAAAATCGTTAGTCAAAATTAAAACTATAGTACGATACATAATAAACATGGAATATTTAAAATACAGTACATTATTTTGTTAATATAAATTCTTTGATTTAAAATTGCAGTTAATTAAAATTAAAAAAATAATGCAAAAAGTCAGTAAATTATTTCCAAGTCTTGCATTAGTTCATTAGTTATTTATTAATATCTATTTTAATGAGCTATTGGGCATTTTAAATCGTTAGTCAAAAATTCAAACTATAGTACGATACATAATAAACATGGAAAACTTAATAATATGTAATATTTCTGATTTCAAAATTTCCTTTTTCTACGCATTTTCAAAACGTACCAGGATGAATGAGATTTTATAAGAAAGGTTTTGAGCTGGCTTTACTCACATTTATATTATACTCACATTTCGTTACAATATGTTGTTTGAATAAAAGCTGTAATTAATTAACCCGTAAATGGAGATATGAATTTCCTTACGCAATGTTCTTTTTCTTTTTAGATGTGTTCGTAATTATGTAAATACGTGGCATCAATGGTGGTCGTCGTCCAATCCTTCTGCATGTCCGTCTGTCCACACATAATAACGCAAAAACAACCCAACTGAATCGTTTGAAATTTTAAAAATATAATTATTATATAATTTTGTCGCGTCATTTCAAATTTTATGAAAATCAGATGTACGGTTCAACTACAGGGACAATCAAAAATATTCCGTTACATGATGATAAATGGGAAAAGATAGTTTGAAGTGCATTTTAATGATGCGTATACTCTTTCGAACATAATACAATTCATATGCATCTATGAAATACATACTAAAATATACAATCAGTGGAGCAAAAAATATTTGTTATTAACATACAGTGCCACACAAAAGTGTTTTGTTACATAATGGTATAGGGGGAAAACAATGTTTGGGGTGCTTTTTTAATTATATTAAACTATTTCATATATTATGAAATTGATATTCGTTGCTGAAGTTTACTACAAGTTTATTCCTGTATAATAGAAAACATTTAGCATTTACAGGGACTCACAAAAGATTTCGGATACTGTATTGGATCCGAAGTATTGTATATTTTAAAAACTTCGTTATAGTGCGAACGAACCTTATTTGCTATATCTGACATGCAATTTCCAACTTGATTTTTTTTTTTTTTTTTTTTTTTTTTTTTTTTTTTTTTTTTTTGTGAATTGCATTGAAATTTATTTTGGAAAAACAATATATAATGGAAATCTTGTAGTGATAAAATAGATGCTTTATGGTACTGAGGAAATGATTTTTTTCAAGAACAATAAACTACATGATAATCAGAGTCAAAGAACAACGCGGAGTTACCTTGACACCAGTCTCCAATCGCGAGTTAAAAATTAACGAAGATTGCAGTTTGAAAGTCTCACATGGTCCACTGGTATTCAAAATATATTAAATTTGTCTACTAATTTTTAAAAATTTCCGTATATTGTTAATGGGAATTTAAGAAGAAATACCACACAGCTAATTGCATGCGAGTGTAAATGGGTTGCAGGTTCGAGTTCCGTTGGCTCCGTAGCACACTCTTTTTGGAACTTCCATTTATAATTCTGTAGTGCTATAAATTTCTTTGTGCTATCTCGTCCTTTTATGATGATGATGACTTATAAGCAGGTGTTAAGTCTTGAGAAAATGACACTAGAGTTTTAGTACTGAATAAAGAAGATAGATGGCAGCATCAAACATTTGATCCTGACAAAACGAGACTATTTTTGACTTTAATTCATTATTATTTCTTACTATTTCTAATTTATGTGTATTTTTAAATTCCTAATATGTTTTTTTCATTTATATATTTTGCATTTACTCATCTGTAATTCATCTTTTTAGATTGTATTCTTTATTCAGCCGATTTGACTGCGTGACTTGTTGGAACGAAATGTTTTAATTCTAAAGGATGTTAAGAAAATCTCAAATCTAATTATTCTATTAAAAATCTCTAATATCCCAATTAATCTTCTTTATTCGTGTGAATAATTCACCATTAAAAGCTATATAATCATCAAGCAAGTCTTAAAATAGTTTTCAATAAATCCGTGATTACAAAAACAACATTCTGATACCATAAAAGGTACAACGTGAGTATGCAAGACACCGTCAAGAAGAATGCTTTCCAGGTAATACATCTCTTCTGATTATAATTAATAAAATCTCTATTAATTCATTTTAAAAATCTCTACATAATAAAAGTTTCTGGTCCGTCGGAGACCGAGCTTCTAGTGTATATTTAAAGTTTAAAAGTAAATGTTTATTACGTAATTATGAAAACAAAGACTGAAATCGCCAGTGAACCGAAATTCAATTTCACTATTAAAGAAATCAAACGGTATAATATTCAAGTTGTTGAAGCAATAGAAAATAAAAATGTTCAATTAATTGAGAAGCTCAAATCAGAATTAATTAGCTTAGAAGCTGATTTTTTAAAAAAATCTTATTTTGGCATTGCCGAAGAAACCATTAATGAGTTATATGATTCGTTTACCAAAACAAAGGATATAGTCGTTGACGATTTAGTTAAAATTGAAAAATTCTTTGTAAATGAAGGTGTAAAAATACAAGATAATAAAAATAAACTAGTAATAATTCAGGAATGTCTGTTAAGGAAAACACTTTAAAATTGCCTAAATTTGAATTACGATATTTTATGGAGATATTAGTAATTGGATTACCTTTAAGGAAACATTTCTGACTGCAATTCATAATAATGAAAATTTGCCAGATCAGTTAAAATTTTCTTATCTAATAGCGAGTGTAAAGAATTATCCTGCTAAATTAATTTCGGGTTTTTCAATTTCCGGCGATAGTTATAAGGAAGCGTGGGAAACTCTTGTTAATCGCTATGATAATCGTAAGAATTTGGCATATTCATTACTATCAAAATTAATTAATGCTAATCATTAAAATCACTTACGCAAAAATCAATTCTAGAGCTATTGGACACTTGTAATGAAGTTATTCGAAATTTAAAACCTTCAAAATTTGAATTTAATGAATTTGTTGATTTGATTTTAGTTTATTTAGTTCAAACGAAATTTGATGAAAATTTACGAAAACAGTGGGAATTACCATTAAATAATGATTGTTTTCCAACTTATGAAATGATAATTAGTTTTCTTGAAAAACAAGCACAGAGCCTGCAGAATTATAATGTTGAATTTCTTAAAACTGAATCTAAATCTAATCATAATTTTGATACTAAATCTCAACATTTTGCAAAAAGATCGGTATCGAATACTGTTGTAACGGATAATGTAAATAAATCACAAAATATTAATTGTCCACAATGTAATGAACTCCACCAACTTCATAAATGTCCAGCAATGCAGAATTTATCTATTGAGCAACGATGGCATTTAGTAAAATCAAAAAACTATGTACGAACTGTTTACGTTCTAACCATTTTGTTGCTAACTGTTTGATAAGTACTACATGTAAATATTGCAATTCAAAGCATCATACACTCCTTCATCGTGATCAATCTGCCCCTGCACAACAACAAATTGTTAGACAACAAGATCATGTAACAACCCCAAATGTTGTAGGTAATTTAAATGAATCTAATTGTTTTACTTATCAATCGTTTAGTGAAAATTCTCAAACATTGTTGGCTACTGCAATTATACGAGTAAAATCCAAATCAAGCAAATTCATTTCATGCGGGCGATGATCGACAGTGGTACTCAAAAGAGCCGATTTTCTAAAGCTTGTTGTAAAAAACTAGGTCTTCCATCAAGGCCTAGAAATCATAAAATCTCAGGAATAAATAATTTAGTTGCAGAAACAGCTCTTCAGGAAGTTTCTTTGACATTCTCTCCCCATTTTAATGATGGAAACTTTCAATTAGACGCGTTAGTTGTTAATCAGATAACAACAAACTTACCAAATTTTTTATTAAGACTAAGTTTTGGCCACATATTGAAGGCTTGAATCTTGCGGATCCAAATTTCCATTTGTCCAGTCCTATTGATCTCCTTATAGATGCAGATTTGTTTGCCAATATCATAATAGGAGAATCTGTTTTAAGACCTAAAGGGTCACCGAGTGCTATTACAAATTCTAAACTGGGTTGGATGCTATCGGGAATTATTTATTCGAATGAATCAAACGAAAATTCATCTGTTAGTTGTCATGTTACTACGCAGATTACTTCTCAGCTGCAAAAATTCTGGGAACTTGAATCGGTTCACAGTTCTGATCCAATTTGTCTTGTTGGAGATAATTATTCTAAAACCGTTCACGCACAGAATCAGGAAGATATGTTGTACACTTGCCGTTTAAAGTTAAACCAATCCTCGGTGATTCAAAATCTCAAACTCTAAAGCAGTTTTATTTTTTGAAAAAGAGACTCCATCAAAACCCTTTGCTTAGAGAGCAATATTTAGCATTCATGCAAGAATATATTGACTTGGGGCACATGGAACTTGTACCAAATTCAGAAATTTCAAATCCGGATGACTATTATCTTTCATATCAGGGGGTATCAAAAGAAAATAGTTCAACTACACGACTTAGAGTAGTATTTGACGCATCTGCAGTTGGTTCATCAGGCCGCTCTTTAAATGATTATCTAGAGATAGGTCCAAAATTGCAGCCGGAAATATTTCCTATATTATTAAAGTTCAGAATGAATCCAATTGCTTTTTGTGCTGATATCGAAAAAATGTTTAGGCAAATCCTCGTTAATCAAAAGCACATTGATTATCAACGCATTCTTTGGAGATTTAATTTAGAAGACTCTATAAAATCATATAGGCTGTTGACCGTCACATACGGTTTTTCCTGTGCACCTTTTTTGGCCATTAGAACATTACGCCAGTTGGCCATTGATAGCGAACAATCTAATCGAAAAGCCTGCCAAATTATTCAAGATGAAATTTATGTTGATGATCTTCCTTCTAGATCCGATTCACGGGAAAACGCCCAGGTTTTAGTAACAGAACTAATAAGCATCATGCAAAGCGGAGGTTTTAATCTACGAAAGTGGACCTGTAACGATCCAGAAGTCATAAATCACTTACCTGATGAAATGAAGGCTTCCTCGAAAAACGTCATTCAGGAAGATGATACTGTTAAAGTTCTCGGTTTACTTTGGGATTCTTCCAAAGATGTTTTGCAAATTCGTTTTAATGATTTAAAGAATATAAAAACAAAACGAGATTTGTTATCTGTAGTGGCTACAATATTTGACCCTCTGGGTTTCCTAGCTCCTACAACAATAAAGTTAAAAATTATAATGCAAGATCTTTGGAGGGATAAGATTTCTTGGGATGAAGAAATCCCAGATTCCATACAACAGGTTTGGAATGAATTTTCATCTGAAATGCATTTATTAAAAGCGATTGAAATTCCTAGATACATGAATTTATTTGATCAAGCAGATGTTCAAATTCAACTGCACGGGTTTTGTGACGGCTCAAACAAAGCTTATGCTGCTGTTACCTATTTACGTGTTGTTACACCTGAAAAGGTATTTGTCAATTTGATTGCTGCTAAAACTAAAGTAAATCCAATAAAACCCCTGTAGCGGATTTAAATAAGACCCTACTGCAAACTTGGTCTTTTTACTTTTTATTAACAACAATCACGTTACGTAAAAAAACACAGACATATAATGACAGAACACACACTGAAAATAAAAGGGAGTATAGTTAAACAAGTAGGAAATGGCCTACGCGACCGCTTTCCATCGCCTTTCTCTTTTTTTTCTTGTTCCGCTTGAGCGGTTAACAATATGTTTTCGTATAGCACCCTAACATAATCCTCGTCATAATCCTCTGATTCTACAATTAGCTTTTTTAATTCCGCCCTCTTTTCATTTCCACGGCGTTCTATTTCTAACTCATCTACCAATTGCATTAAATTTTCTTTTAAACCCTTACCCAAAAATGACATTTTGATTTTGATATTGTTATTATTATTATTATTAAACAATAAAAAACCTCTTATTTAATGGTATACACAATACGCAATCAAACAAACAAAAGTAAACAACAACAAAAATTGTATATTACTGACTCACTCCCAACAATTTCCATAAAATTTCTTAAATTTTATTCCTAAAAAAAACTTTTTTTTTTATTACCAAAACAAAAAAAATATCTCTTACTATATATATATTTTTTTTCACATTTATATTAACTCCTAAATCAATCAAGATTTTGACTTACCCCATTTGACGACTTGTGGTTTTATAATCCAATACATCTTCTTCGGCCAATTTCCCACAAAACGCGAAAACTTTCTTCGGCTAATAGCCCACAAACGCGAAATCACTTTTTTCGGCTAACAGCCCACAAACGCGAAATCACATTTTTCGGCTAACAGCCCACAAACGCGAAATCACTTTTTTTTCCAGTTCACAGGTAATTCCTCTCAGGGAGCCAAGGCCAACGACCCCTCAGTTCCGTAGGAAATTTCCGTCTCACAGCAGCCGGAGAATCTTTGCGCTTTTCACATCAGCGACCCTTCCGACGAGATTCAATTCGTCGACGAAGCAATCTTTTCTATCCTTTCCAATTCTTAAACAGGAATCAGCATAGCAGTTTTCATGGTGTCCCTTTTTATTTCCTTAATAAATAGTCCAATCGCATGGCGCGATTTGTTTCTCGAAACAATGTTCAATTAAAAAAAATCAGGCCCGTGTGTGTCTGTCTGTCTGTCTATAATCCCAACTTCTGACGACCAATTCTGTAACGGATTTAAATAAGACCCTACTGCAAACTTGGTCTTTTTACTTTTTATTAACAACAATCACGTTACGTAAAAAACACAGACATATAATGACAGAACACACACTGAAAATAAAAGGGAGTATAGTTAAAGAAGTAGGAAATGGCCTACGCGACCGCTTTCCATCGCCTTTCTCGAGCATCTGCCCTTCTGGCTCCGTTCAACTCCAAAACTTTGGTCACATGACCACCTTAGCCCTCATTAGTTCATATTTACCGAAATGTCAGTCCTGGCACTTCTCTCTGAAATTTAGTATTTTATTTAACAGAGTTATAGCCATCTGGAGTCTTTCAGTGGATAAGTTCGATTTCAACCGAGGTGGCCAATTAGTAAATACTGTCTATGAAATGTTTGAGTGGCCATGTGTTGCATTTCAAAGAGGAGTCATCAAGACGTTACACCCCAAACATTGCCAAGGATTGAACTTTATTGAGCTCTTTTACTAGCAAAGTTATGTTCTGTCATTATCAAAACATTACCAATAAACTTTGACAATATTTATTTGTGGTCATATTTATAGATTGTTCTCAGTTGTCTAAAAGCACCACCTTTAAAGGGAAATCAGTTCGTACTCAATCGAGTATGTTAAATACAAGCATTAATGCCTTCCCATGAGTGAAATCATATTCCAGGTATTTTAAATCCGGCAGATGTAGCTTCTAGGGGAATTCCACCACGAAAGCTTCTTAATCATTCTCTGTGGTGGCATGGACCTCCATGGCTGCTGTCAAATGAGCAAATCCCAATACCTAAGTACACTGCTCCGACATCTGAGTTAAATCAGGTAATTGACTCTGTCAATAATGTAATTCAAGTAAGTGCACTTCCAGATTTTCTTCTTAAGTTTTCTAAATTCTCTAAGCCGTCAAGAGTCACAGCCTACTGTCTTAGATTTATCCAGAATGCTAGGCATAGTACATCGAAAAAATTTGGAAATCAAAGATCAGAAGAAATCTCTAATTCAATCCAATGTATCATAAAATTAGTGCAAAGTTTTGAATTCAACACAGAGCTTGAGTTGTTAAAGGAAAGAAAGCCCTTACCGAGCAAAAGTAAATTATTATCACTAAATATATTTTTAGATTCAAGTGATATCATTCGAGTAGGTGGTCGCTTGTCACTACATCAATCATTAAGGTTTGATTGAAAATATCCAATGCTACTCCCAAAGAATCACCTTGTTACTAAGCTATTAATGAAGCATGTACATGAGAAACATATGCACGCAGGTACACAGCTAGTACTTTCCATTATACATCAACATTATTGCTTTGTTAATGGTCGTTCTACTGTGCTACAAGAACTCAACAAGTGTGTGCTTTGCAAACGTTTAAAAACACAAGCTTGTCAACAAATGATGGGAGATCTTCCCGTTGACAGAATCACCCCAATTCGTCCATTTTCCAAGGTTGGTTTAGATTTTGCCGGTTCAATATTTGAGAAAAAATGAAATTCAAGATTTCCTTTCGAGCCAAAAAATCAATTGGCATTTCATTCCTCTATGTGCGCCTCACTTTGGTGGGCTATGGGAGGCAACTGTAAAGCTTACAAAAAATCATTTGTTAAAGGCATGTAAATCAAGTATTTTAAATTTTGAAGTATTATCCACTTTGCTGTGTCATATTGAAAGTTGTATAAATTCAAGACCTCTAACGCAGATGTCATCAGATCCATCAGATCCGCGCGCATTAACGCTGGGTCATTTCCTATCGGAGCACCGCTCCTTGATATTCCAGAAGCTTCTAATTCACGAGCTCTATCATTAAATGCTCGTTGGCGCCTGATTGAAAAGGCTAAGAATCAGTTTTGGTATAGATGGTCGCGAGAGTATTTTCAACATCTCCAACAGCGTCCTAAATGGACTACTCCAAGTGTTAATCTGCGAGAAGGAGACATGGTGATAATTCATGACCGATCCCTGCCCATGAGATGGAAAATGGGCCGCATTCTACAAACTTTCCCAGGACAGGACAATCGTGTTTGTTTCGTTTTGATAAAAACAGCCGACGGTGACATCAAACATTCCATTACAAAAGTGTCCCCTCTACTGCCGGGGGCGGAGGATGTTAAGTCTTGAGCAAATGACACTAGAGTTTTAGTATTGAATAAAGAAGATAGATGGCAGTACCAAACATTTGATCCTGACAAAACGAGACTATTTTTGACTTTAATTCATTATTATTTCTTACTATTTCTAATTCATCTGTATTTTTAAATTCCTAATATGTTTTTTCATATACATATTTTGCATTTACTCATCTGTGATTCATCTTTTTCGATTATATTCCTTATTCAGCAAATTTGACTGCGTGGCATGTTAGAACGAAATGTTTTGATTCTAAAAGATGTTTAAAAAAATTCTCAAATATAATTATTCTATAAAAAATCTCTAATATCCCAATTAATCTTCTTTATTTGTGTGAATAACTCATCATTAAAATCTATATAATCATCAAGCAAGTCTTAAAATAATTTTCAATAAATCCGTGATTACAAAAACAACATTCTGATACCAGAAAAGGTACAACGTGTGTTTGCAAGACGCCATCAAGAAGAATGTTCTTCAGGTAATACATCTCTTCTGATTATGATTAATAAAATCTCTATTAATTCATTTTAAAAATCTCTGCAGTAGGAACTTGTTGTCAGGCACATAAGTCAGATGTGTGTGTTTCAGAAATATAATAGAATGTAATAAGATTTTTTACAGTACTTTTTACTACATATTTTTTTAAATTCTAGATAGGTTTTATTATTATGTCAACATTTTAAGATAATCTGGTGTTAATTTTCCCACAGAATATTTAAATTTAAATTATAAATTACCGTTTTCTGAACTCTATATATTAAAACCTCTGCATAACGGATGCTTTGGGAGCGCGGAAAATGTCCGCAATTGGAAAAATCTCAGAGATTCAAAAACTGCTATGAAATGCTTAATGTTTGATTAATAGATTTTTAGATGTCCTAAAACCTTTATTATACACTGTAAAAAAAAATCTGTAACGTTAATAAACTTTTTCTAAGAAACTGGGATTCCAAGAACTTTTCATGTTACGGTAACATGAAAATTTCATGTAACCGACTCTGAAACTTGATTTTTTGCTGTTACCGTTACAGGAAAAGTTCTAGGAATCCCAGTTTCCTAGAAAAGGTTTAGTAACTTTACAGATTTTTTTTTTTTTACAGTCTACGATTAATCAGAACTTATAAATATTTTTTCAAGCAATAAAACGGAAATTAAATTGTGCATACCTTTTACCACTGGCTGTTGCATTCTTACGAAAAGAAACTCTTCCAAAAGTTTTATTTTGCTTAAAATTACATGTAATTTGTTTTTCAGTGTGAAATTTTAGTTCTGTTAGTTGTTTTAAACCATTTGAATCATGTTTTTTCTTATTAAAAAATAAAAAAGTGTTATTGCTTATATTTTGCCGTTTTATTGAAATTCTGGATATTGCAGGAAACATCTCCAGTTTCTGTATCAGTTTCATCATCACTAATAGAGAAAATAATAGAGAATTCATTAATAGGAAATTGCACTTTTTGTCTATTAAAAATTTCATTTTGCCTATTAATACCTCAAACTATCTGCGGGGGGGGGGGGGGAATTCAATGCTTCTGAAGGAAATGAAATGTCCCTTCCGGGCCACAGCTTAACCCTTCCAGGTCCGAATTTTTTTTTTCAGTTTTTAGAAAAATTTACTTTTATGTTAATAACATAAACACTAGCTATTCAAATAAATTAATTAGTGTTTAATACATAACTCATTGTCTAAAAGATAACGAATGTTGTTGTTTTGCGTGCTATTAAAGTAATATTCATATCACAACAGGCTAAGGAAGAATTTTCGGAGATGTTCAGAAAATATTATATTGCAATAATAGTTAACTTATATATCAACTTACTAATACTTTTTTGCGCTTTATTACGCATGCTTTTTTCAGGAAAGTAACATTTTTTTTAATATAAAGAGTGAAATATATGTTTAAAATAAAAGGAATAGCAAACGGCGCAAAGAGAGTTAAGCAAAAATAATATATTTTATTATTACAAAATGCATAAATATAAATGAAGTTATATAGTAAATGAATAGACATATATTAACATTACTACATGTAAATAGTAGCAAAAGTATTTCTTAAAATAAAAAAAATATTCCATTAAAAAACATGTACTATTAATAGTACTCCAGACCCGAAAGGGTTAAATTCAATACAGGATATCGGAGTGGTGATTTTCCACAGTCCACCCCCTGCATTTATCTGTGATCACAAAATTTGTGACACATACCCTGATAAATTTAGAAGCTTTTAACCCTTTCTTTCTTTTTATTTCTCATAAAAAATATTTTTTTCATCCTTTATCGCCGAAATTTCTTTACGCTATTCGGAATGTCAGTTGTTCAGAGGTTAAACATACAAAAATGTAAGTTTTGGGAATGGGGATTGGAAAACTGTCCGTTAAATAGAAGTGCCCGCTATTTGGGAGGGCGCGTTATGGAGGTTTCGCTGTAAAAGGAAATTTAAGTAGGAAAAATAAATTGTTGCTACACAGATTAAGCTCATAAAGCACATTTTAATCTCCACAATCAGAAGTTTAAAATACCCTCTTAGCATGCAATATATTTAAAATGTTTAAAATTTAATTCATAAATTATTATTTTCTAAACCATAAAGTTAGAAATTCAAGCATGGAAAGTAAATTATTATAATATATTTTATTCTGATAAAGAATGATTTAATTTTCAGTCTAAAGTTTAATATAATCTTACATTGCCTGTATAACATTGAAAATTAATCCATAAACTATTCAAAAGTATAAAAGAACGGATGTTTAAATTTTCTGTCAAAAGTTCAACATAATCCAATATTACCTATTATACAGAATATTTAAATTAATCCACAAATTATTCTTTTCTGATCTCGGTAATTGGAAATTTTAGTATATGACGGTATGACGTCATGCAGTCGCATCACGTTGTTTCAATCATATTTAAAAGATTATGATAATGTATTCCATCTATGTGCATTGCGACATGTACTTTATCTTTGGTCAGTGTAATGGCAATACCGATGTTCATGTTCCCAATAAAGCCTTTTTAGGTGCGTTCTTAATTATGTAAATACGTAGCACCTATAGTTGTCGTTCAGTCCGTCCGTCCGCATATAACAAAGCAAAAACTACCCAACCGAATCATTTGAAATTTAAAATATATAATTATCACATAATTTTGTCGAGTTATTTGAAATTTTATGAAAATTAGATGCATAGATCAATTGCAGGGACAATCAGAAGTATTCCGTTACATTACGGTCAATGGGGAAAATTTTTTGCATTGCATGCAAATGCATTTTAATGGTGTTCTTTCGAATATAGTAGAATACATGAACCTATGAAGTATATATATATATATATATATATATATATATATATATTATAATATACATTCTGTACAATCTGTGATGCAAAGAATATTTATTATTAAATTACAGGGCCATTCAAAAGTATTCCACTACATATTGCTATACGGGAAAACATTGTTTGGGTCGTGTGTTAATTATATTAAACTATTTCATATTTTATGAATATGAAATACATTGCTGAGATGTAATAAAAGTTTCTTCATGTATACTTACAGGAACAGAAACAAGATTTCGACCACTAATACTACATCTGAAGTACTGTCTATTATAACAGCAAGATCTGAATATTTTTTAACTTCGTTATCGTACGAACGCACCTCATTTGCTACGCTTCACGTGCAATTTCCAACTTGTTTTCCTTGCAGTGGATATGAAGTTATACTGTTTTTCGCATCTTTCTTAAAAACTATGGCTCGTGCAGTTATGGTTCTTTCTGCCCTTTTTAATTCAAGATAAAAATCTTTCTGTGCAGTGTTTACGCTGTCTTGATGGTACATCCTGAATGTACTGGGTGCGTCATAAATTCGTGCAAGCTTTAAAAATCCATAATAAAAGAAGTAATGCTCGGAAATTTTTTCGGTTTGTTCGAGTATGATCAGACGGATTGTGGATTTTTTCCCATATGTAATAAAAAATGATTCCAAGAGTAACCGATAGAGGGCGCTTACATCTCATACTGAGCCGTCTTATGCAAAGTAGGCTAGCAATAAAACATCTGGATGGAAATTGATTCGTCATTCGTTGTCAGCAGCTTGCTATCGTTCCCAGATTGAGCGCTGGTGGTTAAACTTTTCTACAAGAATGATGAATCCACAATTGATGCATTGCCAGAGTTTGAATGGAGGAAGGACTTATGACGCAAAACAGCCCTATTTCATTGAATGGGATACTTAATTTAGTACGACGTTTTGAGGAAATGGGGAGTTTCGAGGATCGTCTGCGTAGTAGCAGACCATTTTTCAGTGCGGATCATAAAACGTCTCAGTATGGCGCGTGAACGCCCTCTATCGGTTATTTTTAGAACCATTTTTTATTATATATGGAAAAAAATTCAAAATCCGTCTGATCATACTCGGGCAAACCGAAAATGTTTCCGAGCATTGCTTCTTCTATTATGGATTTTTGAAGTTTTTCTAATTTATGGCGCACCCGGTATATTTTTACTTTCGATTATATAAGATAAGGAAAGTGTTTATGCATAAATTATGTGTGTGTTTATTTATTGTAAAAGTTTTGTCGGAAGTACCGTGTTCATTCATATACGTATACACCAGTAGCGGCTCATCCGGCAAAGCTGCATCACACCAATTTATTCACACCACTAAAATTGTATGGTTATTTCTGTTTTCTTTAATCAACAAATTTTGTCGAATAAATAATATAAAAGATTCTGTTAAATTTTAGTGGTAAGAAATATCTGATGCAGCACTCCCTGACGAGCCGCTGCTGGTGTATACGTATATGAATGAACACGGTACTTCCGACAGAACTTTTTGGAGAATATATTACAGACCATTGTCGCAAGAGTTGTATGCATTTCTGTTAAATTCGTTGAAGAGATAAGGTATATAATATATTTTTAAACCATTTGTACTGATTCTACTGCTGATATTACCAAGGACATGTGATAGAGTATAGATCCACTGTCGCAAAATCTGTACACATTTTTATACAAATTTACAAACGGATTAAATATTTATTCCTTTTTTTTCACTATTTTGTATCAGTTATACAGGGAAAATTACCAAAAACAAAGCAACAGAGAAATGCACCATTGAAAGAAGAACTGTATTAATTAGTACTTCTAATGTTGACGCTAAGCCATCTTAGCAGGCCGCAGTGTTCTTTATATTTTTCAAAGCTCCAAGCGGCCTTTTATCAGTTTCTAAGCGCCCCATGGCAATTCAATTGATTCCTGAAAAACATCACAAATTCAAGGGTATTGCAATTTTCATAGCAATCACGCATGCGCAGTTAAAAATTATTTAGTGAACCTGCTCATTTTTCATACAATTTTTATTATTTTTCGATTTTGATTACTGGGTATCTATTGTTTGCAATGATGTTTTTCATATTGACTGAAAAGAACATTTTTTTTAATATTAAGAACCATGAAAATTATAAGCAAAAAACTTGGCAAAATTTGAGAGTGTATTTTTTTTTTTTTTTAAACCTTATTTTCTCCACAAGTATACATGCTGTTCTCATAAAAATGAACACAGTTTATTATAATAACTCACTTAATTATAATCAACAATTTGAACGAGTTTGCTACATTAGTTTGACTGGGTTATCCAAAAGGTATTCTTTTTTTTTCATCTTGCTGACGGTCCCCCTATGGAGTTTTGGGAAAAAAAAATAAATCACGGTAACATATGACCTGTACTTTTGTGTTTGCACACCTGAAATTTCAGGATGATTCCTCATGCATGTATCTAGATATTTTAAAAAATGTCAAAAGTCGTACTTGGCAGATCACCTTTCAGCATATAGTGTATCTGTATAATATTAAAGCTAAAATACTACTTTTCAGATTCCTATAAGAATTCAAGTATAAATTGTAATTTATTAATACACGTTTTACTGTGATAAAAGAAAATTTAATTTCCTGTTAAACTTCTGAAACAACCTCTTTTTTACTTGTTATAAATTGAAAAAAAAAAAAAACGACGAGTTTGCTTTTAAAATCTTTTTTCCGTTATTATTAGAAGAAAAAAGGATTTTAAAAAATATATATTTACTCAATATAAAAAGAAATATTTGAAAAAATACATTTGCTCAATGTATAACAAATATTTTAAATATATTTACACAACTATTGCAACGATTCAAAAAAGGTCTTTATTTATATATATATGAATATAAAAAAAAATAGATATCAAGATTTCATATATTTTCATACACTTTTACAAAATAACAAGAAAAAGTTAAAAACCCAACAAAGAAATTTTTTTTTCATAATATTTTTTATTTAAGTTTTAATGCTTTTCACGTATGTTTACATCAGCAATTCACTTACAATGTCTTGTTTGCAACATTTTTTACTACATTCATAGGGAAATATTATGGCAAAAATTTATCTTTCTAGATATTTGTAAACAAGTTGAGTTTCCATTTAAATAACCATAAGCACATAAAAAAGTACATTTGTATAACGGAGGGAAAAAAATAACAGGGCATGATACGATACTAAAGAGAAAACAGAATTTATTTTTCAAAGAAAAATGTATCACTTTTTAAAGGACAAAACAAACTAAAAAAAATGCATAAAATCATTCACGTTTGAAAGGAGAAAAATTTTGTCTCTCAAAAATATCAGATATGTTTTCCTGTTTTCTTATATCAAATGACATGCATACAGAGTAGGCAAAACTGAAATAACATTTCTCAAGATAGCATCACAGATTGTATAAAAAATTCATACAGATAGTGTGGAATTTTTGGCATTTCAAATAAAAGAATGAATCGGATAAAAGCTAGAACGTCAGGAAACACACTTGGGGAACTGAGATAGAGAGGCGGCTATCCGAAGATCTTGAGGTCGTTGGTTCAATTTCCGATTTAAGGCTAGAATTTTTGACAACTGGCGCCCTAAAGGTGACGTAACCAGTGCCGTGTTTAGGTATGCCGTTAAATAAATAAATGGAAAGAAATTATTAAAGCAAACATGATACATAGGGAAATTGCAAATGATATGCGATTATATAAACTGGTGGATTTAGTGAGAAAGAGAAATTGCAATTCAGAAGGCAATTTATCTATCCAAATCTTTGTGCTTGTGATTTGGATTGTTTTCCGTACAATATGAAATTTAAAGGAATATGAAAAAGAAGTGATACAATTTAAATAAATTATATTTTCTTAACCCCCTTAGAGACCAGCTTCTCAGATACGAATTTTATTTGTTTCGTGCTACTTTTTAAAAATAATTTTATTGATTTATTTAATTATTGAAATTGCCTTGTTAAACAAGGTATATATTACTTTTTTTAAACTACTGGTAAAAGGAACATTTTCTGTATGCACATTTTGAATATGTTTACATGCACACGTGGTTCCGAACTTGTTAAGAAGCAGATAGGATGGAATTATAAAATTATAGAAGGTCGCATAGAAAATTTGCAAATGGAGTAAGTGCTGTTACACAATTTTCTGCTTTATATAAAGTAAAAAGACAATAGAGAGGAGTATGTCCGTCAACAAAAAAATAAACTTATAGAAGGAAGGAAAGGTAGGTATTTAAATTTTTTGAACATTATTTTCTTATTTATGAATTTGCTTGGTATTTCTACATGTTTCTTAAGAGATAAAGTAGATGTCTCGTCATCTGATTAAGGTTCTAAATTACGAAATCAACTTGAGTAGCCATTTGCGGTACAAACAACAGGATGTTACGTTAAGCCACCGGCAAAACAAAGTATGCTCAAACGAGAAGCAAGTACTGCAGATATGATGACGTGCGAAGCAAAGTATCCGGTTTACTGTCGCTACGTGGCGATTATGCCGCCCCGATACCAGTATCTAACCCGTTAAGCTGTGGTAACTCGGCAGGTAGGAGGGGGGGGGGGGCTGCTCATCGGTTAGGAAAAAGAAAAAGATATAAAGCAGCTGTGTATTTCAACAGTCTGTATTACAGAGAATTGTAACATATTGGATCGGGAATGAATGTTTTTCAAACGTTTTATTCATCTTGATTTAAATTACTTATTTATATAGCTCATCTTGATTTAAATTGCTTATTTAAATAGTTAATCTTGATTTAAATTGCTTAAAAACAACTTGTTCACTCGATTTATTTCAACTCTTTATGAAAAGCTGATTTACAAATCGTAAGATGAGTTAATTTTGGCTCAAATTGAGTTATTTTACTGCTGAGGTTTTAAGCGAGTAAGATAAGGTTGAGATGGTTTTAAGAGAGAGTCACGTGATTGAATAGCTCAAATCACATGGCAGTTTTAAATATAGGGCTAACTGCTTCGCATTGAAGATGTCTATAGACTATTTTTTCTCAAAATTATTTATAATAAATGTAATACAATATAAAAAAAATACCTAAAAATCGTTAAATAATTCTATTTTTGAAAGAAACCTTCTAAAATGTACACACTGGGAGTTATCGACATTCAGTACTTCATTCCTAACGTAGGCAAATCGTTTAAAAACAGAATTCAATCGGTTCTGATTTTTATTGTTCTGAAAATTATTGTGAACATAGTCACTTTGTTCGCTTGCGGAGAATGAAATAGGAAAAGACCTTGGACATCTTTTGTCTGAGTCAACCAATCAAATCTGGCTTTAGTTATAAATGAGAAGTTTTAGACAACTCAACATCATTTTGTTCTTATTCATGTATGAAATAGCAAAATAGAGAGTTATATGGCTGTTGCTGGCTTGCTTTAAAATGTCGCGGCGGCAAAAATGATTCCCAATAATGATTCTGAACGATTTTTGATCGATTGATAATCGTATTAATTAATCCTTCACTCCAAGATTTTTTCTATTTTTATGAAAAAATTATTTAAAATCTGTATATCGTCTATTAATGGAAAAAATAGTAAAAAAAATAATTTTTTTAGCTAAAAATTGATATTTTATGGCGTGTACACTATGCACACAATCAGGGTTTTTAAATATTGTGTTGCTATATTTTACAATTAAATGGGCTTAAATTAACTAATTTTATCCGCTCAACACTCTGAAACTTTCTTTATGTTAATATTTTTAAGTAGGTTATGGTTCACCTTGGAAACCATGGTGACACGCCACTATAGGCGCGTTGTCTTTAAAACTTTGTCAAATCGTTTGGCAACAGTAATAATAGTTTGTTTTCGTTTGGTTTGTTGATATTAGAACGTCGAATGTTTTTTATGGTAAAAACCTCTCTTTTGTTAGCTATTTCGACAGTTAAATATTATTGTTAGTAATAATTTTATTACTTTAGCGATATAAAAAGATAATGCATATTATACAATGTAATTCGAGTGGTATTTGTCCACATTTTATTAGAAATATTTTTACCAACTGACTATGGTGTCAGTGTTGATTCAAGATTGTACATAATGTATATAAAGGGATGTTTTTATTATTTGACTTTTTTTTGCCTTTATATTACAATTCATCAAACTATACAGTCCATAATTCGACAAGCATCCAATAAAAATGAATTTTGCCTTAATAGTTTGATCGAATTTTCTTTTGTTTCCGAAGAACAAATTCTAATCTTTTGTCAAATGCAACTATCTGACATGGACAAAATAAGTGTTATTCCATTCTTTGAACTGTTTTTGATCGGTTAGAGCGAACATATTGATGAAATTCATGGCACATAATGCGAATTATAGCGTTTTTAGGTATGTGCCAGATGTGACACACGCTGCAGTGAAGGGTTAAAACAATTAATTTGATTATATACGTGTTCTGAATGGTAATGGATTGCTTTCTATTGATTGTATACAACATTAAAATACCAAATATTTGTTATGCATTTTTGTTTTCTATACGATTATTGGGCTATTGAATAGTCTCTATTTAGATAAATAATTTTTATGTGCTCACCAGTTTTGTGTAGAAAACAAACAAACAAGCAAAAAATATATATTTTAAATATTTAAATAATTTATTTTTTAAAGAATTGATTCAAATTTATCTAAATAGCTCGCTTATTCTAAAAATGGCTTAAGTTTGTGCTTCTTCAATTTAACATACACTGTTAAAAATAAAGGTGGCAAACCAGTTGCATTTGGCGCCCAGGGGTTACCATTTGGTAACTATACCATAAAAGGTACCATAAAAGGTGTTATCATTTAACACCCGCTGGCTTGAAAATGTATTTGGGGTGCCGTTTGATACCGCACTGGGTGATTCAGGCTAATTAGGCTGCTGCGCAATGCATACCTTTGGAAGATTTTCACCCCTTAAGAGCCCACAATAGTCACAGAAAAATAACTCAAAAAGACCCGGATGACCATGTAAAGTCTATGGGAGCGTTCTTTTCTAATATCTCGCTCAAATTTTAATATTTTTGCATGATTTTTTTTGCACAAGATAGCTGAGGGCAATCCACAACCGGGATAGTTTTTACTTTTTCAATTTTTGTTTCAGATTTTCTTTAAAAAATTACTTTAACTTTCGAAACCGGTTTAAACCGGTTCTGAAACTGAAACTATCGTAATATAAAAAATATATAACCAAAATCGAAAAAGTAAAAACTAGCCCGGTTGTGGATTGCCCTCAGCTATCTTGTGCAAAAAAATCATGCAAAAATATTAAAATTTGAGCGAGATATTAGAAAAGAACGCTCCCATAGACTTTACATGGTCATCCGGGTCGTTTTGTGTACTTTTTCTGTGACTATTGTGGGCTCTTAATCATTTGCACATGCTCTGTGACTTGTGTATTTACACTTCAACTCGCTGTCACTGGAGCATCAAAACAACAATTTCTCCCTACGAAGACTATTACCGCCCAATTTCGTCTAGAACTTCGGATGGCTAACTTTTGGTGAGCTTTTTATATAAAGTAATCTTTGAATTTCAGGACATTTGAACATTTCAGGGAGACTTTGAAAGTGAGCTCGACGGCCGAAAGGTTAGGGCTTTGAGCTCCAACCAGACGTTGTGGGTTCGAATCCTTCGCGGTCCAAAAGGTGTTTTATAATTTCTTTTTAATATTTGGCACTCTGGATTAAGGGTGCCATCTTTTCACCCTAATTAAGGGTGCTATTCTGGCTCCCATAGGGTTGTCACCAGTGAGACAAGCCTTTCACCCCTAAAAGGTGCAATGTGTCACCTGCAGTTTTAACAGTTTAGTTTCTTACCATATGATTCGGTAAGATCACGCGTTTAATTTTTGATAATAGCACGATGAAATGCTTTGAGGCGATCACACTTACTCAGTTGTTACACTGGATTTTCATTTGATACATTTCTATAGCCCTTAAGATGCTATAATTATTATCATTTGTTTTCTCACTGTTATATTTAATTTTGAAATTGATTTTTCAAAACAAACATGCTTAAAATTCTTGGCAACGGCGGGTACTTTAGCTAGTACACACAAAAATAGCTGAAAAAGTTTATCGGAATTTCTTTATGATAAAATTATAAATTTTTAACTGCGATGAATTAAACTTTGATGTGAAAATAAAAGCTACGTATTTCCTAAGGGAAAAGATCTCCATTACCAAAATAGGTTTTTTTTTCTTATGATTACATGTAAATAAACTTTCCCCAAATAAAATAAATTGCCGCTCAATCCATTAACATTGAAAAAGGAAATAATCGCTTTATTTAAACGGAATTTTTTAGAATAATTTTATTTTTAAATAATATTCTCAGTATTTTTTAACGGTGATTTCTCTGAAAAGAGAATTCCGATAAAATTCATCGAAGTATCGATTTTTAAAGTATAAGACTGCTGAAAAGAAGTTTATGGAAATATCGATTAATTTTTCACTACCTTGTGCAGTCAGGTATCTCATAATAATATTCATAAGAGGTAAAAGAGGAATTCTAATATGAGAGACAACAAACAGATTTAAATAATTCCCTTTCAGTCTTATGTGTTAGCTTGAAAAGATTATGTAATTAATGCTAAGAACAAGTTTTAAATTTATATTTCACAATTAAGAAGATGAAATGAATAAGCATTTCAAAATCAAAGCCCCTTTTTAAATGTATGCTTAAATAAAGATTTGAACATCAGATAATACGAATAAAATTTAAAATAAACTTTTTATTTTAAAACTAAGTATTTTAATGAAACTAATTTTAAAATAAGTTTTTTAAAATACACTTTTTTATAACCCATCATACGTAGTATAGTGTATGTCTTGCAATCATTTGGAAAAATGGAAAACTTTTTTTTTTTTTTTTTTTTTGGCGGATTTACTTATTTTAGAATTGATAGAATCTTGAAAACACATTTTCAGGAAAAAATCTGACTTTCTGTCTGTCTATCTGTCAGTCTGCCTGTGCTTGTAAACTCACTATATCTTGAACAAATTGAAACAGACACATGAAATTTGATGTGTACTTAGTATTTAATATTGTAAAGAAGCCGATTGAATATCAGTAATCTCGATTATCGAGAACTGTTTTTTTTTTTTTCGGGCTCACGAAATGTTCGTTCTGATGAAAGATATATAAAATTTTTGAAAGTTTTTATTTCAAGAAATGAATGTAAAAGACAAAGAAAAAACATAAATTTTGCATAAAGAATGAAATCAATCGGATAATTAGTTACCGAACTATATGCAATCCTATTTTCCACACTTTCATATTTTTTACTACCCTGTATTTCATTCAAATTTCAATTCAAATGTATAATTTAATTGGAAATGAGACGCTTAATCAGATCAGATGCTGTAAACTGTTAGTTAATTTGATTATCATTTCATACATTTTTATATTGGATTTTCATTTGATTCATGTCTATAACATTTTAAATGCTTTTTTATAATTTTTTTCTACTGTACATTCAATTTTGAAACTGATTTTTCAAAACACATTATTAAAATTCTGGGAAACGCCAGGTAATTTACCTATTGCATAGTAAAAAAGTGCGAAATTTTTATGGTAATTTCTTTTTAATAAAATTATAGATTTATAACTGCGGTAAAATTTAACTTTGCTGTGCAAGTAAAAGCAACGTATTCCCAAAAGGAAAAGATCTCCGTAACCAAAATAAATTTTTTTTCTCCTTAAAATTATATGTAAATAAACTTTCCTCAAATAAAATAAATTGACACTCAATCCATGAACATTGAAAAAGGAAATAATCGCTTTACTTAAACAGATTTTTATCGAATAATTTTATTTTTAAATCATCTTCTCAGTATTTTTTAACAGTGACTTCTTTCAAAAGAGAATTCCGATAAAATTCTCCGAAGTATCGATTTTTAAATTATGATACTGTTGAAAAAAAAAAGTTCATAGAAATAGCGATTGATTTTTCATTACTTTGTGCAACCAGGTATCTCAGAATAATATTTATAATATGTAAAAGTAAAATTCTGAAATGCCAGAAAACAAACATATTTAAATAATTCCTTTTAATTCAGCTTAATGTATTAGTTTGAAATGTTCACATTATTAATGCTTAGAATAGTTTTAAATTTGAGTGTTACATTTTGGTAGTCGTTAAATTTCTAAGTCTTGCAAAATTAGGAAGATAAAATGAATTAGCATTTCAAAGACAAAGCCTTTCTTCTAGTGCCAATTTTAATAAGGGTTTGAACATCAAATAATTCGTATAAAAGTTAAGAATACTTTTTTAAAATACACAATTTTTTATCTATCATGCGTATAGTCTTGCAATCGTTTTGAAGATGGAAAAGAAAATCTCGAGGGATTTACTTGTTTTTGAATCTGTAGATTCAGAAAATCCCTTAAAAAAAGGGAAAAAGAAAAAAAAATCAGTCCGGCTGCCTGAGTATCTGTCTGTCTGTCTGTTTCTGTAAAAGCTATATCTCCTGAACAAATTGAGATAGAGACTTGGATATGTACTTAGTATTTAATAATGGAAAAAGGCCTATTGCATATCAATAATTTCGATTATCCAGAACTATTCTTTTCGGACTCAAGACATATTTGTTCTGATGAAAGGTACATAAAATTTTTTGAAAGTTTTTATTTTAAGGAATGAATGTAAAAGGCAGAAAAAACATAAATTTTGCTTAAAAAATGAAGTCGATCGGATAATTAGTTGCCGAACTCTTTGCAATTCTACCTCCTATTTTTTACGAACATGTATTTCATTCAAATTTCAATTCAAATGTATATTTTAATTGGAAATGAGACTCTTAATACGATGTTGTAAAGTGTTACTTAATATGATTATAATTTCATACATTTTTATATTGGATGTTCATTTGATTCACGTTTATAACGCTTTGAATGCTTTTTTTTAATTATTATTTTCTACTGTATATTTAATTTATAAATTGATTTTTCAAAACACATTATTAAAATTCTGAGCAATGCCGGATACCTTAGCTTGTATTTAGTCAGCTGGAAAATTTTATCACAATTTCTTTTTAAAAAAATTATAGATTTTTAACTGCGGTAAAATTTAACTTTGGTGTATAAGTAAAAGCTACGGTATTTCCAAAGAAAAAAGATCTCCGTAGCCAAAATAATTTTTTTTCCTATGTTTATTTGAAAATGAATGTCTCACAAATAAAATAAATTGCTGCTCAATCCATGAACATTAAGGAAGTAATCGTTTTACTTAAAAAGTATTTTAGAATATTTTATTTTAAAATCATATTCTCTGTATTTTTTAACCGTGATTTCTCTGAAAGAAAATTCCGATAAAATTCACCAAAGCATCGATTTTTAAATTATGAGATTGTTGAAAAGAAATTCATAAAAACATCAATTAATTTTTCATTACTTTGTGCCTCCAGGTATTTCATAATAATATTCATAAGAGGTAAAAGAAGTAATTCTGAAGTGCCAGAAAACAAACATATTTAAATAATTCCCTTTCAGCTTAATGTGTTAACTTGAAAAGTTCATGTTATAAATGCTTAGAGTTGTTTTAAATTTGATTGTTACATTTTGGTACATTTTTAAATTTCTAAAGCTTGAAAAATTTGGAAAATGAAATGAATTCGCATTTTAAAGACAAAGCCCTTCTGCAAAAGTACGTTTTTATAAGGGTTTGAGCATCAAATGATACGTATAAAAGTTAAAAATAGCTTTTTAAAATGGACTTTTTTTAAAAATCTATCATACATAGTATAGGGTAAGTCTTGCAATCGTTTTGAAAATGGAATAGAAAATTTTGACGGATTAACTTGTTTCAGAATCTGTAGATTCTGAAAAAAAAAAAAAAAAAAAAAAAAAAAAAAACACACAAAAAAAGTCTGTTTGAGTATCCGTCTGTCTGTGTCTGTAAAAGCTCTATCTCTTGAACAAATTGAGACTTGAAATTTGGTGTGTACTTAGTATGTAATAATGGAAAGAAATCTATTGAATATCAGTAACCTCGGTTATCCAAAACTGTTTTTTTCGGACTCAAAACACATTCGTTCTGATGAAAGGTACATAATTTTTTTTAAAGTTCTTATTTTAATGAATAAATGTAAAAGAACAGAAACAGCAGAAATTTTGCATAAAAAATGAAGTCAATCGGATAATTAGTTGCCGAGATATTTGTAATTCTAAGGGAAAAGATTTCCGTAACCAAAATAGTTTTTTTCTCTATGATTATATGTAAATAAACTTCTCTTACATAAAATAGATTGCCGCTCAATCCAATAACATTGAAAAAAGAAATAATCGTTTTACTAAAACAGATATGTAGGACCCATTCCCAAGGCTACGGCAGTGAACTTTTTATTGCTGAGTAATCATCTGGAGGCTCGTGATGAGAATCCTAGCATCGCAACTAACGGTAAATTGTGATGGTGTAAATAGTTTTTTTTTTTTTTTTTTAGAAGAGGACAGATGCTAGCGGAAATCAGCGGAGAACAGACGGTTCTGTGGCTGTCCGCATATCTTGGAGCGAAACCCAGGTCAGACGGGCCTGTGGTAAACGGAATAACGGCAAGCTATTTCGGATTTAAGCAAGCTTGGATAGGCAGACGGCCTGTTGCAGTTCGTTTTCTTATGTTGCACCTCCATCAAAATGTACATAATTGTGTTCCAGTCTATATATGTGTGTGTATTTAATCTAGAACATTAAAAAAACCAAGATTTTCTCCAAAAAATCACCTGGGCCATCATTTTGAACCCTAGACGCCGCTCCAAAGCAATTCAACTCTTTTACTACAGATATATAATTTTTTTGAAATAATTTTATTTTTGAATCATATTTTCAGTTTTTTTTTAACGGTGATTTCTCTCCAGAGAAAATTTCGATAAAATTCACCAAAGTATCAATTTTTAAATTATAAGACTGCTGAAAAAAAGTTCATAGAAAAATCGATTATTTGTTCATTATTTTGTGCAGCCAGGTATCTCATAATAATATTCATAAGAGGTAAAATAGGTAAATGCTAGACAACAAACTAATTCCCTTTTAGCCTTATGAGCTAACTAGAAAATTTCATATTATTAATGCTTAGAGTAGTTTTAAATTTGAGCGATACATTTTGTTACGTCTTTAAATTTCTAAAGCTTGCAAAATCAGGAAGATGAAATGAATTAGCATTTCAAAGTCAAAGCCCATTTTAAAATGCATGCTTAAATAAAGGTTTGGACATCAGATAATGCATATAAAAGTTAACGATAGTTTTTAAAATATACTTTTTACTTAGCCATCATACGTACTCTAGGATAAATCTTGAAATCGTTTTGAAAAATCGAAAAAAAATTCGACGGATTTACTTGTTTCAGAATCAGTAAATTCGGAAAAACACATTTTTAGAAGAAAAATTCCATCCGTCTGTCTGTCAAAATCTCTAAACGGTTTATCTCCTGAACAAATTGAGATAAAGACTTGAAATTTGATGTGTATTTAGTATGTAATAATGGAAAGAAGCCTACTGAACAACAGTAATTCCAATTATCCAAAACTGTTTTTTTTTTTTTTTTTTTTTTTTTTTTTTGTTTTACTGAAGACAGATTTGTTCTGATGAAAGGTACATAAAAATTTTCGGAAGATTTTATTGAATGAATATAAAATAAAGAATGAAATTTGATGAAAAAATGAAATTGATCGGATAGTTAGTTGTCGAGATATTTGTAATTCTATTTCCCAATTCTTCTATTTTTCACGACCCTGTATTTCATTCAAATTTCCCTTCAAATATATATTTTAATTTCCGTTTTAATCTGTTGCTCTAAACTGTTAGTTAATATTATTATTATTTCACAAATTTTGTATTGGGTTTTTATTTGATTCATATCTATAACACTTTGAATGCTTTTTTTTTATCATTTTTTTTCTATTGTACATTAAATTTTAAAATTGAATTTTCAGAACAAAAATTCTAAGCAATGACGGGTATTTTAGCTAGAACTTACAAAACATTTCAAAAATTTTATCGCAATTTCTTTTAAATAAAATTATGGATTTTTAATTCCGGTAAAATTTAACATTGCTGTGCAAGTAAAAGCTATTATTCCCAAAGAGAAATGAAATCTCCGTTACCAAAATAATTATTTTTTGTCTTATGATTACATATAAATAAACTTACCCCAAACAAAATAAATATCCGCTCAATCCATTAACATTGAAAAAGAAAATAATCGTTTTACTCAAACAGAATTTTTTAGAATAATTTTATTTTTAAATTATATTCTCATTATTTTTTAACGGTGATTTCTTTTAAAAGAGAATTCCGATAAAATTCACCGGAGTATCGATTTTTAAATTATGAAACGATTGAAAAGAATTTCATGGAAATATCGATTCATTTTTCATTACTTTGTGCAGCCAGGTATCTCATAATAATATTCATAAGAGGTAAAAGCGGTAATTCTAAAATGGCAGACAGTAAACAGATTTAAATAATTCCCTTTCAGTCTTATATGTTAGTTTGAAAAGTTCATGTTACTAATGCTTAGAGTAGTTTTAAATTTGAGTGTTATACTTTGTTACGTCTTTAAATTTCTAAGTCTCGCAAAATTAGGAAGATAAAATGAATTAGCATTTCAAAGACAAAGCCCTTCTTCAAATGTACGTTTTAATAAGGGGTTGAACATCAAATGATGAGTATAAAAGTTAAAAATAGTTTTTTAAAATACTTTTTTTTACCTGTCATACTCAGTATAGGGTAAGTCTTGCAATCGTTTGAAAATGAAAAAGAAATTTTTGACGGATTTATTTGTTTCAGAATCTGTAACTTCTGAGAAACACACACGCACACACACACAAAAATAGATAAATAAATAATAATAAAAAAATCAGTCCGTCTGTCTGAGTATCTGTCTGTCTATCTGTCTGTCTATCTGTCTGTGTCTGTAAAAGCTGTATCTCCTGAACAAACTGAGATAGAGACTTGAATGTGTAATTAGTATATAATAATGGAAAAAAGCCTATTGAATGTCAATAATTTCGATTATCCAGAACTATTCTTTTCGGACTCAAGAAATATACATTCTGATGAAAGGTACATAAAATTTTTCGAAAGTTTTTATTTGAAGAAATGAATGAAAAAGGCACAAGAAAAACATAAATTTTGCATAAAAAATGAAGTCGATGGGATAATTAGTTGCCGATATATTTGAAATTTTATTTTCTACAATCTTCAATATTTCACGATTCTGTATTTCATTAAAATTTCAATTGAAACATATTTTATAATTGGAAATGAGACAATCTAATGGTTCAAATTTTTAGTTAATATTATCATTTCTTACATTTTTTATTGAGTTTTCGTTTGACTCATGTCTATAACACTATAAATGCTTTTTTAATCATTTTTTTTCTACTGTATATTTAATTTTGAAATTGATTTTTCAAAACAAACATTCTAAAAATTCCGAGCAATGCCAGATACTTTAGCTAGTACTCATTAAAGCAGTTTATTATAACATTTTATCGTAATTTCTTTTTGATAAAATCATAGATTTTTAACAGTGGTAAAATTTTATTTTGTTCAGCAAGTAAAAAATATTATTCCCTAAGGGAAAAAATATCCGTGCAGAAATAGTTTTTTTCTTCTTATGATTACATGTAAATAAACTTCTCTCAAATAAAATAAATTGCCACTCAATCCATGAGCATTGAAAAAGGAAATAATCGTTTTACTTAAACAGAATATTTTAGAGTAATCTTATTTTTAAATTATATTCTTAGTGTTTTTTAACGGTGATTTATCTCGAAAGAGAATTCAGATAAAATTCACCGAAGTATCGATTTTTAAATTATGAGAAATTGAAAAGAAGTTCATAGAAAAATCGATTAATTTTTCATTACTTTGTGCAGCCAGGTATCTCATAATAATATTCATAAGAAGTAAAAGAGGTAATTCTGAAGTGCCAGACAACAAACAGATTTAAATAATTCCCTTTCAGCCTCATGGGTTAGCTTGAAAAGTTCATGTTATTAATTCTTAAACTAGTTTTAAATTTGAATATTACATTTATGTACGGCTTTAAATTTCTAAAGCTTGCAAAAATAGGAAGATGAAATGAATTAGCATTTCAAAGTCAAAGCCCCTTTCAAAATGAATGCTTAAATGAAGATTTGAACATCAGCTACTATGTGTAAAAGTTAAAAGTAGATTTTTAAAATACACTTTTTACTTACCCATCATATATAGTATAGGATAAATCTTACAAACGCTTAAAAAATTGTTTTTTTTTTTTTTTTTTTTTTTTTTTTTTTGACAGATTTACTTGTTTCAGAATCTGCAGATTCCGAAAAACACATTTTTAGAAAAAAAAATTACAGTCCGTTTGTCTGTTTATCCGTCTGTTTATTGTTTGTGCGATAAAACGCTCCATCGACTGAACAAATTCAGATAGAAACTTGAAATTGGATGTGTACTTTGTATGTAAAAATGGAAAGAAGCCTATTGAATATCAGTAAATTTGATTATTCAAAACTATTTTTTAAATTCGATTATACAGAAATGTGTTCTTTTTTTTTCAGACTCTCGAAATATTTGTTCTGATGAAAGGTATATAAAATTTTTCTAAAGTTTTTAGTTTAGGGAATGAATGTAAAAGACAGAAAAAAAACATAATTTTTGCATAAATAATGAAGTTGATCGAATAATTAGTTGCGGAATTATTTGTAATTCTACTTTTTACTACCCAGTTTTTCATTCAAATTTAAATTCAAATGTATATTTTAATTGGAAGTGAGATGCTTAATCGATGCTGTAAACTGTTATTTAATATGATTATTGTCGAATAGAATGGACTGTAGTCTTGATAGTCTTTTTAAAGTTTTTTAATTTTACTTGCACAGATACACACACACATAACAACACAAAACCACAAATGGTAAATTAATATGCACTTATAAAATTCAAGTTGATTTCCATAGCTTAAGGGATGTATGGATGATTAGCAATTCGAGTCCGTGCTGATGCTTTGATGATCAACAGCTAAACTGTTCATTTTTTACAAGCGTTCGCCAGGTGGAGCTAAAAACACTTCCGGAACGGAACATGCCGCCCGGGGATGAAATATGCAATATTTCATCAATCAATAAACATAATACAATAATAATTAATTAACAATAAAATGGCATTAAATACAAACACTTAATACATAAACAATGAGTATAATTACTTTAAATAATATAATAATAATACAAAGATACATAAATTCAGTCGCTAGTGGGCAATAGGCATATTTTAGAAATGCCTCGTGAAAAAATACCAGTAACAGTTTTTACCTTCACTGCTCGAACCTTGTGGTGCTTGCCTGGAATTATTTCAATAATCCGGGCAAGAGCCCATTTACATGGTGGTAGATTTTCCTCCTTTAGTAATACTAGAGAGCCTAGCTTAATGTTTTCCTTTTTTAATTTCCATTTACCTCGCTGCTGCAAGTGATTTAGGTAGTCAACAGACCAACGTTTCCAAATGCATTGAACATATTTGGAAATTAACTGCCAATGGGTTAATCTATTATCAGAAATATTCATGACATTAGGCTCTGGAATACTGCTGATAGGCCTGCCAATTAAAAAATGCCCTGGTGTAAGTACCTCAAACTCATTTATGTCATCAGAAAGAGGAAATAAAGGCCGAGAGTTTAAGATCCCTTCGATTTGGACCACTAGAGTTTCAAAGTCCTCTAAAATGATTTTATTATTACCTACTGCTCTGAGCAAATAATGTTTGAAGGACTTAGCACCAGCTTCCCAAAGACCACCAAAATTAGGGGATCGAGGAGGGATAAATTTCCAGGTTATGAATTCTTCAGCAAAGAAATTTGATAATTCTTCGTTAGGTTTTTCCAATAATTTTTTAAAATTATTTAATTCAGTTGACGCACCTTGTGACGGTGTGCTCACGCTGGGTGTCATTTGTCACGTTATATGCAGACATACTCATTAATTTAGGTTAAAACAACACAGTTTATTAAAATGATAAGGGCTAAAGGAAAGTGGAGCCAGTCTATAATTTCACTCACTGAGAACACTATGAAAAGCTAAATCATACTCACAGGCGTCGGTCTAGCTCAGTCGGGGCACCGTCTAGCACTTGACACTATTTCCTGGCTGATCTACTAAACAAATCTTAATTTCACAGCCCGTGGCTGTGGATATTTCTTTATTTGCTCAAATAATCAAAACGGAACGATTCTAAACTTTCTTACCAAGGCCGAATCTTTAATCCACTATCTGAACTCCTTTTCGCTTTACTGGAGGCCGTAGCTATTCTCTAATCGTCAGCACCTTACTAAACAATCATCAACTTCGTTGCCTAATGGCGGAATACACACAGAGGCTGCTGGCTACTACCAGAAACACACAGACGCTGGCTGCTGGCTAAGGCCAGAAACACACACACCACAAACTCACACTCAAGCTTTTATACGCGACAAACTGAGATACTTCTCATTAACATAATACTAATAACCGCGAGCTAACTGCGGAATTCGAAAGAGCACACACACTCTAGAAAGTTAAAGTAAAAGAGAGGATAGATGTCACTTTTACGCCTACAAAATGTTAAATTATTGACGTCACGATCTCAGAAACACTAGAGTGCCTTTATGACTAAAGGTCACTCCCTCACAACCCCCCCCTCGAACTCCGCAGAGAAAAAGGGCTGGGCTAAATGCATGCCCAGAACTTTTTCTTGTTATAAATTTAGAGCCGTAATAAAACACAGTGATGGGTGAAATTTAACGCCGAAACATAACTTTTAAAATATTAACTTTAACCCATCACAACCAAAAAAAAACTCAGTTTGCCTCAAATAATCACATATCCAATCCAACCATTCTTCTATCTTACAAATAGCCTCCGTAAAACTTCCAAAAACTCGTAAAACTTTCAAAACTAATTACTTTTTCTCTCAAAACAACCCACTCCACTGGGAGTGCTAAAATTTCTCAAAACACGAACCTTCCGAAATTTTCCTCAATATTGCAATGCAACTATAACTTTACCCAAAAATTTCTCCATAACTTTTAATATACTAGAATTCGCACCAAGTCCAAAAAACCCAATGCGCAAAAACTTTCCTCATCCAAATTCCGACTTCATCTAAAATTACATTTACTTCATACTAAACTAACTCTGCTACTACGTAATACCTACATCCCCATTAGCCAATGAACTAACTCCCAAACTTCTTCAGACTTAACTCCACTTGAACAATAATTGGGGCACATACGTACAGCGGCATATCGCTGTGCTTATGCAACAATCAAAAAATATCAAAAATTTACAAAACGACGTCATCAATCTCTTCATCTGTATTAACTAAAAGAAAAATAGCAGAATCAATACATAACAAAAAGTATACTTCCCTGCAAGAAAATCACATTAACATTCAATTTTAATACAATACAATTTCAAATTCAAATGCAGCTTAAAACTTCGCAACTTGCGGAAACCATTCTCAACTAAAGTACAAAACGCAACTCATAAAACACGAACGATAAGAAGAAAGTTAATTCATTAAATGTTAGTATAAGAGATAGAAACGCGTGTCAAGGACTTCTTGACCGCAAAACACGTGCGCGCCTGAACCGCGGCGCGTGTACAAAATAACCCAAATTACTATCTGTACTTTCTGAAAATTTAAACATACATTAACATACATTTTATAACACATGAACAATATAACAATATAATAACATTTTAAACAAATAACATAACCATTTAACAATAGATCCAGAATTTTTAAAAGCAGTTAAGACCAAAATTTCCAACATACATAAAACTAACAATTTTGCAAACAAATTTTGAACACAATTAAGCACTAAACGTGAGTCCGTCAAAAAAATTCCAAAAATGGCCAAAAGTACAAAACAGTCTCTCTGCTTTCTATTCCTTCACATTGCTACCACATATATGCACTCTAATAGAAATTTAATAAAGAACATTATCACCCAATCATAGAGATGATTCACTGCTTGCAGGCTTCATACTGCAAGATGGCTTTCTCCTCCTGTCCCAGAAGGCTTGTACGAAGGATCTCTCGTCATCAGAACTGTACGGTGACGCCACAGTTGACTGTCGTGCCTGCAGCCTGGTTCTGAATGGATGCCGTGGGATACTTGTAGGTTCCACTCGACGACTCTGCTCTGGCCGGTTCGCTGGGTTCACTCCATGGCGAGGTTCACACTGTTGTTGCCGGTAAACTGAGAGTTGTCTCCTCTTTCTAGACGCACCCGAAGTTACCGAAGATCCAAGGCCACGTTTCTTTCCGGACCTATGTAGTTTCTTGTTAGGCAAAAATTCAGAATTTAAACTTCGCTTAACAGTTTTACGAGTGTCCAAACGAAATCTTTTCTGGGGATTAATCACTGAAGATGGTGAACTATTAGTTAATTTATGCTTGTGAGGTTGTTGTCTAATAGATGGAGGAACTGGACAATTTATAATTTTTTGTCTTTTATGACACACAGAGTCCGATGTATTTGACACAGTTCTCTTATTTTTATTATACTTTGCTCTCGGATTGTTAGGCTTTCGACTTTCAATAACAGTTTTTGGAGTTGTTTGACCAAATTTTCTTCTTGAATATTGATGAAAAGAATTAGACGAAGAAGTGCTGGACTCGGGACACTCATTGGATCGGGAATTTCGCGAAACACCACTCGACATATGAGAACCTTCACTACCATTTTCTCTAAACTTATACACTCTAACCTGATCCAGATTAACAGTCCTTCTTTCACCATTGACATCAACAACCAAATTATTATTCCGAACTTCCAAAACCTCGAACGGACCTACAAACTTCGGACCAAATTTAGCTACTCTCTTCTGACGACTTGAACTTAACCAATGCTTTTCTACTAACACAAAATCTCCAACTTTCACTTCTAACTCCCTTCTACGCATATTATAATACTGAGCTTGTTTTTCTTGCGCTTTTCCCATTTGAATCTGAGCTTCCTTAACCAACCTCTCAATATCCTGACACATGTACTGACTTTCTGCATCTGACACCATAACTAACCTTTGGAATGGAGTAATAACTTTTCTACCCAAAAACAATTCAGCAGGCGTTTTCCCCGTTGACTCGTGAACTGCCGTACGAAGTGCGTACGCAAAATGCTGAAGAAACTGGTCCCAATTTGCATGATGAGAACCAACATAAGAAGAAATCATTTGAATTAATGTACGATTTACACGTTCAGCCATATTAGACTGAGTAAGTTCCCTACCGTCCTCAGTCTGCAACTTTTCACACAAAGACTTAAAAATATTGAATATAAAATCATAACGAAATGGTTTACTAGCAACTAGTGCGTCAAAACCAATATAAATTTCATTAGTTAAACTCGGTTTATCTGAAAAAACTTTACCACAATCGACTAAAGACTTATTAACCTCCATTTTCTTAACCACACTTAAACCCGACTCCTCCAAATTAACTGACACTGAAACAGGCTCTTTCTTACTCACATTCTCATCATTATTCACGATTAACGACTTTTTAAAGAAATCCAAACTAATTCCTCTATCCCTCATATAATCCACACCAACTATACAATGCACTGTTAATCCATCTAACACACAAAACTCCCAACATGTCTTAACCGAACGAATTTCAACTTCCAATTCCACTGAACCTTTATTATCGCAAGCTACTCCCTGTGCTGACTGAACCACCAGACTTGACCTTTTCAACTTCTTATACGAAAAATATTTCCGATAACAATCAAAAGAAATGAACGACTTATCTGCCCCTGTATCGAAGACACTTTTAACGACAATACCATCTAACACAATTAACACTTCAGGTAACTCAACCGGATTAATAGTTATTTTATTTAAACTCACAGAAGGCTTTTCCGATTTGACCTGTGACTGCATACCTTCCGAAATACAGTCACTTACCAGTTTAACTGACCCGACCTCCTCACACCTCTCCTTTGCACTGATCTACCTTCAAAATTCTCATCCGAAGTTAATCTCCTTACTTGCGAAGAAACATTCCTGTCCCGTACTCCCCCACTACGATCATAACCACTATTCTGTCTATTTCCATGCATATTTCTCTCCCCACTTCTAAAATTATTAGCACCACCACCATTCCTATTACCATTACTCGTATTCGACATATTACGACCAAATCCATCACTTCTATTACGCACATTACTATCCGGAAATCGCTGTCCCCCTCTCACAAAATTACGTTCCCCCTCATTTCTCAAATTACTATCCGTGACAGGTCTCTGCCGAGGGTTACGCAAATCCCGTTGATCCGAGCTATGCCGAGACTCATACTTCGATAATATCTGGTGCATTTCTGCAAAATTCTTCGGTGCTCTAACTTCAATAAAGTCCTGTATATTTGGATTAAAAAGAGGAAAAACAATGTCCAACAATTCCTCAAATGTAATATCTAAATCTAATTTATTTTTTAGTTCCAGCTTACGAAGATAAAATTTTGACGCCGACTCATATATATTCTGCTTATTACAATAGAACTCTTTTCTCAAAATACTTTTATCTTTAACGGGAGGAAATGCCTTCTTTAACTCAATTACAGTTTGTTCAAATCTTTTCACTTCATCAGTAATCAAAAACTTTCCTATATTTTCTAACCACAAAAGTGCTTCGCCCTTTAACGAGCATTTAAGCACTACGTACCTGTTTTTCTCAGATATATTATTGAACAAAATATAATCATCTAATTTAACTAGAAATTCACTAATATCACCCTCACCGGTGAAATACACTCGTGGCACAATCTCAAAATGTCCGATATTTCGTTGGGCGCCATTTGTGACGGTGTACTCACGCTGGGTGTCATTTGTCACTTATATGCAGACATACTCATTAATTTAGGTTAAAACAACACAGTTTATTAAAATGATAAGGGCTAAAGGAAAGTGGAGCCAGTCTATAATTTCACTCACTGAGAACACTATGAAAAGCTAAATCATACTCACAGGCGTCGGTCTAGCTCAGTCGGGGCACCGTCTAGCACTTGACACTATTTCCTGGCTGATCTACTAAACAAATCTTAATTTCACAGCCCGTGGCTGTGGATATTTCTTTATTTGCTCAAATAATCAAAACGGAACGATTCTAAACTTTCTTACCAAGGCCGAATCTTTAATCCACTATCTGAACTCCTTTTCGCTTTACTGGAGGCCGTAGCTATTCTCTAATCGTCAGCACCTTACTAAACAATCATCAACTTCGTTGCCTAATGGCGGAATACACACAGAGGCTGCTGGCTACTACCAGAAACACACAGACGCTGGCTGCTGGCTAAGGCCAGAAACACACACACCACAAACTCACACTCAAGCTTTTATACGCGACAAACTGAGATACTTCTCATTAACATAATACTAATAACCGCGAGCTTACTGCGGAATTCGAAAGAGCACACACACTCTAGAAAGTTAAAGTAAAAGAGAGGATAGATGTCACTTTTACGCCTACAAAATGTTAAATTATTGACGTCACGATCTCAGAAACACTAGAGTGCCTTTATGACTAAAGGTCACTCCCTCACAACCTTTAAAATTAGTGGCATTATCCGAAGTTAGTGTGTTTACTTTGCCTCGCCTGGCACAAAATCTTTTAAGCGCAGCAATGAATGCAGCAGCGGACAAATCGCTTACTATTTCTAAATAAACGGCTTTGGTAGCCATACATATAAATATAGCCACATAACTTTTGGAATAATTACCTTTCCTCTGATTTTTGTATTTGATTTGAAAGGGACCGCAAAAATCTACGCCTGAATTGAAAAATGTGCAATTAGGTGTTACGCGTTGCGAAGGGAGGTCTCCCATCAATTGATCTAACGTCTTGGGATTGTGCCTGAAACATGTGACACAATTGTGTACTGTTTTCCGGGCAATGCTTTTAGCCTTTATGGGCCAATATTTCATGCGTACTTGATGAACTAGTCCCTGAGCACCTATATGGAAGTACTTTTTATGAAAGTACTCAAAAATTAATTTAGTGATCTTGTGATCACTGGGTAAAATTACTTGGTGCTTTGCATCAAAAGGCAAGTGAGAATTGATTAATCTACCACCAACGCGAAGGACTCCACTTTCATCAATGAATGGGTCCAAACTTTTTAACTTACTGCAGGAAGGAACAGGTTGCCCCTTTTTTAATGCTGACAATTCAGGAGAGAACTTACTTTCCTGGGCTTTCCTTATTAAAAAAAAAGTACTGGACTTCAACTCTTCCGATGTTAGGAAGCCTTTGGTTTTCTCCTTTCTCTTACAATTGTTGATGAACCTGAAAATAAAACTACGTATTTTAGTTAGTTTTAAAAAATTGTTTAATTTGAATAGTTCATTTAAAATGTTCGGATCTTTTTCCATAGTTAGTAAGGATAGGGAAAAGTCTGCTTTCATTTCTTGTTCACATTCAAAGGCAGTGGGAGTGGGAAGTTGGCTGGGAACTGTAATTTCTCTTTGAAGAAATGTTGGTCCAAACCACCACAAATCATTGTCAATGAGATCCTTTGCTGTTGCACCTCTGGAGATGATGTCTGCTGGATTAGATTTTGAGGCAACATGGTTCCACTGATGAGTTTCGGAAAGAGAATGGATCGCGGACACCCTGTTTGCAACGAAGGTTTTCAGTTTTTGGGGTGATGTGTTAATCCAGAATAGGACAATTGTAGAATCTGTCCAGAACCATACTCTTTCCAGATTTAATTTTAGAGTGGCAATCACTTTCTGAACTAGCCTTGTCAAAAGTAGAGCTGCAGACAGTTCAAGTCTTGGGATTGTCATTGGCTTTAGTGGGGCTACCCGGGACTTGCTGCATAGAAGATTGGATCTGAATTGCCCACTTGAGGAGAAAGATCTCAAGTAGATAGCTGCTCCATAGGCCTTTCCAGAGGCGTCTGAGAATGCATGTAAATCTAGACTTGCAATGTTGTCTGACAAAACATACCGTGGAATTGTAAGATTATTTATTTCACTTAGCTTGTTAAGAAAATTCTTCCATTCTCGAAGTGAGCTAGAAGGCAATTGTTCATGCCAATTAATTTTTAATTCCCATAAATGTTGCATAAATATCTTAGCTTTGGTTATAATTGGGCCAATTAGGCCAAGGGGATCATATATTTTAGCTATTTGAGCCAAAACATCTCTCTTGGTATAAACATCTTTAGGCTCTATATTAATCTCAAAAATGAAATGGTCCATCTGAGGTTTCCAAAGCATTCCCAAAGTTTTTACCAAAATCTGCTGAGAGTGTTCATCAAATGCGTATTCTGATATGGCGGCATCTTGTAGTAATTCAGGATGGTTAGCGACTCATTTGTGAAGGTCCATCCCTCGCCTTTTCAAGATCTGAATTAACTCTGATTGTAGTTTCTTTGCAGCTTGTAAGGAACTGGCACCAGATAAACAATCATCGACATACATGTCATTAAGTATGACTTCTGAGGCTTTAGGGAAATCTGTCTTTTCCTCATCAGCAAGAGCCTTTAACGTTCGCGTGGCTAAAAAAGGGGCTGAAACTGTCCCATAGGTAATCGTGTTCAGCTCAAAGACTTTTATCGGAGCGTCCTTACTAACCTTCCAAAGAATTCTTTGTAAATTACTCTGCAACGGTTCTATCATTATCTGTCTGTACATTTTCTTAATGTCTGCGCAGAATGCATACTTGTGCGTACGAAATCTAGTTATAATAGAAAATAAATCTTGCTGAACCGTTCCCCCATTTAACAATATTGAATTAAGTGAATAACCGCTAGATGTATTTGAACTAGCGTTGAATACCACTCTCAGGGGAGTGGCTAATTTTCTGGTTTATAAATCGCATGGTGAGGAATATAGTAAGACACCCCTTTTTCGCTTTCAGATTCAATTTGAGTCATATGACCCAAAGCTTCATACTCGTTCATAAATTCTATATATAGATCAGACATCATTTTAGATAATCCCAACAATGCTTCAGCATTTTCCTTTATGAGTAATTGTACGGTGAATCTACCCGTTTGATCTCGTTTATAAGTGCTTTTAAAATGTTCTTCACAAAAAAATTCTTCATCGCTTCTAATGGAATTACTGTCATCACCCGGTAAGGATTCTATTTCAAAAAATCTTTGTAAAGTGTTGTCTAGACTATTTTCAGTTAAAAGATAACAATGTGACTGAATTTTACTTTGTGGGAGTGACCCTGTCACAAATATCCAAATTCAGTGTTTTGTAAAATACATTTAGCATCTGCTAAACGAATTTGTTCACTCTTTAAAATTAAAAAAAAACAATTGACTACCGATCAATGCGTCGATTGGTCCAGGTGTATAAAAATTGTCATCTGCTAGATTAATTTGTTGTGGAATACATAAATTAGAAATATCTAATTTTGAAACTGGAATGTTGTTTGTAATTTTTGGCAAAACAGCGAATTCTATTTCTTTGGAAAATGTTCCTTGTTCATTTGATATTTCTGCATTGACAATTTTCCTTATTTCTTGATGTGTTTCATTAATACCCGAAATCATTCCCTTGAATGGTTTTGGTCGTAAATTTAATTTCTTGCATGCACTATTACTTAAAATTTTAATCGACGATCCGCTGTCAATCACAGCACGCAACACTGTCAGAAAAATTCGTCAATATACACTAAGTTATCGTTATTTTTTCACAAATAATTTCTGTTCTCCCAGAAAACGTATTTGTTCTGTGAGTTCATTCCGAGCGTCGAAAAATGAGGAAAAATTTCCGTTTATATCCAGCACGCTTGCGCATTGGGTCTGTTAGTAATAAGTTCGAATTTATTTTTAAAATGAAAAACAAAAATATTCTATTGATTAAAATGTCTAATTTAGTTTTAAAAGACAAAAATGTTTTCGAATTTAAAAATAAATAACAATTAATTTCTTTATTCGTTCAAAAATTCTCACAAATAGAACATCCATGTTTTTTCTCTAACATTCTACGTAATATATTTAAAATTCACATTTTTATACTATATTAATACTAAACGTAAAAAAAACCCAGCCACAGTTTCATTAAAGATGAAATCTTTCCGAGATTAACTGCATAATTAAAAGCTTTTTAACGAAATACACCAACCCACACCATATGAAATGAAGGGTTCTATTTTAACGTACAATCATCATGAGCAGCCGTAGCGCCGTGGATTAGCGTTAATCTGGTAATCCTGGGGTCCTTGGTTCGATCCCCGCCTCTTCCGCATTGATTTTTTTCAAGTGACGGATATTTTTCCTCTTTTGACAGAGAAAAAAATAAACAGAAAATCGTCAATATACAGACAATTTCTGGCAGCAGTGCTGCCAGTGCATTTTCTGTGAAAAGACGGAAGTTTTTTTGAGAGTGAATCTAACTTTATTTCCAAACACATCACTTACTAAAATTATGGCCGTATTTAATAATGCACAATTTTTTCTGTTATCTGTAAACAAATTTGTACCGATTATTGCTGCTTCCCTTTTTTCGGAATCGAAATCACTTATTTGTTTATCTCTCAACATGTCATTATTTTTGTTTTTATTTATTTCCACCCCCTTTAACATCTCATGTTCTTCACATAATAAGCTATTATGTAATTGCGAGCAGAATTTGCAAGCGAATTTAGAATTACATTTCCCATGGTGTAATCTTAAGCAATTCAAGCACAATTTGTTCTTATTTACAATATTTTTTCTTTCTTGAACATTTTTGTTTAAAAAAACATTGCATTTATAAAGCGGGTGAAACGCAAATTTGCAACAAAAGCAGGTCTTTAAATTATTTCTATTTTTATTGTCATTGATGAGAAATGATTTTGATTTATTTATTGCGTAATTCGCCTTGGAGAATTTGGATTTCGAAGTCTGGTTGGCGCCAGATGCATTCGTTATCGCTTCTAAAGTAACACAACGTTTTTCCAAAAAAGAAATTAAATAATCAAAACTTGGAACATTTGTTGTTTCCAATGACAATTCGAATTGTTTTTGAGATTCGCTGTCTAATTTCTTCAAAATGATATTTATAAATACACTTTCTGACAATTTATTTTGTGTATATTCCAAGACCTTTAGAGCTCTGATGTTTTTATTAATAATATCAATAAAATTACGCAACTCTTTCGGAGATTCATTTTGCATTTTTTCATAATTTAAAATTGCAGAAATATGCGAATCGATTAAAAATCTCTTGTTTTCGTATCTATGTATTAAAGCTTGAAACAATGAATTAAAATCGTCATTAGGGGACTCTAATTGCTTAGCTTCGTTTTTTAAAGAAGCCTTTAAATAAAATAATTTCTGATTGTCATCAAGTTGCTCATTATTAACAATTAAGTTAGTAAATTGCGTTTTAAAATTAGCAAAATCACAATAAGCACCTCCGAAAGAAGGTAAAGGTATTTCTGGGAGGCGAACTTTTGTTTTGGTTTCACATACATAATCATTGACAGTATGACATTTATTTTCGAATGAGGCTAATAAAAGTTTTAAGCTTACCTCCACTTGTTCTAATCTCTCGAGAGTACTATTAATATCTTGATCAATTTCTTGTACTTGTTGCGATGTGATAACCTGAATTTCGAAGTATTGTTCTCTGAGCTCTTCGAGCTTATTTTGTAGACATTCCGTCTTTTTTAACTTCACTTCTAAAATGCTTATATTAGTCGTTTTAATATCAGTAGTATGCGTTATAAACTGCTCTAGTCTTGTTATGGCAGCCTTTGACGTGCTTTTTAATCTATTCAATTTTTCCATGGTTCACTCCGGCCGAAAGGGCCACAATGTCGAATAGAATGGACTGTAGTCTTGATAGTCTTTTTAAAGTTTTTCAATTTTACTTGCACAGATACACACACACATAACAACACAAGACCACAAATGGTAAATTAATATGCACTTATAAAATTCAAGTTGATTTCCATAGCTTAAGGGATGTATGGATGATTAGCAATTCGAGTCCGTGCTGATGCTTTGATGATCAACAGCTAAACGGTTCATTTTTTACAAGCGCTCGCCAGGTAAAGCCAAAAACACTTCCGGAACGGAACAATTATCATTTCATACATTTTTATAATGGGTTTTCATTTGATTCATGTCTAAAACAGTTTGAATGTTTTTTGTATCATTTTTTCTACTGTATATTGAATTTTGAAACTGATTTTTAAAAACATATTATTAAAATTCTGGGAAACACCGGATACTTTAGCTAGTGCATAATGTGCATTTGGAAAATTTCATGGTAATTTCTTTTTAATAAAATTATAGATTTTTGACTGCGATAAAATTTATTTTTGCTGTGCAAGTAAAAGAAACGTATCCCCCAAGGAAAATCATCACCGTAACCAAAATAGCTCTCATTTTTTTCTCCTTATGATTACATGTAAATAAACTTTCCCCAAATAAAATAAATTACCACTCAATCTATGAATATTAAAAAAGGAAATAATCGTTTTACTCAAACAGAATTTTTTAGAACAATTTTATTTTTAAATTATATTCTCACTATTTTTTTACAGTGATTTCTCTCGAAAGAGAATTCCGATAAAATTCACCGAAGTATTGATTTTTAAATTATGATACAGTTGAAAAAAAGTTTATAGAAATATCGATTACTATTTCATTACATTGTGCAGCCAGGTATCTCATAATAATATTCATAAGAGGTAAAAGAGGTAATTCTGAAATGCCAGACAACAAACAGATTTAAATAATTCTCTTTCACTCTCATGCGTCAGCTGTAAAAGTTCATGTTATGAATGCTTAGAGTAGTTTTGAAATTGGGTGTTACATTTTGTTACGTCTTTAAATTTTCAAAGCTTGCAAAATTAGGAATATGAAATATCCTTTTACTAAAATGCTTTTTGTTTTATTTCTTAACCTGATTTATGTGATGCATTCTAATTAAAATTGTCTGTTTGCAACAATAAGAATTTTATTACTTTTATACTGCTACTAGGTATTGCATTACACAAATATATATTATTAAATATTATTATCTACCCAGCAAGCACATAACTTCCGGCATACGATCGGACCGGAGCCGGCAATGTCGGTGAAGTGTCGGTAGCAGATTGGCAGCTAAAACTTAAGTAACTGCTATTTTGGCAGCCGGTTACGGTAATCGGTCCACACTTGGTTATATATCGGCAAGCGACTTATACCGGCAAGTGACACAGGACCGGTATCTGAGTTCTGATAGTGGACCGATCAGATTTGCCAACATCGGTCCGAATTCAGAATATTTAGTCTTAACCGATTTTTTTTCTTTTTCTGAATTTTATTCGAGTTTGAGTTTTTGATAAGAAATGTATATTTTACGTATTTCATTAAATATTCTGTCAGTGAGAAACAGAAAATATGTCAAAAATAACCTATATTTATTTATTTAAAAATATTGTTTTTGAATTAATTTTTAAAATGACTTACAATTATTTTAATCACAAAATAATTTTTAAATTCTCTCCTTTAAATTTTTAATCACTATTATGAACTTAATCATAGACAAACAGAAAAATACTTTGTAAGGTAATTGAATTTATTTCATATTTATCTATTCATTTTAAAAGCAATAACTCACTTTCTTATTTTATTTAAAAAAAATAATTACTAAAAAGTGCTTAACATTATTTTTCAATGTAAAACATATAAAAGAAATCTACCCATTTTTTTTACATAAAAAATTAGATTTTTTTTCCCAATATTATCTCACAAACGAAAAAAAATAGTATTTCTATTTTATTTTAAGATTTACAAATTATTATTGCAACAATTATTCGGAATTAATATTGCTAAAAAAATATTCTGCATTAAATTATGAAATCACTTAACGTGAATTCTCATTCTAATTAAAAGTGATTAATTACCAACTTATTTTTTATTAAATTAGTTATTTTATGTTACAAATATATATTTCCTAATTTTTTTTACTTTATTATTTACTTTATTATTACATTTAATTACTTTATAATTCCCAAAAAGAAAATTGCATCAGAAAAACCTCTAAAATTCATTTATTATATCCAGTACTTAAGCATTTTTAAATTTATAAAAAGGAACATGAAATATCTCCTATTTAAAAAAAAAATGTGTATAAAAAATTATATATATATATATATATATATATGTTACTTTTATTTTATTTTTTACTTAATAAATATTCATTATCAACTAAATAACATTGGAACATAGGTTTAAAATATAAATACTACTTTGAATCATCAAATGGCATAACATAATTTTTTATTCTATTTAAAAGTTAATTATTACCAATTTATTATTATTTAAAATAAGATTTTTCTAGGTTAAAAATATACACTTTAGAAATTAACGCAAAGCATGTAATTATGTTATAGTTTCTAATAAAAAAATTTATTTATTTAACAATACTTCTGAACAAAAAATATTATTTTTAATTTTTTAAATATACTATTTAATGATTCTAAAATCTATAAGAAATGCAATTCGTTTGCTTTAATTATTTGCTAATTCATTAATTTAAATATTAAATGGATTTTTAAAATCAGGCGCATAAGACAATTACAAGTAAATGATTACAAAAAATAAAATAAAAACACTTTAATATTACAATTTTCCAATCTGTCATTTACGTCAACAACACTTGCCATTCACGTAGCACTTACTGAAAAACCACACCCTTATTAACACACATAATCCTCCCCTAACCAGCTCTGACTTGTCTAGTGGTTAAAGCGTTCACCTTCTGAGCTAGGGGTTGCGCGATCAAATCCCTCCTGTTCCCGCTGAAGTAAGCCCATTGGCTCTCAAAATACTTGCTAGAGTGTTTAACAGATGGCGCCACCAGAGTTTTTTTATTTGCTTGTGCCGGGCTTCAGCCGGTATTCGTGTGGTTAGCTATCGGCATAGTATTTTGCCGATACAGGACCGGCTGCGTGCCTCATGGATCGGGCGGCATTCGCGCGGCGTATCAAAAAAGATACGGAACCGATAGCAGCAACTGGCATCGGTCCGATACCGATGGCAGTGGCAAGCGGCTATCGTCCGATTGCTTACCGATAGCTTTGTGTTTGCTGGGTAGCTTTAAAAGCCGATGGTATGCAGAGTATGTCACCTCCCTCTTTATTTATGTCCAAACCGCCTGTATATTTAAAGTTTAATATCTCGGCTATTTTCCGACGATTTTTGCCAAAATCCATTATCAAGAATGCTTTTAAACTTCTGATATTATAAAAACTTCCAATGCTTCTCAACACCTTTGCTCAATGACTACAAATAAAAATTTATGTTTAACCGAAAAATGCGCTTTTCTCAAGAATAATGCGATCATGCGTAATCGCTATAGTTTTCTTGCAAGGTTTAAAATATCTTCGACTTCCCTTTTTTTTTTTTTTTTTTTTTTTTTTTTTTTTTTTTTTTTAATTTCAGTAGATTCAGACTTAGATGAGGGGGGACATATTTTTGCATAGATACCATTTTGCATAGTATATCTCTAAAAATATAACACCTAAAATTAAAAGAAAGGCATATTTGAATTCAGTGTAACAAAATCTTTCACATGATACCCAACACGATATATAAAGATGACATTTTTTTTTCAAGCAACTTAATTAGCCCTTTTACCCAATTCTAAATATATTTTTAAATGTTTAATAATTTGTAAATATGTTGGTTAATAGTCCTTATTATTTCTCCCAATTTGAGCTTTCCAAGCTTTGTAGTTTAATAATAAAATGGCTGTGACAGACGGACAGACAGACGTGAGAGTGATATTATAATGGTCCCGTTTTCACTTTTTAAGTACGGAACCATAAAAAGACCATTTTCAAAATTAACTACTATCCAGAGAAATAAATAAAAAAATATACAAAAGTTTTTTTCAACCCTTTTTTACTTATCAAAGCCATTAGTTGATCCCATGTATTAATGGTAAGTTCGAATTGTGCAGTAAATCGTAAGATCCGCAGGAGTGATTAATTGAAGACGAGATACTTTATTTTTCTTTTAACGATGATAGTTTTCTTTTCGTTATGAAAGGACACCACATTTTAAGATTTTTCCTTTACTTTTCTCATATTTGATGAAATACGTAGGTATTTAACCAACATTAATTGCAACGTCAAAAAGAGAAATAAAAGATAATTTTAAGATTAAGAATCATGAAAAAAATCATTCAGTCCTGAACTGAAAATAAAATAGGATACATTTAATCTAAAATACTTTTAAGACGTTAATTAACTTAATTTAACGTAACTACTTGTTTTTAAATTAATAATAGACAGAGGCAATAAAGTTATGCAGAATAGACCTTTTTAAAAACTAACCATTACCTAAAGAAATAAATACAAATGTATAAAAGCTTTTATCAACCTTTCTTTATTTATTAGAGCTATTAGTTCATCCCATTTATTAATGGTTTGTTCAAATGGTTCAATTAATCGTAAGACCCGCAGAAGTGATTAATTGAGGACGAGATACTTTATTTTTCGTTCAGCAATAATAGGTTTCTTTTTGTTATGAAAGAACTAAACGTTTTCCGGTTTTTTTTCATTTTTCATGTATGGTGGAATAGGCATTTAACCAACTTTTATTACATTGGCGAAAAGGACAAATAAAGTATAATTTGAAGATTAGGAAGAAATAAATAATTTATTTTGCACTGAAATGAGAAACAAATAGGATAAATTTTATCTAAAATACTTTTAAAACAATAATTAACTTAATTATTGTAACTACCTATTTACAAATTAATAATAAACAGAGGCAAAGTTATCTAAAATAGACCTTTTTTTAAAACTAACCATTATCCATAGAAATAAATAAAAATATATAAAAGTACGTCTCAACCTTTTTTACAACTAACCATTATCCAGAGAAACAAATAAAATAACATGTAAAAACTTTTTTCAACCTTTTTTTATTTATCAAAGCAATTAGTTTATCCCATGCATTAATGGTATGTTCAATTGGATCAGTTAATCGTAACACCTGCAAAAATGATTAATTAAAGACAAGATACTTCATTTTTCGTTTAGCAATAATGTATTTCTTTTTGTTATGAAAAAAAGCAAAATAATTTCGGATTTTTCCTTTTCGTTTCCCATATTTATTGGAATAGTTATTTAACCAACTTTTCTTACATCAGCAAAAAGACAAATAAAAAATAATTTGGTGACTAGGAAGCAATAAACAATTTATTTTGCACTGCAATGAAAATCAAATGAGAAACTTTTTATCTAATATACATGTAAGACGTTAATTAACATAGTTTAACTTAACTAGCCGTTTACAAATTCATAATAAACACAGGCAAACAGAGGCTCACTATAAACAGAGGCTTTTTTCAAAATTAATCGAAGCAAATAAAAATATGTATCTCAAACTTTCTTTATTAGTTCATCCCATGTATCAATGGTACGTTCAAAATGGTATGTTTCGATTAATCATAAGATCCACAGAAGAGATTAATTGAAGACTAGATACTTTATTTTTCATTTAGCAATAATAGGTTTCTTTTTGTTATGAAAGGACTAAATATTTTCAGATTTTTCCTATTCTTTTCTCATATTTCGTAGAAAAAATATATTTAACCAACTTTTATTACATCGAAAAAAAAAGGACACATAAAAAATAATTTGGAGATTAGGTAGCAATAAATAATTTATTTTGCTCTAAAATAAAAGTCGAATAAGAAACATTTAATCTAAAATACCTAGTTACGCACAAATTAATAATAAACAGAGACAATAAAGATATCTAAAAAAGACATTTTTAAAAATTAAGCATCATCCTGAGAAACAAATAAAAAATATATAAAAGTTTTTCTGAACCTTTCTTTATTTATCTGAGCTATTACTTCATCTCATGTATTAATGGTATGTTCAAATGGTTTAATTAATCACAAGACTCGCTGAAATGATTAATTGATGACGAGATATTTTAATTTTTATTTGGTAATAAAAGTTTTCTTCTTGTTATGAAAAAAATCATATTTTGATATTTTTCCTTTTCTTTTCTCATATTTGCTGGAATAGGTATCTAACAAATATTTATTACATCGACAAAAAGACAAATGAAAAATAATTTGGATATTAGGAAGCAATAAACATTATATCTGGCACTGAAATGAAAGTTAAAGAAGAAGCATTGTTTCTAAAATACATTAAAGAGGTTAAGTGACTCAATTTATAAATTTGTAAACTAACTGTTTACAAATTTATAATAAAGACAGGCAATAAAGATATTTAAAAAAGACATTTTACAAAATTAACCATTATCCAGAGAAGTAAATAAAAAATATATAAAAGGTTTTCTAAACCTTTCTTCATTTATCAACGGTATTAATTAATCCAATGTATTAATGGTATGTTCAAATGATTTAATTAATCATAAGGTCTACTAAAATGATTAATTGAAGAACTTATTTTCCATTTAGTAATAATAGATTGCTTTTTGTTATGAAAAAATAACATATTTTAAGAATTTTTTCCTTTCTTTTCTCATATTTGATGTAATAGGTATTTAGACAGCATTTCTTACATCGGCAAAACGACAAATAAAAAATAATTTGAAAATTACGAAGCAATAAACAATTTGTTTTGCACTGAAACGAAAATGAAATAAGAAACACTGTTTCTAAAATGCATTTAAAACATTAATTGACTCAATAAATTTAACTAGCTGTTTACAAATTAATATTAAACAGGGACAATAAAGATAGCTAAAAAACATCTTTTTCAAAATTAACCATCATCCAGTGTAACAAATAAAAAATATATAAATTCCTTTCCCAATATTTTTTTTTATTAAATGTTCAGTTAATCGCAAGAGCCGCAGAAGTGATTAATTGAAGACGAGATACTTTATTTTTCGTTTAGCAATAATAGGTTTCTTTTTGTTATTAAAGGAAAACATATTTCCATATCAATCTTTTTTTTTTTTTTTTTTTTTTTTTTTTCATATTTGGTGGAATAAGTATTTAACCAGAATTTATTAAAAGGACGAAAAGAAAAGTAAAAAATAATTTGGAGTTTAGGAAGAATTAAACAATTTATTTTGCATTGAAACTAATGTCAAGGAAGAAAATCTTTTCTAAAATATTTTTGTGACGTTAATTGACTCAATAAACTTAACTAACTGTTTACAAATTCAATTTGTTGTGAAAGGACTACATAGTTTCAGATTTGTACTTTTATTTTGTCATATTTAGTGAAATAGGTATTTAACCAACATTTTATTACATGGGAATTAAGTCAAATAAATAATAATTTGGAGATTAGGTAACAATAAACAATTCATTTTACATTGGAATGAAAATCAAATAAGAAATACTTTATCTGTAATACATTTAAGATGTTAATTAACAGAGGAAATAAAGATATTTAAGAATGATCTTTTTTAAAACTAACCATTATCCAGAGAAACAAATGAAAAATATAGAAAAATTTCTTTCAATATTTTTTTATTTATTAAAGAATATCTTCTAATCCCAAGCATTAATAGTAAGATCGAATGGCTCAATTGATCGTAAGACCCGCAGAAATGATTAATTGAGGACGAGATACTTTATTTTTTTCTTTTAACAATAACAGGTTTCTTTTTTTAAGGAAGGACTACATATTTTCAGATTTTTTCCTTTCTTTTCTCATGTTTGGGGGTATAGGTATTTAATCAACATTTATGAGATCAACAAAAGATTAAAAATAATTTGAATATTACGAAGCAATAAACAATTTATTTTGCACTGAAACGAAAATCAAATAAGAAACATTGTTTCTAAAATAGTTTTAAGAAATTAATTCACTGAATAAACTTAACTAACTGTTTACAAATTAATATCATTCACAGCGCCAATACAGATAGCTACAAAACACCTTTTTCAATATTAAGAATCATTTAAAGAAACAAATTAAAAAAATATATATATATAATCTTTTCCCAAAATTTCTTCATTTATCAAAGCTTCACCCCTTGTATTAATGGTATGTTCAAATGATTCAGTTAATCGTAAGATCCGCGCTGAAATGATTAATTGAGGACGACAAACTTTATTTTTCGTTATGCAATAATAAGTTCCTTTTATATATATATATATATATATATAAGGGGACAACATTGTTTCAGATTTTTGCCTTTCTTTTGTCATATTTAGTGGAATAGGTAACCAACATTTTATTACATCTTCAAAATGTCTAATATAAAATAATTTGGAGATTAGGGAGTAATAAACAATTTATTTTTCATTGGAATGAAAATCAAATAAGAAACATTTTATCTATAATACATTTAAGATGTTAACTTCCTATTTACAAATTAATAATAAATAGAGAAAATAAAGATATCTAAGAATGATCCCTTTTAAAAACTTACCATTATCAAGAGAAACAAATAAAAAAGTATATAAAAACTTCTTTCAACCTTTCTTTATTTATCAAAGCTTTAGCTCATCCTAAGAATTAATAGTGAGATCAAATGGTTCAATTAATTGTAAGGGCCGCAGAAATGATTAATCGAGGACGAGATACTTTATTTTTCTTTTAACAATAACAGGTTTCTTTATGTTATGAGGACAACATTTTTTTCAGATTTTTTTTTCTTTTTTTTCTTATATTTGGGGGAATAGGTATTTAACCAACACTTAAGACATCGACAAAAAAAGAAACAAAAAATAATTTAAAAATTACGAAGCAATCAACAATTTATTTTGCACTGAAACGAAAATCAAATTAGAAGCATTGTTTCTAAAATACTATTAAGGCATACATTGACTCAAAAAACTTAACTAGCTGTTTACAAATCAATAATAAACAGAGGCAATAAAGTTATTTACAAAAAACCATTTTCAAAATAAACCATTATCCAGAGAAGTAAATAAATAAAATATATAAAAGCTTTTCTCAACCTTTTTTCATTTATTTAAGCTATTAGTTCATTCAGTGTATTAATGATGTGTTCAAATAATTTAATTAATCGTAAAATCCGCTGAAATGATTAATTGAAGATGAATTTATTTTTTCTCAACCTTTTTAGGTGCGTTCGTAATCATGTAAATACGTAGCACCTATAGTTGTCGTTCAGACCGTCCATCTGTCCGTCTGTCCCCATATAACAACGCAAAAACTACCCAACTGAATCGTTTGAAATTAAAAATATATAATGTTGAAATTTTATGAAAATCGCATGCATAGATTAATTACAGGGACAATAAAAAAATTCGATTACGTTACAGTTAATGGGGAAAAAGATTCAAATGCATTTTAACCGTTTAAAATTTAAAATACATAATTATAACGTAATTTTGTCGAGTTATTTCAATTTTATCAAAATCGGATGCATCGTTCAATTACAGGAACAATCAAAAGTATTCCGTTAGATTACGGTCATTGGGGAAAAATGTTTCAAATGCATTTTAATGGCGTTACACTCATTCGAACATAATAAAATTGATGTGCATCTATAAAGTACATATTTAAATATACATTTTGCATAATCTGTGGTACAAAGAACACTTGTTATAGATTTACAAGGCCACATAAAAGTATTCCATTACATAATGGTATAGAGGGAACATTGTTTTGTGCGCATTTCAATTGCAATTAACTATTTACAGTTTTATGAGATTGATATATGAGAGTGTTATTTTTAAAATTTCATTATCGGACGAACGCACCTTATTTGCTGCGCTTTACGTGCAACTTTGAACTTGTTTCACTTATCAAAGCTATTAGTTCATTCAGTGTATAAATGGTATGTTCATATAGTTTAATTAAACGTAAAATCCGCTGAAAATAAGATTAACTGAAGATTAATTTATTTTTTATTTAGTAATAATCAGCGCCGTAGCTAGAAGTGAATAGTAGGGGGGGCTCAAGAGAATGTAGGGGGGGGGGCTCATACTTATTTTTCTCTCTCTCTCTGATGCAGAAAGATAAATTAGTGTATATTTACAAGTGTAGATACTATGTTTCTTATTAAACTGTAGTAATAATTTCATTTTATGCTAAGAAAAGTACAGGATGGTGAAAATTTTGAGTGTATAACTTGGAGCAAAATTAAACATTATGTGTACAAATAAGATTAGGGAGTGTTTAAACACTTATTTTAGATACAATTTAGTATTTCTGCAAAACTGTGAAAGGGTCTCAAAAATAAATTAAATTTTGAACAAAATTTCATTTGAATTTTCGGAATAGAAATTTATTGAGTGACCTTGGAATCGTTTCCAGGGGGGGCTCAAAATATTTTAGGGGGGGGGGGGGCTGAGCCGCCCAAAGCGCCCCCTTAGCTACGGGCCTGGTAATAATAGGTATCTTTTTGCTATGAAAAAACAATATATTTTCATATTTTTTCCTCTCTTTTCTAGGAATAGGTATTTAACCAAAATTTATAACATTAAAAAAAAAAAAAAAAAAAAAAAAAAAAAAAAAAAAAAAACGAAGCAATAAACAATTTTTTTTGCACTGAAACGAAAATCAAATAAGAAACATTGTTTCTAAAATACTTTTAAGACATTAATTGACTCAATAAACTTAACTAGCTGTTTACAAATTAATAATAAACAGAGGCAATAAAGATATCTAAAAAAGAACTTAAAAAAAATTAACCATCATCCAGAGAAACAAATAAATAAAAATATATAAAAGCTTTTCTCAACCTTTCTACATTTATCAAAGCTATTAGTTCTTCCCATGTATTAATGGTATGTTCAAATGGTTCAGTTAATCGTAAGACCCGCAGAAGTGATTAATTGAAGACGAGTTACTTTATTTTTCTTTTAGCAATAATAGAATTCTTTTTGTTATAAAAGGAAAATAATTTTTCATATTTTTATTATTTTTCACATATAATGGGATTGATATTCTAACAACGTTTATCAGAAAGACAAATAAAAGCAGAAATAATAATAAAAAAAATTTGCAATTTAACAAAACAACGAATGTTTTCAAAGACTATAATTTTAGACTTATAAATGATTTCTATATTTAAAAAAAACAATATAAACATGATTTCTCTGATGAAGAAAACATAGCTTACGTAATTACAGAGTTATTAATATGCCCGTACATTTAGAGTCACGTTAATATTCCTGGACCAATCATAAACAAAGATTAAATGAAATTTCAATTTAACAATTTTCGGTACTGTAATTTTTTTAACTTCTAATCATAACACATTTTCAATTATTACACCGTCTTATATATATATATATATATATATATATATATATATATATATATATATATATATATATATATATATAAATGTCTATGTTCTTCCCATTTAATTAATACTAATATTAAAAAGCTTGTAAAAATTCATATATTCTTTAATTTATAATTAGATATTACATGATCTTATAATTAATTCTTTGCGTAAAAAATGTATAAAAAATTATAAAACATAAAAATAATAATAAAAAATTAAAAATGTTAAAAAGTAATAAAAAAAATATATATAGGATGGTTGTGTGGGTACATGTTAGAGTACGGAGGAGGGTGGTGTTGGCTGGATAAAAACGCAAAGGTTAATTATTTAAAAAAAATGAGAGTGGGTTATTTATTTAAACATATTTTTAAACTGTTTAATTGATTTTTTAATTTATATTATCCTATATTAAGATAATGAGTTTTTACCATGTAAAGTCACAATAAATGTTACTGATTAAAGTAACAAAATGGTATTTCAAGTTATATGTTAATATGAATGTTATCTCTTAATTCAAATTTTAATTATTTTATTAATTTAATTTTATGTTAATATCGATTATTAATTATTTTCTCTGGTTCAATTATATTTCCATTCAGCTTTATCTTTTTTGTTTGTTATGGATAACTATTATTTTTACTTACTTTCAACTCCTTTTTGTAAAATAGCTTTGTTCTTTGTTTAATAATTTGTTTTTGTGTGTTGGTAGCCCCAAATACGTATTATTTTGCTATTTCATGGCTAATACGTGGATGAAACCGCACACTTCATTTGTAGTTCCAGAGCATTTGGGGCCTGATGATTCTGCTTTTGGAGCTACAAATTCTATTTGCATTCATTTTATTTATTTATTTTTTCAGATTTACTCGTTACACTATTTTTTTATTTTATTATAATTCAATTCAATTCTAATTCTTCGTTTTGGTTTATTGTTTTATTGATAAAATCCATTGGTGAATCTTGTCTACTTTTAATGGTATTATATATATATATATATATATACATACACACACACACACACACACACACACACACACACACACACACACATATATAAAACTTTTAAATGCTAAGTGTATCTAAAATTGTTTTTGAGTTATTAACCTTTTTGTAGTTTTTAATATTTCTTTTGTCATCGTGGCAACAGAAGTGTTACATTTCTAGACTTTAAGCATGGACCAATCAGAAAACGAATAAGCTGTGAAATCCAACTAATAAAAAGATTCAGATATACTTCTGATTTCCCACTTCCTTACGGAAGACAAAAACTATTTTCCAAATTGTTAATTAAAATAGTTAAGACATAATGAAGGAATATATTGGCTTAAAAAACACAGTACTAATAACTGCGCCAGTGTATGATACTTAATTTGCTACCTTTTTAAAAAATAGTATAATTGTCTTTATTTTCGCATCATTTTATCTGCTAATAAATAAAGTGGATATTTCTACTTCAAAACAGTAGTTGCAAACAAATAATCTGAATTTTTAAAGCAGTAGCCTAATACTTATCGGGCATGATGCTTAAATGATTAAATTATACTTCTAGAATGTCAATTCTCTTCGTTTCATTTAGCTAATTTATAATAAAATAATAATAAATTGAGGCAACAAAAAATATCTATTTAGGTCTTTATTAAAATTAATATACTATCTATAGGAGGAAAGGGGGGAGGATTGTATTTTGTGCTAGTATATGAATAAATAATGATACAACGTTAAGGAGCACAAATTATATAAAATAATAGATGTTTAAAAGGCATACAGCCGTTTCGGAACTTCTAAAGTCCCACCATCAGTGCTAAAAATATACACCGCTCAGCAAAAGTTTAGACAATGATCGATTATGTTTGTATTTTCTGAAGTATGTACCGAATGTTTGTAATTCCTCTGTCAAATATTAGTTGTGACTTATCCTTTATTCACACACAATAAATTTGGAATTTTACCTTTTACATAAAATAAAATGACAAAAAAATAAAATTAATATTGTGGCAAAAGTATAGACAATTTGTGTATTTACAGAAAAAATAACTACAAATTAAAATCGAGTTGCACCCGCATTGCTTGCAGTAAGTGCAAAAATGTGACTTTTCATCGAAAAAAACTAAATGCTGCGTCATTTAGGGGTCTATTTCGTACCAAACATGCTCAACAGCAGCTCGAAACTCATTAAAAGAAAACTATAACAAAAACTTGTATAAACATTACGACATATGATGTTACGAAAGTTTTCGATTGGGTCCGGATCAGAACTACACGTCGGCCAGTTGAGATCAATAGTATTTTCAGAGTTAGACGAAGTTCTTCTTTTGTATGCAACATGAATAGATGCTAAAATCTATACTTTAGATCAGCAAAAGTTCCTCAAATGACTAAAAATTGATCTCCAACGTATATACGTAGTCTTGTGTTGCGTGGCAACCAATGAATAACTCCACAGATGCACGAGCATTAAAGCTAAATGAGGACCAAATTATTTAAAATCACCTTCTTTTTGTCGACTTAATAAAATCCCAGGATCTTTGCTTAAGTCATTCCAATAGTATGCCCACGTGTGTGTGCCATTCATATTCCACTTTTTTTTCGTTACTGAATATCATAGCGTACCATTTGGGTCCATATGACGTATGTTTGCAAGTTAATTGAATTCTGGACAATTTATAGCGAGATTTTAAGGCTGATTGTTTTATTATTGTCATGTAAATTGATTTACCTGTTTCTTGAATCATCTAAGCATCATGTCCGTCGACACAGAAATTCCTAACTTATTTTTCATGTGATTAACAATGATTATTTGTGTAAATGTCACTTTCTGGATCCTTTTGTCATCGCATTTTCTTGTCACACAAGGTCTTTCAGATTATGTTTTTTTTTTTTTTTTTTTTTTTTTTTTTTTTTTGGAGGAGTCATCCTTAGACTATACTTCATAGACAAACCACTTTGGACGATTCAGTGCTGCTGAAATTTCTGCAACTGTCTTCCCTTTCCATTTCAGCTTCCCTACTTCAATTACCTCATCTAAATGAATATTTTTAGCTCGCGGCATTTTCACTAACTGATGCTATGTCGAGGTATAATTAAATACTTCAGACATGTGACATCATAACTTGGAAATTAGCATTTATCCATGAACAATTGGCTAAAAATCAAAAAAGTGTCTAAACTTTTGCAATATGAAAATTTTACTTTTTTTAGTTAAATTATATGTTATCTTACATTATAACCATTACTTTTATTGTACATTGTTTAAAATATATTTGAAAATAAGTATAGCCATTTGTAAAACTCACGTGTTCGTGTTTTTTATTTAAAGGTTAAAAAACACCAGTATCTAAACTTTTGCTGAGCACTGTAAGTGTAAAATGCAAAAGACAAGTTACATCATTGAAAGAAAAACGTGCATCACAGCTCGCCGCCAAAGGCGAACTAGCCATGAAGCGTCGCAAAGCAATAGCAAAAGCAAACTGACACGCACATTCCGAAGAAGATCAATCAGATGTCTCTACTCCCACTGGAAGAATCCAAACAAAGGAGAAAAAAGGTGGGGGGGGGGAGAGGGAGTGAAATTACAGGAAAGGAGGCCAAACTTCTGAAAATCTGGGTGTACTGGACATGTCATTAACTAAATTATTAAAGTTTTTCTAAATATGAAAAGCTTCCCAAAAGTCTAAATCATAAATTAATGAACAATATTGTATTAATCAGGCTTTGGAAAATTTAAAATTGTGACTATTAGACCAACAATGCTTAGCGATAGCGGATCGTTTTATTTCACAATTTTTAACGTAAGCACTGTGTTCTCCCAAATGTTTTTTCAAAGCTCACTTCGTTTGACCGATGTACATTCTATCGCATTCGCAAGAAATCTTACAAATACCCCAATGTGATAAATCATCTATTGGATCTTTGAGATTTGAGAATCGCATTTTGTTGAAAGGAGTATAAATTATTTTAAAATCAAATTTTAACAAAATTTTAGAAATTTGATGACTGATTTTTGGAAAATAAAGAAGAATAATTAAATTAACATTGTGGTCAGAGTTGAAGTTCGAAGCAGTACGTTTTCTTAATTTGTTATGAATGGAATCAACGATTTCGATTGGGAAACCCGGATCAATGGCAATGGATTTGATATGGTTCAATTCAGCTTTTAGTAAACTATCGGAGGAGCAAATATTTAAGGCCCGATGTACATAAGTGTTAAAGGCAGCTAATTTCTGGTTAGGGGGAGTGAAATGAAAGGCGATGGGGGGGGGGGGGGTAAAGATACTGCGAATGGTTTACGATAGACAGTTGTGTGAAAAAAGTTATTTTCGCGGGAAACCAAAACATCCAGGAAAGGTAATTGTTTGTTATTTTCAAATTCGTAAGTAAATTGAATATGGTCATCTATTAAGTTCATAACTGTAAGAATATTAGTAAGATCAAGGATATCAGAGTCCAGCAACGCAAAACAGTCATCGACGTAGCGGATGTAAAATGGAAAAGTTAGTTCCTTGAATAGTTTTAATTCGAAATAATGCATATAAAAGTCACTAAGTATTGGACTGAGGTTGGAGCCCATGGATAAATCATCAATCATTCGATAAAAGTTACAATTAAAAATGAATGTGTTTTGCGAGAGACAAATGCTAGTAAGGTGAATCAGTTCATCAATTTCGAAGTGTGTGTAATGAAATTCCCGCAAACGAGATTCAAGACATTTTAGAGCACCTTGAACTGGAACATTGGTAAAATGATGTTAAATCCTTATTTACATCATTATTATTACAATCAAAAGTATGAAAACACAGAAAACTGGGTGCAGGAAAACACAATGCTAAGTCTACGAGTCAACCACTAACAGTATTCATTTTTGGCTTATGCACCATTTCGCTTCCGGCAGACATCGATGATCAGATAATACTATTCTTCTATAAAATAAAGGGTGTTTTTCTTGTGCTCGATAACGTAGGGTTTTGTGCTGTCAACTCTTGAACTTCAAATAAATGCAAATGCATTTATTTGAAAAAGCCAGGATTTCGGCTTGTGGAATTCTAGTGTGGAAAAATGATTTGATTACTTTCGTTGTACATAAATTATTTCTTGCTTTTTCTTTATTTTTTATATTTTGCTATTCAATTGGGTCTTAATTCAATACTTTTACAAGCTGTACTGGATCTTTTTCGAGTGGCAATACGACAATGTTAGAAAGCTGTATTTTTAATTTTTTCTATATTTAAAAGTAGAAAGTATAATGTGTCAAATATTTCGACATCAAAATTTTCGATGGATTTATACGTTTTAGAGGGTCCTGAACAAGATTTGATGGTTTTTTAGGAAATATCTGATCTGTGAGTTTGACTGTAATTCTACCAATTTGTCATTCTGCGAATCTGTATGTGACAAACGTTTTGTAGGCTCTCTATGTCGAAATTTAATGCACGGAATTTCACAAAACTTTAATTTCTGCTATTCCTTGTTATAGACTAGAACTGATACGTTTTTAGTGTATATCTCTCAACAGGTGATGTTGCTATGCTGCATTACACTCATGATTGCATGATTATTGCTATATCTCTAATATCAAGAACTAATGTAAATTTTCACCAAACTTCAGATTCAGTTAATCCCTGATATAGATTAGTATTGCTTAGTTTTTCATATAAATTATCCAAAAAGTAATGCTACTATGGTGCATATTTCACGATTTCGCAACAGCTGTATTTCAAGAACTAAAACAGAATTTTCATCGAACTTCAGGTTCAGTTAATGCATGATAATAATTGATCCTGGTTAGTTTGTGGTGTACATCCTCTTGCAAGTGGCTCTGTTATGCGGAATTTTCAAAGATTTCTGGAATAGTTCAACCTCAGAAACTAATGCACAGATTTCCATCAGACTGCAGATTCACTTAGAAGTTGACAATAAGTTGTTGCAGCTGAATAGTTTGGGGTGTGAATCAGCTAATCAGTGGCGCTGCTATACTGCGCTTTTCGGGAAGTAGTAATATATATGAGATAGAAGTAAGTTTTGGAATTGCCAAATGCGTCTAGTAAAATTATATAAGAAACCTTTTTTACGTTACTTTTGAACACTGTCTCCTCGTGTATCCACACAGCATTTTCGTGTTCATCCACAACCTCTTTGTATAACATCAAAAGGGAGGCGTACTATACGTCGGGAAATTCTGAAATGGAGAAACAAAAATAAACTAGTCGTTGGGAAAGGGGGGGGGGCACCGTAATACTTACCCATCATGAATATGCATATTATAAAATATGAAAATAAAACTTATATACAGTAGTTATAAAATGCATCGCAATTCCAAAATAAAATTTAAACGTACATTTAAATATTTTTAAGAATACTAAAGCTGTATTAATGAATTGCTGATGAACTAATTTCGACAAATTATATAAAACGCCAAACTATTCATGTAGTACCGAATTGCGGTAAAGAAACATCCATATAAATCCCGAAATAATAATCATATTGACAAACAAATCACTGTGCCAGATTAAGCGTCTCATATCCAATTGAAATATATATTTGAATTGAAATTGGATTGAAATACAGGGTCATGAAAAATCGAAGAATGTGGAAAATAGGATTACAAATATCTCGGCAACTAATTATCTGATCGATTTCATTTTTTATGCAAAATTTGTGTTATTGTATTTTACATCCACTCCTTAAAAAAAAAAAAAAAAAAATGTTTATATCCCTTTCATCAGAACGAATACTTAGAGAGTCCGAAGAAAATAGTTCCGGATAATCGAGGTTACTGATATTAAATAGGCTTCTTCCCATTAATACATACTAAGTACACAATAAATTTCAAGTCTCTATCATAATTTGTTCGGGAGATGGAGCGTTTACAGACACAAAAACAGACAGTCAAAAACGCAAATAAACAACAATTTTTTTTTTTTTTTTTTTTTTTTTTTTTTTTTTTTTTATATATAAAAATATGTTTTTCGGAATCTCCAGTTTCTAAAATGTGTAAATCCGTCAAAAAAAAAAAAAAAAAAAAAAAAAAAAAAAAAAAAAAAATTTTTTTCGATTTTCAAGACGATTGCAAGACTTACCCTATACTACATGTGATGGGTATGTAATAAGACATAGAATCTTTTTTCAATTTTTCTTTTTATATCAAAACTATTAACACATTCATCCTATGTAATAATAGTATATTTAAATGGTCCAGTTAATCATACGATTCGCAGAAATGATTAATTAGGAACGAGATGCTTTATTTTTTATGTTAGCAATAAAAGGTTTCTATTTGTTGTGAAAAGAAAATATTTTTTCATATTTTTTTTCTTTTTCACATTTAATGGACTTGATATCCTACCAACGTTTATCACAAGGACTAAAAGAGAAATTAAAAAAGTTATGAAATAAGGAAGAAATATACTGGCTCAAAATATAACCGAAGCACCATTAGGTTATACTTTTAGAACATAAATTGATTTCATTTAACTTAGCTAGTTTATTATAAGACTATAAAAAATTGGGGAAACAAAATATCTAATTACATCTTTATTAAATTTAATATATTATCTAGACCTAGAACAAGCTTTTGAAACTTTTGCGTCTCATGAACGCCTTGAAAATATGTACGTTCTTGGTGAACCGTCTAATTTATTATTATTATTATTATTATTATTATTATTATTATTATTATTATTATTATTATTATTATTATTATTATTATTATTATTATTATTATTATTATTATTATTTTGTATACGTGAAAAAATCAAGTTTAGAAAAGCCGAAACAAAGAAAACAACGAATCGACGAAATAAAAACTTTTATTTCATATCTAGCATATGATTTACATAGTTAGCAAGCTCTTTAACGTAATAAGTACGCTTCTTGACCCTCGCTTATTTTTTACATATTTAGTTTTATTTTTGTGAAACAGAATAATAAGTCATCTTCAGCATTATTGTGTTATAGAATTGTATTTGCAAATTAGCTGTAAAGACTTTTTTACTGTACCGCTTCGAATGGTACTTTAGATCCCTCACGTACCACCACAACCTTTTCGCATAGGCCTAAGAGATATGCGTATTACACTTTGTCAAACCCTGAAATAGGGGCTGTGCTTATATAATGCTATCATTTTAGGGGGGAGGGGGGGTTGTCTGGCACATAATATCGTAAGATATCTCTAAGGTGAGGAGGGGGGGTTTGACTTTTGATATCGATATCAGTTTTGATCCAATCAAAATTTTCTTTTTATTTGTGGCATGGTCTTTGGTTCAAAATAATACGTTATCTTCTTTTTAGTCTATTATCTATTTTTATGAAAAAACAAAGAAATATAAAATTATCTAATTCTAAACTATGGCATATCTCAACATTTAACACTCCTATTCATCTTCATGTGTGTGTATGCATACATACTCACAGTTCGAGAAATCTTATATGAAGTATATTTGAAATGAAACTTGTGCTTACTAATAAATAAAAGAGAAAGAATGTTGTCCATTTGTTTTATTTATCAGAATTTTTTTCTGCCCATCCTACCCCTCCTTTGATCGGGGCAAGTGCAACAATTAAACAATTTATTACTGTTGAATGCTTTATGTAACAAAAAGCTACTATAAAATATTTTTAAATAGTAACTGTTTCTTTCAAGTGTTATTTGAATAAAGCGGTATTTTATTGACTTCTGTACATTTGAACCAGTAAAGTATGCGAAAAATAAATTTAGCCAGTTTTGTATATTACACTAAACAAAAGAAATAAATTCCAGAACTTTAAAAAGAATATAATTAGATAGTGATATCCCGGGGTGGGGTTTCGAAGGTTGATAACATAGGATATCGAAAAGGAGGGGGAAGGAGTGCAAATTTTCCAAAAAGTTGATAACGTTATATTTGCATAGCCCCATAGGGCTAAACAAATAATTAAGATATGAGAACCTCAGAAGCCAAGGAGTACAAGTGACAAAAATTTGATTTAGAGTAAATTGAGTTCAAAGATAATTGATGTTAAATTTGAACATCAATAATATATGACAGAACTGAAATTGGAAATTGTCATTTGTTTCATTGTGATCTTCGAACTCTTGTTTAAATAACTGTGAAAAAAATAGAGAAAAATTTTCTTTAAATTTATAATTAATCAATATAGATATAGAATTATTCGGCAAATGTGGTTGATATCTAAAACGCAGCGCATAATTAGAAAATCATTTACATTTCTTTTCCACAAAATAAATACATTTATTTCCAGGTCATCTGTGCACTTAGTTCAGTTTTGTCATTTATACCCTTCTGCTTCTGGAGTGCTCATATAAAATGTTCTCTCAATCTCTCTCTTCAATTATCAAAATTATTAGTGAAAATTAGTATCAAAGAGCAGATAGTTTCAGGTTTTTCTTTTCAGTTTTTCATTTTTTTTTCTATCTTTACAAGAAAAAAATATTGGATTCGTGAAAAAATTTGAGTTCTGGTTTCCGACGGTTTTGCACGTTTTACGAGCTAGATAACCCGAAAACATGTTTTTACAGAATCTCTATCTGTGAGTCTGTCTGTCTGTGACACAAATTTTGTGGGCCTCTATCCCAAGAACTAATGAACGGAATTCAATAAAACTTTAGATTCAGTTAGTCCCTGATATAAACTGGTGTTGATACTTTTCGATGTAAATAGTGCAACAGGTTTCACTACTATACTGCCTTTTTCACATTTCCGCAATAGCTATATCTCAAGAATTAATCGACAAGTTTTATTAAAACTTCATATTCCTTTAGTCCTTGATAAAATATGATGCTGATTATGTTTTGATATATATTGCCTAACAGGTGGCATTGCTATGCAACATTACTTATGATGAATCGCAATAGCTCTATCTCGAGGAGTAATACAGGAATTTTGGTCAATTTTCCGATTCGGTTAGTTCTTGATATAAATTAGTGCAGTTTAGTTTTAGGAGTAAATCACCCAACAGGTTGCGCTTCTATCCGTATTTTTTTACGATTTTCGCAATAATTCTACCTTCAAAACTAACGTACGGATTTTCGTCAAACATCGGACTCAATTAAACCTTGACATAAGTAATTGCTGATAGATTTTGGTGTAAATTACCTAAGGGTGGCACTGATATGCTTCATTTTTCAGGAAGTATTAACATGTATGAGATATCAGTTTTGGAATTGCCACTTCCGACTAATTCATATTTGGTGGAATAGTTATTTTATCAACAATTATTTTTATTTATCTCACTACCAACATTTTGCATATTGGTAATCAGAAAAATAAAAACAATTTAGAATTCACAAAGCAATTCTTTTTATAGCCAACTCAAAGAATTTGCCTACAAAATATTTTTTAGACGCAAATTGACTTAATTTAACAATGACCTGTTATCAAGTAACAATAAATTGTGACAACAAAAATATCTAAAAAAAGATTTTTTTCAAAATTAAGATCAAAAAGAAATAAATAAAAATTACACAGAGCCTTTACTGGACATTTCTTTCTTTATCAAAGCTATCAGTTCATCCTACATTCTAATGGTCAGTTCAAATGATGCAGTAAATCGTATGATCCACAAAAATGATTAATTGGGGACGAGAGACTTTATATATCTCTTAGCAATAATAGTTTTCTTTTGTCCTGAAAGAAAAGCATATTTTCATATTTTATACTCCTTTTCATACTTGGTGAAATAAATATTCTCCCAAGATTCAGTATTTATCACAAAGGCAAAAGAGAAATAAAAATAGGTTGTCAAAAAATAACTGAAAATATTATTAAATTATGTTTTAATAACGATAATTGACCTCATTTAATTTAGCTAGCTTGGTTATAAAAAAATATTAAATATTTGCAACAAAAATAGCTATTTTTTTTTTCAAAATTAACACTTTATCTAGATAAAAAAAGAAAAATTACACTAAATATTTCGTCAACGTTTTTTTTATTTGTCAAAACTATCAGTTCATATTATATTAATGGTCAGTTCAAATGATGAAGTTAATCGTACGGTCTACAGAAATGATTAATTAGGGACGAGAGATTTTATATATCTCTTATCAATAATAGTTTTCTTTTGTCGTGAAAGAAAAGCATATTTCCAAACTTTATACTCTTTTTCATACTGGTTGAAATAAATATTCTACCAAGATTCAGTGTTTATCACAAAGGCAAAAAAGAAAAAAAAATAGGTTGTCAAAAAAGTCATGAAAAAATATATTGGCTTCAAAAAATAACTGAAAATATTATTAAATTATGTTCTAATAACAATAACTGACTTCATTTAATTTAGCTAGCTTGGTTATAAAAAAGTATTAAATATTGGCAACAAAAATATCTAAAAAGATTTTTTCAAAATTAATTCTTTATCTAAAGAAATAAATAAAAATTACACTAAACCTTTTGTCAACGTTTTTTAATTTACCAAAGCTATTAGTTCATTCAATGTATACACAGAAATGATTATTTGAGAACGAGAGGCTTTATAGATCTCTTAGCAATAATAGTTTTCTTTTGTTGTGAAAGAAAATCATGTTTTCATATTTTGTAGTGCTTTTCATACTTGATGGAATAAATAATACACCTACTTTTATCACAAAGGCAATAGAAATATAAAAATATGTTGTCTAAAAATGATGAAAAAATACAATGGCTTAAAAAACTAACTGAAATATTATTAAATTATGTTCTAAAAACAATAATTGACTTCAGTTAATTCAGATAGTTTGGTTATAAAAAAAAATAATAAATTTTGGCAAGGAAAAATATAAAAAAAAAACTTTTTTTTCAAAATTAACATTTTATCCAGAGAAAGAAATATAAATTACACAAAAGCTTTCCCCAACGTTTCTTTATTTCTCAAAGTTATCACTTTATCCTCTGTATTAATGGTCAGTTCCAATGATGCAGTTAATCGTACGATCCACAAAAATGATTAATTGGGGACGACAGACTTTATGTATCTCTTAGCAATAATGGTTTTCTTTTGTTGTGAAAGAAAAGCATGTTTTCATACTTTATACTCCTTTTCATACTTGGTGAAATAAATATTCTACCAAGATTCAGTGTTTATCGCAAAAGCAAAAGAGAAATAAAAATAGGTTGTCAAAAAAGTCATGAAAAAATATATTGGCTTAAAAAATTAACTAAAAAATTAATAAATTATGTTTTGAAAACGATAATTTACTTTATTTAAATTTGCTAGTTTGGTCATTAAAAAAATAAATTTTAGCAACAAAAATATCTAAAAAAGATTTTTTTTTTTCAAAATTAATTTCTTATCTGGAGTAATAAATAAAAATTACACAATACCTTTTCCCAGCTTTTCTCTATTTATCAAAGCTATCAGTTCAACCTATATATTAATGGTCAGTTCAAAGGATGCAGTTACTCATACGGTCCACAAAACTGATTAATTGAGAACGAGTGAGTTTATATATCTCTTAGCAATAATAGTTTTCTTTTGTTGTTAAAAAAAAAAAAAAAAAAAAAAACATATTTTTATACTTTATACTCTTTTTCATACTTGGTAGAATAAATATTCCACCAGCGTTTAGTACAAAGGCAAAAGTGAAATAAAAATATGCTGTCAAAATGTGAGAAAAAATATATTGGCTTAAAAAATAACTGAAATATTAGTGTTTTATCAAATCAAATCATATCAAATATTAGTGTTTTAAAAATGATATTTGACTTCCTATAATTTAGCTAGTTTATACCTATATTATAAAGAATTAAATTTTTTTATTTGTAGGAGGTACTCCGGTAAAACCTTTTAACATTTTTCTACTTTGCATTAATTTTATTTGTGTTATTAATTGTCTTTTCATTATAATAAAACTGTAAGAAGCCAACCACTTGTTGAAATCCTAGGGAATTTCCACGGGGGCCAGGATGTTTGTGTAAATATCGTCAGCAGAAAGCAAAACATTTAATATGCTTCGTTTCCATGGTAATTTCCTTTTCCCTTACTTTATACTTTTTGCTGCATTCTCTGTGTTTTTAATTTGTGGTTTTTATTGCAATTTGAACAAATTGGAAATTGCACTTGAAAAATAGTAGATGAGGTGCGTTCATACTTCAATGAAATTTAAAAATATTCAGATCTTGATGTTATAGTAAACAGTACTTCAGATACAGTATAATGGTCGAAATATTTTGTGTGTTTCTTTAAGTACTATCTGATTTCTATAATACATGAAATAACTTGTATTAAACCCCAGCAATGTATAATAATTTCATAAAATATAGATTAATATAATATACTTAAATCATGCCCCAAACAATATTTCCCTGTAAACCATAATGCCGTGGCATACTTTTGAGTAGCACTGTAAATTAATAATAAATAATCTTTGTATCATAGATTGTACAGAATGTATATTTTAGTATCTACTTCATAGATTCATGTCAATTCTATTATATTCGAAAGAGTGTAACATCATTAAAATGTACTTTTAACTTTTGTGTAACAACTTTTCTTAAATGTAATTAAACTATACATCATATTTTCATAAAATTTGAATTAATTCGACAAAGTTATGCAAAAGATATATATTTTAAATCTCAAACGATTTGGTTGGATACTTTTTACTCTGTTCGATTGCGGACAGACAGACGGACAGATTGAACGACAACTATAGGTGCTATGTATTTGCACAACTACAAACGCACCTAAAATATTCAGATCTTGGTGCAATAATAAACAGTATTTCAGATACATTATAGTAGCCGAAATCTTTTGTGTGTCCCTGTAAATACTATCTGTTTTCTATTATACAGCAAATAATTTGTAGTAATCCTCAGCAACGTATATCAATTTCATACAATGTTAAATAGTTTAATACAATTAAAACGCGCACCAAAAAAAGTCTCTATATATAACTATGTCATGGAATACTTATGTGTGGCCCTGTAAACCAGTAACAAATATTCTTTGTATCACAGATTGTACAGAATGTATATTATAGTATATGCTTTATAGATGCATATCAATTTTATTATGTTCGAAAAAGTGTAAGACCATTAAAATACACTTGAAACTTTTTTCCCCATTGACCGTAACGTATCGGAATCCTTTTGATTGTCCCTGTAATTGAACGATTCATCCGATTTTCATAAAATTTGAAATGATTCGACAAAATTATCAAATAATTATATATTTTTAATTTCAAACGATTCGGTTGGGTATTTTTTGAGTTGTTATATGTTGACGGACAAACAGGCGGATGGATTGATTGAACGACAACTATAGGTGATACGTATTTACATAATTACGAACGCACCTAAAAATGGTGAAATGTTGTAAGCCGTGTGTGGCTCGCTCGCTTTTAATTTGACGTGAAATAAACCGCAAGATTACAGTCTACTTTGTTGTGTTAAATTAGAAGAACCAATGTGTGTTAATTTAGTCTAAAAACGCAATAAACACAGCTCATACAATTAAAATTAGTAAAGCTGTTGTTTATAAAAGATTGTTAACTAATAAGTCTATAAACTAATAACTATAGTCTATAAGTCTAATAACTATAATTTTTTCTATGCTCATCTTTTCCTTAATTCCTTTGAATTTATCAGTTTCATATTCTGCGTTGTAACGCGCACCCGTAAATTGCGATAATATTTTTGATGTTTTAAAAATGTACATTATATACGCTGGACTTTACAACGTCTATAAATATGGGCACATTTAACAAAGTTATGCGTGAACAAGGAAAAAAAAATACATACAAATGAATCAAATAAATAATTTCCTCTTTTTTTTTTTTTTTTTTTTTTTTTGAAGTTTATATATAAAAGTGTTATTATTTTGATTTCATCTATTTATGGGCTCGGGAGGACACAATGTTAAAAGCAATATGTTTATTATTGGGGGACGTAGGAGTAAGCGTACCTTTAAACATTTTGTGAATTAAATTCCTGATAAAACAGCTTCAAAAATATAGCAGATATATGTGATTTATTAATTTTTACATAGAGTTTGTTAGCATGAGACAGGTTTACATTTTAACTCTATGCATTATTTATTTTTTAATGAATGGAACGATTTTAAGAAATGTGCATGTGCATTCACGGCTGCCAATTTCGACAATTTCTTAATTCTAACAGGAGATATACTTAATATGCACTTTGGCGACATTAGCACGAAAATTCTAATTCAAAATTTATATTAGAAAAATACTGGTACGAGCAGAATGCAAAAATAATCGCCCGTGGCAGCCCTATGCAATCCTCTGTGATTTCTTGCATAATTTCTAATATTTTAAATGCACAGATATATGTCTATTGCTGCATTGGATGAAATGTCTAAGAGAAACAACATGTGATGATTTTCATCTATGAAACTTGCAGTATTCCGAATACTTTTTTAGAAAGTAAAAAGCATTACTAAAACATTTTCGTCCTATCTATTATTAATAATATAAGTATTACTTATTAAATCATCATTTTATTAGTTATCAAAAATATTACCATTGAAGTATGTTATTGAAGATAGTTTAACATTTTAGCGTCTATGTCTGTCGTTGAAAAAATCAAAATGAAAACAATTAAAAATTTTTTGGGAGGTCTCATTAATTTGCTATATTGGACAAATTAGAAGAGAAAAAAGCAGAATATAAACCCACTTCCTGTTAATTTCTTTTTATTTTATTTCCATGAAAATTTTCTCAAAAATATGTGGGAAAAATTGTATATAATGCTAAATTTATTTCCCAACTAGTTGGATGTGCCAATTCCAAAACTTTCTTCTATCTGATACGTATATTATACTATTTCAAAATTTAGTCACACATGTTAATGCGTTAATATTATTAATTCAATACTATACCAACTAAGATTTTCATCTTAGATTTCTGCTTCATTCAATTAATTGGAGTAAAAACGAGTTTCCATCTCTGCACGAGTCGACGAAAAATAGAACGATAGGCATATTTTTTTTTTCAAATTCAGGAAGGATCTACTCGGTCATACCCAAAAATAATCATATACAAAAAGTTTAGTTTAGTTCCACGCATAATTTCAAGCATTTTTTAATGGTAAAATAATAAAAATGCCACAGACATCGCGATTATAGCGCCTCCTTCCAGGGGATTTTTTTTCAAATTCAGGGAGGGTCTGCTGACCATAGCCAAACACATATACAAAAAATTTCATTCAATTCTATGCAGAACTTCATACACTTTTCTGTGGTAAAATATGGAAAATGGCACAAAAATCGCTATTGCAGAGCCCCCTTCTGGCAGATTTTTTTTCAAATTTAGGCAGGACCAACTAGTGATAGCCAAATACTTACACAAAAAATTTGGTTCAATTCGATGCATAACTTCATACACTTTTAGTCGGTGCAATATTGAAAATGGCACAAAAATTGCTACTGCAGCGCCCCCTTTCGGCGGATTTTCTTCAAATTCAGGGAGGATGAACTAGCCATAGCCATACACTTGCTGAAAAAATTTGGTACAATTCGATGCATAACTTCACACACTTTTAGTTGGTACAATATTAAAAATAGCACAAAAATCGTTATGACAGTGCCTCCTTCCAACAGAATGTTGCAAAATTGAAGGTGTACCTGCTTGCCATAGCCAAAAACATTCTTAGAACTTTTGGTTCAATTCTATGCATATCTACATACACTTATTAATGGTACAATGCGGCATACGGACACACACAGACAGACACATAGACACATGGACAGACAGACATTTTGTAAAAAGCATGTTTTTTGGAATATCTGACCGCAAAATACGTCGAAAACCGGAAGTCGAAAAAAATTTTGATTAGAATACTTTCTTTTATTGAAGATAGAAGAAAATAAAAATGCACATTTTTATAAATTTGCTGTTTAAAAAGAATAAGAAAACTTAATTATGCATATGAATAAAGACATCAAAGATCAACTAGTTCTATTAAGCAATATAATATCTCATTAGAAAAATGAATAATTCTGTCAATAATACACTTTATAAAAATAAGTCTGCAAGAAAAAATATTTTCTTTCTTTTTAGCCTTTCCGTTTTCTTCGAGAAGAAAACTAAAATTTCTTTGGTAGACAAAATAAGGAAGAATCAATATATCCCCCCATCACATTTAAGCAGAAAATATTTCATCTCTGACTATAAAGTATGTTAGCGATTATGTTAGACTTATATGCATCATTAAAATAGTTATCTCATAAGTGCATTTTCGTAAAAAAAAAAAAAAAAAAAAAAAAAAAATAGAATGGTGTAAAAACTGCCTTAATAGGTGATATTATTCAGTACCATGTGACCCAATAAAAATTAACGTGTTTGAAAGGTACTATATGCTAAATTATTTGAAACTAGCCGCCCTTTGCGACCAGTTTGGTCTCCTTTAAATTGATACTAAAAATTGCATCATACACTGAGAAAAAAAATATGGCGCATTCACCTAGAATGAATAGTCACTTTCTGAGTACCTAAACTAGAACTACAGATGTTCGAACTACGCGTATAGGTTAAACAACTAAGCTCAATAGGCGAAATAACCTAGCATTTCTAGTCTCTTGTTTTGTAGGGAACGAAAGGATATTGAGTCGTTTTAGTAACGAGAAATTATCGCTAGATTTTAGAAATGGTTTCATAAACTGGAATTATAGTTACTAAATAAAACCTCTTGTGTTCGCATCTATCTGCAGAGATTTTTAGATAAGATTGTCAACTAGAATATAGGAAGATGCTCTTGAATTCTAGTAGGAGACTTTAAAACTCGCTAGCAAAGGGAGCTAGAATTTATAAGGATGACATGGAACTATTTTTTCAAGAGTCACAGTTAAGATTCTAGATGCTAGAATTATATTTTTTTCTCAGTGTAATACGTTTATTCATAACTTAATTTTATTTGCTCAATTGTTTGCCAAATCAGAAAAGTCTACTAGAAAATTCAAAAACACGGTATTTTAATAATGACCAGGCATAGATGATAATGCCTCAAACAATCTCCCCGTAGTATTTTTTAGTATTTCATTTATTTCATTTAAAATATAATCATTTCACCCATTTCATTTATAATGCATAACTTTAAATTTTAAATTGAAACGTTCAGAAAACTTTTAAAACTCCGTAATTACAGCGAATGAGAATAATGTAAATAAATTAGATTTACCTTGGTCTAAATCCTTCTAAATTATTTTTACACAATAAGCGATGATTTGCGTTTCATTCAGATGTTGCCATTAAACAATTAACAAATAATCTTGATTTTTGTGCAGTATACGTTAGCGTAATATATATATATTAACAAAAACATTCAATATTTATTCAGCTTAGAGCAAGCGGAAAGAAACTCTGTAGTAAAAACTAATTACATGTGCCATCTTAAAACTTCCTTCTGTCTCATTTAGGTTAATATTTCAAAATTCCTACCACAGTGCCAAAATTAGCATTTCGGGCCGACGAGACTAGCCGTGCTTTAAGAATGTATTACATGCAGACGGCCCACTTTGATATAGTCATTTTAAACTTAAATATTATATCCTATATTATAAATATATGTACTACATGTGCAACTCACAAGGAAAATCTCCATTCTGGGCATACTCAGAATTTTTTGAAAAAAATATCAATTAAGCTGCTTATATGCTTATGTATGTAATAAAGAATCAGTCAAAATTAGCGACGGAATTTCAGCAGAAAATCTGTAAAAAAATAAAATACTTTCGAATAATTCGAATAATTAACATTGAAAGCGTGACGCGATTTGGCGATCAGCACTTTTCCTTGCCAAAAGCAAGCGATTTTAATGCAATTAAAAACTCTTGGATTTTTAAAATGTGTGTAAATGGTACTTAATGAATTTAAACATAAACAACGAGAGAGTTTGATAGATTATATACACATACATATAGCGGGTGTCCCAAAAATGACTGATGGATTTAAAAATTCAATAATTTGCAAGCGGTGACAGCTATTTAAAGAATTTTTGCAGGAGGGTTATGTATAATGTCAGGAGTTTTTTTACAGTAATTTGTGATTTTAGTTCGAATTTCAAACAATAGATGGTGCTGATGGCAATTGAAGCCCAGGTCGACGCCAAAACTGACATCAATCAGCACTGATCACCTGGCCTTCAATCGCCGTCAGCGTCATCTGTTGTTTGAAATTCGAACTAAAATCACAAATAACGGTAAAAAACTCCTGACATTATACATAACCCTCCTGCAAAATTTTTTAAATAGCTGTCACCGTTTGCTAGTTAGTGAATTTTAAAATCCATCAGTCATTTTTGGGACACCCGGTATATTGCATTACATATAATATGTATTGCTCGTTGCTATTTATCACTGGAAAAATATTTTCATACATAAAAAAAATTCATATTGAAAAAATCATTTTCATACATTTAAGCGTATTCAAAACTAAAACAAAATCAAATCAACAATGCTCAATGGACTTTAAAATTGAAACAGTTTTATTTAATTTAAACTATGAATTCCGTTCTAAACTGCAAAATTTGATGGTTAAATTTAAATATAATCACATATAAATATCGATATAACAAAATTATACTTAAAACAATCTAAAACTGATGACAAAACTAAAGTTAGTTAGATTAATTTTATCTAAACAAGTTCAACATGAAACTTTTCCGTTCTTAAAGTGTATTTGACATAAAAAAGTATTTTTTTTAAATTGCATTCCTTCGCCAACCGAAGAAAAATCGCCAAGTAACGAAATTTTCATTATTTTTTTACGGACGCTGCGCTGTATGGAGGTTCCGCGAATTTTTTTAATAAATATACATATACCTTCATGAGAAAAACATTCAGTAAATTTTAAAGATTTTTTGGAGTAGCCCGTGTGGAGACCTTCCTTGTTACACTGTAAAAAAAAAATCCGTTTAATTTACGGCAAAATTAGATGTAATAAAAAAATTTACATCTAATTTTACTGCGATTTTTACAGCAAAATCTGCTAGCAACATTGTTACCAGCAATTTTTGTTGTAAATTTAACGGATCTTTTTTTCAGTGCAGAAGTAATGAAATTTTCATTATTAAACTAAAAAGAAGACTCCTTGATGTCATATGCCATTACATGCATTTTAAACACGTCATCTCGAATCTGAAAACAACTTATTTTCCCTACACAGGGTAAAGTGGTTGAAGACGCCGTATTTGTAAATTTAATTGTTTTAAAAATCCCCTCTTGATTTTATTTGTTATTCATTGATATCTCGTTAAAGTTTGCACTTTAATGTATGATTTAAAAACATATTTCATTTTACAGATATTATAGAAAACATCGAAATTTTTGTTACTGTAGAGCCTTGAATTTTGACATCTTACCCCAAAGTTTGGGTTAGATGGGCAACAGACAGTCCAAGGTTTACTATACCTACCGAAAATGAGCTTTTTAACCCTTTCCGGCACACTGTACCCTGTCTAGAATGCCTAATTCTAATTCCAAAATCGCAAACGGCACCAATAATATATTAGTAAAATTTTGTTTTTACAATAAAAGCTTAAATTATGGGTTTTAAATTATCTAAAGAATTCGTCTGTAAATTCCGGTGTCCATCGATAATTTCTCATTTTACTAAAAGATTTTGCCCGTGCGGAAAGGGTTAATCGAGTGTATTAGAAAATTTGGGCGGCTATATTAAAATTTAAAAGATTATCTCGTAAATAAGTTGTTACAATTCTGGAAAAAGTAGCGGTTAAACCTTATGGACAGATTAATAGTATTGAATGAGGGAATATTTCAATAGGGGAATAAATAACTCTATCGATCATACGTTTTATAAAAATATCTCTGAGGAAAAAACCTATTTCTTTATTTTGAATCTTTATTCTTTCTTTGTTGGGAAAATAAAAGTTTCATTGGTGATATATACAGTGACAGAAATAAATAAATAAATAAATAAATAAATAAATAAAAATAAAAATAAAAATAAAATATTTTAAAGAAATGTTGACATTTAATCCACAATCTCAATGTTCGAATGTATAATTTTACTTTTTCCAGTTTTAACTAGAAGAGGCGGATAAGGGTTTCTACAACGCGTTGATTATGTGGAGTGGTGGCTCTTGCAGCTTAATATGATTTAAGTTTTCCCTTCATTAGTTACCTATCATACAAATACAGAATAAATCTTGAAATCGCTTTGAAATTCGAAAAAAATGATGGATTTACACGTTTTAGATCTCAATTTCAGTATAGATTTTAATTAAAATTGAGACGCTTAATCCGACGCAGTAAACTCATAGTTAATATGATTATTATTTTCGGAGTTTTAAGGATGTTCTTTTCCTCAATTCAGTACTGCTTAATTATCCCATCTTAATTATCTCCGTAAAAATTGAGGATGTATTCAGATAACGAATTGGTTATGTTAAAACTCATTTTTAAATTGAATTTTGCTCTCAAACGCATTCAATTGACAATTTTTTCTTATTTAGGAACTATATAATGCGCCATATTTGTCTATGTTTTCATGAAGTCAGAATACATTTCAAATATGTTGTCAAAATGGACATTTGAGTCAAATTTCGCTTACGATAATTCTGATAAAACCAGTTCTTACAGAAAAATGAAATTAAAATTTTTTCAAAAGTGGCCAATTAAAGTTTTTAAACTGGGTTTATCTGGAATCATATTTTATTTTTTGTTGTTGAAATGATCATTCTTCTACTTTCGCCTATAGGCCAAACCGACAGGGATTTCTGCTTGTGGTTTGAAAACAGGGAATTTTTTATGAATGTTTTGTTTTAACTTTATTGCAAGGAAATTCAGTGATTTAGATGAATTTTGAGGCAAGGAAAATCAGTGATTTAGAAAAGTTTCAAAATTTGAAATAGCGCCATGTCATTAAAATATTCTCCGAATGATTTTTCTTCATATACCGTAATGTAATCGAATTATTTTGAATGTCCATGTAAATGAACCATTAATCATACATACTTCATATGCAATACCAAACATGCTTTGGTGACCCCCGATAATCTTTATAAGTTGCATGTAAATCCGAGTATATATACGGGAGTTAGAGCGTGGACAGACGAACAGAAATCCAGAATTCATAAGCACTTTTTAACTTTGTTGGAAAGCATACAGTATCTCGTTTGCAAATTTGTAATGCATAACAGCGCATAACATTGAAACTTTAAAGATAGGCTAATATTGTTAAATAAGGTAATATTTCATTAGGAGAACAAATTATTTTATCGATCATACCTTTTTATAAAAATATCTCAGAAAAAAAAATCGTTTTCCTTTGTTTTGAATCTTTACACTTTCTTTGTGAAGAAAATGAAAATTACATTGGAAGACGGATGACACAAGAATCAATATTTTTTCACGTCACCTTTATGTAGGAAATCTTTTATCTTTTCGACATCACAAAATGTAAAATTATATTTAACAAGAAAGAAAAAATCATGCGTCAAGGATGGATTACGAAGCACTTTCCGACACATTGAGAAAAATGTAACAAAACTGCATCATTTATAAAAACAAAATATTACGTCTCATTTCACCATATAGAAATGTATAACGCATTTTAAAACCAAATTTCAGCTGTTCCCTTCTACAATCGGATAATTATACGAATTTTTTAGCAGCATTGTATATGATATAGAGTTTTATATCTATGCATGTTATTAACATGCATTCCAAAATTTAGTTTATTTAGACAATCTATATATTTCTGAAAATTCCCTTTCAGCAATTTCCTCTAAAAAGGAGAATAATATGCGATTTGTTTTGTGCAACCTTATATATGAGGTATAGAACTTATATAAAAAGAATAATATGCAAATAAAAAAGAATATTGCCCAGTTATACTGATGGCATTGAGCTCACAGGCTACACATACTAATTGTACATTACAGCCTTATATTTTCAAGGGTTAATTCCGTTGGAAAAAAAATAAGAAAGGGAAACAGCTCTCTCCTTTCCTCTTTTTTATACTTAATCATTAAACCTCCTATACTATCAAGAACATGCTTTATCATGTAAAAAATCCATATCCAAAATTCAGAACAAATCGGATAATTCTTAATAAAAACCTATTTAACATTTATATAATTTAAGAGGAGCTATCCCCCTCTTTTATACTTAATCATTAAACTTCCAAAACTATTCAGAAATTTGAACGAAATCTGACAATTTTGCTTGAAAAACCCTTTTATATCAATTAAGGGGAGGGGCATTAGAACACCCGTTCCCCCTGTTTATACTTATTCAATGAACACCTAATAATAGTCACGAAATTGCCTCATCAAAATGATCCTATATTTAAATTTTTGAATGAAAACTGTTAATTCTGCATGAAAAACCCATTAAATCAATTAAGGGGAGGGGCATGAGCCCCCCGTTCTCCCTCTTATACATTTCGAATGAACACCAAAAACTAATCAGGGAAGCGCCTTATCAGGATATACCTATATACAAAATTTCAAGTGGATCCGATATTTTTATCATGAGTTATCGCGTTACGCACGAACGTACATACAGAACGGGCGAGCACATAAGCTCTCCCGCTATGATAGCCTGTGAGCTAAAAATTAATGAAATTTAAAAGTGCATGCCGAATTTTAAAACGCAAAGGCAGTACTGTAACACATTTGTTTTGTGTGTTCTTTTAAATTATTTTTTTAATGCTATAAATTCTTTGATTTAACATTACCATAGTGAAATTCAGTGATTCACATATGAAATAGCGTATTATTTCTATTACAATTATAATGTTATTAACATTAAAAATACTCTCCAAACGATTTTTCCCCATATACCATAACGTATTATTTTAAGTGGCCCTGCAAATGAACCATTAATCGTACTTACCTCATATGCAATACCAAAATGTTTTGGTGACCCTAAATAAATTTTATCAAATGCGGGAAAATCTGAGAATATTAACCGGAGTTATAGCGTGGACAGACGGACAGAAAAAACGAATGCATAAGTACTTTTCAACTTCGTTGGAAAGCGCTAACGGAGCATACATCATATCGTTTGAAAATGTATGAGATATAACAGCGCATAACATTTTAACTTCAAAGATTCAAAGACTAATACTGTTACTGTACAGGCTAATACTGTTGAATAAGGCAATATTTCATTAGGAAAATAAATAACTTTATCGATCATACATTTTATAAAAATATCTTTGGAGAAAAAGCCTTTTCCTTTAGTTTGGATCTTTACACTTTCTTTGTGTAGAAAATGAAAATTACATCGCAAGACGGATGACACAAGAATCAATATTTTTTCGCGTCACCTTTATGTTGTAGATATTTAAACTTTTCGACATCACAAAACGTAAAAATATATTTAAAAGTAAATTATAAATTTGTCTCACGTATATAAAAATTAACTTTATTATACGTGTGCATTCGAAATGTTTAGACGAGTATATTAGACATACATTTAATTTCTAAAAAGGATTACCGCACATAAGTTATTTGTAAAATAATAGTTTTCAACACTGTAAAAAAAGGGAAATATTACGGAAATTGTACTGATAATCGGAACGCCAGTACAATTTATGTTTTTTTTTTTTTTTTTTTTTTTTTTTTTTTAACGGAAAAATTTCTTTAAATTCAAGAAAATGTTTCTTTTTTTTTTTTTTTTTTTTTTTTTTTTCCTGGAAAATACTGAAAATTTTCCGTTAAAAACAGAAATTGTACTGGAGCCCCCATCAACAGTACAATTTCCGTAAACTCGTCCGTTTATTTATTATTATTATTATTATTATTATTATTTTTTTTTTTTTTTTTTTTTTTTGCAGTGAAGATGTATAGTGCATAGCTTTAAGATATCCAAGATAAACGAACATTAGTGGGATGTGCAAAAACTGTAAGACCCTGTAGAAATAGGATAGGAATCCCTGCAGATTATGGTCACGTGACCTCTATAAATCCTGTATACACTTGTCTTTAAGGTTATTCTCAAATGCAAAAGGATAATTTTAATAAGTTTTAAATTATTTTTGTTTCAAAATGCATGAAACTAGCAGATTTAGTGCAAAGAATATTTGTTATTAATTTACAGAGCTGCACAAAATTATTCCATTACATAAAGGCATCGGGAGAAACATTTTTTGGGACGTGGTTTTATAATATTAAAATATTTCATTTTTGATGAAAATGATATACGTTTCTGAGATTTGGTATAAGTTACTTTCTATATAATAGAATACAGACAGTATTTACAGGAAGACACAAAAGATTTCGGCTATTATACAGTATCCGAAGTACTGTATTCTATTATAACGAGATCTGAATGCGTTAAAAACTTCGTACAGTATGAACGCACCTCATTTGCTACACTTGACGTGCAATTTCTGAACATTTTTTTTTCACACGCAATAGATTTTTCAGAAAATATTGTCAAAATGGGAGTTTTAAATTTCCGTGCAAAAGAAGAATAACCATTCAAAGAAGGGTAAAAAATGTATTTGTACCCTGATTAAAATCACTCATAGCTCAATAGGTAATTTGTATGTCAAAAAATGGAAGAAACAGTTTGGTTTCAAATCACTTCCATAGGCACGTCTTCCGATTTTATATCTATCCGTTAAAAACTGAATTTGTAAATGTGTCAAAACGTTTTGTGCTTGTTGAAAACAGTAGTTGATATCAGCATTAAGACCAAATTAAACCCTCAGGTGATCGTTTTAACATTGTTAAACTTACAAATTATTCCTCCTCCTCCTTTTCGCATGCCCTGCATACAACTGCGATATCAGACAAGATATGGAATTCCGACGTTATAAACACTGTAAGGCGTACATTCTAAAAAATGTATGTTTCCCTTCATTTTAGTTGCGTACGGTATATAAATACGCAGCAATTATACAGCTCATATTCAAAATATTAGAATAATTGAGAAAAAGTAATAAGAAAAAATTATTTGTCATTTATTTATTTTTTATACTAAGTAAATGCAATTAAGTTTCTTATAAATTAAATCTGGAATGTTTAGATAAGATTTTAACATTTATAAAATATAAAATACAGCACAATAAATTAGGTATACAGCTTCCTTAAACACACCAGAATATTAGAATAAAACTTAGATTGGTTCAAAATATTAGAATATTTTATTTTACGCAACAATATTACCTTATGAATATGAAGTAAATGGTAGTTAATATTTTGTAGCATCCCCTTTAGCTTTCATAACAGCGTACAATCGATCTTGCATACTATATACAAGGTGTTTACAAACATTTCTATCAATATTAGCCCAAATAGACTTTATACGTGCCACTAACTCAGTTTTACTTGAAGGAGGATTTTCTTGAAGTTTTTTCTTCATTATACACCATAAGTTTTCGACGGGATTAAGATCTGGTGAATTTGGTGGCCAAGGAAGTACCTTAATGTTGCGTTGGCGGAACCAATTCTTAGTTGACACCGAGGTATGCGGGGACGCTAAATCTTGTTGAAAGATGAAATCATCTTCAAATAAATCTTCTGATGATGGAATCATGTAATATTCTAAAATTTCTTGATATATCAGAGAGTTAACCTTTTCGTAGACGATGCATAACTTTCCAAGTCCTTCTGCACTCATACAACCCCAAACCATGACACTAGCAGCAAATTTTACGGAACGTTTAAGGCATTCTTTATCAAATGCTTCTTGCTTCATTCTCCAAACTCGAATACCTTGATTACCATATGAAACACAAAACATACTTTCATCACTAAATAATATATTTTTCCAATCTTCATTGCTCCATAAACGTCTTGATTTACACCAATTCAATCTTATACGCTGTCTTGCAGTCCTGAGAGGTTTTGTTTTCAGTACACGAGATTCAAATTTAAATTTACGGAGACGTCTTAATGTTGTCGATGTAGAAACTTCAACTCCTTCTTCTTTCCATTTTCGGTGCAAGAATCGCACACTTTTAAAACGGTTTTTCTTAACTATACGCTTCAGTTTCCTGTCATCTCTAGCAGATGTTTTTGGTTTTCGGCCACCATTTCGGCGATTATTTTGAAATTTTCCAATTTTTGAATATTGTGTTAGTATTTTACTAACGCTCGATTGCGAACAATGTAAATAATTCGCTATAAAACATTGATTTTTACCGTGCCGATACAAATCAACCATACGAAGTTTAGTAGATTCAGGAATATCACTCACACGGCCCATTTTAAGACGAAAAAGAAACAAACTGCAAAAAAGAATACTGATTTTAAATAAAATAGTCTGAATTTAATCAATGATGCCACCAGTTAAGAATTGATAATAATTAAAGGAAAATTAATGTGAAATATTCTAATATTTTGAACCACTTGAATAAATATTCTAATAGTTTGACTTTTCAAAATAATTTTTTTTGCAATTAATCTTTTCAAAAATGATATTAAATTTAAGATAACAAGTAAGTTTAATCAACAATAAGTTCTTAATAAAAATATCGTTTGCATATTTTCATTAAAAGACATTAAATTACCAAACGAAATTTTCAATTTCTAAAAAAAAGATAATTATTCTAATATTTTGAATATGAGCTGTAGTCGTCGTTCAGTGCGCCCGTTCGTCTGTCCTGCCCGTCTATCCGCATATAGGAACGCAAAAGCTACGCAACCGAATCATTTGACATTTAAAATGTATAATTGTTGCATAATTTTGTCAAGTAATTTCAAATTTTATGAAAATTGGATGCATAATTTAAGTACAGAGACAATCAAAAGTGTTCCATTATATTACGGCCAATGGAAAAAAAAATACTTTCAAATGCATTTTAATGTCGTTACACCTTTTTGAACATAATAAAATGTATATATATGTATGATGTATATACTAAAATATACACTCTGTATAATCTGGGTTTTAAAGACCAGATTTTTTTAATAAATTTACAAGGTCATACAAAAGTATTCCATTACATACTGGCATAGGAGGAAATATTGTTTGGTTTATTTATGTTTTAATTACATAGTTATACTTACGTTAAACTATTTCACGATTGTGAAACTAATATAAGTTGCTGAGGCTTACTAAAAGTTGCTTCCCGCATAATAGAAAGTAGATAGTCTGTACAAATACACACAAAATATATCGAATGCTTATACGGTATACGAAGTACTGTATACTATTACACAGACATCTGAATATTTTTAAAACTTCGTTATAGTATTGTCATACACGCTATTGCTGTTTCTTCACAATTCTCTGCGGAACACCTGTGTAAAATGTATATCCAAATAAATAAATAATCCAAGAGGTTTTGACGAAAACAAAAGTTTAATTAGAACATGTAACACACAAAGACGTCACAAAACAGAAGTTGGAACACACACACACAATTAAATGTATATCTATCTTCGGATTAAACACTCCTTCCAAATACTTTTACACTAATCTTCTTTCACTAACATATAAAAGCCGTGCCCTTAGCACACACATATCCCAATTGCAGGATAATATTTAAATTCTTTTTACCTGCACCAAAACATTCGTTGGTCCTCTCCATACCTACGATACACACACTTCTCTCAATTTCCGTACCCCCTCCTCTCCTCACTCTCTCTCGCTCGCTCGCTCGTCACGAGACGTAAAAAGCGACGCCTTTAAATAATAATAAAAAAAACACATCATCAGTCATCACCCCCCCCTCCCCACGCAAGATTGAAAATACGTTACATACTTATTTTTAATCTGAAATTCGACTGATGATGTTACACTATTTAACAATGGTTACCCAAATTATAATATATATGTATATAATAATACAACAAATACAAACGTATCCGGTGAAGACACATCTTACGGGGTTCTTCCTATCTGCTAATATAAAATAGAATTAAATTAATACTTCATTAACACAATATAAAATACAATTAACAGAAGGCAATACACAAATATTTAATAAACATTAAATAGAACACTAGTAGCTGCTGAAAAAAAATATATATACAGTTCAACAATTTCCAAAGAATGTTCAATCATTGGGTGCTTCAAAAGTTCACGAATGTGCTATACAGAGTCCAAGTGATATAATGCATCAGCATTAATTAGTTTGGCACCCGGGCGGTGCGAAATCGCAATGTCATACTTTTGTAACGCTAATGCCCATCGCTGCAGCTTTGAAGATTGAGGGGCATTTTTGGTGATAAAAGTTAATGGATTATGGTCCGTAATAAGTTCCACAGGTGAACCGAAAATCCAAGTTTCAAACTTTTTCAAACTCCAGATCACTGCATAGGCCTCCCTTTCAATTGTCGGCCATGCCTGTTGAGTTTTGGTGAGTTTTTGACTGGCGTAACTTACCGGATACACTACTCTATCTTTTCTTTGCGATAAACAAGCACCGATGTTGCAATGCATCACACTCTATGATAAAAGGTAATCCAATAACGGGAGTATGCAAACTGGGCGCTTCAATGAAACCTCTTTTTAACTCGTTGAACGCCTGGTCATGCTCTACTGACCAGCAGAACTTCTCTGGGCTGTCCTTTTTCGTCAGTTCTGTGAGGGGATATGCTGTTTCAGCACATTTTGGTATGTAGTCTCTGTAGTAGTTGCATAAGACACTTTTTAGTTGCTTCTTGGTTTGAGGCACAGCTAACTTACGAAAGGCCTCCCCTTTTTCCGGATCGGTCCGATGGCTGCCGGACCCGATGATATGCCCTAAATATTTTATTTGGGGGTTTGCAAATTCACATTTTCTCAAATTAACTGAAAATTATAACTGTGATAGTTTGGAAAATACCTTCTCTAAATGCACCAGGTGTTCCGCGAATCTTTCGGAAAACACTGCTATATCGTCAATATAAGCTCTTGCAAAGTCCTGGTACTCGGAAAGCGCTCTGTTGATTTCTCGTTGAAACGTCGCAGCAGCATTCCTGAGCCCAAAAGCCGTGACCTTGAAGCGATATTGAGCTCTGTGTGTCTTAAAACAGGCTAACTTTTGACTCTCTTCTTCCAACGGTATAGCCCAATAGCCTTTGGGTAAGTCTAAGGTTGAAATAACATTCGCCCTGCCAATATTAAATAATAGATCAGTAGAATTTTCCATAGGAAAATCATCAACCATGGTGATTGCATTCAATGCCCGAACATCTACGCAAAGACGTAGGGTTCCATCGTTCTTCATCACGCACACTACAGAATGCGGTGCTCCTTTATCACTTACCTCAATCAAACCTAATTCTAGTAATTCTTGAATTTGTTTGTCTACTTGCGATTTTAGGGCCTCTGGAATTCGATAAACATAAGGTTTCTTCTTCTCATTATCATCCAATCTTATTTTGTGTGCACCAACTTTTGCTATTTGTATTTTCCTTGAAAATAGTTCTTTATACTTAAACAATAAATCTAACATCTTTTCCCTTTTTACGTTTTCTAAATGCTTTAAATCAACCTCTTCGATGTTGAAATAGTTCGAGTTATCCTTTGTACTAGGGGTGGGATGGACCTCCCCTAATTCTTCTTCATTCTCAAAAATTACCCCCACAGCTTGTACCCTAGGAGTAAATTTCCTGATCTTATTCACGTGGACATTTTTAATGTTTCCGTTCGTCAACCTGACTTTGTAAGAATCGGGATTACAACGCGCCACTATTTGCTGGCCCTGTCCATTTAGCGTAAAGTTTATTACTAGAGTCTGGAATTAATAAATGTATCAGCTCCCTTGGTCTAAATTCCTTATAAATTGCCCTTCGATTCGCATACTTCGCATACGCGCCCTGTTTGACCTCCGCTACTAGTGAAGCTTGTTCCGCCGCTTTTTCTAAGTTAATTTTTAAATCCTGCAGATATTCGTTGGAACTTTTCCCGAGATTTATAGGTAGTGGAATTTCGCCTGACCATGTGGATTTTAATACCGCCAGTGGCCCCCTGGCCTCCCTTCCATACATCAACTTAAATGGCGACAACCATGTCGTACCATTAGAAATCTCTCTATAAGCAAATAATAAATAAGGGATGTGTTTATCCCAATTTTTAGGATCGCTCCGTATGATATGGTGCAACATGCGTTTCAATACCTGATTATACACTTCAACCAATCCCTAACTTTGTGGATGTCCCGGTGTTTCAAATCTAGGAGCCGCCCCTAGCCTAGCATGAAATTCCTGCATTAAGCCTGAGACAAAATTCCCCCCCCCCTGATCACTTGCTATTACGCGGGATATCCCTGTTCGCATAAATATTTCTAACAGCGCATCACAAGTAGCTTTAGCTGAAATTGTTCTTAAAAGAACCGCTTCGGGCCATCTACTGTGTTGGTCAACCAAAGTAAGTACATATTGATGCCGACGCGCTGAAGGTGGTTCAATTTTTCCAATTATGTCAATATTTACTACGTCAAATGGGAGTTCCGGTCTCTCGATCGGAAGAATGGGTATCTGATCACTAGCCCTCTCAAGGCTCCGCAATTGGCAGTCCTTGCACGATTTACAGTATTCCTCTACATCCCGCGACACGCCTGGCCAAAAAAATGAATACCGAATTCTTTCTTTCGTTTTTCTTATACAGAGATGATTCGCAAAAATTGATTCATGTGCAACCCTTAAAATTTCCTCTCTCCTAATTTTAGGCACTACTAATTGCATGACTTGATCTCCAGAAACTTTTTCCCTATGATAAAGTAAATTTTCCACCATAACAAACCCATTTTTTCCTTGTTTAGCATCTTTAAATGCCCCCCTGTAAAGATTCGCAATTCTTTTGTTGCTCCCTGTAAATGGTCGTTGCCGAATACTGATTCGAATTTAAATCCTCACAATCATTTTTCGTTCCAATACAATTAATAATCAAATTCCCTTCAAACGCTTCATTTTCAACCCGCAAATATAAATCTTTATCACTCGTATTCTGATCTACTTCCTCCCCCGACTTCTTACATATATTTTCACCCCCCCCCCCTTCTCTGATTCGATGCCATTCATCGGTGCCACAATGTAGGCTAATCTTTTCCCTTCTCCAATTTGCACCGATTGTAATAATTCATAAACCTTCGGAGTAATAATACATAAACCACATAATTTATCTGTCACTGTAAATAATACATCGACACTATTAAATAAACAATTTGACTCACTGATTTTTAATGATACCGATAATGTTAAAAGATCAGCCGTTATTTGCTCACCAAAAGCTGAAATCAATTGAATTTTTGAATTTTCATTATTTTTAAATGATTTTGGTATTTCATTCGAATTAATAACAGGAATCCTGGCGGAGCTGTCAATTAATGTTTTCATTTTTGGTTTCCCCACCCAAATTTCATCGTATTGCAACGGTTGAGTACTTATTACGTCCTTTTCAAAACATAAAGCTGTCACTTTCGCAATCAATCTTTCGTCTTTATTCTTTCCGGTAGAATCTTTTCTCATTTGATAATGAGGATTTCCTGATTTGTCCTTTTCTCTGTTATTAGAACAAAAACGTAAATGAACGATTTGACGGCACAATTTACAAACAGACTTTTTCCTATCTTTACGCAAATTAAAATTATTTCTTACATGCGGTGGTATATATTTGCCAGTATTATATACAGAATCATCAGAAATGGGACAATTTGTCTATTTGTCATATAACTCAGAAAATGTTCTACCTTTCGAAGTAAACCAATTATCGCATAATTACGCAATCTCCCGCGCTTTCAACCAATTGTCTAATTGTTTTATTTTGACATAGCTTCGCGCGTCTGAGTCTAACGCGTCCATTAATCTATCACTAACTATTAATTCATTAAGCGATTCAAAATCATTTACCTTTCTGAGCTCGCAATAAAAATATTAATTCGTCCTTAACGTAGATGCAAATTGCATATGGTTCTGATTTTTCACCCTCTTTGCCCAAAGAAAATTTTGAAGACAAGCTTCAGGAGTCGATTGAAATTCCTTTAATATTAAAGCTTTAATCTTTTGATAATTCTTTATTTCATCTGCATTTCCATATACTAATAAATGCGCAGCTTTTTCCCCTACTAAATTAAACAATATTTCAACTCTCAAATCTTCCGCGACATTCTTTAATTCAAATGCCCTTTCGAGCGAAGTAAAAAATAAATTCCACGATTCAGGTTTGGTAGGAACCGCAATAGTTAAAGTTTTAACGCTTTTAGTTAGAGCTTCTAACGAATTAGTTTTGGGATTTTGTCCATCCCCCCCCCCCCCACTATCATAATTTTTGTTCTCAGACTACAGTTTAGCTATCTCTAATTGGTGTTTAATTACTTCTAGTTTCATTTTTTCTAATTCTAAAGCTGTTTTCTTTTCAGAATTAATATTTTCTTTTTCATTTTTGAGGGCCTCTTCCTCCTGTTTTTCTTTTTGAATGCGGTCTGATACCGTTGTTACAAGAAATTCCTTTACGAAGTCAAAATCTTTACCACATATTGCTCAGTACCTCTGATTAATGCCTTTAAGTCGACAATTCTGTGGTCTGGCTCTACTTTTAAGCCTAATTCTGTGGCCACGATAATAAGATCCTCTTTCTTCAACCCTTTAATAGTAAACATCTTCTTTTACTCAAATGTTACTATTTTTATCAATATTTATAATCACTAAATACTATAAACATTCACTATATATAGAACAACATTTTCTTTCAATTCTAATACAATTATCTCTTCAAAATCATTCTAACTTTAATAGTCACTAATCTAATAATCAAGATTGTACAGTTAATACACAAAAGTTAATACAATATTATTTTTCAACTTTATTATCTTCTTTATTAAAAGATCCCAAATTATCCTTTATTTTAAACTCGATTCCAGGACTATAAAAAATAATTCCACTTACTTCTTTTGTTCTTGATGAAAGAGAGCGCGCCATACACGCTATTGCTGTTTCTTCACAATTCTCTGCGGAACACCTGTGTAAAATGTATATCCAAATAAATAAATAATCCAAGAGGTTTCGACGAAAACAAAAGTTTAATTAGATCATGTTACACACAAAGACGTCACAAAACAGAAGTTGGAACACACACACACAATTAAATGTATATCTATCTTCGGATTAAACACTCCATCCAAATACTTTTACACTAATCTTCTTTCACTAACATATAAAAGCCGTGCCCTTAGCACACACATATCCCAATTGCAGAATAATATTTAAATTCTTTTTACCTGCACCAAAACATTCGTAGGTCCTCTCCTTACCTACGACACACACACTTCTCTCATTTTCCGTACACCTTCCTCTCCTCACTCTCTCTCGCTCGCTCGCTCGTCACGTGACGTAAAAAACATCGCCGTTAAATAATTAAAAAAAATCATCAGTCATCACAATGAACACATATCATTTGCGACGTTTGACGAGCAATTTCCTATTTGTTTAATTTATAAAAAATCCTCTTTTTGTGATCTTAAGAATAAAATATACATTCAGTAAAACCTCTGTAAATAATCTAAAATATACATTTTGTACAATGTGTAATAGAAAAAATATTAGTTATTAATTTACAGAGTACACAAAAGCATTCCATTGCATAATAGTAGGGGGGGGGGGGACATTGTTTGGGACGCGTTTTAATTATAACTATTTCACACTTTACAAAATCTATATACGTTGCTGAGGTTTTCTACAAATTACTTTCTGTGTAGCAGATAGCAGACACTATTTACAGGGATGCACATAAGATTTCGGCTACTATACTATAACCGAAATGCTACATACTTCTGTACCAAGATCTGAATATTTTTAAAACTTTGTTATAGTATTAATGCACCTCATTTTCTGGATTTGACGTGGAATTTCCGACCTTTATTTTTCATTTTTTGGCTCAGGAAACGAAAAAAAATCATTGATAGACGAAAGTCAGAAGAATCAATTGCATCACATTATAGTAGCAAACACTATATTTTTCATCGCCACAAAGCAAACAATTATATCCAATAATAAAGATATATAAAAACATAAAAATTAGTTTTTAATGCATTTTTATTTTACAGGTTTTGGTGAATATATTAGACATATACATTTATTTTACGAAAGGATTATTGCTTACGTAAGTTACTTATAAAATTGTCAAGACTTATAGCGCATTGCAGTATAATTAGATATCAAAGATAAGCTAGTACTAAGATTATGACAAGAAAAAAAACCTTATCAGTTGGGCTCGAACTTTTCGACACAGACGAATTCTGTTCGCAGAATAAGAAATCATTGACTGACACTGGAATTTGTAAACGGTCGTTTTAGAAATTATGAATTCCTTAATTTCATTGTAAAAACAAAACTTTTAAAAAATATTCTTGGTGCGTTTGCAAATTTTGAAATTAAAATTAGGTGTGCCCGGAAAGGGACAACTGTATCAGAAATAGTTAAGGCAGAAGTAGGTTTTAAAGTTATGCCTTTTCGGTACGGTATCCCTAAAAAAGGACACCTAATATTAATTTTACTGGTACAAACAATTTTTAATTAAATTTTTTTTATAACATAGTTGAAAATAAGCAAGTTTCTATTTTCTAATAAATCGTTTATAAATTTTGGTGGAAGTTAATTATTTTAAACAGATTTACTCTCTACCGGAAAGGGTTAAATACTAACTTCACCATCAAAAACTAAACCAGGATTAGAGAAACACAGTCAAACAATTTTATCTGGCCATTTTTGACGATTTTTTAAAAATTATTTTTCTGTAAGAGCTGTTTTAACAGAATTATGTTAAAGCAGTATATATACAATTTTTAATCCTTCATATTTGTATCCCCTTGGACCTATTTTGCTCATTTGCAATCCTCGCCTACATATTTAGCTATCGCAATGTTTTTGACGAGTGTGAAGACGATTCATGTTTCAATATTTCTATAGTTGAGTTTTTATCATCTTTCAATTTGATTTTTCAAACTCACATGACGTGTATTCACCTGTGAACGTTAAAATAGCGTAATATTCATCTTTTTAAAAAAATCGCCAAACTGTTTAATTCAAAATCATGACGAATATTTCACTTTGATTCAAACATAAAATATACAATATGAATTTTAAAAAGCTCACAAGTTTATTTTCTTTCTTGCTAACCTATGACCAGCCCCCTACCTGCTGGATTGTCCCAACTAAACGGGTTTGATACCTGGTATCGGGGTGGATGACAACCTAATCGCCATGTTGCGGCTATAAATCTGACGAGTGCCTAGATCTTCATCCTAACGCCAGTGCCTTCTGCTTAGTTGTAAACTTTATTAATCCAATTGCTTAACATTTTGATCTTGTTGTTCGATACTTGCGATTTGCTACTGAAGTTGATCTCGTAATTCTGAACCCTGGTCAGGTGACGAGACTTTCACCTGGCAAGGCACCTCCAGAAGTATAATTCACAGGTAACTTGGAGGAATTTGCACTAAAGACTGATTTTAATGTTTTACTTAAAAAGTGACTAAAATAATAGAAGAGATGTTGCTAGTTAAATACCTTTTATTACAAACTTCTTCTGTTTTAAATAAAATGTACATTAAGATACTTCTCTTATACTATTTTAATAGCCTCTTAGTAAACCAATGTGCTTTTTAAAATTCATATAGATATTCTATTTACTTCATTTTCATTTTTCACGTGGAAATCTTGCTATGGACAAAGTATGCCATAATATTCATTTTTTATTTTAATTCGTCAAACTGTTTATTGCATTTTCATCGTTCACCGCGAAATCTTGTAAGAGAAAAATATTTGTTGTAATACAAATTCTATTTTTCAATTTCTTAATTGTTGGCATCTGCAATGTATTTGGCGAGTTTTTAGACGATTCGTGCATAATTGCGACTTTTATCGAGGGCGCAAAATATAGTACGTACATATATACAAACATATCTATACACTTTGTAAATGAAGGTGGTTTTAGGTTCCTGGAGTCATGTAATGAAAAGTTATGAAGGACTTTTTCAAAAATCCATCCATGGTAAAGACTGCAATAGGTAGTATTTATGAAATTTACTTAAATTAATGAGGTCTGGTGCAATTTTTGATGGGCCCCTACCGATTAAAGGTATGTTCTTCTTGCATGCCCTCTGTGCTATTAAATATAATATTACTGGTTGTTATTTTTAGGTGTGTTCGTAATTATATACATATAAGTACCACCTATAGTCGTTATCTGACCCGTCCGTCTGTCCCCATATGACAACGGATAAACAAACCAAACGAATAGTTTACTTTAATATATATAATCGTTGCACAATTTTATGAAATCATTTCAAATTTAATAACAATCGAATAAAGACTTAAAAAGATAATGAAAGTTTCCTACATTTTATTAAATGCTATCATAGGTAATTAATTAAATGATAAATCATGATACGTAATGATTATAGGCTGCCATAGTGATTATTCTGCTAAATCTTGTCATGTGCAACTAATTCAATTGTATCGCATCATTGGTAATAATTCTAAATTATCTTGTTAACTACGGCCTATTTAAGATGAATCCTATTATTTCCGTATTATTGAATATAATATATATAATGTCAACAAATTTTGCATTCCTGCATTATTGTATAAGGTTGAAACAGCTATGGCATTAAAATATCAAAATGTATAAAACTAATTATAGTATGATTACGCCTCATATTTGCCTAAAATGACGTACATTTCCCTACTTCTTCAGACTAGGGACAGGTACGATTCAGTAGCCCCTCATTCCCTCCCCCCCCAATTACCACTGTTTAACCCTTTCGGGTCCGATTTTTTTTCATTTCGAGAAGAAAATTACTTTTACTTTAATAATGTTAATCGTAGATATCCAAATAGACTTACTGATGTTTAATTGTTATCTCATTGTCGGAAATGTAACGAATGTACTTATTTTGTGCACTGTTCAATTTATATTTATATGATAATAGGCTAAGGAAAAGTTTTGGAGACGTTTAGAAAATATCTAACTACAACATAGTTTTACAGATATTACTATTATCTAATGGTTTTTGCGTTTTATCACATATAATTCGTCCAGAAAAGTAACCTATGTTTTAAATTTAAAGAGTGAAATGTGTGTATAAAATAAAGGAATCATCAACAGTGTAAAGATAACTGAGTAAACTTTTATTATCGCTATTATTGCCAAATTACAAAACACAAAAGAGGTCATAATAAGAAAGGCATGGCAATATACTGTCGTTACTATATGTCGAAAGTAACTAAATAATTGTTAAGACAAAATAAGACTCCGTGAATAGACATGTACTACTAATAGTAGACCAGACCCGGAAGGGTTAATAAGGAAGATATTGCTTTAGAAGAGTAAATGACTCTGCGAATCATATACTTTATATGAGTAACTTTTCTAAAAATTACTTCTTATATTTTGGAGTCTTTCCATTTTGTTTGATCTTAAAATTAAACTTTCATTGGCTCTACGAAAGACATAAGAATCAACATTTCTTCGCTTAACATTCAGGTAGAAAACATTTCATCTTTTTTTTCTTGAACATTAAAAAAGAAATTAAAATGTTTTAGCTGTTTAATAATATACGTTGGATTTTAAAAAGTAAGCAAGAAACAATTTAAATTTTAGCAGAAACACGTTTTTCTTGTCTAATATTTACAATTTGAATGAATAAAAGAAAAATTCTGAAACAAGTAAAACAGGCACGAAGATAATTCTACAGAATCTTTTTTTAAGTCAATATTTATATCAGAACTTCATTTTTCACTCTTAAAGAATATTTTTTAAACTTAGAGTAACACCCGAGGAAAAAAATGTTCGGAAAAAAAGTCATAATTTTGACTAATTTTGACCAGTTTTGAAAAATGACGTTAAAAAAGAAAAAGAAAAGAAAAAAAAAAGAATAAAATTGGAGTACAATAAAACATAACTTCAGAGGTTAAATGTCTGGAATTTTTTGCCTATAAATAAAGGAAGAAAGACAAAAAATGTAAAGGAAAAAAGTATTGACAAAACAATCTTGCATGAGGTTTTATCTTGTTTTACTTAAAAAAAAAAAAAAAAAAAAAAAAAAAAAAAAAGCCAAAATGTATTTATCGTTGTAATGTGATGTTTAAGTAGTACAAATTATTAATCAAATTACATTTTTATAGTTTTTTTTGTTTGTTTTGTTTATCGAAGTAGTAAAATGAGAAGAATAAGGGGGTTGGGTAGCTTAATTAATGATTAAAAAATGAGTTTCTTTGTCTTTACTTGTCTTTTTACAATGTAAAAAAAGTTATACTTAAAATGCTTTGTTTACTAACATTTATCAAAAATACTAACACAAATGAAGTAGTAAAGACAAAATATATAACAACAACAATAATAATAATAAAGTAAAATAATAAAATAAAATTATAATTATTAAATTAATAAACTAAATTTTAAATATTATTATTATATAATTATTATATATATAATTATACAGTATTTAATAATATAATAAATTTTATATTAAATAATAAAATAAGTAAAGACAATAATAATAATAATAATAATAATAATAAGAAGAAGAAGAATAAGGGGGTTGGGCAGCTTAATTAATGATTAAAAAATGAGTTTCTTTGTCTTTACTTGTCTTATTACAATGTAAAAAAAGTTATACTTAAAATGCTTTGTTTACTAACGTTTATCAAAAATACTAACACAAATGAAGTAGTAAAGACAAAATATGTAACAACAACAACAATAATAATAATAATAATAAATAAAGTAAAATAATAAAATAAAATTATAATTATTAAATTAATAAACTAAATTTTAAATATTATTATTACATAATTATTATATATATAATTATACAATATTTAATAATATATTAAATTTTATATTAAATAATAAAATAAGTAAAGTCAATAATAATAACAACAACAACAACAACAACAACAATAATAATAATAATAATAATAATAATAATAATAATAATAAATATCATAAAATAAATGCAATGCTTTTTTTAAACTAAAAATTTTTAGCTTAATCAGTTAGAAGATTTGTAAAAATAAATAAACGGTCAAGTGCGAGTATTACTCGCGCTCAGAGAGTTCAGTACAATAAATATATGAGTTATTAACCTCTTAGGGACGGGTGACTAATGTATTTGCCATTTCAGCTTCTCAAAATCCTTCATTATTCCCAGTACTTATGTAAAGTTCACCTTATTTAATCGAACCAGTTTTGCGGTTGAACTAGAGAAAATTTTCTGTCTTGAAAAACCTGTCGTAAAAAAATTAAAAATTATGCAAAGTGCTCTCGTTGTGAAAAGGTTAACTGCGTTATTTTAAAATTAATGTTGAAAGAATGGTTAGACTTTGTAAAAATTATACAACATAGGGTTGGGTGTAGTAATTCTAGAAACGCATGTATGGGTATACCATAAAAGTTCAAAGAGACATGAAGTCTTAAATAATATCAAATATTGCTATTCTATATGACTCTTTAAAAAAAAAATCTTATCCTTATCTATTTATAATGAATTTAATTCGATAGTGAGAATAACAGGTAGTGCATATTTAAACTTCTTTTGGCATTTTATAAAACTAAATTCAGCGTAGTAATAATCTGTTCTTTTTTAATTGTAGCTAACGCAAAATCCTTGTTCGAAGTAAAAACTTGGCATTGTACTAAGCGCATTTTAAAAGGAAGTCGAAAATTGCAACGCCGCCTTGATCACTGAATGTTTTTTCACATAGTTTTTTAATTAACTTTAAAAGTTACACGAGGTATATTTGAGAAATCCACTCAATATAAACTTGTCTCGAATCCCATAATATTTGTGTGAGTTAGTCTGTTTTCACCAATATGGCGTTTATTGCTTTTACATTGCTACCGGGCATTGGATTACAAAAATATATCAAAATTTGTTATCTTGGCTTTAAGCTGATGGTGCAGAGAATACTCCGCTTCTGTCTTTATGTATGTTCAAACCACCTGTTTCTTTAAGGGTTAATATCTCGGCTAGTTACAGATAATTTTTTTCGAAAATCACAATCAACCATGCTTTTTACTTCCGCTACGATAGATAACTCCAGTGCTCCTCAACAACTTTGGTGATGTCCGAAAATTGAAATTTGTGTTCTCAAAAACTATGTGGTCTAGAGTAATCGCAATAGTTTTTTTTTTTTTTTTTTTTTTTTTTTTGCAAGATTTAAACTAACAACTACTACCTCTATTTTTTTCAAATTTTAGTTTCAGTAGATTCGGAATTAGAGGGGTGAGGGGACAGATTTTTGCATTATATTTTTGACGATATCTTTGAAAATACAATTTTAAAATTAAAAGAAGTGTATTTATGAATTCACCATTATAAAATATCTCAAACAATTTGCCACGATATACAATGAAAAGATTTGTTTCTCTCATAAATTAATAAGCCCCTCGACATTTTTGCTAAATATATTTGTGAATGTTTAATAATATGTAAATATGTGGGTCAATAGTCTTTATTATCCCACCCCCCAATTTAAATTTGCACGTAGTTTACGAGTAAAATAGCTGTGATAGACAGACAGATACAAACACAGACTTACTTACAGTAATCTTATAAAGGTTCCGTTATTACTTTTTAAGTACGGACCTCTAAAAAAGTGTCCATAAAGATTAGTTAAACGTATCGATAATAAAAATAAAAACGAAACATTCCGCAAACAAAACCACAAATAAAAGTTATTGTAACTGTTAAATCTTACGTATTGAATTATAATAAGCAAATCTGAAAAATTAATTTAAAAAATATAATCGCTAAAACTAGATTAGAACCAGACTTATATGAATATATTTCATGGAAGTTCTTGAACTTTACACATACAATTCTTTCCTTTGTCATCAATTATTAATGAGTGAAGATTTACTGGGATTTTTAACCGACTTCGAAAAAAAAGAGGAGGTTATCAATTAAACACGTATGTATTATTTTTTTTAATGTATGTTCACCGATTACTCCGAAACTATGCAACCGATTTCTATTATTTTTGTTTTAAATGAAAGAGGATGCTCTCGAATTGGTGCCACTTCCGTTTCATCGAAATTAGTTCAGTACTTTTTAGTAATTAGGCAAAAACAAATGAAAATAGTGATTTTTCGCTAATTAAATGTGTTGAATAAGTTCGTCGAACGGCGTGCAGACAAAATGGCCGAGCGATCTAAGGCGCCGGATTTAATCTCTGGTTCGAACCCCACTCCTGCCATAAATAACATCAATGTATAATTTACAATATTTTTTTCTGTATTACAATGTTTATTATTAACCCGCTTCAGAAAAGGAAGAGGAAGTTATCAATTCTACGCGTATATATTTTTTTCTATGCATGTTCATCGATTACCCCAAAACTATCCAACCTATTAATTTGGTTTTTGTGTTAAATAAAAGAGGCTACTCTCTAATTGGTACCACTTCAATTTCATTGAAATTGGTTCAGTACATTTTTAGTAATTAGGCAAAAACTAATAAAATTAGTGATTTTTCACAAATTAAAAGTAACATCGAGTTTGAATAAGCTCGCCAAGTGGAGCGCAGTCTGGATGGCCGGGCGGTCTATAGCACCAGATATAAACTCTGGTTCTGGAAAGAGAGCGTGCGTTCGAACCCCGTTCCTGACAAAATTTACATCCATGTATAATTTACAATTTTTTTTCCGTATTGTAATTTTTATTAACCGACTTCAAAAAAACCGTTAATTTTTGATTAAAAAGAGAAAAATAGACCTTTCTACCAAAAATTTAACCGACTTCAAAAACTACTGCAAAGTGAAGAATAACTTTTGTACATAATAGTAATAAGATAATAAATTAAGAGTGTAGTATTTACCATGCGTATTATTATATTTATGTACATTAATTTGATTATTTGGAATCGGTACCAGCCAAGCCAATTTCAAAATTAAATATCCAATGCATATTGTAAAAAAAAAATAAAGTTACATTTTTAACTAATTATTAAATCTTAAAAAATTCGTAAGTACTTGGATGTGTGTCTATTGGAAATTTACATGTAACTTGGCTTGGCTGGCACCGACTCCAAAAAATCAAATTAATGTACATAAATATAATAATACGCATGGCAAATACTACACTCCTAATTTAATATCTTATTACTATTATGTACAAAAATTATTTTTCACTTTGCCATAGTTTTTGAAGTCGGTTCAATTTTTGGGAGAAAAGTTTATATTGTTGAACTGTTGGTTGTGGATATTTAACCAGGAAAAGAAATTTTCCAGTGGGAAACAGTACAGAAACAGTACAGTGAAAATTTATGAGACAACATCGAATCTATTCTTAATGAAGATTTTATTCAGAAAATAAAAATCAAATGTAATAAATGTGCGAAATTTGGACCACTTTTGGCAAATTTTTCAAATTAAACTAAAACTTACAATTTTTTAATAGAAATTGTAAACATATTTATTTAGTTAATAAATGAATAGTAACAGACTGACCACGTGTAATGCTATTTTGCAGATATTCCGAAAATTCAGTGAGTTGCACCAGAAAAAAGACGAAATGCTCCAAATGCGGCTACTCTCCCTTAAATAAAAAGCTGCCCCACGGAATTGCTTATGTCGTTTGATAGACGAAAAACATATGAATTAACAGTTTTTATCCGCAGAGAGCGTTTATTAAGTGCTTTTCATTTTTTCCACATTTTATAGAAATAAATTTAAAAAAGGAATATTGGAAGCTATTTATCTTATAAGTCAGATTACATTAAAAAAAATTAAAAATAGCAAACTGAATTTTTAAGAATAACATACTACATCATTTTCTTCTATTTATCATGCGACTGAAAGCTTTAGCACTCTCATAAATGCATGCATTCAATTCTACAGGGAAATCCTTCCAGAGTCAATATTTGTGTTAGATCTCCATATTTCAATTTCAAAACATTATTCAATCCTGAGGTAATATGCACGCGTTCGAAAACATTAACCGTCATAGTTTTGAATAATTTTGAACAGTTTGAGAAAAAATAGAAAACAATAAAAAAGAAAAAGAAAAAAAGAAAGAAAAATGGAGAAAATGGGATGTAAAAAGTTTTGAGCATATAAATCTTAATTTGTAAGGTTAACTACGCTGGGGGAAAATCTGCTAACAAAGTCATCTTGCATAATTTCCGCTTTCTTTTGCGTAAAAAAAAAAAATCGTAAAATTCTTTTTTATCTTCTTGTAATATTAAAGCAAAATATGATATTAATCACGCTTACACTCAAATAGGTCTTTTAAAATGAGGCAATGACAAAATACGTTAAAATGAGAGAAAAAAAAAAGAATTAAAAAAAAAAAAGAAAAAATATCTTTTTTATATGATTTTCATTATACTTTTTTCTAAAACAAGATTAAAAAGTAACTTACTACACATTTTTATAAATTTAAAAGCTTATTTCCATTAGTTTTTGGTTTGAACGTTATAAGTAAATTTCTGTTTTTTACTGTAGTTTTCGTACTTTGTTAAACGTATTTTGTCTCTTTTTATCTTGATACGATTTACCTTTAGCATTCATATTTGCTCAATTCTGTTAATGCTTTATAATTGATATTTTGCATCAATTTCTTGTAAAATTGTTTTACAATTGATGAGAGGTATTCAGTTGTAAGTACACAAAATTTGAAGAATCTGACTTATACTGTTTTAGTGTACGGAGTCTGTGATAGACAGATAGACAGAGGAATGAGATGAATGGGATTTCATCAAATTAATGAAACCCTAAAAAACTGTCCCTTAGGAATTGTATATATCATTTCATAGACCAAAAACATATAAATTAACAGTTTTACCCCAGAGCATAAAGTGATTTTTACTTTTTCCTTACTTAACAGAAATAAATTTTAAACATGAAACAATGTAGCTATTTATCTTATATGTCAGATCAGATTACATTAAAAGAATTAAAAGTAGTAAACTGAATATTTAAGAGTGATATACTACATCATTTTCTTCTACTGATCATGCGACTAAAGCGCTATAAATGCATGCATCAAATTCTGCAGGAAAATCCTTCTAGAGTCAATATTTGGGTTAGATCTCCATATTTCAATTTTAAAACATTACTCAATACTGAGGTAATATGGACGCGTACGAAAACATGAACCATCATAGTTTTAAATAATTTTGAGCAACTTAAGAAAAAATGGAATAGAAAAAAAAGAAAGAAAAATGGAGAAAATGGAAGTAAAAAGTTTTGAGCACATAAATCTTAATTTGTAAGGTTAAGTACGTTGGGGGAAAATCAGCTAACAAAGTCATCATCCATAATTTCCGCTTTCTTTTGCTTAAAAAAATTTGTAAAAATCTTGATTATCGTCTTATAATATTAAAGCAAAGTATGATATTAATCACGTTATACTCCTATAGATTTTTTAAATTGAAGCAGTAATAAAAAACGTTGAAATAAAGGAAAAAAGAATGAAAAAAAAAAAGGAAAAAATATATTTTTTATATGATTTTTATTGTACCTATTTCTGAAACAAGATTAAAAGATAACTCATTACACATTTTTATAAATTTAAAAGTTTATGCCCATTAGTTTTTGGTTTGAATGTTGTAAGTAATTTTTTTGTTTTTTACTGTAGTTTTCGTACTTTGTTAAGCGTATTTTGTCTTTTTTTTTTCTTGATACAATTTACCTCTAACATTCTTATTTGTTCAATTCTGTTAATGCTTTATAATTGATATTTTGCCTCAATTTCTTGTAAAATTGTTTTTACAATGACAAGATGTTTTCAGTTGTAAGTACACAAAATTTGAAGAATCTGACTTATACAGTTTTTGTGTACGGAGTCTGTGATAGATAAATAGACAGAGGACTGAGATGAATAGGGTTTCATCAAATTAATGAAGCCCTAAAAAGCTGTCCCTTGGAATTGCATATGTCATTTGATAGTCCAAAAACATATAAATTAACAGTTTTTTCTCGGAGCATATTTAAGTGCTTTTCACCTTTTCCACACTTTAGAGAAATAAATATTAAACAGGAATATTTAAGCTATTTATCTTGTATGTCAGATTACATAAAAAATTAAAAGAAGCAAACTGAATTTTTAAGAGTAACATACTACATCATTTTCTTCTATTTATCATGCGACTGAAAGCTTTAGCAGTCTCATAAATGCACGCATCTAATTCTACCAGGAAATCCTTCTACAGACAATATTTACGCTAAATCTCCATATTTCAATTTTAAAACATTATTCAATCCTGAGGTAATATGCACGCGTTTGAAAACATTAACCATCATAGTTTTGAATAATTTTGAGCAGTTTAAGAAAAAATGAAATAGCAGAAAAAAAGAAAGAAAAATGGAGAAAACGGGAAGTAAAAAGTTTTGAGCACATAAATCTTAATTTCTAAGGTTAAGTACGTTGGGGAAAAATATGCTAACAAAGTCATCTTGCATAATTTCCGCTTTCTTTTGAGTAAAAAAAATTGTAAAATTCTTCATTATCTTCTTGTAATATTAAGGCAAAGTATGATATTAATCACTCTACACTCATATAGGGTTTTTTTTTTTAATTGAAGCAGCAATAAGAGACGTTGAAATGAGAGAAAAAAAAATGAAAAAAACAGACGAAAAAAATATCTTTTTATGTAATTTTATTGTATTTTTTTCTAAAACGATTTAATTATTACACATTTTTTTAAATTTTAAAACTGTGTCAGTTAGTTTTTAGTTTGAACGTTATAAGTAATTTTTTGTTTTTTGCTATAGTTTTTGTACTTTGTTAAACGTATTTTGTCTCGTTTTTCTTGATACGATTTACCTCTAACACTTATATCTGTTCAATTCTGCTAATGTTCCACTGATTTTTACTTGATATTTTGCATCAGTTTCTTGCAAAATTTCTTTAACAATTTGCTTCTTTATTTTATATTTTATTTTTATTAGCTTTTTTTATATATATACACAAATCGTTTTTATTAAAAATTTCTATGTTTGTTTTATCTGTATTTATTGTCAGAGCACAGCACCATCTTTTCTGTAAAATGTACACTTTAGTAAACATGATAACGTCCAACTCAAAAAATGAGCTGCACGTCCGTAGTGCCAAAATCTCGGCGAGTTTTGAAAATTTAAAATATTCGTTAATTCAAACAGTTGATCACAGATGAACAGTTCAAATTTTTGAACTACTTTTTTTTATCTATTTTGAAATAAAAGCTGTTTATCTGTAGGTATGCCCGCATTTGCAATTTTTTTAATCTTATTTTTATGCTTAAAATTTAATTTTAAAAGTCTGTTTTGAAATTTCTTCAAAATAGTAAAAAACTTATTATTTCTATATTTGTAGAGAAATACCTGGTTTTATTTAACTTTAATAATTTATTTTTTTTTAAAGAAATTTTCTGATTGCGATTAAAAATAATTTTTTAAAAATGTGAAAAGAAAATTACGTCACTTTTAAAAAACAAACAATTTACTACATTTCCATACTTTTTCAATCTGTCGATAATGAATTTGAGATGCCATAGGCGAAATGCATTATTGAGTAAGAATAACGTCATATTAAAAGAAAATGATCATTTTCTTTTATAAAACTAAATATTGCCACGAATCTGTATAAAAGACATGAATTTATGAAATATTTAACTCCTTGGTACTAAGATTATAATCTCATGTCAACAATGTGGATTTTTACATGCCAGCCTGTAGCAGTTATAAAACAACCACGTCTCTCTCTCTCTCCCTCTCTTTTTTTGTTTTGTTTTGTGTGTGTGAGAGAGAGAATTGATAGATAGCCTAGTTAAAAATCTCAGACTCTCCGCAATCTTCCCAAGCAATGCAAAGAAAAGAAATCATACACGATTGTGGAGAATATGATTATGGATACTTCCGTGTTAGTGACATAGTTAGCGGATAATAGCTGAAAAAACCATGAAAAAATATTACGCTGTGTACAGGGTGTCCAGTAAATGATTGACCCATTTTAAACGTAAATAAATAAATAAATAAATAAATAAATAAATAAATAAATAAAGCCGGTTTGAGATAAAAATGCGCGGTTTGCTACATTCCTATTAGAATATCAATAAATTTTTAATCATGTACTTTGTTAAGGCCCCTGTCCTCGCTCGAGGAAGCACTCGCGAGCTAATACTATTCCTATGGGGAAGAAATTTTCTAATAACTTTTTCGCATTTTGACATTTTTGAATGATTTTTTTTTGCTTTGGACGGCTCAGGTGCATGCCGACAGCGCACTTTTTTTACCTTTTCGATTTTGGTTGCAGATATTTTTTACAAAGTTAGTTTCACTTTCAAAACCGGTTTCGAAACTGAAAGTGCTTTTTAAAAAATATATTTGCAACCAAAATTGAAAAAATAAAAAAGGTGCGCTGTCGGCATGCACCTGAGCTGTTCAATGCAAAAAAAAGAATTATTCAAAAATGTCAAAATGCGAAAGAGTTATTATAAAAATGCTTCCCCAAAGGAATAGCATTACCTCGCGAGCGTTTCCTATAGCGAGGACAGGGGCCTTAATAATTTCGGCCAAAAGATGGCGCTCTGAAGTACCACAGACCGTCGGAATTCAGACATTATTCTAGTTTTTGTTTGCCATGAATTTTTTGGCTCATTTTGCAGCGTCGAATCTGAGTTGACATATTGGATCGACTCTCGACTCACCTGCAGAAATAGGGTTTGTTGGTTGGAAAGAGATTTAAAATAATATTTATGATTGAACAATGTCTTTTATACTTAACTTCCTCAGTCCTGAAACAAATATCACGAGGAACTACCAAAGCTACTTTAAAATTATTGTGAAACATCTTCAAAGGTGTATCGGTCTATAAATGAATGCTTATGATACACAAACATTTATTTAAAAAATCTGCAAGTAATTTTAAGAATTCTAGAAACATTTAAATTGATTTAAAGGATATTCTTTAGTGTCTCTCCTCAAGGCGATATCAGGACTGAGGAGGTTAATAAAAACTAGCTAAACATACTTTTTAATAAGAAACATTTTTTTTCTCACATTTACAATAAATAAATTCTATTTAGAATTTGTTATTTCAACCGCTTAATTGATTCTCTTTTTTACGTGCAATAAAAGAAAAGTGGGACAAACACCCCTATTTTTAAGCTAAAATAATCGAAATAATTAATCGATATATTTCTGCCTTTAAATATAATGAAATTGCATTAAAAAAATTTAATTGACTCAAAATACTTTAAGTGAAGAATCAAGCAAACTTTTCGTGCCCATTCGTCGTACGAGAATATGAGTTAAGTAGTTAAAACAGTGGTACGCAAACAGTGTTGCCAAGTCTCCGGTCCAAAAAAAATGGGGTCAGTGACCTGTAAATCGGCACATAGTATAGTAAACCTTGGAATAAAAGAATCCGTAGATAAAAAATCCTTTCTTAAATATAAAAAAATATTCATACTAAAAGAAAGTAACATACAAAACTAACTATTAAGACTGAAATCTGCCTTAAGCGAAATATTTTTAATTTTTTGAAAACCGAATTCATCTCCACATTATATTCATATTTCGACATTTAATATATCTGAAAATTTTATTATGAAGAAGATTTTAATATGTCTTTTACACACGTCTCTCCTCCTCCTCACTCCCTCATTGCAAACGCATCTAGCTGAAATGGAAAGACAGAGAAAAAGAGAGAGAGTAAAAAAGAAACGCACCTGTTTTTATATCCTGCGAGTCACCCATTTTCAAAATTTTATTATAAAAAAACATTATAGATCATGAAATACATTTTTCGTCTTCTTCTCCCTTCCTAAACTCTTCTGAATGAAGAAAAGAACGGGTAAGAAAAATCGGAATCTCCTGTATCTGATTTGAAATAAGGAACATTAGTAAAAAATGATTCTATAAACTTTAAAAAAATTATGTATAGAAAAAGACCAATGTTCAAGTTATTTGGTAAGATATATATTTGTAAAATTGAACTAAAATAAGTAGACATTCAGTTTTATCTAAAACTAAAAAGGAAATGAAATAAATTCTGTGGTGAAACTTTTTTATCATAACAATTTTCCGAAAATAAATTTCATTTCTTTTTTCTTCTACTCAGTTTCCACTTTTTCAAAAAAATACAAAGATAACTGCTTGATTACCTAACTGGTGTCATGATATCACAATTAATCATACATGAAATTTCCCAACCCTTTCTTCCATTTAATCATCCTAGTTGAGCGGTTGAAAAACATATTCTGAATAGAATTATTTATGGCAAATGTGCGAAAATTTGTTGCTTATTAAAAAATATATTTTATTGATTTTTATAAACCTGATCAGTCTTCATGTCACCTGCAGGAGACGCAAAAGAACATGCTTTAAATTAATTTAATTAGTTCCAGAATCCTTAAAAATACTTTTAGACTTTTTAAATAAATGTTTGCATAACACAAGCGTTCATTTATAGACTGATACACCTTTGGAGCTGTTTTATAGTAATTTTAAACTTGTTTTTGTAGTTCCTCGTGATATTTGTTCCAGGACTGAGGAGATATTACAGATATAGGTATTACAGGTATTACAGATAATGTTCAATCATAAATAATCGTTCCAACCCAACAAACCTTATTTTTATAGGTGAGTTGAGAGTCAATCCAACATATGAACTCAGATTCGACACTGCAAAATGTGCCAAAAATCTCATGCCAATGAAAACTAGAATAATATCTATATTCCGACAGTCTGTGGCCCTACACAGCGCTATCTTTTGGTCAAAATTAGAACTATATTAACAAAGTGCATGATTAAAAGTTTATTGTTGTTCTATATTCCGTGTTCGCTACAACGGGGTTCTACAGTATTTGATGTAAGTTAGTGAAATCTATAATTTCAAAGATAAGTTAATGCTTTTAAGCAATCATTTACCAAATTTCTTAACTTATCTTCAATAATTTATTTTCTATTACACAAGAAAAAAAAATCATTCAAAAACTTTCCTGAAGATTTTTCCAAAATATTATTGCGTAATACACGATAACTGATGTTTAAATAAATAATCAGTCAATTCCAACATAATTCATTGTTAATTCTTATTAACTTTTTAATTAACAATATAATCCCTCCTTGAAGTCATATTAATCGCGTTAAGCAACATATTCTCAATGTAAAGGGGATAAAAAAGTCTCATAAAAATGAAAAATTAGGGAAATATAATTTTTCATAAAGAAAACATTTAAAATCCGTAAAACCAACAACAAAAAAAAGAAGTTTCCAGAAAAAAATTATAATCATATTTGAGCTTTTTTAGGGAAAAAATTAATTAAGAAAACGCTAAAAAATAAAAGTCCGGCCACTTTTGAGTGCATAAATCTTAATTTCTAAGGATTACTTGAATTAATGAATAATAATAATAAAAAAATGTTAGCTAATACCGTTAACGGTGGATTTTATCTTATTTAGCGTGAAATGTTAGTAAAAAATCATCTTAACGTGACATTTATGGAAAACATGATGTTGATTACATTAGATTTTTTTTCCTTTTTATAAGTCTACTTAATTTAAGACGGGAAAAAAAAGATTTGGTACTCCGTTTAAAACGAAAAAAGAAATTCATATTTCGTTTAAAAAGAGTTGGAAAAAATTGGAAAAGTGAATTTTATTAAAATGTTCTTCCTGATTTCTTTTCTTTTATTCGATATTTTGACTGGAGAAAATTGATTTCTGTTTTATTTTAAAGATTTTTTGAGAAAGGGAATTTTTTCTTAAGTTAACTTAAAATCTGAACATTTTATCTGAAATAACATCCATCATCTGGCGAAAGGTATGTAAAATAGGCCGAATAAGGGAAATTTTAAAAGCGTAAAGATTTTTTGCAAACTACTGCGTACCGTGTGAACAACAAAGAAAAAAAATCATGCGTCAAGCACAGATTATGAAGCACTTTCTAATGCGCTACACAAAATTACTGTAACCGATTTCTTTTGTGTGTCCCTGAAAATTAATAACAAGTAAGAAAAATCATGCGTTAAGCATAGATTATGAAGCACTTTCCAACACTTAATGAAATCTTTAACAAAACTTTGTTATTTACGGAAATAATAGTGTATAGCCAAATATAACCAAATATGTATTCCAGTACATTATAGCAGCCCTGTATTTCATATGTCAGTTCATATAATGCGAAAATTTAGCTTAGCAACAAAATACCCAGTAGCTTGAAATTTCTTTTTCAGCAATTCATACTATTAGATGGAAACATATTTGAATACTTTTGTTCAGCCCTGTAGTTTACATTGTACCTTTATTACACGTCAGCATTAGACTAAAAGTTATTGTAAACTAAAACACTTTTAAAACAACTGAAATCACATTCTCATAAATCATCATTCATAGGCGTCCATGTACCGAATTCTTTGCGTGGCCCTTTATATCCTTTTATCTATATTCTGCAAACATTTCTCAGTATATTGAATGCAGCTCAGCTTAAAAATGCATTGCTTATTTAATAACCACGTTTAAATAATTTACGCTCATATTCAGTAACGTTGGTGAGCTCTTTTGGGTAGCCCTGTATATGAACTATAACATTTATACACGCCATATAATGTGCATATATTTAGCGAAATATAAACGCGAATATCATAATTAAAATGCATTTCATCCCTCCATCAGCCATCATCGGACACATATACGGTACTTCGGAAAGAATATACTATTTGAAATCTTTTGTATGGCCCTGTAAATGCTATGTACTTTATATTTTGCAAGACAGTAGCGTATAATTTATATTAAGCTTCAGTGACATATATCAATTTTATTATACATGAAAAAGCTTAATATATTTAAAATATGTCACACACAATTCTCCGTTTTACCATTATCTAATGGAATTCTTTTTGTGGCCCTGTAAATGAATAATAGCTACATTTTCACCTTTTATTTTATAGAATGCATATTTTAATATGTTTGGCAGGGTATAACATCTTTAAAATTCCTTTGAAGGAATTTTTCCCTATAGGCCGTAATGTAATAGGAAACTTTTGATTCGCCCTGTAGATAAACTAATCATGATAGAAACTTCATTTTCGATAGGACTTGTGCTAGGGTAAACGTCAATAACGTCCTAAAATTTCATGGCAATCCGAGTATATTAACGATTTTTCCCCATAGGCCGTAATGTAATGGGAAAATTTTGATTCTCTCTGTAGATAAACTAATCATGGTAAATACTTCATTTTCAGTAGGGTTTGTGCTAGGGTAAACCTCAATAACTTTCTAAAATTTCATGGCGATCCGAGTATATTAACGATTTTTCCCCATAGGCCGTAATGTAATGGGAAACTTTTGATTCTCTCTGTAGATAAACTAATCATGGTAGAAACTTCATTTACAATAGGGTTCGTGCTAGGGTAAACCTCAATAAAGTATAAAAATTTCATAGCAATCCGAGTATATTTATGGGAGTTAGAGCGCGGACAGACGGACAGACGGCCATCCGGCCAGACGGACAGATGGACAGACGGCCAGACAAACCGAATGCATAAGCACTTTTTAACTTTGTTGGAAAGTGCTAAAAAATGCTATTAATGCTCTGTTTTAACGTGATCGTGGTGAAATTCAGTGATTTGTATGAGTTTCAATGCATTTGAAATAGCGTAATGTCATTAAAATAGTCTTCAAACAATTTTTCCTCAAATACCATAATGTAATCAAATTATTTTGAATGCCTTTCTAAATGAATCATTAATCGTGCGTATTTCACATGCAATACCAAACATGCTTTGGTGACCCTAAATAAGCTTTATGAATTGCATGAAAATCCGAGTATATTTAAAGGAGTTACAGCGTAGACAGACGGACAGATGGCAAGACAAACCGAATGCATAGGCACTTTTCAACTTTGTTGAAAGTTCTGAAAAAAGACATTCTTCTAATCGCAAAAATATAATTTAAACATGTGAGAAAATGTGTAATCGTACCTTGCGAGCTCCCGATGATTTTGAAAAGCATACTTTACAATATTAACCAGAAAATAAAATAAATCACAAGTTTACTAAATGGTAAATGCAGAATGCTGTAAAATTAAAAATTAAGTGAATAATGAATTTAAATTATAATAAACATACGTTCCAGTCACCCTCTATGATCATCTCCGGGAAAGAATTATCACATTATTATGTTCAGTAAATTAAGAACCCATTAAGAAACACATTTTAAATTAACAGCTTTAACAGCAAGGATGTAGTGGAGGATATATGGGGAGCATACGCCGTATACCTTCTGGATTTTTTGAAAGAACACCGTATACCTTCTTTTTCTAAGAAAGCTATAATATAAGCAGAGCCTGATTACTAATGGGGCACTCTCCTACCAGTAAAATTTTATGGAAAGTTTCAACTTGTTTAAACACTTTTTTCATTCGAAATTACTGTCATAAATAAGGGAAAAAATTCTATTTCTTTTTACTGGTAGGAGAGTGCCCCGTTGATAATCAGGCCCTGAATATAAGCACAATAGGATATAACAACTGCGTTTAACTCTGCATTAATACCTTCTGCTTAGAGTGTATACCCTCTGTTATTTTAACGACTACATCCCTGTTTAACAGTAGCATAAAAAATATACAAATGTAATGCTACTGTAAAAATATCAACATTAAAAGCACAAATAAATTTAAATGTTAACCATACAAGGTTTTGGTAGCATATAGAATGCCGTCCTCAGTACACGTAGCACTGAAGACGGTGTACTATATGTATGCTAAGCATTTTTATTTTTTTAAAACTGTTCTTTTCTTTTATATCCCAAAATACATCTTGTTCAAAATCAATATTGATCACGAGGTATTTGTTTCTAAATAAAGGCTCAAGTGTAAAACACGCTAACTAACGTGAATCTTAAAATATAAACGTAATTACTGTAAAAGGCGTTGAAAAATAGATATCATTTATTTATTATATACCTTAGATCTTTCAGATACACTCGCATCCATTCTCAAAAGACGAAAAATATAATTGATTAGAATAGAAAATGCAACAAAAACGTTTTTTTTTTAGATCTAAGATATGTAATAAATAAATAATATCTATTTCTCAACGCGTTTCAAGTAAGTGTATATTTTAAGATTCACATTAATAACAAAGTGTAAATTCCATCAAGACACTCAGCGCCGTGCGAAAGGGGGCGGTAGCCCCTGCCGCGAAAATTTAAGGGGGGCCGAATTTATACTACCTACGCCATTTTTGGCCTGTTGCAAGAAAAAATTGTTTTGGCTCATTGATGGTAACCAACATTTTATTTTTTTCTCCGATTATCAAGTAAGATCGTTTTATTACATCCTGACAACTTTATTAAAAATGTAATATTTTTTACACCATTATTTCACATGTGGCATCGAAATAAAAATGTAATTTTTCAAACTGATCCGTATTACTGCTTTTCTATTTTGTTTCTTATTATGACAGAACAATATCTTGCATTTCTTAAAATCTTAATTTATTTGAGTAAAAAATATAACATACGCCTAGTCAGTTGAAGCAGGCGCGATGAAAAGAACAAAAGGGTAAGTACGATCTTAGATTACACAGGGGGTTTCGTTTAATATTTCTTTCAAAACAACTCATCCTTTAATTAATAAGTCTAAATTGTTAATTCTTATTTTTAAATTATTAAATTCTTACATAGATGGTAACACCAATACATTTAATTCAAAAGTAATAATAAAGGGAAGATACTTATTTTAGTCAAATTAAAAATTTTCAAATAACTTTTTTTAATAAAATCCAAAATTAAAAAAAAATTTAATTTCGAAATAAAAAAAATCGCGGAAATATAAATAAAATTTTAAATTTCTAAAAGCGAAAAAAGTGTTTAAAATTAAATTAAAAAAGCTAAATCTATAATAATAAAGAGAGAAGGATGTTTGTCTGTGAGCGCTGTTCTGAAGAGACTGCTGCACGTAGAGTTACAAAATTTGGAAGGACGGTGCTTTTTTACATGTATTTTTGCACCTCGAAGCCCGATTTTCGATTTTTTGGTTAGATTTTTTAAATAATTTTTTAGGCGATTTTTAGCGTTATTTTTGCGGTTTTATCCCATTAGTGAAAGGAATACGGTTTCATTCTTTTAACCCAAAATAGCAATTTTTTTTTCTCTTTTCAAAAAAGTTTATTCGGAATTTGTACAGCGGTTTTTGAATTTTTAACGAATTTTTAATGCGATTTTTAGTGTTTTTTCTCATTTTGCGGCTATTTTTTGAGATTGATAAAAAGAAAATCGTTTTAAACTTTTAGTGTAATGCCCAAAATTTTGTGTTTGTTACGATTTTTAGATTTTAACGATTTTTAATGCGATTTTCATTGCGATTTTTAACGTTTTTTTAAAAGATTTTTGCGTTTAGCATCTATTTTTTTTATAGTTGTTCTATCAAAAACTTGAGCTGTTGAGAATGCAGTAAGTAGTATTTTTTTGTGAAATCTACCTAAAATGTCAAAAATTTAGGTACCATTATTTTCGAATAGCAATTTCATAAACTATCTTAAATTCTTTCTTAAGACCGCTACAACCACGAATTATATATCACCTGATAGGTTATTTAACAGAGTATGGTTTTGATAAAGATTTTGAAGAATAGAGTGCTCTACCTGGTGGTGGAAAATGGAACTAATAGAACGCTATTTTTTTAAATCTATAATAATAAAGAGACAAGTTTGTGTGTGTGTCAGCGCTGTTCTGAAGAATCTGCTGTACGTAGAGTTACAAAATGTGGAGGGAAGGTACTTTTATACATGTAGTTTCGCACCTCGAAGCCCCATTTTCAATTTTTTGATTGGATTTTTTTGATAATTTTTTTAGGCGATTTTTAGCGTTCTTTTTGCAGTTTTATCCCATTAGTGAAAGAAATACGGTTTCATTCTTTTAACCCAATATAGCAATTTTTTTTCTCTTTTCAGCAACGTTTATTCGGAATTTGTACAACGATTTTTGAATTTTTAACGAATTTTTAATGCGATTTTTAGTGCTTTTTTCTCATTTTGCGTTTGAGATTGATAAAAAGAAAACCGTTTCAAACTTTTAGCCCTAAATTTTGTGATTGTTACGAATTTTAGATTTTAACAATTTTTAATGCGATTTTCAATGTGATTTTTAACGCTTTTTCAAGATTTTTTGCGATTGCCATCTATTTTTTTCATAGTTGTTCTATCAAAATCTTGAGCTGTTGAGAATGCAATAAGTAGTATTTTTTTTGCGAAATTTACCTAAAATGTCAAAAATTTAGTTACCACTATTTTTGAATACCAATTTCATAAAATATCTTAAATTCTTGCTTAAGACCGCTACCCCCTCGAGTAATATATCACCTGATAGGTTGTTTAACAGAGTATAGTTTTGATAAAGTTTTTGAAGAATAGAGTGCGCTAGCTTGTGGTGAAAAATGGAACTAACAGAACGCGATTTTGTTACAATTTGGAAATATAACAATGTGATTTATTTTAAATTTTAAAATGGTTTATAATACATGATAAAAAATGTAAACAAAGAATGGTGTGGACATTTCAGGGTGCGTGAAAGGAGGGGCGTGAAAGGAGGGGCGCGAACAAAATTAGGAAATATAATAAGGAGATCTGTTTTACACTTTAAGGTAGTTTAAAACACATGTTAAAAATTTTAAAGTACTGGCGATGCTCTGGAGAGACCGCTGCACGAAGTTATGTATGAAATTTTACCCCTTGAAGGTCGATTTTCAGTTTTTTATTTTAATTTATATGCGAATTTTAGTGGGTTTCGAGGCGTTTTTTCCACATTAGCGAAAAGGAAAGCGGTTTCATTCTTTCGACCTAAATTAGTGAATTTTGTTCTCTTTTCAATATAATTTATTTGGATTTCGTGCAACGATGTTTGGATTTTTAGTGAATTATTTAATGTAAATTTTGCCGCTATTATTCGACATTAGCAAAAGGAATTTTGGTTAAAACTTTCAAGCCTTTTTTTATTATTCTATAATAATAAAGAGAGAAGGATGTTTGTCTGTGAGCGCTGTTCTGAAGAGACTGCTGCACGTAGAGTTACAAAATTTGGAGGGAAGGTACTTCTGTACATGTAGTTTTGCACTTCGAAGCCCGATTTTCGATTTTTTGTTTAGATTTTTTTAATAGTTTTTTTAGGCGATTTTTAGCGCTATTTTTGCGGTTTTATCTCATTAGTGAAACGAATACGGTACCATTCTTTTAACCCAAAATAGCAATTTTTTTTTCTCTTTTCAACAAAGTTTATTCGGAATTTGTACAGCGGTTTTTGAATTTTTAACGCATTTGTAATGCGATTTTTAGTGTTTTTTCTCATTTTGCGGCAATTTTTTGAGATTGATAAAAAGAAAATTGTTTTAAACTTTTAGCCTAATGCCTTAAATTTTGTGTTTGTTACGATTTTTAGATTTTAACGATTTTTAATGCGATTTTCAATGCGATTTTTAACGTTTTTTAAAGATTTTTGCGTTTAGCATCTATTTTTTTCATAGTTATTCTATCAAAAACTTGAGCTGTTGAGAATAAATAAGTAGTATTTTTTTGTGAAATCTACCTAAAATGTAAAAAATTTAGGTACCACTATTTTCGAATAGCAATTTCATATACTATCTTAAATTCTTTCTTAAGACCGCTACCCCCTCGAGTTATATATCACCTGATAGGTTATTTAACAGAATATGGTTTTGATACAGTTTTTGAAGAATATATTGCTCTACCTGGTGGTGGAAAATGGAACTAATAGAACGCTATTTTTTTTAAATCTATAATAATAAAGAGACAAGTTTGTGTGTGTGTCAGCGCTGTTCTGAAGAGTTTGCTGTACGTAGAGTTACAAAATGTGGAGGGAAAGTACTTTTATACATGTAGTTTCGAACCTCGAAGCCCCATTTTCAAATTTTTGATTAGATTTTTTTTGATAATTTTTTTAGGCGATTTTTAGCGTTCTTTTTGCAGTTTTGTCCCATTAGTGAAAGAAATACGGTTTCATTCTTTTAACCCAATAAAGCAATTCTTTTTCTCTTTTCCGCAAAGTTTATTCGGAATTTGTACAGCGATTTTTGAATTTTTAACGAATTTTTAATGCGATTTTTAATGTTTTCTCTGTTTTTTTTTTTTTTTTTTTTTTTTTTTTTTTTTTTTTTTTTTTTTTTTAGATTGATAAAAAGAAAACCGTTTCAAACTTTTAGCCCTAAATTTTGTGTTTGTTACGAATTTTAGATTTTAACAATTTTTAATGCGATTTTCAATGTGATTTTTAACGCTTTTTCAAGATTTTTTGCATTTAGCATCTATTTTTTTCATAGTTGTTCTACCAAAATCTTGAGCTGTTGAGAATGCAATTAGTATTTTTTTGCGAAATTTACCTAAAATGCCAAAAATTTAATTACCACTATTTACGAATAGCAATTTCATAAAATATCTTAAATTCTTGTTTAAGACCGCTACCCCCTCGAGTAATATATCACCTGATAGGTTGTTTAACAGAGTATAGTTTTGATAAAGTTTTTGAAGAATAGAGTGCGCTAGCTGGTGATGAAAAATAGAACTAACAGAACGCGATTTTGTTAAAATTTGGAAGTATAACAATGTGATTTATTTTAAATTTTAAAATGGTTTATAATACATGATAAAAAATGTAAACAAAGAATGGTGTGACACATTTCAGGGTGCGTGAAAGGAGGGGCGCGAACAAAATTAGGAAATGTAATAAGGAGATCTGTTTTACACTTTAAGGTAGTTTATAACGCATGTTAAAATTTTTAAAGTACTGGCGATGCGCTGGAGAGACCGCTGCACGAAGTTATGTATGAAATTTTACACCTTGAAGGCCGATTTTCAGTTTTTTTTTTACTTTAATTCATATGCGAATTTTAGTGGGTTTCGAGGCGATTTTTCCACATTAGCGAAAAGGAAAGCGGTTTCATTCTTTCGACCTAAATTAGTGAATTTTGTTCTCTTTTCAATATAATTTATTTGGATTTCGTGTAACGATTTTTGGGTTTTTAGTGAATTATTTAATGTAAATTTTGTCGCTATTATTCGACATTAGTAAAAGGAATTTTGCTTAAAACTTTCGGGCTGATGTATTAAATTTTAGCTGTTAAGATTTATGAATTTCAGCTAATTTTAATGTGCTTTTTCGAGATTTTTTGAGTTTGATGTCGGATTTTTGTTATTCATGGGATATTTCCAATTACAACGTTTTACCCTATTAGAGTAAATTTTGACCCCTGTGATTTTTTAATATTAGTGATTTTTAATGCAATTTTTAGAAATTTTTCGAGTTTTATGTAAGTAAAACTTGTTATGTGAGTAAAAATTGATTTCAAACTTTTAATCTAATATAATTTTAGAGATTTTTAAAGCGGTTTTTCAAGAATGGTTGTGTTCCGTGTTGAATTTTTATTATCTATAAAGGATTTCCTTTTACTACGTTATTGTCCTGTCGACTAATTTCGCCAAATTATATCAATCGTGAAACAAGCCAAATTATGCAAATAGATGTAATTTTTATGTTAAATAATGAAAGAAGTGATAATTTAGAAAAACATTAATACAAATACATATAAAAATAAGAAGTAAAAACCACTTTATGACGTAACAAACATATGTAACATGTTTAATGTCAAGTGAATATGGAATTTACGATCCGCCATTATTGTAGTTTAATCTTATGGTTTGACCAAATAGTTTCTTGGTCAACCGGATAATCAAATAGTTCAGATTTCCGATTAGAATGTTTTATTTGTTTGATGAAATTCTGATTACTGCGATTTAAAAAATAACTAGCGATATTTAGTGTATTTTTCAATACGTTTTTAATGAAATTTTTAACGCGATTTAGTACTATTTTTTTTCGATCCCCACCATAGTAGTGTTTTAACAATTAAAAAATTATTTTGGTTTCAAACTTTTAGCCTAATCTAGTAAATTTCACCATTTACGTTTTTTTAATTTTGTCGATTTTCAATGTGATTTTTGATATATTTTGTGTTCTGCGTCGATTTTTTTTTTTTTTTGTAATTCATGTAAAAAAGAATGGTTGCTACGTTTTACACGACTAGAATATTTTTTTATTCACGGGATGTATTTACATTTAGCGATTTTTAAAGCATATTTGTTTGTATTTATGTCGGCCAATTATCTACGCTATGGAATATAGGCCCTATGGGGTGGGATGTCCTCCGTGGGGGTCTTTCTAAGGGAACCTAATCCGTATTTACACAAGGTTCGAAGAAAACCACGGAAAACTTCGAACGGTTAGACCGACGGTCGAGATTGGGTTCGAACCCAGCACCTATCGTCTACCAGTTTGGAGGTCAGAACCTCGCGGCCACTGGTGGGGCAACTTTTAGCATAAATAGTACAATTTGTTCTCCACGCTTTTATGAATTTTGCCAATTTCTAATGCGATATTCAATGTAATTTTTAGTTAGTTTGGGGGATTTTAGGTGTTCCTGTTGACTTTTCCTTATTCATGAACGATTTCCGATTACAATATTTTCGACTGAATATTACATTTTTACAGCCATGACTTTTAAATATTCAGCGATTTTTAATATAGTTTTCGATACGATTTTTAGTCATTTTTTAAAGTTCCTTGGCGATTTTCTGCCATTCAGAAACCAATTTTGATATCAAACATTTTTTTTAATGTAGTTATGTTTCGAATGCAAATGTTTTATCTCTTAATATGATTTTGGCGTTCCATGCCTACATTTTGTAATTTATGAATGATTTCAATCATACCCCCTCCCCCCCACCCTGCCTTAATATTATTTTTTTAAGCATTGACTTCCAAATATTTAGCTATTTTTAATGCAATTTTCAATGTAATTTTCAGCCATTCTTCAAGCTCCGTGGCGATTTTTTTACATCCGGAAATCGATTTCGATTTCAAACTTTTTGTTTAATATGGTTAATTTCTTGATTACAATATTTTATATTATAACAGTGAATTTTTACCCTAGGAATTTTTTAATGTTTTACGACTTTCATTACAATTTTCAATGCAATTTTTGTGCTTTCCCAGTCTTTTTTTTTCTTTTTTTAACATTTTTCAAAGGAATCCGATTTTAAATTTCTAGACTAATAAGAGTTTGGTTTCAAACTTTTATACAGTAATTGTTTTGCTCTCTTATTTTGATCTACAGCAATTTTTAATGCAGTACGTTTTTTTTTTTTTTTTTTTTTTTTTTTCTAGTTCAAGACGATTTTTTTCAGATACGGAAAAGGAATTCGGTTTTTAATTTCTTAGGTAATATGAAAAATATTCTCCTGTGCGATTAAAGAATTTTATTGCGATTTTTTAGCAGTTTTTTTCGTATATCAATGCTTTTTACATTATCAAATTAATTAGATTCAAAACATTTATCCAAGTTGAGTAAATTTTGAGTTCTGTGATTTTTGAAAATTTTGCCATTTTTAAAGCGATGTTTACGTTTCTTCGTGACCCGCTTCGATTTTTTAGAGGTTCAATTTTTGGCCGAATTTATTAAATTCTGATCCCTTTTCTTCAAAGTTTATTCGAATTTTGAAACACAATTTTTGAATTTTGTTTTATATTTTTATGAGATTTTTTATGTTTTTTGCGATTTGTAAGATTTTTCCACATTAGTAAAAATAATGAAACTTCAATTTTCTAGCCCATCTCTTTTCAGCGAAGTTTAGACGAAATTCGTGCAGCATTTTAAAAATTTTTCGAGGTTTTTATTATGATTTTTAAAGTTTTTTCGCAATTCTTGCTATTTTTTGATGAAGCCGGGCAACACCGGGCAGAACAGCTAGTTATTAATAAATCGCTAAAGCTTTTAAAATAGAAAGAAAATTGAATTTCAAAAAACATTATGAATATCCAGATGAACGAAAACTAATCATATAAACCCTTGAATTGGCCAAAAATACAAAATTTCTCCTTATTAACCCTTTACCTGCCGAATTATTTATCGAGAAATTGATCCGCCTCAATAATTATCGTCTTTAATATCTGAAGGTATACTGGAACTTTTAAATAATAATAATGCGAAATATAATTTTTTTTCGTTAAAACTGATTAAATATATCGGTAGTTATAATTTTTTTTTTGTGAAATATTTACAAAAATAATCAAATTAATTAACTAAAACTGCTCTTTTGAAAATATCACAATTCTTAAAAAAGCAACGAGTTTAAATGCATCATGATTCTCTATATAAATGGAAACTCTTTTGCAGTTGAATATGTTTCATGTAATTTTATTTAAAGAAAGAAAAGAAATACCTACAAACATGGATTATAAAACTACCACTTTTTGAAAATATTTAGCTTCGACAATTTCTTTATTCTATCTAAATTTGCTGGAGAAAAATGTTTTGTGGGGAAAGAATAAAAAAACTTTTATTAATAGACGGAATAAATAAGTTTTATATAAAGTTTTATTCAATGGTGCTATGAAGTACTGTCAGTGCATAAAGGGCCCATCCAAAATCCATCTTAGCAGTGTTAAATTCAGGGGGTGGCCGGAGGGACAACCCCCGGAGCAATGAGTTACTCCCCTCGGAAGATTTGAGATTGTGTTTTCAATTGCCAAAAAGTTCAATCTTGGTGTAATAGTATGCAGTATAGTAGTCGATATATTATGGTCGCCCCAGTAAATATTATCTGCTTTCTGTTATATTGAAAGTATCCTGTAGTAAACCTCAGCAATGTAGCAAACCAATAATGGTCCAACATTGCACAATATGTTATTTATTGGACAAAATTGTTAAATATTGCCAATAAAACGCCAATATTGGTTAAATATTGACATTTTACTGGAAATATTTTCAATGAATTCCCAATCTGGTACAAATGTTGGCGTTACATTGGAAATATGTCCAATGAATTCCCCAAAATTGTACAACTGTTTGCGTTACATTGGAAATATTTCCAATGGAACCCCAATAGCTAACCAATATTGGCGTTTTATTGGCATTATTTTCAATGAAAGCCCAATATTGACATAATATTGGCTGCAAATATTGGCTAAATAAGGGCAAAATGTAAACACCCCAATATTGGAGCAATATTTCATGCCAATATTGCGCCAATGTGTCAATATTGCGCCAATGTGCCAATGTTGGCCCAATATTGTTTGGCTACTCAATTCCATAAAATATGAACTAGTTCAATATAATTAAAAAAGCTCCAAAGAACGTTTCCCTTTATATCATTAAACAATGAAATAAATTTGTGTGATCCTATAAATTAATAACAGATATTCTTTATACCACAGATTGTACAGAATGTATATTTTAGTACATTCCTCATAGATGTATATCAATTTTAGGTACTTCTAGGTTATCCCGTCGACCAAAAAATTATCGCCAAACTATAAGATTAAATGCCAATAATGGATGATCGTGAATGTCGCATTCAATGATATTAAATACGATTCATGTCTTTAAAATGTCATTAAATGATTTTTATTTCGACTTTTTATTAATATTCTACTAATTGTTTGTTTTTTCGTTATTTAAAATAGAAATTATGTCAATATGTATAATTTGGATATTAGTTTGGCGATTTGCATAATTTGGCGAAATTGATCGAAGGGATAACAGAGTAGTATGTTCGAAAAAGTGTAACATCATTAAAATGCACTTGAAACAATTATTTTCCATTTTCCGTCATGTAACGGAATAATTTTCAGTGTCTCTATAATTAAACTATGCATCCGATTTTCATAAAATTTGAAATGACTCGACAAAATTTTGCATCAGTTATATATTTCAAATTTCAAACGATTCTGTTTGGTAGTTTTTGCTCTGTTATATGCGGACAGACGGACAGACTGAATGTCGACTATAGATGCTTCGTATTTACATAATTACAAACGCGTCTAAGAAAGATAAATAAAATTATATTTATTGAATCTTAAAAACACCTCCAATTATTCGACTAAAACATACAGAGTAGAATAAACCACTTTGCATAACTAGTACCGCTCAAAACATTTCACTCCACATTTCAATACGAAACAATAAAATCAGCGAGGTATTTCAAATGCCAAGGCGTAGATCCGACACGAAGGATTCAAATTTGTTTCCCTGCTTTCTTGCGTCCAGATCTAATAAAAATTCACGTTCTCGTGTCAAACACGAGGGTCTGTAAAGCTTTCACAGTTAGATTCAGGTTTACGGTACAACACTGTAAATAAAAAAAGAAAGGAAAAGAAAACAGGGGAATATTTCGCACATTCCGAAATGTAGCAGAAGGGAGTAGATGAAAACGGTTTTAAAGTATTCATGTAGGTTACCAAATCGCACTTTACGATGCTTTTAGCTGCCGTGAAAAAAATATGGTCCGCCAGGTATTCTATTGAATACTTTTGTTTGTTTCTCTAAGGAATTTCTTAAGGGGAGATTATACTTCTGTGGCCACGTGATTTTAACGATTTTTTAATACTTTCCAACATTGTCGAAAACATTTATGAATCCGATTCGTCTGTCACAGAGCAAAAACTACCCAGTCGAATCGATTGAAATGTAAAATATATAATTATTGCATAATTTTGTTGAGTCATTTCTAATTTTATGAAAATCGGATATAATAGTTTATTTGCAGGGATACTCAAAAGTATTTCGTTAGGAAGTTATACCATCTTCAAAATATAATTTTAAGAAACATTTAATGATGTTACACTCTTTATAGAACATAATAAAATTGATATGGATGTGTAAAGTAGGGGGAACTGGGGTACATTGATACATGGGGCACATTGATACACCCCCTCTACTGCTCACAGGGTCATTACAGGAAGTTTCACAACAGCTCCAAAAGGTGATGCTAGTGTATTCAACTACATACAGAAAATCTTGGAATGATTCAGCAGTTTGATGAAATGGGACGGGTGATTTATTGTTTTTGTTGTTCAAAAGTAAATTTGAGTTGTACAATTGAAATGCTATTATACAACTGTTCCAGTATTTTCAACCAAAATGAATACTCTCCCTGGTAAGTACAGCTACTCTTTATCAGTTCCTCATTATTTATTGTTAGATATATTGTGAAGTGTAAGATTTGAGACTCATTTTATTCAAAATCGCTGTATGGGGCACATTGATACAGTTTATGACGGGGCACATTGATACAGCCTAAATCCTTTAATAGTTCATATTTTCATTATCTTTTATTATTTTTTTTTACCATACACTCCTTAATCCAACCTTTTTTTCACGAAAAATTTCTAATATTAGTTTTTATTGAAGTGAAATAGCTCTAATTTCTTTATATTAGAATATTTTATAGTATTTTTGAAAACAGAAGACGTAGGAACTTACCCAGCATCTAGTGCTAGTAGAACTAATAAAAGAAAAGGGCGGCATTCTGGCAAATCTCGAATTTATATCGATTCTCCAGAGAAAAAAGTATTTTCGACATGAGAAATGTTAAGTAAGAGAAACAAACAGCAGAACAGAAAATGATACTTATATTATAAACAGAATTTTTAATATAATTATCCTTTATTTTCTGTTTATGAACCTATTTATAAACAGAAAAACTGGTAATTTTTTCATCTTTCATAAGAAAGAAAATAATGCTGGGGTTGAAGTGCTAGATATGACAAAGTTACCACAGCCAACAATCAGACAAGAAACAGCCAGAACATCAGGTCATAATATATTTAATTTTGATTGCTTTAATATTGCATAAAAATAAATTGTGGGTGATTTGAATTTTTATAAATAAATATAAAATGGTTTTCTAACTCACTTTTTATGAAAAATATGCATTGGTATTATTTTGTCGTCATTTTTCTTAAACCTATCAATCTGCCCCTGGGATGGGGCACATTGATACAAATGACTTTTTTTGATTTTTTAAAAATTACATGTAAAAATACTGTATAAAACAATGATTGTATACTTTTATAACATACTACAGAAGTTTTGCTGTCACCTCATGGAAAAAAAACTTGAATTTTCTCCTTTCTTGACACCAAAAAAAATCTTAGAAAAAAACTGTATCAATGTACCCCAGTTCCCCCTATGTACTAAAATATACATTCTGTACAATGTGCGGTCAAAAAATATTTCTTATTAATTTTCAGTGCTGCATAAAAGTATTCCATGGCACAATAGTATAAGGGAAAACATTGATTGATGCCCTTTTTAATTATATTAATAGTATTTCACATTTTTAGTAAATTGATATAGGTTGCTGAAATCTACTATAAGTTACTTCCTGCATAACAGAAAGCTGATAGTATTTACAGGGACATACAAAAGATTTCGGCTACTATATTGTATCCGAAGTACTGCATACTATTACATTAAGATCTGAATATTTTAAAAACTTCTTTATAGTGCGAACGCACCTGATTTACATCGCTTGATGTGTTTGCAACTTCCACAACTTGTTCGATTTTGTCACACTTTGTTTTTTCAAAAAAAATGTACAGTATATTTAGGCATTATTAAATTTTTATTTATTTTCTTTTTAAGAAAATAGATATCGGTTTTAAGTAAATAGCAATTTTTTTAATATTTCGCTTCAGTCATTATTTAAAAAATAATAATAAACTTATATTTATTTAATCTTCTTAAAAAGAAAAAAACCCCTCGAATTATTCAACTAAAATACACAACGCAAAATAAACCACTTTGCATTAATAACGTTCAAAACATTTCACTCCACACTTCAATACAAAACAATAAAATCAGCAAGGTATTTCAAATGCCAAGGCATAGATCCGACATGAAGAATTCAAATTTATTTCCCTGCTTTCTTGCGTCCAGATCTAATAAAAATTCACGTTCTCGTGTCAAACACGAGGGTCTGTAAAGCTTTCACAGTTAGATTGAGGTTTAGGGTACAACATTGTAAAAAAAAAAAAAAAAAAAAAAAAAAAAAAGGAAAAGAAAACAGGAGAATATTTTGCCACATTCCGAAATGTAGCAGAACGGAATAGATGAAAACGGTTTTAAAATATTCATGTAGGTTACCAAATCGCACTTTACGATGCTTTTAGCTGCTTCGAAAAAATATGGTTCGCCAGGTATGATTGAATTCTTTTGTTTGTTTCTTTAAAGAATTTCTTAAGGGCAGATTATACTTCTGTGGCCACGTGATTTTCACGATTTTTTAACACTTTCAAATATAGTTGAAGAATATTTATGAATTCCATTCGTCTGACTGTCTGTCCACATATAGCAGTGCAAAAACTATCGAATCTTTTAAAATTTAAAATTTTTAATTATTGCATAATTTTGTCGAATCATTTCATATTTTATGAAAATCGGATGTATAGTTTAATTACAGGGACAATGAAAAGTATTCCGTTACATTACAGCCAGTAGAAAAAATATTTTCAAGCTTATTTTAATGATGTTACACTCCTTAGAACATAATAAAATTGGTATGACTCTATGAGATATATATATTAAAATATACATTCTGTACAGAGTGTAGTACAAGGAATTTTTGTTACCAATTTACAAGGCTACACAAAAGTATACAATTGCATAATAGTATAAGCGGAAACATTGCTTGGAACACGTTTTAATTATATTAAACTATTTCACAATTCACGAAATTGATATACGTTGCTAAAATTTACTGCAGATTACTTTCTGTATAATAGAAAGTAGATAGTATTTACAGGGAGACACAAGAGATTTCGACTACTATACTGTATTCGAAGTACTGTATACTATTACACTAAGATCTGAATATTTTTTAAACTTTTTTATAGTACGAAAGAACCTGATTTACTTCGCTTGACGTGCAATTTTCCGACATGTTTGTTTTATCACACTTTTGTTTTCTTCAAATTTACTGATAGTATATTGTGGCATCATTAAATTTATTTATTTTTTCTTTAAAAAAATAGTTAACCTTTTTCAGCAAATAGCAATGTTTTTAATATTTTGCTTCAATCAGTACTACAAAAAAGGATTAATAAAATTACGTTTATAGAATTTTAGAAACGAAAAACACCTCCAAATAATCGACTGAAATACACAAAGTAGAATAAAACACTTTGCATAGCTAATACCGTTCAAAACATTTTACTCCACATTTCAATACAAAACAATAAAAATCAGCGAGGTATTTCAAATGCCAAGGCGTAAATCTGACGCGAAGGATTAAAATTTATTCCCTTGCTTTCTTGCGTCCAGATCTAATAAAAATTCACATTCTCGTGTCAAACACGAGGGTCGGTAAAGCTTTCACAGTTAGATTGAGGTTTAGGGTACAACACTGTAAAAGAAAAATGAATAAGAAAAGAAAACAGGAGAATATTTTGCCACATTCCGAAATGTAGCAGAAGGGAGTAGATAAAAACGGTTTTAAAGTATTCATGTAGGTTACCAAATCGCACTTTACGATGCTTTTAGCTGCCGCGAAAAAATACGGTCCGCCAGGTATTCTATTGAATTCTTTTGTTTGTTTCTCTAAAGAATTTCTTAAGGATAAATTCTACTTTTGTGGTCACGTGATTTTCACGATTTTTTAACACTTCTAATATAGTTATAGAATATTTATGAATTCGATTCCTATGTCCGTCTGTCCGCATATAACAGGGCAAAAACTACTCAACTGAATCGTTTAAAATTTAAAATGCATACTTATTGCACAATTTTGTCGAATCATTTCATATTTTATGAAAATCGGATGTATAGTTTAATTACAGGGACAATCAAAATTATTCCGTTACATGCCGTCTAATAAGAAAAAAAAGATTCCAAGTGCACTTTAATGATGTTAGACTTTTACGAAAATAATAAAATTATGGGCATCAATGAAGTATATACTAAAATATACATTCTGAACAATGTGTGGTGCACAGAATATTTGTTATTTATTTACAGGGTTCACAAAAGTATCCCATTGCATAATAGTATAAAGGGAAACATTGGCTTGGGGCGCGTTTTAACTATATTAATCTATTTCATTTTTTGTGAAATTTATATGCATTGCTGAAATTTACTACAAGTTACTTTCTGCATAACAGACAGCTGATAGTATTTACAGGGACACGCAAGAGATTTCGGCTACTTTACTATATCCAAACTACTGTATGTTATTACACTAAGATCTGAATATTTTTAAAACTTCTTTATATTACGAACGCACCTGATTTATTTCGCTTGACGAGCAATTTCCGACATGTGTTTTTATCACACTTTTTTTTTTCTTCAAATTTACTTACAGTATATTGCGGCATTATTAAATTTATTTATTTTCTCTTTGAAAATTTATTTATCGTTTTAAGCAAATTGCAATGGTTTTTAATATTTTCCTTAAATCATTACTACAAGAAATAAATTAATAAAATTACGTATATTTAATCTTAAAAAAACACCTTCCAAATATTCGACTAAAATACACAACGCAAAATAAACTACTTTGCATAACTAATACCGCTCAAAACATTTCACTCCACATTTCAATACGAAACAATAAAATCAGCGAGGTATTTCAAATGCCTAGGTGTAGTTCTGACACGAAGAATTCAAATTTATTTCCCTGCTTTCTTGCGTCCAGATCTAATAAAAATTCACGTACTCGTGTCAAACACGAGGGTCTGTAAAGCTTTTACAGTTAGATTGAGGTTTAGGGTACAACATTGTATATATATATATATATATATATATATATATATATATATATATATATATATATATATATAAAAAAAAAGGAGAAGAAAAGAAAGGAAAAGAAAACAGGGGAATATTTTGCTACATTCCAAAATGTAGCAGAAGGTAGTAGATGAAAACGGTTTTAAAGTATTCATGTAGGTTACCAAATCACACTTTACGAAGCTTTTAGCTACCACAGAAAAATATGGTCCGCCAGGTATTCTATTGAGCTCTTCCGTTTCTTTCTCTAAAGAATTTCTTAAGGGTAGATTCTACTTATTTGTCCCAATATTTACGTGATTTTCATGATTTTTTTTTTTTTTTTTTTTTTTTTTTTTTTTTTTTTTACATTTTCTAACATAGTTGATGAGAGTTTATGAATTCGGTTTATTTATCTGTGCAATGGCGCTAACTTTTCAAAAAAATTGAGTTTTGGCTCAAAAATATTGGGTGGGCTCAAAATTATTTCGGTAAATTAGTGCGTTTAATTTGTTTTTCTTTAAAGGGTGGACAGATGGTGAAAGATGAGAATTTTAAGTCAAGCTATCATGCTTTAATAAATTTGCAATTTTATTAAATAATATTCTTATGCGTTTTTCCTTACAAAGACACTAATATTTTACAAAGACACTAATATTTTAATTCCTTACAAAGACACTATTATTATTTTATTTATTACAATATTATCATATCATGAACATGATTACAAATGGAAATAGCAAAAAGTTAAACATAAAGCAAAACATTTCACTCATTTGAGATTTATAGATGTGAGTCGAAAAATTAAAATACATAGTCTTTGCCAGAAAAAAAAAATAATAATGAAATAAATAACGAAATAGAACAATGAAAATTGGGTACACTATGATTCAAAATTATTGGGTGGGCTCGGACCCCATGGACCTATATAAGTTGATGCCACTGTGTCTGTTCGTGCTTTAACTCGCGTAAATATTGTTCGAAATTGTCATGAAAATTATATACGTTATTGGGATCTACTGTGATATCTTCGGTACTGAAAATGAAGTGCATAGCATTTACAGTTCGTTTACAAAGATACACAAAAGATTATTAATATGTTACAGTCTATACAGAAAAATCATTTGGAGAGCATTTTAACGATCATATGAAAAACTGGTGGAACCAGAGAGAAAAGTAGAGCTCCATCTAAAAAATGTTACAGAAAAAACAGCAAATATTTTCAATTAAAAAAAAAGTGCATAGAAATGAAATGGAATTAGATTAACTGTAAAGCACTTTAAATTACCCAAATTTTTGTTAGCTGTAAATGTGTACTAAGCTTTACTGGTGCCTTAAAATCAATGAGGGAAAAAGAGGCATTTTTAACTCTTTCCATATTCCAATCATCCACAATCAGATTAAAAATTATGGTTCATAATTAATAGATTACAGGCTGATGTAATAAAGAACGAGGACAGTCCGTTCTGTATAAAATGTGTACGCAATTCCTATCTATGGGTTTTTGATAAGTGGAAGATCAAAGCTCCAAGTAAACCCAAAACCATAAACATATACCATTCAACCATATACTAAATATTTGTGTTCAGAGATATTTATATATTCATCAATTCCTCAAAAAGACTATACTAATGTTGTACATTAATTATTACTTCATGGTTTATATTCGTTTAGCGTTGTGAAGCTTTGCTGATTTTAGACAACATAAATATACATCCTATTAATCACTTTGCCCAATAATCATTTTAAGTGCATAATAGTATGATTCTAAATATAGGGCACCAGTAAAGCTCAGTCCACATTTTCAGCTAACAAAATTTGGGTAATTTCATGAGTTTTACAGATGACCTCATTCCATTTCTTTTTTACGCACTTTTTTTAGATTGAAAATATTTGCTTTTTTTTTTTTTTTTTTTTTTTTTTTTTTTTTTTTTTAAAGCAATTGCATAGGTTTTATCGCGGGCTTTGAACGCCGTGACCGAATGTAGAAATTCCGTAACGAGAAAAAAAAACCTTCCGTAACGAGAGAAAACCTGACACTCCGGCTAACGTCGTTTGCATATAACTCGCGCATATAATGCATATAACTTGGGATGTAATTTTCGTAGCGCGGCCAAATTTTGTTTGGTAATTTATTATGAGACAGTGTTACTTTTGGTAACAGGAGACCCCCTACGGTGAAGATCGAAAAAATTAAAATGCTTATAATTCGCAAACTAATTTTCGTAGCGCGGCCAAAATTTGTTTGGTAATTTATTATGAGACAGTGTTAATTTTTGGTGATAGGAGACCTTCCACGGTGAGGGTAGAAAAATTTAAAATGCTTATAACTCGCGATCTAATTTTCATAGCGCGGCCAAATTTTGTTTGGTAATTTATTATGAGACAGTGTTAATGTTGCTGACAGGAGACCCCCCATGGTGAGGGTCGAAAAATTTAAAATGCTTATAACTCGCGATCTAGTTTTCGTAGCGCGGCCAAATTTTGTTTGGTAATTTATTATGAGACAGTAATAATTTTTGGTGACAGGAGACCTTCCACAATGAGGGTCGAAAAATTTAAAATGCTTTTAACTGGCGATCTAATTTTCGTAGAGCGGCCAAATCTTGTTTGGTAACTTATTATGAGACAGTGTTGATTTTTGGTGACAGGAGACCCCTTACGGGGAGGGTCGAAAAAATTAAAATGCTTATAACTCGCGATCAAATTTTCGCAGTGCGGCCAAATTTTGTTTGGTAATTTATTATGAGACAGTGTTAATTTAAAGTGTTAACCTATAGTGTGTTAACCTATAGTTTCAACGATAAAAATTCCTGATCAACCTACATGTATTCTAAGATAATAAAAATACTTTAAACGATATTAACTTCTCATTTATTCAATAAAAGGAAAACAATTGTTTTCTTATCGGTCATCACGCTCAAAAAGTGTAACTTGAATTAATATTAAAGACAAAAAAAACTGCATAAATAAAAAATATATAAATAATTATAATTACATAAGTTGATAAAAAATGCTATGCAATAGCTTTACCGCGGCAGTCCCCGAGTGCCACACGTATTTTTTTTTTGGGGGGGGGGAGGGGGTAACATTTTTAGATGGAGCTCTACTTTTCTTTCTGATTCCACTAGTTTTTCATATGATTGCACAACTTTTTCATATTTTTTCAGGAAATTCATCAACCAGCTTCAACTAACAAATCTAAACTGATATTAGTATTAGTTTAAAGTTGTTAGTAGACAAATTAGTTTAGCGAAATGCCAGAAACAGCGCTAAGTTGGCATCAATTTTGGCAAGTAATTTTAGTCGCCAGATTTGGCGAAATGTTGACAAGCTGGCGATAAACTTGGCGACATTTGGCGACAGAACCGTTCCCTTCTCGATGGTAGTTCCCCTACAATTTCTCAGATTACACATATCTACACAGATTTTCTTTGCTTCATTACCAAATCGTTATTTTTTTATATAGAAGATTTTTTTTTTCAATTATCCCTTAGTGGTTGAAATATCTGAATTATAGTAACTTTTTTGACTTCGAAAACATTCCAATGAAGTGCGATGTTATTTAACGCATATTTAGTTGCATTTTATAAATATGTGTATGAAAAATATGTATTTTGTGTTTCGAATGACGTTATAGAAAAATGGAAAAATCTATCAGGAGAGTCTAAATTTTTATTGTCCTATTAAAAAAAAATTAAAAAGGAGAAATTTTAATAATGTTAAATTATGGAAGTTGTGGCACTATATAAATTTTAAATGCATGACATTTCCTTAATATTGGATATTTTTCGACAAGACTTTCGAAAGGCACATACCTAAAATAAAATCTTTCGAACAAACTATTACACGTCACTGAATGTTTCCTGGTTCGGGTTATAATTGAATTGTTTGTCCTTTTATCTTGTTTCATGAGGAAAAAAAGTGACAAAACAGGGGTTCTGGATCTCCATGACTAATCTGTAGAACTAGATGAAGTTTGGTAAATTTTGAGGACCAGAGTAGGGCATTTTGACTTTTCAATTTCTTTGCAATCCGATGATTGGGTCTAGACTTATTAAGAGGCAAACTTTGGACTTTAACATTAGAGATGCGTCTGAGCTCTACTATATAGCACTTTCATGAAGTATGATATGCTATTGTATACATATTGAAATTTATACAGGGTGATTCTAAATTCCTGGTTTAAACTTTAAGTGTTGGTAGGAACACTGTAATATTTATTGTGCAGTAATAATAGCACAAATGACGCGTTGAGGTGCAAGCACCAGGAGCCGATTTCAATTCTTTTTATTTCAATATTTCTGATTCATACCAGAAAATTTTTATACTATTCTTTTCCTTATTTAAGAAAAAACATTTTAGAAATACACACAGAAATTAGTCGGTTGTGGCAATCCCGAAATCTTCTCCTATCTTTTACATGTTAATACTTTAATATTTGCAAAAAATGAAACATGGCAGTGTCATCGGTTAGGTAATTTACACCAAAATCGAAATTCCAACAATTTATTTCAACTTCTAAGTGAATCTAATGTTAGATGAAAATCCATGTAATTGTATTTGAGATAAAAACATCGCAAAAATCTTTAAAAAAAAACTGGGTAGAAGCGCCATCTATTGAGCGATTTGCTTCAAAAACTAGAGATAATACTAATTTATATCAGGGTCTAACTGAATTTGGATGTTGATGAAAATTCATGTATTAGTTGTTGAGATAGCTATTGGGATAATCATAAACAATATCCCATAACAGTACCACCTGTTGAGCGTTTTACTCCAAAAAACTATTGACTATCAAATTATATCAGGAACTAACTGGATCTGAAGTTTGATGAAAATTCGTGTATAACTCCTGAGATTGAGCTATTTCAATAATCGTGAATAATGCCGTATAGCAGGGCTATCTGTTAGGCGAATGCGTCTATGCAAAGGAATTACCATTGGATGTTGACGCAAAGGAATTGCTATTGGATGTTTAAACATCATGAGTTAAGTGTGCCGCGGAAGATTAACAATAGATTCAGGTGTGCATAAAGGAGAAAGAGAAAAGATGTGAAACACTGCTCTGCATCGTATGACAGTGAAAGCCGAAATGTCGCAGGTTCGCGGATCGCTGCCAGCTAAAATCCACCATACACCAACGGCTTCTGGTGCATGTGAAATCCGTCATGAATGAAAAATTCTCCAAATTACCTGTGAATTATATCTAATCAAGTAAAGATCTCGTCATCTGATCAAGGTTCTAAATTACGAGACCAACTAGGATATGGAGGTGTACATGCAGCAAGAATTTAAATAAATAAATCCACTTTAAGTTACCGGGAAACACATAATCAAAGCAAAGTTAAATAGAGCTGCCATTAAGAATACATAAGTACTCTTTATTCAGACCGCCGCGTAGCGGTGGTCAGGCGATTTCTCCCCTTTGAAAGCACTCAAAACCGTGAGACTAGATTATTAAATGATAGGTAGAGGCCTAGACAACGGTTAGAAAGAAAGGAAGCATTTCCAAAAAGATTCAATGAGCTACATTAAGCTCAGTGAGAAAAAAGATAGTAAGAGATTGCAATGTCATAAAACTACTTTCAGTTAATGATCCACACAGTTGGGGAGACTCCAGAGATTTTGAAGGAAGAAGTGGAAAAGAGAAGCTAAAAAATGGGAACAGAATCTTATTATATTTATTGTAAAGTATTGGTCATGTGATGAGCATTTTTTATTTTAAAAGCATCTTGTAGGAAAAATCTGCGTATGTGTCACGCTCGCAGTATCGGATAAACTCTGCTGTTTACTGGGATAGTTTGCTACAGGGAAAATATCCCTAAGATCGCACCATTGCAATATATATCATTACCTGTATGATCACGTGAAGTAAGTGCTGCCGCCTGGCTAATATTGCCTTAACTAGTATTTAACGCCTTTGATAAATGCACAGTTGTGTTTAATTTCTATTATTTTGTTTATAGTTTTCTGTAAACCAAAAGTTTTAGATATTATCCTCATGCAGTAAGAAATCATTTTGGAAGTAAATACTGTTTTTATTTATTGTAACGATTAATACAGCAACGTAATCATGCAGTTTAACTAAATATAACGGAAAGGTTCTTTCTATTCTTAGCTTCGATGCGCCATATTACAGGGTTTCTTTATTCTTACCATCGCATCTCTACTGTAGTTCTAATATCTCACCGTGCAGCATGACACAAAAACTATTTTATTAAAGGATTCAAATGTCAACTTTTTTATTATGAAGGTACTTCTAAGACTTTTTTATGAATGTATTTTTCACTCATCAATCGAAAATTCATGTTTTTTCCTTCAACCTATTCTACTTGTAAACCAACATTAAAAAACACTGCAATCTGAAAAAAAAAATTACACAAAATAGTTTTATTGCATATTTATGCCACTGTAAAATCGTGGTTTATAACTGAAACCAGTGAGCACAACTAGAGCTTTTTCGCGAATCTCCAAAATTTGATTTTTTGGATAAGTCGGGTTTTGAAACTCACGTCCACATTTGGTCATTTGTAGTGCATATCTTATATTTCCAACATTTTCTTACATTCAGATTATTTATAAATGTTAATAGAGGGAAAAAACAAGCCGGAAATTGCATGTCAAGAATACCAAATAAGGTACTTTTCGTACTATAATAAAGTTTTAAAAGTATTTAAGATCTTGATGTAATAATATGTGGTACTTCAGATACAGTATAGTAACCGAAATCCTTTGTGAATCCCTGTAAATGCTATTTTATTTCTATTATGTAGAAAGTAACTTGTGGTAAACCTCAGCAACGTACACCAATTTTGTAAAACGCGAAAGAGTATTATATAATTAAAACGTGCAACAAACAATGTATCCCTTATAACATTATGCAATGGAATATTATTGTGTTCCCTGTAAGTTAATGACAAGTATTTTTTCTACCACATATTCTACAGAATGTATATTTTAGTACATGCTTCATACATGCATGTCAATTTTATTATGTTCGAAAGAGTGTAATATTATTAAAATACACTTGAATTTTTTTTTCCCGTTGGCCATAATGTAACGGAATATTTTGATTGTCCATGTAATTAAACTATTTATCTGAATTTCCTAAAATTTGTATACCTCGATAAAATTATGCAACAGTTATATATTTACAATTTCAAACGATTCGTTTGGGTAGTTTTTTCCTTGTTATTATAACAGAGGAACAAACGGACAGACTGAAAGACAATTATTGGTGCTTCGTATTTACATAATTACGGACGCATCTAAAAAATAATTTTTTTTTTTGTATGTATTATATATATATATACTTAATCGAAAAAAGTCTGAATAATTTTTTTAAGCCATCCAAATTGACATGTGCATGAAGAATAGAAAAAACTTCAATTTTGTCAGAATCTTTCAGATTTAGAACAATCTTGCTTCAAGACTCTCTTTGATGTCGAAATAAAAGACAAATTACGTTAAAAAGGAATTTAATCTTTCTAAGTTGTTTCATTTCATGCAACCATTAGTTTTACGTGATTAATGTTAGTCTCCCCAGTTATATTTTACATTGCCTTCGATATACAATACAATAACAAGACACAAGTCTCTTGTAAGTGTAGTATTATCTGAAAAGGAAAATGAGTATATTAAAGTAGTGTTTTATTTTCGCACATGTGTAGTGCTGTCGATAATCTGATGAATCCGTTAGAGGTTAATAAAGACACGTAAATTTGATAGCAAAAAATAATCTAAACGTGGGCATTTAATAGGCATTTTAAAAATTTAAGAATATGTTTATAGACTGAAAGGTGGCAGCACAGAAAATCACCTCATCGAGTTCACGAATAAAAATCTAGGGTTGGATAAATCTGGATTTGTATTTTAAAACGTAATCGGTCTGCAAAGTCATACCTTGGTGAAAAACACCTATAAAATGAAAAACACCTATAAAATCAATTTTAGAGGTAGACTCACTGGTTTACGATTGTGCTTTGCTGCACCCAAAAATATGAAAACATGTAAGACTGGGACCAGGAAAACATAATGGTAAACCAATAAGTCAATCTCTAAAATCGATTTTATAGAGGTTTACCATCAAGATATGTCTTGGCAGACCTATTGAGTTATAATTTGTGAATTGAAATTTAAAGAATCCTAGATTTTTATCCGTGAACTTGATGAAGTAATTCTCTGTGCTGACGCCTTCCAGTCTATGAGGCGAATTTTGAAACTCATGTTCGCATTTGGTTATTTAAAGTGTATATCTTAAATTTCCAAATTTCAGATTATTTATAAATGTTAAGAGAAAAAAAATATGTTATTGTATGTATTACACACACACACATATATATATACGTACATAGAAAAAGTACCTGAACAATTTTTTAAACCCATCTAAATTGGCAAGTGCATGAAGAATAGAAAAAACTTCAACTTTATCAGCATCTTTCAGATTTAGAACAATCTTGCTTCAAGGCTTTCTTTAATGTCGAAATAAAAGACAAAGTACGATAGAAAGGAATTTAATCTTTCTAAGTTGTTTCATTTCATGCAACCATTAGTTTTACCTGATTAATGTTAGTCTTCCCAGTTGTATTTTACATTGCATTCGATAGACTGTACCAATAACAAGACACAAGTCTCATGTACGTGAAGAATTATCTGAAAATGAAAATGAATATATTGAAATAGTGGTTTATTTTGGCACATGTGTAGTGCTGTCGATAATCTGACGGATCGGTTACAGATTAATAAAGACATCTAAATATAATGACAAAAAGTAATGTAAATATGGGTATTTATTAGGCATTTTAGAAATTTAGAAGCTATGTTTATAAACCGGAAGGTGGAAGCACAGACAATCACCTCCTTGAGTTCATGGATAAAAATCTAACATTAGTTAAATATCGGTTCGCATATTAAAACACAATCGATCTACCGAATGTATCTTGGTGGAAAACATCTAAAATCCCGATTTTAGAGGTTGACTCATAGGTTTACTATTGTGCTTTCCTGCTCTCTAAAGTATGAAAACATGGAAAACTGGAAGCAAGAAAATATAATGGTAAATATATTAGTCAATCTCTAAAATCGGTTTTAGGTGTTTTCCACCAAGATATGACTTGGCAGACCATTTGCTTTCAATATGTAGTTGTAGAATCAAGTACACTGTAAAAAAAAAATTCAAGAAGTTACTAAAAATGTATTAGTAAGTTTGTATTCCACAGACTTTTTTAGTAACCATTACAAGCATTTTTTCGCAAGTGAAACAAACATTTCTTTTGTAAACTGAACAAAAGAATTTTTTGTATAACTAACTTAAAACTTTTTAGTATGAGCCACCAAGCAAATTTTAGTAATAGCGCCAAAATTATTTTTAGTTAATTAAAAATTATATTTAAACTTCTGAAGCGGAAGATTTTCGGGAAATCCACAATAGATGGCAGCACCAAACATTGCTACCTGCTCTATTTTGACATGTTTCTGAAGGGGAGGGAAAGTCAAGAGATCATTACCCATGGTAACTGCTACGACAGGATTTTCATAATCCCTTTATTTAACGAGTACTTACATTGCATACATCCGGTGCATATTTGGTGGCGTCCAGCATTGAACCCAGGTACTTTCAGCTTGGAGTTCGGTGCTATGACCACTAGGCTATCACGGCCACACCAAGTGAGTTTTAGTAATAGCTATTAAAAATGTAAAACTACTAACTCAATTCGTTGCTAGCTTTTTTCTTGTAATTCTTACCGATTCCTTGTAACCGAGTAAGATTACTAAAAATTTTTTAGTAATTACAAGGATCACTAAAATTTTTTTAGTAGATCGACACTTTTTTTTACAGTGTAGAAATGTGTACCCTATGATTCCTTTAGTACAGTCTTATATGTCAGACATTTGCATTACAAGTGTAAATGATAGATACGGTTCTAAAAATTCGTAAACAGCTCATCCGCGCATATTATTTGACCTATAGATTTCTACTTCGGTTGAGAAAATTCAGATTCGCTTTTAGCCTGACCTGAATAAGAGCTAACACGGCTCTGCAATCAAGTAGAAATGTGTACCCTATGATTTCATTACTACGGTCTTATATATCAGACAATTGCATTACAGATGCAAAATAAAAGAAACGGTTCTAAAAGGTAGTAAACAACTGTTCCGTGCACATTATTTGATCTATAGAATTCTTCTTGGGTTAAGAAAATCCAGATTCGTTTTTAGACTGACCTGAATAAGAGCTAACAGGGCTATGCAATCTAATAGAAATGTCTACCCTATTATTTCTTTAGTAGGGTGTTATATATCAGAGAATTGCATTAGAAATTCAAAATAGAAGATACGGTTCTAAAAGTTAGTAATCAACTGTTCCTCGTACATTATTTGATCTACACTGTAAAAAAAAGGGTCGATCTACTAAAAAAACTTTAGTGATCCTTGTAATTACTAAAAAATTTTTAGTAATCTTAGTCGGTTACAAGAAAATCTGTAAGAATTACCAAAAAAAAGTTAGCAACGAAGAGAGTTAATAGTTTTATATTTTTAATAACTATTACTAAAATTCACTTGGTGTGGTCTTGATAGAATAGTGGTTATAATAACGGACTCCAGAATAAAAGGTCCCGGGTTCGATACTGGCCGCCGCCAAATACGCCCCGAATGTATGTAGTATAAGTACTCGTTAGTGAAGGGATTATGAAAATCCTGTCGGAGCAGTTAGCAATGTTTGGTGCTGCCATCTATTGCAGTTTTGCGGAAAATCTTCCGCTTCAGAAGTCTGGATGCAGCTCGAAGGAACCTCCTGCCCTTCGGGCGCACGCAGTGGTAATTAAAAATAATTTTGGAGCTATTACTAAAATTTGCTTGGTGGTTCATACTAAAAATTTTTAAGTTAGTTATACAAAAAAATTCTTTTGTTCAGTTTACAAAAGAAATGCTTGTTTCACTTGCAAAAATAAAATTTGTAATGGTTACTAAAAAATTCTGTGGAATACAAATTTACTAAAAAATTTTTAGTAACCTCTTGAATTTTTTTTTTTTTTTTTTTTTTTTTTTTACAGTGTATAGAATTCTTCTTGGGTTGAGAAAATTCAGATTCGATTTTAGCCTGACCTGAAGAAGAGCTAACATAGCTCTGTACTGTAAAACAAACAAAATAAAATAAAATAAAATAAAAATATACAAAGTTGCTAAAGTTTTTCTATAATACTAGAATTACAAGAGCTTCTTATGTAACGATAACAACAAAAATTCATGTATCAGGTACACGTTTGCGCTGTAAATAAAAAACATTGTAAGGTTAGTGAAGCTGGGATGCCTAGAACATTTTATGCAGCTACAGCGCGGGTTACAGATAAAATATTAGTAAGATTACCTTAAATTTAGTAAATTTTGTTTCTAAGATACAGATTTTTTAGATTTACAAAAACTAGTTTTGTAGATTTATGTCCTTTTATCTACAATGGACAGATAAAATTTTGATAAGGATATAGATTTCTGAAACTTTTCATCTGAAAATTACATTTTTTTTTCTTTCTTTCTTTTTTTTTTTTTTTTTTTTTTTTTTTTTTTTGCATAGTACCAGGTCAGAGCCGATTAGTTTTTTCTAAAAAAAAAAAAAAAAAAAACATTAATATTGTTTTCAAAAATATACTGCATTTTAAATTCCTTTAATCGAATATTGTGTACATAATTATTCAAAAATTTTAAGCATTATATGTTCGAAAGCCATAGGATATAAAGTTTCAACAATTAAGTTATGACTCAGGAAAAACAGAACGGAATTTAAAATGAAAAGAATGTATTAAAAAATAAAATTTCGAAGCTTTATATATAAAATAAGTAAACTTTTTAAAGCTGTTTCTTTTCAATTTATTAAACAAACATGTTTTTTTTTTTTTTTTTTTTTTTTTTTTTTTAATTCCATTAAAAAAGGAAAATATTATTTGTTTTAATTTCCAGCTCAACGTGGCATGTAAAAATGCAATGCAACCCAGCTCCATGTCCATTTTGACTTCTACTGGTCAGTTAGCTTTAATAATAAATTAGTAACCTGAATTAAGATATCTTTCTTCTTGAACCTAATTAATAAGAAAATTTATATGGATTTAATCGACCCTATATTCATTTTCGAAATCCAATTAAACGCCAACATAAATATAATAGGAATTTCTTATTTTTATGTATTGAATAAATACTTGTATTATATAAAATTGTAATATTTATGTAAAATTGAAAAGAGACACAAGAAAAAAAAATTATTAAAAAAAATCATTTAGAAAATCACTTTCTTCCTATTCTTACGGAACTAATTAATTAAACCGTGGAACTGAAATCACATTCAATTATTCTAATTTAAAATTTACTTTCCTTCTAATGATAGATTTTTATTTTATTTCGAACAATTTAATTAGAAATATTATCTTTCAGGCAAAAAAGATAAAACAATGTATTTTTTTATCTTCATTACAAATTTTACATTGAAGAGTAAACGATATAAGATTTAATTAGTTTCTAAAAAAAGTATTACTTTTTTTTTACTTTAAAAAAAGATATATATATATTTATGAATAATGAGTGTGGGATTTAACTAATGTTTTTCTTATTATGTACATTCGATATATTGTCATAAATTATGTTTCAGATAGTTTTTTCAGCACCAGAAAAACTAGTTGGATGTGCCAATCCCAAAACTTTCTTCTATCTCATACGTACATTTTAATATATATATATAAAAATAGTTACTCATTTTAATGCTTTAATAATTTTAATTCAATACCATACCAACTTTGATTTTCATCTTAAATTTCTGCTTCAATCAATTAATCGGAGTAAAAACGAATTTCCCTCTCTGCACGAGCCAATGGATAATAGAATGATAGGCAGATATTTTTTTCAAATTCAGGGAGGACCTACTTGCCTTACCAGAAAATAATCATATACAAAAAATTTAGTTCAGTTCTAGTACTAACTTCATACACTTTTAAGCGGTGCAATATTGAAAATGGCATAAAATTCGCTATTGCAGCGCCCCCTTTTTTTCCCCCGAATTTTTTCAGATTCAGGGCGATCCAACTAGCTATAGCCATATACTTACACAAAAAATTTCGTTCAATTCGATGTATAACTTCATGTACTTTTGGTCGTTACAATATTGAAAATGGCACAAAAATCTCGATTGCAGCGCTCCCTTCCGACGGATTTTTTTCAAATTCCGGGAGGACCAACTAGCCATTGTCATACACAAACACAAAAAAGTTGGTCAATTCGATGCATAACTTCATATACTTTTGGTCGGTGCAATATTAAAAATGGTACAAAAATGGCGATTGCAGCGCTCCCTTCCGACGGATTTTTTTCAAATTCAGGGAGGACCAACTAGCCATAGACATACACATACACAAAAAATTTGGTTCAATTCGATGCATAACTTCATATACTTTTGGTCGGTACAATATTTAAAACGACACAAAAATCGCGATTGCAGCACCCTCTTCTGGCGGAATATTTCAAAACTAAAGGAGGACCTGCTTGCCACAGCCAAAAACACTCACAAACAATTTGGTTCAATTCTATGCATAACTTCATACACTTTTTGATGGTAGAATGGCGACATACACACTGACAGACACACGGACAGACAGCATTTTGTAAAAACATGCTTTTTGGAATCTATGACCCCTAAAATATGTAAATCCGTCGAAAACCGGAAGTCGAAAAAAATTTCGATTACAATACTTTCTTCTATTGAAGATAGAAGAAAGTAATTAATGTCATCATATCAAAAGCTTCATGGGTTTATAAGGTACCCTGGGGTAATAACGCCAGGCGGGGTAATATTGCCAAGTGCTAATATTTTGCATAATTATGAATAATCTGGTAAATGACACCCATGTGCTCTGCGCAGAAGAGTTTTGAGTCATATAAATTCCAAAAAACAGCTTCAAGTTAATTTGTTTCATTTTTAGGTCTTATTGCTTTTACAAGCAACTAAAATTAACGCTTGATCTAAAATTTGCGAGGTACGTTTTGTGATGTGAAGACTATTTTTTTTTATCCGGAAATACTTTGTAAATTACATAAATTTATAGTACATTTCATGGACTTTCAAAATTTTGTTGAAGATTTTGGATATCTTCTCGAGATAAATTGTAATTTAAAATGTACAGCGCAATAACTATAACGGGGTAATAACGCCAATCCTTGGCATTAATACCCCGGTTGATTCCCTACAGTGGCCGAGCTACATCCTAAATAGTGATTCAAATAAACACAGTTAAAACTGCGCAATGTTTCTAATAATTCTATTTAAGCGGCCCTTTTTAAGCAAAAATAAGCTCACGGTCTGATATTCTTTTGCCTCATTCTCCCCCCCCCCCCCCCACACACACACACACCACACCTTTATTTTTCTTACACTTTAAAAAAAATTGAACATTTTCAATAGCTTAGACTGTAATTTGTCAATTTCTAAGTTTGTAGGGTTTGTATTTTTAGAATTGGGCAATCTACAAGCAATTATTCCATCTTATTTCATAGTTTTATTTGCATGGCGTTATTACCCATATAGGTGGGTAATAACGCCAAATAGCATTGGTCAAGAAATCACGCCATTACATTTAATGAATACATATCTGTTAAATTATTTTTTTATATAGATAGTCAATGAGTTGCTGTATCAAATCGTATATTTGTTTGTAAAATACAAACTAAAACTGAGCCTTGTAAAATACAAACTAAAACTGAGCCGTGAAAGCTTGTAGAACCTTAACGTGGCGTTATTACCCCAGGGTACCTTATTATAGCAAAAATATAATCTTCGAAATTATTTAACCACTTAAGGGTCGCATTAAATTACGCTTTAAAAATTCAAATTCATTATTGCCACCTCTTTTTTGAAAAAAAAATATTCATTTTATTTAATGACAAGTAAAATGATACCAGAATAAAACCAATTACACTATTTTATAAAACTGGTGGGAATCGAACAATTCTGAATAAAAGCCGTGAAACTTGCAGCACATGAGTGTCTCCGGCGAGACGATTAAGTGGTTTATTTTAGGTACGCATTATAGTGTCGCTTCCTGGTCTAATACATAATTATAAAAATCTGAACTTTTTTTCGGGTTCATGCAGCATAACAGCACCATCTTCTGAGCAATTTGCACCAAACATAATCAGCATTAACCCTCTCGGGCATACGGAACTCATTTGAGGTCGTATAATTATTGCATTATTAAGCAAAAGAATTTCGCGGACTCATTTATGGAGATTTGATTTTTGGACAGATAATGTCTAACATGCAGTACAATAACAAAATTATTTTATTATGGTTTCTCATTTATCAAAAAAGAAGATTTTTTGTGAATAATGAAAAATATTGAAAAATAATTTATGCTCGAGAGGGTTAAGCTACATCAATGACTAACTAAATCTAAAATTTTATTAAAATCCGTTGATTAGTTCACCTGCTGAGTTGGAACTACTTTAAGCTGAGATGGAACTACTTTGGAAAATGCGATTAATGCAGCATACATTGTTAAAAATCTTGTCCTAATTTGAACCAAATTTTGATGCTTTAGTAGCTACCACTGTAAGATGGTGAAATCTTAAACCAACGTTTGGAACTCCTATTGAGGCATCATTCCAATAGCTGGAACGAGGTTGAAATGTGAAGCTCCAAATATTGGTACGAGATTTCACCATCTTATGGTGACAGCTACTAAACACCAAAATTTGGTTCAAACTAGAGTAGGATTTCTAACAGTGTAACAGCATCACCTATTGAGCAATATAACCAAAAACGAATCAGCTCCAGTTTATATCAAGGTCTAATAGAATCTAATATACAGTATAGCATTGATTGGTACAAAGCTAAATAGATTGATAAAATCATTTAAATTAATTAGGAAAGCCTAATTAAATTACCTTCTGGTTTTTTTTTCGTAATTATTATACAAAACTACGCGCAAGATATCACGTGCTCATTTTAATTTAGGAACTTTAAAAAGATTTAAATTTACTTAAAGATAACACTTTACTCAACATAATGAACTGAAATTTTTTAATTAACTTTATTTATAATTTTTATTGAATAATAACAATTAAAAAAAAGAAAGTTTGAAATTTTCTCACACATCATATAAAATTTTTACTATTTAAGATAATTCTTAGATATAAGTTCAGTTTATGGCAAAGTATAATATTAATGTATACAGAAATTTCATCCCAATATTTTTAATGTTTTTGAGAAATCAAGTGCGCAGTAATATATCGTACAGGAAAAAAAACAATAGGTTACTTAACTAAGTTTTCCTAATTAATTTAAATATATTTCATTAATCTGTTTTATTTACTGTAAAAAGTATGCTATACTTATCAGTCCAAAAAAATTCATTGAATTTGCTTTATTAGTTAGTTTTTTAAAAGGTATTGAAAGTTAAATCTGTTTTCTTGCATTTTTGACCAGTTGAAGGGGAACTGTCCCTTTAACGCTGTTCTCAAATCAAAAAGGGCAAATTTATGACATAAATTTGAATTCATTTTTGCTCGGAAATGCATGAAACTAGCTGATGTTGTTATTCAGAAACTATCTAATCGAACTGTTTTTCCGTTTTTTTAGGAGAGTTCGTAATTATAAAAATACGTAGCATCTATTGTCGATGTTCAGTCAGTCCGTCTGTCCGCATATAACAGAGCAAAAACTACTGAACCGAATCCTTTGAAATTTAAAATGTATAATTTTTTCAAATCATTTCAAATTGTATGAAAAATGGATGCATAGTTTAAGTACAGGGACAATCAAAAGTATTCCATTACATTACGGTCATAGGAAAAAATGGTTCAAGTACATTTTAATGATATTATACTCCTTCAAATATCATAGAATTCGCATGCATTTATGAAGCATATATAGTAAATTATGCATTCTGTACAAGCTACGGTGCGAAGAATATTTGTTATTAATTTACAGGGCCACACAAAAGTATTCCACTACATAATGGTATATGGGGAAACATTGTTTGTGGCGTGTTTTAATCATATTAAACTATTTGATAATTTATGAAATTGATATACGTTGCTGATGTTTAATACAAGTTACTTTCTGTATAGTAAAAAGCCCGTTTTTTATTTCAAACACAATAGATTTTTCAGAAAATAGTTTCAAATTGGGCGTTTTTAAGACTTCTCCCCGGGAGAGAAGAAAAACAAGTCAAACTGGGGTGGAAAATATGTCGCATGATCAAGAAATCATATAACTCAATAGGTAATTTATTGATTCAAAAATGCACTGTAAAAAATGTCAAATGTTTCTGAATGTATAAAAATGTACTGTAATCAAAAACGAAAATATGCTGTGACCTCTTCTAACTCACCTAAGGTTTCGTTCAACCTTAACCGTTCCTTTACCTTTAAAAATTTCAGAACACTATTTGTTTTCGAAATTTAAATAAGAATTTATAAAAATTAATTTTTATTAGCTGCCTGTCCTTTTCGGAAACGTTTCTAAGTAGCTTTTACAGTACAATAATCACTTTTTTCAAATCAAAATATCATTTTTTCGGATACTACCAATTCTCAAGTAAACATTTTCAGCTGCATAACTAATTTTGTGCATGCAATTGTAGCAAAATAATGTTCATTTTCATATTAATGTTAATACTGTTAATATTGCATGTTTGTCTATTAAACATGTTCTCTGAATATCAAAATATTTTCATATGAATTGGTAGTATCCGAAAAAGTGATATTTTGATTTGAGAAAAGGGATTATTGTACTGTAAAAGCTACTTAGAAACGTTTCCGAAAAGGACGGGCAGCTAATAAAAATTAATTTTTATAAATTCTTCTTTAAATTTCGAAAACAAATAGTTTTCTGGAATTTTTAAAGGTAAAGGAACGTTTTTCGAAACCTTAGGTGAGTTAAAAGAGGTCACAGCATATTTCGTTTTTGATTACAGTACATTTTTATACACTCAGAAACATCTGACATTTTTTACAGAGTGGAAAAGTGGAATAGATTCCAAATTGCTTCCATTGTCAGGGTTTGAAGTTTTATATCTTTCTGATGAAAATGAGTTTGTAAATGTATCAACACGTTTTTCGCTTGCTAAGCAGAGCAATCTAGAGCAGCTTTAATTAAAACACTTACCAAAAAAACAGGTTAGAATAAACTTACACTCAAAAGTAATAAAACACGCAAATTTTTCGTACAAAAAATATTTTCCTCTTTATATGTAAATCATTTCCGGTAAATATTATCAATGTATGCATACATATTTATTAATACTTCTTAGTTCAAACTTAAATGCATTTCTCATAAACTAAATGTTTAAAAATATATATCCTTTATTTAATGCACATACCAAAAACACACGTTAGAAAAACTTAAAATAAAAAACACACAATTTTTCGTACGAAAGATGTTTTCCACTTTATATGTAAATCCTGTGAATATTATGAGTGTGTACAGACATATTTATAAATTAGTTCAAACTTAAATGCGCTTTCCCAGAAACTAAATGTTTAATAATATATAAATTTATTAAAACTATCCCTTTAATTAATACACGTACCAAAATCGTAGGCTAGAATGAACTTATACTCAAAAGTACAAAACACACAAATTTTTCGCACAAAAAATATTTTCCACTTTATATATAAATCCTTCCTGTAAATAATATCAGTGTATACATACATATTTTAAATACTTCTTAGTCCAAACTTAAATGCGCTTTCTCAGAAACTAAATGTTTAAAAATATTTTTTTTTTCATTGGAGTAAATCATGAGGTATTTTCCCCCTCTCATGCATCTTAGTTTTATCTCCCGAAGTTTATATAGGGATTTATTGGTTAAAAATATTTTAAAGTTTTATAAGTCTACTTTCTTATATTATAAGTCTTTTCAAATACATGATCCTGAAATTTCGAAAATATGTTTATTTAAAAAGAAATATATTTTCTTAATATAGAATTTATTCTATAATGCATTTCTTTAAAGAATTTTTACTGTGGGAAAACAGCAACATGTCAAACTGAATTAAAATAAAATTTAAATCAATATTTTTACTTAAAATCTAATGTTACGTTTGAATAAATGTCTATTGTAAAAATATATTTTAAGTTTAAATACATAGAAATAAATTATTTAGAAAGGAAATACAGTCGGCTCTTGTTAATTCGAACTCATCCTGACTGCAAGAAATGTTCGAATTATCCAGAGTTCTAATTATGGAAAGTATGAGAAGAGAATATTTTTATAGGGGTAATATTACAAATAAATTGATGTTATAGCATTTTAAAAAATATATTTCGGCTGTTATCATTAGAACATATTAAAATATATAAATACATAAACCAATTATGGGTTGGTTGTATAGGGTTTAGTGGCACAAAATCCCCTTAGGGACATGTTGCGCCAAACCAATTAAGGGATTAGGAGCAAACACAAACGAAGATGGGTGGAGGTGTCATTGATCGATAGATGGGGCAATAAAAAAAGCGGATATTGAATGTATGGTACTATATATGTACTTTTACAGAACAATTCTGGCAAAAATGAACGAAAGAAAGTTATTTTAAGAATCTGAAGAAGAGAAAGTAAGGGATAGTGAAAAATCGGAATCCCGTCAGTTCGAATTAAATAAAATCAAAAAAAAAATAATTTCGAATAAATGAAAATTTTTAACGTTATTTTGCTATTAATCATTTTGGGATTTCATGATTAGTTCGAATTAAGCGAAGATTCGATTTATCCGATTTCGAATTAACGAGATCCTACTGTAACTTGTAAATGGTGGCACCTAACGAGAGATATACTTGCAAGAGGCTTATGTAAATAGCAATGATAGATCATGGTTCAAGCAAAAGGCGCTAAATTGACTGAATTCTAACTTCTATTCGCTAAATTCTTTCAGAATTTAAGCAAAAGAAGATGATAAATATATTGAGTAAACCCTTAAAAAACTAGTCGTATGTGGCAATCTCAAAAATTGTTTTTATTTCATACATATTAATACTTCAAAATTCACTTCTTCATTTCCAAAATAAAATGACAATCTATTGCCCATCGTGAGGATTCTAATTCCCTGTTCACACTGAGATAGTTGAGTAACTTAACTTCAAGTCACTCAAGTTTTTTGAAGCGGGAACCCCGGAATTAAGCTTCACCTACCTGCATTAACTAAACATTGTAAGTGACTTAACTTGGCCAAACTGATATCTGGGCATACGCATACGTTCTGATATTTATAACTGCAACTTCTAACTTCTTTTTTGTTTACACAGCAATTATCCTGCCATATTTCAATTAAAAAATTAATTTCGCCATGCTTCGAAATTCTTTTGAGGGAGGGAATAACAGGTTCAACATTTTCAATTTTCGGGCTTTGATTACAAAAAAACCCAAAAACAAACGTGTTAAGCAACTGGGATAAACAAATGTTAACTTGAAATTATTTGTAGGTTTCAACTCCAGTAATTTAATAATCGGAATTAAATATTCTAAAATTCAGATATAATAATTAAATATTCAGAAAGCAAATTTCCACTCAAATCGTAGTTAAGAAAGTATCAAAGGTTTAAGTGAGTTTCAGAAACTTGCTCAAGTGAGAATCTTGATTCAGGGTACGACCGCTTCAAAAGACTTCAAGTTAAGTGACTTAACTTTCTCAGTGCGAACAGGGTATAAAGGCATGAAATTCTGTGCATTAATTTCTGAAATACGACTATTGTGGATACTGGGAAAATTGCAACATAAAAGAGCCCCCTGTTGGGCAATTTATACCGAAACATAAACAATGATACTATTTATCAAGTCATACCTGAGTCTGAAATTTGATGAAAATTCGTGAATTAGTTTTTGAGATAGAGCTATTGGAGGAATTTGGAAAAATTAAACACAGCAGCGCCACCTGTTTGGCGATTGACACCAAAATGTAAAAGGACTAGTTCATATCACGGATTTACTAAATCTAAAGTTTGATAAAAATCCGTGCATTGATTCTTGAGATATAGCTATTGCGGAAAACCTGAAAAATGCAGCATAGAGCACTACCTCTTAAACGATTTACACCAAAATGTAAACAACATCAATTCATGTCAAGGACTAACTGAATCTGAAGTTTGATGGAAATTCGTACATTAGTTAATAAAATAGACCTGTTGCAAAAATTGTAAAAAAAAAAAAAAAGAACATAGCAACGCCATTTGTTGTGCAATTTACAGTAAAAACTTAACAACATCAATATATATCAGGGAATACCTGAAAATAAATTTTTATTGAATTCCTTATATTAGTTCTTGAGATAGTGCTATTGCTAAAATCGTGGAAAATGCAACATAGCAGCGACATTACATCAATGTAAATATCATCAATTATCTAAAGAATTAACTAAATCTGAAGTGCGATAGAAATATGTGCATCGGATATTGAGATATAATGGTTGTGTAATTCTAAAAAATACAACATAGGAGCGCCACCTGTTGAGCGATTAACACCAAAAACTAATCAGCACCAATTTAAATCAGTGTCTACCTGAATATAAAATTTTATAAAATTCCGTGCATTAGTTCTTCAGATAGAGCACCCAAGAAATGTATGTCTCATAGAGACACACAGGGTCACAGACTCACTATCTCATAGATACACAGACTCACAGACAGATATTTTATAAAAACATGATTTTTTTTTATCTCCGACCATTATAACTTTTTGATCCATCGAAATCCAGAATTTTAAAAATTTCACGAATCCATTAAATACTTCTTTCTTGTTAAGATTTTTAAAGATGGAAGGAAGTAAAAATTACATTGCCGAATGAGAACCACTCCATATATTTAATCCCCTTTCTTTCGCATCAATGGGAGATTAAAACGAGCACAAAACATGAGGATATTGCAATCGTAGACTGATCAAGCACATCTGAAAAGTTTATAAGAGTTTGATAGAAAAATTTCTGTGAAAAAAAAATAAATAACTTTTTGAAAAAACATATAAACTTACATAAAAGAAGGGGAAAAATGTTATAAGAAACATGTAAAAGTAAAAATAAATAAATCAACATTGAATTCTCAATACTCATTTGAAATAGTTAGTCAAAATCTTTAAACATATAGGTTTCGTAAGCACATAAAAAAAATGAATTATGTTTTGAAGAAATCAAATAAAAAACGATATTTAATTTCCCCTCAAATATATAAGAGAAAAATATATCGGAAGTCTAATTACTTGAAGCTTCCGTATTCACTAATAATATGACAAATAAAAATGAGATAAAAAGCTTTTCATTTATTTGGCTAGAATCGATTGCTTTAGCAAAAAATAAAAACAATTTTCTTTTTAGTTTTCCATAGGTTGCGATAAAATCATTATGTTTATAGAATTTAAGTAAATAAAATTAATGTATCAAACGTAAATAGCATCAATTCATCTTGAGAATTAACTGGATCTGAAGTGTGATAGAAATCCGTGCATCAGATATTGGGATATAATGGATGTGTAAATCGTAAAAAATACAGCATTGGATCGCCACCTGTTGAGCGATTAACACCAAAAACTAATCAGCACCAATTTATATCAGGGTCTACCTGAATATAAAGTTTTATCAAATTCTGTGCATTAGTTCTTCAGATAGCAAGAAAGTTATGTCTCAGAAGCAAGAAATTTATGTCTCATAGACACAGACAGAGTCACAGACTCATTATCTCAGATACACAGATTCACAGACAGATATTTGTAAAAACATTTTTTTTAATCTTTGACCCTTAAAACTTTTTGATCCATCAAAATCCTGAATTTAAAAATTTTCATGAATCTAATAAATACTTCTTTCTTGTAAAGATAGAAGGAAGTAAAAATTACATTGCCGAGTGAGAACCACTCCATATATTTAACCTCCTTCTTTCTCATCAATGGAAGATTAAAACAGGTACAAAACATGAGGACTTTAATTGTATATTGCAATCGTAGACTGATCAAGCACATCTAAAAAGTCTATAACAGTTTGATAGAAAAATTTCTGTGAAAAAAAATAAATAACTGTTTGAAAAAACATATAAACTCACATAAAAGAAGGAGAAAAAATGTTATTAGAAACATGTAAAAGTAAAAATAAATAAATCGACATTCAATTCTCCATACTCATTTGAAATAGCTAGTCAAAATCTTTAAATATGTAGGTTTCGTAAGCAAATAGAAAAAATAAATTATGTTTTGGAGAAATCAAATAAAAAACCATATTTAATTTCTCCCCAAATATATAAGAAAAAAATGAATCGGAAGTCTAATTGCTTGAAGCTTCCGTATTTACTAATGATATGACAAATAAAAATGAGATAAAAAGCTTTCCATTTGTTTGGCTAGAATCGGTTGCTTTAGCAAAAAAAAAAAACAATTTTCTTTTTAGTTTTTCATAGGTTGTGATAAAATCATTATGTTTATAGAATTTAAGCAAATAAAATTAATAAAATAAATAAATAATAATAACAATAAAGAATTGTAATTTGTTAAATTACAACGACTATTTGGAAAATTATATTTTCAAAGACAAAAATTTTAGACTTATAAGTAACTTTTACATTTAAATAATAATAATAATAATAATAATAATAATAATAATAAACATCATTTTTACGATGATCAAAACGTGATTTACGTAATAACACAGTCCTATGTTACGTACGCCATGAATTAAAAATTAACATTCCTGTTCTAATCATATAAAAATTTTAAACGAAATTTTAGTTTTACAACTTTTGCTGAAATTTTTTTAACTTCTAAACATTACACATTTTCAGTTTTTACCTCATCGTATAAAGAAAAAAATGTACTTTTAAATTCAATTTGTTTGAAAGCTGTATCTCAATTTGTTTTTAAGTTATTAATTCTTTTGTAGTTTTTAATACTTATTTGTCATCGTGGCAACAGTAGTATTTTATTTTTGGACATTAAACGGGGACCAATCAGAAAACGAATCCTTCTATAGTAAAAAAAAAAAACTAGCCTTAAAAGGAATGACTCCTGGAATGATGCTGATGTGGAAGATTTCCGGAATTAACGAATCCGGGTTGTCCACTCCTTCCGTGAGTCGAATAGACCAATCAGGAAAGGACTCCGTCTATGCATCGCCGTATTGGTTACCATAAAGAGAGGAAAGGTTACCATCGCCAACAATCGCCAAGTTTGTCGCCAACTTGGCGATATATCGCCAAATTTGGCGACCAAAATTAATTGTCAAAAGTGACGCCAACTTGGCGATAACTGTAATATTTCACCAAATATTTAATTCCTTTACAACACCAGTCGTTTGATACATCATTTGAGAGGTTTGCAACTGCTTATTCATATAATGGAAGTCTTGTGTGTTATCCTCCATTCTGCTCCCCAGGGGGGACATATTTTTAATTTCTTTACAACACCAGTCGTGTTACACAAGATTTGAAAGGTCTGCAACTGCTTATTCATATTATGGATGTCTTGTGTGTCACCCCCACACTCTGCTCTCCCCAGGAGGGTCACATTTTTAATTTCTTTACAACACCAGTCGTGTGACACATCATTTGAGACGTCTGCAGCTGCTTATTCATATTATGGATGTCTTTTGTGTCGCCTCCCACTCTGCCCCCCAGGGGGGGGCAGATTTTTAATTTCTTTACAACACCAGTGTGACACATCATTTGAAAGGTCTGCAACTGCTTATTCATACTATGGGGTATTGGGGAGCGCAGCAAGTAGGGGTAGCCAATAATTTGGAATCGCGAAGCGATTACGCGGGGGGTTGGCGAGCATAGCGAGCTGGGGGGCGGGGCCCCCCCTAGTAAAATAAAAAGAAAACAGAAGTATTTCATTTCTAGATATTAAGCATGGGCCAATCGGAAAACGAATAAAATAAACCAACTTTATTACGGAATTCAACCTATAAAAATTATTCAGATACACTTCAGATTTCCCAATTCTCTACCGAGGACAACAACTATTTTCCCAAATAGTTAAAAATAATTTAAAGATTTTAAATCGTTATGAAATATTGATGAATACCACCAATCAATACTTTGGTCCTTGTGTGGTTACCTCGGCCATTCCATAAAAAAAGGTTTTATTTTTTGCATTGAACTAACAATACAAAATAATTTTGAGTTTTCATCCTTGAAAAATATTTTATACTCTACTATAGGGTATTTAAATACTTTGGGGGTAATATATTTTTTTGTGGAGATATTGAATGTGTTTGTGAACAACTCGTCAACTGAAAATAATAAAGTTCTGTCTGTGTTTTTGAAAATTATGTTTTGGAGAAATCAAATAAAAAACCATATTTAAATTCTCCCCAAATATATAAGAAAAAAATGAATCGGAAGTCTAATTGCTTGAAGCTTCCGTATTTACTAATGATATGACAAATAAAAATGAGATAAAAAGCTTTCCATTTGTTTGGCTAGAATCGATTGCTTTAGCAAAAAATAAAAACAATTTTCTTTTTAGTTTTCCATAGGTTGTGATAAAATCATTATGTTTATAGAATTTAAGCAAATAAAATTAATAAAATAAATAAATAATAATAATAATAAAGAATTGTAATTTGTTAAATTACAACGACTATTTGGAAAATTATATTTTCAACGACAAAAATTTTAGACTTATAAGTAACTTTTACATTTAAATAATAATAATAATAATAATAATAATAAACATCATTTTTACGATGATCAAAACGTGATTTACGTAATAACACAGTCCTATGTTACGTACGCCATGAATTAAAAATTAACATTCCTTAATTTTAATTACAGCCTGTTGCCGCCAGCGCGATATTTTAGCCAAAATTCGAACTATATTAACAAAGTACATGTTTAAAAATTTATTGATTTTCTAATAACAATGTAGCAAACCGCGCATTTTTAATTAAAACTGTTTTTTGTTATTTATATTCAAAAGGGGTCAGTTATTTACTGGACATCTTGTAACTGCTTAGAGTAGCAGATTAGCGAATAGGAAAACCAATTTGCTTTTTATTTCTGCTTCGGATGGGAAAAAAATAATTCCTTCTATAAAGTTTAAGTAAACAGAATGTTTTTAAATTGTTAAGAAACAATGAAAAATATGCTAGATTTGTTCTCTTTTTCTCTAATTATAGGATCGTCTTTAACTTAAAATTTACGTACTTTATTTTATTTTTTTTTTATTAAGTATTTTTTTATTTAAGTACTTTATTTATTTATATATATATATATTTATTTATTTTCTGAAAATTTACGAATTTAGAAATAGTTTTAAATAACTTGTCATTTAAAAAAGATTTCTTGACTAAATATCATACTTGGAGACCACTGTAATTTTTTTCTTAATTCATAATAAGTACAAATCATGTATGTTATAAAATAAAAGGTCCTAAAAATTCGACCCGAATAACTTTCAAAAAGCAAGGTGGGTTTTATTTTTCAAATTACATCATTTGATAGAGAAATTTCCATCGGTGGTTTTATGAGTATAATATACATGTACAACTATCAAAATTTCAATTGAAATTATACACACGCACACACTGGTATGAATATAATTTCAATTTGCATGGAAGAGAAAAAGTCATTTCTAATGATATAAAAAGACAAATTATCTATACATTCAATTTTTTACACCTTATGTATTCATTTATGACTAATAAACTCTGCAGAAACAGCAAGCGAAAATCTCTAAACGTATAGATCTCCCAATCTAACAGAAAAAAAAATATTATGCTTCAGAAAAAGGAAGCCAAATAAAAGATTGTCTTTACTTTTTCCCGAACAGATAAGAGAAAAATGAATCGAACGTCTAAATGCTTGAAGCTTCCGTATGTACTAATGATATGACAAATAGAAAAGAGGTAAAAAAAAACTTTCCATTTATTTGCCTAGACAGCTTTTAGCGAACAGGAAAACCAATTTGCTTTTTATTTGTGCTTCGAATGGGAAAAAAATAATTCCTTCTATAAAATTTAAGCAAACAGAATGTTTTTTAATTGTTAAGAAACAATGAAAAATATGCTAGATTTGTTCACGTTTTCTCTAATTATAGGGTCGTCTTTAATTTAAAATTGAAGTACTTTTTTTTTTAATTTATGCGGTCAGTACTGTAAAGTAGAAGGTGAAATTCACCATTTGGTTTGATTTGGAGGATCGTTTGCAAAAAAACATCAGCCGGCATAGTCCGCTAGTATTAAATATTTTAGCTTCAATCAATCAATCAATATATGTATATATATATATATATATATTTATTTATTTATATATATATATATAATATATATATATAAAATATATATACAGTGAAACCTCCAAATAAGGGGCACTCCGAATAAGGGACACCTTTATTTAAGGGACAAAAGTTCCGGTCCATAGCTGTCCCGTATTTGGAAGTCTCACTGTAATAAAAACTCCGAATAATTGACACCTCTGTTTAAGGGACAAATTTTCCATAAGTTCTCCTTATTCGGAGGTTTCACTGTATATATATTTTTTCAATTTACATAGAAGAGAGAATGTCATTTCTAATGATATAAAAAGACAAATTAGCTAGACAATCAATTTTTCACATCTTATGTATTCATTTATAACTCATAAACACTACAGAAATAGCAAGGGAAAGTCTCTAAACGCATAGATCTCCCAATCCTGTAGGAAAAATAAATTATGCTTCAGAAAAATGAAACCAAATAAAAAGTCTGTCTTTACTTTTTCCCGGACAGATGAAAGAAAAATGAATCGAGAGTCTAAATGCTTGAAGCTTCCGTAAATGCTAATGATATGACAAATAGAAAAGAGGTACAAAACTTTCCATTTATCTGCAGAGAGTAGATAGCGTTTAGCAAACAGGAAAACCCATTTTCTCTTTATTTCTGCTTCGTATGGGAAAAAAAATAATTCATTCTATAAAGTTTAAGTAAACAGAATGTTTTTAATTGTTGAGAAACAATGAAAAATATACTAGATTTGTTCTCTTTTTCTCTAATTATAAGATCGTCTTTAATTTAAAATTTAAGTACATTTTTTTATTTACGATTTAGAATTAGTTTTAAATAATTTCTCAATTTAAAAAGATATCTTGACTTAATATTATGCTTTGAGACCACTGTAATCTTCTTGTTAATTCATAATAAATACAAATCATATATGTTATAAAACAAAAGGCCCTAATAGTTCGACTCGAATAATTTTAAAAACTACCCGGTGTTTATTTTTTTCTTTTTTTCAAATTACTTCGTTTGATAGAGAAATTTCCATCGGTGGTTTTATGAGTATAATATACATGTATAACTATCAAAATTTCATATTTTATTGATATTTGAGACGAAAAAGTTGCCAATAGCCCTCTTTTTTGGCAAAAATTATCGTTGATAAAAGAATTGAATTGTTTATATCCGTTAGAAAATAATTTCAAAATCTTGCCAATAAAAGAAAATAATTTTATGTACCTTGACTTGAGAACATTTTATTCCCTGTTGTCATAACAGCGTCATTTCCATTCCATATTCCACAATAAATGATCAACTAAAGAATTGCTTTTAATTTGCCAAATTTTGTCCAACGTAATGGTGCTCGTTTTATTTTCAGCAATGTGGAAGAACATTTCAGATGATATTCAATACTGCTTTAAATTAGAAGGTTAAAATCACCATTTAGTTTGATACAAGCCTTGTTTGGGAACAAACACCAGCCGGCATAGCCTGCTAGTATAAATTATTTTAGCTTCTATCATATATATAAATATATATATGTCAATGCTGAGATCACAGCCTCAGCAAAACAGTAAGTAAAGCTGACAAGAACATTTTGCCGTTAGCAACAAGCATCATGAACAGAAATGATGCAGATTCAGCATTCTCCCGCGGAATACGAATGACGTATTGAAACCTTTCATGCTGGCGAAATTGCTAATTACAACTCTCCATCCAAAAAGCACCCTGGCAACAGTTTAAAATGAACCAGAAGCCTTCCGGATGTTGTACGAAAAAGATGGCTGATCGAGCTCCCAAAATCTGACCGAATATGATGTTGCGGCGCAGTAATGGCCAGAGATGTCCCAAAACCCACCTTAGTAACTATAAACAGAAAATTATATCCCATAGTCAAGAAATCATTAAATATTGTGTGCTACAACCCCTAGACTCCATGATAATTTCAATTTACATAAAAGAGAGAAAGTCATTTCTAATGATATAAAAAGACAAATTATGCATTAAATTTTTCACATCTTATGTTTTCATTTATGACTCATAAACTCTACAGAAATAGCAAGCGGAAATCTCTAAACATATAGATCTCCCAATCTAACAGAAAAAATAAATTACGCTTCAGAAAAATGAAACTAAATAAAAGATTGTCTTTACTTTTTCCCGAACAGATAAGAGAAAAATGAATCGAATGTCTAAATGCTTGAAGCTTCCGTAAATACTAATGATATGACAAATAGAAAAGAGGTAAAAAACTTTCCATTTATCTGCCTAGAGTAGATAACTTTTAGCGAACAGGAAAACCGATTTGCTTTTTATTTCTGCTTCGGATGGGGAAAAAATAACTCCTTCTATAAAGGTTAAGTCAACAGAATGTTTTTTAATTGTTAAAAAACAATGAAAAATATGCTTGGTTTGTTCTATTTTTCTCTAATTATTGAATCGTCTTTAATTAAAAAAATTAAGTACTTTTTTTTTGAAAATTTAATATTTAGAATTAGTTTTAAATAATTTATCAGTTTAAAAAGATATCTTGACTTAATATTATGTTTTGAGACCACTGTAATCTTTCTTGTTAATTCAGAATAAATACAAATCATATATGTTATAAAACAAAACGCCCTAATAGTTCGAACGGAATAATTTAAAAAACTACCCGGTGGTTTTTTTTTCAAATTACATCATTTGATAGAGAAATTTCCATCGGTGGTTTTATGAGCACAATATACACATAGAGCTATCAAAATTTCAAATTTTATTGATATTTTCAATGAAAAAGTTGCGAATAGCCCCTTTTCTGGCAAAAATTATCGTTGATTAAAAAAAAAAAAAAATTGAATTGTTTATATCCGTTAGAAAATAATTTCAAAATCTTGCCAATAAAAGAAAATAATTATTTATGTGCCGTGACTAGAGAATGTTTTATTCCCTCATTTCCATACCATACTCCACAATAAATGATCAACTAAAGAATTGCTTCTTAATTTGCCAAATTTTGTCCAATGGAATGGCGCTTGCTTTATTTTCAGCAATGGGGAAGAACATTCCAGATGATATTCAATACTGCTAAAGTAGAAGGTAAAATTCGCCATTTGGTTTGATTTCAAGGCTCGTTTGGGAAAATAACCAGCCGGCATAGCCTGCTAGTACAGGGTGAGGCATAATGATCTCCCCATTTTAATTGGCCAATAAAAATATATAGGACATTGAAAACAAATATTTCATGTTTACATTCGGAAAGAATAACGTTTGCCATTTATTAATTTTTACAATCTGTAACAATTTTTCTATTAATTTCAAGGTTTGTTGTAGGAAAAAATATAACGTCTAAATGTTTTCCTTCGATTTCTATACGCTTGTGAAGTCTCACGAGGAAATTCAACATAACCTTTTCCACCATTGTTGGAAAGATTGCGGCAATTTCAAATGGAATAGCATCCTTCAGTTCGTCGAGAGTTTAGGACTTAGGTTTATGTGTGCAAACTTTAGCCTTCAGGTAACCCCACAGAAAATCGAAAAGAATCGATGAAATCGGAAGAATCCATGCTGCTGCATGTAACGATATCATTCTTCGTGCAACAAAATCTCGAAATTAAAAGCAAAAACTGTTACAGATTATAAAAATTAATAAATGGCAAACATTATTCTTTCCGAATGTAAACATAAAATATTTGTTTTCAATATATATTTTTATTGACTACATATTTTTATTGACCTCTTAAAATGGGGAAATCTTTATGCTATAAAATATTTTAGCTTCTATCAAAAAAAAAAAAAAAAAAAAAAAATATATATATATATATATATATATATATATATATATATATATATATATATATATATATATATATATATATGTATATAAATAAATAATAATAATTTCAATTTAAATAGAAGAGAGAGAAAGTCATTTCTAATGATATAAAAAGACAAATTATCTATACATTCAATTTTTCACATTTTATGTATTCGTATATGACTCATAAACTCTACAGAAATAGCAAGCGAAGATCTCCAAATGTTTAGATCTCCCAATCTAATAGGAAAAATTAATTATGCTTCAGAAAAATGAAAACAAATAAAAACGCTGTCTTTACTTTTTCCAGAACGGACAACAGAAAAATGAATCGAACGTCTAAATACTTGAAGCTTTCGTATGTACTAATGATATGACAAATAGAAAAGAGGTAAAAAAAAACTTTCCATTTATCTGACTAGAGTAGATAGCTTTTAGCGAATAGGAAAACCAATTTTCTTTTTATTTCTGCCTGTGATGGGGAAAAAAAATAATAATTTCTTTTATTTAGTTTAAGAAAACAGAATGTTTTTTTAATTATTTAGAAACAATTACAAATATGGTACATTTGGTCATTAATTATGAGATTGTCTTTAACTTAAACTAGTTGAACCCGTTAAAATTCGACGAAAGAGAATGTATTAGATAAGTATGTTACATTTTAAAACTATGAATAAAAGAAAACTGTACAGAAGAAAATGCCAAATTTATTCAGTTTTTTCTATAATAAGTTTTCATACTGATTAAACGATAGGTTTGCTTTTCCTTTTTCAGCTTTTTAAAAGTATTTCCTTATATAACACATTCGTTGTGCTCAGTGGCGCCAACTTATATGGGCCCGTGGAGCCTGAGCTCACCCAATAATTTTGAACCCTAGCGTGCCCAATTTTCATTGTTCTATTTCGCCATTTATTTCATCATTATTCTTTATTCATTTTTCTCTTTGAAACAAACTTTATTTTCAAAAATATATATAAAAATATTAATATATTATTCTTATATAATAATTATATATTCATAAGTTTGATAAATTTGACCTATCAGGTGTTTATATTATTCCATTTCTTAAAGAAGGTGGTATAGGAATTATTATATTGGCATGACTCAGAGAAAATTCAAAGTGAGAGGTAAAGAACACATTGCAGACATAAAATTTAATAGAAGTAAAACCGCATTATCAAGGCTAAATAAAATAGAAAACATAGATATTTTGTTTAATGAAAGTAGATTAATTTATAGGTCAGATTTTTATTTGCAACTTTTTATTAGAGAGTCTGTTGAAATTTACGCCCGAAGCTCAATGGTCTGCAATGACTCCTTGTCATTTCAAATACCAAATATTTGATTGATTTGTTAGATAATTTGAAAATTAAAATTAAGCAACGTGAAACATAATTAAAATGTAACGCGCGTGATTTTTATTTTTTACTTATTTTTAAATTTCATTTGTAATTGTAACAGTTTATTGTCATTTTCCATCTTTGTGTTTATTTATATATTTTGTTTTTCTGATGATGATTGAGTAAATTCAATCGAAACATGTCAAATTATTAAGATCTTTTAATGTATTTTATTAGTATTTGACGTCCGTTTTAGCAATTAAATATTTTAATACATTTTTTTGAAATGTTTTTAATGGACGTATTAGAAACCTTCTATTTATAATTAAACTTTATTTTGCTAATGACCACGCGTTTCAATTCTCCGACTGACACCCATAAATCAAAAATGACTGAAATGTAAATGTTTAACTTTCTGCTGTACAATTTGTAGTCATGTTCATAATATGATGATATAACAATCAATATTAGTGTCTTTATAAGGAAAAATGCATAAGAATATAATTTTTTAAAAAATTGCAACTATCTTAAAATATGACAGCTTGACTTAAAAGTCTCATTTATCGCCAGATGTGCAACCTTCAAAGAAAAACAAACTGGTTGTACCCTTTCACCGAAATGTCATTGAGCTCACCCAATACTTTTGAGCCAACCCAATATTTTTTAAAAGTTGGCGCCACTGGTTGTGCTACTTTTTAGATATGTTTGCACTTTCAAATAAAAAAAAAAGAACTTGAAACATCATGATGTATAACTGCCCGTGACTAAATATTAGCTCAGTTAAATACCAACATAATACAATATTTGCCTCGTGCTTAATTAACCATCATACAAAAACAACATTAATGAAAATCTGACGTCTTTTAAACGAAAAGGAAAGAGTTGTGTCTGTTGGCATTAAATCAATTTGAGATCAAAATCCTTTGTTCAACGCTTTTGCCAGTGTTTTTATGCTAGCCCGACGCAGATAATAAATCGCCAAATATTGTACCTGTGCATTTTTTCGAATTTCATTAATTATTTATAATATAATCCTTTCACTCATTTCATTTATAATACATAACTATGTTCATACATAACACACACACATATATATACATACATACATACATACATATATATATATATATGTATGTATGTTAATATATATATATGTATATTAAATAAAAATAATGATATTTCGAAGCTCCATAATTGCAGCGAAGAAAAAAAATATAAATAAATGCAATTGACCCACAGCATAAATCTTAGCAAAGGACTTTTGCATAGTAACCCATAAGATGTGTTTCATTTGGATGCTGCCATTAAACAACTAACAAATAATCGTGATTTTTGTGCCACATACGTTAGAGTAATATATATGTAGATATTCCGGCAATGAATATTTCAGAGAAAATTGTAAATAACAATTCATAAATGAAAATATGTCAAGCGGTTTCGATTACCACTTGTATAATTTAATTAACGCAGAAATATTTCTTCTTCAAAATTGAAACTATATTCAAACCCAAAAGGATTAATGCATTTATTTTTACCTTATAATTATTGTCCCAAAAATATGTCATCTGTATTTTAAAAGTCTATTTTTCAAAAATTCTCAGCCTTTTTTTTAATTTAATTTAATTTTTTTTAACACAAATGCGATGATTAAAAAAAAAAACTGGTACTAACGATTTTTTAGGCGCGTTCGTAACTATATAAATGGGTAATACCTATAGTCGCTATTCAGTCCGTCTATAACAAGGCAAACTGAATCGTTTGAAATTTAAAATATATAATTTTTGCAGAAATTTGTCGAGTTTTCTCAAATTTTATGAAAATCAGATGCTTAGTTTAGTTACAGGGACAACACAAAGTATTCTGTTCCATTACGCCTAATGGGAAAAAATAGCATCAAGTGCATTTTAATGATGTTACACTCTTTCAAACATGTTGAAATTAATATGCATCTATGAAGTACATAAATAAAATAAACAATCTGTGGTACAAAGAGTATTTGTTATTAATTTTCAGGGCCAAACAAAAATATTACATTACACAATTGGGGAAACATTGTTTGGAGTGCGTTTTAAATTTATTAAACTATTTCTTATTTTATGAAAATTATATGCGTTTCTGAATTTTACTACAAGTTGCTTTCTGTGTTATAAAAAGCAGATAATATTTACAGGGACACACAAAAGATTTCGGATACTATTCTGTATCCAAAGTACTCTATACTATTAAAACAAAATATAAATATTTTTTTAAACTTCGTTATAGTACGAACACACCTCTTTTACAGCGTTTTATGTGAAATTTCCGATTTATTAAAAATAAAATGATAAATGCAATACGAAAAAAAAATCACATTTTTAGTATAAAAAACATACCAAAAAACATCATATGCAAATTTTTGAATTCAAATATTTACATTTATCATAAGTTATGGACTCCATAAAAATTGCATTTGAAACCTCCTGTGTTATGGATCTTATGTGTCCGAAGTGAAAGATAAATTATTGATTCTCAAAAAAGCATTCCAAATAAAAGGATATATGGGAAAGAATTTTTTCCGGTTCCATTTCTATTTTACATATTAAAAGAAAGGAGGTGGAAGTAAAAGCGACAGAAGTTAGTTAAACATACAATCTTGATGATTCTATTAATAAAATAATAAACCTTTTATAAAAACACAATTAAGATATTGCAGATATCTGTAAAAATTTCTCGAGAGCTTTCGATATCGAAGAACCAATTCAATATTACATTTTTATGTTCGCTATTAGGTGCGTTCTTAATTGTGTAAATACATAGCACCTATAATCATCATATAATCCGTCCATCCATCTGTCTGTCCGTTAGTCTGTCTGCATATAACAATGCTGAAACTACCAATTAAATCATTTGAAATTTAAAATATATAATTAATGCATAATTATGTCGAATCACTTCACACTTTATGAAAATTAGATGCATAGTTCAATTGCAGGGACACACAAAAGTACTCCGTTACATTACGGCCAATGCGAAAAAATAATTTGAAATGTATTTTAATGACGTTAATTCGTTCGGACATAAGAAAACTGATATGCATCTATGAATTACATACTAAAATACACATTTAGTGAAATCTGTCATGCAAAGAATATTTGTTATTCATTTACAGGGCCATACAAAAGTATTCCATTACATAATAGTAGAGGAAGAAATATTGTTTGGGATGCATTTTAATTATATTGAATTATTTCACAATTTATGAAATTGATATACGTTGCTGAGGTTTGCTACAATTTACTTCCTGTATAATAGAAAGCAAATAGTATTTACAGAGACACACAAAAGATTTCGGATACTATACTGTATTTGAAGTGCTGTGTACTATTACACCAAGATCTGAATATCTTTTAGACCTCATTATAGTACGATCGCACCTCATTTGCTATGCTTGACGCTCAATTTTCCACTTGTATTTTTAAGTATGAATGTGATGTTATTATTTTTTAATGATACTAACAGGTTTTTTTTAAGTAATGTGATAAAAACAATATGAGGAAAATCCAAGTTTTTAGTATTAAAAAAAATCACATGCAGATTTTTAGAATTCAAATATTTACATTTATCATAAGTCACGCACTTCATAAAAATTGCATTTGAAACCTCCTGTGTCATAGATCTTATGTGTCCAAAATGAGAAATAAATTATGGATTCGCAAGCATTCCAAAGCATTCCAAATAAAGGGATATGTGGGAAAGAATCTTTTCTGGTTCCGCTTCTATTTTATATCTTAAAAAAGGAGCTTAATGTAAAAGTGCCAGAACACCTTAAGTTATCCGAACACCTTTAAAATGTAGTTTTCGATCAAGATATCGCTTTTTCATTTTTGCAATAATATTAAAATCTTTTATCTATGAAAATCTGCTTAAATTTTATCTGTATTTAAAATAGAACTACACTGTAAAAAAAAATCTGCAAAGGTACTAAACCTTTTCTAGGAAACTGGGATTCCAAGAACTTTTCCTGTAACGGTAACAACAAAAACTCAAGTTTTAGAAACGGTTACATGGATTTTTCCTGTTATCGTTACATGAAAAGTTCTTGGAATCCCAGTTTCCTAGAAAATGTTTAGTATCTTTACAGATTTTTTTTTTTACAGTGTAGAGTTACGGCCGTTAAATATTTCATCTTTAACAGCTTTTGAATTGTATTTTGAAGTTAGCTTTAGTTTTTCCTCAAAATGAAGTTTTTCACATTTTTACTATACGCAAAACCTCCTTAAACAAAGAAATATGTATGAAAAGCCGCGAAATTTTCTAGACCACTTTTACAAATGTCATTTGAGGAAATAGACAATACTCATGATTATATTTTAAACAGTTTTATATTTACACAGGCATAAATGACATATTGAGACAAATTTTTCGAATTTTTCATTACATTAGTACTTTAACTGCCATATCATTTGAGATAGAGATGTGATTATAAAATGTGTAGTCTAAGTCTTAGAGAAAGTTATTCTGTTTATTATGCAATTTACAAAAGTTCAATACATTATATAAAAACAAAGTACCAGTTTCAATACATTTGAAATAGCTTAATGTCATTATAATACTATCCAAACGATTTTTCTTCCTAATGTAATCAAATTCTTTTGAGTGACCCTGTAAATGAACCATTAATCGTACATTGTAATTCATATACAATGCTGAACATGCTTTGGTAACCCTAAATAAGCTTTATCAGTTTCATAAAAATCTGAATATATTTACGGGAGTTAGAGTACGGACGGATGGCAGACGGACAGACAGAGAGCCGTACAGACAGACACCCGTACAGACAAACCGAATGTGTAAGCACTTTTCAACTTTTTTGGAAAGGGATAAAAAAGACTGTTTCAGTGCCAATAAAAATCACTGATTGTAGCAAAGTAGTAAGTATATTACAAAATTGCATTAATGGAATAACACATATTGCACACCTGTGGTTATTGTACGAATTCATAATATTTCCCATAAGGTTTTTCATATGCATGCAACAATTCAGTACAACATTTTTAAAAGTGTTTATCGAATGACAGAGATAACTGAAAAATCTTTCCCTATTTAAATTATTTTAATCTGTATTTTTACACATTTTCACGTTTGTCTTCTTTTTGAATGAGAGAGTGCTACGTATGTTGGCGGAGGGAGAGGGGGGAGATTAATATTTTTAAAAATAAATTCCATTGTTTTCTAAAGCTATGCACAGTAATCCCTTCACATTCGCGAGGGTTAGGTTCCAGAAAACATTCGAGAATGTCAGAAACTAATGTTAAGGGGAGTGATCACTCAGCTTCGGAATTCTCTTTCGTAATGCAACCAAGGAAAGGTCTCCATACTGGGCATACTCAGAATTTTTTGAAAAAATACCGATTAACCTACTTATGTATTTAATAAAGAACCAATCAAAATTAGCGGTGGAATAACAATAGAAAGTATGTTTAAAAAATGCTATTTAGTATTTGCCTCGAAAAGACGAATGCGTCAAGCGATTTGGCGAGCAGCATTATCCCTCGCCAAAAGCAAACGATTTTAATGAACCTGAAAATTTCTCACCCAGTAATTTTTAGAATGCATATAAATAGTATTTAATGAATTTAACTTTCTTGAAATTTCTGTAGAATCTCTGAAGATAGTGGTAATTTATTCAGATAATCTTCAGATTATTTTTAGCGGAACAGCCCTCTTAAGACTACTTTCCCGTGCATAAACTAGTTGGATGTGCCAATCCCAAAACTTTCTTCTATCTCATACATACATTTTAATATTTAAAAAAATAGTTACTCATTTTAATGCTTTAATAATTTTAATTCAATACCTTACCAACTTTGATTTTCATCTTAAATTTCTGCTTCAATCAATTAATCGGAGCAAAAACGAATTTCCGTCTCTGCACGAACCGATGGACAATAGAATGATAAGCAGATTTTTTTTTCAAATTCAGGGAGGACCTACTTGCCTTACCAAAAAATAATCATATACAAAATGTTTAGTTCAGTTCTAGAACTAACTTCATACACTTTTATGTGGTGCAATATTAAACATGGCATAAAATTCGGTATTGCAGCGCCCCCTTCCGGCGGATTTTTTTCAGATTCAGGGCAATCCAACTAGCTATAGCCATACACTTGCACAAAAAATTTCGTTCAATTCGATGCATAACTTCATGTACTTTTGGTCGGTACAATATTGAAAATGGTACAAAAATCCCGATTGCAGCGCCCCCTTCCGACGCATTTTTTTCAAATTCAGGGAGGACCAACTAGCCATAGTCATACAGGTACAAAAAAAAATTTGGTTCAATTCGATACTTAACTTCATATACTTTTGGTCGGTACAATATTGAAAATGGCACAAAAATAGCGATTGCAGCGTCCCCTTCAGGCGGATATTTTTCAAATTCAGAGAGGATACACTAGCCATAGTTATACACATGCACAAAAAATTTGGTTCAATTCGATCCATAACTTCATATACTTTTGGTCGGTTCAATATTGAAAATGGCACAAAAATCGTGATTGCAGCGCCCCCCTCCGGCGGAATATTTCAAAACTGAAGGAGGACCTCTTGCTACAGCCAAAAACATTCACAAAAAATTTGGTTTAATTCTATGCATAACTTCATACACTTTTTGGTGGTAGAATGGCGACATACAGACACACAGACACACGGACAGACAGACATTTTGTAAAAACATGTTTCTTGGAATCTCTGACCCCTAAAACGTGAAAATACGTCGAAAACCGGAAGTCGAAAAAAATTTCGATTACAATACTTTCTTCTATTGGAGATAGAAGAAAGTAATAAGGAAATGTTGCTGCCTCGATTTCTATCTTAAATTTACGACTGATTCTTCACCAGTGAAGAATCGCATTCTATTACTTTATCAATAAATTATTATTGCTGTTTTTAAAATTTCCCAGACGATATTTGCAGAAAATATTCCACCTGGAATAAAAATTTGAAATTTTAGAAAAATTAGAAACTTGCATAAAAAATAAAGGTTATTACTGTACTTTCCTTGAACGCTAGGGCTAAAATTCTCACAACGCAGCCCATGCAATTATAAAGTGGGCTATATAGCTACACTGTATTGCAGTGTAGACTGTACACTGTATTATTTATTTTAAATTTTAGCTGCATTAAATTTAAAATGTAATCTTTTAATTATTTTTTAGATTGCTGTTAAAGTACACTAAATAAATAGTAGTGTGACTTTACACCAAAATGGTGCCAAATGAGTTGCCACATGTTTGTTTGTACCAGTCCATTGCTGGTGGTTTACTACACCAAATAATTGATGGTGTTTCCATACACTACTTTTGGTGGCAAGTTAGTTACCACCATTTTTGGTGTAAAAAGCACGTGTTTCACTTATTTTTTACAGTGTATATAAGTTTCCAGTATCACATAGTTCAGAGAAATGGTAAAACAAAGCCAGTATACTTTGTAAAAAAAAATATTCCTTATAAAGCAAAATCCGCTTTTAACCAAGTTCACGAATGTTGAAATGCTCCTCATTTCTTATTTCGCGAATAATCAAAACTCGTGAATGTTAAATCCTCAAATGTTAGCCCTTTCGGGTCCAAATTTTTTTCCCATTTTGAGAACAAAGTTATTATTACTTTAATAATGTTGATCGTAGCTATCCAAATAGACATACTGATGTTTAGGGATTATCTCGTTGTCTGAAATGCAACGGATGTGCTTATTTTGTGTACTATTCAATTCATATTGATATGATAGCAGGCTAAGGAAGAGATTTTGGAGACGTTTGGAAAATATCGTACTACAACAGGGTTTAACAGATATTACAACTCTCTGATGTTTTTTTGCGTTTTATTACACGTGAGTCGTTCTGAAAAATAACCTATATTTTAAATTTAAAGTGTGAAATATATGTTTAAAATAAAGGAATTGTGAATGCTGCAAAGAGAAATAAGTAAACTTTAATTATTATTGTTATTACAAAATGGCAAAACATAAATGAAGTCATAATAAGAAAGGCACAGACATATACAATCATTTCAATGTATATAAAGTAACAAAATAATTGTTGATAAAAAATAATATTCGATGAAAAGACATGTACTATTAATAGTATACCAGACCTGAAAGGGTTAAAGAATTACTGTGCATAAAAATTATAGACCTTTCAATTGATTATTCCATAATTAATCCAAAGATTGTGACGATTGATTATGCTTTGTAATAAATTGTAGATAATACACCTTCTATAAAATGGTTTCTCTTTTTAAAAGATATCTTACATAATTAATGAAATTCTAATTTACTAATCTTTTTCATAAAATATGTCAGGTATTTATATAAATAAATATAAATGTATAAACTAAATTCTGTCAAAAGTATCTTAGTGTCGTTTGAGACTACGAAAACCATCATTTCAAAGAAATGGTGTAAATGGGCTTTATAAAATAAAATAAGAAATAAAACAGGGGGAAAATGCACTTTTTCTCTATAAAAAGGTGTTATATGAAAGAAAAACATTCATACACAGTTTTTTAAATTTAAATATTTACATATATCATACGTTATTGACTCCATAAAAGTTGTCTTTGAAATCTCCGGTATCATGGATTTTATGTGTCTTGTGGGAAAAACAAATTATGGTTTGGGAAAAAGCTTGTAAAATAAAAGGATATACGAAAAGAAACTTTTCCTTTTTATTTTACTTTCCTGTATGAAAAGCAAAGTGCCTAAAATACCACTATATTAAAACAGACGATTTAAGGGAAATAATGGCAAAAGAAACCTAATAATGTTCAAAATTTATCAATTTGAATTAGAAAATTGATCAGACATTTTAAAAATTTACAACTCTGTTTCTTTTTTTTTCCTTATTAATTATTTTAATAGAAAACTTTTTTCCCGTTTTTTCCAGTGTTATATATATACCGGGTGTCCCAAAAATGACTGATGGATTTTAAAATTCAATAACTTGCAAACAGTGACAGTTATTTAAAAAATTTTTGCAGGAGGGTTATGTATAATGTCAGAAGTTTTTTTACTTTAGTTTTTTTTTTTTTAGTTCGAATTTCAAACAATAGATGGCGCTGACGGCAATTGAAGCCCAGATTGACGGTGAAACTGACCTCACTCACCACTGATCACCTGGCCTTCAATCGCTGTCAGCGCCATCTATTGTTTGAAATTCGAACTAAAATCAAAAGTTACGGTAAAAAAAACTCCTGACATTATGCATAACTCTCCTGCAAAAAAAAATTAAATAGATATTACCGTTTGCAAGTTATTGAATTTTAAAATCCATCAGTCATTTTTGGGACACCCGATATATACATATAAAGATAACCAGATATATTCTCAATGACAAAAAAATCACGGATTTGGATTATTTTTTTTACTATATGAAAGGAAGGAAATAATACAAAAAATAATAATTTCAGCTATTTTTTACAGCTTTTTGTACTTATAAATATTTTTGTTGTTAAATTTTATCACATATTAGGTCTAAAACTTGATTGACTAAATTGGTCTAGGCTTTGCCCTGAGATGTTAATTAATTAAGATGTTAATATTTGTATTTTTATATTCTCTGTCGATAGTTATGTTTACTGTTGAAAGTACTAAGGATTAAAGTTATTTAACACCTTTTTAAATAAATTTGTGCCATCTTTAAGTAGTTTACACATAGTGCAGTTATAAATTTACTCCTGTTGTATATCCATTATTTTAAAGGGTTTAATATAGTTCTTTGAGTTCATATTTTTATCATTTGAAACTTCAAACTCCAAATTCGTATTTGAAGTCTTTAATGATGTACCGATGACAACCATAAATAACCTTCTCAGGAAACGATAGTGAACTAAAATAAAATACGATTTTCTTTTCCTTTCTCTCTGTAATACATTAGAGATAAAAAAAAAAAAAAAAATGCTCTAATGATGTAAGAAAGAAATATAAAACCGGAAAAATATTTCCATCTATCTGACGGGAGGATGACTAATTAAAATGAGTATCCCATTTCCGTTTACATTGTTTCAAAAGAAAGGGATCCCTATAAAGTTGTTTTCATGGGGGTCCGAAGTGCAAGGGTGGACAATTGCTCTACTGGAATTTTTATATTTAAGAGGTCCGGATACATTTTAAAATATTCAATTTATTGAGTTAAAATTCTGAATTTTTTTCTAGTTGTTAACCTAGTGGTTTATTCTAGTCATTTGTAAACAAAATCACATTATAAAACTTGTCATAACAGTTTTAACCTTTTCCGCTACACTGTGCCCATTATAAATTTTGAAAGTAAACCAAAACGAAAATCGTAAACTGTTCAGTTAAGATAAAAACAATATTTAAATGTCAATGTAATAAAAAAAAATGACAAATTCTTAATGCGACAATTTTTATTTATTTAGTTAGTTAGTTTTAGAAATTTAAAGATTTTTATGTTTCGGGTCCCTTAAAAAATAACTCAAATCATGATAATAATTTTCAACCTCACTCTATGTATATTAGTCATTGAACTTGCAAAATGCGTCAAATTCTTTTTGTGCCACCCTGTACATACACTTCTGTTGAATATTCATTATTTTGAAGGGTTTAATAGTGTTCATATTTTTATCATTTGAAATTTGAACTGCTGAATTTGTGTTTGAAGTCTTTAACAAGGTTCGTACTCTTCAAGGATGATTTCCCAGAAATTTTGTAAAGTATTATTTGGCCTTGTCTGATGGGAAAATTTCTATTTTGAGATACAGCAATCAGTACTTTACGATTTTTCTGGTGCAAAACCATCTAAAATCCCAGGAATCCCCTGATGCGTACGAACCCTGTTTAATGATATACCGATGACAAACTTAAATAATAGAGTGATTATCAAGTGTGTTTAAGTTTTACTTCAATCAAAAGAAAACCAAGTTTCATGCTTCTTTCGTTATAAATATGTACTTGAGTGATTTTGTTAGAATTAAAATATATGAAGCTTCAAGTCACGTCAACTTTTCCTTTTCCTTTTTTTTTTTTTTTTTTTTTAAATGCCGTTTTTTAATCTTCCAGTTTTCGTAATAATTAAAATCTTTAATTAACCGTCAATCACTATGTAAAATTACACCAGAATATATTGATATATATAATGTTTAGTTAGTTAAAAGAATTTAACTGCATTTGATAAAATTTAAAGTTAATAAAATTGAAATTGACAAAATGTCCGGATTTTAGAGATTTCGGAATTTGAATGCCCGGAATTTTGAGATCCAAATGCGCAGAACAAATTCTTAAAAATCCGATATCCGAAATTCGGAAATCAAACAAAGTCCAGACGTTTTGCTAACTATTTTTTATTATTATTTTTTTAAATATACATTTAAAAAAAGCATTTTAAATTAGGAATTTTTAAAACCGGATCTAAAACCTCTCTACTCTTAAAATTATTTTTAAAGAAGAAAGATATTCATACTTTTTTTATGTTGCATGTCTGGTTTCGGCAAAATGATCTTACGATGTGTTCTTCCGTAATGCCCGCGATCCAGTGTTGAATTCATGGGAGCGGGGGGGGGGGGGACTGACATTCCCGCTCAGAGCAATGAAATTCCCCCACTGGGAAATATGAGTTTATGTTTTGAATAGTCAAAAAGCACAAGCCCCCCCCCCCCCCAAGAGTCGCAGAAATTCCTACCAAAAAAAAGTCTGAATTCAACAGCGAAGTTAAATAAATTATTATTATTTTTTATTTTACCCCCTTTTCTCCATAGTAGATTGGAGAAAAAAAAGGAACTCAAATCGTTCTGGACTTTCGGATGCTCTAATGATATAAGAAAGAAATATAAAACAGAGAAAATATTTCCATTTATCTGACGGTGAGATGACTAATTAAAATGAGAAACCGATTTTCGGTTACGTTGTTTGAAAATAAATGGGATCCCTGTTGTGTTACTTTCATGGGGATCCAAAGTGCATGGGAGGACATTTACTCAACTGGAATATTTACATTTTCTTTCATAATTTTAAAAATAAATAAATAACTTTATTCTTCATATGAAGTTTAAAATAATTAAACACATACATATAAGTTATAAAGGATTTCCGTCAATACGTTATTTCATTTTATCAAACATGTTTGGAGATGGTTTGCTTTAATACTATAGTATTAAACTACTTCACATTTCATGAAATTGATATACGTTGCTAAGGTTTACTACAAGTTACTTCCTGTATAGTAGAAAAATTATAGCAGTTACTGGTACACGCAAAAAATTTCGGCCACTACACTGTATCAGAAGTACTATATGCTATTACACCAAGATCGAATATTTTTAAAAATTTCTAATAGGCAAATGGACTTCACTTGCTACACTTGACGTGCAATTTCCAAATTGTTTTTAATTCCAATAATCTTGTAAAAAATTATTGGGACACAAAGGATAGCCTATTAGCTAATCAAGTGTTTTATTCATCTTTCTATCAAGTGGTTTCAGAGAAATCGTACAATAGCTATGCAATCTTTGTAGCGACTGAAGATTTAAAAAAAAAAAAAAAAAAAAAAAAAAAAAAAAAAAAAAAAACCTTAAACCATGATAATAATTTTCAACACCACTCTCTGTTGATTAGTTATCGAACTTGTAAAATGCGTCAAAGACTTTTGTGCTACTCTGTAATGTGCACTCTTTTTGTATATTGGTAAATTTGAAAGATTTAATATAATGCTTAGTTTTCACGTTTTTAATCATTTGAAACTTGAAACTCCAAATTTGTATTTGAAGTCTTTAATGATGTGCCGATGACAAACATAAATAACCTTCTTAGGAAACAACAAGTTGGAAATTGCACGTGAACGTAGCAAATGAGGTGCGTTCGTACGATAACGAAGTTTTAAAAATATTCAGATCTTGCTGATATAGTAGAGCGTACTCCGGATACAGTATAGTAGTCGAAATCTTTACGTTTCTGTAAATATGCAGGAAGTAATTTTTATTACACCTCAGCAACGTATATCTTATTCATAAAATGTGAAATAGTTGAATATAATTAAAACACGTCCCAAACAATGTTGCCCCGTATAGCATTATGTAGTGGAATACTTTTATGTGGCCCTGTAATTTAATAATAAAAATTCTTTGCATCACAGATTGTACAGAATGCATATTTTAGTATATATTTCATAGATTCATGCCAATTCTATTATGTTCGAATGAGTGTAACATCATTAAAATGCATTTGAAACTTTTTCCCCATTGACCTTAATGCAATGGAATACTTTTGATTGTCCCTGTAAATGATCTATGCATCCGACTTTCATAACATTTGAAATGACTCGACAAAATTACGTAATAATTATATTTTTAAATTTCAAACGATTAAAATACATTTGAAACTTTTTTTTTCCATTGACTGTAACGTAACGGAATAATTTTGATTGTCCCTGTACTTGATCTATCCATTCGATTTTCATACAATTTGAAATGACTCGAGAAAATTATGTTATAATTATGTATTTAAATTTCAAACGATTCGGTTTTGTAGTTTTTACGTTGTTATATGCTGACAGACGGACAGACAGACAGACGGACGGACTGAGCGGGTGCTACGTATTTACATAATTACGAACGCAACTAAAAACGAAGTAAAATAAAGAACCCTTTTTTATCCTTTCTCTCTGTAATAGATTGGAGAAAAAAAAACTCAAATCATTCTGGATTTCCTTATGCTCTAATAATATGAGAAAGAAATATAACTAGTCGTTGGGGGCCACCGTAATACTTACCCATCATGGATATGTATATGAAAATAAAACATGTGAAAACAATTTATACAATGCATTGCAATTCATAAACAAAATTTAAATATTGTTAATATACATAGTAATGCTATATTAAAGAACTGGTGATGTACCAATTTCGACAAATTATATAAAACGCCAAACTACTCAAGTAGTACCGAACTGCGTAAAAGAAACATCCTTATAACTCCAAAAATAATAATTCTATTAACTAACAATTAACTGCATCGGATTAAGCGTCTCATTTCCAATAAAAATATACCTCTGAATTGAAATTTGAATGAAATACAGGGTCATGAAAAATCGAAGATTGTGGAAAATAGGATTACAAATATCTCGGCAACTAATAATCCGATCGACTTCGTTCTATATGCAAAATGTGTGTTATTTTATTGCCTTTTACGTCCATTCCTTAGAACAAAAAAATTCGAAAATTTTTGTATACCTTTCATCAGAACGAATTTTTTGAGAGTCCGAAAAAAATAGTTCCGGATAATCGAGGTTGCTGATATTAAATAGGGTTCGTCCCATTTTTACATACTAACTACATACAAAATTTCAAGTCTCTATTTCAATTTGTTCGGGAGATAGAGCGTTTACAGACAGACAGACTGACAGACAGACAGACAGACAGACAGACAGACGGACAGACAGACAGACAGACAGACAGACGGACGGCAAATTTTTTTTTCTAAAAATATGTTTTTCGGAATCTCTACTATCTAAAACGTGTAAATCCGTCAAAAATTTTTTTTCGATTTTCAAAACGATTGCAAGACTTACCCTATACTACGTATGATGGGTAAGTAAAACGAGAAAAATATTTCCATTTATCTGACGGAAAGATGACTAATTAAAATGAGTAACCGATTTTCGGTTACGTTGTTTGAAAATAAATGGGATCCCTGTTGTGTTGCTCTCATGTGGAGGGGGGGGGGGAGTCCGAAGTGTAGGGGAGAGGGCAATTGCTCAACTGGAATTTTTATTTTTAAGGGACACATTTTGAAATAATTTTAATTTATTGAGTGAAAATTTTGAATTTTTTTGTAATAATTAACCATATCAGTTGTAAATAAATAAAAAAATAAATAAAAGACATGATACAATTTTTCATAATTGTTTTAACCTTCTGAGCGTCTTGAAAATGGTTAAAATTGTAATGTTGTTTTTTTATCATTTTGTTTTAAATGATCAGAAAATATAATTCTTTCAACATTATATTAAAAAAAGAAAACTTATATACAAATATTAATCTAATCCTTGAGAGTATCAATCATTCTTAAATACATTGAAAATTGATTAAATTTATAGAACATTATTATCATAAATATTGCTTATATTGCAGTGAAACCTCTGGAGCTTAGTGAACGGAAAATTACGTTCCTAACACTAAGAGAAAAAATTAATTATTATTATTATTATTATTATTATTATTATTATTATTTTTAATGATGTAATTTAAAATTGTTATAACTCAAAATATTATTTGTTGAATTTCAATTTTTTATTTGCGTTTGTAATTATGTAAATACGTAGCACCTATAGTGGTCGTTCAGTCCATCCGTCTGTCCGTCCGTCTGCATATAACAACGCAAAAACTACCCAACCGAATCGTTTGAAATTTAAAATGCATAATTATTACATAATTTTGTCGAGTCATTTGAAATTTTATGAAAATCGGATGCATAGATCAATTGCAGGAGCATTCAAAAGTATTCCATTACATTAGGTTAATGGGGAAAAAAGTTTCAAATGCATTTTAATCATTTGAAATTTAAAATACATAATTATTACATCATTTTGTCGAGTTATTTCAAATTTTTTGATAAACGGGTGTATAGATCAATTACAGGGGCAATCAAAAGTATTCAATTACATTATGGTCAATGGAGGAAAAGTTTCAAATGTATTTTATACGTTTGAAATTTAAAATACATAATTATTGCATAATTTTGTCGAGTTATTTCAAATTTTATGAAAATCGAATGCATAGATTAATCATAGGGACAATCAAAAGTATTCCGTTACATTACGGTCAATGGGGAAAATTCTTTTAACTGCATTTTAAAGGTGTTACACTCATTCGAACTTAATAAAATTTATATGCAACTATAAAGTACCTATTATAATATACATTTTACGTAATTTGTGGTGCAAAAAACATTTGTTATTGATTTACTAGATCCACAAATGTATTCCATTACATAATGGTATAGGGAGAACATTGTTTGATGAGCGTTTTAATTTTAATTAACTATTTACAGTTTTACGAGATTGATATAAGAAACTAATACTTTTTAAACTTCGTTATCGTACGAACGCACCTCATTTGCTACGCTTCACGTGGAATTTCCAACTTGTTTACATTTAAATAAACAAAAAAATTTAACAATTTATTTTTCTTTCATAATTTTGTAAATAAATAAATAACTTTATTCTTCATATGAAATTTAAAATACAGTCGGCTCTCGTTAACTCAAATTCGTCGGGACCACAAAAAATGTTCGAATTATGGAAAGTATGAAAGGGAAACGTGTTTAAAAGTGTACTATTACAAAGAAATTAATGTTATACTATTTTTAAAAATATATTTCAACTGTTTTCATTAGAATATGACTTAATATTAAATTAAAAGATATAAATACACAAACTAATTAAGGGATTTTGGGAACAAGAGCAAACGATGATGGGAGGGCGGTGTCATTGATGCTCAGACGGGACATTAAAAAAGCGGATATCAAACCGTTGGGAATTTTTGTGTACTTGTTCAAAACATTTCTGACAAAAATGAAAGAAAGAAAGTTGTTTCAAGGATCTGAGGTCCGGGAGAAAGATAAAAGAAAAATCGGAATCTTGTTAGTTCGAATTAAACGAAGTCAAGAAAAAAAATCCTTGTCGGCTTGGCCTATAGGCGGAGCTTGATTTCGAAGAGTTTTCTTTCAATAACAAAAAATAAAATATTATTAAATATAAACCCAGATTAACTACTTTATTTGGCTGCTTTTTAAAAAAATTTAATTTTTATTTTTCTGTAAGAACTGATTTTTTCAAAATCCTCTCTAATTCGGCTCAAATGCCATTTTGAAAACATATTTTGAATATATATTCTTATTTTATTAAAAAATCAACCAATACGCACATTATATAATTCCTAAACAAAAAAAAAAAAAAAAAAAAAAAAACCTGTCAATTGAATGTGTTTGAGAGCAAAATCGAATTTAAAAATGAGTCATAAAATAACCAATTAGTTATTTGAATGCATCTACAATTTTTTAAACAAGATCACTTTGGGAAATTTTGTGAGAAGTGCCCAATTTGACAGCTTTTTTAAAAATATATACATGTCTTTATCAAAAAAATGACCAATACGGCCCATTACACAGTTCTTAAATAATAAATAACTGTCAATTGAATGCGTTTGAGAGCAAAATTGAATTTAAAAATGAGTCATAAAATAACCAATTTGTTATTTGAATACATCCTCAATTCTTTATTATAATCGCTTTGGGATTTTTTTTTTTTTTTTTTTTTTTTTTTTTTTTTTGTTTTTTGAAGTGCCTATTTTGACAGCTTTTTTAAAAAATATATTTAGCCTCTATCAAAAAATTGATGAATACGCACATTATAGAGTTTCTAAATAACAAAAAACTGTCAATTGAATGCATTTGAGAGCAGAATTGGATTTAAAAATGAGTCATAAAATAACCAATTTGTTATTTGAATACAATCCTCAATTCTTAAATCATGATAGCTTTGGGAAATTTTGTGCTGAGTGCCCATTTTGGCAGCCTTTTTTGAAATATATCCTGCCTTTATCAAAAAACTGGCCAATCCGTCTCACTATATAGTTCCTAAATAAGAGGACCTGTAAACTGGATGCGTTTGAGAACAAAATTGGATTTGAAAATGACTCAGAAAAAACGCAATTTGTCAATTTTATCTTTTATCTTTTTCCTCAATTTTTCAATCACTATTACTTCCTGGAATTCTGTTCAAAATACCCTTTTTGGCAGCCTTTTTTGAAATATATTCTGCCTTTATCAAAACACTGGTAAATATATCACATTATATAGTTTCTAAATAAGAGGATCTGCCATTTGGATGCGTTTAAAATCAAAAATGAATTTAAAAATGAGCCAGAATATAAGCAGTTTGGATTTGAGGTTTTTTCTCAAACTCCTATTTTTGTTTAATTTATTTCTGATATAAGAATTGGTTCTATGAAAAACTTGTTAATATAAAAGTTGTAGATATTATTGAGAAGATGTAAAATAAATATAATTAGATTTGATTGCTTAAGAATTGAGTAAGTTAAGGATTTTTTCTTTTTCCTACCCCCTTTTTCTTTTCATTTTTAATTTTTTTCATCGGTAAAAATTGGTCCTATCAGAAACTTGTAAATACAAAAGTTTTAGATAATGTTGATTACATTTCTAAAAAATTTAGTTGGATATGATATCTTGAGAATTGACGAAGTTATGAATTTTTTTCTCCCTAAAACCCTGTTTTTTTCGCCCCTTGAGCCCACTTTTAACTTTATCAGAAATCTGTCAAGCATAAACTTTTAGCCCATTTTTTAGAAGTAATATAAACTTTAAACGGATTCGATATCTATTTTAATTAGGAAGTTATTGCGTTTTTTCGGCTTTCACAAAACCCCTCCCTATTTCCACCCCCTTGGTCCGATTTTGCGACCGAGATTTTATGCCTCTTGATTTTATGTAAAAATTTGAAGAAAATCTGATCATAATTATGGAAGTTATCGTGTCTAGAAGAAAGTGAAATATATATATAGATAGATAGAGAGTTAGATAGATAGGTAGATAGATAGATATAAACTTTTTTACTGATGGTAGTTTTGGGGTCTAAGAGTCATGATCGGTCTAGATCTGCAAAAAATTTTCAGAAATTCCAACATGGGAGAGAATGCAATAGGTAGTATTTCATACGAAATCTACCTAAAATGAATTCGAATAAATGAAAAGTATAGTTTTCTGCCCTTGAAATTTTCGGGACGTCATGTTTAGTTCGAATTAAGCGAAGATTCTATTTTTCTGATTTCGAATTAACGAGAGCCGACTGTAATTAATTACAGTCGGTTCTCGTTAAATAGGCAAATATGGTTTTTCCGTCGGAGTTCAGAGTCTTATTTATTTTATTAAGAATTTTTTTTTTTTTTTGAATCGAAATATATTCATTTGGTATCGGAACAAATGATATGACCGGTTGTTTCATATTTCGTGTTAAACGAAACAACTGATTTGTCCGTTTGTCTCTATTCAATAACTTCCTGACCAAATGAATTGAAATTAATACATATAACCGTTTCAAAATTTTGTAAAGTCATCTCAAATTTAAACATCGTTTAAACTAGGTTTATTTTTCCTACAAAAAATACCGATATTTCATCTGGAAAAGCATTGATTAAAAATTTAATACAATGTGTGACACATAATTCTATTTGAATGCATATACTATTTCAGTACCTTTTTTTTTACTTTTAGAAACATTCAAAAATATTTTACAACATTTTTATGCACAATTGTTTTTTAATTTTTAACTAATTCATACAAAATAAATAAATAATTAAATGTAAAGTTTACTGAAAAGTTTGAGTTTAGAATACATAGATTGAAAATTTCAAGCATCTTCCAGCAAAAAAGTTATAAACAAGTGGGTAAGTGTGATCACAGTTCGCACAGAGAGTTTCGTTTAATATCTTGTTCAAAACACTTTATCATTAAATTAACAAACAAAAATTGTCAATAGAAAATCAATAATTCCTTGCATAAATGACAGCACCATTATATTTAGAAATTCGTCTCCTAGAAATTTTTCACTATCCTATTTCAAATTTTTATATTGATAGCAGAACTTTGTCAATTTCAGATTTTTTCGCCAATCGCGCCAAACAGAATAGAATACCAAATTCTTCCTCTAAACGCTACCTTGATTGCATAGATTTGTTGATTTCTGTATCAGAATCTGCAGATTTAGTAAAGGTACGCAAGTAAATAAAATTATGAATAAAAGCAAAATATTGCAAAGCTTAGCACAGATTTAAGCCAAGCTGGTCATCATAGGTAGCTAATAATTTAAATGAATAGGATTACATAATACAAAATAAATAATATTATATTAAAATAAATTAAATTAATAAATTTAAAAAATATATTTCAATTTGCGTGTCGAAATAGATGATAAATATGATGTAATATCATAAAATAAAAATAAAAAGCGTTTTTCACGTATTTTTTTAATTCATTAATTTATGTTACATACATAATAAATTTTATATCTCTTTAAGCATGCGTGTAACAAATAGAAGAATAAAAACAACAGAAAAAAATGAACTGGTGATGTGAAAAAAAATATTTTAATTAAAATAATATTCTTTTCAAAATTTTATGTTTTCTTGTGTGACAAGAGATATTCAGCTGTAAGAACACAAAAATTTAAATCTCTGGTTACATAAATTTTTGTATACGGACTGTAAAACAGACAGACGAACAGACAGAGGACAGAGACGAATAGGTTTCGTCAAATGAACGAAACCCTAAAAAGAATGTTTGATAATCATCGGGTGTGAATAAGTGTAAAGTTTCTAATTTTAAAGAAGGATTGATTAAAATTTTAGATTCAATGTACGACAAATCATTATATTAAAATACAAATATTTAAGAATATTTTTTAAGCAGCCGAAACCTTTTACAATAATGTATGTATACAAGTACACAATTTTACAAATTTTAACTGATTCATAAAAAATAACAGAATAGATAAAGAAATGCAAAATTTACTGAAAAAATTTAATGTAAAATATATACTCTCTTTTAATCCATAAAGATTCCGATTTATGGAAGGATAAGGGAACAAAACTGTTTAAATACGGTTGTAAAAACTCTTTACAAATTCTACACTGAAAAGCCATTTTTATTTGCAGTCAAACTACTATATTACATAGACCTTTTTTTTTTTTTTCAAATCTATAAACTGCATTGCAGTTATTTGTTTATTGTAAGAGCTATGTACAGAATTTTTTTTTCTTTCTTTTCTCTTTCAATTTAGAAAAAGGATCCATGACATTTTATTTGAATCTCAGTTCCTTGGAGGAGTTTTTGCGAGCTGTACTTTTCAGCAATACCTTGAAAGAACCTCAACCACTGAATGACGAATGCTTCAACAAGGGATAAAATCGGGAAAAGGAAATCAAAGTTCTTGTGCTGAAATTCCGGAGAATTCAATAGAAATCCCCTCTTTTTTGAAGAAGTAGGATATCCTCATATGTTTATTCGAGAGCTTTTTATCATTTTAAATACAGATATTTGAATACTACAGATAAGCTTTGAGATTTTCTTTTCTTTACGCAACATTATATATATTTTTTACTGTATGCATAGCAGTCAAATAGTTGATGTTAAACATGAATAGTACCATAAAATGTCAGTTTAAGATATTAGATAAAATTCATCTCCAACATATTCATCGTTGTTATTAACTATTTTTAATTCTTTCATGTGAAAAAACTGTAAAAAATAAATAAATATAATAATAATAATAATAATAATAATGATAATAATAATAATAATAATAATAATAATAATAATAATAATAATAATAATAATAATAATAAATACTTCGTTTTCATTAATACTGACATAGTCATTATCCCCCCCCCCCCAAAAAAAAAGGAAGAAAAACAACAACAATAACATTTATTGTGCTTTATTGAAAGATTTAAAAGATTACTTTTCCAAATATGTATTATTCCTATTTGAAAATTAATAATAAATAATAAATGTTAGAGTGTAAAATATATACTCACTTTTAATCCATGAAGATTGCGATTTGGGAGATGGTCACTCCGGCTCGCCATTGTTTATTTACAAGCATTGTTATGTCCCCTAATCCCTTTTAAAACTGGTCTAAATACGTCTCTTGAGACCTAGACCTCTTCTATAGTAACTAACTAACTTGGTAACCCTTATTGGCGATTCTCAACATTTTTCTGGGCAAAGAAATCTTGTGTTTATGAACATGGTAGATTTTGAATTTGGATCGGATTTGAGATTCAGATCAAAATTTTAAGTGTCTCATTAAACATGAATTTCGTAAACCGCAAAATCTTTTAATCACATAATTAGATATTAGATAAAAATGCTTTTTCAGTGCGTTGTAGTTATTTATGCTTTATAAACCGGCTAATGGAGAAGTAGAAAATTAAGTAAAATCATATGGAAAAAGTTATAAAATATGTCAAGTTATAGATTATAAAGAAAACTAGTTTTCATTGCCGTAATATATCTTAACCCTTTAGTGCATAATGTTGCCTATTGGCAACAAATTAAATTTTCTCACCTTATCATTTATTTACTGTTCTTTCTTAAGTAACTTTATACTTTACGTACTCATTATGATCCTATATTAGGTTTAATTCCTTAAGTATACCATAAGCGATGATATTTTTTTATAAATTACAAATAAAAAAATTTTTTTAAGCTTTCCATTTTCCTAGCCATAGATGGAACAAAAGCAAGCTTATCCATTTTTTCATTACTCAACCTACCTTATGGTTTAAACTGAGAAAGGTGATAACAATTTATTATACTGAAACAGTAAATAACTTATGCAAGCTAGGCAGTTATTTTCCCAATGACTATTCTAATTAAATATTGTCCCGGAAGATTATTGGTTGTACATTTAAAAATCCAAGGTCAAATGTAAAGCTAGAAATATATTATTATTATTATTATTATTATTATTATTATTTTACCTTTATTTATTTATTTCATTTTTTTAACAAGAGGGGGAGGGGTTAAGAGGAAAAGTTCTGTGTCTACAGAGTAACACAGTCAATAGTTAAAAAAGAATATTTTACAACTTCTTTTATTTGAAAATATAAAAAGGATCATACACAATATATTGAAAATAAATATCAAATATATGAAAATATCACAAATATCAAACTTCATTTTATTTTTTTAAATAAATATCGGATATTTATCATGATGCGTCAAAATATATATTCATCGACATATATCACCGAATTCAGTCTTAAAAGTACAGGAGCACTCTTTTTAGAATCCTCCCTTGAATTTTAATACTATTTTTATATGGTACCATTTCCATATGGTACCTGAAGCTGTTATATAACGCTGTGCGTTTTTACGTTTTCGGTTTTGATTGCATCTATTTAATATGAAGGTACTTTAAATTGCAAAACCGGCGACAAACCGCTTCCCGAAAATGAAAGTGTCTGAATATTAAAATTAACCGGTGAAATACAAGTATTACACGCACACAGAGGGCTTTACGCAAAAAATAAATATTAAATATTAATTATATTAATACAAAAAAATCTTTGTTAAAAGAATAATAAGACTGTAAGAACTATACAATGCAGAGTTGAGTAGTTCCAGTATACTAGAAAAGTATGAATATTTTCCTAACTTATTTATGACGAAAATAATTCGGTCATTTTTAAACAATTTTAACAGAATTTTTTTTTTTTTTTTTTTTTTTTTTTTTTTTTTTTTTAATTGTAGGATGTAGGTAGCATTGTTTATTACGAAAATACCACGTTTTATAGAAAAATGTTTTAAATATAAACTAAGTAACTTTTTTTAACATAAATGTAAGATTTTCTGCTTTTTTCACTCTTTAATCTGTTGTACAGTTAAATGTGAAATTAAACGAAACTAAAGCCAGAAAAGATATTTCTAATGAATCTATAAATAACTGGTTGTTTAAATTAGACCAAAGTTGTCCAACCTTCCACAAATCAGGGACGCATTTCAGCTCTTGGAAAATAATGAAGGGTACCACTATTTACAGGTCTCAAAACATGCAACAAAAGTATTCCACAATATTTAGTAGCGATACATACATCCAAATACATATCGCAATAGAAAACAATCGCAAAAGAAGACATAATGTCTAATGTTTTCGAAGCTTCGAGTAAAAAAGGAAAGAAAAATCAAAACAACCACCGATAAATCATAGTAAATCACGAATTTCACATTTTTCAGCGGGAAGGAGGGTGGGAAGGGAAGGCGCTCATTTTTTTTTTTTAGTAGGAGGCAGAATTTATAATCAAAGAGTCTATATGAAAAATAAAAAATCACAGACATTGTTTTTTTTTTTTTTTAAGGATGCAAATATACAATTTGATTTACTTGGAAGGCGCAAATATGTCATTACAAAAAGTACAGAAACAAAGGCAAGCATATTAGTAAACAATGTATAATTCCAAAGAGATAACCTGGAAAAGCTTTCATTGATAAAAATCATTCCGCATGATTTTACATATTTTTTAAAAAACAGAATGAGAAAAATTTCAGGTGAGAAAAATACCTGAAATTTTAAAAGTTTGTAAGAGAAAATGGCATTCCATCTTTCGTATTGTAGCCAGGCCCGTAGCTAAGGGGGCGCTATGGCTGGCTCAGCCCCCTCTAAAATATTTTAACCCCCCCCCCTGGAAACTATTCTAAGGTCACTAAATAAATTTCTGTTCCGAAAATTCAAATGAAATTTTGTACAAAATTGAATTTATTTTTGAGACCCTTTCACACTTTTGCAGAAATACTAAATTGTACCTAAAATAAATGTTTAAACACTCTCTCATCTTATTTGTACACATGAAAACAATATGATGTTTAATTTTGCTCCAAGTTATGCACTCAAAAATTTCACCATCCTGTACTTTTCTAAGCATAAAATGAAATTATTACTAAAGTTTAATAAGAAGCATAGTATCTACAGTGTAAATATGCACTAATTTATCTTTCTGCATCAGAGAGAGAGAAAAAAGAATTATGAGCCCCCCCCCCCCCCCCTACTATTCATTTCTAGCTACGGCTCTGATTGTAGCATAGATATGGGCCAGAGTAGCAACTGGACAACTTCAGCCAGAGTAGCTAAATTTTCCTATTTTCCACCGCCATGATTTCCTTAACATTTTTTTTTTTTTTTTTTTTTTTTTTTTTTTTTTTTATAAAGAATAACTGTAAATTAATGAAGAAAGATTTACACCGGATCAATTTTTTAAAGTCATTTTTCGTTTTTGAGGCATAAAATAAACTCACAGAGAATTTGAAGATATCTCTCAAGCAAATAACAAAGATTTTTAATAAAGCTTCCTTTAATTTGGAATTTTATTCTTAAAGTGTTAGTAATAGGAAACTTTCAAAAGGGTGCCAAAAAATTTTCAGAGGGCGCAATGGCCTCCTCGGGCGTCGCATTGGACTGTCCTGAATTAGACAGTTTATCTTTTAATGACCGATCTAACAGGGTTCCGTATATATATATATATACATAGCATAATATATACCATAATGTATATCCAACTTTTATTTTCAAAATATCAAGAAGTTTGATATTTTTGATAGAATTTAATTTATATTCAAAATATTCTGTCTAATACTCTTTTTACTTTTAATCAAAACAAATGTTTTTTTTTATCATTATTAATTGTGTCATTCTGTAGATAAAAAGCTTTTGCTACGGAAATGGTTTTTACCCCCCCCCCCCCCCAACCAACAAAAAAAAGTAACGTTTTACTTCTGAAGCTGAATTCTTAAATGTAGAATCAATAATAATGTGGGTATGCAATATTTACTTAGAAAAGGTATTGAAAGATGAACTGTCTAATTATATAAGTTATTTAAATATTCATTGGAAATAATCTTTACTGGTTTCAGTTTTGTTCAATTTAAATTGCACAACAAATTAAAAAATGAAAAAAAAACACGCATACATTTTGTTTTGATGTTTTTCAATTTGTATTTCAAATTTTGTTGCATAAAATGTAACATTTTCTTAAAACTTCATACTAAATCCTAAAGTTTTATTTTTTAGTTTTCAACTAATTTTCTGACATAAGTTTAAAAAAAAGGCGCTTAGAAGATTGCTTTGTTAAGTTTTCATGCTAAATTTATTTATTTATTTTTTAGTTTACAATTTAAATTAAGTCTGAAAATATTTAAAAAGTTTAATAAGTTTACTACTTTTAAACTATAAAATATGTACCAAAAAAATCGGATATATTTTTATATTTTTGAAAATATATTTACGAAACCTGAAATTAATATTGCTATCACAAAATTATAGGTTCTCTATTGAAAAATTCAGTTTCAATCATGTAAAAAAAAGAAAGAAAAACTTTCTTAAGCTATAAAAGCATTTCCAGAATTAAAAATATTCTTTGTCCACTGAATGACACAGTCAATAACAATTGAAAAATATAATTACACATATTTTGACTGGAAATATTTAATTTATTTGTCTCTAAATTTCATGGTATATCCTGGGAGGTCATTTGATTTTTCAGAATATCGTGAGTATTAAATGCATTTACGAATGAACGTTATACTTCATAAACGTAAGAGAAATTGGCGATTTTATTTTTAGATCAAAAAAGAAAAAATCACTATAATATTAAAAAGATTTTAGTATTTTGTTATGATTTAAATCTTTTATTTTTAAAACTTTTCAAACATATATTAGAGTTAAAATTCTAATTTTTTTTCCCCTGTAAAATAACATATTCCACGAAACATACGAAGAGATTTTCTCCGAGATATTAAATTTTCAAATTTCATTATAATATATACAGATATTTGTGATTTACAACAAAATAATTTATCTTTCTTTGCAATTTCGTATTTAAAAGTATAATATGATGAAAATTTTCAGAAGTTCTAAAATAAAAAAAACCCTCTAATTTATACACCATTTCTTTTAATTTTACTTTTGATCCTGCCAATTTTATCGTTAACATTGAGGGTAATTTCATTCCATTAAAAATAATGTAGAAATCCCAGACTAAATGTAGCTTATCATCTTTATTTAACTGGTACTTTTTAAAGTTAATATATATATATATATATATATATATATATATATATATATATATATATATATATATATATATACAGGGTGATTATAATTAAAGTCCGAGTTTCAAAACGCTCTAAAAAGCGAACCACTCGTTAGAATGGCGTCAAATTTTAACAGCGTATTATTGAAGAAGGGGGAAAGAACATGAACCAAAAAAAAGTTCCAAATTTGAGTGACAGATGGCGCTGTAAGCGTCAGTATATGTAAATTAAAATATCTGGCATGTGCACCACAATTTCAGGTGTTATAAAAGCGTTGGGTAAACGGCGTTTCCTCATTTCGCTTTATTACAAGAACAGTGATTCTGCACTAGTAGCTCTGCAGAAGTTCAGGACTCTCAAGGGTACGAAAAAAGGCGCTGGACCGATGACTGTCAGAGGTCTGGTGAAAATGATGCAAAAATTCGAAAATACAGGTTCGTTTGATGTGCAGTCTGGTAGAGAAAGGAAAAGATGTGATTCGGCGGTAGTTGAAGAAGTGGCCACAGCAGTTCAGGAAGAGTCTAGCGGTGGTGAGCAACCATGCAGTGCACAGAGAATTGCCCGAACATTGAACAGGCCTGTGAGCACGGTACATAACATTCTACGAAACATCCTGCAATGCTATCCGTATAAAATTTGCCATGTGCAGGAGTTGTTCCCTTCTGACCTGCCAGCAAGAGAGGGTTTTGCTTTGGAATTTCTCGCTCGCATGGAAGTTGACAATGATTGGCCGTGGAAAGTTCTGTGGACAGACGAAGCCCATTTCCACCTGACGGGATATGTCAATATACAGAATTGCCGAATATGGGCAACAGAAAATCCACTCGCAGCGAACCCAATACCACTTCATCCTGCAAAGGTCGCTGTGTGGTGCGGATTTACGGCATCATTTATCATAGGGCCGTATTTTTTCGAGGAGACGGGTGCTTTAGGTCCTGTTACCGGTACCGTCAATGGTCAACGCTATGAGTCTCTTTTGCGTAATAATGTCATTCCAGCTCTCCAACAGCGTGAATGTCAGGATAGTATCATTTTTATGCAAGATGGCGCTCCTCGGCACATTGCAAATCGAGTGAAACAGTTGTTGAGGCGGCATTTCGGAAATGCTAGAATTATCAGTCGTCATTTCCCTACAGCCTGGCCGGCCCGATCACCTGATCTTAATCCGTGTGATTTCTGGCTGTAGGGTTATCTGAAAGATATTGTGTTCAGTACTCCGATTGCCAACGTAGCTGAATTAAAGACACGCATTGCGCAACACATTCTGAACTTGACCCCGGATACACTTCGATCGGTTGTGGAACATGCTGTTTCCCGATTTAATCTTGTTGCACACGGCGGTGGACAGCATATTGTACATGTTTTGCTCCAGTCTCGCCAAACTTAAAAGCAGATTGGATGGATGCTTTTTATGCGGTTTTTGGTCTCAGGACAATTAAAAGCCGGTTAGATGTATGCTTTTTATGCGGTTTTTGGCCTCAGGACAATTAAAAACCGATTGGAGGGATGTTTTTTATGCGGTTTTTGGCCTCAGGACAATTGAAAACCGATTTTTCCCATCCGATGTGGTACGACCTTGCCGTGGTGGACGGGCTTACGTAACTAACAGTATCACACGCGTACAGTCATGCACACTGAACAATACAGTTGGTTTATATCGTGTAACTTACGCCTTAGCCGTTGTTTTACGATTTGTCCTTTGTAGTCCAAATTCTGACGCTTACAGCGCCATCTGTCGCAAAAATTTGGAACTTTTTTTTTGGTTCATGGTCTTTCCCCCTTCTTCAATAATACGCTGTTAAATTTTGACGTCATTCTAACGAGTGGTTCGTTTTTTAGAGCGTTTTGAAACTCGGACTTTAATTATAATCACCCTGTATATACAGGGTGTTTCGCTACCAGACCGACAAACTTTGAGGGGTGATAGTAGACATGAAGACAAACATTATTAAATAGGAAACCATGGAACGCTAGGGGCCATTAAAGTTTAAGGTCCAAAAATTCAAACGATGATAAAAAACGGAAAAAGGGTGGATTCGTTTGCAGTTTTCGCTAAAATCATTCTTTATATCACGTTTTGTTTGTAAAACATTTCTAAAGGTTACGTTCAAAAATTGTCAATAGAGGGCGCTTTAGACTTTAGAGTAACAAACAACTAATTTTTACCCTTATTTTGTGCATGGGGTTGAATTTATTCTGAAGTTTAGATTTTAACTTAAATTTTAAGACCAAAATCGGAAACATTGTTATCGGGTGAATAGCGAAAATTGAACTGTGAAAAGAGGAGGGGATTTTGAACGATCATAAACATTTCACAAACTAATCGATTTTATTGCGGTTTGCGTGTAGGTCATTCCCATGCTAATTATTTTATTCAAAATGACATACAGCATTGGTGTCCCCATTTTTTGTTAGAGGGCGTATCCGACACATCTCCGAAATTTCAATGGCATTACTCCTGGGTGTTTTACTACCAGACCAACATACTTCCAGGAAGTGTTAGGGATGCAAAGACGACTCGGAATCATAATATAATGTAATGTCAAAAATATCTTTTTTACGAGTTAGGGTTAAAAGAAGCAGAGAAAAAAGCCACTTGATATATCGTCGCACCTACTTCATTATATCAATTACTTTTTGTTACCTACCTTTATTTTATTACTGTATAATTGTTCTGTATTTTTTACAATAAACATTGCTGGGTGGGGCTAGTTGAGCTCAAACCAACTGGTAGCCCCCACCAATACCTGGCTCAATCTGAATATGAATCTGTATGGACTTCTTCTGCTGGAATCAAATGAAAAGTTGAATGTAAGAGAATCCTGTACTGCCAGTGGAGGACCTGTCAGCTCGAATTTCTGTAGCGGCCAGAAAGCTATCCGAGATGCCAGGAATTTTTCAAAGAGTAAGGAATTGCATGCAACGCTGCTGTCAAGCATGACTGACTAGTTCTGGTCGTAATTTCGGATACCTTTTGTAGTAAAACTTTAATCTAAATTGCTTTCTGCCACATTAACGTGTTGCTGTTTCTCAACCTGTTTCTGTTGCTTTTTTCTCTGCTTCTTTTAACCACAGCTCGCTAAAAAGGCATTTTCAATGTGACATTCCTATGGGATTCCGAGTCGCTTTGCATCCCTAACACTTCCTGGAAGTATGTTGGTCTGGTAGTAAAACACCCAGGAGTAATGCCATTGAAATGTCGGAGATGTGTCGGAAGCGCCCCCTATCAAAAAATGGATACACAAGAGCTGTAAGTCATTTGGAATAAAATAATTACCAAGGGAATGAACTACACGCAAACCGCAACAAAATCCATTAGTTTGTATAATGTTTATGAATATTTAAAATTCACCCCTCTATTCATAGTTAAATTTTTGCCAGTTACCCGATCTTAATGTTTCCGATTTCGGGATTAAAATTTAAATAAAATTCTAAACTTTAAAATAATTTCAACCCCATGCACAAGGTAAAAAGTAGTTGTTCGTTACTCTAAAGTCTAAAGCGCCCCCTATCGACAATTTTTGAACGTAACCTTTAAAAAAATTTACAAACAAAACGTGATATAAAGAATGATTTTAGCGAAAACTGCAAACGAATCCACCCTTTTTTCCGTTTTTTATCATCGTTTGAATTTTTGGACTTTAAACTTTAATGGCCTCTAGCTCCTACAGAAGGCGTTTGCGTCCCATGGTTTCCTATTTAATAATGAGTTCCTATTGATTTCCTAATGATTTCCTATTTAATAATGATAGTTGTTGGTTACTCTAAAATTTAAAGCGCCCTGTAACGATATATTTTTTAATTAATCTTTAAAAAAATTTTTCAAGGAAATGTTGACATAAAGAATAGTTTTAGCGAAAACGGCAAACGAATCGACCAATTTTTCCGTTTTTTATAATCATTTGAAACTTGAACCTCCCCATCCCCATTGAACACAGTTCAGTTTGCACTACTTAACCACTCCCAACGATTCAGATTTTCATCTCAAAATTTAAGTTTATGTCTAAGCTTCTAAAAAAAATTTATGAGATGCAAAAAATAACGGTAAAAAGTAGTTGTACGCTACTTCAAAGTCTAAAGCGCCCTCTATCGGCATTTTTTTTAATTTTATCTTTATAATTTATTTCCACGATAATACTGACATAAAGAATAACTTTAGAGAAAATCGCAAATCAATTGACCAATTTTTCCGTTTTTTATAATCATTTGAAATTTGAACCTCCCCCCACAGTTCAGTTTGCTCTACTTAACCACTCCCAACGATTTAGATTTTGAGCTCAAAATTTAAATTTATTTCTAAGCTTCTAAAAAAAATTAATGAGATGCAAAAAATAACAGTAAAAAATAGTTGTTCGTTACTCCAAAGTCTAAAGCTATTGGCATTTTTTGAAATTTATAATTTATTTTCAAGACAATACTGACATAAAGAATAGTTTTAGTGAAAACCGCAAACGAATCGACGAATTTTTCTGTTTTTTATAAGCATTTGAATTTTTGGACCCTAAACTTTAATGGCGCCTATCTCCATCGGAAGACGTTTGGGACCCTAAGTTTCCTTGTTAATATTATTTGTCTTGATGTGTACTATCACCCCTTAAAGTTTGTACCATGAATTTAGAAACCCCCGTATATATTTCATGGGGGAACATTTTTCTAAAATAAAAGTACTTGACAAGTACAATTTTGTTTTAAACAATAAGATATTGGATTGTACGAAAATTATTTAAATCCTCTTAAAGTTTAATGAGTGATGTTAAATGTGCATTCTAAATTTATACTCAGATTAAGTTAGAGCTAGTTTATAGCAATTATTTTGAAAATTTTCAGTGTTTGAAGAGATACGAATCGCGCTCCATTTTGTACAGAATAAACTGCTTAAAAAAAGTGGATTGTTTTAGCATCGTGACACCAATTTCAATATCATAATAATAATAATTATTATTATTATTTGTTTGTTTGCAATAAATTCTTTTTCTCATGCATAATAGTTTTTTTGCAATTTCGTTTTTATGCATAGATGAAATATATTTAAGTTTAAAGTTTTAGTTTTCACAAAGAAAAAAAAAAAGAAAAGTTTTTCTGTTTAATTGCATGCAAAACTTTTAATATTTAAATGTTTACAAAATATATTAATTTTTTCGAGTGATTTTTGTTTTATTGGAAAATTTTTCACACTCCTTTAAAGAAAAAGTCGCCAAATAGTAAGATAAAGTAGCAAAATGTAGGTAAGATTTTTCCTTGGATAACTTATACTTCTCACCCCTTTTTTAATCCTTACACAAAAGAGGTAGAAGAAATCCTTATCTACCTTTACTTTTCAATCTTTAAGATGAGTCCTATTCATTATAACTAAATGGTCGGATCCAGGAGCCGGAGTGACATGCAACCGTAAAACTATGTACAGATTTTTTTCCTTCTCTTTTCAATCTAGAAAACGGATCCATGACATTTTATTTGAATCTCAGTTCCCTGAAGGACTTTTGAAAGCTGTACTTTTCAGCAATACCTTCAAAGCACCTCAACTGCTGAATTACGATTGCTTCGACAAGGGATAAAATCGGAAAGAGAAAACCAAAGTTCTTGTGCTGAAATTCCGGAGAATTCAATAAAAATCTCTTTTTTTTTTCTTTCAAGAAGTAGTATATCCTCAGATGTTTATTCCACAGCTTTTTATCATTTTAAATAAATATATTTGAATACTACAGATAAGCTTTCAGATTTTTCTTTTCTTTACGCAACATTTTATTTATGAAGACAAAAAACTTTTTTAAAACACCATAAAATAAATTAATTGCTCAAGGCCTTTCGAAAGAACTTAGTATTTCTTCATCAGGCGCAAAATAAGGCGTGCGTCAACTATGAACGTAGCGGCACGAACGAAGTGAAAAGGAGGGAAAGGGAGCAAGCTGAAGGAACAGTCAATGGGAAAGTAGAAGGCAACAGCCAATCACGGAAGAGCAGAAACGAACAATGGATACAATGAAGACAGGAAAGGAAAATGGTAGCAAAGATTATTACTAGAAACATTTTTTAATACTAATTATTATTATTATTTTATTATTATTATTATTTTATGTGTGTGTGTGTATTTACTTGTAATATAATCTGCTCTTTTATTTATTACTTTTTACTTACTTTTAGCTTTTCCCCTTTGCTACCATTTTCCTTCCCTTCCTTCATTGTATCGATCTTCGGTGATTGGCTGTTGCCTTCTACTTTCCCATTGGCTGTTCCTTCAGCTTGCTCCCTTTCCCGCCTTTTCACTTCAGTCGTGCCGCTACATTCATAGTAGACGCATGTCTTTTTTTGAGCCTGATAAAGAAAGACTAAGTTCTTTCGAAAGGCCTTGCACAATTAATTTATTTTATGGTGTTTTAAAGAAGTTTTTTTGTCTTCAATTATATAACACCAGTTTTCAACTTATTCCTGGAATTGTGCTTATTATGACATCTCAATCGCCCACCCCTTTCCCCACTTTAGTTGTAAGTAATTTTTGTCTTAATTCTTTATCTTAGTAACATATTTATTTGCTTTTTATTTATGTATTTATTTATGTACTTATTTATTTATTTTTTATCTATTTATTTTTATTTTACATTTCCCTTTTTGTATTATTTTTATTTCAGTTTTTTATACTTGCGTATTTTTCATTTTCGTGCAGCTATTATGTATACTGCTCAATTCTCCCTGTTTACTAAACTTAGACAAAAACCTATAAAGTTCCTTAATCACTTAAATTTTCTTCAAAATTGTAAGAAAAATAATGCTATCCCCAATTCTATTCAACTTAAGTTGCGTACTCAACTATCCCAAGTATTCAACTCATGTACTATACTCAAGTATTCAACTTAACAACGTTCTGTCAATAGTTCATTTAGAATTTCAAAGGCTATGATTCGTTCACATTTTATTGTTTTGAGAGCCTGCATTCAGGATGTTCGGCATACTCTCTCCAAAATTGAAGAAAAACTTTATGAACTTCATTTATTTCTCAGTAAAAATCTTGATAATTTCTGTGATATTGAAAATAAATGTTGGCCTTCTCTGCTTATTTTCAACAAAACTGCTCATTAAAAAAAAAAAAAAAAATAATAATAATAATAATAATAATAATAATAATAAAAAGTTTCTTTATTGTGCAATAAGAATTCAAAGTCTCAATTTTTGAATAAGGATCTTTCAAATGAGAACGGTATTGTTAATCTCTCTTCTCATATCTTAACTCCTGAGCAAAAATGCATTTTGGATCTTGGTTTAAATTTTTCTCAGTCTTGCAAACCTTCTCTCGCCAAATTGATTGCTCCTATTGAGTCTTCCTTTAAACACAATAAAGTTACTCCTTTTCAAAAAGAAACTCTTCGCCACATCCTTGCTGATACTATTTCTGCTAATGATTCAAAATATAAACCTAATATCTCACGTTCTCAGCATATTGCTCAGAATGAGTTTAAGTCCAATGATAATCTTATTATTACCAAAGCTGATAAGGGGGGGTCAAATTATTCTTATGGATAAAAATAATTATTCTGATAAAGTTCATGCTCTCTTATCTGAAGGTCCTTATATTGAAGTTAAAAAAGATCCTATTAATTCGCATCTTTCCACTCTCACAAAAGCTGTTAAAAATTATGTTGTTCTAAATGACAACACTCAACGTTGTGTTATTCCTTCTGCACCCATTTGCGCTCGTTTTTATGATTTACCTAAAGTTCACAGAACTAATATTCCCTTAAGACAATTTGTCTTTAATATTGGTACTGTTACTTATCCTCTTGCTAAATTTCTAACATCCATTTTTCTCCTTTTTGCAGTTCTAATTCTCATAACGTAAAAAAATTCTTATGAATTCGCTAGTAAATTAAAAAGTATTAACCCATCAAATTGTTCAATGCTTTCTCTTGATGTCAAATCTTTATTTACTTAAGTCCCGACTGAGGGTGCTCTTCATTGCTTAGAAAAAAAATACGTGAATTTCATTTCTCTGATATTGAAGTCAAAGACTTTGTTAATTTAACTAAAATTTGCTTAACCCTAACTACTTTTCAATTTGATAATATGTTTTTCAAACAGTCAGAGAGCTTAAGTATGGGTAAACCTTTATCTCCCATTCTTTGTGATATTTATATGCATTATTTTGAGGAAAAATTATTAAATCTGATTAATTTTAAATGTTGGATACGTTACGTTGACGATAAATTTTTCTTAATCGATAATCTTTTTGATACTTTATCATTCTTCAAATCGTCAATTCTATTGACCCACATATTCAGTTTACTTTTGAGTTAGGAAATTGAAATAAACTTCCTTTCCTTGATGTTTTAGTTACCAAATGTGATTCCTCTTTTTAAACTTGTGTTTATAGAAAACCTTTTTCTGTCTCTAATCCACCCCATGCTAGCTCAAATCATCCTGTCAACCAAAAGATCGGTGTTTTTTACACATATGTTTATCGTGCTCTCAAAATTTGTTCCGACTTTGCATCTCTTAAGAATGAACTGAATTACTTAAAATCTGTTGCTGCCAAAAGATGTTTCAATTCTTCTATCATCAATACTGCCGTGAACAAATTCAATAGACCGTCTAATAAATCCACTCTTTCTAATTCCGTTAAAAGTAAACGTGATAACTTGGTTGTCCTCCACTTTTATCTACCTTTATGTTTTAAATTAGCTAAAGTTTTAAGACGATTCAATTTTAATGTTATTTTTAAACCTGTCAATAAATTTAAATTTCCTTCCATGAAATCCCCTGTCCCTGATCTCCAAAAATGGGGAATTTATAATGTTCCTTGTAATGGCTGTGATTTATCTTATATTGGTCAAATTAAAAGAAATCTAAAAAAAAACGCCTTAAAGAACACTCTCGTTATGTCAATAATAAAGAAATTTCTAAATCTTCAGTTGCTAAGCACTCTTGAGTCCGGCCATAGTTTCAATTTTGAAGCTGCTAAAATGATCTTTAATGCCAATAGTACCTTCGAGTTAGATTTTCTTGAAAATTTAGCTATTTATCTTAATCGCGAAGTTATTGTTAATGATAAATCCGATTCTAAAAGGCTCTCCATAGCTTGGAAAAACCTTTTCAGCACTGCCTTATAATCATTTACTTATTTTTATTTTATTTATTTATTATTCATAATAAAATAAGAAGAGAATGTTTGATTATATTCGGGTGTGGATATCGAAATAAAGTTTCTAATTTAAAGAACATGGTTTGTGTGGTGTCTAGAATTTCTAGACTGAGAAATTAATTAGTACCAGTATTTTGTTACAGAAAATTTCTACTTTTATAAGGTGAAAGTTTGCTCGTTTAAATTAGATTTGTTTTTGTTTAAAAAAAATGCTGATATTTCACCTGGAAAAGCATTGATAAAGATTTAATGCTGAGTACGGCAAGTGATTCTATTTAAATATATATGCTATTTAATGATTTTTTTCTTATAGAAACAATCCAAAACGTTTTACAATATTTTATACACACAACTATACAATTTTATAAATTTTAACTGATTTATGTAAATTAAATAAATAGATAAATAAATGCAGAGTTTACAGAAAAGTTTGAATGTAAAATATACACTATTTTTTAATCCATAAGGATTGCAATTCATAGAAGCATAAAGGAACAAAACTGTTTAAATACGGTCGTATAAACTCTTTACAAATCCACATTGAAAAGCCATTTTTATTTGCAATCAAAGTACTATACTAAGCAGATTTTTTTTTTTTTTTTTTTTTTTGGGGGGGGGGGGATCTATAAACTGCATTGCAATTATTTGTTTATTGTAGGAGCCATGTACAGAATAATTTTTCTTCATTTTCTCTTTCAATTTAGAAAAAGGATCCATGACATTTTATTTGAATCTCAGTTCCTTGGAGGAGTTTTTGCGAGCTGCACTTTTCAGCAATACCTTGAAAGAACCTCAATCACTGAATTATGAATGCTTCGACAACGGATAAAATCGGGAAAAGGAAACCAAAGTTCTTGTCCTGAAATTCTGGAGAGTTCAATAGAAATCTCCTTTTATGAAGAAGTATCATATCCTCAGATGTCTATTCGAGAGCTTTTTATCATTTTAAATACAGATATTTCAATACTATAGATAAGATTTGAGATTTTCTTTTCTTTACACAGCATTTTATTTATTTTTGCATTGTAAGCGTAATAGTCAAGTAGTTGATGATAAACATGAATAGTACCATAAAATGTCACTTTAAGTTAAGATAAAATACATCTGCAACATATTCATCTTTATTATTAAATATGTTATATGAAAAATCTTAATAGAGGTTTATAAAATAGATATAGACTAGTCATTATCGCCCCTCCCATAAAAAAACAAATAACAACAATAAAATCTATTAGTGTGCTTTATTTAAAATATTAGTTTTACAAATATGCATTATTCCTATTTGTAAAAGTAATAGCAAATATGAAAAAAAAAACATAATTTTATCTAATGACTTAAAGAGACATTTTATGGTACTATATATATACAGGGTGGTTATAACTAATGTTACCCTGTTTGGACCTACGTAGAGTCCGCCCTGATTGACCGATATCGATGAAACTTGGAATATAGGTTATATGGACCATGGGGAAACGAAATCTGCAATAAAAAAACTAGTTCAAATTTCGACCACCAGGTGAAAAAAAGGCTTTAAGTGCTTTAAGACCATAAATCTCAAACTGGAAGCAGTAATCTTTTTTTTATTTACAGGACTTGTTCAATGTGCATTTCATTTGCATCAAGCACATGTTAAAAACGCGAAGGGTTTCTCGATCAATTGCAGGCACATGACGTGTCATGCTTGCTTTTAAATCAGATAATGTCCGTATGCTTCCTCCATACTCACGATCTTTCAGAAATCCCCACAACCAGAAGTCACAGGGATTCAAGTCCGGGGAGCGAGGAAGCCAGGTTGTCGGTTTCCTTTGTCGCACACGAAGTAATGCTGTCACTGCTCGGGCTATATGAGGGGGGGGGGGGTTCACCATCCTGCATGAATACGATAGTCTCTAAATACTCCAGCTCTTGTAAAGATGGAATGACCTGCTGCTGAAGGAGATTGCAATAACGGGTACCCGTAATGGAACACCTTTTAGGACCCTGAGAAGTGTTATTCTAAAAAAAATAGGGACCAAGAATAAAATCAGCCATAAATCCGCAGCAAACAGTTACGTAAGCAGGATGTAAAGACTGTTTATATGGAGAACATTAGGACTTGCAGTACCCCATACGCGGCAGTTATGAGTATTCACTGCTCCATCTAGGGTAAAATGCGCCTCGTCCGACCATAAAATATTCCACGGCCATGCATTATCAACGGCTATTCTAGCCAAAAACAACCTCGCAAATTGAGTTCGTGCGTTCGAGTCTGCAGGTTTCAGCGCTTGCACAACGTGAATCTTGTATGGATACCACTTTATAATGGATCGTAGAACCTTCCGTACTGTGGACCAAGGAAGAGACAAATCACGTGACACAGCTCGAGCACTTGTCGAAGAATATTGGGAATGCCCGATGCTCTTTCGACCACAGCAAGAGAACTTCTTCGGCAGTTTCATTTGAAATTCTTTTCTTCTTTGAAATCTTTTTCTTCCTTGATGCTCACCAAACTCCCCATTCTTTTCAAATATAGACATCATCTTTTTCAAGGCTTGTCTCGTCATTGGTTCTTTTCGTAAGCCTTTCAAGCGTCGGTATTCTCGCAGTGCAATTGAAAAATTACTGCCATTCTGATAAACCAATTTTACCAGTAACGCTCGTTCCTTCTTTTCTAACGGCATGATGCAGAATGAATGTATGGCAGAGAGTACTGGCTTTTTAAAACGCTCCAAATTTTCATAAAGTCCTTTCTCGCAGGTGAAAACCGCCATCTATCGGTCGAAAATTGAAAGATTTCTGTTTCCAGTTTGAGATTTATAATTTTAAAGCGCCTTTTTTTCACCTGGTGGTGTAAATTCGAACAATTTTTTTATTGCAGATTTCGTTTCCCCATGGTCCATATAACTTATATTCCAAGTTTCAGCGATATCGGTCAATCAGGGCGAACTCTACGTAGGTCCAAACAGGGTAACTTTAATTATAACCTCCCTGTATATATTTAAATCCGGAAAGATCGCAATTTATGGAAGGATAAAGGAACAAAACTGTTTAAATACGGTCGAATAAATTCTTTGTAATTCAACATTGAAAAGCCATTTTTATTTGCAGTCAAATATTAGTAGACCTTTATTTAAAAAAATCTATAAACTGCATTGCAGTTTTTTGTTTATTGAAAGAGCTAGAGAATCTTTTTTTTTCCTTCTCTTTTTCAATTTAGAAAAAGGATCCATGACATTTTATTTGAATCTCAGTTCCTTTGATGAGTTCTGGGAGTGTGCTTTTCAGCAATACCTTGAAAGAACCTCAACCACTGAATTAAAAATACTTCGACAAGGGATAAAATCGGGATAAGGAAACCAAAGTTCTTGTCCTGAAATTCCAGAGAGTTCAATAGAAATCTCCTTTTTTTTCGAAGAAGTAGGATATCTTCAGATATTTATTCGAGAGCTTTTTATCATTTTATATTACAGATATTTGAATACTACAGATAAGCTTTGGGATTTTCTTTTCTTTACGTAACATTTTATTTTATTTTATTTTATTTTTCTATAAGCATAATATTCAGTTAGTTGATATTAAATATGAAGAGTACCATAAAATGTCACTTTAAGTTCTTAGATAAGTTATTAGTCATAATCCCCCAAAAATTAAGAAAAACAACAGCAATAAAATCTATTAGTGTGCTTCACTGAAACATTTGAAAGTTTACTTTTACAAATATGTATTATTTTGAAGAAATCTGTAATTCTTTGTTAAATGCGCTTTATTCACTGACTACAAAATATATTTCATTGCATTTACGTTTCATTGCTTAATTAAACGTTTCAAACAAATTTTAAATGAAATGTTAGTTTTGGAATTTTCGGTACTGTAAATTTTTAAACTTCTAAACACCACACATTTTCAATTTTTACACCGTCGTATAGAGAAAAAATGTACTTTTAAATGTAATTTGTTTTAAAGCTGTATCTCAATTTGTTACGAAGTTTTTTTTAAGTTTTTTTAATACTTTTTTGTCATCGCGGCAACAGAAGTATTTCATTTCTGGACTTTAAACATGAACCAATCAGAAAACGAATAATAAAAAAAAAAAACAGAAGTATTCCATTTTTGGACATTAAACATGGATCAATAAAAAAAAACGAATAAAATAAAAATAAAAGTTGCGGAATTCAAAAAATAAAAAGATCCAGATATACTTTAGATTTCCCATTTGATAACCGAGGACAACAACTATTTACCAAATAGTTAAAAAAAAAAGACATTTTCAACCACGACTCAAAAAATCTAGAACTCTGTATTGGTTCAATCAAGATTTTTATTTAGAGCAACCAAATTAATCTCTTTCCAGTATTTAATTAGAATATACAGAGTGTTTCGCTACCAGACCGACAAACTTTGAGGGGTGATAGTACACATGAAGACAAACATTATTAAATGGGAAACCATGGGGCGCAGACGTCTTCCGTGGGAGCCAGGGGCCAATAAAGTTTAAGGTCCAAAACTTCAAACGATTATAAAAAACGGAAAAAAGGATGAATTCGTTTGCGGTTTTCGCTAAAATCATTCTTTATGTCACGTTTTGTTTGTAAAAATATTTTTAAAGGTTACGTTCAAAAATTGTCGATAGAGGGCGCTTTAGACTTTAGAGGAACAAACAACTACTTTTTATCCTTATTTTGTGAACGGGGTTGAAATTATTCTAAAGTTTAACTTAACTTTTTAACTTAAATTTTGGAAACATTGTTATCGGGTAACTAGCGAAAATTGAACTATGTGAACAGAGGAGGGGATTTTGAACGCTTATAAACATTTGACAAACTAATCGATTTTATTGCGGTTTGCGTGTAGATCATTACTATGGTAATTATTTTATTCAAAATGACATACAGCATTGGTGTCCTCATTTTTTGTTAAAGGGCGCTTCCGACACATCTCTGAAATTTCGATGGCATTACTCCTGGGTGTTTTACTACCAGACCAACATACTTCCAGGAGGTGTTAGGGATGCAAAGACGACTCGGAATCATAATATAATGTAATGTCAAAAATATCTTTTTTACGAGTTAGGGTTAAAAGAAGCAGAGAAAAAAGCCACTTGATATTTCTACAACACGTTCTGTCGGAACTTCTGGTAAAAGCACATGTTCCTCTTTCGTTGCGCCACTCTGTAGCACGATGGGGCTCCTCCACATTTTACCAGTGATGTTCGCAGACACCTCAATGTGGACAGCGGTGGATAGGTAGTGGTGGCCCGGTTCGTTGGCCTGCCAGATCGTCGCACCTACTTCATTATATAAATTACTTTTTGTTACCTACCTTTATTTTATTACTGTATAATTGTTCTGTATTTTTTTAAATAAACATTGCTGGGTGGGGTTAGTTGAGTTCAAACCAATTAGTAACCCCCCTGACCACCACATGGTTCAATCTGAATCTGAATCTGTATGGACTTCTTCTGCTGGGAACAAATGAAAAGTTGAATGTATGAGACTCCTGTACCGTCAGTAGAAGACCTGTCAGATGGAGTTTCTGTAGCTGCCAGAAAGCTAATCGGGATGCCAGGAATCTTTCAAATTGTAAGGAATTGCATGTGACGCTACTGTCAAGCATGCCCGATTACTTCTGCTCGTAATTTCGGATTCCTTTTGTAGTATAACCTTTAACTAAATTGCTTTCTGCCACATTAACGTACTGCTGTTTCACTACCTGTTTCTGTTGCTTTTTTCTCTGCTTCTTTTAATCACAGCTCGCTAAAAAGACATTTTCAATGTTACATTCTTATGTGATTCCGAGTCACTTTGTATCCCTAACACTTCCTGGAAGTATGTTGGTCTGGTAGTAAAACACACAGGGGTAACGCTACTAAAAATGTCAGAGATGTGTCGGAAGCGCCCTCTATCAAAAAATGGATACACAAGTGTTGTAAGTCATTTGGAATAAAATAACTACCAAGGGAATGAACAACACGCAAACCGCAACAAAATCGATCACTTTGTATAATGTTTATGAATGTTTAAAATCTGCCCCTCTGTTCACAGTTAAATTTTCGTCAGTTACCCGATCCCAATGTTTCCTATTTTGGGATTAAAATTTAAGTTAAAGTCTAAACTTTAAAATAATTTCAATCCCATGCACAAAATAACGTTAAAAAGTAGTTGTTCGTTACTCTAAAGTCTAAAGCGCCCTCTATCGACAATTTTTGAATGTAACCTTTATAATTTGTTTTTTTTAAATGGTGTTATAAAGAATGATTTTAGTGAAAATCGCAAACGAATCGACCTTTTTTCCTGTTTTTTATCATCGTTTGAATGTTGGACCTTAAACTTTAATGGTCTCTAGCTCCTACAGAAGACGTTTGCGCCCCATGGTTTCCTATTTAATAATGTTTGTCTTCATGTCTACTATCACCCCTCAGAGTTGATCGGTCTGGTAGCGAAACACCCTGTACATAGTTTTGTATAGAGAGTGTATTAGTACATTTGTTAAATACTTTAAGAAGAGATATAGTATATCTAGAGATCGAGAAATGGCTAAGCAATGCATTGTGGGAAACGTTTTCCTGGCGCGATAGTGATGAGACGCAGGAGTCGCATTTTACAGGGAAATTTTTACTGTTCCAACCAGAACATTTAATCAGTAAACTTTATGATTTACTCTTCTAATTTAATCTTATTCAATAATCTTTATAATTTTATTTCAAATATGCTATAGAAAGGTACGGTGAAGATATTATTCTCAAAGTAGTGGTAGGACAAGAAAAGAATAAAACACAAAAAAAGAAGACTTATTATTGCTCCCACCACTGTTTTGAAAATAATATCTTTATCGTACATTTATATGGCATATTTTGAATAAAATAATCATGAAGATTATGTATTAAGGAATTTAGTAGGAACAACAAAAATTTCTCTACGCGTCCCCTGAACTCTCTCTTAATATTTTAATTTTTTTAAGCGGCGCATTTTTGTTACGTGATTCTCAATATGTTGGAAAATGCTTCACAATGTATGCTTGATGCATGATTTTTTCTTTCAAAAGAAAGAAAAAATTGAGGTTCCTCAAAAAATTGAGGCTTTGTATAGCTTGCTGGTTTAAGCACATTTTCTAAGGAAATAAGGTCTCTAATGAATGAATTAATTTTCATAAAATAAATTATAATAAAAAAATTTTTTGGTTGTAACGTAAATACTTCTAATATAAGTAACAATTTAAATTAAATCTGATATGATTTTCTCAAAAGTCACAATGAAATAATGTAAATTCTTTTTAGACTAAATTGTTGGTTTTAAAAATCAGAATAAATGAAGAAGATATTGAGTCATTTGATAATATTTACTTAATACAAAATGGATATGTTTGAAATATATTACTTTTCCATGCTTCATTGGTTCTAAAATGCGGTGTTTTCGTAATCATAAAAAAAAATGTGAGCTGTTAATATGTTACACTTAACTGTTGAAATTGTAAATTTTTAATATTTTATCATTTGTATCTGCTTCTAAAACCTCTAATGTGTTATATTTTAAGCTATTTTTAAAGCAGTGCAAAATAATTTCAGATTAAATTTTAATAACTATTCAGATAAACACAAGAACGTTTCGAAAATACAATTTAGGACAGATAAATAGTAGCAGATTTAGATTTATTTTGAAAAGAAAATATTAAATGTATATAAGTGATTCTCAGCATAAAATAAATGTTGACATTATAAATTATTAGTTTACTTTAATTTTTGGCTTAAAACTTAAATAATTTCGGAATGCTTAATATAAACCTAAATGAAAACTGCTTCTATTTTAATAATTTTCTGAAATACCGGGTGATCCAATAGTCAGGACGAACTTTAAAAATGAATAATTCGAAAACTAAACAAGGTACAAAGATACGGTTTGCACCAAACAGGTGTTAAAGAAACCGGGTTTTGTGTGGCAACGAAGAAAATAGTTTTGTTTGTGACCAACAGATGACGCTATACTGATTAATTGTACCAAAAGATGATTTACAAGTGAAAAAAAAAATTTTGACAACTTACAAGTCAGCTTAATTACAGTTAATTAGTTCTACAGTAAATGTTCAATGTGCTTTCCATCATTCAAAAGTACAGCTGTGAGACGAGGCACTTCACCGTTTACAGCATAGAATAGCATTTCTTGTGTTATGGCAGACACATTTTGGCGGATGGCATCTTTCAGTGCTGCTAGGATGCCGGTTGGTCGCGGTACACTTTTGACTTCAATAATCCACACAGACAAAAGTCCCAGAATGTCAGATCGGGAGATCTTGGAGGCCATACGTGATAAAAGTAGCAATTTTTAATGCGATCCTTACCAAATATTGAGCGTAGCAGGCGTTATACAGACAGAGAAATATGAGGTGGTGCTCCATCTTGCATAAAGGTGACTATTTGGAGTGCCTGTCGCTCTTGCAATTGAAAAATCCGACAGCGCCATCTGTTGGTTGCCAATAGAACTATTTTTTCGTAGCCACACAAAACCTGGTTTCGTTTCCATCCGTTTGGTCCAAACCTTATCTTTGTATCTTGATTCGTTTTTGAATTATTCGCTTTTAAAGTTCGTCCTGACTTTTGGATCACAAGGTATATTGTTACATGCGAACACAGCAGTACTCTAAATATTTGCAAACTTCTATTGGTAAAAACAAACAAATAAAAATGTTAGTAATTCTAAGCTTATTAACCAGTGATTGAATAAGCAAAAGTTATTAATAATCTTTTTACCGATAAACAATTGCACGGGTTACGCATACCTAAAAAATCGCTCTGTATATGTCCCTAACGCCCATTTACATTCAGGCAAAAAATCTTCTTTCATCAATACCATTAGTTCTACCCTTAAATTTTTTTTTCCACAACCCATTTAGATCTCTGCTGTAACAAATTTAAATAATCTAACCTCCATTTTGTCCAAATTGTCTGGACGACCCTCGTAGTCTTCTGCCAACGGTTTAATCGATTGATATTAGTATCAATTAACATTGGTTCATGTACAGCATTCATGGATCTCCCGACCAAAAAATGACCTGGAGTAAAAACTTCAAAATTATCAAAATCGTTTGATAAAGAAGTAAGAGATCGGGAATTCAAAATACCCTCTATCTGAATAACTATAGTTTCAAACTCCTCATAATTAAACCTTAAATCTATTGCTCGTTTAAAATGATATTTAACTGATTTCACACCTGCCTCCCATAGTCCTCCCAAATTGGGGGATTTAGGAGGTATAAATTTCCAGTCAATTTCTTCAGAAATTAAATAATTTTCTAAAATTTCATAGAGAAAATTTATCATTTTGTAAAATCTTTTCAGTTTGGAATTTGCCCGCACGAAATTTTTAGCATTATCCGTAAAAATCTTAGAACATTTTCCTCGTCTAGCCATGAAACACTTAAACATGGCAATCAGAGCATCTGAGGTTAAATCTGACAAAGGCTAAAGATGAATGGCTCGAGTTACAAAACATATACAAACACAAATAAATACTTTGTTCAATGAACCCTTGAGCTGATTTTTATATGTTACATAAAATAGACCACATAGATCTAAACCAGTACAATTAAATACTGGTGACTCATTAATTATATCATAAGGTACACTGTAAAAAAATTTCCGTTAAAAACGGAAATAGAACTGGTAATCTAGACGCCAGTACTACTTCCGTTTTTTAACGGAAAACGATTTCCGTAAATTCGAGAAATAGTTCCGTTTTTTCACAAAATATTTCAGTTTTTTTTAATACTTCCTTATTTAAAAATTTTCGTTTGAAAGTTAAAAGAATTTTTGAAGGACAAACTAACACCTTTGTGATTTTTATTCTTTACTTTACAAAGACACGTTAACATCAGGCACACATTATATACATTTAATTTAAACAACAGTGAAGAAATGCGACTTACCTTCCATGGGGATCGAACAGGGGACCTCTTCTGTCGTAGCCTGCAGTGTAATTCCATTACACCAGGATTAAACAAAACGCCTTTTCAAATATCTTTACTTATTTCGGATGCATTTTATAAAGTAAAGATAAGATTTTAAACGCGGGTTTATTTTTGTAGAGATAATATATTTTTTTTTATTGAGTGGACAATTCAAAATCATGTTTTACAGATTTTCTTTCTATAATTTCTACTATTTAGCTTTTTAATTTTAGTTTTGTAAAAAAAAAGGTTAGCCTGTAAAATATTACATGCATGAATGAAAGTATTAAAATAATTTGTTTCCTTCTGTTTTGGAAGAGTTTTGAAGTTCTATTGTAATATTATCCATATTCATTTATTTATTTTATAAAAGGATACTAGCACACTTTAAAAAACATGTATTTTAACAAATATTTGGTATGACGATCTATTGTAAACTCAATAAAGATAATTACTATGGGTTATTAAAATTAATTACATTTATTGTTTATTATGATTTAGGTAAGAGCCGAAATAATAATAATTTCGGTAATATATTTCGATACATTTTAAATTTTATATGCGAACTTCTTAATTTGAATATATTAAAAAATATATATAATAAAATTAAAAATAGATTTTTTTTCCACTTTAAAATATTCCAAGCACTTTTTATATTATGATATAAATAAACATTATTTTACTTTCCTTAACTAAATCAAACTTAAAAAGAATTAATGAATCTTATTATTATTATTATTATTACTTTAATATTGTAAAAATTTGCTATCTTTTTATTATTAAAACAGAAAAAAATAGAGAAATGTTGTTATAACGTTTTTCTCCATTTTTCTCATACAGATGGCACCACGACACTTATCGGTTAAAAATACCAATAACTTGCGCAGTTTAAAACGGAAGTTTTAATGTTTTGGGAAAATTGACTGAACAGTTCCGTGATTTATAATCTCAAAATGGGAAATACGGAAATACAACTGTGTTCTCGGAAAAATGAAACTATTCCGTAAAATTTTACGGAAAAGTTTATGCATATTAACGGATATTTTTTACAGTGTAACTGGCCCATTATCTGCGAGCATGGAGTTGGTTTTGCCTTAAAACAAATAACACAAGAATGCACCGTTTTCCTTGCCAAATTTCTACCCGCTAAAGGCAAAAATAATCTAACAGAATTCAAGAGTCCTTGGGGACCAACATGAAAAAGATGCTTATGTACAGTATTAAAATAAATCTTACTTAATTTAGAATTTTTTGGCAAAGTAGCCGAATGTTTTTGTTCATAAGATACGGAAGCTTTGTTGAGCCTTCCGCCAATACGTAAGATTCTCTTATCATCTATAAAAGGATTCAAAATATTAAGGTTACCTACCACAGCATTTTTAATAACTAAACATTTTTGTGATACTCTAGTCAAAATATTTTCAGCTTCCTTGACTTCTTCTAAAATCAATTTACCTTTTCTTTTATCTGCATTCCTACAATTGTATAAAAATCTGAGAAGAAAAGAAAAAATATGCAAAAGTTTATAATAGTCATTGCTAAAATCAAAGAAGCTATCAACAAAAGGTAAATTTTCGGTAGCTAGAAATAAAGTTGTTACACAGTTATTTTCCTTTTCGGAATTTTTCATTTCACGTATATAATTCTGACTTTCACTTTCAGTTAGTAAGTAATGACACTGCTCATTTCTGGAGAACAGTTTATCCTAGAAGACTCGAGTTATATAAATTCGTGTTTTGTTTCTTTAAATAATATTCGATCCACTTGACATTTTTTCTTTTATTTTCACACCACACACACATATAGTTGAACAGACACTAACATATACTATTTACATAAAAAAAGATACATATTTTTTACGGGGAAGTAAAATATTCTTCCTCGCATCGAGAATTCGAACAACTTCTACCTTTTTAAACAAAAACATTGCGTCATAGGTGGCTTTCCCTTTGGCGACAGCACGGCGCCTTCGGGTTGATTCACACGTGATTTGCAACAGCTTGCCCCCCCCATGAACCTATGGGGTTCATCATAATACATGTTGCAATACGATACATTAAATCAAGTACAAATTTCAAAATATAATAAGAATATACATACTTTAAACACTTAAAGAATTCTGGACATACACTTCAACTAGAATAATAAAAGAAAAGATTAGAATGCAAATTTCACTAAAAACAGTCAATTGTTATTGAGTTCCAAATTATAGAGTATTTGCACTGGTCTTCTCAAAACAGATTTTTGAGTTTTTATTTTGCAGGCCCTCACCTTGCCGTCTCTTCCAGGAAAGGTTTCTATAATTTTACCTAAACTCCAGAAATTTCTGGGTAAACTATCGTCTTTTATTAAGACAATATCGTTTATTTTAAATTGGGGAATATTAGTTTTGTTTATACTTTGGTGGGCTGATCTCAAATTTAATAAATACTCTCCCTTCCATCGGGACCAAAACAATCTCATCAATTTTTCTCGATAATTATAAGTTTTAAGCAATTCTTTCCTGGAAGAGAGATTCGAGTCAAGGTGCAGGCGTGCTGGAGGGAGAGAAGTTATTCTTCTCCCTATTAAAAAATGTGCTGGGCACAATGGTACGGGGTCCTGGCTTTCATCACTCATGTAAGTGATGGGTCTAGAGTTTATTGTGCCTTCTATTTCAGCTACTATGGTGGACAGTTCGTTGTAAGTTAACGATGTTTTGCCTAGCGTTTTTCGTAGGGCTGTTTTAACACTTCGCACCATTCGTTCATAAAAGCCACCCCACCAGGCGGCTTTTTCTACTATATATTTCCATTTTATTTTATGGGAAGCAAAAAATTCTTTCACCTCTGGATGAGCTACTAAGCTCCACAGTTTCTCAAATTCTAGTTCAGCACGTTTAAATGTACGTGCATTGTCGGAATAAATTACGGAGCATAAACCCCGTCTAGCGATGAACCTTCTAAATGCGAGTAAGAAGGCTTGCGTAGATAAACTGTCTACCAGTTCCAAATGAACATTTCTTGTAACAGTACAGGTAAGAAGTAAAATATATTGTTTATTGTTCTTATCTTTTACGAATAAGGGACCGGCGAAGTCGCATCCTAGAATATTAAATGGTGGAGACTGTTCAATACGATCAGGTGGCAACGGAGCTACTGTCTGGTCTCCTGGATTCGCAGAAAATCGTTTGTAGACAACACATTTTTTGAGTAGATCCTTTATCGTTTTTCTAGCTTTTAGAAGCCAGAACCTTTCTCTAATTTCGACAAGCGTGTGTGTCACTGAAGAATGATACACTTTCTCATGTGCATTCCAAATAATTAACTCAGCTAATTTAGTTTTGGGCGGCAGAATAATCGGATACTTTTCATTTTCTAGTAAGATGTTAGATTTTGAAAGTCGCCCTGAAACACGTAAGATGCCCTCAGCATCCAGAAAAGGATTTAATTTCATTAGATTAGAATCTCTTGGAAGGGGTTTTGCCTTTTCTAAGCATTTAATTTCAACAAAGTATTTTTCATTTTGAATTTGTCGTATCCAATAATTTTCCGCTTCCTGGAGTTCTTCCATAGTTAAAGTGTCTCGATTATCTTGTTTATGCCTAGTCAAATTTATGAAACGCAATACATAGGCTGTTATTCTCAACAATTTATTTAAATTAGAATATCTATTAATGTCGATGATTCTTTCACGAGTAATAACAGTGTTCACGACGATTTTATCTCTGGATTCCATTTCAATGTTAGAAAGGGAACTTTTTACGTTATTGTCAAGTTTTGGCCAAAAATTTTCGGATTTACTTAGCCAATCCGGGCCATGCCACCAGTGCTTATTACTGGCTAATTCTCTAGAGGAGAGTCCTCTAATGAGCATATCAGCTGGATTATCTTTACTGCTGACATGCCTCCATGCACTGGGATCAGAATTTTCTTGTATTTCTGCCACCCTATTCGCAACAAAGGGCTTCCATTTGGCAGCAGAATTTTTGATCCAGTTCAATGTTATTGTGGAGTCCGTCCAGAATACTACCTTTTGAATATTATTGAAAACCTTTTTTAGATGGTTGGCTATTCTGGCAGCTATTAATGCACCTAGAAGCTCTAATCTCGGCAAAGTGATTCTTTTTAAAGGGGCCACACGAGCTTTAGAAATTACAAAACAAGTTTTAGAAAAGCCTTCGGAAGTCTGGTATCTGAAGTAGCCCACTGCCCCGTAAGATTTTAACGAAGAATCAGAAAAAAGATGAAGTTGAACTTTATCATCTAAAATATTATCTGTGTTAAAATAATACCTGGGTATCTGAATCTTTTCTAACAGTTTTATTTCGCTATACCATTTTTCATATTTTTCTTTAAATTCTTTAGGAAGTATGTCGTCCCATTCTAAACCGCGTTCCCATAACTCCTGAAGAAGTAATTTAATTCTAATTAAGAATGGCGATATGAATCCGATAGGATCAAATATTTTGGCAGCGCTGTGCAAAACATGTCTTTTGGTGTATTCCAAATTATCACCAGCTGACATAAATGCCTTAAAATCTATTGACAGGATGTCGTTTATATTATCCCAATTAAGTCCCAGAATTTTTAATTTTGAATGACTTTCGTCTGTTTCTATAACTGGGTTACCATTCTTCCATAATTCCCTTAATTCTAAAGAATTTGTATTAAACTTTCTCAAGTTCATATTTGCATCCTTAAGTATTGAGACAGCAGAAGCTGATAAATTGAAAGCTTCTTGGACTGTCGGAGCCCCATATGCCAAATCGTCCACGTATAAAAAATTATCTAACATATTATAAGCAATGGGATTAATTTCTTTGTACTTTCTAATATGTTTCTTAATTGTCGAAGCCAACACGTACGGGGAGCTCGTGACTCCAAAACAATGTCGGTTAAAATGATATAAAGTCACAGGTTTATCTATGTCACAATCATCAAAGTATAAAAAACACAAATAATTCCTGTCCTCTTTAGACACTTCTATTTGCAAGAATGCTCTAGCAATATCGCCCAAAAAAGCAATTTTATGAGACCTGAAATTTAATATTATGTCAATTAAATTAGGATTTAAATTTTCTCCAGCGAAAAGACAATCATTTAGACTTTTTTCATTATTTCTTTTACTGCTAGCATCATAAACAATTCTTGATTTCGTACTAGAAGAATCTGGTCTAAAAATAATTTGGTGTGGCATTACGTAACCAATAAAGCAATTAGTATCGCACTTTTGAATAATACCTTCAGTTAATTGTTCTTTCATAATTTCGTTATATTTCTGAAATAAAGATTTATTACCCCTTAATCTCTTTTCCAGACCCACAAATCTCTGTTTCGCAACTTCGTAATTATTTGATAAACTTTGTTTGTTTACTTTAGATGACCATAAAAGTGGGGCGATATACCTTTGATTCTCGAAAATTATTTTCCTCTGAAATTGCGTAACCACCTCATATTTTTCTTCGTTTTGAATATCAGTAGGAAAGGATAAAAAATTATCTACATCCCACAATTTTCTTAAATCATTGTCTGTTGATGTACAAATGACCTTAAAACAAGAAGCTCCATTTACATTATTGCTATGCATTCGTCCAATTAAAGTTTTTCCAAATATTGTTGATTGAATAAATAAATATTTATTGATTTTCTCTACCCCTCCCGTGATTGTCGCAAACATATAATCACATCCCAATAATATTTGCACAGTCTTTTCATTAATAAATCTGTCAGCAAACTCATTTTCATCTAAACGGAATTTATTTATGAGCTGCGAATCAATATGCGATTTTACTTGCGTCGCACTAATTATGTCTGACACGAGCGCCTGAACTGTTATCCTTTTATACGGAGGATGACGACTAATTATAGTAATATCCACTAAATCATACTCTTGTTCTATGGCGTTACGATTCGCGAAAGTATAAACTAGCAATTTTTCTTTTTTTACTGGTTTTAGTTTTAAAGCAGTTGCTAAATTCTTTGCAATAAATGTGCGCGAAGATGCAGAATCATATAATAACCTTGTACTTAATTTCTTGGAATCTCCCATTACCTGTACGCATGCCGTTTGCAAAATTGTCGAATATTTTTCTGGAAAATTTTGAGTTTTAATAACAGATGATACAACCGCTTGATTTTCTTGATTTTGTATAATTTCTGATTTTTTAGTATTCTCAATGGGACTAATTTCAGAGGATTTCTTAGCGGGGCAAAACAAATAATTATGTTGAAAACTCTTGCATAACTCACACGGTTGTATTTTTGCTTTACATAGAGATAATAGGTGGTTCTTATAAAAACATCGGTAACATCTTCCTTCTTTTTTTAACTTATAACGCTTTTGTTCATCTGTCATTTCCTTACATTTTAAACTATTATGATTCGAATTACAGAATACACAAACATTTTTTACGACCGTATTCAGCGCAACTGAAGTGGGAAAATTACCCTTTGTTCTGGTAGGAGCATTTTTTTCCCATCGAGATTTTTCTGGACTTTTTAAGGAATTTCCTGATATAACAGTTGCCGCTTCCCTTGAATCAATCTCAAATTTGATAAATTTCATTAATTCATTAACATCCCCCGGCTTTTCGTTATCCTTTTTCCTTTGAAATTCAATTACCAAATTATGAGGTAATTGCCTTAAAATGATAGGGATTAGTAAATACCCAAAATTGTCCGTAGCTACTCCTATCGCCTGCAAATTTCTAATGCTTATTTCGCATTCATCATACAAATCTCTCAACATTTTCGTATTTGAGCATGACCTGATCGGTTCGATTTCTAATAATTTATTTATAAAACCGCTAATTAAAATTTCCGTTTTACCATATCTTTTTTCTAATAAATCTAGCGAGTGATCGTAATTACTTTCTGTTAGGGCTAATCCAGATACCGTTTTATAGGCTTCACCAGACAAAAATGATTTCAAATATATTAATTTTTCTATTTTTGTCAAATTATCATTAACATCAATAGTATTTTTAAAACTATTGATAAATTCAAGAAATGTATTAGGATCGCCTTTAAAATTCGGAATATTTAATTTTGGTAAATTTACAGTAGGCAATCGTGTACTAACATAAGGAACCGTACTAGCGTTTGACAACGAACTAGCATTTCTCGATTCAACATCATTTTTAAATTTCTTCAAATTTGTTTTTATTTTAAATTTCGTTTCATTAATAGTATCATTATAATCGATACTATTTTGAACTTCCGTTTCTAAATTCGTATCATCCGTGATCAATTCTTCAATTTTCAAATTAATTTCCTTTAATTCTAATTGTTTTTCCTCCAAATTTATCAAAAATTCCGAAAGCTTATCAATATTATCTTTATTTTCAAAATCAATATCTTCAATAAACGACTCGACCTTTGTTATAAATTTAGTTACGGTCGTTTTCATAACTTTACGCTTAGCCTTAAATTTTTCAAGATTCATGCTTAGAAATAAAAATTACAGTACCTTTTTTCTGCCGAGATTTCGAGCTTCTTTTCGGTAATCTTGAAAACACACTTCTGGATCGGGAATCTATGTTTAATCCATATTAGCTTTGATATTAATGTTCCATTTCCCGGGTTTCGGCACCAGTAATGACACTGCTCATTTCTGGAGAACAGTTTATCCTAGAAGACTCGAGTTATATAAATTCGTGTTTTGTTTCTTTAAATAATATTCGATCCACTTGACATTTTTTCTTTTATTTTCACACCACACACACATATAGTTGAACAGACACTAACATATACTATTTACATAAAAAAAGATACATATTTTTTACGGGGAAGTAAAATATTCTTCCTCGCATCGAGAATTCGAACAACTTCTACCTTTTTAAACAAAAACATTGCGCCACAGGTGGCTTTCCCTTTGGCGACAGCACGGCGCCTTCGGGTTGATTCACACGTGATTTGCAACAGTAAGTCATTTCCAGAAGAAAATGATTGCAAACGACTGGGAGAAAATTCTGGATCCATCAAAAAATTTGGACCTGTAAACCACTTGGAATTGTTCACAAGAGAGTCCGCATTTATTCCTCGTGAAAGAAGGTCTGCTGGATTGTCTTTACCGGCACAATGAAACCACGCTTCTCGCTGAGTTAATCTTTGGATTTCATCAACACGATTGGCAACAAAGGACTTACATTTTCTACTGGATCCCTTTATCCAGAATAAAGTTATTTTTGAGTCTGTGCAATAAAAGATTCTAGAAACATTTTTATGATCAATTATCTTTTTAATTTCTGATCCCAAACAAGCTGCGAGTAAAGCCCCAAGCAATTCTAGACGTGGCAAAGTTATCTTTATTGGTGCAACTCTAGTTTTAGATGCTAAGAAACTGACAGAAACTTGGTCATAATTTTGCACTCTTAAATAAACAGCAGCAGCATAAGCCTTTTGACTTGCATCAGAAAAATAATGAATTTCAACATTGTTTGTATCAGGTGACAGGAAAACAAACCTAGAGATTTTAATTTGATTTAATTTTGAGATTTCTGAAACCATTGTGTCCATTTTTCGCAAATGTCAAAGCTCAGTATCCCAAGACAGCTTTCGGTTCCATAAATTTTGGAAAATACATTTAAGTCTTACAGTAAATGAAGATAGGATGCCAGTCGGATCATAAATTCTTCCGGAAGGCTGTAAAACAAACCGCTTAGTATTTTTCTTATTCTTCAGAAATTCTATTAAACTCAAAATGTCTGTGCTAATAGTATCTTGTTCAGCATCCCACGATATTCCTAATACCTTCAATGAATTTATCATTCTATAATTTTGATCAAATGGATAAATTTCGATTTTTTCTTTTTTCCATCGTTCCAGTAACGATCTGTCATTTGTTGGCCATTTCTTCAAATTGAAACTAGCCTGATTCATAATAATCTTAGCCTCGTTTGAAATCTTCAAAGCTTCTTCAAAACTATGGGTACCCCTCACTAAATTATCAATATAAAGAGAAGTATTGAGAATCTCAAAGGTTTCTGGATATTGATCTTTGAATTTTCGTACATGCTCTTTTATTGTGGCAGCTAGGAGAAATGGGCTAGCATTTAATCCGAAAAGTAAACGCTTTAAACGATACACTTGAATTTTCAATTCACCAGGCATTTTATTTGAAGGATCTTCGGTAACTTCTAAAAAAAGAAATCTGATAGCATCTCTGTCCCTTTCTGATAATGAAATTTGGAGAAATGCTTTCTCCACATCCGCTAAAATTCCAATTTTATTCAATCTAAAATTTATGAGCAACTGAAAAATACTAAGATTTAAATTAATACCAGGCCACAAACAATCATTTAAAGAAAGTGCCCTACATCATGAGAACAAGCATCAAACACAAATCATGTTTTCGTGGTGACACTATTTTTTCTACAAACTGCTCGATGTGGTAAATAAAATATGGGTATATCCGGTCTAGGTGAATCAAACACTTTTTCAAATATATCGCATTCAAGATATTCTTTCAAAACCTCTTTATACTGAGAAAATAAATTATCATCGTTTCGCATTTTATTAATCAAATATTTAAGCCTTTTCTCAGAGACGTTATAGTTATCACTCAAATTTATTTTATCTTTCTTCTACGGTAGGACAACTTCGTAACGATTATCTTTGTAGGAAACAGTTTCGGTAAAAATTTCTAATGCCTTATCTTCATCATTACAATAAGGATCATCCCTAATTCCAATGAATTCTAAATCGAAAAATTTGCGTAATTCTTCTTCCACGTTGCTAATTAATCCACAATAATTGTCATTATTATCAGTATTCGAATTAGAGATACAATCTGCCACTACATAACCAAATATGGTATTCTGTAAAATGACATTAGAATTTCTTAAGCGGACTTGGCCATTTTGTAATAATTCGTAGAAACACTCAGTTCCGAGTAGAACATATTTTTTATTAGGTTCATTAAAATTTGGATCTTCCAATTTAACATCTTGAGGCAGCTCGTCAAATGGAAAATTAAAATAATGCCCTGGTATAAGGTTTGTTATCTTTGGAACAATCAAAAAATCTATTGTTCTCTTATAATCAGCCTTACTCGAAGTAGTGGCCCTAATTTTCCATTTGATACTAATCTGAGAATCATTCAAACATGAAACAGAAACATTAAATTTTTCCTTTCTAAATCCTAATAATTTTGCAAAATTATCACACATATATGAGTAATTTGAGCCGTCATCTATTAATGCACGCGCAGGTATAAATTCACCTAAAACATTTTCAATATAAATTAAAACAGTAGATAAAATAGTGGTTTTTCTTTTTTGTCATAATTATTTACAGAAGTTCCTGCCAAATTACTATTCCTACTTTCAAAGCTCAAAGCTTCGGGATTTAACCCTTTCTTGCGCAGTGTTGCCGGGCCGGCAACACCTAAATTTAATTCCAAACTTGCAAACGGCACCAGTAATATTTTAATATAATTTTGCTTTTACAATGAAAGCTTAAATTAAGAAATTCGTAATATCTAGACAAGTCCTTTATAAATTCCGGTATCAATCGACAATTTCTCATTTTACTAATAGAATTTGCTTGCGCCGGAAAGGGTTAAGCTGTATTTCTTATCCTGATTGGCAACAGATGAATTCGCAATCTCGTCTAACCCTCCTGATGGTTGTTGATTGAGTTTCACCGACGTAGAACTATCTTGAAGTGAAAAAACTTCTTTAAACACCATGAAATAAGTTAAATGCGCAAGGCCTTTCGAAAAAACTTAGTCTTTCTTCGTCAGGCGCAAAAAAGACAATTTTATTCAACTTAACTTTATTCCCCAATTTTATTCAACTTAAGTGTTCTGTCAATAGTTCTTTTAGAATTTCTAAAGCTATGTTTCGTTCACACTTTATAGTTTTAAGAGCTTGCATTCAGGATGTTCGGCATACTCTCTCCAAAATTGAAGAAGAACTTTATGATCTGCATTTGTTTCTCAGTAAAAATCTTGATAATTTTTGTAATATTGAAAACAAATTTTGGCCTTCTCTGCTTTCTTTCAAATCTGCTCATCAAAATAAACTTGATAAAAAGTTTTCTTTATTATGTAATAAGAATTCTAAGTGTCAATTTTTGAATAAAGATCTTTCTAATGAAAACAATATTGTAAATTTATCTTCTCATACATTAACTCCTGAGCAAAAAAGCATTTTAGATCTTGGTTTAAATTTTTCTCAATCTTGTAAACCTTCTCTCACCAAATTGATTGCTCCTATTGAGTCTTCCTTTAAACATAGTAAAGTTTCTCCTTTTCAAAAAGAAACCCTTCGTCACATTCTTGCTGATACTATTTCTTCTAATGTTTCTAAATATAAACCTAATCTCTCACGTCCTCAGCATATTGCTCTGAATGAGCTTAAGTCCAATGATAATCTTATTATTACTAAAGCTGATAAGGGGGGGTCAAATTGTTCTTATGGATAAAAATGATTATTCTGATAAAGTTCATGCTCTATTATCTGAAGGTCCTTATATTGAAGTTAAAAAAGATCCCACTAATTCGCATCTTGCCACTCTCACTAAAGCTGTTAAGAATTCTATTGTTCTAAATGACAACACTAAACATTGTGTTATTCCTTCTGCACCCATTTGCGCTCGTTTTTATGCTTTACCCAAAGTTCACAAAACCAATATTCCCTTAAGACCTATTGTCTCTAATATTGGTACTGTTACTTATCCTCTTGCCAAATTTTTAGCTTCCATATTCTCGCCTTTATGCATTTCTAATTCTCATACTGTAAAAAAATCTTATGATTTTATTAGTAAATTAAAAATTATTAATCCATCGAATTGTTCTATGCTTTCTCTTGATGTCAAATCTTTATTTACTAATGTCCCGATTGAAGGCGCTCTTTCTTGCTTGGAAAAAAGACTACGTGAATTTCATTTCTCTGATATTGAGGTCAAAGATTATGTTAATTTAACTAGAATTTGCTTAACTCTTACTACTTTTCAATTCGATAATAAATTTTTCAAACAGTTAGAAGGCTTAAGTATGGGTAATCCTTTATCTCCCATTCTTTGTGATATTTATATGCATTACTTTGAGGATAAATTATTAAATCTGATCAATTTTAAATGTTGGATACGTTATGTTGATGATACTTTCGTCCTATTGGATAATCCATTTGATATTTCTACAATTCTTCAAACTGTCAATTCTATTGATCCTCATATTCAGTTTACTTTTGAGTTAGAGAATTGTAATAAACTCCCTTTCCTTGATGTTTTAGTTACCAAATGTAATTCTTCTTTCAAAATTTGTGTTTATAGAAAACCTTTTTCTGTCTCTAATCCACCCCATGCTCTCTCAAATCATCCTGTCAATCAAAAGATCGGTGTTTTTTATACATATGTTTATCGTGCTCTCAAAATTTGTTCCGATTTTGCATCTCTTAAGAATGAACTCAATTACTTAAAATCTGTTGCTGTAAAACGTGGATTCAATCCTTCTATCATTAATACTGCTGTGAGCAAATTCAATAGACCCCCTAACAATTCCACTCTTTCTAAAATTGATAAAAGTAAACCTGATAATTTGGTCATCCTCCCTTTTTATCCTCCTTTATGTTTTAAATTAGCTAAAGTTTTAAGACGTTTCAATTTTAATGTTATCTTTAAACCAGTCAATAAATTAAAATTTCCTTCCATGAAATGTCCTGTCCCTGACCTCCAAAAATGGGGTATTTATAATGTTCCTTGTAATGGCTGTGATTTATCGTATATTGGTCAAACCAAAAGAAATCTCGAAAAAAGCCTAAAAGAACACTCTCGGTATGTCATTAATCAAGAAATTTCTAAATCTTCTGTTGCTAAACATCCTTGGGATTCCGGCCATAGTTTCAATTTTCAAACTGCTGAAATTATCTATAATGCCAATAGTTCCTCTGAGTTAGATTTTCTTGAAAATTTAGCTATTTATATTAATCGTGATATTATTGTTAATGATAAATCTGATTCTAAAACGCTCTCCGTTGCCTGGAAAAATCTTTTCAGCACTGCTTCATAAATAAGTTTATTATTTAATTATTATTATTTTTTATATATTATGTACACAATTTTCAGGTTTATATATGTATGTTTATAATTGTAAACAATTTTTTATTTTATTATTATTATTTTTTTTATTATTATTATTTATTTTTTTTCCTTTTTTATTATTATTACTAATTTATATATTTTTTGCGTGCATTTTATTTCATTTTAATCTCTCCTTTTAGTTAATTTTTTAATTTACCCCGCTTTTTTCCCATCTCCCTTCCCCCCTTCTTCCTTTCCTCTCCTTCATTGTTTATTTAGTTTTGTTTATGCTCTTCCGTGATTGGCTGTTGCCTTCTACTTTCCTATTGGCTGTTTCTTCTGCTTGCTCCCTCTCCCTCCCGCATTCCCCTTCAGTCGTGCCGCTACATTCATTGTAGACGCACGTCTTTTTTGCGACTGACGAAGAAAGACTAAGTTCTTTCGAAAGGCCTTGCGCAGTTAACTTATTTTATGGTGTTTAAAGAAGTTTTTTCACTTCAATTGTGTATAACACCAGCTTCGATTTTATACATTGTAGAACTATCTATTTTTTCCCTTTGTATGTGAAGAAGAGATGAATGATGCCTGCCGCAAAACGTACACGAATAATTAGATGTACAATTTCTCGCAGAATGATTTGAACTTGATAAACAATTGACAAACATTGACTTGATAAACAACTAGTACTTTGTTTCTTTTAACAAAATCAATTGGGTCATTAACAGGCATTTTCTGAAATACATTGAATTTAAATGATGAATGTGAATCATTTTTGCAGCAAATGCACTTAGAATTTTTCGCAGTAATTTAAAATGATGTCGTTTTTTCTTTAGCTCGCCTTTTTTGACTGAATGTGTTACTGGTTGTTTTAGAAGCTTGTGAAGTTCGAGCATGATTTTTTAAAAAGGAAATCAACTCTGATATTTTCGGTATTTCATCTTTTTTGGATTCTCCTTCCTACCAAAGTTTACACGAAGAATCTAATTTTTGTATTACCATATATACAAATGTAGTGTCTGAAAATCCCTCTATTTTTTGTTCGAGAATTTCTAATGATCTAATACATTCAGTTACATTGCCCACTAATTTTAATGTAGAACACGGATTTTTAGTTTGTATGGAAGGAAAAGACATAAAACGCTTCAAATGCGCAAATACTTGATTTCGTTTATTCGAAAATCTATCTTCTAAAAGATTCCGTGCTATTTCATAATTAGCATCAGTAATTGGAATCGACTGAATGATCCTTAAAGGATCAGCATGAAACGATAATTTTAAATAGGAAAGTTTTTGTGAAGCTGATAAACACGAATTATTATGAATACTAGAAATAAAAATATCTCTAAAAGATAACCACTCATGCAATTGCCCACTAAGTGTTGGAAGATTTAATTTGGTTAAGCGGATTGATTCGCTAACATTTATTTCACTTTTCGTATTTACTTCACCTTTCGTTAAAACTGAAGCTAATTCACTTAACTTTGTTTTGACAATTAAATATATTTTATCTATATTTTCTTGAATAGATTGTTGTTCAACAATATATTTATCAACATCTTTATCGTCACAAAGTTGAAAAATTTTCTTCAATATCTCTATAAATTCTTTTTCAAAAGCAGAAGATTTTTTCTCGTAAAGTTCTAATTCAAACTTATCCAAACTATCTTTATTTGCCAGTTCATTCGTTGCCTTAGTTACGTTAGATTTTATTTTTTTTCTTTTAATACATCTTAATAATATTTTCAAAGAAATACAAATTATATTCAAGTAATAAATATGTAAGAACTTACCCTTTTCATATTGTCCAAGGGCAATAGCAGCACATATTAAGACATCCCATATTTCTATAATGCAAATATTCGAAGCTAAAGTCTTATAGAAATTAAACTTGTAAGTTTTTACTTATTAAGAGGTCGCTCACTTCTCCGGCTTCTCACGACCATAAATATATATATATATATACTATTACTAAATTAAAGCACACTAAACACAATTTTAAATAATAAACGTAAGGACTGTATCTTTAAATTTTAATCACACACGATAAGCAACGAACACTCTGGTCGCCATTCTTTTTCACTCACTCTAAAACAAACATTTTTTTTCTCTACTCAGTTCACTTCACATTTCAACTAAAGGAGTTTCACGACGCCCTCTTACGGGACTTATAAATTTTGAAGTTCCAACAATAAACAATATATATTATATGTATTCAGTTGAGTTCTATGTGTTAGTTTTAATGAGGGTCAGTATATATCGTTTCTGTACCTAAGGGAATGTCAATAACTATAGGGTCATTCCATGTCAATTCAACCAGACCTTGTAACCCGACCCACAGGGATTTTGATGAAACTTTGTGTACACACTAATTTTATCATGAAATGATTCCATCAGAAATTTTTCCTTCCTAGGCCTCATAGTTTGTGAGATATGGGGGGTCCAATTCTTGGGGTTTTCTCAAATCGCACATTTCTGAGTCTGTATTTTGAGATTGCAGTTCCATCTTCAAAAAATTGTTTCTCTGGATCTAAAACGTGGATCATCTTAAAAATATCACTGTAAGAATATAAAAAGATGCAGATTTTAATAAAAAAATGTTTGAAAAAATTACTTGTAATATCTAGGATGAAAAAAATTAGCCAAAGTTGAAAGTTATGGTTATTTTTCACCAAAAAGGCTGTACACAAAAAGGCAAATTAAATTTCCCATTTCTTTTTGTTTTAAATAAAAGTTTACATTTTGGGCTTTCTATCTATGCAATAAAAATGATGTGTTTCGCATGGCTTATGCAAAAATTTTGGGTACTTTCCAATTAGCCGGATGCATGTTTTATTTTTACATATTACATATGGAAACAAAAAGGCAAATGAAATTTCCAATTTCTTTTTGTTTTAAATAAAAGTTTATACTCTGGGCTTTCTATTTGTGAAATAAAAATGATGTCTTTCGCATGGCTTATGCAAAAATTTCGGGTACTTTCCACTTAGCCGGATGCATGTTTTTTTTTTTACATAATACATATGCGCACAAAAAGGCAAATGAAATTTCCAATTTCTTTTTGTTTTAAATAAAAGTTTACACTCTGGGCTTTCTATCTGTGAAATAAAAATGATGTCTTTCACATGGCTTATGCAAAAATTTTGGTACTTTCCTGTTAGCCGGATGCGTGTTTTATTTTTACATATGTACATATGTATAGATCTATATAAATGCAGATGTATTATACATGTATATATGTATGTATATATACAGTATATTGATATATATATGTGTATAACACTGGTGCCCGTCTAACCGAAAAGTACCAAATTTTGCCTTGTTTTGAGAATCTGCACCAATTAAGAGGAAAAAAATCTGACTAAGTTTAGCTGTGGTACTTAAATAATTACTGGAATTTCTATGAGTTATTAAATTTAATGTTATTTGATACATGTTTTTTTTTAATTTGCAAAGTAAAATTTAGGCTTTGTTTTTTCTGATTAAAAAAAATCTGACTGTAATATGTTTCCCCATTAAATTTAGTGAATGGTCCATATATTTCATTTAGTTATTTAATAATGGGCATTTTTTGCTAATCTAAAGAATCTCTTACTTTATTTTCAATAATTAAACTCAAAACATATTTTTTATTTTATTTTTATTTTATGATATATATATATATATATATATATATATATATATATTTTTTTTTTTTTTTTTTTTTTTTTTTGTACAGTATAAAATAGATAATTTTTTCTCCTCACATTTCCATTCTTTCTTTCGAATGCTTATATATTAATTATTTGTGTTTAAAAAATGCTCAAAACCTTGTATTTCCTGTCCTTCGTTAATTTTAATCAGTTTGAATATTTATTTTGGCAAGTTTAAATACACAAATGTTTAACAGAACTCAAATTTGTTTCTATAGTCTGAAAGATTTAATTGCACCTGCCTTGTATAAACACCTTCTGATAAAGGCAGGGTAATGTTCGTTAGTATGAGAACAGATGTTTTGAAATCAATTTAATAAAATTATTGTCATTCTGTTGTTTCTTATCATAGAAGAATGATCTAACTTTTACTGTGCTACTAAAAATATAATCTGATTGTTACATACTTTATAGTTTATGATATGTATAAATATTTTTTTGCTTTATTGTTTTAATATGGAGCCTGATATTAAACCTTCTACTAGTCTTCAGGCTTGCAGTATTGTAATATTAACTGGTTTAGAATGTCACAAAACTAGCTATAGAAATAACAGAGAAATAGACTACATTGATAATCTCTGTGATTCAGAAAAAGAACTTTTATTAGTTAGGACTATTGCATTTATAAAACAAAAATTAAGTGAAAACCGTTTGATTAATATATGTGAGCATCACAGAATTTCGCTCTTAATGAAATATGAATTATATAAATGTGGAGATCCATTTAAGCGGCATAAAAAGCAAGTGAAAAAAGCAATTAGGGCAGTTAATAGAGATTTATATACGGCCGAAAAAGTAAACCAAAGTTGAAAGTTATGATTATTTTTCCGAAATTTTGTAACTTTATAAAAAAAGTCTCTACACAAAAAGGCAAATGAAATTTCCAAATTGTTTTTGTATCAAATAACATTAAATTCAGTAACTCATAGAAACCCCAGTAATTATTTAAGTACCACAGCTAAACTTAGTCAGATTTTTTCCCCTTAATTAGTGCAGATTTTCAAAACAAGGTAAAATTGGTACTTTTCGGTTAGACGGGCACCAGTGTTATACATATATATATCAATATACTGTATATATACATACATATGTATATATATAATACATCTGTATTTATATAGATCTATACATATGTACATATGTAAAAATAAAACACGCATCCGGCTAATTGGAAAGTACCCAAAATTTTTGCATAGGCCATGCGAAAGACATCATTTTTATTTCATAGATAGAAAGCCCAAAGTGTAAACTTTTATTTAAAACAAAAAGCAATGGGAAATTTCATTTGCTTTTTTGTGTGCATATGTAATATATAAAAATAAAGCACTTATCCGGCTAATTAGAAAGTACCCAAAATTTTTACATAAGCCATGCGAAACACATCATTTTTATTTCATAGATAGAAAGCCCAAAGTGTAAACTTTTTTTTAAAACAAAAAGAAATTGGAAATTTAATTTGCCTTTTTGTGCACAGCCTTTTTCGTGAAGTCACAAAAATTTGGAAAAATAACCATAACTCTCAACTTTGGCTGACTTTTTTTATCCTAAATATTACAAGTAAATTTTTTAAATATTTTTTATTAAAATCTGCATCTTTTTATCTTTTTAAAGATATATTTTTAGGATGATTCATGTTTTAGATCCAGAGAAAAAAATTTTTGAATATGGAACTGCAATCTCAGAATACAGACTAAGAAATGTGAAATTTGAGAAATCCCCAAGAATTGGACCCCCCATATCTCACAAACTATGAGGTCTGGGAAGGAAAAATTTCTGATGGAATCATTTCATGATAGAATTAGTGTGTACACAAAGTTTCATCCAAATCCCTGTCGGTCGGGTTACAAATGGGGGAAAAATTGGTTGAATTGACATGGAATGACCCTATAATGAGAAAAATTTGAAAATGAAAATACAGTCGAGTCTCCCTATAACGAAACTCCATACATCGAATTTCTCTATATAACGAATTTTTAGTAGGAACGGTCTTCTTTTCGCATGATTACATTAAGAACAGTCTCTATATAGCGAAATACCTATCTCCATATAACGAATTTTTTCATAAATTGGTCTTAATTTATTCAGTTTTAAAAAGTTTCGCAATCATATGGAATCAATTTTCCATAACTTATTTTTGATTTATCGTCAGTGCTGAGGTTTTTTTTATATTACTTCTTTCCTTGTTCTTTAAAGCCAACGAATTCATGCCAACTCCCATACACTTTTCCACATCCTTCTCAAAACAGAGTCAATTGGATTGATACACATGTAAGAGAGGAATCGTTGAGAGACACATGAGAGACCTTCAAATAGAGGAAAATGTTAATTACAATTTTTCATTCCTTGCTAAAATTTGAGCCCCCCCTTTTTTTTTTTTTTTTTTTTTTTTTTGAGAGCATAACAATTTTAAAATCAAAATAACAAAAAATTACAGATTTCTTCGTCTGAAATTAATGCAAGTCTTCCTTGTTTGATTTTCATTAAGCTTTCAAATAAATGTCTGTTTTCTTTTTTGAAACAGCTTAAATAATTAAGAAATAAAATGTTAGGTAATATTTACTTTTAAACATTTCAAATTCTTAATTCAAAAGATCAAAAATAATATTTGTTCAAATTTCACACATTAAATACGATTTTTAACATCATTCTCTATACATCGAATTTCTCTATCTAACGAATTTTTTACTGATTTCGTTATATAGAGACTCGACTGTAGTTTTCTTTAAAACAAAAAAAAAAAAAACAAAAAAAAAAAAAAAAAAAACATGAATTTTAAGCCAAAGAAATAGAATTTCGCCTTAACATTATTTCACTGGTGTCAAATGACACCTTTTATAAAAGTTTTAATTGATGTTTTTTGTTTGTAATTCTTAGAATGACACAATTACAAATCATTGAAGACTTTTTTATGCTTATTACATTCGAAACCTACAAGCAAAATAATTATAAATCAAAACTGTAACTACGTGTCATGCGACACCGGTAGAAATATTGTTAAGTAAATGTGCATTAGTTTTTTTAAATTGTGATTTGATTAATAAGAAATTATTTGATTAATAAGCAAGCAAGATCAAATTAGAAAATGTATTATAGACCACGAGCTTCAAAGAATTCTTTTACTATTCTAACTGTAAGTTATTCAATATATAAGTGGATTAAAAATAGGATCTTGTCTTATTTTTCTTTGTTGTTCTCCTTTTGAGAATTGTGTTAAACTTTTCCTAAAATTTTGAGAAAAAATCCCAACCATGTAATAAAAACTTTTTTATTTACAGTGTAAGTGTTAAGAAAATAAAGCAAAAGAACTTGTGTCGAATTTTCTTCGAATTCAATAGATATTTCTTTCTTTCAAGCCTAAAGATATCTTGAATTCCTATACTTGGTTTTGTGGATTATCTAAAAATAAATTGGTATAAAAAAATTCACATACATGCGCGTGTATCAGGAATATCTTTTTTCCGAAATTTCATAGACGATTTTTTACTTTAGGGGCTAAGTAAGTATAATATTATTGACTTTTTAGCAATTTTGGATCCCTCCCCCAGTACGATATCATGTGTTAACATGCTTCGAAACATACACACACAACCTCTAATGATATCCTTATCAATGTCCATTTTTTTCGTTTAATATATTTGCAAAGATACATATTAATATTATTCGCATATTTTACAAATTTAAATGAAAAGAAGTCAATAAAATATCATCATTATACATTAAATAACTTTATAGCAAGTAATATTTTAAGGAAATGCTTATTATTTAAAAAAATATAACATTTTATTACCCAATACTTTCAGCAATACCTTCATGCACTTGCCCTTTGACGGGGCGGGGATAAGCGGAACATCTCTCAACAAAGCAGTGACCAACATTCTTCTCATTTATTTACTTTCTTCTATTTCTCCAAGAAGAGAGTATTGGAATCGTGAAAATTTTCGTTTTCTGGTTTTGGACAGATTTACACATTTTGGGGTCAGCGATACCACAAATTTTATTTAAGCATTTTTATAAGTCATTTTTACAAAATGTCTGCCTATATGTATATGACTTCAGTTTCACTATTTTGTGGGCTTGCTATCTCAAAAACTAATGAACGGAATCCAATAAAATTTTAGATTCAGTTGGCCCATAATATAAACTGGTGCTGATTACTTTTTTGTGTAAATCATCCTACAGGCGGTGCTGTTATGCTGTCTTTTTTCACGATTTCTGCAATAACTGTAATTCAAGAACTAATGAAAAATTTTTTAGAAAATTTCAGATTCAGTTAGTCTCTGATAAAAATTAGCACATTTTAGTTTTTGAAATAAATCGCCCAATAGGTGGCCCTTTTATCCAGATTTTTTTACAATTTCAGGAAATGGTTCTATATCAGAAACTAACGCACGGATTTTCATCAAATTTTAGATTCCGTTAGAAGTAGACATAAGTTATTGCTGATTAGATTCTGTTGTACCCCACCTAAGCGATGGAGCTGCTATGCTTCATTTTTCAGGAAGTATTAGCATGTATGAAATAGGAGAAAGTTTCGGGATTGTCACATCCGACTAGTTTTACTAGTAAATATAACAAGCATCACTTAGAGCCTGGTTTCTCTAAAATTACATGGTATTTACATATCGAAGAAGAATAGGAATATCGAATGTTGGGAAAGTCCATATTTTGGAATAAAAGGATTTTATAATTACTTAACGGTTTTTCATAAAAATCAAAAACAGACTAAGAAAACAGTTCATAGACTATTTTGACACTTAAAAAAAATGTAAATTTTGATTGGATTAAAAATGATAGCAATATCAAAAGACAAACCCACTCGCTATAGAGATATCTTACTGTATCAAGTGTCAAGGACCCTTTTCCTCGAAAGTGATAACGTTATATAGAGTAATTATATTGGAAAGAAAAAGATGGAAGGATATAACTACAGACATAATGTAAAGAAACATTCTGTACAAAAAAAAAATGTCTAACCGTTCAGAATTTTTTTTAAATCATGACAGTGATGATTTGACTTCATCTAAATAGTAAGAAAAGTAAAACATCAGAAATGCTTCAGTGTTCTGATTGCCAAAGAGTGTTCTATTTTGTGTGCACGTAAACAAAAAGGTGAATAAAAGAATATCATGTGTAAACGTTGCATCACTCCTTACATGATATTTAAGTGACTGGAAATAAGTTCTATAATTTCTATTCTTAAATAACTAAAAGTGTGATTTTTATTTAATATATTTTGATTAATAATATTTACTTTTAATTTCAGCCATTTAATTTCATTATATTGAATTGCTGTTTTTATTATTTATTTATTTATTTATTTGATTGCTTTATAAATTGCAAACCTTGTTTTTAATAAAATTTTTTACATTCCCTACACATCAAAACAGCCTAACATTGTTAGGTGCAATTTAAGAGACTGGAGATCTAACTTAGGCGACCAGTCTCTGAATTTGGACGTTTTTTGTCAAATTATTCAAATTAGAGCAAAATTTAAGATTTTCAAAATGACATTGTTCTAAAAATTTATTTAGTTAGTCGATGAGTAGATTGACAAAGTGTAGACGTGTTAGTAGTATTTTGCAGTTATTCTAAAGATGAAGTAAATTACAGCTGAAAATAAGTGAAGTGGTCCAAATTCGGCTACTCTCTTTCACTCGTTTTAACCAATATTACAGTCGGCTCTCGTTAATTCGAACTCGTGGGGATCACAAGAAACGTTCGAAATATCCGACGTTCGAATTATGGAAAGTATGAGAGGAAAAAAGTTTAAAAGGGTACTATTACAAAGGGATTAATGCTATAGTGCATTTTTTGAATTTATTTCGGAGAATATGACATAATATTGCATTAAAAGATATAAATACACAGGGATTAGGGACAAGCACAAACGAAGATGGGGTGGAGATGTCATTGATGGACAGACAAGGCATTAAGAAAGTAGGTATCAAATGAATGGGATTATATGTATATTAGTTTCAGAACAATTCTGAAAAAAAATGAAAGAAAAAAACTTATTTTAAGGATCTAAAGTCACTGAGAAAGTAAGAAAAAATAAAAATTTGGAATTTTCGTTAGTTCGAATTAAACAAAGTCAAGAAGAGAAAATGGGTTCGAATAAATGAAAAATTTTAAGGTTATTCTGCATTTGAAAAGTTCGGGTCTTCATGTTTAGTTCGAATTAAGCGAAGATTTGATTTATCCGCTATCAAATTAGCGGGAGTCGACTGTAATTGATAAATATTTTTGAAAAAACAAATAATATCTAATTTTTCAAATAATAACTTTTTAACTTTTCAAATAATATCTATATTTTTCATGTCTTTTACAGAAATATTTTATTTTTTTATCACCAGTGTTTCAAAACAGAAATTTTCGCCAACTTCAATCAGAAAAATGCTCGGATTAAATTATGCAAAACTGAACATAAAAACTTACTGGGGGAAATAATAAATCCTGATTAGAATATGGATACCCGTGCGTGGTACGGGCAAATTATGAGTGGCAAAAACACGTTGCCCGTATGACTTACGAGCAAATCAGGAAAGTGGTTAATAATTCCAATCGAAAAATTTATAATAAATGACCTTTACCAATTATTAAAATTTCTAATGCATATATAGCTTAGATTATTTTCGAAAGTGGAAAACATTTCTAGCATCATACAGGGTACTTAAGTTGATTTCCTTAATTAGATAAATTGAACTTACAAGGAAGGTCACCATACGGGCATACTGCGAAAAATCTGAAAAAATTACAGAATGTTCTTCTCATGAGGATATATACGTTTATAAAAAAAATTTCGCCGGAACCTCTGAACCCTGTGCGTAAAAAAATAATGAAAATTTCGTTATTTTGCGATTTATCATCGGTTGGCGATGAAAAGCAAATTCAAAAAATGTTTTCATGTCAAATGCATTTTAAAGGAAAAAAGTTTCATGTTTAGCGTGTTTAGATAAATTAAATATATTTTCTTTGGTCAGCTTTAGTTTGTTTTATGTATAATTTCGTTATATTAATATTTATATGTATTTATATTCAAATTTAATCATCAAAATTTGAGATTTAAAACGAAATTCAAATTTAAATTAATAAAAATTGCTTCAATTCAAGTTCAAAGTCCAGTTGAGCATTGTCAATTCGATTTTGTTGCTATGGAAACCTGGCTTTTATTTTTCAAAACGCTTAAATGTATGAAAGTAATTTTATTGAATAAGAATTTCTTATATATGAAAATATTTTTTCAGAGGTAAATTAAATAACTACAGCAAAAAATAATATATATACATGCAATTTAATATATATATATGCATATAATATATTAAACTTGCTCATTGTTTATGTTTAAATTCTTTTACACGGATTCTAAAAATCCAAAAGGTTTCAGTTGCATTAAAATCGTTTGCTTCTGGCGGAGAAATGTGCTCCTCGCCAAATCGTGTGACACTTTCGTCTTTTCACGCCAAATATTCGAAAGTATTTTATTTTTTTTTTTACATGTTTTCTAATGTAATTCCGCCGCTAATTTTCACTGATCCTTTATTACATACATGAGTAGTTTAATTAGTATTTTTTTCAAAAAAATCTGAGTATGCCCAGTATGTAGACCTTCCTTGTTAGTTAACAGTTGTTAGTTGTATGAATAAATATGCATCAAAATGCTTCATTTCTGCAAGCTATTGATGACCTATTTGAACCAGTAATTGGTAATGGAAAAAAATAGTGTTTAAGACTTATAATAAATTTATTTATATATGTAAGACATCGAATCATAATAAATTCAGAACTTTATACAAATTTATAATTCATTTTTATCAGCTATATCAAAACCTTTAAAAGTAGAATTAATAATTATTGAGTATGAAAATCCTCCAAAAAAAATTTCATGTTTCAAAAAGAACTCTAATAATCAGGACATTCATTTTCTTTAAATTGCTACATTAACTGTTAATTTTCTAGCATCCTTAGTCTCTAGTGTAGGTGTACCGGGTGATCCAAAAGTGAGGGCGAACTTCAAAAATGAATAATTTGAAAACGAATCGAGATACAAAGACATGGTTTGCACCAAACAGATGGAAAAGAAACCGGGTTTTGTGTGGTAACGAAAAAAATTGTTACGTTGGAATTTGTTGAAATACACTTGCAATAGCCAAAAGAGACACTCTAATGTGGTTTCGCTGTCGATTTCATAATAGGTCCATTTTTTTTTTTTCCGAGAAAATCACACAGACGGGTTTTACAGCCTGTGACTTTTGGTTGTGAAGATTAAAGAAGTCAAAAATGTACCGCTAGCAACCGGCATCACCAACAGCACTGAAAGATGCAAATCGCCAAAATGTGTCTGCCACAATGCAAAAATGCTACCAAATGCTGTGAACAGTGTGGTGCCTCGTCTCGCAGCTGTGCTTCTGATTGATGGACATCAACATGAACATTTACTGCAGTACTAATTAACTGTAAGAAAGCTGACTTGTAATTTATCAAAATTTTTTTATTTGTAAATTAGCTTTTGGTGCAATAAAACACTATAGAGCAATCTGTTGGTCGCCAACTAAACTTTTTTTTTTTTTTTTTTTTTTTTTTTTTTTGCCACACAAAACCCGGTTTCTTTTGCATCCGTTTGGTGCAAACTATATCTTTGTATCTTGATTCGTTTTCGACTTATTCATTTTCAAAGTTTGTCCTGACTTTGGATCACCCGGTATATGTCATCTTTGTGAATTCTTTGCGGTTGCCGCACCTTCTCATGCACATGTTTCTTTGCCTGGTACGAAATGAACATTGTTCATCATTTGGTTTCGTGTTTTCTCTCAAAAAATGTAGTATCAATGTATAAGAAAATCGCGCTATTCTGTCTATATGCATTTCTCATAATTAAGATGGTCAAGAATTAAATCTTCATAAAATTGAAAAAATCTACTTTCTTCATAAAGGAAGTTTACAACACCAGTAACATGAAATACAAATAATTCATTTTTTTTTCTCGTTCTCCCATAACACTTTAGCAAGGTACAATATAATGAAATATGCACAAGTGAAATGTGCCCGAGGATTATACGCACCATAGATGAAATTTTGACTGGGGAGGTATTTTTCTGGACCTGAGGTAAAATGAACATTTCTTTACATGATTCCAACTTCTGAAATTATTAAGAACTAGCTTTTGCCCGCGGCTTCGCTCGTGTTAAATGCAACAAACTATGTAATTGATCTTTTAAAATCTCATATAATTATTGAGAGATAAGTGGAAAATAAATTTTACTTATTATTTTTATATATATTTACTTTAAACCAAAAACAACAAAATCAATTCAAGAAGCTAAACTAAATTTAAAACCAAAGCGATTGTCTTATTCCTTAAAAGTCCATGAATATTATAAATCTAAATTAAACGAACGGTAAAACCTAATCTGAAACCGAGTTTGTTTTCGGAAATCGGAAAACCAAATTAAGACAGCAATACCAAATCGCAAAGCTAAACACGAATAGCCAAAAATCGAAAGCAGTTAGATCAATATCAATCAATCGTCAAATAACAGAGTATAGGAACCGTATGCACTATAGTGTGAAGCGTGGGCCGATGCTCGCACTTGAGTGCAGTTAGAGAGCACACAATGTTATCTTGTTTCAGAAACGTACCAGCGCTGTCTATCGGAATCCATGAGTAACACTCTAGCTTTCTACCTTAAAATTTCAGAATGCTCCATACAAACTTCCAACCCCCCATTTTAGGGAAGGGAGGGGTTAGAAAGAGACAAAAAGTAGCATATGTCATTCTCCATCCCTTCAAATATCTCCACTTAAAAAAATCCTGCTCATTCGTCGCTCCGTTTTGCCGTGAAAGACGGACAAACAAACAGACACATACATACACTTTTCCATTTGTAATATTAGTTTGGATTGTTATAATTTAAGAAGTCCCTCTCATGCATATCCAAAACATACATTGCACTTCCGTAAAAATAATTTATAAATTTCGCTACTAAGGAACGCTGGAGTCATTCTCGTGTGATAGCTTACAGTAATTTTAGTAGACACTCTAGTTAGCTCTATCCACTCAAAAAAATATTTAGAATAAAAGGATTTGCCTATGCACAGTGTTTTGTGGGAGATGTATAACTGATCTTTTACAATGTATAACTGATCCTCATTCTATTGTTATTGATTAAATTCCAATATTCGATGAATATAAGTAATATAATATTTTGTCTTGAAATAAATTAAGTTAAAAGAAAATTCAGCTTTGTTAAAAGACACCCGTTTTAAATTTGTGAACTAAATAATAACAAAAGCAAACATAATAATATTGGGAAATTCGAAACATTAAATTCGTGTCAAGAAAATTTACTATATTGTTTAAAACTGCTCTTTATTCAGTACATAAATAGATCGAATATAGGATTTTTTCATATTTTTCTTTGTCGTTATCTTTCTTTAGCAAGTGTTAACCTTTTCCAAAAGCAACTATTTATTTGACACTTTTTTTCAATGGTGCAAGGAAAATAAACCAAAAGTCCTTGTATTGAAATTCCATTGAGTTCAGCAAAAGGTTTTTTTTTTCTTTACAGACGAGAAATGTGTTGAATTGTTGTTAGTAATGTACACTTTCTTAAAGACACGGGGAAAAAATATATATATTTTTTAAATAAAATAAATTACATTTAAAAAAATTTTCTTCTCTGAAAGTGACAAATTAAAATAAGTCTCATAAAATTTCATGCTTAAACCCAGAGAGTAAAATTTGACGGATTTTCATTATCGTTATGAAATTGAAGATGAAATTCCGTTATAATACTCATAAATTTTACAGTTATTAATAATTACAGTCGCTAAAGTATATTTGCCGAAATATTTTACAGTATAACGTCCATGTATATACACAGTATATATAACATAGTCCAAGACGAATCTGCAGGTTATTCATACTTTTTTATTACACATTTCTGGTTTCTATTGTACATTTTCTTGTTCCTCTCTCGTCTCGCTCTTGAACAGAAAATTCTTTAAAATATATAAAATAAAGCCCCAATAAATTGCAACACAGTTTTGAAATAATTTGCATTGGAAAATACATTTATTTTTCTTATTTTGATTAAATTTGTGAAAGTTGAAATTCAGATATGTTTAAAAGTAAAAATGTTTTAAAAATGTATTGTTTTATCAGATTATTGACACTATTGATGTTACTTAAGAGTTACTTACGGCCATGTTTTTGTTTTATAATACAGTGAAACCTCTAAATAAGGGACACCTATGGAACCGGAACTTTTTTCCCTTAAATAGAGGTGTCCCTTATTCGGAGTTTTTTGCATTATTTTTAATTTATCGTCCAGAAGAATATAAAAGTAACAATGCATTAAAAGTGATATTTAAATGTATCCGTAATGTATAAATTACGTTAATCAGACACAAAAGGAAGAAAACAGAATTAATTAATTGATTAAGATTTATTAATTTATTAATTAATTGATTACAAAATCATTAAATAATTTGTAGAATTATTGATTTGTATTTTTTATGCAAAAAACGTACATGCAAAAAGTATAAAAATATTTAAAAGAATTTTATTTGAAGTAATCAATAAAAAGGGATTGTTTTGCAAATTTAAATTTTTTCACTATACATTTTTTAAGAGTTCATTTGCTATACTTATAATTTTTAGTTTTTCATTACCGCTGTATTTACAAAAAGAAAAAAAGTATTGGACTTCTTTGCATATTTTAAGGCAGAAAATCTCTCAGTTGCACAGTTCAGTAAGCAGAAAACATATTGTCACAATTACAAATAAATTCATTTTTTAATGGAAAGGTATAAAATTAGAATGCTATGGAAGCGATTTTAAATTGAACTGCGTTTTCAATTTTTTGTTAAATAAATTAACTATTGAGTTATAATCAATTTTGATCACGTGACAAAGACGCTATCTATCCTTCCTTCAGTAATTATTCTTCTTTTGCGTGAAAATTCGGTTCAAAATGCCCATTTTGATAGTATGTTTTAAAAGATCTATTGCATTTGCAAAAAATAGAAAAAACAGCTCGAAAATTACATATTTTCTGAACAACAGCACTTGCTAGTTTCAGGTATTTCCAAATAAAAATAAAATTGATGCCTTAAAAGTTGCTTTTTTTGGATTTGAGAAGAGCCAAAATGCATCTGTAAGGTTCTTTATTTCACAATTAGGTAGCTTTCATTACAAAAAGTAAAAAGCTACCTATTGCAGCCGTCCGGAGGAAAGCACTTCCGGAAAATTTTGGTATATTTTCACCGATCATGACCCCCAGACCCCAAAACGACCCTCCGTTCAAATGGTGACATATATATATATATATATATATATATATCTCATTTTTGTCATGCGATAACTAACGTATTTATGAACCGATTTGAATGAAACTTGGTATGTACATAGTACATACAAATGTCTCGACCGAGTTCGTTGGTCAGTATCATCCGCCATTTTGTTTCAAAATGGCGGCCATTTTAAATTTTTAAAAAAATTTAAAATTTAAAATTAAATGCGAAAACATTAAAAATTGAAAAATATTTTTCTTTTACGTATTAGAACATAAAACAAAGATTCCAGAACACTTTTTATTTTGTCTATATCTTAACAAATGATTGAGTTATAGCACTTTGAATTTTTCTTATAGCTGACATTTTGAAACGATCTGATTTTTGTCACGTGATAACACGCGTATTTATGAACCGATTTCAATGAAACTTGGTATGTACATAGTACATACAAATGTCTCGACCGAGTTCGTTGGCCAGCATCATCCGCTATTTTGTTTGTTTCAAAATGGTAGCCATTTTAAATTTTTTAAAAAATTTAAAATTTAAAATTAAATGCAAAAAATGAAAATTTGAAAAATATTTTTCTTTTACGTGTTAGAATTTAAAACAAGGATTCCAGAACACTTTTTATTTTGTCTATATCTTACAAAATGATTGAGTTATAGCACTTTGAATTTTTCTTATGGCTGACATTTTGAAACGATCTGATTTTTGTCACGTGATAACACGCGTATTTATGAACCGATTTCAATGAAACTTGGTATGTACATAGTACATACAAATGTCTTGACCGAGTTCGTTGGCCAGCATCATCCATCATTTTGTTTCAAAATGGTGGACATTTTAAATTTTTAAAAAAAATTTTTAATTTAAAATTAAATGCGAAAAAATTAAAAGTTGAAAAATATTTTTCTTTTACGTGTTAGACCTTAAAACAACGATTCCAGAACACTTTTTATTTTGTCTATATCTTAAAAAATGATTGAGTTATAGCACTTTGAATTTTGCTTACGGCTGACATTTTGAAACGGTCTGATCTGAACGATCCACAATGTTGCTTTAAAATGGCGTACACTTTATGATATCGAGAATTTGGTGACTCTCTAAATCGCTTAAAATAAAACCAGGTTGAATAAAAGATGACTAGTTTCTAAAAATTCCTATTAATATTCAGTCTTGACAAAAACTAGTATTCAATCTTATAAAATACTAATCCACTAATTTGAGCTTAGTATTTTTGAACAATGTAACTTACTTTAAAATAAATAAATAAATATATAAGTATATGAAAGCTACCTCTTCCTCCCGGCATTGCCGGAAGGACTTTTTTATTTTATTCTCGACTTACAGAATCATCCTCATAATTTTCAGCATTAATTTCAATGGGGATAAATGCACTTTTATCACAATTCAAATCAGAATTGTGAGGTGAACAAATGCCTTTTAATTGTGTTGCGTGTCTCTGTATCTACATCACTGGCTATCTGTTTGATAAGCTCACAAAATATATTTTCATTTTCATCACAAACTACTTTAGTATCTGAAATGCAAAAACCTGTCCCTTTGATCTCAATTTCAACTGTCCCTTAAATCGAGTGTCCCTTATTCAGAGGTAAATACATTACACGTCCTAAACCATGGGATTGGGGCCGGAAGTTTTGTCCTTTAAATAGAGGTGTCCCTTATTCGGAGTGTCCCTTATTTGAAAATTTCACTGTATAGGCATCTCGATATAAATCTTTTAAGTCTGCATTAATTTTATGAAATGCTTGATGCATAATATTTATTATTTTTAATAATATTACTGACGAAATTCTCATTCATCCTAAACCTCATAACTTAATTAATTTGCAAAATATGTGGTCACCATTTCTTGAAATTAATAATAAAATAATATTAAGAGCAAACAATATAAAATTGGAAAATATGTCACATCCAATGCCAGTGAAAAAAATTTCCTTTATTCCTTAAACTACTCTTTATTCAGTACATTAAAAGAGTAAGAATAAATACTTCTCTTATTTTGCTATGTTGAATTTTCGATCTCTATTTTGGGAAAAAAAGTGTTAAACTCTTTCCTTAAATTCAAAAATAATCTGAAAAAAAGATCCAGAACTATTTATTGAAAACTTTTTATCCGCGGTGTAAGTGTTAAGAAAATAAAGGAAAAATCCTTGTATTGAAATTCCTTCTGTTCAATAGAAACTTCTCTCTTTGAAGCCGAGAAAAAATCTTGAAGTACTTGCTGGTTTCATTAACGCTATTTTTAGGAAAAAAGAAAGAAAAAAGGTTTAAAAAACAAAGAAAACAAATAAAATAATTTTATTCAAATGGGTAGTTACAGTCGGCTCTCGTTAATTCGAACTCGTCGAGACCACAAGAAATGTTCGAATTATCCGAAGTTCGACTTACGGAAAATATGAAATGAAAACATGCTTAAAATGGTACTATTACAAAGGAATTAATGTTATAGTGTTTTTTTAATTTTTTTCGTCTATAATCATTATAATATGACTTAAATTAGAATATATAAATACATAAACTAATTAAAAGATTAGAAACAAGCACAATGGAAGAAAAAATTAAAGCGTCATTGATGGACAGACGGGGCACTAATAAAGTGGATATCAAGTGCATTGGATTATATGTATACATGTCTGAAACAATTTTCACAAAAATCAACGAAAGAAAGTTATTCAAATAATCTGAAATCCGTGAGAAAGAAGAGAAAAATGAAAAATTGGAATTCTCGTTAGTTCGAATTAAATGAAGTCAAGAGAAAATGAGTTCGAATTAATGAAAATTTTTAACGTTATTCTACCATTGAAAATTTCCGGACCTCATATTTAGTTCGAACTAAGCAAAGATTCGAAATATCCGATTTCGAATTAACGAGAGTCGACTGTATTTTCAGAGTTGCTTAGAGAAATCGCTAAAAATCAAACAATTTAAAAATTATTTCTTTCTCAATCATATTGATGGGTAGCGATATCATACGAACTGTACTTTTCCATCTAAGCAAAACTATTGCGATGTGGCAGTTTCAAAAAGTTTTTCTATCACATATCCTTATTACTTTTAATAATAATATTGACGAAATTCCTATATATCTTAGAATTAATAATTAATTCCAAAAATAATTTCTATTTAAGGGGATAAGGGACACATTTTAAAATAATTTTTATTTATTGAGTTTAAATTTTATATTTTTTGTTACGGTTAACTATATTATTTGCAAGCAAAATCCCATAATAAAGCTTCACATAACATTTTTTTTTTAATTTTAAACTAAAAATTTATTTAAAAAGGGAAGTAATTTAAAATCTTTTTAACTCAAAATATTATTTATAGAATTTCCATTTTTTTTACATTTAAATAAGCAAAATCTAAATTTTGATTTTGATTAATCTTTTATAAAAATATTAATTTTTTAAGAAAGTTAAAAATATTTAAAGTAAACATTTGAAATAAAATGATATAATTTGTATTTAAAAACAAATCATATTTTCACAAATAAATATTTATATATATATTTTTTTTTTAATTTGCTAAAACAAAATTAAAACAAAACAACCAAAAAAAGACATGTTCCAGTTTTGAAACCTTCATCTTCAACGATTATTGAGTTATAACAATTTAAATCCAAGAAATTGTGAAAAAACGCATCATGAAGGGAAACGCATTTTCATAAGAAATCATTTCCACGACAATTATTGCTTAAAAATTAGATTTTAAAAACAAACCAAAAAAAAAAAAATTCCTCTAGTTAGACAGATAGAAACATGATTTGAACGTCATTTTAAACATTAAAAAACAGAGGAATTTGTGACCTTGAACCCCCCCTTGAAGCAAAATTTAATTTTGCTAAATCAATTGTCACCATTTCTTGAAATTAATAATAAAATAATAATACGAGCAAACAATATAAAATTGGAAAATATGCCACATTCAATGCGAGTGAAAAAATTTTCCTTTATTCCTTAAACTACTCTTTATTCAGTACATTAAAAGAGTAAGAATAAATACTTCTCTTATTTTACTATATTGCATTTTCGTTCTCCATTTTGAGAAAAAAAAGTGTTAAACTCTTTCCTCAAATTTTAAAACAATCTGAAAAAGATCCAGCATTATTTATTGAAAACTTTTTATCCGCGGTGTAAGTGTTAAGAAAATAAAGGAAAAATCCTTGTATTGAAATTCCATTCTGTTCAATAGAAACTTCTCTCTTAAAAGAAGCCTAGAAAAAAATCTTGAAATACTTGCTGGTTTCATAGACGCTATTCTCAGGAGAAAGGTTGTTGTTGTTGTATTTTGTGTCGGCCGATTATCTACGCTAGGGATATAGGCCCAGGGGGAGGGATGCCCTTCGTGGGGGTCTTTCTAAGGGAACCTAACCCGTATTTACGCAAGGTTCGAAGAAAACCACGAAAACTCCGAACGGTTAGGCCGACGGCCGCGATTGGGTTCGAACCCAGCACCTGTCGTGTACCAGTCTCAGGAGAAAGGAAAGAAACAAGTTGGAAATTGCACGTGAAGGATAGAAAATGAGGTGCGTTCGAACGATAACGAAAATTTTAAAATATCACTCTCATATATCAATCTCAGAAAATTGTAAATATTTAATTGCAATTAAAATGCGCACCAAGCAATGTTCACCCTATACCATTATGTAATGGAATACTTTTGTGTGGCCTTGTAAATTAATAACAAATGTTCTTTGCACAACAGATTAAGCAAAATGTAATTATAATATGTACTTTATAGATACATAAGATTTTTATTATGTTCGAATGAATGTAATATAACACCATTAAAAGCATTTGAAACATTTTTCCCTGTTGACCGTAATGTAACGGAATACTTTTGATTGTCCCTGTAATTGATCTATGCATCAGATTTTTATAAAATTTGAAATGACTCGACGAAATTATGTAATTATTATATATTTCAAATTTCGAACGATTAAAATTAATTCGAAACTTTTTCCCCATTGACCTTAATGTAATGGAATACTTTTGATTGTCTTTGTAATTGATCTATGCATCCTTTTTCATAAAATTTGAAATAACAAAATTATGTAATAATTATATATTTTAAATTTAAAACGATTCGGTTGGGAAATTTTTGCGTTGTTATATGCGGACGGACGGGCGGACAAACGGACAGACTGAACGACAACTATAGGAGCTACGTATTTATATATTTACGAACGCACCTAAAAAAGGTTTAAAAAATATAGAAAACAAATAAAATGATTAAAAACAATTACAAAAGTACAGACAAGTTAACCCTTATTAGGAACCCTTAGTAGGCATTAGGAATTCTTGAAAATTTTACATTGTAAAGCATTTTACATAAATTGTTTGAACTAAATTAAAAAGATTTACATAATCATTTAATAAATTTTTGAAGGATTTTAGAAGGATTAATTATATTTGAATTTACAGGGATTTTGTGCAATATTTATAACTCCACTCAAATGATTTATTTTAAATTGTTTTCTTAGTATTTTGTAGAAATATAAAATGTACAAATATGATGGTCTTACAATATAAATATAGAAATATTTCCGAATTGAAAAATCCCCACCTCTCGTCCTCATTGCCAAGAAAGCTGAAAAGATGCAAAGGCAAAAGAAATCATCCTTTTAAAAATATTTTTGTTTTCTGTAACCGATAATGCTTTCGGAACAAAAAAAGTAATGCATCTGTAACTCATTCTAAACAGTATTACAACTAATTGACACATTAAAAGAATTTTATAATAAATAATTTTTATGATACTTATAAGTACCGTCCGAGATTAAAAGGTTAAGTTAATAATTAGGTTAGAAAACACTTAAAATATACATAACATTTTGTGTTATTTTTATTCATGATGAGGAGCTTTAAATAAGTTCGAAAAGTTTAATGCTTTATTTTTAAATTAATTTTTATGTTTTTTCTAACTATTAGCTTAACTTGTTTGTATTTTTTACGCGCGTTCTTAATAATGCGTTCGTAGCACCTATAGTTGTCACTCAGTCCGTCCGTCTGTCTGGCTGGCTGTCAGCATATAACAATACATAAAATACCCAACAGAATCGTTTGAAATTTAAAATACTTAATTATTATATAATTTTGTCGAGTCATTTCAAATTTTATAAAAATCGGATGGATAGATCAATTACAGGGACAATCAAAAGGATTCCGTTACATTACGGTTAATGGGGAAACAATTTTCAAATGCATTTTAATCGTTTGAAATTTAAAAAGATAATTATTACGTAATTTTGTCGAGTTATTTCAAATGTTATGAAAATCGGATGCACAGATCAATTACAGGGACAATCAAAAGTATTCCGTTACATTACGGTCAAGGGGAAAAAAGTTTAAAATGCATTTTAATGGTGTTACACACATTTGAACGTAATAGAATTGACATGAATCTATGAAGTATATACTAAAATATACATTCTGTACAATCTGTGATGCAAAGACCATTATTAAATTACAGGGTCACACAAAAGTATTCCGCTACAATGCTATACGGGAAACATTGTTTATGGCGTGTTTTAATTATATTAATCTACTTTACATTTTATGAATAAGATATACATTGCTGAGGTGTAATAAAAATTACTTCCTGCATATTTACAGGAAAGCAAAGATTTAGGCCACTATACTGTATCCGAAGTACGCTCTACTATATCAGCAAGATCTGAATATTTTTAAAACTTCGTTATCGTACGAACGCACCTCGTTTGCTACGTTTCACGGGCAATTTACAACTTGTTGTAATTGTTTTTATTGTATTATGAACAGACGTAATATCTTTTTTCATTTTAAATAAAGCCCCACCAGTGGCTGAAAGGTTCTGACCTCTCAACTGGTAGACGACAGGTGCTGGGTTTGAATCCAATCGCAGCCTTCGGCCTAACCGTTCGGAGTTTTCGTGGTTTTCTTCAAGCCTTGCGTAAATACGGGCTAGATTCCCTTAGAAAGACCCCCCCCCCACGAAGGGCACCCCCCAGGGCGTATATCCCTTGAGTAGATAATCGGCCGACACAAAATAAACCAAACCTATTTAAATAAAATAATGTTATTCAAATGAGTAGCTATTTTCAGAGTTACTTAGAGAAATCGCTAATAATCAAAAAACAATTTCAGAATTATGTTTTTCTCAATCATGTCGATTTGTGCGATATCGTACGAAGACTGTACTTTTCCATCTAAGCAAAACTAGTTGGATGTGACAGTTCCAAAATTTGTTTCGATTACATACACTTATTATTTTCAATAATATTGCTGACGGAATCCCCATGTATCCTAAAATTAATAATTAATTTCCAGAAATAAATTCTATTTAAGGGGGTCTGGGGCACATTTTAAATAATTTATATTTATTAAGTTTAAACTTTGAATTTTTTTTTTTTTTTTTTTTTTTTTTTTTTTTTTTTGATGATGATTAACCATATCATTTGCAAGCAAAATCACATGATAAAGCTTCGCATAACATTTTTTATAAAAAATTTTAAACTAAAAATTTATTTAAAAAGTGAAATAATTTAAAATCTTTTTAACTCAACTTATTATTTATAAAATTTCCTTTTTTTTTTTTTTTTTTTTTTTTTTTTTACATTTAAATAAACAAAATCTAAATTTTGATTTTATTCAGTTTTTATAAAAATATTATTCTTTAAAAAAAGTTTAGAATATTTAAAGTAAAAATTTTAAATAAAATGATGTGATTTTTGTTTAAAAACAAATCATATTTTCACAAGTAAATATATATATATATTTTTTTTTTTTTCAAATTTGCTGAAACAAAATTAAAACAAAAAACCAAAGAAGACAAATATTGAAACATTCATCTTCAATTCATCATGAGTTATAACAATTTAAATCCAAGAAACTGTGAAAAAACTCATCATGAAAAAAAAAAAAAACGCATTTTCACAAGAAGTCATTTCCAAGACGATCATTGCTTAAAAATTAGTTTTTGGAAAAAAAAAAAAAATCCTCTTTTTAGAAAAGTGGAAACATGATTTAAACGTTATTTTAAGCATTAAAAAACAGAGAAATTTTTAATACGGTAGATTTTTTTGGAAAATTTGAAGATTTTTGAGACCCCGAACCCCCTTAAGACGAAACACTAGTCACAGAAAATGACACGGATGATAATGTAAAGTCTATGGGGGCGTTCTTTTCAAATATCGCGCTCAAATTTTAATATTTTTACATGAATTTTTTTGCATAGGATAGCTGACGATGTTTTGCAACCGGGATAGTTTTTTACTTTTTCGATTTTGCTTACATATTTTTTATATTATGATAGTTTCAAATTCAGAACCGGTTCAAACCGGTTTAAAAAATTAGTGTAATTTTTTAAAGAAAAAATCTGAAACCAAAAACGAAAAAAAAAATTAAAAAATAGCCCGGTTGTGAATTGTCCTCAGCTATCCTTGAAAAAAAAAAAAAAAAAAAAAAAAACATGTAAAAATATCAAAATTTGTGCGAGATATTTGAAAAGAACGCCTCCCTAGATTTTACACTATCATCCGGGTTTTTTTCAGTGACTAGTGGGGGCCTTAAAGCAAAACTTTATTTTGATAAATCAATGCTCACCACTTCTTGAAACTGATAACAAAATAATAACAAGAGCAAACAATAAAAATCAGAAAATACGCAACATTCAATGCGAGTGAAAAAAATGTCCTTTATTCTTTAAACTATTCTTTATTCAGTACAATAAAAGAGTAAGAATAAATACTTCTCTTATTTTACTACATTGCATTTTCGTTCTCCATTTTGAGAAAAAAATTGTTAAACTCTTCCTTAAATTTTAAAATAATCTGAAAAAAGATCCAGCACTATTTATTGAAAACTTTTTTTATCCGCGGTGTAAGTGTTAAGAAAATAAAGGAAAAATACTTGTATTGAAATTCCATTCTGTTCAATAGAAACTTCTCTTTTTTCAAGCCAAGAAAAAGTCTTGAAGTACTTGCTGGTTTCATAAACACTATTTTTAGGAGAAAATAAAGTAAAAAGGTTTAAAAAACAAAGAAAACAAATCTAATAATTAAAAACAATTACAAAAATACAGACCAGTTAACTCTTTATCTACCGCATTATGAAATCATGAAAATTTTACACTCTATAGCATTTTACGTAATTTTTTTAAACTAAATTAAAAGATTTACATAATAATTTAATACATTTTAAAGGGTTTTAGAAGGATTAATTAAATTTGAATTTACAGGGATTTTGTGCAATATTTATAACTCCACTCAAATCTTTTATTTTAAATTGTTTTCTTAGTATTTTGTAGCATTATAAAATGTACAAATATGATGCTCTTACAATATAAATATTGAATTATTTCCGAATTCAAAAATCCCCGGCCCCCGTTCTCTGCGCCAAGAAAGTTGAAAAGATACAAAGACAAAAGAAATCATTCTTTCAAAAAATATTTTTTGTTTTCTGTAACCAATAATGCTTTTGGAACAAAAAAAAAAAGTAATGTATCTGTAACTCATTGTAAACACTATTACAACTGATGCATTAAATGTATTTTATAATAAGGAATTTTTACGGTACTTATAAATACCGTCGGTAGGTAAAGGGTTAAGTTAACAGTTAGGTTACAAAACCCATAAAATTTACATAACGAAACATTTTGTGTTATTTATATTCGTGATGAGGAACTTTAAATAAGTTAGAAACGTTTAATGATTTATTTTTAAATTAATTTTTATATTTTCTAACTACTAGCTTAACTTGTCTGTATTTTTGTAATTGTTTTTATTGTATTATGAACAAACGTAATATTTTGTTTTTCACTTTAAATAAAATAACGTTATTCAAATAAGTAGCTATTTTCAGAGTTGCTTAGAGAAATCGCTAAAAAATCAAACAACAATTTCAGAATTTTTTTTTCCTCAATCATATTGATGGGTAGCGATATCATACCAACTGAACTTTTCCATCTGAGCAAAACTAGTCACATGTGGCAGTTCCAAAAAGTTTTTCGATCACATACACTTATTACTTTTAATAATAATATTGACGAAATTCCTATATATCCTAAAATTAATAATTAATTTCCATAAATAAATTCTATTTAAGGGGGTCCAAGACACATTTTAAAATAATCTTTATTTATTGAATTTAAACTTTGAATTTTTTTGTGATGGTTAATTATATCAGTTGCATCATTTCTTAAGTTATAACAATTTAAATCCAATAAATTGTGAAAAAACTGATCATTAAGGGAAACGCATTTTCACAAGAAGTCATTTCCAAGATAACTATTGATTCAAAATTAGATTTTGGAAACAAACCAAAACAAAAAATTATTAATTTTTCCATTTCTTAGGAAGATAGAAACATGATTTAAACGTCATTTTAAGGAGTCTCAGGAGTCTTACTTTTTACCTGGTAGTGCAACTTGCAACATGTTACATTTGACTTTTTTTCTCAGTCCCTATAAAACATAAATGCATAAAATTTTTTATATAGACAAATTAATATCTCTTCCATTAAAAGTAATTTTTTTAATATTCTACATTGAAATTCTATTTTATTTTTTAATGTTTAATTTAGATTAAAAAAAAATTAGACTTGTATCCACTGCGCGCAGGATTCTAGCAAAACTATTAGTTCAAGAACCGCTAAAAAAGTTGATAATGATCTAAAATTAATGTATCTTGAACTTATACTTCATTTTAAAGAAATGTATGCATTTATTTATTTAAAATTTAAATTTAAACTGAAAAAATTGAAAAAAAAATCATTTTTTATTAAAAAAATTGCCAATTATCAATAATCAATGTAATTAAAATTCTAAATTTGAGGTATAAGTTGTTCTTAAACTTAAAATGAAGATATTTACCAGGTTTCATACAAAGTGCTTTATTATTTTTTGAGAAATGTTGCGCGCAGTCAAAGAACAATTTAAATTTTGAATCAAAATTAAAAATAAAAAATATATAATAAAAATTCAATATAGAATGTTAAAAAAATTATTTTAAATAAAAGAGATATTGAGTTGTCCATATAAAAAGTTTTATGCATTTAAGTTTAATAGGGACTGAGAAAAAAAATCAAATGTATATGTTGCCAAATCGCACTACCAGGTAAAAAGTAAGATTCCTGAGACCCCTTAAGCATTAAAAAACAGAGAAATTTTTAATACGATAAAAGATTCTTGCAAAATTTGAAGTTTTTTCTGACCTCGAACGCTCTTAAGGCCCAACAACAGTCACTGAAAAAGACCCGGATGATAATGTAAAGTCTATGGGGGCGTTCTTTTCAAATATCTCGCTCAAACTGTAATATTTTTACATGATATTTTTTTTCTTTTGCATAGGATACCTGAGGATGGTCCACAACCGGCATAGTTTTTACTTTTTCGATTTTGCTTATATATTTTTTATGTTACGATAGTTTAAATTTCGGAACCGGTTTAAACCGGTTTTGAAATTTAAAGTAACTTTTTTTTAAAAATCTGAAACCAAAATTGAAAGAGTAAAACCTAGGCCGGTTGTAGATCGTCCTCAGCTATCCTATGCAAAAAAAAAAATAATAAAAATAAAAAATAATAATAATAATAATAATAATAATAATAATAATAATAATCATGTAAAAATATTAAAATTTGAGCGAGATATTTGAAAAGAACGCTCCCATAGACTTTACATTATCATCCGGGTCTTTTTCTGTGACTAGTGTTGCGCTTTAAAGCAATGGTCACCCTTTCTTGAATTTGATAATAAAATAATAACAAGAGCAAACAATAAAAATTGGAAAATGCGCGGCGTCAATGCGAGTGAAAAAAATGTCCTTTATTCTTTAAACTACTCTTTATTCAGTACATTAAGAGAGTAAGAATAAATACTTCTCTTATTTTGCTATGTTGAATTTTCGTTCTCCATTTTGAGAGAAAAAAGTGTTAAACTCTTCCTTAAATTTTAAAATAATCTGAAAAAGATCCAGAACTATTTATTGAAAACTTTTTACCCGCGGTGTAAGTGTTAAGAAAATAAAGGAAAAATACTTGTATTGAAATTCCATCCATTCTATTCAATAAAAATTTCTCTTTTAGTGGTCCAGAAAAAGTCCTGAAGTGCTTGATGGTTTCATAGAAGCTATTTTTGAGAAAAAAAAAGAGAAAAAAAATATTTTAAAAATAAAGAAAACAAATAAAAAATGTAATTTAACAAATTACAACGACTATTTGGAAAATGATATTTTCAAAGACTCAAATTTAAAGGACTTATAAATGAATTCCGCATTAAAAAAATAATAATAATAAACATTATTTTTAGGATGATCAAAACGTGGTTTACATAATAACAGAGTCTTCTATTACGTACGCCATGGTTAAAAATTAATGTTCCTGTACTCATCATATAAAAATTTTAAATAAAATATACTACTAAAATGAATACACTATTTAAATAAGTAAAAAACAAGTTGAATGTAGATTCTGCAATTGCAGAATTCAGTTTCGCCTCCGATTAGGAAAAAAAATAAATAAATAAATAAATAAATAAATAAATAAAATCGATAGAGGTTTTTTTAGAAGGGCGACCCCGTTTAGATTGCAATGATGTAATTTCATTTTTCTTGTGCTTATCAATATAATAACTAAAAGAACGGCGCGAAATATCCAATTGAATAGTAATTTCTTTCTGAGACATTGGAATTGCGGAATAATAAAGAGATACAATTTGACGTGCTACTTCTTCATTGACTAGATTCATCAAAAACGGAGTTTTTCTTTAGTTTAAACGCTTTTTTATAAACTCTGAGTGAAAGGAAATGCAATTTAACAATAAAACGAGTGGAATCCCGTCGAATTCGACGAATGAAATTTTTAAAAGACCCAATTGATTTGGTTTAAAAAAAGCAAAAGTAATTACATTATTGAATCAATATATATTAATTATATTTACAAACTAAATGTCAAGTTTGCCAGTTACAATTTTGCATGCAAATATTCGCACATCTTCAGTTAAAATTGTAATCTGAGTGCCGGCGAAATCCAGAAATTTTATTTTATATGCAGTCACAGAAAAATAGTTTTATTAAAAAAAAATAAATAAATAAATAAAAAAAAAACTAATTTCATTTTTACTATGACATTGTTTTCACTAACTGAAGTCATCTGAAAGTAAAATCTCAATCTCAGTGTCCATAATCAAAAGAAATATTGAAATGTAATATCGGGTACTACCAGGTTATCCCGTCGACCAAAAAATTGTCGCCAAACTATAAGATTAAATGCCGATAATGGATGATCGTGAATGTCACATTCAATAACATTAAATACGATTCATGTGTTTAAAATGTCATTAAGTGATTTTTATTTCGTCTTTTTATTAATATTCTACTAATCATTTGTTTTTTCGTTATTTAAAATAAAAATTATGTCAATATGTATAATTTGGAAAAATTGGTCGACGGGATAACAGAGTAGTACCTAATATCGTTATGAGTAAAAATCCGATGTTTTAAATAGTGACGTCATTTTCTCTTCAAAATTTTTTTTTAAGTTACTGTCGTTAGTAATATGAAAAAGGCATCCGTAATAATATTGTAATTCCCATTTATCTGGTTGCTGAATGACATCATTTTCCTCATTTGAAATTTTCCTTATTTTGCTTTAGACATTAATTTTTATCATAAATTATTTTCTGTTATTTTATTTACATTATTAATATTATTTCTCAGTAAATATATTTTTTTTTACCTCAATTAGTGCATAATTAAACGCAATCATTTTGGAAAATAAATTTTTATTATCGAGAAAAAAGCTAAACTTAGTTGCCACCATTTTGAAGAAAAATCGTAAAAAGCATTTAAAATTAAAAATAAAATATAAAAATGGAAATTAATTAAAAAATAACTAAAATAGGCACAACTACAAATAAATAGCTTTCATTTAAAAAAATAATTATCAAAATCGGTTGAGTAGAAAACTCAGGGCTGATGACACGACTTTTTTTAGCTTGTCTGAAAGAAATAGCATCGGAGGCTAATAAATTTGATTTGAGGTTTTAAAGATTGCCGAGACTAAAAAATAGTGATATAAGTTATTTGAATTAAATCATAAGAAATTAAATGTATGAAAGTATTTAAAAAGTACCACAATGTGCCCCCTTCTAGTCTATAGTTTTTCGGAGTGTTACACCATATGTTATAGCAATACACACCTGTACTTATTTCCATATTTTTTTACAATGTTAATTCAAAGATATATACATATTTTGTAGACTGATACTAAATCGATGCTTTGACAAATTTATTGGGGAGCGGTATGTTTGCGGCTAGGAACTTTTTGTGGAATTTCAGTATGATTGAAGTTACTTCATATTAAACCTGCTCAAAATGTTATAGAATCGTCCACTTTCGATTGCTTTAACGTAGCATGATTCCCACAACTTGATAAATTGGTTATAGAATGGCTCTCATAAATTGCACGATATCTGGAAAGGATTGAATCAGAAAGACGTTTTTGAAAGAACAAAACTAAACAAAAATTTACAAAATTTAAAATTGATTGTGTAATAAGAATTCAATTTATGATAGAATAGATGATATGATAAAGATTTTAAACAGGAAAATACTTTTTAATTACCAATAATATATAAAAGTTAACATAAAATTTTCTTCTTATTCATAATTCAGTATTTTGTGAAATATTTATTTTTTTTTTAATATTTTTTAAATTAATTTTTATACAATATTTTTAGCATTTAATCATCAAATACTTGAAATAACACCGTAAAAAATTGGGATTTTACGGAAATTGTACTGGTAATCTGTACGCTAGTACAATTTGCTGTTTTTTTATTTTTATTTTTATTTTTTTTTATGTGAAAACTTCCGTAAATTCAAGAAAGGAAACACACACACACACACACACACACACACACACACACAAGAAAAAAAAAAAAAAAAAAAAAAAAAAAAAAAAAAAAAAACGGAAAGATTTCTAGAATTTACGGAATTTTTTCGGTTACCCTTTCCGGCATGAGCAAATTCTGTTAGTAAAATGAGAAATTATCGACCAACACCGGAATTAAGAAACAATTTTTGAGAAATTAAGAGCCCCTTAATTTCAGCTGTCACTGTAAAAGCAAAATTTCATTAAAATATTATTGGTGCTGATTGCAAGTTTGGAATAAAAATTAGGTATCCTGGACTGGGCACAGTGTGAAAGAAAAGGTTAAAAAAGAGTAAATTGTACAGGCGTCACGATTACCAGTACAATTTCCGTAAAGTCGTCAGTTTTTTTTCAGTGAAATTATTATAACAGATTTAAGAATCTTATTGGTTTCAGCGATTAATTTTACGGTAAAGTTTAATTTATATTCATAAATTTAAACGATTTCGTAAAATAATATTTTCGGCACTATTATTGTTTATTAATGCAAAAAAGGAAATGATTCCACCCGATGAACGTAAAAATATCTTATTTTGTATCAAGTATAAAATTAAAAATCTAAAACTCTGCCAGTTCAATTTTACTCTTTCTTTTTGAGAGGGAAAAAAAAAATCTTTTTTTCATTTTATTAAAGAATCTGTGGAATTTTATTTAAAGCACAGCTTTATGAAAGAGATTAGAAAAACAAACGAGAGATTTTTTGTGATTTTTAGGGATTTCAGCAGCAACGTTTTTAAGCTGTAATTCTTTCTTTCTTTCATTTTTTAATACTTTTAAACAGAGTTGGAAGTATTTATGATTTCAATTTAGCTTTCGATTTGTCGATCTATCTACCTAAGCTCAAACTTTCATAAATATATTTGGAGCAGCACGAAATTAATACGTATGTTATTGTGATTTTCTATACTTTGCTCCTTATGCAAATGAAATATTCGTTTACAAAAATACTCAAAAGAATACTGATACATTCTGGACTATGGGTGATTGTAATTTGAGATATACTTTAAAGATGTTACACATCTTTACATAACATTATGAAATTGGTAAGAACTGCAATATGTTTCTGTAGAATCACAACATTTATCATTCAATAAACTAAATGGTCCAAAGAATTAGAATGCATTACCCTCTATGGGTAATAATAATGAAAACACACTTTAATAATATTACAGTCTTCCAAAAATTACAAAATTGAGATGCACTGCAACAAATTCTTTGTCGAAAACAATACATATAGCATTTATCGTTAATTTATACAAATGCTCAATATCAGATAATAAATAAACTACACTGTAAAAAAAAAAAAAAAAAAAAAAAAAAATCTGTAACATTACAGATGTAAAGTTGCCAAAATCTGCATAGTTACTAACATTTTATATGTACACTGTACAAGAAAAGATGTAAATCTACAAAATTAATTTTTATAAAGCTAATAGACAATGCAACTTTGCAAACGAATCTGCTAAAATTGCAGCTATCTTACTAAGGTTTTATACTTAACCTGGGTCGCAGTTACACGAAAAATTCTAGAAATCCCAGTTTCCTAAAAAAAATCTTACAAGGAGACAGCAAGGGTTTGGGGTATCCAAATCAAAGTAAGCATTTTTGTGTGAATAGTTTTCAGTAAGAGAACTCGTATGACCAAGCAGTAGTACACTGTAAAAAATATCCGTTAATATACACAAACTTTTCCCTAAAATTTTACGGAATAGTTTGATTTTTCCAAGAAAACAGCAATATTTCCGTTTTTTGCTATTTTAAGATTAAAAATACAGTAACTGTTCCGTAAATTTCACCGCAAACAGAACATCTTCCGTTTTAAACAACACAAGTTATCAGTATTTTTAACTGATAAGTGTCGTGGCTCCATCTGTATGACAAACATAGCAACATTTCTCTTATTTTTTTCTGTTTTAATTATAAAACGATGGCATATTTTTACAATATTAAAGTAATAATAATAATTATTATTATTATTAATTCTTTTTAAGTTTCAGATAGTTAAGGAAAGTTTTTTGTTTTTTCAGCTTGATTTTGTTTAATTTATTTATATTATAATATAAAAAGTGCGGATGTTATTTAAAGTGGAAAAAAATCTACTTTTAATTTTAATATATATATATTTTAATCTATTCAAATTAAGAAGTTCGCACATAAAATTTAAAGTATATTAAAAGATAGCATATTTTTACAAATTAAAAAAAAATAATAATAAGATTTATTAATTTTTTTTAAGTTTGAGATAGCAAAGGAAATTTTTGTTTTCAGTATAATTTTAAATATGTGTTTAATTTATTTATACCATGATATAAAAAGTGCGAAAGATTTTTTAAGTGGAAAAAAATCTACTTTTAATTTTAATGTATACATATTTTAATGTATTCAAATTAAGAAATTCGCTCTTAAAATTTAAAATATATCGAAATATATTACCGAAATTATTATCATTTTGGCGATTACCTAAGTTATAAAAATCAATAAATGTAATTAATTTTAATAACCCATAACCCATAGTAATTATTTTTATTGAGTTTACAATAGATCGTCATACAAAATATTTTTTTTAAATACATGTTTTTTTTTCTTTTTGGTTTTTTTAAAAGTGTGTTAGTATTCTTTTATAAAATAAATAAATAAATATGAATAAAATAACTTTAAACTCTTCCAAAAAAAAAAAAAAAAAAAAGAAAACAAAAATTTTTAATACTTTCATTTATGCATGTAATATTTTAAAGGTTAAACTTTTTTTTATAAAGCTAAAATTAAGAAGCTAACTATTAGAAATTATAGAAAGAAAATCTGTAAAACTTGATTTAGAACTGTCCGTTCAAAAATCTTGTCTTTACTTCATGAAATGCATCCGAAATAAGTAAAGGTATTTGAAATGGTGCTATATGAAATCATAGCGTAATGGTATTACACTACCGGCTACGACAGACAAGGTCGTGAGTTCAAACCCCCATGGAAGGTTAGTAACATTTCTTCTCTGTTGTTTAAAATAAATGTATATAATGTGTCCCTGATATTAACTGCCTTTGTAAAGTAAAGAATAAAAATCACAAAGATGTTAGTTTGTCCTTGAAAAATTTTTTTAACTTTTCAAACGAAAATTTTTACATAAAGAAATATTAAAAAACGGAAATATTTTGTGAAAAAACGGAACTATTCCTGGAATTTTTTTTCCGTTAAAAAACGGAAGTAGTACTGGCGTCTAGATTACCAGTACTATTTCCGTTTTTTAACGGCAAAATTTTTTACAGTGTACGCAATACTTAGTAGATATTGAGTAAAAAAATCCAAAATTTTATTTTGTGTGTGTGCGTGTATACTTTGAACGGATGTACTTTGTTATTTGTGTGATATATAATATACCATTTTTTTCACCAAACGAAAGACAATTATTATTTATTATGATTATTATTTGCTCTGGGAAATCATTGCTAATAATTTTGCGACTTTTGGCACTAGTTGCTGTTTATCAAACAAATAAATTATCAAAAAATTAACAGGATATATATATTTTTTAATTACTGTTAGTGGTTGAAAATATATTTTTTAAGAAATCATGCTTAGTTTATTTAAAAAGTGCTTAAAATTTAGTAAATTGTTGAAAAAGTTTGAAACAAATTTTACTTGAAAATACAGTTTTTTCCTATTGTATGATGTAAAATAAAATTAAATTGTGTAATAGTGATGCATGAACGATAAAAACAATTTAAAAAAAAACGCAAGTTGTTACCGCTATCATTATGAAAGAGGCATATCAAAATGCTTTTCAGATGCATTTTTAATAATAAATGTGTATAGCATATCTGGCAACAATGAAAAAATCCATAATGAAAGAAACGGGACTATGTCGTTTATTAATTTTACTCATTGACTAAGGGTAAACGGATAGCAATTTCGCAATCGTTCAAATTCTTTTTTAAAAACTAAATACATGAACAAATGTTACCTGAACAGAAAAAGTTTTAAACAATCTTGCAACTGTATACAATCCTACAATTTTGAAAGATCTATTTAGAAGTTAAAAATTCAATGGATTTTCGAATAAAACAAAAATAAATTTCTACAATGATATGTTTTTATCCCTTATTTATCGAATGATTAGTATTTATCTCAATTTTTGGCAGTCTGTTTAAATTTATTTTCGGACATCATTAATTATAATTGTAAATATTCTCACTATCTATTATATTCTCCCATAAATTATTTAAATTAAAGAAAGGTTTTAGTATTAAAATACATAGGTTAGACAAGTTTAATTTGGAAACAACTTAATTAATAGATATCTCAATACAATTTTCAATTCCTCCAATTATAAGGAATACTTTTTTCTATTTTTCTATGCATTCTAAATTTTTAAATTGCAATTTTCGTTAACTGGAATTTTTAGGCAACTATTTTGCGAGATAATATTGAGTGAATAGAACGGTGTTAGAACACGTAATTCAATTCTATTTGTAGGCATAATTTGCTTATGGTGATAGTTCAGATGGAAAATAAAGCCAATAAAATAATCTAACGTTATACTACGTAATTAGGGAACCATGAAAAAAAATTAATTGCAAGTTAAATATTACTTAAAAGGAGAAGGATGTGGCTATCCCAAAACTTTCTTCTATCTCTTACATGTTAATACTTTCAGAAAAACTAAGGATAGCACAGTCAATGGTTAAGTGATTTACACCAAAATCTAAACAGCAACAACTTATGTCATGTATCTAACTTAATCTAGAGTTTGATGAAAATATGAGCGTTAATTTTTGATCACGAATAATGCCGCATAGCAGGGTCACCTATTGTGCGATTTACAGCAAAATGCAATCACCATATTATATCAAGGTCTAATAGAATCTTAAATTTTATGAAAATCCGTCTATTAGTTCTTGCGATATAGCTATTGCAGAAATCGTGAAAAAGGCAGCATGGCAGCTCCACCTGTTAGATGATGTACAGCAAACACTAATCTGCTTCAGTTTATATCAAGATCTATATATAAAGTTTTGTGAAATTCTGTGCATTAGTTCTTGAGAACAGTCTCATACAGAGTGACAGAGTGACAAATAGACTTTTGTAAAAACATGTTTTTTGGATTCTCTTACCCCTAAAACAGGTAAATACGCCGAAAACCGGAATTAGAAAATTTATGAATTCAATACTTTTTTTGCAAAATAGAAGGGATTAAAAAGATGTAAAGGAGTCTCAGGACTCTTACAAATAAGAAAAAAAAAGAAGAAAAACGGCATTTTCAATGTTTAATATCTTATAATGTATATGATTTTAAAAAACACAATTTTTATAGGGAAAAAATTTTCTTCAATTTCATGCATGTAAAAAAATTGCATAATACAGAATTAAAATTTATAAAGGGCACCAAACTATCAAACATTTAGCGAGCAGAAAATTGATATAACAGCTTACACGCAGGATTACAAAGCAGATATTGCAAAATAGAAAACAAATCGGTGCCTGTTTATACTTCTGATGGTAATAGTTGCTCTGAACCTATTTAAAATAAATTTAAATTAAAGTGAAATAAATTTGTATTTAAAGCAGTTTTAAGTCTTTTTAATAAAAAAAATATATTTAGCTATTACAAAATTTTGAAAATTTGAACAGCATAATCACTTAAAAAACATATTTTTTACACAATAGAAAGGTAAATTTACGTTCAGACTAACACGAGACAAGAAAATTTCACGAAAAATTATGCAGAAATTTTTCAGATATCTTGCGCGTTATACACAAAAACTTCATTTCGAAAGAAAATGACTTCAGAGTTTCGGAAACTCCGCTTTATCGATTCAAATTTCAAGAAAACAATTATTTCAAAATGTTCTGAAACAATTGGGCATCTAAATTAAATTTTCAAAAATTTTTAAGCTTTAAGAGTTCTCAGACTGTAGGTCAAAATGTTCTGAAAAGATAGGAATTTAACATCTAAATTAAATTTTCGAAAATTTTTAAGCTTTAAGAGTCCTTAGACTGTAGGTCAAAATGTTTTGAAAAGTAAGAAGTTCAACATCTAAATTAAATTTTCGAAAATTTTTACGCTTTAAAAGTCCTCAGATTGTAGGTCAAAATGTTTTGAAAAGTTGGGAGTTTAACATCTAAATTAAATTTTCAAAAATTTTTAAGCTTTAAGAGTCCCCAGACTGTAGGTCAAAATGTTCTGAAAAGATAGGAGTTTAACATCTAAATTAAATTTTCGAAAATTTTTAAGCTTTAAGACTCCTCAGACTGTAGTTCAAATTTTTTGAAAAGATAGGAGTTTAACATCTAAATTAAATTTTCGAAAATTTTTAAACTTTAAGAGTTTTCAGACTGTAGGTCAAAATGTTTTGAAAAGATAGGAGTTTAACATCTAAATTAAATTTTTGAAAATTTTCAAGCTTTAAGAGTCCTCAGACTGTAGGTCAAAATGTTTTAAAAAGTTAGAAGTTTAACATCTAAATTAAATTTTCGAAAATATTTAAGCTTTAAGAATCCCCAGACTATAGGTATACAGAATAAGGGTCGCCAGTCGCCATGTGACGACTACATTTTTTGACTTGGCTACTAATTTTCGGCGTCTGAGTCGCACTCCGTTGGCGATTTTTTCGTTTTATCTCACGATCATTTGAGGAAAAATTGCGTTTTTTCGAACTTCTTTGACGAGAATCCCACGTATTTCCGCGATCATTTGAAGAAAATCGCGTTTTCCAGCGATTATTTGATCAAAGTCTCGGGATGTTCTGCGATCCTTTGTTAAGATTATCTTTTCTTCTGCGATATTTTCATAAAATTCGCGTTGTTTCACAGTTTTTTTTTTGGGGGGGGGGGGAAATTAAGCCCTTTCTGGTGACTGATATATTTGGGTTTAGGAGATACAGGCTCCGTAAAAATTTTGGAAATCTGCACCTATAACTCAGACCAGACCGCTTAACCCTTTAACGTTCATTGGTTTCTTCAAGAAACCACAAAATTTTAATTCCGATACGCAACACTGACACCGGTATTTTTATCTAAAAATATCCCTTTTATTTTGTATGTGAAAAATCACGTTTTCTTATTTAGAAATATATTTGTTCTTAATTACTGGTGTCATTCATTTATTTCGACATCTTAGCACTGAAAATGCTATGATCGTTAAAGGGTTAAAAGCCCTATAGGACATTGTGAGAATTTTATTAAAAATTAATAGAAATTATTTAAAAATAAAATACCCATAAAATCAAAATTAAGCATGATAAAAAAAATAAAAAAAATAAAAAACTAGAAAGTTAAAGGAAGGACAATGCAGATAAAAACTTTTTCGACTATTGCTCCTATTTTGGTTAAAATGTAATTTACTTTACTTGAAATAAAAATGCATCTACTTATTCTTGATTCAAAAGTTTATTTTATTTTTTTGGGAACTACTGACTTTACGAATTGCAGTCATAAAAATAAATTTACGTTTGTTAATTTTTTTCATTTTTTCTATTAAATCTCTTTCGAAATTTTAAATGTATGACTACGGTCGTAAAAATTATTTCTTGCACGAGTTTATATATATATATATATATATATATATATATAAGGAGTAGTAAACAATATTTAAAGATTTTTAAAGTATCGCAATGTAGCACTAAGCAGATTTCATCCACGAAGATGTAACGGATTATTCCTTTTATTTGACAATAAACTGTCAAATCTTATTTTTCAATACAAAGATTATATTTTTATTTAAAATTCAACGTCAACAATAAAATGAGATAGAAAAAGGAACAGACGTTTCATTGTATGGAAATTCCGGCGGGCTTTGTTGAGTACCATCTTTCTCAAATAGAAATATATCTTGAATTACTCATCGAGTTTCTTGCCTTCCTAAATAAAGTACAAAATAATTTTGAGAAGTCAAACAGATTATTTATAACGAAAGGGATTTATTTACGTTACTTTTATTATTATTATTTTTTTTGTGAAAGTGAAGCAAGTGAATATTTATATTTAGTATTAAAAGCTGCATTTTTATTGTGCCGATTTCCTGATAAAGCTACGAAGTAAGAGTTACTAGAAGGGAAATCGGCATCAGATTAAAAATATTGAATACATATGTCATATATTAGCAATCGACAAATAACTTTAAGCTCTATGGTTATTAACAATTTTTTTTTAATGTTTGAAAAATTTTGCATCAATATGCAACATTTAATATTTTTTTAAATCTTTATTTTCAGTGAAATGTGACTATTTAATCAAAATCAATTTTTTAAATAATTTAGATTTAAAATAAGATCTATTTTTTCCTTTCTTTTATTAATGCGATTGCGATATTTTTTTCTCTGTTTATCGCCAAAGGAAATATGGTGTCATTTTTTATAACACCCACATCGTGTAAGAATTATTATTTAAGCGAAATAGTTGCGTACTAAAATTATAATAAATTCATCACATGTCATAATTATTTTTTATTTATTTTTGCATATAAGAAAATAAGAGGAATGAACCTATATGTAATTGAAGAATAAAATGCCCTTAAGATTAAAATTAAGTACAAAAAAATCTGGAAAATAAAGGGGAAAACAATCAAAGCCATCACAGATAAACTTTTTTTTTTTTTTTTTTTTTTCAAAAAATGCTTTTCCTGACTATTGCTCGAATTTTTGTTAAAATATATCGTTTTTTGAAATAAAAAATACATTTCCTTTTTGTTGATTCAAAATTAAGGGTTTTTTTTATGGGAATTACTGATTTTATGAATTGTTGACATAAATTTATATATTTTTCGCCATCTTATTTTTTTATTGAACCTTTTCTTTTAATTTTAAATTTATGACTACGGTCGTAAAAATTATTTCTCACATAAATATATATGTACATAAAAAAGGAGTTTAAAACAATATTTGAAGAATTTTAAAGTATCGCAAAGAAGCACTAAGGAGATTTTGTCCACGAGATGTAAAGAATTATTCCTTTTATTTGAGAATAAACTGTAAAATCTTATTTTTTAACACAAAGATCTTATTTTTATTTAAAATTGAACGTCAACAATAAAAGGAGATAGAAAAGAAAAAGGCGTTTGGAAATTCCGGCGGGCTTTGTGTTGTACCCTCTTTCTCAAATAGGAATATATCTTGAATTACTCATCGAGTTTTTTACCTTCCTAAATAAACTACTAAATAATTTTGAGAAGTCAAGCAGATTATTTATAACGAAAGGGATTTATTTACGAAACTTTTATTATTATTATTTTTTATTTTTTATTTTATTTTATTTTTTTTTTATTTTTTTTTTTTTATTTATTTTTTTTTTTTTAGTGAAATTAAAGCAAGTGAATATTTATATTAAGTATTAAAAGCTGCATTTTTATTGTACCGATTTCCTGATAAAGCTACCGAAGTGAAATTTACTAGAAGGAAAAAATCAGCATTAGATTAAAAATCTTGAATGGGTATTTCATATATTTGCAATTGACAAATAACTTTTAAGCTCTACGGTTTTTAACAAAAAAGGAAAAAAAAATTGTTTGCAAATTTTGCAAAATATGAAACTTTTAATATATTTTTTAAATCTTTATTTTCATTGAAATGTGACTATTTAATCAAAATCAATTTTTTAAATAATTTAGATTTAAAATAAGCTCTATTTTTTACATTCTTTTATTAATGCGATTGCGCTTTTTTTTTTTTTTTCTGTTTGTCGCCAGAGGAAATCTGGTATCATTTATTATAGCACTCAGATCACGTAAGAATTATTATTTCAGTGATATAGTTGCGTATTAAGATTAAAGGAAATTCATTACTTTTCATAATCATTTAATTTATTACTTCATTATAGCATATAAGAGAAACGAACATATAGCGAATGGAAGAATAAAATGACCATAAAGATTAAAACTCAGTGCAGCAAAAAACTAGAAAATTAAAACGATAACAATCAAATGCCATTCCAGATAAACTATTAAAGAAATCTTTTATTCATCTATTGCTTTTTTTTTATTTTTGTTAAAATATATATAATTTTATTTGAGATAAAAAAAATGCACTTACTTATTCTTGATTCAAATGTTTATTGTATATTTTTAGAAACTAATTATTTTACGAATTGTGTTCATCATAAACTTAAATTTATTTGTTTTTGTTGTATAAATAATAAGTCGTATAAATAATAGTTGTAAAATAATAGTTGTATAAATTTACTTGTTATTTTTTCCATCTTTTTTCTATTAAATCTTTTTCGAAATCTTAAATTTATCACTACTATCGTAAAAATTATTTCTTACAGAAATTTAAAAATAAGGAGTTGAAAACAATATTTGGAGATTTTTAAAAGTATTCAAATGTAGCACTAAGCAGATTTTATCCACGAAGGTGTAACGGATTATTCCTTTTATTTGAGAATAAACTGTCAAATCTTATTTTTCAATACAAAGATTATATTTTTATTTAAAATTCAACGTCAACAATAAAAGGAGATAGAAAAGAGAACAGACGTTTCATTGTATGGAAATTCCGGTGGGCTTTGTTGAGTACCATCTTTTCCAAATATTATAGGAATATATCTTGAATTACTGATCGAGTTTTTTACCTTCCTAAATAAAGTTCTGAACAATTTTCAGAAGTCAAACAGATTATTTATAAGGAAAGGGATTTATTTACGATACTTTTCATTTTTTTTCCTTTTGTAAGTGAAAGGAAAGCAAGGGAATATATATATTAAGTATTAAAAGCTGCATTTTTATTGTGTCGATTTCCTGATAAAGCTACGAAATAAGAGTTATTAGAAGGGAAAAATCAGGATTAGATTAAAAATATTGAATACATGTTTCATATCTTAGCAATCGACAAATAACTTTAAGCTGCACAGTTACAAACAAATAAAATAATGCTTGAAAAATATTATATCAATATGCAACTTTTAATACATTTTTATAAATTTATTTTCATTGAAATGTGACTATTTAATCAAGATCAATTTTTTAAATAATTTAGATTTATAAGCTCTATTTTTTCCTTTCTCTTATTAATGTGATTGCGGTATTTTTTTTTTTTTTTTTTTTTTTTTTTTCTGTTTATCGCCAAAGGAAATCTGGTGTCATATATTATAGCACCCAAAACATGTAAGAATTATTATTTTAGTAGTATAGTTGCGTACTAAGATTATATTAAATTCATCAATTGTCATAATTACTTTAATTTATTTTTGGATATTAGCACATAAGAGAAATGATCCTATATGTAATGGAAGCATAAAATGTCTATAAGATCAAGAATAAGTACAACAAAAATCTAGAAAATTAAGGGAAGAACAATCAAAAGCCATCACAGATAAACATTTTTTTTTTTCAAAAAAAATTTTTTTAATCGACTATTACTCGTATTTTGGTTAAAATATATCTTTTTTTGAAATAAAAAATACACCTTCTTATTATTGATTCAAAAGTTGTATTTTTCTGGGAATTACTCATTTTATGAATTGGTGACATAAATTTAATTATATATATATATTTACTGAACCTTTTTTTAAATTTTAAATTTATGTCTACGGTGTAAAAATTATTTCTCACAGAAATATATATGTACATAAAAAAGGAGTTGAAAACAATATTTGAAGATTTTTAAAAGTATTCAAATGTAGCACAAAGCCGATTTTATCCACAATATGTAACGGATTATTCCTTTTATTTGAGAATAAACTGTCAAATCTTATTTTTCAACACAAAGATTGTATTTTTATTTAAAATTGAAAGTCAACTATAAAAGGAGATAGAAAAGGGAACAGACGTTTCATTGTATGGAAATTCCGGCGGGCTTTGTTGAGTACCATCTTTCTCAAATAGGAATATATCTTGAATTACTCATCGAGTTTTTACCTTCCTAAATAAAGTACTAAATAATTTTGAGAAGTCAAATAGATTATATATAAGGAGAGGGATTTATTTACGATACTTTTCATTTTTTTCAAGTGAAAATAAAGCAAGTGAATATTTATATTAAGTATTAAAAGATGCATTTTTATTGTGCCAATTTCCTGATAAAGCTAGGAAGTAAGAGTTACTAGAAGGGAAATATCAGCATTAGATTAAAAATATTGAATAGATGTGTGACATATTAGCAATCAACAAATAACTTTAAGCTCTACGGTAATTAGCAAATAAAAAAAAAAAAAAAATGTTTGGAAAATTTTGCATCAATATGCAACTTTTAATTTTTTTTTTTAATTTTGTTATCGAAATGTGACTATTTAATCAAAATCTAATTTTTAAATAATTTAGATTTAAAATAAACTCTACCTTTTTCCTTTCTTTTACTAATGCGATTGCACTTTTTTTTTTTTTCTTTTTATCACTAGAGGAAATCTGGTGTCATTTATTACAGCACCCAGATCATGTAAGAACTATTATTTTAGGGATATAGTTTGCGTATAAAATTACAGGAAATCCATCACTTGTCATAATTATTTTAATTTATTATTTCATATTATTACCACATAAGAGAAATGGACCTATATGGAATGGAAGAATAAAATGACCATAAGATCGAAACTCAGTGCAGCAAAAAACTAGAAAATTAAAAGATAACAATCAAAAATCATCCTAGATAAACTTTTTTTTTTTTTTTTTTTTTTTTTTTTTTCAAAAAATGTTTTTTCCGACTATTGCTCGTATTTTTGTTAAAATGTACCTTTTTTTTTTAAATAAAAAATACACCTATTTATTCTTGATTCAAAAGTTTGTTTTATTTTTCTGGGAATCATTGATTTTATGAACTGTTGACATAAATTTATATTTTTTATTTTTCCCATCTTTTATTTTTATTTATTTATTTTTGTACTGAACTTTTTTTTTAATTTTAAATTTATGACTTCGGTGGTAATAATTATTTCTTACAGAAATATATATTGAGAAAAAAGAGTTGAAAACAATATTTGAATATTTATAAAGTATCCGAGTGTAGCACTAAACAGATTTTGTCCACGATATGCAACGGATTATTCTTTTTATTTGAGAATAAACTGTCAAATCTTATTTTTCAACACAAAGATTGTATTTTTATTTAAAATTGAAAGTCAACAATAAAAGGAGATAAAAAAGATAACAGACGTTTCATTGTATGGAAATTCCGGCGGGCTTTGTTGAGTACCATCTTTCTCAAATAGGAATATATCTTGAATTACTCATCGAGTTTTTACCTTCCTAAATAAAGTACTAAATAATTTTGAGAAGTCAAACAGATTATATATAAGGAGAGGGATTTATTTACGATACTTTTCATTTTTTTCAAGTGAAAATAAAGCAAGTGAATATTTATATTAAGTATTAAAAGATGCATTTTTATTGTGCCAATTTCCTGATAAAGTTAGGAAGTAAGAGTTACTAGAAGGGAAATATCAGCATTAGATTAAAAATATTGAATAGATGTGTGACATATTAGCAATCAACAAATAACTTTAAGCTCTACGGTAATTAGCAAATTAAAAAAAAAATGTTTGGAAAATTTTGCATCAATATGCAACTTTTAATTTTTTTTTTTTAATTTTGTTATCGAAATGTGACTATTTAATCAAAATCTAATTTTTAAATAATTTAGATTTAAAATAAACTCTACCTTTTTCCTTTCTTTTACTAATGCGATTGCACTTTTTTTTTTTCTTTTTATCACTAGAGGAAATCTGGTGTCATTTATTACAGCACCCAGATCATGTAAGAACTATTATTTTAGGGATATAGTTTGCGTATAAAATTACAGGAAATCCATCACTTGTCATAATTATTTTAATTTATTATTTCATATTATTACCACATAAGAGAAATGGACCTATATGGAATGGAAGAATAAAATGACCATAAGATCGAAAGTCAGTGCAGCAAAAAACTAGAAAATTAAAAGATAACAATCAAAAATCATCCTAGATAAACTATTTTTTTTTTTTTTTTTTTTCAAAAAATGTTTTTTCCGACTATTGCTCGTATTTTTGTTAAAATGTACCTTTTTTTTAAATAAAAAATACACCTATTTATTCTTGATTCAAAAGTTTGTTTTATTTTTCTGGGAATCATTGATTTTATGAACTGTTGACATAAATTTATATTTTTTATTTTTCCCATCTTTTATTTTTTTTTATTTATTTATTTATTTTTGTACTGAACTTTTTTTTTAATTTTAAATTTATGACTTCGGTGGTAATAATTATTTCTTACAGAAATATATATTGAGAAAAAAGAGTTGAAAACAATATTTGAATATTTATAAAGTATCCGAGTGTAGCACTAAACAGATTTTGTCCACGATATGCAACGGATTATTCTTTTTATTTGAGAATAAACTGTCAAATCTTTTTTTTTTTTTTTTTTTTTTTTTGATACAAAGGTTGTATTTTTATTTAAAATTCGACTTCAACAATAAAAGGAGATAGAAAAGGGAACAGACGTTTCATTGTATGGAAATTCCAGCGGGCTTTGTTGAGTACAATCTCTCTCAAATAGGAATATATCTTGAATTACTCATCGAGTTTCTTACCTTCCTACATAAAGTACTAAAGAATTTTGAGAAGTCAAACAGATTTTTTATAAGAGAAGGGATTTATTTACGATAGTTTTATTATTTTTTAAGTGAAAGTAAAGCAAGTGAATATTTATATTAAATATTAAAAGCTGCACTTTTATTGTGCCGATTTCCTGATAAAGCTAGCGAAATGAGAGTTGCTAGACGGGAAATATCAGCATTAGATTAAAAACATTGAATAGACATTTCATATATTAGCAATCTACAAATAAGCTCTGTTATATTATTATGTATACTATTATATACTCTATTATTATATAGTATTAAGCTCTAAGGTTATTAAGGGAAAAAAAATGCTTGGAAAATTTTGTATCAATATGCAACTTTTAATATTTTTTTAAATCGTTATTTTCAGTGAAATGTGACTATTTAATCAAAATCAATTTTTTAAATAATTTAGATTTAAAATAAGCTCTATTTTTTCCTTTCTCTTATTAATGCGATTGTGATATTTTTTTTCTGTTTATCGCCAAAGGAAATATGGCGTCGTTTATTATAACACCCAGATCGTGTAAGAATTATTATTTTCGCGATATAGTTGCGTACTAAGATTATAAGAAATTCATCACATGTCATAATTATTTTTAATTTATTTCTGCATATAAGCAAATATGAGAAATGAACCTATATGAAATTGAAGAATAAAATGCCCATAAGATCAAAACTAAGTACAACAAAAATCTGGAAAATAAAGGGAAAAACAATCAAATTCATCACAGATAAACTATTTTTTTTTTCAAAAAATGCTTTTTCTGATTTTTGCTCCAATTGTTGTTAAAATATACTCCCTCTGTCCCAAATTAGTTGCGACATTTAAATACTTTTGCACTGATTATTGATATTTATGACCTTATGATTTTGTTTGAACATTTTTCGGAGAGCTATACTATCAATCAACAATATTTACGTGCCTAATATTTCCTCCATAATTCCATAATTAAGTAATTATTTAGTTCTAAAAATCCCGGTTCACAGGCTCTTAAGCCACGCCCCATTATGATTTTTTTTAATCAATAATCACATTAAACTATCTTCAATCTAATCAATCGTGAATTCATTTAAGATCATTTTAATCCAACTATTACGTCTTTTTTCTTTTTTCTTTTTACATTAAATTCGAGATTCTAGTATAATTTTACTGGTGTCGATTCTAGACTGCATTAGAAATCATTTATGACTCCACCTACTTGAAATGTAGCAACTAATTTGGGACAGAGGGAGTATCTTTTTTTTATTTTATTAAAAAATGCACTTCCTTATAGTTGACTCAAAAGTAAGTTTTATTTTTCTGGGAATTACTGATTTTATGAATTGTTGACATACATTTATATATTTTTTCCATCTTATTTTTTTACTGAACCTTTTTTTAAAAAAAAATTAATTTTATGACTACGGTCGTAAAAATTATTTCTCACAGAAATATACATGTACATAAAAAAGGAGTTGAAAGCAATATTTGAAGAATTTTAAAGTATCGCATAGCACAAAGCAGATTTTATCCACGAAGATGTAACGGATTATTCCTTTTATTTGAGAATAAATTGTCGAATCTTATTTTTCAACACAAAGATCATATTTTTATTTAAAATTCATCATCAACAATAAAAGAAGATAGAAAACGGAACAGACGTTTCGCTGTATGGAAATTCCGGCGGGCTTTGTTGAGTACCATCTTTCTCAAATAGGAACATATCTTGAATTACTCATCGAGTTTTTTACCTTCCTAAATAAAGAAAAGTTATTATTTTGAGAAGTCAAACAGATTATATATAAGGAGAGGGATTTATTTACGATACTTTTCATTTTTTTCAAGTGAAAATAAAGCAAGTGAATATTTATATTAAGTATTAAAAGCTGCATTTTTATTGCGTCAATTTCCTGATAAAGCTAGGATGCAAGAGTTACTAGAAGGGAAATATCAGCAATAGATTAAAAATATTGAATAGATGTGTGACATATTAGCAATCGACAAATAACTTTAAGCTCTACGGTTATTAACAAATGAAAAAATACTTGGAAAATTTTGCATCAATATGCAAGTTTTAATATTTTTCTAAAATCTTTATTTTCATTGAAATGCGAATATTTAATCAAAATCGATTTTTTAAATGGTTTAGATTTAAAAAAGCTCTATTTTTTCTTTTCTTTTATTAATGCGATTGCGCTATTTTTTTGTGTTTATTGCCAAAGGAAATCTTGTATCATTTATTATAAAGCACCACGAACATTAAAAACTTTATATATATATATATATATATATATATATATATATATATATATATATAGTTGCGTAATAAGATTATGGGAAATTCATCACTTTTTATAATTATTTTAATTTATTATTTCATAGTAGCACATAAGAAAAATGAACCTGTATGGAATGGAAGAATAAAATGTACATACGATCAAAATTAAGTGCAACAAAAAACTAGAAAATTAAGGGAAGAACAATCAAACACCATCCCAGAAAAACTAATTAAAAAATTCTTTTTTTGACTATTGCTCTTATTTTCTTTTTAAATATAACTTACTTTATTTCAAAACTAAATATAACTTACTTTATTAAAAAGAGCATCTACTTATTCTTGACTCAAAAGTTTATTTGATTTTTTTTTTTTTTTTTTTTTTTTCTGGAAACTACTGACTTCACGAATTGTTGTCATAAATTTACATTTGTTGATTTTTTCCCATCTTTTTTCTATTGAATCTTTTTCGAAATTTAAAATTTGTGACTACGGTCTTAAAAATTATTATTTACAGAAATATAAAATAAAAAGGAGTTAAAAACAATATTTGAAGAATTTTAAAGTATCCGAATGTATCACTAAGCAGATTTTATCCACGAGATGTAACGGATTATTCCTTTTATTTGAGAACAAACTGTCAGATCTTATTTTTCAACACAAAGATTGTATTTTTATTTAAAATTGAAAGTCAACAATAAAAGGAGATAAAAAAGGGAACAGACGTTTCATTGTATGGAAATTCCGGCGGGCTTTGTTGAGTACCATCTTTCTCAAATAGGAATATATCTTGAATTACTCATCGAGTTTTTTTACCTTCCTAAATAAAGTACTAAAGAATTTTGAGAAGTCAAACAGATTATTTATAACGGAAGGGATTTATTTACGATACTTTTCATTTTTTTCAGTGAAAATAAAGCAGTTGAATATTTATATTAAGTATTAAAAGCTGCATTTTTATTGTGTCGATTTCCTGATAAAGCTAGCGAAGTGAGAATTACTAGAAGGGAAAAAACGGGATTAGATTAAAAATATTGAATACATGTTTTATATTCTAGCAATTGACAAATAACTTTAAGGTCTGCGGTTATTAACAAATAAAAAAAATGCTTGGAAAATTTTTCATTAATATGCAACTTTTAATATTTTTTTAATCTTTATTTTCATTGAAATTTGGCTATTTAATCAAAATTTATTTTTTAAATAATTTAGATTTAAAATAAGCTCTGCCTTTGCCCGTTTCTTTTATTAATGCGATTGCGCCTTTTTTAAATTATTCTTATTATTATTTTATTCGCCAAAGGAAATCTGGTGTCAGTTATTATAAAGAACCCCGATTATGTAAAAACAATTATTTTAGTGATAATGTTGCGCACTAGGATAATGGAAAATTCATTATTTGTCCCAATTATCTTAATTTACTATTTCATATTAGCTCATAAGAGGAATTAACCTGTGTAAAAGGGATATATATCTTTAATTATTCATCAAGTTATTTAATTACTAAATAAAATAATAAAAAAATTTCAGAAATCGATGTCAAATAGATTATTTATACGGCCGGTTAATTTATAACGATTTTTTTAACTTTTTAAAGTAAAAATAAAGCAGCTGAATGTGTGACTATCAAGAGCTATAATCGCCAATTTCCGGATAGTTACGGGGAAAGGATTAAAATTTCTATATGCATGAGACAGAAATAAGCAAATAATTTTATTATTTACGGTAGTTAAGAAATGAATTTTTTAAAAAAAAATTACTCATCTGCAAACAATTCTAAAAAATTACTTTTTAAGTATAAATCTTTTATTCTACATTAAAACTTTAGCTATTTAATACTACAGGTGTTGATTCACAGTCGCCAATCGTTACATGGTGACTAAGAAGTTTTTTGATTTTGAAATTAATTTTTGGCGCTTAAGTCTCCCTCCTTTGGTGAATTTCCCATTTTTCTCGCAATCATTTGACGGAAATCGCTTTTTTCGAGATCTTTTGACAAGAATCGCCGGTTTTATCACAATCTTTCAATGAACGTGACTTTTAACGATCCTTTGACGAAATTCAGGGTTTCATAGAGATCCTTTAGCGAAATTCACGATTGACGATTTTACGAAAGTCACGCCTTTTTCACGCTTCTTTACAGAAAATTGCCGATTTTATTGCAATACTTTGATAAAATTCCCGTTTCTTCTGTAATCTTTTGACAAAATTAGGCTTGTATCTCCGATCCTTTGACAAAATTAGTATTTCTTATGCTATCCTTGGATATGCATGCATATTTATTTTTGTCTTGCGTAACTTTATCTTCTGACTATAGATAGCGTTAGATTTATATTACACTTAATTTAAATTTAAAGAAATTGTGAGATTTATTATTTAGGAGCGACTGGAACCTTAAACATTTTGGGAGTCTGCACCCATATTACTGTACAGTTAATTTACAAATAAATTGAGATTTTAAATGCGCATTTATAAGTAAGGTCAAACATGATCTTTTATTTCAGCATGATGATTACTCTTCACTTTAATAACTGAAAAAAAAGTCTTGCCTTTTATGATCAAAGCGTCTCAATCATAGGAGGGAAAGCGTTGGAAGTGTTGGGAGCATGGAAATTTCCAACTTTTTTACTGTTAACTTCATTATTTGAAAAAAGTTTATTCTATATTTTTTTATTGAAAGTTTTTTTTTTTTTAATTTATGCATGTTATAAGATGCATGTAAATATATACGATGGATTTAATAGTGTAAAATGGAGTAACAATGCTGAACATACGTATATCAAGATGTTGTACATATGTAAAAGGACGTATGTAAGATGCATATATTTATCAACTTACTCAGCAAAATTTTTTTTAACTTTCCTACAATATAAATAAAGTACTAAAAATTTTTCAAATTTCAAAAGGATTATTTATTAATTTTCCTTTTTTTTAAGTTGAGGAAAAACTGATCTATATTTACATTAAATATTAAAACTTATGTTTTTATTAAGCTAATTTTTAATAAAATTACAAAGTGTAAGTTACTAGAAAGGATAAATCAGCATTAAATTAAAAACTTAAAAATATACTTCATTTATTAGCAATATAATGAATTCTCATAATTTCTACGGTTTTTAATAAATGAAACATTGTCAGAAAATTTTTTGCTTCAGGAAGCTATTCTTTATTTTAATACCCTTATTATTATTATTATTTAATATTTAATATTTTTAAACTATTTAATCAGTAAATTATAAATAAATTTAAGTTTAAAATGAGTATAATTAATTTATAAATGAATTTGGATTACAAGATTTTGGATTTTCAGAGTCTTGTTTAATTTTAAGGATGTTTATTTACAGAGTCTATTGTAAATTTACCGAATAATTTCTCTGTTATTTAACAGAATCTCTGTTTTTCAAGTCTCCAAAAATTTAGATAAAACTTAAGATAATGGATTACCCGAAGATTCTCTGAAATTTCACAGAGAATTTTTTAACAGTGTATTACACTCACAAATGTAAGTTTCGAGATTTATTACGCAACTTCGAAGTCGCGTAATATATAAGTCCGGGAACTAGGCTCTTATTACCGTATGGGTAAATCGAGACTTTGCTCATGGGCCCCGGACTTTGAGGGGTCCCCGAAATCCATACATTAAATTACAAAATATTTACTTTCTTGTTCCAGTTCCATGTCTTCCATATGTTGAATTTATTAAGATCATCTTAAAATAATGTAACAAACAGCTAAATTTATATAAAATATTTTTATTCTGAACTTAAGGGAACAAAAGGTGTACTTTTACTAATTAAGGTATTTAATTTAGAATTGGCGAAGCTAAGAATTTTCTTTCATTTATATCCAAGGTGCGAAAATATGTTTATGCATTACACATACACGGTGGGGTGACCATCAGTTAGTTCTATTTGAATAATGTTGCATTGATTCGAAAGGGGCCTCCTAATTTATCTTTGCTCATGGCCCCATTTAGTCATAAACAGGCCCTGCCGGAAATGCCAGATCAACGTATACTCTTTATCTACTATTCACTATTTCTGGATAATATTCACTGAACTTCGTAAAAAAGAAAAATATAGAGGAAAAGGTTTAGTGAACTTCGTTCTGTTAATTCTTCAAATCAGAAGAGGTGGTCCCTTACGTGTCTATTGATATGTCACATTATAGCGTGATCTATTGGCGTGCAGCATGCTGCATCACTCATGCTTTATTCCCAGGTGGCTCTTGTCTACTCATTGTTCTTTCGATTCATCGCTTTTTAGGCTTTAAACATTCGAGACAGAGATAGATGTCGCTAAGCTTATAAATGAGATTCTCTTACTGAGTACGTGAAAGTTACTAACTTATTACTACTATGCTAGTATTATGTCATATGAATCAGATACAGTCGTTGACATGAACGCTTCCTTCCTTTGAATTTTTGTTGTCTTTTTCTTTTCGGAGTGCAACGTAATTGTAAGTTGTGAAGAAAGATAAAAACGTAAAGGCGATAGTAAGAATAGATAATATTTTTATAATACCATTAAATAAGAGAAACTTCTTTTGTTGAAAATTGTTATATGAAGGTCCAAATGTTTAGTAGCGCCTTGTTAGAAACTTCTTTTTAAAAAATTTTCAATACTTGTTACAATATGTTCGATAAAATATTTCATTTATTTTTTAAACATTTTAAATTTCCATCTGCTTGAAATAATTATGAATTTTCATCTGCAGTTTTTGAATTTTATAAATTTTCATATTATACGATTCAGTCGCAAAACACTTTTGTTTTTTGCGTTTGATTAATTCATAGTTTACTCAACATATTTAGAACACATATCTAAATAGCAACACTTTTGCAATATATTGAGAGCACATATCTAGATAACAACACTTTTGCAACATGTTAAGAACACATTTCTACATAGCAACACTTTTGCGATGCATTAAGACACAATCAGAGCACAAAAATGTTTACACATTGTTCTTCCAATTCATCGCTTTTTATGCTTTAAACATTCGAGACAGAGATAGATATCGCTAAGCTTATAAGTGAGATTCTCTTATTGAGATTACGTGAATAATTTGAGTACGTGAAAGTTAATAGCTTACTACTACTATGTTAGTATTATGTTATATGAATCACATACAATCGCTGATATGAACACTTCCTTTCTTTGAATTTTTGTTGTCTTTTTCTTTTCGGAGAAAATTATTTAAGTGCAACGTAATTGTAAGTTGTAAGGAAAGATAAAAACGTAAAAGCGATAATAAGTGGAGATAATATTTTTATAATACCATCAAATGCGAGAAATCTTTTGAGTTGAAAATGAATTTTTATGTGTTTGTTCAGACAATGTTTAGTAACGCCTTCGTAGAAACTTAATTTTTTAAATTATAAAATACTTGTTACAATTCATCCAATAAAATACACTATTAAACATTCTGTAAAAACATAGAAAAAAAAAATCCGAGACTCTCCATAAGTTTAAGCTAGTTCTCGGTTAAATGTATTCTATAGAATTTCTTGCTCATCATTTTACACAGATTTCCCTTATCCCACATTTAATTACCGGTAGATATTTCGTCTTTATTTAAAAATATTTTTATTTTTGTTAAAATTTATAATACAAAATACATACTTATAAAATTATTTTTAGAAATATTTTTAAAATAATAATAATATTTTTAACCTAAGTTAGAATAATTTAGAAAGGAAAAAATCACTTTCTCGGTGTTAATGGAAATTTTTTGCGATTTTTCCCCGCTGCATCATAAAAGACATATTTTCATCATATAGATGTCTCTTAGATTATAAATGGGATTCTCTTATTGAGTACGCGAAAGTTACTAGCTTACTACTACTACTATGTTGGTATTATGTCATATGAATCACATACAGTCGCTGATATGAACGCTTCCTTCCTTTGAAATTTTGTTGTCTTTTTCTTTTCGGAGAAAATTATTTAAGTACAATGTAATTTAAGTTGCAAGGAAAGATAAAAGCGTAAAAGCGATAGTAAGAGGAGATAATATTTTTATAATACCATTAAATGTAAGAAACTTTTTGAGTTGAAAATAACTGTTATTTGTAGGTTTAGTAACGCATTCTAAGAAACTTCTTCCTTTTAATTTTCCGATACTTGTTACAATACATCTAATAAAATATACTGCTTGAAATTTCTATAAAAACACAGAAAATAAAACGAGACTCTCCATAAGTTTACGCTAATTCTAGGTTAAGTGCATTCTATCGAGTTCTCGCTCATCATTTTACACAGATTTCCTTTATATTATACTTAAATCCCTGTAGGGATTTCGTCTTTATTTAAAGATATTTTTATCTTTGTTAAAATTTATGATACAAAATACATACAAAAATTTCGGATGCTTTTTTATGCTATAAACGTTCTAAGCAGAGATAGATGTCGCTAAGCTTATAAATGAGATTCTCTTATTAAATAAGTGAAAGTTACTAGCTTATTACTACAAATGTTAGTATTATGTCATATGAATCACACACAGTCGCTGACATGAACGCTTCCTCCCTTTGAATTTTTGCTGAATTTTTCTTTTCAGTGAGAATTATTTAAGTGCAACGTAATTGAAAGTTGTAAAGAAAGATAAAAACGTAAAAGCGGTAATAAGAAGATATAAAATTTTATAATACCATCAAATGTGAGAAACTTTTTGAGTTGAAAATGAATTTTTATATGTTGGTTCAGACAATGTTTAGTAACGCCTTCTTAGAAAATTCTTTTTTAAAATTTTCGAATACTTGTTAGAAGACATCCAATAAAGTACCGCACATGCTCGTGTATATGTCGAGAAATTTTAGACAAAATTTGGGAGTTGAAAATGAGGATAGTCTCATACAGTTATACTTCAGTTTTACATTGAACTTAGATTTAAATAAAGCAAATATAATTACTATTTAAATTAAATTACAATAAAAACCTTCTGTTTGTAATATTCAGAGCGTATTTTTGATTTATAAACTCATTTCAAAAACAAATACATTGCTTAAAAGTGTGCTTTCAATACATTGGTCAAAGAAAAAAAAATGTAAATACCGAAGATTTTTTTTTATATATATAAGTTGTGGTTTCAGCATTTTAACATAATCCAAAATGGATAGTAAGCACCTGAAAAGTATTGTATTTTCCATTTTTATCACCTGTTTCAAGTTGCCTCTTTAAAATCTGTCCTCGTCCTTCAGTTTAATAGCTGTTCTTTTTTAAAAGATATGAGTCCAATCAATGATTGAAAATAAAGTATTCTTTTTCCTAAAACATTTTACGATGGTTAGATAAATTTAAAATTGTGTGCATCGCTTATTGTTCTTAAAAATGCGCTTTGTGCTTCGTTCAAAAAGGGTTCTTTATGTTCTACGAAATGTAATACGAATAAGATATTTCGTATATGAATCAGTATACGAAATGGTATTATGTTCGGATTTTATTTTAAATAAGATAAAATGCTCAACATTTTACTCTCTTTTGGATTTAATAAGCTTTCCTAAAAAATTTTAGACTTTCAAAATTGTCATGAGTGTTTGCGAATTTGGCGCGCTCTCTTGTTGCGTTACACATTTGTTTTTATGTCAGCGTAATAATAAATTATGCATAATTACGCATAATATGTGAAAGGATATTTTTTAAGAAATACTTTAACATAAATAGAACTTTGCTGTAGGTTTAAGTAATTGGAGAATAAATCAAAAGATTTGTAACTTTAATCCCACAAGAAGATAATATTCTTGCACATTACACGAAACCAATTCAAAATCAATTTATAATTAACAAGAAAACCAGTTATACAGAATCATATGTTCAATAAATTAATTTCTGAACAGCTTCAGAAAAAGTGCCACATGGTGCCAATTTCCGCAATTGCATCGCTAGATACATTAAAAGATACGTGAAATAATTTAAGGCAAACATCGATATTTCTAGAGAAAAGAAAATTCCAATGATTAAAATATGCTACTAATCAAAATTTTGAAACAAAAGAATGCTTTATATTTTTAGCAGGGTTGGCACGGTTAAAACCAATTGGTTTTAACCATGGTTTAAACCACGGTTTAAACCAAATGGTTTTTTTCTCTAAAAAACCAATTGGTTTCTTTTAGATGAAATCTAATGACATTTTCTTTTTTTCTTTATAATTTACGCGTGTCAGATTATTGGACATAAATAATTTCTACTTTTAGCACTTCATTTCAGTAATAAGTATATTAGATATAGTGGGTTTAGGTCTTTTTTTATGCATAGAATTAAACCAATTGGTTTTTTTTTTTTTTTTTTTTTTTTTTTCTAAAAAAAAAGAGCAAATCGTTTTTTTAGAAGAAATTTAATGACATTTTCTTTTTTTCTTTAAGATTTATGAGTTTTAGATTATTAGATGTAAATAATTTCTATTGTTTTTTAGAAGAAATCTAATGACATTTTTTTTCTTTATAATTTACAAGTTTCAGATTATTGAATATAAATAATTTCTACTTTTAACACTTTATTTAAGCAATAAGCATTAGATATATTAGGTTTAAGTCATTTTTTTTATGCATAGGATTAAAATCAGTATGCATTGGTGAACATATCTATTGCTCTAAAGAAAAAACTTTAAACATGTGAATAGATCAAAGATAAAATAGATTCAATATTTAGTATAAAATATTTTAATTTTTTTTAATATTGCAGATTATTTAATGCAATTAATAATGTAACACAATGATCTTTTAAGATTTTGCACAAGCTGTAAAAGAAATTTTTCTTTTGGGAGATTATCTTGAAGAATTAAAAGCAAAGACTGGTTGCTAGTTATAGCATTTTAATAATAATTTTTCCCCTCTGCTATCTACTGAATCTAACGACTAAAAATGTTAACTTCAAATTGTCACTCAGAAAGAAAAAATCCTAAGAAATCTTTGTAATTTATTATTTGAATAATTGTGGAATAGAATATTTATCAAACTACATCTAAATGTTTATTATTTGTAATCAAAAGATTGTTTATAAAGATTTACAGGGCATCAATGGTTCACTGTGATGAACAATCGAAACTTTCAACATAAGGTTGTTTGCTAAAGCTGCTTAAATTGAAAAATGAATTTTTTCAATTTTCAGCAAAAATTCAGTTTAATTATTAAATTTAATTTATTTTAAATGAAGCTAAACTGCTTATAAACCAATAATGTCTGTTTTTATCAGTAAATATGCATGTATATATAATAAGAACGGATGTTTAAAGAAACCCCGGTTTAAACCAAAAAAACCTGGTTTAAACCAAAAAACCGGTTTTTTTTTTTTTTTTTTTTTTTTTTTTTTTTTTTTTAACCTGGTTTTTTTTTCAACCCTGATTTTTAATGTTATTTGTTTGCCTAAGAGGGACATCTCAGACAAGAAAACCAGGTCTGTACAGCATAGTGTCCCTCCCGGTCGCCTTTATTAAGGTCTTAAAAAAACAGAATTCAGCCAAATCTCGATACCAGAATCGCGACAGTGGGTGGTACTAATACAAAAACTCGTATCAAGGGCGCACCTGCCAGGTGCAAGGAACCTAGCGCGACAGACGGCAGGTAAAATAAAATAATAACAAAAAGGAATCATGTAACAAAAGTACTTTTAGTGTTAATAGTTACCAACTAGGTTTTTTTCTAGGTGTTTCCGAATAGGTTGACCTTTTCTGTATTGCTTCACTGTAAAAGTCTGGAGAAAGTCACGTTGCTGATACCTGCTTGGCGTATATGACAAAAATAATTCGATTTTTACTACACTTGTTGCTTGAATTCGCTTTCACAGCATAGTTGTTTGAATTTATTTTCACAGCATTGGCGTTTGAAAGATTACAACATAAAATGCTGGAAAAATCACTTCTTTTTACGACAAAAGGTGCTGTTAATTGGTTGCCAACACATTTGCTGTAAAATTTCTCTAGTCGGAGGAAAGTTACTTTGCCATTGAGTGCGTGGAGAAAATAATTCGAAATTATTCCGGAAAACAATTCGTGAAGAAGATAATTCGATTTTTGATTGAATTCGTTTTCATATCATCAGTGCTTGAAATTTGTGGTTGAAAAATTTTGACATAAAGTGCATGGAAAATCCAACATTTTTTAATGTGTTTCTAACGAGTTAATGCATGTTTTAGGTTATTTTGTATACAATCGTCTTTCATGTATCTTAGCTCTCAGATTTGCCATTACTTTCTCTTTACCACTGGCTGTCCATTTAGTCTAGGTTCTTTTTCATCCGCCTTTGGAGCCAAATAGCTCTATTTCTGATAGTTCTATAGTATGAGCATAGACTACTCTTTTTTCTATATTTGGAGAAAAATGTTATTTCTTCTTAAAAAGCGCTAAATATAATGTGCTGCACTTCTTACTTGTATTCAGGGGTTGCATTGTACAGGGGAAATTTTATTGTTCCTACCAGAACACTTAATCAATAATCATCATGATCTTTTTGTTTAAATAATGCAATAGAAAAGTATGAAGAAGATATTATTTTCAAGATAGTGATAGGAACAATAAAATTTTCCCTATAGTATGAGACTCTTGTGTATTATGTTCTACTTCTAGAACAGCGAAAGAGTACTTTCTTATGCTCTTATACTGGTAGAAAGTCCTTTTGCGACTTATGAAAAATGATTCATTTTCCGAAACGTGTCTTATTACTTTAAAAAAAACTGTATTTAAGAAGCGTCATTAGATTATATTATAAGAAAAAGTTTTAGTGTTCTTGTGTATTTGATGCTCTAAAGATATTTCAAAAAATTTCTCACTTAAATTCTTACTTTAAAGTACCTTGAGTATTAAAGGACTAACAAGAGCTAAAAGAATTTGCAGAAGTCAAAAAGGGATGTTTTTGCGCTAGATGATTAAGTAGAATTTCATTAATGTGATATCTTAAAACGTATTTGCGGTTAGCGAGGACAATTTCGTTTAACCAATCATTTTCAAATTTCATTTAGTGTTACAGCTTACGACTCCTCGCCATATATTAAGGGTAAAATTTTCAAAAACTGACATAATAAAATCGAAACTACTTATATATATTGTTTTTTCAAAAACAACACTGATGTAACTTTGATTATTGAGATAAAAAAATTGCCAGTGGCAATAATGAAGAAAAATTGAAACTTTCTACCCTTAAAACCATGAGAGGTTCTTGATACCATGGAGGTTCTTGACGCCTTGGAACCATGAGAGGTTCCAATATTACTATTGGCTATTCGAGGATATTACTTATCAAAATGTAATATAATCGACCAATATATCCAGTGTGTCGCAAAATTGAAAATTCTTGAAGAAATTTGTTCAAGTAATGCAAATAAAAGTGAGATTACCTTAATTAAATTTAAATTAAGAATGGACTGTTATTTTGGCATTAATTTAATAATTTATTTAATTTCTGCATAAAACGGAATTTAATTTATTCATCGAAAGGAAATATTTTACATTATTTAAAATTACCAAATTGTCACTAACTTGTACCTTAACCAATATTACTAAATTACGAATGAATAATTATTTTAGTATTAATTTGGTAATTTACTTAACTTCCACAGAAAATGGAATTTAATTTATTCTACGAAAGGGATTATTTTATATTGTTTAAAATTACCAAATTGTCACTAATTTGCACTTTAACCAATATTACTAAATTACCAATGAATAATTATTTTAGAATTAAGTTGGTAATTTATTTAACTTATGTAGCTTATATAGTTAACTTCAATCCCAAAACTTTCTTCTATCTCATGCATGTTAATGCTTCGAAAATTCGCTGTCGCAGTGCCAAAATTAAATGACAATGTATGTCCATCATGGTGATTTCATGAGTATTCTAACGATTTGAAATTCCGTGTATTAGTTCTTGCAATATGACTCTCGCTAAAATAGCATAAATAGCAACAAATTGTGTCAACGTCTGAGTGAATTCCAAGTAAGATGAAAAGCCGTGCATTTGTCGATTTAAAATATGATTTTGTTTAATTGGTTTTCTGGTTAACTTTATTTTGATTCTGAAACGGGTCGTGTAACATACAAGAATGTTATCTTCTTGAGGGATTAAAGTAACACATCTTTTGATTTATTCTCCAATTACATAAACTATAAGTTCTATTTACGTTATAGTACCTCTAAAGAAGTATGCTTTTATTTATGTATAGAAATTTATTATTACGCTTACATAAAATAAATGATGTAAAGCCGACAAGAGAACACCAAATTTACAAACACTAATGACAGTTTCAAAAGTCTCACATTTTTTTTAAGAAATTCAATTAAATGCGTAAGTGAGTAGAATATTGAACCTTTTATCTTATTTAAAATAAAATCCGAACATAATAGCATTTCGTATAATGATTGATATATGAAATATCTGATTCATAATACATATTTTTCAGAATATAAAGAAACCTTTTTGAGCGAAACGCATAGCGCATTTTTAAGAACAGTAAGCGATGAGGACAATTTTAAATATACCCAACCATCGTAAAATGTTTTAGGAAAAAGAATACTTTATTTTCAATCATTGATTGAACCACTATCTTTCAAAAAAAGGACAGCTATTAAACTGAAGGACGAGCACAATTTTTAAAGAAATAACTTGAAACAAAAGTTCAAAATGGAAATTACAATTCTTTTCAGGTGCTTACTATCCATTTTGGATTACGATTAAAATGCTGAATACACAACTACATGAAAGAAAAAAAAACTCTTCGATATTTTTTTCTTTTATCGACAAATACATTGAAAACGTATTTTTGAGATATGTATTTGTTTGTTAAAATGAGTTTATAAATCAAAATTATGCTCTGAATATCACAAGGTTTTAATGTAATTTAACTGAAAATATTGATTACATTTACCTTATTTAAATCTAACTTCAAAGTAAAACAAATCGGATGTGACAGTCTCAAAACGTTCTTCTATCTCATGCATTTTAATACTTCGAAATTGCTCACAGTGCTAAAATTACCTCACAATCTTTCCCATCATGAGGATTTCATAAATATTCTAACGAAATTCCGTGCATTTGTTCTTGAAATATGACTATCTCTAAAATAGCATAAATCCTGAAAATATCATAATAGTGCCACTGTTTAGGCGATTAACGCCAAAATCTAATCAGCAACAAATTGTATCGACATCTGACTGAATTCCAAGTTAGATGAAAATCCTGAATTCATCCATTGAAAATATGATTTTGTATAACCGGTTTTCTGGTTAACTTTATTTTAATTTTAAACTGGTTTCGTGTAACATGTTAAGGATATTAGCTTCTTGCGGGTTTAAAGTTACAAATGTTTTGATTAAATTTCCAACTATATAAACGTACGCCAAAGTTCTATTTATGTTAAAGTGCCTCCTAAAAAATATGCTTTTACATAAATTTATTATTACGCTTACATAAAAAAACAACTCATACTATAAAGTAGTTTTACAGGTATTTATATCTTTGTAATATGCAGTACTTCGGATACAGTATAGTATCCGAAATCTTATGTGCGTCCCTGTAAATACTATCGGCTTCCAATTATACAAAAAGTAAATTGTAGTGAACTTCCCCCTTTACCATTATGCAATGGAATACTTTTGTGTGGCCCTGTAAATTAATAAAAAATATTCTTTATGCCACACATTGTACAGAATGTATAAGCTTCATTGTTTCATATCAATTTCATTATGTTCGAAAGAGTGTAACATCATTAAAGTATACTTGAAACTATTTTTTTCCCATTGGCCGTAATGTAACGGAATAATTTTGATTTTCCCTGGACTGAAAATATGCATCCGATTTTCATAAAATTTGAAGTAACTAGGCAAAATAAGCCAACAAGTATATATTTTAAATTACAAACGATTCAGCTGGGTAGTTTTTTCTCTGTTATATGGGGACAGACGTACTGATGGAATGAACGACGACTATAGGTGCTACGTATTTACATAATTACAAACTCAACTAACAATGTAACGCCGACAAAAGAACACCAAATTTGGATACACTAATGACAATGTCAAAAATCCAAGATTTTTTAAGGAAGATAATTAAATGCGAAAGTAGGTCCAATATTGAACATTTTATCTTTTATTAATAAAATACGAACATAATACCATTTCGTATACTGATTCATATTACATTTCTTAGAATATAAAGAACCCTTTTTGAGCGAAGCACAAAGCGCATTTTTAAGAACAGTAAGCGATGTAGACAATTTTAAATTTATCTAACCATCGTAAAATGTTTTACAAAAAAGAATACTTTATTTTCACTCTGTGATTGGACCACAATCTTTTAAAAAAGAACAGCTATTAAACTGAAGGACGAGGACAGATTTTAAAGAGAAAACTTGAAACAAAATTTAAAAATTTAAACTACAATTCTTTTCAGGTGCTTACTACCAATTTTGGACTAGGATTAAAACGCTGATGTGTAGCATATTTTAGTCGTTGGATTTTTCCCCCAAGAAACATCGATGTCTGCCTTAAATTATTTTACGTATCGTTCAATAAATCTTACGATGAACATGTTAAAATTGGCACCGTATGGCCTTTTTTCTGGAGCTACTCAGAAGTTAATTGATTGAAAATATGATTCTGTATAACTGGTTTTCTGGTTAACTTTATTTTGATTTTGAAATAATTTCATGTAACATACAAGAATGTTAGCTTCTAGTGAGATTAAAATTACAAATCTTTTGATTTATTCTGCAACTACTTAAACCTATAGTAAATTTCTATTTATGTTAAAGTACCGCTTAAGAAATATGATTTTACATTAGTTTATTGTTACGCTTACATTAAAAAAATGTAACGCCGACAAGAGAATACCAAATTTGCAAACACTAATGATAATTTCAAAAATGTAACATTTTTTAAGAAAGTTTTTTAATTGCAAAACTGAGTGCAGCATTAAACATTTTATCTTATTTAAAATAAAATCCGACCATAATACCATTTCGTTTACTGATTCATATATGAAATATCTGATTCATAATACATTTCGTAGAATATAAAAAATTCTTTTTGAGTGAAGCACAAAGCGCATTTTTAAGAACAGTAAGCGATACAGACAATTTTAAATTTATCTAATCATCGTAAAATGTTTTAAGGAAAAGAATACTTTATTTTCAATCAATGGTTGGACTATTATCTTTTAAAAAAGAACAGTTATTAAACTGAAGGACGAGGATATATTTTAAAGAAACATCTTGAAACAAAAGTTAAAAATGGAAAATTTGAAATTTGCTGTCACAGTGCCAAATTTAATAGCCAATCTATGCACATTGCGAGGATTTCATGAGTATTCTAACGATTTGAAATTCTGTGTATTAGTTCCTGAAATATGACTACAATACTTTTCATGTGCTTACTATGAATTTTGGATTACAGTTAAAATGTTGAAACCACAACTACATAGAAAAAAAAATTCTTCGGTATTTAATTCGTTTTATTTTATTTTCTTTTTTGGACAAATATATTGAAAGCGCATTTTTCAGTAATTTATTTGTTTTTAAAATGAGTTTATAAATCAAAAATATGTTCTGAACTTTACAAACATAAGGTCTTTATTATAATTTAAATTGAAATAGTGATTACATTTACCTTATTTAAATCTAAGTTCAATGTAAAAGTACTTGGATGTAGCAATCCTAAAACTGTCTTATATCTCATGCATGTTAATGCTTCGAAATTTGCTGTCACAGTGCCAAATTTAATAGCCAATCTATGCACATTGCGAGGATTTCATGAGTATTCTAACGATTTGAAATTCTGTGTATTAGTTCCTGAAATATGACTATCGCTAAAGTAGCATATATAGCAACAAATTGTGTCAACGTCTAATTGAATTCCAAATAAAATGAAAAGCCGTGTATTCGTCGATTGAAAATATGATTTTGTATAACTGGTTTTGTGGTTAACTTTATTTTGATTTTGAAATGGTTCGTGTATCATACAAGAACGTTATCTTCTTGTGGGATTAGAGTAACAAATCTTTTGACTTATTCCCCAACTGCATAAACTATAAATTCTACTTACGTTAAAGTACCTCTTAAGAAATATGCTTTCACATAAATTTATTATTAAGCTTACATAAAACAAATGATATAACGCCGACAAGAGAACACCAAATTTACATGTACTAATAACAATTTCAAAAGTCTCACATTTTTAAAGAAATTTTATTAAATCCAAAAGCGAGAAGAATATTGAATATTTTATCTTATTTAAAATAAAATCTGACCATAATACCATTTGGTATACTGAATCGTATATGAAATATCTGATTCATATTACATTTTGTGTAATATAAAGAACCCTTTTTGAGCAAAGCACAAAGAGTATTTTTAACCTTTCTATTCTGAATGGGTCTAATCGACCCAGTCTTTTAATGCGTTTAACTCGATTCAAACCAGAAAATTTTTCATAAAGTAAGTTAAATAAATAACACAAAGATTTAAGTTAAATAAGTATGTTAAATGGATTTAAATAAAAATTCTGGTGTGAAATATTTTAATCAAGTTTGAGTAAAATTTCAACAGGGTAGGAAAGTTAAGGACAATAAGCTATGCTGTGAGCTTTTAAATTTATCTAACTATCGTAAAATGTTTTAGGAAAAAGAATACTGTATTTTTAATCAGTGATTGGACCATTATCTTTTTAAAAAGTACAGCTATTAAACTGAAGGACGAAAACAATTTGAAACGAAAATTGAAAAAGGAAACTACAATTCTTTTCAGGTGCTTACTATCCATTTTGGATTATGGTTAAAATGCTGAATCCGCAACTACATGAAAAAGAAATTCTTCTGTCTTTATTACTTGTTTTCGATAAATGTATTTAAAATGTATTTTTGAGCAATGTACTTGTTTTTGAAATGAATTTATAAACCAAAAATATGTTCTGGACATTACAAACCTAAGGTCTTTATTGTAACTTAATTTAAAATATAGATTACATTTGCCTTATTCAAATATCAATTCAATGTAAAACTAATCGGATGCACATTTTCAAAACATTTTTACATTTTAAGCATGTTAATACTTCGAAAATTCCGTGCATTAGTTCTTGAGATAGAGTACTCACTAAATTTATGTCACATACAGACAGGCAAACAGGCTCTCAGACAAACATTTTGTAAAAACATGTTTTCCGAAATTACTGACACCTAAAACGTCACACATATCTTTTAATGTATCTAGCAATACACACTATGTTAAAGTATCGCTTAAGAAATATGCTTTTATATAAATGAGGTGGTCTGATAAGGGCCATTTTTCGCCCATCAGCACCTAGATGTGGCATATATTTTTTTCATTAGTATACCTCATAACAAATAAGAAAATAACAATATCTTGGATGAAAGTTTAATAATTGATGGGAAAATAAAATATGTATTTAAATAAACATGATGTATATTAATGAGCATAAACACAATTGTCATTAGTTTTAATCCTAAAAATCAATAGTAAATGGAACACTAAATGCAAAATTATGATGAATGGAGCTTATAAAGACTTATTTCAATATATGAAATATCGGAAATAATCACTAACAGAAAATATAATCATTTCGTTTCAGACACTTTTGACAGTATGTTTCAGATTATTTTCCTACTTTGTTGCTTCCCTAAAATCACTACTGGACCATCCAGGGGCCGCATTTTATAGTATATGAACATATTCAATGCTTATTTTTTTATTTTTGGTTTAGATATGGCACAAATAAGCCAGAAAACGTAATACGGAAGCAAAAGAATACGGAAGAAATAGAAGTATTTCTAGAGTGAAGATCATGAAATACATACTATCTACATTTAGAGCACTACTTAGAACCACTCTGTAGATCACAGTTTTTCGAACATCAAAGCAGCGATATAACTTTTCTGTTAGAACAGATACGAAAATTTTTCCGCCAGGTTTTACAACAATGACATTGATATACAAGTATTATTTATCAGGAATTTCGTTATTAATTTTTACAAAAATAGTGTCAGAAAACAACATTGACCCCTCAACAACGTAAATATTTTTTTTTTTTTTTTTTTTTTTTTTGGTACGGCAAAACAAGTCTGATCTCTCCGATAACGTTGCGTATGATTCTCCCGCACGATACATTTTTTTTCTTTAAAAGGTAGAAGCGCACACTGAACCCAAATAAAATAATGCTCCTATGAAAGCTTATAAAGAGCAGTATCATTGCATGTCAAAATTAATTGGGTTCATCGAGCGCTTTTTAATGAAAAATTAACTCAAAGACACAAAAAACAACAAAAATGTAGAAAAAGCCAAAACACTCTAGTTTCGGAGTGTAATTTCCATGACTTACTATTTTATTTATCATGTAAAGCTTATACTAAACAAAAATACATATCTTTAATTATGCAAAGCCACTGAAAAGTTATCGGAATTCGAAACATTTTTTCGGGTATATGATGGGCGAAAAATAGCCCTTATCAGCCCACCTCCTTTATTATTACGCTTGCATTAAAAAAAAAAAAAAAAAAAAAAAAAAAATTGTAACGCTGACAATAACGCCAAATTTTCAAATACTTATGACAATTTCAAAAGTCTAACATTTTTTAGGAAAGTTTATTAAATGAGTGAAGTTAGTAGAATATTAAACATTTTATCTTATTTAAAATAAAATCCGAACATAATACCATTTCGTATACTGATATATGAAATATCTGATTTATAGAAAATAAATTGATTCGTAGAATATAAATAATCCTTTTTGAGCACAGGGGTCGCAGCATCCCTAAAATTTTCGCACTTTTCTACCAATATTTTTCGTGTCAGATTGCTTGAGCGTCTACCAGGAAATTCTACGATAAATATTATCGGTTTAAAATTGTGGTAGGAAAGTATGAAAATTTTAGGGACGCTGCGACGCTGATTTATAACCGGGTTTTCTGGTTAACTTTACTTTGATTTTGAAATAATTTTGTGTAATACACAAGAATGTTAGCTTCGTGTGGGATTAAAGTTACAAATCTTTTGATTTATTCTTCAATTACTTAAACCTATAGTAAATTTCTATTTATGTTAAAGTACCGCTTAAGAAATATGCTTTTACATAATTTATTATTATGCTTACATTAAAAAAAAAATGTAACGCCGACAAGAGAACACCATATTTGCAAACACTAATGACAATTTCTAGAATGTAACATTTTTAAAGAAAATTTACTAAATGTGAAACTGAGTACAATATTGGACATTTTATCTTTTTAAAATAAAATCCGACCATAATACCATTTTGTATACTGATTGATATTACATTTCATAGAATATAAAGAACCCTTTTTGAGTGAAGTACAAAGCGCATTTTTAAGAACAGCAAGCAATGCAGTCAAATTTAAAACATATTTAACCATCGTAAAATGTTTTAGGTAAAAGAATACTTTATTTTAAATCATTGATTGGACAGCTATCTTTTAAAAAAGAACTGCTATTAAACTGAAGGACGGGGATAGATTTTAAAGAGATATAACTTGAAACAAAAATAAAAAAATGGAAGCTACAATCTTTTCAGGTGCTTACTATCAATTTTGGATTACAGTTAAAATGCTAAATCCGCAAATATATGAAAAGAAAACTCTGCGGTATATATTTCTTTTTTCGATAACTATATTGAAAATGCATTTTGAGCGATGTATTTGTTTTTTAAATGAGTTTTTATATGAAAAGTATGCTCTGAATATTACAAATGTAAGGTTTTCAATATAATTTAATTTAAAATGGTGATTACTTTTGCCTTATATAAATCTAAGTCCAATATAAAACTAGTCGTATGTGGCAATCCCAAAACTTTGTTCTGTCTCATGCATGTTAATGTTTCAAAATTCGCTATCATAGCGCTAAAAATAAATGACTATCTATGCCCATCATGCAGTTTTTATGAGCATTCTACCGACATGAAATTCCGTGCACTAGTTCGTGAAATAGGACTATCACTAAAATAGGACATATCCTAAAATACGCAGTATAACAAGACCGCCTAATATACCTAATAATTAATGCCGAAATCTGATTAGCAACAAGTTGTGTCAATATCCGATTGAAATCCGAGTTAGATTAAAAATTTGTGCATTAACTTTTCATATGGAGCTATTGCGGTGATCGCGAGAAATGCAGCATGGAAGCGCCACATGTGGGCGCTTTACACCAAAATCTTATCAGCACCAATATATATTATAGAAACTAATTAAATGAATTTATTTCTTAAATTCCGTGCATTTATTCTTGAGATAGAGCACTCACATAATTTGTGTCACACGCAGACAGAGACAGACATATATTTTGTAAAAATGTGTTTTTCGGAATTTTTGATCTCTAAAACATGAAAATCCTTCGTAAATGAAAAGTGAAAATTTTCACTTTTTCAAAATGCTTTTTAATATTGGGGAATTAATCATAATACTTTAGCTTATTTGAATGAAGAAAATTTATTGCATTATTGTGAATATGTTGAAAAGTGCTTCTTGATCATGTTTGATGAAGTTACTTGAAAAAATTAACCATATTGACAAAATGCTTTACCAACTCCTGATGACGTTTATTCTGCTTTGTTGAATTAGTTTACATGTCAAAGCTCTCAAAAGAATAAGATTTATCTAGAAATTAAAAAAAATTTCATGACTATAAGTTTTGACGTTTGTATTTAAAAAATCAAATTAAAATTATTTTGTGTAAGTATATTTTATAACATTCAATATAGCATTCAGTTTATAGCATTTAGTAGAATTTTTATATAAAGTATAAACATTCACAGCTTCACCTATCAAAAAAGGTCACACATCTTTTATAACTAATGTCGGATATACCGAACCAGTTTTAACGGTCTGACCATATTCACTATACGAGCTTAGGTCCCAACCTGAAATTAATCTTCTATAATACTTGGTTATTTTGATCTTAGTTTAATATGTTTCGAGCCAGAATTTTTTAAAGAAAATAAATTAAATATTTCCTACGTAGGAAAATGGAATTAAATAAACAAATATGGATAAAATTTTTCTTATTTGAAACGTGGTTAAACTGGATCAAATTAATCCAGATATTCCAAAAGATTAGTGAAAGATTGGCAGCAACGTATACGAATTTGACTGTATAGCATTAATGAGTAGACGTTATTACTAATCGATTGATACCAGCTATTTTTTAATACGATGACATCTGGCAAAGTTACTACAAGGATAATAACCTTTATTTTTTTCCGGCACTGTTTAGGAAATGAACAATAAGATTTCGTATAAATATATAGAACAGAGTCATTAAATATTATGAAATAAAATCTGTATTAAAAATCAGAAATAAAAGTCTTTCATCTGTAACAATTGTGTGTCTGTAAATTTTGACGGTATCATGCCACGCAAGTGGTATTAACACAACGGATATTAAGACTTCAATCATTGACTTCAAACGTGATTCAAATAATAAACTGATCTCAACTTCGTGAAAATTTTGCTGTTTTATTGTAGCGAAATAATATCTTATTTCTTCCTGTCACACGATCGTATTCCAAGATATGAACAAATAATAATAAAAAAAGACATGGCTGAAACAGGCACATCAAAATTTTTCATTCAAAAAAGGTTAATAAATCAGCTTTTTGTTATTTACCGAGTAAAAGAAACAGTTAAGTTAGATAATAAATTTACAATGAACTTATTTTTTTATACATTTTATTTATTTAAAGCTTTGTCTATCTTTTGCGCTTGATTTTATTATATTAATTAGAAAACTATGCTGCACCAATAACAAAAGATTTCATTGAATTTTTCATATGTGCTTCTTACCCCACCAACTTTGCTAGTACTAAAGATACAAAAAAAGATAAATAACAAAGACTATTGCTACCGCAAAAATGTAAACTTATTTACTTAATTAAATAAAATGCAAAAATATTTAATTATGCAGATCTTTTGTGAAAAATCGATCTATATTAGCTTACTTCGATATAAGTTTTATTAAACATTCAATAAAAATTTGTCTATTTGGTTGACAGACGTTTCGATTGGCCAAAGTGCGGTATTTTATAATAAATATGATTTTATGTGTAATCTACATTTTATCTTTATAATTTGTTCTGGGCAATGAATTTTCAAATATGATAACTCGTGATATTATTGTAGGAACCCATTAATTTTAAAATTCGAAATGTTATTAAGGACCCACACTGGACACAGAAAAAGACCCGGATGATAATGTGAAGTCTATCGGAGCGTTCTTTTCAAATATCTCGCTCAAATTTTGATATTTTTACATGAATGTTTTTGCACAAGAAAGTTGGTGGCGATACACAACCGGCCTAGTTTTTCCTTTTTCGATTTTGCTTATATATTTTATATATTACGATACTTTCAATTTCAGAACCGGTTTAAACCGGTTTCGAAAGTTAAAGTAATTTTTTAAAAAATATCTGAAAACAAAACTGAAAAATTAAAACTAGACCAGTTGTAGATCGTACTCAGCTATCTTATACAAAAAAATCATGTAAAAATATTAAAATTTGGGCGAAATATTTGAAAAGAACGCCCCCATAGACTTTACATTATCATCCGGGTCTTTTTTTGTGCCTAGTGTTGCGCCTTAAGTTTAGATACAATTTTGAAACAAATTTAATTAATCCGCCCCCCTCTCTGTTTAATACTATTGAAAGTGAAACTATCTTATCTTTAGAAAAACCATGTAAAATCTATAAAGAAACTATGTTTTTTTTTTCTTTTTTATCATTTTTTAAGTAAAAGATAATACTTAATAAAATTGTTTTACAAATTTATAACAATCTGTGGTTTTAATATTTTGTTGTTGTTATTATTTAAGAATGCATTTCAGAATTTGAGAGTTAGTTCATTGTATGTCTTTTGCATTTTATACATAAATTCTATTTTAAGGTAAAATTGAAATCTATTCAATGTTCACAAATCTGCATTTCAAAATATCAGTTTTAATTACTATACAGTATTTATTACAAAAAATAATATTCCCAAAGCATTTATCTTATATAAATCAAGCTTTCTATAAAATTGCTGTAGTTAAATTATTAGCTAGATTTATCAAAACCAGATAACAAACTAGGTCATTTTAAAATATTGAACTAACGACAAATTATTTCTGTCAGTTCCATGTTATTATAAATAATAGTTTAATTCTTTTAATTCTTTATTAATCTGTAATAATGAACTTGGTAATGCTAACTAGATTAACAAATATTTAGTGTAATGTTAATTTTTCAGTATTGTTTTATACCGCGATAAATAAGCGTTACTTGTTTATGTAAAGTTGTTGCATAAAGTTTATTATATTTTGTAATGTTTTAAATTGAATTATGTGATAAATGTCCTATTAGTGAGTAAAACATAATTTATAATACTAAAATTTAAAAAATCTATCTGAAAATTTTGCATGTAATATCAAAAGGAAACTATAAAGCACACGGTGTATGTAAAAAAATAATACCCTGGGAGTAAAATGTTTTCTTCGAAAGTTAAACATTAAGTTTTTTACAAAAATGTTAAAATTTAAATGAGCTAAATAATTTTAGCAACTAAACTAAAAACTTTATTTTCTGCGAAAAAAGAAAAAAAAAGAAACTTTTAAAATTACAACATCAAAACAATCATTACCGTTCTAATACAGTTGAAGAAATTGTGTTTTTTTATTTGCATAATTTATTTAATATTAAATAATCCTTTTTCAAACGTCAATATGAAATTAAATTATAATAAGATTGGGGAAGGGGAGAAGAGACCGGAGATTTCGTTTCTTTCTTCTTCATATTGTTTTTCAGTATACCAAGTAGCACATACCTTTTCTTTCATCTATTATAGGCCTACAATTATATCATACAATCATAAATTAATATACAAATATTAAATTCTGCATTCATAAAACTACTTCTAGCTTTAACTATAAAAATATACAGAAAAAAAACTTATTCCCAATATGTCTTACGGAAAATTTGTTTTCCCACTTTCGTAATTAATTTAATTTGAATACTCATCAAGCAGAAAAATAAAATAAAAGGCCATTCAGATTTAAAAAAAAATGATGAAAAGGGAGATATCATTCATTTTTTCTTGTACGCTGTCAGATAGCTTGTTCGATGAAACGGAAATGGTAGTTTCGGTTACTCGTGCCATATTTTGAGCTTTTTCTTTTCTTTTCTTTCTTTTTTTAATAATTAAGGAAAAAAGCATAGTAAACAATATATTGAATGTAGTAATATGAATATGGATAAACATTATAAAGAAAGAAATGTGTTGCACTTTTTAAAGCTGAGAAAAATATAATTTCATTATATTTTAGTATTATTGATATTGTTACGAAAAATATTTTGAAAAAAAAAATGCATTGTTTCATTCTTACCAAACTACCCCAATAGTATAGTAATGAAAAAAAAAATCTAAATAAGTAGCAATCGAAAGGGCATATTTAAATTTGCTTTTAGACGCATTAATTATTTACCCTCGTCTCTCCGTTATCGAGATATAAAGTTTTAAAATTTGCATTTCATATCATTTAAAATCAAAAATATTTTTATTATCTTGGTTTGCTTTACATGTACAAATACAACTTTGCGTAAAATGGTTTACATTTGTATATAGAGGTAAGAAAGAAATATTTTCTAAATTTAAAGAAATTTTCAGCATTTCTGCACTTAAATATCTTTAACTTTTCGAAATAATGCACAATTTTATTTGTACAGTAAACCAAACAGACATAAAATATATGTGGTGCATTTTTATTATTAACCCTTTCCGGCACACTGTGCCCGGTCTGAGATACCTAATTTTAATTCCAAACTTGCAAACGGCACCAGTAATATTTTAGTGAAATTTCGCTTTTACAATAGAAGCTTAAATTAAGGAATTCAAAATATTTAAAAAATTCGTTTGTGAATTCCGGTGTCAGTCGATAATTTCTCATTTTAGTACAGATTTTGCCCGTGCAGGAAAGAGTTAATTGGAACTTTACTGGAGTACGAAATTGTACTATTGGATGACATGGTTTTCTACAAATTTTTCTATCTATTTTATACGTTAACTTATTCCTAATAAGTTCAACATCTAAGAAAAATAATAATCCATTTTTCTCGATTTTTAGAGTAAACTGTATGTTACTATCATTACTATTAGCGTGTTCTAAAAGATTCCTTCATATTTGCAACACCATAGTTCCATATTACAAGGATCCCATCGACATATTGAATCCATAACTCGGGTTTTTAATTATCGGTGGATATAATCAGTTCCTCGAGTGGCCTTATAGTCCAAAAGCCGACAGCACAAAACTTATGTTATCGAGCGCAAGAAAAAAACCTTTATTGCATGGAAGAGTAGTAATGGATTAATCTCATGATCCATGTCTGCCGGAAGTGAAGCATAAGCCAAAAATTAATATCACTAGGAGTTGACCCGTAGGTTTATCATTGCGTTTTCCTGCTCCCATTTTTCCATGTTTTCATACTTTTGATATCGTAAGACAAACACAATATTAAACGCACGAGTCAACTACTGGTGATATTAATTTTTGGCTTATGCTTCACTTCAGGCAGACATGGATCATTAGATTCCCCTATTACTACTCTTCCTTAAAATAAAGGGATTTTTCCCCCTTGTGCTCGATAACATAGGTTTTTGTGCGGTCGGCTCTTGGACTCTTATTTTTATATCATCTAATAAACCGGAGATAGGGAAGCCCATAGGACCCTTTCAATTACCTTATAATAGTTTCCGCTGCAAACAAAAACGTTACAATTAGAAATTAAACTTAAAGCGGATAGGAATATAGTTTAATATTGACGTCAAATCATGTGTTATTGTTGATATGCTTTTCAATAAAATTTCTAACTTCTTGTACATTGTACATTGAATTTACATGTACATTATGATGACTTAACTCTCCTAAAGTGTCCGGGTCTATTTCGACCCAAAAACCATATTCAGAGCTGTTGAGCCTGCGGCTTGCACACAACCATTATTTTCGAGAAACTGTTGTTCTGTTAAATCGCTCAGATGTTCTAGTTAAAGAAAAGAACATTTTCAGAATTAAAATAGTGGTGAGAAACTGGGATGCTATGCATATTTGAAATAATGTACATTGGAAATGAACATCGTATGAGGATTAATATCGAAACTTGCAAGCATTGTATTATCAGCAATTCTAATATCTTCGATTCTATTCTTCTATATAATTCCATTTAAGTCGGGAAAGAAAACATTTACATGCATAGAAATGGCAACAAGGAAATTGCAGGACAGACTGAAAGAACAGACATAGAAAAAGAAAACAATCTTCAGCTTTATATTGATAAAATTTAAAACAGACGTTGACATATTTTTCAGTAGAAAATTCATCATCGGACAAATAAATGATTATTGCACATGCATTTTATGGGAATTTATAGAAATATTATGATAAAGGAACTCATGTAGTGACGCATTATCATGCCACATTCCGTACATTTAGTTTGGTATGCTTGATATTGAGTTTTGGGATATTATAATTATTTGGTTGGGAATGACTTCTATGAACTTAACTACTTTCTATCCCACCTCCCTCCCTTTTTCATTAATGGTTTTGTCCTGCAATATTTAAACCAGTGATCATCCTGGAGGTTTGCTAATTTCTTCTCAGTTCGCTCTTGATGATGACCAAGATTTGGTCGAAAGCGCTCGGGATATGCTTTTATATTTAAAATCGGTATATTGATTTTAATGTTTTAAAACTTTTTAACAGTTTTTAACACCAATTTCAATTAGTATTTAAAGGTGAATTTGACTTTCCGCTATATAGATTTTATATATATTTTAATGTTTTCTGTTTGCTTATTATTATTATTTTTTTAATTTTCATTACAAAAATTAATAAAGTGACATTCGGAGAAAATTCACGAAACAAAAACAAATCATCGCTTTTTACCTTTTGCTAACTGAGACTTATTTGTAGCATTAAATATATTTCATTATAAACTAGTCAGTAAAACATTGTGAGAAAATTAAATTCGTTGTACCTGAAAGCCGAACGAGCTGCCAACATTTTATGCTTTTTTGTACCAAAAACAAAATTATAATTAAGTTATAGCTTTTTAAATCGTCGCATAGTGCTGAATAGTACAGCAGCTTTGAATGTTACCTAGTTGATGACAACTTCACACCCAGTTTATATAATTGAGTAATCTTATGTTTTAAAGAACCATATGGAAAACATATAAATGTAGATAAACTACTTAATATAAGCTGAAAAAATTAAAGAGAAAAATTATAAATTTTAAAATTAAATTAACAATTAATGCAATAAATTAAAGTTAGGATTATGATAATAACTTAAATCTATTAAGTTCAGAACAAAAAATAGGCAGCGGTATAACTGTAGTTATAAACATCCAACTAAATAAAGCAAAAAATTCTATTAAATTTTTGTGGTTAAAAAAAACAAACAAAAAACAAAGAAGTTGGCAGCTATACAAAATAATATTGCAAACAAAGAATATAATGCATTTTGAAGTATCATCATAGAAATATTAATAATAATAATAAATCCAGAAATATATTATTGTTTAACACTTACAATGTTGAAAAATAAATATCGTTTAAATATTTGCCTTAATCACAATATTGAATCCTTGTGCAAACTTTGAAATCAAACATTCAATTTTACCCTTAATACATTTACTAAAATTTTATTTTTCCATTTTTATAATCTCATTTACATCCTATATCAAGCAGAAAACTCAAATAAATTGACATTTAATGGGTCAGGTACACTTTTAACTAACAAATATACTATACAGGGTGATTCAGCTCGTCGGTGACAAACTTTAAGGATCGATAGAGCACACCTAGACGAACATTTTTGAATAGGGAATGTAGGGTTCCTGACGCGATGGTAAGGCGCTAGGCGCTTTCGAAAATTTGGGTGCCGAAATTCGAAACGTCATAAAAACTAGGGAAATGGTTAGATTTTCTTGCTTGTTGCGTCGAAATGATTCTGTTTGTTTAGACTTTCTTCAGTACCAATTTGATAAGCGTATCTCTTAAAACATGGATAGGGGGCGCTGCAGACTTTGGAGAGCTAGACAACAACTTTAAGCCCGTTATTTTGATAATTTAACACATGCTCGCCAAAGTTTATACTCTAACTTAAAGTTTGAACCCAAAAGTAGAGCCCTGCAAAAAGCGTAAGAGCCGGAATAAAATGTCAAAGTACAGGGTGGTCGAAACTCGAAGGCTCCTAAGAGATAAACAAACAGATTTCTTGACTTACGGCATGCATTTTCATGATTCTGTTTGCTGGGGCTCTCTGAAACTCAGTTGAACGGTACAAAAAGAAACATCGATAGGGGGCGCTTTGGGCAAAAAACATAATTCGTTGACATTTCGGACGCTAACTGGAAACGGGGCGCTACGATCAGTTAGAAACAAAACAAGAGAGTAATTTACTTATCATAAGAAGCTATTAAAACTGCAGTTTGTTTGTTTTTTTAACAAACATAGCTGGTTTCAATCATGCACAATGCGCGCAATAAAATTTACATAAGGTGCTTTTTGCTGATTTATGCAAAAGATATCGTACCATATCGATATGCAAAAGATACGTAATGCGTAGACGACAACGCGAGATGACGTAGTTGTATGCGCAGACACGTCTTTTGAACGTGCGGTACCTACTTAAGCTTCGGGTTACTTGTCTGCAGATCGGTAGTAGGATGGAACGGTACACAAACTCTGAATTGGCTGACATGCATTTGGCGTATGGCGCTGCTGGTTGTAATGGACGAGCCGCTCAGCGGTTGTACGCCGAGCGTTACCCCAACAGGCAAATCCCCTGCCATGCCTTCTTCGCTCGAGTACACCAGAGGTTGTCCACAACGGGATCTTTCGACGGAGGCAGGCCTGAACGGGAGCGATCAGTGAGCACCCCCGACAACGAAGAGGCTGTGCTTAACCTGGTTGAGGACAACCCAGGTCTTAGCACGAGAGATATCGCCAGACATGTTGGCATTTCGCAAGCAACTGCGTGGCGCATCTTACGTTCCCGGAATCTGCACTTCTACCACATCCAGCGGGTGCAGTTGCTCAGAGAGCAGGATTTTGGCCCTCGAGTGGAATTCTCAAGATGGTACTTGGCGATGAGATCCAGGGATCCCCGTTTTGTAAACAGCATTTTGTTTACGGACGAGTCCACCTTCAGCCGGGAGGGAATGTGGAACGCCCACAACAGTCATGTGTGGTGTGATGAAAATCCACATGAAACCAGAAGCCGAGCAGCCCAGGAGCGTTTCTCAGTAAATGTGTGGGCCGGCATTCTGGGGGATTGCCTCATTGGCCCTTATTTGTTACCTGAACGGCTGACAGGTGGAAATTACCTGATTTTCCTGGATCAAGTGCTGCCGCAGCTTCTGGAGGAGGCGCACGTACCCGAAGGTTCGCGTCGCCAGATGTGGTTCCAGCACGATGGAGCTCCGGCCCATTACACGAACGACGTGCGTCTCCATCTAAACGCAAGGTATGGCCAGCGGTGGATCGGGCGTGGGGGTCCAGTTCACTGGCCTGCCCGATCACCAGACCTCACCTGCTTGGATTTCTTCCTTTGGGGTTACCTGAAGGCCGAGGTATACCATACACCTGTCAGCAGTGCTGAAGAACTTGTGGCGCGCATTGTGGCAGCTGCAGGGCAGATCAGAGATACTCCTGGCATTGTTGGAAACACACACTCCTCAATGCGACGGAGGTGCGAAGCCTGCATCATGGCCCAAGGTCGAAATTTCGAGCATCTTCTGTAGTGTTATTTTTTGTAAATAAATTTCCAGTATCATTGATGTTTTTGGTCTAAATTTATTCAGAAGTGTTGAGCAGAGGTAGAAAATGTGTTTTCATTATTACTAACTGATCGTAGCGCCCCGTTTCCAGTTAGCGTCCGAAATGTCAACGAATTATGTTTTTTGCCCAAAGCGCCCCCTATCGATGTTTCTTTTTGTACCGTTCAACTGAGTTTCAGAGAGCCCCAGCAAACAGAATCATGAAAATGCATGCCATAAGTCAAGAAATCTGTTTGTTTATCTCTTAGGAGCCTTCGAGTTTCGACCACCCTGTACTTTGACATTTTATTCCGGCTCTTACGCTTTTTGCAGGGCTCTACTTTTGGGTTCAAACTTTAAGTTAGAGTATAAACTTTGGCGAGCATGTGTTAAATTATCAAAATAACGGGCTTAAAGTTGTTGTCTAGCTCTCCAAAGTCTGCAGCGCCCCCTATCCATGTTTTAAGAGATACGCTTATCAAATTGGTACTGAAGAAAGTCTAAACAAACAGAATCATTTCGACGCAACAAGCAAGAAAATCTAACCATTTCCCTAGTTTTTATGACGTTTCGAATTTCGGCACCCAAATTTTCGAAAGCGCCTAGCGCCTTACCATCGCGTCAGGGACCCTACATTCCCTATTCAAAAATGTTCGTCTAGGTGTGCTCTATCGATCCTTAAAGTTTGTCACCGACGAGCTGAATCCCCCTGTATATAGAATTGAATGACCTGACACATTCAATTTCAGACATTTTGTCGAATATTTGAAAATATACTTGTCGAACCCTTCAGGAGTGATCTACAAACATGGTTATAGTATATTTATTATTCAATTTTACTTACATGAAATATGACTTTTGCACATAAACTGTCTGCATTTGTTGAGCGTCTGATAATATTTGTTATCACAATTAGAAAGGTTTCATTTATTCCTTGATTGCTTAAGATATGGTCAATTTGACCTCATTTGCTATTTCTGCAAATAAACAAAAATAATTAACTGTGCGAAACATACTGACCTTTATAGGAAAACTCTTAAAAATAACTTTAAGATACATAATTAAAGGGAAAATAATTTGCAAATTGTCCATATGCTGCCAAATTAATCCATTTTTAGGCACGTTTGTATAAATACATAGCATCTATAATCGTCCTTCAGTCCGTCCATCCGTTGCTTCCATCTATCTGTCTGTCCGCGCACATAACAGAGCAAAAACTACCCAACCGAATCATTGAAAATCTAAAATATATACCTGTTGCATACTTTTGTCGTGTCATTTAAAATTTTATGAAAATTGGATGCATAGTTCAATTAAAGGGACAATCAAAATTATTCCGTTACATTACGGCCAACACTCTAAAACATAAAAGTGTAAATTAGACAAATTTACATATATATGTGTGTAAATTCCTAAAATTACACACCTGACATGAAAATTACCCACTTTTTGCAAAGTTTTACCTGTTGTTATGTGTATTTTAGCTTATAATACTAAGTATGTATTTTGTTATCACTTGAAAGACACAAACAAATGTGTAAATGCTGAAACATGCCTGAATTTACTCATATTGGTAAGTTATTGTAATTTACACATAACGCTATATACAGGTAAGTGTGTAAATTTCTAAAACCACCTACTTGGCAAAAAAAAATACACTTTTCCTATAAAAAAAATACCTATTTTAATGTGTGTTTAGTTTATGGCATTAAGTTTGTAAGTTGTTATCAGTTCATAAACTCAGAAAAATGTGTAAATGTAGATAACTCCTGAAATTACACTAATTAATGTGTAACAAAAATTATAAATGCGTGAATTTTAAAGTAGACGTTACGAAATGGATGGGAGTTTTAAATGTTATTCAGAGCTACACTTTTTATTTCATTAACCCCATTCCATAAATAACATGATTTCATTGCATTGCTTAACAGCATTTTTAAATAATAGACCAATATATTTATTTATTTTTATAAGATACTCTGACCACCTCTCTCACTTTCCCCGTTTCAGCAGCATATGAACATTTAAAAGAAGCTAAAAAAATTATTTTTTTAAATGTAACAAAATTTCGTTACATGTAACGTAAAATTTTATTCATTTAATTAGTTATTTTCGTTTTCCGAATTACCTTCTGAAATTTGTACATCAAATATAAGAATGTTTGATTTCATAATTCTAGAATTTGGTTAAATCGTAATTTCTTTCAGCCGTCTCGCTGACCGCTGTTTTTTTTTTTTTTTTTTTTTTTTTTTTTTTTTTTGACAATTTTACTTGTAATTTTCAGTAATAGTGTTAGATTTCATTCTTAAAGTGAAATTAGAAAGATTTCATAAAGAGGCATTATAATAGAGATATAATCCCACTTTATGCTTATTCAGAAATTTAAATAATATTTTTTGTACTGTTGGTAATTTTTCTGCTGCCCTTCCCCCCTCCCCCCCACTTAATTTAAAGGACAGTAGTTTATCCTTCAGTAGAATCTAAAAACTATTTTGAATTCATTTAATATGTAACATAAAATATAATTCATGTAATTAAGATAATTCTAAATTCGTATCCTGAGTTATTTTTACATTTATCATATCGAATATAAGTATGCTTGATTTTACCCTAAATTATTCAATCCAAATTATAAAGTGTCATAGCTTGTAACCTTTACCCATTTCAAAGTTTAACTTGTAATTTTAGTTTAACTTTAGTTCGCTGTACAATTTATGGTTCTATTCATGAACTACGCGAATCTAGCATCAAAAACTAAAATCATAATCATCGCCGACTTGGCTTCATCAGGTTTAAGTTGAAAACTAATGGTGGGTCCAGTAACATGACCTTGATCACGCCGGGATCGAAAATGAAACTTCTCAACCAAGCACGCATAGAAAGCAAATCACGTACAATGTGGTGGCAAACTGAATGCAAGCACTCGCGTTGAGAAAAATATAGAAGTTATTCTCCTATAAAATATAATGTACGTAATCTCATACGTTCGTATTGCTTCCAATTCTTTTTTATCTGATTTGTTTATATTTACGTATAAATGTATATTCTATATGTTGGATTGTTTTTTTACATATAAGAATTTTTTCAAGAGTAATTTAATTGCCTTAAAAAATGTAAACATTACCTAACTCCTGAAATTTACTCCTTAATATAAAAACTGTTATATCTAAAGTTATTTATTTCTTGAAAAAGTTTCATCTTAAAAAGGTTTTATGATTGCATTTTAACAGTAGCAAAATAAGCGTTAACATCATTTTTTTTGTGTGTGTGTGTGGGGGGGGGTTAAATTTCGGGTCGGTTGTGTGAAAGATATTATAGTTTATTTATAAACTATTATACAAACGTATATTATATCTATAAATTATACATTCGATTTATAAGCTAAACAGTTAATCTGAGTTTTATTTTTTTATTGAAATTTTTTTGTAAGTTTTTTATTATGAAACTTATAATGTTAACTAAGTTTATCATCGATTAAAACTATAGCGTTGTTTTTGAATTCCTACGTTACATTTTCCAATATTGAGAAATTTGAAATATTTATTTATTTTAATTACATTTAATTTTCAGCTAGGTTTTAATTTGAAAATATTACATTCGAAGAACTATGTTCCACTGAAATAATCATAGTAAAAACACATATTTTTTTCTTGTTAATAATAGATTTAATATAAATAGACAGAAGTAAATTGCAAAAAGGCACAAATACGTTGATTTAAAATAACCTTAGATCAAAAATTCTGAAGAAAATTTTTATTAAAGTAATGGCTTTTTCTTCAAATAAACATTTTCCCATTGCAATTTTGCCTATTATTATAGAATTAATATGACCTAAAACGTATGATTGTATGTATATAAAAAATTATAACACTTGTGTCATAATGAATATTCAAAATGAAACTTATTAGTTCCCCCCCCCCCCCCACTACATAAATAATCCCCGACGGGTGAGTTTTATACACTTAAGACACAAATGTAATTGTCAAATAAATTCTACGAGCATTAATTTCGAAAATTTATAAGCGTCAATTGATATTTGGATATAATCACAATATTTCTTATTTTTTACTATAGTTGATAAATAAATATACTAATTAGTTTGATATCTAAAATTTGTAAAAATTTTCTAAAAATTTTCTGAAACTCAGCATAAAATCAACTAAGACATTAGACTTCGATATTATGCAACACCCATTGCAGTACAGATATTCTATGTACACTAGACATACAGTTATTGAACCCCCATTGAATATGCGTATTTTACATATTACGCAAAGAACTGTGTAAACTACAATAATATAATAATGCGTGTTTTTTGCTTAATACGCATTTATCCGTGTGATCACTGAACATTACACAGGTAAATGAGTAAGAATATTACGCAGATATGTGTGCATTCTTGCGCAATTTATACATTAATGTGGGTATTTCATGAGTGATCAATATAACTTTTACACACTTAGTGTTATCATCAAATTACACACTGAAATGTGTATATTGAAATTTACACATTAGGCGTGTATTTTGGGAATTTACACACAAATTTATACATATAAACCAATCGTTTTGAATCATCGATTTACAAATTTTTGTGCGTAAATTTACACTTTTATTTTTTAGAGTGAATGGGAAAGAATAATTTCAAGAGCATTTTAATGATGTTTCACTCTTTCGAACATAATAAAACTGATATGCATTTATAAAGTATATTATAAAATATACATTCTGTACAATCTTTGTTGCAAAGAATATTTTTTATTCATTTACATGGACATACAAAAGTATTGAATTACATAATAGTATAGGTAAACATTGTTTCGTACACGTTTTAATCATATTAAACTATTTCTCATTTTATGAAATATTATATGTTTCTGAAATATACTATAAGTTACTTCTTGTATAACAGGAAACAGATAGAATTTACAGGGACATACAAAAGATTTTGGATACTATAGCCGATAATCTCTGATTATTACACCAAGATCTAAATATTTTTAAAACTTCGTTATAGCACAAACGCAACTCATTTTCCGCTTTTAACATGTAATTTCCGACTTGTTAAAACTGCGAGTGCTAATAAAAGTTAATTTTCATCTTTGCTCCATAATTTCTTTAATTTCAACCTTCATCAAATAGCAAGCTGAAATAAAAACAACAAAAGGTAAGAGGAAGGCGAAGTGGGAGTTTTCAATTGCCATTCCCTTTTCCTCCATATTGTTTGACAGCACAGCTAATCATGCAGTAATCCTTTTTTCTGTCCGTTTTGGATTTAGAGAAACACTCAGCATGAAATACTCAAGTAACCAAATATTTTTTGAAGAAGCTAGTCTTATTCATGCGTACTTATAAAAAACTTATGTTTTACAATATTTCTAATTTTATTCTGCGTAAACAGCTTATTAATGAGAAAAAACTCTATAACAATAAACTACATAAAACCAATATATGAAATACTAACCAAGATATGAAATTTTAAAATATCTTATGCGATACGGAAAGCAACTAAATAATAGATGCAAGTGTAAAATGTAATAAATTGCGGGGGGGGGGGGGGAATGTGTGCATTTATTTACCTTAAGAAATCTTAATATATGACACAAATAAGTTAAAACATAATTAAAAAAATCTAGAAATTTTCATAATAATAAATTGAAAAAAAAAATCAACAGAATATTTTAAAACGGTCCATGTTACATCGAAAAACAAATAAATATTGTATGCAGAGTACACGATACTTTTGGAGATAATTAAAAAAAAAAAAAAAGATTGCGTTCATTTATTTGTAATTAGAAAGCTGAATATATTGTTAATGGAGAAACTTTAAATTTGATGCAGAAACAACTTTCTGCCATACTTTTAAAAACTACATAAAAAATTCAATTTTTACCCTAACATATTTAATGACAGTTTATATTCTCTTTTGCATTTTGTCTTTATTTTCAACCTTTATCAAACAGCAAACTGAAATAAAACGACACCGACAGAAATGTGTAAGTCTGAAAACCTTAAATTCGACGCAGAATTAACTTCCTCCCATACTTTGAAAAACTATATCAAAAATTCAATTTTTACCCTAACATGTTTAATGAGAGATTATTTTCTCTTTTGCCCATAATTTCTTTAGTTTCAGCCTTCATCAAACAGCAATCTTAAATAAAACGACATTCACAAAAGAAAGAAAGAAGAAAAATTGGAATTGGTAATTAAACACAAAAAATACGTTCATTTTTTTTTTTTTTTTAGAAAGTTCAATGTATTGTTAATCTAGAAACTTTAAATTCGATCCAAAAATAATTTCCTGCCACATTTTGAAAAACTACATCAAAAATTCAATTTTTGCCCTAACATATTTAATTGAGAGTTTATTTTCTCTTTTGCATAATTTCTTTAATTTCAATCTTCATCAAACAGCAAACTGAAGTAAAACGGCATTTATCGAGGAAAGAAAGCAGAGGGGGGAACGGTGGAGTTGTCACTCTCTTTTCTTTCCTCCACATTGTCTGACAGAAACAGAATATCCAATCAGACACTAATCATCGTTTCTGTCAGCTTTTGAAGAAATCCGATTGAAAATAGAACATAAGATATCAAAAAATACAATGCATTAGTTTATATTTTAATGCGTTAATCTTCTTTAGATTGATTCATTCTTTAGAATACCCCCCCCCCCCCCAAAGAAAAAAAAAACTCGAAATCATTTCTTAATAACCATTCACATATTAACCCTTTGCGGCGCGGAGGTTCCATAGATATACCACTTAATTTTGATTCCCAAACGCCACATTGGCACCGAAATTTTGTTTAAAAAAATTATGGTTTATCGAATGCGTGAAATATAGCGTTTTCTTATTTACAAATAAAGTTGTTTTCAAATTCCGGTGTCAGTCATTAATTTCAACACTTAAGCAATGAATTTGGCCTGAACCGCAAAAGGTTAATCGTCATTTCCACCATTTTTTCCGAAACGCTCTGTATGAAATAACCGTATAACCAGACATTTTTAATAAACCTTCTTATTCATTCTTAGTCTTTAAAAAAATACATTTTTCAATGTCCCCCCCCCTCATTTTTTTACTTTTTGGGTAAAGAGCATGTTACTAATGAAAAGCTTTCATAACATCAAACTAAAAATTAATAAATCTATGTAATATTTTAAACAGTTCATATTCTAATGCAGAAATAACCTCCTGCTATAACTTAAAGCGATATAAAAAGACTCAACAACATTAATTAAAATTTATTTTCCCTTTTGCATAATTTCTTTAATTTCAACCTTCATCAAACAGCAAAGTGAAATAAAACGACATTCACAGAAGATAGAATAAAGAAAAATTGAAATTGAATTAAATACATAATATGCGTTCATTTATTTATATTTAGAAAGCTTAATATATTGTTAATCTGGAAACTTTAAATTCGACGCACAAATAACTTCCTGTCATACATTGAAAAACTACATATAAAATTCAGTTTTTACCCTAACATGTTTAATAAGAGTTTATTTTCTCTTTTGCATAATTTCTTTAATTTCAACCTTCATCAAGCAGCAAACTGAAATAAAACGACATCCACAGAAATGTGTGAATCTGAAAACCTTAAATTCGACTCAGAAGTATCTTCCTCCCATACTTTGAAAAACTATATCGAAAATTCAATTATTTCCCTAACATGTTTAATAAGAGATTATTTCCCTTTTTGCATAATTTCTATGACTTTAACCTTCATCAAACAGCAAACTGAAAAAAAAAACGACATTCACAGAAGAAAGAAAGAAGAAAAATTGAAATTGAAATTAATAAAAATTGCGTTCATTTATTTGTATTTAGAAAGCTTAACATATTGTTAATCTGGAAACTTTAAATTCGAAGCAGAAATAACTTCCTCCCATACTTTGAAAAACTATATCAAAAATGAGGTAACACATCCAATCAAGCACTAATCGTCGTTTCTGACAGGTTTTGAAAGATGTCCTCGCAGTATTACAATTAAACGAATTTTAGTTCCGAGTGTTAATAAAAGTTAAATTCTTCTTTTGCCTAATTTGTTTAATTTCAACCTTTATCAAACAGCAAGCTGAAATAAAACAAAAACAGCAAGAGGAAGGCAAAGTGGGAGTTGTCAAATGCTATTCCCTTTTACTCCTTTTTGTCTGACAACAGAACTAATCAAGTACTAATCCTTTTTCTCTCAGTTTTAGATTTGGAGAGACATTCAGCATAAAATACTCAAGCAACCGAACATTTTTTAAAGAAGCTATTCTTATTCATGCATACACATTAAAAATTATTAAATTTTTCATTATTTTTATTTTTATTCTACATAAACAGCTTATTAATGGGAGAAAACTCCATAACAATAAACTACATAGAAACCAATTTTAAAATTTCTTATACGGAAAGTAACTAAATAATGCATGCAAGTGCAAAATATAATAAATTCTGCATTTGTCGACCTTTAGAAATCTTAATGTATGACGCAAATAAGTAAAAACATAATAAAATAATCTAGAAACTTTCATAATAATAAATTGAAAACGAAATAAATCAACAGAATATTTAAAAACAGTTCATGTTATATCGAAAGACAAATAAATATTGTATGCAAAGTACACAATACTTTTTGAAAATAAATTTAAAAAAAGAATGCGTTCATTTATTTGTATTAGGAAGCTGAATATATATTTAATCGGGAAACTTTAAATTCAACGCAGAAAGAACTTGCTGCCATACTTTGAAAAACTATATCAAAAATTCAATTTTTACCCTAACATGTTTAATAAGAGTTTATTTTCCCTTTTGCATAATTTTTTTAATTTCAACCTTCATCAAACATCAATAGCTGAAATAAAACGACATTCGCTGAAGAAAGAAAGCAGAGGGGGGAACGGTGGAGTTGTCACTCTCTTTTCTTTCCTCCACATTGTCTGACAGCACATCCAATCAGGCACTAATCGTCGTTTCTGTCAGCTTTTGAAAGATGCCCGACACGAAAATAGAGTCAGATTGTGCGTTGTTCCGAACAGCGGACAAGGTATTTTTGATTACGCTTATCGAGCGATCCGTATCGATTTTTAGAAATTGTTGAAGGGGTGGCGTGGGAGGAATGGAAGTATATACCTGCTCGGTGTGCGGACCGGAGAGTCTCGCAGTTAAATTCCTCGACGAATAAAACAAGATGATAAAAAAAAGTTAAATATTTAACTACTAATATTATAACCCCTTGGAAATGCTATGCATTTATTTAGTAAATTTTCGCAAGAAAATAAGTAAATTATTCTCGTGCTTTCAATTAGGGAAAAAAATTCATTTTTTGGAAGTCTTATAAAGATAGTAACAGAACTGTTTAATATTTTATGTATGCATATATATCAATCTTTCTGTTTTTATGAAATAAAAAAAAATATTTTAATTAATAAATAGAAATAAATTATGTCAAAGGAAAAATACCTTTCTTATATCATATATATATATATATATATATATATATATTACCCGAGAGTCGTGCAGTTAAGTTCCTGTACGAATAAAAGAAAAAAAAAATAAATATTTTAGAAACATTTAAAACGCTATGCATTTATCTATATAAACCGTCGCCAGAAAATTACTTATCGTGCTTTCGATTCTGGAAAAAATTCCTTTTTTTTTAAAAGGAGGTGGGGTATAAAGATGAGTTATAAGATACCTGTTAAAAAAATTATATATGAATAGCCATCAGTCTTTCTTTTTTCATCAAGTTAAATGACCATGTTTTGAACTATAAATTTTTAATTGATAAATGAAAAAAAAATAACATACGGCAAATGCATTTTTTATATCATTTAAAAATATTAATATATATATATATATATATATATTTACCGGAAAATCTTGCAATTAAATTCCTGGACGAATAAAACAAAATGATAAAAGTACAAAACTAAATATTTTAAAATAACATTTAGAACTTCATGCATTTATTTATTTAAATTATTGCTAGAAAATAAGTTGTGCTTTCGATTCGAAAAAAAAAAAATCATTTTTTGAGGGAGCTATAAACATAAACATAAATTTTACTGATAAGTATTTTATATCAATTTTCCTGTTTTTCATCAAATTAAATAAACAAGTTTTGAACCGTACATTTTAATTAATAAAAGAAAACAAATTATGTATAGAGAAAAAATACATTTTTTTAAAAATCTAGTTTCCTGTTTCAAAATATGTTTAGCCTTTCTTATAAGGAAAAGACAAAATAAGAAAATTAGCAGCCATGTTTATGTTATTTCGTACCAATAATAACCAGTATAAGATCTGAAGAATATCGACACATTTCAGAATATTTTAAAATGAAATCGAGCTATTTTAACTTTATAAGTTAAAGTCTTAGAAAATTGTAGCACAGAAATAGCACATGAAAAATAATCTGAAGAAATGTTGTATTTCTAAAAAAATCTCTGAAGACTCGCCTTACAAATGCAGGTAAATTACGAATTTAAATTCTAATTTCGCCACCAAAAATTAATCATGATTAGAAAAAACACAATTTAAAAATTTTACCTGGCCAAAAAATATTTTTCCGCACTCAGTAACTCGAAATTTTCTGACACATTTTAAGATTCATTTTTAAAAGAAAAAACATGAAACTTGCTAACGCGACTTTTGGAATGAAAAATAAATTCACAGATCGTTTATAAATATCTATAGGTGACCTGTGTTTCTTATTTCGTTCAATTAACTAGAACTTGAATTGTAAACAGCTATTTCCTCAGTATAAGCATACTTTTCGTTTCCAAAACTATCGCTTCGTAAAATTCGGTTCAAAATACCTATTTTGATATCATTTTTTAAAAAATATATTCGATTTCAAATAAATTGATCTATCAAAAAAAAAAAAAAAAAAAAAAGTCATTAAAAAATTGACCTATAGGACGCATTATATAGTTTCTGAATAAGAGAATCTGCCAATTGCATGCTTTTGAGAGCAGAAATGAATTTTTCTCAAAGTTGATTTTTACACAAAATTAACTCACTTAAGAAATGATGAATAAAAATATTATTACCATTCTTCCGTAAAATTTTGTCTATATACTACAAGAAATTTAATTGCACGAATATTTTCGAAATTATAGTCGAAATTATATTTGAGTAGAAACATGATAAAACTATTAAAAATCTCATAATTAACTCTTCAATCATCTCTGTTTTTTTATTTACTAAGGTAGTAGTAGGTAAGTAGTAAAGATAGAAGTAAGTAGTAAACTTGTAGTAGGTGCAATATGTAAAAGCTTACAGTTTAATTTAGTAGCATTTTTTTCTAATAAGTTTATTTGTTTATCAAGTAGCATGTTTCATTAAAAATAAGTCTTGAAATTTCTTTACGTATTGAATATTTTTGCAAATTCATAAAAAATATTTTTTAAGGCAGATTATTAATTTTTATTCAAACTTAATCAAAAATAGTGGATACAATGTTTGGTTGCAAAGTTTTTTTAAGTAAAACATATAGGCAGCTTTAAATTAAAGGTAAAAATCATGAGCCTGATCTTGTAAAATAAAAACACATCTTTAAATTAGTTTATAAACTTATTGTGTCTAAATATTCCATCGATCTTACAAAAGAGTCTTCCGTTAGTTCAAAAGAGAATTTCAACTAAATGAAACAGACACCAAAATTAAACAAATGAAATGAACCAAAAGATCCTTCAGGAACAGAAGTTTACGCAGAACGTAGCTGAAAAAGTTTAATAATTGAACTATAAAGTTATCATACTATTCCTTTTTTATTCATTGTTCATTTATTTTACCCAACTAAAAAGTAAGTAAATAATTTTAATATTTATTAAAAAGGTGAATAAATAATTTTAAGTTAATTTCAGCAAGGTTTCTTGCAATAAATATTTATGCATGCGAATGTTCGCTTGTTGCCATTTTGCAACACCATGAATTGAGTTCCGCTTTTATTTACATTTTTAGTATTCTGTTTAATGAATTTGTTAACTGTTTCCTCTTGTTTTTTGTCTATTTTTTCATAAAAAATTGTTCTGGTAAAGCCTAATAAAGTTCAACATAACCCTATCATCGCAAAGACACAAAAAGTATCAATAGAAGAGATATGGATTGTATTGTCAAGTGAAAGGGGAATTTCTGACAATGACAAGGATGGCGATCCAAATTTTGATCTAAACCTTCTGGTTCAAACGGTTCAGACATTTACGATGAGACTAATTGGGATTTACAAAGAGATAAATCAGCTAATAAAAATGACTAGACTATTGATGCAAACGCTGAGATTGTGATTATTCCATGTACATCAAAACAAAAGCAATCAGGTAAACATAAACAGAAAAAAGTGAACGCTTCGAGCTCTTCGAGTCAGATCCTTCTAGGATAAAGAATATTGAAGATATTTTCTACCTAAGAGTGTTTTAACATTAATATCACCATATAAATATTTTCTGTATTTTCCCATCTAGTTTTTTCAAACATATATCTGAATAAACAAGCTTGTATGAGTGCTCTGAAACATATTCAAAAGCAACTCAATATATGCTCGACTGATGTAAAGAAAGTGTTTAAAAATTCGTATCTTGGGTAGCATGGTGAATTTTAAAATCATAAGATTGTTTGGGAAAAGTGTCATTGGTGTACTGCTAGGTAGTCGCACTTTTATTTTGAATACATTTGAAAATGTATGACAATTTTCCCATTTTGAACGATAATACATTGTCTGTTGGGGAAGGCAAGTTGAGACCAATGATTGGTCCTTTGAGTGGAAATTCTTATCCATTCCCACGGAAGAATCTCTCGGTAATTAGAATCAAATAAGTCTGACAAAGGCTTGTCATCATATGGAGCAGTATATCCCCTTCCCCCTCCAAAAAAATAATAAAGCTTCATATACATGTATTTTTAAATTGTTGTTTTTCGCAGGAGAATCAAGATTTGCGACAATATTGACATTTATTGCGAAAACGAAAAAAAAAACCCAACCAGTCAGCAGAGTTGTATAACATAGACGCACGCGCGCACGCCGTGTGCAGAAAATTTTATGAAATTTTCAGAAAAATTTAAGAAAGAAACAATTTTTTTTGTAACTTTTTTAGTATCAAAAAATAAAAATATTTCCTCAATTTTATGAACGAATTATTTACTGTTCACGCGAATGTCGTCAAAAGACATAAAAAAGATCGCGAATTTCAACAAAGAATCGCGTAAAAAGCATGCATTTCGACAAAGACTAGCGTAAAAAACGTACATTTTAACAAAGAATCAAGTTAAAAAACCTAAACATCTTGACAAAATACCGAGTTAAAAACCTGAATTTTGTCCAAAGGCTGCGTAAAAAATGCGAATTTCGTTCAAAGACCGCGCTAAAGATGTAAAATCCACCCATGAATCGTGTAAGAAAAGCGAATTTCGTGCATGAGTCTCGTAAAAAACACGAATTTTATACATGAATCGCTTAAAAATCGCAAATTACATCCATAAATCGTTTAAAAAAAATGCGAATTACGTTCATAAATTGCAAAAAATGCAAATTACGTCTATTATTCGTGTAAAAAAGCGAATTACGCTCATAAATCGCATAAAATACGCAAATTACGTCCATAAATCGTTCAAAAAAAGCAAATTTCGTCGGCAGAAACCTAAAAAAACGTAAATTACGTCCCTGAATCGCATAAAAATTGCGAATTACGTCCATAAATCGCATAACAAATGCAAATTACATTCATGGATCGCATAAAAAAAGCGAATTAAATTCATAAATCAAGTAAAAAACGCGAATTACAACCATGAATCGCGCAAGAAACGCGAATTACACCCCAAATTAAATTAATTTGCAGAAAGTTTTTGACCCAATATTACGCGCACAGAAAGTTTTTGGTTTTATACAAGTCTTCCAATCAGTTATGTGGATATGATTTAGAGCTTAGGGTTTGAATCAATGCTAGACTAACTCCAGTTGTTAAACCTGAAAATCATAAACTGTATTTTAATAACTATTAAACATCATTGATATTATTGTCACTTAAAAAAAAAAAAAAAAAAAAAAAAAAAAAAAAAAAAAAGTGCTTTAGAAGAGCAATAAGAAGAAACGGAATCATGTGCAACCACCCGACAATTAATCGAAAAAAAGGCCAGAGAAATAGCGTAGAATATGCTTAGAATACATTGAATCCGTGGTATTGCCCGTTTTGCAACCATTTTTAAAAATCCAAAATGTTAAAAAATATAAGAGTGATAACTTTTCAGTATTTTTCTTTATTGTATGTCCATTAAAGAATCAAATATATTTTCTTAAGGAAAAATAAAAAGTCATGCACTAGGAGATTAAAGATGAATTTAACATTTTATCTAGTTATTTGATGATTCAAAATTTGTTTTCAAAGATTTAAAAATAATTTAAACGTAGGGAGCAACTTAATCAACTTAAAGGTAAAAATCATGAGTCTGATCTTATAAGGTAAAATAAGAACAGATCCTTACTTTGTTTATAAACTTATAGTGTCTAAATATTTCAACAATCTTGGGAAACAGTCTTCCTTTAGTCCCAAAGAGAATTTCAATTAAATGAAACAGACAACAAAATAAACCAAATTAAACGAATTGAAAGGCATTTCAGGAACAGAAGTTTCCGCAGAATGTATCAGAAAAAGTTTAATAGTTGAACAATAAAAGTATCTTTTTTTTTAACCTTTTTTTTTTTTTTTATGATCGTACGGTTATTCTGCACAACTAAAAAAGTAAGTAATAGAAAATGTTTCAAAAATGTTTATAAATAGTATGCTTAATTTATTAAGATAATTAAATCAAATAAGATATTTATATGTCGAAATGATTAATTCAATGTCTTCTTTCATTGAGTCATCTAAGAAAAAACATTTTACATTAATTCATCAGGAGTCATTTTCAATGAAATAAATTAAATAAATCAAAAGGTATTGAAGGAACAAAAGTTTCCGCAAAATCAGCGATAAATGATTTAATAGCTGGTCTAGAAAATATCATATATTTATATTTTATTGATTATACAGTTGATAGAAAATTTAGTAAAACAAAAAATGTATTTTCATAAACGGTGTCAATATTTAATCAATAAATAAATAAATTAAATTACTTTCGTAATTAAATCATCTGCAAATAAATTTTTTGATGCAATTTAAACATTTAGTGAAATGAAGAATAATATATCTCAGGAACAGAAGTTTGCATACAGTTCAGAAGAAAAGATTTAATAGTTGAATTGGAAAAATGACGCTTAACAGTATAAACACTTAATCTATGAATGTATTTAAATGACGTGCAAAAGTTGCATAAACACAACGATATATTTAATTACTACTCCATTGAATCATCTACAAATATATTGAAATGAGGAAGATATTTCAAGAACAGAAGTTTCCACAGAAGCAGGAGAAACGATTTGAAAGTTGAAGTGGTTTTTTATTCATTGTTCAGTTATTTTACATATGACAAAACATTAAGTAATGTAAATTTATTAAAAATTATTCATAAATGGTGCAACTGCTAATATAATAATGTGTTTAAAATCACATAAGAAAATTATGTAGCACAATGAGAAATTAAATTACTTCTTTCATTGAATCATCTGTAATTAAAATTTTTAATGCAATATAGACGCGTTGAATGAAATGAGGAAGAAGATATTTCAGGAACAGAAGTTTTCACAGAATGCAAGAGAAAAGATTAAGCAGCTGAACTGGGAAAATATAACTTATTTACTTTTAATGATTTTTCAGTTATTTTACACGATGGATCACTAATTAATATAAAATTGCTTACTATTATTTATAAATGTTGTACTTAATCTATTGATGTATTTAAACCAAGTGAGAATGTTATACGAGAATCACACTGAAATTTTTGAGATACCGCTAAATGGCACAAATTAAATTTACCAATTCGTAGGAGTTTTCAAAATACAGTCGGCTCTCATTAATTCGAACTCGTCGGGACCACAAGAAATGTTCGAATTATCCGAAGTTCGAATTATGGAAAATCTGAAATGAAAACATGCTTAATATGGTACTATTACAAAAGAATTAATGTATAGTAGGGTGGAGCGAAAAAAATTTTTTTTTGAAAATCAAAAACGGGTAGGTGCCAAAAGTTGCCTTTATACTAGTACATCAACTGCGTGAAATTTTACCGCTGAAAAAAAATGGCTTGAGTCTGCGCTTTTGCTCCAAAAATCGAAATTTTGGGTAAAATTTGTCATTTTTTGACATTTTTTCAAAAAAATTAAAAAATTCCTACAGAGTTAGTTAGTATTTAAAAGTGTTGCTTAGACCTTTATATTTATCTGCTTAACATATTTAAACTATAAAATAATATGTTTATTCCCTATAGCTGGAGCAAAACAGACAACTTTTAGTAAGAAAACAGCATTACCACTCTATTGGGTCACACAACGAATTGTTGTTTTAATACAGTTCTTGTTTTCAAAACTACCTTGGACATGCGTCGTGGAGGTGGCTATATTTCATATACCACCCGGCCCAACTATTCGATCATCTTAGTACAGTGTTTTATTTATACATTGATTTGTGATTTTCTTTATAAAAATTTGGCATGTTTTCGATGCTTCTACCTTGTTCATCTGTTCTTTGCATCCACATGCTGTTCTTACTATCTTCATGTATATTTTTACAATTTATACAAAAAAAAATGACAAGAAGAGTAATGCACGGGAATATTATTAAAGGGATTAATATTCGGCCATCTATTATATTTATCAAACTTACATTCATTTGATGAATAGTGATTGGAAGTTTTGTTATCACAACATTTTTTGAGTCAATTGTATTTTTTTTACGTAATGATTTGCTTCAAAGATGATTTCAGATATTTCAACTATAAGTATGCCATCATTTACTCTACTTTTGCATTTTTTATATGTTGAGAAGCGAGCTGTTTAATGTGATGGTGATCGTCAGAGAGAATTGCAATGAAAATTTGTTCTCCATGTGTAAAGCAACTGCTGTTGTGAATAACTTTTTTTTTGCATTAGTTTTATGCCGTTTTCTAAGTGTTTTCGTATCCAGGTAATTTACTATTAACTTTTAGATCCCCTTTTTATGAGTGGACAACATTTGATGGTGAAATATCCTGGGCATAAACTTATAATGCATAGTACTTTATGAGGAAATGTACGGATTCTAATCGACTATAAGTGCTCATTTAAAATTAGGAGAATTTTATTTGTCACTGTGAACCATTTTGCATGGGGTAAGCTTAGAATTGTGTATAATATTGAATCATTCGCTACTTCAATTCCAGGGAATTTCCTCTGCGTCAATTATTAGAGAAGTCGATATAAAACGTTCTAAGCTACATGGATTCACTGGATCAATAAGGAAAATCTTTGTCTACGTACTATTCTCTTCCTATTGCAATTTATTTTTTTATTTTTTATTTTTATTTTTTTTTATAAAATAGAGAATAATTTTGAAAAATTATTTTCTCAAATTGAGAGAAAGATACTCAGAATACACTAGAAATTTCTGTCGGAGATTGCAAAGCTCCATAAGGCAAGTTATTACTCAGAAAGAATGGGGAATAGGACTTTAGAAAACATCTCACACAAAAGACAGCTCATAAAGTTAATAAAATTTTCCGCTTTATGTAAGCACAGATTGGCAATCAGCGTCTATATGTTCACTCACAAAATGTATAATCCAAGTTTATGCCGCGGGATGTTTTATACTAAATGTACTACACACCTAAATAATAGATCTAAAATCTTATTAGAAATTACTAGACTACGGAACAACACAGGAAACGACATAAAGCATACTAAAATTTCTTTAGAAATATTGTTTTTTTACACGCAAATTTTGTTTGCAATCCTTTGTGACGATTAATATTATGACGATCGTCATAATATTAAACAGCTAGCTTCTCAGCATATATTCAGTGTAATAGGTTCAATAAATGATGACATACTAGAAATTGTATTCATACAATCAATGTTTAGGCAAATCATTGCATATAAAATGTAACTGATTGAAAGAATGCTGTGATAACAGAGCTTCCAATCATAATGTACTAATTGCATGAAATTTTAATGAAGATAATAGACTGCTGAATAGGTTCAATTAAGAACATACCCAATACATTACTCAGCTTATCTTCTGTTATACATGATATACGTGCAGCAGGTCACACCAGCATGATCCAAATCATCCAAAGTCAGTGAATATAAAGAAGAGATAAATTACTTTGATATATAGAAAACTTATGCTCGTCTTCGGGAAAAAAAAATAACAATTTAATACATAAATAAAACACTGGGCCTAGATGATTGGGTGGTTGAGACGGGTGGTATAATGCAACCAAATCTATGAGTTATATACACAGTAATTTTGAAAGCAGCTGGGTAAGAAATGCATTCAAAACAACATTTCGTTGTATGCTCCAATAGAGAGGTTAATGCTGATTTTTCACAAAAAATTGTCAGATTTGCTCCAATTATACAGACTACAGATATTGTTTTATAGTTTAAATATGTTAAACAGATAAATATAAAGGTCTAAGCAACACTTTTAAATACTAACCAGCTCTGTAGGAATTTTTTAATTTTTTTGAAAAAATGTCAAAAAATGACAAATTTTACCCAAAATTTCGATTTTTGGAGCAAAAGCGCAGACTCAAGCCATTTTTTTTCAGCGGTAAAATTTCACGCAGTTGATGTACTAGTATAAAGGTAACTTTTGGCACCTACCCGTTTTTGATTTTCAAAAAAAATTTTTTTTCGCTCCACCCTAATGTATAGTGTTTTTTTTTTATTTATTTCGTCTGTTATCATTAGAATATGACTTAATATTAAATTAGAATGTATAAATACATAAACTAATTAAAAGATTAAACACAAGCACAATGGAAGAAAAATTTAAAGCGTCACTGATGGACAGACGGGACACTAAGAAAGTGAATATCAAATGCATTGGATTACATGTATACTTGTTCGGAACAGTTTTCACAAAAATCGAAGAAAGAAAGTTATTTAAATGATCTGAAATCCGTGAGAAAGAAACGAAAAATGAAAAAACGGAATTCTCGTTAGTTTGAATTAGCCGAAGTCAAGAGAAAATGAGTTCGAATTAATGAAAATTTTTAACGTTATTCTGCCATTGAAAATTTCGGGACTTCATGTTTAGTTCGAATTAAGCGAAGATTCGAATTATCCGATTTCGAATTAATGAGAGTGACTGTAATTCCTTTCAAGATCAACACATTTTTGTAGAGAAACTTCCGCAAGATTAAGTGCCTCAAATCAGCCATTTCTTTGAATTGATGCAAAATGTTATTTTATGGCTTATTCAATCTCGCCGTCGGAATGCAAATCACGTCCACATATTTTTTTTTTTTTTTTTTTTTAAGATTTAAAAATAGTTTAAAATTACGTACAGCAAGATAAGAAGAATAGGGTAAATGTAAGATTACTTTGAAGCTTTTGTTTAAAAAATTCAACCTTAATCCTTACTGATAGACCGGGAGGCGCAGCACAGACAATCACCTCATCGAGTTCATGGATGAAAATCTAAGAATAGTTAAACCTCGATTCGCATATCATAATACAATCGGTCTGCCAAGTCATATATTGGTGGAGAACACCTTAAAACCCGATTTTAACAGTTAGTTCTTAGATTTATCATATGTTTTCCTGCATCCAAAAGCATGAAAAAATGAAGGATTAAGAGCTGGAAAATATAATGATAAGCCCAAGAGTCAACCGCTAAAATCAGGTTTTTAAAATGTTTTCCACCAAGATATGACCTGGCTGACTGATTGCGTTTTAATATGCAAATCGAGGTTTAACTAATCCTAAATTTTTTGTCCGAGAACTCCCCCCCCCCAGGGGGATACCTTCTTTAGGTATTCACGGGCTTCACAACCCCGGGGCACCCGAGTGATCTTTCTCTTTTCCATTTCCTCTTACTCCTCTTGTCTTCCTTTCATCTTTGTTTCACTCTCGTTGTGGTTTCCTTTTCGGAGGTGAGGGCAATTCTGTATGAGCCGATATCATCCTGTGTATCGACTCATGGAGAATTGTAAACCCCCCACGCGTTGGCCGTGCGTGGCGACCCGTGTCCTTGGAAAGGGGGATCCTGGTAGTTGAGGGAAACCAACACACTGCTTTGGCCTCTGCTTCAGGTAGACGGGAGGTGCATATTGGTCCCGTATGCATCAATCGGCTGGTCAGTTGACTTTTGTCACTGGCTGTAGGGATCAAGCGAGCGAGCAACTACTAGTCATCTCGTTAAGGGTGGAGACTGACATAGGGTTGTCTTGTGACCGTATGGGCCCTGGTTAGCACTGGTGCACGAATGTGCATCCCCTTGTTGGGCTCGGTAGTGGGTGGTGCCGCCGGGGTCTGAACTATTTTTTTTTTTAATATGGATGGAACTACTTCTATTCATTCTAATCCTCTCCCTTGTGGAGAGCAACAAAGCGTACAGATTTCCTCAATTACTCGTTTTTTCGTCATTAAACGTACTGATAGTCTCTCTAATAACTCCTTTAAAATACTTCACCATTTTTAATATCAAAAACATTCCAGTCTGTTTTGGGGGATGGTCATTCTATTAAAAAATTACAATCTGGAGATTTACTAGTTGAGGTTTCCACAGCTAAACAATCGCAACATCTCTCCAATTGCTCTACAATAGGCACTTTTTCCGTCTCTGTACAAATACATAAAACTCTAAATACAAGTCGTGGTGTCATATCTGAACCTGATCTCTTATTCTCTACCAAAGATGAACTGTTAGAAAATTTAAAAAGCGAAAATGTCATCGATGTACGCCGTATTACTATCCGTCGCAATGAACAAGTACTACCTACAAAACATATTATTTTAACATTCAATAGTCCTACCTTACCAACTAAAATTAAAGCTGGCTATTTAAGCTGCCCAGTTCGACCATATATACCAAACCCTCTCCGTTGCTTTAAATGCCAACGTTACGGTCATACAAACGGTACATGTCGTGGATCTCTTACCTGCGCTCGTTGTGCAGAAGTCGGCCACGACAATAAATCCTGTGAAAAACCCGAACGTTGCGCAAACTGTAAAGGTGATCATACAGCCTATTCTCGCACTTGTCCTAATTGGAGCCGTGAAAAAGAAATAATTACGATAAAAATTACTCAAAATTTGTCTTACTCCGATGCCCGCAAACTTGTTGAATCCAGAACACCATCCGTTGGAATTTCCTATTCCAGTTTACTTAAGAACCAATCAAAATCCTTAAGACACATAAGTACACAAACTGATTTCCAATTTCCACCCAGTAAATCAACCGTAACACAATCAACTAGTACTCCAATTAAAGAATCCCGTGAGGTCTGTCTCCCTACTAAAATGTCTGGAAGCCCACGATTAGAGCGCTGGCTACCATCCAAAGAACCAGTTAAAATAATTGATTTAGAGAAACGACGACAGAAATTAAATGCTCAATCTAAAGGACCATCTGAACTCCAAAGTAATACCAAACCTGGAACCAGTACAAAAATACCGCTAAAGTCTAACACAGTCCGAAATCAGAATATGAAAGCAAAATCACAGGCAAAAACGGAAAAAAAGAAAACCATAACTCCAGCCTTTTCACAGTGGAAGACTGTGGTGAGAGGAAAGAAAAATACCACTATTAGCCCATTTCTAAAAAACGTTAAAGACCCAAAGCAGCTGCAGCAATACATGGAAGAGGCTATGGAGTCCGAGTCATATAGCAATGACTCAGACGCCGATGACGATAATACAATTTTGCAAGAATTTGAGCCGAATTGATTTCACACTGTGTTTTTATTAGCATTCTTATCTTATTACATCCTGCCATTTTACTAATTGCAATGATTTTAACTAAGTATAAATACATTTTTTAATTATTTACATTTTACTCTCATTGACTGGTTTTAATTACTTTTTAACTGCATGTATCATCAAATTTCATTTATTGATTTTTAAATCCTTGTTTTTGTAGCACTAGTAGGTCATCCTTTTTACTGTATTTTGGCAATTTTTAGAGTTTTTACAGTTTTAAACATCTTTTATTTTTTTAACTATGGCTTTTAGTCTTTTAAATTGATTTTTGTTGTATATTTATGTTATTATTGTTTTTATTTATTTACATTTGTTTTATTAACTTATTCTTTTTCTTTATTTGACTTTGTCTTGGCGCAGCATGTCCCAAAAAGGACCTTGCGCCATAAAACCCTATCCAACCAACTTGTCCGAGAACTCGGTGAGGTGATTGTCTGTGTTGCCGCTTCCCGGTTTATGAGTGAGAAGATGCATTGTCATGGTGAAGCATAAGTCCTCTAACATCCACTTCTTAAAAAACATTTTGAAGGCACCTGCTTAGTGGTATACCAGTTAGCTGTACTGTCTTCTGCCCTTCTAGCTTAAAGATTTTGACCAGGCCTGTACTTTTCAGAACATAGCATACACTACTGTTTCATTGTCCGTTGTCTTTTTAACATTAATGGTTTGGAATAATCTTCAAAGCCCCTACTTCACTTTCTTGACGTGTTTGAACATTTAAAAAAGGTATATATATCTCATCACCAGTTATGGTTTTAGAAAGAGTGTGGCGGCCATCATCATTAAGTAATTTTGGAATTTCTTTACAGGTTCGGCATTTCCTTACAGGTTACAGACATGTTCGGCATTTTGGTGTTCTGTTAAACTAATGGGGATCCAACGACAAACAAATTTTTTTCATTGTGCAATTCTTCATGAATAATTTTAAGTACAGCTGCTCAGCTAAAATCTTTCTTATTAATGTGTTCAATATTAAGTATTGGTAAGTTCAACGATTATTATTGATTAGCATTTTTCATGCGGCCAACACATTTCTTGAGAACTACAGCTGACAACAGTCTTCCTGAATGTTCTTCCTCCAAAAGAGAATTTCGACATCTAAATTTCTTAACCATCTGAATACAGTTGCTTGAAATAGAGCTGTATTCTCATGTAATAACTGTAGACATTGAATGCATTCTTCTGGGTTTAGCCCCGCTTTAAAATTATATAAAATCACAGCTCGATAATGCTCTTTGCGTCAATTCCATTTTCTCTTCTTTCAAAATTTATACTACGATAGCAAAATTGAAATTGTTGCCAAAAATTATCGTCTGTGGACATAAAAGTGTTTAAATTTACATAGCCGTCCTTTTTGTTTGGGGGGGGGGAGGGGGCACATATCTTCTACCCCTGGCTCAAAAATTAAAAAAAATTCAGAGTTACCTTCGTCTAACACAATAAGAAATTGAGTCACTTACTTCACTATATCATCTACAAATATTAAAAAGTTTTGGCGCGATTGATTTAAACGTTATGAAATGAAGAAGATATTTCAAGAATGGAAAGACTCTAGCCGGATAAGCAAAACGAAATTGCCCAATGGCTAATGTTTGAAATAACATGTTTAGTAATAAGGTTCGCCGTGATAATGTAATATAGAGTGTTTTTAATCCATGACCTTGAACTATCCTTGAGATAATCGGGGAGTATTCTCCAGCGGGCATTATTATTTATTAAATGTATTTTTATCAAAAAGGCATACAAAAGTTATTATATGTATATATATATATATATATATGTAATAAAACGACGACGATGTTCTATAATAGTGTATAATCACTAATAGAATACCATGTTGGTTGTAGAATACTACTATTCACTAAGATTCAATAGTGGGATGAGCAGTCGTTCTGGTAAGTGGATAAGCCATGGATTTGTTCTCGTAGGAGTTTCTCCAATAACAATGCAAGAAAATCAGTGTTTTAGTTCTTTATTATTTAGAGCACGAACTTAAGTTACTCCACAGATCACCGTTCCACACATCTATCACTACGGCCTTCGCTCACTAAGCTGCAACATTCCGGCGTTCTACAATCTCGGAAAAAATGACATTTCTAATTCAGCGGAGCAATAAAACGCGCGTCTTGATAGTTTAAAGAAAAGGTGCATTCTACTCTCCTGAAAAGCCAAATGAAAAAAATCATTTTCACGACAAAACTAGCGCCCTCCTACTCCGCGTCAATCATTTTAAAAATCCAATCAGGATGGACTCGAGCCTCTAACGAACAAAATGATCACTTCTAATTGGCCGTAATAGGCGGTCTACTGGCAAGAACTATATTTTTTTCTCGGAACACTAAGCCCTTTAGCAACGCGTAGTAACACTTGTCACGCGATGTTAAAAAATAAAAAATAAAATTAAAATCGCAGGAATATGCCAGAAAGTAAAAAGCTTACGAAATACTTCCCGCCTTTTTGAGAAGCAAGAAATAATTTATTAATAACTAAAGTAAGAAAAAGAATTTTAGCTGTTACAAGTTACGAAACTAAGATTGAAATATGTTCCACAAATTTAGAATTGAGGCTAAGAGAGAATAAAAAAAAATGGCACAAATTTTTTTTTTTTTTTTTATTACAAATCCCCCCTCCCAGAAAGACGGGTGAAAAAGTAGGTCTGAGACCTGCAATTTCACAGAAAGGGAGATGATGCAGACTTAGCTCACGAAGTTGTTGATATAAGTAATAATAATTAGATACTGAATAAAAAAAAAATTAAATTAATTTCTCTTTTTTATATAAATATAGAATTCAAATTTAAAAACACCAAGGTGATGCGTGGAATAACTTCAAATTTAAATACAATAAAATAGGCTTCAATACAAATACAAGATATAATCTTGTTTAAAGTACACATCAAAAAGTAATTTGAAAATATAAGCAATTACCCATAGTAATAACATAAAAATGAAACATAAAAATGAAAAACAATAACGTTAAATTCTTTTTTAACAATGTCAAATCTAGAAATCAATTTTTAAAAGTTTATTTCAAAAATCTTCTTAAAGTCATATTTGGAATGGCATAGTTCATTACCTCATTTTAAGGATGTCTAATTCATTTAACTGTCCAAATTCATCAGCTAACATTATAATATTAGTTCAGTTTTTGTGTGAGTAAGTCCTTGAACATTCATAACAGTTCCATTTTGGAATCTTTGTGAAAATACTTTTATAATTGTATTTTTAATTAATAACACATTTTATAATATAGTAATAATAAAATTTAACAATGTAAATAATAAACAATATAATTAAGAAACATAATAAGGAAAAATATCAATAATAATAAATATCATAAGTGTAAGTAAATCTCATAATGGGTATAAGTAAATCTCTTAATAAGTAATAATAAATATCACAAAAGACATTCTTTAAATACTTAATCTCGTTTATCTCATCTCATATTTTTGGGATGAAATATAGAGAGAAGTGGAATAAAATAAAAAATGCAATCAACTATGAAATCATTTACTTAATCTGGTAATCCGAGTACAGGATTAAGTAGGAATATGTACAAAAAAAAAAAATTAAAATATAATATGATAAATTAAAATAAAATAAAGATAAATAAAAATTTTGTTCATGTTTGAGAATGCACGTGACCTTTAAACTACTGAGATTCTTAAAAAGAAATATTAATAAATGATAAAAATAAAAAACAAGATCTATTCATGTCAAATAATTACGCAATAAATATTCTCTCGGTGTGATAAAACATTGCAAGATGCAAGTAGGAAAGAGAAAAAGAAACAAAATTATATTATAATTGACATGTACTTGGACTGGAATGCAGAAGCAAAGAAAGAGAGAAAGAAAAAAAAAATATATTAAAATAAAGTGATAAAAATTTTGTTACTTGGCAAATAATTAATTTAATAATTGATAGATTAAACTTAATATTACAAATAGGTTCAGTTGAAAGAAAAAAAATATTCTAAGTAGAGTAATTCAGTACAGAATAAGAAATTTCCACTTTGTTCGTCTACGCCGGCATAAATAAACAAATATAAAAATTTCCAGACAAGTGACACTCTCGCTGCAGTCAAGAGATATCATTGCCACTCTGTGAGAATTACAGGATATTATCTGAATTAAAATATGAAAAGAAATTTACTGTTTAAGAGAAAAATTATAAAATGATAAACTAGAGATATAGTTTAAGCTACAGTTTTTACCTGAGTTTGTTGTTGTTGATTAGGGGGTTGTTGCTCATGACTTAATTTAAATTTATCAGGGGAATAATAAGGCCTTAATTTAGATACATGTACTATTTCTGAACTTTTGAACTGGTTTTGCCTATCAATTTCAAAATTTACTTCGGATAATTTGTTAAGAATTTTATAAGGGCCACTAAATACTTGTGACAACTTTCTAGTATTAGGGTACTGAAATTCTTCATAGATAACTAGATCTCCTATTTTAAATTTTGGTTCGATATAATCTTTATCATAATATCTTTTATTTTTTAAATGAAATTCATCAGTTCTTGTTTTAGCAATTTTAAGTGCTTCATGAACAGGGGGATAATAATTTTGTTGTAAGGGGGAGTCATAGGGTAATTGGCCAAAAAGCAAGTACGCAGGTGGAAATTTGGTAATAGAATGGGGTGTATTATTATATTCATTAATTACCTCAGTTAAAAGCTTAGTCCAGGGAATTTTAGAGGTAGTGGAGTTTACTTTACATTTTAATCTAGTTACTATTGTCTGATTTACTCTTTCACATTTCCCATTCGTTTGTGGATGATGGGCAGTGGTCAAACGTTGTTTAATATTATGATTTCGCAGGAATTTTTTGAATCTTGAAGAAGTAAAAGCAGCATTCCTGTCACTAAGTATTTTTTGAGGGGACTGTACACTTGAAATCTTACTAAAACAGAATAATTGTTGAGGGATTTTGATATTGAAAATTTGTTTCAGACAATTTGTATAAGTTTCTGTAGTGACACTTTTGGAAGGAAATGCCCAAACATATCTTGTGGCATGGTCTATTATAATATGGAGATATTTTTTTGTAGAATTATAATAATTGAACCCTCCTACAGTATCAACAGACAGACAGTCAAAAGGTTGATCTGTAGTGGGCATAGCTTGTAATAAGCCAAATTTTTTCTGTCTAGATTTTTTATTTTTCTGGCAAATATCACAGTATTTAACAAAGTTAGTAATGTCTTGGGTCATATCTGGCCAATAATAGTTAGGAGAAATTAAATTTTGCATTTTTTGAACACCAGGGTGACCAAACTGTTCATGAGCAACATTAAGCAATTTTTTTCTTAGGGACATGGGAACTACCACTTTACGAAAACCTTTTCTTTTAACTATAATCAGTCCATTGTCATTAATATAATTTGATCCACACACATTTTCTTTTTCTTGCATCTCAATAATCTCTTTAACGTCAAGAAGAAAAGTAAGGGGCTTACAAAAATGAGAAATAGGGTTTCGGGACAACATGTCGGCTTCGACATTTGTAGATCCCTTTAAGTACTCTATTTTGTAATCGAACATACTTAACTTCAATGACCACCTAAATAATCGACCTCTTAAATGTTTGACATTTTTTAACCAAACAAGAGATGCATGATCAGTATGGATGGTAAATTGCACACCGTGAAAGTAATGATAAAATTTATCTAAAGTATCAATGATAGCAAGACACTCTAGTTCGGTAATGAAATAATTTTTCTCATAACTTCTCAATCCTCTAGAAAAATAAGCAATTGGATGTAAAAAGTTATTATGGTCGGGTTGTTTAAGAACTGCACCTACCGCTACCTGAGAAGCGTCAACAAACATGTGTAGGGGTAATTTTGGGTCATAAATCTTTAAAATTGGTTTAGCAATGAGGGCATCTTTTAATTTTTGAAAAGAGTTTTGACATTCAGTATTCCATTCCCAAATAGTATCTTTCTTAAGTAATTTATTTAGGGGGTGTCTAATTTCAGCATATTTGTCAATAAATTTATGATACACATTTATAGAACCAAGAAATCTTTGTAATTCTTTAGTGTTAGTAGGAGGTTTTAATTTTTTAATCGTTTCTATATTAGTATTAGCTGGAGTTAAAGTTCCATTTTGGATTTCATACCCTAGAAAATTGATTTGTTTTTGAGCAAAAGTACATTTAGATAATTTTAATTTAATATTTTCTATTCGGCATAAATCAAAAATTTGGATGAGATGCTGTATATGTTCATCTATTGATTTAGAAAAAATAATTATATCATCAAAATAATAACAAGCAAAGTCTATTTTATATTTTGTAAGAATTCTTCTAATTGTCCTGTTGAAAATTGGGGGGCCTACCTTTACACCAAAGGGGAGAACATTCCATTCCCAGAGCCCACAATTAGTAGTAAAGGCTAACTTTTCGGAATCGGCTGGGTGAATAGGTATGTGCCAATAGCCTGAGGCTAAATCTAGTGTAGAGAAATATTGGGCACCACTTAATTTGTCTAAAATTTCATCTATTCGGGGTAAAGGTTCAGCGTCATTTTTCATGATAGAATTTAATTTTCGGTAGTCAACACACATTCGGGTTTTTTTACCTTCATCTCGTTTATTTACTAACGTAACTGGAGAAGAGTAGGGGCTATAACTTTCTTTAATTAACCCAGCAGCTAATAATGATTGGATTTGCTGAGATATTTCTTTTTCATCAGCAGTGGATGTACGATAAGGCCTCAAAGATATTGGTAGGTCAGATTTAAGATAAATACGCTGAGGTTCAATATTAATTCTCCCTACATCATATTTATTTTTTGCAAAAATATCTAAATAATCCCTTAAAAATTCCCTTACATTTTTATTTTGAATAGCATTCAGATCCCCCAATAGATTATAATCATCATTATTAGTTCGCGACAAGAATTGAGGAGTTATGGTATTTCCATAATCGGGTTGCACAGTAGTATCATTTTTTATAATATCAAAATGAAGCAATTCTAAGTTATCACTGGATATGTTGACATATGGGTTTAACGAAATATTGTCTTGTAACACCTGGCTTTTTGCACAATCAATTTTTAATTTAAATTTGGCACAATCAGGTAAACCTAAAATAGCATAGTCCAAATCAAGTTGACTTACTAAAAAATTAACATATCTCTTTATATTACCAAATTTAATACATAATCGACAAGATTTATTAATTGTAAGAGTTCCTTGTGCCTGTCTGATAGTAATAGGGGTAACATTATGTAAATTACCATTTAAATATCGAACAAATTTGAGGGGTAAAATTGAGACAGTTGATCCACTATCCACCACACAATACACTTTGTTATTGCCCACATATCCAGGGATGATTAATTGTCAAATATTATTAGTAGGAGATGGTTGAATATGAGCAGGAGTTTGAGTTTGAAAGGAATTTGTGTTAAATATACAACTCCTCTCCCAATGATATGCATTTTCTATGCCTCTGTTTAAACATATACGGCACGGACGACTTGGGTAGTTATTCTGATAATGAGTCGTAGGCATTCTAGGAGTGAAAAATCTAGGATTAAAATTTTGGAATGGATTGTTTAGAGTAGGTCGAGTCCAATGTCTGGGCTGAGGCTTGGGATTGTGCATTGGTCTAGTTTGTTGAAAATTTCTATTGCCGTTATTAGAGGTATGATTTGGAATCGCTGCTAATTGTTTAGCAATGCGAAACCATTCACGAGTATTGGAAGGAGGGTTAACCATCAAACAATTTTGATACTCCGGCTGAAGTCCATCAGTTAATCCCTGTATAATTAAATTTTCCCCAAGCTGAAGTTGCCTTCCAATCTCAACTTTCTTTCTAAAATAAGAATCCAAATCATTTAGATCATTTAACTTTAAGGAAGTAAATTCAGAAAATTTTGGAACTCTAACTTGAATGAATTTTTCACTTAAAATCTCGACAATTTCTTCATAAGTAGCACAATCCAAACAATCATTTATATAAGTTTTTAGCGCTTCCCCCTTTAAATATTTTGAAATATTTTGGTGTTTCCACTCATTATCTTTCTTTTCTACCGAACATTCTCGATCAAAATGTTTAAACCATTTAAAAATATCCATGCCCGACCCAAATTCAAAAGGGACAATATCAAGTTTATTTTCTGACATTTTTTCTTCTTTTACTAATCCTGACCTTAGTAACATGAAAGAAGGATAATTCATATGGAAAATATTTTAATGCTATACTTCAATTATTAAAATTCAATTACTATACTTCAAATACCTCAATAAATAATAATAAAAATAAATAAATAATAAATAAATAAGTAATAAAATAATAAATATCGGGTTTCCATACATGGGAAATAACAAATAATTTTAAAAACAAAAATACTTTTCTTTACGTATGGAAAATAAATTTTGCAACAGAGTATTTTTTTAACAACAAATTAATCCATCTTTCGATTTAAAATAAATAAATAAATAAATAACACCTTTAAAACTAAATAAAATTTCTATGAGCATAAAATTTCAATTATAAATTAAGAACACATTTATTTTTTAATATCTGTAATAAAAGAGAAAGAAAAAATCAAGAATTTAAACAAAGAAATGATTATTAAAATTTCTTAGCCAATAAACAAATAAAATAATAACTTACAGACATGTTCGATGTGGCCTTGTTCAAATACCTAATTTTTTATTAAACTAAACAAAAAATAAAGCACTTCGTAGATACGACTCACAGGTGCAAATTTCAATTATCTTGTATTACTGATGGAATATACCGTAGTTTCGCAACCACACAGCAGGTGTTCATTTATTATGAAATGAAAATTTATCAAAATATTTATGCACTTTTACCTAGAAAATACAGTAAATAAATAAATAAAAGAAAATGATGTCGAATTGATTTCATGCAGGTGATCTTTTGTAATTTTTATTTTGCATATCTCACAGTTTGGTTGCATATCTCACAGTTGAAAAGTTTCTCACTAGAATGCGAGGTATATTTCACACTTAAAATATTTGTAGATGTAGATACCACACATAATTACAAACAAAACTTTATAAGACGATCTTTTCTCAGCTGAAAGGTTTATCATTTATGCACATGAAGATGTTTTTCCATGCAGGCCATCTCGTCGTAACATGGGTGGAAGTAGACGCAGATGAGGTTAAAGATGCGTGCAGCTAGCATCTCAAAAACTCTGACTGTTAGTAACACACATTGAGTCTTATTGCAGGAAACAAAATTACAATATTAGTATTAACACACAGCAGCTGATCCCATCCATCTTCAGTCTTGGACATACCATTTAGATGGAAGATATCATAGTTATTTTTTTCTGTATTAAATGTTAAGATGAAAGCAATACCAGGAAAAATGTAGGAACAACTGTAAGTGTATGAAGAGCATGCAGCTTATTCTCAAAAGTTTTACGCCGGTTCATTTTTATCCTACCGGCTAAAATGTAATAAAACGACGACGATGTTCTATAATAGTGTATAATCACTAATAGAATACCATGTTGGTTGTAGAATACTACTATTCACTAAGATTCAATAGTGGGATGAGCAGTCGTTCTGGTAAGTGGATAAGCCATGGATTTGTTCTCGTAGGAGTTTCTCCAATAACAATGCAAGAAAATCAGTGTTTTAGTTCTTTATTATTTAGAGCACGAACTTAAGTTACTCCACAGATCACCGTTCCACACATCTATCACTACGGCCTTCGCTCACTAAGCTACAACATTCCGGCGTTCTACAATCTCGGAAAAAATGACATTTCTAATTCAGCGGAGCAATAAAACGCGCGTCTTGATAGTTTAAAGAAAAGGTGCATTCTACTCTCCTGAAAAGCCAAATGAAAAAAATCATTTTCACGACAAAACTAGCGCCCTCCTACTCCGCGTCAATCATTTTAAAAATCCAATCAGGATGGACTCGAGCCTCTAACGGACAAAATGATCACTTCTAATTGGCCGTAATAGGCGGTCTACTGGCAAGAACTATATTTTTTTCTCGGAACACTAAGCCCTTTAGCAACGCGTAGTAACACTTGTCACGCGATGTTAAAAAATAAAAAATAAAATTAAAATCGCAGGAATATGCCAGAAAGTAAAAAGCTTACGAAATACTTCCCGCCTTTTTGAGAAGCAAGAAATAATTTATTAATAACTAAAGTAAGAAAAAGAATTTTAGCTGTTACAAGTTACGAAACTAAGATTGAAATATGTTCCACAAATTTAGAATTGAAGCTAAGAGAGAATAAAAAAAAATGGCGCAAATTTTTTTTTTTTATTTTATTACATATATATACAGGGTGTCCCAAAACGACCGCTTAAACTCTGTAAAGCTAGATTCCTCGTTGGGAGTACATAAAAAATGCCCTGAGTAGTGTTCCTGTACGACCCATAGTTTACGAGAAAAATACGAAAAACAAAGTATGACGTCACTGCCGGTGGAAGAAAAAAAACACTTTAATGGACATATCAACAACAGTATGTGCATATCTTTCCAGACGATAATGTTTAAACACACACTCGTGCACAATTTTCATTACATCGGCAGTACATCAGATACATGTCGCAGCAGTCACGAACGGAATACATGATAACCATACGAAGAATACCGGTAGCTGCAAGATGCAGTTTTTTAAATACGGCAGTTCAACGGCGGCTTAACGTCATTCTATGGCGCGCGTTCATGCATGACGCGATATGCGCAGAGAACGTTTTAAACATTATTGTCTGGAAAGATATGCAAATACTGTTGTTATATGTCCAATAAAGTCTTTTTTCTTGCACCGGCGTTGACATACTTTGTTTTCCCTAAAACTCCTATCTCCTAAACTATGGATCGTATAGGAACGCTTCTTTGGGCCGTTTTTATATACTTCGACCGAGAAATATAGCTGTGCAGAGTTTATGCGGTCATTTTGGGACACCCTGTATTGCAATTTGAACCCTTAACTATTTTTTATTCGAATTTTATTTGAATTGATCGTTTGAACTCTTAATTAGCGATGTTGTTTTATCTTCTAGTATGCACTCACATCATGAAGTAGGAAACATTTTTGCATAGATTAGTCTATAAATATATCAGGTAACCAAGAATGTTCGTGCGGTTTTTGAGAACAGCTACTTTTGTTGCGTATGCGTCATATTGATTCCGATGACGTAATTTCTGTACATCGCCTTTAAATTGCAATCAGTAGAGAGTTGTTTAACGTGTCTAACGTTTCGATATCAGTTCTGTAGGAAGTACAATCGTTGACAAAGGCGATTTTGAGGCCTATTTTGCTCTACGAGTTCAAATTAGGAAACAAAGCTACAGAGGCCGCTAAAAGAATATGCTCAGTGTTTGGAGAGACTTCAGTGAGTGAAAAAAACCGCTCAAAAGTGGTTCAGCAGATTTTCGTCCGGAGACGAGAGCCTCGAAGACACGCTCCGTGTTGTTCGTCCATCCATCTTAGACCAAGTCTAGCTGTAAGAGGAAATCAAACAGAATCCTGATATAACATGCTAGGAGCTTGCGTAAAGGTTTGGAGAGTCTGACGAAACCATCCGATCGCATCTTCATAACCTTGGGATGTTGTGGATAATTGATAAGTGGGTTGTTCATGTCCTGTCCGAGGAATACAAGCTCCAACAATTGAACATCTGCTTGTCATTGCTGTCGCGCCACAACAAAGGCTCTTTCCTGGATCAGATACTGACATGTGACGAGAAATGGGTAATGCATAATAACCGAAAGAGAAAACCTCATTGGTCGATTTCTGGTCCCGTCTCATTGGTTGCTAAACCAGACATCCATAAAAAAAGATAGTGCTGTGTATTTGGTAGACTAGCGCTGGTATAGTTCATTATGGATTCTTAGAAAGCGAGAAAACAATCACAGCCGAAGTCTACTCGCCGCAGTTGAAAAGGGTTTCAGCTGCTTTGCTCGAAAAGCAGCCAGCGCTGGTCAACAGGAGAGGAGTTCTTCTCCTCCACGATAATGCCAGATCTCATATGGCCAAAGCGACCAGGGTCGTGATAAAAACATTAGGCTGGAAACTTTTGCCTCACCCACCTTACTCCCCGGACATCGCCTCATCGGACTATTACTTGTTTTTGCCATGGATAATCACCTGCGGGAACAGCAGTTCCAAACCCAAGATGATGTCACAAAAACTATAACCCAGTTTTTGGACTCTAAACCAAAAGATTTTTTCAAAAAGGGTATTTATAAGCTTGTGTCTCGTTGGGAACACGTAATAGAAGCCAATGGTGATTATTTCAAAGAATAAAATAAGTGTTTGAGATATTTGCGTGTCGTTTTTTATGTCACATGAAAACCGCACGAACTTTCTTGGTTATCTGATAGAAGAGCCAATTAAAAATTCATATACTACGATTGTAAATGATAAAAAATAATTTCTAGTTTTTGAAGTTTCACGTATCTAAAAGAATTTATCAACAAGTCTTAAGTATTTTTGAAGGAAATATTTTCATCTCTGACAGAAAACTTTGTTTATTCGGTTACGATGACCAAAATCCAATTTCGGAAAAATAAACAATTCCACAATTTTCAGCTGTAATAGTAAGATCCAAAAATGATGTTGATAATAATTTGGTATGGAGATCTGTGAGTTTGGAGTCTGTTGAATTGGTAAAAAAGAAATGATGAAATTCCTGATGATAAAAAATACATTTGTGTATTTTGAGATCATTTGTCTGAAAGTGTTTTAAATCTAGGAATCAGAGATGACTTATTTTTCTATCAAGACGGCAACCTGTATTTTATAATATATTTATGTATTACTTACATATTATAAAATGTATCACATAAAAAATACTATATAATGTTTCTTGATTTCCTTCAAACATCTCTATGATCACCAGACCTTAGTTGTTTTGAGAATTTATAATCTCTTTTATCATGAAATTAGAATTTTTTTTGTATAAATAAATCTTAATTTCAAAGCGTTGTTTTGAGAAAATGATAAGCAATAGTTACATATAACGTATCTATCTTTATATATATATATATATATATATATATATATATATATATATACAGGGTGAGTCATAAATATCGAAACAATAGGCTATCTCCCTAAATATTGCCTCTAGACCCATACTTCCAATTGCAAAAATTCGTAAAAAAAGGTGAAATTTCTGATAAGATAAGTTGCAACTCCATGGAAGGTATATTTAAAAAAATACGAAAATTAAATTTTTATACGGCCCCCGTAGAGCAAATTTCCCAATTAGGAAATTATTCCTTATCCGTTCCTAAATTGAACAAAAAAAATTTCATCTCCGTATCTGAAAACCTGACAGAGATATTAAAATTCAAAATTCTCCAAAACTCGTGACTTACACCACTTTACCATGCCTGTAAACAAAGCATTTTCGATTCGGTTTCAAAGCAAATGAGGGATCGTCTACAAATTCTTCGTATTAATTGTCTATTTAAGACCGTGCTTCTTATTTGGACATAATAAAGCAGCGTATCGATTTAAATGAAAACTTGTTTTCAAAATATGTTGATCGTTAGCACTGGAGGTCTGCATGGATCGAAATATCTAAATCCGGTCCCAAACCGACCCATACGGAAAAAATTTCTGTCCGGCATGGAAAAATGTTGAAATCACAATCCGGACCAGCCTGGAAAGAAGTTTATATCATAGCCCGGCTCAGCCGTGATTGTCTACACAGTTTTTTTTTTTTTTCAGTATAGTTAAAATTGTTTCACGGGGAGCAGTTCTGATCAAATATACTTATTATAGCTTTTCGTTTTTTACATTTATAATTTTCATTATTAAAGAAGCGCCAAAGGCTGTGATATATTTATTTTATCAATAAATCTCTGTTTATATCTAAATGTTTCACTTATATTTTAATATCGCTAATCCATATCCCGTGCGTTGGAGACTTTGAAAAATGTTATACAGTAAAACCTTTTAAGACGGAATCACATAGGAAAGAAAAAATACGTAATAGACAAATGCCCTTCCTAGGAAGGTTAAAAGGAGTTTATTTTTTTCTTAGGTATTATTGTATTCATTTTGCATGGATCAACATATTTTTTGTTTAAGACAGAATTCCGTCATAGGGAGTTTTTTCTGGTTTTATTATGTTTAATTTTTTAACATTCAAATAACTATTCTTAAAAAAATAAATTTTTAAGTTTTTTGTAAAATAAAAGCGATTTTAAAATCTATATGATTTTTGTAAAAATTTTGATTGAACCAAATTTTACTTATTCCATGCACGTATTAGGTCAGTCTTTGTTTGTATGTTTGTATTTATTCCGGCCAATTATCTATTCTGTGGGATATAAGCCCTAAGGAGGAGGATGCCTCCGTGGGGGTCTTCCTAAGGGAACCTAACCGCAAAGGGTCGAAGAAAACCACGGAAAACTCCGAACGGTTAGGCCAACGGTCGAGATTGGGTTCAAACCCAGCACCTACCGTCTGCCAGTTTGGAGGCTCACGGCCACTGGTGGGGCCTATTAGGTCAGTCAGAGACAGTGATTTTAATACGGATTGCTAGAGACCGGGATTGAAATTTTCATCCAATGCAGACCTTATTAAAAGTTAAGAATTGTTAAAGAAAGAAAAAGTACAAACTTGAAACATGTCATTTTTAATTATTTTCCATTAGTTTTGTTTCGGGCAAAATTGAAAAATAATTTGATTTTGAAAATATGATCATTTTTTTTTAAGTTATATTATTTTTTTTCAATAAATATTTTTAATAGTTCTAAAATTAATATTGAAAAACAAAAACCCAGAAACAAAACTAAAATCAGATTTTCATCTTTAATTAAATAGTAAAAAATTGAAATTCGATAAATAATGTTTGTAGTTATAACTATTTTTAATCATTCCATTTAAACCAGTACTAATCATATGAAATTTTTATAAATTTTATGATAAGTTTTAGGATGTGATTTTCTTATCAAATTATATGGCTAACCATCACAAAAAAAGAAAAAAATCAAAATTCTAACTCAAAAGATAGATTTTTTACACGTTTCCTAGAACTGTTAAAGTAGCATTGTCTTTTGAATTGCACGCATTTCAATTTGTGTCTAATTTCTTAAAATCTGATGAATTATTCAAACGGCTATAACTCTGCGACTTTTGAAGATATGAAGATACAACTTTTTGTGTATTATTCAGGACTGGATAAGGAAAGTTTTCCTAATTGGAATTTTTATCCTACTGGGGCCGTATAAAAAAATTAATTTTCGTATTTTTTCAAATAGACCCCCCCATGGAGTTGCAACCTATCTCATCAAAAAATTTACCTTTTTTTATGAATTTTTACAATTGGAAGTATGAGTCTAGGGGCAATATTTAAGGAGATAGCCTATTCTTTCGATATTTATGACTCAGCCTGTATATATATATATATATATATATATATATATATATAATTTATGAACTCTATATATCTATTATGTATAATAAAGATTTGTTTCAACATCTTTAAGTATTTTTTTCAAACAAATTATAGTTTTTTTATGGATATCTAAATATTGTTTCCCAATAATATTTTGTACATGTTATATTTTAGATGTTATCGACAATTATTAAATTGATGATAGAAATAAATAAAATGAAGGACGGATTGCATATAGGCTAAATAAGAGATATAATAGATAAGCCTGGAGTAGGAGTAGCACAAGATTATTTCAATAGAGAAAAAATATCCAGACGAGGGATCGAGACTACATATGTTCGCTTGCCGCGTTAATGTTTTACCTATTAACCTTCTAAACACAGGAATTGATAGAATAGATTGGGTAAGGACGCAGAAATTTTTTATTTAATTGTTTTAAAAATCGTCTTTTGACTTTATTAGATATTCTTTGATTTATTGTTAAATTTTGCACTCTTATGTATGTTTTAAAACATATTTCATTTTACAGATATTATAGAAAAAACCTAAAATTTTGTTCGGCATCTTACCCCAAGGTACGGATAAGCTGGCTAACAAGAAGAACCCGATCCGCCCACTAACGTGATGAAGCTGAATCTTGCAGCCATATAAAGAACAAGAACTAGTACTCTCTAAAAACATCAGATTTATTTCTCTGGTATTTAAACTAAGACTTACATAAGCAAATAGAGAAGTTATGTAAAAGATTTTTCACACTTACCAGAAGCGTTAAGACAAAATATCAATTAAAAAACACCCTAAACAAATTGTAAAAAGAACCTAAACAGAAATTTAAGTGTCTTGCTTACAATTAAGCTGCGCGGCATTTCCCTACATTGCCTAAGCATACGAAAACTATGTGATAGTGTATCCCATCTTAAGTTACCCTATATCCGTTTAATACGCTGTAAATTTCACAACAACCGAATCATTTTTTTAATTAATGTAATTCTACAAATACATATAATCTACTTTTTGAAAAATTAAATTATGAATGATTAATAATACCAAGTCTCATCAGAATAAACATAATAATAATTTTTAGATCATGCTGGAAAAAACACGCTTTTTCAGTATTTTAAAAAATTACAGAGAAACTAACATTGCATCATTTTTGCCCTTTTGCTCGGCGGTTTGGCTGTTAAGGAACATAAAATGGTTCAAATTTTTAATTATCCCCCTAACAAAAAGAGCTAAGCGATTATGATTCTAAAAGATTATGGTACTGGACGATTTTAAAATAATATCACCATTCAAAATCAATTTGCATTTTATTACTATTAAAAATCACTATTTACGATCAGCCTTTTTTTTATTAGGGTTTCGTTCATCTGACGAAACTCTATTCGTCTCTGCCCTCTGTCTGTCTGTCACAGAGTCCGTACACAAAAACTATGTAAGTCAGAGAGTTCAAATTTTGTGTACTTACAGCTGAATATGTCTTGTCTTACAACAAATCATGAAATTTTGAAAAAGACTATTATTTTAGTTAAAATATTACTTTTAACAGCATAAGTTCGTTTTTTTGTTGTTGTTGTTTTTTCTCTTCTAATTTTTGTACGGAAGTTTAAATAGATAAAAGAATTATTTCTTTTTTTACCCTTACTTTTAAAAGAAATGGAGTACTTCTGTTGCCATAATTACAAAATTGGTATTTAAAAACTACAAAAAAATTAATATCTCAAAAATGAATTGAGATACAGCTTTTAAAAAAATTGCATTTAAAAGTCATCTTTTCCCTATACGACGGTGTAAAAAATGAAAATGTGTGACATTCAGAGGTTTAAAAATTTGCAGTAGCATAAATTACAGGATTGAAATTCCATTTCTTCTCATTGTTGCACGCAAGTTTATTATGTATGTAACAGAATGGATTAAATAAAACACGTAAAAACGTGCTTATTTGTCTTTATTTCATCATATTACATCATATTTATCATCTATTTTGCCACGCGAAGTGAAATAATTTTTTATTTATTAAATTCTTATTCATTGAAATAAATATTAACCGCCTTGGTGACCAGTTTGGTCTCTCCAAAATTTATGCTAAACTTTGCAAAATTTTACTTTTATTCATAATTTTATTTACTTGCGTGCCTTCACTAAATCTGCAGATTCTGATAGAGAAATCAACAAATCTATACGATCAAGGCAGCATTTAGGAGAAAAATTCAATATTCTGTTATAGTTGACTCGATTGGCGAAAAAATACCAAAATAGCGCTTAAAAACCGTTTTTCGTTTGTTAATTTAATGTTAAACAGTTTTGAAGGAGATATTAAACGAAATCTTCTGTGCAATTTGCGATCACACATACCCACTTGTCCTATTCATTTTAGTGATTTAAGCGCTGAATTCGATTATATGTCTTAAATTTGTGTTTAAAATATGCTTTATTGGTTTATTTGCTGATTGGTGAATATTTTAATTTCGTTATGTTATAAGTGGGAAACGAAGATAAACTATTTCTATTCATTTAATCGCAGACGGATTTTATTTTCACAATCATCTGCACGCGATAAGGATAGATTTGAAAGAAAAATCGTACTTAAAAATTAATTTAAAAACTATAAAAAATGAGTAAATTTCGATTAGTTTTCCATCAATATGAGAAATAATTTTCAAATAAATTGCATTTGAAAGTACATTTATCCCCATGTTCGATGACGTAAAATTTGAAAAAGGCAGAATTAAAATATTAAATAAAAAGTCCAATGAGTTTAATAAAAGTTAAATTTAATCGTTTGCAGTATGACATCGGTGCTATGCACTGTTGCGCTAGTCCTTTATAATATATACATTCATGATAAAAATTTGATGCTTCACTTTGCTAACTTAAAAGATTCTTAAAAATTTTCTTAATTAAATTGGTGTTAAAATTATTGCAATATTGTTCCATTACATATATGTATTAAAAAATAAATTATAATTCTGGGGTATTAATTTACGTGATCCCAATCAATCTGATTCACCAATCTGCCTCATTCTCTCCCTGACGTACCTCTATAGAAACTTAAATTCTACACATGGTTCTTATCCATTCAAAAAATCTTACAAGATAAACAAGGCGAAAATTGCACGTTAAATGTAGCAAATGAGGTGCTATCGGACTGTAACGAAGTTTTAAAAATATTCAGACATAGGTGTAATAGTATACTAGAGTACTTCGGATTCAATATAGTAGCCGAAATCTTTTGTGAGTCCCTGTAAATATTATCAGCTTTATATTATACACGAAGTAACTTGTAGTAATCCTCAGCAACGTATATCAATTCCATAAAATGTGAAATAGTTATAATAATTAAACGCGCCTAAACAGTGTTTCCCTTTATACCATTATGTATCGGAATACTTTAGTGTGGCCCTGTAAATTAATAAAAATATCCTTTTCTTCGCTCCAGATTCAACAGAATATATATTTTAGTATATACTTCATAGATGCCTATCAATTTTATTATGTTCGAAAATATGTAACATCATTAGAATGCACTTGAAAAAAAATTTCTCATTGGCCGTAATGTAACGGAATACTTTTGATTGTCCCTGTAATTAAATTACACATCCGATTTCCATAGAAATTGAAATATTTTAAATTTCAAACGATTTGATTGGGTAGTTTTTTCTCTGTTATATGCGGACAGATTGAACGAAGACTATAAGTGCTTTGTATTTACATAATTACTAATCACTTAAAAAGAAGACTCAATACTAATTCTAATCCCAAAAGAAGGAAATTTCATTTTTATTCAATTGGCTATAAAGGTAGTTATTTTAATCTTGTTATTAAATAAATAATTATCTAATGTTCTTGGCTTTAAAATAAATCTTCAGAAAAATTACACTTATTAAGAATCTATATTTTCTAATTCTAGACTCACTCTTCTGCTAAATATTTCGAAATTTTTCAATAAAATTAATTTCGAAACCAGAAAGAAATGCAGTATGTTGCTGGTAGTAGATATTAGAAAGAATATATCTAGATATTTCTTCCTAAGTAGAAATGCATGTTGCATACACATTATTCTTGATTGGATAAATCAATAAATTGATAAATTATTATCTGAATATTTTTACTTATCTGTTATATTCGCTCAGGTGACGATACTGGGTCATGCTCATCCTGCGAAAAAAAAAATATCCGGCCATGTTAGGCTTAAGCATTCTAAAGCTCTCAAATAAGACAGTAGTTCAACTTATAATAATATACGTTGTATCACATCTATTATTTTTTTTAATTTTTGATATAACCTTCAAAAACTTTTTTTTTTTTTTATAATTTATAAGTTCTAAATATTTTTATTTAGTACTTAATGATTATAAAAATCGGGTATAAGCAGATACCAATAACCGATATAAACAAAAGGACACCGCTATTATACAAAAGTACAAATTCCTAACATAGAAAAAGAGAACGACTCTTTGAGCGTTTCATTAATTTTATTAATTCCATCTAACTTCCAAATCTGCTTTTTAAATATTTATAAAAGAATATTAAAGCCTTAAATTATTTTGAAATACGTTTTTCACTTTTACATACCGACTCACGTTTTCGTGAAATAAAAAAAATAGCGGTTCCGTGCTTCGAACATTGGTTTTTGACAGAATTAATCGATTTGCTTCATATGTGGTTTACTGGTTTATTATGTTAAGAAGTTTCTTTGATTATACATAGAAGTTCATTGGTTGAATATAAATGGAGAGGGGGACGGGAACTTGTACCCCCATAATTTGGATAAATAGGTTTTTCATGCAGAATTATTCTATTTGTTTGAAATTTGATATACTGCTTTATTTCAATATGGCGTTTCATTGATTAAATTTAGGGGATCATTGGTTAAGTATAAAATGCTTAAAGGAGGGGGGAGCCCCCTTAATTTAGATAAATAGGTTTTCATGCAGACTTATAGACCGGGCGGCGGCGACACGAATGACTACGTCATCGAGTTACGGGATGAAATCATGATGTAGGACAAGATTATTAGGTGTATATTAAGGAATGACTGGTCTGCCTCGTCATTTCTTGGTACGATATGAGTAACAGCGGGCGCCAACTCGCCATTTTGGCGTCACTTTCACGTCATCGAGTTACGGGATGAAATTGGTGCCAAATTAAAGGTAAAATAAAGTATTTTAAGAATATTTCGGTCTGCCTGCGCATATCCTGGTACAAACCCTCGGCAGACTGAAATTTATAGCAAAAAATGACGTTATAATGTAAAATTCAATATGACTACGTAATCGAGTTACGGGATGAAATCATGATGTAGGACAAGATTATTAGGTGTACATTAAGGAATGACTGGTCTGCCTCGTCATATGTTGGTACGATATGAGTAACAGCAGGCGCCAACTCGCTATTTTGGTGTCAGTTTCACGTTATCGAGTTACGGGATGAAATAGGTGCCAAATTAAAGGTAAAATAAAGTATTTTAAGAATATTTCGGTCTGCCTGCGCATATCCTGGTACAAACCCTCGGCAGACTGACATTTATATAAAAAAAAATGACGTTATAATGTGAAATTTAATATGACTGCGTCATCGAGTTACGGGATGAAATCATGATGTAGGACAAGATTATTAGGTGTACATTAAGGAATGACTGGTCTGCCTCGTCATATGTTGGTACGATATGAGTAACAGCAGGCGCCAACTCGCTATTTTGGTGTCAGTTTCACGTTATCGAGTTACGGGATGAAATAGGTGCCAAATTAAAGGTAAAATAAAGTATTTTAAGAATATTTCGGTCTGCCTGCGCATATCCTGGTACAAACCCCCGGCAGACTGAAATTTATAACAAAAGGCGTCATAATATACAATACAAATCATGATAAGTGGAATCAGTCGTTTTCTCGCTTACTAATATGAATATTTTCCTAAACCGTCAAATTAGCGTGAAAGTCGATTGCGAAGATAAGTAATGTAAAATACGTTTTTAGATTTTCTATTGTACATTATGAAGCATAATTTTTTATAAATTTCAGTCCTCCGAAGTTTTGACCGGGATATGCGCGGGCAGACCGAAATAGTCTTCAAATGCTTTCTTTTATCTTTAATTTGGCATTAATTTCATCCCGTAACTCGATGACGTGACTCGATGACGTGAAAGTGACGCCAAAATAGCGAGTTGGCGCCCGCTGTTACTCATATCGTACCAAGATATGAAGAGGCAGACCAGTCATTCCTTAATCTACACCTAATAATCTTGTCCTACATCATGATTTCATCCCGTAACTCGATGACGTAGTCATATTGAATTTTACATTATAACGTAATTTTTTGTTATAAATTTCAGTCTGCCGAAGGTTTGTACTAGGATATGCGCAGGCAGACCTAAATATTCTTAAAATACTTTATTTTACCTTTAATTTGGCACCTACCCTAATAGCATGCATGGCCACAGTGACGTCAATGTGAGTCACTTTGGTCTCATCACATCTGTGACCAAATTGCCACCACTCAGTGACATCACATTGTGACTTTCTTAAAAACCTTTAGAAATTTATAAATATCCTTCAAAACACGTTATTTACTTTTAAAACATGTTTCTTGCAATTTATGTATCGTCGCTTTTGTCACAGTTTCGTCACAATGTTAATGTCAAATTAGTCACAAATGACACATTTTTCACAAATTTGACACACTGTGACCACTTTGTGAAACATTACAAAAGAACTCTAAAATGGCCATAACGACTTCACATTTTAGTCACTGTGACTTCACATCGACGTCACAGTGTGTGACGTCGACGTCAACAACGTCAACGCAACGACGTCAAAGTCACAATGTGACTTCACAACGACGTTGCAGTAACGTCACCATGCTTTACGGGTATTTCATCCCGTAATTCCATGACGTGAAAGTGACGCCAAAATGGCGATTTGGCGCCCGCTGTTACTCATATCGTACCAAGAAATGACGAGGCAGACCAGCCATTCCTTAATCTACACCTAATAATTTTGTCCTACATCATGATTTCATCCCGTAACTCGATGACGTAGTCTTATTGAATTATAACGTCATTTTTTGTTATAAATTTCAGTCTGCCGAGGGTTTGTACCAGGATATGCGCAGGAAGACCTAAATATTCTTAAAATAGTTTATTTTACATTTAATTTGGCACATATTTCATCCCATAACTCGATGACGTAAAAGTGACGCCAAAATGGCGATTTGGCGCCCGCTGTTACTCATATCGTACCAAGAAATGACGAGGCAGACCAGTCATTCCTTAATCTACACCTAATAATCTTGTCCTACATCATGTTTTCATCCCGTAACTCGATGACGTAGTCATATTGAATTTTACATTATAACGTTATTTTTTGTTATAAATTTCAGTCTGCTGAGGGTTTGTACCAGGATATGCGCAGGCAGACCTAAATATTCTTAAAATACTTTATTTTACCCTTAATTTGGCACCTATTTCATCCCCTAACTCGATGACGTGAAAGTGACACCAAAATGGCGATTTGGCGCCCGCTGTTACTCATATCGTACCAAGAAATGACGAGGCAGAGCAGTCATTCCTTAATCTACACCCAATAATCTTGTCCTACATCATGATTTCATCCCGTAACTCGATGACGTAGTCATTTTGAATTTTACATTATAACGTCATTTTTTTTTATAAATTTCAGTCTGCCGAGGGTTTGTACCAGGATATGCGCAGGCAGACCTAAATATTCTTAAAATACTTTATTTTACCCTTAATTTGGCACCTATTTCATCCCGTAACTCGATGACGTGAAAGTGACTCCAAAATGGCGATTTGGCGCCCGCTGTTACTCATATCGTACCAAGAAATGACGAGCCAGACCAGTCATTCCTTAATCTACACCCAATAATCTTGCCCTACATCATGATCTCATCCCGTAACTCGATGACGTAGTCATTTGTGTCGCCGCCGCCCGCTCTATTAATCGAATTTGCTTCAATCTTTCTTTTCTAGTTTCATCCCGATAAGGAGCTTCCCTGATTAGATTTCGGGATTGATTAATTAAAAATAAAAAATCTACTACAAAACTGTGTTTTAGAAGGTACTTTTGTATAATTTGTACATACATGCTTTGCATGCAGAAATTTATTATAAAAATACATGAGGCACTCGGGGACTGCCGCGGTAAAGCTATTGCATAGCATTTTTTATCAACTTATGCAATTATAATTATTTATTTATTTTTTATTTATGCAGGGTTTTTTTATTATTATTTTCTTTGATATTAATTTAAGTTTTTCTTTTTCTTTGATATTAATTTAAGTTTTTTCCTTTTCTTTGATATTAATTAAAGTTACACTTTTTGAGCGTGATGACCGATATGAAAACAAATTTTTTTCTTTTATTGAATAAATGAGACGTCTACGGAAGTCTGTCGAAGCGCCGAAGTCTGCCGAATTGAAACGACGTTAGCCGGAGTGTTAGGTTTTTTTTCTCCTTACGGAATTTCTAGATTCGGTCGCCGCGCTCAAAGCCCGCGATAAAAACTATGCAATAACTTAAACATTGGGAATGAGAGTTAATACTTCTTTAATTTAGCGAAATGGGTTTTTCATGCAGAATTACCTGATTAACTTCATTATTTGATTTGCTTGGCATACAGGTTTATTTTGATAAGGCGATTTTCTGATTAGATTTTAAAGTTCGTTGGTTAAATATAAACGAAGAAAAGGAGGCTAATGACCTTTAATTTATTTTTGAGATATATTATTCTTTGCAATAAGAGTATAATATATAGGGTGTGTCATAAATTTCTGCGAACTTTAAAAATCCATAATAAAAGAAGTAATGCTCTGAAAATTTTTTGGTTTGCTTGAGTATAATCAGACAATTTTTTTTTTTTTTTTTTTTTTTTATAAGAAAAAATCATTCCAAAAATATGATAGAGGGCGCTTACACGCAATATAGTGACATTTTATGTAAATTAGACAAATACAAACATCGTACTAAATTGCCCTCAAAGCTTCGTACTAAAATTGAGAATCCCATTCAATGAAATAAGGCTTTTTTGCACTTTAAATCCTTTCTTCGTGCGAAGCTTTCACAATACAGTAGGATTGTGGATTCACCATCCTTGTAGAAAAGTTTAACAGCCACGCTCGATCTGGTAACGATAGCATGCTGCCGGGATCCAATGACGAATTCATTTGTAGTCAGTTTTTTTATTGCTTGCCTGATTTGTACAAAACTACTCAGTATGATCTGCGAACGTCCTCTATCGTTCACTTAAGGAAGAATTTTTTAACTCTTTATCTACCACATTATGAATTCATGAAAATTTTACATTCTAAAGTATTTTACGCAAATTGTTTAAACTAAATTAAAAGATTTACATAATCATTTATTAAATATTTGTAGGATTTCAGAAGGATTGAAGGATTTAGAAGGATTAATTAAATTTGAATTTACAGGGATTTTGTGCAATTTTTATAACCCCACTCAAATCTTTTATTCTTAATTATTTTCTTAGTACTTTTTAGAATTATAAAATATGCAAATATGATGTTATTACAATATAAATATAGAAATATTTCCGCATCGAAAAATCCCCATCCTTAGCGCCAAGAAAACTGAAAAGATGCAAAGGCAAAAGAAATCATCCTTTGAAAAAAAAAAATTATTTTGTGTAACCAATAATGTTTTCGGAACAAGATAAAGTAATGTATCTAACTCATTCTAAACAGTATTGCAGCTAACTGACGTATTAAAAGAATTTTATAATAAGTTTTTTTAATGGTACTTATAAGTACTGTCGGTAAATAAAGGGTTAGTGTAAATGGAAAATAAATCCAAAATTCATCCGATTATATTCGTGCAAATCGAAAAAATTTCTGAAATTTTATTATGGATTTTTGAAGTTTGCACGAATTTATGACGCACCCAGTACATTTATGCATGAAGTACGAGGCGAAAATTTTATAGATTTTTGGTACGAACAATAACAATTCTCTCGTATCAAATTATGTGGAAAAAATGGATGATTTATTACAACATAATTTATTGTTTTTAAGCTTGTTAAAGTCTCTTATTTTCCCGAAATTCTAATACGTCTTTCAGAAGACACAATTCTTGTTTATTAAATGCAGCATTTTAAAAAGGATTTGAATTTTATTAAAATTACTATCTTACGAAAAATAGTTGTTTGAAATTTGTAAAACAATCCGTTCATATCAAAATTAAAATAAGATTAAATCGATAATTTTAAGTCGAGTTGAGTCTAAAAATTTAATTTATAATTCGATAGTAAAAAATATGAATTAAATTTAAAGTACGAAACAAATTTACTATTTCTAAAACTGACAAATAATTTCAAATTTAGTTTTTTTTATTATTATTGTGTTGATAAAGTTTCTTTAGTAGAGTTATAGTACCAGGCGTGTTCAAAATTCATTACAATTTTTAAAATGTATAAAAACTATGAGCAAGTGCAAAATCCAATTTTCCATATATTTCTTTAAAATTTCAAATTTATTTATTTTGTTAAATTTTTACTTATTTCCTATTGTGTAAATTTTTATTTATTATTTTAGCTATCACATTAACCCATTATTAGGTGCGTTGGCAATTATGTAAATACGTTGCACCTACAGCTGTCGTTCAGTCCGTTCGTCCGTCTGTTCGCATGTAACAACGCAAAACTAACCGAATCTTTTGAAAGTTACAATATACAGGGTGATTATAATTAAAGTCCGAATTTCAAAACGCTCTAAAAAGCGAACCACTCGTTAGAATGGCGTCAAAATTTAACAGCGTATTATTGAAGAAGGGGAAAAAACATGAACCAAAAAAAAGTTCCAAATTTTAGCGACAGATGGCGCTGTAAGCGTCAGAATTTCGACTACAAAGGACAAATCGTAAAACAACTGCTAAGGCGTTACACGATATAAACCAACTATATTGTTCAGTGTGCATGACTATACGCGTGTGATAATGTTAGTTACGTAAGCCCGTCCACCACGGCAAGGTCGTACCACATCGGATGGGAAAAATCGGTTTTTAATTGTCCTGAGGCCAAAAACCGCATAAAAAGCATCCCTCCAATCGGTTTTTAATTGTCCTGATGCCAAAAACCGCATAAAAAGCATCCATCTAACCGGTTTTTAATTGTCCTGAGGCCAAAAACCGCATAAAAAGCATCCATCCAATCAGTTTTTAAATTTGGCGAGACTGGCACAAAACATGTTCAATATGCTGTCCGCCGTTGTGGGCAACAAGATTAAATCGGGAAACAGCATGTTCCACAACCGATCGAAGTGTGTATCTGGGGTCAAGTTCAGAATGTGTTGCGCAATGCGTGTCTTTAATTCAGCTACGTTGGCAATCGGAGTACTGAACACAATATCTTTCAGATAACCCCACAGCCAGAAATCACACGGATTAATAAGGGGTGATCGGGCCGGCCAGGCAGTAGGGAAATGACGACTGATAATTCTAGCATTTCCGAAATGCCGCCTCAACAACTTCTTCACTCGATTTGCAATGTGCGGAGGAGCGCCATCTTGCATAAAAATGATACCATCCAGGCATTCACGCTGTTGCAGAGCTGGAATGACGTCATTACGCAAAAGAGACTCATAGCGTTGACTATCTACGGTAACGGTAACAGGGCCTAAAGCACCCGTTTCTTCGAAAAAATACGGCCCTATGATAAATGATGCCGTAAATCCGCACCACACACTGACCTTTGCAGGATGAAGTGGTACTGGATTCGTTGCGAGTGGATTTTCTGTTGCCCATAGTCGGCAATTCTGTGTATTGACATATCCCGTCAGGTGGAAATGGGCTTCGTCTGTCCACAGAATTTTCCACGGCCAATCATTGTCCACTTCCATGAGAACGAGAAATTCCAAAGCAAAACGCTCTCTTGCTGGCAGGTCAGAAGGGAACAACTCCTACACATGGCAAATTTTATACGGATAGCATTGCAGGATGTTTCGTAGAATGTTATGTACCGTGCTCACAGGCCTGCTCAATGTTCGGGCAATTCTCCGTGCACTGCATGGTTGCTCACCACCGCTAGACTCTTCCTGAACTGCTGTGGCCACTTCTTCAACTACCGCCGAATTACATCTTTTCCTTCCTCTACCAGACTGCACATCAAACGAACCTGTATTTTCGAATTTTTGCATCATTTTCACCAGACCTCTGGCAGTCATCGTTCCAGCGCCTTTTTTCATACCCTTGAGAGTCCTGAACTTCTGCAAAGCCACTGGTGCAGAATCACCGTTCTTGTAATAAAGCTTTACAAGCAGAGCACGATCCTTCATTGAGACACTCATGGTCAACGTCTGAGAAGCGAAATGAGGAAACGCCGTTTACCCAACGCTTTTATAACACCTGAAATTGGGCGCATGCCAGGTATTTTAATTTACATATATTGACGCTTACAGTGCCATCTGTCACTCAAATTTGGAACTTTTTTTTTTTTTGGTTCATGTTCTTTACCCCCTTCTTCAATAATACGCTGTTAAATTTTTACGCCATTCTAACGAGTGGTTCGCTTTTTAGAGCGTTTTGAAACTCGGACTTTAATTATAATCACCCTGAATAATTATTACATTATTTTGTCGAGTCATTTCAAATTTTATGAAAGTTGGATACATAGTTCAATTACTGGGACAATCACGACAACTCCGTTGTATTACAATCAATGGGGGAAAATGTTTCAAATGCATTTGAATGGTGGTACACTCTTTCAAACATAATGAAATCGGTATGCATCCATGAAGTATGTACTACAATATACATTCTGTACGTGGTGCAAAGAATATTTCTTATTCAACATAAAGGTATTCCATTCCATAATGGTATAGTGGGAACATTGTTTGGGGCACGTTTTAATTGTATTAAATTATTTAATATTTTATGAAATTGATATACGTTTTTATATAAGTTCATGTAATGTCATTTATACAAGCTTGTTAAGTTTGTTATCTTCTCAAAATTCTAATATGTGTTTACAAAAAATAAATAAATAAATAAATAAATAAATAAATAAATAAATAAAATATATATATATACATATATAAAATGTATGCTTTTTAAGTTTCGCATTTTTATAATGGTTTGAAATTCCCTTGATATAAATTATTATTAAAAATATCTGTTTGTTGTACATTTGTGAAGAAAAATAAGTAGCCCTTCTAACTGTGCAATTAATAATGATACAAGGAAATTATTCGTATCAGACGATTAGAAATAAAATCTAATTTTAAATGATATGTTTTTTAAAAAAAAAAACTTAAGGGGCATATACAATTAAAAATAAACTTTGTGTTTTCCTTTTGGAGCACCCAATTTTAACAATATATTTCAAATTTTCGGTTCAAACAATGCTTAGAAACGCAATTTCAAGTCTTTTGGATTTGAAGATTTTGAATTATAAACATTCAAAATTTATAACTTCTAATGTTAAATTGCATTTTTCATATTTTAACACTTTCTTTTTTGCAAACGATTCAAGATAAGAAAGATTGCAAAATTTACTGTCTTTTCTGATAAATAAATAAACATTATCAAATAATATAAATTTAACAATGATAAGAATTTTCGTGATGTTTTTAGCTCAATTGTAATTTTTTTCGTAACAAATAATGCGCAAAAATTGAATGTTCATTGGTTCAATCTTGGTTTAAAGCGTACTAATAACATACACAAATTGAGCAAAAAAACGAGAATACTAATGTTATAAAAATCTTTTCAGATTTCTCACTTGTATTTCTATATTTTTAATGAACTCTTGCATAGGCTACTTGAGACCAGTAGCCAGTGTTGTGCGTTTCTATATTTTTAGTTTTGATTACATTTTTTATACATATATAAAAATCATTCCACTCTAAAAACCGTTTCCAACATGTTTCGAAATCAATTATCAAAATGAAAAAAGTACAAACGCACAACATTAGCTATCATAAGTAAGTCTGTGTAGAAAAAATCATTTAACAATATTAAAATGCAAGCAAGACATCTGAAAATATTTGTTCAGCAGATTTAAAATTAGCGTTCTTATTTCTTCAAGTGATCTAATGTAGGCTTTTAATCCCTTGGGGACGAGTGATTGGTATACGTGACGCATAACGAACTCAGAATCTTTGATTATTCTCACCAGAAAATTGTATTGTAAATTTTGTCTTACTTATTGAATCGAAGCATTTGCCTTATTCAGTGAGGCAAAATTTCTGTCTTGAAAAAAACCGGTGATAAAAGATTAAAATTTTTGTAAAAGATGCTCTTTCCGAAAGGGTTAAGTTTGTCGTCACCCTGAAATTTTGGTGGTTATAGTGTACGCGAGTTTTTTTCCAACTTGGTCAGTTGAAGTTGTTTGATTTTCCTGAAAGATTTTGTCTTTTCTTCGATTATTTAAACATGAGTGTTGTCAGATGCAAAATGTTGGTAATTTTTACAATACTATTGATTTTTTGCCAACTGAACTAATAGTTCAAGAGCCGACCTTACAAAAACATAAGATATCAAACATTTCATTTTAGAGTAGAATAGGGGACTTAAGAGTAGAAATCGGGGAATTTAATGGTCCATGTCTGAAGGAAGTGAAGTAGTGCATAAGCCAAAAATTAATACCACTAGTGGCTGACTCGTAGGTTTATCATTGTATTTTCCGCTCCAGTTTTCATATCTTTGATTGTAGGGCAATCACGATGATAAACCTGCGAATCAACCATTAGTGGTACTAATTTTTGGCTTATGTACCACTTCACTTCTGGCAGAAATGGATAGATTCCTCTATTTTTACTCTTCCATAAAATAAAGGATTTTTATCTTTCGTTCGATACCTTAGATTTTTGCAGGGCCCTCGCGAAGACTTTTTATTGGTGGGGGAGAGAGCCTTAAATTGCCAAGTCAAAATTCATTATTTGCTAACTCAGTGAAAAGCAAACATAAATAGTTCTCGACGTTTGCCAACCAGTTTTATAATTTTACCAAGTTATCACAATTGTAAAATTTATAGTTTTTATTTGTAAAAAGCTTAGTAATATTTCTAATTATATTAGTAACTTTCGTCAAATCTATTAGAAATAGAAAATGTATTATAGTTTTTCATTAAAGTTTTGAACAAATTTGCCAGTTCAGTTTGTCAATTTGCCAACTGTAACAGCATGTGCAAACGTTTGTGGGGAAGGTTCCCCCCCCCACACCACACACACTCCCCTACCTTAATAAGCCCCTTTATTTTTGTACTGTCGGCTCTCATGCTACAATCAAAACAAAGATAAGACAGAAATGCATACTTATCCATTAATTTTACTCAATCGACACACGATTGTTTATCTTAAAAGATTATTCCTCAGCTTCTATGACTTTCGGAAAAAGTTGAAAGATAATGGCATGTAAAATGTTTGTTGTTTAAATTTTTCATCTAGTATGACTAATACGTCTCTTCAGAAGATAAAATACTTATTTAAGTTACATTTTTTAATAAGGATTTTAAATATGCTCTCCATGTGTTTTATTAAAAATGTTAACTGTACCGGGTGATTCAAAAGTCTGGACGAACTTTAAAAATGAATAATTCAAAACGAATGAAGATACAAAGATACGGTTTACACCAAGCGGATGCAAAATTAACCGGGTTTTGTGTGGCATCGACAAAATATAGTTCTGTTGGCGACCAATGGCATCACTAGCAGCACTGAAAGATGCCATCCGACAAAATGTATCTGCCATAACGCAAGAAATGCTACTAAATCCTGTGAATAATGTGGTGAATCGTCTCACAACTGCACTTATGAATGATGGACAGCGCAATGAACATTTACTGTAGTAGAGCAAGATCCCAGGCCCCCCAGACGTTACTTATTTTCTCACAAGTAAAATGTATTGGATAAAGTAGTGTTAGTACGGGCTATGAGCGTAGTGATACCTGCTAGCTTGGACCGACGGCCAATTTACGGGTACCAGGTACCAAAGGTAGGTAAAATCGTTGCGAACTTTTCTTATTTTCTTAGTCTTGATTTTTATATAATGATTCTCAGGGAACTATTTCAATACTATATGTAAGCAGCCTGACCAATTGCATGGCCCAAAAATCCAGCCAGACACGTATAAAGTGTCGCGGCTCCCTATGCGACCATACATAAAGTGGCGTTTTGAAGCCCCCTAAAAAATGATATAACTTTACTTATTTTCTCAGTCTTAATTTTTATATAATGATGCTCAGGGAACTATTTCAGTGCTTTATGTAAGCAACCAGACCAATTGCATGGGCCAAACATCCAGCCAGACACACGTAAAGTGTCGCGGCTCGCTATGCGACCGTACATAAAGTGGCGCTTTGAAGCTCCCTAAAAAATAATATAACTTTACTTATTTTCTCAGTCTTAATTATTATATATGACGTTCAGGGAACTATTTCAGTACTTTATGTAAGCAGCCAGACCAATTGCAGGAACCAGACATGCATAAAGTGTCCCTATGAGTATGAGAGCGAGCGTGATAATTAGATAGATTTATAACATTGCATCATAAAACTTATGTTAGTAATGGTCTAATGGAAGTCTTCAGTAATAATTAAGTAATATTTTAACCCTTAATTTTAAAAATAATTATAGCATACCAAAATGTGAATACATTTGAAAGCGTAATCGAAATTATGAACAAGAAGAAGATAATGAATATTATTTCAACTGGTTTGATGTGGACCAACTACCAGGCTTTGTAAGTGAATTGCTTCAAGAACAATCAGGTATTCTACAAATTTAAATATTTATATAAACTTGTAATTATTTGATTCTTAATTACATATATATATTTTACAAGAAAAGAAATTAATGATGATGATTATAAAGGTATTCAATACTAACATTGAATTGATGATGAATTATGAAACTTCAACGATGATGATAATGAAAATTAAAAAGAAGTAATGAAATAGATCATACTTTCTCATTAATAAAGTAATGAGTAATTTTTAAATGAATTATTTTGAAATTTTCTATTTACAAATTTTATTGTTTTTTGCCTATTATAAGACGTCAATAAACTATTATTTTAATAAACTGATTGCTGTTGAGAATCATCAATTTCCTCAATATTTCAAAAAAAAAAGAAAAAGAAAGAAAGAAAAGAAAGAAAAGAAAAAGAAAGAAAGAAAAACACTCTTTATAAATTAGTAACGATTTGTTCATAATTTCGATTACGATTTCAAATGTATTCACATTTTGGTATGCTATAATTATTTTTAAAATTAAGGGTTAAAATATTACTTAATTATTACTGAAGACTTCCATTAGACCATTACTAACATAAGTTTTATGATGCTATGTTATAAATCTATCTAATTATAACGCTCGCGCTCATACTCATAGGGACACTTTATGTATGTCTGGCACCAATGCAATTGGTCTGGCTGCTTACATAAAGTACTGAAATAGTTTCCTGAACATCATATATAAAAATTAAGACTGAGAAAATAAGTAAAGTTACATCATTTTTTAGGGAGCTTCAAAGCGCCACTTTATGTATGATCGCATTGGGAACCGCGACACTTTATGTGTCACTGGCTGGATGTTTGGCCCATGCAATTGGTGTGGCTGCTTACATATAGTATTGAAATAGATCCCTGAGCATCATTATACAAAAATTAAGACTGAGAAAATAAGTAAAGTTACATCATTTTTAGGGAGCTTCAAAGCGCCACTTTATGTATGGTCGCATAGGGAGCCGCGACACCTTATGTGTGTCTGGCTGGATGATTAGGCCCATGCAATTGGTCTGGCTGATTACATATAGTATTTAAATAGTTCCCTGAGCATCATTATATAAAAATCAAGACTGAGAAAATGAGAAAAGTTCGCAGCGTTTTTACCTACCTTTGGTACCTGGTAACCGTAAATTGGCCGTTGGTCCAAGCTAGCAGGTATCACTACGCTCATAGCACGTACTAACACTACTTTATCCAATACATTTTACTTGTGAGAAAATAAGTAACGTCTGGGGGCCCTGGGATCTTGGTCTATAGTACTAATTAACTGGAATTAGGCTGACTTGTAAGTTGTCAACATTTTTTCATTTGTAAATCATCTCTTAGTGCAATAAAAGGCTACAGTGCCATTTGTTGGTAGCCAACAAAACTATTACTTTTTCGTTGTTACACAAAATCCGGTTTCTTCTACATCCGTTCAGAGCAAACTGTATCTTTGTATCTTGCTTCGTTTTCGAATTATTCATTTTTAAAGTTCGTCCTGACTTCTGGATCACCCGGTATTTAAACTTAATGCTTTTTATCAAATTTAATAGAGAAGAATAAATAAACAAATATGGTGAAGCTCACTAATTTGAGAAATTCGTTTTTAAAATGCGCCGTAAAGAAATGAGCAATAAACACGCTAAAACTAAAACCTCTCAAGTGCGTTTTCAGAAATTATTTAATGGTTAACTGTTAATAAATTTTGCAGATTTATCTGTAATGTTCACGATGTGTGGTGGTATTCAAAAACCTCTCGTACAAATGATTTTTTTTAAACTAGAATTTTTATTTGATAAAATGTGACTGCGTCTCTTGTGGTACGACATATTTCCCGTAACGCTTTTAATTTCCATAAGCTTAGTTTCTCCACTGTTCTGTATTCTTGCACTACTTTTGCTTCCCGCTCTGTTTTATCTTTGACCATATAAGTTATAATACTGTTATATTCCTACCTCCTCTGTGGCAAATACTGGCTGACCACAAGGCGCCTTGCCTGTGGTAATCATAATTTTCAAAGATCTTAATCATCTTTCAAATCCTATTTGATCTTACTTATCAATTGAAATTTCTGGTTTAGCACAGAGTTTTTTGGCTTATCCTCGCCAGACCTGAGCATAAAATAACTCTACAAATATATATTTATTGCTTTTGCATAATCGAAATGACATCATAGATTTCAGAAAGAGTAATTTTTATGAAATCGATACTTTAGGGGACTGCTAATTTAGGTTTACAAATATGGATATAAAAGTACTAATCCCTTTAAAACATCAGTTTAACTATCAATAATATAAATTTACGCAATGGCAAAATTAAGGTCTTTAAACAAGTAAATGATCAGCGAATCCTCAAAATTTTTTGTTGTACAGCATTTAAGTTCAATCATGAATACTTCTTACTTTCTTTTTATTAACCCTTTCATAATTATCATAAACATTGTAATTTTTACCACTATAACCCATATTTTCAAATTTTTCTGACATTTGTTTGTTATAATGGTCATTTTCTTCAATTCTTTCAGATTTTTCGTAACTTATCTCTCTGTTACGTCTCAACTGATTTACATGACGCTTACACATTATTCCGTCACATCTATTTACTAAAACCCATCTACTTCCTAATAATTTTATAATTTTTCCTACACATTATTCCGTCACATCTATTTACTAAAACCCATCTACTTCCTAATAATTTTATAATTTTTCCTTTTACCCATTTCTCCCCCTTTCCAAAATTTTTAACAAAAACTAATTCATGAAGCTTAAATTTGTGCAGGGGTTGCTGTATTTTAGGTTTTGCTGGTAATACCAAATGAAGGGCTGTTCGAATTGGCCTTCCAAACATTAATTCAGCAGGAGTTTTACCAGTCACCGAATGAGGAGTTGAATGATTTTCTAACAAAAGTCGTGCAATTGATAATGATATGTCATTTTTATCCAGTTTCCTAAGGCAATTTTTCACAGTTTGCACTTATCTTTCCGCCTGTCCGTTCGACGACGGATGATATGGTGGAATAGGTGTATATATAATATGTATATATGTAATCTTTTTCACTAAGTTGGCATTTGCGCCTTTTAAGCAATTCAAAATTTGATTTTCATTTGATATGTTATATTCAAGGCGAATTTTCTCTCTGGGAAAAATTTCCACGCATTAATATATTCAATCGATGCTGGATAGATTTGAGTTTCGTGATTGCGCCAGATCGGTGGCTCGCGGATTATTTTCCATCTTGTGCTAAGTTTGTAGCCTTGCCAACATGTAATAGTGATAAGTTCCTTGCTGGTTGTCGTTCCATGTGGTTTAGTCGGTAGAACGTCAGTGCGCTATACTGATGGCCCGGGTTCAATTCCCGGCATGGAATCTTTTTCACTAAGTTGGCATTTGCGCCTTTTAAGCAATTCAAAATTTGATTTTCATTTGATATGTTATATTCAAGGCGAATTTTCTCTCTGGGAAAAATTTCCACGCATTAGTATTTCTACTATCGGTCCTGGGCACTACTTCCACTTCTAACCATTTTGTATAAGAATCAACTACTATTAAAAAAATTTCCCTTCAAACGGACCTGCATAATCTATGTGGATCCTTTCCCAGGGTAATTCAGACTTCCATTCTAAGGGTTTCATTTTTGGATTATCCCTCGCACACATTTGGCATCTACTACATGAATTTACCATTTGTTCAATTTCCTTATCCATGTTTGGCCACCAAACCACCCCTCTAGCTTTAGCTTTCATGCTAGACATACCCTGATGAACAGAATGCAACAATTTCAATATATATTCTCTACCTTCCTCTTGCACAATTACTCTATGCCCCCATAATAGACAATTTTCTAAACAGGAACTTTCATTCCTTCTACGAAAATAAGGTTGATATTCTTCTGCTTTAACCTTTCGAGGCCACCCATGTAGTACCCACTCTAAAATTTGTTTAGTTACAGGATTTTCAGTTGTCCACTTTGCAATCGTTTTAGAAGTAACGGGCCAATCATTATTATTTGAAACAAACATTATTTCAGCAGGATTACTAACTATATTTACAGTTTCTGGGAGAGGTAATCTACTTAATGCGTCCGCATTTTTATTATTTTTACCTTCGCGATACTCAATTGTATAATCATATCCTGCTAACATAAGCGACCATCTCAGCATTCTAGGTGATAATGTATCAGGTACCTTTTTAACAAGATCAAACAATCTAATTAAAGGTTTGTGATCTGTTATAATTTTAAACTGTTTACCAGTTAAATATTGGTGAAATTTAGTAACACCAAATATTACAGATAAAGCTTCTTTATCTATCATTGCATAATTTCTTTCAGTTTTATTTAAAGTTCTAGAAGCATAAGCTATGGGTTTCTCTTTACCCTCAATAATATGGCTTAATACAGAACCAATGCCATATTCTGAAGCATCACAGTTCAAAACAATATCTTTGTTAACATCATATAATTCTAAAACAGGTGATGTACATAATAATTCTTTAACTTTTTGAAATGCTTTATCATGCTTTTCTGACTATGTCCACTTAACATTATTATCTAATAATCTATGTAAAGGTTCTAAGACATCTGAAATATTCGGTAGGAAGTTTCTATAATAAGAAATTAAGCCTAAAAATGAACGCAACTGTGACACATTATTTGGAATAGGTGCATTCAAAATAGCATTAACTTTTTCTGGCATAGGTCTAATTCCTTCCTGAGAAATTTTATGTCCTAAATAGCAAACTTCCGAAACCATAAATTTTAATTTTTCCTTATTTAATCTTATACCATGCTCAGAAAAGTATTTCAGAACACTTTCAACTCTTTCAGAATGTTCTGATTCATTCCTAGCACTTATGATTACATCATCTAAAAATACACCAACATACTCATATTTTTTTAATATATTCTCTATTTTTCTCTGGAACATTCCAGGAGCACACTTTACGCCAAAAGCTAATCTTAACACATTAAATAATCCTTTATGAGTATTAATAGTTAAAATTTTACTACTTTCATCATCTACAGGTTGTTGTAAATAAGCATCTTTTAAATCAAAAACAGTAAAGAATTTTCCACCTGACAATTTAGAGAATAATTCTTCCATCCTAGGAAGAGGATAATTATCATTTTCTGTATTTGCATTTACTGTGGCTCTATAATCACCACAAATTCTAACAGTACCATTTGGTTTTGGAACAATTACTATAGGACTAGCCCAATCTGAATGATCAACAGGTTTCAAAATACCCTCTTTTGTTAATCGTTCCAATTCCAAATCAGTAGCTCTTCTCAAAGCAAACGGAACAGGTCGAGACTTAAGAAAAACTGGTTTTGCATCCCTTTTCAAATTTATTGAAACGGGAGGACCTTTTATTGTACCGATCCCGTCAGCAAAAACATTTGGAAAATTTCTAATTAAATCATCTTTCGAAATACTTTTAATCATATTTACATTAGGCCAAAATAATTTTGATGCTTTTAACCAAGTTTTTCCAATTAGACTCGGACCTTCTTCTTTAATAACTAACAATTTTAAATCAGGTATACAATATTCATCAACAAAAACATCTACCTTTAACTCACCTAATACAGTTAAAAAATCTTTAGTATAAGTTTGTAACTTAACTTTAGATTTAATTAAAGGTAGCTTACCTGAGAACAATTTTTCTGCCACATTTTTACTTACAATCGTATGCGCCGCCCCGGTGTCAATTTCAAATTTAACATTCACCCCATTTATTTTTACATTTTTTTGCCATGTTACGCTATTGGAGTTGTTGTCCACACAATTAAAACAATATTCCTCTTGAACAGTTTTAATTTTACTGTTTTTGTTCTGTTTATCATTTTTCATCATAAATTTTCGATTCCTACAACAAATTCTTAGGTGACCAAATTTGTGGCACAGATGGCACTCAGCATTCTTGAAAGGGCACATTTTAGGATTGTGGTGTTTCGCACATCTGAAACAAGGTTTCTCAGACGCGAATTTTTCTTCTTTGGGCTTAAATGGGTGAGAGAACTTTTCTGGTTTCGGTTTCTCCACTCTAGCGCGCACTTGGTCGACAGCTGTACTTTCGCCTATATGTAGTGATTTCACACCGGCTTCCGCAGATTCAAAAGATTCTGCGATCTCCACCGCAGTCTGGAAATTTAATTCCTTACAATCGAGCAGGTTTTGTTGTATCTTTTCATCTTGTATTCCGAATACAAGCTGGTCACGCAGGCGGTCATTTAAGGTGTTTCCGAAATTACAGAATTCAGACAATCTTCTAAGTTCTCTTACAAACTCAGCTATGCTTTCCCCTGTCTTTCTAAGACGTTTCTGAAATTTGAATCTTTCTACAATTTCACTTGGACAAGGAGAAAAATGTTCTTTAGCTTTTTTTAAAAGATCTTCATATTTTATCTCCTTTAACGTCTTCGGGACAATAATGTCTCTTAAAATCGTAAATGTTGTCGTACCAACAGAACTAAGCAAAATATTCTTTTTCATTTCTTCATTCTTTATATTATTCGCACAGAAATAAAAATCCATTTTCTCAACATAAATAGTCCAAGGAACCTTTGAGTCATATTCTTCTAGCCGACCCAGTGAAATAATTTCTTTTTCAACTGCCATTTTTTTTCCGGCGTCTACTTTTTTTTTTTTTTTTTACAATATTTTTCTTTACAAAATAATATGGGTAAATAATCCCATCCTCGTCGCCACTTTATAATATTGTGTGGGTTCGAATTACTTGTACTGTAATTCCACCAGGGAAACAACCTTTATAGTTCCATCATTTATTTACACTATCATACAATAGCCGCTCACGCAGCATCCGAAAAACAAAACATTCTTACATCTCCGATCTTATTTGGCCAACATGCATTGCCTCACAAAACAGATTACGGTATCGTTGCGCCATCTACATTTAGGAAGTGCTAGTATTCGAAGATATCACACAATACGATATATTTAATCAGTTTTAATGAAAAAAAAAGTCTAAATTCCACGTTAGTATTATCAAAAAATTCCAATGTGCCTTCAGATATTACAGAAGGTAATTATTGAGGTGGATCAATTTCTTGATAAATAATTCGGTAGGTAAAGGGTTAAGATGACTGGACTAATTTAGAAAAGGTACTACATCAAACTTTGTCTAACCTTGGTGACTCTCAAAACGAAACAATTCGTAAGATTTATCAGGTGCTGTAAAATTCATCAATGCTTCAAAACATTCTTCACAAGTGATTCAGACTTTCTGAACGAAACGTTGAATTCTAATTTTTCACCAACCTTCCTATTCTCCAGATACGGGTCCTTGAAACTTCTGGTTGTTTTCGAAATTGAAGGCGCCATTGAAAATATTCAATTTTGAGAGTTGAGATGATATCTGCTGAACGTGACGGCGGAGCTGAACACTATTCCAAAAGAAGCCTTCTTGAAGTATTTTCACAAATGGAAGGAACGGTGGGCTAGATGTGTGGAGGTGCAAGGGGCTCGCATTCAGAAAATTAGATCCCATTTTCATTACAGGTAATGGGTAATTTTTTTTCGGATAAACGTTGGCTACTTTTCTGATAGACCATGTATACTATTAAATGTTTTCCGGGATCTTCTTACTCGCACCATGTATAGCAGCATATTTTTCTGAGGCTGGACATTTTTTTCAGCAATAGTTTTTACAATTTAATTATTATATTTTACAAGATTATTATTTAACAATTCAAACGTTATAGTATTAATATACAACGCGACAACAAATGCATTTAATAATGACATTTGTTATAAACTGTGATTACTTCAATTGCAATACTTTAATGGTACTTAAATTTAATGGTAAAAAAATATATTTTTGAATCAAACAGTAGATAATTCCAAATCGAACATTTGTCACCCCCCCCCCCCCTACACACACAAAAAAAAAAAATCAAATATTTTATTAAACAAAGGTATTCTTTCATTGAAAATAACACGCTAAAAACTGTTTCAATCACATATAACATTAATTTACGACAAAACCTGGAAATAACTCTTTAAAAATAAATAATAGCTATATCACACTAATAATTAAACAAAATAGTCTGTTCATCATTTTTTTAGCACACGTGTACCGGATATTCTTGATTGATTTCTGATATCTTTATTGCAAAAGATTCAAGATAAGAAAAAGATGTAAAATTTAATCACTTTATGATAGAAGAATATGAAATAATGTCAGATTAGAAAAAAAAGTTCATTGAACACAAGTCGGAATTTTCATACTACTTTGTTCTCGTATAATAATCCTTATTCGTATCAAATGATGCGCAAAAATTGATGATTCAAGCCTGGTTTTAAGCTTGTTAAGTCTGTTGGTATCTTGCAGAAATTCTAATGCGTCTTTCGGAAGGTAAAATCCAAGCTTAGTAAGTTATATGTTTTTATAAAGTTTTGAGAATAGTTCTTAATATGTTTCAACAATATTTTTTGTATCGTAACATTTGTTATTAATTTTAATTGTAACAATAAGAATAAATATAATTTTACTGCGAGTTCATTTAGGAAAGTTCGCATGTAGAAAAAAAATGAATATAATAAAAATTGATATTTTTTTTACAAAATTTAAAATGTTATATTTCCTTTTTTTTTAGGTTGGATGTTATTAAATCTAAATGAGTCAAATTGCTAATGAAATACATATTCTAGGTGTTTTTTTGTCTGTTGAAAGCTATTTTCTTTTCCCTTTTGTGATATAAAAACAATACAATGCAATATAGAGCAGTCCATCCAAGTCGTAAAATGAACCATAAACCTTATCGTTTAAACCTGCCCATATTATGTTAGTTAAATGTATATTTATATAGTTATAATAAAATAGTTAAACATCTTCAATAAACAATGCAATACACAAAGTTTTTCCAGCTTCAATTTTAATCTTATGCAACTTCTATTTTATAACTAAAGGAATGTGCTTGAAACTGTTGTGAATGCTCGCTGTAGCGCAGAACATGTAAATTTAGTGATAAGGAAATGTTTGGAATAGTGCAGATCCTTGCTTAAAAATGTGCACCCACTCAAGTGTAATTTAAGCAATCCAGACATTTATTAAAACGGTATAAACAATAGACCCCTTGCACTGACGTCACAGCAACGGCTGATCCTGTAATCTGGCGCACATCTGGAGCCAAAACAAAATGTCACAACTCCCCGTTTGCCATTTAAAGAACGTATGGTCTTTTTGTTTAATTTTGATTTTTCTTATTCTTGCATTATTTTTTCAATGAAGCGCAAATTACCACGTTTACAAATGTGAAAGCACCACATTTACCTTATGTTTGGACGCCAGATGAAACATGTGACGTCAAGTGCAAGGGGTATATAGCGTTGACTCTGGACTCTGGCTTCTTGGAGAAAAAACACGTGGCGGCATCAAGTCGTCTTTGCTGCTCACAATCCTCTAATTATCAGTGAGACGGGAAATTTTCTTTATATGACGTTCGGAATCTCTTCGGGGATTTTATACAGCTCCCGACATTTTTGAGGCTCATTTCCTAGACCTGGACAAAGTTTTTCTCACCTAAGGAAAACAAAAGCATTTATGTTAAAAGATTGAATAATATAAACTAAGACAGACTTCAATATATTTTTAAAAAATAAATAAAATTTATATACAAAAAAATAAAACACTAAAAAAGCATTTAAAAATACAAGAGTAAACGTTTCGCCAAGCTACACGCAAGGCCTCATCAGTACAAATAATCATTCATTGCATAACAAACATTGGAACAAATGAAGACAGTTACAGTTAATTATTATTTTTTTAGAAAAAGATATTATTCATTCGGGACAGTACGAGCATCATTCAGAGTTGGCGATCGTGAACAAGTGAATCAACCTTCGAGCAGTAATCTGCCGTGATAACTGCTACAACCTGATTTTAAGATATTGGGGTTCGCAAACTGCGGGATGTGTTTCGTTTGAACGCAATGTTGGACAATTTTAGAATTTAAATTACCGCTTTTTAGAGCACTGATATGTTCGAATTTCTAAAGATCTATCTGTTTCACCATTGTATACAATATCACAATCTCCACAGGGAACCACACTACAGGTATTTTAGTGTTTTATTTTTTGTATATAAAGTTTATTTATTTTTTTAAAAAGTATTGCATTAGTTTATATTATTCAACGTTTTAATAGTTTTATAAATACAGACGTCAAATGTATGTGTATTGCAAAAAGCATTCTGGACCGATTTAAGGACCAACAGGGATCAACTTTTCGCGAAATGTCCGCACAAAAGTCAATACAATAGCAAACGGCAATGTCCTACAAATTTTTTCTGTAGTTCCAAAAAAGTCTGGGCTAGCCGAGATTTTTCATCCAACATCGAACATTTCAACGATTCAGAGATAAACGATTGATACGAATAGGCGATAAATATTAACGGCTGGTACTAATAGGACTGGTTTTTCTGCTTTTCCTCCAACTTCTTCAAAGACAATTGTAACCTTTTTCTCTCTTTGAACGCGAAAAAGTTGGGGTTAAATCGGCTGAAAAGTTTGTCTCGCGTAAAGTTCGTGAATCTGATAACAGCTTTCGGGGTATCCATAAATGATGTCAAGCTTGGAGGGGGCGAGGGGGGTTCGTGAAATTGTGACAGTTTCTGAAAAGAAGATGGGAGAGGGCAAGAAGAAATTTGACATCATACATTTTGGTTCAAATAAAAATCATTAAAAATCAGCAAATTAAATTTTGAAGTTATTTTGAAATTAAAGTATTTTGTGTTTTTAAAGTAAAGATAAGATTTAAAGCCAAATACATTAAATTCCATTTGAAATTAAAAAATTCTACTATTTTTTCCTAGTCTTTCATACTAGTACTTTAATGTTATTGTATACAAAACTACATACATATCAAGCGTTCAAAGACAGTGCTGGAATCTGTCGTAAATTAACATAGCTGCGCTAACTGGAGGCCGGGGGTGATAATGAATATGCGAGTTTTTAGTATAACGTTATATATGCGCAGCTATCTATTATCTGCGTACCTCTTGCGCATATTTTCTGAATTTTACTCACTTACGACAGACTAATCAAGTCTACCAGATGTATTGCAAAATATTTTTGTTACAGTTTGTTTTGATAAAATTATGTACATTAAAAAAATAGTCACAATATTATTTTAATTTCGGGAGAAAAAGCACTAATGCTATGAAAATTATTGTCTTTTAGACTAAAAGTAAAATAACAATGCGACTTTTTTTAAAATACACATATTTTTAATTGAAAAAAAAATCTGTAACAAAAATATCCTGTCACAATAAATCTGGAAAACAGGATTCATCTATATTTCATGACAGAATAGCTTGAAATTTAGGATTGAATTTTTAATATAAATTCTATAGTCTGTTAAGAAGAAATATAAAGAGAGAGAGAGAGCCTAATCTACGTTTTTAGGAAAATTATTGCCTAGAATCGCAAAATATTTAAACAAATAAATGAACAGTATTTCTTTGTTTGATAAAACAATTTTTAATAGATGCATTAAAAATTAAAGTTATTCCGAATATATAATGAAATTAGTTTTAAATTAAAAGAGTGAAATGTTTGCAAGTTAAATAATAAAAGTGCGATACGATCAAGAAAGCATTGGATTATTATCGTCTTCAATAGGTAAATGAAAAAAAAGGGGCTAAAATTGAATATTTTATTCAGTATTAAATTCTATACATATTCTTAACATTGATAAACGTTGTATTCATAGGAAATACAACGGCGTATACCATTTTGTATAACTTAGCTCATCAAGAATTTAGTAAAATATGAGACTACTACGAAAGTCTGTCTTTATATATTAACTATTTACTAATTGTTATAAGTCAGCTTTCATTACTTTAAAAAATCGATATTTTAAATTAAATCGAACATATTTAAATCAGCGACATTTGTATTGCAGAATTAAGGAATATTTCATGTTACTATATTTTATTTTAATGTTTAATTGTATTAAACTTATCTATTCTACATTTATTTGCAATATTTCAAACCTAAAATTTATTCTACGTAACAAATTAAAGTAACATTTTGTAGAAACATAAAAGTTCCGTTGCCATTCACACAAAAGAAACTGCAATCTGTTCAATAATTATCTTGTACTTCACCCCTCCTGATAGGTGGCGTATGACCTTGATTGATGTGACCCCGCCTTTAATCTTGCGAACACCCCTCCCATTCATTATAAGATGCTTTACTACAGCTTTGGTTGTAATGGATTTTGTTTTTGTTGTTAACTTTAATCTTATTTCACACAAAATAAGTACGTGAATCATTTTCATCGTTATGCTTATAAATGTCATTAAAACACATAATTAAAGCTTAAAATTAAAACTTGAAATATAATCTATAACGTAGAATACTTTATTTCTGAAATGCGAGTATATCTTTATCTAATATACCGTTACATGTGACAACCCACACACACTTGGGTATGGTGATATTGCGGGATATGGTGAAGTATGACATTTTGTGACAACAGAGGGTGAGGGATGCCAAAAATACTGAAAAAAAGTGTGACATCATTTATGGACAGCCCCTAAGCAGAGGGTATACGCTCAAGGCAAAGTGTATAGCCTAGATTCTGTACTGTATAAGCTTTCTTGAGAAATAGAGAGTATACGGAACTCCTTTAAAAAATCCAGAGGTTATATGACGTATACCCCCTACACCCTCCACTAAATCCCTCGTCAAATACCAAAAATATCATTCCCTGTATGAAACAGCTGCCACATCAAACCTGGAAGCTTTCAATTCACTCCTTACTTTAAAGTCGAATGATTAGGCAAGTTTCAAGAATGTAGCAGTTTCTAAATCGGGGTGTTCTTCAACCAATGTGACAATTTAAAAACATTTCTCTTCATTTCCCAGGTTAGTCTAGATTCTGGCTTATTTGCATGTCACAGAAAGAGATTTGTAACTATGATGTGCCGCACAGTAATTCACTTATAATGTTTTTCCTCAAATATCAGCCCCGCTGTGTATGTATGATTTCTAATGTATCAGTTTGGAATCATAGTAAGATACTGTAGCTACTATCTTTCAAAGCAGTATTCAAATCAAGCATCCCGAGACCTATGGAAGAGGTGTCTGCAAGATTAGAGGCGGATCAAGGTCTACGCTTACTAGCGGCAGGGGCGCACAACAAGAAGATTATTAAGTAGATTGCAGTTTCTTTTGTGTGAATGGCAACGCAACTTTTATGTTTCTATAAAATGTTACTTTAATATGTAGCGAGAATAAATTTTAGGTTTGAAATATTGTAAATGAATATAGAATAGATAAGTTTAACGCAATTAAACATTAAAATAAAATATACTAAGATGAAATATTCTTTAATTATGCAACACAAATATCGCTGATTTAAATATGCTCGATTTTAATTATGTTTTTAATGTAATGAAAGATGACTTATTAAATTTAGTACAGAGTTAATATATAAAGGTAGAATTTTGTAGTAGTGTCACATTTTACTAAATTCTTGATGAGCTAAGTTATACAAAATGGTATACACCGTTACATTTCCTATAATGTTTATCAATGTTTAGAATATGTATAGAATTTAATACTAAATAAAATATTCAAATTTAGCTCATTTTTTTTTCATTTACCGACTGCAGATGATAGAAATTCAATGTGTTCTTGGTCGTATCGACTTTTATTATTTAACTTGCAAACAATTTCATTCTTCTATTTTAAAACCTTTTCATTATACCTATATTCGGAATGACTTTAATTTTAAATGTATGCATTAAATGTTGTTTTGTTAAAGGAAGAAATAGTGTTAATTTATGTGTTTAAATTTTGCAATTCTAGACAATAATTTTCCTAAAATAGTAAATTAGACTCTTTCTCTCTCTCTCTTTTTTTTTAAACAGGCAAAGCTATTTCTAGAATTTATATTAATAATTCAATCATAAATTTCAAGCTATTCTCTTAATCATGACAGATTAATCAAGTCTACCAGATTTATTGCAAAATGTTTGTTACAGATTTTTTGATTAAAAATATGTGTATTTAAAAAAAGTCGCATTGTCATTTTAATTTTAGGATAAAAGTCAATATTTTTCGTAGCATTATATGGTACTTATTAGTACTAATTAGTACTTTTTCTCCCGAAATTAAAATGATAGTGTGACTATTTTTTTAACTGTACGTGATTTTATCAAAACAAACTGTAACAAAATTATTTTGCAATAAATCTGGTAGACTTGATTAATCTGTCATGATTGAGTAAAAATTCAGAAAATATACGCAAGAGATGCGGAGATAATAGACATCTGCAGATATATGACGTCATACTGAAAACCCGCGCATTCATTAGCGCCCCTGCCACCAGCTGGCGCAACTATGTTAATTTACGACAGATTCCAGCATTGTCTTGGAACGCTTGATATGTATGCAGTTTTGCTATCTTTCGGCTTTTTGTTCCTATTGCTATAGTTTAATCAACGAAATTATATAAAATTTCAGGTAATAGAAATAAAAATTACTTGAAAATATAACGAATGATTTGTATAAATCAAGAAGAAAATGAGATTTTCGCAATTCCGAAGTGTTCTTATACAATACTGTTTTTGTTACCGAAGCATGTATATTTATCTTGCATAAAATATTTTATTGACTTGTGAACAGAATTTTTTTACTCTTGCATCAATTTAATTATGAAGCTGAAAACATTGAGACAAGGCATATGGGACATTAAGAATAATGCTTGCATAATTTTGTTACGAAGCTGAATTGTTTTCTTTCTGTCTAAGCAAACATAAAAAACGAATGTAGAAAAATGCATTAAAATTAAAAAATATTAGGAGCTTGTGTTTAAGCACTTATTATAATTTTAAATTAAAATGGTTCGAATTCAAAAAATTTTATGTTTTTTCAGAAATGTTAAAAAAATATATATTTAATTTATTTATTTATTAATTTATTTTTGAAGGTGATATCATTCAGAAGTTATTCTTTCTACCTTCAAAAAATATATTATGTTACTGCTGTTGAAATTTCTCAGTTTTATTCTTCCAATATATGTAACAGTTCATTTTTTCTCAAAATAAGATTGTTAGAGTGGCTAATTAGGTGTGCTCGTAATTATGTCCGTTTGTCCATCTGTAGGTCCGTCCGTCCGCATATAATAGCAAAGCAAAAAATACCCAACCAAATAATTAAAATTTAATATTACATAATTTTGTCGAGTCATTTAAAATTTTATGAAAATCGGATGCATAGATTAATTACAGGGACAATAAAAAGTATTCCATTACATTACGGTTAATGGGGAAAAATCTTTCACATGCATTTTAATAGTGTTACATTCACTGGAACATAATAAAATTGATATGCATCTATAAAACACATATTATAATATACATTTTGCATAATCTGTGGTGCAAAGAACATTTGTTATTAATTTACAAGGGCACACAAATGTATTCCATTACATAATGGTATAGTGAAAACATTGTTTGGTGTGCATTTTAATTGTAATTTACTATTTATAATTTTATGAGATTGATATATGAGAATGATATTTTTAAAATTTCGTTATCGTACGGACGCACCTCGTTTGCTACGCTTCACGTGCAATTTCCAACTTGTTTTTAATTGATTAAGCATTTAACTCGTTTCACCACTTTTCATAATTTATGAAACAAACACTTAATACAACGAGATATATCTATGTAACAAAAATTATCCGATCTTTGTGAATTACCATATAAGTCATATGTGATAGCGCCTGTCATTTAATGATACAGATAATTTTTTCTACTACCCTTTAGCGTGATGCATTGCTATAAATATTGTCATTATCATTGTTAGAAATAAAGGCTATTGGACTGGATGTTCCATCAAATTTATCATATTATCACACATAAATGTTCTTTGCTAAAGGAAGTTTAGAAATAGATGATATAATTCAATAGAAGTATAAAAAGCTGGATTCTTAAATTACTACTAGGGTCTTTATTTAAATATAAAAAGGAATTCTAATAATATTTTAAAAATAATAATAATTTATGTTATTATGCATTTTAGATTCATCTGTTACGAATGCATTGCTAATTTAACTGTTTCTTTAAATCCATCGAAAATTATGCAAAAAATTAATCAAATCCTTCAATTTTTTAAAATTATTTTATGCATTATCATAAAACTTTCTGCAGATTTTGGTGTTATATCTTCTTGGTACTACTTGGTTTTCCCGTCGACCAATTTTGCCAAATTATACAAGCCACCAAAATATTAGCCAAATTATACAAATCACCAAACTATTAGCAAAATTATACATACTAGTACACCGAACCCGGGGTTCCCGGGTCACAAAGTAAAGGTGAAAAACATTTTTAAAAGTTAAAATTGGAAAGTCTAATAAATTTTTTCTGCGTAATAGGCTTTTTAAACTGCCAACTAATTCCAAAAAGCAATTTTATATGAAACATATTATTTTTTAATCATATACAGCTTTGAAAATTATCGGTACTTCCGTATTAGCAGGGCCGCAGCTAAGGGGGCGCTATGGGCGGCTCAGTCCCCCCCTAAAATATTTTGAGCCCCCCCCTCCCCCGAAAAAGATTCCAAGGTCACTCAATGAATTTCTGTTCCGAAAATTCAAATGAAATATTGTTTAGAAATCTAATTTAGTTTTAAAACCTTTTCACAGTTTTGCAGAGTTACTAAATTGTATCTAAAATAAGTGTTTCAACACTCCCTCATCCTATTTGTACATATGAAGCTAACATGATGGGCTATTTTGCATCAGTTATACACTCAAAACTTTCATCATCATATACTTTTCTAAGCATAAAATGAAGTAATTTTAACAGTTTAATAAGAAATAGAGTACCTACAATGTGAATATGCACTAATTTATCTTTCTGCGTCAGATAGAGAGAAAAAAAAACTATGAGCCCCCCCCTACATTCTCCCGAGCCCTCCCTATTGTTCACTACGGCCCTGTGTATTAGACGCACGATAGCAGTTATTAGCCAAAGATTTCGCGAAAGAATAAAATTGCATTCTCAGTTTTTAAAAACAACTAAGAAAATATGACACCCAGATATTCTTTAAAATACATTTTTGTAAAGGTTAATTGATGTATCTTTTGTAAAGTAAGTTTACAACGAACTGAAAGTCACTAAATTCATAGATAAAAAAAGAAATAAAACCAACAACATTCACCGGGTTTTATAGCCGACGATATATTGACATAACAGGTTTTTAATTACTATTTTTTTCAGTTGCTATGAAAGAATGACAACTAAAATATACAGTGATCTGTTATTTTCCACGGAGAAAAGAGATAGATGGAGGTGCAGTATGCGAATAAAACGGTTTGATGGGCGCTATTCTTCCAATTTAAGTCTCTCATTCGGCCCAAACAAAACAATCACATGGAACAGAGACCGAATTTTTTAACATCATTTTTTCTCTAAATGAAAAAGATCTGAATATATTTTAGCATTATAAAATAGCATTTCATTGTATTATGAATTAAATTTGCATCGCTAAAAGTTTTTTCTCTTTTGTGAAAGCACGCCGTTGTGTTTGATGCAATGCTGCGAATTTTAGGGTTACACTTTTGGCGTCACCTTCAGCCCCTTAACTGCATCTCTATTTTTTTTTCTTTTTTACTCTATGGCTATTTTTCCTCTCTTTCCCACATAAATGCGATACTCAAGTTGCCACCATTAGAGAAATTGAACCAAAAACTACAAAAAAATTAATATCTCAAAAACAAATTGAGATACAGTTTTCTAACAAACGGCATTTAAAAGTGCATTTTTTTCTCTAAACGATGGTATAAAGATTGAAAACGTGCAATGTCTAGAAGTTTAAAAATTTACAATAGCGAAAATTGCAAAACCGAAATTTCATCGGAAAGTGTTGCCATTCAAAACATGACGTATGCGTTACGCACAGATACGTTTGGCCTTTATTATATAGACTGACATAATTTTTATTTTAAAAAACAAAAAAAAAAACTAATAATTAGTAGAATAATTAATAAAAATACAAATAAAAAGTCAAAATAAAAATCATTTAATGACATTTTAAACACGCGTATCATATTTAATGTCATTGAATGTGACATACACGATCACTCATTTTTGGCATTTAATCTTATAGTTTGGCGATAGTTTTTGGTCGACGGGATAACCAAGTATTACCGTCTTCTTAAACAAATTTTGTTTGACACACAAGAATTATTTATTAATTTCTTCATAACAGGGTTGTTTATGAGACAACAAGAGAAGTATTTAAATTTATAGCTCTAAATATTTAAATGTGGGTTTGTAACCATGTGTGTGCATTTCTGAATTTTTATTGCCACCGGCAATTTAAATCCATAGAGAATTTACTCCTAATATCGATATATGTCTCTTTCCACTCAGAAGTATTTTTAAAAAGAGGATTTTTTAGGTGCGTTCGTAATAATGTAGCACCTATAGTTGTCGTTCAGTCCGTCCGACCGCATATAACAACGCAAAAACTACCCAACCGAAACGTTTGAAATTTAAAATATATAATTATACATAATTTTGTCGAGCCATTTCAAGTTTTATCAAAATCGGATGCATAGTTCAATTACAGGGACGATCAAAAGTATTCCGTTAGATTACGCTCAATGGGAAAAAAATGTTTCAAATGCATTTTAATGGTGTTACACTCATTCGAACATAATAAAAATGATATACATCTATGAAGTACATGTTATAATACACGTTTTGCATAATCTTTGGTGCAAAGAACATTTGTTATTAATTTACAAGGTCACACAAAAGCATTACATAATGACATAGGGAGAACATTGTTTGGTGCGCATTTTAATTGTAATTAACTATATTTACAAATTTTATGAGATTGATATATGAGAATGATATTTTTAAAACTTCGTTATCATACGAACGCACCTCCTTTGCTACGCTTCACGTGCAATTTAAGACTTGTTTTTAAGTTACAATGATTAATTGTTATTGATTGTTAAGTCATTAATCCTTTTTGGACGAGCGTCTGTAAACTACGTCTAAATTTCTAATCCTAAAAATTCTATATATTATTTTTAATTTCACTTTCCAAAAACATATTACAAGAATTCGTCAATATGGCACGGCAAAGTTTACGACTGATATATTCTGCTAGAAAAAGATAAAGCAATATAGATCCTATATGGAAGGCTTGCACCACCCGTCCTGGAAATATTACCATTTATCATTGTCGCAGAGCTATTTCTGGCAGTTTCTGATACTTTCATGGAAAGATGAATGAGAGGTAAAATTAACTCATGGAATATTATTTAAATACTAAACATAATGCACAATAATTTATAATACTGTGTGTACAGCAGTTTAGTACACAGTTCATGTCCCTATAAGCGAAGACATTCGCAAACTAATGCTAGTCTTATAAGGTAGTTATTTCCTAATAACTCGTTTGCATTTCGACATTTTAAAATTATTTTTTTGTATTGGATATCTGGAGTCCCTCTCTATATCGCTTCCTTTTTTAATTTTTCAATTTCGGATGCAGATATTTTTTAAAAAGTTAATTTCACTTTCAAAACAGGTTCCAAAAATGAAAGTGTTATTCTAAAGAATATCTATAAACCAAAATTGAAAAGATATAAAGGAGGTGATGTAGAGAGGGCCTTCAGCTATCCAATGCAAAACTCATCATTTAAAAGTGTCGAAATTCAAACGAGTTATTAGAAAATGATCTTTCCATAGGAATAACATTAACTCGCGAGTTTCTTCACTTGCAGAGATAGGAACTTTAATATTTTAAACTCAATTATTCAGAAAACTTCGGCGATAGTAGTACAATTTTAAATGAAGAGAAATTTCACCAGTATCTATGGTTAAACTGAAAATTACTTGCTAAACTGAAAAACATGAAAAAAGTAGCGGTTTTCGGAGCCGCTAACAGCAATTAAGTATTGAAAAAAGCACACAACCAGAAGCAGGACTACCATTTTTCAGCACTTTATTATATAATTAAATATTTGCGTGTACGTTTGTAGGCGTATGTGTGAATTCTTATTACCATTAAAATGTCATATCCAATATAGAACAAAATCTTCAAAAAATTGTAATTTAAGAAATTACCCCAACCATTTGAAAAATGTTTCACTCGATACATTCATCTATCATTTTAAGCTAAATACCAGTTGTTTTATTGTGTATTATCCGTGCCACTGCTATAAATGACTTTATACATGCTGCAATTTGAAGGTACGGTTCGTTTAAGTTATATCACTCTATTGTCGCCAAGCATAAAAGTTGGCGACGAAAGAAACATTTCAAACTATTTAACATTGTTGGTGCAAAAGTAATCATTATTAAAATACAGCTTTGGCATATACTGTTATACTTGTAAGACTTTGGCATATATTGTTTGATTTTACAGAGCAGAATTTTGGTGATGGAGGTTTTAAACCAAAATCGATCGCAGCACATGCATCTGTGAATGGGTCCATCAGACATCGAATCAAAAAAGTTTTTTCCCAGTTTTTCCCAAGCCGATTGCTTTTTAGTTTTCTTTTTAGGTGGTGGAAAATCAAGAGTAATAGCTATAACATTTTCCGGCTTGTTAGAATCACTATTGGCACTCAAATTTTCCTGGTTAGAACCGACCGATAGTAAAACGCCATGGCTAGTGGATTGGTCGCCCTGGCGACATGATGTTTTACAATTAATCGGTTCGGCATTAAATTGCTTCCTTTTTCGTGATCGCCTTTCAACACGTAATTGGTTTTCAGCGGCTCAATAATCTTTTGATTTTATCATTTTCTGCATTGAAAGACGTTTTTGCGCCAAACCAAATACAGTATTACTCAGTTATCCCGTCGACCAATTTCGCCAAATGATACGAATCGCCAAACTAATAAGCAACTTATACATGTTGACTGTGTTTAATATCATTGAATGCGATATTCACGTTCATTCATTTCTTTGGCTTCGGCTTTTTCCGTATCTGTTAATTTCCGTCTACCCATTTTTAAATTTGTTAGTTTTCTCCTTTATTACAATGATTTTAACCATTTTAATTTACTATTCAAATAAAAATTCTTCTAAAAGTAAAGAATTTAATTTAAATTCAAATAAAAATTCTTCTAAAAATAAAGAATTTAATTTAAATTCAAAAGTGGTAACATCATTCAAAAGTGGTAACATCATTCAAAAGTGGTAACATCATCGGGTCCATTCTCCCGAAAACAACAACCATTTTTCAAATGGTTAAAAAAAAACTTAATTTATTTTCTTCCTTTTTTCTATTGAAATGTAAGTTTTCTTTATTATAAAAACCATAATCAGTCTTTTTTTCAGACAGTAAAATAAATCGATACTTACACTAAATGCTAGAAATCACAGAAGTATATTTCAACTACCTCACAACATTTCTAAGTATCCGCCCCCTCCTTTCCATTGTATGATTTTCCAAAAAAATATTACCCAGCGAGAGACCAGCTAGAGTGATTAATACATGATTAAAAAGCATGTCGAAAGGATAAAATCCATATTTTTGTTATTGTTTTGCAATGTAAGTACCACCATGCATATACCTCTACATCATACGAAAAAAGAAAAAAAAATGAGACTTTTTTGCAGTCTTGGCGGAAAATTTTGCGTCTCGGTTCAGTGCACTTGTAATGAGATTTTTATGTATGAGCTTTTATTGGAAAGATTCATACATGCCTCCCCGTAAAAGGTGAAACTGTTTTATGGTTGACGGAAAACGGAACTTGGGAATAGAAAAATCTTGTTTGGAGAATGAGTTGAGAAAGTAAAAAAAATATCGAACGGCATTAATAACTCCTGCTTTAAAAATTGAGGAGAAAGAAATCGTTCTTTATTTTCCTTCTATTAAGTTTAAAGTTTTTTTTTTTAATTTGGCGTCATTTGAATGCAAATAAATTCGGAAGAACTATTGAGAAATATTTATTTATATAAGGGATTTTCCAAATAAAATAAAACTTTCACGAAAATTCCAAAATAATAATTCTAAAAATAAAGTTATTTATCCTCTTCAGATCTGAAGCTAAAATAATAATATAAATTATTCAATATAGTAATACAAACACTTATTCGCTATTTGGAAAATAGTTTTTGTTCTCGGTAGAGAATTGGGAAATCTGAAGTATATTTGAATGATTTTATTGGTTGAATTCCGCAACTTATTTCATTTTATTCATATTCTGATTGGTCAAAGTTAATGTCCAAAAATGGAATACTCGTGTTTTTCATTTTATTCGTTTTCTGATTGGTCACTGTTTAATATCCAAAAATGGAATACTTCTGTTGCCACGATGACAAATAAAGGAATAAAATCTTTTAAAAAATAATAATTTCAAAACGAATTGTAATAAAGATTTCAAAAAATTAAATTTTAAAGTGCATTTTTTTTTCTCTACACAACAGTGTAAAAATTAAAAATATGTGATTTTTAGAAGATTAAAAATTTGCAGTTCCGAAAATTTAAAAACTTAAATTTCATTTCAAATTTGTTTATTACAGGTCAAGGAGTATTTATGTTTAATCCATGTCGTACGTAAGAGGAGGCGTTCAGAAGTCAGACTGATTAACCCCATCAAATAAAATTGCACACTTTAAACAGTTAAAACTGTATATCTATAAACTACTATTTTTTTTTTTTTTTTTTTATCAATGGTCTAGGAATATTAAGTTTTAATGGATGGCGTACGTAATATATGACTCGCTATGATCATCCTAAAAATGATGCTTATTATTATTATTAATTTAAATATAGAATTTATTTATATGTCTTTAAAATTTTAGTCTTTGAAAATATCGTTTTCCAAATAGCTTTTGTAATTTGTTAAATTAAATATTTTTTTTCTCTTTTTTTTTAGTTAACTGCAACTTGCATACTTTATAACCTGGATTATTCATTTTGACTTTTTTCCAAACAAAACGACATCGAGTTCAATGGGTGAAAATCTAGGATTAGATCTCAATTCGCATACTGAAACGCAATCTGTCTGACAAGTCATATTTTGGTAGAAAACACCAAAAAAAAAAACAATTTTAGCGGTTGACTCATAGGTTTAGCATTATGTTTTCCTGCTCCCAATCCTTTATGTTTTCATACTTTCGGGTGCAGGAAAGCGGAATGGTAAACCTATGAGTTAACCGCTATTTTTAGGTGCTTTCCACCAAGATATAACTTAACAGAGCGATTGCGTAGAACAAATCCTAGATTTTTATCCGTGAACTCGATGAGGTGATTGTCTGTGCTGCCATTTTCCGGTCTATAGAACACAGCCTATATTAGAACGGTTTAATTTTTGTCGGCCGATTATCTACACAAGTGATATAGGCTCAGGGGAGAGTGCCCTTCGTGGGGGGGGGGGTCTTTCTAAGAGAACCTAACCCGTATTTATGCAAGGTTCGAAGAAAACCACGAACGATTAGGCCGACAGCCACGATTGGGTTCAAATCCAGCACCAGTCGTCTACCAGTTGAGAGGTCAGAACCTCTTGGCCACTGGTGGGGCGCCTATATTGGAACATAGGCAAACACCATCATTTTGATACCATTACTTTTGAAATCGGTTCGGTGGTCCCAGATATAGCTTCCCCGACAAATAAAACAGAAAGAAATAAACTTTACTTCTTTATATTATTAGTATAGAATGAGCAACATTTAATTACCATCAGGATCTAAGTTTATAGTGCAGTTTTAAATTATATTGGCAAAGAAACACAAAGAAACAAACTTTACTTCTTTATATTATTAGCATAGACTGGGTAACATCTATATTATAAAGGCCAAACGTATCTGTGCGTAATGCATACGTCATTTTGTGAATGGCAACATTTTCCCATGCAATTTCGGTTTTGCAATTTTCGCTACTGAAAATTTTACGCTTCTAAACATCGCACATTTTTAACTTTCACACCATCACATAAAAAAAATGTACTTTTAAATGCAATTTGTTTGAAATCTGTATCTCAATTTGTTTTTGAGATAATAATTTTTTTTATAGTTTTTAGTACCAATTTTGTAATTGTGGCAACAGAATCACCTCATTTTCTTTTAAAATTAAAAAAAAAAAAAGAAATTAAGATGCGTATATTTTGTCAAAAATGTAGTCTGTTATATAATTTGGTGATTTCGGTTTCAATTAATTTTTATTCATCAATTAAATGGACTTCAAGTTTTAAATTAAAGTGATTTTAAAATGATAAAACTAAAATACCATATTTTTAAACGTGGTGACTACGGATATGAGAAATGCGTAACGTAAATTTTGAGAAGATGAAAATGATGATTGATGGGTTTTAATTTTGCGTGAAATTCTATGATCGTGTCAATTTGGAATATTTTTTTTTTCATTCGCATTTATGCCAAACGTAAGAGCTTCAATTGATAACTTCATCATAATAACTGATCTTTATTATATTTTGCTATTACATATATGCGATTAAAGTTTAATTAAAAAAATTTGGACAACTGAGATTTATAGTATTTTGTTAATCTTAGCTTAAAATAATATTTGTTTGAGAGTTAGACAGATCAATATAAGATGTATTTTATAATATTTTTTTGAAATTTAGACTGATCAATATACGATGCATTTTTTACTGTAACTAATTTTGTAGATTTATCATAAATCAATGAAACAGTTCCTTCTTAAAAAATTTCTTTCGTCGAATTTCGGCGGGTTCCATCTTGTTTAATTAACGTCAGAGGATCTAAGTTTATAATGTAGTTAGAAATTATACTAACAAAGAAACAAACTTTACTTCTTTATATTATTAGTATAGGCTAAGTAACATTTAATTAACGCCAGAATCTAAGTTTATAGTGCAGTCTGAAATTATATTGACGATTAAAAATGTAAAGTGGGACATATCAAAAGGATTGGCTGTCCCTGGATTTTGTATCGGATTTATGTTTAAAAATAACAGGTAGCAATTGGCTGTTTAACCGCTTCCCAATTTTGCCCGTACGTCGTACGGACAACGTGTTTTTGACAATCATGATTTGTCCGTACCACGTATGAGTATCCATACTCCAGTCATAGTTTATTATTTTCACCAGTAAATTTTTATTATAAATTTTGCATTGTTTAATTCGAGCATTTTTATGAAAAGTAGTCAAAATTTTCTGTTTTGAAAAACTGGTAAAAGGTTAAAATTTCTGTAAAAAACAGGAAAAATTATACATTATTTGAAAGTTTTTTTCAAAAATATCGATCACTTAAGAGGTTAACAGACTCAATAATTATTAGATCTAAAATTTTATGTAAGTACCATCCAGATTATATCTAACGAGATTTTACTAGATTTTGCAAAGACATTACCCTCATAGATACATGGTCACGGTGACGTCACAATGACGTCACTGTGAGACACTTTGGTCACATCACATCTGTGACCAAAATGCCACCACTCAGTGACGTCACATTGTGGTTGAGATGTGACTTTTTAAAATATCTTTAGAAAATTATAAAAATTCTTTAAAGCATGTTATTTACTTTAAAAAACATGTTTCTGGCAATTTAAATATCGTTGATTTTGTCACAATTCCGTCACAATGTCAATGTCAAAGTAGTTACAAATGACACATTTTTCACAAATTTGTCTCATTGTGACCACTTTTTGAAGTGGTCACAAAAGAGCTCTAAAACGGCCATAATGACTTCACATTTTAGTCACTATGACTTCACATCGACGTCACGTAACGTCACATCGACGATCGATGGTCACAAAGTCACAATGTGACTTCACAACGACATCGCAATGACGTCACCATACGCCTTACGGGTATGTTGAAACGCTTTATGAAGTATTTCGTGAGATCTTCAAATGGCAATAGCGATTTATAGAAATATACTAAAACCATCGAAGTTCCCCATTACGCACCAGTTTCTACTATTTTTTCAATATCAATAATGGCTGAGATTTCGAATTTATATTTTAAATTTGTTCAATCGTGATAAAAATTGAAATTTTGCCCCCATATTAACACTTTATGCAATGCACTTTTTTTTCCATCGGATGGATTATTTTGACAGCGGCATATCAACCTCACGCATCAGTCATGAACAGAGTTCTCGCTGGTTTTTGACCAACATTAGCGATTTGGCGAAAAAGAAATAAAAAACATTAGCCAAATGAAAAAAATATTAGCAAAATATTTTCGAAATAAAACACTAAAAAATTTAACTTCAACCCCTTATTGTATCCGTTTTTTCAATGTGTTCTAAAATAGCATAGTTCTTTGTCATTGCTTAGAAAAAAGGAATTCAAGGATACGCTACAAAACTATTAAAAATAAGTACATTCTAAGTATCTTACTAAATGTGTAAGTATTTCAAAATTTCTTTTAGCGGTAAATTGCTATTAGATTTTGACTATAACCGATAAAAAAATTGATAATTGGTCAATGATGCATACGACTAATAAAGAGTGCGGTAAACGGCAAAACCCTGCATTTCAGCAAAACTTTTCTTTATTTGGCGATTGATGCGGTTAATTTTGCTAGTATATTTACCGGCGCATAGTAAGTGTTAAACTGGCAATAAAGAACTACTTATCGTATAATCTTTTCTGTGTTTTTGGCTGTTGCTAAACTGAATTGGTGTCAAATCAGTATCTCTATAAATAGTAATGCAAATGGCACGATGAGATTGAAGAGAAAAGCGACATCAACCATTCAGAAAACGTGAATAAGAATCTTAATTGTAACCACACACAAAAATGAGCAGAAATTGAACACTCGCAGTTTGGCGAATCTAATTATTCATTTTTTCGGCAAATAAAAAATGTTGTCGCAATTTGGCGCAATGGCGAGCGGCAGCGAGAGCCCTGGTCACAAATGATTCACAAATCTGCGAACGTTTTCCATAGATACATTTGTTTTGTAGCATGTTTGTTTTACAAATTTCGTTATACGCGATATTTTCAATACATTTTCTTCGTAATTGTTGAAAATATGATACCTAAAATTAAAACAAATATATTTAATAACGGTGATAAGAGATCTTTCAACTGATACCCCACACAATAATAATAAAAAAATCAAATAAATTAAATAGCGCACTAATTTTTTCTAGAAAATATTTCACGCAAACACACAAGTATGATCTTATAATAATTCCGTTTTTTCTTTTTAACAGTGGAACCCTTTCTTACTGTCAGATTTTTTTTTTAATGCATCAGTGGAATTAAGATATTTTTATTTTTAAATCCATGAAAAAAAATTTTTTTGAATTTTAAAATGGGTTTAAACAGGATTATATTTTAAAATTCGTCCATAAATTACAAAAAAAAAAAAAAAAAAAAAAAAAAAAAAAGCAAGTTGGGACGTGTGCACGCAGATCGCACAGAGGGTTTCGCATAATATTTCTTTCAAAACAACTTACCCTGTATTTAATAAATCCAAATTGTTAATTTATAACTATTAAATTCTTACATAGATGGTAGCACCAATAAATTTAATTTTAAAATATTTATAAACCGAATTTATTTATTTCAATCAAACTAAAAATGCTCAAATCAAATTATTTAAATAAAATCAAAAATTCTTCTTGTTTTTTGAAAATCCGAAGTTTAAAAAAAAATAGCGGAAGTATAAATAAAATTTTAAATTTCTAAAAACGAAAAATTAAATAGTTTTCTAAGAGAAAAACGAAATTTAAAATGCTGAATCATTAATAAATTGCAATAGTTTTTAAAATAGAAAGAAAATTGAATTCTAAAATATTATGAATGTCAGTGATTATTTATAACATCATAATAAACCCTTAAATCGGTTAAAAAAAAAAAAAAAAAAAAAAAAAAAAAAAAAGAAAGAAAGAAAAAGAAAAAGCGAAATTTGTTGTAATTAAATTTATCGGAATATGAAAACTTCAACTTACAGATCCGGGCGGGTGTCGAACAAAGAACCCCCTGTTTACTATTAAGATGTTTAACTTCCAACCTGCGACGTGTATGCGACGAACCTTGAAATTAAGGTTTTCTCCTAAAATTTAAGTCCCAAAAATGAACGGATGACATTGAAAAATTAATTTAATTAAGGTACAGTAAAACCTCCATAACGGACACCCCCGAATAGCGGACACCTCTATTTAACGGACAGTTTTCCAATCCCCACTCCCAAAACCTAAATTTTTGTATATTTAACCTCTGAATAACGGACATTCCGAATAGCGGACACTTTATTCGGCGATAAAGGATGAAAAAGTATGTTTTAAAGGGATTAAAAAAAAGAAAAAAAAAGCAAAAAGGTCTCTGAATTTATCAGGACAACGTGTCACAAATTTTGTTATCACAGATAAATGTAGATAAAGAACTGGGGAAAATCTCCCCTTCGCCCCACGTTCAGTGCTAAATTCAGGGTGTTGCCCGGGAGGAATATCTCCCAGAGCATTGAAATGTTACCAAAGAATATTTTGAGATTTTATGCTTTTAAAGGTCAAAAAGTGCAATCCTTCCCTTCTTGCCTGGAACTTTACAATGTCCAGTAACGTCACATAGAAAAATAAATTACATGTAATCGCAAGCAAAAGTAAACTTTTGTAACCGATTATTTTACGAGAATATAATAAACAGTGGTTAAAAGTGTGCACAAATGTATTTCAATTTTATTGATTAAAAATATTTTAAATTTCTGATTAATTATATAATAGAGGTTTTAGGACATATAAAAATAAATTAATGAAACATAAAGCATTTCTTAGCACTTTTTGAATCTCTGAAGTTTTCCCAATAGCGAACACCTCCGAATAGCGGACAATTTCTGCGTTCCCGAAGTGTCCGTTATTTAGAGGTTTTACTGTATTAGACTTTTTCAAAATTTTATGATTTGACGTGTGACACTAGGTATTTAGCTGTATATACAGGCCCTTATTACCGCATGGGCAAGTCGGGACTTTGCCCATGGTCCCCAAACCTTAAAGGGGCCCCCCAAATCCATATAATAAATTATAAAATATTTACTTTCTTCTTCCAATTCCAATTCTTCCATATGTTGAAGTTATTAAATTCATCTTAAAGTAATATAAAAAGAATTGTTAACGTTAAATACATGTGTTTTGTTCTGTTCGAAGGGGAACAAATGTACTTTTTATTAAAGTATTTAATTTAGAATTGATGGAGCAAAAAATTTTCTTCTGTGTGCGAAAATATGTTAATGCATTACGTATACACATATGAGTTACCATCTGTTCTATTTCAATAACATTGCAATGATTCGAAAGGAGCCCCCTAATTTATCTTTGCTTAGGGCCCCAATTTGTCATAATATATACACAAAATTGTATATATACAACTGTGTATATACACAAAATTTGAGTCTTTGATTTGTACAGTTTTTGTGTACGTACTCAGTGACGGATAGACAGACAGACGACAGAGACGAATAAGGTTTCGTCAAATAAACGAATAATTAAAATCGAATAAATGTAAATCTTTTCCTGCTGATCATTTTGCATTAAAGTGTTATTGTTTTGAACGTCGTCATTGTAATTTTGCTTTCCTTCACACCGTTTTCAAAATAGTTTTTCATGCATCATGCCTCTTAATGTGCAGTATTTAACCTTAAAGACAATTTTCGCAAAAAGTTTATTTGCAACTTTAAAACCGTTTTCACGCCGAATTAATATCGCAATTTAATTATAATTTTGTTTTTCCTATGTTACAGCTTCAAATGTTTTAATTTATGTATATAAATTTAGAAAGTAACAAAAAAATATTTCTGCAGTTTTTTTTTTTTTTTTCTGGCGGTTTTCATTTCAGTATTCGCATTTTGTAACATGATTATTGATTGACAATCTATGCAAATATAACAAATTATTTTCTGCTATATGCTGTTGTAGATTGTTCTTGAGTATTTCCTTGAATTCCAAAAACATTTAGATTCCTATCGGTCAAATGTAAGTAATATAGAGAAAACAAAAGAAAATAATATATTTTTTATGCAAATTAATGAATTTACATTTCCCATATACCTGTGATAAGTGCTTAAATATAAATTTTTTTTTTTTCAAAAGTTCAAATCAACCTTATATTTTACAGGGAAAATAAGGACATCGTTATTATGTTGGAAAAAATATGTTTTGTATTACAAATAATGCACTGTTCCCATTTGGGAGAATTGGCGTTTAAACGGTTAAAGATAACTTTCGCAAAAAGTTTGTTTTCAACTTTAAGATCGTGTAAACAAATCAATGACTATTATACTCGAAAAAAATTTCAAACATGAAAAGGGCATATCAGTTCGGTTCATTTAATGATTAAAGTTATGAGAATTCGATTTGTATATAAAGGGCTGTGCATATATAACGTTTTCAATTTAGGGGGAGGGGTCTGGCATATAATATCATAAGATATCTCTAGGAAATGGGGAGGGAATTGTCTTTTGATATCGATATCATTTTTGAACCAATCAAAATTTTCTCTTTTTACTTGTAACATAGTCTTTGGTTCAAAAAAGTACATTATTTTTTTCTCAATCTCTTATCTATTTTTATGAAAATACAAAGTTAAATCATAAAATTATTATAAAATTAATTTAAATATTTTACATGAAGTACCCCCAACGTTTGATAGTCTTATATATATATATATATATATATATATATATATATATATATATATATATATATATATATATATATATGTAGCATATGTAATCACATTTCGAGAAACTATATGCAAAGTATGTTTGAAATGAAGCTTGCGTTAATTAATAAATAAAAGAAAAAGCATACTAACAAATGTAAATTTTTCAAGTGCGTGAAAAAAGTTCGGGCCGGGATTCGAACTAAGGATTATATGCTGAAGCCGCCAATGCTCTTCCAATTGAACCATCCCGAAAAACAGTGTTGAATTCAGACACTTTTCGCTGGAAGGGACTTCAGTGGCTCCGGGTGGTATATTGTAGACTTCCGGGGAGGAAATAGTACTTTTTGACCATTGAAAACGCAAAATTTCAATTTTTCCGGGGGTGGCATTTTATTGCTCCGGGGAGGGATTTCCCCCCGGGCCACCCCCTGAATTCAACACTGCTGGAAAAGCGACCCTGAGCCATCCTTGATTCGAATCCTGGCTCGGACTTTTTTCACCCCCTTGGAAAATTTACATTTATTATAATTAATTTACCGATTGTATAATCGTGCTAAAAAAATAATCTAATAGAAAGAATGCTGTCCACTTGTTTTGTTGATAGGAATTTCTATCTGCCTTTCACCCTCTCCTCCGTTTTGGGCAAATGCAACAAGACTTTACTATTATTATTAAATGTATTAACCAACAGAAAACTATTATAAAATACTTTCAAATAGTAACAGTCTTTTAAGGGTGTTCTTAAATCAAAAAGGACAATTTTGTGACACATGCATTAATTTATTTTTGTTCGGAAATGCATGAAGATAGCAGGTGTTGTTATTCAGAAACTGTCTAATTGCACTCATTCTTTTGTTTTTTAAAAAACACAATAGATTTTTAAAACAAGCCTTCAAAGTTGACACTTTTGAGCATATTTCCCGACGAAAGCAGAAAAAAACGATCGAAAAGGAGGAGAAAACGGGTGATTGCGTCATCGAAATACCTTATAATTCGATAAGTAATTTAATTATCATAAAATGGAAAAATAAGTTCAATTCGAAATCGCTTTCATAGTCAGGCATTAAAATTTTATAACTTTCTGTTAAAAAATGAATTTGTAAATGTGTCAAAACGTTTTTCGCTTGTTGATCGGATCAGTTAAGAGCACCCTTAAGTGTTATTTGATAAATAGTGATATTTTATTGACTTCAACAGTACAGTATGCGAAAAATAAATGTAACTACTGTAAGACCAGCAGCGCGATTCTGGCCTTAGCTGAATAAACCTATTCGGAACCAACCGACCCGAGAACTGATAACGATATTCATCTGGTCGCGATTCTGCCCTTTAAGCGAAATTTGCAAGCAACCTCTCTTTCAAGGTTAACCAGTTTCGACCGATTGCTTCTAAAAGAACACGCGTAGTTTGTTTATTTACAGGAGATCTAAACATGTGTGTTTATGAGCTCTTTAAAAAGAGACCGTTAATTGCAGTATTATTAGATACATATAAGAAAGTGATATAATATCGCTATAAATAGTATAAAAAGTTTTAACAGGTAGGATGAGTTATAAATAATTTTCGAAGTTTTAAGATACAATAATATAATTCTTATTGTTATTTAAAAAAATAATAAAAAAGATATTAAAAAAAATTGCAATTATACTTTTAGATTAGCAGAATTTTTAATATTATAAAAATATATTTTAGCATAAAGTTTTTTTTTTTTTTTTCTAATACAAGTTTTAAAATACAAACTATATGTCAGCCAAATAATTGAAAAATTATGCTTCCCTCATTTACAATTATAAAACTTTTATTAATATATAGATTAAAATTAAGGAAATATTTAATTAAAAATTATTTGTAATTATTTTTTTGAACTAATACAAAAAATGTTAATCTTTTTGAATATGTATTTATAACAAAGACATCTTTTATTTTTAGTTTGTTTTTTATGCGAGTAAACTTTATTAAAATAACATTTTTAATAGGAGATTTTTTTCCCGGGTTTTATAATACAAGTTATGTTAGCCATGTGTTAATTTGAAAAATCATGCTTCACTCATAATTATTTTGCATTTATAATTACATAATTCTTATAGTTATTTAAGGGGACGCAATACCTTCAAATTGGTTAAAGTGTCGATTTTTTTTTTTTTTTTTTTTTTTTTTTTTTTTTTTTTTTTTTTTTAATTGAAAGCTTCTTTAATTGTGAATATTTTGACACAGCGACGCCAACTGATATGGGCCCATAATGAGTGCGAGCCCACTCACTAATTTTATCTCTCCGCCCCACCTGATTCATTTAATTTGTTTATTTTTTTTATTATTATTTAATCGCTGAAATGAGATTTGTTTTTATTAATGTTCTCAAAATATTTTTCTTTAAAAAATAGTAAGAACACAAATTAGACTTGCAGGAGCGCTGAAAAAATTTATAATTAAATTTTTCGCGGAGAAAAATTTCCTTCATATTTTGTAATCTGCCTTAATGTATTGAATTGAAAAAACACTTTTACTAAAGTGTATGCTTTTCTTAAAATTGTTTTATGCACTTTCAATAATTAGCAATTCCAATGTTATTTATAGTAAATACAACAAGAACATAGAAGAATATAATTTAATAAAATTATTTATAAAATATAATTCTAATAATTTGAAAATTTTGTTTAGAAAAACATAATTTAATTTTGAATTATCTTTAATCATTTGCTCCACCCCACCCCCCTCTCTTATTCTTCCCTCACGTACACACTAAGAAGAGAAAATTATATGCGTTATTTAACTTAAAATGCGCAACACTTTTCCATGCAGTTTTCGCTACTGCAAATTTTACACTTCTAAACATCGTACATTTTTTATTTTTACACTGTGGTATAGAGAAAAAAATGTACGTTTAAATAAAAATTGTTTCAAAGATGTATCTCAGTTAGATTTTGTGTATTAATGTTTTTGTAAATTTTAATACCAATTTTGTAATTATGGCAACAGAAACACTCCATTTTCGCTTAAAAGTGAAAAAATATATATAGAAATTAAAATGCGTACACTATTTGAAAAAAATCGTTTTTTATAAAACCCAGCAAAATTCGGTTTTATTTCGTTTAATAATTTGAATAGTTGAGTTTTATAATATTTTGTTAATTTTTGCTTTAAAAAAATATTTGTTTGGGCTGACCAATATAAGATGCATTTTTTTACTATAACTAATTTTGTAGATTTATTATAAATCAATGAAACAGTTCTTTCTTAAAAATTTTCTATTGTCGAATTTCGACGGATTCCACCTCTTAATTATTAAAGTTGAGAAAACTCCATTAGTTTATAAATTTGAATTTAAACGTTTATTACCAATATTTTTAATCAGAAAATAATGCTTATTAATGAGTTAATCTTTTGAGGCACTTTTTCTGAGTCACTTCTAACTGATAATATAGGTTTCTAATAAAAAGAAAATACAACAGGCCACAAAATTAATAGAAATTCAAAAAGCTTATTGGATAAATACAAAATGGATTAATACAAACAAGGTTTCTGTGGTTATAAAACAAAAATGGGAGTGCTTTATGTTACACATTTTCGTATTAATGTATTTAAAACTAGCTATTCCAAAACAGTTTTTTTTTCAGATCAATTTCAAACTTCAGATTCCTTGTTTCCTTGTATAATACTGTGCTGATTACCTTTTGCTGTAAATCGCCTAACAGGTGGAGCTGCTATATAGCATTATTCATGTTTATCGCAATAGCTCTCTATATAAAGAGAGTTCTAGATAAAGAGAATTTTGAAACTCACGTCTTCAATTATTTTAACCAAACTAGAAGTCAAGTAATTCAAATAAACACTACCGTAGAATTTATACAGTGGCAGCACCTTCACTTAAATCGATTTAAAAATATTTCTTTACCTCATTTAAAATATTTTTATAATTGGAATTATACGTCTGTGACAAATGGTTTAGAAGTTAGCTATTGGACAGCGTTGGAAATGGACGCCCTTAATAATATTTTACGCGCTTAGTGTACGTTCCCTTAAAGCTTAGTGCAACTCATCCGTTTCAGTTACAGAAAAGTGGTTTAAGTCATGAAATTAAAAGTTTCATAACTCTGTCAATTTTAATGTTAGATGAATGGGACCTTTTTGGTATTACTTGTTAGAGTGATGGAAACTTTTTACTAAATATCACTTATAAGACCGGGGCCCATATAAAAATTTGATTTTTAATAATTTTTTTTTTTACCTAAAACTCTTAAAAAACAATTCTTTAACTTTTTAAAAACGTTTTTGAAATTGTAACTATATGTCTATGACTAACGGTTTAGAAATTAGCCATTGGCCATCGTCGAGAGTGGACACATTGGATAACATTATTCATGATTATCGCAATAGCTCTCTCTCAGACACTAATGCAAAAATTTTCAACAAATTTCGTATTTGGTAGTCCCTGATATAAATTAGTATTCGTTAATTTTTGGAGTAAATTGCTTCACAGATGGTGTTTCTATCCAGATTTATTTAAGATCTCTGTAATGATTCTATCTCAAAATCTAACGCAGGGTTTTCCCTCAAAATTCGTATTTAGTTGGAACTTGACATAAATTGTTGCTGGCTAAATTTTGGTGTTAATCACCTAACCGGTAACGCTACCAGTGGCACCAACTTTTGAAAAATATTGGGTTGGCTCAAAAATATTGGGTAGGCTCAATTTTTTTTTTCTTTGTAAAATGATGCGATTAGTTTCTTTTTCCTTAAGGAATTGGCAGATGGTAAAAGGTGAGAATTTTAAGTCAAGCTATCATGTTTCTATAAAATTACAATTTTATTTACATTATATTTTCATGCGTTTTTCCTTATAAAGACGCATTTATTGTAATGCCATGATATCATGAACAGGACTACAAACTGAATTAGCACATAGTTAAACATCGAACAAAACATTTCAGTCATTTAGGATTTATGGGAAAAATTAAAAAACACTCAAAGAATTAAAACACATGGTCATTGACAAAATAAATTTTATTCTAAAGAAACCGATGAATAATAACATAATAATGAAATAAATAACTAGAACAATAGGAATTGGGTACGCTATGATTCAAAAGCATTTGGTGGGCTCGGACCCCACGGGCCCATATAAGTTGGCGCCGCTGGACCTTCATTTTTCTGGAAGTATTAACATACATCAAATAGAAGTAAGTTTAGTGATTGCCGCATCCGACTAGTAAAACTTCTCGATACTTTATTGGAATTTTCACACGGAAAAATACATATTTGACTGCAGAAGTGCCTGTTTGCGTCGAAAAAATAAAAGGGGAGAAACGAAAAACAAAAATATAACATATTCTCCCAAATATCACATTGTTTCGCATTCCGAATGCAGTTATTTCTTTTTTTGGAAGGAAGGAATAGGGCGGAGAATGGTGGAATATTTTCAGTGGTTATGAATTTATTTTACCACAAGAATTGAATTATAAGGTTTCAGTATATCAAGGGGTTAGTTCCCTCACACGAAAACACCCCCGATTTCGAAAGTGAAAATATCCTAATAAATAAAATCTGCGAACTAAATCGAAAAACTAAAAAGCGGCCTTTGATCGAATGAAAAGGAAAAAGAACCTTAAAAAATATGGAAAGCTGGCAACAATATTGCCAGCAGTTTTTTCGTAAAGATCACAGTAAAATTAGTTGCGCATTTTATTTCATATATTTTCCGCTAATTCAACGGTTATAATTAATGTAAATTTGACAGACATTTTTCCGTACAAATTACTACAAAAAGTTCTGTAATTTCAACGGCCATATATCCATACAAATTACCACAATAACCTTTTCAGTGCTAATGTCAATTGTAAAAGACACTAAATAACACCCTTTAAATTAATTTAAATGTTTTTATAATTGTTTTAATTACTTCTAGACCTTTTTAATAGAGGCATACATATTATAAACACCGACATATAGAATGGTACATCTTTCGAGATATTGTATAGTGATTTTTAATTGGTTTATAGGGTTTCTCGCAATATTTGTCTCAGGGCTAAGTAAAATAAATGCAGTAATTTTAACAGTAATATTCCCGCACAAATTACCATAATAGTGCTGTAATTTTATCAGTAAATTCTTCGTAAAAGACTTGAAAAAATAATGCGGTTATACCAGCAAAATCTCCGTAAAAAATACTGAAGGATTTAAAATTTTACCTCCAAAATTTCTGTAAAAAATACTGAATTTACAATAATAACTTTTGCGATACATTATACGTTAAAATTACACTGCACAGTAAAATGCCTGAAAATATGCAATAGTATTACAGTAATTATAACCTTTGAAATAACGGAAAGTATGTGATAAAATTTACAACTAATTTTACTGCGATTTTTACGTAAAAACTGTTGGCATCATTGCTGCCAGCAGTTTTTGCCGTAAATTTAACGGATTTTTGTAGGATTAATAGTAGCGAGCAGGTGTTTTTGCACGACACAAGTAGCTTCCTAAGTATTATTACTTAAATATATTTTTATTTCGATTTTCAATTGAGTCTCATTTCAGAATATTTAGAATTTTGCTAGACTATTCTGGAAATGACAAATTAAAGGATAAATATGGAAGATTAGGCATAAATTTCGAATGCTACACGATTATGAATTATAATAGAACTAGATGTTCTTTCGGACATCTTTTGGATCAAATGGATATATTTTTATGAATAATATATCACGATTTAATTTCTAGCGTCATAAATGAGTTCGTTTTCAAACAGATCTCAAATTTTTAGTTTAATTAGGTTTTTTAAAAAACTCAAAACTTTAATAATTATCATACTAAAATTATATCAATTATCATGAATTTTGCCATAGAGTTAATTGTTATAAATCTGGCATAAGGGTAACAATACTGCCATTAATGTTTTCACAATCAGCTTAAGAGCCCACATTGAGCCCATCCAAAACACCTGGAAGATAATGTTAAATCTAAGGGTGCGTTATTTTCAAATATTAATATTTTAATTATTTTTTTTTCTTGCATAAGATAGCTGAGAACGGCTAGTTTTAAGGCTAGATTTTACTTTTCGATTTGGGGTCTTAAAAAAAACTTTAACTTTTGGAACCGGTTTAAATCGGTTCTGAAATTAAAACTATTCTTATGTATATATATTATATATATAAATATATATATGTATAACCAAAATCGAAAAATTAAAAACTATCCGTCCTCAGCTATCCTATACAAAAAAAAAAAAAAAAAAAAAAAAAAAAAACGTTCAATATTAAATCAATATTAGTATTAAAGTTTGAGCGAGATGTTTCAAAATAACGCCTCCATATGTTTAACAGTATCATCTGGATCTTTTTCAATGACTCGTGTAGGCTCTTAAGAGCCCACGCAAGTCACTCAGAAAGACCCTGATGATAATGATAAGTTTAATGGGGCGTTGTGTTCAAATATCTCACTCAAATTTTAATATTTTCATGTGATTTTTTATTTTTGGATAAGACACCTGTGGACTTCTACAATCAGGTTTTTACAAACTAGTTTTTACTTTTTCAATTTTTGTTCCAAATTTAAATAAGCATACATATATATATATATATATTACAAATTTAAAATTTTTTTCGCCAAAACTAACCTTTATACTATCTTAATTTTCTTATAATAATATTCCGTACTTACTTCAAATTATTAAATTAAAATCTTGTTTCTAAATCTAATCTGTTAATCCTTATGCAGACGATATAAATTCTTAATTTGCCTTAAAAAACATTATTCCAGTATGCGTAAATTTAAAAAGATGGCTCTAAATTAAAAATATTCTTAATTAAAACTTTATTTCTTAATACTCCAAATAAAACTGATTTCTTCTATGTTTTTATCAACCCTTTTTAAGAAAGTCTTATTGCCGAAACGTCAGTGAAGGCTTACTGTGGAGACACGAAATTTTTTTGGTTTCTGTCTGTCTGTCTGTCTGTCAGTTTGTCAGTCTGTCTGTTCCGTGATAACTACCGCAAAAAACATCCGAAAGACTTGAAATTAAGTGTGTATATTGGTAAGGCACTCGGATTTAGCTGTATAGTTTTTTGTTATATTTTATTAATTCGTTCGTAAAATATAGAATATTTTATTTTGCGCAATAATGTTTTTCTATGGCAAACGATTTTCAAATTTTTATTTGTTGAGAGAAAATGACTCATTTGATTAATGGAATTCAACGATAAATGGATACTGAAATTTGCCAGTACGGGGCTTAAATTATTCATATTGTTTTGAAATTTTATCTATGCATATGTCAGATTTTTTAAATTATTGCTGTAAATCTTGGCCATTTTTTATAAATGTGTTCCAATAATGTAAGCTAATTTGTTTTAGAGATTTACTTATTTCAAATGTATTTATTTCGTTTTCTTCATTTCTTTTAATAGTCGCTAAACAACCATTTATCCTAATTCTTATTCTTATAATATTATAACTTTTAAAATGTGTACGGAAGTTTGAATAACATAACTTCAATGCTTCAATAGCATAACTTCAACTTTGTATCTTTGCGTATAGATAATTATAGCCAGAAAAGAACAAAGGCTATGTATTATTTATTTTATTCGAATATTTTCGTTAATAATTCTGAATTTCATTATTTTTCATGCATAACCAATCGGCATTTTTTAGATAAAATTTAATCAATTTTCTTTCCGTTGCCAAGAAAATCAAAATTTCGAATATTAATTTTTCAGCGACGATAAATTTTCAATTGAGCAATTTCCATGCGAAAACTAAAACTAAGGAAAATTTAAAAGAAAAAAATAAATATGACGTCGTATTTGCAATAAAAATAAATATACTATTTTTTGTTAAATATTAAACACTGATATTTGTTTCGTTAACATGAATTTTTTTGTCAATATGGCGACATAATTAAAAATAAAAGGAATAAAAATATTTTAAATAAAATATTTATTTGGTAAACTATGACGTCATAATTGAATTAAAAGAGGTATTTTATAGTAGTCATTAAAAATAAACGGGACATGGATAGCAGTAATTCATGGAGTTAGAAAAATAATGACGTCATATTTAAAATGGATAAGAAATATTTTTTACGAATACTAAATTATAAGTTACATACAGATAAAAAACTTCATTAAAAACTAAAAATTAGCAGTGGAAGGCTTTTTTTTGTCGGAAAAAAGGGGAAAATAAAACTGATTAATGTATTTTTGAAGCTATTTTTTTCTTTAAAGTTAAAAAGAATTAAGTTTCAATTTGTGCAGATGGTATAAAAATTAAAATAAATTTTCTAAAACTAAAAATATATTTTCAAACATTGACGTTTCATTAATGAACTTTTTCAACAGAAGCGAAAATCATCTGTCAGCAAATTAAAATTTACAACCAAGAATCTACACTATTAAAATCCGACCGTATGTATGTATGTATGTAACGCTATCTCCTCCGATCCCGGATACTTAGAAAAGTCGCTTTTGTTTTGAATTGAAGGGAAAAGAATCCCGGGTTCCCGAGTTGCGCATTCGTCTATCTCTGTCCGTCCGTCCCTCTGTTCTCATGTAGCAACTCAAAAACTACACAACCGAATAGTTTGAAACATAAAATATATATAATTATTAGATGTCGAGTCATTTCAAATTTTATGAAAATCGTATGCACCTATGAATGGTAATTTATAACAATGTGATTTCAGTTGTTTTAAGAATGTTTTATTTTAAAATTAATTTTAGCTTCTTACTAACGTGTAATAAAGGTACAAGGTAAACTACAGGGCTGAAAAAAGTTTTCAAGTATGTTTTCCATTTATTAGTGCAAATTGCTCAAAAAGAATTTTAAGCTTTTTTCTAGCTAAACTAAATTTTCCCATTATATAATATGTATATCAACTGACAGATCAAATACAGGGTTGTTCAAAAACATTGGAATACATATTTGGCTATATACCCTGTCAGGTTCCTAGAAAAACCTCTGCTCTGAATTAGAAAGGAATGGAATTTCCTTATCTGAATATTTTATGTATTGTGGGTTGTGTATCCGTGAAGCTCGAAATACCTTTCTTTCTTTTCTATAATAACGAATGACAGATGTTGACACAGGTGTGCAGATGACGCACTCGTTGATGAATGAAAGTGATGGCCGCGGGGCGTGCCTCAGCTGTCATCTAGCTATTGGAGTGATGTGTAAACAGTAGATGTCATGACTCAAGGTCGGTATGCGGAATTGAACCAATGGAGGAACTCTAAGAGGCCCTGCTGGGGGAAGGAAGATCTCTGACAAGGTCAACTCTGGACTGAGAGGTTAGACAGTTCTCGCTTGGCGTTGAGGCCGATAGGTCGCTCAGGATTTGTGGTCCTGTTGGATAGTGTATATTTTGAGCGTGGGACAAGGCGTCCCGGTGGATAGTGTTATAGGCCGAGAAGTGAGGCCTAGTACCCTTGTGTATTGAGATTCTGCAGTAATCTCTGATAAAGCGTATCTAACGTGCGTTGAGTGTGAGGAAGAAAGTATAAGTTGAACGGTACACAACCAACGTTTATTGTAGTTAATTTAATGTTGAACCGGATCATCTATATCCGAGTTGTAATTGTAGATAGTTGTAAATATTGTTTCTTGTGTACATATCTATATCTTAAATAAACTGTTAGTTCAGTTCATTAACAGCGTCAGTGTTATTTTACCCAACCCTCACAGCAGGTGACCGATATCACCCATTAATATCGGTGGTGGCAGCTAAAACTACCTAGGACATTCTTCGAAGTTTAGTGGACTGAGAGGAGTGTCCGACAAATTGGTGGCAGCGTCGGGATAGAATCGCCTGAAACCAGTGACCAGCGAGCCGTGTTGCAGTCTGTTAATGCCAGAGTATCCAGTGGAATTCTTGTGTGGTCGTGCCATATCGTCGAGTATGTGCTAAAGCATCGTGCCGGATCGTCGATTGTATGCTAAAGTGTCGTGCCGTATCGTCGAATGTGTGTAAAGTGTCGTGCCGTAGCGTCGAATGTGTGTAAAGTGTTGTGCCGTATCGTCGAGTATGTGCTAAAGTATCGTGCCGGATCGTCGAGTGTGTGATAAAGTATCGTGCTATATCGTCTAGTGTGGACTAAAGTGTTGTGCGTATCTTTATTAGAAAGAACTAAACTGAACTGTTGTGCCATATTACCGCTACATCGTGGAGCTATCGGTGAATAGAAGAGTACCCCACCAAATAAAGTATAAGGTAAGGTGTTTTGATCATTCATTTCTTCTGACATCTCGAACCAAATTGTATTATTGTAAAATTAATAGTAATTTAAGTAAATTGTCTATGTAATTTATGTGCAATGAAATAATTGTGTTCAGATAGGTGTAAAGAATTAGTAACCATATTGCTATTGTTTTAAAGAAAGGTCATAATAATTTGAGATGATAATGGTATGCTATTTATAATGATATTAGTGAACTAAATTAATGCATTAAATCTAAATTATTGTTAAAGTAATTGTTAAATGAAGCAATACTGTTTAAATTTTAAGAGTTACATTATCAAAATTCTAAGCAAATGAAAATTTTAATTGGCCAATACAAGTGAGGAAAAAAAAAAAGGCTCAAAAGAGAGCTATAGTGAAAAAAAAGGCTCAAAAGAGAGCCATAGTGAAAAAAAAAGGCCCAAAAGAGAGCCATAGTGGAAAAAAAAAAAAGGCTCAAAAGAGAGCCATAGTGAGTAAAAATAAAAGTGAAGATTTTCGGTATATTTGTTTTAAGTGTGAGAACCAATATTGAATTCGGAAATATTTTAGTGAGGATAATTGTAGAAATTTATGTATGCATGTGTTTCAATTTTTCTTTATGTGAATTTTTTGATTGACATCAATACTTCTATTCAATTTCAACGTATCAGTATTATTATATAAGTTGTATGTTGTTATCTAAGTGTATACATTGAGACCTATATTGCATAGTAATCAAATCGAATTACTCTTTTACCTTTTGTTTTATTGGAAGTATATTGTGTGATATCAATGGTTGAGGAAAATTAGAGTATTCAGTAGGTTAATTAGAAATGAAATGTATTGATTATCTGAAGGGTATTAATTAGTTTAATAAGTGGAGAAATATCTGTACTAAGTTAGAAATTTAGGAAATATTAATTTGGTAGGTTTAACTATTCTTGTGGGGTGGTTATAACAATCGGTGAAGGTATGGCTTTCTTATTGAAACTAAAAAAGGTTGATCTTCAGGTGATAGCTGAAGAATTGGGTGTTGAATTCGCGGAAGATGATACCAGAATTCAGCTTAAGAAAAAGATAATGGACAGTGATGAGTATGATGAGGGGGTTATTAAGGAATTATCTGACGCTATTGTTGCAGAACGATTAGAACAAGAAAAATTAGAACGCGAAAAGCTAGAAAAACAGGAAAGGTTAGAGCGTGAAGAAAAACAGGAAAAATTAGAACGCGAAAGGTTAGAAAAACAGGAAAGGTTAGAGCGCGAAGAAAAACACGAAAAGTTAGAAATGGAGAAATTGAGGATGGGACATGAATTAGAAATGGAGAGACTAAGGGTTCAAGGTTCGGCAAATAATTCTAATGTTAGGGAATCTAATAATGAAAGTAATATAGAAAAATTGATCAAAAGTGTTAAAACTCTATCTATCAAAGTACCAGAAGGGACTGAGGGATGGAATTTATTTTTCAACAGTTTAGAAAGGGCATTCCAAACTAAAGATGTACCGGAAAACCAGCAGGCCGAAATTCTACTAAATATGTTAGGAGATAAGGCGGATAATTTGTTAATTTATACCACTAAGGAACAAATGGAGAATTATGAGGAATTAAAGGAGTTAGTCCTAAGGGAACATGAGCCAACCCCGAAGGCATGTTTAGAAAATTTCCGGAAAGCTAGGAGAAATCCGAACGAAACCCATGTATTATTTGTATCGCGTTTAATAGCTACGTGGGAAAATTATTGTAAAATTAGAGGTGCGGACACTTATGAAAAGGTCAACCAGTTAATAGTTACTGATAAGCTAATGAGTACGCTAGATGAGGATACTGCAGCATATATTAGTTTAACTCACCAGGGTAAATGGTTAGAAGCTCCTAAAATTGCTAAAGAGTGTGATAATTATTTTGATGCTAAACATAAGTCTTATGCGGTTACGCATAAAAGCTTTAAAGGTAAAGATAAGTACGTAAACAATGAAAAAATGAGACCGAGGGAGGATAATAAATTTAGTGGTAGTTGGAGGCAAAATGGTAGTAATGAGTGTAATTCTTTTCCGGATAGGAAAACAGAGTTTAAGAAGACGAATAATGCTTCAGGGCCTAAATGTTTTAAGTGTGGTTTGAGAGGTCATTACCAACGTTTTTGTAATAAAGTGGGTAATCAGGGAACTAATAATGGCAATAAAGGGCGAGACCAGAAAGCAGGTTTTCATAAGATTATGGTGAAAGAAAATCAAGAGTTACCTAATGGGGCTATTGTAGCTAGAATATCGGCAAAGGCCGAGCAGAAAACTAATGTTATTGGTGAGAAATTAAATAAACTTGAGAAAATTGAAGTTAGTGTTAATGGGCAAAAAGCAAAGGGATTGGTTGATTCTGGATGTGAGATTAGTGTTGTTCATAAAGATTTAGTACCGGAAGAGAAATTAAAGGGAGCGGGTAGTATTTATTTACAAGGGTTATTTGGTGAAGCTGTTAAATCACCGTTAGTTAAACTACCGCTAGCTATTCCGCAATTCGGGCAAACTAATATTATTCATCAGGAAGTACTTTGCGCAGTAACTGATAATATTAATGAGCAAGTAATTTTACATCCCGAGGTGATTAATGAGTTGTCAGGTGTCAATCTTGAGGAGCCATTGATAGAGTCCGAAGAATTAAAAAGTTCCGAAATTATTATTGATAACTCGAATGAAAAGGAAGATGTAAGTAACGATAGCTGTAATGTTTACGTAATAGACGCGAGATCGCAAAATGTACAAAGTCAGGACCCAGAAAAAACTGAAACGGAGGAAAATAATGAATCTATTGTTAGTAACTCAGATATGTTTAAGAAATCCCAGTTGGAATGTAAAGAATTAGAGAAAGCTTGGGAATTAGCTAAAAAGGAAAAAGGGGATTATTATATTGTAAACGGATTATTGTATCATAAAGAGAAATTGTTAGGCGAAACTATAGCGCAATTAGTAGTACCCAAGGTAAGAAGGGAAGAAATCTTAAAATTAGCGCATTCATCGGTATTTGGAGGGCATCATGCAGCCAAGAAAACGTTGCAGAGAATAAGGTATTCTTTTTATTGGGAGGGAATGGCAAAAGAAGGTAAACAGTTTTGTGAATCATGTTTAGAGTGCCAATTGACTAGAGGGGTTAAAGTAAATGATAGAGCTCCTATTTCCCCAGTGTCGCGGCCGGAACTTCCATTTCAGGTTGTTAATGTTGATTTAATTGGGCCTATTGATCCTAAAAGTTCACAAGGGCATCGGTATATACTGACTTTAATTGATCAGCATACCAGATGGGCGGATGCGATCCCTCTAAAAAGTTTAACTGCTAAAACCGCGTGTGAGGCGTTACTTCAAATATTTATGAGAACAGGAATTCCTAATGTAATTGCCTGCGACAATGGAACCAATTTTACTGCCGACTTAACGAAAGAATTTGAGAAAAGGTTAGGTGCTAGTCCAAGATTTTCGACTCCACAGTATCCACAGTCCAAAGGACTGGTGGAACGATTTAATCAGACTCTTAAACGTATGCTACATCATACGATTAGGGAAGAAGGAAAAAAATGGAATGAACAAATACCATTTATATTATGGGCGTATAGGGAAGTCCCAAATTCTACGACGGGAATCGCACCTTTCCAGTTATTATATGGTAGAGCGCCGGAGAGTCCGTTATCGATTCTTGAGTCGTCATGGGCAGGAGAAAATAAGGGAGCGCAGTTAGATACTACGCCGATTCATGAGTACTTGGATAAACTTAAGAACCGCTTAGAAAGAGCCGCAAATGAGGCAAAATTGTCGTCTGAGGTTCAACAAAATAGAATGGCGTATCATTATAATTTAAGGTCAAAAGAAAAAACGTTTGAGGTAGGCGATAAAGTTATACTGTTAATCCCCGATTCGACTAATAAGTTATATTCTAGGTGGCAAGGGCCGGCAACTATTGTAGAAAAACGAAACCAGCATTCGTTTACTGTTGAGTTAGCCGACGGGAGTAGGAAGCATGTGCACCAAAATAAGATAAGAGAATTTATCGCTAAATGTAATATAGTTAATATTGTTTTCGAAGGTGATGAGGAATTTGGAGAAGTTGGGGAAATTCCTATTTTGAACCGGGATCAAGAGATAGAACGGGATATTGAGAGGTTTGAAATAAAAGGGCTATCTAATAGTCAAGTCAAAGATTTAAAGTCCATTTTGAGGGAAAATAAAGAAGTGTTTATGGGTCCTGTACGACCAGCGGAAGTAGGGGAACATCGTATTGATCTGAAACCGGGTGTAGAAAGGAAAAAACCAAAGTTATATAGCGTGCCGGTAGCTTATAAAGAGGAAGTGGATAGGCAGATTCAGGAGTTATTAGAATTAAATCTAATCGAACCGTCGAATGCTGAAATTAGCCATCCAATTGTTTGCGTTGCGAAAAAAGATGCAACTGTCAGAATGTGTATTGATTACAGAGCTTTAAATTCTGTAACGCAGGTTCCCACCTTCCCGATGAAAGATTCCCAAGAAATTATGTATACCGCAGGGGCGGCTAAATATTTATCTTCAATAGATTTATTGAGGGGTTATTGGCAAATTAAAATGGCTGAGGATTGTAAACCTTTGACAGCTTTTACGACGCATAACGGAACTTATCAGTGGCGTACAATGCCTTTTGGATTATCAGGGGCTGCTGCTACATTTCAAAAAGACATGAACGAGGTTCTCCAAGGTCATCGGAGGTATGCAGAAGCATATATTGATGACGTCATCATTTTCTCCGATACCTGGGAAGAGCATTGTGAGCATGTCAGGGCTGTCATTGAAGAGTTGAAAAATAGAAATTTTACGATTAGACTAGACAAATGTAAATTTGGAGAGAAATTGACTAAGTTTTTAGGTCATGTTATTGGGGGTGGAACTCATGCACCTGATGAGGAGAAAATCGGAGCAATAAGGGACCTAAAGAGACCAAAGACTAAAAAGGAAGTTAGATCAGTTTTGGGATTAATGGGATTCTACCGATCTTATATTCCAAATTATGCTGAGATAGCTATACCTTTAACCGAATTAACCAAAGGAAATGTCAAAAATACGGTACCATGGGATGAAAGGGCAGAAAAAGCATTTAATACTCTTAAAGATGAGTTGTGTAAAGTGACGAGTTTGGCTACACCTATAGTAGGCCGGGAATATCAGCTTCACGCCGATGCTTCCGACCTTGCAGTAGGATGTTGTCTTACTCAAAAAGATGAAAAAGGTCAGTTTAAACCTACAGCTTTTGCCAGTCAGAAATTGTCAGAGGCTCAGCGTGCTTGGCCGAGTATAGAGAAAGAGGCTTGGAGTGTTCTCTTCGGGTTGCGGAAGTTTGAAAAGTGGACTTATGGATCTCAAATTGAGGTCATTACCGATCATAATCCATTAAAATTTCTCACGGAAACAACCCCAAGGTCGCCCAAACTCACTAGGTGGGCTCTAGCCTTGCAACGCTGGAACCTGAGCATTTCTCATCGTCCCGGAGTTCAACATTTGAATGCTGATGCAATTTCGAGGCTACAGAGAAAGAGCTGGGAAGAACAACCAGTTCCTAGCCCATCAGTATCAATGTCAAAATAGTAGACAACCTGAAAGGATGTCATCACATGTCTAATTTTTTTTTGGGGTGTGTGTAAATATTTTTTTTAAGTTTTGTGTTTATAATAGTAAATGAGCATGTGTATTGTTTATGCAATAGTAGTATTAGTATAAGGTTCAGTAGAGATGTCAGTAGAGAATGTTCAGACACCTGAAAATGCCTATGTAATATTTAGAATGAAGAAATCTGCAAAGAGACTATTGAACTCTTCCGTAATATTATTATATGTTTGGGGAAAATTAGCCCCTAAGAGGCATATTTTCCGCTAAGGTGGGGGGTGTCAGTTTCCTAGAAAAACCTCTGCTCTGAATTAGAAAGGAATGGCATTTCCTTATCTGAATATTTTATGTATTGTGGGTTGTGTATCCGTGAAGCTCGAAATACCTTTCTTTCTTTTCTATAATAACGAATGACAGATGTTGACACAGGTGTGCAGATGACGCACTCGTTGATGAATGAAAGTGATGGCCGCGGGGCGTGCCTCAGCTGTCATCTAGCTATTGGAGTGATGTGTAAACAGTAGATGTCATGACTCAAGGTCGGTATGCGGAATTGAACCAATGGAGGAACTCTAAGAGGCCCTGCTGGGGGAAGGAGGATCTCTGACAAGGTCAACTCTGGACTGAGAGGTTAGACAGTTCTCGCTTGGCGTTGAGGCCGATAGGTCGCTCAGGATTTGTGGTCCTGTTGGATAGTGTATATTTTGAGCGTGGGACAAGGCGTCCCGGTGGATAGTGTTATAGGCCGAGAAGTGAGGCCTAGTACCCTTGTGTATTGAGATTCTGCAGTAATCTCTGATAAAGCGTATCTAACGTGCGTTGAGTGTGAGGAAGAAAGTATAAGTTGAACGGTACACAACCAACGTTTATTGTAGTTAATTTAATGTTGAACCGGATCATCTATATCCGAGTTGTAATTGTAGATAGTTGTAAATATTGTTTCTTGTGTACATATCTATATCTTAAATAAACTGTTAGTTCAGTTCATTAACAGCGTCAGTGTTATTTTACCCAACCCTCACAGCAGGTGACCGATATCACCCATTAATATCGGTGGTGGCAGCTAAAACTACCTAGGACAATCTTCGAAGTTTAGTGGACTGAGAGGAGCGTCCGACATACCCCTTATTTCCCTAATTAAAGAAGTATTGTTAAAGATTTCATGAAGTGTTGGAAAGTGCTTCATAATCTATGATTAACGCATGATTTTTCTTACTTGTTTAATATAAAGGGAATTTCTTTCGAAATAGAAAGTACGTAATTTTTATATTTTTGATAGCTCAATTCTTTTTTTAAACAATTTGTATTGCACTAGCAGATGCATTTAATGTATTATGATTACAATTCTCTGCTAAAAAATTTAAACAAGTAAGTCACAAAGTCTTTAAACGAGCACACATTTTGTCAAAGCGGGCAAAAAACATAATACATAAGTGGGCAGAATTCACAACAAGTAAGAAAAATCATGCGTTAAGCATAGATTACGAAGCACTTTAAACACTTCATGGAATCTTTTACAAAAGTTTGTTATTTTGGGAAATAATAGTGTATAGCCAAATATACCCAAATATGTATTCTAGTACACATTACTTATATAAACAAAATAGTTGTGTTTGCTTAATTATTTTATCTTAACAGATGACTTATTGCCGAAACGTCAGTGAAGGCTTATTTTGGAGACACGAAATTTTTTGGTTTCTGTCTGTCAGTCTGTCTGTTCCGCGATAACTAATGCAAAAAACATCCGGTTGGCTTGAAATTAAGTGGGTATGTTAGTGAGGCACTGGAATTAAGCTGTATAGTTTTTTGTTAGATTTGATTCATTCGATCGGAAAATATAGAATATTTTATTTTGCGCAATAATGCTTTTCTATGGCAAATCCAATGATTTTTAATTTTTTTTCCTTGAGAGAAAATGACACATTTCATTAATGGAATTCAATGTGATAAATGGATACTGAAATTTACCAGTTAAATTATTCGTATTGTTTTGAAATTTTGTCTGCGTATTTGTCAGATTTTTAAAGTTATTACTGTAAATTTTGGAGATTTTTTTATGAATGTTTTCCAATAATATAAACTGATTTGTTTCAGAGATTTACTAATTTCAAATGTATTTATTTCATTTTCTTTATTTTCTCTTAATGATTGCTAAGCAACCATTCATCCTAATCCTTATTTTTATAATGTTATAAATTTGAATGCGTGTACGAAAATTTAAATGAAGTCAGCGTCAAAACTAATGAATTAATTAATGTCTTTGTATCTTTGCGTATAAATATAACATAACCCAGAACAGAACATAGGCTATGTTTTATAAATTTTATTCAAATATTTTCTTTAATAATTCAAAATTTCTTTCTTTTTCATACAGAATCAATCGCAATTTTTTAGATAAAACTTAACCAATTTCTTTTATCGTTGCCAAAAAAATTCGAAATCTGGAATAATTTTTCAACGGCAATAAGTTTCAATTGAGCAATTTCCATTCGAAAATTTAAACAAAAAAACAAAAAAATAAAAAATAAATAAATAAATAAATAAAATAAACATGATGTCAGAATTAAAATAAAAATAAATATAGTACTTTGTTAAATATTAAACACGGAAATTTGTTTCGTTAATAAGAATTTTTCTGACAAAAATGGGGACATAATTAGAAGTAAAAGAAATAAAAAATAATTATATTTTAAACCAATATTTCACTTGGTAAAATTTGACGTCATAGTTGAAATAAAACAGGTATTTTAAAATAGTCGTTAAAAATACAAGAAACATGGATAGCAATAACTCATGAATAATGACGTCATTGCCGAAACTTTAGTGAATGCTTTTTTCATCGACAAAAAATTTATTGTTTTCCGCCTGTCAGTCTGTTCTTCTGTCTGTCTGTCCGCGATAACTGCCACAAAAATGCAATCAAAACTTCTTTTTTTCGGAAACAAAATTGTAAAACCCTAGATTACTGAGTTTACACTTTCAAAAGTTCCTGATACATCAGATATAATGTTTGTGGTGGGCAGGTGTGTAAAAGTATGAGGATAATGAAAATTGCTTATTAAAACTGTTACTTATCCTTATAATTCAAAATGTATAAAGAAATACTAGATATACGATAACCATTAGCAAATTGAGAGAAAGTTACAAATTTAAATTTAATGAGACTACGGGGGGTTCAGGGGGGCGGAGCCCCCACTGAAGAAATCTACTATGTTATAATAAAAAAACAAAAATAATAGATCATGAAAATTTCAGAATATCCTAGCATAACTAACTCTTTAATTTACGCTTTTGATGGTTGAAAACTTCTTATTCTTATTTTATTCTTATAAATAATTACGTAATTTGAAAATTTTAAATTACAGTTTCCAGGAAGTTGAATATTACCCAAAGTGTGCTTAAAAAAAGATGCGCAAAGCTGGCGTTGGGGCTCCTGATCTGTAGATTTACTAGTTGCCGAAACGTCAGTGAAGGCTTACTTTGGAGACACGAAATTTTTTTGTGTCTGTCTGTCAGTTTGTCAGTCTGTCTGTTCCGCGATAACTTCCGTAAAAAGCATCCGATTGGCTTGAAATTAAGTGGGTATCTTAGTGAGGCACTGGGATTAAGCTGTATAGTTTTTTGTAAGATTTGGTTCATTCGTTCTGAAAATATAGAATATTTTATTTTGCGCAATAATGCTTTTCTATGGCAAATCCAATGATTTCCATTTTTTTTTTCTTCTTGAGAGAAAATGTCACATTATGATAAATGGATGCTGAAATTTACCGGTTAAATTATTCGTATTGTTTTGAAATTTTGTCTATTCATATGTCAGATTTTTAAAATTATTACTGTAAATTTTGCAGATTTTTTATAAATGTATTCCAATAGAATTAACTATTTTTTTTAGAGACTTACTTATTTCAAATGTATTTATTTCATTTTCTTTATTTTCTCTTAATGGTTGCTAAGGAACCATTCCTCCTAATCCTTATTTTTATAATGTTATAAATTTGAATGCGTGTAATTATTGAACGTGAAAATTTAAATGAAGTCAACGTCAAAACTGATGAATTAATGTCTTTGTATGTTTGTGTATAACTATAACATAGCCCAGAAAAGAACATAGGCTATGTTTTATTGATTTTATTCACATATTTTCCTTAATAATTCAAAATTTCCTTCTTTTTCATGCACAATCAATAACGATCTTTTAGATAAAATTTAACCAATTTCCTTTATCGTTGCCAAAAAAGAAAAAAAAATCAAAATATGGAATAATTTGTCAACGGCAATAACTTTCAATTGAGCAAGTTCCATTCGAAAAATTAAACTAAGAAAAAATAAATATGACGTCAGAATTAAAATAAAAATAAATATAGTACTTTGTTAAATATTAAACACGGAAATTTGTTTCGTTAATAAGAATTTTTCTGACAAAAATGGGGGCATAATTAGAAGTAAAAGAAATAAAAAATAATTATATTTTTAACAAATATTTCATCTGATAAAATTTGACGTCATAATTGAAGTAAAACAAGTATTTTATAGTAGTCGTTAAAAATATAAGAAACATGGATAGCAATAAGTCATGAATAATGACGTCATTGCCGAAACTTCAGTGAAGGCTTATTTTGGCGACACAAAATTTATTGTTTTCCGCCTGCTATTGTTCTGTCTGTCTGTCTGGCCGCGATATCTGTCACAAAATGCAATCAAAACTTTTTTTCGGAAACAAAATTGTAAAACCCTAGATTACTGAGTTTACTCTTTCAAAAGTTCCTGATACATCAGATTTAGGTGTGGACAGGTATGTAGAAGTATGAGGATAATGAAAAATGCTTATTAAAACTGTTACTTATCCTTATAAATCAAAATGTATAAAGAAATACAAGATATACGATTACCATTAGCAAATTGATAGAAAGTTACAAATTTAAGTTTAATGAGACTACGGGGGGTTCAGGGGGGCGGAGCCCCCCTGAAGAAATCTATTATGTTATAATAAAAAAACAAAAATAATAGATCATGAAAATTTCAGAATATCCTAACATAACTAAATCTTTAATTTAACGCTTTTGTTGGCTGAAAACTTGTTATTTTATTTTATTCTTATAAATAATTACGTAACTTGAAAATTTCAAATTACAGCTTCCAGGAAGTTGAATATTACCCAAAGTGTGTTTTAAAAAAGAAATGATGTGCAAAGCTGACGTTGAGGCTCTTGATCTGCAGATTTACTAGTTAAATTTATTCCAAAACCATACCTTTCAAAAAATATCATTATTTTATTTTATCTATTTATTTATTTTTCCTACGTCAACCTTTGATGTGTGCATATTAATAAATTCATTTCTTTTCTTTTTCTCTTAAAATTAATCATTTATAAAAATCGTCTGCCTAAGATATTTAAAATTCTGAGTCAATTATAAATTGGTTAAATAATATTTTTTTAAAAATAAATTTATCGTTTGTGGAAAATAATCTCGTAGCTGGACAAGAATTCTGTTTACATAAAAGAATGATGGTTTGAGGTTACAGAATGTTCCAGAACTTTCTTTTTAGTTTTAAAAAGGTGGAAGTCTCGAGATGAAAAAGAAGATTTCTTGGGTTGCTTCTTCGATGAGGACAGCTCGCTGAAATAATGATGGAATTTTTGCAAAAGGAGCTTTTCCTTCCTCATTATTACGAATTTAATAAATGAATTTACAGCAGCCCATGACTAATTATTGGATCTTCTACATTTATTTATTTATTTTGTTTTTTCCCTCGCTTGCCATGACTGTGTGTTTCTTTTTAACCAGTGGAAATAATTCGAGTTCTCCTTAAATCGTCACATATATATGTAATAAAATAAAAAAATTTGCGTCATTTTGCTCTCTGAGCTTTTAATTCTAAAATTGTGGAACATATTTTAATCTTAGTTTCGTAATATATTAAGCTTTTAACAGCTAAAGTCATTTTTCTTTTTTTTTTTTTATTTAACTTATTAATAATCTATTGCTTGTTTCTCAAAAAGGCGGGAAGTTGTTTCGTAACCTTTTTACTTTTTAGAATATTCTCGTGATTTTAATTTTATTTTTTATTTAACATCACGTGATCTGTGTCAGTGCGCGGATGTTAAAAGGCTTGTCTATTTGCGAGACAAGATATAATCCTTACCCGAGGTCCAGGCCCCCTAGGCAAATCAGAGGTGATCATTTTTTATTGCGTAGACTCAGATTAATCCTGGTTGGGTTTTTAAAATGATTGACGAGGAGTGAGGAGGGGGTAGTTTGTCGTGCAAATGTGGGTTTCTCATTTGGTTTTTTCAGAGCGCAGAATGCGATTGACTTTTCAAATATTAGGATACTGTTTCTTTTTCCCCGAAAAATTCAAATATCTTCGAATGCAGATTAGTTACGAAGTTTTGGAATATTCGATGACAGTGCCAAGGTGCCTGCGGGGAAGAGCTTACTTAATTTATGAGTTAATAAATAAAAGAATTTCAAGACTTATGGATTTTATTTTTCTAATGGGGAAATACCCCAATGCAACTCTTCCACTGCTTGCCAACTGCCGGAGCGACTGCTCTGCTCGTCCTGCTGCTGATTCTTAGAAGTAACATTCTTAGGAGTTTATGGAACATAGCCTTCGTCGAATTATTACAGAGTAAGTCGACAGGATTTATAGTGAACCGGTGTTCGATTTTTGAATGGGAGTTATCGAGCATGGCAACTGCCGACTGGCCATTTTTTTTAGAATTGCTTCAACACTGATTATGCACGCACCATTTTCGCCGAATACGCTGATTGTACACGAGCCATTTTCGCCGAGTTTAAAAACTAATTACTAGACTTTTTACCTTTGTTTGTTCTCATCTTAAAGCAACGTGAGTCATCAAAGTAATGCTACTGGTGTGAAAGGAATGCAGTCAATAAAGTAATTTTTTTTCTCCAAAAGGTAATTTGAGAACAACATCTTCATGTGCATAAATGATAAACCTTTCACCTGTGAGAAGGATCGTCTTATGAAGTTTTGTTTGTGATTCTGTCTAGCATCTGCATCTACAAACTTTTTAATTGTGAAATATGCCACACGTTTAATGAGAAACCTTTTAGCGTGAGGTATGCAACCAAAATTTACAAAAGATCACCTACATAGAGTATTTGCAACATTTTGAATTAACTTTCGCGAGTTATTATTATTATTATTTTTTTCTTTTCAGTCTTTAAAGTCTAACGGACTTAAGGGCTGTTAAAAGCTTAATATATTACGAAACTGAGATTAAAATATGTTCCACAATTTTAGAATTAAAAGCTCAGAGAGAGCAAAATGGCGCAAATTTTTTTATTTTATCACATATATATACGTATATAATATATAACCAAAATCGAAAAAGTAAAAACTAGCCCGGTTGTAGATTATCCTCAACTATCTTATGAAAAAAAAAATGTAAAAATATTAAAATTTGAGCGAGGTATTTTAAAATAACGCCCCAATAAGCTTAACATTATCACAAGGGTCTTTTTAAGTGATTCGAGTGGTGTAACAGTTAAAAAAAAAAAAAAAAAAAAAAAAAAAAAAAAAAAAAAAAAAAAAAAAAAGTCTAAAATTTGAAGCAAATCAAATATTTTTATCATGAGTTATCGCGTTACATACATACATACATAGGTATGTACATGCATACAGAACGGGCGAGTACATAAGCTCCTCAGGTTTGATATCCTACAAGCTAATAAAAACATTTTTATGCAATCGTCCGCTGTTTCTTTTCCTATCATTTCGCAAAATAAAACTCCTTTAATTGCCTGAACCTCTCAAAGACTGAAAGATATTGAAATAAGAATTTCAGATGTTACTCACACCACTATATAATTGATAAATACTTTTTAATATTTAAATTATCTTCATGTTTAAATACATTTTATATTCCTACATTATATAATATTTTTATATTGAATTCATCCTTACTTTACACATCTGCAATTTTACATCTTACAATATTTACAGCAAACATACATCATCTTTAAATACATGCAACATATATAGAATAAATTCAACATACTTTCAATCTATGCATTCATTTGCATCTAAAAACTATTATACATTACCCCGATTCCAACTAAAACTTTGTAGGAAATATATATTTAGTTTGAAGAATTTTCCATACAGAAAACCCTTATAAATTTTCGAATTAATTTGCTTTCAACAAATGAATAATAGTAATAATTTGCATCTATTTTTCTAACTCCATTTTGTTTTAGGCAACAGCAAAAAACACATGGCAAATCAATTATGTGCATTACATACAAAATACTTTCTGTATATAACAATTTTTATTCTAAAAATGAAAATACAGTGAACACTCAGCAGCAGCTAAAGAAATTATTACACGTCATACCGATTCCAACCAGGAAATAAATAACTTTGAAGAGCTTTTCATATCGGAACTTTTTTATAAATTTATGTATTAATGAGTTTTCAGTAAATGAAAATATCCGCATTTTAACAATAATCTGAGTATACATAGCATTTACTGACTCCATTTTGCTTTAGACACATTATGGTGAAATTATGTACATTCTGTCTATGTCTAAACACAACACACACACATATATATATATGCATTTAATCGATAGATATATAAATAAGCAATATTCTAAATTATATTTTTAAAATAATCGCGGCATAAATGGAAAATACCTTTTATTCATCGAAAAACTCACTACTCTGACACTTTTACAAGTGCCGAAATAAATGTAAAATAACCGCATTTAAATATTCCGTTTAAAATTAAAATGAAATCATTTTTACAACATCGTGTGTTGCTTCGTTCCGAATCATTCCGCAAAATGACCAAAATGGCTGCAAGAACAATGTTTTTTTTCGAAAATTGAAAAATAATGCAATAAGAATTTCAGCTGTTACTTACACCCTATATGATTAATAAATACTTTTTTAATATTTAAATTATCTTCCTGCTTTAATACATTTTATATTCCTGCTTAATACATTACTTTTCTACTTAATACACCCTCACAGACTTGCAGTTTTACATCTTGCAACATTTACTTCAAATGTACATCATCTTAAATACATACAACAAACATGCTTGCAATATATGCACTCATCTGCAGCTAAAAAGCTCAAATTATGTACATTCTGTGTATGACGAAACACAAACACACACATACATATATATATATATATATATATATATATATATATATATATATATATATATATATATATATATATATGCATTTAATCGATAAATATATAAATACCAATACTCTAAATTATATTTTCAAAAGAACTTCAATGTAAATGCAAAAATATCTTTTATTCATCGAAAAATGCATTACTCTAACACTTTTACAACTGCTGAAATAAATGTAAAATAACCGCATTTAAATATTCCATTTAATATTAAAATAAAATCATTTTTACACCATCGTCTGTTGTTTCGTTTCCTATATCATTCCGCAAAATGACGTTCATTTTAACTGCCTGAACAATACACCTCTCAAAGATTGAAAAATACCGAAATAAGACAGTTCTTTCGCTTGCGAATAAAGGGTAAGGGTTCTCTGGGGGAAAAAACAAAGAATATCGTCTGGTTCCAGAATGCGATTTAAACATATGAAAGATAAAAAGTCAATTCTTCTTCGTCATTTTGAGGGATTTATCGCTAGTTGCAAGTTTTCTCTCTCTCTCTCATAAGGAGGTATTTTTCTTTCAATAGCAAAAGGATTTTTAAAGTGGCGCCATTCAGAACAAAGTTTTTTCTTTTAACTTTTTCTTCTTCTAAACGGTTTTGAACTTATCAAAGGAAACTGAAAAGAAAATACTCAGTGGTTTAAATGTTACGTGACATTTACATTCTGCATTTATGCTGTCTATTAAAATTGGGTGGGAAAATGTTTTGGCAAATATTTCTGTGCTGTCCATATTTATTCATATTTAATACTATTAGATAGCAGTTCAATAATTTAAGAAAAAGGAATTGTAATGCAAATCATCCAGTATTTTCTATTTATGTTGCCTTTTAAAATAGATAGAATAAATAATTTTACGTTGTTCTTTTTTCTTTGCATTTAATATTATTATGAAAAATTATCACATACAGTTTTTGTACTGCCCATGTTTATTCATATTTAATACTATTAGATAATTTAGGAAAAGAAATTCTAACACAAAGCGACAAAGCATCTTATATTTTGCATTTACGTCGCCTTTTTAAATAGACATGGTAAATTATTTTACGTTGTTCTGTTTTCTTCCCCTTTAATACTATCACATGTAGCATTACTACATATTAATTTCTATATTGTATTATTAGATAGACATTTTTGCATTGTCTATGTTTATTCATATTTAATACTATTAAATTACAGTCCAATAATTTAAGGAAAAATAATCTAACAAAAAGCTCCCTAAATTTTGCATTTATGCGGTCTTTTAAAATCGTTACATTAACTGAATTTGCGTGTTCTTTTTTAGTCACATGTAACATAATCAAATAATAATTTTAGGAAAAAAATGTCTAAAATATAGCTTAAAAAACGTGTCACTTCGGAGCTGCTTCGTATACAAACTCGCAAAGAATTCCTCGTATTTACGTGAAATTTGCTTTTTCAGTTTATGTTGCCCGCTAAAATTGAAACAATCTTCGCTAACATTTTTGTTTTATAACTTTTTATCCATACATAATATTATTAAAGAACAGGGATGCAATATTCATTAATACAGTAGACTCCCTTAAATATGCATCCCTAAAATCTACAACTCTCTAAATTCCACACATAATTTGCGAATATAAACAATGAAACTTTCAGTTCAGATGTGAGGACAAAATCTGAATTTTTATTTTTATATCAATTTTATGTATGTTTTAATTTGTAATTTTTGTTAATAATTACTGAATTCATGCTTTTTCCTAAAGGAAGAATAAATTTATTTCTGAAAACATTCAAGATATTGGTAATATTATTAGTAACCACTATCCTTTTGCCAAATGTATTTATACATCAATCTAGCTTTTTTGATTATTAAATCTGGCTAAACCTGAAATAAAATTTCTTATTATATGATTTTGATATGAATTAGTAGTGCACCTTTATGAAGCAGTTTTCATTGAATAATTTAAGTAAAAGGCATCTTTTCTTTAAAATGAAAATTTAACCATACATTATTGATTATTTATTTGACCTTTGCTTTTAATATTTTAATCATTTTAAAAAATTATCTAAATTCTTGTTATTTTAGTTTATTATTTAATTATTTTAAGAATTTATTATAATCTAAATTAAATTATTAATTACATTGAAATTACAATTTTAAAAATATATAAAAGTAATAACCAGAAATCCATACAATTCTTAAATCCACATAACCTCTGCGGATTTGAGGGAGTGTACTCTAATTTGTATTGTCCTTTTTTTTAATCCCATACATAATATTATGAAATAACAGTTCTATAATTTAGAGGAAGAAAGAGTCTAAAATAAAGTTTTCAAATTGCAGTAGAATAATGTTAAAATTTTGTAGTGTTTGTCTTACTTAATACTTATATTATGTTTCTTTAAATAAGCCGATCCATGTTTTAGGTAGATTTCGTATGAAATACTACCTATTGCATTGTCTCCCATGTTGGAATTTCTGAAAAATTTTTGCGGATCTACACGAATCATGACTCCTAGACCCCAAAACTACCATCAGTAAAAAAGTTTATATATCTATCTATCTATCTATCTATCTATCTATCTATCTATCTATCTATCGGTGTATATCACTTTCTTCTAGACACGATAACTTCCATAATTATGCTCAGATCTTCATCAAACTTTTACATAAAATCAAGGGGCATAAAATCTCGGTTAAGTTCGTTAATGGGCAAAATCGGACCAAGGGGGTCAAAGTTAGGAGGGTTTTTGTGAAAACAGAAAAAATGCGATAACTTTTTAATTAAAATAGATATCGAATCGGTTTAAAGTTTATATTACTTCTAAAAGATGAGGAAAAAGTTTATGCGTGACAGATTTTTGATAAAGTTAAAAATGGGCTCAAGGGGCGAAAAAAACATGGTTTTTGGGAGAAAAAAAATCATAACTTCGTCAATTCTCAAGATATCAAATCCAAATAAATTTTATATAAATGTACTCAATATTATCTAAAACTTTTGTATTTACAAGTTTTTGATAGGACCAATTTTTACCGATGAAAAAAATTAAAAACGAAAAGAAAAAAACCCATAACTTACTCAATTCTTAAGCAATTAAATCTAATTAAATTTATTTTACATCTTCAGAATAATATCTACAACTTTTATATTGACAAGTTTTTCATAGAACCAATTCTTATAGCAAAAATAAATTAAACAAAAATAGGAGTTGGAGAAAAAACCTTAAATCCAAACTGCTTATATTCTGACTCATTTTAAAATTCATTTTTGATTTTAAACGCATCCAAATGACAGATCCTCTTATTTAGCAACTATATAATGCGACTTATTGGCCAATTTTTTGATAAAGGCAGAATATATTTTTAAAAAGGCTGCCAAAAGAGGTATTTTGAACAGATTTCCCGAAGTTTTCATCATTAAAAAATTCATTAAGTATAACAAATTGCGTTTTTCATGAGTCATTTTTAAATTAATTTTTGTTCTCAAACCCATCCAATTTACAGGTCCTATTATTTAGGAACCATATAACTTGACGTATTGGCCAGTTTTTTGATAAAGGCAGAATATATTTTTTAAAAGGCTGCCAAAAAGGGTATTTTGAACAGAATTTCACGAAGTTATCGTGATTAAAATTTGAGGAAATTTAAGAAATTGCGTTTTTACCGAGTCATTTTTAAATCTTTTTTTGTTCTCAAACGCATCCAATTTACAGGTTCTCTTATTTAGGAACTATATAATGTGACGGAGTGGCCAGTTTTTTGATAAAGGCAGAATATATTTCAAAAAAGGCTGCCAAAGTGGGCACTTCGCAAAAAATTTCCCAAAGCGAGATGATTAATGAACTGTGGGTATTCAAATAACAAATTGGTTATTTTATGACTCATTTTTAAAACCAATTTTGCTCTGACGCGCATTCAATTGACAGTTTTTTGTTACTTAGGAACTATATAATGTGCGTATTCTTCGATTTTTTGATAAAGGGTGAATATATATATTTTAAAAGCTGTCAAAGTAAGCACTTCGCAAAAAAATTTCCCAAAGCGATCATGATAAAAGAATTGAGGTTGTATTCAAATAACAAATTGTTTATTTTATGACTCATTTTTAAATTCAATTTTGCTCTCAAACGCATTCAATTGACAGTTATTTGTTATTTAGGAACTGTGTAATGTGCCGTATTGGTCAGATTTTTGATAAAGGCTAAATATATATTTAAAAAAATCTGTCAAAGTGGGCACGTCGCACAAAATTTCTCAAAGCGATCTTGATTAAAGAATTGTGGATGTATTAAAATAATAAATTGGTTATTTTATGACTCATTTTTAAATTCAATTTTGCTGTCAAACGAATTTAATTAACAGTTTTTTGTTATTTAGGAACTATATAATGAGCATATTGGTCAATTTTTTAAATAAAGTAAGAATATAATTCAAAATATATTGCCAAAATGGGCATTTAAGTAGAGATAGGCATTTTTTTTTTTTTTTTTTTTTTTTTTTTTTGAGATGAAAACTTTTCGAAATCTACCTCCGCCTATAGGCCATGCCGAAAGGGATTTTTGGTATGTTGTAAAGAAAAATTGATGGATTTAAATAATCAATAAATAAAAATAGTATTTTTTTCCATTGCAAAATCATTATTTTGGCAGCCTAAATTAGAAGATATTTCTTTTTTAGATAATTTTAATCATTAACTTCAAAATAAACTCAAGTTAAATGTCAACAATGAAATGAACTCTCAAAGGAAAAATAAAACTTGGTCATTCGTAGATCTTCCACCAAATAAAAGCGTAATAGGTTGTAAGTGGAACTATAAAGCAAAACGCGACAACACAGGTGAAATTCAAAAGTACACAGCGCGTTGGCGAAAGGTTGTACACAAAAGATCGGAGAGGAGTACGACGAAACTTATGCGCCAGTCGTGTCATACACAACTATAAGAGCGTTACTGATAGCAGCTTGCACCAAAACTTAAATATCAAATATGTAGATATAAACACTGCGTTTTTACACATTAGCTTGAGGAGGAGATACACATGTCGCAACCAAAGGATTTCATTGAACCAAATCAGGAAAATAAAGTCTGTAAACTTAACACAGCAATATATGAGTTTAAACAAGCCGCAAGAGCGTGGCATAATAAAATATCAGAAACATTAAAGAATATGGATTTTGTACAGAGCAAAATCGACTCATGTTTATTCAGGCGAAAAAGGGCAAATAATACGACTTATATAATTACATACGTTGATGATATCTTAATTGTAGGAAAAGATGAAGTGATAGAGGAAATTATTGCTAACTTAAATAACAAATGTAAGCTAAAGAATTTAGGAGAAATTAGTAACTACTTATCTATGAATATTCGAAAAGTAAACAAAAGATAGTTTATGAATCAAACCTCAAAAATAGATGAATTAATTATTAAACTTAATTTACAAGACGCAAAACTACATAGTACACCTATGGAAACAAATTATACAAGACTTAATGATGAGGATAACATTTTATCAAACAACACATTATATAGACAAGCGATTGGCACTCTACTCTACGTTGCAACAGTAAGCAGGCCTGACATATGTGCCGCTGTTAATATTCTAAGCAGAAGAAATGAAAAACCTAGAAAAAAGACTGGAATGCCGTAAAACGGGTAATAAGATACTTGAAATACACTAAAGATTGTAATTTAGTTTTGGATGGAGAAAATGAACCAAAGTTGGAAGTTTATGCAGATAAAAACTGGGGTAAAGACATAGTGTCAAGAAGATAACTAGTGGTAATCTGTACATGTTGGGAAACAATCCTATTAACTGGAGTACGAAAAGACTTGTATCGCAGTGTCATCGGCAGAGGCCGAGTATGTATCGGCGGCGAGCGCTTCAATAGAAATAAAGTGGCTAGTTAAACTTTTAGAAGAAATAAATATGCCTCAAAAATTACCGATAAAGTTACATAAAAATAATATGTCTATTATTAAAATGGTAGATTTAGAAAAACACTCGTGCAAAACTAAACACATCGACATCCGATTTCATTTAATTAAACAATTTAAAGAAGAAGGCATAATCGAATTGAAATATTGCCCATCCAAGTTAATGATCACTGATGTGGAGATGGTGATCAAACCGCTGCCCAAGACTATTTTTCAAGTCCATAGACAGAACTTGGGACTTCACGATTGTGCAACTTCAGAAATTAAGGAGGAGTTGATGGATTTGAATAAACAATAAATAAAAACAGTAATTTCTTCCATTGCAAAATTATTATTTTGGCAGCCTAAATGAGAAGATATTTATTTTTCAGATAACTTTAATCATTTACTTCAAAATAAACTCAAGTTAAATGTCAACAATGACAGGCATAAATGATTATAAATCACTTTAATTTAAACTTCTATTGCGCAATGCAGAAAGATTAAGCAATATGTGTCAAAAACCAGCTACTTTAGTGAATTTTTTAGGAAACGTATTGCGAAACATGCCGTGTGGATTATACTAAAAACCATAATAACTGTCATTCAATAATTAAAACTATAAATTGACTGACTTATAAATATTAAAAGTTTTTTATGTTTCTTTATAATAAAAGTAAATGTATAAAATCTGTTTTTTTTTTTTTCTATTGTGATAATATCTTCAATAAAGAAGGAGGGTGATCTCGACCCCTGTTTCCTTTAAAAAACATCGTTCTCTTTAAATTTATTCCTAATATTACTTAATTCCAGTGGTACCAATAGTTAAAGAATTTGTGATTTACGCAGAGCAATAGGGCCGAATCGTGTCGTCAAAAAAGAAGCAATATATTTAAAAGGATACATCGAAAAAAAGGAAGAAAACCTGAAAGGTTGATGTAATTTTTCCATTTTTGAATTTTGGGTGAAAGAAGTCTGGGCCATGATTCGAACCAGGGATGTATTGGCTGAAGCCGCTAAATGCACTTCCAACTGAGCCATCCCGGACACGAACACTGGAGGACTTTTTCACCCAATTAACCTCAACGATCACTTTATCTGGTCTGATACTCTGGATCAGTTCCACAGAATAAATCGAAGGTCAATATATGGATCTGCAGAAAAGATGGCTCAGTTGGTAGAGCATTGGCGGCTTCAGCCAATACATCCCTGGTTCGAATCCTGGCGCGGACTTTTTTCACCCAAAATTCAAAAATGGAAAAATTACATCTGCTATAATAAATTTACCGATTGAATAATCGTGTTTAAAAATTAATCTAATGCAATTTCGTATGCAGCGATTTTCTGAACATATATCCCTATTATTTACCGTTGCCATTTTTACCTGTTGCCCTTTTTTCTGTTGCCTTTTTCTCCGTTGACGTTTTTTCTGTTGCCCTTTTTTTCCGTTGCCCTTTTTTCCGTTGCCCTTTTTTCCGCGCACCGTTGTTACCACCACATTTTAGATAATAGCGTGTTATAGCAACGTGATTTTCGCAGCTGTTTTTGAGTATTTTTTATCTATTAAGTTTTTCTGTACCTGTTTATTGTAAATTCATGTTTAAATAAAATCTCTAATAGATTTTTTGCATTTAATATAGTTTTTTTTTTCATTAAAAATAGAATGTATTGATCAAGAATTCATCTTCAGTCCTGCAGAACATTTTTCATACACTCAATATTCTTTTTTATTTAACCCGGGGGAACGCACGCTTACCCAGGTATAAATGGTTTTAACTTTGTCACCAATAAAAAAAAATTATAACAGTTACTTTATTTAGAGGGAGACAATTCTTGCAAATTTTGCGATAAAACAAGTTGAAGATTACTTTAAAAAAATTAGCGGTTACAATTGTAAAAATCACACGCACACCGGGTCTTTTAGGCCTTGTGCGCATCCACTCGGGTGAAGAAGCAAGAACAGTACGAAAAAAATGTGAAAGATATAAATTTTATTCCTAAATCCTGTGTTCAACATAAGGTAATTCTGGTTCTTAAATTCAGGTAGATTTTAGATAATATAACGTCTTATAGCAACGTGATTTTCACAGCTGTGTTTGAGGAATTTTTATCCATTAAGCTTTTTTGTACCTGTTTATTCAGTGGCATGGGTTGCGTTGTTTACACAGGAGGTGTGCAAGAATCAAAGCACGTGTTTACGTGGAAGAAAGCGATTCATAAAAAAAGCCATATCATTCTCATTCACAGAAAATCATGAAAGTCATTCATAAATCTGGATGCGAGGTTTTCAGGAGATTATGTAGTAAATAAAACCAATGGAATATTTACGAGAATTTTAACATTATTTTTTTATAAAATTTTTTTATAATATTTATTTTATAAAATGTTATAAAAAGGAAAAGTTTTATATAAAATGACATATGTGTTTGTAAAAATTTATGTAACTTTTCACATTGATAACAGGAATCAACTAAAATTCGCAAAATTTGTATAATAAAATACACATGCATAAAATTAAAAAAATAAATAAAATTGAAACTTTGGAAATATGCATTTTAATTCGGACACTCTTTCTATCTAATGTTAGACACAGGAGAATAATTTAATTAGAATAATATATAAAAAAAAATAACCTAATAAAGAGAAATAAACAAAATCTAAAACGTAGCATACACTATTTAAAAATTTTCTATGAAATTACAGATAAACTAGCGGTAATCTATCATCTTGAGTCTTATGTATTGCTACAGAGATTAGAAAAACAAACACTCTGTTAAATAACAGAGGACATATTCGGTAAATTTACATTAAACTCTGTAAATTAACATAATTAAAAATACACAAGACTCTGTAAATTTATTTTTAATGATAATAATTTAATTTTGTTTTCAAAATAAGCAAATCACTGAATCGCCAGTGAGCCTCAGAGAATTTGAATTGAGTAAATTCGAACTACTATATTATTTAATTTTTACACAATTTGTTTCTACACGTCGTGGAATTTGAACCCGAGACCACTTGATAGTAAAAGAATGCCATACTGACTAACTTATAGTAGCTGCAGTCTTTCGAAACAAAGTATGTCTTTTATGATTCAATGAGGAATAATCTGCTTTGATTTTAAAAAAATCGTTTCAAATATACTCATTAAAAAATTCGTAAAAGATTTATTTTAATTTATTTTAAATCGATACATAATATCTATTTTTTAATCAATTTTAATTTTTTAAATAGTTTATGCAGTAAATGAAAAAAAATCAATGATTTTTTTCTTCAGTAAAAAATTTTAATCTAAATCATTTTTTACAACAATGATGTTAAAGAAAATGTTCAAAATTGCCGTACATTATTTATTTTTTAATGCGCTTTTTTTTTCAATATTACTAAGGTTTTGGCAGATGGAGAAGAAAAAAAATTTAAACTGGTTGTCCATAAAAATCCCCAATATCTTCGAGGATATTAATTTTCCCTTTCTAAATTATTCTAACTTAAAATATATAAATAAATAAATAAAAGTGTGTATTTTGAATGACAAGTTTTAACACAAATAAAAATATCTTTAAATAAAGACATGAAAATCCCTAAAGGGAATTAAATACAATATAAGGTAATTGTCTATAAAATGATGACCGTGATACTCTATCGACTGAATTTAACCGAGAACTAATGTAAATAACAAAATCTTGTTTTTTATTTCTGTGTATTTACAGAAATTTTTAACAGTGTACCTTTTCTCTTTTTTGTCAGTATTCTAAATTCTTAACTTTAAAAATCTGAAACATTTCTTTGTACATGTATTGTTCATGAAAATTTTCGCACTTTTGTAAGTTTCTGAGCAGTGTATCTGCAAAATTTTGTGAAACTGAAATCCCCTTCTTATTACACCAAAGTCTTTTAAAATTTCTTTCTTTTTTTTTTTTTCTTTTTTTTTTTTTTTTGGAAATTATTAAGGGAGACGCGAACCCCATTTTCGACCAAAAATCATGAAAAGTCAGAAAACGATAAAATACATATTTGCGAATATCCATGCAAAATTTCAGAACTCAGGGATACTTGGAACAGGTAGCAAATGAGCTTTTTTTAATTGTAGTCACTAGAGTTTAAAGAACTAGCGGCCATTTAAAATGTGTTTTCCTGAAAATGACTTTTTCCATATTTTGCTTAAGTTCAAAATACTAAGGCTCAGTGGTAAAATGGTTTAGAAACAAAGTGTTTATGTTTTAGAATCTTAAAAAAAATTGCAACAAAAGTAAGGAGAGATATTTTTTTAAACTATTTCTGAAAATTTTACTTAAATTGGTAAACATGAAAATTATAACGAATTTAAGGAAATTTACCATGCGTAATTTCTTTCTTTTTTTAGCTAATTAAAATAGAAAATTAAAAATATCTTCCCTAGGTCGTTTCCAGATACTATAACACTATTTAAGAAATTTTAGTTATACCAAAATATTGAAAATTGAATGAGGAGTAGTAATTTTAAAAAGTGTATTTTATCAAAAAAAAAAAAAATCATAAAAATCGACATAAAAATATACTTTTTAATAAAAAGTAATTTTTTTGCTAATCATTCCTTACAAAAAAATTCTTAAATAGTACACCAAAATTCATTACTTTAAAATCAATAATAAAAATTTTGGGTTTTTTCTTACGGGTCTCCCTTAAATAAATAAGTAATTTCAGTTTCATATAATCCACTGAAGTAATTTTATGCACACATCGCAATTTCAAACTCTCTTTCTGGAATGTCCTACACGCACGAAAATGGAATAAGCTTCGTTAGACAGAATATATTTTTTGTAATAAGAAGAATAATTTACATGTTCAGGTATCCGAACACATTTAAAATGTAATTTTCGATCAAAATATCGACTTTTTATTTTTGCAGTAATATTAAAATTTATTTTTTTGTCTATCGAAATGTCTTTAAGTTTTGTTTGTATCTAAAATATAGCCCTAGTTACATCCGTTTAAAATTACATCTAATAGAGCTTTTGAATTGTGCTTTAAAGATATTTTTAGCTTTTCGAAAAATGAAGTTTTTCAAATTTTTACTATACACAAAGCATCCTAAAACAAAAAAAATAGGCATGAAATGCCACGAAATTCTCTGTACTTCTTTCGCAAATATCTTTTGAGGGAATAGACTATACTCATGATAATATATTAAATAGTTATATTTACAGTATATATGACAAACTTGCGACAAAGTTTGAGAATTTTTCATTACATTAGTACTTTAACTACCATATCATCTGAGATGCGATTATTATGTGTGTAGTCTAAGTCATAAAGAAAGTTATTCTGTTTATTATGCAATTTAAAAAATGTCAATACGTTATTTAATTTTTGAGGTATCAAGTTTTGCAGAAATGTCAATTTTGACATAAGTGTGACTATTTTTTCTTTCAAAAATTATTTCTGGGTAATTGCTAAATTTTTTATATTTTTTTCAAAGTTTAAAGTAAATGTCATTATAAAAAATGGCTAACAAGAGAAAAATTGAAAAAAAAATTCAAAAAATCCCTTCAGAAGGTGTGCGAATACCTTAACGGTATTTAAAATCAAGGTTCAGCAGAAAATATCGTTAAATAGGGAATTTCTTTAAATGGGGATTTCATTAAACGGAAGTTTGACTGTATATAGTAGACGACATGTGTTTTAAATTTAATGTATTATTTGTGCAATAGAGAGATAAATATATTTCATCATTTTATGAAAACAAATATTTTTTGTTTAATATCGGGTTTTTTCCACGTTGTTTCTGTTTAAAAACGAGGTGATCCATCAAATAGTGACTGATATAAATAGCTTTAAGATTTTGCTCTAACGTGATAATATCTTTTAAAAATAATTTCATCTTAAATAACTTAAAACTGTCACAGAGAGGAATGAAATCGATTTTTTTTACTTATAAAGATTATAAAATCTTGAAGGTAATATTTATAAATTTAAAATGGTCTTTAAAAACATTTTTGCAGCAATAAAAAAATGATACCTTATACTGCTTAAATATTTTGTTATTACAGTAAAAGTTAAAAATATATATGTGTCCATTTCGCTCCATCACATAGCTTTTTAGGTGCATTATTATTCATACAAATACGTCGCACCTATTGTCATCGTACAATTCGGCCGTCAGTCCGTCCGTTCCCATATAACAGTGCAAAAACTAACCAAACCGAATAGTTTGAAATCTTAAATACATAATTGTTGCCGAATTTTGTCATTTCAAATTTTATGAAGAATAGATGTATTGTTTAATTACAGGGATAGTCAAAAGTAGTTACGGCCAATATGAAATAATTTTTTCAAATGCATTTTCATGACGTTACACTCTTTCAAATATAATAAAACTGATATGCATATAAAGTATATTCTAAAATATACATTCTGTACAATCTGTGGTGCAAAGTATCTTTTTTTTATGTTTAAAGGCCACACAAAAGTATCCCAATACATAATAGCATAGCGGGAAACATTGTTTGAAGAGCGTTTTAATTATATTAAACTATTTCATATTTTATAAAATTGATATATGTTTTTGAGGTTTACTAAAAGTTACTTCCTGTAAAATAGAAAAGAGGTAATATTTACAGGGACACACAAATGTTTTAGGATACTATACGGTATCTAAGCACTGTAAATTTGCACCAAGATATAAATATTTTTAAAACTTAGTTATAGTACGAACGCACCTCATTTGCTACGTTTAACGAGCAATTTCAAACTTGTTTTTAATAGTTCGTTTACTTTGTTTAATATGGTAAAATTGATGTTGCTATTACAACGGATATGTATAACGGGAGAACATTTGTATTGTTCAATTACAGTCAAAAGTAGTCACAGCCAATGGGAAATAAATGTTTCAAATGCATTTTAAAGACGTTACCAGGGTTTTTGCTGGCTTTTGACCAACATTAAATATTTGGTGAATAAGAAACAAAAAACAGTCGCCAAATAAAAGTAGTTAGTAAATAGATTAATAAATGTTAGTAAAATAGATTCGGCCGCATAAAATATTATAATAGATAAATGTAGATAAATAATAGATAAATGTTAGGTAAAATAGATTCGCCGGAAACACTAAAAAATATATATTTATTACATCCCCTTTTTTCCAAATGTTCTATTTTTTTCACTGGTAAAATAGAAATTTGACTAAGTACACTCTAACAGTCTTCTCAATGTTTAAATATTTCAGATATTCTTTTAGCAGTCTAAATAAAAATTAAAAATAGCTACATTGATTTATCATAGTGAAAATATACGCTAAAAAATTCTATGAGATTTCGACTCTTAACCGAAATGAAAAAACTTAATAATTTGACCGTCCAACGACTACTTTGCATTCAACTAATAGATAGTACATAGATTTAGTGGTTAGTTGCCAATAATTAAGAATACATCACAAGATCATTTCTATCTTTAGCCGGTGCTAATATGAATTAATGTTAAGTCAGTATCTCTATAAATAGAACTATGTAAAGGGCATGGTGGGATTGAAAATGAGATATAACATCCAGTTGTTGAGAAACGATAAGATTCTCCAATGTATTGACAAACACATACACACACACAAAAACTGCTCACATTTTGGCGAGTCTGATTGCTCTTTTACTAGCCAAATGGATCATTTTGTCCAAACACATACACACACAAAATAAGGAACAGAAATCGAGCACTCGCATTTTGGCGAGTCTCATTGCTCTTTTACTCGCCAAATGGGTCATTTTGTCCAAACACATACACACACAAAAAAGAACAGAAATCGAGCACTGGCATTTTGGAGAATCTGATTGCTCTTTTACTCGCCAAATGGATCATTTTGTCGCAATTTGGCGTAGTGGCGAGTGACAGCTAGAACTTGGACGTTACACTCTTCCGAGTGTGACAAAAATGATATACAATTATAAAGTGCACCAAAATATACATCCTAGAGCGTATGCGGTGCAAAGAATATTTATTATTCATTTACAGGGTCAGACAACATTTATTATATGGCTAATATATTAAACATTTATTTTAAAAGACCTTTAACAGCCCAAATGAAATCTGATATATTAGAAAATATAATACTTCAATGACATTCGTATCGTTTTAACCAAATCCGAGGAACATTCTAAATATCCGTTTTTCTTTAAGCCATAAGATCAAATCCATAGATATATTTCCATTTGATTCAAAGTTATTTTGGAAAAATAGACCTGCGAAGCAGTCGAAGTCTGCTAGTATGTTTATAAATATCGTTTACAAAAACAATAAGGTCAATAAATTGAAAGAACGTCTTTTCATTCGTTACATTTGTGAACAGATCTATTAAACAGTTCACCTATTAAGCATTAAAATAATTTTGTTAATATTAAGTAAGTTGTTTTTTGTTTGTCTTTTTTTACAGAGGTAAGAGAAGGTGTTGTCAATTTTATTTTGTAAATTTTTATTCTAACTTGGTAATTAAAAAATATAGATGGAAATTGCACGTCAAGTGTAGCAAATGAGACGCGTTCCTATTATAAGGAAATTTTAAAAATATTTAGATCTTAGTGTAATAATATGCAGTACTTGGGATACAATAGAGTACCCGAAATATTTTGTGTATCCCTGTAAATACTAACTGCTTTCTATTATACAGAAAGTAAATTTTAGTAAACTTTAGCAATTTATATCCATTTCATAAGATTTGACATAATTTAATAATATTAAAAAGCGCTCCATACAATGTTTCCCCCTATATCATTATGGAATACTTCTGTGTAACCTTGTAAATGAATAACAAATATTCTTTGCACCACAAATTGTCCAGAATGTATGTTTTAGAATGTACTTCATAGATACATATAAATTTCATTGTGTTCGAAATATTATAACACCATTAAAATGCACTTGAAACTATTTTTTCCCATTGGTCGTCATGTAATGGAATACTTTTGGTTGTTCCTGTAATTAAAATATGCATCCGATTTTCATAAAATTTGAAATGACTAGACGAAATTATGCAACAATTACATATTTTAAAATATAAATGATTCGATTCGGTAGTTTTTGTTTTGTTACATGCGGATAGACGAACGGACTAAACGACGATTATAGGTACAACGTATTTATATAATTACGAAAGCACATAAAAAGAAAAAGAATCATGAATGAAGCATAGATTATGGAACACACACATTCAGTACAATATATAAAAAAGGCATCGCTTGATAAGTTAAAAGTATCTTTAATTCAACCATATGGAAATTCATAACATATTTAAAAAACCAACTTTAGATGTTCCCCTCTACAAATGAGAAATCATCCGAATTCTTTAAGTAGCCCTGTGTATGATACATAGATTTGTATCTGTTAACTATACTTGCATGTTAACGTTTAGTTCAGTCAGAAAATATATGCTTCAGCAGAAAATTTCCCTTCAGCAATTTCTGCTATTAAGTAGAATGGTATGCTAATTCTTTTCTGCAGCCGTGTATATGAGGTATAGAATTTATATACAACGAGAAACAGGCAAACAAATTAGTTAAATTTAAAAGGTATCTCTGAAATTTAAGCCGCACTTCCAACCATTATTGCTTAAAGACGGCACTGTAACTGATTTATTTTGTGTATCCCTGTAAATAAACGGAAAATGCCATGAATGATTTATTCTAAAGTAACCATCTTGTAATGAAATTAAGTGATTTATTTCCGTTTCAATACATTTGAAATACCGCAATGTCATTTAAATACTCTGCACACTGTTTTTTTTTCAAATGCTATAATATAATGGAATTCTTTTGAATACCCCTGTAAATGAACTGTTAAATGCTACACACTTCATATATAACATCAAACGTGTCATGATAAGCATGATTAACATACTCAATATCATAAAAATCTGAATGTACATTACGTCAGTTAGAACGTGGACAGATAGACAGACAAACCGAATTCATAAACACTTCTCAACTTTGCTGGAAAGTGTTAAAAACACACAGAGAGAAAAATGATCGAAATCGTGAAAATTGAAAATATTGTTTCGATTAAACTACAAAACCATTTTAATCGTGCAAATAATATGTAATGAAAAGACTTCATTGTTTATAGAAAGGAAAACATCTTTGTTTCCCTTCAAAGTAATTTTTTTTTTTTTATTCTGTTAGGAAAATAAGAGGATTCCTGATATACGGATATAAATAGCTTCAAGAATTTTTTTCGACGTCATGAGAAGATAATCATATTTCTTCTCGAATATTTTAATACAGAATAGATTAAAACTCAAGCAAGTCACAAGTCATTTTTAATTTATACGGGTAATTTTTTCTCAAAATATATATAAAAGATTAAAATGTTGTTGTTTTTTTTTTCCTGTCATTTCAAAATTTGACTTGTCTATTTTATCTTTCTAATTCATTTTATAGTCTTAGATTTCAAAAGTCAAGAACTTAAAGATGACTAATTATAGGCCAATTAATTTAAATGTCGACAAGTAAAAGAAAAAAAGTCGGAAATTGCACGTCAAGCGTAGCAAATGAGGTGCGTTCGTAGTATAACGAAGTTTTAAAAATACTCAGACCTTGGTGTAATAGTATACAGTATTTCGGATCCAGTAGAGTATCCGAAATCTTTTGTGTAACCCTGTAAATACTAACTGCTTTCTATTTTACAGGAAATAACTAGTAGTAAACCTCAGAAATGTATATCAATTTCCTAAAATGTGAAATAGTTTAACATTTTTAAAACGCGCCCCAAACAATGTTTCACCATATGTCATCACGTAATGAATTACTTTTGTGTAGCTCTGTAAATTAATAACAAATACTCTTTGCACTACAGATTGTACAGAATGTATATTTTAGTATATAATTCATAGATGAATATCAATTTTATTATGTTCGAAAGAGTGTAACACCATTAAAATGCACTGAAACAATTTTTTCCCATTGGCCGTCATGTAACAGAATAATTTTGATTGTTCCTGTAATTAAACCATGCTTCCGATTTTGATAAAATTTGAAACTAGTCGACAAAATTATGCAACAATTATATACTTTAACTTTTAAATGATTCGGTTGGATAGTTTTTTCTCTGTTATATGCCGACAGACAGACGGACTGAATGACTATTATAGGTGCTACAGATTTACATAATTACGAACGCACCTAAAAACTCTTTTATTTAAACTACAAAACCATTTTAACCGTGCAAATAATAACATTATTGCAAGAAAAAAATCCTTGTTTATAGGAAGAAAAACATTTTTGTTTCACATCAAAGAAAATTTTTTTATTATTATTTTGTTAGAAAAATAAGAAGATTCATGAAATGCAGATATAAATAGCTTCAAGAATTTTTTTCAGCGTTAAGAGAAGATAATGATATTTTTCTACAATATTTTAATACAAAATAGATTAAAACTGTCACAAAAGCGAGTCAAAAATCATTTTTAATGTATACGGGTAATTATTTCTCAGAGTATATGTATAAAAGTTTAAGATGTTGGATTTTGTTTTTCTGTCATACTCAAAATTTGACTTATCTATTTTACCTTTCTAATTCATATTATAATTTTAGATTTCAAAAGTCAAGAACTAAAATGTAACTAATTATATAGCCTATTAATTTGAATGTTTACAAGTACAAAAAAAAAACAAGTTGGAAATTGCAGGTCAAGCGTAGTAAATGAGGTGCGTTCATATTAAAAGGAAGTTTTTAAAATATTCAGATCTTGGCTTAATGGAATGCAGTATTTCGGATCCAGTAAAGTATCCGAAATTTTTTGTGTATCCCTGTAAATACTATATGCTTTGTATCATACAGGAAGTAACTTATAGTAAACCTCAGAAATGTATATAGATTTCATGAAATGTGAACTAGTTTAATATTATTAAAATGCGCCCCGAACAATGTTTCCCCCAACACCTTTATGTAGTGGAATACTTTTGTGTAGCCCTGTAAATTAATAGCAAATATTCTTTGCACCACAGATTGTACAGAATGTGCATTTTAGTATATACTTCATAAATGCATGTCAATCTTATTATGTTCGAAAGAGTGTAACACCATTAAAATGCGCTTGAAGCTGTTTTTTTTTCTCATTGGCCGTCATGTAATGGAATACTTTTGACTATCCCTTTAATTAAACTATGGATACGATTTTCATAAAATTTGAAATAGCTTGACAAATTTATGCAACAATTATATATTTAAAATTTCAAATTATTCGGTTCGGTAGTTTAGGCTCTGTTACATGCGGACAGATGAACGCACTGAACGACGACTATAAGTGCTACGTATTTGCTTAATTAGGAAAGCATCTGGTTTTGTTTTGTTTTGTTTATGACGGCGCTTGGGATATAGGCCTTAATGGGTGGGATGCCCTCCTTGGGGGGGGGGGTCTTTCTAAGGGAGCCTAACCCGTATTTCAGCAAGGAAATCCAAGGTTCGAAGAAAATCACGGAAAATTCCGAACGGTTAGGCCGACGGTCGCGATTGGGTTCGAATCCCGCACCTACCATCTACCAGTCTTGAGGGCAGAACCTCGCGGCCACTCTGAAAGCATCTAAAATGAAATATTTTGTTATTCGTAGAATATCTTTTATTTTTTATTTGTTAATAAAATATTATTTATAAAAAAAATCTCCTATTATACAAAATGAGAAGACATAGGATTCATACTAGGCAGTTTATAAGATTTTAAGGCATGTGATTACACCTTAAATCTATGTTTTTGCGAAAATTTTCACATTTATACCATTATTGTAATTTTAAATTAAAGTTCAAACATTTAGAATTCGAAAAATTCCTTACTTTTAGTTCAGCGATAATTTCAAAAAAATTATAGCCCGAAATTTAAACTAGCAATGACCTTTCTGATACCGGACCTGACCATTTTAAGAGCCATAGAAAGCTAATAGTACATTTTAATACATAAATATATAATATATAATGTATATAAAATATATAAACGCCCAGAAATATGGTGAATTTTAAAGTTATAAACTGTTTTCTTATTTTTTTGTACTCTATCAAAATCTTAATTTTCATTTTTCATTTGTGTACGTTTACGATAATCATCATTGCTTAAAAAAGTTTTTAATATACGAGGGCAGTGTAATAAGCACGTGATCTCGGCCAGAGGTGATGCTACTAGGCTTTAGAAAATGATTTATTTCGTAAAGGTGACGTTTCTCATAAAACATGACAATTTGCGAAGTCACTAATTGGTATAGTTTGTGAGTGAAAGTCATTTGAACAGAGTAACTTTAGTGATATTTCAACAATGTAAAAATTTGAATATTGAGCAGTGATGAAAAAATTATTTCTGAAAAAGAAAACAATTTATAAGATTGAAGGAAAACTCAAAAACGTTGTGAATGGAGCCCATTTGAAGCCCATTTGGAGAAATTTAAATATTGAGTAGCAATAAAAACTGGCTTTTGAAAAAGAAAATTTATGAGATTAAAGTAGAACTCAAAAACATATGGTGACTCTGCACCTTCGTTGTCAATCGTAAAATATTGGACAGCTGAATTCAAACGCTGCCGTACGAGTATTTTTGATGAAAAACGTCCAGGTCGTTCAATTGAGATTACGACATCAAAACTGATTGAAGAAATTCACGATATTTTGATAAACGATCGGAGAGTAAAAGTGTCTAAGATTGCGGGCATCTCAACTGAATGGGTGTAAAATATTTTAACAATTCATTTGGATATGGAAAAAATTTCCAAAAAATGCCTGCCGCATATACATTCTATTGACACACTCATGTGTCAATTTCAAAAGAAGGTTTTGAGAAGTTAAAGCGAAATCCAAATTATTTTTGATATCGATTCATATCAGTATACCAGAAATTAAAGAACAATTCAAACAATTGTTGTTTCATTGCCAATTTGCACCAAAAAAGGCTAAGATGGCCTTACCTGCAAACAAAGTCATGGCTACAATGTTTTGGGATGCAGTTGGCATAATCCCAGTAGATAACCATGAAAAAGAAAACACTATCAATGGAGAATATTACAGCAACTTACAGGATCAATTCAACGATTTTGTGAAAGAAAAGAGTACGCATTTGGCGAAGAAAAAAGTTTTTTTTCATCATGATAATGCATGTTTGCACACCTGTGTCATCACTATGACAAAATTCTATGAATTAGGATATGAACCGCTTCTGCATCGACTCGGGCCATTTTCAAAATTCGCTTACATTTCAAAGTAACGGATTTAACTTTTCAAAAAAACTTTAAAAAAAAAAAACGAACTAGCTTGTATATTTTCTAACTTAGATAATAATTTACATACCTTCTAAAAATATTAAGTAAATTTACTTAGCAGTTTACATTTTGTCGCTTACATTTCATGGTAACGGACTTGACAAATAACGAACTTGACATTTAAAATAAAACTATTACAGATGAACTAGCTTGTATAATTTCTAACTTAGAAAATGATACACATACCTTCTGAAACTATTTAGCAAACAATATTAAATTAGATTAGGGCATAATTACAAAATCATTATTTTACTATTAAAATTTACGGTAACAGACTTGACAGTGGAAAAAAAAATACCAACCTTGATAAAAGCTTATTCTTATCACTATTATATTGCTTCACAATTGAAGAGTAAAAAATGGCAAGTAGTAGTTGCGTGAATAGTTTAACTATATCGCCGAATATTTGCTGCTAACTTTAGGCAGCATTCGAAACCTATTTTGACAAAAATAATCACAAAGTAACGGACTTGACAAAAAGTGAAGAACAAAAGATGTCTGGTAATTTCTTAAAGAAAATATCTTTTGTAATAATTTTTTTCATTAATATAGATATACACTAACAGTTCATATTTAAAATAATCATCCTTTTTTATTTAAAAAAGTTAGCTCAAATTAAAAAAAAAAAAAAAAAAAAAAAAAAACACAGTTAAAAACACAAAACTTGGAATGGGGCAGGCAATTTTGCTTAGAATCAAAATTTTAAAGATTTATATCTCAAAATTTTTTTATTGATTTTTTTAATTTTTAATGTTAGAAATGTTCAGTATAATCTTCTTTAGCTAATGCATAGCTCAAATCAAACTTTAAATATTAATTTATATTTGAATGTTCTTCTTTTTACTCTGGGACAGAATATGTAAGCGAAATTTGAAAATAGCCCTAGCCTTTGGCGATTATTTTATGTTTTCAGATTGGAAAAAAATAGCGTGGTGGAAAAAAATTTGGCTCTAATGATGAGGCTACTGCTGAAACAAACGCCTATTTTGAAGGGTTGGAGAAATCGTATATTTTAAAGGGGATAAAAAAAATCGAAAAAAGTTGGGTTGAGTGATTCGAACTGAAAGGAGATTATGTTTAATCACTGAATTTCTCAACAAGATGATTACGATAAAATTGGACATGATAGCATTTACATTTCATTTACAGGGACACGCAAAAGAAATCGGTTACAGTACTGTCTTTGAGTAATAATTGCTGGTAGTGCGTTTCCCATTTCAGATTAAAGTTTTAAATTTAACTACTGTATATACGTTTATAAGTTGAAAAATCTTAAGACAAAAAACTGAGAGGGCTGATTAATAATAACACGAGTTAATAAAAAAAAAAAAAAAATGCCAAGTAATACGCGAATGTATAAATCTTTTAAGTATGGGTCTATTTATAGGTTGGATAGAGAGATAAAAACGGAAAATAGTCATCTACCCGTGATTGACAAAAAAGTTCAACAATAATGTCCGTGTAACTATTCTGGAATTATTTTCTTTTTGGATACAATTCCCTTCAATGCAGAGGCATTTCTTTCAACATTTTAATCACCCTTTTAAAAAAAAAGTTTAACATGAGTATGTTTCTAGATATCTCTGCTAAAAGTCCTACAATACACAGAAGTACTATATTTCAGAAGTCTAAGAGCTGTTTACTCTTGTAAATAAATCTTGAATAGATCTTTGAAAGACTTTTTTTTCTTTTTAAGTATCATTAAACTGATGGGAGTAGGTTTCGAAATGGTTAAAGCTTCTTTGGGTTTACATAATTATACAGTTATACAATTTTAAAACGTTGAAAACTCTGATTAGAAATGCAAAAGAAGTTTATTAATTTAATGTAAATTTATTATTATTTATTTATTTTTATCAGTGATAATAAATCAATTTTCAACATATTATCAAATATGTAATTCGACTTACACACTAAAATTCAATTTTTTTTTTCAAAATTTTGCTTAAAAATTGGAAAAAAACGATGTATACACGAGTATATTCGGAAATTATTTGCATTTTACTGATTGTGTATAAATTTAGTTCCTCATATACAGGGCTGTACAAAAGAATTAACGTACCATTCTTCTTGTAAATGGAAATTATTGAAGGGCAATTTTAAATTTTGGGATGTATTTTTTAAACTGAACTAAAACTTTGTATGCATGGAGTTTATTGATTCAAATCTATATATCATATTCAGGGCTGCTTATGGAATTCGGTTAATTTTCCGACTGTAGATAGGAAATATTGAATTTTAGTTTTTAAATGTGTTACGCGTTTCGAAATTGTTTAATTAGATAACCTATTTAAACTCATTCAAAACTTAAAAAAACCCTATTCAAAATTTTGCTTAAGAATTGGGAGAGTCGACTTATATACGATTATATACTGTAATTATTTACATATTACTCATTGTATATAAATTCGGTACCTCATATATAGAGCTGCGCAAAATAATTCAAGCTAAAAAAGAATTCACACACTTCTTAGTAGAGGAAATTATTGAATGGCAATTTTCAATTTTGGTGCGAATTTCCAAACTGATCTAAAATTTTGTAAGCATATGGTTTATTGATTTAAATCTATATATCATATACAGGGCTGCTCATAGAATTCGTATAATTTTCTGTCTGTAGATAGAAAATATTGAATTCGGGTTTTCAAATGAAACTTTTCGGAATGGTTCAATTAGATATCTTGTTTCAACTTATCCGACGGTATAGTTTTTTACATTATTCTAAATGTGTTGGAAAATGTTTCATAATCTATGCTTGACGCATGATTTTTTTTTCTTGTTTGGATCTAAAAAGGTAAAAACTTTTTTGAGGATTTTTCTATAATAATATGCCTAACATTAAATAAAAATTTGTTCTAACTAGAATTTTTTTCCATATTTCTATGACTATTTTATAAAGTATCATTTCTTAAACAGGTCGAAAATTGCACATCAGATGTAGCAAATGAGGTGCGTTCATACTATAACGAAGTTTTAAAAATATTCAGTTCTTGCTGTAATAATAAACAGTCTTCAGTTACAGTATAGTATCCGAAATTTTTGTGTGTCCCTGTAAATACTATCTGTTTTTTTATTATACAAGAAGTAGCTTGTAATAAACCTTAGCAACGTATATATCAATTTCATAAAATGTGAAATAATTTAATATAGTGAAAACGGACTCCAAACAATGTTTCCCCATCTACCATAATGTAATGGAACATTTTTGTGTGGCCCTGTAAATTAATAACAAAATACTCTTTGTACCACAGGTTGTACAGAATATATATTTTACAATATACTTCATCGATGTATATCTATTTCATTATGTTCGAAAGAGTGTAACATCATTAAAATGCATTTGAAGCTATTTTTCCCTTTGGTCGTAATGTAAAGAATGCTTTTGATTGTCCCTGTAATTGAACTACACGTCCGATTTTCACAAAATTTGAAATGTCTCGACTAAATTATGAAATTATTATTAATGATTATTATTAATGATTATTATTATTAAATTATTATTATTATTATTTAAATTTCAAACTGTTCGGTTGGATATTTTTGCGTTGTTGTATGCGGACAGACAGACGGACGGATTGAAGACGACTATAGGTGCCATGCATTTATGTAATTACGAACGCCTCTAAAAACGAGCCGAATACAAAGCAGATCCTCCAAACTAAATACCTTACTCAAAAAATTATGTTTTACCAAAATATATTGATTTTCCCTTTCAAAAATATAGTCTATTATTTGATTTGTAAATATATTTCACCAACCGCATAACAACAATTGAATGTTTCAAAACTCTAAAATTGATTTCACGGATTAATTCAAATATAGCAATACACAAGTATACTTCATAACTGCAATCCGGATTATGCGTATTGTGAAAATCGCGAAATGATTCAAATACGTATTAAAAATATTTGAAATATGCACAATGAGTATGTAATGATAAATTTTCATTTACTGCTCGTTTAAAGAGATTGTCACGTAATTTTAGTGTTCATAGATATGTGTGATAGATGCAGTTGTTGTGTTTGGAAACATAATATCATAACACTTTTTCCTACACTTAAAATAATATTAATATTCCAATAATTCTATTTGTGTGTGTGTGTGTATGATCGTTTAAGTGAATATCAGGAAACATTGAGTTGTAGACACAAAAGACCACACAGACATGAGACACTCATATATTAAATAAATATTTGTAAATTTTTAATAATCAATGAAAAAGGAAAAGAAAAGGAAAAACATTATCTGAAGAGTCGCTAGCCAGTAAATAAGCATATTAAAATAAATTAAATGCGCCAAGGATTAAATGGAAAATTTCTTTATTTAAAAATAATAATAATAATAAATCTTGGAGAATTAGATGGTTCACAACGATAGTATATTCTTTTTTTTATAAATAACCACACTGTGAAAAAAAATCTTTAATTTTAGTAATCTAAATTTACTGAAAATCCCTGTTACCGTTATTTAAAAAGTTCTGGCATTTCATAAGCAATATATGTCAACATTCTAAGTGCAGTGTGCCCTAAAAAATTTACAATATTTCGCGATATAATTGTCTAAAAGTCAAGATATTTACAATTAAAGAAGCTTTCAGTTAATTTAAAAAAAAAGAAAATCGATATTTTGACCAATTTCAAGGTATTCTGTCCCCTTAAAAAATAATCACGAATCACACAATGAAAGAAACATAGGTTAAAAACCGAAGAGTCCGGAGAAATCAATAACTAGTAATTAAGTACTTCCAAAAACTGCAAATAGCAGAAAAACTGTCCTTGTCTCATTCATAAATGATAAGACAGAAACCCTAGAAAACAGAAGTATGATAAAACACCATTTTCATATTTTTTATTCATACACACTTGTCCTTTAATCCAAAAAGGAAAAAGTTATTTCTTTATTGTTATTGTTATTCCTATTGCTATCCTAGCACATTTAGAATCTCTAAAAAAAGACACAAGGAGGTGATACCACGAAAGAAAGATTAAGAATAGCCAATTTCGACGCATTACAAGATTAACCCTATGAATTCCCACACAGGGCCGACCGACATATAGTAGAAGCCGTTTCTTTTCTTGATGCCAGATTACAGGGGATAATTGACGTTGACTGCTGCACTAGAACGGATTCACAGTGGTAACGCCATAGTTGGGCTTCATTTTTCTTGTCGTTGACAGATTAATCTTAAAGTGCAAAAAAATATTAAAGCTTTTACTATTATTAATAGTTGGGGAATTTTTTTTTTTTTCCGGATATTTATTCAAAGTTGAAACACTTTAAGGAAACAAAAGGGAACAAAAGGGAACAAATGAGATCTTAGTCGACTTATCAGAAGTGATCTGATTTTAAACTGAACATTAAAAGTTTTGAAGATTTAGAAATTGTTTTTAAAATCGAAGTTTTAAAATATTTTTGATAGAAATATTGATTAATTTGTAAACAATGTTTTTTCTTCTCTGTCTGACATGCTTTAATCTGACATATTTTCAATAAAATGAATATAATAAAATTCTTATGTCACACATTTTAACAATTTCCAACATAGTTGAAAAGTGTTTACGAATTTGACTTATCTGTTATTTGTCATTCTGTCATCTATCAGCCGTGTGTCTGTGCTCTAACTCGCGTAAATATACTTGGATTGACATGAAACTGAAATATGTTATGGATACTTACTACAGAATTTTAAACATTCCTGACATAACTAAAAATAAGAATTTCCTTTCGTAAAAAGAAAAAAATATATTAAAATAACTCCTTTGAAACATTATACAGGGTGATTCAAAACTTATCATTCAGATTTGTGGGGAGGTAGGGTACACCTAACAATTCGGAACCACAATAATGCCGAGTTGGAAACGCCTTCCTGAGCCAATAAAGGCATTGACGCAGAGCCAGTGGGCTAGCTTTTTTTAAATGCCATTCTCTTCACTGGCACCACTTTTTTTTTTTTTTTTTTTTTGAAATGGTAAAATTATCTTTGTTTTCTACTATATACAATATATATACAATTATTTAATATGCAATCAAACAGGGGAAAATTTATCATTTCAAAACAGTGGTGCCAATCAAGAAATCGAAAATGACAGCCCACGTGTAAATTTGCCAAGCCCAAAAATCAGCTTTGTGTGATCTAGCCTTTTCAATATCCAGTGTTGCATGTGGGTTATTATTTATAAATTCAGATTTCTTAATTGTCACCAGTTTTTTGAAATTGTAAAATTCGCTTTATTCAATGATATATTATTTAAGGGGAATTTAATCATTCCAAGAAAGTCGTGCCAATCAAGAAAGGGGGCGTCCATAAATGATGTCACGCGTTTTTTCCATATTTTAGACTCCCTCCCCCCCCCCCTTTGTCACAAAGTATCACACTTAACTTAATCCTTCCCCCCCCCCCTCTTGTCACATGTCATGCTATATTACATAAACACATACTTGCATTTCTGAAACGAAGCACTACGTTTTAGATCACATTTCAAATTTTATTTTTAAACTTTAACTATGTGTTTTAATGACATTTCTGAGTTGAACAATAAAAATTATTCGTATTTTGAATGAAATAAGGCTTACAACAATAACAATAAAAAATAATAATTAATATAGAATAGTAATAAAATATTAATAAGAAAGAGCAATTGAAAACAGTAGTACTTTGAAATTTGAAATAGAATTTAACATATTTGGCTTTAAATCTTATCTTTATAAACACAAAATATTTTTAATTTTAAAATAACTTCATACGTTATAATTTAATCTACTGAATTTTAATGCTTTTATTTTAACCAAAATGTGTGATGTCACATTTCTCCTTACCCCTCCCAGCCCCTTATGACAAACTGTCACAACATCAAGAACCCCCCCCCCCTCCCTCTCCCGTTTCAAGCGTGACATCATTTATGGACGATCCCAAATCTGAATTTTAAAAAAGTAACCTATTGGCAACACCGTCAATGCTCTTGTTGGGTCAGGACCAAGGTTTTTAGAAGGATTATTCTAAAAGCCTTGGGTCAGGACGGCATTATGTTACTCTGAGTCGTCCCTATCTCCCCGCGAAATTTGAACGATAGGAGCTATCCATAAATGATGTCATACTTGTTCAATACTTTTGATCCCCCCCCCCCTTTGTCACAAAGTGTCACACTTAACCTTAACACCTTCTCCCCTACCACATAAGAGTGTTCCTAAATCAAAAAGATCAACTGTGTGACACATGCTTTAATTTATTCTTGTTCGAAAATACATGAAAATAGCAGGTGTTGTATTCAAAAACTGTCTAACTGCACTCTATTTTTTTTTTTTTTTTTAATACAATAGATTTTTTATGACAAGCCTTCAAAATGTACGTTTTTTAGCACATTTTCCGACTAAAGCAGAAAACCCGGTCGAAAAGCAGGGGAAAAACGGGTGATCACGTGATCGAAGTAGCTCAGAACTCGATAGATAATTTAATTATCATAAAATGGAAAAATAAGTTCGATTTGAAATCGATTTCGTAGTCAGGCATTCCAATTTTACATCTTTCTATTTAAAAAATGAATTTGTAAATGTGTCAAAATATTTTGCGCTTGTTGAGCGGAGCAGTTGAGAACAACCTTAAACTTACGATTGCGGATCAGAAACAAAGAATTACGATATAGATCATATTTCAAACTTTATTTTTAAATTTTAACTATAAGTTTTAATGACATTTGTGAAAATTGCAATAAAAATTATTCTTGTACTTATTTTGTATGAAATAATGTTAAGATTTACAACAAAAAACTGAATAATATAGAATAAGGTATTTGTACCCTGTATGGACAGGGATCTCAATATGGACACTCCTGATATTTTTAAATGTAATAATTTTGATCGAGAAATGGCTAAACATTTTCGCGAATAAAAGCAGTTGAAAAGATAATTAAGTCTGGAAAGTGTAAAAAAGCGCGCTGTTCGCCATTTAGGAGGAAACTTGTTATTTCGAGTTGTGCTGATCTTAATTATTTGTAAGCTTAAATTCTTATTAGATATGGTAAAATTACATTAAATGTTGAAAAGTGGAGTATTTTAGAAAGCCAATAAAACACATTGCTATTGCATATTTTGCTTAAAATAATTTTCCTTATTCATTTGGTACAAGATTTAGTAAAACTACGCCCGGTTCCTAATATGGACAGCTTATGTCCCCATCGACTACAACTATAAAAAGAAGAAAATTCAACGTTGCCAAGCAATAACTTGAAAAGTCATCAAAGCGGTAAAATCTTTGTTCAACAAGATGCTATTTGAACAATCCCCCAAAAACCTTCCTCCAAAAAACCCTTGCAGAAAAATAAAAAGAAGGCCCCCCCCCCCCCCAATAGGATATCTGTTGGCGAAATCGTAGGTACAAATGGTATGACTTCCTCAACAAAGGAGAGCTGGTACTGCTTCTTTTGCAGTATTGATGCTTTTTCAAACATGCGGCCATGCATCACATGTGGCAGATATGTTCATGAGGATTATGTAGGACTTACTGCCCATAGTGAAAAGTTTCTATTTGTCCATGCTGTGAGCACTGAGTAATAACAGGTGTAAATTCGCAGACAAATGTAATAAAGCTAAGCAAAACCAACAATATTACTTCATAATATTTGCTAGTAACTAAGAGGCTTTGCATGGATCTTCGGAGGGTAAAAACCGAGAATGCCCCACCCCCTTCTAAAATGCATGTTCTGAAGATATTTACTGTCCCCCCTCCTCCTCGGAATACTTTAAGATACATTTTTTTTATTCCCTCTCCTCTAAAGTCCCTTGGAAAAGTGGCTCTTCCATACACACTGAGTAGAAAGTCAATAAGGAAACACCTGTCCGTAATAGGGACAGGTAGTTCCTTATATGGACACTTGTAAACATTTTTTTGTTTCTATCATATAAATTAAGCCAGAATAATTACAAGGTCGCTAATTTTAATAATGATAGTCAATAGTCCAAGGATAGTGGTCACATATTTTTGGAGTCCTATGACGTATACAAGGGGGTGAAAAAAAATACATTTTCCTTAGGGTGTCCATATTGGGTACAGGTACCTTAGTAATAAAATACTAATATAAAAGAGCAATTGAAAACAGTAGTATTTTGGAATTTGAGATAGAATTTAATATATTGGGCTTTTTAAATCTTATCTTTACTTTATAAACGCAAAATAATTTTAAAATAACTTCAATTTTATTCTGCTGCTTTTTTATATTTTTTTAAAATCAAGATGTGTGGCATCACAATTCTTTTTACCGCTCTCAACCCACTTGTCACACAAACTGTCACAATTTCATGCCCCCTCCCCTCCAAGCGTGACATCATTTGTGGACGGCCCCTAAGTTTATAATCACTCTGTATATAGTGAGATTATAAACGATACAAGGATGCTGCTTGCTTTTTAAATATGTAGTTTTTAATAAATGTGAAAACTTTATTACTTAAATTTATTTGCTGATATCTTTCATATAAAAATACTTTTCAAAGTTATTTAATTAAAAAGTAACAAGTTGGAAATTGCACGTAAAGCGTAACAAATAAGGTGCGTTCGTACGATAATGAAGTTTTAAAAATATCACTCTCATATATCAATCTCATAAAATTGTAAATAGTAAATTACAATTAAAATTCGCACCAAACAATGTCTTCGATTTACCACTATGCAATGGAATACTTTTGTGTGGCCTTGTAAATCAATAACAAATGTTCTTAGCACCACAGATTATGCAAAATGTATGTTATAATAGGTACTTTATAGATGCATATCAATTTTACTATGTTCGAATGAGTGTAACACCATTAAAATGCATTTGAAACATTTTCCCCCATTGATCGTATGTAACGGAATACTTTTGATTGTCCCTGTAATTGAACTATGCATCCGATTTTGTTAAAATTTGAAATGACAAGACAAAATTATGTAATAATTATGTATTTTAAATTTCAAACGATTAAAATGCAATTGAAACTTTTTTCCCCATTGACCGTAATGTAATGGAATATTTTTTATTGTTCCTGTAATTGATCTATTCATTCGATTTTCATAAAATTTGAAATAACTCGACAAAATTGTGTAATAATTATATATTTTAAATTTCAAACGATTCGGTCGGGTAGTTTTTGCATTGGACGGACAGACAGACAACTATAAGTGCTACGTATTTACATAATTACGAAGGCACCTAAAAACGAAGTCATTATCACTTGTGATATTGTCTATAGATCTCTCAAAGCCATTTTAACTATGAAACGCGGAAAGTTAAAATTGACTAAAGTAAATAAAGCTTTTGACCCATTTATATTTACAGATTATTACACATTCTCAAATATATTGAGAAAAAATATAAAAGGCCTAATTAAGTTACTTAGAAAAAAAAACTTTTTTTTTTTTTGTATATTGCATGAGGTATTGTGTGAAAGCCTCCATAACGCTGAACTCAAAAATACATTTTTTTTTTTATCATTTTAGGTATTATATTTTTATATATATCGCAAATATGTAATGCAAAAATATGTTTAGCTCTCTGTCTATTTCTGAATCTATTAAAACTAAAATTATAAAAAAAAATGGAGGTAATAGAAGTTAATTTAAGCCATAAAAAAGCAATCAAATAATAAATAATTCTTTCGCTTCGCTACAGGACGTTTGCTCTGTAGAACACTCTTTTCTAGATCTTTATCAAGGGCATAATGTTTCTCCAACTAGTGTGTAATATTCAAACTTTGATAAGCATGATAACACCTAGATGCTGGATAAATCCCAGAAAAAAAAAAAAATATCATCAAGCGAGACAATGGAATACATATTTAGCATTTTTAAAGTGCCAATCAGGCCGCGCGTTGAAAATTAGTAAAATAATTGATATTCAGAACAAAGTAGAGCACTGCAGTTACTATTTCCTGAAAACTATGGTAAAGCATTCAACTTTCCATACAATATATGATTTTTATCAAGGAAATGCTTTATTTTGTCTGTATATCCATCTCTGAATTTGAAATTATATAATACAATGCTACGTAGTATTGATCTGGGTAAATGTTAACAATATTGATATGAAATATAATTTGATATTCCAGTTTTTACATTTCTTGAATATTGAACCAATTTCAGCCAGAAATATTTCACTATTTTAATTAATTTATAAAACCAATATTTCTGCAATATTGGTGTTTTATTTCAAATATTTTTAATGTAAAGAAAACAATTTTCCAACATTGGAATTTAATTGCAAAGTGTGGAATGTAAAGACTATTTATAATGAATATTGATATTTCAGTAGATATATTTTCAATGGAAACAAATTTGCTGCAGTATTTGATTCCAACATAAACAATATAGTTGTCGATTTTGGCTTTCTACTAGACTGTTAATAATTTTCAGTACACTGTAAAAACAACAAAATAAAATAAAGCTACTAAAATTTTTATGGAAAATGGGATTCCTAGAACTTTTTATGTAACGACAATAAAAAAAAAATTCATGAAATAGATGAACATTTTCACTGTAAATCAAAGCATCTGTTAAGTTACTAAGAATTTTTATGTAAGGTACCCTGGGGTAATAACGCCACGTTAATGTTCTACCAATTTTCACGGCTCAGTTTTAGATTGTATTTTTCAAACAAATATATGATTTGATACAGCAACTCATTGACTATCTATATAAAAAAATAATTTAACAGATATTCATAAAATGTAATGACGTAATTTCTTGACAAATGCTATTTGGCGTTATTACCCACCTATATGGGTAATAACGCCATGCAAACAAAACTATGAAATAAGATGGAACAATGGCATGTAGACTACCCAATTCTAAAAACACATACTCTACAAACTTAGAAATTGAGAAATTGCATTCTAAGCTATTGAAAATGTTCAATTTTTTGTGAAAGTGTAAAAAAAAATAAAGGTGTGGTGTGGGAGGGGGGAGAATGAGGCAAAAAATTTCAGACTGTGAGCTTCTTTTTGCTTAAAAAGGACCGCTTAAATAGAATTATTAGAAACATTGCACAGTTTTAACTGTGCTTATTTGAATCAGTATTTAGGATGTAGCTCGGCCACTGTAGGGAATCAACCGGGGTATTAATGCCAAGGATTGGCGTTATTACCCCGTTATAGTTATTGCGCTGTACATTTTAAATTACAAATTATCTCGAGAAGTTATCCAAAATCTTCAACAACATTTTGAAAGTCCATGAAATGTACTACAAATTTACATAATTAACAAAGTATTTCCGAATTAAAAAAAATAGTCTTCAGATCACAAAACGTATCTCGCAAATTTTAGATCAAGCGTTAATTTTAGTTGCTTGTAAAATCAATAAGACCTAAAAATGAAACAAATTAATTTGAAACTGTTTTTTGAGATTTATATGACTCAAAACACTTCTGCGCAGAGCACATGGGTGTCATTTGCCAGATTATTTCATAATTATGCATAATATTAGCACTTGGCTTAATACTGGCACTAGGTTATTACCCCGCCTGGCGTTATTACACCAGACCACCTTACCTAGTAACGGGAGTAGATAAAATTTAAGTAAGATAATTGTAATTTTAATAGATTCTTTTGTAAAACTACAGGTTTCCTTATCCGCAGAAAAACTAGTTTTGTAGATTTATATCTTTTTTTGTGCAGAGTACAGATAAAATTTTAGAAAGCGTAAGATGTAAGCTTAGACAGATTTCTGTAACTTTACATTTGTAGAGTTACAGTAGAATTTTTTTTTTTTTACAGTGACTATAATATTTTTTTCTTCAGTGAATATAATATTATTCACTTACTAACAGTCTAAGTGTTTCGATGAAGTACCTTTATATTAATGTTAAAAACCCGATTTGAGAGCTTTAGTTATATAATAATAATAATAATAATAATAATAATAGTAATAATAATAATAATAATAATAATTTTGAAAAAAATTACTATCTCAAATAAAATTCTTATTAAAAAATATATTATTCAAACTAACTTTTATGGTATCTTTTCAGCATAAAATAAGAATTATAGGAAAAGATTATGTCAATAAAACAAAAAATGTAATTCAAATTTTATCATTGCAATTATCCTTTAGTAGAAAATAAATAACTTTTTTTTTATTCACAAATTTTTATTTTTCGATGCATTACCTTTCTATCCGTATTAAAGCTGGATTTGGAACAAAATTCATATTAAAATATAATTATAAGTGAATGGTGATGTTAAATAAGCATCATATAAAAAAAAGTATGTTAACTTTAATTATTATTTCAACGCCATAATGTTCAGGCTAAATATTTTATATCAATATTATTTCGATAATTTTCGATAAACAAACATGTCACGAGATTAATTTCCAAGAATGAGAACAACATTACCGGCAAAATAAATTTACCAAATGGCTCTTGTAAATATCATTATTTCACAAATAGCCAATATTTCTTAACTAACATAATTATAGACCAGAAACACTTAGTCTCGAAGAAAAATTTTTTGTCTGATTTTGCTTCTTTTCTGTTGCATAAGAAATTATATGCCTCGTAAAAATAGCATTAATTTAAGTATGCTAAATAAATCATTTGGAAATACGGTCGTTAAAAGTTTATGCATTATTTGTGAATAAAGCGGTGGATTTTTGCCAAACTCAAAAGAACAGTTAATAGCATCATAAGTAGCGATAAATAGCTAATGAAATTACATGCCTTTTGAGATTGAGTGGTTAGGAAGTATTCAATTGATTGTAAGGAAATTTATTGTATCAAACAACGCTTCTGAATCTGACAAAATGTCATTAAATTTATGAATGTTAGTTATTTTTATTTTATTTTCATGAATTCAATGTTAAAAAATCAGTTGCAGAAAAATTGGAATAATAATATTAATAATAACAATAATACAACTGAAACCAGATATAATAACAAATAAAATTAACATTGAAATTCACTAGATTTTAATTAATATCTTTAAATTTTTTTTTACCCTTTCCGGCACACTGTGCCCGGACTGGGATACCTAATTTTAGTTCCAAACTTTCAAACGGCACCAATAATATTTAGTAAAATTTTGCTTTTACAATAAAAGCTTAAATTAAGGATTTCAAAATGTCTAAAAAATTCATTTGTGAATTCTGGTGTCAGTCGATAAATTCTCATTTTACTAACAGATTTTGCCCGTGCCAGAAAGGGTTACGGCAAAACTGAAACAAGGTTGTTTCAGGTCTGAAACTGTTCAGATGAAACTGAAGGTAAAATTTTTAAGATAAAAATTTTAAAGTAATTTAAAAAATTAAAATTTTTTTAAAGGTACTTAATTTAAGGTTGCATAATTTAAGGTACTTAATTTTTAAGGTTTCTTAACTTTAAAAATTTAAGATTTCAGAAGAATTAATCAAGAAGTATTAATTAATAAATAAATTAATTAAGAAGACTTTATTAAAAGAATTAAATCAATTTAATTGATAAAGAACAATTAAGAAGATTTTATTTAAGATTTTATTTTAAAAAGATTTAATTAAGAAACCTTAATTTTTAAGATTCCTTAATTTAAAAAAAAAATTTTAAGGTAAAACTGAAACAAATTTATTTCAGGTCTGAAATTGTTTAGGTAAAACTAAAATCAATTATAATAGTAAATTAAAATTAAAATAATATTGAGATACACTAGATTTTAAATAACACTTTAAAAAAATTAAGGCAATTAAAATCCAACATATTTTGCTAACCTGATTTATTTAATAGTCAAGAAATATTAAACTGATTATAAAGAAATTTATTGAATCAAACAAGGATTCTGAATATGATAAAATGTCACTCCATTTATGAATATTAGTCATTTTTATTTTAATTTCACGAATATTTTAAATTAATTTAATAATAATAATAGTAATAATAACGCTAAAGTGAGCTATAATAGCAAATAAAATGACATTAAGCAGATATATGACATTTATGATATATGATATATGATATGATATATGATATGATATATGATTTATGATATATGATATGATATATTATGACATATAGTAGATTTTAAATAGCACCTTTTTCAGGCTAAAACCCAACATATTTCATTCGTTAAACTTATTTATTTGCAAAAGCATGTTTTATCTTACATAGAGATATATCACATAAAAACTCGTTGCTATACGATTTATTTAAACATAAAATATTTATTAAACTTTCGGAGAAATTTGCGTGCCAGTTATACAATTGACTGTATTGAAATTTATTAAATAGTGAAACAATTTCGAATATATGACATAATATAGCTGGATTCTCGAAAAGTGATTTTATTTTAAAAGATGGACAAAAATAAATTAAGACAGATCTGAGTACATTTGAAAAAATAAAAATTATATACAAAAAAATAAAAATAAAAATAAAAATAAAAATACTAAAAAACATTTAAAAATACAAAAAGTAAATGCTTCGTCAAGTTGTTCGCAAAGCAACATCATTAAGAAATAACAATATTGTAATTTAGCAAATTACAACGACTATTTGGAAAATGAGGTTTCAAAAGACTGAAATTTTAAAGACTTATAAATAAATTCTATATTTAAATTAATAATAATAATAAATATCCTTTTTTAGGATGATTATAAAGAGTCATATATTACGTACATTAAACATTAATATTCCCAGAAAAATGATGAGAAAAAACAGTAGATTAAAGATAGACAACTTTATCTGTTTAAAATGTGCATTTTTATTGGATGGAGTTCATCAGACTGACTTCTGAACGCCTCCTATTACGTACGACATGGATTAAACATTAATATTCGTAGACCCATCACAAATAAATTTTAAATGAAATTTCAGCTTTACGATTTTCGGAGCTGCAAAATTTTAAACTTCCAAATATAGACCATTTTAAATTTTTACACCGTTGCGTAGAGAAAAAAAATGCACTTTTTAATGAAATTTGTTTGAAATATCTATCACAATTTGTTTTTAAATTATTTTTTTTTAAAGTTTTTATTACTCTTTTGTTATTGTGGCAATAGGAGTATTACATTTTTACACATTAAATTTGGACCAATCAGAAAACGAATAAAATAAAAAACAGAAGTATTCCATTTTTGGACGTTAAACTTGGACCAATAAGAAAACGAATAAAATTAAATAAGTTGCGGAATTGAACCAGTAAAAAGATTCAGATATACTTCAGATTTCCCTATTCTCTACCGTGAACAACAACTTTTTTTTTCTAAATAGTTAAAAAAATCCATTGCATAACAAACAGTGGGGGGAAAATCTGCAATTCTACAAATGTAGAGTTCAAGAACAATTAATGTTTGTACCGATGATGCCTTGCGAGTATCTTAGCGAAACGTTTATTTTTTTGTATTTTTAAATGTTTTTTAGTATTTTTATTTTTTGCATATAAATTTTAATTTTTTAACTGTATTCAAGTCTGTCTCAGCTTATTTCATTCAATCTTTTTATAGCTTTTTAAATTCAGATGTTAAATGTATGTGTACTGCTAATTTTATTTTAATCGTATAAAACATTTTGTTTATTTTTTTTTTTCACAACAAAGTAAAAAATGGTAAAATGAAACTTATATTTTTAATATTTCAGCATGTAAATGTTAATTAATCTATTACTACATTAATTTACTACAAAATAGTTTTGTAAATAAACATAAAAACTAAATCCACGTGAAATTAAAAAAAAAAAGTTTCACAGCATATTTTTTTTTTCTACCACGAACAAAAAGTATTTTTAGGGATACAAGAAACTTTCTAAAATTTCAACTTTTTAAATACATATAAAGATATATGTTAAAGAGTAATTATTTTTGAACAGTTTAAAATAAACTGCTTGAAAAAGTCTATATTTACCCAATAATTTCTGAATGAAATAAAGAAAGAAAGAATTTAAAATTATTGTTCTTAAAATGTGATGTTGGGGAGTTGGGGCATTGCACGAAAATTAGTTTAATAACTTTTCAATATTTTTTCATTAAATTTTCAGAAATAGTCCAAAATAGGTTGTATAGGAGGAACATAAGTTTGGCAAGCTTTTTTTTTGTTATTGTCACCGAAAAAATATATATTTCCTGTTATATAGCTACAAATTTGAAAATTTTATATTAGCAAATACACACTGTTAAAACTAAAGTTTGCACACGGCACTCCTAGGGCTGAAGCACTTGTCCTGTGAGTGACCCCCCCCCCTAAGGGAGCCAGAAGTGCACCCCTAGAGATGCCTTGGGGTGCCTTAGGTCACCCTAGTAGTGCAATTCTAGCCCCCTGGGGGGAGTCACTGACTGGACAAGCGTTTCACCCCTAGAAATGCCATATGCAATCTGTAGTTTTAACAGTGCAGTTCTGTTTTTAAAACATAAAAATATTGTAAATAAATAATTTTTAGCTTCAGTGTAAGAGCAAGATTTTCAATTACAGTTAGATACGAAAAGTTTTGTTTTAAATGCCGAAAACCATTTATAATCATGCTATCAATGTGTGATTCTAATTTTCTGCTCGACAAATCTCCAAAAGTTCAAAAACTATTAGAGAAACTAATTTTTACCATTATTATATGAATTTGGATTGGTTTCATTCTATGCTGCTCGAAAATGACGTTTTTAAGTTATACGCGTTATTTTAAAATAATCGCCCACCTTACAAGGAAGGCCTCCATACTGGGCATACTCAGAATTTTTTGAAAAAAAAATATTATTAAAATATTTACGTTTGTAATAAGGTATCAGTCAAATTTAGTGGCAGAATTACAAAAATACTCTTAAAAAATAAAATACTTTCGAATATTTGGCGTGAAAAGACGAAAACAGCACTCGATTTGGCGAGCAGCATATTTCCTCGCCAAAAGCAAACGATTTTAATGTAATTGAAAGTTCTTTATCAATCGATTTTAAAATGCGTGTAAATGATATTTATGATTTTAAATTTAAATAGTTAAGGAGTTTAATACGTATATTTTCCTTTTGCGGTACATATTTATATTACTTGTTACTGCTGTTATTTAATTTTATCACTGTAAAAATAATTTCATACATAGAAAATGCTTTCATATATTTAAGCATATTTCAAAATAAAGACCAGATGAAGAATGCTACAATAGTGCATTCCAATATCGGAGAAGTTTTTGTTTCCATAGCAACAAAGTTGAATCGACAGTGGCCATTTGGCATTCATTTTGAGATTGAAACTATTTTATTTTATTTTTTTAGTTCATAATATTTCATAGTTAACTTTTAGTATATATATATATATATGATAAAACTACGGATAAAACAAACTAAAACTGACAAAACTAAAGTTATTTAATTTTATTTTTCACTACAAGTTCAACATGAAACATTTTTACCTTAAAAATATTTGACATAAAAAACTTTTTTGAAATTCTATTTCGTCGCCAGCCGGTGATAAACCGCCAAATAAACAAAATGTTCATTATTATTTTACATACGTTTTAAAAGGATTCCGCCGACATTTTTTTATAAACATGTATATCCACACCAGAATAATACTCTGTAATTTTTTTAGAATTTTCTGAGTCTGCCCGTATTGAGAACTTCCTTGTTAGCACAAATATTTTGAAAACATTTAAAACGACCTCACATTCAGTGCATCTATGACAGAATTTGAATTAATTTACATAAACTAATTTAAACACTAATTTTTGCAATATTTTCTTTTGTTGTTGTTGTCGTTAAAAATATATATATATTTGTCCAGAACAACACAATTAGAACAATATGATCAAGTACAATTAGATACCAAAAATTTTGTTTTAAATACTTAAAATCTTTCATAATAATGCGTGCAATGTGTTATACTCCAATTTTTTTCTTCTTTCTTCTTTCTTTTTCTTTCTTTTTTTTTCTTCTTTCTTTCTTTTTCTCTCTAAAAATTCAAAAACCTTTCGAAAAACTAATTTTTCCTATTATTGTAAGAATTCGGATTGATTTCATTCTATGCTTGCCGAAAATGACATTTTTAAATTAAATATGCTATTTTTAAATAATTGCCCACTTTAGCACAAATATTTTAAAAACACTTAAAACGATCTCGCATTCAGTGCATCTATGATAGAATGTGAATTAATTTACGTATATTAATTTAAACACAAAGCTTGGCAATATTTTCTTTTGTTGTTGTTGTCGTTAAAAAAAAAAAAAAAAAAAAAAAAAAAAAAAAAAAAAAAAAAAAAAAATATTTGTCAAGAACAAGACAATTAGAACAAGATTTTCAAGTACAATTAGATATCAAAAATTTTCTTTAAATACTTAAAATATTTTATAATCATGCGTACAACATGTGTGTACTCCAATGTTTTTCTCTACAAATCTCTAAAATTTCGAAAACTTTTAGAAAAACTAATTTTACCTAATATCATAAGAATTCGAATTGATTTCATTCTGTGCTGCTCGAACCTGGCGTTTTAAAGATATACAGGCTATTTAAAAATAATCGCTCATATTAGCACAAATATTTCGAAAACACTTATTAAAAGACCGCGCATTAAATGCATCTATGATAGAAATTTTGATGAAAAAGTTTTTGGGTGTGGTTCTTTTTATGACAAAATTTATTGCCGCGGAACAAAAGACAAGACATCCAAAAAGAGATATGACGAATGCCTTTTTAAAGTATGTTCCACATTCAGATTTATAATTTTAGTTCAGTTGAACTCCAGTTTTTAACCTTTAGTTAACAAAGCCACAGGTAATGAACTAAAATGACTTTTATTATATTTTTTACTTTAAGGGGCTCCAGGACTTTTATAGCTTAACTGCAAATTCTAAAATATAAAAATAAACACAATTCGGAACACCTGTTATCTTCAAATTTGCAACACATTAATGTGCAGTGCCTAATTTACGGCAAGGCCCAAAACCCCCGATTTTCAGGGTCCTCCAAATGCTGCTGAAAGGTTTTTTAACTATTGTCCAAAATCAATACAAATACTTACAAAATCTAATGGAATTTTACATTTCCTTCTTCATTCTACTGTTTTCCTATTGAATTTTTTAACATTATATAGTTTGGCTGGTATTTAATTACTTTATTATACCGAATATTTTCTTTTATCTTTACCACTTTAAAAATACATTGTATTTTTTATTCTTATTTAATTATCTTCTTGTTCTTGCCAGATTATTTGGGGATAGTGAGTGCAGCTGAACCACATAATATTTTAAATAATTATAGTTTGGTATTGCGGAAAATTTCGGATTAGTTATTGTTTACTTTATCATTCCAGATATATAAACTTGAATAGGAAAAGATAATCAGCAGTACACAACTTATTATACAACGTCTACTCATTTAAATTTCATCATTGTGAAACAGTTATTTAAAAGGTAAATTATTGATTATCATATTTAATTTTTAAAGTGGTATTTAAGAGTTCTTATTAAAGTCAATAGTGTTTATTTTGATAAGTAACTTTTTCATTTTTTTTTTACTCAATCTTCTTGTAAGCAATTTTGCAAGGGGGCCCCCCAGTAAGCATCATTGCCCAGGGCCTCCAAATTTGTAAATCGGTCCCTGATAATGTGATGTGAAACGTTTTTTGTGTTTTGATTGTGATTGTGTTTTTAATATATTACAAAAGTGTTGCTCTCTAGAAATGTATTCTAAAACTAGTGTTGTTAACTGTATTAAAACAGTGTTGATGAAAATAATTTCTTAAAAATAGTGTTGTGTTGCACAACACTTCGTCTCCAAATTAACAACACATTGTAAACAGTACACAAATTAGAACACTATAAACAACATATGTAAAACACTTTCAAAATATTTTCTACATGGTGCCCTTCAAATTTCACAATTTTAAAAATAAATTTTTTGAAAACGCATTTTTCATCCTGTAATTTTCAACAACACTTATTGCACAATCTTTTTATTTCGTACAACTACATTCGCAACATATTTACAATTCATAATATGTTGCAAAGTATTGCTATCTAGAAATGTATTCTAAAAATAGTGTTGTTAATTATATTAAAACAGTGTTGATGAAAATAATTTCTTAAAATAGTGTTGTGTTGCACAACATTTTGCTCCCAAATTAGCAACACATCGTAAACAGAACACAAATTAGGACATTGTAAAACAACACATGTAAAACACTTTCAAAATATTTCGGACATGGTGCCTTTCAAATTAAACAGTTTTAAAAATGAATGTTTTCAAAACACATTTTTCATCCTGTAATTTTCAACAACACTTCTTGCACAATCTTTTTATTTCGTAACACTATAAAAGAACACATGTAATTTCGTAACTATATAAAAGAACACATATAATTTCGTAACACTGTAAAAGAACACATGTAAAACACTTTCAAAATATTTCGGACATGATGCCTTTCAAATTAAACAGTTTTAAAAATGCATGTTTTCAAAACACATTTTTCATCCTCTAATTTTCAACAACACTTCTTGAACAATCTTTTTATTTCGTAACACTATAAAAGAACACATGTGATTTCGTAACACTATAAAAGAACAGATGTAAAACACTTTCAAATTATTTTATACATGGTGCCCTTCAAATTACACAATTTAAAGAATGAATGTTTTGATAACACATTTTTCATCTTGTAATTTTCAACAACACTTGTTGCAGAATCTTTTTTATTTCGTACAACAACACTTGCAACATATTCATAACACAATCGAAAACGTTTTTATTTAGAAGTGTTGATTTTTATGTTCAGTTAGTGCTGTAAAAGTGTTTAACGCGTTTGCAGTGTACAAAATTTTCGAAATGTATTTTTTTTTATGGGTTAAACTACTATATTTTCTGAACATTTTGATATAATTGTTTCCTTGAAATTCCCATTACGACAGAAGTTATGACTTTTTGATTTATACCGCTCAGTAATTGAAAGGCATTTAAGAAAATTCGAAATCATTTTTCTCCAAATGTCGTTTTTGGGCATATTGCTTAGAATATCTTAAAATTTTCAGAATTTTCATGAAATCTGCGAAATACACGTTTCATGTTAATCTGTATAAACTAAACTTGAAATTTCATTTTTATTGTTAAAAAATATTTTTTAGGTAATTATATTGTTAAAATTTTCCAAATTTTGTATTAACTAAATACGACTTTTTATTAAAACACAAAAATACTTTAAATTAAAAGTTATTTAGTTTCAGGGTAATTATTAGAATCTAAATATAACTATGCACAAGAAAAATCCATTCTAGACGGTGATTGAAATCATTGGTGCGCTGAAAAACACGGTTTTTTTGAAAAATAGTATTTATCTGATGGCATTTTAATAAATTTCTTCGAAATATCCGTCATTTTCTTTTGTACAGGCTTTCAAACGCGTGATCACAGAATTCAGGTAACTTCCATCTAAATCATCTCAAGCCTTGATAAGTTCGTGGCGCAAAAAATCCAGATTTGATATTATTTTGCATTTTAACTTTTCTTCTAGTGGTCCCAAACAGAAAAATTGAGTGGATTGAGACCCAGACAATTTGAAGGCCATTTACCTTTCGTTAAGTATCCAAGCATGAGGCCATCGAAGACGTCCACTGTTGTTTTTGTTACATTCGCAGGCACAAAATCCTGCTGGAAGATTCCATTGCGATTATTTGTTTCTACGGCACTACAATCATAGTCAATGCTTCGATTTGATATGTTTTTGCGTTAGTCACCACGCTTTTATCAATAAAAAATAAAGGAGTTCTTTCTGTGACAGTAACTCCCACCACAACTGTTCATCCTTTCGTAAAAAAGTGATCGTGAGACAATTTTTGTACTTCTGGCATTTCTCTACATTTGACTTAACAATTGCCGAACATTCGGATGGTTATTGGCTTTCTCGAGGGGGAAAAATTTCTCATCCGACCACAAAACAATTTCCATGCGGCGCGCCTTGAAAACTTGGAGCATCATCTTGCATTCTCGCTTCATTGTTAAAAATTTGAAACTTTTGCTGCATCGTCACTTCATTGCTTGTATAGAATGTCTCTATTTTGACCAATAAGAATACTCCATAATACATTGAAGTAATCGTTTAGTATGTAAGCGGTAGAGTGATGATGCAGAAAAAGTAACAAATTTTTAACAGTGAGTCTCTTTTGTTTGTCATCATTTGGCAAATATTGCCTACTCTAAAGACGATAACTATGAGTCCGAGAGAGTTTTAAACAATGTTCTGCACACATTTGCGTGAAATATCCAGCTTCTTTGCAATGGAATTCAAGCTTACGCCATCATTTCGGATATTTCTTTTCTTGATAATGTTGCGAATTTTTGGGGCATTGACAGAAGGTGGTCTGCCTAATTTATTTTCTTTTTTTTTTACATCAATTTTTCTTACATCGCACCACTGCTTAACAATCTTCTGTCCCACTGTTCTAAAGTGGGACTTTCCGACAAAATGTATTTGTCTTTTCTCCATTAGCCTCAAATTCGGAAATAGCTAAGCGATGAACACAGGGCTTAATTTTTTTTTTTTTTAGTATTTTTCTAGTTAATTTTCCAACATTTTAAAGTAATTTTTCCAACATACTTGTAAAAACAAAAATTCTGCCACAAATGGGTTAATATTCTCTATAAAGTAATACGTTAATGTTTTAATTCATAAAGTAGTTGATCTGAAATCAAAAGTAGTATTTGTTTTATTATTCAAAATTTTTTTCATAATCATAGAAAAAGTGCATTCTTTATTTTATATTGTGTTGTTTTTTTAAGTAAATGAACTAAAAAGTTATATTTTAAGAGCATTAAAACAACATGTGAAGTTACAGGGTGTCCAGCAAATAACACCCTGATTTCAAAATTAAATTTCTCAAAAACAAAGATCAATAGAATTATGCAGTAAACGGTTTGTTTATCAGGTAAGCTGTAAAAATCTTATACAAAAGTTTCGAACGGTAAATATTTTAAAAAAAATTGTGTTCTGATTGCAAAGAATGCTTTGATTTGACATTTTTCTTGCTTTAAATTGCTGCCAGAGAATATGTTTTTCGGCTTAAAGTGCCATATTAAAAAAAAAAAAAAAAAAAAAAAAAAAAAAAATTAAATTTTTGAAATTTCGAAATTTTAAAAATTTACTTCGAAAAATCTTTAAAATATTGCACTGTAAGCTGAAAAATTATTTCTCTGCAGGCAATCTAAAACAAGAAAATTGTCACATCAAAGCATTCTATGGAATCAGAACGCAATGTTTTCAAAATATTCACTGTTTGAAATTTCTGTATAAGATTTTTACAGCTTACCTAATGAAAAAACCGTTTACCGCATATTACTATCGATCTTTGTTTTTGAGAAATTTAATTTTGAAATCAGGGTGTTATTTGCTGGACACTCTGTATATTAGAATTGAACATTAATTAGTTTTTAAAAAGTTTATCGTAATTTCTAAAACATAAATGAAACATATTTAGAAAGAATAAAGCATCAGAATTTTACATTACATCAAATTATGAAAATCAATATTTTAGGAGTTGTAATGTTAATTTTTCATCATTCGTAGAAAACATGTATACTTTTTTTTAAGTAACAGTTACGAAAAAGAAATATTTAATAGCAGTTGAAGCTCTATTATAATAAAACATTCATCAGGTCTTAAATAGTTTTATCTCTACATTTGAAGCACGTATGAAGCATGTTTAAAAAGAAAAAGCACCAGTTATATTATAATACATGAAACAATGAAAATCAATATTTTGACAGTTTTAATGGTGGTTTTTTTTTTTTTTTTTTTTTTTTTTTTTTTTTTTTTTTTAATCATTCATGGAACAGATTCATACTTTACTTTACTTCCTTTCTTTTAGTAAATGCTAAGAAAAAGAAATTGTTATAAGCAATAAAATAACCGTTAAAGTTCCATTATAGTTAAACATTGATTGGTTTTTAAAAAAAAAAGTATATCTACTTCTTAAGCATATACAAAACATATTTAGAAAGGCAAAACACCGGTATTTTACATTATATCAATTTATGAAAATCAATATTTTGACAGCTTTAACGGCGATTTTTTCATCATTTGTAAAAAACATGCATTTTTTTTTTTTTTTTTTTTTTTTGCTGTTTTAAGCAAATGATATGAAAAAAAATTAAGTTAACTATAATAAGGCTTACATATTCTCTCATTTTAACTATTACTCATTTTTAAAACTAATATGATATTTGTTTTCCCGGTCATTTTGATGTTATTGCACTGAAGAGGGGTTAAGGAAGTCTGTGATAATTTTTTTTTATTGTTTTTATGTATTTTTATGACCCTTTCTTTATGAATTTTTTGTCTTTAATTGTTTTTATAAATTTATGTGATAGTTTTTACTTGTATGCCCGATAAATTGTAATATGTTATTAATTATAAATCTTTAAATTCTATTGCAATTTCATATTCATTATTTAAAAAAATATATAGCCAATTCTAAAACATACATGAAACATATTTAGAAACATAAAGCACAAGGCTTTTATATCACAGATATTAAAAATCTACGGCAAAATGTTCAGTCATTCGACATTTTCAGGTGCGTTTGTAATTATGTAAATACGTAACACCTATAGTCGTCGTTCAGTCCGTCCATCCGTCTGTCTGTCTGTCCGCATATAACAAAAACAAAAACTACCCAATCGAATCGTTACATTACGGCTAAGGGGGGGGGGGGAATTTTCAAGTACATTTTAATTATATTACACTCTTCCGAACATAAAATTGATATGCATCTATGAAGTATATACTAAAATATACATTCTGTACAATCTGTGGCGCAAAGAATATTTCTCATTAAATTCCAGGGCCACACAAAAGAATTCCTTTACATAATGGTATAGGAGGGAACATTGTTTGGAGCGCATTTCAATTATATTAAACTGTTTCACATTTTATGAAATTGATATACATTCCTGAAGTTTGCTAAAGTTACTTCCTGCATAACAGAAAGCATGCATTATTTACAGGAACACAGAAAAGATTTTGGCTATTATACTGTATACTATTACACTAAGATCTGAATATTTTTTTTTAACTTCGTTATAGTATGAACGAATCTCATTTGCGACGCTTGACATGCATTTTACGACTTTTTTTTTAATCAAAAACGGTTATTAATCGTAATTTAACTATCTATTGACAACATTATTGCCCCTATTATGGTGATAATGCAGTTAATTTAAGATTTTGTATCGGTTATTTCTAAAAACGGTCGAATAACTGAATAATTTGTTGGAAATTATTAACAGTGCAAACATAAAAAATCTTGAAAATCAATAGTTTCACGGTTTTGTTTTAATATTGTACCCGATATTTTAAAAATGAATTCTTTTTAAGCATAAATATTTTCAACGCATTTATTCAAGCACCACATAATGATATGAAGTTGTAATACAAATTTTGAACAAAACGTTTTGGGTGTGGTGTTTTTCATGACAAAATTTATTGCCACTGTGCAAAAGACAAGGCAATTGGAAGAACAGCATGACTACTTTTTTTTAAAAACATGGTCAGTATTCAAATTTGATTTATTTCATTCATATGAACTCCTGTTCTCTTTTACTTACCCATCATACGTAGTATAGGGTAAGTCTTGCAATCGTTTTGAAAATCGAAAATTTTTTTTGACGGATTTACACGTTTTAGATAGTGGAGATTACGAAAAACATATTTTTAGAAAAAAAATTTGCCGTCCGTCTGTCTGTCTGTCTGTCTGTCTGTCTGTCTGTCTGTCTGTCTGTCTGTCTGTCTGTCAGTCTGTCTGTCTGTAAACGCTCTATCTCTCGAACAAATTGAGATAGAGACTTGAAATTTTGTATGTAGTTAGTATGTAAGAATGGGACGAACCCTATTGAATATCAGCAACCTCGATTATCCGGAACTATTTTTTTCGGACTCTCGAAAAATTCGTTCTGATGAAAGGTATATAAAAATTTTCGAATTTTTTTGTTCTAAGGAATGGACGTAAAAGGCAATAAAATAACACACATTTTGCATATAGAACGAAGTCGATCGGATTATTAGTTGCCGAGATATTTGCAATCCTGTTTTCCACATTCTTCGATTTTTCATGACCCTGTATTTCATTCAAATTTCAATTCAGAGGTATATTTTAATTCGAAATGAGACGCTTAATCCGACACAGTTAATTGTTAGTTAATAGAATTATTATTTTTGGAGTTATAAGGATGTTTCTTTTACGCAGTTCGGTACTACTTGAATAGTTTGGCGTTTTATATAATTTGGTACATCAGCAGTTCTTTAATAAAGCATTACTATGTATATTAACAATATTTAAATTTTGTTTATTAATTGCAATGCATTGTATAAATAGTTTTCACATGTTTTATTTTCATATACATATCCATGATGGGTAAGTATTACGGTGGCCCCCAACGACTAGTTTTCTGTTTTACTCCTTTCCTTTTTTTCTAGAGATGCATGGATAAAGGTATGTTGGAAATGAAACATAAAAACTTTAATCTGGAAATGTAAAATATCTTTCGACTTTTTTCCCACATACTACAAGTCATTACATTCAAAATCGAAAGCTTAAATCTTTCGGGCATTGAAAGAAAAAATAAGAGAAAAACGAATGATTTTCATCGTGAAAAGATGATACAGAAATATTTATTTATTATTATTAATAGTATTATTATCAATATTTTCATCCATATACTAAGAAATATCATTATTTTCACCAATTTCATGTGCTAGGTCAGGGACGGCGAACTCATGGCACGCGTGCCACTTTCGACACGCGAAAGAATAATTTTGGCACGGCATTGCTGTGACTCTGAATCAATTATAAAGTGAGGTCACAATTTCCCAAATGATCTTTTCTAAATTCGATTGAATGGAAAATTTGTATAAAATTAATTGCAGTACATGATATTCCAATTTAATTAATTATGATCTCAAAAACTTTTTCAAAGACGATATTCGAAAACTATTGACAATAATTGGTTTTTAAATATTACGGAATTCCGAAGGTAAAATTATAGGAACAATAAATTTGATTTCAGAACTATTTAAAGAAACTGGCGTTTGCGATTTTAACAGTTTTCTGTCTACCTATGCTTTTGAGTCACTGTTTTCACACAAAATATCAAAACTCAAACTGAAAGCACTTGTAAATGCGGTTCAGTTTTTTTTTTAATTTTATCTCATATTCAGATGTAACAACAATGATCAAATAGCATCGTATTCATTATTTTTTCTAAAATATATTTATTTCCATAATTAGTGAAGTGTAATAATTACATGTATGTCCGTCATATTTTTAAATCTTAATAGAAAATTTTAAATAATTTTAAACCATTATTTTTCCATCTACTAATTTTTTTTTAGTTGGCCCGTCATAGTCGGGTAAAACATCTTTTGGTCAAATTTGGCACACGTCAACAAAAAGGTTCGCCAACCCTGTACTAGGTGTTATAAAGTATAATTTAAGCAAAAAATTATAAATTGATATCTTCAACATTTTTCTCCGAATGAAAAACACCAAGTCCCCCTAATAGTAACATCATTCTATATGATAAAATAAAACATGTTCTTTACTAACGCAGACGTCATATTGATGGTGGAAACGATCTAAGGAATTAATTTTGTTTTTATCGGAAATTTACTAACTTCAAAATAACGCATATTTTTTCAGCGTTGAATAGTGGAAGTGTGGAAAGGTGTGTGCGTGGAGGGGGGGGGGATTTTACTTTCAAATGCAAATTTTTGAACAGTCTATGTCAGTTTAGTGATTTTTTATGCTTTCCAAAGCACTTTTCAAGCATGATTTTTAAAAAATTTATCAGATGCAGTCCACTTGCTGATGTTTGAACCATGTGCACTTAAAGCAATACATATAATTCAGCAGTTGTTTCCCACTTACATTACCCAACGAAGTCAGTACTTCAACAATAAATAAATAAAATAATTTAAATGAAATACACATTTAAGAGCTATGTTATAACATTATTTGTTTAAACAATGTAAATATCAGAATCAAAAAGTTTGCTATAAATAACAAAATTTTTGGTAATTTCTTTTCAATTAATATAGTAATAACAATAATACGAATTGAATATTTCCAGCTGAGCGAAAAATTGCCCAGGCCGGGAATCGAACCCGGATACTTGGCTTACAAGGCCAATGCTTTACCTGTTAAGCTATCTGGGCGATAGCCGGCTGGGATTTTTCGCTCAGATAACCTTATTGGTCGTGACATCCGGTCTGTCAATTGAAACAACTCGCAGAATAAACCGCAGGTAATGGAACTCCATATAACGATGGATACGTAGATATACTATTATTTTTAACACAATCAAACTGATTGGTAAAGTAATCACACGAATTGAATATTTCCAGCTGAGCGAAAAATTGCCCAGTAAATTTTCGCTGGTAATTTTCGTAATAAAAACTGGGCAATTTTTCGCTCAGCTGGAAATATTCAATTCGTATGATTACTTTACCAATCAGTTTGATTGTGTTAAAAATAATAGTAATAACAATAATAAATTTCAAACCGTTCAACAAGTTTCAAAGCTTTATTTAATTAAAACAGAATTGGTGTATTACGAGTAAAAATTTTTATTAATGCTGATAATAGACAATCTTAAAGAAATACATTAAATATAAAAAAAAAAAAATATTTGAGATTTTTTTCTATGGGTTTTTGGGATCCTAGGCATAAACTTTACAAAGAGTCTTCCATGTGTATACTATATAAAATGGAGTAATTTCCATGTATGCGTTATTAGTTAGCTAATTTTGAATCTGATAGATAAAGAGTAGAAAACATTGGACTAAAAACACTGCGGGTTTTTGATATACTCTATGGTAAACTCTATAACAGTACCAGTGTTAAATTTAGAGGGTGGCCCGGGGGGGACATTGACCCCCCCCCCCGGAGCTTTCAAATGTCCCCCCGGAAATTTTCAGATTTTGTGTTTTCAACGGTAAAAAAGTGTAATTTCCCCCCTGGAACTCTATTCCCCCCCCCCGGAGCCACATACGTTCCACCCGGAGAAAAGTGTCTGAATTCAACATTGAACAGAACAAAGCGCAAACTCAAGGAGTCCCTTTTCTAACGCTGCTACATCTATCTTTTAATGAAGCCTACACTTTTCTTAATATTACCAATAGCGTATTTTTAAAATTTGCGTCATAGTTTTAATCTTTTTTGATTATTTTTATAGCTTCGTCATATTTTTACATGAGCAATATTTATGAAATTTTAATATTTATTCTTAAGCTTGAGTGAGATTTGATTTTTATCATAATAAAACAATTATGCGAGTAAATAATAACATACAATGCGCAATTATGTGAGTATAAATAAAATATGTAATTATTTTAATATAATATGTAATTTAGTGAAAACTGTATATCGTCTTCGTTTAAAAATAATAATAATAATAATAATAATAATTAATTTGATAGTAGTCGAACTTACACTTCAACCAGTGTTGCCGCATTTGATTGATTTTTTATTTAAGCATTCCGAATTCTCACCATTAAGATTTAATAGTTATTTTTCATTTATAAGATGATAAATTTCGAAGAAGATTTACATGAGAAGCCTTGGACTTCATTCTTACACTTTCGACGCACAAGAATCATAAGTAAATATAAAGCTATTAAAATTGCTATTGAAGATTTTCTGGTGTTAATTTCAAAATAGAACATCCATTAGATCCGACAACACGGACTACAATACCTAGAATCAGATATTTATAATAAATTAATTTGTGCTTCTAATGCACAACTCGGATACATAGACAACATATTCATCATACGGCAACATAAAATTATCTTACTTAGTAATTTCTTAGAAAAGATTAATAACCTTGGTTCTGAAATTAAATTCATTTTAGAAGTTAAACAATGTGTAATACCCACCTTATTCAAATGTGATGTGAAATGAAAATCCACCATTGCCCTGAACGTACTTTTTATAGAAAACCAATAACCAACTAATCCACTATCCCACGCAATGCTCATGTTCCTTTTCTACAAAGTTTTTGAATTAGACGTTTTATTAAGACCTACCTTCTTTCTGTACCCCTGATCAATTAACCAATGACCTAATTAAAAAACGTTATGTCGGAAGAAATAACGAATATAAAGGAAATTGTATAAAGAGATTAATTTTGAGAATGAAAAAAGAAATATTTTAAAGAGCATAATTCCAAGATACTATTTGGCATTATTTCCCGGGATTCTTTTGAAGACTGAAATAGAAACTAACAAATTCAACATCTGCTCATTGTAAAACTTTACCTTAAAATTCAAATACATACTGCACTGTTAAACATTTTTGTAAAAACACAGAACCAAAGAGAAATTCTCTGTAAATTTACACTAGTTCTCGGTTAAATGCATTCGATCGAATTTCTCGGTTATCATTTTATTGACATTTCCCTTAAATCATCTAATTCTCTGTAGAGATTTCGTCTTTATTTAAAACTAGCAGTTACCCGTGACTTCGTTCACATAACATTTAAAGAAGAAATAATTGATCAATCAAGCAAAAAATTTCGATGATGAAAAGCATGTGTAATTAACTTTTTATCGCGAATTTATGGTAAAAAACTTCTGATAATCCCTATTTGCTAATTTGTTTGCTGGTTAAAATTTTCCTTTCAGCGATTAATACTAATAGATAGAAACATTCTTCAATTCTTTTGTTTAGCCCTGTACTTTTCCAAGTTCCTTTAATACACGAAAGTATCTTTCTAAATTTTAGTTCAAAGAAAAATATTTCTTATTACTACCTAAATTACATTTTCAGAAATTATCATCCGAAGACAACCTTGTATCCAGTTCTTTGAGGGATCCTGTATATCATTTTATATATATATACTACAAACATTTCTTAGGTTACTAAATGCAGTTCAAAATAAAAATGCATATTTTATTTAAAAACCACCTTTAAGTAAATTACGCTCATATTCAGTAACCTTTCCGAGATCTTTTGTGTAACCCTGTATATCTAAATTTAACTATTTATACTATTATCATTTATACTCTCCATTTAATATGCATACATTTATCGAAACTTAAAAGCACATATCATAATTCAAAAGCATTTCATCCATGCAACAGTCATCATCCATCATATACAGACTTCGAATAGAATATATAATATTTGAAATCTTTTGTGTGTCCCTGTAATTGCTATGCACTTCGTATTATGCATGAAATAACTTACATTAAGCCTCAGCAACGTATATCAATTTGATTATACATGAAATCGTTTACCATAATTAAAATATATCGAAAACTTTCCTCCCTTTATTCTTACGCAATGGAATTCTTCTGTGTAACTCTGTAACTGAATAATAAGTGTCCTTTCCACTACATACTTTACAAAATGCATATTTTAGTGCACTTTGTAAATGCATATAAATTTGTATATGTTTCACAAGGTGTAACATCGTTAAATTTAATTAAAACGATTTTCCCCATAATGCCGTAATGTAAGGAAATTTTTTGACAATCCCTGTAAATAAACTAATCATGTTAGAAACTTTATTTTCAATAGGTATTCGTGCTAGGTAAACGTTAATAATGTCCAAAAATTTCATGGAAATCGGAGTATATTTACGAAAGTTAGAAAGCGACCAGACAGACAGACAAACCGAAAGCATAATAACTTTTCAACTTTATTCGAAAGTGTTAAAAAATCGAGCCAAAAATATATTAATCAGTAGTTTTATTTTCCGCCTTTTCCCCACAAAAAATTTCTTCCATTGATAATTATGAGTTTTGAATAAAATATTCATTTGTATGTAACTTATAACTTATTAATTGATATAAGTAAAAAATATTTCTGATTCACTTGAAATATGACGTTATTATTTATCTCGCTCCATTAGCTACTGATATTCATATCCCTTGTATTTTTAACGACTGCTATAAAGTACCTGTTTTATTTCAACTATGACGTCACATTTTCATAAGTGAACCATTTTATTAAAAATATAATTCTTTTTCGTTATTTTTTCATTCTTTTTACTTTTAATTTATGTCGTCATATTTTACACAAAAATTCCCATTAACTAAACAAATATCCTTGTTAAATATATTATAAAAAATACACCTTTTATTTTTATTTCAAACATGACGCCATATTTATTTTCTTTTAAATTATTTTATTATAGTTTTTCGCGTGGAAGTTTTTTATTAAAAATTCATTGCCGCTGAAAAATTATTATTATTCTAATTTTTTATTTTCTTGGCAACAGGAAAGGAAAATGGTTAAATTTTATCTGAAAAATTCCTATTGATTTTGTATGAAAAATAATTAATTTTGAATTATTAAGGAAAATATTTGAAAAAAATAAATAAAAATTAGCCTATGTTCATTCCACTCCTATAATCTATACATATGCAAAGATTCAAAGACATTAATCCATCCGTTTTGAAGCCAAGTTCATTCCAATTTTCGGACACACTTTCACATTTATAATATAAACTAGCAGTTACCCGTGACTTCGTTCACATAACATTTAAAGAAGAAATAATTGATCAATCAAGCAAAAAATTTCGATGATGAAAAGCATGTGTAATTAACTTTTTATCGCGAATTTATGGTAAAAAACCTCTGATTATCCCTCTTTGCTAATTTGTTTGCTGGTTAAAATTTTCTTTTCAGCGATTAATACTAATAGATAGAAACATTCTTGAATTCTTTTGTTCAGCCCTGTAGTTTTCCAAGTGCATTTAATACACGAAAGTATCTTTCTAAAATTTTGTTCAAACAAAAATATTTCTTATTAATACCTAAATTACATTTTCAGAAATTATCATCCGAAGACAATCTTGTATCCAGTTCTTTGCGGGACACTGTATATCATTTTATATATATACTACAAACATTTCTTAGTTTACTAAATGCAGTTCAAAATAAAAATGCATATTTTATTTAAAAATCACCTTTAAGTAAATTACGCTTATATTCAGTAACCTTTCCGAGATCTTTTGTGTAACCCTGTGTATCTAAATTTAACTATTTATGCTATTACCATTTATACTCTCCATTTAATATGCATACATTTAGCGAAACTTAAAAGCACATATCATAATTCGAAATGCATTTCATCCATGCAACAGTCATCATCCATCATTATACAGTACTTCGAATAGAATATATAATATTTGAAATCCTTTGTGTGTCCCTGTAAATGCTATGCACTTCGTATTATGCATGAAATAACTCACATTAAGCCTCAGCAACGTACATCAATTTAATAATACATGAAATCGTTTACCATAATTAAAATATGTCGGAAACTGTTCCTCCCTTTATTCTTATGCAATTGGAATTCTTCTGTGTAACCCTGTAAATGAAAAATAAGTGTCCTTTTCACTACATACTTTACAAAATGCATATTTTAGTGCACTTTGTAAATGCATATAAATTTGAATATGTTTCACAGGGTGTAACATCGTTAAATTTAATTAAAACGATTTTTCCCCATAATGCCGTAATGTAAGGAAAATTTTTGACTATCCCTGTAAATAAAGTAATCATGGTAGAAACTTCATTTTCAATAGGGTTCGTGTTCGGGTAAACGTTAAGAACGTCCAAAAATTTCATGGAAATCGGAGTATATTTACGAACGTTAGAAAGCGACCAGACAGACAGATAAACCGAAAGCATAATAACTTTTCAACTTTGTTCGAAATTGTTAAAAAATCGAGCCAAAAATATATTAATCAGTGATTTTATTTTCCGCCTTTTCCCCACAAAAAATTCCTTCCATTGTTAATTATGAGTTTTGAATAAAAATATTCATTTGTATGTAACTTATAACTTACTAATTAGTATAAGTAAAAACTATTTCTGATTCATTTTAAATATGACGTCATTATTTATCTCGCTCCATTAGGTACTGATATTCATACCCCTTGTATTTTTAACGACTGCTATAAAGTACCTGTTTTATTTCAACTATGACGTCACATTTTCATAAGTGAACCATTTTATTAAAAATATAAATCTTTTTCATTCTTTTTACTTTTAATTTATGTCTCCATATTTTACACAAAAATTCCCATTAACTAAACAAATATCCTTGTTAAATATATTATAAAAAATACACCTTTTATTTTTATTTCAAACATGACGTCAAATTTATTTTCTTTTGAATTATATTATTATAATTTTTCGCTTGGAAGTTTTTTATTAAAAATTCATTGCCGCTGAAAAATTATTATTCCAATTTTTTTTTCTTGGCAACAGGAAAGGAAAATGGTTAAATTTTATCTGAAAAATGCCTATTGATTTTGTATGAAAAATAATTAAATTTTTAATTATTAAGGAAAATATTTGAATAAAATAAATAAAAAATAGCCTATGTTCATTTCATGCCAATAATCAATCAATATACAAAGATTCAAAGATATTAATCCACCCGTTTTGAAGCCAAGTTCATTCCAATTTCCGGACACACTTTCACATTTATAATATATATAAGGATAAGGATTATTTTTATCATTGTTAAGATTTATAATTCAAAATGCACACTAATAAACTTATTTTTTAAGTTTATTTACAATATTAAAAAAGAAAATTTATTTTAATTTATTATTATTATTATTATTATTATTAAGTTAAAATAATTTAGAAAGGGGAAAATGATCTCCTTGATTTTAGTGGAGACTTTTATTGATTTTTTCCACTCTGAATCATAAAAGACATTTTTTGAAAAAAACCAACAAAAGTTTCTATAGCGCAGTCTATAGAAACTAGTCTATAGTTTCTATAGTTCGTATAGCTGTATACCACGTGTAGATAGTCGGCCGACATAAAATAAACCAAACCGAACCAGTAGGCTGCTTTTCCACTGTCAAGAGGACTCGTGTTCAAACTAGTGTTTCTACAACCTTCGGTAACAATCTTTGGTACAAACAAGGTCCAGGTACCCTAGTTCAAACCGCAAGGAACTAAAAACAACTTGTTTAAAAAATAAATGATGCAGCAATTAAAACTAACACGAAAAATTCAGAATTTTTCAGGCTCACTGAAGATTTACGGATTTTAAAAACTAAATTAAATTATTATCATAAATAAATTTACAGAGTCTTGTTTACTCTAATGACGTTAATTTACGAAATCTATTATAAATTTATCGAATAATTTCTGCGTTATTTAATAGAATCTCTGTTTTCTATTCTCCATAATTTTACATCAGACTTGAGATAATGAATTACGCATAGAATCTGTGTAATTTCTCAGAAATTTTTCAACAGTGTGGACTGAAGAAAAAAGATCCAATAAAATATAGTCAACCACCGGTTGTATATGAAATCCCATTCATCAAACCCGTTTGATCATTTCAATTTTATGTAAAAACTGATGAATAGAAAGCTTTAAAACTAGGATGAAAGAATATATGACAGACATAAAATACAAGAAGAAAACTTCAGTTTTTCACAAATTACAATGCATGCAAATTTTAGAAAATTAGTTAATTAATTTTGAAAATAAAATAATATTAGTTAGTTTAATAATATTATTTCATATTAACTATTTCAAAAATATTACAGTAATTTATCTATCGGTATTTATTTCACATACATTATTCATGAGTAAAAAAATTATATTCGCAGCTAGAGAATATTTAATGAATCAGCCTCCTTTGAGTTTCCTGTATTTTGGCACAAAACGTTTTATAAATTAAAAAATAAAATAAAATAAATCACGTACATCTAAATTATTTTTTAAGCATCTGCTATGTTTCATGATTTTAAACACTCTCCTACAAAGTGGAAAAATGTTTATGTATTCACTTTCTCTAGGTCTGTCCGTCTGTTCAAACTCTAATTTTCGTAAATATACTCGGATTCTCATGCAATTAATAAGCTTTATGAAGTGTTATTAAAATATGTTTGATATTGAATACGAAGTGTGTAGCATTAATAGTTCATTTACAGATGCACTGAAAACAATTCTATTACATTATAATACATAAGGAGAAATCGCTTGCAGAGTATTTTAATCAGATTACCTTATGACACTGGCGATTTGAAGGCAACCTATTTGAAGGCAAGCGTCACGCACCACACTCATTGCTTCAGTACAGATACCCTCCGTACTGTTGTGCAGCATGCCACTTTGCGTTTCAAATTAATATCGGAACAAAGGAGAGCATATCGAATAACGTATGCCTTAATTATCAGTAAGGCGTTCGTTCCATAATTCTCTTCTCTCTTTTTTTTTTTTTTTTTTTTTTTTTTTTGTTGTTATCATTGTTGTCGCAGTAACCACGTATTTTTTCCTTTTCGCTAGTAAATTTATAAATTTCTAGTAAATCCCTGAACTCTATTTATTCCTTTTGGCTAAGAACATTCCTGGGTTTACGAATACATTTTTGCTGTTTCCCCTGGTGTTATTCTGTGAACGTCATCTATCGGCATAATTTTTAACTATTTTTTTCATTCGCCAAACAAAATTCTATTACCTCGCGAATGTTTTGCTAAAATATGAAGTCATTCTGACTAGTAGTTTTAAAATTATCAACTTTTGAAAGCGTAACTTTAATTATAATCACCTTGTACATAAAAAACGCAATTTTCAGCCACAAGCATATAAATGAAAGCTCAAAAGTTCTTTTAGGCGATTAGATATGTAAATAGGCAAAGTTTCTGAAACATTATACAAATCGTGCTTAATGTGCGATCTCGATTCATACGCGACTTTCGTCGCCGCCCTTCAAATATCTTTTAATGGCTTCGACTATAAATATTTTTGCAATTTCTTTCAAATTATAAAAGTTATGTTTATTAAAATAAATTTTATGATGGAAATTAATTTTGCTTAATCTACTTGTATCTACCAATTAAATTAAATACAATTTTGTAAATAATAAATTAATGATTCAATTTTTCGTTTATGATTAATTAAATCATTTTATATCTTAAAATAATTTATATTTTAAATTACTAAAGATATTATAACAACAAAGACAAAAATTTGAAATTATTAATTTTAAAATACAAGTAAGTGTTTTGAAAATTAAAATGTCTCATTAATATTTTGCAAATCTTTCCGTAAATACACAATACATTATCAGATGAATGAAAACTCAGTAAATTGGAAAAATATATATAAAATTCATTAGCTTTTGTAATCTGATGTTGATTGCATAATTAACCAGTCGTCAAATTCCTTATTTAATGAAATTTCAACCATTAGCATTTATATTCTTTAAGTGGCACAGATTTATTGCTGGAGGTAACGTCATTATCAAATGTATGGTCTCAAAAGCGAAAAATAAAATTATGGCAAGTATTTGGAGATTAGAAGAATTACCAAAGCCTTTTAAATAATTGGAAAACGCAAGATTCTCAAAAGAAGTTCAATTTTTAAACTACATGTTGATAGTTTTGTCTTGTGACAAGTAATTGATTTGAAGCAAAAGTTTATATACAGGTGAGGGTATAATTTATAAATTTCTTTAAACCCAGAGGAGGTACTTGGATTTTTACAAAATTTCGATATTTGAGTTAGATGTTTCATTTGGGAAAGATTAGAAGTATTGTTCATTCTTAAAATGAATTCTAAATTTAAATTTAAATAATGTCTCCAATTAAATGTGTGTAATCCTTTGAAGCCTTAAATTTATTACTGTTGTTTAATTTTTAGTTGCAATGTGCTAATCAGCAATAAAACCATGTTTGATTCTATATTTATTTGCTGTTTTTATTCCAGTCGTTCCTATAAAAAGAAATAATTATTTAAAAGTTGAGTGCACTTAAATTTTAATCTTAATATACATAAGAGACGCAATTTTCAGCAATAAGCATATAAGTGAAAGCTCTGAATTTTATTTAGAAGACTAGATATATAAATAAGTCTGGTTTCTGCAACATTATACAAATCGTGTTTAATATGCGATCCCGGTTCAGACGCGAATTTCGTCTTCGCCCTTTCAAATACAGGGTGGCCATAAAAAAAAACTTTGCCGATATATGGGGCTCTAGCGGCCAGTCCGCTCAACCGATCGAGGTGAAATTTCAGATATAACTATTCAGAGGTATGAGCTCGAGATTCTGTAAACGGCAACAAAATGGCGCTCACGGTTACGGTTATAGTTACAGAAACTCGAAAATTTCCAATGGCAACACCCATTTTTTTCATCGCAAAATGGTCAGCGCATGCGAAAACCCTAAAGAGCGTTGGAACCGTGCGTGTATCGCAAGAAACGGACATGTTAAGCACGCACAAAAAACTGTCCTGCGAATCCTCCCCCCATAGAAAAAACTCGATTGGGGCGCAAGGAGGAAATTTGCATATGACACAGAGTCAGTACACTAATCTCTGATTACAATACAGATCGGAGAAATTAAAACTTTTATTTTGATTACTCATTTTCCACATGGGTGCCATCGCCATTAATTGCCTATGATTTCCACATTTTCCACCCATGTGGAAAATGTGTAATCAAAATAAAATTTTTAGTTTCTCCGATCTGTATTGTAATCAGAGATTAGTGTACTGACTCTGTGTCATATGCAAATTTCCTCCTTGCACCCTAATCGAGTTTTTTGTATGGGGGGGGGGGGAGGATTCGCAGAACGATTTTTTGTGCGTGCATAACATGTCCGTTTCTTGCGTAACACGTACGGTTCCAACGCCCTTTATGGTTTTCGCATGCGCTGAGCATTTTGCGATAAAAAAAAATGGGTGTTGCCATTGGAAATTTTCGAGTTACTGCAACTATAACCGTAACCGTGAGCGCCATTTTGTTGTCGTTCACAGAATCTCAAGCTCATACCACTGAATAGCTATATCTGAAATTTCATTTCGATCGGTTGAACGGACTGGCCGCTAGAGCTCCGTATATCGGCAAAGTTTTTTATGACCACCCTGTATGTCTTAATTGGTTTTGATTGTAATAATTTTTGCAATTTCTTTCAAATTATAAAAAATATGATTATGAAAATAAATTTTATAATGGAAATTAACTTGGCTGAATCTACTTACATCTACCAATTTAATTACACACAATTTTGTAAATAATTTAATGTTTCAATATTCCATCTACGATTATTTAGATTATCTTATTTCTTAAAATAATTATTTTAAATTACTAAAGATATTATAACAAACAAAGGCAAAAATTGGCTTTATTATTTTTAAAATATACTGTTTTGAATGTTAAAATTCTTATTAATATTACCAAATTCTTTCCGTAAGTGCTAATACTTCAACAGGTTAGAAAACTCAATGAACTGGAAAAAATATATAAAATTCATCATCTTTTGTAATCTGATGTTGATTGAATAATTAATTAGTAGTCTTTAAGTTCCTTACTTAAGGGTGTATTTCGATTCAAACTGCTTATTTTCCGATTTATTTTTGAATTCACTTTTGCTCTCAAACGCATCAACTCGCTGATTCTCTTATTTAAAAACTTTATAAAGTGCCGTTTCTGTCAATGTTTTGACAAATGCAGAAAAAATTACAAAAAATGTAGTCAAAATTGGCCTTTTGATGAAAATTTTCCGAGGCGGGAGATCTGGGAACGAAAAAAAGGGTCATACTGAGAAGGTAATTGTTTATAAATCAAATTCTAATGAATTGAGTGCAAAATGACATCACACGGCACCACATAAGTCTCTTCAAAATCCCCTCAGCAAGTTTCATGTTTCTACTTTTTATAATGCGTCTGAAATTGTATCAGAAAATTTCGAGCTATTGAAGGTGAAAAAGCGTTTTTTCGATTGCAACCTTAAAAGTCTTATTAATATTCCACAATTCTTTCCGTAAGTACTAATACTTCATCAGATGAATGAAAACTCAGTGAACTTGAAAAAATATATAAAATTCATTAGCTTTTGTAATCTGATGTTGATTGGATAATTAACAAGTAGTCTTTAAGTTCCTTACTAAATGAAATCTTAACCCTTAGCATTCATATTCCTTAAGTGGCACAGATTTATTGCTGGAGATAACGTCATTATCAAATGCATGGTCTCAAAAGCGAAAAATAAATTTACGGCAAGCTTTTGGAGATTAGAAAAATTACCAAGTCCTTTTAAATTATTGGAAAACGCAAGATTTTGAAAAGAAGTTCAATTTTTAAAATAACATGTTGATAGTTTTGTCTTGTGACAAGCAATTGATTTGAAACAAAAGTTTAAATACAGGCGAGGGTATAATTTACAAATTTCTTTAAACTCAGAGGAGGGACTTGAATTTTTACAAAAAGTTGATATTTGAATTAGATGTGTCATTTGGGAAGAGTAAGTATAATTGTTCATTTTTAAAGTATATTCTGACTTTAAGTTTAAATAATATATTTAAAACAAAACGCATATATTCTTTAAAGTTACAATATTGTTGTCCTTTGAAAATTAATTTAATATTAATCTATCATACTGTAGATTTTCGTCCTTATGCGAATTTCATATTTTGTAAAATTGTATTTGCATTTATTTTTACACTACATTATATTATTCGTTATTCCATATAAAATGAATTTAAAAAAACAAAAATTAATTTTTGTATATTTAATGACGGTATTTTGAATTTTTTTTTAATAATTTTTGTTTTAATGCAACATTTTAATCTATTTATATATATACATATAAAGTATTTCAAATTAACTATATTACATAATTAAAAATATAGATTTTTTGTTCGTTGTTGTTTATTGAAAGTCATTTGACGCTTTAATATGGAGAATGTGAAAGGGAATTATTTAAATGATGTGAATGATAAGAACATTTTATTTTTTTACAATTAATGTTGATATTAGATTTGTATTATTCATATCAGTGCACGCAAAACTAAATTGTCTGATTAAATGTGTGCTTGGCCATACCCCACCAGGAGTTTTTCGTGCTTCTTCATAACTTATCCCAAAAAAATTATTAGCGAAAACTATAGATGCGAGTTGTCAGCCGGTGTGCATGAGTTTGCATTATCCAAAGCTCTGGTTTCGGAAAGCAAATATAAACTAAATGGACTGGCCTGCAAAGAGTCCTGATTTATCTCCGATTGAGAATATCTTGTGTTAATTGTTAATCAAAGCTTACCCCAGCGGTAAACAATATTATAATAGTACTTAAGACAAGATTGTCAATTCGGCCTTTTTTTAAAAAAAATCCGAAACTGTGCAATCATATCAGAATTGAATTATAGTATTATTTTCTTTATTTAATGACATATATTAAAAATTACATACATACACCCTATAGCCCAGAATTGGCTCCAAGTGACTATCTTGTTCAGTAAACTCAAGGATTTCTTATCAGGAAGCCGTTGCCAAAGCAATTATGACCTAAAAGAAGGGGTACAGTATCGGCTGGCTTCTTTGTCAATAAGAATTTACGAGGATCGCATAAACAAATTGGTTTCAAGTTAGGGCAAATATCTCAACAACGGCGATGATTACATTGAAAAAAGAGTAAATGTACTTTTTTTTCAAATTAAATCATTATTTACTTTCCTTCATTCTTCTTTCAAACACACTATGTAACAAATTTCGAAAAAAGTTCTGTTTCTGGTTTGACACTATTGGTTTCTATTTAATTAAACAGAAATTAAGTAGAAAACTGCAGTTATAGAAACTCTGAAACTTCATTTTTCTGTCTGTCTCAATGGTATTTAGATAGCTGCCAAGTTTAATACCCCTTTCTATAATAGATTTTCTGTCTAATACAATTGTCGAAAAGTCTTATTTGAATAATAATTACTGTCTGCTTCACAATTCTGGTACTAATATAGGTTTCTTTTTACAGTAGACTGTCTATTAATGGGATGGTCAGGAAATACCTAGTCACAGATTATCGAATTTGTGCAAATTTGGATGAAAATGTAGGAAAATGAATAGAATTTCTGGAATTTCTAATTATTATGTAGATGGACATTAAAAATTTAATGAGCACAAAAGAAAGAGAATGAACATACATTTTAACTTTATTAAAATTTACAGTTAGTACAATGTAAAAAAAAAACAGAAATGTAGTTTATTTTATTGTTTTGTGAAGAATGAAATGATAAAAGCCTGATTTCGTTCTTCATTTACTCTTCGACGAATTTTACAATACTAATTTATCAACATAATTTTTTCAGCAAATGCATTTTCATCTCCTTCCTTTAAATAACTAATAACTCCTCAATGTATACTAATGCGTCATCTATAATTAATTTTGATGAATTAAAAGATTTTTTACTGCTTTCAAAACATTTTTCGAAATTCCTTGTTTCTCAGAACCACAAGCGACACGTGACACAGTATCATCGTCACTTAAAACTTCGTAATATTCCAATTTCCAATCACTGTTAATCCATTGTTACACAACTTTTATGTTTACATTTTGAGAACAGTTTAACTTTCTTCTCAAATCTTCTAAGATTCTTCTCTGCATATCAGTGCACTTCAAATTCGTGAAACACTTTTGCAATACTCAGCGGCGCCAACTTATATGGGCCCATGGGGCGCGAGCCCACTCAATAACTTGATATCTCTAACCCATTATTAATTGAGCCCACCCAATATTTATGTATTTGTTCAAAAAATTTTTGAGCCCACCCAATATTTTTCAAAAGTTGGCGCCACTGGCCAACACTAAATGAATATAATCTAACTAAAATCGTTTTTGAATGTGCTGTGCTAGGAAAACAATTGAGCAAAAAATGTTAAAAATTACATAATTTTTCCAGAAATGCAGTTATCGATATTTATTGGTAAAATTATCCGACTCACTCAGTAATCCCCTGCAAATTTATCTTTTATTTAAATGCTATAAATAACCATAAAACAAATTTAAAAATTTTAATTTAAAAAACCTTATACATAAAATCATTATACGAATTTATATTTATATACCATAGAGGACTTCAGATTATTAAAAATATTATACATATTATGCATAAAGGAACCTTAAATTTAATTAATTTATATTTAAATTTCTTTTGAAAAGAATTTTTTTTTTAGAAACCATTAGGAATGTCTGTTTGAGGGGAGTTTTCTCCCTCTTCTAAAATTTTGCATTTACACCAGAAATTGCCTAGATTTTTTTTTATATTATTTATCTATATGATAAAGGCCAAACGTATCTGTGCGTAACTCATACATCATTTTACGAATGACAACATTTTCTCCTGCAATTTGTGTTTTGCAATTTTCACTACTGAAAATTGTTTACACTTCTAAACATCGTACATTTAAAATTTTTACTGTCGTATAGAGGAAAAAATGTACTTTTAAATGCAATTTGTTTGAAAGCTGTATCTGAATTTATTTTTGGGATATTAATTTTTTTATAGCTTTTAGTGCCAATTTTGTAGTTGTGGCAACAGAAACACTCAATTTTCTCTTAAAATTGAAAGAAAAAAATGAAAATTAAAATGCACAATATTTTTCCACGCAAGTTTCGGTGTTACAAATTTTACACTTCTAAATATATTACAATTTAAATTTTCACACCGAAGTATCGAAAAAAAATGTTATTTTAAATGCAATTTGTTTCAAATCTGTATCGCAATTTATTTTTGAGATTATTTTTTATTTATTTATTTATTTATTTATTTTTATTTTTTTTTTTTTATTTTTTTTTTTGTAATTTTTAGAATTAATTTTGTAATTGTGGCAACCAAATCACTCCATTTTTTCTTAAAATTGAAAAAAAAAATTGAAATTAAAATGCGAACACAATTTCAAAACATATCGTCTGTTATAAAATCCGGAAATTTTTGGTTTTATTTCGTTTAGAAATTTGGATAATTGAATTTTATAGTATTTTGTTAATTTTACCATAAAATTATATTTGTTTAAGAGTTAGACTGACCATTATAAGATGTACTTTTTACGGTAACTAATTTTGTAGATTTATTATAAATCAATGAAACATATTTTCTTTAAAGATTTTTTTTTTCGTCGAATTTCGTTGGGTTCCACCTCGTTTATTTAATAAAAGTACTTTCGTGATTATTTTTAGTAAAAAATTTTCTGTATAAATTCCCGGCATGAATTCAAAAATCTTCAAGTAAAAAAAACGCCAAATTGGCAACCCTGGCTATGAGACAATTTAATTAAATATAGATTCTTTAGTTAACTAAAAAAAGAAAAGAAGTGACAATGAGAAAGATTAGTTCCGATAATTAAAGAATTTATTAGGCAAAAAATTACTGATAATTCCCCTCTTGATTGATTATTTTACATTAACATTTGAAAGGTTGTAGTTAAGGAAGACTGGGATAAAAGAATATTATTTTAATCTTAATTACAAGTGACTACTTATATATATATTTAAATAGGTATAAATTAAGGAGAAAAAATTACTAAATAAATTAACAACTTTTCCATGCCTGTTTTATTTCTTACTATTTTATATTGTAATAGGCAGAAAAAATATAGATAAAAATCTTTCAAATTATTAATTTCTTATATTTTAAAACTCAAAAGTTACATATAGAAATCTCTAGAATTTATGTTTTCTAAAACTCTTATATACAATTACATACACGTTCACTATACCAATATATATTTGTGAAAAGACAAAAAATTAAAAACTTTTTTTAACTTAAAATTAAGTTTAATATTTAAAAATTAAAAATTTCCATCTACAGACCTGCCAAGTCTTCGGCTTTTTGGACACCAGTATTTTAATACAGAAAATGTTCTTCTATTTAATCCAAACATTTGAACGATTTAAAATAACAATATTTTTTAACATAATAGTGGCGTGCTAAAAGCCGGAGACTTGGCAATTCTGCATCTACTATTTCTAAATTTTATTTACATTTCTTAAAGCTCTCTTCCTGATAACTTTCTTTTCCAGCCTAACATTCATTATTTTTCTCACATAAAAAATAAACCCTGTTTAGGGTTTTTTAATAGTAAAAAAGGGCCATTTTAATGACAATCCTGTGTCTGCCTGTTTGTCTGTCACAGCCATTTTGCTCATAAACTATGGAACGTGGAAAGTTAAAATTGGGAGAAGGAATAAAGATTATTAACCCACATATTTTCAGATTTTGTTCCTTTTTTATATACTATACTCTTCCAACTTTCTCTTTTTAAGCTATATGCGATATATGCGCATGCCCTACTGTATCGGTCCCAAGCCTATCTTGATTTGTTTTTCAGTCCGTTCTGTTACGTTGCTCGGCTCTTACGCAACTTTATCTGTTTCGACCCAGGATACCTTATTACTCCATTCCCTGTCGTACCTTTTCTGTGAGCATAAATAATAGATTCTAAAATTAGAAATAATATATTCTAGTGAATTCATTTGAGCCTCTCCTGCTGTAATCTGGGAATATTTGCTGATACATTTGTTTAATTTTTTTTTTTTTTTTTTTATTTAACTTCCACTTTTGATCAATGAACATGTTTAAATTGGATTTCATTCATCTGATCAAATCCAGCTCATTTCTGTCTTCTGTCTGTTTGTTTGTTACAGAGTGTACAAAAACTCCGTATATAAAAACTGCATAAGTCAAAGACTTCAAATTTTGTGTATATACAGCTGAATACCTCGTGTCACATGAAAAATCACAACATTTTGAAAAAGTCTATTATTTTAATTAAATTAATTCTTTCCATGTCATCCGTTTATTTTTGCGATTAAAAATTTAGAAGAGAATCTTAATTCCAACGTTTTTCGTTTAAATATCATAGCTTTGAGGTAAAGAATCTCTCTAGTAAGCTGGAGGTTCTTAGTTTGAACTTCGGCTCTGGAAGCTGAAATTTTCATATTACGATGGATTTAATTAAAGGAAATTTTGTATTCTTTGCCAATTTAAGTTTTTATTATGGTGTGATAAATAATGATTGACATTCATAATATTTTTTTGGAATTCAATTTTCTTCCCAACTAAAAAAGCTATTGCGATTTATTAATGATTCAACATTTTAAATTTCGTTTAAACATTTTTTTTTCGTTTTTAGAATTTAAAATATTATTTATATATCCTTTTTTTTTTTTTTTTTTTTTTCACATTTGCAAAATTTGGAATTTTGGATTTTATTTAAATAATTTTATTTGAATAAGTTTAATTTGATTAAAATAAATAATTTCCTTTTATAATTATTTAAAAATTAAGTTTATTGGTGCTATCATCTATGTAAGAATTTAATAATTATACACGGTGGCGAGTGGTCATGGAAAAACACAGTCAAAAAGGATGTTAAGTACAAGTATTTTGTTAAAGCAAAATTTGCCTTTTTTATTCCCTTTATATTACTTTATAAATTGTATTTATTTTTAGCTCACAGGCTATCATAGCCTGAGAGTTTATGTGCCCGTTCGTTCTGTATGTACGTTCGTTCGTGCGTAACGCGATAACTCATGATAAAAATATCCGATCCATTTGAAATTTTGTATATAGGTATATCTTGATAAGGTGCTTCCCTGATTAGTTTTTGGAGTTCATTCAATATGTATAAGAAGGGGAACGGGGGGCTCATGCCCCTCCCCTTAATTGATATAAATGGGTTTTTCATGCAGAATTAAGAGTTTTCGTACAAAATTTAGATATAGGATCATTCTGATGAGGGGATTCCGTGACTGTTATTAGGTGTTCATTTAATAAATATAAACAGAGGAAAAGGGGGTTCTAATGCCCCTCCCCTTAATTTCTTTGTTTTTCAAGCAGAATTGTTAGATTTCGTTCAAATCTCTGAATAGTTTTGGAAGTTTAATGGTTAAGTATAAAAAAGAAGGATAAATCCTCTTAAATTATATAAATGCCAAATGGGTTTTTATTAAAATTATCCGATTTGCTCTAAATTTTGGATATAGATTTTTTATATGATAAAGCATGTCCTTGATAGTTTAGGAGGATCAATGATTAAGTATAAAAAAGGGGGAAGGGGAGAGCTGTTTCCCCTTCATAATATTTTTTTTCGAACGGAGTTAACCCTTAAAAATATAAGGCTGTAATGTACAATTAGTATGCGTAGCCTGTGAGCTCAATGCCATCAGTTTAACTGGGCAACATTCTTTTTATTTAAGTATTCTCTTTAAAAAATTACTAGTAAATTTCTCTCTTTTTGACTGTATTTTTCTCTGACCACTCGCTAAACTCACAGCCAACTAATAGACCAAATAAACAATTTGGATTTGTTAATTAAAGAATAAGCTGTTTTGAAAGAAATGTTAAACAAAACCCTGTGTGTGATCTGCGATCACACTTACATATTTGTTTTCACGATAATGCGAGTGCACTCTGCAAAAAAGACTGCCAATAACCTTTCCCAAGTTATCTCATTCTTTGTTGTGCAGTTTGTATGCGTATAAAAGGGGTAATGTTCGTATCAGAGGATATGCACGAAAAAAAACCTTTCATAATTAGCTCACTTTATCTATTATATTTTTTCAATAGAAACGATTAACCATTCGTAATTAATGAAAAAATCATTTTCTTTATCTAAATTTTTCTTAACTGCACACTTTCGGAGTCGTTTCGGTAAAATAATCAATCAAGTTTTCCTAGATCAAAAGTGTTTTGTTTAGTTTATCCGTTAATTATCAAAATTAGTTTCTTTCTCTTGTTAAATAAGTTCAGGCCTTATACACATGATTAAAGTATATTCTTCAAACAAATTTATTCACAGATCCTTCGGCCCCAATTTTTAAATGCTGAAGTTTTTATTTTTATTTCAAGATAAGTTGTGTTAGTTGAACTTAAAGGAGCAATACATGAAATATATAACGATATTTTATTCAAAGAAATGAATTATATTTCATAAAAATTTTCAGAGCTAAAAACAATTAGATACATAGTTCTTATTAATTTAATAAAAGATCAGGGTTTCAAATAAAGTTTCAATTTGGTTGATATTTACTTATTTCGACATGATTAATAGGAATTCTAAAGAGACAGTTATTATTAAACTAGCCGTTGGGGGACCACCGTAATACTTACCCATCATGGACATGCATAATATAAAATATGAGCATAAAACACATGTAAACTATTTATAAAATACATCGCAATTCCAAAATAAAATTTAAACGCATATTTAAATAGTTTTGATATACATAGTGATGATCTATCAATGAATTGCTGATAAGCAGATTTCAACAAATTATATAAAACGCCAAAATACACAAGTATTGCGTAAACGAAACATCCTTATAGCTCCAAAAATAATAAACATATTAACTAGCAAATTACTGCGTCGAATAAAGCGTCTCATTTCCAATTAAAATATATCTTTGAATTGAAATTTGATTGAAATACAGGGTCATGAAAAATCAATGAATGCGGAAAACATGATTACACATATCTCGGCAACTAATAATTCGATCGACTTCGTTCTTTATGCAAAATTTGTGTTATTTTATTGCCTTTTACATCCACTCGTTAAAATAAAAAAATTCGAAAATTTTTATATACCTTTCATCAGAATGTATTTTTCGAGAGTTCGAAAAAAATAGTTCCGGATAATCAAGGTTACTGATATTAAATAGGCTTCGTACCATTCTCACATACTAAGTACATACAAAATTCTAAGTCTCTATCTCAATTTCTTCGGAAGATAGAGCGTTTACAGACAGACAGACTGACATAGACAGAAGGCAAAAAAAAATTTTTTCTAAAAAAAATGTTTTTCGGAATCTTCAGTATCTGAAATGTGTAAATCCGTCAAAAAAAATTTTTCGATTTTCAAAACGATTGCAAGACTTACCCTATACTACGTATGATGGGTAAGTAAAAAGAAAGCTAGGAAAAGAATAACATAACAATATTCATATAACGTTTTCTGGCTCGATTTCTTTTTCAACTTTTAGAAAAAATTACTTTTATATTAAAAACACTGACACTAGTTATCCAAATAGATTAATTAATGTTTAAAAAGTATTTCATTGCCTGAAAGATAACGAATGTTGATGTTTTGCGTACTATTCAATTGATAATCATATGACAATTGGCTAAGGAAGAATTTTTGGAGATGTTTATAAAATATTGGATTACATTAAGATTTAACTGCTATTACAACTTTCTAACACTTTTTGCGCTTTATTATACACGATTCTTTGAGAAAAGTAACTAAATTTAAAGAGTGAAATATATGTTTAAAATAAAAGAATCCAGACGGTTCAAAGAGAATTAATCAAATAATAATAATCATCATTATTATTAAATGTCTAAACATAAATGAAGTCATATAGTAAATACATACACTATGCTAACATTACTACATGTAAATAGTAGCAAAAGTATTTCTTAAAACAAAATTATACTCTATTAAAAGACACGTACCATTAATAGTACACCAGACCCGAAAAGATTAACGTAAAAAAGACATTGAAACATTGAAAAAAAGAATAGTAAACTTCAAAAATGTGTGGAAACATAAGCAGATAATTGGTCGAGGATGGCATACGGAAAACAAGTAATATTGAAAGTAGTAGTGAAAACTTGCAAAGAGGGTAGAAACTATGGCGTAGAATCGTTAAGTGCACAACTACCTGACATTAAGTTTTTTTTTTTTTTTTTTTTTTTTTTTTTTTTTTTATCAGATTCAACAATTTCTTGAGCAACTTTTGAACTAACTCTTAATTTAATCTTATTTTCCGAGAAATACTGTAACAACACTCAGTGTAATAGTAATCAGCAATAACTCCAAATTTTTACCCCCCCCCCCCAAAAAAAAAAAAAAAAAAAAAAAGATCCCAGCAGCAATATCTCTTCCTAGCATATTTTAAACATGTATATTGCTGAGAGGATTACAGTTTCTTAGCCAATCAGCGGTTGTTACCTGTGTCAACACGCACATCTAGTTACTCTTTCACTGCGATATACATGTCTGAAATATAGCAACCGGTAATTGTAATAACTGATTTTTCATTGCACTTTTGCAACAACAATAGTAACCCTTCTTCTACTTTGAAAACAGAAAAACTGATGTTAAAATTGGTTCAAAAATTGTTTTTTAAAGAAAGTGTTGAATCTCATAGCAACTTTGGTAATCATAGACCAATAAATAGGTACACAACATTCATTTGGTGTGAAGGAATTGTACAAAAATTGTGACAGTCTGCTTACTGATACTTTCAGGAAATTTTGACGTCATTTAAATTTAGAACTAATTAAATAAAGAATAATTGGAGAAAGCAATTTAAGAAGAGTAAAAGTTTAACAAATTTTTTACAATAAAATTATGAAATATAATTACACAAACAAAATATTTTTACAAGCAAATTTATTTATTAATTTTGCATCAAAAGTAATTATGTGTTATGAAATTTTAATACCTACAATGATTTTGCCTATCCACCAGCCTGTATAATAAGTAAAGAGTATTTTAAAAATTTTCTATAGAGAAATTTTAGTGTTTACTAAGATTTTCTAACATTAGAATACCTATTTAATTTGCGTTACAGTTTTCTAAGAAATTAATAGTTTGTATTTTTCTACATGTTTAAAGGGGAAAAAGAAATAAATAACATAAAATATGCATGAAACTTAATATTTCCTTATTTTAATTTCTACACTTTATCAAAACAAGAAGATTACCCATATGTAATTAATGATAAAATCATTTTCTTTTAATCTTTCTTAACTGCCCACTTTCAAAGTTGCTATTGTAGAATAATCAATCAAGTTTTCTTATATCAGTAATTTTTTATGTAGTAAATCCTTTAATTATCGATTTTCGTTACTTTTTCTCGTTAAATTTGCGTCAGGATTTACACTGGATTAAATTATCTTATTGCCATGAATTTTTTCTGGGATTCTTGGACTTTAGATTTTAAACTATGAAGTTTTTGTTTTGATTTTGTAATGAAGTGTGTTATTGATCTGTTTATCAGCATCTTAAACCTTTCGGGTCTGAATTTTTTTTTTTTTTTCAATTTTTAGAATAAATTTAGAATACTTTAGAATACTTTTACTCTAATAATATTAACACTAGCTATCCAAATAGAATAATTAGTGTTCAATGAATATTTCATTGTCTGAAACACAACGAATGTTGTTGTTTTGCGTACCATTCAATTAATATTCATAAGACAATAGGCTAAGGAAGTATTTTTGGTGGTGTTCAGAAAATATTGTATTACAATAAGATTCAAAATATATTACAGCTTTCTAATACTTTTTGCGATGTAATACGCATAACGCTTTCAGGAAAGTAATTTTTATTTTAAATTTAAAGAGTGAAATATATATTTAAAATGGAAGAATCGCAAAAGGCGTAAAGAGAATTAAGCAAATAATAATTATTATTATTATTAAGAAATGCCGATACATAAATGAAGACATGTAGTAAATGCATGGACATATACTAACATTACTACATGTAAATAGTAGCAAAAGTATTTCTTAAAACAAAATTATACTCAATTAAAAGACGTGTACTATTATTAGTACACCAGATCCGAAAGGGTTAAAAAGCACGATGATATTTTGTTCCGTGAAATAATTTCTTATAGCTTGATAAATTTTTACATGTATTTCCGGCTCAGTCGAAAAACTAGTTCGATTTCAAAGTCATTTTTACCACATTCTAAAAAATAAATGTGTAAATTAATCACTTTTACATAAATGCACGAGTAAATTTGTAAAATAATACTTTTGTCATAAAATTTACATACATGTCAAAAAATGTGCTGTGTGTTTAACGGAACACACAGCACTTTGAAATTGGTCAAAATGTCGATTTCCTTTTTTTAATATTAATAGAAAAAGCTTCTTTAATTATGAATATTTTGACATCCTATTTTTAGATAGAAGACTATTTTATCGCGAGACATTGTAAATTTTTCCAACAGATCCAGCGCAGTTACCTATACAAATGAAAACTTTAAACGGATATTTCTCCCTGCTCATATTTTTACAACTTGCTTGTTTGAAAAATACTAAGTTTTTTTGCAAATTTAGATAGAGGTTTGAAAATTTTTTCACTTGTTCGCCATGTTCGTATTTTACTAGTTTTCTACATGGTTATTTTTAAAAACATGTTTAAATTGAGAGTTTGCAGGATTTTCCTCATTTTTTAATAAACACGAGAAAAAAAAGTCATATAAAATGTAAAATCCCACAATATAAAAATCCTTACCCAGTTCTATGTAGTATATTTTAATGAATGTGGAAAAAAAATCGAAGGAAAAATATTAATATTTAATAAAATAGTAGCAATTTTTAAAAAGTTAATTTTTTTTATTAGTAAAATAAGCTGTTTTACAATTTTATTTAAGTTTGAGCATTAAGTACTGTGACACCACATATATTACAGTGTTATTCAAAATTGGACAGATGGTTTCAAAGGTACTATGTCCCCTTAATGGAAGTGTGTAATTTTTTTATCCCTTCAAAAAATTAAAAGAAGTGTGTGAACCTAGAAAATCGGATTTACCTACATTGGTACAGTCCTTCCCACTTAATCGGGTAACGGATAATCGAATACCCCGCTTATTCGAATAAAGTCCTCCGGAACCGAATTTAATCCCATTGGACTCATGTTATTTTTCCCCGCTTAACCGAATACTTTTCACGAAATGTCCTCGCTTAATCGAATGACAAATGAGTGATACAATTTGAAAAATGGGCGTAAAAAACATGTTTCAATTGGAATTTCCTCCACACTTTTTGTCATTTTTGGTTGTTACACAGAAAACAAATTTCCAGAACTCCCAGCATGGATTTCGCCTGGCAGGTGTATAAGTACTGGTCAAGGGAGTTCCTTTTCCTGTTCATTTTTTCGAATTAATTTAAAAAGTGGTGGCATAAATTGGACAGGAATTTCGATCAATTTTGTATTTTGTTTACTTTCGTTTGTCAAAAGACTTTTTTTTTCACTTTTTCGATTTTTTTACAATTACTTTTAATAGAGACACTTTCATTTTCAAAACCGGTCCCGAAACAGAAATCATCCTCATTAAAAATATCCGCGATAAAAATGGAAAAAGTTAAAAACGACGACGCCTTTTGTACAGAAAAATCTCAGTTTTCCATTGCAAAAAAGATCATTTAAAAATATTGAAATGCAAAAGAGATATCTTTATAAATTTTTCTATAGCATTAGCATTAACGAGCAAATCCTCGAAGTAACCCTTCAATAATAATATGTTGTCATTTAGAGGTTCAAGATGGTAATTATGATACCATTCGAAAAAAAATCTCGTCCATTTTTTACTCTAAAATTTCATATAAACCGTTTTCATCTATTTTTTTTAAACCTGTATAAATTATGTAAATTAAATTTTAATAACGAAATTTGGATCCAATTCACATGATCTGCATTAAATGCAATGTAAACAAAATGCATGTGTTTACTGTCATTGAACCATTGCGTATTTACATGTCATTTTGATTTTATATCAGTTTGTATTATTCTATTAAAGTTTTTAACGATTTTCTTACTCTGGTAACTAAATATACTATATTTAATAATTATGTCATTTTATTGCACCTTAAATATTACATTTATATGCCTCCCCGTTTAATCAAATACCCCGCTTAATCTAATATTTTTTCTGGAACCGTCGATATTCGTTTATGTGGGGACGACTGTATGTATCATTGGTAAATTTATAAATTTTGCGTATTACATACAATTATGTGTAAGATGATATATGCGCAATCGATATATGTAAACCATAGATATTTGCACAAAAACATAATAGTAAAGAAAGAGACATAAAAGCATGTGAAGAGAACAAATAACATAAAGTACATGCATTTTTCCTTCACGCAAATTTGTTTTGCGACCATACAAATATGTAATTCAAAATTTCCACCCCAATGTATGAAGTTCAATACTATGTAAACAAAATACATCGTTTTGTATATTACATTGATATATGCCTATTAATATGCAATATACACTTAAAACTGCGTATTTCATAGTTATCCGACAACTTTTTGTACACATTTAAGCAGCGTAAAGAGTATTACCAAAATACCTAGGACAATGTGCATTTTGAAATTAATATCGCAATTAGTACCAGGTGTCTATTTATCGATTTACACGCCATTTTCCATATATAGACAAAACATTTTTGCATCATCACTATACTTGTTTAAATGCGTTAATTTAAGCATTTTTATTTAGAGTGTACATACATCAGATTTAGTACAGATTAAACAAATTGGTCTCATTCGTTCAAATTAAAAATATACTTTTTAAAGTTAAAAATATACATTTTATTTAAAACTTCTTACTACATTCGGGCTATATTTCCCGAGCCTATCATAAGAGAATATCTTAATAACTAATTTCTAATGATGAACTCAGAGAAATTAGTAATTAAAACATTCTCTAATGATGAGCTTGGGTAATCCAGCCCGAATGTACTAAGACGTTTTGAATAAAATGTATATTTTTAACTTGCAAAATCTCTTTTATTGTTTTACTTGTCTTTTAAGTATAACAGTGAGTTTTTTAAAGTTCACATTGAATATTTTATGTTTGAATCAAGAGGAAATATTGCATTTATTCTTATGGTTTTTATGTAACTTTTATATAGTTGATACTTTTTTATTTTTATATTCTAATTTTTTAAGTTATTTTTTATAAGCTTAAAATGGTATATTCTCACACCTGAGTAAATAAATTTTAAATCGGAGTTGCAGGAGCCACAAAGGGTTGAGTTGCGTGTTTCCTTTAAAAATAAACGTAACTCATATATAACGAATGATAATAGCATTTTCCTCGATTTAAATCTTCCTTAACTGCGACCTTTTGAAGTCGCTTGAATAAAATAATCAATCAAGTTTTCTTATATCAGAATTTTTTCTTCGAATAAATTCGTTAATTGTCCATATTATTTTTTTCTTAACTTTAGAATCTACACCTTATTAATCTGTCTTATTGAGATAAATTTCGTTTGGATACCTCAGATACTGCATTCTAAATAATTTTTTATTTTGTGATTAACTGCGGGTTATTAAACTGTTAATGAGCATATTAAAAAACATAATGTTATTTTGATTAGAGAAATAAATCATGTTTCACGATAAAAGATAATGATTGATAATGATGAATTTTATATTGGAGATGTGTCAATTATCTTGCTGTTTGCTGTAGATGGGAAAAAAGTAACTTTTATAAAGTATACAAAAAATATGCAATATAAACTTTAAAAAACTCACTGTTATAGTTAAAAGGCGACGAAAATAATAAAAGAGATGTACAAGTTAAAAATATACATTTATTTAAAAATTCTTAGTACTACAAAATTTTAAATAAAAGGCACTTTTATCTTGTAATACCTGTTTTATTATTTTAGTCGCCTTTTAAATGTAACAGTGAGGTTTTTTTTTTAAATTTTATATTTTATATTTGAATCAATGAGAAATATTGCATTTCGTCTCATAATTTTTATGTATCTTTTATATAGTCGATAATTTTTCACTGTTCTAATTTTTTTTTAATTATATTTTGCATACTTAAAATGGTATATTCTCATACCTGACTAAATGTCTATTTAAAATCGGAGTTGTAGAACCTCAAAGGGTTCAGTTGCGGTTTTCCTTTTATAGAATCTTCCTGTTAATCTTCCTTATATCCTGTTATCTTCCTTATAGACCTTCTTGTTAAGAGCTTAAGCTCTATCATCATATTATAAATTGAGATGCATATTTTTAATTTAACTTAAACACTCAATTAATGGGATACTTATTTATGGTAAGAATCTTTATTAATCATAGCCATGCCACTCACCTTCGTGATCACTCTTCACTTCTTCACTTCACCTTCACATAGCGTTTGATGTTGACCGTTAACAACCGGTTACAGTTTTACTGTATATACGGTTAAATAAGTTCTTGGTTACAGGTTACAGTTAAGAAATATATATACAATTACATTACACCTTTAATCCTTTCGGATCCGAATTATTTTTCCATTTTGAGAACAACATTATTATTATTTTAATAATATTAATCGTAGCTATCTAAATAGACTTACTGGTGTTTAAAGATTATCTAGTTGATCTAAGGGAAACTAATGTACTTTTTTATGTACTATTCAATTCATATTTATATGATAATAGGCTGAGGAAGAATTTTTAATGACGTTTGGAAAATGAAGCATTACAACAGGATTTGAAAAGGTATTATAACGTTCTAATGTTTTTTGCGTTCCATAATTGATTCAGAAAAGTAACGTATATTTTAAATTTAAAGTGTGAAATACATGCATAAAATAAGGGAATCGCCAACTGTGCAAAAAGAATTAAGTAAACTTTTATTATTATTGTTACTACTAAATGTCAAACATAAATAAAGACCTAATGGACTTACATATACTATCATTTCTGTATGTAGAAAGTAATATAATAATTATTAGTAGAAATTAATATTCAATGAAACGTCATGTACTATTAATAGTTCACCAGATGCGAAAGGATTAAAAGCAACACATTACTCATTTATAATGAATGATAATAGCATTTTCCTCGATTTAAATCTTCCTTAACTGCAACCTTTTGAGGTCGTCTGAATAAAATAATCAACCAAGTTTTCTTATATCAGGATTTTTTCTTCTGGTAAATTCGTTAATTATCCATATTTTTTTTTTCGTAACATTAGAATCGACACCTGATTGAACTGATTTACTGAGATAAATTTCGTTTGAATACCTCAGATACTGCATTCTAAATAATTTTTCATTTTATGATTAACTGCGGGTTATTAAGCTATTAATGAGCATATTAAAAAACATAATGTTATTTTGATCAGAGAAATAAATCACATTTCACGATAAAGTATAATGATTGAAAACAATGAATTTCATAATGGAGGCGTGTAAGTTATTTTGCTGTTTGCTGTAGATGTGAAAAAAGTTGCTTTTATAATGTATACAAAAATATAATATTAACATTAAAAACTCATTGTTTTACTTAAAAGGGGACTAAAATAATAAAAGAGATGTTATAAGTTAAAAATATACATTTTAATTAAAAGCTCTTAGTTCTAAGAAACTTTAAGTAAAAGATACTTTTAACTTGTAAGCATCTATTTTATTACTTTAGTCGCCTTTTAAGTATAACAATGAGCTTTTTAAAGTACAGGGTGGTCATAAAAAAACTTTGCCGATATATGGAGCTCTAGCGACCAGTCCGTTCAACCGATCGAGGTAAAATTTCAGATATAGCTATTCAGAGGTATGAGCTCGAGATTCTGTGAACGGCAACAAAATGGCGCTCACGGTTACGGTTATAGTTACAGAAACTCAAAATTTTCCAATGGCGACACCCATTTTTCTTCATCGCAAAATGCTCAGCGCATGCGAAAACCCTAAAGAGCGTTGGAACGGTATGGTTATTGCAATAAATGGACGCGTTATGTTCACACAAAATCAGCTCTACGAACGGCCCCAAAAAAACATGACCAAGGCGCACGAAGAAAATTTGAATATGACAGAGACAAAATCTCAATCACGACATATCGTTTGCCAGATAGTCAGCGTAGAAAACGGATAAAAAGTAGGGTGGGAATGTTAGTTCTTCAGTCGGAGCTCGCAGATGCCAGCAAAATGACTTCGTTCGTGGTGAGTTGGTAACACTGTTATCGAAATGAGATGAATGCTACGAAAACCTGGCGCGTTTACCGTTGGAACCATCGCCAAATACGTGGCCTATGCATTTTACAAGCTCTTCGTGATTTAGTAATGAAATTCGAAGAAATTGGCTGCACCTGTGATAGTCCGCGATCCGGACGACCAACTGTTTTTGAGGATACTGTTATGGAAGTGCATCACATAGTGACCAGAGGACGCATGCAAACTACAAAAGGTGCATCTCGTGTTTTGATATACCAAAATCAATGGTCTTAAAATTACTGCGCTCTGTAATCCGCATGTTTTCCTTACCGAAATCAGCGCGCCCAGATGTTGAAAGTGAGAGACCATCAACAACAAATAGAATTTGTTAAGGAATTTCTTATCCAACATGATGGAGATAACGATCGGCCTCTTCGCATATTATGAACGGACGAGGCACATTTCACCTTAACTGGTAACGTCAATGACCTCCGCGATCCCCCAACCTCACTCCTATGGATTTCAGGTTCTGGGGATATCTAAAATCTAGAGTGTACATGTGCAATCCGCAAACTTTGCCGGATTTGAAAGACTCAGTCAAACGTGAGATTGAACACATCCCTCATGCGATGTAAGGTTCGGCTGTATTGTCCACAGTCGCCACTATGCAATGTGTGATTGCCTGTGATTGCACCCATGTGGAAAATGTGTGATCAAAATAAAAGTTTTCTTTTCTGCGATTTGTGTTGTAATCAGAGATTAGTGTACTGACTCTGCGTCATATATAAATTTACTCCTTACGGCTCAGTGGTGTTTTTTATAGGGGGGGATTCGCAGAACAGTTTTTTGTGCGTGCATAACGTGTTCGTTTCTTGCAATACACGTACAGTTCCAACGCTCTGTAGGGTTTTCGTATGCGCGGAGCATTTTGCGATGAAAAAAATGGGTGTTGCCTTTGGCAATTTTTGAGTTTCTGTAACTATAACCGTAACCATGAGCGCTATTTTGTAGCCGTTTACAGAATCTCGAGCTCATACCTCTAAATAGCTATATCTGAAATTTCACCTCGATTGGTTGAACGGACTGGCCGCTAGAGCACCATATATCGGCAAAGTTTTTTTTATGACCACCCTGTATTTTAAATTGTAAGCTTTTTACATTGTATATTTTATGTTTGTATCAAGGCGAAATATTGCATTTCGTCTTAGGATTTTTATGCAACTTTTATATACTGGGGTTTTTTTTCTGTTCTATTTTCTTAAAAATTACTTTTTGCATGCTTTAAATCGTATATTCTCACACATGAGTAAATGTATTTCAAATCGGAGTTTTAGAGCCACAAAGGGTTAAGTTGTGGTTTTTCTTTCAAAACGTAATGTTACTTATTTATAATGAATGACAACAGCATTTTCTTCGATTTAAATATTCCTTAACTGCAACCTTTTGAAACCTCTTAAATAAAATAATCAACCAAGTTTTCTTATATCAAGATTTTTTCTTCTGGTAAATTCGTTAATTATCCATATTTTTTTTTTTTAACATTAGAATCTATACCTGATTGAACTGATTTACTGAGATAAATTTCGTTTGGATAACTCAGATACTGCATTCTAAATAATTTTTCATTTTATGATTAACTGCGGGTTATTAAGCTATTAATGCGCGTATTAAAAACATAATGTTATTTTGATCACAGAAATAAATCACATTTCACGATAAAGTATAATAATTGAAAACAATGAATTTCTTAATGGAGGCGTGTAAGTTATTTAGTAAAATTTTATTCATGATAATCTTTCACTGCACGATTTTTTCTATTTTCGTGAAAAAAAATTTTTTTGAACATTGTATATCGGTCTGAAAAAATAACAAAATAAATAAATAAATAAATAAATAGATAAATAAAAATAAAAATAAAAATTTCAGCTAAAATGTGATATTATTTGGCGTGTACCCTATATACACAATTAGGGTTCTTAAATATTGCATTGCTATATTTTGCAATTAAATGGTCTTAAATTAATTAATTATATCTGCTTAACACTCTGCAATGTTCTTTATATTATTGTTTCTCAATAATCATTAAAATAAATAAAAGTTAATTTTGCCCTTATAGCTTGATAGATTTTCTTTTCTTTTTCCGAAGAACAAATTCTAATTTTGTGTAAATGCTGCCATCTGATATGGACAAAATAAGTGTTATTCTATTCTTTGGACTAGTCTTCATCAGTTACAGCGATCATATTACAGAGGGGCTGTGACAGCATCTGTCCGGGAATACATGTATTCTCAGGTAGACACTGACAGAGCCCCTGCGCAAAGGTTAGCCAAATTCATGGCACGCAATAAGAATTATAGCGTTTTTAAAGTATGTGCCATATGTGGCACATGGTTTAGTGAAGGTTAAATACAGTGGAACCTTCCTGTGCGATCAATTCCATTAAGAGACAACCTCTCTGAACGACAATTTTTTTTTTTTTTTTTTTTTTTTTTTTTTTTTTTTTTTTCATGGAACAAAATTTATTCCCAAGGCTCTAAATTTTATCTCTAACTAATTTTACCAATTCAAATATTATCCCAGTTGAATATCCTCCATGAGCGACCAATTTCTTTGATGAGAATGAAACAAATTCTATTTTTTCCCCTACTCGCCAGAAGATTGTTTCATTCGAAAAATAATTCCGAAAAGCACATTATTCATGAAACTTCTAAACTAAGTTTAGATTTATTATTATTATTATTATTCCTGTAATTTTTAAATGTTTAAACCCTTTTGTGTCTTTTTAGACAATGAATTTAAATCTGAAAACGAATTAAGAATGACGGTCAATAGCCTCCATTATTCTGTTCTGCCAGGAAACTGACAAAGAAATAGATAAAGCATTAAAATCGTCATTTTTTGTTCCCGTCCAAAGAAAAAAAAAGCACTTGGAAATAAAAATTATAAAAGATAAAAGCGTAAAATCAAAGAAAACTTCAATGTATTCCTTTTTTCATTCTTTAGTAACTAACTTATGTAATTAACTTTTGCTTTGATACTTAAATTTTTATATTTTTTCCGGGTTTAACGAATATTTTTTTACAGTTGTTTATTAATTGTTACCTTTTTTCTACAATTAAAATCTAGATTTAAATACGACCGCCATTAAGAGACTACTTGTCGAAACGATAAACTTTTTTTTACAAACGGAATGTGGCCGCTTTAGGGAAGTTTTACTGTATTTCAAACTCGTTCATTCTTACAGTAATTTAGATTATTATTTGCAGATTAGAATTTTGCATAGTACAAAATTTTTATTTATCCACTTTACAATGTTTTTCGGTTTTCCTTCGAAAGATTGAAATAATATATACAATATCTCCCTAATTGCAAAACCTTCGTAAAATTAAAGGAAATATAGTTTGAAAGGATATAGATGCAAAAGAACCAAATCAGTCATCAAGAGTATACGAAACATCTTCCACCAGCCATATTCAGTCTACGACCCGCGGGTCGCATGTGGCCCGGATGCCTTTCATATGAGGCCCGAGATAAAATTGAGATGTGCATAAAAATTAATGTACTTCGTCGTTTTTGTATATATTTTCATGGGAAGCAAAATCTGTCCTGTTCTTTATAATTAATTTAAAATTATGTTAAAACTTCTGAAATGCCGTTTTCTTAGTCAAAAACTATTCCTTACAGATCTTTCTAGTCTTGTTTCCATTATAGAAGTATATACACTTCTGAATCGTTGACTTAAATGAAACATGCACTATATTTTTGCAAATAAAAAATATAAAAATTTTAGCATTGAATAAATTATTTATAACAGAAAATTTCTTGATTTATTTTCTCTAGAACTTCGGAATTCTCCATTATCGTATTATTATTTTTATGTTTATTATATAGCTAATGCTGCTTTTTAGGGTTTAAAGTTTGTTGGGTAGAAAAATTGATATCGAAAATTTGATACGCCACTACAGTCAAACCTCGTTAACATGAGCACGCTTAAAGTGAATTACTTTTAACATGAACTGTTTTCACAGTCCCCTATCAAGACGAATACAAAGATATGTTACTGATAACATGAATTACTGTTAACATGAACAAAATTTTGATTCCCTTTGAGGTTCACGTTAACGAGTTTCGACTCTATTTTCAAACAAACGAATTTTTCTGTACATTTCTACAACATTTCCCACAGAAATCTATCACGAGGCGAGGTTTATTTTTAAAAATAATTATGTTAAAACGTTTTGGTAACATTTCTTATGAGAAAAATGTTCAACCTTACTGATACTACAGTCGAACCTCGTTAAGATGAACCTCAACGGGAATCAAAATTTTGTTCATGTTAACAGTAATTCATGTTATCAGTATCATATCTTTGTATTCGTTTTTATAGAAGAATGTGAAAACACTTCATGTTAACAGTAATTCATGTTATCAGTATCATATCTTTGTATTCGTCTTTATAGAAGAATGTGAAAACACTTCATGTTAAAAGTAATTCACGTTAAGCGTATTCATGTTAACTGTATTAAATGTGTTTTAACTACTTATGTTAATATAAATTCTTTTTTTTTTTTTCATATATATACACGTGTTGCGGTCCGCGAAAAAAGAATGTTGAGTATAGCTGCTTTTCATCAAAGAGGATGGAAAAGTGCAATTTAACATTGTAATGTCAAACGGAAAGTTTAAAACTAAAGTCAAAGAACATATAGCAGAACAGGTATCAAATACAACAAGAAAATTACAACTTTGGATGGCTTATATAAAATCTTTGCTGATCTATTTTAAAAATTGGCCAGACTATACAGCACAGAATCTTTACAGATCGATTTGAAAAATACTAGATTAATTTATCCATCAAGGTTTAATTTATCGTCCATTATCCGAATATCGATAGAGATCTTTTTACACAATGAAAATATATGCAATGATTCAGCTTCAATAGAGTTGCCTAGAATCTAGAAAGACATACTCTACCGAATAAGTACCAATAGCATAAAATAATTCACATTCACAAACATCTGTTTTTATTCTTATTACTTCACTTGATTTCTATATACATATTACTAGTTTTCAATCTAAATTTTTTGGGGAAATATTTGTATCATTATAGCTTTTGGGAATGCATCAGTCCAAGGATGAAACATGTCGAGGTACATAAAAGTATTTATTTGCCTTGTAAGTGTAGTTATATCATTTTTAACAAATGTTAACTTAGTTTAAAAATTTCAATTGATTTTAGTATAGACACTGGTGTGTAAAATTAAGGTCGAAACCAGTGTTCTCGCTGACATTTGACCAACGTTAGTAATTTGGCTAATTAAAAATAAGAAACGTTCGCCAAATGAAAAATGCATTAGCAAAATAGATTCTCCGCGTAGCACTAAAAAAATTACCTTTAATCCTTTAATGTAACCCCTTTTTTTTCAATATGTTCTAAAATAACTTAGTTTTTATAACTGCGACAACGATTGTTATTAATCTAATTTCAACTATCCGCTACAAATATATTAAAAAACATATATATATGCATATATATATAAAACGAAAAAGAAAATAAAGAAAAAGCAAAAATTGAGCACTAAGCAATTTGCCGAATCTAATCGCTTGTTTACTCGCCAAATGAAGAATTCAGTCGCAGTTTAGCGCAATAGCGAGCGACAGCGAGAACCCTGCTTTTGACAAACGTTAGTAATTTGGCTAATTAAAAATAAAAAACATTCGCCAAATGAAAAAATTATTAGCAAAATAGATTCGCCGTGTAGCACTATATATATATATATATCTTTACTTTAATGTACCCCCCCCCCTTTTTTTCAATATAGTTTTTATAACTGTGACGACAGCGATTATTATTAATCTAATATCAACTATTCGCTACAAATATAAAAAAATATGTATATATGCATACATATAAAAAACGAAAAAAAAAAAGCAAAAATTGAGCACTAGCAATTTCGCGAATCAAATCGCTTGTTTACTCGCCAAATGAAGAATTTAGTCGCAATTTGGCGCATTGGGGAGCGACAGCGAGAACACTGGTCAAAAGTCAGCGAGAACACTGATCCTGGGGTAATAACGCCACGTTAAGGTTCTACCAATTATTACTGCTTAGTTTTAATTTTGTTGCTCCATACAAATATAGAAACTGATGCAGCAACTTATTGACTATGCGTACAAGAAGGAATATTTTAGAAGATATGTATTCATAAAATCTAACGGCGTGTTTTCTGTAGCAATGCTATTTGGCGTTATTACCCACATAGTTGGGTAACAACGCCATGCAGCCAAAACTATAAAATAAGATTAATTAATGACATATAAATTATCCAGTTTTAAAGATATAAACTCTACACCTCTATAAATTGATAAATATGAAAAAAGTATCAGACCTTAGGGCATACGGATTTATCTTTATCCTTTTCGGTTTTCAACAATGACAGTAATGCTCTCTCAAACATAAAATAGAAAATAAACCCTCTTCGGATGTAATTCCAAAATTGAAAAGAATCAAAAGTAATTACACCAGTATATTGCATTATTACCGTGATATACTTATCGCATAATATATATTAAACTACAAACTTCCTCGCGAATTTATCCAAAATCTTGTACAACATTTTTAAAGTACATGAAATACACTACAAATTTATATAATAAAAAAAGTATGTCCTAATAAATATATAACCTTCAGATCACAGAACTTAACTCTCAAATTTTAGATCTGGCGTTGACTTTTACGCGCTTCTTCCAGCGATAAGATCTAAAAAGAGAACAAATTAACTTTAGCGGTTGTTTGTGATTCTGATGACTTAGAGTCCGTCCGCGCAAAGCCCGCATGTGCCATTTCCTGGATTCATTCATAATTATCCGTAATATTAGTACATGGCGTTATTACCCACACTGGTGTTATTACCCCCTGGACACCTTATATGAAAGATTTTTGAACAAGCTTTTAACATTGGTCACTCACATTTTATTAAAACACGTTGATTGATTAGGAATTGCAATTAATTTTTTTTTTAATTAAAAGACATAAGTTTGTAAACATTCCTTATTTCTTTGCATAAACAAAAAGGTACAGCGCTATTTGAGATATCTTTCGCTAAAGTACTCTCACATTTTATTAAAACACGTTGCTTGATTAACCTCTTCGCTACTGGCGATTATTACAGTATTTTTAATTATTACTGAATTATTTCGTCTCTCGTTTGACTTCAGAGCGAGATTTTTGTTTTATTTTCATGAGTTTGAATCTTAGAATTCGAAACATATTATTCTTATGTCGAAATTTCATTTATATTTGAGTATCATTAATAAAATGGGACAAAACTGATGTACCCATTTGGGTACTCAGAGACTGAAGAGGTTAAAAATTTCAGTTAAATTTAAATAATTGAAAAATGTACTGTTGCATATATATTTTTTGAATGCAAAAACAAAACGTACACCTGTGTATGTGATATTATGAGAAAATTTTTCAAGCAGGTTTTTGGCATAAAACCAACTCTCACATTATGTTAAAACACATTGTTTGATTGAAAACTGCAATTAAGGGTGTATTCGGAAAAAAGATTTTTCACCTTCAACAGCTCAAAATTTTCCGATACAATTCCAGACTCATTTTTAAAAGTAGAAACATGAAACTTGCTGGGATGATTTTTGAAGTGATGTATGAGATGCCGTGTGATGTAATTTTTCGCTGAATTAATTAGAATTTGATTTATAAACAATTGTTTTTTCAGTTCGATCATTTTTTCGTCCCCAGATCTCCAGGTTCGGAAATTTCTGTTCAAATTGGCAACTTTGATAGCATTTTTTACAATATTTTCTACGTTTACCAAAAAAATGACCCTTACGGCCCCTTGTATTGTCTCTAAATAAGGGATTTCGAAAGTTTGGTGCATTTGAGAGCAAAAATGGATTTAAAAATAAATCGGAAAATAGGCAGTTTGAATCGAAATACACCCTTAAATTAAAATAATTGAAATTTAAAAAAAAAAGATGTACTGTTGTCAACATCCTGTTTTTCATTCACAAGCAAAACATACAGTGATGTATGAGATATCATACGAAAATTTTTCGAACAGATTTTTGACAGACTGTTTGCATTGTTAAAAATTTCTGTAAAAACACAAAAAAAAAGATACTCTCCGTAAATTTACAATTAGTTCTCGGTTAAATGCATTCATACGAATGATATCATACGAAAATTTTTCAAACAGATTTTTGACAAAGACTGTTTGCATTGTTAAAAATTTCTGTAAAAACACAAAACACAAAAAAAAAAACAAAAAAAACACAAAAAAAGATACTCTCCGTAAATTTACAATTAGTTCTCGGTTAAATGCATTCTATTAAGTTTTTCGGTCATCAATTTAAAGACATTTCCCTTATCTTACATCAAATTCCTTGTAGGGTCTTCCATGTCTTTATTTCCAAATATTTTTATCCTTATTAAAACTTATTATTCAAAATGCAAATTTAAAAAAAAATATTTTGCAATTTTATTTGAAATATTAAAAAAGAAAATTTAGTTTAAAAATTATTTTTTTTTAACTTAGAATAACTTAGAAAGTGAAAAAACATCTCCACTAAAATATTATTATTATTAAACAAGCAAGAAAAATCATGCGTCAAGCATAGATTATGTAGCACTTTCCAACACTTCTTGAAATCTTTAACAAAAAATCGTTATCCAGGGAAATAACGTATTATTTATATATGTATATATCCAAATATGTATTCCAATAAGCAATTTGATTAGTCGGTTAATATATAAACTATATAATGGTAAGATTTAGTGTAGCCAAAAAAAAAAAAAAAATCTAACTAGTTGAAATTTCCCTTTCAGCAATGTATACTAATAGATGGAAATATACTTGAATACTTTTATTTAACCCTGTAAAATACATAGCACCTTTAATACACAAAAGTAATTTGCTAAAGTTTAGTTTAAAAATAAATTCTCTTTAAACTACTTAAATAAAATTTCCAGAAATTATCATCCAAAGACGATCATGTATCCAATTCTTTGCATGACCTTGTATATCAATTTATCTATATTCTACAAACATTTCTTAGTAAACTAAATAACGTTCATCGTAAAAAGGGATAACATATTTAAAAAAACACCTTTAAGTAAATTACGCTCATATTCAGTAACCTTTCCGAGATCTTTTGTGTAATCCTGTACATCTAAATTGTGTAACAATTAGCATATATATAAACCATATAATATGCATGCAATCTAGTGAAACTTAAAAACGTATATCATAATTAAAAATGCATTTCATCCATCTAACAGCCATCTTCCATAATATACAGGACTTCGGATAGAATATACTATTTGAAATTTTTTGGGCATCCCTGTAAATACTATGCAGTACGTATTACGCATGAAATAGCTCATATTAATCCTCATCAACGCATATCAATTTGATAATGTGTGAAATATTTTACCATAATTAAAATATGTCGTAAACAACCCCCCTTTTTATTATTACGTATTGGATTTCTTTTATGTGGCCCTGTAAATGAATAATAACTATTCTTTTCGCTGCATACTTTACAAAATGCATATTTTAATGCACTTTGTAGATGCATATAAATTTGAAGATGTTTGATAGGGTGTAACATCTTTAAATGTCAGTTGAAACAATTTTTCCCCGTAGGCCGTAATGTAATGGAAAACTTTTGACCGTCCCTGTAAATAAACTAATCATGGCAGACACTTCATTTTCAGTAGGGTTCGTGCTCGGGTAAATGTCATTAATGTCCAGATTTTTATGACAATCCTAGTATATTTACGAAAGTTAGAGCGCGGACAGACGGACAGACAAACCGAATGCATAAGCACTTTTCAACTTTATTGGAAAGTGCTAAAAAACGAATCATATTCAAACTTTTGCATTAAAAAAAATCCATTGTTTTTTTTTTTAGTATTACTTAAACTAGTTTAAAAATTAAATTTGATTTAAAAAATAATAGGTTTTTTGTATCGGCTTAAAATAAATTTAAATATATCGTTCACGAAATTTCCTGATGAATATGAAGCGAAATTTTTGAAAAGCACAATAGATTTTTCCCCACTGAAAGATAAAAGATATATTTTGTGCTCAAAATCAACAACTCCTGCACTGTAAAAAAAAAATCTGTAACCTTATACAGATGTAAAGTTGCCGAAATCTGCATACTTACTATCATTTTACCTGTACATTGTATAAGAAAAGACGTAAATCCACAGAACTAATTTTTGTAAAGCTACATAAATCTGAAACTTTAGAAACGGATCTACTAAAATTACAGTTATTTGCAAAAATGTTATGTGTAACATTTGCATAAAATAATCTAGGAATTCCAGTTTCCTATAATATGCTTAGTAACTTTACAGATTTTTTTTACTTTCTGTGCAAATCTGCATCTGTTACATAAATTTTTGCTACTGCATATGCATAAAAAGTTCTAGGAATCCGAATTTCCTTGTAAACTTTAAAAAAACTTTACACTTTTTTTTTTTTTTTTTTTTTTTTTTTTTTTTTACAGTGTAGAACTCAGACTCTTCGCTGGACATACCAGAAAATTTTCACAATATTCCATTTATTATAAATAATCAGGAGCAATTTAGTCTGAATATGAAAACTTCACTTACAGCTAATTTAAATCTTATTATTCAGAACAACATATTTGTCTTCAATAAAGAATATTATAGCCAATCCAGTGGGATCCCGAGGGTTCTTCTGTCTCTGGTGTATTTGCAGAATTTAAATTGAGGCCTTTAGAAACATTTATTTTTGATACTTTTGACAAAAAAACCAACATTATGGGTACGCTATAACTTTGAACTTTGAATTGACAGTGCTTTGAGGCCTATAGCTACTATGGCTGTTGCCTCGATTGATCCATTATACACAGAAACAGAGACAATACAGAACAATTTTTATTACATACATCCGTTACATATATTTTATTACACTTCAAAGGGACAACACAAACATCCACACAGTAAAAATTCAAGGCCCAAATTGGGTTGAAAGATTTCTGGGTATAGTAATTTTCCTGAAATGGTACAGTAAGGATTCCAAAATAGATAACCCAAAATGGTTCAAAACAGAGCAGATCTTTATTAACATTAAATTAATCAAAATTTCTGAGGTAAGTATGTATATACTATCTAAGATATTTTAATTGTTTTAATGCTATTAAAAATCAGACTTATTTAAAACGATTTTGTGCTACAAACTGAACTTTCCAAATTGGAACAATGCTGTACCCAAAAGTCTTTCAACCTAATTTGGGTATTTTGTTTTTACAGTGCATGTCCGTACCCGGATTCGAACCGGGAACTCGCGGTGTGGCAGCAGCTGCTGCTACCGACCACGCCACTGGGTCGACAGGTACGCTATGTTCATGATATTTTCATTTTATGGGATCATGGTCGCTTAGCTCTTGATAATTTTCTCTATATTGTTCATAGCGTGGATCACTGTATAAAATTCACCATAAAATTGAGAAAAATGCTTCTTCACCATTCCTGGATGTATATTGTACTGCACAATGGTCACATGTTGCATTCCAAAGTTTATAGAAAACCTATGAAAGAAAATATTGTTATTCCCTTCATTGCTATCTTATTATTTAATTATCGAATTGCAGCTTTTAAACATTTATACAAAAAGCCTTTTTATTATGTTCTGGCACGCAGTTAGAGCAAGAGTTTAATTTTATAAAGCAGACTGCAATAGATCATTGTTTTCCTATTAAATACATTTATAATACAGAGTTATTACAAATGAATCATCGGGTTTTGATACTTTACTACATGCGAACTAGGAAACGTATACACTTCTATGACAACTAAAACGAGAGGGCGCTAACTACAGTTTCGTGTTGCGCATGTATTATGCGCTTGTGGTTGCCACGGTTGCTATGTGAACGTCAAATTCAAAATGGCGACTGGGCAGCAGAAAGCATTTTGTGTACAAGAATTGTGTCACAATTCAAAGTGTGAATCGCTTATAACCGTTCAGATAGCATTCCGGAAATCATACAAATGCAAACCACCAACCCAACAAAGCATGAGACCAAAGACTGCATTCGAAGCGACCAGGCTGAATAATGTATGCAGTGAACTGAACTATCGCTTTGACATCATTCGTATCACCCAAGGAGCACATAGTGAACATCTGTAGTATGAACGTCAATCTTGTATGCTTTTGGTTTATTTTCATATGTAATACATTGTTGAAACCTAATTATGTTCCGAAATAAGCGCTTCGGAAACCCAATGATTCTTTTGTAATAACCCTGTATTATTCACTAGCAACAGTCTCCCCCTTACTGCCTTTCTAATAACCAGCAAAAACCAATATATTGCCGATTCAGGAATGTCCCAGTCATTTTTGAAAAATTAAAAAAAATTGTTCGCGGATTTAACATTTAACTTATTGCTATTCCCTCTCCTTACCTTTTCAACTTGCTAAATAATAATTTAGATCCTACACCGGGACATGAACGCGCCGGAGTTTATGAAATACCTATTATTTTCGGAAAATAATACAAGAATGATTTACACTGGAACTACGAAGAGAAAATTTCTCAAACCCTTAAAAGAACATAAAAGATATATTTTGCAATATCGTCAGACATCAGTACTTTCTAGATGTTATTTGAACAACCCTTACAGTTCCATAGACTTTAATAATGCCAAGTTAATAATTCCATGTAATATTGCTATTGATGGCTTACAGAAAGTACCCATTGAAATTATGATTAAAAGAAATGAAGTTTGTAATGATATGAATATCCCTAAACTTTGGTTGTACTTGTTAAAATAATCTTTTGTAACTAGTTTTATTCATCCTAACTTTTCAACGTAAGATCACGACACGTGATTCTTCTTTGTTAAATCATTAAATGTTTATTCTAATTTTTGTTAGATGAATGTAGACAATGCATCTTTTATTGTTTACATTTGTTTAAATCAATAATTGACTGGTAATATAGTCCAAGAGACGACAGCATAAAAACATGTGTTATCTAGCACAAGAAAAGAAAATTATGGAAGAGTAGAATAAGGGAATTTAATGATCCATATCTGCCGGAAGTGAAGCAGTGCATACGCCAAAATTTAATACCACTAGTGGTTTACTCGGTGGTTTAATATTGTGTTTGGCGTACAATCAAAGGTATGAAAATATGGAAAACTGATAGCAAGAAAACACAATGCTAAACCTATGAATGAATTACTAGTAGTATTAATTTTTGGTTTATGCACCACTTCATTTCCAACAGATATGAATCATTAGATTCCTTATTACTACTCTTCCATAAAATAAAGAGTTTTTTTCTTGTGCTCGATAACATGGTTTATTGTTCTGTCGGCTCTTGGACTAATATAATGAATTTTAAATTTTAAGACGGTTTCATTCTGTTTGGAAGCAGTATATAACAATATTTTCCTGATGAAGATCTCAGATAAAGATCGGAACGTTGATTATATTAACTTTATTTTAATGTTTGTATAGTTTTAAAACTTTACAACAATTTGGATGCCATTTAGTAGATTTGATGTTTTTATATTCAAGTTTATTTCTAAATTAATAATCATTAAAAATAAATTTATAGTATTTTGTATTTTTAACAATGTTAATTTACAGAGTCTATTGGAAATTTATCAAATAACTTCTCTGTTATTTAAGTCTAAGTTATTGAGTCTCAGTTTTTTTCTAATCTCTGTAATTTTATATGAGACTTAAGGTAATGGATTACCCGTAGATTCACAGAAAATTTTTTAACTGTGTACACTCACATTTTGTTATCGTTGTTTGTTTAATCAAGTGTAGATTATGTAGTTGTTAAAAGATAAAAGGGAATAAATATCGATAATTGAAGGATTTAGCGGATAAAAATTTCCTTGATAAAGGAAAATTAAATTGATTAATTGTTGTATTAAAGTGATTTCGAAAGGATGCAGTTATGGAAGATTAAGATAAAAGAAAATGAATTTACCATTAATTACATGTGTATGTTTTTTGTGCTTTGAAATAAGGAATAATTTTAAATGAGGAATTGTAAATAACATACTTTAAATTACTTAACTTTTTTTTTTTTTTTTTTTTTTTTGTGTGTGTGTGTGTGTGGCCGCTTTTCTCGGTGGTCTTGACCCGACCCCTTGAGTGGGCGAGGTAACCGAGAACCGGGCAGCGCTCGTAGTACACGATGCCTGAAGGGGGCCGGTCGAGGACTGAATTACCATCTCCAAATGAGACCAGACTGACCAGAGGCGGTCTGGTCCGGTGGCCACGGATAGTGATTGTCTGGGGCTGCGCTGAGTGCCGCGTATACCGTGGTCCTCGGTTCTCGCGAGAAGCCACCAAGGGACAATCATAGTGCAATCTCAGTGGCGGGCCTTGGGTACTCGCCAGTGAATCTCATGTGAGGATCAAAGCATCGGTTTTCAGGGTCTGCGCGGTGACTCTGGGCAACGGGAAACTAAGGTGATCGGGACCTCGGCCAACTACTTGACTGAGAGGGAGCCTGAAGTGAGAGTGTGGACTTTGTCTCGCAAGAGGTGGGGACTGTCTAGTGTCGTCAAGGCTCGCAAGAACGGCGTGCAGCGACTCCTGGAGCTACTGATGGGAGAGGCTTGACAATTGCCCGGTGTGACACCACCGATTCCACCGGGAAGCCTTCAGTCCCACTTCCGCTGCAGCGGAAGCTGTGGTGTGCCAGCTCTTAGGTGGAGGGAGACTAGGGATGCCCCCGTTCAACCAACTGACGGGTCAAGACAGAAGAGTACCATGGAAGGGCTTGTCTTTTTCGGCCCGACACCCATGAGAGGGGGTCGGTCGGCAGGTCCGCTTCCACGATCCGCTACCGCGGAGATCTGGGCCGGGCGCTCACCGGTTAAAGCAGTGATACATCTCTCTCAGAGGAACTTCTGGTCCGATCGAAGTCTGACGTGTCTATGCAGGACTGGGGGTTTTTGCGCCCAGGATTCAGACATAGCAGTGTCTCAAAACTAACTTTCCCGCTAATCACCCCTGAGCCGGACGTCGTGGAGGAATTTTCCTTGTCCTCCAGGGTTTGGCTAGAGGTACTTCCTCTCTCTGGTAGGAGTCCTCATTGTACGGAGAAAGGACCTTCGGGTTCAGAAACCAACGAGGGCTCTGAGGTAAGGTAGTGGGTGGCGGGGCTCAGCTTGGCCTCGCTCCCTCGCTCCGTTCCCCAACCGGAGGGCGGAGGAACGATTCAAAAGGAGTTTCAAAAAGACTACAAGAAAAAAACAGAGCTCTGCATCATCTGGTCCAGTAGATATGGAGAGAAAAACAAATTTTGAATTCGTAGTCAAAGGAGGAAGACAGAGCAGTTGTCAGCTATGAATGGGTACATGGAGTATCGGAAGCGAAAATTCATAACCGACACGTGGAATTTTATGGGCCGAGGTGATGTTAAAACAAATTGTAGGGCGTCAGCATATGTTGAACAGACCGAGACCGGGCCAAACGTGTACGGCAACTACAATGAAAGCATTGCTTGAATACAACTTAGGCAATCATTATTTTTTTTATCACGATTTTTTACACCAAACTTTTAACTAAACACATTAAATTTAAAAATTTAAGAAAAAATACTGAGCACTTTAATTCAAAATCTTATATAAATAGTTTACATATTATTTCTCTTTTTCTGATTGAAATAAAAAAAGATATATTAAATTTCAAAACAAATACCTCGCCGTATATTATATCCCATCCCATTACGTTGCTTTTAATATAATTCTTTCATCTATATAATAACTTTATTCATACTTAAATCTTTTATGAGCGATCACATTCCTCATCAATCAAACTTGATAACAATATGTGCCATTCACTAAGTTTTAACATAAATACTTTCTACTTTTTATAGTTATCATGAGAATTTATTCAAATTTAGCAATGGCATTACACTGGTGTCACCTCAAATAACTTATTAATATTCACCTCTGAACTTTTTATTTACTTATAGAGCTCCCTATTACTTCTTATTCAAATTTTATGAATAGAATTGAAATTTTCATGAGGTATCTTAGTATTGATTGTTAAAAAAACGTTTAAATTCTACATAAAAATTTTCTGTAGCAGTTTAAAATGTAATCAGTTGTCCAAATATTTAAAGTAGAAAAAATATCTCAAGCTGTTTCAATACGTGGATTAAAGAAAATGTATTGAACATATATTAAATCAATCAATCAATATTATTTGACCTGAGTTAAAGAGTTCTGAATTTTAGGCAATGTTTTTGAAAAGTTTTTATTATCTCTATCATTATTCAATCCCGAGCTGTATGAGTCTCTCATACGAAGTTCCTAAATTAAATGATAAAAAAACATTGTTTTAGAAAATACTTTTCACTAAAATTCATTTTGAGTAATGTTTTTAAAACATCCAAACCTACATTTATCATAATCTTTAATAGCATTTATTTCTTGCTAATTTGAAAGACTTATTTGTGAAAAAAAAAATCGTAGGCGGTTGGGTTCATTGAGATATTATTCGGCGTGTTTCTAAATGAATTTCGGGATTTTAACGCTTGGTAGTATTTATTACATAAAATTTAAAATTATGGTACATAAAATGAGAGAGCAACTCAAACAGTTTCACCTACAAGCTTACATGTGTTCAACGTGAGTACCTTTCGTTCCGAGGCACACATCAAGCCGATAGCACAGTTTTTCATAAACGTTGATTAGCAAAGAAGTTCTGTTCAGACCCCATATGATTTCTACCTGTGGAGATTCATAAAGGATCGTGTGCACGTGCTTCCACTACCACTCTATACCATTCCAATGTTGTAACAATGACCCCACAAACACTAATCAACTATTGGGAAGAACTATTCTATCGATTTAATGTGATAGAATGTGACTCATGTGACCAAATCTGCTCACATAGAAGACTTGTAAATTTAAACTGTTTGAGTTGCTCTTTCATTTTATGCATTAATTATAATTTTAAATTTTATATGTAATAATAAATATGTAATAAATATTACCAAGCATTAAAAACCCGATATTCATATTGAAACACACCGTATATTTAGACGCATATATATATAAATACCTAAACAGACATGCAGTTAATCTCACTCTAACGCGTGTATATTGGGCGGACATAAATTATTTAGTCAAAAAAAATGGTTTTATGTCTAGTTAAATAGCCAAAAATGAGAATAAATAACATTATTAGATAGTGATTAAGCAAATTTAATTTTTTAACACTTCTCAACAAAGTTGAAAAGTGTTCATGCATTCGGTTTGTCTATCTGTCTGTCCATGCTCTAATTTATGTAAATACTTTCGGATTTTTATGTAATTGATAAACTTTATATAGGGCCACCATGGTATGTTCGGTATTGTATATGAAGTATGTGAGATTAATAACTCATTTAGAGGGGCATTCAACAGAATCACATTGCAGTATGGTATATAGGGGGAAATCGTTTGCAGAGTATTTAAATTAGATTAAGCTATTTCAAATGTACAGAAATTGATATAAATCACTGAATTTCGCTATGAGATGATTACGATACAATAAGGCATTCCTAGCAATTGTTGTTCATTTGCAGGGACACAAAAACAAAATCTGTTACAGAATTGTGTTTGAGTATTAATTTCTGGAAGTTCATTTAAAAATTTGTTTTACGCTTTTAAATTTAAATCATTTTTTGCATGTAACATGTTTTATATAACTTCTATTACCTGATGTACAGGGTACTCCAACTGCACAAAAGAATTCACGCACCATTCTCTTCATTAGCGGAAATTCCTGGAAAGGAATTTTCCATTGAAGTATGTGTATTTAAACTAAACTAAATTTTGGCATTCATATATAATTAATACTTACAGATGTATATATCATATACAGGTTTTCTCAGAGATTTCGTATAATTTTTCCGATTGTAGATGGGACAGCTGAAATTGGGTTTTCAAAAATGTTATACGCTTCCATATGGATGAATTAAACATAATATTTTAACTTATTAAAAGCTGCAGTTTTGTTATATTATTCTGAATGTAATGGAAGCACAAAGTGTTGGAAAGTGTTTCATAACCTGTGCTTGAATCTTGTTTTTTTTCTTCTTATTTACGTATGAACAATGCAGCTGTCCTTAGTTAACCTGCAAATGTTTGTTCTATAAATCTATCATTTCTATATGCGTGTAAGCAGTGTTGAATCCAGGGGGTGGCCCGGGGGGGGACATTCCCCCGGAGCAATAAAGTGTCCTCCCCGCAGTCACAGACGTCCTTCCCGGAGAAAAGCGTCTGAATTCAACATTGCGTGTAAGCATTTGGACTAAGACAATCGCAGAATTCATTCATAATTCCAACTCCGAAATTGGTTTTAGAAGCAGCAGACTATACCCTGTTCTTTATCATAAATCGTACACTGAAAGCAAGGGTTAGCGGACGGAAAACGGTCGTTGCAGCAACTGAGCGCCAAAAAATTCAACACATGCGTATTTGAGCACTGGTTTGTCGTCTGCTCGAAAATCGAGATTGAATCTCTGTAGCGGTTAACTACAACCGAACTGTTATATAAACTTTATACAGGAACTCTATTTTCTAATTTAATTTGAAACCTTCAACTCTATGTTATGTTTTCTACAACTCAACTCTATGTTATGTTTTTCTACAACTCAACTCTTGGTTATATGTTTTTCCTACAACTCAACCCTGTGTAACCAAGATACCTTTTGCCTGTAACCGTAATGATGCTCACTCGGTCCTTCCCGCTTACCTGATGTCGCTTGGAGCTTGGAGCTCTTCTTGTCAATCTTTTTTTGAGAATTAATATAATGTCTTAAGTTTAGTTTTGTCCTGGATTTTATTTTATGTGCACCTACAGCAGCTAACATCTCTCCATCTACCAGCATTTCAAACAAAAATATGTGGCGATCTTACCTAGCCACCAAAGTGGTGACTCTGAAAATGAAACGCGCCTGCTGATTGGATGCGCTCGCTAATCTTACTCCATCATTGAGCTGAGGCATAGGAACTACGGAAATGAAACATTGTTAGTTCCTCAAGATATCGTTTTGGTCATCTGTGGTTATATTATCATAAAATAAATAATTTTACCGCACTTGTGTACGTAATGTGCAGGATCTTGCGTCAAGGTGTCGGTGCACCGTAATTGTATCGTGATGATCGGTAAGTCCCATTATTCATAATATCTTGTAATCATGTTAATTTTCTATAGTAGCAAAAAAAAATTTTTATGTCAATCATGCTAATTTCTGAATTAAATTCTTGCGCTCTGTCACTGGTGCTCTAATTCGGCTCAATCCTATAGCGTGTAGTAACAATTTTTCCCCTCTCAATGCATTGTATATAAATTATTTTGTGTTTCTATTTTGTGTATTTATATATATTCTCAATCATGCCAGACGATACTTTTAACGAAAGTGCTAGTCAGGTATCTCATGTAGGCGTTAAACCACCTCCTTTCTGGAAGACGAATCCATCATTATGGTTTTTTCGCCTCGAAGCCCAATTTGCATTGGCTAAAATCACTTGCGAAGTTACAAAATTTAACCACGTGGTCGCGGCTGTTGACGCCGATATTTTGATCTCCGTGAGTGATATTATTACTAACCCTCCGGGCGATCGACCTTACGAGGCGTTAAAAAAACGATTGATCGATTCGCATTCAGAGAGTGAGGAATCGCGGATCCGCACATTGTTGCAGGGGGGTAGAGATCGGCGACTTACGCCCATCTCAGTTGCTGGCTCGCATGAGGACCCTGGCTGGCACTACCGTAGGAGAACCACTCTTAAAATCACTGTGGCTTTCACGTTTGCCCACGACTACACGCAGTATTGTGGGTGCACTGAATGAGGATTTAGCAAAACTGGCTCCTGTTGCTGATAAAATTCATGACTTAGCTATATTTCCCCAAATAAACTCAGCCTCTAATGTTCCAAGCACCTCAAATGCTCATACTTCTTCCCTTGAGTTGCAAATTGCACAGTTAACTCAACAAGTTAGTGAGTTAACAACCAAAATTAATCAGCGGGGCCGCCCAAGAGAGAATTTTCAATCACGTGATAGGAATTTTCGGCGCAGCCGATCCAGAAGTCGTTACAAAGAACCTGCCAATAATCATTGTTTTTATCATACAAATTTTGGCTCTAAAGCTAGAAAATGCTCAGCTCCCTGTTCTTTTCGCACGGAAAACTAGACCGGCGATCGCATCAGGGCCATAATCGCGACCGCCATGTTAATCGCATTCTTTTGGCCGACCCTACCTCAAAATTAAATTTCCTCGTCGACACTGGGGCTGATATTTCGGTTTTGCCAGCAAATTATTTTAAACATAGTACTATTGATGAGGGTTTAGTACTTTATGCTGCAAACGGAACAAAAATTCAAACATTTGGCACAAAACGTTTGACCCTGGATTTAAATTTGCGAAGAAATTTTACTTGGTCTTTCGTCATTGCAAAAGTGAATCAACCAATCATTGGTGTTGATTTCCTCAAAAATTTCAATTTACTTGTTGACGCGAAGAACAATTGCATAATTGATGCAGAAACTCTGTTGTCATCACATGGGAAAATTGCCAAAGTTTTACCTGGGAGTAGTACCTTAAGCGTACTTCTCGGCCCTACCAAATTTGATAAAATTTTATCCGAATACCCTGATTTGACTAATCCTTCACGTGCAAGCAAGGAAAATAAAGCCCCACATATTTATCATCATATAGAGACTAAAGGTGCCCCTGTCTTTTCTAAACCACGTCGATTATCGCCGGAACTCTTCAAAGCAGCTCGTCAAGAGTTTGAGTTTCTAATGGCACAGGGCATTGTACGACCATCAAATAGCCCGTGGGCAAGCCCCCTACATATGGTTTCCAAAGCTGATGGTAGCTGGCGCCCATGTGGAGATTACCGTCGTCTGAACGCTTCCACTATCCCTGATAGATACCCATTACCCCACATTCAGGACTGTACGCAGCTATTTCATGGGAAGCAAATTTTTAGCACATTAGATTTGGCTCGTGCTTACCATCAAATTCCCGTTTATCCCGAGGATATCCCAAAAACCACCGTAACAACCCCCTTCGGCCTTTTTGAATTTGTATATACCCCTTTTGGTTTAAGAAATGCTGGCCAGACTTGCCAACGTTATATCCACGAAGTTTTAAAAGGATTAGATTTTTGCATTCCATACTTAGATGACATCCTCATTGCGTCCAACAATGAGGAGGAACATGAATGCCATCTCCGACAGGTCCTTGATAGCTTGAGTCAACATGGGCTAAAATTAAATCCGGCAAAGTGCATTTTAGGAAAAACTTCCGTTTCTTTCCTTGGTTGTCTCATAACACCTTCTGCTGTTCAACCACTCCCCCAGAAAACTCAAGCTATAGTAGACTTCCCTAAGCCTCAAACAATTGTTGATTTAAGGCGATTTTTAGCCATGATAAATTTTTATAGACGTTTCATCCCTCATGCTGCCCGTACTCAAGCCCCTTTACACGAACTGTTAAAAGATTCTAAAAGGAATGACAAACGTCCTGTGCCGTGGAATGATATTTTGAAGCAGGCTTTTGAAACTTGTAAAAAAGACCTGATAAACTGTGCAACTCTTGCGTACCATGCCCCGCATCAACAGCTGACCTTAAGTGCTGAAGCTTCGGATATTGCTATTGGTGCGGTGTTAAATGTTGTAGATGATAACAAGTTATTACCTCTCGCCTTCTTTTCACGTAAATTGAGCCCAACCGAGCAAAATTAAAGCACCTATGACAGAGAGCTCCTTGCAATTTATTCGGCTGTTAAACATTTTAGGCATACATTGCAAGGAAGGCATTTTATAATTTACACCGATCATCGTCCATTAACATTTGCATTTTCTAAAATGTCGGACTCGAGTTCCCCTCGTCAGCTCAGACACCTAGATTACATTTCTCAATTCACAACTGACATTCGGCATATCTCCGGATCCCAAAATATCGTGGCCGACACCTTATCCCGCATAAGTGAGATAAAATTGTCCTCAGCAGACTTTGCATCCATGGCTGAAGAACAGGCCAATGACACTGAATTGACAGAATTATTGTCCAATCTTGACACATCTCTTAAGTTTGAAAAGCTACATGTTTCTCCAGAAACTACTTTATACTGTGATATCAGTACTGGAAAGATACGTCCATACGTACCACAGAAATTTCGCCGCATAGTATTTCAAAGTCTCCATGATTTATCGCATCCTGGCATCAAAGCCTCCCAAAAACTTATTCAGCAAAAATTTGTTCGGCAAGGTATGGCCAAGGATATTGCTAATTGGGCACGCTCTTGCATGAGCTGTCAGAAATCAAAAGTCCAACGGCACACACATAGTCCACTACAACAATTTCCTGCAACATCTGAGAGGTTTGCACATGTCCATCTTGACATAGTAGGACCGTTGCCACCTTCAGAAGGGAACAGCTATTTGGTAACATTTGTTGACCGTTTTTCCCGCTGGCCAGAGGCTATACCTGTGCAAGACATTACCGCTGATACCATTGCCAGAACCTTCGTAAACCATTGGGTTGCAAGGTTTGGTGTTCCAAAGATCCTGACCACTGATCAGGGACGTCAATTTGAGTCCCTCCTGTTTTCATCTCTTAGAAAAATCTTGGGCATTCATCGTATCAGGACGTCCCCATACCATCCAGCGAGTAATGGCCTTGTCGAGCGCTTCCATCGCAGTTTGAAGCAAGCTTTGAAATGCCATAACCAAGCCCGATGGACAGAATCCCTACCAATTGTGCTTCTAGGTATCCGCACCTCATTCAAGGAAGACCTTAAAGATACCTGTGCCGAAATGCTGTATGGATCTACACTATCTCTACCTGGTGAATTTTTGCAGCCTTCAAATCCCTCAGAACTGTCTCGCGTTGATCCTGCAACTTTTCTCCAGACTCTGTGTGACACCATGCACCAGTTAACTCCAGTTCCCACATCTGCACATACCAGAAAAACTCCTTTTGTGCACCCTTCTCTGGAAACTTGCACACATGTCTTGGTGCGCAATGATTCCGTGAAAGCTCCACTAACACAGCCATACAATGGACCTTTTCGAATAACCAATCGCACTGCTAAACATTTTACTGTGCTTATTAATGGTAGAGACGCTGTAATTAGTGTGGATCGCCTCAAACCGGCATTCCTTCTTCAAGAGGATGTCACACCTGCATCTCCAGTGACCATTCGTAAGGACCCGCCAGCTCAGAGTGTAACTCATGACGACCCTGTTGCAGTGACACCACCTGCGCCATTAACAACTACAACTCGTTCCGGTAGAACTGTGCGGTTTAATTCCCGCTACCTGTGAAAGTGTCAGTACCTATGGTACTTGGGGGGAATAATGTAGCGGTTAACTACAACCGAACTGTTATATAAACTTTATACAGGAATTCTATTTTCTAATTTAATTTGAAGCCTTCAACTCTATGTTATGTTTTCTACAACTCAACTCTATGTTATGTTTTTCTACAACTCAACTCTTGGTTATATGTTTTTCCTACAACTCAACCCTGTGTAACCAAGATACCTTTTGCCTGTAACCGTAATGATGCTCACTCGGTCCTTCCCGCTTACCTGATGTCGCTTGGAGCTTGGAGCTCTTCTTGTCAATCTTTTTTTGAGAATTAATATAATGTCTTAAGTTTTGTTTTGTCCTGGATTTTATTTTATGTGCACCTACAGCAGCTAACATCTCTCCATCTACCAGCATTTCAAACGAAAATATGTGGCGATCTTACCTAGCCACCAAAAATCTAAGGCTGGATTCGGACTGCAATACTTCAACTGAACTCTTGGAAAAAGTGAAGTCTTTTGTAATGGATCCATTTGAGATTTATTCATAATAGAAAATAGAGAAACGAACAAAAGAATCGGGAGGTAAGCAATCCACCCTACTTGACGGAAAGATTTTTCTTTTGCCGGACAACCGTCCCTTTCCTGCAAAACTCATCAAGATCTAAATCGTCGCCTCGCCACATCAGACGAGCCGACATCGAAATTCAAGAAGTGGTCAAATGTGTTGGGCCTTAAACAGCGCTATAGTTTATAATCGGATAAATTTGCTTCTTGGCATGCGGCTCTATAGAATGATCAGCAGCATATGGAATTTGTGTTTTGTCTATGCGAGTTCGAATCCCGCTCGAACTTCTTTTTCGGAATGAAAATTTATTTCTGTGTAAAGAATAGTAGATCGTGTTTTGAAACAACTAAAAATAATTTTAAATAACAACAACAAAATTCTAGTCTATAGATATAAATATTTATATTATTTATTTATTTTTATTTTTTTATTATTTTTTTTTTATTTACTTTTCATTACATATTTAAACATGTAAAATTTCGTAGTTCAAAAAACACTTATGCGACAAAACGTACATTTAATTTATATTTTTTCTCAATTTCAATTATAATACATATTTTTTCAAATGCGGTTCGAAAATGATTGAAGAAAAATTTCGCTAAAAAAATAAGTCGGATTGACATTATATCAATCTTTCGCTCTGTTTCAAATTTCGAGCAGACGACAAACCAAATTGCGCATGAGCCAACATTGTGGCTCACAGTTGCTGCAACGACCGGCTCCTGCAGAGGACTGGACTGGTTATTCTGATCGCCATAGAATAAGAAATATACGTTAAATCGAAACTATGACCACAAAACTGTGGTAACAAAAATATAAATATACCATAATACAGACGACTCTCGTTAATTCAAAATCGGATAATTCGAATCTTCGCTTAATTCGAAATAAACATGAAGTCCCGAAATTTTCAATGGCAGAATAACGTTAAAAATTTTAATTAATTCGAACTCATTTTCTCTTGACTTCGTTTAATTCGAACTAACGAGAATTCCGATTTTTCATTTTTCTTTTTGTTCTCACGGATTTCAGATTATTTGAACAACTTTCTTTCTTTGATTTTTGTGAAAATTGTTTCGAACGATTGTACATATAATCCAATGCATTTGATATTTACTTTGTTAGTGCCCTGTCTGTCCATCACTGACGCTTTAAATTTTTCTTCCATTGTGCTTGTTTCTAATCTTTTAATTAGTTTGTGTATTTATGCATTCTAATTTAATATTAAGTCATATTCTAATGATAACAAAAGAGATAAATTTAAAAAACACTATAACATTAATTCCTTTGTAGTAATACCATATTAAGCATGTTTTCCTCTCATATAGGCCCCACCAGTGGCCCCGAGGTTCTGACCTCCAAACTGGTAGACGGTAGGTGCTGGGTTCGAACTCAATCGCGACCGTCGGCCTAACCGTTCGAAGATTTCCGTGGTTTTCTTCGAACCTTGCGTAAATACGGGTTAGGTTCCCTTAGAAAGACCCCCACGGAGGGCAAATCACCCCATAGGGCCTATATCCCATAGCGTAGATAATCGGCCGACAAAAAAATACACCAAATACATACACCTCTCATACCTTTCATTCTTTCTGTTCAGATCTTGCATTTAATCTATAGTAATTTTATCCATAATTCGAACTTCGGATAATTCGAACATTTCTTGTAATCCCGACGAGTTCGAATCAACGAGAGCCGTCTGTACTAATATTGTGACGCTAATCTAATATCGTATAAACAATTTTTTTTTTTTTTTTTTACTTATTGTTCAGTTACAATATTGTCCAACTAATTTGTGTCCACCCTGTATGTGTAGACTGGTTATTCTTGGGAGGAGAGGAGGCCGGATGGTAGAATCCTAGTAAACTCAATAAATTATTTACAATAACAATTTGAACAAAAAAAAAACATGCTTATGACGTAACATTTAAATTTTATCTAAAAATAATTAAAACTTTAGTCAGCCGATGACATTACACTAAAGGCTCAAACTGGTGTTAAAACTTTACCATTTCAACTTTTCTTCATTTTCATTTAAAAGCTAAACAAAATAAATAGTACAAATAAATGAGTGAGCTTTGATTCAACTACTTACAGTGAAACCTCCGAATAAGGGACACCTGTGGGAGCGGAAATTTTGTCCCTTAAATAGAGGTGTCCTTTATTCGGAATTTTTATTACAGTGAAACTTCCAAATAATGGGCAGCTATGGGACCAAAACTTTTGTCCCTTAAATAGAGGTGTCCCTTATTCGGAGTCTCTTTATTTGGAGGTTTCACTATGTATTATTCAGAGAATTCTTACGGTTGAGGAAATGCAGATTTTACTTTAATTAAATGTTTTTTCATTTTTCTGAGATCTACTTTGTAAGCATGTTCATATTTATCATAATTAGCAGATTATGAATATTTATGTTTAATAATCATTTTTGGTATACTTTGTACATAAGTGATATTCCCAATTCAAATAAAAACTTTAGAATTTAAACCCAAAATGAAAATACTTTCAAACATTCTTTCTGTTCAGATCTTGCATTTAATCTATCTTATTCTTTGAGAAAAAAAGAAAAAAAAATCAGATGAAATATAATATAGAGTTTCAAATTGTATTTATATTATTCCCCGTTTCATTGCTTTTAATCAATTCCTTGATACTTATCATTAAGTAGTTTATTCCTCAATGTCTTATGAAGGATCACATTCCTCATCAATCAAATTTAACAACAATATATGCGTTATTCATCCATGCTTTAAAGTAAATAACTTTTACTCTTTATAGTCGGAATGGAAATTTCCCCAAACACAGACGGCATTCAAGTAGTGCCACGTCCCATAATCTATTATTATTCATTTTGTACTCTATATTCGCTTATTATTCTGCCTGCTACTTATTATTAAAAGTTTATGAATAAAATTCTATTCGCATTTAAAATTATGTCTGACATTCTACAATATTTTCACCTTGTATATAACTCTTATTCCCTATTCAAATAAAACTTTAGAATTTAAACACAAAATAAAAATACTTTCAAACATTCTGTCTGTTCAGATCTTGAATATTATTTATCTTATTCTTAAAAAAAAGAAAGGATTAGATAAAATTTAATACAAAGTTGCACATCAGACTTATACTATTACCCGTTACATTGCTTTCAATAAATTACCTGATTCTTATCATTAATTAGTTTATGCTTCCTTGCATTATGTAGGATCACATTCCTCATCAGCCAAACTTAACAACAATATGCGTTATTCATCCATGCTTTAAAATAAATACCTTCCACTTTTTATAGTCTAAATGGGAATTTATCCAAATGCTAACGTCATTCACCTAATGTCAGGTCCCATAACCTATAATACTTCATATTAGAATTCTATATTCGCTTATTTTTCTGTCTACTAATTATTAAAGGTTTATGAGTGGAATTCTATTCGCATAAAATTATATCTGACATTCTACAATATTTTTAGTTTGTATAAAACTGATAGTCCCTATTCAAATAAAACTTTGAAACTTAAATCCAAATTAAAAATAATTTCAAACACTCTTTCTGTTCAGATATTGCATATTATCTATCTTATTCTTTGAAAAAAAAAAGAAAAGATTGGATAAAATTTAATACAGAGTAGCACATCGTACTTATATTATTACCCGTTACATTCCTTTTGATAAATTCCTAGATCTACGACGATCTCCGATTACGATCTACGCTTTTGATAATAAGTGGTAGATTCATTAAGTAGTTTATGCCTCAATGCATTATGAAAGATCACCTCATCAATCAAATTTAACAAAAATATGCGATATTCATCCATGCTTCAAAATAAATAACTTCCACTTTTTATAGTCTAAATGGAAATTTGCCAAAATACTAACGTTATTCACCTAATGTCAGGTCCCATAACCTATAATTATTCATATTAGAATTCTATATTCGCTTATTTTTCTGTCTATTTCTTATTATCAAAAGTTTATGAATAAAATTCTATTCGCATTTAAAATTAAATCTGACATTTTACAATATTTTCACTTTGTGTATAACACACATTCCCTATTGAAATAAAACCTTGCAACTTATACACAAAATAAAAATACTTTTAAACATTCTTTCTGTTCAGATTTTCCATATTATCTATCTTAATCTTTGAAAAAAAAGAAAAGATTGGATAAAATTCAACACAGAGTAGCACATCGTATTTATATTATTACCCGTTACATTGCTTTCAATAAATTTCTTGATCCTTATCATTAATTAGTTTATGCTTCCTTACCATATGAAGGATCACATTCCTCATCAATCAAACTTAACAACAATATGCATTATTCATCTAGGCTTTAAAGTAAGTAACTTCCACTCTTTATAGCTGGAATGGGAATTTATTCAAATACTCATGGCATTCAACTGATGTCACATCCCATAACCTATTATTATTCATATTTGAACCCTATATTTGCTTATTTTTCTGCCTACTACTTATTATTAAAAGTTTATAAATAAAATTCTATTCGCATTTAAAATTATATCTGACATTCTACAATATTTTTACTTTGTACATAACTGATATTCTCTATTCCAATAAAACTTTAGAACTTAAACCTAAAATAAAAATACTTTCAAGCATTCTTTCTGTTCAGATATTGCATATTATCTATCTTATTCTTTGAAAAAAAAAAAAAAAAAAGGATTAGATAAAATGTAATACAAAGTAGCACATCATACTTATATTATTACCTGTTCTGTTACGTTGCTTTTAATAAATTCCTTGATCTTTATCATAAAGTACTTTATGCCTCAATGCCTTATGAAGGATCACATTTCTCATCAATCAAATTTAACAACAATATGCGTTATTGATCCATGTTTTAAAGTAAATAATTTCCACTCTTTATAGTCTGAATGGGAATTTATCCAAATACTAATAGCATTCATCTAGTGTCACGTCCATAACCTATTGCTATTCATATTTGAAATATATATTTGCTTATTTTTCTGCCTACTTCTTTTTATAAAAAGTTTATAAATAAAATTCTGTTTTCATTTAAAATTATATCTGACATTTTACAATATTTTCACTTTGTATATAACAGATATTCCCTATTCAAATAAAACTTTAGAACTTAAACCCAAAGTGAAAATACTTACAAACATTCGTTCTGTACTGATCTAGCATATTATCTATCTTATTCTTTGAAAAAAAAAAAAAAAAAGAAAGGATTAGATAAAATTTGATGTAGAGTAGCAAATCATACTTATATTATTACCCGTTACATTGCTTTTAATAAATTCCTTGATTCTTATCATTAAATAGTTTACGCCTCAACGCCGTATAAAGGATCACCTTCCTCATCAATGAAACTTGACAACAATAAGCATTATTCATCTGTGCTTTAAAGTAAATAACTTCCACTCTTTATAGTCGGAATGGGAATTTATCCAAATACTAATGGCATTCAGCTGATGTCACGTTCACGTCCATAACCTATTGTTATTCATATTTGAATTGTCTATATTTGCTTATTTTTCTGCCTATTCCTTTTTATAAAAAGTTTATAATGAAATTCTATTCGCATTTAAAATCACATCTGACATTCTACAAAATTTTTACTTTGTACATAACTGATATTCCCTATTCAAATGAAACTTTAGAATTTAAACCCAAAATAAATTTACTTTCAAACATTCTTTCTTTTCAAATCTTGCATATTATCTATCTTATTCTAAAAAAAAAAAAAAAAGGATTAGATAAAATATAATATAGAGTTTCAAATCGTATTTATATTATTACCCGTTACATTGCTTTTAATAAATTTCTTGATCCTTATCATTAATTAGATTACGCCTCAATGCCTTATGAAGGATCACATTCCTCATCAATCAAATTTAACAACAATAAGCGTTATTCATCTATGCTTTAAAGTAAATAACTTCCACTTTTTATAATTGGAATGGGAATTTAACCAAATAATAATGGCATTCAGCTGATGTCACATCCATAACCTATTGGTATTCATATTTGAAGTCTATATTTGCCTTTTTTATCTGCCTACTACTTATTATTAAAGGTTTATGAATGAAATTCTATTCGCATTTAAAATTATGTCTAACATTTTACAATATTTTCACTTTGTATATAACTGATATTCCCTATTCAAATAAAACTTTAGAACTTAAACCCAAGATGAAAATACTTTTAAACATTCTTTCTCTTCAAATCTTGAATATTATCTATCTTATTCTTTGAAAAAGAACGAAATAGGTAAAATTTAATATAGAGTAGCACATCGAACTTATATTATTACCCGTTACATTACTTTTAATAAATTCCTTGATCATTATCATTAATTAGTTTATGCCTCAGTGCTTTATGGCGGATCACATTCCTCATTAATCAAATTTAACAACAATATGTATTATTCATCTATGCTTTAAAGTAAATAACTTGCACTCTTTATAGTCGGAATGAGAAAAAATATTTTCAAGTGAATTTTAATAATGTTTCACTCCTTCGAAAATAATGAAACTGATATACATCTATAAAGTATATACTAAAATATGTATTCTGTGCAGTTTGTGGCGCAAAGAGTGTTTTATATTAATTTACAGGGCCACACTAAAGTGTTCCATTGCATAAATTATATAGGGGGAAACATTGTTTGATTCGCGTTTTAATTAAAATAAACTATTTCACATTTTATGAAACTGGTGTATGTTGCTGAGGTTTAGTGCAAATTATTCATATGTAACAGAAAACAGGTAGTATTTAGGGACACACAAAAGATTTCAGCCACCATACTTCATCCGATGTACCGTATACTATTGTATATATTATGCTATATTGGGTACACGACATTTCGGTCCCGAGACAATTTGGTCCCAAGACATTTCGGTCCCGAGACAATTCGGTCCGTGGCCATTTCGGTCCCCAGCAACTTTGGCAACTTGCCATTTCGATCCTTAGTCATTTCAGTCCCTTGTTATTTCTTTGCTTGCTATCTTATATGTCGGATTCTTATAATATTTATATTATTATATTTTAAAGTATTATATAAGTTTTATGTAAATAAATATAAAAATAATCATCTTTTTAGAATGAAATAGGCCCAGTTTCAATACAATTAACTAAAAAAAAAAATTTGTCTTCATGGCGTGAGAAGACTGTTTTAAAATGCAATCAATAAATACTTTTTTTTTTTTTTTCACTTGTCGGATTGTTGTGGGCCTGCCAAATGGTGTAAGTTCAACATTATTCGGGCCTTATTTTTATTTTTTTTTAATTCTCCCCCCCCCCCCCCAAGTTTTAACAAAAGTTGAATATAAGAGTCCGATAAATTTAAATTTTTATAACTCGTGACGTTGAAATCACAGCGAGCTGAAAATGTTGTTTGGTTAAACAATGTGATATAAATTTAGGGGATATTGTCTTTTGCTTTTAGTAGTATTATTATTAATCAATATAAATATTTTAATTTTTATTATTAATTATTAATTATTTGTACAGTATTTTATATAAACTTCTATAAACTGTATAAACTAAAAAGTATTTTATATAAATTGCCATAAATATTTTTTTGGCTGTTTACGTAAATTTTTTAGAACCTTTAAATTAGCATTAATTAAATAATAAAAAAACTGTGCTAATTTTTCACCTTCCAATTAGTTTGATAATAAATGTTTTTAATAATTCTATTAGATAGTTATAAGTTTTAATATATACATATTTCACTCAAATCACCCATCTACACCCTCTCCTTTGATAATTCAGAAATGAGATATATTTATTGAAGAATTTTTTTTTCTTATTATTTTACAAAGTTGCATCTTATAAATTTGTTTTCATAAGTTACTTTGCATGATTAACATTGCAAAAGCAATAGTGATTTCGTAACTGAGCATGCTATGAAAAAAAAATTTTTTTAGAAATTTCCCTTCGCCACTTTAAAAAAAAAAAAAAAAAAAAAAAAAAAAAAAAGTATTTATTGATTGCATTTTAAAACAGTCTTCTCACGCCATGAAGACAATTTTTTTTTTTAGTTAATTGTATTGAAACTGGGCCTATTTCATTCTAAAAAGATGATTATTTTTATATTTATTTACATAAAACTTATATAATACTTTAAAATATAATAATATAAATATTATATATAAAATATAATGTATAATTTAATAAAATATATTAAAATGAAATAAAATAATAATTTAAATAATTTTATTTTCAATTTTTAAGTGACAAAACTAAGCTTTTATTTATTTATTTATTTGTGTTACCTTTTCGCTCTTTCTTTCCCACAAAATAATAATAATAATTCATATTTTAGTTTTATTTTTAACTATACTAATTGTTTTAAATTTCTGTAGTTTTAAATATATAATAAATAAACAAGTAAAAGATAAATTTCAGTTTAGAACTACTAGGAAATATATTGATGTATTGAATATAAAATGGATTATGTATTGAGTTTATTTCAAAAAAAAATTCTTTGTGTAAATTAATCATGTTATTAATAATAAATATATTTAATAAAATATCAATTTGAATTTTATATTAAAATTACTATTTGTTTTTAGAATTATGATTACCAATTATCATTAGGATTAACAATAAGAATTAGGATTACCATACAAAATTTGTGTGAATTATAATATTTTGGAGTTATACGTGTGTGCGGTTTTCGGGCATTTACAATCTCATTATACTAAAATTTTATTACCTTCAGTTTAAAAACACTGCAATGTTCCCTATAAAATTATGTCTTATTTCACAAAATTTAAATTTGCAGGAGAAGGGTCCAAAATGTCTTGGGACCAAAATGGCTAGGGACCGAAATGTCTTGGGACCGGAACGGCTAGGGACCGAAATGTCTTGGGACCGGAACGGCTAGGGACCGAAATGTCTTGGGACCGAAACGGCTAGGGACTAGGGATGGGCATTATTTATTGTATTAGGATAAATAACAGTGTTACTACGCTGGAACCTAATATTGCATTAATATGTTACTGAAAAGTCCCTGGTAAATAAATAACACATGGTTCTTAATGACAGCATCTTCCTTCACGTGTGTTAATCAAGATTTCATTTTTTTTTTTTTTTTTTTTTGTACCTCTAAAATTAGAATAATCTTCATTAAAAACGTCCTTAATCGTTTCTTTTGAGACGTTTTCCGAACAAGTTGAATTCAGACACTTTTCTCGGGAGGGATTTCTGTGCTCTGGAAGAGGAACAGAGGAACATTCTAGAGTTCCGGAAGGAGGGGGAGAGGCATTGCTTTTTCTGACCATTGAAAACCCAAAATCTCAAATCTTCCGAGGAAACATCGCATTGCTCACCGGCGCCCCCTCCCCCTCCCGGACCATGTCTTGAATGCAACACTAGCACTCAGCATGACCCTATCTTCACCCTTAGTTATGACCTGCTCTCTTAGGTATGTGATGCTAATTTTTTTGCAATTCATCAATCACTATGACTAGTAGTGAATACATGCACGAATAGTAATAACTTACACCGCTAATTAAACACTTTTTCTGCTTGGTGCCTGATGATAGGCAACCATCATAACATACTTTCTCCTAATTTGATAGCACAAACTACTACAGCGCAATATCTAGAGCACAAAACACAGAAATTTTTAGATCAGGAAAATATTTGAAAATTTATTAGAAAAACCTCGTGCTTGAAATGTTTTCCTCGATAATCAATATATAAATATATTATATATAACACATAGATTAATGATTCAAAAATAATTAAATTATGTTTAAAACATCCGAAAACATGTAAATCGATTAAAAGTCGGAAGTCGAAAATCATGAATCATTGCTTTTCATGAATCATTTCTCAGTAAAAATATGAAGGAAAAATGTGCGCAGAAATGTATATTCAACATATCCTAAAAATTGCTTTAAATGCAATCTTATGTTGCAAATGCATTTTAAATTAATAGAGTTTTATATTTTAAAAAGAAAATCCTTTTTAAATGCTGCGTAACCTAGCGTATATGATTGTTAGATTTTGTTAGTATATTTACCGTTACGTAAATGAAAAAAGCAATTATTTCTACTCCTTCACCCCGAAAATATAGCAAAATTTGAGTTGAGAGATTAATTTTATAAGAAGTACCATTTTTCTACATATAAATAAAATGCATTTATTCATAACTTAGTGCCTTAAAAATACAATTCTCGATTTTTGTTGGAAAATCTATTTTAAAACTAACAAAACAATATTTTGTCACATTCAAATAAAATGCTTGAACCAATGCATTTTTAATTAATTAGCTCATTTAAAACATCTACATTCAAACTTCAGATTGATTTGAATTCAAAGCAGCAATTGGAAACCAACCCATGCGCGTAACCAGGAGGGGGGGGGGGGGGGCTGGGTGCCCGGATATCCCCCCTTCGCTTGCGCAGACCCATTCACAATTATTTAAAAAATTTGCATCCCCCCCTTATTAAAACGCACTTAAAAACTCTTATTAAAAAATATCACACAATTATACACTCTAAGGTAAAAACCTGTCTAAAACGGAATTTAAAACTGTTTTATAGACTTCCGCTTTAGAAGATTTTACTATATAAGATATTCTTTGTATCCAGCATATTCAGGTTAAAAATTCTGGGCACCCACCCATTCAAAAGGCTGGTTACGCCTATGCAACCACAGTAGAGATAATTCCTTAATATTCACTAATTCAATATCTGTTAGATTTTCCACCAGTTTTTCAATAAATGTAGTTCTTTTCTGTTAGATTTTCCATCAGTTTTTCAATAAATGTAGTTCTTTGCTGTTAGATTTTCCACCAGCTTTTCAATAAATGTAGTTCTTTACATTACAAAAGAACATTTTATCGCTTCGTAACTATTGCTTATTTTCAAACGTTTTGTTACAAATTATTTGACAACATTGAAAAGTGCTGAGTGATACACATTATCTGAGGATAATTTTGTTTTCGTTAACTACTTTTGATTTAAAGTTTCGTTTTCTGTTTTTCGCAAGGAAAAGGAGTGGTTTTTATTCGCGGTCGTTGAAGAGCAGAGGATGAATAAATAATGATTTCGTCTCTTTTTATTAAATATCAGAAAGATTGAATTTAAGATTTGCAGATTTGATTTCTAAAGGGCTCTTCTTGAGGGGGAAGGGCTCACTCCCCGCCAAACATACATCTTAAAATTTCGCTCATTTAGTTCTCTACCATTTTTAACTTAAAAGTATAAGCTACATGGCACCCCCCCCCCTCCCTTTCGGTAACTCACCTAATTTTGCTCATTTCTTCACTTCATTTCAATCTTTAAAATACTATAACTTTGCTTCTATCGGATCTAAGCGGAGAGAAGAATTCTAGTATAGCTAACTTTTCCTAGCCATTCTTTTTGCTACTTCAGTTTTCCGGTTTTTCCCTATAGGACCATTTTTTTTTGGGGGGGGGGGGAGCGTTTCTCATTTTCTGATGTAATATGTCTATCGAAAGCTTGTGCTTCATACATTACAAATCTAGCATAAAAAAAATTTCCCATTATTCTGGGTCACGTTAATGATCCATAATGGGTTGAAATTTAAATTTCTCAAACTTCTTCGAGATTTTTTGTCAAATCGGTATCTGAAAAAAATTGTGCCAATGTGATGTGTGTATGACATCTGTGCCATATAAATATTATTCAGTCTTTTATTATTGCAATTTTTTATGTAAAAAAAGCATTATTTTTCATATACAATTGCGCATTAAATGAAAATTGTAATGTAATTTTTGTAGTAGTACTTTATAATAATGAATAAAAAAAAAAAAAAAAAAAAAAAAAAAAAAAAACACTTTATTTAAAAGTATTTCCTGCACAATAAAATGTTTCCTGACGATTAAAAAAATATGTCCTGACAATTCAAAAAATAAAAACGTAATTGTCCAAGTTTTCACTTCTGTCGGCACTCCCAAAATGTCATTTTTTTTTGGGGGGGGGGGGGGAGGGGAATTTTGTGAAAATAAGTCTTTTTTTATTTATGCATCGGTCCTTATAAAAAAAGCATGAGCTTGGAACCAATTTAATACAACTCATATTCAAAATATTAAAATAATTGAGAAAAAATTATTAAAAAAATCATTTTTAATTCAATCATTTTTTATACTAAGTAAATACAATTAAATTTTTTGTAAATTGAATCTGGAATGTTTAGATAAGATTTTGATAGTTACAAAATATAAAATGCAGTACAATATATTAGGTTTACAGCTTTCTGAAAGACATAAAAATAGTAGGATAAAATTTAGATGAGTTCAAAGTATTAGAATATTTTATTTTACGCAACAATGTTACCTTATTAATATGAAGTAAATGGTAGTTAATATTTTGTAGCACCCTCTTTTACTTTCATAACAGCGTGCAATCGATCTTGTATCTATACATATCTGCTATTAAGAAACTAGACGAAAAAACTGAGTCTGGAAAAAATTTCATTCTCTACCATCTGTCTTATCTCATAAGTTTCTCTGTCCTATCAGTTAATATTTGTTTAATGTTTTGCAGCTGCTCTGATAGTGGCAGCACGCGTTGACTTGCTGTAAAAAAATTCAGTATGCATTTCATCTCAGATTTTAAAACATCAACAGCGCTGATTGAGAAAACGCGGTATATGGAGGATGGATTTTTGAAAAATTTGTTTTCCTCTGCATGTTAAAGAAAGTTTTCTTGATATGTTTTCTTGTATTTTCTAATTTTCCTGTTTTTTCGTATTTCCTATAGGATACATTATTTTATATTTAAAAATATATGTGCCTATAGATATTTTCTTAAATGTTGTTGCCTCACCAGTGGCCGAGAGATTCTGCCCTCAAAACTGGTAGACGGCAGGTGCTGGATTAGAACAGAACCCAATCGCGGCCGTCAGCCTAATCATTCGGAGCTTTCCGTGGTTTTCTTCGAACTTTGGATTTCCTTGCGTAAATGCGGGTTGGGTTCCCTTAGAAAGACCCCCCCCCCCAAGGAAGCCACCCCCTTAGGGCCCATATCCCATGTGTTGTCCGTTCGGGAGCATATTTAGCAATTGTTTACAAATTGTTTATTATATCCTGTTACAAAAATAACAGGATGTTGGAACTTGTTACCAGCGCTACTGTGGTATGATGTAACCTGTTAACCAAAAATAACCATATTTCCCATCTCTACTAGGGACCGAAACGTCCTGCTTCCTGCCGTATTGGCCTATTTTTTTCATAAAGTCAGAATATATGTCAAAAATGCTGTCAAAATGGTCATTTTGAGAGGAATTTCGCTTAAGTTGATTGTGATAAAATCAGCTCTTATAAAAAAGGGAAATTAAAAATTCTTCAAAAGCAGCCAATTTAAGTTGTTAAAATGGGTTTATCTCTTTTTTGTTGGTGAAATGAGCTCTTAACTTCGAAATCTGTGCATGTAGGCTGATCCGACAGGGATTTAATATTTACAATAGTTACATGGCAACTGACAGTTTTCATGAATTTTCTGTAACAACCAAAGTACAATAATTTATTCATAACATAAGCAGTAAATAATAAATAAAACAAGAAAGGGGGTAGGATTGTACTTTGTGCTTATATATGTTACAGGCCAAACCCGATTTTAGGCCAAACTAGACTGGCCTAGGCCAAACCGGTCTATCCTAACGCCCATCGGATAAACTAGTTTTTCCTAGGCCAAACCGGTTTATCCTAACGCCCATCGGATAGGATAGATCGGATGGCCTAGGCCAAACCGGTCTGTCCTAACGCCCATCGGATAAACTAGTTTTTCCTAGGCCAAACCGGTCTATCCTAACGCCCATCGGATAAACTAGTTTTTCCTAGGCCAAACCGGTTTATCCTAACGCCCATCGGATAAACTAGTTTTTCCTAGACCAAACTAGTTTGGCCTAACTCTTATAGGCTAAACTAGTTCAGACTGCTGTTTACTGACCTGAACTAATTTATCCTAGGACAATTCAATTTGGCATGATTTTATTGAATTCAATGACCGCCTCAACGCCAACATTCTTGTTTGTCTTAGACTGATCTAGTTTATCCTAGGCCACTGTAGTTTTACGTGTTTTTAGCTCACGGGCGTCAAAGCCAGAGAAATAATGGGATCACAGGTTCTGTATGTATGTACGCATGTATGTACGTATGTGCGTACGTATGTACGTAACCCGATAATTCTTGATAGAGATATCCGATTTGGTTCAAATTTTGGATGTAGGTTCATTCTGATAAGGTACTTTTCTGATTAATTTTAGGAATTCATTGGATAGGAATAAAGGGGGGAGAACGGGAGGCTAATACCTAACCTTTAATTTAGAGAAATGGATTTATCATGCAGAATTAACAGTTTTCATTTTAAATTTTAGATATAGGATCATTGTGACAAGGCGCCTCCGTACTTAGTTGTGGATATTTATTGTTTAAGTCTAAATTTTAGACTTAAATAATAAAAATCCACAACTTTAAATAAAAGGGCAATGTAGGTAACACAACATAATTTAGAGGCCTGGCGGCCCGGTCAGGTGGGACACTGGCCTGGAAAATCCGGCCCGTGCAAACCTCTGATAGTATTCTACAACCCTTCGAATAAAATACATTATATAAGGGTGATAACAAAACCAGTTTCCACAAGGTTAGCTCTGGAGCAGTAGTTGGGATCAACATTAAAAAGAATATTGCCCAATTAAAGTGATGGCTTTGCATTCACAGGCTGTTTACACTAATTGTGTATTACAGCCTTTTTTTAAAAGGAATAACACCCTCAAAAAAATAAAGTAAGTTGGATTACTTTTTCCTATTTCCCCCAATTATACTTAACCATTGACCTCCCAAAACTAATCACAGATACGCTTTATAAAATTAAACAATTATCCAAAATTTGAAGCAAATCAGATAATTCTGCTCAAAAAACTATTCATCTGATTTAAGGAGGGTAATCCCCCATTCCTCCCTTTATACTTAATCATTAAATCCTCAAAACAATTCAGGGATTCGCCTTAAAAAACAATAAACAAAATTTACGACAAATCGGATAATTTTGTATAAAAACCTATTTATCTGATTTAAGGAAGGCGATAAAACGTCCACTACCCCATTATACTTAAAGAAAAGAAAAGCTCAAATTAATTAAAGAAGCGCCTGATCAAATGAATTCATGCCCAAAATTTTAAGCAAATTGGATAATTCTGTATTATAACCAATTTATCTAATTTAAGGAAAGAAATAAATTGTAAGTTTCCCCCTTATATTTAACCGAAGAATCATCAAAATTAGTCAGTGAAGCGTTTCATTAGAATGAACAAATCCAAGATTTGCAGCAAATCGGTTAATTCTGCATGAACAACACATTTGCCAAAATTAGGCGGGATCCCTCCGTTATTCTCGTTATTTTTATTCAATTAACCCCCAAAACTAATTAGGGAAGCGCTTTAGCAGAATGAATTTATTTCTAAAATTTGAAGCAAATCAGTAAATTCTGCGGGAAAAAAGCATTTACATAAATTATGGGGCGTTACTCCTATTCCCCCCTCCCTTTATACTTAAACAATGAACACTCACAACTAATCATGGAATCCCCTCAAGAGAATGCTCCTATACCTAAAATTTTAATAAAATATGCTAATAACGCATGGAAACACATTTATTTGAATTAAGGGAAGGGTCGAATCAGCCTCTCGCCCCCCCCCCCCCCACACACACACACTTATTCTTCTCCAATGACCTCCAAAAGTAATCAAAAGAGCTCCTTATAAGAATAAACCTATATTGAAAGTTCGATGCAAATCGATTATTTCTATCAAGAATAATTGCGTTGTGTACTTACGTACATACATAGATACAGAACCTACGGGCACATTAGTTCTCAGGCTTTGGTAGCCTTATGAGTTAAAAACACGTCAAATTACATTATTTCTATCAAGAGTTATGTATGTATGTACGCACATACGTACGTACATACGTACATACATGCGTACATACATACATACAGAATCTGTGAGCCCATTATTTCTCTGGCTTTGACGTCCGTGTGCTAAAAACACGTAAAACTACATTGGCCTAGGATAAACTAGATCAGCCTAGGACAAACAAGAATGTTGGCGTTGAGGCGGTCATTGAATTCAATAAAATCACGCCAAATTGAATTGGCCTAGGATAAACTAGTTCAGACCAATAAACAGCAGTCTAAATTAGTTTATCCTATAAGAGTTAGGCCAAACTAGTTTGGCCTAGGAAAATCTAGTTTATCCTATGTGCCTTAGGATAGACTAGTTTGGCCTAGGAAAAACTAGTTTATCCGATGGGCGTTAGGATAAACCGGTTTGGCCTAGGAAAAACTAGTTTATCCGATGGGCGTTAGGATAGACCGGTTTGGCCTAGGAAAAACTAATTTATCCGATGGGCGTTAGGATAGACCGATTTGGCCTAGGCCAATCTAGTTTGGCCTAAAATCGGGTTTGGCCTGTAACATATATAACTAAATAAATAAACAACGTTAAAGAGCACAAATATGATAAAATAAAAGATGTTAAAAGCATACAGCCGTTTCGGGACTTCTAAAGTCCCATCATCAGTGCTAAAAAGTGTAAAACGTAAAAGAAAGTCACATCGTTCAATAAAATAAAATAAACCGTGCGTCTGAGCTCGCGATTAAGGCGAACTGACCATGAAACGTCGCAAACCAACAGTAAAAGTAAACTGGCACGCGCACCCAGAGGAGACCAATCATAAGTCACTTCCCATTGAACGAGTCTAAATCAAGGAGAAAAGGAGGGGTGAGGGGGAAGTGATATTACAGGAATGGAAACCAGACATCAGAAAATCTCGGAGTACTGGACGTGTCATTAACCAAATTACTAGAGTTTTTCCATATATGAAAAACTTCCCAAAAGTCTAAATCATAAACAGATGAACAATATTGTATTATTGAGGCTTCGGAAAATTTAAAATTGTGACTATTGGACCAGCAATGGTTAGCGATAGTAGAACGTTTTATTTCACAATTTTTAACGTTAGTACTGTGTTCTCCCACACGTTTTTTCAAGGTACGCTTCGTCTGACCGATGTACGTTTTATCGCATTCGCAAGAAATCTTATAAATACCCCAATGTGATAAATCATCTATTGGATCTTTGAGATTTGAGAATTGTATTTTATTGAAAGTAGTAAAGGTTATTTTAAAGTCAAATTTTGACAAAATTTTATAAATTTGATGACTGATTTTAGGAAAATAAGGAAGAATAATTAAATTAACATTGCGGTCTAAGTTGAAGTTCGGAGGAGTACGTTTTCTTAATTTATTATGAATGGAATCAACGATTTCGATCGGGAAACCCCGACCAATGGCAATGGATTTGATATGGTTTAATTCTGCTTTAAGTAAACTACCGGAGAAGCAAATATTTAAGGCCCAGTGTACGTAAGTGTTAAAGGCAGCTAATTTCTGATTAGGGAGGTGAAATGAAAGGCGACGGGGGGGGGGGCAAAGATACAGCGAATGGTTTACGATAGACAGTTGTGTGAAAAAAGTTATTTTCGCGGGAAACCAAAACATCCAAGAAAGGTAATTGATTGTTATTTTCAAATTCGTAGGTAAATTGAATATGGTCATCTATTGAGTTCATAACTGGAAGAATATTAGTAAGATCAAGTATATCAGAGTCCAGCAACGCAAAACAGTCATCTACGTAGCGGATATAAAATGGAAAAGTAAGTTTTTTAATAGTTTTAATTCGAAATAATGCATATAAAAGTCGCTAAGGATTGGACTGAGGGGAGAGCCCATGGATAAACCATCAGTCATTCGATAAAAGTTAACATTGAAAATAAATGTGTTTTGCGAGAGACAAATGCTAGTAAGATGAATCAGTTCATCAATTTCGAAGTTTGTGTAATGAAATTCCCGCAAACGCGATTCAAGACACTTTAGAGCACCTTGAACTGGAACGTTGGTAAATAAAGATTTACCATCAAAAGAAACCATTTTAATGTTTTGTGCGCTATTGAAATTACGAAGTTTATTGATAAACTCATAAGAGTTCTTGCAAGTATGAATATTGTTAGAGAGTAGAGAGAGAAAATAGAGGTAAAATATTTTGCTAATTTATAGGAAGCGGTGCCGATGTTAGAATCAATCGGTCTGAATGGAATGCCTTGTTTGTGTACTTTTGGGAGTGTATAAAATCTTCCACAATGTGAGACAAAAGGAATGATAGAAGATTTGGTATTATTGGAAATAAGGGGGGAGTTCTCAATAGTAGATTTAATAGCTTTCAGTTCTTTTTGAGAAGGATCAGAATTAATCTTTTTGTAAGGGCCTTTATCTATTAGTTCCTGGATTTTGGTAATGTAGTCAGATTTATTCATAACAACAATCTGTCCGCCTTTATTGGCTTGTTGTTATGAATAAATCTGACAACATTACTAAAACCCAGGAACTAATAGATGAAGGCCCTTACAAAAAGATTAATGCTGATCCTTCTCAAAAAGAACTGAAAGCTATTAAATCTACTATTGAGAACTCCCCCCTTATTTCCAATAATACCAAATCTTCTATCATTCCTTCTGTCTCACATTGTGCAAGATTTTATACACTCCCAAAAGTACACGAACAAGGCATTCCATTCAGATCGATTGTTTCTAACATCGGTACCGTTTCCTATAAATTAGGAAAATATCTTACCTCTATTTTCTCCCCTCTACTCTCTAACAATATTCATACTTGCAGGAACTCTTATGAGTTTGTCAATAAACTTCGTAATTTCAATAGCACACAAAACATTAAAATGGTTTCTTTTGATGTTAAATCTTTATTTACCAACGTTCCAGTTCAAGGTGCTGTAAAGTGTCTTGAATCGCGTTTGCGAGAATTTCTTACACAAACTTCGAAATTGATGAACTGATTCACCTTACTAGCATTTGTGTCTCGCAAAACACATTTATTTTCAATGGTAACTTTTATCGAATGACAGATGGTTTATCCATGGGCTCCCCCCTCAGTCCAATCCTTAGCGACTTTTATATGCATTATTTCAAATTAAAACTATTCAAAAAACTTACTTTTCCATTTTATATCCGCTACGTAGATGACTGTTTTGCGTTGCTGGACTCTGATATACTTGATCTTACTAATATTCTTCCAGTTATGAACTCAATAGATGACCATATTCAATTTACCTACGAATTTAAAAATAACAATCAAATACCTTTCTTGGATGTTTTGGTATCCCGCGAAAATAACTTTTTTCACACAACTGTCCATCGTAAACCATTCGCTGTATGTTTGCCCCCCCCCCCCATCGCCTTTCATTTCAACCCCCTAGTCAGAAATTAGCTGCCTTTAACACTTATGCACACCGGGCTTAAATATTTGCTCCTCCGATAGTTTACTTAAAGCAGAATTAAACCATATCAAATCCATTGCCATTGATCGGGGTTTCCCGATCGAAATCTTTGATTCCATTCATAACAAATTAAGAAAACGTACTCCTTCGAACTTCAACTCAGACCGCAATGTTAATTTAATTATTCTTCCTTATTTTCCTAAAATCAGTCATCAAATTTATAAAATTTTGTCAAAATTTGACTTTAAAATAACCTTTACTACTTTCAATAAAATACAATTCTCAAATCTCAAAGATCCAATAGATGATTTATCACATTGGGGTATTTATAAGATTTCTTGCGAATGCGATAAAATGTACATCGGTCAGACGAAGCGTACCTTGAAAAAACGTGTGGGAGAACACAGTACTAACGTTAAAAATTGTGAAATAAAACGTTCTACTATCAACAACCATTGCTGGTCCAATAGTCACAATTTTAAATTTTCCGAAGCCTCAATAATACAATATTGTTCATCTGTTTATGATTTAGACTTTTGGAAAGCTTTTCATATATGGAAAAACTCTAGTAATTTGGTTAATGACACGTCCCGTACTCCAAGATTTTCTGATGTCTGGTTTCCATTCCTGTAATATCACTTCCCCCTCCCCCCCTCCTTTTCTCCTTGATTTAGACTAGTCCAGTGGGAAGTGACTTATGATTGGTCCCATCTGGGTACGCGTGCCAGTTTACTTTTACTGTTGCTTTGCGACGTTTCATGGTCAGTTTGCCTTAGCGGCGACCTCAGATGCACGGTTTATTTTATTTTATTGAACGATGTGACTTTCTTTTACGTTTCACACATTTTAGCACTGATGATGGGACTTTAGAAGTCCCGAAACGTCTGTATGCTTTTAACATCTTTTACTTTATAATATTTGTGCTCTTTAACGTTGTTTATTTATTTAGTAATAAATAAAACAGTCACATCGTTTCCGATTTTCAATTTACTTTATATTTCAATCCACCCATCCCTGGGATTTAGAAAGTTCTTAACGAATAAAAAAAAAGATACATAAAACAACCTCATAAATTTTTATTAATTATTTGTATGTAGCGTATAAAATAAAAGTTAACCTTAGTATTACAAATTCTAGTCCCTCTGCTCCTAAAACAGAAGATTTTTAAGATTACATTCGGAAACATTATCAAATCTATATTAATAAAAGAACAAAACGCTCTGTCTGCGTGTGTGTGTGTCTGCGATGGCTAGCAAAATCTACAGCATGTACGAGGCTCAAAATTTTTTTTGAGAGTAGCCCTAAATCTCTCCTGATGCACCTGAGCTTCAGAATTTCTAAATTCCAATTATTAACTGAGTAATTAATTAAATTCCAAAGATCACTCTTATAAAAAATCGCCTTTTTTCTTCTTTTTTTCCCTTCATTTAGTTATGGTTGGTTGGTTGCATAAAATTTTCGCATAAATAATTAAAAGAAGCTGGAACAGACCTTTAAAATTCATAGACTGGCAAACTGTCAGTTTAAATGATGATTTTTTATCACAGCGGTTGAAAACCATGGAGGAAAAAGATAGGTGGTGATGAAGTAACCGAAAAAAGGGTTGGAATATTAAACCATTTATCGCTCAAATTTTAATGACCCAAACAAAAGCATGTTGAAGGGATTTTGTATTAATAAGACGAATTGAAAGAAATGAATTACAGCTGAAGCATATTTTACGAATAAATAGTAATTTTTTTAAATGGTCTTCTTCCTATTATACTATTTATTTTAAAAAAATTTTTGCTTTTAAAATAATTAAAATTTATAAATTCGAAATAATTAAATGTCAAAATAAAATAAAATAAAATATTGAAAACATTTGATTTGAACTAAAAATTGTATTACTAAAATTTTTCTTTTTTTTCAGAACTTTTTAATACTTTATAATGTACATGAAAAATGTTTATGATTTAACAACATATTAATAATTCTATGTCAATATATAAAATATATTTATAAAAACATTCTTTTAAAATCATGCGCGAAAACTTAAATAACAAATATTAGTCTAAAATCTAGATTTCAGAGTGCAGATGATTTTAAGACATTAACGAAAGAATGTTAACTTTTCAAGTAAAATCTTAAATGATGCTTCTATATTGATATTTCAAAGTCATATGATAAAAATAATCACATAATTCTTTCCTATGATTGATATATTTGTATCTTTTATGCATTCCGATCATGTATTACAGTGAATAATGGTGCAAAACGTTATTTTTAACCCCTTGAGCTCTGCTGGTAGAATTTTCTACCACATAATTTTAATTCTGAAATGTTACAATGGCACCAGAAAATTTGACCAAATTTACTTCAAAAAGGTTTAATGCTTTTTTTTCTTTCGTGTTTATCGTTAACCGTTCTTTTTCTTTGCAAAATACTGGTGCCAATGTGACATTTGGAATTTTGAAGACATTTACACCCCAGAGCTCAAAGGGTTAAATGAAATTTTAGTCATCTATTCAATAACAGTTTAAAAGTTAAAAAACAAAGAAATACGGGTTTAAACCAGTTTGAATTGATCGGCGTGTCAAAGCACATGGTTTTGTTGGTGCTTATTTAGACTTAATGTAGCGGATTTTAGGGTTACATTTTTGGCGTCAGCCCAGGATATTATACTTCCACTCAATTTCTTTTTACTGTGTGGTTGTACGCAGATCTTTGGCATTTCGAACATTAGAATGAATGAGTCATTAGCTGTGTTGCAGTAAAAAAAATCACACAACACTTTTCTAGGAGTTTATTTTTTTATCATTGATAAAATTTAAATGAACTCTATTCAATTTAAAATTAAATTATGGCTTTAATTTGGTTTTAAAACAAAAATAAAATATAGCTGTTTGGCGTACAATTGTTCGAATCCGCAAACGATTCATACACCATAATAAATTATCAAATAGCAAAGTAAATTATTTATCAGAAATAGCCATAAAAAGAATAATAGCAAAACTGATTATAACCTTAATGTTTAGACTAATTAACACATAACCCAATTCCAACCAAAAAAAAAAAAAACAGACCACATTTCGATCCGTGATAGACAAAATTTCCGTGAGTATAAACCCGACCCGAACTTAAAAATTCTGTTTGAAAAAAACTATGGATTTGATAACTGACCCGAACCAAATCTCAATCCCATAAAAATGTTCAAATGAAACATAACCCGATCTAAACAAGGCAAAATAATTTTAGTGGGCATGAAACCTGACCCGAACCTAAATATTGTCTTAAAAAAAAACTCGAAATGTGACCCGAACAAAATCTGAAACCGATAAAAATATTCCAGAGAACTATAACCCGATCCCAGCAAGACAAAATACTTTCCGTGGTGATAAATTCGACTCAAACCTAAAAAATTCCATTTGAAAAATTTTGAAATTTGACCCAAACCACATCTAAATCCGACCAAAATATTCGAAAGAACCATAACCGGATTAGAGTAAGACTAAATAATTTCCGTGAACATGAACCCGATACGAACCTAAAACTTCCATTCGAAAAAATACCTGAAATTTGAACCGAACCAAATCTGAATCTGACAAAACTATTTCAAAGAACCGCAACCGGATCCGAACAAGACAAAATATATATATGGACATGAACCCAATCCGAACCCAGAAAATTGCTTTGAAAAAAATCGCAAAATCTGAACTGAACTAAATCTGAACTTGGCAAAAATATTCCAACGAAGCACCTCCTTATTCGAACAAGACAGAATAATTTTCGTGAACACGCAAGAAGACCCGAACCCAAAAATTCCATTTGAAAAAAAAAAACCCGAAATCTGAATTGAACCAAATCTGAACCCGATAAAAGTATTCCAAAGAACTATAACCCGATCCGAGCAAGATGAAATAATTTCCATGGATATAAACCCGACTCGAACCTAAAAAATCCGATTTGAAAAAACCTGAAATTTGACTCAAACCACATCTGAATCCGATCAAAATATTAGAAAGAATCATAACCGGACTCGAGTATGATAAAATAATTTCCGTGGACATGAACGAGATTCGAACCTAAAAATTATATTTGAAAAAGTACCTGAAATTTGAATCGAACCAAATCTGAACATGACAAAGATATTCCAAAGAACCGTAACAGGATCCGAATAAGACAAAATTTCCATGCACATGAGCCGAATCTGAACCTAAAAAATTTCTTTGAAAAAATCTCGAAATCTGAAATGAACTTGATAAAAATATTCCAGTGAAGCATGTATTTATTCGAACAAGGCAGAATAATGTCCGTGAACACGCAAGAAAACCCGAATCCAAAAATTCATAGGCGTAGCCAACCTTTTGAACGGGGGGGTGCCCAAATTTTTTAACCTGAACATGTTGGGTACAAACAACATCTTATGTAATACAACCTAATAAAACGGAACCCCATAAAACTTATCAAATTTCCGTTTTAGACAGGTTTTTTGCGGAAGATATAATTGTGTGGAACTTCTTTTAAAAAGGACCCAAACGCAATTTTTCATTGCGTGAAGAAGGATGAGAAGTTGCTTAAAACTTAATCTAATAGACAGGGGCGTGCGAAGAAAAAACTGCGTCCGGGGCAAAGTTACAATTTGGCGCCCCCTGCACCCAACTTTTTCTTGTAACAGGCCAAAAATGACGTTGGTAGTATAAATTTGGCGCCCCCTAAAATTCCACGCCAGGGCAGCTGCCCCCTACGCTCCCCCTTTCGCACGACGCTGCTAATGGATAAGAAAAAGATATATAAACATAGATAAAACATGATAAATATAAAATAAAGATATCCGTAAACATAAATCTGTAATTATCACAAGTTTTCATTTCAAACAGCAATGAAATACTAAAATAAATAAGCACGACTTTAGTTCCCCACGTCATTTTGATCAAAATAGCATTAAAATAACTTGTAGTATGCAATTTAAAGTGAAAAATAGCTCTTATATTTTCTACTCATGAATAAATAAATTTTCCCCGTTAAAAAAAAAAAAAAAAAAAAAAAAAAAAAAAAAAAAAAAAATGAGCCCGTACGAATGGCAAAATATGATCCCAAAAAACGAAATTTAGCAAACCAACAAACCAACCTCCATATTAATTTGAATTTTGCGTAGCATCATTTCTTATTTTCAGAGGAAGCACAGATTTGTACTAGAGATGAGTTCGGGCTCGATTTTTGAAACCGCGCCCGAAAGATTTTTAGTACATTGGAGTCCAAGGCCGATACAAAAAGTATACAAAAATAAATAAATAAATAAATAAAAAATTTAATGATATTTAAAAATTGTTTCAAATGTGATATCCCATTTAAAAAAAATTCTTTTAAAATTTACTATTAAATGAAAATTTTAATTCAAGCTTATGAAAAGAGCAATTTGGTATCAAATAAAAATATCTTTCATACCTAAAATGATTCCCATATTTCTTGTTCTTTAAGAAAAAAATTTGATGGACTTATTAAAGAAGTGTAATGAATAAATGGATAGTGTTTATAGAAATTACTATTTGTATGCTGAAGAATCAAAAAACGTTTTCAATTTCCTATAAAAAGAGCGCATCTTCAGGGGTGTAGTCGTAAAAAAACCACAGGTTACACGATCGACGCAGAGGGTATATGCTCAAGGCACAGAGTATACTCTAGAGAGTACATCCTATGGGTTTCATGAGAAACTGAGGGTTATACGGTGTTCCTTAAAAAAATCCAGAAGGTATACGGCGTATACCCCAGTATACCCTCCACTACATCCCTATACATTTATCTATAATCAATTCATTTCTCTTAACAATTCCCCATGACTGACGAGAACCTTAAAATCAACGCGAATTAAAACATTGATACAGTTATCTTAAAGTTCCGTTGTTTCTATGGGGAAAGAAGAAACATTAATCGAATGTTTTCAATCGGAATATCATGTAAAATATGTTTACTTACGAAGGGAAATCCTCAGCATAAGCAAAATTTATGATGACAAACAGAAAAAAAAATCACAATGCTGTTATCATATGAAGAACGATTATGATTCGTGCACAATCAAATAATTTGCAAACCTCAAGCATCTAGTCTGCATCAAAAACGAAGGAATCATTCTCCAGCAAAATAAATAAATAAACGATCGAATTAAATAATATCCTCTGCCTCAAACGAAAATCCAACCAGAAGCTAATTTATTATTTATGAATATTTTGATAGGCGCCTTATCAATTAATCGTCAACGGAAATGCAGTAGACATAAATCTCCATACATCACAAATTTTCTTTTGAAGCAACAATCAACTATTGAAATAAAAAAACTATTTTTATTTTTCTTTCGTTTGATCAAGATAACACTGAAAAAGAATAAATAATTTTAAAAGGAAAATAGTAGTTCTTTCAATCTCTTCTACACATAAATGTTTTTTAATTCTCAGAAAGAATGAGCCCGAGCCCTCCCCCCTCCCCCCCGAGCCCGAACACTAAAATGAAAATAGAGCCCGAGCCCCCCCCCCCCCCAGGGCCCGAACACTAAAATGAAAATAGAGCCCACGCCCGCTTCGTACCCGGGTTTGGGCTCGGGCTTTCGTGCTGGGGCTGAGCCTGTCTAATCTCTAATTTGTACAACCTTCCACCCCCTCCGTTCTCCAGGCTAATCACATGGTGGAATTATCGTTTCACATCTGTATTTCCTTTCAATTTTTTTTTTTTTTTTTTTTTTTTTGCTCCTATCTAGACTTTAGATAACAAAAGCAAAGATATAAATAGTAGTTTCTATCCTTGTCGAGAATTTACTCTAATTTTCTATGGAAATATGTATGCAATAGAAAGGTGTTAAAAAAATTCCATAAAGAAACGACACCAAATTGGGATTATAAAACCAACTTTTTTGATTTACTGTGATTAATACAGATTCTAGTAAATATTGTAGTTTTAAAAAAGATGAATAAAATAATTTTCTTAAAAAGAAAAAAAGAAAGAATCAAGGTCTCTTCTTTTATCACATTTCAAAACATAGACTGTTAGTTTTGATTAACTAATTGAACTAACTTTGCTTAAATTTTTCTTCTTTTTTCTTTTATAAATTTTGATTTTTTAAAATAATCAATCTTGGATCTGCGCGAGCGGGGGGGGTGCCCGGGCACCCAGGGCACCCCCCCTGGCTACGCGCATGAAATTACATTTGAAGAAAAAGCCGAAATCTAAATTAAACCAAATCTGAACTTGACAAAAGTATTCCAGTGAAGCATGTCTTTATTCGAATTAGACAGAATAATTTTCGTGGGCACGCAGGAAGACCTGAACCCAAAAATTCCATTTGAAGAAAACGCAGGAATCTGAATTGAACCAAATCTGTTCCCGACAAAATTATTTCACAGAAACATAACTGGATCCGAGCATGGCAAAATAATTTCCATGGACATGAATCCGACCCGAACATTTAAATCGAATTTCAAAAAATACCTGAAACCTGAATCGAACCAAATCTGAACCCGACGAAAATATTCTAATGAATCATAACCAAATCCGAACAAGACAAAATAGTTTCCATGGACATGAACTCCATGAATGGTTAGGTAGCATTTGGGTTGCGATTAGGCTGTAATTACATTACGGTAAGTCTTTGATTTTATTTAATTTCACGTTAGGTTACAGTTAGATCACGGTTAATTTAAAGTTAGGTTAAAGTTAAATTGCATTTATGTGATGGTTAGAATAAGAATAGGTTACAATAAAGTGACGGCTAGGTTACATTTATGTTATATTTAAGTTACGGTAGGGTACTGTTAAGTCGCAGTTAGGTTACAGACAGATTATGGTTACGGTACAAAAGTTTACGGTTAGGAATTTGTCCACAGAGTCAACATTACGCATGCTTTGATTAAAAATATACACTTTTGTTAAATGGCTCTGAAAATATAATACTATATAACAATCTTTTATCATCGCGTATCGATTTCATTCACGGTATAGTCGGATTTAAGAGTGATATAATTAGTTTGAAATTCAAAATAACTCACTTGTGATTTCTATGGGAAAAAAAATAATTAGTTACATGATTTAACAGCGATTTTTACGGGTAAATATCAACACTTTAACACGAAACTAACGCAATCGTTGGATACATGTTCTCTCTCGTGTTTCTCACTGCTCATTTTAAGTATTTTTAGAGCTTAATATTAGTTGTTGTTTTTAAAACCGATTTTTCACGAAGTCAGCTGCGACGTATTTCAGACAATGCATTTCTGCATGCTTCCAGTTAATGATAAAATCATACAAATTTCAAATTCGTTTAATATTGTTAATACGGACCCGGGCAACGCCGGGCGGGACAGCTAGTATATATATATTTTTTTAATATATTCTGGGATTTCATATTTACGCAATAAAAAATGTTCTTTAACATAATTTTCAACGTTGAAATAAGCAATTATTTCCACTTTATATTGTTTCTACGTCATATTATTGTTGAAAATAATAAAAAGAAAAAAAATCGCATTACTTTCATATTTATAATGGTTACATGACAACTGACTATATTTATGAATTTACTGTGACAGCCAAAATACAATAATTTATTCATAACATAAGCAGTAATTAATGAATAAAACAGTAACATCGTTTCCGATTTTCCATTTATTTTATACTCCAATCTACTCATCCCTGGAAATTAAAAAGTTCTTAATGAATAAAAAAAAAGATACATAAAACAACCTCATAAATTTTTATTAATTATTTGTATGCAGCGCATAAAATAAAAGCTAACCGCTGCTCAACGATCGCCAAGTCCCTCTGGTACCAAAACAAAAACCCTTTACGAGCCGTAAGTAGGCAATCAATTTTCTAACACTGTCTCCCATCGTAATAAAATATCTCCGAGCATTGCCCTTATGACTTGTCGGCATACTGCCAAACCCTAAAGTGATCGGAACTGTCCATTACTCTAACGAGAAGGGACTATGTCCATTCCCTCAACTTGAAAGTCATCTCTTGTATATATATATATATAAAAAAATGACAAATGAAGTGAAACTCGATAAAAACTGTAAATAATATTTACCAGTCGAAGGCGCAGGTGTTAATTTATACCCTCTTCGTGGTGGGTTTATCAGCTTGTAGTGGAAATTCAAAGTAAAGGGGAGGTCATTTTTTAAGAGATGTCTGTGTTGTTATTAATGTGTCAGATCGGTTGAGACATGATAGATGAAACTGACTTGAAATGAAGTAGCCGAGAGAAAAAAAAATTATTGCAGTCGAGTCGCGATCTTTCATAGATGGAAATGAAGAAAGACAAAGTGGTCTTTGATGGTTTTAGCTGCCATAAAAGAAAATGACATATTTATTTTACTATTTTTTAAAAGTGACATTTTTGAGCAAAACTGCTCTAGCTTTCATTAGACTTATGATAAATATTCTTTTTAATTTCTTAAATTTTCCAGTAAGAATTTTTGTTTTATTTTTCCATCTAGATAAATCGTTTGTTTTCTCAAAAACTTACAAATATTTAAAATAATGTAAAAGAAAAATGAACTATCCATTATTTTAGCAAAAAGACAATCGCTACATTTTACTTTTCTCAAAAAGTTAATACTTGTGTACAATCGTGGAAAAAAAATATGTATATAACCCCCCCCCCCTACTAACACTGTAACTAAATATAATAGAAAAAGGTTATTGGAACCAAACGATTTGAACTAAAGTCATCTTTTAATTACGTATATAGCATTTACATATAGGGGATCATTTACAAATCAAAAGCACACAAATTATTTATAAGAATTAATTTTATACGCTTCACTAAGCTGGTCAGGATCTAGCGACCTATTGTGCACCTCTCATAATAAGATGAGCGATTTAGAGAAATGTATAAAATTCTCGTTAAAATAGTGAAAAACTGTAATTAAATTCATTAAATTTATAGAATACTGGCAGCTGATGAAAGTTCGTATTACTTTTGAAGACGAAAATTCAGTCAACTTAAATTATATTTAATATAGCAAATCAATGGACCAATGGAATCAATTTATACCCTCTTCCTGTAGGTTTATCAGTTTGTAGAGGGAGTTCAAAGTAAAGGAGGGATAATTTTTTACGAGATTTCTGTGTTGTTATTAATGTGTCAGACCGGTTGAGACATGATAGATGAAACTGACTTGAAATGAAGTAGCCGAGAAAAAAAAAATTATTGCAGTCGAGTCGTGATCTTTCATAGATGAAAATGAAGAAAGACAAAGTGGTCTTTGATGGTGTTTGCTAACATGAAAGAGAACATTTTTATTTTGCAGATCTTTAAAACTAACATTTTTGAGGAAATTGCCCTATCGTTCTTTCGACATGTGATATATATATATACACTATATTGCCATTGATTATGGGACACTTGCGATTTTAGACATTTTACTAAATATCTAGAAAAATACATGAGGAATCATCTCGAAACTCTTAGTGTATAAATATAATAGTATACGTCATACATCTCCGTGAAGATTTTTTATTGAAACTCCATAGGGGACCGTCAACAAATTAAAAAAGAATGAATATCTTTTGAATAACCCTGTCAAAACTAATGTAGCAAAAGCGCTCAAACTCTAGATTATGATTGAATGCCTTATTGTAATACACTGTGTTCATTTTTATGCAAATAGCATGCATACTCGCAGAGTAATTAAGGTTTTTATAAAAATGGTCCCAAATTTTTCCAAGTTTTTTCCTTATAATTTTCAGATTTCTTAATATAAAATAATATTTTTTTTCAGAAAATATGACAAACAACATTGCACACAGTACCCTGTAATCAGAATTAAAAAATAATAAAAATTGTATGAAAAATGAGTAGGTTTACTAAATAATTTTTTACTGCGCATGCGTCAAAGATATCAAAAATTCATTTGCATATTATGTTAGCTAAATGTATAGAGCAACTTTTGTAAAAGTCACAAAATTATGGCTTGAAAATTCAGAAAGTAATCGTCTATAGAAAAAGGACAAAATCCGTTGTTTCCAAAATGAAGCAAAAAAAATGAGGGATTTTATCCAAAAGTAGTCGTAACATCCCGTATTGTGTATTCTACATATTGACACTAATCAATGAATATATGGATACAACCCCTCTTGTTTTTGCTTCATTTTGAGAATAACGGATTTTCAACTTATTCAATTGACGATTATTTTCAGAATTTTCAAGTTATGATTTTGTGACTTTCACAAAAGTTGCTCTATACATTTAGCTAACATAATATGTAAATGAAATTTTGATATCGTTGACGCATGCGCAGTAAAAAATTATTTAGTAAACCAACTTATTTTGTATACAATTTTCATTATTTTTTAATTCTGATTACAGGGTACTGTGTGCAATGTTGTTTGTCATATTTTCTGAAAAAAATGTTATTTTATATTAAGAATTCTGAAAATTATAAGGAAAAAACTTAGAAAAATTTGGGACCATTTTTATAAAAACCTTAATTACTCTGCGAGTATGCATGCTATTTGCATAAAAATGAACACAGTGTATTACAATAAGGCATTCAATCATAATCTAGAGTTTGAGCGCTTTTCCTACATTAGTTTTGACAGGGTTATTCAAAAGATATTCATTCTTTTTTAATTTGTTGACGGTCCCCTATGGAGTTTCGGTAAAAAATCTTCACGGAGATGTATGACGTATACTATTATATTTATACACTAAGAGTTTCGAGATTATTCCTCATGTATTTTTCTAGATATTTAGTAAAATGTCTAAAATCGCAAGTGTCCAATAATCAATGGCAATATAGTGTATATATACAGGGTGTTTCGCTACCAAACCGACAAACTTTGAGGGGTGATAGTAGACATGAAGACAAACATTATTAAATAGGAAACCATGGGGCGCAAACGTCTTCTTTAGGAGCTAGGAGCCATTAAAGTTTAAGGTCCAAAAATTCAAACGATGATAAAAAACGGGAAAAGGGTCGATTCGCTTGCGATTTTCACTAAAATCATTCTTTATAACACGATTGAAAAAAAAAACAAATCATAAAGGTTACATTCAAAAACTGTCGATAGAGGGCGCTTTAGACTTTAGAGTAACAAACAACTACTTTTTACCGTTATTTTGAGCATGGTGGTGAAATTATTTTAAAGTTTAGAGTTTAACTTAAATTTTAATCCCAAAATCGGAAACATTGGGATCGGGTAACTGCCGAAAATTTAACTGTGAACAGAGGGGCGGATTTTAAACATTCATGAACATTATACAAACTGATCGATTTCGTTGCGGTTTGAATGTAGTTCATTCCCTTGGTACTTATTTTATTCCAAATGATTTACAGTTCTTGTGTATCCATTTTTTGATAGAGGGCGCTTCCGACAATTCTCCGAAATTTCAATGGCATTACTCCTGTGTGTTTTATTACCAGACCAACATACTTCCAAGAAGTGTTAGGGATGCAAAGCGACTCGAAATCACATAGGAATGTAACATTGAAAATGCCTTTTTAGCGCGCTGTGGTTAAAAGAAGCAGAGAAAAAAGCAACAGAAACAGGTAGTGAAACAGCAACACGTTAATGTGGCAGAAAGCAATTTAGTTAAAGGTTTTACTACAAAAGGTATCCGAAATTACGATCAGAAGTAGTAGAGCATGCTTGACAGGAGCGTCGCATGCAATTCTTTACGCTTTGAAAGATTCCTAGCATCTCGGATAGCTTTCTGGCAGCTACAGAAATTCGAGCTGACAGGTCTTCCACTGATGGTACAGGAGTCTCATACATTCAATTTTTCATTTGATCCCAGCAGAAGAAGTCCATACAGATTCAGATTTAGATTGAGCCAGGTGGTGGTGGTGGCGGAGGGCTACCAATTGGTTTGAGCTCAACTAGCCCCACCCAGCAATGTTTATTTTAAAAAATACAGAACAAATATACAGTAACAAAATAAAGGCAGGTAACAAAAAGTAATGATATAATGAAGTAGGTGCGACTATCTGGCAGGCCAACGAACCGGCCACCACTACCTATACACCGCTGTCCACATGTTACTTTGAGGTGTCTCCGAACATCATTGGTAAAATGTGGAGGAGCCCCACCGTGTTATAGAGTGTCGCAACGAAAGAGGAACATGTGCTTTTACAAGAAGTTCTGACAGAACGTGTTGTAGAAATATCAAGTGGCTTTTTTCTCTTCTTCTTTTAACCCTAACTCGTAAAAAAGATATTTTTGACATTACATTATATTATGATTCTGAGTCGCCATTGCATCCCTAACACTTCCTGGAAGTATGTTGGTCTGGTAGTAAAACACCCAGGAGTAATGCCATTGAATTTTCGGAGATGTGTCGGAAGCGCCCTCTAACAAAAAATGGGGACACCAATGCTGTATGTCATTTTGAATAAAATAATTACCATGGGAATGACCTACACGCAAACCGCAATAAAATCGATTAGTTTGTAAAATGTTTATGAGCGTTCAAAATCCCCTCCTCTATTCACAGTTCAATTTTCGCTAGTTACCCGATAACAATGTTTCCGATTTTGGGCTTAAAATTTAAGTTAAAGTCTAAACTTTAGAATAATTTCAACCCCGTGCACAAAATAAGGGTAAAAAGTAGTTGTTTGTTACTCTAAAGTCTAAAGCGCCCTCTATCGACAATTTTTGAACGTAACCATTAAAAATTTTTTACAAACAAAACGTGATATAAAGAATGATTTTAGCGAAAACCGCAAACGAATCCACCCTTTTTTCCGTTTTTTATAATCGTTTGAAGTTTTGGACCTTAAACTTTAATGGCCCCTGGCTCCTACGGAAGACGTTTGCACTCCATGGTTTCCTATTTAATAATGTCTGTCTTCATGTCTACTATCACCCCTCAAAGTTTGTCGGTCTGGAAGCGAAACACCCTGTATATATATATATATATATATATATATATATATATATATATATATAAATTTATAAAATTCTGTAAAAAATTTCCAGTAAGAATTTTTTTTTCTAGATAAATCATTTGTTTTCACAAAAATTCACAAACATTTAAAATTATATTTACCAGTCGAAGGCGCAGGTGTTAATTTATACCCTCTTCGTGGTGGGTTTATCAGCCTGTAGTGGGAATTCAAAGTAAAGGGGAGGTCATTTTTTACGAGATTTCTTTGTTGTTATTAATGTGTCATATCGGTTGAGACATGATGGATGAAACCGACTTGAAATGAAGTAGCCGAGAGAAAAAATTATTGCAGCCGAGTCGTGATCTTTCATAGATGAAAATGGAGAAAGACAAAGTAGTCTTTGATGATGTTTGCTGACATAGAAGAACACAACATATTTACTTCTTTTTAAAACTGACATTTTTGAAAAAAATGCGCTAGCATTGTTTAGGCACATGATTTTTTTTAAATAAAACTCTTTAAAATTTTCCGGTAAGAATTTTTTGCTTTCCTTTCGATCTAGGTAAATTGTTTGTATTCGCAAAAACTCACAAATGTTTAAAATAATATAACAGAAAAGTGAACTATCCATTATTCTAGCCAGTGGCATAGCTAGTGCGGAGGGGCCGGTCCACCCCTGGTATCACACTTTAAGGAATGACACCCAATCTCTATTTGCAAGTATATATATAATCTTATAAGATTTTGCAAGAAAAATCTGAAAAAAATGAAATTTCTAGCACACGACGCAATAGAGTTAATTTTCTTTTTATTGAGAATGTGAAATTTTATGCAGAATGATGTGTCTATAGAAGATATACACCTGTGTACAAAAAACCAACCTATCCAACGATTGGGTAACAAATGCAAAATTAAAAAAAAAAAAAAGAATTTTCTTCTACATTTAGACACCACATTTACTTATGCGGACTATATGTTGAGTAATAAGTCACATCATATTTTTTTTAAATCCAGGAAGACGAAAGGTAAATAAGGAATGGCATGGTCCTTTGTTAAAACAACGCAAAAACGTGATTGAAAAAAAATAACGGATCGGCGGGGGGTTGTTGAAGTTAATATTCACAAGTTTTTATTAATATAAATACAGATTTATTTATATATGCTTAAAGAACGGAAACGGCGCAATACATGAAATGAATTAATGTTAAATTTACTAAAATAACTTTGATAAATGTCAGTGTAAATTAAATATCCCTCGTTTCTTACTTCGTGAATATAAATCAGTTTATGTATGGTTAAAAATAAATTATTTAAAATAAGAAAAATATATTCTTCAGAGTATTTTTATCAAAGCTCAATTTTAAATGTCATTCGCACACAAAAAGAGAAAAAAGAAACTCATTTAATTTGAATTTATGTCAGATATAAAGTAAAAAAAGAAAAAAAGAAATACGTATGAAATGTATATAAGAACTTGTAACATGAAAAAAACCTTTCCATGCACGGCACATTTGATAAACTACAGAATAAACATTAGAAGTTATTTCGTTCTAGAATAAAAATACGTTAAAATACACTAAAAAAAATCATTTTTTTTTTTCTTTTTCACAGGTATATAATTGAAAAGAAAGTGGAAATTGCCTCCGGTATTTATTTTGAGTTCAATGAAGTGCAATAAAATTCTCTTTCATTTTAACAGATTTAAGTGCATTATTGACTTTTTGATAGAATCTGGCACGTAAGACGACCCTAGGGGTAAAAAAGATAAATCATTTATTTGTTACGCTGTTATTATTATTTTTCAAAGAGCAACAATTTGAAATGAGAAAAAAAAATGTTCTCTGTTTTTGAAGACAGATTATATAAAAACTATGCTTTTATTGAAGAAAATGGTTTCGCATTTTTTAAGGCAAAATTTAAAATAAGGAAAAATAAATTATATCGATTGCAGTGGAAAAAAAAAATTCTCTCCTATTTTCTTTGTTATTTTCTTTATGGGAAAAAATACATATGCGCAAACAAACACCAGCCTTACATATGAAAATGAAGTAAATATGCAGAGATATTTATCAATAATAATGTATTTATATGACTGATCTTTTAAAAAAGTGATTGTTTAATAAAAGCCCTTACATTATTTTAAAGTAAAACCAAAAGATTTCAAATAAATCCATTTTTTTTTTCTTTAAGAAGTCTCAATAATCTAATCACAGCAAAGACAGAACTATGATTGAGTTAACACGCATTGTTTTAAGAAGTAGAGATAAAGGTAAAATGTTCACAATCGCTAAAAATTAAAAGTTATCTATGGTTTTTTTTTTCTTTTTTTATGTAAAACAGCCTATGGCCCAGTTACCTCGCTGATCCAGTTACCCTAGTTTACCTTAATATAAAAATGCATTGAAGAAAACTTCCAAAATATCCTTTACTTTTTACAAAATTATCAATTTTTCATAGACATATATCAATAATTCAAATATATATTAAAAAAATTGAAAAATTTAGAAGGATCCACCTAAAATCGAGATTGAAATATTTTTGTCTATTTCCACATATTTTAAATATAGGAATAAACAATAATTTTCTACCTTTAAAAAGATAATAAATACACGTGCGGCTTTTATTAACTTAATTACAGATTTATTTATACAATGCTTGAAAACGGTAACTGTGAAATACTTAAAATGAATTAATGTTAAGTTTTTACTAAGATAGATTTGATAAATGTCACTGTAAATTAAATTTCCCTTTTTTCCTACGTCTTGAACATAAATCAGTTCATACATAAGAAAATAATAATAAATAAAAATTAAAAATATTCTTCAAAGTATTTTTATCGGAGTTCAATTTTAAAAGTCATTCGTACACAAAAAGAAATTTAAAAAAAATCATTTAATCTGAATTTATGTCAGATATAAAGTAGGAAAAAAGCAGTACGTATGAAATGTATATATAAAGTTGTAACATGAAAAAAACCTTTCCATACGTGATGCATTTGATAAGCTACACAGACAAACATTATAATCTATTTCGTTCTAGAATAAAAAATATGTTGAAATGCACATTTAAAAAAATCATTTTTTTTCACAGGTATATAATTGAAAAGAAAGTGAAAATTGCCTCCGGTATTTACTTCGAATTCAATGAAGTGCAATAAAATTCTCTTTCATTTTAACAGATTTAAGTGCGTTATTGACTTTTGATAGAATCTGGCACATAAGGCGACCTTAGAGGTAAACAAAGATAAACCATTTATTTGCTACGCTGTTATTATATATATACATACATATATATGTATATATATATATATATATAGATAGATAGATAGATAGATAGATAGATGTTGATTTGTAGTATTATCTAATGGTTATATATGTATATATATATTCATTTTAAAGAGCAACAATTTAAAATGAGAAAAGAAAATCTTCTCTGTTTTGAGGAAGATAATTTGAAGACTATAATTTATTAAAGAAAATCTTTGCTCATTTTTAGGGGAAAATTTAAAATAAGGAAAATTAAATTATATTGATCGCAGTGGAAAAATTATTGTTAAATATGTAACTAGTTTTTTGAAAATCTTAAGAATTTTTTCTCTTGTCTCTGAGTTTCTTTTAATTGGTATAATTCATTCAACTAATATATACTTTTGTTCTCTCTGTATGTATTTTAATTTTATAAAAGTACATGAAATTTAAAATTAAAATCATAGAAACTATCGTATAAATATCATATCGTTTTTATTAACATATATACAGATTTATTTAAATTTGCTTGAAGATCGGAAACGGTGTACAACTTGAAATGAATTAATATTAATTTTTACTAAAAAAGATTTGATAGATGTCAATGTCGATTAAATTTCCGTTTTTTTCTTACTTCTTCAACATAAATCAGCTTATGTAAGAATAAAAAAAAATAATGTTCCCCAAAGTATTTTTATTTGAATTCAATTTTAAAAAAGACATTCGCAAACAAAAAGAAACTCATTTAATCTGAATCTATGTCAGAAGTAGAAAAAAAAAACAGTACGTATGAAATGTATAGATGAAGTTGTAACATGAAAATTCCTTTCTATGCGCGGCACATTTGATAAACTACAGAATAAACATTAGAAGTCATTTCATTCTAGAATAAAAATATGTTGCAATACACTAAAAAAAGAAGAAAAAAAATCTTTTTTTTTTCCACAGACATATAATTGAAAAGAAAGTGAAAATTGCCTCCGGTATTTATTTCGAGTTCAATGAAATGTAATAAAATTCTGTTTCTTTTTAACAGATTTTAAGTGTTTATTGACTTTTTGATAGAATCTGGCCCATAAGACGACCTTAAAGGTAAAAAAGATAAATCATTTATTCGTTTCGCTGTTATTGTTATTTTTTTTTCAAAGAGCAATAATTTAAAATGAGAAAAGAAAATGTTCTCTGTTCTTCACGACAGACAGTATGAAAACTATATTAAAGAAAATGTATGCTCATTTTTTAGGGCGAAATTTAAAATAAGGAAAATTAAATTGTATCAATTGCAGTGGAAGAAAAACTTCTCTCCTATTTTGTTGGTTATTTTCTTTATCGGGAAATCATATGGATATAGAAAATTAAGATCATTGTTAAACATGTAACTAATTTTATTAATATCTTAAGATTTTTTTTTAGTTAAAAGTAAGTGTTTTACATCTGTATATACGGTAATAAAAAAATGCACAGAAGAAAACTTCAAAAAGTCCTTTATTTTTTAAACAAATATTTTTTTCATAAGTATATAATAATAATTGAAGCATACGTTACGAGCATAGAAAAATTTAGAAGGATCCACATAAAATCGAGATTGAAATATTTTTATCTTTTGCCAAATGCCTTAAATACGGAAAAAACATAATAACATTTCTATCTAAAAAAAAGTACAGTACACAAGTTTTTATTAACATAATTACAGATTTATTTATACATGGTTTGACGATCGGAAACGGTGTATTGCTTGAAATAAATTAATGTTAATTTTTTTTACTAAGATAGATCAGATAAATGTCCGTGTGAATTAAATTTCCCTTTTTTCTTACTTCATGAACATAAATCAGCTTGTGTATAGAAAGAAAATAAAAATAAATAAATAAATATATATATATATATATTCTCCAAATTATTTTTATAGGAGTTCAAATTTAAAAGTCATTCGAACACAAAAAGAAAAAAAGAGAAACTCATTTAATCTGAATTTATGTCAGATATAAAGAAAAAAACAGTACGTATGAACTGTATATATAAAGTTGTAACATGAAAAAATATTTCCATGCGCGACGCATTTGATAAACTACAGAATAAACATTAGAAGGTAGTTCGTTATCGAATAAAAATGCGTTAAAGTACACTAAAGAGAAAAAAAAATTCTTTTTCCCAGGTATATAATTGAAAAGAAAGTAAAAATTGCCACCGGTATTTATTTTGAGTTCAATGAAGTGCAATAAAATTCGTTTCATTTTAACAGATTTAAGTGTTTATTGACTTTTTGATAGAATCTGGCACATAAGACGACCTTAGAGGTAAAAAAGATAAATTATTTATTTGTTACGCTGTTATTACTACGTTTTTTTTTTTTTTTTTTTTTTTTTTTTTTTTTTTTTTTTTTTTTTTTTAAGAGCCACAATTTAAAATGAGAAATGCAAATGTTCTCAGTCTTTGTGGACAGATAATATGAAAACTATCCTTTTATTAAAGAAAATGTTTGCTGCTTTTTAGGGCGAAATTTAAAATAAGGAAAATTAAATTATATCGATTGCAATGGAAGAAAAAAAATCCCCTGTTATTTTGTTTGTTAGTTTTTTTTAGGAAATAAAAAATATGCATACAAAAAATTAAGGTCATTATTAAATATGTAACTAGATTTATGAATATCTAATGAAATTTTTTAGAGTTAAAGTGAGTGTTTTACACCGAGATATACGGTAATATTAAAATGCATTGAAGAAAACTTATAAAGTCCTTCATTTTTTAAACAATTATCAATTTTTCATAACCATATAATAATAATTCTAGTAAATACTACGAGAATTGAAAAATTAAGAAGGATCCACTTAAATCGAGATTGAAATATTTTTATAGATTCTCCATGTCTTAAATATAGAAAACAATAACTTTATAGTTTAAAAGAGATAATATACACAAGTTTTTATTAAAATAATTTACAGATTTATCTATATATGCATGAAAATCGAAAACAGTGCAATGCTTGAAATGAGTTAATATTAATTTTTTACTAAAATAAATTTGATAAATGTCAGTGTAAATTAAGTTTCCCTTTTTTAATTACTTCGTGAATATAAATGAGTTTATGTAATGAAAAAATAAATAAAAGAATATTCTCCAAAGCATTTTTATCGGAGCTCAATTTTAAAAGTCATTCGCACACTAAAAGATGTCATTTAAACTTCATTTAAACTGAATTTATGTCAGATATAAAGTAAAAAAAACTATGTATAAAATGTATATATGAAGTTGCAACATGAAAAAACATTTCCATGCGTGACGCATTTGATAAACTACAGGATAAACATTAGAAGTTATTTCGTTCCAGAATAAAAATACGTTGAAGTATACTTAAAAAAAAAAAAAAAAAAAAAAAAAAAAATCAAAAAATCATTTTTTTTTTTTTTTTTTTTTTTTTTTCATGTGTATAATTGGAAAAAAAGTGAAAATTGCCTCCGGTATTCATTTTGAGTTCAATGAAGTGCAATAAAATTATTTTTCATTTTTAACAGATTTGAGTGTGTATTGACTTTTTAATAGAATCTGGCACGTAAGGCGACCTTAGAGGTAAAAAAGATAAATCATTTATTTGTTACGCTCTTATTATTAATACAGCAATAAAAGCAACAATTCAAAATGAGAAAAGAAAATGTTCTCTGTTTTTGAAGAAAATAATATGAAAACTATCCTTTTATTAAAAGAAAATGTTTGTTCATTATTTTAAGGAGAAATTTAAAATAAAGAAAATTAAATTATATCGAGCGCAATTATAGAAAATAAAAATATATATATTCACATAAAATAACGGCCTTACATTTGAAACACGAAGTAAATACGCATAGATATTTAATAATAATAATGTAATTATGTGACTGGTCTTTAAATAAAGGGATTGTTTAATGAAAACACTTACCGTATTTTAAATTAATTCCGAAGGATTTAAGTATAATTAATAAGTATGTATTGCAAACATTGCAAAATTTAGAAGAATCTACTTAAAAACGAGATTAAAATATTTTTATCTATTTCCACATGTCTTAAACGCAGAAAAGAATAATAACTTTATATTTTAAAAAAAAGGTGATATACAGAAGTACAGTTTTTATTAACATAATTACATTGCTTTATATATGCTTGAAGATCGGAAACGTAGCAATAATTTTGGGTTAATTTTTTACTAAAAAAAATTTGATACATGTCAATGTAAATTAAAATTCACTTTTTGTTACTTCGTGAACATACCGGGTATCCCAAAAATGACTGATGGACTTTAAAATTCAATAACTTGCAAATGGTAACAGCTATTAAGAACATTTTTGCAGGAGGGTTGTGTACAAAGTCAGGAGTTTTTTTACCGTGATTTTTTATTTTAGTTCGGGTTTCAAACAATAGATGGCGCTGACGGTGAATAGCGCTCAGGCGACGCCAAAACTAGGGGAGGAGATTAAGGCTATGGAGTGCGTCTGATTCGCTAGTACAATCTTGCTCTCAGGCTCCGTTTCTGAACTCACTCGATATGATTTCAATGGAATGCGTTGTTGCCATGGAAATAACAGATTCTTTGACATTGGAATACACCGTTCAGAAGTGAGCATAAATTTCGCAAACAGTATTCGAGTTTGCAGGAGATTTTGCATTTATGAAATTTTATTTTCACGGATTAAATTACTTTTTATGGCATGATTTAAAGAATATTTTATGCATCGTATTTTAAAACTAAATAAAGTTTTTTTTTTTTTTTTTTTGTTAAAAATTTTATAACTTTTGTTATATTCTAAGACATTTTAGATCTTTTAACTAAATTTTCGGAAATTTTCACTAAATTTCTAAATTGGTTCGATAAAATTCCCATAAATACTCATAAATGTAAAATAGCATTCAAACTCGAATTCAGCTTGTTATATTCATGCCCAATTCCAAACACCGTATTTTTTTGTGGAAGAATTTGTTATTTCCTTGGCAACAACATATTCCATTGAAATCATATGGAATGAATTCAGAATCGAGGCCTAAGGGCAAGATTGTAGCAAGATATCTTTACCTACACTGTTAAAAACTTTTAACTTTTGCTGCATCGCCACTCCACTGCTATTACAGAATATTATTCTGACCAATTAGAATGCTCCATAATACAATGAAGTAATCTTTTTCTATGAAAGCGGAGGTGTGACGATGCAGCAAAGGTTTCAAATTTTTAACAGCGTAGTTTTAAAATACGATGCATAAAATATTCCTTAAATCATGCCATAAAAAGCAATTTAATCCGGGAAAATAAAACTTCATTAATGTAAAATCTCCTGTATACTCGAATACGGCTTGTGAAATTTATGTCCACTTCTGAACGCTGTCTTCCACTATCGAAGAATGTTATTTCCATGGCAACAACGCATTCCATTGAAATCATACCGAATGAGTTAAGAATCCAGGCCAGACAGCAAGATTGAACTGGCGAATGAGACGCGCTCCATATCCTTAATCTCCTTCCTCAGTTTCGGCACCAATCGCCGTCAGCACCATCGATTGTTTGAAATCCGAACTAAAATCAAAAATCACGGAAAAAAAAAAAAACTCCGAACCTTATACATAAACCTCCTGCAATTTTTTTTTTTTTTTTTTTTTTTTTTTTTTTTTTTTTTTTTAAATAGCGGTCACCATTTGCAAGTTATTGAGTTTTAAAATCCATCTGGCATTTTGGGGACACCCGGTAAATCAATTTATGTGAAAAATAAAATTAATAAAAATTAATCTCCAACGTATTTTTATCGGAGCTGAGGTTTAAAAATTATTTGCACACAAAAAGAAAAAAAGAACCTCATTTAATCTGAATTTATGTCAGATATAAAGCAGAAAAAAAGTAGTACGTATGAAATGTATATATGAAGTTGTAACATGAGAAACCCTTTCCATGCGCGACACATTTGATAAACTATAGAATAAACACTAGAAGTTATTTCATTCCAGAATAAAAATACATTGAAGTACATTAAAAAAAAAAAAAGAAAAAATTCCTTTATGTTCTTTCACAGGCATATAATTGAAAAGAAAGTAAAACTTTCCTTCGGTATTTATTTTGAGTTCAATGAAATGTAATAAAATTCTCTTTCATTTTAACAGATTTAAGTGTTTATTAACTTTTTGATAGAATCTGGCACATAAGGCGAACTTACAGGTAAAAAAGATAAATCATTTATTTGTTACGCTGTTATTATTGTTTTTCCCCGAAGAGGAACAATTTAAAATGGGAAAAGAAAACGTTCTTCTGTTTTTGAGAACAGATAATATGAAAACTATCATTTTATTAAAGTAAATGTTTACTGTTTTTTTCAGGGAGAAATTTAAAATAAGAGAACTTAAATTATATCGATCGAAGTGGAAGAAAAAAACTCCCTGGTATTTTGTTGGTTGTTTTCTTTATTGGGAAAAAAATATGCATATAGAAAATTAAGATCACTGTTAAACATGTAACTAATTTGATTAATATTTTTATTTTTTATTTTTTTAGTTAAAAGTGAGTGTTTTACATCGATATATACGATAATATAAAAATGCACAGAAGAAAACTTTAAAAAGTCCTTTATTTTTTAAAGAAATATATTTTTTTCATAAGTATATAATAATAATTGAAGCATATAATAACTGAAGTAGTTGGTTCACACATTTACGATCCCCAACTCTGAATGATGCTCGTTTTGTTCCTAGTGAATATTATCTTTCTCTAAAAAATAACTAACTGCAACTGTTCTTGATTTCTTCCACTGTTTATTATGCAATGGATATTTATTTGTACTGATGATGCCTTCCGCGTAGCTTGGCGAAACTTTTTTTTTTAATTGTTCTTTAATATTTTTACTTTTTGTATATATATTTTTTAAATATATTCAAGTCTATTTTATTTTATATTATTCGATCTTTTAGCAATTTGAAGTTGTTTTTTAAAATAAAAAAAGTTTCAATTTTCGGTAACCTATCACAGCAAGGACAGAGTTAACACGCGTTGTTTTAAGAAGCAGAGATGAAGGTGAAATGTTCGCATTAACTAAATATTAAAGTTATAGATATATTTTTTTATAAAATAGGCTATGGACCTATTATTATTACCCCAGCTTACTTTAATATAAAAATGCATTGAAGAAAAATTCAAAAAGTCCTTTTTTTTATCACATTATCAATTTTTCTTATACATATAATAATAATTCAAGTACATATTGCAAGTATTGCAAAATTTAGACGGATACACTTAAAATCGAGATTGAAATATTTTTTTATCTATTTCCACATGCCTTAAATACAGAAAAAAATAATAACTTTCTTAAAAAAGGTAATATACACATTTACAGTTATTATTAACATAATTACAGATTTATTTTTATATGCTTGATGAAGATCGGAAACGGTGAAAAGCTTGAAATGAATTAATGTTAAATTTTTACCAAAATAGATCTGATAAATGTCAGTGTAAATTCAATTTCCCTGTTTTCTTACTTCGTGAATAAAAATCAGTTTATGTATGACATAAAAAAATAAAAATAATAAAAATCTTTAAAGTATTTTTAACGGAGCTCAATTTTAAAAGCCATTCGCACACAAAAGTAAAAAAGAAAGTAATTTAATCTAAATTTATGTCAGATATAAAGTAAAAAATAAATAAAAAGTACATATGAAATGTATATATAAAGTTTTAATATGAAAAAACCTTTCCATGCACGACACATTTGATAAACTACAGGATAAACATTAGAAGTTATTTTGTTCTAGACTAAAAATACGTTCAAGTACGCTTAAAAAATCATTCCTTTTTTTCACAGGTATATAACTGAAAAAAAAAATTAAAATTGCTTCCGGTATTCTATTTTGTTTTGTTTCATTTTATTTTATTTTTCGAGTTCAATGAAGGCCAATAAAATTAATTCTCTTTCATTTTAACAAATTTAAGTGTTAATTGACTTTTTGATAGAATCTGGCACATAAGACGACCTTAGAGGTAAAAAGATAAATCGTTTATTTGTTACCCTGTTATCATTATTATTATTTTTTTTTTTTTTTTTTTCAAAGAGCAACAATTTAAAATGAGAAAAGAAAATGTTCCCTATTTCAGAGGACAGATAATATTAAAACTGTCCTTTTATTAAAGAAAATGTTAGCTCAATTTTTGGGGAGAAATTTAAAATAAGGGAATTTAAATTATATAGATTGCCTTAGAAGAAAAAAATTCTCAACTATTTTATTGGAAATTTTCTTTATAGGAAATAAAAATATATGAATGCAAAAGTTAAAACCATTGTAAAATACGCAAAGAGTTTTATTAATATCTTATAAATTATTTTTTTTTACAGTTAAAAATGACTATTTTACACCGAGACATACGGTAATATAAAAATGCATTGAAGGAAACTTCATAAAGTCCTTTGCTTTTAACACAAATATCAATTTTTTATAAGCATGAGTAGTAGGAAAAGGACAGTACGGGCTCATGCGGTGGCGGGACGGCGGGACCGTCCCGCCGCAGCACGCAGCAACCGTCCCGCCGCCAGTGCCACCACTGTCCCGCCGCCAGTGCCACCACCGTCCCGCCACCATCCTTCCTGCCCCCACCATGCATCCCCCTCCACGAACGCCCCCTAGCGGAAAAAAGGAACATTCTATTATAACAGGAGAGGTGAACGACCTTCCCTATTCAAATATATTATCAATCACATCTCAACACAGAATTATACTATATGATGAAGATTAAATTTATATTTGAATTTTGAAGAACCGTAATTTTAATGAGTATTATTAATTAAGCGAAACAATTAAAATTTCAGTTTTCAACCATTTTATTTAGATTTCTTCAACTACAAGATGAGATTATCAATTTAACACAAGAAAGTTAAACATATTTGAATTTTGCATGATAGACATCTTAATGAGTATCGCTAATTAAGTAAAAACAATAGAAAATATCCAGTTTTATAGAAAAATACTGATTTCTTACGATTTTTATCAACTACATGATCAATGTAACGACTTAAAAGTTGAAAGTTAAACGTACATCCTAGTTTTTCAACTGCTATAACCTTAAAGAGTATCGTTAATTAAGTAAAAACAATTGAAAATATCAAGTTTTATAGTAAAAGACTGATTTCTTACGATTTTTATCAACTGCAACATCAGTGTATCGACTTACAAGTTGAAAGTTAAACATGCATTCTAGTTTTTCAACAGCTATAATCTTAATGAGTATCGTTAATTAAGTAAAAAGCAATGGAAAATATCAAGTTTTATAGAAAAAGACTGATTTCTTACGATTTTTTCAACTCAAACTTCAGACTATCAATTTGATAGAAAGAAATTTAAGCATGCATTCCAGTTTTGGACAACCATTTCCTTCATGAACATTATTAATTAAGCAAAACAACAGAAAATATTAAATTTTTAACTGATTTCTTCATATTTTTTTATTTATTTATTTTTCTTTAAATATAAAATCAGAACACACAACTTAAAATAAAAATTTAAACATATCTTTTAGTTTTTGAACAGTCGTTACCTCAAAGAATTTCGATAATTGAACAATTAACAAAGGAAACTAATGATTTTTTAACGAAAAAAGACGAATTAAACGAATTTGGTTAACTTTTACTCTAATTGGAAATTTCATCGTACTTTATATATACCAACTAAGTAGAATTTTAATACATAAACGACTAATTTAAAGAAATCCTCAACACACAAATGTGAACCTGCAGAGCATTTCTTATTACGTCATATCTAAACTAAAACTTTTTTCTGCAACCCCTCCATGCATGCATTCCAGGTAGGGGAACATAACAAAGAATTTTGACGTCACAACTTACAAAGGTATACAACAAAATGTTTACGTTCAAGAAAAAGTATCACATAGAGAGAAAAAAAGAAGAGATTTAAGCTATTTATCCATTCTAGTTTTATGACAGTTACCACAACATCTCCAAATTAAAATTTGGAAGTCATAATGAGTGTAATTAATTAAGCAAAATAATAGAAATATTAGTTTTTCAGAGGGGAAAAGACGAATTTAAACAAATTTTATTAGTTTTACACTAGTTTAATAATAATTTTAAGAGGAAAAAGACGAATTTGAACTTTTTTTTTTAGTTTTACACTATTTTTTCTCATCTCCAACACGGATATATCAATTTTAACAGAAGAATTAAACGTATAATTTAGTTTTTAACAACAAAATCTTAACAAGTATCATTAATTAAACAAAAATAAATATCAGTTTTAAAAAAAAGACGAATTTGAATAATTTTACACTAGTATTTTCAAAAGCAACATGGAAATATCAATACTTATTCACATATTTCACTTATTCACTGTATTCAATACTATATTTATTAAATTTGGATACACTTTAAGAATTTCCTAATCTATAATTATATATTAGCTGTATATTTAATGTTACCCATGTTTTCAATATTAGTTCATAATCGTGAATTTTGTATTTTAAATACCATGTATTCAGGTTCAGATTATTTTCACTTGAAATCATACAGAATTTTTTAACAGAGTTTGTTTTTGAAATCATTGAAGCAACTGTATTTAATATTTTTAACACCAATTTTCTAAGATTTTCTAACATTTTCCGATTATACATTCCTCATAAGTACATTTCTAAATGCTACAATCACTTTACATATTGAAAAGATATCATTGAAGCAACTGTATTTAATATTTTTAACACCAATTTTCTAAGATTTTTTAACATTTTCCGGTTATACATTCCTCAAAATTATATATTCTAAACAATAGAAAATATTAATTTTAAGAATAAAAAGACGAATTTAAACAAATTTTATTAGTTTTACAATATTTTTTCTCACCTCCAACACGGATATATCAATTTTAACAGATTTAAACGCATATTTTAGTTTTTAAGAACAAAAATGTAATAAGTATCATTAATTAAACAAAAAATAAATATCAATTTTCAAGAAAAGACAATTTTTTACACAAATTTTCAACTTTGAAATACATTTGTTTACATATATTGTTACAATATATTACTAAACTTAAACTTTTTAAAAAGTTTGAATGTCTTTACAAAGGGTTCATATTTATATTTTTCATGTCTTGACTGCATTCGAAATCTTACAACAAAAGGATACTTTTATTATTTTTATTATTATTATTATTCTAGAAAACCTAAAAAGTCATTTCTTGCTGCTTTAAACACTTGACATATTAAAACTACTCTGAGATATTCTACCCATATAATTAATCAAATTAGGACATGATTCATCTTACACTTCAAAATTCCTGAATTTTTACAATACTTATTTTCATCAAACTTTATTCTTGATCCTATATATTTTAGGAGTACAGAATTTTAACATGTGTTTTTATCTACTTATCAGAAAATTATTAAAACACCCAACAACATTTTCCAAATATGAATATTATCTTTACAGTTTAATAATACAAAACATACACGAATACAAAGTTTAATTTTTACAAACATTTCATATTTCAAACCAAACTTTTCGAAATTTTCACATCATAAGAGCAAACATTAGACGAACTTTTTAACTTTTTAACTTTTTTTATTGCTTAGATCTTTTCATCATAACTTTTAATTATGATAATTATCCATTTTTAGGTTGAATGTCGAAAAACTGTAACTGAAATTACATAAACTTAATGTAAAAAACCATGTTCTCACACAATTTCTTGAAATTCAACAAAGAATTGACTATTACTTATCTATTATTATTCTTATTAAATACTTATCTACATCAATATCGACTCTCGGTAGTATATAGATATTTCATCATTACACACTTACAACTCTTTTCAAAGGTTTATCAGAAAAATAAGTCAATCAAAGTCTAGTAGTTATCACACCTGTTCCTCAGAAATATTACTATCATATGAAACAGTAAAGAAAATTAATAGATATTTAATATTTAATAACCTCTTACGTGAAATTACTGTCGAATGAGAATACTAATAATCTATAAAATCAACTGTTGATCAAAAAAATAGTACAGATTACCGAAAATTCAAATGTTTTTTCTGCAAAAGTTACAAAAATTAACAAATGAATGACAAGTTAGAGAAATAATTAAAAAAGTTAATGAACATATTTACAAATTTATTAAAATCACACCTTTTTCTGGATTACAAACCGCAATTTCTTGAAAAATTTAACACCGAATTTGTAAGATTTTAGTCCTAGTATTACATACACTCAATAAATATTCAAAATTAACAAAAATATAATTTTTTAGTCTCATCAATAAGCAGAAATTCTATATTAAAAGAATATTTTCATAGTAGTACTTATAAAAATGAGAGTTTACAAACTGATTTTCATAATTTTATCACATTTAAACTTAATATTTTACATAAAACATTATTTAATCAAATTTTATGCTTTCTAATTCAGTAAAATTCAATACTTTTAGGTAGCTTTCATTACAAAAAGTAAAAAGCTACCTATTGCAGCCGTCCGGAGGAAAGCACTTCCGGAAAATTTTGGTATATTTTCACCGATCATGACCCCCAGACCCCCAAACCACCCTCCGTTCAAATGTTGACATATATATATATATATATATATATAACCATATATATATATATATATATATATATATCTGATTTTTGTCATGCGATAACTAACGTATTTATGAACCGATTTGAATGAAACTTGGTATGTACATAGTACATACAAATGTCTCGACCGAGTTCGTTGGTCAGCATCATCCGCCCTTTTGTTTCAAAATGGCGGCCATTTTAAATTTTTTAAAAAATTTTAAATTTAAAATTTAATGCGGAAAAATTAAAAATTGAAAAATATTTTTCTTTTACATGTTAGAACTTAAAACAAAGATTCCAGAACACTTTTTATTTTGTCTATATCTTAAAAAATGATTGAGTTATAGCACTTTGAATTTTTCTTATAGCTGACATTTTGAAACGATCTGATTTTTGTCACGTGATAACACGCGTATTTATGAACCGATTTCAATGAAACTTGGTATGTACATAGTACATACAAATGTCTCGACCGAGTTCGTTGGCCAGCATCATCCGCCATTTTGTTTCAAAATGGTGGCCATTTTAAATTTTTTTAAAAATTTTAAATTTAAAATTAAATGCGAAAAAATTAAAAGTTGAATTTTTTCTTTCTTTTACGTGTTACAAATTAAAACAACAATTCCAGAACACTTTTTATTTTGTCTATATCTTAAAAAATGATTGAGTTATAGCATTTTGAATTTTGCTTATGGCTGACTTTTTGAAATTTTTCTGAATTGAACGACTATCATGTTGCTTTAAAATGGCATACACTTTATGATATCGTAGAATTTGGTGACTCTCTAAATCGCTTAAAATAAAACCAGGTTGAATAAAAGATGACTAATTTCTAAAAATTCCTATTAATATTCAGTCTTGACAAAAAGTAGTATTCAATCTTATAAAATCACTAATTTTATAAGATTATTTCCACTAATTTGAGCTTAGTATTTTGAACAATGTAACTTACTTTAAAATAAATAAATAAATATGTAAGTATATGAAAGCTACCTCTTCCTCCCGGCATTGCCGGAAGGACTTTTTTAGTTTTTAAACCAATACCACAATATTTATTTACATCAAACTTGATTCTTCACCTTTTATATTTCCACATTACACACGTGAGATAAATACTAACTTGGATCAGGAGTTGAAGTCAATTGATTCCATTCGATTTTCATCATGTACGCATTGCTCCTGCACGGAAATTTCTTACTGCTATAATCATCTAATGTATTAAAACTAATCTACTCATATTTTTAATCAATTCATCAGATGTTTCATCTCGCACTTCTGAATTATCGTGCATCAAGTTGCTTAAAATATAAACACTATCTTTATAGTTTTAATGATATATAGTATACATGGTTTATCTTGAGTTAGCACTTCCATAGTATTAATCAAATTATATGTTTCATCTTGCACTTGATCTTAATGATTTCATCTTGCATCTGAATTATCGTCCATCGAGTTTTTTTTTAAATAATAATATATTTATAGTTTTTGATTATACATAGCATGTACGAATACAATCTTTAATTTTAACGTTTCATATTTCAAATAACCTATTTCCGAAACCAAACTATGTGAATTTTACCACAATGCTTATTATCATAGAATAATTTGTGTTTCACACTTATGTACCCCTCAGAGAAATTACTATCATATGAATAAATGAAGAAAATTTAATTTATATTAAATGTACACGAAATTGATTGCAATATACATGTATTTAATAAAAATAAATAAATAAGCGATTATTTATACATTAAACCTTTACTAAATATATATTTCTTTCATTATACAGATGTTTCAACAAGATGAACCAAAACAGCAGCAAACTTCAGAAATTAATGATCCGAATGATTCATCCCTAGCACATGTAGCGTTAACGAATAACAAATATGTGAGTACTTATATGAGAAATACTAGAATTCGTATATGAAACGTAATTAGAGTAAATACAAAATGATTTGTCTTACTACCTACACTTTAACAAGTGCTTTTTACCTATATTATTGAAGAGAATCCTAACTGTGTCCATTTATTTCTATTACAGATGTGCTCTATTTGCTACAAACACTTCTTAAGTAAATGGAATTTAACAGAACATACAAAAATCTATACAGGTGAAAAACCTTACACTTGGAAAGATTACCATAAATGCTGTTTTCAAGGAGACGTGAATCAAAAATGCACACATCATCATATAAAGCATCGTCAGATATATGTAAACTTAGCGAAGATATTCAAAAATTAGTCAGACTTTTGAAGAATTTAGAAATAAAGGAAGATATTTAGGCTATTTATCCATCATATTTTCACAACACTTACCACAATATCTCAAACTTAAAATTTGGAAGACATACACATTGCTGAAAAGTAATTTTGTGATTCTTCTAACCAGTATGAATGTATAGATATTACTTTGCAGTGTATTCTTTAAATGCTCACATTAAATATTCTTTTATATGCATATATCGTTGTGTTTATTTTTCTAATACCTATTACATTAATGAAATACATAACATTTTAAGTGAAATAACACTCTCACAACTTAAAAAATGAATAAGAACATACAAAAAATAAGCAGATGTATGAAAAAATATGCAAGTTTACAAAATAATTTCATTGTTTTCTAGAAATATTAACAAAAATATTTACAATATGAAAAAATTGCAAAAGTGAAAAGAAAAAACACAAATGTAAAAACAAAAACCACAAAGTGAAAAACTCATAACAAAGTTTTTGAAAAAATATTTACAACAATTTTTTTTTTTTTTTTTTTTTTACAAAAACCAAAACTTCCAAAAATTTTTTTTTCAAAAACATTTTTTACAAATTTTTTTTTCAAAATAAGTTTTTACAAAAGTAAAAAAAAGAAAATCACAACGTTAAAAAAATGAAAAATTTCTGTTAAAAAAAAAGTGTAAAAAAATTGCAAAAAAAAGTTGCAAAAATTTCAAAAAAAGTTATGAAAAAAGCTTCAAAAATTTCGTTGGTTTTAATGCAGTATGCAATGGCGAAACCATTGCATAATAGAATATATAGAACCATAATAGAATGTTCCTTTTTTCCGCTAGGGGGCGTTCGTGGAGGGAGATGCATGGTGGGGGCAGGAGGGATGGTGGCGGGACGGTGGTAGCGGCGGCGGAACGGTTGCTGCGTGCTGCGGCGGGACGGTCCCGCCGTTCCGCCGCCGCATGAGCCCGTACTGTCCTTTTCCTACTACTAGCATGTATAATAATTCAAGCATACATTGCAAGAATAGAAAAATTTAGAAGGATCCACTTAAAATCGAGTACAGATTATTTTTATCTATTGCCACATGTCTTAAATACAGAAAAAATAACAACTTTCTATATTAAATAAGATAATATAAACATATACTGTTTTTATTAACGTAATGATAGATATATTTATGTATGCTTGAAGATGGAAAATGGAGCAATACTTGAAAAGAATGAATGTTATTTTTTACTAAAATATATTTGATAAATGTCAGTGTAATTTAAATTTCCCTTTTTCTTATTTCGTGAACATAAATCAGTTTATGTATGAAAAATAAATAAATAAATAAATAATAATCTCCAAAGTATTTTTATCGAAACTCAATTTTAAAAATCATTCGCACACAAAAAGAAAAAAAGGTACTCATTTAATCTGAATTTATATCAGATATAAAGAAAGAAAAAAAAAGTACGAATGAAAAATATATAAAAGTTCTAATATGAAACAACATTTCCATGCGCGATACTTTTGAGAAACTATAGGATAAACATTAGAAATTACTTCGTTCTAGAATAAAAATACATTGAAGAAGACAAAAAAAAATATTTTTTTTTTTTTCACAGATGTATAATTGAAAAGAAAGTGAAAATCGCCTCCGGTATTTATTTCGAGTTCAATAAAGTGCAATAAAATTCTCTTTCATTTTAACGGATATAAGTGTTTATTGACTTTTTGATAGAATCTGGCACATAAGACGACCTTAGAGGTAAAAAAGATTAATTTGCTCCGCTGTTATTATTATGTTTTTTTTTCTTTTCTCTCTCTCTTTTATTATTATTATTATTATTATTATTATTATTATTAAAAGTGAGTGTTTTACACCGAGATATATGGTAATATAAAAATGCACAGAAGAAAACTTCAAAAAGTCTTTATTTTTTACATAATATATTTTTTTCATAACTAAATAATAATTATTCAAGCATATATTACAAGCATAGAAAAATTTTGAAGGATCCACTTAAAATCAAGATTGAAATATTTTAATCTTTTGCCACATGCCTTAAATACGAAAAAAAAATAATAACTTTTCTATCTTATAAAAGGTAATGTACGTTTCATTAACATAATTACAGATTTATTTATATATGCTTGAAGATCGGAAAGGGTGCAATGCTTGAAATGAATTAATGTTAATTTTTTTGCTAAGATAGATTTGATAAATGTCCGTGTGAATGAAATTTCTCTTTTTTCTTACTTCGTGAACATTAATCAGTTTGTGTATGGAAAGAAAATAAAAATAAAATAAAAAATATTCTCCAATTTATTTTTATCGTAGCTCAATTTTAAAAATCTTTCGCATACAAAAAGAAAAAAGAAAAACTCATTTAATCTGAATTTATGTCTGGTATAGAGTAGAAAAAAAGTACGTATTAAATGTATATATGAAGTTGTAACATGAAAAAAACCTTTCCATGCGCGACACATTTAATAAACTACAGGATAAACATTAGAAGTTATTTCGTTCTAGACTAAAAATACGTTCAAGTACACTTAAAAAAAAAATCTTCTTTTTCACAGGTATATAATTGGGTATTTTCACAGGTATAAAGAAAGTGAAATTTGCCTCCGGTATTTATTTTGAGTTCAATAAAGTGCAATAAAATTCTCTTTCATTTTTAACAGATTTAAGTGTTTATTGACTTTTTGATAGAATCTGGCACATAAGACGACCTTAGAGTTAAAAAAGATAAATCATTTATTTGTTACGCTGTTATTATTATAACAACAATAATAGCAACAATTTAAAACAAGAAAATAAAATATTCTCTGCTTTTGAGAGGACAGATAATATGAAAAGCATCCTTTTAATAAAGAAAATGTTTGTTCATTTTTTAGGGCGAAATTTAAAATAAGGAAAATTAAATTATATCGATTGCTGTGTAAGAAAAAAAAAATCCCTGCTATTTTATTGGTTATTTTCTTTACAGAAAAAATATGAAAAAAATTAAGATCAATGTTAAATATGTAACTAGTTTTATTAATATCTTATGAATTTTTTTCCCTTGTCTCAGAGTTTGTTCTCATTGGAATAATTTATTCAACCAACAGATATTTTTGTTCTCTCTGTATACTTTTTAATTTTAGAAAATACGTGAAATGTTAAAGCATAATAAAAAAGTATCGTAAATTAATTTCTCACAGTTAAATTTAAAAAAAAGAAATAAAAAAATAAAATGAATAAGAAATTGATACCGAAAAATATGTTTTTTTTTATGTACGTGGATTTTTTAAAAGCATGTGATTTTTTATTTTTAGTTTTTAGTTTTAGACTTTTCCTTATTTTGATTTTTTTTTTTTTTTTTTCTGGTTTGAAATTAATTACAATTACTATGCTTGACCAGAAAACTTCCAAGCTAAAGAATAAATAAGATGTTTTAGGAAAATATTCCCGCGGTCACCAGAACACTTTTTTCGTTTAAATTGCATTTGCTTGTATATATTATTTCTTTCCTTGTTTCTTATTTAAAATTTTCTTTTCTTTCTTTCTTTTTTTAATATTTGTTCATTATTTTGTTTTAATATTCATAATATCGGAAATACAGGTAAATGTTAACAGAAAAAAAACCCTTGCAAAAAGCACCAAATAAAGCACCAAAATACTTTATTTCTTGTTGCAAACAATTTTCGGTAAACTTGGTGTGCCGTAATGAGTGCATAATATGATTGCTCAGAAAAGTTTTTGAATCCGGTTCTCTCACATTGGCTGTTTCCTAAAATTTCCTTTAATCCTACTGGATAATAAATCTCATCATTGGAATTCGCTTCTCTTACATACATTTCAGCAAATTTCTTTTCTGGGCAACCTTAATTTGCACTTATGACGATACGTTATGGCTACCGAACAATATTTAATTCATATACAATCGACTCCCGTTAATTCGAAATCGGATAATTTGAATCTTCGCTTAATTCGAACTAAACATGAAGTCCCAAAATTTTCAATAGCAGAATAATGTTAAAATTTTTCATTAATTCGAACTCATTTTCTCTTGACTTCGTTTAATTCGAACTAACGAGAATTCCGATTTTTCATTTTTCTTTTCTTTCTCACGGATTACAGATCATTTGAATAACTTTCGTTCTTTGATTTTTGTGGAAATTGTTCCGGACGAGTATACATATAATCGAATGCATTTGATATCCACTTTCTGGTGCCTCGTCTGTCCATCAGTGACGCTTTAAATCTTTCTTTCATTGTGCTTGTTTCTAATCTTTTAATTAATTTATGTATTTATGCATTCTAATTTAATATTAAGTCATATTCTAATGATAACAAACGAAATTAAATTAAAAACCACTATAACATTAATTTATTTGTAATAGTACCATTATAGCATGTTTTTATTTCATATTTTCCATAATTCGAACTTCGGATAATTCGAACATTTCTTGTGGTCCCGACGAGTTCGAATTAACGAGAGCCGACTGTACTTTTCTTTGAGAGGGATTTTTGTAACTCCGGGTTGCAGGAACCGATTTACAAATTTGGGGGGTCCTGGACAGAGATGCTTACCCCTCCCCCCCCCATTACACCGATATTTACAGAGAGATTGACTAAACACAATGAAAAAAGGTACTAGTAAAGTAACATTTGTTGACTTTAAAATATCCATTAAAAAATTAAATACTATGATAATTTACTTTTAAATAATTATTTCACAGTTATGGAATTTAAATGAGCAAATGTTTTATAATAAACTGTGGTGCTATTTATCTTTTCGCATGCATGTTTATATATCTGAAATAATAAAGTATGCAACAACTAATAATAAATTTCCGACAACACCAAGCTGTAATTATTTAAAATATTAAGGGGCTTTTCAGCCTGCAATTTGTGCTCATCAATCTCAAAACGATCTGTCGAGAACAGGAACTGAATTTAACAAGAATTAATTGAACAATATATTTTTTAAGTGATAAAGATAAAAGAAGACATTCACTATAATAAAGTAATAAATGGAAGTTTCAAATAAAATATACTTTATAAAAGAACAACATGAACAGAATAGAATGTAGAATGAAATGTAAAATTTCATTGGGTATTAAAACTAGATCAAATTTAGGAAAATAATTTAAAAACTTTCAGCAGTATTTGGGGGCCCCTGAAAAGCAAGGGCCCTGGGCCCGTGCCCCAAATGCCCTGCCTTAAATCTGGCACTGTCGGGGGGATGGTGTTTTACAAAGTTCTAGGAGAGAAATTGCACTTTTTGACTATTGAAAACACAATGTCTCAAAAATTCCGGTAAGAGGACATCTCATTGCTCCGTGGGGAGAATGTTTCCTCTGGGCCACCGTTTGAATTCAACACTGCTACCGAAACTAAATTTACAAATAGAAATAATTTTTTTCACCCTTTAAGCATTGTTTTTATCAATTTATATTTAAAACAAATCAGATGTGACAATCCCAAAACTTTCCTTTATCTTATGCATGTTAATACTTCCTGAAACATGCAACGTAGCAACGTCACCGGTTAGATTGTTTAAACCAAAATCTGGTCAGCAGTAACTTGTTTCAAGTTATTATTAAATCTGAAGTTTGATGAAAATCCGTGTATTCATTTTTAAGATAGAACTATTGCAAAATCTTTGAAAAAAAATCTGCATAACCGCGCCACATGTTGGGTAATGTACACCAAAAACTAATCAAGATCAATTTTTTATCAGGTACTAACTTATTCTGAAGTTTGATGAAAAAAAATGCATTAGTTCTTAAGATACATTTATTAAGAAATCGTGAAAAATGCAGGATAGAAGCACCATCTGTAGTGCGATTTACACCAAAAATGGAAAGAAAAACATTAATCTATATCAGGGCTTAAATGAATCTGAAGCTTTAGAAAATTTCGTGCATTAGTTCTTGAAATAGAGCTATTGCGACAATCAGGAATAATGCACCATAGCAGCACCACCTGTTGAGTGATTTGTACTACAACGTAATCAGTATCATGTTATATCAAGTACTAACTAAATATAAAGTTTTATGAAAATCCATGCATTACATTTTGAGATATGGATATTGTGGAAATTGTAAATAATGAAGCATAGCAGTGCCACCTGTTGATATACACAAAAATCAATCAGATTAGTTTATATCAAGGTCTAACAGAATTTAAAATTTAGATGAAAATTCGTGCATTAGTTCTTGAGATAGAGTGAGCACAAAATGTTTGTCACATGCAGACAGACTCGCAGAAAGACATTTTGTAAAAACATGTTTTTCGGGTTCTCTGACCCTGAAAATGCGTAAATCCGTCGAAAACCGGATTTCGAAAATTTTCACGAATCTAGTACTTTCTTCTTTTGAAGACAGAAGAAAATAATATGTTTACGTTATATAACCATTAAAATAAAAATCCACTTTCTTTACTTTCATAAGAACATATTTCAATTAGTATTCAAATAAAAACACCATTAAGAACTTTTACGTTTATATCTTTCCCTCACACATTCTACAGAATAAAAAAATAATTAAAGAGCTAAAAAACTATTTTTTCTAAAATTTATTTATTTTTAATAAAATAAAGTACAATATTTGAAATGGATCGCCTGCTAAAATTGTATTAGAAAAATTCAAGGAAATTAAAATGGAAAAGGAGAACTTCTTATTTGTTTTTTCTTAAATTAGGCATAAGAAATGAGTCGATACGATTCTTGACTTTAGAGTCTAATGAATAAAATAAACAAGAATGAAAAATTTTGCACTTAGCAAAGATTATGAAACGCTTTCCAACACATTCAGAACACTGTAACAAAACTTAACAGTTTATTAAAATAAAATATTCTAAATAAACAATTTAGGAAATGCATAATGCATTCGAAAACCCAATCTTTGAAATTACCATAAATAGAAGGAAAATATCTTTTTTTTTTTTTTTTTTTTTTTTTTTTTTTAAGTCTTGTATATGATTTAGGGGCTGTGCATGTGCAAATATAACGTTATCAATTTTTTGTTAATTTTTTATCCCCCCCATTTTATATATAATACATTATCACTTATCGACACCCCTCCCCTCTGGTTATAATATCATTATAAAAGTACAAAAAAAATTAATTTAAAAAAATTATTTCCTTTGTTTGGAATGATATACGAAACTGGTTATATTTGTTTTTCACATATGTTATTGATTCAATTGAAGAGAAAATATCGCTTTATATCAAATAACACTGAAAAGAAATAGTTACTATCTAAAAGCATTTCATAATAGCTCTTAGTTACATAATGTATTCAACAGCAATAAAACCTTGTTGCACTTGCCCCAAACGGGGGAGGGGGCAGATAGAAATTCTTATTAACAAACAAATGAACAATATTCTTTCTTTTTTATTTATTAGTAAACACAAGCTAGCTTTATACTTCACATATTGTTGCCAGAATGCATACACATATCTAGAAGAATAGGAATGCCAAACGTTGGGACCTTCCATATTTTAAAATTGAATAATTTCATAATAATTTAGTGATTTTAATAATAGCTTTGAATTTTCATAAAAGTAGATAACCAACTAAAAAATGATAGCGTACTGTCTTTTGAACCAATAACAATGTTATAAATAAAGAGAGACGATTTTCAATGGATCAAAAATGATATCAATATCAAAAGACAATACTTCCCTTAGAAATAGATTAAGATATCACATGCCAACCCCCCCCCCCTCCTCGCTCATAGATCTATAAAATTTATACATACCAAGCATTAAATCAAAAGAAAACCAGAACGAAAAATCAAGCATAAAATATAAATTATGAAACACTTCCGACATATTCAAACTATTACAACAAAATTTCACAATTTATTAAGTTGAAAGCTATTGACTAAATGCACAATTTGGAAAACTCCAGAATGTTTTTGGAAACGCAATTTTTGCTATTACTATGAATAGCCGGTAAAAATGTATGATTTAGTGTGCATTCCAGTATATGGTCTATTGCAGAGGCGTCGCGTTGTTATGGGGAGAGCCTACACTTCCAATATATGTGAACTTGGAAAATTTGACCTTAGAGAAGGGAAATTCTAGAGTTTTTAATCAATTTTGTAACAGTTAGCTGTAGTTAAATTGTCAAAAGAAATGCCAGACTAGTCGTTGGGGGCCACTGTGATACTTACCCATCATGGATATGCATAATATAAAATATCAAAATAAAACATGTGTTAATTATTTATAAAATGCATTGCAATTACAAAATAAAGTTTAAACTTATATTTCATTATTTTAATAAATAGTAATGCTTTATTATTGAATTGCTGATGAACCAATTTCGACAAATTATATAAAACACCAAACTACTTAAGTCGTGCTGAATTGCATAAAAGAAACATCCTTATAAGTCCTATAATGATAATCCTATTAACTAACAATTAATTGCGTTGGATTAAGCATCTTATTTCCAATTAAAATATATATTTGATTTGAAATTTGAATGAAATACATGGTCATGAAAAATTGAAGAATGTCGAAAATATTATTACAAATATCTCGGTAACTAATTATCTGATCAACTTCCCAACTTCCCAACTTCCTTCTTTATGCAATTTTTTTACTGTCTTTTACGCCCACTTCTTAAAAAAAAAAAAAAAAAAAATCTAAAATTTTTATCTACTTTTTATCAAAAACAATATTTCGAGAGTTCGAAAAAATATTTCCGGATAATCGAGGTTACTGATATTCAATAGGCTTTTTTCCATTACTACATACTAAGTACACACCAAATTTCAAGGCTCTATCTCAATATTTTCGGAAGATAGAGCGTATATAGATAGATAGACAGGCAGACTGGCAAACAGATGCAAGGTAATTTTTTTTTTCCTAAAAATATGTTTTTCGCAATCTTCAGTGTCTGAAACGTGTAAATCCGTCGAAATTTTTTCTTCGATTATGAGAACGATTGCAAGATTTATCCTCTACCACGTATGATGGGTAAGTAAAACAGCCAAATTCAATTTGTCATTGTGTTTCACTGTGGAACGAAAATGTCATGCATTTACCAGACCTGAATTTCCCTAGTTTTGATCATAAGCAGTGTCTCTAATCTATTTCCCCCGAAACTTTGTTACTTTTTCATAAAATCTCAAAATATCATAAGGTTATTTTCATAGGCGGTATGATTATAAATCTTAGACAATAGAAGACAAAAGCTTTCATTACGTGAACTAATAATTATAATTTCTTTAATTGAGTAGTTTTCGTTGGAAATATACATATATATATATATATATATATATATATATATATTTATATATATATATATATATATATATATATATATATATATATATATATACCGTATTTACTCGTGTATAACGCGCACTTTTTTTCAAAAAAAATATGGCAAACTTCTAGGTGCGCTTTATTCACGAAATAATTTTTTACTGCTCGATGTAATTACACGATATACATATGAATCAAAAAATGAATTAAAAAAACATAACCACTCGGAAAATCTTATTTAATTGAAGTATCAATGCATTTTTATTTCACTCCTTGCACTTTTTTATACATTAACATTATACTAGCAGGGGAGACCGAACTTAGCTCGGTCAAAATTAACTTTGTGTTCAACTCGATAAAGTATTTTCACTGTATCATTAACTCTGTATTATTACTGTAAAACATGTTTTTAATAGTATTATTTAGAAAAACAATCAATAAGAAAACTATGTTTTTATGCGCATGTTTATAAATTTTACTTTATTTTAAAATTTACAATGAAAGGACATCGATCTAAATCACTTTTTTAGCTTGACTCTGATTGGTTTAACCATCCATCTCGAATCCTCTTAAGAATGTATAAAAAAATTCTTTACATTCTGAAAGACAATATTTTTTGCTAGATACCTAATTTGGAGGCATTCTTTCATTTGGCTCCAAATACGTGTTTTGGTTTTCATAATTTTTATAGTCGATTATTTGGCCATATGTCGCCAATATTTTCTCAAATATCACCAAGTTATTGGCTTTTGCCATATTCTCGTGACCCTGACCCGTATGACCCAAAATGAGCCACTAATCAAATTTGATCATGCATGTGACATAGCTCAATCGTCTTCAGGTAATCAAAAACAGTAGAATATAAAATTGAATCAAAATCGTTTAAGCCATTTTTAGGTAAAATTAGCTTTTCAGTATTCAGCAATGAGGCGAAATGACCCACTAATATAATTTTGTTTAACATGCGACTCAGCCCAATAGTAATCTCGTGACAAAAAACATTTTGTTTCAAAATTTAGGTAAAATTGATTGAGTCGTTGTTATATATAATTAGAATGACCCTAGCTCATTAAGATCCAAAATGACTCACTAATCGAATTTTCGCGAGCATGTGTCCAAGCCAAATGGTTTTCTCTTGCTCAAAAAACGCTATAATGCAAAGTATAGTCAAAATGGTGAGTACCATTTTCTATATAAAATTAGCATGACCCATCATGACCAACAAATGACCCTTATAATCGAAATCTCTCGAACGTGTGGCCTAGCTCATTAGTTTTAGCATGCCGAAAAACATTAGATACAAAATTTAGATAAAATCAATTGAGCCGTTTTTTAGATAAAGTTAGTTTGACCCGGACCCCTTATGATCCAAAATGACCCATTCATCGAATTTTCTCAAAAATCTGTCAAAACCCAATCATTTTCTTGTGCCCGAAAATGATAAAATACAAAATTTAGTCAAAATAGCGCGAAACGTTGTCTAGATAAAATTAGAATGACCCAAAAGTGGCCCATTAATCGAAATTTCTCGAACATGTGACCTACCCCAATGATTTTCTCATGCCAAAAATATGTTGTATACAAAATTTCGTTAAAATCGACCCACCCATTCTTTAGATATAGCTTGACCTTGACCCATTATGACCCACAAATGACCCTTATAATCGAAAGCTCTCGAATATGTGACTTAGTCCATTCGTTTTCTCGTTTCTAAAAATTGTTACATACAGAATTTCGTTAAAATTGATCCTGCCGTTCTTTAATTATATATAGCTTGACCCAGACCCTTTATGATCCAAAATGTCCCATTAATCGAAATTTCTCGAACATGTAACGTACTCCAATGATTTTATCGTGCCAAAAAAATGCTGCATACAAAATTTCATTAAAATTCATCCACCTGTTCTTTAGATATAGCTTGACCATGACCCATTATGACCCACAAATGACCCTCATAGTCAAAATCTCTCAAACATGTGATTTAGCCCATTAGTTTTCTCATGTCAAAAAACTGTTACATACAAAATTTCGTTATAATCCATCACGCCGTTCTTTAAATATAAATAGCTTGACCCAGACTCTTAATGACGCAAAATGACCCATTAATCGAAATTTTTCGAACATGTAACCTAGTCCAGTGATTTTATCGTGCCAAAAAAATGTTGCATACAAAATTTCGTTAAAATCGATCCACCTGTTCTTTAGATATAGCTTGACCATGACCCATTATGACCCACAAATGACCCTCATAGTCAAAATCTCTCAAACATGTGATTTAGCCCATTAGTTTTCTCATGTCAAAAAACTGTTACATACAAAATTTCGTTATAATCCATCACGCCGTTCTTTAAATATAAATAGCTTGACCCAGTTTCTTAATGACGCAAAATGTCCCATTAATCGGAATTTTTCGAACATGTAACCTAGTCCAGTGATTTTATCGTTCCAAAAAAATGTTGCATACAAAATTTCGTTAAAATCGATCCACCTGTTCTTTAGATATAGCTTGACCATGACCCATTATGACCCATCATGACCCACAAATGACCCTCATAGTCGAAATCTCTCAAACATGTGATTTAGCCCATTAGTTTTCTCATGTCAAAAAACTGTTACATACAAAATTTCGTTATAATCCATCACGCTGTTCTTTAAACATAAACAGCTTGACCCAGACTCTTAATGACCCAATATGACCCATTTAATTTTTTTCTCGAACATGTAACCTAGCTCAATGTTTTTCTCGTGCCCGAAAACCATAGAATGCAATTTTTAGTCAAAATTGCGTGAGAAAATCTCTAGATAAAAATAGCATGACCCACAATGACCCCAAAAATGACCCACTAACCGAATTTTCTCGAACATGTTACCTAACCCAATGGTCTTCTTGTAATCCAAAACGATAAAATATAAAAGTTGGTCGAAATCGTTAGAGCCGTTTTTTAAATAAAAATGGCTTGACCCACAATGACCCAAAAATGACCCACTAATCAAAATTTTTCCAACATGTGACCCAGCTCAATTGTTTTCTCGTGCCAAAAAACGATTGGATACAAAATTTCCTTAAAATCGATCCAGCCGTTCTCTATATAAAAATAGCTTGATCCTGACCCATTATGACCCAAAATGACCCAATAATCGAATTTTCTCGAACATGTGACCTAGCCCAATGTTCTTCTCGTGCCCGAAAATGGTAAAATCCAAATTTTTGCGAAAATCGTTAGAGCCGTTTTTGAGATAAAATTTACCCACACACACACACACACACAATTTTTGCTCGCATTATAGTATAAGATGAACACTATTTCGAAATTCTCATTGCCGTCACGCACTCCTACCCCACGTCTTTTACATCCTTTTCCGAAGTCTAAAAATGTATTTCCGCCTCGTTTATGGCCTGATGTAATGTTTATTTCGACTTTCTTTACTGAAATTCACTCATTTGCTTATCAAATTTACGGTGTGCATTATATACGAGATTTTTAAAAATCGCCATTTTTTCTTCTTAAGTACAGGGTGAACGGTATACACGAGTAAATACGGTATATATATGTATATATATATATATATATATATATATATATATATATATATATATATATTATTATTATTATTATTATTATCATTAAACACGCATTGCATAGATAATTTCAGTTGGAAAACTTTCAATAACTTGGGAAAATTTGAATCCTCCCCACCCCCTCTTGAAAAAATATATATGGCTACGCCCCTGGACTATTGATAAGTATATAGTATGCTAAGAGGTATCTCAATTGACACAATGCGCGGTGACATTTCCATTCAGCAATTTCCGCCAATAAACGTGTGTTCTTGAGAACTTTTATGCGGTTCTGTATATGATCTACAGAATTTATACGCTGCAAGTAATATTTTTAAAAAATAATTAAATTGAAAACGTATAATTCAACTAAAAATGCACTTCCAGCAATTATTGTTTCATTGTCTCAGTAGTCAATTGTTCCTTTTCTTCTGCAACCAAATGCTTCCGTATGTTTCTGTAAATGAACGATAAATTCTATGCACATTATATTCTGTAGTAAGAATCTTGTAGTACATTTGAGTGGTATAATAAATTTCAACATATTTAAAATAGAGTGATTTCATTAAAATACAGAAATTACTGAAAAAAAAATCCGTTAAAATACAGAAATTGTAGTGGTAATCGAGACACCAGTACTATCTTCGTATTTTAACGGAACATTTTTTCCGTAAATTCTAGAAAAAATTACTTTTTTTTTTTACAAAATATTTCCAGGGATTTTTTTTTTTTTTTTTTTTTTTTGTGTGTGTGGTTTTTTTTTTTTTTTTTTCTGTATTTAAAAATTTTCGTTTGAAAGGCAAAAAATAATTTTTCAAATTTACTAATGACAAACTTACATCTTTATCAGTTTTATTTTTCAAGGATACGTTATTAAAATAAATTTCCTTTATTGCTTATTATAACTTAGATAATCATCAATATTATAATAATTTCGTTATCAAATTTCAGATATGTTTTAAGTTATGTGTATGAACATAATAAAGTGAACAGATTTTTAAAAAATATGTACTAAAATTCAAAATATTTTTTTTTACATTTTAAAATATTCGTAGGATATTTTAAAATGTCCAATGGAAATATCCTAAATAGACTTTTATTTAGATATGCGGTAATTAAATCAAAAATTTTTAAAAATTACAATGAAATATAAACCAACTTTCATTTCAACTATTTCAAACTTAAAAAGAATTAATAAAATTTAAATTTTTTTTTAATATCGTAAAAGTATGTTAACTTTTTACTTTTGAAAAAGAAAGAAAGAAATAGCGAGTTGATTATATTACATATTACAAATGGCGCCATGACATTTATCGGTTTAAAAAACCAATGTATCATCAAAACTTTTAATAAATATTCGGGTATGATTGGAATAAATTCAGCATAGAACCACATTTAGCTAATATATAGGAGTTTCATTGAAAATATTAGACAAGCATTACAACAATTACCGATTTTACTTGTGTATACCGCGCACTCCGCACTTTACAAGAAAAAAGCGCGATTTTTAAATTTTCGTATATAATGCGCACCATAAATTTGATATCCAAGTGAATGAATGACCAAATGAGTTTTAGTAAAGAAAAACGAAACAAAAATTACATGAGACCAGAAAACAAGGCGAAAATACATTTTTAGACTTAGGGTAGGGAGTGAATGACAAGGGGGGGGGGGTAGTGAGTGATAGCAATGAGAATTGCTAATGTGCGTATAAATAATGTTACTAACTCTGTACTATAAAAAAGTGCAAGAAGTGAAAAAAGATGCAGAAATAGTTCAACTTCAATAATTAGATTTTTCGAGTTTTAATGTCTTCTTTGAATAGATTTCTTGACTCATGTGTAGCGTGGGATTACATCAACAGTAAAAAAAATTATTCCGTGTACAACGCGCACCTAGAAGTTTTGCCCTAATATTTTGAAAAAAAAGTGCGTGTTATGCGCGAGTAAATACAGTAATTACTTCTCTTTCCAAACAAAACAACTATTTCTAAACATTATTTACATAACATTGTACTGCTTTGAAAGGAATACAGAAAAATTCTGTAATATTGATGGAAAACTTACTGGATTTATAAGAATTTGTAATCTCAAAAGTCAATTACCGAAATTTCACTGTTTTCTCAGAAAAATGAAATTATTCCGTAAATTTTTTACAAAAAAATTTGTATATGTTAACGGATTTTTTTACAGTGTTTTTTTTTTTTTTTTTTTTTTTTTTTTTTTTTTTTTTTTTTTATGGAACGAAATTTATTCCAATAGGCTCAATATTAATTTTACCTCCATTCAGAGATTATCCCTGTTGAACTACATCCACGAGCGAACAATTTCTTTAATGAGAATAAAGCAAATTCCGTTTTTCCTGGTCTCTTAGAAACGATTTTAAGAGAAAAACAAGTTGGAAATTGCACGTGAAACGTAGCAAATGAGGTGCTTTCGTACGATAATGAAATTTTTAAAATATCCAGATCTTGCTGTTATAGTAGATAGTACTTCGGTTACAGCATAGTACCCAAAATCTTTTGTGTGTCCCTGTAAATACTATCTGCTTTCTTTTATACAGGAAATATCTTGTAGTATTGCTCAGCAACGTATATCAATCTCATAAAATGTTAAATAATTAATTACAATTAAAACGCGCACCAAACAATATTCTCCCTATTATACCATTATGTAATGGAATACTTTTGTTTGGCCTTGTAAATCAATAACAAATATTCTTTGCATCAGAGATTGTGCAAAATGTATATTATAGTATATATTTCATAGATGCCTATCAATTTTATTATGTTCGAATGATTGTAACACCATGAAAATGCATTACAAACTTTTTTCCCCATTGACCGTAATGTAACGGAATACTTTTGATTGTCCCTGTAACTGATCTATGCATCCGATTTTCATAAAATTTGAAACGACTCGACAAAATTTTGTAATAATTATATATTTTAAATTTCAAACGATTTGGTTGGGTAGTTTTTGCGTTGTTATATGCGGACAGACAGACGGACGTACGGACAGACATACAAACAAACGGACGGACGGACTGAACGACAACTAAAGGTGATACGTATTTAGATAATTACGAACGCAGCTAATAATTCAGGAGAGCACATTATTCATCAAACTTCTACACTAAGAATAGATTTTTTTTTTAATTCCAATAATTTTTATGCGAAATTAAACTTTTTTTGTGCCTTTTTAGTCAATGAATCTAACTCTAACGAATTAATGATGGTCAATAAACTTCTTTACTCTATTTTGTTTTAAAAAAACTGATAAAGTAATGAAAACGTCCAATATATGTTCCCAACCAAAAATAATTGCATTTATTTACTGAAATTTAACAGGAATTGGAAATAAAAATTTTAAAAGATAAAACTGAAAAATCAAAGCAAGCGTCAATCTATTCATTTTTTAAAACTCTACATTAATTATACTTTTAATTAACTTTTGTAAGAATTACTAGAAATAAGCTAGCAACGAGAGCTATCAAATTCAATAAACTTCTTTACTCTATTTTGTTTTAAAAAAACTGATAAAGTAATGAAAACGTCCAATATATGTTCCCAACCAAAAATAATTGCATTTATTTACTGAAATTTAACAGGAATTGGAAATAAAAATTTTAAAAGATAAAACTGAAAAATCAAAGCAAGCGTCAATCTATTCATTTTTTAAAACTCTACATTAATTATACTTTTAATTAACTTTTGTAAGAATTACTAGAAATAAGCTAGCAACGAGAGCTATCAAATTTAGTATACCGAAAGGTGGTGCTTGCGAAGAAAACTTGACATTCTCACTAAAAAGTTTTTAATTAGTTAAACGAAAATTTCATTTGCACAATTTGCAAAACAAATGTTTGTTTCATTTGCTAAAATTACGTTTGGAATGGTTACTAATAGTCTGTGGATAACGGTTACTAAGAATTATTGAGTAGCTGTTAGTAAAGTTATTGAGTAGCTGTTACTAACATTTGCTTAATGGATTTTTACAAAATGTTTTAAGTTAGTTATACAAAAAATTCATTGTACAGTTTACAAAATAAAGGTTTATTCCATTTGCTAAAATTGCGTTTGGAATAGTTACTAACAATCTGTGAGTAGTGGTTGCTAAAAATTATTTAGCAGCTGTTACTTAAATTTGTTTGGTGGCTCATACTAAAAAGTTTTAATATAGTTATACAAAAAATTCTTTTGTGCAGTTTACTAAAGAAAAAAAAAGTTTGGAATGGTTATTATTAGTACTGTGAGTAATGGTTACTAAAAAATTCTGTGGAATACAAATTTACTAAAATTTTTTTAGTAACCTCATGATTTTTTTTACAATGTATACGCTAGAGTCATTACAATTCATAGATACAATATATGCTAATGCTTTACTTGAAAAACAGAGGGTATACTCAGCTTCTCGGAAAAATCCAGAGGGTTTACGGTGTATATTTCCGTATATCCTTCACAACAGTCCTGACTGTAGTACTCATAAGACATTATTGGAAGGAAGGGTTTTTGTATTTGTAGAAGTAAAATAATCAATAATCCAGGGGAAAAAAAGACTTTAAATTTATTTGTTAAAAATTTTGTGAAATTGAAAATTCAAGTAATTGAATGAGATTTCCTTATTATCTCTTTTTAAATTAGCAGTCTGGCGTAGTTTTCGAAATTCTGTGCCACTATAAACTATGCTAAAAATCTGCCTAAAAATTATATATTTATTTATTTTATTTTAACGTTTATACGTTTATTAATACTCGAAAATAAAAAAGGAAAAAACACTGAAACCTTAATAAACGAATTATAGCTACTAGTTACATCATGTCTCATTTATTTGAAACGCTAAAACTGTTAAAATAAAGATTATATAATTGTATACGAGAAAATAAATTAAAAATACGGCATGATACTTAATTTTATTACAAAGTGTACCACCATAATTAATGGAATTCAGTCATTAATTTTGAAATGAATTTACTTGTGTATGCATAGCTTTCAAATTTGTTCTAAAACAAATACAGTTAAATTCATTTCTCTCATAAACAACACTCAAACATTCTCTTTCTGCATTTCGATACATAAAAAAGACATTTATCATTAAAATATTAAAGTTCTAAAATTTAAGAAGTCGTTTATTTTCTATGCCTCATTTTGTTGATTCTATTCTACTAGACTTTAAATTTCTCATCACATAAATCTTTCATTAAAATAAGAGAGAACTCACATGCTGAACATCTATTTATTTAGACTTTCAAAATTTCATATCTATACATGAGACGCCATCTACTTTTGACAAATGACACTAATTTTTAACTCGCTCTAGGCACCGGCAAGGCGCAAAATAACTGGCAAGGTGCCAGCATGCTTTTGACATAGGTTAAATCTAGGCAAGCACTTTTCGGTCTCCAAATTAATGAATTTTGGCCTAATGGGTGACGTTTTTTGGTAAAAACTGCGATAAATCATTAGTGAAATTTATTAAAAGAATCCTCTTTTTTCATCAGTTAATAGGTGGAGTCCTTTAGTTTCGAAGTAACATGCATAATTTTGTCTTTTTTATTTATGTTTTTTTTTTTTTTCTCCATAAATTGCTCATTTCAAAATTAGAAAGTGTATTATTGTAGAAAAATAAAGAAAAATCGTTTTCAAATAACGGATTTAATAGAATGAGTTTAGCTTTTCAGAAAATTAAAGGGAAAAAATATCGTCTGCGGAATAATGATACCTCTGGAAAACTTGTCCGTTTAAAGTAAAATTCAATAAAGTTTGAAAATGCAACTTTTTTATGGAAATGAAGATTGACTTTTAAGTAGGAAATGAAATATTTTTTTAGAAGTCGATTTGAGTTTCGATTAGATTGTATCTCAATAAAAAGAAGTATTAATTTCTTCGAATTCTTAACTAATGATCTTAAAAAGGATGGTTTAAAATGGTTTTGCAATGTGAATTTCCGAGAGGGTAGAATCGTTTCTGACGTAAAGTTTTGTGGAAAGCTTTTCTTAATGCATTTTTAACGCAAATTTCTAGACAGTTTGCATAAGTTTATTTTCTTAAGAAATTCCGGAAAAAAAACAGTTCTATTCTGTTACACAAGGAAGTAAAAATACGAGCGCGAATAAAACTTTTAATTACTTTTGTCATCGTAAAATTAATAAAATAAATTATTTTTGAAAATTGTGTCTAAGACTTCGATAATCTTTATCTCGATATCTTTCTTTATATATATTTATAATAAAATAAGCTTGTAGTACAGCGTTTGTTTTTATAATTTTTTTTTTTTATGTTAATGAAAATTAATATAGTTTGCTTGGAACAAAAAACAAATTAAAGTTATTTATAAAACTGTTCAAAGAGCTTTAATCGTAATTACGTATTTTTAAATGAAAATAAACATAGAACTAATTTCTTGAAGGAATGCGGTATTTTATTACTTTCTTCTATCTTCAATAGAAGAAAGTATTGTAATCGAAATTTTTTTCGACTTCCGGTTTTCGACGGATTTACACATTTTAGGGGCCAGAGATTCCAAAAAACATGTTTTTACAAAATGTCTGTCTGTCCGTGTGTCTGTGTGTCTGTCGCCATTCTACCATCAAAAAGTGTATGAAGTTATGCATAGAATTGAACCAAATTTTTTGTGAATGTTTTTAGTTGTGGCAAGCAGGTCCTCCTTCAGTTTTGAAATATTCCGCCGGAAGGGGGCGCTGCAATCGCGATTTTTGTGCCATTTTCAATATTGTACCGACTAAAAGTATATAAAGTTATGCATCGAATTGAACCAAATTTTTTGTACATGTGTATGACTATGGCTAGTTGGTCCTCCGTGAATTTGTAAAATATCCACCGGAAGGGGGCGCTGCAATCACGATTTTTGTGCCATTTTCAATATTGTACCGACCAAAAGTATATGACGTTATGCATCGAATTGAACCAAATTTTTTGCGTAAGTGTATGACTATCGCTGGTTGGTCCGCCCTGAATTTGAAAATAATCCGCCAGAAGGGGGCGCTGCAATCGCGATTTTTTGTGCCATTTTCAATATTGTACCGACCAAAAGTATATGAAGTTATGCATCGAATTGAACCAAATTTTTTGTGTAAGTGTATGACTATGGCTAGTTGGTCCTCCCTGAATTTGAAAAAAATCCGTCGGAAGGGGGCGCTGCAATCGCGATTTTTGTGCCATATTCAGTATTGTATTGACCAAAAGTACATGAAGTTATGCATCGAATTGAACGAAATTTTTTTTGTAAGTGCATGGCTATGGCTAGTTGGATCGCCCTGAATCTGAAAAAAATCTGCCGGAAGGTGGCGCTGCAATAGCGAATTTTATGCCATTTCCTACACATAAAAGTGTAGGAAATTAGTTCTAGAACTGAACTACATTTTTTTATATGATTATTATTTGGTAAGGCAAGTAGGTCTTCCCTGAATTTGAAAAAAAAATCTGTCTGTCATTCTATTGTCCATCGGCTCGTGCAGAGATGGAAATTCGTTTTTACTCCGATTAATTGATTGAAGCAAAAATTTAAGATGAAAATCAAAGTTGGTATGGTATTGAATTAAAATTATAAGAGCATTAAAATGAGTAACTATTTTTTTTAATATTAAAATATTAATTTTAGTGATTTTAGTTTAATATTAAAATAGTAAATTTTAATATTTAATATTAATATATAAATTATTATTTTTTTAAATTTAAAATTAAATAGATAGAAGAAAGTTTTGGGATTGGCACATCCAACTAGTTAATACTGCTTAGCTTTATTCTATAAGTGCCAAAACTATACCGGATTTTTTTTAATAGAATTTTGCTTTTATAATGTACATGAAGAATAGCATTTATTTATGTTCATCTATTTGTTCGTAAGTTCTGGTGACACTCAGCCACTTCAACGTTTTAGCTACAGCTTTGCCTCTGAAAAGTTTAAATTTTCTTACTGTCCTCCCTTGAATTAACGTACAAATGAACTATTTTTTTTAATTTAATTTTTTCTAATTTTCCAGGAAAGATCGGAATTACGCGTCTTCACGTCTACATTAGAATTGTATGTTTTGGCTATATTTTCTATGAATGCATAAAGATCCGGGGTGTGCGACGAAAAATCTTCCCCCACGGCTAAGTTGCAATTTGGCCACCCCCCACTCCCCCCCACGCCCGGGGCAAAAGCCCCCTTTGCCCCCCCCCCCCTCCTTTCACACGGCGCTGATAAAGATTTAGATAATTAATTTAAAAAATTATATTTCTATTACTTCTTTTAATTAGACAAAACATATGGGGGGGGGGGGTTACTCTATTATTAAGGTATAAAATATACAAAGAAAAAACTAATATAAAAATTTCCAATTTCTGCTTTGTAGTAATTTTTTTACTTAAAATCCGAAGATAAAATCCAACTAAGCATATTTAGTTAAAACTAGAATTGTGGAGCATCATTAAGAGTGTGTCAATATTGTTAAAACATACGGTTATGATCAATGTAAATATAATATGTTTTACCAATTTATTGCTGGTCGAATATAAATAAATTATACTAAAAGCATAAAAATAGCCACTCATTGCTCAAACCATTTCAATGTCCCGAATTCTAATATATAAAGAAAAGGATTATTTTGAAAAAAAAAATAATAAAAAAACAATCCTTTAGGAACTTATCGAGATTATTAGTTATTACATTCACCTTCACCTTTTAAATACTGTATATAGTTAAAGATCTCGTTACCTTAGTTTTAATATGCACAAATGTCAGCGAACTTTCACGGTTAGTAAGTTATAATTAAGGATCGACTGAAACTGAAAACGAAACAGAATTTCAGTAATCTTCCTATTTTCATCCGGAAACGAAAACGAAAATGGCCTAAAATATTTTTTTTTCAGTGATGAATGTATACATAAATATACATAATTATTAATTAATTATAACGATGTCCCACGTTGACTCAGTTGCTTTGACCAAAACTTTTTATTTTCATTTAACATAAAATGTAATTACTATTCATGTACGACAAACAAAATGATTTTCTAATTTAACAAATTCCGTCGAATTAAAAAAAGTTTTAGGCATATATGATTTGATTTATCTTTTATAATGATTTTTATAAATGACTATCTGTTATACTAGATGTCTCTCAAAGAATATTCGAAATAGGTACTTCTGCGATTTCATATTAAAAAAAACATATATTAAGGACCGTTCAAGTATTACGTAAGCATATTTTCAGTCATTTTGTACCCCTCCCCCCCCTTGTAAGAAAATATAAGCAAATGCTAGACCCCCCCCCCTCTTTGCTTACGTAAGATTTTATTACAGTTTATACATCAATACTTCTTGACTTATAAAAAGTTACCAATCAATTACATTATTAATTCTACAAATTTATACAGGCATATAGGAATTGTGATATCAAAATATATAAAATGGTTTTAATATATTGTTGCTTATTGCATTATACAAACCACAGAATACAAAATGGTTTAAATATATTGTTATTTATCACATTGAACAATAAAACAAGATATATAAGAAGTCTTAACTTACTTAGGCATCATAACTAAAAGTTTTGACATGAATCATATAAATGTTGGAGTTCAATTTGGCGTTCATATTTTAATCTGATGTCCAGGATCCTTGAACCCATGTTTCAACATTGTCTATTATAAAGTTTCCACTGGAACAGTGGCCTGGGGTAGTGATGGGCGATTTCGATTTTTTTAAATCGATTTAATCGATACTACGGCCAACTCGATTTAATCGATACTTTAAAATTTTTAATCGATTTCTCTGAAGGTAATATAATTTTCATTTTCCACCAAAAGTCGAAGATAAAATAGACGGATGTGCCAATTCCAAAATTTCAGTGTATTAGTTCCTAAGATAGAAGAATTAAAGAAACCTCAGAACCCCCCCCCCCCCCCCCCTGCAAAATAGCGTTTTTTGTTGAGTGATGTGCACCAAAAATTGATCAGGATCAATTTTTATTAGGTACCAGCTGAATCTGAATTTTGATGAAAGTCCATGAAAGCGCGAGATACAGCTATTGCGAAATCATAAAAAATGCAGCATATCAGCGCCACCTGTCGGGCAATTTACACCAAGAACTAAATAACACTAATCTATGTCAGAGATTTACTGAATCTCAATTTTGATGAAAATTCGTTCTTGAGATAGCGCTATTGCGTTAATCATGAATAATGCAGTATAGCAGCGCCATCTCTTAAGCGATTTCCACCAAAATGTAATTAGCATCAAATAATATCAAGGACTAATTGAATCTAAATTTTTATGAAAGTCCGTGCATTAGTTCTTGAGATAAAGCTAAAATGGAAAGAGGGGCGTGCGAAAAGAGAACTGCGCCCTGTTCAAAGTTCCAATTTAGCCCCCCTCCCCCCTATTAACTTTTTCTTGTGATAGGCTAGAAGTGATGTTAGTAGTAAAAATTTGGCGCCCCCTAAATTTCCGTGCTCAGAACGACCGCTTCCTTTCGCCCCCCCCCCCCTTTTCACATGGCTCTGAGTGGAAATTGTGAAAAATTCAGTATAGCAGCGCCATCTGGGAAGCTATATACATCAAAATGCAAAAAACATCAATTCATGTCAAGGACTAACTAGATCTAAAATGTGATGAAAATCCGTTCATTCGTTATTCAGATATAGCTGTTGCGCAAATCGCAAAAAATGAAGCATAGCAGCGCCACCTGTTAGGCTATATACACCAAAAATTAATTAGATTCAGTTTATATCAAGGTCAAACTAAATCTAAAGTTTTGTGGAATTCCATGCATTTGTTCTTGAAATAGAACGGTCAGAAATTTTTGTCGTACACTGTAAAAAATATCCGTTAATATACACAAACTTTTCCCTAAAATTTTACGGAATAGTTTGATTTTTCCAAGAAAACAGCAATATTTCCGTTTTTTGCTATTTTAAGATTAAAAATACAGTAACTGTTCCGTAAATTTCACCGCAAACAGAACATCTTCCGTTTTAAACAACACAAGTTATCAGTATTTTTAACTGATAAGTGTCGTGGCGCCATCTGTATGACAAACATAGCAAAATTTCTCTTATTTTTTTCTGTTTTAATTATAAAACGATGGCATATTTTTACAATATTAAAGTAATAATAATAATTATTATTATTATTAATTCTTTTTAAGTTTCAGATAGTTAAGGAAAGTTTTTTGTTTTTTCAGCTTGATTTTGTTTAATTTATTTATATTATAATATAAAAAGTGCGGATGTTATTTAAAGTGGAAAAAAATCTACTTTTAATTTTAATATATATATTTTTTAATCTATTCAAATTAAGAAGTTCGCACATAAAATTTAAAGTATATTAAAAGATAGCATATTTTTACAAATTAAAAAAAATAATAATAAGATTTATTAATTTTTTTTAAGTTTGAGATAGCAAAGGAAATTTTTGTTTTCAGTATAATTTTAAATATGTGTTTAATTTATTTATACCATGATATAAAAAGTGCGAAAGATTTTTTAAGTGGAAAAAAATCTACTTTTAATTTTAATGTATACATATTTTAATGTATTCAAATTAAGAAATTCGCTCTTAAAATTTAAAATATATCGAAATATATTACCGAAATTATTATCATTTTGGCGATTACCTAAGTTATAAAAATCAATAAATGTAATTAATTTTAATAACCCATAACCCATAGTAATTATTTTTATTGAGTTTACAATAGATCGTCATACAAAATATTTTTTTTAAATACATGTTTTTTTTTCTTTTTGGTTTTTTTAAAAGTGTGTTAGTATTCTTTTATAAAATAAATAAATAAATATGAATAAAATAACTTTAAACTCTTCCAAAAAAAAAAAAAAAAAAGAAAACAAAAATTTTTAATACTTTCATTTATGCATGTAATATTTTAAAGGTTAAACTTTTTTTTATAAAGCTAAAATTAAGAAGCTAACTATTAGAAATTATAGAAAGAAAATCTGTAAAACTTGATTTAGAACTGTCCGTTCAAAAATCTTGTCTTTACTTCATGAAATGCATCCGAAATAAGTAAAGGTATTTGAAATGGTGCTATATGAAATCATAGCGTAATGGTATTACACTACCGGCTACGACAGACAAGGTCGTGAGTTCAAACCCCCATGGAAGGTTAGTAACATTTCTTCTCTGTTGTTTAAAATAAATGTATATAATGTGTCCCTGATATTAACTGCCTTTGTAAAGTAAAGAATAAAAATCACAAAGATGTTAGTTTGTCCTTGAAAAATTTTTTTAACTTTTCAAACGAAAATTTTTACATAAAGAAATATTAAAAAACGGAAATATTTTGTGAAAAAACGGAACTATTCCTGGAATTTTTTTTCCGTTAAAAAACGGAAGTAGTACTGGCGTCTAGATTACCAGTACTATTTCCGTTTTTTAACGGCAAAATTTTTTACAGTGTATACAGACTTACAGAGTGACAGACACACACACACAGACAGATATTTCTTAAAAGCCATGAAGTCGTGTTAAAGACCTTCTAAAATATGGAAATCCATCGAAAACGGGAAGTCAAAATTTTTCACGAATCTAATACTCTCTTCTTGTAAAGTTATAAAAGAAAGTAAAAATGTAAAATCGATTCTGCCCGTAAGATCGATCTTTAGATTCGATTTCGATCTTTAGATTCGATGTCGATCTTTATATTCGATTTCGATCTTTAGATTCGATGTCGATCTTCAGATTCGATGTCGATCTCTAGATTCGATTTCGATCTTTAGATTCGATTTCGATTTTTTTCTTTTTCTAGGCTAAATCAGTGTTGAATGCAGGTATTTTTCCGCGGCTCCGAAGAAAGGCATCATGTTTTACAGCTCTGTAAGAGAGGGGGAATCGCAATTTGAGCATTAAAAAGCACAAAATCTCATAACTTCTGGGGGGGGGGAGGGGGGTAATGCCCTGTGGGCCACCCCATTAATTCGACACTAGGTTAAATTATTATATTTTTGTTTAGAAGTCCAGTTATTTGAAGTATTAGTTTATTATGTTTTATTTTTCACGCTCGTCTCTTCTAATCCCCCCTTCCGCGTCAGTTACAGGGCCGTTCGAAATATGCATACAGTTTTTAAAATGTCCGATTCTCGGTCTATTTTATTTTAGATCCACATTTTAAATCCTTGACAAAAGATAAATAAAGGGTCGCCTTTCCGCCCGTTTGGGGTTTATCTGCGCCCCGCCGGGGGGCATATTTTTTTGTTTCTTCAAAAGAAACAAAAAAAAATTGAGGGGGGGGGCTTGCACCCTCCCCCAATATACACCTTAAAATTTCGCTCATTTAATTCTCTACCATTTTTAACTTAAAAGTTTAAGCTACATGGCACCCCTAGAGCTGTGGACCCCCCCCCCCTGTCGATCACTCACCTAATTTTTCTTATTTTTTCACTTCATTTCAATCTTTAAAAGGCTATAACTTTGCTTCTATAGGAGTTACAGTGATGAGAAAAATTCTAGCATAGCTAACCATTTCTCGCCGTTCTTTTTGCTATTCCAGTTTTCCGTTTCCCCTATAGGAACTTTTTTTTTTGGGGGGGGGGGAGGCAGAGGGTATTTTCTCATTTCTTGATACAATATGTCTATTGAAAGCTTATGCTTCATACATTACAAATCTAGCATAAGAAATTTTCTCCCATCATCTCAGGTCACGTTACGGACCCATAATGTGTTAAAATTTTGATTTTTCAAACTTCTTCGAAAAAAAAAAAAAATAAATAAACATTGATACATATTAGCGAAACTGGGGTTCGAACCCGCAATCGTTTGATTGCACACGTAATCCCTAAGCTTATTGGCCACCGAGTACTCAGCAGCGCTATTATTCCTTTAGATTGTCATCTTTAAATTCGTAATATCTTTTGAATGGAATGTCCGGTTTGAATAATTCAAAAAGTAATCTAGAGATATTGTAACAGGCATTAATACAAAATGATTTATTTGGATAAGGATTAAGGTATCGATAGTATGGTCTAATTTTGGTTGGTGTATTTATCGCGTTTTAAAATGTAAGAAAGTAATTATAGTGAGTTAACTACAATAGCTGGACATATGGTATCGCGCGGGTTTTTTTTATAGAGATTAATATATTCTTTAATATAGAAACTTTTTTTATTCATTTAAAAGTATTTCCTGACGATTCAAAATTATATATCCTAACGATTCAAAAAATACACACGTAATTGTCCAAGGTTTCACTTCTATCGGCACTCTCAGAGTGCCACTTTTTTTTTTTTTTTTTCATGTTCGCCCGTCATACCGCCCCCCCCCCCCTTCCTCACCAATCTTAACTTACAATTTCGTTCAAATTATGACTGCGATTTTAAAAAAGTCTTATCCTCGTTCTATTTTGTTATAAATCCATATTTTGAAACCTCAACAAAAGATACATTTGGACCGGGGTCGCCCTTCTGTCCGTTTGAGATTTACCTTGCCCCCCTGGGTGGGGGGCATATTTTTTGTTTCTTCCACACCATCTCATGTAACATATCATTATAAAGCTTTTATCTCCTCGTTTTTTTCTGTTACTACCCCTCTCTCCACCTAGTTACATGCTCTTGGGACTTTTTATAGTTTCAAAGAGTGCATGTTCCCCGCAGGCCACCCCATGAATTCAACACTAAGTTAAACACTATATTTCTGTTTAGGAGATCAGTTATTTGGGTTATTAGTTAATTATGTTTTTTTTTTCTTTCTTTCTTTCTTTCTTTTTTTTTTTTTTTTTTTTTTTAAGTTCGTCCGTTCTAATCCCTTGTCCCCCCCCTCCTTCCTCGCCAATCTTTACTAAATGGGCCGTTTAAAGTATGCATGCAATTTTTAAAATGTCCAATTCTCGTTCTATTTTATTGTAAATCCTCATTTTGAAACTTCGACAAAAGATACATTTGGGCTATGGTCGCCCTTCCGTCAAGAGTGGGGTTTACCTGCCCCCTTGGGAATGGGGCATACTTTTTGTTCTTCCAAACTATCTCGTGTAACATTTGGTTGGTATTAAAAAAAAAAGTTTTTTTTTTTTTTTTTTTTTTTTTTTTTTGTGGTGTGTGTGTGTGTATACTCCTTGTTTTGTGTAAGTGACAACCATAAGTGACAATCATTTTAAAATTTAAAATTCTTATTATCCGACTCTAAAATCTGCAATAGCTTTATTCTATGCCGCCCTAAATGGTGATGGGGGGTGGGAGGCGGTAATTACGGTCCTGCTGATTGTCTAAGTTTTGGAATTAGTAATTTGGATCTTCTCTGTGTGAACCTGAATATCGAAATATCGATTCTAGTATCGATTCTAGAACTGAGAAATCGATTCTTATTATGATCGATGTTGTTTTATACGATATCGATTTTAATCGATTCTCAAAATTTCCAGAATCGCCCATCACTAGCCTGGGGTATTGCAGGTTTCCGGTCCTTGTTCTTCCACTTCTTCTTTCTCCAGCCACTCAACGTCTTCATCACCATTGACGGCTTGAAGAATGCACATCAGTTCATTGGCTTGCCGAGCCGCTATACGCAGTGGACGCACTCGTGTCCGAGGGACATTTCGTTTATCATTCCCATGAATATTTTTTATTGTGGCGATCAGCTGATTTATTGGACGCATAATAATGTCCACAAATTTGACAAATACGTTTTGATAGCTTCGGTTTCACGGTTGGACAGAAATAATCGTAAGGTAATTGAATGAACCCTGCTGAAGAAATTTCTAAATCTAGTACACTGCGGGTCACGCGACTGCCGATGGATAAGCAAAGGATAAAATCGAAAATAAACGGCAAATTTCGAACGGACTGTAGAACGCTCTTTCCCCATCATACTTTGTTTGTTTGTTGAATTTGAACGGCAGTTGCTTCGTTGTTTAATGCTTTCTTAAGAATTGTCGTGACCCCCCCCTCCCCTTTGTCAGAAAAAATAAGCAGACTCTGGACCCCCCTCCCCCTTTAGTCCTTACGTAATACTTGAACGGTCCCTTACGGTTATGTTTGCAGTTGTAATGAGCACATATAAAGCATCTTCAAAGTTTAGTCATGCATGCATTTCTTGTATTATAACTTAGATTCATGTCTTGAGTCAGTCATGACTGTATAAACATGTTAATTATAAAAAGTGAAGTTCATAACAATAAATAAAATATTTCTCATTGGGTGCAGTTTAAATCAGCGAATAACGTTGAAATTTTCCTAAAGAAAGAAACTACATTTTTTGAAATACAAATAGTTTCAGTGGAGTTTCGGACCGGCTGAACTTGCAGCAACATTTTCGCCGAAAACGAATTTTCAGTCGATGGCTGGTTATAATGGATACATCTAATTTAAATATAACTGATACAGCGCAGTTTATTATTCACGCTGTTTTTATTGTCCTATTCAAAAATATAGCAAGAAAGAAAAATCAATCGTGACGCAATACTTTCTAGCACTTTCACAATACTATAACGAAACAACACTATTCAATAAGTTTTAAAGGGAAAAAAATATACCTAAATAATGCACGTACAAAATGCAAAACATAGTTGATCATTAAATTACAACAATGTGCGCATATAGTTTGAGAATGTATTCGACTTTTTTAAGCAACTCTGTATGTGATTTATAGATTTGTGTACACACTATTTGATTTGCTAATATTTAATTCAGCTGAAAAGCGCATTTGAAATTTATTTTTAGCACTTACTGACAATAGAAAATAACTTACCATTCTTGTTAATCATTTATTTTATAATGAATATCTCGGAAAACGGCGCGTCAACCTAATAGTTATCTACTATGTAAAAACAAACAAAAATCATTTATTAACGATTCGAGATCATTTATGAACGGTTGTATTCGAAAGAACGCAATTTATAAATCGATACTATTATTGCTATTGTTTTGCAGCCAACCAGAGTCTGTTGTTCGGATCGAAACTTTTTAATTTTCGCTTCAAACCACTCTTTGCACAAATTTAACTCTTTCAGAAAGAGTGCTATTTAATTATTTTTATTTTTTTTTTATATAAAAATTATTCTTTAAAATGTCTTTCTTTTTAATCCTTTCATGGCGAGCGTCCTTTACGCAATTTTTTATCTTTTACTACCGGTTTTTAAAAAAAAAAAATTGCCAAATTGAATCGTAGAAATCTATGAATAAATAATTAGAATTTTATAATTAAAAATAATTAATGGGAATAATCAAGGATTCTAAATACTTTATGCGGCAAATATACGTGATACTCTTTGCCAAAGGTTAAAGCATTCTACGATTAAACACGGCAAAGTTTACTATTAAATAATTCTGATACAAAACAAAATAATTAAAAACCATACGCACTTTATATGAGGTCTTTACATTCCACCTATCATGAAGAAGTTAATGAAACACTGTCTTTCCTCTAAAGCTATTTATCTTTATCTTTTCAGAATATACTTCTGTAAAGTTGTAAAATGTTGTTTTTGTTGTATTATTGCAGCAGATAAAATCGATTATATATTTTTGAAATTTTTATCAATTGTTTCATGACCTACAGTTTGAAAACTGCCCCATGCTGCTTTATGATTTTTTTTTTTTTTTTTTTTTGAGAAAAGCTTATTGATGCACACACTTTCTTTTACCCTGAAAAGGCGGAGCTATTGCTCAATCATATTTTTTTAAGTGCTTTATATCATTCTAAAATAACCAGTCGTACAGAAAGAAAATTACTTTTGCTCGTGCGAAAAAGATATAAAAGACTCTTCGTGTCTTTTAGGTCTGTTATTCTACTTCTAATATTGTCAATACATGTTATTTCAAGAATTCAAGCAATTCAAACTTGTTTCGTTTTCCATTCGCTAATTAATGCAATTGCCCACTACTCCAATGATTTCTTGAATTTTCTGTCTAAAATATTAGTATTATACACTAGATCTAAATAATTCTCAAACAATAGATTCAGGTTAATGACTGCATTTTATTACAAATTATGTTTAAAATTCTGAAACAATTTTAACACTTTGCAATCGTATGTCCAGTCTGAATGGACACCATCTTATTTTGAGAAATTTATTTTTGTCACCAGAAATAAAATAATATAAAATATGCCACATTTAATTACAGCAGTTTAAATACTGTTCAGTTGAAAGTGCTTCGTTTGAAAATCACTGAGCTCCACAATAATCTGGAGAGCTAACTCCAAAACTGCTTACATATCAAACGTTCAAAGACAATGCTGGAATCTGTCGTAAATTTGGCCAGCTGCGCCATCTGGTGGAAGGGGTGATAATCCAAATATGCAGATTTTGGTATGATGATTTCATATATGCGCATATATCTATTATTTGTTGCGCATATTTTCTGAATTTTTACTCAGTCATGACAGATGAATCTTGTTTACCAGATTTATATTGCAAAATATTTTTGTTACAGTTTGTTTTGATAAAAATTATGTACATTTAAAAACAAATAGTCACAATATCTTTTTTAATTCGGGGGGGGGGGGGAGCCCTTATGCTAATAGTACGAAAATATGTTAGTTTTTACCTTGAAACTAAAATAAAAATGCGACTTTTTTTTAATACACATATTTTTATCCAAAAAAAAAAAAATTAACTGTAATAAAAATATTTTGCAATAAGTCTGGTAAACAAGATTCATCTTTCATGAGGGAATAACTTGAAACTTATAATTGAATTTTTAATAGGAATTCTCTAGTTTTGTCTGTTTCAAAAATAAATAAAAAATAAAAAAATCTAATTTAGCGATTTTAGGAAAACTATTGTCTAGAATCGAAAAATATTTAAACAAATAAGTGAACAATACTTGCTCTTTTAGTAATTAAACATCGATTCCGAATGTAAAATGAAATCAGTTTTAAATTAAAAGAATGAAATATTCGTAAATTAAACAACATAAATGCAGTGTGACCAAGAAAATCTTGGATAGTTATTATCTGCACTCTAAAGGACCTAAAATTGAATATTTTATTTATTATTAAATTCTATACATATTCTAAACACTGATAAATGTTGTATTCTCATCGATAAACGTGTATATAATTTTGCATACTTTAGTTCATTAAGAATTGCGTATAAAATGAGACTACTACAAAATTATTTCTGTACACATTAAGTACTTACTAATTTTCATGTGTCTTTTTTCATTACATTAAAACACATAATTAAAATCTAACATATTTAAATCAGCGACATTTGTAGTGCATAATTACATAATATTTCATCTTAGTATATTTTATGTTAATATTTAATCGTGCTACACTTATTTACAATATTTCAAACCTAAACTTTATTCTACGCAACTTTTTAAAGAAACGTTTTATAGAAACAAATCAATTTTGTCGCCATTCATTATAAAAAAAAAGTTATAATCTACTTAAAAATTCTCTTCCAGTTCACCCCTTCCGCTAGGTGGCGTATGTGACTCCGCCTTTAAATTTGCGGACACCTCTCCCACTTATCTTAGAAAGCTTCCTTATACAGCTTTGGCTAGCACTTTATTGAAGCACATTCGATCCATGCGTAAGTTTTTAGGAGGAAAATTTTCGGCAAGACATAGATTTCCTCCTATAGAATAATATGAGACAGATATTTTCAAATTGATTTTTTTTTTTAATTACGTCGAAGTTGCTACAATTTTCACCGATATATAATTTTTATTAAAAAAAACCTTTGATTTTACTTATATTCATCCCACATTTTTAGTTTGATATTAATTAAAAATAAAATTTTAGATAAACTCAGCAAAAAATAATGAAATTTTGATAAGTATTGATCACAAAAATATTTAAAAGTTGTAGAAATAACCAAAAATTAAAAAAAGTTTGCGTAAAAGTTTTAAAAAAGGCTTGTAATAATAAGAAAAATAGAGGACACATTACTTGCGCGCATTGAAAGTGAGATGCGGTAGGCAAAAACTGGATCGGTGAGTTGATCACTCGTATATTTTTAGAACTTAGTGTTGAAAAAATGATGCCGCTAGACTAAAATTTGTATAAGAAACGATGAAAGCGAAAGGGTTAAAGCAGTACTGCATTGCCATGAAACTATTTAAATTTATCAGTGTACTTACAGGGTAGAGGAGTTATGGGACAAAAACAAAGAACCATAATTTGGGGTTACCTGAACCTGGGCTGTCACTCAAAACCAAAACGTAAACATGATTTTAATCAGTCGAGGGAGTATTCTATTGAAAGTATTCACATCATTCATCAGTATTCTATCGCAGCTAACGGTACTAGATAGTAATACATTGATGAACCTAATACCAGCTTAAAACATTTTATATTTGGCTACATGTATACCCAAAGCGCCTTAACTGTGCCTAAGTAACCTAAAGTTACGATGTCATAAAAGTTCTTGGAAGAATATATAACAGGATTCGCGCACTTTTACCACTTAATTTTAACAGTATTTTCAATATACAGTAGACTCCCTCAAATCCGCACTTTTAAAATCCGCAACTCTCTAAAACCTGCACATAATTTACGGATATAAACAATGAAACATTCAGATCAGATGTTTGCAACATTTGACTTTTTTAGTTTTATATCAATTCCATACATTTTTTAATTTGCAATTTTTGTTAAGGTTATTGAATTCATGTTTTTTAATGAAGAAAGTTGGTTGATTTTTGTCGTCCGATTATCTACGCTAATGGGATATAGGACCAGGGGGAGTGCCCTCCGTGGGGGTCTTTCTAAGGGAACCTAACCCGTATTTACGCAAGGTTCGAAGAAAACCACGGAAAACTCCGAACGGTTAGGCCGACAGCCGCGATTGGGTTCGAACCCAGCACCTGCCGTCTACCAGTTGAGAGGTCCGAACCTCTCGGCCACTGGTGGGGCTTTAATGAAGAAAGAACTATTTATTTCTGAAAAAATCAAGATATTGCTGATATCATTGGTAAACACAATCTTACCAAATTTATTTATATATTAATCAAGTTTTTTAGTTATTAAGTCTGGCTAAACCTGAAATAAAGCTTTGTTATTTTATGATCCTAATGTGAATTAGTAATGTACCTTTATGAGGCAAGTTTCATTGAATAATTTAGGAAAAACACATATCATATTTATAATGAATATTTAATTGTACATTATTGATTATTAACTTGACTTTTTTTCTTTAGTATTTTAATCATTTTAAAAATGATCTAAATTTTTATTATTTTAGCTTATTGCTTATTTAAATGTTTTAGTATATTATAAGCATTCATTATACTTTTGATTTCATTATTAATCAAATTCAAATCACTTTTTTAAAAATATAAACAAAGCAATGACCAGAAATCCACAAAATTCTAAAATCCGCACAACCTCTGGTCCCAAGCTGTGCGGATTTGAGGGAGTCTACAGTATTTCACTGCAGAAAATTATTGCGAAATTTTAGAATAAAGGTGATGGTGGATATTCTGTTTCTTAAATATTAAATATAAACTTTCTTATCATTAATAGTGGTGCCAGAGTCCTTAAAAAATATAAGGTGGGGCGAATCTTGTAGAAAGTTAATTAATATAGCATGGCATTAGCCCATTCATAAAAAGCGTCTTTTACAGACATTTTTATCTTTTATCACCGATTTTCCAAAACAGAAATTTTTACCTAATTGCACCGGGAAAACTTTTGAGTTAAATAAGGCAATATTTACAATAAAAATATACTGGTGAGAATAATCAAGTATTCAGAGCGCCTTACCGCTATAATAGCGGTATCACACGGGCCCTATTCGCCGAACTTTTCCCCCAGTACAACATTACAGTGAGCAAAAAGTTGCCTGACCTTGATATGGGGGAGAATTCGCTCGCTGTTTTTGTTTACCGAACATTTACCGCATTGCATGGAAAAGGTTGGTGATTCATTCAGCGCTGATCAACTGACCAATAGGAGCGGAGAGAGAAGCTAAATAACCCAGTTTGAAAAAGACCCAGAAATTTGAAAAACCTGTTTACCGAACAAGCAGCAAAATGAACGATCGTGTTTTGTGAAATGCTTGCCGAAAAATCTTTCTCCGTGTGATACAGCTCTTATGCGGCACTTATAGAAGCCGCTCGCCCCCAAGGAATTAAAGTTTAGTGCTTGGCATAAGTTATAAATGTTTTTGTGTGTATTTTCAGAATTCAAATTTTGAATATTTTTAAAAGGCAGATAGCTTTAAATGCTTATACTACAAAATTGACTATTCTCTTAAAGCGGTATCACACGTAGAATGATAAACAACAAACATTTCAGAAATCATTTGACACAACATGTTCTCCCAACCACTGAGTACTCGGTAAACAGGTTCTTCGAACTTCGAACAGGTTCTTCGAACTCTCGCTTCGCTCCTATTGGTTCAAATGATCAGCACTGACTGAACGTTCAACATTTCCCGGCGACACGGAAAATGCTCGGTGAGCTAAAATAACCACCAAAATTCTCTCCTTCATTAAGGTCAATCAAGTTTTGCTCATTGGAATGTTCTGTTGGGGGAAAAGTTGAGCGAAAGCCTCCCGTGTGATATGGCTATTATGATAACTGGATAAACTTCAAGAGAACATACTAGAAGAATTTAAAATTTAATATGAAATAGCTTCTCGAAAAGACATAGATTTTTACGCCCATAATTTTTTATACTTAATAGTCTCCATATTTTTTTAAAAAATGAGGTTAATATACTTTGCTGAAACTTTTCTATGACACAAGATTTTATGTCTTTTTTTTTTTTTTTTTTTTTCGCTTTTTCAGTTGCAAATCGGTCTTTTTCCATTGCTTTTAAGCTTCTTTAATTGTAACTGCTTATGCTTAGTTTCATATACCGGGTGATTTAAATTTCAGGAAGAACTTTAAAAATGAATAACTCGAAAACGAATCAAGATACAAAGATATGATTTGTACCAAACGGAAGGTAAAGAAACCGGATTTTAAGTGAAAACTAAAAAATATAGTTCTGTTGGCGACCAACGGCATCACTAGCATCACTGCCAGATGCCATCCCCCAAAATGTGTCGCCAGAACGCAAGAAATGTTACTAAATGCTGTGGTGCCTAGTCTCACAGTTGCACTTATGAATGATGTACAGCACATTAAAAATTTATTGTAGTACTAATTAACTATAATTAAGCTGACTTGTTAGTTGTCAACATTTTTTTCATTTGTAAATCGTCTTTTAGTGCAATAAAACACCATAGCGCCATTTGTTGATCACCAACTAAACTATTTTTTTTTCATTGTTACACAAAACCCGGTTTCTTCACCATCCGCTCGGTGCAAACCTTACCTTTCTTTGTATCTTGATTCGTTTTCGAATTATTCATTTTTAAAGTTCGTCCTGACTTTTGGACCATCCGGTATAACAAAATGACACTTTGCATTAATATATTATTTCTAATTGCTTAAAAAGGTGTAATAAAGAATTTAAAAACAGAAAAATGGTTTTATTTTGTTGACATATTTCATCTTATCACAGAATCATTTTGAAAACAAATAAAAAATGAAATGCCAATGATATTCCAAAGCTGCACGGTATAAGGTGCTCGTCCCGAAGTGGAAAAATTCCTCTCACGCCTGTTATAAAGTGCATCATAGCTCATTTGGTTCCATTTCATATGTAAGAAAGTTGGATAAAACCGGGTAGGTGGATAAAACAGGGAACCAGGCTTTATGGCTTTATTTGCGGCGGTATCTAGCCAAAACTTTTAGAATTACTTTCAGGCGCGCAGCATGCCAGCTCCCAACAACCAGAAGTCGCGTAAACGAACTCATTTCCCAGTGGTGATTTTTTTAAGATTTCTCGTGAAAATGTTAAAAATTCGACGTCTGCAATATTACGTTTCCAATCCTAAATACCTAAGGATTTAAATTAAGTAAGTATAACGTATGTTAATCTATTGCTTACTCGTTTTTTAACGTTTTATATTGGTGTCTACCAGTTATCTAAACAACGCTAGAGTAACATTTGATCAAAATGGCGTGGTCGGACAAAACCGGGATGCAGATGGCCGGACATAACCGAGAAGTTTCCGGATTTGGACAACTTGTTTATTTGCGTTATTGAAATAGAATTAACTTGTTTATGCATTGTTTGACGATCCATAAATATTTAAAAACTATACAAAAGATATTATTTAAATTAAGTTGTTATATAGAAGATTGTTTTTAGTCATTTCTATTGCAACATCTATCCTTATTTCAATCCCCTAAAAATTAGAAATCTAACAAGAAGAAAAAGAAAAGATGGAAAGACAAGACAAGAAGAACATAATACTAAAGCGAAGCTTTCCATGATGACAGAAAAAAGTGGAAAAACTGATTTCAAAAAGAAAAGGCCTAAGAAAAAAAAAATATGTGTGCCACTCGGGGACTGCCGCGGTAAAGCTATTGCATAGCATTTTTTATCAACTTATGCAAAAATACCGCGTCAATGTCTGCTGAAGTCTATCGAAGGATACCTTCCCGAAGTCTGCCAAACTGAAACTTCGTTAGCCGGATTGTTAGGAATTTTTCTCGTTGCGGAATTCTTAAATTCAGTCGCCGCGCTCAAAGCCCGCGATAAAAGCTATGCAATAGCTTAATAAATTACCAAGCAAAATTTGGTCGCGCTACGAAAATTAGATCGCGAGTTATAAGCATTTTAAATTTTTCGACCCTCACGGTGGGGGGGGGGGTCTCCTGTCACCAAAAATTAACACTGTCTCATAAAAAATTACCAAACAAAATTTGGCCGTGCTACGAAAATTAGATCGCGAGTTATAAACATTTTAAATTTTTCGACCCTCACCGTGGGGGTCTCCTGTCACCAAAAATTAACAAAATCTCATAATAAATTACCAAACAAAATTTGGCCGCGCTACGAAAATTAGATCGCGAGTTATAAGCATTTTAAATTTTTCGACTCTCACCGTGGTGGGGGTCTCCTGTCACCAAAAATTAACACTGTCTTATAATAAATTACCAAACAATATTTTGCCAAGCTACCAAAATTAGATCGCGAGTTATAAGCATTTTTAATTTTTCGACCCTCGCCGTGGGGTGTCTTCTGTCACCAACAATTAACAATGTCTCATAATAAATTACCAAACAAAATTTGGCCGCGCTACGAAAATTAGATCGCGAGTTATGAGCATTTTAAATTTTTCGATCCTCACCGTGGGGTGTCTCCTGTCACCAGAAATTAACAATGTCTCATAATAAATTACCAAACAAAATTTGGCCGCGATACGAAAATTAGATCGCGAGTTATAAGCATTTCAAATTTTTCGACCCTCACCGTGGGGGTCTCCTGTCACCAAAAATTAACAGTCTCATATTAAATTACCAAACAAAATTTGGCCGCGCTACGAAAATTAGATCGTGAGTTATAAGCATTTTAAATTTTTTGACCCTCACCGTGGGGGGTCTCCTGTCACCAAAAATTAACAGTCTCAAAATAAATTACCAAACAAAATTTGGCCGCGCTACGAAAATTAGATCGCGAGTTATAAGCATTTTAAATTTTTCGACCCTCACCGTGAGGGTCTCCTGTCACCAAAACTTAACACTGACTCATAATAAATGAATAAACAAAATTTGGCCGCGCTACGAAAATTAGATTTGTGAGTTATAAGCATTTTAAATTTTTCGACCCTCACCGTGGGGGGTCTCCTGTCACCAAAAATTAACAGTCTCAAAATAAATTACCAAACAAAATTTGGCCGCGCTACGAAAATTAGATCGCGAGTTAGAAGCATTTTAAATTTTTCGACCCTCACCGTGAGGGTCTCCTGTCACCAAAACTTAACACTGACTCATAATAAATGAATAAACAAAATTTGGCCGCGCTACGAAAATTAGATCGTGAGTTATAAGCATTTTAAATCTTTCGACCCTCACCGTGGGGGTTCTCCTGTCACCAAAAATTAACAGTCTCAAAATAAATTACCAAACAAAATTTGGCCGCGCTACGAAAATTAGATCGCGAGTTATGAGCATTTTAAATTTTTCGACCCTCACCGTGAGGGTCTCCTGTCACCAAAACTTAACACTGACTCATAATAAATGAATAAACAAAATTTGGCCGCGCTACGAAAATTAGATCGCGAGTTATAAGCATTTTAAGTTTTTCTACCCTCATTGTGGGGGGTCTAATGTCTCCAAAAATTAACACTGTCTCATAATAAATTACCAAACAAAATTTGGCCGCGCTACAAAAATTAGATCGCGAGTTATAAGCATTTTAAATTTTTCGACCCTCACCGTGGGGGGTCTCCTGTCACCAAAAATTAACACTGCCTTATAATAAATTACCAAACAATATTTTGCCAAGCTACCAAAATTAGATCGCGAGTTATAAGCATTTTTTATTTTTCGACCCTCACCGTAGGGTGTCTTCTGTCACCAACAATTAACAATGTCTCATAATAAATTACCAAACAAAATTTGGCCGCGCTACGAAAATTAGATCGCGAGTTATGAGCATTTCAAATTTTTCGACCCTCACCGTGGGGTGTCTCCTGTCACTAGAAATTAACAATGTCTCATAATAAATTACCAAACAAAATTTGGCCGCGCTACGAAAATTAGATCGCGAGTTATAAGCATTTTAAATTTTTCGACCCTCACCATGGGGGTGGGTCTTCTGTCACCAACAATTAACAATGTCTCATAAAAAATTACCAAAAAAAAATTGCCCGCGCTACGAAAATTAGATCGCGAGTTATAAGCATTTTAAATTTTTCGACCCTCACCATGGGGGTGGGTCTTCTGTCACCAACAATTAACAATGTCTCATAAAAAATTACCAAAAAAAATTTGCCCGCGCTACGAAAATTAGATCGCGAGTTATAAGCGTTTTAAATTTTTCGACCCTCACCGTGAGGGTCTCCTGTCACCAAAACTTAACACTGACTCATAATAAATGAATAAACAAAATTTGGCCGCGCTACGAAAATTAGATCGTGAGTTATAAGCATTTAAAATTTTTCGACCCTCACCATGGGGGGTCTCCTGTCACCAAAAATTAACACTGTCTCATAATAAATTACCAAACAAAATTTGGCCGCACTACGAAAATTAGATCGTGAGTTACAAGCATTTTAAATTTTTCGACCCTCACCGTGGGGGCTCTCCTGTCACCAAAAATTAACAGTCTCATATTAAATTACCAAACAAAATTTGGCCGCGCTACGAAAATTAGATCGTGAGTTATAAGCATTTAAAATTTTTCGACCCTCATCGTGGGGGGGTCTAATGTCCCCAAAAATTAACACTGCCTCATAATAAATTACCAAACAAAATTTGGCCGCGCTACAAAAATTAGATCGCGAGTTATAAGCATTTTAAATTTTTCGACCCTCACCTTGGAGGATCTCCTGTCACCAAAAATCAACACTGTCCCATAATAAATTACCAAACAAAATTTGGCCGCGCTACGAAAATTAGATCGCGAGTTATAAGCATTTTAAATTTTTCGACCCTCACCGTGGGGGGGTCTCCTGTCTCCAAAAATTAACACTGTCTTATAATAAATTACCAAACAATATTTTGCCAAGCTACCAAAATTAGATCGCGAGTTATAAGCATTTTTAATTTTTCGACCCTCACCGTGGGGTGTCTTCTGTCACCAACAATCAACACTGTCCCATAATAAATAACCAAACAAAATTTGGCCGCGCTACGAAAATTAGATCGCGAGTTATGAGCATTTTAAATTTTTGGATCCTCACCGTCTGGGGTCTCCTGTCACCAAAAATTAACACTGTCTTTTAATAAATTACCAAACAAGTTTGGCCGCGCTACGAAGATTAGATCGTGAGTTATAAGCATTTTAAATTTTTCGACCCTCACCGTGGGGTGTATCCTGTCACCAGAAATTAACAATGTCTCATAATAAATTACCAAACAAAGTTTGGCCGCGCTACGAAAGTTAGATTGCGAGTTATAAGCATTTTAAATTTTTCGACCCTCACGGTGGGGGGGTCTCTTGTCACCAAAATAAATAAGACCACCAAAATAAACACTGTCTCATAATAAATTACCAAACAAAATTTGGCCGCGCTATGAAAATTAGATCATAAGAAACATATGTTTGAGACTTGATATTCTAATATCTGAAAAATACCGCGTCAATGTCTGCCGAAGTCTACCGAAGGATACCGTTTCGAAGTTTTCCGAAAGGAAACGACGTTAGCCGAGTGTTAGGTTTTTTCGTTACCGATGTGCTAGGATTTTTCGCGTTACGGAATTTTTGGATTCGGTCACCGCGCTCAAAGCCCGCGATAAAAGCTATGCAATAGCTTAAAATCCTTGACATCAAACGAGGAAGATGATGAAAGTGAATCATTCATCTTTTTCAACGGCTTACATGAACAATCTAAACCTAAGGAGAGTTGGATGCAGTGCCTTCATTGCAGAAGGTGGGCACATGAGGCATGCAGCAATGCAAATGAACAAGATCGAACTTTACGATTTTTGTGCCTAACAATGTTAACTCTTAAAGCATAACTTAACTCATTTTTATTTTATGTTGATTTGATATAGATTCACATTCTGTAAGTATACTATGTCAATTTTTGTTTAATAAATAGTATTATGTATTATTGCAAAATTACAGTGTGTTTTTATTCATTTTTTGTACTTCCCGGTTTTATCCGACCTCGTCGGACAAAACCGGGACACTGCACACTTCTTAAAAAAGTGTTATTATGATCTCATTTTCTCTTGTTCGTGACAGAATGAATACTTTTTTTCTTCCTAAGGAATCAATTTATCGTTTTAATACAAATTTTGATTGTTTTGTTCACATAGTGCACAATAATAAAAAGAAAAACATTAGGGTCCCGGTTTTATCCGACTTTTCCCTACGAATATCTTGACGATCGCTATCACCCCTATTTTAAAGTGTATCATCTTTCAATTGGTTCCATTTCATATGTATTAATATACTGAAGATCCTTAGCACGTCTTTGTATAAATTCTTAAACTGCAAGGTGGAACAAATAAATAAAAATAATGAACTAGTGTAAAAAAATTAAATTAGTATATTTCTCTAATTACCTATCTATCTATATTATAAAGGCCAAACGTATCTGTGCATAACGCATACACCATTTTGCGAATGGCAACATTTTGAAATTTGAAATGAAATTTCAGTTTTGAAATTTTAGCTACTGAAAATTTTTAAACATCTAAAGATCCCGCATTTCCAAGTTTTACACCATCGTATAGGGAAAAAAAGATACTTTTAAATGAAATTTGTTTGAAAACTGTATCTTAATTTATTTTTGAGGTATTATTATTATTATTATTATTATTATTATTATTATTAATTATTTTTTTTATTAATTTTTTTTTTTTGCTGTTTTATTACCGTTTTTGCAATTGTGGTAACAAAAGAATTCCATACTTGGCAAAATATTAGAGATATTGCCAAATTGGCATCACTTTTGGCGAATAATTTTGGTCATCAAATTTAGCGATATATCGCTAAGTTGCCAACAAACTTGTTTATATTTGGTGACAGACCCGAGCCCCGCCCTCTGAGGAATCTACGTAGATTTTCATTGGTCCATCTCCAAATCATGACTTTTTTTATATATAAAGATAAGGATACAAAGTTTTTTCTAAATTAACCCTTTTTAATTTAAGTATCAGTCTATAACTGTTTTAACATTGAAAACATTCAAATAAATGTGCGATGTTGTTTCAACACATATTTAATTACAGTTTATATACAGGGTGTCCACTCTCAAAGGTGACCAATGGCTAATTTTTAAATCGTTAGTCATTGACATATAGTTCCAATTGCAAAAAAGCTTTAAAAAAGGTAAATAATTGTTTTTCAAGCGATTTAGGTCAAAAAAAATTAATAAAAAATTACGAAAATTAACTTTTTATACGGTCCCCCGGTGCTATTAGTGATATTTAGTAAAAATTTCCAATCACCCTATCAAGCAATACAAAAAAGGTCCCTTTCATCTAACATTAAAATTGACCGAGTAATGAAACTTTAAATTTCATGACTTAAACCACTTTTCTGTAGCTGAAAATGAATGAGTGAGACTTAGTTTTCAGGACTAAGTGCTTAAATTATTATAAAGGCCATCCATTTCCAAAGCTGTCCAATGGCTAATACCTAAACCATTTGTCACAGACGTTTAGTTCCAATTACAAAAATGTTTAAAAAAAAATAAAGAAATATTTTAAAGCAATTTAACTGAAGGTGCTACTACCGTATAAGTTTTACGGCAATGTTAATTTTTATTAATTATCTTCTAGATTGGTTAAAATAGTTGAAGACGTGAGTTTTAAAATTCTCTTTATCGAGAAAAATTTTTTTTGGGAAATTACGATTTTATTTTAAAAAGGTGTGTTATTTTGATAAGCTTATTTTTTGCTTAAAACTTCCGTATGTAACTTTCCCTAGTTCAAAATTTCATTTCCAATTTTAACTCGCTTCCAAATATCCGATCGAGATTCAATTTGTACACTTTTCTATATCCAATGACATTGTAATATTAATACAATTTTCGGTGCGTACCATTTAATTATTTTATAGGACTACACATAATTCTGTTAGGTTATGTAATCTAATAGAATTTTAAATACCGTAATTTCGGGTGTATAAGCCGCAGATCAAACAATTCTTTTTCGACCCAGAATTTTTTAAGAAACAAATATGGCTAGCTAGATCCCCGTAAATATTTGTCTTCAATTACTAAATAAGATTTCTGGGTCCAAAAAGAATTGTTTGAGCCGCGGCTTATACACCCGAAATTACGGTATATGTCATTTTGTAACAATTGTAACTGCTGCTTTTCATAATTTAAATTAACAAACTTTCTGTTATTTTTTTACTTATATTTTTAGTACAAATTTTGCTTTAATATGTAATCATCAACAAAAATTTAAAAATAATATTTTAACAATTATTTTACTCTCAATGTTTAATGTTAAATTTTATATCTTGGGTTTCTTTTTACTTCCAGTAAATTTGTGACTGACCCCTAATTTGCAGCAAAAAATATGCTTCAACTTTAAACAGCTATAACTCGGTTTGTTTTAATCGCAGAGGAATGGGACTTTTTTTGCATTACTTGTTAGAATAGTGGTAAAAATTTACTAAATATCACTTATAGGACCGGAGGGCCGTATAAAAATTTAATTTTCGTAATTTTTAATAAAAAGTTTTTTTGACCTAAATCGCTTGAAAAACAATTCTTTACATTTTTTAAAGCATTTTTGCAACTGGAACTATATGTCTATGACTAACTGTTTAGAAATTATCCATTGGCCACCGTCGAGAGTGGACATCCTGTATATGTTTATGAAAAATATGTATTTTCTGTTTCGAATGATGTCAATTTCAAAAATGTAAAAATCTACCAGGAAAATCTGAAATTTTATTGACTTATACAAAATAAAAAAAAAACCCGTGCTATCATTTCACTTTTAAATTAGTGTACTGTGTTTTAGTTGGTGGTCACTCAAGAGAAATTATACAATCAGCAATTAAAAATGTGAGATTTCTACAATGTTAAATTACAGATGGTATAGCGCTACATAAATTTTAAAAGCCTACCATTTTCTTAATAATGGATATTTTTTGACCGGACCTTCAAAAGGTACATACATAAATTAAAAACTTTCGAACAAGCTATTACACGCCTTCGAATGTTTTCTGGTTCGGGTTATAATTGAGTTGTTTGTCCTTTTCTCTTGTTTCACGAAGAAAAGGGTCACAAAACAGGGGTCTGGATCTCGATAACAAATTGGTGGATCTGGATGACATTTGGTACACTTTGAAGTCTAGACTAGGACACTTCGCCATTTCAATTTCGTCGCGATCCGATGATAGGGTCCAAAATTATTATGAGGAAAGCTTTGGACTTTAACATTAGAGATACATCTGAGCTCTACTATACAGCACTGTCATGCTGTATAATATATATATGTATATTACATCGTATAGCAGTATGAGTTAAATTAAAGATTCATGAACATTTGGTAATCTTCCGTGTAAACAGATACTGTTATGCAATGATATAAAAAATATATGATTATTATTCTATTAATTAGTTGGAATTGTATAAAATCATTAAATTCAGGAAATATATTATCTCCTACTTAATTTGTATCTTTTCTAAATGGGAAAAGTACGTTATGTTTCTGTAAAAAAAAAATATATATATATATATATATCCAATACCATTAATTTTCTCCAAAAAATTGTGTCTCGATAACATTTTAGATAAACGCATTTTTAAATCACTATAAAGGGAAATCTTCCTTATCAGTTAATCTTATTCGGGGGCGGAATATTACAAAGTCGCAATTTTTATCGGAATTATAATTAATGTTTAGAAACTTGTTCACTTTATAGAATAAATAAACGAAGGATTTGCTATTATAAGTCTATTTTCCCCTCATTTACCATCTTACAATTACTGGATTATCGTTCGAAATGAGTAATTAGAATTTTTCTCCCCAGCGTTTTACGATGCTTCATTAAACGGCTGATGTTTATTTTGAAATTCAAGTAATGGCGTTTAAGCATTTGATTAAAATACGAATTCTTTTAAACAAAGGTGTATTTTATTTTAACATTTTATGTAGTTTTATATTAATGTTGAAAATCCTCACTCATTTATTGAAGAAATCAAAGAAACATTTGTTATTACGTATATTCAAGATTTCCTTAATTCATCATTCCGAACTCGCCCTGTTTAAAATGAGTAATAAGAATTTTTACCGAAAACATTTGCTTGTTTGTTAAATGTCAGGAATTTATTTCATATCGTAAATAGCGCCTGTGTAACTTTAGAAATCGTTTGATTTATTTTGCTTTTTCTTTTAAACTTTTATTTGACACTCCGTTACGTACTTGCATATCAATCATTTATCGAAGAAGAAAAAACATAAAACAATAAAATTTATTAAAATCAGATCTATGTGAGGATTTTGTATCTGGTAAAAGAAAATAAATGATTTTTTTTTTTTTTTTTTGTCATAAATTCTCTTTTTTCTCAATTACCATATAAAAATTACAGGATATATATTTTAAAATGAGTAAATACAATTTTTCTTACGAAGTTTTATTACGGTTTGTTAAAAAACTGCAATTTATTTTACGTTTAAAATAATGACAAAATTCATGATTATTATTTATGAATTAGTTGGAATTGTATAAAATCATTAAATTCAGGAGATATATTAACTCTAACTTGATTTGTATACCTTCTAAATGGTAAAAGTACGTGATATTTCAGTAAAAAATATCCAACACCATTAATTTTCTCCAAAAAAATTGTGTCTCGATAATATTTTAGATAAAAGCATTTTTAAATCACTATAAAACGAAATCTTTCTTATCAGTTAATCTTTTTCGGGGGCGGAATATTAGAAAGTGGCAACTTTTATCGAATTTATAATTAATGTTTAGAAACTTGTTTACTTTATAGAATAAATAAACGAAGGATTTGTTATTATAAGTCTATTTTTATTTCATTTACCATCTTACAATTACTGGATTATCGTTCGAAATGAGTAATTAGAATTTTTCTCTCCAGCGTTTTACGATGCTTCATTAAACGGCTGGTGTTTATTTTGAATTTTAAGTAATGGCGTTTAAACATTTGATTAACATATGAATTCTTTTAAGCAAAGGTGCATTTTATAATTTTATGCAATTTTATATTAATGTTTAAAATCCTCACTCGTTGATTGAAGAATTCAACGAAAGACTTGTTAATACGCATATTCAAATTTTCTCTAATTTATCATCCCGGACTTACCCTGCGTTCGAGATGAGCAATTAGAATTTTTAAACGCAAATTTTTGATATTTTGTTAAGTGACAGGAATTTATTTCGTATCGTAAATAATGCCTGTCGCCTGTGTAACGCAAAGATCTTTTGATTAATTGTGCTTTTTCTTTTAAACTTTTATTTGGAACTCCATTTACATATCAATCATTCATATTTAAGAAAAATACAAAGTAATAAAATTTATTAAAATTAGATCGATGTGAAAATTCAGCATCTGGTTTGTACCATAAATAAATAGATTTTTTCTCATTAAAAATTCTTTTTCATTCACTTGCTATCTAAAAATTACTGGATTCTTTTTTTTTTTTTTTAATGAGTAAATATAATTTTACTCCTGAAATTTTAAGATGTCTGTTAACGACCGCAATTATTTTTGTGTTTTAAATAAATGGCACTCCGACACAAATTTAATATATTAAATCCTTTAAGTATTTCGAATTAATATTATAATTACTCGAATAACGATTCATATTTTCGTTTACTATTTTTTTAAATTAATTAAAACTGCATAACATTGTTCATTTAATTTGTATATTACAAGTCTGCCAAAGGCGACTATTTTTTTTTTTTTTCTTGATACTATTTTTAAACAATAATCATTATGATAGACATCTGTTAATTTTCAGAACAAAAAATTATGATCCAGAACTCACCCTGTTCGAAATGAGCAATTAGAATTCTTTACAGAAAAATTTTAATATTTTGTTAAATGGCAGAAATTTATTTCATATCGTAAATAATGTCTGATTAAACTCAGAGATCCTTTGGTTAATTTTGCTTTTTCTTTAAAACTTTTATTTGGCACTCTATTATGTACTTGCATATCTATCATTTATCGAAGAAGGAAAAGCATAAAATAATAAAATTTATTAAAATCAGATCAATGTGAGAATTCTGTATCTGATTTTTAAAAAAAATGATTTTTTTTTTTTTTTTTTTTTTTTTTTTTGGTCTAGATAAAAAAAAATTTCTCTCAATTTCCATCTAAAAATTACTGGACTCTCCTTTAAAATAAGTAAACATAATTTTTCTTCCATAATTTTATGATGGTTTGTTAAATAATTGCAGTTTATTTTACGTTTAAAATAATGACAAAATTCATGAGTATTGTTTTATGAATTAGTTGGAATTGTATAAAATCATTAAATTCAGAAAATATATTATCTCTTACTTGATTTGTATCTCTTCTAAATGGGAAAAGTACGCTATATTTCAGTATTTAAAAAAAAAAAAAAAAAAAAAAAAAAAAAAAAAAATCAACACTATTAATTTTTTTCAAAAAATTGTGTATCGATAATATTTTAGATAAAAGCATTTTTAAATCAGTATAAAGGGAAATCTTCCTTATCAGTTAATCTTTTTCGGAGGCAGAATATTACAAAGTCGCAAGTTTTATCCAATTTATAATTAATGTTTAGAAACTTGTACACGTTATAGAAGAAAATAAATGAAGGATTTGTTGTTATAAGTCTATTTTTTCCTCATTTACCATCTTACAATTACTGGATTATCGTTCGAAATGAGTAATTAGAATTTTTCTCCCCAGCGTTTTACGATGCTTCATTAAACAGCTGGTGTTTATTTTGAATTTTAAGTAATGGCATTTAAGCATTTGATTAACATATGAATTCTTTTGAGCAAAGGTGTATTTTATAATTTTATGCGATTTTGTTTAAAATCCTTACTCGTTCATAGAAGAAATCAACGAAGAATTTGTTAATAGGTATATTCAAGTTTTCTTTAATTTATTATCCCGAACTCACCCGGTTCGAAATGAGCAATTAGAAATTTTTTCCCAAAAATGCTCGATATTGTGTTAAATATGGCAAGAATTTATTTCATATCGTATTTGGTATCAATCATTTATTGAAGAAAGAAAAACATAAAATAATAAAATTTATTTAAAATCAGATCTATGTGAAAATTCCTCATCTGGTAGAAAGAATGAAATGAATATTTTGTCATTATAAATTCATTTTTCTCTCAATTGCCATCTAAAAATTAGTGGATTCTTTTTTTAAAATGAGTAAATATAATTTTACTTCTGAAATTTAATGATGTTTGTTAACGACCGCAATTAATTTTGTGTTTTAAATAAATGGCACTCCGACACAAATTTAATATATTAAATCCTTTAAGTATTATGCATTAATATTATAATTACTCGAATAACGATTCATATTTCTTTTACTATTTTTAAAATTAATTAATGTTGTATAATATTGTTCAGTGCAAATCTGTATCTGTTACATGAATTTTTGCTGTTGCCGTTACATAAAAAGTTTTGCGAATCTCATTTTCCTAGAACTTTACAGATTTCTTTTTACAGTGTGTAACGCAAAAGATCCTTTGATTGATTTTTCTTTTTCTTTTGAACTTTTATTTTGTATTCTATTGTGTACTTACCGGGTGTCCCAAAACTGACTGATGGATTTTAAAATTCAATAACTCGCAAACGGTGACAGCTATTTAAAAAAATTTTGCAGGAGGGTTATGTATAATGTCAGGAGTTTTTTTTTACCGTAATTTTTTATTTTAGTTCGCATCTCAAACAATAGGTGGCGCTGACGGCGATTGAAGGCCATGTCGATGTTTCACTCAGCACTGATCACCTGGCCTTCAATCGCCGTCAGCGCCATCTATTGTTTGAAATTCGAACTAAAATAAAAAAATTACAGTAAAAAAACTCCTGACATTATACATAACCCTTTTGCAAAAATATTTTAAATAGCTGTCACCGTTTGCGATTTATTGAATTTTAAAATCCATCAGTCATTTTTGGGACACCCGGTACATATCAATCATTTATCGAAGATGGAAAAACATATAGTAACAAAATTTATTAAAATCAGATCAGTGTGAGAAAATTGTATCTGGTAGAAGGAAATAAATGATTTTTTGTCATTATAAATTCCTTTTTCCCTCAATTGACATAAAAAAATTTACTAGATTCTTTTTTAAGGAAAGTAAATATAATTTTTCTTCCGAAATTTTACGATGGTTTACTAAATGACTGAAGTTTATTTTATGTTTAAAATAATGACGTTTCACACCCGATTAATATATAGAATCTCTCGTGTATTGCATATTTTTACGGTATAATTACTCAAATAACGATACATATTTTTTTCACTCCTTTTTAAATGAATTAAAATTGTATAACACTATTCATTTAAATGATACATTGCAAAACTTCTACAATGTTTAAAAAAAAAAAAAAAAAAAAAAAAAATCTGTAATTTAGACGTAAAATTACACAAATCTGTACGTTTATTTAAATTTTATCTGTACATTGAACAAAAGTATTTATTATTATTATATTATTATATTTATTACTATATCTATTTATTCAAGTACTGTGGATTGTTTTTGGAGAGGGGGGAAATGTAAAATCTTAAACCTTAAGGAAATCTTTATCAGTGTTTAGAAACTGATTCTAGTCACTATTAGTGTTTAGAAAATAAAGTTTCTTTTAAATTTTAATACAGTATACTATGAATTTGAAAAAAAAAAAAAAAAAAAAAAAAAAAAAAAAAAAAGGTGAAAAAATATGCAGAATCATAAATCTCATCGAAATCTTTATCAGCATTTAGAAATTTTCATACTTTGGAAAAGATACAGATGAAGGATTTGTTATTATAAATTTGTTTCCCTCTGATTTATCATTTTACGATTTCTAATTTCTCCTTTAAAATGCGTAATTATTTTTAATTTCTTCTATCTTCAATACAAGAAAGTATTGTAATCGAAATTTTTTTCGACTTCCGGTTTTCGACGGATTTACACGTTTTAGGGATCAGAGATTCCAGAAAACATGTTTTTACAAAATGTCTGTCTGTACGTGTGCCTGTGTGTGTGTGCGTGTCTGTGTGTCGTATGTCGCCATTCTACCATCAAAAAGTGTATGAAGTGACGCATAGAATTGAACCAATTTTTTTGTGAATGTTTTTGGCTGTGGCATGCAGGTCCCCCTTAAGTTTTGAAATATTCCGCCGAAGGGGGCGCTGCAATCACGATGTTTGTGCCGTTTTCCATATTGTACCGACCAAAAGTATGTGAAGTTATGCATCGAATTGAACCAATTTTTTGTGTAAGTGTATGACTATGACTAGTTGGTCCTTCCTGAATTTGAAAAAAAAAGTCCGCCGGAAGGGGGTGCTGCAATCGCGGTGTTTGTGCCATTTTCAATATTGTACCGACCAAAAGTATATGAAGTTATGCATCGAATTGAACCAAATTTTTTTGTGTAAGTGTATGACTAGGGCTAGTTGGTCCTCCCTGAATTTGAAAAGCATCCACTGGAAGAGGGTGCTGCAATAGCGAATTTTGTGCCATTTTCAATATTGCACCACCTAAAAGCGTATGAAGTTAATTCTAGAACTGAACTAAATTTTTTGTATATGATTATTTTTTCGTAAGACAAGTAGGTCCTCCCTGAATTTGAAGAAAAAAATCTGCCTATCATTCTATTATCCATCGGCTCGTGCAGAGACGGAAAATCGTTTTTCTCCGATTAATTGACGGAAGCAGAAATTTAAGATGAAAATCAAAGTTGGTATGGTATTGAATTAAAATTATTAAAGAATTAAAATGAGAATTTTTTTTTAATGTTAAAATGTACGTATGAGATAGAAGAAAGTTTTGGGATTGGCACATCCAACTAGTCATCAATATTTTATAATGTTTTATTTAGTGGCTGAAGTTATTTTTTATTTTAATGAATAACATTCCTATGCCTCTTAATCATATGTTTTCTTTTGAGTACTATAAGTAACCGTATTGTTTTCTGAGATAAAAAATGAATAAAGTTTAAAAAAAAATATGGAAATAATAATTAATGTTTATCCGTAAGACCTATAGATCAATAATTTGTTCCTTCAATGAGTTCACCGCTTAAGATTATTATCTTCATTTAATACAATAAAACCTACTAAGACGGAAAGTCGATAGCTGAAATATTCGATTTTATACAGGTGTTTGTCTTAACAATATTTGGTATTCCTTCCTTAAAAACAACGATTTTTTTTTTAAGTTTCTCATACGATTCTGTTGCAGAAAGTTTCCGTTTTAATAGGTTTTGCATAATTTTTACACAGAACTGGTTAGAATCAATGTTTTGTGATCGATTCAGTGACATTATGTGATTTCTCAATGTCTTAATTTTCATAAAAAGATATGACGGTAGCAATTTTCACCTTGTTTTGAACACAAAATATATAATATTAATAGAAACTATATATATTTATATGTTTCTTTAATTAAATGACAGGTAAGAGTAATTAAACATATTTCTTACCTTGCTGGGTAGCGCTGGAAACCGCCTGTTGCATTCCACAATTCCGGGCGCCTTAATCCACGATATCTATTTATCAATCCACCGATATCTATTTATGAAAAAACAACACCGCATCTTCTCACCTATCTAAAACGATAGCAAAATAGTTAAATTAAACACTATACCTTGTGAGACATTGGTGAAGTAAATATTTCTTTCATTGTGATTTAAATCTGTTTAATTTGTCTAGATTATAAAAGTTGAGAAGAGAGAACTTCATTTTATTTTTCTCTCCCAACAGGAATACAGAAGCAAACTAATAATGAAAAAAAAAAAATTAAAGTCTTAAAAATGTTTCAAAGTTCAATTCCAACGCGGAAGTGGGCTCGTGCATATGTAGAACAAAAAGGGTTTGGCAAAACCACAGGCCAGATGTTGCAATGTAGAAGTATATTTTCTCTTTCAAAAGTTCTGTTTCTTGAATACAGGGAATAAACACTAAATGTTCTTGTTTATTAAGTTCAAATAAAAATTAGCACTTTAGGGATTAACCCTTGTTGCATACCCCGTAACACCCCCCCCCCCCTTAAGCCCTGAAATGATTATTTATATATTTAGTATCGATTTACGATTAAAAACAAATTTAGGCTTGGGGAGTGGTTTAATTAACAGATCTGCTGTCATAATTTCAGATTTCACATATTGCAATTTAATTATTTTTTGTTCAACGAGATGCCGTAAAAGATGACACCGCAGATCCAAATGCTTGCTTTTGTTGTGAAATTTGTCAGTAGAAGCAAGCTTAATGGCCGATTGATTGTCGTCCATTAATGTGATTGGGCATTTTTGTTGAAGATCTATTTCGTTTTATAAATTAATTATCCACTGGATTTCTTGTGCTGCACTGGTGGCAGATATATACTCTGCCTCTGCAGACGACATTGCTAGGCAAGATTGCCTTTTTGATTGCCAGTAAATTGGATAGTTCCTAAAATGAATAAATTCCCAGAAACGGATTTTCTGTTATATGGATCGTTCGCCCAATCTGAGTCGGCATATGCTCTCAAGACAGGTTCTTCAAAATTCGTATATGTTAACTTTAGATCGATAGTTGTCTTTAAATATCTGATTGTTCTCTTTACCGCTTCCCAGTCCTTTACTCTGGGATTTTCATTTCTACTACATAGATGTTTACGGCTGCGCAAATATCAGGCCTAGAAACAGTTGAGATGTAAAGTAGTGCGCCAACCGCCTGTCTATAGTTTATATTATCCGGTAAGAGTTTTTCATCATCGTTCAATTTAACATAACCCAGTTCCATAGGTGTATCGGTTAGGTTAGAATTTTCCAAACCAAATTTGATTATCAACTCATGAATTTTGTTTGTCTGATCTAGGGTCATTGTGTCGATTAATAATTATACCTAAATAATATTTAGCATCACCTAAGTCCGTCACAGGGTATTCTTTCCTTAATTGTGATATTAGTTTACAAATGTTTTGATCTTCCCCTGCAATGAGGAGATCATCGACATAGACAATTAAATAAATTGTTTCGTTATCTATGGTTCTCTTGTACAGGCATTTGTCATTTAAGCTTTGGTTGAACCTTAACTTTAATAGCGAGTCATGTATTTTTATGTTCCAAGCTCTCGCTGCCTGCTTTAATCCGTAAATTGCTTTTTTGAGTTTGCAAACCTTGTGTTCGGATCCGGGGACTTCATACCCTTCAGGTTGACGCATGTAAACTTCCTCCTTTAATTCCCCATTTAAGAAAGCAGTTTTTATGTCAATGTGTCTAAGATTTAAATTTTTATATAAAGTCATTGCTCGGAAGCTTCTTATGATTGAATGAGACGCAACAGGTACGAAAGTCTCATCATAATCAACCCCAAACTTCTGTGAGAATCCCTTAGCTACTAACCTCGCCTTGTATTTATCTATTTGACCCTGACTGTTATATTTTGACTTAAAAGCCCATTTGCTACCAATGACTTTTGTCCCTGGTGGAACCTCTACTAATTCCCAAATACAGTTTTCTTTGAGTGAATTTATCTCGTCTAACGTAGCATTTATCCATTTTTGCCTTTCTACTGGATTCTCTATTTTCATTACATCATCCCAGCACTTTGGATCTTTATTTTGAACATCATTTATTAAAAATTCAAATCTGTCAGGGGGAACCCCCCCCCCTCCCTGTTTGTTCTGTTGGACCTACGTGGTAGGTTAAGTGGGGAATCTGGTGTATTAGGATTCGCATCCTGATTATGAATATCATTATCAGTATAACCTTTTTCATCTTCAATTAATTGCATTGTCGGTTGCACGTTTTTATCGCTTAGTGTGTCATTGTTTTCATTTGATACATTATCTTTAATTAAGTCATTATTTTTTTCCTCTAAAAATTTTACTGCACGACTTATAACAATTTTCCTTCCATCCGTGCAAATCGTATATCCCTTACTTCTGTTATCGTATCCGACAAATATGCCCTCTTGTGCGGTATCATCTAACTTTCCCCTATGAGATTTTTGAATATATACATATTCGCGGCAACCAAAAGTTTTAATGTTAGACAAATCTGGTTTACGACCAGTCCACATTTCATACGGAGTCCGATCGCAAGACGAAGTTGGGAGCCTGTTTTGAATGTACGTCGCAGTACAGATGGCTTCCCCCCCAGAACGAATTAGGCAAACCGCTTTCCTTAAGAAGACAGCGTCCCATCTCCACTAAAGTGCGGGTATTTCCGTTCCGACACCCCATTTTGTGGTGAGGAGTAAGGTACGGTGAATTGATGATCAATTCCCTCATTTTTTTAGATAATTTTCAAATTTTTTCCCCGAGTACTCTCCTGCGTTATCGGAGCGTATTGCCTGCACCTTTCTGCCAAATTTGTTGGCAGCCATTGCTATATATTCTTTAAATTTTGAAAATACTTCATCTTTACTTCTTAACAGATATACCACAGTAAAGCGACGAAAATCATCAATAAAAGTTAGAATGTAATATTTCCCCCCCAACCGTAGCTGTTTGCATTGGGCCGCAAAGATCACTATGGATCAGCTCGATCGTTTTCGTAGCTCTAAAACTAGCGGTTTTGGGATAAGAGTTATTTGTGAGTTTTGATGCAATGCAAACTTCACAATCATTACTGTGTTTACAATTATCAATTTGAATCCCTAATGCCATATCTTTATCAACTAATTCCTTTATGTGATTAACATTTCTGTGACCTAATCTTACATGCCATTTGTGCAAACAGTTTTTCTTTTCACAGTGATGTGTCATATTTACATTTTGTATCGAATCAGGTTTTACCTTACTCTCATATAAGTTGTTATTTACATGACCCTCAAGGTATGTTATGCCATCATAAGTAATTTTGCACGATTTATTTTTAAATGTAGCTACGCAACAATTCTCAGTTGCTTGTTTTATTGAAATTAAATTGGTCTCTATTTCTGGCACGTACAAAACATTTTTTAATGTAATGGTTTTACTCGTATTATCTGACATTACAGTATTTAATTTTACAGATCCATAACCGTCAGAATGTAATTCTTGACCGTTCGCAGTAGTGACATTAGATGTAGCATAATTAAAATCATGAAATTTACTTTTATCATTATAAATGTGTGTTGAAGACCCTGAATCGACAACCCATAAATCTTTGGAGCTAGTACCGACAAAAAATGTTAAGTTTTTATCCGCATGTCTTTCCTTATTGAAATTTTTAGTTTTAGAAGCATTCGCGCCAACGTTGTCTTGGGAGCATACAGCCGACCTATTGGTCGTACTAAAATTTTTATTTACAAAATTGTTTTGTCTGGGATTTTTATTTTTATTCTGTAGTTTCCAGCATTGTTCAATATCGTGCAAATTTTTCTTGCAATATTTACAAAATTTGTTCGTTTTTTTTGCTGCTGATTTTTCACGATTTTAAACGCAGAATGATGATCTGAATTTTCATTGTTGTATTTCCTTTTATTAAATTCATCGATTAATTTTCCTCTAATAAAATTTGGTGTGAGGTCAATATCATTTCTGACCTCCATTGCACAAATTAATGTGTCGTAGCTGGGTGGTAGTGAGCACGGAAGCAAAGCGGCAAGATGTTCAACGTCAATTATTTCACCAATAGCGGTTAACTTATCGCGCAACTGATAAATATTGTTCAAATGTTCTATCATATTTCCGTTTTCAGCTAATCTAGTTGAATATAATTTCCTCAATAAATATAGTTTGCTGCATAAATTCGTGCGCTCATGCGCATTTCTTAGCGCGCTCCATACTTCCCTGTCGGTTTCTAGGTTTTTTGTATAACGATTTGATCATCATCTATCAACAAATTAATTATGGCCTTAGCCTTCCTGTTTTTGTTTGTAAAAACATCTGTTATGGGATTAGGAGGTTTGTTAATTATAACTTCAAAAATATCCTCCTTTTCAAGGTAGTTTTCTACCCTAAACTTCCAAATACCATAGTTACTAGAATTAAGTTTTTCAATTATTGCTTCCTTTAGCAGACTCATTTTATATTTATGTAAATAATCAAATAGTATATAGTAAATAGTTAATAATAACATAATAATAATATCATGAAAATGAGTCACTTTAGGTATGTGTCTTAATAATCATCAATAGTAGTTCAATCAGTTATTTTATATATTTCTTTCACTTTTTAGAAACAATTAGCGATTACTTCAGCGGCATAATTTAATAGAAACTATATATATTTATATGTTTCTTTAATTAAATGACAGGTAAGAATAATTAAATATATTTCTTACCTTGCTCGGTAGCGCTAGAAACCGCCTGTTGCATTCCACAATTCCGGGCGCCTTAATCCATGTTGAAAAACCGATATCTATTTACGAAAAAACAACACAGCATCTTCTCACCTATCTAAAACGATAGCAAAATAGTTAAATTAAATACTATATTTTGTGAGACATTGGTGAAGTAAATATTTCTTTCATTGTGATTTAAATCTGTTTAATTTGTCTAGATTATAAAAATTGAGAAGAGAGAACTTCATTTTGTTCTTCTCTCCCAGCAGAAATACAGAAGCAAACTAATGATGAAAAAGAAAATTAAAGTCTTAAAAATGTTTCAAAATTCAATTCCAACGCGGAAGTGGGCTCGTGCATATGTAGAACAAAAAGGTCTTGGCAAAACCACAGGCCAGATGTTGCAATGTAGAAGTATATTTTCTCCTTCAAAAGTTCTGTTTCTTGAATACAGGGGATAAACACTAAATGTTCTTGGTTATTAAATTCAAATAAAAATTAGTACTTTAGGAATTAACTCTTGTTGCATACCTCGTAACAAATATTAAATTTAAAACGTTCAGTTTTACATAAAAGGCGATTAAAATAATCGAAAACAGGTGTTAATAGTAAATTTTATTTAAAATATCTTAGTACTATCAAGCCTTAATCAGAAAATATTTTTACAGCCAATTTTTGTTTATTTATACAAATAGATGATTTCGTTATGAAAATAAGCGCGTCCACAATTACTACAGTTGACAGTAGAAGTAGTTTCTTGGATTAAAATTAATGAAAAAAGTTATGTATTATTATTAATTGCAGTCTATTTAATTTATTACTTCACTCTGTGCTCATTGTCATTCCCCACTTTTCATTTTTAAATGCGTGGCTAGAAGATCGAAGTAGTAGTGTTTGAGATTAAAATCAAGTAAAAAGAAAATATTTAACTGCTGTATCATAAATTTTTATATTAAAATTTATGATATAAAGTTAAATATTTTCTTTTTCTTATGTTATATCTGGAGATAATGATCGAGTACTTCTATTTAAATAACATGTGTGCAAAGAAATTCTTTATGAACTATGATCACATAAGTTCCTCAACAAAATTAAGAGTTCTTAAAACCTAGTAAATTCAATAATTTTATCCTCATTCATAATTCATTAGAACTACTTTGAGTTTAATGTTGTAAAAATTTTATTTGTCACGGTTTTATCATTTAGTTTCCGTTGATTATAGACAATTATTGGAATAAAAACAGGTAATTTCACATCTGTTTGATTTTGCAGCATAATAGATGGCAGCACCAATCGTGATGATAAGAATGATTAGCTGTCAGGTAAAGGCATTCGCACTTCGCACACATACAAAACGGATTCTAAATTGCAATTTTTTAAATATATGTATACGGTCAAGTATTTATTTTATTATACTTTGATTTGGTGATTATTGTGTATAATGAAATAAAATAACATTTATAAAAAAAAGAAAATTCTGAAAGTGTCATCTATGTTGGTGTAAATCACATTTAGTTAAGAAATATCCATTGAAAAATCAAGAATTGTATTTTTCTTTCTCATAAAATAAATCAGGATTTCAGGAAACAGAAATTTTATTAAATTATGGACAATTATATGAATAAAAAAAAATAATTCTAAATTTGTTTTATCCTGTAGCATAATAGATGGCAGCACTAACCGTGCAAATAAGAATGGTTACCTATCGGGCATAGAATATGAGTGCTATCGAGTAAAGACACATACACAAAAAAGAGAAAAAGGGATTCGAAATTGCAATTTTTAAATGTAATGTATATGGTCAAGCATTTTTTCATTATGAGTTTTTGGTTATCATGTATAATGCAAAAAAATAATAATTACAGAAAAAAATTTGAAAGTGTCATCTATGTTGATGTGAACAAGACTTTTAATTTCCAAAACTGCCAAAATATTTTATTTTCTATCAATATATTTTGTAAAGCTCTATTTGAATATGAATTAAATCCGTACGCCAAATTTCCCTAAAATCGGTTATTATGTTCGTTCTATTTTTTATAAATTTTTGTCCATTTTGCGTGAAAGAACAGGAATAAATATGTTACACATGCAAACTGCTATGTAACATATTTATTTGCCATCTACTATGAAAACATTAAGTAGTTTTATACTTTCTGCAATTTAGAATATTGATGTTTATGTTTTATAACAATAATTTCGCGATATGTTTCAGAAAACTTTCTTTATTTGCTGAAACATAAATAAAAATAGATAATTAAAATGAAGTGGTGAATAATTCTGTTTAAAATATCTTAATACATGAAGTAATTTAAAACATAGTACTACAATTGAAAACATCTCAGCATATCATTCTTTTATTATTATTATTATTAAATAACTGATAAAAATAAATTCTTTATAGATATTAAAAGAAATAAAAATTTCAGAAGGAGAAAAAGTAAATTTTGATATTAGTTCCGAACTTGTCGAAATATATCCATTTCACTCTTCAAACAAAAGAAAAATTATGTTCAGAAACATGTATTTTTTCGATCATTTATTTATTTATAAACGGAAAAGTTACTTTTGGAGTAAATTATAATATAATTTATAAATACTACCTAATGATTACTAAGCGTTATTAGAAAAGGTAAGTCTAATAAAGATTTAATAATCAGTTGTTAATCTTGATAAATTACCTGAATATAAATTTTTATTTGATAACGTGAGTTAGTTCTTGAGGTACAGCACCCACAAAATTTATGTCACATACAGATAGATTGACAGACACAGTCGCAGTCACACATTTTATAAAAAACATGTTTTTCGGGTTATCTGACGACTAAAACGAGTAAATCCGTCGAAAACCGGAATTCGAAAATTTTCACGAATTTAATACTTTTTTCTTGTAAAGAAAGTACAGAGCATGTTTGCGTTATCTTGTTCAGTGTGTGTGGGGGGGGGGGGGGGAGGCTTGTTTATAAAAAATAAGAATACTCCGAAATAAAAAGCCTAAGAACGGGATAAGTGAAAGAAACAAGTCGGAATTAGCACATGAGACGTAGGGGGGGGGGGGGAGGTGCATTCGTACTATAACAAAGTTTTAAAAAAATGCAGTATTAATTAGGTACTCCTTGGTTATCCCGTCGACCAAAAAACTATCGCCAAACCATAAGATTAAATGACAAAATTGGATGATCATGAATGTCCCATTCAATGACATTAAATACGCATACGTATTTAGAGATGCAATCAAATGATTTTTTTTTAACTTTTTATTAATATTTTTATTAATTTTCTACCCATTTATTTATTCTTTCGTTATTTACAAAAAAAAAAAAAAAAAAAAAATGCTAATATGTATAATTTGGTTTTCAGTTTGGCGACTTATATAATTTGGCGAAATTGATCCACGAGATAATTAAGTAATACCATTATTTATTCAACTCAGTATACGAAATCTTTTGTTTATTTCTGTAAATACTACATGTTTTCTATTACACAGAAATTAACTTCTAGTAAACCTAAACAACGTATATCAATTTCATAAAATATGAAATATTTTAACATAATTTAAACGCGGCCCAAATAATGTTTCAACTTGAACCATTATGTAATAGAATAGTTTTGTGTGGTCTTGTTTACTAATAAAAAATATTCTTTGCAACACAGATTGTATAGAATGTATATTTTAGTACATATCTCATATATGCATATGAGTTGTATTATGTTCGAAAGAGTGTAACATCATTAAAATACACTTGAAACATTTTTTTTCCCATTGACCGTAATGCAACGGAATACTGTTAATTGTCCCTGTAATTGAATTGTAGATCCAATTTTCATAAAAATTTAAATGACAAAATTGTGTAATAATTATATATTTTAAAATTCAAACGGTTCGGTAGGGTAGCTTTTGCGTTGTTACATGCGGACTGATAAAGTGCCGTGCGAAAGGGGTGGCGAAGGGGGCGGTCGCCCCGGGCGCAGAAATTTTGGGGACACCAAATTTATACTACCAATGTGCCATTTTTGGCCTATCACAAGAAAAATTTGAGGTTTGCCCCGGGCGCAGTTTTCTCTTTTCACGCCCCTGGGACAGAAAGACAAGCGGACAGACGGATTGAACGACGACTATAGGTGCTACGTACTTAAATAATTATGAACACATCTAAAAAACTTCGGGAAGCGCTGAAATAGAGAATTTTTTTTTCAGCATTTCACCCTTATCAGCATTTATTTGGAAACCTATTTTTGTCCAAATCGCTCATTTTGATGAACATTAGACGATTATACATTAAAATCTTTCGAGTGTTTCTGTAGGCAAATTCTATTCAAATACAGATTCTAATTTAAAAACACAAAGTAGTGCTGTTTACTGCAGCAACAGATGGAAATTTCAGAGTGATAAGTCAAGTATTGTGAAAATTACAGCTGAGAAAATAGGAAGGGGGGGGAGACAAGAAAAGTGCCAAGCAGACAAATATTCCGTTTTTCGGATGATGGTGAAATTTACAACAAGGGGCTGTCCATAAATGATATCACGCTTTTTAACAATTTGGAAAATACAGTTGTTGTTTTCGGTAGAGAATTGGGAAATCAAAAGTATATCTGAATCTTTTTATTGGTTGAATACTGCGACTTATTTTATTTTATTCGTTTTCTGATTGGACCAAGTTTAATGTCCAAAAATGGAGTATTTCTGCTTTTTATTTTATTCGTTTTTTGATTGGTCCAAGTTTAATGCCCGAAAAAGGAATACTTCTGTTGCCACGATGTTAAAAAGAGTAATAAAAACTTAATAATAATAATACTTTGAAAATAAGTTGTGATAAAGATTTCAAACAAATTTCATTTAAAAGTGCATTTTTTTCTCTACGCAACGGTGTAAAAATTTAAAATGTGCGATAATTAGAAGTTTAAAAACTTTCAGTTCCGAAAATTGTAAAACTGAAATTTCATTTAAATTTTTTTTGTGATGGGTCCAGGAATATTAATGTTTAATCCATGTCGTATCTAATATGAGGCGTTCAGAAGTCAGTCGCATTAACTCCATCAAATAAAAATGCACATTTTAAACAGCCAAAGTTGTCTATTTATAAAACAACTGTTTATTTATTTATTTATTTATTATTATTATTGGTCTAGGAATATTATTGTTAAATGCACGGCGTACGTAATATATGACTCTTTAAAATCATCCTAAAAATAATGTTTCTTATTATTATTAATTTAAATATAGAATTTATTTATAAGTCTTTAAATTTTAAGCCTTTGAAAATATCATTTTCCAAATAGTCGTTGTAATCTGTTAAATTGCAATTTTTTTCTATATTTTTTGCCCCCACCGCCTCCCCTTTTTGTGACAAAGTGTCACATTTCACCATACCCCCTTTCTCTCCTTTGCCACATGTCACACTATATTACACAAAGACATGCATTACATATATACTTACAATTCAGAAACAAAGCACCATATTATGCATGCGCGTAACCAGGGGGGGGGGGTGCCCGGGCACCCTCCCCTCTCACGCAGATACATGAAGGATTTTAAAAACGAAGTAAAATAATCAGCATTAAAAAAACGAGATGGAACCCGTCGAAATTCGACGAAAGAAAATCTTCAAAAAGAACTGCTTCATTGATTTATAATAAATCTACATTGTTAGTTACAGTAAAAAATGCATCTTATATTGTTCAATCTAACTTTCGAACAAATATTATTTTAAGCTAAAATTAACAAAATAATATTTCTATGAAACTCAGCTGTCCAAATTATTAAAATTAAACTTTAATCGCATATGTAATCAGTAAAAAATAATAAAGCTCAGTTATTAGGATGAAGTTATCAATTGAGGCTCTTGTGTTCGGTATAAATGCGAATGAAAAAAAAAATATTCCAATTTAACACGATCACAGCAGGCCCGTAGCTAGAAGTGATCAATAGGGGGGGGGGGGGTCTTAAGACTCTGTAGGGGGGGCTCATAAATTTTTTTATCTCTGTCCGACGCAGAAAGATAAGTGCGTATTCATATTGTAGGTATTATGTTTCTCATTAAACTGTTGTAATAACTTCATCTTATACTAAGAAAAGTATAGGATGATGAAAATTTTGAGTGTATAAGTGGTGCAAAATTAAACATCTTGTTAGCTTCATATGTACAAATAGGATAAGAGAATGTAAATTACTTATTTTAGATATAATTTAGCAATCTGCAAAACTATAAAAGGGTCTCAAAACTAAATTAATTTTTTTAAACAGAATTTCATTTGAATTTTTGGAACATAAATTAATTTAGTGACCTTGGAATCTTTCTAGGGAGGGCTCAAAAAATTTTAGGGAGGGAGGCTGAGCCGCCCATACCGCCCCCCTTAGCTACGGCCCTGGATCACAGACGATATATTTGACAATGTACGTATTTTATTTTTTTTTACATTTTTAAGAGAAAATGAATTGGTCCTGTTGCCACAATGACAAAATTTATACTAAAAACTATAAAAAAAATAATGTTTAAAAAACAAATTGAGATACAGCTTTCAAACAAATTGCGTTTAAAAGCATATTTTTTTCTCTATACGACGGTATAAAAATTTAAAATGTGCGATGTTTAAAAGAATAAAATTTGCTGTGGCGAAAATTGCAAAACCGAAATTGCAGGGGAAAGTGTTACCATTCGCAAAATGACGTATGCGTTACGCACAGATACGTTTGGCCTTTATAGTATAGATAAGAATAATTGAAAACAATGTAAGAATAAACAATCAACTCTTTTTATTTTTCATATATCCTGTTCATATATCGCGCTTCTGTGGAACACAACAACAATTTCTCAAGTATCATGATGCAACAACTGATAATTAATATTTTCACATTACACTTTACTCATTTATCAATATTTTATAAAGTAGAATATTTTAGATTTCCAAATGTTCTGTAAGCAGGAGCCAGATACTACTTGCGCCGTTAATCCAATGTTTGAAAGGCGCCATTACATTATATGTTCACGCTGACAATAGACTTTTTCCCCTCCCACTGAGGATATTTGAGAAAAACAAAAACATTTGCATCTAAATATAGAAGCTATGCTTAATAATTTTTATTTATTTTTTAAATAATAATAATAATAATAATAATAATAATAATAATAATAATAATAATAATAATAATAATAATAATAATAATAATAATAAGCCTGCTAATCACGCTATAAAGTTTTCCGTGAAAAGAAAAATCTGTTTTATTCAGTTTTCATTCTCTTGGCTTGCATCATTCTGGAGTAGGCCAAAAAAAAATTTAATTTAATTTGTAACTGTTGCACTTTATCACATGTATTTAAAAAATATGGGACGGCCAGACGAGCTTTAGAAAAATCTGCAAAAAATGCAAGACAATTCAGGATATTTTAAAAGAAAAAGTAACTGCCCAACATGATGTCAAATCTCCAAAAGCCACAGTAACCAAAGAAAGTAAAAATAGCTTATTATACATATCTCTCCTAAAGCGGTTCTGAAATCCGTGCTTAACAAACGCGAAACTTTCTGACATATTTTATGACTTTTTTTTTTTTTTTTTTTTTTTTTTTTTTTTACACGTAAAGACACAAAATTAATGCACAAGATTCAATAGACTTGTCTATTGAAGCGATTTGGAATCGAATTGCGTATTCCATTTTTTTGACAAATAAAAGTTATCGAGTTTTAAGTGACTTCTGTATTTACACTTTTTTACTTACTTTACTTATTTATAGCTAAAACCATCAATGGTAACGCCTAATCAGACGTGGTACCTGGTTACAAACACCAGCAGTAATATGTTTATTGTGGCACTGAGATCTGAGTTTATAATGGGGTTTTATCGTAAAAGTTGACTAAAAATTTTAACTTTTTTATTTATTGTTACATTTATTATTATGTTCATAATTATGCTGTTGGTTTATGCCGGGGAGTACATTATTCATCAAACTTCTAATACAATTTCTAATGTATAATACGCTAAGTTTGGATTTTTTTTATTCCGTTAACTTTTAAGTATTTGAACCCCTTTGTGCCTTTTTAGACAATTAGTTTAACTCTGATGACGAATTAAGAATTACGGTTAATAAACTCAGTGCTGAATTCAAGGGGTGGCCCCGGGTCGACATTCTACCCCGGAGCAATAACCCCCCCCCCCCGGAAAATTTGAGATTTTGTTTTTTCAATGGCCAAAAAGTGCTGTTTCCTCCACGGAACTCTATAATGCCCCCCCCCCCCCGGAGCCACAGAAGTCCCTCCCGGAGAAAAGTGTCTGAATTCAACTCTGAATAAACTACTCTGCCCTATTCTGATAGGAAACGCTCAAAGAAATAGATAAAGTAATGAATCCTGATTATTCGTTTCCATCAAGAAAAAAATAAATAAAATAAATAAAAATGCATTTATTTACTCAACTTCGAAAGTACCTTAGCATGCTTATACACGTTCCTGTCTGTTTCATCAGACTAACCTCGAATTCGTATTATTTTACATTTAAAAGAAAATCTTTCCAAACGAACTAAGAATTATAGTGACTTTCGATTTAATTTCTGCTACTAATAATGTATTAGTATGAAAAATATTTTTTATACCTTATTCTAGCTTTGAAAAAACAATTTGGAATGAAACTTAAAGCTTGGCACATTTAAATAATTATCTTTCACAGAATGTGATGCATATCGCAATCTGTATCTTGTTTTACCTTTATGAAATGGTGATAATTTTAAAAAAAGATGATTAAGTAAGAAATGAGGTTCACTCAAGAGTGAATATAAGGCTTATGTTCAAACTTCAATTTATACAAACCGTTGCACATCACTGGTCCTTGGCTTGTTACCTTTTTTCTTATTCTTTTTAACCAATTTCAAGACAAATAAGCATCAAAAGTTTAAATTAACCCTTTCGAGACCGAATTTTTTTTTCAATTAAAAAAAAATTACTTTTACGTTAATAACATTTACACTACCTATCCAAATAGATTAATTAGTGTTTAACGAATATTTCATTGTCTGAAAGGTGACGAATGTTTTTGTTTTATGCACTATTCAATTAATATTCATATGACAATAGGTTAAGAAAGAATTTTCGAAGTTGTTTAGAATAGCTTCACTCTAAAAAAAAAATGTGTAAATTTACACACAAAAATGTGTAAATCGATGATACAAAAACGACATGTCTATATGTGTAAATTTGTGTGTAAATTGCGCCAAATGTGTAAATTTCAGAATACACATTTTAATGTGTAATTTGATGATAAGTCCAAATGTGTAAAAGTTATCTGATAACACTTAAAATACACACGTTAATGTGTGAATTGCACTAAAATACACATATTTCTGAGTACTATTTTTACACATATATCTGTGTAATATTCTGTTTTTACATATGTTTTTGCGTAATAAGAAAATACACATAATGCTGTGTAATATGCAAATTACACATATGTTTGTGTTATATACAGAATACTCAGATTTGTATGTAATATTCTGTTTTTACACATATGTATGCGCAACATGCAAAACACGCATTTTTGTGTAATATTTAAAATGCACAGTTTTGTGTACATAGCTTTATGTTATGTGTTGACGTATAAATTGAAAAAAAAAATGCTTTCATGATCGCGAAATAAAATTGAATTAAGAACAAACTCATATGCTTGACATGTCTTTTTTTTCTACCAGATTTGTAGACTTAAAGCAAGACCACAAATCATTATACGCTTAATTTACAAGAAACAGGGTCGTCTCAAATTATAATCTATTTTAGTGATGGGCGATTCTGGAAATTTTGAGAATCGATTAAAATCGATATCGTATAAAACAACATCGATCATAATAAGAATCGATTTCTCAGTTCTAGAATCGATACTAGAATCGATATTTCGATATTCAGATTCACACAGAGAAGATCCAAATTACTAATTCCAAAACTTAGACAATCAGCAGGACCGTAATTACCGCCTCCCACCTCCCCATCCCCATTTAGGGAGGCATAGAATTAAGCTATTGCAGATTTTAGAGTCGGATAATAAGAATTTTAAATTTTAAAATGATTGTCACTTATGATTGTCAGTTACACAAAAACTTTGACAAATTTGAGAGACATAACTCAACTAACAACGACACTGAGTAACGTGGCATTAAACCGAGGATAAAGAGTGCCAAGAGCGTGTAACTAGGATGGGGAACAAGGAGTATAGACAAAAAAAACTTTTTTTTTTCTAATGCCAACCAAATGTTACACGAGATAGTTTGGAAGAACAAAAACTATGCCCCATATCCAAAGGACAGGTAAACCCCACTCTTGACAGAAGAGCGACCACAGCCCAAATGTATCTTATGTCGAAGTTTCAAAATGAGGATTTACAATAAAAGAGAACGAGAATTGGACATTTTAAAAATTGCATGCATACTTTGAACGGCCCATTTAGTAAAGATTGGCGAGGAAGGGGGGGGGGGGGGGAGGGATTAAAACAGACGAACTTGGAAAAAAACATAATAAATTAATAACCTAAATAACTGAGCTTCTAAACAAAAATATAGTGTTTAACTTAGTATTGAATTCATGGGGTGGCTCACGGGGAACAATGCACTCTTTGAAACTTGAGTGCCAAGAGCATGTAACTAGGTGAAGACAGGGGTAGTAACAGAAAAAAAAACGAGGAGATAAAAGCTTTATAACAATATGTTACATGAGATGGTGTGGAAGAAACAAAAAATATGCCCCCACCCAGGGGGGCAAGGTAAATCCCAAACGGACAGAAGGGCGACCCCGGCCCAAATGTATCTTTTGTTGAGGTTTCAAAATATGGATTTATAATGAAATAGACGAGGATTAGACTTTTTTAAAATCACAGTCATAATTTGAACGATCCTGTAAGTTAAGATTGGTGAAGAAGGGGGGGGGGGTTAGGACGGGCGAACATAAAAAAAAATAGTGGCACTCTGAGGGTGCCGACAGAAGTGAAACCTTGAACAATTACGGTGTATTTTTTTCATCGTTAGGATATATAATGTTGAATCGTCAGGAAATACTTTTAAAAGAAAAAAAAAGATTCTATAATATTAAAGAAAAGATTATAAAAAAAACGCGCGAGATCATATGTCCAGCTATTGTAGTTAACTCACTATAACTACTTTTTTAAATTTTAAAACGCGATAAATACACTAACCAAAATTAGACCATATTATCGATACCTTAATCCTTATCCAAATAAATCATTTTGTATTAATGCCTGTTACAATACCTGTAAATTACTTTTTGAATTATTCAAATCGGACATTCCATTCAAAAGATATTACGAATTTAAAGATGACAATCTAAAGAAATAATAGCACTGCTGAGTACTCGGTGGCCAATAAGCTTAGGGATTACGTGTGTAATCGAAAGATTGCGGGTTCGAACCCCAGTTTCGCTGATATGTATCATTTTTTTTGTTTTGTTTTCGAAAAAGTTTGAAAACTTAAAATTTTAACACATTATGGGTCCGTAACGTGACTTGAAATGATGGGAGAAAATTTCTTATGTTAGATTTGTAATGTATGAAGCATAAGCTTTCAATAGACATATTGTATCAAGAAATGAGAAAAAACCCCTCTGCCCCCCCAAAAAGGTCCTACAGGGAAAATCGGGAAACTGGAATAGCAAAAAGAACGGCGAGAAATGGTTAGCTATACTAGAATTTTTGTCCCCACTGTAACTCCTATAGAAGCAGTAATAGCCTTTTAAAGATTGAAATGAAGTGAAGAAATAAGCAAAATTAGGTGAGTGACCAACAGGGGGGGGGGGAGGGGTCCACAGCTCTAGGGGGTACCATGTAGCTTGAACTTTTAAGTTAAAAATGGTAGAGAATTAAATGAGCGAAATTTTAAGGTGTATATTGGGAGAGAATGCAAGCCTGCCCTCAGCATTTTTTTTTTGTTTCTTTTGAAGAAACAAAAAATATGCCCCCGGCGGGGCGCAGATAAACCCCAAACGGGCGGAAGGGCGATCCTTTATTTATCTTTCGTCAAGTATTTAAAATGTAGATCTAAAATAAAACAGACCGAGAATTGGACATTTTAAAAACTGTATGCATATTTCGAACGGCCCTGTAAGTTAAAACTGACGCGGAAGGGGGGAATTAGACGAGACGAGCATGAAAAATAAAACATAATAAACTAATACTTCAAATAACTGGACTTCCAAACAAAAATATAACGATTTAATCTAGTGAAAAATTAATGGGATGGCCCGCAGGGGATACCCCCCCCCCCAAGAAGTTATGAGATTTTATGCTTTCTAATGCACAAATTGCGATTCCCCTTCTCTTACAGAGCTGTAAAACATGATGCCTTCTTCCGGAGTCGCAGAAAATCGAATCTAAAGATCGACATCGAATCTAAAGATCGACATCGAATCAAAAGATCGACATCAAATCTAAAAATCGAAATCGAATCTAAAAATCGACATCGAATCTAAAGATCGAAATCGAATCTAAAGATCGACATCGAATCTAAAGATCGAAATCGAATCTAAAGACCGATCTTACGGGCAGAATCGATTTTACATTTTTACTTTCGTTTGTAACTTTACAAGAAGAGAGTATTAGATTCGTGAAAAATTTCGTCTTCCCGTTTTCGATGGATTTATATATTTTAGAAGGTCTTTAACACGATTTTATGGTTTTTAAGAAATATCTGTCTGTGTGCGTGTCTGTCACTCTGTAAGTATCTGTATATGACAAAAATTTCTGACCGTTCTATCTCAAGAACAAATGTACAGAATTCCACAAAACTTTAGATTTAGTTTGACCTTGATATAAACTGAATCTAATTAATTTTTGGTGTATATAACCTAACAAGTGGCGCTGCTATGCTGCATTTTTTGCGATTTGCGCAACAGCTATATCTGAATAACGAATGCACGGATTTTCATCAAATTTCAGATACAGTTAGTTCTTCACATGAATTGATGTTTTTTTGCATTTTGATGTATATTGCTTCTCAGATGGCGCTGATATGCTGAATTTTTCACAATTTCCACTCAGCGCCATGTGAAAGGGGGGGGGGGGGCGAAAGGAGGCGGTCGTTCCGAGCACGGAAATTTAAAGGGCGCTAAATTTTTACTTCTAACATACCTTCTAGCCTATCACAAGAAAAAGTTAATAGGAGGGGGGCTAAATTGGAACTTTGAACCGGGCGCAGTTCTCTTTTCGCACGCCCCTGTTTCCATTTTAGCTTTATCTCAAGAACTAATGCCGGACTTTCATAAAAATTTAGATTCAATTAGTCCTTGATATTATTTGATGCTAATTATATTTTGGTGGAAATCGCTTAAGAGATGGCGCTGCTATACTGAATTATTCATAATTAACGCAATAGCACTATCTCAAGAACGAATTTTCCTCAAAATTCAGATTCAGTAAATCCCTGACATAGATTAGTGTTATTTAGCCTACAGGTGCCGCTGATATGCTGCATTTTTTATGATTTCGCAATAGCCGTATCTCGCGCTTTCATGGATTTTCATCAAAATTCAGATTCAGCTGGTACCTGATAAAAATTGATCTTGATAAATTTTTGGTGTACATCACTCGACAAAAAAAGCTATTTTGCACGGGGGGGGGGGGGGGGGGGTCAGAGGTTTCTTTAATTCTTCTATCTTAGAAACTAATACACTGAAATTTTGGAATTGGCACATACATCCGACTATTTTATCTTCGACTTTTGAAGGAAAATGAAAATTATATTACCTTCAGAGAAATCGATTAAAAATTTTAAACTATCGATTAAATCGAGTTGGCCGTAGTATCGATTAAATCGATTTAAAAAATCGAAATCGCCCATCACTAATCTATTTCCTTTATGTCAGAGATGTTTTGTAATCCGAATTGTAATTTATGAACAGGGATGTATAATTTGAATACAGACAGCGTGGAGACTGTCTTCTAAATTAAGTTAAAAATTAAACTTTTTTCACTCTATCTTACAATTGTAACAGCTTGTGTTGTTTTTAATAAATTCATAATATTCTCTTTTAGAAATACATGTACATTTTCTTCTCCATATTCTGAAAATGGTATAACTTTAATTGTATTTATAACGGACGGAATACTATTTTCTTCTTTTCACTTGTTGCCATGTAAAATAAAACTATACATTTTATTTCTTTTTTAATAAATTATTACAATTTTTTTGTATGTGTTAAATGTATTTTTGTACTCTCTTTAAAAACTTTTGCTCACTTTAACTTCCAAAGTTATCATCACACATGTAAAGTACTACAGATAGTTACTATTTCTAACCGATAACGTTCAAGAAAATTTTGTGTGTAGTTAAAAAGTGTGTGTAAATTTGTGTGTAAATTAAAAAGTGTATAGGTCTGGGTTTGAACCGGGTACTTTTGTGAGAGTTGCCGATGCTCTACCAGATGAGCTACTATCCTGTAATTTTACCAAATGAGTGAAAAAGCGTCCAGGGCAGGATTCGAATCACGGATCTTTAATTTAAGTTGTCAGTCTGGCATTGGTTAACTATACTTAGTATGTAACTCTAGTTCTTTGACTGATTTGCGTCTGCCAGATTTATCCAGGATAGTAGCTCATCTGGTAGAGCATCGGCAACTCTCACAAAAGTACCCGGTTCAAACCCACACCTATACACTTTTTAATTCTGCTGGAAAAATTCACAAGGCATTTGATTTATTTACCAATTATAATAACTGTGTTAAAAGTAATAAATGTATAGATATATATATTTTTTAAATCAAACTACGTAAATTTTAAGAGCAATATTTGTAACAGTATTTTTTAAGAGTTAAAATTACTAAAGAAATATTTCTGCTTAAATGTGTAAAGTATTATCAGAGTAAAATTTATATAAAAATATAATCCACTGAATTATAAATAATACTTTTTGTATTATTTAAATAATAAAGATTATTGATTGCCTGAATTTAAAGATTATTAATTTACTATTGACAAAAATGAAATTAATTTAGCAATTTAATGTGCATTTTGAACCTTAAGTCACTAGTTATCCTTTATTACACAACAGCTATAAAAAATATTAAAAGATAAAAAGTAAAACCGATATTAAATAATTATATTTTATCTACATTAATTGTATGATACTAATTACTATGAATGAAATATACGATTATAATGCAATGCATCTAAAAAAATTCAAACTATTTCTATTCTAAAATGTACAATAATTTTTCATACTATTAAAATAAAAAATGGAAACTAGCAAATCTTTCTGTTTCTGTAATTTGATATTTTGAAACTTTTGACTTTTTCTGTCTACTCGTGTATTGTACTATTTCTACGGATATCAAATTACACATTTAAATTTTTTTTTATTTATTTTTTTTTTGTTTTTGCTATCAATAGTTTTTGAATGTAATACACATAAAAAAAGTCTTCAATGTATTAAAAAATAATTTTTAATTATCTCCCTAATAAAAATCACAAAAAAAAACACGAATAAAAACTTTTAAAAGGTGTCATTTGGATTAATTCATTTTACGTCAGAATTTACAAGCAGTAAAATAATACTAAAAAACTTTTTATTATTATTAAAAAATAAGTTTAATAACAGGTTGCAAAAATTACATAAATATTTATGAAATTACACATTTAAAACAATAAATTTGAACATTATACATTTAAACTAATAATATATCTTAATATACAATTTAAAAGAAAAAAATGTATCATTAATTGTATATATTACCCAGCACCGCATCTACTCTTGTTTCCATATAATGTGATATTTTTATGTTCTTTTTTAGCACTCTCCAAAAATGTTGAAAAGTGCTTCGGTTTGCCAGTCCGTCTGTCGATGCTCTAACTCCTATAATTTTCACGCAATTGATAAAGCTTATTTAAGGTCGCCAAAGCATGTTTCGTATTGCATATTAAGTATGTATGATTAATATTTCATTTACAGGGACACTCAAAAGAATACGATTACATTATAGTACATGTGAAAAATCGTTTTGAGAGTATTTTAATGACATTTTGCTATTTCAAATATATTGAAGCTGATATAACTCAGATCATGTTAAAACAGAGTATTCATAGCATTTTTCACTAATTTACAGGGACAAACAAAAGGAATTAATTACAGTATTTTGCATTATTGTATAGATTACAGTTATCTTTGCTTAATAAATGCTAGAGAGTACGTTTTAAAATTCAGTATGCACTTTTAAATTTAATTAGTTTTTTGCATATTACTCTGTATATATATATATATATATATATATATATATATATATATATTATACTTCATAATTAGGGCTGCACAAAAAGTATTCGCCTACCATTCTCCTTATTATTAAAAAATTGCTGAAGGAGAATTTTCTGAAATGGGTGATTCTCAAAATAGGGGACAATTTATGTCTTTCGGCATACAAAAAAAATTTGAGAGGTTTTCTGTCATGTTTTTATGTTTAGATATGTTTGTCTTAATATTATTCATAATTTGCACTCAAGAATTACTCACTTTTTAGTTAAAAACACCTTAAAATAACAGAATAAAGGTTCAAAATGTCATTAGCATTGATGTCCACAGCAGCTGTGCTTAGTGTATACTAGCATTTTTCAAGAGTTAATATCATGTTTATAAAATAAAACAAATGTTATTCTTTCTTTAAATTAATCAAGGAGAGGATTTATCCAATAAATTTATTTTTAAAAATAAAATTATAGTATATAAAAAAAGAATTAAAGTTTGTCCTCCATATTCTATTTTCAAAACAAGGTCATACTATAACAGCTAGTTATTAATCAAAATTTAATTTTCACATATGACAATAGTTTGAAAATATAAAGTTTCCCCATGGCAACAAATATCCATTTTATCCCAGCCTGAAAATAGAAGCATGTATTGTATTTTAAGAATAGAAGTTGAATATTAGGGGTGTACATCAATTGCATGTCATTAGAATGGATAATAATTTTCATGTTTATTTTATAGTTAAAATTTTTATTTTACTTATTTGAATAGAACTTTTGTGTTCTAAAAAGCCCCAGAAAGGACTACCGCATTGTGATTATATTATGGCTCATAATCTTATTTAAATTAAAATTTGTCATTAGCATGGACAAATATCAGTGTCATTAGCATGGTTTTTCTGTCCATGCTAAAGACTTCTATGTGCATAAATGTAACCAATGCTTATATTGTATCCTTTATAAAGTTTAATTTTACATATAAATTTACGTATTACATTTATTATCCCTAAAATATGCATTAAATCTGTCAGAAAATCGATAAGACAGCTTCTTACGTTGTTAGTGTCAGAATGTTGCTCATGTAAACAAAGTTTGCTCTTTGGTAATGTTTTTATTCTCCTTGTATGTATATATGTAAAAATGGAAACCATTTGCTGAAAAGGAAGGCTAATAAATATAGAAAAAAATATTTAAACAGGAAGAAAATAAATTTCTTAATATATTTATTCCATGCAATTTTTTTTGTCATTAGCATGGCTCAAAAAATACTAATTTTTTTTTTTAAAGTTAATTTTTAAATATTTAGCTCTACTGACTACATGTAAAGTATACCTAATACTATATTAACAACACCTATTTTTTTCAGAAATTTTGCTAAACAGTAATTTTTTAAAGATTTAAATTTTGAAAAAGTCTCCTATTTTGAGAATCACCCAAATATATGTATCTCTTTAATGAACTAAATTTTGAAATGCATGCTATTATTAGATATAAATCTCTATATCATATAGAGGGCTGCTGAAAAATTCGGATAATTTTTCCATTGTGAATAGGAACAGCTGAAATTCTATTTTAAAATGCGTTATACATTTCCATATGGTGGACCTAGACATAATATTATATTTATTTTTCTTAAGTGCAGTTTTGTTGCATTATTCTGAATGTATTGGAAAGTGCTTTATAATCTATGTTTGACGCATGATTTTTTGCTTTCTTGTATCAAGGATGTATGTGGCTGGTTAGATGTGTATTGCCAGGTCCATTATAACTCTGATAATATCATAAATATTAAAAGGGAGAAAGCTCCGATTAAGGCTTCAAGTGCTCTTGGAGCTGAGAGCACTTAGAGCGCTATTCCAGAGGTTCCGGGTTTGATCCCAGGTTTGACATTTTTCATTATTTTGGTTCTACGCTTTATTAGTAATGTGGAAATCACATATTAAATATTCAATTATTTCAAGCGTAATTTCACTGCTGATAAATAATTAAAAAATTATTATAATTAAATATGTATTCACCGATTCTGGGCTTATCTGTGTCTCATGTTATGCCACAAGTTTGTGTGCTCATGTAGACGTTATTATTTTGTGCTGCAGTTGCAGCCTTACCAACAAAATGTGAGTGAGAATTGACAAGCTGGCTATCTTCCTCGTAGCTTAAATGGTAGAGCACTTGGAGAGCTATTTCAAGGATTACGTGTTCGATCCCCGACTTGGATAATTTTCACTATGTTGGTTCAACGCTTTGTTAGCAATGTTATAGTCACATATTACATACCCAAGCTTTTGTTCAATTTGACATCCAAATTTATCACCAGGAGCTCTAAGAAGCTCTACAGACAACTACTAGTTCTAAATAATAACGTTCAAAAAGAATTATAATGTAATTTTACCAAATAGGTGAAAAAGCATCTAGGGCAGGACAGGAACTAGGGACCTTTGGAGTAAGCTGACAGTCTAGTATTATTTATTATATATCTGTAGTTCTTTGGCTGAATTGTGTCTTCCAGATTTATCCTGGATAGCTCAATTGGCAGAACATTGCAAGCTCTCACAAAGCTCTCCGATTCAAATTCAGGCCTATACGCTTTTGGACTATGTTGAAAAATGGCAATTTGTGTGATTTATTTACCAATTATAATAATTGTGTTAAATTTGATAAAGAATTATTTTTTATCAATCTACGTGAAAATTAGGTGCAATATTTGTAATAGATTTTTTTAAGGTTTAAAATTATATAAGAAACATTGCTGCTTAAATGTTCAAAGCATTATCAAAATTAATTTTACATAAAAATCTAATCTCTTGTATTATACAGTATTTTTTGTATTCTTTAAACTATAAACAGGGTAATGAAATTAATTTAATTAAAATTTTTACTTTTGTTTATTTTGTTTGTAGTTTATTAATGTTTTCAATGAATTAAAAAAAAATTTTAATTGCTTCAATCTAAATATCGTAAATGAAAAACCATGAATCAAAATCCGTTAATTTTCATTTGACATCAGTAGAAATAGAATTGAGAAATCCATAGCATGTAAAACTATGAAAACTGGTTAATTTTATAGCAAACATTATGATAAGCATGCTGAAACAGACAATTTTTAAATCAAAGAATTATTTCAAATGCTATTAGATGTTTAAATTTCAAATATTTATTCGGATGCTAGAAAGGCACCATTTTAAGAATATATACAAAAATAAATAAATAAAAGAATAAATAGCAAATTGTAATAATTTTTCATATTTAAAATAAGCAGAAAAGTATATGCTTCACATCGATATTATAAATTTACAAATTTAAAACTGGAAAGAATACCAACTTTCCCTTATAAAAGTATTTTCATGTCATTACTTAATGCAAAATTTAAAAATTAAATTTGCAAACAATTTTATTTTAAAAGAAAGTTTTTTATTCAGTAATTTAAATACCTTTAAATATTTGCTAATTATGATAAACTGTGGTTACAATATTTTTCCACATAATTTTAAAATTTCAGAAAATATGCGATTTTAACGATTGATATTCTACAGGTAAACAAATCTTATTTTTAAAAGAAGTAATTTAAATAATTGATTTTTATCATCTGATTTTAGTTGTCGAAAGACAGTTATTTATTTTAATAAAATAGTTATAATTCAAAGAAAAGAAACAGGGGAAATATTTCTTCATACCTATTTTTCAATGACTTCGTTTTTCCTTTTCTGATGTAATCCTTGATGTTTGTAGATCTAATAAATGTTCCGATAATAAGTACAATAACACTGGCATAAATATTTTTAACCATGCCCAGAGCAATTGTACATTTCTCGGATACATATTTCATCAAAAGTACGCATGGAATGACTCCAACGAATTTTTTGGTAAGATTTTTAAATCCAGACTGAGGCTATACGCGCATAAAATGGCTATTTTTGTTCTCTGCAAATGTTCTCCGCGTTCGCGTATTCCAAAGACTAAATAAATGGTGTTTTTTTTATTCTTTTATTTATATTTGATAATCGTCTGCAGTTTTCGAGTTCTTTATCTAGGCACATGGCAGATGTTTTCTTCTGTTCTTTATGTGGTGAATTATTTTTGTTTCTTTATGTGGTGAAGAATTTTTAATTTAAAATTTCTTATATTAAGACATTTTTTATGCCTTTTTTCGATTTATTTCAAAAAAGTTTAAGCTTTTTGTCCATTGTAACGATAACTATACTGATATAGATCGCATACCAAATTAAACAATGTTCAAATTTAGAATAGTTAAAAATGATTTTAATAGACAATAATGCAAAATATTTCTAAATTAGAAAAGTACGCTTTGTATCTTCCATCGCAAATGCAAAATTTGTTCCTAAAAATAAGCTAGGAATCATACCAAGAGGCAATAGTTGAGAAATCATAGATTTTGCTGGCTGCAAATTTTTTTAATTCTAATATTTTAGTAATTTATGCGCTTAGTTCAATTACATGTCTATTAAATTTTTGTTTTATATAGGTACGTGTTTTTACTGAAGTTTTTTTTTTTTTTTTATTATTTCATTGTGGAATATTAGCCAACAAACACTAAATTATGTTTGTTGCTTGAAGTGAAAAAAAAATGTTTCGTTTCGTGTTCGGTTTATTTCGTTTCAGTTTTTTTTTTTTTCAGATTTATATACTTATAAAAAGGATCGACCGAAACAGGTCTGTAAGACCGAAAATGAAACCGAAATCGAATTTCGGTAATCTTTCAATTTTCGGCCGAAAACGAAAATGTTCATTTTTTAAGTTATTAATACATACATAAATACACATAATTATTAATTAATTATGTGTGTATTAGACGCACATTTTTAACAAACATACATAAACATGTATAAATGTGCACAAGTTCAAGCAAAAGCAAAATATAAATAATAACTTTTATATTTGCTTTTGCTATTGACAATCAATACTCATATATATTTATTAATAATTAATTAATAATGCAATTAATAATCAAGAACAAATCAATAGTGAATATTTAATTTTTGAATATACACATTTTTTCAGTTATTTAATATTTCTCATTAAAAGTAGTTAAAATAAATTGTTTAAAAGTTTTTTAGAAAACTAACTATAAGTAAGTTGTTATTTAAAAAAAATAACCATTTGATAATTTATTATTAGTTTAATGGAGATTTAAATATAGATAAGCCGTATGCTTAAATAAATAAGTGCTACTTCCTCCCGAAAAAACTTTGCCACTCCCTCGCCTCTTTACAAATGCTTTGAAATAGCGTCCTTGTTTGAAAAATCTATATTTTGTGCCCAAGTTGGCGGAATCTCTGTGTCTTTAACCTAAAAGTCTGCAAGGGCCGGAATTTTCAGGCCCTGGATCCAGCTCAGTACGGTGTAAAAATGATATAAGTTCGACTCGAACCCGGCCCGGCCCATTCAGATTTTCACAGTTAATGGCCCAACTCAATTTCTACAAAAAATTCAGATTTTTCTTAACATACAATTAAGATTCTTTTAAAGAATACTGCATACATATCTATGGGATAAATTTAACGTATATTTTAAAATTACGATGGAAAATACACAATACAACAATAACGATCACTTAGATTTCTTGGACGTTTCAACATTCAAATAAAAATTCATAAAAAAATTAATATTGCTTTGAATAAAAGAAAAAAAATGAATGCTAAAAACATAATTTTTAAAACTCTTTTATAAAAAGAAGATTTGTGAAAATATTTATCTTTCTTTTACTAAGGCTATTTTTAAACCCCAAAGAGCTACTTTCTGACACATTTATGAACTCATTTTTTTTTTGGAACCCATAAGACAGGTGTTTTCATAAATAAATAATGTAATCGAATGGCGTTATCCATTTTTTGATAAAGGCAATGTAGCTTTGAAAAAATCGTGCAAAAGATAACGTTTGAATTGAATTTCCGAAAGAACATCACGAAAAGGAGAAAAACCTGAAGCCACGATAAGAAACTCTTATTTGTCGAAAAATAATTTATCTATCAAAAATAGAAAACGCTATCGATTCCAAATTCCTTTAATAGTCAAGCTTGTCAATTTTAAGTCTTTACTGTTAAATAATATTAGTCAGAATATGTGTCAAAGTTTCACGTTGAGCAGGGAATTAATAAAGAATACTGCCCAGCTAAACTGATGGCATTGAGCTCACAGGCTACAAATACTAATTGTACATTAAAGCCTTATATTTTCAAGGGTTAATTCCGTTCGAAAAAAAAAAGTTAAGAAGGGGAAACAGCTCTCCCCTTTCCTCTTTTTTTATACTTAATCATTGAACCTCCTATACTATCAAAGATATGCTTTATTATATAAAAAATCTATATCCAAAATTCAGAGCAAATTAGATAATTCTTAATAAAAACCCATTTAGCATTTATATAATTTAAAAGGAGTTATCCCCCTCTTTATACTTAACCATTAAACTTCCAAAACTATTCAGAGATTTGAACGAAATCTGAAAATTCTGCTTGAAAAACCCATTTATATAAATTAAGGGGGGGGGGGCATTAGAACCCCTGTTCCCCCTATTTATACTTATTCAATGAACACCTAATAACAGTCACGGAATCGCCTCATCAGAATGATCCTAATCTAAATTTTGAACGAAAACTTAATTCTGCATGAAAATCCCATTTATATCAACTAACGGGGGGCATGAGCCTCCCGTTCCCCCTCTTATACATATCGAATGAACCGTAATGAAATGAACCGTATCGAATGAATCGTAAAATAAAATGTAATTAATTCATCAACAACATAGAATGTTAGAACTTTTAGAAATAGCAATCGAAACATCTGCGGTTTTAAACTAAAAATTTTCTATTACTATTAAGCGTGCAGCTTTTAAGGAGCAGGTGAAGAGCGCCGTATGTAGGAGGATGTTTAATTTGATTTCACGTCATGAATCAGCTGTGGTCGATAATTATAAAAAATAAACTTTATTCATAAAATTAAATAAAGAGTTTCTCATCTGAGCGGAAACAGCTCAATCAACAAGTTATGTCAAAAATATCCAACGGAAGAAAGATTTCTAGAATTCAGATAGTTTCGGCCGAGTTTCGGTCCAGCCGAATTTCTAACAGCATTTCCGCCGATAACGAGTTTTCGGAGAAACTCAAATTTTAGGCCAAAAACGAAACCGAAACCGAATTTTCGGTGAAATTCAGATTTTGGGCCGAAAATGAAATCGAATTTTCGGCAAAATACGAATATTGGACCGAAAACGAAAACGAAACCGAATTTTCGGCAGAACTCAGATTTTGGGCCGAAAACGAAAACAAAACGGATTTTTCGAATATTCTCTGCTTGTAATTATGTCTAACACGCCATTTGTGTAATTTCAGGCATTTTTGAACATTTACACATTTGTTTGAGTTTATAAAGCGATAACATATTGCACATTTGATTTCTCAAGTTAGGTGCACATAAAAACAGGTAATTTTTTTCCTCAAAATGTGTAAATTTTAAGTCAAGTATGCATTTAAAAAAAATTACACACTTATCTGTGTACATATAATTATGTTTAAATTAGAATAAATCACAAATACGTGTAAATAATGGCATTTTTCAACATTTACACACTTGTCTGAGTTTTTCAAGTGATAATAAATTACACACTTACTTTCATAAGATAAATACACATAAAAATAGGTAAATTTCCGAGAAAAAATGTGTAAATTTTACGACAGGTGTGTAAATTTACAAATTTACACATATCCATGGGTAAAATTGGCCAATTTACACATTTATTTTTTAGAGTGTTGTGTAGCATTAAGATTCAACTTATATTACAGTTTTCTAATATATTTGCGCTTTATTACCAGGGGCGTAAATCCCGGGGGGGTTTGGGGGGGTGCTACACCCCCCCCCCCCCCAAGAAGAAATCAGTCGGAAAATTCCCAGATCAATCGGGAAAAGTATGTTTAGTCGGAAAAAAATGGTATTAACATATAAAAACTGATAAACTGGAAAAACGGAAATATCACTCGGAAAATTTCCCGTTCCATCGGAAAAGGCGTGTTTAGTCGGAAAAAATAGTATTAGGTATAAAATAGTATTTACCTATAAAAATTTATAAATTGGAAAAACGGAAAAGTCAATCGGAAAAATTCTTGTTCGATCGGAAAAAAATGGTATTAACCTATAAAAGCTTATCAATTGGAAAAACGAAAAATCATTCGGAAAATTTCCCGCTTCATCGGAGAAGACATGTTTAGTCGGAAAAAATAGTATTATAAAAACTTATAAATTGGAAAAACAGAAAAATCAGTCGTAAAAATTCTTGTTCGATCGGAAAAAATGGTATTAACCTATTAAAGCTAATCAGTTGGAAAAACGAAAAATCATTCGGAAAATTTCTCGTTCCATCGGAAAAGGCATGTATGTTTAGTCGGAAAAAATAGTATTACTATAAAAACTTATTAATTGGAAAAACAGAAAAAACCGTCGGAAAAATTCTTGTTCGATCTGAAAAAATAGTATTAATCTATAAAAACTTATAAATTGGAAAAATGAAAATATCATTTGGAATCCGAAATTACTGATCCATCGGAAAACACATGTTTAGTCGTAAAAAATAGTATTACGCATTAACCTATAAAAATTTATAAATTGGAAAAACGAAAAAGTCAATTCGGAAAAATTCTTGTTCGATAAGACAAAATAGTCTTAACCCCTTAACTGGTTTGCCCGAACGCCGTTCGGGTGAGACGAATTTGCTTTTTGCATCGTTTAAAGCTTTTTGACACCACTATTATTTTTAAGAAAATTTTCATACTATTGAAATGCGGAAATGTTTAGCCTGAATTTTACGAATATTTTATTTAAATAATAGTGGTGTGAGTCCGCTATTTTCAATTTATTGAACCGAAAAGAATTAACCAGTTAAGGGGTTAACCTATAAAAACTTATAAATTGGAAAAAAGAAAATATCATTCGGAAATTTTTCCTTTCCAGTGGAAAAGGCATGTTTAGTCGGAAAAATAGTATTTACGCATTAATCTATAAAAATTTATAAATTGGAAAAATGGAAACGTCAGTCGGGAAAAAATAATTGTTCGATCGAAAAATTAAATTTAGCCGAAAAAAAAGTATTAATCTATAAATTTTATTTAGAACGAATAGAACATAAATTTATCCTTAGCCGGAACTATTATTAATTAACTAATTGGTAATTTACAAATTACTTTAATTTACTAATTGATTAATATAACTTATTAATATATAAAAAAAATTCTGATAAAACTATTCAGAAAAATTTTGATTTATCAAATATTGTGTAATCGGAAACCTCGGTATGACAAAAAAAAATATTTATGTACCTATTCTAGCAATGTTACTGTTATTTGTAACCGTGATATTTTGAATGAAACCTTGAAATTCCGATTTTTTTTCCTGTGCCTTCTGATTTCGAGATATCGAAATCTACCTGTATTTATTTACTGTCGGAAAGTTTTTAATTTAGTCTCGAAATTTTAAAATATACTGATTAAAATAAAGAAACCTCTTCTTATATATATGTTGCAGCCAATACCCGAAAATGGCCAATTCTAGAACTGGCCGGCCAATTCCCGAATTGGCCGGCAACGTTAAAAAAAATGACTGGCCAAATCTAGAATTGGCCAGCCAATTCGCGAACTGGCCAGATGCGATTGGTCAATTCGCGAAATAGATGTAAGCACTCGGCTTAATACTTTATAACATAGTTTGAAATGGCTATGAATTCAAATAGTCTAGACGTCAGCCTGTCCGTGATCTTACTCGAAGTTTCCGGTTAACTTGTAATTGTCTTCGTATTTGGTTTATCAATTAATTTCGATATTGAAAGGGAATTGTGCACTATTTTTGGTTAATTTAGTTAGGTATACAAAAATATTTCGTTTCAATATAATCAATGGGAATCTTTTTTACTATACATTTGAATGTTACATTATTTTAATTACAAAAAAATTGGTACCTATGCATCATAGTTCGGATGTTGGCCAAGGCTTCCCGGCCAATTCGCGAATTGGCCGGCCAAAACCCGAAATACGCTATTCATTTCATGTATTTCCGGTTTTGGCCAGGAAGCTTGGCCAGTTCGGGTATTGGCCGGCCAGTTCTAGAACTGGCCAGGCTCCGGGTATTGGCCGCAACATATATATATATCTAAACTTTAAATTTAGTTAAAAATATGTATCACGGAATTTTGGTGGTATTCGATAAAAATTCAAAACTGACATAGAAATATTTGGTATTTTTCCATATCAAAATCTGGATATTTTCCACTCTATACAAATTTTACCTTTAATTGAAAATAATTATGGTTTTATTTTTTTCCTAACTAATTTTGTGTTTTATTTTGATTTTTTATTTAAAAAAATTAAATTAAAAATGAGAAATTGTTTTTATTTACTTTTTTTACATAATTTTTGATTGATTTAAAAAGTGCTAAGAAATTTATATGATACAGGATGGAAATTGAATATACCCAAATACTTTGAGCTTTTATCTCGAAATAATCTGGATATTTTACAGTCTATACGAGATTACTTCTCTCAGAAATAATACGTTCGTTTTCTTTTTCCTGAACCAATTCTATTCAATTTTTTAAATATTTTTATTATTCTCCTACATTTTGTTTAGTCCAAAAAGTGAGGGGTAATACCGAATTGTTATGCTGCTTTAAAATTTATCGTTAGAAAGAATTAAAACTTATATTAAGAAATCTCGTATTTTTGAGAAATTTTTGTCTCTGAAATATTCCTCAAGCAAGAGATTTTAATTTTACATAAAAATGCCAAAGAGATTTTAACTGATTGTGATTGCTAAAAAATAGCGAGACAGAACATTGTTTTCTCTTCAACGTAAAACTTGGAAACCTAGACGACTGGACGCCGAATCTCCCACCCTATGTGTCAGTTACAAAACAAACTGAACCTACATTAACTCTTTATTTAAACCGTTAGTATTCTGACTCATAGTACGAAAATATTCAATTAAAAAGTATTGATATGAGAATATTTTGGTTTATAATTCAATATTTTTTGTATTATTTACACCCCCACCTAAATGTAAGAGACAAAAAGTGCAATGTGGGTTATGTAATTCTATTTTCGACAGTGATTACAGGAACACACATAATAAACAAAAGCATACTGATAAAATTTCAGCCCATATACATATACCATTTTGAATTGCTGGAGCTGTAAAAAATCTACTCTCTATATATCTCTACTATAGATCTTTTTATATTTAATTAGTTTTATTTCATTAATATTTAAAAGTAATGTAGTATTTTAATAAATTTTGTCTACATGACTTTTTATTTTTATTATCTCAAGGTTCAACAACTAAGAAAGTAAATTTATTTTTTGAAGTTCAAATGTCAATGAATGTAAAATATTCTATATTTTAAAAATTTTGTTACAGTACAGATATAATTTTGTCTCACTGCATAAGAAATATTTTGATTATTTTATGGATAGATTTTTGTGTGTGTGTGTGTGTGTGTGTGTGTGTATAGATAAGAATAAAAATTTAATCATTTGAAGCTTAAAAAAAATTTCGGCCTTGGGAAGGGGGGGGGGGGGGGAGGATGAAACAGCGCAACTTTTGACTGATTAAAGCTAATTGATGATTAAATCGATCTTCAAAAGGCATTTCAACTTTACGAGTACTTTTTTTTTTGTGACTTATGTGCATGCCCATGTGTTTGGGAGGAAGGGGGGAGTAGACAAAAAAAAAAGAACCAGAATTTTACATCTGACTTAATGTATTTCGTTTATTTGTTTGGTATTTGGTGCATGTTTTCACACAGAGACAGCAAATCTATGTACTCTATTTAATTGCCTTATTTATTAAAAAAAAAAAAAAAAAAAAAAAAAAAAGAATAATTTGAGTATAATTTGAAAATTTAATGAATTCGCACCTGAAAACTTACATATTTTGTTTTAATACTTTATTTGCTATATATCTATACATTGCATCTAATATATTTATGTGATGTATCTAACTATATATTTTATCAAATGGCAGGGCAACGGCGGGCGGGTCAGTTAGTAGAGGTATCTATAAATATATAGAATAGTTTGTCCTGACTGACAGATAATCAATGCTCAGCCCAAACTACTGAATCTAGAACCATGAAAATTGGAGAGAAAACACTTCTTATGATGTAAGCGTGCACTAAGATGGACTTTTTGAAATTACCCCCCTAAGAGGGACAAGAGGGGGGGAGGGAGTCAAAAATTCTGGAACAACTCAGCAAACATTTAAGGTAGGAGCGTGAAATTTCAGAAACTTCATTTATCAAAAATATATTAAACGCATAATGCAACGATTTTAAAAATCCCCTTCCTAACGGGGTTAAAAGGGTGGGCTATCGAAAAATTTAGAACATTTGGCGCATTTCAGCAGTTTTTTTTAAAATAAGAGCATGAAACGGCAGAAAATAACAGTATTAAAAACTAATTAAATACGTGCTTCCGCGATATTTTAAAATTTCTACTCCCGAGAGGATTAATGTGGGGGGGGGGGCGAAAAATTCCATACTTTTTTGGACCTATCATGTGGCATATCATAAGAAAACCCTCATATCACTCTTTCATATTATAAGCTTTTCTCCCTTCCTTCTGACCTCCTCATATTTCCCTACCGGAGACAATTTTCGATCTTTTTTGAAATTGTAGCGCTTTACCATTTTAGATCGGATTTTTTTTACGGGACCCTCCCATAAAATTATTTATCATATTAGAAAAATTCACAGTTAAAGGAAGAGTCTATTCTGGGAGAGAGGACAATTTCCAAAATTTGGCCTACATCTCTCTTGTGACATATCATTGGATACCTACTTTACCCTCACGAGCGACATCTTTTCTAAACTTAACCGACACCTTTCATGTGATGTATCGTTGAAAAGTCATGTGACTGTTTATTCGTATTATGCATTACTCATGCCCCTCTCGGGTGGTACGGTTATTGTATTCCATCAGCAGATCTTCTAATAATGGGGAAAATATATTGTTATATAAGATTAATAATAACATGATATAAGATTATTTGACCATCTCGATACACTAAGTCATAATTATCTTGAGAATTATGATAGATATACAGTGTCTCACAAAAGTGATGGGACACTTGTGCTTTATAAAAAGAAACTGCAATAAAATAAATAAACTAACATGTGCAAAAAATTTTTGGGTGTGTTTCACATTTAAAGTTAGTAAAAATTATTACATAACATACATTTTGTCAAAATATTAAAATATTGATTTAGTAAAAATACAATTGTTCAGAACGGAGCAAAAAATGGCTCACATAAGTGATGGGACACTTACATTTCCATCAAATATTTATCCAAAAATTTTACTTTTTAAAAGGTTTTAATATTTTGTTAGATTTCCTTTTACTTTTAAAACATGATTTAATCTTTTTGGGATGGATTCGACTAATTTTTTTGTGATTTCTGGAGTGATTTTACCCCATTCTTCTTGAAGCACCGAATTTAGTTCTTGTTTTGAAGAAATGGTATGTTTGCGAATTCTTGATTCCAATTCTTGCCAAATATTCTCTATGGGATTTAAGTCTGGAGATTGTGGTGGTATTTTTATTATTTCAGGACAGTTATATAGCAGCCAGAGTCTAACGTTCAGAGCAGTGTGCTTGGGGTCATTGTCCTGGTAGAATTTAAAATCGTTATGAAGGTTCAATTTTCGTGCTGAAGATTTCAAATTTTGCTTTAAAATATCAATTACTTGTACTGATCCATTATACTATCAATAAAAACAAGATTACCAACTCCAGCGGACGACATACACCCCCATACCATAACTCCTCCTCCACCATGTTTTACTGTTGGTACCAAGTTCTGTTTGCGAAATTCTTCCCTGGGTTTTCTCCACACCAAGATTCTACCGTCAGAACCAAATATATTAAATTTACTCTCATCAGCAAATATAACTTTATTCCAGTAATCAGAATTCTTATTTATGTTGGATTTTGCGAAAGCTAGTCTGAGTTTTCTATTCTTTTCACTTACGAAGAATTTTTTCCTGACTACTCTACCGTGATATCCAGCAGATCGAATTACCCTTCTAATATTCTCAGGATTAACAATTATTCCATATAATGCTTGTAAATCAGCAGCAGGGTACACGACATTTCGGTCCCGCTACTTCGGTCCGCGCCGTTTCGGTCCCGAGACATTTCGGTCCCTGGCCATTTCGGTTCCGAGACATTTCGGTCCCGAGACAATTCGGTCCCAAGACATTTCGGTCCCGAGACAATTCGGTCCCAAGACATTTCGGTCCCGAGACAATTCGGTCCCAAGACATTTCGGTCCCAGCAACTTTGGTCCCTTGTTATTTCTTTGCTCCCTACATGATAAGTCAAATTCTAATTGTTGTGGGCCTGCAAAATGGTATAAATTCAATATTATTCGGGCCTTTTTTAATTTTTTTAATTCTCTCCCCCCCCCCCAAGTTTTATAAAAAGTTAAATATAAGAGTCCAATAAATTTAAACTTTTATAATTCGTGATAATAAAATCACAGCGAGCTGAAAAATTTCTTTTATTAAACAATGTGATATAAGTTTAGGGGATATTGTCTTTGGTTTTTACTAGTATTATTATTAATCAGAATAATTATTTTAAATTTTATTATTAATTATTAGTATCAGTATTTTATATAAACTTCTATAAACTACTATAAACTAAAACGTATTTTATATAAACTGCCATAAATATTTTTTTGGCTGTTTACGTACATTTTTTTAGAACCTTTAAATTAGCATTAATTAAATACTTAAAAAAAACAGTGCTTATTTTTTTCTTCGAATTAGTTTAATAATAAATGTCTTTAATAATTCAATTAGACAGTTATAAGTTATAATATATACGTATTTCCTCAAATCACCCACCTACACCCTCTCCTTTGATAATTCAGAAATGAGATATATTTATTGAAGAACAAATTTTTTATTTGTTTTATTATTTTTATAATACAATGTTGCATCTTATAAATTTGTTTTCATAAGTTACTCTCCACTATTAACATTGCGAAAGCAATAGTGATCTAGTAACTGGGTATGCTATGAAAAAAATTTGTTTTTAGAAATTTGCCTCCGCCACTTTTTTTTTTTTACTAATAATAATAGTATTTAATGATTGCATTGTTTAACAGTCTTCTCATGCCATGAAGGCAATTTTTCTGAGTTAATTTTATTGAAACTGGACCTCTAAACAGATGATTATTTTTTTTATTTATATAAAATATAATAATATTTTAAAAAATAATAATATAAATGTTATATATAAAATATAGTGTATAATTTAATAAAATATATTAAAATGTAATATATTGTTACTTTAAATAATTTTATTTTCAATTTTTAAGTGTCAAAACTAAGCTTTTATTTATTTATTTATTTGTATCACCTTTTCGCTCCTACTTTCCCAGAAAAAACAATAATAATACTTATTTTAGTTTAATTTTTAACTATACTAATTGTTTTAAATTTCTGTAGTTTTAAATATACAATAAATAAGCAAGTAAAAGATAAATTCCAGTTTAGAACTACTAGGAAATATAATGATGTATTGAATATAAAATTAATTATGTATTGGGTTTATTTTAAGGTAAAAATCATTATGTAAATTAATAATGTTGTTAATTAATAAATATATTTAATAAAATATTAATTTAATTTTTATATTAAAATTACAAACTGTTTAGAGAATTGGGATTACCAATTGTCATTAGGATTACCATACAAAATTTGTGTGAATTATAATATTTTGGATAAGAGTTATACGTGTTTGCGGCTTTCGGCACTTATAATCGCATTATACTAAAATTTTATGGCTTTCAATTTAAAAACTCTGGAATGTTCCCTTTAAAATTATGTCTTATTTCATAAAATTTCAGTGTGCAGGAGAAGGGACTGAAATGGCTCGGGACCGAAATGTCTTGGGACCGAAACGGCTAGGGACCGAAATGTCTTGGGACCGAAGTGTCTCGGGACCGAAATGTCTTGGGACCGAAACGGCGGGACCGAAATGGCAGGACCGAAATGGCGGGACCTAAATGTCCTGCTTCCTCAGCAGCAACTTTTGAAGCACTATTTCTTGGATTTTTTTAATATTTCGAACGATAATTCGATTTATTCCATTGGATAGCTTTGATGGTCGGCCAGGTCTTCTTTTATCCTGAATTATATGATTCTTTTTATAACGTTTAATGATATTGAAAACTGTTGAATGACTCAAGTTAACTGTTTCAGCAGTTTTTCTAATAGATTTTCCACGTTCAATATACAAATTCATAACTAATTTTCGAATTTCAGGCGAAGTTTCTTTTCGTTTAGCATTCATGGCTACACAGAGCTAAAAACACTAAAATTCCAAAACAAACTGGAGAGAAATACTGCAGACGATTTTATAAATTATTGCCAATTGCTTTTAAGTAAAAATAAAACCCCCAAAAATATTTTTATTGCTTATTTCAGACGATTTTTATTGAATATATAATGGTGTCCCATCACTTATGTGAGCTATTTTTTGCTCCGTTCTAAACATTTTTATTTTTATTAAATTAATATTTTAATATTTTGACAAAATGTATGTTATGTAATAATCTTTACTAAATTTAAGTATGAAACACACCCACAAAAAAATGTGTACATGTTTTTTAATTTATTTGATTAGTTTCTTTTTGTAAAGCACAAGTGTCCCATCACTTATGTGAGACACTGTATATGTATATAACACACACACACACACACACACACACATACATATATATATACATTAGTCCTCATGTTGGCCGTAGTACTTGGAAATTTTTCTTCTTGGAGTCGGAAATTTATGAGCCTACACCCCCCTACGCGACTAGGGTGGTTTACGCCCCTGTTTATTACGCAAGATTTTTTTCAAGAAAGTTACTTTTGTTTTAAATTTAAAGAGTGAAATATGCGTTTAAAGTAAAAGAATTGCAAATGGCGCAACGAGAGGTAAGCAAATAACAATAATTATTAATATTACTAAATGCCTAAACAATAAATGAAGTCATAGGGGCCGTCCATAAATGATGTCAAGCGTTTTTTCCATATTTTCGATTCCCCTCCCCCCCTTTCTTTTCACATGTCACGCTATATTACGTAAACATATACTTATCGTTTAGAAGCAAAGCATTACGTTTTAGATCATTATTTCCAATTTTATTTAAAACCTTAACTATGTGTTTTAATGATATTTGTGAGCTTAACAATAAAAGTGATTCATATTTTGTATGAAATAAAGTTTACAAGAAAAAGAATTAATGTATAATAGTAATAAAGTATTAATATGAAAGAGCAATTGAAAACAGTAGTATTTTGGAATTTGAAATAGAATTTAACATATTTGATTTTAAACATTATTTTTTATGAACACAAAATATATTAATTTTAAAATAACTTCATAATTTAATCTACTGAAATTTATTGCTTTTATTTTAGCCAAAATGTGTGATGTCACATTTCTTCTTACTCCCCCCCCCCTACCCTCTTGTCAAAAACTGTCACAGTTTCATGATTCCCTCTTTCCCCTTCAAGCGTGACATCGTTTATGGATTGCCCCGCCCCATACAGTAAATACATAGATATATACTATTACTACATGTAAATAGTAGCAAAAGTATTTCTTAAAACAAAATAGTAGGTACTCCATTGAAAGAAGTGTACGATTATTAGTACACCAGACCCGAAAGGATTAACATAACAGAAAACTAAGCTGCAGAATCATATATATTAAAACAGTAGTCTAATTCTTTAAGTATACAAAATTCAGGCATTTGCGCATGCGTGAAGTTGAATTTACTAGCCCTTCCAGTTTGAGGGACGGCGCAGCAAGGCTGGTTAGCTCAGTGGTTTAAGACACGAATTTAAAGCTCTAAACTTTTGTAGAGGACTAGTGTTCGATTCCAATGCTCGCCAAAATAACTTATTTGAATAATGATATATTTTACTACGGGGGAAAGTTATATGATTTTTATTCTTTTGCTATCATTATTATTTTGATGCTTTATAATTAAATAAAATTTAACACTGAACAATGTTTTTTTTTTCTTTTTTAAGTAACAATTTTATTTTAAAAATATTTTAAGAAATTAAAACATAGTAATTATTAGATATAAACAGCCAATTTCGAGTTCAGGGCTTTAGAGATATATTTGTCAGAATAAAATTATTAAAGATCTTTATAAATCGCATTCTTTAAATGAATAATAATAAAAAAGTACAACATACACAAATAAAATTTTAAAAATGGCGTAAAATTTAATTTAACACCTAACAATATTTTTTAAAAAAATGTATTCTAATTTTTTTTAAAATGTAAATATTTAAACATTACTTTGTCGGTAAGTAGTAGCAGCAATTTTTCATTTTCCTGTCATGTGCGTGGAAGCTTAGAAAAAGTAATCCATTTGTAAATTGTTAAATACGTGAATTATATAAATAAATAAATGTTATACATCATAGCTGCCAACTTTTACGCATTTTTCCTATCACAAAAAATTTATAGTAAATATTGTTTTATTTAATCATTGAAATCTTATGATTAAACAAATGGAAAATCTCTGTTCAATTTTAGTAATAGCAAAAATGCGTAAAAGTTGGCAGCTATGTATACATCATTAAGACCATATGTTAAATGATTTTTAATTAAATCCCCGTGTGCCGTTTTGAAGTAATGTTTGAATCTTTAAAATTGTGAAATCTGCTAAAATATTTTAAAAATAGTTTAACAATTTTAATTTAAAATAATTAAGCTAAAATATTTTTCATTTAATTGTCTTTTACATATATTAAACTAATCTACAATTTTTGTTATATTTTGTATGAGCATTACAATGAAGTTATATGTTTTTGTGCATAATAAGGAAACGTACGAATTATTTTCCTGGGGAAAAAATTAAAATGAAGAAGAGAAAACAGGGGGAAAGGAAAATAGTCATATAAGAATTATAATTGAACTACTTTGTGATATTCATGGTTTAATAATTAAATAATGTATGAAAACGTTATGAAAAATTCAAATAATTCAAATATATTATAAATAGTTATACTTGGTAGCATGACATTTTTAAGTTTAGGGATTTAAAATGAGATTGGTAAAAATAAAATTAATAAAAACTTTGCAATATAATTTTTAAAAAAAATTAGAAAGTACTAAACATTGTTATTTTTTCAAAACATAGAGAAAATTCACCAAAATAAATATCCGTTCAATTAATTTTAGTTATCATTCTGCTAAAAAGCAAGCGCGTTAAAATTCTTGAAATTCTGCTTAAAATTCTTTCAGATGATTACTTGAGTAGGTTAGACTGACAGAACCATGAAACGTTTTGAATCTGTTGGAATCACATAGATAACATAGAAAAAAATCAAGTTTTCAAAACTTTATTTACAGGCAACTAATTGAGAGAATCAAACATTATTCTAATTAATCTTTTAATTTTTTTATCGTCAAATCTTGATGGTTACCATCTAGTACTTTATTATAACTATTGCAATAAACAGGTTACAAAATCAAATTGTTCATTTACAGTTTATTATTCAAACAAAAATAACCACATGATTTGAGTTTTCTAGTTATTTGCGAGGACTATTATTGAACTGAATCGTTTTTTCAAATTCTTTTGTCGTTCTTCATAATTGGCTATAAGTTGTAACTAAGCACAAAGTTACCCGAGTTTTGGCTCATTAAACTTTAAGCAGAAAGAATAATTCTGATTGTTTCACTTCAGGAGATATTGAAATTTTGCTCAATTACATCCGGTAAGTTGCATAGTCAGTTTTGGATGCATTCGCAATTATCCCCTTGAGGGGCGGTGGGATATATTTTATCCCACCTACGGATTAATAAGGATTTGCACCAGAAAAAATTTGTTAAATTTTACTTTTCTATCTTTGATGTAAAAAAAAAAAAAGTCGCAAAACCGCTTTTTTTTCTTATTTTGAAATATTTTTTTTTTTTCTAAATTTCCGGTGGGAGTTTAGAATTGAGACAATTTAGAATTTTCGAAGATGTTTAGAATATATTATATTACATTAAGATTCAACTTATATTTACAATTCTGATATTTTTTGCGATTTATTACAAATGATTTTTTTTAAGAAAGTAAATTTTATTTTAAATTTAAAGAGTGAAATATGTGTTAAAAATAAAAGAATTGCAAATGGCGGAAAGAGAAGTAAGCAAATAACAATAATTATTAATATTACTAACAAGGGCGTGGGAAGAGATAACTGCACCCGGGACAAAGTTGCAATTTGGCGTATCTTCCCCCAACTTTTTTTTGTGACAAACCAAAAAATGACGCTGTAGTATAAATTTGGCGCCCCGCAAATTTTCGCGCCCGGGGCAACCGCCTATTTTAACCCTTTCCCTTCGCGGAATAAGTGTGTTTGAAATAATTAACATGTACCAGAATTTATAAGCGAAATTATCAGACAAAATGACAAACATATCTGTGCATAACGCATGTGCAGGGCCGTAGCTAAGGGAGCACTATGGGCGGTTCAGCCCCCCTAAAATATTTTGAGCCCCCATGAATAAGATTCCAAGGTCACTAAATGAATTTCTGTTCCGAAAATTCAAATGAAATTCTGTTCCAAAATCTAATTTAGTTTTAAACCCTTTCACAGTTTTGCAGAATTGCTAAATTGTATCTAAAATAAGTGTTCCAACACTCCCTCATCCTATTTGCACATATGAAGCTAACGTGATGTTTAATTTTGTACCAGTTATACACTCAAAATTTTCATCATCATATACTTTTTTAGCATAAAATAATGTTATTACAACAGTTTAATAAGAAACATAGTACTTACAATGCGAATATGCACTAATTTATCTTACTGCGTCAGAGAGAGAGTAAGAGAGAAAAAATTATGACCCCCCCCCCCCCACCCTATTGGTCACTTTTAGCTACGGCCCTGCACATGCGTCCTTCTGTGAATGGCAAAACTTTCAAATTTTAAATGAAATTTCAGGTTTACAATTTCGGAATTGCAAACTTTTAAATTTCAAAACATCGCACATTTTCAATTTTTACACCGTCGTATAGTGAAAAATATGATTTTTTAAATGCAATTTGTTTGAAAGCTGTATCTTAATTTATTTTTGAGTTATTAATTTTTTTTTTTTTTTTTTTTTTTTTTGCTTGTTTTTATATATATTTTTGCCCTTCTGGCAACAGAACATTCGAAACATGCAAGCATCAGAAGGATTGTATTCTCGACCGAGAAAAACAACTATTTTACAAATGGTTAAAAAAAAATCGTAACTATCATGTATGTTTTAGATCACAGAATGTTCACATAATTCTTTAACATTCTTTTTACCCGACTACGGCAAAGCCAAAGGAGGGTTATGATTTTGACAGGCTATGTATGTATGTATGTATGTATGTATGTATGTATGTATGTATGTATGTTCATCTGTTCCCTCGTAACTTCTAAACCACTAATCAGAATTCGACAAATGACATATCATTAGAAGCGTCTTAATTGTCCGCTGGTTATAGGCTATATAGATTTTCACCAAATTCAATGTGGCGCCCTCTAGCGGACAAAATATACAGAGTAAAAAAATAAAGTTAAGCTAGATATGCCGTGTTTGGTATCATTTTAAAGCGCTTCACTTGTACATTTCGAATATATATATATTACTAGCATTTGCTTGTGACTTTACTTGCATTTATGGGCTAATTGCATATAATTCACATCTTTTCGTTCTTAATTTCTTTGGTACTTAGTAATCAGAATAAGACCACTGCAGTGCCATTAGAAGGGTCTTGATCTTGATATTCTGTTGGTTGTGGTGAAGGCCTTTGAATGGCCTGCTCTTCGGCGCGATCAGTTGGAACAGGGAGAACAGCCAAGCGCTGTTCTCATACAATTTGACGACGCATCCATAAAAGCCGATATTAACGGACTTGTCAGAATCGAGCCTTGCCTCACTGAATTTGACGGCTTGAGGGGGTCTGGGAAAATTCAGCGTAAAATGCTCCCGCTGATTCTTTCTTGGGGTTGTACTGTACATAAATTACAAGGTTGTACTCTGGATAAAGCAGTTATCGATCTAGGAAAGTCATTGTTTGCTAAAGGACAGGCCTATGTCGCTCTCAGTAGAGTCAAAACCATAGAGGGTTTGTTTATAAGTGCCTTGGATCATAATAAGTTGCTTAAAAATCCACATGACAGTCAATCGTTAGCAGAATTAGATAGATTAAGAAATCTTCCTAGGTCATCTTAATACATGAAACCTTCAATCTACATTACACATTTACACATTACACTAACGACCTCATCCACTAATCGGTCCATTACCCATTTGCTGCCATCGACGGATATGTGCGTCACTACTACCAAATACTGGAAGCGTCATACGTCAAAAAATAAAGTTAAGATAAATATGCCGTGTTTGGTATCATTCAAAAGCGCTTTACTTGTACATTTTGAATATATCTATATATTACTAGCATTTGCTTGTGACTTTACCTGTATTCATGGGGTACTTTTATACTTTTTCAGCGTAGTTTTTTGTCGTAGTTGGGTTTTAGTTTTTTTACTTTATTATACCTGCTTTACAACAAAAATAAGTTTCGAACTGTGATAGGAATCTGCCTTGTTCCTTGTCCTTTTCCATTTAGACATTTTTGGGAGCATTGAAATCGTATTGATTCGACAGTTAGAAGAAAAGTAGGTAGCGTTCATGTGAAACGCGATAGTATACTATAATAACAAGATATCTCCATGTTGTTCGATCGATTCTCTAATCGGGTCATACATGTGTTCTGATTTTTATATAATAAGATTGATGAAAGTGAAAGTTGAATTATCTCTTGGTGTTGTTAATAAAAAAAAAAGAGAGATTCTAAAATTATCCCCGGAAATGACTGGCAGTGAATCTGTTTCATGCATGATATGTTTAAACGACTTCCCGTTTAATGTGATAGAGTCGAAATGTTTCAAATATTCTCTGGTAGTAAGCCAATGGTAGCCTAATATTATGCCCAATATTTTCCATTCTCTCAATATAAAATTAAAATGTCATGTAAATATTTCTAATGTAATCTTAATATTAGATAAATATTGGCTTTATAAATAAGGATGTATAAAAAGGATAAAAATTAAAATCTTTTTAAAATTAAAATTTAATTTCAAAAACTTAAATTTAAATCCTTAAGTCCTTTTACCTATCTTTAAACCTTATATTTTAAAATCCTTAAGTCTTTTTCTAACTTTAAATCTTATACAGTTAAACCTCGTTAACATGAACATGCTTAGCATGAATTAAATTAACATGAATTGTCTTTACAGTCCCCTATAAAAACGAATACAAAGAATTGATACTGATAACGTGAATTACTGTTAACATGAACAAAATTTTGATTCCCCTTGAGGTTCATGTTAACGAGGTTCGACTGCATTCTAAAATCCATTTTATCCATTGTAAATTTGTTTCCCAGCATAACATTTATTATATTCATCCTTAAAACCAAAGAGTAACTCCAGATAAAAAATACTGACGTTTAGACAATTCTTCTTCATTTGTGGTTAAGGTCTTGTACGTCACAGATCATGGAAATTCTGTGGGTTTTGAACACATTTTAATCAAAATCTAATCAACCAATAAAACTAAATGTTCCTCACAAATTGACACATTCACCTCCTGCTGGGAAATATTACAAGCCCCAACATATTAGCACAAACGAGCGCGAAAAAGATTAAATTTTGTCCATTTGAGATTGCTTGTACAACCTACGATCATGTAGGTCCCAAAAATTAATCGAAATGGCTCTCCAGAAATCCGATCGAACTCGTGGAGATCAGGGTCGGACTGGACCAGGGTAAAGGGCGCAGACCTTGGATTTTCAGAGGATGCAAAAAGAACCCGCGTCAATTTTAATTGCTTGTGTTGTACCTATAGCTTAATAAAATTTAACACACTCGCGTAGCCACTTTAATCAAATAAAAAGACCCATTCGCTAGTGCTAATCATACGGAAGAAATTTATAAAGATATCTCGATTGCATTTCAATATTTTTTATTTATTTATTTATTTATTTATTTATTTATTTTTACTGGATAGTTGATATTGATTTAATTTTACTTTTTTGAGTTTGTTAACAGATATTTTAATGCGTACACTATTATTTTCGGAACCGATTTGGAAAGTAAAAGCATCCTCATAGAAAATATCTGTAATCAAAATTGAAAAGGTAAAAAAAAAAAAAAAAAAAAAAAAAATGGCCTGCATACAGATCGATATCTCTGCGATCAAATGCAAAAGAAAATCATTTAAAAATATTGAAATGCAACCGAAATATCTTTATAAATTTCTTCCATAGGATTAGTATTAGCGAACCGATCTTTTCTTTTAACTGAAGTAGCCTCTTAAATATGAAACTGGCTTAATTTCTGAATCTAAATAGTAGATCTCTTCTATTTCTCCGTGCCTGTTTAAAGTTCCATAAAAGCTACAGAACTTTACGCAGTGTTCTGAAACTAATCTAACAGTTTCAGCAAATTGAATACAGGTTTGCTTGTAGGTTAGGGATTTTTGGTTTTATTATTTTCCCAAAAAGTCATAAGACGAAAAAAGTCCCCCCCCCCCCGCTCCGAATAATTCTCTTGGAAATGACTGTATGAAAAAGACATAGGTAAAAACTGATTGATAATATCGACTATTAAATGTTATTTATACATTTTACTTTTGGACTCCTTGTCCTCACCAGTGGTCGAGAGGTTCCGCGCTCGAATCTGGTTGACGGGAGGTGCTAGGTTCGAGCCCAGTCGCGCCCGTCGGTTTAATTGTTCGGAGTTTCCTGTGGTTTTATTCGAACGTTGGATTTCCTTGCGTAAATAAGGATTAGGTTAGTCATCAATCAGTTAAAAATGAAATAAATTTTATTTGTTGCAATCTGAAGAGCAATTTCTTTTGCAAATCCGATACCTTGTGGGAAAAGAAATTTTCTGCCCTTAAAAAAATTTTATGCATCCATAAAATAATTTATATTAGATCTCTATAAAACTAGTATATATAAAAAATCAGCCTTATTTATGTAGAGGTAATTTAGCCCCAGAAACCACAAGACTTCGACTGACAATGTATGTGCATAGTTTCAATAACTGGGCGAAGTTCAAATGCCCATCCCAGGAAAATATTTGCAAGCTAAGTGCAATATGGAAAAGTGTGAGAGCTCGAAGATTTTGCGAGGGAGATGCTCTTGATCTGCGGTGCAGAGCAGATGGGTCTGCTGCACGCCCGTGTTTTTAACGGAACGAGATTTCCGTTTTAGAACTGTGTGAAAGGGATCGATTGATACCCATATTAATTTTAATATCAGTTATTATGTCCTTTTTATTTTATACTGTATTTAGCCTAGAATTGTATATGTACCAGTTATATAACCAAGAACTTATTTCTAATTAAATATTCACTCAGTGAAATATTGGAACTGTGATTTATTTCAAACACCCGTTTTTCGTCCGCCCCACTTCTACAAATTTTGGGGGTTCGCCCTGGATGAACCAGTGGACTTGCAAGAACTTTTCATAGTAATTTGGCATTAATAGGATGAACCAGTGGACTTCTGCTCGGTTATAAAGTTGGATGTTCCCTGCTACTCCAGTGATTGCTGGAATCGTCGCTGTTTTTACGAAGAAAGCTGAGCTGCTTCGACTGTCCGAGAGCTGTGTGTGTTTGAGCTGTCCGGAAGAAAACAGTGCTGTTGCGGTGCCACAAGAAACAACTCGTAGTGCATTTTTTTTTACGAGTCCCGAAGCTAGCGCGAGTGCAACGAATTTGTGATTTTTTGTGCTACGAAGGGTTTATGCTGTTCAAGAACCCTCGCTGTGATTTTTTTTTTGCGAGGCGATTTTTGCGCGAGTGAAATATTTTCGAAGCCAGTGATACAGGGCTGAAATGTCCTAGTATTTTAGTATTCTCAAACCCGGTGCATTTTTTTTAGGGCTTATATTTTTTAACATATACAGATATGTATTGAGATATTGATCAATCTATATCGAGTGTTTTCATAATTATTATATATATTTGATTTGAAGTTATGATATATTTGGTATATTATTTTTGTATGTGAGAACAGAGGATATCCACAATGAAGTAAGTGGTTCTTTCCCATAAATGGTAATTAAATATAAAACTTATAGCATCTTGCTTTTATTTTAAACATTAAAGAATTTTGTTTTGTAATGTGAGTTTATGAATAGAAAATAATTTTGCTTATATATTTATAATATTTTTATAAGATATTTTAGTATATTTGATAGAGTTTTTGTAGGAATAATGGCATATTTGGTAAGAGCAAAGAAAATAGACTTATTGTCAGTGTTAAATGAATTGGGGCTGAGTGCTGAGGAAAGCGCGACAAAAGTTCAGTTAGCCGACATAATAACCAAATCGGACGGTTATAATGAAGACATAGTCAAAAACTTATTAGACGGTCTCGTTAGCGAAAGGTTGGAACAAGATAAAAATAAAGAAATAGAGGAAAACGAAAAAAAAAGCATATGAATTAAAAAAATTAGAGCAAGAACTCAGTGCAAAAAACAAATCCGAAATGACGCTTAACGCCGGAATGAAAACTCCTGATGTTTTAAAGTTAATCGCGAGATATGACACCAATGAAGAAATTAGTATATATCTCACGCTGTTCGAAAGACAAATAAAACGATTAGGGGTAGAAAAGGAGAATTGGGTGACTTATTTGCTAGGTCTGTTACCATTAGAAATAGTTAACATAATAGGTCGCGAAAATGAGGAACTCTCGAATGATTATGATTATGTTAAACAGTTATTATTGAAAAGATTCAAGCTTAGTGCGGAACAGTTTCGACAGAAATTCTTTGGCCACAGAAAAGAAATTTCGGCCTCGTGGCGCGATTACTCATTTGAACTTACGAATTTTTTAGAAGAATGGTTGACAGGTCTGAACATTTCGTCTTTTGAAGATTTAAAAAACCTTCTAGTTATTGACCAAATAAGGAAAAAATTACCATCGGAAGTAAAAGAGCATTTTATTGATGACTTGCCTAAGTTTACTAAGGTCTCAGATTTTATAAGTAAACTTGATGATTATGAGGCGGCCCGTAATATTGTTAGGAAGAATTCTGAAGTAAAAAATAGCGATAGTAAACGTTTTTCTCAGAACACAGAGAACAAAAGTTTTGGCCGGAAGAACAATTTTTCCCAAAAGAACAAGAACGGGGTAAGGAATAATTATAATCCTTTCAAAACTAAATGTTTTTATTGCAATGAATTTGTCTCTCATAAATCGAATCAGTGTCCTCGCAGAATGGATGGAAATAAAAGTAATCACTACGGTTTAAATAATACGAAAGCGGTGAACGCCATGAGTAATAAATTTTGTCCGTCGGATAAAATTGTCAAAAGTATTGAAATTAAAGGGAAACGCGTAGATTGTTTTGTTGATAGCGGATCAGATGTGACAATGATAAACAATGAACTTTATAGAATTTTGGGAAGGCCTAATTTAAGTAAGAATGATGTGAAATTGACAGGTATTAGTGGTGATGGAGTAATTCCTTCAGGTTTTTTTCAATACTAATATAAAAATTGATGATGTTAGTGTAAATTGCGATGTGTACGTTTTGCAGGATTTAAAATATGAAATGCTTCTCGGAAATAACTGTTTGAATAAATTAAATTTCGAAATATCAAACAATGGCTTAAAAGTGACGGGTAAGCGGAACGATGAAAAAAGTTACAATGTAAACGTTGTTACGAAGATGCCCTTAGGAATTCCAAAGATAGGCACGGTCAAAGATATTAAAAACATTCTCACGGTTAAATCTGACTTGCGGTTAGATGTTGAAGAGGTTCCCAGGCCCGACCCACATTTGCGGTTGAATTCTTCAAACACACCCATGACTGAAAATTCTTTAGCTGATTCTCATGAACCCGAATCTGTTTGCTTAGCAGAACTAGCTAATGCGGTTAATGTAAATGAAATCGATGTGACGCATATTTCCGACTGCGTTTTAAGGGAAGAATTAATTAATTTGATTACGAATTATAAGCCTGAGAAAACGAAAAGTGTTGACTTGAAAGTTAATATAGTGTTAAGCGATGACATACCAGTAGTACAAAGGCCGAGGCGATTAGCGATTGCTGAACAAGAATTTGTTGATACACAAATAGGAGATTGGCTTGATAAGGGTATTATAAGAGAAAGTTGTTCAAATTATGCTGCACCAATTGTTTTAGCGAAAAAGAAAAATGGGGACTACCGATTATGCGTAGATTATAGAAAACTTAACAAAAAGATAATTAGAGATAATTATCCCCTTCCAGTAATAGATGATATTTTAGATGAGATTGGACAGAGTAAGGTGTTCAGTACATTAGATTTGAAAAATGGATTTTTTCACGTAGAGGTTGATGAGGATAGTAAAAAGTTTACTTCGTTTGTTACGAATAATCAACGATTCGAGTATAATGTAATGCCATTCGGTTTAAATGTCGCTCCACAATTTTTCCAACGTTACATATATGCATGCCTTAAAGAATTAATAAGAGATAGAACGATTTCCGTGTACTTAGACGATATAATTGTCCCTGCGCAGACTGAAGAAGAGGCGCTTTCTAAATTGAAACGTGTGTTTCAGGTAGCATCAGAGTATGGCCTCGAGTTTAATTTTCCTAAATGTCAGTTTTTGAAGAGAAAAATCGAATTCTTAGGATACGTAATTGAGAATGGAACAATTCGACCTTCCGAAACTCATGTTATAGCTGTTACAAAATTTCCTGAACCAAAAGATAAAAAACAACTCCAGAGTTTTTTGGGACTTACCGGATATTTCAGGAAGTATATCGCTGATTATGGTAGAATTGCTAGACCTTTGAGTGATCTTTTAAAAATGGAAAATGAATTCGATTTCGGACCAAGTCAAAAAGAAGCTTTCCAAATTTTAAAAAATAAACTGTCTAGTAAGCCAGTATTACACATATTTAGAAAGGGGGCGGAAACGGAATTACATACGGATGCTAGTAGTTTAGGTTCCGGAGCAATCTTGTTACAAAAAGATGATTACGGAAATTTACATCCAGTTCATTTCATGAGCAAGAAAACAACGCCCGCTCAAGCGAAATATAGTAGTTATGAGCTCGAAGCATTAAAGAAATTTCGAACTTATTTGTTAGGAAATAAATTTAAAATAATAACCGATTGTTCTGCTTTTCAAAAAACCTTAGAGAAAAAAGATCTTACACCTAAAGTTGCGAGGTGGGCATTATTTCTTCAAGAATTTGACTACCAAATTGTTCACAGAGCCGGAAACCAAATGAAACATGTCGATGCATTGAGTCGTAACACGGTTTTAACTTTAACGCGTTCACAGGATGAACTTACTGCAAAATTGACTAAAGCGCAAAACGAAGATGATTACATTCAAACTATAAAAACATTAGTTGAAAAAAACGAAAGTAATGATTATTTTGTTAGGCGAAATATTGCGTATAAATATGAAAACGGTAGAGAATTAATTATGGTACCAGAAAGCATGCAAAGGGAAATTATTCGTGAAATTCACAATAAGGGACATTATGCTGTTGCTAAGACTGAAGCGATCGTGAAACAGGATTATTATATCCCTAACCTTCGAAAACAGATCGAAAGCGTGATAGGAAATTGTATTGAGTGCATACTATGCAACAGGAAACAAGGTAAAGGTGAAGGATTGCTAAATCCCATCCCTAAACAAGATACGCCACTTCAAACTTACCATATAGATCATTTAGGTCCGCTACCTTCGACAAACAAAAATTATAATTTTATTTTCTCTGTAGTGGACGCTTTCACAAAATTTGTGTGGTTTTATCCTGTCAAAACAACATCCACTAAGGAGGTGATTTCGAAATTAAAAATCCAACAAGCCGTATTTGGAAATCCAGAACGTATAATTAGCGATCGTGGAGCCGCTTTTACTTCAAATGAATTTAAGGAATATCTCGAAGATGAAAAGATAGAACACATCTTAATTACGACAGGTATACCGAGGGGAAACGGCCAGGCAGAGCGATCACAGAAAACGCTCATAAATATCCTGAGTAAATTATCCATCGATGATCCGACGAAATGGTATAAATATGTGCCAACCGTACAACGAATAATGAACAGTACGATTTCGCGTAGCACTCAGTATACCCCTTTTGAGTTATTAACAGGAGTAAAATTAAGGGATAAGGAGGATTTAAATATTAAACGAATAATTGATGAGGAACATGAAAACGCGTTCATGGAAGAAAGACTTAACAATAGAAATATTGCTAAGCAAAACATTCTAAAAATCCAGGAAGAAAATAGTAAAAGTTTTAATCGTAAACGGAAAAAAGCAAGGTGTTATAAAATTGGTGATCTAGTTGCCATAAAAAGAACCCAATTTGGGGTCGGCATGAAATTGCGAATTAAATATTTTGGTCCTTACAAAGTGATCAAAATCAAAAGCAATGACAGATACGATGTCGAAAAAGTGGGCTTCCAAGAGGGTCCAAGAGTGACATCGACTGCAGCTGACTGCATGAAACCATGGGTTTCTACACCCTAAAATATGATGTTTTTCAAGTATTTCTTTTATGTGTTTTTTTTGTTGTAGTTTATTTGTTTATGTATCGCCATATAGTGTTTTATGACTCCAAGTACATCCGTTTAACGTTATTTTTTTTTGACATTATTTTATGCAAGAAAAAAAAAACTGAACTGTGACTGAAGAAAAAAAAAAACTTTTAATAGTTTATGAACACTTGGACTAGCACCAGACTTTTTATTATTATTATTAGTTTTTCGGCGATTTAATATGGAATTTTAGTGTTTGTGTTTTGTGATTCCACTATTTTTATGAAACTCGTATGGAGTCTGATCTGGAGCTTATAGTTGGTATTAAGCTCTGTGAGGTCACAGATAGGTCAGGATGGACGAGATGTAGAGGTAATTTAGCCCCAGAAACCACAAGACTTCGACTGACAATGTATGTGCATAGTTTCAATAACTGGGCGAAGTTCAAATGCCCATCCCAGGAAAATATTTGCAAGCTAAGTGCAATATGGAAAAGTGTGAGAGCTCGAAGATTTTGCGAGGGAGATGCTCTTGATCTGCGGTGCAGAGCAGATGGGTCTGCTGCACGCCCGTGTTTTTAACGGAACGAGATTTCCGTTTTAGAACTGTGTGAAAGGGATCGATTGATACCCATATTAATTTTAATATCAGTTATTATGTCCTTTTTATTTTATACTGTATTTAGCCTAGAATTGTATATGTACCAGTTATATAACCAAGAACTTATTTCTAATTAAATATTCACTCAGTGAAATATTGGAACTGAGATTTATTTCAAACACCCGTTTTTCGTCCGCCCCACTTCTACATTTATTTTAAATCATTAAAATCATTTTTTTAATTTACTGTTCTGTGCACGCTCTTCGCAATATTCGTAAAATTTTTATTATAATTAGAAATCAAAGGAAATATATAAGTTTCGAAAATGGAGAGAAATGCCCCAAAGGTTGCATTCCTAAAACATGCAAAATCCTGTGACCTTTTTTTTTTTTTTTTTTTTTTTTTATTACAATAATTTCTTATTATGCCAATCACTTTATTTAATGGTAGATTTTTCCGTGATTAAATTGAACTTTTTTAAAAATTTAAATTACATACTAGAAACTCCTAAAAGTTATTTAACTATGGGAAGTGCATCATTAAATTAAACGAAGATTACTAATCTGATATTATGGTATAGATTTTGGGAATAAAAATATGCTAGCCGCGTTGGATTCCAAAATTTGCAAGATTGTAATCTAGAAGTGTCATCAAGTTTCTATTCCTCGAAGAGTAAGATATTGTTTTCCAATCAACGACAAAATCCACACTTTTTTTTGCCTTCTGATACTTATTCCTTTCTTTTCTTAAGTTTTTCAAAAAGAACTGTTTTAATTATAGGTGCATAAAAGACTAGATTTAAAAAGATGGACAAGGTACAGGACAGAAAAAATGCAAAATATTTGGTTAAAATCTAAGCGATATCATTCATTAAAACGATTTTTAAAAAAATCCAACTGAGGGTGTCATAGAGGTCTGAAATTTTAACTTTCGGGCCGGGCCCGGGCCTGGATATTTCGGCCCGTGCAGACCTCTAGGGTGTCATAACTAGATTTCCCTGGGCTCATGTTTCCTCCTCAATTGCATGCAAAGATGCCTACGTTGGTTTCCGACCCTGAAATTATTTCGGTATATATTTAATTTATTTGTTATGATAAAAAAATACCTCTCTTGTGTGTCTGTTGAATGATTATTATTCTCTAACGAATTTTCGAAATTTAGTACACTAGTCAGAATTCATGTGTACAACGAACGAAAAAAATATTGGTGAGACTAAGACACTCAGGGGCGCAAAGTTTTCCCTGCAGGAGGGCGCACCGGCCCTCGGGCCGATGGGCCGGCGGGCCAGTCCGAGCCTGGTGGAGATGACTGTAAGATGTAGCGACGAAAAAGAAAAAAAAAAAAACAAGTTCGGTCTACAATGAGGTTTTCGAGTCAATTTTTTTTTAATCTCATTAATATCTCAATTTTTTAATCTCCAATTTATTTTGTGCAATCATGTGTATGATCTATAAGATTTGTAAACTACATAATATGACAAACACAATTGAAAATTCCCGTCAATAAATGGAAATATACTCCAGCTCTTTGATGAAGCCTGTATGTAAACAATTTGAAAAAAGCATAACACATTTGAAAACACAAGTTCGGCTATTACCATCTATAGTTGAAAAAGTAGAAGATTTCTTTGAGTGCTTGTAATGATCTATAGTATGTATATGACTTGTAAATTACATAATATGCCAAAAATTAATTCAGTTAGAAAAAGCATAATTATGCTTTTTCTAACTGAATTAAGTTTCAGTCAAATTTCAGTCAACGGGTCCAATTTCCCGTCAATAAGTGGAAACATAATTGAGGTCTGCACGGGCTCGGCGGAATGGTTCCGAATTTTTTAACAGGCCGGTCCAATTTAGCCAGCCTACCGGCCCTTTATAAAAATTTAAGCAGAAATGATAAAATATGAGCTATTTTCAATGAATATGCGGCTTTAATGAGTAAAAGTATAAATGAGCGTCCCAAGCCGATACTAGTATGACAACATCAATACAGAAATGTAACTTGTACAATGTAGAAATCGGCATCGGACAGTTACATTCTGTCTAACCAGGGCTTAATATTTTTTTAGCAGACTCGTACCTGGTCGAGATCATGCTTGCATTGTTTTTCTACGTATAGACGAGCCGGGCCGGAACTAGACTTGATTGTTCTCAAAATGTTTAGGGCAGACAACATAATTCGTAAAATTATTAATAGCGATAAAGAACTTATGTTAACGTAATCTTTGGATATATACATATTGGTGGTTCTTAAATTCCCTTCTCAACAACGCGAAAGTTTGTACTCGAACTTTTTTATGAAGCCTGTATAGGATCTAGGGAATTTATACACATCAAGTAATATGCAAAAAATGAATTTAAATTACAAATGCATAACACAGTTGAAAACGCGCTTGCAACAAATATAACACATAATATGCGTCGAATTATTTTGTGCGCCCCTGTAAATGAACGATAAAAGCTATGCACACCCTATTCCATAGTAATAGTCTTCTAGTACATCTCCACAATACATATCGATTTCAATATGTTTGAAAAGTTTAATACCATTAAAATACACCGAAAATGATTTTCCTCCATAGGCCACAATGCAACGGAATTCATTTCAGTGTTCTTGGAAATGAACTATAAATGCTACAGCTACATGCTACATAATTCGCTTTTAATTCCGAACACGCTACGGGAAATCTTAATAACATACGTATTTCAATTACTTGGCAATATGACTACATTTACGTGAGTTAAAGCATGGACAGATAAAATGTATTCATAAACACTTTCCAACATAGTTATAAAGCGTTCAAAAACAAATCCAACCCGAATAGACCCGAACCCCAATTCGGTTCATGTGCGAGAAAAATATGATACTCGACCGGATGCACAACGTAAACCTGTATTACATAAAGTTTTTGTAAAAAAAGTATTGAGGCACTAAGTGGTTTAAGCAAAGAGAAAAGGACAACATAAAGGGAATTTTTTTTTCTACATTTTCTCAACTACAAAATGAAAGCATGCTAATTGAATATTGTGTAAATCGAGGGCTAAATATATACAAAATCGAAGGAAATCGAATTACTTTATCATTCAGATTTCAGTTTCTCGGCATGCATATGTAGAATAACGGTTGCCAGGGCAGTGACCCATTTAATGAAAATGGCCACACTGCCTGTTACTTCAAGGATTTCGCTGAACCAACACAGTGATGCTAATAGAATACGCATAAAAACTTGGAAAACACGCAGAATTTTTCAAAGGGGCATATAAAGCAATTATTACAAATTTTATAAGTTTTATGGTTTAAGGCCTCACACTAGGCACAGAAAAAGACTCGAATGATAATGTAAAGTCTATTGGAACGTTCTTTTAAAATATCTCGCTCAAATTTTAATATTTTTACATGCTTTTATTTGCACAAGATAGCTGAGGACGATCCAGAACCGGCTTAGTTTTTACTTTTTCAGTTTTGGTTTCAGATTTTTTTTTTTTTTATTACTTTCGAAATTTGAGCGAGATATTTGAAAAGAACGCACCCATAGACTTTACATTATCATCGGGGTCTTTTTCTGTGCCTAGTGTGGGGCCTTAAGGCAGCGGTGATAAAACTTTATTGGTAGACGACCCATCTTTAAGTAATACAATTTTTTGCAACCCACCTAATATAATGGTGTATATCAGTATGGCAAATTGTATGACCTCTATAAGCTGTCGGATATCCTATTCTACGAAAAAGGCTAATTGTCGTACGAAGGATGGCACTAACAACAAAAACAAGTAATTTAAAACACCTCAATATGTGTAAGTTGAATACTAATTAAAACAACACACATATTATAAAGATAAGAAAAAATATATTTAACTACTATCAAAACATAACTTTATAATCAGTGCATTTTCTGGCACTGGTGCTTACTGATGAAAGCATCAAAGAAATTCAAAGCTCATTTAAATGTTTCTGGATATTCTGCTCGTATATTTCTTCATATGGAAATTAAAGAATTTCCCTTGAAATATTATTTGTTGGTGAAATTGTTATATTTTTTAACAGATGAAATACAAAATATGTTTTTGTGATAAACCTCGATTTTTCCCGTGACTCATAGTTTGGTAACCGCTGGTATAAGGTATTAAAAATTGAAAAGTTTACCATGTATTGCCTCTTATGAACAGTAGCTAACTAACACTAACCAATAGTTAATCCCTAGTATGTTAGTTTTAGAAGCATACTTTTAATTGCCAAAAATGTATAAAATTTTGTGACTCGGTTGCCCTTTTGAAATTTTTTGTATTAAACCGTTTTCATTAACCTATTAATTAAAATGAAAATTTGCAAAAATGCTCATTTTTGAACTTTTTTAGCTAAAAAGTTAAAAATGTTAAATTAAATTTATTTTGGTTGTATTTACTTGAAAAGACATCTTTAACGTACCAAATGCTTAAATAAGTTCTGGTAATACATTATTTAATTGCTAAGTGTATTTTAAATAAGCCGATTTTCATAGCTTTTTCACGTATAACAGGCAAAATATGTATTGGTTTGAAAAGTTCATTAATTTCTCTCTTATTTATGCTCCTTGGTCTTTAAATTTTTTCTATGCGTCAAAGGGCATATATTTGGGCAGCGGACAGCAGTATAACTCAAAAACAAAACTGGAAGGTGAGAAGGGGGTGAAACAGGACTCTAAGCGTGCACAATGCCTCATTGTAATGTTGAGGGAGTGAAGGAAGATATAAAAGAGAAGAGAAAATTGCAATAAGGGATTGTTATTATTTTACTATGCTCAAAATCTGCGAAACTTGTTCAGTGTGGATGTAAAACCTCTTCCTAGAGAGATTCAGTACTTTTTGGAGCGTTTGACTTACCATTACAGTGTTTTGTGCGTTTTATTACGACGAGCTTAGAAATGGCTATTATGATGGCATTATTACTCTGAATGAATCTTCAGTGATATGAAGAGGGTTTATTTTTTATTTTGTGTACAAAACAGCATTATTGTCATTGCTGAAAACCAAAAAATATCAAAGAGAAATTTGTACGTCTTAAGTATTGGTAATTTTTTCATGTCAAACGAATGAAATATAAAATGATTATTATTGCACTCTAATATCGCAATTAATGCTAAGTAAGATAAATTTGTTGATTTCTAGCGCTGTAGTGTTTGAATGTTTCGAAATGGATAATTTACATGTCATTATTCTATCATATTTTATTGTTCATTTGCATGTAATAACGTCAAATAGCATTGGTTACAGCAATACAAATTACGGCAATACATTTTATGAATACTTATGAATATTATTTTGAATAATATTATTATAATATGAATATTATTAATTTTATGAATATTTTCCTAGAAGATAGTAACCGGATTTTTTTTTTTAATGTCAAAAAATCGCTCCGAAATGAACGCGAAAAAATGCTAAAAAAATCATTAAATTTTTTTAAATAGTAGCTGATAAAATTCTTTATATTAGGCTAATTCATTATACAGTAAAACCTCTAAATAACGGACACCTTGGGAGCGCAGAAATTGTCCGCTGTTCGGAGGTGTCCGCTATTGGGAAAACCTCAGCGATAGAAAAAATGCTAATGAATGCTTAATGTGTCATTAGTCGATTTAAAAATGTCCTAAAACCTCTATTATATGATTAAACCAGAAATTAAAATAATTTTTAAAGCAATAAAATTGAAATAAAATTGTGCATACCTTTATTCTTTGCTTATGACATTCTTACAAACAAACAAAAAAGTTACAAAAGTATGTTTTTATTTGCGATAACATGTAATTTGTTTTTCAATGTGAAGTTTTACCTCTGTCAGTAGTTTTAATCCTTTTAAATCATCTTTTCCTTTAAGAAGAAAAAAATTTATAATTTTTATTGTATTTTTTTGCTTCTTAAAAACATACAATCTCCAATCATCCGAGGGTGGGGGTATGTAGGGAATAAATGTAAGGGGGAGAGGGGTTTTTCTCCAGCTCATCCCCACATTTACGTGTGATCACAAAATTTGTGATACACTGCCCTGATAAATTTAGAGGATTTTTATTTTTTTTTTTCCTCGTTAAAAAATATTTTTTATTCTTTTTTACCAAAATTACTGTCCGCTATTCGGAATGTCCGTTATTCAGAGGTTAAACATACAAAAATTAAAGTTTTGGGAGTGGGGATTTGAAAACTGTCCGTTAAATAGAGGTGTCCGCTATTCGGGAGTGTCCGTTATGGAGGTTTTACTGTATTAGGCTGAAACCGAACTAATCTTACAAACAAACAACATAAAAAAAAGCTGTGAAATCACAGAAAAATTCCAAAAATCGCCCTATGTAATTAAATTTTATTGAAAAGAAATTTTTTATATTAATTTTAAATATTAGAATAAATTTCCTTTTACTAATGTCGAAAAATCGAGAAAGGGTATAAAAAACATTTCAAAAATCGCAGTAGACAAAATTTATTAGAATGCATTCTAATAGAAATTCCCTAAAAAAAAAAAAAAAAAAAAAAAAAAAAAATCGGTACGAAAAGCGAATTTATGCAAAAATTCGCTTTGAAAATCACGGGAGGCAAAATATAATATGTTAGTCTGGAACAGAATCCATTTGTGAATGTCAAATCATCTCCGCAAACGCAAAAAGGGCTAAAAACTGCAAAAATTTCTAAAATCGTGATGTTACAAACTGTACTAGATTAGACTAAAAGTTTAAAGCATTTTTTACGAATATAAGAAACTGCAGCAGAATGGAAAATATCCATTAAAAATAATATTGAAAATCTCATTAAAATCAGAAAAGAATTAAAAAAACATAGAGGACGACTTTTACTATACCAGTTTAAAAGTTTAAAACCTAATCTATAATTGATTATATGTTCAGTATATAAAACAGATAAAATAGTTTTTTTTTTCTTTTAAGCAACTGATGGCCAATTACCAAAATTCGGAAAGAACTTTACTTTGACACTAGAAATGAAAATGCGAGGAATCCCCCAAAAATAATTTTCCATACATTAAGAAACAAAAGGTAAATGAGGTTTTTTTTTTTTTTTTTTTTTTTTTTTTTTTTAAATATGGGATAAGGGGAATCAAACATTTTTTAATTAGGTCAAATGGTGTATCGTTTCGTATGGATTTTTTTCCCTTCTAAATCGAATGAATCCACCTGCAAGTCAATGCGATCTATTTTTTCAAAGTTATGGCACACGTTTGACAAAAATAATGACAAAAATTATACTTTATTCAGATAAAGTAGGTTTTTACAGTAACAACCGATGGCCATTCACAAAAATTTAGGGAAAAACATCGTTTTGCCACTAGACATGAAAATCCGATTAGTTCCCAAAAATAAAGCTTTACCTTGATTTTTTTTTTTGGGGGGGGGGGGGGGAGGGATACATTAAGGGATGGAAATACTTCAACTTTTTAAAATTAGTTGAAGTGGGTATCATTTGTTATGTATTTTCAAATTATTGATCAAATAAGAACATTCGCAAGTCCATACGATCATTCTTTATAAACTTTTTATGGTAGGTTTTATAAATGTACAATGTTGAAAGTTAAGTTTTATTATTGAGCACAGCTTTGTCTTATTTTACATCTAAAACTTGTTCTTTAAATCATATCAAACAATATCAATTTTTTTAAACGTCCTCAAAACAGCAATAATCAAAATCAGCATCATTAAATCTCTTCAAGGTTAGTAAAGTTATCAAAATATCCGTGTATTCATAATTTTTTATTGATAAAACCGTTTATGACTTTGCGTTCATAAAAACTGCCTAGCTTTGTAAGGTATAACCATATTGAATTGCAGAAGCGTCATTCGATTCCAAATTAAAAAATACATAAGAAACGATTCTAAACTTTAGTTGAAGGGGAAAAAAAATGAATTTTCCACCAGAGTAAAAATGCCCCCCCCCCTCCTCCCAAAAACATAGAAAAGCAGCTTTTTCGGTATAGAGGGGGGGGGGGGGGTCATCGGATTTTCATTTTTATTATCAAAACTAAACTTTTTAAAAAATTTCGTGAATGGTTATCACTTGGTGCATTTACTCATATTTTGATCTATTTTACCTATACAAATATGCGAGACAAATGCCGCCCTTTTACTGTGCGCCCTGAGGCGGCTGCCTCCCTTGCCTCACCCCTGGCGCCGGCCCTGGCTAAGCGGGTGTTATGGGCGGCTCAGCCCGCTAAAATATTTTGACCCCCCCCCCTCCCTGGAAAAGATTCCAGAGTCACTCAATGAATTCCTGTTCCAAAAATTCAAATGAAATTCTGTTTAAAAAAACTAATTTTATTTTGAAACCCTTTCATAGTTTTGCAGAAATACTAAATTGTATCTAAAATAAGTGCATCAACACTCGCTCATTCTATTTGCACATATGAAGTTAACATGATGCTTTATTTTGCACCAGTTATAAACTGAAAATTTTCATCATCATGTATTTTTCTTAGCATAAAAATGAAATTACTAAAATAATTTAATAAAAAACATAGTGCCTACAATGTGAATATGCACTAATTTATCGTTCTGCGTCATAGCGAAAGAGAGAGATAAAATAATTATGAGCCTTCCCCTACATTCTCTTGAGTCTTCCTCCCCCCCCCCCCCTATTATTCACTTCTATCGACGGCGCTGGATGTCGCGAAAGTTAACCGTTAAATAACCTTTTTCTAATCCTAACATCGCTAACAAATGCAAAAAAAGTAATGCATAAATTCAACTGTTTCTATAACCAAGATGTTTCCCAGTTAACGTGCGACAGCTCCATGCATATGCATATTTTTTTCCATGAAAAATCCCTCTTTATCTTCAAATTCTCTGAAGAGTGACAAAAAAATTACTTCTTTGTCCCTTGGTGTCTTCAGAAAGAGAGATTTCCCACACTGTCTCTTCTTGCGTTTGTTCGTAAAATATATGTATAAGCATATAATAATTTGCGATGTATAACTTCGTAAAAAATAAATTTTTAAAAATATTAAAAGAAAAAAAGTTCTAAACACATTATTTGAGGTTAGAAATTAGACCCGAATAAGACACTGATTTCAAAATTAAATATCTCTAAAACAAAGATCAATAGAATTATGCGGTAAACAGTTTGTTTATTAGTTAAGCTGTAAAAATGTTATACAAAAGTTACAAAAATTGTTAATATATGGCCGCTGTACGGCAAAAAACTCGTTTCCTACAAGCATTCTACAAAAGAAAAAGAAAAAAAAAATGTCAAGTGCAATAAGAGCACAAGCTTTTCAAAATATTCACCATTCGAATCTTTTATAATGACATTTATGCATCTTACCTTAATAAACAAACCGTTTATCGCATAATTCTATTGATCTTTGTTTTTGAGAATTTTGATTTTGAAATCAGGGACTTATTCGCTGGATACACTGTATATGCACTACTACAACTGCCTGTCCTAAGCCTGGAAAAAGTGTGAAAGGAAGTAACGTAAAATAACTACCCTTAGCCTTATTTTAAAGTTGGCCAATTATCCGGATTTTCTGTTAATCGTATAGACCTTGATCCCAACTAATCCGATAATCGGCGCTTTACTGTATTTCTAAGATACAGATGTTACAGTTGCACAAAGATGTAGTGGGGGGGGGGTATACGGGGGTATACGCCGTATATCTTCTAGATATTTTAAAAGGACACAGTATACCCTCTGTTTCTCAAAAAAGCTATGGTATACCAATCTAGGGTATACTTTCTGCCTTGAGCGTATACCCTCTATGCTTAGAGCGTATATCCTCTGCTATTTTTACCCCTGAATAAAATTGATATGCATCTATGAAGTATATAGTGTAATATACATTCTGTACAATCTGTGATGCAAAGAATAGTTTTTCCTGATTTACAGGGACACACAAAAATATTCCATTTCATAATGGTATAGGGAGAACATTTTTTCTTTCGCGTTTTAATTGCATTAAACCATCTAACGTTTTATGAAATTGATATACGTTGCTGAGGATTACCACCAGGGATGTAGTGGAGGGTATACGGGAGTATACGCCGCGCACCTTCTGGAATTTTAAAGGAGCACCGTATACCCTCTGTTTTCCGAGAAAGCTATAATATACACACTCTAGGGTATACTTTCTGCCTTGAGCGTATACCCTCTGCTTAGAACGTATATCCTCTGTTATTTTTACTACTACGCCTCTGCAGTTGCATCGGTGGATATTTAGAAGCATCGCGTTTAAACGGCTGACAATAATTAAAAGTGTTTTTAATTATTCATTATTAAGTGTTTTTAAAGTGTCACTAAATAAATAGATTCTGTGAAAATTCACTCGAATATATTAGATTTGCCAATATTTGTTTTTAGCAAGCAATAAAAAATCGATTTTTTTCCCATTTAAAAAAAAAATAATAATGGCGATATAGAGTGTCGATTTGTGAAAGTGAGGATTCAATATAATATATCTTACTTAAGGGATTTCCCACAATTTTTCAACCAGACCATTGCACTTTTATGAGTTTTCACAATATTTGACTGAAATTTTTATAGAAGTTGTCCTAAATAGTTGACTACAAAATTATGAAATAAAAAATTTGGTGTCTTTTATTAATTCGCACTAAAAAAATATACAGTTGAGCCTCTATATAACGAAATCCATCGTTCCAGTAAAAAATTCGTTATATAGAGAAATTCGATGTACAGAGTATGATGTTAAAAATAGTATTTAATGTGTAAATTTTGAACAAATATTATTTTTGATCTTTTTAATTAAGAATTTGAAATGTTTAAAAGTATATATTAACCTAACATTTTATTTCTTACTTATTTAAGCAGTTTCAAAAAAGAGAAAAGACATTTATTTGAAAGCTTAATGAAAATCAAATGAGGAAGACTTACATAAATTTCAGAGGCAGAAATCTGTAATTTTTTGTTGTTTTGATTTTAAAATTACAATTGTTACGCTCTCAAAAAAAAAATTCTCAAATTTTTGCAAGGAATGAAAAATTGTAGTTGATATTTTCCTCCATTTGAAGGTCTCTCTTATGTGCTCTCATTGATTCCTCTCTTATATGTGTAACAATTCAATTGACTGTGTTTTGAGAAGGATGTTGAAAGGTGTGTGGGAGGTGGGATGAACTTGTTAGATTTAAAGAATAAGGAGAGAAGTAATATTTATAAAAAAAAAAAAAAAAAAAAAAAAAAAAAAAAAAAAAAAACCTCTCCACTGAACGACAAATCAAAAATAAGTGATGGAAAATTGATTCCATATGATTTCGAAGCTTTTTTAAAACTGAATAAATTAAGATCAATTTATGAAAAAATTCGTTATATGGAGATAGATATTTCGTTATATAGAGTCTGTTTTTAATGTAATCATGCGAAAAGGGGACCGTTCTTACTAAAAATTCGTTATATGGAGAAATTCGATGTATGGAGTTTCGTTATATAGAGGTTCGACTGTATATGTAATGTAAATCAAATATAACATGTTTTTGCTTAACTTTTAAAAAGAGATTAATTACTAAATTATTTCATTTTTTAATCAAACTTTTAGTTCTCTGAGAAGCATTTTATCCTTATCATAAATCGCTTTTTCATCTATGTAGAAAAAAAAAAATGCACTACTGTTACCTTTTAAATCTTTTTATTTCTGACATTCAGTTATTACACTATGATAATAATTAATCTATCATATATTTTATTTATCGGTTACTCTACAAAATCATTAGATCATAAATTTAAGTATTTAACAATAAATAGCTAATTTGACCATTCTTCTCACTCTAGAAATAAATTTATATCTGCAATTACCATATAACATTTTTTTATTTACTTAATATCATTTAAAATCAAGTTCATGTCTTTAAGCAAATGTATTTGGCCTTGAAAATATAATCCCAAATCATTAATCAAGTATTTACGGAGTCAAAATTGATATTAGCTTGACTGTTGAAAAGATTTATTGAAAATAAAGTTATACAATTTTTTTTCTTTTTGGTGAGGCAATAACTTCTCAAAAGTTTCTGTATATTAATTCTTAATTTGTTTTTAATGCGTATGTGAAAATTAGTCTCCCCCTTAATTACAACTAAATGTGTTGGTAAATTCTGGTACCATTAATTTATTCCAGCACTTTAGCATCGAAAATGCAACACAATGGTAACCCAGTTGGAAATTGTACGTGAAGCGTAGCAAATGAGGTGCGTTCGTACTATAACCAAGTTTTAAAATATTCAGATCTTGCTGGTATAGTAGAGCGTACTTTGGATACAGTATAGTGGTCGAAATCTTTGTGTTCCTGTAAATATGCTGGGAATAATTTTTATTATACTTCATTAACGTATATCTTCTTCATAAAATGTGAAGTAGTTTAATATAATTAAATTACGCCCCAAACAATGTTTCCCGGTATAACATTATTTAATGGAATACATTTGTGTGGCCCTGTAATTTAATAATAAATATTCTTTGCATCCCAGATTGTACAGAATGTATATTTTAGTACATACTTTATACATTCATGTCAATTCTATTATGTTCAAATGAATGTAACACCATTAAAATGCATTTGAAACTTTTTTTTCCCATTGATCGTAATGTAACGGAATAATTTTGATTGTCCATGTAATTGATCTATGCATCCGATTTTCATAAAATTTGAAATGACCCGACAAAATTATGTAATAATTATATATTTTAAATTTCAAACGATTCGGTTGGGTAGTTTTTGCGTTGTTATATGCGGACAGACAGGCGGACAGACAGACGGACGGACAGACAGACAGACGGACAGACGGACGGACTGAGCGACAACAATAGGTGCTACGTATTTACATAATTAAGAACGCACCTAAAAAGCGCTCCTAAATTCTCCGGAGCCAAACTCCGATCCCCCGAAAACAAAGGGATTTCGATTTTTTGTTACGGCCGTACAAGGGAAAATTGAGTTTGGCCGTGGTATAGCGAACTCTTAAAAAACTTTAATCCCTTGTAAGAAGGTAGGATATTTGTTATCCCATTTATTAAAGATTTGCACCAGAATTTTGAATGAAATTTTATTATTTTTTTTTTAATTTTGATGAAAAAATGACGTAAAATATCATTTTCATAATTTAAACAATTGAAAAAAAAATACTTGTGTGAATTCAACTTTAGACAAACACAATTACTTCCCCTGAAATGATTAAGATGGGTCGCATAACAATAAAAATTAGGAACTTCTGGTCCATATGTAAAAATTCTAATCCCACCCCCATAACTCCATAGTATCTATATCTTTCTTATTCCTTGCAATAGCGTAACCAGCAAGGGCGTGCGAAGAGAAATTTGCGCCCGGCTCATAGTTAGAATATGGCGCCCCCCTCCAACTTTTTCTTGTGATAGGCCAAAAATGACGTTGGTTGTATAAATTTGGCGCTCCGTAAATTTCTGCGCCCGAGGCGACCGCTCCCTTCGCCCCCCCCCCTTTCACACGGCGATAGTAATCAGGGCCTAAATATTCTGAATGCTGATAATTTTTAACAGTTCTGTTAGCAGGGCCGTAGCTAAGAAGGCGTTGTGGGTGGCTCAGCCCCCCCTAAAATATTTTGAGCCCCCCCCCCTCCCCTGGAAAAGATTCCAAAGTCACTAAATTAATTTCTGTTCCGAAAATTCAAATGAAATTCTGTTCAAAAATCTAATTTAGTTTCGAGACCCTTTTATAGTTTTGCAGAATTACTAAATTGTATCTAAAATAAATGTTTCAACACTCCCTCATCCTATTTGTAAATGTGAAGCTAACATGTTGTTTAATTTTGCACCAGTTATATACTCGAAATTTTCATCATCATGTACTTTTTTTTTTTTTTTGCATAAAATGAAGTTATTGCAAAGTTTAATAAGAAACATAGTACCTACGATGTGAATATGCACCCATTTATCTTTTTGCGTCAGAGAGAGAGAGAGGGGGAGAGGGAAATATATGACCCCCCCCCCCCCCTTATTGTTCACTTGTAGCTACGGCCCTGTCTGTTAGCCTTATCTAACCAGAAAACTTTTCTGCTATGAATCAAGGAGAGGAAAACCTTACAATATTACGGGTTTTGGACACCCACCCTGGTTGAAAAATATCCGAATTCAATATTGTTATCACCTATCTAGTTTATAGATGCGTTCGTAATTATGTAAATACGTAGCACCTATAGTTGTCGTGCAGTCCGTCCGTCCTTCCGTCTGCATATAATAACGCAAATACTACCCAACCGAACTGTTTGAAATTTAAAATATGTAACTATTACATAATTTTGTCGAGTCATTTCAAATTATATGAAAATCGGATGCATGGATCAATTACAGGGACAATCAAAAGTATTATGTTACATTACGGTCAATGGAAGAAAAGTTTCAAATGCATTTTAATCGTTTGAAATTTAAAATATATAATTATTGTATAATTTTGTCGAAACATTTTCAAATTTTATGAAATTCGGATGAATAGATCAATTACAGGGACAATCAAAAGTATTCCGTTACATTATGGTCAATGGGGAAAAATGTTTCAAATGCATTTTAATGGTGTTACACTCATTCGAATATAATAGAATACATGAATCTATGAAGTATCTACATATTATAATATACATTCTGTACAATCTGGGATGCAAAAAATATTTATTATTAAATTACAGGGCCACACAAAGGTATTCCGCTACATAATGGTATACGGGAAAACATTTTTTGGGGGCGTGTGTTAATTATATTAAATTGTTTCACATTTTATAAATATGATTGATGGTTGCTGAGCTGTTATAAAAGTTTTTTCCTATATGTTTACAGGATACAAATAAGATTTCGACCACTATACTATATCCGAAGTACTGTCTACTATAACAGCAAGATCTGAATATTTTTAAAACTTTGTTACGAGCGCACCTCATTTGCTATGCTTCACGTGCAATTTCCAACTTGTTTCTTTTATAGAATCTGCCTCTGATCCAAATATTCTCCAATATAAGTATTCGAAAATAAGTTTCTTTTCTATCGAATACAAGATTATTAAAACTGTGAATTAAAATGCAATGTGGCGGATGTGATCTGTTTACATCGAAAGTCAGCAGATGTTATTATACAAATGTCATTTTGACCTTCGTTCAATGTCTTTGTACAGGTTTCGCACGATTATTTGAAAGGCTACTCAACTCGAAGAATGAAGGTTTTCAGAAAAGGAGAAAAGTTTTTACGGACGGAAACAGTTTATTTTTAATGTAAATTGAACTGAGGAACAATTTTTCCTTATCTATTGAAAATTAATTATATATTTCATTATGAACCCTGTTATATTCCACTATTTGAAAGTTTGGTGCAGAAAGGTTATGGTGGTATTACGTCATAAGTAAAAATCTATAACTTTCTTGAGAAATAGAAAATACGGTGTGCCTTAAAAAAATACAGAAGGCATACGGCGTATACCCGCGTATACCTTCCATTACATCCCTGGTGCCAAATTCATGCCGCGCAGAGATGGTCTATATACCATCTTTACTCTAAAGTCCTTAACAACTTATGAGATAGCTCATCCAAGTAATCCGAACATTTCGGTAGGTACCTATCACACATCTGCACTCAGTGCATATCTTTCTTTCTTTCTAACCGATGACCAGGCCCCTACCTGCCGAGTTACCTCAGCTTAACGGGTTAGATACCTGGTATCGGGGCGGGTGACCACCTAATTGCCGCGTAGCGGCAAAAAACATGATTCCTTCGCTTCGCGCGTCATAACATCTGAGTACTTGCTTCTCAGTCTAGCATACTTTGTTTTGTCGGTTGCTTAACGTTATATCCTGTTGTTTGTATTGCAAACGGTTACTCAATTTGGTCTCGCAATTTAGATCAGATGACGAGACCTTCACCTGGCAAGGCACCTCCAGAGGTATAATTCACAGGTAACTTGGAGGACTTTGCACCCACGACGGATTTTACATGCACCAGGCGCCATTAGCGTATATGACGGAATTTTAGCTGGCAGATAGCCTGAGTCCTGTAACCAAATGTGTTTAGGCGTAAGCCTTAAATAAAGAAACAAATTTATTGATAGTAATGTATTTGACCTTGACAGGTTAATTACTGTCAAATAATAATTCTTGATATTAATGGATTTGACCTTGAGAAAACCCAATTACTGTCAAAATAAAAGTCTTGATTAATATTTATGACTAAAATAATGATTTAAAAATGCTTAATATTGATTTATTATTAAATTAATGTTTATTTCTTGACAAGTTGACAGCTTAATTTAATTTAAATTCATTTAAAGAGATTTATTGATCTTATAATTATTTTATGTCAAAATTAATGTTTTATTTATTGATAAGTTGTCAACTTGAGTACTTTTTAAATCATTATTAGAGATTTATTGAGTTCTTAATTATTTTATGTCAAGTTAATGATATATTTTTAAATTTATGATCATTTTAATTTTATCTCTATGCTTTCTTGTTATATTTCCCCAAAGGGAGTTTTTTAGTCTTGGATCTGCAACCAAGCAGATAAAACATGTAGGTCCTGGCTCTGCAATCAGGCAGAGTACACATGTAAATTGACTCTGTATTCAATTTAAGATTGTGAAATTTCATGGCCTTGTACAAAAGGAATATATTGATTTAGCTCTGCTTATTAGACAACATTCTGTATTTTGGCTACTTATTTTAATAATCCAGTGTGGTGATTATATTAAACTAATTAATAAACTATATATATATCATAATTGCTCTCCCGTTGGATTTTAATGAACATTTGATTTGATACACCCATTTTTCTTTTGGTGCGCCTCAACCCGGCAGTGTTAAATAGTGAATAGTGTTGAATAGTGTTAAATAGTGACTAAATTGTGTGACTATTGTGACTTTTGTGCATGAACACAGTTTTCTCCTTATAATTGGATTAATACGAATGAACATTTGACTTGGATTACCTAAGGATTACCTGAAATAAACAGGTAAGAAGCTTTATTATTCAATTAGAAATTAAGATTTTATTATTGTTATGGAAAATTTAGAAAAACTTAAAGCAAAGCGTTCTGTTGAACGAACAAGTTTTACAAAGTTATTAACAAAATTAGACACGTTATTAGCAGATGATATTCATAATACAAAAACTGATAAATTATTAGAGCTTCACGAAACATTGTCTTTAAAAGAATCTGCATTTCAAAAATTAAATCATGAAATTGAAGCTCAAATATCAGACTTAAAAGAATATGAAAAGGATATTGCTATTAGTGAAAAGTATAATGATCAGTTGATAAGTGCTAAATTTAAAATTTAAAATAGATTAAGTAAATGCAATAAAGGCAATATTTCTACTATGATATCAGGTAGTTCTGTGAATGCATTGAATAGTTCTGTCAGTGGAACAGAAGCAAGTTCTTATTCGGCCATGAAATTACCCAAATTAAATGTTCCAAAATTTTCTGGTGAAATCGAAGAATGGGTAGAATTTTTTAATTGTTTTGAAACATCGATACACCAGAATAAATCACTGTCAAAGATAGAGAAATTTGCATATTTAAAATCTTTGTTATGTAATCGTGCATACAATGTGGTAGAAGGATTTCCATTGACAGAACAAAATTATGATACCTGTATTGATTTATTAAAGGAATAATTTGATGTAATTATAAATAAACATATGTCTAATTTGTTAAACATGGAACCCGTGAAAAATTGCTCAAATTTAAATGCGTTAAGAAGATTGCATGATGTTTGTGAAATAAACATAAGAAGTTTAAGAAATTTAGGAGTAACATCTAATTCCTATGGGCATTTATTAAATCCTGTTTTGATTAAGTTATTACCCCATGAACTTGTAATTGAATATCACAGAAGACGTGATACTAGTAAAGACCTTGATGTAACAGATCTGATTGCCTTTCTTAAATCAGAAATTGAATGCAGAAAAAAAGCTTTGCTTATGACTAGTTCTAAAACTGATACAACTTCTTCGTAATAAAACTGAATATCGTGAAAGAAAACAATCAAATAAATATCAACATGCTAATACTCTAAATGCTAATATTAAAGTTTTTTGTGTTTTCTGTAAAAATAATGAACATTTATCGTCTGAGTGTAAAAATTTAGCTGATGAAAAGAAAAGATTAATGTTAAAAAAAGAAGGTAGATGCTATCGGTGTTTTTTCAAATCTCATTTATCTTCGCAGTGCCGCGTAAAATTGCAGCCATGTATAAATTGTAAAAGCACTGAACATAACAAATTATTTTGTTTTAAGAAAAAATTGAAACCAGAAATATCCGAAAATCAAACAATTGTATCTAATTCTCATTGTAATTTAAAAAATTCTAATCATGCTGTTTTATTGCAAACATGTTGTGTAACTGCTCAAGGTAACTCGAAATCAAAATTAGTTCGTTTATTGCTTGATTCTGCAAGCGAGAAAAGCTTCATAACAAAAACATTAGCTCGTGAATTAAATTTGCCTGTTTTACGAAAGGAACATTTAACTGTATTTGCCTTTGGTATTGATCAAGGTCGGGAAGAAGAATATGATGTTTTCAAAATTAAATTAAGAAGTAAATTGAATTATCGCCGTTTCATAAATGTTGAGGTATTAGCTACGGATTTAATAAGCGCAACAACTTTGAAGGTTCCAAATTCTGATCCTTTAATTACGAAATATGTTGAGAGTAAGGGATGGAAATTAGCAGATCCTACCCCCCAGGAATCAGCAGTGCAAATCCTTCTTGGAGCTGATTATTTTTGGAATGTGCAGAAAGGCATCGTAGAAGAAATTAATGAGCATTTATATGTAGCTAATACACTTTTTGGTTACACAATAGTGGGAAAAATTAACTCTGAAAGCAACAAAACAATTAACGCTCATCATGTATCGGTGAATGAAAGGGAAAATTTTGATTTGCAAAAGTTTTGGGATCTAGAATCATTGGGTATTTTTGATAGTAAAAGTGAACTATTTTCACAAAAGGATTTAGATGCAATGGATTTATTTAAAGATAATTTAAATTTTGTTAATGGAAGATATGAAACGAAACTTTTGTGGAAGGTAAACAAAATGAATTGGAATCCAATTTTGATGTAGCTAAACAGAGACTTTGGGGATTAAAATCAAAATTATGCCAAAATGAATGGTTATTAAATGAATATAAGAAAATATTAAATGAGCAGTCTGATTTGGGGATAATTGAAGAATGTAAATTTGATAAAAACGAAGTGAACACATATTATATGCCTCACAGACCAGTAATAAGGGAAGACAAACTGACAACGAAAGTAAGAATAGTATATGACGCGTCATCTAAAGATAAAGGAGCAAAATCCTTAAATGACTGCCTATTTTCTGGTCCCAATTTAAATCCCAATATTTTGGATATTATTTTAAGATTCCGTCTTCACAAGATTGCCTTCTCAGCAGACATAGAGAAGGCATTTTTACAAATTCAGATAGAAGATGAAGATAGAAATTTTTTGAGGTTCTTGTGGTTTGATAATATCACTAGTAATAATCCCATCTTGAAGGTCTTCCGCATGACTCGTGTAACTTTTGGTGTAACAACCTCACCATTTCTCCTTTCTGCAACCATCAAACATCACATTGAGGGATATAAAGATCTTTTTGAGAAAATAGTTAATATGTTAAATACTTCATTGTATGTTGATGACTTGTTCCATGGCGCAGATTCAGTAAATGAAGCTTTTGTTTTATCGAAAGGTGCAGAGAAGATATTGAGTGAGGCCAATATGAAATTAAGAAAATTCAAAACCAACTCAATGGAATTAAAAAATTTATGGAAAGAACATGGGATAAATTTTGAGGAAGACACCCTTGAACAAAATCTTTCAAAGATATTAGGAATCAAATGGATGACAGAAAGTGACACATTAAAATTAGATTTACAACCACTTTTGGTAGAATTTGATAGTCAAATTATCACTAAGCGTCTTGTTTTACAAACCATGGCGAAAATTTATGACCCTCTTGGACTCATTTCTCCCTTTGTAATAAGAATGAAGTTTTTGATGCAAGAAATCTGGGAACATGGAATGGACTGGGATTCTATGTTGCCAGATCCTTTAAGTGAAAATTTCAGAAAATGGTTTCGTGAGGTTAAGGAGTTAGTAAATTTTGAAATGCATAGAAAATATTTTGTAAATAATGTAAGGCTAAATCCTATCAAAAACATGAATGTGAAAGAATGCCAAGTTTGTAAAAGGTTTCGCTAATGAAAGAAGTGAGATCTAACTGCAAACCAAGTTCTTTCGAAGCTCCTTAAATCATAGCTCCTGTCATGCATAATATTCTTCAATTGCTTAAAATGAGTTGGTATGTTACTTGTTATTCAATAGAGCGACTTACAAGTTTTCTGTTATTCAAATTTCTCTATTTAATTGATCAGAACTTAAAGTTGATCACTTAATTAATTTATCGATACCTTAACTTCAATGTAGTTATTCGAACATTTGAATGACTAGATCTTTCCCAATCAGATTCTAGATTAAATTTTACTCAAACATTAAGTACTTACTCAAACATTAAAGTTAGGAGCTGAAAACTTGCCAAGTCGCTCTATTGAATAACAAGTAACATACCAACTCATTTTAAGCAATTGAAGAATATTATGCATGACAGGAGCTATGATTTAAGGAGCTTCGAAAGAACTTGGTTTGCAGTTAGATCTCACTTCTTTCATTAGCGAAACCTTTTACAAACTTGGCATTCTTTCACATTCATGTTTTTGATAGGATATCATTATTTTTTGTCAAATCACTTCTTTTATTAGCGAAATCTTTAACGAACTTGGCATTTTTTCACATTCATGTTTTTGATAGGATATCATTATTTTTTGTCAAATAAGTCGGTATTTGTTTCCTTTTTGAAATAAATTGGCTTAATATTAAATTAGTTTTATTTAATATTAATTAATCTTACAGCTTTTTCCTGCGTTTATTCACTGTTTCTTTGAATCAAATTTAAAACTTTTAACATTAGGATTGCTTATGTTCCATTAAATTCCACTAATAAGGATGTTTCTTTTATGTGATTGGGTACTACTTGATTATCTCGACGACCAAAAAAGTTTGTCTCCAACTTGGCGATATATCGCAAAATTGACGACAAAAATTACCCGCCAAAAGTGATACTAACTTGGCGCTATTTCTGGTATTTCGCCAAATTCCCATAGACTCCCATTGTAATCTGGCAATTTATCCAATACTGTTGTTAGAGCAAGGACTGCCACCATCATTTTGACTTTTTTTTTCTTTTTTTTTTTTTTTATCGGTTCGCTAACTTTCCAATATTGCTGATATTGCTATTTAGAACGTTTATAGAACGCTTTTCGCGCATTTTTACCCCTTTTAAATTTTGTATTTGTTAACAAATGTTCTTAGTGATTATTTATATCTTATAAGTAATGAACATGTCAAATTTGATGTTTCTAAGCCCTTAACATACAGACATCGCATTTTTAGAATTTTTTTTGCTCTTTTAATTCTTTTGGATTAGTGGCATTGACATAAGATATAGCCTATATTGGAGCAAGGAATGTCACCATCATTTTAAGATCATTACTTTTAAGATCAGATGGTTGTTTGCTGAGATTGCTTAAAAATCCCAATTTAGAACAGTTTTAGAATGCTTTTCGTGCATTTTCACCCTTTTTGAATTCTTTATTTTTTAGCAAATGCCCTTAGAGATCATTTTTATCTTATAAATAAGTAACATGCCGAATTTTGTGCTTCTATGCTTATTAGTAAAACAAAAATCTCATTTTTAGAATGTTTTTTGCTTCTTCACTCTCTTATGGTTAATGGTATATACATAAAATATAGCATATACTTGAACCGGGGTGAATACCATCATTTTGGTACTATTAATTTTGGAATCGGTTCATAGTTTCAGAAATTAGCTCCGATACTCGCCAAAAAAGAGCCAACTTGGCACTATTTCTGATATTTCGCGAAATTCCCGTGAACTCTAAAATGCCAAACTTTATAATTCTAGTCCCTTAACATACAGACATCGCATCTTTAGAACGTTTTTGTTCTTTTACCCCCTTTGGGTTAGTGGCATCGACATAAGATATAGCCTATGTTGGAGCAAGGACTATCATCATCATTTTGATATCATTACTTTTAAAATCGTTTTGTTGTTTGCTGAGATTGTTTTAAAATCGCTATTCAGAACGTTTTCAGAATGCTCTTCGCGAATTTCCACCCCTTTTAAATTTGGTATTTTTTAGCAAATGTCATTAGTGATCATTCATATCTTATAAATAATTAACATGACAAATTTTTTGCTTCTAGGCCCTTCACTAAAACAAAAATCCCATTTTTAGAGTGTTTTTTGCTTCTGAACCTTCTTTTGGTTAGTGGCACAGACATAAGATATAGTCTGCGTTTGAACCGGGGCGAATACCATCATTTTGGTTCCATTACTTTTGAAATCGGTTCGGTAGTTTCAGAGATTAGTCCCGATACTCGCCAAAAGTGACGCCAACTTGGCACTATTTCTGGTATTTAGTGAAATTCTCATAAACCGCCATTGTAATCCAATAATTTATCTTCTAACAATCATTAATGTTTAATTAATGGTGATTTCTGATTTTTTCCTATTTATAGATCCAATAACCTACCTCCACACCAAATTTCAATTTCCTAAGTCACCTGGAAGTAGTCAAACATTTCTATGAGTGAGTGAGTGAGTCAGTGAGTCAGTGGGAAAAACAGTGGTTTTCAGTCGTCAATTTCTCGTGAACGGTAAAAGATTTTTTTAAAAATTTATAGGATTAGGAAATTAGAAGATGGTCTTACACGACACAAAAAATTGCAATTGTATAGGTCAAATAGAATTTAAGTTATTGAGGGGTCAAAAGTGGCCCGAAATGGTTCGGGTAATATAACCCACGGCCGGTGTGTCGACTTTTACTTTTTGAACTTGGCTGACACACTGCCGTGTGTCTAGATCCTGAAACTGCTCAGCTTTTGATTTTTTCTGATGCTAGTATAAAAGGATATGGGTCAGTAGCCTATATTCGTGATCCCTTTTCTTGTGAAACTTCATTTGTTATTGCAAAATCTAGAGTGGCACCTCTAAAAAAGGTTACGTTACCTCGTCTTGAACTTCTTGGAGCACTTACAGCTGCTAGATTAGCAAATTATTTAAGGGGGATACTTGAAATTGATAATGAAAATATATTTTGTCTTTGCGACTCACAAATTGTTTTGCACTGGATAAAAGGCAGTGCCAGTAAATGGAAACCCTTTGTCGCAAATCGCGTACGTGAAATTCAAGAACTTGTTGCTCCTGTGCAATGGAAATTTTGTAAGGGAAAAGAAAATCCTGCAGATGTTCTCTCTCGTGGTTGTTCTGCATCTGAATTGATTAATAACTCTGTGTAATAAATGGTCCCTGCTGGTTGAAGGAAAATTCTTTACCAATATTTACGCATGAAATTCCAATAAATCTGTCTGACGAAGAGGCCCTGCAGGAAAAACGTAAAATGCTTGTTTGCTCCGTACCCCAAAATATTCCTGAATTCGAACTTTTGTATAAATTTTCATCCTGGACCAAACTGAGACGAATTATGGCTTGGTGTCTCAGATTTATTAATAACAGTAGATGCCCATCTGAAAAAATCAGTGGTTTCTTAACTGTTCAAGAACTTGAAGGGGCAACAAACGCTATTGTGAAATTGATTCAACGCCATGAATTCAGAGAAGAACTGAAAATGCTAAATTCAAAAAAGAACCTAAATTCTAAAAGTAAATTACTTCCTTTACACCCTTTTCTTGACGAAAATGGTATTCTTCGTGTAGGAGGTAGGTTAAAAAATGCAAACCTCTCTGAATACCAAAAACACCAAATAATCGTACCTAAAAAACATCATGTTACAGATTTGATCATAAAATACTTTCATGAAAAACATCTTCATAGTGGTACTCAGTTAACAATTTCGGCCATTCGACAAAATTTTTGGATAGTTAATGCTAAAGAAGATGTAAAAAGAGAAATAAGGAAATGTATTAAATGCTTCCGAAATATGCCACACCTTTCATCTCAAATAATGGGAAATCTTCCATCATCACGTGTAACACAAGCTCGAGTTTTTTCGAAGGTAGGAGTGGATTTAGCTGGCCCTTTTTTGATCAAACCTCGTAAGGGGCGTGGTGTGAAACCCTTTAAGCATTATATTTGCCTTTACATTTGTTTTGCAACAAAGGCTATCCATCTTGAAATTGTCACAGATCTTACCACTGAAACATTTTTAGCCTCGCTGAAAAGGTTTGTAGCTCGACGTGGAAAGCCTCAAGAAATATATTCAGACAGAGGTACAAATTTTGTAGGAGCTGACCGAGAAATGAAGAAAATGATGGCTCGAATTGTTTCTGATGAAAATTTTCACAAATATCTGACTGACGAAATGATAATATGGAAATTTAATCCACCTTCTGCCCCCCACTTTGGAGGCCTTTGGGAAGCGGGAATAAAACAAATGAAAAATCATTTAAAAAGAACAATTGGTGAACAAATTTTGACTTATGAAGAGCTCTTAACATTTATTGCACAAATTGAATCTTGTTTAAATTCGAGACCGCTCGTAGCTGAATCTTCTGACCCCAGTGACTTCACTGCTTTGACACCAGGACACTTCATTATAGGAGCACCAATGACATCCTTGCCTGAACCTGACATCTCCTCTACATATGTTACTCCCTTGGAACGTTGGAAATTGCTGCAAAAGATTTTCCAGAGCTTTTGGAAAAGATGGTCTTCAGACTACCTCTCACAATTGCAACAACGAACAAAGTGGTTGAAGAGTAACCCGAACTTAAAAATCAATGACTTAGTACTAATAAAGGAAGAAAACCAGCCCCCATTAAGGTGGAAATTGGGCCGAATAATTGAACTTTTTCCTGGGGAAGATAGTCATGTTCGGGTTGTTAAACTGAAAACTTTGCACGGGGAACTGAAACGTCCCATTCAAAAACTCTCTCTTTTACCAATAGAAAATAACTGTACTTGATTTATTATTTTCTTTTGTATGTTTAATTTTTGTGATTATAATGTATATTAATTTTTCTTTCTCTATTTTTAGTTATACAACTTTTAACTCCTGAGGACAGTTAGAATTGTTAGAATTCATATTGAAGTTGTTTTATTTTATTTAAATACTAAAAAAAAAAAAAAAAAAAAAAAAAAAAAAAAAAAACTTTACAGGTAAAATGTTTTCATTTTATTGTTTTAATATTTGATTAAAAATACTGGTAAGATTAATTATTTTAAATTTGATGAACTCTGTTCATGGAGGCGGAGGATGTTTAGGCGTAAGCCTTAAATAAAGAAACAAATTTATTGATAGTAATGTATTTGACCTTGACAGGTTAATTACTGTCAAATAATAATTCTTGATATTAATGGATTTGACCTTGAGAAAACCCAATTACTGTCAAAATAAAAGTCTTGATTAATATTTATGACTAAAATAATGATTTAAAAATGCTTAATATTGATTTATTATTAAATTAATGTTTATTTCTTGACAAGTTGACAGCTTAATTTAATTTAAATTCATTTAAAGAGATTTATTGATCTTATAATTATTTTATGTCAAAATTAATGTTTTATTTATTGATAAGTTGTCAACTTGAGTACTTTTTAAATCATTATTAGAGATTTATTGAGTTCTTAATTATTTTATGTCAAGTTAATGATATATTTTTAAATTTATGATCATTTTAATTTTATCTCTATGCTTTCTTGTTATATTTCCCCAAAGGGGGTTTTTTAGTCTTGGATCTGCAACCAAGCAGATAAAACATGTAGGTCCTGGCTCTGCAATCAGGCAGAGTACACATGTAAATTGACTCTGTATTCAATTTAAGATTGTGAAATTTCATGGCCTTGTACAAAAGGAATATATTGATTTAGCTCTGTATATTAGACAACATTCTGTATTTGGGCTACTTATTTTAATAATCCAGTGTGGTGATTATATTAAACTAATTAATAAACTATATATATATATCATAATTGCTCTCCCGTTGGATTTTAATGAACATTTGATTTGATACACCCAAAATGCTATGAGCAAAATGTTCTGCCAACTTGGACACCGTTGCCCAACCTACTTGGGAGTCTGGAGCCTAATAGATGATGCGTACTTGTCAAATGAAAATGGTAATTTTGAGGGGAGGGGGGAGAAAAAACAAAAGAGGGGACTCCGCAAATAGACATTTTGCACCGTAATTAATTTTGAGCTGAACTGAAAGGTAAACTTAACTTTGCTAGGGGGATGAGACTCCGCCATTCTACCGTACCAAACCGGGTTAAAAAAAATTAAAATAAAATAAAATAAAATTAACTGGCTCCGTGGGCTTTCCCATTGGAGCTGGTCCGGTAGCTCGTACAGAAAGCACATATATAAAGAGAGGCGGATGTCAAAGAGAAGACATAAATTAATTGAACCCTAATAAAAAGATATTTAAAAAAAAAGAGAAATAATAATTAGAAATAAAAAAGACATAACATTAATTAACAATGCTTTATAAATTGGAAAACTTAGGAAAAAAAACTTTTTTTTTAGGCGTTGGGGGATTTCTAAGCCTTTATATATATATATATATATATATATATTTTTATTACACATCACAGTGAACGGACAAGCAGTGTCGGAGGCGGTTGAAGCTTCTTACTATGTCATAATGCACAACTTGCTGAACCGAATGTGCTTGCAATTCATATGTTGCGGGGCTCCTGTTGCGGGCCATGGTTACAGCTGATGTTGTGCGACTACCGCACACTGCTGGATGACATGATACAAACACAGACATACAACATTTAACCTTTAAAATTTAACATATGACAATTCCTGAAAATAAGACAAGTTAATTAGTTGGGATAGTGCTGTCCACTGGGGTGGTGTGTTTTTAACTTTATTCGTCTTTCATTGTGATATTGTATCTATGTTTTCTGTTAACCATCTTATGACTACTTTGCTTTTGTTTTGTGTGTATTTATTGTTTGCTAGTTGCTTATGCCAGAGTTCTTTATTGTTTGGCGTGACTTTTGCCAGATGGTATGTTTGTGTTAGCGGGCAGGTCGTTAGGTAGTGTTTTGAGGTTCCCAATTCTCCGCATGCACAATATGGCGTGTTTTTGCACTTGAATCTTTTTAAATATTTTGGAAAAGCTCCGTGTCCTGTATAAATCTGACTCAGAAGTTTGCAGCTAACTAATCTATCTGTACTTACTTTTGGGAAGTATTTATGAGTAGTCCTGCCCGTGTCCCCGTAATCCCATTCGAACTGCCACTGTTTTATTATTATCTCTTTTATTGTTCTTTTAAGATTTGATATCGGCCTTTACCAGATCGTATGGTATTTGTTTTATTTTGTTTTCTGTTGCTTGTTTGGCTAATTCGTCGGCATCCTCATTGCATCGGATGCCGACATGAGCTTTAACCCAGCTAATCTTAAATTTGTTGTCTGAGAGTTTAATTATTTCTAGTAAATCATTTACTAATTGTGTTGTGTTGAATGGTTTACTCAGTGCTTGAATTGCTGACATGCAGTCCGAACGGATGCTATAATCCAACCCTGTACTGTTACCCCATTTTGCTGCTTCCAATATAGCCAGCTGTTCGGCTTGAAAGACACTGTTGAACTTCCTTAGAGGTGCTGACCATGTATTAATTTTTTTGCCATTTCTAAAAGCTACATATGCCGAACCCGTAGCGCCTGATTCCAATTTTGAGCCATCTGTGTAGATATTTATGTCTTTTGGGTTATGTCCTAATCTTGGTTCAACTGTGTCTGCTGGGTTTGTGGTCCACGCGTTTATTTTTTTTTTTTTTTCGTAGTCTGTGTGGTTGATTATTGACCCATATAAGTTAACTGATTCCCTCAGTCTTGATACTGTATCATATGTAGCCTCGCATTTTACTTGTAGATGGATTGGAATCAGGCCCGCTAGTACCTGAAGGGCCGCGGTGGGGGCTGTTTTATATGCCTTAACAATCGGCAGCAGGAAGTGTCTTTGGCAAGAGGACAGCACCTCCTTGCTCCTTGTGTTTAGATTGTGACCCCATATTGCGGCAGCATAATTTAGTGTCTTTTCAACTACTGTCCTATACCAAATCTTGATAATTTCTGGTTTAAGCCCCCAGCTCCTCGAGGCCATTTATCCCATCAAGTTAAATGATTTTCTTATTTTAGTTGCTTGTGATTGACAGTGTACTAGCCAATTTAGATTTTTATGTATTATGAGTCCTAGATATTTTATTTGCTCTTTTCCTTCTAGTTCTTTTTCGTTAATTTTTATTCCTTCTATTTTATAAGAGTCCTCTGTTGGAAGGTTCCTAGTGTGTGTTCTGTTTAGGTACAGAAGCTCTGTCTTGTCCCAGTTGAGTGATAGTTTGTTTTCTGTGATCCAGTTGTTAAATTCTTTGATGATCTTATTGGCTAATTTAGTAAGTTTGGTTTTAGTTAGGGCTCTTAATATTATGATGAAGTCGTCCGAAAATGCCTGTATTCTTACATTTTTACCCCATTCTTTTTTTAGCGTTGTGTCTGCTATTATGAGCCATAGGAAGGGTCAGAGGCAGCTTCCTTGTGGACAGCCTCGTGCAACCGTAACGACAGAGTGGTAGTCCCGCCACACACCTATGAGACATTGAGCGAAAAACCATGAGACATGCGACAATTTCACCCTGATAACAAAGAAAAAACCGGTTTGACTGAGTCATGTTTCACGATTTTTGACGCATGTCTCCCTAGTGTGTGGCGGGCCGTAGACGGCCAAAGGTTTCTGGTTCCTCAGGAACCAGAGGGAGAGAATGTAACGCACCTTTCCCTCCGTTATGCTTTTCAGATCCCAGAGGGCGCTGTTTGCCTTTGGTTCCTTGGACGGAACATCTTTCATTCTCCCCCCCCCCCCCCCCCCCCATGGGAGTTGTAAATTAGACCGGCATAAGAAATGTCACGTCGCTGACCGTTAAAATGTTGTACGCCTTAACCAAGCTGTATTATGCCATGCCTATATATGTGCAGCATATATCTTCAAACATCCTTTTGTAATCGTATTATATGTGCCTGGTGATGTTTTCATATAATAAATGTTTGTGATGTCCAGAATCCGCAGAAGTTGCGGGTAGAGTAAATTTTCCTATATTTGCGTTGCTAGTAAAAAGACGGGATGCGCAGCGAAAGGGTTAATACTATGAAATAAATCTTACAAATGTAACCATTTAACTCGTGTATATGCGTTTAAGGGCATTACAAAGATTTTCAAATCTTCTAAAAAAAGAAAAAAAGAAATCTGATCAATTTATTTCATTGTTATTTTAAAGGAAAAATTTGAATAATAAATAAATAAATAAATATTCACCTCTATTCTTTATTCGCATTATTAGAGATTATTTAAAAAAATAAATAAATAATAACGTTTTAAAACGAATGTATTACGTATGACATTGCAAAAGTCATCATTTTACCTTGCTAATAACAGTATCGTTTGCAGATTTTGAAATCAGCCGATTTCTTCAAAACAACGCAAGTGCGCATCTTTGTACAGGTGGCCCTCTCCTCAGGTATTGCATATTAAATTGAAATATCCATAAAGAGTTTGTTTTGTCAGCTGCTATGTATTTTTTTCTGTAAATAGAAGCGATCAGAAAACTCACATCATCGTGACGAATGATTTTTATTTCATTTTCCAAGGATTAACACGTTCGCTGCCTCTTACGTGAGGATGTGATGATAGTTAATGCCGCACTGTAGAAGTGGGTTTTTCCCAGAAGCCGATTTACTTTTTATAACAAAGAATCAGTGAAAGATTTTCCCGCGTCAACGCGAGACTGGCTATTGGACATCACCCCACATCACGCGCTGGCGCGTGAGTGGCCCCTTAACAATGGTGCCATGTCACGCGCTGGCGCGTGATCGGCAGTGAATGTGTTAACTGCATTACGAATAATTTATAATTATACAGGAGAATTTTTTCAAGATAATGAAATGGTAAAAGTCTTAATTTTGGAAATGTACTTATGCAAAAATGTAAAGACACTAAAATGCATAATTTAACTATACCACTGTTGAAGTTATTAAGTCATTTCTGATTGAGTAATCGCGCTTTTCTAAAGCTATTAAAATTCAAGTAATTAAAGCAAGGTTTAATTTAGGATGTGTTGGGATTCGTATACTGAACTAAATTGTTCAGCCTGTCAACAAGATGCTCGATAACTTTTTCAATTTGTATATTTCCCCCTTAGTTGCTAAAACAAATTTGAAATCTGTTCCAAATAGTACTTCAAATTATTAGAACCCCATCCGTCAGAAAAATATTAATGGTTATTAAAAATCCTGAAAGCAATTTACTATAATAGAAGTTGAATGACATGGTTATTTTTAAATAAGTATTTAAAATCATAAATCATCATAAACATCAACTAAATGAACATTAGATAACTACTTAAGCTATAAATTTAAGTTTTCTCATATATTTAACAGTTATGAGATTTAGAGCAAACAAATCAAATAAAATCATTATGCTAAAAGACAAATTCACATTAGCCCTTTATTTACCGACGGTACTTATAAGTACCATTAAAATAACTTATTACAAAATTCTTTTAATAAGTCAGTTAGTTGTAATACTATTTAGAATGAGTTACAGATACATTACTTTATCTTGTTCCAAAAGCATTATTGGTTACACAAAACAAAAATATTTTTAAAAGGATGATTACTTTTGCCTTTGCATCGTTTCAGCTTTCTTGGAGCTGAGGGGATAGGGATTTTTCAATGTGGAAATATTTCTATATTTATATAGTAAGAACATCATATTTGTACATTTTATAATTCTACAAAATACTAAGAAAATAATTAAAAATAAAAGATTTGAGTGGAATTATAAGAATTGCACAAAATCCCTGTAAATTAAAATTTAATTAATCCTTCTAAAATTCTTTGAATATTTATTAAATGATTATGTAAATCTTTTAATTTAGTTTAAACAATTTGCGTAAAATGCTTTAGAATGTAAAATTTTCGTAAATTCATAAGGCGGTAGATAAAGGGTTACGGGGGTCTGGGACATATAACTTTTGAAAACTTCTCCCAAAAAATTATTACATAAAAAAATTCTTTTTCTTTTTCTTTTTCTTTTTTTTCTGCTTAAAATCACGTTTAAACCATGTTTCTATCTTAACTGGAACAGGAAATATTATTTTTTAGTTTTGGTTTGTTTTAAAAATCGAGCTTTCAAGCAATGGTTGCTATGGACACGACTTCTTGTAAAAATGCGTTTTACTTCGTGATGGGTTTTTCGACCATTTCTCTTCTTTAAATTGTTATATGTCAAGAAACATTAAAGATAAATTGTTCGAGCTTAGATTATGTCTGTTTCTATTCGTTTTTTTTTTTTAGTTTTGATTCAGTAGATTATATATAAGGTATTTGTACCCTATATGGACAGGGCTCTCAATATGGACACCCCTAATATTTTTAAAAATAATAATTTTAATCGAGAGATGGCTTAACATTTTCGTGAAAAAAGCAGTTGAAAAGACAATTAAGGCTGGAAAGTGTAAATAAGCGCGCTGTTCGCCATTTAGAGGAAACCTGTTATTTCGAGATGTGCTGATGTTAATTACTTGTAAGCTTAAATTCTTATTAGATATGGTAAAATTACATTAAATGTTGAAAAGTGGAGTATTTTAGAAAGCTAATGAAACATATTTTCGCTTGCTATTGCATATTTTGCTTAAAAATATTTCCCTTATTCATTTGTTATTAGATTTAGTAAAACTACGCCCGGTTCCCAGTATGGACAGCTTATGTCCCATCGACTACAACTGTAAGAAAGAAAAAAATTCAACGTTGCCAAGCAATAAATTGAAAAGGCATCAAAGTGGTAAAATCTTTGTTCGACAAGATGCCATTTGAACAATCCCCCCCCAAAACCTTCCTCCAAAAAACCCTTGCAGAAAAATAAAAAGAAGCCCCCCCCCGCCAGTAGGATATCTCTTGGCGAAATCGTAGGCACCAATGGTATGACTTCCTCAACAAAGGAGAGCTGGTACTGCTTCTTTTGCAGTATTGCTGCTTTTTCAAACATGCGGCCATGCACCACATGTGGCAGATATGTTCATGGTGATTATGTGGGACTTACTGCCCATGGTGAAAAAGTTTCTATTTGTCCATGCCGTGAGGACTGACTAAAAACAGATGTAAATTCTCAGACAGATGCTATAAAACTAAGCAAAACCAACAATATTATTTCATAATATTAGTAACGAAGGGGCTTTGCATGGGTCTTCGAAGGGTAAAAACCGAGAATGATCCTCCCCTTTCGAAAATGCATGTTCTGAAGATATTTACTGTCCTCCTCCACCTCCGAATACTTTAAGATACATTTTTTTTATTTCTTCTCCTCTAAAATTCCTTGGAAAAGTGGTTCTTCCATACACACTGTGTAGAAAGTCAATAAGGAAACACCTGTCCATAATAGGGACAGGTAGTTCCTTATAAGGACACTTGTAAACATTTTTTGTTTTTATCATATAAGTTAAACCAGAATAATTACAAGGTCCCTAATTTTAATAATGATAGTCAATAGTCCAAGGATAGTGGACACACATTTTTGGAGTCCTCTGACTTGTACATGGGGGTGAAAAAAATACATTTTCCTTAAGGTGTCCATATAGGGTACAAGTACTATATATATATATATATATATACATTTTTAAATATGATTTTTTTTAATTACATTTTTTTTAATTTTTACTTTAAATATTTTTAATTTTTACTTGAATTAATATTTTTTTAAATTGCTGAATCAAAATTAAAACTTATATATTTCCGTTTATTTAAATGACAACAAATTGAAATTCTACAAATAATATTTCGAGTTATAACAATTTTAACTTACCCCACTTTTTAAATAAATTTTAAATAATTTTTTTAATTATGGGAAGTTTTATCATCGAATTTTATTTACAAAAATTATGGATAACCATCACAAAAAAATTTTAACATTTTAATTCAATAAATAAAATTATTTTGAAATGTGTCCCACAGTCTTATTACTCTTTTAGCAACGATTTTTATTAATACAGTTAATAATTCATACATTTATTGGTACGGAACCCTCTGAGCGCGTGTAGTACACGTTCTTGAAAATTTATTTAATATTTAATAAATATACTTTCATGTTTAAATTGCTTTTTTTCATTTAAAAAAATCATACACCTTAACCCCCCTTCTTCACTGTAAAAAAAATTCTGTAAGGTTACTAAGAATTTTCTAGGAAAGTGGGATGCCTAGAACATTTCATGTAAACGCAACAGAAGAAAATCATGTACAATTACAAAAGTTGCTTTAGTTAATGTTACTAAATATTGTTTAGTAAGCATACTAACGATTTTTTAGTGAGTTTTCTAAAGAATAGTCTGTAAATTTACTAAATATTATTTAGTAAACATACTAACGATTTTTTTGTGAGTTTCCTAAAGAATAGTCTGTAAATCTTCTAAATATTATTTAGTAAATTTACTATAAATTATTCAGGGAGTTTAGTAAGGAATGTTTCGTAAATTTATCAATGATTATGTTGTATACGCAGTAACGATTTGTTAGGGAATTTTCTAAAGAACGTTTTGTAAACTTACTACTGATTATTTAGTAAATTTACTAATGATTTGTAAGGGAGGTTCTCATATCATTTTATATAAATGTACTAAACATTATTTAGTAAGCTTACTAGCGATATTTTAGAGTGATCACTATATATACAGGGTGTCCGAAAAGTCTGGAAACGGCCGAATAATTCGAGAAATACATATGAGATTGAAAAACGTAAATATACGTATTAAATATTTTTAAATAAGCTACTCTGTGATACCAAATTTGACCTTCGAAACCGACCCCCTGGGGGTCAGAGGGGGTCCAACTTTGAAATCTTAAATTATAACCCCCATTTTTTATTACAGATTCGGATTCTACGGACAAAAATACGTAACTTTTGTATTTGATGTTTATTTCAAATCTTCGTTTATCACGGTGTAATCGAGCATATTAAATCGATACATATTCCCGCTTTTCCAACGGGATTTTCCCTAATCGAAACTGATTGGGCAGAATTTTTGACGTCAAATTCCTCATCTTTTGTAGTAATAGCGTTTCCTGAAAATCACCCGTGGCGATTATTTCAATAGTGCTACACTGTTAAAAATTTGACCCATTTGCTGCAGCGTAACTCCACAGCTATTATAGAATATCTCTTTTGTGACCAATGAGAATGCTCCATAACACAGTAAAGTAATCGTTTTCTATAAAAGCGGTGGAGTGACGATGCAGCAAAAGGGTCAATTTTTTTACAGTGTGCTTTACTGTGTTATGGAACATTCTCATTGGTCATGAAAGAGATATTCTATAAAAGCTGTGGATTGACTCTACAGCAAATGGATCAAATTTTTAACTGTGTAGCACTACCGAAATAATCGGCACGGGTGATTTTCAGGAAACGCTATTATTGCAAAAGACGAGGAATTTGATGTCATAAATTCTCCCCAATTAGTTTCGATTAGGGAAAATCCCGTTGGAAAAGCCGAAATATGTATCGATTTAATATGCTCAATTACACCGTGATAAACGAGGATTCGAAATAAACATCAAATACAAAAGTTACGTATTTTTGTTCGTAGAATCCGAATCTGCAATAAAAAATGGGGGTTATAATTTAAGATTTCAAAGTTGGACCCCCTCTGACTCCCAGGGGGTCGGTTACGAAGGTCAAATTTGGTATCACTGAGTAGCTTATTTAAAAATATTTAACACGTATATTTACGTTTTTCAATCTCATATGTATTTTTCGAGTTATTCGACCGTTTCCAGACTTTTCGGACACCCTGTATATATGGTAAATTTATTGAGAATTATTTAATAAACGAATTTACGAATTTTTAGTGAGTTTTCTACACATTATTTTGTGAGTATTCTAATGATTTTTAGTATTCTTACAAAACATTTTGTAATATATTTATTGAGAATTTGTTGTAGATTTGTAAGGGACTTTATGGCATATTTATTATGGGTTTTTTATGCTTGCACCTTAAACATTTTATGTACTTTATAAAAAAATGTAACTTTAATGAGATATCGTTAGAAAAATTACCAAATTTTTTTTAGTATTGTATTTAAGCCACATTTTGTATTATTGCCAGAAAGTTCTTTGCAACAGTACAAGTGTTAATACAGTAAATTTTTCAATGATTTTTTTGTATTGTATTTAAAATATTTTATTTGCACATACCAACATGTATTTGTAACTGCACAAATTGTTTGCAATGCTATTACTATATTTTTTACAGCAGTATTCTAAAAAGATTTTACGTAATTGTTTTTTATTCTAATACTTAAATTAATCGGTGTTATACTTAAATTATCGGTATTCTTTCAATATGAAGTTGAATTCTTACAGTTTTAAATATCCAGAGTGGAATTTTTCTCATTATCAAAATATTTTGATGTAAAATAAGCAATATGGCCTAACATGTGTTTCAATATTACCACAGCAATTGACATAAATGTTACACATGAGAAAACTCACTGAAGTTTCAATGTAGATATTTAAATAGGTGCAAAATCATTTTTTTATTATATGAGCATTATAACAATATCACTAAATGAGCAGATAAGCTGAAGCCGATCTTACGGTCTTTAATTAAACTAAAAAAAGCAAACAGATAGAGTAATGTAAATAAATTACCATAACTGAATTTTAAAATATACCTAAAAGAAATATGATTTTAGATGAAGCACAGTGCTTAATTTATACATATAAAGTACTGAGCCTCACCTAATCCAATACATGATTAGAAAACCTGTATATTATGAAAAAACATTGTCTTTTTATTCTATGCGAATATGCTTTTAAACTAGAATGCTAGAAATGAAAATATAGTAGTCTTGTATTTAAGATGTTTTGTTCAGTTCTATAGTCGTATGAATTTCATTAACAAGTATCTTCTGTTACATATATTTGAAACACTATACAATAACTAATTCAATGGTTCAAAACAGATAAGAGTTCTGCAAAAAATTTAATGCCTTTATCTGAATGTCACATTTAAGATTTTTTTTTAATCCTTATTCTTATTTCAGGTGGATATGTCGTACAATTCTTACTAATTACTAGAATCTTTATCCCTTTAATTTTTTATTGTCTTTTACCTCGATTTATATCTAACAAATTTCTTTCACCTTCTACGTTGAATACATTATACATTTTTAATACTTTATTTGCTTGAGAGTTTTGTTTCAAATTAAAATATTAAAGAGGAAAAATTTAATTATTGATAGATCACAAATTTAATTTAAGTTTACAGTACTGGCTTAAAGATTCGGAAAAATGAGTCGAATATGTATGAATTTAGTAGAATTCTTCTGTGGTTAATATTGCGCTGGAATTAGAATCTTTAACTAAAATAGTTACATATAGGAGAGATAATATACACACCTTTACATATGTACACAAAAATGCATCTTTGACTTATCAACTGTAATTGTGGGCAGGTCTCGCACTTTTTATGTTTATCAGTATGTTATAATCAGAGTTTACTAAGCAATCTTTCTGAAAGTGAAAAAACTAGAATGGAAACAAAAAGAAATACATATTGATTTGGAAAATATTATGGAGCTGTCGTTTTTTATATAAATGTAATATGCATATCAATACTACCAATAAATGCAATATGATTAAATAACAAAATACAATGAAATATGAATAAATTTTATTAAATATTTATTTAATTCATTACAATAAAAAACATTTATATCTTTTTAATAATGACTCACATTTTGCAAATACTACATAATTAGTATTTATACAAATACCTATGAATTGCATACTTTTTAAAATTTATTTTTGGAGATAATATCATAAAATGAATGTTAAAGATATATTGCAATAAAATAATTGGAAAATTTCAGCGCTGCAGAATGAGGTTCGCAAGATTTTTCTCATTGAAAGATAGTGCTTCTTTTTCCTCTACTTTCGTCATCAAGGAGCTCGCATTGTTTTTAAATTGAACTTCAGTTTCTTCATGCATCTAAAATAATAAGTTAGATGTTAACATAAAAAAGAAAGAAAAATTTAGTAAAATTTATAATAAATATAATATTATAGAAAAGCCAATATTCATATTCGTATTGAATGTTATAAGTATTTAAAAATTAACTAGATGAAGAAAAACCATGCATTTTAAATTCAAGCTGATGATCGGCATTTTGGCAAAGTTAAAGTCACAGACTTATTTACATAATGAACATTTACAAAGCACTAATAGCTCAGTGATTATATGGTAGAATTCGATATTAAGGGAAAGTAGGAAATAGGTTTAATCTCTTCAGTTTAGATCTACAATGAATATAGTAAGTTTTATTCTCATACTAGCGGAGTGTTAGAAATATGTTAGATTTACAGTTTAATGCCACAATAATATCTCAAACGGACTAACTATCAAAAACACTTAATATAAGTGTTGTAAAGCTTAAAATTCTGAGTAAAATGAACACTTACCTTTAATATTTTTGCTGAACATTAATGGCACAATTCTATTTCAAAGTTTAACCACAGTGGTCAAGAGGTTTATCTTAAAATAATTAGGGAAAAACTTGAAATTGTTTTGATCCCTTCTGTTTAGGTCTAGAATTAACGTGCTGACTTTTTACCCACGTATTGGATGAACGTTAGAAAATATGTACATATAGTGAATATGTACATATAGACTTTATTAAATTATTTTAACAATATTCCAAAACAACTAAGTCTATAGAAACCATTGTGAATACAAATTTCTTAGAGTTTGAAATTCACAATTTAAAAAAACATATTTTTGTCTCAATTCTATTTCAAAATTTTATCTTAATCGCTAATCCAAAGCTCTAAACTAGGAGATATCAAATTATCCATCCGCTCTGTCTCCATTTGTTACATACGTGTACATTTTTTAAATTGTTGAGGCCTTCACGATGTTTTTGTAACTATGTAAGGATTTTATTTTGCATATTTTGAGAATTATAATTTAGTATGAGAAAATGGTGCATGAATGATAGATGTTTTACATTTCATTTCTCAACTCACACTTCCAGACATAAATCATTGGTTTAAATGAAAATTTTTTTACTTAAAGACTAATTTTTTTCAATATTCCTAAGGTTTTAAACTTTTATAAATTTCAATGAAAATTCTTGTATACTAGTCGAAAATCATTTAATTAGAGCGATCTTTGTCCTTAACACAAAATATGAAGTTTAAAATTGCGCTATTCGTTGACCTTGAACTTCGCTAGGGAAAAGTCTTATGCACACACATTTGTCGCTCTACCGACACCCCCCTCCTCTCCCATCCTTGCACTTTATTTTCAATTTCCTCAATTCTAATAGACATGCACTGTTGTTCACTCTATATACATTATGTTAAGAGCTACTTCCATTTCATATTGGAAATAATAAACAATATTTGCCATCATTTACTTTGCCAGTCATTTTTGAAATATTCTAAAAATTATGAAAGGATGTACTTTTTAAGTTAATTTATTTGTAGCTCATCCAGCAAAAGAGAGAAACATAGTAGATTCATTTCTATTCTATGTCCGATGGAAATTAAAACAATTTCTGGATTTAACGTAATTAAATCAGACTTCGTCCTTTCTTTCATATACAATTTCTGGTCTATAACCCGCATTTAAGAGGTTAAGCCACAATTCTCAAAATATCCATCCTAAATAATGCATCAATAACTAAAAATTACATTTACATAATAACAATCACGTATAAACTGATAACTTCGTTTGTTCGCGCTGAAAGCGTTTGTTTAGTGATTTAGGCAATACTTGAATCTAATAGTTGAATCCAATTGTTGAATTGGGAAAATTCAACAAAAATGTTAAATATCGGTTATCATTTTATTCATAATTTTAAGTTCTAAAACATTTTCATTAACAATGTTTTTGATAAGTTTATTTTTCTTTAGATATTTTATGGCAATCAATAAAATCGTGTTTTCCAATTATAAAATTTGTACCCATTTTTTAACGCGCACATAGTAAGAGGGGAAAACTTAATACATTCATTCTAGACCTAAACTAAAAGAATTTAAATAATTTCCAGCTTTCCATTAACTAATTCCGATTTCGGCTTTTCCCCCCTCCTCCACCACTGGACTATAAAGAATTTTAAAGACTTTCTGTGTGTTCTTAAAATTTCGCAAGGAGTGCGGATGAACGGGGAAATGATATTTTTTTCGGGGGGGGGGGAAGAAATGTCTGAATTCATAATTTATTATAACAATAAAATAACGCATAGAACACATATTATATTTGATGTTATTTTAATTTAAGCAGTTTTAAAGAGTTTTTAAATAATGAGTACTGTTACTGTGTGAAGAAATTTTGGGAACAAAATTTTAAGGGTGAAATTCATATGAAGTTTTAATGAAATGAATGTGATTTAACGAATGGTTAATGGAATTTATTCGCAAAAAAAAAAAGAAAAGAAAAGAAAAAGAATAATATTTTTTTAATTAAATTATTATTTACTTAAAGTTTTAAACACTTTAAATTTTGGTACTGCGGAAAAGGGGGCAAAAAAGAGAAATGAAATTCAGAAAAAGAGCAGGTAAATTTGATTTATTGTATAAAACATTAGAAATTTTGTACTTGTAATAAACACAGATTTAACGAATAATTAGGAAGATTAGCTTGCTAATAATCAAATATTATATAATAAAATTTAAATCATATAGACTAAAAATTTACTTACTAGCTAGAAATATTTTTATCAATACTAGATTCAAGATGGATGCATTACTCAGCTCTGTGGCTGCATGAATAGTCCTTACGTCACCACTGAAGCCCTTTCTGATTGGCTGACAGCTGAAACTAAGATATTTCATGTATTAGTTCTATTCGAGTGGTAAAAATAATACCAGGCTACATATAAAATTTTAGTAAACTTGCGGTTTTCTGAAGCTTTACAAAAACTAGTTTCGTAGGTTTCCAGATTTTTTTTTACAGTGTACTGTGAATTAATATAAAGAAAAAAAACTTTTTAACACATCTTTAAAAACTTAAATTCACTGATCATTTGTTAAAATAACGCAAAATTGTGATTGAAAAAATATGACGGATCGGCGCGAAGGGAGGGGGGAGGGGGCGTGAAACAATTTACATTCGCCCCGGGTGTCACCCATCCTAGCTACGCCACTGCTACACTGTAAAAAAAAATCTGCAAAGGTACTAAACCTTTTCTAGGAAACTGGGATTCCAAGAACTTTTCCTGTAAAGGTAATAGCAAAAATTCAAGTTTCAGAATCGATTACATGAATTTTTCCTGTTATCGTTACATGAAAAGTTCTTGGAATCCCAGTTTCCTAGAAAATGTTTAGTACCTTCACAAATTTTTTTTTACAGTGTAGGGCCGACAACCTCCAAGCTAATTTTCAAACGACCGACGAGATATTTCGCTCTGATAACCTCATTGGTAGTAACATCTGGTCTGTCATGTAAACAGATCAACAGAATAAACCACAGGTAAAGTAACTCTATGTAAACGATGAGTAACAGATAAAATATTATTTTAACGCTATCAAACTGATTGGCAAAGTTATCACATGAATTGAATATTCAATTCGCATGATAACTGTGTACGGTTAACCATCTTTCATATTCCATATCTCATTAAAATATCCAAGCGGAATTTGTTTTTATGGATGCTTTTCCCTGACTCTATACATAAAGGCTACGAAGAAATTAACTCATTATATTGAATGATTTTCATTTTATTTTTAAAAGGATCACTAAAGACAAATATTTTATTATAATAGTGGCGAATTCTTTCAAGGAAATGCGATGATACAAGTCTTGGTTTTGGAAATGAGTAAACATAGGGGAATAAAATACACTATTTAAATGTATCACTATAGAATATGTTAAGTGATTTCTAACAAAGGGAATCGTGATTTTAGAAATTATTATGACTCAAATAATTAAAAAAAAAAGGTTTAGTTTCAGATGTGATTTCTCTTCTGAAATCTGTTCTTCAAAATGACACTTATTGTATATGAAATATAGATATTTAACCCTTTCGGGTCCGAATTTTATTTCAATATTTAAAACATTCCACTTTTATGTTAATAACATTAACACTAGCTTTCCAAATAGATTAATTAGAGTTTAAATAATACCTCACTGTCTGAAAGATAACGATAGTTGCTGTTTTCCATTCTATCCAATTCATATTTATATGAAAATAGACTAAGGAAGAATTTTTGATGATGTTTAGAAAATATTGTGTTAGAATAAGATTTAACTTATATTACAACTTTCAAATACTTTTTTAGCTTTATTATATATGATTCTTTCAGGAAAGTAATTTTTATTTTAAATTTAAAGAATGAAATATATGTTTAAAATAAAAGAAAAGCAAACGGCGAAAAGATAATTGAGCAAATAATAATAATCATCATTATTAATAAATGCTTAAACATAAATGAAGTCCTATAGTAAATATATAGACATATATTAACATTATTACATATAAATACCAGCAAAAGTATTTCTTAAGACAAAGTAATAATCCAATTAAAAGACATGTACTATTAATAGTACACCACACCCGAAAGGGTTAATAAGATTAAATGTTACAGATGAAACATTTTTTTTTTTTTTTTTTTTTTTTACTGTCCCAAGTAGTTTATACATTTATTCATCTATAAAGGTTATGTATAAGTACCCTTGAACACTGTTTTAATTTTAGATTTCATTTATGAAAGTATGTGACATGAACTTTATCAACACTCTTATCTGTAAGATACATTCAACAATTTTACGTTTATCATTAAATTTATGGAAGTTGAAAGTAAGGTAAACATAAGATTACTTGACAGAATACTTAATAAACTGAAAGTTAAAAGAATAATAATACGAGGGCTGCTATTTATATTTTTGGCCTTGGCAACAAGGAATGTTTTTCGGCTACCGCTGACGATTTCAATTGAAAATTTGATATTTTTAATCATAAATTCTCCTGAACGATTAGCCATTTTAGTTTGATATGTGTTATTTGTAGTAAATTGAAAAACTCATCTTGTGCAAAAAATGAAATTGACCCTTGAACATTTTCGTGCGATGATTTTTCATAACTTTTGACGTGGATTGTCAAGATAAGAATACTTCGATGAACTTAATTTTTTATACAACGATAAAGCACCGTCCTAAAGCACTATAAAAAACTGGTATACGCATTCATTCGTGTTCGCTCAAGGACGCATTCCGTGAAGGTCTAAGAAAATATCGATATTGTGCCCGAACTAATACAGCAAGATCGTAATGTGACATACCGTGAGATTGAAAAATCTTTGGACATTAGTATGACAGGCATCAATAAGATATTGCTTGAACATTGAGTAGTAAAAAATATTTATTCGCCTTGGAGCCCGCATAATCCAGGAAACGCTCAAAAGAAAGCTTATGTCGATTGGGGCAAGGAAATGTTAAACAAATGCGTTCAAGGTTCACCAAAAGTTGTATATAACATCTACAAAGGTGACGAATTATGAATTTATGCATATCAGCCGGAAACAAAACAGCAATCGACTGTATGGGTCTTCCAAGATGAGGCAAATTCAAATGAAGATAATATTTCAAACGAGCCGAGACAAGAGAATAAAGAAATTTTTTGCTAATGGGTTTAAGCAGACTGATAAAAAAATTAAGTAGGTTGATTGGCCAAATGTAACAAATTTCAAAGAATCAAACTGCATCGATAACAATAGAAACCATTTTTAATCGACATGTTTGAGATAAAAATAAGTACAAATGTGTAGCATGTGTTAATGCAAATTTCACAACATCAATACAGAACATCTCATAAACAGGACTGCACAAAAGAATTCATGCACTATTCTCCATATTAGCCTAAATTGTTGGAGGGGAATTTTGAACTAATGTATATGTATTTTTTAACTGAATTAAATTTTGACATGCATGTGATATTTTTTAAGTGAGGACCTAGAAGCATAATCACCGGTTTCCCCCCTTTTTAAGCACAGGGTCATGGCCAGCGAGGGGAAAAAATAAATGTAGACGCTTCATTGAACTACACATTGGCTGTTCCAAAAAAGTTTATTAGAATGCAGGCATATGAAGCATTAGAATGCTCTCTCGCAAGCCGTCTTGGACAGAATCCTCGAAAAGAAGAAAAAAAATTAATATTCCATCATAAAAACATTATTCCGCAATTCGTTTTAACCAAATCATCGGAAGTAAAAGGAAAGAATATCCTTCATCATCTTTTAGCTTCCTTCTTAAATCTAAAACCAAAAACTTCCAGAAGATCCTACATTCTCTAACCATGATTTATCCATGTAAACAGAATTTCATCTTCAACGTTGAGATTAAACATTTCATTCAGACGATAATTTTTATTTTAAAAGATTATTATTTAACTAATTTATAAACGAACTCAGAATTCGAATATCTTGCTGACGATATTTTAAAACAAAAAGAAATGAAATGAATTTATTAATACGAAAAAAATATCAAATGCGGAGGAAAAATAAAAATAAATAAAAGAATGATGTTTTTGAAAGGTATGGTTTCGGAATAAATTTAATAAGACTTTCTTAAAAAGAGTTGATAAAAACAGGAAAAAAATGAGTTTATTGAGAATTTTAAGAGATAAAGTTTATAAGAATATTTTTAATTTAGGACCATTTTTTTAATTTACGCATATTGGAATAAATGTTTTTTAACGCGAATTAAGAATTTATATCGTTTCTATAAAGATTAATAGATTGTATCTAGTAACAGGATTTTAATTTAATAAGTTGAAATAAGTACGGAATATTGTTAAAAGGAAATAAATATAATATAAGGTTAATTTTGGCAAAAAATAAAATAAAATAAATTTGGAATATGCATACAGTTAATAGATAAATCTATGTATCATATACATTGCTGGTCAAAATATTCAGGAAATTTTTGCATAACCCTGTCAAAATTAATGTAGCAAAAGAGTTTAAATTGCAGATTATGATTACATGACTTATTGTAATAAACTTTGTTCATTTTTATGCGATATCATGTATACTCGTAGAGAAATTAAGATTTTTATATAAACAGTCCCAAATTTTTTCAAGTTTTTTGCTTGTAATTTGCAGCGTTCTTAGTATAAAATAATCTTATTTTCAAAAAATATGACAAATAATATTGTATATAATACCCTGTAATCAGAATTAAAAAATAATAAAAATTGTAGGGAAAATGAGCAGGTTTATTAAATAATGTTTCTCTGCGCATGCGTCACCCCAATTAAAATATAATTTGTATATTGTGTTAGCTAAATGTATAGAGATATTTTTGTAAAAATCTCACAAACATAGCATGAAAATTCTGAAAATAATCGTTGATAGAATAAGCTCTAAATTTATTCCCAAAATGAAGTTGTGATATCGGCCGGCTCCGTGATGTCGACGCCAATAAGTCTGCGATGACGTTCCATGCCTAGCGCCATAAAGTCTGTGAAAATTGTCCGCTCCGTGATTTTTCATTTTGAAAGAGACTTTTTGAAAGTAACTTTTCTGTTTGAAATGGAACTGAAACGAAGGGATTCAGTTGTTGCCTGGTGCGCAGCAAAGAAAGAACGTTTTTTTCGGCGGGCTCGGGTGTGAGCCGTGTATGGTTCTGGTTTTAAAGAACATCGGAAAAGGGTGTTCGAAAGCTCATGCCCGGAAGGGGCAGTATATTTTCAAGTGCATTTTCCTAATGGATATACCTGTACATAATTGTAAATAGCGCAGTGTGGTTATGTATATAGTTTTCATCGTGTATTCTGTGTGTTGGTTTTATTAAATTGAATTGTGAAATTGTACAGAGAGTCGGAGTATATTTAGTTACGACGTCACAGCTAGTAATATATAAAATTATTGGTGGCTTGCTGTGGGATACAGGAACTGAAATAAAAAGTTCCGCGAACTCATCATCTCTCCTGTATTATTTTGGATGTGGACTGAAAACTCATCATCTCTCCTGTATTATTTTGAATGTGGACTGAAAACTCATCGTCTCTCCTGTATTATTTTGAATGTGGACTGAAAAGCTGTGTCGGTCATTGAAATCAGCATTCGAAGATTGTGAATTTCAGCTCGGAATATTAAAGAATCGAAAGGTGAGTCCCTATTGTTTCTCTTGCGCGCTGAATTTTGGGGAGGTCTCAATGCCATACGCTTAAATGTTAGAAAATTAAAATAGTGTGTTTCGTTTTGTTTTCGTTTTTTTTAAGGTTATTGCACAAGAGTATTTTCGTGATTTATTATTATTATTATTCTTTGCTAATTGCTGTTTTGTTTTAAAAGTAAAACAAAATAAGAAGTGTAAAGGTAGAATATATTAAGTATTTTAAATATATTTTTATTTTTTGCATAAAGAGTAAAGTAATTTTCATTGCACAAGTAGTACGGTAATGAACTTAATTGTTTAAGTTACAGTGTTAAGTTTATTAAATTAGAAACTTGAATTTACTGAAATTACTATCGACTTTTTCGTAGTGCATTAAAGCAATGTGATTTAATAAAGTAAAGGAATGTACTGAGTCTTTATTATTTTATTGTGCATTTTTTATGAATACTTTAGTTACGGTTTTAATTATTTACTGTGATTAGAGAAAAGTGTTACTCAGTTGAAAAAAAAATCTTGTTTTTCTTTGGTCTTTTAATGCTATTGTGCTCAGGAAAGTTATAGAAATATTTTGTAATTGTATTTACTTTTTTGTAGTGAGATATTTTTCTGAGTTTGATTATGGCTTCATTCTTGAATAGGCAAAATAAAGATGTATTGCTTTTGCTCGCAGCAGAATTTGATACCGAAATATCTGCTGACATTAAAAAAGTGCCTTTAATTCAGGCAATTTTGAAAGCTTCTGATTATGATGAACAAATTGCAAAAGATATGTTAGAAGGGATTTTAGAAGAAAGGGAAAAATTAGCAGAACAGGAAAAATTAAATAAATTAGCGGAACAGGAAAGGTTAGAAAGAGAGAAAGATAGACAATTGGAATTAGAGAAGCTGCGATTACAATGCAGTGCAGATAGTAACTCCTTAGTTTCCCCTGATTCTGTAACGGCTGAAAATAAGGATAAAAGAATGAGTTTAAAGGATTTAGTTCCAAAATTTGACCCTAAATTAATTGATATTACCTTGTTTTTTATGATTTTTGAGAGTCAGGCGTCAAAAGAAAATTTAGGAGAATTAAATTACGTTTCCCAACTTATGCCTTTGTTACCTGTAGAGGTAGCTAAAATTATTGTAAAAGAACCATTAGAAAAAAGGGATGATTACCAGCATATCAAGAATGTTTTGTTAAAGAGATTCAGATTAGGAGCAGGGGCCCTGAAAACAAAATTTGAGACTCATCAAAGGAAGGCAGGTGCGTTATGGACTGAGCTTGTTTATGAATTAAGAGGGTATTTAGAATACTGGTTAGAAACTGTTGAAGTAAATGATTTTGAATCACTCAAAGAACTAATGCTCACAGAGTAGGTTAAGCGTAGAGTTCCTTTTGCGATTAAAGATAAATTCCTCGATGAGTGGGATGAGATTAAGACAGCGTCAAATTTAGCAGAAAAATGCGATAAATTTGAAAGTGTGAGAGGGAATGTTAGGAAGTTTGATAACAAAACGTGGAATAATAAACCATATTTTAGGGATAGGAATGGGCAAGATAATGCTAGAAGTAAAGGGGATCAGGTAGTTAAATCAGGTGGGGTTGATAAAAGAGATAATGTGCGTATGGATTTTGGAAATAAAGATAAATTTGATAGAAAAAAGCCAATTATTTGTTTTCAATGTAATCGTTCAGGGCACATTAGGCCAGATTGTCCGGATTTAAAACGCAAAAGTTCTGGAGATTTAGTCAGTCACGTGGACATAGGTGTACGTTTAGGACAGTGTTTTACACCTTATTTGAAAAAAGCAGAAATTAATGGGATAGAACGAAATTATTTAAGGGATACAGGGGCTGTAATTGATCTTTGTGACCGTAATTGGATAGATAACGATGATTTAATTGGGGAAGTAACGTGGATAAAGCAGCCCTTGGATAATGCGTGTAAATGTTTGCCCTTGGCGAGAGTTACAATTAAAGGGGATTTTGGAATGGTGATTACTAAGGCAGCTGTGATACAGACAGAATTAGAGCAAGGTTATTATTTGCTGGGAAACAAGACAGCTGAACTTATTGAGGAATCAAATGGTAATCCTGTGTTGGTAAATGCTGTAATGACGCGCAGTCAGAAGCGAGAACGTGAAAGGGAGATATCCGTGGTTGAAGTTGAGAATGGATTGGATTTGGAGGATGGAGATAAAGATGAGGTGGAGTTTAAAGAAGAGGAGGAAAGGATGGTTATACCTGAAAAGTTAGAGACGGAGACAGGTTTGGTTAATGTATCAGCGGAGAAATTTAAAGAAGAGCAGAAAAATTGCCCTTCACTTAAGCAGTTGTGGGAGAAAGCTAAAAACTCTAATGATAAAGAATTTTGTTTTAGGGAAGATAAGCTTGTACGGGTATCGCAATCAAGGATAGGTGAGGAGAAAGTACAGTTATGTGTACCGGAAATTTATCGAAGAGAAATTTTAGCATTGTGTCATGAGCGGGTATCAGGACATTTAGGTACGACAAAGACAAAGGATAGAGTCCTTAGGTATTACTTTTGGCCAAATTGTTATCAAGATATTGAAAATTACGTAAAAACGTGTGATCCATGCCAGAAGGTAGGTAGTAATAAAGATAAGCGTAAGGCCCCTTTAAAACTGGTACCAATAATTTCCGAATGTTTTTCTAAGATAAATCTGGATGCGGTAGGTCCCTTACAAACTAGTAATAGAAATAACAAATACGTAATTACATCCATTTGCCTTGCTTCTAAGTATCCGGATGCCATACCGGTGGTAGATATCACTTCCACTTCCGTTATTGATGCTATGTTGCAGATTTTTGCTAAAACGGGCTTTCCCAGAGAGGTACAATCTGACTTAGAAAGGTCTTTAACGAGTGAGTTAACAACCGAATTCTTTCAAAAATTTGGCATAAAAGTGTCCTATAGCTCAGTCTGCCATCCGGAGTCCAGTTGTGTGGAAAGATTACATTCTACATTAAAGAAAGCCATTAAAGCCTTATGTCTCGAATCGGGTCGTGATTGGGAAGAAGTTTTGCCTATGGCACTGTTCGCTTTAAGAACAGTAACGCATGAAAGCACGGGGTTTAGTCCCGCTGAACTCGTTCACGGGAAGAATTTGCGTATGCCACACACTTTGGTGTATGAAAATTGGATGGGTGACGAGAGTACGGACCAAAATGTGGTAGATTATATTTTGAACCTGACAAATAGGTTGAAAAGATGTCAGGAGTTGGCAGTCAAGCGCATTGAGGAATGCCAGGACAAGCGAAAGTTATGGTATGACCGGAATGCAGTGATAAGAAAGTTCAAGGTTGGGGACCAGGTGTTAGTTTTGGCAACCTCTAAATCTCATAAGATGGCTGTAAATTGGATCGGCCAGGTACGGTCACGGGAATAATTTCAGAAACGAATTACACCGTTGACTTACCAGAGAAGCGAAATAAGGCGACAATCTATCACGTTAATTTATTGAAACCTTATTATAAACGGCCGGAATTTGTTAATCTGGTAATTGATATCGATTCGGAAGAGGTGGAAGAAGATGCCGAAATACCGTACCCCATGCCAAACCCCACACAAATTGATTTTTGGGAAATCGTGGACAACAGTGGGCTAGAGAAAAGGGCGACAGAAATTCAAATTAATAATTTTAAGGAAGTCATAGAGCGAAATAAGAAAGTGTTTTCTTCAGACCCAGGACGTACTCATTTAGTGGAGATGGATATAGAATTAGTTGATGAAACGCCGGTGAGAGCCAAATCTTATAGAATGTCGCCAAGGCAGACAGAAATTTTGAGAGAGGAAATAAGAAGATTATTAGACTTAGGAGTAGTTGAAGTAGGGCAGTCCGATTTTACGTCCCCCATGATTTTGGTAGAGGTTCCGGGAAAAGATCCTCGTCTTTCTGTGGACTATAGGATACTAAATTCCAAGACTCGAACGGAATTTTTTCCACACCCGAATATAGAGGAGGTAGTAGAAAAGGTGAGTTCTGCGACCTTTATTACGGTGATGGATTTAACCAAAGGTTATTTCCAAATACCACTGACCAAAAGGTCCCAAAGGTACGCTGCATTTGTGACACCTTTTGGGGTATTTTTGCCTAAGGTCATGATGTTTGGTCTCCTGAACGCTCCTTTCTACTTCTGTAAATTAATTTCTATGGTTCTGGGAGGTCTGGAATCATTTGCCTTGCCGTACATTGATGATATTGCGGTGTTTTCACTTACTTGGGAAAGTCACATGAAGGATATAGCCGAGGTCCTAAAGCGCTTATTAGAGGCCGGTTTAACAGTGAAACCCACAAAATGCAGATTTGCACAAGACAGTGTGAAGTTTTTAGGTCATGAGGTAGGTTCGGGAAAGAGGTCCCCCAGTGACGTAAAAATTAAAGCAATTTTAGATTTTCCAACACCCTCAACTAAAACACGAGTAAGGTCATTTCTGGGAATGACGGGCTACTATTCTCGTTATATAAAAGATTATGCAAAAATCGCGGTTCCCCTGACTAATATCTTGAAAGGGAAAGTAAAAAAAGAAAAGATAGAGTGGAATGAGGATTGTGAAAAGGCATTTCAGGAATTAAAAAGGAGGTTGACCCAGAGTCCTGTTTTATATGCCCCCGATTATAGCTAAGAGTTTAATGTGCAGACCGACGCAAGTTTATATGGTGCTGGTATAGTTTTGTCACAGATTCGAGATGGGGAAGAGCATCCCATTTTATATTTAAGTAAGAAATTTTCTAAAGCAGAGCAGAACTACAGCACTATTGAACGCGAATTAGCAGCGATTGTATATGGTCTTAAAAAGCTGAATCATTATCTGGATGGGCAGCGGTTTGTTATACAAACAGACCACAATCCTTTGACCTATCTTAAAACAATGATGGGGAAAAATGCTAGATTGACTAGGTGGACATTATATTTACAGCCATACAATTTTGAGATTAAGCACAAACCGGGAAGGCTTCACGGGAATGCCGATGGACTGAGTAGAACAGAGTAATAGTGTGTGTAAATATTAAAATCCAATCATTGAATTCACTCATTTATATTTATTTTACATATATTGAATTTTATTTAATTGTATTAATTTTGTGTATTATTTAGTATAGAACTTTATGTTGCATATTCGAGAATAGTACTGTGCCATTCTTTCGGCTCAGATGGATATCTCAGATGAGTAGCTCATTGTGTTTAGTGAATTTTAATCTTAAGTTTTTTTAATTATTAATATGCATTTATTATAATAGTGTTCTGGTATTGTGACCTCTCAGGTTTGGCGTGTCGGGAGTGACGAAGGGCTCAATGCCGTCTTCCCAATCTTCAATTTTCATAGGTGTATGCACCCTATGAAAATCTCTTTAGGGGGAAGGAGCTGTGATATCGGCCGGTTCCGTGATGTCGACGCCAATAAGTCTGCGATGACGTTCCATGCCTAGCGCCATAAAGTCTGTGAAAATTGTCCGCTCCGTGATTTTTCATTTTGAAAGAGACTTTTTGAAAGTAACTTTTCTGTTTGAAATGGAACTGAAACGAAGGGATTCAGTTGTTGCCTGGTGCGCAGCAAAGAAAGAACGTTTTTTTCGGCGGGCTCGGGTGTAAGCCGTGTATGGTTCAGGTTTTAAAGAACATCGGAAAAGGGTGTTCGAAAGCTCATGCCCGGAAGGGGCAGTATATTTTCAAGTGCATTTTCCTAATGGATATACCTGTACATAATTGTAAATAGCGCAGTGTGGTTATGTCTATAGTTTTCATCGTGTATTCTGTGTGTTGGTTTTATTAAATTGAATTGTGAAATTGTACAGAGAGTCGGAGTATATTTAGTTACGACGTCACAAAGTTAAAGATGAGGAGATGAGCGATATCCATAGATTAGTGTCACTATAGTATACACAATATTACACGGATATACAACCCTTCATCTTTTTGCTTTATTTTGGGAATAACGGATTGTCTTAATTGTATTTATGTCTGTCTTAATATATAGGTACCTTTAATAATGAATCAAATTTTGAAATGCATGTAGTTAATAGATGCAAATCTATTAGTCCAAGAGCCGACAGCACAAAACCCTCAGTCATCGAGCAAAAGAATTTTTTTTTAATTCTATTGAAGAGTAGTAATATAGGAATCTAATGATCCATGTTTGCCGGAAGTGAAGTGGTGCATAAGCCAAAAATTGTTGCCATTAGTGGTTGACTCGTAACTTTTAGCATTGTGTTTTCTGCACCCAGTTTTCCAAGTTTTCGTACTTTCTTTGTACGGCAAGCGCAATGTTAAACCTACGCGTTAACCACTAGTGATATTAATTTTTGGCTTATGCACCACTTCACTTCCGACAGATGTGGATCATTAGATTCCCCTATTACTACTCTTCCATAAAATAAAATATTTTTTCTTGTGCTCGATGACATAGGGTTTTGTGCGGTCGGCTCTTGGACTATATGTATCATATACATTGCTGCTCAAGGAATTCGGAAATATTTTCGCTGTAATTGGGTTTTTAATCGTGTCATGCGCTCCAATATGGTTGAATGAGGCATAATATTATAACTTATTAAATGGTGCAATTTTGTTACATTATTCTAAGTATGTTGGAAAGTGATTCATAATCTATGCTTGACGGATGATTTTTTTCTTTCCTATTATTACTTATTTTATTTTATATAATTAAATGCATATGTAGCAAACCTGTATGTTTTCAAAGGTATGTTTGCAAAATTAACACCTATGACAATTCCTTTCCTTGAAATAATTCTCATTTTCGTAATGAAACACCTGCGATTTAGTGACAACCAGAAACAAAAATGAAAATGAAATTTGCCATGATGAGTTTCATTTCCTGGTAGTTTCTATTTCCAGGAAAAACACGTTGTAGCTGACAAAACAAATTTTGATATGGATATTTCTATCAGACATGCAAAGCCCAAAGAGATTAACAACACAAAATTGTCCAAATTAAGTTGTCTTGGGGGGGGGGGATATTCTATTGTTTTGTAAATTAAAACAAGACGGAAATTGCACGTCGAGCGTAACAAATGAGGTGCATTCGTACTGTAATAAAGTTTTAAAAATACAGTAAAACCTCTAAATAACGGACACCTCGGGAACACAGAAATTGTCCGCTATACGGAAAATCTCAGATATTCAAAAACCGCTAAGAAATGCTTAACATTTCATTAATTGAATTTTACATGTCCTAAAACCTCTGTTCAGTGGCGTAGCTAGCGGGGGGCGGAGGGGGCGGTCCGCCCCGGGTGTCACCCCTTAGAGGGTGACACCCAATCTTTATTTGCATATATATATATATCTCTAATATATAAAATTCTCGTGTCACAGTGTTAGTTGCCATACTCCTCCGAAACGGCTTAACGGATTTTGATGAAATTTTATATATATACTCAGTAGGTCTGAGAATAGGTTGTTATCTATTTTTTATACACCTAAGTGATAAGGGTGGTTCACAATCATCGTGAAGGCGAACTGTAAACAAACGACAGCGCCTCCGATTTTCATGCTATGACGTCATAAGAATTATTTTCCATGTCCATTGATTGTTGGAGTGTTTTGCGAATTATTATCGTCGTGTTTTGATATTTTTTACCGTTCATGCGAATGAATCGCTTGCATTTCTTTTCTTTATGAAGTCGGATATTAAGTTGTCACTTTAATTTCGATTGAAGTTATCGTAGAATATATGTTTATTAGAATGTAAATTAAAAGAAACAACTTTTGATGTTTAAATAAAATATTTGGCACAGATGTCATGTATGTACCGGATTTGGCGCGATGTTTTTTATGACAATTTGACGATAAATAAATTTTTTAACATCAGTTACAAACATAGTTTTAAATTATTTTCTATTATTTAAAAAGAAATAATAAGTAAACGATAATTTATACAATAACTATGTAGAACAAAATAATTTAAGTCATTATAAAACATAAAATTTCAAAAATCCTTAATAAATAAATAACAATAGCCTGATTAAATGAATATTTGACACAGATGTCGTATATGCACCGTGTTTGGCGCGAGGTTTTTTATAACAATTTGCCAAAAACATCATTTTTGAATACCAGCTACACACATATTTTTAAATCTACAGAATTAAAATCCGACCGTATATATGTATGTGACGCTCTCTCCTCCGACCCCGGAAATGGAAAAATGTCGCGTTTGATTTGAATTGAAGGGAAAAAATCCCGAGTTGCCCATTTGTATGTCTTTCCGTTAGTCCGTCTGCCGATCCGTAGATCCGTCCGTCTGTTCGTATATAACAACTCAAAAACTACCCAACCGAATCGTTTGAAATTTAAAATACATAATTATTCGATAATTTTGTCCAGTCATTTCAATTTTTATGAAAATTGGATGTATAGTTCAATTACACGGACAATCAAAAGTATTCCATTACATTACGGTCAATGGGGAAAAAGTTTCAAGTGATTTTAATGGTCTTACACTCTTTCGAACATAATAAAGTTGATATGCATCTATAAAGTACATACTATAATATACATTCTGTACAACCTGTGTGCAAATAAAACTTTTTTATTGATTTACAGGGCCACACAAAAGTATTCCATTGCATAATTATATATTGAGACATTGTTTGGTACGCGTTTTAATAGTATTAAACTATTTAATATTTTATAAAATTGATATACGTTGCACAGAATTACACCAAGTTATAGTTATCGCTCAGTCTGTACGTCCATCCGTCTGTCTGTCCACATATAATAGAGCAAAAACTATCCAACTAAATCGTTTGAGATTTAAAATATATAATTGTTGCATACTTTTGTCAAGTCAATTAAAAATTTATGAAAATCGGATGTATAGTTTAACAATAGGGACAATCAAAAGTATTACATCCGTATTATGGTCAATAGGGAAAAATAGTTTCAAGTAAATTTAATGATGGTACACTCTCAAATATAATAGAAATGATATTTCGTGTTTTCCAAGTTTTCTTTAGATAAACCGACCAGCGTAGCGGGCGAAGGCCGCTAGTATATATATAAGAGTCTTAAGGTCCACGCACATAGCACTAACTTCTTGCGCTATCTTTGATCTTTCGTGTTGGCACTTTGATGTAGAAAGTGCTTTTTCAGTGAACTTTTTTGAACTTCAAGGGAGAAATCCAACTTGAAATCAGTTGACAGCTTTACGACTGAAGAGGGGGGCGAGATAAACTTTCCCTTCCTTTGTCAATTCGGTAGGGTCAGTCCCTCAAAAATCATTTAAAGAGATTTTACCCTTGTTTCGTTCGGAAACAAAGATTGATTGATTGCTCTTTTAGTGTAATAAAAACTAGTGCTGTTCGCTCCCAGCCTAAAATTTTACACAGAAAAAAAAATTCTACATTTAGGCAACGCATTGACTTATGAGAAATATGGGATGAGTTATGTGTCACCCCTGTGGTTTCTAAGAGTAAAGTTTGGTCATTTCCTGCGTTCATTCCCTTCCATTGCACATTTTTTTTCTTTTTGTTAAGCGATTGCAACCACATACAACATAATCTATATTAAAAAAAATATAGTCTATACTTTAGTCTGTATCTGCACCCTTGAATTCCAAGAAAGCATAAACTTCAGGTTGTAAATTATACAGCTTCTCAAAAGTATATGTACAGCTGATTTTTTGAAATAACAGTTCAAAAATGAAACAATAAACGCGGAAAAAAATTAATAAGCATACAGAATCATAACATAAGTTTATTACAATAAAGAAATCTTTATATATATAAATCTTCTGTGGGTGTGTTTGTCACCGAACTCCTCCTAAACAACTTGACCGATTTTAATGAAATTTTGTGTGTGTGTTCCAGTGGATTCGAGAATGGTTAGATTCACATTGCATCGAAATTGATTCAGCACCTTTTCAGTAATTAAACAAAAACTAATAGTTAGTGATTTTTCGCTAATTAAAAATGTTGAATAAGTTCACTGAGTAGAGTACGGACGGAATGGTCGAGCGGTCAAAGGCCCCAGATTTAACCTCTGGTTCTTAAAGAAAGAGATCGTGTGTTCGAACCCCACTCCTGACATTCGTGTACGGTTTGAATAATTTTTCCTGTATTATAATTTCAATTAACCGACTTCAGAAAATCGTTAACTTTTAACTAAAAAGAGAAAAATAAACTTTTCTATCAAAAATTGCACCGAGTTCAAAAACTACTGCAAAGTGAAAAATAATTTCCTTATATAATTGTAATAAGAAATTAAATTAAGAGCGTAGTATTTATCGTGCATATTATTATATTTATGTACATTTATTTGATTTTTTGGAGTCAGTGCCAGCCAAAATGATTTCAAAATTAAAATTAAGTATCCAATGCAAATCTTTATATATATAAATCTCCTATGCGTATGTTTGTCACTAAACTCCTCCTAAAAGATTGGGTCGATTTTAATGAAATTTTGTGTGTGTGTTCGTTCCAGTGGATTCGAGAATGGTTTAGATTCACATTTTATCGAAATTGATTCAGTACATTTTTAGTAATTAGGCAAAAACTAATAGTGATTTTTCGCTAATTAAAAGGGTGGTTTTCAAATGTATTGCCGTATTAGATGAAACAAAATTTGAAAAAATAATTTGGTTTAAATATGAATATTTACTCAGGTATGAGTTGCTTATAGTTTACAGCATTCTAAGCAGTTGATTATTAGCGAGTTTTTTTTATTTATATTTCAGAAATTTCAAGAAATGTCTCGGCCAGTCACTATTTTTCTCATCAGTGTGACCTCTGTAAAACGTTCTGTAATTTTTTTGTATCTTCAATAATTCATTAAAAAAATTGCTTAAGGTTATCTTACATACCTATTAATAAATCAAAAATGTATTAGTATTTATTTATTTCATAAATTTAAAGCATTTTAATAGTTGTTTATGTCATGAGTGTTATTTTGCTTCTTAAATAAAGGGTATAACTTCTGATAAAAACAAATTTAATTAAAAATTAATTGTTTTCATTGCAGTTATAATAAAGAATTAGAAAGTTCTAATAGACATAACAATTAATTTAAGAGAATTAACAAATGCATTAATAAAATTCTGATTCTTAGTTACAGTAACGTCCATGAAAAGTGGTAACACTCATGACAAGCGACAACACTCTTGCAGCAAACAACTTTTTTTAACAAAGAAAAAAAAAGATTTTTAAAAGTTTAAACTATAATTTGTTTAGAATAGATAGTCCTTTGAAAATTATTTATTAAGAATTAAAATTTGAATCTTAAATAGCACTTACAAAAGACTCACTTGTGCAGACATGAAAATCCTTTTACTATTTTTAAATAATTATAAAATTGGCAAAATATATCCCTGAATCATGAATTAATTATAATCATAAATTTAATATTATACAATATCTATAGTTCTAGATTTACTTAACTTCTTTTCTCATGAGTGTTACTTTTTCCAAGTAACACTCATGTACACTAACACTCATGACATTTATTAAGGAATTCTTCACTAAAATAAATTCTAACTATTTTATTGAAATTTTAGTTGGGCCTATTGATTCCTTAACAAAAAATACAGCATTCCCTAACTTAACATTTTTATACGTTAAAAAAAATAATAAATAAATGGGTAACACTCCTGTAAGAAAATAAAAATACTCATTAATTATAAATCGATTTTTTTTAAAATACTCATCATGTTGAAATGTGAACATTCCAATAAATAGCAATTATAGAACAACATTATCGAGTTCTAAATAAGCGCACTGTAAAGAAGAAACAACATCGTTTTTTCGCTACCGTTACCAACTGTAGTAGTCTGTCTCAAAAGTTTAAGCACAAGCATAAAATATCGATTTTTAATGAATTATAAAAAGTTAGAATTAATAACTTTTTTTATTTACATATTTCGCAATATTATTTAAATAAACGAAATAAAAAATAGAAAAAAATAATTTACATAATTTAAAAAAATACAATTAAAAAAAAGTTATAAAAAAACTGTCTCAAAAGTTTATGCACAATGTCAAAAACAACCATATTTATCATTTTTACAGAACTTTTAGTAACAAATTTTTTTTCCATGTTTTCAGATTAGTTCAAATAAACGTGCTTTCGTCGAAATTATTAGTTTTTGTGGGGGTTTCTGGTGACAAAGAATACCATGCTTTCTCAATAGCCTCTTGGAAATCTTCAATAGAGTCATACTGCTTTCCATTGCCTAAACTTGGCGGGTTAAAGTATTCCAGACATTCTCAATCGGGTTTAAGTCTGGGCTTAAAGCTAGCTAGTCAAGTACTTTATCATTTTTCTGAAAAATCCAAAGTTTTGTAGAATGGGATACGTGGATTGAGGCATTGTCTTGCAGAAATGTTCATTCAAAACCCCCCAAAATGTCACCGAATGGAAGGAAATGGTGGTTTAGGGTCTCTTGAAACTTTTTTCACTCTTCTCTTCCTTTTAGAAAAGCTAGAGAGGGCTAGCAAATGTCCCAAATGCCCCCTAAACCATAACGGATTTACTGCCTTGCTGCCTGCTGAAAAATGTCCTTCGGTTCTTGCGTAACTCATGCCAATACGCCTTCCAACCATCAGGGCCATCTAAGTTCCACTTTTTCTCATCGCTGAATAAAGCAGTAAGCCATTTGTCCCCATAGGTCATGTGTTTTTTAGCCCAGTTCATTCTTACCTGTTTGTGATGTAATTTAAGAGACGGTTTGCGAGCCAATTTCTTTTACATGATGTAATAACGCGCTTTAATACGTCTATTTACAGTGTCTTTGGACATCTGTACTCTGAAATTATTTTTAATTTGCCGTATGGGGACATATTTTGTCTAAATACCAATCTCCGTATTTTCCGATCAATCTGAACAGTCGTCAAACGTGGTCGTCTGCATCTTGGTTTCCGCTTAAAATTATCATTTCTAGAAAGTACTTGATATATATATAGCTTTGATCAATTTAAAGCTTTTGCAATTTCAGAAACAGTTTTATTTTGAGATTTCAATTTTAAATCTTTCAAAATCTCACATTTTGTGAATTCTTTACCCTTTGTCATGTTTAAAACATTAGGAAATAATTTCTCCACCTTTTATACTTGTATAAAAGTGCAATATGATGTCATACAACGTCATTACACAATACCAATCCCGTGTTTCTAAAAAAATTTGCATAAAGTGCTTAAACTTTTGAGACAGCGTTTCTTCAAGAAAAAAAGAAAAAAGAAATAAAAATAAATATATTGTTTATTTTAACTACCCAAAATCGCTTATTTTATTTTATTTTGATTAAATGTTGAATATTTATTGTAAATTAGCATAAAATATTTTCTTCTTCAAATATTTTAAATGAGATTTGCACAGTGCTTAAACTTTTGAGACAGACTATATACAAATAGTTAGAAAACAAATAATATTAACTTCCCTAAGGTAACACTCATGTTCTGCATATGAAGGCACAAAATGCATTTAAATTTTAAACTCTTAGATGCGTATTTTAAATATATAAATTGTCTATTTGTTTAATTAACACAGGATATTTTACATTTAATCCATATATTAAAAAAATAAATGTTTGGAAGCATAAAAAAAGATTGAGATTTTGCAAGTTTTTAATTCAGGACAAGTAAATTCCCATTACTTGCTAACTAAAGTACAAAAAAGATCACTATTTCACAACTCTGAAAAAATTTAATGAATGCATTGAATTAAGCATAAAAAGATGTGGTACTACCTGCTTTTAGAATATCAAAAAATAAATTTATTAATATGAAATTTAGATTTAAACATCAGGCCATCAAACTGGCAGTTCATGTGAAATTCACTCAAAAGTGTTGAATAAGTTCGCTGAATAGAGTGCGAACGGAATGGCCGAGCGGTGTAAAGCGCCAGATTTAATCTCTGGTTCTTAAAGAAAGAGATCGCGTGTTCGAACCCTACTCCTGACATACATGTATGATTTGCAATAATTTTTTCTGTATTATATTAATTAACCGACTTCAGAAAATCGTTAATATTTAACTAAAAAGAGAAAAATAAACTTTTCTATCAAAAATTGAACCGACTTCAAAACTACTGCAAAGTGAAAAATAATTGCCTTATATAATTGTAATAAGAAATTAAGAGCGTGTATTTATCGTGCGTATTATAACATTTATGTACATTTATTTGATTTTTTGGAGTCGGCGCCAGGACAACGTCTGTCGGGTCCGCTAGTACAGTATAAGTTTACAAAAATTTTGTTAAAAAATCAAAATCAAAATAGGTTTTTCCATAAATGTATGGACTTTATTAGAATTTCGTACTTAAATTGCAATTTTGTATCCATTTATTTGAATCATCTATAAAAACCACATCAGGCATGCAAAAAATTTTGAAATTTTATTTGTAATAACATAGAATTGTGATTAAAAGAATATGGCGGTTTTTTTTTTTTGGGGGGGGGGGGAAATCATCGTGGTCAGGGGTGACACCATTTACATCCGCCCCGGGTGTCTCCCCTCCTAGCTACGCCACTGCCTCTGTTATATGATTAATCAAAATTATTTTTTAAGCAATGGGACTGAAATAAAACTGTAAACACCTTTATCTACTGTTTATTACATTCTTATGAAAAAAATCTGTTACAAATGTTAACATGTTAACTTTTGCTTGCGATTACATGTAATTTGTTTTTGAAAGTGACATTATTGGACATTATAAAGTTCCGAAGCGGGGAGGGGGATTGCACTTTTTGACTGTTAAAAGCATAAAATCTCAAAATTTTCCGGGGTGATATTTTAATGCTCTGGAAGATGTCCCTCCTGGGCAACTCCTACAATTTAACACTGAACATGGGGGGGGGGAGAGGGTTTTCCAGCCCTTTTATCTGTGACCACAAAATTACCTGATAAATTTAGAGGCCTTTTTACTTTTTTTTTCCATTTTTTTTCTCCTTAAAAAATACTTTTTCATCCTTTATCGCCGTAAATAGTGCCCGCTATTCGGAATGTCCGTTATTCAGAGGTTAAACATACAAAAATGTAGGTTTTGGGAGTGGGGATTGGAAAATTGCCCGTTAAACAGGCACGTAGCCAGGGAGGGGGCTGAAGCCCCTCCCGAAAGTTTGGAAAGACAAAATTATCTGTATGATAAAAAATAAGTTTTGTTTGTTTTTATCTTCCATTACATTAAAATCAATTGCATTTTTAGTTGTAAAAATATCCATTTATTGAATTACAGTTACGGTAATCATTCATTATATCGGTTACTTGGATATATTGTTTTTTTAATTGGTATGTACCACTAAAAAAAATATTTTTTTTAAAAAAAGTAATTTTTACTGTGTTTATGCGTATTAAAATTCGATCAAGTGTAATTTCTTATCATTAATTTGACTAAGAAAAATTAAGTACAATACGCATACGGCATAAGAAAGGTAACGAAAAATTAGGAAGACTATTTTTTACATGTTTCAGTCACTGGAAAAAGGCTAAATATTTTTCTTAAAACATATACAATTAGATTATCACAAACTGTATGTTATTTTAACAAACAAACTTTAGATTTCTTCAGGAAAATAGAAATAGAATTATTTCATTGTTGAGTTTTCAAAGAGCTCCAGGAAAAGAAGACATTAGAGCAGCTCTTGGACTAATACTTGAAACAATCTTATTTTGTGCAGAACAAAATAGCCACTGACCACGATGACGATCCTCTAACTTTAGAGAAATTTGTATAAAAAAAGACTGTTAGCTAAGAGTTCTTTTAAGTTTTGAGCAAAGTCTGGAGCGAATGAATTGAAACGAGATATAAATATCCTTAGAAATGCTATTTACTTCACCTCAAAAACTTAGAATTAAATCATTCAAATATTCTGGGATATAGTTACCGAAGTATTAATTATCAAAATAAATAACGCAGTCTGTTTTAGCTTAATTGCTGATGAAACTATGGACATTTCAAGCGCAGAACTGATTGTCATTTGTGTTAGATATGTGAACTATTAAAAAATTCACAAAACCCAATGATTCGGATTTTTTTTATGTGTTATTCCAATAAATGTCTTCTCTTCCAAAAATTCAAGAAAAGTAATTTTATTTCATTGTGATGAACTATGTCTTGGCATGTATAAATGCGTCACATAGGCGTATGACAAAGTAGTCAATAAGTTTGGTCATATTAGCGGGGTTTATTCTATAATTCTTCAGAGTATCTAAAAATGAGATACGTCCTCTGTGAAAGCCATTAGTTAAATCTTGCCTTGTCCAACAGCATGCTGATTCCCTTCATTCGAAAGTATCATGGACTTGTTAAAGCAGGAACAAAAAATTTTAAAAATCACCTGAAGGCAAATTTAACACTTCAAGAAGCAATTGCATCATATATCCTAGAAAACAAAAGAAAATAACTTCTCCGCATTTGTGATACAAATTTTATCGAGAGGCATGAAAGCATATTGACTTTTGTTGAGCTACTTAAATATATTTGTATTAGCTCAGAAAATATTCCGAAAAACACATGGAAGATTTCTTCAACAGCTGGAGCTTTTTTGGCAGTCAGGGAGAAGAATAATTTTCTCATAAGCTTGTCTGTTTGTCAGAATGTTTTCTGTCTGACAGTCATAGTGAATTCTTAAAAAAAAAATAATCTCGTGATATAATATTGGCTGTAACCCATCCTTAAGATGCCTAATTTCTTTACATATGTATGCAGAAAAATGAAATAGAAATCTTTTGTGAGATTTTATTGTACATCAAAACTTCGGGAATACATCTTCTAAACTGAAATAAAGATACCAAGACTAGCATTCAGGCAGGCATCAGGTACAAACCCTCAAATTACATCCACTAACAAGTATTACAGTACCACGGTCTTATTTCCCCATAAAGAACGTCTTATTCAAAATTTAAATTATCTATTCATTTCGAATGAAGACAGAGATTCCCAGTTACATCTTCCAGGATGTGCTTCACTGGAAAAAGCAAACAAATTAGAGAATCCGATGCAATATTTTCAGGATAAAGTGTCAATGTAGCAAGTGAAGGCTGAATATCAATTAGGGTGCAAACAAATTGCTAATGTTGACACCAACACAGAGTTTTTAAAAGTTTTGTACTGTAATGTGACGTATTACAATAAAATCAAATATTTGCTGACAGTTTTGCTTGAAAGCCGAGTAACAACAGTCAGTGCTGGATGAAAGATATTTTTCGGCAAAGAAAATAATTAAATCTTCGATATGGTCGATGACAGACTGAGTAGTTATTCCATGATTTCCATTCTTTGGAAAGTTACAAAAGATCTTGATATTTGATGATTTCAATCAGCATCATGGCTAAGAAGAAATTATGATGATTGCTTCTGTTGCATGATGATTGCTTCTAGTAAACAGTGTTGAATTCAGGGGGTGATCGGGAGGGGGGAATATCCCCTCCCCCGGAACAATGAGACGTCTCACTCCGGAAAATTTTTGATTTTGTGTTTTCAATGGTTAAAAAGTACAATTTCCTCCCGGAACATTATAATGTCCCTCCCGGAGAAAAGTGCTTGAATTCAACACTGCTAGTAAATATTTTACCAAGAGTATCATTTATAATTATTATAATCAAAGAATGTGAAATACAAACATAATTTTTATGATTACATATGACTCTATCAATTAATTTTTTTTTTTCAAAATAATAATAATAATAATAATAATGCTTGTAATTTATTTTATTTATGGATCAATAGTTTCAAAATCTCACGCTCGTAATGTCAGATTCTCGCACGTTAACATTAATCCTGTGTTTTAAATCAATACATGTTATTTGTTTGCATTTCAACATTTTACAATGTTTTTTTCATAGGATAGGGGAGAGGGGTGCACGTTTGAACAATTTTTTAAAAATCAGTATATTTCTTATTTGAATTATATTTTTTGCGTTTTAAATACAGTCAAACCTCGTTAACATGAACACGCTTAACGTGAATTACTTTTTTGTTTTCACAACCCACTAGAAAGACAAATACAAGTATTTGATACTGATAAAAGGAATTATTGTTAACATGAAATAAATTTTGATTCTTCTTGAGGTTCATGTTAACGAGGTTTGACTGTATTACATAATAAAAACAGTGCGTTTCTTCATCATATGAATCAGAAATTAAAAGTTTTCCATGTAAATTAAAAAAATTGTGAGGATTTAAAAAGCTGAAATATTTCTGTTCAAACCTGCCTCATTAGGGGAATCTTTGAATAAGTAAGGGACACCTTTGAACAAATGAATAAAATATGAAAATATTGAGAGTTTTCATAAAACGCTGCATATGTTTCAGGAATATAAAGTAATAGGAATAAAATTTAATAACTATATTTTATTGAAACTCATAATTTTTCTATTATTTAACCGAATTTAAATAATTGAAAGTAGGTGTCAAAAATCATTGTTGAAACAACACAGAATGTCTCTCCAGTTATGTTTGGTTGAGAAAACTTTTTAAGAATATCCTTGTAATGCACCAATATGATATCTGATGCTTCTGGAAAATTTTTATGAAAAAATCCTGACTTAAATTCCGTTTTATCTGGTACGAAAGTACTAGTAATTCCGTAGTTTGGGAAAGAATAAATGAACGAGTATAGGCTTTATTAGACAAATCTACTAAACCTTGAATCATTATTGTGTATCCGGACTTTGCAATTATCAAATAAGTGAATGCCATCATCAATTCAGGTTTAAACTTCAAATCGCTGATACATCCAGAGATTGTAATGCATGTGTGCAGTAAGGAAGGATTGTTAACAGTATAAGTTCATGTTCTTTGATATTCTTAATTAACCTCTTTTCACATTAAAAAAAAAATCTAAAAATAGTAATATTTAGGTACATCAACAACTCTTTACTTCATAGTTTTAGATGTTCAATGGTGCCCCATCACATGGAGTTCAACATTACAACTGTTTACTCAATTCGGCTGAAAAATTTGAATAAAACAAAGCTTATAAACTGAAGATCATATCTTTATTTAGGTGTTGAACAATAAATCAAAATTTTAGGGATACAAAATTTTGAACAAAAATCTTACAACGTTATTTTCTTAAGTTTAGATTCAAGAGGGTGGAAAATACATATCTTGCTTAGACAGTATTGTGCATGTAAAATGGATCAGCTTTGTATATTTATTGCACTGAAGCAGTATAGTAATGTATTGCCATGGACATTTTTAGAAAATAATTTATTTGAAGGAAAACATTTAGAGTGTTCAAACGTGCCCCTTCTCCCCTACTTGAGGCTCATCTCAAACATTGTTAGTTTGTGCTTTTTAAGTTTCGCAAAAAAAAAAAAAAAAAAAAAATTCCTAAAAATTCTCCCGTTTCCGAACCGGTTGGGAAATTGAAAATGCTCTTAAAAGTTAAAAATTGCAACAGAAATTGTAAAAATTAATTATGAAATAACAACGTTTGACATAATTAATAAGTATCCTATGTATAAACACACTTTAGGATAAGCCTGGATTATTTTTAAATTTTTTACTGAATATTGTTCAAATTACTTTTATAAAGACAGAAAAAATTCCAAAATTGAGCCCCTCCCGAAAGAAAATCCTGGCTACGGGCCTGCCGTTAAATAGAGGTGTCCGCTATTCGGGAGTGTCCGTTATGGAGGTTTTACCGTTTTTATATCTTTATGTTACAGTATGCAGTACTTCGGATACAGCATAGTAGCCGAAATCCTATGTGCGTCCCTGTAAATACTATCTGCTTTCTATTACACAGAAAGCAACTTGTAGTAAACCTAAACAACGCATATCAATTTCGTAAAATGTGAAATAGTTTAATGTAATTAAAACGCGCCCCAAACAATGTACCCCTTCATATCATTATGCAATGGAATATTTTTGTGTGGACCTGTAAATTAATAATAAATATTCTTTGTACCACACATTGTATAGAATATATATTTTAATATATACTTCATATATACATATCATTTTTATAATGTTCGAAAATGTGTAACGTCGTTAAAATGCACTTGAAAATATTTTTTCCCATTGATCGTCATGTAACAGAATACATTTGATTGTCTCTGTAATTAAACTATGCATCCGATTTTCATAAAAATTAAAATGATTCGACAAAATTATGCAACAATTATATATTTTAAATTTCAAACGATTCAGTTGGGTAGTTTTTGTTCTGTTATATGCGGAGAGACGGACGGACGGACTGAACGGCGATTATAGGTGCTACGTATTTACATAATTATGAACGCACTCGTCATCTGATCAAGGTTCCAAATTACGAGACCAACTTGAGTAGCCATTTGTAGTACAACAACAGAATGTAATAATAAGCAACCGAAAAAACAATGTACAAATAAAAAATAAGTTTTGCAGATAAGAGGACGTGTGCAGCGAAGATAACAGGTTAATTGCCGCTCGCGGAGATTAGGCGGTCATCCGCCCCGATACCAGGTATCTAACCCGTTAAGCTGAGGTAACTCGGCAGGCAGGGGCCTGGTCATCGGTTAGAAAGAAAGGAAAAATTATGAACGCACCTAAAAAGGTACTGTTCCTTATATAATTATATTAATTATTATTCAATTTAAGTAATAATTATTTCAGTTTGATAATAGTTAGAGTTGATATTATTTCTTTCTTAATTATTAATTATAAATTTCTGAATTTTCTAATTTGTTTAATAGCATAAAAAAATGAGTGCAATTTATTTTGTTCATTTTATTTTTAAACTGATAATTGAACATTAAAGGGCAAAGGGATTATATTTGACTTTTTAACATTTCCCGACATAGTTCAAAAGTGTTTATGGCTCTTTGTCTGCGTCTGGGCTGGGCGTTTTTCACTCAAATTTGTCCGTCTGTCGTGTTGTCTGAGTGTTTTCTAGCTCTCGCAAATACATTCGTTTTGCTATATAATTTATATACATCACTGATGTTTATAATAGCATGATCTTTATTGAAAATTAAGTGTGTAACATGTATGATTCGTTTACTGGATATAAAGAGAATGCCGTATCATTATAGTCTATAGAGAAAAATCGTTTGCTTCACATTTGGATGATGAAACTAATATACGTTTTTGAGGTGCATAACAACGTGTTTTTTTATAACAGAGAGTTGGTTGTATTTGTGACAGCCAATTATCAGCACGAGGGATGTAGGCTTTAAGAGGGGGATGCTCTCCATGGAAATCTATCTAAGGGAACCTAACCTGTATTTACCCAAAAGAATCCAAGGTTCGAAGAAAACCACGGAAAACTCCGAACGATTAGGCCGACGGCCGCGATTGGGTTGAACACCTTACCATCTACCAGTTTCAAGAGCAGAAACACTCAGCCACTGGTGGGCAGACAACAGAGAAAGTAGCAATTGTAGTTCGTTTACGCGAACGCACAATGTAATTCTGTTTCATTATGATCTATAGGGAAAATTCATTTGTGACACATATTGATGATGTCATACTGCTTTAAACATAATGAAGTTAGATGCGTCACTGGGTTGATAGCAACGCGGATTTTTTTTTAGTACAGAGAAAGTAACAATTATAATTCGTTTAGGAGAACGGAAAACGCAAGTAGTATACAGAGATCTACGTGCGGCGGAAATGACGTCATAGGGGGCGGGGCCACCTGTCAATCAAAAAAGGGGGGAACCGGAAGTGGGGGGTGTCACGTGACTTGATCGTATAGGATAACGAGGGTTAATGTTGAGTTGTTTTTTGCTGAATGTTGAGTTGTTGTTTGCTGGATTTTTTATGGGGGGGAAGGGAGGTGCCACGTGACTTTATCGTATAGCATAACGAGGGTTAATGTTGAGTTGTTTTTTTTGCTGAATGTTGAGTTGTTGTTTGCTGGTTTTTTTATGGGGGGAAAGGGGGGGTGTCACGTGACTTTATCTTATAGGATAACGAGAGTTAATGTTGAGTTGTTGTTTGCTGGATTTTTTATGGGAGGAAAGAGGGGGTTGGAAAAATGCAGGTCACGTGCTTTTATCGTATAGGATAACGAGGATAAATGTTGAGTTGTTAATTTTAATTTAATTAATTAAGATTATAATTAATTAAGATGTAATTAATATTCATTTGAAAGTGATCGTTTAGTTTTAGTAACCACGTGGTCCATGACGTCATACTTTCATGTTAGAACACATGAAATAGTTTTATCTGCAACCGATTGTAGAGTTGAGTTGTTTTTTCGGATCTAGATGGTGTTTAACTGTAACCAAGTGTAAAGTTGAGTTGTTTGGATTACGATTAACTGTAACCGGTAATGAAAAAAGTTTCTCATGCAGCATCTGGCAACAGTTGTATGGATCAGTTGCTTGGATTTTCATGCTGTGTGTTGCATCGCGTTTCTCAATATCAGCTATTTATAGGCCATTTTTTAGGTGAAAATTATTTCGTTTGTAATTTAATGTTTTTATACTTTTTTGAGTAGTTTTAAAAATGAAAAGATTTAGTACTGATATCTGCAATTTGGAATCTAGAAAGTGAAAGAGAGCTTCTAAAGACTTAGATGACAGAAAAGAAAAGAACGATTTTCCAAATTCATCGAGGAATGCTGGCTTCACCCTGAATTCTTTGCCAAAGGATATGGTTCGTCCTCATTGTATAGATTGCAATGAAATGTTTACAAGAAAGTGCGATTTGATGCAACTTAAGAAGATTCATAAAATTCGAAAACAGCACTCATGTACAAAGTGTAGCTAAATGTTTGATCGTCAGTTGGATTTATTGCAACATTGTGATGCTTTCCACAAGGTTCTACCTAAAGCTGCGAAATCACCCTTTTCAAAAAAATCATTATTTGAAAAAGTAAAACATTTTAAAAGACAAAATACACAAAATATTTTTACTAAAACTATTATTGACTCGACTGGGGTGAATCACAAAGACTTTCGTTCATTCTTTAATAGTGTTCTGTTGGATACTATAAATGAATTAAACTATCAAATGCAAGTGAAAAAGTCAATAAAATGGTATGCAGCAGTTCAAGTGGATGTATGTCGTAAGATACAGGACAGTGACTTAGAGACTGCCACCCCTTTCTTCCGTTCAAAAACTGTACTGGAATTAACGAAGCAAAACATACCTCTACATGTTCAGAAAGCTTTTATAAAAATTTTTAACTCGTTTGAAGATTTTACTGAACAAGCGTTTAGTTGGACATTACAAAACATTTTGAAATTAGAATTGTATACAATGCAATATAGCATGTTTATTTGATTTGTACTTTTCATTATTTTGAATGATTAATAAATAGTTTAATTGTAAAAAAAAAGTATAATCTCTAGCTTTCATCAAATATTTTTTAACAGTGCATGTAACACTTTTCAACTGGATGTTTTCTTGCATGACGTCACCTTAAATTGAACCCACTCTCTTTTTTCCTTCACATAACTTTTTTTTTTTTTTTTTTTTTTTTTTACTGAACGTATTTTTTAATAAAACATACATTTTTTTTTTTTTTTTTTTTTTTTTTTTTTTTTTTTACTAAACATAAAACTTTTTTTTCTCTTTTGCTGAACGTATTTTTTAATGAAACATAAATTTTTTTTCCTTAACATAACTTTTTTTTTTTTTTTACTGAATACATTTTTTACTAAACATAAAACTTTTTTCCTAAACACAAAACTTTTTTTAAGACTAAACTTAAAACTTTTTCCTAAACGCAAAAATAATTTACTCAATATAAAACTTTTTTTCCAATTCATATATTTTTTACTGAACATATTTTTCCAAAACATAGAAAAAGAATAAATTTACTAAACATTTTTTTTTTCTAATGCACAAAAAAAATAATAATTTTACTCAAGACAATATTTAATATTTTTTTAAAACCATAACTTTTTTCCTAAGCATAAAAATATTTTTTCCTGAATACAATTTTTTTTTAACATAATAAAAAAACTTTTCTTAAACATAAAAAAAACATTTTTCCCCTAATATTAAAAAAATTTATTTTCTTAAATAAATTTTTCTTTTTCTAAATCATACAAATATTTTTTCCGAAGCATTTTTCTTTTTCTAAAACACAAAAAATACTTTTTTCATAAAATATTTTTTTTTTTCAAAACATTATTTCTTTTTACAAAACGTACTATTTTCTAAGCATAAAAATTATTTTTTTTTTAACATAAATCGCTTTTTCCAAAACATAATTTTTTAATCTCCAAACATAATTTAATAATCTCCTGGGAACACATAAGCTCTTTTTTGTTTTTATTGGCATTCTTTCTCAAAAAATTTCTTTTCTCAAGAAAAATTTAGAAAAGTTATTCTAAAAAGTTTTCAGACTTTCAAAATAAGAAAAATACAGAAATAGATGCACGCATAAATATTTCACAATAAAAAATTTTTATTTGGTTCATAAAATACATTAAAGTTGCAATCATTGTTTTTTTTACATTTTTAGCCAAGGTACTGGTGATATTGGTAAAGTGACATGGTAAGATGATGATTTTCGTTTTCTTTGATGGGGTTCAGGTCTTGCAAAAATAGTTTTCGGTTCATTCTTCAAATACTTGTTTTTTATAAATTCTTGAGGGAAGCTAATTTTCTTTAAAAGTTCTTGAAATTGGTCAAAAGCAACAGGTTTTTGACTTCTGTCTCTTAGTAAAAATCCGACTAGTTGAACAGAATCTGATCCGTTAATTACAGTATCATCGATTTTCAACTCTCTGCTTTCTGAACAGGAAATTTTATTTAGTTTTAAAAATTCCATTATTTTAACAGCAGTTTTCTTTTGTTTAATAGGGACAAAACTTAGAATTTCGTTTTCTATATCAGGAGATTTTTCAAAGGATTTCTGGGGCAGTTGTTCTTCCGGGGGTTTGACTGCATTCATACCTGGGAATAATACAAACTTTTGCAAAATCTGTGTATAAAGCTTCGCTTTTTCATCATCCTCTATTTTTCTTTTCAAAATAGTCTGAATCTGTCTGTCTAAATCACTTAAATGCTCATCGGAAAACTCTTGATCTCTATCAGCTGGAACAAGTCTGAATTTACGAGCGAGCTCCATTGATCAACGTACTGAGCACTGATACTGCAGCGGGAATAAGTATAGACAAAAATCCTTCTCCTTTTTGAACGAGAAGTCGTCTTTTCTTAAACAAAGGTACTTTCTTGTCTCCCAGACGACGCAATGTTCTTTTATAAGCTCTTAATCTATTTTTTTTACATTTAGAAACAGGTATGTTGCCCTTTAAAAGATTTAAGGCCATTCACAGACACCTTTTATAATACTATTAGGACACTTTTTAAGAAAGGCTGCTTTTTGCTTCGTCTTGCTTAACAATTTCAGATGTTCCACGGTCGACATCCTGAGTTCAAATGATGGTCGATGAACTTAATCTCTCTTTTATATGTTTACCGTAGGTAAAAGCTTTCGTTAAAGCACAGTGTTTAAAACAGGGTTTGTGACTTGGGCAGTTTACCTCTGAAACATTTAATAGATTAATATTGGGGCACTTATAGTCATTCAGATTCAAAATCTTTCGTCCAGACATTTGTTCTAAAAACTTTGTTTTTTCTAGTCCTTTCGTGTAAACATTCTTATGAGATAAAAATAATGATGAAAGTATAAGTTCTAATGCTGAATAAGGCAAATCACCACTATTCCATTGCAAACCATGACGGTACCGAGTCAACCAGTTAAATGTTTTTCTTTTTGCGATGGGTAACTGCTCCCAAGGATGCGGTGGAAGAAAGCTCCAACGGGCATGATATTCATTATCAATTTCAAAAAATGCAAGTTCTTTGATAATAAATTCACTCGAATTGATTTGAAAACCTTCGAATTCAACAATGACGGAAGACATGCTCACTGGATGACTCACTCTGCACAAATGGCTCATCGAAGTTCATACACGTAATGTTTATCACCAGGAAATATACTTGTGCGCATGCGCAAGCTTTCAAAAGAATCGGGCCTTAAATCAATGAATAAGTAGCTAAAAGGTAATGCAGTAGCATCATTAAAAATTTCTTGAAAAGCCTTAGATTTACCAGTAAACATTTGTCTGGATAGATGCATTATTTGGCTTTTATCTCGAGGATTTTTGTATAGTATCATATAATGGGAATTTAAATTAATATTTCGCATTTCTTTACCATGATGAAACAAGTTTTGGGTAATAAAAATGACTGATAGATTTCGGTGATGACTACCTTTCGTGAAAAGCTTGCTCAGTCGTACATCAGAAGATAATTCTGACATCAAATCATCTATAATAATTAAAGCATCTTTTAGAGAGTTAAGATTCGACGGTAAACTTTCTTCAAATTGTACATGTTTCATTGAATTGAAAAGGAGTTGATAGCTTCCATAACAGTATATTATGCGTGCGGGCATGGGATGAAAATATTTGTAATCAATTAATTTTTTAACAAAAAAGCTTTTACCGGAGCCTGTCGGCCCGCTAATAAGGACCGTCGAAGGATGTACTAACTTAAGTAATTCCATTCTTTTAATGACAAGAATGAGTGAAAGCTTCTATTTTTATAGTTTTTTTGACTATTTTGACTGATTATTGTTTAGTAAACATAAATAATAAATCTTTTTATGATTTTAATGGGGAAAAAAATCTTAAGCATGCATATTTTTTCTAAAAAAACAAATAAATATGATTTTGTTTATGTAATCCACTAACCTGGATGAGTTTTAAGAAACATTGAATACACTTAAAATAAGAGAAATAATTTTTATTTTTTAAAAATCATGTTTACACCATATCTTTTTTTGACAAATTGATACATTCGAAAATCATTCTTCTTCCTGGATAATACATTGGTAATCGATTTCATACAAAGTCCTTGACATCGTTTTACAAGAAAGTAAATACAATATTGTCCACAGACATTGGACGTTAAACTTTGATGCATTGCCTTGTTCCAACGAATTCGGTGATACTTCTTCGCAAATTTTGCTATGTCTTCTCCATAGGTTTCGGTAGGAAGTCCGTAAGAATCAAAAAAGTCCAGAGTTTTCCTATCTTGAACGTAAATTGCTAGCCAATGGGATCCTTTTTCGTTATGTTTATCGGTATTGATCACTAAGGCACAAGGAAAGTTTTGAATATCAGGTATTTTGTCAGAAGGAAAAACGCCTGCAAAATATCTCGCCGAAACAGGATCACGAGATAAAATTCTATGAATTTGTGTTGAATTCGTTAGTTTCCAAAATCATACAGAATATTGCGAGATTTCTTGATTTCGATTAAATTTTCAAATTCAGCATACACTAGTAAAGAGACTGTTTGTGCCAAAATCGTTCCGAACTTGATTTCTAATCTTAAATTACTATGACGGATAAGATTAAGATGAGATCCGTCACATAAATCAGGTGACAGATCAAAACAAAATAATGAATATCCCTGTGAAAATTCTGATCTCGAAAGGTACAAACCTTTGTTTTCTGCATTCGAAAATAAATTCTCATAAGCTCGAATAAATAAATTGTTTTCAAAGTCAGGTTATAGTGGATTGTGAGGAACGGGCTGACCGTCCACATAGACGCCTATGAAATTAATATTGTAATGCTTGAACTCAAAGGGGGACTTTTTATAGTTGCCGTTGAATGCGTCATTATCCACACAGGCGATCACGATGCGATTGGGCATCTGACCTGTGAAAATATTATCTTGAACAAAACTCATATTGCCTGTAGGAATGGAATATGATTTGCAAAGCACTCTGTTAATAGGGTATTTGGCGGATGTTTTTTCTAAGCTTTTAGCATGTCCTAAAACAACGCCAGGACTTACTCGTACTTTACGAACAAATAAGGAAGCGTGTTCCAGGGAAACTTTAAACTCCCCTTCACCTGCTAACAAACAAAACTCTGATTTACTACGAATCAGTTTAATTTTCACATCAACCATATTAAGGAGGAGTCTTTGCTGGTGAAACATATCCAGGTGCAATCGACCAATCATATCAACTGAAACACTGTGTTTCGTCAATTCGGCACGTTTACTAAATCCTTCATTGGGATTTGCATCTGCTGGATCCACAACATTCATACGACCAGCAGTATCTTTAAAAAATAATTCTGAGGAAAGTTGAGAAGTTTTTTCATCGTACCCGTGATTCAGTAATTTCTCTATCATGGCTCTGTATGGATAAGTATTATTGCTTGAAGAAACGAGTCTATCGTTCAGACTAATATCCACTTGGGAAAATATGGAATGCAAAAAAAGATTGACGGGTCCCACTTTACATTTATCCGGAATGGGTTTGCCATCCTTTTTTAAAATCTTTACTTTGACATATTGAGATTGCGATAAAATCGTTTGAGATAAATCAATCCTGTCAAAAACATGAATGTGAAAGAATGCCAAGTTCGTTAAAGGTTTCGCTAATAAAAGAAGTGAGATGTAACTGCAAACCAAGTTCTTTCGGAGCTCCTTAAATCATAACTCCTGTCATGCATAATATTATTCAATTGCTTAAAATTATTTGTTAAGTTACTTGTTATTCAATAGAGCGACTTAGCAAGTTTTCTCTTATTCAATTTTTTCTATTTAGTTGATCAGAAATTAAAGTTGATCCCTTCCTTAATTTATCAGTACCTTAACTTCAATATACTTATTCGAACACTCGATTGACTAGATCTTTGTTAATCAGATTCTAGATTAAATTGTACTCCGACTTAAAGATTAAAGTTGGTAACTGAAAACTTGCCAAGTCGCTCTATTGAATAACAAGTAACTTAACAAATCATTTTAAGCAATTGAATAATATTATGCATGACAGGAGTTATGATTTAAGGAGCTCCGAAAGAACTTGATTTGCAGTTAGATCTCACTTCTTTTATTAGCGAAACCTTTAACGAACTTGGCATTCTTTCACATTCATGTTTTTGACAGGATATCATTATTTTTTGTCAAATCACTTCTTTTATGAGCGAAACCTTTAACGAACTTGGCATTTTTTCACATTCATGTTTTTGATAGGATATCATTATTTTTTGTCAAATAAGTAGGTATTTGTTTCCTTTTTGAAATAAGTAGGTTAAATTAGTTTTATTTAATATTAATTTCAGCTTTTTCCTGCATTTATTCGCTGTTTTTTTTCAGTCAAATTAAAAAATTTAACATTAGGACTGCTTATGTTCCTTTAAATTCCACTAATAAGGATGTTTCTTTTACGTGATTGGGTACTACTTGATTATTTCGTCGACCAAAAATGTTTGTAGCCAACTTGGCGAAATATCGCTATATTGACGACAAAAATTACGCACCAAAAGTCATACTAACATGGCTCTATTTCTGGTATTTTGCCAAATTCCCATAGATTCCCATTGTAATCTGGTAATTTATCCAATAATTTTGTTAGAGCAAGGACTGTCGCCATCATTTTGGCATCTTTTTTTTTTCTTTAAATCGGTTCGCTAACTACCCAAGATTGCTTAAATATTGCTATTTAGAAAGATTTTAGAACGCTTTTCGCGCATTTTTACCCCTTTTAAATTTTGTATTTGTTAACAAATGTTCTTAGTGATCATTTATATCTTATAATTAATGAACATGCCAAATTTTATGTTTTTAGGCCCTTAACATACAGACATCGCATTTTTAGAACGCTTTTACTTACCCATCATACCTAGTATAGGGTAGGTCTTGCAATCGTTTTGAAAATCGAAAAAAAAATTTTGACGGATTTACACGTTTTAGATAGTGGAGATTCCGAAAAACATATTTTTAGAAACAAAATTTTGCCGTCCGTCTGTCTGTCTGTCTGTAAACGCTCTATCTCCCGAACGAATTGAGATAGAGATTTGAAATTTTGTATGTAGTTAGTATGTAAGAATGGGACGAAACCTATTTAATATCAGCAACCTCGATTATCCGGAACTATTTTTTTCGGATTCTCGAAAATTTCGTTCTGATGAAGGGTACATAAAAATTTTCGAATTTTTTTGTTCTAAGGAATGGACGTAAAAGGCAATAAAATATCACACATTTTGCATATAGAACGAAGTCGATCGGATTATTAGTTGCTGAGATATTTTTAATCCTGTTTTCCACATTCTTCGATTTTTCATGGCCCTGTATTTGATTCAAATTTCAATTCAGAGGTATATTTTAATTGGACATAAGACGCAGTTAATTTTTAGTTAATAGAGTTATTATTTTTGGAGTTATAAGGATGTTTCTTTTACGCAGTTCGGTACTACTTGAGTAGTTTGGCGTTTTATATAATTTGTCGAAATCGGTAATCATCAGTTCTTTAATAGAGCATTACCATGTATATTAACAATATTTAAATTTTGTTTATGAATTGCAATGCATTGTATAAATAGTTTTCACATGTTTTATTTTCATATACATATCCATGATGGGTAAGTATAACGGTGGCCCCCAACGACTAGTTTTCTATTTTACCCCCTTTGGGTTAGTGGAATCGACATAAGATATAGCCTATATTGGAGCAAGGACTATCACCATCATTTTGATATCATTACTTTTAAGATCGTTTGTTGTTTGCTGAAATTGCTTAAAAATCCCAATTTAGAACATTTTTAGAACGCTTTTCGCACATTTTCGCACATTTTCACCCCTTTTTAATTCCGTATTTTTTATCAAATGCCCTTAGAGATCATTTATATCTTATAAATAATTAACATGCCAAATCTTATAGTTCTAGGTCCTTCAGTAACACAAAAGTTGCATTTTTAGAATTTTTTTGCTTCTTCACCCTCTTTTGGTTAATTGTATACGCATAAAATATAGCCTATGTTTGAACCGGGGCGAATACCATCATTTTGGTAACATTAATTTTGAAATGGGTTCGGTGGTTTCAGAGATTAGCCCCATACTTGCCAAAAGTGTCGCCAACTTGGCACTATTTCTGATATTTTGCGAAATAACTCTAAAATGCCAAACTTTATGTTTCCAGTCTAGTCCCTTAATATACAGACATCGCATTTTTAGAATGTTTTTATGCTCTTTTACCTCCTTTGGGTTAGTGTAATCGACATAAGATATATCTTATGTTGGTGCAAAGATTGTCATCATCATTTTGATATCATTACTTTTAAGATCGGTTTGTTGTTTGCTGAGATTGTTTTAAAATTGGTATTTCGAACTTTTTTAGAACGCTCTTCGCGGATTTTCACCCATTTAAATTTGATATTTTTTTAGCAAATGTCATTAGTGATCATTTACATCTTATAAATAATTAACATGCCAAATTTTGTGCTTCTAGGCCCTTCAGTAAAACAAAAATCACATTTTTAGAATGTTTTTCGCTTCTGAACCCTCTTTTGGTTAGTGGCACAGACATAAGATATAGTCTATGTTTGAACCGGGGCGAATACCATCATTTTGGTACCATTACTTTTGAAATCGGTTCGGTAGTTTCAGAGATTAGCCCTGATACTCGCCAAAAGTGACGCCAACTTGGCATTATTACTGGCATTTTGTGAAATTCTCATAAGCTTCCATTGTAATCCAATAATTTATCCTCTAACCAACCATTAATGTTTAATTAATGGTGATTTCTGATTTTTTCCTATTTATAGATCCAATAACCTACCTTCACACCAAATTTCAACTTCCTAAGTCACGTGGAAGTAGTCAAATATTTCTATGAGTGAGTGAGTGAGTCAGTGAGTCAGTGGTAAAAACAGTGGTTTTCAGGCGTCAATTTCTCGTCATCGGTAAAAGATTTTTTTTTTTAAATTTTAGATTCGGAAATTAGAAGATGGTCTTACACGACACAAAAAATTGCAAGTGTGTAGGTCAAATAGAATTTAAGTTATTGAGGGTTCAAAAGTGGTTCGAAATGGTTCGGGTAATATAACCCACGGCCGGTGTGTCGCCTTTTACTTTGTGAACTTGGCTGACACACTGCCGTGTGTCTAGATCCCAAGAGCGTTTGAGTTAAATCAAGGTAGTCCTCTCCGCTTCCAGAAACATTAAATTCCACAGGCCCTCCATCAGAAACATTGGAAAGTGGGTGAAATTCAACCCATTGGCCTCTTTCAATAACTGTTTGAGTAGGAGGGAGATGAAATAATTCTAATTCTGATTTAGCACATTCGGGAGAGTCCTTTAAAAGGAAAGCCATAGTATAATGTGTAGATTAACAGTCAAAAATATCACGTCCTTGCACCTTCCGTGCTTTCGATGAAATGATGCGTTTCGCAGGTTTTCGCTTTCCTTTAAGCTTTCCATGGCCAATCATTTGATCCGCTTTTTCAACTGCTTTTCTTGCTAATTTCTTTCCGACTTCTTTTGATCGTGTTTTGAGAGACGATTTAAAATTTTCACCTGATAACACATCATTCGCAACCATAGTGCCTGTTCGTAATGCTTCTTTTCCAATAGTTTTGGCACCACTTATCAAAAATGGCATCGCACTACGAAACAATTTAGCAAAAAATCCGCCTATACCGTATCCTCTCTGCAAAGCTGTTCCTCGATAGTAAGGCAACCCATCTCCTGTTTGCCCTGCATAATAATCTTCGAACTTTTGTGTACAACATGTATAAGGCACCAACATTTTGTTGATCTTTCTTTATCGCAATCAAGAAGGAAAATGAGACTAATTTAAACGTAAGCCTCTTTTATATGATTTTCCGTAAACGAAAATGCAACGTTACAAAAACTTTACCTCTTTCAAAAGGTACTAAATCTCCAGAATGAAGTCTAATATCAATTTGTACCGTCTGAAAATGTTGACGAATCACTGGTAGATACAACGGTCTCGGATAATGAGCATTAATAATTTCGCCATCGGTTCCTTCAACAGAAACAATTTTTAGAAGAGGGGCTTGAACATCCCCTACTATTTGAGGCTCCACGAGATCACAATATACATACATCACGGGAAACGACGACTTTGGGTCGGCCACAAAAGGACTATGTTGAAATCCTGAAAATTCCCCGGGCTCAAATCCTAAAAGTTCTGCTAGACCTTCATGAAGAACTACTTTCGATTTTTTATCTGTATTGATTGTAACTCTTTTCGTAATAGGGTGAAAATGAAATTCAATCTTATTTTTATGCGATGGTATTGTCATACTTTTAATGAGGTCTGGTATGGTTCATAACATCCAGAAGGAACTCTCCTCCCTTCAAATTTTCCATCCCCCAAGTCAAAACCAAACAAATTATTATCATTTCTAACGTTATACCATGTATGCGGGTAAATGAAATCGACCAAAGCCATTTCCCATTCACCGTTTAAATTTATGGGAGTGGGCAGTTGAGTTGTAAACTGCGATATTTTATTATTTGGAAAAAAGCTCACAGAGCTATCGCTGATGAGTGTGATGTAGAATGACATCTTTTGGTGAAATGAACGGTAAGTATGATGAGTACTCTATTTATATCATTCGGACATCTTCAACCCATGCATTAAATTTTTCAGGATATCCCAGAAATTTCACGAAATATTTTATTTCCCCCCCTTGTTTTCTTTTTTTCAATACTTTTTCCACGGGGTAAAAACCTGAATCCGAAACTTTTTGTAGTTCTTGTTTGTAAAAAGTTCCTTTTATGATTTCTCCTGCTAAATCTTTTAATTTATAGACAACAGGTACTCGATTTATGATTTTATAAATCGTAAAAATTTCTCTTGTCCAATTTTGTTCATATCCTTTCTCGAAACGAAGTTTCTCCTTACTTATAAGAATGGTATCGTCTAATTTCAGGTCAGATTTCATTGGAGATATTTTGTTGTTGTTATGTGTGGTTATAACTGTGTACAATTTATCGATTACATCAATATATCTCTTTGTATTCTTTTCAGTAAAATATTTCCACATTTTCGTTTTCAGTGTACGATTAAAGCGCTCCACGGTTGAAGCTTTTGTGGTGTTATTGGTTGTGGAAAAGTGAACCTTCTGTTTTTTTAGAAATCCTGTACCAGCTTATTAGTGTACTCTTTCCCATCATCGCACTGCAGAGTTTGCGGCTTACGTTCCGAAAATATTTTTTCGAAAGCTCGTTTAATACCTGGAGCTTTTTTATCTTTTAACGGTATGACCCACGCATATTTCGACAAAATATCAATGCAAGTCAGTAAATACTTATAACCATCATTTAAAGAAGAGAGGGACTGCATGTCCACTAAATCAGATTGAAACTGCTCGTTTAACCCTCATACTATGACACGATTTCTGGGGAATTTGTGTCGCAAAGGCTTGTGTAAAGTATAAGAGTCCTTCGTTTGCAGGAATTTCTTTATCTGTTCCGTTTTGACGCGACCTTTTAAAACACGTTGCAAAGCATTTATACCACCGTAGCTGGCTGGAAGCTTTGGATCCTGATACGTCTGAGTCAAAACTTCCATTGCAACAATGGTTATGATCTAAACGGATGTTAACATTCATTAATATTTTCAACTACAAATTAACACGATCCTTACCGCATGAAAGTTTTACTTAAAATGAAAGTATTATAACAATTCTTTAAAATATATACCTAAGATTTTTTTTATTTATTTATTTTTCTTTTTTTTTTTTTTTTTTTTTTGGATTCTTTTTTTTTTAATTATAAAAAAGAGAGAGTTTAAAAAATATGTTTTAAACTCTCTCCTTTTTTTAATGATATAAATATAAACAAGACACAGCATGAAACAGACAAAACAAAATGTATTTAACAAAATATAAATTTAATTATATAATAGTATTACATTACCATACAGAAATTATTCCATGTTGATATACATTTTTTCAATGTCTTTAATTACAGAGGGGATATCTAGCGTTGAAAAAAAATTGTCTATTGGCACTATTGAAAAGTCATAAGCATTTTGGTGATAAAACTCTTTGGCTAATTGCCGAAAGTCCTGTTTATAAAATGCCAGTTCAAAATATCCTTCAAATTTTTCAGCTCGCGACTGCATGATACACGCTTGAAGATCTGACTTGGGATATTTTGCTTTGCATGCAAAACAATCAAAAAGTTCACCAATTTTAGCAGTCACAGATTTTGTCAGACACTTGGTTAATGAATAAGTCAGATTGGCATAGTCGTGGAAGTCACAAAATATGTCAGCGTTGCTGTTATCCAGAACTGTCTCAGTGTGGGTATGTTCAAAAGATACAAAATATGCTAAAGTCTGTTGAATTAAGCACTCTTTAACTTTCGCACTTATAGAAGAAAAAATTTCCTGCAAATTTGACATTTGCGGGCCTGTAAGAATGAGATTTTCAGGCAAGAACTCAAAACTTAGATTTTTTCGCTGAAACATTCGTTGAAAGATGTACAAGTTTCCTTCTTCTTCTTTAATTTCACGTGTTACACACAAATCCTTTTCTATAATTAGAAATTGTTCAGCAAAGTTATATGATTTTCTTTGGAAGGAATGCCACACCGAAGGGGATAGCGAAACACCATTTTTTGTTGGATGAAGAAAGCCATCGTCATCTGTGACAAATCTTCTAACGTGTACTCGTGTGTGGCTAAGAAAAAAGACAATAGACACATAATTATCGCCACCAAGATGGAACATGTTGCATGGTAAGGAATCCTTTGTGTAAAATGTTTCTCCAGAATCATCCACTTTCATTCGTTTTGAAGCTCTGTTTTCCATATCCTTATTAAGACGAAGTTTTTCATGCATCTCATTTGCAGCTTATTTCCGCATTCTAAATTCCAAATTGCACACAGCAGAACTAAGCCTTTTCATTTTTTCAAAACTTTGTTAAAATCAACACAAAATTTTATGGAAAAAAATCAACAGTTCACTAGACGATGCTACACTCACCAGAAAAAACACAGCAACTGATAAATATACCTATTGCCATTTGCTGTATGACAAACATTTTTCATTACCGGTTACAGTTAAACGGCCAATTTAAGATAAAAAACAACTCAACTTAACAATCGGTTACAGTCAAATGTGTTTCACGTCAAGTTTTCAGTTCTAATATGCATATGTGACGTCACTGCCCACGTGATTCAGTGTTCAAGTCCTAACAGGAAAGTAAAGGTTAAAAACACGAATGAACCTGTTCTAACATGAAAGTATGACGTCATGGACCACGTGGTTACTTTCAAATGAATATTAATTACATCTTAATTAATTGTAATCTTAATTAATTAAAATTAACAACTCAACATTAACCCTCATTATTCTATACGATAAAATTACGTGACCTCCATTTTTCAACCCTCCTTTCCCCCCCCCATAAAAAAATCCAGCAAACAACAACTCAACATTCAGCAAAAAAACAACTCAACATAACCCTCGTTATCCTATACGATAAAGTCACGTGACACCCCCCCCCTTTCCCCCCATAAAAAATCCAGCAAACAACAACTCAACATTCAGCAAAAAACAACTCAACATTAACCCTCGTTATCCTATACGATCAAGTCACGTGACACCCCACTTCCGGTTCCGCCCCCCCTTTTGATTGACAGATGGCCCCGCCCCCTATGACGTCACTTCCGCCGCACGTAGACCTCTGTATACTACTAACGCATAAAAGAATTCCGTTTTATTATGATATCTCATGGGAAATAGTTTGCGGCCTATTTGGATGATGATATTACACTGCTTTAAGCATCATGAAATCATTATACGTCACTGAGGTGGATAGCAGCGTGGTTTCCATTGAGTACAGAGAATTAACAATTATAGCTCGTTTACGAGGATGCACAAAATAATTCCTTTTTTTATGATTTTGGGGTAAAAATCGTTTGCGGCACATTCGGATAATGTTACACTACTTCAAACATAATGAAATTATTATACGTCACTGAGCTGAGATGAATGTCAACGTTGTTTCTATAGAAACAGACAACAGAGAAAGTAATATTTATTGTTCGTTTACGACAACGCGCAAAAGAATTCCGTTTCATTATGGTCTGTAGCAGTGGTTCCCAACGTAGGGCGCACGCCCCACAGGGGGGCGATTCGGCTTTCGAGTGGGGGCAATTTGAGAATTCTATGAAATTCGGTCATCCTCTTATGATCCTATAGAAATAACTAAATACTTCTGTTTTACTAACATGAAGTTACAAATAATTTAAAATACTATTTTACAATATAAAATTTTCGGTTTGAAACTTTAAAAAAATATATTTCAAATTGATTTTCGATAGAATAAAAAAATATTGTTACCCTTCCCATCTTCACACCTTGCTGAATGTGGTTTTAGTGTTGTAAATAATTTACAAAAAAAAAAAAAAGAAAGAAAGAAAAAGAAAGAAAGAAATCGACTAGACATCACTAAACGAGGGGTTATGCGATTAAAGCTGACAAAATTAGTGCCTGATATAAAATCTCTTTGCAGCCAACATCAAGCACAAGGATCTCCTTAATTTTATTTTATTCATCTTAAATGTTATAATTTGAATTTATTTTATTATATATTTTATTTATTTATTTATTTTTACTATCAGCAATTAAAATGACAGAAACATAATCAAGAAACATCCAATTAAAGTTATTTTTGTGTATCGAAGTTCACTATTAACCTTCCGTCTACCAGACGGGTCCATTGGACCCGACAGCAATATTTCTGGTGTCAATGGTAAAATGAGAAATTGTCGATTGACACCGGAATTTATAAAGGACTTGTCTAGATATTACTAATTCCTTAATTTAAGCTTTCATTGTAAAAGCAAAATTATATTAAAATATTACTGGTGCCGTTTGCAAGTTTGGAATTAAAATTAGGTGTTGCCGTAGATAAATGGGTGTTTTGTCTGGTAGACGGAAGGTTAAATATTTGAAGATCTAATTTGCTTTTTTCATTGCTGCATATTATTATTACCATTATTATATCGGGAAGAGCTTCACAAACCATAATCTTATCGAGCTGATGACTGAATTTCATGAACTAGTTAAAACTCGATTCGTATATCAAAATGCAACTGATCTACCAAGTCATATCTTACAAGGAAGGTCTCCATACTGGGCATACTCAGAATGTTTTGAAAAAAAAATACAAATTAAGCTACTCATATATGTAATAAAGTATCAGTCAAAAATAGCGGCGGAATTACAAACCTGTAAAAAAATAAAATACTTTCGAATATTTGGCGTGAAAAAACGAAAGTGTCACGCAATTTGGCGAGCAGCACTTTTCTCCGCCAAAAGCAAACGATTTTAATGCAACCGAAAACTTTTGGTTTCTTAGAATGTGTGTAAATGGCATTTAATGAATTTAAACATAAACAATTAGAGAGTTTAATATATTATATACATATATATATATTGTATTGCATATATGTATTATTTATTGCTGTAGTTATTTTATTTACCTCTGGAAAAATTATTTTCAGATGTAAAAAATTCTTATTCAGAAAAATTGTTTTCATACATTTAAGCGTATTGAAAAACAAAAGCGATGTGTTTCCATAGCAACAAAATCAGACTGACAATGCTCAACTGGACTTTGAACTTGAAACAATTTTAATTAGTTTAAATTTGAATTTCGTTTTAAATCTCAAATTTTGATGGTTAAATTTGAATATAAATACCCATAAATATCGATGTAACGAAATTATGCTTAAAACAAACTAAAACTGACAAAACCAAAGATATTTAATTTATCTAAACATGTTGATCATGAAACTTTTTCCCTTTAAAATGCATTTGACATAAAAAGCATTTTTGAAATTGCTTTTCATCGCCAACCGATGATAAATCGCCAATTAAAGAAATTTTCATTATTTTTTACGGACAGGGAAAGGAGGTTCCGCCGAAATTTTTTTTTATAAACGTATATATCCTCATGAGAAGAACATTATGTAATTTTTTCAAATATTTCCGAGTATGAACGTATGGAGACCTTCCTTATTAGTGGAAAATACCTGCAAACCCGATTTTAGTGGTTGACTAGTAGATTTACCATTTGTTTTCTTGCTAGCAGTCCTCTACGTTTTCATACTTTTGACTGCAGTAAAGTACTGTGATAAACTTACCGATCAATCACTAAAATCGGGTCTTCAGTGGTTTCCACGAAGATATGATTTGGCAGACCAGTTGCATTTTAATATACAAATCGAGTTTTGTCTAATGCTGAAACTTCAACAATCAACTCTATGAGGTGATGGTTCGTGCAGCCACTTCCTGGTCTATATTATTAACGATTGCTTCCTGAATGCATTTCTTTCCTTTATGTTAATCTTTTAAACGCCGCACTATGATCGAAACATAACACAAACTATTTATTGGTAAAAATCCTATTAAAACTCAAATATAAGCACTATGAGTAATTTTTTTTCTCAAAAAAATTTTTTTGTGCATGATTTCTAACATGTTCCAGAAATGGAACATTGGCGGGAAACACTTAGTTTTTTCACATGTTTTTTTTATAAAATATAATAAATTACATTTCAATTAAAATCTTTATTTCTGTGCGCAACCTTTTCATAATAATCAGTAATTTTATAAGCATACTTCAGTAATAACACATGTTAAGCATATAAATAGCCGGGCTTCGCCCATCCAGCCTTCGTTTGACTTAGAATTACAGCAAGAATTCAAGTAAAAATATTCAAAAATCCTTCCGAAGCCTTTACAAAAATGTTTTTCCATTAACTTTATAAATAAAATTACATAGATAATGGGCAGTAATTATTGTACAGTTTACAATTATTTATCAATGATACAGAAAAAAAGAAATATATACAAAAACTGAGAAAGAAAATAATAATTATGTCTGTACTAAAATTGATATCAAAATAATGAAATAAATCAAAATCTAAAAAATACAAAACAGAAAAAACTTACCAAAAATTCTTAATATATATATATATATGCATATATATATATATATCGTACTTTACTTTGGAGTCCTACATTTAATCTATTGTCCATGGTAATGAGGAAAGCATTTCTCATGCAGTCTTTTCTTACACTCAAAACACTTTTTTTGGTGTTCTTCTGGCATACTGCACATCGTCCTTGTGTTGATGGCACAAGATAATGCGCATCGGATTGTCTCAAAGATACAGAGCAATGTGCCCGAGGTCCAGGAGCAGAATGGATTTTTGATTTCATCCGAAGTAAGTGCAAAGTGACTTCTCTCCGGAAATTGAGGTGTGACAGTTCTGCTGTTGTACCTTTGTGTAAATGTAAATGTAAAATCCATCCAGCTGCAACTGCCATGTTTAGAGCATTGCTAAATAGATTCCAGTACCATTTTTTACTTCTAAACATAGGTCTATATGATCCAAGAAATCTGTCTAGCAAATCGACACCTCCCATTCCCTTATTATACATTTTAATCAGATGTAGCTGAGGAACATCAACTTTCTTCTTTTGTGCACGACAAAATCGCTTAGTTTTAGAAGTAGGCTTGTGTGTGGAATAATTGGATGCAATAGTTACTACAGCACTGTCTTTCCAGCGGCAGACATAAACTTGACCATCACTTCGGTACTCGAAATTTCCTTTTTGCCACTTTGAGGCTTCTTTTGGTGATTTGAGGGGACATCTACACGTTCGAAATTCTCGAATTGTGCCTGTTGCTTTGAAACCTTTTTCAGTCAGCTCAGTAAACAGTTTATATAAAGAGAAAAAGTTACCAAAAAATATTTCATGTTTCTCAGGATTTTTTCCAATTCTGCATAAAAGGGAGATATTTTTCCCAATTTATCTCCTAATTTCAAGGTAGTATTATCTATGATATGAAAATTTTTTTTAAGGTTTCTAAATTTATTCCTGGGCATCACTGTGGAAACAATTGGAACCGATAAATCTTCTTGAGTGCTCCAGTATAAATCTTCTCCGGGTACTTGGTGATATCCGCTAAATAACAATAGGCCAAAAAATTGACCTATATCATTTTCATCTACATTTAAAATATCTCCTTTTTGAGACGCATAAAGTGTTGTCATATTTGCTAAATGCTGTAAATATTCTACTGAAATGAACTTGTGAAATATTTCAACAGGAGATAATGTAACCAACTCAGGAAAACTTTCAGAAATATTCTCTACATTATCAGTTTTTAGAATATTTTTAAAATGTGCATTTTTTCCCAGCGGTGTTGGATTTTTTCTTCTTTTGACGTTAGTTTTCGCTTCAAATTCGGTCTTTCTTTTGACGTTGAAGGTACTTCAGTATCAAATGGAACTTTATTAGAAATATCAGTGTTTTCTCTTTTTGTGGCAATTTCAATTTCGCCACAAACATCTGCTGTTAAAACAGGTTCAAAAATGTCCACATTTATATTTTCTTCGTCCGTTAAATCTCCACTTTCGTCTGGTAGTAATTGACAAATGTCAATACATTCCTCTTCAGAGTCATCTGATAATTCATAAAAATATTCTAATGCCTCTTCTACAGTTCGAAATGGCTTTGAATGAGACATCTCGTCTCTCTGACGTATCCTAACTAACTAAAGAAAATCCCCGAGTGAGGTAAAATATAATTCCTTATCATGCTATTTTCCAATATCACCCCTTACATTCTAACTTTCTTGAGTCATAAACAACACACGACTATCAACTATCAACATAACTATCAACATCATAACTATAAACATCATAACTATCAACAAACACACGTGTTTGCGCCGTCAGTAATCCTCTTCAGATGGGAGACCGAGTGTGGGGGAGGGAGAAGGGGGGATGTAAGGGACAGGGTGTGGCGAGCGGGGGCAAAAGAAAGTTTATCACAGTAATAAACATCTGTTGACCTTTAGTAAACTGCCTTGTATTCGGAAACTTTTTATCAGTACTTGCATGCACTGCAATCAGAGAAAATTTATTATGTTGAAAAACTAACCTTTACACGCCAATGTTCCATTTATGGAACATGCAATCTTTTTATCTAAAAAAAGCAACAAAAATCAATCTTTTTTTAATAACTTGTGTTCTACGAATAAAATGATGATTTTTACGTGCTCTCACTTAGTTATAAACATAATTGTTAAAGTTTGAATTTTTTACAAATTTATGAATTTTACCCAACGAAAAGTCTGAAACAAGTAAGAAAAATCATGCGTTAAGCATAGATTATGAAGCACTTTCCAACACTTAATGAAATCTTTAACAAAACTTTGTTATTTAGGGAAATAATAGTGTATAGCCAAATATACCCAAGTATGTATTCCAGTACATTAGAACAGCCCTGTATTTCATATGTCACTACATATAATGGGAAAATTTAGCTTAGCAAGAAAATACCCAGTAGCTTAAAATTTCTTTTTCAGCAATTCATACTATTAGATGGAAACATACTTGAATACTTTTGTTCAGCCCTGTAGTTTACATTGTACCTTTATTACACGTCAGCATTAGGCTAAAATTTATTGTAAACTAAAACACTTTTAAAACAACTGAAATCACATTCTCATAAATCATCATTCATAGGCGTCCATTTACCGAATTCTTTGCGTGGCCCTGTATATCCCTTTATCTATATTCTGCTAACATTTCTCAGTAAATTGAAAGCAGCTCAGCGTAAAAATGCATAGCTTATTTAAGAACCACGTTTAAATAATTTACACTCATATTCAGTAACGTTGGTGAGCTCTTTTGGGTAGCCCTGTATATCAACTATAACATTTATACACACCATATAATGTGCATATATTTAGCGAAATATAAACGCGAATATCATAATTAAAATGCATTTGATCCCTCCATCAGCCATCATCGGACACATATACGGTACTTCGGAAAGAATATACTATTTGAAATCTTTTGTATGGCCCTGTAAATGCTATGTACTTCATATTATGCAAGACAGTAGCGTATAATTTATATTAAGCTTCAGTGACATATATCAATTTTATTATACATGAAAAAGCTTAATATATTTAAAATATGTCACACACAATTCCCCCTTTTACCATTATCTAATGGAATTCTTTTGTGTGGCCTTGTAAATGAATAATAGCTACTTTTTCACCTTATATTTTATAGAATGCATATTTTAATATGTGTGACAGGGTATAACATCTTTAAAATTCCTTTGAAACGATTTTTTCCCATAGGCCGTAATGTAATAGGAAACTTTTGATTCGCCCTGTAGATAAACTAATCATGGTAGCAACTTCATTTTCGATAGGACTTTTGCTAGGGTAAACGTCAATAACGTCCTAAAATTTCATTGCAATCCGAGTATATTAACGATTTTCCTCCATAGGCCGTATTATAATGGGAAACTTTTGATTATCTCTGTAGATAAACTAATCATGGTAGATACTTCATTGTCAGTAGGGTTCGTGCTAGGGTAAACCCCAATAACGTCCTAAAATTTCATGGCAATCCGAGTATATTAACGATTTTTCCCCATACGCCGTAATGTAATGGGAAACTTTTGATTCGCCCTGTAGATAAATTAATCATGGTAGAAACTTCATTTTCAATAGGACTTTTGCTAGGGTAAACGTCAATAACGTCCTAAAATGTCATGGCAATCCGAGTATATTAAGGATTTTTTCCCCATAGGCCGTAATGTAATGGGAAACTTTTGATTCTCTCTGTAGATAAACTAATCATGGTAGATACTTCATTTTCAATAGGGTTCGTGCTAGGGTAAACCTCAATAACGTATAAAAATTTCATAGCAATCCGAGTATATTTACGGGAGTTAGAGCTCGGACAGACGGACAGACGGCCATCCGGCCAGACGGACAGACGGCCAGACAAACCGAATGCATAAGCACTTTTCAACTTTGTTGGAAAGTGCTAAAAAATCTTAAATTACGATTTTTTTTTCCTGAGACATGATTTATTCTATCAATAAAATATCGATGCCAAAAAATCAATCTATACTTTCTTTTTAAAAACTAATTTTTACAGAGTAATACGATTAAAAATGTATTTTTTGTAGAATTTTGAATTTGATGTTCCATTTATGGAACATTGGCGTGTAAAAGGTTAATTTTTTCATGACATTTCTTTTACATGTTTACGTTTTCTTTTCTATTCCATCTTTAAATGGCTCTTTTTTTATTACTTCTTTAAATGGAATAACAGTTCAATTTTTATATAATAAGAAGAATTATTTTTCAGAGAGAGGGGAGGGGGGCGTCATCAGGGTTTTAGATATGATTTGATAGGGCATGGCCTGAAAAAGGTTAGGAAAGTTTGGTCTATAGGAGAAAATCGTTTGTAGCACATATTGATAACATCATACTGCTTTAAACATAATGGAGTTAATATGCATCACTGAGGTGGATGTCATCGTGGTTTCTATTGAGTACAGAGAAAGGAACAGTTATAGTTCGAATTCTGTTTCATTATGATATCAATAAAAATCGTATGCGGCACAATTGCACGTATGTTTTAAGGTTTAATTTTATTAATAAAAACGCACTTTTTTATGACACTATCATGGCAGAAATTTTCTGATTTACTATAGATTACAATTTATCATATTGTCTTAAATATGTTTTATAGATAATTTTTTAAACGATTTGATTTTTTTTTAGATATTTTCTTTAAATAATTAGAGTAAACGTAAGATATTTATTTTATAATTGCAAGATTTTAAGCATTTTCTTTATAAAAAAAAACTAAAATTTTAAACGATTATTTTTTTATAATTATGAAAAGGCTAAAATTATAAAATGATGTATCTGAAGGAAGTATTTGTAAAAGCAAATGAAAATAATAAATTTTATTGATTTATCTACATATTTAATATTAGGCTTAAACACATTAAAACAGATTGAAAATATTGCTTGCACGAGATGTGATTTTAAAGCCAAACTTTGTGGCATCACCATATTAATAATCGTATTCCATTGAAGTGATAATAAAAAAAGTTCTTGATTTCAAACAAATTTATTCATTTAAAAAATATATTTTTGAAGAGGAATTAATCTCTAGTCAAAATGGGCGAATGTATTTGTATTCACGTTGGTCAAGCTGGAGTTCAAGTTGGTAATGCCTGCTGGGAGCTTTTTTGCTTGGAACATGGCATACAACCAGATGGTCAAATGCCTGGAAAAGAGACTACCGGTGAAAGTGGTGATTTTTGCAAAACTTTATTCATTGATACAGAAACTGGTAATTATGTTCCAAGAGCTATATATATTGATTCGGAGCCTACAGTAGTAGACGAAGTCCGAACAGGAACATATCGCAACCTTTTCCAACCTGAACAACTGATAACTGGGAAAGAAGACGCTGCTAATAACTATGCAAGAGGACATTACACGATTGGAAACCAGAAAATCCCTGTCGGCTGGGCCTATAGGCGGAGGTAGATTTCGAAGAGTGCTCAGTTCAACAAAAAAAAAATATATGATTAGAGATAAACCCAGTTTAATAACTTCATTTGGCCGTTTATGAAAATTTTTTAATTTCATTTTTCTTCAAAAACTGGTTTTATCAGAATCATCTTAAGAAAAATTCAGCTCAAATGCCCGTTTTGACAACATATTTTGAAATAGATTCTGAATTCATTAAAAAAATCGACCAAAACAGTACATTATACAGTTCCTAAATAACAAAAAACTGTCAGTTGAATGAATTTCAGAAAAAAATTGAATTTAAAAATGAGTCATAAAATAACCTATTTGTTGTTTGAATACATACTTAATTCTTTATTCATGATTGCTCGGAAAATTTTGTGCGAAATACTCACTTTGACAGCATTTTAAAAAATATATTCTATCTTTATCAAAAAACTGGCCAATGCGTCACAGTATATAGTTCCTAAATAAGAGGATCTGTAAATTGGATGCGTTTGAGAGCGAAAATGGATTTTAAAACGAGTCATAAAAAACGCAATTTGCTATGTGAAAACTTCCTTAAATTTTCAAATCACAAAGACTTCGGGAAATTCTGTTGAAAATACCCTTTTTGGTAGCCTTTTTAAAAATATATTCTGTCTTTATCAAAAAACCGATCAATGCATCACATTATATAGTTCCTAAATAAGAAGATCTGTAAATTGGACGCATTTGAGAGCAAAAATGGATTTAAAAACGAGTCAGAAAAAAACGCAATTTCTTATTTGAACACTTCCTTAAATTTTCAGTCACAATGATTTCGGAATATTCTGTTCAAAATACCCTTTTTGGTAGCCTTTTTTGAAATATATTCCGTCTTTATCAAAAAAATGACCAATGCATCACATTATATAGTTCCTAAATAAGAGGATCTGTAAATTGGATGCGTTTGAGAACAAAAATGGATTTAAAAACGAGTCAGAAAAAAACGCAATTTCTTATTTGAATACTTCCTTCAATTTTCAGTCCGGATGACTTACGGAAATTCTGTTCAAAATACCCTTTTTGGTAGCCTTTTTTGAAATATATTCTGTCTTTATCAGAAAATTGACAAATGCGTCACTTTATACAGTTTCTAAATAAGAGGATCCACCATTTGGATGCGTTTAGAATCAAAAATGAATTTAAAAATGAGTCAGAATATAAGCAGTTTGGATTTGAGGTTTTTTCTCCAACTCCTATTTTTGTTTAATTTCTTTTTGCTATACGAATTGATCCTATGATAAACTTGTCAATATAAAAGTTGTAGATATTTTTGAGAAGATGTAAAATAAATTTAATCAGATTTGATATCTTAAAAATTGACGGAGTTATGAATTTTTCTCTTTTTTCAGCGCCCTTTTTCTTTTCGTTTTTAATTTTTTTCGCCGGTAAAAGTTGGTCCTATCAAAAACTTGTAAATACAAAAGTTTTAGATAATTTTAAGAACATTTACAAAAAATTTAGTTGGACTTGATATCTTGAAAATTGACGAAGTTATGAATTTTTTTCTCTCAAAATCCCTGTTTTTTTCGCCCCTTGAGCCCACTTCTAAATTTATCAAAAATCTGTCATGCATATACTTTTGGCCCATTTTTAAGAAGTAATATAAACTTTAAACCGGTTCGATATCTACTTTAATTAAGAAGTTATGGCGTTTTTTCGGTTTTCACAAAAACGCCCCCTATTCCGCCCCCCTTGGTCCGATTTTGCCCATTAACGAACTTAGCCAAGATTTTATCCCCTTTGATTTTATGTACAAGTTTGGTGGAGATTGGTGAAAAATTATAGAAGTTATCGTGTCCATAAAAAAGTGAGATATATATATATATAGATAGATAGATAGATATATATATATATAAACTGGTGCGATTGCAATAGGTAGTATTTCTTACGAAATCTACCTAATAGATAGATATATATATATATAAACTGGTGCGATTGCAATAGGTAGTATTTCTTACGAAATCTACCTAATAATTGACTTAGTTCTCGATAGAACCCGTAAAGTAGCAGATCAGTGTACTGGCTTGCAAGGATTTCTCATCTTTCGCAGTTATGGTGGCGGTACCGGATCAGGATTTACCTCTTTGCTGATGGAAAATCTATCTGCATATTATGGTAAAAAAACTAAATTGGAATTTGTAATTTATCCTGCACCACGACACTCAACTGTCGTAGTGGAGCCTTATAATTCAATCTTGACAACTCATGCTACATTAGAACATTCTGATTGCGCTTTCTTGGTTGATAATGAAGCCATATATGATATTAGCCGAAACAACCTTGATATTGCAAGACCTACATACACAAATCTGAACAGAATTATCGCTCAGAGTGTATCTTCGATTACAGCCTCACTTTGTTTCGATGGCGCACTTAATCTAGATCTAATGGCGTTTCAAACTAATCTTGTGCCATATCCGCGAATCCATTTCCCTGTGGTTGCTTATGCTCCTATTGTTTCCACCGAGAAAACTTATGACGAACAGCTGACTGTAGCCGAAATTACCAATGCTTGCTTCGAACCAGCAAATCAAATGATGAAATGCAATCCACAACAAGGGAAATATATGAGCTGTTGTTTGTTATACAGAGGAGATGTGGTCGTTCAGGACATCAATGCTACTATTGCTTCAATCAAGAATAGCAGATCAGTCCAGTTTGTTGACTGGTGTTGTACAGGATTTAAAGTAGGCATAAATTATCAACCACCCACAGATGTCCCGGGAGGAGATCTCCTAAAAGTACAAAGGGCTATATGCATGCTTGCTAATACTACAGCTATTTCACAAGCCTGGGCACGATTGAATTACAAATTTGATTTGCTGTACGCCAAACGCGGTTTCGTGCATTGGTACGTTGGCGAAGGAATGGAAGAGTGTGAGTTTTTAGAGGCCAGAGAAGATTTGGCACTTCTTGAAAAGGATTATGAAGAAGCTGGATTAGATTCAATTCAAGGTGACGAGGAAGGAGGGGAAGGGTATTAAAATCGGCATTTGAAGAATCTGTTGTATTAACTCGGTATTTTCTCAAAATTTATGAAAAAGTAATTGTTTTCACAAGTTAGACTCAACTATGGCACCGATGTCATATGTGTGTCACATTGGCGCGATTGTAACAAAATGGCGATGGTAATCAGGCTATTGTTATTTATTAAAAAACTGTTTAATTATTTTTATTTTCTTTTTTAAAATGATATAAATTATTTTATTCTATAATTATTAAACTTTTTTATTTATTATTTCCTTATTAAAATAATAGAAAATAAAGTAAATTTACAAACAAACCCCTTCGCCAAATCGACTTTTTTGCGCGATACATACATATATATATGTGTGTGTAAGTGAACATGTATATATGAACGTATATGCAAATACATAATATTTGTATATATAACACTGCCTTAATATGCATAGGTGTAGCCAGCCTTTGAACTGGGGGGGGGAAGGTTGCCCAGATTTTTTAACCCGGACCTGTTGGGTACAAACAATATCTTGTATAATAAAACCTGTGAAAACGGAATCTCATGAGACTGCTCGAATTTCCGTTATAAACAAGCTTTTATATTAGAAAGTATAATTGTGTGGTATTTTTTTAAAAAAGGGCCCAAACACAATTTTGTTTTTGTGAGGGGTATTAGAAGAGGTTCCAAGCTAAATCTAACAGTAAAAAAAAGAGACATGAAAATTTTCTTACAGCAGTGATATAAGACTGAGACTGCGTGTGGACACAAGTGTGAAACTTTTCCCAAATTTCTCAAATTTTTCCCTAATTTAAAAAATAAATTTCATGTACATGTTTGTAACTTAATGAATAAATGCATGAAATTTACAGAAACTACTATTTGTAATCTGGCGAATCGAGCAACGTTTTTGAATTTTCTGTAAAAAAATGTACAACTGTAATTATAATCGATTCCTTTCTCATAATAATGTTCCGTGATTGATAGGTGCCAGAAAATCAATGTATATATATAAAAAAAAAAAAAAAAAAAAAAAAAAAAATGACGTTATCTTAAAAGTTCGATGCTTTTATCGGGAAAGAAGAAACACTGAACAATTGCTTTATACCAGAATAACATGGTAATTATGTTTACTTACGGAGGAAAGTTGACTTCGAAAATGTATACCGTCCTCAGCATGAAACAGAGTTCATGTTGACAAATAGATAAAACAAACACTAATTTTCACATGAAAAACGACAATGATTCGTGCATAATAGAAGATTAAATAATTTGCAAACCTCCAGCTAACTTTCGTATCTTAATAACAGAAGAAAGTATTCTCTTCGCATTATGTAACTAAATAATAAATAAAGAACGATCCAAAAAAAAAAAAAAAAAACATTTACTAACGAAAAGCCAACTAAAAGAGCAAATTCATAATTGTGTTTATTTTGAATAGCGCCATTCAGTAGGTTGTCGTCGGAAATTATGTCGACATAAATCTGTAATTATCACAAATTTTCATTTGAAACAGCAATCAAATAGTAAAATAAATAAACACTAACTACTTCGGTTCCCCGTCATTTTGATCAAAATGATTTGAAAAGGAATAAGTACGCAACTTTAAATGGAAAAAAGTTTTTCAATCTTTTCTACACATGAATAAATAAAATCTTTCGGTTTCAGAAAAAAAATGAGCCTGAACCCGAAGATTAAAATAAAAATAGAACCCGAGCCCGAGCTCGGGCTTTCGGTTACCGGCTGAGCCCGTCTCATCTCTAGTGTGGATGCGCGTGTATGCATAAACCAGCAGCATAATTATGAACATAGTAATAAATGTCACAATAAATAAAAAAGTTAAGGTACTTAGTCAAATTTTATGATAAAACTACATTATACTCAGATCTCAGTGCCGCAATAAAAATATTACTGCTGGTGTTTCGTAACCAGGTACCACGTCGGATTAGGCGTTACCATTGATGAATTCAGTCATAAGTAAACAACGTAAGTAAGAACAAAAGTCGCTTAAACGCGATAACTTTACATTTATCAAAAAATGGAATACGCAATTCGATTTCAATCCGCTTCAATATACACTGATGTCCAAAATTTAAGCATAATTGGTAATTAAGTAATTATTTTTAAGTAATGAAAGAAATATGAATCAGAATGTGCTGAAACTCCAGGTGTGTAAACAAAATAGTACGCGTCACATATTTTCGCGAAGAGTTTTCCCCGAAATCGAACAGGGGACCGTCAACAAATTAAAAAAGAACGAAGATCTTTTGGATAACCCTGTCAAAACTAATGTAGCAAAAGCGTTCAAACTGCACATTATGATTAATTGGCTTATTTTAATGTGCTGTGTTAATTTTTACAAGGATAGCATGTATACTCGTAGAGAAATTAAGGTTTTTATAAAAACAGTCCTAAATTTTTCCAAGTTTTTTGCTTATAATTTGCAGAGTTCTTATTATAAAATAATGTTCTTTTTTGAAAATATGACAAATATCATTGTACACAATACCCTGTCATCAGAATTGAAAAGTAATAAAAATTGTATGAAAAATGAGTATGTTTAGTAAATAATTTTTCATTGCGCATGCGTCAACGATATCAAAATGTCATTTGCATACTCTGTTTGCTAAATGTATAGAGCAACTTCTGTAAAAGTTTCAAAAACATAGCTTGAAAATTCTGAAAATGGGAGCCTATAGAATCAACTTAAAATCCGTTATTCCTAAAGGAAGCAAAAAAATCAGGGGTTTTACCTAAATGTAGTTAGTTGTACGTGCAATATTGTGTAGGCACTAAACAATGGAATATGGATACAGCCCCTCATCTTTTTGCTTCATTTAGGGAATAAAGGATTTTGATCTCATTCTAGCAACGATAATTTTCAGAATTTTTAAGCTATGTTTTTGAGACTTTCACAAAAGTTGCTCTATACATTTAACTAACATAATATGCAAATGAAATTTTAATAGCGTTCACGCATGCGTAGTAAAAAATTATTTAGTAAACCTACTCATTTGTCATACAATTTTTATTATTTTTTAATTCTGATGACAGGGTATTGTGTACAATGATGTTTGTCATTTTTTCAAAAAAGAACACTATTTTATATTAAGAACTCTGCAAATTATAAGCAAAAAACTTAGGACTGTTTTTATAAAAACCTTAATTTCTCTACGAGTATACACGCTATCCTTGTAAAAATTAACACTGTACATTACAATAAGCCAATTAATCATAATGTGCAGTTTGAACGCTTTTGATACATTAGTTTTGACAGGGCTATCCAAAAGATCTTCGTTCTTTTTCAATTTGTTGACGGTGCCCTGTTCGATTTCGGGGAAATCTCTTCGCGAAAATATGTGACGCGTACTATTTTGTTTACACACCTGGAGTTTCAGCACATTCCGATTCATATTTCTTTCATTACTTAAAAATAATTACTTAATTACCAATTATGCTTAAATTTTGGACACCAGTGTACATGTCTATTGAAATCGAATCTTGTGCCTTTACGTTAAAAAAAAAAAAAAAAAAAAAAAAAAAAAAGGTCATAAAATGTGTCAGAAAGTTTCGCGTTTGTTAAGCACATATTTCAGAACCGCTCTAAGGGAGTATAATGAACTATTCTTACTTTCTTTGGTTACTGTAGCTTCTGGAGATTTGACATCATGTTGGACAGCTAACTTTTTCTTTAAAAATATCCTGAATTGTCTTGCATTTTTTGCAGGTTTTTCTAAAGCTCGTTTTCACTTTTCTGTCCGTCCCATATTTTTTAAATACACTTGATAAAGTGCGAAGTATATTAACAAATTAAATATAATTTTTTTTTCCCATTTCGGAATGATACAAGCCAAGAGAATAAAAACTGAATAAAACAGACTTTTCTCTTCTCGGAAAACCCTATAATGTGATTGGCAGACTTCAATATTTTATTATTACTATTATTATTATTCAAAAGAGAAAAATTATTAAGCATAGCTTCCATATGTAGATGCAAATGTTTTTGTTTTTCTCAAATATCCTCAGTGAAGGGGGGGGGGGGGTCTATTGTCAGTGTGAACAATATTGTAATGGCGCCTTGCAAACTTTGGATTAATAGTATGCCAGTAGTGTCTGGCGCCTGCTTACCGAAAATTTGGAAATCTAAAATACTCTACTTTTATAAAATATTGATAAATAAGTACAAATGTAATGTGGAAATATTAATGATCAGCTGTTCCATCATGATACTTGAGAAATTGTTGTTGTGCTCCACAGAAGTGATATATGAAAAAGATATATGGACAGGACAGGGTTGTCCAACGCGGCGCCCGCGGGCGCCATGGAGCCCTTTGAAGGTTTTCTTGGCGCCCTTTTGAAGATCTCCTGTGATTAAATATTTTAGAAGTAAAATTCCTTCATAAAAAATGCTTTCTTTAAAATCATTAATATTTTATTAGAAATATTTTAAAACCTATGTTTGGCATGCTGTTGGCTTGCCGTTGTACATTAAAAATTAGAAACTTACTTTGAAAATTTAATTATGCATATTTTTGCAATTATTAGATATTTTTTATGTAGTTTAAATAGTTGGAAATATCTCCTTTTAATACTTAAGAACTAAGAGAAAAATAAATGTTTCCACCTGTCCAGCTTCCCTTTGAAGATAAATATGTATCTTCAAAGGGATGTACATAAAACTCAGCTTTTTTTTCTGTTGTCACACTGGCCTATTGGCTGTTTTATATATGGGATAAAGAGGATTATTTTTTCTTTTTTGACTTTTGAAGTTTTAGAGGGTTTTTTCTTTATTTTCTTTTCTGTAATTTTTCTTAAAAAAATAATAAACAGTGCAGAATCATTTCCATCTGAAAGCACTTCCAGACTATCCCTCTGAACCGCACACATGATTTGGTCACTATCATGCTTGTGTGTTTTTGTATTTTTCATAAAACTAATCCATGCCTTCAAAATAAATCAAACCATATTTTCACATCCTAAAAGAAACCTACCAATATTTCTGATTTTCATATTTATTTATTTATTGTTATTGTTATTATAGACGCGATTAAAGTTTCTGGCACCTTACCCTACAAACATTTTTAATATAGACTTCAGATAAAAAAAAAAAAAAAAAAAAAAAAAAAAAAAAATGTATAAATTGAAATTTAATACGTGTAACTCCAGAACTGTAGGAGGTCTTTTGTTTACTGTTGTACGATTCATTTGCATTATGTTCAGACGTGGATGTGTACTAATACTATACGATAATATTGCCACATGTTTTCAGTCGCGTAAATAATGGCGCCCTTCATTGAGTGCCAAGAGCCGAGATGCGCCCCTGGTTACTAAAAGGTTGGACAGGCCTGTGGACAGGATATATGAAAAATAAAAATAGTTAATTGTTTTTAATAACATTGTTTTCAATGATTCTTTTTTATGAATGCTGATTTTTTTTACTTAGGTTTTAAAATCCTTCATGTGACCTCGTGAACGGGGGGGGGGGGGGGTGCCCGGGCACCCAGGGCACTCCCCCCCTGGCTACGCGCATGTATATGTATATATATGTGCATAATAAAATCGTGCCGATTTGGCGATTTTTGAAAATTGCTATTTGGCGAAGGGGGGTTGTTCTGCAATCATACCAAATACACATAAAACTGATATTAGGTAGATTTCGTATGAAATACTACCTATTGCATTCTCTCCCATGTTGGAATTTCTGAAAAATTTTTGCGGATCTACACGAATCATGACTCTTAGACCCCAAAACTACCATCAGTAAAAAAGTTTATATATATCTATCTATCTATCTATCTATCTATCTATCTATCTATCGGTGTAAATCACTTTCTTCTAGACACGATAACTTCCATAATTATGCTCAGATCTTTTTCAAACTTTTACATAAAATCAGGGAGCCTAAAATCTCGGTCGAGTTCGTTAATGGGCAAAATCGTACCAAGGGGGTGGAAATAGGGAGGGTTTTTGTGAAAACCGAAAAAACGCGATAACTTCTTAATTAAAATAGATATCGAATCAGTTTAAAGTTTATATTACTTCTAAGAAATGGGCAAAAAGTTTATGCATGACAGATTTTTGATAAAATTAATAATGGGCTCAAGGGGCGAAAAAAACATGGTTTTTGGGAGAAAAAAATTCATAACTTCGTCAATTCTCAAGATATCAAATCCAACTAAATTTCATATAAATGTACTCAATATTATCTAAAACTTTTGTATTTACAAGTTTTTGATAGGACCAATTTTTACCGATGAAAAAAATTAAAAACGAAAAGAAAAAGAAAAAGGGGGGAGGAAAAAGAAAAAAATCCATAACTTACTCAATTCTTAAGCTATCAAATCTAATTAAATTTATTTTACATCTTCACAATAATATCTACAACTTTTATATTAACAAGTTTTTCATAGAACCAATTCTTATAGCAAAAATAAATTAAACAAAAATAATAATTGGAGAAAAAACCTCAAATCCAAACTGCTTATATTCTGACTCATTTTAAAATTCATTTTTGATTTTAAACGCATCCAAATGACAGATTCTCTTATTTAGGAACTATATAATGCGACGTATTGGCCAGTTTTATGATAAAGGCACAATATATTTTTAAAAAGGCTGCCAAAAAGGGTATTTTGAACAGAATTTCCCGAAGTTGTCAATGAAAAATTGAGGAAGTATAACAAATTGCGTTTTTTCTGAGTCATTTTTAAATTCATTTTTGTTCTCAAATCCTTCCAATTTACAGGTCCTTTTATTTAGGAACTATGTAATGTGACGGATTAGCCAGTTTTTTCATAAAGGCAGAATATATTTTTAAAAAGGCTGCCAAAAATGGTATTTTGAACAGAATTTCACTAAGTTATCGTGATTGAAATTTGAGGAAATTTAAGAAATTGCGTTTCTACCGAGTCATTTTTAAATCTGTTTTTGTTCTCAAACGCATCCAATTTACACGTTCTCTTATTTAGCAACTATATAATGTGACGGAGTGGCCAGTTTTTTGATAAAGGCAGAATATATTTTAAAAAAAGACTGCCAAAATGGGCACTTTGCACAAAATTTCCCAAAGCGATCCTGATTAATGAACTGTGGGTATTCAAATAACAAATTGGTTATTTTATGACTCATTTTTAAATCCAATTTTACTCTGAAACGCATTCAAATGACAGTTTTTTGTTACTTAGGAACTATATAATGTGCGTATTCGTCGATTTTTTGATAAAGGGTGAATATATATTTTTTAAAAGCTGTCAAAGTAAGCACTTCGCAAAAAAATTTCCCAAAGCGATCATGATAAAAGAATTGAGGCTGTATTCAAGTAACAAATTTTTTATTTTATGGCTCATTTTTAAATTCAATTTTCTTCTCAAACGTATTCAATTGACAGTTATTTGTTATTTCGGAACTGTGTAATTACTGTGTATTGTTCAGATTTTTGATAAAAGCTAAATATATATTTAAAAAAATCTGTCAAATTGGGCACTTCCCACAAAATTTCGCAAAGCGATCTTGATTAAAGAATTGTGGATGTATTAAAATAATAAATCGGTTATTTTATGACTCATTTTTAAATTCAATTTTGCTGTCAAACGAATTTAATTAACAGTTTTTTGTTATTTAGGAACTATATAATGAGCATATTGGTCAATTTTTTTTAAATAAAGTAAGAATATAATTCAAAATATGTTGCCAAAATGGGCATTTGAGTAGAATTTCGTTTAAGATGATTTTGATAAAACCAGTTCTTACAGAAAAATGAAATTAAAAATTTTTTAAAAGCGGCAAAATAAAGTAGTTAAACTGTGTTTATCTCTAATCATTTTTTTTTTTTTTTTTGAGATGAAAACTTTTCGAAATCTACCTCCGCCTATAGGCCATGCCGAAAGGAATTTTTTAAAACCAAATCTTCGTTAAATTGACGTCAGAAAAAAATCACGCCAATGTGGTGCATATATGACATCTGTGCCTCAATTATTTAAAATTGAAGAAATTTTTTTCGCTTATTTATATTTATTTATAATCAAATTTTTAACTTCTGAAATATTGTTGTTACGCGTATAAAATCCACGTTAAAGTATAAAGAATAAAATCAAGTATTTAAATATTTTTTGCTATTCTGTTACAAACAAATCACAGAGCCAAACTAGTTTTCATTTATTGAGTAATAAATTCAGTTGCATTGATTCCGCGCCAAGTACCCATGGATAATTCTTAGAAAAAGCCACTTCGCCAAGGCGACTTTTTTTTTGGAGCAATATGTGTATGTTACGGCCAAAATCCAAAGCCTGCCCAATACCCGAACTGGCTAAGCTTCCTGGCCAAAACCCGAAATACATGAAACTCGAAATCTAAACAGATACGAACGATATTAAAAGTCGAGCACAATTCTTTCGTCAAGCAAAACTCAAAAAATATTTGTCGTATTTCAATTCTGATTGTACTAAAAGATACCTATGAGAGTAACTTACTTATTGCCCCTACTAAGAAAAATAAGTTCCATATAGTTTTAAAATTATGTTAAAAAACTGATAAAAATAGAGAAAGATATATGTGAGACATAACCGAATATGAAGGAATCCTCCGAAATGAATAATTGTTTAATTGTCAATATGACGTCAAAATTATACATGGACATTTTCATTTTCTATTTATTGTTGAAATTTTAATTTTGTTTGGGAATTCTGCTACGAAATATAACACGGAAACAAATAAAATGAATTATTTCCATTTTTTTAAGTGGTAACTGTGTTAATCTTTCGTAATCGGGTTGTGCGTTCATTATAGAGATATTTTTAAAATTATGTGCTTGAAAAATAATTCAAACGCCCTTAAAAAATAAGATACAGTTTTTAGAGAAATTGCTTTTAAAAGTACATTTTTTTCTATTCGAAAGTGTAAAAATTGAAATTGTGTCTTGTTTAGAAGAAAATTCAAATTTAATAATAATAATGTGAAAATTCAACCAAGCGAAATTGATTGTCTAAGTAGTTCTTCGTAGATATGAAGCCGTTATTCATGGACATGTTTTTTAGCTTCATATTGTAGATAGAAAGCCGGGTTCTAGAATGAAGGTTAAAAATCATTTTTTATTGAAAACTTTGACTTTTTACATTTAATATGTTTTTTAGATTATCCAATATAAATACCAAAATGTATTTTATATGAAAAATATCAATAATCTCAAGCAAAAATATCTCCATGGACATGTTTTGCTTCAGATTATTGATAGATTTGCTTTTAGATTATTACTTACCCATCATACGTAGTATAGGGTAAGTCTTGCAATCGTTTTGAAAATCGAAAAATTTTTTTTGACGGATTTACAAGTTTCAGATAGTGGAGATTCCGAAAAACATACTTTTAGAAAAAAAATTTGCCGTCCGTCTGTTTGTCTGTCAGTCTGTCTGTCTGTCTGTAAACGTTCTATCTCACGAAGAAATTGAGATAGAGACTTAAAATTTTGTATGTACTTAGTATGTAAAAATGGAACGAAGCCTATTTAATATCAGTAACCTCGGTTATCCGGAACTATTTTTTTCGGACTCTTGAAAAATTCGTTCTGATGAAAGGTATATAAAATTTTTCGAAATTTTGTATTTTAAGGAGTGGACTTAAAAGGCAATAAAATAACACAAATTTTGCATAAAGAACAAAGTCGATCGGATTATTAGTAGCCGAGATATTTGTAATCCTGTTTTCCACATTCTTCGATTTTTCGTGACCCTGTATTTCATTCAAATTTCAATTCAAAGATATATTTATATTGGAAATGAGACGCTTCATCCGACGCAGTAAACTGTTAGTTAACAGGATTATTATTTTTGGAGTTATAAGGATGTTTGTTTTACGCAGTTCGGTACTACTTGAGTAGTTTTGCATTTTATATAATTTGTCGAAATGGGTTCATCAGCAATTCATAAATAGAGCATTACTATGTATATATTATTAACAACATTAAAATATACGTTTAAATTTTGGTTTGGAATTGCGAAGTATTGTATAAATAGTTTTCACATGTTTTATTTTCCTATATTATATTATGCATATTCATGATGGGTAAGTATTACGGTGGCTCCCAACGACTAGTTTTTTTTTCTTTTTCTTCTAAACAGGGTAAAATTTCAATTTTTACATTTTCGAATTGAAAAAAATGTACTTTTAAAAGCAATTCCTTTGAAAACTGCTTTCAAAATGGCTGCCCAAAAAGGCTTTTGAGTTATTTTTTAAGTAATAGAATTTTTTAATTATCTCTGTAATGAGTGCACAACCCGATTACGAAAGATTAACACAGTTAGCGCTTAAAACAATGAAAATAATTCAGCATTTTATTTGTTTCCGTGTTATATTTCGTAGCGGAATTCCCAGGCAAAATTAAAATTCAAGAATAAATAAAGAAAAGAAGAAATAATTCAACTCTCATGAAATAGATTGACTAGCTTAAACATAGTAAACAATGTAAATAAAAAAAGGGCTCTTGTAAATACAAAAACTTTTCGCACTTAACCAGGTCCTGACTATCGCATGTTCACCCGGTGCCTGTACACTTGGCATAAAAATTTTCTTAATTTCATTTAAATTTCGATTAAGAAAATCATAATTGTTAGGGGGAAATGTATATTCTGAGATATTAATGCAATGAAATGTCAAAAATATACCTCATTATATTATATTTGGAGGTTGCAGCACAGATAATCTCCACATCGACTTCACGGCTAAAATTGCAGAATTAGTTAAAACTCGATTCGCATATTAAAACTCAATTGGTCTGCCAAGTCGTATCTTCGTGGAAAATATCTGAAAACTCGACTTTAGCGGTTAACTAATAGGTAAACCATTCTGTTTTCCTGCTCCCAATGCTTTCATACCTTTACGTGCAAGAAAGCACAGTGATGAACCAATGACTAACCACTAAAATCAGATTTTCAGGTGTTTTTCACCAAGATATGACTTGACAGATTGATTGCGTTTTAATATGCGAATCGAGTTTTAACTAATTCTGCAATTTCAATCGTGAACTCAATGAGGGGATTGTCTCTGCTGCCGCCTCCCGGTCTATGTGTTCATAAACACATTTCAATAAAGTTTTTTTTTTTCCTTCCTGGAACCATTTTTCAATTTTCCAGGAAACTTAATTGTTTTAATTGACACTTTTCGAATAAGTGTATAAAATGTGAAAAAAAACTAATATCAATAAATTAACCAATCTAAGGGGGCACGAAAGATTGAAAGCATCGTCACATAGAAACTTGCTTATCGGGTCGTGCACTTAACTAGTCGCTTGCAAGTGATAAGAAAGCATCAAACATGTTTTTAGTGTAATTGGCAGTCAACCTATGAAAATATACTGTTTGTGAAAAATCTAATATTAGAGTTTCCAATTATAAATGATTTTCACCTACACCAAACAAATCATCGAGAATCTTTAACCCGGATAGCCCTTGTAATTATAATGACAGTAATAATTATTGTTTATAGATAAATATTGTGTTTAATTGATTAAAGTAACTGTAACAACTATCAAAATATCCTAAAATGATCATATTTATAACGTTGAAGTAATAAAAATCCTCTCAAAGCATCTATCTCCCCCAAGAATCGAAGAAACCCGTTCACCTTGAAGTTACCGAAGTTATCCTACAAGGAAGTTAGGTTTTTAAAAAAAATAAACAAAATAGTAACTGAAACAAGTACGATGGGAAGGGTTTTAGTTTTAATAATATTTAGATCCGTTTCAAGTCATTTTGGAGTTGAATGTCGTGTGTGCAGTGCCAGATATATTCTATTATGTTGATATTGTATTTTTACAACATTGTACATTTCGACTGAAACATTCATTTTTACTTTATTATAGTGAATATTTTCTTCGATTTTTATTACTTTAAAAATATACATGCATATATTTTAATTCATGTTTAATCCTTTTCCTGCTATCGTCAGCTTATTTGAGTGTTGGTGGCCGTAGCTTGTAGGCGGTAGAGTCTTTAATATTTTAAATAATTGTAGCTTGTTGTCACAAAATTATTATTATTTGTTGTATACTTTATCATTCCAGATGTACAGACTTGCTTAGGATAACATAATTAGAACCATAGAATTTGTTATGAAACGAAAATACTCATTAAAATTTCTACGTAATTGTGAAATAATTTTTTTAAGTAAGTTATTGATTATCATATTTTATTGTAAATGGATATTTTAAAGTGAATAATAGTTACTTTAGTAATTATCATTCTTAATTTTTTTAGTCAATCCATTTAAGAGTATCGATCGGTGCAAGGTGAGCCCCCGCGAGCATCTGTGCCCAGGGTGCCCAAATTTGTAAATCGGTCCCTGTGTGTCGAAGAAAGGTGGCACAGTTCATAACATTAATAATATAATGTTAATTTTATTTGAAATACAGTAATCCTTTGACATTCGCTAGGGTTAGGTTCCCGAAAACGTTTGCGAATGTCAAAATGGCAGGCATTGAGACTATCTTCCCGTACGTGGCTAGGTTCTAATTTTTTTAACCATTTGGAAAATGATTGTTTCTGTCGGTCGAAAGTAGAGAAATCTGAAGTATATTTGAAGTGATGTTCAGATTTTATTCGTTTTCCGTTTGGCCCATGTTTAATGTCCAGAAATGGAATAATTTTATTGCCACAATGATAAAAAAGTATAAAAAACTATTAAAAATATTAATAACTCAATAACAAATTGAGATATAGCTTTTAAACAAATTGCATTTAAAAGTACATTTTTACCCCTATACGATGGTGTAAAAAAAAAAAAAAAAATGTGATGTTCAGAAGTTTAAAAATTTGCAGTGCCGAAATTTGTAAACTAAAATTTCATTTAAAATTTGTCTATGGCGCACGTAATATATGACCAGAGTTCTCGCTGGATTTTGACCAACATTAGGGATTTGGGGAATAAGAATCAGAAAACAGTCGCCAAATGAAAAGAAATTTTAGCAAAATAGATTTGCCGTGAAACATTGAAAATTTTATCTTTAACCCTTTATTGTACCCCATTTTTCTCAATATGTTCTAAAATAACCTAATTTTTGGTAATTGTATATTAAATATAAATTTGACTATCCGTTACAGAAACTATTAAAAAAAAGTACATTCCAAATGTCTTCTAAATGTGTAAATGTTTCAGACACTATTTAGCAGTCTAAATAAAAATGAGAAACAGCTATCTTTGATTTAGCATTGTAAAAATATGAACTAAATTTTACTATGAGATTTTGACTTCTAATCATTAGGGAAAAAATCACCAGCCAGTAATTAACAGTATAGTGAACCAAGCCAAAATCTTCTTTATTTTCGTTTGATGCGAATAATTTTAATTGTTCATTTACTGACGGATAGATGGTGATTAACCTACAATAGAGAAATAACTATCACCTAATCCTTTCTGGATCTTTAGCTGTTGTTAAACTGAATTGGTGTTGAGTCAATACCTTTATAAATAGAGTAATGTAAATGGCACGATGCGATAGAGCATTCAAAGCGACCTCAATCGTTCAGTAACGTGGTTAAGCATCCCGACTGTATTAGCAGCACCTCCCACATAAACATACAAAAAGAGCATAAATTCGACGCTCGCAATTTGGCGAATTTGATTGTACCTTTATTCGCCAAATGAAACACTTTGTCGCAATTTGCCGCAATGGCGAGTAACAGCGAGAACCCTGTATATGACTCTGTTTCTGTTATTACATAAGCCATGTTTTGATCATCATAAAAATGATGTTTATTATTATTATTATTATTATTTTACGAAATTCTTTACATTTAGAAGAATTTTCATTTGAAAAGAAGAAAAAAAATGTCTCTAATAAACAAAAAAGTAAAAAAGTTACAAAATGGGTGCTGGAAAGTTTCAGACATTAATTAACCTAAAAGAAAAACACTTCTAGTCATGAGCAGTTGGAGACTTGGGTAATACCCATCCTTAACCTCCTTGAGCTTTCTTGAGAAACAGAGGGTATACGGTGTTCTTTTAAAAAATCCAGAAAGTATACGGCGTACATCCCCGTATACCCTCCACTACACCCCTGGTTGTGTGCCAAGAGGTATTCAGCTGAAAGTACACAAAATTTGAACTCTCTGACTTATATAGTTTCAGCGTACGGACTCTGTGATGGACAGGCAGACAGACGACAGACACGAATATGGTTTCGTCAGATGAACGAAACTCTAAAAATCATATATATCAATAAGGAACAATTTTTAGGTATATATTTTTTATTATTTAGCTTACTGTTTATATTTTTGTCAAAAGGAAAAAACAATAAATATTGTAGCAAAGACGACTAGGTGATATTAGTATCATTTTATGCGTGTAATTACTCCTGGCGTGAAATTGATCTCATTTTGTGTAAATCTGCAACACAGGTATAAAAATACAACTTTATTTTTTCCTTATTGGGTGCGTTCGTAATTATATAAATACGTAACACTCATAGTCGTCGTTCAATCTGTCCGTTCGTCTGCCCGCATATAACAGAGCAAAAACTATCCAACTGAATCGTTTGAAATTTAAAATATATAATTATTACATAATTCTGCCGCGTCATTTCAAATTTCATGAAAATCGGATGTATAGTTAGATTACAGGGACAATCAAAAGCATTCCGTTACATTACGATCAAGGAAAAAAAATAATTTCAAGTGCATTTTAATGATGTTATACTCTCTCGAACATAATTAAATTGATATGCATCTATGATGTATATACTTAAAAAAAAAACATTCTGCACAATCTGTGGAGCAAAGAATATTTGTTATTAATTTACAGGACCACACAGAAGTATTCCATTGCATAAAGGTATAAAGGGAAACATTATTTGGGGCACCTTTTAACTATATTAATCTATTTCACATTTTGCAAAACTTATATACGTAGCTGAAATTTACTACAAGTTTCTTCCTGCATAACTGAAAGCAGATAATATTTACAGGGACACACAAAAGTTTTCGGCCACTATAGTGTATCCGATATACTGTATACTATTACACCAAGATGCTAATATTTTTAAAACTTTGTTATAATACGATCGCACGTCAATTGCTAAGCTTGCGTGCAATTTACAACTTGTTTCATAGGTTACAATCATTTATCTATGTAAATCCGATGGCATTGAAATGTTATTATTGTTTGAGGTGCATAGCAGTTATACTTATTTTACAGAATCATACAAAAAATTTCGGATACAAAACCACCTACAAGCAGAAATCTCATTTCAAATTCGACAAAATGTGTATGGATTATTATAATACGCAACAGCATTTTTTCACTTGCCATTAAAGTGCACTAGTATTTGTATTTTTATTGCAGGGCTACAGAAAAATATTCAGATACATTGCTGATTATGGGCAAGAATTTTAATTAAATTTCAACAAAATGTATATAGGTTATTGAGATACAGAACAGTGTTTTGAAAATAATGAATTTGGTTTTTACATTTCTTTTACAAAGCTTCGGAAAAGAAGGCAGAAAATTACGATGGATGGGTAGATGATTATTAAAATACTGTTTAATGATATTATTGTAAAAGTTTTCATTCAATATTTTTGTTCTGTTGCAACCAACGGTTTTGTAATTAGAAAAAAAAATAATTAATAAAATAAATAGATGTTGAATGTGTTTTTCTTTGAAAGCTGTATAGCGTAAATAAACATGTTCTTATTTATTTATTTTTTGGAACCTGTTTATTAATTTTCTTACACGGAATAAACAGCAGTACATTAATTAAGTAAAGAACCTGTTAATACTAGGAAGTAGTTTTTTTTAGATTGAGTTCGTTACGTAGCATGCGAGAAGTACAAGCAAATAAAGTTTTTATTTATTTATTTTACATTTTATTGTCAGTTGTTTTTTTATAATAATGGAGAAATATACAAGTCACCATTTCAGTTACTTCAAATATGATAAGTAAGGACAATCCCAGCCATAAACTTAATAGGCTTCCTAAGTTATTATAGAGTTGAGAACTTTGAAACGTAGGACTTTGACGATATGATATTTGTCCAAAAGTTGAATACGACACTTTTACACTAGCCATTGACTCGCCGGGATTTAGGTATTTTTCTTCACATACACGACATCTATACGACGGAGAAGGCCATTTGGAAACAGACAGCTTTTTTCCATACTTGTTTAGGACACAAGCTGGTGGGCATTTACATTGTAAGCCATTAACAGCTATGTAATCAATAACACGATCTAAACAACAAGCATCTGTTGATTTTGACATATTGCATTGCTTTTTGTCACTTAAACCAGAGATTGTTGGATCGACGCATGAACAATTAGCTAAATTCTGCTCCTGAATACAGATCTGTACGCATTCCCTTTGGTTTCTTCCTGAAACTTCTGGATTACTCACGTAATCAATGCATTTATCAGTATATGGAGCCTTAAGCCTTTTATGAGATATCTGTTTTACCTTAACGAATGTTTCAAATCCTGGGCTAACATTTATTCCCCCTTCTTCCGGATTAGGATCGTCTTCTGGATCATGGATGACTATTCGGGCTCCAAGACTTGGTGTAACATCAAGATAAGTCGCATAATTTAGATCTAAAATCATTTCTAATTCTGTTGTTTTGCTATTAGCTGCTATTTTTAGTACATCAGAATTATTTTTCTTCTTATTAAACGTAAAGCAGTTACCGTATTTCAAACTCTGAAAATAAGCAAACTGATCATCATTGCAAAACTTTGCACCGAAAGAACAAAAAACTATTAGTTCTTTCAGCGGATATCCAAACGCTTTCCGGTCTTCATATTCTGTTGCGGTGTATTTCATTAACAAACTCACCAAATCATCCAGATTCTTATCTTTCTTACCGCTAAACTGTTTGGAACACGATGCTGAACTTCGTCTTTCAGAAATAATAGATGGTGGTAGCGTTTCACCTGTAACTCCTCCGTTCATACAGTCATACAATGTTAAATTTCTCATCAGGCATTTTATAAAATAATTTCTCATTCTATTCAAATTACAAATTGTTACTGCTGGAAAATCTAAAGCACGATCGTTTTCGACATTTAAATCAATCACCACTGGATATTGCAAGTAGTTATGTAAAAATGCTGTTATCTCATAAATACTTCCAAAAACGCACAGAAGAAGAACGGTCATCCACCAAATTTTGCGTAAATAAGATTTAGCACGTACCAGCTGAGCTAGAGGATATAACGATGATTGTTTTAATAATCGCTTACCTATGTTTTTAAAGTTTTTTTTCTCGTGCCTTTCCACCATGTTGGATTGATGCTCTTTCATTTTAGAAGTATTTTTGCAGTTATTTATTCAGCACGTCGATTTGCAAAAAGCAACTATAATTGATGATCAAAATATGTTTGTATATTTTTGGTAAATTTAATAATAACTGTCCTAAAGTAAGAAAATCTAAATTGTCACCAATGTCCACTAATTTAATTGTCTAGTGCAAGAGATAAAATCCCTTTTCTGACTTTCTGTTTCTACGTCTTTTCATTGTATAAAATCGTCAAAAATCCAATAAATGTAGTCTACTAAAAAAAAAAAAAAAAAAAAAAAAAAAAAATCCTGCAAAAAAAAAAAAAAAAAAAAAAAAAAAAAAAAAAGACAAATTCAAAAGAATTAATGCTTAAAATATTTTTTTTTCTATCAATTTCATATTCCATCCAGAAAATTTTTATACACGGATCGATTCATCAAATGTCAAATTCTAATTCCATTTATCGAAAACCATGTTTACTTAAGACAAAGAATTGTTTGATCAAGATTTTCTACATCAAAATTAAATAATTGGTTTTTAAATTATTTTCGTCGAATTGAAGGTGTTTTTAAGTGCAATATAATGAGTTGATGACTGCAGCACCAAACACACACTCTTTTCCTACGACGCAATGAATCTAAATGTCATTCATCATACGGAAAAAAAAACGTAAATTTAATAATTCTCGTAAATGTCTCGTAAATTAATCATACAACTGTTCATTTTATTGATTGCAATTGATGTTTGCATTGAAATTAATAATCGTTTATTGAAATATTCTCATAGAAAATAGAGGTTTTATAAATATAATAATACAAAACATGCATTCTTTTCTTATGACTCGCAGTATATGATATATAGTATTGTACACAGACAATATAATTTAAGAAACGTTGTCCCTCCTTTATAATTAGCCACTAAACCTCCGAAACTGTTCAGAAATTCAACTTATCAGAAAGAACCTACATCCAAAATTTAAAGCAAATCGGATAACTCTGCATAAAACTCTATTTAGCTAACTTAAGGTGGAGGTAATCGCCCGTACTCCCCTTTATAATTAACAAAAGAACGCCACAACAAATGAGCGAAGCTTCTTATTTCATCCAAGTTTACAAAGCAAATGTCTTTCGTGAGTCTGTAATTGCTAAGAAAGGTGGATTTTTGTAGTAGTTTGAAAGAACTTTATACCGGATGTCCCAAAAATGACTGATGGATTTTAAAATTCAATAACTTGCAAACGGTGACAGCTATTTAAAAATTTTTTGCAGGAGGGATATGTATAATGTCAGGAGTTTTTTTAACCGTAATTTTTTATTTTAGTTCGCATCTCAAACAATAGGTGGCGCTGACGGCGATTGAAGGCCAGGTCGACGCTTCACTCAACACTGATCACTTGACCTTTAATCGCCGTCAGCGCCACATATTGTTTGAGATGCGAACTAAAATAAAAAAAATTACGGTAAAAAAGTTCCTGACATTAAACATAACCCTCCTGCAAAAAAATTTTAAATAGCTGTCACCGTTTGCAAGTTATTGAATTTTAAAATCCATCATTTTTGGGACACCTGGTATATATATATATATATATATATATATATATATATATATATTTTTTTTTTTTTTTTTCGGATCCTAATAATGTTGCATCAAACAGCACATTATTTTTATTGATTGCAGTTATTAATAGTTTTTGTGGATCAATTTTTACAACAAAATGTCGCAAGAAACCGATTGCAATTCCATTTCGCTATGAGCACTTGTATCTTTTCGTTAAAATGTCTTACGATAATCTATACATTTTTAGTAGGCAGTTTTCTATTGCATACACAATGAGAACTGCTTCTTTATTATAGGAATAACTTAGTTGAAGAATTTTGAATGCTCTGGTTCTTTGTGCAAATCCGGTATTTGTAGAAACAACTTAATTTCATCCAAGTCAAGTTTATTCCAATAAATCATAGGTAGATTATTTGGTTGGTAATGTTTTTGGCTTTTAGTATTAAAGTAAAAAGAATGATGCCCAGTTAAACTGATGACATAGAGCTCACAGGCTATGCACACTAATTGTATACGGGTGATTCTCAAAATAGGGGACAATTTATGTCTTTCTTCATACAAAAAAAATTGAGAGGTTTTCTGTCATGTTTTTATATTTAGATATGTTTTTCTTAATATTATTCATTATTTGCATTCAAGAATTACTCACTTTTTAGTTAAAAACACCTTAAAATAACATAATAAAGATTCAAAATGTCATTAGCATGGATGTCCACAGCAGCTGTGCCTTGTGTATACTAGCATTTTTCAAGAGTTAATAGCATGTTTATAAAATAAAACAAATGTTATTCTTTCTTTATATTAATCAAGGAGAGGATTTATCCAATAAATTTCTTTTTAAAAATAAAATTATAGTACATAAAAAAAAGAATTAAAGTTTGTCCTCCATATTCGATTTTCAAAACAAGGTCATACTATAACAGCTGGTTATTAATCAAAATTTCATTTTCACATATGACAATAGTTTGAAAATATAAAGTTTCTCCATGGCAACAAGTAGCCATTTTATCCCAGCCAGAAAATAGAAGCATGCATTGTATTTTAAGAATAGAAGTTGAATATTAGGGAGGGGCGTACATCAATTGTATGTCATTAGAATGGATAATAATTTTCATGTTTATTTTATAGTTAAAATTTTTATTTTATTTATTTGCATAGAACTTTTGTGTTTTAAAAAGCCCCATAAAGGACTATTGCATTGTGATTATATTATGGCTCATAATCTTATTTAAATTAAAATTTGTCATTAGCATGGACAGATATCAGTGTCATTAGCATGTTTTTTCTGTCCATGCTAAAGACTCCTATGTACATAAATGTAACCAGTGCTTACATTGTATCCTTTATAAAGTTTAATTTTACGTATAAATTTAGGTATTACATTTATTATCCCTAAAATATGCATTAAATCTGTAGGAAAATGACTAAGACAGCTTCTTACATTGTTAGTGTCAGAATGTTGCTCATGTAACAAAGTTTGCTCTTTGGTAATGTTTTTATTCTCCTTATATGTATATATGTAAAAATGGAAACTATTTGCTGAAAAGGAAGGCTAATAAATATAGAAAAAAAAATATTTAAACAGGAACAAAATAAAAATTTCATAATATATTTATTCCATGCAATTTGTTTTGTCATTAGCATGGCTCAAAAAATACTAATTATTTTTTGTAAGTTAATTTTTAAATATTTAGCTCTGCTGACTACATGGAAAGTATACCTAATACTATATTAACAACACCTATTTTTTTCAGAAATTTTGCTAACAGTAATTTTTTTAAGATTTTATTTTTGAAATAGTCCCCTATTTTGAGAATCACCCATATATAATAATGCTTTTGGGGAAAAAAAATAAGGAAGGAAGTACCCCGCTATTTTTTTCTTTATACTTAATCATTGAAGTCCCAAAACTAATCAGGGATACGCCTTATCATATAATAAACCTGTATCCAAAATTCGAAGCAAGTCAAATAATTCTGCATAAAAACCTATTTATGTAATTTAAGAAACGTTGCCCCCCCCCGTTCCCTCCTTTATAATTAGCCACTAAACCTCCGAAACTGTTCAGAAATTCAACTTATCAGAAAAGAACCTACATCCAAAATTTAAAGCAAATCGGATAACTCTGCATAAAACTCTATTTAGCTAACTTAAGGGGGAGGTAATCGCCCGTACTCCCCTTTATAATTAACAAAAGAACAGCACAACAAATGAGCGAAACTTCTTATTACTATGAACCCGTATCCAAAAATTGAAACAAATCGGCAAATTCCTGCATGAAAAACTATTTACATGAATTATGAGGGATAGTTTCCCCCTACCCTCCGTTTATACTTATCCAGTGAATTCCAAAAACAAATCAGGGAAGCACCTTTTCAGAATAAACTTATATACAATATTTCAAGCAAATCGGTAAATTTTGCGTGAAAAACCTAAATTAAGACGGTTAGATTACTCCTTCCATTCCCCCCTCTTTAAACTTATCCAATGAACACCCAATACTAATCACGGAGTCACCTCATTGGAATGATTTTACATCTAAGATTTGAACGAAATCTACTGATTCTACATGAAAAACCCATTTATATAAATTAAAGGGAAGGCCAATAGTCCCCGTTCCCCTTCTTATACTTATGGAATGAACTCTCAAAACTAATCAAGGAAGCGTCTTATCATAATAAGCCTATATCCAAAATTTGATGAAAATCGGATATTTTTATCATGAGTTATCGCGTTACGTTCGTACGAACGTACATACATACAGACAGAACGGGTGGACCCATAAGCTCTCAGGCTTTGATAGCCTGTGAGCTAAAAATGAAGGGAATTGGGTCAGTCCATATCAAACCAACCAATGGACAAAATTTCAGGTCTTTGGATTTTGTTAATTTTTGGCTCAGATGTTGTACAAGAATAGTAGATAAAAAATACAAATTTGAAGAATTTTTTAACCATTTGTTTTTGAGTTATTAATTTTTGAAATTTTCAAAATTTAATGAAATTTGTATTTTTTGGCGTTCTTTAATTTGCTGTAACTTGAGAACTATTTAACCTAAAGAGTTGAAATTTAAGTCATTGTTTTCAGTTTTTTATGGTGTTTCACAAGATATATAGCATGACCATATTATTTAAAAAAATATTTTTTTATGTAAAAAATGTATATAAAATTTTTAAAAATTCAAAATCGGAATTTTTGATTTTGTTTAAAAAAATATATTATATTTAACACCCTTTTAGCAACTTTTGTTCCAATTTTCATGATGGAACTCTTATGGTATCATAAAGAAAAAAATTATTTTCTATATCAATGATCGGCCAATTTCTGTAAAAAAATTTCATTATATTTTGTTAAAAAGCAAATTAACTATAAAAGGTAATCTATTTTTGTTTCCAATGTTCATATTTCTCATTCATGCAAGTCAAGTTCAATTATCAAATAAAATTTTAGTATATAATTCGCTAGGTTTTATTATTTTGTTAAACACACAACAGTAAAATTTTAAAGTAACCAAGATAATTAGTATTTTGTGTAATTGACAAGCTAAATACTTTTTTAATTTATTTTCTTGGAATTTAAATAGAATGTTTTTAATTATTCTTAATTTAATATTACTTTTAATTAAATTTTATGTTTAAAAAATGAATAAATTGGTACTAAATGAGTTAATGAAAGAAAATCTCAAAGTAGTGTTCAACAAAACAAATTATGCTCCTGAAGTTGAATGCTTTCACAATCACAATGAGTCACACTCAAATATTAACATGTTTGTTTTCTGCTGAAACCTGCATGCCTTTCTTACAAGGCTTTTGAAATCGCCAGTTTCTCCAAGATCTGTAGTTCTTCTCAAGTCTATTGCTGTCTGTTTATAACTTGTATTGTACAATTTAGGTTTTTTTTTTTTTTTTACTATTATTTCTTTGAGTTGAATGTGGGTTTGTGTTATAAAACATTAAGAGGGAAGTGGCTTTAAACTGAAAATGGATAAAAAATAGAATAAATTTTGTTATAATCCATTCAAAAAGCAAGAACATTAGGTAAGTAAAAATTTAAGAAATATTACATTGTGGATGACAACATTAAAATATGGCATTGGAAAAGGCATGAAAATCTGCACTCATTGCCGCTTACAATAAGGCAAGGAAAAGCATCCCTCAAATTGTGAAAATGACATTGATACTAATTTTTCAGACATTCCAAACAATGACAATCCAAAACCAGGTTGTAGTAAAGATGACCTTGAATTCATGGATGTGGAATCTGGTTTTGATAATTTGAATGCATCATTAACATCTATTGGAGAATTACCTATTATTAAAAGTAAATGTAAAAGTAGTAAAAGGTACTTCTTTGAAGAAATTGTAGTGTATGTTGCTGGTGCCTATGAGAATGAGTGGTGGATGGCATGTGTTTTCACAAAAGATCAGGTGGAAGAAAATGTTAAAGTTTCTTTCCTTCATCCAAGCGGACCATCTTCGTCATTCTCTTATCCTAGAAATTCAGACATTTTCACAATACCAAAATACTTTATTTTATGCATACTACATCCAATCACGGCAATAGGCAGAACATACACAGTACCCAAAGAGGAAATGTAAAGAGCAGGTCAAATTTTACATAAGAAGAAAAAATACTTGTACTAAGATCTAAAAACTGAGCTCCACCGTGCCAAACTGAGTACGTAATTTGTTAAGTTATAAGATTTGTTTATTAAATATCTAAAATTTATTATTTGTCTTTTAATAAAACAGGCTATTCTTAAAGTTTTCCAATTTGTATTTGTCCCTATGAAGTAACACTTCGGGCTAAACTGTGCAGTATACCTTAAAGTATTTTTTTTATTACAGATTTATATGAACATTGATACAGAAAATATTTTTTTTCTGTATGATACCATAGGAGTTCCATCATAAAATTTGGCATAAAAGTTGCTAAAAGGGTGTTAAACATAATATATTTTTTTCAAGAAAATCAAAAATTCCGATTTTGAATTTTTTAAAAATTTATATAAATTTTTTTTCAAAAAAATTATTTTTAAAAAATACTTTGGTCTGTTATATATCCTATGAAACAGTATAAAAAACTGAAGAAAAAGATGCAAATATTAATTCTCTAGATCAAATAGTTTGGAAGTTATAACCGATTAAAAATTACAAGACTATACAAATTTTGTAAAATTTTCAAAATTTCAAAAATTTATAACTTTAAAACGAATTGTCGAAAATAAAATTAAACTTCACAATTTTAATCTCATACGTAAGTATAATAAACTGGTAAAAAACCAGTACAATCTGAAACATTAACATAAAAAATATTTTTTTTTTATTGGTTGATTTCATATGGAATTACTCAATTTAAAATTATTTTAAAAATGTAAGAAACTACCAACAACAGAATTCATTAACGCACTTGAGTTGTCTAATATTAACGAATACTCTAAAATCCCGAGAATAAACCGCGACTCAAATAACTTTGTTTTGTTTCCTATCAGAAATTTTATTTGATAAAATGTAACTTATTGGTATTTATTTGACGTTATTTATTAAATAATGTGTCTGGTTTAGAATAGATTTATTTTAGCAGCGACTTAAACGCAAATAACTAAGGTCATCATTTTTATTTTTAAGGTACATTGTTCGCAAACATCCCATTGTGGATAGTTAAATTTTTGCAGATAAGGCACATTTTTAAAGTTTTCTCAGCAACACAGAGCTGACTGAATGCAGAATGATAATATTTAAAAAACTTACGTAAGAAAAATTGATGAATCAATGGAATCTACATATTTTCAGTGTTTCTACAACTTTAAGTAGATAAAATGGTTGACTATGAAAATAAATATATAAGAAATTTTCTGCTATAGTGAAATCAGCAAATGAATCAGATCTTTAATGTTCAACATTACATAAAGGTTACGGGATGCTAATGCTTGCAAATACAGTAAAAAATTTATATTAAAGATTTATTATTAATATAATCTCTTATAATTCAATAATTATAAATGCGATTCCTTAAATTTCTACAGAGATGAAATTCGCAGATGAGACAGATTTTCAATGTTTGCCCAGCATTGCATAGAGATGATGAGTTGATAGATGAAATCAATTTAAGAAATAGACCAGGCAAATTCTGTAATAATGAAATCTGTAAATGAGGCACTTTAATATTTCCCTAGAATTATATATAAAAAATTGGTTGCAATGAAATGTAATGCAATGAAATCGATTACAAACAAGTCTGAGATTGCACGTTAAGCGTAGCAAAAGAGGTATGTTCGTACTACAGGGTGTCAACTTTCAACGATGGCCAATGGCTAATTTCTAAACCGTTAGTCGTAGACATATAGTTCCAATTGCAAAAATGCTTTAAAAAAGGTAAAGAAGTATTTTTTAAGCAACTTAGGTCACGAAATTTTTTTTTTAAAAAATTACGAAAATTAAATTTTTATACGGTTCCCCGGTCCTATAAGTGATATTTATTAAATTTTTACCACTGCTCTAACAAATAAGACAAAAAAAAAAAAAAAAAAAAAAAAAAAAAAAAAAAAAAAAAAAGACCGAGTAATAGCTTTTTAAAGTTGAAGCATTTTTTTTTTTTTTTTGCTACAAAATAGGGGTCAGTCACAAATTTATTGAAAATAAAAATAAGTGTCAGATGTAAAATTCAATATTAATCATAGAAAGTTAAATAATTTTTACAATATTATTTTTAAATTTATGTTGATGTTTACATATTAAAGCAAAATATACAACTTTTACTAAAAATATAAGTAAAGAAAAAATAATAGGAATTTTGTTAAATTACATTATGAAAAGCAACAGTTACAACTTGTTACAAAATGATACATATTTAAAATTCTATTAAATTACTTAACCTAATAGAATTTGGTGTATAAAATAAATAAATGGTACGTACCTAAAATCGTATTAATATAACATTGTCATTGGATATAAATAAATGTGTGAATTGAACCTCAATCGGATAGTTGGTGAGATAAAATTTGACTACAAATTTTGAACTAGAAAAATATACATGCGAACGTTATAAGTAAAATAAAAGCGTATCATAACACAATTAAAAAAAAAAAAATCATGAAAAGAAACAGCTTTATTTCCTTACAAAATAAAATATATTTAAAAAAACAATTGTGAATGTGAATTCCAAAACTCGCCTTTTCTCTTTTGTTTTCTCTAACAGTCTATAGCAATCTGCACTAATGTAACACTAAAATCTCTAAATTTATAATGAAAACCAAAGGATGCATTTAAAAGATTTTCGCGATGTCCCAAAATTTGATTTTCTCGATAAAGAGAATTTTAAAACTCACGTCTCAAATTATTTTAAACAATCTGGAATTTAATTAAATTATAACACTACCGTGAAACTTATACAATGGCATTACCTTCAGTTAAATCGCTTTAAAAATGTTTCTTTACCTCATTTAAAACATTTTTATAACTGGAACAATATGTCTGTGATAAATGGTTTAGGAATTAGCCATTGGACAGCGTTGGAAATGGGCGCCCTTTATAATACTTTAAGCACTTACTGTATTTTCCCTTAAAACTTAATTCAATTCATCCGTTCTTAGTAACAGAAAAGAGGTTTAAGTCATGTATTTTAAAATTTCATAACTCGGTTAATTTTAATGGGACCTTTTTTGTATTGCTTTTTAGAGTGATGGAAAATTTTTACTAAATATCACTTATAAGACCGGGGGACCATATAAAAAGTTAATTTTCGTAATTTTTTGCTAAAATTTTTTTTCTAACCTAAATCGCTTAAAAAACAATTCTTTACCTTTTCTAAAGTATTTTTGCAACTGGAACTATATGTGTATGACTAACGGTTTAGAAAATAGCCATTGGCCACCGTTGAGAGTGGACACCCTGTATACTGAAGTTTTAATAAGTAGATTACATCGGATACAGTATAATAGACAATCTTTTGTGTGTCCTTGTAAATACTATTTGCTTTGTATTATACAGCAAACTTGTAGTAAACTTCAACAATGTATATCTATTTTATTAAATGTGAAACAGTTTAGTACATTTAAAACGCCTCCCAAACAATGTTTCTCTCTATACTATTATGTATTGGAAAATTCTTTTAAATTAATAAATATTCTTTGCACCACAAATTGTGCAGAATACGTATTTTATTACATACTTCATAGATTCATAACAATTTTATGTTCGGGAGAATGCGATATGATTATAATGCACCCCACTGGCCGTAATGTAACGGAATACTTGTCCTTGTAATTAAAAACTTTACCTCTGATTTTCATAAAATGTGAAAAGATCCCGCAAAATTATGCAACAGTTATATATTTTAAATTTCAAACATTTCAGTTGAGTAGTTTTTGATCTGTTATAAGCGGACAGACTAACAGAAAGACTACTATAGGCCCCAAGTATTTATACAATTACGAACGTACTTAAAAATAGGAAGATAATTGCTTTTGTGACATATTTCATTTTTTGCATCTGATTGGTAATTAAGTTTAAAACTATTTTTAGCAGAAAAGCTGCAGTTAAGGTAGAATGTTGTTTTTCGTATTATGTAGAAAAAGTGGATTGCTGAATGTATAATCTCAGATTGTATAGCAAAGTTTACTTTTATTTTAAGTGCTCTACAGACTTTAAACAATCTCAAGTAATCAGAAGCATAAGTCATCAGTCAATACGGCAGTTTTAGTAAATATTTGGTCCGACTAATTTAATTCATAAGTCACTTTTCTCCATTATTTTCACTAAGCAGAACCAGGTACACAAGGAAAATTTACCTGAATTGCACCTGCTCTCTAGTAACACAGCATTTTTCTTATGTATGTTTAATAAAAATCTTAATTATGAAACATGCTTTCTATAGATAACGCTGGAAAAGTATCAAAATATGCCTCATCTGCAGATTGTATTGATAAAATATTTATGTTTTAGAATAATCTTCATTCAGCAGTCTACTCTAAAGGGCGATTCATAAATTAAAATTATAAGTTATGTTCTTAAATATTGCCTCTAAGGCATATACTTCCAATTGCAAAGTTTCATAATTTTTTTTTGTAAACTTTGATGAGATAACTTTTTTTTTTTTTTTTTTTTTTTTTTTTTTTTGGGGGGGGGGGGGGGAGTATTTTTAAAAATAGAATGAAACCCAAAGGATAAAATTTCGAATTTGGAAATCTTTCCTTATCCATTCATTAATTAAAATTTCATCTCTATTTCAACAAATTTAAGAGTTATTAAAATTCAAACTTCTCTAAAATTCGTGAGTTGCATCTCTTAACACGTTCGCTGCCGCTTACAGTGAAGATGCGATGATAGTTAATGCCGCACTGTAGAAGTGGGGTTTTCCCAGAAGCCGATTTACTTTTTACAACAAAGAATCTGAAAGATTTCATCGCGCCAGCGCGTGACTGGCTATTGGACATCACCCCACATCACGCGCAGGTACGTGAGCGGCAGCGAATGTGTTAACCCCTTGGGGACGAGCGACACGTAAAAGAGGCTTAAGAATCCTTGTTATCCCCACCAGTAAAATTTTACAGTGAAATTTGCCTTATTTAATCTCTGCATTTTCGCGATTTAATAAGGCACAAATTTCTCGTTTTAAAAACCGGTGACAAACATTAAAAATTGCATTAAAGGCCGCCGTTGCAAAGAAGTTAACCACGCCTCTGAGCGACGAAATCTCAATTTACAATTTCAATGAGAGATAGGGATCATTCACAAATTCTACTTTAAAAATCAATTTAAGACATCGAGTCTTTGGGCATAAAATCAGAATATATAGATTTTACGTTAAACTTTATTTAAAAATATGCTGGTGGTCTGCATGGGTCGAAATATCTGGGTTCAGTCTCGAACCGACCCATCAGGAAAAAAGTTTGGCCTGGCTTTGGAAAAAGCTAAAATCAATGCCCAACATGGCCTTTAATTTCTACTTTAAGTGCATTCGTTCAAAAAAATCAGATTTGAAAGGAAGAATTTAAATAGAGTAGACAAAATTATTTTCACAACGAATTGAAATATTCTTTACAGTACTTATAATAAGCATAATTTGATTTTCATGGCATTACAGTTTCACATTTTTAGTTTTAAAATTATCACATTTTTTTTCTTAGGAAATTTAAGTTTTTTTAAAACTTTTTTGGAGTGCTTAAATTTCCCTGACTTTTTCAGGTGGCTAAACACCCTGGAATAATCAAGGATTTTTTGTCATGCATACATGACATGTGTATCCAAGAGGTTAACAGGGGTGTAGTCTTAAAAATAACAGAATATATGCACAAGGCAGAGGATATACCCTTGAGTGCGCATACTATAAACTTTCTTGAGAAACAGTATTGTTCTCCTTTAAAAGATCCTGAAGGTATATGGCTTATATCCTCCCTTACATCCCTGTTGGTTAGACAAGTTCAATTAACACTCATAACAGTAAAACTCATGAAGTAATTTTTCTTCCAACTGCTTGTAGTAAACCAGATTTTATTTTAAAAGTCACATAATAGGCCTACCCTTTTTATGAAATGAAAGCAAATTCAGAGAAATTTATCTCAAGAACAGCTTCTTTAATTTAGGAACTTTTTTTTTTTTTTTTTTTTTTTTTTAAGTCTATTTAAAAAAAAACAACAACCAGCAAACAAATTTTTGCTTCAAAGGCAACTTGTTTACCATTGTTAAGTCCCAAGTTGAAAATGTAAGAAACCATATTAGTCACCAACTAATTCCAAATGAAATACACATAAGCCCTTCAAGTCATCTAAATCTCAGGACAATTGTTTTTAAGACTATCCAGTTCAATTCTAAATACCCAAATTCGTTAAATATTTTTCTTATTAATCACTTTCATCCTCTACTTTTTCTCTCTCCAAATTCAAGATCTAATATGAACGCTACCTGGATAACAAATTAGATTCTTTCGGGACAAAAGATTTCTATAAGATGATCATTAACTGCTGAATCATTGGCATTAAACACCAATAATATAGTATTAGTTTTGTAATGAAGCAGAGGATAAAAATCATTTTTGAACAGATTTTTCTTGCACTCAGTCTATTTGTAAATACTGAACATAAAAATTTCTTTTGACGAGTTTTAAGATTTTGATAGGACAGCACAAAAATGCAAAATCCCCAACAGCAGTGATTGCCAATTATTACAGACTTAAATTTTAAAACTAAAAACATTCAATTTCAGGTTTACTTTGAATAATATAAATCTTGCATCAAGAGATTTAAGAATGTTTAACCTTCCTACCCTGTTGAAATTTTACTTAAAAAATTCATGAAATTATTTTGCACCAGAATTTTTATTTAAAATATTTATTCAGCTTCATTCACTCTCTTCAGCATTCATTTCACTTTATAAAAAAATTTATGGAGCAAATCAAAATGAATTATAGAAATGGGTCGATTAGACTCATTCAGGGTAGGAAGGTTAAAGAGATTCCCAAATACAATGTAGAAAGATATCACATTCAACATCAATAGACATTAAAAACACTTTTATATTCACACATGATTTGATTGATGACAACTTTAAAATTACTTCTATAAAGTTTCCTTCATAAGTTAATAGGGAATAAAGTATGTTTATAATAGATTGGTCAGTTAAATCTAAGTCAAAAGAAATCTTAGATACCAAGACTCCTCTATGTTCAGGGCTGGATTTTTGCTGGCAGAAAATGGTTTCTGCTATGCCAGTGGCAGAAACTGGCATAAACTAGTTTCATGACATAATCTCGGACTTTTTTAGTAGTATTAAACTGCTTATATACATTTTATTCATGATAAATATTAAAATATTGCGAGTAGTTTTAATTAAAAAATAGGCTAATTTGTCTTAGAATTTGATAGTTTTGAATCTTTCACGAAGGATCAGTCATATTTTTTGCAAATAATTGAAATCATGAAAAGGATATTAAGTTGTTAAAATTTTAAATAATACATAAAGAAGTTAAATACTTGTTACAAATGTTAAAATCTATTGCTGTTTCTTTAGATAAAAAAGGTAAAAAATGACTATTCTACTGCAGTTACTCATAAAATTTGCCTAACTTTATTATGGTGTATATATCATGCAAACTCGCAAGATTCATATCTCATTTAAAAAGTGGTAACATTTATGCTAGCTTATTTACTTCATCTGTACATCTTCATTAATGCAGAATAAATTTGCATCCCAAGTAAGTAGAATGTATTGTAATACAAATATTAACTATTCAAAATCATGTTCAAGTATTTTTTTTTTAATTCTTTATTTTCCAAGATCTATTTTTACAGAGGCTTAAAGGAACAGCTTCTTTGACATTTCTAGCTTCAGTTTAAGAAAAGAAAACAAGGGTGTTAAGATATTGTGCGTAACTAAAGAGGTTTAATCATCTTCTCCATGCAGAGTTTCTTTGTCAAACATGTATTCGCCAAGACCAGTTCCAACACGCTGCAAATTGGTGACATAATCAGAAATCTCCTTGATGGCTTCAACTTGCTCTTTCAGGAATTCACCTTCCAGAAAATCACACATCTGAGAAAGAAAAAAAAAAAATACATTTTATTTTAAAATATTGTCCAGGAGTCAATGCTGTATTTTTCAGGGTTGCAAAAAAGCCGGCTAAAATTAAAAAAAAAAAAACCAGGCCGGTTGGCTTTTATTGGCCAAAATTGGCTTTTATACAGCGAGATTTTTAATTATAAGCTACACTTTTTAAAGTGACTTTTAACTAATTTTAATGATGTTTAATTTACTTTGAGTTTAATAAATTTATTTATTAAAATGAAAAATTGGGATTTTAATTATGATTCATTATGATAAATTGGGTTATAAACAATTTTTCAATAATGAAGATAATACTAGAATAACACATTGATGGAGTTGCTAGTGGTTAACAGTCAGAATTGCAAATATGTCAGCTAAATTATAAAATAGCTATACCAAGTGCTTTTTCTGATTTACATTGACCCTTAATCCTACCCTTGTTTTTCCATTTTTACTGCTTTATAAAATTAAAGAGGACTATGGTTACTTAGTTGCATATTTTATTACTTAACAATTTTTAAGAATTAAAATGTCATGTTTTATTCCCTATAAGCATTTAAAATCATACATATAAAAAAACATTTCTCACTATTGAAAATAGTATTTCGAATTATGCATATTTCATAATATATTATATTTCACAATTTATTTCAGTATTCTCCATTAGCATGTGCATGAATATATTCATTCATGCAACAGGTCATATATGCACTTTTAAATAACTAAGAGCTATTCAAAATTTTAAGTAATTATGTATTAAACTCTTCAATTACTGAATTCTTCCTAATTTCTCTTTCAACATTGTTCATTTTATGACTTAATCTTTACATATCGACCTGTAAGAATGTTTCTATGAATGCTTTGATGTGTTTCATTTTGTCATAATTCAATTAAAATATAATTCTTAAGAATGTGTAATATAAGTAGACCTATGAAATATAGAAGTTTAAAACACATTTTGAGTATGTTTTCTTTTTTCCAAGATTTATATTTTTCAGATATAATGCCTTCAAAGTTGATTTCTAGTGGTTATAAAGACTTATTTATCTGAAAAATTAAATAGAAATTTATAACTTTTTTAGTAGTAAATAGTTAAAAATGTATTTAAAATAAATCAATCCAAATTTAATATGGATTTGATACAAATTAGGCTTTTTTCAATTTTAGCCGGCCTTTTTTAAGTGGATAAAACCAAAAAAAGCCAGTCGACTTTTTTTGGCCTGGCTAAAAGCCGGCAACCCTGGTTTTTTGGAGCCAATGTTAGCATAAGTTTTGATATATTTAACAGAGATCGAAACACATAATGGAAATGCCAATCAGCTAGCACACCAGCAGAAAATGTTGGCATATCAATACAGAATACCTTACTGCAAAGTAAAAGAATGGATCCCAATTACAAACTGTCAGAATAGTCATAACGATCATTGGGATACCAGGATTGGAAAAAAAAAATCATGGTTAAAAAAAAGCAGATGTTTGATTTAAATCCGATTTGATTTTTTTAGAATTCTATTTTTAATTGTGTTTTATGTTTTTACAATACATGGAGAAGTTTTTAATAAATAACTAAAAAAGAAAATTTACAATTTATAAAAATATTATAAGAAATAATTATATAGTTAAGAAAATACTATATTCTAGTTGCCGATTGGTACTAAAAATTAAACATCTAGGATTTAAAGCCATTCTATTATTTTATAATTGAATTGTGCATACTAAATAAGAAATAAACTTAAATATGTTGTAAATGAATAGAAAATGGTAACATTTAAAAAACAAATTAAATATTCATTTAATGCAAGCTATTTATTAAGGGATAAAAATCAAAATTAATTCAATATTTTTTGAGCAAATAGAAATAAATCAGGGATTTAATTTTTTGAACAAAAACACTAATTTAGAAGCTTTGTCCACTTCTAATTTATTATGAAGGCTTGAATAAACTACTTCAAAAGAAGAAAATTGTCTTTCTACTACAACAGATGAAGCCATGGCCGTTGTTACTTGGTAAATAAATTCAATTTCGCTGATTCTCTTTTTACCTCCCATTACATAAAAAGGACTTCCAATCTTAATCTGTCATCAAATCTGAAACTTTCTCAAGCAATGGTAATTTCTGGAATGGGCCATTTTTTGCTTGAAAATGTGCTACAGTGGTGAGAAGATTTGGACAATTTTATTTAATGAATACCAAACTTTCATTATTTTCCTTTACACTAAGTGAAATTTCATCGATTTAAAACAGAAGGACTTAATAAAACTAGCAAAATCCAGCGTGCAATTTATAATTAAAAAAAAAAAAAAAAAAAAAAAAAAAAAACTGTCTTAATTTAAAAAATCATAGCATATTATTAAAAATAAGTTCAAAAGGGAAAATTAATTTGTAAAACATTATATAAAAAATAAATGTTTTAAGATTTTAGGTTTTAAATTAAAACAATGTATTACTAAGCACATGCCATTCATCTCCGATCAGTGATTACAGTAAACAAAGTAGTTATTTTGGTTTCAAAATGCTTTTTAAAAATTTGTAAGCTTTGATTGAAATTTGACAGTAATATGGCAAGCTTTAAAATTTGTTCCTTGCATGTAGTATCAGATTTTTTTGGTGAACATTATTAAATTTGTTTAATAATTAACTTGCGAAACAAAAGATTCAAATCATTTAGTTGCCACAGTTGGCAAATGAAATATAATTTAGTGTTTCACCTTATCGTCTAAAGCATATTGCAAAAGAACAAAAGAATTAAAGGATTAGGAGCAGGACACCTGGACTTATTCTCACCCGCCACCATTCTTTCTGATAGCAATCCTAGAAATACCAGAAAAACACCTGCAACTTATTTACATCTACTTCTTATTCGTCTGCTAATTTCCAACATTAAAAAAAAAAAAAAAAAAAAAAAAGATTTAAATCAAACTTTTTTTTTAAATCAACTGATTTAAATCATGCCAATCCTGTGGGATACCAATCTATATTTTACTTTGTGCAGCATTTCAATAGCAAGTGTGGCAACTGACTTTATAGTTTCATCATTTACCATCCAATATCATATGTAGTAATATCAATGCTAAAACTGGTTGCCAAATTGTGTTTCAAATTAAAAGAAAAGATTTTAAATATTGAAATTAACGAAAAATTGATGGCCACAAATCAGCAATAACTACTAATATGCCATCAAATATTATATGTTTTATATTACTGAACTCAGCCCAGTCACAAGTTAATCACAAGGAGTTAAACTGACAATAAAGTAATGTGAATTAAATTTTCAAGAAATATTGTATAACTTATTATTTTGAATTGTGTCAAATAGACAGAAATATATAAAATTCCAAGACAATTTATTACACATGATTTTAGATTGTTTTTGCTTGTTTTCTTCTAAATTAAGCTTTCATATGGTAGTCAAATCTTTAATTTTCACATTTCCTATAAACATAGAACTTTAAATACAAGGTTTGTAATCTCACAATACATACAAGGGCCTAAAAGACTGAATAAACTAATGAAATGTAACACATAAGTTTGAATTTAAGTTTCATTTTTGCAAATACATACAACTTCTTTTTTTATTAACATAGGAATGCATCATTAGTCGTTGAGCCAGGGGCTTGTGTGGTTTCATGTCGGGGGACTTTATAAACTATATATTTTTGGATTCCCCACAACATCAGCACCTCATATATCCATGATACTTTCAAAACGAGGGTAGCTTTTGGTCGCCATATTGGAAAATGGCCGCCGTCGTTGAGTGAGGGGCTCGTGTATTTTCATGTCTGTTCACTTGTTAAACCATACATTTTTGGATTCGGAACATCAAACACAACATGACATTCATCCATGATATTTTCAAAAACAGAGTAACTATTTGATGCCATATTGGAAAATTCTGCCAATAAGCACGGTAATAGGAAAAATTTTCTTGGTTTTACATGCTTTTAAATTAATAAGGCGATTAAAGGGACAATATGTATAGTCACGCAGGGGTCAAATCTACAACAAAGTTCAGTGAAAGACCTTTCCAACAGTAAAGAGATATTTTTGATATCAGGGCAGAATTTCTTCACATGATTTGTGAAAGAAACAAAATCAGTTCTTCAGAAAAATTTGTTCTACATCTTCAAGTTCTGAGTCTTTGAGTAAGATCCACATAGACGAACATTATATCTCATATTTACAGAACATGGTTATCCATGAATAAATAAATATAGACAGGGTAATAGAATGAAATAGAACAATTAAAAATCCAAAAATTGTCGAAGACATGGTCAAAGCTCATGAGATGGGTGAAGAAAATTACCAAACTTTCAAGAGAGAATATCTGAAGACTCAAAGGCAGAAGGATTTTTCAAACCTCCAAACATAAAGAAGATAAATACATTTTCTGATTTGAAAAAGAAAGAGAATTTAAAGTTAACCAATCAGAGTTTGTTGCAGCGACTAAAGGAAATATGTTTGCTCAGATGACGATCATTGCAGAGCGAAGATATCTGGATATAAGAACTTCCTTTTCCTACCATCTAGGGCATCTTCTATAATCCTTAGCAATACTTGATGGTTCAATGCAGAAAACTAAAAAATCAAACTGATGGATGTTATGACAAAATTACGACTGCTGAAAGAATGTAAATGATGTTTTTTTTTTAATATAAATGATGGCATGTGCTACGTTCAAAGGTACCACAGGAGCTACAATCATTTGGACAACAAGAAAAAACTGAATTGTTGGTGATGCTGTAAAAGTTATGTACTCCTGGACAAACAGTATAAAAATGCAAACAGATTTTACCTGATGAGAAGAACAAGAAAGAACTTATGCATTTCATTCCTCAAAAATCGCAGAACGAACATTATTTAAAATAGTTGAATATACTAATGTTTTACATTATCTACGGAGAAAAATGTTATAAATTCACGAAATAACTAGTTGAAGAATCCACTAAATTGACCTGTTTCTAAAAAGAGGTGTTACGCAATTTATATTTCGCGCGCACCATACTTTAGCGTCTGGATTTAGAAATATTATAATTACCTCTTAAATTGTTTTCTTTAGAAAACGGTTAGAAAAACTAGGAAGGATTAATATTCGTGAAATTTGGATCTAATGACAGGATAAAGAAAAGTACTAAAATTTGAGCGAGATGCATGGACTTCCAGGTAAAGATGCATGTAATTCATCACTTGATATGCATTCACTGTCCGGTGCGATACAAGTGCTTTTGCAGGCAAAGAAAAATGATGAACCAGATAACAAAATTTCGAGATGCGCTTAAGGCGTTTGAAGCTGATTTATCAGAGGAAACAAAGAAACAGCTTGAGTCGTAAATTTGCCATCTCTATTATGGAAAGCAAAAATACTCAGACATTAAGGAATTGTGTGATATTTTCTGTATTTTTTTAAGTAAAACAAGAAGTCTGTGGAGTCGCATTTCCTTTTGCCATGTAGTAATACACTTTACCTATAGGTAATGCGAGCCAATTACCACGATCTTGTTCGAAAAAAAATAACTTCAGGCTGATCCTGATCTTCCATCTCTAGATAAATATGGTTGGATTTTTGGGACAGATAGTGTGGGAAAAGGCTATCTAGCGATCCAGTGAAATGGCAGTCCTCTTGCTCGTGAAGCTGCTTTGGAACTGACATATTCTTGTTCAAGAACATGTGTCACTCTATCATGTGCGTGTCTATTTAATAACCTAATCCTAGAAGCTAATGCAGAATATAGAACTGTTCTATGACGATTGAAGTTATTTGGATACAGGAATTTGAACTAATCATGACAGAAGTGTAGAAGACTACGATTCCTGTTATTTATTAACCCATTCGAGACCAGCATCTTTTACAAAAATTTTATTCCATTTACATCACTTTTTCTCAAACAATTAAATTTAGTTTAGCAAACAAGAGACTATCTTAATTAAATTAGGAAAATTTTACTTTTTTAATGGTATCAGAAACAAACAATCGAAGCACATTTTGAAGTTGCATATATACACCCATGGTCCCGAAAGGGTTAATTCTTTACAGACTAAGTACAACAGTTTCACCAGTAATGCTTTTTTCTTGAATTGCTGTGTCTTATCCACATGAAAACAATATACATTAAAATGCAAAACAAAATTTGAATTTTCTATCATCGCAAATGTCTTTTGATCAGTTTATCCAATTGAAAATGTTAAAAATCATATTAAAATAAAATCTTAACAAATATATAATTTTTATAACATTATACGTTCAATAATATTTGCTGTCTGCATTTTTTAATTAGAATTTAATTATGAGGTAATGGTAAAAAAGAAAAAAAAAATCATTTGTATCTTTGTGCGATAGATTGTGCTCATCTTTTCAATATGGCGGCTTTAAGCTACCACAAATTTAATAGTATCATCATAAAATGAACTCCCTAGACCATTGTGAATCCAAAAAGGTACATATCACCAAGTCCCCAGAGATGAAACCAAAAACCCTTTTTTTGGCTTCTGGCTCAACAACTACATGTGCAGTTCTCGCAAAGAACTATTTATGCCAAACTCTCCATTTTTTTTTTTTTTTAATCTGTTATAGGAAAAATATAAATCTAGTCAATCATGAATTTAATCAATACCTCATGGAAAAATCATTTAAACCACAGAGAATCAATGCCAACATCTTGAAAAAAAAATTCTGGAGTTGCTAACTGAGAATAAAAAAACGAGAATTTTGCAAATCAATTAGTGAAAAATTTACAAATTTTGGTGATCAGACAGTATTTTGACAATCAAATGTAGAAAAACTAATTTTGCCAATCGAGCATAGAAAACTAATTTCACCAATCAGCATTTAAATTTTTTGGTTAAAGATTAATTTTGCTTTGTTCCCGATTAACACAGATAAATTTTTCAACATAAAACAGGAAACTTAAAGTTCACTGTCTTAAAAAACAGAATTTTAAAAAACTTATCTAAGCTGAATTTCTTACCAATTTAAACATTTAAAAACAAAATCTGGGCAGTCACAGAACTGAATTTTTCAAAGGACATTTCTTAACTTTTATATGTGTAAAAACAATCTGAACATTTCTAAGGTATATTTGCATGAAAGTTTTGGTCCGAAGTAAAAAGAGATGAATATATAATGCTTAATTAAAAAAAAAAAAATTCCATACAGTCCCCAAAGAAAGCATATAAAAAGGTAATATAATTATGGATCAGTACCTACTAATCTAAATTCATTTTTGTTTGAAAGCTGTTTAAATTTTCGAGTCACGATTAGAAACATAAGTTTAGCAAATTGTAATCCACTTCAATTATATCCATTTTAAATTTTTTCAATTTGTTTTTCTATGTGAAGGGCTCCAATACACAAAGAATTGGAACATTTTGTAGCAAAAATTGATACACATTAAAATTTGCTAAATAAAGCCATGTTTATGATCTTGTATGTCACAAAACTTCAAACAAAAATAAACAGGATCTTAAAGTTATAGTCTAAACATTTTAGCAAAGGATATTTCTTTTTAGCCCTAATCAATCCACTACCTTTCATAAATATTATTTGATCATTTTTCTATGAAATAAGCTATAATATTGCGTACATAATGGTTATATATGTTTTTATTAGTTTTATAACCAATACAATACCTACCTACCACCCCCCTACCACATAAAAGCTCTAGTGAAATATCTTAAGGAAAAAAAAAAAATTACAGTTGTTATAAAATATGTTTGAAGATTTCAAAACCAAAAAAGTTCTAGAAAATATGTTATTGCCACCTCACAAAAACTAAGAATGAAGGAAATCAAAACATAAAATTGTGTTTAAAAAATTTTCTAGGGGAGAAAAAAAAAAAAAACTAAAAATGCAGAAATATAGTTTTAATATTTAGACAATAAATATGCCCAATATACATGGGTGCAAGTTTGAAATTTTGCCAGGACTGAAAATATTTTGAATCACTCCCCCCCCCCCCCCACCAAGTGAACAAATATACGCACGCATGATTTATGTTTTTTTCATGACTGATGAAATTAGCCTTTTCCCACGATCTTTTGACAAATATCGCGTCTATCGCGATCCTTTGACCAAAAATTGCGTTTTTTGCAATCCCTTGACAAAAAGTCGCGACTTTTTCGCGATCCTTTGACAAAAATTCGCGATTTTTTTGCGATCCTTGAGAGATTCTGTGATGGAAATAATGTTTTCTTGAGATCCGTCGACAGTAATCACGTTTATTCCGCAATTTTTTGACCAAAAAATGCGTCCTTTTGAAATCTTTTGAATGAAATAGCGCTTTTATCTGCGATCTTTTGATAGAAATAACGCCCTTTTCCACGATCATTTGACAATAATTACGTTATATTTATAATGTTTTGACGATAAATCTTGTCTTTTCTTAGCGATCTTTTTCAACCGTCGGAGATTTTTCCGTCCCGCTTCCATCCTCGGGAATTTTTAAAAGACTGAAATCCGTCCTGTGAATGGAAAACTTGCACCCATGCCAATATATTAATACACGTAAAATTTCAGCAGAAATTTAAAAACAATACTTGCTTAATAAAAAAGAAATATATACCTGGGCATCATTATGAGCAGTTGCCACAGCATGTAGATCAAGTAAGGACTGATTGACAGTTTTCTCCAACTCCAAAGCAGCTTTCATAGCATGAATGCCACTCACCCAGTCTTCAACAGCAGGTTTCTAGATAAAATATTGAAAAAAAACAATCATTTACAAAACTAAGATTTCTATGTTAATAATTTAAAGTTCAGAAAATACTGTAGTGAAAATTATCCAAGTATTATATGATTGAAATTTTAGCATAAATAGATCTTTACAGATGTACTCTAATGGAAAACCAAGGGTTTAAAACTGTATTATGTGGATGGGCAGTACCATAATATTTATTTGTTTTATAGCATAACATTACTATTTACAATTTAACAAGGGCTATTTATTATTTTTTTTTTTTTTGGGGGGGGGGGGGAGGTTAGCAATTAAAAAACTACCTTTATTAAAATAGCAATTTTTAATGCTTTTTTCAACTAAACACTGAAAATTTAAATACCAATAGGTTTTTGGACCACTAGAAAAAAAAATTAAACATGTCAAAGAAATGTATGCACAGACTCAAAAAGAATGTACAAAATAAACATTTTTTTAATTTAGTAGTTCTACAAATGTACTCAATTTTATTAAAAAAATGTCAAAGATTATTATTCTATATACAGTCGAACCTTGATTTAACATACTTTGATTTAAAGAATTCTCTGATTTAACGAATATTTTTTCTGTCCTGACAAAGGGATGCTAAAATGCTCCGATTTAATGAATTTTTTGCTTTGATTTAATGAACAACAATCGCTGAAAAAAAATTCGCATTTGCAGGTAAAATTAAAACTTTCAATTTTTTGCACATAAAATTTAATAAATCATTGACATCCTAATCCAAGTGTTACATTTTTTTCTCATTTCTGGTGGATTCAAAAGACAGTCTTCTTTTTTTCAACTAGAAACATGCATGACAAACATATAGACAAATATGTAGAGCTAAGTACCTGAGATATTGAACAGAAAGAGAATGAAAATTCTGAAAGTAGTCAAGATAAAGAAACTGAAATTCAATAAAAAAAAAGGTGCATCCCAAGAATCAATTTGCAGCTTGAACACTTTAAAAAAATTATTTTTTGCCTTACGAGGATAATGGTGTTCTTACAGAGTTGGAAATATCGACAAAGAACTTTGGAAAGTCAAAACCAAGCACTATCAAAGATTTCTTTTCAAAGTGCCAATAAATATGTATGTATTAAGTTTCAAAAACAAACATTAAAGAATTGATATTTAAAAGTTGATCTCCTGACTTATAATTTTTAAGTTCGTAGTAAACAATATATATATTTTTTAAATCTGTATATCTAAGGATATTTTGTATTGATATTTTTTACCATACTCCTTACAAAAATTTATATTCAATTTAACAAATTGCTTCGATTTAACGAACAGATTTAAAAGTAAGTCATTGTCAAAGCACTACAAATCTAAGAAATAATCTTGCATTAAGGATTTATTATAAAAACCAGAGATCAATAAATCGTACCAAGGCATCTTTAAAGGAGTTCTTAAGAGCCCACAATAGTCACGGGAAAATTACAGAAAAAGACCCGGATGACCATGTAAAGTCTATGGGAGCGTTCTTTTCTAATATCTCGTTCAAATTTTAATATTTTGACATGATTTTTTTTGCATAAAATAGTTCAGGACGATCCACAACCGGGCTAGTTTTCACTTTTTCGATTTTGGTTATATATTTTTTATATTATGATAGTTTCAAAACCGGTTTTGAAAATTAAAGTAATTTTTTAAAAAAAAATCTAAAACCAAAATCGAAAAAGTAAAAACTAGCCCGGTTGTGGATCGTCCTGAACTATTTTATGCAAAAAAAAATCATGTCAAAATATTAAAATTTGAACGAGATAATAGAAAAGAACGCTCCCATAGACATTACATGGTCATCCGGGTCTTTTTGTGTACTTTTCCTGTGACTATTGTGGGCTCTTAAATCAAAATGGGCAACTTTGTGACATATGCTTTAATTTATTTTTGTTCGGAATTGCATGAAAATAGATGTTATTCAGAAACTGTCTAATTGCATTAAATTTTCTGTTTTTTTAAAACTCAATCTTTTATAACAAGTCTTCAAAGTTGACGTTTTTGAGCACATTTCCCGACAAAAGCACAAAAAACAGTCGAAAAGCAAGAGAAAAATAGGTGATCACGTGATCGAAATAGCTTAGAAATGGATAGGCAATTTAATTATCATAAAATTAAAAACTTAATTCGATTCAAAATCGTTTCCATAGTCAAGCTTTCCAATTTTATATCTTTCTGTTAAAAAATGAAATTGTAAATGTGTCAAAATGTTTTGCACTTGTTTAGCGGAGCAGTTAAGAACACCCTTAATGCAGCATTTCTCCCCCTCTTTTCTGTCGGTTAATTTGAAATATTTTCATGATATCTAGGCATAATACCAAACTTTCTTAATTTATTGTTTATAGTTTGACTTCTAAATGATTGAGCATAAAAAAAACCCAGTTTATTATAAAATAGATAATTGATAAAATTTATTACATTAATAATTTACTATCAAGGGTCTGTCCAGACTTCTCACAGGGCCCTGTTTTTGTGAAATTGTGAAGTTTCTTATATTTATAAAAATTCTAGTCATAATTTTGCGAATTTTAAATTACGATGTACTCAGGTTCTACCCTTCATGTATTAAACTATGTTCTGTGGCGAGTTCAACTGTTTATTTACAGGCCAGATTTTTTAAATAAATTTGTGAAAAGTCCAATCTGAAGATGAAAAAGTTCTATAAAAAAACTATGGAAATTTTTTTGTGAAGGGTACTTTAAAAGGACCTAAAATTTTTCTAAACATCAGATTGATTTTTTTTTTTTTTTTTTTTTTTTTAAAGGAACTAAAATCTAATGTTTTCAGCAAAACATAACAGAAATTTCCTGACCAAATTTTAAATATTCTCTGGCTAAATGGGTGTAGAAGGAAATTTACTATAGATTTATTGTTGCAATCTTTTGTCAAAATTCCCAATTTTTGTGACTGTTCTTCCAATTTCACTCCCTTTTCCCTTCTTTTACCTTAATTTTTTTTTCTTTTTTGCTTAATCTCTAATTAAAATTACTTGTTAAGTTTCCTTACATCTAATTTCATATATCATTTACTAAATTTTATTGAAACCAACATTCAGAGAGATTGTAAGGTAAAAAAAAGAATGTTATACATGTAACCGCAAATGTTAAATTCTGGAGGGGAGGCGAAGAACCATTTTGTATAACTGCTAGAACATACCAATAATTTTTACTTTCTTCTATCTTTACAAGAAGAAAGTATTGGATTCATGAAAATTTGACTTCTGCTTTTTAAGGGATTTATACGTTTTAGAAAGTCCTGAACATGTTTTGACTATTTTTAGAAAATAGTCTGAGTCTGTCCGTCTGTATGCGACAAAAAGTTTGTGGGCGCTCTATCTCAAGAACTAATGCTCGAAATTTAATAAAATTTTATATTCAGTTAGACCTTGATATGAATTAGTGCCTATTGGTTTTTTGTGAAAATTGGCCTGCAGGTGGCGCTGCTATACTACTTTTTCATGATTTTCAAGATTGCTATATCTCAAGAACTAATGCACAGAATTTCACCAAACTTCAGATTCTGTGACCTTTTGATATACATAGACGCTGATTAAGTTTTGGTATAAATTGGCCAGCAGGTGCTGCTGCTATGCCATGTTTTTCATGATAGCTATATCTCAAGAACCAATGTGCAGAATTTCACCAAACTTTAGATTCCGCGATACCTTGAGATACATAGCTGCTCATAAGGTTTTGGTGTGAACTGCCCTATAGGTGGCACTGCTATTCTACATTTTGCACGATTTTTGCGATAGCTATATCTCAAGAACTAATGCAGAGAACTTCAAATTTTAGTTTCTTTTACACTAGAATATACAACATAATTAGACGCTGATTACATTTTGGTATTAACTTTGCAAAAATTACCAAATTCCCTGTGTTTTCCAGATTTTTTAAAAAATTCCCTGGATTTTCCCTGTTTTGGGAGGAGATTTAAAATTCCCTGTGTTTTTCCGGTTTTCCAGGTTGCGTGGCAACCCTGACTTATGAGATAGAAGAAAGTTTCGGGATTGACACATCCAACTAGTTTTTTTAAAGAAAACAGTAATGATTTAAAATACAATGCCACCAGATTTTGTGTAGAATACCTGTTGAGATTTTAAAAAATGTTTCACTTCATGAAAGAAGTTAAAACATGCCTTTTAATTTAATTAAACCATGAAATCCAATATTGTAGTACAAAAAAATTTGACACATTTTTATTCAATACTAAATATTCAAGTAAGAAAATTTAAAATGTAAGCTTAAAATACATTTTCAAATAATGCAACTTTTGATGCAAAACATTTTTGAAAAGAACATTGTTGTAAAACACTTAATTTTGAAGCTGAATGAAAGTTGAAACTAATATAATATCAATGTTTTCAATTAACATGAAAAAATATTGCATCATTTTTACCCATTAAAATCTTTTACTAAAAACTAAAGATGAAAATAAGGAATTTTGCTTAGTGGCCACTGGCTGGTAGGTTGATTTTTTTAGTAGCCAGTTATTGGTTAGGGAGAATATTTTCTTTAGTAACCAGTAAGTACATTTATGTCACTGAATATTTAATTAGAAGATATATATACAAGCTTAGAATAATTAAGTAAGATATGAACTAGATAAAAATATTTTAATTTGCATTGTTTGTATTGTAAACTTGAGTTACTAATTTCCAATCTTTTTTAAATTAACAGCAAAGTTATATGTAACATGCATATGTAGTTAGCTACATAAGTCCAACTATGCTTAAGCACTTTTGTAGCTAACGACATAGATAAACCTCTACCCTCTTTTTTATAATTATTTGTGTAGAATTATAATGTGACAAAAAAAAATGTTTATTCAAGGACTAGCACATATGATTCAAAATATAAAAATTGAAATTCAGAACAGATTTTCTAAAAAATAAAGCGGGGGGGGGGGGGGGGGGGGGGGTCTCTCTTGAAACTAATGTTATATGTTTCTCCACAATCCTTTGACATAATGTGTATTTTATTTCCTTTTTTGCGATCTTTTGACAAAATTTGCGCTCGTTTTCGCAACTTTGTAACGAAAATCGTGTTCATTATCATGGCTTCTTGACAGTATTCGCGTTCGGCATATCGATTTTTTCACGGTATTCGAGTTCATTATTGAGATTTTTTGATGGCATTCTTTTTTTCGCGTGTTTTATTGATAAAATTTGTGTGTTTTGCATTCATTTTTACGTTTTTTTATGATATTCGTGTTCATTATCCCGACTTTTTGACGAATTCACTTTTTTCACATGTTTCCATGATAAAAATTCACGTTTTTGCGTTTGCTTTTACGTTTTTTGGCGACAATCTTGATATTTATGGTTTTTGCATTTGTTATTGCGATTTTTGATGGCATTCTCATTTGTTATCGTGGTTTTGGACGATGTTTGCATTTGTTATCGTGATTTTTAGATGGCTTTCAAATTTATTATCGCGATTTTTTGACGGTATGCATTTTTGTGTGTTTCTTTAATACAATTCGCATTTTTTGTGTTCGTTTTTACGTTTTTTGACAAAATTCATGTTTGTTGATTTTATGCCCTTGTGATTTTTTTTTTTTTTACGAAATTTGCGTTTTTTCTTAATTTAGCAATGATAAGTGCGATATTTCCAGTTTTTCTGCGATTCTTTGGAGATATTCGCTTTTTTTTGCGATTCTTTGACAATATGTGCGTTTTTTTTCGATCTTTTGACGGTCTTTTCGTGATACTTACATGAGATTCGTGTTTTTCTGCAATTTTTTCACGAAATTTGGGTTTTTTTTACAATTTTTTGACGAAATTCGCAAGGATTTTTGCGGCAGTTCTTTGACAAAATATTTTTTGGAAAATCCTGCATTTGGCCAGTACTTTCCACATTTTTAGTCGCCAGTTTTTCACATTTAGTCGCCGAGTGGCGACTGCTTATTTTCATCTTTACTAAAAACCCAAGGCAAGGTTAACAAGGCAGGTTTTACCTGCTACATTTTAAAAATAACAAATAGTACATGATTTTTTTTTTTTTTTAAATCACCAATTGTATGAATAAGGCGCAATAAATATCCACTCAACTGTTCGCAGCATGATTTTTTACATTTGTTATGCAAAAAAATTATTTGAAATCTATGTAAATCTATCCAATAATGGTAAAAATTCCATTTCAAAATGTCAATTACAATTTGATATTTTATGATTCGTACCCCCCCTCCCCCCCCAACCAACACCTACGCACACACTCAGCATTTTTTAATATTGCATTCCTATATTTTAAAGTTAAACGGGCTTAATTTTATTCGCTTTATGCTCTGCAACTTTATCTTAATACTTTTCAGTATTTAGCAAAAAAAAAAAATAAAAAGTTTTGCTTTAACAGCTTGATCAGAAATTTGTTTTTAATTTTAAACAAATTCTAATTTTTTGTCAAATGTAGCCATCCATCATGGAGAAAATGTTATTCCATTTTTGGACTGTTCTTTATCAGTTATAGCAATCACATTGGCTGAATTCATCGCACATAAGAATTATGTGTTTTTAGGTATGCGAAACTAATGAATGGATATGGATACAGTCTATCTTTTTCTTCATTTTAGAAACAATGTATTTTGAGCTTATTCTATTGATGACAATTTTCAAAATTTTCAAGCTATGTTTTGCAGACTTTTACAAAAGTTGCTCTATACATTTAGTAACCTTGCTTATATTTTTAATACAATTTTTTTTTTTTTAAATTCTGATTACAGAATATTGTGTATAATGTTTGCCATATTTTCTGAGAAGAATCTATTAAGAATTTTGCAAGATATAAGCAAAAAATTTTATAAAATTTGGGGATTTTTCACTTACTCATCATACGTAGTATGATGCAAGTCTAGCAATCTTTTTAAAAACTGAAAAAATTTTGATGGATTTACACATTTCAGACACTGGAGATTCCGAAAAACAGTTTTAGAAAAAAATTTGCTCGCCATCTGTGTGTCTGTAAACGCGCCATCTCCTGAACAAATTGAGATAGAGACTTGAAATTTTCTATGTAACTTAGGATGTAAAAATGGGACAAAGCCTATTTAATATCAGTAACCTTGATAATCTGGAACTATTTTTTCGGAATCTTGAAAAAATCGTTTTGGGGTCATTCCATATCAAATCAACCAAAAAAATGTTTTTGAACCTTGACATCTCAGAATTTTACAATTTTTGGTGCAGTGGTAGTGTCAGTCAAGTGAATAAGAAAAATCAAAATTTCTGATTTTTTGGACTTTTATTTTTTGAGTTATTGACTTTCAAAAAATGAAAAATTGCTGAAAATTGACTCTACTTTGACACCTTTAAAATGGCCATAGACAAAAACCTATTTCAAAGCTCAAATTGGTGTCATTCTCTTCTGCTTTTTATGATCTTTAAAATGATATGACATTAATTTATTTAAAATTTTAATTTTTTTGAAAAAAATATATGTTTTAAAGACATTAACTGACTATGTGTATGCCAACTTTCATAATGGGATGACCATGGGTTCCTATGCAAATTAATATTTTTGTATTATCATGTATGCTAAATTTGCTATACTTAAGAACAAGTCTCAACAGAATAACAAATTTTAACATGAAAAGAACATACTCTCAACATGAATAGCTAATTATACTTGCTATCACTTAATTGTTGGCTGCAGACTTCATTCAGTTGATTAATGTTCTTTCAAAGTGAATTATTTGAAATAAGTCATTTTTAATAATACATAAGGTGTATGAGGGTTTATACTCTAAGTGACGGAGAAATGAAATTGTCTTCACTTTATTTGAAAAATTATCTATCTTAAAAGTCCTTGATATTTTTTGTATTTATATATTTAATTTTTAATTATAAACAAATTCTAATTTTTAACAACATAAAATGTTTTAAATTAGTGAAGTCATATGTGCAATGAAGAGTCATGAACTACGCTCAATTGGATTCCAGGTGCAATATCCCCCCCTCTTTCAATGACTACACCTGAAACTTTAAATTCCATGAAAGATTGATAATACATTCATTGTACAACATTCATGCAATTTTAGTGATCTGAAACTAGACCTGATTTTAACTTAGGATAACTTGAAATTCATTATGAAGAGATAATTTTATGTAATATGATTTATGGAGAACCTGTAAAATATTTTTTTTTAGCATATCTTTATTTTTATAGTAAACCATGTAATGGTATCCTACTCTATTATCATTAAGTAAACAAGCTTTTCCCAAATTGTTATTGTCCCATCTGTGGCTGCGGGTCCTGCCCTCGAAACTGGTAGACAGCAGGTGCTGGGTTCGAACCCAATCGCAGCCGTCGGCCTAACCGTTCAGAGTTTTCCATGATTTTCTTTGAGCCTTGGATAACCTTATGTAAGATTCCCTGAAGAAGACCCCCCATGGAGGGTACCCTCATCCCTTGGGGGCCTATATCCCACATGCTGATAATTCATAATTGGCCATAGAGGTGCCAAGTTTCATTAAAAGTTACCAGTAATCCCGAGTTCTGTGATGAAGTGGGGAAAGGGGAGGGAATAATCGCAAATTTTCAAAAGTTAATTCATTCAATTATTCTGCTACTTTTTTATGAAATTCTCGTTTTCCAGTGATCTTTTGGTGAAATTTGCACGTCTTTCTCGGTCTTTTGACGAAATTTGCATATTTTTAGCAATCTTTTGATGAAAAATGCACATTTTACGAGATTTTTTTAATCAAAACCATGCATTTTTGTAACAATCTTTAGATGAAAATTGCATGTTTTTAACAACCTTTTGATGAAATCTGTGCGTTTTTCACCATTTTTTGATGAAAAGTATGTTTTTTTCATGTTTTTTTAAATGAAATTTGCTTGTTTTTTGTGATTTTCTATCGAAATTGGAACATTTTATGCGATCATTTGACTAAATTCATGCTTTTTGTGATCTTTTGGCTAAATTCGCTTTTACACAAAATCTTTGTCAAAATTCATATTTTTTACTAAAACCTTGGATGAAATTTGCATATTTTGTGCAATCCTTTAATCTAATTTCGCACTTTTCCTCGATTTTTAGACTAAATGTGTTTTTTTGTGACTCTGGTGAATTTAGCATTTTTTACATGATATTTCAACGAAATTTCAAGTTTTTCTCGTGATCCTAAGTCGAAATTCACATTTTTTAAAGCAATCCTTTGATGAAATTCCAATTTTTTTTCTCCGTAATTTTTATTTGATGTCCATAACGCCGTAACCTTTGTTGTGTATCCGTAATAATTACAGATAAATCGTAATACTTGGCATCTCTATGGCCGTCATAAACAAACCCAAATTTATTACCTAATATTATTTTATATTTAATAGATTTAATATTCACGTTTATTGTATTACAAAAACTACTTTATGGATTAATAGTAATATTCAAACCTTAATCAATGAATTTACAGTTACTTTTTTAACATGGGAAAACAGGTATAGCAAATTTAGCATTTATATGATGATACAAAAATATTAATTTGCATAGGAACTGTAAGGATTTAACAATTTGGCTAATTAATGCTAGACAATGGACTGCTACATCGAAGTCTGGCGATTGTGAAAGCGTGAATTGTGTATGCACTTAAATGGATTAAGGTCCTTTTTTCCCTGTAGACAGCAAGTCCAGCGCGGCCTTTTCATGTGACGTTAGCATATTAGTTACGGCTACCGTTGACTAATTACCAGACCACCCTGAGAACTAGAAATCGGTTGAAATAGTTTCACTAGGTCCAGACGGACGATGGCAACCTGGCGCCGAGGCGTATCCCAGCTGAGCCAATAACTTTGATCTGGGAGGAGCCCGAAGGAGAGGAGGCTCTCTTGATGAGGATGAGAGAGGGAGTTGGAGATGATTCTCGAGGATGCAGCTCGCTGTAAAAGGCGTGTGGATTATTTTATCATAAAGAACCCTGAGTTCTTACAACTGTATTTTATTTTATCATATCTTGAATAAAAGTTATTTAAGATGAAAAGGATTTGCATCACTTCATCGCTACCAAAATAATTACTAAACAGTACCTAGAAATGCAAAATCCTTCACAGTGGTGGCAGCGGAAGATTATGAAAAATAGCCACTGAAGCCCAGACGCAGCAGACGATGATGAAAATCGCTAGTGGAGCCCGGACGCAGGCGACGTGACTCAGAGCCGAGGACTCCAGACGTGCAGCGGGGACTTGAAGGAAATTAGCCCAGACGCAAGTGACGTAACTCAGAGCCGAGGACTCCAGACGTGCAGCGGGGACTTGAAGGAAATTAGCCCAGACGCAAGCGACGTGCATGGGTGCAAGTTTGAAATTTTGCCAGGACTGAAAATATTTTGAATCACTCCCCCCCCCCCACCCCCACCCACTTTTTTTTTTTAAATTCATGTTTTTTCCCATCAACGTTTGATAAAATTCGCTTTTTACCACAATCTTTTGACAGAAATCGCGTCTGTTTAGCGATTCTTTGACAAAAATCGCGATCTTATGACCAAAAATCGCGTTTTTTGCGATCCTTTGACGAAAATTAGTGATTTTCCGCGATCCTTTGACAAAATTCGCGACTTTTTCGCGATCCTTAGACAAAAATTCGTGACTTTTTCGCGATCCTTAGACAAAAATTCGTGACATTTCGCGATCCTTAGACAAAAATTCGTGACTTTTTCGCGATCCTTTGACAAAATTCGCGACTTTTCCACGATCTTTTGACAAAACTCGCGTCTTTTCTTTTCTCTTTTGACAAAAAATCGCGTTTCCTCCGCAATTCTGACAAAAATAACATTTTTTCCGCTATCATTTCACGAAAATTGCGTATTTTTTGCGATTCTTTGAAAGAGGCTGAGTCATTTTTGCGATCCTTCAACAGGAATCGCGTTTATTTTGCTATTCTTTGACGAAAAACGCGTCTTTTTTTGCGATCTTTTTACAGAAATAGTGCTTTTTTCTGCGATCTTTTTACAAAAATTCCGTATTATCAGCAATCTTTTGAAGAAAATCGTGTCTTTTTTCGCGATCTGTTGATGAAAAACGTCTTCCTCGATTTTTTTGACAAAAATCGCCTCATTTCCGCGATTCCTCGACAGAGACAGCATCATTTTCGCGATTCTACGACGGAAATAACGTTTTTGTCGAGATACGTGACAAGAATCGCTTTTATTTCGCAATTTTCTTACGAAAAACGCGTCCTTTTGCGATCTTTTAAACGAAATAGCGCTTTTTTCTGTGATTTTTTGAGAGAAATAACGTTTTTTTCCGCGATCATGACAAAAATCATACTTTTATTCATAATCTTTTGACGAAAAATCGTGTCTTTTTCTGCGATCTTTCGGCGAAAAACGCGTCATTTTTGCGAACATTTTTCGTTGTCGGAGATTTTTCCGTCCCGCTTCCGTCTTCGGGAATTTTTAAAAGACGGAATTCCGTCTGTGGACGGAAAACTTGCACCCATGGCGACGTGACCCAGAGCCGAGGAGAGGTCGGACGTGCAGCCGGAGACCTGAGACGAAAAAGAATCAACAGACGTAGCTTGGAGCCCGAGATAATCCAGAAAAGGACGCCCGGGGAAAGTGGACAGTGGATTACCCTAAGTGTGGAAGCTGTGGACATCCGAAAAAGGAATACAGGTCAGTGCTCTTTAATTGTTCATTGCAGAGGTTTTCACTGTAGGTTGTGTGTTCGTTCAAAAAAAAAAAAAATCATCGGCAGTTATCTATGATTATTCAAAATTGAATTAAATTAAATTTGCAAAGTTTAAAATTAAAAAGTTTAAATAGGGTACAAATTGGCATGCAGTAATTTGAATAACTAATTATTTATAGGAAATGCATTTTAATAATTTTGAATAAATATAATTCTGTGATTTAGGATTTAAATCTTTATGTGTAGTAAAAGTTTAAATATTATACTAGAGTTTTGCGATTAACTAAAGAAATTTCTATCTCTTATTTGCATATTAATCAAAATTAATATTTTTTAAGAATCAGTTGATTGTTTAACATTGGGTTCGGTAAAGTGCTTTAGAAATATTTTCCTGTTTGAGTAATGATAAGTGCTATTTAGCATATTGTTGAGTATTTGTATTGTATTTTCATAGTGTATTTTGTATTGTGATTGACATGTCGCGTATTATGATTGTGAATATTTACATTACGGGAAATAATTGAGAGGCATCCATTTATGGAGTGAACCTAGTATAGATTGTTTTTTTTCATAATCACGCACCGTGCAGAATGACGTGGTCAGGAAAGAGAAAATGTGATTTAAAGGAATTAGCTGTTGAATTTGGCGCAAATGTAGAGGATTCGGATAATATTCCTAAAATCATAAAAAAACTAATTGAAGCACCTGATTATGATGAGACTTTGGCATTAGCCCAGCTAAAAATTATTGAAAAGGATAGGCTAGACAGGGAAAATGAAGAAAGGGCTGAGAGAGAATTACTGAAAGTTTATGAGAGGGAACAAAAGACTAAAGCGTTGGAAAGGGAGCATGAATTAGCGAAACTAAGGTTAGAACGGGAGACGGATACAATTAGTTTGGCCTCTAATCAGAGCGAGAGAGAACCAAAAATATCTTTAAAGTCTGTTCTACCAAAATTTGATTCAGAGAACTCCGAGATTTCCGTTTATTTAAATTTGTTTGAAAGACAAGCACGCAAAGCTCAAATTGATAAAAATCAGTGGGTTACTCATTTGTTAGGCCTATTGCCTACCGATTTAGGGGAATTGATACTACGCGAATCTCCCTCTGATTCAGATGATTTCGACCACATTAAAAAAATGCTTCTCGAAAGATTTCAACTTTAAGCAGAAGACTTTCGGCTAAAATTCGTAAATTCTAAAAAGCCCGAGAACAAAACATGGAAAGATTTCGTGTACGAAGCTTCCAATTTCTTTGACCAATGGTTAAGTGGTTTAGAAATAACGACGTTCGAACAACTCAGAGATTTGATAATCACTGATCAAATGAAACGGAAAATTAACCCGGAAGCGAAGCAACATTTTATTGATGTTTGGAGCGCGATAATTACACCATTTGAGTTAGCTAAAAAGTTAGACGCGTACGAGGTGGCGAGGAAAAATATTAGGCGGGAAGGATCCCCTAAAATTCATAGCGCCGCTAAACCTTTTGAGCATAATAAGTCTAAAACCGAAACTAGAACGGATGAGACCAAAATAAATTGGAGGGATAAAGAAAACTCTAAAAATCGAAATGGGATATTCGATAAGAGAAAAGAAATTACTTGCTTTAATTGTAAGAAATCAGGTCACTATAAAATTAATTGTACGGAACCAAAAACTGAAAATACTGAAACAGTTTATCATATCGCGGGTCTACGAAATTTGGAAGAAGATTTTAGTCCCTATGTCAGTCGAGGGAAAATTAATGGGAAAGAGATGAAAATTTTACGCGATACAGGATCTACTTTTGACCTAATTTCTGCTCACGATGTAAATAAGGACCAATTTACTAAAGAAAGGGTTTGGCTAAAACAAGCCTTGGACAACAAACTTCGTTGTTTACCAGTGGTAAATGTTGAAATTAAGCTAAGTGACGGCAGCTTCATACGCACTAAAGCGGCTGCAGTTGATAAAGAAACGGATATGATCCATTATTTATTAGGAAACAAAACCCAAGCGTTAATTGATAAACAGAGGGCAAGCGCGAAATTAGAGGGACATATTCCGAAATCACGCGTATTTTCGAATACCGAAACTAGCAACGAACGTGAGAAGAGAAAATCTCAATCGTTAGACGAGCGAACCGGTTTCAAGATCTCCGCAGTAGAGGGAATTGTCAGCGCTGAGGGAGGAAGAGCGTCCCCCCATTTCGACCCCCCTGTGTCGGGAGGAACGATACACCAGAGCGCCAAGATAGTCAGTCCGAAGGAGGGAATTTTCTCGCAGAGCGAAAGAGAAGGTTTAGGAGGAATGATGGCCTGGGGCAATCGGAACGCCGCTAGTGTTTTTAAACCGAAAGCGAAAGTAAAATGTACTAACCTTGAACCTGACGAGAAAATATCGCTCATTGGAGAAAAGGGAGAAATAGGGGATAATTATTTTTGGCCAAATGCCGAAAAAGAGCGGAAAGAATTATACGAACGATGGAAGAAAGGTGAGATTTCCGAAAATACGGTAATCGAATGTGCCTTTGATTTGATGAACCGCATGAAAGGTCATCAGGGATTAGTAGGGAAAACGATGACAAAGGCGTCTGAGGATAAGACGGAGCAAAATGATGTAGGTACGGTGGAGGAAAAATTAACCGAGACGGATAATGTCACTAGTCGGTCGAACCGCAGAGAGCTTTCCCAAAACAATAAGGAAAATTTTCTTAAAATGCGTGTTCCAAGAGAGTCAGAAGTTCACTTCTTGGGTAAAAAGGCATCGAAATCTGATGTAACGAGGGATGATTTCGCTACTAGATCTTTAATCCGTATCCCGAAAGAAGTTGATTCGGAAAAAAGAGAATCAAATGATAACAAAGTGGTGAGGCTCCGCCCGAGTCAGAATTCGCAGAGGCGTAAGGAAAATTTGAAAGTTAAGGTTACGAAGGGAAAATCAGCGCTGCATAAGATTAATGAATTGAGACGAAGGCTAGGTGACAGAGGTCATAACTCAACGGGAGTTAAAACCCGAAATAAAACGGAATTCTCCTCGCCGGAATGTAAGTCAAAATTTAGTCGTTCGAAATTGATGCCCGATCTTATCCAAAATTATGCTTCGGTAATAAAATCTGAGACGCACGATTTTGAGGAAAAAAATCGGAAAACTAAACTTAATTGGAATCCAGAAAGGGAGGAAACCTTCCTCACATCGAAAGAGGTGAACGAAAATCCGATCTGGGAGATGCCGAATTACGCGAAGAAATTCGAAAATAATTCGAGCTTATCATCACTCTTTCAGGAAAAAGGTTGTAAGGGGAAAGTTACACATTAATGTTTGAGTAGAGAAGAATGAATGTGAGCTGTAGATAATATTTGTATATAAATTCTTAATTAGCTTGCATTCAAATTATTTCTATATTATATTATTAAAATGTGTATCTGGATTATAAAAATGTTGTATTGTAATAAATTGTGTGTTTTATCTTACAAGTTAAATTAATAAAATTAACTGGTGCTAACCTCTGTAGTGAACTAAGTTAAGAGTGACTGTACCTCGACGTAAGATTTTCCACATGTGAAAAATCTCTGTCACAGGAGGGGATGGTTGTAAGGATTTAACAATTTGGCTAATTAATGCTAGACAATGGACTGCTACATCGAAGTCTGGCGATTGTGAAAGCGTGAATTGTGTATGCACTTAAAAGGATTAAGGTCCTTTTTTCCCTGTAGACAGCAAGTCTAGCGCGGCCTTTTCATGTGACGTTAGCATATTAGTTACGGCTACCGTTGACTAATTACCAGACCACCCTGAGAACTAGAAATCGGTTGAAATAGTTTCACTAGGTCCAGACGGACGATGGCAACCTGGCGCCGAGGCGTATCCCAGCTGAGCCAATAACTTTGATCTGGGAGGAGCCTGAAGGAGAGGAGGCTCTCTTGATGAGGATGAGAGAGGGAGTTGGAGATGATTCTCGAGGATGCAGCTCGCTGTAAAAGGCGTGTGGATTATTTTATCATAAAGAACCCTGAGTTCTTACAACTGTATTTTATTTTATCATATCTTGAATAAAAGTTATTTAAGATGAAAAGGATTTGCATCACTTCATCGCTACCAAAATAATTACTAAACAGTACCTAGAAATGCAAAATCCTCACAGAACCCATGGTCATCCCATTATGAAAGTTGGCATACACAGTCAGTTAATGTCTTTAAAACATTTTTTTCAAAAAAATTAACAGGGGTGTTTTTAAAATTTTAAAATTTTTATAAAAAATTAAAATTTTAAATAAATTAATCATGTCATATATCATTTTAAAGATCATAAAAAGCAGAAGAGAATGACACCAATTTGAGCTTTCTAAATGAAATAGGTTTTTGTCTATGGCCATTTAAAGGTGTCAAAGTGGAGTCAATTTACAGCAATTTTTCATTTTTTGAAAGTCAATAACTCAAAAAATAAAAGTAAAAAAAATCAGAAATTTTGATTTTTCTTATTCACTTGACTGATACTACCACTGCACCAAAAATTGTAAATTTCTGAGTTGTCAAGGTTCAGACCATTGGTTGATTTGACATTGAATGACCCTCTGATGAAAAGGTATAAAAAAATTTTCAATTTTTATTTTAAGAAATCAATGTAAAAAGACACTAAAATATAAAAAAAATTGCATAAAGAACAAAGTCCATCAGATTATTAGCTGCAGAGATATTTGTAATCCTGTTTTCCACATTTGATTTTCATGACCCTGTATTTCATTCAAATTTCAATTCAAAGATATATTTTAATTGGAAATGAGACAATAAACTGCTAGTTATATATACAATTACTTTTGGAGCTAGTATAGGGAGCTTGAGTAGTTTGGTGTTTTATATAATTTGTCAAAATTAGTTAATCAGCAATTCATTAAAAGAGCATTACATGTATATTAAAAATATACGTTTAAATTTTATTTTGGAATTTCAAAGCGTTTTATAAATAGTTTACACATGTTTTATTTTCATATATTATAATATATGAAAATAAAATAATGAATAAATGAATGAATAATAAATTTAATAAAATAAAATATGAATAATTATTCATATCTATAATGGGTAAGTATTACCCCCCCCCCAATGACTAGTTTTAATAAAAACCTTAATTGCAATTTGAAAAATGCAATTAAACAACATGCTTTAAATATTTTTCTTCTAAAAGAAATAAAATTCTAGTGTTTTTACAAAGTCTTGTGCACATTGATTTAGAAATACTATGGAATGGTGAAATTAAGAAATCTCTTGGTATAACTACAGGTAAATTTTATTGTCAGGGTACATTTTGCCGATTTTAAAAGTGCCAGGATGCAACAACCTTGAATATCAACCACTAATTTAATCAGGGTTGCAAAAAAGCTGGCTAAAATTAAAAAAAGCCAGTCCGGCTGGCTTTTATTGATTTTAGCCGGCTTTTTTTGGCCAAAATTGGCCTTTTTTGGCCATAATTGGCTTTTATACGGTGAAGTCTTTTTATTATAAGCAACACATTTTTAAGTGTCTTTTAATTAATTTTAATGATGTTTAATTTACTTTTGAGTTTAATAAATTTGTTTCTTAATATGAAAAATTGAGATAAAATTATGATTCACTGAGAAATTGGGTTATAACCCAAATTTTCAATAATGAAGACATTAATACTAGAATAACACATTGATGGAGTTGCTAGTGGTTTATGGTCAGAATTGCAAATATGTCAGCTAAATTATAAAATGGCCATACCAAGTGCTTTTTCTGATTTACATTGACCTTTAATCCTACCTTTGTTTTCCCATTTTTACTGCTTTATAAAATTAAAGGTTACTTAGTTACATGTTTTATTCGCTATAAACATTTAAAATCATACATATAAAAAAACACCATTTCTCACTATTGAAAATAGTATTTCGAATTATGCAGATTTCATAATATTATATTTCACAATTTATTTCAGTATTCTCAATTAGCATATGCATGAATATATTCATTCGTGCAAGTAGGCATATATGCACTTTTAAATAACAAAGAGCTATTCAAAATTTTAATCCAGCAAATTTTATTAGAACATTTTTTGTTATTTAATTTTATGTAATTATGTATTAAACTTTCCTCAAATATTGAATCCTTCCTAATTTCTCTTTCAACATTGTTCATTTTATGACTTAATCTTTACATATTGACCTGTAACAATGTTTCCATGAATGCTTTGATGTGTTTCATTTTGTTAGTGTTCATTTTAGGCCACTTTTGAAAGGTGCAGCACCCTGTCCTTTTTAAAAGTAGTAAAATGCACCTCTGATTTTACCCAGAAATTTGATAAATATTTTTTTTTTCGTAGTATTTCTAAATTTGCGTGAAATTTCTAAAAATGATAGAAATTTTTCATTTCTTTAAGAAGAACATGAAACCATTCAATCATGTTTTAATTTAATTGTATTTCTAATTTTTATATCATAAAATCATTCGAAATTAATGTTACTTGATTTACCATATTTAAAAATTATGTATTTTGCTGCTTTCTTTTTTTCCCTTTCTAAAGGCAATAACAATTTTTTTTCTTGAAAAAGTGCCCTTTTATGATACAGTAGTGCCTTTTTTGATGAATAGCACCTTGCCCTTTTTATAGCTATAGGGAACACTAATTTTGTCATAATTCCATTAAATATAATTCTTAAGAATGTGTAATATAAGTAGAACTATGAAATGTAGAAGTTTAAAACCCACTTTTTGAGTATATTTTCTTTTTTCCAAGATTTATATTTTTCAGACATAATGCCTTCACAGTTGACTCCTAGCAGTTATAAAGACTTATTTATTTGAAAAATTAAATAGAAATTTATAACTTTTTTAGTAGTAAATTATTAAAAATGTATTTAAAATAAATCAATCAAAATTTAATATGGATTCAATACAAATTAACACTTTAAAAATAAAAGCCGGCTTTTTTCAATTTTAGCCGGCTTTTTTTAAGTGGATAAAACCAAAAAAAGCCGGCCGGCCTTTTTTTGGCCCGGCTAAAAGCCGGCAACCCTGAATTTAATTCTATGATATTACTTTCAATTAATTGCTTTTTACAGATTAATTTTCAAATGGAGGCATAAATTGAGATCTTTTTAAATTTAAAAATGAAAAAATATTTTACCCGATTGATTTTCAATAACCCTTATGAGCACAACCAAAATTAAGTAAATTTTAAATAAACATTTAGAGAAAAAAATTACCTTTAATTTAGAAAAGATACATATTTACAGAAAAAAATAGCTTGATAAAATTTATTGCACTTTTAATTAGAGAAAGATGTCAAGCCATTTAAAAACAAAATATTGAAATTACTTCAATAGCTTTAAGTACAATCCTGCCACCTCTCATATTCTGGTATTTCATCAGTTTCTCTGCATGTCCACGTTCTTCATCACTACTCTTTTTGAAATACTTGCGGAACCCAGGCAATGCCACATCATCTCTGTCAAAGTAATAACTCTGAAAAATAAGAAATCTGTAAATACACAGTAAAAATAAAATTGAATAAATACCAATCATTCAATTTTATAAACAGTCAAACCTCGTTAACATGAACATCAAGGAGAATCAGAATTTTGTTCATGTTAAAAGTAATTCATGTTAAAGTGTTCATTTTAATGAGGTTTGACTGTATCACTTTGAAAAAACATCTCATGAAAATTAATCTGCCTTTAGAGAGAGGAAGACCTGAAAATAACTTTATTACCAGTGGGCAGTATAGATGAATACTGGGAAATTGAGTTAGTAGCCAGAGACCCATAGACAGGGTTGTTATGATTTTGCCCAGCCCAAAAAACCCAGGTGGGTTTTTTCTGAAAAAACCCACTTGAAAAAACCCAGGAAAAAACCCAAGTGGGTTTTTTCAAAATTTCAACTTTAAATTACATATATAATGTATTTGGATTGCGTATATAATATATTGTAATATATTTCCTAATATCAGTACACCACTCATAAAGTTTATAACCATCACACCCCAAAGAAAAGAAATGTCCTAATTATACCATCACAATTTTTAAAAGAAATAATAATTGTTAGTTAATCTCTGTAGCATGTGTAAGTAACACAAATTTTTTCCCATTAAAAAATATTTTGATGTGTAATCCTTTCTATGTTATACAATAGAAACTCATAACAAAATACCTGATATGCTTAGAATCCTAATTTAATTATGTAGACATGTAGAATCAGGGCTTGAAATTCAATTTTTCGAAGGAGGGGAGTCTCCCAACCAACATTTACAAATGGAGGGGAGTTTAGCTGTTTGGGAGGGAGAAAATAAATGTTTAAAACCCACTATTATTTTATGTTCTATTTAAAGAATTAACAGAACACAGACATGACAAAATATCACTAAAGCAATTTTTATCAACAATTCAGAATAATTGTGCATAATGTGTAAAAAAAAACTTTATACTGTCTAGTTTTTACCAGTGGTAAATCTTTTCCCGGTGCTAATTATTTTTGTTACAGGTCTAATTATTGTTTTAACAATTAATGCTAAATATTGTTTCAAAAATAATTAAAACTTCTATATTGATAAATTTATAATTGTTATAATTGAAACCAATATTATTTTTCTGTATATTAAACACACAAGATACAAATTTAATTATAAAATAATGCTTATTTGAGTGTAGAAGATAAGAAGTATCACTATTGTTCACATTTCTTTTAAAATGGGGCAAGTCAAATTTATTGAAAAATATTTTTTCTTAAAGAACGAATACTTTCGTTAAGTAAAGGAGTGCTTTTTGTTTAATGAATGGCTACTTTCAGGAATTGCATTAACTCAGAAAGATTTGGAGCTGCCAGAAACTGATTTTAGAGCAGCAAAGAAATATATTAAAAAAAAAATTGAAACAAGAAAACTTATTTAACAGAAAAATGCACTCCCGGCAATATTTTTTTTGGGGAGGCTGGGGTCAGAGGTTCCCTTTGTTGTAATTTGCATATTTTAGCTAACTTTTAAAGAAATTTGTCTTTTTTTACGATTATTTCAGGAAAATCTGTTTTTTTGGGATTTTTTGACGAAATTTGCTGTTTTTTCGCGAATCTTCTGAGGAAATTTGCCGTTTTTTCGCGATCTTTCGATGAAATCTGTCGTTTTATCGGGATTTTTTGACGAAAGTTGCCATTTTTCACGAAATTTGTCGTTTATAGTGAATCTTGTCAAAATTTGTTGTTTTTTGCGATTTTTGGACGAAATTTGACGTTTTTCATCGACTTTTTTGACGAAAACTATCATTCTTTCGCGAATCTTTTGACGAAATTTGTGGGAAATAAGGTTTTTTCGTGATTTTTTAACAATAGTTGCCGTTTTTTTTGCAAACCTGTACGAAATCACGTCCTGTGGGACGCATAATAGCTGTTTTTATATGTGCCATCTCCGATTTTTTGCGTAATTTACGCGCTATAGCGCATCCGTGGGATCACTATTTCATATTTTTTTATTAAATGCGTTAAATTTAATTTTTTTATTTAAATTTTTTATTTATTGAAAATTCTGAACAGAATCACTTTCTTTACACCGCGGAAAATAGAACGAAACTCGTCAATCTATTCCAGGAAAAAAAAAAATTGTCAATTGGTCGCGGAAAAAATCGTGACTTTCAATGATTTTTCACGGTAAAAAACTAGCAAAATGTGTCGATAAGTCGTACGAAAATATCACAAACTTCGCAAAACGGTCGTGGGAGTTTATCACAGTTTGAAAATGTAAAATTTTTTGGGCGGGAGCCTCCTGTCCAAGTCCTTATTTTGGGTGGGATTTCAAAATTTTGGGCGCAAATCCCGCCCTGAAATTCAAGCCCTGAGAATTACATGGCTTATTCTATTATTTAGCAATAATAAAAAAATAAATTATTATCAATAATCAATTTAAAAGCAAAGCATAATTTTGATAACTGTCATTGATTTATATATATATATATTTGTAATCAATTAGCTACTTTAAATTTAATAATAAATATTTTTTTTTTCAAGCATTCTGAATCACTTCCCATAACCCCCCCCCCCCCCCCCAAACCTGAAAAACCCCAAAAAACCCTGATAAAACCCCCCAAAACCCTGAAAAAACCCAGTGGGTTGGGTTTTTTCTGAAAAAACCTGGGTATTTAACAACCCTGCCATAGATTCAGCTTCATTAGTAGCCACTTTTTAAAATTAGTGGAAGCACCTTACTGAAACAGCTGGAAGAAGTTCTGCATAACGTTTTCATTTGTTAAAGTTTAATATGCTTTGCTATGACATGCGTTTTGTTTTAGCTTTGGGGTCATTCCATGTCAAATCACCCAGATTTTTCCAAAAATGACACCCACCATCACCAATTTTGATAAAATTCTGTGGATTTGTAGAATTTCTAATGCTGATTCCAAAAATATCAATTATATTGAAATTGATCAAACGGTTTATGAGTTATGAGCTTTTAAATAGCTCCCAAGATGGCTGATTTGCCGCCATTTTGAATAGCACATGTGACAACAAAATAGTCCATAACTTCTTTCAGGTTTAAGCTAGAGCTTTCAAATTTTTTTTGTTTTGTTCAGAATAAAGTAAACTTTCATTTAAACAGATTTTTGTGAACCTCATTTTATAAAAGTGCTGTCAAAAAATGACTCATTTTTTTAAGTAAAAAAAGGGGCAACTTCAATGGCTGATTTCCCCCAATGTACCCCCTTCAATTTTCATCTAATTGCATAAATAAGCAACTCAAAGTGTGTTTTGATGACTAATAAAAAAAACTTAATGGGCGGTTCACAGGTTTTTATTCAAAAAAATAAATTCAAATTTACTGACTTTTCACAAAACACAAGATAATATTGATATTTCTTTTATTACCAGAAATATCATACATATTTACATCTAAAAGTTTGATAAGGTTTAATGTTACATAAATATATGTATTTAATGTACCTAAAAAATGGGAATCCCATAGGAATAAATAGGAATACCAATAATGGATTCTTACAATCGGACAAATTGAAATCTATTGCAGTCTCAGTAAATTAAGAATAAAAAAGAAATGATGGAAAAAGTTCTACAAATAGTTGAATTTTATGACAAAATCATACTTTTGTTATACAAAATACAATAAAATTGCAACTCTTAAATAAATATTACGGTACTTTAAATTAATGCAAAATAACATATCACATACACAATAAACACATGCTATTAAAAATATATCTACATCAATAATAATTTAAAGTAAAGGTAATTTTTAAAAATTCCTGCCAACATGCAGATGTAAATTTTGAAGTTAAATACAGTAGACTCCCTCAAATCCGCACAGCTTGGAACCAGAAGTTTTGTGGATTTTAGAATTTTGCCGATTTCCGGTCATTACTTTGTTTACTTTTTTTTTAAACAAGAATTTGAATGCAATTAATAATGCAATCAAAACTAAAATGAATGCTTTACAATATAATAAATATTAAAATAAGTAATAAATTAAAATAATGAAAATGTAGATAATTTTCAAAGTGATTAAAATATTAAAAGTAAGGATCAAGTTAATAATCAATAATATATGATTAAATATTCATTATAAACATGAAATATATCTTTCCTAAATTATTCAATGTAGTTACTAATGTACCTCATAAAGATACATTACTAATTCTCAACAAAATCATAAAATAAAGAAGTTTTTTTTTTCAGGTTTAGCCAGATTTAGATTTAATAACCAAAAAAGCTTGATTAATACATAAATATATTTGATAAGAAGATTGTGATTACCAATGATATATAAGAAAAATTTGAATTTTTTCAGAATATATTTCTTTTCCTTCTTGGGAAAAAAAAAAAAAAAACATGAATTCAGTACTATTAACAAAAGTTACAAATTAAAATAAAATGGAATTGATATAAAATTATAAAAGTCAAATTTTGTCCCTATATCTGAACTGAATGTTTCATTATTTACATCCGTAAATTATATGCAGATTTTTTAGAATTGTGGATTTTGGGGTTTCGGATTTGAGATAGTTTACTGTACTTGTTTCAGTAACAAAAACCAAAAACTAAATCAAATTTAGATATAAACCTAGTTTAACAATTTTATCTGGCTGTTTTTAAAATTTAAATTTTCTGTAAGAACTGGTTTTGTCAGAATCATATTAAGGCAGTGCATATAAAAAAATATTTTCGTACCCTCAACAACTCAAAATTTTCTAACACATTTTCAGATTCATTTTTAAAAGTAAAAACATTATACTTGTTGATGTGATTTTTTTTTTTTTTTTTCAGAGATTTATAAGCGACCTCAGGGCTGCTACTGGCAACTATTTTTATATTCTGCGTGCACCAGTATTTTTCTAATATAAAATTTGAAGTATATTTTACTTGCAAATGTTATCAAAGCATCTATTATGGATTTCATTTTTAAGAAAGTGGTTGGTGCCAGTTAGAATTAAAAAATAGTTGCCTGTGGCAGCCTTGCAACCTGTGTTTTTATTTTTTGTTCAATGAATTAGATCTTGATTTACAACAATTATTTTCTCAGTATGGCCATTTTTTCCATTTCCAGTACTATCGCTTAAATTCAATTCAAAATGCCCACTTTGACAGCATTTTTTTTAATATAGTATGCCTTATATATATATATAGAACCTGCCATTTGAATTGTGTTTGTGAGCAAAAATGGATTTAAAAACGAATCAGAAAATCCAATGATTTTGCTTTGCCGAACTGTCCCGTTCACATAGAAAGCAAGGCATTTTTGTATACACAGCTTTTTGTGCCAATAATATTAATGTACATATGAAGTCACTGTTAAACCATTTGTCTATCTCATGCTGAATACAATCAGATTGTATTCTAAAAGTCGTTAGATAAGTTCGCAAACATCCACAACAAGTATACATTTACATTATCTGTGACGATTACATGATGCTTGTGAAATGCAATGAATCTTAGAAATCACCTCTGGTTGATCGCAAACAAACTATACGTGATAGAAGAAAACTAAGAACAGTTGTGAAATTAGCATAGAAAAATACTTTAAAGGGGTGCATTGGTTCTTAATCATCTGATATGTAGACTAGTGTAACTTTTACTTACTGTATTTTTTATTTAAGAGTTTTAATTTTATCACATTTTTTATTATATACAAGTATGATTTTGTTATATAATGTACCTATTTGTAGAGTTTTTTCTATCATTTCTTTTTTACTTATAATTTATTGAAACTCTGCTGTAGATTTCAATTTGTCAGGAAAGTACTTCTATGTCTTGCAAAAATCCATTATTGGCATTCCTATTAATTTCCTTTTTTATAGGGGATTCCCCTATTTTAGCGACATTAAACATACATATTTAAGTAACATAAAACCTTATCAAACTTTTGGATGCATAAATATTTCTGGTAATAAAAGAAATGTCAACACATTATCTTGCGTTTTCTGTTATTGAGGAAAGTCAGTAAAATTGAATTTTTTTTTTTAAATAAAAACCTGTGAACTGCCCATTAAGTTTTTTTTATTAGTCATCAAAACACACTTTGAGTTGCTTATTTATGCAATTAGATGAAAATTGAAGGGGGTACATTGGGGGAAATAAGCCATTGAAGTTGCCCCTTTTTTTACTTAAAAAAATGACAAAGTCATTTTTGACAGCATTTTTATAATATGAGGTTCACAAAAATCTGTTTAAATGAAAGTTTACTTTATTCTGAACAAAACAAAAAAAATTTGAAAGCTCTAGCTTAAACCTGAAAGAAGTTATGGACTTTTTTGTTGTCACATGTGCTATTCAAAATGGCGGCAAGTCGGCCATCTTGGGAGCTATTTAAAAGCTCATAACTCACAAACCGTTTGATCAATTTCAATATAATTGATGTTTTTGGAATCAGCATTAGAAATTCTACAAATTCACTGAATTTTATCAAAATTGGTGATGGTGGGTGCCATGGTCTGGGTGATCTGACATGGAATGACCCTTTGAAGTTTTTACAAAGAGTGGCAGATGAATATGCACCGAGAAAACAATTCACTACTGGATGTGTCAGTCATACTGTACTTGCTTTTGTCAACAGTCTTGTTTTCTCAAACTTTTTGACAAGCTCTTACAATTTCAAATCCAATCAGTATCTGATATGCTATCTAGAAGTAGAATATTTCTAGAAATGAACAATGATTTGACTAAATTATGTACAATGAATTTAATGTCTTTCCAATTGTAAAAATAGACTAAGTATTTTTAAAGCTTATATTAAAAAAAAATTATCTTATATATTTATTATCTTATATTTTCTAATAAAATAAGGAATTTTATTTAGAAAAGTTCTAATAAAACTTGCTGGTTAGCATTTTTAACCAATGAAGCTTAAAATTGCTTTAAATGTAAAGCTACGTCCATTGTCTTCAAAAAGTTTCTGTTGCCAACAGAATTACAAATTTCTTCTAAAAATCACAAAAAAAGGGGACAGTTTCCATTAAAAAATCACAAAAATACGGCAAAGTTTTTCAAAAGGTTGGAAAAAAAAAAGAAGGGCAAAATTTCTTCAAGATATCGCGAAAAAACGGCAGTTTTCGTCAAAAGATCGTGACAAAACTGCAGCTTTTGTCTAGTGATCATGATAAATCGGCAAATTTCTTCAAAAATTCGCAAAAAATCAGCAAATATATTCTAAAAATCGTGAAAAAACAGCAGTTTTTGTCAAAAGATCGGAAAAAAACTTAAAATCTTGTCCAAAAAGTGCGAAAAAAATGCAAATTTCGTCAAAAGATTGCGAAAAACCAAAAAATTTTGTCTGAGGGGAGTACACCCCCCCCCTCCCCTTGGACAATGTATGAGGTGTTAAAAATTCTGAGAACAAAGGCCTTTTTTAAAGTATACTTTTCTTTTAAATCTATCACAAATACTTGGGAGGTTTGTGTGCATATAATGTAATGCGAGGGATTGGTCTGCAGACTGTTTAAGTTTTTACTCGTGTTGCAGAGTGTAGAAAAATATTCTGTTGCTGGGGTCATAACTCATAAGTACATAGTATTTCATCTCACTCTAGGTCAAATTTGTGTTTTTATTTGTTGCATTAACAAGAAATAAGATACCATAACTACATTTTCAACTTACATGCTTTGATTTCTGTAAAACATGATATGATGGCAGGGCCCGACTACAGCAGGGGCATGCGGGGAATTGCCCTGCCCCCCCAAGGACAGATATAAGCTTTTTGTAAAAGGAGTGTCAAATGATAAAAAACGGTTTAAAGTGATCACAGTTCTTTATTTTTTTAATTTTATGTGTTTCTCTTCTTGTCCCTCTCTGTTTCCATACCCAATGTCTCCTTAAGGCCTCATATTTATCCTCATATTCCTGTAATCTGAAAATACTATTCTATGATTTCTTAAAGTTGTCTTACTTTGGTTATTATGTATATAGATGTGAATAGTACTCGTTACGAAATTTATGTACGCATACAATAGTTATGATTTTCAGTTTTAGTCACTTCAATATAATTTAAGCAAAATTTTAAGATAGAAGCCCCCCCGCCCCCTCTGCATGCCTGTTTCTAACACTTGATTAAATCCCCTGAAAAAAATAAATCTACTTTTGAAATAAGTTATAAAAGTATGGAACAGATGTATTCGCCCGGAATCTGCCATTTTGTTTCTTTGTGACCACTTTATACTTAATTTTTGAACAATTCAGAAATTAAATGTAAACAACAACAAATTTTTAAACTGAAAATCAGCACTCCAAACATTTGTAAAAAAAAGAAGAAAAAATAGCGGAAGGCTGAGAAGGAATTTATAATTAACAAATGGTAATACATACATTTTAAGAGTTAAATAAGCCAAATATTCATTTTTAAATATATATATATATATTCCGAAATTACAGTAAAAAATGTTTCAGAGTTTATGTATTTAAAAAAATAATAAGAACAAAAATAAATAAATAGAAATACAGAAATTCAAAATCGGCAAAAGAAACAAAATGGCGGATTCCGGGCAAATACTACATGATAGCCAAAAGTATATAAATCATAATCGTTATTTGATTGAGGGGAAAATTTGACAATCAGTTGTGCAAAAATCTTTAATCAGCTGAAAAAGAATCGCAATTTAAAAAAATCATTGAAAAATGGAAATTTTATTTAAAAATTGGGAAAAAATCCCAAATATTAAGTCAAAGATCGCGAAAAGACGACAAATCTTGTTAAAAGATCGCGAAAAGACGACAAATCTTGTTAAAAGATCGCGAAAAGACGACAAATCTTGTTAAAAGATCGCGAAAAGACGACAAATCTTGTTAAAAGATCGCGAAAAGACGACAAATCTTGTTAAAAGATCGCGAAAAGACGACAAATCTTGTTAAAAGATCGCGAAAAGACGACAAATCTTGTTAAAAGATCGCGAAAAGACGACAAATCTTGTTAAAAGATCGCGAAAAGACGACAAATCTTGTTAAAAGATCGCGAAAAGACGACAAATCTTGTTAAAAGATCGCGAAAAGACGACAAATCTTGTTAAAAGATCGCGAAAAGACGACAAATCTTGTTAAAAGATCGCGAAAAGACGACAAATCTTGTTAAAAGATCGCGAAAAGACGACAAATCTTGTTAAAAGATCGCGAAAAGACGACAAATCTTGTTAAAAGATCGCGAAAAGACGACAAATCTTGTTAAAAGATCGCGAAAAGACGACAAATCTTGTTAAAAGATCGCGAAAAGACGACAAATCTTGTTAAAAGATCGCGAAAAGACGACAAATCTTGTTAAAAGATCGCGAAAAGACGACAAATCTTGTTAAAAGATCGCGAAAAGACGACAAATCTTGTTAAAAGATCGCGAAAAGACGACAAATCTTGTTAAAAGATCGCGAAAAGACGACAAATCTTGTTAAAAGATCGCGAAAAGACGACAAATCTTGTTAAAAGATCGCGAAAAGACGACAAATCTTGTTAAAAGATCGCGAAAAGACGACAAATCTTGTTAAAAGATCGCGAAAAGACGACAAATCTTGTTAAAAGATCGCGAAAAGACGACAAATCTTGTTAAAAGATCGCGAAAAGACGACAAATCTTGTTAAAAGATCGCGAAAAGACGAAAAATTGTTAAAAGATCGCGAAAAAAACGAAAAATTGTTAAAAGATCGCGAAAAAAACGAAAAATTGTTAAAAGATCGCGAAAAAAACGAAAAATTGTTAAAAGATCGCGAAAAAAACGAAAAATTGTTAAAAGATCGCGAAAAAAAACAAAAAATTTTGTTAAAAGATCGCGAAAAAACGAAAAATTTTGTTACACGATTGTGAAAAAAGTAAATTTCGTCAAAAAATGGCGAAAAATTGGCAAATTTCGAACTAGGTACACGAAAGAAAAAAAATAAAAATTCATGTCGGGAATGGAATTATTTCCCCCCTTTCCTCGACTTCTGTTGTAACCTTTCAGAAAATTTCCTGTGAATTTCATTTTTTTTTTCCCCTTAGACTGCGATTCTTTCAGATTCCCCTCAAAATCAAGAAAAACTGTCAGTCATTTCTAAAATTAAAAAAAAAAAAAAAGTCAAAACTCCGAAAGTTCGGACATAAAATGTATCGCAAATTTCGACAAATTATTGAAAAAGTAAATTGGGAGAGGGAAAAAAAACATGCAAATTTTGTTATAGGATCGCAGGAAATAAACGAATGCTGACAAAGAATCTTGAAAAGATACGAATTTCGTTCAGGGATTACGATTAAAAAAAAAAAAAAACCTGTGAATTTCACAGAGTCGCGATAAAAAGGAAACTTCAAGAAGTCGCTAAAAACGGCAAATTTCAACAAAAGATCGCGGCAAGGGGAAAAAAAAGTTTCTCACGCAGTCCTTTGATAAAATTCGCATTTTCCGAGGCCTTATGATGAAATGCGTTTGTTTCTATACCTATATTTTGATAAAATTTGCGTTTCTACAACAGATTTTTGAAAAATAGCATTTTTTCTGCGGTTATTTGACGAAATTAGCCTTTTGTCGCCGGTCATTTAACAAAATTCGTGTTGTTTCAATGGTTCTTTGACAAAATTTGTATTTTACACGCGATACTGTAACAAAATTTGCGTACTTTCGATGGCTCCTTGACGAAATTCGAAGTTTTTTCCGATTCTTCAAACTTCCCAAAATTCACATTTTTGTTTGCTACATTTTGATGAAATTAACGCTTTTTCAGCAAATCTTTGTCGAAATTAGTTTTTCTCGCAATTCTTGAACGAAATACGCTTTCCCCATTCTTTGATAAAATTCGCGTTTTTCTTTTTTCTTGTGTATGTATGTGTGAATGATTGACAAAAATTTTCGGCGATCATTTTTTGAAATTCCCGATACTTTTTATGCCTCAATTTTCTGATTCATGACAAAAAAAAAAAAAAAAAAAAAAAAAAAAAAAAAAAAGGGGGAACAATGTTTTCAGTTTTTGGAAATTTCTGAACAAAATCACCCCTGGTTAGAAAAAAATATTTTTCCTCTCTTTTAATCATTTTTATTTAATTGGCGCATGTTCTTTTTGGACCAGAAGGCATCGTGTCATCGACTACGAATTTGTCGATCACGACCTTGACCTATCAAAGACTAGTCTACCGTAATGCACGCTTTGAGAACACGTGGTTTTAAGTATATGAATGAGAAGACAACTAGCAGGCGTGCATTCAGTACGGAAGCAACAGCAGTAAGGGTGTTTCTTCTAATAAGAGTAAAGAAAATCGCTTTTTTTTTTTTTTTTTTTTTTTTTTAATATTTATTTTGGAATGAGCGGCAAAAGGGGCGCTATTTTTTAAACTAAAGGGCTATTTGTTGCTTTCGAATCAAGCTTCCCAGTTACTAGCGTCCAGATGAAAGGAAAGCTTCATAGAAAAGTAAAAAAGCATGCGGATTTGTTGTAATTAACTCAGAAATTTCCGAGGCACTCTTTGTAAAATCCCCGGAACACAAACAGGCATGCCTCTGTCTAAGCCAGGCCCTGTATGATGGGAAGGGTGGAAAACACCACAAACATAAGAAAAGAACCATGAGCTAGACATTCTTTTATTCAGAATTAAGTTGAAAGTATTTATACTTTATATTGAAAAAGAAATCTACCTTGAGTTATTGAAAAAAAAAAAAATAATAATGGGGACTGTACAGTTTTTCTTCAACCATTTTTTCATTATTTCTCTTCGATTTTAAAATGTTTGTTTCAATTCGTAGAAGAAACAATGAAATTTAAAATTTTATTAATTAAAAAAACGTCAATTTTGATGTGCAAATGTTCTTATAAAAAGCTCTTGTTTATCAAAATGTAAGTTTCTTTTATTAAATAAATGTAAAATTGTTTTAAAAAGTAATATTTTAATACCTTTAAACTACGAAACATAAAAAGTATTAGGTAAGCTGAATATTTGGTATTCAGCCGAATACAGGGTTCGTAAATATCATGATATTTTCGAAAATATCGAAAATATCTGATATTTTGATATATATCTGATATTTTCGATATATATCCGATATTTTCAAAATTTTCAGCTTATTGATTACAAATATTTTTTGATTTAATATAAATTAAAATTTTAATCATATTACAGTTAACATGAAAACATAAACCAATATTCTAAATCTTTTTTTTTTCCTTTGTAAATTTGATGATTAAATAAATGAAGACAAACAATTTTTTGTGATGTTCAACAAATTACCTTTTCACTCATCAAAACACAAAATACAGAATTCAGTTTCAAGTTTTAAAAAAATTTATTTTTAAAGAACAAGTTTCAAGATACAAAATAATAATAATAATAATAATAATAATAATAAATAAAAAATAAATTGTTTTTTTCTATTGAAGAATTTAAACATGAATGTAAGCTTGTCAGCTTTTTCATTCCCTAACCTATTCCGGAGTTTAGACTGAACTAAACCGAAACTGGAAAAGATTCTTTCTAATCCAGCTGTTGAAGGAGAAGCTGTAAACAACTGATTAGTTAAGTTGGACATTTTTTCTTTTATGGGCTGCTCCAATTTAATATTGTCCCACCAAATTATTGGTTCAACCTTTATATATTCAGTTTCAAACATAAAACTTGGAAAAGGAGATTTCTTTGCTAAAAATGTCATTGCCAGGGGCAAAAGTTCTTTGTCTACTGAACGCAAGAAATTAAAAGCACTATGCTTTTGATCTTCAGTTAATTTTTTCCCACAGTATCTGTGGGTTTATTCTTGGCATAGTGATTGCAATAAAAACTTTAATAAAATTTTTAAGCTTTATATCATTTAAATATAATATCAACAAGAACAAAATAATGACAGCACAGCAAAGACTTGCAACATATGTAAAATTTTGTTCTTAAAACATGTCTATTCTATGCCTACACATTACACTGCCTGATTGACTATTGAGCAATTCAGATTAGCCAATCATCACCCCTTTTTCCAATTCTAGCAGGTGCAATCTAAAAATAGTTTTTGGAGGTGGGGGATATTTTGTAAGCATGTTTTTAATATTTTAGTTATTTACAGATGGGTTAATTTTTAATAACAATTGAAGAGCTCATTTAGACTTTTGTTGACTAAAAATATTTTGAAAATAAAAATTAAATATATGAAAATATCAAGAATCATGATATTTTGAAAATAAATATCAAATATGAAAATATCGAAAATATCAAAAAGCTTGATATTTTGAAAATAAATATCGGATATATATCATGATATATATCATGATATATATCCATTGATATATATCACCGAACCCTGGCCGAATATTCGGCATTCGGCGAAAATCGCTATTCGGTGCATCCCTACTACACAGTGTTTTTAAATTCCATGGTTTAGTTCTTAAGATAAAGCACCTAAAATATTTGTGTTACATGCAGATAGAAATCTAAAAAATAATCAAGTTGTGTTCAGGACCTTTTAAAAAACAAACTGTCGAAGACCAGAAGTGGAACTTTTCCCTGAATCCCAACACTTTCTTGCAACGTTAGGAAAGTAAAAGTATTAATTTTTTTTAATCAAACAAACCCATTTCTATGTCTAATTTCAATGGGGGGTAGGGAGATATATTTATGAATGTGTATTATTACATGTGTTGCGTATATCATTTTAGTTTAAAATTAAAGCAATGTTGTTTCAAATTTGAAAATTTTTGAATTCTCCTTCTCAACTCTCAAAAAAAAAAAAAACTTTAGCTATGCTTTTGAACACAGCATAAAATGTTCCCCCCCATTCATTATCACCAGATTTAGTAAAACTGATGGGAAAAGTCCTTAACAGACGTTTTTTAAGTAATACAGAACAAAATTATAAAAGTTTTAGTGTTTAAAAAGAAAATTTATATATTGATACACAAAAAAGGGGATTTAAAAGTTAAAACCCCTTTCCACAAAATTTAAAAAGATATTGCTGTTTGCATGCAAACACCCTCCCTCCTTCCCCTCTATGTATTAAGAGGATCACGTGATGTATAAAATAAAATACAAAGCAAAATATAAAACAGCCAAAATATTTTACACCACAGCTGTTTTAAAGCTTCATAATCGCAGCTTCCTTTAATACAAAATGAGTGAAAGAACAGCAGCAACAAAGTTACTTTAGCAGTTGCAGCTTATTCTCTTTCCTTTATTTTTCTCCGAAGATTGAAAAGGCAGCTCTTTTTATGAAACTTTAAAACAACTGCTGAAAAAGTAGTTTTTTTTTTTTTTTTTTTTTTTTTTTTTTTTTTTTTTTTTTTACACAATACTTTGAAACAATTCCATCTAAAATTATTTCGCCTACTTATACTTTTCATTAAGCTAGTTTTACATCTAACATTTATTTACCAAAAAATTAATTTATAAATGTGTAAAAACAACATTATGAATCGATATTGCATGCAAAATGCAATGTTACCAGATTGTTTAGTAGTACTTACAATTCCGGTATGCTGCGTAGTTGCATATACCGAATGAAATTTTAGCATCAGCAAAGAATAAAACTGTAGAATTAGCTGTCAAAATAATACTAATAGCCTTTTTGAAGAAAATCATAACTTTATGATGTTTTACCGAAAATTTACGTACCATTGAGAGATAGACGTAGCTTGCATAAAGTTCCATATTAATCTGCTTATTGATTCCAGCTTCACATTCTTCGTGGAAATTTTGTCTTACTTGACTGACTGCCATTATTACTAATTGATTGAATTATTTAAAATAGAAAGATAAAATTTACTGAGAAGTTTTTAAAAAAAAGAGTGCAAGATGCCCGTTCAAACACTGTTGAAGCAAAGCACCATTAATTATGACGTAAAAAGGCCCTAACGCGGTATTTATAGCTGAACACTGGCTGTTCTTTTTTACAATCATTCACCCCTGTTTTTCATCTTGCAGCAGCAACAAAACTATTTTTCTACAAAAGTAACAAAAAATAAATCTAATTGTATCTAATTTTATATTAATGTAACTTTTACCAGAAAGTTAATTTAGCGAAAAAAAAAATTCAAAAATAACTAAAACCTTCTTTTTTTTTTTTTTTTTTTTTTTAAACCGAAAAATTATAAGATAGACTTAAAAAAAACTCATAGAAAATTTTAAACTCCAAAACTTTTGCAGTCTTTCTTTTGAATTTATTTAAAAAAATAATTAGTACATTTTAATTTGGCTTCGTCAACACTGTTTTTGTTATTACAGTTACAGTTTACCATAGATTTGTTTTGATCGACATGGCTTCTTACCTGATATTCGTAACATAAATACATCTATGAATTTATAAAGAGTGCAATTTTTGACTTGAAAAATGTCATTTGTATTGAGCAGGCTGGTAATCTGCCTGCTCATTTTATTTCATAAAAGCAAAGCTTCCACTCACTGGATTGTCACTGAAGATGGAAAAATTCAAGCTCAGGTATTCTAATCAAAACACAAAAATTCTGTTACATAGAAATAGAATAATTGCTGTGTTGACATGTTGAATTGATTCAAATTATTAAAAAGTTTAAACAATTAATTATTTATGTGCTACATTTTAAAGTGTGGCAAGTGTCAAAAGTAATATTTTTTGCCTTTAATTATTTTTACTGGTATTTTTCCATTTTTTTTCATTCATTTTCTTTCTTTTTTTACATTTAGAAGTGTATGTTAAATTGCGATATTTAAATTGTTTATTTATTTAGCACATTAACGTTTATCATAATACATTTCTTGAAAGCTTTTACTGCAGTATACAGATTAAGAGTCCTGCATCAGGTTGGGTTTGTATGCTAATTTTTTTCTGTTAAGAATTAAATTTACTCGTTTAAAATTTGAGTTAACTCTATTTGTCAAAAAAAGTTTAGAATATTTTTTCATGCAAAAAAATAGTACTTTTATGATTAGAATCAGCCAAGGTAATTCCTGGTCAATAATCAACAACATTTTTGATTTTATTATAAAAACTATTAAAGGTAAATATTGTTACCAATTTTTTTATGGAATGAACATCCTCTTTTGGCTATATAATAAAATGCTTATTGAATATGTAATGCACTCATAATTGGAATAATTATAATTTTTAAATGACCAGGAATTGTCCCAGAATCTATGAGCATAATCTCGTTGGAGCACACGCCCATAGTTTTCAAGGAGAAATGCAAAACTTATTTTTTGTCCTCAAATTTTTTGTATTAATGACTTAGGCCCAATTTTGTAATTTAACATTTTGACTGCTGGGATATATGCTGTGTAATCCTTTAATTCAGTTATCAGTGACCCTTATTTACTTTATTCACTACATAGTAATGGTTGCATATTTGAACCAGATTGGTCTATGTCTATGATGTGCAGTTGATATCTAAGTGTTATACAAAAGCAGGGCTCGGAAATTCAAAAAATGTTGAGGTTCCCAGCTGGGAACCTACATGAAAAGTGCAAATTCCCAGATAAAAAATGTAAGTTCCAAATAAAATTTATGTTTGAGTATTTTGACGAAATTTGCCGTTTTTTGTGATCTTTTGACAAAATCTGCCTTTTTATTGCGATATCTTAACGAAACCTGCCAATTTATCGCGATATTTTAACAAAACCTGTCGTTTTTCAAAAAATTTTTTATGACATTTGCCCTTTCTGTGATTTTTTAATGAAATTCGCGTTGCTTCCCGTGATTTTTTGACGAAATTCAGGTTTTATTCGTGATCCTTTTTTAAAATCTGTTTTCTCCATTTTTTTTGACGAAATTCGCCCATTTAGCGCGATTTTTTGACAAAATTTGCCATTTTAGTGCAATCTTTTGACAAAATCTGCCGTTTTTTCACGATCTTTTAACGAAATTTGTGTCGATCTTTTGAGGAAATTCAGGCTTTTTTCTCTATCTTTTGTCGAGAAAAAAGTTCTTGTGTGAAGTTTTTCTCGTTTTTTTTTTTTTTTTTTTTTTTTTTTTTTGGTCAAAATTGTTATTTTAACGCGATTTTTTGACAAGTTTTGCTATTTTTTTTGCGATTTAGCGAAATTTGCCTCTTTTTTCTGTTATATTTTGATGAAATTATGCACCCAACTGGCTGCTCAAAAGCTATATTTTTGTGTAATTTATGCAATATAGCGCGTGCGCAGCATCACTAGCGACCATGACAATTTTTTAGGTTCCCGGCCAAGAACCTGAGTGAAAAAATATACGTTCCCAGAAATTATTTCTGTATTCTCCGGGAATGCTATTTTTCGAGCACTGGGTCATTCCACGTGAAATCAACCAATTTAAAGAAAACGTGTTGCATCATAGTCACAGATTTTTTTAAAATTTTTATCATAGACAGGCATAGTAGTGAAACCCTCAAATCTGAAATTTAAAAGTAATTTTCACAATATTGGCTGAGGTATAGCCATTTGAAAACTGACCATTTTTGCTAAATGGCGGCCATCTTGGAATCTTATCATAATCTGAAAGAGGCCATAACTTGACAACTAAGGGCTCAATTTTTATATATCTGGTACCAATTTGAAGCTATTTGTACAAAGAATGCAAATTTCACATCAAAACAATAATAAATTTTCATTTATTTACTTTTTATTATGGTCAAACTTAAAATATAACCCAAAAAAAAGGCCCATAAAAAAAAAATGAATCATCATGAATGTTTCTGAAACTTGGTAGAAACATTGCTAAATTGTGGGCTTTAAATAATAAAAAAATTGGAGAGGTAAAATCTTTTGTTTAAAAATAAATGATTTTTTACACATAAGGTGTCATTAACTAAATAATGATCATTTTAGAATCTGTAACTATTGCTAATTTAAGAAATAATGGTTAAAATAAAATTTCGTTACATTTAAATTAATATATTGTGTGTTTATTATATAAATCGATGAAGAGATATCAATTTGAAGCTATTTATACTAAATATTCATGTATTAAAATACAACTAAATTTTCATTTCTACAATGCTTTTTATTTCATTTAAAATATGAGAATATGATTCTCAAAACATATTTACATAAATATTAAATACCTTACTATAATAAACTACATAAAAAAAAAGCCACATAATATTTTTTCCTGAAATATTTGAGAAATACTAGCTGTAAATCACAGTTGAATTCATTCAATTGTGTGATTTAAATAAAATAAAAAAATATATATAAATTATATATATAAATCTGGCCACATAAATTTCCTTTTTTAAGTGGAAAAAAAAAGTCTTAAATAGGTTCTATATATAGGGAAGAGTGGGGGAAAATAGGACACTTTTTACAAAAATTAAAAAATCCTTTTTTTTTTTTTTTCCACAAAAACAAAAATTTTGATTTTTTTATAATAAAAATACAATACTTTCTAATGTTTTTGAACAATATCTGTAACAATTCTGAATCATCTTTCCAGTAGGGATGCAACGGATATCCGGCCAATATCCGATATCCGGCTGATTTTTCAATATCCGAAACATCATCGGATATCCGAATCACAATCACCGGATATCCGACTTCTCTATCGGATATCCGGCAGAATGCAACAAACCAAATATATATTAATAACAGCAATCGTTTGATCCCAAACAATGCGAAAAACTTTTGTTTATAATGTAAAAGATGAAATATTATTATAAGTTCCCTATCAATGAATAAAAGGTAATTCTCAAAAGTTTAAAGAATTGCACCCTTTCCAACTATTTAGATTTAAAACTCTGTAACAAATTTAAAAGTTTATGTTTACATCTTTTAGAAAATTGTATCTACTTTCAGATTGTAAAACAAAATTTGAAGTCAAAATAGCAAATGAAGCTTTTGTGCAAAAATGTATAAAGATAAAAAACCAACATTGAGAAATGCACAAATAATGCATGAAAAGAATAGAAAATAGCCGTTTCGAATCTACTATCGAGATTCTTTATCAGTATAAGACTCGGCATGCTAGAGAAAGCTAAGCTGAGCAAAGCGACAGGGAAGCACAGCCTTATATGCCTATTATGGGAACGAATGGTAATAGATTCGAAACAGCTGTTTGCTACCTTTACATGCATTTCTAAACGTTGGTATTCTATCTTCATAAAATTTGAAGTTGTTTATTAAACTGTGATTTTACTAATTTTCTTTCTTTATTTTAATTTAAACAATGGGTTAATTTGTTTTTAAGTTACTCAACTAAACAAACCTATTTTTAATTTCTTCTATCTTTCAAAGAAGAAATTATTGTAATCAATTTTTTTAACGAGTTTGCGTGTTTTAGGGATCAAATATCCCCAAAAACATGTTTATTCAAAACATCTGTCTGTCCCAGTGTCACCATCATACTATCAAAAAGTGTATGAAGTTATGCATAGAATGATCCAAATATTTTGTGTATATTTTTGACTGTAACCAGCAGGTTCTTCTTCAATATGGAAACATTTCGCTTTAAGGCGGTGCTGTAATTGCAATTTTTGTGCCATTTTCATTGTTCTATCATCAAATACTGCATGAAGTTATGCATAGAATTGAACCAAATTTCTTTGGATACATTTCTGGGAAAGACTGTCTGGTCTTCCTTCAATTTGAAAATAGTTTGCCTAAAGATGGTACTGTAATAATGATTTTTGTAAAATAACTTTGATTTTTCATAATCCTTATAGAGAATTGGCGGTTCATGCAGCGATGCAAACTTTGTATCTTTCTAAAATTGGTTATTCGCAAACAACTGATGTATAGCAGATCAGAAAAGAATATTGATTTTAATAAATATCATGATCGAGATTAACTCATTCTTAATCTAATTAACTGACTGCAGCAAAAATTCTAGATGAAAATAAAAGTTGGTATAGTACTGAACTAACAATATTGAAGTAGTATTAATACAGTTGACTCTCTCTACAACGAAACTCTATCCAGCGAATTTCTCTATTTAACGAATTTTTTGTAGGATCGGTCAATTTTTTTCATGATTACATTAAAAATAATCTACATATAGCGAAATATATATCTCCATTTAACGAATTTTTTCAAAAATGTTCTTTTATATGTTCTGAAAACGCTTCAGATTATTTGTAGAGTACATTTTTTTCATTGATTTCTCGTTTATAAGTCATAACTACATAGCATCCTCTACCTTATTCCTTATGTTTAAAAAAAGGCATTCAACTCCCCCCCTCCCCCTCCCCAAAAAAAACATTATTTTTGCATGGTTATACTTGACTTTATTTTAGCCAAGGTTCTTGGAAAAGAGTGAAACATTTGCTTGCTATTGGAACGATTTGCAATAATCACAAAGCATCCTAAAAGATAAAACTATTCCATTATCGTCTTGAAAATGGTGTTTATTTCTTGGTTTGGATAGTAAGTCAGCAATAAGGACGGGGTGAGGGGGCAATTGCAGAAAAGTTTGTTTTTTTCAGCAGGTTTTCATCTATCTAAACTAACTCTCATTACTTTTAGAGTTTAGAGTTTATGTTTGTTGTTTGTGGCGACTTGGAACATTTTTTGTTGCGAGAGATCATTTAAATGAAGAATTGTTACTAAACGTCCTCTATGCTGGTATTATCTTCTACTGCATTTGCATAAAAATTCCTTTGGGATAAGCATAATGCTTTCTTATAAAGTACAAAATTTTTTGCCGTTTTCTATTCAACGAATTTTTTGACTGAACGATGGATTTCGTTATATAGAGATTCGACTGTATTTGTAAATATTTTTTGAAACATTCAGATATATGGAATAGAAGAGAGTTATGGGATTGGTGCATCCAACTAGTTATTTTCATGATTTCATTATAAATATTTAAAATTAAGTTTTTTTTTTTTTTTTTTTTTTTTTTTTTGCTTATAAATTCGAAAGTGATTTAACTTAAAGTAAAATTAAATGTAGCTTAAGGTAAAACAGTATTAAATAATTAAAACATAAAAAAAATCATTAGGCATAGTCCATGTCAATTCAGGCAGCCAAAGTAAAAATCTTACCTTCATAGTCTCAGAAGTTCTTTGATTTAACATATGTTAAAATTCAGGAAAAAATAAAGTTCCCGTAATTTTTGGTTTTCCCCAAAAAAAATTTCTTGACCGAGATACAGGGTGCCAAAGATGGCATCCCGAGCACCTTTTCCCATTTGCGATTTTCGAAAAAAAGTTTAAAGTGCTCTATCTCTAAAACAATGCAAGATATTTCGTTGCAGTTTATTTTATTTTAAAGATAATATTTTTCTGCTTAAAAAGATATACTCTATTTTGAAATATGTATTTAATTATTTTTACAGCAGCCTTCTAAAAAAAATTTTTTTTAATCAAAAATAATTTTTTTCTCAAAAATGCCAATGTCAAAAATTTTGATTTTTTTACTGTTAGTCAATACCATTGAGTACTACCTTCACTGTAAAGGAGAACTTCCACTTTTGAGTTTAACAAGTTTTAGAATCATTTCAAGAATTTAAAGAATTTTACAGGAACTGCACGTCAAAAGTTCCAATAAAAGTCTCTCAATTTTTGTTTATTTGTATCATATGTAGCCTATTACATATCTTAAACAAATTAGAAATCACACGTCAAACAAGGTAAATGAGGTGCATTCATACTATGACTAGTTTTATAAATATTTAGATCTTGGTGCAATAAGTATTACACTCTTGTGAAAACTGGCATGAATACAAAATTTATTATGTTTTTATATATTAAATTCAGTAATAAAGAAGTAATATGAATCCATCTTAAAAAGAACATAATCACCAGGGCAACCTAGAATCATTACCTATCAAGTGATATTTAATTATGTATGATAGAATTTAATAGAATGAACAATCATCTATTAATATCATAGTGATGGGTATATTCATCTATTAATATCATAGTATCTAAATTGCACAAACTTTGAACAGCAAGCAAGAGGAAATTTCATTTGTCCAACCAAGATCTCTAAAACAATTGCAAAATATTCAGATTCACAATTTATAAAAAGGAATTTTTGTTGCCTGTGTATATTACTGTGAGTGGTGGATTGCAAAGGTAAATGAAATCAGTTGTTTATGAAATTGTTGTTAACTTTATGCTCCCACATGGATCGGCTGTTGGATATAGATTTCCACCTGCTAGACAGTAACACCACCACCAGTGTTCACTTCCTATTCACAATGTTTTAAGGATTATGGAAGCCCCAGACCCTATTAGTTAAACAGAAAGGCATCACTAATTATCAAAGGAAGATACAGATACTGTTCAACAAATTATAAAGTCTATGAATTTCGAATTTCAGTTCTAAGCAGAGTACACTGAAAGTGATATGTTGTGAAACTTATACATATATTTTGTAAACTTTAGTGTATGTTTTTTTTTCTTTTGTAAGCTATTTTTAAAGCTGTCAGTTTCTTATACTTATTAAGAAATAAAATTCTATGCCAAACAAGACTAAGATTTTGATTTCCTGAGACCAGTATGTGATTGTCATACAGGAACTGGTAAAATATATGGCAAAATTTTACATGTGTTTTGATAACTTGTCAAATAAAATAAATAAATAAATAAATAAAATAAATAAGTAAATTTAGGATTAGCATTTTTGATTTATTTTAATTAAAAAAAATCAAAAGGCTGCATCAGAAAATATGAATACATTTTTTCAAAATTGAATATATCATTTCGAACAGAAAAATGTTACCTTCAAAAAAAAAAAAAAAAAAAAAAAAAAAAAAAAGAAGAAAAAAGCAACAAATGTTGTGAAAAAGGTTGTCAAATGTTATGAAAGTCAAATTAAAACTTTGAAATAAAGATCATAAATATTTTATTCATCCTATTAAATGCTATCACATATAATTAACTCAAACATATCCGATGATAGGTAATGATTCTAGGTTGCCCTGGTGATTACGTTCTTTTTAAGATGGATTCATATTACTTCCTTATTACTGAATTTAATATATAGAAACATAATAAATTTTGTATTCATGCCAGTTTTCACAAGAGTGTAATACTTATTGCACCAAGATCTAAATATTTATAAAACTAGTCATAGTATAAATGCACCTCATTTACCATGTTCGACGTGCGATTTCTAATTTGTTTAAGATATGTAATAGGCTACATATGATACAAATAAACAAAAATTGAGAGACTTTTATTGGAACTTTTGACGTGCAGTTCCTGTAAAATTCTCTAAATTCTTGAAATGATTCTAAAACTTGTTAAACTCAAAAGTGGAAGTTCTCCTTTACAGTGAAGGTAGTACTCAATGGTATTGACTAACAGTAAAAAAAATCAAAAATTTTGAGATTGGCATTTTTGAGAAAAAAATTATTTTGGATTAAAAAAAATTTTTTTTAGAAGGCTGCTGTAAAAATAATTAAATACATATTTCAAAATAGAGTATATCTTTTTAAGCAGAAAAATATTATCTTTAAAATAAAATAAACTGCAATGAAATATCTTGCATCGTTTCAGAGATAGAGCACTTTAAACTTTTTTTCGAAAATCGCGAACAGGAAAAGGTGCTGGGGATGCCATCTTTGGCACCCTGTATCTTGGTCCAGAAATTTTTTTGGGAAAAACCAAAAATTACAGGAATTTTATTTTTTCCTGAATTTTAACATATGTTCAATCAAAGAACTTCTGAGACTATGAAGGTAACCCCCCTGCCTGAATCGACATGGATTCGGCCATTAAGTAAACCCATGTTTGGAAATAACTCTTCAACCATTGGTATATTCGTAAGCCTTTTTATGTTTACATTATAAATGGAAGCTATGTATATCTTTGTGAAATTACTTTACAATTATAAAATAAACATATTGATAAATGTGTAAAATTTGTTCTATAAATTATCTGCATTTCATTGTACAAATTATTAGCAGTTATCAGCATTTCATTGTAATTATTAGCCATTATCAGTGTTTCATTGACAAATAGGCAGAATATTTAAATGTTTGAAGCACATTTTTTATTCAATATTATTAATATACACATACAGGGCTTGAACTTTGGCATGGGATGGCTGGATTCATGCCTTAAAAAATCTTATGGCCAAGGCATTCCTGTTTCAAAAAAAAAAAAAAAAAAAAAAATCCCTTTTTGAATTTTTTTTTTCTTTTGTTAAATGGGCGATCAAATCTCAGGACTGACTGACTGACTATTTTTGTGATATTTTCTGCTGTCAATTGGCAAATCTCACAGTTTTCTCTTACGGCAATTATACAAAATTCATGATTGGTTTTTTGCATTCGATTGAAAAACTTCGTAATTTTTCTCACAATTTTCTCGTTTGCTCGCTTCGCAAACTCTTGCAACTTTTTTCTCGAGACCGATTGCCAAATTTCACGATTTTTTTCTTCCAACTGAATGTGACAAATTTAGCTATTTTATTCTGCGACTGATTGGAAAATTTCCCTTTTTGTTTTAGTGACATTCTGCTGAAATTAATAATTATTTTCCTGTGTCCAGCTGAAAAATTTGTGTTTTTTCTCTCTGTTACCTGCTGATGATTTTCATGATATTTGCTTGTGACAGGCTAACAAATTTCACAATATTTTACTGTAAATGACTGATGAGTTTCGCTATATTTTACCACTGCCCAAGTTCCCTCAAACTTCAAATTTTTTCAGACCGATTGACTATTTTTAAAAATTTATTTTTGCCATGGTGGACAAAATCAGCGGTATTTTTTCTATGGCCGATTTCTGTATTTTGTGAATTTCTTTTTCTAATTTATTTTGTCTCTTTTGCCGAAACAAGAAATTTCTAAAAGGGCAGTAATGGTCACTAGATTCTGAGCTCTAATTAGCCTGGAATCAGCATTAAACAAAATGAGATTAGATCTTGTGTTGCAAAATGAAAAAAAAAAAAAAAAAAAATTTTTACAATCAATGGTTCAGCATTAGAGTTTTTTTTTTTTCATTTTCCGAAATCATCGCACATTTTGTAATCAATGGGCTTGATAATCATACTTCTTTTTTCATTTAAAAGATAATCTTTCATACGATGTTTCTGTTTGGATTCGTTTTTTTTTTTCATATCTGATAATTTGCATCTGCCCATTTTGTAACTTTTTATTTTCTTCTTTATTAAAAATGACATTTTGATTTCCTATTTAAATAAAAATTCTTCTAAATTTAAAGAATTTCGTAAAAAAATAATAATAAATAAATAAAATGAGGACATCCATTGTCCAAAGCAAGATGTTTAAATGTTTCCCATTGAGTTAATGAAAATCAGTAAAAACATTATTTTTATGATGATCAAAACATGACTCATGTAATAAGAGTCACATACTACATATGTCATGGATTTCCTGGACCAATAATAAACAAAATAAAATGCAGACACCACAAGGTCCATTCTCAACCGATAACATCAACCACTTTCCAAATGATTGAAAAAAAATGGCAAACTTTAAGGAAACACATTTAGAAACAATAAATAGTTTATGTGCATAGTTCACAGAAATTAGGACATGACAATTTTAAATAAACCATTTCTCGTGGAATAGAAGAAATCTACTGATTATGCCCTATATAGAATTTCATATGGGTTTAAAATTCCATTGCATAAAAGAACATAATTCAATTAGCTAAAATGTCAGAAATTACAGTATTGACGATAATTCCACTAAGTGGTATGCAATCACCGCAGGATATTGACAATACAATCATCTAAATGTATTATTCTTGCAAGTAAATTAAAAATGAATGCCTATCAGATTTTACAAAAAAAAAATTAAATAAAAAATAAATAAATAAATAAAATAAAAATAAAAAAGTGTAACATACAAAAAATTCTAAACCACACAAAATCGAATAAAATCTAAATTAAAATATTCATTTAGCAACTCAATTATTAATTGTTGATAACACTGAATGAAAATTGTAAAATAGATATGATATATATGTTGTGGCCAATACCCGAAGCCTGGCCAATACCCGAACTGGCCAAGCTTCCTGGCCAAAACCCGAAATACATGAAATGAATAGCGTATTTCGGGTTTTGGCCGGCCAATTCGCGAACTGGCCGGGAAGCCTTGGCCAACATCCGAACTATGATGCATAGGTACCAATTTTTTTTGTAATTAAGATCATGTAACAGTAAAATGTACAGTAAAAAAGATTCCCATTGATCATATTGAAACGAAATATTTTTGTGTACCCAACTAAATTAACCAAAAATAGTACACAATTCCCTTTCAATATCGAAATTAATTGATAAACCAAATACGATGACAATTACAAGTTAACCGGAAACTTTACTCGAGTTAGATCACGGACAGGCTGACGTCTAGACTATTTGACTTCATAGACACTTTCAACTATGTTAGAAAGGATTAAGCCGAGTGCTTATATCTATTTCGCGAATTGGCCAATTGCATCTGGCCAGTTTGCGAATTGGCTGGCCAATTCTAGAATTGGCCAGTCATTTTTTAACGTTGCTGGCCAATTCGGGAATTGGCCAATTTCGGGTATTGGCTGCAACATATATAAGGCTTGATTCTTTTCGTTTGTTTTAATTAAAATTAGGGATGCACCGAATAGTGATTTTGGCCGAATACCGAATGCCGAATATTCGGCCGACAGGTGAACCGAATACCAAATATTCGGCTAGCCGAATAGTAATTGTTGGGCCGAATACCGAATATTCGGCCAGCCGAATAGTTAACTATTCGGCCGAATACCGAATATTCGGCTTTCCAAATTCTTTTTATATTTTAAAATTTAAAGGTATTAAAATGTTACTTTTTAAAACAGTTTTACATAATATTTAATAAAAGAAACTTACATTTTGATAAACAAGAGCTTTTTATAAGAACATTTAGTATTGAAAAAAAATCTGCCTTAAGTTATTTAAGAAGCACAATTATGAAACTTTAAATTATGAAACTTTAATTAATAAAATTTTCTACGAATCAAAACAAACATTTTAAAATCAAATAATGAAAAAATGGCCGAAGAAAAATTTTATAGTCTGATAATTGTCCTTTTTAAATAACTCAAGGCAAATTTTTTTTCAATATAAATAACAAATACTTTCAACTTAATTTTGAATAAAGGCATGTTTGGCTCATAGTTCTTTTCTTATGAATGGTGGTATTTTCCACCCTTCCCATTATATCAAATTTTACAGAAATCAAAGCATGTGAGTTGAAAATATGTTATCTTATTTATTGTTAATATAATAAACGAACACACAAGTTTTGACCTAGAGTGAGATGAAATACAATGTACTTATGACTCAATAAGTTGATTATGATTATGGTTTCATGAACAAAAATTGTCTGCCTTGATAGCTATTACTAATCTCAAAAGTTGTTTTTTTTCTTTTAAAGGACTTTTATTTCGGGGAAAGCAAGAAACAGATTATTTACTAAACAAAATTTAGAAACTTGTATCTGCACATAATTTGTTCCTAAGGAGAATCCTAATAAATCACCATTTTAATCTTTCTCATGTTTTATTTTCTTAAGTTATACTTTACAAACAGCAAATAAATAATGTAAAAACATTCTATTTTATTTAAAAATGATTTTATTTCTAATTGTTTTAAATATAAATTAAAAAATTGACAGTTAAAAGTAGAAATAGTGAAAAGTTTTTATTAAGTATTGAATGGCCGAATACTATGGCCAAATACTTTGATATTCGGCCATACCGAATATTCGGCAGGTCGAATAATTTCATATTCGGCCAAGCCGAATATTCGGCTCAACCGAATAGTTTAATATTCGGCCTAACCGAATATTCGGTAACATGGCCGAATAGGCCGAATACCGAATAGATACCGAATATTCGGTGCATCCCTAATTAAAATAAACATTTTGGATAATTATCTTGAGTTGTTGATTTAAATTATTTTAATGGAATTTTGTCATGCTGGTATAAATTAAATATTTAAATGGCATGTAAAAAATAATAGTTTTTTTTTTTTTTTTAATTTCTTCCTTCTCATATAGTTTAACACCCATGCATTTACAAATGTTATGAGGAAAACTCTCTCTGCCTGGGAAAACCTGAATTTCAAGCCCTGATAGTCAAAGATATATAGTTTCTGTAAATTATATTCCAATACATTTAAAAGTTGTAATGGTGTGTGAAACATGTTTGCAATTTATTATTTGAGATGGCATTGCATAAAGAAATAAACAAACATTCACCATAGCTAAAAACATATTCAGTACCGGATATCCGAATCCGGCAGGCAAATCGGATACCGGATATCCGGTATCCGATATCCGGCAAAATCAATATCCGTTGCATCCCTACTTTCCAGTGATGAAGATACTGGAATCTGATGCTGTAGCACAAACATTATCAACCTATAATCTTTGTTAGATAGTAAATATAGCCAACACTATAATAATTTGTTTCCTTTAATACATTGTTTTATAGTTGTCTCATTCCTGCTTGTTAGTTTAGAGGTATGGGACACATTTTGAAATTTACAGTTTCTTTAATTATAAAATTGTTTAGCTATATTGTTCAAGAACATTAGAAAGTATTTTATTTTGTATTCAAAAATCAATTTTTCTTGTTTTTGTGTAACAAAAAAAAAAAAAAAAAAAAAAAAAAGATTTTCTAATTTTTGTAAAAAGTTCCTTATAAAAGCCATTACAGTCAGCCCTTTTTTTGGGTGATATTTTCAGTTTGACCGTAATAAAAAGTAAATAAATGAAAATTTATTATTGTTTTGATGTGAAATTTTCATTCTTTGTACAAATAGCTTCAAATTGGTACCAGATATATAAAAATTGAGCCCTTAGTTGTCAAGTTATGGCCTCTTTCAGATTATGATAAGATTCCAAGATGGCCGCCATTTAGCAAAAATGGTCAGTTTTCAAATGGCTATATCTCAGCCAATATTGCAAAAATTACTTTTAAATTTCAGATTTGAGAGTTTCAATGCTATGTCTGTCTATGATAAAAAAAAAAAAAAATCTGTGACTATGATGCAACACCCATTGGTTGAATTCGTGTGGAATGACCCCACTGCAAAAGGATACTGGTCGAAGGTGAATAGTTAGGACTTTGATTCAGGGCCTGACTTATGCAGGGGCAAGCAGAGCCTCCTATAAGTGTAACTAGGGTTTTCACTAAAAAGTGTCAAATGATTAAAATTAGCTAAAAAATATCTAAGATTCTAATATTTTTAAAGATTCAGGAAGGTAAAAGTGGTCTTCCTTGCTCTCTTTGCTTTCAGTACCCATCCATTTATGCGAAAAACAAACTACATTAGAAAATTAATAATTAAAGTTTTATTATAACAACTTAGTATTCTATTGTTTTCAAAAGAAACTCTTTACTAAAATTTTTCTTGTAGTGTGGCAAGCGAAAACCATTAATTATGACCAATTTGCGACATCTTCTTTTAGCCATCTTATAATGTACATAGATCAGGAAAGAAAAAGTTTGCACAGAGATACTTCTGTCTACCAATCTATCATTTAAAAAAAAAATAATTATCCTGCTAGAATTTTTTTTTTTAAAGTTGTTTGTAACTATTGTTTTGTGATACCTGTATACAGATGTGAACTGCACAGAGTAAAAAAATTATACATATTTACAATAGATGTGAAGTTTAGTACTAGCCCTTTTTACATTATTCACAAAACTTTTTTTATCAATAGACAGAAGGCCCCCCCCCCCCCAGAATAATACTTGCCTTGGGGCCTCTCTAGCCTTAGTCGGGCCCTGCCTTGATTCTATTACAACTATGCTGTTAGATCACTCTTCACAGTCAAGGAATTTTAATTTTCTCCTCTTCATAATTATTTATATGACTATTTTTGGTGAATATTGGATAATTAAAAATTAAGCAATTTTCATGTTTATGCAGTAATTCCTGTCTTGTGTCAGGAACTTTAATGGTTCAAGTTTTTCCCTGATTGTTTTTTTTTTTTTTTTTTTTTGGTTAAAAAAAAGCAGAACCTTTTTTCTTTAATTTCTCATCATAGAGCTGTTTGTAAGCACATGTGGAAAAGATTTCTTGATAAATTGTGTCTTATGATTTTGACTATTGATCTTACGTTTTATAAGATAAAGTAACTTTGGGATAACATGAGTACAAACTTCATGATCCTTCCTGCTGCATCAACCCCTATATCATTGGGTCAAACATTCAGTGTCTAAAATTGACTGAGTTTCTCTCTTTTAGTGTGGAAATTTATCAAGAACAGTAGTTTATAAATCATACATTTTGTGAAGTTTTTCTTGTGTTTAAAAAAGACCTAGGTACTGGTGGTTGGAAAAGGGGTCTTTTCAGATTTGTAAGGGTTCTTTATAGATTCATGATTGTACTTTTCACTTGTATGATTTTTTTTTTTTTTTTCTTTACATGTTATGTTTTTGATCTTTAAAGGCAATTTTAATATTTTAAAAGTCAGGGTCCCCTTTTCAAGACTACAATGAGTCAATTTTTATTTGTAAACAACTTTTTTAATATAAAAAACAGTAAATTTCATTTTTTTTTTCTTTTTACTGAAGAGCAAGAAAGGTGCTATTTTTTTTTTTTTTTTTTTTTTTTTTTTTTTTTTTAAATAAAAGGAAAGATGTAGTTTAGCATTCCCTTGAAACTGTCTTGAGGAGCTCTGCAATCCACTTATAGAATATACACATATGTTTAATTAGTTTTTTCTGTATTGAGCAGAAAAATTGCAATGCGATAGTCATAAAGCCAACAGTTAGTTTCAAAGGGTAGAACAATCTACTATCTTATTTAATTTTTCAGTATTTGTTTGTGTTTCTGTCATTTTAAAACTCGTACATATGTAAAAGTTTAATGAATGTAATTTTTGCAGTTTAGCTTAATTACTTATAATTAAAGAATATGCCAAAAAGAAAAATATGCTAAAGAGAATATAGAGAGAAGAAGCATATTTTCCCCTTTATTCTATCATTAAAATGATATAAAAATTTGTATGTAATATTTTAAAAGTTAAAACCATATATAGTAGACTCCCTCAAATCCGCACAGCTTGGGACCAGAGGTTTTGCGAATTTAAGAATTTTGTGGATTTCTGGTCATTGCTTTGTTTATATATTTTTTAAAGTAATTTGAATATAATTAATAATGAAATTTAAAGTATAATGAATGCTTATAATATACTAAAAGACTAAAACATTAAAACATGTAATAAATTAAAATAATAAAAATATAGATAATTTTTAAAATGATTAAAATACTAAAAGCAAAGAACAAATTAATAATCAATAGTGTACAGTTAAATATTCAACATAAAGATAAAATGTGTTTTTTCTAAATTATTCAATGAAATTTGCCTCATAAAGGTGCATGACTAATTTACATCATGATCATAAAATAACGAAGTTTCATTTCAGGTTTAGTCAGACTTCATAATTAAAAAAGCTTGATTAACACATAAATATATTTGGTAAAATTGTGATTACCAATAATATCAGCAATATCTTGATTTTTTTCAGAAATAAATTATTCTTTCTTCATGAAAAAACATGAATTCAATAACTTTAACAAAAATTACAAATTAAAAAATGTATGGAATTGATATAAAACTAAAAAAGTCAAATTTTGCACCTACATTTGAACTGAATGTTTCATAGTTTACATTCATAAATTATGTGCGGATTTTAAAGAGTTGCAGATTTTAAGAGTGCGGATTTGAGGGAGTCTACTGTATAATAATAAAGACAGTCCAGTGGCAAAAAATTCTCCAAGTGTCTGTGACACGTACTTCAAGAACAAAAACTAATCTGCAGGTAAAATATTTTTACAATTGGAAGTGTTAATTAATCAAACAATCACTTACCCAGGGCATGAAAATTCTAAAAATTTTAAGGTTCCCAGCTGGGAACCTACATAAAAAATATAGGTTCCCAGATGAAAAGTGTAGATTCCCAGAAAAATTTGTGTGTGATTATTTTGACAAAATTTGCCATTTTATCTCTATATTTTAACAAAATCTGTCCTTTTCAAGGTTTTTTTGGCAACTAGTGGTTTTTTCGCGATTTTTTGATGAAATTTGTATTTGTTGTTTTTTAGCAATTTTTTTGAGAAATTTGCCGTTTTTTGTAAATTTTTAACAAAATTTGCTATTTTTTAGCAATTTTTTGATGAAATCTGCTGTTTTTTTTTTTTTTGGGATGTTTTAACGAAATTCGCCATTTTATCGCAAATCTTTTGATGGAACTTTCGTTTACTCGCAATTTTTTAACGACATTTGCCCTTTTTTTTTTTTTTTTTTTTACAAAATTTGTCTTTTTTGCAATTTTTTTAACAAATTTTGTCCCTTTTTTCATGATTTTTTAATGAAATTCACTGTTTTTGCCTGATCGTTTAACGAAATTTGTGTCGTTTCTGTGATCCTTTGATGAAATTTGAGCTTTTCTTGTAATATTTTGATGAAATTATGCATCAAATAGGTTGCTATTGCGTTATTTTTTTGCATCCCACCTCCATTACCTAATTCTTTGCATAATTTATGCATTATAACATAACATGTGCAAGGCATCGTCGGCAGCCAGGCGACTTGTTAGGTTCCCGGCCAGGAACTTGAATGAAAAAAATGTATGTTCCCAGAAATTATTTCTGGGTTCCCCGGGATCCTGGAAATGCTATTTTTCGAGCCCTGCACTTACCTGTAGCGTTTTTAGGCATTTTATAAAATTTTATTATAATAATCTTAACTTTTTGTATTAAAAAATAAAAAGCTAAACAAAATATGAGACAAAATGAAAAGGTTTGATGAAAAAGAATCTGCAAAAGAGAAAAGAAAATCTTAAATTTCCATATCAAAATTTCTGCTACCAAGTGTTGCAGTGATAAAAAAACCAGAGAGGGTGTTCTAAATCACGAACATCATGTCTAGAGTATATATGCTATATCTGTATTTGGGAAATAGCGAGTATACAGAGCTTTTAAAAAAAATCCTCAAGGTATGTAATATGGTGTATACCTCCATATACCCTTTTCTATACCCCTATTTGTATGTGTCTTTGAAAGAGAGAAATATGTAGAAGGAGTGCATCTATCTCTATTAACTGTGTTTTGAAGAGATTGCTGCATTTAGAGCTACAAAAATTAGTGGGAAGATATCTCTTTGTATGTTTTTAAGTTTTTATACATCTCAAAGCCCAATTTTGGATTTTTTAAATTAATTTATTATTTTTATGCAGATTTTAGCTTTTTTCATATTTCAAGTAAGTGTTAATGCTTTAAAAGAAAAGAGTCCAGTTTTAAAATTTAATCCAATATATAGTATACTTTACCCTCTGTTTAATAACATAATTCAAAATTTGTACAGTGAGTTTTTAATTTTTCGCAATTTTTTTTACTCATCTTTAGAATGTTTTTTTTACATTTCTCAATGAGTGTTTCACATTGGCAAAAGGAATGCAATTTTAATGAATTGCAAAGAATGCAATTTTAGCATAATATAGTCAATTTTGTCCTCTGAGATTTTTTAACTTTGATGATTTTTTTCAACATTCACAAATGAATTCGGCCCACTAGTATAATTTTTGCCCTTTTGTCTTTTTTAATTTTTAGTGATTTTTAATGCAATTTTTTAAAAATTGTTATAATTTTGTATTTGATATTTTGATACTAAAAAACGGTTTCCTGTTTTAAATTTCTAAGTTAATATAATAAATTTTATCTTCCATATTTTTTTCATTTTAACAATCTTTCATACGATTCTCAATCTGATGTTTAGCTTTTATTTGCATTATGTGGCAATTTTTTTAGTTTCAGAAAAGAATTTAGTTTTAAATTTTTAGTCTTAAAATGAATGTTTTATCTTCCACATTTTAGTTTTTAATTATTTTTGGTACTACTAGGTTATCCCGTCAACCAAAAAATTATCGCAAAACTGTAAGATTAAATGCCAATAATGGATGATCATGAATGTCGTATTCAGTGACATTAAATGCAATTCACGTGTTTAAAATGTAATTAAGTGATTTTTATTTTGTCTTTTTAATTGTATTTTTATTAATATTCTACTAATTATTTGTTTTTTTATTATTTAAAATAAAAATTATTTCAAAATGTATAATTTGGCTATTAGTTTGGTGATTTGTATAATTTGGCGAAATTGTTCGACGGGATAACAGAGTAGTACCTTATTTTCAGTGAGATTTTTCGTGTTCCATGGTAATTGTTTGACATTCGGAAAAGGAATTCTATATTTTGAACTTACAGCCTAATGTAACAAATATTATCTGCCATAATTTTTAATGCTCTTTCCAATGCAATTTTTAGCATTTGTCCGTGTTGAGCTGCAATTTTTTGGTATAAAAGAAAGGAATTTGATTTCAAGTTTATATACTACTATGATTTAATTTTAAATAAACTACTATAGTATTTCTTTTCAATCTTTTTAGATGGATTCTGTCTTTTCTTTGAAACGACCATATGATCTTGTTGCATTGATGCAACAGGAAAAACGTGCTGTTCTCATTGAAGAATTAAAGCAGCAATTAATGATGCAGAAAGAAGAAATTGATCGTAGAGAAGATAAAGAAACAAATTTAGAGGGAAAGATTTATAACACAGATGAAGACTGCACAGCTGCAGAAAAACCACTTACAGATTTTGACTTGTATTCTAGTACAATTGTGCCATTTAGTTTTGAAAATTTTGAGTATGCATACCATTGTTTTACATTTTCTTTTGTTTAAACTTTAATAATACAGATATAGTTAAAAAAAAACTTTTAAACAGATCTTATTAATTTAGTATTAATAATTATAAAGCAATTTTTATCATCAATGTAAGGTACATGATATTAGGAAAAGTATTGGGTTATTGTAGCGTCCCTAGAGGATGAATTACCATGGAACAGAGATGGGCATAGACAAGTTATGTAGGTTAGGAAATCTCACCAAACATTTGCATTAATAAATACATTTTACATGTGCTTTACACAATATGCACATTTATATATGTTTTAATTCGGTGTCACGTGGTATAAAAGCAAAATTTCTAGCCTCTTTTTTTTATGTATTACATCACTTAATGCAGCATAAATACAAGTAAATGAATGCTCAAAATATTTTTAGTTAATTTTGTATGAATTACTGTTTTATAAATACATATTTGAAAATTTAGATATATTTATTAATATAAACAATATACATTCTAAAAATAACATTAAAATATGCATGATTGTCTATTAAAGTAGAGAAAAGAAATCATGAATAAGCTATAATTTTTTCTGAAAATATCTAAAACTTCATGAATATATGAAATGTGTGCATAAAATTTCAAAATACATTGTTTTTCAACGTCACGGTTCTGAAAGCTATTCCCAAGCAAACTGAGATTTTTAACCAAACTGAGATTTTTTTCTTGAACTCAAAGGAAGAATATTGTCCATAGCATCCTTATAAAAGTCAGAAACATAGCAATATTTTTAACCTAACTATTTTAGACAAGATGATTTTCAAATGTATAATTGATCTTATGAATCCCCAAAACAGCTGTCAGTTGTTATGATAGTGATGTATGAAGTCATAATACCAAAAAAAGCCTCATTCAAACAAAAAAGCATAGAAACCAGATTACAGAAGATAACTGTCATTATACTGATAATATTATTCAATCTTCCGTAATCGGATAATATTTTCTAAACATGCCACATTTCTATCTTTTTAGAGACTGAATCCTGAATAGGAGTTGACAAGTTTAGCTCACAAGGAGTTAAGACCCCTAGTAGTCTATAAAAATAAAATAGATATGAAACAAATATGGAAAAGATTTATTTTCTTTTAGTTTCCAGATTTTAATAAAAAAATTTAATTTCTGGCAATCAGGGATGAACGTGGGGACTATGGACAAAGACTGAACGTCATAAGTTGCATTGCAACTTTTGTTATCAAGAGAAATTTTTTTAAAGGATATATTAAGGATTTCTTTTCTTAATCCCTGAGGAAACAACAAATTACAGTTTTTATGTTTTATTATTGTGAATCCTTGAAGAAATTCAGAATTTTTTTCTGTAAGGAAATTCATGGTGTTTTCTTCTATTGATTGACAAAATTTGCTTTATTATTTTTTCTATGACATATTATTGATATTCTTGATTTTATTTCTGTGATCAATTGATGTAATTTCCATTAATTTTTTTCCTTGGATCGACTAATGAAGTTTGTTTTCTTTGCAACTGCTTGATGAAGTTTGAGTTTTCTTCACAATGCGCTTGATGATTTTCATGGTGTTTTGATTAATGAATAAGAGTAAGTAAGTGATGAAATTCGCAATTTTATTTCATGATCGTTTGACGAAAATTGTGATTTTTTTTTTTCCCTCTGCAAATTGACAACATTACCGTGGTTTTATTGTCACGACTGATTGGTGAATATTTTTCTGCTATCAATTGATGAGATTCCTTTTTTCTTTCCTTCTTTCTTTTTTTTCCCCCTTCTAATTTGCTTTTTGGCAAATATCATGGTTTTACTTTGTGGTTGACTAACAAAAATTGTGGTTTCATTTTGTGAGAATTGATTAAAATCATGATTTCATTTGGCAATAAATCAACAAAATTCGTGGGATTTGTTTTCTGTGACCGTTTTCATGAAGTTCACAATCTATCAAGGAAATTTCTGATTTTTTCATGACTGATTGTAGTTCAAATTTGATCACATTTGGACCAATAGAATGAAAAATTAAAAGTATTGTTTATATGTGTAAATACATTTTAACCCAATCAAAAATAAAACAAACCTTTAAATAACAGCATATAAAGTTTTATACATCTTTTTTTGTTGAATATAATTTTTGCACATGCAATTATAAATAGAACAAAAATAAAATGATGAAATAAATAATACAAATATATATTTTAAGAAATAACATAGTGTCACTCATAAATTGATATCATTATTTTTAAAATCGATATTTAAAATTATTAGAGCAAGACAAAGCACTGCATCATAAACTTTTAACCCGTTAAGGGGTTTTGTATTGATATATAAACACAAAACATACATATATACGTATGTATATATACACTACATATGTATGTATATATACATAAACTTTCTGAATAATTAAAATCATTGAAACATATGGTATTGACCATATAATTTGACATAACTATAAAGTTTTTGAATGAATTGCTTATATAGCAGAAAAATCAGCTACAATAACACTGATGCCCGACTAACTGAAAAGTACCAAATTTTTTTAAAAACTAATTTCTGGGATTAGTAAGTTTTTGCCATACGTGGAAAACACCTGTTTAAAACCATCATGGCAAAAATTGGATTTTACTGAAGTTGTGACAAAAATAGGCTGTCCATTCAATTTTTTTGCATAGGGAAAAAAAAAGAAAGGAAAAAGAAACGTAATACTTAGTTAAACAATTCAATATTCTAAATTTATTTTTGAACTAAGTTAAATAAGTATAATTATGCATTTTATGAAATGTAATTAATGTAACTTTTTGTCCATTTCTTGGAATGTAAGAGGGAGGAAAAAAAATTCTTATTTTCTAAAAAGACATAACAGAGAATTTTTTCAATATATAATCTTCCATTTAATTTTATTACTTTTATATCTGTAACAGACTAGTTTCATCAGATAAATAATTATAAATTAGTACCAAAGACTTAATATTTAGGGGATAGTGGGTAGGAATGGAATACTTTTCACAAAAATAAGAAAATCAACTTTGTTTGACCCAAAAATAAGAATTCAGTTTTATAGAATACAAAATGAAACACTTTTAGATGCTCTTGAACAACATAGAAATAAAATTTTCAGAAATTTTTTATAATTAACGAAATTGCAAATTTTAAAATGTGTCCCATGCCTTGCCCACTAACAAGGAGGAATGGGACAGATATAAAAGCAAGCTATTATGCATAAATAGTCTAGTGTCAACTATATATACTATCTAACAAAGATTGTAGGTTGATAATATATGAGCTACAATATTAAATTCCAATCAGGGATGACATAAAAAAAATCATCAGTTCAATTTATTTACATTTTGAAAATTAATATATTGTCAATGTTATAATTAATATATTGTCCTCTGAATTTAGCTGCACATTAGCAATTTGCATTCATCTTATTAAAAAGAAGGAATTAGACTTGCCCCATTTTTCCTTTTGCTGGCATGCATGTCCCATTTTTTCCTATACTTTCTTTTATGTTAAACTTCTTATGTAAACAAAAATGGTACTTTTAACCATAGTTTAAATTATTGATAATGTACAGCATAATATTTCATAAATAGGGAAACTAATACATACACATGTAAATAAGTCATTAATATGCAACAAGCATAAAAAGTGTATGAAGAAAATTTACTTTTGATTCTTGAAATACATAATCTTTTTCTTTGTACAGTTGCAAGTTTGTGCAAATCAGCGATTTTTTTTTTTTTTTTTTTTTTTTTTTTTTTTAACCTGAAGATTGAGCTACCATTACTTCATCTAGTGTGTGATTGATGAAATATGTAGAATGATACCATAAAGAAAGAGAAAATCCTACTGTCCCATTTTACCCTACTTTCCTCTAAATTTTTTTGAGACTCATTACATAAAACAAAAGTAGCAAAGTTATAGAAAACTTTTGTTGGAAAGAAATAGACTTACTCCATTAAATGAGTAAAAAAAAAAAAAATCATTAAATTAATTCCTTGTTATCATTTATACCTAGAGAACAATAATAATAATATTAAGATTAATGCTATTAAATAAACAGCAGTGATCGTTTCTCTGGGAAAAGGTTGGAATTTTAATTAACTTCTTAAAAGAAAATAGAAATAATTTTGCGTTGTGTGATCTTTTTGAAGAACCTTTCCTTATGAAAATGTAGCATCTAATCCATTATTATTAGAAGATAAAATGAACTAAGCAATAAATTCAAAATAATAAATCCTAAATGTAAAACAAGAAATCAACACATTTTCTTTCTAAATAAAATAATTCTTCTACGCTATTAAACAATTAAAGATAAATTTATTTACAAAATATTTACAAAACTTTACATTAAATGAACAAAATGCATTATGGTGAAAAGATCACCCAAAAAAATTACAATTTAAATTTCTCTAGAGTAACGTTGTTAAGAAGAAAAAAATAATAATAATAATGATATTTTGCAGAATTCCCATATTGCAGCTGACTTTAAATTCAAAAAAAAAATTGGGGAATTATCATAGTAAAATATTTACTTGCCAAACAGTTGACTTTCATCGCGGTCATCTTCGGACGTCGGAGCATTTTTTGGGCATTCAGCTAGAGGGATACTCCATAAGATCCTTTTGGCATCAAGCACATGGAGAATTTTTTTCAACTGTCATCCGGCATCAACATCGCAGAGCAGAGAGGCAGGCAGGAGGAAAAGCCTCCCTTTTGTCAGCTGAGGGTGTACACACGTTGAAAGATTTTTAGCCAACTGACCCCTCGAAGAAAAAATCTTTTCTTCCCCGATCTGTGGGAGTGACCAAGTTTTTTTAAAAAAACTATAATTGGAGAACAGAATAAGCTGGGTTTGCGATTATTGGGCGGTGGGCGTCCGCACCTTCTTTATAGAGACATTGACGTAAGAGAAACTTTCTCATGTCCAGAAAGCTGTAGTAAATTTATTTTATGGCCCATTATAAATATTCTTGACGTTAAAAGTCAGTGTACAATGGTGGTGTCTTGGGTTCTCGGGCTTTAAAATTTTATTACTACGTGTGTTTCTTTGGACCACCCAGATGGGTAAAAATTGTTCCGTTGATTTTATTACCCTTTTGACTTATGCGTGATGGATATTTCCATCATTTTCCCCCTGTCATAGGAGAAAAAAAAAGGAAAGGGACAGAGTTCATGTCCTTTTTTTTTGTTTGTTTGTTTTTTACCTATCATTGTCATTAACTTTATCACTAAGTTCAACCAGCACATCGTGATGAAATACAATAGAGTCCCGGCTTGTTCAGTCATCTTCCTAGGATATCTGTTATGCCTCAGGACAGAATTTAGCCTACTGGGTTGATTAATAAAACCAGCTGTAACGAAAGTTCGTCGCATGCCGACGACACATTCTAATACGGTGTCCTTTCGAGATACCAACGCTGATTCGTTATGAAAAGTCCTATCGTTGCGACATCAGTCGCCATATGTCAAAACTATGTTGAATAGTAATCTGTGGAAGTCTGGCTGTACTATATTGTATCCCCCAATTTTGAATAAGTAAAAGTATTAAAATAGCCAAATAGATTTTCAAAGCAATGAATTCCGAATAACATAAATGAGAAAAAAAAAAATTAAGAGCCAAAAAAAAAAAAAAAAATCTAAAATAAAAGAAACTCTGGCATAAACTGTTACATAATATTGGCACTATTAAATAACATAAGCTATATTTATATAGATACACATAATAACACTCATTTATCATTTTATGGAAATGTATATAAACAATTTAACTGATACATCACAAAACTTGTATTTTCTCGATAAGTTATACAATTCATATATATAAAGCCTGTTCACAATTAGTAAATACATGTATCATATTTTTTTTTTTTTTTATTATTATTATTTTGCTTTATATCATATAAAGAATCATATAAAAGGAATTATTTCCTCATATCTGATGCTGTTTATATATGTGGTATATGCACATCTGCGACTTACGACTCTCTGTTGTCTATTGTCATTGGTACGATAGACAGGCAAAAACTATTAATGTATATATATATATAGACCGTAAGAAAAAATATAAGAATAAATTAAAACAGGAACTATATATATCTTATTAACACACTCATAACTTTATTAGAATATACTCTAGAAATGTCTCAAGAGTGCCATTTTGTTAGGTATACCTCCTCACATCCATAGTAATTGATGCTTTTATTATTATTGTTATTATTATTAGATACTGGTGAACGGAGAATATGACATGTTTTTGTTTATGTCTATCTTTACTCATAATTATTTGTCTAATATCTTCCATGTTATCTTATATTTAAATTAGCTGTTAATTTTCAAGTTAATCGGTATTTCGAAATTCTTTTATAAATTCGTTTGTAGATACTATTTAAAATTTGTTACAAGTCTTTCGAAAATTTCCGGCAGTCATGGTGCGCACTAATTCCGACCAGCAGAATTCACGACAGCTAGAAAATCGAATCCTGTATCAATTTTAATTAAGTAATTATCAAAATGAGGTTATGGTCTAAATTGGTAATTACCTATGATTTTATTTAAATTAAAGAATTATATTAAAAAAAATTACTCATTATTATTTATTTTTTTTATCATTGTTTATTTATTTATATGTCTAGAAACTATCAGGTCGCCTGTAATCAAATATTTTAAAATGAAATACCATATAGTAATCGTAAATTTAAAGATGAAAGTCTGCTATCGGAGAAAAACTAATGTAAAAGCATGATACTTATTTAAGTTTGGAGAAAAAAATATGTTGAATTTGTGTGAATTGACCAAAAAAAAAAAAAAAAATCTTTATTTATTCATTTATTTATTTTTATTTATTTATTTGTTTATTTATTTTATTTTTATTTATTTATTTATTTATTTATTTATTTATTTTAAACGGCTAAATAGCATTTTGAAGCCAATTATTAATATGGATGGCATTACCCTGAAATATCGCTCGCATAAAAGTGCATTATTATTATCGAAGAAGAAAATAAACATTTCCAATTATCAATATAACGCCATTCTGCGCCAGCCAAAAAAGAGGAAAAAAAAAAAAAAAAACTAATCTACACTCAATAGTCTCATCACTTTTTTTTTTTTTTGTGTGTGTGTGTGAGACAAGGAAAAAAAAAGAAAACAAGATTAATCCGCTAGAAAAAAAAAGATATATAACATACTAAATATATTCGATATACCCGTGTTGTTTAACATCCATAAACGAAAATCTGTATATACATTTATATTTTTAATTGTATATGTATTGACCGAAAAAACTCTCTTAAGCTGACTGAGCCTCGTCAGAGTTCGTTCGCTGACAGTTTTCATATTCTACTGTCGTCGGGCTAAACAGTTTGTCTATGTGTCGCTTTATCGGGTTTCTCTGTGAATTCGTTAAATCCCTCAAATAATAATTATTGTTCCGTACTCTTTTAATAACTTCGAAAGGCCCTTCAAATTTTTTTTGAAGAGCTCCGGGGTTCCCAGCGACTTTTAAATAGCATGTTTGTCCTATTTTTAATGTTTTTACCTTTTTTAATGCTTCTTCATCGACATATTCTTTCATAATTCTCTCTTGATTTAAGAGAGCTTGTAACTTAACTTCTTGTATGTGTTGAAGTCTGTTTTTTACGTAAGTTTGAGTGCAAATGTCATTCGTCGGTAGATGAATTGAAAATGGATTTCTAATTTCTCTCGTAAAGAATATCATGGATGGCGAAAAACCCGTTGCTCTATGAATCGAGCTGTTGTATGCTAATTTAAAAAAATCCAGTCGTGTGTCCCATTCTAGTGTATTTTTGCTCATAGCCACTATTGAGTTTTTTAACGTTCGATTTGAGACCTCTATCATGCCATTTGCATTAGGCCTACGAGCGCTGGAGAAATTTATTTCTATGTTCAAAGCTTTCATATAATTTTTGAATAACTCTGATCTAAAATATCCAGCATTGTCTACCTGTATATGGCAACACATTCCATAGGCGCTGAAATACTTGTTCAAAACATTTAGGATTGACTGAGATTCTACATTTCTGAGTGGTACCGCTTCCAAATACCTTGAAGTAGAATCAATAATAGATAGTATAAATTTGTTTTTTTTGAGAGATGTTGGTAATTTACCTATAATATCGCAATGCAGATAGGCACCCACTTCATGATTTTTTACTATCTTTTCGATAGGAGTTTTAATAGTAGGGTGCGGTTTGGTAGTGTTGCAGGGAACGCAATTATTGCAATATGTTTTTGTGTCCCTGTACATCCCATGCCAGAAAAATCTAGCCTTTATTATGTCATACGTTTTTTTGAAACCAAAATGAGGTCTATGCGCTTCTTCTAAAATAGCTATTTTGAGCGTATCGGGTGCTATTAATAATTCTTTATTATCAGAACCTGGTTTCAATATTAAAATTTCGTCTGCATTAAGTGCATATTTTTTTGTTGTTTTATTGTTCTTACCCGATTTAATTTTCGTGATAATTTTACTTAAATTTTCGTCTAAACCTTGCTGTTCCTTTACATTCGTATCTGAAATTGCCATATTCACTAAGAATAAATTATTCTGCATGTCAGTTGTTGTTGTTATATTATTTAAATTTCGGCTAAAAAAATCAGCAGGATTAGTGTCCCCTTCAATGTGCTCTATAGAAAAATCAAATTCTTGTAAATGTTCTATCCATCTCACGACTATGTCCGATTGTTTTTCTAATTTTAAACTTTGCGTTAAGGCTTTTGCATCTGTCAGTATATGAAATTTTCTACCCGCTAATATGTGTTTAAAATGCATAACAGAGTCATGCACAGCTAGCAGCTCAAATTTCCAACTGGGATATCTTTTTTCTGCCTCTTTTAATTTTCTTCCAAAAAATTCGATGGGTCGCATTTTTTCATCAATTTTTTGGGCTAAAATGCTTGAAATTGCTTTTTTGATCCGTCAGTTATGAGATAAAAATCTTTATTGTAATCGGGAGGTTTTAATGTAGGGTTTTGGATAATTGCTTTTTGCAGTTGTTGAAAAGCAGACTGAGCTGCCTCATCCCATTTAAATTTTACTTTTTCTTTTGTTAAATCAATAAGGGGGTCCACTATACTTGAATAATTATGGACTAAAGATCTAAAATAATTCGTTAAACCCAATAAAGATTTTACTCCTTTTTTATTTCTTGGTCTTGTTAAACTTTGTATTTTATCCAAATTTCGTTTGGATAATGAATATCCATTTTCGTTTAAAGCGAAACCGAGAAATTCAATTTCGTTTTTACAAATTTGCATCTTACTTGGGTCAATAGTAAGATTATGTTTTATGAAAGTTTTTAGGACTCTGTCCAATAGGTTTAACATCTCATCAAGTGACGAAGCTGCCAACAAAACATCGTCGATGAAATATGCTACTTGATGCTTGTCAAAATGACCCAATACTTTGTCCATTAAATCTGCGAAAACCGGAGTTGATAATTTAGTACCAAAAGGTAGTCTTAAAAATGAATATCTCCCATTTTCCGTTATAAATGCTAATTTATAACTGTCTTCTGGGCGTACATTAATTTGAAAAAAAGCAGAATGTAAGTCTAGAACACAATAATATTTTTTTCCGCCCATTGTTTGTAAAATTTCCTTTATATCAGGGATAGGATAAGGATAGGATTCTAGAATTTCGTTTAAGAGTCTAAAATCGACTGCCATTCTATATTTCATTTGAGTTTCGTTTTCTTTGTTATCATTATTTTTTTTCTTTACAAATATGACAGGAAAAGCATAGTGAGAGTCACTTTTTTGTATAATTTTAGTTTCTAACAATTTTTTTATTTCTGTTTTAGCATATTCTTTGATGTTTTGGGCCATTTTATAAGGTTTAACTTGTATGGGGAACTCGTGCGCTAAATTAAATTTCGGAACAACTAGAGAGCATTGACCCACAGTATTGTAACTCTTAGAAAATGCATGAGCATTACCCAAAAGTAAGTCTCTTATTTTTTTTCTAATTGCTTCCTCTAAATGGTCTAATTTAAAATCGTCGGGTGATAATTCAGCCTCTCTAAGTTTCCGAGTTTCTGCGATACTCAAATTATTGATTTCATAAATTGCGCCCTTCTCGACATTGCTTGGCTCCATGTCCTTTGTTATGGTGAAATTTTTACTAAGTTTTCCTATTTTCGTGTTTCGGGGAAGAAATATTTTTCTATCCGACTCATTCCTAAGAATAATATTGATTTGCTTTGCTTTATTAATCTCATGAATAGAAAAATCGTAAGTAATTTTTTTATCATGTGCATCAGTTGGGTCTAGTAAAATTAAGTCTTTTTCCTTAAAAATATCTGAGCACTGCAACTGCACTATTTTATCTTGTCCCGGTTTCAAATACACATGTTTCGATAATCTTGCCCACATAGAGTTTTTCTTATAAATACGATTATTTTGCCTTGATTTTTTTGATACAGTACTAACATCAATTTCTGTATTATTATTCTCATTCGTTGCGCTTTGGGCTTCGTTTTCCTCCGTCTTTTCTGAAAATATTAGATTATTTAAAACACCTTGTAAATACTTTTCAGTAAATTGTAGCGTGTTTTTTTTGTTTTTTATTTTCATAGTTTTGTCGTCGAAATTTAATATTATTTTGTTGGTTTTTAAATAGTCATAACCCAAAAGCATTTCGTAATCTCTTCCGAAATCTTGGTTAGTTACGTAAAATGTTCCAGTTGTAAATATGCCTTCCAGGCGAAAAGTCAATTTTACGCACTTTTTAAAGTGTATAGAGGAATTTGTTAAAGTTTTTATTTGTACCTGATTTGCCAAATATTGGAATTTAATGTTAGCATCTTTTAGTTTGTTAAATAATGTCGGTGAAAGGAGGCTCACCGCAGCCCCAGAATCACATAAGGCGTTTATTTTCATATCTTTTATTTCAAAAAATATAATTGGTAAAGTGTCACAATCTGGACTATTTACGCTCGCGATAATTTTATTCAAAACAGGAGACCCGCTTCTAGGAGACTTACGCGGGTGCGTATTTTGTGTATTGGTAAGTCCCCTATTTATTTTTTTGAACCACGTCTTTGTTTGTGATTGGAATTTTGATATTCCTTGTTATTTTTTTTATCATTTTGTTGCTGATCTGTACGGTTTCTTTGTGAATTGTTCCTGGTATTATCATAACTAATCTCAGCAGTTTGGCCATAATTTTGTAACTGATGATTATGTGGCCAAGCATTAGAAAAATAATTTGGGGGTGGGGGGAAATATGGGGGAAATCCGTAGTACTCACCAGGCATGGCATAATTCTGAAATTGCATGTTTTGATTGGGGTTTGTATATCTAGGAGAAAAATTCGGTCTTTGTTGAAATTTATTGTTATAAAAATATCTATTTTTGGAATTTTGTCCGCTAGGATTTTCATTCCTTTGCTGGGAATTTTTTGTTGAATTTCTGAACCAACATGTTTCTATCGAATGGGATTTTCTTTTGCAGTATTCGCACCAGTTGTTTTTGTTTTCGATATTCTCTTTTGATTTTAATTTTAAATTGTTAAGTTCGGAAGTTAAAATATTTATTTGTTCTGCACTTTCAATATTTAATTTTAGCAATTTATCGAAATTTTCATCATTGGATGATTTTTGAATCAAGTTTATTTCATTTAATGACACCTGATTGTAGGCTTCTTCCATTTGTTTTGCAAATTTGCACGCGCCATTGAAATTTGCTGGTGCCATTCTACGGACATCCAGACTTAAGTCCGGTCTCATGGATTCTAAGAATCTAGTGAATTTTATTGTTTCGAATAATTTGTTGTTTGAATTTTCAATTTTTTGACCACTCTTATCCGCGTATAATTTTGCGGCTGCATTAAATTCATAAATAAAATCCGTAATGGATTGTGTGGGTTTTTGTCTCAGAGCAAAAAAATTATTTTGAGCGGTAGAAAAATTCGTCTTTGCACTAAAGATATCAATTAATTTTTCTTTTGAACTTTGCGAAATCTTTCTCTGTATTTAGACTTTCATCGTTAGCTAATTTTTCTCTGGCTTGTCCTACTAATTTAGCTTTTAAGATAGCTAATTTCGACTTGTCATCCAAATCTACTTCCTCCATTAAATTGTTAAATTCACTAACAAAAAAATTTATGTTCGATTCTTTTTTTCCGTCAAAGACAGGAATAAAAGTTAATAGCGTATCTACGCTAGGTTTTGCCATTTTATTGTTGTTATTTTGATCGTTTTTTTTATTTTTTATTTTCTGTCTCTGCCTCCTCGTTTTTATTCCGGAGGTATTTAGATCTACACTTTTCCTTTTATATCTGCGTTTATTTCCTGGCATTCCCTTCTAAACTATCATCTAGACCCATTTTTTATGTTTATTTCCTAGACATTGCTTTAATAGCTAATTCTACTATAATTTTAATTCAACTTCAGTAGCAAAGTGAAAATATAAAACACATACATATACACATATATAAAATATTGATACCACATTAGCAAAGAAAGAAAGAAATAAAAACAAAAATATCATATATCAGATTCGAACAAAAAGAGTAATTTCCCCTTTTTTTATGTCTATGCATATGTATCATTTACTAAGAAATATTTTATTCATATATCTTATTCATATATTTGCTTGATACGAAGATAAACAATGAAAGCACCAATTGGCTTGAATTTCAACAACACATAGATAAAATTTCTTACACTCAAAATTCTCAAGTCGATTTACTCTTTTACTATGTTTCATTTATTTATTTATTTTTTATATATATATATATATCTAATCATCTACCATCTACTACAGTACATAACATTGCAAAATAATATAAACAAACAAACATTAAAAGTGCCATTCTATATTTCATTTGAGTTTGCCAGACCTTCCTTTATTTTTTTACCGAGTCAGTGTGCAATAGGGATATATCTGCGATTTGTTTATAATATCTGTTTTAAGAAAATTAATTTTACAAATCATTGTAATGTTTACACCATTTACTGTTAAATTTAATATCTTACATAAATCATAACATAATCTATATATAATCGGTTATTGAAAAAAATATAAATAACTATAATAACTCCAAGATCTTTATTTAAGTATTAAATATGACATCTCATAATTAATACAACTGGTCAAAGGCAACCATTTATTTTTCCAATCCTATGTTGGAAAGAAATAGACTTACTCCATTAAATGAGTAAAAAAAAAAAAAAAAATCATTAAATTAATTCCTTGTTATCATTTATACCTAGAGAACAATAATAATAATATTAAGATTAATGCTATTAAATAAACAGCAGTGATCGTTTCTCTGGGAAAAGGTTGGAATTTTAATTAACTTCTTAAAAGAAAATAGAAATAATTTTGCATTGTGTGATCTTTTTGAAGAACCTTTCCTTATGAGAATGTAGCATCTAATCCATTATTATTAGAAGATAAAATGAACTAAGCAATAAATTCAAAATAATAAATCCTAAATGTAAAACAAGAAATCAACACATTTTCTTTCTAAATAAAATAATTCTTCTACGCTATTAAACAATTAAAGATAAATTTATTTACAAAATATTTACAAAACTTTACATTAAATGAACAAAATGCATTATGGTGAAAAGATCACCCAAAAAAATTACAATTTAAATTTCTCTAGAGTAACGTTGTTAAGAAGAAAAAAATAATAATAATAATGATATTTTGCAGAATTCCCATATTGCAGCTGACTTTAAATTCAAAACAAAAATTGGGGAATTATCATAGTAAAATATTTACTTGCCAAACAGTTGACTTTCATCGCGGTCATCTTCGGACGTTGGAGCATTTTTTGGGCATTCAGCTAGAGGGATACTCCATAAGATCCTTTTGGCATCAAGCACATGGAGAATTTTTTTCAACTGTCATCCGGCATCAACATCGCAGAGCAGAGAGGCAGGCAGGAGGAAAAGCCTCCCTTTTGTCAGCTGAGGGTGTACACTAGGGTGGAGCGAAAAAATTTTTTTTTTGAAAATCAAAAACGGGTAGGTGCCAAAAGTTACCTTTATACTAGTACATCAACTGCGTGAAATTTTACCGCTGAAAAAAAATGGCTTGAGTCTGCGCTTTTGCTCCAAAAATCGAAATTTTGGGTAAAATTTGTCATTTTTTGACATTTTTTCAAAAAAATTAAAAAATTTCTACAGAGCTGGTTAGTATTTAAAAGTGTTGCTTAGACTTTTATATTTATCTGCTTAACATATTTAAACTATAAAACAATATGTTTATTCTCTATAGCTGGAGCAAAATAGACAACTTTTAGTAAGAAAACAGCATTACCACTCTATTGGGTCATATAACGAATTGTTGTTTTTAATACAGCTCTTGTTTTCAAAACTACCTTGGACATGCGTCGTGGAGGTGGCTATATTTCCTATACCATCCGGCCCAACTATTTAATCATCTTAGTACAGTGTTTTATTTAAACATTGAATTGTGATTTTCTTTATAAAAGTTTGGCATGTTTTCGATGCTTCCACCTTGTTCATCAGTTCTTTGCATCCACATGCTGCTGTAACTATCTTCATGTATATTTTTACAGTTTATACAAAAAAAAAATGACAAGCAGAGTAATGCACGGGAATATTATTAAAAGGATCTATTCGGCCATCTATTATATTTATCAAACTTACATTCAGTTGATGAATAATGATTGGAAATTCTGTTACCACAACATTTTTTCAGTCAATTGTATTTTTTTACGTAATGATTTGCTTCAAAGATGATTTCAGATATTTCAACTATAAGTATGCCGTCATTTATTCTACTTTTGCATTTTTTATATGTTGAGAAGCGAGCTGTTTAATGTGATGGTGATCGTCAGCGAGAATTGCAATGAAAATTTGTTCTCCATGTGTAAAGCAACCGCTGTTGTAAATAAATTTTTTTGGATTAGTTTTATGCCGTTTTCTAAGTGTTTTCGTATCCAGTTAATTTCCTATTAACTTTTAGATCCCCTTTCTATGAGTGGACAACATTTGATGGTGAAATGTCCTGAGCATAAACTTATAATGCATTGTACTTTATGAGGGGATGGACGGATATCGACTATAAGTTCTCTTTAAAATTAGGAGAATTTTATTTGTCACTGTGAACCATTTTACATGGGGTAAGCTTAGAATTGTCTATGATATTGAATCATTCGCTACTTCAACTCTAGTGAATCTCCTCTGCGTCAATTATTAGAAAAGTCGATATAAAACGTTCTAAGCTGCATGGATTCACTGGATCAATAAGGAAAATCTTTTTCTACGTAATATTCACTTCCTATTGCATTTTTTTTTATAAAATAGAGAAATTATTTTCTCAAATTGAGAAAAAGATACTCAGAACAGACTAGAAATTTCTGTCGGAGATTGCAAAGCTAATTCATAAGGAAAGCTATTTCTCAGAAAGAAATTTTGAAAACATCTCACAGAAAACACAGCTCATAAAGTTAATAAAATTTTCCGCTTTATAAAAGCACAGATTAGCAATCAGCGTCTATATGTTCACTCACCAAACGTATAATACAAGTTTATACCGCGGGATGTTTTATACCAAATGTATTACACATCTAAATAATAGATCTAAAATCTTATTAGAAATTACTAGACTACGGAACAACACAGGAAACGACATAAAGCATACTAACACTTCTTTAGAAATATTGTTGTTTTACACGCAAATTTTGTTTGCAATCCTCTGTGACGATCGTCATAATATTAAACAGCTAACTTCTCAGCATATATTCAATGTAATAGGTTCAATAAATGATGGCATACTAGAAACTGAATTCATACAATCAATTTTTAGGCAAATCACTGCATATAAAATGTAATTGATTGAAAGAATGCTGTGATAACAGAACTTCCAATCGTAATGTACTAATTGCATGAAATTTTAATGAAGATAATAGACTGCTGACTAGGTTCCATTAAGAACATACCCAATACATTGCTCAGCTTCTCTTCTGTTATTCATGGTATAAAAAAATACGTGCAGCAGGTCACACCACCATGATCCAAATCATCCAAAGTCCGTGAATACAAAGAAGAGATAAATTACCTTGATATATAGAAAACTTATACTCGTCTTCGGGGAAAAAATAACAATTCAATACATAAATAAAACACTGGGCCTAGATGATTGGGTTGTTCAGACAGGTGGGATAATGCAACCACCTCTATGAGTTATATACACAGTAGTTTTGAAAGCAGCTAGGTAAGAAATGCATTCAAAAGAACATTTCGTTGTATGCTCCAATAGAGAGGTTAACGCTGGTTTTTCACAAAAGGTTGTCAGATATGCTCCAATTATACAGACTACAGATATTGTTTTATAGTTTAAATATGTTAAGCAGATAAATATAAAGGTTTAAGCAACACTTTTAAATACTAACCAGCTCTGTAGGATTTTTTTTATTTTTTTGAAAACATGTCAAAAAATGACAAATTTTACCCAAAATTTCGATTTTTGGAGCAAAAGCGCAGACTCAAGCCATTTTTTTTCAGCGGTAAAATTTCACGCAGTTGATGTACTAGTATAAAGGCAACTTTTGGCACCTACCCGTTTTTGATTTTCAAAAAAAATTTTTTTTCGCTCCACCCTAGTGTACACACGTTGAAAGATTTTTAGCCAACTGACCCCTCGAAGAAAAAATCTTTTCTTCCCCGATCTGTGGGAGTGACCAAGTTTTTTTTTTAAAACTATAATTGGAGAACAGAATAAGCTGGGTTTGCGATTATTGGGCGGTGGGCGTCCGCGCCTTCTTTATAGAGACATTGACGTAAGAGAAACTTTCTCATGTCCAGAAAGCTGTAGTAAATTTATTTTATGGCCCATTATAAATATTCTTGACGTTAAAAGTCAGTGTACAATGGTGGTGTCTTGGGTTCTCGGGCCTTAAAATTTTATTACTACTTGTGTTTCTTTGGACCACCCAGATGGGTAAAAATTGTTCCGTTGATTTTATTACCCTTTTGACTTATGCGTGATGGATATTTCCATCAACTTTTGATAATTGATATATATATATATATATATTAATGGGTAACAAAATACTTAAGAAAAAAAATTAGACGTAAAATTTTTAATTTGGCTCTTAAATTCCCAAGTATTAGATGGAATACCATTTAGTTTAAAAAGATTTAAATTACAGGGTTGGAAAAAAACCAGGTTTTTTCGAAAACCCCCAAAAAAACCAGTTTTTTTGGTTTAAACCAGGTTTTTTTGGTTTAAACCGGGTTTTTTTAAAACATCCTTTCTTATTACATATACATGCATATTTACTGATAAAAACAGACATTATTGGTTTATAAGCAGTGTAACTTCATTTAAAATAATTTAAATTTAATAATTATAGTGAATTTATGCTGAAAATTGAAAAAATTCATTTTTCAATTTAAACAGTTTTAGCAAACAGTCTTACATTGAAAGTTTTAACTGTTCTACACAGTGAACCATTGATGCCCTGTAAATCTTTAAAAACAATCTTTTGATTACTAATAATAAACATTTGGATGTAGTTTGATAAATATTCTTTTCCACAATTATTCAAATAATAAATTAGAAACACTTAGGATTTTTTCTTTAAGAGTGACAATTTGAAGTTAACATTTTTAGTCGTTAGATTCAGCAGATAGCAGAGGGAAAAAAAAATTATTATTAAAATGCTAAAACTAGCAACCAGTCTTTGTTTTTAATTATTCAAGATAATCTTCCAAAAGAAAAATTTCTTTTACAGCTTGTGCAAAATTTTGAAAGATCATTGTGTTACATTGTTAAATGCATTAAATAATCAGCATTATTAAAAAAATTAAAATATTTTATACTAAATATTGAATTTATTTTATCTATGATCAATTCACATGTTTGAAGTTTTTTCTTTAGAGCAATAGATATGTTCACTAATGTGTACTGATTTTAATCCTTTGCATAAAAAAAATGACGTAAACCCAATATATCTAATGCTTATTGCTGAAATAAAATGTTAAAAGTAGAAATTATTTATATCCAATAATCTGAAACTCGCAAATTATAAAGAAAGAAAGAAAGAAAATGTCATTAGATTTCTTCTAAAAAATGATAATATATTTATATCTAATAATCTGAAACTCGAAAATTTTAAAGAAAAAAAGAAAATGTTATTATATTTCTTCTAAAAAATGAATTGCTTTTTTTATAGAAAAAACCAATTGGTTTAATCCTATGCATAAAAAAAGACCTAAACCCACTATATATAACACTTATTACTGAAATAAAGTGTTAAAAGTAGAAATTATTTATGTCCAATAATCTGAAACACGTAAATTATAAAGAAAAAAAAAGAAAATGTTATTAGATTTCTTCTAAAAAAACCAATTGGTTTTTTTGAGAAAAAAACCATTTGGTTTAAACCGTGGTTTAAACCATGGTTAAAACCAATTGGTTTAAACCGTGCCAACCCTGATTTAAAATATGCAAAATTATTTAATTACATTTATTAATTAGCAAATTATGTAAAAATATTAAATGATATGTTATTAAATTTAACTGTTTATACCATTATTATCCTTATAAACTTATAGATTTTATTACACATTTGAGACAAATAAGATTTTGCCATTTTTGCCCTATTTTTTTCCAGTTTTTGCCACTGTCCTGGGCAAAAATACCTTTTTGTTAGCAAAAATGCCAATCTTGCTAGCCTCTGTTAAATATTTCTGTCACATTATTAGTTTTTTTTTTCCTATTCTCCTTTTTTCTTTGATTTACGCTCATTATACACAATTTTACTCAACTTAATTACAAAAATATTTTAGAGATGAATTGATTGAGAAAGTAGAGAAACTGAGCAAAGATTCTGAATTAATGAAACCTAACTGCACTGAAGCAGCAGTACTAAACTTCAGTATGCACTCCTTTGAACATTTAGATGTAAGTAGTTTTCTTATCTCTTACTATTACTAGTATGTAGTTTTCTTTTTCTTCAAATGTTTAATCAGTTGCTTTATATTTTTCATGATAAATGGAATATCATATATATTATAAAGCAGAAGTTCTGAAACTTCCAAACGAGTGTTTTCAAAAACTACCCGATGAATTTTTTAGCTGATTGTATCATTCGATAGGAAATATTTTTCCGAAGGTTTATGATTCAAATTTACAGGGATAACTCTAATTTTTCGTAGTAAATTTCGTATTTTTTTGGTTATTTTTGACAAAAGGGTTGCCAGTAGCTGTTTTTGGTGAAAATTATAATTGCTAAAAGAATTAAAATGGCTATATCTATTAGAAATATTACAAATATCTTCGAAATAATAGCAGAAAATAACTGCTGATAATATTAATAATAATAAGGAAAGACCGCTTAAATGAGGCGTAATATTATAAAAATATATTTATCTTGAAAATGAAAAAAAATATTTGTAATGCTTAAAAAATAAATTAACACGAAACATAACAATTGGTTTAACTTTTGGCGACTTATCCCTGGTGTTAGAATAACAACATGAATTTCAAAAATTGATTAAATGAATTTTGAATGATAGTTATTTCCCTTTTTATTGTTTTCTTTATCTTTTTTATCGACTTTCTGTATAATATAACTTACAGCAGAAAAAAGCAGATCTGATTGTAAAAGACACTGTAAGTTGTGAGTTACTATTCGTTTCTATACCATTTTCATCTTGCTTTTGTCGCCAAAGAATGTGTTTTTAAGCCGAAAATGCACTACTGACTTAATGTCTGACTTAGGTTCTTAATGGTCACAATAATGTTGCTTTTTTTTCAAGTGAAGATAATTTTTAGAGTATATTTTAATATTCAATCGTAAATTATATAGATATGAGTATAACTCTTTTATTTCTTTTTGCAATTGTTTTCATTGTTAATTTAATTTTTCTTGCGCCATTTCGTCAATTTCACTTACAGGAAAGATTTCAGTTTTAAAATTTAAAAACTGAAGAAGGAAAGATTACCCCATCGATTAAAAATCTACCCCCAAATTCCAAGATGTCAATAATGGATGATCGTAAATGTCACATTCACTTGACATTAAGCATAATATAAATACTAATTATGTCATCAAGTGGTTTTTAGTTCGACATTTTATTTCTACTTTTATATATGTTCTGCTAATTTGTTTTTCGTTATTTAAATGAAAATTTATGCTAATCTATATAATCTGGCTAATAGTTTGGTGATTTGTATAATTTGGCGAAATTGGTCGACGATGTAACCAAGTAGTACTGAAGGAAAAATTTTGCAATTCAAAGTAAATTTATGCAATTATGCGTTATTACTATAGATAAATTCAACATTTTGAAATGTAAAATTACCACTGAATAAAATTTACAAGTCTTTTTTAATTGACCATTTCCTCTTCAATATTTCTTCAATCAAACTTTCGCTATTCTCTTTCGCGCAGGCTCACAAAAATAAATATTTTATTAGATAAAACGTAAATAACATTTTTCTATTTTTTAAAAAAATATTTTCAAAATCTAACTCTACCATTTTGTGTCTTACAGCAGAAAATAGCAGAATTACTTTTAAAAATGGTTTTATCTGTTAATTGTATGTTATTTGTTTATTTGGCTGTTTGAATTTACGTTTGTCATCAAACAATGCGATTTTATACCAAGAAGGCATAAGCCGAGCGATGTTCACATTTACTAAATTCTCTCATTCTCTTTTAAATGTGTGAGAGCATTTTTAGGATATTTTTTTTTTATGTTTAATTGTAAATATATAAATAGCCAGTTATAGCAAAAAAAAAAAAAAAAAAAAAAAAATGTGTATAATGTTTAAATTTTAGTATAAATGTCTTCATCATCCAAAGTGTAAAATAATTTAATTGCAACTTTTTAAAGTTTTGGCGCAGATGTCATATACGCACAACATTCGCACGATTGCAACAAAATGGCGATTTTATGCCACACATGGTAAACCGACTATGGTTGTTTATTTATTAATAAACTATTTATTAACTTTCATTTTGTTTTTTAAAATAATATAAATCATTTTGTTCCATAGCTTTTAATTAAACTTTTTTATTTATTTTTTTTTTTTTTCAAATAATACAAAATTATTAAAAAATATTTATGAAATTGGTAATTAAAAACCAAGTTCTCCAAATTGGCGCCAGAAAAAAATTGCGCCAATGTGGTGCATACATGACATCTGTGTCAAAGATTTTTCTTATACATAAGTAGGGAAAATGCAGTATAAATACCGATTAAAGTTTTTTCCAAATGGAAATTTTGTCACGGATTTGGTCATATACTCATCGAGGTATCTCACTGGCGCCAAAATGGCATTATTTGCCTCATATGGTAACCCAGCTATAGTTGTTTATCTGATGATAAGTTGTTTATTTACTTTCATTTTTTCTTTTTTGAAATGATATTTGTTGTTTTGTTCTACAGTTACTTTTTATTTATTGTTAATTGCTGTTTAAAATGATAGAAAATAATAAAATATACATAAACTTCTTTGGTATTCTAAAACGAGGATTTTGCCACATTGTAGTTGCAAGATAATCGTGCTAAACCTATTGCGTATATGATGTCTGTGTAGGAATCTTTTGTGAAATATGAAAAGTGTAAATTGGCTACTACTTGATTATCATGTCAACCAATTTCGCCAAATTATACAAATTTACATAATTTTATCTTAAATAACTAAAGAGAAAAGGCTTAAATACGAAAGAGCAAATAATTTTGTTTTCATTTTTCACAAAAATTTTTGCAATAATAAAGTGATTTTTGTAGTGAGAATTTTAATGTGTGTTTTTTTTTTTATTGTTGGCAACTTGCTGTAACAAAAAATGTTTATTTTTTTTCCTGCTATTGTTTTGTAAGAGCTGGTTTTGTGAAAGCCATGTTAAGATGGTATTCAAATTTTTGAACCCTTCCCAATTATCAGCCCCCTTGGGCTGATTTTGCTCATTTGCAATTCCCACTAAGATATTAACCATCTCAATGTACTTGACGAGTTTGAAGATGATTCTTGCATAATTGTGCCTTTTATCGCGCGGACAAAATTTAATATATATATAAACTTTTTAGGTGGGAGTAGCTTTGGGTTCCTGGCTTCACATAATGAAAAGTTGTGAAGAAATTTTTCAGAAGTTGTACCTGTAATAATTAATATTTCTTCAGATAAGGGAAAATTTTAAATCCTGTTGTGATAATGGTCTCATTTCGCTTCCAAATGTGCACTGTTAGTAATAAACTAAAATAGTTACTTCTAAATAGCTGGTTTCTGCGCAACATTTAAGATAATTTAATATCACAATGGTGTCTAAATCGTTTTCAGCAATGAGCAAGGTGCTGCTGGAGGTCCAAATTATTTAAAACACAAATTTAAATTCACCAGTTCGTTTCATCCACGGTTGATTTTGAAATATTGACCAGCGCAGCGGGCATAGCCTGATAGTTTTTGATAAAACAAAAATTTATATTAATAACACTTGCCGTACTTATTTCTGTTAAAATGCAGTATTTGTTAGAATGCAATAACAAGAGCCTCAGAAATTTAAAAAAAAATATTTCTTCATAAAAATGCTGAAACATAAATGTCTAATGAACTGAATTAATTTCTTAGAATTAATTGTACTCAGGTAAATATCATATATATGCATTTTCTCTCAATAATGTTATACATTTCTTCTTTATGCATGTCTCTTTGTTTATGTATTATTTTGTATATGTATATATATATATTATGTATGCTCTTTACATATATTATGTATGCTCTTTACATATATTATGTATATTCTTTATCTTTATGTATATTATGTATCCTCTTTATACATTAGAGATGAGTTCAGGCTTGTTTTTCGGGGCCCAGGCCTGCCAGAGCTTGACGATTTTATGTCTGAGCCCAAAAGCTTTTTCTTTGTCACAAGGGCCCAAGCCCTATACCAAAATTATACAAAACAAAATTGTATGGTATTTAAAAAATGTTTCAAAAGTGATTTCACATTTTTAAAAACTTTTTACATAGATATAATTCTTAAAGGAAAATTTAAATTCAATGTTATCGAAATTCGTATAAGGTATAAAATAAAAATATGCTTCATACTTAAAAGAAGTCTGATATTTTATCCTCCTTTAACAAGCAAATTTGATGAACACGTTTGTTTTTAATGAATAAATTCATGAAATTTGCAGAAATTAGTACTTGTAAGCTGGCGAATCGAACAGTGTTCTTCAATTTTCTGTAAAAAGTGTACATCTTTCGTTATAATCGATACTTTTCTCATAACAATCTTCCGTGATTGACAGGTACCAGAAAATCATTGGAAATTAAAAAAATTGACATTGTTATCTAAAGGTTCAATGCTTTTATAGGAAAAGAAGAAACAGTGATCAGTTGTTTTCTATCAGAATAACATTTACTTACAGATTAAAGGAAAAGTGACTTCGAAAAGATACAGCATCCTCAGCATGAGCAGAGTTCATGATAACCAATGGATATTATAATAAATAAAGTTATTTTCATATGAAAAATGACAATGATTCATGTAGAATCGAAGATTTAATAATTTGCAAACCTCCAACTAATTTTCATCTACGAAAAACAGAAGAAAATATTCTTTTTGTGTTATGTAACTAAATAATAAATAAATAAACGATCCCATTAAAAAACATCTTCTGCTATCAAAAAGCCAACTGAAAGCAAATTCATTGTTGTGTTTGATTTGATTGGTGCCTTGTCAATAAATTGTCGCTGCAAATTCTGTCGACATAAATCTGTAATTATCACAAATTTTCATTTGAAACAGCAATGAAATACTAAAATAAACAAGCATTCAGCTCTCTCCTCATTTTGATCAAAAAGAATTAAAATGACGTGAAAAAAAAAATAAGTAAGCAATTTTAAGTGGAAAAAGTTCTTTCAATCTTTTCTACAATTGAATAAATAAAATTTTCCCTCTTCAGAAAAACCAAGCCCAAAGACTAAAGTAAAAATAGAGCCTGAGCCCATCTCATCTCTGTTATATATATATATATATGGGTGATTCTCAAAATAGGGGACAATTTATGTCTTTCGGCATACAAAAAAAATTGAGAGGTTTTCTGTCATGTTTTTATATTTAGATATGTTTTTCTTAATATTATTCATTATTTGAACTCAAGAATTACTCACTTTTTAGGTAAAAACACCTTAAAATAACAGAATAAAGATTCAAAATGCCATTAGCATGGATGTCTACAGCAGCTGTGCCTTGTGTATACTAGAGCCTCTAGAATTATGGGCCGGAGCATCACCGCCATATTTAGGTACACTGTGGGTACATCCCTGCTTCTTGGCGACCACAGAGGCGTCTTTAGCGCCTTATTGGCGATCTCAAGAAATTTGTTTATCATATATTACTTGAACTACAAGTAATGCATCATTTTGTAATGCATCATCAATGTGATAAACGGAAAAAAAGTGACTGGAAGAAAGTGACAGAAAAAACAAATGCTGAAAAAATGTGACGCAGCAAAAAAGTGACAAGGAACTGATAGATATTAAACTTAATAAATATGTGCTAAAAATAAAATAGTAATGAAGAATGTATTTTTTCTGTTCTAATAAATTATTAAAAAAATAAAAAAATATTATATGTTTTATTAACTGATAGTAAATTAATAAAAAAAATTGTAAAAATAAATAAAATTAAATATTAAAAATTAGTTTCAATTACAAGAATTGATTTCAAAAATGATAATATTTTATTAACTAATAGCAAATTAATAAAAATAATTGTATAAATAAATAAAAAAAATTAAATTAAAATTAGTTCCACTAACAAGAATTCATAAAAAAATTATATTTGATAGTAAATTAATAAACATAATTGTATAAATAAATAAAATTACATATTAAAAAATTAATTTCACTGGCAAGAATTAATTTAAAAAATGATAATATTTTATTAACTCATAGTAAATCAATAAAAAATTAAATGTATAACTAATTAAATTCAAATATTAAAAAATCTACTCATTAACAAATATATATTTAAAAACGATATTCTATCAACTCATAGTAAATCAAAAAGATAAATATATAATTAAATAATAAATAATAAACAAATAAATAAATAAATAATGTAATAATTAGTACATTAATGTAATGCATAATAATTATACATAATACTTTATATATATTATTTAAATATATTGTTTACATAATGCATTTATTATAATTATAGTTGATATATATTTTATTATTAAATTAAAAATTAGTCATTTATTAAACTATTATTATTACTATTGTTATTGTTAAATTACAATTATTAAATTAAATATGAATAATTTATTATATTTATATAGTTTTATATTATTTTATTATATATATATATATATATATATATATAATCTATTATTTATTATATTGTATAGTGCAATATAATTATACAAAATAACATAATATATATATATATATATTGGGATAATATTTATAATATAATGTAATTATATTTACATTATTTATATATTTATATTTTAAAATTATTTATAATTTTAATTATATATAACAATTTATATATTATTTTTTTTAATTATAAAGTTATGTATTAATATGTTATTACCTTATATATTATATTTATATCTACAAAAAATTATATAATTATAATATAATATAATACATTATAAAATATAATACATTAATATAATAAAATAATTAATAAAAATATCTAATACTATATAATAATAATAAATAAATTATAATAATAATAATTATTTGTGCAATTTTTCTTATTTGTTATTATCTTTTCTCAATCATATAATAAATCGATAAAAATTACATTATCATTTCTAACATTTTTGTGATTTAAAACATTACTTATTTAAGACATGCCCTCAGAAAACCCGTAACGTATCCCCAAGAGCATGCATACCCTTGATTGGGAACCTCTATCATACGAGAATTATATAAATACAGATATAAAAAATTAAATCTAAAAGAATCGTAATCATCATTTATTTTTACAAGTTTTGACCGACTTTTAAATTTGGCGCTTTCAAAAACCGCGCCAATCATTTCTACGACAGTTGGTTATTTACTTTGTTTGTTTTGTGTTTTCTTCCAGAAATTGGAACGCCTTATGTCCTTTTCTAAAATGGTTTGAACAATTCATAGCAGAGCAACATCTTACCATAAATTTCGTATTTAATTATAACGTGTATTTAATAGAAAATAACTGTCAAAATGCAGCACCGTTGCTCTCTGTTTACATAGAAGCGAATGGGCGCTGGGTACATATGGCAAACCCAAAGGCATATCAATGGCGGATGCTTCAGCTCGTAAATCTAGTAGCCCTAGTGTATACTAGCATTTTTCAAGAGTTAATATCATGTTTATAAAATAAACAAATGTTATTCTTTCTTTATATTAATCAAGGAGCAGATTTATCCAATAAATTTCTTTTTAAAAATAAAATTATAGTATATAAAAAAAGAATTAAAGTTTGTCCTCCATATTCGATTTTCAAAACAAGGTCATACTATAACAGCTGGTTATTAATCAAAATTTCATTTTCACATATGACAATAGTTTGAAAATATAAAGTTTCTCCATGGAAACAAGTAGCCATTTTATCCCAGCCAGAAAATAGAAGCATGTATTGTATTTTAAGAATAGAAGTTGAATATTAGGGGCGTACATCAATTGTATGTCATTAGAATGGATAATAATTTTCATGTTTATTTTATAGTTAAAATTTTTATTTTATTTATTTGCATAGAATTTTTGTGTTTTAAAAAGCCCCAGAAAGGACTATTGCATTGTGATTATATTATGGCTCATAATCTTATTTAAATTAAAATTTGTCATTAGCATGGACAGATATCAGTGTCATTAGCATTGTTTTTCTGTCCATGCTAAAGACTCCTATGTGCATAAATGTAACCAGTGCTTATTTTGTATCCTTTATAAAGTTTAATTTTATGTATAAATTTAGGTATTACGTTTATTATCCCTAAAATATGCATTAAATCTGTAGGAAAATCACTAAGACAGCTTCTTACATTGTTAGTGTCAGAATGTTGCTCATGTAACAAAGTTTGCTCTTTGGTAATGTTTTTATTCTCCTTATATGTATACAGGGTGTCCCAAAAGGTCGTTTACAAACTTAACATGCAGGTCTGTCATATCATGATAAACAATATTAAATAGGAAACTAAGGGTCCCAAACGTCCACCAAAGGAGATATGCGCCATTAAAGTTTAGGGTCCAAAAATTCAAATGATTATAAAAAACAGAAAAATTGGTTGATTCGTTTGTGGTTTTCACTAAAACTATTCTTTATGTCAGTATTTTCTTGAAAATAAATTATAAAGATAAATTTCAAAAAATGTCGATAGAGGGCGCTTTAGACTTTAGAGTAACGATAAACTAGTTTTTACCATTATTTTTTGCATCTTATTAATATTTTTTAGAAGCTTAGACATAAACTTAAATTTTGAGCTCAAAATCTAAATCGTTGGAAGTGGTTAAGTAGCGCAAAATGAATTGCGGGGGAAGGTTCAATTTTCAAATGATTATAAAAAACGGAAAAATTGGTCAATTGATTTGCGATTTTCACTAAAATTATTCTTTATGTCAGTATTATCTTGAAAATAATTTATAAAAATAAAATTCAAAAAATGCTGATAGAGGGTGCTTTAGACTTTGGAGAAACGTACAACTATTTTTTCCGTTATTTTTTGCATCTCATAAACTTTTTTTAGAAGCTTAGACATAAACTTAAATTTTGACATGAAAATCTGAATCGTTGGGAGTGGTAAAGTAGCGCAAACTGAACTGTGTTCAATGGGGGTGGGGAGGTTCAAATATCAAACGATTATAAAAAACGGAAAAATTGGTGGGTTTTCGCTAAAATTATTCTTTATGTCAATATTTCCCTGAAAATAAATTTTTAAGATAAATTTTAAAAAAATCCGGTAGAGGGCGCCTTAAACATTAGAATAATCAACAATTATTTTTAACCTTTTTTTTTTTTTAATCTAATTAAATGTTTGCAAAAGTTTGACTTAAATTTTGTGCTGAAAATCTAAATCGATAGGAGGGGTTAAGAAGCGCAAACTAAACTGTGTTCAGGAGTTGAAATGTTACCTTCCCCCCCCCCCTCGAACGCAGTTCAATTTTTGGCCGCTTAATTACTCACAACGATGCAGATTTTGATGGAATCCCATCAACAGATGGTTTTCTCATCGCCTCCTATACTCTTTTATTCATTATTTCATTCACTCATAATTTATTTTAATATTCATTTATTTATTATTTCATAACAACAATATCCAATAAATATTAACTTACCTTTCAATTCCTTTCCGGCCGTTATCAACTTTATAACATCCAATAATCTATTTAACTTCAATAGCCCTTCATAATTTGTACCACGGACTCCAGCTTTAATTTCAACCTATATCGACAATAACTTATTTCCGACTAATCATATTTTTCCGTAACGATATTTTCCCCGCCAGATGGCGACTTGGAATATCGTAACAATAATCGAATCTTTCATTCATTTTACCGAATCGATCTTTCGATTCGTACACATGTCGTCTTCTCATTGGCTCGTTTCGTGGGCGTGCTCGCAAACGATGTTTTCAATCCGGCTAGCTTAGTATAAATACACAATGTTAATTTCTGTTCTTCGCCGCTTTTATCTTCCTACTAATGGAAGCATTTCAAGTCACTGAATTGAGGCTGGTCCTTAATCTGGATGTATAATTTAATTATACTTGTTTTATTTAAGTTTACTTTTAATTGTTTTAACCTGCACAATGATGTCAACTATATGTTCAACTGTTAATGTGTTCATCTGTACTAATGTGATGGAGTTCGCCGTGTCAAGTCTTCTGTAATGCCGATTCAACTTCTTCAAGTAATGAAATAAATATATTAGTTTTATTTTTGACTTTTTATTTGCTGCTAATGAGATCGACACTTACATTGCTCATTTACACTTTTTAACTTTCACTACAGTGTTAGGTGCCAGCAAAAGCTCCAACTGTGCTATCTGCTTCTGTAATGAGATTTTTAGCATATATATAAACCTCCAAAGGTTATATTACGCACATTAAGGGGTTATGGGCGGTAAGCCTAACCCTGGAAGCCATTTTGAGCAGATCGATCTCGGCAGACAAGAGTGAAGTGTTACGTTTTGAAATATCCTGGATTACGTTTTATGATTTCTTCCTTATGAAAAACTGAAATTTTCTTGCCAGACCTTATGATTTAAAAGAACTTTATTCATATTTTTAAAGAACTTTGTTTATATTTTTCCAAGAACTTTATTTTTATTTCTGCCGGACTTTTGTTTACAGAACTGACCAGTTATATTTTGAAGAAGTTTTTATTTATCTTTTTGCTGAATTATTATGATTTACAGAATGAATTAATTACGTTTTATGCCTCAATTATGCTTTCACAATAGACTATTTCTGAGTTTTGTTGAACTTTATGACATTTTGAAATTTTTTTTGAGAAGTTTGACTTGGCTTTTAACAGATAACCGACGAAAAAGTCGGGGGGGGGCGGTAACACTTAAAATTTTTTTTGCTTGAATAATTTATCCTGAAATTTTTTTAAAATGGCCACTAATCCTATTGATAAGTTAAGTACAAGAAATTACGCCACATGGGCGTGTGACATGAAATATTTATTGATGGAAAAAGGCCTTTGGGATATTATACAGTTAAAGCAAGAAACCCCAGTTTTAAGTGCAAGTGTTACTGCCGATATGGTCAATCAATTTACCTCCCGTGCTAACAAAGCTCTTTCTTTAATCTACTTGAACATAGAGCCTGAATTTAAGAGATTAATAGAAGATTGTGAAGAGCCTGTTGAAGCATGGAGAAGATTGTATAGAAATTTTCATCCTGACTCACGCACCCATCACATGACCTTGTTCAATGAACTTATGGAAGAAAGGATACGATATGGAGAACCTATTAACTTATTTGCTACTCGTTTAAAGAAGATTTACTCTGAAATAAAGCTCATAGATGAAAATTTTTCAGAATGTTATCTAACCTACCAATTTTTACGATTTTTACCGAGCAGTTTCGACAATCTTGTCCAACAAGTTTTATCCAAACCTGAGGCATCATTTAAGTTTGACCTTGTTGTGGACTCACTGGTGACGGAAGAAACAAGGCAGAAGTTACGTGATCGAGACAGTGCCAAACAGGTCAGCGTCTCCACTACTGCTAAAGTGAATAGATTCTTTAAGAGCAAACCTCGCTTCAGGAAGTCTCAACAGAGAAAGTGCTGGAGATGTGGGAAGTTGGGACATATCCAGGTCAACTGCTACGCCAGATCACCTGATCGCCAGTATCGTCATCCTTCGCCTTGTTCCAGATCCAGACATCCTCGTTCTTCCAGTGGATCCAGTTCCCGAGGTCGACACTTTCAACGGTCTCCCGAGAGATGCCAGACTGACTCATCATGCCCATCCGACGACTCTGACTGTGGTTCCCGAGACTCATCACCTGCTTCCAGACGCTCCAGACCCAGATGCAAGACTGCCAGACAACCCTCTCCTCATTTCTCCAGTTGCAGAGGCGGTGGCTCTCGCACGAAACTGTCGGATAGTTCATGTAAGTCGAATCTTTTTGTCTCCCATTCTAGTATCAGTAATGTTGTAAATGATTCGGAATGGATATTCGACAGTGGTGTCAGTCACCACTTCTGTAACAATAGAAAATTATTTTCTAAATTTGAAGAGTTAAATGATGAAATGTCTGTTGCTGTTAAAAATGTTTTGTTCCCTATTAAGGGTAAAGGGGAGGTCAAACTACGTTTTGGTCAAAGAATTTTTACCTTGTGTAACGTAATGTACTCAGACCAATTACGTAGAAATTTGATCTCGGGTCCCCTGTTGGACCTTAATGGTTTAACTTTTAAAGGAAACAATGGTGAGGTAAAGATCTGTCGGGGGGGCGAGTACTTATTTAGTGCATTTTTAAAAGACCGAATTTACAGGTTATATCCTAGAATTCCAGTTTTTAATGGGTAAACCCATTAGGTTTGAAAGTTCTGTTGTTTTTAGGCGCAGTGTAGCTGTGCTGGGCACCGATGATTATGTCCTCTTTTCTCCCAAGGTTGCGGTCAATCGAGATGATGCTGTCGAAGTTGAACCTGAGGTCATCCCAGGTCCTTCCAGCAGTTCTCAAGATTGCCCACTTGGGGGGAGGGGGGGCATGGATTCGGGGTCCAGCAATGGCAGATATTTTTACCAAACCATTGTCTAAATATGAAATACTTAATTTTATAAAGATTCTATTTCTAAGTGATGATTCCGGTCAATAGTTTTTAAATCCATATTACATATAAATTTTTTTTTCATGTATTTTATATTTTAAATTTTCTATATAACGTACCTAATTTAAGCTGGTAATTTTTTTTGTGTAACATGTAAAGCTTTTTGTACCTGCACTATACTTTAAAAATTGTAAATTACGTTTAAAAAGATATGTGTAGACATCTGCTATTGTTACTGTTAACTAACCAGCATAATTATTTAGTATAGATAACCAGCTATCTTGATCATTTTATAAAGTTTTTTTAAATTGTTAAAATTTACTCAAATGTTAAAAATATTTTAAAGCGATTTCTTTTTAAACCAATAGTTTTTAATTTATAAAGAAATCTTATTTTTAAAGTGTTTGTACTTGTGTTTATACAATTTTTGTTTATATGTATATAATTTATTTCTGTTTGTTCATTCTAGGCATCTAGGGCCAACAGCCATTTTTTTGTGAATGAATGCATTCCAGGTACCGGAAGATTGTCAGGAGAATAAATGAGTCCTTAATTCATGTTAATGAATTTGAATGTTAGAATTTTTTGAAAGAGCCGTTGTGTTGTCCCTTAGGACTAGATGCCTGAAGTTCAAGATTATAATGAAAATTTAATTTTTTTTCTGCATAAATTTTCTTGTTGTTATTTGTAATAAAGATTTATTTAAACATTGTGATCAAGAAATCAACTAGAGCTGGTTGTAACATTTCCAAATTGGAAATTGTTACTTTTTCGAAATGGTACGTCATTAAATTTTTTTTTTCTTTCATACTTTAAATCTTTGAAAAGTTTCTATTTGCATCTTTTAGAGATTAACTTTCATGCTTGGCTTTTTAGTGATCTCTTATCTAGGATATGCCGGCCTCTGTCACTGGATTGAGATTTTTCATGTGCCAATTAATTTTTGGAAGGTTAATTAATTTTGCAAATACTTTAAACTTTTCTTATATAAATAAAATTTAACTATTCTTCAAGAATTTCATCGTTAACTTGCTTAAATTGTTAAATTATTCAAATCGTTAAATTTTTCAAATTGTTAAATCATTTAAATTGTTAAAGTATTCAAATTCTTCTTGTTAATATTGTTAAATTGTTTAAAAATTGTTATGTTTTTTTTTTCAAGTTCGAAGTGTTTAGGCTTCGGTTAAATTTTTCATGTTCGAAGCACTTTTAAAAGGCTTCGTTTGAATCTTTTCTGACTTCAATTGTTGAAGTCGAGTGTTTTTCAAATTTTTCAACTATTGTAGTTGTTTTACTTTTTCAGTTCAGAAATGAACTAGATGGAATTTCAATTCCTTAAGTTTTTTTTGGGGTGAATCCTGACTTGTTCCGGTTCATGAGGTACTCCAAGTTGACATGGTATGGAGGTACTACTAACTAACAAACAAAAAAAAAAAATTTTTTTTTTCCATTTTGTCTTTTGATTTTGTGAATGTAATTGTGATATCTATGGATTTTTCAATCCTTTGCTCTTTGAGTTTATTTGAAACTCTTTATCTATAGAGGCAATGAGAGGGGGGGCATTGATGGAATCCCATCAACAGATGGTTTTCTCATCGCCTCCTATACTCTTTTATTCATTATTTCATTCACTCATAATTTATTTTAATATTCATTTATTTATTATTTCATAACAACAATATCCAATAAATATTAACTTACCTTTCAATTCCTTTCCGGCCGTTATCAACTTTATAACATCCAATAATCTATTTAACTTCAATAGCCCTTCATAATTTGTTCCACGGACTCCATCTTTAATTTCAACCTATATCGACAATAACTTATTTCCGACTAATCATATTTTTCCGTAACGATATTTTCCCCGCCAGATGGCGACTTGGAATATCATAACAATAATCGAATCTTTCATTCATTTTACCGAATCGATCTTTCGATTCGTACACATGTCGTCTTCTCATTGGCTCGTTTCGTGGGCGTGCTCGCAAACGATGTTTTCAATCCGGCTAGCTTAGTATAAATACACAATGTTAATTTCTGTTCTTCGCCGCTTTTATCTTCCTACTAATGGAAGCATTTCAAGTCACTGAATTGAGGCTGGTCCTTAATCTGGATGTATAATTTAATTATACTTGTTTTATTTAAGTTTACTTTTAATTGTTTTAACCTGCACAATGATGTCAACTATATGTTCAACTGTTAATGTGTTCATCTGTACTAATGTGATGGAGTTCGCCGTGTCAAGTCTTCTGTAATGCCGATTCAACTTCTTCAAGTAATGAAATAAATATATTAGTTTTATTTTTGACTTTTTATTTGCTGCTAATGAGATCGACACTTACATTGCTCATTTACACTTTTTAACTTCCACTACAGTGTTAGGTGCCAGCAAAAGCTCCAACTGTGCTATCTGCTTCTGTAATGAGATTTTTAGCGTATATATAAACCTCCAAAGGTTATATTACGCGCATTAGATTTTGAGCAAAAAATTTAAGTTTGAACTTTTACAAGCATTTTAATAGACACAAAAAATAACGGTTAAAAATAGTTGTAAGTTACTATAAAGTTCTGACGCCCTCTGACGGAATTTTTTGAAAGATATCTGTAATATTTATTTTCAAGAAAATATTGATATAAAGAATAGTTTTAGCGAAAACCGACCAATTTTCCCATTTTTTATAATCATTTGAAATTTGAACCTCCCCACCCCCATTGAACACAGTTCAGTTTGCGCTACTTAACCACTCCCAACGATTCAGATTTTTATCTCAAAATTTAAGTTTATGTCTAAGCTTCTAAAAAAAATTTGTGAGATGCAAGAAATAACAGAAAAAAATAGTTGTATGTTACCCCAAAGTCTAAAGCGCCCTCTATCGGCATTTTTTGAATTTTATCTTCATTTTATTTTGAATATTTCTACTAAGTAGAAATATTATCTCTCGAACAAGATGCAAATGTAGTCCTTCCATTTCATATTTTCCTGAAGACGCCCGCAGAAGATGGCGCGAAACGTTGAAAGTTTTATTTTATTTTAATATGTACTAATGTATATTAAAATTCCTGTTTTGTGCACCACTGAGCAATGTGTTATTATTAGTTAAATTTTATGGTGCAACTGTCCTATATATATTTACAAGATCCTGTAGCTTATTATTGATGATTATAATTGGTTAATATTGGTCTGGAGGCCATCTTTTTGTATTTGACATTAAATTCTAACGTACCCAAATTCGTTGTTAGAATCCAAAATTGTTACTTATTCAGACATTTAGATAGTAGACACTTCCGTATTTAAATGCTGGTGTTGAAATTTAAAATTTTTGTCCAGTTATAGGTAATCTATATGGTATTGTTGGATGGTAACGGGTTAAATATTGGTTAGAAATTTGCATAAAATATGGAAAGATGGCCGTAAATCGGTATGATATAAAATACTATTGGTTAATATAATTGTACAAAACTGTTTTGGTTGGTACAACTGGTTCGGTAGATTACCCTCTTTAAATAAAAATTTTATGGTAAAATCGTATTTCATCATACAGTGGCGTCAAAGTTGTTATCTATGTTGATTCTCTACTCACACACGAAGCGAATATCGTTTATCATTGTTCTCTTTTTATATAAAAATCACACTCAACTCAATTTTTTTTCAAAAGTTTGTTTACATTAGGAATGAAACTTTAAATGCTAATAATTTTAAATGACTATACTGTAGAAGATATCGCTTCCTTCAAAAATTAATTTTATTTTAAAGATCTTTCTAAAAATGAACTTTTACAATGTTTTATTCGAAAAAATAATTTTGAAGAAAATATCTGATTGGCAAATGAAACTTGAAGTGGCAGTTTCTAAAATGATTTGTTCTACTATAATGTAGCTAGTACATGATTGGCGGGTTAATCACACTTTACCATTATTTCTTAATTAATTAGCAGTTTTTTGCTTATTAAGGATAGAAATTTTATTTTTTAAAACTGAATTTTACAAAAGCATGTAGCTTGAATAATTACCTCTCCGAAAATGCATTCTATACTTTTTTCTGTCCCTTATTTAAGTCTGTACCTTGATTGAAAAAAAAAAAAAATGTTTGATGAAGAAAAAAGTGATCATTTTCAGTATCTCAACGTTTAAAAAAAATCCTGTATCTTTCTTTATAATTATTTTACAAAGATAATTTTGATCTCAAATTAAAGCTTTTCTTCATTAAATTCTTCTAGTTTTAGTTTTATTTCTCTGTGACAGTTGATTTCTTAAAAATCTTTAATTTTAAAATGCCACATTTGGTCGATTTAACATGGAGAAGTTGTCTCGAGTAAGCAGTTAAGCGGTCGTTATGTTTTTGGCGTTTGTTCGTTTGGCGGGCATCTTATTTTTTTTTTTCTAGCTTGGCTTGGCAGAATGACTGTCCTGCTTGATATGTAAAATACTGGTAGCAAGATTTCCAACATCATTATTTATTTAATATGCATGTTTTTTTTTTTTTTTCACTTTGTAACTGAAAAAATTCATTTTTAACACATAAATTTCTGTGAACATCATTAGTAATTTTTATTCTGATTCTGTGCAAATGATTTGAGTAAGCCACTATTATAAACATAAATGTTGCGTTAATGTTTCAAAGTCCTGCAAACATTCATGAATTAAAGTAAATCACGGGATTAAGTGACATCATTAGTATTTCTAATTCCGATTCCGTGCAAATGATTTGAGTACGTTGTCTGCTCATGGGTGCAAGACCTTCAGTCTTGAAAGATTTTTGACTAATACCATAATTTAGGGAGGAAACACCGCACCCTCTATTATAGACAGCATTTTGAAAAAAATCGGCATAATTGCTGCACTCAAAAGGAATTATTTTGCCTTATTAAGGAGGCAATAACATACCGAAAATATCGCATAAATACGGCAAAAAAATAAATTATAAGACTAATTGAATTATTGAAATAACTAATTGTCAAAAAATATGTAGGAATAAAATATTTATATTTCAGAACCGATTTTCTGGAATTTTTTCCTGAAATTTTTTTGATATGATGTTTACTATACATACTGTAAAATCTCGAAAACACCACTCCCATTTTGAACAATTTTAATTTTTTGAAATGTATATCAAGTTGTTTGTAAGCCTGCCACCATAAATAATTTTCCTTTAACAATAATAAAAAAGAAAAAAATCCAAGCACAATTCCTTTCTGCGTAACTAGCATATCTATGGAGAGCAAATGATCTTAAGGCCCAAACACATTTGACCACTTCTTGAAGTTCGGTGTTGGCTCGTTTGTTGTGGCGATGCAGTGTTTTTTATCTTAACGAGTTTTGCAAGAAACAGACAGTTGTCCGGCAAAAGAAAAATCTTTCCGGCAAGTAGGGTGGATTGTTTATCTCCAGATTATTTTGTTTGCTCCCTTCCGTAATATTATGAAGATACTGCAAATGGATCCTATACAAAACACTTCCCCACTTTTTTCCAAAAATTCAGTTGAAAGAAAGAGTATTGTAATCTGAACGCAGCTTTATTCTGATAATGTTGACTTTCGAGAAACCTCAGACCACTTGTTTTACTTTGTAGTGAACCTTTTTGTAGGGTGCTGTAACTTTTGAATAACTTATTATGTTTTAATAAAAATTTATTACACAGTCTAATTTACTATTATTTCAACTTGCTGAAAATTTGAACGAAATCGGTAAATTATCAGAGAAGATATCGATTTTTTTTTTTTTTTAATAATGAGAAAGAAAACACATGTTGCTTATCGTTTCTTTCTGTTTTCTTTTTCGTTTGTTTGCAGCTCATTAATTTCTTTTTCCGCACTCAAACATTGCGTTTTTGACGACACATTCACGGGGTTCTTTTTAAATATAAAAAGAACAGAATTTAAAAAATTTCTCTCTTCCTTTATTGGAAAATTTTTTAAACTTTTTTGGAACTTTTTTTCCCAAATGTTTATGGAATATGCCTTAAAGTGTACCAATAAATATGTGTTATCGGTTGTCATAAGAACAAAAATTACAAAATCTCGCACTTATTGATGGATAAATAATAAAAAGATTTTAAAAATATGCAAATCATCATAAGAATAAGTACTGAAAAATCTTGGACTAACAGGGGATCGAAAATATTTGATGGAAAATACTGTAGTTTTTATAACTGAACTAAAATGTATCAACAAAAGAGCTATTTCAATTGTGAAATTCAGAAAAACTGGCTTTCCAATACTTTGTTTCTACAATGAAGTGCAATAAAAGCAAGCATCTATTGTCCCTTCCTGCTTACTCCAGTCACTGTATTTCTTGGAAAAGGGTGACTCACTCATGATGTATTTATTGCATTTATTAATTTACAATCGAAAATATCGCGAACACAGGGGGAAAAAAAGAAGAAAAAGTATTTTTTTTTTCTTTTGAAACACTGAATAATTTGCTCAAAATTTTCGTAAACGTCACCCTGGTGTAAACACCGCATATATGAAAATTTCAACTTTTAAAATCGTAAATGCGGCAGCGTTTATTCCTTAAATTACAGTAGTAAATTTTGCTTTATATGTAAAAATAACAATAATTTTACTCTAAAAACCTTTTAACCTGTTTCACTTATTATAAGAGATAATTTTAAACCATAATGCAAGACCTAGAAATCATCTATCCCATTTCCATCAAGTGATTTCTAATACTCAGAAAAGTTTTCAGTCATGGCTTGGATGGGCTTCTTGCACCCATGCGTTTGCTTCTTTCAACATTTATGCTATTGTAAACATAAATGTTATGTTAATATTTCAAAGTCCTGCAAACATTGATGAATTAAAACAAATCACGGGTGTCTCCATTTCTGTTTCATCTTACAAATAAAGTTTTAACAGTCCAACAGTATTAGAAATTTGTCACCTGAGAATAAGAGGTCCTTTCTTTTGGTATAATTACTTTTTGGCATAGGAAGTTTCTATTTGTATCCATGAAGGCATTCCTGTATATAGATGGCTTATTTTCCTGTCTTTATATCTAATTTACCTCTGCTTGTAATCGAGAATAATTTAGTTTTATCAGAAATTGCTGAAAGCAGCCAGAATAATATGCCAAAATTCATTGGAGATAATAGTCTTATACATAAGGTAATGAAAAGAGGTAGTCTTATATACAAGGTTTGTACTGTTTTTACACACACACACACACACAAAAAGAAGATAATCATTGAATTTTGAAAGTCTTTAATAATCATTTATGAGCCTTGGTTGGATTGAGATATAAAAGTGGACAATAATCATTTCTTTGTGATTGACAAATAAAGCTCAACAATAAGGACTTTGTAATTGTTTCACACCCATTTTTTCTTGGAATAGATTTTCCTTTAATTCAGAGGCATTCCTTTCAACATTTTAATCCCCATTTTAAAAAAAAGTTCCAACTTGAGAATGCTTCTAGATATCTCTCCTGAAAGTCCTACAATACAAAGAAGTACTATATTTTAGCAGTCTAAGAAGTTGTTTACTTTTGTATATAAGGCTTGAATAAATTTTCGAAAGATTTTTTCTGTTTAAGTATCATTGAATTGATGCAAATAGATTGCAAAATAGTTTAAACGTCTTTGGTTTTACATAATTATATTGTTTAAAATGTTGAATTAAAGTCTGATTAGAAAAGTAAAAAAATATATGAATAAATAAAAAAAAAACTTCTAATTTAATAAAAATTCATTAATATTTTTATATTTTTATCCTTGATTACAAATTATTATTTTATATACTAACAGAAATAATAAATTTGACTTACACTTGAAAATTCTATATTTTTCAAAATTTTCCTTAATTTTGCCCGAGGGGGGGGGGGGGGTGTCTATTTATACATGAATATATACGATAGCATTAATATGTGTTAAAATTAAAAGCAGTAAATGAGAGAAATTACATCACATTTGAAATGGCTAAATAATAATATTGCCAAACCGTTTAAATTTTAAAATATTTTTACATGAGATTCATTTTGTATTTTTGGTGCTCCTTTTAACAAATGTTGCCAATTCTAAGACGGTACAAATAATTATTCCTTTCTTACAACAAAAATATTTTCACATGAACATTAAAGAGAGAAATAAAATTTTGGTGAAAATACTAAGATTTAAACAATATATTTAAAATGTGTTATTTAAGACAATTTTCTTAAAAAATTCAAAAGCCAATATCTTATAAGCTGATTTTCAAATGTTTTTTAATGATCTTATTTAATCAATCGCAAAAACAGACATTAAATGTCTCAACAGCAGCCAATTATATCTTAAAATTCCTCAATATAGTAGGAATAAATCAGGGTTGCCACACCACCTGGAGAACCGGGAAAACACAGGGAATTTTAAAATCCCCTCCCAAAACAGGGAAAATCCAGGGAATTTTGAAAAAAATCCTGAAAAATCTGGAAAACACGGGTAATTTTTTTTCCTACTATAATCTAAACATATATTTTTTTTTCAGCTTTCTTTTTGAAAGCTGAATGTTATCTTATGATATTTTTTAAGATAAAAAATAAGCCAGTGTTGTGTATCAAAGTTATCCTATATTTTATGTGTCCTATAAATATTAATTTGAATGCATCAAGTAAATAGCTTTTCCTCTTTTCTTTTCTTTTTTATTTCTGCAATTTTTGTGATATTATGTTTAAGATAATTTATTTTTAAGTAAGATTTTTTCAAATTTTATATCCTTTAAATTATGAGATGCAAAGATTTTAGATATTTTAGCATTCATTTACAAAAATTTTAAAGTATTTTTTAGCAGAGTGTTTGAGTATTGCTTTACTGTTTTATTATTATTATTTTAAAATGTGGGATTTAATAATAAGTGTAACAACTTTAAATGGTTTTTCCATTTGCTCATATCATATAATGCATTATATTTGTTCAAATAATTGGGTAATGGTAAATTATAAGATGTCTAATTAGCATACATACACACATATATTTTTGCACACTAAGCATAGAATAAACGCTCTGCAGTACAGGGAAAACACAGGGAATTTTATTTTAAGATTAGAGTGGCAACCCTGTAAATGGAAATTATTTATAGGGAGATCATCATTGATTGTTTAAGTATCATTAAATCATCCGTAATTTTTTTAAGTAAATCAAATTAACATGTTTTTAGTCTCTCTGCGGTGTTTGAATGGGATTTAGTAAGCATAGCTTGTATGATGCAAAGCTCTCTATCGGAAAAAAGCACTAAAATCATAAAAATATCTTTTTTTTTTTTTTTTTTTTAATGGCTTGATTTATTGGTTTTGATCACTTCCCAGGGGGGTTTGTTATGCTATGTTTTTTTCGATGAACATTATTGCTTATCCTAGCTTCTATTGTGTAAAAAATTATGTTTGGGGTTAATAATTAACAATTATATTAATCTAATTTTAAATTTTAATATTCAACAGGAGTCGCTATTATGCTGTGCTCTTTATAATTCATTACTTACTGTTATTCTTTACCTTTATGGAGAATTTTCATTAATGTTTTGTTTGTTTATATAACAGGGAATTAGGAATCGCCAGAATTTATCTATGTTACCTGAAGATGGTCTCTATTCTGTTGTTTCACCTATTGAAAATATTGAAATTTATGGTCATCTTGTTCAAGAAGCTCTTCAGCAGGTTAATTTATATTGTTATAAATCATCTTCAATTTAATTAATGTACAGTCAGTCAAAAAAAAAAAAGCCTTAAAAGAAACTGTTTCATTAGTTTTATAATAAACCTACAAATTTATTTATTATAAAAAATGCATCTAATATTGATTACTTTAACTCTCAAACAAATATTATTTTAACCTAAAGCTATAAAATACTATTTCTATAAAACTCAGTTACCCTAATTATTGAAAAAATAAATGTTAATCATATGTATGGGAATGTGGTTTTGGGAGATATTTGCTGACTTATAATTTCTATCCAAGGTACTGTGGAAACATTCTTAAATAATAAGAGAATGATATCAGCTCTGATGCAGAAAAGATCTCCCAATCGAGAGATATAAATTGACAGTCAAAAGTGTCAGCTCATGTTCGAGAATGGCCCCAAATCTCCTTTAATTTTAAACTGTAAATATATAACTATGTCATATAACCTAGAGCTATTAAACAGTTATTTGCTATAATTCTTTGATCTCTTTATTTACATGGAGGCTCTGTCCTTGAATTTGCTACAACATACCCCTAGATAATTATTTTTTTAAACAAAACACCTGAGAACTATTTTTTCTTCCAATGAATTGCTCAACATACTTTTTTCTTCTTTGTCTGGATCCAGGAAAGGATGATTAACAAACATCTGTTTCACTGGTGTTAATCCTCTCAGAAATAGCATGGATTTGTTAGTTGCTTTATATGTTTATTTTTCAAAGAAAGTATGAAATATTATCAGCTCTAAGTTTTCCCCTGATTGAGTTGAAAAGAAAAAGTATCAAAAGCTTCAAATCGTAGATTTGTAAAGCATATTCATTATTATTTTTAAAATTTATTATTCAAAGAATACAAAGATTCTCTTAATTAAATAAATAATATTTCTTTATCTTACATTAAAAAATTAACTAAATTTAATCTTTATCATAATTATATATTATCTAATAATACTATATATTACAACAAATAGTCAGTTTGCCGTAAGGTGAAGAATCATATCATTTATTTGCACAGAGTTGTACTTATATTATTATGAGTGTAATACTTCTATTGTTGAGTGTAAAATGTAAAGATATATTGATGATGTTATTGTCTTCTACTTTAAAAGTAAATCAAATTAGTTATTACTAATAAATACCATAAAAATTTTAATTATATAAATAATGATAGGATAAATAATGAAATTAATTTCTTCGATTTTAATATACTTTGTGATAAAAAAAAAAAAAAAAGAATCCTCTTTGATATTTATAATAAACCTAATGATTTTGCATTCAAGGCAAATTTGTTTACTCATTCATGTCTACATAAATCTGTATATATCAACATTTTACTTAACTTCATGCACAGAATGTATGTTCAAATAATTTTAAATTGTAAAATTTTAAATTTGTTCTGGATCTTGCAATAAAATATGGTTATCCATCTCTTTTGGTTAAATCAGTTTTATACTTACAAAGTTACTTTCTGTATTTTGATTTTAGAACAATAGATATTAAGATATTTCCTTCTTCTAGCAATTAGTTTTAAAAATTTTGTGCTTATCTTGTAAAAATATCAGTATGCATTGCTTCAAAAAAAAAAAAAAAAAAAAAAAACATTTTTTTTTAAAACAAATGTTTATTTAAAATAGTTTGTTGCATTTTAAATTAAATTAGTATACATTTGAATTTTAATTTGTCAGGATTCTTATAATATAATGATTTAATTTTTTGGATCATGCAATGTTATAAATGTATAATAGATCACAGCAACAAAATAAAATAATTTATTAGTTTGTTCTATGAACTAGTAACTTAACAGATAGTATTACAATAGATAGCACCACCTAGTAATTTTTTTATCAATGTAAATTTGTAGGGTTACGTAAACTTGAAAAATCTACATATATTATTTAGATTTAATAAATTTTTAAAATGATATATATATATTAAATATTAAAATAAATTTGGATTATTATTGGTGTTTTGCATGATTTTATTATTCGGGAAAAAATTACTTTTGTGTTGAATTAATGCAATAATCTTTGGGTTATATTTTGTTAACTGTGGCAGTAGATGTATATCTTAACTGTTAAATTAATTTTAACCATTAGTGTAAGCTAAGTTATTTAAACATGTGCAAATGTAAAGTAATTTTAAAATTTAATGTTGAAGGATAATCTGTTATTTATTATTTTTTATTAATTTAGATGTTTTTCTCTTATTAATAAATTTTATAGGTTTTATTAATTAATTAGCTACGAGTGTTTTTCAAAGCTTTTTTGTGGTTTTCTAACATACATAGTCGATAGATCAGATAAAATGCATATTTTTAGATTTGTGCTACGTATTTTCAATAGAAATTGTTTTTTTTTTTTTTTTTGTTTTTTTTTTGCGTATACATGAATGTCTGTACATGATGAAATCATTTCATTGTATTTATATTCTTTTTTTTTGTATGTGATTTTTCTGCTATATAGGTAGTTCATTTAAAAACTTTATAATTATTTCAATTTATATGGTCAGTATCATGTGTTTCAGTGGTTTTATTCAAAAAGTTTATGCATATATATAGTACAATATATATTTTTGTTTTGAGACTTAAAACACACACTTTTATTTTATAGTATAAAATGATCTCATTTGCATCTGCTGAAGAATTTTACATTTATGATCCAGTTTTAAAACAACATCTACAGAAAAATATGCATATGACATCACTATCGCAGAATAATGCACAAACTTAGCAAAAAAAAAAAAAAAAAAAAAAAAAAAAATTGTAGTCTTTCAAAAAATTTGGCAAAAAAAAAAAGAAAAAAGAAAAAGAAAACCAAATATATATATATATATGTATATATATATATAATGATTTATATGCTTTTATTTGTTTGTAACATGAATGTGTATACCTAAAATTAAATGTAGTTAATAATGTCTCCATGTTTTATCAAAAATCATTCATTTATATTTCTTTTCAAAGTAGCACATATTTTAAATTTTTAATTACATTTTTGAAAAATGGCAACAAAAATGCAGTAATCTACTATTGTTCAACTTAAGGCCACCTTGTCATAATATCAAGGCCTCGCATTCTGGAGAAAATCTATTGTTGAAATTGTCCGTATAATTGCCAACTTATTATATGACATTGTCTCATAAGTAACGCCACCTGGTGCATACTACTGCTAATAATCCATGCACAAATTCATAGGAAACAAGTAAGAAAAATCCTGCATTAAGCATAGATTATGAAGCACTTTCCAACACTTCATGAAATCTTTAACAAAACTTTATTATTTAGAGAAATAATAGTGTATAGCCAAATGTACCCAAATATGTATTCCAGTACTTTTGAACAGCCCTGTATTTCATATGTCAGTTGATATAATGGGAAAATTTAGTTTAGCAAGAAAATACCCAGTAGCTTGAAATTTCTTTTTCAGCAATTCATACTATTAGATGTAAACATACTTGAATACTCTTGTTCAGCCCTGTGGTTTACATTGTACCTTTATAATACATCAGCATTAGGCTAAAATTTTTTGTAAACTAAAACTTTTTTAAAATAACTGAAATCACATTCTCATAAATCATCATTCATAAGCGTCCATGTACCGAATTCTTTGTGTGTTCCTGTATATCCTTTTAACTATATTCTGCAAACATTTCTCAGTAAATTGAGTGAAGCTCAGCGTAAAAATGCATTGCTTATTTAAGAACCACGTTTAAATAATTTACGCTCATATTCAGTAGCGTTGGTGAACTCTTTTGGGTAGCCCTGTATATCAACTATAACATTTATACACACCATATAATGTGCATATATTTAGCAAAATATAAACGTGCATATCATAATTAAAATGCATTTCATCCCTCCATCAGCCATCATCGGACACATATACGGTACTTCGGAAAGAATACACTATTTGAAATCTTTTGTATGGCCCTGTAAATGCTATGTACTTCATATTATACAAGACAGTAGCGTATAATTTATATTAAGCTTTAGTGACATATATCAATTTTATTATACATGAAAAAGCTTAATGTATTTAAAATATGTCACACACAATTCCCCCTTTTACCATTATCTAATGGAATTCTTTTGTGTGGCCCTGTAAATGAATAATAGCTACATTTTCACCTTATATTTTATAGAATGCATATTTTAATATGTTTGACAGGGTATAACATCTTTAAAATTCCTTTGAAACGATTTTTCTCCATAGGCCGTAATGTAATGTGAAACTTTTGATTTGCCCTGTAGATAAACTAATCATGGTAGAAACTTCATTTTCGATAGGACTTGTGCTAGGGTAAACGTCAATAGCGTCTTAAAATTTCATGGCAATCCGAGTATATTAACGATTTTTCCCCATGGACCATTATGTAATGGAAAACTTTTGATTCGCCCTGTAGATAAACTAATCATGGTAGAAACTTCATTTTCAATAGGGTTCGTGCTAGGGTAAACGTCAATAACGTTCTAAAATTTCATGGCAATCCGAGTATATTAACGATTTTTCCCCATAAGCTGTAATGTAATGGGAAACTTTTGATTCTCTCTGTAGATAAACTAATCATGGTAAAAAGTTTATTTTCAATAGGGTTCGTGCTGGGGTAAACAGCAATAACATATAAAAATTTCATTGCAATCCGAGTATATTTACGGGAGTTACAGCACAGACAGACGGCCATCCGGACATACGGCCAGATGGCCAGACAAACCGAATGCATAAGCACTTTTCAACTTTGTTGGAAAGTGCTAAAAATGGAAACTATTTCAGTTTCTCACATTAGATGGCGCTACCAATGGGAAAATCATGTGGTTTCTGACCACATGTACTGCGGTCAAAGGAAACTTGGCAAATGACAAGCCTGTTATTATGATAAAATAGCCTTGGTTCAACTGTTTTTCCTGTATTTTCTACAGAAACAGAGTACTTATGTTGCCAACATTAGAAAAATGCATTAAAAACTAAAAAAAATTAATATTTCAAAAATAAATTGAGATGTAGTTTTTAAACAATTTGTGTTTAAATGTATCTCCTGCCATACACAAAGATATAAAAATTAAAAATGCATGATACTTAAAGCTTAAAAAAATTGCAGTACAGATTATCAGTATTTAATCATACAAGGGTACTTTTGCTTTGTTTTTACAACTGGTTATGTAATGGAACACATTTTTTAAGGACAACTTTTTAATAATAGCACAAAAGAAATATATCAGGGGCTAAAAAGATATGCTGACTGATAAACATCCCAGAAGTTACCAAAAATTACTTTGATTCTAATGTAAACTGGTCACTTAAAATTATAATTATTTTAATTATAAGTTATACATAAATAAGCATTTTATTGTATAGCTATCAAAGAATGCTTCTACTAAACTTAGGGGCGATATTTTTAATAATTTTTATAATAATTGGAAAATGTAGTATTCTGATTTTATTGTTTCTTTATCTTACAAGACAAGAAATTTAAGTTTCATCATATGGTAAAATATCAAACCAAAAGTTTTAGGTTTCATTCAATTATGCTGATCAAAGTATTGTACAAGATAAAGTGTTGCTATCATTTATATTTTTATAATATTTTTTAATTTCTTTTTTCTTTTTCGAAAACCATTTTTTCTTTTATACTATAAGAAAGAAATATAAATGGATAAAAGTATTCCAGATAGTGATTTGATAAATGTTTAAATATATTTATAGAAAATGTATTTTAAAATATTTCTTTACGATTTAACTATGAGTAAGATGTGTATACTTGATGCTGTGTGTGAGATTTTTATTTACAAAAGGAAATAAATGAATAAAAATGAAAGAAGACACAGATATTGTGATTAGCTTTGGAAAATTTACATGCTTAAAATACAGTTTGAGGTAGCTTTACCAAAATTAATGCTTACCCAATTTCCAGGGTATCAAAGCAACTAATGTTATATTTTATTATTAATCGATATTACAGTAAATAATAGTTACACTGAATGTAATTATAGCAAAAAATATTAGTATTGATCCTTGCACTATTGTACATTCTTTATTTATTTATTTTTAAAATTATTTTTCAGAATAAAACTTCATGGGTAAATTTTAATATGGCAGCTTATTATTGGAGGACTCAGGGCAATGCAACAAATGCCATTGAATGTTTAAGACGAGCTCTTCATTACTCACCAAGGTTTGGATCATTCTATCTTTTGCTTTAAACTTATTATTATTTTCAAAAGACTAAATACATTATTGCATTTTATTAAATTTTTTGATTAACTGATGTAGCGTAGCAACCAAATATGTTGCATTTGTACTGTTTGAGATCTTTTGATATATTTTTAAAGGAAATATAAATCTAATTTAATTGTACATTTATAAAATATTTATATTAAATTTATTAAATTTTTTCTGATCTGTATAAAAATTTTATAATGAAAATGAACTAAAGTGAAGTGTAAATGAACTAAAAATTGTGAAAATTACATCTTGCAAATTATGTTATTTTGATGCAATTATCATTGAAAGCCTTTATAAAAAATCAGGTAACATACAGAAAATTAAATTTCAATGGTCGAAAAGATTTTGGATAAAACATTTGGAGGTCATTATGGCCAAATTAGTATTAGTTTACTTGTCTAACTCATCTAGACAATTTCATCCAGGCACGTATTGTCCAGTTCTGTGATGTGGATTTCTATGGTTAGACATAAACTTTTAAGCTGAGCATATGTTATGTGTATATGTTTAGATTCCATGCTCAAAACTCCATGTTCGATCATAGTCCATTCATTAACATTTTAAACAATTCTGAAGATATTATTTTAATTGAATCAATAAAAACTAAAATAATAATAATAATAATAATAATCAGGGTTCGTACAGACTCCTTGGCCTCCTTAGAAACTACTTAGAAATGAAAACGTTCCCAAGTAGTATTTAGAACTACTTAGATAAACAAAATACTCCTTAGAAACTCCTTAAATTTTATTGCGGTTTTGCATGAAAGTAATATTGCTCCTAGAAAAGAAAAAAAAAAAAATCATGATTGTAAAACGCTACCTTTATGCACGTCAATTAATGTAAAACCTTTATGCACGTCATTCATCAGAAGCATAGCAGTGATTGGTTGGGATCATACTAATAGCCACCAAAGTCATTTACTTTTCACGGCCATAAGGGAAAGAAAAGTGAAAAAATTAATCCAGACACACCTCTAAGTTTCGAATTCAGGGGTGATTCTCGTCCGAAATTTCCGAAAATTTAAGGCATCCTCTTCTGAAAATTTGAAATTGGGTTATTAGTTCCGTATAGTTGCCAACTTGTACGGTTTTGCGCGTGGAAAAAACAATTGCGTAGAAATGCAAATTTCGTGATAGGATCGCCGAAATAGCATATATTTTGTCAATATTTCGTGGAAAAACAACGATTTCGTCAATGTTTTTGTAAACGAACTTTGTCAAAAGATCGATGAAAAACACGAATTTCCTGTGCGGATCGCAGAAAAAACGGCAATTTCACCAAATATCGCAGATAAAAGGCTGATTTCTTCTGAAGACAACGGGAAAACGCCGATTTTGTCTAAAGGTTGAGGATATAACGCCGATTTCATTAAAAGATCGCGGGAAAAACGTTGTTTTTGATAAAAGGTCGCTTAAAAATATTTTGTCAAAAGAATATTTGAAAAAATACGCCGATTTCATCAAAAGATCACGGAAAAAAAGGCGATTTCGTCAAAAGATCGTGGGAATAGAACGCCGTTTTCGAGAAAAAAATCGCGCAAAAAGGAAATTTTGATTAAAAATCGTCGAAAAAACGCCGATTTTACTTAAAAAAACATGGGAAAACGCCGATTTCGTCAAAAGATCGCGGAAAAGCCGCCGATTTTGGCAAAAGATCGCAATAAATCGCCGATTTTGCTAAAATATTGCTGATTTCGTCTGAAGATTGAGGGAAAACGCCGATATTGTCTGAAGATCGTTGGCGGAGGGGAAAACTCACCCCCTCCCCCTCCCCCACCCGCCGATTTCCGAAAATGCGATGCGAAATTCCGAAAAAAAAATTTCATCCAGAATCACCCCTGTTCTAATTTCAAAAAGTGATTACACTGTTTAATTCCTTTACAGCTAGATATACAACTTTGATTTCTTCTTCATAATACGATTCATCATCCTCAATTTTGCTGATAACGGTGGATTCAGGGGTGATTCTCATCCGAAAATTCAGAAAATTTAAGGCATCCTCTTCCGAAAATTTGAAATTGGGTTATCAGTTCCGCATAGTTGCCAACTTGTACGGTTTTGCATGCGGAAAAAACAATCGCGGAGAAATGCAAATTTCGTGAAAGGATCGCCGAAAAAGCACACATTTTGTCAATATTTCGTGAAAAAACGACGATTTAATCAATGTTTTTGTCAACGAACTTTGTCAAAAGATTGCTGAAAAACTAATTTCCTGTGTGAATCGCAGTTAAGAGTGTATTCGAAAAAACGGTTTTCCATCTTCAACAGCTCAAAATTTTCCGATACAATTTCTGACACATTTTTAAAAGTAGAAGCATGAAACTTGCTGAAGGGATTCTTGAAAGGACGTACAAGGTGCTGTGAGATGTCTTTTTACGCTAATTTCATTAGAATTTGATTTATAAACAATAACCTTCTCAGTATGATCCTTTTTTTTCGTTTGCAGACCTCCCGCTTCAGAAAATTTGGTTCAAAATGCTGTTTTTGATTGCTTTTTTTTGCAATATTTTCTGCATTTATCAGAGAATCGATGATTACGGCACCTTGTGTACTTTCTAAATAAGAGAATTTGAAAGTTTGGTGCATTTGAGAGTAAAAATGAATTTAAAAATAAATTGGAAAATAAGCAGTTTGAATCTAAATACACCCTTAAAACGGCAATTTCACCAAATATCACAGTTAAAAGGCTAATTTCATCTGAAGACTGCAGGAAAACGTCGAATTCGTATAAAAAATGTATATAATACCAATTTCATTAAGAGATTGCGAGAAAAAACGCCGTTTTCAATAAAAGATCGCTTACAAATATTTTGTCAAAATACCATTGAAAAAAAAAATCAGATTTCATCAAAAGATCACGGAAAAACGCCGATTCCGTCAAAAGATTGTGGGGATAAAACACCATTTTCGAGAAAAAATCGTGTAAAAATTCATATTTTGTCAAAAAAATGTCGTTTTTATAAAAAAGAAACACGGAAAAATACCGATTTCATCAAAGGTTCGCAGAAAGACAACCGATTTCGACAAAATATTGCAATAAATCGCAGATTTTCCTAAAATATCGTAGGTAAATCGCTGATTTTGTCTGAAGATCGCGGGAAAGTGCCAATTTCGTTTGAAGATCACAGATAGCCCCCCCCCCCCTCCCATTCGCAAGGGGTAACTCGCGGAATCCCTGTGGAATTAGGGCTGTGCAAGTGCATGCCACATAAATAACAACAAAAGAGGCAAGTCCTTAAAATTTTTTGGACTCCTTGGATTTTTTCTTCCCAACTCTGTATGAACCCTGATAATAATAGTTTTAGTGAATGTGAAAGTAAGTCATCCTAATATTACATTTTTTTTTTACAGAGAATGTAAACTAAAAACTTTTAAATGGGTTTCTTCAAACAAAACAAATAAAGATATATTTTCCCCATTTCAAGTAGTAAGCAATGCCCCATTATTTACCTTTTCTTTCAGCAAAAATGGTATAATTTAGTTGCCATTTTTAAAGAAACTTCATTAAAAGTCATTTAAAAAAATTATACCTTGTAAACTTATTTAATTTTAATATTCTGAAGTTCATTTGATGTTCTGAAATCCATGTGTATAACTAAAATTAATGTCATCCAGTTGCATCCCATTATTTATGAGGAATAATTGTTATATAGAAACAATAGTCGATTTGATTTTAATATGATTGATGTTGCTGCAGTAGATGCATGTGATTTGATTTCACTGGTTTGTAAAATTAATTAAAAGTATTTATTTCATCATTATTGATTTTAAACAAATTTTATTTGCTTTTTTAATTTTCTCTATTTTTAAAAATCTTCTTTATATTGTTCAATTAATCTTTTCTAAAAAAAAAGTTCAAATGTATATGATTCTTATCATAAACTACATAATACGAATTTTGAAAAGTTATCTGTTTATTTTGAAGGGGACATGGAATAATAATATAGAAATTCTGAATTTAAAAATATACATTTTATTTAAATTTCTGAGTATTTCCAATTTGCAATACCACATCCATTGTCAGGGAATATTTTCATTAATTACCATTCTATTTATTCAAATACAATAAATTAAAATATTATTTGAAATAGATTTACTAAAATGAATTCATTGTCTAAGTAACTAATGTTGCATATTTTAATTGATGCTATATTTTAATGTGTGACTAGCTGACCTGCTCGATTTTGCCCAGGGCCTGTTATAGTAACCTGAAATAAAACTCAAGTTTGTATGATTCAATATGTTTTTAAAATTTTAAAAATTAACTTAGTTTTGGGGGCTTATTGCCTTCAGCAGTGTCTGTTATATTTCCAACAAACTTCTTCCCTATTAATCTGTGATCTGGGTCTCCACTACCTAAGGCAGCATGTACTGGAGGTGTTCTATATAGTCCAGAGACAACCCAAAACAAAGTTGAATGAGCCATGATTGACTGTAGTAATCAAACCCTTTGAACCCGAGAATAGAACACACTATTAGTGTTTGAAAATGTTAGTAACTAAAGTCATAGTACAGAAAGTAGCTGAATTATAAGAAGGGGAGAGAGGATTGTACTTTGTGCTTATATGTAACTAAATAAATAAACAATGTTAAAGAGCACAAATATTATAAAATAAAAGATGTTAAAAACATACAGTTGTTTCGGGACTTCTAAAGTCCCATCATCAGTGCTAAAAAAGAGTGTAAAACATAAGAGACAAGTCGCATCGTTAATTAAAATAAATTTGTGCATCAGAGCTCACCGCCAAGGCAAACTGACCATGAAACGTTGCCGTTTCATGGCGTTTTGCGACGTTTCATGGTCAGTTCGCCTTAGCGGCGAGCTCTGATGCACGATTTTATTTTAATTAACGATGTGACTTGTCTTTTATGTTTTACACTCTTTTTTAGCACTGATGATGGGACTTTAGAATTCCCGAAACAGCTGTATGCTTTTAACATCTTTTATTTTATAATATTTGTGCTCTTTAACGTTGTTTATTTATTTAGTAGCTGAATTGTAATGTAAATTGAATGAACCAAATTCTGTTGAAATTGGCCCTTAGAACTTGAGCTAACAATGTGCTCCTTCCTCTGTAAATTTTGCAGATTACTTTTAAAATTAAAATGATATAATAATAACTAATAAATAGGTATAATCCCTTTTATAAAGTTACCTTTAAAGTAACACGATTTTTAATTTATGGCTGTAGTGAGTAAACATAAGTGAGCAAACACAAGTTGTTTTGAATAGGAGATTAATGTTCGAAACAGGTAGTAGCTAAGGTGTAAAGAAGCATTGGGACCCAGGGGCAGGGCCTTAAATGGACTGTAGCTAAGTATGTTTTTCTAAATATATTTTTAGAAGGATGCCAGAACAATGGTACAGAAAATAATAATAGAATGAGGATAGAACTTTTTTAAGATACAAGAAAGAGATTAGTATTCAAAATTGGTTATAGGTGAAATTAAAGAATTTTTTTGTTATTCATATATTAGCTAGAAGACATAATTAAAACTAGCAAATCGGATTATTTAAAATAAACTATAATAAAAGAATAAAAAAAGAAGCAACTGATAGTTAAGAACAGGGTACTAACATGAAAACATATTAAAAAGTGTTAGTTCTTAGCACTTTAGACCTTCAATTAGTCAAAATTAAGCATAAACATAAATTTTTAAAGAAATGCACAAAAAGAATAATAAGGGGGGGGGGTGGTACTTAAAAAGGACTCCAGAGTTCCTGTAAAAATATGAATATGTTGGGAAGGGTCTGGGAAGAAAAGCCCAAGTCTCAACTTTAAAACTATGCATTGAGAAAGAGAAAATTAGTGGGTGAAAAATGCATGGTATTAAAAAGTTAAAAGGCCCTCTGACTGGTACCTAGCATCTTAACTGGAATGTTGAAGTGGGAGGATAACTTAAATAGAAAAAGAGTTCCAAAAATGAATTTGGATTAAGAGAGTGCAATTTATTAACAATTTATGGTGTAAAAATTTCACAATGATGTACTGGAAATGTAATGGAAAAGAAGCTGTACCAAAAAGCCGAATAATATTCAAAATGGGTGGTAGTTGAAGTCTGAGAAATTCCTCATCATACATGTTTTAATTGAAGGACTTAAAAAGATGTTAGGAAAAAAAAAAGCTAGTAAATCAGATCATTTTTAAGTCAGCTATAATGAGCTACAAGGAACCCCCCCCCCAAAAAAAAAAAATAAAAATAAAAAATAAAAAATAAAATAAATTAATGATATTTGATTTTCTGTACAATAAATCCTATCAACAAAATCTTATAAATAGGAAATAAAATTGCCAAGTATGGGCTTTTATCAAAATTTTTGAAAATGAAATATTTTAACGATATTTTTATAGATAAAAGTCTTTAAAATATTTCATTTTAATTTATTTTGCTTTTTATTGAATTTTGAAAAAAAGTACTGAATTAATTTTGATGAAATTTAAATGTTACCAATTTGAAAGTTTCTGCTTTCAATAACATACAAATTTGTTGTGTGATTTTTCTGAGTAATTGATGGACATTTATTAAAAATATGTATGCATCGAATTGAGAATCTTCTTCTTTTTTGAACTTTGTTAATAATCTGCAACCTTATGTAAGATATGTGTGTGCAGTGTATTTAAAAAAAGAATTGGGATGTTTTCTGAAATAAAACCTTTAATCTAGATATCACAAACACCCTTTCTTCCTCCCAACAATGATTTAAATCAAAGCTTACAGATTCTACTTTCAGTTTACAATATGATTCATTTGAAATTTCAAAAGTTTAAGTAAAGCATCTCTATATGTACTCTAGCTGGCTACAGCAAAAGGGAAGCTTCTCTATTCAACCAGTGTATTACAAAGTAACAATTGTTCCATTATTTTCATTTCAAATATCAATGGCTAATCAGTGAACAGTTCTAAGTTGAGCCACTAGAAATACATACAGCTCTTAAATGAAGAAGCTCAATGTTTAATAATACAAGATCAAAGAGTTCTAATTATGTCCATCCTCTGTCATTTAGAGGTTATAAAAAAGGAAATGTATATCTATGTTACCACACACACATAGTCATTGCCTGTCATTTAGAAAGGGTAAAAAAGAAATTCTAGCTTGCTATACTCCTATAAAGACAAAAGGCAAATGTCACATGTAGTGTTATAAAATAATGCAATGTGTCTTAGCGCATATGTGAATAACACTGATTAAATCTTCCCACTGAGCAAAAAAATATTGTTAATTGTTTTTATTGAATAAAAGTTCAAACATACATTTTATCTTTTCTCATTTCAAAAAATAAAAAAAGATAAATGAGAAAGATAAATATTTGTCTGAAAATTATTTTTAAGATTATATAAAAAGTTTATAAAATATATCTTCCATCCTCTATTTTCTACTTCTGAAGATTTAGTTAGTGTGTCAATATTGTTTGTATATCCTTTCTTATGAGAAATTAGCTATTATGATTGCAGAATTTGTTGAATTCTGCATTAAATTAAAATTTTATATTACAACAAAATAGTTCAGTGCAATATTATAATTTGTGTGTTATTTATATATATATTTGCTATTACATTATTTCACAATGTTTTAAATTTAAATGTATTTCTAATATTTATTTGTTTATTTATTTATTTTATAGGGAATATAAATATATAGCTCTTATTAGTTTAGGCAATATTTTACATCATTGTCGACATTCTGATGAAGCTGCAATTGTTGTTCGTGCTGCAGTGGATAATGCTCCGGATAGTGCCATATGTCATTTTACATTAGGAAATATTTATGCTGTGAGTTTAGTTTGTTATTTTTAAAGTGTGTTTAAATTACGGTTTAATTTACCTAAATGTCTTTTAAGATGCAGGAGATTTTATCCAATCCTAGCTAGGACATTAGCTTCGTTGATACTTGCATCAGACAGGATTAAATAAAATCAAATGTTCCTTCAAGCACTTAGATTAGATTAAAGTAGAAATGTACTGTTATGCATCTATGTATTTTTGGTGTATTTGATTGATATAAACAATGAAACTTCAATTTAAAAAAGTCTCATCATTACATTAAACACTTTGTTGTGAAGAAAATTCATTAAACAGAAACAAGCTCAAATTCATCAAATATGTATTATAAAATACCCATGCATAAAATGTAAATATTGAAAAAAATATTTTAATTTGTGAATGTAGCTTTTTTTTTAACCCCAATTTAGATATATGAAAAAAAAAAACTTGTTCAAAATAATGTCTTAAAAAAATCACATAATAAAAAGAAGTAAATAAAAACTGTACCTTTTTTCTGAGCATTCCAAATAATCAATTTTAAAAAAGCTTGAAATTATTTGTACAGTTTCTTATAAAAATACACTATTCAAAAAAATTTTCACACACTTTTGTTTGTGTTTGAATAAGTCATCTGTAACATTTTTGTTAAATTGAAATCACACATTATTGTATCAATGTCATTTCTTCCTTCTTTTGAATGGAAATGATTAAATAAATAATTTAATTATCATACAGTTCGCTGAAATAAATTCATACATTACAAAACCCCTCAGTTTGAATGCTGTACATACACAAAAGTGTAAGAAAGTTTGTACTATGGAATTTATTCTTTGTGATATGGAAATTAATTTATAGTGCTGAAAGTCAAGGTTCAGCATAAAATTTCATTAGCTAGTAAACTTCATTAAATAAGGACTTGGTTAAAGGGAAGTTCCATTGTATTTTAAATAAATAATAATAAAAAAAACTTCTTTTATAATGATTTTTTTAAGTTCATTTATTTATTAACTAATTTTCTTATGCCTTCTTTTCTTAGATACTATGCTAAATCAGATTTTATTTTTTTTCTTTAAAGAATTTAACACAATTATGTTAACCCAGGAGAAAGCGCACTTACATAGACTATAAATGGTTTTAACTTTGTCAGCAATAAAATCAAATTATAACCATTATTTTATTTAGATGGATACAATCCTTACAAATTCTGTGATAAAATAACTTGAAGATTACTTTAAAAAAATTGTGGTTACAATTGTAAAATTCATACCCACTCCGGGTCTAAAAGGTCCGGTGTGCATCCTCCCAGGTTAAAAGAGAAAGGTAATCTGATTTCGTATTGTTTGTAAAAATGTATAGCTATAAAATTTAAATTAGTAACTACTGATTTATGTTATTAAAACAAATGAAGAATTTATTGGTAAAAAACAACTTTTTTCCCCACATACTTTCTATTTATAACTAAATATAAAATGCCTACTATAATATACCCATGGTTCAAGAGTTATTTTCTCCAAACATATGGTTTTGCTGATACCTTTTTCTGTTTTGATTATTTTATTACTTTAAGTTACATTTAATTTTACTCTGAATTAACTAATTAAATTGACTTTGATATTTATAAGTAAAAAAGATAATATTTTAAATTTTAAATATGTATAATGAAGTTACAAAAGTAACTAGTTAGGTGAGCCTTTCCCTAAACTCTCTTCTATCTCATAGATCTTAATATTTCAAAAAGTAGTTACAAGTATTAATACTGCAATATTATTAGCTTAATACTATAACACCTTTAATTTTCATCTAAAATTTCTGCTTCAGTCAATTAATCAGAGAAAGAATGAGTTAATCTCAATCATCATATTTATTAAAATCAATATTTCACGTTATTCTGTTATACATCAGCTATCTTTGAATAACCAGCTTAGCAGGATCTGAAGCTCCTGTCACTGTACTAGGTGCCAATTAACTGTATAAAAGAATTACGAAAAATCTAGAAAATTTTTCAAAAATCACGTACAGTATCATGTTCCGGTAAAACATTTTCAAACTGAAGGAAGCCTACTGGCCATAGACAAAAACATATACCAGAAAATTTGGTTCAATTCTAATCATAACTTCATACATTTTTCAATGATAGAATAATGAAAATGGCACAGAAATCACAATTGCAGCATCCCCTTCTAGTAGACTGTTTCTTTATTGAAGGAGGATCAATTGGCTGTAGCCAAAAACATACAATAAAAATTTGGTTCAATTCCATGTGTAACTTCAAACACTTTTGGATGGTACAAAGGTGGCAAATGGACAGACAGACATTTTGTATAAACATGCTTTTGGATTTTCTGATCTCTGATACTTGCAACTCCTACAGAGAACAGAAGTCAAAAATTTTTTTGATTACAATACTTTTTTCTGTTAAAGACAGAACATATTAAAAATAGGTTTGTTTAATTGTTTAACTTAAAAGAAAGGAATAAAGTAACATAAAATTAATGTATACATCAGGGTTGTTTGGTTTAAACCGTGGTTAAAACCATGGTTTAAACCAAGTGTTTTTTAAAAAAAAAAAACCATGCTGGGTTTTTTTTACGTGGTTTTTTTATTCTTTTACCCAAATGTTTTATTTTACACATTATTGAAAAATGCAAAATCCAAATTATGAAGAAGCTACAAGCAAAGCTGTAGAAAAATGATGAATTAATAAGTTTCTAAAAGGATAAAAAATTTTAATCAACTCAACTTTTCTTGTAAGCTGTAAATCTATATGGCAGAATAACTATTTTTTTCTAAAATTAGCTGGTTAGGAAAAACTAATCAGTTTTCTTTCTTTTTCATTTTTAAGGCCTATATGTATATATATACAGCCTTTATTTGTAAAATATGTATAGCCAGAAGGGCAGACTCAAGTTAAAAATGCACTTTAACTATTTAAATTGCTTGATTAGTTAAGATTTACTAAGGATTTCATCATTTCAGAAATTCTTTTTGTTATGTATGCTATTGAATAATTGGCATTGAGCTTTTTATTTGCTCTGTGATTAGTGATTTTAACAAGCCTTTGTTTTTCTTGCATTCTTACATTAAGATTTTTTTTTTTTTTTTTTTTTTTTCATTATTTTTATTCTTTTACCAGCTAGGTTGGCACAGTTCACACCAATTGGTTTTTTACAACAAATCTAATATAATATTTTCTCATTTTTGTAATTTAAATGTTTCAAATTATTGGATGAAAGTAATTTCTATTTTTAAGTCTTATCTCAATAGTCACCATAAGACATAGTGAGTCTAGTCAAGGTCATGTTAGTATACATGTAGAATGCATATTTCATGCACTGATGAACATATCTGAAACTCTACAGAAAACATTTAAATCATGTAAATTTAGCAAAAATAAAATAGATGAAAAATATGCAATATTTAGATTTAAAAAATATTTTCCTTTGAGAAATGCAGATGTACAGATAATGACATAAATGATCTTTAAAATTTCAGTCAAACTCTAAAAGAAATTTTTCTTGATTGGAGGGATTATTTTTTAAGAATAAAAAAAAACTCAAGATATGAAGTCGAGTAAGAAGACATTGAAAAATTAGGCACTAGTAAAGCACCTGTTTACATTTAACTAAAATATGCAAAAGATATATTTAAATCTTCTATTGCATAACCAAACCCATTACTTAGATCAGTTAAGAAAATTGGCAGAAAGGGGGGAGGGTGGTGGGGCAAGACAAGGTTTGCTTGAGACGTAATAGAAAAAGTCTCATAAAAATGCCAAAAAAAATGCAATTTTTTGTTTAGACGTTTAAAAATACTAAGTGTTATAATAGAGCATGCAGTCAGATGGCTGTTTAAATTCTTTGGTAGATGACAGCATTTATAAAGCTACTGTATATTTTAACATCAATGTTTTTCAATAGTCTAAAAAGCTGTTAAATAGATATTTTTGTTTATTTAACAGTCATCTATTTTTTTTTCTTTAACTGGTAGTTTTAGAAAACAAAATGCTTGAAGTGTGTAAAGATTCTACTGCTAAATTCAAATCCTTCCAAAAATTCTTTATAAAAAGCTTTATTTTTCAATAAAAGATAATTCATGCAGTCTTCTAACAAAAAAATCAGACATCACGTATAACAAGTATTTCAAATTAATTATTTTGAATAACCATTTGAAAATAATGTATATGAAGTTTTATATATGAATCTATATCATATATTTATTTATAGTGCTAGTAATCAAAAGATTGTTCATTACGATTTTCAAGGTATCAATGTTTCATTATGTAGCACATTTTATTTATGAAATATAAGACACAGCTTTTTCTAAAAATGTTTAGATTTTAAAGAATTTCAATTTTCTACATAATTGATTGTATATTAAATAATTATATTGATTAGAATTACTTTTAAATCAAATTATTACTTACATATTCAAAAATATTTATTTTTGTTCATAAATATGCATGTATATGTAACAGGAAAACATATTAAAAAAAAACCCGGTTTAAACCCAAAAAACCTGGTTTAAACAACAAAAACCTGGTTTAAACCAAAAAAAACCATGGTTTTTGGTTTTTTTTTTTCAAAAAAACCCAGTTTTTTACCAACCCTGGTATACATAAAGTTAATAAAGTCACATATAAAGTCATACTTTAATAAACAACTTCAAATTTTGTTTCAAAATCTGAATGTAATTTTCTAAAAGATGTAAACGTAAATTCTTTAGTTTATTCCAAAATGTTCAATTTTCAATACTAGATAGGATGGGAATTCTTTAACCCCTTGACTGATTTGCCTGAACACTGTTCGGGCGTTTGGGAATTGATATTTTCTCTTTTGCATCTGTGATATTTCTCAATACAGAAAGGAACTAAATTCAGGTTTGCTCTGAAACAAAAGAAAAACTAAAAATTGTAATAGATTATAACAATACTATGGAAAAAATAGACTACATGGATCAAAATTTGAAAATTTTTGAAATTATAAGAAAGAGGGAAAAAATATTACAGAAAGATTTTTTTCCACATATTTGATATAGCTATAGAATTCATATGTTGTCTACTGTACAAAGGAGAAAAGCGCATACAATTAAAATATAGACTTGATCAAATTGTCGAAAAATATCATTCTGCAATAAATTTCAGATGTTGACAACCGGAGTCTGAGCCTAATCTTCAGAGAGACATTGAGACATTTTATTGAAATAATTCCTCCCACAGATAAAAAATTGAGACCATACGAGGCAATGTGCAGTTTGCTGTTATAGAAGAAACAATAATGGGAAGAGAATCTAAAAAGAAACTCGGTATTTCTGTCCTGATTGTAATGTGGAACTTTGTCTGACACCTTGCTTCAAATTGTAGCACACAAAAAAGATTTCTGAACAAAAAACATCATTCGAAACTCAGAAGTTTTAATTTATGGTAAGTTTGTTTGAATTAAATTTTTGTAAAATCTGTAAAACAGTCTTCATTGCATACAGAAGTGATTGCAAAAAGGGAACATTTAGGATATTTGTATTTGTAAATTCTGAAATAAAAAATTGTTTTATATCATTAAATATGGTAATAATAAAAATAAAATCTTGCATTTTCATATTCTATCAAGTATTGATAGAATACGAAATATTGATAGAATTCTATCAAGCTTGATTATATGTAATTAAAAAATATGACTATTTTGGGAACATTTCTGGTTAAAAAACTGACCAGTTAAGGGGTTAAACATTTTAAAATTACCCTTTATTTATAGATAGGAAACTTATTATATTTCATCGTTTGCATTATAAACAAAAGTTTTTTGGCATTGTTTAGGGTCAAACGATTTCTGTTATCCAAGTATATAGTTAGTTGTTTTTTTTGTGCTCTACTGGATATCCAGTTATTGTGATTTGGATATCTGATGATATTTCAGATATTGAAAAATCAGTCAGATTTGCTAAGTATCTGTTGCATCCATAGTTTTTTTAATGATATGTTGGGTATGTATGTACAGGGTGGTTATAAAATAAGTATTCCTATTTGGAGCTGTCTGTAGCTTGAAGGAATAACCCAAATGAAACCAAATCGGTACACATACTATTCAAGAAGGGAGAAGAAGAATGGAACAATAAAAAAAGATACTTATAATAATCGGCAACAGATGGCACTACGAGTCCTGTCGGTACAAACACCGTTGTATTCATTAGTAAAGTCAAAACGTGGTCATTTCTGCCATTAATGTTGTATGACATGGTTCTCAGTTTACCAGATTGTGCTTTAATTTTAAAACTGCTCTATGTTAACAGTTCAAACAGTGCTGCTGCTTTACATAAATTTAGGCATGTAAAAGGAATGCGTAAAAGAAAAGGTCTTTTGACACCATGTGCAGTGAGAAGAGTGGTAAAAAAATTCGAGGAGACTGGATCGTTTACTGTAAAATGTGAAAAAGGGAGGAAACCATTACCTCTCCACACTTAAGAAGAAATTGCTACTGCGATTGTGGAGCCATCAGGGACTCTGGAAGCTGGTCCTAGTGCACGTGGAGTTGCCTGAAATTTGGATATTCCATATGCTACTGTTCAAAAAGTCCTATGAAAGGTAATCCAATTTTATCTGTATAAAATTAGTTGTCATCAACAATTGTTACCAGGTGACGCGCATCATAGACTGGATTTTGCTTTAACGTTTTTAGCATGAATGGAGGTGGATGATGTCTTCCCAAGGAAGATTTTATGGGGGAATGAAGCCCATTTTCATATGAATGGGACAGTCAATATGCAGAACTGTAGAATATGGGCTTTAGAGCCACGAACTGTTATTCAAAAAATAACCCTCTACTCTCCAAAAGTCACTGTGTGGTGTGGCTTTACTGCAAGTTTTATTCTTGGTCCTTATTTTTTTTGAGGAGTTACGACCAACAGGCCCTGTAACGTGTTCGGTTACTGCACAAAGATACCTGTGTGTATTACAAACTTTTGTAGTTCCTCAACTGCAGCAAAGGCAGTGCCTGTCTGAAACAATTTTTATGCAAGATGGAGCCCTGGCCCATATTGGGCGAGCAGTACAACAGTTCTTACGGCAATATTTCACAGATGATAGAGTAATAAGCCAGTATTTTTGTATGATGTGGCCTTCTCGATCCCCTGATCTGACACCATGTGATTTTTGGCTTTGGGGGCACTTAAACTCTATTGTGTACTGTGGAGGTGTCACAAACCTCAATGACTTAAAAGAAGGCATATCACAACATGTGCGAAACATCACTCCTGATGCATTGCATTCCGCAGTTGAGCACGTCGTCCACCACCTGAATTGTGTCTTGCAGCACAATGGTCATGTGGAACCTGAATGTGATTGGCACTGCATGTGAAATCTCAACCCCATTCACTGTGAAAATTTCCAATAAATTACGTATGCCATCTGGTTTTGTGCCTTAATTCTTTATTCTTGTATTGCACATTGCATTATAAACACAAAAGCGCCATCTGTCGGCAATTATTGCAATTTTTTTTTTAATTGTTCCAGTTTTCTTCCCCCTTCTCAAATAGTATGTGTACAAATTTTGCCTTCATTTTGCGTTATTCCTTCAAGCTACAGACAGCTCCAAATAAGGATACTTATTTTATAACCACCCGGTATATATATAGTTAGTGTCTATGTTTTTTTTTCTTAGTATATGAGAAAATAAAACAATTTCTTTTCAAGCCCTTTAATTAAAGCCCTGTGTTGCAGACTGGCTACAAACTGTCTTTTAGCCACAAATCCTACTTAAAACAAAAAGATGGTTTTCTAAAGTTTTTTCTTTTGATTTATTTAAATAACAAAAGCCGAAAAACATTTTTATTTATTTATTTATTTATTTATTTTTTAATCAGGTAGTATTAAGGGTTATTCTTAATATTTTTAGTTTGATTTCCTTAAAAATTGTCTTATTTCAATCACTCCATTTTTTAATGTATTTAATGTAAATCTTGTAATTACAATAATTTCTGAAGTTGTAAATTAAATTTAACTTTAGTAAGACAGTGTATTGATCTTGCAAGTATTTTGGATGACTTTATTAATCAAGTATAGAGATCTTATACTTTGTTTACAGGAACTCATAAAAATAAAACACAAAATTTGTCTTGTCATGATAATGATCAAAATATTGAATCAATTCAAATTTAATTCTGGACAGTGTACTGATCTTGCAAGTATTTTAGATGAATTTTTTAATTAAATAGTCTTCTGGTACCTCTGCCTAAACTGAGCCTAATGGGAAAATGTGTTCTCTTGAAAGAAAAGTTTTTAGAATAATGATTATTCAAATTAGTTTGTATTGTTCAATTCCATGACATTTTAAACTGAATTTCGTTATTTGTTTTTGAGCTGAATGATGAAGTAAATAGTTTTCTTTCATTCTAGTGTCCAAGCATGTGCCCTTTTGCTTTTTTCTTGTTTTGACCCTGATTTTAACTAGAATAAAAACAAAGATGTGCTTAAAATGTTTTGTCTGTCTATGTATGCAGTGCCAAGTATAATCTTAATTTTCATATGTTACTTACCTCTGTGAGTTTTACATGCCTCAAAATTTCATAAATTTTGTGTTTCTAGTTCTGGGACCTTTCTTTTTTATTATTAAAGAATAAATGAAAAAAAAAATGAAATTAAATTGAACTATATTTTCAGGTTTTAGCTGATTATAATAAATCTGCATCTTGCTTTGAAAATACGCTCAAAATTCAACCTGATTTTGAGAGTGCTGAGCAGAGATACCATGCCGTAAAGTGCCATAGTAAACTAGAAAAGGCCTTGGAAGCACAACACATGTAAGTCCATAGTATTCAACACAGAAATTTAAGTACTACTTGCTTCTTATTCTTTTTTTTTAATACTACATTAAATAGTTCTAGAATTCTAAATTTTTCACCTAGAAGATATTAAAAGCTTTATAATTATTATTGATTAAACATAACCACTTTTATTAATTTCAGTATTATAATTCAAAAAATTTAAATGGAAAGCTCAAGTGAAATGTTAAGTATAACTATTGTGTGAAAGTTGTATTGAATGTTTTATTTATTGTATTTTTATGTATAAGACAATGATGGAATGGGAAGTTATAGAGTTTTGTTCTTATGAAGTGTTTAAAATTATTGAAGTTTTTCATTTGTTATAAGATTTTTTTTTCTGTTGGTATTCTTTCTATTGCTTTAGAATATTTTTGAAATATTTCATTGTTGCTTAATCATCATCTTTCTTATTTAATGTCAATGTTTAAATTGTGGATTTGAAGTTCATAATTATTATTAATATATAACTGAAGTACATTATAAGCAATAGCCAATAAAATGCAGTGCATAACATGAAATAATAAGGTGCATAATAGCGCATACAATAATTGTGATTTTAAATAGAATTTTTATTATCAGTAGCCTATTCAGATGGCATGAAAATAATTATACTCATTTCATGATTTTGAAAATGGGCTTAACTTTATTCAAGTGATGCCAAAAAAATCACAGGTATCCCTCCTGCCTTTTTATGTATCTGAAGAGATATTTTATCCTTCACCAAAAATTTACTCCATTATACTGCTAAAACAAAAGTAATGTCTATAATACTTGAAAAACCTCCTTTATCAACATTTCTAAAATTACTCCCCCTCCCCCTTGTTGACCCTAGTTGCTGCAGAAGTTGGACAATAATCAGTAGCATTCATTATTCAAAGATCAAATTAAAATACAGTATAGGATCCGTTATCCAGAATGCTTGGGACCCAAGGCATTCTGGATAAGGGGTTTTTCTGTAATTCGGAACACTTTACCGTAAGTATAAGAAATGCACAAAATAATTTCATAAATAGTGAAATAAATAAGTGAATATGAATACTAATAAATGTAAATACCTTAATTTATTGATTAATTTACACAAAATAACAAAATAATTTATAATAAATGAAAAAAAATATACATATATATGAAATTTAATTTTGAGATTTTAAAACAGAATCTTTTGATTGGGATTTAGCAAACATTTCTAAGATAGTCTTTTGCTTATAGTGCGTCTCTTACCCTAATTGTTCTTGTATTTTGTACAGAGACATGATTTCCTGCTCATGGAAGTAGTTCCTCTGTTGCATGCCTGAAATTAAATGTTCGGTATAAAATATTAATTTTTCATTTGATACCTTATTAACTGCTTCATTCTGCTGGTTGTTCTTTTCATCATCACTTTCGTCAGATATATTGTTTGTCATCATTTCATAAATCTCACTGTCAGTCATGTGATTAGTGACAGGAATGTTTTCATCAGCTTCTAAACAGTTTAGCTTCTGGACAATTAAAGCCTTTGGCATATGCCAACAGATCACCAATAATTTGCTTCTCTTTTGAAATCTTGAAGCCTTCAAACTCCAGCTCATTTTCGTCATTGAAAAATAATGCAGAGGGCCACATGGCACACGGCAGCATCTTTGATTGTGAAGCTTCTCTGGAAATTTTTTATCCCAATTCGTTTGTTGCACTCTGTGAGCATTTTTTTTTAGAAGTAATTTTTGTAGTGAGTTTTTGAAGATCTCGGAATTCCTTGATCCAATGGTTGGATAAGTGATGTACAATTTGGAGGCAAAAGCACTCCAAACACATTATCCATTTCTAAGAATTCTGCTTCAGGATGGGCCTTTTTTCGTGATCTTTTGAAGAAATTTGCCATTTATCGCGATTTTTTGATGAAAATTGCTGGTTTTCGCGATCTTTTGTTGAAATTTGTCGTTTTTCGTGATTCTTTTGTCAAAATTTGCCGCTTTATCGTGATATTTTGGACTATATTTGTTATTTTTTTGCAATCTTTTGGGGGAAATCTGTCTTCTTTGAGGATTGTGTGACGACATTACCCATTTTCTCGCGAATTTGACAAAATTTGCCGAAAATTAGTCGTTATTTCTTGATTTTTAAGGAATTTTGCCGTTTTTCAAAGATTTTTTGATGAAATCTGCCGTTTTTCGGGATTTTTTGACAAAATTTGCTGTTATTTTTTCGCGATCTTTTGAAGAAATTTGCCTTTAATCGCGATCTTTTGAAGAAAGTTAACGTTTTTCACGATCTTTTGTTGAAATTTGCCGTTTTTCGCGAATGTTTTGACAAAATTTGCCATTTTATTATGATTTTTTGTATTAGATCTGTTATTTTTTCGCGTTTTTTTTTGAGAAATCTCTCTTTTTTGGGGATTTTGTGACGAAATTATCCATTCTCTCGGGAAACTTTTGACAAAAAATGCCGAAAATTAGTCGTTATTTCGTGATTTTTAACGAAATTTGCCGTTTTTTTCGCGATTCTTTGACGAAATTACGCGTCCGAAGGGACGCATAAGAGCTATTTTTTTGCATCCGTCGCCGATTTTTTGCATAATTTACGCGCTATAGCGCGTCCACAGGATCGCTGAAAAAAAGTTACTGATTTGCATTCCGGATATCAGGACGCTGGATAACGGATCCTGTACTGTATATATCTGTTCTATGTAAAGAGATCTCTGGGATATATCACCATAACTGTTTACCAACTTCTAAACCAGACATGCAAGATTGATATACAGATTTGTTTTTTCATTCAAATCTGAAAGCATGTTAAGATTAAGACTTTTGCATAGTTTGTTATAGTTGAAGTTGTATATCATTATATTATATAGAATTTCATTTGGGACCAAGCATCTAAGTATGTTATCAGTGAGAATATGTTATAACCAGTGTTGACTGTATATGTATCACATTATAATTATATTTCTTTAGATTCTTTGAGTATAAAAACATTACTTTATTTTAACATCAAAATTTAATCTTACATCAGGGTTCATACTCATCAGGGGATTATGGGATTCCTAGGAAAATCAGCAGATAGATTTTTGGTTCTAAAACTCGGGAGAATCTCTTAGGGGATGATATAAAAAAATTTCTAAACCTGGTAAACCTGACTAAATGACTGGCTACTCTAGGAAATTGAGAATGATTGCTGCTGTCTGCATTTTTTATGATTTGAGATATGATTATGATTTTTTGATATGAGATCTGTCGGCATTCATTCATTCACTAGACGCATCTTATAATATTGGAACTTAAGAAAATTGAAGCACATTTTTAAATTGATATTGACACTTGTAGTTTTCATATTGTTCTTAATGCTTTTCAAATAGGCACTAAAATCATAAAGCAGAAATCAGGGTTGCAGAAAATGTTTCTATTCCCAACATTTCCCCCAATCCACATGAAAAATCCCCCAAAATTTTACAATATGTTATAGGCAAATGCTGTATTACCGAAGTACCGTAGATATAGGAAATTTATTTTTCACTGTTTCTCAGCTTATGCGCGAGTATACATGGCAGGGTAATTCTAAGTTTACATAACTGAAACTCACAGAATTTTTTTTTGAAAGGTTAGAGCAATGTGAGGTAATGGAGAAAAATCTACTGACAGTACGAATCATGTTTTTTTGTGGTCTTTAGACAGAATTTATGAATTTTAGCAATGTTTGGATGAAATTTGCAGTTTTCTAGCAATCTTTTGAAGATTTTTGCTTTTATTTCTTCTTCCTTCTGACAAAATTCACGGTTATTTTGCTTGCTTTTGACAAAAATAGCGGTTACTTAGTTAGGTTTTGACAAAATTCACATTATTTTTTGTGATCGTTTCACAAAATTTGTGCTCTTTTCGTGATTATTTTGCAGTTTTTTAAGATTTTGTAACGAAATTAACGATTATTTCTTCCCTTTTGTCGAAATGCACAGTTATTTCATGATCTTTTGACAAAACTTGCGGTTCTTACATGATATTTGACGAGATTTGCTTTCATTTTGCAATTTTCTGGCAAAATTTGTGCTCATTTCACGATTTTTTGACAAAATTTGTGCTTATTTTGCGATTTTTTGACAAAATTTGTGCTTATTTTGTGATTTTTTGACAAAATTTGTGCTTATTTTGTGATTTTTTGACAATATTTGCATTTTGTTCGCGATTTTGACAAATTTTGTTATCCTTTTATGATCTTTTGATGAAACTTATGTTTCTTTTTCGCGATCTTTTGATAGAACCATTCTTACTGTTCTTTCAAGAAATTTTGACAAAATTTGCAATTGCTATTTTGCAATTTTGTGACAAAATTCGTGTTTTTTCCACATTTTTTAGATAAAAATTCACGGTATTATTTCTGAATTTTCAGGTTAAAGACTAATTTTTTTAAATTATCCGAAAGTTTGGAACAGAATAACCCCTGATATACGGTACATATGATTGCAAGATCAATTTTTTGAAGTCGCTATACAGAACTTTTTATTTACAGTGAATTTTTTCTATCTTATGTAATTATGGAATTCGTTGTTAAGTCTTAATCAATTGTATATTTCTCTTCAAAATTTCCCCAGGTAGTTAAAATTTCCCTCAATCCTAGATCGCCGGATCGGACATATTCTGCACCCCTGGTAGAAATAAATTCTTGCAGCAAGTCTTGAAGTTTACCAGGGCAACCCCAAAATACATACAGACTTCATTTTTCTGTTTTACACAAATTAATGTTTTTCTTTTAAAGTTTTATTCATATTGTTTACATAGGCAGCGATGAGATTCTTCTGCAAATCTGCGGTTTTCAATTTTTTTGTTATTTTTAAATTTCTGATTTTCTGTTTTTTAATTTATGCCATTTTTTTCAATTTTTAATTTGTCATATTTCAAGAATTTATTTCGTGCAGACTTTCATTTTTATTCGTAAAAAAATCATAAAATACTTTTAATCCACATCAAAATATGCCTCTATTTCACACTACCAGAAGTCATTTATTGTATGATGGTTATCACATTTCATCGCGATCCCCGAACATTTATTGAAAAAACGTATTGGCATTGTCTGAAAACAGCCTATGAGCAAACTTCAGCAAGGGCGATTGTATTCGGTGTGTATCTCAGATTTCCAAATTTTTTGATCGATCTTTCGTGTTTATGAGATTGTTATGCTTAGTGAAAAGTTCAAACATTAAAAAATATCTCTATTTTAGACAAAAAAAAAAAAAAAGTAAATTGTTCTCAGAAAGAAATCGGCAGTTTCATCAAAGGATTGTAGGGGGAAACGCGAATATTGTTAAATGATCGTGGAAATTTTACAAAAGATTGTGAAAAAAACAAACAAAAAAAGCAAGATTTTCTTCAAAAGATCATGGTAAAAAATGCAATTTTCACCTAAAGATTACGGAAATCAAATTTTTTGTCAAAGGATCACAGGAAAAACAGAAATACTATCATAGGATCACGGGGGGAAAAAAAAGAAAGAAAAAACATTAATTTCTTTAAAGAATCGAGAGAAAACATTAATTTCCTCAAAAGAACGCAGAAAAAACACTTAGAACCGAAAATGACCTCTCCCCACCACCACCACCACCACCACCATCCTCCTGGAATCAGGAAAAACACGGTTTTCATCAAAAGATTGCTGAAAAAACATAATTTTTGTCAAAAAATCACAGGAAAAATGGAAATATTGTTAAAAAATCACAGAAAAAACATGAATTTCGTCAAAGAATCAAGAAATAAAACCTGAAAAATTTGGAAAAAATCGTAAAATATATATATATATTTCTTAAAAAAGATTGTAGGAAAAGCTGATCTGTCATCAAAGAATCACGAGAAAATGCAAATTCTGTTAAAGAATCATGAGAAAAAACATGATTTTTTAAAAAGAATCGTGGAAAAAAAAAATTGTGTCAAAAGATCTCAAAAAAAAAAAAAAAAAAAAAAAAAAAAAAATTTTGTGAAAATATTGCAGAAAAAGACACATAACTAGCAAACATTGAAGAATCCCCTCTCTCCTTTCTCTGCAGCAATTTTTCAGAAAAGCGGCTGTGAATTTCAGAAGCTTTTTTTTTTTCTTTTTAAAATTCAGAATCATTCCTGGTGTCATCCATTTCAATCTTCATACAAAAATAACCAGAATTAGATATCCAGCGATTCTGCAAAAGCACTATGGCATGTAAATGAAGCAAAAATTTGGAGATGTGACACCAGGGCCGTAGCTAGAATTGATCTATAGGGGGGGCTCAAGAGATTGTAGGGGGGGCTCAAGAGATTGTAGAGGGGGCTCATAACTTTTTTACTCTCTCTGACACAGAAAGATAAATGAGTGCATAATCACATTGTAGGTACTATATTTCTTAATAAACTACTGTAATAACTTCATTTTATACTAAGAAAAGTATATGATGATGAAAATTTTGAATGTATAACTGATGCAAAATTAAACACCATGTTAGTTTCATATGTATAAATAGGATGAGGAAATGTTGAATTACTTATTTTAGATGCAATTTAGTATTTCTGAAAAACTGTGAAAGGGTTTCAAACCTAAATTAGATTTTGGAACAGAATTTCATTTGAATTTTCAATTCATTTAGTGACCTTGGAATCTTTTCCAGGGAGGCTCAAAATATTTTAGGGGGGGTTGAGCCGCCCATAGCGCCCCCTTAGCTATGGCCCTATGTGACACACAAAAAAAAAGCTCTTACACGTCCTAGTGACGCGTAATTTTGACAAAAGATTGCGAAAAAGCGGCAAATTTTCTTAAAAGACTAGCATATAACCCCCGTCAAAAATGACGGAATTTTGACCTGCATTTTATTTTCGTAAGACTTTGTACAAACAAACAGAATGAAGATTTTATTATTAAAGAGTTTGTATTGTAGAAAAGCATATTTTTAAAATAGCAATACAAAGTTTAAGATAAAAAACCAATGATTATAAATGCACAAATAAGTAAGAAAAGGTAGCAAACAGCCATTTCGAATCTACTATGGAGATTCTTCATCAGTGCAAAACTCAGCGAGCTAGAAAAAGCAAAACTGAGCCCCAACAAAGGATTTTTTTTTTTTACTTGATATTAAATTTCTGAAATAGTTCAACAATTGGGCAAAACATACAGCAGTATTTATCACAACAATGAAAATAATTAGCAAAGTAAAAAATATTTTCTGAAAATTTCACTGAACATTAAAATTAAATATTAATTTTTTTTAAATTTTAAAATGCATTATTTTACAAAAAGCAATGATTCCGCAGTGATTTTAGCCATATATATAAGAAGGATATGAAATAGATTCCTAGATAATCGATTAATAAAGCTTTATACTTTATTTTTAAATATGGGTTTGGCTCATCTAGTAGCAGTTAATATAAACAAACAACATAAAAAAAAAGTTTTGGAAACAACATAAAAAGAAAAAAACTTTTCGGAAAATTTGTTGTTATTTATAGAAAATATCAAACCAAGATGCATTGATTTAGGTCAAAATCAATTTTTAAAAACTCTATGTGACTTTAAAAATTCATCCCTTATTAATGAAAACCAAAATCGTTATTATTATTTCCTTCATAAAATTTTAATTTTATTACGCCAATTTTTAAAAGCTTAGCTTATATCCACTTGAAATGTGCTTACATTGTAAACGAAATTTACATTTCTTATGAAATGTAATTAAAATATAAGTAATATACAGTCATGTATAACTTATACTAATTACAACAAAGCAGGTATTTTTTTTTTTTTTTTAGCATAGTAATTTTTTAATATAATAACTTTGAAAAGTAAGAAAAATTATACTTTAATAATAGAATGTGGAAAAATAATTTTCACTCTCATTAATGCAGTTATTATAATATCTCATATATCCATTACACCTTGGGGAAAACAAATATTTTCTTTATAATAGAAAACAAAATTTGAAAAATTAAGTTGATAAATGTTGACATCTTAAAAAAAAAAATAATAATAATAATATAACGAAATTTAAATTGTATCTGAGAAATCATATGAAAATTATTCTATTTACTAGCTGACCCGCCCGGCGTTGCCCGGGTCCGTATTAATAGTATTAAACGAACTTGAAATTTGTATGATTTTATCATTAACTGGAAACATGCAGAAATGCATTGTCTGAAATACCTCGCAGCTGACTTTGTGAAAAATCGCTTTTAAAAACAATAACTAATATTAAGCTCTAAAAATACTCAAAATGAGCAATGAGAAACACGGGAGGGAACATGTATCCAACGATTGCGTTAGTTTCGTGTTAAAGTGTTGATATTTACCCGTAAAAATCACTTTTAAATCACGGAACTAATTATTTTTTTCGCATAGAAATCCGAAGTGAAATATTTTGAATTTCAAACTAATTATATCACTCTTAAATCCGACTACACCGTGAATGAAATCGATACGCGGTGATAAAAGATTGGTATATAGTATTATAATTTCAGAGCCATTTAACAAAAGTAAGTGCATATTTTTAATCAAAGCATGCATAATGTTCACTCTGTGGACAAATTCCTAACCGTAAACTTTTGTACCATAACCATAATCTGTCTGTAACCTAACTGCGACTTCACAGTACCCTACCGTAACTTAAATATAACATAAATGTAACCTAGCCGTCACTTTGAAATATCAATATAGAAGCATCATTTAAGATTTTGCTTGAAAAGTTAACATTCTTTCGTTAATGTCTTAAAATCGTCTGCACTCTGAAATCTAGATTTTAGACTAATATTTGTTATTTAAGTTTTCGCGCATCATTTTAAAAGAATGTTTTCATAAATATATTTTATACATTGACATAGAGTTATTAATATGTTGTTAAATTATAAACATTTTTTCATCTACATTATAAAATATTAAAAAGTTCTGAAAAAAAAAGAAAACTTTTAGTAATACAATTTTTAGTTCAAATCAAATGCTTTCAATATTTTATTTAATTTCATTTTGACATTTAATTGTTTCGAATTTATCAATTTCAATTATTTTAAAAGCAAACATTTAAAAAAAAAATAATATAATAGAAAAAAGACCATTTTAAAAAATTACTATTTCTTCGTAAAATATGCTTCAGCTGTAATTCATTTCTTTCAATTCGTCTTATTAATACAAAATCCCTTCCACATGCTTTTGTTTGGGACATTAAAATTTGAGCGATAAATGGTTTAATATTGCAACCCTTTTTTCGGTTTACTTCACCACCACCTATCTTTTTCCTCCATGGTTTACAACCGCTGTGATAAAAAATCATCATTTAAACTGACAGTTTTACAGTCTATGAATTTTAAAGGTCTGTTCCAGCTTTTAAAATTATTTATGCAAAAATTTTATGCAACCAACCAACCATAACTAAATGAAAGGAAAAAAAGAAGAAAAAAGGCGATTTTTTATGAGAGTGATCTTTGGAATTTAATTAATTACTCAGTTAATAAATAGAATTTCGAAATTCTGAAGCTCAGGTGCATCAGGAGAGATATTGGGCTACTCTCATAAAAATTTTGAGCTTCGTACGTCCCATAGATTTTGCTAGCCATCGCAGACACACACACACACACACACACACGCAGACAGAGCGATTTGTTATTTTATTAGTATAGATTTATAGCTTGGTATTTTAAAATTATATAGCGTAAATGTTCAAGAGAAATTTCTTACTCATTATTACATTTTGCAATTTTTATTTATTACTATTAGTATTATTATTTTACTATAAATCCAATGGAAAAAATTATTCATTTGCATTGATGCTGATAGATGGTAGCACAATAAAAGCTGAAGTCCGTCCACAGTGCATAAATCCATGAAAAAATCATTGACTTGAAAAACCATTGAGTTTTTTTAAATGTTGTAAACTTACTGCATTTAATAAATGTAAATGAAAGTGAAAAATATAATTTAAAATGTATTTAAATGTTTTAATATGATTTTACAAATACTTTAAAATCATAATTAGATATTTTTATTGTTATTATTATTTTAATGAATCACTAAGAGTCATTCATTTCTTTTTTGTGAAGCCGTCGATTGTTTATTTTGTTTATAATAGCATACGTTTAAATTGGAACTTAATGTATTGTAATTGGATATGATATACATGTTTTATAGGGAAATTTGCCCGACAAACATTATTTCAAGCAGAAGAAATTATCATTTAGCTGTCATTTGTTAACATATGTTTTCCATTAGGCCTAACATGGCATTTAGCAACTGTGGATTCCTACAGCAGAATGGTACGCACTGGAAGCGTTCTACACACTTCTCTCCAAACGCATTTTATTATAAGTAGATAGCCAAAAATGACTAATTTCCTGTAAATTTCATCAAAAGATTTGCGAAAGAATGGCTAATTTCGTCACAAAATCCTGGAAAAAAAAGGGCTTCTCAAAAATCGCAATAAAACGACAAATTTCATCAAACGATTGCGAAAAAATGGCAGATTTTGTCAAGATATTTGCGAAAAACAACAAATTTTGTCAAAAGATCCCCAAAACCGACAGATTTTGTAAAATGATAAAAAAAAAATATATTTGTCAAAAGGACACTGAAAAAACTAACCCAAAAACTGATTTTCCTGCTTCAAAATTATTTTTTTTGCTACTTCATATACATGCTTTCCTGCTCCAAAATCCATTTTTGAAAGCTCCAATTATTTCTGAGTGAATGTGACTGCTGAAATGACCCATTCATTAAATAAAAAATACCTTTTTACTCAACAAAAGTGTTCTTTTTTTCAGCAAAAATGTCTTTTTTTAATAAATCAGTCTTGCCCCTTTTTAAAAGAAATGCGAACAATAGTGATACCTGTTATCTTCTACACTCAAATAAGCATTAATTTATAATTAAATATGTATCTTGCACATTTATTAAAGAAAGAAAGTTTCTCTTAATAGTTTTTAACAATAATATTGGTTTTAATTATTCATTAATTATTTTTAAAACAATAATTTTTGCATTTCAGTTTTTCAAATGAACAAGTTCAATTTTTGCATCTAAAAATATGATTTATTATAAGTATAGACCCACTTTTGTAAAAAAAGAAACTCAGAATTTTTCATGTCCAGCCACATCACTAGATATTTTTTTATGGATCCCGTGTTTTATGTAATATCCAAGATGAAAGCAGGAGAAAGAAATTTACCCTGTACAAGAGCAAAGCTAAAAACACATACACAAAAAAAATTCTAATTTTTTTTTTCTTTATCTTTTTTCTAATACTTAACTCAAAATGCCATACTGTTTAGAAAATTTCAGTTAAAGAAATGTTCATGCCAATAACAGGGCTTTATTAATGTACTGTATCTTGGTAAAATAAATTTTCATTAGAGTAAGTATAAATAATTTCTGTTTAATTCATGTTAATAATTTCCTTTTAAATGACACAAAACTAAATTATATCTATATATATAAAAGAAAATCTGAATTTTGTATTAATCACAGCACAAAAAAATCTGTCGAACCTAAAATCTTGAAAATTGGGGTAAAAATACTTCTGATAACATCGAGTGCCGCTAAGAAGGGATTTTCGAAAATTCCACCCCTAAGGGGGTTATAAAAAGTAGCGAACTTTTAAAAAATTCCTTAAAAATCGGCTTTTGTAGTTATTTTTCAACTGATAACATATTTTAGTGTATTTTTTCATGCTGAATTGAATGGTATCAAGCAAATTCTTTTAAGTTCAGTAGTTCGTGAGATACTTCACATTTTCCTGATTTGGCGGTGTCTTCGAAGCAAAAACCTGAAATTTTCAATCCTTATCTATATATATAAGAGAAAGTCTGAATTTCGTATTAATCTCAGCACAAAAAAATCTGCCAAACCTAAAATCTTGAAAATTGAGGTAAAAATACTTCTGATAACATCGAGTGCCGCTAAGAAGGGGTTTTCGAAAATTACACCCCTAAGGGGGTTAAAAAAAAGGAAAGAACTTTTAAAAAATTCCTTAAAAATCGGCATTTGTAGTTATTTTTCAACTGATAACATATTTTAGTGTATTTTTTCATGCTGAATCGAATGGTACCAAGCAAATTCTTTTAAGTTCAGTAGTTCGCGAGATACTTCACATTTTCCTGATTTGGCGATTTCTTCGGCGCAAAAACCTGAAATTTTCAATCCTTATCTATATATATAAAAGAAAGTCTGAATTTCGTATTAATCACAGCACAAAAAAATCTGTCGAACCTAAAATCTTGAAAATTGGGGTAAAAATACTTCTGATAACATCGAGTGCCGCTAAGAAGGGATTTGCGAAAATTCCACCCCTAAAGGGGTTATAAAAAGACGCAAACTTAAAAAAAATTCCTTAAAAATCGGCTTTTGTAGTTATTTTTCAACTGATAACATATTTTAGTGTATTTTTTCATGCTGAATCGAATGGTACCATGCAAATTCTTTTAAGTTCAGTAGTTCGCGAGATACTTCACATTTTCCTGATTTGGCGATTTCTTCGGCGCAAAAACCTGAAATTTTCAATCCTTATCTATACAAGGTAGAACTCGTCAAATTTTGACGAAAGAAAATGTTTAAGAAGGAACTGTTTCATTAAATTATAATAAACCTACAAAATTAATTATAGTAAAAAATGCATTTTATATTGGTACGTCTAACTCTTAAACAAACGATATTTATCGTCAAACTAACAAAATACTATTTCTATAAAACGCAGTTGTAGAAATTGTTAAAATTAAACTTTAATCGTATATGTAAGCAGTAAAAAATAATAAAGATATGTTATTAATTAAGGTTCTAATGCTAGTATTCCAAAATGATAAAAGCAAAATTTATTCAACTTTGACTCAATCACAGATTTTTTTTTTTTAGTGAAATCTAAGCCCGACATCATTTTTACCATATCAAAATTTACAAATGTACATTTCACATCTGTATTCACGTTTAAAAAAAATTGGCATTTTAATTTGATAATTTTGATTCAAAACTTGAAGTCTCGGTGCTATTAGCTGAAATAGATATTAAACTGTTGATATTCTTTTACGTGTAAATCAAATTGTGTAAAGAAGTCAAAATTCACCGGGATTTATAACAGAAGATATTTAAATTTCTATTTTTTCCCTTTTAATGAGAAAATGGCAACATAAAGATACAGCACTCAATTTTTTCCCTTTTTTCCTTTGCTTTAAATAGAAATGGAGTACACCTGTTGCCACAATTAGAAAGGAGTTATTAAAAGACATAAAAAAATTGATATTTCAAAAACAAATTAAGATACAGCTTTCAAACAAATTTCACTTAAAATTTTTTTTTTCTACACGATGGTGTAAAAATTGAAAATGTGCGACATTAAGAAGTTTAAAAACTTTTAGTAGAAAAATTGCAATACCGAAATTCATTCAAAATTTGAAAGTGTTGCCATGCGCAAAATGACGTATGCGTTACGCACAGATACGTTTGGCCTTTATAGATATATAAGAGAAAGTCTGAATTTCGTATTAATCACAGCACAAAAAAATCTGCCGAACCTAAAATCTTGAAAATTGGGGTAAAAATACTTCTGATAACATCGAGTGCCGCTAAGAAGGGATTTTCGAAAATTAAACCCCTAAGGGGGTTAAAAAAAAGGAACGAACTTTTAAAAAATTCCTTAAAAATCGGCATTTGTAGTTATTTTTCAACTGATAACGTATTTTAGTGTATGTTTTCACGCTGAATCGAATGGTACCAAGCAAATTCTTTTAAGTTCAGTAGTTCGTGAGATAATTCACATTTTCCTAATTTGGCGATTTCTTCGGTGCAATAACCTAAAATTTTCAATCCTTATCTATATATATAAAAGAAAGTCTGAATTTCGTATTAATCACAGCACAAAAAAAAATCTTTTTAACCTATAATTTTGAAAGAGATTTCTATAATCAGGTTAGCAAGATTATGTAAGCTATATTTAATTATCTCATTATATATAAAATGCAAAGTGAAATTTCATTGCGCCGCTTATAACTTAAGTTCTACAAGATAGATTTTAATGGATTTTACATTGTTTGTTGGATAATTTTTCAGAAATTTTTTAACATATGGAATATAGCATTCTATGTTGTTTAATTGAATACTTGGGGAAATGTTTTTTATCAGATGAACCCAATTACAAAATTTTGTTTTTTTTAAAAAGTTCCGCTGAATGAATTTTTATGTGATTAAAATTGTTAACATGTTTAGCGCTAAGTCATTCATTGGTGACTAACATTGAACTTTCCATTTAGATGACTAATTTTTCACCGATGACAGACAGTCTAAAGTACGATATAAAACTAAAAATTACTATGATATAAAAATTTTGTTTGATTCAAAGTTTCTTTTTTAAAAAAAATTGACCAGCGTAGCGGGCGAAGGCTGCTAGTATATATATATATATATATATATTAATAGCAATTTTTTTTTTTTGCGATTGAAATTCTTGTCTTTGCTCAAAAGTCATTCGCGCAGTTTTCAGCTTTTTTGCTCTCCTGGTAAATCTCATCCCTGTATAGGTGATGTATAAATTTTATTTATAAGATTTCTTTGTTTTTATTTATTTTATTTTGAAAAGGTTAGGGCGTCATGATACTGGTTTAAAACATCCCGTTAATTGTTGATATGAAAAATTGTATATCCCGGAAAATACATCAGGGGGATTCTCAGGGGATTTTTTCTTTGAAAATGAGAATGAACCCTGTACATGTGTCATTTATCTCAACAGTTTATTTTCTAACAATTGTAGAAGCACAAGACATGCAAAACAAATGCATTTTTTTCTTTAATGTTTATATTTTATTAAGTAAATCATAAATATATTTTACAAAAAATTCCATGAAATAAGAAATTTTAGTAAAAAATAATTAAGATAAATTTTATAATGTCACTTTTGTGAGTTACTTGTTATATATCTACCTTCTTAATGAGTTGAATGTACAGCTAGATAATCATTTCTGGCTATTGCCAAATATTTGACTAATTGGCCAGAGACAGTATGTTTGCTGGATATCTTTAGATAATACTTATAAATTGTTCTAACAATATTTGTTATAAAATAAAAAAAAAAAAAAAAAAAAAAAATGAATAAATAAATAAAAAAAACCTCTAGGACAAGTTGATATATTTTATGGATTTAAAAAAAGCGGCATTCCACAATACAGCTTTATTTATGTGTGTAATATATGCATACATTGACTAGTTGTACATATGACATTTAATGTAAGTATATTCATGGTCAATCATTTTGTAACGACAAACTCCTAACTGACGAAATCAGTTAAAATGAGATGACACATATTGGGTGTTTTTAATATTGTTTGCAATGTTAAATCACATGCAACACATTTTACTGACTATTTCAAGTTTTAGTGTATTCTGTGTTGTTGCTTATATGAAAAATTTAAAATTTCCATCTAATTTTTATCCAAAAGTGCTGAAAAAGTTGGAACTTTATTATTCAAAGGCAACAAAATGTTTCATAATCCATTAAATTTTTGTGTGCTTTTCAGATCTTTGCAAAGGACACTGACAGAGCTTCGTGAATACCAGAAACAGCATGAGTACTGGTTAAGGCAACATGAAAAACTTCTAAGTGAGCAAGCACCACCTGAAGTAAAACTTGAACAGAGATTGGAATATGAAGAGCAGAAAATTCGAGAAAGTCTTGATGGTAGAGGTATGGGATCCTGTTCACATTCTGAACAATGTTGTGGTGTTCCAATTTTATTTACAGTTATACCACCTTCTTGAGATGGTATATCGCTATTTGTGATATTTCATTGCCAAAGAAAAAAAATTTTGGCAATATTTTTATCCTAGATCTAATTTTAAATTACTTTTATGCTCATGGTATTTAATTTTTTTTCTTTGTGATTTACTTTTTATGAAATTGTATAGCCATGATAAATACAAATTATATTTTTATAAAAAGAGAGAAATTATAAAACTTCTTTTGAAAAAGTGATAAAAATAAAGTATCACAAGATTTATATTTTGTTCAGGAAAAAATTCCCATTGCACTGAAATTTTTTCTATTATTTATTTTTTACTTATTTGAAAACATTTAACTTATATGCATGCATATTGAATTTTTCAATAATTCTAAATGAATATTAGATTGCTACCTTCAAAGTATTTTAAGTAGAATGTTTATACTTGTTATCAGAGATTTTTTTTTTTTTTTTTTTTTTTTTGTGTGTGTGTGTGTGTGTGTGTATTCCTATTTTTTTTTCTTTCTTTCTTTAAAGCTTATTTTTTTCAATCATTTAGTGGATAGTCTTACTTTATTTCTATTTATAAGTCTGTATCTGTATATTTATATTGTCTTTAATTCCTAACTATAATTTTAAAATTATGATTCAACTTTTATTTTTCTGATTTAAGCACTAAATATTGAAGGAAATTCATGTGTGGATGGAATAAGAAATTGTAGCAATCAGTGTTCATTTCAGACACTTTTCTGCGGGAGGGGACACAATATGGTTCTGGGGGGGGGGGGGGGAGGGGATTACTCTTTTTTACCATAGACAACGCAAATCTAAAATCTTCCAGGGGGGGACATTTGATAGCTCAGAGGGTTCCCTCCCCCCCAGCCACCCTCTGAATTTAAAATCGAGAGCAATTGTAATTTTTGGACTTCTTGCAGTGTGGTTTGCTAATAAAATTTCAGACTTGAACAAAATGCTGATCCTCACATCTGTACATCACTAATAAACAAAATTACTAAATCCCATTCATATGTCCCAGTGTTATGCAATCTTTTGTGACCTTATAATTTTTTTTTCTTATTGTTTTGCCAACCTCAGCATCTTGCAACTTCTTCACATTTTTTAAACAATATTAAAAGAGATGTTATCGAAGTTTGCAATTTCCCTAGCAGTTTGTCCTGCATTCAGTTCAATCACTGTGATTGCTGTAACTTTATATTTCTTCAGCATGATGATTGATCTCAACTTTTGACATATTTCTATCAGGAAAAAAGGAAAAAAAAAAAAAGAGTTAAATTTTAACCTTCGTTCTTCATAGTTTTCAATATCAAAAAGATGCACATAAAAAAATAAAAAGCTATTGCCAGTTTATTATAAGCACTTGTATATTTCATCAAAGAAATGTTTTGTGACAATTTAAGATAGATATATACTCAATATTTTTAAAAATTTTAACTTATTGTTTCTGCATGTGAATTTCATAATTTACAGTAATTGAATATGCGTTATAGAAAGAAAATCGTACTTGAATATCAGAAAAGATGTATTTATTGTTATTAACACAAGTATATTATTTTGCTTATGTATGAGCTCAATTATACCTAATCATCAACTAGAAATTCAGCTCCAGTTGTGAAGACCCAATCATTGCATCTCTGTAGAAAGAAAATATTTAAAATAAAAACAAATCTTCTAAAATTCTTTTTTTTCTTTTTAATGAAATTATCATGTTTAGTGCTAATGTGTGATCATACATTATTAAAATGAATTCAGTATTAATCATCTTCAAGCAGAAAAATGATCTTATCATTACATAAAATCCCTGTACAAAATATCTGAAATATTCTAATTAAATCTTTAAAAATTAACACTTTTTATTTAAAATGTTGCATTGATGTAATATTTTATTTAAAAACTGTTATAAAGTATTTTCAGTTTTCTAATGTTGTGATAATAAGATCGTCAAAAAGAAAATCACTCTATATTGTTAAATTCTTCTAATAATTTTTTAAAAAGTTTTCTAATGTATTTATAAAGTCTTTTTGCATTCATTTAATTTTCACTTCTTTTTTTCTTGGAAAGTTATGGGTGGTGGGGAGAGTAATTGTGTAATTGCAGATTTCTTATTTTTATAACATGTTTTTATTATATATTCTAAAGATCCTAGGAAAGAATCTGTGATAAACTTGTGATATTGCTTGTTAAACATGTATTAACAACATGAAAAAAAGCTATTTTGCTAATTAGGAATAACATGTGTACTTTAATCCTTGTAAATTGGTCTTTAAAATCTCTCATGTTTTTCATTTAAAAAAAAAAAATTAATTTTATTAAAAATTATTTATATGAAGCTTATTTATTTCTGCAGTACTTAAAAGGCTTTGTTCAACAGAGAAAAAAAATCTCATGTAATGTTTGATGTTTAATTTAAACTTGCTTATAAGTTTAATTTGGCCATTATAAATATTTCAACATCAAATAACATCTTATATTTTTCATTATTTGCTGACAATTATTTATTGACTGATATTTGCTTTTTTTTTTTTTTTTTTTTTTTTTTGGTAAGTTAGAAAATAAAAACATTTATTTTACAATTGTTAATGCATTTATCTTTTTTTTTTTTTTTTTTTTTTTTTTTTTGTTGTTGTTGTTGTTGTTCAGATAAAAGTAATAACCAAACATTTTTTAATGTGTATTTAATTAAAAACAAACACCATTTCCTAAGTAATGCACATTGGTGATTAATCTACATCTATTTTTTCTCTTTTAGTGAATAATGTTTTAATTAATAGTTCATGTAATTTAAGGAATAATATATGTTTATATTATTCTAAACATATATTATTATATAATATATGTTTATATTATATATGTTATAATATATCTTGTATGTAACTTCTTGAAAGCAGTTGAACCCATTATCTTTTTTAATTTGTCTTACAGTTAAAGACATCAGTTTTGTTTAGATTTCTTAAGATTTGATCAAAACCTGTAAAAAGCTCATCGAGGGAGAGAAAGCAATCTTTATGGTGCATGAGATAGCAACATTTGCATTTTATTGTATTTATTTAGCATATAAATTATAGATTTATCCATTGGCAGTATACATAATTTTATAAATTTAATAAACCATTCCTGAGTTAAAAACTGGTATATTTTTCTTACACGAAACAAAATTCTAATTGACTTTTTACTAAACTTAGCAGTATGGTTTGAGCAAATCAAAATTACAACCAAATAAAAGTAACAATAGCAATTCATTTATTAGTCCCCTAATTTACTGCTATTTCCATTTTTTGTATTGGTTGTTAGATTTGTAATTGATGTAAGTTTAATTATTGGCTGGACAAATTAGCAAAACAACTGCATTTTTTAATACTTTGCATTTAGATACTCTGCATTTTAGATAACCTTGAAAGTGTTAATGATGTTACAGGGAAAGAAAGTTGATATTGAACACAAATGATCCAAAAAATGTATTTAGTTAAAAATTTGAATCTGCTAGTTGCTACTATCATCTTAATCAATGAATGAATCTAATTACATTTTCATTACTCATTGTTCAAAGTTATTATTGATAGAGTCTATGGTGACACATATAATTTCATTGTGCCATTCAAACAATGCTTTTTTCCTTGTGCATTATTTATTAATGGACTGAACTTTGTACATAAATTAGAGGCAAGCTTTATTCTTTAAATAGTTAGCTTTTTATTTTTTTCTTTGGTGAATATTAGCTTGCAAAAGACAGTAGAATTTGCTTAGATTTGCTAATATTTCAGATATAAACAAATGTTAGGGTTTTTTATTTGTTTGACTACAGTATAACATTTGTTTCAAAATGGTGAAAAAAAATTAAAGCATGGCTTGTTTACTCATCTTGCTTGGGATGAGGTGAAGTGGCTTTGCATGAAAGTTATTTTGAATATATCTGTCTTGTCTACTATTTTTCAAAGCGCTTATTATTTAGAACATAAGCTTGAAAAAAAAAAAAAAAAAAAAAAAAAAAAAGAAAAAAAAAGCATTGTTTATTAAAAGGCTTTTTGCATTGGAATTACAAAAGATAAATCAGCATAAAAAGGTTAAAAAAAAGTGTTGATAATGTTATGTTTTCTTTTTGAGTAATGAAATACATTGTATTAATTTTGTATAAGTGTGTCTGTGCGTGCATATAATATTTATTCATTACATCACAATTTTTATAAATTTAATTTTTTCTATTTTCTGGAGCAGAAATTCTGCTTTATAACTTGATTTGTTTCTTAAATATTTAAAAAATAATATTTATTAAAAGGAATGTTTATAAATGGCCTAGCTTAAATATTTAAGACTGGTACATAATTTTGTTCTGTATTTTCTACATAAGTACAGGGTTGTCAGTTTTTATTTTACAAAATTGGGAATTTTAGTATATGAAGTAAAATAAATTAGATTTGTGTGGAAAAAGTACAACAAATTTAAACATTTTAAAAGTTTAGTTTAGAATATTATTCAGTGTGAATTATCTCTTGATATCACTTAGTAGAAACTTAGAAATTGCTTAGCTTTTGAAATAATAGTATTAAACAAGTAAATATTGTTCAAAACAAATAATTGTTTTATGTATGGAAACTTTATTTCAAGGAAAGCTTCATAATGTGTGTTCTTAGTGTGTTAAAGAGTATGAGATGTAAAATAAATTAATTTAAATTTTATCCTCAAAAGTGGAAATTTGTTTTTTACATTATACTAGAGATTGGCTGAAATAGTTTTTAAGACCAGAAACGAATCTGAAACCAAATTTTGGTAATATTATTTTTGGCCAAAAACGAAAGAGGTCTAAAATTTCTTAAAAGTAATTAATATGTAGAATTTTTATTAATTAATTTTATGTATGGCCCAAGTTCTCGTTATCTCCAAGTTGGTTCTGTTTGCCTCTCACCTAAACTTTTTATTTTAATATAAAATAAAATGTAATACATCAATGACACAGAATGATTTTCTAATTATACAAATTTCATCTAATTAAAAAATGTTTTAGGTATACATATTTTGATTTATCTTTTTTAATGATTTTTGTAAAAGATCGTCTGATATAATAAAACTTTTACAAAGAGCATTTCCAAAACTTCTGCAATTTCAAACTAAACTTTTTCTATTACTGTTAAGTCTGCAGGTTTTAATGAGCATGTGAAAAAGTCTTCAAAGTTTAGTGTTATGACACTTCTTAATTTTAGGTAAATTTCATATGAAATATTACCTATTGCATTCTTCCCTATGTAGGAATTCCTGAAAATCTTTTGCAGATCTACACCGTCATGACTTCTATACCCCAAAATTACCATCGCAAAAAACTTTATCTATCTATTTATGTATACAGTGAAACCTCCAAATAAGGGATAATCCTATGAGACCGGAAATTTTATTTCACTGTATCACCTTCTTATGGACATGGTTACTTTCATAATTCTGCTCAAATGTCTTCCAAACTGATGCATAAAATCAAGAGGCATAAAATCTCAGTCAAGTTCATTAATGTTCAAAATCATGCCAAGATAAAAAAAGGGGGAATAGGGGGATTTTTGTGAAAACAGGAAAACCTCCAAAATTTCTTAATAGAAATAGATATCAAATTAGTTCAAAGTTTTTATTACTTCTAAAAAAAAAATGGGCCAAAAATTAATGTATGTCACATTTTTGGTAATGGGCTCAAGGGACCAAAAAAAGGGGGGGGGGATTGGGAGAAAAAATTCATAATTTCAACAATTGTTAAGGTATCAAATCTAATTAAAATTTATTATAAATTGTTTTAATATTATCTAAAATTTTTACACTGACAAGTTTTTGATAAGACCAACTCTTACAAAGAATTAAAAAAAAAAAAAAAAAAAAAAAAAAAAAAATAATAATAATAATAGCAACGCTTTTTTTCCCTGCTAAATCTCTTATACATTTCAATGAAAGCATTTGAACAGAATTGCACCTTCCTTGTTGCTCTACCCACTGGTATGTAAATTTGAATCTCACCTTTGGTTAACTGGTTAATCAGTTGAAACAATGTTTGTATAATTGATGCTCCACTGTAAAAAAATGTAAATTTTAGGATATCTGACAACCCTGTAAATGTATTAATTTATGATAAATGACGATGTAATAGAGCATTTTGATTTATATTTATTTCTTTTGCACTTTTAAATTGTGTAAAAATTATATAATTTCAATTTTAAAAGAAATTTTTTTTTTATGTGAATGAGGACATTTTTTGGAGAAAAGTTGTTTTATTCATTGGCATTTCTGTGTTTTTTTTTTTCTTTTTTCCCCTTACTGCTTCCTATTCAATTAATACTGTTTTTTTTTTTTTTTAGTTTCTGTAAATCTGTATTGAATATTCCTTTAAGTTTGTTACTGTAGACAATTGCATGTATATATTTTTGTAATTTGTATTCTTTATGCTTTTTAAATTATTAGTTAGATTTTTGAAAGAAATTTTTTTGCTGTATATTATGCATGATATGTTTTATTATGTGGAATTATTGAAATTAAAGAGCCTTTTCATGTAGTTTTGTTTTCTGTTTGATTTATTTTGCTTTGCATTTATTTTGCTTTTTCATTTGCTGTTTCTGCATTCATTGATTCTTTAAAAGAAAAAAAGAAAAAAAAAATCATTGCTTATAATAGTAATTACCTATTTTATTAGGTATTCCATTGCAAGCTTATTATATATTCATTTAATTAGTAGCTAACTTTTAAAATTCCTTCAAGGTCAAATTCATTCCTTCAAGAAATTAAGTTTTCATTTAAAAAAAAAAAATAATAATAATAAACATAATAATAAATAAATAAATAAATAAAAAGTAGGCACAATTTTTAAGATTCCATATTTAAAAAAATATTATAAGATCACTTGTATGTTTCTCTTTCGCAGCTGTTTTTCTCTAAAACAAAGGAAAGTGCAAAGTTCAAACTAGTCAAAGTTATAATGGCTATATTGTCATACATATATATAGATTATAGCAATTCACAAATATTTTAAAGAAATATTTAAGGGAGACCAATTATGTTATTTGAAAAACTTCTTTTATTTTTATTCTTATTTTTACCCCTTCATGACAGGAGCCTTTTAAAAAATTTTAAATGTTTTGTCACTGGTTTTTAAAAATAGAAATTTGTGCCTTACTAAATCAAGAAAATGCTCTGATTAAATAAGATGAATTTTATAGTAAAATTTTACTGGTATGGATAAACTTAAAAATTCTTAAGACTTTTTGTGGCATGTATACATGTCTCTGGTTCCCAAGGGGTTAATTTAATTAATTAATTAATTTATTTTTCACATTATGTGGGGAGGGGGCGTATTATACAAAAGATCTAGCATTGAATTAAAAAGTATGTGTGTTTAAATTTCAGGCATTACACTATCAAATATATCATTGAAAATGTATTGCAAAAATATGTTCTCCCTATCCCTATTTTCAAATCTACTCAAACTAAAATTATGAAAAAATTAGGGCTAGTAGTAGCTTATCAAAATGTTGCAGAGTAACTTCTGAGATTACTGTAGATTACATAGTATTTGGGAAAAATCACATTTTATTACACATGCATTTTACTTTGTGAACACACAATGGGTCAGTTGAGGGGCTCTAAAAATTCCATTTATGCCATTAATTTATGCAAAATCATATGAGATTGCTAAAAGTAATAATATAAAAAAACAATTTACAGTAATTAATTGAGATATTAATAAAAAAAATTTACTATTTAGAAAAACACTACACAAACCAAGGTGTGATACAATTATGGGACCTATATTCAGAACAAAAGTCAGTTGTTTTAGGACAATAATCGCTTATTCTTTTAGGTACAATTTTTTGTAATAATATAGTTAATAATTAATAAATTTATTGAACAGGATGCATTGTGCATGAGTAAAACTTGCTCTTTACTTATTATTTATATTATTAATACTAGATAACTTTGCTCTCTATGAGCTATACTTGCCTACCTTCTTTCAGATCTTAATCTTTAAAAATATAAAAATTTGGTCTATTAAAGAAAAAAAGAAAAAAAAATGCAATAGAAATTCAATAGCTGTTTGAAGATAAATGTAATGATAAGATAAGGGCACATTGAATGAACTCGGATATAAAAGCACTTTTTATTTAATAAAGTAATATTCCCTTCTATGTCCATCCAAAGAAAAAACTGTAAGAAAAAGAAAATGAAAGGCTTGCAGAAGTTGGATATAAAAATTGAATTGTTAGTAGCTAGCTGAGCTTTTTAATTTGAAAACTTTTTCATAATTTAACACTATTTCTAACGGTAACATAAAACACCTTTTTAAAAATTTCAATTACGTAATTCTTAGGTTCAGCTAATTACAGATAATTTTTAATACATTTCAGACATTTTTATTCAAAAACTGTGTGCAAAATAAACAAAAATCAAAACCTTTAAAAAGATGTTGTTTATAGAAATGACATATGCCCTTTAGAAATCGACTGATCTTAATTATTACTGAATTAATTGAAATTAAAATTAAGTACATTAAAATTCCTTGTATAAATTAAAATATCTAAATGCTTAAACTGATCACTTAAAATGTGGTGTTCTGAGACTACTTATGAAGTTAAAAAAATATGAATCAAACTATTTAAAAATTGGAACACTTAAGGAAAAAAAGTAGCTGATTGCTTATTTTCTTTTGGCACAAATCGCTTCCGTTTAATTGTCATGTGGAATGTGGCTGTGAAGGTGATCGTAAAAACTACCCAGGAAGAGATCGAGAGCGCAGAGAAATAAACTCCAACATAATTGCAGACAGAATAAGGTGTTTATTTAGAAGATGAACGATGGAATGTTTACAATGCTAAGTCGCTAGCAATATGGGAAATCACATCGTCTGCTCACAGGCACGGCATTAGCCGGAGAGGGGCACAGCGCCCCTTTAACGTGGTGTTGGGAGGTAATTTCCAGTTAAAATTTTGAAGTTTTGATTTTACTTGTTCATTTTCTAAAAAGGGGAGAAGACAAGATAATATGTGACAGAAACGCTGTCACAGTGGCGATTGGATATTTAGAAGTATTGTGGAAGTTAAACCATTCTGTATAATCTTAATAAAATGTTTAAGTTTTTTTCTAATAAAAATGGATGCTTCATTTTAAATATGACTGCATTTTGACCCATATGCTTTAAAGGTTTAGGGTTTATAAGTGAAAATGCATGTAATTATTCAATATGGCATGACACTCATATATAAAAAATACATAGTTTATGTATTGGTATTCAAATATTTTTATTCTTGCTATTTATTAATGCAGCAACAGGAAAGATAAAACAAATTAATTATATAAAAAATAAAATAAATGAATGTTTTGAATAATCTTTAAAAAACAAAAATAAAAGTAAAATCATCTTCTCAACCTTGACATAATTTTTGACAGTGAAAACTTTCCTTTAAGTACTATTATCTATTCTTCATGTATCATTAACCCTCTCTCAGTCAAGCCAATTGAACTTTCACTGTAATATAAATATTGTTTAAAGCAGACATGTAAAAAAGACATTTGCCACCGAGGGCTAAATTATGCATTGTATATGAAACCACGCACCATATTATCTAGAAAATAAATAGTATTAAAAGAAATAAATTTATTTTATTGCTACCATACATAATGAAATTTGTACACGTAAAATAGAACTTTTTATTTGAAATAAATAAATAAATAAATTACAAAATTGTAAAATAAAGAGAAATTTTAACACCAGAAATCTTTTAAAACAGAAATCCGGAAACTTTAAAAGCAATATTTATTAAGTTAATCCTCTAGATCACAAACTACCCGAGATACTTTGAAATATTTTATTTTGTATATCCTAATTCCCACCAGACAATTAAAATAACAATATTGGCTTTAGTTCATAACAGACATTCCAGATTTAAATAAACCGAAATTAGCCACTGAAAGTTTCTGGTGTAAATTCAGATTTTCTGAACTACATAAATTCTAGAATGTGTTCTATCACAGGAACTAAAAGGTTAAGAAATGTCAAATTTAGCTTTTTCCAAACTATTAAATTGAAAAGCAGTGGGAATTTCATACAAAAGAGTACTATGAAAATCGGTAAATGTATGTTAGATTTTTTTTTTTTTTTTTTTTTTTTTTTAAGAATAAAAAAGTTAAATATGTGGTCTTTCACATGGATATTTACCTACAAATTAAACATGCAATTCAGAAATTTAAAAATACTCGTGAAAATTATGTGAAAATGTATTAAGTGTATTATCATGATCTCATCTTTCTTTTAATTTTGTAATTGCTCTTTTTTGTTAAAACTATTTTTGCATACCATGATTTTTTTCCAATATAAACTCTAATTAAATGACAACCTTTATTCAGTCAAAATTTTCAAAATGGAGTAAAAAATACCAACTGTAATGGCTGTACAAAGCATAAGAATAATTTTCAGAAACTTCTCATTTAGTTTTAAGTATACATCCCTGCAAATAAAAATCGCAAATTGGGTGGAATTTAATCATGAATTATAATATAAGAAATATTGAAATTATAGGTTTCATTTGATTTGATGATTCAAATTTCAGTCTATATGATGAATTTTTCTAGCATTGACTCTTACATTATTTAGCTGATATTATTTTAAAATTTCTATAACAGTTCTAGATATTATTTATCCTACTTAGTAGTAATTTATTTTAACTTGTATACATTTTTTTTTCTGTTTTAGCAGATGCACACTTCTAATGTACATCATGAAATCAATGTTTTTATTGAAATATTAGTTTCAAATCAAACAATTTATCTTTTAAAGTTTTTTTAGATGCTTGTGAGTGCATTGTTTGCTAACTCCAAAAGTATTTTTCATATCAAACATAAAAAGTCTGCTTTTTCTTAAATATAATGATATAGTAAAGTGACATATTTTGTGATGTTCATCTTCAATTAATCATGTTTATTCTCATACAGATAAAGAGTTATAACATTTTTTGTAAAAATCTTTAGATTATGTGAGTATGAATATGTCTTTAAAAATAAAATATAAATAAGAAAAATAAAGATTATGTTAGGCTAAATAACAATCACATGCTTACAAACTTTGATAACGAAAATTAATCAGCTCAAATCCTAAATTCTCATTATGTACCTGTGTACACAAGGGTAACTTTATTAGCTTTAAGGAAAACATATTTGTATCATTTTCAAAGCTATTTATTTAAATCCATTTATTTTATTTTTTAAACTTTTAATTTTCGTCATGTAACTGTAGCAGCTCATTTTAACAATTTCTCTATACCTTTTTTTAATGCCTAATAAATACCGTATATTATTTTATAATGTGATATAAATCAATGAGAACAGTAAAAAACATACTATTTTTAAGCTAAACATGAAGCATTTTTTTTTTTTTTTTTTTTTTAAATCTATAACAATGGTATAAATCTTCAAATTTCAGATACAAGGTCTGCTCTTTATAGCTTTCCAAATGGTTATTCTTCCATCCTTAAGTTCTTGTAACTGAAATCTTAAAATGAGTTAGATGTAGCTGAAATTTAAAAATAAATTAGATCTGATCACATATATATATTATACTTTCCAAAATTTGCCATCTCTAGCACCATAACAATGATGCCAGGTTATGATTTTTTTAAAATAGCTATTAGTTTTTATGATTAGTAATATTTGCTTTATTTAATAACAAAATGTTTGTATTAAATAAAGTGAAGATTTATATCCTAAAATGGTGGTAGATATTTCGAATAAAAAATTCCACAACTGTTCCCAAATCATCAAACATGGCAAAATTGTAGCCACAATTATTGCAAATATGTTTGTGCAAATTGCATTTCTGCATTAAAAATAAACTGAAACAATCATAGGAAAAATGTTGAAGGTTTTGTAAGCCACAGAAAAATCACTGGTGGGCCAAGTGTGGCCCATGAGCCTTGTGTTTGAAATGCCTGGTTTACTCCTCCTCACACTTGGTCATGTTCTCCTTATAAATGGGTTTCTAATCATTTTCCTTTGATTGGGAAAATGTGGCTGAATCAGCTGTTGTTAAACATCTACTGGCTATTTACATGTTTGATTAAAAAAATAATTTAAATAGTGAAATACACAGAGTATTTGCCTCCTGGTATTTTTCGAACTGCAATATAAGGAAAAAAAATGAATAAAATATGCAAGTCTTCTTAAATGTATCATTTAAATCTGATGTAATTTTCACTGAATTTTTCTTTCTCTTCATAGTATTTACGGGAAAATATTTTTGTTGTTTGAAAGAAATTTTATTTGTGCCATCATAGAATTCGCAACTATAATTATAAAGATCATATCAAAATATAAAGTAACTATCTCGTCTAAATATGTATATATTTAATTTTTAACTGTTTTGCACTATTACCTGAACATTTTAAATAGGATGTAATTTCTTTTACCTACTGCTTTTAACCCACGTTAATGAATTTATTTATTATTTAAAAGTTTTCTTTCTCTTTTTGATGTTCACGTGAAAATACCTTTATTGCTTGAAAGGAATTATTTTTTATTTCCTCTGCCTTAAAATTTTAGAACAATAGTTCAAAAGATCATTTAAAAACGTGAAATGTCTCATGTAAATATATTTTTAAATTTAAACTTTTTGCAAAATTATTGTTTGGCTATTTTAAATATGACATATTTTTTTCATTTATGCTGGTTAAGGCATTTTTATGAATTCATAATTTTAATATTTTCTTTCTCTTTTAATATTCAGATGTAAATATAGTTTTATGATGTAATTTTAAATATTTCCTGCGTTAACTTGTAGTTATTCAGTTTTCATTTGAAGAATTTTTTCTGTGTGTGTTAGTCACATGTAAATATTTTAATTTGAAGGAAATATTATTCTTTGATTATTGGACAACAATTTAAAATAATAACTTTTTCTATAATATGTAAAAAAAAAAAAAAAAAAAAAAAAAAAAAAAACTCACAAAATGCTAAAAATTTGAATTTAAAATGGAAATAAATCCTTAAAAAAGTCTAAAATAAATAAATAAATAAATGCAATCTGCACACCGGGAACTTCTAACAAACTTATCTGAACTTCTAAAGCTTCTATAAAATTATCTAAAAATGATTAAATTCTTATGTATAATTTTTACCCCTCTAAAACTTTTTTAATGGAAAGATTTTGAACAACTTTAACATTAAATATCTCTTAAAATAATTATTCAATTTAAAATTGTCTACATCAGCTTATTTATCAAATATTTCTCTATAATACCACCAGTTTTCATATTCTTGTGTGCAATAGTTTTCTGGATATAATTAAAGTAAACCCTAGGGCACAAAAAATTTATTGTCAACGGTGATGACAGCATTAGTTACGTTTTTTTTTTAAATAGAGTGATCAGTTTGAAAGAAACATAATTTTTTAGCATTTAAAACTAAGTTCAGGGAAAACAACCTTACAATTTTGCCCTTTTGTCAGCTATCAGAGAGTTAAGAAGTACTTAAATGAATTTATGTTTTTTTAAATGTGACATAATTTTCATCAGCAAATGCTTTTCACACACAACTAAATTTTAAAGTATTTTTTCATTTTCAGTAATAACGTGTAAATATTATATTCAAAGAAACCCTGATTTTATATTATTTATGAGGCCAGTATGAAATGAGGAAAATGTCACATCAGGATATAAGAAAGCAAAATTCTGAGTATAAAATAAAGGTTAATTTAGCTGGCATGCTATTTATTTTTTCATTTACATGGTGATTTAGTCATCAAATTTCTAAATTATGTTTTAAAGCAATCACTCTGTATCATCTTTTTAGCAATTACAGTAAACTCCCTCAAATCCGTAACCCTAGAATCTGTAACTCTCTAAAATTCACACATAATTTATGGATGTAAGCAATGAAATATTCAATTCAGATATAGGGACAAAATTTCACTTTTTAGTTTTATATCAATTCCATATTTATTTTAATTTGTAATTTTGTTAATATTACTGAATTAATGCTTTTTCATGAAGGAAGAATAAATTTGTTTTGAAAAAAAATCAAGATATTGCTAATATCATTGGTAATTACGATCTTCTTACCAAATATATTTATGCATCGATCAAAAAATTTTTAACCTAAAAGAAAAAAATATATGCGTATTTTAAGATTATGATGTGAATTAATAATGTATCTTTATGAGACAGGTTTCATTGAATAATTTAGGAAAAATACATTTCATCTTTAAAATGAATATTTAATCATGTATTATTGATTTTTAACTTAACCATTGCTATTAACATATTAATCATTTTAAAAATTATCTAAATCTTATACTATAATACGAGCAAAAATTGTGTGTGTGTGTGTGTGTGGGTAAATTTTATCTCAAAAACGGCTCTAACGATTTTCGCAAAAATTTGGATTTTACCATTTTCGGGCACGAGAAGACCATTGGGCTAGGTCACATGTTCGAGAAAATTCGATTACTGGGTCATTTTGGGTCACAATGGGTCAGGATCAAGCTATTTATATCTAGAGAACGGCTGGATGGATTTTAAGGCAATTTTGTATCCAACCGTTTTTTGGCACGAGAAAACTATTGGGCTGGGTCACATGTTCGAAAAATTTCGATTAGTGGGTCGTTTTTGGGTCATTATGGGTCAAGCCATTTTTTTCTAAAAAACGGCTCTAACGATTTTGACCAAATTTTATATTTTATCGTTTTGGATTACAAGAAGACCATTGGGTTAGGTAACATGTCCGAGAAAATTCGGTTAGTGGGTCATTTTTGGGGTCACTGTGGGTCATGCTATTTTTATCTAGAGATTTTCTCACGCAATTTCGACTAAAAATTGCTTTTTATGGTTTTCGGGCACGCGAAAAACATTGGGCTATGTTACATGTTCGAGAAAAAAAAATTAATGGGTCATATTGGGTCATTAAGAGTCTGGGTCAAGCTATTTAAAATTAATGAACGGCGTGATGGATTATAACGAAATTTTGTATGTAACAGTTTTTTGACATGAGAAAACTAATGGGCTAAATCACATGTTTGAGAGATTTCGACTATGAGGGTCATGATGGATCATAATGGGTCATGGTCAAGCTATATCTAAAGAACAGGTGGGTCGATTTTAACGAAATTTTGTATACAACATTTTTTAGCACGATAAAAATCATTGGACTAGGTTACATGTTCGAAAAATTTCGATTAATGAGTCATTTTGGATCATAAAGGGTCTGGGTCAAGCTATATATATTTAACGAACGACAGAATCAATTTTAACGAAATTCTGTATGCAACAATTTTTAGACACGAGAAAACTAATGGACTAAGCCACATGTTCGAGAGCTTTCGATTATAAGGGTCATTTGTGGGTCTTAATGAGTCAAGGTCAAGCTATATCTAAAGAATGGGTGGGTCGATTTTAACGAAATTTTGTATACAACATATTTTTAGCATGAGAAAATCATTGGGGAAGGTCACATGTTTGAGAATTTTCGATTAGTGGGCCACTTTTGGGTCATTCTAATTTTATCTAGACAATGCTTCACGCAATTTTGACTAAATTTTGTATTTTATCGTTTTCGGGCACAAGAAAATCATTGGGTTATGACAGATGTTTGAGAAAATTCGATCAATGGGTCATTTTGGATCATAAGGGATCAGGGTCAAACTAACTATATCTAAAATACGGCTCAATCGATTTTATCTAAATTTTGTATCTAATGTTTTTCGGCATGCTAAAACTAATGAACTAGGCCACGCGTTCGAGAGATTTCGATTATAAGGGTCATTTGTTGGTCATGATGAGTCATGCTAATTTTATATAGAAAATGGTACTCACCATTTGACTATACTTTGTATTATATCGTTTTTGAGCAAGAGAAAACCATTTGGCTTGGACACATGCTCGCGAAAATTCTATTAGTGGGTCATTTTGGGTCTTAATGAGCTAGGGTCATTCTAATTATATACAATAACGACTCAATCAATTTTACCTAAATTTTGAAACAAAACGTTTTTTGGCACGAGAAGACTATTGGGCTGAGTCGCATGTTAAACAAAATTATATTAATGGGTCATTTCGCTTCATTGCTGAATGCTGTCAAGCTAATTTTACCTAAAAAATGGCTTAAACGATTTTGATTCACTTTTATATTCTACTGTTTCCGATTACCTGAAGACCATTGAGCTATGTCACATACTTGATCAAGTTTGATTAGTGGCTCATTTTGGTAATACGGATCAGGGTCACGAGAATATGGCAACAGCCAATAACTTGGTGATATTTGACAAAATATTGGCGACATGTGGCCAAAAAATCGACTATAAAAATTACGAAAGCCAAAACACGTATTTGGAGTCAAATGAAAGAATTCCCACAAATTTGGCTATATCTAGCGAAAAATATTGGCTTTCAGAATGCAAAGAATTTTTTTATACATTCTAAGAGGATTCGAGATGCATGGTTAAATCAATCAGAATCGAGCCAAAAAAGTGATTTAGATCGATGTCCTTTCGTTGTAAATTTTAAAATAAAGTAAAATTTATAAACATGCGCATAAAAACATAGTTTTCTCATTGATTGTTTTTCTAAATAGTACTATTATAAACATGTTTTACAGTAATAATACAGAGTGAATGATACAGTGAAAATACTATATCGAGTTGAACACAAAGTTAATTTTGACCGAGCTAAGCTCGGTCTCCCCTGCTAGTTTTTATTATTTAGTTTAATACTTATTTTAATATTTTATTGTAAGCATTCATTATAGTTCTGATTCCATTATTAATTACATACAAATTACTGTTTAAAAATTGTAGACAAAACAAATGACCGGAAATGTGCAAAATTCTAAAATCCGTAAATCCTCTGGTCCGAAGCTGTGTGAATTTCAGGGAATTTATTGTATATCACAAATCGCAGTCTCAACATATAAGATTCACAAACTTTTCTCGTGCCCTTACTACTTGAAAGGGATGTTTTCAGGCCATTTAATGAGAAATGGACAAAATGCATGTGCCTATTAGAGATGAGTTCGGGCTCGTTTTTCGGAGCCCGGGCCCGCCCGAGCCCGACGATTTTAAGTCCGAGCCCGAGCCCGATACCAAAAATGTACAAAATAAAATTGTATTGTATTTAAAAATTGTTTCAAAAGTAATACCTCTTTTTTAAAAACTTCTTACATAAATATGATTTTTAAATGAAAATTTAAATCCATTCTTATCAAAATTCGTATAAAATAAAAATATACTTCATATGTAAAAGTATTCTCATATTCTTTCCTCCTTTAACAAGCAAATTTGATGGAAACGTTTTTGTTTAATGAATAAATGCATGAAATTTGCAGAAATTACTATTTGTAAGCTAGAGAATCGAACAACGTTTTTCAATTTTCTGTAAAATGTGTACATATTTCATTATAATGGATTCTTTTCTCATAACAATCTTCCATGATTGACAGATACCTGAAAATCAACGTAAATTAAAAAAAGTGACATTGTTATTTTAAAAGTCCTATATTTTTATAGAAAAAGAGGAAACACTGATCAATTACTTTCTGTTGGAATAACATGGTTATAAAATTTACTTACGGAGAAAAGTGATTTCGAGAAGGAACAGCGTCCTCAGCATTGGCAGAATTTATATTCATGATGACAAATGCATATAATAATAATCACTAAAGTTATTTGCATAAGAAAAACGACTATGTTTCATGCACAATCGAATATTAAATATATTTGAAAACCTCCAGCTAGTGAGCTAATTCTCGTCTACCAAAAGCAGAAAAAAATAATATCTTCCTGTTATGTAACTAAATAATAAATAAATAAACGATCCCATTAAAAATTATGTTCTGCAAACGAAAATCCAACAAAGATTAAATTTATTGTTGTGTTTCTTATGATTGGTGCCATATAAATCGATGGTGCCAATCGGAGGAAGTTCCGCAGACATAAATCTGTAATTATCACAAATTTTCATTTGAAACAGCAATGAAAGACTAAAATAAATAACCAAGCTTTTAGTTACCCCGTCATTTTGATAAAAAAAAAAAAAAATTAAAATGACTTGAAAAGGAATCAGTAAGCAATTTTAAGTGGAAAAAGTTATTTCAATCTTTTCTACACATGAGTAAATAAAATTTTCCGGCTTTAGAGAAAATGAGCCAGGGCCCGTCCGAGCCCAAAGTCTAAAATGAAAATAGAGCCCGGGCACGGGCTGGTGCTTTCGGGCTCGGACTGAGCCCGTCTCATCTCTAGTGCCTATATATATTAACTTATAAGTTGTTGAAATATAAGCTATGCATTAAAATTAACACCAACACTTATACTTTCATATTAGCATAGTTGTTTTTATTGAGGATACAACAGCTTTGATAAAACAGTAGGAATGTGCAGTAAAGCTGTTCCACACATGATATGGAATGGCCCTTTAACTAGGCTTAAAAATCTCCACACTTTAAATCTTAGACCTTTATAAGCTGCCTATTTTTAATAATAAATAAATAGCAAAAATAATAGATAATAAAAAGTCTTTACATTTTAAATCCTAAAATTGAGTAATCTGTCTTTTTCTTGGCTATTCCTGGAAAAACTGAAAAAAAAAAAAAAAAAAAAAATGTGCTGCGTGTGACACTTACATAAATCAAGGGTGATTCTCGTCCGAAAATTCCGAAATTTCCTAAAATTTAAGGCATTCTTTTCCGAAAATTTGAAATTGGGTTATCAGTTCCGCATAGTTGCCAACTTGTACGGTTTTGCGCGCGGAAAAAACAATTGTGTAAAAATGCATATTTCGTGATAGGATCGCCGAAATAGCATACATTTCGTCAATATTTCGTGGACAAACGACGATTTCGTCAATGTTTTTGTAAACGAACTTTGTCAAAAGATCGATGAAAAACATGAATTTCCTGTGCGGATCGCGGAGAAAACGGCAATTTCACCAAATATCGCAGATAAAACGCTGATTTCTTCCGAAGACGGTGGGAAAACGCCGATTTCGTCTAAAGATTGCGGATATAACGCCGATTTCGTTAAAAGATCGCGGGAAAAAACGTCGTTTTCGATAAAAGATCGCTTAAAAATATTTTGTCAAAAGAATATCTGAAAAAATATGCCGATTTCATCAAAAGATCACGGAAAAAATGCCGACTTCGTCAAAAGATCGCGGGAATAAAACGCCGTTTTCGAGAAAAATTCGCGTAAAAAAGCAAATTTTGTCTAAAGATCGTCGCAAAACGCCAATTTCACTAAAGAAAACATGGAACAACGCAGATTTCGTCAAAAGATCGCGGAAAAACCGCCGATTTTGGTAAAAGATCGCAATAAATTGCCGATTTTGCTAAAATATTGCCGATTTCGTCTGAAGATAGCGGGAAAACGATTTTGTCCGAAGATCGCTGGAAAATCGGCGGGGAGGGGAGGGGAAGACTCACGTATGATGAAGTGTGACCCTTTTTGAAAAAGGGGAGGGAGAGGGAGGTAAAAAATATTGGAAAAATACGTGGCATCACTTATGGATGGCCCCTTAGAGGTATCAAATAGTAAAGTATGAATATTTCAGTTTGCTTCGTACTATCTTGATACGAGACAAGCAGAGCGGGGTGCCAAATTCCCCATTTTGGCGGTATTATCGAGTTACGGCTTGAAATTTGATTCAAGACAAGATTATTAGGAGCATTAAAGAATGAATGGTGTCAATCGGCATTTCTTGCTACGGTATGAGCAGCAGCGGGTGCCAACTCGTCATTTTGGTGTTACTATCACGTCATCAAGTTTCTAGATGAAATATGTACTAATTTAAAAGTAAAATAGAGTATTTTAAGAATATTTTAGTCTGTCGTCTGGACATATCCTGGGATAATCCTTCGGAAAACTTAAAAAAAGGGGGTGTCATAATGTACAATTTAAACTTCATATAACATTTTACATTATATTGCCTTACATATTACTTCGCCATCGACTTTCAAGATGAATTAATGGTTTAGGGAAAACTTATTAACAGCAAGTGAGAAAATGACTGATCCGGCATAACTTGGTACAAACCGAAAAGAACAGGACACAAATTCCCTATTTTAACAGTGCTATCATATCATCGAGTTGCGGCTTGAAATTTTAGTGCTTTAGAGATACAAATTAGTGAAATACGAATATTTCAGTCTGATTCGGCATATCTTGGTACGAGACGAGCAGAATAAGACACACTTGACACATAACAAGATTATTAGGAGTAAGTACATTTAAGAATGACTGGTCTGCCCTGGCATTTCTTGGCACGATATTAGCAGAAGTGGGCGCCAACTTGTCATTTTGGCTCGTCTCTCGTCATATAATATTTTAAAGATATTTGCCTCAGCATATCCTGGTAGGAACCTTCGGAAGACTAAAATTTATAGCAAAAAAAAAAAAAAAAAAAAGACAGCTTTATCAGTTTATTTTGTCATTTTATCGGTTTATTTTGTACTAGCTGATCCACCCGGTGTTGCCTGGGTTCGTGATAACAATGATGCACAAAAATCCCATAATAGTAACCAAAAAAAAAAAAAAAAAAAAAAAAATTGATTCTAAACGCACAAAATCTCGAAAAATCGTTAAAAGTTATTTCGAGAATTGCATTAAAAATCGATGAAATTCAAAAATCGTTTCAGACAAAATTTAGTAAATTAGGCTAAAAGTTTAAAACAATTTTCCTTTTACCAGTGTCAAAAAATAACCGACAAATGCGAAAAAAATATTAAAAATCGCATTAAAAAATTCGTTAAAAATTCAAAAAATCTCTGAACGAATTCCGAATAAACTTTATTGAAAAGAGAGCTAAATTTACTATGTTGGGTTAAAAGAAGAAAACCGTATTCCTTTCACTAATGTGGAAAAATCGTCTCGAAACATAAAAATAACGCTAAAAATCGAAAAAAATAAAAATAATAAAAAATAAGTCGAAAATTGGGCTTCGAAGTGCAAAACTTCAAATACAGAGGTACCTTTCCACCAATATTTGTAACTCTACGTGCAGCGGTATTTTCAGAACAGCACTGACACACTCACAAACTTGTCTCTTTATTATTACAGATAGAAGCTAGATTACTGTGAATATTCTAAATGATTTCTTTATTGCTGATTCATTAATTTTATTTTTTTCGCCTTTTTACATGCAATTTAAAAATAGATAAGACCATGATGCATAAAAAAACTATAATATTGAAAAAAAAAAATGAAAAAATATCTATTCTGAAAACACAAAAACTCGAAAAATCGCACTGAAAATAGCATTAAAAATTGATGAAATTCAAAAATCGTAGCAGAAAAAATTTAGTAAATTAGGCTAAAAGTTTGAAATAATTTTCTTTTTATCAAAGTCAAAAAATAGCCGACAAATTCGAAAAAATATTAAAAATCGCATTAAAAAATTAATTAAAAATTCAAAAATTACTGTACGAATTCCGAATAAATTATTGAAAAGAGAGCTAAATTTACTATGTTGAGTTAAAAGAAGGAAACTGTATTCCTTTTACTAATATAGACAAATCGCCTCGAAACATAAAAAGAAAGCTAAGAATCGACTAAAAAAATAAAATAAAAAAAGAATCTAATCAAAAAATCGAAAATCGGGCTTCCAGGGGCAAAACTTCATATAAAGAGATACCTCCACTCCAAATTTTGTAAATTTATGTGCAGCGTTCTCTTCAGAACAGCGCTGACACATTCACAAACTTCTCTCTTTATTATTATAGAAGGTATCAATTTTATCTACATTTTTTCTTGTTGATAATTGTGCGATCCTGGGCGTTAATTTGTGATATCTTAATTTAATGTTAGAAAATTTATGTATATTGATTCATTCCTAAAATTAGTTTTCGAGACATTAGGAAATTTATTTTTTGTCGTCCTGGGACCGTTTTTTGTTACAGTTGGCATCGACAAAGCAGAAAATGTAACAGAAACCAAAAAGATTGTATGAAATACTTTTTTCAAATAAAGTGAATTTATTTTACAATTGGAATTTCTATGTGATTTTTCTAGCTACACTTAAATGCTTCTGTTACCTATCCCTTCTTTTTAGGTGTGTTCGTTATTATGTAAATGCGTAGCACCTATAGTCGTCGTTCAATCCGTCCGACTGTTCGCATATAGCGCAAAAACTAACCAACCGAATCGTTTTAAATAAAAAATATATATATATATATATATATAATTATTACATAACTGTCGAGTCTTTTAAAATTTTATGGAAATAGGAAGCATAGCTCTATTACCGGAAAAATCAAAAGTATTCCATTACATTACGGTCAATGGGAAAAAATAGTTTCAAGTGCATTTTAATGGTGTTATGCTCTTTCGTACATAATGCAATTCATATGCATCTATGAAATATGTACTAAAATATACATTCTGTAAATAGCCATTAGAGATGGGAAATATAGTTAATTTTGGTTAACAGGTTACATCGTTCCATTCTTTTACAGGTAACAGGTTCCCAAAACCTGTTATATTTATAACATGTAACTAACAGATATTTTTTAAAAAAAAGGTCTTTCAAACAAAACGTTTTAAATAACTTTTTGACATAATTATAAATGCTATATTTTACTAAGATTATTCAAAATCAGTTTGTGACTAAACACTTAATTTTTGCAAGACAAGACTAAACTTAATTAATTATGATACTTTGAATTTCATGCATTTTTGGCATTTTCTGACACTTAAACAGGTTTTTCCAGTTATGGTGATTAAAACATTAGAAATTCATAAAATTCTAAGTATCATAATTCAGTAAGTTTTGAGCATATAAGAATAAATTTTTACTGTTTTACTTGTTAGAACATGAAAAATAAAGCTTATAGATCTCACGCATTGAATAAAGTTTGTAATTTCTTATTTATTTAAAAATAATCTAAATTGATTTTTATATGATGCACAGGAAAAGAAAATTTGAAACACTTTTACAATTGGAACTATAGCGCTAAAACTAACGGTTTAGAAATTAGTCATTGGTAAATGATAAGAGACACCCTGCATAGTAATCAATAGAGTTTAAACACGATTTCTAACAAAAAAAAAAAAATTATACAGTATAGATTATGAAACACCTTCCAACACATTTAGAATGCTATAACAAAACTTGACAATATATACTAAGGTGGGATGGCGTCTTATTGAACAATTTGGAAAAAAACATAATGCATTTGAAAATACGATTTCTGCTATTACCATGAATAGTCGTTAAAATATACGATTTTTTTTTTTCAGAACTGTATATGATCTACATACATGTGTGCTTACTACATATAATATGCTAAAAGTTAGCTCTGTTAAACGCATAGCAAAGTTGAAAATTTCTATTCAGCAATTTCAGCCAATAGACGAATATTATTGAGAACATTTGTTCGACCTTGCATACGATCTAAAATTTGTACAAACCAAGTAACATTTAAAAAGTAATTAAAATTTAAAACGCATACCATTATTGAAAACGCACTTCCAGCAATTTTTGTTCATAGGTTTCAATAATTCAATTAATTTTAATTTTCTTCTATACCCAAATACTTTTGTATGTTCTTATAAATAAGCGATAGATTCTATGCACACCATATTCTTTAGTAAGAACCTTGTAGTACACAACAGTGATGTACATTCATTTTAGTATGTTTTAAATACTGTAATATCACTAAATACATAGCGAGTGATTTTTCAACATACACCGTAAAGTAATGGAATTCTTCTGAGCGGTCCTGCAAACTTCCTTCTCAAAACCGAACATGCCATACTAAATTCTAATAATACATATATCAATTTCATGGCAATTAGACTATATTTACACGAGTTAAAACGAGGACAGACAAACCGAATTCATAAACACTTTTCAACTACGTTGTAAAATATTATAAAAGAAAAATTTATCCGCGACTTAATAGCGGCCACACCTCTATCAACACCTATTCAAAGTTAATTTCACAAGAACACAAAATTATTATTTATATTCTTTTAACCGAATGCAATTCATACAAATAAATTTCGTTCATACAAATATACTTTTCAAATTCATTACAACTGTATTAAAATTAAGTTACTTCACAAATTATGCAAGACTATTTACTTTCCTTTCTTTCTTTTTCTTTTTTTTTCTTTCTTTTTTTTTTTTTTTTTTTTTTTTTTTTTTTAGCGAAATAAAATCCCAGAAATAAAATCTTTTAACGCAAATGCAAAACAAAAATAATAAAAATATTTGGCCGGAAAACAAAATTTATAATGCCAAAATCTCCCTCCCCCCTCTTTAAAAAATTCCATGAACATGTAGTAATAACCCTTTTAAATATTCATAAACGAGTAAAACCTCCGTAGCTTCCATCACCCTTCCAATATCAACACAGAATCTTTCCCTATTGAAAAACATTTAATACTTCCTCTTTCATTACTTCCGAAAACCATAAAGAATAAACAAACACTTTTAATCAAATGTCATTCACTCAGATAAAATTGTTAGTTCTGTTATATTTATTATCAACATATTTTTTCAATTTAAAACACTTTGCACCAAATGTTACAGTCTCAGCAGAAAATATTTACAGATGAATAATTGCAAACATGTTAAATTATCTTTTTTATTGAAAGTTACCCAAAAGATAAATGATCATTATCTATTTTAAAAACTAGATTTATTGCAGCAACAAGTAAATATCTCAGAATTAATTAGGAATATTTAGAAATTATCTGTGGTTGATTTCAACTGCGGAATTCTATCTGAAGTTTTCCAATGTACACGTTTTGGACGATTTAATCAATTAAAAAATTATAAATTCGTGCATTTTATTTGAATGTAGACAACAATGTTCAGTTTTTAAAAAAAAATAGATATTTTTTTTTATCTAAAATTGAGAATTAATTTTTAAGGCATAGAACTATAAATAAGTGCATTTCACTTAAATATTGCAAAAATGTACTTTTTATAATTTAATGATTCTGAGCTCGAGTTTCGCTGTTTTTTCTTGGTGTGTGTGTGTGTGTGGGGGGGGGGGGGGGGTAGAAATCAATGCTTTTCTCATTTAGGTAACACAAACGGCAAATATATTGCAAAATTCAAAGATAAAACTCAATTTAAAATGCATTTGTAATGTAGGTGTACAAAGGGAAAATATTTAGATCTAATAATCTAGCGTGTTCACTTTGGGGCTGTGCAAATATAACGTTATAATTTTAGGGGGGCGGGGGGGGGAGTCCGGCACATGATATCGTAAGATATCTATAGGGAAAGGAAGTGTTTGTCTTTCGATATCGATATAATTTATTGATCCAATCAAATTTTTCTATTTTTATTTGTAACATGGTCTTTAGTTAAAAATAGTTTTGTTACAAATCAAGTGAAGCATGACCTTTTTTCTTAAAAATATTCACATGTTTTTCAGATCTACTATTTATTTCAGTGTTTCGTTTATCTCAACTTTGTGCCACCAAAATCGGAAAAAATATGTGATGGTGGTGACCTAGCACCAGGCACCAAGTCGAAAAAGCATTTAATTAGGCCTGCAAATTGTTTCTATTCATGCATTAGAGATTGATGAAATGCAAAACAATTTTTAAGAACTACACGCCTAACAGAATAGCCTATGGCCAGAGAGTGAAGATAGGGCCAATTAGGTGCGCTCCACATTGGGGCAAAACCCGGAAAAGCTGGCCAAAATATGAAAATGTTATTCGAATTGCACGAAAATTCGTATACAGGTGTTTTTGAGGATGCTAAGTAAGAATACAAAACTAAAATTAAAAAAAATGGCGGATACAATATGGTGGAACAAAAACTTCAATGTCTCGAAAGTTATTCCATTTGTATGAAATTTCGTAAATTTTTCAAGATGCTAATTAGGATTCAAAAGTTAAACTTTAAAAATAAATAAATAAATAAAATGACAGATTAAAAGTAAAAACAATTTGATTTAAATAAAATTTAAAATTTCGAGGCTAAACTCAAAAAGGAAATTTAAGGAACCAAGAGACATTTAATCGAAATTTAAGTACATTAATGGAAAGTAAAATACTAGACTATTTATTTTTTATATAATTAAAATAAAAAGAAAATATATTCCAGAAATTCACCTTTAAAATCAATTGTAGTATAATAAAAAGATTCTTCAGACGTCAAGGTGTCGAAATAGTTAGCAGAGCTTGTTCGCATTATTAGAAGACCCTGTGACTCTTAGGATCAATTATTTTTAATTTCTTCTACAATAATTTACCTAAACTGGAAATGAAATAATCTGATGACATTAACAGACATAAAAATATCTTTCATTTTCTTTCGCTACTGCATGTTTGCGATAAATCTTCTCGATGCCTTTTGGTCAGTTTGTTGCATTAATCTTGAGTATCTTATTGCATTTGGCAAATCGGCAGTATTGAAGATAATGTTATTTCTTTGTCATTAATAAATAGTTTGTGCACTGAAGTAGGCATATATAGAACCAGGGATGTAGTTTAAATCTACGAGCTGTTTGTTAGGAAAAATCTTCGAAATTGATCAAATAAATGACATGGATACAAGAAATTACTTATGATATCAAATCTTTGTATACGCTCGTTATAGAAGCACAAATAGTTGTGTTTTCAAAGAATCGTTGAATTTTATTGCCATCATTTGTGCTTCCAAATCTGAGATTTGGTTTCTTGACAAGAAGTCTTAATTGTAACCGAAATATTTTTTGCATATTTTATTTTGCAATTTCAGTGTTCTTCTTTTCATGCAGAGTACGAGCTTTCCATTTTTTCTATCCAGTTTGTCTGCGAGGTGTAAGCCCTCTCTAAGCATCTTAGCATGTAACGTAGATATTCTGAATTCTAAATTATCTCTATCCTTTTTTAATTAAAATGTCATATCGGTAAGAAGCTGTTTTGATGTTGTCTGACTTAGGTAGCAACGTCGAGTATTACACTAATTCATTATTAACGACTATTTCTTCTGTATCAATGATTGAATTAAAAGAAATAAGTTAATTCTCCTGTGTTTAATACAATACCATTCATTGACAGTAGCTTCCGTATTTCTTGAAAAAAAAAATGGATCTTGATTGCCCTGATAGTGAAATGAAGATCTCGGAATTTTCAAATTAACGATTCATGAATTATTCGCAACATTTATGTATTCTAGTAGCACGGGAGAAGTGAAAAATATATTAGAACCTCCTACCACCTTCATAGCTAAATATTTGTTTAAATGTACTTAGAATAGATATGTCATCACATCCTCACTTGTAAACCAAATCCAAATTGCTAATGTAGGCGAAAGTCATATTCATAAAGATTTTCACTCGCATTTATGAAATACGATCAGTAGTTTTTATCAGCAAATATAGCCATTGACAAAATAATTCTTCTAATTATAATAGAACAAACAAAATTACTACCTATAAAGATAAGAAAATGTTATTCTACCGGATCAGTAATAGAGAATTATTTTCATTTTTTCATTACTAAGCTTACTTATCAAATTAATGTAATCTTATGATTATAGTATTTATTTACAATATAATAGGAAATAAACTATTATAAAATTGAATAATTCAAAAATTAGAAAAATAGTTATCAGCTAAATTATGTGAAAACTAGTCAATTTTAAAATTTTTGAGGCGGCCGAAAAAGTGGCATTTTTACTTGAGGTTACTAAAATATGCGTGAAATGCAGAAAGGCAGTTTTAGGCAGCTGGTTTTTTATGAATCACTATACAATAACCCAAGTTATTATTTCCATTAAATTTCGTTGCGGAACACTGTGGAACATTTAAACTTTTTGATGTTTAAAAGCAAAAAAAAAAAAATAAATAAATAAAATTCTAAAATTTTTTATCAAAAATGACAATGAATTTATTAATTTTTACGTGCTTAATATAAATTTTGTAATACATGCAAATAAAGTACATACTACCATAGTGTGAATCCATTTCAAATCATTAAAATCGAATAATATTATAAAACTAGCTGACCCGCCCGGCGTTGCCCGGGTCCGTTTTAACAATATTAAACGAACTTGAAATTTGCATCATATCATTTGCATCATTGCATTACATCATTTTATCATTAACCCATTAATGCCCAAATTATTTTCTTCATTAAAAAGGAAATTTTGGTTTTCCCACCACTTTTAAAAGACGAATAACTTTTATCATAATTTATTGAGGAATTTGTCTCATGAAAAATATTGCTTATTTATTTTTCTATTTACTGGTGTGAAAAGTGTTTTATTGCCTTTTTATAATTGTCCCTCAAAAGGGTCGCTAGGCACTAATGGGTTAACTCGAAGCATGCAGAAATGCATGTCTTAAATACGTGGCAGCTGGCTGTGTGAAAAATCGGTTTAAAAAACAACAACTAATATTAAGCTTTAAAAATACTTAAAATGAACAATGCGAAACGCGGGAGGGAACATGTATCCAACGATTGCGTTATTTTTGTGTTAAAGTGTTGTTATTTACCCGTAAAAATCACTGTTAAGTCACGTAACTAATTATTTTTTTCACATAAAAATCCCAAGTGAAATATTTTGAATTTCAAACTAATTATATCACTCTTAAATCCGACTATACCGTGAATGAAATCGATACTCGATGACAAAAGGTTGGTATATAGTATTATAATTTCAGAGCTATTTAACAAAAGTAAGTGTATATTTTTAATTAAAGCATGCGTAATGTTCACTCTGTGGACAAATTCCTAACCGTAAACTTTTGTACCGTAACCATAATCTGTCTGTAACCTAACTGCGACTTAGCAGTACCCTACCATAACTTAAATATAACATAAATGTAACCTAGCCGTCACTTTATTGTAACCTATACTTATTCTAACTATAACATAAATGCAATTTAACTTTAACCTAACTTTAAAATAAACGTGATCTAACTGTAACCTAACGTGAAATTAAATAAAATCAAAGACTTACGGTAATGTAATTGCAACCTAATCGCAACCCAAATGATACCTAATCATATTGGGTTCATGTCCATGGAAATTATTTTGTCTTGTTCGGACAACTGGTTATGATTCATTAGAATATTTTCGTCGGGTTCAGATTTGGTTCAATTCAGATTTCAGGTATTTTTTAAAATTAGATTTAAATGTTCGAGTCGGGTTTATGTCCATGGAAATTATTTCGTCTTGCTCGGATCGGGTTATAGTTGTTTGAATATTTTTATCGGGTTCAGATTTGGTTCAATTCAGATTTCGGGTTTTTCTTCAAATAGAACTTTTGTGTTCGGGTCTTCTTGCGTGTTCACGAAAATTATTCTGTCTTGTTCGAATAAGAACATGCTTCACTGGAATATTTTCGCCAAGTTCAGATTTGGTTCATTTCAGATTTCGATATTTTTTCAAAGAAATTTTTTAGGTTCATATTCGGTTCATGTGCATGGAAATTTTTTGTCTTATTCGGATCCGGTTACGGTTCTTTGGAATATTTTTGTCTGGTTCAGATTTGGCTCGATTCAAATTTCAGGTATTTTTTCAAATAGAATTTTTAGGTTCGGATCGCGTTCATGTCCACGGAAATGATTTTATCATACTCGAGTCCGATTATGATACTTTCGAATATTTTGGTCGGATTCAGATGTGGTTCGGTCAAATTTCAGGTTTTTTCAAATCGGATTTTTTAGGTTCGAGTCGGGTTTATGTCCATGGAAGTTATTTCGTCTTGCTCGGATCGGGTTATAGTTGTTTGGAATATTTTTATCGGGTTCAGATTTGGTTCAATTTAGATTTCGGGTTTTTCTTCAAATAGAACTTTTGGGTTCGGGTCTTCTTGCGTGTTCACGAAAATTATTCTGTTTTATTCGAATAAGGACATGCTTCACTGGAATATTTTTGCCAAGTTCAGATTTGGTTCAGTTCAGATTTCGCGATTTTTTCAAAGAAATTTTTTGGGTTCGGACTGGGTTCATCTGCATGGAAGTATTTTGTCTTGTTCGGATCCGGTTGCGGTTCTTTGAAATACTTTTGTCAGATTCAGATTTGGTTCGATTCAAATTTTAGTTATATTTTCGAATGGAAGTTTTAGGTTCGTATTGAGTTCCACGAAAATTATTTTGTCTTACTCGAATCCGGTTATTGTTCTTTCGAATATTTTAGTCGGATTTAGATGTGGTTTGGGTCAAATTTCAGGATTTTTCAAATGGAATTTTTTAGTTTTGAGTCGGGTCTGTGACCACGGAAAGTATTTTGTCTTGCTGGGATCGGGTTATAGTTCTCTGGAATATTTTTATCGGTTTCAGATTTTGTTCGGGTGATATTTCGAGTTTTTTTTAAAGAAAATATTTAGGTTCGGGTGAGTTTCATGCCCACTAAAATTATTTTTCCTTGTTTGGATCGGGTTATGTTTCATTTGAACATTTCTACGGAATTGAGATTTGGTTCGGGCCAGTTATCAAATCCATAGTTTTTTTTTTCTTTTTTTTTCTTTTTTTCTTTCTTTTTTTTTTTTTTTTTTTTTTTTTTTCAAACAGAATTTTTTGGTTCGGATCGGGTTTAGACTCACGGAAATTTTGTCTATCACGGATCGGAGTGTGGTCTGTTTTTTTCTGGTTGGGATTGGGTTATTTGTTAATTAGTCTAAACATTAAGGTTATAATCAGTTTTACTACTATTTTCTTTTTATACCGCCTAAAAGTTAGCCCCCCCCTTGACGGAAAATGAAAAAGTGACATATGCATTTCGTTTGATCATCGTTTGATCAGATTTGATCAACAATTTTCATCGTTTGATCAACATTATTTTATGAGTTATGATTAAAAATAACCAGGGGGGGCTAACTTTTAGGATTTTTAAAAATGCTCAAAATTGAAAAAAAATTAGCGATTCTTATAAGAAATCGATTGTAGAGATTTGATCAACTATTTTTAGCGTTTGATCAAACCCGGAAGTGCCCCCAAAATCGATATTTTTAATTCCAGACACCTAAAAGTTAGCCCCCCCATGACGGAATTTCGAGACAAAAATGGTGCCATCTAACGTAAAATTACCTCTAGAGATTTGATCAACCATTTTTAGCGTTTGATCAAACCCGGAAGTGCCCCCAAAATCGATATTTTTAACTCCAGACCCCTAAAAGTTAGCCCCCCCATGACGGAATTTCGAGACAAAAACGGTGTCATCTAACGTAAAATCACCTCTAGAGATTTGATCAACCATTTTTAGAATTTGATCAAACCCGGAAATGCCCCCAAAATCGATATTTTTAGTAATAGACCCCGAAGGGGTTTAGCTCCCCCACCACATCCATCATGGAATTTCGAGACAAAAATGGTGCCATCTAACGTGAAATCATCTGTAGAGATTTGATAAATCATTTTTAGCATTTGATCAAACTCGGAAGTGCCCCCAAAATCGATATTTTTAGTAATAAACCCCTAAAATTTAGTCCCCCCCACCTCCATGATGGAATTACGAAACAAAAATGGTGTCATCTAACGTACTATTACCTCTAGAGATTTGATCAACCATTTTTAGCGTTTGATCAAACCCGGAAGTGCCCCCAAAATCGATATTTTTAACTCCAGACCCCTAAAAGTTAGCCCCCCCCATGACGGAATTTCGAGACAAAAACGGTGTCATCTAACGTAAAATTACCTCTAGAGATTTGATCAACCATTTTTAGCATTTGATCAAACCCGGAAATGCCCCCAAAATCGATATTTTTAGTAATAGACCCCTAAGGGGTTTAGCTCCCCCACCACTTCCATGATGGAATTACGAAACAAAAATGGTGTCATCTAACGTACTATTACCTCTAGAGATTTGATCAACCATTTTTAGCGTTTGATCAAACCCGGAAGTGCCCCAAAATCTATATTTTTAACTCCAGACCCCTAAAAGTTAGCCCCCCCCCATGACGGAATTTCGGGACAAAAACGGTGTCTTCTAACGTAAAATTGCCTCTGGAGTTTTGATCAACCATTTTTAGCATTTGATCAAGCCCGCAAGTGCCCCAAAAATCGATATTTTTATTAATGGACCCCTAAAATTGAGCACCCCCCCCACCTCCAAGATGGAATTTCGAGACAAAAATGGTGTCATCTAACGTAAAATTACCTCTAGAGATTTGATCAACCATTTTTAGCATTTGATCAAACCCGGAAGTGCCCCCAAAATCGATATTTTTTACTCCAGACCCCTAAAAGTTAGCCCCCCCCATGACGGAATTTCGAGACAAAAACGTTGTCATCTAACGTAAAATTACCTCTAGAGATTTGATCAACCATTTTTAGCATTTGATCAAACCCGGAAATGCCCCCAAAATCGATATTTTAGTAATAGACCTCTAAGGGGTTTAGCCCCCCCCCACCTCCATGACGGAATTTCGAGACAAATATGGTACCATCTAACTTGAAATCATTTGTAGAGATTTGATCAACCATTTTTAACATTTGATCAAACCCGGAAGTGCCCCCAAAATCGATATTTTTAGTAATAGACCCCTAAAATTTAGCCCCCCCCCTCCATGACGGAATTTCAAGACAAAAATGGTGTCATCTAACGTAAAATTACCTCTAGAGATTTGATCAACCATTTTTAGCGTTTGATCAAACACGGAAGGGCCCCCAAAGTCGATATTTTTAACACCAAACTCCTAAATGTTAGCCCCCCCCCCATGACGGAATTTCGATACAAAAATGGTGTCATCTAACGTGAAGGGAGCTCCCTCTAACTCACACCCCTAATCAGTCCCATGTGAGGGAGGAATGTTAAAAGTTTTCATATCATCACAATTCATATGTTTCATCAAAATTCATATTTAATTTTTAGAATTATGGGAAAATAATGGCAAATATAGTGTGATATTTACATTAAAAGGGTTTAATGTAAGTCACAAAGTTTATTTTATAGTAAACAGTTTTGGAAAATCGAAATCCAATGAAAAATATGCTTGGGCCCGACTGGCGCTGCCAATTAAATTTTGGTGAATGCAGTTTGCACCTATGTTTTGTTCATTAATCATGGAATAGTCAATTTCTTGCGAAGATGATTTTTTTTTTCATTTTTCAGCACAAATAGTGTATTGCTATGTAAAAATAAAAGGTTGCAGATTGAGTTTAATAATTATTATATATTTCATATAGTATATTTCAAAACGGTAAATTGTATTTCTTTAAATGTGATTGATTTTTCAATTAACATCAGATGCATGCAGTTTTGGATGTTTTAAATAGAAATGTCTGGTAAATAATCGAATACTTATCACAGGATGAGCCCAGTACCACTTGTGTATGTACATATTTTTTTCTAATTTCTTGAATAACTGATACAAAATTACAGAATATTTTATTTTTCCGCAAAAGATTCATCTTGTTTAAATGAAAAACATGAGATTGAAAGTTTTCTAATATGGCTAGTGTCAATAGATCGTCTGCTTATTTTGACGGAAGCGTGAAGTTCCCTGAATGTATATGTTATAGTAGAGCAGATGTTTATTTTTTCATTGGCAAACCAAAGCATCGAAAAATCGTCTGTCTGACGAAAGATAAATAATAATAACCGAATTATTTATTGCAAACAAATTGCAGGTGTGGGCTCCAAACTGAAATGCAATTTAAGAGTACAAGCAGATGCGATTTCCGGCAGAATGCAGCCTCTAAAAAGCCTATGTATTTATTTTGGAAACAAATGATATCCACAAAAACGGAAAAATATTATGTTAGTGATTGAGTACCTACGATGCGATGCGGTGCTCTTTATTTCTGTATTTGAAATTATTTCAGATGATCTCGTAAAGGCAACTATAGATTTGAAGTTGTGCTAATAAAAGGCAAAGAATTTTGGACTCCCCCCCCCTTTCATTACGATATCATATGTTATTTTTTAAACCGTAAAACCACAACTTCCTTAATAATACAGTTATCCATGTCTATTTTTTTTCCAATTGTTTCTTTAGTTTGCAGTGACATACAGATATGGTTATACATTGATTATTTGCACGATTATTTTATTCAAATGAAGAGGAGTGAATAAAATATTATTATTTTAAATGAAATAAGTTTGTATCAAATAACACTTACAAGAAATAACTGCTACATAAAAATAATTGATAATTAGCTTCTTGTTACATAATACATTCAATAATAATGTATCATCGTGCACTTGCCGAGCCCGGTGAGGGAGGGGGCAGGAGAAGAGAGAGCATTGGCAGAATTTCTTCTCAACAAAACAGATGGACAACTTTATTTCACTTTTCTTTGACGGTAAACGAAAATATCATTTCAAACATACAGTCGATTCTCGTTAATTCGAAATCGGATAATTCGAATCTTCGCTTAATTCGAACTAAACATGAAGTCCCGAAACTTTCAAAGACAGAATAACGTTAAAAATTTTGATTAATTCGATTTCATTTTCTCTTGACTACGTTTAATTCGAACTAACGAGAATTCCGATTTTTCATTTTTCTTTTCTTTTTCACGAATTTCAGATCATTTGAATAACTTTCTTTGTTTGATTTTTGTGAAAATTGTGCCGAACGAGTATACATATAATACAATGCCTTTGATATCCACTTACTTAGAGCCCCGTCTGTCCATCAGTGACGCTATAAATTTTTCTTCCTTCGTGCTTGTTTCTAATCTTTTAATTAGTTTATGTATTTATACATTCTAATTTAATATTAAGTCATATTCTAATGATAACAGACGAAATAAGTTTAAAAAACACTATAACATTAATTCCTTTGAAATAGTACCATATTAAGCATGTTTTCCATAATTCGAACTTCGGCTAATTCGAACATTTCTTGTGGTCCCGACGAGTTCGAATTAATGAGAGACGGCTGTACTTCGGAAAAAGCTTTCGAAACAGCGGATAATGTATGGATATACATTACGACAAAATAGAAATGCCACATATTGGAGTATTCCATATTTATGAATTAAATAATTTTATAATCATTTACAGTCATTTAATTTTATAATAAAAAAAGATATATAATTTTTAGATTAGCATCCTTTTGTAAGGTACCAAATTTATAACAATGTAGCGTTTTGAGATATTAAATTTACACATCACAGTTTACTTTGGGAGATTTATTCAGAATATGTAAACGAAAAAAAGTAGATTCAGAACTTTGTTTTATAAAATGATCGATTTTTGAAAAGAAAAAAGAAATGCTTTTCTGAACAAACAATAAACGCAAATTTGTTAACATTTGGAAAACTAATTGAATAATTTGAAAAAACATGCTTTCTCACTGTTTCGCTTTTTTTCGATACACATGGACTATAAAAATGAAACGCAGAATAGCATGTACTTTAATATCATTTTTGCGATTTTTACATTCAAAACTATAAATTCAGACAAAGCGGAGTTAAACATATAAAGTCATACAAGATTAAAGTTCATTTAAGAGTATTTCGATTCAAACCGCTTGCTTTCCGATTTATTTTTAAATTCATTTTTGCTCTCAAATGCACCAAACTATCAAAATCTGTTATTTCGAAAGGACACAAGGTGCCGTGATTGTCGATTCTTTGATAAATGCAAAAAATATTGCAAAAAAAGCAATCAAAAATGGCATTTTGAACTGGATTTTCCCGAAGCGGGAGATCTGCGTCCGAAAAAAAGGGTCATACGGAGAAGGTAATTGTTCATAAATCAAATTCTAATGAATTGAGCATAAAATGACATCACACGGCACCTCATGCGTCCCTTGAAGAATCCCCTCAGCAAGTTTCATTTTTCTACTTTTAAAAATGCGTCTGAAATTGTATCGGAAAATTTCGAGCTGTTGAAGGTTGAAAAAGCGTTTTTTCGAATACACCCTTAAGGGTCACTCATCCCGGGCAAGGCAAGAGGGTACTCTAGTGTATGTCTCTCTCTCTCTCTACATATATATACATATCGATAATTTCATGTTAGTTTCATGTTAATTTTTTGTCTCGAATATCATGGAGGAGATAATTTATAGGTCTAATGCTAAAAATATTGATTCTGAGGGCACTTCCGGGTTTAATCAAATCTCTGCAGATGATTATACGTTAGATGGCACCATTTTTGTCTCGAAATTCAGTCATGGAGGTTGGGGGGGGGGGGAGGGCTAAAACCCTCAGGGGTATATTGCTAAAGATATCGATATTGGGGGCATTTCCGAGTAAGTATTTCCATTCTCTAGAGGTAATTTTACGTTAGATGACACCGTTTTTGTCTCGAAAATCCGTCATGGGGGGGGGGGCTAACTTTTAGGGGTCTGGAGTTAAAAATATCGATATTGGGGGCACTTCCGGCTTTGATCAAATGCTAAAAATGGTTGATCAAATCTCCAGAGGCAATTTTCGGTTAGATGACACCGTTTTTGTGTCGAAATTCCGTCATGGGGGAACTAACTTTTAGGGGTCTGTAGTTAAAAATATCGATTTTGGGGGCACTTCCGGGTTTGATCAAACGCTAAAAATGGTGATAAAATCTCTAGAGGTAATTGTGCGTTAGATGGCACCATTTTTGTTTCTAAATTTCATCATGGAGGTGGGGTAGGGCTAAATTTTAGGGGTTTATTACTAAAAATATCGATTTTGGGGGCACTTCCGGGTTTGATCAAATGCTAAAAATGGTTGATCATATCTCTAGAGGTAATTTTACGTTAGATGACACCATTTTTGTCTCGAAATTCCGTCATGGGGGGACTAACTTTTAGGGGTCTGGACTTAAAAATATCGATTTTGGGGGCACTTCCGTGTTTGATCAAACGCTAAAAATGGTTGATCAAATCTCTATAGGTAATAGTACGTTAGATGACACCATTTTTGTTTCTAAATTCCATTATGGAGGTGGGGGGAGCTAAATTTTAGGGGTTTATTACTAAAAATATCGATTTTGGGGGCACTTCCGGGTTTGATCAAATGCTAAAAATGGTTGATCAAATCTCTACAGATGATTTCCCGTTAGATGGCACCATTTTTGTCTCGAAATTCCATCATGGAGGTGGTGGGGGAGCTAAACCCCTTAGGGGTCAATTACTAAAAATATCGATTTTGGGGGCATTTCCGGGTTTGATCAAATGTTAAAAATGGTTGATCAAATCTCTAGAGGTAATTTTACGTCAGATGACACCGTTTTTGCCTCGAAATTCCGTCATGGGGGGGCTAACTTTTAGGGGTCTGAAGTTAAAAATATCGATTTTGGGGGCACTTCCGTGTTTGATCAAACGCTAAAAATGGTTGATCAAATCTCTAGAGGTAATTTTACGTTAGATGACACCATTTTTGTCTCGATTATCCGTCATGGGGGGGCTAACTTTTAGGTGTCTGGAATTAAAAATATCGATTTTGGGGGCACTTCCGGGTTTGATCAAACGCTAAAAATAGTTGATCAAATCTCTACGATCGATTTCTGATAAGAATCGCTAATTTTTTTTTTATTTTGAGCATTTTGAAAAATCCTAAAAGTTAGCCCCCCCTGGTTATTTTTAATCATAACTCATAAAATAATGTTGATCAAACGATGAAAATTGTTGATCAAATCTGATCAAACGATGATCAAACGAAATGCATATGTCACTTTTTTATTTTCCGTCAAGGGGGGGCTAACTTTTAGGAGGTTCTTTTTATGGCTATTTGTGATAAATAATTTATTTTGCTTTTTGATAATTTATTATGGTGTATGAATCGTTTGCGGATTCGAAATATTGTACGCAAAACAGCTATTTTATTTTTGTTTTAAAAATAAATTATAGCCATAATACAATTTTTAATTCAATAGAATACGTTTAAATTTTATCAATGATAAAAAAAAAAACTCCTAGAAAACTGTACATTAAGTCCAAATAAGCACCAATAAAACCATTGACATGCCGATCAATCCAAACTGGTTTAAACCCGTATTTCTTTGTTTTTATTTTTTACCTTTTAAACTGTTATTGAATAGATGACTAAAATTTCGTTTAAAAAATAACGTTTTGTGCCATTATCGGCTGAAATACACAATCGGAATGCATAAAATATACAAATATATCAATCATAGGCAAGAATTATTTGATTATTTTTATCATATGACTTTGATATATCAATATAGAAGCATCATTTAAGATTTTGCTTGAAAAGTTAACATTCTTTCGTTAATGTCTTAAAATCGTCTGCACTCTGAAATCTAGATTTTAGATTAATATTTGTTACTTAAGTTTTCATGCATGATTTTAAAAGAATGTTTTCATCAAAATATTTTATATATTAACATAGAATTATTAATATGTTTTCAATCATAAACATTTTTCATCTACGTTATAAAGTATTAAAAAGTTCTAAAAAAAAAAGAAAACTTTTAGTAATACAATTTTTAGTTCAAATCAAATGTTTTCAATATTTTATTTAATTTCATTTTGACATCTACATTTTCATTCCACATTTTCATTTCTAGTTTTCCGATTTCAATTATTTTAAAAGCAAACATTTTTTAAATAAATAATATAATAGAAAAAAGAGCGTTTTAAAAAAATTACTAATTCTTCGTAAAATATGCTTTAGCTGTAATCCATTTCTTTCAATTCGTCTTATTAATACAAAATCCCTTCCTCGTGCTTTTGTTTGGGACATTAAAATTTGAGCGATAAATGATTTCATATTGCAAACCTTTTTCGCGGTTTACTTCACCTCCTATCTTTTTCCTCCATGGCGTACAACAATTGGGATAAAAAATCATCATTTAAATTGACAGTTTGCCAGTCTATGAATTTTAAAGGTCTGTCCAAACTTTTTAAATTATTTTTGCGAAAATTTTATGCAACCAACCATAAATAAATGAAGGGAAATAAAGAAGAAAAAAGGCGATTTTTTTTTTTTGAGAGTGAGCTTTGGAATTTAATTAATTACTCAGTTAATAAATAGAATTTTGAAATTCTGAGCATCAGGTGCATCAGGAGAGATATTGGGGTACTCTCAGAAAAATTTTGAGCTTCGTGCGTACCGTAGTTTTCGCTAACTATCGCAGACACACACACACACACACACAGAGCGATTTGTTATTTTATTAATATAGATATAGCACGCGTTTACAGGAACTGTTGTTTTGCTGTTTTTGTTCGCTCTAAATGATATTCCTTCAAGCATCATTTTTGAAATGATGCTGCTTGTAAGGGCAAAGCAAAAATCTTTTTTTTAAATACAGATTCTAACTTCTCAAACATTATTCTAGCCAACTGTACAATCGAAATTCCCTAAATCGTAACTTCATTTTTCGACTTTTGGCCAGCTTTTTGGGTTTTTTCCCCACTGTGCGCTCGTTTGAAAAGAAACGTTTAAGGACATTTTTAGTGAATATTGTTCTATTTTAGACATGCGAAATTGCGTTTATGATTAAGGCAAATGAATGAACACGCCACCATTTAAAACCATATGTTATTTAATTAACAGGGACTTTTCGGTAACATGTTAACGCAATATTAGGTTCCAGCATAGTAACAGTGTTTTTTATCCTAATACATTAAATAATGCCCATCCCTAATAGCCATCTATATATTTCTAATTTTGCATTGTTTTTATTTCACTAAATGTTAATAAATTTTCAAGAATATTGTGACGTTCTTAAGGTATTAATCTCTACGCAAAGTATGTTGAAGAAATACACTGGTGTCCAAAAGTTAATCATAATTGGTAATTAAGTAAGTAATGAAAGAAATATAAATCGAAATGTCGTGAAACTCCAGGTGTGTAAACAAAATAGCACTCATCATGTATTTTAGCGAAGAGTTTTCCCCGAAATCGAACAGGGGACCGTCAACAAATTGAAAAAGAACGAAGATCTTTTGGATAACCCTGTCAAAACAAAGATAGCATGTATACTCGTAGAAAAATTAAGGTTTTTTTTATAAAAACCCCTAAATTTTTTCAAGTTTTTTGCTTATAATTTGCAGAGTTCTTAATATAAAATAATGTTCTTTTCTGAAAATGTGACAAACATCATTGTAAACAATACCCTGTCATCAGAATTAAAAAATAATAAAAATTATATGACAAATGAGCAGGTTTACTAAATAATTTTTTACTGAGCATGCGTGAACGCTATTAAAATTTCATTTGCATATTATGTTAGTTAAATGTATAGAGCAACTTTTGTGAAAGTCTCAAAAACATAGCTTAAAAATTCTGAAAATTATCGTTGATAGAATGAGATTAAAATCCTTTATTCCCTAAATGAAGCAAAAAGATGAGAGGCTGTATCCATATTCCATTTGTTGCACATACAACTATATTTGGATAAAACCCTTGATTTTTTTGCTTCTTTTTTAGGAATAACGGATTTTGAGTTGATTCTATAGACGATCATTTTTAGAATTTTCAAGCTCTGTTTTTGAAACTTTTACAGAAGTTGCTCTATACATTTAGCTAACACAATATGCAAATGAAATTTTGATATCTTTGACGCATGCGCAATGAAAAATTATTTACTAAACCTACTCATTTTTCATACAATTTTTATTATTTTTTAATTCTGATGACAGGGTATTGTGTAAAATCATGTTTTTCATATTTTCAGAAAAGAACATTATTTTATATTAAGAACTCTGCAAATTATAAGCAAAAAACTTGGAAAAATTTAGGACCGTTTTTATAAAAACCTTAATTTCTCTACGAGTATACATGCTATCCTTATAAAAATAAACACAGTACATTACAATAAGCCACTTAATCATAATGTGCAGTTTGAACGCTTTTGCTACATTAGTTTTGACAGGGCTATCAAAAAGATCTTCGTTTTTTTTTCAATTTGTTGACGGTCCCCTGTTCGATTTCGGGGAAAACTCTTCGCGAAAATATATGACGCGTACTATTTTGTTTACACACCTGGAGTTTCACCACATTTTGATTTATATTTCTTTCATTACTTACTTAATTACCAATTATGCTTAACTTTTGGACACCAGTGTATATATATGAATATCTCTTTCTTTTCACATTCTCGGACTTTAATCCTCGAAAATGTATTTCGATTTCCATTCTGGAATATTATTTATTTTCTGTAAAGAAAAATTAATCACATAATCTCTAATTTTTCTATTTCAATTATCTCCTTACGGAGTAATCTCTGTAATGCTTAAGTAGGTAATTAAAATTTAGGTTAATGAAGGTAGCTAACGTGATTAAGGCTGAACATAAATCTTTCAAATAATTATCAATAATCATTACATTTTCTAAAAGTCGCAATTTCTTTATTTTATTTCCATTCTTTCTTTGTTTATTTGTGTGTATGTGTTTAAGAATGTGCGATTTTATTAATTTGTAAGTTTCTTGTTTATTCACAATTAGATTTACTAATTGAATGATTTAATCTTTTGGCTGTCGAAATCTCAATGAATTTCTCTCTGAATCCAGATAATACTATTTGCTAAATGCATTTCGCTCACTAAAAATTTCATTTACGGAATTTATTTCATTTAGTGTAAAGAACCTCCCCCCCTTCAATAATCTTATTTGATACTCTAAATCAACCACAGTACACATTTAATGTAATTTGAAAAAAAGTAATTAAAAATATTTAAACATTTTGTAAATATTTTTTATATTTACATAATCGGATTTTTTTTTTTGTAATAATCATATGCACAGCAAAATGAGAGGATAAACATAATTTTAACGATATCTCATTTGTTCAGTGAGAGTGACATAATACTAGGATTAATATTTTCCAACTTCTGTGTTTATGCAAATTGATTAATACAAAATTTAAGACGTCGCAAGTTTATTCGAAACAAATTTGGAAAGAGTTGGAATCTATGGAGCAGATCATCACTAACGCGCAAACAATCGCTGCGCGAATTCAGGCACTAAAATTGTATAAACGGGGTTTAATACAAGATAAACATAAAAAAATTCTTGAAATTCAAAGTACCGTAATTCGACAGATTTGGGTAGCAAAATAATTAAATAAATAAATAATAATAATAATAATAAATGTAATTTAACAAATTACAACGACAATTTGGAAAATTTTATTTTCAAAGAATAAAATTTTACACAAATGCAAATGTAGATAGTTTTTAGACAAATGCAAAATGCAATTCTGTAAAAAAAAAAAAAAAAAAAAAAAAAATAATAATAATAATAATAATAATAATAATAATAATAATAAACATAATTTTTATAATGATCAAAACGTGGTTTACGTAATAACAGAGTCCTATATTACATACGCAATGGATTAAAAGTTAATATCCTTGTACCAATCATATACAAATTTTAAATGAAATTTTAGTTTTACACTTTTCGTTACTGATTTTTTTAACTTCTAAACATCACACATTTTCAATTTTTACATCATCGTATAGAGAAAAAAATGTACTTTTAAATGCAATTTGTTTGAAAACTGTATCTCAATTTTTTAAGTTATTATTATTATTATTATTATTATTATTATTATTATTTTGTAGTTTTTAATACCTTTTTTCTCATCGTGGTAACAAAAGTATTTAATTTCTGGACATTAATCATAAACCAATCAGGAAACGAAAAAAAAAATAATAATAATAATTTGCGGAATTTAACCAATGAAAAGATTTAGATATGTTTTAGATTTCCCAATTCTCTACCGAGGACAACAACTGGAATTCAACCAATCAAAAGATTCAGATATGCTTCAGATTTCCTAATTCTCTATAAATTTTCAGTAATTACTTTAAAAATATAATTGTTTTAGTTTTATATCTTATTTTAGACTGTCAGTCACCGGTGACCTCAACGTATTAACTAGTAGAATGTGCCAATCCTAAAACCTTCTTACAACTTAAATTACATTACGAGCTGTGCTTTTTATCCAGATTGTTTGATTCCCATCAGTTTTACAAAATAGTATAATGAGCTTTATTCTAATATCGTTTTTTATTTCATTAAATACAATGAACAAAAATGATGGCAAAAAACAATCTGAATTTTTAAACTGTAATTTAATTCGACCGTTAAGGGGTTAATACGTGAAGAGCTTTTTTGAGAGAGGAAAAAGTTAAGTGGATTATAGCCAAAAATACAATTTACAAGGACAAAAAAAAAAAAAAAAAAAAAAAAAGTCATTGCAATTATAAAAGTGAAGCGAAATTTGCCAAAGCAAAGAGAAGAGTTTAATTAAAATTTTACTATACGTTAAAACTCAGTTTTGTTCATGAGCTTTAGATTCTCTTAGTTATATGAAAAGTTCAAAAATTTATTTTTGGAACAGGAATTTAATTTAGAAAAGTGCTTCAAAAAAAAAAAAAAAAAAAAAAAAAAACTTTATAATTATCGGAAAAACTGCCTTTCAATGAAATTGTTTAAAATATTGAAGCGCAGCTGAAAGTAAGTTGATTGTGTTTAAAAGTATAAGAATTTTTTTTGCTGTGTTTTTTCTTATTTTTATGATTCGATATCTTCTTTTCAGTTTATTAATAAAACGTATTAATTTTAAAGATTTAAACGTTGATAAAGTGAAAATATTTTCTGTTATGAATATTTAGTTTCATAAAAGCTTTCGAGAATGTTTTCCTTGCTTTTCTTTTTTTAACAAATTCATATGCATATAAAAATATCAATATCGTATTTTAATTTTATTCTCAATACCTATGTTATAAAGAGGTAAAGTTAGTTTTTTTTTAGGAGGTAAATCTCTGGAATTACAGAACCGATTTCAAAATCAATGGCACCAAAATGATGCTGTTCGCCCCGATTCAAACATATATCTTATGCCGATCCCACTAACCCAAAAGGGGTGAGGAGAAAAAAAGTTCAAAATGCAATTTTTGTGTTACTGAAAGACTTAGAAACATGAAATTTGGTATGTTAATTACTTATAAGATACAAATGGTCTCTAATAACATTTCCTAAAAAATGTGAAATTAAAAAAGGTTTGAAAATGCACGCAAGGCGTTATGCTTAATCAAATTAAACCTATTAGGCTTTTTAACACTTTACATGTTGAAAGTGAATTTAGTTTATCTATATCATACGTAATTATATATATGATATCACATAATACACTGTAAAACATTTGAGTAACCCAGCAAATCTGCCACCATAAAATGGGTGGCAGCTTTGCTGGCTCCAATTTTATGGAGTAACCTTGCTTCCTCTAATTTTAAGGAGTATTTTAACCGATATAACCGGTGTAACATTGTAATGTTACACCAGTAATATATTTTAACATTACACCATTATACAGGGTGTCCCCTCTCAACGGTGGCCAATGGCTAATTTCTAAACCGTTGGTCATAGACATATAGTTCCAATTGCAAAAATGCTTTAAAAAAGGTAAAGAATTATTTTTAAGCGATTTAGGTCAAAAAAATGTTTGACTAAAAAATTACGAAAATTAACTTTTTGTACGGTCCCCCGGTCCTATAAGTGATATTTAGAAAATTTTTACCACTACTCTAACAAGTAAGACAAAAAAAGTCCCATTCCTCTGCGATCAAAATTGACTGAGTTATAGCTGTTCAAAGTTGAAGCATGTTTTTTGCTGCAAAATAGGGGTCAGTCACAAATTTACTGGAAATAAAAATAAACATCAGATAGAAAATTTAACTTTAAACATTGAGAGTAAAAAAATTTTTACAATGTTGTTTCTGAATTTATGTTGACGTTTACAAGTTAAAGTAAAATATGGAATTTGTGCTAAAAATATAAGTAAAAAAATAACAGAAATTTTGTTAAATTAAACTATGAAAAGCAACAGTCACAAATCGTTACAAAATGATACATATTTAAAGCTCTATTAGATTACTGAACCTAATAGAATTTGATGTAGTCCTATAAAATAAATAAATGGAACGCACCTAAAATCGTATTAATATTACATTGTCATCGGATTTTAAAAAGTATGGGAATTGAACCTCAATCAGATATTTGGAAGTGAGTTAAAATTTGAATATAAGTTTTGAACTAGGAAAATTTACATACGAAAACTATGAATAAAATAAAAGCTTTTCAAAATAACATACCTTTTTAAAATAAAATCACGAAAAGAATCAGCTTCATTTGCTTACAAAATAAAACATGGGTAAAAATACAATTGAGGATATGAATTTCAAAATTCGCCTTATCGCTTTTTGATTTCTCTATCAGTCTATACAAACCTGCACTATTGTAACAATGCAATCTCAAAATTTATAATGAAAACCAATAGATGCATTTAAAGTTTTTTCGCTATTTCCCAAAATTTGATTTTTTCGATGAAGAGAATTTTGAAATTCATGTCTTCAGTTATTTTAATAACCAATCTAGAAGTTAATTAATTATAATTAACACTACCATAAAACTTATACGGTGACAGCGTCTTCAGTTAAATCGCTCATTTAAAACATTTTGTAATTGGAACTATATGTCTGTGACAGATAGTTTAGGAAGTAGCCTTTGAACAGCGTTGGAAATCGACTCCCTTTATAATACTTTAAGCACTTAGTGTACGTTCCCTTAAAGCTCACTCAGTCGAACTCATCCGTTTTCAGCTATAGAAAAGTGGTTTAAGTCATGAAATTTAAAGTTTCATAACTTGGTCAATTTTAATGTTACATGAATGGGACCTTTTCTGTATTACTTGCTAGAGTGTTGAGAAAATTTTACTAAATATCTCTTATAGGACCGGGGGACCGTATAAAAATTTAATTTTCGTAATTTTTTAGTAAAACATTTTTTTGACCAAAATCGCTTAAAAAACAATTCTTTACCTTTTTTAAAGCATTTTTGCAATTGGAACTGTATGTCTATGTCTAACGGTTTAGAAATCAGCCATTGGCCACCGTTGAGAGGGGACACCCTGTATAGGTGAAAAAAAAATCACTCCATAAAATTGGAGGCAGCAAAGCTGCCACCCATTTTACGGTGTAAAGTTACACAAATGTTTTACAATGTAGGTAATGATTCTAGGTTTTCCATATTGATTTCGAACAATTTAAGATGGAGTCTTATAATTTTCGTATTACTGAATTTAAGATACATAATCGTATCATATTTTGTATTCATGCATTTTTGCATGAGTGTTTAACAGCTATTGCATCGAAATTCGGATATCTATAAAAATAGTTGTAGTACGAACGTACCTCACTTTTGACGTGCAATTTCCAACTTGTTTTGAACTGAATTTATTTTCCTTAGCAAATATTTCAATATAAAATAAAGTGGGTCTAGCCTCCCATATGTGAGGAGCTTTGATCCATTATTTTCTTATGATAAAAAACAATAAATTTCCAAATTTCTTATGTGTTACACGTATGCCGCAATTTTATTACGACAGCTGATTCTATAACGAATAAAATAATACATAAAACTTTATTCTACGTTCAACATAAAAAAAAAAAAAAAAAAAAAAAAAAAAAAAAATCATTTTGTAAAAAATGTGTCAATTTTCCTCAGTCTCTCCTACTTTTGTCTGTTGTGGGGTATCTGACATTCAAAACTCCTCAAGCTAATTACTGGATGCTTTTCGTAGCCACTTAGCTTTTCACCGACTGATCCTCTTAAATATTTTGATCCGTTGATTTATCGTCAACGTATTGGAACAGATGCTTGAATGGTGGTAGTTCATTAAAATTTAGGAGCCAAACTACCCATTGTAACAGTTTCCCCAAATATATTTCCATTCGGCGAACCAGGCCATTTTTTCAACATGTATTAACGTCAATGCCATCACATCCTTTGACAACTAATTTTTATAAGACAAACAGCACAACCAGACTGATCAGATTGATTAGAAGTGACAATATGTTCAGAACTTCCAAAAGTTGGAGTTACATGGCCGAAGTAGACTGAACCAGGATCTTGAATTAAGTAGTAATGCTCTTTCTTTTTTACTCTATGGAACTTTCCGGAATGAGCTACATCTACCACTAACTTGATTTTACAACACTGCGAACAGAATTGAACAACTTTTTTTTATTAAATTTTTAACTCTCTAAATTGTTATCGGTTCGAGCGAGAATCGATTAGAGATATTACACTAAAATATGGACAAGCTAAGTAAAATGATGAAGCAAAAAGATAAGAGTCTGTATGTAAATATAGTATTGTGTACAATATTGCGTATGCTATATCAATCGAATATGGAATCATCTTTTTGCTTTTTTTGGGGGGGGGGGAATTAAATTTTGAGCTTATTTTATCAACGATTATTTTTAGAATTTTCAAGCTATGCTTTTGATACTTTTACAAAAGTTGCTCTATACATATAGCTAACACATTATGTAAATTATATTCTGATTGCTTTCACGCATGCGCAGTGAAGAATTATTTAGTAAATCTACTCATTGTTTATACAATTTTTATTATTTTTTATTCTGATTTCAGAGTGTTGTGTACAATATTGTTTGTTATGTTTTCTGAAAATAATATTTTTTTAATATTAAGAATTTTGCAAGTTATAAACGTGGAAAATTTTGCAAGTAAAAAACGTGGCAAAATTTGGGACTTTTTTCATGAAAACCTTAATTTCTCTATGCGTATACATGCTATCCTCATAAAAATGAACAAATCTTATTACAATAAACCATTTAATCATGATCTACAGTTTGAGCGATTTTTTTTTACATTAGTTTTGACAGGGTTTTCCAAAAGATATTTATTCTGTTTTAATTTTTTGACGTCCCCTATTGGGGTTCCGAGAAAAAATCTTTGCGGAAATATATGACCTGAACTATATTGTTTACACAATTGGAGTTTAAGGGTAATTCCTCATGTATTTTTTAGATATTTAAGAAAACTTCAAAAATCACAAGTGGCCGGTCACCTTTATATATAGTGTATACATATATTTGTGTATACATTCCTCAAACCGACAGAAAGAAATCGAGTAATGAGAGCTGAAATGAAGGATCTTTCATAATCAGTACAGCTTATTCTTTTGTATACTTAGCCGAGATGCAAATAAATAAATAAATACAAATAAAAGACAATTGATATATTTTTCGTTTTTGGAAAAAAAATGGAAATTTCTATATTCATAAGAACGTGATTTTATTTATTTGAGGTAATTATATTTTCCACTTTTTGGTAAAAATGGAAACTTCTATATCCATAAAAACATAAGCTTATTATTTATTTTAATAAAAGCTTGTAAATTTTAAGACATAAGGATATATTTAACAAAATCTGTTTTGTGGTAATAAGTAGAGAAAATTCATTTGAGAGAGGGAAAAGTTAAAATAAATTATAGTCAAGATTAAATTTTTTAAAAGGAAAAAAAAAAAAAAAAAGTAATCGCAATAGTAAATCTGAAGCGAAGCGTTCCAAAACAAAGAAAAAAAAGTTTAATTAAAAGTTGCTATACGCTAAAACTTAACTTTACATGCAAACTTAAATACTTTTAGTAAAAAGAAATTTTTTGAAAATTGGATTTGCATCAGAAATTTAATTAAAGAAAGGACTTTAGGAATAATATAATAATAAAAAATCCCTCAATTATCACTAAAACTGTGTTTTAACGAAATTGCTTTAAAATATTGAAGGCGCTGTTGAAAATAGAGTGTTTCTGTCAAAAAAGATAAATTCATTTTACTGGATTTATTGTTTGTTTATTCTTTTATAATGTTTCATCGCATAAGCACAGCTAAAAATGATAGTAATATTTAACTTCGCATCTTTTCTTCATGACTATTGATTTGTACAGCAAAATTAATCTTTTAAACTGTCAATTAGTAATAGGTCTCGATTTTTAATAATGTACGGTCACCGCAAAAAAAAATCTTGACATTTGCGATTTCAGATATTTTGTTAAATATCTAGAAATATACATGAGGAATGACTCTGAAACTCCAGATGTATAAACAAAATAGTACAGATCATATATTTTCGAGAAGATTTTTTTCCAAAATCCAATAGGGGACTATCAACAAATTGAAATAGAACGAATATCTTTTGAATAACCCTGTCAAAACTAATGTAGCAAAAACGTTCAAACTGCAGGTTATGATTACGTAGCTTTTGGTAATACACTGTGTTCATTTTTATACATATAACATGTATACTCGTGGAGAAATTAAGGTTTTTATAAAAACGGTTCCGAATTTTGCCAAGTTTTTTGCTTATAATTTGCAAAGTTCTTTATAAAAAACAATGTTCTTTTCAGAAAATATGAGAAACGACATTGTACATAATACCCTGTAATCAAAATTAAAAAATGTTAATAATTGTATGAAAAATGAACAGGTTTACTAAATAAATTTTCACTGCGCATGCGTCAACTCTATAAAAAAATTTCGTTTGCATATTTTGTTAGCTAAAGGTATTGAGCAACTTTTGTTCAAAATTCAAAATCATAGCTTGAAAATTCTGAAAATTATCGTCTAAAGAATAAGATCAAAATCCGATATTCCCAAAATGAAACAAAAAAAAAAAAATGAGAGGTTGTATTTATATTCCATTGATTAGTGTCTACACAGTATTGCACGTACTACTATATTTGGATACAGCTCCTCATCTTTTTGCTTAATTTTGGTAATAACGGATTTTGATCTTTTTCTATCGACGATAACTTTCAGAATTTTAGAGCTATGATTTTAAAACTTTAACAAAAGTTGCTCTATATATTTAGCTAATACAATATCCAAATGAAATTTAAATAGAGTTGTCAATTTTCATATTTTCTGAAAAGAACATTGTTTTTTATTCAGAACTCTGCAAATTATAAGCAAAAAACTTGGTAAAATTTGGGACCGTTTTTATAAAAACCTTAATTTCTCTACGAGTATGCATGCTTTCTGCATAAAAATGAACACAGTTTATTACGATAAGCCACTTAATCATAATCTGCAGTTTGAACGTTTTTGCCACATTAGTTTTGACAAGGTTATTTAAAAGATATTCATTCTTTTACAATTTGTTGACGGTCCCCTAGTGGATTTTGGAAAAAAAAAATCTTCTCGAAAATGTATGACCTGTACTATTTTGTTTATAAATCTGGAGTTTCGGAGTTATTCCTTATGTATATTTTTAGATATTTAACAAAACGTCAAAAATCGCAAGTGTCAAGATTTTTTTTTGCGGTGACTGTACTTAAAGAACCTAAATTGTGCACCCAATATCTGTTAAAACACAAAATTTAAATTTAAGATCAAAATGTACAGATCTGCGCATGTGTAAAATTAAATTCAGAACGCATTCAATTTTAGAGAAAACTTAAAAGAAATCAGAGTAGCCGAGAATTTGAATTATCAAGAATTTGAATAAAACAAATACAGATCGGATAACTTCTGCTGCTGAAATAAAACATGGCAATATTATTTTTAAAATTAATTTCCTTGACACCAATAATATTGCAGAAATCATTCAGTCAGAAGTGAGTATCAAACGAACACTTTCTTTCGAGAAAAAAGTTTAAAGCTGGTACCTTATGCTCGTGATTACCATTTAACTCAACTTAGGAAGCTTCGGTCGAACGCTCAAATGAGATTCGCGATAACATTTGATTGAAGACATCCAATCAGGATTAAAGGTGAATACCGTTTCAGATTTCGACTGAGATTTTTGGTATAACTCAGAGTCAAAGTACTTTTACGAATTTCATTTGAGTGTTCGACCGAAGTTTTCTAGCTTGAGTTAAATGGTGAATACAAGCATAAGGTGTCAGCCTTAAATTTTGATTCTTGGAAGAAAGAGTTCGTTTGATCCTCACTTCTGACAAAATGATTTCTGTAATATTATTGCTGTCAAGAAAATTAATTTCAATAACGTCATGTTTTATTTCAGATGGAGAAGTTATGCGATTTGTATTTATTTTAATCAAATTCTTGATAATCATTATTAAATAAAATTGTTCAATTAGCCATATTTTTAAAAATTGCTAATTTCATATTAAAAATGCTTAAATTGAGAGAGTTCCAAAATAGATATCGATAAATTATTATGAAATGATGTACAAGTTGTACTGTATTTTTTATGACATTTTTTAAGATTATGTATGAGGACGTGAGTTTCAAAACTCGCCTTATCCAGAAAATCAAATGTTGTGAAATCGCGAAAAACCTCTGACTCCGTCCATTAGTTTTCATTGTAAATCAAGATTTTACAATGCCAGAAATACAATGTTAAAACTAGTTTTTTTCCAGATTGTGATGTTTTTTCCGATGCAGATTCACCAAAAGAACGGAATAATTTGAAAGAGAAAATTTGACTTTTTAAATTTTCGATAAGGCGGTTTTCAAACTGACTTCTTCTTACATATATATATATATATATATATATATATATATATATATATATATATATATATAAACTTTTTGAATAAATAATTCATTGAAAATATATGATATTGACCAAATAAATTGAAATAACTATAATTTATATATATATGTATGCAGGAATAGTCATAATTATCGAAACAACTGGCTATCGCCCTAAATATTGCCCCTATGTCAATTGCAAAGTAAAAAAAAAAAAAGGCGCAAAATATGATGACATAAGTTGCAACTCTGTGGCGTGTCTATTTGAAAAAACACGAAAATTAAATATGGGTCTATAAGGTAAAAATTCCAACTAGGAAAACTTTCTTTATCCAGTCCTGAATTAAACACAAAAATTGCATCTTCATATCTGCAAAACTCGCAGAGTCATAGCCATTTAAATAAATCACCACGTTTTAAGGGATTAGACACAAATTAAAATGCGCGCAATTCAAGAGACAATGTTACTTTAACAGTTCTAGGAAACATGTAAAAAATATATCTATTGAGTTAGAATTTTGATTTTTCTTCTTTTTTTTTTTTTTTTTTTCGTAATGGCTAGCCATATAATTTGCAAATAAAATCACATTCTAAAATTTCTACCAAAGTTTATAAAAATTTCAAATTAGTATTGTTTTAAATGGGATAATTTAAAATCGTCACAAAGCATTATTCATCGAATTTCATTTTTTTTTCATTTCATTAATGAGGAAAATCTAACTTTAATTTTGTTTCAGGCTTTTTTTTTTTCAACATTAATTTCAAAACTATTAAAAATATTTATGTAAAAAATTATGTGACTTGTTTTTAAAAAAAATTATATTTTCAAAAATAAATATTCTTTCAAATTTGCCGAAACAAAAATAATGTAAATTAACAAAAAAAGACATGTTTCAAGTTAGTTTTTTTTCTTTAACGATTCTTGACTTTTAATAACTTAAGACGAGAAATAGTGGGGGAAAAATCCATCATGCAGAAAAAACGCATTTAAAGTTGGCTCCTAATAGAAAATTTAAATGCTTTTTAAAAATTTGAAAGCGAAAAGTAATTCCTTTTTGTAGCTTAAACTTTCGATTAAGTTTAACTTTTGTCATTTCCACCTCTTTTCTGTTCTGTTTAAATGTCTGTCAATTATTTTAAACAATGCTTTTTCTAACATGCTGATTAAGAGCTTTTTTATTAATTTTAGCTCTCACAACTTCAGGCTTTTTATTGTTTCGACTAAAGCTGTTAAAAATGTCTGTATTCTGGGCCTAGGCCGGACCTGGACCCGGACGTTCCTTTTTTTTTTTTTTTTTTTTGAAAACTCGCTATGCCGGGTGCATTTTCAGAAAGAATCACGTTTTGAGCACCTTATCGCCAGAATAACGGTTGGCGCGGAGATGAAGACAATGCTACGCACCCTTTCTTGTTTTTGACGTCAAACGCCTAGCGAATAGCAACCCTTCCTTCTGCAAAGAAAACGTGCTTATTGTTTATTTGTTTTTCCGTAAATGTTATAAAGCAAAGAATATAATACGAGGAGATGTTATGCACCGTTGTTTACAATTAAAACATAGTTTAAAACAAAGAGTTTTTTCAGATTAAAATGATTCGGATTTGAAAATCAAAACAAAACGACCATTGGCGTTTTGCGATGCAGCTAGCTAAACGTTCTCGCTTTCGCCAACTCGCCAAGGCTGGTGCTCAAAACGTGATTCTTTCTGAAAATGCAGTCCGGGTCTAACTTTTTTTTCTTTTTTTCTTTTTCTTTCTTTCTTTCTTTTTTTTTTCCATATCGTACCGGGACATTCTTCCTAGGTCTGCACGGGACGAAATTTGCAATCTCGGTCTCGTCACAACTCGTATTAAAATCACTGTTTCTGACTGACCTAATCAGTGCATAAAATATGTAAAATTTGGCTCAATCAAAATTTTTACGAAAAACGCATATATTTTGAAATAACTTTTATTTTACAAGAAAATTTAAAATTCATTTTTTTTAAAGAATACTAGATTTAAGGACAAAAATGTTAAAATACAAAGAAACCAGTGAAAAAATCTGCGGAATCCTGTCTTAAATAGAAAATGTGTTAATCCATGTAAAATGAATATAATAATATGATTAATTAAAAATTCAAATATTTTTTAATGAAACTTTCAAAATATTTGCTGTCAAAACTCATAAACATAAACTGTACCTGATTCTGGTAAATAACATAATAATTCTTACTGACAGCAAAATTCATATGCAGAAAACGTTATTACATATATAAAGAATAAAAATTGAATTTTTGAAATTCAGTGTGAAACATGATTTGAAATAAATTGTCACTGTCGATTTTCCTTCGGTAAATAGTTTTAAAATAAATATTCCAAAAGAATATGTAACATGAAAATGTCACCAAATGTCGCAATAAGTCTTTTCATGTCATGATTTTCTTTCGAATATTTTCTTCGCTTCGCAAGATACTGATAAATAAAAAACCATAAATTTTGCATAAAGAACGAAGTCAATTGAATAATATGTTGCTGAGATATTTGTAATCCTATTTTTCCCACTCTTCGATTTTTCATGATACTTTATTTCATTCAAATTTCAATTCAAAGATACATTTTAATTTGATATAAGACGCTGAACCCGACGCAGTAAATGTTAATTAATAAGATTAATGTTATTGGAGTTATAAGGATGTTTCTTTTACGTTATTCTGTACTACTTGATTATCCTGTTTATTTAATTCGACATTTAATTTCTATTGTTATTAATCTTTTACTAATTTATTTGTTTTTCGTTATTTAAAATAAAAAGTATGCCAGTTTGTATAATTTACGAGTAGTTTGGCAATTTATATAATTTGTCAAGATAGGTCGACAAGATATTCAAGTAGAACCCGCAATTCCGTAATAGAGCACTATCATATATTCAAAATATTAAAAATATATATTTATTAAATCATATTAAAAATATTTAAAATATATATTTATTAAATCATATTAAAAATATTTAAGTGCACTTGCATTTTATTTTTGAATTACAATGCATTTTAAAAGTAGTTTACACATGTTGTATTTTCATATTTTACATTGTGCATATCTATGACTGGTAAGTATTACGATGATCCCCAACGACTATTTTTTTAATGTATGATTTTCCTGATTAATCTGTGCAAATCAGCCATTTTGTGATATTAAATTCGTAAATGTTGAAAGTTTGGTATGAAAAATAAAATATCATTAAGGAATTTTCTCCTTTGAATAATCTTAATAACAGAAGAGGAGTTCGTTGAACTCATTCTTTGTGGTTAATTTTAATTCAATCTGCAACCGGAAAAATTTGAACATGTATTTGATACGGGAAAAATTTGAGCATACATTTGATACAATTTTGTAATTTTTTATTTTCTTTTACCTTTCCTTTAATTTTAAAAAAATAAAGAATAAAGTTTTTTTTTTTTTTTTTTTTTTTAATGTGAATTTCTGAATTTCGATGGATTCGTAGCCTTTAAAAACGATTTGATTGTTAAGAAAATGTCTGTCCGTATATCTGTGACCCAATTTTTGTGAGCGTTTTCTCGAGAATTAATCGTCGGAATTCAGTCAATCTTCAGATTTAATAACATTTTAAAATATATTGGTGCTGATTAGGTTAGAGTGAAAATCGCCCAAAAGATAGCGCTGCTGTGTTGCATTTTTCATGGTTTTCCCGATAACTACATCTCAAGAAGTAATACAGAGATTGTGACGAAACTTCATGATTTGTTAGACCTTAAACCTAAATCGACATTGATTAGGTTTTGTTGCATGTTGCCCATTAAATATTGTTGTTATCGCTGTTTTTCGTGACAGCTATATCTCAAAAACTAACAAATTGTCATTTAATTTTGATTTCAGACGATTTGGTTTATGTAGTTAGAAGAAAATTTTAATATGACCATTCATGCTACTTTATTATTATTATTATTATTATTATTATTATTATTATTATTATTATTATTATTATTATTATTATTATTATTATTATTATTATTATTAATATTATATTATTATATTATTATTATTATTAAGAGTTTTTACGTAAAATTTTTCTGGGAATTGTTTGTATTTTAGAATTATTGGAGGTTAACTATATATCCGATTTTCATAAAATTTGAAATGATTCGACAAAATTATGTAATTTGGTAGGTTTTGTGTTGTTATATGTGGGCAGAATCAAAAACTAAAAAAATTAAATATTCAAAATAAATAAATAAAAATTAAATATTCAAAAATTAAAAAATTAAATAAAAAATAAGTTTGATTTCAAAAAATAAAAATAAATAAATAAATAAATAAAAGTTAAATAAAATAAAAATAAAATAAGTAAATAAATAAAAATAAATAATAATAAAAAATTCGTGCAGCAAAGAGTTAAAACTTTTACGCTAAACCTAATTTTTAGCCTATAACAAGGTGTGTAGATCCTGTACAGGGTTCTATTAAAAAAAAAAAAAAAAAAAAAAAAAAAAAAAAAAAAAAAAATCGAAAAAATACTCCCTATTGAGAGCAATTGCTGAAAATGAATTTTTACTGCGTTATGTTTTATTTATTTATGTTTGATACTAGAGGGCTTTACCGTCTAAAAGATGCACTCACCAATCACCGTTCAAGCATAGCATACTCTAAAAATATGCAAATTTCATCAGCTTTAAATTATATATTAGAGTAACTATAATAAAAACAAATAAACAAACAAAAAACAGTGGCAATCTTTCTGAAAACGGCTTTCCATTCATTTGCCTTTTACTAAGCAATTTTAAGGCGGAATCGGTGCTGTTAAGACATCCAATGGCTGTTTTCGCGTTTGATTAGATACGATTAATTAAAATTTTGAAAATTGGATAGTATAAAATGAACTAACAAGGAAGGTCTCCATACTGGGCATACTCAGATTTTTTAAAAAAAAAATACTAATTAAACTACTCATGTATCTAATAAAGGATCAGTGAAAATTAGCGGCGGAATTACATCAGAAAACATGTAAAAAAATAAAATACTTTCGAATATTTGGCGTGAAAAGACGAAAGTGTCACACTATTTGGCGAGCAGCACTTTCCCTCGCCAAAAGCAAACGATTTTAATGCAAATGAAAACTTTTGGAATTTTAAAATCCGTATAAACAGCATTTAATGAATTTAAACATAAACAAGGAGAGAGTTAACATATTATTTACATATATGTATATTAAATTGAATATATATATATTATTTGTTGCTGTAGTTACTTAATTTACCTCTGGAAAAAATATTTTCATATATAAAAAATTCTTATTCAGTAAAATTATTTTTATACATTTAAGCGTTTTCAAAAATAACAAGTAAGAAAAATCATGCGTTAAGCATAGATTATGAAGCACTTTCCAACACTTAATGAAATCTATAACAAAACTTTGTTATATAGGGAAATAATAGTGTATAGCCAAATATACCCAAATATGTATTCCAGTACATTAGAACAGCCCTGTATTTCATATGTCAGTTCATATAATGGGAAAATTTAGCTTAGCAAGAAAATACCCAGTAGCTTGAAATTTCTTTTTCAGCAATTCATACTATTAGATGGAAACATACTTGAATGCTTTTGTTCAGCCCTGTAGTTTACATTGTACCTTTATTACACGTCAGCATTAGGCTAAAATTTATTGTAAACTAAAACACTTTTAAACAACTGAAATCACATTCTCATAAATCATCATTGATAGGCGTCCATGTAACGAATTCTTTGCGTGGCCCAGTATATCCCGTTATCTATATTCTGCAAACATTTCTCAGTAAATTGAATGCAGCTCAGCATAAAAATGCATAGCTTATTTAAGAACCACGTTTAAATAATTTACGCTCATATTCAGTAACGTTGGTGAGCTCTTTTGGGTAGCCCTGTATATCAACTATAACATTTATACACATATATTTAGCGAAATATAAACGAGAATATCATAATTAAAATGCATTTCATCCCTCCATCAGCCATCATCGGACACATATACGGTACTTCGGAAAGAATATACTATTTGAAATCTTTTGTAGGGTCCTATAAATGCTATGTACTTCATATTATGCAAGACAGTAGCGTATAATTTATATTAAGCTTCAGAGACATATATCAATTTTATTATACATGAAAAAGCTTAATATATTTAAAATATGTCACACACAATTCCCCCTTTTACCATGATCTAATGGAATTCCTTTGTGTGGCCCTGTAAAGAATAATAGCTACATTTTCACCTTATATTTTATAGAATGCACATTTTAACATGTTTGACAGGGTATAACATCTTTAAAATTCCTTTGAAACGATTTCCCCCCATAGGCCGTAATGTAATAGGAAACTTTTGATTTGCCCTGTAGATAAACTAATCATGGTAGAAACTTCATTTTCGATAGGACTTGTGCTAGGGTAAATGTCAATAACGTCCTAAAATTTCATGGCAATCCGAGTATATTAACGAATTTTCCCCATGGGCCGTAATGTAATGGAAAACTTTTGATTCGCCCTGTAGATAAACTAATCATAATAGAAACTTCATTTTCAGTAGGGTTCGTGCTAGGGTAAACCTCAATAACGTCCTAAAATTTCATGGCAATCCGAGTATATTAACGATTTTTCCGCAGAGGCCGTAATGTAATGGGAAACTTTTGATTCCCTCTGTAGATAAACTAATCATGGTAGATACTTCATTTTCAGTAGGGTTCGTGCTAGGGTAAACCTCAATAACGTCCTAAAATTTCATGGCAATCCGAGTATATTAACGATTTTTCCCCATAGGCTGTAATGTAATGGGAAACTTTTGATTCTCTCTGTAGATAAACTAATCATGGTAGATATTTCATTTTCAATATGGTTCGTGCTACGGTAAACCTCAATAACGTATAAAAATTTCGTAGCAATCCGAGTATATTTACGGGAGTTAGAGCGCGGCCAGACGGACAGACGGCCAGACAAACCGAATGCATAAGCACTGTTCAACCTAGTTGGAAAGTGCTAAAAACCATATTTTTCCATGGCAACAAAATCAAATCGATAATGCTCAACTGGACTTTCAACTAGAAACAATTTTAATTAATTTGAATTTGAATTTCGTTTTAAATCTCAAATTTTGACGGTTAGATTTGAATATAAATACATATAAATATCAATATAACGAAATTATACTTAAAACAAACTAAAACGGACAAAAACCAAAGATATTTAATTTATCTAAACACGTTGAACGTGAAACTTTTTTCCTTTAAAATACATCTGACTTGAATGTCTTTTCATCGCCAACCGACAATAAATCGCCAAATAACAAAATTTTCATTTTCATTTTCATTTTCATTTTTTTTTTTTTTTTTTTTTTTTTTTTTTTTTTTTTTGCGGACAGGGTATGAAAGTTCCGCCGAAATTTTTTTTATAAACGTATATATCCTTATTCTGTAACATTCTGTAATTTTTTCTGATTTTTCGGAGTACGCCCGTATGGACACATTCCTTCTAAGTCAACAGATTATTTGCTCGCCGGTAATTTTTAACAACGCTATTAGAAAACTGTTTTAAGTAAGACATTTTAAATCTATCGTTTTAAATTTGGCGTAATTGTGGCCAAATTTTTCTTTCTCTTTTTAATTTTTATGTGAAAATATTAATATTATTAGAAATGACGCATTTTTTGTGTACAACAATAATTGAAAAGATAATTTGGAAATAGCAAATAAATGTCTCGTGTTTAAATATACTTTTAAATTTAAGCTGTTTAACAATGTTATAATATGTGACTATTTTAAATATGATGTAATTTACAGCTTTTAACATACATTAATGAATTAATTATTTTAAAGTTTTCTTTCATTTTTAAAATTCACGCATAAATGGAATTTTTACGACGTTATTTTCAATATTTCCTTCATGTAAACAATTGTGTAAATTGTAATGTGTAAATAAATTTTTAATTTAAAGGAAATATTATTCTTTGTGCTATTATTATTTGTTGAGAAGAATTTAAAATAATAATATAAAAATATGAAAAAAGAAAATTGAAATGCTAAAAATTTGAAAATTAAAAAAATCCCTCAAAAATTGATCAAATTAAAAAATATATATAGCCTGAGGAGAGATAAACAAGCTTAATTTAGCGAAATGGTTTTTTCATGCAAAATTATCTGATTTACTTCTACTTGGTTTACAGGTTTATTCTGACACGGTGCGTCTTTGATTAGATTTGGAGGCTCATTTTTTAAGTATAATGGGAAGGAACGGAGGTTAATCCTTCTTTTATTATCTTGAGGGACATTTTTCTTTGAAATAAGAGTATAATACACAATTAGTGTGAGTTGCCCGTAAACTTAAGGCCATCAGTTTATCTCGGCATTTTTCTTTTTATTTTAATATTAACGAAGAATCACTTCCATTCTAAAAAAAAATCCTTTGGTTTCTTTTTCTTTTCAGAATAGAACTTTTTACTTAGATACCTTATTTCATTGTTTAAACAAAAAAAAAAAAAAAAAAATTAAATATTCCGATATTGTTGGAAAATACCGGGTGATCCAAAAGTCAGGACGAACTTTAAAAATGAATAACTCGAAAACGAATCAAGATACAAAGATACGGTTTGCACCAAATGGATCGAAAAGAAACCGGATTTTGTGTGACAACGAAAAAAATAGTTTGCCGTTGACATCCAAAAAATGACACGGTAGTGTTTTTTGCACCAAAAGATGATTTGTAAATGAAAAAATGTTGACAATTTCCAAGTCAGCTTAGTTACAGTTAATTAGTACAACAGAAAATGTTCAATGTGCTGTCCCTCATTCATAAGTGCAGCTGTGAGACTAGGCACTACACCGTTCACAGCATTTAGTAGCATTTCTTGCTTTATGGCAGACACGTTTTGGCGGATGGCATCTTTCAATGCTGCTAGTGATGCCGTTGGTCGCCAATAGAACAATATTTTTTTGTTGTCACACAAAATCCGGTTTCTTTTCCATCCATTTGGTGCAAACCGTATCTTTGTATCTTGATTCGTTTTCGAGTTATTTATTTTTAAAGTTCGTCCTGACTTTTGGATCACCCGGTATTTTATAATCTATGACATAATGAATGATAGTTTGTTCTTGTTTAACATTATTTTGAAGAACATTTTAATTATATGCCAATTCAAAGACTAATTTCTGAATAAAAAAAGTCAGACATAAAGTTAATTTAATCTAATTAAAATATTACTATTGTAAAAATTCTTACAAAATATAACATTCCACTTTACAGAGTAATTAATGTAAAGGTTTCATTAGATGTATAGTTCTTGCAAAATTTAAAATTTTTGTAGTTTAATAGTGGGGATAAAATAAAAAGTGACGACTAATCTTGGAAAATTATATTATAAGGGCCAAACGTATTTGTGTGTGACGCTTACGTCATTTCGCGAATGGCAACTCTTTCCCCTGCAAATTTTGCTACTGCAAATTTTACATTTCTAAACATTGCACATTTTAAATTTTTACACTGTCTTATAGAGAAAAATATTTACTTTTAAATGCAATTTGTTTGAAAGCTGTATCTCAATTTACTTTTCAAATATTATTATTTTTTTTATAATTTTTAGTATTAATTTTGTAATTGTGACAACAGAATCACTCCATTTTCTCTTAAAATTAACAAAGTAAATAAATAAAAATAAATAAAAAATAAAATAAAATAAAATGAAATAAAATAAAATAAATAGAAATTAAAATGCGTATACTATTTCAAAAATATCGTCTGTTATGAAATCCGGCGAATTTCGGTTTAATTTCGTTTAATATAATAATTTGGATAATTGAGTTTTATAGTATTTTGTTAATTTTAACTTAAAATAATGTTTATTTCAAAGTTAGACTGACCAATATAAGATGTATTTTTTACTGTAACTAATTTTGTAGATTTATTATAAATCAATGAAACAGTTGTTTCTTAAAGATTTTCTTTCGTCGAATTCCGACGTGTTCCACCTAGAAAAAAATAAAGTCGATTTATAGCATACGTAATGAATCAAAATATTTAAAAAATTTCGGATTGAAACAAAAGTAAGTTTCCAAGTCTCAATAATTTTCCATCACTGAATATTTAAGTCGCAGTCTTCAAAGAACATGTGACATGTTAATTTGACAAATGTCACTAGAGTCCTGCAATGTCATAGTTTTCTTTCAGATTCTTTTTCGATTTACAGTTCAATGGTAATGAACTTCTACATACGCTTGTCAAAATAAATGAACCCAACTGTTGTACAGGGAGTAGAAATTTTTGACTTGTTAGATAATACTTCATTTGGTGTGATTTTACTTTTTTGAAACGAGATTCCAAATTAGTCTGTACAAAACATGCCGATTTGTTTCATTATTTTTATGAACACTGAATAGCTTTGAAATGTACAGTCATTGCAGATATTATTTTGTAAGGAAGGATATAGTCTTGCATTGCATCTGTCTTTATAATTCTTTTGAGTTAATGCGGCTTAAAATCTTTGTGCTCTATCCGCATTATGTGAGGGAAATCCCATAGTGTTTAGTGCTGTTTGCAAAAGAGTAACTAAATTGTTCATTCATCCAGCTTTTCTCAAAAAGAAGAAAAAAAGCTGTAATAAAAAAAAAAATAAAAAAAAAATAAAAAAAAATCTGTCAAAATAAGTGAAAAAAAAAAAAGCTGTAAAAATATCTGTAATTCTACAGATGTAAAATTATATAAAACTGTATGCTTACTTAAATTTTATCTGTATACTGTACAAAAGACGATGTAAATCTACAAAACTAGTTTTTTAAAAGCTACATAAATCTGTAGGTTTACAAAAGAATCTTCTGAATTTAGAATGATTTTACAAAAAACTTTATCTGTAACGTAGGTTGCAATTACATAAATAGTTCTAGGAACCTACATTTCCTGAAAAAAAAAAAAAAAAAAAAAAAAAATCTTAGTAGCCTTACAGCAATTATAACTTAACAGTGGCGGTCAAATGTTTCCGGCCAGCAAAAATTTTTCAGTTAATTTGTAAATATACCCATATGAAGAGGAATGTCAAAGTGATATTTATACATTTTATTGACATAATAATTAGGAACTTACTTATTGAAGAACATGTAAACATCAATAAATTTAACTAACAAAACTAACCACAAAGGAAAACGCATGTTCTCAAAAGTTTCCGGCCACCTTCACAAGTTTGTAAAAAAGTGGTATTGTAATAGAAAATTACAGTGATCAACAACATTTACAATTAGTAATTTATCATATTACCATTTTATTAGCTTTAGTAATAAGTACTGCGGTGCAGCAACGTGACATTCATACAATCAACGGTTAAAGATCGTCTATGGTACGTTTTTTCCACATTTCTTGCAATTTTGGCGAAATTTCGGCTGAGTTGGAATATTTATAGTTTCGCAGACTTTTGCCAACTTCTTTCCAAAGATTTTTTATTTGATTCAAGTTGGAAGTTTGGGCTGACCGTTTCAAAAACGAAATTTTTTGTGCGAAACCATTGCTTATCGAGACTTGTATAAATTTTTTATGTCGTTATCATGTTAAGAAAAATACTTGCGACCAATTTTTTTCTCTAATAAGGGAGAAAATGGTCTTGCAAGATATCCTTATACATTCTATGATTCATCTGGCTGTGGATTTCAAATAACGGACCGATACTTTTTGAAGAAAATACTCCCCACTGCATAACGTGTCCTCCGCAAGCTTCATTGTTAGGTTGCTCATTCATGTCTACATAACATAGGTCGAATCATATCTTTTGTTGTTAGGTCATCTGACGTTGTGTCTGCCATCACTTCCAAAACTGTTCCGAATTCGACTGATGGAAGAATAGAACTTTCTTTCCGTTTTCACTTGACCAGACTTTGCGTTTTTTGGAAAACGCCAGTCGGGTACGTTTGTATTTTTTTTAACTCTGAAAAAATTTTAACACCGACTCTTCCATAAAGTTATGCATCACGTCAGCATATTGATACGGTAAACGGAATTATTTCAGCAATATTTTCATTCCGTAAATCGCAGTATATTGCAGCAGTATTTTTATGCGGATTATCAATTGTTTTCTCCTGATAATTCTGTCCACAGGAATAGTAATTTTCCGGGATCTCCCAGACCTCTGAAAGTCCTGAAGGTCACGGCCGTCTTTATATAATTTTTAAATATCGTTTACGGTCGATTTTACCGATCGATAACTTTGTCACAATATCTCGAGAAGATTGGACTTTTAGCGACAAACTAATCACTCATTTATAACAACAATTGTTGAACTATTCAATTTTGAATTCAGACTATGCCATACATGTTGATTCATTCATAAACACAACCAAAAAACAGTTTACCGATTGAAAAAAAATTAAAGAATGATAAGTGGCCGGAAACTTTTGCACACGCGAACTTCGAATTTTATCCCTTTGCATGAAGCAACTTCAGTATCCAATCAAAATGATCACGTGGTCAGAGGTCATTCATATATTCCTAACTTTTGAAGCAATTGTGCTTCTTCTTTTCTGAAACCTTTTGGTAAATAAATCGAAGAAACTAACTGGCCGGAAACTTTTGACCGCCACTGTAGATTTCCAATTAGTCCTGTTTAGAATTAGAAAATATGCTCAAAACCTTACAATAGGATTTAACAACCATTATATATATTTAATTTCATGCCATTCGGTTCGGTAATTTTTGCACTGTTACAGGCGGACTGACGGACGGACCAAGTGATGATATAGATGCTATTTGTATAATAAAAAACGCATTTATCTCACGCTTGCTAAATTGTACCGATTCATTGCAGACGAGAGAAAATTTTCCCCAAGTAGAGGATGCAGTCTTAACTATATAAATATCTTGATTGATAAAAGTCTGAGTTGAATGAGTATGTATTTATGTCAAAATATAAAATTCGATGAAATTGATTGTATTATTTTTTGCGAGATAACAATCGCAGATATAGATTGAAACATAACAAAGCAGCGCCACCTGATTTTTATAAAATTTGAAATGACTCGACAAAAATATGTAATAATTATAAATTTTAAATTTCAAACGATTCAGTTGGGTAGTTTTTGCGTTGTTATATGCGGACAGACGGACGGACTGAACGACAACTATAGGTTCTACGTATTTACATAATTACGAACGCAATGAAAAAGGACAGAAAAAAATGCGTTTAAAAAATCTTCAAAAATAAACAAAAACCCTTCTGAAATTATAAAAAAATGTCATTGATAATATCAAAAGTGAGAATTTAATTTCTATTTAAAATGTCGTTACTCGCTACAGCAACTGAAAGCATTGGAATGCGAAGATTTTCTGTGCTCAGTTTCTAATTTCTAGGGATAAAAGAGCCATTAGGAGTGCTCTAATTTTTTATCTAATATTTAAAAAAACATGTGGCTTGTTATTTAATCAGATCGGTTTCATCCATTTGCCTTCAATTTGCCCTAAAAGAATTCCATTATGTACATTGGGAAAAATCTTTGCATAGTATTTTATCCCCTTCGCGACGGGAGCCTTTTATGAAATTTTTAATGTTTTGTCACCGGTTTTTAAAAGCAGAAGTTTGTGCCTTTTCAGATCAAGAAAATGCCTCGATTAAATAAGCCAAAATTTACCGTAAAATTTTACTGGTGGAGATAAGGATTCTTAAGCCTTTTTGCGGCACGTATACGCGTCGCTCGTCCCCAAGGAATTAATGACATTACGCTATTTCAAATGTATAAATTACTGACTGTCATTACAAGATAATTACATAGACTAGAGTAGCTATAGCATTTGTCATTCATTTACAGGGACGCACAAAAGAAATCGGTTATAGTACTGTCTTTCACTAATCATTGCTCGAAGTTCGATTTCACACTGTAAAACATTTATGGAAACGTTACTCTATACAATTGGTGTAAAAATGGTGGCAAATGCTGCCTCCAATTTCATGGAGTAATCGTTTTCACATATGCAATTGTGCAACTTAAACATATATTACTGGTGTAACATGACAATGTTACACAGGTTTTAACGGTTAAAATACTCCATAAAATTGGAGGCAGCAATGTTGCCACCAATTTTACGGAGTAACGTTTCCACAAATGTTTCTCAGTGCAATTTCCGCATGCGCGTTTGAATTTAACTTTTTTTTTGTATATATATACACTTGTTGTATATATATTCATACCTCATATATTGGCTGCCCAGAAGATTTGTACTTACCATTCTCCTTATAAGTGGAAATTGCTGAAAGGGAATTTTTAACTTAAGTATATAGTATTTCTTAACTGAACTAAATTTTGATATTCATGTAGTTAATGGATACAAATCTATATATTATATACAGTGCTGCCCAAACAATTCAGATAATTTTCTGATCTAGATAGGGACAGCTAAAATTGGTATTTCAAATGTGTTATGCATTTCAATATAGTTGAATTAGACGTAATATTTTAAATCGCTAAGCGGTGCAGTTTTGTTACATTATGCAGAGTGTATTGGAAAATGTTTAATAATCAATGCTTGACGCATGATTTTCTTTTTTGTTTAAACTTGAATTACTTAATTTTTCGAAGTATACTAAAACATAAACTGACGGCTCATTCGGATAGAGATACAAGCTTTCTAATAAAAATAGCATGTGCACAAAAACGGTCATTGCATGCATAAAAAATTGATTTTTTTAAAGTAAAGTAATGTTAAAACATTATTTGTCTTCAACATATTTTCTCTTTTCAATAATTTTAAATGAAAATAGTTAAAGAATATATGATATGAGCATTGTCACAAATGTCACGTTAATCTTTTCACGGCGTGATTTACTTCCTTTTTTTCCGATTTAAGTTACAGTGATAATAAAATTGTACACATTCTTGTGAAAATAAATGAATCTTAGCTATCCGTACGGTGACAAGACATTTTTATATTTTAGAGAGTAGTTCTTTGTTTCCTTCATGTAGTTTTCCAAATAAGTCAGTGTAATCCATGACATTTTGATATGGAAATGTTGAATAATTTTTAAATATGCCTTAAACATTGTAAATTTTTATTTCTTGTTGAAAAAACATTCTTGTATCTGACAGACTTCCTTTGCATTACTTTTGGGTTAATCCAGAGCTTAATACTTCTGTTTAACGCTCTCACATGTATAAATTACCTAAAAATGAATAAAAACATATTTTGTACATAAAAGTGACTTAAAATGGAATAAAAAGAACAAATGATGTTGAATGTTTAAAATCCTCACATATATTACAGAATTGAAAAATATATATTACAGAATTAAAATCATCTGATTAAACTGAAAAATATATTACAGAATATATTACTATTCAGGGTGTTTCTGTTAAACGTTACAGAACTCCTAAGAGAAGTAAGGTGCATCCTGACGACTCGAAATCATATAGCAATGTGGGGTCGGAAATGCTTTCCTGAAGCGGTGATGTACACAGAGGCACCATAAAGAAAAGACACCGTAAGTGAAAAATCGTTTTATTAATACATGTAAAAAAGCAAAAGGTACATGGGTCAAAGTAAGTGTTCGAAATTTCTGCCTCCGACTACAATGCACAACCTCACATCTCCGGCACATGGAAATCCGAACATTCTCGAATACTCCAGATATATCTCGAATTTCTCCAGCAGCTACTGCAATTCTTGCAACCAGCAACCAGTTCCACAGCATTGTCAACGGGGGTGTCATCTTCGACATGGAATCTGACATGTTATCTCATCTCGATGTGTGTCATAAACCAGTGTTCTCATATGACCCCAGAAATAAAAATCAAGACATGATAGGTCGGGTGACGATTCCCTGCATGAAAGCTCAGAACTTTTGCACAACGCCATCTAACGCGTCGGGAAAGCATTTCTGACCCCGCAATGCTATATGATTTCGAGTCGTCAGGATTCACTCTACCCCTCTTAGAAGTTCTGAAACGTTTAACTGAAACACCCTGTATATTACAGAATTGAAAAAATCTCATATGAGATATATGGGTGAATGTCAAAAACTACGGAAATTGCAGTCCGCACAATAAAATTCCTATTAAATGCTATATAAAGCAATTTCTTTTGGTACATTCTAATAAAAAAGTATCCTTAGAAGTATTTTCAACAGTCATTGCATTTGTAATCTATAATAATAAAGAGAGAAGGATGTTTGTCTCTCAGCGCTGTTCTGAAGAGACTGCAGCACGTAGAGTTACAAAATTTGGAGGGAAGGTACTTTTTTACATCTAGTTTTGCACCTCAAAGCCCGATTTTCGATTTTTTGTTTAGATTTTTTAAAATAATTTTTTAGGCGATTTTTAGTGTTATTTTTGCGGTTTTATCCCATTAGTGAAAGGAATACGGTTTCATTCTTTTAACCCAAAATAGCAATTTTTTTTTCTCTTTTCAACAAAGTTTATTCGGAATTTGTACATCGATTTTTGAATTTTTAATGCGATTTTTAGTGTTTTTTCTCATTTTGCGGCTATTTTTTGAGATTGATAAAAAGAAAATCGTTTTAAACTTTTAGCCTAATGCCCTAAATTTTGTGTTTGTTACGATTTTTAGATTTTAACGATTTTTAATGCGATTTTCAATGCGATTTTTAACGTTTTTTAAAGATTTTTGCGTTTAGCATCTATTTTTTTCACAGTTGTTCTATCAAAAAATTGAGCTGTTGAGAATGCAATAAGTAGTATTTTTTTGTGAAATCTACCTAAAATGTCAAAAATTTAGGTACCACTATTTTCGAATACCATTTTCATAAACTATCTTAAATTCTCGCTTAAGATCGCTACCCCCTCGAGTTATATATCACCTGATAGCTTATTTAACAGGGTATGGTTTTGATAAAGTTTTTGAAGAATAGAGTGCTCTACCTGGTGGTGGAAAATGAAACTAATAGAAAGCTATTTTTTTAATCTATAATAATAAAGAGACAACTTTGTGTGTGTGTCAGCGCTGTCTGCTGTACGTAGAGTTACAAAATGTGGAGGGAAGGTACTTTTATACATGTAGTTTTGCACCTCGAAGCCCGATTTTCAATTTTTTGATTAGATTTTTTTTATAATTTTTTTAGGCGATTTTTAGCGTTCTTTTTGCAGTTTTATCCCATTAGTAAAAGAAATACGGTTTCATTCTTTTAACCCAATATAGCAATTTTTTTCTCTTTTGAGCAAAGTTTATTCGGAATTTGTACAGCGATTTTTGAATTTTTAACGAATTTTTAATGCGATTTTTAGTGTTTTTTCTCATTCTGCCTTTATTTATTTATTTATTTATTTATTTATTTTTTGAGATTGATAAAAAGAAAACCGTTTCAAACTTTTAGCCCTAAATTTTGTGTTTGTTACGAATTTTAGATTTTAACGATTTTTAAGGCGATTTTCAATGTGATTTTTAACGCTTTTTCAAGATTTTTTGCGTTTAGCATCTATTTTTTTCATAGTTGTTCTATCAAAATCTTGAGCTGTTGAGAATGCAATAAGTATTTTTTTTTTTTTTTTTTTTTTTTTTTTTTTTTTTTTGCGAAATTCACCTAAAATGTCAAAAATTTAGTTACCACTATTTTCGAATAGCAATTTCATAAAATATCTTAAATTCTTGCTTAAGACCGCTACTCCCTCGAGTAATATATCACCTGATAGGTTGTTTAACAGAGTATCGTTTTGATAAAGTTTTTGAAGAATAGAGCCCGCTAGCTGGTGGTTAAAAATGGAACTAACAGAACGCGATTTTGTTACAATTTGGAAATATAACAATGTGATTTATTTAAAATTTTAAAATGGCTTATAATACATGTTAAAAAATGTAAACAAAGAATGGTGTGACACATTTCAGGGTGCGTGAAAGGAAGGGCGTGAACAAAATTAGGAAATGTAATATGGAAATCTGTTTATAACGGTAGTTTATAACGCATGTTAAAATTTTTAAAGTACTGGCGATGCTCTGGAGAGACCGCTGCACGAATTAATATATGAAATTTTACACCTTGAAGCCCAATTTTCAGTTTTTTTAATTTAATTCATATGCGAATTTTAGTGGGTTTCGGGGCGATTTTTCCACATTAGCGAAAAGGAAAGCGGTTTCATTCTTTTGACCTAAATTAGTGAATTTTGTTCTCTTTTCAATATAATTTATTTGGATTTCGTGCAACGATGTTTGGATTTTTAGTGAATTATTTAATGTAAATTTTGCCGCTATTATTCGACATTAGTAAAAGGAATTTTGCTTAAAACTTTCAGGCTGATGTATTAAATTTTAGCTATTAAGATTTATGAATTTCAGCTAATTTTAATGAGATTTTTTGCGTTTGATGCCGGATTTTTGTCATTCATGAGATATTTCCAATTACAACGTTTTAGTTTTACCCTATTAAATTTTGACCCCTGTGATTTTTTAATATTAGTGATTTTTAATGCACTTTTCAATGCAATTTTTAGAAATTTTTCGAGTTTTATGGTGATTTTTTTTATATTCGGAAGTAAAAATTGATTTCAAATTTTTAATCTAATATAATTTTAGAGATTTTTAACGCGATTTTTCAAGAATTGTTGTGTTCCGTGTCGATTTTTTATTATCTATAAAGAATTTCTTTTTACTACGTGATTATCCTGTCGACCAATTTCGCCAAATTATATCAATCGTGAAACAAGCCAAATTATGCAAATAGATGTAATTTTTATGTTAAATAATGATAGAAGAGATAATTTAGAAAAACATTAATACAAATACATATAAAAATAAGAAGTAAAAACCACTTGATGACGTAACAAACATATGTAACATGTTTAATGTCAAGTGAATATGGAATTTACGATCCGCCATTATTGTAGTTTAATCTTATGCTTTGACCCAGATAGTTTCTTGGTCAACCGGATAATCAAATAGTTCAGATTTCCGATTAGAATGTTTTATCCGTTTGATGAAATTCTGATTACTGCGATTTAAAAAATAACTAGCGATATTTAGTGCATTTTTCAATGCGTTTTTAATGAACTTTTTAATGCGATTTAGTACTAATTTTTTCGATCCCCACCACAGTGGTGTTTTAACAATTAAAAAATTATTTTGGTTTCAAACTTTTAGCCTAATATAGTAAATTTCACCATTTACTTTTTTTTTTTATTTTGTCGATTTTCAATGTGATTTTTGATATATTTTGTGTTCTGCGTCGATTTTTTTGTAATTCATGTAAAAAAGAATGGTTGCTACGTTTTACACGAGTAGAATATTTTTTTATTCACGAGATGTATTTACATTTAGCGATTTTTAATGAATTATTCAATGGTTTTGTATTGGTTTTTTGAATCTCACGGCTATTTTTTTGAAATTTCGAAAAGGAAATTACTTTCAAACATTTACACTTCATTTACGAATTTTGAAATTTAGTGATATTTTAATACAATTTTTAGCAATGTTTTCATTATTTCTCACGCTTTGCGCCGATTTTTTCATTCGTATTTAAGAAATAATTCAGATTACACTATTTTACTCTATTAATGTATATGTTGTCCCCCGCTATTCTTAAATTTGAAACGATTTGTAATGAATTTTTGAATACAATTTTTAGATGTTTTCGAGTCCACGGCGATTTTTTCACAATTGGAAAAGAAATTTTTAAATAATTTGTAGCTCAATGTAGTAAATTTTGACATCAATGATTCAGATTTTTTGTGTATTTTCATAAAATGTTTAGCAAGTTTTGTGCCGATATTTTTTAACTAATGAAAGAGTTGTTTTGTCCCATTATGGTAAATTATGTCCGCAGGAATTTAATATAAATGTTTATCTTACTATGGCAAATTTTGTCCGGATTTTTGAATTTTACTGATTTTTAATCTGTTTTATAGCGATTTTTCAAGTTCTGTGACAGTTGTTGACATCGGTAAAAGAATTTCGGTTTCTAACTTTTAGCATAAATATAGTACAATTTGTTCTCCACGCTTTTATGAATTTTGCCAATTTTTAATGCGATATTCAATGTAATTTTTAGTTAGTTTGGGGGATTTTAGGTGTTCCGTGTTGACTTTTTCTTATTCATGAACGATTTCCGATTACAATATTTTCGACTGAATATTAAATTTTTACAGCCGTGACTTTTAAATATTCAGCGATTTTCAATATAGTTTTCGATACGATTTTTAGCCATTTTTTTTAAGTTCCTTGGCAATTTTCTGCCATTTAGAAACCAAGTTTGATATCAAACATTTTGTTTAATGTAGTTACGTTTCGAATGCAATGTTTTATCTCTTAATATGATTTTGGCGTTCCATGCCTACATTTTGTAATTTATGAATGATTTCGATCATAACCCCCCCCCCCCCGGCCTGCCCTAATATTATTTTTTTAAGCATTGACTTCCAAATATTTAGCTATTTTTAATGCTATTTTCAATGTAATTTTTAGCCATTCTTCAAGTTCCGTGGCGATTTTTTTACATCCAGAAATCGATTTCGATTTCAAACTTTTTGGCTAATTTCTTGATTACAATATTTTATATTATAACAGTGAATTTTTACCCTAGGGATTTTTTAATGTTTTACGACTTTCATTACAATTTTCAATGCAATTTTTAGGCTTTCTCAGTCTTTTTTTTTTTTTTTTTTTTTTTTTACATTTTTGAAAGGAATTCGATTTTAAATTTCTAGACTAATAAGAGTTTGGTTTCAAACTTTTATCCTTTACGGTAATTGTTTTGCTCTCTTATTTTGATCTATAGCAATTTTTAATGCAGTATGCCTTTTTTTTTTTTTTGAGTTTACGGCGATTTTTTTTCAGATACGGAAAAGGAATTCGGTTTTTTATTTCTTCGCTAATATGATAAATTTTCTCCTGTGCGAATAAAGATTTTTATTGCGATTTTTTAGCAGTTTTTTTTTCGTATTTCAATGCTTTTTACATTATTAAATTAATTAGATTCAAAACATTTATCCAAGTAGAGTAAATTTTGAGTTCCGTGATTTTTGAAATTTTTGCCATTTTTAAAGCGATGTTTACGTTTCTTCGCGACCCGCTTCGATTTTTTAGAGGTTCAATTTTTGGCCGAATTTATTAAATTCTTATCTCTTTTCTTCAAAGTTTATTCGAATTTTGAAACACAATTTTTGAATTTTGTTTTATATTTTTATGAGATTTTTAATGTTTTTTGCGATTTGTAAGATTTTTCCACATTAGTAAAAACAATCCAACTTCAGTTTTCTAGCCCATCTCTTTTCAACGAAGTTTAGACGAAATTCGAGCAGCATTTTTTAAATTTTTCGAGGTTTTTATTATGATTTTTAGGATTTTTTCGCAATTCTTGCTATTTTTTGATGAACCCGGGCAACGCCGGGCAGAACAGCTAGTAACATAAATAACGCAATTAAAAGGATTAGATTTTCAGATTGTCATTTTTTTGGTATGACACGTAGTGATGTGGGCAAAATAAAGGGCCTTCCTTTATACTGTATAAATGCTTTTTTCTAGTTTTTTTAAAATTTTTAATTTCTAATTAATATTTATGCATTATAAAACAAATATATGAAAAAAAATAACAATTTCTATACTTTATCAAAGAAAATTCCATAATTATTTATGATTGTCACCGAATTTTCATTTTCCTAGCATGCTCATTTCAGTTTTTTATCAGTTATATAAATATAACGCTGCAGAGCAATTCTTATTTTTGTGATAGTTCTTTGATATTTCTTTGAAAATAAGGCGATTAATGTCTTTGTAAAAACCTTTATTATATCATTTTCCTGGTTTCTATAAATTAACATTAAAACTGAACATGAAATTTAAACGTGAAATTTGAGCTACTATATTGAAAACATGTTTGTTTAAACAAAATTAAAATGTTAGGCCTAAAAAGAAGCAAAAAAGAAAACAAGAATGTAAAAAGTGTTTTATAATGAAATTGTCACTATCTTGTCATACGTATGCCAAGAAACGATATATAATTACACAAAAGTTAACTTATTATATAAGTTCATCAAAATTTAACAATTTTACATGGAAAATCCTTTACTCTCTAATAGAAAAAAAATTTACCTTATGAAAATTTGAATTGTTTTCAATGGATATTTTCATATCTCAGATGATCCAAATTCGAATTTTTGTGATATTCACCCATTTACGAAATACAGTGAAACCTCCAAATAAGGGACACTCCGAATAAGGGACACCTCTATTTAAGGGACAAAAGTTGCGGTCCCATAAATGTCCCTTATTTGGAGGTTTCATTGTGTAAGAAACTCCGAATAAGGGACACCTCTATTTAAGGGGCAAAAGTTGTGGTCCCATAGGTGTCCCTTATTTGGAGGTTTCACTGTAAAAGGTTATAATTAACGCTTCAACAGTTTTGAGGGCGGTTATCAAATTTACTGATCAACAAACGCAAACATTTTTGACACATTTTTTTATTCACTTTTAAACGTAAGAGCACAAAACTGGTATGGCTGATTACTGAAGCGATTTGGAATCGAAATAAATTTTCTGGAAAAAAAAAAATTAATAATATAATATAAGCGATTTTGGTTACAGGAAAACACGTCATTATCCTTTCTATGACATTCAGAAATTTGGCTAAAAAAAGACACTTTTTAGAACACTTTATAAAAAACCTTTTGCGTTTACAAAAAAAAAACAAAAAAAACAAAAAAAAAAACAAAGAAAACTTTTTTTTATTGCATAGTTTGAATGACAACACTTGTAAATTTAATGCGTTTTCAAAGAAAAATTAATTGCGAAATGTAACAGAAAGTCGTTCCTTTGGATTTTTGAACAGCTTTAAGAAAAAGGTTAAGTTTTTTTAGTGGCTCGTATACCTATAGAAATTGTAACAAACATTAAAATTTATAATACTAACACTTAATTTTGATATATTTGGATTTTTTTAAATTAAATTTTACCTTCTTCGTATACCAAAAAAAAAAAAAAAAAAAAAAGTCAATAGGGTCAAAAGTTTAGAAATTTGGTAGATACAAAGTTTAGAACTCCTTCTTAATTATTGCGAAACAGATTGCAATGCAGGTAACCTTTTATTCATAATTCTAAACTACTTGGCAGAATAAGCTGTAGTTTTAGATTCACTTATTTGAAGCTTCTAGAAATTTATTTCTCTTACAAAATAGACAAGTTAGGACTCATTTTTTAAAAGTTAATTTTAAGGTATATAAAACATAACTTTACAATATATATATATATATATTTATATATTAAAAATATATGAACTTATGAATGTCTTAATAGAAATGAATTTCTAGAAGGTTAAAATATGCGAATTCAAAATTATTGCTTATTCCACTTAGCAGTTTTTGAGTTGTGCTTCAAAAGTTATTTAAGTGAGTTATGCTTAAGGGCCTTATTTTAATAATAAACAAAGTACGATTGTTGTATTTTTGGAATTTTTTTTTATGTTGAAGTAGATCATATTTAATGAATATTGTGCAATTTTGAAGCCCTGAAAAAATTCTTTCTTTGCTGTAGAAAATGTAAATTTCAAGGTTGTGAATGCCATTTTTTTAATGAAAAGTGAAATGCTAGTATGTTTGGAGTGTTATATCTCTGGCAAACAATAACATCCGAAAATTCTTTTGGTATAAACTATTAGTATAATACTACTTGCTTATTAAAATTTATTTGTTTCCATGGAGCATTGTTATTTTACATTGTTATGTTGCCACGAAATACAATCAAAATAACGTTTTTGTCCATTTTTCACACTTAATATTTTATTTAAGCAATAGAACCCCAAATTTTTACCTCTACCGGGAAATTGTTGCTGTTAGCAGATATAATCTGTAAATTTTCAAAATTTTCAAAATCTGCAACATTTAAAGTAGTGTTACCGTAAAAATGCGTCACAGTTGAATAAATCACAATATTACATGTAGTTGTTGAATTTATGTACAAAAACATGGACAAAAAAAAGTGTTTTTTTTAAATATTTTTAGGGGGGGGGGGAAATGACAAAAATTTCTAACAAACAATGTATGATCTCACTTCTTCCTTATCAGAAAAAGAAAAATCCTCTTCCTCTTTCCTCATTCTATGTTTTTTCCCCATGAGTAAAAGGAATATGCCTTTTTTCTTGCTCCTTCCGAAAGAGAAATGGGATGTTTCATTTTCTGATAGGGGAAAAATATGATCACTGACACTGCTTTTCTTGTAACTTTTGTCATTTTTTTTGCCTAAAAGTATCACGAGACCCCACTTTTTTCTCTTTTCCATGTTTTTGTACATATGGTCAACTACTGCACGATATATTTTGTTTTACTGAACTGTGGCGTTTTTTTTTTTGAAATAACACTACTTTAAATATTACAGATTTTGAAAATTTTGAATATTTAACAGATTATATCTGCTAACAGCAACAATATCTCGGTGTAGTACTATATTATTTAGCTTGTCCTAGTAGTACACTTTCATATCTGTATAAGAAAAAGTTTGGAGTACTATTGCTTAAATAAGATATTAAGTGCGAAAAATGGACAAAAATGTCATTTCGATTATACTTTGTGGAACTTAACAATGTAAAGTAAGAATTCCCATTGTAAACAAATAAATTTAAATAAACAGGTAGTATTATACTAACAGTTTATGCCAAAAGAATTTTTATATGTTGTTGCTTGCCAAAGATATAGCACTCCAAACATACTGGCATTTCATTTTTCATGAAAAATGGCATCACAATCTTAAACTTTGACTTTTTCTCTAGGGAAGGAGGCTTCAAAGAGGCTTTTCTTTAGGGAAGAGGCTTCAAAGAGGCTTTTCTTTAGGGAAGAGGCTTCAAAGAGGCTTTTCTTTAGGGAAGAGGCTTTTTTTCAGTGCTTCAAATTGCACATTATTCATTAAATAACATTTCAACATAAAAAAATATCAAGCCATTTAAAAAATACAATTATCAAAATATCACTTCTTTGTCTGAATTTTAAAATAAGGGCTCTTAATACGCGAGCCCAGTCTTATTGGATCCATTGAACATGAAGATGCCAACGGTTTAAACGGTCCCTCTAGAACCTGAAGTGAATGGGACACAATAATACGTTTTCTTGCATATATCCTTCGTACTGCAGTAGAACGACTAATTCGAGTTTTTGTGGAAGCCTGAAGGTTTAAAACCAAATCGCTTATGATCGCTTTGTAGTTTCTTCAAGCAGATGCCATAAAACGTTTTTCGAATGTAGTTATTGATCTTGATTCCCCTTGTCTAAGCTATCTATCAGTGGATCCATTGATTTTTAAACAAGAAAGAAAAAGCCATGTATAAAGCATATATTATGACGGAACTTTCCAACACATTCAGAATAATATAACAAAAGTGCACCGTTTAAAAAATTAAATTATTCCATCTCATTTCACAATATGGAAATGTATAAAGCCTTTCAAAACCGAATTTCGGTTGTTACCATCTACAATCGGAAAATCAACCGAATTTTTTAGAAATACTATATATGATATAGAAATTTATATCTATTAACAACATGCATTTCAAAATTTAGTTCATTTAAGATATACATATATTTCAGTTGAAAATTCCCTTTCCGAAATTTCCTCTAATAAGGAGAATGGTAAGCGAATACTTTTGTGCAGCCATGTATATGAAGTGCAGAATTTATATATAAAGCGTAATCTGCAAAAAATAATTAAATTTAAAAGCGCATACCGAATTTTAAAGCTTACTGTGCAGCAATTATTACGCAAAGACAGTACTGCAGCCGATTTCTTTTGTGTGTCCCTGTTAACTAATAAAAAATACTATGAATGCTCTGCTTTAATGTGATCATAGTTAAATTCAGTGATTTATATCAGTTTCAATACATTGTAAATAGCGTAATGCCATTAAAATGCTTTCCAAATGATTTTCCCCCACATACATAATGTAATCGAATTCTTTTGAGTCGAATTCGGTCCTGTGAGTTGAGTCCTATAAATGAAACATGAATCGTACATACTTCATATGCAATACCAAACACGCTTGGATGATTCTAAAAAAGCTTTGTCAATTGCATGAAAATCCGAGTATATTTACGGGAGCTAGAGCATGAACAGACGGATAGACAAACCGAATACATAAGAACTTTTTAACTTTGTTGGAAAGTACTAAAAAGTAGCTCCAAACTCTTTATACCAGTGTTGAATTTAGACACTTTTCTCCAGAAGGGACTTCAGAGGCTCCGGGGGGGAGGGGTGAATTATAGAATTCCGGGGGGAAATTGTACTTTTTGACCATTGCAAATGTAAAATTTCAAATTTTCCGGGCCGCATATTTCATTATTCAGAGGGGGATGTCCCCCGGGCCACTCCCTGAATTCAACACTGCTTTATACGACAATTTGAAAAATATTCAAATCCTGGGGGACCTCCATTTGAATTGGTTTTTCCTCGATTCTTCCAATTATTCTTCATTTAAATGATGCCTTTGAGCCATAGCTAATGAAGACTGGTCACTCTCAGAAGCCATATTAAGTTTTTACAACTCAGCAGACCAGAATTCCACTGTGCATCTATTGAACTCTACATTGGCAATCACCAAATTTGCATATTTCCGGGGCTAACGTATGCTCGGAAGTGCAATTTTGGGTTCAATTGTATTTTTATATTGTAAATAATTGCAGCATTGGGCATTGATTACAACAGTAACTTAATGAAGCTTATTTTTTCTCATTATACCTTAATTTTCATGAGAAATGTATTATTTGATGTAGCCTATTCCAACAAATATAACGGAGAAAGTTTCTTACTTAATTTTTAAGAGTTTCTTTTACTCTCGTCTTTTTGACTCCATTCACCAAGTAATTTATAAAGTTATACATTCCTTATTAACTTGACTTTGTTTTCTTTTCATGTAACCTTACAAAAATATCCTGCTATAATCTTAATGATGTATAGATGTGGATAGATAAATGTAGATAAATATTAGGAAAGCTTTTTGACTATCTTTGAAGTTACGAAGAATTTTAGATTTTGTGTGTTTACTTGCTCTGGATTCACATAAATATTAAATTTTCTAATCTCAGAGTTCTATTTCGAGTCACGGTTTTGTAAAGATTTTTTGCGATCGATATCCATCCAAATTTGACAACGGAATAACAGTTTGCCATTTCTTCGTCATTTGTCATTCTAACAAGAAATGATTGAGATTCGAAAGTTAATTCCTTTAGCAGAACATTTTATTTAGGATGCGTTTCATGGCAAATAAATGAAAATCTGCAACTTTCCTAAAACCAACTTTACAAATTCAAATTACAAGGAATTGTTCATTGATAAATGTTAGTCTGGAAGTTATTATAAGAAGGGGGGAGAGTGGAGATATTATAACGCCACCTTCTGACAAAATTTTGAACTATTTTTAAAATTATTGTATAGAAAATTTATGAGTTACCTAATAAACACCTTGCTTATGTTTATTTTATGCTATGTAAATGTGACTTACACATTTATGTTCTCTTTATGTTTAATAAAATTAGTGAATTATTAAACTTTAAAGTTTGGATGACCTTTAAGAAACATTCTGTCTATTACTGTGATTCATAGGTTATAAATCACTACTAGAAAACGGGTCGTATTTCTATTTCATGCATTATCGCCTACGGATTCAGATGAACATTAAATTTTCTAACTAGACAATTCTATGTTGAATCGTTTATTTTTTTTCGATCAATAAGTTTGTTTTAATTCCACGAAAAAACAAAAGTTTACTAGCTTTACACCATCTGCCTTTCAAACAAGAAATGGTTGAGAATTATGGAAGTCTATTTCCAAGTTTGAGTATCATTATATTTCGGAGCACGGCAAAATTCATTCATGGAATTTTGGATTTCTTTTATAAAAATATTCTATTTACGAAGTATGAGTATTTTTATAAGTACAGTCAGCCTTTTTAATACGGGCAAGGTCTAAACGAGAGTGCGGCTTTAAGAAGGATACGGTTAAAACGAGTAATATGGATGTTAATAATGGTTCATCATTTAAATTATATTAAAGTTTTTACGCTGTTTAAGAGCAACAACACCATGAGCAAAACATCTTTTCATTCCAGTATGATTTTAATCTAAAAGTAGAGTAAAATTAGGAAAGAAATTCATGAGACAGTCACTAGCATTTAAGCATTCACATGCTTAACTTGAAGTTTTAATCTGAGCACTACCGAGTAAAGATTCCAGAAATGTATTTCTTTTTATATGCATTTGTTACAAAGAATTTTTCAGTTTTATTAGAGAACTCAGTTTTCTTTTAAATATGATGTATTTTCTCTCAAACTTCTGGCTTTTAAAGGAAGCATTTCGCCTTGCGTCTCATCGGTATCACCGGAAGGAACAAATATTAAAATAAAATAATTTTATACTATACATATATAAAGTAAATACAAATGTTTTATAAGCATAACATCATTTTTTTGGTTCAAATTTAAAAGTTATTTTTAATTGTAATGAGAAAAGTGCATTAATAAGAACATAATCGATAAATATAATTTATTTATTGAATACATACATCTGACTTGTGTGCTCGACATGAGAGCCTGCTTAAAAGTCCTCGTCAGCATACAGAGACGAGATATCACAGGGAAATTTTACAACACACGAAGGAAATACAGCCCGGAGCTCCACACAAAGACTGTGTGCAATGGAGCCAGTGGGATTCAAACCCACAATATCCTACGCTCGCAAGCGATTAGAGGCGTGGTGCCTTGACCACTTGGCCACGGATGATAAATATTAGAAAATACCGCTTTCTCTGCAACAGTGAAAATAAACTGATTGCCACTATTTTAAAGAAACTTCAGAAAAAACATTTAAAACTAAAACTAAAATATAAGAATGGAAATAAATAAATAAGAAAAAATTGCTAGAGTGAGCACATCTACAAATGAACAGCTTTCACTTACAAAAATAATTATCAAAATCTGTAATTGATCAGTTTCTTTCATGCATCTATTATATTCTTTGGAATTACTAGTTATTTTAAACGCTTATTTCAGTATTGGGATTTCAGTCAAATAAAATGACTCACAAGGACTGGATATTTTATGTTAAACTCTATGATTTTAAGTTAATTTTACCATTGAGATAATAGATAAATTAATAGTTGTAATTATTATATTTATGTGTACACTGCAAAAAATAAGTTGTTGATTTTATAGCAAAATATTGGCAGCTGGAGTGCCAGTATAATGCTGTAAAATCAACAATTATATTGTTCAATAACAATTAAATAACAATAATAAACCTTAAAATTAACAGTAATATACCGCTATGTAGTAAAATATACTATATTTCTGCATTTTTATTTATAAAACGATATACTGCTGTTTATTTAAGGTTTACTGCTGTTAATTTTGCGGTAAAATACTGACATTTCAGCTGCCAGCATTATTCTGTAAAATCACCAGTTATTTTTCCGAGAAACCTGGGAGATCCAATGAATCCTGGTCAGCAGTTTTTCCCTAAACTAAATTCGTGTAGTTATTTTATAATTTTTGTTTGTTTGTTTGTTCACCTGTGTGCTGTTCTATTAAACGGTGAATAAATGTAGAAGTTGAGTTTACCTGATAGTCTTTTTTTAGGTTATGTGCGCTATAATATACACGTATATATAAAAAATTGTACTCTCTTAAAATGTCAGCCAAAAAATAACTCAAATTGAGCCGAAATTCGCTGGTCTCACGTTTTGAAAGGCAGCTTCTCATAAAGAGTTGAAACAACTCAAGTGAGTGAGTTGTTTTTAAACAATTTAAATCAAGATGAGTTATTTAAATAAGCAATCTATATCAAGATGAGTAAAGCATTTTAAAAATAACTCATTTACGATTCAATAAATTACAGCTCTTTCTTGAGAAGCCAAATCCACTCTTTCATTTTAAGTGTGTATGAGGATGCGAATTATACCATAACATTTTTCAATGAATAAATTTTTTTGTGACAAAAGAAAACTATTGAGATGTGGCAATCCCAAAACTTTCTTCTATGTTATGCATGCTAATATTTTCTGAAAAATGCAGCATATCAGCGTCACAGGTTATGTGCTTTAAACCAAAATCTAATTAGCATCAAGTTATGTAAACTTAATACTAAAATTTGATGTAAATCCATGCATGAGTTTTTGAGGTAGAGCTATTGCAAAATATAAAAAAAAATCTGCATAACAGCATCATATGTTGGGTGATGTACACCAAAAATTAATCAGGATAAATTTTTTTCAGGTACTAAGTGAATCTGAAATTTGTTGAAAATCCATGCATTAGTTCCTGAGATACATTTATTGCGAAATCGTGAAAAATGCAGCATAGCATCGCCATCTGTAGGGCAATTTACACCAAAAACTAAACAACGCTACTATATACCAGGGACTAACTCAATCTCAAGTTTTAGAAAAAATCATGCATTAGTTCTTGAGATAGAGCTATTGTGATAATCACGAAAAATGCACCACTGTAACGCCACCTCTTAAGATATTTGCACCAGTAAACCGTAATCAGTACCATGTTATATCAGGTACTAATTTAATATAAAGTTTTATGAAAATCCATGCTCTAGTTCTTGAGATATGGATATTGTGGAAATTGCAAATAATGCAGCACAGCAGCGCCACCTATTGAGCGATGCACTCTAAAAACTAATCTCAAGGTCTTACAGAATCTAAAGTTTTCTGAAATTCCGTGCCTTAGTTCTTGAGATAGAGCTATTGCAATATTCACGTGTAACACCCCGTGGTAACGCCACCTATTCAGCGATTTGCACCAAAACGTAATCAGTACCATGTTATATCAAGTACTAACTAAAGATACAGTTTTATGATAAACCATGCACTAGTTCGTGAGATGTGGAAATTGTAAAAAATGCAGCACAGAAGCGCCACTTGTTGAGCGATGTACACCAAAAACTAATCAGATCTAGTTTATATCAAGGTGTAACATAATCTAAAGCTTTGTAAAATTCTGTGCATTAGTTTTTGAGATGGAGTGCCCACAAAATTTTTGTCACATACAGACAGAATGACAGGCTTAAAGACAGACATTTTGTAAAAACATGTTTTTCGGGTTCTCTTAAACCCAAAACGTGTAAATCCGACGAAAATCAGATTTCGAAAATTTTCAAGAATTCAATTCTTTGTTCTTGTAAGATAGAAGAAAGTAAAAAAAAATGTTTAAAAAAGTAAAAAAAAAAGTCTTTTGTCACAAAATATGTGACATGTCGACAATCTTATGGAAGAACTACGACTATTATTATATGGTGCTGGATATGTTACGATCATTTCTTAATTTTTCATGAATTTTTAAAATGTAAATGGTCTCATCGTAGATCTTATAACTTAAATTATTAAAATTTGTTAAACTTTAAACATGAACCTTCTAATATATTGAAACATTTAGAATTTAAATGACATCAGTAAACAATGCAATAATGGATAATGTTAAATACTAGCGGTTGCTTTGAATGATGAATAACATAGGATCAAAATGCTGTTTTATTCCATGATTTATCACCAGACGCCGTAGTTCGAGAAAGTTAACTCATCATAAATCACTTCTTGTCAAGTTATAAAGAAAATTCCAAGAAAAATAAATGATGGTGCCATAATTCGCTTCGTTCTGTGAAATATTTATATATAATTGAATTAAGAAAAAGACACATATGAGTAATGACATTTTAACCAATATACAGGGTGTCCAGCAAATAAGACCCTGATTTCTAAAATCAATTTCTCAAAAACAATGATCGATAGAATTATGCGGTAAACTGTTTTTTTATTAGGTAAGCTGAAAAACTTATACAAAAGTTTCAAACAATGAATATTTTGAAAAGATTGTGTTTTGATTGCAAAGAATGTTTGATTTGACATTTTTCTGATTTTAGATTTCATGCAGAGAACGAGTTTATCGGATTACAGAGCCATATTCCAATGATCTTTGGAATTAAATTTTTGAATTTAATCGAAATTCCAAAAATTTAATTCGAAAAGTCGTTAAAATATGGCACTGTAAGCTAAATAAAGAAATTAAGAAACTAAATTCATCTAACGAATTTTGCGAAAAATTTGCCCTAGAAGATGAGTCTGTATCTTCTTAAGATGCGATTTTTTAAAGGCTGTGTATTCATCGTATAATTCTGCTACAGTCATGATGGCTTCATGGTGTAGCACCCACCTAGTAGGACAAACTTATGGTTTTCTTTATTAATTTCCAGTCTATGGTTGTCAGTTTTGTTAAGGAGAAAGTATTGCCTCTTAGGGATATTAAAAAATTGGGTACTACTTGGTTATCCCGTCGACCAAAAATCATCGCCAAATTATAAGATTAAATGCCAATAATGGATGATCATGAATGTCACGTTCCATGATATTAAATACGATACCCGTATTTAAAACGCCATTAAGTAATTTTTATTTCGACTTTTTATTTGTATTTCTATTAATATTTTACAAATTATTTTTTTTCGTTATTTAAAATGAAAATTATGTCAATATATATAATTTGGCGAAATTGGTCGACGGGATAACCAAGTAAGTACCAAAAATTGCATCATTTCAATTATGCCAATGCAGTTTATTATTTTCGTCACATATCCAACATTTCCAATTGCTATATTTAAATATGTGAGGTACAATGGACATATAAAGCTTGCGATATATAGATAATATGCGAGACTGAACGCCAATAAACTTTCCTTCTTTTATGTAGCACCATCATAACGTTGCCCACGTAAATAGGACAAATCGATGTCATATGGCTTCAATTCTTAATATTTGTCAGAGAAGTTTTTTCCTGTAATGCTTGGTACAGGAATTAATTGTAAAAATTTTTCACAAACGTTGTTGTCATTTTCTTTATCTATACATTTAAAACACGATCAGAACACTTTGTTGCTGAACATTTTGCCGAATTTATGTTTTTCTATTTTCAACTGTGTTAGAAAGTCTTAAATTTTAATATAAAAGTTCTGTTTCTTCCACTGAAATATTTATGTATGAAAAATGCTAACAATTTTTTTTCAATATTCAAATTATATTTTGAATTTTATAAAATTTTGGTATTTTGTAAAAATCTGAAAAATGAACGAAATCTACGAATGTGCATTTATGCGTGTAAGATTATTGTATACTTTTCTGTTTCACATTAAAAAAAAAATAATTTTCAGCTGCAAGCCTGAGAAATAGGGATATTTTAATAAAATTGAATTCATGCTTGTGTTGGAATATCAGAATAATCATTATAAAGCTTGGTTCACGATAATTTCATCATTATACATTGAGTTGTTTGAAGTTCCGTATTCCATACTTTAATGTCATAATATAACTTGTATTGGCTAGTATTCTATGATTCTGATCATATAATTGTCATTGTATGACGGTCATTTGTGTCTAACGGTGCAATGCGCGATTTCTGAATTATAGTGAAAAATCATATAGTAGTTACTATTAACGTTGAATTTGTTGCACAACGGTCTTAGTATGTTTGGCCTACAGAAAACATGTTTTGGAGAATTATTTTCGTGAATAATTATAAAGATAATAATTCACGGGTTTTTTCATTACAATTATTGCTGTTTAGAGGATCTCTATGAATTTCTTTCAATCTGAAATTCGAAACTTTGCATATATGACGGAGAAAACGTGCATTGGTCATTTTTCTCACGACTCAGCTAATTTTTGAGTCAGATTCTGAGTCAGAAATATTATAATAAATAAGATTTATAATAACATTTTCTGAAGCTTACACAAAATACAATTTAACAAAAGAGAAACATCGTGTATCAAGAATAGATTGTGAAACACTTTCCAACACATTGAAATCACTATAACGAAACCTCACCATTTAATAACGAGATAGGTAGTAGCTAAGTAAGCAATTTAAAAAACACATAACTTGTTAAAAAATTCTGTTTAATTATTAACTATCTATAGTTAAAAAAAAGTATCCTAATTTTTTTTGTACAACACAGTACATGATCTGTGTTGTATATTTTTATGCATACTACATTGTAAAAACAAATGTTAAAATTACTAAACAAACTAAACTTTTTCTAGGTTGGTTGGTTGATTTTTGTCGTCCGATTATCTACGCTAGGGATATAGGAACAGGGGGAGTGTCCTCCGTGGGGGTCTTTCTGAGGGAACCTAACCCGTATTTACGCAAGGTTCGAAGAAAACCACGGAAAACTCCGAACGGTTAGGCCGACAACCGCGATTGGGTTCGAACCCAGCACCTGCCGTCTACCAGTTGAGAGGTCCGAACCTCTCGGCCACTGGTGGGGCCAACTTTTTCTAGGAAACTAGATTTTCTAGAACTTTTTATGAAACGATCAAAACTAAAATTTCTGTAACAGAATCGATTACATGGATTTTTTCTGTTACCGTTACATGAAAAGTTCTAAAAATCCCATTTTCCTAGGAAAAATTTAGTAACTTTAATATTTTTTTCACAGTGTACATAGTCTGCTAAAACTGAGCTTTGTCTGGAACTTACTTCAGCAATATCCGTCAATGAGCAGAAATCTACTCGAATTCTTTTATACAGCTCTGTATATGATCTATAGAATTTATACAGACTAAGTAATATGCAAATATTCAGTTAAACTTAAAATACATACCATAAATGAAAATAATGCATTAAGAAAGATGGCGATACGAACAATATTTGCCGATTTATCACCTTCGCTTAGCTATGTGCTTTATTATAATGTATTTAATATCCTTCATGGTATTTCACTCTTATATGCACCTCAGCTTTTATAGCTTCACGCAATTCGGATGATTTTGCTAATTGTTATAAACGACTATGAAAATAAAACTGAACTATTATTATACTGGTTTATACATTTAATTTAAAAAATGCATTTCTAATACGTATTATATTAATTATTTATGCTTGTATTCAAAGTCAAATAAACGGCTTCTGCATCTATATTTCTAATATTATTAAGTAATAACGTTTGTGTGTTTGTGAGGTCTGATCTCTGAACTACCTAGCCCATTTAAAGAAAGTTGGTGATCTCGCTCCAAAACAGACTGTATTGTATGTCGGTATGACAACCTCCATCAATGCAGGAACAAAAAAATTCTACAATTGGAATTCCTGTGATATTGTTTGGCTGGGAATTTGAAATTTGGTGTGATAATTACTTTTAAGATGTAAATATGCTTGTTATGAATACTTCCTAAGAGGTTCGATTTTTTTAAAGCGAGAAATAAAAGAAAAGCATATAGAAAAATTGTAAACAATGATTTATTTGGAATTGTTACTCTGTAAATAAAAGATACGTATTTCTTAATTTATGAAAATGTTTAATGGTTTCTAAAGATTCAAAATTTTTTAGAAAATTAAATGGCCGGAAACGTTTTAAATCACCAATAATTTGCAATTTTTTTAGTATAGAAACTTTAAATATTTAAAAATATTACATTTCCTGCCAAAAAACATGCAGTTTAAATACAATAAAACGGGTAGATACCCACCTAGCATTGAATAAATTGTGCAAATATTGAATAAATGGCGATACATTCAAATGACAATATGTCGATTGAATAAGTTTCGATATGTCCAAATGTTAAATTTTTTTAAAAATCATTGCAAAATAGATTGCAGTGCGGATACTTTTTGAAGTATAAAAGCAAAAACTATTTCGTGGAATGAGTTCTAATTTTGGCATATTTGAAGCTTCTAAAAATTAATTTCTGTTAGAAAATTCATTGGTTACAATTCATCTTTTTTTTTTTTTTTTTTTCAAAAATTAAATAAATATATGCATTTATGCGAAATTAATTGTAGAGTTCGGTTAGTAGGCACTTCTCATAAAAGCTTTTGTCACTTTAATCCGAATTTCCCGTCGAGAACTTACAATGAATTGTACAAAATTTTTAAAAGCTTAGTACAAATGCTAATAGAGGATTAAAATAATATAAAATTATTATCTTACATTATAAATTACTTAATGATTTTTGTATATAGCGATGCAAAAGTTTTGTTGCAAACATAAGCTAAAATAAATTTAAACGCTTCGAAATGGAGAGATATTCTGTGCAGCAAATGCTTTTGTACATTTTAATTCCCCTCGGAAAAAAGAATGGTTTTAAAATCAGAAAAAAGCAAATGTAATTCATTTTTTTTAAATATTTCAATCCAAATATTGCTCCAAGCAAATCATAATTAAAGACAAAGTAAAAATGTATCAATGATTTTTTTCCTTGAATTTTTCTTCTTCTTATGACACAAATTAAAAGATATGTAATTACAGATTTTTTCAGCTACATTTTTTGTATTTTTATTTATAATAATTATTTTATGATAGCGATTATTTGTATTACTTTACGTTAGATATTTTACGTTATCAGTTATGTCTATTTACTGCAATTGCAGAAATTTTAATTATTCTTTAATGTTTATGTAGTTAGAAAATGCATTTGATATGGCCCTTTTGATAATCCGACGATTTCGATTTTTCGAGAAACCATCGATCTCTCGAATAATCGGGAGTCTACTGAGTTATAAATGGCAAATTTCTAACAATCAAATCAAATTCGAAGCTATAAAATGACAATATATTATTCAATAATAGAAAATAATGGAATATATTTATTTTAGCTTTATCAATATCTCCTCCCCCCCATCTTCATATGTCTGTAAATTCTCTTCAAGCTGCGGAAATTTTAGATATCTTTAATAATAATGTACATTCATTCTAGTCCATTCCAAGAGTTTATTCTTGTGTTGAATTATTATAGTAATTACTACTCACATATTAATCACTTCAACTTGGCAATCAGTTATTTGTTATGTTTTCTGTGCTTAGTATCATAATATGAATATTAATGAATGCCCTTCTACAGTTATTACTGTACGACATCTATTGTACCGAACTTTACAATGAATGATATCTGAATTACAGGGGAGAAAACATACAGTAATGATTCAAAATACGTAATTTGTTGTATTCCGAATTTTATGAAGCATCGATCCGGCCATACAAAATGTAAAATTTCTCTAGAGAAGTTGATTTTGATAAACTAAGCACGTTTTAGTTAGAAATCTTTAAAAGTATCAGTTCATAATGCATTAGTAAAAGTTAGCCTTAAAAAAAATCTTTGAAAATTTTCTAATTACGAAATCATATTTTAAACTATAAAAGGACAGTGTATTGCTAAATTACAAAAAAATATATGGAAATATTTATTTTAGTCTTTATCACCATCCCCTCCATCTTGATATATCCTTTGAGTCCTCTTCAAGCTGCGGAAATTGCAAAATCTTTAATAATAATATGCATTCATTCTGGTCCTTTCCAAGAATTTATTCTTGTGTTGAATTATCATAGTCATTACTACTGACATATTAACCTCTTCAACCTGACAATCAGTTATTTGTTGATCTGTTTTCTCTTCTTAGTATTATAATATGAATATTAATGAAGGCTGTTCTGCAGTTATTACTTTATGACATCTACTGTGCCAAACAGTGCAATAGATAATATCTGAATTATGGGAGAGAAAATATAAAGTAATGATTCAAAATGCCTAATTTGTTGCATTTTGAATTTTATGAAGTATCGATCAGGACATGAAAAATGTAAAATCCGTAAAATCTGTACTTTATGAAGCAGCGAGCCGACCATACAAACGTAAAATTTCTTTAAATAAAATAATTTTGAGAAAACTAAGCATGTTTCAGTAAAAAAATCTTTAAAAGTATCAGTTCAAAATATATTAGTAAAAATTAATCTTTGAAAATTTTCTTATAATCAAATCATATTTTAAACTACAAAATGCCTTGTATTGTTAAATTATAAAAAATAATGGAATATATTTATTTGAGCTTTATAAATACCCCCTTCCCCACCTTCATATATCTTTAAGTTCTCTTCGAGGTGCGGAAATCATAGATATTTTTAATAATAATGTAAATTCATTCTAGTCCTTTCCAAGAGTCTATTCTTGTGTTGAATTATCATAGCCTTTACAATAGAAATAATATATATATATATATATATATATATATATATATATATATAATATAGAAAGCGGATAGTATTTATAGAGATAGACAAAAGATTTCAGATACTCTACTCTATCCGAAGTACTGTGTACTATTACACCAAGATTTGAATATTTTTAAAATTTCCTCATAGAATGAACGTATCTAATTCGCTACGCTTGACCTGTAATTTTCAACTTGTTAAAATAAAGCTAATTAGAACCATTAAATTAGCTTACTTTCTAAGAGAGTGATGTCTTTATCATGATTTCTAGTCTCAATACATGTGATCGAATGCAGAAAGCTGTTATCACTGGAATTCTTATATCGCATATGTATGTGCTTCGATCTCATTTTCATAGAAAGAAAAAAATTAAATCATTTTAGTCTTTTTTTTTCATCTAGTTGATTTGATGATATTATTTTCACTTTTCAAGAACGGACATTTCATTTTATTATAAGATTTTCTCCTTAATTTTTTTTTCTTCTATCTTTATAAGAAAAAAAAAACATTGAATTTGTAAAAAAATTGGATTTCCGGTTTTCGAAGGATTTTTATGCTTTAGAATGTCCTCAACAAACACTAACCTTAACATAAGTAGATTATTAGAAGGTTTGGGTGTATACCGCCTAGTGAGTGTCGTTGCTATGTTATGTTTTTCATGATTTCCGTGAGAGCTATATCTCAAGAAAGAATATGTTATCATTTAATTTTGTTTGCAAATGACAAAATTTATAAGGATTATTCATAATTCCTTCAGGGATTTCACTCAAAGGTTTAGCATAGTGTTTTGCTGCTCCCAGTCTTCCAAGTTTTCATACCTTTGATTATAGGACAAACATAATGATAAACCTAGGAATCAACCACTAGTGGTATTAAGTTTTGGCTTATGTACCACTTTACTTCCGTCAGACATAAATTATTTGATTCCCCTATTTCTATTCTTCCATACAAGAAATATTTTTATCTTGTGCTTGATACCTTAGGTTTTTGTACTATCAGTTTTTGGACTATTATGTAAGTAAAACTTGATGTGTATCTGTATTCTTTTGTGTGCTGTATTCGACTTAATTGTTTTTACTTCATCGGAGATAATTGTGAATAATATACAGAAACAATTTTTTTGTGGCCACAATATACTAGTTTAAGTTGTTTTAACACTCCGTGAATCGGAAATATTTTTTACAATAATGTGCAATCTTTCAAGCCTTTTACAAGAACTCATTTTCGTGTTGAATTAACTGTGCCAAAACGATGAAGTTTGACTCTTATTAACATATTCACTACATAGTGGATTATTTGTTGTCTCATTTTCTATACTTCAGGTTCAGAGACATTATTTGAATTATAATGACTTCCATTCTACGATTCCCATTATAAGACCTGTCATTCATATATAAGGGTTGAATGTATGATTACTGAAATTAACAGAAACGTCTATTGTAGTGATTAATAATGTTAAAATGTTTATAACAATGTTAAAGCTTTAGAATATTTGACAAAGTATTAAATTAATGGGGAAAATATAATTTTTGCAAACTAAGTTTTCTTTTTTGAAAAATTTTTTAAATGGCGATCAATTTATTCCGAAGATACTATATTAACCAATTGAACTAAATATTTTGTATATGATAACATATGTTTATTAATATATGTATGATTGTAGATATGTATTATGGTATAGTTGATATGGCTATATTTCCAAATCCTAACGAATTACAGTATACATTCGCGATTATCCGTATACAGGGCTGTCGTGACTATTTTAAAATTATATTTCGAAACACATTTTTTAAACAAAATTCTTTTACGTATTTATTGACAATATTTGCAAGAATACTTCAAAATGGGTTTTACAAAAATAGTGAACAGGTGTGAACAGAATATAAATAGTAACCAGTGGCAACCCTGCGTATATTACTCGGTACGTCAAAAAATTGAAATTGAAATCGTCGGGTAATCGAGAGAATATTATCGGATACAGTTTTTAACTATATAAACTTTAAACTATAATTAATAATCCTACAAATTAAGTAAATAGGTATCCTAAAGCTAATTAAAATATTAATGTGATAAAATAAACATTATGAATAATAGCTAGGTAAATTTAAGGAGTAAATTCTGTTTACACTGTTAAAAATTTTGTCCTAGTTCGAACCAAATTTTGGTGCTCAGTAGCTGCCACCATCAGATGGTGAAACCTCGAACCAACATTTGGAGCTTCCTATATTGCAATGTTGCTCCAATTATTGAAATCCACTTGAACTGGAACTGCAAATGTTGGTAAGAGGTTTCACCATCGGAGGTGGCAGCTACTGAGCACCAAAATTTGGTTTTTAAATAATAAAAACCTAAAAAAATATTTAAAAATATTTAAAATTTATAAAAATGAGGAAAAAAATATGAATCACGAAATTTCATTTACTAATTCACGTAAAATATATTTTGAAATAATTTACGTGAGTTTTCAAGCAAAACTTTATTAGTAGAGAAATTTTTGAATGTTCGTAAGTTTTCGAACAAAACTTCGTCAGTAGAGAAATTTTCGAATAAACTTAGCGTTTCATTAATTACTATTATCTTCCTCAACATTGATATAGACCAGAGAACAAAAATTTATTACGGAAAAGATATACTATTCAAAGATGTTACATATATCATTTATCACTGTCTGTTGTGCTTTGCATTTTTCGACGGGAATTCTTGTTTGTATCTGTTGTATAGAAGCATAGAACTCGAAACAAAGTTTTTAATTTTCAAGAATATTTGTTTGAATAAACTTTTGCATTTCGGAGCATTTGTGTAAGTATTCAGAAACTAAGTAATTTAGATATATTTTTCATATCTTTATATGCAGTCCCAATCGATCTAACACTTTGAATTTATTTGATAAGTGCTGTTTTTTGGAGTTAAGTAGGGTTTGTTTCATCATAATATTTTCGAAATTTTAAAAAATATTCGATATTTTGATATATATCCGTTTTTTAATATATATCCGATATTTTAGTTATAAATCCAATTAAAAATATTCACTGCTGATAAGAAATATTTTTAAATATAATATAAATTAGAAGCTAAAACATGTTGCACTTAACACATGCCTTGGAGTGGTCCGCTAAATTTGCTATTTCTTACTAAATAGGTATCCTAAAGTTAATTGCAGCATTATTGTGATAAAATGAGCATTATAAATAATAGGAATAAATTCTGCTTAGCATCACAAATTTAACTTTAGTTATTAGAATTTATTGGATATTATTTGGATTATTGTTTAAAACGTAAGTACAATTGAGGATGTTTTACTCACTTTTAGAGATGAAAATTTACAAAATAATATTTGCAGAGTTTTAAAACAGGTCAACGTCTAAAGGGCATCTATAAAAGAAAATTAAAAAAAGACAGCGGAAAATTATTAAAGTGCTGAAAAACGATTTCAGCTAAAAAGAATGATGTTATGTGTAAACTGAATAATGTTTGAATTTATTAAATTTTACTTTTCATTTAATCATCTCTTCTTGAACATATATCTGATGAATAAGACTGTCATACTCTGATATGTTTTTCAGTAAAGAATATATATATATACTGGTGTGCAAAATTTAAGGACGGAGTCCCAAAATGCCAATTTTCAAGGGAAAATCAACAAACAATGTTCCATTAAAGTCACATGGTGAGTTTTCAACACTTTTCACAGTGGTTACTTCACAGTAGGGTCTCTGTTACCATTTGACAAAGTCTTGTGACAGAAAGTCACCATGTGACTTTAATGTGTCATTATTTGGTTATTTATAATAATGCAACATTCACAGTGACTTTGAAATTGAGCCTTCAAATGACAGTCACATGAGAGTCTCAATAAAACGACACTGTAAAATCACCTGGTGATTCGTCACAAAGCAGCAGTCGCAGTGACCTGACAGTAGAGTCATATATAGTAGTCATTTGAGACTCATAAAAGAGATGCATGGAATTTCCTATTTTTTGTTTTGCCGTAATGACTGTGACTCTTGTGACCATGTGTGACCTGAATGAGATGTTATATAGATTAGCTGATATGCAGGGATAGTAAATACGAATTATATTACTTCCTTTTGAATAACCGAGTGAAAATTATCGCCTGAAAATCCCTTCGTTCTTAAATTTTGCACACCAGTGTATATATATATATATATATATATATATATATATATATATATATATATATATATATATATATATATATATATATATATATATATATACATTAACTTACTTGTATATGGAAGCTTAATTTTCTTTTTTTAAACTTTAGATAAAGTTATTTTTTAGAAAATTTTTACACTATCAAAAGAAAGAAAAATATCCCAGAAAGATGGAAAAAAAATGCTAAATTTTTTGCTTCTAATATTTGACACTTAATTTTTAAATAGTAAGCTAAAAATATTAAAAAAAAATATTTAAAATTTGTAAAAATGAGGAAAAAAATATGAAAGATGAAGTCGTAACTATCACGAAATTTGATTTACTAATTCACGAAAAATGTATTTCGAAATAGTTTGAGTTTTCGAACAAAATTTTGTCAGTAGAGAAATTTTGGAATAAATTTAGTGTTTCATTAATCACTATTATCTTAATCAACATTGATATAGACCAGAGAACAAAAAATTATGATGGAAAAGATATACTATTCAAAGACATTACATATATCATTTATAACTGTCTGTTGTGCTTAGCATTTTTCGACGAGAATTCTTGTTTGTATCTGTTGTATAGAAGCGTAGAACTCAAAACAAAGTTTTTAATTTTCAAGAAAATTTCTTTGAATAAACTTTTCCATTTCAGAACATTTTGTGTAAGTATTCAGAAAATAAGTGATTTAGATATATTTTTCATACTGAATGCAGTTCCAATAGGTCTAAACACTTTGAATTTATTTTTTAAGTACTGATTTTTGGGGCTAAGCAGGGTTCGTAAATATGATATTTTCGTAAATATCAAAAATTATAAAATATCGCGTAATAAATCAACATAGAATTATCAATTAATGATTTTTGGATTTTCTCTTTTACATCTGCTGTAAGATCTTCTTTCGTGCCCTATTTCAAGTTTCTAGGTCAGCTAGAAGTACTCTGTAGGTTTTGATTTTCGTTAGTGTTTGATTTATTCTGTTCGACTAGATTATTTTTTAATTGCCTACAAGCATTCTAACTTTACATTTGATCTATACGGTAGTATGCCTGCAATAATAGTCTTTCTTATCCAATGGAATCGTATATGCGATTGTTTGGAGTAGATAATTTCTCATTATTGGCATCCTAACATTTTATGATTGTTCACATAAATCCGTCTGATTCTGATATCGTATTATTTTGGCATAACTACCTAATGGAATGTTATCATGTATGCAAGCGCAAGGGCTGTTCATATTCAATAAATTCAATTTTACTGTCAAGAAACCACTCATCAAAGTATTAATTTGTGTAGATTAAAGAAATACTGAAGTGTGCATTAACAAAAAAGCACGATAGTTGGTGTAAACTGATAGCTGTGCCTGAGAGTCCCGTAATTAAATGCAAGCTTGTTTTACCGTATACGTGAACCGCGACCAATCGTCGAAATGGAAGCGTTCTTGGAATAGTACTATGAGATTAAATTTTGTGTGCGTTTACAAAAATCAACAACGAATACTTTAACAAGATACTCGAAACTTTCCAGGATGAAGCAATGCCGAGGGCAAGTGATTTTTGCTGGCATAAAACTTTTAAGGAAGGAAGGCAAAATATAGAAGATCTTAACTTGAAGTAAGATCTTCAAAGTTCGTCAAAGAAACTATCAACAACATAACAGAGATTGTTATCAAGGAAGACTGCGGAATCACAATACGCCAGCTGCATCTTATATATATACATACATACATATAAATATATATATGTCAAATGGTGATGTCACAGACCGATAGAGAAGGTGCATAAAAGTTGAATGCAGTGCATGCATGATAACACCCAAACTCAGCAGAAAATGGAATTAAATGAGCGATAGTTTCTTGAAATTAAAATGGAACCGAGCCAACATTTGTTGGCGTACCATAAAATTAGCTATTTGCAGAACTCCCTTGTTAAAAATATTGCAGAGTCAGCAGTTATTTTAGTTAAAAACTGGAAAAATGCTTTATGTGCATCAGAATGCATCAAATTACTCTTGTTGTAGAGATGTATTGATCGTGTGGATGCGATGTGATCACGTCTGTAATTTTAACTCCCGACTGTAAATAGCCCATATTTATCCAAGAACATTAATGTAAATAGCAAGTAAAACGAATCTAGTCTTTTTGACATATATAAGTATATAATATGAGTCCCGATAAATTATTTTGGCAGGTTAATGTTGCTTATTTATTTGCTTGATATATGAAATAGTGCATTTTTAATAACATGTGGTGCTCTTGCCAGCTGAAGATTAAATACCACGTGTTGCTTTGTTTGTCATCTTTATTTCCTTTCATTCCATATTTTTATTACATTTTGTTCCACTCGTGATTATTTCATTTTTTTTTTTCAATATTTTTTTGTAATAATCAATCTTTTAAAATGTTTAAAATTTGAGATTCTTTTGAAAATATTTTAAGATTCAGTTACTGGGTTCTATTTGCTAGTTTGCCTTATTTTAATGAATGTTTTAGCGTGATGATTGATACATAATCTTATTACATAGCGTCTTCATTTAGAATTTTGGTTAATATTGTTATGTGAACTTGTAAGATAAATTTTAATTAAAAGGCATTGTATATATATATATATATATATATATATATATGAATCGCGCAAAATATTTAGTAGCAAAACAAATTCATATTATTCCATTCGTTTTTATGATTGTTAAAAAATTCTTTCATTTTAAAATTTAATTTAATTTACATTTTGTAATTATAAAAGAATTAGTTTAAACATTATTAATAAAAAGACCTTGCTGAGTTAATCGGGATCGATCTCTACATTATAATAATTTTTCGAGTTAGTTATAATAACATTCAGAATGATGAATCATTTAAAGTCTACATACAATAAACTATAAGTTATATTTTCTAAACAGTTCTACATTCTATTTTCAAATACTAACTAATAGCGGAATCTAAATTCAGCAAATGTCAGCAAATTCGATCAAGTCTAAATACCGATATTTAAAATCCACACCTACATTTGCGTGCGCAAGCTTGTCCCTTCAGGGTAATTAATGTCCCTCAAACATTGATTGCATTTATTTCCACATCTGTTTATCAAAAGATGGAGATTATTTGCCGCCGTCCATTTTGCATTAATGAGCTTAATAATCAAGCTGCCATGATGTATTTATTGCAGTAGCGAAAATTTGCTTTGAATTATGGTGTAACTGCCATATGTATATAACATGCATTTATCCGGGTATATATATATCTAGTATATCGAATCGGCTGAAATTAGAGGTTCACTATAAATGTTACATCCTTTAATATCTTTATAATCATCCTTTAATGTATAAAATTATTTGAATAGACTGGTCAGGTTTACTATATTAGTAGCTTTGGTTTGATCTAATGAGATCTCTTCTATAATTATCATAATTATTTATGAAATTACGTGGCATGGAAATCAATTGCGTGATTATTTATTATTTGCATTTGTATGTTTTAATTTAAAATTTTATTTCTGCGTTTTATTAAATGCGTTTATAAATTGTAATAAATAAACTATAAAGAAATAAATTATAAAAGACTAGCACTTTTTAGGGGTGTTCGTAATTATATAAATGTAATCAATCTTCACCTATATTCGTCCGACTGTCTGTTCGCATATAAGAGCACAAAAACTACCCATCCGAATTATTTGACATTTGATATATATAGACCGGGAGGTGGCTGCACAGATTATCATCTCATCTAATTCACGGATGAAAATCTAGAATTAATTTAATCTCGATTCACATATTGAAACGCAGTCGGTCTGCCAAGTCATAGCTTGGTGGAAAACACTAAATAACTTTACTTCAATGGTTGACTGGTAAGTTTAACATTGTGCTTTCCTACAACTAAAAGTATGAAAACATGGAGGATTGGGAGCAGGAAAACATAATGATAAATATAACAGTTAACAGCTAAAATCGTCTTTTTAAGAGTTTTCCGCCAAGAAATCATTTGGCAAATCAATTGCGTTTTAATATACGAATCAAGATTTAATTAATCTAGATTTTCATCCTTGAACTCTATGTAGAGATTGTGTATGCAGCCGCTTCCAGTTCTACTAGGATCATTGCAAAACTTTTATCGAGTCATTTCAAATTTCATGAAAATCGAATCAAAGATATTAATAAAAGTTTTCTTCAATCTATTTAATCCTGTCATCCGTAATTAATTCAATGATATCCAAAGGTAGGCAATAAGATTGCCATAGTGATTACATTCCATTTAAAATGGAGTCTGATTATTTCCATATTTCCACCGAATATTTTTAATGTATATAATAGTAATAAATTTCGTATTAATGTATTTTTGCGTAAGAGTTCAACAGTTATTGCACCAACATCTGAATATTTTTTAAAAAATTAAATTTATAAAACTTATACGAACGTATTTTTTTTATCACGTTTACATATAATAAAATTATAATTATAGAAAATTGTCATACGTCATTATATATTTGCATAGTATTCTTCAAAAAAATCTGCAGTATTTTAAAAATATTCATTAAATAAATGTAGGCAAGTCAAAAAACATCGAAATAAGAGCTGTTGGAGTTAAGTGCATCATTATCTAAATCTTCAATCTTCACCAAAGAGCAGAACATAGACAGAAATTTGAAACTTATTCAAAGTGAGATGGAATCAGCTTAAAAACTGGTCATCACTTAGGATACAGTATGCATTAAAGGAAAAAAAAAAAAAAAAAACTTAATAATGAGAGAGGAAAAGAGACTTGTGTTCTTAACGTCATTCAGATCTTAAATTGATGGTTTTCAGAAAAAAAAAAATGTTTCCTTTGTAAAACAAAGCTCGTTAAAGTTTGCTGTTATCTCTGTAAATCAAAAGTTGTTTTCATGTTACTGAAAAATATTAGAAAAAGATATATAAATGACTTAAATTTTTTTTCACCACTTTTAAGTGTAAAAAAACAAAACAAAGTAAAAAAAAAAAAAAAAAAAAAAAAAAAAAAAAAAGAAGAAAGAGAGTGAGAATAAAATTTTTAATAAGGATGCTTATCTAGAAGCAGTTATTTTCATTATACAGCGAATTTTCGTTTGTTGTTTATAGTAAGAGTTTCGACTAATTTGTAAATCGCATAATTCTATTATTTGGATAATGACACAAATTTCTCGAAAAAATGTTTATAATGTAAGCAGGACAATCTATAAAAAAATAATAATAACAATAAAAAATAAATAAAATAAAATAAAAAGAAAGAAAGAAAGAAAAAAAAAGACAAAGAAAAGAACTGATTTCTTAAACCGAAAAAAAGCAAATCTTAAATTATTCTGGATTTGATGGGTTCGAAAATGTTTCATATTTCGTGCTTGATACATGAATTTTATTTCTTGTGTCATTTTTTTTGTGTTTTTCTTGATTTCATATTTTAATCAATATATTATTCTTCATATACAACTAGACGGGTTTATTTTTAGAAAAAGTATATTATAGAAAATTATTATACATTATTATATATCTGTATAGTATTCTTCCAAAAAAAAAAAAAAAAAAAAAAAACTGTATTTAAAAAAATATATTTATTAAATAAATGCAGTTAAGTCAAAAACATCGAAATCAGAGTTGTTGGAGTAAGTGCATCATTATCTAAATCTTCAATCTTCATACAAGTAGACATAAACAGAAATTCGAAACTTATTCAAAGTGAGTTGCAATCACTTTAAAAACTAGTCATCACCGAGAATTAGAGTTGCAAAAAGTCGGTTTATTCCCGATTTTATTTCCAATAGACCAGGTTTATTCCCAGGTTTATTCCCAAAAAAACGAATTATTCCAAAAAATCCCGGGTTTTTTCCAGGTTTATTCCTAAAAACCCGGTTTATTCCCGGGTTTAAACCCGGTTTTTTCTAACCTTTGCAACGCTACTGAGAATATAGTTTCTACTCAAAAAAATTGAATAATGTGAGAGGAAAACAGAACTTGTGTTCTTAACGTCACTCAGATCCTAAATTGATGGTTTTCAGAAAAAAAATGTTTCCTTTGTAAAATAAAGCTCGTTAAAACTTGCTGTTATCTCTGCAAATCAAAAGTTGTTTTTATCTTACTGAAAAACATTAAAAAAAGTTTTAAGTGACTTAAAATGTTTTTCACCACTTTTAAAGATAAAAAAAGAAAAAAGAGAGTGAGAATGAAAATTTTAATGAGGATGCTTATCTAGAAGTGGTTATTTTCACAATACGGCGAACTTAAGTTTGTTGTTTCTAGTAAGAGTCTCAAGTAATTTTTAAATCGCAGAATTATATTGTTTGAATAATGGTATAAATTTCGTGAAAAAATATTTATAATGCAAGCAAAACAACCAAAAAAAGAAAAAAAAAGACAAAGAAAAGAACTGATTTTTTCAACCGAAAAAAAGCAAATCTTAAATTATTCTAGATCTGAATGGTTTCGAAAATTTTTCATATTTTATGCTTGATACATGAATTTTATTTCTTGTATCATTTTTTTTATGTTTTCTCTCGATTATATTTTAATCAATATGTTTTTTTCGCTATACAACTAGACGGGTTTATTTTTAGAAAAAGTATATTATAGAAAATTATCATACGTCATTATACATTTGTATAGTATTCTTCAAACAACATTGCAGCTTTTTTAAAAATTTTCATTAATGTGTAATTTTCATAAATGTATTTAAGTCAAAAAACATCGAAATAAGAGTTGTTGGAGGTAAGTGCATCATTATCTAAATCCCCAATCTTCCTAAAAAGCAGACATAGACAGAAATTCGAAACTTATTCCAAGTGAGATGCAATCACTTTAAAAACTGGTCATCAATTAGGATTCCATCTCTACTAAAAAAAAAAAAAAACCTGAATAATGAGAGAGAAAAGCAGATTTGTGTTCTTAACGTCATTAAGATCTTAAATTGATGGTTTTCAGAAAAAAAAATTTTTCCTTTGTAAAACAAAGCTCGTTAAAATTTGCTGTTATCTCTGTAAATCAAAAGTTATTTTCATCTTACTAAAAAACATTGAAAAAAAAAGAAAAAAAAAACGTTTTAAGTGACTTAAATTTTTTTTCACCACATTTAAGTGTAAAAAAGCAAAACAAAACAAAATAAGAGAGAAAAAATTAAAAGAAAAGGAAAGAGAATAAAAAATTTAATAAGGATGCTTATCTAGAAGAGGTTATTTCCAGAATACGGCGAATTTATATTTGTTGTTTATACTAAACATCTCGACTATTTTGTAAGTCGAAGGATTATATTATTTGAGTAATGGCAAAAATTTCTTGAAAAAATATTTATAATATAAGCAGGACAATTTATAGAAAATAAAAAAATATATAGAAAGAAAAAAAAAGAAAAGCTGATTGTTTTAACTGGAAAAAAACCAACTCTTAAACTATTCTGAATGAGTCCGAAAATGTTTAATAATTTAAGCTTCATACATGGTTTTCCTTTCTTGATTCATTTTTTGGATCTTTTGTCTCGATTTCTTATTTAAAGTAATCTGTTTATTTCTCATATAAAACAAGACGTTTTTTTTTTTTTTTTTTTTTTTTTTTTTTTTTTTTTTTAAAGTATGTTATAGAAAATTATCATATGTCATTACACAAACAACTTCAGTTAAAAAAAAAAAAAAAAAAAAATTCATTAAACAAATGTAGGTAAATCAAAAACATCGAAATAAGAGTTGCTGGAGTAAGTGCATCATTATCTAAATCTTCCGACTTCCCCAAGCAGCAGACATAGACAGAAATTAGAAAACTTATTCAAAATGAGATGCAATCAACTTAAAAACTGAACATCACTTAGGATTCAGTCTGCACTAAAAGAAAGAAAGAAAAAAAAACTGAATAATGAGATAGGCAAACAGAAATTGTGTTCTTAACGTCACTCAGATCTTAAATTGATGGTTTTCAGAAGAAAAAAAAAATTTTTCTTTGTAAAACAAAGCTCGTTAAAACTTGCTGCAATCAAAACTTGTTTTCATCTAACTGAAATATATTTTTAAAAAGTTTTAAGTGACATAAAAAAATTTCCCCATTTTTAAGTGTAATGAAAAGAAAAAAAAAACAGAAAAAGAAAAAACAGAAATAGAGAGAAAAGGAAAACTTCATTAAGGATGCTTATCTAGAAGTGCTTATTTTCACAAGACGGCAAATTTATGTTTGTTGTTTATGATAACCACCTCGATTAATTTGTAAGTCGCAGAATTATATTAGTTGAGTATCGACACAAATTTCTTGAAATTCTTTTTATAATATAAGCAGGACAATCTATAGATAAATGAAAAAAACTGAAAAAAAGAAGAAAGGAAAAAAAGAAAAAGAGAGAACTGATTTCTTCAACCGAAGAAGGCAAATTTTAAATTATTCTGAATCTGACTGAGCTAAAGAATGTTTAACAATTTATGCTTGACACATTATTTTCCTTTCTGATGTTTTGCCTTAATTTCTTATTTTAATTCTTCAATTTTTTCTCATATAAGGTTTTATTGTTTGAAAGAGTACATTATAGAAAATTATCACACGCCATATACATTTGTATAATATTCTTCAAATACAACTGCAATTTTCTTAAAAAGTATTCATTAAATAAATGTAGACAAGTCCAAAACATCGAAATAAGAATTGTTGGTGTAAGTGCATCATTATCTAAATCTCCAATCTTCACCAGAAGCAGACATACACAGAAATTTGAAAGTGAGATGCAATTCCAAGTGATGCTTATTCAAAGTGAGATGCAATCACTTTAAAAACTGGTCATCTCTTAGGATTCAGTCTGCACTCAAAAAAGAATAATCAGAAAGGAAAACAGATTTGTGTTCTTAACGTCACTCAGATCTTAAATTAATAGTTTTCAGAAAAAAAATTCCTTTGTAAAACAAAGCTCGTTAAAATTTGCGGTTATCACTGTAAATCAAAACTTGTTTTCATCTTACTGAAAAACATTATAAAAAAAAGTATTAAATGACTTAAAATTTTTTCCACCACTTTTAAGTGTAAAAAGACAAAACAAAGTAAAAGTAAAAGGAAGAGAGTGAGAATGAAAATTTTAATGAGGATGCTTATCTAGAAGTGGTTATTTTCATAATACGGAGAATATATGTTTGTTGTTTATAGTATGAGTCTCGACTAATTTGTAAATCGCAGAATTATATTATTTGAATAATCGCACAAATTTCTAAAACAAAAATGCGTAATGTAAGCAGGAAAAAAAAATAGACAAAGAAAAGAACTGATTTTTTCAAACGTAAAAAAAGCAAATCTTAAATTATTCTGAATCGGAATGGGTTCAAAAATGTTCCATATTTTATGCTTGATACATGAATTTTATTTCTTGTATCATTTTTTAAATGTTTTCTATCAATTTATTATTTTAATCAATATATTTTTTTCCGCATATAAAACAAAACGGGTTTATTTTTAGAAAATTATATAACAGAAAATTGTTATACGTCATTACATTTTTATACAGTATTCTTCAAATAACAACTGCTTTAAAAAAAAGAAAAAAAAATCATTAAATAAATGTAGGTAAGTTAAAAAACATCGAAATAAGAGCTGTTGAAATTAAGTGCATCATTATCTAAATCTTCAGTCTTCACAAAGAGCAGAACATAGACAGAAATTCGAAACTTATTCAAAGTGAGATGCAATCTGTTTAGAAACTCGTCATCACTTAGGTTTCTGTCCCCACTAAAAAAAAAAAAAAAAACTGAATAATGAGAAAGGAAAACAGACTTGTGTTCTTAACGTTACTCAGATCTTAAATTGATGGTTTTCAGAAAAAAATGTTTCCTTTGTAAAACAAAGCTCGTTAAAATTTGCTGTTATCTCTGTAAATCAAAAGTTGTTTACATCTTACTAAAAAACATAAAAAAAAAGTTTTATGTGACTTAAATTTTTTTTCGCCTCATTTAAGTGAAAAAAAAAAAAAAACAAAGCAAAACAAAAGAAGAGAAAAAAAAGAAGAAAGGGAGAGAGAAGGAAAACTTTAATGAGGATGCTTATCTAGAAGTGGTTATTTTCATAATACGGCCGATTTATGTATGTTGTTTATAGTAAGTGTCTCGACTAATTTGTAAGTCGCAGAATTGCATTATTTGAGTAATAGCACAAATTGCTTTTGAAAAATATTTATAATATAAAAAGGACAATCTATAAAAAGTTAAAAAGTTAAAAAATAGAGGGAAAAAAAAAAGAAAAAAAAAAGAAAAAACTGATTTTTTTTAACCAAAAAAAATTAAATTAAGATTTGCTATTCCGAATCTGAATGGATTTGAAAATGTTTAATAACTTATGCTTCATATATGATTTTTCTTTCTTGTTTCATGTTTGTGATTATTTGTATCGATTTCTTATTTTGATCAATATACACTGGTGTCCAAAATTTAAGCATAATTGGTAATTAAGTAATTATTTTTAAGTAATGAAAGAAATATGAATCTGAATGTGCTGAAACTCCAGGTGTGTAAACAAAATAGTACGCGTCACATATTTTCGCGAAGAGTTTTCCCCGAAATCGAACAGGGGACCGTCAACAAATTGAAAAAGAACGAAGATCGTTTGGATAACCCTGTCAAAACTAATGTAGCAAAATCGTTCAAACTGCACATTATGATTAATTGGCTTATTGTAATGTACTGTGTTAATTTTTACAAGGATAGCATGTATACTCGTAGAGAAATTAAGGTTTTTATAAAAACAGTCCTAAGTTTTTTGCTTATAATTTGCAGAGTTCTTAATATAAAATAATGTTCTTTTTTGAAAAAATGACAAACATCATTGTACACAATACCCTATCATCACAATTAAAAAATAATAAAAATTGTATGACAAATGAGCAGGTTTACTAAATAATTTTTACTGCGCATGCGTGAACGCTGTTAAAATTTCATTTGCATATTATGTTAGTTAAATGTATGGAGCAACTTTTGTGAAAGTCTCAAAAACATATCTTAAAAATTCTGAAAATTATCGTTGATAGAGTGAGATCAACATCCTTTAGTCCCTAAATGAAGCAAAAAGATGAGGGGCTGTATCCATATTCCATTGTTTAGTGCCTACACAATATTGCACGTACAACTATATTTAGGTAAAACCCCTTATTTTTTTGCTTCCTTTAGGAATAACGGATTTTGAGTTGATTCTATAGGCTTCCATTTTCAGAATTTTCAAGCTATGTTTTTGAAACTTTTACAGAAGTTGCTCTATATATTTAGCTAACACAATATGCAAATGACATATGCAAATTATGCATATTGCACAATATGCAAATGACATGCGCAATGAAAAATTATTTACTAAACATACTCATTTTTCATACAATTTTTATTATTTTTAAATTCTGATGACAGGGTATTGTGTACAATGATGTTTGTCATATTTTCAGAAAAGAACATTATTTTATAATAAGAACTCTGCAAATTATAAGCAAAAAACTTGGAAAAATTTAGGACTGTTTTTATAAAAACCTTAATTTCTCTACGAGTATACATGCTATCCTTATAAAAATTAACAGAGTACATTACAATAAGCCAATTAATCATAATGTTCAGTTTGAACGCTTTTGCTACATTAGTTTTGACAGGGTTATCCAAAAGATCTTCGTTCTTTTTCAATTTGTTGACGCTCCCCTGTTCGATTTCGGGGAAAACTCTTCGCGAAAATATGTGACGCGTACTATTTTGTTTACACAGCTGGAGTTTCAGTACATGCCGATTCATATTTTTTTCATTACTTAAAAATAATTACTTAATTACCAATTATGCTTAAATTTTGGACATCAGTGTACATATTTTTTCGCATATTCAACAAGATAGGATTATTTTTAGAAAAATTATTCTATAGAAAATTATTGGCCGTCATTATACGTTTGTATAGTATTCTTCTAAAAACAACTGCAGTTTTTTTCTTAAAAAGTATTCATTAAATAAATGTAGATAAGTCAAAAACATCGAAATAAGAGTTGTTGGAATAAGTGCATCATTATCTAAATCTTCAATCTTCCCAAAAAGCAGACATAGACAAAAAATTCGAAACTTATTCAAAGTGAGATGCAATCACTTTAAAAACTGGTCATCAGTCAGGATTCCATCTCTACTTAAAAAAAAAAAAAAAAAAAAAAAAAAAAAAAACATGAATAATGAGAGAGGAAAACAGACTTGTGTTCTGAACGTCACTCAGATTTTAAACTGATGGTTTTCAGAAAAAAAAAAAAGTTTCCTTTGTAAAACAAATCTCGTTAAAACTTGCTGTTATCTGTGTAAATCAAATCTTGTTTTCATCTTACTGACAAACATTTAAAAAAAAGTTTGAAGTGGATTAAAAATTTTTTCACCACACATAAGTGTTAAAAAAAAGGAAGAACAGAAGGAAAGAGAGAATGAAAACTTTAGTGAGGGTGCTTATCTAGAAGTAGTTATTTTTATAATACGGCAAATTTATGTTTGTTGTTTATGATAAGTATCTCGACTAATTTGTAAGTCGCAGAATTATATTATTTGATAATGGCACAAATTTCTTGAAAATTTTTTTTATAGTATAAGCAGGACAATCTATAGAGAAAAAACTGAAAAAAAGAAAGAAAAAAAAAAGAAAATGAAAGAACTGATTTTTCTCAACCGAAAGAAGTAAATCTTAAATTATTCTGAATCGGAATGAGTTCAAAAATGTTTAATAATTTATGCTTAACCTCTTCAGACCGGAGGTACACAAATGTGTACTTCTATTCTTTTCCTCATAAAAAATAAACTGTTCGATTTTTTTGCATTTTTACTTTACTTCTATACAGCTGAATGTTTTTGTCTTTAAAACAAAACCAATAAATGCTAGAACTGATGAATATTACCTCAAAAAATAAATATTATTTTCATCCGAGTCTCGAAAATACCTTCAAGCCATTGTGGTCAAGAAAGAAAGAAATATTCATGATTATCTAACTTAAATGCTTTACAATAAAAAATTTTGAGGATTTTTCTCATCATTTACCTGTTTAAAGACCTTAATTTTGTTATTGCGTAAATTTATATTACTGATAGTTAAATTGATGTTTTAAGGGGATTAGTACTTTTATATCCATATTTTAAAGCCTGAATTATCAGTCCCCTAAAGTACTGATTTCATAAAAATGTCTCTTTCTGTCATCTTTGGTGTCAATTGGATTACGCAAAAGCAATAAATATGTATTTGTAGAGTTATTTTATGCCCAGGTCTAAAGAGGATAATACATTATTTCCCATTTTCATTTCATGTTTCTGATGTTTTGTATAGATTTCTTAATTTAATCAATATATATATATTTTGGCATATATAACAAGACGGGTTTAATTTTAGAAAAATTATGTTACAGAAAATTGTCATTCGTCATTATACATTTGCATAGTATTCTTCGTAAAACAACTACACTTAAAAAAAATATTCATTAAATAAATGTTGGTAAGTCAAAAGCATCGAAATAAGAGTTGTTGGAGTAAGTGCATCATTATCTAAATCTTCAATCTTCCCAAAAAGCAGACATAGACAGAAATTTGAAACTTATTCAAAGTGAGATGCAATCACTTCAGAAATCGGTCATCACTTAGGATTCAGTCTGCACTTAAAAAAATTGAATAATGAGAGAGAAAAACAGACTTGTATTCTTAACGTCACTCAGACCTTAAATTGATGGTTTTCAGAAAAAAAATGTTCCTTTGTAAAACAAAGCTCGTTAGACTTTGCTGTTATCTCTGTAAACCAAAAGTTGTTTTCATCTTACTGAAAAACACAAGAAAAAAGTTTTAAGTGACTTAAAGTTTTTTCCCACCACGTGAAGATTAAAAAAACAAAACAGAAAAAACGAAACAAAACAAAAAAATTAGAAGAAAGAGAGAAATAATGTAAACTTTAAAGAGGATGCTTATCTAGAAGTTATTATTTTCATAATAAGGCGAATTTATGTTTGTTGTTTATAGTAAGAGTCTCGACTAATTTGTAAGTCACATAATTATATTATTTGAGTAATGACACAAATTTCTTGAAAAATCATAAATAATATAAGCAAGCGTTATTACCGTTCATATATTTATATTTAAAATTGCATTCATTTCAATATATTTATATTTTCCGTATAAATAGTTTAGGAAAAATGTATTCAATTAATACAGGACTATAAAGTAAGCATTATGTAGCGAAGGGTTTTCTTGATGTTCGCATTATCTTTTATGTTGTTCAGAGCACCGGTTCCCAATCTGAAGTATGCGTACCCCTGGAATGTGCGAAAGTTACATTATATATCGGGAGACGGCAGCACAGACAATCGCCTCACCGATTTCCGGGCTGAAATTTCAGAATTAGTTCTTTTAGTAGAAAAATGGATTCGCATGCTAAAACGCAAGTGGTCTGCCAAGTCATGCATTTGTGTAAAACACATGAATACCCGATTTTAGCGGCTTATTCGTAGTTTTTACCATTGTGTTATTCTGCACCCAAAGGAATGAAAGCATGGAGAATTGGGAGCAAGAAAACACAATGGTACACCTACGAATCAACCACTAAAATCAGATTTTCAGGTGTTTTTCCCCAAGATATGACTTGCAGACCAATTGCGTTTTAATATGCAAATCGAATTTTAACCAATTCTGTAATTTTAACCGCGAGTTTGATGAGGTGATTTTCTGTGCTACAGCCTCCTGGTCTATTAGTAATAACTGGAAACTCAAAAAGTAAATGGTTAAAATGCAGACACAAGATCAATGTTGTATACATTTTGTTTATAAATAGAGACTTACATAACAGTTAAAAAGTCTGCTCGTAATATGAGAGAAAATGTCTCAACGTAGAGCGTGCTTGACAATTTGTTGTTTGTACCCCCATCCATTCCTAATAATATTAAGTAATTTCATGTATTATTTTTTCCTTTTTTTCTTTCATTGATTTTTTCTCCTACTTCTTCATAGAAAGAAATAAAAACATCTCGAATCGGCGGTTTCAACGCCTTTATCTAAAGCACATTTCAAATGAATATGTCATCATATTTAGTGTCCGACTGGGAAGCCTCATTTCACTAATGTGCATCTTTGAGCTGAAGTTTGCTCCTTTTGATTAGCTCCATTTTCTCCTCCATTAATCACTTTTTATTCGTGATCGAATCGAAGACTTTAAGACATATTTATTGTTTTGAGTGATTATCCATTATTATTGTTTTATGCCTAAAAATGCATAACTGGTTGAAAACTTGTCTTCGTATTAGAGCTGCAACTAGCATAAGAAAATTACTTACAAACAAAAATACATATTTCTGGAGCAGAGTGTTCGCAAGAAAAAGAAAGGAAACTTCAGATAACGTATGCGTGAGAGAAATTATCTTAAATTATTTTATAAGTGCGTTCGTAATTACGTAAATATGTAGCACCTATAGTCATCGTTTAGTTCATTCGCCCGTCTGTCTGCCTGTTTGTCCGCTTACGAAGGGACAAAAACTGCCCAACCGGATTATTTGAAATTTAAAATGTATAATTGTTGCATAATTTTGTCGAATCATTTCGAATTTTATGAAAATTGGATGTATAGTTTAATTACAGAGAGAATCAAAATTATTCTATCTCATTGCGGCCAATGGGAAAAAATAGTTTCAAGTGAATTTTAATGATGTCATACTCTTCCGAATATAATAGAATTGATATGCATCTATTAAATATATACAAAAATATATATTCTGTCAAATCTATGGTGCAAAGAATATTTGTTATTAATTTACAGGGTCACACAAAAGTATTCCATTACATAATGGTATAGGGGGAAACACTGTTTGGTGCGCGTTTTAATATTCTTAAACTTTTTCTAATTTTATGAAATTGATATACGCTGATATGGTTTACTACAAGTTACTTTCTATATAGTAGAAATCAGATTTTATTTACAGAGACACACAAAAGATTTCGGCTACTATATTGTATCCGAAGTACTGTACACTATTACATAAAAATCTGAGTATATTAAAACTTCATTATGGTATGAACTCACCTCATTTGATGTACTTGACGTATATTTTCCGACTTGTTTAATTTGTTGGCATTGATTTATTACAGTAATAGATTTTTTAATGAAATGTTGAAAAACAATATATGTATTAACTGAAGTGTTTATTTTCCCCTGTTTAGGACAAGACTGCTTCCAATTCGAACAAAACGGTCACATGGTGCTTAGTTGCAATATGCGGCGTGAAGCCTACCATACTGGAGCGCAAGCACAGGTAGACTTGAGCCTTAATCTACAACTCATCCAAGCTGTTGAGTCCAGAGCCGGTAGACTAGGTCAAAAGATGGCAGCAAAAGTTGGAGAACAATGTCACAGAGCATAGCCCTTTGGTTAGTTATTTTGATTAGTTAATCAATTCAGAATATTGGTTAAAACGTTAGATAACCGAGTCATACAGCATCAGCACAGCCCTTTTGTTAGTTATCTTGATTAGTCACATAAGCTGGATCGAAAAGTATAAGAATTTTATTTTTCGAAACTGCTTTTGGCGCGGGGTGCAACAGTTGTCTTTTATGTATGTTAGTTTACGACTACTTTTTTTTGTAATTGAAATCCATTCATATTTTCCGGTGCCCCAAGCGCCATAAAAATAGTTAAAAATTGATTTTTTTTTAATGAAAATATACGTAATTTTTTTGTTGTTCTATTTATTCAAATTAGTTTTTTGCGTGGGGTTCAAAAGTTGTCTTTAATGTGTATACATGTTTCTTAAAAAAAAAAAAAAAAAAAAAAAAAAATCAAATCCTTTCATATCTTTTGGTAATACAAGCGCTTCCAAAATGGTTAAAAATTGAAAAATTTTTAAAAGTTTTAATTTTTTTTTCTTAGTTTATTTATTTATTTTAAATTTCTTTAGATCCCGACGAGATTGTTGTTTATTGGGTATACTACATATTTGTATAGTTTACATTAAAAAAAAAAATCAAAATCCATTTATGTCTGCCGGTGCCCCAAATATAGTTAAAAAATGTTTTTTTTTTTTTTTTTTTTTTTTTTTTTTTTTTTTTTTTTTAAGAAAATGCATTAGAAATTTTTAATTTGTAAAAAGTATTAAATTTGGGAACGTGTTTAGTTAATAAAGATTAAATTTATAAATAATAATGATTTTTTAATAATACATGAAGTATAAATTTAAAAATAAAAGCACTATATCATCTTTCTGCTTTGTAGTTTTTGTGCAGAACTTTGTACGTTTAATCACTTGCACTTTTGTGTGGTCTTTTCTACGTTGCATAAAAAATAATTTTATACATTTAATAATAAACAATATACTTTTTTTCATCTTTTACAGAAAGTACATTTTACACTGTACAAACAATTTTTTAATTCTTATTTTTACTTATATTGTTTAGTTCAAAATTAAAAAAAAAAAAAAAAATCGACTTTTGGCAAATATGTGTCTTGGGACACCGGAAGAAATTTATCGAAACTGAAAATTTTTATATGTATGCTGGTATGCTTAAAAGACAACTTTCACAACCCGCTTAAAAAGTAATTTAATAAAAAAATGAAAAAAAAAAATAAAATTTCATAAAAATTATAAAAATGTCATTGTCTGATAGATTCAATTCTACAGGTTTTTTGTAATTTTTTAGCCACTTTAAGACTGACAGTCGTAAAACATTTTATCTGTTATTATTTTTTTTTTTACTGAAAAATGATTTTGTTTGAGAAATCGCAAAATTTAAAATTACCTACATTTGATTGTCTGATGGATTTAATTAAAAGATCGTTTGTATTTTTTTGTATTTTTTTAGATATTGATTAAAATTAAGCCCTTTAATTAAATAAGCTTTTCAGATAAACAAAACATTTGCTGTTAAAATCGTTTAAAAAATAATTCTTGAATATTTTTAGTATGATTAAAAAATATTTTACAATTGCAATAATTTTAAATTAAATTTAATGGTGCTACTACCTGTGTTCTTACTGAAAAGGGTTAAGGATTTAATAATTAGAAATCAACGATCAATCAATTTGATTTAAACAATATGGCCAATGATGACCGGTCACTTGCGATTCTATACGTTTTATTAAATATAAAACAAAATCGTAAGGAATTATTCTGGAGCTTCAGGCGTGTAAACATATTAGTATAAGTCATACATTTCCCGAAATTCCGAAGGGAATAATCAATATATAGGAAATTAACGAATACCTTTTGGATAACTCTTTGATAATTAATCCAGCAAAAGCTTTCAAACTGTAGATTATGATTATGGGGCTTACTGTAATAAACTGCGATCATTTTTATGAGCATGTATACGTTTATACATGCATACTACATACATCTACTTGTAAAAAAATAATTTGTTTTTATTTTTTAAAAATCTCAGATTTCGATTTTTTTTGTTATTATTTGCAGAGTTTTTAGTCTACTTTTTTTTTTCAGAAACTATCACAAACAGCATTGTACACAATATCTTGCAACCTGAATAATAATAAAAAAAGTGGGATGTTAAAATAAGCAAGCTCCCTAAATAATGTTACACTGCGCATGCGCGAACGAGATAAAAATATAATTTGCATAATGTATTAAATAAATGCATAGATCAGGTGTTGGCAAATAATTTTAAGTGGGGTCCGAATACTTTCCAAAAATTTCATCGAGATTCAAAGGGGAAAAAGCATATAATTAATATAAGTATTTATTACTTTTAAAATTTTATTTTTACATATACGTTCATGAAATATAAAATACAGAAACCAATTATTTGTTTTGAAATACTAGGGGGGCGCCGCCCCCCTGCTCGCTATGCTCGCCAACCCCACCGCGTAATCGCTTCGCGATTCCAAATTATTGGCTACCCCTGCTTGCTGCGCTCGCCAATACCCCATGGTATGAAAAAGCAGTTGCAGACCTTTCAACTGATGTGTCACACGACTGGTGTTTAAAGAAATTAAAAATGTGCCCCCCCTGGGGGGGGCAGAGTGGGAGGCGACACAAAAGAATCCATAATATGAATAAGCAGCTGCAGACCTCTCAAATGATATGTCACACGACTGGTGTTGTAAAAAATTGAAAATGTGCCCCCCTGGGGGTCAGAGGGGGGGGGGTGAGACACAAGACATCCATAAAATGAATAAACAGTTGCAGACCTTTCAAATGATGTGTCACACAACTGGTGTTAAAAGAAATTAAAAATGTGACCCCCCCTGGGGAGAGCAGAGTGTGGGGGTGACACACAAGACACCCATAATATGAATAAGCAGTTGCAGACCTTTCAAATCTTGTGTAACACGACTGGTGTTGTAAAGAAATTAAAAATGTGTCTCCCCTGGGGAGCAGAGTGGGGATAACACACAAGACATCCATTATATGAATAAGCAGTTGCAAACCTCTCAAATGATGTATCAAACGACTGGTGTTGTAAAGAAATTAAAAATTTGGCGAAATATTACAGTTATCGCCAAGTTGGCGTCACTTTTGACAACTAATTTTGGTCGCCAAATTTGGCGATATATCGCCAAGTTGGCGACAAACTTGGCGATTGTTGGCGATGGTAACCTTTCCTCTCTTTATGGTAACCCATACGGCGATGCATAGACGGAGCCCTTTCCTGATTGGTCTATTCGGCTCATGGAAGGAGTGGACAACCCGGATTCGTTAGTTCCGGAAATCTTCCACATCAGCATCATTCCAGGAGTCATTCCTTTTAAGGCTAGTTTTTTTTTACTATAGAAGGATTAATGCATACACTGGCGAACGTTCTGAAATAATTATTAAATTCATATTGTAATAAAATAAAAAAGCTGGCATTCATTGATAAAATAATGCGAAATATCACACATGTGGTCTTGAGCCAGTCTTTTTATTTTCCGGCAATTTCTTGGCCAGTGTTCTCTCTCTACAGCGACCTTGTCTCTGAATGCAACTCAAATTCTTTACCTCTTCTGTTTCCTCAGAATAGGTATTAGGTTATTGTGCGTAAATGTGATGACCCATAAATGCGACACAGCTCTTTTAAATAAAATCTTTATGATAGAATCTTTAAAAAAATGCTGCACAATGAGGCATCCGACCTTAAAGAACGAAATGCGAAGCGCTTTTGTACATTAAAAATACTTTCTTAAAGAAAATTTCCCATTTAAATGCACATCGTAATTGTACAGCGCCCCCATCTTTCGTAAATGCGACAAAAAAAAAAAAAAAAAACTAATTAGGATTAATTTTTTTAAATTTTAATTTTGAAGATCAAATAACCACATGGATATCAAGGACTACAACATATCTTTTATTTACCTGAGGTAAAAGCTTAAGAGTATAAGCTTACCAGTTTTCAAATTAGAATCATAAAATTAACTACGCATTTAGATTAGTTTGGTAACTTCGAATGCTTGTTTGCGACACAGCGATGACTTTAAATGTATAGAGACTTATAGGAGATTTATGGAGCAATTGTTACATAGTGTTTTTCATATAAAGTATTAAAATTATGTTTATAGTAGATAACGTGTTTAATTAGGCTATGTTGAACTAATAAATTATGAATTTTAATATAATCTTCAAATATTACTTTTTTAATTAAATAATTAAGTATGTGTTCAAAATCGCCAAAATAGAAAAATACATGTCTTGAAAAAAAAAAAAAAAAAAAAAAAAAGTGCGGGAAAAGCTGTGTATTACGATAATTACAGAATTCGCATTCGCAGTACTTTTTAGACGTCTCATTCAGATTTTAACTGTCATTAATGCGACAAAAATCCCTTAAATACGACAATAGTACATTATGGGTATAAACTACTAATAAATATTCCATTTTTACAAAATAAGTTAATTTTGACCCAAAAACACGGTATTTAATAATTTCCTGCTGAATAAAATACATATTTATTTAATAAAATGACACTTCTACCCTAAATGCGACAAAACTACAGAAAATCTGATCTCATTTAATCACAGTGACCTTATTTCTCCAGCTAGGCGAAATTTTAAGGATGGCCAGATCAAGCATCTTAGAATTTGTATCACTTTAACGTCACGAACTGTTCAACACTTAAGATTGAGAACTTTTTGTTAGCAAAATCTCTTTAATATGAGACTTGATATTATTTATTTATTGCCGAACTATCAATATAAAATTCAACTACTGCCAAAATTCTTAAAATATATTTCAATCATTTCAGTAGTTTTTGAGAAAAAGGCACTTCAATATTGGTTGTTTTTTTATGTGCTTTTGCAAACCGTAGTTGATGCTCTCTTAAAACATCGTATTGATATTGATTTAATATAGATAATGAATACTAAATAGATATATAAGACATCTAAATTATAAATTAAAAACGGCTTATTTTTAAATTTTTTCGATAATTTTAAATCTAAAACGATTCAAAATCATTAGCTGCTTTTTTTATGTGGTTTCACTTGAAACGATATCTATCTAAAAGACTAAAATATTTTTAACAAGCATTTTCTGTAAACCACTTTTCGTCAAAAGTTTTTTCAAAAGTATTTATTAAACAAAAGTTGATGGTTTTATTTTTACTGTAAGAATTTGTTTTATTTTAATATACTTGAATGAGGGAAGAAAATGTATTCCAAAGTTTTGCCAGCTGCGTTCTAAATATATTATGGAGATTTTTAAATTGCTGTATGTTGCTCCACAAAAACCATGTTGGCTTCTAAAAGATATGCAAATTTTTATTAACGTTCATTTCTTACATCTCTTATGAAAATGACTGTAATTTTTTTTTTTAAATTTAAATTTTCGAATATATTTAAAGAGTTTTTGTTTGAATATGCATAAAAAATTTATTAAGCAAGTTATTATTATTATTATTATTATTATTATTATTATTATTATTATTATTATTATTATTATTATTATTATTATTATTATTATTATTATTATTATTATTATTATTATTATTATTCAGCATACTACGACAAATATAGTTCGATTTATACATGAAAATAACATTTTTATTCAGCATCTTTCTTTAAAATTGGGGAGGGGGTGAGAGGGGTCGACTTATGCACTAATTTATATGATTTATATGGTATATTTAAATCGCTTCAATAGTCTTCCAGAAAAAAAAATCACTTCAACATCGGCCTTTTTTTGTGAGATTTTGACAACCGTAGTTAGTGTTCTCTTAAAACATCGTACTGACATTTATTTAATACATATAATTGAATTCTAAATAGGTATATAAGACATGAAAATAATAAATTAAAAACCGCTTTCTTTTAAATTTAAAACAAATAAAATTAAATTAAAATTAAAACAATGCACTGCTAGAGCAAATCAGAAACCTTTAGCTGCCTTTTTTTTTCTTTTTAATATGATTTCACTTGAAACGATATCTGTCTAAAGAACTAAATTATTTTCAACAACCACTTTCTTTCAAAAGTTTTTCAAAAGTATTTATTAAACAAAATTTGATGGGTTTATTTTTGCTGAAAGAAGTTGTTTTACTTTAATATACTTGAATGTGGGAAGAAAATGCATCTAAAAGTTTCACCAGCTGTGTTCTAACTATATCATGGAAATTTTTAAATTGCTATATGTTGTTCCACAAAAACTTTGGTGGCTTCTAAAAGATATGCAAATTTTTATTAACTTTCATTTCTTACATCTCTTATGAAAATATCTGTAATTTTTTAAGCAAATTTTAAAATGTCGAATACCTTTAAAGAATTTTTGCTAGAAAATGTGCTATGTTTTGAAATATGTATACATTAAAAAAAAAAAATGTAATTCTAAATTGATGAAATCTATGATTTTCTTTGTCAGGGTTTGGACTTAAAAGAGAACGAATGAACGATGAAAAATTGGCATCTATTGCGAATGTTAAAAAAAAGTATCACAATTGCTATAAGTTGGGAATACTGGTAGCAACAATAAAATTTATCTTGTTTATGTAGTGTCCTACTTTCATACTTAACAGGTTCATTTTTAGCTAACAAGCTATCAAAGACTGAGAGCTAATGGTGCCCGGCTGTTCTGTCTGCCTGTCTGTATGTACGTATACCGGTTTATTTTAATGAGGAACTCCCTTGATTAGACGTGGAAGTTCATTAGTTAAGTATAAGCGAAGAGAGTGATGGGAACTCTAGTCTCCCTAAATTTGGATAAATGTGTTTTTCATGCAGAATTATTTGATTTGCTTCCAATTTCGTTTTTTATACTAAGGAGTTTCTTTGATTAGATATGAAGGTTTATTGTTTAAGTAGAAAGGGTGGAAATGGGTGTATTTCTTCCCATTTATTTCGATAAATTGATTTTTTCCTGCATAATTATTAGATTTGTTTCAAATTTGATGTGCCGGTTTATTCCAATATGGCGCGCCATGGCGCTTCCTCGATGATTAGATTTAGAAATTAATTCTTTAAATATAAAAGAGGGAAAGGGGGAAGCAAGTCCTTCTTAATTTAGATAAATGGGCTTTCAAGCAGAAACTTTAATTTACTTAATTTTTTTTAAGTTCATTCTGATATGAAAATTTCCTGATTAAATTTTGACGTTCACTGGGCACTTTTCTTTCTTATTTATTTTTTGACACAATCAACTAAAAATACCGACCATTAATCTCTATTACCGTACTATAATATTTTTCTTATGTAATCCAAATATACCTGGCATTAAATAAAGCGAATATGGAAATTTAAAATTAATGGTGTCGAAAAGCTTTTTTTATACTGAATTGTAACTATAAATAAATGATGATATATAAAAAATAAATTTCATCGCTGTCTTCGAAAATGTAATTTGACTATTGCCGCTCGAAGAGAAAATTGCACCCGGTACGAAGTTTCAATATGGTACCCCCCAACCATTTCTCTTTGTAACAGGTGTCAGAAAATTTAAAAGTATAAAAACACATAGAAATCCTATTGAATACATGCTTGGCGTTTATTTTGGAACTTTAAAAGGTTTAATTAACAACTAAATAATATAAAAAAAACATTACACTTATATTTTGGCAAAGGGCATCTGGAAAACACATGTGGAAAAAAAATCTATCTAACGGTATACAGTATAATAGTTAGGAATTCCTTTTGGATTGAAAGAAAGAAGCAACAGGCTATTTTGAGGATGTATATTTTTTTCATACAAAAATCCCAATATGTTTATGTATATATATATATACATATTTATTTATTTTATAAAAACGCAGAAACAATTGAGGATGGTAGAACAAATTTGGCGCCCCCTCAATTTTCGAGCCCTGAGCGACAACCCCCTTCGCATGCCCCTGAACTTGACGAATGAATATATGTTTAAAAAATGCATATTACTTTGCAAATACATATATATTTATACTATTTGTCACATGAACACTGCACATCTAAGTGCTTAAGATGAAATTACCGATTTATTGTTTCCCTAGTACGAGCTATCATTCCTTCAATTGTTTTCAAACTACTTTAAAATATTCCTCACGTTTTAAGTCTATAAAATTTACGGTGCATAGTAGAATAATGACTTCTTATCTCATGAAAACTTGTCATCACGTAGCTGGAGCTTCTTAATTTTAAATTTGTATCGTAAGTTTGTCACGTTTCTTATGTTATATTTCTGAGCCTTCAATAAAAATGGAACTTTGTTGAATATGCCAGTCTTTTATTCGCCTTTTATAGCAACATATACTGTTAAACGTCATTGAAATCCAAAATTTTAAAATATAAATCTTAGATTTAACTTTTCAGTGCTTGTGCTTCTAAACTTTAAGTATTAATTTGAAGACATTTTGAAGATTAAAAGCTACAGTTGCATTCATATTGCTTATCTGCATTTCTAATCGTTAGTTTAAAAGTTGAATTACAGTCAATTTCAACTAACGTATACTTTGTATTAATATACGTGATACATTTTAAATGTATATAGAATTCCAAGAAACAGCATACTTAGTCGGTACTGAAATTATTCTTTTGTTATAGGTAGAGGAAGTGTGAAAACATATTTCTGTTAAATTTAAATTTAAATTGTCAGTTAAACAAATTGTTTTGCAATTCACTTCATTCATTTAGTTATTCGCAGTTAGCAAAATTGAAATCTAGGTTATCTGTTTTTCATTATTGAGTTGTAGGGTGATTACAGGAGAGATGGACCACTGTGTGAGATGAACCAATCAAATATTTCGTCAATGTTCCATTCCATTGATGACGCAACTAGCACAGTCAGATATTTAAAGATATTCTGTATGGCGTGCAACTCTTTGTTTCAAAAAAAAAAAAAAAAAAAAAAAAAAAAAATAGGTGGTATTTTTTTTAACTGAAAATCTTTATTGTTTTTGGCCAGTCAAATAATTTTTTCATATGGTTATTTTACATGGCTATAATGGTTATATTTTTACATGATTACTTGGTATGTGGTTATTTCAAATGGTTACATGGTTATATTATTATATAAATGGTTATTTATAGTTATACGATTAAAGGTTTTGGTTTTGGTATTTATGTGTTCCATTTAGTTTTAATGATGTAATCTCGGAGAACATTTAAGCTTTTATGTAACCCAAAATGGCGACATAATATCTACAATATAGAATCGGATTGGGTTATACTTCTCACCAATGTGGCTGGGAGTGGTGAACCATGTGTAAATGGAAAAAGTGGATCATGCTTTCTGTCGGAAGAGATGGAGCATATAATCTTAAACTTCAAATTTAGATTTTTTTAGAACTGCATTAAATATACTAAAGTATTATATTTTCTGATTTAAAAAAATGCCGACTACTTATATAAGAAAAGTTTTGCCTACACGTAAGGAATTGGCTAAAAATAATTTGTAAAATGCTGTTAAAGCTGTTGAAAAAAATATACGGGTGTAGTCAAGCAACAAAGCTTTTTTGCGTTCCAAAAACTACTTTTAAAAGAGAAATGTGAACGAAGACAAACTTACGGTGCTTACATTTTTAATATAGGAGCAAAAAAAGTTATATTTAAAGGTTATAATTAACTACAACACCGTTTCTCAAAATCCACCACAAAGGCAAAGGCATGTCATTCGCTCCAGCAAAGAAAATATGCAAATATTATTTATGCATTAAAAAAATGTAGTAATTAATTGTAAGTTTAGTTTTCATGTAATGAAAGTAAACTTCTATAAATCTAATGTAAGTACTCTAAATTGAGCAGTAAATAACTACTGAATTGAATATTGAATTAGTGCTCTAAAAGATAAATTAGTGCATATTCACACTGTATTTACTATGTTTTTCTCATTAAGCCGTTGTAATAACTTCATTTTATGCTAAGAAAGAAATATGATGATGAAAAATTTGAGTGTATAACTAGTGCAATATTAAACATCATGTTAGCTTCATATGTGCAAATAGGATGAACGAGTGTTGAAACACTTACTTTAGTTGCAATTTTATATTTTTGCAACACTATGAAAAATCCTCAAAACTAAATTAGATTTTTGAACAGAATTTCATTTGAATTTTCGCAACATAAAGTTATTTAGCGACTTTGGAATCTTTTCCAGGGAGACTCAAAAATATATTTTTTTTTGTTGCTTGGGGGGGGGGGGAGCTACGGCCCTGAACAGACAGTACATTGCAACAAATTTTAGAACGCAAGAGTTATCTTCTTTTATACTAATTGATAAAGTATTTATTGACAAGTAACAAAATATGTTACATTCAAGTTAATGGGGTAATTTGAATTCAGACATTCCTCTGGCGTTTTTAATTGCCACTATTAACCAATCAACAGTTTATTAAATAAATGGCGTTAAATAAGGGATGATTAAAAAAATTATTTACATCTAACCACTGAAAATGATCTCATCTGAGTGATTTATAATCTTTTTGATTATATCTAAATTTACGAGAGCGCGTAAAAGCTTTAAAATAAAGCCATATAACATAAGGCTTTATTTGCTATTTTAACGTGTAATAGAAAAAAAAGATGATTGCGTAAATATGTGCAAGCGAAAAACCGTTATACATATATTTTTTTAGGCGGAATGAATTTCATAGTCCGTTAGCATGAGTTATAGAGACAGGAATGTATATTTAAAAAATATTGCAATAATACATTAGCGATTATAATTTGAATAACTTATATTATTATTATTGTTTTGAAATAACATAATGAGGAAAATCGATAATAATTTATAATAGTGATGTTTTAATTAAGTCAAGAAATAATTTATTGCATTTTAATAATGAAAAAGGATTGAATAAAAAATGGATAATTTAAAAGGATTTTAATTCGTTATCATTCGTTATCGTTCTTTATTCTTTATCATAATGATAAGAAACTTAGAAAGATGCAAAGACTATTATACATTGTTGTTATTTAAAAATATATTTATGTATACAGGGTGATTTAAAATTATGTGGTGAAACTGATATGACAAATCAGGCATACGACAAGGATAAAAAATCACATAGGAACATAGGGCTGCAAACCACTTGTTGAGTCAAAAATACAGGGTGTTTCATCCTAACTCAATTTGGGTTGACGGTAACAAGTTTCAGAAAACTGAAGTATATTTTAATAAAACATTTAACAGATATTCTCACCTTTGTTTTAAATGTGATAACACCAAACGAAAATGATAGAAGTGTGCATTATGCGCGCCAGCAATATGCACTTGGCACCTCACATTATGGACTGTGATGATCAGTTTATACGGTACCATCGATTGCTTGAGCAATATGTTTTTCCAGATCTTTTTGTAACTTTTTCACATTTCACACAAAATGAGGTACATATCGTTGTATTTTCATTACAATATTTTTAAATTCTCCGAAATTACTACTTTCAAACCTGGTGTAGTTAGAATGAAACACCCTTTATTTGTGACTAAATAACTGGTTTGCGGCCTATGTGATTTTTTATCCTGCCTGTTTTGTCATATCAGTTTGTCCATATAATTTTGAATCACCCTGTATATATAAATATATATATATATATATGAGGACCCCAGAAGCCGAGGGGTATAAGTGACAAAATTGAAAAAATTGAGTTAAGTGCACAGAGTATCTGGAAATATGCTTTTTTCATTTCAGGTAAAGAAATATAGGTCATTTTCTGATTATTTGGGGAGTTATAGAGATAAACCACTTTTTTTGAAAAACAAACAATTTTGATTAATTATACATTTAAAGAAAATTGTACTCTATTTTTTTAACAGTTATTGAAATGAGAGTTCAAAGATTAGAATGCAACAAGCAGATGTTTCCTATTTCAATTTAGTCAAATGTTATTGATGTTCCAATTTAACATCAATTACTTTAAACTCAATTTACTCCAAATCGACATTTTGTCACTTGTACCCCTTGGATTCTGGGCTCCTCATATATATATATATATATATATATATATATATATATATATATGTATGTATGTATATATATATATACAACATTTTAAAATTTAAATCTTTTTCGATATGTATAAAATTTTTTATGGCATTTAAACAGAAGTGCCTATATTATTACGAATTCAAAGAAAAAGGTTAATATCTTTTTAGTATGAAATTTCAAGAAACTTTTTAGAAACTATGTTCTGTGCTGCGAAATTAGAAAACTAAAGACCTTCACTCCCATTCGAAAATGTTCATTATCAGTCATATATTTTACCCTCTCCTGAAAATAAAATATTATAAAAATTTTCCGAGCATCCTCGGAGTTTCTAGAAATATGCCTTTTATTTTTTTTTTCTTATGAGCGTAAAAATGATTAAGTGAAATAATTTTGCTTTCAAAAAAATTCTTTATAAGAGTTATAACGTCTTTCACGTTTCATATTTACTGAAATTTAGAGTTCATCGAAAAGTTAAAACTCATTCAGAAAAGAAAAAAAAATAAATAAAAGTTTCAAATCCACAGAAGAGTTTTTTAATGTTCCTTTTTCGATTTTGTCACGAACTGGAAATTTTTAAACTTTTCATTAAAAAATATAAAATAAAACCTTTCTACGAAATAATTTTCGTCATAACTGTCGACACTGATAATTTGATTTTTTGACATTATTATTATTATTTTGACATTATATTAGTTAACTTGGTTTTTACATGTAAAAATGAAATTTTATAATGGATTCTTCACTCCTTTCCTGATATGTTAGACTTAATTGAATAGTAATAAAGTTCACAAACTAGAATGATAAGATAATGTGTAGGGGAAGGATGGGTAATTTGGTCAGTGAGGGTAAAGTGCTCATTTGCTTTTTCCCCGCAGTATCGTGTTTTCAGCACACTGGAACCGGGCGAAACAATCGTCACAGACGCTGGTAATATTATCTGCAATTTTGAAGAGAAAGGCTCTATCTTTCTAGTTTTTAACCCATTTTTTTCAATTTTTTTTCATTTTGACATGTAATTTCTTAACTGTAGCTAACTAATATATAGTGTATAATTATTTGATCGCATGCTGTTTCATCACTGTGAAATAACCTTTAAAATGATGTGTGTTTGAATGTCGGAACGGCGAAACCAAATTGCGTGTGAAAGAGTTGCTATTCTCAAAATAATATGTGCGTTACGCACAGATTCGTTTGGCCTTTATAATATAAGATTGTTTTGATATAGCATAAATAGAAAATTGATAATAATTTATAGGGATGTTTTAATTAAGTGAAGAAATAATTTATTACATTTTAGTAATGAAACGGGATCGTAAATTTAAAATAAAAGAATGGATAAATTAGAATCAATTTAACTTACAAATATATTATTTATCATAATCATGAGAAACTTAGAAAAACGCAGAGACTATGCATTGCTATTATTTAAAATGATGTTAAACACTTTTTTATGCATTTTTTATCGATGTGTATAAAATATTTTATCGCACTTAAACGGAAGTGCCTATGTTATCACAAATTCAAAGAAAAAGGTTAATATCTTTTTATTATGAAATTTCAAGAAACTTTTTAGAAACTATGCTTTGTGTTGCGAAATTAGAAAACTAAAGGGCTTCATTTCTATTTGTAAATGTTCGTTGTCAGTCATATATTTCACCCTCTCCTGAAAATAAAATATAAAACTTTGCGAGCTTGCTTAAACTTTCTTGAGATATATCTTTTTTTTCTTTCTTAAGAGCGTAGAAATGACTAAGTGAACTATTTTTGCGTTAAAAAAAGTACTCTGCATCCCATTTAGAATGTCTTTCACGCTTCATATTTACTGAAATTTAGAGTTCATCGAAAAGTTAAAACTCATTGAGAAAAGAAAAAAAATAAATAAAAGTTTCAAATTTACAGAAGAGTCTTTTAATGGTTCCTTTTTCAATTTTGTCACGAACTGGAATTTGAAAGCTTTTCCTTAAAAAAAAAAAAAAAAGTAAAACATAATAATTTACGTCATAACTGTAAACACTGAAAATTTGATTTTTTGTCACAATTTATTTTAGTTAACTTGATTTTTATATATAAAGATGAAATGTTATAATCAATTTTTCATTCTCTTCCTGATATGCTAGAATTAATTGAATAGTAATAAAAATAATAAGCTAGAATAATATAATAATATGTAGGGGAAGGATGTAATGTGGCCAGAGAGGATACAATCGCCATTCCAGTTTTTACAGCTGTATAAGTGTCCTGGCTACACTAGAACTGTGCGAAACAGTCGTAATAGATGATGTAATATTATCTGCGATTTTAAGGAGAAAGATTGAATTTTTCTTGTTTTTAAATCAATTTTTTTCGCAATTTTGATTTTAGACAAGCGGTATGATTTTTTAATTGTAGCTAAATAGTATATTGTGTTATAATTATTTGCCCTTATGCTGTTTCATCAGTATGAAATAAACTTTAAAATGATGTAAGTTTGAAAACAGTAATTAACGCAGCTTAGATGTCGGTCCACAGCTTTTGTAACGGCGTAATTCGGGACAATTTGGTCACAAAGTGATCGAACAAAATGACCAAATATGCATTTTTTCCGGAAAGAACCCCATTGTTTATAACGAAATATTACTCAAAAGTATTTATTTATTTATTGAAAGAAAGAAGAGCGATCGGAACAAGAAATTCTTCAGAAAAGTCTCTCGACATTTTTAGTCTACATGTTTGCTGTGGGAACTTGTACTCCTCCATTCATTGCATTAATACCATTACTTTTTACTTTATCTTGTAACTATTTAATTCTTAAAATATTGCAATGCGTGATAGTTATTTCTTATATGTGTTAACTTTATCGCGTGTTAATTATTCCACATTATTTTTGCGTGTGTTGCGAATTTCCCCTCGGACTAAAAGATTAGTCCGGTAGCGTATGAGAAGAAATTGCCCACTGAATCAATTTAAGGGATTAAATAATATTTATTTACACAAAGTCTTGTTTAAGCAATCAAATGATTCAGCATAGCATTTTTTTTAGGGTGGGGTCTTGAGTCTTGTGCGAATGTTCCCAGAACACAGAAAATTATCAATTATAGTCTTAGGATTTTTAGATTGTCCAATTCCCGTGTCACAAGGTCACCGTGGACCCCGACGAATCTTGCTTCCTTCCCTCCTCCTTGTACGAGGAAAATCTTTCTCCAGAATCTCACTGGACTGCCTGTCTGATCCCAGGCTTATTCACCAACTCACTGCAGGTCTCTTCCCTCGTGTCCTCACTTGAAAAGCAACCTCAATAGGGAGGGGCTGTCTAAACCTATTAGAGCACCCCTACATGATGTCAGAATTAACTTCTTCTATCGTTGGTCACCTGAAAATGCTGAGGTCACCCACGGACTATCGTGAGAAAAACTAACACCTGTTGGGTTTCAACATGAAAGCATTCGGCGGCACTTTTACACAAAATCTGAGAAAATATTTGCTGTCTAAACTAAAGTGCTCTCTTGTCAACGAAAGAAACTTCAACGTGTGCGGCCCAATATTTCTTAGAAACTGCACAATGTCAAGCTCCCACGTAGGCAATTCACTGTAAAGTTCAATTCTTTACAACACCCCCTTCTAAAGACGATTCTTCGGGCTTGCATGAAGAATCTGATAATCACTAAAATGGGTTAGCAAATTCCAGTATCTCAGAATGGCATTCATAGACACCCTCTAATACATTTTTAACAAAAATACAGATATATAAGCATATAGACATGATCAATAAGATTCTTTGATTAAAAAAAAAACTGAACTAATTACATTTTCTGGGTTACAAACCATTAAATAAATCAAATTAACTTACAAAAAGTATAACAAAAAAATAACTCTGGAAGAATTTATTCTACACGACTAAGATAATCCACGTGGGCAATATCTCGTCCCGGTCTATGCTTTATGGCGCAATGATAAGGTTGCAGTATGAGCGCCCATCTTAATAATCTCGGATTGTTGCCAGAATTACGTTTTAGAAAAACCAAAGGATTGTGATCGGTTTCTATCGAAAAGAGTTGGCCGTCAATATAATGACGCAATTTCTTAATTGCAAAGATGATAGCCGCACATTCCTTCTCTGTCGCGCAGAAACTTTTTTCGGTTTCCGTAAATTTCCGACTTAAGTAAATTATGGGATGCTCCTCTAATCCGTTACGTTGCGCTAAAACGACCCCGATACCCTTTTCGGAAGCATCAGTTTGTATTATAAACTCCTTCGAATAGTTGGGAGCATACAATAGAGGTTCCTCCGTCAGTTTCGTTTTCAACTGTTGAAACGCCTTTTCCATTTCGTCGCTCCACCTTATTTTGTCCCTTTTATTTTTCCCTTTTAGTGCGCGAGTTAATGGTTCTACAATAACTGCATAATCTTTTATGTAGCGGGAGTAGTAACCCGCCATACCTAAACATCGACGTATTTCGGTTTTATTTTTAGGGGTGGGCAAATCTAAAATCGCCCGAATTTTTGCTTCGGCTGGGGTGCGCCTTCCGTCGCCTACCACATGCCCTAAGTATTTAACAGAATCCGATTCCCCTTCAACAATGATATTTAGTTCCAGCATTCTTTTAATTTCTTTCCTCAAAATTTCCGTTTGTCTAGGCGACGATCTGTAAGGTTTCATTTTAATAGGTTTACACTCTAACAATTCGATATCGTGCTCCATTAAATCAGTGCGTCCAGGATCATTTGAAAATAAAGAAATAAACTTATCTAATAATTCCCTCAACTGCTCAATTTGCGCCGAGGTGCATCTAGAGTTCAAATTGCTATCTTTTATAACATTTTCAAAGTTATAAATCTCAGTGCCAGCTTCCGGAAATGCTATATCCAAATCTATATTGTCCTCGACCTCATCTATCTCCTGCGCTACGAAATTGACTAACTCAATCCTTCTTAAATACGGTTTTAAGAGGTTAACATGAAATATTTGAGATTTCTCACGCCTCCCAGGAACATTTACGACATAATTTGTCTCAGAGATTTTAGATAGAACTTTCCCAGGACCTATCCACGACACCGAAAGTTTGTTCTTTTTGTTGGTATTCAAAACTAATACCTCATCACCTACGTTGAACCTTCTCTCAACCGCCGTTTTGTCATACCACAACTTTCTCTTTTCTCGCGCTTCGGTCATATTTTCAACTGCTAATTCCTGACAATGTTTTAGCCTATTGACCAAATTAAACACATACTCAGTAATTAATTCATTCTCTTCTTCTCCCCCCGTCCATTTTTCAAAGAGTAAAGCTTCGGGAGTTCGTAAATTCTTCCCATGTACTAACTCAGCAGGAGAAAATCCCGTAGTATCATGAGTTACCGTTCGTAAGGCTAACAACGCATGCGGCAAATTTGCCTCCCAACTTGCACCATTTTCTGTGCAAAGTACTTTCAATAATCTTTTCACAGACCGATGCCATCGCTCGATACCGCCATTCGATTGGGGCCTACACACTGAGGAATGAGTTAATTTAACTCCAAATTTCTTCAAGAATGTAGTTGTTAACTCGCTTATAAAGTAACGCCCAAGATCCGTTTGTAATTCTCTGGGATAACCTAATCTACTGAATACCCACATTAATGCCTCAATAATAGTTTCTGATCTTACATCAGGTAACGGCAAAGCTTCGGGATATCTACTCGCCATACAAATTACCGTTAAAATAAAGCTATTTCCTTTTTCCGACTTAGGCAAAGGGCCTACGACATCAGCGCATAGCTTTGAAAAAATTTCTCCAATAATAGGTACACGCCTGAGAGGAACTTTCCCTATCTCTTTAGGCTTACCAACGCGCTGACAACTATCGCACGTCTTAACATAATCTTCTATCTCTTTGATAATATTTGGCCAAAAGTAATGACGCAACACCTTATCTTTTGACTTCATCTCTCCGAGATGCGAAGAAATACCCTTATGACAGGCTCCTAGCACATCTAATCTGAATTTTGAAGGTATTACCAATTGTAATCTCTCCCCTCCTTTGTTATCCAGTGTCTTCCTAAACACTAAGTCATTCCTAATTTCAAAATGAGACTTCTTATGTTTCGCTTTTTCCCTAACTTCTTTTAACAAAGGATCTGTTTCCTGTTCGGTCTTGAATTCCTGACGACTAACCCGTGCTAAATTCCCGAACTTGTCATTTAAATCTTTAGGTAACAATTCCCAATTCAAAATTTCATCTTTGTCTAAAAGTTCCAAACCCCTTTCACGCCTCACAATAGTATCGTCTGATTCATCTTCCGAATACCCCACTTGTATCCCTTCTGTGTTTACACATTCCATATTTTCCCTAGCCTCATCCATTAAACTGACAGGTTCCTTCCTAGCTTGTGATCTGGTAATCACTGCATTCACCTCACTTACGTGCTGTCTGGCAGACTCAATAAGCTTTTGCGTTTTATTTCCCAAGAGGTAATAACGCAAATCCGATTCTTTATTGACAACCCCTGCCTCTGTCTTAAGAACCCCCACTCCATCAAAAGCGATTTCTATTTGTGCCACAGGCAGGCACCGTATGTTAGAATCCAAAGGTTGTTTCACAAAGACATAATCTCCTGTCAATTGATTCTTTGTTACATGTTCCTCACTTAGAAGATCTAAATTGGTCCCCGTGTCACGGAGGGTGACAACTTCACGCCCATTTATTTTTGCCCGATTCAAATAAGGTTTAAATCCTGTTTCAAAATCTGAAGGTTTACTCATATGATTCACTTTAACAGTATCTTTTCCCTTCTTTAATTCCGGACATTCGGCCTTAAAATGGCTCGAAGAGTTACAAAGAAAACATCTGTTTACCCGCCTCTTTTCAAAAACCCTTTCTCTTTCCGAATCCCTATCTCGCCAATTGAAATTCTTTTCAACGCCTTTGTTCTCTACACGAGGGCTATTTTTTTCGATTTTTTTCTCCCCAAAGGATTTCACTTGAAAGGTTTTTCTTTGCGATTTTTTTACAACTTCTAATTCATCTAAACGTTTTACTAAAATTTCTGGGTCCGTGAAATTTGACCAAACATCTATTAGATGGTCTTTCAACTCTTGCGGCGCTCTTTTTTTAATCTGATCAGTAATTAATAAATTCTTTAATTCCTGAAAAGTTGTAATTTTTAAAGAGTTTAACCAACCTTCCAAATAGCTATTTAATTCAAAAATTAAATCTCTCCACGGATTATTTGGATTTCTCTGATGTTGATTGAATTTTAATCTATACGATTCTGCATTTAATTTGTACCGTTCTAATAATTTACCTTTCACATACTCATAATTATCTGTTAAGTGTGCAGGTTCTCTAAGAATTAATTCTGCCACATTTACAGGTAGAAGCGCCAATAAATTAGTTACTAATTCATCATCTTCTAAATTACATTTTTTTGCTTGTCTCTCAAACAAATTTAAGAATAAAGATATTTCTGAGCGACTCTCATCAAAACGATGTATTAAGGATTTTAAAGGCAATTTATTAATTCTCTCCGCCCCATTATTTGATGTCACACTACGCGTCTCTGCCTCTTGTGATAATTTTAATTTTTCCAATTCATATGCTCTGTCTCTCTCTTTATCTTCCCTCTCTATTTTTTTTCTTTCCTTTTCATCAGCTACCAAAGTTTCTCTATCATGTAATATATTTTTGGCTTGTGCCAACGCAAAATCTTTATCAAAATCTTCAGCCGATTCTATTTTCTTTATTATTTTCGCAATCGTGTCATTTTCGTCAATCTCAACATCCAATTCCCCTGCTAACACTTGCAAATCAACCTTTTTGAAACTTTTCCAATCTGACATTTTGAAAACTTAACCTCACAAATAACACAAATACCAAAAAAAATACAATAACAGAAAAAAATATATAAGCATGCACAAAATATATCATTCAGTTATAAATTTACACATTAATTAGAAGTACACTAATCCCCGTTTAAAATTTCATTGAAAACAACAAAATGCCTCTCATCTGCGACCATCATTATGCCACATTACTACACCTTAAAATATTTAGCTAAACCCTCAGAAATAATTTCCTTAAAAGCAGATTAGAACATTAAATTATTAAAATCTAGAAACTGTTCAAGTAAATTTTTCTTAACACTCTTTTTCATTAGCAAAATAATATGCTGAAAATTTTCTTAACTGTAAAAATAATTGATATTCTTAAAGTACTTTTTTTTTTTTTTTTTTACATGGACACAGAAAATTTTACATAAAAATAATCTAATAGAAAAAAAATTCTTGTTGCAACCAACTGTTAAGTGCAATCTTTCATTGATCTCTAGGGAGACATTTTACATGTCAAAATACAATAACTGTTAGCTAAGATAAATAGAAACATATACCAGGCAATAACAATTCCTAAACTTTATGAACAATGCCATAAATGCCATACCATGCTGAGATAAAAGAATTCACTTACCCAGCTTGATTCTGTCAATCACCTCCAATCAACAATGGATTCCTTTCAGATACGTCGCTTTGTCCAGCACTAAGTATTCACGGATTATTTTCCTCTCCAATACGGTTCGTAAAGAATGTCTCTTTTCAGCAGTTCAGATCACTAAGTGTCTTATCACCACACACCACATTGTTAATCAATAGTATCCTTAATGTACACAACACCGAAAATCTTGTCACTTTTCAGAGTTTTTTTCGAATTCCAAATCGCCTTTTGTATTCCAGATCGCCTTGACACAATATCACACCGCTAGCCACCAGCTGTTGCGAATTTCCCCTCGGACTAAAAGATTAGTCCGGTAGCGTATGAGAAGAAATTGCCCACTGAATCAATTTAAGGGATTAAATAATATTTATTTACACAAAGTCTTGTTTAAGCAATCAAATGATTCAGCATAGCATTTTTTTTAGGGTGGGGTCTTGAGTCTTGTGCGAATGTTCCCAGAACACAGAAAATTATCAATTATAGTCTTAGGATTTTTAGATTGTCCAATTCCCGTGTCACAAGGTCACCGTGGACCCCGACGAATCTTGCTTCCTTCCCTCCTCCTTGTACGAGGAAAATCTTTCTCCAGAATCTCACTGGACTGCCTGTCTGATCCCAGGCTTATTCACCAACTCACTGCAGGTCTCTTCCCTCGTGTCCTCACTTGAAAAGCAACCTCAATAGGGAGGGGCTGTCTAAACCTATTAGAGCACCCCTACATGATGTCAGAATTAACTTCTTCTATCGTTGGTCACCTGAAAATGCTGAGGTCACCCACGGACTATCGTGAGAAAAACTAACACCTGTTGGGTTTCAACATGAAAGCATTCGGCGGCACTTTTACACAAAATCTGAGAAAATATTTGCTGTCTAAACTAAAGTGCTCTCTTGTCAACGAAAGAAACTTCAACGTGTGCGGCCCAATATTTCTTAGAAACTGCACAATGTCAAGCTCCCACGTAGGCAATTCACTGTAAAGTTCAATTCTTTACACGTGTATATATCTTTGAGAGAAAAACTGTCATTTATATGTTACGGTTAATTTGATAAATTCCGTAATGATGAAGATACGTCAGTATGTTTAATTAAGCTTAGTAACGAATATACTTTCCTAAAATATATACTCTTATAACTATTTGAATCTAATAACAACAACAACAAAAAAATTGTTAAGAGTCAATAAAACTCAATCAAAAGAAATGTTCTATTAATAGGGCGCAAAAGGCTAAACTGTTTAAAATAATTATTTTTATAATTACTAAATGAAATAGACAAAAATTTTAAACATTGAAATATTCAAAGAATAAATTATACAACTTTGAAATGCATACTTTTAGCAATGAATTAGAAAAAACTTATTAAAAATAAAAATCTCAAGCTGAACGAGTTGAAATTTATTATATTCCAACTTTGATCGGTAATTAATAATAATAATTGGTTAGTTTGATAAATTCTCATAAATTTATCATATTATCCAGTTTATTTGGATATCGGTTTGGTTATTATTAATAATAAACGGTTACTATTAATAATAACCTATTAATCAAATTGACCGTAACATATTTATTTAGGCGGAATGAATATCAAAGTCATTTAGCATGAGTTATAAAGGAATGGATGTGCATTTAAAAAATATTACTATAATAACAAATATCGTTAGCAATTGCAATTTGAATAATTTTTTTCAATATAATTATAGTTTTGAAATAACATAATGAGAAATTCAATAATAATTTATAGTGACGTTTTAAGTAAGTGAAGAAATAATTTATTGCATGTTAGTAATGAAAAGGGAGTCGTGAATTTGGAATAAAAGAATGGAAAATTTAGAATATATTCAATTTATAAATATGTTTTTTTGGCATAATAATAATAAACTTAGAAAGATGTAGAAACTATGCATATATTGCTATTATTTAATTTTTTTTATGACATTTAAACGGAAGGGTCTATAGCATCGCCAATTCCAGATAAAAATGTTAATATCTTTTTATTATGAAAAGAAACCTTTATAGAAACTATGTTCTGTACTGCGAAATTAGAAAACAAAAGAGTTTCATTCCCATTTGAAATTGTTAGTTATCAGTCTTGCATATTTTACCCTCTCCTGAAAATAAAATATTATACAGTTTTTCCGAGTATTGCTCGATGTTTCTAGAGACATATCTTTTTCTTCTTTCTTTCTTATGAGCCTAAAAATGACGAAGTGAAAAATTTTTGCTTAAAAAAAATTCTGCATCACAGTTAGAATGTCTTTCACGTTTCATATTTACTGAAATTTAGAGTTCATCGAAAAGTTGAAAATCATTGAGAAAAGAAAAAATAAATAAATAAAAGTTTCAAATCCACAGAAGAGCTTTTTAATGTTCCTTTTTCAATTTTGTCACGAACTGGAAGTTTTTAAACTTTTCATTAAAGAAAAGTAAAAAATAAAATTTCTCTACATAATAATTTACGTTATAACTGTCAATACTGAAAATTTGATTTTATGACACACTTTATTTTAGTGAGCTTGATTTTTATACATAAAGATGAAATTTTATAATCGATTCTACATTCCTTTTCGGATTTGTAAGAATTAATTGAACAGTAATAAAAATAATAAGCTAGAATAATATGATAATATGTATAGGAGAATGATGGGTAATATGGCCATTTGAGTTTTTACAGCTCTTTTGTATCCTTCTAACTGGAAGTAATTTTTAAAATTTACAACTTAACCAAGCTCTTTCTGCAGTTTTGTTAGTATCCAACGTTTGTCACAGTACAGAGTACACTGTACTCTTTTTTACTAACTGGGGAGAATTTTTTCCGCCTTTGTGTCCTTAGCCACCTGGACAAACCTATACAGATAATGTAACAATGATGTCTTCACGTAGGCCAGTCAAAGCCGAGAATCCTTAAACAAACTTAGTGGCATCTGTGTATACGTAACACATAGACCTTTGATAACGGCTACACTTGGAGAGGCTTCAGAAGACATTTCAAATATTGTAAGAATTATTATATCCGAAATGTCTAAGAAACTGCGAAAGCTAAGATCTTGACCTACCGTATTTATTCGTGTATACCGCATACATGTGTATAACGCGCACTCCCACTTTACAAGCGAAAATGGCGATTTTTTAAAATCTCGTATATAACACGCATCGTATATTTGACATGCAAGTGAATGAATGACCAAATGAATTTCAGTAAAGAAAGTCGAAACAAACATTACATCAGGCCAAAAACAAGGCGAAAAAATATTTTTAGACTTCGGGTAGGGAGTGAATAACGGCAATGCGAGTTTCTTATCAGCGTTTAAATGATGTTATCAGCTCTGTTGTATAAAAAAGTGCAAGGAGTGAAATAAAAATGCTATAATATTTTAATTAAGATTTTCCGAATGATTATATCTCCTTTAATTATATTTCTTGATTCATATGTATATTGTCCGGCAGTAAAAAATTATTCCGTGCATAACGCGCACCTAGGAGTTTTGCCCTAATTCTTTGAAAAAAAAAAAAAAGTGCGCTTTATGCAATAGTAAATACGGTAAAAATATGATTTTTATGCTGCTAGATGGAGAGATCTGAATTGGAATTTATTGCAACTTTAATTGGATATGCTAGTGAATCTGAACTTAATAAATATCTGATAAATATTCACTAAATACAAGTAAAATGATAAAAGTGAGTTCCAGGATTACAATTCATCACTTTGAAAATTTTTCCTTTATCGTCACTTTTTTTTTTTTTCTTCTTCAGCTGCGAAAAAATAAAATTAAGATATATAGTAAAATGTATCAAGATTCTAAAATTTAATACAATTATTTAAATATATTTTTACTTAAAACATACGCATTTAATTTATTGCTGTTTGAAATCACATAACCGTAAAAACAGCAGCCATATTGAAAACGTAAAATCATATATCGAACTTCGTATTTCGACATACACTTTTTCCATTTTATTCAGTAAAACATTTCATGTATATTATTCCGACTTTGGAATTCAATAATCTCATAAAAGATGCTGATTTTTAGCCTCTAAGCAAGATGGATTTTTATACCAATATGCTGGAATTTATTTCACTTACCGTAAAGGAAAATATTTGATTTCTCAAGGGAATTCAGTACATTTTGAACATTCTTTTGATTATTTGAGTATTTTGTAAACCATTTTTGGCATATTATTAAATGGAGTTATAAAAAAAGTGATTTAATAAAAAATATGCAATTCTTATCTTTAAAATTTATAAATCTTTAGAAAAATTAAGTAAATTTTAAAACCGCGCTTTTTTTAAATATTTCATAAAAATTTTGTTTTCATACATTTCTTAAAATCACGTTCGGTGACGCAAAAGTATTCAAAAGAAAAAAAAACAAAAACAAAAGAAAATAATAAAAAGTAATATAAAATGTGACGACATGTGTAATAATGGTAAAAAATAAATTAAATAATTTAAATAAAATCATAATACGAAATGCAATATTCATCTTGATTCAGTCACAAACTACACAATATGAGCTTTAAAAAGCTCATTGTTTCATTTAAAAGACGACTAAGGTAATAATAATACAGATGTTTAAAATTTAAAATGCACATTTTATCAAAATTTCCGAGTACTTTCGGTTCGCAATCAAAGAAAATAGAATTCAACAACATGTGTAATAGCGCTACTGCTAATAATAATAAATAAACTAAAGAAAATCGTAATACAAAATGCAATATACCACCTTGATTCAAGCACAAACTCCACAGTATGAAATAAAAAAAGCTCACTGTTTTAAATAAAGGCGACTAAGGTAATAATAATATAGATGTTTAAAATTTAAAATGTACATTTTATCTAAATTTCCGATTATTTCCAATTTGCATCCACAACCTTCGTCAGGGAATATTTTCATTAACACTAGAATCCTGGGAAATTTTACTTAAGTTTTATAAATATAAAAAATAGTAGCGGAATTTTTATTTAAAACAGTTTAAATTATTTATTTAACCTTATTTTTTGCGTCTTTAAAAAAAATTTCATAAAAAAATTTTGATTCAAACCGCTGTAAATTCATTTGGTAACGGTCAAAATGACCGCTAACCGCAATGTTAATGTTAATTGCCGTTCTATTCATTTAAATACGTCACTTCGTTTCAAATTGGACAGAGTATAATTCTTATGGGTAGCTGGAAGTAGAAGTAGTGGTGTTTCGGTTTAAAATTGTGTCGACAAAAATATTTTCATATATTTTTTAAAAATAAATTCATGTGATATTATAAAACACATAATAAGGAAAGTCAATAAAAAATATAAAAAAAAAAATGTGAAATCTATGTTGAAGTTTAACACTAGAACGCCCGGATGGAGTCGATTCGACTCCAATCATATAACTAAATTTCAATGCGAACCAGAAATTTTTTCTTGAAATAATTTAAATTTAATCCACGCAGATTTACATTAAATAAATCAATTAAATAATTGTAAATAAAAGTTCTGGTGAAAAATATTATTTTCAAACTTGAGTAGAATTTCCGGGCGTTCTAGTGTTAAGCTTTTTGAATAAACTGAAACATTAAAAATAAAAATACAAACTGTGAATGATTAATTTAAATATTGTCAATCTAAATCATTTTCAGGGAATGGATGCAGTAAAAACGCATTTTCACATGCTTATTATTACTGGATCTCTACATAACATCGTCAGATTATATATATATATAAAAATAATAATAATAATAAATTCCAGGTTTAGAATGATTCCTTTTGAAAGTTTGTCTACTTGTCATTTTTCTTTTTTCTTTGGCATTGCCGAAATAATCATAACTTTTTTTTAAAAACGGTTTACTGCTTCCAAAATTCAATACAATACGTGGAATATATTTTTTCTTAACAATTTCGGAAAGGATGTCTTTTACACAATTTTTAATCTTTTATCACCAGTTTGTCAAAAAAGAATTTTTTACTTAATTGAATAGGGAGAATGCTCGGATGAAATAATGTAAAACTTACATTAAAAATTTACTTACGCAAATAATCATAATTTCTGTGCATCTTATGGATAGCGTATATTAATCGAACGACCCCAAGGGTTAAGAGTATATACAAGGCCATAACCAATAGTGGGATCACCAGGGTTTGATCTTCCACCGAAATTTTTATGGGGATGATTATAAATATTCTGTTAACTATCACACAATACGATCAAAATTAGGAAGTCCATTACAGTCAAGACTCAAAAATCAAAATTCAATTTTAATGTGTCTTTACTCATGTATTTCGTTGATATCTTTAAAAAATATATTAAGTTTCTTTTCTCTAAAGTCCATATGATTTTTTTTAGTATGGGACTTTGTAAAAGCAGAATTTCAAAGTTGTTAAAATATTTACAACACCTTCAAACAAATCGCTAGAAATTCTTGAAAAATGCAACGGAAGGCATTTTAAATTTTCACATAGTTGTTTCGACGTATATCACAAAGAAAACATTTTTGACAACAAATCATTTGAAAAAATATAAAAAATATCAACAAAGAATTTGGCTCATTATGACTTTTGCATGTCACCAAAGATTATAATTCTATCTGCAATGAACAAGCACTGTAAAACATTTTTGGAAACGTTACTCCATACAATTGGTGTAAAAATGGTGGCAAATACTGCCTCCAATTTCATGGAGTAATTCTTTTCACATATGCAATGGTGTAATTTAAACATGTATTACTGGTGTAACATGACAAGGTTACACCGGTTTTAACGGTTAAAATAGTCCATAAAATTGGAGGCAGCAACGCTGCCACCAATTTTACGGAGTAACGTTTCCACAAATGTTTCTCAGTGAGGTTTAAAGTTTCTTTTGTAATTATACTAAATTCAATTATTTGAATTAACTATAATACTTAATTAAATTCTTAACACTCGCTTCTATTTAATTAGTAAACAAGTAGGTAAGTGTGATCGCAGATCGCGCAGAGGGTTTCGTTTAATATCAGATTGTAATTCAACAATCTAATAAAAGATTGTGAATTTTTACTTTTAAGTAAGATGGATTTTCTCATCAACATGCTGGAATTCTTTTTACTTACGATAAAGTAAAATATTTGCTGTCTCAAGGGGACTTGATATACTGTGAATTTTGTATTCACTACTTGAGTATTTTATAATGCCTTTTTGATATACTATTAAATGGTTTTATATAAAAAAGTGATAAAAGGAAAAATTATGTATTTGTTATATATTTTTTAAATTCTTAATCAATTTTCCTTTAAATTTCTCCGGTTTCAATTTTCTATTTTCCCCTCCTAATCACGCTTTCACTAGAGAGTCGCAATAAGAGAAGAGAAGCTAAAGGATAACGGACATTAAAAAGGGAAAAAAATAAAGCAGGGAAACCACCAGGGAAACCACCAGTTGAAAACAACAGCCATTTTCCATATTGTTAAAAAATCATTTCGTAAAACAGGCAATAAATAAATAAATTTAATAAATAAATAAAAATGTATAATTACACATACACAGCTTCAGTTAAAATATATTATTTAAAAACTTTCTAGCACCATAATTATTTAAGTCCATAATCACTTGGCAACATGATTAAAATTCAACAATCTTATGCTGATTTTTTCAGTCTAAAAAATGGATTTTCATATCAATATGCTATAATTCGTTTTACTTACGATAGAGAAATATATTTGATGTCTCAAGGGGACTTGATACACTGTAGTTTTTTTTTCATTATTTGAATATTTTATGCTCCGTGTGCCCTTAAAACATTTGAATTTCATTTATTGCAGTATGAAATCTCATAGCAATAAAAACAGTTGACGCACTGAAATATCGGATTCTATATCGAATTTTGTATTTCGATACACTTTTTTTTTATTCAGTAAAGCATTTTGTGCATATTGTTCCGAGTTTGAAATTCAACAATCTTATAAAAGATGCTGATTTTTTCCCTCTAAATAAAATGGATTTTTATATCAATATACTGGAATTCGTTTTACTTACGATAAAGAAATATATTTGATGTTTTAAGACTTGATACGCTATGAAGTTTTTTTCATTTTTTGAGTATTTCATAATGCCTTTTTAGCACTTTCCAACAAAGTTGAAAAGTGCTTATGCATTCGGTTTGTCTGGCCGTCTGTCCGTCTGTCCGCGCTCTAACTCCCGTAAATATACTCGGATTGCTATGAAATTTTTATACGTTATTGATGTTTACCCTAGCACGAACCCTATTGAAAATGAAGTATCTACCATGATTAGTTTATCTACAGAGAGAATCAAAAGTTTCCCATTACATTACGGCCTATGGGGAAAAATCGTTAATATACTCGGATTGCCATGAAATTTTAGGACGTTATGGACGTTTACCCTAGCACGAACGCTATTGAAAATGAAGTTTCTACCATGATTAGTTTATCTACAGGGCGAATCAAAAGTTTTCCATTACATTACGGCCTATGGGGAAAAATCGTTAATATACTCGGATTGCCATGAAATTTTAGGACGTTATGGACGTTTACCCTAGCACGAACGCTAATGAAAATGAAGTTTCTACCATGATTAGTTTATCTACAGGGTGAATCAAAAGTTTTCCATTACATTACGGCAAATGGGGAAAAATCGTTTATATACTCGGATTGCCATGAAATTTTAGGACATTATTGACGTTTACCCTAGTGCAAATCTTATCGAAAATGAAGTTTCTACCATGATTAGTTTATCTACAGGGCGAATCAAAGTTTCCCATTACATTACGGCCTATGAGGAAAAATCGTTTATATACTCGGATTGCCATGAAATTTTAGGACGTCATTGACGTTTACCCTAGCACGAACCCTATTGAAAATGAAACTTCTACCATGATTAGATTATCTACAGGGCAAATCAAAAGTTTCCCATTACATTACGGCCTACATGGAAAAATCGTTTCAAAGGAATTTTAAAGATGTTATACCCTGTCAAACATATTAAAATATGCATTTTATAAAATATAAGGTAAAATGTAGCTATTATTCATTTACATGGCCACACAAAAGAATTCCATTAGATAATGGTAAAAGGGGGAATTGTGTGCGACATATTTTAAATATATTAAGCTGTTTCATATATAATAAAATTAATATATGTCCTGAAGCTTAATATAAATTATACGCTACTGTCTTGCATAATATGAAGTACATAGCATTTACAGGGCCTTACAAAAGATTTCAAATAGTATATTCTTTCCGAAGTACCGTATATGTGTACGATGATGGCTGATGGAGGGATGAAATGCATTTTAATTATGATATGAGCGTTTATATTTCGCTAAGTATATGCACATTATATGGTGTGTATAAAAGTTATAGTTGATATACAGGGCTACCCAAAAGAGCTCACCAACGTTACTGAATATGAGCGTAAATTATTTAAACGTGGTTCTTAAATAAGCTATGTATTTTTACGCTGAGCTTCATTCAAGTTACTGAGAAATGTTTGCAGAATGTAGATAAAAGGATATACAGGGCCACGCAAAGAATTCGGTACATAGACGCCTATGAATGATAATTTATGAGAATGTGATTTCAGTTGTTTTAAAAGTGCTTTAGTTTACAATAAATTTTTGCCTAATGCTGACGTGTAATAAAGTTACAGTGTAAACTACAGGGCTGAACAAAAGTATTCAAGTGTGTTTCCTTCTAATAGTATGAAATGCTGAAAAAGAAATTTCAAGCTACTGGGTATTTTCTTGTTAAACTAAATTTTCCCATTATACCAACTGACGTATGAAATACAGAGCTGTTCAAAAGTACTGGAATACTTATTTGGGTATATTTGGCTATACACTATTATTTCCCTAAATAACAAAGTTTTGTTAAAGATTTCATTAAGTGTTGGAAAGTGCTTCATAATCTATGCTTAACGCATGATTTTTCTTACTTGTTGATATATTAAAGGGTTTTTATAAAGAAAAGTGATTTAATGAAACATTATGCAATTCTTATACATTCTTAATTCTTAATAAAGTTTTCTTCTAAATTTTTCCGGTTTCGATTTTTGATCCCCCCCCCCCCCCCCTCTTTAACCTGGCTTCAACTATAGAGTTCCAATAAGAAAAGAAAAGCTGAAGTATCACGGACGTAAAAAAGGGAAAAAGTAAAATATTGAGACCACAAGATCTCGACCGAAAACAACAGTTATTTTCCAAATGGTTTAAAACCCATTTCGTAAAAAAGGCAAAAAATAAATAAATAAATAAATCTCCCCTCCCATTCAAAAAAATTGCAATTTAACAAATTACAACGATCTTTTGGAAAATAATACTTTTTAAGAATATATTTGAGACTTATAAATGATTTCTATATTAAAAAAAAAAAAAAAAAAAAAAAAAAAAAAAAAACAATAATAACAGCATTTTTATGATGATCACAAGGTAGCTTACGTAATAACAGAGTCCTATTAATATGTCTGGACATTTAGAGTCACGTTAATATTTCTGGGTCATTTATGAACAAACATTAAATAAAATTTCAATTTAACAATTTTCGGTAATGTAAAATTTAAAATTTTTAAATTTCTAAACAATGCAGATTTTTAATTTTTACACCGTCATATACAGAAAAAATTTACTTTTAAATGCAACTTATTTTAAACTTGTATCTAAATTTGTCATTGAGTTATTAATTTTCTTGTAGTTTTTAATGCTTTTTTTTGTCATCGTGGCAACAGAAGAATTTCATTCCTAAGCATTAATCATGGACCAATCAGAAAACGAATAAAATAAAAAAAAGAAGTATTCCGTTTTTGGACATTAAACATAGACCAATCAGAAAACGAATAAAATGAAATGAAATGAAATAAGTTGCGGAATTCAACCAATGAAAACAATCAGATATTCTTCAGATTTTCCAGTTCTCTACCGAGGACAAAACTATTTTCCAAGTAGTAATAAAAATGAAGAATATATATACACTTTTAAAAATTTTAAACTTTTGCTACATCGTCACTTCAACGCTTTTATAGAAAACGACTACTTATCTGTATTATGGAGCATTCTTATTGGTCAATATAGAGCTATTCCATCTCAATTCAGGCAGACAGTACTGATATGCGTCAATTCACCATCACAGATTTTTTTCAAAAAATTCAGTAATTAGAACTAAGTGATATATAAAATTTCCTAAAAGGATTTTTCCCTAAAAAATTTATTTCTCTGATTACAGCACTTTAAAATTCATGATAAAATTGACAGTTTTCAGAAAAAGTGAAAAACTCTTCATTTTGAAATGAACACAATACCTAACATATTCAACATATATAGTCAATTTATTTTTTATAAACAGTTATTAAACTGAATTTTACTTTAGTATAGTTTTAAAAAATATAGTGACATTTTTACTTAATTAAAAAAATTAGTTTTTAAGTACAAAAAATATAATTATTAGTGAAATTAAGATTTTTTTTTTCAGAATGAAAAAAAAAATATTTTAAAGCTAAACATTGATGTCAATCCAAAGACCTTTAATGGGAGTTTTACAGCAAATTTTATTTTAACTCTAAGGTGCTTACAACTTTTGTAATTCAATTTTAAATTATGCAAAATTTTGTAAAATCACAACTTTTGAAATGCAATTTCTCAAAAACACCATTTTTTAAAAATCTGATAATATGCTCAATTGATACCTTATTAGTCTTTAATAAATACTTTACAAGCAAATCGTGTGTTTTTGCTTAGAAAATTTTATATGATTTTTTTAAAGTAACATGTTGTGTGTATTTTTCAACAGACCACAAAGTCAAGCTCTTCCTTATTTAACCGAACTTGTAATGTAATTAATGTTTCAAACTAAAAAATACATCACTAGTACATAATTATTACTGTTAAATTATAGCCAATCATTTGCTTAAGTTTAAAATTGCGTAAAATACAGCCAATAATAAAATTAGTATTGATCATATGTCATTTCATTCCATATTCATAACTGTATTAAATTCATCTATAGTGTGTAAAATATTTTGTTATATAGTATGGATATAATATATTAATATGCAAATACATACATAACAGAAGAATTAGGTAGTGAAAGTTTCTTAAATTAACTTCAACTCCTTATCGTTGAAGATATGAAGTCGCTCAGATTGTTCTATTGTAACAGGTTTTTCTGTTTCTAGAAGCACATTTTCCAATGATAATGCACATTCATATTTTTTCTTTCCAGATTCTTTTGACCACTGGAATGCTTTAGCTATGGACCATGTTGGGTACATGAATGATACTTTAATGTCATTTAGTTCTTGTGATTGATATACCATTGATTAGTCCTATCCACCAATTATTTTCATAAATGCATCCTATGAAATCACCGATTTGGAAACTATATATTGAATATTGTCTTTTCATTTGGCTGAAGGTTTCAATTTTTGTCAATTCATTTTTACTTGCTCGTTCCATGCAATTTTCATTATTTACATTCACCCTATAATGTTTAGATCTAATACCAACTATAGATTTTGCATTAGCATATTCTTTCTCATTATTAGTTCTATAGGATTGAGTAATATTTCTGTTTGGATGGACTAGAATGTTATTTTTTAGCAGAGAAGCAACAAATGAGACAGAATCTTGGACAGCTTTTATTGGCTACTTTTGGAGATTAAATTTTGTTGCATAGTGCTTGTCTCACTCCCCAATAGCATCACATGCACTTTTAACATCGCCAGTACCTTAAAATATCCAGTACTTCAGTACAATTTTATTTTTGTGCAATTCATAAAACTGATACTAGTTTTTAAAATGTGCTCCAGCTCCATCTGATATATACACAGGTGATTTCAGTGTTTGTAATTGGTACAACTTAAATTATTCTTTTTTTACTTTCTCTATGTCACAAACAGCATGAGCTGTATCATGAGTTAATCATCAGAAACTATGATAAAACTCTTTATTTCTTCTCTAAAATATGCTGTGCAGGTACATAACGATATCTGAGTATTCTGCTAGTGGTTGCTTTGTACTTCATTTGGCAGTATTGGTGAGTAATTTTCAGCAAAATCAAAATGCATAACAAGCGCAGATTTTTTTAAAGGGGTTTGTCTTATTTAATTTTATGAATAGGTATTTTTGAAGATTAGCTTATATTTATCTGCCATAATAATGTGCATATTATTATTTTTTCATTAAAAAATAATATTATAAATTCAGAGAAATAAGAAAAAGCTTGATCTTCTGGTTTTCTGAGAAAAAAACTAATTGGAAAAAACCTAAACTTGAAAAAAAAAAATCTAATTCAGCTGTAATGTATGTATTTGCGTATTACTATATTATATATATACTATATAACAAAATATTTAACACACTGTAGATGAATTTAACACATTTATGAGTATGGAATGAAATGACATGATCAATACTAATTTTATTATTGGCTGAATTTTACGCAATTTTAAATTTAAGCAAATGATTAGCTATAATTTAACAGTAATAATTATGTACTAGTGATGTATTTTTTAGTTTGAAATATTAATTACATTACAAGTTCGGTTAAATAAGGAAGAGCTTGACTTTGTGGTCTGTTGAAAAATACACACAACATGTTATTTTCAAAAAATCATATAAAATTTTCTAAGCAAAAACACACGATTTGCTTGTAAGGTATTTATTAGAGACTAATAAGGTATGAATTGAGCATAGTATCAGATTTTTAAAAATGGTGTTTTTGAGAAATTGCATTTCAAAAGTAGTGATTTCACAAAATTTTGCATAATTTAAAATTGAATTACAAAAGTTGTAAGCACCTTAGAGTTAAAATAAAATTTGCTGTAAAACTCCCATTAAAGATCTTTGGATTGCCATCAATGTTTAGCTTTAAAATATTTTTTTTCATACTGAAAAAAAACTTAAATTCACTAATAATTATATTTTTTGCACTTAAAATCTAATTTTTTTAATTAAGTAAAAATGTCACTATATTTTTTAAAACTATGCCAAAGTAAAATTCAGTTTAATAATTGTTTATAAAAATAAATTGACTGTATATGTTGAATATATTTGGTATTGTGTTCATTTCAAAATGAAGCGTTTTTCAGTTTTTCTGAAAACTGCCAATTTTATCATGAACTTTAAAGTGCTGTAATCAGAGAAATAAATTTTTTAGGGAAAAATCCTTTTAGGAAATTTTATAAATCACTTAGTTCTAACTACTGATTTTTTTGAAAAAAATCTGTGATGGTGAATTGACATGCCCTGCCTGAGCTGAGATGGAATTGCTCTATAGAGCTATTTTATAAAAGTGTTGGAGTGACGATGGAGCAGAAATTCCAAATTTTTAACTGTATATATACACAATCTCAGTTAAAATATATTATTTAAAAACTTGACAGCACCATTATCTTTTAGGTCCATAAACACTTGGCAAGATAATTTTATAATACGATAATGAAACACTCAAAAACTAGATCCATTTTATGTTCGTTGTTCCCTTAAAACTTATGCATTTCATTTATTGCTTTATGAAATCTCATAACAATAAAGACAGTTGACACATTAAAAAATGGCGGATTTTATATCGAATTCTGTATTTCGATATACTTTTTTCTTTTTATTCATTAAATCATTTCGTGCATAGTGTTGTTCACAGTTTGTAATTGAACAATCTTTATAAAAGATACTGATTTTTCCCCTCTGAGTAAAATGGATTTTCATATCAATATGCTGGAATTCGTTTTACTTAAAAGAGAAATATTTACTGTCTCAAGGGGACTTGACATACTGTGAAATTTTTTTTTCACTACTTGAGTATTTCATATTGCCTTTTTGATATATTATTAAATGATTTTATAAAGAAGAGGGATTTAATAAAAAATTATGCAATTCGACTTCGACATCGAATGCTGTTTTACTAAGGCGCCTGTGGCTAGACCACACATACCCGGTTAGTCACAGGTGTAGATCACAGGAGAGCAACTAATGACCTGAATGGTAGCAATAGCAGGTACCGATAAAAATTTACTGAATTTAAATATTAAAAAAATAAAAGCTTAAAAAGGATTAATGAGGTACTGTACCCTGTCCAGATAAATAAAAACTACATAATGCTAGTTTAAGAATAAATCGGTTAAGTTATTCGATAAAAAATATATTAGAATTTTAATGGTGGATGTGGCTCTGATTTTGAAAAAAGATTTAAAATTTCCAAACGTCTTTTCCGCCCACTCCCAGCAGCATGCTGAAAGTGGGCAGAAAAGACGTTTGGATTTTATACATTCTTAATTTTTAATTATTTTTTCTTTTAAATTTGTCCGGTTTCAATTTTAGATTTGAATCTCCCCCCTTATCTGCCTTTCGCAAGAGAGACGCAATAAGAGGAGAAAAACTAAAGGATCATGGTCGTTAGGAAAAAAATAAAATAGGGATACCACAAGATCTCGAACGAAAACAACAACAATCATTTTTCAAATGGTTTAAAACCCATCTCGTAAAAAAAACAATAAAAAATAAAAATGAATATATATACACTGTTAAGATTTTGAAACATTTGCTACATCGTCACTCCACAGCTTTTATAGAAAACGATTACTTCTCTGTATTATGGAGCATTCTCATTGGTTAAAATTTAGATATTTTATAAAAGTTGTGGCAGAGCAGACGTTTGAAATTTTTAACTATATATATATACAAAATCTCGGTTAAAATATATTATTAAAAAACTTGACAGTACCTTAATCTTTCAGGTCCATTAGCACTTGGCAACGTAATTTTATAGGCCGATAATTAAAAGCTCAAAAACTTGAACTATTTTATGTTTCATGAGCCCTTAAAACACATGCGTTTTATTCATTGTTTGAAATCTCAAAAAAAAATAAAAACAATTGCCACAATGAAAATGTTGGATTTTATATCGAATTCTGTATTTCGATACTTTTATATATTTTTACTTTTATCTTTTTATTCACCAAAGCATTTCATGCATATTGTTCCCAGTTTGAAATTCAAGAATCTTATAAAAGATGCTGATATTTTCCCTCTGAGTAAAATGGATTTTCATATCAATATGCTGGAATTCGTTTTACTTACGATAACGAAAAATATTTTGTGTCTCAAGGGGACTTGATACACTCAGTTTTTTTTTTTTTCATTATTTCAGTATAGTTAATCCCTTAACATTCGCGAATTTTGATTATCCGCAAAATAAAAAAAAAATGTGGAACATTTCAAAATTCACGAAGAGGGGAATTGGTTATTCGGAAATTTTGTTTTATTAATAATACATATACCGTATTTACTCGTGTATACCGCACACCCCCTGCTTTAGAAGAAAAAAAGGCATTTTTAAAAATCTCGTATATAACGCGCACCGTAAATTTGATTCTATGCAAGTGAATGAATGACCGCATGAATTTCAATAAAGAAATCGAAAGAATCATTACATCAGGCCAGAAAACAAGGCTAAAATACATTTTTAGACTTCGTGTAGGGAGTTAATGAGGTGGGAGGGGGGGCGAGTAAGTGATTACAATGAGAATTGCTAATTAGCATTTAAATAATGTTACTAGTTCTTGTGTATAAAAAAATGCAAAGAATGAAATAAATATGCAGCAATACTTCAATTAAATAACGTTTTCCAAGTGATTATGTCTTCTTTGAATACATTTTTTTAATTCATATGTATATCGTGTGATTATATCCAGCAGCAAAAAAAAAAAAAAAAAAAAAAAAAAAAAGAAAAAAAAATAATAATAATTCTGAGCATAACGCGCGCCTAGAAGTTTTGCCCTAATCTTTTGAAAAAAAAAAAAAAAAAAAAAAAGATCGCGTTATACACGAGTAAGTACGGTATATATTTTTTACTTACTCATCATACGTAGTATGTCTTGCAATCGTTTTGAAAATCGAAAATTTTTTTTGACGGTACACGTTTTAGATACTGGAGATTTCGAAAAACGTAATTTTAGAAAAAAAATTTTGCCATCCGTCCGTCTGTGTGTCTGTGTGTCTGTCTGTAACCGCTCTATCTCTCGAACAAATTGAGATAGAGGCTTGAAATTTTGTATGTACTTAGTATGTAAGAATGGGACAAAGCCTATTTAATATCAGTAACCTCGATTATCCGGAACTATTTTTTTCGGACTCTCGAAAAATTAGTTCTAATGAAAGGTATATAAAAATTTTCGAAAATTTTTATTTTAAGGAATGGATGTAAAAGGCAATAAAATAACACAAATTTTGCATAAAAACGAAGTCGATCAGATAATTAGTTGTCGAGATATGTGTAATCATGTTTTCCACATTCTTCGATTTTTCATGACCCTGTATTTTATTCAAATTTCAATTCACAGATATATTTGAATTGGAAATGAGACGCTTAATCCAACGCAGTAAACTGTGAGTTAATATGATTATTATTTTTTGAGTTATAAGGATGTTTCTTTTACGTAATCCGGTACTATTCGAGTATTTTGGCGTTTTATATAATTTATCGAAATTGGCTCATCAGCAATTCATTAATGGAGCATTGTTATGCATGTTCAAATTATTTATTTATGCGTTTAAATTTCATTTTGGAATTGCCATACATGGTTTACACGCGTTTTATTTTCATATTTTATATTATGATGGGTAAGTATTACGGTGGCCCCCAACGACTAGTTACAAAGTAAACTCACTTTGTTTTACCAATACAATGAACTACGTGACACTGGACATTTATGTGCTGTATAGCCTACTGTGTGGCCTAAGATGCGAGAACTTCAGATCTTGTGTTGAGAGAAAATATAGATTAGTAATTTCCTTTATTTTTTTTTATGCAGAGATTTTTCAATTTTCTTTATTTTCAAATCTTTATTGCAGGTGAATAATATTCTGCAAAAATTGTCGACAAAAATGTAAAACATCAATAACAATTCATTGAAAAAGTCGTGCGATTATTCACTGGTGAAGAGTCTTAAATTTAAACCTTTGCGGTGCGCTGAAATATCTATGAAAACACACAATTTTAATTTCCAAACTCCACAATGGCACCGGAATTTTGATACAAAAAATGATGTTTTATTGAATGCATGAAATATAGCCTTTTTTTTTTCTTGTTTATAAATAAAGTTGTTTTCAAATTCCGGTGTCAGTCATTAATTTCGACACTTAAGCAATGAATTTGCCTTGCCCCACAAAGGATTAAATTAGAAATGGAGGCTGTAACTTTTCCTTACATAAAAAAAAAAGTTTTGTTAAACAATCGTACGTCACTAAATTATTTTCACCATACACTAGCAAATCAATTTTATACAATGTGTCTATAATTATGCAAATTTATAAAAAGCGTGTGCTTTTAATGTATAATGCTTAATAAATATATTTTTTGAACTTCTATTGCTCATTTCCATTAAAACAAATTGGGATCTAAGTTCCTTATATGTACGGTAAGACAGTCTCAACATACGCGATTTTGAATTTCGCGGATGTTTTCGGGAACCTAACCCAAACGAATGTTAAGGGATTACTGTATTTCATAAAACCGTTTGGATATATAATATCGAATGGTTTTATGAAGGAAAAGATAAAATGAAAAATAAACAAACAATTCATATATAAAAATTTTAAAATCTTAGCCCATAATAGGTCAAGCTTGATAATTGCTTTCTCGAGTTAAAACAGTTAAAATGCACTTGTAAATCATAAAGTCTTTTCAAGAGGCCCTATATTTACTGTTTGATGATCACTCTGATATTAGAGTACTCGTAACTTCGAAGCCATCAACATTGAAGTGTTCATAATTTTCTAATACTTGAAAGTTTTACTACACCTCTTGAAAAAGCACTTGACATTCTAAAGATATATGCATAATGCTGAAGGAGCAAGAGAGATAAATTTTTCCACAGCCAGTGAGGCACGAGAGAACTCCTGAAAAGAGGCTTGCCAAAAAATCTTGCAAACATCCCGATTTTTCTTAAATTAAATGCGTATAATAATGTTCTTTATCTTAAATTAAATGCGTGTAATTACCTGATTTTTCTTAAATTAAATACGTGTCAAATTCGGCTCGAAACCATATCATTTTGCAAGAATATTCCATCGAAGATTTAGCAATCGTGTAGCACAAGGTGGTAAAGTCATAACAAAATTCCTTTCGGATATTTCCCACTTAAATTAGATAGAAGAGCCGTAAATTCTTTAAGCACCTTTATTCAAGTTTCATATCATAGTAAAACAGTGACACACATGCTGATTTAAAACTTGCCACTGCTGTAATATACTAAAAAAAAAAAAAAAAAAAAAAAAAAAAAAAGATTTATGTTATCACTTTAGAAATTCGCCCATTGCGTCAGCTTTCACCAGGTGACACAAAATATGAAAAAACACACAAACTAAACTAAAACTGAACCGACTTGAAAGTCAACGTAATCTTTTATATAAGTTATTAGTGCGGGAAAAAGGAAACTCCCAATTTACCTATTAAATTTTGAGAATTTACTTTTAACCAATGAAATTTAACCCGCTGACACAAACATAAAGTTAGTTCTCCTGCACTGACGCGTATAGTTAACTGGAATCCTGCATTTAAACAAAAAACAGTGAATGGAATTCTGGGTAATCGAACATTTGAGAGAATAAATAAATAGATATTGTGCAACAGATACAGAATGAATTAAGTAATGGAATTTTCTTTTTAAGAAAAGAAAAAAAGTTTAGAAAGAAATTTTGTTTTAAAAGATTAATATTTTTTAGAATAAAATAAAATAAAAGAATAAAAATGTGTAACCAAAATCGAAAAAGTAAAAACTAGCCCGGTTGTAAATCATCCTCGGATATCCTATTAAAAAAAAAAAAAAAAAAAAAAAAAAAAAAAAAATCATGTAAAAGTATGAAAATTTGAGCGAGGTATTTGAAAAGAACGCCCCCATAGATTTAACATTATCATCCAGGTCTTTTTCATTGACTAGTGTTGCGTCTTAACTTTAAAAAAGAAAAGCTCACGATTTACGGCTATACGGACGTACGAAAAGGTAATTACATATATTTAATTTAAGAAAAATCAGGATGTCAATGTTCTCTAGATTTTCTGGCAAGCCTCTTTCCAGGAGTTCTCCCGTCCTCTCTGCTGTGCAAAAGATTTAAATCGCTTGGCCCTTCAGCATTAGGTATATGTAATAATAAAAAAATTTTCGCCTTAAAGAATTTACGGCGCTAAAGGTATGGAATTAAAAATAATATGTTAAAATATTACAAAAAGAAAGGAAAACGTACAGTGTTAAAAGAATATGAAAGTTAATAACTTTGGATCAAGGCGAAAATTTTTTATTATTACATATACCTAATGCTGAAGGGCCAAGACAGTTAAATCTTTTGCACAGCAGAGAGGACGGGAGAACTCCTGGAAAGAGGCTTGCCAAAAAATCTAGAGAACATTGACATCCTGATTTTTCTTAAATTAAATGTATGTAATTACCTTTTCGTACGTCTGTACAACCGTAAATCGTGAGCTTTTCTTTTTTAAAGTTAAGACGCAATACTAGTCAATGAAAAATACCCGGATGATAATGTTAAATCTATGGGGGCGTTCAAGTATCTCGCTCAAATTTTCATACTTTTACATGATTTTTTTAATAGGATATCTGAGGATGATTTACAACCGGGCTAGTTTTTACTTTTTCGATTTTGGTTACATATTTTTTATATTATGTAGCTTCAGTTCAGAACCGGTTCTAACCGGTTTCGAAAGTTAAAGTAATTTAAAAGAAAAAAAAATCTGAAACCAAAATTGAAAAAGTAAAAATTAGCCTAGTAGATCGGCCTCAGCCATCCTATGCAAAAAAGACTTATAAAAATATAAAAATTTGAGCGAAATATTTGAAAAGAACGCCCCCATAGATTTAACACTATCATCCGTGTCTTTTTCAGTGTGTAGTGTGGAGCCTTAAGGGCGGTACAAACTGGTACGATCCCCCTGATCTGTGAAACCCTGATTTTATATTAAAAAATTGTTTATCTTGATGTGTGGTATAATTATACTTAATTTTTTGTACCATAATAAGTGAAAACTATACATTAATAGGTGATAATTTAAATATCTTTGTTGTTTTACAAAAGTGTAATTTTTATTTTATGTAAGATATTACTGAAACAAGTATTAGAGTAAATATATTCTTTTAACGTGTTTTTTTTTTCTTTCTTTCAGATAAACGGTATATGTCTGTGAAAGATGTCAATATTCGCACAACCAATGACCACATAATTAATGCACCACCTAGGAAAAAATATATTTTTTTGTTTAGTTGAAATGTATTGAAAAAAAAATAAGAATAGCAAATCTGATAAGCTGTGATACTTTTGGAAATACCCAAGTTCATCTTGATACATAGATAATACCAAATTTCTCCAATCACTTATATGTTTGCTGATATTAATAAAATTTTTCTTTAACTATCTTTAGATAGATTTAATTATACTTTAGACTGCTTTATAAAACAATCGTACCGAAAATTTCTATGTATATTGGTATATTTATTTACTCTTTAAAAAGTATGTTTTTTTAAATTTTCGACTAGTCATATATTGCCGAAACGTTAAGGTGAAGTCTTGCTGTAGAGGTAAAAAGAGGTAATAAGAATTCTGTTGTTTATTATTATATGTGTGTGTAAATGCAGGAGCGACCATGTCGCAAGATAATTATCGGAAAAAAATATCCACTTAGCTTCATATTTGATAATTATGTTGCCCAAGTTTTAGGAATCAGCTGTATAGTTATTCATTTAATTTGTCTGATTCAGTAGAAAAATATAGAATATGTTTTTCGTCATAATAATTTTGCACGTGTATTCAGACGATTTTAATACATTACCATTTTCTCAGATAAAAGAAGACACATTTGAAATGTTACATTATGAATTTTCGCTATAAAAGTTAAAAAATCTTGTTTATAATTAATATGAAAAAATTATAGACTACTCGTTATGCATAAATGAAAATATCCCAATTTCACAAAGCTATTTAAAAAAAAGATGAGAAAAAGTTACAATCTGATTGGTTATCGGAAATCAAAAATAATAGTTGAAAGCTTAAATTTAACTCCTTTGCTCCTTTAACCTTTTGCTCTAGCCTGAGTCGAATTCAAGCTTCTCAAGTCCCAGTTTTTATTATTATTTATTATTTATTTTTATTTTATTATTTTTTTATTTATGAGTATGCAATGTTCATCCTCTTTTCACGCTCACTCGTGGCTATTTCGGCAAAGATTAATATCTACGCCGGACTCTATTTGAGGAGCAAATCTTGCTTTCACATATAGGGGAGATTTTTGGAGTTTCCAGTGTTTATTGAGGGTTTCATATTAGCAAAGTAAATCCATTCCAAATGTAGACTTTTTTAAAAATAAAATTATAAGCAGATGTTAACTAAAAAATATATAATAGATAAGAAGTGTTCGAGAGCGACAGACAAACAATAACTAAGCAATTGCCTCAATAAATCTACATTGCTCCAGACCGTAAAAGGCTTATGAGAGGAGTTTTCATAGACTTTCTCTCCTAGACTTTTACTCGGTTTTACTTGAAACTTTTAATTTTGATATCCCTTGTAACCCCTGAAAGCATTTAACCGATCAATTGATTCGGGAATGCATTTATCATAAGGACGTAATACAGCATAATTTCATCGATAATACTATGAATGCTAAACAATATAGAAAAATTCCACGTGAGCATTAATGATTTTCTATACATTTAGAAACTTGACAAAATTCAAACTGCCATTTTCCAATATGATTTGGTATGTTACGGACAAGCCAAAATAATATGCTTTTCACTAATTATATTCTCTACACCAGGCCTGTCCAACCTTTCACTAAGCAGGGGCGCATCCCAGCTTTAAGCAAGCAATGAAGGGCGCCATTATAAACAAGACTCAGAACATGTTACAAAATTGTCATAGTATTAACAGCGATACACGTATGCAAATGCATTTCGCTGTAGAAGAAAAAAGGCCTTTATGGATCTGAAGTTAAAGGAAAAATAAATAAATAACTAAAATCAAAATAACTGTAAGATGCAGTAAATTTCAAATTATACACTTTTCTGCAAAGGGCTATCTGATTGTTATTTTTTTTTAATTGGAAGAAGCCAGAAAAATAAATCTCACCTATTATTAAAATAAAATGGTAATTCCGCGATATTTTTAGTTTATTTTTATTTTTTTCCCCTCAAAAATACTCTTTTAGTTACTTTAGAAGTGCAAATCTGCTGCAATAAGAAGTACAGAAACAAAGTCAAGCACGAGATTGTGACTAAACCATAACGCTATTGCAAACTTTTACCATTTACTGTTGTCATAACGTCTATAAAATATTTTTTATATAGTAATTATAAATTGGTGGTAGAAACGCAATAGCACATGGTTTTCTTAAGTACGTTATAATTTTTTATGCCATATCAGAGATTTAAAAAATATATCACGTAAATATAAGGATTTTAAATCTAGCATATTTTTTTTTAATTTTAATATTTTAAAATGTTAGTAAAAGGAGACCTTCAAAAGGGCCCCAAGAAATTCTTCAAAAGGCGTAATGGCGCCCGTGGGTTTCGCGTTGGACAGTCCTGCTCTACACTAATTTTCGTAAATCTTTAAAATGCAGAAGGATTTTGTGTACTTATTCCATAAGTACTGATTTATGAATCTACGTTGAAAAATAATTCACGGCGATAATATCACATTTAATTAGGTATTTAAGTTACTTTAGTCTCATATGGTTTAGCCTGGTTGGGGAATACCCCCGTGCTTAGAAAGCCCCGTGCTGCCCCGATTCAGAAAATGCTGTTCTAAATCTGGGAAAATGGTAGATGAAAATAATCTAGAATTCAAAAGCACAATTGTAGAATATATCAATATCCAAATCTTTACAACTGTTTAATTAAACCATATGTACGGAACTTAACATAGCAACGTCAGCAAGGAGTTATCGAATTAAAGTTATTAAGTTGTTATTGAATCAAAATATTAATAGCGTATTTTTACTGGCTGAAAAAAAAAAAAAAAAAATTACTTATTTGTAGGTGATATAATTGTTTTTCATGCTACTGCATACACACACACTGACATATAATATTATTATAATCATTTTTTATAATTCTCTCTAGCAACGAATGATTTTAGCTGTAATCCTAAACCGCTATAGATCTTATAAATTTAAAAACACTATTATAATTCATAAATAGTGATTTAAGTATTTTTCTAAGAAAAAATATAATTTTAATCTACCTATTATCTAGTTAGCAGTTAAATAGAAATATTTAATTGATTATATATTCGAATTTTATTGAATTTCGTTGCAAATTCATTTTAAGCTTCTTTTGATTGCATATCAAAAAATAAAAGATATTTAGATAAAATATTTAACCATTCAGAAGTTTATATTTATGTGGAATAATATATGATTTTATTTAGCCAAATCGTTACTTTACAATGGTGAGGAAGCACATTGCTCCCCATCAATGTTTAGAAATAACAAAGTCTAGCAACCAAAACGCCCCTTGAAACTTGTGGAACTTAATAATTTTTAATAAGAAGAAAAATTTGATTTTTGATTTTAAAATATCATTTCAAGGCATAACCTAGTATGACAGAACAGAATATATATTACATTATTTTGCTACATCTAACCGACTCAAAGTGCAGTTAGGTAACTCGATTTAAGAGCAATATCATACAACTGCTTGAGATGAAGTTTTATTTAAAATATTTCGAATAAATGTTTTCTATGTTTTTTCTGGTGTAGACTTTCATTATAATTTTCATCACAAAAATAGACATTGATACTTTTTCAGCTACTAGCCCTGAACGGAAGTATGCCAAGCAGAAATGTCAGGCATTCTAGTTGAAATTCTATTTACAGTATAATTAATTTATTTAGTTAATGTATTTAGTTTAGTATACCTGTATGTTTCGGATTTCATTTATTTATTTTAGTATATGTTTTGGATATTAAAAATTTTCGAGACGATAAAATAGCGTGTTTAACCTTTCTCGATTATTATTAACTATAATTGATGAGATTAGATATTTTTAAATTAACTATAATCTTTTTACATTTGATTATGAAATCATTATGTACAATTTAAAATTTTGTGAGAAATACCTGACATCACAGCTTATGTTACGATTTGCTATCTCTCTTATTTGGACCATATAATTGTAAAAAGAAAGCTATGTTGAATAAAATGAAGTTCTATGCCTTATTCTTAGTTATAATTTTTTCTTTAGTTGTTCTTTACTCTCTTTAATCTTAGTCTAAAGCATATATATAGGAAAAATCACCCACATTTTTTTTAATTTATTCAGATACTGGCCGTTAATAAAAACCGTTATTCATAGTTTTGAATGTATGAAAGCAAGGAGGAATATTATATTTAAGTAATAATATATGATGCATCATCATAGGTTCAAAGCACATTCCAGCGTGTTACGATTACATATCTTCAGACAGTTTATTAAACCACTGAAGTTCAAACATTCTGTTCGGTAATGTGTTATATTTACAACTTAATTTCCCCTTAACACATACTAACTAAAAAAAATTGAAAATGCTATTGTAAACAAACAAAAATGTCGTCAAAAGTTTTTGCATAGTATTACTGTACACAGTTCTTGAAAAGAATAATTGAAATTTGAAAATGATATTTTTGTTATGCTTTTCATTGCTTTTTTTTATAAAATGAACCAATTATACAAAATTTTACACATACCAAAAAAAAAAAAAAAAAAAAAAAAAAACCAAGCAGTTGTTACCCGGCAAGTATTATGAGAATAAATTAAAGTTAAATAAACATTTTCAGAATAAAGATAATATGTCAGGATGAAGCTTCAAAAAAGTTTAATCTACACTGCAATTATATGCAGAATGGCTTAAAACAAAATTTGTTGATTGACATTAAGTACTGTATAAATGTCTCATAGTATACAGAAGCGCAAATTAAATATATAAATAAAATTTCCACAGGATAGTCAGAAATATGAATTAAGAGGAGGTGATAGATAGCGTAGTAATATATTGTATGGGAAGAAAGTAGCCGAGGAGGTTGTTACAAGGCGACAACTTTTCTTTGTTTCCATTGGATCAGAACTAATAATGCCGGAACAAAATCCACTAATAAACACGAATAGAAATTTTTACCATACTTATGACAGAAATTCTGCATGAATAAGGCATTTGAATAAGGTTGAAAATTTGTATAAAGATTTAGTGGTGGAAGTTTGCCCAGTGGTAATCTATTTCCAGGTATTGACAGAAAACTTATTTACTCTGTCGCAAAATGACATAATCGAAGATATGGTTATCGTAAAAACAAATTTCTAGCAATTAGAAGAAATAGATACTCTTGACTTATTGTGACAGAAATATTGCATGAATTGATAAGAAAAAAACTTGTATTGAAATTTACTGGTGGAAGTTTCCTTTCGAGGTAATCAGACCTTGCAAAACCAAATACAGTAGAATCGTCACAATTTTTTGATTACAGCATTTCCTTTTTATTCTTATATTATAATGCCATGAAAATTTTACGCAAAAATCATTCCTTTAACCCTTTCCGGTGCACTACTCTTTAAAGTTGAAATTTAAAGAAAAAAAAATTAGGCAATCTATTTAGGCCTAGAGGAGTACACGGGTATCGTTTTGTAAAGATTGCACTAACCATTTTAATTATACAGCTGTTGCCGAAGTGGAAACCTCCCATAAGTAAAGCATTGATAAGCGCAGTGAGAAGAGCATTGCTGTGAAGCGCGTATTACAGTAAAACATTTTACCTATTATTTAAAAACAGTAGAGTTTGATCTGTGTGGTGCTACCATCTAGAACTCATAAAAAAGATTTAAAGTAGCCATTGTTTTTGAAATATTCACGGAGTTTTTGTGTCTCTAAACAGGGGGAACTTTAGGTGTTGCCGACCCGGCAACACTGCGCGTTAAGGGGGTTAAGGTGATGAATGTTCTTTTACCCATTCTAAATCCGAAATGCATGGAAATTTTTTTAAAAATTTGCATATACAAAATGTACTTACTGTACATGTTTTTGCGTACCCACTGTAATGCAAGAGATAAGCTTAAGAAGAAATAGGAAAGCAAACTGATTTTTTATTTAACTTACTTTTATAAAAAGATTTCAAATTTGTGGATTGGTAATAAATCAAAAAGTATGCAAAAATTAATTTCTTTATAAGATTTTGTTCATATTATAAACAAAAACATAATTTTGGCCAAAATAATATTTTTTTGCAGTGAAATTTTTTTTAAAGAAAAGCCTCTGCGCTATTAAGGACTTTGGGATTTTTAAAAACTAATTAAATAGAAAATACAATAAATGTATTGAAAGTTGGCCAATTGAGGAATTTCTGGAACATTAAAAGAAAAGTTTCCAAAAATCTTGAACAAGTCTTTAGTTTATATTATAAAAAAATCACTTAGGGCAAAATTATGTTTTTTGACTCAATAAAAATTCATTTCATAATGAAAAAAGTCTCAAAAACACTTTTTTTTAACTAAAGATATTTTAACTATTAAAAACTAACTAAAAAAGTGAATCCAACAAATGTACGCAATGTTGGCCAATAGAGGATTTTTCTGTAGCACAGAAAGAAAAAAGTCTACAAAAATAACGGAAAATTAACAAATGTTAGACAATTTGAAAATTATCTACAAATAATAATAATAATAATAATAATAATAATAATAATAATAATAATAATAATAAAGAAGTGAAAGTTGATCGAACATAATGAAAGTCTTCGGCTTCAAGATTGTCTACAGTGTTTGAAAAAAAAAAAAAAAAAAAAAAAAAAAAAGAGATTATTTCTAAATATTGCCATTAACGTTTATCAAATAATTATTAATGAGAATAATAAAACACACGAGTACGATTTCAATCTGTTAATGTGTATTTTCACTACCATTTTGTACAGCTTTTTAATTGTAATCTGTTAAATAAGCAGTTATTACTATTCACTTTCGAAATTTATGTTAATAATGTTTAAAATTAAAACTGTGTTAATTTAGGCGAAATTTTGTAAAAAGTACTTACTTTTTAGTTTAGTACTATGAAACTTGTTAAATTTATGGCTCATACTACGAATCATTAATAGATTTAAAGTAAATGATTCGTTTGCAATATGCAACTTAAACTTGAAATAATCAAAATATAATAAATAGTATCTATCCGGACAAATATTGCAAATGAAAGTTTTATTTGCGCTTTTCCTATTTTTTTAATATTTGAAACAATTTGTATAAATCTGTGCTTTAGATTATCTGGCTTATTTTTTTTCACTTTGCCGACCGATGTCGAATATACTCGCTAAAAATTTAACATGTTTTTAAAATTCAGAACAACCAATATACTTTGTTAAACATTTGTCTTTGATTTGTTTAATCAAGGAATCTCTGCGACAAAAAAAAAAAAAAAAAAAAAAAAAAAAAAACTTGCAGAAATTAAAATTAAAAAATTTCACTAAATTGATAATGATGCCAGACGACAATACGTTAATAAAAATATTACTTTTTTAGTAAGAAGCATTTTTTTTCTAATTAGCATAATTACAACTAATCACAAAGAAAGGAAAATAATAGAAATATATTGTTCACAAAATAAAAAAAAATAATAATGGATTGTATAGAAATAGAAAGATTAATAAAGCAAGAAACAATAAAAAAAATACAATTACATAAAATAAAAAAATAGTTGAATAAAACTGAATACAAAATGTAAATATCTAATACTTTTTAAAATAAAATTTTACATCTTTAAATCAATTTGGAATGTAGACTTTTTTCTTTTCTTTCAGTATTTTTAAATTTATCGATGCTTTTATAACAGTGTTACTAAATTTTATTTCGATATTCCTTTTTGAGAATCACCTCTAGTTCAAGAAATTAGATCATTAATCATATCTTTTCTGACACTTGTTAATGTATTGATATCTTAAGTAAAGCAGCATCAACTCTTGTGGAAATAGTAATTCAAAAAGAAGTGATTTTTTTTTTTAAATAATAAAAGTAAATGCTCCTGAAAATAAATGAATGCAAAAGATGAAATTTATTCGCATTTTTTAGGACCGTGATTGTTATATTTAAATTTCAAAAACACCCAGTGAATTAGAAAAATGAAAAAAAGCCTTAATTAAAATAGCAAATAAAGCCTTTGTGCAGAAATGTTTAAAGATAGAAAACCAACGAATATAAATGCACAAATAAAGTATGAGAAGGTAGCAAATAGCTATTTCGAATCTACTAACGAGATTCTTCATCAGTGCAAAACTCAGCGAGCTAAAAGTAGCAAAACTGAGCCTAGTTTTGCTACTTTTAGCTCGCTGAGTTTTGCACTGATGAAGAATCTCGTTAGTAGATTCGAAATAGCTATTTGCTACCTTCTCATACTTTATTTGTGCATTTATATTCGTTGGTTTTCTATCTTTAAAAAGCCTTAATATTTATATGCAGGAATATGATCCCGTAAGACATGGTGACGTCACTGCAACGTCGTTGTGAAGTCACATTGTGACTTTGTGAGCATCGATTGTCGATGTGACGTCACGTGACGTCGATGTGAAGTCACAGTGACTAAAATGTGAAGTCGTTATGGCCGTTTTAGAGCCTTTTTGTGACGTCACATTGTGACCATTTTCTGACATCACAATGTGACCTTTTTGTGAAAAGTGTGTCATTTGTGACTACTTTGACATTAACATTGTGACGAACTGTGAAAATTTTTTCAGAAAGTCACATCTTAGTCACAATGTGACGTCACTGAGTGGTGGCATTTTCGTCACAAATGTGATGTGACCAAAGTGACTCACAGTGACGTCACTGTGACCATGCATGCTATGAGGGCTATTTATTGAGAATGAAATACGATTTAAATATAATAAATAAAACGCTTAGATTAAATCTCATAAACTTGCACAGTGGTATACATAAATAAAAATTTTTCTATGAATTTGTAAAAATAAAATTAACCACAAAAAACACAAATTCTATAATAAAGTACAAATTCTATTTGTACCAGTTAAATTTATTGTTCAAGTTAATTTTTACAGTATCTAGTTTTATTTGTACAAGTTCACTTGAAAATTCGTGTTTATGTGCACCACTGAGCAAGTTTATATGTTTTAATGTGTAAATTTTATTTATTGTATTTTATGGTGCAATTGCAATTGTTTTAAATATTTTAATGTTAGCTATTCAAGTATACTAATTCACAAATACATAAATTTCCCAACATATGTGAAAAATGCTTATGAATTCAGTTTGTCTGTTCGCCTGCACATGATCCTAAACACGTAAGTGTAGTCGGATTAACACGTAATAGATACATGTTATTAAGATTTACCATGGAAAATTTCAATTCAAAATTAAGTGTGAACCAGCTATAGTTAACTCACAGGGATAAGGAAAAGAGTTCTGTTATATTATGACCTCTGGAGAAAGACCATTTTAGTTTAAAGGATGTTACACTATTTCAAATATACTAAAATCGACATACAATAAAGAAATGTATTATTACTAAATGTAAATTATAGAATATGTTATACAATTTATAGAATTTATGGATCATTTACAAAATACGTACGTACAAAATGACGGACAAAATGACTCAGCTACAGTACTGTCTATAAGCAATAATTACTGAAAATGCATTATTAATTGTAGTAAGGTTAACTGGACCAATTGGACCCGCGAAGTAACTGGACCATAGGCTGTTTTATATAAAAAAAAGTCTATGCCTTTTAATTTTTAGTTTTTGTGAACGAAGTCCCTATATAAAACAACCAATGAATGGTTCTAATAAATAAAACGTCATGTCTACAAGCAAATGAGAATCATTCTTTTACATTTAAAATGCATTACTCACAATGTACTTAGAATAAATAACAGTTATTTTTTTTAAACATGGTTTGTAAAAAGTGTACGTTTTAACTATGTATTGTCATTGAAAAAATTTCAGAAACATTGTGCATGGAAATCAGCAAGGAATTATTATTTTTCAGAGCCAAATTCACACTGCAATGTGCAATACTACAAGAAGTAAATAAAAACAATTATTATTAATTAGAATAGAAATTAGTAAATACAATGTTAATAAATTTATGTTTAAGTGTTTAGAACCTTTTTTTAAATTTTTAAACTATGTTACGAAGAAAAAAAAACCTAATAAATAAAATTGTAACAAAAAGCTTTGAATTCATTTTTTTTAAATTTAACTTTGGTTAAACAACCCCTTCTTCCACTTGCCTCTTGAATTTTTTGACTACATTTTTATTCTCACAAATTAATGGCAGATAAATGAATACTAAAATTGCATTACAAAAATCGTTTTCTGAAATAAAAAACCCAATACTTCGAATTACTGCACTATTTATCAAAGATCACGTGAAGAAAATATAGATTTTCAGGTTCTGAATAAATGTATAATGTTGCTCATTTTTCTCTAATCCCTAAAGTAATGAAAGCATAATCCAGAGAAAATTGATAATCATTATCATTTGCGATGATGTGCCTAGAAGTAAATGCATTGCACATATTTATTTCAAGAAAAGTGAAGAAGGCTTCGTAAGGAAGAAAATATATTGCCCATAGACTTTTAACTTGTACCTATTTTTCTTATTTAGATACTTATGATAAATAATTCAGTACAAGAAAAACTAACATTACTTCAACAGATCTGAAGAGTTATGCGATTGAAGAGTTATGCAATAAATAGGAGATTATTGAAAGCAAAAACTTATATGAAAATCATTCACTAAAATGCAAAACCTAATATTGACGGATACTACACTATCTGTCAGAAATGATAAAAGGAAAACCAATTCCCACTTTCTGAATAAATATGTTTCTCAATTTTCTCTATTCGCCAAAGTAATCAAGGCATAATCCAGAGAAAATTTATAATCATTATCTTTTGCGATAAAATGCCGAGAAGTAAATGCTGCACTGCACATATTTATGCAAAGAAAGGTGAAGAAGTCCTTGTAAAGGAGGAAAAAATATCTTTCACAGACATTTAATCTGTATATATTTCTCTTATTTCAATACTTATGGTAAGTAACTTAGTACAAGAAAAACTTAATTACTAAGAATTACTTAATTCGAATTACTTCCGCAGATCTTACGTGAAAATTGAAGGGTTATGCAATAAATAGGAGATCATTGAAAGCAAAAACTTATGCGGAAATCGTTCCATGAAATGTTTAACTTAATATTGCAGGACACTACACTGTCTGTCAGAAATGATAAAAGAAAAATAAATTTCATATTTCTGAATAAAAATCTTCCTCAATTTTTTATATTACCCAAAGTAATCAAAGCATAATCCGGAGCAAATTGATAATAATTTTCATTTGCGATGAATTTCTTAGAAATAAATGCACTACACAGAAACGATAAAAGATAAATAAATTTCCCGATTTCTAAATAAGTATGTTTCTCTATTAGCCAGAGTAATCATAACATAATACACAGCAAATTGATAATCATGATGAATTTCCTAGAAGTAAATGAACTATACACATTTATTTAAATAAAAGTGGAGAAGGCCTCGGAAGGTAAGGGAATATATTGTTCATAGACATTTAATCTGTATATATTTTTCTTCTTTAGATACTTATGATCAGTGACTCAATACAAGAACAACTAATATTTCTTCGACAGATCTAATGTGGAAACTTCAAAGTTATGCAATAAATAGTAGATCATTGACTTATAAATTGACTTATAGAATGACTTATACATTGACTTATAGATCAAAACTTATATGAAAATCGTTAATTGAAACGAGAAACTTAATATTGTAGGATACTACACTATCTAACAGAAAAATGATAAAAGAAAAAAAAATTCATATTTCTGAATAAATATATTTCTTGTTTTTCACTATTACTCAAAGTCATCGAAGCATAATCCAGAACAACTGGATAATCTTTATCTTTTGCGATGAAATGCCCCATATTTTTTAAGAAAAAAAAAATTAAAGTCTCGTAAAGCATTAGAATATATTGTTCATATATTCTTTTAGTTAGATGCTTATCTGAAATAGCTTAATACAAGAAAAACTAATGTTTCTTGGGTAGATATTATGTATGAACTGAAAAGTTGTCAATAGAGGTTATGAAGGAGAGGTTATTAGAGGTTTAAAATCAAAAACTAAGAGACGAAATCATTCACTGAAATACGAATTTATTATTCAGACTGATGTTTACTGAAATTCAAATATTACATGATACTGCTTTTTTTTTCAGAAATAATAATAATAATAATAATAATAATAATAATAAAAAACAGTTTTTTAAACAAATGTATTATGTTTCTCGTTTTTCTCATTGGCCAATCAAAACATAATCCACATTAAATTGATATTATTTATCTTTCGCAGTGGAGTGTCCCGAAGTAACAGCATTGTAATTATTTTAGGAGAGAAAGCTTTCTAATGCAAGGGAAGATATTCTTAACACTAGAACTACTGGAAGTTTGAGAGAAGTTTTATAAAAATATTTCACACCAGAATTTCGATTTAAAACAGCTTGAATATTTAATCTTTTTCTTCTTTGTATTATTTAAACTTATTTCATAATCAAATTTCTGGTTTGAAGCCAAACGTATTCATGTGGTAGCCGTCAAAATGAAGGTGGTAATTCTAGTGTTATTAGATATTTAAATTGCACATATTTTTCTACTTTAAATGTTAAATAATAAAAAAAATACTTCGTTAGAGCGTATGTGGATATTGAAGAGTTAAGCAATAGTATTTTAATGAGATTGACAATTTTATTACGAAAATCGTTTACAGACATGTGCAACATATTTTAATATACAGCGATATCTGCCAAAAATTACTAAAGAATGTTAGCTTCCAGAAATAAGAGTATTAAATTTTACTTTTTTCTATAACTTCCAGAGAAAAAAATGCATAATCTAAATTAAATTGATATTCCAACACATTTTAAGTAGGAAACATGAAAATACGTTTTTATAGATTGGTGATAGAAATTACAATTTATAGCAGAAGATTTGTAATTTTAAGTTTTGCATCATGTTTTGTACATTTCATCCCTCATATAGAAAAATATAAGCCATAATCACAGCGTAGTCATGAGATCTCCGACGTCACCAATCGCACACGCCCTAAATATGTTCCCTTTTAATTGATATTAAAGACTAAAATTCATCCATGTTCTGCTGTACTTAAACTTTCTTTGTTTGTCCCTTCTTTGTTTAGTTATATATATAATACTGTTAATTGCTATATTTTGAACATTATTTTTTTTATTAACCCTTTCACCAATCAACTCTTTGCTTAATTTTTAATCTTTTACCACCGGTTTTTTAAAGCAGAAAATTTTCTCTAATAGAATCGGAAAAAATGCTTGATCATATAAAGTAAATCTTAGCTCGATTTTTTCCTGGCAATTTGATTCGTTGCTCTCTGCATCTTCATTGGCTGCTCAAGTTAGCCTTTTTTTTTTTTTTTTGGTATTGTCTCATATCTATCATTATTTTTTTGTTTTCTCTAGTTCTATTTTATATTTCAGAATTAGTTTTGATTTATTTAATTTATATATATACATAAATGTATGGCTCTGAAGCCTTTTCTTTTCCGTTTTACCCTCTGCTCGTATTCAAACATCCCAATGCTCTGTAATTTGTTAAATTTCTTTACATGCTAATCATCTAAGCATCCTGATAAATCAATTGATCACTATTGATCGAAGGCGCACAAGAGCATTACGACATTTGTAGGCATTTCAAAAACATCTGCTTTGGTTTAATGATTCACGCATAGTAAAAATTTACAGTTAAAAATAACTGATGGAAATCGAAACACTTTAAGGGACATATATATTGATCACTCGCCCCCAAGAGGTTAAATTAAATGTATGATTTCTGTTTTTAATCTATTTTTCAAGATGGGGTTATCTCTCGGTAGTTATTTCGCCTGCCTTTGGTGGACCTTTCGTGCCTTTTAACTTTCTTTTTTTCTGCATTTTTATGCATTTTTTAAAATGTTAGCACTTCATTTATTCTCATTTCTAAATCATAATCGTGGATTAATTTCAATTACATTTTTTTCTCATGGCTCCCTTCATCTCAACTAGTCGAATTACCTTTATATTGGATGTTAAGGAGAACTCTTCACTCCTTTAAAATGCCTGTTCGCTAATGAGAAGGAAGTTTTCGTCTTTCTTGTTTAAATTCTAGAATTTTTAAACACATATTTATTTATTTTTATTTACTTATTTATTTATTTTTATTTATTTATTTATTTTTATTTATTTATTTATTTATTTTGCATAGGATAACAGAACTCGATTTCTAATAAGGCCATTTTGAACATTTTTTGATTTCGTTTGCAGATTTTTAAAAGAAATTTTCACTACAAAAACAAGTTTTGAAAGTGAAAATGCCTTTATTGAAACATCTTTGAGGTAAATCGAAAAAATAGAAAAAAAAGCCATATCAGAGGTCGACTTCAACTACCCTATTCAAAAAAAAAACAAACAAACAAACAAAAAAAAACAACAACAACAAAAAAAAAGGTCATTTAAAAATATTTAAATTTAAATCAGAAATTCGGAAGCAATCTTCTCACATGAACGGGTGTTTTCAAATGAGTGAAGAGACCCCCTTAAGTTATTTCGTGACTTGACAACTCATAACACAGTCTGCATTTTCTTAGTGTTTCTTCTTGTATAATTGAAATTAGTTAAGATGCTTAATGTTAATTACGCGATCCTGATGGATTTTATTTTTCAGTTCCTTGAACGTTGCCGTTAATTAATTCAAAAATATTACATTTAACACACACTGTGCAGTGAAGGGTCCTTCACTGTACAGTATGTTCCATATATGGAACATACTTAAAATTAGGTTATCTGAGATTTGTGGCATATGTAAAATATTCAAGCAAAGAGTTTTGTACCAGTTTTTCTCACTTGAGAGCAAAACCTCACTAGTTATTAAGTTTTTATTTCAAGAAAAAATTTAAAATCTGCATCGTACACAATAGTAGAATTTGCTTCAACTTTTTCACCCAAAAAATATTGAAAGTATTGCAAGAAAAATTTTTGGACATTCGAGTATATCTCATATTTGTAATTAAGGCTGTTTAAAACTAAAATTTTTCAGTACATCAGTTTGAAATCTTATTTTTGTGTTTTTGCCAGATATGGAACATAGAGCATAAAGCTCATAAAACATTCTAATGAAAAATGGCACGCAAATGGCGAACGCAAGATTAAATAAAAGCAATAATATTTGCATCTAATAATAATGATCAATATTTTGGAGTTTCTGATGATAGCTGGTATAATTCAACATACATTCCAGCTAAAACTAACTGAAAATGTTATTTCTTCATACGAATTAGACACTGACTGCAACAAATGTGATCCAAGAAATTGATTCAACTGCCACAGGAGATAAAGTTTCGTAATTAATATTAAAGAAATTTTAAATTTCATTAAAAGTATTATATAAAAGTTAAAATCAACGAGTGAAATTCAACAATATTGAAGTCAGACGTTTTTTCGCTGGCAGGACATTGTTACGTGCCAGGAGTATATATGGGGGGAGGTAGGATTGAATTTCTAAATTAAACAATTTTTCAATTTATCAGTATAGTTACATGCAAATGTTTTCGACGAATGTTCCCTCATCCCTGACACTCTGAATTCAAGACTGGCATATAATATGAAACATCAATTTAGAGAAAGGTTGTTTATTCTTTCAGATGCTGCAGATATCCCTGCTGGACCCAGTGTTGATAGAAAAAAGTCACAAAGGAAAGACAAACACCTGAAACGCAAATAAAATAGAGAGTAAAAATTCCTTAAGTGATGAAATTATGGCTCTGGAAACTCCTTATCAGTTTTTGCCTTTTTTTAAAAACCCTGAACTTTTGAAACTTATTTCAGAAAAGAGACGTAAATGGGAAAGGATTCTTCTCGACCTTTACAAATTCCTATTACGGATATTTTTGGAGTGATGTTTTAGGTAACCAAACAATTAATGAGACAATGTCTGTCAATAAATTTGAAAAAAATCAGACAATTTTCATATTTTAATGACAATACTAAAGAAATTTCTAAAGGCATGAAGGGCCATGATAGACTTTTTGAATAAAGGTCTATAATAGAGTGTATCAGGGCAGTGGAATATATTATATACCACCTGATTTGAATCAAGATTCGCAGCAGAAGCTTTTAATTAAATTTTATATTTCAAACTTTGGAGAAAAAAAGTTTCAAAATTGGTTTCTTTCTTTGTTTTTTTTTTCAAACATTTCTGTGTGAATTCAACTTTATAGAAAAACAATTGTTTACCCCTCAAAGGGTTAAATGCCTGCAATAAAATTTTAATACATATTATACTATTTTTGTATATGTTACAGGCCAAACCCGATTTTAGGCCAAACTAGATTGGCCTAGGCCAAACCGGTCTATCCTAACGCCCATCGGATAAACTAGTTTTTCCTAGGCCAAACCGGTCTATCCTAACGCCCATCGGATAAACTAGTTTTTCCTAGGCCAAACCGGTTTATCCTAACGCCTATCGGATAAACTAGTTTTTCTTAGGCCAAACCGGTTTATCCTAAGGCCCATAGGACAAACTAGATTTTCCTAGGCCAAACTAGTTTGGCCTAACTCCTGTAGGATAAACTAGTTTAGACTGCTGTTTACTGGTCTGAACTAGTTTATCCTAGGCCAATTCAATTTGGCTTGATTTTATTGAATTCAATTACCGCCTCAACGCCAACATTCTTGTTTGTCCTAGGCTGATCTAGTTTATCCTAGGCCAATGTAGTTTTACGTGTTTTTAGCTTTTAACTAATAAAGCTACCAAAGCCTGAGAACTAATGTGTCCGTAGGTTCTGTATCTATGTATGTACGTAAGTACGTAACGCAATTATTCTTGATAGAGATAATAGATTTGCATCAAACTTTCAATATAGGTTTATTCTTATAAGGAACTTTTTTGATTACTTTTGGAGGTTATTGGAGAAGAATAAATGGAGAGGGGGACGAGAGGCTGATTCGTCCCTTCCCTTAATTCAAATAATTGGCTTTCCATGCATTATTAGCATATTTTAGATATAGGAGCATTCTCTTGAGGGGCCTCCATGATTAGTTGTGAGTGTTCATTGTTTAAGTATAAAGGGAGGGGAAATAGGAGTAAAGCCCCGTAATTTATGTAAATGCCTTTTTTCACGCAGAATTTTCTGATTTGCTTCAATTTTAGAAATAAATTCAAACTTGTAAAGCGCTTCCCTAATTAGTTTTGGGGGTTAATTGAATAAAAACAACGAGAATTACGGGGGGATCCCACCTAATTTTGGCAAATGTGTTTTTCATGCAGAATTAACCGATTTGCTACAAATCTTGGATTTGTTCATTCTAATGAAGCGCTTCACTGATTAATTTTCATGGTTCTTCGGTTAAATATAAAGGGGAAACTTACAATTCATTTATTTCCTTAAATTAGATAGATTGGGTATAATTCAGAATTATCTAATTTGCTTAAAATTTTGGATATGAATTCATTTGATCATGCGCTTCTTTAATTAGAGTTTTTCTTTTGTTTAAGTATAATGGGGCAGTGGACGTTTTATCGCCTTCCTTAAATTAGATAAATAGGTTTTTATCCAAATTTATCCGATTTGCCGTAAATTTTGAATATAGTTTTTTAAGGCGAATCCCTGAATTGTTTTGAGGGTTTAATGATTAAGTATAAAGGGATGAATAGGGGATTACCCTCCTTAAATCAGATGATTTGTTTTTTGAGCAGAATTATCTGATTTGCTTCAAATTTTGGATAATTGTTGTAACTTTATAAAGCATATCTGTCTTTAGTTTTGGAGGTTCAATGGTTAAGTATAATCGGGGGAAATAGGAAAATGTAATCCAACTTACTTTATTTTTTGAGGGTGTTATTCTTTAAAAAAATAAGGCTGTAATACACAATTAGTGTAAAAAGCCTGTGAATGCAAAGCTATCACTTTAATTGGGCAATATTATTTTTAATATTGATCGTTACTACTGCTCCATAACTAACCTTGTGCAAAGTGGTATTGTTATCAACTTTATATAATATATTTTATTGGAAGGGTTGTAGAATATTGTCAGAGGTTTGCACGAACTGGAATTTAATGGCCAGGGCCCCGCCTGATCGGGCCGCCAGGCCTCTAAATAATGTTGTGTTACCTACATTACCCTTTCTTTTAGAGTTGTGGATTTTTATTTTTTAAGTCTAAAATTTAGACTTAAACAATAAACATCTGCAACTAATCACGGAGGCGCCTTGTCACAATGATCCTATATCTAAAATTTAAAATGAAAACTGATAATTCTGCATGATAAATCCATTTCTCTAAGTTAAAGGTGGGGGATTAGCCTCCCGTTCGCCCCACTTTATTCCTATCCAATGAATTCCCAAAATTAATCAGAAAAGTACCTTATCAGAATGAACCCACATCCAAAATTTGAACCAAATCGGATATCTCTATCAAAAGTTATCGCGTTACGTACATACATATGCACATTCGTACATACATGCGTACATACATACATACAGAACCTGTGAGCCCATTATTTCTCTGGCTTTGACGCCCGTGAGCTAAAAGCACGTAAAACTACAATGGCCTAGGATAAACTAGATCAGCCTAGGACAAACAAGAATATTGGCGTTGAGGCGGTCATTGAATTCAATAAAATCAAGCCAAATTGAATTGGCCTAGGACAAACTAGTTCAGACCAGTAAACAGAAGTCTAAACTAGTTTATCCTATAAGAGTTAGGCCAAGCTAGTTTGGCCTAGGAAAATCTAGTTTGTCCTATGGGCATTAGGATAGACTAGTTTGGCCTAGGAAAAACTAGTTTATCCGATGGGCGTTAGGATAAACCGGTTTGGCCTAGGAAAAATTACTTTATCCGATGGGCGTTAGGATAGACCGGTTTCGCCTAGGCCAATCTAGTTTGGCCTAGAATCGGGTTTGGCCTGTAACATATATATAATACACCAGTATTGTGAGCTTCATGCCACATTTGGTACAAAAATGAAAATATCTCATTGTGTGCTTTGGGACACATATGGCACATACCATAAAAATCTATGTTAAAAAATATATATGAAGTAAGAATTTTTTTTATTAGTTTTCCTGCATTTGTGACTGCCTAAAGTAATCAAAATAGTTTTTTTTATACAGAAAAGAAAAATCGTGCAGTGAAGAGTTAATACGTGAACGGCTACTATGCGATCGCTCTTAATACGCGATGTAGTTTCGTCTCAAGTATAAAAACTCGTTTTAGACGTGAATACGTAGGCCACAAGATACAGTTTTTTTTCCTTTGTTACAGACTGAAACTTTTTATCTTTAAAGAAATGCCATTCTGGTTGTATATTTCTTTGAATGGAATTGCCAGGGGGAAAAAAATAATGTTTATATTGTTATGAATTAGAAAAACAGTTAAAGATTACCATTATCACAAATGTTCGATGTAATTTCCTTTTTTGGCTCTACAAACGTCACAATCAGTGAATCATTAATTTCTTCAGATTTGCAACATGTTTTCGTTGGCCAAACTAATTGCAATACAGATGCTTAATTTTAGCTCAGAAATGGAAGCAGGAAGTGGCGGCTTGTACATTTGATCTTTTACAAAACTCATACACCGAATTCAACCGATGAAAGATCTCGTGATCATGGTGGCCGTTGAATAAAATATCCACGGTCAATGCAAACTAGTACCTCAATATTGTGATAAGATGTAACTTCGTTGTGGTAGTGATAAGGCGTGCCTTCCTGTTGAAAAATGAAATCTCCTGATATTTCTTCTTTGATTATAAACATAAAGAAAATCTGTAGCATTTCCATTTAAATAATTCCCGTAATTATTTTCAAAGAAGTCAAAGAAGAAGAAAATGGCCGAAAATATTCGAGGAACTGACTGCACAGAACATATTTAGTTTGAGAATATTCCTTTCACGTTCAAGGATGACATGAGGATTTTCTGAAACAAAAAAACTAACATTTTGTCCATTACACTTATATCTATTCACTTTTACTTTTTTTTCTTATGTCTATAAACTTAGTTGAAAAGTTGCTCCGTCACCAAAAACCAATTGAGACAAGAAATCATCATCATTCTCCATGCGGCTTACCATATCCATTCAAAATTCCTGTCGTTTATTCAGATTACCAGGCTTCAGAAATTGAAGCAACTGCAATTTGTAAGGTTTTTAAATTAAGAGATATTTACGAAGGATTTCCAGCTCCAAACTAGCTCGTGGTAGTGATTTTGAGGGACTTCTCATGAATATTTCTCTTACTATGTCAACAATCTTTCCTGAAAATGCAGATCTGCCTTGATCCTTGAGCCAATGAGCCAAAGATCCTGTTTCAATAAATCGATGATACCATGCAACAATAGTAGCTCTTTTCGGTTTCTTTTCATGTATTCCGAAAAAATTTTCGTCGTACTGGCACAAAAGAAAGAGTTTCATGAACACAAAGACAGCATTTAGCTCTTTCAGCACCGTTATATGCCTCCATTTTCGTAATGCCGGACAAGAATAATTACCGCTTGCTAAGCAATAGGATCAGTTATGACACCTAATGTCATCTTTGAATAAATTTTAGCAATATCTATAATTAGTCTGACATTGGACTAGTTAATTTCATTTAATATTTCGAAAGTTTTCAACTTACGAAATTTCCAACTTAATTTGTAGACACCTTGTATTTTTGATTTGTATAAAAAAAAAAAAAAAAAAAAAAAAAAAAAAAAAACAGTCCATAAGAAATATTATATTTGTTGTTTTAATATTTATTGTAAAGTATTAATCGATAATTACATTTTATTTAAATCTATATTTATTTTCAGATTTTTAGTCGAAGCTATAAAAATAAAGAATACGCTAAACATGAATATGCAGTTAATTTTAACCGAAATATGGATAACAGACATAATTTTCGATCGTAAATTTATAAATAAAAGCTCTGAGGCTCATCTAGACATTTAGATGTGTAAATCATTTCGGTTCCTGCAACATTATGCAAATCACATTTAATACGCGACTCTTATCTAGTCCCTTGAAATTCGTCTTAACCGATTTCAACTGCATAGTTGGCTGTAAACAGGTTTAAACTTTTGTGATTTTTAAAGAAAGATTTTTCGCGCCCATTATATATATATAAAAAAAAAAAAAAAAAAAAAAAATTATCCGCGAAAGATGTGTTAATAAATATTAAGCCTGCATACATATATATTTCTTATTTAGATGCTTATTATCTAAAAACAAAAAAAACAGAGGTTGCTCCGGTAGATCTTATGTAGAAATTGAATGGTTAAACAATAGAAGCCTAATGAAAGCGAAATTTTAATTAGGAAAATCGTCTATTGAAGAGTGAAACTTAATTTTTCAAAGTAATGTGATATGACAGAAGTGATTTTTTTTCTTCTTTTTTTATGAAAAGATATAAATATTATGTTTATAAATAAATGCTACTTATCATTCTTCAAACTGCAAAGCAGTCTCTGCGGAATCCAGTGTAAATTGGTATTAATTATCATTTGCGATGGAATGCTTGGTATTTCGTGGAATGTACACATTTTCAGTTAGAAAAATGTACGAGTTTAGCTAATGCTAGAGATAATATTGCTATTAACAAATTGAAACGAAGATTATATTTAATAAAGCATTTATCTACATGTAAAATTTCATATTTTTATGAGACATGTATTATTTTATAAATAGTCACATAAGGATTTTAGGAATTAGTTTCAGAACCATTTCACAATTGAAATCCCATGTAAGACAATTTTATATCATATGGACTCAAAAGTGTTTTATTTTATACATTAAGATTTATAATATTTTACTTTTTAACATTCAGTATTTTTATAGCTAAAACTTCAAGTAATATTGATAATTTTTAATATTTCGATGTAGAACATTAAGAATTTTTTTTCTTAGAGTTTAGAATTACCTATTAAAATCTAAACATTTGCTAACATTAAAAAAATTAATAATTACAGAAAAAAAATCTAAAATTTTTCGGTTAGCCGGCTGCCAGTGTTCTTTATACACAAATATCTATAAATATGTATATATATATATGCTTATATATGTACATATATGTATTTATATACACACATGTATGTATAGATATGCATGTATATATATACACACACACACACATATATATATATATATGCATATGTAACACTGGAGACAGGCTAACCTTAAAAGTACCAAACATCTTTTATGTGATTTGGCAAATGCCGATTTTTTAACTGAATGAAAAAAAAAAAATTCGGAGCCGAACTTAGAACTACTGGCTTAAATTACTAATGTTTTGTTTATTTAGATACTTTGACCAACAACCACCTGATTCAATTCACTCAGACATGTTCTAGCACGGGATCAAACTCTGAATCGCGCTGATATATTGACCGATTGGCCTTCTACGAGCACTAGAAAAATTACTTGAAAAGCTCACGATCCATCGATTGACCTTTTTTCTAGAAACAAATGAAATTCCCCATCCGCGCCAAATTTGGGTTCATATAGGTCAAGTTATGCGAAAAAGCTCTTCATGCAATCTTAATTTCCTGCATTAATAGCATCGCCCATGGAAATTACGCTTACCTCTTCTCGCTAGATATACAGGGCGCCCTTCATAACGTGGAATGGCATGATATCATACAGAAGCTACAAGAATTAAATTACCCCCCCCCCCCCAAAAAAAAAAAGATTGTTGCTGTTACTTCTACACGTTTGTTGATAATTTTACCTTTTTTTTTTCGGGCCGCATCTGTCTGGATGGGAGCAAAAGGCAGTTTCAGCTCTTTCTGTGTTCTATCAGCTGCTGGAATCCCTACAACTTCAACTCTCACCAACCAAATCTCAAGCACTGATATTTACAAAATTACGTCTTTTGCACAGTAGGAATCCAGTTATTCGCGTCAACTGAATAAGTGTCCACCATCTTCCGCACCCTCAAACTTTTAAGTATAACAATCGACAAGCATAAAAAATGGCTAGCACATCTACATCGTTTTAAACTGAAACTCGCAGCTTTTCACCAAAAATTCACTTAAAATGATGTTAAACATGCGGGACTTTAGCAACTTAATGATTAAAATAATGTATTGTGTTATAATAGAAAATAATATTATAACGCAAGCAAAATAAGAGAATACTAACAAAACAAGCAATAGCTTTTTTTACATTTTTGCATTTGAAAAATACAAAATAAAAATATATGAAATAATTTTTCATTATTAATGGACATGGCAAAAGGTATCTTAACACAGAGCAAAATTATTTACGTTTTAATTTTTATACATTTCACACATTTCTGCTTCAATCCATTTTTCTATAACACGTAGCTCGCAATAAATCGCTACAAGAAACAAATTGCTATTTTGTTTAATTTTTCATCTGTTAGGCTCCATTGACACACATTTCTCTTTTTTTAAACATTATTTATAATATGAAAAAAATTATAATGATATGTATCCTACAGAATACATCTTGTCTGAACAGGGCATATAGTACCATAACAGCCATACCACCAATTCACAGAATACTCACGAGAAAGGTCTCCTTACGGGCATATACCATAACAGGCATACCACCAATCCACAGAATACTCACAAGGAAGGTCTCCTTACAGGCATACTCCGAAAAATCTGGAAAAAATAAGCATGTTGATGAGGATACATACGTTTATATATAAAAAAAAAAATTGGCGGAAAATCCGTACCCTGTCCGTAAAAAAAAATAATGAAAATTTCGTTATTTGGCGATTTGTCATCGATTGGCGATAAAAAGAAATTTCAGAAAACACTTTTTTTATGTCAGATACATTTTAAAGGAATAAAGTTTCATGTTAACTTGTTTAGATAAATTAAATACCTTTGGTTTTGTCAATTTTAGTTTGTTTTCATGGTTAATTTCGTTATATCGATATTTATCTATATTTATATTCAAATTTAACCATCAAAATTTGAGATTTAAAACGAAATTCAAATTTAAATTAATTAAAATTGTTTCAAGTTCAAAATCCAGTTGAACATTGTCAATTCGATGTTGTTGCTATGGAAAAATCTGGCTTTTATTTTTGAATACGCGTAAATATATGAAAATAATTTTTCTGAACAAGAATTTTTTACATATGAAAATATTTATTTCCAGAGGTAATTTAAATAACTACAGCATCAATTAATATATATATATATATATATGTATATAATATATTAAGCTCTCCCATTGTTTATGTTTAAATTCATTAAATACCATTTACACGAATTCTAAAACCCCAACAATTTTCAGTTGCATTAAAAACGTTTTCTTTTGGTGGGGAAAAATGCTGCTCGCCATATTTTTTGACACTTTTGTCTTTTCACGCTAAATATTCGAAAGTATTTTATTTTTTTACAGGTTTTCTACTGTAAACCCGCCGCTAATTTTGACTGATCTTTTATTACATACATGAGTAGTTTAATTAGTATTTTTTTTTTCAAAAAATTCTGAGTATGCCCAGTATGGAGACCTTCCTTGTCAGATATGAATACATCAAGGGACGTTCCTCCACATCAAACAGGTACCGACTGCAAGTGAATTCTTTCAAAACACAACAATGCAGCACAAAGTTCCCAGCTGACATGCCAGGATGATTACAATTTCATTCTAAAACATTTTTTACATTCTTGTTTTTTTTATGCAAACATTTTAATTTTGTGTAAGGGAGCATGTTTTCAAAAATGGTAGCTCCAATTCTATCTAATGTTCAATTTTATATGTTAATTTATAGAAGCAAGGAAATTGACACAATAAAAGTCTATTAATTTTTACAATAACTTTAATCATATTATTTTTAATGATATATCTTGCAGGAAGTTATGATTTTACTACTTGAATGTGTCAAAGATAAGAAAAATTACTCTGCAATGCCATATTTATAGATGATAAACAACTGTAAAGTAGGCCAGGAAGACGATATTTATTCTCAGTGACAACCAAGTTTTAGTGATGAAAAATTATTTGTACAATACAGAATTTATTACCTTTTTCATATATTTGTTTTATAAGGTATAAATATTAATTAGAAAAAAAAAATAAAATCTTTTTATACAGTATAGCAGAAGGTCTTTTGCTTTGCACACATCACAGTGTGACATGCTAGGCAAATGACGATGAAGCTCCAAGTCTTTTAATCGCTCTATTTGTGTTATTAGGAATGTAATGTCTCTTAAAAATACTTCCAATGATATTTTTATTAGAATGCATCAAAAGAAATTGCATTATTTAACATTTAATATGAATTTTATTGTGGGACGGAAATTTCCGTATTTTTTAACATTCATCCATATATGCGCCAATGATCTTGAACAGATTAAGATAGAGTTTTTAAGTTCCAGTTGCTGCGGAGACATTTTTTTTTCATTCAGACATAAAAATGACGATTTGTATGATAATTTTATTAATCAGTATGATTGAGTTGAAATAATAAAAAACTTTGCTTTAACCTTTCTCGAATTGCAACTTTTGGTACATAACACTTTCTTCGACTCGAGTCTTCAATTACATTAAAATATTTTTTTAATCACTTTATCAGTTGTCGATTAATAAATACCAAAATCGAATTACTAAAATCGTTCACTAAAATGAAAAACCAAATATTTCGAAATGTTGCACCATTTGCTAGAGATGACGAAAAAGAAAAAAAACATCAATTTTCAGTTTCTGAATAAATATATTACGTTTCTCGTTTTCCTTAATTTCCCAAAGAAATTTCTGCGTAATTCCGGAGTGAATTGATATTCGCTGTCTTTTGTGACAGAGTGCATAACCATACAAATCACAAATGTCAAGTTGTATGGTAATTTTATTAATCAGTATGATTGAGTTAAAATAATAACAAATAAGAAAAATCATGCATCAAGCATAGATTATGAAGTGCTTTCCAACACTTCTTGAAATATTTAGCAAAACTCCGTTATCCAGAGAAATAACGTGTTTTTGTCCTTATCCAAATATGTATTCCAATACTTTTGAAAAGTCTGTATTTGATCTGTCGGTTAATATATGAACTATATAATGGTAAAATTTAGTTTAGCAAGAAAATGCCTAACTGGTTAAAATTTTCCTTTCGGCAATTTATGCTAATAGATGGGAACATACTTAAATACTTTTATTTAGCCCTGTAAAAATACATAGTACCTTTAATACACGAACGTATTTTGCTAAAGTTTAGCTTAAAAACAAATTCTCTTTAAATTACTTAAAACTTCAACTTTGCAACTTTGTTGGAAAGTGCTAAAGAACTTTGCTTTTATCTGTCTAGAATTGCAACTTTTGGTACATAACACATTACTCGACTCGCTTCTTCAATTACTTTAAAACATTTTTTTTAATCACTTAACCAGTTTCGGATAACAAAATCGAATCACTAAAATCGTTCAATGAAATGGAAAATCAAATATTTCGCAGTACTGCATCATTTGTTAGAGATGGCGAAAAAAAAACGGAAAAAAAATCAATTTTCAGTTTCTGAATAAATATATTACATTTCTCAATTTCCCAAAGCAATTTCTGCGTAATTCCGGAGTAAATTGATATTCGTTGTCTTTTGTGATAGAGTGGCTGGAAGTACGAGGAATGCAGATATTTTTTGAGAGAAAAAAACAAGAAAGCTCTCTAATGCAGGAGAAGATTTTGTTAACAGCGAATTGAAATAGTACTTATCAAAGGATAGCGTTTATAAAAAAAAGTTATACTAGATTTCATTATTAATATTTTTATGAAGTATGTAATATTTTGTAATATTTCGTAATAAAAATCTACTCAGTTTTTTACAAGGATTTTATCTCATTATTTTCAATGAAACATTTCAAAAGATCTTGCTGCTAGCTATGATTCTACTACTTGAACTATGTGAAAGATAAGAAAAATTACTCTGCAATGCCATATTTATAGATGATAAACAACTAAAATGCAGACCAGGAATTAATTTTCAGTGACAATCAAATTTAAATTGGAAAAATTATTTGTAAAATACAGAATTTATTACTTTCTTCATATATTTGTTTTATAAGGTATAAATATTAATAAAAAATTAAAAGAACTAAAAATATATATTTATACAGTATAGCAGAAGGCCCTTTACTTTGCACACATCACAGTTTGGCATGCCAGGAAAATTAAGATAAATTTCTAAGTCTTTTAATTGTTTTATTTGTGTTATTAAAAATGTAATGTCTCTTGAAAATACTTCCAAAGATATTTTGTATTACAATGTATCCAAAAGAAATTGCATTATATAACATTTAACAGGAATTTTATAGTGCGGACTGAAATTTTCGTATTTTTTGACATTCACTCATATTTGCACCAATGGCCCCGAACAGGTTAAGATAGATTTTCTGAGTTCGAGTTGCTGCGGCGACATTTTTTCATACAAAAGTGTCTACTCTTATGGTAATTTTACCAATCACCATGATTGAGTTAGAATAATTAAAAAACTTTGCTTTAAACTTTCTCGAATTGCAGCTTTTGGTACATAAAACTTTCTTCCAATCGCGTCATTAATTATTTTAAAACTTTTTTTTATCACTTTATCAAACTGTTTTAATCATTTAACCAGTTGCGGATTAATGTTGGAACGCCCGGAAAGAGTCGAATCAAATCCGACCATGTGAGTAAATTTCAATTCGAGCCATAAACTACTTCTATAAATAAGTTAAATTTAAACCATGCAGAATTACGTGAAATAAATCAAATAATTTTGAATAAAAGTTCTGGTGCGAAATATTATTATTAAACTTGTGTAAATTTTCTCGCCGTTCTAGTGTTTAATAAACATTAAAATCGAAGTACTAAATTCATTCTCTGAAATAAAAAATCAAATATTTCGCAATATTGCACTATTTGTCAGAGATCGGGAAAAAAGAAGAAAAAAAAATCAATTTTCAGTTTCTGAATAAATATATTACATTTCTCGTTTTACTCAATTTCTCAAAGCAATTTCTGCGTAGTTCCAAAGTAAATTGATATTCACTGTTTTTAATGATAAAGTAGCTGGATGTATGAAAATGCAGACATTTTTTAAGAGAAAAATAAAAGAAAGATATTACAAAATTACTTCTAGATAAATAAAGGATGATTACATTAAAATAGAAAAAGCTAGTTAAGTTGGAAGTAAGTAAAAACATTAGAAGTCACTTGATAATTATCTGATAAAATTATGATTTTTCATTCTTACACATTTTTGTATTACTTTACAAATTTAATTTAAGAGCTACAAGCACAAAAAGAAGAAAGAGAAAAAAGACAAGGAAAAGAAGAATATTATTTCTTTCTCAAAGAATTTTATTTTCATACAGGGTAAATGTCTGTACACTTATTACAATTATTACAGGGTTTTTACAGGGTATGGGTCTGTACACTCGTTTTTCTCTTCTACTTAAGATATAAATATGATTTAAGCGTCATTTTAAGGATAAAAAAACAGAAAAAAATTAATGCAATACATGTTTTAAGAAAATTTGAAGATTTTTGTGCTCTGGACCCCCTTTAAATAATAATACAAAAAAAACCCCTTTGATTTTAACTTTCTAGAATTGCAGCTTTTGGTAGGTTACACTTTCTTAAACTCGTCTCTTCATTTATTTAAATGTATATTTTTTATCACTCAATTAGTTGCTGATTAATAAGTACGAAAGTTGAATTACTAAAATCGTTCACTGAAATGAAAAACCAAATATTTCGGAATACTGCATTATTTGTCAGATATGACGAAAAAAGAAAGGAAAAAAAAATCAATTTTCAGTTTCTGAATAAATATATTACGTTTCTCGTTTTCCCCAATTTCCCAAAGCAATTTCTGCGTAATTCCAGAGTAAATTGATATTAGCTGTCTTTTGTGACTTTTGTGTCTTTGCGTTGAAGTACGAGGAATGCAGATAATTTTTGAGAGAAAAATAAAAAAAAAAGCTCTCTAATTCAGGAGAAGATTTTGTTAACAGCAAATTGAAATGGCACTTATCAAAGGATTGCGTTTATAAAAACAGTTATACTAGATTTCAGTTTTATTATTTTTATGAGGTATGTAATATATTGTAGACAAAATGGAGAAATTAAATAAATTTAATTGTATGGTATTAGTTACGTAATTACTTCTAGATAAATAAATGATGATTAAATTAAAATAGAGACAAAGTTATTTAAGTTGGAAGTAAGTAAAAATATTAGAAATCACTTAATAATTACCTGATAAAATTATGATTTTTCATTCTTATACATTTTGTTTTACTTTACAAATTTAATTTGAGAACTACAAGCACAAAAAGAAGAAAGAAAAAAAAGACAAAGAAAAGAAGAATATTATTTCTTTTTCAAGGAATTTTATTTTCTTACTGGGTAAGTGTCTGTACACTTATTACACTTATTACAGACTTTAACAGGATATGGTTCTGTATACTCGTTTTCCTCTTCTAATTAAGATTTGAAGAAGAAAACGAGTTTATTTTTTTTTTCAAGTTACGAAGAATTTGTTTCTTCTAATTAAGAAGAAACAGGATTTAAACGTCATTTTAAGGATAAGAAAACAGAAAATAATTAATGCAATACATGCTTTAAGAAAATTTAAAGATTTTTGTGCCCTGGACCCCCATTAAATAATAATTAAAAAAAAAAAAACCCTTTGATTTTAACTTCCTAGAATTGCAGCTTTTGGTACGTTACACTTTCTTAAACTCGTCTCTTCATTTATTTAAATGTATATTTTTTATCACTCAATTAGTTGCTGATTAATAAGTACGAAAGTTGAATTACTAAAATCGTTCACTGAAATGAAAAAACAAATATTTCAGAATATTGCATTATTTGTCAGATATGACGAAAAAAGAAAGGAAAAAAAATCAATTTTCAGTTTCTGAATAAATATATTACGTTTCTCGTTTTCCTCAATTTCCCAAAGCAATTTCTGCGTAATTCCAGAGTAAATTGATATTCGCTGTCTTTTGTGATAGAGTGCCGGGAAGTACGAGGAAAGCAGATATTTTTTGAGAGAAAAATACAAGAAAGCTTCTTAATGCAGGGGAAGATTTTGTTAACAGCAAATTGAAATAGCACTTATAAAAGGATTGCGTTTATAAAAGTAGTTATACTAGATTTCAGTATTAATATTTTTATGAGGTATGTAATATATTGTAGACAAAATGGAGAAATTAAATGAATGCAATTTCATGGTATCAATTACAAAGTTAGTTCTAGATAAATAAATGTTTTATAAACTAAAAAGTTATTTAAGTTGGAATTAAGCGAAAATATTAGAATAGAATCTGAATAAATATATTACGTTTCTCATTTTCCTCAATTTCCAAAAGCTATTTCTGCGTAATTTCAGAGCAAATTGATAATCACTGTCTTTTGTGACAGAGTGTGTGGAAGTACGAGGAATGCAGATATTTTTTGAAAGAATAAATATAGTTTAAAAAAACTAAAAAACACGCTTTTTAAATATATCAAACAAAAAAGTGAAAAATAATTCGTACTATAAGCTGAAAACGAAAATCGATGAAAAATACGATATTACTATAAAATCATTGTTATTATAGAAATCAATTAATAAGCAATAAATAAAATTATCGTGAAAAAAAGCGTGGGGTGCTCCATCTACCATGCTCCATCTACCATGCTCCATCTACCATGCTCCATATACCATGCTCCATCTATCAGTTCTTAAGAAGCACCCCACGCTTTTTTTCCACGATAATTTTATTTATTGCTTATTAATTGATTTCTATAATAACAATGATTTTATAGTAATATGGTATTTTTCATCCATTTTAGTTTTCAGCTTATATTACGAATTATTTTTCACTTTTTAGTTTGATATTCTTAAAAAGCGTGTTTTTTAGTTTTTTAAACTATATTGTTTTTTCACTTTTTAGTTTGATTACTTTAAAAGCGTGGTTTTTAGTTTTTTTTTAAAAACTATATTTATATTTAATACAAAAACCAAATTAATCGGTTGGATAGTTTCAGAGTAATTGGTGAAAATACATAGAAAAAAAATACATACGCGTCGAATTGATAACTTCCTCTTCCTTTTCTGAAGCCGGTTAAAAATAAAAATTGTAATACGGAATTTTTTTTTAAATTTTACATAGATGTAAATAATGTCAGGAGTGGGGTTCGAACCCACAATCTCTTTTGAAAAACAGAGCTTCAATCCGGCGTCTTAGACCGCTCGGCCATGCTGTCTACACTCCATTCGCTGAACGTATTCAACACTTTTAATTAGCGAAAAATCACTAATTTTATTAGTTTTTGCCTAATTACTAAAAAAGTACTGAACCAATTTCGACGAAACTGAAGTGGTATTCGAGAGCATCGTCTTTCATTTAACACCAAAACCAAGTTAATCGGTTGCATGGTTTCGGAGTAATCGGTAAACATACATAAAATAAGGAGAGTTACAAACTCACAAATTCACAAACATACAGGTGAAGTTAATAAAAAAGCGTGCTAAAAATACAAGAAAACTCCCTAATGCAGGAGAAGATTTTGTTAACAGCAAATTAAAATAGCACTTATCAAAGGATTGCGTTTATAAAAAGAATTATACTAGATTTCAAGATTAATAGTTTTATGAGGTATGTAATATATTGTAGACAAAATGGAGAAATTAAATGAATGCAATTGCATGGTATCAATTACAAAATTAGTTCCAAATAAATAAATATTTATTAAATTAAAAAGTTATTTAAGTTGGAAGTAAGCGAAAATATTAGAATCGAATATGAATAAATACATTATGTTTCTCGTTTTCCCAAATTTCCCAAAGCAATTTCTGCGTAATTCAAGGGTAAATTGATTATTCTTTGTCTTTTGTGATAGAGTAATTCGAAGAACGAGAGATGCAGATATTTTTTTCGTGAAAAATGTAAGAAAGCTTCCTAATGCAGGAGAAGATTTTGTTAACAGAGAGTTGAATTAACACTTATAAAAGGATTGCGTTTATAAAAAGTGTTATACTAGATTTCAGTATTAATATTTTTATGTGGTATGTAGCTTTTTGTAAACAAAATAAAAAATTAAATTAATCTAATTGTACGGTATCAAAAACATAAATAGTTCTAGATAAAAAAAATGTCATTCAACTAAAAATGAAAAAGTTATTTAAATTCGAAACAAGCAAAAACATTAGAAGTCACTTGATAATTATATGATAAAATTATGATTTTCCATTCTTACACATTTTTATTTTACCTTAGAAATCTCATTTGAGAACTACAAGAACAAAAAGAAGAAAGAAAAAGAAAGGCAAAGAAAACAAGAATATGATTTCTTTTTCAAGGAATTCTACTTTCTTACAGGGTAAGGTCTCACATATAACGTTATTACATTAGAATGGAGGAGGAAGAGATTTGACACTTGATATTGTAAGATATCGCTAGGGCAGAAGTGTTTAACTATAACTCGCTGGAAACAAATAAAATTTTATATTTGTCATTTAAACAGTTTACATTTTTCTAATCATCAATTGTCCTCAAATCAAGAAGTCGACAATTTCTTTACAAAAAAGTGTTCCCGGCGAGCGACAGTTGAATCCTCACTTCTAGACACAGGAAAGGGTTGTCTTTTCATATAATAATCATTTTTGATCTAACCAAAAAAATTTTTTTTCTTTACATCAATATAATCAGTTATTATCTTTTTTTATAGTCTAACCAGACTTTTTTTTTTTATAAAAATACAAAGTTATTAGTTATTAATAATACTATTAAATAATTACCGCAATAGTTATCATTTAATCAGTTTACATTTATCTAACCATCGAATGTTCGCAATTCAAGAAGTCGACAATTTCTTAAAAAAGTACTGATGTCCGGCGGGCGACAGTCTGATTCCCCAGTTCTGGACACAGAGAAGGGTTGTCTTTTCATATAATAATCATTTTTGATCTAATTAAGACTTCTATTTTTTCTTTACATCATATTGATGTCAGTTATTATTTTTTATAGTCTAACCAGACTATTTTTATAAAAATACAAAGTTATTAGTAATTAATAATACCATTAAATAATTACCGCAATAGCTATCATTTAAACAGTTTACATTTATGTAACCATCGGATGTCCGCAATTCAAGAAGTCGACAATTTCTTTAAAAAGTTCTGGTGTCCAGCGGGCGACAGTTTGATTCTCCAGTTCTAGACACAGAGAAATATTTTCATATAATAATCATTTTTTGATGTAACAAAAATTTCTTTTTTTTCTTTACAACAATATAGTCCGTTATTATCTTTTTTATAGTCTAACCAGACTATTTTTATAAAAATACAAAGTTATTAGTTATTAATAAAACCATTAAATAATTACCGCAATAGTTATCATTTAACCCCTTGAAGGGCGGTGTTGGCGCTGTGACAACACCTAATTTTAATCCCAAATTGCCACACTGGCACCAGAAATTTCCTATGAAAATTTCACTTTTATTAAATACTTAAATATACACGTTTAATACTTTAGAAATAAAATTTCATGTAAATACTGGTGTCATTCAATTATTTCAGCATTTTAGGAATGCAAGTATCTTGCCCCGGAAAGGGTTAAACAGTTTACATTTATCTAACCATCGAATGTCCGCAATTCAAGGTCAACAATTTCTTTAAAAAGTACTGGTGTCCGGCGGGCGACAGTTTGATTCCACAGTTCTAGACACAGAGAAGGGTTGTATTTTCATATAATAATCTTTTTTGATCCAATTAAAATTTCTTTTTTTTCTTTCCATCACTATAGCCAGTTATTATCTTTTTTATAGTCTAACCAGACTATTTTTATAAAAATACAAAGTTATTAATTATTAATAAAACCATTAAATAATTACCGCAATAGTTATCATTTAACCCCTTGAAGGGCGGTGTTGGCGCTGTGACAACACCTAATTTTAATCCCAAATTGCCACACTGGCACCAGAAATTTTCTATGAAAATTTCACTTTTATTAAATACTTAAATATACACGTTTAATACTTTAGAAATAAAATTTCATGTAAATACTGGTGTCATTCAATTATTTCAGCATTTTAGGAACGCAAGTATCTTGCCCCAGAAAGGGTTAAACAGTTTACATTTATCTAACCATCGAATGTCCGCAATTCAAGAAGTCAACAATTTCTTTAAAAAGTACTGGTGTCCGGCGGGCGACAGTTTGATTCCACAGTTCTAGACACAGAGAAGGGTTGTATTTTCATATAATAATCGTTTTTGATCTAATTAAAATTTATTTTTTTTCTTTCCATCACTATAGCCAGTTATTATCTTTTTTATAGTCTAACCAGACTATTTTTATAAAAATACAAAGTTATTAGTTATTAATAAAACCATTAAATAATTAACGCAATAGTTATCATTTAAACAGTTTACATTTATCTAACCTTTGAATATTTGCAATTCAAGAAGTCAACAATTTCTTTAAAAAGTACTGGTGACCAGCGGGCGACAGTTTGATTCACCAGTTCTAGATACAGGGAAGGGTTGTCTTTTCATATAATAATCATTTTTGATCTAACAAAAATTTCTTTTTTTTCTTTACATCAATATAGTCAGTTAATTTCTTTTTTTTACAGTCTAACCAGACCTTTTTTTATGAAAAGACAACGTTAACTAGTTATTAGTAAAACCATTAAGTAATTACAAGATAATTTCGTTCAAAAATATGGAAATAATCAACTTTCGCCTTTCCTATTCTGCTGCATATGCTTACATAATTCTTCGTTATAGATCGTATTTACAGGTTCGAGATGACAATCGTATTACTAGTAAAAAATGAGATCTGTTTTATTTATAAGATTTTCTGCTTATCTTTGCGTATTGAGCAAATGAACTTTACAATGCATAATGAATGCATTTTATAACAAAAGGCTATTGCAAAATAATTTTAAGTCCTAGTAATCATTTCTTTAAAAAATTATTTAATATGTTATTTTATTTATAATAGAGATCTTTTACTAACTTCTCTTGATTTAAATAAGTAAGTATGTGGATAATAAATGTTTAATTATATCTGTATATCATTACAACTCTATGAAAATAAAAGAAAAAAAATGCAAAAAGAAAAATAATTTCTTGATGCTATTAAAGTTATCTTCAAGGCGGCTTTAAGGCGGAGGAATTTGAGGAATGATAACGTATGGTATCGTAAGGAGTGATTGCGTCCAAAAATTTTAACAAGTTGATAAAGTTATATATGTATAACCTCTAACACCACTCTGACTGATTTGAAATTTAAAATTCCACTTCGCCGTTTAACCCTTTATCTACTGCATTGTGAATTCATGAAAATTTCACATTCTAAAGCATTTTACGTAAATTGTTTAAACTAAATTAAAGGTTTACATAATCATTTAATAAATTTTTGAAGGATTTTAGAAGGATTAATTAAATTTGAATTTACAGGAATTTTTTGCAAAATTTATAACCCCATTCAAATCTTTTATATTAAATTATTCTCTTCGTATTTTGTAGAATGATACAATGCACAAATATGATATTCTTACAATATAAATATAGAAATATATGTCCGAATTGAAAAATTCCCTATCCACTCTCTCAGCGCCAAGAAAGCTGAAAAGATAAAAAGGCAAAAAGAAATCATCTTTTTAAAAATATTTTTGTTTTCTATAACCCGTAGTGTTTTTGGAACAAAATAAAGTAATGTATTTGTAACTCATTCTACACAGTATTACAGCTAATGACGTATCAAAAGAATTTTATAATAAGAAATTTTTATGATACATATAATTACCGTCGGTAGATAAAGGGTTAAGGAAACAGTTTACCTCAAATCTGGACAAAATATTGATTTAAAAAATCATTGAATGGCAGCTTGTTTGGTTGTGAATGTTTTGACATTGAATCGAATATTTTGAAACGTTAAAAGTGCAACTTAGTAGCGCGCTTTTTTGGGAGATATACATTAAAAATTAGTTAACACTGGCTATATCAAAATCTAACTGAATCTAAAGTTTTGTGAAATTCCATTGATTAGTTCTTGAGTTAGAATGCCCACAAAAGTTTTGTGGGCATTACATGTAGATTCACAGACTCAGAGACAGAGTGACAGAAAAACGTTTTCTAAAAATAATGAAAACGTGTTCTGGGCCATTTAAAACGTATAAATCCATGAAAACTCAAATGTCGAAATTTTTAAGGAATCTAATACTTTCTTTTTGTAAAGATAGAAGAAAGCGATAAAAATGACCGTTCTAGAATACATAAAACCTCTTTAACAAGAAATTTTATAATAACAAGTCCCGCTCGTCACATGAATTTAGCATTTTTTTATTAGCCTCCGATGCTATTTCTTTCAGACAAGCTAAAAATGTCGTGTCATCAGCCCTGAATTTTCTACTCAATCGATTTTGATAATTATTTTTTAAAATGAAAGCTATTTATTTGTAGTTGTGCCCATTTTAGTTATTTTTTAATTTATTTCCATTTTTATATTTTATTTTTAATTTTAAAAACTTTTTCATGACATTTCTTCAAAATGGTGGCAACACAGTTTACCTTTTCTCTCGATAATAATTTTTTTTTTTCCAAAATGATTGCGTATAATTATGCAATAATTGAGGTAAATATATATATATTTACTGAGAAATAATATTAATAATGTAAATAAAATAACAGAAAATAATTTATGATAAAAATTAATGTCTAAATCAAAATAAGAAAAATTTCAAATGAGAAAGATTACGATATTATTACGGATGTCTTTTTCATATTACTAATAACAATAACTTTTAAAAAACACTTGAAGAGAAAATGACGTCACTATTTAAAACATCGCATTTTTACTCATAACGATATTAGGTACTACTCTGTTATCCCGTCGACCAATTTCGCCAAATTATACATATTGACATAATTTTTATTTTAAATAACGAAAAAACAAATAATTAGTAGAATATTATTAAAAATATTAATGAAAAGTCGAAATAAAAATCATTTAATGACATTTTAAACACATGAATCGTATTTAATGTCATTGAATGTGACATTCACGATCATCCATTATTGGCATTTAATCTTATAGTTTGGCGATAATTTTTTGGTCGACGGGATAACCTAGTAGTACCCGATATTACATTTCAATATTTCTTTTCATTATGGACACTGAGATTGAGATTTTACTTTCAGATGACTTCAGTTAGTGAAAATAATGTCACAGTAAAAATGAAATTAGTTTTTTTTTTTAAATAAAACTATTTTTCTGTCAGTGCAAATAAAATAAAATTTCTGGATTTTGCCGGCACTCAGATTACAATTTTAACTGAAGATGTGGGAATATTTCCATGCAAAATTGTAACTGGCAAACTTGACATTTACTTTGTAAATATATTTATTATATATTGATTCAATAATGTAATTACTTTGCTTTTTTTAAAACCAAATCGATCGGGTCTTTTAAACATTTCATTCGTCGAATTCGACGGAATTCCACTCGTTTTATTGTTAAATTGCATTTCCTTTTACCCAGAGTCTATAAAAAACCTTTTAAACTAAAGAAAAAATCCGTTTTTGATAAATCTAGTATATGAAGAAGTAGCACGTCAAATTGTATCTCTTTATTATTCCGCAATTCCAATGTCTCAGAGAGAAATTGCTATTCAATTGGGTATTTCTCGCCGTTCTGTTTGCTATTATATTGATAAATATAAAAAAAAGTTAGCTCATTGCAATCTAAATGGGGTCGCCCTTTTAAAAAACCTGTATCGATTTTTTTTCCTAATCGGAGGCGAAACTGTATTCTGCAATGGCAGAATCTACATCCATCTTTTTTTATTTTATTTTCAAGATAGTGGAGTCATTTGTTGTAAATTTAAAAATTGACGATGTAGGTACCGTAATTTCCAGCGTATAAATTAATTAATTCTTTTGGACCCAGAAATTTTATTTAGTGATTAAAGAATTATATATTTACAGCAATATAGCAAGTCACATTCCTTTTTAAAAAGTTTCTGGGTCGAAAAATGATTGATCTGTTGATTATACGCCGGAAATTACGGTACCAAGTGGCGAATTTTATCCTCAAATTTGTTAATTTGCATTAGGTTTGTATTTAGTTATTTTTAACAGAATTCAAACAAAACTGGAATCTTCTGACAAGCGGCTTCTAATTGATTTTTTGATATTATTTCTTTTATGTTTAAACATATTGACTTAAAAATTCACACAGCACTCAGTGATTTGAGGTGGACGAAACTTAAGGACAAAACATTTTTAATGAACTGACGGCACTACAGACGACATATATACATTTAACACATAGAACAATTAATCTGGAACACAAGTACATTTATGTTCCTTACAATAATTCCATGGAATGGACAAGAGGCGCCATCTACAGTTTTACCTGAAAAGTAAAAGTGTTAAATACCACAGCTCTTCCCCACTTAATAACGAAGTCGTTCAGGAGCTCTTCTATGTCTTCTGGATCGTCTAAGTACCTGTGGAGAAGAAGAAGAATTAGTTTTGACATGTTCAGGAGCATCAACTGTAGCACTAGTAAGAACCGACGGTTTTGGGAGAACGTTATCAGAGTTAGTTGAATTAGAACTCGAAGAATCATGATCATGGAAGTCAGTTGGCGTAGGACCTGAAGCAATTGGAACATGAGAGTCAACTGGTTGCGGATCTGTGGAACTTGACTGTTAGGGTGGAAAATCATTTTGCTTCACACTTGCATTTTCACTTCTCAAATTTTCTGTAACATTTTCTTCCGAATTTGGATCATCAGTTAAAGAAATATCTTCCCCTACATTAGTTATTTGATCAATATGCCTTTTCGAAATATTCGAACCAACTTGAACTCTGTAATGTAATTTCCCTTCTCTTGCTACGATTCGACCAATTTTCCATTTGGCTTCTGGAGTATAATTTCTTACAGCTACTTTCTGGTTGATTTCAAATTCTTTTACTTTAACTTTAGCTTTCCTTGCAGTTTGTTTTTCATGCACGAAATTTGCCACATTCAGCACTATCAAATCTATGTTTGTTCTTATATGACGTCTTAGAAATAAAGATGCAGGACTTTCCCCCATTGTAACATGTGGCATCTTCCTGTACTGCAAAAGAAAGTTATTCAACTTCATTTGTAAAGTACCGGGTTCAGACGCTAAGGCTTTTGATCCACGTTTGACCGTTTGCACATACCTCTCAGCCTGTCCATTTGTAGATGGATGGTACGGTGCACTAAACTTATGTTTTACACCATGACTTTTCAAGAATATTTCAAATTCTTCAGATGTAAACTGCTTAGCATTATCTGATACCAAAGAAATAGGAAAATCGTATCGTGCAAAGAGAGAAGAAAGACAAATAATTGTATTTTCTGAAGTTGTACTAGGAACTATAAATACTTCTGGCCATTTACTATAAGCATCAACCACTAACAAAAGCATTTTCCCGTTAACAGGACCAAAATAATCAATATAAATTCTCTGCCATGGAGCTGTAGGCCATTCCCAATGATGTGTATCAACTTTGGGAGGATTATTTTTCAAATTTACACAAATAGAGCAATTTCTTGCAATATCTTCAATATCATGGTCTATTCCTGGCCACCATACAAAACTTCGGGCTAAAGATTTCATTTTCACTATACCAAAATGTAATTCCTTTAATATCTGTTGTCGATGAATTTCTGGGATAACTACCTTACAACCTTTTAAAATACAACCATGCTGAAGAGTAAATTCTTCCTGTTTTCCGTCAAAAAGTAAATTTTTTGGAATTTCTGAACCAGAAATGAGATGATGAAAAATTTGAGGCAAAAGAGGATCAGATTTTGTAGCTGAAGCTATAGATTTAGCATTTAAAGGTAAAACAGAAAGCTGATTTATTTGAATGATTTCAGATTCATCAAGTCAATCATTTGAAGTATATTCGTGGGGCAAATCTTCACTACGTAATGGAAGGCGTGAAAGTGCATCGACATTTCCGTGTTCAGTAGTTTTCTTATAACGAATGTCATACTGAAACGTTTGTAAATATATGGCATATCTTTGCATTCTAGCAGCTGATAAAACAGGAATACTTTTAGAAGATGAAAAAATTGAAACTAATGGTTTACTATCAGTAAACAAAGTGAATCTGTTACCGTACAAATATTGAAAAAATTTCTTAACACCAAATATTATTGCTAATGCCCCCTTATCTACTTGACTATACCGTTTTTCGGCATTATTCAAGGTTCTGGATACAAATCCAATAGGCTTTTCAGTATTGTCTGGCATCACATGCGAAAGAACTGCAGAGATACCATACGGAGAAGCATCCATAGCTAAGATTAAAGGTAATTTCAGATTAAAATGAGTAAGCACTCTGTCAGAAGTAATTTCTCTTTTTATTTTTTTAAACGCTTGATCACATTTATAAGACCAATTAAACGTCACATTCTTTTTAAGCAAATTATTCAAAGGATGTGCAGTGCAATTGTCGATAAATTTGGCACAAATTTAGCATAATAAGTTACAAGACCAAGAAATGCTTTTACCTGGGAAACATTTTCTGTCCTAGGGGCATTTACAATTGCTTCTATTTTATCTGGTGTTTTATGAATACCATGTTTATCCACTTTACACCCACATTAAGTGATTTCATCTGCCATGAAGAATGATTTTTCCTTATTTATCCGAATATTATATTTTCTCAATCTTTCTAATACTTGCTTTAACCTTTGTAAATGAATTTCATTTGTTTCCCCAGTTATTCCTATATCATCAATAAAAATTGTAATTCCCTCAATTCCACTTAAAATTTGCTCGATTTTTCTTTACCATATAGCAGGAGAACTACTAAGACCCATTGGTAATTTAAGAAACTGAAATAATCCTTTAGGAGTATTAATGGTTAATAATTCTTGGGATTCCTCATCAACAGGTAATTGAAGGTACGCTTGATTCAAATCAATTTTTGTAAAATGAACACCACCACTTAAAGTAGCTAACATATCTTTTATTTTAGGCAAGGGATATTTTTCTACTTTCAGATATTTATTTAATGTAACTTTAAAGTCTCCGCATAAACGTATTTTTCCATTAGATTTTACCACTGGAACAATAGGGGTTGCTATTTGTAACTGGTTTAATTATACCAGCGTCTTGTAATCTTTGTAATCCCTCATTGACTGCAGCACGTAGTGCATAAGTAACAGTCCTAGCTTTATAAAATATGGGTGTAGCATCCTTTTCAAGATAAAGCTCTGCCTTTAACCCTTTAATTTCCCCTACTTTATCAGAAAATAAAACAGAAAAATCATTTAACAATTCTTGTAATTTATGAGAATAATTTACAGTCTTATTAACATAGACAGATCTTAAATTATGTGGAAAAATATCGAATGCAGAGGCCCAATCTCGGCCAAATAATAATGGAAAATTATCTTCCTTTATTAAATACAATTTTAACTTTTCTGTTTTATTTTCATAAGTAACATTTACTTCAACATAACCTACAGGTTTAAAAATTTCATCAGTTGCAGTTTTTAACTGAACATCTGGGGGGAAAATTTTATAATCAGGAAAAATTCTGCGAAATCTTTTAAAAGGAACAGCAGAAATTCCCGAACCTGTGTCCAATTCCATATCAGCTCTTGCTTTATTTTCAATTAACACAGATAATTTAATAGGATTTGCCGCTGTATTTTTTATAGTTAATACATTTACTGTATCTACCGAATTTACGTGTTTTTGGAAAGTTTTACTTCTACATACTTTTCCAATATGGCCTTTTTTCTTACATATTTTACAAATAGCATTAATAAATCTACATGAATTGGCTAGATGAGAAGTATTTCCACATCTATAACATTTTAATTTATTTTTATTTGCCTCAGAATTTGTATTATTTACATTATTGTTGACATTTGACTTCTGACAATCGTTCGACAATTTCTTTGGGTGTAGATTCTTTGAACTTGAAATTTTATTAATACTGAAATTTTTATTTTTAATTTCAGAAATTTCAATATCTACATTGTGTAAGGATAAAGCTTTTTCAACAGCCTTCTCAAAAGTTAACTCATCTACTTGCGTAATCAATTTATTTTGAATGCCTTCGCTTTTCAAACCGCGTAAAAATTTTTCAAGTAAATTTTCATTTAATGTATCACCCGTAAAACAACAAAAAGTTGCATTTTTTTAAAAATCTAGCAGCAAAATCTTGAACTGATTCCGACTCATTTCGGTAACACTTACGGAATTTTATTCTTTCGATAAATTTGTTGGGGGCGGGGCTTAAATGCTTTATCAGAATGTCAACAATCTCAGAATATTTTAATGATTCGCATTCTTTTGGGAAACATTAATTACTCAGCAAATTATAAAGCTTAGGGCCCATGCAGGATAAAAGGGCCGCAACTTTTTTTTCCTCTTTTAATTCATTCAGAATAAAATTCTGCTCCAGGCGTTTAGTATATGCTTGAAATGATTCCACTTTATCATCGTACTCTTTAAATGCAAACATCGTATTTTCAAGCAATAAGACAGAAAAAAAGTAAGTTAAAATTCAATGCACTTACCGTCCCCTTGTTCTGAGCTGCTGATATCTCTGGAAAGCTGCTGTTACCTTGTAGAATTGTCGAACTCAAAATCGAAAGAAGGAGCCATTTCCATTCGGCCCGCTGTTATTCTTTTAATATTTTTCCGGTACATCGTTTTGTACACAATCGTCGCCAATTATTTTTGGTTTAAACATATTGACTTAAAAATTCATACAGCACTCAGTGATTTGAGGTGGACGAAACTTAAGGACAAAACATTTTTAATGAACTGACGGCACTACAGACGACATATACAGGGTGATTCAGCTCGTCGGTGACAAACTTTAAGGATCGATAGAGCACACCTAGACGAACATTTTTGAATAGGGAATGTAGGGTCCCTGACGCGATGGTAAGGCGCTAGGCGCTTTCGAAAATTTGGGTGCCGAAATTCGAAACGTCATAAAAACTAGGGAAATGGTTAGATTTTCTTGCTTGTTGCGTCGAAATGATTCTGTTTGTTTAGACTTTCTTCAGTACCAATTTGATAAGCGTATCTCTTAAAACATGGATAGGGGGCGCTGCAGACTTTGGAGAGCTAGACAACAACTTTAAGCCCGTTATTTTGATAATTTAACACATGCTCGCCAAAGTTTATACTCTAACTTAAAGTTTGAACCCAAAAGTAGAGCCCTGCAAAAAGCGTAAGAGCCGGAATAAAATGTCAAAGTACAGGGTGGTCGAAACTCGAAGGCTCCTAAGAGATAAACAAACAGATTTCTTGACTTATGGCATGCATTTTCATGATTCTGTTTGCTGGGGCTCTCTGAAACTCAGTTGAACGGTACAAAAAGAAACATCGATAGGGGGCGCTTTGGGCAAAAAACATAATTCGTTGACATTTCGGACGCTAACTGGAAACGGGGCGCTACGATCAGTTAGAAACAAAACAAGAGAGTAATTTACTTATCATAAGAAGCTATTAAAACTGCAGTTTTTTTTTTTTTTTAACAAACATAGCTGGTTTCAATCATGCACAATGCGCGCAATAAAATTTACATAAGGTGCTTTTTGCTGATTTATGCAAAAGATATCGTACCATATCGATATGCAAAAGATACGTAATGCGTAGACGACAACGCGAGATGACGTAGTTGTATGCGCAGACACGTCTTTTGAACGTGCGGTACCTACTTAAGCTTCGGGTTACTTGTCTGCAGATCGGTAGTAGGATGGAACGGTACACAAACTCTGAATTGGCTGACATGCATTTGGCGTATGGCGCTGCTGGTTGTAATGGACGAGCCGCTCAGCGGTTGTACGCCGAGCGTTACCCCAACAGGCAAATCCCCTGCCATGCCTTCTTCGCTCGAGTACACCAGAGGTTGTCCACAACGGGATCTTTCGACGGAGGCAGGCCTGAACGGGAGCGATCAGTGAGCACCCCCGACAACGAAGAGGCTGTGCTTAACCTGGTTGAGGACAACCCAGGTCTTAGCACGAGAGATATCGCCAGACATGTTGGCATTTCGCAAGCAACTGCGTGGCGCATCTTACGTTCCCGGAATCTGCACCCCTACCACATCCAGCGGGTGCAGTTGCTCAGAGAGCAGGATTTTGGCCCTCGAGTGGAATTCTCAAGATGGTACTTGGCGATGAGATCCAGGGATCCCCGTTTTGTAAACAGCATTTTGTTTACGGACGAGTCCACCTTCAGCCGGGAGGGAATGTGGAACGCCCACAACAGTCATGTGTGGTGTGATGAAAATCCACATGAAACCAGAAGCCGAGCAGCCCAGGAGCGTTTCTCAGTAAATGTGTGGGCCGGCATTCTGGGGGATTGCCTCATTGGCCCTTATTTGTTACCTGAACGGCTGACAGGTGGAAATTACCTGATTTTCCTGGATCAAGTGCTGCCGCAGCTTCTGGAGGAGGCGCACGTACCCGAAGGTTCGCGTCGCCAGATGTGGTTCCAGCACGATGGAGCTCCGCCCCATTACACGAACGACGTGCGTCTCCATCTAAACGCAAGGTATGGCCAGAGGTGGATCGGGCGTGGGGGTCCAGTTCACTGGCCTGCCCGCTCACCAGACCTCACCTGCTTGGATTTCTTCCTTTCGGGTTACCTGAAGGCCGAGGTATACCATACACCTGTCAGCAGTGCTGAAGAACTTGTGGCGCGCATTGTGGCAGCTGCAGGGCAGATCAGAGATACTCCTGGCATTGTTGGAAACATACACTCCTCAATGCGACGGAGGTGCGAAGCCTGCATCATGGCCCAAGGTCGAAATTTCGAGCATCTTCTGTAGTGTTATTTTTTGTAAATAAATTTCCAGTATCATTGATGTTTTTGGTCTAAATTTATTCAGAAGTGTTGAGCAGAGGTAGAAAATGTGTTTTCATTATTACTAACTGATCGTAGCGCCCCGTTTCCAGTTAGCGTCCGAAATGTCAACGAATTATGTTTTTTGCCCAAAGCGCCCCCTATCGATGTTTCTTTTTGTACCGTTCAACTGAGTTTCAGAGAGCCCCAGCAAACAGAATCATGAAAATGCATGCCATAAGTCAAGAAATCTGTTTGTTTATCTCTTAGGAGCCTTCGAGTTTCGACCACCCTGTACTTTGACATTTTATTGCGGCTCTTACGCTTTTTGCAGGGCTCTACTTTTGGGTTCAAACTTTAAGTTAGAGTATAAACTTTGGCGAGCATGTGTTAAATTATCAAAATAACGGGCTTAAAGTTGTTGTCTAGCTCTCCAAAGTCTGCAGCGCCCCCTATCCATGTTTTAAGAGATACGCTTATCAAATTGGTACTGAAGAAAGTCTAAACAAACAGAATCATTTCGACGCAACAAGCAAGAAAATCTAACCATTTCCCTAGTTTTTATGACGTTTCGAATTTCGGCACCCAAATTTTCGAAAGCGCCTAGCGCCTTACCATCGCGTCAGGGACCCTACATTCCCTAGTCAAAAATGTTCGTCTAGGTGTGCTCTATCGATCCTTAAAGTTTGTCACCGACGAGCTGAATCACCCTGTATACATTTAACATATAGAACAATTAATCTGGAACTCAAGTACATTTATGTTCCTTACAATAATTCCATGGAATGGACAAGGGGCGCCATCTACAGTTTTACCTGAAAAGTAAAAGTGTTAAATACCACAATTTCTTTCCTAAAATAATGACCCACAGTCATAAGTAGTGTAAGGTTTGTGCATTGGATTTGTTTACTGCCCTTTAATCCAATTATGACTAATTCGAATTTATGAAGAAGTTATAATGGCGAATCAATAGAACCGCTGTTTTGAGTTAAGACAGAAACCATCCAGATGTAAATCATAAATTATTTTTAAAGAAGAATATATTTGTATTTTATCTCTTTTCTGACATTATAATACTCGTAGGTCTTGTAGCCATCAACATTGAAGTGGTGGTAATTATGAGCCACTTGAAACTTCAGCAGTCTTGAATTCAGGTAGTGGCATCCCTCCCGGAGCAACCAAATGTCCCCCACGGAAATTGTGAGAATTTGTGTTTTTAATGATAGAAAAGAGATAATTTCATTCCCCTGGAACTGTGTTGTATCCCCCCTGGAGCCACAGAAGTCCCTCCCGGAGAAAAGTGTCTGAATTCAACGTTTCTCTTCAGACCTTTCAAAAACCATTTGAAATGGCTGAACATATGTAACTGATCCTAAGCAGACAAGGAAGGTGATGCTTTTGAGCAGCCGGAGAGGGATGAGGTCTCTGAAGAAAAAGAACTATGGCAAAAGCCTTGCCAGGTAAACTACTAGAGATCCTGCATCTTGATATAAAAAAAAATTATATCTCCTAAGAGTGCGTGTAAATATCTTTATATACTTCTGTAATAACCGTGTGTTGCTTTTGTACCGTGAATATATGTAGTTGCTGTTAGTGTACCTGAGACCTTTTTATCTTAAAGCTAACCTTTTGAGCTTTGGGGGTGAATGTCTTCAAAATGCGCATGTGGTTATATTGGCATCAATAAATTTTAAGGATAAGATTCGGCTTATTAATTTTACGAAAAAATGCGTTAATCTATTTTCAGATAAACTGTATATTCCGGTGTGAATGTGATATTTGGAGATTTAAATTAAGTGCTAGAAAATTCAACCAAAATAGTTTAAAGGATTAATCCTTTGGGGAGGAGCGACCGGTGTACGTACCACATAAGGTGCTCAGAATCCTTTATTATTGTCACCAGTAAATTTTTTATTGTACATGTTTCCTTATTTAATACGAACATTTAACTAGGAAAAAATTTTTGCTTTTAAAAAACCGGTGAAAAAAAATTAAAAAATTCCGTGAAAGGCACTCATTCTGAAGGGGTTAAGGGAGGTGCAGTAAGAGAAAATATGTCAAAATATCAGTTTCTTTAAATGGCTCTACATCTACATATCTGTTATTAAAATAAGAATAATAATATTACTATCACAATTTTTATGTTTGACGAAATTTTTACGTATGCCGCATTTTTTCTCATAATCTTTCGTTTTCTATAGTCTTTGAATTTTAACGAATTGAGCCTGCGTTGCACTTAATTGGAATTAAATAATTTACTCTTTAATTTTTTCAAACTACAATCAATCGGATTTCTAGAAGCTTGGGTAGTATTTTGTGAATTTTCAGTGGATTTTGATTCATAACCTTAATCAATAATGTGGCGAAAATATTCTGTCACGTTTCGTAGATGTACCGTCACTAAAATAGGATATTATTGTTTATGCGATTTGGTTCGGTTTTAGACCGGTATAAATAATAATACATTGAATAATATGATACTATAATCTTACGATTCTTAATAAAAATGAGGAATGCCAGACTGGGCACGTATCGTTCAAGTGGCTCAATTAGTAAAGTATTAATGATCTTTGAAAACGATATGGTTTCGAATACCAATTTGGACACCTTTTCCCTTTCTTAGTTTTACCCCTAGTTAGCAGTGTAAAAATTTTATATTTCGAGTGTATTTCAGTACTACAAAATTAGGTCTACGCAACTATTATTGCATTGAGTATAATCATTATACAATGACGAATTTTTGATATAATTGATTCCCCCTAAGTACCTATCTGTTTTAAATTAATTAAATTACTTTTATTTTTACTTTTATACGTAAGTTTCTATATTATGTTTAGCTAGGAAATTAATATCGAATGCAAACGCACATATAATGCTGCAAATAAATAAATAAATGAATAAATAAGTAAAAAGTAAAAAACATACTGAATCAATAAAAATAAATGAAATTAATACCGAGTCATTTCTCAATTATATAACATAATTATAAACTCGACTCTATGGTAACAAATAAATGATTTAAACATTTTTCTACAGTTAAAATACTTTTGGGAAATAGTTACGGAAAAACAATTTTTTAAATAGCAAGCCATTCCCCATACTTTACCAGGCGACAGTTTCGCCAGTGAAAATTTTTTTTATGCTTTTAAGATAAACAATAAATCAAGAGTCACCTATAGTGTTACCATGAGTTAATAAAACAATATTTTTTCCTTTTACTATGCAATATCAAATTAATAACTAAGAAAACCTAATTACGAAAACTGTTGATTGGAGTGGGAAACTAATGCTTCTGTATAGTGCGCTAATTATCAGAGACGATAAAAAATCCATTTTCCGTTTTCTGATAAATATATTATATTCCTCCTTTTTCTCTACCCCCAAAGCAATCTCTTAGGAATTCACAATAAATTGATATTCATTATCCTTCGAAATGGAGTGCTTTAAAGAATGCGTACAGCTATTTTAAGAGAGAAAAATGATACGAGAAAAGATAGTATTAACATTAAACTAAAACACTGTTTATGCGAGAATTGCATTTAACTAGTCAGCTCTAAACAGCGATTTAGGTTTACCCCTTCGCAATTGAATGAAATTTTCTTTACGTCAGAATATATCCACTAGTGAATACATCTGAGTAAAGGGGCTATGAATTAACATCGTTGTGGACTCATATATTTTACGTTTAAAATTGATGATAGTATTAATAAATTGAATGACAGTATTTATTTAAATTATTCATCATAAATTAAAACCAATAAATGCATAAAAAATAAATAACATAAAAGGAAATAAGTAAATAAATATATATATATAAAGTATATTGAATCAATGGAAATAACTGAAATTAATACCGAGTCATTTTTACTTTATATACTATAATTATAAACCCAATTCTACGGTAATAAATAAATGGTTTAAACATTTTTCTACGGTTGGGATATTTTTGAGAAAAGGCTACGGAAAACAATATTTTTGTTGTTAAGCCATTTTCTATACTATACATGACGACAGCTTTGCTAGTTTAAATTTTCAGTATGCTCTGTACGTAAACATGAAATCATCAGTTTGTTACCATGAGTTAATAAAACTATTTTTTTCTCCTTTTACTAAGCAATATCAGTTTAATAACTAAGAAAACCTAATTACTAAAACACTTGATTGAAGTGGGAAACCAACGTTTCTCCTTACTCAACTATTTATCAGAGATAATAAAAAAATCCATTTTTCTTTTTCTGATAACTATATATGTTCCTCGTTTATCTCCCAAATCAATCTCCGAGGGAATCCGAAGTAAATTGATATTCATTATCTTTCGAAATGGAGTGCTTTGAATAATGTAGAGCACAGCTATTTTAAGAGAGAAACACAACGCGAGAAAAAATAGTACTATTAACAATAAATGAAACACCGTTTATGCGAGAATTGCATTTATTTTGTCAGGTCTAAACAGCGATTTAGGTTTAATCCTTTCGCAACTAAATGAAATTTTCTTTACATAAGAATATATCCACATGCGAGAAAAGGGACTACAGATTAACATTGTTATGGACTCGTATATTTTGTAGGGAAATTTTTATTTATGTTCTGAAGGTATATATGAAATGAACAGTCATTGCTATCATGCATTAATAAAACAATATACAGTCGACTCTCGTTAATTTGAAATCAGATAATTCGAATCTTCGCTTAATTGCACTAAATATGAAGTCCCGAAATTTTCAATGGCAGAATAATGTTAAATTTTTCATTAATTCGAACTCATTTTCTCTTGCCTTCGTTTAAGTCGAACTAACGAGAATTCCGATTTCCGATTTTTCATTTTTCTCTTCTTTCTCACGGATTTCAGATCTTTTGAATAAATTTTTTTCTTTGATTTTTGTGAAAATTGTTCAGAACATATTGTTCGGTACTTCTATTCGAAAAATGCTGAAATGAGTGAATGACACCACAGCATATATAAAAAATATTTCAAAATAAGCAAAAGCTTTGGCTCACGTACTTAACAAGTAGGCATTTTCATTTCTACTATTCTGGTCCAATGTGATATTTAAAGATTATAATTAAATAATTGAAATAATACACTTTGTTATATTCACCATACAATAAAAAACAATGCAGGACGCGATTCGAGCGGAAACAAAGAAGAGAGGTACAGACAATATCAAAGATGAAGTTCATCTTTGATTAGGATTAAGATGATCAAAGTCAAGATGATCAAAGATAAACCTCAGTTCAACTTTGACATTGTCCCAGGATTATTGGGACAACCTTTAAGGGAAGCTAAAGGACATCATTAAGGATTCAGATTTGTACGGAACACATGGTCGGAAACGTTTTCTTGGCGCGGTAGTAATGACGCTATGGACATTATTCTTCCTTTAAATTCACGGCTAAAAAAACTGTGACCTCTTGTGAATTTCTTTCAGAATCTCGATACGCTTACACTTTATGCTGTGATCGAGTTTTCGATATTTTCAGGAACAGGTATTGATGATTTCTTTTCTCTATTTTAATACACCATCATGCATATTTTCTGGTTCTTTTTATAATATATACTTATCTTAATTAATAAGAATATCTTAATTTTCTAATATGTATTTATCGAATGTAATTTCTACAAAATAAATCAAAAGTATTTTGTGTTTACTTTACCTGATTTATGCTGCATCAAGTGATGTAATATATATAAAACAATACTAATCTCACTACTTTTATATCATATAACGTAACATTTAATTTTTTCAAAAATAAAAATCGTTTTAAATGTGTGTGTATATATATATGCATATATATACAGATGGGGGACAAAATAATACGAACACCTGTGAAATAATAGAAAATCTTTATTAGTAGGGGTTTGGTCTACCCTTTGACTGAAGTACAGATTTAATGTTACCTTTTATAGATGTGTAAAGGTCATGGACAATATTTGAAAGTATATTAAGCCATCACTCTTGCATAATGGTTTCTAATTCCGAAAGGATGGATGGAGGAAGAAATTGAGAACGATGTTTGGTCTCTAAATCTTCCAATATATGTTTAATAATATTCAAATCCGGAGACTGAGGGGGGGGGGGGGCAGGAAGATGTTCAACTTCATCGTCAAGCTCTTCGAACCAAGGTTGAACACACCCTTCAGTGTGGATAGGGGCATTGCCGTCTTGAAAAAGCGGTCGCTCTCCACTGAATAAAGTCTGGACAAAAGGGTGGACATGATCCCCTAGACTGGTTAGATAGAGATTCGATTTGATCCTCCCATGCAGACTAACAAGTGGCCCAAGACCGCGCCAAGATATCGAACCTTAGACCATAATGGAGCCACCCGAATGCTTCAAATTCAGCATCAGGCATTCAGGTTTAAACGCTTCTCTGGTTCTCCAGACATAAACGCGTCCGGTCGTCTAAAATATGGCAAATAACGATTCATCTGACAATAATTCATGTTGCCACTTCTGTGGGGACCACCGATTGGATCTCTGCGCCATTGAAGTCGCTTGAAAGCAATAGTTGCTGTCACCAAGAGTTTTCAAATTGCACTCTGCCATTAATGCTCGCAGAATGGAGTTCCTTTTTGACAGTTTTTGTTGAAATTGGATCCTGGAGATGACTGTTCATTTCGGATGTTATCTCGGATGACGATTGCTTCTGCTTTCGGGCTATTATGGGCTACAAGACTAGTCTATACCTATCAGCAAGCTTGGATTTTCGGCCACTGTTGCGCTTTGAAGACGTCGTCTTACCCTTTTTCGTGTACGCTGTCGTAACTGCTGTATCGTACTGCTTCTAACCCTTAAAACGTTTGCTGCTTCCGTAACCGATGCTCCACTTAAACGCGCTCCAAAAATCATTCCTCTTTGGAACTCTGACAGGTCTGACATTTCAACTTATTACATACAGTTCGATTGACGCATGCAACACAGATGATTGCTGTTGAGAGACTGATACTTTCCTCTTCACGCTTACTAGGTGGCAGACTTCTGTTTCAGGTGGCGCGGCCGTACTGTAGGTGTGAAATACGTCATATTTTTTCTTAGGTGTTCGTATTATTTTATACCCCATCTGTATATATATATATATATGATTTAATTTTCACTATTACAAGCATTTACCATATAATATTTTTTTTCTCCTTTTAATATTCACGGGGTACACATTATTATTTAATTTAAAAGTGTTTGGTGATATTATTTTAGTTTTAAAAATACGACCTAACATTCACCATTTTAAGTTTTTCTCGTGTAATAATTTAATTACTTCAGGCATTTCAAATGTGATGATATTTAATGTTTAAACATTTTACAAAAGACGAAATTGACCCATTCGGTTAGACTATAAAAATCGCCAATTTACCAATTGTGATGTCACGCGAATACTATTTATTGTATTTATCGCATGCATACGATTATACAAAATTTCATTTCCACTTAAAAGAATATCGGTAGTTTATCATTTATTTCTAGCTAATAATCCATAAGAAATGATTTCTATTCTTCCGTTCGGTTCGAGGCTATAAAAGCCGCTACTTTATCAATTGTGACGTCACAGAATTATTGTTCATTATAACCTTTAAATTCATTTCACGTGCAATATTTTTATTATTTTAAAGCTATAAGATAAGATGACGAAGAATTTTTGGTTTTTAAAAATAATTGATTCCTGACGATATGATATGAAGAAAGTTATTTTCTGAAATTTTTCTGAAAAACATAATTTAATTTCAACATTGTCTTCACAAAAAATAAATGTGAAATGTGTGTTTGAAATAGACAATTTCAATTTCACATTGAAAAAAATGGAAAAAACAATATATATATAATAATCCTTATATTTTCCCGTTGTTCCCTTTTTTCCTCGAAAATGAAGTCATTGAGTTGCCACTATTATAGGAAAAAAAATATTTCGAAAACTAATTCGAATTTTAAAATTCTATTAACAGTTTTGAAATGTAGGGATCAACACGGATTTTTGGTGTTCATTTCAACGCATAATATTACAAATTAAAAGAAATAATGCTGTCGAACGAAATCAGTCATTTAATCATCGTTTCATAAAATCGTTTAAAAAATTCGTTTCAGCATGATTTTTTTAGTTATATAGTAGCTATATATGTATATATATATGCACATATATATGCATATATATGTATATATAAATATATACATTTATACTCAGTAGATTCAGTTTGAATCTCTTTAAAAAACTATGCACAATTGTAACACAAAAGAAAAGATTAATGATATGCACAATTACAGTAGCGAAAGAGTTTACTCCATTCGGAAGAATTCGAGCATCAAATTAACATTAATTTGTATTTGTATCGTTATCTGCAGCTAAGCCTTCTTTTTATATTAAGAGATTAACGTAAACGTAAATTGAATTACGAAAATCGTTCACTGAAATAGGAAATCTAATATTTTAAGATACAGCGGTATATAGTAAAAATGACAAAAGAAAAAACTCAGTTTTCAAATTTTCATTTTTTTTTTCTGTTCCCCGAAGTGATCGCAGCGTAATCCAAAATCAATTGATATTCATTATATTTTACGGTGCAATACTTCATCCAAGGCTTCAAAATATGGGGAATGCAAATATTTTTTGAGAGAAAAACGTAAGCGGTTAAATAATGGTAGAGGAGATATTATAAATAATAGATTTAAAATAAATTTATCAAAGTTTTACGCTAAGAAAAATAGTTAGATTTCAGGATTAATATTTTTTTTGCGGGATGTAATATTTTATAAATTAATTGATGAAATTAAATGATGTTTCTCATTTATCTTTATTCCGCAAAGCAATCTTTTGCGATGGAGTGTAAGGAAAAATATGGAATGGATTTTGTTGTGGAATAGAAGATTTCGTTAATAAAAAATTTAAACAACATTTTTCAAAGAATTTCATTTATTAAGGATAAGTATTTCTATAAGATATGTAGTAATTGGAAACAAAATGATAAAATTAGACTATTGTAACTGTAAAGTACAACTACATAATTAATTCGAGAAATAATATTTATTTCTCGATTTCTCTTATTAATATTTAAAAATTAATGTGAAAAAGCATATAAATAATTCACAGAAAATTTTGGAATCACCTGATAATTATTTCAAAACTGACGCGATAATTTATAATGCTTTCCAATCTTTTAGAGAAACGTTTATGAATTTGGTTTATCTTCCTGTAGAAATAGCAAATCTAGGGCTAATAGAATCATGTATATTAACCTCGCTGATTATTTGCGGGCACTGGACCTCAAAAGGTTAAACGATTTACACTGTAAAAGAAAAAGTTGCTAAAATAATTTTTAGAAACTGGGTTTCCTAGAACTTTTTAAGTAACGGAAACAAAAAAAAATCAAGTAACAGATACAGATTTGCACTGCAAATTGAAAATTCTGCATTGTTACTGAAAATCGTTTTTGGAAACCGGGATGTCTAGAATTTTTTCTAAAACCCGGGTTACAAATACAATTTTAGTTAGATAAAAAAAAATTACAGATTTCTATAGATTTACAAAAACTAGTTTTGTAGATTTACATTTTTTTTTGCATAGTATACAGATAAAATTTTAGTAAACACTACTTTAATCTGCAGAGTTAGATTTTTTTTTTTTTTTACAATGTACAACACAAACAGAAATTTCCTTTTTTCCTTGAATGGAATTAAATATCTAAACGCGCAACTGGAAAAGAGCTTTACTCAATAAAAATACATTTTTAGCAACCATTGTCTATATCCATTAATTTGCACGTATTTCTTTCGTACACTGTAAAAAAAAATCTGTAAAGTTACTAAAAGTTTTTTAGGAAACTGGGATTCCTAGAACTTTTCATGTAACGGCAACAGCAAGAATTCATGTAACAGATACAGATTTGAACGAAAAATAAAAAAATCTGAAAGGTTACTAAGAATTTTTTAGGAAACTGGGATTCGAGAATTTTTAGTGTAACCGTAACCCAGGTTATAGATAAACTATTAGTAGAATAACTTTAATTTTAGTAGATTCGTTTATAAAGTTAGAGATTTCTGTAGCTTTACAAAATATAGTTTTGTAGATTTAGATAATTTCTTGTACAGTGCACACGTAAAATGCTAGTAAGCGTAGAGATTTCAGCAATTTTACATCTGTACGATTACATTTTTTTTTCTTCTACAGTGTACGGTTTTATATGTCATCCATAGTATTTTCTCACATCATCTAATACACGCAACATCAGAACAATTCAAAAATACACAAAATAGATAATACAATTGTCACGTGATTTTGCTTTTGTTATTTAAGATAAATCAGCATTTATTTATCGCAAATAAATTAAACAGTTTTTATGCAATTGCTTTCATTTTATTGTATTTGCAGAAATTTTACAGAATTCTACACCTACTGAAAATTATTATCCTTTAAAATTTCGGGATAAAACAACTTTGATTTGAAAATGTATTACTCAGATGTTAAAATTTATCTTTTTAAGCAAGTTTAAAAAAATTAGAACATAAAAGTAATAATAATAAAAAAAATTTCTTTTGTTCAAAAAATAGAAGAAAGTAAAAGTGTAGTTATATGCCAAACATATTTCGAAAGAATTGAAGATCACGTGATAATTCTCCAAAGTATTGTTTTTTGGGTATTTTTATTCGTAAAATATTTCATCACAGTTATAGCAGACATTTTTTTTCTTACCTAGTCAGATAGATTTATTTACACTCAACATCAGAACAATTAAAAAATACATAACATAGATAAAAATGTAATTCACAAATGCTTTTTTATTTAAGATAAATCAGCATTTATTTATTACAAATAAATTAAACAGTTTTTATGCAGTTACATTCATTTTTATTGCATTTGCAGAAATTTTACAGAAATTCCATATCTACTGAAAATTATTATCCTTAATCCTTCGAGGTATAACAACATTGATTTGAAAAATATTTACTCAGATATTAAAATTTATCCCTTTAAGCAAGTTTTTTAAAAATTAGAAAATAAGAATAATAATAAAAAATACTTTCTTGTTTTAAAGATAGAAAAAAGTAAAAATTTAATTAAATGTCAAACATGTTTCGAAGGAATTAAAAATCACGTGATAATTCTCCAAAGTATTGGATTTTGGATCTTTTTATTCGTAAAATGTTGTTTTATCATAGTAATAGACGACCCTTTTCTTATCTAGTCCAACAGATTTATTTATTTCTTAATTATTAATGCACTCAATATCAGAACAATTCAAAAATGCATAACATAGATGAAAATACAATTCTCACATGATTTTTAGTAATTTAAGATAAATCAGAATGCATTTATCACAAATAAATTAAACAGTTTTTATGCAATTGCATTCATTTTACTGTTTTTGCAGAAATTTTACAGAAATTCGATATCTACTGAAAATTATTATCCTTAATCCTTCGGGATATAGCAACATTGATTTGAAAAATATTTAATCAGATATTAAAATTTTTCCCTTTAAGCAAGTTTAAAAAAAATAGAAAATAAGAATAATAATAAAACATACTTTCTTGTTCTAAAGATAGAAGAAAGTAAAAATGTAATTAAATGTCAATTCTGGCCTCCTCATTTCCGTTCAGAAACCATCCAGACTTGCGAACGCTAAATAGGAATTTGCTCCAACGTGAGTTTCACGGTATGTCACACAATATGAACGTTATGATAGGAAATAATCATAAGATTGTAAATGGGAGTAAAATATAAATATAATTTAGGTTCCTCTTTTTCGGAAGAGCTGTTCCGCAATGTTTCGGAGTGCATCAGATTTGTGGGAATCGGGAAAACTCAGTATAGCAGCTCCAACTGTTGAGTGATCGACACCAAAACTCAAACAGAACTAGTTTATATCAAGTATTAACTGAAGCTGAAGTTTCATAAGAATTCGTGCATTAATTCTTGAGATAAAGCTATTGCGGAAATAACGAAAAATGTAGCATAGCAGTGCTACCTCAGCGATTTACTTTAAAATGTACACAGCATATCTCATGTCATGGACTAATCGAACACGAAGTTTGATGGATATTCGTGAATTTGTTTTTGAAGTGAAGCTGTTGCGTAAATCGTAAAAAATGCAGCATAGCAGCGCCACCTGCTGAGAAACTTACACCAAAAATTAATTACCAACAATGTATTACATTGATTACTTGAATATAAATTTTTATTACATTCCGTGCATTAATTCTGGAGATAGAGTGCCCACAAAATTTATGTTACATACGGACAAATAGAGGGAGTCACAGACTGACATTTTGTAAAAACATGTTTTTTGGAATCCCTGAAACTCAGATCCCTGAAACGAGTAAATCTATAAAACACCGGAATTCGAAAATTTTGACGAATCCGATACTTTCTTGCAAAGATAGAAGAATAATAAAAACGGAAATATGGCATATTTATGGAGAAATTTTAAATGATACATAAACTAGCAGTTATTCTTAGGATCTACACTGTTAAAAATAAATCTGTGAATTCCAGGTGAAACTACCGGCAGCAAAGTAGCCGAACTTTTGCCGTTCCGTTAGTAGATTTTCTGTTGTGTGAAATACAAAAAAGGAAAACTCCGTTTGAAGAAGCAGTAACTTTCCGGGACAAAGTTTGATTTTTAATAATAATAATTTAATATAACTTTTAAAATTAAGGAATCCATTAATCTTTAAAGGATTCGAAATTTCCGATTGATTTTAAGCTGCTATGTTATTTTACTTAATTATTATTACCCTCATAGCATGGATGTTCACAGTGACGTCACAATGACGTCACTGTGAGTCACTTTGGTCACATCACATCTGTGACGAAAATGCCACCACTCAGTGACGTCACAATGTGATTAAGATGTGACTTTCTAAAAAAATTTTCACAGTTCGTCACAATGTTAATGCCAAAGTAGTCACAAAGGACACACTTTTCACAAATTGGTCACATTGTGACGTCGCAAAGTGGTCACAATGTGACGTCACAAAAAAGCTCTAAAACGGCCATAACGACTTCACATTTTAGTCACTGTGACTTCACATCGACGTCACGTGACGTCACATCGACAATCGATGGTCACAAAGTCATTTCACAACGACGTTGCAGTGACGTCACCATGTCTTACGGGTATTTTGTATAGTTTAGTTCACGCCATCCTGAGGATCGAACTCGGCACCTTTCGACAGCGGAACAAACCTTACGAACTGAGCTAAAGTTGCTGGTACCGGATTGTACAAAATATGTCTTTTATGAGTTAGTGGGAAAATCTGTCGTGCTTTTTAAAGATTTTCTTTCAAATATATTCCTTAGAATATTTGTAAACAGTTTATTTTATTTTATTTTAGACTGATGCATAATACTTATTATTTTTTTAAATCAATTTTAATTTTTTAAATATTTTAAATAAAAAAATAACTGTTTAAAACCACTGTGTTATTTATTTATTTATTTATTTTTTCTTGAATGAAAGAATAAATGAATAAAAAAAAGTTTTTATTAACAATTTTTGTGTAAAAGAAAAAAAAAAGTATAGACAATTTTTTGAAAATGTCGTACACTATTTTATTTTATTATTATTTTTTTTGCTAATTAATTAAAAGATTTTTTAGTAAGAAGTAGGAGAAAAATAAACAGAAACAATTTAATTTAAAAGGGATTTTTTATGTTTTCATCCAGGGCCGTAACTACCGCCGGGGCAGCCGGGGCAATGCCCCGGGGCCCCCAAGCCTGAGGGGCCCCAAACTGATGGTTAAAAAAACTATTGATTTTAGTTTCTAGTCTAAGTTCCTATAAAATGCCCAGCACATACCTAAAAGTTAGTAATAAAAAAAATCTAAGTGCTAGAATAGATGTTTTTGCGTGTCCGTCAATACACTCCTTACGCTTCGCATGCAAAAGGAGTTCTACAGCAGACAGCAAAATGTCGAGTCGAATGTGTCATGTCGCGCTCGCGCCAGCATGCTTGCTGACCCCACCGAAGCTAGTATAAGGAAGAAAATATGGACTTCTAATCGATTGAATAATATAAAAAGAATCTAAAAAATTCTAGAAAACCTTTCTTCTTATCTATACTAATAAGTTAACAAAACGCCCTGTTTGTGTATGTCTGCGTGTGTGTGCGATGGTTAGCAAAATCTACCGCACGAAGTCTGAAATTTTAGGTGAAGATAGTCCAAGACAGGTCCTGATGCACCTGAGGCTCAGATTTTTAATATTTTAAGGGCCATGGCCCTGGGCCCTTTACAATTTTTATGCGCCAAATTGTTAATAGCTTGACTCCTTTTTATCTAATCTTTTCCGTTTTGGGGTACCTTTCTCCTTTTAGATATTTTCTCCTTTTTACTTTTCTGTTATTACCTTGGACTCTTGGGGCCCGTTTTAGGGCCCTTTTTAGTCTTTGTGATAGTAAATTGTTAACAAATTGCTTCCATTAATTTCGATCTTCATTTTTGGGATACCTGTTCCATTTAGATATTTTCAAATTTTTACATTCCATATAAGACTCTGGGGCCTTCTAGATAATCACAGGGCCGACCCAGGGCCCCTTGATCTTTTTGTGCCCTAAACATTTTTCACTCCCTAAATTTCTCACCTTTTTAGTGCAAATTTTTAAAGCTGAATCTTGGACTCTTATGTCAGGACCAACACCCTGATATTTTTATTCGGGCCCCGGGGTCCTTTTTTTAACGCTTACCCAATTAATTGGTGCATTTTTTAAAAATATTATTCTTGCAAATAATTCATACTCTATGCTTAATTTTGACTAATTAAAGGTCTAAAGCGCTATGTACTAAAACATTTTAACATGTTTTCATGTTAGTGCCCTGATTGTATTAGTCAGTTGGCCCCTATAGGGCCCTCTATCATAGCTCCCTTAAAAATGGTCGGATTCACTAGCTTTTTTTAACAACTTTTTAGGTCTTCCAATTACGACATGAACAACAAAAAATGTTTTTAGACTTCAGCTACCACTATTTATGAATATTAATAGCTTTCTTGGAGCCCTTGGTGCAGCTTCTTTAAAAATGATCCACATTGCTTTCAATTTTATTCAACATAGTTTTAGCGTCTTCCCATTATTTTAATAACTACAGAAATATTTTTATACCCAACTACATGCGAAGTAATTTCCTGGACCTTTGGGGCCCGGTACAGGCCCCCTTGAAGTTTTTGTAATAATAAATTGTCAATAAATTGCTTCCTTTTAATCTGATCTTCATTTTTAGGATTCTTTATTCATTTAGATATTTTAATGTTTTGACATTCTATACAAGATACTGTGTTCCCCTGTGGAATCATAGGGTCTAGCCCAGGACCCCTCAACATTTTGTGAAATAAACATATTTCACTTCCTATATTTCTGATCTTCTTTGTGCAAAATTTTAAAGTTGCCTGGGACTCTTCTTTCAGGACCAATCCAGAAAACCTGATGTTTTTATTCGGACCCTAGGGCCCCTTTTTAAACATTTGCCCAATCAATTGGTGCATTTAAAAAATATATCATTCCAAAGAATATTTCCTACTATATGCTTAATTTTGACTAATTAAAGATCTAAAGCGCTATGTACTAAAATATTTTAACATGGTTTCATATTCGGGCCCTGGTTTTAACTGTCAGTTGGTCCCTACGGGACCCCATATTATAGCTCCCTTAAAAATGGTCCAATTCATTAACTTTTTTTTTCTTTTTCTCTAACAACTTTTTATGTCCTCTACCTATTACATGAACGACAAAAGAATTTCTCAGACTTCAGCTACCATTAATTTTGTTTGTCAATTGCTTTCTTGAGGCCCTTGGTGCAGCTTCTTTAAACATGAACCAAATTGCTTTCAATTTTATTTAACATAGTTATAGCGTCTTTCCATCATTTTAATAATTACAAAAAATATCTTTATACCCAACTACATGCAAAATAAATTCCTGGTCCCTTGGGGCCCGTTGAAGTTTTTTGTAATAATAAATTGTTAATAAATTGTTTCCTTTTAATCCGATCTTCATTTTTAGGATTCTTTATGCATTTAGATATTTTAATGTTTTGACATTCCATATAAGGCACTTTGGCCTCCTGTGGAATCATAGGGCTCAGTGTAGGGCCCCTGAACATTTTGTGAGGCAAACATAGTTCACTCTTTAAATTTCTCCCCTTCTCAGTGCAAAATTTTTAAATTTGAGTCTTGGACTCTTCTTTCAGGAACAAGATTCTCATATTTTATCCGCGGCTAGGACCCTTTTTTTAAACATTTTCCGAATCAATTTGTGCACTTCGATAAAATATTATTAAAATGAATAATTCATACCCTATGATTAATTTTGAATAATTGTAGATCTAAAGAGCTAAGTACTAAGATATTTTAACATGTTTTCCTGTTAGGGCCCTCTTTTTAACTGCCAGTTGTCCTTTTTGGGCCCTTATTTTAATCCCTTTAAAATGGTTCAATTAACTCGCTCTTTTTAAACAACTTCTTAAATCCATCAGCTACAAAGAAACCGTCAAAGTCTAGCTATTACCAATTTTGAATATTAATCGCGTTCTTTGGACCGTTGGTGCAATTTCTTTAAAAATGATCCGGATTGCTTGCAATTTTCTTTCACATTGCTTTAGCGTCCTCCCATTACTTTAATAACTACAAGAAATATTTTATACCCAACTACATGCGAAATAAGTTCCTGGCCCCTTGAAGATTTTGTACCATAAATTGCTATTAAACTGGCCACACTTAATCCAATCTTCATTTTTGGAACTATTTTTTCACTTAGTTATTCCCATGTTCTTACATTCCATTTAAAAGCCATAGACTCCCTTATGGTCTCGGCTCAGGCACCTTGAAATTTTTGTTCTCCATGCATATTTCACCCACTTATTATCAGACCTTCTCAATGCATAAATTTAAAGTTGAGTTTTGGACTCTTATTTCAGGACCTACACCTTAATATTTTTATTGAGGTCCAAAGGCCTTTTTTAAAGCATTTACTCATTTTTTATGCATTTGTTTAAAATATTATTTAATGAATAATTCATATCCTAAGCTTAATTTTGACTAATTGTAGATCTAAAGTGCTAATTGTTTGCTTAAGGTTATCATAACGTGTCCCGGGCAATGCCGGATGGGTCAGCTAATCTATTAATAAATACATAAAATCGAAAAAAAAAATTATCAAAATCCATCTTTCAAAAGGTTTTTAAACAGAAACGCATGATTAAGTTACATATACTCAAAAATGAACCTAAATAAAATGCTCTTTAAAGTATTCAACCAATCAGAAGTCCGTATTTTCTTCCCTCTGCTAACTTCAGTGGGATCGGCAAAAATGGCGTCGCCGCCAAGTGCCTGTCGAGTAGAGTTGCCCAATTCTACATTTCTTAGTCATTTTTGGGCTTATCATACTATGTACATTTAAATAGCGGTGTGCGAGAAAAGAAACTATGCTCGGGGCAAAGTTTCAATTTGCCCTCCCTGGTGGGCCCCCCGGATGTTTTGCCCCGGGGCCCCCAAGTTTATAGTTACGGCCCTGTTTTCATCAATCCATGGTACCAGTGGGACCCGAACCCACAAGGGTGATTAGCGGTGTGGTGCCTTGACTACTCGGCCATGGAGCTCGCCACACAACGGAGTATCTCCGTTTTTTGTTTCTATTTCCATCTGTTTCATTATTTTCAGGAAATATGGTTGAATTTTGTGATTTGTAACGGAAAACGCCCTTTTGTTCTGAAAAGGGACCTTTTCTGAGAAATTCAGGAAAAAAATGCTCGTGAATTTTAGAATTTTTTTAACAGTGTAGGTTGAAGAATTATAAAAAACATCATATTGCTACGACCTATAATTTCTCATGTGCTCGTAACCGACTTATTTTCTATAAAAAGCTTATGTGTTGGAGATGGCAAAGAAGTCAATTTCAGGTTATGAATCTTATGTTCCTCATTTTTCTTTATTCCCCAAAGCAATCTTGAGGAATCTGGAGTAAAGCTGATATTCATTATGTTTTGAGTGCCTGAAAGCATGTGGAATGCAGATATTTTCGAAAAGAAAAGTGCAAAGAGTTTCGTAATGCAGGAGAAGGTATAGTTAAACAAGATAAAACAATAGTTATTACAGGACTGCATTTATAAAAAACAGTTTTTTAGATTTAAATATTAATATTTTTATGACACAGGAAATACCTTTCAAACAAAATGATGAAATCAAAGGAATGGAATTATAGAGTATCAAATTAATAAGATATAAATAAAAATGTTGAGGAAAAGTAAAGTAAATAAAACAAGACAGAAAAAAATCAAACAAAAATTATGAAACACTTTCCAACATATTCAAAATAATGTAATAAAACTGCACCATTTAAAAAAATTAAAATATTATATATAATTCAATCATATAAAAGGCATAATACGTTTGGAAATTGCTGATCATGGAACTTCCACTATTTATAGATACAATCGAAAAAATTATCCGAATTTTTTCAGCAGCAATGTATAAGACATCCCTGTATATAACATATGAATTTGCATCATGCATGCCAAAGTTTAATTTGCTTATGAAATACACATAACTCAGTCGAGAACTCCCTTTTGGCGATATCTTGAGAGAATGGTACTTAAATTGTATTTTTTCCAGCCTTGTGTATGTACAGAATTTATATATAACGAGTAATATGGAAAATAAATTAGTTTAATTTAAAAACGGATATCGGATTTTAAAAACGCAATTCCAACAACTATTACTGATTAACTTCAACTATTATACTATTGTAACTAATTTCTTTTGTGCGTTCTGTAAATGGAGAAAAAATGCTTTGAATGTCGTGTTCTTAGGTAATCGTAGAAAATTTCAGCGATTTTTAAATGTTACAATATTTTTGGATACATTAAAATTCTCATCAAACGATTTCCCCCCATATAGTATATAATGTAAAGGAATATAGTGTATAATGTAAAGGAAATCTTTTGAGTGACCTTGCAAATGAACTATTAGTCCTACATACTTCATATACAATAAACCATGAAAACAGTGATTTCATGATTACATGGCACAGTAAAACATGGATTGTAGAAACTATTCCTAAAAGTTTGAAGAAGCATAAAAAACAAGATACAACCTATAATTTCCACGTTCTCCTAACCGACTTATTTTCTATAAAAAGCTTATTTGTTGTAGATGGCAAAAAAATCTATTTCACGATATGAATCTCATGTTTCTCGTTTTATTCTATTCCCAAAGCAATCTAGGAGGATCTGGAGTAAGATGATATTCATGATGTTTCAAAAAAAAAAAAAAAAAAAAAAAAAAAAAAAAAAAAAAACTGGCAAGGGTTTTGTAATGCAGAAAAAGATATAGTTAATAACAAATTGAAACAACACTTATTAAAGGATTGCATTCATAAAAACAGTTATTTAGATTTAATATTAATATTTTTATGAGAAAGGAAATATTTTTCAAACAAAATGATGAAAATAAATGAATGGAATTATATAGTATCAAATTTATTTGTGATTAATAAATGTTGAAGAAAAAAAAAAGAAATAAAAATAGTCGGATATTGCACACTAAGCGTAGAAAATGGGGTGTATTCGTTCTATACGAAGTTTTAAAAATACTCAGAAATTGGTGTAATATTATATCGTACTTTGGATACAGTATAGTAGCCGAAATCTTTTGGGTGTCCCTGTAAATACTATCTGCTTTCTATTATATAAGGAGTAACTTGTAGTAAGCCTCAAAAATGTATATCTGTTTCATAAAATGTGAAATAATTTTACAGAATTAAAACGCCCCCCAAACAACTCCCCCCCCCCCCTATACCGTTATCTATTGAAATACTTTAGTGCAGACCTATAAATTAATAACAAATATTCTTTGCCCTACAGATTATACAGAATGTATATTTTAGTATACATTTCATAGGTTCATACCAACTTTATTATGTTCGGAAGAGTATGACATCATTAAGTGCATATATTCATGCGCATAGTTTAAAGAGCACAGTTTCATGCACTTGAAACAATCTACTCATTGGCCGTAATATTTTGGATATTGCCTGTAATTAAACTACACATATGCGTTTCGTAAAATTTGAAACGAGTCTATAAAATTATGCAGCAATTTTATATTTTAAATTTCAAATAATTCGGTTGGGTAGTTTTTGCTCTGTTATTAGTGGGCAGATGGACAGACGGACAGTCGGACTGAAGAACGACTATAGGTGTGCTATGTATTTACACAGTTACGAACGCACTTAACAAGAAAGAAAAAAATATGCATCAAGCATATATTACGAAACTTTTTTTAACACATTCAGAATAATGTAACAAAGCTGCACCGTTTAAAAAATTAAAGTATTGTGTCTTATTCAACCATATGGAAAGGCAAAAAACATTTGAAAATCGCTGTTCATAGAACTTCTACTGTTCATAGATACAATCTGAAAACTATCCGAATTTTTTCAGCAGCCTTCTATTTGATATATAGCTTTGTATCTGTTAATGTCCGCGATTCACAAGGCAGTTCTTTGGTGTTGTTAATTGTAAATAAATTCACACTAATTGATCCTTGTATTATATATTTTTAAATCATATGGATTGGTGAACAATAAACAGGAATTCAGCTTCCTGCTGCGGTGTATTCCTGGATTAACATATATTATCCAAGTATATGCGAAGACAGAAGAGAAATATAAGCACCGTATGTGCTTTAACAGAGCATAAGAGAAACTGAAGTCAGTTCGCTCACAGTAAAATATTGTCCTTGAAGTAATCAACAAAAGTGATTTCGCAATCATGTGCAATCAACTACTTATAAATTGTTTTATATAAACAATGATATTAAATGAATTTCATTAATGTCACTTTTGAATTATTGATCAATTTATCGTTTATAAATATTATAGTTTTAAAAGAAATACTCTAAGCACGTAAACAGTATCTATTAACTACGTGCATGCCAAAATTTAGTTCTATTATCAAATGCATATGCTTCATTCGAAAATTCCCTTTCAGTAATTTCTCTAATAATGACGCAACCGTACGTAAATATTTTTCTGCAGCCTATATATGAGGCATAGGATATATATATATATGATGAATAACATGCAAAAAATTAATTTAACTTAAAAGCGCATACCAAATTTTAAAACGCACATCAAGGAACTATTACTAAACTTTAATTTAAGGTGTTCCTGTAAATGGAACAAAAAATGCTATGAATGTCCTGTTTTAACGTAATCATAGTAAAATTCAGTGATTTATAGGAGTTACAATTGTAAATAGTGTAATGTCATGAAAAATCGCTGCAAACGATTTTTCCCCATATAGCATAATGTAATGGAATTCTTTTGAGTGCCCTTGTAAATGAACTATTAAACTTACAATAGCAATCATGTTTTCATGGTCCTTAATAAACTTTATCAATTGCATAAAAATCCAAGTACATTTACGAGAGTTAGAGCATAAGAAGACGCACAGAGTTACAGACAAATCGAATGCATAAATAGGTTTAAACTTTGTTGAAAAGTGTTAAAAACGGAGCATCGCATATTTATAGGGAAAATTTTTAAGATTCAAAAACTAGCAGTTCTTCCTTAAATTATTAAAAGATTGAAGAATCATAAAAACAGCATATACCTCCTACCTGTAATTTTCGTGTGTTCATAACCGAATTATTTCTTATAAAAAGTTCATGTATGTTCGATGGCAAAAAAAATCAATTTCAGTTTCTGAACCTCATTATGTTCATCGTTTTTCTAGTATTCCCCAAAGCAATCTCTTGGAATCTGGAGTAAGTTGATATTCATTATGTTTTGAGTGCCTGGAAGCATGTGGAATGCAAATATTTTCGAAAATAAAAATACAAAGGGTTTCTTAATGCAGGAGAAGGTATCGTTAATAACAAATTGAAATATTTATCAAAACAGTTATTTAGACTTAAATATTATATATATTTTTAAACAGAATGATGAAATTAATTGAATGGAGTTATAGAGTATCAAAATAATTCGCGGTAAATAAATGTTGAGTATATATATATATATATATATATATATATATATATATAGGCGAAATTAAAGTTTAGGGTCCAAAATTTCAAATAATCATAAAAACGGAAAAATTAGTCGATTGATTTGCGGTTTTCACTAAAACTATTCTTTATGTCAGTGTTTGGAAAATAAATTCTAAAGATAAATTTTAAAAAAATGCTGATTGAGGCCGCATTATACTTTGGAGTAACGAACAACTATTTTTTACCATTATTTTTTGCATCTCATTAAATTTTTTTAGAAGTTTAGGCATAAACTTAAATTTTGAGCTCAAAATCTGAATCTTTGGGAGTTGTTAAGTAGCGCAAACTGATCTGTGTTCAATGGGGGTTGGGATGTGCAAATTTGAAATGATTATAAAAATCGGAAAAATTGGTCAATTGATTTACGGTTTTCACTAAAAGTATTCATTATGTCAGTATTCTCTCGAAAATGAATTACAAAAATAAATTTCAAAAAATGCCGATAGCGGGCGCTTCAGACTTTGGAGTAACGAACGGCTATTTTTTACCGTTATTTTTTGCATCTCATTAATTTTTTTTAGAAATTTAGACATAAACTTAAATTTTAAGCTCAAAATCTGAATAGCTGGGAGTGGTTAAGTAGCGCAAACTGAATTGCGTTCAGTGGGGTTGGCGAGGTTCAAATTTCAAATAAAAACAATATTTTGGTCGATTCGTTTGCATTTTTTGCTAAAACTATTTTTTATGTCAGTATTTCATTGAAAATAAATTTTAAAGATAAATTAAAAAAAATCCGTTAGGGGGTGCCTGAATCTTTACAGTAGCCAACAATTATTTTTAACCCTTATCTTTTGTATCTAATTAAATGCTTGCTAAAGCTTCGACTTAAATTTTGAGCTCAAATTCTGAATCGTTGGGTGGGGTTAAGAAGCGCAAACTGAACTGTGTTCAGGAGTTGAAATTTAAGCCTCCCCCTCCCCCCTCGAACACAGTTCAATTTTGTGCTACTCAGTCAAACGATTCAGATTTGGAACTCAAAATTTAAGTCTAAGTATTTGAAATCATTTAATGAGATTAAAAATATAACGGTTAAAAATAGTTGTATGACTACAAAGTCTAAAGCGCCCTCAATCGCTATATTTTTAAATTTATCTTTAAAATTTATTTTTATGAAAATACTGATTTAAAGAGCAGTTTTAGCGAAAATTGCAAACGAATCGACCATTTTTTTCGATTTTTATAATCATTTGAAATTTGATCCCCACCCCCATTGAACACAGTTCAGAGTTCGCGCTACTTCACAACTCCCAAAGATTCAGATTTTGAGCTCAAAATTTAAGTTTATGTCTAAGCTTCTAAAAAAATTAATGAGATGCAAAAAATAACGGTAAAAAATAGTTGTTCGTTATTCCTAAGTCTAAAGCGCCCTTTATCAGTAGTTTTTTTAATTTATCTTTAGAATTTATTTTCCAGACAATACTGACATAAAGAATAGTTTTAGTGAAAAAAACCGTAAATCAATCGACTAATTTTTCCGTTTTTTATGATTATTTGAAATTTTGGACCCTAAACTTTAATTTCGCCTATCTTGATGTGTACTATCACTCCTTAAAGTTTTATCCAAAAATTTAGATACACCCCGTATAAATTTCAAGAAAATGTAGGGAGGGGCGCTAATATTTTCTCTCTCTCTCTCTCTCTGGAAGAAAGATAAATTAATGCATATTCACACTGTCAATACTACTTCCCTGCCGTAATAACTTCATTTTATGCGAAGAAAAGAATATTATGAGGAAAAATTTGAGTGTTTAAATAGTGCAATATTAAACATCATGTTAACTTCATGTATGCAAATAGGATGAGTGAGGGCTGAAACACTCATTTTAGCTACAATTTAGTATTTCTGCAAAACGGTGAATAGGCCTCAAAACTAAATCAGATTTTTCAAAAGAATTTCAATTGGATTTCCGGAACATGAATTCATTTAGTGTCCTTGGAATCTTTTCCAGGGGAAGCTCAAAATGTTTTAGGGGAGGGAGCTGAGCCGCCCTCAGCCCATCCCCCCCCCCCTTTAGCTACGACCTTGCTGGTAATCAAACTCCCATTCACGCAGAGATGATTTTGCGCAAAATGATAAGATTTATAAGATTCATAAGAATATAAGATTTTTCAAAATTTTATGATTTGTCTCGTGATCGGAAGTATTTAGCTATAAATATGCAAAATTCCAAGTGTCTAACTTAGACAGTTTTTGAGAACGAGCTCAGCGACGGATGTACAAAGGTGTAAGACGAACGAATAGAATTTCGTCAGATGAACGAAACCCTAAAATAGAAAGAAAGTGAAGAAGGAAACACTTTCTATTGCACAAGCAATTACTAATTACAACAACTTAAATATGACATATAGCAATATTTAAATAGCATATAGTATTATTTTAATATAGCATATAGCAATATTTTACGAGTAATGTAAAATTCGTAACATTTTTAGTAATTATTTATGATAATTGCTATAGGAAAAAATACAAAACATTATGCTAAATTAAAGGTATCATGAAATTCCAATATAATGGGAAATAAAAACAAATTTTAAACAATGTATATGAAGCCAGATAAAATTGAAATAAATATAATCTAAGTATCGACTGCTAATTTTGCCAAGATGAGTTTATCACTGATGATATACCGGGGTGTAAAATGATAGGAACAATCATGTAATTGCCTAAATAAAAAATATAATTATATTAATCCTGATATAAACCATATAAATGTATTGTATCATACTAAATACTAAAAATAAACATAAAGAAAACATTAAAAAAAATCCCTTTCGGCATGGCCTATAGGCGGAGGTAGATTTCGAAAAGTTTTCATCTCAAAAAAAAAAAAAAAAAAAAAAAAAAAAAAAAAAAAAATGCCTATCTCTACTTAAATGCCCATTTTGGCAATATATTTTGAATTATATTCTTACTTTATTTAAAAAATTGACCAATATGCTCATTATATAGTTCCTAAATAACAAAAAACTGTTAATTAAATTCGTTTGACAGCAAAATTGAATTTAAAAATGAGTCATAAAATAACCAATTTATTATTTTAATACATCCACAATTCTTTAATCAAGATCGCTTTGAGAAATTTTGTGCGACGTGCCCACTTTGACAGATTTTTTTAAATATATATTTAGCCTTTATCAAAAATCTGACCAATACGGCACATTACACAGTTCCTAAATAACAAATAACTGTCAATTGAATGAGCAAAATTGAATTTAAAAATGAGTCATAAAATAAACAATTTGTTATTTGAATACAACCTCAATTCTTTTATCATGATCGCTTTGGGAAATTTTTTTGCGAAGTGCTTACTTTGACAGCTTTTAAAATATATATATTCACCCTTTATCAAAAAATCGAAGAATACGCACATTATATAGTTCCTAAGTAACAAAAAACTGTCAATTGAATGCGCGTCAGAGCAAAATTGGTTTTAAAAATGAGTCATAAAATAACCAATTTGTTATTTGAATACCCACAGTTCATTAATCATCTCGCTTTGGGAAATTTTTTGCGAAGTGCCCATTTTGGCAGCCTTTTTTGAAATATATTCTGCCTTTATCAAAAAACTGGCCACTCCGTCACATTATATAGTTCCTAAATAAGAGAACCTGTAAATTGGATGCGTTTGAGAACAAAAAAAGATTTAAAAATGACTCGGTAAAAACGCAATTTCTTAAATTTCCTCAAATTTTAATCACGATAACTTCGTGAAATTCTGTTCAAAATACCCTTTTTGGCAGCCTTTTAAAAAAATATATTCTGCCTTTATCAAAAAACTGGCCAATACGTCAAGTTATATGGTTCCTAAATAATAGGACCTGTAAATTGGATGGGTTTGAGAACAAAAATTAATTTAAAAATGACTCATGAAAAACGCAATTTGTTATACTTAATGAATTTTTTAATGATGAAAACTTCGGGAAATCTGTTCAAAATACCTCTTTTGGCAGCCTTTTTAAAAATATATTCTGCCTTTATCAAAAAATTGGCCAATAAGTCGCATTATATAGTTGCTAAATAAGAGGATCTGTCATTTGGATGCGTTTAAAATCAAAAATGAATTTTAAAATGAGTCAGAATATAAGCAGTTTGGATTTAAGGTTTTTTCTCCAACTCCTATTTTTGTTTAATTTATTTTTGCTATAAGAATTGGTTCTATGAAAAACTTGTCAATATAAAAGTTGTAGATATTATTCTGAAGATGTAAAATAAATTTAATTAGATTTAATTGCTTAAGAATTGAGTAAGTTATGGGTTTTTTTCTTTTTCCTTCCCCCTTTTTCTTTTCGTTTTTAATTTTTTTCATCGGTAAAAATTGGTCCTATCAAAAACTTGTAAATACAAAAGTTTTAGATAATATTGAGTACATTTATATAAAATTTAGTTGGATTTGATATCTTGAGAATTGACGAAGTTATGATTTTTTTTCTCCCAAAAACCATGTTTTTTTCGCCCCTTGAGCCCATTTTTAACTTTATCAAAAATCTGTCACGCATAAACTTTTTCCTCATCTTTTAGAAGTAATATAAACTTTAAACCGATTCGATATCTATTTTAATTAAAAAGTTATCGCATTTTTTCTGTTTTCACAAAAACCCTCCTAACTTTGACCCCCTTGGTCCGATTTTGCCCATTAACGAACTTAACCGAGATTTTATGCCCCTTGATTTTATGTAAAAGTTTGATGAAGATCTGAGCATAATTATGGAAGTTATCGTGTCTAGAAGAAAGTGATATACACCGATAGATAGATAGATAGATAGATAGATAGATAGATAGATAGATAGATATATATATATATAAACTTTTTTACTGATGGTAGTTTTGGGGTCTAGGAGTCATGATTCGTGTAGATCCGCAAAAATTTTTCAGAAATTCCAACATGGGAGACAATGCAATAGGTAGTATTTCATACGAAATCTACCTAAAAGGTTATAAATATAATATAATTAATTGCATTTTTATTAGATATGCACAGGGAGCAAAATGATAAGAACGATGCAGATTTTTTTTTTAAATTAAAGAAATATTGCATGTCAATTGGGCTTGTTTTGTGTTTAACAATTTCAATGCAACATTGTACTTGTAGCATAGAGTTTACTTAGTTTTAAATTTTTTGAGGTGACAAAACACGCCATATCTACAAAATTTCAGATTTTAATTCTGCTTTCGAATTTTACTGCACGATTCGGCCATCTTTCATTTTATTTTGCGCTATATAATACCTCAAAATAATATTGTTCATGGGATTTAGATTTGGACGACTGGCTGGCCAATCAAGTTTGAGAGTCTTCTTTATCTTCAAACCACTTTTTGTATCTTTATATGAGTGAATTTAAGCATTATCTTGTTGAAAATTTCATAAAACTCGGTAACTTTTTCACTCAGATTCTACAAATGGCCTTGTAGCATGCGAATAGAGGAATGTAAATTTTGTTTATCCATCTGCAAAAGCAATTATAAGCTTACCTACCGAGAAAAAAAACGCCTAAACCATTACTGAGCTTCAACCTAATTCACGCGTGGAAAGTATGTCTTGTTCATTTTGTAGGTCATAAAAATATGGATGAATACTTTCTGGAATATCGAAATTAAGCTTTTTTTCAGCTCTTGAGATAATTTTAAATCAATTCATTTGCTGATTTAGGTGTTTCTCTAAAAATAAAGAGCGTTTTTTTTCTTTTGCTAGATGATTTGGTTTTCATCGATGTGATTTTACATTTTAAAAAACTTTTGGAATCTTTATTGTACTTTGCACGGTCAGTACTGTTGCTGGCGTCTTTATCTGGCTTTTAAATGCCTTTGTTGTCCTTATTTTGCTTGGAACCTTGCGAATAATCAAAGTTTTCGATCGTTTTTAAAGAATTATGGTCTTTCTGAAAATTTTGTTGTTACATAAATAGTTGACTTCTATAAGAAATTCAAAATGACACTTTTTGGAAGTTTAATTTCATCAGCAATTCTTTGAAAATACATTCCAATGTTGTTATAAGCTAGAATTTGCCCTCTTTCAAAGTTAAAAAGCATTTTGATTTACTCTGTAATCCAAATGTTTCGGGAATTATAGGAATGTGCTCAGAAACTCTTTTTAATACACTTTTAAATGATGTGCAAAAATATCTGCCTATCACGTTCAGCCGTTTTAGAAATACTGACTGCTTTCTTATCATTTTGCTTCTGTGTAAATTCAGCAAAATACATATTTTAAAAATGATTAAAAATGTATGTACAATTTTTGTAAATGGTTATTTTAATATTAATTGGAATACAACATATTTAATTTTAACACAAAAATTTATGCATTTCCATATCAAACGCAAACTGATTCCTTTGTTTTTGTATCGTTCCTATCATTTTGCTACCCGCTATATAATGCACTAAAATGTTATGCAGCACAGATAAATTCGAAAAATGTAGTTATATAGAGACATTTTTATTATTAAGATGGTATATACGTATATATACATATTTGTGATGTTGTGACATGGAAAACCAGAGAGGCATCGTAGCATACTCCTTTTAGTAAAAAGATTAAAGGTTTCCCAGTTCAACACAGGAATCGTGGGGAGCGAAAGAAAAATAAAAAAATGTATAGGCTTCATAAATAAATAAACACTGGCAGCTTCAAAATTATTTATTTAAATGCAGCCATATGGAGAGGGAAGGGTTCTAATTTGACCGGCCAAAGGAATCTTATTTCAGAAATAAATATTCTATTTCAAATGATTAGCCTCTTCGTCTTCCCCCATATCATCTGTCAATTAACCGGCCATCCACTTCGAACTAATTCGCTCTTTCCAAGTCAAAATTTCCTGGCGGAAAAAAGAATTATCTGGAACATTCTATATCCTCGAACCCGATGCTTATTATGTAAAGAGCATTTCAATATCTCACGTCAAGTTCAAAGCAGCGGGATCGAAAGTCGCTCGCAAACGAAATTTTATTAACAAGATTATTAATTAACTTATTTTGTAATCAAGAGTAATTAACATTCGAATGTATTCCATAGACGATAATTTCATTAAAAAGGAAAAGTAAATGAATTTATTGATAGGTAATAAAACTAAAACGCGAGAAAAAAAATAGAAAAACGATGCTTTGAATAAGTATGCTTTTTCGGACTAAATTTAATAAATCTTTTAAAAAGAGGTTGATAAAAACACGGAAAAGTGAGTTTTATTAGGAACTTAGGAAATAAAGTTTATTTAAAAATATTTTAATTTTAACGCGAATTAAGAATTTACATCGCTTCTATAAAGATAAAAGAGATTAGATCTAATAATAGGATTTTAATTTAATAAGCCGGAATAAATACGGAATGTTGTTAAAAGAAAACTAACATAGCATAAGGTTAATTTGGGCAAAAAAATTAAATTTTGTAATATACAAATTTGTAGTCATTTGATACCTTTCTTTAAGAATTTCCATTTCATTACTACATGTTTTTCATTACTCTGATTTAATATGGTTGCTATTATATTACTGTCAGTTTGATTTTAATTATTCTTTTAATTTATTTATATATTTAATTATTAATTTATATATTATTTCTCTATAAATATATTAATAACTTTCTCTGTTATCAGTCAACTATAACTGTTGGCAGGTTGAGATTGCAAAGTTGAATTTATTTTTTTTCTCTCTCACATGGTGGCGATTTATCGTGTAAGTTTATCTTATAATTCAATTATTGTTTTATTATTTGTCTAGCTTTGAACTATGTTTTGTATTGGCGATTAATCGGGCAATTTAGAAATCTATTAGGTTTATCCTGATTTCTAATCAGAAATTAATCGCAATTAATGTGTCTATTTAGCATTGCCCTTGAGAACGAGCTAAATGCCACATTTCCAATATTGTTCCAATTTTTGCCAACTCCTAAGTTTGATATAATTTGTTATTTAACGAGTTATTCCATACTTTTGATGTTGATTTGTATCTAATGGTTCTATATATATATATATATATATATATATATATATGCTACAGGCCAAACCCGATTTTAGGCCAAACTAGATTGGCCTAGGCCAAACCGGTCTATCCTAACGCCCATCGGATAAACTAGTTTTTCCTAGGCCAAACCGGTCTATCCTAACGCCCATCGGATAAACTAGTTTTTCCTAGGCCAAACCGGTTTATCCTAACGCCCATCGGATAAACTAGTTTTTCCTAGGCCAAACTAGTCTATCCTAAGGCCCATAGGACAAACTAGATTTTCCTAGGCCAAACTAGTTTGGCCTAACTCTTTTAGGATAAACTAGTTTAGACTGCTGTTTATTGGTCTGAACTAGTTTGTCCTAGGCCGATCTAGTTTATCCTAGGCCATTTCAATTTGGCGTGATTTTATTGAATTCAATGACCGCCTCAACGCCAACATTCTTGTTTGTCCTAGGCTGATCTAGTTTATCCTAGGCCAATATAGTTTTACGTGTTTTTAGCTCACGGGCGTCAAATCCAGAGAAATAATTGGCTGACAGATTCTGTATGTATGTAGGTATGCATGTATGTACGTACGTACGTATGTGCGTAACGCGATAACTCTTGATAGAAATAATGTAATTTGATATGTTTTATCGCATCAGCCTACCAAAGCCTGAGAACTAATGTGCCCGTAGGTTCTGCATCTATTTATGTACTTAAGTACGTAACGCAATAATTTTTGATAGAAATACTCGATTTTCATCAAACTTTCAATATAGGTTTATTCTTATCAGGAGCTTTTCTGATTAATTTTGGAAGGTCATTGCAGAAGAATAAGGGGGGGGGAGGGAGAATGAGAGGCTGTTTCGCCCCATCCCTTAATTCAAATAAATGGGTTTCCATGCATTATTATCATATTTTATTAAAATTTTAGATATAGGAGCATTCTCTTGAGGCCCCTCCATGATTAGTTGTCGGTGTTCATTGTTTAAGTATAAAGGGAGGGGGAATAGGGGTAACGCCCCATAATTTATGTAAATGCTTTGTACATGCAGAATTTACTGATTTGCTTCAATTTTAGAAATAAATTCATTCTGGCAAAGTACTTCTCTAATTAGTTTTGGGGGTTAATTGAATAAGAACAACGCGAAGAAAGGGGGGGGGGGGATCCCGCCTAATTTTGGCAAATAGGTTTTTCATGCAGAATTAACCGATTTGCTGCAAATCTTGGATTTGTTTATTCTGATGAAGTTCTTCACTGATTAATTTTGGTGCTTCTTCGGTTAAATATAAGGGGGAAACTTACAATTTTTTCCCCTAAATTAGATAAATTGTTATAATACAGAATTATAAAATTTGCTTCAAATTTTGGACATAAATTCATTTGATTAATTAATTTGGGTTTTTTCTTTTGGTTAAGTATAATGGGGTAGTGGACGTTTTATCGCCTTCCTTAAATTCGATAAATGGGTTTTTATGCAGATTTATCCGATTTCCGTAAATTTTGAATATAGTTTTTTTTATATAAGGCGAATCCCTAAATTGTTTGGAGGGTTTAATGATTAAGTATAAAGGGAAGGATGGAGAATTGGCCTCCTTAAATCAGATGAATGGTTTTTTGAGCAGAATTATCTGATTTGCTTCAAATTTTGGATAATTGTTTAATTTTATAAAGCGTATCTGTGATTAGTTTGGGGGGGTTCAATGGTTAAGTATAATTGGGGAAAAAGGGAAAAAGTAATCCAACTTTATTTTTCGAGGATGTTATTCTTTAAAAAAATAAGGCTGTAATACATAATTAGTGTAAACAACCTGTGAATGCAAAGCCATCAGTTTAATTGGGCAATATTCTTTTTAATATTGAACCCGACTACTGCTCCATAGCTAACCTTGTGCTAAGTGGTTTTGTTATCACCCTTATATAATGTATTTTATTAGAAGGGTTGTAGAATACTGTCAGAGGTTTGCACGGGCTGGAATTTCGAGGGTCCGGGCCCCGCCCTTCCCGAAGGAAAGTCATTTTGCCGTGACCCGGTGTAAAAATTAAAAGTTCAGTCCAAACCCTGCCTGTACAGTAGGGTGGGCCGAAAAAAACTTTTTTTCGATTTTCGATAATGGCGGGTGCGGAAAAGTGGCCACTGGTGGCACTTAACTCACACAAAAAATTTGAGATTTTTTGGACAATTCCTTACCCTGCCGCAAATGGCTTAAAGTTTTGCCAAAATGCTGATTTTTGAATTTTTTTAGCAAAAAAAAAAATTAAATATTAAATTAAGTTTTTTTTTGGTTGTATTTAGTTGAAAAGATGTAGTCAATGTGCCAAATGTTTAAAATACGTCTAATTATGCATTAGTTTAGAGCTATGTTCTTTAAAAATGTACTTGATTTTAACTTGTTTTGCGTTCCGTACCAACGCGAAACAACCGAGAACTCCTCGCGTGGATGTAGCTGCACGCAGAGTTTTACTCGCCTATAGAAATCGACTAATTTAAAATACACATAGCAATTAAATAATGCATTATCAGAACTTATTTAAACATTAGATACGTTCAATATGCCTTTCCAAGTAAATACCGGCAAAATAAACTTAATTTAATATTTTAAAAGTTTTTACTAAAAAAGTTCAAAAATCAGCATTTTGGCAAAACTTCAAGCCATTTGCGGCAGGGTAAGGAATTGTCCAAAAAATCTCAAATTTTTTGTGTGAACTGAGTGCCACCAGTGGCCACTTTTCCGCACCCGCCATTATCGAAAATCAAAAAAAAGTTTTTTTCGGCCCACCCTACTGTACAGTCAGTGAAAAGAGTCAGTGAAAAGAGGCCAGCTCCGGCTCAATCGGGCTTTACTCAATTTTTTCTGAAAATTCGGATTTTACTTAACATACAATTAGGATTCCTTTAAAACATACTGCATACATATTAATTGGATAAATTTACAATGTATTTTTAAATTACGATGTGTTCACAGAATGGCAAATACACGATGTATTATTGATTATTTAGATTCTTAAACCTTTCAATATTCAAATTTGGATTCATTAAAAAATTAGTGTAGTTTAGAACGAAAGAAAAAAAAGGAGAGTTATAAATATCATAACTATTGAATCTGTTCAATAAAAAGTAGATTTGTGAATATGTTTCTCTGTCATTCCTTAAGACTTTTCTCAAATCCAAAAGAGCTGCATCCTAACACATTTAAGAACTAATTCATTTTCGGAAATGCATAAGATTAACAGGCATTCTCATTAAGAAAATATATAATCGGATGGCGTTAACTATTTTTTCATAAAAGTGACGTACCTTTAAAAGGTACTATTAAACTTACATTTTGAATCGAATTTCCGCTTACGACTTTACGGAAAAGGAAAACTTGACGCCGTAACAAGAATAGCTTATATGTCGACAGGTAATTAATTTCTCAAAAATGGAAAACGCTGTTCGATTCCAAATTATGTTCAGCTCCGATCTGGCACGAATATCCAATAATAATAATAATAATAATAATAATAATAAATGCAAATCTGATCTCAGTTGGCACGAGTCAGCAGAAAGAAAAAAAAAAGCAAACACCATGTTCATCAATGCATCATGTCTCTACGATGGACACGTTAAATTTCTGTATTAATGTTATAAGCAATGACTCTTTACACACATTTATACTTATTCTTGTGAGAGACATGTTTTTTAGCGACTAAACCCGATTTCGAGCCAAATTAGATTAACCTAGGCCAAACTATTTTATCCTAACGCCAATTGGATAAACGAGTTTTTTCTACGCCGAACTTGTTTATTTAAATGTCCATAAGATAAACTAGTTTTTCCTAGGTAAGAGGGTAATTCTTCTTTTTTCCCTTTATACTTAAGCATTGAACCCCCAAAACTATTCAGGGAATCACCTTATCAGAAAGAACCTATATCCAAAATTTGAAGCAAATTCGTCAATTCTGTGTCAAAAACCATTTACCAAAATTATGTTGTGTTACCTACATTCCTTTTTCTTTTAGACTTAAACAATAAACATCCTCAACTAATCACGGAAGCGCCTTGTCACAATGATCCTATATCTAAAATTTTAAATGAAAACTGATAATTCTGCATGATAAATCCATTTCTCTAAATTAACGGTGGAAGATTAGCCTCCCGTTCGCCCCCCTTTATTCTTATCCAATGAATTCGCAAAACTAATCAGAAAAGTACCTTATCAGAATGAACCTACATCCAAAATTTGAAGCAAATCGGATATCTCGATCAAGACTTATCGCGTTACGTACACACGTACGCACATACGTACATACATGCGTACATGCATATACATAACCTGTGAGCCCATTATTTCTCTGGCTTTCACGCCCGTGAGCTAAAAACACGTAAAACTACATTGGCCTAGGATAAACTAGATCAGTCTAGGACAAACAAGAATCTTGGCGTTGAGGCGGTCATTGAATTCAATGAAATCACGCCAAATTGAATTAGCCTAGGATAAACTAGATCGACCTAGGATAAACTAGTTCAGACCATTAAACAGCAGTCTAAACTAGTTTATCCTATGTGAGTTAGGCCAAACTAGTTTGGCCTAGGAAAATCTAGTTTGTCCTATGGGCTTTAGGATAGACTAGTTTGGCCTAGGAAAAACTAGTTTGTCCGACGGGCGTTAGGATAAACCGGTTTGGCCTAAGAAAAACTAGTTTATCCGATGGGCGTTAGGATAGACCGGTTTGGCCTAGGAAAAACTAGTTTATCCGATGGGCTTTAGGATAGACCGGTTTGGCCTAGGCCAATCTAGTTTGGCCTAAAATCGGGTTTGGCCTGTAACATATATATATATATATATATATATATATATATACAGGGTGTTTCGCTACCAGACCATCAAACTTTGAGGGGTGATAGTAGACATGAAGACAAACAATATTAAATAGGAAACCACGGGGCGCAAACGTCTTCTGTAGGAGCTAGGGGCCATTAAATTTAAGGCTCGAAAATTCAAAAAATGATAAAAAACGGCAAAAAGGGTCGATTCGTTTGCGATTTTCACTAAAATCAGTCTTTATAAAACGATTTAACAGAAAACAAATTATAAAGGTTACATTCAAAAATTGTCGATAGCGGGCGCTTTAGACTTTAGAGTAACGAACAACTACTTTTTACCGTTATTTTGTGCATGGGATTGAAATTATTTTAAAGTTTAGACTTTAACTTAAATTTTAATCCCAAAATCGGCAACATTGGGATCGGGTAACTGGCGAAAATTTAACTGTGAACAGAGGGGCGGATTTTAAACATTCTTAAACATTATACAAACTGATCGATTTTGTTGCGGTTTGCGTGTAGTCCATTCCCTTGGTAATTATTTTATTCCAAATGACTTACAGCTTTTGTGTATCCATTTTCTGATAGAGGGCGCTTCCGACACATCTCCGAAATTTCAATGGCATTACTCCTCTGTGTTTTATTACCAGACCAACATACTTCCAGGAAGTGTTAGGGATGCAAAGCGACTCGGAATCACATAGGAATGTAACATTGAAAACGCCTTTTTAGCGAGCTGTGGTTAAAAGAAGCAGAGAAAAAAGCAACAGAAACAGGTAGTGAAACATCAACACGTTAATGTGGCAGAAAGCAATTCAGTTAGACGTGTTACTACAAATGGTATCCGAAATTACGACCAGAAGTAGTCGGGCATGCTTGACAGCAGCTTCGCATGCAATTCCTTACGCTTTGAAAGATTACTGGCATCTCGGATAGCTTTCTGGCAGCTACAGAAATTCGAGCTGACAGGTCTTCCACTGGCGGTACAGGAGTCTCATACATTCAACTTTTCATTTGATCCCAGCAGAAGAAGTCCATACAGATTCGGATTCAGATTGAGCCAGGTGGTGGTGGTGGGGCGGGGGGGCTACTAATTGGTTTGAGCTCAACTAGACCCACCCAGCAATGTTTATTTAAAAAAATGCAGAAAAATTATACAGTAACAAAATAAAGGTAGGTAGCAAAAAGTAATTGATATAATGAAGTAGGTGCGACGATCTGGCAGGCCAACGAACCGGTTCACCACTACCTATCCACTGCTGTTCACATGTTACGTTGAGGTGTCTGCGAAATCATTGGTGAAATGTGGAGAAGCCCCATCGTGCTATAGAGCGGCGCAACGAAAGAGGAACATGTGCTTTTACCAGAAGTTCCGACAGAACGTGCTGTAGAAATATCAGGTGGCTTTTTTCTTTGCTTCTTTTAACCCTAACTCGTAAAAAAGATATTTTTGACATTACATTATATTATGATTCCGAGTCGTCTTTGCATCCCTAACACTTCCTGGAAGTATGTTGGTCTGGTAGTAAAACACTCAGGAGTAATGCCATTGAAATTTCGGAGATGTGTCGGAAGCGCCCTCTAACAAAAAATGGGGACATCAATGCTGTATGTCATTTTGAACAAAATAATTACCATGGGAAGGACCTACACGCAAACCGCAATAAAATCGATTAGTTTGTCAAATGTTTATGAGCGTTCAAAATCCCCTGCTCTGTTCACAGTTAAATTTTCGCTAGTTACCCGATAACAATGTTTCCGATTTTGGGCTTAAAATTCAAGTAAATTCTAAACTTTAGAATAATTCCAACCTCGCGCGCAAGATAAGGGTAAAAAGTAGTAGTTTGTTACTCTAAAGTCTAAAGAGCCCTCTATCGACAATTTTTGAACGTAACCTTTAAAAATTTTTTACCAACAAAACGTGATATAAAGAATGATTTTAGCGAAAACCGCAAACGAATCCACCCTTTTTTCCGTTTTTTATAATCGTTTGAAGTTTTGGACCTCAAAATTTAATGGCCCCTGGCTCCTACGGAAGACGTTTGCGCCCTTTGGTTTCCTATTTAATAATGTTTGTCTTCATGTCTACTATCACCCCTCAAAGTTTGTCGGTCTGGTAGCGAAACACCCTGTATATATCACTTTTTTTTAAGAAGGTGAATAAAAACACTGTCGATATATATTAACTACACTTTTGGCATTTTCCCCTAATTATAAGCATCAGTAAATTCTCTCTCTATATAATTTAAGTCTCCCTTCAGATATGTTATACAATTTTTTAGTGTTTTAATATCCCATTTATCTTGTCTGCATGGTACTTTATCATCTTTATATCGCATAAAATAGATTTTTCGTTATTCTCCAGAGAAAAGAAAACATTTTTTTTTCTTATAAACAACGCCACTGCATTTTCAGATAAATCAAGCGAAGTACTTCCATCTAAACACATAAAGTACTACTTCCTCTGCCTGAAATTGTGAGTATTTTGTTTTTCTATTCCCAGTGATTGGTTCACGTAATTGTAAATGACGTGCATAAAGCTATTTCATTAGCAGTTAACGATATGTATATTTACGAAGAGTGTAAGAATTGGAATTTTTCGGAATAAAAACCGAGGATAAATTTTATCCTATTAGGATATAAAAAACAAAAAGGCTGCATAAAAGAATGCGTTCATGTCACATAAGGGAAGTTTGCAAACATTTTGAATTTGAATAATAGTATAAAAGTAAAGATATAATTTTATTACTTTCTTCTATTGAATTCGTGAAAAATTTCTTCTTCCAGTTTTCGATAGATTTATACGTTTTAGAAGGTCTTGAATATGATTTGACGGTTTTTAGAAAATGTCTGGCTGTGAGTTTGTGAGTCTGTACTTGACAAAACTTTTATGGGCGTTCTATCTCAAGAACTAATGAACAGAATTTCCTAAAACTTTATATTCTGTTACATCTTGATATAAATTGGAGTTCTTTAGTTTTTGATGTATATCGCTCAACAGGTGGTGCTGCTACGATGCATTATTCACAATTTACACAACAACTATATCACAATAACTATAGCATGGATTCTCATAACACTTTAGATTCAGCTAGTCCTAGATACAATTTGGTGCTGATAACGTTTTAACGTAAGTCGCTCAAGAGGTGGCTTTGCTATGCTGCATTACTTATGATTATTGTAATAGCTTTATCTCAAGAACTATTGCACAAATTTTCATCAAACTTCAAATTCAGTTAGTTCATTATATAGGCTAGTGTTGTTTAGTTTTGCGTGTAAATTGCCTTGCAGGTAGCGCTACTATGATTAAATTTTCAGGATTTCACAATAGCTGTACCTCTCTAACTAATGCATGGATTTATATAAAATTTCAGATTCAGTTAGTACTTGATGTAAACTGACATTGATTTTTTTTGTTTACATCACCCAACAGGTGTTGCAGTTATGCAGAATGTTTTAAGATTTCCCCAATAGCCTTAGTCAGAAGCTAAAATGCATAAAATGCATTGATTTTCATCAAACTTCAGAATCAGTTATAAGTTGAGATAAGTTGCTGCTACTGACTAGATTATGGTATAAATCACCTAACTGGTGGCGCTGCTATGCTGCATTTTTCTGAAAGTATTAATATAAATGAGATAGAAGAAAGTTTTAGGATTGCCACATATGGCTACTTAACTATGATTTCGAAACGAGACAGTTTTTTAAAGAAATCAATTTCGTTGATCTAATTATTTTTTATATCATACAATGCATAATTAAAAAAAACACAATTGTATAATTATTTAGAATATTTGTATTTTGTAAGAACTTTTACGTGAACAAGAACAATTACATACTAGGGGCGATCAAATGAAAAGGTACGAAACGCCTTAACAACCACACCGGTTGAAATTTGAATATGCCGCTTTGGAATAAAGTAGTGAGACATCGAGTGATGCGATTGCAGTATCCAGCGTAGTTGTGAGCATGTGTAGGCGCTTGTGCTTGAAGGGGGAGAGAAGCAGACAGCAAGTGAGTTCAGTCCAACTGACGCGGCAGTGACTGTGAGGCCATCATGGCTTTCCCATTGCAAAATCTGATGATCAAAGGGCAGCGAGGTGTTATCAGATTTCTCACTGCGTCAGACATTGATCTGATAAATCGCTGCCCTTTATTCGTTGGATTTTGCAATGGAAAAGCCATGATGGCCTCACAGGCACGGCCGCTTCAGTTGGACGGAACTCACTTGCTGTCTGCTTCTCTCCCCCTTCAAGCCCAAGCGCCTACACATGTTCACAACTACGCTGGATACTGCAATCGCATCACTCGATGCCTCACTACTTTATTCCAAAGCGGCATATTAAAATTTCAACCGGTGTGGTTGTTAAGGCGTTTCGTACCTTTTCATTTGATCACCCCTAGTATAACCAAGTCTACAATAATTAAAATAATTTTTTTAGATGCACTTAAAATAAAAAGTTCTATTTGTTTATAGTATTACGTAAGTTAGTGAAAATGGGTCGAATTAAATACCAATTTCAGATTATTGATATTTCTAATGGTAATATACCTTCATTTAATTGGAGATCACTGTCCATTTAGCTCTTCTATGAAAAAAAATGGTCGTAAAACTCTAATGTAAAGCAAGTTTTATTTATTTTACTTTCACATATGTTTTGGCGTTTTTAATATTAGCAGAAATTGGGTTACACACATTTTAACATACTTTAACTAGTCCTTTAGAGATCTTTTACTTAGCTCCTCACTGAACGATTTCTTATATTTTTATGAATTTTTCTTAAATCTATCTATATATCGGTCTAATATTGAGAAAATAGTAAAAAAAAATAAAATTTCAAATTTTCAGCTAAAATTTGATATTTTGTGGCTTGTACCCTATAAACAGTTAGGATTTTTATGTATTGTATTGCTATATTTTGCAATTAAATGGGCTTAAATTAATACATTTTACTTGCTTAACACTCCGCAACTTTTTTTATACAGTATAACCCCGGCTACCCGAATATCGGTTAACCGAAAATCGGCTTAACCGAAAAACCTTAAAATCCTTTTAAATGTGAAAATTTTCATTGTCAATATTGTTTTTATCGATGTCAAATAAAAAGTTCAACATATTTTAATTTATGATTTCTATTTTATTTGTATGTTTTAAGTCAAAACAATACTGAATCACTTTTAATACATTAAAGAGTTGTTTTAGTATTTTTTAGCTTTAAAAATTGATCTTTGATTTCGGCGGTCACCTTCAATTATCTCCAACGAATAAGTTATTGCTTTGTTTTTAAAACGAAGTGTAATTTTTATTTGTCATTGTTTGGAGCTCTTTGAATATAGTATCACAACATTTTTATAGCAACCATATTCAAAATTACGTACCATATTAAAAGTTGAAAAATACTTTTCTTTTACGTGTTAAAACTTAAAACAACGATTCCAGAACACTTTTTATTTTTTCTATATCTTAAAAAATGATTGAGTTATAGCACTTTTAATTTTGCTTATGGCTGACATTTTGAAACGGTCTGATCTGAACAATCCACCATGTTGCTTTAAAATGGCATACACTTCATGATATCGTGGAATTTGGTGACTCTCTAAATCGCTTAAAATAAAACCAGGTTGAATAAAAGATGACTAATTTCTAAAAATTCCTATTAATATTCAGTCTTGACAAAAACTAGTATTCAATCTTATAAAATCGCTAATTTTATAAGATTATTTCCACTAATTTGAGCTTAGTATTTTTGAACAATGTAACTTACTTTAAAATAAATAAATAAATATATAAGTATATGAAAGCTACCTCTTCCTCCCGGCATTGCCGGAAGGAGTTTTTTCAAAAACATTTATTGTACAAAGAGCACATTTTTAATTAAAATCTCTAAATTAAGGAAATAAAGATGAATTAATATATTAAACTTGGCTCTCTAGAAAATGGCATTATATACGATTGTATTATATACAATTTCTACTGTATCACTATATGCTGTAAGTTTTTGTTGCAAATTTAATAATGTGTTAGGTAGCTTTCATTACAAAAAGTAAAAAGCTACCTATTGCAGCCGTCCGGAGGAAAACACTTCCGGAAAATTTTGGTATATTTTCACCGATCATGACCCCCAGACCCCAAAACCACCCTCCGTTCAAATGTTGACATATATATATATATATATATATATATAACCATATATATATATATATATATATATATATCTGATTTTTGTCATGCGATAACTAACGTATTTATGAACCTATTTGAATGAAACTTGGTATGTACATAGTACATACAAATGTCTCGACCGAGTTCGTTGGTCAGCATCATCCGCCATTTTGTTTCAAAATGGCGGCCATTTTAAATTTTTAAAAAAATTTAAAATTTAAAATTAAATGCGAAAAAATTAAAAGTTGAAAAATATTTTCCTTTTACGTGTTAGAACTTAAAACAAAGATTCCAGAACACTTTTTATTTTGTCTATATCTTAAAAAATGATTGAGTTATAGCACTTTGAATTTTTCTTATGGCTGACATTTTGAAACGATCTGATTTTTGTCACGTGATAACACGCATACTTATGAACCGATTTCAATGAAACTTGGTATGTACATAGTACATACAAATGTCTCGACCGAGTTCGTTGGCCAGCATCATCCGCCATTTTGTTTCAAAATGGCGGCCATTTTAAATTTTTTAAAAAATTTAAAATTTAAAATTAAATGCGAAAAAATTAAAAGTTGAAAAATATTTTCCTTTTACGTGTTAGAACTTAAAACAAAGATTCCAGAACACTTTTTATTTTGTCTATATCTTAAAAAATGATTGAGTTATAGCACTTTGAATTTTTCTTATGGCTGACATTTTGAAACGATCTGATTTTTGTCACGTGATAACACGCATACTTATGAACCGATTTCAATGAAACTTGGTATGTACATAGTACATACAAATGTCTCGACCGAGTTCGTTGGCCAGCATCATCCGCCATTTTGTTTAAAAATGGCGGCCATTTTAAATTTTTTAAAAAATTTAAAATTTAAAATTAAATGCGAAAAAATTAAAAGTTGAAAAATATTTTTATTTTACGTGTTAGAACTTAAAACAAAGATTCCAGAACACTTTTTATTTTTTATATATCTTAAAAAATGATTAAGTTATAGCACTTTGAATTTTTCTTATGGCTGACATTTTGAAACGATCTGATTTTTGTCACGTAATAACACGCGCATTTATGAACCGATTACAATGAAACTTGGTATGTACATAGTACATACAAATGTCTCGAGTTCGTTGGCCAGCATCATAGACTATTTTGTTTCAAAATGGTGGCCATTTTAATTTTTTTTAAAATTTAAAATTTAAAATTAAATGCGAAAAAATTAAAAATTGAAAAATATTTTTATTTTTCGTGTTAGAACTTTAAACAACGATTCCAGAACACTTTTTATATTGTTTATATCTTATAAAATGACTGAGTTATAGCACTTTGAATTTTGCTTATGGCTGACATTTTGAAACGGTCTGATCTGAACGATCCACAATGTTGCTTTAAAATGGCATACACTTTATGATATCGTAAAATTTGGTGACTCTCTAAATCGCTTAAAATAAAATCAGGTTGAATAAAAGATGACTAATTTCTAAAAATTCCTATTAATATTCAGTCTTGACAAAAACTAGTTTCAATCTTATAAAATCACTAATTTTATAAGATTATTTCCACTAATTTGAGCTTAGTGTTTTTGAACAATGTAACTTACCTTAAAATAAATAAATAAATATATAAGTATATGAAAGCTACCTCTTCCTCCCGGCATTGCCGGAAGGACTTTTTTGTATGTGCCAGATATGACACGTGCTGCAGTGAAGGGTTAGTTCAATATTTCCTTAGTTTCTCTAAATACAGTAAAATTTAAATTTTCTGTACTAACAGTACAGTGTCTGTGATGAATAATATGATCCCACACCTCCACCCATACATATACAACAAATGCTGGTGACGGACGATAATGATTAAAAATTAGCACCTAAATTTATATATCATAGACTAAATTTAATTATTTAAACACGTTAGTAATAGTGAGTCAGTGTGTTTAGTGAGTTAGTGAGATTATTTTAATACGTTATATAAAGAAGAAAATACTGTTTTTACAATATAAATCAAAATATTAATCAGTCAGAGCATTCGAACTATACTACTGATTCTGTTTCCTTTGTGACTTAATTTTCAATGTTTATTTAAAATACAGGGTGATTCAGCTCGTCGGTGACAAACTTTAAGGATCGATAGAGCACACCTAGACGAACATTTTTGAATAGGGAATGTAGGGTCCCTGACGCGATGGTAAGGCGCTAGGCGCTTTCGAAAATTTGGGTGCCGAAATTCGAAACGTCATAAAAACTAGGGAAATGGTTAGATTTTCTTGCTTGTTGCGTCGAAATGATTCTGTTTGTTTAGACTTTCTTCAGTACCAATTTGATAAGCGTATCTCTTAAAACATGGATAGGGGGCGCTGCAGACTTTGGAGAGCTAGACAACAACTTAAAGCCCGTTATTTTGATAATTTAACACATGCTCGCCAAAGTTTATACTCTAACTTAAAGTTTGAACCCAAAAGTAGAGCCCTGCAAAAAGCGTAAGAGCCGGAATAAAATGTCAAAGTACAGGGTGGTCGAAACTCGAAGGCTCCTAAGAGATAAACAAACAGATTTCTTGACTTATGGCATGCATTTTCATGATTCTGTTTGCTGGGGCTCTCTGAAACTCAGTTGAACGGTACAAAAAGAAACATCGATAGGGGGCGCTTTGGGCAAAAAACATAATTCGTTGACATTTCGGACGCTAACTGGAAACGGGGCGCTACGATCAGTTAGTAATAATGAAAACACATTTTCTATCTCTGCTCAACACTTCTGAATAAATTTAGACCAAAAACATCAATGATACTGGAAATTTATTTACAAAAAATAACACTACAGAAGATGCTCGAAATTTCGACCTTGGGCCATGATGCAGGCTTCGCACCTCCGTCGCATTGAGGAGTGTGTGTTTCCAACAATGCCAGGAGTATCTCTGATCTGCCCTGCAGCTGCCACAATGCGCGCCACAAGTTCTTCAGCACTGCTGACAGGTGTATGGTATACCTCGGCCTTCAGGTAACCCCAAAGGAAGAAATCCAAGCAGGTGAGGTCTGGTGATCGGGCAGGCCAGTGAACTGGACCCCCACGCCCGATCCACCGCTGGCCATACCTTGCGTTTAGATGGAGCCGCACGTCGTTCGTGTAATGGGCCGGAGCTCCATCGTGCTGGAACCACATCTGGCGACGCGAACCTTCGGGTACGTGCGCCTCCTCCAGAAGCTGCGGCAGCACTTGATCCAGGAAAATCAGATAATTTCCACCTGTCAGCCGTTCAGGTAACAAATAAGGGCCAATGAGGCAATCCCCCAGAATGCCGGCCCACACATTTACTGAGAAACGCTCCTGGGCTGCTCGGCTTCTGGTTTCATGTGGATTTTCATCACACCACACATGACTGTTGTGGGCGTTCCACATTCCCTCCCGGCTGAAGGTGGACTCGTCCGTAAACAAAATGCTGTTTACAAAACGGGGATCCCTGGATCTCATCGCCAAGTACCATCTTGAGAATTCCACTCGAGGGCCAAAATCCTGCTCTCTGAGCAACTGCACCCGCTGGATGTGGTAGGGGTGCAGATTCCGGGAACGTAAGATGCGCCACGCAGTTGCTTGCGAAATGCCAACATGTCTGGCGATATCTCTCGTGCTAAGACCTGGGTTGTCCTCAACCAGGTTAAGCACAGCCTCTTCGTTGTCGGGGGTGCTCACTGATCGCTCCCGTTCAGGCCTGCCTCCGTCGAAAGATCCCGTTGTGGACAACCTCTGGTGTACTCGAGCGAAGAAGGCATGGCAGGGGATTTGCCTGTTGGGGTAACGCTCGGCGTACAACCGCTGAGCGGCTCGTCCATTACAACCAGCAGCGCCATACGCCAAATGCATGTCAGCCAATTCAGAGTTTGTGTACCGTTCCATCCTACTACCGATCTGCAGACAATTAACCCGAAGCTTAAGTAGGTACCGCACGTTCAAAAGACGTGTCTGCGCATACAACTACGTCATCTCGCGTTGTCGTCTACGCATTACGTATCATTTGCATATCGATATGGTACGATATCTTTTGCATAAATCAGCAAAAAGCACCTTATGTAAATTTTATTGCGCGCATTGTGCATGATTGAAACCAGCTATGTTTGTTAAAAAAAACAAACAAACTGCAGTTTTAATAGCTTCTTATGATAAGTAAATTACTCTCTTGTTTTGTTTCTAACTGATCGTAGCGCCCCGTTTTCAGTTAGCGTCTGAAATGTCAACGAATTATGTTTTTTGCCCAAAGCGCCCCCTATCGATGTTTCTTTTTGTACCGTTCAACTGAGTTTCAGAGAGCCCCAGCAAACAGAATCATGAAAATGCATGCCATAAGTCAAGAAATCTGTTTGTTTATCTCTTAGGAGCCTTCGAGTTTCGACCACCCTGTACTTTGACATTTTATTCCGGCTCTTACGCTTTTTGCAGGGCTCTACTTTTGGGTTCAAACTTTAAGTTAGAGTATAAACTTTGGCGAGCATGTGTTAAATTATCAAAATAACGGGCTTAAAGTTGTTGTCTAGCTCTCCAAAGTCTGCAGCGCCCCCTATCCATGTTTTAAGAGATACGCTTATCAAATTGGTACTGAAGAAAGTCTAAACAAACAGAATCATTTCGACGCAACAAGCAAGAAAATCTAACCATTTCCCTAGTTTTTATGACGTTTCGAATTTCGGCACCCAAATTTTCGAAAGCACCTAGCGCCTTACCATCGCGTGAGGGACCCTACATTCCCTATTCAAAAATGTTCGTCTAGGTGTGCTCTATCGATCCTTAAAGTTTGTCACCGACGAGCTGAATCACCCTGTATGAAGCTGAAAATATATGAAATAGTTTTTAATAATCTTACTGTTTAAAAAGTATGACACATATTTTATTATTTTAGTTTTTAATTAAAAATATATTTATATCCCCTCCTTTTCCCCATTATAAGCACAATGTTCGGTTAAAAATACATTTACCAACTTGTCCTGCAGTTTTTACGCAACATGTGGCTCACTGTTGACTGAAGCTTTACTCGACACATTTACAATCATTTTCTCTTTAAAAAGAACTGGTTAATCACAGGACTAATCAACCTAAATCAGTTTATGGTTATTGTTTATATGTATTTTTTGTTATTGAGTAAAGGATAGTAAAAACTTTCGATTTAAAGCTGTTGGGGTAACTATAAATGTTAATTATTAACGACAAATGTTATTTGTTAAACTACAAATGCGTTTTACGCAATTAAAGGAATTTAAATCAAATACAGTGCAATAAATGGCATACCGATAATACAAAACTAAAAGTTGCAAAGTTGAGGGATTGGATAGCAGCATGATTGGGGAGTATACACTATGCAATTATTATTACAAACGGCTGATTAAGTATGGAGTTATATAGACTTACATATGTTATTTATTTAGAGGAAAATAGTTCAGTTTTAGCATAATTCAATTAAAAATAATTATCCTTAAAAAATTAAATTTACAATTAAATTTTCTTGACAGAGACACGTTTACAATCATTTCCTAGTTTTAAAATATCTTGTTTATAACAGGGCTATATCTTGTTTATAACAGGACTGTTTATAACAGGACTATTGTTATTGAGTAAAGATACTAAAAACTTTCGATTCAAAGGAGTTGGGGATAATAGAAATTTCACTGCACATTATTTTGACAAAGTTTCTTTTAAAATCCAGCATTATATTACTTTATTTTCTCAACACTCGGATTACTTACTTTTCACTCCACGATACATTATCATCTCTGTCAACACACTTGGAATCATTTTGTAGATTACAATATCTGGTTAATCACAGGACTAATCACCCTGAATCAATTTATAGTTCTTTTTCGTATATTTTTTGTTACTGAGTAAAGATAGGAAAAACTTTCGATTCACAGGGTTTGGGGAGAATAGAAGTTTCACTGCACATTATTTTGGCAAAGTTTCTTTTAAAATCTAGCATTATATTACTTTATTTTCTCAACACTCGGATTACTTACTTTTCACTCCACGATACATTATCATCTCTGGCAACACACTTGGAATCATTTTGTAGATTACAATATCTGGTTAATCACAGGACTAATCGCCCTGAATCAATTTATAGTTCTTTTAGGTAGATTTCGTAAGAAATACTACCTATTGCAATCGCACCAGTTTATATATCTATCTATCTATCTATCTATCTATCTATCTATATGTATATCTCACTTTTTTATGGACACGATAATTTCTATAATTTTTCACCAATCTCCACCAAACTTGTACATAAAATCAAAGGGGATAAAATCTTGGCTAAGTTCGTTAATGGGCAAAATCGGACCAAGGGGGTCGGAATAGGGGGCGTTTTTGTGAAAACCGAAAAAACGCCATAACTTCTTAATTAAAGTAGATATCGAATCGGTTTAAAGTTTATATTACTTCTTAAAAATGGGCCAAAAGTATATGCATGACAGATTTTTGATAAATTTAGAAGTGGGCTCAAGGGGCGAAAAAAACAGGGATTTTGAGAGAAAAAAATTCATAACTTCGCCAATTTTCAAGATATCAAGTCCAACTAAATTTTTTGTAAATGTTCTTAAAATTATCTAAAACTTTTGTATTTACAAGTTTTTGATAGGACCAACTTTTACTGGCGAAAAAAATTAAAAACGAAAAGAAATAGGGCGCTGAAAAAAGAGAAAAATCCATAACTCCGTCATTTTTTAAGATATCAAATCTGATTAAATTTATTTTACATCTTCTCAAAAATATCTACAACTTTTATATTGACAAGTTTTTCATAGGATCAATTCGTATAGCAAAAAGAAATTAAACAAAAATAGGAGTTGGAGGAAAAACCTCAAATCCAAACTGCTTATATTCTGACTCATTTTTAAATTCATTTTTGATTCTAAACGCATCCAAATGGTAGATCCTCTTATTTAGAAACTGTATAAAGTGACGCATTGGTCAATTTTCTGTTAAAGACAGAATATATTTCAAAAAAGGCTACCAAAAAGGGTATTTTGAACAGAATTTCCGAAAGTCATCCGGACTGAAAATTGAAGGAAGTGTTCAAATAAGAAACTGCGTTTTTTTCTGACTCGTTTTTAAATCCATTTTTGCTCTCAAATGCATCCAATTTACAGATCCTCTTATTTAGGAACTATATAATGTGATGCATTGATCGGTTTTTTGATAAAGACAGAATATATTTTTAAAAAGGCTACCAAAAAGGGTATTTTGAACAGAATTTCCCGAAGTCTTCGCGATTTGAAAATTTAAGGAAGTTTTCACATAGCAAATTGCGTTTTTTATGACTCGTTTTAAAATCCATTTTCGCTCTCAAACGCATCCAATTTACAGATCCTCTTATTTAGGAACTATATACTGTGACGCATTGGCCATTTTTTTGATAAAGATAGAATATATTTTTTAAAATGCTGTCAAAGTGAGTATTTCGCACAAAATTTTCCGAGCAATCATGAATAAAGAATCAAGTATGTATTCAAACAACAAATAGGTTATTTTATGACTCATTTTTAAATTCAATTTTTTTCTCAAATGCATTCAACTGACAGTTTTTTGTTATTTAGGAGCTGTATAATGTACTGTTTTGGTCGATTTTTTAAATAAATTCAGAATCTATTTCAAAATATGTTGTCAAAACGGGCATTTGAGCTGAATTTTTCTTAAGATGATTCTGATAAAACCAGTTTTTGAAGAAAAATGAAATTAAAAATTTTTCATAAACGGCCAATTGAAGTTATTAAACTGGGGTTATCTCTAATCATATATATTTTTTTTGTTGAATTGAGCACTCTTCGAAATCTACCTCCGCCTATAGGCCCAGCCGACAGGGATTTTTTCGTATATTTTTTATTATTGAGTAAAGATAGTAAAAACTTTCGATTCACAAGGTTTGGAGAGAATAGAAGCTTCACTGCACATTACTTTGCAAAGTTTCTTTTAAAATATAGCATTATATTACTTTATTTTTTCAATACTCGGATTACTTATTTTTCACTCCACGATACATTATTATCTCTGGCAACACACTTGGAATCATTTTCTAGATTAACAATATCTGGTTAATCACAGAACTAATCCACTGAATCAATTTATTCTTATTTTTCGTGTATTTTTTGTTATTGAGAAAGATAGTAAAAACTTTCGATTCACAGGGGTTGGGGAGAATAGAAGTATCACTGCACATTATTTCATCGAAGTTTCTTTTAAAATCTCCAAAGATATTCCTTTATCTTTTCAACACTCAGATTATTTATTTTTCACTCCACGATACATTATTTAATCTGGCAACACACTTAGAATAATTTTCTAGATTAACAATATCTGGTTAATCACAGGACTAATCCCCTGAATCAATTTATAGTTGTTTTTCGTGTATTTTTTGTTATTGAGTAAAGATAGTAAAAACTTTCGATTCACAGGGGTTGGGGAGAATAGAAGTTTCACTGCACATTATTTCGGCGAAGTTTGGAATCATTTTCTAGATTAACAATATCTGGTTAATCACAGGACTAATCCCCTGAATCAATTTATTCTTATTTTTCGTGTATTTTTTGTTATTGGGTAAAGATAGTAAAAACTTTCAATTTACAGGGGTTGGGAAGAATAGAAGTTTCACTGCACATTATTTCGGCGAAGTTTCTTTTAAAATCTCCAAATATATTCCTTTATCTTTTCAATACTCGGATTACTTATTTTTCACTCCACGATACATTATTATTTCTGGCAACACACTTGGAATCATTTTCTAGATTAATAATATCTGGTTAATCACAGGACTAATCATCCTGAATCAATTTATAGTTCTTTTTCGTATATTTTTTGTTATTGAGTAAAGATAGCAAAAACTTTCGATTCACAAGGGTTGGGGATAATAGAAATTTCACTGCCAATTATTTGGGCGAATTTTCTTTTAAAATCTAACATTATATTTACTTTATTCTCCAGGGTTATTCATATTTTCTTTTCTCTAAATCTGCCACTACATGTTTAGTAAATCAAGCGAAGCGCTTCAAATGAAATGCATTTAACAATTTCTCTGTGTGAAAATACAAGTAATTTGATTTTCTCTTTCCAGTTATTGGTTTATGTTACTATAAATGCCAGAAATAACGTAATTTTACAAGTAACTAATGCTATTTGTAAGCAGTGTAAGAAGTGAACGTTTCAGAATTAAAACTATAAATGCATTTCTCAATGCAAAGTATGTTTTATGCATTGCAAAAAATATATTTTCCTTTATTCTCCAGACTAATTCAGATTTTCTTTTCTCTAAACCTGCCACTGCATTTTTAGTAAATCAAGTGAAGTACTTAAAACTAAATGCATTAAATAATTTCTTAGTGAAAATGCAAATAAGGTACCCTGGGGTAATAACGCCACGTTAAGGTTCTACCAATTTTTACGACTTAGATTTAGATTGTATTTTTCAAACAAATATAGGATCTGATACAGCAACTCATTGACTATCTATATAAAATGAAATAATTTAACAGATATGTATTCATAAAATGTAATGGCGTTTTTTCTTGACCAATGCTATTTGGCGTTATTACCCACCTATATGGGTAATAACGCCATGCAAACAAAACTATGAAATAAGATGGAATAATTGCATGTAGATTGCCCAATTCTAAAAATACAAACTCTACAAACTTAGAAATTGACAAATTGCATTTTAAACTATTGAAAATGTTCATTATTTTGTGAAAGTGTAAGAAAAATAAAGGTGCGGTGAGGGGGGGGGGATGAGGCAAAAGAATATCAGACCGTGAGCTTCTTTTTGCTTAAAAAGGACCGCTTAAATAGAATTATTAGAAACATTGCACAGTTTTAACTGTATTTATTTGAATCAGTATTTAGGATGTAGCTAGGTCACTGTAGGGAATCAACAGGGGTATTAAAGCAAAGGATTGGCGTTATTACCCCGCGATACTTATTCCGCAGTAAATCCTAAACTACAAATTATCTCGAGAAGATATCCAAAATCTTCTACAAAAGTTAGAAAGTACATGAAATACACTACAAATTTATGTAATAAACAAAGTATTTCTGGATAAAAAATATAGTCTTCAGATCAAAAACCTTATCTCGCAAATTTTAGATCAAGCGTTAATTTTAGTTGCTTGTAAAAACAATAAGACCAAAAAATGAAACAAATTAACTTGAAGCTGTTTTTTGCGATTTATATGACTCAAAACCCTTCTGCGCAGAGCACAATGGTGTCATTTACCTGATTATTTCATAATTATGCAAAATATAAGCACTTGGCGTTATTACCCCGCCTGGCGTTATTACCCCGGGGTACCTTAATTTGATTTTCTCTTTCCAGTTATTGGTTTATGTTACTATAAATTTTGGATTTTATATTCTACTTACTTGATATCCATTTATTTTATAGCTTGAAATAACTTGACAATAAATATTAAACCACATTTAATGTTGGTGTGAACAAATAAAAAATTCGTGATTCAATTATACTGATATAAAAAAAAAAAAATACACATCTTGCATATTTGCAAATAAAACTAAAATATACTATTTAGAGTTTTTGTCCTTCTTCTTAACATATAAAACTATGTAACTTTTCTGCTTTTAAATTTAATCACCTAGGCATATTTTATATTCTTGTTATTTTTTCCCCTCGAGAAGATATTTCCACGTTTCTTTAAGTTTCATGCATCTTATGCATTGATCAATGAAACCTTTAAGTTAATTAATTTATCTTGTTGAAGATATTTTTCTACCTAACGTAAATGCATGAATAACGTAATTTTATCAGCAACTAATGTTTTTTGGAAACAGTTCTATGCTGTGAACATTTCAGAATAAAAACATAAATGCATTTCACGTAGTTAAAGGAATTAAAATCAAATACAGTGCAAGAGAAGGCATACCGATATTATAAAACTAAATGTTGTAAAGTTTTACAATTAGATGACAGCATGATCCGGGAGTATACACTTTACATTCCTACTTATAAACGGTTGATTAAGCATCCAGTTACGTAACTTTACCTAGGTTATTTAGTGGAAAATAGTCCAGTTTTAGTATAAAGTAATACAAAATAGTTATCCTTAAAATATTAAATTAAAAATTCCATTTTCTTGATAGCGATTCATTTACTTATTTTAAAAAATCTGATTAATGACAACACTAATCACCCTGAATCATTTTATAGATATTTTTCGTATATTTTTTTGTTACTAAATGAGGGATAATAAAAACTTTCGATGCAAAGGGGTTGAGACAGTAGAAGTTTCAATGCATATTATTTCAGCAAAGTATCTTTTAAAATCTCCCATTATATTCCTTTATTTTTTTAACACTCGGATTATTTATTTTCCATTACACGATACTTTATTATTTCTCCATTGCATAAAATAATGTTTTTCTTTATTCTCCAGGGTAATCCAGATTTTCTTTTATCTAAACCTGTCACTGCATTTTTAGTAAATCAAGTGAAGTATTTTAAACTAAATGCATAAAGTAAATCCTCTGTGTGAAAATGCAAGTAATTTGAATTTCTCTTTCTATTTATTGCTTTATGTTATATAAATGTGAGATTTTGTATTCTACTTACTTAATATTCATTTATTTTATAGCTACAAATAACTTGACCCTGAAGAGTACCCATTATACATTCATATCTATTGATGGTTGATTAAGCATGGAAGAATTATATAACTTTACATTGATTGTTTACAGGAAAATAGTCCAGCTTAAGTATAAAACAAAAATAGTTAGGTTAATAATAGTTAAACCACATTTAATGTTGGTAGGAACAGGGATGTAGTGGAGATTATACGGAGGTATACGCCGTATACCTTCTTAATTTTTTAAAGGAACACCATACACCCTCTGTTTCTAAAGAAAACTGAAGTATACACACTCTAGGGTATACCCTCTGCCTTGAGCGTATATCCTCTGTTATTTTTACGACTACACCCCGAGGTAGGAACAAATATAAAACCCGTTATAAATAATCTAACAAACTTTGTAAAATCACCATAAAAAAGAAAATTAAACAGGACGCGTTTCGAGCTTCAATAACTTGACCCTGAAGAGTACCCATTATACATTCATATCTATTGATGGTTGATTAAGCATGGAATTATATAACTTTACATAGCTTGTTTACAGGAAAATAGCCCAGCTTAAGTATAAAACAAAAATAGTTAAGTTAATAATAGTTAAACCACATTTAATGTTGGTAGGAACAGGGATGTAGTGGAGAGTATACGGAGGTATACGCCGTATACCTTCTGAATTTTTTAAAGGAACACCATACACCCTCTGTTTCTTAAGAAAACTGAAGTATACACACTCTAGGGTATACCCTCTGCCTTGAGCGTATACCCTCTCTACTCCCTTTTTGAAGCTCGAAACGCGTCCTGTTTAATTTTCTTTTTTATGGTGATTTTACAAAGTTTGTTAGATTATTTATAAATTTATCGCCAGTGATTTCGGTGTTTCTTAATAATAAAACCCGTTACTCAATTACACTGTTAAAGCAATACACAAATTTCACATTTGCAAATAAAACAGAATTTTTGTCCTTCTTCTCAACATGCAAACTATGGAACTTTTCTGTTTTCAAACTTCTCCAGGCATATTTCCCTTTTGTTATTTTTTTTTTTCTCTCGAGCTGATTTTTTCACTTTTCTTATCTCGTGCATCTTACTTATCGATAAATGAAAGCATTGAGTTCATTAATTTATCTTGTTGAGGATATTTTTCTAACTCACATAAATGCCATGAATAACGTATTTTTACTAGTAACTAATACTATTTGGAAACAGTGTAAGGTGTGAAAATTTCAAAATAAAAACTATAAATGCATTTCACGCAGTTAAAGGAATTAAAATCAAATACAGTGCAATAGAAAGCATACGGATATTACAAAACTATTGTAAAGTTTTACAATTGGATGACAGTATGATTGAAGAGTACCCATTATACATTCATATCTATTGATGGTTGATTAAGCATGGAATTATATAACTTTACATAGCTTGTTTACAGGAAAATAGTCCAGCTTGAGTATAAAACAAAAATAGTTAGGTTTAAAAAATTAAATTCAGAATTAAATTTCATCGATACATAGCGTCACATTTACAATCCTTTTCTTATTTTAAAATATCTGACTAATCACCCTGAATCAAGGCCGTAGCTAGAAGTGAACAATAGGGGGGGGGGGGGGTCATAATTTTTTTCCGCTCTCTGACGCAGAAAGATAAACTAGTGCATATTCATATTGTAGATACTATTAAATTAAGAAATTTTTATAGGTTTCGTAGGGTTCTTATTAAACTGCTGTAAAAACTTTAAAAAAAAAGTATATGATAAGGAAAATTTTGAGTGTATAACTGGTGCAAAATTAAACATCATGTTAGCTTCATATGTGCAAATAGGATGAGGGATTGTTGAAACACTTATTTTAGATACAATTTAGTAATTCTGCAAAACTGTGAAAAGGTCTCAACACTAAATTAAATTTTTGAACAGCATTTCATTTGGATTTTCAGAACATTGAGTGACCATGGAATCTTTTCCAAGGGGGGGCACAAAATATTTTAGGGGAGGTGGGCTGAGCAGCCCATAGCGCCACCTTAGCTACGCCCCTGCCCTGAATCAGTTTATAGTTATTTCTTGTTATTGGGCGAGGGATACTAAAAGCTTTCCATTCAAAGAGGTTAGGGACAATAGAAGTTTCACTGCACAATATTTCGGTGAAGTTTCTTTTAAAAACTCTCCCTATGTTCCTTTAGCTTTTTAAAACCGGACTATTTATTTTCCATTCCACGATGCATTATTATTTCTGCATTGCATAAAATATGTTTTACTATTCCCGAGGGTTATTAAGATTTTCGTTTCTCTGAACATGTCTCGGCAGTTAGGTAGATTTCATATGAAATACTACCTATTGCGTTAGCACCAATGTTGGAATTTCTGAAAAATTTTTGCAGATCTACACCGATCATGACCCCTAGACCCTAAAACTACCATTAGTAAAAAACTTTATCTCTCTCTCTCTCTCTCTCTCTCTATCTATCTATCTATCTATCTATCTATCTATCTATCTATATATATATATGTATATTACTTTCTTATGGACACGATAACTTCTATAGTTTTGCTCCAATCTCTTCCAAGCTGATAAATAAAATGAAGAGATACGAGTATAAAATCTCGGCTAAGTACGTTAATAGGCAAAATCAGTCCAAGGAGGTGGAAATAGGGAAGGTTTTTGTGAAAATCGAAAAAATGTCATAACTTCTTAATTAAAATAGATATCGAATTGGTTTAAAGTTTATATTACTTCTTAAAAATAGGCCAAAAGTTTATGCGTGACAGATGTTTCATAAATTTAGAAATGGGCTCAAGGGGCGAAAAAATTGTGAGAAAAAAATTCATAACTTCGTCAATCCTCAAGATATTAAATGCAACTAAATTGTTTATAAATGTTCTCAACATTATCTAAAACTTTTGTATTTACAAGTTTTTGATAGGACCAATTTTTACTGATGAAAAAAATTAAAAACGAAAAGAAAAAGGGAGGGGAAAAAAGAAGAAAATCCATAACTCCGTCAATTTTTAAGCTATCAAATCGAATTAAATTTATTTTACATCTTCTCAAAAATATCTACAACTTTTATATCGACAAGATTTTCATAGGACCAATTCGTAAAGCAAAAATAAATTAAACAGAAATAGGAGTTGCAGAAAAAAACCTCAAATCCAAACTGCTTATATTATGACTCATTTTTAAATTCATTTTTCGTTTTAAACGCATCCAAATGGTAGATCCTCTTATTTAGAAACTATATAATGTGACGCATTGGCCAGTTTTTTTATTTTATTTATTAAGATAGAAGATATTTTTAAAAATGCTGTCAAAGTGGGCATTTCGCACAAAATTTTCCGAAACGAAAATGATTAAAGTATTAATGATGTATTCAAATAACAAATCGGTTACTTCATGACTCATTTTTAAATTCAATTTTGCTCTCAAAACGCATTCAATTGGCAGTTTTTTGTTATTTAGGAACTATATCATGTGCTGTTTTGGTCGATTTTTTAATAAATTCAGAATATATTTCAAAATATGTTGTCAAAATGGGCATTTGAGCTGAATTTCGCTTAAGATGATTTTAATAAAACCATTTCTTCCAGAAAAATGAAATAAAAAAAATTTCATAAGCGGCGAAATGAAGTTATTAAACTGAATTTATCTCTAATCATATTTGATTTTTTTTTGTTGAATTGAGCACTCTACGAAATCTATCTCCGCCTATAGGCCAAGCCGACAGGAATTTTTTTATAAAATCAAGTGAAGTACTTCAAACTAAATGCATTAAGTAATTTCTCTTTGTAAGAATGCAAGTAATTTGATTTTTCTCTGTCCAGCTTGGTTTATGTTGCAATAAATGTATTATTTTATTTTCTACTTGCTTAATATTCATTTATTTTATAGCTACGAAAACTGGACTTTAAATACTAAACCACATTTAATGTTGGTATGAACAAATATAAAATCCGTAATTAAATTACATTGGTAAGACAATGCACATATTGCACATTTGCAAATAAAACTAAAAGATATTACTTAGAATTTTTATCGATTTTCTTAACAAGGTAGAACCCGTTGAATTTTGACGGAAGAAAATGTTTAAGAAGGAATCGTTTCATTGATTTATAATAAACCTACAAAATTAGTTATAGTAAAAAATGCACCTTACATTAGTACGTCTAACTCTTAAACTATACTATTTCTGTAAAACGCAGTTGTAGAAATTGTTAAAATTAAACTTTAATCGTATATGTAAGCAGTAAAAAATAATAAACCTATGTTATTATGATAAAGTTATCAATTAAGGTTCTGTTGCTAGTATTCCATAATGATAAAAAGCAAAATTTATTCAACTTTGACTCAATCATAGATTTTTTTTTTATTCCCGTGAAATCTAAACCCGACATTTTCACCATATCAAAATTTACAAATGTACAATTCACATCTGTATTCACGTTTAAAATAAATTTGGCATTTTTATTTGATCATTTTGATCCAAAACTTGAAGTCTGAATGCTATTAGCTGAAAAAGATATTAAAATGTTAATATTCTTTTACGCGTAAATCAAATTTTGTTAATGAAGTCAAAATTCACCGGGTTTTACAATAGAAGGTATTTAAATTTCTATTTTTTCTCTTTGAATGAGAAAATAGCAACATAAAGATACAGCACTCAATTTTTTTCCTTTTTTCCTTTGCTTTAAATAGAAATGGAGTACTCCTGTTGCCACAAACAGAAAAGAAGTGTTAAAATCTACAAAAAAAAAATAATATTTCAAAAACAAATTATGATACAGCTTTCAAACAAATTTTATTTAAAAGTAAATTTTTTCCCTACACGATGGTGTAAAAATTGAAAATATGTGACATTAAGAAGTTTAAAAATTTTTAGAGCAAAAATTGTAATACCGAAATTCATTTAAAATTTGAAAGTGTTTGCATGCGCAAAATGACGTATGCGTTACGCACAGATACGTTTGGCCTTTATAATATAGGTATATAAAACTATTGAACTTTCCTGTTTTCAAACTTCTACAATCATATTTTATTTTTTGATTTTTTTTCCTCTCGAGATGATTTTTCCACGTTCTTTTTTTGTCTCATGCTTCTTAAACATCGTTCAATGAAACCGTTGTGTTCATTAATTTAACTTGTTGAGGATGTTTTTCTAATTCAAATAAATGCCATGAATAACGTAATTTTACTATAATAATTACTATATTAAATATAGGGAAATCATCTTTCAGATAAAATATAAAAGTCGAGAAGTTAAAAAAAAAAAAAAAAAAAAAAAAAAAAAAAAAAATTGCATACGCGCAAAATATCTTGCTACTTTCAAAATGATAAAAACGAAAAAGAATTAAAAATTTTATCGCTGTGCCAATTATAAGAATAAATAAATAAATAAATAAATAAATTGCAAACGTAAAAAACAGGGGTCATGAAGATCCTGCATTTCGAGAGGGAAAATGCTGTCGTATTTCAAATTACAAGTTTTGACTCATCTTTTTTCTGTTTATTTGAAGGAAAAACAGGTCGTTTGTTTAAAATAACATCGATAGAAGCTTAGTAGCTTCCTAGGCAACAGAAAACCTCAAACCTTCTACCTAATTCGGATTTTATCCACAACGCTTCAAAATTATAAGTGTTTTTTCTAAAATAACGAAGGGGCGTTACATGAACTAATGAGTAGCTGCGTTAGAAGAATAATGACCCTTATTATGCACGAAGACTTGAAAGAAAACTTTTCATAAAAATAATCATACTCTAGAAAAATATATGAGTGATGATACGTATACAGTCTGAGGTTTATCGGGATTGAATAAAAAGAAAGAAAAAATAAAATAAAATACAGTCGGCTCTCGTTAATGCGAACTCGTCAGGACCACAAGAAATGTTGAATTTTCCGGAATTCGAACTAAGGAAAATATGAGAGGAAAACTTGTTTAAAACGGATACTATTACAAAGGAATTAATCTTATAGCATTTAAAAAATTTCGGCTGTTATCATTAGAATATGGCTTAATATTAAATTAAAAGATATAAATACGCAAACTAATTAAGGGATTAGGTTCAAGCACAATGGAAGAAGGGTTGGAAGTGTCATTGATGGATAGACATGGCATTAAGAAAGCGTATATAAAATGAATGGCATTGTATGTATACTCGTTTCAGAAGAATTCTGACAAAAATGAAAGAAAAAAAGTTTGAAGTCCGTGAGAAAGTAAGAGGAAAGGAAAAATTGGAATTCTCGTTAATTCGAATTAAACGAGGTCAAGAGAAAATGAGTTCGAATAAATGGAAATTTTTAGCGTTATTTTACCCTTGAAAATTTCGGAACTTCATGTTTAAGTGAAAATTTGATTTACCCAATTTCGAATTAACGCGAGTCGATTGTCGTTATATGAATATTTATTTTCTGATAAAAGTCTAAAAGAAATTCAAGCTTAACCTTTTGAAAATTTAAAAACAAATACAATGATTTCTGATTACAAAGTGTTATGTGTATCGATAATAGAAAATATTCATGATTTAAATTTTAATTGGGGTAATTTTATAAATGAAAATTTTGAGATAAGTGATTTTTAAAAGTTATTATTTTTTTTTTTCACAAAAACAATATTCCGATAGTGACATTTGAGGAATATTCCCGCAACATCACATCATCCAAAATACTTATAAATTACAGCTTATAGGCAAAATTCAGCGGACACTTCAGAATAGCGATCGACCGAAAATTCGGTTTTGCTTTTGTTTGCTGGCCCAAAATCAGAGTTTTACCGAAAATGCTTTCGAAAATTCGGTCTGACTCAAACACAGCCGATACTGTTGGTATTGAAAAATCTCATTCTTTCGTAAATTTTCAACATCACTCATTGATTTGGGCTGTATCGGTTCGAATGAGACACTTTCTGTTTACTGTTATAAATTTCTTTATTGTTTTAAAGTTGGTGAAACTCATTATTATTATTATTATACCGCAGACCGGGCCCCTGCCTGCCGGGCAATATGCCTAGCAATTAGAATATGGCTTAATGTTCAATTGAAATGAAACTCACATTAAATTGAAAATGAAACTCATAGCAACTTTACAAGGCTTAATTTCACGTCAATCCGAGTATATTTACACGAGTTAGCTGAGGGACAAACGGAAGGCTAAGTAGTTAAAAGATCCGAATTCGTAACCAATTTTTAACTATTTTAAAAAACGTTAAAATCTGCACGTTGTAATCTGTTTTGTACCGGTTGTAAATGAATGTAACATTTAGAAGCTCCAAACATTAAATTTCTTAGTTTCAAACTACTAGACCGGATGACTTCGCAATTCGCATTTTTAGGTAAAATGAACCGAAAAATGGAATACGATGCCATAATTAGGTGTTGCTATTGTAAATTCCGGAATTGGTATCATATCAACATAAAAAAAGACTTCCCTCCCATGGTACTGTTTAAAAATGAAATATACATAATTCTCAGTCGAATTTCTGTTTCTATTCTTTTCTAAAACAATTTAGTGATTAAAATATATGAGGTAAGGGGGGGGGGATTTCTCTTTTGTCTGGCTAATCACATATAAGCTAATTCTTAACCACCAGCATAATTTAGTAGACTACATACTTTGAAATGAAAGTTTCCCGTTTGGATATCCCCATTTTCCTTAAAGCAAAGGCCTCGCCAGTGGCCGAGAGGATCTGTCCTCGAAACTGGTTGACAGCAATTGCTGAATTCGAACCCAATCGCGACCTTCGGACTAATCGTTCGGAGTTTTCTGTGGTTTTCATCGATCTTGGATTTCCTTGCGTAAATACGGGTTAAGTTCCCTAAGAAAGACCCCACGGAAGGTTCCCCTCTTAGGGCCGATATCTGATGTGTCAATTGGCCGTCATAAACACAACCAACTAATTAAGCAGAATTAAATCAACCGTTTTAGTTTTAGATTATTTTGCAACATGTACTTTTGAAATACATTTTTAATTACCTTGATACTTACACAAGTATTTACATGTTACATAATCAACACTACTCTAGTGTTGCCCATGAGTTTACCGTTGCTTTGAACTATCATTATTATAACATTGAATTTGGTGTAATTTGTTGAATTAGTTACTGTTCCGTTTTTTTTTAATCCGATGCTATTCAACTAATAAAAACGACTAGTTTCATACTTCTAGTTTCTCATTATAGAATATTCAGTTGCGTGTAACTGAACAATACTAGATATCTGATTCACTGAGAAAGATATATTTAAATAAATAATTTCAAATTCATAAGATAGTATATCAAATGCGTTTAACTAAAGTTTATTGGTATAACCAGGATACGCTGTTTTACAATGCCTTCAAAATTAGTTGAGATAATAGTTTGTTGATTTAATTTTAAATTTAGTAAATGTCATTTCAACATTGTTGATTTTTAAGACTTGAATATTCTACAAAGTTTTATCATTAATTTCGAAATAATATTTTTTTTGTTACAGATTACGAAGTTAATTATGTAATTTACTAATACGCACATTTATGATATATATGACATGTATCACATGCACTTACAAACATTTTTAGGCTAAAAAAAGTTAGCGTAGAAATTAATTTTAGAAATGTTATTAATATGTTTAAAATGTGCAATGATAATAAAATGTTTGCTAGAATGTAACTGATTTGCATGTGAATGGTTTCTGTACTTGATTAATTCGTTAAATATATAGGTGCTAATGTTCCATTTTTTCCTGAAGTCAAATAATCATTGTTTAAACCTGAAAAATATATCTAATATAACACGTAACATTTTAAATACAACTTATTTAGAATCATTTATTGAGTAGAATTTATTGTTCAATGTATGTTTTTAAATTTTTTTCGAAGAAATTCGGATGGTTAGCAGCTTTGTAATTTCATAAGATTTTAGTGATGTAGTGAACCGATTTTGTAGTACTTTTTTCAACAAGTGCCTGAGTTAATACCTATAAATCAGCCTTCAATGCATTTATTAGGAAACGAAAGTGGTATGTTTGTTATTATGTACATTTATTTGTTAATGTTTTATTTAATAGACTTCAATTTTTATAAAAAAAAAAGCTTATCATCACAAAATGGAAATTTTGTATTAATAAAATATTAAATACTATTTTATGTTTCTAAATTAGTCTTCGTGCCGTGTATAGTTTTTTACACGATCATGTTAAAAATTCTAATTTATGACTTTTTAATGTGCGCCGAAATGATGGATATTATCAATCTGTGAAGATTTGTAAGATTTTAAGTGAATGGCGGATTTAAAAAAAAAAAAAAAAAAATCCCTATTGTGCCAAATTTTTCTCACTACTGTACGTCAACTGGCACATACAACACAAATGAATTTCAGTGGAATAAAGTAAGAAACTATCTCTTGTATTCAGGTTTATTTTGCCTTAAATAATATTTTCTAAGGTAGCCCATTGATGATATATCATTGTTGTATAATTTTTTCGAGTCATTTCAAATTTCACGAGAATCAGATAGTTTAATTACAGGGACAATGAAAAATATTCCGTTATATTATAGCCAATGGGAAAATGTTGCATATATTAAAATTTATATGCATCTATGAAGTATTAATAACATTCATTTTGTATATTATGTACAATATACATTCTATATAATCTGCGGTGCAATGAATATTTGTTATTTATTTACAGAGCTACATGGAAATATTCCATTACATAATGGTATAGAAGGGAACATTGTTTGGGGCGCATTTCAATTATATTAAACTATTTCTCATTTTATGAAATAGATTTGCGTTGCTGATGTTTACTATAAGTTACTTCCCGCATAAAAGAAAGCAGATAGATACAAGGACACACAAAAGATTTCGGATACTATACTGTATCTGATGACTGTATAGTATTACACTAAGATCTGAATATTTATAAAACTTCCTTATAGTATGAACGCCCCTCATTTATTATCTTTGACGTGCTACTTTGATTTTGCCATTATTAAACTTATCTCCGTAAACCCCAATAACTCAAATAAATTCCATGGCAATCGCACTATGTTCGTTGGAACACGGAAAATTAGACGGCTAGACAAACTGAATTCATAAATACGTTTTAATTATGTTGGAAGATTTAAAAAGGACGTATTATATAAAAGGTAATAAATAACCCCCCCCCCCCTGATTTTTGGATCCCGATAAAGCAAAAATAATTCTTCAATTTTTTCAGATGACTTGCTTGTTTAATGTAATTAGGTATTGTAACTGGTTTACCCGCGTTAGCAGATGCCGGATGCCCGATGTACTAGATAACATAAAAAAAGTCTTTTTAATTTATTAATTTTTTTTTCACATTCACTATATTTTCTTAGATCGCCTACTAAACTACATCATAAAATATTTTTCGTACTTTTGTACCAATCGCAACTGAGCGCTCAATCACAAAACATTGCGTTAGTTATAACAGCTTTAGTAATTCTGATTATTTCAATGTTAACCTGCTCAGTTCGATTTCTATGTCCATTCAAACTATTTCAAAACTATTGTTTTATTTATTTATTTATTCGTAAAGTTTTAATTTAGTTTGGCAATTTCGATATGAAATATTACACGAAAAAAATGCTGAATTATTTACAATTTTTTAAAGTACAAAAGGGATATATTTCACAGCTGCGTTATACGCAAATTTAAAAATAAAAATTATGCGATATGGAAGTAAAAAAATAAAATAAAAGTGAAATTTATTGATCAGATAGTTACCTAATAAACCACTCGGGGTAACACAAACAATTACATCATACAGTTGAAGAAAAAAAATCAGAATTAGTTAAAATTTAACTCGCATTCTAAAACATAATTAGTTTCCCAGTCATATCTTGGTGAAAAACCTCTGAAAACCCGAGTATATATATATATTTTTACTCATACGTTTATCATTGTATTTTCCTGTACTCAAAGGTAACTCGGAAGCCTTGAAAGAGGAAAATACAATGGTAAATCTACGAGTTAACCTCTAAAATTGGGTTTTCAGGTGTTGTCAACCAAGACATGACTTGGTAGACCAATTACATTTTAATATGCGAATCGAGTTTTAAGTAATTCTGGAATTTCAGCCTCCAACTCGAAGAGGCGATTATCTGTGCTGCCGCCTCCCGGTCCATAAGTCGATATGAGGTTAGCAATACTTACAAGTATGTTTCTTTATAATGTAGGTATAGTAAAAATAAAGTAAAGCATTTGTAAAAAATACTATGGTGTTATGTTAGTTATTTTAGTCTTCACAGCTCAAGTTTTTCAAATATTCATCTGCACCAAATTAAAAACACTGATTTAAAAAAAAAAAAAAAAAAAAAAAACTGAAATTAGATTTTAAAAACCAATAAATGCTAAATCATAATGAATTTACAACAAAAACTTAAATAATAAATTTGTTGACAACTGCAATTTGTAATAACTTTTTACTTTATTTTCAGGTATTAATTTAGAATTGGTTGAAACCAGAATACGATTAAAGTAAAAGAAATTTATCCTGAAATGCTGGTGGAAGCTCTAAGACTTTAGATTAAGTACAGATACCATTTTAGGAGGAAATTTTAAAAAGATCCTTGGATGGGAATTACAATAGCTGGAATCAGAAATAATGTTCGTGGAGGCTGCAATCATCAAAAGTCTTCATCGAAACATATGGCGAAAATTCAAAGAAATCTGTTCAACAGCACAGCAAATTTTTAAGCCCCAGTATTTTTCAAAGATATATATTTGTCCACGCACTGTCAATAATGATGATGATTCAGAATGGAAAGGGTTTTTAATATCCTATATTAAAATAAGCGATAATAAAATATGAAGACTGTTCATTTTACTTTAGTACTTTAGTACCACATTTTATTTGGATAGAGTTCTTACATTTAGATTACGGCAAAGATTATTATGGTGCAATAAACACTTTACATCGAAAACAATCGCATTGGTATAGGTATTGAAAAAACATTAGATTTTGTTAAACAAACTTATGTGTCTTTTATAGAAAATTGTGATTGTTTATAATAAATGTAAACAATTTTCAAAGAAAAAGTAATCAAAGAGGTAGAAAGTATAGATCCTGAATTATATTATAACAATCAAATCATCTTAAAAAAATGGAAAACTTTTACCTTGTTCCGGGTTTTAATTCATTCTTTATCTAATAATTTACTTAAAGTTGTAGTTTTCACTATGCAGCATGTGATACGCATGCGTGTTGAAATTCATATCATGTTGTCCCACAAGGGAATACAGAGAAATTTCTAACACAGTAAGTTAGAAATTCTAACACAGTAATTTAGTATGTTGTACTAATAAAGTTTTTGTACTTTTTTCAATAAAGAATAAAATTTAATTTTATCAAATTACAAAGACGAATGAAAGTATGGAAGATTTTCCGCGAATTGATATCACTTGAGAATTTGCAGAAATTGATAAGTTTCAGGAAAATCTGACGGATTTGGGTTGACAAAAAATAATGAATATGCATTAATAATTAAAACATAATAACAATATATATATTAGGTTTACATGAATTCAACTGCAGGCCTACTCTTTTAAAACCTCAGCCACAAAATAACCCAAGTTGAGCCAAAATCCACTCGTCTCACGATTTGAAAGTCAGCTTCTCGTAAAAGAGTCGAAACAACTCGAGTGAATTGTTTTTAAACAATTTAAATCAAAATGACTAATTTAAATAAGAAATTTATATCAAGATAAGGAAAATGTTTAAAAAACAACTCATTCAAGATCCAATAAATTGCATCTCTTTTCTCAGAAGCCAAATTCACCTTTTCATTTTAAGAGTAAAGAATTCTTTTCTCTAAAAAAACTTTGACTCTTACTCAATTTTAGTGAGTATCAAACTCTCGGAATACCAGTTTATAGTTCTTAAATGAATCAGCTTATTTAATCCAATTATTAAAGGCAAAAAAGTAATACAAAACTAAAAAGCATATTTTATTCAAAAATAAAAAATGCTTTATAAAAAAAAGTTAAAAAAAGAGAAAGTAATGTAAGAAAGTAAGAAAGTAAGTTACCATGGAATGACCCTTTAGCGATCATGAACCTTCTTACTTCAAAACAACCCTCCGTTCAAATATTTAATATATATATGTATATGTATCCGATTTTTGTCATTCGACAATTCTCGTTTTTATAAACCTATTTGGATGAGATTAATTATATGCATAGTGCATACCAATATCTCGATGGAGTTCGTTGGCCAGCGTCATCCACCATCAAAATGTAGGCCATTTAAATTTCTTTAAATTTTAAAATTTAAAAAAAGATGCAAATAAATTAAAAACTAAAAAATATTTTTAACTTGAGAGATCGATTATAAATGATTAAATGAGCCATAAAATATTTCTTCGCAAATATAGTTGAGTCAATGTTTCCAACGAAATCAAATAGTTTATAAATTTTGTATGAAACTCACAATTGAGCTGCGTAAAATACTTTTACTTTTAAATAAAAACAATAAAAAATATATCACCGTGGCATTGTCGAAAGATGTCAGTATCTTTGCAAAGTTTTTATTCTTGTTACAGTTTTTTTCTAACTATTCACTTTTTTCGGAACATTTTCTTGAAAATTACTTTTACTCCCAAAATTTCTCTATAAAAATCAACTCCACATTAAAACTTTGGATCATCAATCTTCTTTTTTTTTTCACTCCCATTTCTTGTCATTGTGACGTTAAATGGGAAGAAATACTGACTGACATAGAAACAGGCACAAAATGATATGATTAATTGACTTTATTAAAATAATATAAATCATAATATTTCTGCTTAAATAAAGGGAAAAGTAAAAAAATCTATACGGAAGAGAAAAAAAATTAAAAAAGATAAATATAAAATTCACACTGAGTTATCAAATATAATATTTTATAGATATTTCTTTCGTAGTTATTTATACATTTCCTTGTGTATCGCTGATATTTCTTTATAAGCATTATTTTAAGACAATGTAAACATTTAAATGAATATTTTTGTTTGAAATAATTAAATTTGATTTCCAAATTTTTACAGAACTATTTCAAAAGCATATTTTAACCCAAAAACTGAAAAACTGAAATACTGGTATAAGATAATTTCTGTTTTTATGAATTATAAGAACTCTTATAAAACTTCTCTATTATAAAAACAGCTTTGGCTGCAAAATGTTGTGCAACGAAACTATAAATAAGAATCTGTGTCTCAATATTTCTATTATCTTTATTATTCAGACATTTTATTGTAACAAACCATTTCCCATTTTTTCGACCTACCCCCCCCCCCCCTCTCCTCCACCCAAAATAAAAATAAAAATAAAAATAAATAAGTAAAAAAATAAAAAATACAAAAATAAAAATAAATAAAAAAAGTGAGAAAAGAATAAAACGATTATAAATGATTAAATGAGCTATAAAATATTTCTTCCCAAATATACCTGAGACAAAGTTTCATACAAAATAAAAAAAGTTAAAGACAATTTAGTATGAAGCTCACAACTGTCACAATTGAGCTGCGTGAAACACTTTCAATTTTAAATAAAAACAAATAATTTCAATAAAAAATATGTTATCGTGGCATCGTCAAAAGATGTCAGTATCTTTGCAAAGTTTTTATTTGCTGCTACACCTTTTCCTAACAATTCACTTTTTTTCTGAAAATTTTATTGAAAATTACTTTCACTCTCAAAATTTCTCTATAAAAATCACCTTCACATTAAACTTTGGATCATCAATCTTCTATTTTTTCTCCTTACATTTCTTGCCATTGTGACGTTAAATGGGAAGAAATATTGACTGACATGGAAATAGGCACACAATGATATTATTAATTGATTTTCTTAACACAACATAATATTTTTCGTTAAAGAAAAGTAAAAAAGTCTATAAGAAAGAGGAAAAATATATATAAATATAAAATTCACACTAATTTATCAAACATGATATTCTTCAGCTATTTCATTTGTTTTTCAGATTCTGTACTGAAACATAGCTTTAAAATATTTTTTTAGTAATCGGAAAATCAGTTTTGATAATCATTTTATTGTGAATCGTTGATATTACTTTATAAGCATTATTTTAAGACAATGTAAATATTTAAATGAATAATATTGTTTGAAATTATGAAAACTGATTTACAAATTTTTACAAAACTATTCCAAAACTATATTTCAATACACAGTCTAAAAAAAAAATAATAATTTTCTGATGTAAGGTAATTCCCCCCTTTATTATAAATAATTTTATAGATATTTATCCTCTATTGTGAAAACAGCTTTGGCTGCAAAATGTTGGACAACGAAACTATAAATAAGAAACTGTGTACAATATTTTTATTATCTTTATTATTCAAACATTTTATTTCAACAAACCATTTACCGTTTCTTCGATATATTTTCTCCCCCCCCCCCGAGAAAAGTCAGAAAAGATTAAAACGATTATAAATGATTAAATGAGCTACAAAACATTTCTTTGCAAATATATCTAAGTCAATGTTTCATACGAAAAAAAAAAAAAAAAAAAAAAAAAAAAAAAAAAAAAAAAAACCTTAAATTTTTTTTTTTGTTTAAAACTTAGAACTGAGCTGCGTAAAAGACTTTCACTTTTAAATAAAAACGAAAAAGTTCAATAAAAAATATATGACCGTGGCATCGTCGAAAGATGTCAGCATCTTTGCAAAGTTTTTATTCTTGTTAAAATTTTCCCTAACTATTCGCCTTTTTTCTGAACATTTTATTGAAAATTACTTTTACTCCCAAAATTTCTCTATAAAAGTCACCTTCACATTAAAACTTCTGATCATCAATCTTCTTTTTTTCCCCTTCACAATTCTTGTCATTGTGACGTTAAATGGAAAGAAATATTGACTGACATGGAAATAGGTACACAATGATATGATTAATTGACTTTCTTAACACGGCATAAATCATAATAGTTCTATTTAAAGAAAAGTAAAAAAAATCTATACGAAAGAGCAAAAAAAAAAAAAAAAAAAAAAAAAAAAAAAAAAAAAAATTCTATAAAATATAAATAAAAAATTCACACTGAGTTAGCAAATATAATATTCCATAGATATCTCATTCGTAGTTTTTTATACATTTTAGTTTGAATAGCTGATAATACTTTATTTATGTTATTTGAAAACAATATACACATTTAAATGGATGTTATTATTTGAAATTATTAAAACCGATTTTCGGATTACTACAAAAATACTTCAAAATTATATTTCAACACAGAATATGAAAAATTAAATTTCTTTTGTAAGATAATCACCCTTTTTATGAAATGATTTTACGAATATTTGACCCCTATTTGAAAAAATGTAATACAAAATTAAAAAGCATACTTTGTTCAGAAATAAAAGAAAAAATGCTTTTTTTTTTGTTAAAAAAAAGAAAAAGTGAGAAAGAAATGATTAAATGAGCTATAAAATATTTCTTCTCAAATATTGCTGAAACAATGTTTCATACGAAATACAAAAAGCTTAAAAAATTTCGTATGAAACTCACAATTGAATTGCGTAAAAAACTTTCACTTTTAAATAAAAACAAATAAGTTCAATAAAAAGTATATCATCGTGGCATTGTCGAAAGATGTCAGTATCTTTGCAAAATTTTTATTCTTATTACAATTTTTCCTAACAATTCACTTTTTTCTGAACATTTTTAAAAAAATTACTTTTGCTCCAAAAATTTCTCTATAAAAATCACCTTCACATTAAAACTTTAGATCATCAATCTTCTTCTTTTTTTCACTCACATTTCTTGTCATTGTGACGTTAAATAGGAAGAAATATTGACTGACATAGAAATAGGCACACAATGATATGATTAATTGAATTTCTTCACACAGCATAAATCATAATATTTCTGTTAAAACAGAAGTAAAAAAATAATACGAAAGAAAAAAAAATATATAAATATAAAATTCACACTGAATTATCAAATATAATATTCTATAGATATTTCATTCGTAGTTTTTTATACATTCCATTGTGAATAGCTGATATTAGTTTATAAGAATTATTTTAAAACAACGTGAACATTTAAATGAATATTATCGTTTGAAATTATTATACCTGAATTTTGGATTGCTAAAAATGTATTTCAAAGCTATATTCCAACACAGAATCTGAAAAACTGAATTTCTGGCGCGAGATAATTCCCTTTTTTACTTACCCATCATACGTAGTATAGGGTAAGTCTAGCAATCGTTTTGAAAATCGAAAATTTTTTTTGACGGATTTACACGTTTTAGATAGTGGAGATTTCGAAAAACATTTTTAGAAAAAAAAATTTGCCGTCCGTCTGTCTGTCTGTCTGTCCGTCTGTCTGTCTGTAAACGCTCTATCTCCCGAACAAATTGAGATAGAGACTTGAAATTTTGTATGTAGTTAGTATGTAAGAATGGGACGAAGCCTATTTAATATCAGCAACCTCGATTATCCGGAACTATTTTTTTCGGACCCTCGAAAAATTCGTTCTGATGAAAGGTACATAAAAATTTTCGAATTTTTTTGTTTTAAGGAATGGTCGTAAAAGGCAATAAAATAACACACATTTTGCATATAGAACAAAGTCGATCGGATTATTAGTTGCCGAGATATTTGTAATCCTGTTTTCCTGCTTCGATTTTTCATGACCTTGTATTTCATTCAAATTTCAATTAAGAGGTATATTTTAATTGGAAATGAGACGCTTAATCTGACACAGTTAATTGTTAGTTAACAGAATTATTATTTTTGGAGTTATAAGGATGTTTCTTTTACGCAGTTCGGTACTACTTGAGTAGTTTGGCGTTTTATATAATTTGTCGAAATTGGTACATCAGCAGTTCTTTAATAAAGCATTACTATGTATATTAACAATATTTAATTTTTTTTTATGAATTGCAATGCATTCTATAAATAGTTTTCACATGTTTTATCTTCATATACATATCCATAATGGGTAAGTATTACGGTGGCCCCCAACGACTAGTTATGAAATGATTTTATGGATATTTATCCCCTATTGTGAAAACAGGTTTAGCTGCAAAATGTTGGACAACAAACCGGTAATTAAAAGACTTTGTCTGGATATTTTTATTATATTGTTAATCAAATATTTTTTTTAAACAAACATTTCCCGTATAAAAACATTTCATATTTATTTACTTAGAACAGGTGTCACAAATAAAAATTAAATTAAAAAGTTGACTTGTTTCGGTTCATTCATAAGAACCGTATTCATAACATATAAAATCAGTAGAAAACTAAATGTCACTGGATATAAATATAATTTAAAAACCCAAAACAAAACATTGCGCCCCCTATGATCGTGAATAGCCATTGCCACCGCGGCAAATAAATATAATAAATTTTGATTATATATTAAATTTAATATGTATAAAATTAATATTAATAAAAGTAGAAAAACTAAATGACTCTGGATATAAAGGTAATTTAAAAACCCAAAACACAAAATATTGCGTCCTCTATGATCGTGAATAGCCAATGCCACCTCGTCTCCCCCTATTAGACTCACCCTTTAAATATTTATTAAGTAATTCTAACCACAAACTCGGAATGTCATAAGAATAAGAATCATTACAAACCCTATCCCTCCTAGAATATATCTCTATGGATTCACGGATGATTAATTTTCGGAATAAACTTGAAATGAACACTAATCTACTATCTTTAAAACAAATTTTAACCCCCCTCTTTAAAAACAATCTTGATAACGCAGTCTTATTCCTACCAAATTTTATGTCACATTCATGCTCTTTCTTTCTAACCCCAAACTTTCTACCTGTCATACCGATATAAAAATTAATATCTCCCCCTTTATTCTCATATGGAATTTCATACACCCCTGCTAGATCATCTTGTGGAACCGGATCAAAAGCTCTGTATAGAAGATGTTTTAACTTAGGAGGTGACTTAGCAACTAATTCTATTTTAAACTTTTTTAATTTAGCTTTAAGTCTCTCAAAATTACCCTTTATATAAGGAAACGATAGTCTTTTAACCCCAATCTCTTCCTCCTTCTCACATGCATTATCAACCAAATTACAATTAACCTGAGAATTATTTTTATCCCTATAATTTTTAACCAATTTATTAATTTTATCCTTTTTGTAACCATTCAACTTAGCAATATCTATACTAATAAAAGAACAAAATGCTCTGTCTGTCTGTGTGTGTGTCTGTGTGCCTGTGTGTCTGCGATGGCTAGCAAAATCTACAGCATGTACGAAGCTCAAAATTTTTTTGAGAGTAGCCCAATGTCTCTCCTGATGCACCTGAAGCTCAGAATTTCAAAATTCTGTTTATTAACGGAGTAATTAATTAAATTCCAAAGCTCACTCTCATAAAAAATCGCCTTTTTTAGCTTTTTTTCCCTTTCATTTTCTTATGGTTGATTGGTTGCATAAAATTTTCGCAGAAATAATTAAAAAGGCTGGGACAGAGACTGGCAAACTGTCAGTTTAAATGAGGATTTTTTTTTTTAATCACAGCTGCTGTATACCATGGAGAAAAAGATAGGTGGAGGCGAAGTAAACCGAAAAAAAAGGTTTGCAATATTAAACCATTTATCGCTGAAATTTTAATGTCTCAAACAAAAGCACGAGGAAGGAATTTGTATTAATAAAACGAATCGAAAGAAATGAATTACAGCTGAAGCATAATTTACGAAGAAATAGTAATTTTTTAAAAGGTTTTTTTTCTAGTATATTATTTAGGTTAAAGTTAGGTTAAAGTTAAATTGCATTTATGTTATGGCTAGAATAAGGATATGTTACAATAAAGTGAAGGCTAGGTTACATTTCTGTTATATTTAATTTACGGTAGGGTACTGTTAAGTCGCTGTTATGTTACAGACAGGTTCTGGTTGTCTGGTTCTGGTTCTGGTACAAAAGTTTAAGGTTAGGAATTTATACACAGAGTGAACATTACGCAAGATTTGATTAAAAAAAACACTTACTTTTGTTAAATAGCTCTGAAATTATAATACTATATACCAATCTTTTAGCTACCATCGTGTATCGATTTCATTCATGGTATAGTCGGATTTAAGAGTGATATAATTAGTTTGAAATTCAAAACATTTCACTTGGGATTTGTATTTGAAAATAACAATTAGTTACGTGACTTAACAGTGATTTTTACGGGTAAATATCAACTTTTTAACACGAAAATCATGCAATCGTTGGATACATATTCCCTCCCGCGTTTTTCATTGCTCATTTTGAGTATTTTTCGAGCTTAATATTAGTTGTTTTTTTTAAACCGATTTTTCACACAGTGAGTGGCTACGTATTTCAGACAATGCATTTCTGCATGTAACGAGTTAATGATAAAATCATGCAAATTTCAAGTTCGTTTAATATTGTTAATACGGACCCGAGCAACGCCGGGCGGGTCAGCTAGTTAAAAATATAATTCAACTCCTCATACAAAAATTCATCAGAACAAATAATAAACGCATGATTAATCCAAACGTAAATTGAATTGGAAAATGATCATGCTATTTCATTTTTAGACGTATGGCTTATTAGAGAGGGTTCTATGTTAAAAAGGAAAGTTTACAGGAAGGATATAGCTAGTCAGCATATTATTCCATTTTCTGCGTATTCACCCTATTTCACCCTTTGGATAATAATATTATTTCTACATTCCGGTTCATGATTAATCGTGCGTTTATTATTTGTTCTGATGAATTTTTGTATGAGGAGTTGAATTATATTTTTAATATTGCTAAGTTGAATGGTTACAAAAAGGATAAAATTAATAAATTGGTTAAAAATTATAGGGATAAAAATAATTCTCAGGTTAATTGTAATTTGGTTGATAATGCATGTGAGAAGGGGGAAGAGATTGGGGTTAAAAGACTATCGTTTCCTTATATAAAGGGTAATTTTGAGAGGCTTAAAGCTAAATAAAAAAAGTTTAAAATAGAATTAGTTGTTAAGCCACCTCCTAAGTTAAAACATCTTCAGATGATGATCAAATACAATCAATCTTCAAGATGATCTAGCAGGGGTGTATGAAATTCCATATGAGAATGAAGGGGGAGTTATTAATTTTTATATCGGTATGACAGGTAGAAAGTTTGGGGTTAGAAAGAAAGAGCATGAATGTGACATAAAATTTGGTAGGAATAAGACTGCGTTATCAAGATTGTTTTTAAAGAGGGGGGTTAAAATTTGTTTTAAAGATAGTAGATTAGTGTTCATTTCAAGTTTATTCCGAAAATTAATCATCCGTGAATCCATAGAGATATATTCTAGGAGGGATAGGGTTTGTAATGATTCTTATTCTTATGACATTCCGAGTTTGTGGTTAGAATTAATAAATATTTAAAGGGTGAGTCTAATAGAGGGAGCCGCGGTGGCATTGGCTATTCACGATCATAGAGGACGCAATATTTTGTTTTGGGTTTTTAAATTACCTTTATATTCAGAGTCATTTAGTTTTTCTACTTTTATTAATATTAATTTTATACATATTAAATTTAATATATGATCAAAATTTATTATATTTATTTGCCGCGGTGGCAATGGCTATTCACGATCATAGGGGGCGCAATGTTTTGTTTTGGGTTTTTAAATTATATTTATATCCAGTGTCATTTAGTTTTCTACTGATTTTATATGTTATGAATACGGTTCTTATGAATGAACCGAAACATGTCAACTTTTTAATTTAATTTTTATTTGTGACACCTGTTCTAAGTAAATAAATATGAAATGTTTTTATACGAATGAAAAAGGTGAAGTGATTTTGTTTTAGTTTTTAGTTTTAAAAAACGAAAGCTAACAACAGTTTTAAACATTTCCCATTTCTTCAACCTATTTTCTCTCATTCTTCATCTTTTTCTAAAAAAAAAAAAAAAAAAAAAAGGAGGAATATAAATAAATAAACTTTGCACATTTCAGAATATATGCCAATAAATTAAAGATTCATAGCTCACGCGTAGATGGTTAATTTTTGTATATGCAATTCAAAGTGCTTATAGACAGGGAGGCGGCATCACAGGTAATCTCCTCATCGGTTTCAGGATCGAAATTATAGAATTACTTAAAACTCGATTCGTATATCAAAACGTAATTAGTCTGCCAAGTCTTATCTTCGTGGAAAACACTTAAAAACCCGACTTTAGAGGCTGACTCGTAGATTTACCTATGTATTTCCCTGTGGAAAACATGGAGAATTGAGAGCAGGGAAACATTATGGTAATACTGCGAGGGAACCGCTAAAATAAAGTTTTCAAGTGTTTTTTTTTTTTTTTTTTTTTTTTTTTTTTTTACCGAGATATGACTTGGCAGACCAATTGAGTTTTAATTTGCGAATCGAGGTTTAACTAGCTCTGTAATTTCAGCCGTGAACTCGATGAGGTAATTGTCTATGCTGCTGCTTCCCGGTTTATTATCGTATGACAACTAAAGGCAGATTGTAAGAGAATAACGATGTCAAATATAAAATATTGCAAGTATAAAAAATGATGTACATTTAGGTTTTTTTTTAAAATCTCTGGCTTCAGTTGTATGTAGTTCTACGGCATTTTCTAGAAAACGTTGGCTTCTGTCGTGATAGTAATGATTGTAAAAAAAAAAAAAAAAAAAAAAAAAAAAAAACTTTAAATAATTGGAAAAACAGAATCATCGATTAAGATTTTCAAACTGTGTGTATCTAAATAATAAATATTGAGTGTTCATAAAAGAGTGTCCCAATAATCAATAATGTATTTTCTCTTAAAAAACGCCAAAATATAACTCAAGTTGAGCAGAAATTCGCTCATGTCACGTTTTGAAAGGCAGTTTCTCACAAAAAGTTGAAACAACTCAAGTGAGTGAGTTTTTTTAAACAATTTAAATCAAGATGAGTTATTTAAATTAGCAATCTAAATTAAGGTGAGTAAAGCATTTAAAACTAACTTTTCACGACTTTTTAACTTATTCACGATTCAATAAATTACAGCTCTTTCCCGAGAAGCCAAATCCACTCTTTCGTTTTAAGAGAGTTATAATTTAGATCCCTGCGGCAAAAAAATTTTAAAGCCGTCTGCGCCAAGCCAAATTTGCAACAAAAATTCTTATCAACATAATGTTTATGGGGTATTTGACATGCGGGGGGTGGGGGGAGGAGAAGAAAGCAGAATTGACATATTCCTAATAAAAAAATAATTAAAGTACAAACTAACATAAATACATACATATATAATTTTTCCTCTTGCTAGAACTTGAGGATAAGGTCATTCTTTCTCTTGGTATAAATGAAAATAATAACTCTTTTAATCGAGTTAATTTAAAGCCAGTTTTTCATAAACATGTGTTAGGGTTTCTTCTTAATTAAAAAACGAGTTGTTTAGTTGCATAAAAAATATAGTTTTCTAGAACATACCATTATATTTAAAAAGCAAATTTTGAAGAGTTAACACCCTTCAAAATTTGCTTTGAAATTATAATTTCTTACATTTATTCTAAAGAGTTAACTAATAATGTTACAATAAAATAGTTGTGCCAATCAAATGAAATTCATGTATGAGATGAAGGTCCCGATATCAGCATTTTTTATTTGAAATGAAAATAATGATTTTAAAAGATAATATTACTATCGGCAATGTTTAGCAGATTAAGGCTGGAAAATTTCTGAAAGGTGTCCCCCCGTTTCTGGCACAGGGATTTAGACTATTTACAACAAATCATACATCAAATAACGTAGATTTTTTTTTTTTTTTTATAAACGTTCAATAACTATTTTTTTAATTACATGGCACACATCCAACCTATAGCCCAATTTGTTCCATAACTCAGTAGGTAGCGGTTGAATATAGACGCGATCTTTATAAAGACGATAGCCATTTTCCTTATGTAGCAGCAAGCGATTAAATAACAAAGCAGTATTTGCACATGCACGTAACTAAAACTATTTGAGTGACCTTCAACCAAGACTCAACAACACTTCCAATTTAATAATATTAACCCTTCACTGCAAGAATAATTCTATTTATATGAAAAAATCAGAAATCTATATATCGGTCTAATAAAGAGAAAACAGTAAAAAAAATTAAATTTTAAATTTTCAGCGAAAGTTTTATGTTTTATGGTGTGTACATTATATACACAATTTAAATTTTTAAGCATTGTATTCATATGTTTTGCAACTGAATAAGCTTAAATTAATTAATTTTATCTGCTTAAAACTCTGCAACTTTTTTTGTATTAATATTTTTAAATATTAAGTAAAAAAAAAAAATAATAATAAAATTTTGCTGTAATATTTTGATCGATTTTTTTTTCCAAGGAACAAATTCTAATTTTTTGTCAAATGCAGCCATTTGAAATGTGTACAAAATAAGTGTCTTTCCATTCTTTGGACTCTTCTTGATCAGTTACAGCGATCATATTGGTCAAATCCATAGCACATAATGAGATTTCTAGTGTTTTTAGGTATGAGCCCGATATGACACAAAGTGCAGTGAAAGATTAAAATTCATAATTAAGGCATTTTTTAATTTTTATAAAAATATTTTCTACTAATCATGTTTCGCTAGTATAAAATATAAATTTTCAAAATAACATCTTTAAAATATTTAGCATAAATATAAAATTATAAATTTTATGATAATAATTAAAAATTTACATTAATAAACTTCTTAATAATTTACTTCCGGTAATTTTATTTAAACATTAGTTGAATCGAAAAAAAAAAATCATTCACATTGATGCAGGTAGATGATATCATAACAGAAGTTCAAGTCAGTCCATCTAACCTAGGTGACGAAAAAATTGTTGGTTTGAGAATAATTCTTTTTCTTTTCCAACTTAAGGGAAAAATGTATTTCAAAATATTTAAATGCTTTAATACGATTTTAAAAATAGTTTAAATGGAGAATCGGATATTAGTTTTTTCTTTTTTCTATTTTTTTCTTTTCTTTTTTAATGAATCACTCAGAGTCGTTCATTTGTAAACTTGGAGTTTGTGTTTTTGAATGGCAGCGGTGAAGCGTTGGTTTGTTCATATTGTTTATAATAACTTATTTTTAATTTGATGTGATATACATATTTTGTAGGAAAATATGCAGAACAAACATTATTTCAAATAAAAGAAATTATCATTTAGCTGTCATATTGTAGCTTATTTATTTCATTAAGCCTAACATGGCGTATAATAACGGTCGATTCAAAAACCTGAATGGTTCGTACCGGAGAGGTTACCTACACTTTTACCCACTCAGTTTTTATTATAAGTAGATAGAAATATTTGTTAATATTTAAAACAGAAGTTTGCGATTTAACAATACAAAAATTGCTATTCGGAAATAGCTGTACTAAAATATCAAGATACTTTGAAGTTATGACAGTGAAATACTCGTACATTAGTCTTGATCACTAAGTTCATAAAATTCCAGTTGTTGTAGTTATTCACACTAGTAAAATTTTGTCAAGATTTTTCAGAGGGGAAAAAGTAAATTTTCCATCGTACAGAACTGAATAACGTAAACAAATATGCCTCCTGTTCAATATCAGATAAAAAAAAAATCGTACTGCATATACATTTAAGGGTGTTCAAAAATAAGTGTCAAAGTCATTTCCATAGAAACAAAATTAATTCGGAATGTTCAATTGGATTTAGTTTTGAGCTTGAAACAATTTTAATTAATTTAAATTTTGAATTTCGTTTGAAATTGTAAATTTTGATTACAGAAGATACAGAAGAACATTCTGTAAATTTTTTCTGATTGTTCAGAGTATGCACGTATGTAAACCTTCCTTGTAAGATAGAATCGGATAGGAAAAGCAATTAATTTATTGAAGAAAACGAAGCTTGAAGAACGAACAATTGAAAAAACAGAAACAATCGAAAACATTCGAGATGCTCATATAATCGAGAAGACTATTAAATATCTCGCTATCGCTCAAGAATGGTCATAGTGACGACATTTTTTATCATGCTATACATTTATATTGTTACGAATTTTGTAAATAGTTAGTGTTTGTGCTGTAAAATAATGTAAATAATCTTATTAAGCTCCATTCCTTTACTAATATTAGTTTTTGTTACATTGTCTCTGTTATCAAGCAAACTTGTCCATTATTTTCAGTGTATGTCTACGGCAGATTGGCGAAATAATAAAGATATCGCCAAGTTGGCGTCTAATTTTGGTCGCCAAATTTGGCGATATATCGCCAAGTTGGCGACAAACTTGGCGGTTGTAACCCTTCCCTCTCAATGGTAACCCCTTTTTAGATATACTGATACATTGTTTGTTGTTCCGTGGATTTTTCGAGTAGGTTCTAGAAATTTCCAGCACATGCTACGAGCCTATATAAGGGGAGCAGTACGAGCTGTTGTTATTATTTACCAGTCAGGCATTGAGTGAACAAGGCGTTTGTTAAGCGAGTTTGCTTGAGTTTCATTTATGTTGTTTTGAATGTTATTAAGTGTTGAGACGTTGTATAAAGAGTCTCTGGGATCTAAAGCTGTACTTATACGATAGATTTGAGCAGTTATTTTTGAATATCCAGTAATATTTGTGAGTTTCGAAGACTCTGTTGTTCTGAAGATCTGTAAATAAATTATTTTCTACTTTTCTAAGAGAAAAGAGTTTTGAAGTTTTCTAACCATAAGATCAAAAGAACCATATACGCTGCAACAATATATCTAGTTCCATATTCTTTTTATACACACTACATTCTTTTATATACATTTATTAGAAGAGTTTTCCATAAGTATAAGGATCATGCACAGCCCAAAATAAAAATCAGATGAATTTTAAACAAAATTCTAGTATTAATATATTTATAATATATGTTCCATTTTACTTTATATTGCTTAGAACAAGTTTTAATAATAATATTATAAAAGTAAAAAAATAATAATAATTGATTATATATTGTCACAAATTGAAATGACAAAAAATTGCAAAGTGAATGGTACAATCGCAAAATATTACAGAAAAATTCCTATACACAGCTGAAAAAAATGGGAAATCAAACTATACAAATGCATGGGTATAAAATTCGAAGTACGCAATACACTAAAAGTAATACAGATAATAAGACATTAAAATGTCTTGTATCGGAATTTGATTTTTTTCAAATGACGTCAAGAATATACACACCAATTTTAGCACCTAAAAGTGGCGCAAATCATGATATGTCTGAGTAGAATGAGGGAATTTTTTATATGGTGTGTGGTGCCCTTAACCCTCTGGATCCCAAACCACCCGAGACCGCCTGAGATATTTTGAGATATTTTAATTCGTATATCTTAATTCCCACCAGAAAATTAAAATAGCAATATTTGCTTTAATTAATAGCAGAACATTCCGTAAAACGAAATTAGCCATTGAATTTTTCTGGTGTAAAATCAGATTTTCTGAATTACATAATTACATAATGTCTTCTATCATAGGAATTAAAGGGTTAAATAGTTAGAACAAAATAGTTAATATATATAATAGTATAATGTCTACATCTGTTTGCTATGCATGCGATGAGGTTTTCCATAAAAATTTAGAGTATTCTCTCTTTAAGAAATGATATATGAAAATCTCGAAAACGCCAACAAAGGAATACAATGTGTCCTTTCGAGTATGTCAATCTGTGTGGTCAATCTGATTTAAATGGGTCGAGCATGCTAGCCACTACATACGCTGTTTTGTTTTCTTTTCAAACTCATTCTCATAAAATTGAGCTGTATTTCGCTTTAGCATGCATAAAATAAAACAAATTGGCAATGATGAATGTGGTAGAGAGTTTACAGAGGTATACGCCGTATACTTTCTGGATTTTTTAAGAACCACTGTAGACCCCCTCTTTCTGAAAAAGCTGCAGTATATACATTCTAGGGTATAATCTCTAACGTGAGCGTATGTTTTCTGATTAGAGCGTATATTCTGTTTTTTACGACTATTCCACTGTTGGCAATGTCTATAGTATAAGGTACTAACGAGATCTGAATATCTCGTCTGCATAAGCTTTGAGCCGTCAAGTGTCATCACAAATGATTTACAAATCTGAACATATTTTTTCAGTATAACATGATGGCTTAAATACGTCAATGTGTACTCAATTATGCAGTTTTACCCGAAAACGTTATTATTTAATAGACCTCTGCTAGTGAAATTGAGAAAATGACTCTATGATAAAATCCCTAGATTAATAAAGCTGAAAAGTTAATGTACCCTCCCTCCCCATACTAATTTGTAATGGAATTTTTTTTTTTGGTGACGTGTAAATGAAAATAAATATTTTTTGCGCGGCATGTTCTACAAAATACATATTCTATTGCTCTTGATAAATGCATATCAATTTTATTATGTTTCTACGGGTTTAACATCATTAAAAAGTACTTGGAATTATTTCATCGAATCAGCAGTAATGTAACAGAATAATTTTGACTGTCCCAGTATTCGAACCCTGTATCTGATTTTATTAAAACTTGCAATGAAATTCGGCAACAAATCGATATTTAAAATTTCAAACGATTCGGTAGCATAGTTTTTGTGATGTTATATGCGGACAGACAGACAGACGGACGGATCAGACGACGTCTATAGGTGCTAAATATTTATATTAAATGGGGACATACCTTAAAAAACAATTAAATTTAAAACCAGATGCAAAAATTGAAAACGCATTTCTAGAAATTATTGCTCAAAGATAGTATTGTAACCGATTTGTTTTGTGTGTCCCGGTAATTGAATTAAAAATGCTATGAATGTCCTGTCATAACGTAATCGTAATGAAATTCATTGGTTTATATAAGTTTCACACGTTTGGAATAGCCTAATTTCATTAAAATATTCTGCAAAGGATTTCCACCAATATGCCATAATGTAAGGAAATTCTTTTGGGTGATCCTGTAGATAAATTATTAACGCCACATACTTCATATACAATACCAAACATGTCTAGGGGACCCTAAATAGTGTTTACCAATTGCATATAAATCGGTGTATATTTACTGGTGTTAGATATTGGACAGACGGATAGATAAACCGAATGCATAAACATTTTTTAGCTTTGTTAGAAAGTATTAAAAAAAAAAAAGTTGAACATCGCAAACTTATCAATTCATTTAATGCCAAAAAAAAAAAATAAATAAATAAAAATAAATAAAAAAAAAGCTGGCCAAGGAATTTAGAACAGGATATGGTACACATTTTTATGTAATTGGCGCCAAAATATCGTTATTTACATTGCATGGTGACTCGGCTATTGTTGTTTGTGTATTAATAAATTGTTTATTGATTTTTTTCTGTATTCATTTAATCTAGATTTAATCGTGTTTTTTATTATTACTTCCTTTTTTAAATAATTGAAATTAATTTAAAATTGATTTGCGCCAAATTTGCGCCAAACCCTATGCGTATATGATATCTCTGCCCTAATTTCATGGTACTTTTACAATGCCTTCACCTTGGCGTTTTTATAAATCATGGTCCAGTTTGGGCTTCAGAAATTGAGATTTCAAACCTGATGATCGTTCATGTTTATTTTTATTCATAACTATGACACAGATGTCATATTTATGTGCAAAAATATAAGCTACACCTTAGCGCGATTTCCCCCCCCCCGCCCCGCCAAATTGGTGGAAACGTTGTTTTTGAATATTGCTGTAAGTATTTTACGATTTACGATTTATTGTGATATTCTTTATTATATTTATTACTATGTTTGTTATTTATAACTGTTTATTCATCGCTTCAATATTGTTTTTTTTTATTACTTGATTATCCTGACATCCAAAAAAATTATCCTAAACAATAAGATAAAATGCCAATAGTGAATGATCGTGAATGTCGCATTCAATCGTATTAAATACGATGCATGTGTTTAAAACATCATCAAGTGATTTTTTTATCACACTTTGTATTTTTATCAATATTTCACTAATTTATTTCTTCTTTCGTGATTTAAAATAAAAACTATGTCAATATATATAATTTGGTGAAATTGATAAAAGAGATAACCAAGTAACGCCAATATTTTATTTAAACACGTATTTTATTTAAAATGGCAGAATTGTTTCCAATTTGCATGGGCGAAATAGAAAAGATGCTACTGGCGGTTATAAAGTGCTATTATAAAGAATATCGCAAAATCTCAAGTACTAACAATTAAGTTCCCGCTGCATAGGTCTGTAGCTTAGTTCATTTAGAAACACAATAATTTGTAGAAGATGAATAAATTTTAAATCTTGAGCTGAAGAATCCAATATGTTTTTCCACCTTTATTTATTGCGACACAATATCACAAGGAAAAACGAGCATATTCTCTTTCTAAACAAAAAATCACTACTACATGTCTATATTTCATACTACGATTTACAGTTTTTATTTTAAAACTCCACGAAAGTTCCAGAAAAAATGATTCATCAGTTCTGCCGTTGCCATTTTTCGAAATCGGAAGAAACTTGAATGTAGCACTATTTTCTTTTCGTGACAGATCACGCAAAGCCATGGGGTCAGTCCTTGGCCATAGAGTTGGTCCCCAAAGCTCCTTGACTCTTACAACTCCCCCCTAAAAGAGCTCATTAGTGGCTTTTGACACAATGAAGCTTTAAAGTATATACACACAAAAAAAATATTAGCAAGGATGAGAGCAATGTGAATCTTCCCATTTTTTTAAAAATAAATATATACAAATACCACAATATATACACTAAATATAAGCATGAACGACAGAAATACCAAAATACATCAAAATTTAAACATTATGCAATTTCCTTTTTTTTTTTTTTTTTTTTTTTTTTTTTTTTTTTCCCAAATGACCCGCCAAAGGAATTTCGTCAGCAACAGATAAAATACACTGTCTCTTACACTGAGGTAACACCACCTGCTTCACAAATTCACCACAGACATCTTCAGAATGCATAAGAATACCTTCCTCCATAAAATAAGCACTTTTATTATTTTTATCAATTTCCCAAATATTTCTTAAAGTATCATCAGCTCTTTGTAGTTTCATAAAAGATTCCTCTGTTTCCTTCTCACTCAAATCAAGTTCATCTTTTCCAGGATCAGAATTCAACTTTTCAACCTTCGTATATAATATAACCTTATGGTTTAATGCTTCATAAGCACTTGGACATATAAGCATCTCATTCACCAGTTTCTTGGAAACGGCACAAGTTACCATCACATTTCCATGAATTTTATCATCTATTCTCATCGGTATTATTTTTAATGGAGCGACTTCTCTCTCTCCGAATGCTGAAGTTATCACAATCGTTCCTTCTCCTTCAACTGATACATCCTTACTAAGTCTGCCCGTATCACCGAGATCTGTGTACCAGAATCATAGATACCGTCCAACACATTACTTCCACATCTAATCCTAACCACTTCCAATTCATTAAATTCCCCCTCTCTTTTCACACAGGACGAAACAGGTATTGTTATTCTTGCAGTTAATATCGATGACTGCTCTTCTTCAACTTTCTCATTCGATTGCACAGAGTTCGTTTGTGATCTTTGTACACCTTGAGTACCACGTTGATTTGGGCAAAATGAAGCCTTGTGACCCTCTTGTCCACACGAATAACAAGTAATTTTATTAGGTATCCGTGTCTTTGCTTTATAAGTACCAACTCTTGACTCATATCTGTGATCCGATGCGAATCCAGGGTTTCTATTATCAGTTTGCTTAGGATAAAATGAAAAATTACTCTTCTCTTCCGAAAATCTATCTTTCTTAACTAACTTCCTAAAATCTTGTCGCACACTTTCATATGAGTCAAGTTTCTCAGCCAAATCAGTTGGAGATACTATTTTAGGCCATTCATCCACAAAATGATCTCGAATCTCATCAGGCACTCTTCTTTTTAATTGATCAGTTACAATCAAATCTTTTAAAGAATTGAAATCAGCAATTTTAAGTCCATCAATTTTAACAATTCAATAACCATTTAATTCAAATACAAATTCTCGCCAGGTGCGTTCAGGGTTTCTTTGATGTTCCATAAACTTTCTACGGAATCTCTCAGGACATAACTTAAACCGTCTCAGTAGAATCCCTTTAATATATTCATAATCTTCAAATTTTTCCTCTGCCTCACGTGCGAGAACCTGTATAATATCGGACGGCAGCAAAACCAACAAGTTCGATACCCAATGTTCTGGATCTACACACATCCTCTTTGCTTGACGTTCAAAAATAGATAAATACAAAACAATGTCGTCCTCCTTGACATTAAATTTCGGCATAAGTTTCGCAAATTCAATTCTATAATTATAGGCTTTCATTTCCAATCCACCAATTCCTGCTTTTTCGCTATCTTTCGCTATCCTCAACTTCTCCAACTCAAACTCCCTCTCTTCTCTTTCCAACGCAATTTTTTCCATCTCTTTTCTCGTCTCTATAATAGTTTCCATCAATCCTTTCACAAACTCTACTTCATAGTTTTTACTCGCCATAATTAGTTGCTTTTAATCAGCTATTATTGCATCCGGTTCAGGGTGCTCTCCCAATTCTTCAGCCAAATATCGTAAATCTTCTTTACGAGCCTTACCCAAAAATGACATTGTTACTTTTTAAATAATTTCTCAAGAGGGTAGTAAACTGTCCAACAAATTGGCGAAAACTCAAATTAACCGTAACTCGGAATCACTAATCCACCACTCTAATAAACACCAGAAATAAGTCGCACTTTGTAACCATATCACGCACATAAATTCAATACCATTGCGAGCACCAAAGCAATTTCAAAATTCAACACCTTCACATGTATCACGTCACAATACAACTCTTCAACTAATACTACTTCATAAATCAATCCAGATGCATATTAAAACAAAAATATACACACCACATAAATGAACACTCATCATAATTTATAAATCCTTCAATTAACATATATATACAACCAATACTCAATTACTCTCCGAAATATACACGGCCCTACTTTCATAGCAAAACATCTCATATATAAAACCAACAATAAAAAAAAAAATCACAACCAAAATCAATTCAAAATATCCTCCATTCAGCCGGCACTACAAAACACCACTCCTATACTGCTACAATACTACTACACCTTAGCACTGACGTACTACTTAGTTACATTCAAAACAAATTCCTTTCCTTAACGTCAAAATATGAAATAAATCGCAAAAATCTTAATAAATTTATCATAGATACAATATAAATTCTTATAATGGGAAGTCACATTAATAAAAAGCTCTCACCTTGCATCCTTCCAGACTACGCCAATTAAGTTCCCGCTGCACAGGTCTGTAGCTTAGTTCATTTAGAAACACAATAATTTGTAGAAGATGAATAAATTTTAAATCTTGAGCTGAAGAATCCGATATGTTTTTCCACCTTTATTTATTGCGACACAATATCACAAGGAAAAACGAGCATATTCTCTTTCTAAACAAAAAATCACTACTACATGTCTATATTTCATACTACGATTTACAGTTTTTATTTTAAAACTCCACGAAAGTTCCAGAAAAAATGATTCATCAGTTCTGCCGTTGCCATTTTTCGAAATAGGAAGAAACTTGAATGTAGCACTATTTTCTTTTCGTGACAGTTCACGCAAAGCCATGGGGTCAGTCCTTGGCCATAGAGTTGGTCCCCAAAGCTCCTTGACTCTTACACTAACAAGGAAGGTCTCCATACTGGTCATACTGAGAATTTTTTGAAAAAAATACCGATTAAACTACTCATGTATGTAATAAAGGATCAGTCAAATTTAGCGGCGGAATTACAGAAGAAACTCTGTAAAAAAATAAAATAATTTCGAGTATTCGGCGCGAAAAGACAAAAGCGTCACGCGATTTGGCGAGCAGCATTTTCCTTAGTCAAAAGCAAACGATTTTAATGCACCTAAAATTTTCTCGTCAATTAATTTTTAGAACACGTGCAAATAGCATTTAATGAATTTAAATTTGAACAATGAGAGAGTTTGACATATAGATATATTTTGTATTACATATCTCTGTTGCTTTTTATGCAGTTATTTAGTTATATCACTTAAAAAATAATTTCTTATATAAAAAAATATTTTCATATTGAAAAGTATTTTTTCATACATTTAGGCGTATGACAAAATAAAGGTTAGATGAAGAATGTTGTAATTCCTTTCAATATCAGAGAAATTTGTTTCCATAGCAACAAAATTGAAGCCACAGAGCTCAATTAGATTGGAGTTAATTTTGAGATTGAAACAATTTAAATTAATTTAAATTTTGTTTTAATTCATAAAATTTCAGCGTTAATATTCATTCTAAATACATTATGACAAAAATATAGTTAAAACAAACTAAAGATGACAAAACTAATGTTATATAAATCAAATTTTTTTAAGCAAGTTCAACATGAAGCATTTTTACCTTAAAAAAAATTTGACATAAAAAAATATTTTTTGAAATTTTATTTTGTCACCAACTGATGATAAATCGCCAAATAAAAGAAATGTTTGTTATTTTTTTACGAACGTTCTATCGGGGTTCCGCCAAAAAATTTTTTACAAACTTATATATCGACATGAGAAGAACATTCTGTAATTTTTTCAGAATTTTCTGGGTATGCCCGTATGGAGACCTTCCTTGTAAGTTACTAGGAATTAAGGCTTTTTTCTTTTAAATCAACAACAACAACAAAATTATTTTCCAGTTTGTTTCTTAAGTTTAAGTATAATTTATTGTAATTCAAAATTGTTTGCGTATATTCCTTGCTCCATGTGTTTAAATTTGGGAATCTAATGAAAACATCCAGCCGGTGAAAAGTGACGCATACCAAATTTCTGTGCCGTCTGCAAATAAATTGTGCTTTTTTATCAGCTTTTTAAATATAATTTTTCAACTATTTATAACTAATTTTTAAAAGTAGGTGCATTCAGTAGGTATCGTTTGGTACAATCAGAACCACAATTTGACATGTATTTTTTCAGATTTGCTTGAAGAAAGAATTATGCTTGACTTTTAATATTGTTACGTACTATGTGTATTAACCTCCGTTTAGCTCAGATAACTATTTATTCCATGTACTCTGATTCGGTTGTTTTTGAAAATATCCAGCCTGTGAAAAATGACGAGCACCAAATTTCTGTGACGTATGCAAATAAATTTTGCTTTTTTATCAGTTTTTTTACTATAACTTTAAAACTATTTGGAGCTAATTTTTGAAAGTAGGTGCATTCACCAGGTTACCTTCATAGGTACATTCTGGTACAAACAGAATCGAAATCCGACAAGTATTTTTTTTTTTTTAAAGATTTGCTTGAAGAAAGAATTTTTTTGACTTTTAATATCGTTACGTACTATGAGTATAAGATTTCGCTTCGCTCAGACAATCAATCAAATTTATAGATATGTGCAGGATCATACAATATTTTTATTATATCTTAGAATGTTCCCTAACTGAATATATATATATATATATTTCTCAAACAGTGCTTCGAAAAATAACTTTCCTATTCCACTCGCGTAAAACATCTCTTCCTTTAAGTTGAATGAGGTACAATATCAGAAATTCTCCAGAGTCACAAATTTTCCTCAATGTAATCTGTCACAGCTTTCTTGGAAAAATCAAATAATGTAATCTCAGCTAAACTAGTTAAATGATTCTTTGGATGGAATAAAATTATATTTTGCCACTTAGCTTAGATTGATGGACTTCTTGTAATTCAAGTCACTTGCCAAAAATAATTTAATAAAAGTTAATTTATTTTTAGACTATAAAATTGTAAAAAAAAAGTTTAGTTTTTGGCGATAAAAGTTGTAATTGGATTGTTCCAGATTATATAAAATAAATAAAAGTTAGGGGAAGTGCTATAAGAAATATTTTAATTCAGGATATATTAAAAAAAATAATTAGAGCCTTTAGTAATATAAGAAATTAAATGCATACATATTTTTATATAAGTGCATTAGCATGTATATTGTATGAAAAAATGTGACCAGTTTTAGACGTTTTGTTAAATATTTGGAAAAATACATGAAGAATTATCCTGAAACTTCAGGTATGAAAGCAGAATAATGCAGGCCATATATTTCCGCGAAGAATTTGTTCCTTAAACCACATAGGGGGGGGGGGGGTCAACAAATGGAAAAAACGAATATCTTCTGGAAAACCCTGTCAAAACTAATGCAGCAAAAGTGCGTAAACTATAGATTATGATTAAGTGGCTTATTGTAATAAACTGTTTCATTTTTATGAGTCATATGGCATGTTTGTTAGTTGAAAATTAAGGTTTTAATAAAAACAGTCCTATTTTTTTATTTATAATTTCCAGAGTTCTTAATATAAAATAATGTTCTTTTTCCGAAATTATGACAAACAATATTGTACGCAATATCCTGTAATGAGAATTAAAAAATATTAAAAACTGTATGAAAAATGAGCAGGTTTACTAAATAATTTTTTATTGTGCATGCGAAAACGCTATAAAGATTTAATTTTCAAGATGAAAAAAAGGGGTTGTATCGTAATATACTAGTATGTGTCATATTGTGTATTCTATATTGATAGGAATCAATAGATAAATGGATACAGCCAATCTCTTTTTGCTTCATTTTGGGAATACCGAATTTATGCTTATTTTCTTTATTTTAGAAAGACGATCACTTTCCGAGTGAGAAAACACCGTAAAAACTGGCGATAAAAGATAAATAAATGAAAACACTTTGTGTGTTCTCCTACGTGGAAATTACTCTTATAATTTTTTTTAAATACCTACATAGCACGCATAGTCACAGTGACGTCATTGTGAATCACTTTGGTCACATCACATCTGTGACCAAAATGCCACCACTCAGTGACATCACATTGTGACTGAGATGTGACTTTTTAAAAAATCTTTAGAAAATTATAAAAAATTCTTCAAAACATGTTATTTACTTTAAAAAACATGTTTCTGGCAATTTAAATATTGTCGCTTTTGTCGCAGTTTCGTCACAGTGTTAATGTCAAAGTAGTCACAAATGGCACATTTTTCACAAATTTGTCACATTGTGTTTGGTCACAAACGAGCTCTAAAACGGCCATAACGACTTCACACTATAGTCACTGTGACTTCACATCGACGATCGATGGTCATAAAGTCACAATGTGACTTCACAACGACGTCGCAGCGACGTCACCATGCCTTACGGGTAAATATTTATATATACTGTTTTAATATATTTATTAATTTTTCTTGTTTTATTTTATTTTTTATTTATTTTATTTTTACTGATTTATTTTATTTATTTATTAATTGTTTATTTTATTTATTATTTATTTATTTATTTATTTATTTTTAATATATTTATTTTTTATTATTTTTATTTATTTATTTTATTTATTTGTTTACTTATTTTTTTAGTTTATTATTATTATTTTTTTACGTTACTATTTATTTTTATTTTATTTTATTTTCGTTATTCTTTTTATTGTTTTTCCACCTTTTCCTGTTTCTTTTCTTATTTTGGCAAAAATTTTCCCTTTCACCTGTCCTCTTTCAGCTAGCGCCACCTGTTGCACTCTTGGTAATGTCCTCTGTCTTTCTTTCACATTATCTCGACTCTGTGCCCTTCCGCACTCGTGTTTGTTTAGCTGATGGCGAGCTGTTATTGTTATAGCTCGAAACGCGTCTTACTTTATTTTACATTTTATGGCGATTTTACAAAGTGTTTTCATTTATTGATCACTTTCCGAATTTTCAAGCTATGTTTTCGAGACTTTCACAAAAGTTGCTCTATAAGTTGCTCTATACATTAAGATAACACAATATGCAAATTAAAATTTTATAGCGTTTAGGCATGCGTAATGAAGAATTATTTAGCAAACCTACTCATTTTTCATACAATTTTTCATATTTTAAAATTTTGATTACACGGTTTTGCGTACAATATTGTTTGTCACATTTTCGGAAAAGAACATTATTTCATATTAAGAACTCTCCAAATTATAAGCAAAAGACATGGAAAAATTTGGGACTAGTTTTGTAAAAACTTTAATTTCTCTAGGAAGATACATTCTATCAGCACCAAACATGAACACACATTACTACAATAAGCCACTAAATCGTAATCTAGATTTTGAACGCTTTTGATACATTAGTTTTGACAGAGTTATCCAAAAGATATTCGTTCATTTTCAATTTGTTGACGGTCACCAATGAGGTTTCGGAAAAAATCTTCACGGAAATGTATGACCGGTACACTGTTATGTTTACATACTTAGATTTTCAGGATAATTTCTCATGCATTTTACTAGATATTTAACAAAATGTCTAAAATTGCAATTTGCCGGTAACCTTTGGTCATGTAATGTACTCACAGTCACATGCACATCAGCTTTAAAAGTAAATTTTAAAGGGAAAACCTCTCATCATATAAGGAAAAATGCAATATGTATAAAATAATTAGAAAAGTATGAGATCGTTTACCGGCAAGAAAAGCGACATATACACGCACACACAAAATAAAGAAATTTTCGTGTTTTTGCACTGATAGGTCTGATTTATGTACATATTATTACAGAAAAAATGCATTTAATGCAGTTATTTGGAAAATAGCTAGATTACGGATATATATCACGTTGCCATCACAAAAGGGGAAAAAATTATGAGGAATATAAATTTACTCAATCCTCCCTACCTCTTTTGAAGAATGAATTCTATGTTTTTACAAATACATGAGTACACTGTATGGCCAAATTTGACCGGCCATTTTAGACGTTTTGTTAACTATCTAGAAAAAAAATAGGAATTACCCTGAAACTCTAAGTGTGTAAACATAATAGCACAGGTCATGTACTTCCCTGAAGATTTTTTTTAACTAAGCTTCATAGATGACAATCAACAAATAGAAAAACAACGAATGTCTCTTGAATAACCCTGTCAAAACCAAAGTAGCCAAAGCGTTTAATCTGTAGCTTATGATTAAGTGGCTTATTGTAATAAACTTTGTTCATTTTTATGTGAATAGCATGTATATTCGTAGATAAATTAAGATTTTTATAAAAACAGTCCTAAATTTTGCCAAGTTTTTTGTTTAAAATTTGTAGAATTTTTAATGTATTAAAAAAAATTTCTTTTCAGAAAATGTGACACGGAACATTGTACATAATAGTCTGTAATCAAAACTTAAAAAAAAAAAAAAATTAAAAATTGTATAAAAAAATTAGCAGCTTTTTTAAATAATGTTTCGTTGCGCATGCGTGAATGCAATCAAAATATTATTTCCATAATGCATTTGCTAAATGTGTAGAGTAACTTTTGTAAAAGTCTCAAAAACATAGCTTAAAAATCCTCAAATTATGATCGTCTGTAGAATAAGCTCCAAATCTGTTGTTTCCAAAATGAAGCAAAAATATGAGGGGCTGTATTCATATATCCATTGATTTATGTAAGTATAGAATACACAATACTGTAAGTACTATTATATTTTGATACAGCCCCTAATTTTTTTGTTTCATTTTGGGAACAACGGATTTTGATCTTATTCTATCGATAATATTTTTCAGGATTTTCAAGCTATGTTTTTGAGATTTTTACAAAGTTGCTTAATACATTTAGCTAACACAATATGCAAATGAAATTTCGAAAGCATTTACGTATGCGCAGTGAAAAATTATTTAGTAAAGAGTCTCAAATTTTTTTAGATTCTGAATTTCAGAATATTTTGTCAAATATTGTTTGTGATATTTTCGGAAAAGAACATTTTTTGATATTAAGAACTTTGCAAGTTTTAAGTAAACACTTTGTCAAAATTTGAGACTGTTTTTATAAGAGCGTTAATTTCTCTGCGAATCTGCAAATGCTATTCACATAAAAATGAACATAGTTTATTATAATATGCCATTTAATCATAATACACAGTTTGAACGTTTTTGCTACATTGGTGTTTACAGGATTATCCAAAAGATATTAGTTTTTTTCAATTTGTTGACAGTTTCCTGTTGTATTTCGGAAAAAAAAGATATTCACTGTAATATATGACCTGTACTATTTTGTTTACACACCAGGAGTTTCAGGATAATTCCTCATGTATTCTTTATATATTTAACAAAATGTCTAAATTCGCAAGTGGCCGCTCACCTTTATCCATATAATGTAGATTAGTGATCATAGTTTTACGTTACAGTAAAATAAATCTCATTTTGTCTCTTTTGTGAAATGTAGTCCTTTTAATTTGTGTCAACCTTATTCTTTTTTCTTTTTTAATTAAAAAAAGAATAATAATTCGAAAAAAAGATTTAAATGAAGATAATTATAATAAATGACAATAAAAGCAATTTATCTTCAATGAATAATTCTTTTATTTTGTTCTATTTTTTTTAAGTAATGATACGGTTTTATTTTTTTTACATACAGGGTGTGTCATAAATTCGTGCAAAGTTTAAAAATCCATAATAAAAGAAGTAATGCTCGGAAAAAATTTTGGTTTGCGCGAGTATGATCAGACGGATTTTGAATTTTTTTTCATGTATAATAAAAAATGATTCAAAAAATAACCGATAGAGGGTGTTTACAAGCCATATTAAGACGTTTTATGGAAATATGGCAAATACAAAAAAGAATGAAACAAATCACAATAACATGGCATTGTACATTTGTTATAAGGTAGTAAAAGATGCTCAACATGCGAAACTTTCGCGATGCAATATTTGTGGATTTACTATTCTTACAGAAAAGTTTAACCAATCAATATGGGTACGATAGTATGCTGCCGATATCGATTGACGAATCCATCTCCAGCTAGGTGTTTTATTGCTATCCAGATTTGCATAAGACGCCTCAGTATGACGTGTGAGCGCCCTCTATCGGTTGCTTTTGAAATAATTCTTTTTTATTATAAATGGGAAAAAAATCAAAAATCCATCTGACCATACTCGCGCAAACCGAAATTTATTTTTGAGCATTACTTCTTTTATAATGGATTTTTAAAGTTTGCACGAATTTATGAAGCATCCGGTATACATGAATAGATTGGACGGAGCTTAAAGGCCATGATTTTTTTGTATTATTATTTTTACAAGTCTCACCTTTTTATTTTGTTCCTTGTGATACAAAAACACTAGAAAAAATTTTTGAGCAATAAATTTGGATGTTTAAAGGTAGCTCAATGAATTCCAAATTTATAAAATTAGATATAATTAAGGATATTAACAATACAAATGGTAAATGTGTATTTACATTATTTTAATATTTTAATTATTAAAAATTATTTACTTTACAATAAAAATTATTAACTTTTTATTTTATGTTAAATTTTTTTTTGACTTTGCATAGTGTAAAAAAGTTTTGTCCTTGCTATTTTGGTATATTTTGCGATGATCTTCAAGAACTTGTATTAGAAATTGTAGTCACATTTCATTTTGAGTTGAAATGAAATTACTGAATCTACTTTATTCCTGAGTAAGTGAAACTGCACGTTTACCATGGTAATGTATTAATTGTTGTGGTTTTATAAACTTTTTAGCCTGTTAATAATTCTCTCTTGACTCCCACAAGCAGCTGCGTGAGAAGAGAAAACCACGCCCGGGACAAAGTTTCAATTTGGTGCTCCAGCCCCAACTTTTTTTTGTAATAGGCCAAAAATGACGTTGGTAGTATAAATTTTGCTCCCCCTAAATTTCTGTCCAAAAAGTGATTTCTTCGCCTCCTTTACTCCTCTTTTCCACTGCGGCGCTGCCCACAAGTCAGTATCAACTGCAAGACATCCAACTGGAAATTCCAACAACTGAGACAATACAACTGACATACTGATGATCGTAACAAAATCTTTTAATTTTTTATTCTTGAATTAATAAAGAGCAACATTGACTCGCTTGGAGTAATTTTGAATTTGTTTTTCAGAATTCGCCTCATTCTGTAAAGCAATAACAATGCATGTTTTGGTTGGTAAACTCATACAGCTCTCAAATAAAGTGTGTCGTATTGAAAAAAAATCCAGGTTTATGTTTGGCAAAGCTTTTTATTTACAACAACACAGCAAACAAATTCAAAAGACATAAAAGAATGATTGGAAGTATTGTTTTAAAGTGAGAGCACACTCTTCGCTCTGTCCGTAAAGTTTTTAAAGATGTGCGTGGGTTGGACCTGTATTCGAAATTTCCGACAAGGACAATTGTCGGGACGTAACGGGCTTCAGTTTAATGGGATAGTCCTTCGTCTCGGCTGGCGGTGCACGTCCGCTTTCCCTCAGAGTTGAAGACAAAAAATCTTTTTGAGCCTCCGTTGCAACTGCAGATATCCAAAGCAAATTTCTTTGATAATCGCTGATTTTTGAGAGGGATGAACAGTCATCTCAAGTACTGTAGAATTTTTACATTCAAGCTGTCTAACATTAAGTTCTTCGTCTCAAATATGATTTTTATTTATATTTGACAGTTGGAGAGGTTTCGAATGAAATTTACTGCGTGTATGATTGGGCAGTTGAAGATTTTATTGCACATACAATGTATCAGTCTCGTATCAGAGGAGGTCTACTAAGGGAACATTTGCTTCTCTTGACAATGTGCTAATGATGATACTCAAAACGTTGCAAAATCTAATCCAACAAGTCCTTCTGACAAATACTGCAAGCAATTAGCAAACATAGGTGATAATGATTTGTAAATAGCTGAATGTATTCAAGTAGGAATTTTACCAACAACAGGTCATAATAGGAGGCACATAAAGCTTGATGGCAGAAATCCAAGCTTTCAAATATAAACGGACTGTGAAAACACATACATCATGAACACCTTCTTCCTCTTTTGAAGTCAATTTAAATTAAGCATTGAACATCCAGATTATGTGACAATGTACCATTTCCGTCGTCAAAAGATTTTCCTGATATCTATCAATGAAATTCCAATATTCATGAAATCTTTCAAATAAAATCATCTTCGGATGAATATTTGACTTCTATACATATTTCAAACAAAATATTAATTATTAGTCCCATAATGTGCTGCCTGCAAACGACAAAAGGTCTTTTATTAGTATTATTAGTTTTTGTTCTTTAAGAACTTATGTGGCACAATCATAATCAGTGTTTGAACTGGTAATGTCAATGCATATTGCTTGAATATTATCTACTATTTCTCAGTCTTGAATTTTCTTAAGTATTATGTCTGAGGTTTTCCTGTGACAGATGTTGAACAGTCCATAGTTGAGTAACATCCTTACCAAAATTAATATTGCTGTTGATAAACCGTATTTTTCCAGTCAAATCATGCATTAATTTTCCATACGAAAGAATATAAAAAATAGTGTTGCTTTGAAATTTAATATTTATTTTTTGTTATATTTCTGAAACATTATTTATCCACGAATTGAGTCTTTGTTAAATATATTTTCTTCTACAAATATAATTTTAAGCATGATATTTCTTTTTCTTTGACATAGCATAGAAGCACGTGTATATTTATCAATGCTTCTACATTAGAAACTTTCCTATCATTGAGTTACCTCTAAATATTGTTCAAATGCATAAATATTTTGCCAGATTTATTTTTTCATGAAAAAGAACAGATTTAGAAGGTGAAAATATTATACTTACAAACTTAAAAAATAAGCTCGACCCTAGAATAGATAAGTGCTATATTTTACAGCACTAGTGCTACAGTAAGAAATAGCGATCTTATTCTGTATCTTATGTGAAATGTAGTCTTTTAAAGATATGTTAGTCTTCTAAGTTTTTTTTATTCTTATAAAATAAAAATAAGAATTGTGAAGACGATAATAATAAAAGACACTAAAAGAAACTTATTTTCAATGACTAGCAACTTTATTTTGTTCTACTTTTTAATAATAATAAAACTCATAAATTCTGTTTCAAAGGATAGAATAATTTACGGTAAAATAATTTATTATTGGTAAAAAAATTGGTCATAAGTATAAATTAAAATAAAATCATTTTAATACACTAAGTAAAAATTTATGTACACTGCAAATTCTTTATCATATTTTAATAGGTAATATGATCGCTTCTACCTAATTAATGCTCTGAAACTTGGTTTAAGTAAAAAAGTGTATTGCCTATCAACACATTTTAAATCAATTTAAATCTTGACGAGTAATTCTGCAGAGCTTTTAGAAATGAAGTGCTTCCAATTAATTTAAATCTAAGAAAAATATAAAATATAATTTTAAAAAGTGACACTTTAATTAATGGAAGTATTTATTTTAACGAAACTGCAAGAATTACGGTTGCAATATTCATTATTTTGAAATGAAAGTCCTGAATTTATAAAAGAATATTTTAATAACTTGAAACTTTACTAATTAAAGATGAAGCTATAAAATAAGTAAACAATGGGCATTTTTAACTAAAATAAATAAATGAATAAAATGTAATTTTAAGAAAAATGATAACTTACTAAATTCTGTGTAAGTTGTTTACACATTAAAAAGTTTGAAGTAAATGGAAATATTAAAATATTTGTTCAGTATTAAGACACATATTTGTCATCATTATAAATTTTTTAAAAAATCTGCTTTATTTGCTGTCAAGTAGAATTTTAAAATATTTGAACGATGTATTCAGTTTAAATTAAATGTTGAAAAGTAAAAATCCTTTGATTTTTATTATTGTATATTCCATTGTATTTTCTCTAACGAAATACTAACATAGAAATGCATTTATGTTATAGCATTCATTGAAAAAGATAATGCATCACGGTTTAACCCTACCCTCTCCTAAAAACAAATATTTAGAAAAAAATGGATTTTTTTTAAAAATCCTTGAGACAGCTGTACAACTAACTTGGTTTTGTACAACAATAATAATCAACGTAATATTACTTACCCATCATACGTAGTATAGGATAAGTCTTGCAAGCGTTTTGAAATCGAAATTTTTTTTTGAAAGACTTACATATTTCAGATAGTAGAGATTCTGAAAAACATATTTTTAGGGGAAAAAAAATTACCGCCCGTCTGACTGTGTGTCTGTAAACGCTCTATCTCACGAACAAATTGAGATAGAGACTTGAAACTTTGTATGTACTTAGTATGTAAGAACGGGACAAAGCATATTTAATATAAGTAAACTCGATTATCCGGAACTATTTTTTCGGACTCTCAAAAAATTCGTTTTGATGACACGTATATAAGAAAAAAAATTCGATTTTTTTTATTTTAAGGAGTGAAAGTAAAAGGCAATAAAATAACACAAATTTTGCATAAAGAACGAAGTCGATTGGATTATTAGTTGCCGAGATATATGTAATCCTGTTTTCCACATTCTTCGATTTTTCATGACTCTGTATTTCATTCAAATTTCAATTCAGATATATATTTTAATTGGAAATGAGACGCTTAATCCGACGCAATAATCTGTTAGTTAATAAGATTATTACATTTGGAGTTATAAGGCTGTTTCTTTTTACGCAGTTCGGTACTACTGGATTAGTTTCGCATTTTGTATAATTAGTCGAAACGGGTTCATCAGCCATTCATTAATAGAGTATTACTATGTATATTAACAATATTTAGATATACGTTTAAATTTTGTTGTGAAATTGCAATGCATTGTATAAATAATTTTCACATGTTTTATTTTCATATATTATATTATGCATACCCATGATGGGTAAGAATTACAGTGGCCCCCAACGATTAGTTTTTTATATGTCAGAATTTAAAGTCTATTTTAATTCAATAATATTTTAGGATTTTCTTTTTTTTTTTCGATTGCATCATTGTATTTCTCATTTTATGTGCGCTCGCAAACAGTGGCATCAATTATTGAAAAATATCAGGTTGGCTCAAAAATATTGGGTGGGCTCAAAAATATTTTTGTAAAATGATTCGACCAGTTTATTTTTCTTAGAAGTGTTGACAAATGGTGTAAGATAAAAATTTTAAGTCAAGATATCATGTTTTAATAAAGTTGCAATTTTATTAAATTATATCCTCATGCGTTTTTCCTTTTAAAGATACTGATATTTACACTTTTAAAAATCTTGCTCTAGTTTGAACCAAAAAAGTTTGCTTTTTGGTGCTCAGTATCTGCCACCGTAAGATGGTGAAATCTTGAACCAAAATTTGGAGCTCCCATTGAAGCATAGTTCCAATACTTGGAACGAGGTTGAACTAGGAAGCTCCAAATGTTGGTACGAGATTTCACCATCTTATGGTGGCAGCTATTGAGCACCAAAAAACAAACTTTTTTGGTTCAAACTAGAACAAAATTTTTAACAGTGTACTGTATTGTCATGATATTATAAAAATGACTACAAATCGAATTAGTAGAAAGTTAAACATGGAGCAAAACACTTTAATCGGAGAATTAAAACATATGGTCATTGGCAAAACAAGTTTTATTCCTCGGAGAAAAATGAATAATAAATTAATAAAGAAGTAAATAACTAGAACAATAAAAATTGGGTACGGTATGATCCAAAATTATTGTGTGCGCTCGGGCGCCCATGGACCCATATAAGTTGGCGCCTATCTCGCAAATATAAAAAAGCATATCACTGTGCTTAAATAACAGAACAAAACTACTCAATCCAATAGTTTGTAATTTAATATATATATAATAGTTGCCAGAATTTTAGTGACTGATTTCAAATTTTGGAAATTAAAGCAAAATTAAAAAAAATTATTGATAAAGTTTCTTTTCTTATATTAAATCGTACCATACGCGGCAATTATTTCAGTGATATCACACGATAGATAATTATTCTAAGTTGCCATGGTGATTACGTCATATTTATGATGGGAACACTTTTTTACGTATTTCTGAATTTAACATTCATAATCGTAATAAATTTTTAATTCATGTATTTTTGCATAAGACTGTAATAACTATGAATCAACTTCTGAATATCTATAAAAATAGTTACACTGCGGACGCATTTCATTGGTCACGTTTGACGTAAATTTCTCGACTTTTTAAATGATAATTTCTGTAATCTTTTTTAAAAGCTGTTTAAATTAGAGTGTTTTAAGAGTCTGTAATGTTTATAAACATGGTTTGTCAAGCGTTGCTCGTAGGGCGGAGGGGGAACCATAGAATAATGAGAAAGAATAAAGATGCAGCATGCCGTAAAAACGGTTCACTATAAAATGGGCATTATCGTTCAAGTTTAAATGCCATCTTTTGGTCTTGTACAAAGCACGCACTTTGAACACTGACTGAGTACTTTGACTTTTCCCGTGAACTTTTTCTAAAAATGAAATTAACTTGTTTAAATTTAAGCATTCTAAAGTAGAATTTATTTTTTTCGTAAAAGCGCGTGGTTGTGTTTGGACCAAATTTAGCAGATTTTAGGGTTACATTTCTTGCGTAGTCCCCAGACACCAAATTTTATTTCTATTCATTTTCTTTACTCTATAGGGAAGACCCATAGTTCCTTTAAAAATCAGTCCGAATGAAAAAAAAAATAATAATCGCCGATCATTAATTGTTTTCCATTTGCTGGCAAGATCTAGACATCTGTTAAAGCAATATGTTAATGAACAGATACTGCACTTATAGATACATAACTAAAAAAAAAATGATACTGTACATTGTAAAACTTAAATTAAAACATTCATATTCATATCATTAAAATATTCACTCAAATAAAAATATTCGTAGACAATATAACAAGTAATATATATATATACACTATATTGCCATTGATTATGGGACACTTGCGATTTTAGACATTTTACTAAATATCTAGAAAAATACATGAGGAATCATCTCAAAACTCTTAGTGTATAAATATAATAGTATACGTCATACATCTCCGTGAAGATTTTTTACCGAAACTCCAAAGGGGACCGTCAACAAATTAAAAAAGAATGAATATCTTTTGAATAACCCTGTCAAAACTAATGTAGCAAAAGCGCTCAAACTCTAGATTGTGATTGAATGCCTTATTGTAATAAGCCTTGTTCATTTTTATGCAAATAGCATGCATGCTCACAGAGTAATTAAGGTTTTTATAAAAAAGATCCCAAATTTTTCCAACTTTTTTCCTTATAATTTTCAGAGTTCTTAATATAAAATATTATATTTTCAGAAAATATGACAAACAACATTGCATACAGTACCCTGTAATCAAAATTAAAAAATAATGAAAATTGTATAAAAAATGAGTTGGTTTATTAAATAATTTTTTACTGCGCATGCGTCAACGATATCAAAATTTCATTTGCATATTATGTTAGCTAAATGTATAGAGCAACTTTTGTGAAAGTCACAAAATCATAACTTGAAAATTCTGACAATAATCGTCAATTGAATAAGTCGAAAATCTGTTATTCTCAAAATGAAGCAAAAACAAGAGGGGTTGTATCCATATAGTCATTGATTAGTGTCAATATAGAATACACAATATGGGATGTACTACTGCATTTGGATAAAATCCCTCATTTTTTTGCTTCATTTTGGAAACAACGGATTTTGTCCTTTTTCTATAGACGATTACTTTCAGAATTTTCAAGCTATGATTTTGAGATTTTTACAAAAGTTGCTCTATACATTTAGCTAACATAATATGCAAATGAAATTTTGATATCTTTGACGCATGCGCAGTAAAAAATTATATAGTAAACCTACTCATTTTTCATACAATTTTTATTATTTTTTAATTCTGATTACAGGGTGCTGTGTGCAATGTTGTTTGTCATATTTTCTGAAAAAAAAATTATTTTATATTAAGAACTCTGAAAATTATAATGGAAAAACTTGGAAAAATTTGGGACCATTTTTATAAAAACCTTAATTACTCTGCGAGTGTGCATGCTATTTGCATAAAAATGAACACAGTGTATTACAATAAGGCATTCAATCATAATCTAGAGTTTGAGCGCTTTTGCTACATTAGTTTTGACAGGGTTATTCAAAAGATATTCATTCTTTTTTAATTTGTTGACGGTCCCCTATGGCGTTTCGGTAAAAAATCTTTACGGAGATGTATGACGTATACTATTATATTTATACACAAAGAGTTTCGAGATGATTCTTCATGTATTTTTCTAGATATTTAGTAAAATGTCTAAAATCGCAAGTGTCCCATAATCAATGGCAATATAGTGTATATATATATATATATATATATATGTCTTTTTTTTAGTTGTTCTAAATTTTCAAAATATTGGAATCGCACCAACACCATTGTTTTTCTCTTCAAGCGTCTGAAACAAATTTTGTTTTTCATTCTTGAAAAAATAAATAAAATCTCTCTAACTCATTCATAAGTATAAAAATGAGGTTGGTATCAATAAATTAGTGATAACACTTTTTAATTAATACTTTACTTAATTTTTTTCCTCAGGGACCATCTAGACATAAATATTGTGCAAAATTTGATGTTTTCAATGCAAACAGCCAATTTTTACGTATTTTTTAAATATTTTTTTGAAACTCACAATGTTAATATCTTGTTAATGTTATTATCATTGGGAGCAGATTGCAATGCAGGTGCTTTTTTAAGTATAATTCAAATCTTCTTGCCACAAACAGCTCAGATTTTTCATTCGCATATTTGAAGATTTTAGAAATTATTTTCTGTGAATCTTTTACAGAGTACAGTTTATATTTTTAGAATTAATTGTGAAAATGTGTTAAAAATTATAGTAAAATTACATGAATTGTAACGCATGAATTTATTTAACATAAATTGATTGTTAGAAATTAACTATGCAAATCCAAAATTACAGATCATCCCTCAAAGTAGTTTTCGAGTTATGTTTAAATTACTACATCCATAATATGTTTTGAAACGGTTAATAATAGATTTGAATTTAGTATTTCATGTTTTAAACCTGCATAATTCCTAATAATAAACCTGCTAAAGTATTTAACCAAATAATTTTCCATTTTGTATCTCAAGACACCATTACTGTGCGGAATCCATATAGATGAAACTCGGGTATCTATAGGTAAAATGTTAAAGTTTTGCACATTTTGTAGTATGTAGGCAATCTCCTAAGGCTCCTGTCCCTGGCCAACGAAGCGCTCTCGAGCTAATGCAATCTCTATGGTGAGGTTATTTTCTCATATCTAGTTTGCATTTTGACACTTTTAATTTTGTTTCCTTTTGCATTGCATTGCATAGTTGCGGTTCATGCTGGCATCGCCCCTTTTTTACTTTTTCCATTTTGAATCTAGATATTTTTTTATAAAGTTAGTTTCACTTTCGAAATCCGGTTTCAAAAGTAAAAGTGCCTTTATAAAAAATATCTAAAACCAAAATCGAAAAAGTAAAAAACGCGCGATGCACCTCAGCTGTGCAATGCAATCCAATGCGATGCAAAAATAAATAAATAAATAAATAAATAAATAAATAAAAATAAAAAAAATAATAAAAATGTCAAAATGCAAATAAGATATTAGAAAATAACGTTCCCATAAGAATAGCATTAGCTCTGGAGTGCTCCGTTCACCAGTCATATCATGTACGGATAAATCATGATTCTAAAAAACAGGTTGTGAGGGAGTGACCTTTGCATAAAGGCACTCTAGTATTTCTGAGATCGTGACGCCAATAATTTAACATGTGTAAGCGTAAAAGCGACATCTATCCTCTCTTTTACTTTAACTTTCTAGAGTGTGTGTGCTCTTTCGGATTCTGCAGTTAGCTCGCGGTTATTAGTAATATGTTAATGTGAATTTTCTCAGTTTGCAGCATATAAAAGCTTGGGTGTGAGTGTGTGGTGTGTGTCTCTGGCATTAGCCAGTGAGTGAGCATCTGTGACGTTAGCCAGCAAGTGAGGATCTCTGTCATTAGATAGCGAAGTGAATTATTGTTCAGCGAAGTGCTAGCGGATTGAAAGTAGCAGCGGGCCTCCAGTGAAGTGTAAAGGAGTTGCGATAGTTGACTTGAGAGTTGGCCGTGGTAAGAAAATTTATAGTCGTTACATTTTGATTATTTGTGAATAAAGAATTTCACACAGCCACGGGCTGTTTAATTAAGCTTAATCTAGCAGCTCGGCCAAGAGATAGTGAAAAGTGTTAGAAGGTGCCACGATTGAGCTAGGCCGAAGCCTGTGAGTATGCGTTTAGCTTTTTCATAGTATTCTCAGTTGTGCAAAATTAAGACTTGCTCCACTTCCCTTCAGCCCTCATCATTTTAATAAACTTTGTTGTTTTATCTTAAGTACTGAGTATGTCTGAATTTAACTCCCACCACGAACAACCAAACGTTATAAATGACACTCAGCATGCATATAACGTTACAAATGGCGCCCAACGAAACATCGCACATTGTGAGATTGTGCCACGTGTGTATTTCACCGGTGAGGGTGATATTAGTGAACTTTTAGTTAAATTAGATGATTATATTTTGTTCAATAATATACCTGAGAAAAGTAGATACGTAGTGCTTAAATGCTCATTGAAGGGCGAAGCACTTTTGTGGTTGGAAAATATAGGAAAGTTTTTGATTACTGATGAAGCGAAAATATTTGAACAAACTGTGATTGAGTTAAAGAAGGCATTTCCAACCCTTAAAGATAAAAGTATTTTGAGAAAAGAGTTCTATTGTAAAAAGCAGAATATTTACGAGTCGCCGGGGAAAACGCCAGCTGAATTGTTTTTGGGTAGAAAAGTCATTACTCCATTCCAAAGGCTAGTTATGGTATCAGATGCGGAAAGTCAGTACATGTGCCAGGATATTGAGAGGTTGGTTAAGGAAGCTCAAGTTCAGATGGAAAAAGCGCAAGAAAAGCAGGCTCAGTATTATAATATGCGTAGGAGGGAGTTAGAAGTGAAAGTTGGAGATTTTGTGTTAGTAGAAAAGCATTGGTTAAGTTCAAGTCGTCAAAAGAGAGTAGCTAATTTTATTCCGAAGTTTGTAGGTCTGTTCGAGGTTTTGGAAGTTCGAAATAATAATTTGATTGTTAATGTCAATGGTGAAAGAATGACTGTTAATCTGGATCAGGTTAGAGTTTATAAGTTTAGAGAAAATGGTAGTGAAGGTTCGCATGTGTCGAGTGGTGTTTCGCGAAATTCCCGATCCAATGAGTGTCCCGAGTCCAGCACTTCTTCATCTAATTCTTTTCATCAATATTCAAGAAGAAAATTTGGTCAAACAGCTCCAAAAACTGTTATTGAAAGTCGAAAGCCTAGCAATCCGAGAGCAAAGTATGATAATAAAAATAAGAGAACAGTGTCAAATACATCAGACTCTGTGTGCCATAAAAGGCAAAAGATTATAAACTGTCCCGTTCCTCCACTTATTAGACAGTAACCTCAGAAACACAAATTATCTAATAGTTCACCATCTTCGGTACTTAATCCCCGGAAAAGATTTCAGATGGACACTCGCCAAACTGTTAAAAGGACTTTAAAGTCGGAATTTTTGCCCAATAAGAAACAGCATAGGTCCGGAAAGAAACGTGGTCTAGGATCTTCAGTAACTTCGGGTGCATCTAGAAAGAGGAGACAACGCTCAGATTACCGGCATCAACAGTGTGAATCTCGCCATGGAGTGACCCCAGCGAACCGGCCAGAGCAGAGTCGTCGAGCGGAACCTACAAGTATTCCACGGCATCCATTCAGAACCAGGCTGTAGGCACTACAGTCAACTGTGGCGTCACCGTACAGTTCTGATGACGAAAGATCCTTCGTACAAGGTGTCTGGGACAAGAGGAGAAAGCCATCCTGTAGTATGAAGCCGGCCAGCAGCGAATCATCTCTATGATTGGGTGATAATGTTCTTTATTAAATTTCTATTAGAGTGCATATATGTGGTAGCAATGTGAAGGAATGGAAAGCAGAGAGACTGTTTTATATTTTTGGCCAATTTTTGGAATTTTTTGACGGACTCACGTTAAGTGCTTAATTGGGTTCAAAATTTGTTTGCAAAATTGTTAGTTTTATGTATGTTTGAGATTTTGGTCTTAACTGCTTTTAAAAATTCTGGATCTATTGTTAAATTGTTATGTTATTTGTTAAAATGTTACTATATTGTTATATTGTTCATGTGTTATAAAATGTATGTTAGTGTATGTTTAAATTTTCAGAAAGTACAGATAGTAATTTGGGTTATTTTGTACACGCGCCGCGGTTCAGGCGCGCACGTGTTTTGCGGTCAAGAAGTGCTTGATACGCGTTTCTATCTCTTGTACTAACATTTAATGAATTAACTTTCTTCTTACCGTTCGTGTTTTATGTGTTACGTTTGTACTTTAGTTGGGAATGGTTTCCGCAAGTTGCGAAGCTTTGAAGCTGCGTTTGAATTTGAAATTGTATTGAATTAAAATTGAATGTTAATGTGATTTTCTTGCAGGGAAGTATACCTGTGTTATGTATTGATTCTGCTATTTTTCTTTTAGTTAATACAGATGAAGAGCATGATGACGTCATTTTGTAAATTTGATATTTTTTGATTGTTGCATAAGCACAGCGATGTGACGCTGTACGTATGTGCCCCAATTATTGTTAAAGTGGAGTTAAGGTCTGAAGAATTTTGGGAGTTAGTTCATTGGCTAATGTGTATGTAGGTATTACGTAGTAGCAGGGTTATTTTAGTATGAAGTAAATTTAATTTTAGATGAGTTCGGAATTTGGATGAGGAAAATTTTTGCGCATTGGGTTTTTTGGACTTGGTGCGAATTCTAGTATTAGGAAAGTTATGGAGAGGTTTTTGGTAAAATTATAGTTGTATTGCAATATTGAGGAAAATTTCGGAAGTTTGGTGTTTTGAGAAATTTTAGCACTCCCAGTGAAGTGGGCTGAAAGAAGTAATTAGTTTTGAAAGTTTTACGAGTTTTTGGAAGTTTTACGGAGGCTATTTTTTAGGATGAAAGAATGATTGGATTGAATATGTGAATTTTTGAGGCAAACTGAGGTTTTTTTGGGTGTGATGGGTTAAAGTTAATATTTTAAAAGTTATGTTTCGTCGCTAAATTTCACCCATCACTGTGTTTTTTTTACGGTTTGAAATTCATAACAAGAAAAAGTCCTGGGCATGCATTTGGCTCTGCGGCATCCGAGGGGGGGTTGTGAGGGAGTGACCTTTGCATAAAGGCACTCTAGTATTTCTGAGATCGTGACGTCAATAATTTAACATGTGTAAGCGTAAAAGCGACATCTATCCTCTCTTTTACTTTAACTTTCTAGAGTGTGTGTGCTCTTTCGGATTCTGCAGTTAGCTCGCGGTTATTAGTAATATGTTAATGTGAAGTATCTCAGTTTGCAGCATATAAAAGCTTGGGTATGAGTGTGTGGTGTGTGTCTCTGGCATTAGCCAGCGAGCGAGTTTCTCTGGCATTAGCCAGTGAGTGAGCATCTGTGACGTTAGCCAGCGAGTGAGGATCTCTGTCATTAGATAGCGAAATGAATTATTGTTCAGCGAAGTGCTAGCGGATTGAAAGTAGCAGCGGGCCTCCAGTGAAGTGTAAAGGAGCTCCGATAGTTGACTTGAGAGTTGGCCTTGGTAAGAAAATTTATAGTCGTTACATTTTGATTATTTGTGAATAAAGAATTACACACAGCCACGGGCTGTTTAATTAAGCTTTATCTAGCAGCTCAGCCAAGAGATAGTGAGAAGTGTTAGAAGGTGCCACGATTGAGCTAGGCCGAAGCCTGTGAGTATGCGTTTAGCTTTTTCATAGTATTCTCAGTTGTGTAAAATTAAGACTTGCTCCACTTCCCTTCAGCGCTCATCATTTTAATAAACTTTGTTGTTTTATCTTAAGTACTGAGTATGTCTGAATTTAACTCCCACCACGAACAACCAAACGTTATAAATGACACTCAGCATGCATATAACGTTACAAGGTTGCCCGTATGATGCACTGCCACATCAGGGAAGCGGTTAAAGAATAAAATACTGAATATTTTTCAATCTGTCATGAATACAAATTTTTCTTTACTGTACTATTTTTTCCTTTTATTTAGTTTATAGAATCTGGCACAGTTCAATTCCAAATCTTATCTTCAAAGAAAAAAAAAACTTTTTGTTTACAAATTGTTTGTTCACAAATAAATTAACTACCAGTAAATTACTTTTGAGAAACGACTTGAATTACAACAATTTCGTCAATCTTATCAAAATGACAAAATATAATTTAGCTGTGATTACATTATTTGATTGTTTCACGAAGTTTGTGACAAGTTACATTGAGGAAGATTTGAGACTCTAGAGAATTTTTGAAATTATATCTTATTCAAGTTTCACACGTGTGGAATAAGAAAGTCATGTGTTGAAGGGCTGTTTGAGAAAAAAAAATTAGATAAAAAAGACAACATATAGAGTTAGTAAAAACGGTATAGATAGAATAAAAATATAGTATAATCTCTTATCGGATGTTTCAAAAATGTTTGATGGATTTTAAAATTCAATAAATTGGAAATGGTGACAGATATTAAAAAATATTGCAGCAGGGTTATTTATTATGTCAGGATTTTTTTTTTTACTATGATTCTTTAATTTAGCTCGAATTTGAAGCAATAGACAGCGATTGGATCTCAGTCGAGGATTTTTTTTTTACTATGATTCTTTAATTTAGCTCGAATTTGAAGCAATAGACAGCGATTGGAGCTCAGTCGAGGCTGAAACTGACGTCATCAGCATTAGTGCGAAAGACAGAGATTAAGGCTAAGGAATAGGTCTTATTCACAGTACAACTTTGGTACCGATTCTGAATCCACTAGATAGTATTTCAATAAAATGCATTATTGCATGAAAACAACAAATTCTTCACTAGTGGAATACAGCGTTCAGAATATGGGATGAATTTAGTAAGCAGCATTCGAATTTGCGAGCAATTTTACATATATGAAGGTTTATTTTCCCGGATTAAATTACTTTTTATGGTGTAATTTAAAATTGAGTTATGAATAAAGTGGGGAAGACCTATAGTGTATTGCTTATCAGTTGCGAAAGAAGTAGCTGAGGAGTTTGTCACAAGATGAAAGCTGTTTCTTTTAATCGGATTAACAGTTTCTGATGACTGCTGGTGAAAACTTCCACCAGTAAACTTGAATAAAAAATTTCGTCTTATTTTAAAGCCCTTTTGATGAGATATTTCATTATGCTAAAATGTTTCTATTTTTTTTTACTGATGGTGTCAGTTTACGAAGGTATTGTAATCTTTTCACTGACACTGACAGGAGACTGACACTGTCTTGGTTGTCACAATAGAACGGAACTATTACTTCCGAAATAAACTATTACCAGTAAAAATGAATATTAGCTTTTGCCTTTAATTTTGATTGGAATTTACAATTAATGAGGCGTTTAAATAAAGAAAATAATTCGGCACACATTTTCTGGTGGAAGTTTGCCACGGGGGCCATAAACTCCCGCGAAAGCAGTTACAGTTTAAGCTTCACTATTTTATGGATATATCAGTTACTTTTACTTATTATTTCTCTGAATTTAAAGAATATTTTATCCATTCTATTTTAAAACTAGGTGAACAGATCTTGCTATAATCTTGCTCTTAGTGCCCGATTCTAAACTCATTTGTTTGCAAATTACTAAATTTTAAAATTCACCAGTAAATTTTGAAACACAAGGTAAACATACCCCGGGTTTATTTATAACAACATTTACTTTGCCGAAATTGAATTCCGTTATATAAAGTAAAATAAATTCAGATTACACATACATGAGAGAGAATTTTATTTAAGTTCATTAAATTAGAAAAAAAAGAAATCATATGTTATGGGAAGAAGCTGTTCAGACCACTTTTTCTTTGACCAACACTAAACGAGACAATTGAAATCTATGTAGGCTTGAGAGTGAGATTCAGATTTACCGCATTTTTAAAATCATAATTTATAGATGAAATGAATCGGTTTTTCTAGACTCTTTTGTTAAAAACCGATATTGCACGTAAGTAATAAGTAAATTTATATAATTCATTTACCAAATGATTAATCATGTTATTAATTGTTCTAGAACAAGGTTCGTACACTCCTTGGAATTTCCAATAACTCTGGTACAACTATTAAAAATAAGAAAATTTACATTTAATTTTTTAACCACAACATTCGTGATCCCCACCTTCATTCACAGATTTTACGATATTTTTCTGACGTGAAACACTTCGAAAATATTCTTAAAATTTAGTGGTAAAACTGTGTGAACCCTGTAGAATAACTGATATTGGTTAAAAGAGGTGATGGTTCATGTTATTCAGTTCTATGCGACCAAAAATTCACTTTCTTCTCTATAGATAATACTAACGCATTTTCACTTATATGGATGCCTAGAATAACCGGAATTCTAGGAATGTAGTCGCTTTTTCGTCAACGTGTTCAACGTAATTAATCCACTAATTAATTAGTGTTTGTGTATCATCTCTGTATTTGTTTACGTTAAAGTTATGCTAAGGATAAGGTATTTCATCCGTCTCTTCTTATAAGAATCAGAAAGTTAAAATCTGTTTCAGAATTGCAAATGATTAAAAGAAAAAAAAAAGTTGATTTTTTTTAATGTTGTGGCTCAGATAAAATTGAGAAATTTTCTTTTCATTAATCGTTATATGCGCTCTTTTAGTGTTAGATCATATTTGAATAATAATTTAAATTGGTGTATAAAATTTCAACTGTTTACAATATCGCTCAAATTATGAGATTGTGGATAAACTCTAAATGCCAGATTGTGTGAGGTTAAGTAATTTAATATATCAATTAATCTTTCAATCAAGTTATACCAATACTTTTGTAATTTCCTTAGTCTCTCGTCTTTTTTTTTTATTTGATTGGTTTATAAAATTCCATCCATTTAACCATGATCTGAATGTGTCTTTGGCTTTGTAATATCCTAAACAGTTGTTTCCGACCCCAACATCTTTCTTTTACCATCAGGGTCTGCCAATGTTAAAATTTTTCCAAGGAAAGCATGATCAACCATGATCGGAGATTTACAATAACCTATTTAGAGTTACTCATGAAACCGAAAACGATCATTATCATTAGAGACCTCGAAACACTTATATATTTCCGAGCAAAGCCTGATTATGCCTGCGGGGCCTAAAGCCCAGTACCTTTTTAAGGGCCTCTCGCAGCGAAATAGTTGCGATTTTTTTTAAGGGGGCATAGATGAGAGGGATATTATTAAATGTTACTGTGTTTTAAAACACAGGAAACAAAACAAAACAAAGCCAAAAAAAAAAAAAAATTGTAAAGCATATTGAAATAAAAATATATCGCATTGAAAATCCTATTTAGTTGCGTAAAAAAAACGAAGAAATTGGAGAACCTGAGAATATTTTTGCGCGACTGTTAAAACGTACGTTATTGTTTTTAATTACTTTAACACTTAGACCAAATAAGATAGCAATCTTATAATTATACACTGTAAAAAAAATCTGTAAAGTTACTAAACGTTTTCTAGGAAATTGGGATTTCTAGAACATTTTATGTAACAGCAACAGCAAAAAATTATGTAACATATACATATTTGCACTGAAAATCAAAAAATCTGTAAAGTTACTAAACATTTTCTAGGAAATTGGGATTTCTAGAACATTTTATGTAACAGCAACAGCAAAAAATTATGTAACAGATACCTATTTGCACTGAAAATCAAAAAATCTGTAAAGTTACTCAGAATTTTTTAAGAAACTGGGATTTCTAGAATTTTTTATACAACTGCAGACCAGGTTACAGATAAAATTTCAGTAAGATAACAGTAGTTTTAATAGATTCGTTTGTAAAGTTACAGATTTTTGTAACTTTGCAAAAATTAGTTTTATAGATTTACATCTTTTTTATAGTTTGTGCAGATAAAATATTAGTAAGCGTACAGATTTCGGCAACTTTACATCTGTAGGATTACAGATTTTTTTACAGTGTTAACATATAACGTATAAAAATCTGTTTAAATAATAAATATAATAATAATAATAAACTTTTTAAGTTAAAGCAAAAACATTCTTAAGCAAGATTTTTTTTTAATTTCCGGGATTATAAAACAGTGCGTATTATTAAGTATAATTATGCAATTTTAAAAATAAGATATTATAGTTTGCCTGGAGAATAGACGTGCAAAGGCATGCATAAAATTGCTTGTTTAAATGTTTTGCAGATCTTATTGAGTTATATACTGAAAAATAAAATAAAACAAATAGCGTTAAAAAGGGAATTTAGTATTTAATAGAAAATCTTTAAATTTATGCGCGTAAAACATTATAGAAATCTAATAATCTTATATTATTATTTTTTGGTAAATATGCACGGAAAAAAAATCTGTAAAGTTACTAAACTTTTTCTAAGAAACTGGGATTTTTGGAAATTTTTATGTAACGGTAATTCATGTAATCGATTCTGTTACATGAATTTTTGCTGTTAACCTTACATAAAAAGTGGTCTATGAATCTCAGTTTCCTAGAAAAAAACCTAATCACTTTACAGATTTTTTTTTTTTTTTTTTTTTTTTTTTTTTTACGGAAATTAAATTGCTTAAATGGGAAAGAAAACTGACGTTGCCTTCCAGAAATAAATTCTGAAATAAGATGAGATGTTATAAAATTTATATGTTTTGTTAATAAATATAATAAATTATTATTACATTGATAATAAGTATTTTTTCTTTCGGTAAGAAAAATAAATAGTTGTTATAGATAAAACAATATCTTTAGGAGTTATCTCGACATTTAATACATTATTTATTGATAAATATAATTAAAATATTTTTAATAATAAGAAGAAGAGGTTTTTTTCGGAAAACTACTCCCAGTGGCATAATTAAATAATGTTTAAAAATTTTAAAATGATATTATTACGTTATGTACATATAAGCATGGTAAAATATAATTTATCAAAGGCTACTATGTATATTTTTTTTTTAGTAGAAAAGTTTTATAATGGCATAAGTTCAATATAAAGAAATTCATTGCATTATTTATTGGTAAATGTAAAGGAATTAAAAATACTCACATTTTCATAATTAAATAATGTTTAAATTTTTAATGATATTATTGCATTATGTACGTAATGCGTATATACGTATGTTTAAATATAATTTATTAAAGGCTATAAAGTATATTTTCTTTTTACTAGAAAAGTTTTATAATGGCATAAGTTAAAAAAAAGTATAAAAAATTCTCAAATTTATTGCATTTTACATTGATAAATGTAAACAAATTAAAAATTCTTAAAATGAAAAAAAGGGAGAGATTTTATTTATAGAAGTTAATGGTAAAAATGCCTCGATCATAAAAAAAAATCCTTTCGTAGATTTGAGAATATAAATATATTATATTTCAGTAAATATAACTAAACTAAAACAAATGTATCACAAAGTACCTTTTTATATTTGTAAAACAAAAAACTTCAAAAAATGTGTATATATATATATATATATATAATTGCCTTTTAAAACTTTTCACTAATATTAATTCGTTATTTACAGATAAACATAAATAAATAAAAACTATTTTATCAATCTTGATGCTCTTTAAACAGATAAATAGTTTTAGAATTCTTTGAAATTAAAATCATATTTCGATTTCTAGAAAGAAATTCTTAAAATCCTGTTCACAAGGAAAGATTTTAAAAGGTTTTTCGAATATTAATAGTTAATATATCCAGAAATGTTATTAAACTAAATTTATTTCCAAAGGGAAAACACAGTATGTTTTTAAAACCCCCCATAAAATAACGTTTGTAAACAAGATTTAAAGAAATCAGACCTTCTATTCAAGCTTAATAGGACATTTAGGAATTATTATTCATAAATTTTATTAAATTTAAGCTATTAAGATGAAATAATATAGTTTGCTTATTAGAAGAAAACATTTTAGTTGAAATGCAAAAAGTAAGATAGTTAAAAAGCAAAATATTTTTTAAAGCTCAAATTATTCTAAATATATAAACTTAAAGTGCATTAAGACTGATGAAGCTACTTCCTAAATATCTTACTTTATGCATTTCAATTAAAATGTATTCTCAAGAAGGGAGGGAGGTCAATCGTATCGTAAGATATCGTGTGGTATTTTAAAATATTTCTAGAGAGAGGGAAGTATGTCTTTATATATCTTTAACATTTTTGATCCAATCAAATTTTCTCTTTTTATTTGTAATTCGTTTTTATATTAAAATTTTCTTTTTTTTATTTGCAGCTTGTATTTTACATCAAAAAAGTCAACAGTGTTTTTTTACTCTTCATTCTATTTTTATAAAAAGAAAAAGTTATTAAAATCATTAAAAAATATATTTAATTCTGAAATATGAACTACCACAGTGTTTGGCATTATTATACGTTTGCTATACATTTATGGATATGTAATTCGTTAATAGAGAAGCCAGGTAAAAGAAATTGCACACCAGACTAGCAAGTGAGGTGCATTCGTACTATAACGAAGTTGCTAAAATATGCAGTACTTGGGATACAATACAGTATCACAAATCATTTGTGTGTCCCTGTAAATACTAAATGCTTTTTATTATGCAGGAATTAACTTGTAGTAAACCACAGCAACCTATATAAATTTCATAAAATGTGAAATTAATTTAATTAAAACGCATCCCAAAGAGTGTCCCCTCCCCTATACCATTGGCGCTATGTATTTACTTAATTACGAACGCACCTAAAAAAGGGGAAAGGATGGTGTACAATTTTATTTATTTATTTATTTTATAAAATGTTCTGTATTCCCTCCTTCTCTTCAGTTTGCAGTGGCGAATGCAAGAATGCACTACTAATGCTGAATATATTATGTAACAAAGTGTATTATTAAATATTTTTAAATAATAACTATTTTTTAAAGTTTTCTTTAATAAAATTATTTTATATATAAGAAATATTTATTGACTTTTCTTCATTCGAATAAATAAAGTATTTAAAAACTGAACGAAGTATAATCTTTTTTATATATCACTGCAAACCAAAAGGTAAGAATTTGCAAAAAACGAAACAATTTTTTTTAGATTTGCAGAGGGGAATGCAAGAAGGCAATACTACTGTTGAATACATCAGATAACAAAAATGTATAATTAAATACTTTTAACTAGTAACTATTTTTTAAGTTTTCTTTGATATCAAATTATTTCATATATAAGAAATATTTTATTTACTTTTCTTCATTTATATAATAAAGTATGTAAAAACTAAATATATAATCATTTCTAATGTATCACTTCAAACAAAATGCAAAAAATTGCAAAAACCATTTTTTTTTTTTTTTTTTTTTTTTTGACAGTGATATTATTAGGCTGGGAAGGGGAAGGGGTTGTGGAATGATAATGTATGATATCGTACAGGTGTCCAAAATTACTAAAATGTTGAGACCATCATATATGCACAGCTCCTCAAGTGTTAAGCATAAAGAAAGATTTTAAGAAAATCTAATAAACTATTTAATGCAGTTTTGTTTTTTAAATATGTATAATCAGTTTATTTGAAATAGAAAAATATACTATTCTTTCAAGAAGAATATTTTTAATTTCGACCAATTTTAAATTATTCTAGCATTAAAAATTTTATTAAAGCGAAAAAAGAAAAGAAAATCAGAAACCAAATGGGAGGTTGATTCCCCAAAACCGTCTCTTTGTGCATTGCTAAACAAAACAGTTAAGCGACGGAAATATATAATTTTCTGATAAAAGTATCAATATGACTTTAAAACGTTAATTTTGATCACATTTCTATTTACTGTTTTTTTAAATAGTATCAAATTTCTATATTTTTCTTACGATTTTACAGCTTTTAAACGACCGTATTTCTTCAAAACCTTCAAAAAAAGGTTGAAATTTATTTTATAATTTTCCTCAAAAGTATTTTTTTTTTTTTTTTTTTTTTGCAAAATTTTACTGGGAAAATTGTTATAAATCAATAAAAGTTAAAAATTTTATTTTAAGTCTTATTTTTTACCTGGTAGTGCAAATGTCACATTTAATTTTATAAGTATTATTTACGCATTTTTAAGTACGTTGTAAAGACGCTGTGAAAGGAATTGCGTAACCAAAATGCTTCTGTAAATTACAACGACAATCTTTTCATTTTCTTTAAATAATAATCATCAAAGGTTGTATCTTTCATGAAAATAAAAAGCTTCTTATGATAAAAATTAAAAAGGTTATTAATAAGAAATGGTTGCGTTTTTTGATTTTTAGAATACAGTTAGTTTATGTGTCACCGCCACAAATATTTCGAATTGGAATTTTTCATTATAAAAGACATCAAAGTATTGCGGAAAAGTAAATAACGTTGAGATACATCATGGAAGAGACTATTTTTCATTTTAAATAAAAGCGATTATTTTTGTTTCGATAAATAAAATAAAACTAATTTTTAAACCGTAAATATATTCCATCACGTTACACGTTCAGAAAGCAAAAATATTTCATTTGAATTTAATTTTGCATTCTAGAACTCGTTTTAAATTACCTGTTATCTACCTATAATCAACCCTTTTACCGGTTTACCGCACGCCAATTTTAAATATTCTCGCCGGTAAGCATTTTTTCATTCTAATATGTATATATATATATATATATATATATATATATATCATGTATTTCTTGCGTGTTGGAGGATTTGCATTTCTTCTTTTGTTGTTTGAAAAGAGAATGAGAAAGGTATATTTCGTTTTCTTACCATAATTACGACTCAGTGTTGAATTCAGAACTTTTTCCAGTGAGCAAACTCTGTGACTTGAGGGGTGGCATTATAGAGTTCCAGGAAACGGGGCGGAGGGTGCGCTGTCATTGCTCCTTGGGGGAATGACCCCTGCCGGCCATCTCAAAAACTCAAAACAAAAGTGGTGCATTACATAGGAAAAACATTAAAAAAAAAAAATTAAATCAGCAGATAAGTAACGGTTATTAATATATATCCAATTCTTTTCTACGGCACGGATAATAATAGTGAATGACTCGTTTTTACTGATTTAATAGATATTAGCGTTTTACATTTTAGTGTTCGTATGGGTGGTACGGTACTCTAAAGGAAATGAACATTTTCAACATCTGCTTTTTGTGTTACTTTTTTAAGAGGGTCCTAGACACATAAAAAAATATTTATTGAGTTAAAATTTCGAAATTTTTGTGTGGGTTAATAGTATTATTTGAAAACAAAATCACATAATAAGACTTCTTAGAATTTTTTTTTATTCAATTTTTTATCGTTGAAATAAACAAAAAGCATATTTTTTAAATTTTAATTCAGCATTTTTAAAATTAATACTTTTTAATTTAAATAAAAATTAAAAATATTTAAAGTAAAAATTTAAGGAAAAAAATGATGTTACTTTTAAAAAATCATATTTTCAAAAGTAAATATTTTTTTTTCAAATTTGCTGAATCAAAATTAGAATAAAACAATTGAAAAATACATTCTCAAAGTTTGCACCCTTGATCTTTAACGGTTCTTAACTTATAACAATTTAAATGAGAGAGGTGGTGAAAAAACACATCATGAAGAAAAACTCATTTCCCCAAGAAAGCATATTCATGACAACCATTGCTTTAAATGTAGAATTTGAAATCGAACCAAAAAGGAAAAATTAAAGTTTCCCGTTCCACTTAAGATAGAAACATGATTTAAACGTGAGTTTTAGCAGAAAAGCAAAAAGATAATTTAATTCATTTTTTTTAAATTGACGATTCATGTATCCTGGACTCCCTTAAAGCATGTCTCTATTGTTTTCAATTAACAAAACATTTGAAAAATACATGGTTGGTTTAAAAATTAATACCTCAAAATGACAAGTTGTGAGTAAGATGATAACATTTCAAATGAAATTCAATGTTTCAAATGTTCTTTTCAGAAATATTTTGGCAACTAATAAAAGAAAAGATATTTTTATTTAAAAAGAATACAACTATAAAAAAGGAGTTAAATATTTATTTATAGAAAATAAAATATAATCAGGCCTATATGTTTAATTTTAGCACGGAGAATTTGAGATCTCTTTTACCAAAAACGTTAAAGCAGCCATTCATTAAAATTGGAACTTTCTGGTAAACGTCCATCTTGTATTTCATTATGAATCCATGCACAAAAAAAAAAAAAAAAAAAAAAAAAAAAAACCCTTTAATGAATCTATTGTATTTTAACCGAAAATGAACTGTTAAATCCATCAACGATAATATAATAATATTTAATTTTAATTTATTTTATTCGAGTTGCCACTTCTGCTTATCGGATCAATTGTATATTTTAATAAATTTCTTACCATCAAATACATCGATGATGCTGATTTTAGTTCCATATTAAGAAATTCACGCTAACATCTTGGACTAACATCTAAATTTTCCCCTTTTTCCACTTCAAACACTTGACTATGTTAGGCTTTATATCCATTTTGAAAGCTTTTTTTAGATTTTAACCCTCTCATATGCATAAATTATTTTTCATCTTTTTTTCATTATTCACAAAAAATCTTTTTCTGGTGATAAATGAGTATTTATAAAGTAATTTTATTATTGATGGAATATGAGAAGATGACAAATTTATACTACCATCGCTATTTGCTTCTTCTTTTTTCTAAAAACATATATTTATAAACGTATTGTGATTTTTTTTTTTTTTTTGTATGTGAAAAAAGCATAAATTCTCAATATAAAAAGGTGCTTTTTTCTTAAAATCCAAAAAGTGTTATACTGTACTGTTAGATAGATTTTTTTCACATTTGTTTTGCAGATCCCCTTTGCCAAATTATAAGTGCAATGTTATTTTATAAAACTCAGTTGTTAAAATTAAATCTTTTCCAAAATAAACTCCAAACATGTATTTAATAGAATTTCTTTGTATTTTTACACTTCGCAATTTTGTGACATTTGTGACAAAGCGAAATGATGTGTGTGTATGGGGGATGAGAGGGGGGCAGTGCCAAACTGAAACTTCTCCAGGGGCGGAATTTTCTTCTTGCAGGGCCCTGCACATAATAAATAATGGTCAACAACATCATGAATAATGAGTTACATTCCTATTACTAGACGTCATAAGAATGTACATTACACCTTATCAAGCGTCGCTTCAAAAAGACTGATTATAAATTTATGTTTCTAAAGATTAACGTTCTTTGTCTATAAATTAAAATTAAATAACTTTTTCTTTTAAAAGAAACTAACATAAACAACAACAATAAAAACAAATCTCAGCTAATATAACGCTAACAAAATATAATTACATTTCTAAATTTTAAAAAGCGTTCGGCGACACTAAATTTATTTTAAAGAAGAAAGAAGTTCATTGCTCCCATGAGCAATGTTAATCAAGCATTAAATACAGGAAAAAAAAGTCCGGTGACTTGTCATTACTTTGAATAGTTACACAAATTTGCTTAAAATGCGAAAAAAAGTTGATTAAAGTTCCAGTCTATTTATAGATCGATTATAAAGCAATTTGCTCGCTCGTTTTCTATAATAAACGTCAACAGTTTATAGAACAAAATTCATTCTTCCGGTAAAGCTCAATGACTTTATAAAGAAGTACAGTTGTATTTTTAACTTAAAAAAACTAACAAGATCACTCGAGATAAGTTGTTAAATTTATTAGTTAAAAGAAAAAAAAATCTCATTACATGAAAAAAATTGAAAAACAAGTGGGTGAGTGCGATCACAGACCGCACAGAAGGTTTCGTTAGATATTTCTTTCAAAACAACTTATTCTTTAATTAATAAATACAAATATTTAAGAGAAACTTAACAAAAGCTGAAGCACTAATAAATCGCAAAAGTTTTTAAAATATAAAGAAAATTGAATTCCAAAAAAATTTAGGAATGTCAGAGATAACAAAAAAATATTATAAACTCTTCAATTGGCAAAAAGTACGAAATTTATTTTAATTAAATACATCTTAGTAGAAAAATTTCAAGTTCCAGCACCGGGGTTCGAACTAAAAACTTTATATTTACTATTGAGATGCTTTTCCTTCAAGCTATGATGTATAAACATACGAAAAATATTGAAATTAAATTTTCCTCTTAAAATTTAAATCTCAAAAATAAGCAAATGGCATTCATAAAATTAATTTACTTGAACTAATAGACTTTTTTAAAAATTTATGATTCGTCGTGTGACACAAGGTATTCAGCTGTAAGCACATAAAATTTGAAGTTTCTGACTTATACAATTTTCGTGTACGGACTCTGTGACGGATAGACAGGCAGAAGACAGACACGAATATGGTTTCGTCAAATGAACGAAACCCTAAAAAGTAAATTATGTAAAGGTTCGATAATACAGGGTTTTTCATTTATTCTTCTAACGACATTTTTTTTTTTTGTTATTTAAATTTAAATGAAAAAAAAGCCAAAACCTATGCAGCAATAATTTAGAATAGTTTTAAATTATTGTTTGCATTAAAAATATTATTTTCTTTAAAAAGTCGTTGGAAAACAAACAATGATTTGAAAGCTACATATTTTTACTTTCCGAAGAAAAATACTCTTAACCTAATATTGAAAAAAAAAGTGTGTAAAATATCGCATGTTACTTTTATACGTAAAATAATAGATCACAAAAGGAATAAAAGGAATAAAAATATCAAAGTTTACATTTTTCTGAGAAATAAATAAAAAATTCATTCTTTAAAAAATTGTTTACAAAGTTTTGTTTGCAAAATTTTAATTTTAAATTAATATAATAGAAATAACAACAACAACAACAACAACAGCAATAATAATGACATTGATAATTCATTCAGAGATAATAAGAAGCAATTTTTATACCTGAAAGTGGAAAATAACCGTCAATAAAGAGGCACAAAATGGTAAACAATACATTTTAATGCACAAATATATAGTATATAATACATATACAAATACATAAATGCCTATTTATATGGTAGATTTTAAAATTCCAAACTTTACACGTAATTTTGTGTGCTATATTAAAACCTTAAATTGCGTTAAAAGTCGAACTGTAAATTTATCTTAAAAGGAGAATAAAATTCATATTCTCCAAAACAATGTCAACCATTTTTATTCCCTCTTTAAGACATCACTATTTGTTCCAGTTACTGAAAGTCAGGAGATACGCCATCACGAAATCTTTGTAAAAATAGAACAATAAACATATTCGTTCATTGCAATCCTTTCTCTTCAAAAATAATGTTACTCAAACCCCCTCTGAGCGTCTTGAAAATGGGTAAAATTGTAATGTTGTTTTCTCTTCACTTTGTTTCAAATGCTAAGAAAATATGATTCTTTCAACACTATAAAAAAAAAAAAAAAAAAAAAAAAAAAAAAAAAACTTAATTACAAACATGAATTTAATCTTTGAGAGTATTAATCATTCTAAAATGTACTGAAAATTAATTAAATCTATAGAATTATATTATCTTCAATATTGCTCACATAGCAGTGAAACCTGGAGCTTTGTGAACGGATTATTACATTCCAAACACTTAGAGGGTTAAAAGAAACAAACAAGCGAAACTCCATTTAACCGGGGCCGTCGCAAAACAAGTTTCTTCTCTTACAGGCATGATTCATGAAAAAATGACGTCACGCAAGAGATCTGAGTTGCAAACGGAACATATAGAATGATTGTATGTGTGCATCAAAAACAAGGGTATAAACTTCCGTTTTATGATATTTTTTCAACAATTTGAGGTTTATTTTAGATCGGTTTGAATTATACATTTACTATTAAACATCCAAATTTCAGTAAATAAGACTTTTATTTTTAATTTGATTTCAAAACTAAACTTATCCTTTGATTTCAAATACGTATGATTCATGGTTTTTATCGAAGATTTTAACTTGAAATATACATTTATGGGAGAAAAAATCGTACATTGAAATTGCACAACTTTAGTAACAAAATAAATAAATAAATAAAAGAAACTATACAGAATTGAGATTCGTGATATTTTTCATAGCGTTTAACTTGAAATACAAATTTATGGCAGGAGAAATCCTACATTAAAAATACTCAATTTTAGCAGCAAGTAATTTAAGTTTCTTTTAAAAATAAAAATGCCTTAATTTTAAATTGTAAATATCAGGATTATTATTGCATAAACTCATAAAAATATTAATTTTTTCAAACAATTAAAATAAAAATTCTTTTTGTCAATTAAAATTTCAAATTTCATAATGCATAAATAACTTAAAATACACATTCTTTTAATAGATATTACAACTAAAAGAATATTTTTGTCTAGAAACATCTACTTTCGTATAATTTACAATAAATATGGCATTTAATATTCTCTCATAAAAAATAATCTCACTTTTGTTAATACAGATAATTTTTTTTTTAAATTATTATAAGTGAATTTCGTAGTATCATTTTAAACTTTTGTATAGTTATTTAGTGAGATATTTGTAATTCTTCACAAAAAAAAAAAAAAAAAAAAAAAAAAAAAAATTAAATAGATATCAAAGTTGGTTTCCACATTTGCATTTATTTATGAATATAGACCTACATATTTTTTTTTCAATAATGAATTGCATAATATTTTTTGGGTCTGGAAATTTTAAAAAAGTACTTTCATAATTATAATTCATGAGTTTTTGAAAAGCATTTACAATTATTTTCTGGGGGTATTAATTGACTACTATCACCCAACATAAAGACGGTAAAGACATTTCAGACGGTCACATTCGGGATATCTAATTCTAAATTTTTTGTCTTTGACTAATAAGTTGATGCAGTCACATTTTAATTTATGTGAAATTTTATATTTAATGTAACTAAATATAAAAGTCAATACAGACATGATGTCATTTTTATCTCAATATCTTCACTGCTGTTAAACACACCGCAAACGAAATGCAATATGTTTAATTCTTCAATTTCATCAGCAGCTGTTAAAAAAAAAAAAAATAATAATAATTGAAATTGTTCATTTTGCTGTTAATATAAGATAATCAAACTTAAAAATTTTAACCTTTTTCCTGCTTCCATAACTTTTATAGTAAATGAATTTTTCGATTCATTTAAAAGATTTAAAGGATAGAATAAATTTCCTATACTCATCTGACGATGTTGTCAAAAGCGGGTTTCTAAACTATCGATCTGATTTTATTATTAAGAAGATAGTCATTAAATAATTTTTATTTCGACTATCCCTATTCATAAGAACTTAGTACTATTTCAGTTTTAAATTGCTTTTGATTTATGCAAACTGAATTGTGAATAGAAATTCTAGACCCAAAATAGGATATAAAAGGGCTTTCTTATTACTCTTATCTATTAGGTGATTCTAAATGTTTACTTCCCGACTTCAAAATAAAACTTTACAATTCACATCACATGTAAGACCACGTGGGACTGCCATAGATTTATTTAATTCATTTTAAATAATGAGGTAAAAGGAAATACTCATTGACTTAGGTTAATCCTTTATCCACTAATTAATCCTTTTAAAATGCTCATTAAAAAAAATCGTATAACAGAATATGTAATAGACTCAAATTATCTAAAAATAAACACGAAATATTAATGGTGATTGCTTCAGCTCTATCATAAGCAAAATTTTAATGAGAGTGAAGTTGTCAGTGAGAAGAAAAAGTCAGATCTCGTGTATGACTCATTTCTCCTGCTTGGGATTTCGAATCAGGCCCGTTAGAGAAGAAACTTGTTTTGCGACGGCCCCGATTTAATCTGTTGTTAGTAAATTACATATTTATGCAAAAAATTCGATATTTGTATGCAATTTTCAGTATTTCTAAAAAATTACATAAAATAAATTGTTAAAAAAAAAAAAAAAGGATTAAAATTTGAGTGTATGCAGAATACGACTGCAGCAAGACTAAACGCTAAATATTGCCGAATTTTGAAAAGTTAATTAATATTCCATTAATTTATTTTAATTCATAGTTTTATTCCCCGTTTTAACTAAAAATACATATGTTTAATTAAAAAAAATCATATTTTTTTATTTAGAAAATTTCCTTTAGGTAGGCGCATATTTTAAGACACACTTGTAAACTAACTATCCATTTGTCTCTGTAACCACAATGAGGCACATAAATAACAGTAGAAGACATCGAGATTAATGAGTGACATTCCATTCATTGGACGTCAGACGTAAATGAATCATGGCTCATTACACATGTTAATCGCCTTTTTTCTGTTTAAATCAAACCAACAAGCAAATAACAACAACAATATAAAAAAATTGGCCATTTCAAATAAACCGAAAAAGAAAATTTAATTACATTTCAAACTTTTAGAAGTCGGTCAATGAGACCGATGTTCGACCTAATTATATATAAAACTCCCTTATGCTTGTAAAATCCCATAAAATGATCTGAAAATTATGTAATCTATGATGTAAACTTATTTTAAATATAAAAAAGTTAAATATTCTCAAAAGAAATGTTCAACATATATTAAAAGTTTAAAAAGGTAACCAAGCCATTTCTCAGTGATTTAAATAGCTGTGCAAATTAATAGAAAATAAAGTGGAAAAAAGTTGATTAAAATTCGAGTTTATTTTTACGTTGACGAAAAAGAGATTAGGTCATTGCATTTTGATTACAAAACTCCAAGCGTTTGTAGTACAAAATACATTCATCTGTTATTTGAATGCTGTATCTATTACCTTAATTTGAATATAGTATAAAGTTTAACTATTGTTATAAAGATCAGTTTATCTTTGTAACCACAGTCAAGCACATAAATAACAGTCGACGACATAGAGATTAATGAGTCACATTCTATTCATTGGACGTTGGACGTAAATGAATCACAGCTCATCACAAGCCCGCCTTTTCTAAAAGTCGAAATTATAAATTTATCTTAAAAGGAGTATGAAGTTCTTTGTTCTTCAAAAAAATGTTAATCACCTTTTTGTTTCCTTTAAAACAAATTAACCTAATATTCCTTTAAAGCAAACAACAACATATAAAAATTTGGCCTCGTAAAATGAATTGAAAACGAAAATTTAATTACATTTCTAGCTTTTATAAACTGTTCAACGACACCGATATTCGTTCCAATTATGCATAAAACTTCCTTATGCTTGTAAGATCCCATAAAACGATCTGAAATGTAAACTTATCTTAAAGCTAAAAACAGTTATGTGTTCTCTAAAGCAATGTTCAATATATGTTAAAAGTTTAAAAAAGAAAATTAAGCCATTTTTCGCAGATTTAAATAATTGTTCAAATTCATGTACAGTAAAGTGAAAAGAGTTGATTAAATTTCTAGTTTCTTTCTACGTTAACGAAAATGAGATTAGGTCATTGCGCTTTTATAATAAAACACTAAGCATTTTTAGGACAAAATTCATTCATCTGGTATTAGAATAGCAGAATTATTTTGAATATAATATAAAGTTTAACTATTTTTATAAAGATCAGTTCTATTTTCAGCTTCAAAAACTAAATAAGGTCATTCTTAATAATTAAGGGGAAAAAGTCGGGCAATGAGAAATGCACTGAAATTTTTTTAAATAAATTCTGTAGTCTTTGAAGACCTCGCTATTTGATCCAGTTAACAAAGTGACTTCATCACGGAATCTATGTAAAAATAGAACAATAAACATATTTAGACCGGATTTTTTCACATCATTATTATCTTTGAGAAAATCTGATTCTTTTGAATCGCCAAATTATTCCAATTAAATAAAACAACATTTTCTGTATCCAAAAAGCCAGAGACTTGGCAGCTCTGCATATTCGTTTAGTTGTGGATCTTTTTCCTCACAAATAATGTCCTCAAACTTTAAAAGAAACAAACAAACAAAAAAAAAAAAAAAAAAAAAAAAGAAACTTTATTTAATCTGTTTTAACTTACATTTATCCAAAACTTTATATATTTATATGCAAATTTCAATATTGTTACAAATCTATAAACTTACATGAAATAAATTGTAAAAAATGGATTAAAATTTGAGTATATGCAGAATTCGACTGCAGCAAGATTCGTTCATTACACTTTTCATATTAAATACGAAGTTTTTACAGGTCAAAAACTAGTCATCGGATGCTTAGAATAGACAAACTATGGACTTATTTTGAAAGCAATTTGAAGTTTATTGTCCTTATAAAGAAGGTCATGTTTTTAATTTATAAAATGGAACAAGTTCAAATGAGATTATTGGATGAAATAAATTAATATTGAAATTAACATATAGCGGTCAAAGGCAGCGAGATTCATTTGATATACTTTTATATGTGCATACATACGTACACGTGAAGAAATAAGGCATAAAACACAAAATATAACAGTCTGCAGAAAAATAGCGTTCAGTACCCCGGCCTCCCCCCAAAGATATCCTTTTCTATTTTTCAAAATGTCAAATTACTTGCCATTTTTAGTTTGAAGATTTTTACAAACTTACATAGAATTAAGTGTAAAACGTTTATTTATACTTCCAAGTTCATACAGTGGATCGACACCAAGATTAGTTCGTTACGCTTTGATTATAGTCGAGAGGTGTTAAAGTAATGACGATTTTAGAGCCATTTTCATTATTGACCATCGAAAGATGTATATAGTTATGCATAGAATTAAATCAAATTTTTTGCGTATGTTTTTGGCTATGGTCAAGAGTTCCTCCTTGAATTTGGAAATATGGGGTGCGTGGAGGTATCTCTAATAACGATTTTTGTGCCATTTTCTTTATTGTACCATCTAAAAGGGTATAAAGTTATGTATAGAACTGTACTAAATGTTTTTTTTTTATGTTTCTTTATCGTCTTTAATATTTCACAAAATAATTTGGATATAAGTAAAAACTGAATCAATAATAAAACTAATGTCTTCTAAATTTTTTCTCTCACTCTATCTCTTATTTTTTAAGTTTAGTTTAGTTATACACAGCATACCTCTAAATTTTTATTTGAAATAAAAATGTATGAAATTGTGTATAAAAATGATTGAGCTACCTTCGGTATTATATATTATGCTAATTGTAACCTAAATGCAACAAAAAAAATCATATATATATAGCCTTATACTATCGTGATAATTCTATGTTTGCCACCGCCTTTCCTTTGATCCATTGTGCGACGGGAACTTGCGTTTTGCTATGCTGGTTATTCGCAAACACCTGATGTACAACATATTAAAGAAAAATTCTTCATTTATATCAAGATACAAATGAACTCGTTTTTATTCTAATTAATTGACAGAAACAGAAATTTAAGAAGAAAATCAAAATTGACAAGTATTGAACTAATAATATTGAAATATTAAGGTGTATGAATTTAAAGTATGTTCTAGAATTGGCATAATATGAAACAAAAAATGTTCCGGAGTCCTTGTATCAAGGTAAAACACTTAAGAAAAATATCTTTTTCACTTTCTATTTTTTATCATTTGTGTACCCATTTAAAAATATATTTAAATAAATGGGCACCGTTTTAAAACAAGATGGCAGATAAAGCTGGCCAGCGAAGTCGATCGAAACATTTGTATGTAATCTGCATATATTAAGTTAAATCTAAATATGTTCATCAATTCGAGAATTATAGCATGAAAAAAATCAGATAGATATGCATATGCATACATATAAGAGAGACTGGGCAGAGCTGATCTTAGAGAAAGCTGCACATATCCTTCAGTTTTGATATTTAAAGGAATTTCAGAGTTTCGTCAATAAGTGACAACCAAGTAATGAAATGCTGAAATTATAGTCTTTATTTCATAAAGATATTTGAAGCATATGAGGAAAAATCAATTTTGCAGAGTTTTCAGTTAAAAAGTGTACTTTTTTGGAAACATTTTGTAATATTTTCTCAGCTAAAATATATCATAGAAATTTAAATAAGTAGATTTTAAGTTATGCAGAAATATTGAGCTTTCATTCCAGGCATAAAATTGGATACTAAATTTGTCTAAACATAACCATATGCTATTCTTTAAAAGTTTTGAAGAGGCTTGACTCAATTAATGTGGGAAAGGTTTACCAGATGCTCTAAGCTCTTTAATTAAGTGTTTTGGAAATGTATGTAGACAAATTTCTCCAAGAGGAATACTGTGAAATGAAGACGATTGCTATGTTACACATCACATTTTCCTGCATATTTTTTAGTAATATCTAATCATGTAGCATAAAGTTATTTTTTTCCTGATTTCATTTTCCTTTAACAAGTATTTCAAAATAAAATAAAATGGAACAAGCCTGCCATAGGTACGGAGCCTTGATCCATTAATTTCTCCTCATAAGTTGTACAGAATATTCAAGCACATACAAATATCTTTTCTATAATGGGCATTAATAAAATTTTTTAAGTTCTCCTGCCTTGAACTATTAGTATTATTACATCAAAATTTTATTCACGGTAATTTCAACATAACATAATGGGTTATTTATTATTCAGTTTGAACAATGAACAAGTTCTATTGTTGAATGACAATGATATCCGTTATGCAATTCTCATTGTAGAATGGTCATTTGCGTGCATCTGAACAATGCTAGATATTTGAATCACAGATAAAGACATTTGTACTAACAGAATAATGTCAAATCGATTAAATGATGTACTGAGCTTGTTTAAATAATATTGTTGAATGTAATCAGAACAAAATATTTTACAATGTTTTAATAACAAATTGAAACAGTAGTATACGATATAATGTTTAAATGAAATAACCCGTATTTATTTCAGTATTTTGGAACATTACCCCAGTAATTTCGAAATATAATACAATCAGGAAGTTTTTAGAATGGAATTTATTTCTTTACTTCGTAAAAAGTTTCAGAGATATGGAAGGCCAGATTTAATAATATTGCGTAGCATCAATCCAAAAGCTCTCACCCCGAAACATTTAAATAAATCCAGGAAAAAAGTACAAAGTCTTCGATGGATAGTTTTTTATGATAGCTAGAGAAAAATTTTAGTAGATGATCTCTAACGCGAACACAAAATTTTTTATAACCTTAGCGTTGAAGGCCAGCAATCCAGTGCCCGAGAGAATAGTCTACACCATGTCCTCGTCATGTTTTCATACTTTTGGATGCAGAAAAGCACAATATTAAACCTACGAGCCAACCGTTAAAATCGGCTTTTCAGTTGTTTTTCACCAAGATATGATTTGGCAGATCGATTGCGTTTTAATATGCTAATCGAGATCAACTAATCCCAGATTTTTATCCGTGAACTCGACGAGGGGATGACCTCTGCTGCTGCTTCCTGGTCTACATGCGACACACTCATATTTGAGCATTTTTATTCAGTTTTGTAAATGTTGTTTGTAAAGTGTACGCATATCTAACCACAATTTTAAGACAGCTTATAAAAATTACATGTGCATACGATAAAAATAGGGATAATTATTTCAAAACAACAAAACTATTGAAATTACTTTAAAAATTTTCAATTAAATTTTGAAATTCCACCTGTGAAATTTTTTATTATGGGAATTCATCCATACCTCAGTTTGGAAGGTTGAATTTTACACTTCTACAATCACATTGCAAAGGTCTTTAAGTGTTCTTCCGCGATTACGATAAAATAAGTAGTTTACCACATGTCAAGTAATAAAATATTATTGAAAAGAGCATTTCATTCAAAATCATAATTAATCAAATATTAATAAATGTAACTACACCTGTGGAATTTATAACAGTTAACGAATAAAAGTAATTTTATTTGAGACTGAGTATTTCGGATACATCAAAATCAAAGTAAAAAGTTGTGTATATTTCATAACAAAATAAAAACATCGATATGCTCAGGTATAAAAGTGTAATTTTTTTCAGTGTATTAGAAATAGTGGGTTAAAAAGAATAACAATTTCGTAATTCGCTGGCAATAAAAAGAATTTTTTAATTGAAAAACATTTTTGTAAATTTTGAATCTTTTATTGCTCTCTGAGGTTTAATAGTAGTTGTTCTCTATTTAAGCGTTTTCATTCTATTCATCCGGTTCAAAATTTGATACATTCTGGTTCAAACGCATCCTGTTTTTTTTCTCCTTTTTTACACATTGATTTCACTAAATAATAACTCTTGTTTAGATTATCTTTTAAAAAACTCCAAAATTCACATTAGTGATATAACTTAAAACTTTTTCCTCTGCCATTAGGTGCTGTATCGTAAGAATGTATTATTCCGTAATCGATATTTTAGTAAAAACATTTTTCTGTTTTCTTAATATTTTTCTACATATTATAGGTAAATATTAAAAAAAAATGTAACAGAATGTAACAGAAATAATGTAACAGAACTCTTTCGGACAAATATTTTGTTAAAGTTTGATCAATGGATATATAATAACAAAGTACTAGTCAATATCATGCCACAGTATAATCATAATGCTCATAAAATATCTTGTTTCAAAGGTACACCAAACTATCTAGTATCGCTACAAGAAAACCAGCGTCCTGCACCAAAAGCCAGAGAATAGCAGCTTATTTAATTTCTGTATAAGTTGGGAATGACGTCCCGATTTAAAAATCTGCAGCTTTTACTCCAAAGTCAGTAAAATAATTTTAAAGAATAAATCTAGTCTGATAAATGAGAATGCTGCACAATATAGTCAAATAACCGTTGCCTGTAAAAGCGGCGGAGTGACTATGTAGCAAAAGCTGCAGATATTTAACAATTTACTGGCCAGATGACAACAGATAAATAATAATTGCTAAACAGTTTTAATAAAAAAAATTATGCCCAATTAAACTGATGGCATAGAGCTCACAGGCTATGCAGACTAATGGTATATTACAGACTTATATAATAATGCCTTTCGAAAAAAAATATGGAAGAAAGAACTCCCCCCCCCTATTTTCTTTCTTTATACTTAATCATTGAAGCGCATAAACTAATAAGGGATACGCCTTATCATATAAAAAATTCTGTATCCAACATTCGAAGCAAGTCAAATATTTCTGCATAAAAACTCATTTATGTAATATAAGAAACGTTGTCCCCCGTTTCCTCCTTTATAATTAACCATTAAAACTCCAAAACTGTTCGGAAATTCAACTTATCAGAAAGAACCTACATACAAAATTTAAAGCAAATCGGATAACTCTGCATAAAACTCTATTTAGCTAACTTCAGTGTTAGGTGATCTCCCGCACCCTTTTTATAATTAACAAAAGAACACCACAACAAATGAGCGAAGCTTTTTATTCCTATGAACATGTATACATAAATTGAAACAAATCGGTTAATTCTGCATGAAAAACCATTTACATAAATTATGAGGGGTAGTTTCCCCTATCCTCCCTTTGTACATATCCATTGAATTCCAAAAACAAATCAGAGAAGCGCCTTTTAGAATAAACCTATATACAAAATTTGAAGCAAATCGGTAAATTTTGCACGAAAAACCTAAATTAAGACGAGGGATTACCCCCACATTCTTCCTCTTTAAACTTATCCAATGAACACCTAATACTAATAACGGAGACACCTCATTAGAATGATCCTACAGCTAACATTTAAACGAAATCTACTAATTCTGTATGAAAAGCCCATTTATATAAATTAAGGGGGGACAATAGCCCCCGTTCCCCTTCCTATACTTAACGAATGAACTCTCAAAAACTAATCAGGGAAGTGTCTTATCATAATAAGCCTATATCCAAAATTTCATGTAAATCGGATATTTTTATCATGAGTTATCGCGTTAGGTACCTACGTACGCACGTACATTCATACATACAGAACGGGCGAGCACATAAGCTCTCAGGCTTTGATAGCCTGTGAGCTAAAAACTAAAACACACGCTTTTATATCATTTCGGACTAAAAAGTTAAATTTTTTTTGGTTACATAGATAAGGTTTTCATATGTGTTTCAGTGATTATCATGTGTCTAGAGTGTCAGACAACTGTTAATTTCTCAAATTGCTTTTGATCTGTTTATACGGCGTTTTTGATTTTGATCCTTTTAAGCGGCGACTTTTCAAATTGTTGAAATATCATCGGTTTATAATAAGTATGCAAAGTTTCAGTTTAATCTGATGTTTTAAAGTGACTGTTTTCATATCCGAGGCTACCGAAAAAGACAGCTACCGTGGTAGATTACATGTGTTTCTTTCTTCAGACGACTTGAGTCACGTGATATCCAAATCCAACACTGCAGGTGCACAAGGAAGAGCATCATGTGACGCTAGCGGTCTAAGGCGAAAGGTACCACAGAAGTTTGCTTTTTTATAACCTCCTTGATATCAGTGTGACGTCACATTTACTTACTATTGATTGGCGTAGTGATTAGCGCGTTTCATATTCGAAATCTAAAAATTAGGAGATTTATTACTTCCATAAGAACTTTTCTTTACATTTTGAGAGGTTCTCATATGTCATGAATCTACCGCAGATTAAAGAGATGTTTAAATATGGAAATATATGAGTTGAACATCTTAAGGTCCCAGTCCACGCTCTTGAAAACGCTCGCGAGCTAATGCTATTCCTATTGGGAAGCATTTTTCTAATAACTCTTTTGCATTTTGACATTTTTGAATTTTTTTTTTTTTTGCATTGGATAGCTAAGGTGCATGCCGACAACGCACCATTTTTACTTTTTCGATTTTGGTTGCAGATATTTTTGTTTAAAAAGTACTTTCAGTTTCGAAACCAGTTTTGAAAGTGAAACTAACTTTGTAAAAAATATCTGCAACTAAAATCGAAAAAGTAAAAAAAAAAGGTGCGCTGTCGGCATGCACCTCAGCTACCAATGCAAAAAAATTATTCAAAAATGTCAAAATACGAAAGAATTATTAGAAAACTGCTTCCCCATAGGAATAGCATTAGTTCGCGAGCGTTTCCTCGAGCGAGGACAGAGGCCTTAATTTATCAGCATCTATCCGTTACATTATAGGTTACGTTATAGAATAATACGATCAAAAAGTTAGAAACTACTGCTTTTAATAGTTTTTTATTGCAGAAAAGAATGTTGATATAAATTAAAATGTAAATTGCGCATAATTCATGCTATATTTCATTATAAAAAGTACTTGACTTGTATTGCCATATACGAACAAAATACTGAACGCCGATATTCGAAAATTTTGAAACAAAAGGAAACTAAGATATTTTAAAATCCCTAATCAAAAATAAGTAATTTAGCAACAATTCCTACCTTGTGATTTTTCTCGAAACAATTCGAATGAAATGACAATATTCTGAACGCATGGTTTACACTTATATAAAGAAGTATCTCCACATGAAATTTTTGACACAGAATAGATTTAGTGTTAACACACTCATCTTCTAATAATCATGTTGTTTATAAACCTGCTGTGATGCTCTGCCATAATGGCTCAAATTTCATGCGAATTATCTCAAAACATTTCAAATACAAAATTTATCTATTTAGTTCTAGTGTGCCATTTGTGTAAAATTGGAGAGTATCATAAATCAGTTATAATGCATTAAGATGCGCAGTCATCTACAAATTCCCAAGAGTTATAATTTAACATATATTTAGACATATTTTGCAAGTAGTTTTAAACTACATCGATCAATTCATGGTAATTCACTCTATCGCAATTAAATATATACAGAGACTTTACATTGATGCACCATAAAAAAATCTTTCAAATAAAGCTTAAAAATATGTTTCAAGGTAAATATATTAATTTTAGTCATTACAGATAATCCAGAAAACAAATTTTGTTTTAGTACCGATTTAAAAAATATTTATGGCTATTAATAAATGACTGATAAAATAAATAGTAACCATGTAATTTTTTTACATAACATTTAAAATTTAATTATCAGTAACACATTGAGTGAATGACATTTGTTTCGCAGCCTTATCTTTGTAGGGGAAAAAACGGAACAATGTAAGTATTGTTTTATGGAATCACTTTTTGTCCTGCAACTTCACATCTAGTATACAAATAGAGTTATGTTTCGATGTAATGGAAGCCATAGAAATATTTAGATGAGGCTGGTGGTCACAAAAATTAAATAAAAAAATAAAAATCAAGAAAGAATAAAAATAACAACTAAATTTGCTATGTTTGCATAGCATTATATATAAAAAAGTAAAAAAAAAAAAAAAAAAAAAAAAAGATGCAAGAGAAAATTTATTAAAATTGAGAAAAATTAGAAAAAGAAACATGAATACTTTCTGGTGTGTGTAAAATTTGTTAAAAAATTCTTAAAACACTTTATGTAACAAGTAGTATTCAAACAGAATTTTATTGTTTTCCAGGGTGCGTAGTCTGGAAGGACCTTGTAAGGACCTTTTACCAGAATTTTTATAATGTAATATTTATTTTATTTAACGAAAAATAAATCTTTTTTCGGATCTAACAACCAGTACTTTAAAGAATTTCTGATACTAAAAGAATTAAATTCCTATGAGTTTCTTGATGGCTACGCACCCTGTTTTCATGCATGCCTGAAAATCTTAGTTAATTAAAAATAACAAAAATATGTTGAAAATTTTCAGTATCGGAAATAAATGTTTTTGTGAGTGTAACTGTAGCTTGTGATCTAATAAAATTATGATAAGAAATTTTTGCTCTGACTTAGGAATATGAGCTGGTTTAAGATAAAAAGTAAATAAAATAAAGTAGACTACTTCGCCATCTATTTTCTTTTTAAAGAACTCATAGCCTTTAAAACCTCCATCTTATAATTTAGCCGCAGATGCACCTTGTTTCATAGATGATGGAGAATTTTAAAATATGCAGAATACACAAGAGAAAAAAAATGTACAATAGATCATGTAAATCAATAGCTTGAGTCTCAAGATATTTTTGCTGGCACAGTATATTCCACTAAAATGTATTCCATATATTCTATAAATTTATTGTGCATGTTCTATGATATAAATACATTCTAATGTATAAATGCAACACTTTTTTCTTATAAATTATGAAAATTACTTCAAAAATATTATATATATAATTTTTACTGAAACTGTAAGAATGTGCTTTCTTTCAATGTAACAACATGAATTCATTTAAATAACGAAAAATACATGATTATAGAAGAATAAAAGAGATAAAATATTTTTAATAAAGTAAAAAAAAAAAAAAAAAAAAAAAAAAAAAAAAAAAAAAAAAAACTGACGAGATAAAATATCTACAAAATGTTAAGCACTTAAAAATTTAAGATTTAGAGTAACTTTTGAACTTAATAAAACTTCAATTTTAAATAAGAAACAAGTGAAACTCTGTTTTAATATAAGCAAGAAATCAGAACATTTTAACCGTTTTTTCTCTTTTTTGCTCATTTTCTTCATTCTCTTTTTTGCTAATAAGTTATTGAATCATTTTATGCAATGCAAATTCGTAAACCTTTCGTGAATATTTTTAGAACACTAATTGAACATAATGATTAACACTTCTAACTAAAATCCTTTTTGATTGTCTTGCGAATGTGTTGTGCCAGGAAAAAGATTGTGTTGTTAAAAATTTCATAATTTTTTCAGAAATGCAGTTATTGATATTTATTGGCAAAATTAATCAGTTCACTTTATAATCTACTACTTTTTTCGATAAAACAAACTGTCTCTAATTTTCTTTTTAAAAGTGTGCAATTTTAACTGTACCATGTAGAAAGTGTTTTATATTTGTTGTTTCACAGTTTTCTAAATTGTGTGGTGTTTACAATATTTTGTTAATTTGGTGAAAAAGTGATATGCAGCGTAATACTATTGTAAGAAAATATTTTTCTCAACACTATTTACAACACCATTTCAACACAATTCACAACAGTATTTTTAAAACACATTTCTGTACAGCAAAACTTTTGCAACATATTGATAACATAATCACAGCATAAAAAATGTTTGTATATGAAATTTTATAATTCACAACACATTAATGTATTGTAAATTTCGAGACAAAAAATGTTCTCAAATGTGTTTATTTGAATTTGTAGTCTAGTGAGTAAAATTGAATACTCAAGAATTCCCTATAAAAATCTCCCACACTTCAAAAATTCAGATTATCAATCATTCTTTTTTCCACTGTTTGTCATACAGATGTTAAATATCGTGAAATATTGATTGACATGTAAATATGCGCATACTAAGTGATTTGATTAATGCGTTTTGTGAACATGTCATAAATCAGAATATTACTTAAAAAAAGAAGAAAAGAAAGGAAAAGAAAAGTAATTTTACGAAAAGAAAACTGTCTGATGAAATAGCTGTTAAACATGTGTTTTTATTCATGTTTTCTAAATTATTTTATTTTACTAAGTAACATAAGCAACATAAGTAAACTAAGTACATAAAACTTACTAAAATAAAAAATTTCAGCATTAAAAAGAAAAAAAAATTAATTTTTTTAAAATTAATATACTAAAGTGAAAATTGTGTTAATGCTTTTACTTAGAACCGCATTTCTTATACTCTGGTCGTTGGACTAAAATGGATCATCGAAAACTGCTATTGTGGTCCTTTTAAATTTTCAAAATGCCAGAAAAAAAGATCATACTAATCATAGCGCATCACATTTATAGCTGAAAGCCTCTTTGTTTAGAAAATATGCACACGGCAACTCGAAAGTTGTTCTCACACTTGTAAAAAATATTTTTTTTAAAAAAGAAGTTTAAAAAAAGCATAATTTAATGTATGAAAAAGATAAAGATTAACATTTTAATAAGTTCTATGATCACAATAATAAACTAAAAGAAAATCATAAATGTGTGCATAATAACATCAATAATCTTTATATTATCATTTAACCCATTGAGGGGCAAGCAATAATTGAATTCTCACCGGAAAAAAAAAATATTTTAAAATAAGAAAAAGGCGATTTTTCAGCATTTTGTCGTCAAAGTTTAAAATATAAAATTTCATTGAAAGTTTCTGCTGAGAATCTCGTTCAAATTAGGTGGGACAAAATATATCGCAACTCGAAAGCTGTTCTCACACTTGTAAAAATTTTTTTTTTTTAAAAAGAAGTTTAAAAAAAGCATAATTTAATGTATGAAAGAGATAAAGATTAACATTTTAATAAGTTCTATGATCACAATAATAAACTAAAAGCAAATCATAAATGTGTGCATAATAACATCAATAATCTTTATATTATCCTTTAACCCCTTGAGGGGCAAGCAATAATTGAATTCTCACCGGGAAAATAAAAAAAAAATTTTAAATAAGAAAAAGGCGATTTTTCAGCATTTTGTCGTCAAAGTTTAAAATATAAAATTTCATTGAAAGTTTCTGCTGAGAATTTCGTTCAAATTAGGTGGGACAAAATATATCTCATCGCTCCTCAAGGGGTTAAAAAATTTTGCTGATTCCCAGTAACGAAATTTAAGTAATTGGTTTGCATATTTTTTTTTTCATGTAATTGCATGAACATGACAATATAGAAATAGGATAGCATCAGTCTACAGTTTTTCAGATGTCACTGTTTCATCAAAATTTATCTGACGTATTATCAAGCATCTAGCAGTAAATGTGTACAATGGGTGATCGGTTAACAAACTGTTCGGTTTACGAACAGATCGATTAATGTATACTTTCTTGAGGGATTTTATGTTCGGCTAACGAACACATATTCGATTAACAAACACCTTACAAAATAAAGTAAAAAAGAGCTGTATTTCGGATATCTATTGTCGACTTAGAGAACATTTTAACATACGCATGGCCTAATTAATTGATGGGCTCTAGGGGCCAAAAACCGTACATTTCAGAGCTTTTAGTAAGTTAGAATGAACAAATTAGAAACATTAATATTCAGGCGCAGCAGATCTTTTTTTTACACATGATATATTTTTTTAAATCACCTCTATTGTTCTTCTTAATTTTTTAATAGTTTGATAAATTAAAAAAAAATCCCTGCTGGCTCGGACCACAGGTAGATTTTGAAAATAGGTACGTATTTAACCAACAAACACTAAATCAAGGTTACAGATAAACCCGGTTTCATCATAAGTTTTAGGGACATAAACCTTTTTTGAAAATTCTAGTTTATACGCAAATATGTATGGAATAGATTTAAAATTGCTGAAAACAAAATTTAGAGAACTTCAAAATGTTAAAGTATGCAAAAATTTCCATAGTCTGTTTTTTTATCATGTTTCAATACTGTTGCAGCGTATATAGGGTTCTTTCGATCTTATGGTTAGACAACTTCAAACTCTTTGCTCTTAGAAAAGCAGAAAATAATTTATTTACAGAACTTCAGAACAACAGAGTCCTCGAAACTCACAAATATTTCTAGATATTCAAAAATAATTGTTCAAATCTATCGTATAAGTGCAGATATAGGTTCCAGAGACTCTTTATACAACGTCTCTACACTAAATCACATTCAAAATAACGTAAATAAGACTCAAGCAAACTTGCTTAACAAACGCGTTGTTCACTCAATGACTGACTGGTAAATAACAACAACAACAGCTCGTACTGCTCTCTTTATATAGGCTCGTAGCATGTGCTGGAAATTTCTAGAACCTACTCGAAAAATCCACGGAACAACAAACAATGTATCAGTATATCTAAAAAGGAGTTACCATTGAGAGGGAAGGGTTACAATCGCCAAGTTTGTCGCCAACTTGGCGATATATCGCCAAATTTGGCGACCAAAATTAGACGCCAACTTGGCGATATCTTTATTATTTCGCCAATCTGCCGTAGACATACACTGAAAATAATGGACAAGTTTGCTTGATAACAGAGACAATGTAACAAAAACTAATATTAGTAAAGAAATGGAGCTTAATAAGATTATTTACATTATTTTACAGTACAAACACTAACTATTTACGAATCGAAGTTTCTTCCTTGATCGGAATAGATTTGAAGAGGAACTCCATATCTGGAAACCCAGTGTTGAACTAGTATGTCTGCTACTGTTACCGCCTCTTGATTAGGAACGGCGTAGGCTTCAGGCCACTTTGTGAAGTAGTCCATGACAACGAGGATGTACTTATTGCCATCAGATGTTCTAGGAAGAGGACCCAGGATATCTAGTGCAATTCGTTCGAAAGGAGCTCCTACATTATAACGCTGCAGTCGCCCACGGGTGCGCCTCTTTGGACCTTTACGTGCTACACAGGTGTCACAAGTTCGACACCACTTCTCTACATCACTGCGAACATTATTCCAGTAGAAACGCTCTCGAACCTTTTGCAGGGTCTTCATTACACCAAAATGACCTCCTGTGGGACTACCATGCAGTTCTTGAAGGACCATAGAAATTCTCGACTTAGGGAGTAGTAGTTGCCATCTACATGTCTTTCCATCGTCAGACTCCCATTTTCGGTACAAAATACGGTTCTTCAAATGTAGGGAATCCCAGAGGGCCCAATAACGTTTAGTCGTAGGATGGTAATGGGCCATGTCTTGCCAGCTGGGCTTCCTGTTGGACTCCTCTTTCAGCTCTAGAATTGACTTAATTTCAGGATCAGCAAGTTGATCTTTGCGCAGTCTCTCGTCACTCCATGGATCTTGCGATGATGTAGACCCAGTTGTAACTTGTCTTACTATAGGACCTTTGACATTAAATTTCTTCTCAACCCGGTCACAGTATCTACAATTCTCTGAGCAGGGTCTTCTTGAGAGAGCATCTGCATTTCCATGTGATGAGCCTTTTCGATGGCGTATCTCCATATCGTACTCTTAAAGCTTTTGTATCCACCTGGCTATCTGGCCTTCTGGGTTCTTAAAATTCAATAGCCAAGTTAGAGAAGCATGATCAGTTCGGATCAGGAATTTTCGACCGTAAAGATAGTGATGAAAATGGTCTATGGCTTTCACTACAGCAAGAAGCTCTTTTCTTGTTACGCAGTAGTTTCGCTCTGCCTTTGATAAGCACTTGCTGAAATAGGCGATAACACGCTCCTGGCCGTCGATTTCCTGGGACAGTACAGCGCCAATGCTTTCGTTACTTGCATCCGTATCAAGTATAAACTGTTTATCGATTTGAGGATATGACAGAATTGGAGTGGATGTTAAGGCCTCCTTAAGCTTTTCGAAAGCAGCGTCACATTCCCTTGTCCACATAAATTTTTGATTGGCTTCTGTTAATTTATGAAGTGGTCTTGCAATCATCGAGAAGCCTTTGACGAATTTCCTGTAATAATTGCATAATCCTAGAAAACTTCGAAGCTGGTGAACATCTGCTGGACGATTCCAATTTTTCACGGCCGTTATCTTCTCCGGATCAGTCCTAACTCCTTCCGCTGAAATGATGTGTCCAAGGTAGGCGACTTCATTTCGAAACAAACTGCACTTCGAAGGGCTTAACTTCAAATTAGCTTCCTTTAATTTTTGTAGCACCCGCCTGAGGTTGTTCAGATGTTCATCAAAAGATTTTCCTATGATTATGATATCATCTAAATAAACAAGACATGCTTCATATGACAGCCCCCGGAGAACCGTTTCCATAAGCCGTTCGAAAGTTGCAGGTGCGTTACAGAGACCAAAAGGCATTACCTTGAACTGCCATAATCCTTGTCCCGTTGTAAAGGCAGTCTTCTCGCGGTCGTCCGGATGGATCTCTACCTGCCAGTAACCACTCTTCAGATCCAGAGTCGAGAACCAAGTGTTGCCCGCAAGTGTGTCGAGAGTGTCGTCGATCCTTGGCAGAGGGTAACTATCCTTTTTAGTGACGTGGGTGCAGAATTTAATAGGAGAGTGATCTCCCGTGTCAATTCGGTGTTGTGCCATTTTAGTTCGTCCAAAGTCTTTAGATGTTTGGGAAAATAAACTTTGGAATTCTCTAATTAAATTTTCCGCAGCTTCCATCTGTTTTGGATTTAAGTCTGTATTTTGTAACAAATCCTTGACTAAATTATCTGAAGATTTCTCAGAGTGACTGGAATTTTGACTTATGCACGTCACAGGAGCACATGACGCTATCACCTCTCCTTTCTTGATAGTCCTCGTCTTATCACTGATGTTAGCAATTCTGACTGGAATGGTCTTTTTCGAGAGGTCTACCACAGAAGAAGCCACCAATACTTTTGCTTGTGTACTATTGTCTTCTGGATAATCTATATGGCCAAATCGGTAATTAGTTTCATTTTTAATTACAGCTGGAACTAAAAATTCTCTTCTTGGATCTAGATTGATGTCTTCTTTGGCTATTACTGCTTGTTTACATTCAATTTCGTTATTTAATCCAAAAAGACTTATTTCTTCAAATTTTGAGAGCATTTTGTTATTTTTGAAATCAAGTTTGAAGTCAAACTTCTTCAGAAAATCTAGCCCGATTAAGCAAGGATCTGTTATGTCAGCCACATATGCCGTATGGTAATATTTCGTTCCTCCAAAGTTGATAGTTAAATTTGCCTTTCCATATATGCCTATCTTGTCGCCCGTCGCAGTTTGCAGGGTAACGCATGGTGGAGTCCAGATGAGTTTAGATTTCAATTTTCGAGCCAAATCTTCTCTTATTATTGTCACATTGGCTCCTGTATCGACAATCATACAGCACTGAATTCCGTTAATAAAGCCTATCACATATAATTCATTATCACCGCCACTCATTTTTGATATCTGGAGGATCTTCAGGTGGGGCTTTTCATTCTCTGGCAACCTCCGCCCCGCGAGATGGCCAAAATTTAGTTTCCCTGCTGACTGTTTGAATTTATCTCACGTTCGTGGATTTTGGGGCAATTTCTTCGGAGATGTCCTGTATCACCGCATCCCCAGCACGTGAGATTCTGTCTTCTTGAGCTTATACTTCCATATTTTAAAGCTTCAATCTCTTGATTTAATTTCCTAATTTCTTTCAAGACGTCGCTCTCAGTGTCTGAGCTTTTGTTCACCGTTGCCCCTCGGACTGAATGACGATCTCTTCGGCTGGCTTGTGTAGCTGCTTCCAACTTTAAGGCATATAGTAGTGCAGCCTTTAGATCCTGTACATCTGCCATTCGTACCGCTCTCTGCACTTCTGGATCTTTTATTCCGTCTACAAAATATTGCAGTGAGAGCATTTCCCGTACATTTGTTGGACAGTCAATGAATGCTAAATTTGCAAGCCGTTCAATTTCCGAGGCAAACTCTTGAAGGGTTTCACTCGATTTTTGATGGCGGCTCTTCATTTGTATTCTCGTATAATCCTTGAAGAATTTTTCGCCGAATCTCATTTCAAGTGCACAACTTAGAGTCTCAAAATTGAGTTGCGTCATATCGGGCAATGTTTGCAGCACGTCGGCGGCTTCTCCTCTTAAAGATGCTGCCAGTTGACAAGCTTTCACCTCGTCACTCCATTTGTTCGCTTCGGCTACAATGGTGAATTGGGTCTTGTAAACTTGCCAGGAACTCTTTCCGTCGTATGTCGACAGCTTGATGTGCACAGGAGAAGCTGGCGGATTCCTAAATTCTTCATAATTACCACTGGACGCTGAAAGCTTCTTCTCAAGATCTTGTACTCTTTTATTTAGCTTTTCATCTACTTCAGCTATTTTCCCTTCCATTTTCTCTTCAACATTTCTAACATCATTCTGAATTTTCTCTTCTACTTCCTCTATTTTCCTTTCCATTTTCTCTTCTACATTACTAACTTCATTCTGAATTTTCTCTTCTACTTCCTCTATTCGTCTCTCTACCGACGAGAACTTTTCTTCTAAAGTTTTCTTCATTTCTTCTTGGCCTATATTAATCTTTTCGGTCACTTCTTCTTGGCACTTATTCATTTTATCCGCCAATTCTTCTTGGCCTTTGTTCATTTTTTCCGCCAATTCTTCTTGGCCTTTATTCATTTTTTCCGCCAATTCTTCTTGGCCTTTATTCATTTTTTCCGCCAATTCTTCTTGGCCTTTATTCATTTCTGTCTTTATGCCATTGATAACATCTAACAGTTCTTTCAGTTGTCCATCCATTGTTCTTGTTTTCGCCATAAGATCCCGACTCCTGACACCAAATGTTGCAGCGTATATAGGGTTCTTTCGATCTTATGGTTAGACAACTTCAAACTCTTTGCTCTTAGAAAAGCAGAAAATAATTTATTTACAGAACTTCAGAACAACAGAGTTCTCGAAACTCACAAATATTTCTAGATATTCAAAAATAATTGTTCAAATCTATCGTATAAGTGCAGATATAGGTTCCAGAGACTCTTTATACAACGTCTCTACACTAAATCACATTCAAAATAACGTAAATAAGACTCAAGCAAACTTGCTTAACAAACGCGTTGTTCACTCAATGACTGACTGGTAAATAACAACAACAACAGCTCGTTCTGCTCTCTTTATATAGGCTCGTAGCATGTGCTGGAAATTTCTAGAACCATCTCGAAAAATCCACGGAACAACAAACAATGTATCAGTATATCTAAGGGGGGGGTTACCATTAAGAGGGAAGGGTTACCATCGCCAACAATCGCCAAGTTTGTCGCCAACTTGGCAATATATCGCCAAATTTGGCGACCAAAATTAGTCGCCAAAAGTGATGCCAACTTGGCGATATCGCTAATATTTCGCAAAGCTGCCATAGACATTCACTAAAAGTAATAGACAAGTTTGCTTGATAACAGAGACAATGTAACAAAAACTAATATTAGTAAAGAAATGGAGCTTAATAAGATTATTTACATTATTTTACAGTACAAACACTAACTATTTACAAAATTCGTAACAATACGTTTTTACAAACCCACATGATGTTATATATACACCTGCTTTTCGTCTATTATATCTCCAATATGACGTAATATTTGCTTTAAAAAAATCCGTCGAGTTATTTATTTCTCTATTTGTTTTCATGTGGAAATTTTGCTATAGAAAAGTTGTGATGTAATATTCAATATTTTTTAATTCGCCAAACAATTTTTTTTTCATTTTTCACGTGCAAAGCTTGCAATTAAAAAAATAATTGTTGTATTAAGAATTTTATTGTTTTTTTTATTGTTGGCAACTGCTCTAACGAAAATGTTTATTTTTTCCTGACATCGTTCTGTAAAAGCTGGTTTTTAAGAGCCATTTTAAGGCGGTATTCAAATGTTTGAACCCTCCCCATTTCCATCCCTTTCGGCCGATTTGTCCATTTGCAATCCCCGAAGAGATATTAACCATTTTAATGTATTTGATGAGTTGGGCGATTTATACATAATTGCAACTTTTATCGTGCGGAAAAATTCAGTACATATAAACTTATATGTATAACCTTTTTAGTTGGGGACGGTTTGGGGTCATATAATGAAAAGTTATGAAGAAATTTTTCAAAAGTCGAACCATAGTAACGACTGCAATAGATAGTATTTTTTACGAAATATACCTAAAAATGTTCACATGAGTTCTAGGACACACGTGGGACACATGTGAACACAGGAAAAACATCCTTTGACTTCTTTTTATTGTGTTATTTGTTTATCGTGAAAATCATTGGTTACATTAAGTAATAAATTCACCATAAAGAAAAAGTATGTATACATTTCTCCAGTCTCTGGGTGATATGTTTTAATAGAAGAATATAAAATAAAAAAAGTAGATAGAAGGAAGAGAGAGGATTAGATCAGAGGACTATTGTAATTAAAAAAAAATAATAAAGCTTTTAAATTCTGCTGAGTGGTTTTTCTTTCGGGGAGATTTTAGGGAGATGTCATTTAGATAATATTTATTGGAAGTCTACTAAAATTTGAAAGATTTTCACCCGTGTATTTGTCTTATTTACTTCTGTATTAGTAATGATAAAGAAGGATTTTTTAATGATACAATCTTTATTATAAGACATCCCCTTCACACACACAAATTTAACGTCTATTGCTTTTAAAAGAAGGAGCACGGGATTGCAGTCTGAAGTTTATGATAGTTATCAGTTTAAAAATTTTACTTTCTTAAGATATAACTGATATCTGTCTCCATTCAAAGCAACATATACGTAGTTATTTTAGAGATGAAAGTAAGCCATCATTGTATACAGTGGCGCCAATGTATATGGACCCATGGGGGCCTGAGCCCACCCAATAATTCTGAATAATAGCCTACCCAATTTTCCTTGTTATATCAATTTATTTCATTATTATTTTATTATTCTTTTTTCACCTTAGAATAAAATTTACTTTGCCAATCACTATGTGTTTTATTTCTCCGACAGACACCCATAAATCCTGAATGATTGAAATGGTTTACCCCCTGTTTGACGTTTTGTTAATTCAATTTGTAGTCATGTTCATAGTATCATGACATTACAATAAATATCAGTGTCTTTATAGGGAAAAGCGTATGATAGCATAACTTAATTAAATTGCAACTTTATTAAAACATGGTAACTTGACTTAAAATTCTCACTTTTTACCATCTTTCAACCCTTCGAAGAAAAACAAAATCGTTGCATCATTTTTTAAAAACAATTTTTGAGCCCACCCAATATTTTTGAGCCAACCCAATATTTTTCAAAAGCTGGCACCACTGATTGCATATTTGGAAGAAATGAAGAAAAAAAAAAAAAAAAGCAAAATTGTTTATTTTTTGTATTAAGAATGCATAAAAAATGTTTTACTAAAATATTGAATAACAATATTGCATTTTAGAAAACATTAAATTTATTTAAATTACAATTGAACGTAAATGAGCTTGTTGCTCTTTATGTACTTGTTGATAGATGTTTTTGAGGAAATTCCAATACAAAATCAAATGTTGAATAATGGAAAGTCTTCTATTTCAAGAAAATTATAGTTATTGGAGTTGATATTATTTCTCATGAATTTAACTGAAAGTAACAGAGTTACAGAGTGTTTATTAGGGCACTTATGAATTGTTCATATCTGCCCGAACTAGTCTGTTCACAATTGAACATATGATCACTGGGGTTGAACTGACAAATTTTTAACATTTCTCTACTTTAGTAGAATTCATTTTTATCAAAAATTCTTATTAGTATTCACAGTATATGTTAAAACATTAAAATTCCAATGAATGAATAAATAAAAAAAGTTTTTCGCTTAAAAGCTGGAATTAAGATTTTACTTTTGAGATCTATGAACAGTGTTTTGGCTGCTGAGGATAAACATTACGTCAAAACTTTAAAAAAAGTTACCTTATTCTACAGGTGTTGTTATAGTTAGTATTTTTTTCACAGAAAAGAACTTGTAATAACTTGCGAAAAAATTCGATGTTCAGATCTGCCCTATGTTCATATATGCCCCAGTCTTCCCTATATATGTGTGTTTGGATTTCTTAGATCAATTTTATTGCGTCTTGCATTATTTTCTGACATATTTTCCTTTGACTATGAGGTTTTTATTTAACAAATCCATACTTAGAAATTTTATCACCATATTTGTTTATTCCACTCATGTGAAACCTCTCTCCTTCCAAGGTGAATAAAATATATTTCGAGAAATCCTCTAGAGACTGGAAATCCTCCTTCATGTAAACCCGTCTCTGCACTGATAATAAATAAAAAGAACTTTACTTCTATTTATTACGTACTTATATCGAATGCTTATATTTAACCCCATTAATTGGATTAATGTGTTCACTATAATTGAAACGTTGTGTCAGAACTAATTGACTAGTAATAGTTTATTTATTTATGGACTAGCAAATACTGTAACAGTGGAGTCTTGCAAAAGGAGGAGGTAGAATTGGATTGTACTATAGATTATAATTAACTAAATATGATTGAGAATATGTGCAATAAAGAAAATTTAAATAATGAGAAATTGAAAAAGTACATTTACACTATGACCTAATACTATGGATTAAATAATTATCGCAAGCACAAGCATATGCGCAGATGTAATCGTGTCTTAAAAAGAATTGATGAAATTTTGAATTTAGCCATTCAATAACATAAAAAAATAAACAAAAAATATTGCGTAAAGTTAACTGGTAATTTTTGTGAATAGTAATTTAAAATTTAGTTCAAATGTTAGAGAATAGATGAAGCTGCACAAAGTTTAAATCGTGAGTACAATTTTTTTCGATTTTAGCAGCTAAATAAAATTTAGTGTAACAGAATTAAGCTTTTTTTAATTTTTTTTCACTTTTTTAAATTCAGATTTCTTGATTGGCAAAACTTTTTAAAAATGGTAAAATTCCTCTTAATAAATAACATAGTCCAAGAGCCGACCACACAAAACCCTAAGTCACCCAGCACAAGAAAAAATCCTTTATATTATCGAAGAGTAGTCATAGGGGAATCAAATGATCCATTTCTGCCGGAAGTGAAGTGGTGCATAAGCCAAAAATTAATACCACTAATGGTTGACACGTAGACTTAGCATTATGTTTTCCTGCATCCAGTTTTCCGTGTTTTCAAACTTTTGATTTTACGACAAACACAATGATATACCTATGAGTAAGCCACTAGTGGTATGAATTTTTTGGCTTATGCACCACTTCACTTTCGACAGACATGGATCATTAGATTCCCCTATGATTACTCTTCCATAATATAAAGGAATATTTCTTGTGCTCGATGACTTATTAGGGTTTTGTGCGGTCGGTTCTTGGACTACATATTAATTAAGACTAAAATGAGGAATATTTTATAACTTAAATAAAAAGAATATTGCCCAGTTAAACTCATGGCATTGAGCTCACAGGCTACGCATACTAATTGTACATTACAGCCTTATATTTTCAAGGGTTAATTGCGTTCGAAAAAAAAATAAGAAAAGGAAACAGCTCTCCCCTTTCCCCTTTTTTATACTTAATCATTGAACCTCCTAAACTATCAAAGACATACTTTATCATATAAAAAATCTATATCCAAAATTCAGTGTAAATCGGATAATTCTTAATAAAAACCCATTTAGCAGTTATATAATTTAAGAGAAGTTATCCCCCTCTTTTATACTTAACTATTAAACTTCCAAAACTATTCAGAGATTTGAACGAAGTCTGACAATTCTGCTTGAAAAACCCATTTATAAAATTTAAGGGAGGGGCATTAGAACCCTCGTTCCCCCTGTTTATACTTATTCAATGAACACCTAATAACAGTCACGGAATCACCTCATCAAAATGATCCTATATCTACATTTTGAACGAAAATTGCTAATTCTGCATGAAAATCCCGTTTATATCAATTAAGGGGAGGGGCATGAGCCCCCCTTTCCCCCTCTTATACATATCGAATGAACTCCAAAAACTAATCCGGGAAGCACCTTATGAGGATATACTTATACACAAAATTTCAAGTGGATCCGATATTTTTATCACGAATTATGGCATTACGCACGAACGTACGAACGTACATACAGAACGGACGGGCACATAAGCTCTCAGGCTATGATAGCCTGTGAGCTAAAAACAGGTGCGAGTCAAGAAATCTGAATTTAAAAGGAGTAGTCCACTAGCAATATTGTATTGCATCCTAATTCAGATGATCGTTGGCAATAATATTGTCTTTTTTAACAATAAAGTAGCTTTTGGCAACACTGGTACAAAGATGTAGAGAAAAAAACAGAAACAGCAACACATGAATGGGACAGAAAACATTTTACTGAAGGGTTATACTACAGAAGAGTGTCAAAATTACGATCGGACGTTGTCATCTAGGCTTGACAGCGGTGCCGCATAGAATTAGCTTCATTCTGAACGATTTATGGCCTCCCATCAGCTACTAATTTTCGCGAGACAAGATACTCGAAAGAAAAAGAGCGGGTTGCTGTCAAGAATTTGTGACAAATTTTGGTTGGAATTTCGACCATCATTTGTAGTACAAACTTTTAATAATATGTTTTCTCTACCAATAATGTATTGCTGTTTCTGTTCTTTTTCTGTGCTTCTTTGTATCAGGAGTTGCCAATGGACTACTTTTTTTATTCAGATTTCTTGAATCGCACCAGTTTTTTGCAATTATAAAATTCCTCTTATTTTTGCCTTAATAAATATGAATTTTTAATATGCACGTTAATTAAGGCATAAGTGCGCATAACAAATATAAGTGTGAATAATTTAATAACATCAATGTTACTATTTTCAAAAGGTGGTACCAATCAAGAAATTTGAATTAAAAAAATTAACTCGCTGGCAACGTTGCTTTATACCATAACGCACAACTACAGCATGTTGGACTCTGCATTGCTATGCTATTCCGTTTCATTTCTGTGCTTTCTGCACTTGTTGCAAGTTTGTCGGTCTGGTAGTGAAACAGACTGTAAAAATGATCAACAACCCGGGAAAAGCTGCCTATGTTACCGTATAGAAAGCGTGCTGCTCACGAGATGTGAAATCCTTGGGTGCTATCTTCCACCAGGAGTTAAATATGTTCGATAAGAATAGGGAACTGATCCTCGCTGACTGGAGCACGGTAAACGAGACATTTGGTACACACACTGCAAAATAAATAATTTTCCTCTGCCACCACAAGGTAGGGGGTGCATTTATGTAGAATTTATTTGAAAAAAAAGAAAGTTTCTTATGAGTTTAATTTTTTATGAAATATGATGTTCTCTTTTGAAATTCCAGGAGCACTTGTCGTGTAAGTCACATACTACGATTTTGGATACCAGTATTTTAGAACGGAAAATGTGACTTATTTTATCAGATATATTTCATTAATTGAATAATTGCCATGCAAACCTTTCGAAAATAACGGTGTCCAACAATTTAACAATTACTAGAAATGTGACTTACACGACAATTGCTCATGGAAATACCCAAAACATTCTTAGCATTTTACATATACATACATACTCAGTGTTACCATCGGACTATAGTGACTATAATTTTTTAATTTGGATTTATTAATTGGAACTACTGTTATGGAATTAGAAAATTCACTTTATTTAATGACATATCAATTATACCAAAAACAAGAAGAATTTTTTAAATTTCATAAAAGTGATGAAACCAATAAAAAAATCTGAATTTAAATACCACACTATAGATAATTATAATACCACTTTATGAAGTAAGTATTTAATAGCCAGTAGATATTGATAAAAATATTTAAAGTAAACATTTTAAAAGGTTTCTCTGACTCCATATATTTGCTTTCTTTTAAGTATTTTTCATCTACTATAACCCCTGTTCTATTTCTTTCATTATTTTTGTTTACTCCACACGCGTAAAACCCTTGTCAAAGTGAGTTGAATAAGATATAATTTCCAAAATCCTCTAGAGACTCAAAATCTCCTTTAATAGAAACTTGCCACTGAATTCTTGGATAAATCAAATAAAATTATCTCAACTATACACTATATTGCCATTGATTATGGGACACTTGCGATTTTACACATTTTACTAAATATCTAGAAAAATACATGAGGAATCATCTCAAAACACTTAGTGTATAAATATAATAGTATACGTCATACATCTACGTGAAGATTTTTTACCGAAACTCCACAGGGGACCGTCAACAAATTAAAAAAGAATGAATATCTTTTGAATAACCCTGTCAAAACTAATGTAGCAAAAGCGCTCAAACTCTAGATTATGATTGAATGCCTTATTGTAATACACTGTGTTCATGTTTATGCAAATAGCATGCATACTCGCAGAGTAATTAAGGTTTTTATAAAAATGGTCCCAAATTTTTCCAAGTTTTTTCCTTATAATTTTCAGAGTTCTTAATATAAAATAATATTTTTTTCAGAAAATATGACAAACAACATTGCACACAGTACCCTGTAATCAGAATTAAAAAATAATGAAAATTGTATACAAAATGAGTTGGTTTACTAAATAATTTTTTACTGCGCATGCGTCAAAGATATCAAAATTTCATTTGCATATTATGTTAGCTAAATGTATAAAGAAACTTTTGTAAAAGTCTCAAAATTATAGCTTGAAAATTCTGAAAGTAATCGTCTATAGAAAAAGGACAAAATCCGTTGTTTCCAAAATGAAGCAAAAAAATGAGGGATTTTATCCAAAAGTAGTCGTAACATCCCGTATTGTGTATTCTATATTGACACTAATCAATGAATATATGGATACAACCCCTCTTGTTTTTGCTTCATTTTGAGAATAACGGATTTTCAACTTATTCAATTGACTATTATTTTCAGAATTTTCAAGTTATGGTTTTGTGACTTTCACAAAAGTTGCTCTATACATTTAGCTAACATAATATGCAAATGAACTTTTGATATCGTTGACGCATGCGCAGTAAAAAATTATTTAGTAAACCAACTCATTTTGTATACAATTTTCATTATTTTTTAATTCTGATTACAGGGTACTGTGTGCAATGTTATTTGTCATATTTTCTGAAAAAAATATTATTTTATATTAAAAACTCTGAAAATTATAAGGAAAAAACTTGGAAAAATTTGGGACCATTTTTATAAAAACCTTAATTACTCTGCGAGTATGCATGCTATTTGCATAAAAATGAACACAGTGTATTACAATAAGGCATTCAATCATAATCTAGAGTTTGAGCGCTTTTGCTACATTAGTTTTGACAGGGTTATTCAAAAGATATTCATTCTTTTTTAATTTGTTGACGGTCCCCTATGGAGTTTCGGTAAAAACTCTTCACGGAGATGTATGACGTATACTACTATATTTATACACTAAGAGTTTCGAGATGATTCCTCATGTATTTTTTTAGATATTTAGTAAAATGTCTAAAATCGCAAGTGTCCCATAATCAATGGCAATATAGTGTATTAGTTAAATAGTACTTATATTGGATAAGATTATAGTTTGACACATTACTTAGAATTTTCTGTTTGCTTTACTTCAAACTATGTATCAAACGTAATTTACTCTTAGTAAACTTTTTTATCAACTAGCAAATAGCTGAATCGTTCAAGATAGGAATTCAAGTTCAGCTAAATAAAAGATAGACGAAGTACAACAAAGAATATGTTTAACATATAATCATACTATATATTTTGTGTGCATATTTATTAGTGAATTACTGAATTTTAAAGCTAGGAAATTCTTCTTAGAATACGTTTATACATTCAGTAGTGTGTATCCGAGCTTGCTACAAACATATATGTATGTATTTAATTCATAATATTAACTAAAGTCTGAATTATGCATTATCATTTAAGGTCATGTTTAAACTTTTCAAGAAACGTGGTATGTTTATGAAACCATTTAATTTTGACATCCAAATGTTACGATGGCAGCAGAATTTGTGTATAAAATTTTAATTTTTTTATGTACTAGCTGACCCACCCGGCGTCGTTCGGATCCGTGAAAATTTGATTTAATACCTTTAACTATATTTTTCTCAATTTATATTTTTTAATAAAAAAATGCGAATAATATTGGATTGAAAGCTTATGTTATTTTGCGTAATTTGATTTTTGGAGCCTATGCGTACCCAGGTCTCACTTAAAACTTACAAGTAGGGGAAACCTGACATCCCCCAGAGTGGCCCCTATAACTCAACCAAATGCATTTTTTTATTTATTAAATCCGGTTTTCGCATGTTCAAATAATTTGATATTGTATCAAAATTTCAAGTAAATATAAAATTATTATTAATAATAAACGAAAACAAACTACTTCATATAGAAAAAAGACTATTTTATTGCTATTCGCCTCATACTAGTTTATTATTTTTGTTTTACCAATTTCGCTCTGTTTCAATTTTCAAGCAGACGAAAAGCATGAGCTCCTTACCGCATGCGTCATTTTTGTTATTCTGAAATGATCAGCAACAATTCCTGAAATAGATGACTTTTGATGAGAGTGAGTTATGATGTTTAATTAATAACTTGACAGATTACTAAAAATTTAAAATTTTGAGTCTCAGGAGCATCAAAAGACACTTTGTGCTAGCCCTTTTCTTCTCTCTATGGACTAGCTTTACAAAAACGTTAAACTCGCACATCCCTTAGATTTTGCTAATGTCGCGCAAAGATACACAACACACACAGACTGTTCGAAACCTTCTTTTATTAGTATCGATATGCAATACAGCTTCTTCTTCATATCAAATAAATCTCATCGTAAATAACAGTATCAGTCAATCACTTCAACATTTGAGCAATGGAAATAACGCTTTTGACCTGCAAAGTTTAAAAGATAAATATCGTAATACAATATTAAAAAAATAGTTTCAGGCTTCGAAACTGCTGTAAATTTAAAACTTTAACAGGTGTATATTCTTAAGGGGATTACAATAGCTGAAAGCAGCGGTTCCCAATCTAAGGTATGCTTACCAACGGGTGTACATGTAAATAATGTCGGTAATGGCTGAAATCTTAAAAATGGTCAGTAAAGACAAAAAAAAAAAAAAAAAAAAAAAAAAAATGTTATGACTGTCAATGTAATTTGTGATTTTGGTAATTATTATGTGGTTGTGATAAGATTACTAATGAAAACTAGTCTTTGGGGGGGGGGCACCGTAATACTTACCCATCATGGATATAAAGAAACATAAAATATTTATAAAATGTATAGCAATTGCAAAACAAAATTGAAACGTACATTTAAATATTTTTAATACACATAGTAATGCTCTATTAATGAATTGCGGGTACTTGATTATCCCGTCCACAAAGTTCGATAAATTATAAAAATCGCCAAAGCACTCGAAAATTATACAAAATGGCATAGTTTGAACTTTAAATAACGAAAGAACAAATAGGTGAGTAAATGTTTAATAAAATTATAAATTAAACGTCGAATTAAAATCACTTGATCACGTGACAAACACATGTAACTTGTTAACCCTTTCAGGGGCGGTGTTTGCAGTCTGCAAACACATAATATTACTGTTCCAATTTCAAACTGGCACCAGTATAATTTTAGTACAATTTCGATTTTATAATATTTGCGAAAAACAGCTCTTGATTATTTTCAAATAAATCTGTTCTTAAATTGTGGTGTGAATCAATTATTTGAACATTTTTGGAGCAGAAATACCTTGCCCCTGAAAGGGTTAAATGTCAAGTGAATGTGACATTAATGATAAGCCATTATTGGTATTTAATCTTAAAATTTGGCAATTGTTTTTTACTTGAAGGAATAACCATATTGTACCGGTTTGCTTAAAAGAAACATCCTTATCATTCCAATAATAATAATAATATTAATTAACAATTTACTGCGTCGGTTTATGCATCTCATTTCAAATTAAAATACATATTTGAATTGAAATTAAAGTGAGATATATGGTCACGAACAACTGAAAAGAGTAAAAGATATGATTATAAATATCTTGGCAACTAATAATCCGATCGAATTCATTCGCGATTAAAAATATATGTTACTTTTAATGGTCTTTTGCATTATTCCTTAAAATAAAGATTTTCGAAAATTTTTATGTATCTTTCATGAGAACGAATATTTCGAGAATCCAAACAAAAAAAGTTACGGATAATCGAGATTACTGATATTCAATAGGCTTCTTCCCTTTTTTACATTCTAAGTACACACGAAATTTCAAGTATCTATCTCTTTTTTGTTCGAGAGATCGAGCATTTACAGACGTACGCAAACTCCCCCCCCCCCTAAAAATCTGTTTTTCGGTATCTCTTGTGTCTGAAGAGTGTAAATTCGTCTTTTTTTTTCGATTTTCAAAACGATTACAAGATTTTCGTATTCTATATTTCGTAATTTCTATATTTCGTATGATAGTTAAATATAAAGCTACGGAAGAATGGGTTTGTTTAAAATGAATGAGGGTACTCCGAAATGAAAAGCCTTAGAAAGGGGTTCGTGAAAGGAACATTGTCGTAAAATGCTGATTCAACAAAATGAAATGTACAAATATGACTATATGGCTTGTATATATCAGAGCAATAAAATATTTACCATTCACACACTGAATTCAATGATGCCTTTTTAGGGATTTATAATTTTTCTTAGATTCTTACCAACCAAACAACTATGCTAATTTGTCGTTAATTGTGTTACTAGTTCCCGTGTTATTGTGTAACTAACACCTTACCGGCGTTGCCCGGGTCCGTGATATTATTCAGTTTTCAAATGTGTTATCTGTTTTCCAAATGACTCTTGGATAAAACTCAAATTTAATGATTTTATATCTTTAAGTACTTTTAGTCAGAATTTATATTTTTATATTGAAGAATCGCGAAAGAAACTGAATTGAAAGCATATGCTGTATGGTATTTTATTTTCTGCGTAATTTGATTTTTGGAATCCATGCGTACTCAAAGCGAACGACACCGCGACAGAGCACTCATGTATTTAGTTATTTTGTAGAAATTTTAACACATTTTATTTTATATATATTAAAAAAAAATCTGTCCATTCGAACTTTTTAAAATTTTTGTGAGTGATGTAAATCTGGTTATTCAAATGTTCTTTAAAGGTTGTGTTAAAAAACAGACATTTAGTTACTTTTATCGTAGAAAAATATAGTGTCCATGAAGTGATTTGCGTTTGCCGGTGTTTTTGAAAGAGTTAAATCTCGTATTTTTTAAATTCAATTACAACATAGATTATAAGTAGATTTTAGTTTTAAAAATATATCTATGGTTTGTCGGTACCTATAAAATTGTGCCCCGAAGGGCTAAAATTGCAGTGAAACAATATACTTTTTATTAATTTCGTAAAAAATTTGCACATTTTGTTTTGTAAAAAATATTTCTACCCGTCTGATCGATTCGGAATTTTTGTACAGTGTGTAAATCTTAGTCTATAGTGAAAATTTTAAAAGATTGTGTTTAAATATGTACGTTTAGATACTTTTTTCGTAGAAAAGATATCATGTTCGTGAGTCCCAAAGTGATATTCTTTTATCAGTGTGTTTGAAAGGATTAAAATCTGTATTTTTTAAAACCAATTACATCATCGATTTAAAGAAAGTTTTAACTTTAAGAACATATTTCTGGTTTGTTTATACTTCTAAAATTGTGCCATGAAGGGGAATTATTAAGGGAAATTTTTTTAAACGTAAAAATGACCCTTTTGAATTGTTTTTCAAGGCGTTAACTGCAACATTTAAAAAAATATGTTGTAGCATTTGAGACCTAAAAGTACTGTCTTCGAAATATGACATTCAATTTTAACTGTACCGAGCGGTTTGGTTGATTTGGATTTAAACAAAATGATCTAGAAATAGAAATAAACTCGGTAAAAATTTTCTCCTCTCGTTTCGGTGCGTAAATGTGTTTGTGTGCATGTGCATGCTTTTTTGTTCCACGAGCAAGAAATGACTTTTTGATGAGAGTGAGTTGATCTTTGTAAATAATATCTCTGAAATTAATAAAAAATTAAAATTCTGCGCTTTAGGTATATCAGGAGAGACCTTGTACTAACTTTACAAAAAAAATTTCAGCTTGATATGTGCCATAGATTTTGCTAGCCATTGTACACACACACAGAGAGACGGAGAGATTTTTTATTCGTGTACATTAATTCTATTAAAACAAAATATAGCAGAAATTTTACTAATTAATGTAAAACATAAAATATTCTTTAAAAAATATTTTGATTGTATAAAATTACTTCTTAAAAGATGTCAAAATAAAATTGCTTTTCTGTTTTGTTAAATATATTGCAGATAATATTTTTACATACCAACAAATAGTTTCACGTGTAAAAATTAGAGTTTTGTGAGATATTGGAGAGCGAATTGATATGCGAGTATAATTCAATAAAAATCAGTACAAATTATTATGGAAAATTTAAAATAAACATATAACAGAAAAATTATAAAAAAATATCTTAGTAAAAAATAACAATAAAACAATTATGTCTTGATTTATGTACATTTACTTTGCATTGATTTTAATTCCAGTTAATTTCGTATCTTTAATTTTTGTATGGAAATGTTTTAAAAATTGAATTAAAAATATTTTTTATATAAGTTAAGGCCAATTTAATGAGTTTCACCGAAAAAAATTAAATCAAATGATTTTCGGGAAGTTATAAAATAAATTTTGTCATATGTACTTGCTAATATTATCCTCAAATCTCGACCACTTTCAACTCTTTAATAATTTAACAAAAATGCATAAACTGGTTTCATCAAAGGAACTTAAGTGAAGCGTCAAAAAATTTGTGTTACCATTTGAAAAATAGAAGTTCGTGTCATTTTTAATTTGTAAGCAATTCCTATTTTTAAAAAAGCATTCATTTTCTGAGCGAAGATATTATACCATGTCTAATAACAACTTTTGCAGGATTTTTATTCCTAACGATCTGTGATTAAATGCAAGTGTATCATGTTTGTTCATTGATTATACCTATAAATTTCTATATAATATGCATTTAATGTATATGCCGCTTTGATATATTTTTATTTGTAAACTTTCCTTTAATATTTTTTTCAACAAAGTTTTTCTTATAATTTTATCATTATATTTTCCTATTCCACTTGCATAAAACCTCTCTAAGTTGAATGTGATGTATTTTTAGAAATCATTTACAGACTCAAAATCTTTTCTTAATGTAAAACTGTCAGTGCACTCTTCTCGACTAAACTAGTTAAGTATTTCCCTTACATTAAATAAGATTATATTTTTCATATTTTGGATCGACGTGTTTACTCTAATTCAGACGATGTGCCAAATATAGTTTGCTCTCGTTTAAATTGTTTGTAAACTAAAAATAACATAAAATGTCTTTTAAAATAAGAATTGAAAATGAAATATATCAGATTAGATAACCTAAATAAAAAGGAAAAGAAATGAAAGAAATTTTATTTAAAAACATGGCTGAGTTGAATGAATAAATTTTTCCTTTAAGAATGTATTTTTAATTTGTTGTCACCTCTAAAATAGTGCCCTGGAGGGCTATTGTATTGTGGGAAAAAACATGTAGGGGAAAAGGGGGCGCATGCGTACAGTACATATTTCACTCAGCTAATCTGAAGTTAAATTGTTTTTTCTAAAAATAGGCCAATAAATGGCAGTACTTGTACAAGCTTTTGAAGGAATTTTAAGAAAATAAACTATTTTTATTTCTGGTTGCTGTAATTTGTTTTAAGAGGTGTTAAGTATAAAATCTTCCAAAATTATCAAAGTAAATATTCATTAAAGACATATATTAAAGTAGAATATCAGTAATGCATTCTACAGTGGCATTAATAAGATAAGTCTACAAAAGGTTTTGTTTCCTTATTGCAATTTAAAATATCTTTTTTTTTTTAAATATTAGTTAAGCGTAATTTGGTAGATGGGGCACTTGTGAACAGAACATAGAGCTGCAGATATGAATAATTTACAAGTATATTTTTTAAGTCTTGAATTTATTTTTTTTAGTTTAAAATTTAACTACCTTTGTCGAACATTGAGTTATAAATTCGATATTTTAAAGAATTTTTCTCAGTTTAAATTTACTTAAAGTTAGATAGCAGTTAAAAGTGATGGCTTTCAGTAAAACCAATATATTTATTTGTTATTATTTAATGATTTCCAATTTTAAAGGTATTAATTTTTTCTTAGCTCATATTAAAGTTAAGATGTTTTATTATAAGAAAGTAAAATTTAGCTGGCCAAAAAAAAGTTATAAGTACTATGATAATCATTAATTTTTTAGATTGAAATTTTATCAATTTTTAAAACTATGATGCGCGATTTTGAGAAATACATTTCATATAGAAAAAAGTAAAAGCACAAAAGTAAAAACATAATTATTCTATAGCTCATTTAAAAATGACACACTCTTGCTAAGCTTGATTCAAAAGTAGTAGGTATTTTAGCATGCAATTTTACAAATAATTTCTTGTATTTATGTTGAAACATTTAATTATTTATTTAAACAACTAGAAATAGGGCAGCTAAATAGGTTTTATCGCAGTTTTTATTCACGCAAAATATTTTTTCCTAATTATAAATGTGTTCATATGTGTCCCACGCATGCTCATAACTAAAGAAATTTAGACAATTTTTAGAACAAGCAAAGTGTAAATTAAATTTTATTTACTGTAAAGTGTCTATTATCCCTCAAACTTTTTGCCATTTACTAGAAATCGTACATGTTAGAGTAAGGAAAAAAAAAAGATTTTTCGTCATTATTTGTTAGTTCTGACTACTTCTATTTTGCTAGCAATTTGTGTAACTGTAAAATAGGGTAAATATATTAGAAACATTAGTTCATTAAGTTAAAATAAATTAATAAGGTAAAATTTTTCAGAAACTACACAAATAAATAACACAGTTTTAATTTTTTAAAAATCATAACATAATAAATAGTTCATAAAAAATTACATTTTTTTCAATTATTGTAGATTAAATGTTTCAACATGCATAAAAAACGCATTTTATATTTATAATATTCGTGATAACTGTTTTATATTTGCGTAATATATGTATACTATGAAATTGAAGCATCGAAAACAAGTATATTATATAACATAATGTAGTTGTTTGACAGGTGAACAGCGCTAACTAATTTTCAAGCTTAAATATTTATTTGTATTTGAAAAATGCAAAGCCCTGCGCAAAAGTTTATGCTTGCTATCCATATAGTCATCACTTGTGGTGCGGGGTGAAAGGAATTTCTGTTTTTAGGTTGATTATTTACCCCTCACAATGGAGTACCCTTGACTGAGAGATAATAAAATATTTGCTACATATTAAAAGCAGATGAAATGCATTTTGAAACATATTGACATAGAATTTATGATACCAGATGTAATATTTATAATCAAATCTTTGATCAAATTTACGAAAAAAAAGTATAGTGTTAATTTTTTAAATGAAGAATAAATCCAATGTATAATATAACAATATAAAGTTTTACTAATTCAATAATTTATAGTGAAAAAAGTAGGTTTAAACAAAATTATATTGTAAAACTAGTCGGAAATGGCAACCCCAAAACTTTTTTCAATCTCATGCACGTTAATACTTCCAGAAAAATGAAACATAGCAGCGTCACCGGTTAGGAAGTGTACACCAAAATCTAATCTGCAACAACTTTTTTCAAGTTCTACCAAATTCTGAAATTTGATGAAAATCCGTATATTAGAATTTGATATAGAATTATCGCAGAAATCGCAGATAGAAGCGTCACCTGTTGAACATTTACTCTAAAAACTGAAGAATACTAATTTATAATAGGGGCTAGCTGAATTTGAAGTTTGATAAAAATCGTCGCATTAGTTCATGAAATAGAGCTTTGCGATAGTTATGAATAATGTCGCCTAGCAGCACCACTTGCTGAGCGATTTACTCCAAAACCCCAAAATTGAAGAATATTCATTTATATCAAAGACTAACTGAATCTGAATTTTCAAGAAAGTCCATGCATTAGTTCTTGAGATAGAGCTATTTCGGAAATCGTGAATAATGCCTCATAGCAGCGCCACCTGTTGAGCGATTTGCACCAAAACGTAATCACAGCTATATTATATGAGTAACTAACGTAATCTGAAGTTTTTGAAGATCCGTCTATTAGTTCTTGGGATATGGCTATTGTGGATACGTGAAAAAGATAGCACAGCAGTGTCACTTGTTGGGCGATATACACCCAAAACTAATCAGATCCAATTTATATCATAGTCTAATTGAATGTGAAGTTTTCTGAAATTCCGTGCATTAGTTCTCGAGACAGAGCCCTAACAAAATTTATGTCACATACATACAGACAGACTGACTGACCTCACAGACAGACATTTTGTTAAAAACATGTTTTTTTTTTTATCTCTGATCTCTAAAACTTGTAAATCCATCGAAAACCGGAATTTAAAAATTTTCACGAATTCAATACTTTTTTCCTGTAAAGATAGAAGAAAGTAAAAGTTGTTCGAAGAAAACGTATAACTATAAAAGTTAGTGTCCATAAGTTAAATATTTAATCGTATTTCAATCAAAAGTAAAACAGGTATACAAAGAAATTAATACGTATTCACTAAATAACTACTTAAAGAAAACAGTTTTATATTATTCATGAATTAAACTTAACTTGTTGTATAATTAGCATTTTTGTAAAATAATTTCGTCGGATTTGCGTTACAAAATCTTAATGTTATTATAATTTCATATTTATGTATGAAACATTTTGCCTGAATATAAAGTAAATTTGATGGATATAAAGAAATTAACGCGTATTCACTAAATAACTAATTAAAGAAAACAGTTTTATATTATTCATAAATTAAACTTAAATTGTTGTATAATTAACATTTTTCTAAAATAATTTAGACGTATTTGCGTTACAAATCTTAATGTTATTGTATTTTCATATTTATATATGAAACATTTTGCCTGAATATAAAGTAAATTTGATGGATATAAGATGAAAAACATTTACTTATTATTAAGAAAAAGATGACACAAACAATCAATTAATTAATTAGTTATAATAGAAGAAAATTTATATATAATGCTCACAGTTTCATTTTAAAAAGTGTAAAGAGAAAATATATATATGATACAGGCCAAACCCGATTTTAGGCCAAACTAGATTGGCCTAGGCTAAACTAGTCTATCCTAACGCCCATCGGATAAACTAGTTTTCCTAGGCCAAACTAGTCTATCCGACCGCCCATCGGATAGACTAGTTTTTCCTAGGCCAAATTAGTCTATCCGAACGCCCATTGGATAAACTAGATTTTCCTAGGCCAAACTAGTTTGGCCGAACAGTCATTAGGATAAACTAGTTTAGCCTGCTATTCATTGGTTTGAATTAGTTTATCCTAGGCCCATCTAGATTGTCTTAGGCCAATTCAATTTGGCATGATTTTATTGTATCTAAAAATCGAAACGGCGCCAACTTCCTAGATTTGATCTAATTTATCCTAGGCCGATGCAATTTAACGCGATTTTAGCTCACAGTCTATCAAAGCCTGTGAGCTAATGTGCTCGCAGATTATGTGTGTGTGTATGTAAACATGTACGTATGTATGTACGTACGTATGTACGTAATGCGATAACTCCTGATAGAAATATCCAATTTGCTTCAAATTTTGGACATAAATTTATTCTTATAACGAACTTCCCTGATTAGTTTCAGGAGTTCATTGAATAAAAATAAGGGGAGGGGAACAAAAGGCTAATCCGCAGCCCCCCCCCCTCCTTAATTTAGTTAAGTCAGTTTTTCATGGAAAAGTATCAGATTTTATTAAAATTTTTGATATAAGATCATTTTGATAAGGCACTTGCATGATTAGTTGTGGGTGTTCATTGTTCACGTATAAAGAAAGGAGGAATGTGAGGTAACGTCCTTAATTTATGTAAATATGTAATATGTTAAGGGAAAGACAGAGAAGGGCGAACAAAATCAGGAAATATAACGGTAATTCTAATTTGATCTATTTGGAACTTTAACATAGTTTATGACACATGATATAAATTTATAAAAATATATTTCTCGTTAAATGCCACTATTTACGAATAGTAATTTTTGAAAAAAATTTAAATTTTTGTTTTGTAGCGCCGTGACATCGAGTAACATATCTACTGATAGATTGTTTAACGGAGTTACCTTCAGATACAGTTTTGTTGATAATAAGATGCGTTCCCTTCCGTATTGGGACGTTTTTTATAATTTTTTTTATCATGTGTCATAAGCTATCACAAAATTTCAAACAGTTCAAACAAGAATTTAACATTCTTACAAAAATATAATAAAAGAAAATAGTGGTATTTGACTCGGAATCCTTTTTCTTAAATATTTAACATAATTTTTTATTATGTTTCTAAAAGTTTCAAATAATGGTGATATTTAATTAGCAGCGCTGAGCTTTTAAAAAAAAATTAGTGTCCCTTACACTACCCACCCCCCATCCTAAATTTCAAGTGTCATGCTTTATTTAAGCTTTTTCTTACTTTTAAAAGGGGTCTGATAGTTAGATTTTTAATATGAACAATTTCGCTTGAAGTCATGTGTGCGAAAACCAATATCTGTTATGAATTAAAAATATTTTTATAAAACCAAAAGTTTTTATTCGATTGAAAAAATAATCCTTTCTTCCTTTATATTTAACCTCAGAACCCCCAAAATTAATCTGGTAAATGCCTTATCAGAAGGAACCTACATCCAAAATTTGAAACAAATCGGTAAATTTTCCTTAAAAAACCTATTTACATAAATTAAGGGGTTACCCCCCATTCCTCCTTTCTTTATATGTAAACAAAGAACACCCACAACTAATCATAGAGTTGCCTTATCAAAATGATTTTCTACCTAAAATTTTAATAAAATCTGATACTTTTGCATGAAAAACTGACTTAACTAATTTAAGGAGGGGGAAGTAGTGCGAATTACCCTTTTGTTCCCCTTCCCTTATTCTTATTCAATGAACACCTGAAACTAATTAAAGAAGTTCGTTATCAGGATAAATCTGTAACGATCTCGATCAGTATAAAGCGAGTTACTACCTGCGAGTAGCTGGCTTGGCCTTTTGCTCAACGGTTAACGCACTCGCTTCCTGATCACGAGGTCCTCAGATCAAAACCAACCGGCGCCAAATGTCCCTCGTTGGTGACCCTGGACACGCATACAACTCTCTCTCTCATCATCAATGTCCAATGTCCATCATATGTCCAAAATTTGAAGCAAATTGGATATTTCTATCAGGAGTTATCGTATTACGTACATACGTCCGTACATGGTTACATACACACACACAGAGTCTGAGAGCACATTAGCTCTCAGCCTTTGATAGTCTGTGAGCTAAAATCGCGTCAAATTGCATTGGCCTAGGATAGAGATCAAAACTAGAAAGTTAGCGCCGTGGCAATCTTTTGATTCAATAAAATCACGCCAAATTGACTTGGCCTAGGACAATCTAGATAGGCCTAGGATAAACTAGTTCAAAGCAATAAAAAGCAGGCTAAACTAGTTTATCCTAATGACAGTTCGGCCAAACTAGTTTGTCCTAGGAAAATCTAGTTTATCCGATGGGCGTTCGGGTAGACTAGTTTGGCCTAGGAAAAACTAGTTTATCCGATGGGCGTTAGGATAGACTAGTTTGGCCTAAAATCGGGTTTGGATTGTAATATATATATATCTTTTAATTTGAAGTAGTGGTTCTTTATTTTTTTTTATTTGTCCCAGTTGAAAGAAAACACGATCACAGTTTTTTCCATTTTAAAGAACACAATTGAACTTCAGTGGAAGGTTTTTCTGTGACAAAAATTAAGATTTGACAAAATTAAAGTGAAAGTTTTTTGTTTTTATTTTTTCATTTATTTATTTTTGTTTCAATAGCTAATATTTGAATTTTAATAAGTGATACCAAGCTCCTCGGAAAAGATTAATAACCATTTATTTATCAAATATTAAAATTTTTTTTCCCCATTTAAATTATAAAGTGCAAAAACATTAAACATTAAAATTTACTGTCACATACCTGGATTACTAAGTAATATTTTATCATTTTAGTTAATGATGTAATATCTCAAAACGCTTTGATTTATAAAATAAAACAATTTTTAAGATAATATATCATAACATGTTTTTCTATTAAGCTTTTCAATTATTATCATTATATAATATTTCTGGAATATAAGAAATATATGGCTGAAGATTTTAATTTAGAAAATGAAAGAATACTCTGTTAATGTTTTAAAAGTTAGATTAAATGTTAAAATTTACTTTTGTTGTATAAACAATAACTGCATGCTAAAATTATTCGGTTAGGATTACAAATATATATATATATATATATATATATTGTTATTCAAAAACTTAAAAATATTTTTCTTCTAAAATTTTGATTAAATGGTAGTTAACTCAATGTGTTTTGTATATGAAATACCTGCTGGAGAATAATACAGTAAAATGAAGAAAACAAGAAACTTTTCAGCATAAATTGCATTATTAGAATGCTTTATTTGCTCTTTGATAGACTTGTTTGAAGTTAGAAATCTAATGAAATAAGAAAAAAATATTGAAATTATATTATGTGAAAGATACATTTTCTGAATTCACAGACATTTAGAGATGAACAGTTTGAGTGATTCAGTTTGAGTATCACGATTACCGAAAACGTATTTGGTCATGCATCTATTCCAACGAAGAATCAAAAGAAAAAGGATGCAGAGTAACATGATCAGGCACAAAAGATTCAATGTACTGCATTGATTGATAATCGAGGTCATTCTCTTGTTCATAGCCCCATTCATAAATACTGGTGGTTTGCTCCGTGGTACATCCGTTTCTAGACTATCAGGAGAAACTTTCACAATAACGCATTTACACCTTTGAAAGAAATGGAATACATTAAAACAGGTTAATAACTTTAATATAAATTACTCGAAATGTGAATAGATAAATTGTGAAAAAACATGCATGAAACATAGATTAGGAAACACTTTCCAATACTATGAACATCCATAAACAAGTTGTAAATTGCACGTAAAGCGTCGCAAATGAGCTGCGTTTGTACGATAACGAAGTTTTAAAAATATTCAGATTTTGCTATTATAATAGACAGTACATCGGAGAAAATGTAGTGGTCAAAATCTTTTTTGTGTTCCTGTAAATATACAGAAATAGTAACTCTTATTACAGCTCAGCAATGTTTATCATGTTCATAAAATGTGAAATAGTTTAATATAATTAAAACGTCACCAAACAATGTTCTCAATGTACCATTATGTAATGGAATAGATTTGTGTGGCCTTGTAAATCAATAATAAATGTTCTTTGCACCACAGTTTGTGCAAAATATATATTACAATATGTACTTCATACATTCATATCAATTTTTTATGTTTGAATGAGGGTAACACTATTAAAATGCATTTGAAACTTTTCCCCCATTGACCGTAATGTAACGGAATATTTTTAATTGTCCCTGTAATTGACCTATGCATCCGAATTTCATTAAGTTCGAAATGACTTGACAAAATTATGTATTAAGATTATCTTATTCTGCATATTGTAATAGAATGTATATTTTAGTACACTTCAGTAAATGCATATAAACTTCATTCTGTTTGAAAGGCTGTAACACCATTAAAATGCACTTGAAACATTCTTATTCCCATTGGTCATAATGTAACAGAAAAGTTTTGACTGTCCCTGAAAGTAAACTATACAGCTGTCTTTCAAAAAACTTGAAATGACTCGATAAAATTTCGCAATCATTACATATTTAGATTTTCTAACATTCGGTTGGATAATTTTTGCTCTGTTATATGCAGACAGACAGACAGATGGACAGACAACTGTCGAAATGAACGACGACTGTAGGTCCTACGTATTTATATAATTACGAATGCACCTAAAACCCCTAGAATTTCAGTTTAGGATAGTTTTTTTAGTAAGAGGTTACAATCGAATTGTGTAAACGGCAATAAAGCGTAGAAAAGCTATTCTATATATGGTTTTGAATGACATTTTAACCCTTTGAAGGCCATCCTTAGAAGCATACAAATAATTAATTTTTATGCCCAAACTGCCAAATGACACCAGTAATTTTTTAGTACGATTTTGATTATATAATTTACGTGGGGTGGAGAGGGGGACCCTTTTGATTATTTCTAATAAATTTGTTCGTAAATTGCGGTGTGAATTAATTATTTGAGCTTTTTGGTGCAAAATTACCTTGCCCCTGGAAGGATTAAGGAGCTATTTCAGTCAAATGAAAAGACCCGTTCACTAATACTAATTATATGGAAGAAATTCATAAATATATCTCGGTTGCATTTCAATATTTTTTAATGCTTTTTTAAATTATTATTTGAATTGGATAGCTAAGATTTATCTGAATGCCAACCGTTTTCACTTTTTGATTTTGGTTGCATATATTTTTTTATGAAGATGTTTTCGCTTTTCAAACCGGTTCAGAAAATGAAAGCGTAGACAAAAAAAAAATATCTCTAAACAAAATCAAAAAAGTGTAAAATGCCTGCATACAGATTAATTTCAGCTATCCAATGAAAGAAAAAAAACCCCTTAAAAATATTAAAATGCAATCGAGATATTTTTATAAATTTCTTGCATAGGATTAGTATTAGCGAACGGTCTCTTCGTTTGAATGAAGTAGCCTTTTAAGAACCCAGACTTCTGACTGAAAAAGACCCGAATAATAATGCTAAGTCTTAAGATGCGTTCTTTTCAAATATCTCGCTTAAATTTTAATATTTTGACATAATTTTACTTTTTTTTGTATAGGATAGCTGAAGACAATCTACCCCCGAGATACTCTGTAAAAAAAATTCTGTAAAGGTACTAAACATTTTCTAGGAAACTGGGATCCAAGAACTTTTCATGTAACGGTAACAGAAAAACCCATGTAACTGATTCTAAAACTTGAATTTTTTCTGTTACCGTTACAGGAAAAGTTCTAGGAATCCCAGTTTCCAAGAAAAAGTTTAGTACCTTTACAGAATTTTTTTTACAGTGTAGTTTTTCTTTTTTTCGACTTTGCTTATATGTTTTTTATATTATGATAGTTTAAATTTCAGAACCGGCTCGAACAGTTTTCGAAAGTTAAAGTAATAATAATAATAATAATAATAAATCTGAAATCAAAATAACATTGTTCGAATTTTCGTTAATATTTTTTAATCAAAAAATAAATTTGTAAGACATTTTTTGGGTCATTTTCTGTAATTTCATATGCATACATAAAAGTTCATATAGTTAGAAATGCCGTCTTCGCCATTATTTACAATTTTTGCATTATCACACATTTCTCCTATGTTTAGGACACCTCATGTCGCAACATCTTGAAACGTAATCACATCCTCTGCTATAAACAATCACTCTTCATCTGTATTATTGTCACCCTTATCAATACAAACAACACAAAGGAGTTATTTTAATATAAAAGAAGTAATTCCAGTTTGTATGTCGGATTCGCATGATTTTCAATTTCATTCCGAGGAAAAGAAACATTTTAAAACGATGAATATGAGAAAACGACTGTTTAAAGAACAAGGTACGCGGGTTTCGTTTACATTATTTAAGTATAATTTTTGCAAGGACCGTAGAAATAAAACGATGAATGTGGGAAAACGACGGATACGGGAACGATAGATCAGTGTTTTACTGTAATCAAACACTGATGTTAATTGTTAATTTTATTTAAAAACATCTTAGTACTTTCAACCCTTCAATCAGGCTCTTCCTCAGACAATATTTTCTTCACTAATACAAATACATGATTCCGTATTGAAAATGAGCGAGACTCTTGGCTTGAAGACTGAGTTAGTAGTATTTTAAGTGAACGGTAAAAAGGAAGAAATATTTAATTGATGTACTGTAAAATTTAATACGTCATTTTCTCAAAATGTCAGGATTTTATTTTCAGGATGCTAAGCAAGGCAAAAATTTCATTTCGTCATATATTTTTTATTGATAGTGTCTAAGCTTTTTTGCTCTCCAAAATATTGTGCTTTTTAGCTAAAAATCCCATTAATTTCTAAAGTATTCGAGTGATTTTGATAAAACATTTTTCAGCAGTTGAGATAAAATATAAGACAAACAGTTAAGAAATATCTTAATTAGGTCCAGAAGAAATTGAAAAATTTCTGAAAATTGTTGTATAATTGTTGTATAATATTGTTGTATAATATAAAAGTTTTAGTCTAATAAAAATGCCTTCTATAAGTCTTAAAAACAATACAGGGAATATGGATTCTAAACCTAATCAGAATCGGTCAGATAGTTTCCGAGTTAACAGATCTACCTCGCATATTTACCAGAATATTACATTCAATCTTGTCTTCTGTTAACCCCTTAGGGACGTGCGACCCATATACGTGCTTAAGGGTGTGTTTAAATGATCCGCTCAACAAGCGAAAAGCATTTTGACACATTTACAAATTCATTTTTTAACAGAAAGATATGAAATTTTAATGCCTGACTATGAAAGCGATTTCGTATCGAACGTACTTTTCCATTTTATGATAATTAAATTACTTACTTATCGACTTATATTACTTATCGAGTTATAAGCTATTTCGATGATGCAATCACCCGTTTTTCTCCTCCTTTTCGACCGGTTTTTTTTGCTTTCGTCGGGAAATGTGCTCAAAAGTGTCAACTTTGAAGACTTGTTATGAAAAATCTATTGTGTTTTTTAAAAAACATAAGAATGAGTGCAATTAGACAGTTTCTGAATAATACATCTGCTATTTTCATGCATTTCCGAACAAAAATAAATTAATGCATGTGTTACAAAGTTGCTCTTTTTGATTTAAGAACACCCTTAAGGTGTTTAGAAGCCTTGATTATTCTCACCAGTAAAATTTCATTGTAAAATCGATTTTTTTTTAATTTGAACATTTTCATGATTCAACTAGACAAAAATTTCTGCTTTAAAAATTGGTGGTAAAAAATTAAAAATTATGTAAAAGACATCCGTCCCGAAGTGTTTGATAGGTTTAAAAATCCCGACTATTTTAAACCCTTGACCTAACTAAGACAGCCGTTTTTAATAAATTAAAAAAATTCTAAATTTTATACCTTAGACTTATGTAATCTGCTCGTTTCAGAGCAGTTCTCTTTCTCTTTCTTATATTTATAAATGCAAAGGTATATCTTTCCAATATAACTTTAACAGTGTTATTATTGGGCCAAATTTTTTTAAATGCATATTAAATACGAGAGAAATACGTTATCAGTTAATAGATTGCAGTTGTATGAACAAAATTGTAAAATAACGAAAAATATAAATAATTATACTACAAACAAATATTGATAAATACAAATGATTAATAATTGTAAAACTATTAGAAAAAATATCTATTTGACAACACAATCACAAGCATAAAACAAAGAAAGAAAAAAGAGTAATGTACCTGGCTGCATTAAAGAGAGAAAAATATTTTATGTATAATTTTTAAATTAACATTTCGAATAATAAGGTAGCCACACAGTGGACAGCCGAAAGTGATTTTTTGCAATTTTTGAATTTTTCACTTTTTACCTATTTTTTATAATGATTTACTTTAAAACTTAAAAAAAAAATGAAAATTTTAGCAATTACATAGAAATAATTTTTTTTCAAGAGAAAAATAGTCTTCTCAAATGTGTCAAAAATTAACATTTCCGCAAAACGTAATAACTCAAAAAAAAAAAAAAAAAAAAAAAGTCATTTCGTAATTTGCATAATAAACAGAATAACCTTCTCTAGAACTCAAAATACACACATTGTAAACGCAATTCTATTTCAGATGATATAGCAGTTAAAGTACTAATATAATGAAGAATTCGCAAAATGTGTCTCAAGTTTGTCATTTATAACAGTGTAATTATAAAACTGTTTAATATATAATCATGAGTGTAGTCTATTCCCTCATAAAAGGAATACAGAAAACTTCGTGGCATTTCATCCATAATTTTTTGTTTTAGGAATTTTTTGCATATAGTAAAAATCTGAAAAATTCATTTTGAGAAAAAGCTAAAAATAACTTTAAAATCCAATTCAAAAGCTGTAATAGATGTAATTTTCAACAGCTTTAACTCGGTTCTATTTTAGATACTGACAAAATTTAAGCCGATTTCAATAGATTCGAAAATTACGTTCTAAAGGTGTTCCAATACCTTAATTCTGTTATCTACACTCTCCCCCCCCCCCAAAAAAAAAATATTCTACATATATAAGGTTCCATAAATCTGTGTGCTTGATATTTTTTATCTGCAAACTGTACAAAAAAAGATGTAAATCTACAAAATCAGTTTTTGTAAAGTCATAATACCCTGTAATTTTACAAACGAATGTACAAAAATTACAATAATCTCACTAAAAATTGATCTGAATCTTATGTTACAATTACATAAAAAAATCGAGGTATCCCATTTTTCTAAAAAATTCTTAGTAACCTTACATATTTTTTTTAATTTACAGTGCAAACGTAAGGTGTTCCGATACCTTAATTCTGCCATCTATACTGCACCCCCCTCCTCCCGCTCAAAAAAAAATTCTACAGATATAAGGCTGCACAAATCTGTGTGTTTTTTTTTTAAATTTATCTGCACACTATACAAAAAAAGGTTAAATCTACAAAACTAGTTTTTGTAAAGCCATACATACATGTAGCTTTACAAACGAATCTACTAAAATTACAGCAATCTTATTAAAATTTGATCTGAATCTCGGGTTACAATTACATAAAAAACTCGAGGTATCCCAGTTTCCTAAAAATTTCTTAGTAATTTTATAGATTTTTTAACCGACTTCAAAAAGGAGAGGAGGTTATCAATTCGACGCGTATGTATTTTTTTTTTTTTATGTATGTACACCGATTACTCCGAAACTATGCAGCCGATTAATTTGGTTTTGGTGTTAAATTAAAGAGCTTACTCTCGGATTGGTACCACATCCATTTCATAGAAATTGGTTCAGTAGTTTTTTAGTAATTAAGCAAAAACTATTAAAATTAGCGTTTTTTCGGTAATTAAAACCATTGAATTAGTTCCTACAATTGAGTGAAGTCAGGATGGCCAAGCGGTTTAAAGCGCCTGATTTAAGCTCTGGTTCTCGAAAATGACAATGGGTTCGAACCCCACTCCTGACATGCATGTGCACAATAATTTTCCGTATTATAATTTTTACATATATATTTTACAAATTAAATACTAATTATGCTATTAAGAATATTTTGTATTTAACCATTAGCACAGAGTATGAGAGATCTTTTATCAACTCAATACTTTATCAGTGAAAGAGTGCTAAAATAATTGACTTTCAAAAAGTAACATAACATTGAATAAGTTTCCGAACCTATTCAGTATTATAATTTTTACATATATATTTTACAAATTAAATACTAATTATGCTATTAAGAACATTTTAACCGACTTCAAGAAGGAGAGGAGGTTATCAATTCATCGCGTATGTATTTTTTTAATGTACGTTCACCGATTACGCCGAAACTATCCAACTTATTAATTTAGTTTTGGTGTTAAATTAAAGAACTTACTCTCGGATTGGTACCACTTCCATTTCATAGAAATTGGTTCAGTAATTTTTTAGTAAACGGGCAAAAACTATTAAAATTAGTGATTTTTTGCTAATTAAAACTGTTGAATGAGTTCCTGCCATGGAGTGCAGTCAGGATGGCCGAGCGGTCTAAGGCGCCTGATTTAAGTTCTGGTTCTCGAAAGAGAGCGTGGGTTCGAATCCCACTTCCGACATACATGTATACAACAACCTCTTCCGTATTATAAATTTTACATAGATATTTTGCAAATTAAATACTAAATATGCTATAAAGAATATTTTGTATTTAACCGTTAGCACAGAGTATCAGAGATATTTTACCAACTCAATACTTTATCAGTGAGAGAGTGCTAAAATAATAGACTTGCGAAAAGTAATATGACGTTGAATAAGTTCACCGACTAGATTGTAGTCAATATAGTCGAGCGGTCTAAGGCGCCTGATTTAAGCTTTGGTTCTCGAAAGAGAGTCGGGGTTCGAACCCCACTCCTGACATGCATGTATACAATAACTTTTTTCCGCATTATAATTTTTTACACATATATTTTACAAATTAAATACTAATTATGTTATTAAGAATATTTTGTATTTAACCGTTATCACAGAGAATCAGAGATATTTTACCAACTCAATACTTTATCAGTGAGAGAGTGCTAAAAAATAATAGACTTGCGAAAAGTAATATGACGTTGAATAAGTTCACCGACTAGATTGTAGTCAAGATAGTCGAGCGGTCTAAGGCGCCTGATTTAAGCTTTGGTTCTCGAAAGAGAACGGGGGTTCGAACCCCACTCCTGCCATGCATGTATACAATAACTTTTTTCCGCATTATAATTTTTTACACATATATTTTGCAAATTAAATACTAATTATGCTATTAAGAATATTTTGTATTTAACCGTTAGCACAGAGTATCAGAGATATTTTACCAACTCAATACTTTATCAGTGAGAGAGTGCTAAAATAATAGACTTACGAAAAGTAATATGACGTTGAATAAGTTCACCGGCTAGATTGTAGTCAAGATAGTCGAGCGGTCTAAGGCGCCTGATTTAAGCTTTGGTTCTCGAAAGAGAGCGGGGGTTCGAACCCCACTCCTGACATGCATGTATACAGTAACTTTTTTCCGCATTATAATTTTTTACACATATATTTTACAAATTAAATACTAATTATGTTATTAAGAATATTTTGTATTTAACCGTTAGCACAGAGAATCAGAGATCTTTTATCTCCTCAATACTTTATCAGTAAAAGAGTGCTAAATTAATAGACTTGCGAAAAATAACATGACCTTGAATAAGTTCCCTGAGTTGATTGCAATGAGGATAGCCGAGCGGTCTAATGCGCTTAATTTAAGCTCTGGTTCTCGAAAGAGAACGTGGGTTCGAACCTCACTCCTTACATACATATATACGAAAGCCTTTTCCGTATTATTCCTTTTACAAATTATGCTATTAAGAATATTTTGTTTTAACCGTTAGCATAGAGTATCAGAGATCTTTTACCAACTCAGTACTTTATCAGTAAAAGTGTGCTAAAATAATAGACTTGCGAAAAGTAATATGGCGTTGTTCACCGTTTAGATTGCAGTCAGGATAGTCGCGCGGTCTAAGGCGCCCGATTTAAACTCTGGGTTCTCGAAAGAGATCGTGGGTTCGAACCCCATTCCTGACATCCATGTATAACATACAGTATTTTTCCGTATTATAATTTATTTAACTGACTTAAAAAAAGGAGAGAAGGTTATCATCAATTCGACCGCGTATGTACTTTTTTTATATATGTTCACCGATTACACCGCAACTATCCAACCGATTAAACTAAGTATTACGGTATAAATAACTAAAAAGTAAGAAATAAAATAAACTTTTTCAAAAAAAAAAAAAATATAACCGACTTCAATCAACGCTCTAAAAAGAGTTAAATAATTTCTTAAAATACCCTAATGATGAATTGTTATCTAATAACCACACATCAGATATCATGTACCGACAAAAAAAATGGTTATAAGTTTAATACATAGAACTTAATATCCAGCAAACATGGTTTTTCGACAGAATATTTTTTACAAGAGATTAATTTACATATTTTTGATTTAATTTATGAATATATACATATAAAAAGTAATGAATTACTTTTTGAAGTTGGTGCCAAACTATTGTAAGTATAGAAAGAATTATGGTTATATTATGCCTAATACCATAAATAAAATGGTAAAAATCATTATTGACTGTGATCGTTTGGCACCAACTTCAAAAAGTAATTCATTACTTTTTATATGTATATATTCATAAATTAAATCAAAAATATGTAAATTAATCTCTTGTAAAAAATATTCTGTCGAAAAACCATGTTTGCTGGATATTAAGTTCTATGTATTAAACTTATAACCATTTTTTTTGTCGGTACATGATATCTGATGTGTGGTTATTAGATAACAATTCATCATTAGGGTATTTTAAGAAATTATTTAACTCTTTTTAGAGCGTTGATTGAAGTCGGTTATATTTTTTTTTTTGAAAAAGTTTATTTTATTTTTATTTACAGTGTAAACGAAAGGTGTTCCGATACCTTAATTCTGCCATCTACACTGCCCCCCCCCCACCGAAAAAAATATTCTACAGAATAAGGTTGCATAAATCTGTGTGATTATTTTTTAAAAATTAATCTAGACACTGTACAAAAAAAAGATGAAATCTACAAAACTAGTTTTTGTAAAGCCATACAAACTTGTAGTTTTACAAACGAATCTACTAAAATTACACCAATCTTACTAAAATTTGATCTGTATCTTGGGTTGCAATGACATAAAAAATGCGAGGTATCCCAGTTTCCTAAAAAAATTCTTAATAATCTTATAGATTTTTTATTTACAGTGCAAACTTAAGGTGTTCCGATACCTTAATTCTGCCATATACATTGTCCCTCCCCTCCCCCCCCCAAAAAAAAATGTTATTCTACAGATATAAGGTTCCAAAAATCTGTGTGCTTATTTTTATTTTTTAAATTTATCTGCACACTTTAAAAAAAGTTTAAATCTACAAAACTAGTTTTTGTAAAGCCATACAAACCTGTAGCCTTACAAACGAATCTACTAAATCTACGGCAATATTATTAAAATTTGATCTGAATCTCGGGTTACAATTACATAAAAAATTCGAGGTATCTCAATTTCCTAAAACATTCTTCGTCACCTTACAGATTTTTTCTCTTTACATTGCAAACATGTATCTGTTATATGAATTTTTTGCTGTTACCATTATATAAAATTTTCTAGGAATCCCAGTTTCCTAGATAAGTTTTAATAACTTTTCAGATTTTTTTACAATGTGATTTTAGATTAATAAATATTCTAATTTATAATTTATAGATGAAATAAAAAGAAAATGGTAATATTAATTGGATTAAGTCAAACTTAATATTTAAATAATAAAAAATTAAAATGAGAAACTAATAAAAAGAAACATAGTAAACGGTTATTTATATACATAATTATCATTAACAGTATTTTTTGAAGCTATATAAAAATATTAATAAATAAATTGTCACAAGGAGAATAAAAAATATATATATTTCATGTTTTATATTTAAAGAACAAAAATGTATAAACGGTCATTCCATGGTAACTTACGTTACAATTACAACTATTTTCAGTAATTTTAGTAATATAACACACACACACACACAAAATTCAAAATGTAAATCTGACATGGTTTGCTAATTAAACGTATTCAAAGATCAATTTACATAAAAATTACCTAATTTTAGTGTTATTGTATAAATTTTGGTAGTTATATTTACTATGGTAACTGAAATTTCTGAAAATGGAATGTAAGTTATCATATAAAGTGTAATTTTCATTATTATGTTTTTGGAAATTATCTTCCAAATTGACCGTTAGATAGGTTTCATTGACAAATCATGTTTATTTTACATTTGAATATTTTTAGCTCACAGGCTATCATAGCCTGAGAGCTTATGTGCCCGTCCGTTCTGTATGTATGTTCGTACGTAACGCGATAACTCATGATAAAAATATCGGATCCACTTGAAATTTTGTATATAGGTATATCCTGATAAGGCGCTTCCCTGATTAGTTTTTGGAGTTCATTCGATATGTATAAGAGGGGGAACGGGGGGCTCATGCCCCTCCCCTTAATGGATATAAATGGGTTTTTCATGCAGAATTAACAGTTTTTGTCCAAAATTTAGATATAGGATCATTCTGATGAGGCGATTACGTGACTGTTATTATGTGTTCATTGAATAAGTATAAACAGGGGGAACGGGGGGCTCCTGCCCCCCCTTAATTGATATAAACGGGATTTTCATGCAGAATTAACGGTTTTCGTTCAAAATTTAGATATAAGATCATTCGGATGAAGCGATACCGTGGCTGTTATTAGATGTTCATTGAATAAGTATAAACAGGGGGAACGGGGGCCCATGCCCCTCCCCTTAATGGATATAAATGGATTTTTCATGCAGAATTAACAGTTTTTGTCCAAAATTTAGATATAGGATCATTCTGATGAGGCGATTACGTGACTGTTATTATGTGTTCATTGAATAAGTATAAACAGGGGGAACGGGGGGCTCATGCCCCCCCCTTAATTGATATAAACGGGATTTTCATGCAGAATTAACGATTTTCGTTCAAAATTTAGATATAGGATCATTCGGATGAGGCGATACCGTGGCTGTTATTAGGTGTTCATTGAATAAGTATAAACAGGGGGAACGGGGGGCTCATGCCCCTCCCTTTAATTGATATAAACGGGATTTTCATGCAGAATTAACAGTTTTCGTTCAAAATTTAGATATAGGATCATTCGGATGAGGCGATACCGTGGCTGTTATTAGGTGTTCATTGAATAAGTATAAACAGGGGGAACGGGGGTTCTAATGCTCCCCCCCCTTAACTTGCATAAATGGATTTTTCAGTCAGAATTGTCAGATTTCGTTCAAATCTCTGAATAGTTTTGGAAGTTTAATGGATAAGTATAAAAGAGGAGAATAACTCCTCTTAAATTATATAAATGCTAAATGGGTTTTTATTAAGAATTATCCGATTTGCTCTGAATTTTGGATATAGATTTTTTAATATGATAAAGCATGTACTTGATAGTTTAGGAAGTTCAATGATTAAGTATAAAAAAGGAGAAAGGGAAGAGCTGTTTCCCTTTTTTAATTTTTTTTTTCGAACGGAATTAGCGAAAATACAAGTCTGTAATGTACAATTAGTATGCTTAGCCTGTGAGCTCAATGCCATCAGTTTAACTGGGCAATATTCTTTTTTAGCTCACAGGCTATCATAGCCTGAGAGCTTATGTGCCCGTCCGTTCTGTATGTATGTTCGTACGTAACGCGATAACTCATGATAAAAATATCGGATCCACTTGAAATTTTGTATATAGGTATATCCTGATAAGGCGCTTCCCTGATTAGTTTTTGGAGTTCATTCGATATGTATAAGAGGGGGAACGGGGGGCTCATGCGCCTCCCCTTAATGGATATAAATGGGTTTTTCATGCAGAATTAACAGTTTTTGTCCAAAATTTAGATATAGGATCATTCTGATGAGGCGATTACGTGACTGTTATTATGTGTTCATTGAATAAGTATAAACAGGGGGAACGGGGGGCTCATGCCCCCCCCTTAATTGATATAAACGGGATTTTCATGCAGAATTAACGATTTTCGTTCAAAATTTAGATATAGGATCATTCGGATGAGGCGATACCGTGGCTGTTATTAGGTGTTCATTGAATAAGTATAAACAGGGGGAACGGGGGTTCTAATGCTCCCCCCCTTAACTTGCATAAATGGATTTTTCAGTCAGAATTGTCAGATTTCGTTCAAATCTCTGAATAGTTTTGGAAGTTTAATGGTTAAGTATAAAAGAGGAGAATAACTCCTCTTAAATTATATAAATGCTAAATGGGTTTTTATTAAGAATTATCCGATTTGCTCTGAATTTTGGATATAGATTTTTTAATATGATAAAGCATGTACTTGATAGTTTAGGAAGTTCAATGATTAAGTATAAAAAAGGAGAAAGGGAAGAGCTGTTTCCCTTTTTTAATTTTTTTTTTCGAACGGAATTAGCGAAAATACAAGTCTGTAATGTACAATTAGTATGCTTAGCCTGTGAGCTCAATGCCATCAGTTTAACTGGGCAATATTCTTTTTATTTATTAATATATTTCTAAAATTACTGCAGTAAATTGTTTTAACAATAACGTAAGTTACCATGGAATGACCCGAAACCTCTTTTAACGAAATAAAGGTATTAAATTAAAAATTAAAATACATATATATTTTATTAGATATATAATTAGCATGCAAAAGAATAAAATATCAATGAGATATGTTAATGATTAAACTATAAATTAAAGACAAGTTTTACAAAATTTTTTGTTTAATTTATTTAAGTTATGCAAGAAATGGAATTAATTAAAATTAATTACAAGAAAAATGGAAGAAAAACGATGAGATTATTTAAATATATACTGGACAATTGCACCATAAAATTTAACTACTAAGAATGTATTTATTAAAAATACAACACATTGCTCAATGGTGCTATGTGTTGTACTTCAATCAATGTTTTGTGCACCATTAAGCAATGTGTTGTATTTTTAATAAATAAATTCTTAGTAGTATGAGATTTTCTTTTTCCTTTGTTTAGAGTTGTTGAAATAAAAAATGATTTTGAATATAAAAAATAAGAATAAAAATGAAATAATAAAAGTACAATTTAATAAAATGTATTATCTTGAAATATTGTTGTTTGTGTGTATCGCAGAGAAAGTTTTTTATAGATTTAACGCATCTTAATCCATTTTTTATTGATAAATATAGTTTAAATAAATTTAATTATTTGAACTAAATTTTATGCTTAACTTTTTATTCATAAACTTAATAATAATAAATTTATAAAAAAGAAATTACTTGATAATGACATAAAAAGATTTCGCATACATTTTTTAACATTAAAACTACAAATTAATAAAACATATTACATTGAAATGTTGTTATTTGTGTGTATGCGTAAAGAATTTTTAATGCATTTAATGCATCTTAATGCATTTTTTATTGATTAATATAATAAAAAATTGATTATTTATGCTAAATTTTATACTAAATTTTTTTATTCATAAATATAATAATAATAAATGTATAAAGAGAGATTTGCTTGATAATGACACAAAAAATTTACATAAAATTATTATAAAGAAAACATTAAAACTGCAATTTAATAAAACATATTATATTGAAATATTGTTATTTGTGTGTATACGCAAAGAAAGTTTTTAATTCATTTTATGCATCCTAATGCATTTTTTGTTGATAAATATAATAAAAAATGATTAGTTATACTAAATTTTATACTTAATTTTTTATTCATAAATATAATAATAATAAATGCATAAAAAGAAATTAGCTTCATAATGACGTAAAAAAATTCACATAAAATTTATTATAAAGAAAACATTATAACTACAATTTAATAAAACATATTATATTGAAATATTGTTATTTGTGTGTATACGTAAAGAAGTTTTTAATACATTTAATGTATTTTAATGAATTTTTTGCTGATAAATATAATAAAAAAATTGATTATTTATGCTCAATTTTATACTTAATTTTTATTCATAAATATTACAATAACAAATGTATTAAAATAAATTTGCTTGATAAAATGACGTAAAATAATTTCACATAAAATTATTACAAAGAAAACATCAAAACTACAATTCAAGAAAACATATTATATTGAAATATTGTTATTTATGTGTATGCGTAATGAAGTTTTTAATAAATTCAATGCATTTTAAGGCATTTTTTATTGATAAATGTAATAAAAATTATTATTTATGCTAAATTTTATACTTAATCTTTTATTCATAAATATAATAATAATAAATATATAAAAAGAAATTTGCTTGATAATGATGTAAAAAAAAAATCAGGTAAATTATTTTAAATAAAACAATAAAACTACAATTTAATAAAACACATTATATTGAAATATTGTTATTTGTATGTATATGTAAATAAAGTTTTTAATACATTTTATGCGTCGTTATGCATTTTTATTGATAAATATAATAAAAAATTGATTATTTATGCTAAATTTTATACTTAATTTTTATTCATAAATATAGTAATAATAAATGTATAAAGTGAAATTTGATTGATAAAATGACGTAAAAAAATTCACATTAAATTATTATAAAAAACATTAAAACTACAATTTAATAAAACATACTATATTGAAATATTGTTATGCGTAAAAAAGTTTTTAATACATTTTATGAATCTTAATGCATTTTTTATTGATAAATATAATAAAAAATGATTATTTATGCTAAATTTTATACTTAACTTTTTATTCATAAATATAACGATAATAAATGTAGAAAAAGAAATTTGCTTGATAATGACGTAAAATTATTTCACATAAAATTATTATAAAGAAAAAATTAAAACTACAAATTAATAGAACACATTATATCGAAAGGCTATTATTTGTGTGTATGCGTAAATAAAGTTTTTAATACATTTAATGTATCTTAATGCTTTTTTTATTGATAAATATAATAAAAAAATGATTATTTATGCTAAATTTTCTACTTAATTTTTTTTCATAAATATAATAATAATAAGTGTAAAAAAAAGAATTTACTTGATAATGACATAAAATTATTTCACATAAAATTATTATAAAGAAAACATTAACACTGCAAATTAATAAAACATATTATATTGAAATGTTGTTATTTGTGTGTCTGCGTAAAGAAAGTTTTTGATACATTTAATGTACCTTAATGCATTTTTATTGATAAATATAATAAAAAATGATTATCTATGCTAAGTTTTATACTTAATTTTTTATTCATAAATATAATGATAATAAATGTATAAAAAGAAATTTGCTTGATAAAAAAATGACGCAAAATATTTTCACATTAAATTATTATAGAGAAAACATTAAAACTAAAATTTAATAAAACATATTATATTGAAATATTGTTATTTGTGTGTATAAGTAAAGAAAATATTTAATATATTTTATGCATTCTAATGCATTTTTATTGATAAATATAACAAAAAATATTTATTTATACTTTTTCATTCATATATACATTACTAATAAATAGATAAACAATAAATTGGTCTAAAAGTAACATAAAATCATTTCACATAAATTTATTGTAAAGAAGACATTAAAACTATAGTTTAATAAAACACATTACATTGAAATATTTTTATTTGTGTGTATGCGTAGAGAAATTTTTTTTATACATTTAACGTATCTTAATTCATTCTTTTTATTTATAAATATATTTAAAATAAATTAGATTATTTAAAATAAATGATACACACTTTTTTTCATTCATAAATATAATAATAATAAATGTATAAAAAATAAGTTTGCCTAATAATGACATAAAACTGATTTCACATAAAATTATTGCAAAGAAGACATTAAAACTATAGTTTATTAAAACTTATATTGAAATATTGTGGTTTGTGTATATGCGTAAAGAATTTTTTTATACATTTAAAGCATCTAAATGCATTTCTTTTTATTTATAAAAATAATTCAAATGAATTTCATTATTAAAACTAAATTTTATGTTTATTTTTTAAATTTATAAATGTATTAATAATAAATATGTAAAAAATTAATTTGCCTAATAATGATATAAAATGATTTCACATAAAATTATTGTAAAGAAGACGATCAAGCTTTGGAAACTATTGCTGTTTTCGACAAAGAAAGATTTTCGTTTAATGTTTGTTAATACATTTCTAATTAATACTTATATAATAATATTAAATATACTGTAAAAAAAAGTCCATTTAATTTATGGTAAAAACTGCTGGCAGCAATGTTGCCAACAGTTGAAATAATAATAATAAATATAAAAGACGTAAAAATTGCAGTAAAATTAGATGTAATAAAGAAATTTAGATCTAATTTTACTGCAATTTTTACGGCAAAAACTGTTGCCAACATTGTTATCAGCAGTTTTTGCCGCAAATTTAAGGATTTTTTTTTTTTTACAGTGTACATGAAAAATAAATTTGCCTAATAGTGACATAAAATTATTGTATAGGATACGGTTAGGCTTTGGAAATCATTGCTGCTTTGCATAATGAAAGAATTTCACTTAACGTTTGTTAACATGTTTCTAATTAACCCTTTTGGGTCCGAATTTTTTTGCATTTTGAGAACAAAATTATTTTTACTTTAATAATATTAATCATAACTACCTAAACAGATTTATTTAAATTTAAATATTATTTCATTGTCTAAAATTTAGCGAATTTACTTATTTTGCGTATTATTTAATTCATATTTATATGATAATAGACTCGGGAACATTATTTGGAGACGTTTGGAAAACATCATGTAACAATAAAGTTTAACAGATATTGCAACTTTCTAATACTTTTTATGTTTTGTCATACATGATTCGTTCAGAAAAGTAAAATATATTTTTAATTTAATGACTGATATGTATGCATAGAATAAAGGAATTGCCAACGGTGCAAAGAGAAATTGGTAAGCGTTTATTTTGATCATCATTATCAAATATAAAAACATAAATGAAGTCATAATAAGAAAGGCATAGACGTATACTATAATTTTTATAAGTAGAACGTATTAAACTAATTGTTAAGACAAAATAATACTCTATAAAAAGACATGTTCTATTAATAGTACAACAGACCCGAAAGGGTTAGTAAAATAATAAAATAAAAACTGAAATTTATTTACTCTTCTGTCAGATTTCGAAAGTCCTCGTTATTAAGCAGATTAATAATTTGCGAATGTTCATCGTCGCAACAAAGGGGCTGGATGTTGACTTCTTTGTTTAATCCAGGCATATCCTGAAATAGAATTTTTTTTTAAGTTTCAGGATTGTAGTACATTATTCACTGATAAGTGTAATTAAACTTTTATTATTATTTTTTTTCACATCGAAAAGCATTTTGGTTTCAAGAAAATTTTAATATGCACCATAAACAAGATGCAAAACAATCATTATTTGTGTTTATCATATGTAATTTATGTTTACATAATATTTTATCTATTTTAAAGTATATAATTAATGGATTACTATTTATCGATAAAAATCTATTTTAAAATATATTTAGTTAAATTCCCTTTTTTTGTTTACTAAAATAAAATGTCTTTGATAAATTTAATTTGAATTATTTAATATATAAAAAAATACTTTCTAAAACTTTTGATATATTTTGAAAATCACATGCATAGTTAAAGTTTTTTCAAAAAGTTTTGAAAACATTATTGTCTTATTTATTAAGAAATTTAATTTATTTCTTATAGAAAAACAAACTTTACATTTCTAAAGAAAATAATTAAAAATCCCACATGAAAAATGATTTTAAAAAAGCAACTTTAAGTTATCATTTATTTTTTTTTGTATATTTAAAGTTTTATTTACAGATAAAATATTATCATATGAATATTTTTCGAGGTTAAAGAAAATTTTGTTCTTTCTGAAATTAAACTTTAAAAAATGTACAAAGTAAGTTATTTATAAAATAAATTAATCAGATTTAAACCTTTACTATTGTTAAATGTTATTAGAATTATTTAAGTTTTAAAACAATTATTATTAATAATAAAAAGAGGTAAGATATTATACTGTTACCTGAGCAAAAATTCCCAGCCGGCTACGGCCCAGTTAGCTTAACAGGTAAAGCATAAGCAGGTAAAATAGGCCTTGTAAGCCAAGTATCTGGGTTCGATTCCCGGCCTGAGCAATTTTTCGCTTAGTTGGATATATTCAATTCGTATAAGATAATATATTTTGTTTGTTTGAGAAAACACTCTCTGTGTAATGCGTAAAAAAATTTAACACTAATTATAACTTAATTAGTCAAATTAATATGTAATTCATTTACCTTTCCTTCTTTCGTTTTCAAGATCATCTTCTCAAAAAAAAGGAAATCCCAACTATCAACTTCACAGGTGAACGAAAGAATATGAATCCAAAAAAGCTGCCTACTCGCTTCAGAAATATCTTGAAACTGGCTGAGAAATCAGGTTGCTGAGAGCAGTTTTCAGTAACTTGCTTTTAAAACCGTGCATATAACTGGTTATGTTAGGTTTAAAAGGATTTATTTTTTCTTTTAATATCAAGGGATTTGATTGGAGGGTTGTAGTGGACGTTTAATACACAGAGAGATGACTGACCGAACAGAACATGATGATTTTGAGTTGAAATAACGATATGTTAAACTTGTTTATTTTTAGCTTTTTCAACATTTTAATAGTAATTCACATGATGGAAGTCATTAAAATTTATATCATATAAGTAAGCTGATTTCCCATTGAACACAAAAAAGGATCATTAAATACGAAAAGTAGGGCCAACTTTTAAAAAATTTGCGTTTACTCAAAAAAGTTTGAGTAAAATAACATATGCTATATTTTTTTTCAATGCGTGGGTCCAGAGAAAAGTGCGGCGGAAACGAGAAGAGAAAAATTAACCATTATAATTCGAAATAAAAATTTTTATTTAAATCTAAAATTATTATAAATTCATTATAAATTAATAAACAATATATTCTTACAAGTTCTTATTTATATTTATTAAGAAATTAATACTAAGAAACCGTGCATATAACTGGTTATGTTAGGTTTAAAAGGACTTTATTTTTTCTTTAAGTATGAAGGAATTTGTTAGGAAGGTTGTGATGGACGTTTAATACACTGCGAGATGACTGACCGAAGAGAACATGATGATTTTGAGTTCAAATAACGAAATGTTAAATTATCTATTTTTAGCTTTTTCAACATTTTAATAGTAATTCACATGATGGAAGCCATTAAAATTTATATCATACTAGCGGTCTTCGCGCGCTACACTGGTCGGTTTAGACGGACAGACGGGCATTAAATAGTTTAATTGTTTGTATTAAATAGTTTAATACTATTAAAATGCATACCAAACAATGTCTCAATATACAGGGTGTCCCCTTTCAACGGTGGCCAATGGCTAATTTCTAAACCGTTAGACATACACATATAGTTCCAATTGCAAAAATGCTTTAAAAAAGGCAAAGAATTGTTTTTTAAGTGAGTTTGGGCAAAAAAATGTTTTACTAAAAAATTACGAAAATTAAATTTTTATACGGTCCCCCGGTCCTATAAGTGATATTTAGTAAATTTTCTCAACACTCTAGCAAGTAATACAGAAAAGGTCCCGTTCATGTAACATTAAAATCGACCGAGTTATGAAACTTTAAATTTCATGACTTAAACCCCTTTTCTATAGCTGAAAACGGATGAGTTTGACTGAGCTCTTAGGGAACGTACACTAAGTGCTTAAAGTATTATAAAGGGAGTCGATTTCCAACGCTGTTCAATGGCTACTTCCTAAACTATTTATCACAGACATATAGTTCCAATTACAAAATATTTAAAATGAGCGATTTAATTGAAGGCGCTGTAACCGCATAAGTTTTACGGTAGTGTTAATTATAATTAATTAACTTCTAGATTGGTTATTAAAATAACTGAAGACATGAATTTCAAAATTCTCTTTATTGAAAAAAAATCAAAATTTGGGAAATAGCGAAAAAACTTTAAATGCATCTGTTGGTTTTCATTATAAATTTTGAGATTGCATTTTTACAATAGTGCAGGTTTGTATAGACTGATAGAGAAATCAAAAAGCGATAAGGCGAATTTTGAAATTCATATCCTCAATTGTATTTTTACGTATGTTTTATTTTGTAAGCAAATGAAGAATTCTTTCGTGAATCCTTTTCGTGATTTTATTTTAAAAAGGTATGTTATTTTGGTAAGCTTTTATTTTATTCATACTTTTCGCATGTAGATTTTCCTAGTTCAAAACTTACATTCAAATTTTAACTCACTTCCAAATATCTGATTGAGGTTCAATTCGCATACTTATTTAAACCCGATGACAATGTAATATTAATACGATTTTAGGTGTGTTCCACTTATTTATTTTATAGGACTACATAAAATTTTATTAGGTTGAATAATCTAATAGAGCTTTAAATAAGTATCATTTTGTAACGATTTATGACTGTTGCTTTTCATAGTTTAATTTAACAAAATTTCTGTTATTTTTTTACTTATATTTTTAGCATAAATTGCATATTTTACTTTAACATGTAAACGTCAACATAAATTCAGAAACAACATTGTAAAAATTTTTTTACTCTCAATGTTTAAAGTTAAATTTTCTATCTGATGTTTATTTTTATTTCCAGTAAATTTGTGACTGACCCCTATTTTGCAGCAAAAAACATGTTTCAACTTTGAACAGCTATAACTCGGTCAATTTTGATCGCAGAGAAATGGGACTTTTTTTGTCTTACTTGTTAGAGTAGTGGTAAAAATTTTCTAAATATCACTTATAGGACCGGGGGACCGTATAAAAATTTAATTTTCACAATTTTTTAGTAAAACATTTTTTTGACCTAAATCGTTTAAAAAATAATTCTTTACCTTTTTAAAAGCATTTTTGCAATTGAAACTATATGTCTATGACCAAAGGTTTAGAAATTAGCCATTGGCCACCGTTGAGAGGGGACACCCTGTATAAGTATGCAATGGAATAATTTTGTGTGGCCCTGTAAATCAATATGAAATATTATTTGCACCACAGATTGGACAGAATGTATATTATAGTATCTATTTCATAGATGCATATCAACTTTATTATGTTCGAAAGAGTGTAAGACCATTAAAATGCATTTGAAACTTTTTCCCCTATTGACCGTAATGTATCGGAATCCTTTTGATTGTTTCTGTAATTGAACTATGCATCCTATTTTCATAAAATTTGAAATGACTCGACAAAATTATCTAATAATTATATATTTTAAGATTCAAACGATTCGGTTGTGTAGTTTTTGAGTTGTTATATGCGATAGACGGACGGACAGACAGACGAATGGGCAACTCGGGATCCCGGGATTTTTCACTTTCAATTCAAAACAAACGTGACGTTTCTCCGTTTCTGGTATCGGAGGAGATAGCGTCACATACATATATATATACGGTCGCATTTTAATAGTGTAGATAAGTAAGCTGATTTCACATTGAACACAAAAAAGGATCGTTAAATACGATAAGTAGCACCAATTTTTTAAAAATATTGCTTTTGCTGAAAAAAGTTTGAGTAAAATAACATATGCAATTTTTCCTCAATGTGTGGGTGCGGAGAAAAGACAGTGGTAACGAGAAGGGATAAATTAACCATGATAAAACGAAATCAAATTTTGTTTTTCCTATGTAAAATTGAAAATAATTATAAACTAATTACAATTTAATGAACAATTTGTGAAATTATATTCTTACAAGTTCTTTCTTGTATTTATTATGAATAACATAAAAATTTATAACTATAGAAAATGTATAAAATAAATAAAATATAAAAAATTTTAATTCAACAAATTACAACGATTATTTGTAAACGATGTTTTCAAAGACTAAGATTTTAGACATAAATAAACTCCTTACTTAAAAAAGTAATGATAAACATCATTTTTATGATGATAAAAATGTGGCTTACTTAATACTAGTCATATATGACTGACGCCATGAATTAAATACTTATATTCCTACACCAAGCATAAAAAACAGTAGTTTATAAATATACAACTTTAACTGCTTAAATGTACGTTTGTTGGATTTCATCAGACTGACTTCTGAACGCCTCATATTACGTACGACATGGATTAAACATTAATATTTCTGGACCCATCATAAACAAATTGTAAATGAAATTTCAGTTTTACAATTTTCGGAACTGCAAATTTTTACACTTCTAAACATCGCGCATTTTAAATTTTTACACCATTGCGTAGGGAAAAAATACACTTTTCAATGTAATTTGTTTGAAATCTTTATCAGAATTTGTTTTCAAATTATTAATTTTTTAAAAGTTTTTATTGATTTTTGTCATCATAGCAACAATAAGAGAACAAAAAATAAGTTGCGGAAATCAACCAATAAAAAGATTCAGATATACTACAGATTTCTTGTTCTCTACCGAGGACAACAACTATTTTCCAAATAGTTAATAAATAGTCTCAAAGTTATTTTGAAATGAAAGTAATCATTTCAGTAAAAGAAAAAAAGATTGACATTTACACAGATAATTTGATTATGCCAATGTTCAAATTCTGCTCGCAGTTTTTTAATGTAACACGAGATTATATTAATGATATTTCCCAATAATGTAACTGACAAAAAATCCCTTTCTTTCTTTTTTTTTCTTTTAAGAAACAGAAAATTATCATCAATAACATATACACCCAAAAAAATATATCTTTTTAGAACAATATTGAGCATATAATATTAGCACATATGAGGATGGATCAATAATTATTGTCCCTAGCGTACATATAAAATATTTGTAAGGCAATGGGTTGCTGTGGAATTTGAAAACTAATGTCTTAAATTTCTATATGCTCAATTTCAGAACCGTAGCTGCTATATTAATAAACTTTTGGTGGAAGGGGTGAAGTTTTAAAGACTTATTTTTGAGAGAGGTTTTAAAGAGAGGTGGGGGGTGAGGGTGAAATGATGAAATAATGAAATGGAGCTTGTTAGGGTGCATTTGTGACAGAACTTGAAATGTGGGTATAACACCATAATCTCGAGTCCAAACGACAGTTATGTCTCTTCCGATCTCATAAATCTAGCCCCATAAGCTAAAAATCAGCCATTCGCACTTAGTCCCCCCCTTTCACTTCTCCCTCCAAAACAGTGTGAATATATCAGCTACGATTCTAAAATTGAGCATACAGGCATGTAAGACATTAAGTTTTGATATTCCATAACAACCATCAGAGTACAAACATTCTATAGATACTATGGACAATAATTATTGAACCTCTCGCATATTTGTCTATTTAATCAACATTAGATAGAATTCAATTCACAAGAACAAAAACTGAATTCCATTTTTAAAAAAAAGAAAAAAAAGAGTAAAGTACTTATTGTAATATACTTCTGTTTTCCGGTATATTTCTATATACAATGGCTGTATACAGCTACCGTTCTGAAATTGAACATATAGTCATCTAGGGCATTACGCTTCAATATTCAGTAACAACCATCGCAATACAAATGTTTTGTATACACTATAGAAAATAATTTTTGAACCTTCCTCGAGTGTTGTTTTTGAGTATTTAATCAATAATAGGCAGAATTAAATTCACAAGAACAAAATCTGAATTCCAAATTAAAAAAATAAAAATAGAATAAAAGAGTAAAGTACTTATTGCAATATAGTTACGGCTTTTTGGGTATATTTCTATATACAACATACATTGTTACGTTCTAATAACAAATTTAAATGCATTAAAAAAAACTAGATATTTTTTCATTAAAAAAAGAAATCTTTAAAGAATGCATGATAGGTAATAATTAATATTCTGAACAATAACTTTCTAATAAAAATACGATAAACTGTAAAATAACAATGTTTATTTACCAATTATTATTCAAATTTTGTATAAATATGCATAAGTGATTATCATACTTTATTTTGATCTAAAGTTATTTTTTGTTACATTTGTTTTATGAAAATGTATGTATATTTATGACAAACTTTACTGTATTTTGCTTGAAATAAAATGCACTTTTTACATAAAATACAATGGTTAATTTTTATGTCATCATCTTGATTACCAACTAAAACATATTTTAACCACATGGAAAAAAAGAAAGGATACAACTTTATGAATTATTAAGCTTATATGAAGGAGAATATTCCATAGTTTTAGTCTCGTAATGAATATTATACTTCGTTTTCCTTTTTTCTGAATATTATATTACTATGAATATGAATTTGTCTTAAACTATCCATAATCTTCTGGGAGTGCCTTCGAAATCTCAGGAAATATCTATGGCTGGGAGTACATAATATTACTTTATAAAAGAAGGATTGAAAAAAAAAAATATATATAACCTTTCAGAAACTATTTTAAAGGCGTTTCCCTTTACATTTTATTTAATAGTGGTTTTCCCCCTTAGTTAAAATTACAATATTCTTTAAATTTGTAACTTTATTTATTAAGCTTGATTTTTAACCCCTTTAATTCTATTCAGTTGCTAACGGCCATTTTTCCTTTAAAATATGGTTTCAGTTATCTCTAATTCTTTCGTTAAAACCACAACGTATATCCGTTCGTTCATGTAACTGTATGTATTTTCCCCATAGCAACAACCTTTTAAAGAGTTATTTCTAGGCTGTATTTATTCATAGTTAAACGCTACTCGCTTAAGAATCAGATGTATTAAGTTTGTCTTTTATTTTAGGTAGCTTTCATTACAAAAAGTAAAAAGCTACCTATTGCAGCCGTCCGGAGGAAAGCACTTCCGGAAAATTTTGGTATATTTTCACCGATCATGACCCCCAGACCCCAAAACCACCCTCCGTTCAAATGTTGACATATATATATGTGACATTATAAAGTTAGGAGCCAGAAACATCATTGCCAGGGTCCCCGTTCTTTGCACAGAAGTCATGGCCAGCGAGGGAAAAAATAAAAAATAAATAAATGTAGAATATCCAATAAATCACTCATTGGTGGCTGTAAGTTTATTTATTCAACTGTAGTCATTATAGAGGGAAAAACTCCTTTTTGCAAACGATCTTTTACCGAAATGTCCAAAAAATATTCCATCATTTACTTCAATCAGTCGTACTCATCGACGAAAGAACTCCAGAATCTCTCCCCCTCTCATGTCGAGACTTCCACCTTTTAAAACTAAAAAAAAATTCTAGAACTTTCTGTAATCTCAAACCATCATCCTTTTATGTAAACAGAATTCTTGTCCAGATACGAGACTAGACACAGACGATAAATTTATTTAAAAAAAAAAAAATTATTTAACCAATTTATAATCGACTCATAATTTCTTGGGCAGACGATTTTCATAAATGATTAATTTTAAGAGAAAAAGAAAATAAATGAATTTATTAATGCACACATCAAAGGTTGACGACGGAAAAATAAATAAATAGATAAAATAAAATAATGATATTTTTTGAAAGGTATGCTTTTGGAATAAATTTAATAAGATTTTCTTAAAAAGGGTTGATAAAAACATAGAAGAAATCAGTTTTATTTGGAATATTAAGAAATAAAGTTTTAATTAAGAATATTTTTAATTTAGAGCCATCTTTTTAAATTTACGCATACTGGAATAATGTTTTTTAAAGGCAAATTAAGAATTTATATCGTCTGCATACAGATTAACAGATTAGATCTAGAAACAAGATTTTAATTTAATAATTTGAAGTAAGTACGGAACATTATTATAAGAAAATTAAGATAGTATAAAGCTTAGTTTTGGCGAAAAAATTTTAAATTTGTAATATTATCCCCCCTCCCCGAAAATTTGTATGAAATTGATAGTTAAATAAAACTACAAGTTCAGACAACAGAAATATAATATTTTAGAAAAGTCAAATTTTGGAATAAAACTGTCAAACCCAGGAAGCCAAGAGATGGAAGAAAAGAAAATTAACGCAATATAAAAAATATTAGCGATTAAAATAAAATAGTTAAGAGGAAATTAATCTGAATTAAATTTAGGTAGGAGCATTTCCCTGAAAGAGATACAATACTGTTACAATATCACTTACTATTTGTAAGTGCATACGAGATAATACATACAATAACAGTAAATAAGTTATAAATATAAATAAGCAAGAGATAAAAAATATAATAAAAACAATAACAATTCGTTCTCATGGAAATTTAAATAATTACAATAACTTAAAGCATAGGTTATTTTAAATAAAGTTCTTCAAATGAAAAAAGTCTTTCCATTGTGTATAAAAGTCTTTTCCAATGTTCACTGAATACAGTCTCTTTAATTAAAGATCTCCAAATCTAGTTTAATCTTTGTTTTTTATGTTATGTTGGATCCAACATCTTTTAACAATCAATCAAATTTTTCTTTCAATAATATATCAATTTTTTTAATAATAAATAGCATCACTCTCAATATCAATAATAAATAATATAGAAAAATTTAAATAATAACAATAACAACAACAATAATAAGTAGTATAATAAGACTCCATATCCTAATATTTTTCAATAAGAGTATAATTAATACTAAACTTCATTATAGAAATCATAATAATAATAATAATAGTAATACAAGAGTATAATCAAAAGAAAATATCACTATTTGTTTATTATTGATAGGGAAAATATTGGTTGAGGATAAAAATAATTACATAGCACCTAAATAATTTTCTTAGCTTCTAATAGCATAAGAAAGTATTTTTTGCTAGCCGAAAGTATAAAAAAAAATCATAATAATTCCAAAATCCAAATAAAATTAAATCTAACTATTTAGAAAATGGACTCTCAACCAGTATTTCCTTACAATAACTCCTCTCTGATACTCTTTTACAAAATTGTCAAATTTGGTTATAAGTTTTCAAATGCCAAATGTAGAATAATGTTTTATCTACACATGGTTTATAAACTTTAATAATAAAATACAATAGGAATAAAAAGTGTCATTCTTAATTGAGAAATGAAAATAAAAATACTTTGCTTTTTTGAAAAACTTTTAATCTCTGTAGTTTTCACAATCACTGATAATCACATATTATGTTATAGGTTTAAGTAGAATCATCAGATTTTATAACTGTTATTACATAAATATCTGCTGAATAAATAGAATAATACAATGTCAATAAATGAGTAAATCTAGTTAGACTTAAACACACTTAAAATTAATTTATCAACATCAATTTGAAAGCCTTTACAATCAAAGTGTACACCTTATGCCTGCATAAGGAGCCCAATTTAATCCCAAAAACTCCCAAAAACAAGTAATATTCTTGTTGCGCACCAAGAACATACCTGCTAATGTTGAAAATTATGGCGATAAAATATTTAAAGAATAAGAATTAAAATTTAATCTATTGTCTTAACTTTAGTTTGATCTAGTGATTGTGATTGTATTTGAGGTTTTGTTTGTTTTTTGGGTTGCTCATGAAACAGTTTAAAATCTTCTGGTGAAAAATAGGGTCTTAATTTAGAAACATGCACAATAACGGAATTCTGTCCTGTCTCATAATTAAATTTATCTATTTCATAAGTTACATCAGAAAGTTTATTTATAATTTTGTATGGTCCAGAGAAAGTAGGTTCTAATTTTCGAGTGTTAGGGTATTTAAATTCTTCATAAATTACAGAGTCTTGTATTTTTAATGGGCATTCGACAAAATTTCGATCATAGAGCCTTTTACTTTTAAGGTGAAATTCCTGAGTTCGCGCTTTCGCAATTTTGAGGGCTTTGTCTACTGGTGGATAATAGTTTTGTTTTAAAGGAGATTCATAAGGCAATTGACCATAAAATAAATAGGCAGGTGGGAACTTGGTGATAGAATGGGGCGTATTGTTGTATTCTTCGATGACTTGGTTTAATAATCTAGTCCAAGGTATTTTAGAAGAAGTGGAATTAACTTTACATTTAAGCCTGGTAACTATAGTCTGATTAACTCGCTCTACTTTTCCATTGGTCTGAGGATGATGTGCGGATGTAAAACGCTGTTGAACATGATGATTTCTAAGGAATTTCTTAAATCTTGGAGATCTGAAAGATTTATGCCTGTCACTAAGTATTTTTTGAGGTGCTTTGATATTGAAAATTTGTTTTAAACAGTTAGTGTATGTTTCAGTGGTAACATTTTTGGAGGGAAAAGCCCAAACAAACCTAGTTGCATGATCTATTATTATGTGTAAGAATTTTTTTGTTGAGTTGTAATAGTTAAATCCACCAACAGTATCAATAGAAAGACATTCAAAAGGTTGATCTGTTGCTGGCATAGCTTGTAATAAGCCGAATCTTTTCTGTTTTGGTTTTTTATTTTTCTGACAGGTATCGCAATGTTTAACAACTTCTGTAATGTCGATTGTCATATTAGGCCAATAATAGTTGGGAGATATTAAATTAAGCATTTTTTGAATCCCTAAATGTCCAAAATTATCATGAGCAATATGGAGTAATTTTTTCCTTAATGACATTGGTACACTGTAAAAAAAAATCTGGAAACATACAAAACTAGTTTTTGTAAAGCTGCAGAAATCTGCAACTTCACTAAAATTTTATCTGTAACCGGGGTATTTTATTTAGCAGCGCATAGCACAAATACATGAAATATCTTAGGCAATGTTCAAAAGCCACTTTTTTAGTGCGCGCGCTCTCAGAAGATTCTGCTTGGAGTAGGTTCTATCGAAGAAGAGAATTTTAAAGTTATTCAATTATTGCATTATTTTTATGGTTCAGAATTGGTAAATACAAATACTATATCCCTTTATCCTTTCAAAACATGATTCTCGTAACGGAAATACATACCTGTGACCTCTCAAATAAAATTTAAAATATTCCAGGAAGTATCACGTGACCTATTTCATGTAATTAAGCCCGATCAGTATTTAAAATATGACAACCAACCCTGCTCAAAAGCTGACGCGCGCTACGCAAATAAAACTGATGGGCGATTTGATCACGTGATTGTGCGTTTGTGCTTATCTGTTATTGGTTGCACGAGGTTGAGATATCCACACGGGGGACTAGCTAAGGGGGGGGCAGGGGGAGCCTCCCCTCCCAAAACATTCACAAATGTTGTTACACTTTGCAAATTTAAAACTTTTATGTCAAACTTAATTAAAATTTTAATAAAAACTGCGATACATTTTCTAATTTTTATTAGAATTTGCAAAAGTTACAACTCTAATTGGGAATATTATTAATTTTTTTACAAATAAGAACTGTATTACATTTTCAAAGTGCGTTAACTTGGCAAAATTATAAAACGAGTTGGCGAATATAAAAATTTGACTTGACAATATTAAGGTTTTCTCCCCCACCAATAAAAAGTCTTAGCGATGGCCCTGTATCCACGTATTACAAGATTGATTTGTAATCTACAATACTGGATTGATTTCAATGGAATTTGCATTGTTAGTTAGATAATTTTTCAGAAAAAGTTTTAGTATGTGTATATTTCTTATTTAATGATTATATATTTTAATACCGTGCGGATAACAGGCCAAAATATGTCATAAAATATGAGAAACAAACGACATCCGAAATTATGTTAGTATAAGCAAAACACTTATTTATACTTTCAATAGAAAAATTATAAACATTCTAATCATACTTTATTCATTACAAAACTAGAAGGCAAACTCCAAATATTTCACCTCTTTAAAATATATGTATGCAGATATTCTTAATTTAAAAAAATGTATATCTTTTACATTTTGCTTTTTTAATAATTTCCATTTTGATTTTAACACCGTAAAATATTCACGCATGCATTATATTTGCATCCTAATATCAATAAAAATTTACTTCTAAAATTTAAAAAAAAAAAAAAAAAAAAAAAAAGAAGAAGAAGAAGAACATTAATAATTATTTTATGCGTATACGGATATTTTCGCAGAAAACTTTTTTTTTCATTTGCTTAATATATATATAAATCACTTTGGAACGATATTAATATCGTTCTAATTATCCTTTTAACATTCTAAATTTAGAATATTAAAACTTTCTCCGCAAAAATCTCATTTTCTCGTATTTAAATAAGTATTTTATTATTATAATAGAAATACATGTGCTTCTGTATTATTAATATAAAATTTACCTTTAATAAAAATGTCTTATTTATTAATAAAAAGCAACCAAAAAAAAAAAAAAAAAAAAAAAGACACAAACCAACTTTTGGCCCGCGCAGGTTTCGAACCCGTATCGTCTGGGTACAAGCCCAGCACTCTGACCATTTGACCAACGAGCTCCCATCCGTTTGTAACAGATTATCTTTATAATTGGCACCACAAGTAATTACATCCGTGATCTGTTCTCCATCTGTTATTGAGCGAACAGTTACAGTAACCGGTGGCGCAGTAGCGAGTACTGAACGCACATCCCGTTCACTATAGGTACCCACTCCATGTCCGTGGCTCCTGGCGCACGCGTGCAGCGCGCGTAACAGCTGAACACGGCCTTAGTTTCACCTCTCAGCCAATCAGAAAGTGCTTCAGTAGTGACGTGATCATTGTTTACGTGACCACCGGAGCGTAAAGGACTTCCATCTTGAATCCCTTATTGAGAAGGATTTCTAGTTAGGAAGTAAGTAAATAGTTATTCTTAATGTGTTAAATTTTGTTTCAACCTCTTCAGTCCTGATTTCGACCCCAGTAGACACTAATGAACACTCTTTAAATTAATTATAATGCTTCTAGAATTGTTAAGATTACTTTTAGACTTCTTTTAATGAATGTGTACATATTATGAGCATCGATATATTGATTGATACATCTTTGGAGATTTTGTATAAAAAATTTAAAATGGTTTTTGTGGTCCTTTGTAATATTAGTCTCAGCGCTGAGGAGAATATTTCCGTTCTACTTGATTCATAATAACTAAAAATAAAAAACTCTCATAAGATTGTTTGATTTTTTGTTATAATGTAGCATGATCTAGCAAGTAAATCTTTCTATTATTTTCTGTTAATTACATATATATCATTGTCAGATAACTATTCTATTCGTAAGCGTTTATTACAAGTGCGAAATTTCTAATGTTTAATGTAATAAATCAAACTTCCCTTCTCTTTTTCTGAAATTTCCCTTACCCTTTCTGCCTCCTTCTCCAAAATACATGAGATTAAAGTGATTAAAATTTTTCTACTCTTTTTTTTTACTTTATAGTGGATAGTCAATCCTAAACTTCATTAGCAATTGATCACATCAGTTTCACTTCATTAAAAATTTCATCTGAATTTCAACCTCAAAATTTTGAATATTCTCCATCACATACGGTAACAGAACTTAAAGTTTAAAAATTCTGTAAAACTTTTTAATTTAAAATAAATAAAATCTGCTCTATGTGTATTTTATTTTCACAATAAATTGCCAAATAAGATTTTTCTCAGCACTCAAAATCTCCATTTCCCCATTCCTCCCTCACCCCTTCATACTGCGCTCTATGCTATATATTCTAAGCGCTCCTCATAAAAAACGCATAGAATTTTAAAGTCTATAAAATTCTTTAGAGCTTATTGGTGGAGGGGTGGCAAGTCGAAATCTGAATGAATTAGGGGAAAGTTGAAAAGTGTTTATATCCCTGTAGGTTTAGAATGAATATGCTAAGTTTTTCCCTTCCTTATTAGGTTAGCGTTAGAAAATGAGTATAGATTTATAATCCCCCCCCAAAAAAAAGACGCATTTATTAATTATCATAAAAATATTTAAAAAACTATTTTTATCAAAAGCATTCTCAATTCAAATGTTAGAGATTAAAATTCTGAATAAAATGAGTACCGATTGTCAATATTTTTATTGAATTTTTACATTTCTATTTCAAAGTTTTAGCTAAATTACTAAGCAAGAGCTATAAACCCCAATAGACGAGGTTATCAGTTCAAAGTGCTACTGATACTTAGGTAGAAGTATTTTTTAAAGATATTGAGCTATTATTTAGGGTGAATGTATTAAGAATTTTTGTGTTAACCTCATGATTACGGGTTATAGCCTAATAGTGGGTTATGTAAAAAAAGTCGAATGTCGAAACTAATTATGAAAAAGCTGAATATTTTTAATCTATTCGAGATAAATTTGCAATGTAGCAAGTTTCCTCCTACTGCCAGAAGAGCTTTTGCTTCCACGAACTTATCAATATCTTAAAATTTGCATTTTTCATTATTTTTAAAATATTTCAAAAATGATTCGTAAATGAGGGTAAACATTTTATTCGATATTTGAAATATGTGTATATAGAATGAATAACAGTGCATATCCATTAAAATTAAGTAAATAAAAAAAAGTGCGAGTTTTTTTTTTTTTTTTTTTTTTTTTTTTTTTTTTTTGGGGGGGGGGGGGAGAGCAAACGAATGAGCGTGCAGAAGCCTTTTCGCTAGAGGAAATTCAGAGTCAATTAGTAGCACGGTTCTAACCTTCGATATTTTCCTTAAATGACAAAGATGATTTAAAAAAAGATTTTCGATTATTATACGACCACATTTTAAGTTAACATTTAACTGACGTTACTTACCTCCCACACCGATGACCCCCCCCCTCCCCCAATTTTCACAGTCTAACTACAAACACTACCAAAGTTTTCTTTCATTTGTATCTTTTATACTATCATCAGAGACTTTTGAATAGGTCAATTTTTATTATAAGAGCTTAAGATGTTTAGTACAAAAATTCCATCCTGTAAGTTCATCGCGCCTTTTTGTCATATCTTTCGATGAAGACCGCTTCACAGTAGTTATATGACAATTTCTGTCAGGTTAAATTGATAAAATTGTAAAATCTTCGGAATATTGAAATAAAATATTGTAGTATTAACGTAAAAAAATTAAAACGATGGTTTAAGATTGGTGATATCAGTTGGACATGTAAAACAGCTATCATTCATCCACCTCTTTATCGATAATTACTAAATTATAATCCTCAAAATATACAAAATAAAGCCCTAGCATAATTACAACAACATCGTAAAGGCTTTAACAACTTAAAACATGTAAAACAAATAGAGGCTGGCAGATTGATAATTTGGTCTTTCCTTGTATCAATATTTTGTTAGCAATTAAGGCAAAATTTTGAAATAGAATTCGACAAAAATATGAATATGGGTACTCGTTTTATTTTTAATATCAAATTCTAAGACATCTGTCTTGACAATGATTCTTTTTAATAGAGTCAGTTCTTTTGGGATATTCCAAAGATAATTTTTTTAAGTGGTTTTTCGGTTATAAATGTGTTTCTGTTTTCTATAACGTTGACCTCGAAGGAGGAGGGGTAATCAGTACGTTCATTCTAGACTTAAACTGAAGGGATTAAAACAACTTAGTTTTCTCCTAATTAACTTTGAGTTTGACCTCTGAATACTAAGTTAAAATTTTTAAACAGAACTGTGACATTTAATGTCCAACAAAAATTCTAACTGTAGGTATTCATTTTATTCAGAACTTTAACCCTTCATTGCTGTGACAAAACTACTGTGAGTAGTCTGTCAGGCAGAATAATCTAAAGATCAATAAAATATTTAAGTAACTCTCAGAATACTATTTTTTTACATAAAACTTTATATATAGGACTATATTATAAAATTCAGCTATTTAAAACTATCTAGCGATAGTAATAGGATTCCAAACGAAACAAAATTTGACCAGTATGTATAGTTACACTGAAAATTATGAATTAAACTCAGAAACTTGAAAAACTCAGCGGTCTGTGAAACCGCTAATAGCAGTTAAGGAAAAAGCTCTACAACATTTGTTTTAATGTTTTTGATAGTTAGTTGTTTTTGAGGTATTATTATATTTTTATGAGTTTTTAAAGAGAGTTTTATTTTAATTATTTTTATTGTAAATCTATATGTATTTTCTAACTCTCGCTTAGTAGCAGAAAAAAAAATTAATATATTCATTGTAGACATAAACTGAAATGATTAAACCAATTTCCTGTTTCCCCCTTACACGTTCGCTACCACTCACGCGAAAGCGTGTGATATCGCGCCAACGTTAAGGAGCCACTCACGCGCCAACGCATGATAAGGGGTGTTGTCCAATAGCCAGCCACGCGCTGGCGCGGGAAAATGTTTCACTGGTTCTTTGTTATTAAAAATAAATCCGTTTCTGGGAAAAATCCACTTTTAAAATGCCGCATTACGTATATATGCGGAACTTTACGTATATTTGTAAATTTTTAGTAATGTAAATAAATCATCTAATAAATCTCCGCGCTTCTAAAAAATTAAAAAAAAATACTTATCTTTTTGGCCCTTTAATATCTAAAGTTTAAAATCTTAATAATCTATTACTTTTTAAAAATCTTTTCCTGATTTATCTGTTACTTTATTGTAACAAAATATAATCGATGAAGAACTCTTAACTTGTTTATTTTTCATTTTTGTGCCCTATTTGTAAATCTAATATTGTAGGTTATCAGACGTTTGGTAACCTCCGTTCCTCCATTTCAATGTAAATAAAATATGGTTATCTTCGTCTCCTATTTGCACTCGCAAAACTTAATTTTTTGAAATGTCTTCATCTTTTTACTCCTTTATTTAATACTTTATTATACAGCAGTTAACCACTTGAAATCTTCGCTCAACCCAAGATTTTTATACTTGGTGCCAGTATTGAATTCAGGGGCTGGCCAGGGAAAGATATCCCCCACCCGCAAAATTTGAAATTTTGGGTTTTCATAGGTCAAAAAGTGAAATTCTTCCTCTGGAACTCTATAATGCCCCCCCCCACCACACACACACACCAGAGCCACAGAAGTCCCTCTCGGAGAAAAGCCTCTGAATTCAACACTGGTACATCTTTTATATTCTGATAATTTCATAATTTCAATGCGTAGCTCAATTTATATGTTTTGTTAAATTTTGATTTATTTATATTTTTTAATTTTATAGGAAGTTTTATCTCTGTTTAGGGAATATTAGGTAAGAAAATGATAATAAAACCTTAGTTTTAAGAGCAAGAGGTAGCGTGGAATGCATTTTTTTAATTTATCTTTTCAAGTTTGTTTTTAAAACCATGTACAATCAGTGAACTCAAATGAACTTTTCAAACAAATTCCATTTGAATGATTTTTTTTTTCTATTTTGCTGCCTAAAAAAATTAAATTGTTCGATTACAAATGTGTTAAATTTGTGTGGTTTTAATGTTATTAATTGAATTATTCATACAGGAAGTATTAATTTCGTTATGGAAAATCAGTCAGAAATAAATATTGAAGAAATTTTGTTGCTTTATGTACAAAATGTTTATATACTGAAGCCGGCACGTGATAAGATAAGTTACGAAGAATCGTACTTGAAAATTATTTTCAAAAACATAATGTACCGGCCATTTAAAATAGTTTATAAACAAATATAATTTAAAAATGGATTGTTTCCATATGACGTTCTAAAAATTGAAGGAGTGCAATGTTTAGAAGTTTAAAAGTTAGCAGTAGCAAAAATTGCAAATCCAGTATTTTATTTAAAATTGTTACCATTCGCAAAAGGATGTCAATGTTACGCACAGATGTTTGTCCTTGATAATATAGATTTGTTTTTACATCAAAATCTTGAGTTAGTTATTTTGTTTTTCGAAATAGAAGTTTTTCACTCTTAAATCCGCTTATACCTGAACCAAACAAATACTAAATTGTTGGCTAAAAAAGTCAGCATATAATAGTAAAATTTCAAAACTATAGTGTATAAAATTAAGTGTAGGGGGGAATAGGAAAGATGGGACAATTTTTACAAAAATATTTTTCACCGATTATGTTTCTCAAATATAAAGTGGAAAATTTCAGAATAACATTTTGAAACATTTTAACACACTTTAAAATTATAAATTTGTTGATTCTAAATAAAGTTTTAGACAAATAAATTAATTTAATAAGAAAGTTCCATCCCTCCCTTACGTAAGGGTGGAATGGGAAATGTTTTTATAATGAAAATTCATATTTAATTTTCAATAATGTGGTAGAAAAAATGGCAGATACAGTGTGATATTGTCGTTTCTAGGGTTTATTGTAAATTACTATAATTATTTTATGTTAAATTCTGTTTTGTGAAAATTAAGTCTAATGAAAAGTATTCTTATATACAGTTAGTGCCGCCAATTGATTTTGGAGATGTACAATAATGGATAAAGGTACATACAAATAATATATTGACAAAAAAAACATTTAATACAATAAACTGGAGTGAAATATTAGCCAGAGCCAGGAATCGAACCCAGGACCACAACTTTCAAGCTGTTGCCCTATCCACTTTCCGACTGATGTGTGAGTCTGCAAGTTGTCTCGTCATCCTAGGCTGTCTAAATTATGGAAGATAACTTTATCCAACTTCGTTTATTAGTGAGAAACTGCAGACTCGGCCTATGGCTGAAGTAGCTTAGTGGATAGAGCAACAACCTAGTATGCTTGGTATCGGGTTTGATTCCAGGCTCTGGCTAATTTTTCACTCTATTTGGGTTTATTGTATTTAATGTTTTGTACTTTTTTTTATAATTTTGAAGTATTTGTAAAATTCATTTATTCAATACGAAGGTGAATTTAGATTTTTTTTATAATATTAAATTCATTATAAATTTTATTAAATGTTTCTTTACTTTTCATGTTAACATATATTTTTCTTCTATAGATGCATGAGTAAACTGAAGTTCAATTTAAAACAGTGCGAGCTTCCCTGACGGTGAAAATCTGATAAAGTCAGATGAGGAAATGAGTCATTGTCTATGAGAAAAATTCTTCCCCATACCTCACTCGAACCTTGTAATATGTTATACAGCCCTGAAAATTTCAAATATTTAAAAATAACATCAGTTTATCAAACATTTTCTAACAGTATCTTAACAAGCTTATAAGTTTGATTATTGATATTTGAAGAAAATATGTTTCCAAAAATACTATCATTAAGTATGATTTTCATAGGTATTTGTTTAAACTCTAATTATGTAATATTTTAAAATATGAGTACTATTAAAAATGTATATGTAAATCATTTTTATTGTGTAGAATGTAATAAATCGTTATTTGGAAATGAACTTTATTCATATTTCATTGTATTATGTCATTTAATCACATCCCATTTATTGGGTGTACATGTATGCATATCGCATTTATAATACAAATGACTATTCATAATATTTTCCAAATCATTATATACAGTTCTATTTGTTTCAATTCTTATTTCCATACATTTTCTGCTTTTAGAAAGTCTTCTTAGCCATCTCTAGTGCTTATAGCATTCTGATAAGCACTAAAAAAATGTGATACCTGCCCATAATTACTGTTGATAGGTCTAATATGGATTTTTGCGCACATATGTTAATGTGTGTACATCATCTCTGTTATGTGCAATTTTTTGAGTTAGAAATTCTAATTCCAGAGCTGAATTAAACACAGTTGAATCCTACTAAATTCATGCATTTAGATCCATTCTTCCGGATCTTTAAGCCAGTTGAAAGTTTTAAAATTGTGGGCCTATGAATAATTAAATTTTCCTTTTCATTATTTCAATATGAAACATAACTCTCAAGCAAAAAAATTATTAGAAAATCTCTAGTGAATTAAGTGTACACAATGCAAGAAATTTGTGAGGAAAAAGACAATAAAATAAATTAATAAAAGTACGAAAATTCCTAGTGATTAATGACAACTATCCGGAATATTCAGCAAAATATAGAATAATTGGTTAAAAAAAAAGATATTTTCTTAAATATGGCATTCAGGTAAAGACATTTCTTTTTATAGATGTTAAATTTTTCTAGCTATAGAACTTACATTATTATTTTTATTGAATTTTTAGATTAACTGAAAATCATAAAATCTCTTTCAGATTATCTCCTCATTTAATGTTATTACAACGCTCATTTAATATAAAAAATGAATTTGTATCTATTTAAATATCTACAGTGAAACTTCAGTGAGTTTTCTCATGCCTAACTTACAAATACTTACGGCAATTGCTGTATTATTACTGAAACACATGCCAGACCATATAACTTATTTTGTAAACAAATATTTTGATACATGAGGAAAACTCCATTGTGGGTATTTAAAACTATAAAAATTCAACCTTCATATTGAAAAAAGAATACTATAACAACTCCAATTAATATAAGTATTAGAATATAAAAAAAAATTACTTAAAATATTTTGGGAATGCTACTGAAAAACTATTAGTAATACTACTGAAAAAAAATTATAGTTACAAATACTTTTTGGTAAGTGTAAATATTTTGGATACAATGCTAAGAAAACATTAGCAAATTTACTGCATTAACTCTTGTACTGTTGTAAAGAAGTTTTTGCGATAACACAAAAAAATGTTTTAGATACATATATAATAATTTTTTATAATTTTGTTTCTCTGTACCTTAATAAATTTATATTTCTAATGATTTTTAGTACAGTTACAAAGGATTTTTTAGTATATTTGCTTAAAATTTTTGTGGATTTGTAAAGGATTTTATAATACATTTATTATTAATATTATTCTTATTTTGATGCATACACAGTATTTTATCTATTTTATCCAAAAATGCAAATTTTATTAAGGATATTTTATAAAATACATAAAACACTTAGTGTGCATAACTAAATAAAAATAGTAAATGTACTTTAAAGTCCTTCACAAACTCACAAAAATTCTTAGCAACTGTACAAAAAAAAAAAAATCCTTGTAAGTGTACTAATATTCATTAGAAAACCTAAAAAATATTTTTTAGAAAACACCCTTCAAAATAGTTTGCACGTTTACTAAATAATCCTTAGTAAATATACAAAAAAGTATTTAGTAAACTCTAAAAAATCACTAGAAGGTATACTAAACAATATTTAGTACCTTCACAAAAACTAATTTGAGAAACTCCCTTAAAAATCCTAAGAAAATCTACTAAACAATCCTTTGTAAGTTTAGAGAGAGTTTTTTGGAAAGCTCCCTAAAAAAATTTTACTACGTTTACAACATAATCATTGGTCAATTTACTAAACATTATTTACTAAACTCCCTAAAGGATCGTTAGTAAGTTTACTAAACAATATTTAGAAAACTTACAGAAGTTTCTTTGGAAACCTCCCTAACAAATCGTTAGTACGTTTACTAAACAATATTTAGTAACAGTTACTAAAGAAACTTTAGTAATTTTACAGGATTTTATTTGGTTGCGGTTACATAAAAAGTTCTAGGCATCCCAGTTTCCAAGAAAATTCTTAGTAACCTTGCAGAATTTTTTTTACAGTGTACAACAATTTTTTTGAATCCCTTTTTCTGAACTATAATAATTCCATTCTCTTTTTTATATTTTTTGTCACAAACATTGTCTTTGTCTTGCATCTCTATAATTTCTTTCCTATCTAGCAATAAACTAATATGTTGATTAAAATGACAAACAGGATTTCGTGACAACATGTCTGCTTCGACATTTGTTGAACCCTTTTCATATTTTATCTCATAATCAAACATACTAAGTTTGAGCGACCATCTAAAAAGCCTACCTCTTAAGTTTTTAACACTCTTTAACCATACTAGAGATGCGTGGTCCGTATGAATTGTAAACTTGACACCATGAAAGTAATGATAGAATTTGTCAAGAGTATCTATAATAGCTAAACATTCTAATTCAGTTATGAAATAATTTTGCTCATAACTCTTCAAAATTCGAGAATGATAAGCAATAGGATGTAAGAAATTATCTTTATCAGGTTGTTTTAGAACGGCACCTACTGCTATCTGAGAGGCATCTACAAACATATGTAAAGGTAATTTAGGATCATAAATTTTGAGGATGGGTTTTGCAATTAAAGAATTTTTTAATTTTTCAAAAGACTCCTGGCACTCTGAATTCCATTCCCATATTGTGTCTTTTTTAAGTAATCGATTTAGAGGATATCTAATTTCAGCATATTTATTAATGAATTTATGGTAAACATTAATGGAACCTAGAAATCGTTGTAACTCTTTCACATTGGAAGGAGGTTTTAAATTTTTGATGGTTTCAATATTGGCATTTGCTGGAGTTATAGTTCCATTAGTGATTTCATAACCTAAGAAATTGATTTTATTTTGGCCTAATTTACATTTAGAAAGATTAAGTTTAATGTTTTCTTGTTTGCAAATGTCAAAAATTTGAGCTAAATGCTTTTAATGTTCTTGTAAAGAGGAAGAGAAAATTATAATATCCTCAAAATAGTGGCACGCAAAGTCGATTTTATATTTATTAAGGATCCTTCGAATGGTTCTATTGAATATGGGAGGGCCCGTTTTTATGCCAAAAGGGAGCACGAGCCACTCAAAAAGTCCAAAATTGGTTGTAAATGCTAATTTTTCTGTATCGGATGGATGTATTGGTATGTGCCAGTAGCCAGAGGCTAAATCCAAAGTTGAAAAATACTGAGCACTACTCAATTTATCTAAAATTCCATCGATACGGGGCAAGGGTTCTGCATCGTTTTTAATTATTGCGTTTAATTTTCTATAGTCTATACATAATCGCGTTTTTTTACCTTCCTCTCTTTTCATAACTAGTGTAACAGGGGCAGAATAGGGGCTATTACTTTCCTTTATCAGTCCGGCTGCTAACAATGATTGAATTTGGTTTTTTATTTCTATTTCTTCTAGGGGAGATGTTCGGTAGGGCCTCAAAGATATAGGTAGGTCAGATTTTAATATAACGCGTTGTGGTTCAATATTTATCCTACCCACATTATATTTATGCTTTGCAAAAATATCACTATAAATATGAACTAATTCCTTTAAATTTACATCTTGAATTAAATTTATTTCCCCAGTTAAATCTGAATCCGAATTATCGCGAAAATTTTGAAGAGTCATGGAACCTCTATAATCAGGATGCACATTAATTTCGTGATCATATTCAACACAGTCTTCATTTTTCATAATATTTCCACAAGTAGATTGTAACTCTATATCATGATTACTTACATTCAGTGTTTCATTATCATAATTATCTATTGCTACAGTATTACCAGTATTTAATTTCATATTTTTTTTATATTCTGAGGTTACAATTTCATTAGATTGATCCCTGTTTTGTTGTACTTGGTCCATATTTACTGTATTGAAATGAAGGGATCTCTCATTATGTATGGATATACTGTTAGTTATAATTTTCCTTCCCTGCCTTACAATACAATTTTTACATTCTATGGTTAATTTAAATTTAGAACATTCTTTTAACCCCAAAATAGCATAATCCAAATTTGTATTGCATACTAAAAAATTAACATATTTTTTAATTTTACCCACTTTTAGAAGAACACTACATTTTTTATTTATATGTAAAAATCCTTTTGCCTGACCAATGGTAACTGAGGGTATAGTCTCAATTTTAGCATTAAGTTTTTTAACAAATTTAAGTGGCAATATTGCAATAGTTGAGCCAGTATCTACAACGCATGGTAAATTATAATTATTTTTATATCCATACACAATTAATTGCCAAACATTATGAAAATTATTTTGTGAGATATTTGGAAGAGTATCAGAGGATGGTACCTCATTCCTAAAAATACATTCTCTTTCCCAATGAAAAGCATTACTCACACCCCTATTTGTGCATATCCTACAAGGTCTTGAAGAATATGAATTTTGAATATAATTATTTTGACAAACTCTAGGTCTTTGAAACTGAGATTGTCTTTGGGGAATCCAATTCCTAGGTGTATTATTGGGCCTAACTGGCTGAATCCAGGGCCTAGTTGATTGAAAAGGTTGAAAATTTTGTCTAGCTGATGGGTGATTTATTACTTGGTTTGAAACTAGTGGGGTGGAAACTTCCACGAATTGTTTGACAACCCGGTACCATTCTGTGGTACTACTAGGAGGATTTATAATAATATTGTTTTTGAATTCTGGTTTTAAACCATCAGTTAAACCTTGTAATAGTATATTTTCACTAAGATGTAATTTCCTACCAATTTCCACTTTTTTACGAAAATAAGTTTCTAAATTGTCTAAATTATCTAATTTCAGATTTGAAAAATCAGAAAAACTCGGGAAGTCCAATTCAATGAGTCTTTCTATCAAAATTTTCTTAATTTGTTCATAATCCGTACAATTTAAGCAGTCATTGATATAAATTTGTAGCGCTTCACCTTTCAAATATTGCGCAATAGAATTAAATTTCCATTCTAGATTTTTCTGTTCCCTATCACATGTTTTATCAAAATAAGTTAACCAAGACAAAATGTTCATTCCAGAACTCGGGTCAAACGGTACGAACTTAGGATCTTCCATAATTTTTTTTTTCTTACTCATTAGAATAAATGAAGCACTTCTATTTTCTTTATTAAATCCTAATCGTAAAATCATTCGCAATAAATTTCAAAGTTAATGATTTCTATCAATTACATATTTTTTCAAAATTACTATATTTAGCTGCTAACTTTAACCAGAAATTTTATCTAATAAAACAGAAATTGTAAATATCATAGATATACCTTAAATTGGGATCAACTTTTAATTCTATTATTTTATAGATCATAAACAGATTCAAAAATTTTAATTATAGGTAATTTCTTACTTAAAATCACAAAATTTACTGAAAAAATCAATCATATTTATCAGTCAAAATTCTAGCAACAGCCTTGCACAGTTCCATATTTCTTACTGAATATAAATAAATTATAAGAATCCGGGAACTAAAGCTCACTGTAACCAGAAATTCTAACAAATAAAATGAAAAACATAAATGTTAACTTAATTTTCAGCTCAAATGTCTAGTTGTAGGAACATTATCATGAAAATACTGCATTCTGAGAATAGTTCTTGATAACAAACAAATATCAATAAAATAGAAAATGTACTTTTTTTTAAAAAATAAGTTTAGCTTCTAAATTCTTTTATACTTCATAATTATTACAAACATATCTTTAAGCGTGCATAAAAATATCATAATTATCTTAATATGCAACAGTAATTGTCTAAGAATATCATACTCTTCAATTTAATCCTTAAGAACAAAAATGTTTAAATCTCCAACACATAATAATGATAATAATAATACTCATAAATAGGCAAGTAAATAAAATTCACAGACAAATAATCAAATAAATAAACCTGACAAACAGAGAATAATTAATTTAAATAAATACATAAAAAGTATACAAATAATAATATTCAAAACACTACGAAAAAAAAAAAATCTCACCGAAATCCGATGGGTCTCAACTATCTCGAAAAAATATTTTTATTTTCACCAATTAACAAGAAATGGTCTTGTAATTATTATTATTTTTTTCTTCTTTTTCATCATAAGAGGACTACTTTTTCTCGACCAAAGCACTTTACAGGAACAATTCCTCTGTTTTTGTCACTCCAGAAATCATGATACTATTGATACTATGGCAGTTTTTGTTTAAGAACACATCTAATAATGACGGGCAAATTATTCAGCGATCCACAGTTTTTATTATCACTTCGTTCCATAGCAAGTTTCTTTAAAAACCAAAAAAGGCAGCGCAGGCATAAAAGATCCTGCCGGCTCTAGAAAAGACTGTGACATTTTAAAGTTAGGAGCCAGAAACATCATCGCCAGGGTCCCCGTTCTTTGCACAGAAGTCATGGCCAGCGAGGGAAAAAATAAAAAATAAATAAATGTAGAATATCCAATAAATCACTCATTGGTGGCTGTAAGTTTATTTATTCAACTGTAGTCATTATAGAGGGAAAAACTCCTTTTTGCAAACGATCTTTTACCGAAATGTCCAAAAAATATTCCATCATTTACTTCAATCAGTCGTACTCATCGACGAAAGAACTCCAGAATCTCTCCCCCTCTCATCTCGAGACTTCCACCTTTTAAAACTAAAAAAAAATTCTAGAACTTTCTGTAATCTCAAACCATCATCCTTTTATGTAAACAGAATTCTTGTCCAGATACGAGACTAGACACAGACGATAAATTTATTAAAAAAAAAAAATATTATTTAACCAATTTATAATCGACTCATAATTTCTTGGGCAGACGATTTTCATAAATGATTAATTTTAAGAGAAAAAGAAAAGAAATGAATTTATTAATGCACACATCAAAGGTTGACGGCGGAAAAATAAATAAATAGATAAAATAAAATAATGATATTTTTTGAAAGGTATGCTTTTGGAATAAATTTAATAAGATTTTCTTAAAAAGGGTTGATAAAAACATAGAAGAAATCAGTTTTATTTGGAATATTAAGAAATAAAGTTTTAATTAAGAATATTTTTAATTTAGAGCCATCTTTTTAAATTTACGCATACTGGAATAATGTTTTTAAAGGCAAATTAAGAATTTATATCGTCTGCATACAGATTAACAGATTAGATCTGGAAACAAGATTTTAATTTAATAATTTGAAGTAAGTACGGAACATTATTATAAGAAAATTAAGATAGTATAAAGCTTAGTTTTGGCGAAAATTTTTTAAATTTGTAATATATATATATATATATATATATATATATATATAACCATATATATATATATATATATATCTGATTTTTGTCATGCGATAACTAACGTATTTATGAACCGATTTGAATGAAACTTGGTATGTACATAGTACATACAAATGTCTCGACCGAGTTCGTTGGTCAGCATCATCCGCCATTTTGTTTCAAAATGGCGGCCATTTTAAATTTTTTTAAAAAATTAAAATTTAAAATTAAATGCGAAAAAATTAAAAGTTGAAAAATATTTTTCTTTTACGTGTTAGAATTTAAAACAAAGATTCCAGAACACTTTTTGTTTTGTCTATATCTTAAAAAATGATTGAGTTATAGCACTTTGAATTTTTCTTATGGCTGACATTTTAAAACGATCTGATTTTTGTCACGTAATAACACGCGTATTTATGAAACGATTTCAAGGAAACTTGGTATGTACATAGTACATACAAATGTCTCGACCGAGTTTGTTGGCCAGCATCATCCGCCATTTTGTTTCAAAATGATAGCCATTTTAAATTTTTTAAAAAATTTTAAATTTAAAGTTAAATACGAAAAAATCAAAATTTGAAAAATATTTTTCTTTCAGGTGTTAGAACTTAAATCAACGATTCCAGAACACTTTTTATTTTGTCTATATCTTACAAAATGATTGAGTTATAGCACTTTGAATTTTTCTTATGGCTGACATTTTGAAACGATCTGATTTTTGTCACGTGATAACACGTGTTTTTATGAACCGATATCAATGAAACTTGGTATGTACATGGTACATACAAATGTCTCGACCGAGTTCGTTGGCCAGCATCATCCACCATTTTGTTTCAAAATGGTGGCCATTTAAAATTTTTAAAAAAAATTAAAATTTAAAATTAAATGCGAAAAAATTAAAAGTTGAAAAATATTTTTCTTTTACGTGTTAAAACATAAAACAACGATTCCAGAACACTTTTTATTTTGTCTATATCTTAAAAAATGATTGAGTTATAGCACTTTGAATTTTGCTTATGGCTGACATTTTGAAACGGTCTGATCTGAACGATCCATCATGTTGCTTTAAAATGGCATACACTTTATGATATCGTAGAATTTGGTGACTCTCTAAATCGCTTGGAATAAAACCAGATTGAATAAAAGATGACTAATTTCTAAAAATTCCTATTAATATTCAGTCTTGACAAAAACTAGTATTCAATCTTATAAAATCACTAATTTTATAAGACTATTTCCACTAATTTGAGCTTAGTATTTTTGAACAATGTAACTTACTTTAAAATAAATAAATAAATATATAAGTATATGAAAGCTACCTCTTCCTCCCGGCATTGCCGGAAGGACTTTTATTTCATTAGAACTCATTTCCCTTCTTAGTCCGTGAGACTCTTGTTAACCCTATGTAAAGAATTCAATCCTTGTGGTTTTCCGTGCCATATGCTATCTTTTATCGTTTGGCGTTAATTATTTCAAATCACGCACTTTGGTCTCTGTCATTGAAAATTTATGTAACGGAAACTCTCCACGTACCTTCTCTCATCGCAATTTGTGCGTATCAGTCGTTCTTGGCTATTTTTATGTACATGTATCGCGCCAACACTTGACGATGTGAAAAACGTATTTGTGACCACTCATTCTCTGTAACTAAAAGCAATTGGACATATTTTTGCTATGGTCCCTCTCTGGCACGGCTTGCATTCTTGGAACTGAGAAATTAATAAAAAAAACTTGTCTTCAGAAAATATAGTTTTCATTGTGTCACCCTTTTTCAATATTCTGGGATTTGCTTACGAACTTGGGATTGCAACTACAACTTAACAGCGCAGAGTTGCTATACGATGTTGAAACCGTCGTCACAACTATGGTACAACATTTTTGTAAATGAAGAATATTTAATTATTTGAATACTTCAGTTAATAAAATAAACAGTCAAGTGCAAGTATTACTCATTCTCATAAGGTTCCGTATAATAAATATCTGAATTATTAACACGATTATATTACTTTAAAAAATCTTTGCTAAAAGAATAATAAGACTTCGTAAAAAACTATACATTGTAGAGTTGGGTATAGCTGTATATGCTAGAAAAATATGAATGGATATATAATAAAATTTCAAAGAGATATGTAATATAAACAACGTCATATATTGCTATTCTGTAAAAATATTTTTTAAATCTTATTATCAAATAACCTTATTTATTTGTTTTTTGTTGTTTTTTATTTTTATATGAGCTTAATTTGATACTGAAATAAAAATAGTGCATATTTAAACTTCATTCGGCATTTCATAAAACTAAATTCAGCGTAGTAATATTTTGTTTTTACAGCGCAGCTAAAATAAAATCCTTGTTCTATGTGTTGTTACAAAACAAATTTTAGGGATATTCAATATTCTTTGTGTTGTATATCTCCGGACTTCTCTATTGTATCAGGTAAATTTAATTTTTGACACGTCCTTATAGTATTATGTTGAAAAATTATGAAGGGGAAATTTTTTTTATCGACTATGAAAAAATTAAATAACATTGTTTAAAAAATTAAGCAACACTATATTGAAAATTTGATGATTTAAAAAAAAATACTTTGAGGACTATATATCCGTAAAATTTTCTGACATACTTATGCATATTTATTAAGAGAAATTAAGGGGCATGTTATTTGCGAACATAAATATCACATATTGTTAATATAAACAGGAAATCACATAAGTCTGATTTCTTTAAGAATGAAAGTCACTTTAAGTTTTAAATAAAAATGAATACAAAATGTGCAATACATAGAATTATAAGGTGGTCTGGTGTAATAACGCCAGGCGGGGTAATAGCGCCAAGTGCTAATATTTTGCACAATTATGAAATAATCAGGTAAATGACACCCATGTGCTCTGCGCAGAAGGGTTTTGAGTCATGTAAATCGCAAAAAACAGCTTCAAGTTAATTTGTTTCATTTTTAGGTCTAATTGTTTTTACAAGCAACTAAAATTATCGCTTGATCTAAAATTTGCGAGATACGTTTTGTGATGTGAAGACTATTTTTTTTTATCTGGAAATACTTTGTTAATTACATAAAGTTGTAGTACATTTCATAGACTATTAAAATGTTGTTGAAGATTTCGGATATCTTCTCGAGATAATTTGTAATTTAAAATGTACAGCGCAATAACTATAATGGGGTAATAACGCCAATCCTTGGCATTAATATCCCGGTTGATTTCCTACAGTAGCCGAGCTACATCCTAAATACTGATTCAAATAAACACAGTTAAAACTGTGTAATGTTTCTAATAATTCTATTTAAGCGGTATTTTTTTAGCAAAAAGAAGCTCACGGTCTGATATTCTTTTGCCTCATCCCCCCCCCCCCACACACACTACACCTTTATTTTTCTTACACTTTCACAAAAAATTGAACATTTTCAATAGCTTAGAGTGCAATTTGTCAATTTCTAAGTTTGTAGAGTTTGTATTTTTAGAATTGGGCAATCTACATACAATTATTCCATCTTATTTTATAGTTTTGTTTGCATGGCGTTATTACCCATATAGGTGGGTATAACGCCCAATAGCATTGGCCATTACATTTTATGAATACATATCTGTAAAATTCTTTTTTTTATATAGATAGTCAATGAGTTGCTGTATCAAATCATATATTTGTTTGAAAAATACCAACTAAAACTGAATCGTGAAAATTGGTAGAACCTTAACGTGGCATTATTACCCCAGGGTACCTTATAATAAATTAAAAATATGGGATACATTAGAAATTTGAAGACATAAATATTTTAATTTTTAACTGTAAGTTTTTCATCTTAAAGGCTTAAAAATTTCTTTAATAAATCAGTTTGTAAAAATGTAATATCTTCTTTTGTTGTTTTTAAACTCTTAACAGATTAGGCCGTACATCATGCGCGCAAGATGAGTTTGCTAGTTTCGTTTTTTAACACTAGAACGCCCGGAAATTCTACTCAAGTTTGAAAATAATATTTCTCATCAGATTTTTTATCCAAAGTTATTTCATTGATTTATTTAACGTACATTTGCGTGGATTAAATTTAAATTATTTCAAGAAAATTTTTCTGGTTCGAATTGAGATTTAGTTACATGATTGGAGTCGAATCGACTCCATCCGGGCGTTTTAGTTTTAAAGATTTGATACTTCTAATTTAAAACTGTAATAGTCCCTTTTACTTAATGGCAGTCATATTTTAATTACATAAGGCAAATATTTAAGTACCGTAAAGGTGTTGTATGGTCCCTATTTTTACTTTTTTGTACCAAAAAAAATTTAAACTCCTTATGGAGTTAATGACTCATATTATCAGCTTAATGCAACGATTCTCAACATATGAAGTATCCGTCTTAAATTAATATATTGCAGGTCGTCATTAGTTTTATGAGTGTTGAATGGCAATTCCATGTAATATTTGGCTATATAAACAGTTTATACTCGTAATTTGATTATTAAGAAAAGTTAACACATGGAATCACCAAATATTGTTTTGAACATCATAGCTATGTCATCAATACAATTAAAAAAGTCGAGAAAAAATTTTTGCAAGATTTTGGAATCTGTTTGTATGATTAATGCCTATGTCGATGGAAAAAGTTTCATTACATTGATAACATGAATAGAATTCTGTGAATGTAATTGTCCTATGTCCGATTTGAAATATTTTGCCTCTTCAGGATCTTGTGTGCCCCGGCTCATTTTTAAGGAGTTTTGCATTATATATAATCTCTATCAGTCGATTATGAAAGACAAGCTTTGTTTGCGTTTAGCATTTGGAAGTTTTGCAACTGTCTAAAAAGCTGTGGGGTTGATAATATTTTAGAATGCTCATATTTTATATTTATTGTTCCCTGTAAAATCTCGAATCCACAACGCCAGAATACATTTCAATGTTATTACAGTTGTAGAAAAGGGAATTTTTTTTTCAGCGATTGTTGTTTTACAAAGCAAAGAAGAGTTACATAAAAGTAAAATCCAACGCTATGAGAGCAGAATTTTAAGAAAATACTTCACTTGTAGTGAATGCATGCAATGGAAACAGATGATATTTATCAATGATGGAAAAGCGTTGATAATTCATGTTGTTTATCAATAACTTGTTCCAGAGATTATTATTTTTCTTATATTTGATTAATCAACAGCATATGGTAAAAAAAAATTTCTTAAAAAATCAGCTGTCTGGATTCTATTAGTGCAATGGTAAATGAAATTCTACAGAAACATGCCTACAATATTATATTTATGAACTTGTTGGAGGACAACAATTACATCAAGTTATAGTGAACAATCGAGCTTTCTGGATATCCAAAAATTCAACTCAAACATCAAATGTCATCATACATCAAATGTCATCAAACATCAAACACTCATTGATTTTTAATTAAAATTTATTTAAACGATGTATACCATATTAAGAATCATTACTGACGATTCGAAAAATCGTGTAATGCGAAACATCATGAATACAATTTATTGGTTATTTTTCATAAATAGTGTAATTATGAAGTAATAGTTATATAAGATCGGTCTCAAAAGTTTAAGCCCAGGCATAAAATGCTAATTTTCAAAAAATTATAAAAAGTTAGAAAGAATAAATTTATTTTTATTTGCAGATTTCGCAACATTGTTTAAATAAATTATATCAAAAATAGAAAAAAATAAATTGTAAATACCCCATACATTCTAAATCGGTTTTAAGTCTGGACTTAAAGCTGGCCAGACAAGAACTTTAACATTTTTTGAGAAAGCCAAAGTTTTGTAGAATGTGATACGTGTGAGACATTGTCCTGTTGAAAAGTCCATTCATTACACCCCCCCCCCTAAAATGTCACCGAAAAGAATCAAATGTTGGTTTAGCGTCGCTTGATACTTTTTTAAATCTTGTCTTTCTTTTAGAAAAGCCAGAGAAGTCTGGCCGTTGAATAAAATATCCCCCCAAACCATAAGATTTACTGTCTTGCTGCCTGTTGAAAAATGCTCTTGTTCCTTTCGTAAAACATGACAATACGCGTTCAACCATCAAGGCCATCTAAGTTTTACCTTTTCTCATCGCTGAATAAAACAGTATTCTATTTGTCCCCGTAGGACACGTGTTTTTTTTTTTTAATCCCAGTTCAATCTTACCTGTTTGTGATGTAATTTGAGAGACGGTTTGTGAGCCATTTTCTTTAGTATGATGTAATCACGCTCTTTAATACGTCTATGTACAGCGTCTTTAGACACCTGTACACTGAGATTATTTTTTATTTGGCGTATGGGACTCATTTTTCTAATATTAATCTCAGTATTCTCCGGACAGTCTCAGCAGACGTCATACATAGTCGTCAACATCTTGGTTTCCGTTTAAAATTATCATTTCTTGAGAGTACTTGATATATACCTTGCTTTAATCGACTAAAATTTTTGCAATTTCACAAACAGTTTTACTTTTCGATTTCAATTTAAAAACTGTTAAAATCTCACATTTTGTGAATTCTTCACCCTTCGACATTTTTAAAACGAGAGCAACCTTTTATACTTTTATAGAAGTGCAATATGGTGTCCTACAACGTCATTACACACGGCAAATCTTGTTTTTTTTTTTTTTAATTGCGCCAAGTGCTTAAACTTTTGGGACAACATTTCGTCAAGAAAATATAAAACTTAAATAAAAATAAATATATTTATTATTTTAAGCACCCAAAATATCTTATTTTATTTTATTTTGATTAACTGTCGAGTATTTATTGCAAATTAGCATAAAATATTTTTTTCCAATTATTTTAAACTAGATTTGCAGAGTTCTTAAACTTTTGAGACAGACTGTATTCAGAGACTAAAAACTGCATTATCTCATACAAAATAGCAGCACTAAAAAGATTGAAATGTAAATTTAAAAAAATAATCAGTTCTTACATGAAAAAACTAATCCTTCTTTACATATATGTTTCAAAAATTAATAATGATGGAAGACTGAGTTCTTCGTTAACCTTCTGAAAAAATAATTAACATTACGGTGTGTTTCACCGTTGTTCTGAGAATAAACGAAGATTGCGTCTATATTTTGAAAATAGGTATACCTTTATTTTGATTTTTGCGACACAATTAAAAATGTATTACTGCATTAGCATCTAAGTCCAAATAAAAAAATAATACTCTTTAAAAAATACGGAGAATAAAATAAGAAAGGAATATTATAATTTACTTTTCCGTTTTTAGGTAATCAAAAGTACGGGAGATGCTGGGCTCGAACCCAATCGAGGCCGTCGACTTAATCGTTCAGAGTTTTCCGTGGTTTTCTTCGAACCTTGGTAGATAACATTTTTCTTTCTTAATTTCTTATATTTTAAGAATTTAATATAACACATCTTTAGTCAATAATTTAAACATTATAACACAATTTTAGTTTTAAAGAAATTAAGATTAACTGTAACTTTTTAAAATGTCTAAAAATTTTAAATAGTTTCAATTTCACTAGTTAAACAAAGAAAAATAAATTCATCAAATACATTGTGATTTACGATATCATTTAATTAAATAGCAGGGAATCGTTGTATAGCAGGAATGATAAATATTATTAATTTAAAAATTATTGCTATCGCTCTTGTTGCAAAATTTACAGCATCGTATATATGAGTGATTGAACACTCACTATAATGAAAATTTGGCGTCTGGTGCACATTTAATTTTCTTGCTATGAAAAATCGAATGTTGTACGTGGAAAATAAGATAAATTTTGATTCCAGACTTTCTTTATAAGTTTCATAAAATGAAAAAAAAGAAAACAGTTGTCCATACTTATATATAACTATCAAGCACGTTACATTAATTTTGAAGACTATCCTGAGATAAATCAAATTTGAGAGATGAGTGTTTAAGCTTTTGTACATTTTTTCCCATTATCCATCATTTATGTAGGGAATATGAAAAAAACATGCGTCAAGGGATATTTTTTGGTGTGAAATTAGATTATTTATACTTCCCCTTGTTGTATTAACTCTTAACTCATTTGTTTACAGAATATTCGATCTATATTAAAATTTGCATGTATTACAATGTATCATGATTTTATTCTACCATAGTTTTTTTTTTTTTGGTATTTCTTAAAAAAAACTGCAATTGTATGAAAGTAAAATAAATGGTTTTTGATATTTTAAAACTTATGTGCATTATACTGATATAAGAATAAAATGTATATGATTGATTGAACTTTCAGTATAATAAAAACACGACGTTTGGAACACATTTAATTCTTTTGCTATGAAAAATTGAAAGCTGTTTGCGAAAGATATGACAAATTTTGCTAAATGCCTTCTTTTATAAATTACATGAAAAGAAATAAAAAACTAAGTTACATATAAATTTTTAGATATCGACACAAAACATTAATTTCGAAAATGAAAGCAACAAATTTTACAGTTTTTCCACTTTAGGGATTTATTTCAGAAAATATGTAAAGCTTGGAAGAATCATTACCAGAGAATAGCAAAACTATTCCTATTTGTCACAATCATATGAAAAAATAAAATGTTTTACATGAATTAATTTAATATGCGAAAATTCAGGTTATTTGAAAGTTTGCATTGTTACAACAATACATTATTTATGATTCTTTTCAATCGTAACATTTTTAATTTATTGCTCATTTTTAACACTTTCTGAGATAGATAAAAGTGTTTCTAAAGTAGTTTTTTCTACCCTTTTCTCTGTAGGCCTGTTCGTGTTCTAATTTGCGTAAATATACTTGAACCGCCATCTAATTTATGTATGTTTTTGGGGGTTTACTATGCCATGTTCGCTGAATTTTGTCGCGTACATTTCGTGTTCAGGAACACTCAAACTAATCCGGTTACATCATGATGTATAGGGAAATGTCATGTGCATTACATGTTAATGATGTTGCACTATTTCAAATATATTGAGAATTATACACACCGCTTAAATGCACTATAATGTACTGTAGAATATGGTGGCAGTGTATTCTTATTTTTACTTATGGGATGCATTGAAGAATTCGGCTAAAGTAGTATGCGTGAATAATAATTTCTGGAAAAGTGTTTTCAGCTGAGGTACGAGTTTTTACAGTTCCGTACATAAAAAGTGTAAACGGAACCTTTATAAGATCACACTTGTGTCACACTGTCACAACCAATTTACTCGCAAACTATTGAACGTAGAAAGTTCAAAGTGGGGGAAGTAATAAAGCCTATTGAACAGCATATTTGCACATTATTGAACATTCACTATATTTAGGACTTAAGAGTAGAGGGGTTAATTAAGTTAAATGAAAAAATTCTTTTCTTTGTATATCGTGTGAAAGCTTTTGGATAGCTGAAATTAAAAATACATGTTGATTAATTTTATATTTTATATTTTTGGAAATATCCCACTAAAAATAATCTGAGGAAAATCTTAAGAAAATATCTGTAGAAAATCTGCAGGGAATTTGCATATTTTAAAAAAAATCTGTAGATAGTTTTGAAATAAAATTACATCTTCGAAATTTCTTCACATTTCTGTAGAATTTCTGAAGAAAGTGAATATTTCTTCAGATAATCATAAGATTATTTTTAGTGGAGATCATTAAAAATGTAATGCAAAAATATGTATCCCCACCTCTTTTCAAATGCAATGAAATTAAAATTATGAATAAAAAAAAAGAATACTGCCCAGTTAAACTGATGGCATTGAGCTCACAGGCTACAAATACTAATTGTACATTAAAGCCTTGTATTTTCAAGGGTTTTTTCCGTTCGAAAAAAAATTAAGAAGGGGAAACAGCTCCTCCCTTTCCTCTTTTTTTATACTTAATCATTGAACCTCCTATACTATCAAAAACATGCTTTATCATATAAAAAATCTATATACAAAATTCAGAGCAAATCGGATAATTCTGAATAAAAACCCATTTAGCATTTATATAATTTAAAAGGAGTTATCTCCCTCTTTTATACTTAACCATTAAACTTTCAAAACTATTCAGAGACCTGAACGAAATCTGAAAATTCTGCTTGAAAAACCCATTTATATAAATTAAGGGGGAGGGGCATTAGAACCTCCGTTCCCCCTGTTTATACTTATTCAATGAACACCTAATAACAGTCACGGAATCGCCTCATCAGAATGATCCTAATCTAAATTTTGAACGAAAACTGTTAATTCTGCATGAAAAACCCATTCATATCAATTAAGGGGAGGGGCATGAGCCTCCCGTTCCCCCTCTTAAACATATCGAATGAACTCCAAAAACTAATCAGAGAAGCGCCTTGTCAGGATATGCTTACATACAAAATTTCAAGTGGATCCGATATTTTTATCATGAGTTATCGCGTTACGCACGAACGCACGTACATACAGAACGGACGGGCACATAAGCTCTCAGGCTATGATAGCCTGTGAGCTAAAAATTAGAGGTTGTAGATCTTAGTTGAAAGACTGAACCTTGCAGAGAAACTATTGCAATTGCCCTAGGTCACATAGTTTTTAAGGAAAAACGCCTTTTCCCGTTACACACGAATTTCGATGTTCTAGCATTTATCAAAGGTGTTGACGAACGCTGAAGGTACCTATCGTAGTAGAAATATAAAAGCACTGTTGTTAAAGATTTTCGAAAAAAATTGTCGGTAATTAGCCGGGATACAAATCTTGCAAAACACTAACGATTTGGACATAAATAAAGACAGAGGTGTGACTCTGTGTACCATTGATTTTTATAGCCCCAAAAAAACTTTTAATGATATATTTGTGTAATGAGACTTTGCGATTTACTTTCGAAGCGCGCTTAACACAATGCCAAGTTAAAATTTTGAAGAAGTGTTTTGTTTTTGTTGCACTGTAAAAAAAAGATTATTATTGTGCACAGTAAATACACATTAATTTTTATTGTGAATACCGAATTATGTTCGTAAACAAAAAAAACAGATTAGGTTCAGATTAAAGAAAGTTATACAGAACAGCAATATTTCATATTATTTATTCTGCATGTCTGTTCGAAAGTTTATGGTATTTGTTTGTATTATTTGTATCAGTTATAATAATAAATTTATCCTACCTATTGGGGTTGACGATATCATTTATTAAAACAGAAGGGAATATCTGGAATAAAAAAAATATTTAATAAGAAATTGTATGTGATATTTCTTACATCAAAATGTATGATGTTCTATATATGACAGATTAAATATTGTGCAATGGAAACCTACTACCTACGATATATTTAATTCCCTTGGTATTAAAAATTGAATGCTGTATGCGGACACTACGATAGATTCTCTTTTCTATTTTTCTTTATAGCATGTGTAAAACGAATTAAAAGATATGAAAAAGTAAGCGACATATTAAATTATAAATATCAAAAATTTATATTAATGTTGAAATAAAATTACGATAAATGGAAAAAAAGGAAATTTTAATATTATATATTTTTCTGCTTTAAGAAAGCTATTGAAAAGAAAATATGTTGTTGGTATATACTTGTTAGGTAGGAAAATACATTTTTATTTATTTCTATTGTATTATTACTCCTTTAAAAATGGTTTATGTATTTTTTATTTAATGTATAAATATTTTTTCTAACATTCTATCTGAGGTAAACATGTTTAAATGGCTCCGAAATGATGTCTTGTTAATCTCTTTAGGAAGAGCGATCCGCATACGTGCTGAATTAAGTGTTCAAAATCCTTAATTATTCTTAACAGAAAACATTTATGTGCCTTATTTAAACGTACATCAACTAGGCAAAAATTTCCGCTTTTAAAAACCGATGATAAATGATTAAGAATTCCACAAAAGATTCTTTTCCTGTAGGGGTTAAAGCTGATTAAAGCGTATTTGTTATCTTAAATGGTGAGTGTAGCAATTTTCGCCTGCTCCGGAAGGAACAGGTAAAAAAATAAAATGCATTTGAACCTATAGGCAGTAATTTTCTGAAGCATAGTTTAACAAGTAATGACTATGTCATTTTAAATGTAATAAAATTAGTATACGTTATTGGGATGTACGGAAACATGCCTATATAAAAGCAAGTAAAAACTTTTAGGTTCAAAAGCTTTCTTTTTGTGAATTATTAGTAACTGTTTCAAATGAGTTTTACTGATGTTATTTTACTTCAACCAGAATAAAATTAATACACGTAAGTAACCAGGAAAGCACGCTTTTGTGTAAAAGGAACGAAAAATCTAAATAAGCAGCAATTTAAAAAGCATATTGAAACGTGTCTTTTCACTTTAAAATCATTCACAATCGACTTCTGATTAATTGAGATAAAAAGACTAAAGCTTGCTATTCAACGAGTTTACCGTTGCTATTCAACGATAGTTTATTCCTCTGAAGTTTATTGCTCTTCCAGATACTTATTCATTTCATTTCGTTTTGTGGAAAAAATTATTTTAATTATGCGCTCAAAAGTAAATATTAAGATAATAGTGTTCGCAATATAATGTAAATGAACATGTAAGAAAAATCATGCGTTAAGCATAGATTATGAAGCACTTTCCAACGCTTCATGAAATCTTTAACAAAACTTCGTTATTTAGGTAAATAAGGATATTAAGCCAAATATATATTCCAGTACTATTGAAAAGTCCAGTATTTGATCCGTCAGCTAATATACATACTATACAATTGGAAAATTTAGTTTAGAAAAAAATGCCTAGTAGCTTGAAATTTCTCTTTTAGCAATTTATACTAATAGATGGAAACATACTTGAATACTTTGTTCAGCCTTGTAGTTTGCCTGGTACCTTTATTACACATCAGTGTTAAGATAAAGTTTATTTTAACAAAAAACTCTCTTAAAACAACTGAAATCACTTTCTCATAAATTATCATTCATAGGCTCCATGTACCTAATTCTTTGCGTGGCCCTGTATATCATTTTATCAACATTTCTTAGTAAATTGAATGCAGTTCAGTGTAAAAATGCATAATTTATTTAAGAATCACCTTTTAGTAATTTATGCTCATATTCAGTAACGTCGGCGAGCTCTTTTGGGTAGCCCTGTATATTAACTATAGCATTTATACACACCATATAATATGCATAAATTTAGTGAAATTTATACGAGCATATCATAATTAAAATGCATTTCATCCATCCATCAGCTATCATCGGATACATATACAGTACTTCGGAAAGAATGTACTATTTGAAATCTTTTGTGTGTCCCTGTAAATACTATGTACCTTATATTAGGAAAGGCAGTATCGTATAATTTATATTAAGTCTCATTGATATGCATCAATTTTATTATACATGAAACAGTTTAATATATTTAAAATGTGTCACACACAATTCTCCCTTTTACCATTATCTAATGGAATTCTTTTGTGTGGCCCTGTAAATGAATAATAGCTACATTTCCCCCTTACATTTTATAGAAAGCATATTCTAATGCACCTCGTAAAAGCATATAAATTTTAATATGTTTGACGGGGTATAACATTTTAAAAATTCCTTTGAAACGATTTTTACCCAAAGGCCGTAAATTGGTCACTTATTTTTTCTAAAATTAAAAAATCTTCGTAATCTTTTCGTGTTTTTTGAATTTTATATCTTTTGAAGCGCTTTTGATTATTTATTGAATGCACTTTCAATCTCTATTCCCGCTGCTGTACGAAGAAGCTTTCACGAAATAACATTATAAATGAAGTTGCTTAAGGTTATACATCAATTTAACTCTCTCGAACATACTTAATCTAAAATACATATGAAATTTTTAAACGAACTACTACTAGTTTTATAAAATTTATAAATATTTAATATTAGAAAAAAAATGGGTACATAATAAACAGTTAACCCTGTGAGGCGCAAAACACTTCCATTCATAAAATGCTGAAATGATTAAGTGATACCAGAATTCAAAAAACAAATTTATTTCAAAATAGATAAATGCTTTCTTCACATAATTGATAAAGTTTAGATTTTTCTTTTCAAAATTTTGGTACCAATGTGGCATTTCTCAATAACAAATCAGTAAGATATATTTTATCCCACCGCCTTTCAAGGGGTCAAGTACCTAGTGCAGGCCTTCAACACAGAATACAAAATTAAAATGATGACATATATACTTTAAATTTTAAAATAAGTTAATATGTGGAAAACATTAAACGGTATTGGTTAAGGGAAAATAAAGAAAATGTGATGTGATGAGGAGTAATGTCTGCTGAAAATTGGTAAATATGAGAAACTTGAAAACAGATTCGTGTATTGTGTTATTCACAGAAAGAAAATTTGATGGCCAATTTTTTTCAGAGAACTCTTAATAACAATCATCTCATTGACTTCATGACTGGAATTTCAGAATTACTGAAAACTGGATTCCCAAATCCAAATGCAATTTGTCCGTCAAGTCAGATCTTGGTGGAAAACACCCGAAATCCCGATTTTAGCGGTTGACTCATAGGTTTATCTTTGTGTTTTCTTGCTCCTAATCCTTCAAGTTTCCATATCTTTGGGTGAAGAAAAACACAATGAATAAACCGCTGAAATTGGGTTTTTAGGTTTTTTCAACAAGGTATAACTTGGCAGACTGATTGCGTTATAACATGCGAATGGCGTTTTAATGAATTCTGGAAATTTACCCGTGATCTATATGACGTGATTATCTGTGTTGCTACTACCCGTTCAAATCTTTTCTTTAAATTGAGGTAAATCTCAAAAGTACAAAACTTTCTTTGGCTTAAATGCAATGTTGTTTAATATCGATTCATTTATAGAATTGTGTTTAAAACACATTTGTGTTATAAAATTCCTCTTTATGGAAAAACAAATATGAAATGAATAATTATTGTGCAGGCTGCGTTACCGTATTTACTCTTGTAAAACGCGCACTTTTTCTTTTCAAAAGATTAAGACAAATTTTCTAGGTGCGCGTTATACACGGAATATTTTTTATGCTGTATGTAATCACACGATATGCATATGAATCAAGAAATGTATTCAAAGAAGAAATTAAAACTCGGAAAATCTTACTTAATAAATGTATTGCTGCATCTTTATTCCACTGCTTTCATTTTTTACACAAAAACGCTAGTAACATTATTTTAAAGGTAATTAGCAATTCGCATTGCTGTCACTCACACCTACCCCCCGTGATATGCTCTTTACCGAAAGTCTAAAGATGTATTTTCGCCTTGTTTCCCAGCCTAACGTGACATTTGCTTCGGCTTTCTTTACTTAAATTCATTTGGCCATTTCTTTACTTGCATATAAAATTTATAGTGCGCGTTATATACGACATTTTTTAAAAATCGTAATTTTTTTATAAAGTAAGGGTTGCGCGGTATACACGAGTAAATACCGTAATTGCACCGTGTGAATAATATTTTTTTAGACATAATTTATATTGTGAGAGAGGGAGCAAGGTGAATTTAAAGATGCCTCTGTGGGGCGTAGCCAATAAAAGATTGAGAGTCATTGTGCTAAAGAGTTGGAATAGAAGAAGAAAGGCGAAAGCAAGCAAGTTTCGAATTAAGTGTACCACTTTACGGACAATTCCACATAATTAGGGTCATACGTCAATTCTAATATATTAAAACTATTACTATTGTATTTATGATATTTCTGTGTTTTTATATATTGTTTAGTTTTTATTTCCGTTAAATCTTTTTTTGTCACTATAGCTGACTATATCAATGAAACTGAAAGAAAAGTAGCTTATTGATTAAAAAAATATTTAACTTTATTTTTTTTTAACATTTCAAATATTCCTACGTTGATAAAAATATCTTTTAGTTATTGATTTTCATATGTCGAATTCTTCCAGATATTACTAGAAACGCAGCAGCTACATAAACGAAATTTAAATGATAAACATCGAATTCTGGAAAAAAATCGATTAACTTTTTTTTTTCTTTAAGCAAGTCAGCATTTCTGCTTCAGAAACTGAGTTTTACTTTTGCAAAAGTATTAATCTTAGTAACTTTATTTTTAAACTGTAATATTCTTCATATATATATATATGTATATATTTCTTATGAATTTAGAAATGTTTGCAAACTTAAATTGATACTAACGATACAATAAAATCGTGGAATCTCTCGTGAAAATTGAAATGCTGATGAAATGAAATATTTCCTTAAATGATTATTTACCAAATCCCCTGAGATACCGTAGTTGTATGATTAAAATATTTATAAAATACTTTTTTTAGCTAGGTCTGTTTTAGTTTATTTAGTAACATTTATTTATTTTACTGTCTAGACGAATTAACAAGAGTATTTTGTGTCGGAAATAGTTTATGACTGCGACATTACTATGATATTGCTACAAGCAGATTTGGTTTGACCGAGTTAATTAAATCAAACTTGTCTTCCGTACATAAACGAAATATAATATCGAAAAATAATTGTGATCTTAACATTTTTTGTCCCTAAATTCCCATTCTGTTCTTTTAATTATAAAAAATAAAATGTTTTTTTTTAAAATTTTTTTATCACTTTTCAACAGTTAAATGTTTTTGCGTTGAAAGCAAATTAATAAATGTCTGCATCTATGTTAAATCTCTCATAAAAAGAATGTTACTTTCGTCTGATTTTGCAAAAAGACTAAAAATGTCCAAAAGGCTGCATTTCTAGGTTATTTACTTGTTTAAAACTCTTAAATTTATGATTGCATTAATTTAGGTTAATGGTTATTAAAGTAATGTTTTAAGGGAGTTTGTAGGTTTGATAAATATTCAACGACAGTGTGACCTAAAAATTGACAATTTTTCAAAAATATTTAACTTTAATATTTTTCAATAATTTGTTTTGAGGATTTATAGGTTATTTACTTGTTTAAAACTCTTAAATTTGTGATTGCATTAATTTAGGTTAATGGTTATTAAAGTAATATTTTAAGGGAGTTTGTAGGTTTGATAAATATTCAACAACAGTGTGACCTAAAAATTGACAATTTTTCGAAAATATTTAACTTTAATAATTTTCAATAATTTGTTTTGAGGATTTATAGGTTATTTACTTGTTTAAAACTCTTAAATTTGTGATTGCATTAATTTAGCTTAATAGTTATTAAAGTGATGTTTTGAAGAAGTTTGTAGGTTTAGATCCATATTTTAAAACCTTAATTAATAAGCGTTTAAACGATCAATTTCACAAAAGATATTTTTTGTCATTTACAATGTTACGTTATTTTGTTTGAATAAAAAAAACACATTGAATAATTATTTGAATTATTATTTTAGCTTCGAAACTGGAGAGGTTAACAATAGAGAAATGTAACGCCAATTTAATGAAACCATAGTAAAATTTTCAAATTTTATGAAAGAAAATATACTTTTTCTTTAACACACACACACACAAAAACGCATACGATTTCCATCACAATGTCTAGTAAAAAAGCATTCAGTGAAATTCTATTTCATAAAACTTAAAAATAAAACCTCCACTTTATAAATAATGAACGTTAATTTCAGAAGATCATATGGTTTCTGGAATGAATCCTGGTATTTTTTTTTCAAATTGAGTTAGAACATGCTTATCATAGCTAAAAAATCATACATAAAAGAATTAGATTAGTTATATGCATTACTTCACACACTTTTTGATGATATAGTAGTGAAAATAGTACAGACATCGTGATTATAGAGCTCCCTTTCAGAAGATTGTTTTCAAATTCAGGGAGGACTTGCTGGCCATAGCCAAAAACATACACTAAAAATTTCAATCAATTCTACGCATAATTTCATACGTTTTTCGATGGTACAATAATGAAAATAACAGAGACTTTGCTACAAAAGCTCCCCTTCCGTGGGATTTTTTAAAAATTCGGAGAGGACCTACTGGTCATTGCGAAACACTTACATAAAACATTGGTTCAATGCTATGCGTAACTTTATACACTTTTCGGTGGTACAATATTGAAAATGCTCAAAAATTGCTAATACAGCGTCTGTTGTAATTTATACAGGACTTACTAGTTATGGCCAAAACCCCTCCAAAAAATTGGTTCAATTCTATGCATAACTTCATTTATTTTTCTATAGTACAATATTTAAATTATCACGAAAGTCGCTATTGTAGTGCCCTCCTTTCGGTAGATTTTTTTTGAAATTCAGGAAGGGCCTATTACAGGGTTGGGGTTTTGGACACCCAAAACCGGTTTTGGACAGGACACGTGGGTTTTACTGTCCAAAAGTGTACTAAAGTGTCCAAAACTGTACTAAAGTGTACAAAACTGTACCAAAATGTCCAAAACCTTTAAAAAAATCCACATTTCACCACTGCACACTTATTAAACATATGAATAAATATCTCACAATATATTTTACTAACATTTTATTTAATTCTTTGGTAAATGAAAAAAAGTTCAAACTTTTCAAATATCTCTGCATCATAAAAAGTTCTGTTACTGTTAAATTTATGCAATAATAATAAGCAATTCTTTATAATACTACATATGTAGTTGAGAGGGGTTGCTTTTATTTCCATTTTTGTGAAAGAAAAGGCTACAAAGAAATTTCTTTTAAATAATGTTTCATTGTAAATTATCTTTTCTAGATTATTGGATAATAAAAGAAAACAAATATTTAATTTAAAATCTAGAAGTTATTTTTTTAAATATGTATTGTTATTATGAATGTGCAAATACAAAAGCTCATAATAATAGTCAATATCTAAATATCTCATAATCAAACAAAATCAATTATTTTTTTTATACTATTTATTTCTTAACATGCACGTATTGTAAGCAGTGAGCTGATTTAATCAGTATGCTGAACGTGACTTTTTATTTAACAGTTATTTTCAGTAATAACTCTTGGGAATTTCAATAACAGAATCGGAATGCATTCTTCATAAAACTATTAGTATTTCAATTAACTGCTATTATTTAAGCGAATAACATTAAAATTATTACATATAATTAAATTTAGTATCGTTTTTATGCAATTACATTGTTACATAGGGTAATTATGTTGTTAATATTTTTGTACTGTAATCATTTTGCCAATTGCACAAACTTTAACTCTGTTATTCACCATCTACCTCAACCTAGGAAACCTCGGTCGAACGCTCAAATGAAATTCATGATAACATTTGATTGGACATTATCGAGGAGACGTCCAATCAGGATTAAAGATGAATACCGTTTGAGCGTTCGACCGAGGTTTTCGATGTAACTCGGGGTCGAAGTAGTTGGTGAATAAGAGCGTTAGCATTGTTCTAAAAATACAATTTTACTATAAAATATAGTTTTGGACAGTTTAAGACAGTTTTGGACAGCAGGGTTTTGGACAGTACGGTTTAAACCATGGATTTTACCGTGGTTTAAACCATTGTGTCTAAAACCTTTCCAACCCTGGCCTATTAGCTATGGCAGAAAACAAACATTAAAAAAATTTCGATTCTATGCATAATTTCATACACTTTTAGATTGTACAATAATGAGAATGGCACAAACATCGCTATTACAGAGTCCCCTAACTGCGGATTTTTTTTCAAATTCAGGAAGGGCCAACTATCTAAAAGCCAAAAACGTACACAAAAAATTGGCTCGATTTTGAGCATAACTTCATACACTTTTTGATAGTAAAATACGGAACTACTAGCAGACGAACGGACGGACAGAGATACATGTTATAAAAACATGTTTTTTGGAATCTGTGATCTCTAAAACATGTAAATCCGTAAAAAACTTTGATTACGAAATTTTTTACTTTTGACGATAGAAGAAAAAAAAAATGAACGGCCATGTTTGAAAAATATAGGTCATTTTTTTAATAAAAGTTTTTTTTGATGCAAATAAATCATTAACATAAATTGGATAAATAAATATTCGAAGATCATTCAACGTTGAGAACATACTTGAGTTGCCTTTTATCTCGATTGAAGAAATTCGATAGTTAAAATTGATAAATGATCTGTGTTCTTCAGCTTAGAAAATTCGTAATACAACAATCTAAACAGAACGTGTTTATTTTTCTTTCGAGAAGTAAAATTTACAATAATTTCGAAAGCTTACTTGAAAATCTTTCGTGAAATTGCTAAGAGTGACTAAAACACTTTTATTTGCACTCAGATAAAACAAGAACAAGAAAATGCATTAAGCACTTTAATTTTAAAGTGGTTATTTTCATAATATGAATCATTTGTTTGTAAAACTCGTATAAGTTTTCCAAATTACTCCAATTTGAACTTTGATGAAAAAAAAAAAGGTTCTCATTTTTAAATAAGGGTATTTCTTAAAATATAAAATAGTGTTAGGCAATTATCTGAAGAATATTTTGTGTGCAAGTTTTGTAATTAGAATAAATATATCAAAGTAATTTTTTTAAATGGTGCAAATACCAGTTTAAAACATTAACATCGTTAAAATTATTTATTCATGTAGATGTGAATCCTGTTATATATATAACGATAAATGAAGAATGAATACTACGTTCCATACTGAAACGACAGTTTTTAATCGGAATAAAAACTAAACGGTCACAAGTATAACTATTTGAATGTGCCAATCCCAAAACTTTCTTCCATCTCATATGCACATTTTAATAATTTAAAAAATAGTTACACGTGTTAATGCTTTAATAATTTTAATTCAATGCTATCCCAACTTTTATTTTCCTCTTAAATTTTTCTGCTTATCAATTAGTAGGAGCAAAAACGAATTTTCGTCTCTGCATGAGCTGATGAACAATTTAATGATAGGCAGATTTTTTTCAAATTCAGGGAGGACCTACTTACCATACCCAAAAATTTTAATACACAGAAATTTTAGTTCAGTTCTATGAATAACTTTATACATTTTTAGGTGATACAATATTGAAAAAGGCACAAAAACGCTATTGCAGTGCCACCTTTCGGGGACTTTTTTTTGAAATTCAGGGAGGACCAACTAGCCATAGTCATACACTTACACAAAAAATTTGGTTCAATTCGATACATAACTTCATATGCTTTTAGTCTGTACAGTATTGAAAATGGCACAAAAATCTCTTCCAGCGGAATATTCCAAAATTGAAGGAGGAACTGCTTGCCATAGCCAAAAACGTTCACAAAAAATTTTGTTCAATTGCATGCATATCTTCATACACTTTCTGATGGTAGAATACGACATACGGACACACACAGACAGACAGACATTTTGTAAAAACATGTTTTTTTCGGAATCTCTGACCTATAAAGATGTAAATCCGTCGAATTTTTTTTCGATTATAATACTTTCTTCTATTAAAAATAGAAGAAAGTAAAAATCAAGTCACATCGATCATAGTACAATATTAAAGATACTTAACTTTTCATTTTTAAATTCAACTATACCTTTCCTACGTCTATTATTTGTATACTTCTACATGATGTTAGGAATATGTATCTTCTTGTTATTGGATTAAAAAAATACATTTGAAAACTTCTCATCGAATCACTTTTGCAAGCAAGATATCCTTTATACAAAACGTCTGAAATTGAACATAAGACGCAGAAAATGAGGTGCGTTCGTACTACAACGAAAATTTAAAAATATACAGTACTTCGGATAGAGTACAGTTTCCGAAATATTTTGTGTGTCCCTGTAAATACAAAATACTTTTTATTATTCAGGAATTAACTTGTGGTAAACCTCATCAATGTATATAAATTTCATAAAATGGGAAATTGTTTAATATATTTAAAACGCACCCCAAACAATGTTTCCCCCAATACCGTTATATAATATAATACTTTAGTGTGGGTCTGTATATTAATAAAACTATTCTTTGCACCACAGATTGTACAAAATGTATATTTTAGTACACATTCCATAGAGGCATATGAATTGTATTATACTCAAAATGTACTTGAAGCTATTTTTTCTCATTGCCGCAATGTAACGCAACACTTTTGATTGTACCTGCAATTGAACTATGCATCAGATTATCATAAAATTTCAGATGACTCGACAAAATTATGTAATGATAATATATTTTAAATTTAAAATGATTCGGATGGGTAGTTTTTGCGTTGTTAAATGCTGACAGACAGACGGATTGAACGACGAATATAGGTGCTACATAATTACGAACGCTTCTTAAAAAGATGTTCTCAAACATGCCAACTTCCGTTTTTTTTTTTTTTTAAATCAAACAATTATAGTTCTAACCAGAAATTTATTGAGTCAACGAAATTAAGTAAATTTCAAAATTACCCTCTGAGCTAATGCTAGACACTTCTAATTAAATAAATTTTCTGGTCCAAAGTACGTTTTCATGATTTAAAAAAAGCCGGAGGTTGGCAACTCTGTGCTCTTCAACTTTTGCGATTGACTATTTTCTCGCATGTGGTATTGATTACGAAATAAGGTCGCTATATATACAGTTTAACACTAGGTGGTACTGTAACAGGGTTCGTACGGGTCCTTGAATTTTCAGACTAAGAAATTCTTCAGTACCAGTATTTTCTTATAGAAAATATCTCAATAAATAAATCAAAATTTCGCCCGTTTAAGTTAGATTTATTTTGCTGTAAATAAATACTGGTATTTGACCTTGAAAATAACGGTACCCGTACGAACCCTGTGTAAATAGTCTCATCCGTAGCAAGTAGTCATATTGCTATACTCAAACGGCACTTTCATGTTTACACTTTTAAAACGAAAGAGTGGATTTGATTTCTCCAGAAAGAGCTATAATTTATTGAATCGTGAATGAGTTGTTATTTAAATGCTTTACTCATCTTTATTTAGATTGCTTATTTAAATAACTCATCTTGATTTAAATTGTTTAAAAACAATTCACTCACTTGAGTTGTTTCAACTCTTTATGAGAAGCTGCCTTTCAAAACTTGAGATGAGCGAATTTCGTCTCAACTTGAGTTATTTTTTGGCTGACATTTTAAGAGAGTACAGCTGCCATCGTTCTAAAGGTAACTATGGACAGGGCTTTAATTGGCCGACAATATATATTTATATCACCACCTCTATCTTCATTAACCGTTTTCAATCCGCTGCTGGGTGCAGGTCTCTCCAAAAATTTTCCATAGTTTCCTGTTTAGTATTCTAGACATCCAATTAAGTTCGGCCATTTTTCTGATTTCATAATTTAATCTTACATGAGAACGTATTTTTCGTCGTTTTACATCTTTGGTATACCATTGCACTGTAAAAAAAAATCTGTAATCTTTACAGAAAAAATATTTTAAACAACGGCAGTTTAATACTGTAAAAGTACTTGAATATTGTTATAATAACAAAAAAATCTATATATATATATTTTTACAAAATAATGTTTTAATAAAAAAACTTAAGGACATTTTCTGTAAATTAAACTGTTTTAAACTGCGCCAAAATTAAAAAAATTTTCCTGTCAATCTGAGAGGGGTTTTTTTATGTAGTGTTATTTGAACTCTATCTTTTGTTTTATCTTTTTGCAATGTGCTAAACCAATTTTCATATGAGTCGTTGAATTAGCTCAATGGTTAACCCTTATCTGTCACGGGCAAAACCTGTTAGTAAAATGAGAAATAATCGACTGACACCGGAATTCACAGAAGAATTTTTAAAACATTTTGAAATCCTTAATTTAAGCTTTTATTGTGAAAGTAAAATATTACTAAAATGTTATTTGTGCCATTTTCAAGTTTGGAATTAAAATTAAGTATCCCAGACCGGTCACAATGTGCAGGAAAGGGTTAAAAAATATTCATCTGATTTCTTATCCAAGTTATTCTTTTTCTGTCTCTCCTAGTCATGTCTAGAATTTACATATTTCTATATTTCGGCATGTTGTTTTGTAATCTTTAAACATCCTTTTTCTTAGCGTTTATGTATCTGCTGCATAAGTTAGTGCATTTCAAAACACATTCATTATTAACTTTTCTTCTAAAACAAAAAGACACGTTACTCTTCGGATTAATGTTGTTCTTCACAAAAGTACTCCATTCATTTCTTATTTTTCTATACGAATAAATCAAATTTACATGTCATTTTGCTAACGTCCAGAATTCGAAACCAATTCGATCATAACTGAGAAAGCATAATGATTTCGCCAGTATTTTTAAAGACTTCATTAATGAAGGATGCATCTTAAAAGTTTGCTTAGAAGAACAAAATACTAAAAAAAATTAAAAATTTAATTAATATAGTTCTTTCAGTTAATATTAGAATATGCCGATGTAAAAAATAAAATTTATGCCTTAAAATAACATGTAATTTATATTAAAACAAAATCATATTAATACATTGTCAACAAAATAATATTATCATAAAGGGAGTCCGTAAGATTATTGGCACCTTGTCACAATAGTATTATGCATATGATTTGATGTTCTATTTCAAAGTATCAATTTCTAAACCTTGCATCTTAATTTTGATCGCGATATATTTTAAAATGTATTACTTGATATTTGTTGCTTTGCTTTACTAACTTTAAAAATGTTTTGCTATTCGAAGGAGCTTTTCGCGTAAAATTAGTTTTTGGTAATTAAATACGCTCACATTATTAATAATAATGGTGCTAAAGCTATACAATGTACGATAATAGTTTTAATTCTATGATCTTGCATTCTTTTTACTATATCTGAGCTATTTCTGATTACACATCACATTCTTGATTTCTTAAATTTATCGGATATAAAATAAAAGTTTAGTTTCATCAAAATAGCATGCATTCGAATTGATTCTCTATTTGAAATATACAAAATTTATGTTTTAAATTTGACCAAACTATACTTTAATCTGTATTACATTATATTTATTGATTTGTTCTGTTATATTTAAAAACTTTTTACTATTTAGGGAATTAGCTGCATAAAAATATTATCTTTCTTTAATTAAATACTCTAAAACTGCTAATGATAAAAGTTTTTCTGCTATATGATATACGGAATAAGATAATAGGTTTAATGCTATGAACTAGCATTCTTTCGACTATATATGAGCTATTTCGGAATGAATATCACGTTCTTGGTTTCGTAAATTTGTCGAATGTATCAGAATAAAAGCTTCTTTTCTTCCAAGAACTTATCATCACGTAGCTCGAGATACTTGGTAATTTTAACACGTGCTCAATATTGGGGTTGTAAACCTTTAAAAGAAGAAAAGGAATAATGCTTTTTCTCTTTATTCCAGTTTTAAGAGAAAATAAAATTTTCAGGTCAGTTGAAATTTGCTATCATTATTGAAATTGTATGTTAAATTTAAGAAAATCATATTTAGCTTATATCTATGATGCAAAGTAATGAGGCTGATAAGTTAGTTTTTCTTATTAGAGTGATCACTGAAATTATGTCACCTTAAATTTGGTCCGTACTTGGTAGGTTGTCAAAATAGTACAAAGCACATGATTTGATGTTTTCTATTAGCTTTAATGTTATTTTAAATTTTTACTTTAAATTGTGTTATTTAATATTTATGTCTTTGCTTTGCTATATTTTTAAAAGTTTGGCTATTTTAAAGAGCTTTTCACATAAAAATAGTTTTTAATAATTAAATACGCTCACACTGTTGTTAACAATAATGTTAAAGCTATACGATGTGTGATAGTAGATTTAATTCTATGAACTTGCATTATTTTTATAAAATGTCGGTTATTTCTGAAAATACAACACATTCTTGGTCGAATATCGAACAAAAATTGATTTTTAAAAAGAGATATGCATACGGATTGATTCTCTGCTTGAAAAATACAAAACTTCAAAACGCATTCTTTAAATTTGACCACAATACACTTTAAACAGCAAAAGTTTTTATTTATAGATTTGTTTTGTTATATTTTAAAACTTTTTACTATTTAGCGATTTAGTTCCATATAAATATTATCTTTCTATAATTAAATATTCTGAAATTGCTTATGGTAAAAGTTTTAATGCTATATGATATAAGGTATACGATAATAGCTTTAATGCTATGAACTAGCACATTCTTTCGATTGTATGTGGGCTATTTCCGAATCAATATCACGTTCTTGGTTTCTTAAATTTGTCGAATATATCAGAATGAAAGCTTCTTTTCTCACGAGAACTTATCATCACGTAGCTAGAGATGCTTGGTAATTTTAACACGTGCTCCTTATTGCTTTTCTAAACATTTAAAAGAAGGAAAGGTATAATCTTTTCGCTCTTTTATTTAAATTGTATGAGAAAAATAGGTCAGGTCAAGTGAAATTTGCTATCTTTATTTAATTTGTATGTTAAATTTAAAATTATTACATCTAGCTTATATCTGTGATGCAGGTAATGTTGTTGATACGTTAGCTTTTCTTAATATCAAAAAAGCTATGAAAAAATATCTTATACTCGCTTTACGGTAAAATGATTACGATGAAATTAAATCAATTAATTCATATTTAATTTGTAAAGAAAAAGAAATGAAACGTGAATAAAATGAAAAAAAAAATGAACGGAATTTATACTAAAATTTATGTATTTAAGTAAGGTGTCCTGGAGTAATAACACCACGTTTAGGTTCTTCTAATTTTTACGGCTTGGTTTTAAATTTTTTTCCAAACAAATGCAGGATTTGTTATAGCAACATATCGGCTATGTATACAACAAAGAATGTTTAAGCAGATATGTCTTCATAAAATGCAATGGCGTTATTTCTTCACCAAAGGTAACTGGCCTTATTACCTACCTATGTGGGTAATAACGCAGTGCTGCAGTTGGAAGAAAATATTTGTGGGAACTCACCTTTTCATAGAGATGCGACCGAATTTTTGCTAAGCCAAAAATTTATTTTAAAACTTTTAACCAAAAGCCGACTTTTTAAAAATTAATAGTTATAATTATTATATTTAAGTTTGTATAGTATTGTAGTTTGTTTTCATTCAATAATAATAAAGCAGCTGACGTCACTCAGGGCATGCACCTCCTAAATAGACCCCTTGCACGTGACGTCACATGCTTCATCTGGCGCCCAAATAAAGTGCAAATGTAATATTTTCACACTCATAAACATAGTGATTTGCGCTTCATTTTTTAAGTACTTAGAAAAATAATGCAAGAATAAGAAAAATCAAAATTAAACATGTAGACCACACGTGCTTTAAAGGGGAAACGAGGAGTTGTGATGTTTTGTTTGGGCTCCAGTTGTGCACCAGATTACAGTATCAGCCGTTGCTGTGACGTCAATGCAAGGGGTCTATAGTATGCCTGAGCGCTGACAATGACGGTTGCCAAAGGTGAATATTTTTCAGCGTGTACACTGTACAAGTACAAGTACAGTGCCTTCAGTTTTGGTACCAATATTTTTAAAAGTTTTTCCGCTTTATTTTTCCGAGATTAAATAACGTCTCTTTGTTTTACAAAATATTGTAGTAAAAAATTAGGGGGGCCGTACACACGTTAAAAAATCCTTTTTCGACAGCCACCATAAGGAAAGGGCAGCTGACGTCACTGTGGGCTCTTATTAGTGTGGGCAAGCTGTTTTCGCCCATGCTTCGTTATAACATCGACTCTACATATGAATTCAGGCATACTGATTGGTCTACAAATTTTATGATAGTTGTCTGCTTGCTATGATTGGGCTACGTCATCAAGATGATTCCTACAATGATCGCTATGACAAAAATGTAACGGTAGATTGGTTGACACAAGTGTTTGTTTGTAAACATGCCCTTTCCTTATTTTTGTGTTAGCACTCAGACCCAGTATCAAGGGGGCAGTGACAGTACGACGGCTTTAATCTGATTGGTCGAAATATCTCTTTTCTTGGTAAGTCAAAATAGATCTCATGGAAACTAGCATACATTATCGTTTCGCTTGGGAAAAAAAGTGGTTTGTGCTCTTACGCGATATATTTTTTTAATTATTAGTAACAAACAACATATTTCTGGGAACGGCGTTCCCACACGTTCCCGCCCAATTACAGCACTGTAATAACGCCATGCAAGCAAAACTGTAAAATAATAACATGTAAATTGTTCAATTCTATGGATACAAACTTTACAGCCCTAGAAATTAAGAAATTTCTTTTATTTACCATTAATTGCAATATGAGATAACGGTAAAATTTTATTTTAGAAATTGATTTGGACATAATACGTAAAACGTGTGTAGAAAACCAGTTAGAACTCACAAGAATTTTCGTCCATATTGTTGAAGATTTAACCGCGCTTCTTTACCATCGAAAAACAGAAAAAAAAAGAGAAAAATCGTTTTTAAGTAAAAAAAAATATATTTTGGAAAAATTTCAAAAATTTGTATAAGCATACTGTGAAAATGTTACATAATGGGTCAGCTAGAACCCAGAATTTTTTTTTTATCCATTTCTATCTATATTTAACACGTTCGCTGCCGATTACGTGAAGATGTGATGATAGTTAAAGCCGCACTGTAGAAGTGGGTTTTTCCCAGAAGCCGATTTACTTTTTATAACAAAGAATCAGTGAAACATTTCCCGCGCCAGAGCGTGAATAGCTATTGGACATCACCCCACATCACGCGCTGGCGCGTGAGTGGTCCTTAACGTTGACACCTTATCACGCGCTGGCGTGTCTGCGGCAGCGAACGTGTTAACCGTGTTCTTTTGATATTAAAAAAACGGAAGAAAAATTAAAAATATATTTGATTTTCACTAAGGAATTAATTACATAAAAATATTAGCTTTCTATAATTAAATACTCCGAATTTGTTAACGATAAAAGTTTTTGTGTTATATGATAACTGCTATACGAGAATAGCTATAATGAGCTATAGCTATGGACTATAGCTATGGAATAGCTATGAACTAGCATTCTTTCGACTGTATACAGTCTATTTCCGAATGAATATCACGTTCTTGGTTTCTTAAATTTGTCGAATATATCAGAATAAAAGCTTCTTTTCTCCCGAGAACTTATCATCACGTAGCTAGAGATACTTGATAACTTTAACACGTGCTCGATATTGCTGTTTTAAACCTTTAAATGAAGAAAAGTAATAATTCATTCTTTCTTTGATTCAAGTTTTACGAAAAAATAAAATCTTCAGGTAAGGTGAAATTAGCTATCTTTATTTAGTTTGTATGTTAAATTAAAAAATATTGTATTTAACTTATATCTATGACGCGAAATTGTGAGATTGATAAGTTAGCTTTTTTAAAAGTCAAAAAAGCTCCGAATTTTTTTTTTTTAATTCGCCTTCCGGTAAAATGATTACAATAAAATTAATTTAATTAGTTTATATTTAATTTGTAAAAGAAAAAACGAAACGTGAGTGAAACAAAAAAAATTAACGGAATTGTATACTAAACATATATATATATATATAAGCAAGGTGTTTTGGGGGTAATAACGCTACGTTTAGGTTCTACCAACTGTCACGTCTTAGTTTTAATTTTATTTTTCAAAAAAAAAAAAAAAAAAAATACAGGATTTGATGCAACAACTTCTTCAATAGGTAGACAGTGCCTTTGGTTGTTGCTAAACTGAATTGATTTTCAGTTAGTGTCTGTATAAATATTAATGTAAAAGACATGATGCGAATAAAATGAAAAGCGACGTCAATTGTGCAGTAACACAGATAAAAATCTTAACTGTAACCACACACAAATAAAGAGCAAAAATTGACCAGTCGTAATATGGCGAGTCTCATTGTTCATTTACTCGCCAAATGAAGTATTTTGTCGCGATTTGGCGCAATGACAAGTGAAAGCGAGAACCCTGATTCCACATATCAACCATATATATATTTTTATTGTATTAAATAGTCAATATCGAGGTGGCAAAACATGTTATACCTAAAAAATATCAGATTTTAATTCTACCTACAAGTAATCTACAATTTGAGCATTTTTTGGTAGATATTGCTTACTATAACACCGAAAACGTTATACATGGAATTTAGGTTGTGACCACTGTTCAGTCAATGAAGTTTGTGAGTGTTATACACTATCAAACCCAGCCTTTGTGTCTTTTTCTAATTGAATTTAGATATTGTCTGGTTGAAAAGTTTGTTTAAACTGACAATATTTCCGTTCAGGTTGATTAATGGTATTTTAATATCTGAATGTAGCAATGTCTATTTTGTTTGCCCTTCTTGATAAGTAATTCTAATAAAACCTTCCAAGAAAAAAAATCAGCTAAAACATTAACTAGTCTACACCTAATTGACGTCTGTAAAGTACAACAACTTTCCTTTTGAAGGGTAATATGAATGAATGTATCTGGAATATCAAAATTAACTTATTTTCAACATTTAAGATAATTTTAGACCAATTGTTTTATTGCTATAGATGTTTTTCTGCAAACTGAATGCGGGCTTTTTATTGCAAGATGTGAAACACCGACATCAACGTTTTTTACACATTTAAGAACTTCTAACATTTTTATTGTTCTTCTTATAGTCAATACGGATGCTGATATCTTTATCTGGATCTCAATCTTTTCTGTTGTCATTTTTTTAAAATTTTAAACATGCGAAAAATGAAATCCTTCGAATCGTTTTGAAAGAAATTTCGACCCCCTGTAGATTTTTTAATAACACAAATTGTTGGATTCAGTGAAAAATTGAAACTGACAGTCTTTGTACATTTGATAATATAAGCAAGTGACACTGTACTTAAAATTTTTTTGTCCCACATTCAACCACCATGGCACGGACTGTATTCTGCAAAACCTTTATCCAAACAAAACTCCATTATGCATACTATTCTTGAATGTATGTTGGGGATGCGGGAATCAAATAAGAATTGCTGAAATTATTATTCCTAAATAATGTTAAGTACTACCACTGATTATTTAAGGAGCAATATGTTAATTTTATATAGCATATAATAATAAATAGGACTTAAAATAATCATAATTAGTGGAGAAAAGCTATAATTTAATTAATGTGAAGTACGAAGGCATTTGTTTTTTGTTTAAAAATCGTTTTGGGGGCTACCTGAAAAATTCTCAAGCATTTTTTACGAAAATTACATATTGAGCATCAGAATTATAAAAAAGGCTTAAATGCATAAATTTCAAATCTGCAGATGCAATATTTTAAAAAACTGAATAGGCCGGGAAACAAGACCGGTTCCCCTGGCGATAGTTGTCTGGCTCGGAAAAAAATTCTCGAATATTTGCAGGTTACTCGTTGTCTTTGAAATAAAATTAAATGAAATTATACGTATTGATTTATAATGGTGGTTTAGACTTCCAGTTCGAATTTTTGAAAAAGTTTTTGAAATACTGAAACAGATTTTTTTCCTCTTTTTTTGCGTGTGAGAACAAAACTTCAAGTTTTTAGATCCACCAGCTTTAGTGATATGGATGTTTTTACAAGCGACCTGAACATTATTGACCTGGCAGTCGGGCGAAATTGTGGCAGCCCCTTACACTTTTCGCATTTCTGAAAGACAATATTTACAGACTGATTAAAATAAATGGATTGTGATTTTTTTCTCCTCCTTTAATTGGGATTTTTAATTAATAAATTGCTTTAATCAAGATGCTTTAATCAAGATTTGCCAAAACCTTATGATGTTGTGTGTTATCGGAGATTTTCAGCTGTAATGATCTTAAATTCGATGTTATATAACTTATATACAGTGTTGAATTCAGAAATTTTCCTCCGAGTGAAATTTTGAAGTTCCGGATTTGGGGGGGGGGGGGGTTAGAATTCCGAGGTGGAAATTACGCAAAATTTAAATTTTTCCGGAGGGGTAGGGGATATTTCATTGCTCCAAGAAGGGGGGATGAAATCAATACTACTTATACAGCTTTTATGGATGAGATGTGTGGTGGACTGATTGACGAACAGAATATCGTCAGCTGAATGACCACCAAATGACCACCGAACAACCACCATTCCACCCGAAATTCTGTGCATTAATTTTAATTACAGGTGATGACAGGTTTATTGCAAAACAAAATTACTATAAAGATGAAGAAGGCTGATACGTGCAAAGTTTTTTACGAATAAAGTGAGAGGTTACGTTGGGGAAGTACACGTGAATAGCTGTTTAAATCTATTTCTAAAGATAAAACCTTTGTGAATTACTAGCAAAACTTTAATGATTTCATAATGACAATGAATTTTATTTGCAGTATTTTATGGAATTTTACCATATTTCAGTAATTATTTATTGTAACTGTGCGATTTTAGGGATATTTTTGAACAAATATCCTCTAAATAAAGCATGCAGTATTTCAAGTTTAACTTTTATTGATAAAATTTTGAAGGATGGTTTATTCACAAAATAAAATAATGTAAAAGAAATTTTTTGTAACAGTGTCAAATCCAAATCTTTGTTTAAGAAAGTGTTAATCATAGATACATTTTATTTAATAGTTCGTATCAGATTCATACTACATTTCTATGTCCAGATTTAGGTGATTTGTTTGATAATTTTGGTCATAGTTCTGAAAAGTGATAGAATCACATATACAGTGACGGTCAAAAGTTTCCGGCCAATTAGTTTCATTGATTTATTTACTTGAAGGTTTCAGTGAAGAAGAAGCACAATTGCTTCAAAAGTTAGGAACATATGAATGTCTTCTGACCACGTGATTATTTTGATTGGATACTGAAGACATTTCAGGGAAAGGGGCAGAATTCGAAATTCGTATGTGCAAAAGTTTCTGGTCACTTATCATTCCTTAGTATTTTTCTATCGGTAAAGTGTTTTTTGATCGTGTTTGTGAATGAATCAAAGTGAATAGCATAGTTCAAATGCAAAAATAAAAAATTCAACAGTTATTGTGCGTATATGAGTGATTAGCTTGTCGCTTATTAGCCAATCTTCTCGAGATATTTCGGCAAAGTTATCGATCGGGTAAAACCAACTTTAAACGATTTTTAAAAATTATGTAAACATGGCCATAGGTTTCAGGACTTTCTGATGTCCTGGAGACCACAGAAAATGATTATTTTGGTGGAGGAAATTATCAGGGGAAACAGTCGATGACCCGCATTAAAATGCCATTGCAATATTCTGCGATTTACGGAATGAAAATATTGCTGAAATAAGTCAGTCTACTGTATCAAGATGCTGAAGTTATGGAGAACTTTATGGAAGAGTTGGTGTTAAAAATTTTTCAGGGGTTAAAAAAAATATCAACGTACCCGACTGGTGTTTTCCAAGAACACAAAGTCAGGTCAAGTGAAAACTGCACAAAACTTCTATTTTTCCATTAATCAAATTTAAACTATTTCGGGAGTGATGGCAGACACTTCATCTGATGACCTAAGAACAAAAGATATGATTCGACATACGTTTTCCTACAATGAAGCATGGGGGAGGACGTTGTAATGTGGGGAGAACTTTCTTTAAAAAGTGTTGATCCGTCATTTAAAATCCACTGCAAGATGAATGATGTAATGCATAAGGATATCTTGCGAGGATATATACTGCTTTATTAGAGGAAAAATTATGGTCGCAACTGTTTGTTTTAACATGATAACAACTTAATCAATGTAGGCAAGTTTGCCAAGCAATAGCATTTGCACAAAAAACTCCGCTTTTGGAATGGCCAGCCAAAATGATCGAGATTGACCGGATAGAAAATCTTTGGAAATAAGTTGAGAAACGTGTGCGGAACTGTAAATATTCTACCTTAGCCGAAATTTTCAAAAAATTGCAAGAAGTGTGGAAAAAACGTTCCATAGACGAACTTTAACCGTTGATTGTATGAATGTCACGTTTCTACGCCGGATTTATTACTAAAGCTAATAAAATAGTAACACGATAACATAGTACTTGTAAATGTTGTTGATCACTGTAATTTTCTATTACAATACCACTTTTTTATAAACTTGTGAAGGTGGCCGGAAACTTTTGAGAACATGCGTTTGCCTTTATACTTAATTATGTCAGTTAAATTTTTTGATATTTACATGTTCTTTTATAAGTAAGTTCCTAACTATTATGTCAATAAAATGTATAAATATCGCTTTGAGATTCCTCTTCATATGGGTATATTTACAAATTAACTGAAAATTTTTTGCTGGCCGGAAATTTTGACCGCCACTGTAAATAATAGAATCTAATTTGAAGCTAAGCGTAAGCAATATATTCTTCCTCACATGCTATTTTCTACTCATTTTGTTCATTAGGCTACATTAAGTTCCATAAAATCTTTATGTAGAAATTTTAATTTTTTAAAGTGTACAAAGATATATAGACAAAATATAACTATTATCACAATTAAAATATATCTTGTGTTAAAAAGCGATTTACAAATACAAAAACTTAGCGAGTTAATTAACATTTTAAATAAACAACGCTGATAAAACTTTTTCGTGAAAGACGATCTTTAACTTGATGACTTTCTTGATTCTATAAATGTCACATTGCTGCATCGCAGTACTTATTACTAAATGTACGGTGATAAAATATTATTTAAAAGTGTTGTTGATCACTGTTATTTTCTATTACAATAGCATTTTTTCTAAACTATCGAAAGTGGCCGGAAATTTTTGAGCACATGCCTTTTCCATTTGCACTTAATTTCGTCGACTAAATTTATTGATATTTGTACGTTATTCCATAAATAACCTCCTAACTATTTTGTCAATAAATTGCATAAGTATCAGCTTGAGATTCCTCTTCATATTGGTACTTAAAAATTTACTAAAAAAATTTTTCTGGTCGGAAACTTTTGACCTCCACTGTATATTATATCGAATATATTATATTTTATTAGAACTTTTAGAATTAAACAAATACAATAAATGCAAAATTTATAATCTGTACAACTTCTCGTTTAAAGGAATATGAAATGAGTTTCCTGTACTGTTTATTTCTATGTTTCAGACATATAGTGCTTAAAAAAACTATGAAGACAGCAAAAAATATTATTATTACTATTTTTTAATTTTCGAAACAAATAAAACTTTTTCCTCATAATATGTATCGTCAAACTGAAAAATTTATAAAAGAAGTCAATAAAATAAATTCAATTAAATATATGTTGAAACCTCTTAAAATGAATTAAGATCTTTTGTAGTAAAGATAATTTTGAAATATAATTAAAATTATATTTCAAAACACGTGATAAATTTCTATAGCAATAACTTACCGAATTTAATTTTCTTCAAACGTTATTGGAAGAAATATTAAAGATAAGGCATCAAGGAAAAGAAATAATAACTATAAGCTCATTGGTAAATGTATTTACAGACAAATAATTTCAACAGTTTTGTTTCAAAGACAAATCATTCTAACCGCTGTGGGATGTAATAATCTCTTTAAAAGCATTTTGTCTGTAAACGATATGTTGTAACGCTATTTTTCACTATGACTTCGTTCTGTCAAAAATAGAAGGGAACAACTTTAATGCATTTTATTAGGCTACGAAAATGGCCTTTTTTTCTTTTCAGTGTTGTCAAATATCATGAAAAAAAATAATGTTTCTGAATATACATTGCATAATTTTATAAATATGTATTTTGAAAAGCCATTTAGTTTTGTAGACTAGTTATTGTTTTTTTTTTATTCTGTAAAACTTATTACATTACAATTATGATATTATGTAAAATTGTTTATTTATAATCAAAACCACCAATACACAAGCACATGCATTAAATTTTAAAATCGATTTCAGTAAATATCCGCTTGCATTAAAATACATTTTTGTGTTAAAATAAATACCTAAAACTTGATTTGAAAATAATAATTTTTTGTATTGACAAAGTTTTTTTTTATTAGAAATTAAATTATTATGATGATAATGGAAACGTACAGAATATAAAAATATCCTAAAAATATTATATAAGACAATTTTATGAAGTGCTATTCTGCAGATGACCAAGTTTAATATATTATTTAATCTTTATCTCCTTAATTTAGAACTTATTAACGAAACAAATACTATAAATACAATAAATGCAAAAATTTACAAGCGACACAACTTCTCGTTTAAAAGAAAATGAAATGAAGTTCCTGTCATGTATATTCATATGTTTTAGACATACAGTACATCAGCTTAAAAAAGCCATAAGGACAGCAAAAAATATAATTTTTTTTAATATAAATTTTGAAATAGATGAAACTTTTTCCCTTACAATATATATCAACACGCTTAAAAGTTTATAAAAAATAAAATAAAATAAAAGTCAATTAAATATATGTTGAAACCTCTTAAAATAAATTTAGATCTTATCTAGTAGAGATAATTAATTTTGAAATGATATTAAAATCAAATTATAGAACATGTAATAAATTTCCAAAAAGTGACTTGCCGAATTTAATTTTCATAAAACGTTATTGGAAAAAATATTAAAGATAAGACATTAACCCGGGAGCAGTCGCGACTTTTTTCAGAACGTTATTAGTCGCGCTTTTCGTCGGTCTTTTCGTCGCTGCCCCCCCCCCCCCCCGCAAACAAAAAATATGAAATAAGAAATATTTTTCATTTAATGTGCGAACACAACATTTCAATGAAGATATAAATTTGTAGTTTTCTTAAATTATGCAATTTATTCATGAGATTTGGAGTAATAAGAAAAAGTAAAAATGAACTGACATTAAGTTTGTTACGTAGACTTTTTCGCCAATTTCAATTTTTTTTCTAAAAATGTACCTGAAGGAAAAACAGAGATGTCCTGTTACTTCACTAAGGTGGAGAAGAAACCTTTAAAGTCAGCTACATTGGGATCATTCCACTGTCACGTGCGGGACAATCAGACACCATAATTCCACCAAAATTGTGTTAAAGGGCTTAAGATTTTTCAGAAATAAGAATAAACATATTTTTGTCAGTTTATATTTGATATAACAATATCTCAGGCAGGGACAAATTTTTCCTAAATGGTTTACTGATTTAGTTATTAATTAATTTGCATGCGTCATGTGCAGGACATCAGAAGTCAGCCACTTGTAATTTGCTGTATGATCCAGATAGCATTTCTGCTCTACTAATTTTGCAATTTCAAAATAAAAAATATGTATTAGAGGCTAAAGGTCTAATGTTCATGAAATAAGCATTCTTATTTGAAAAATAAATTTTTAAATTGCTAAAAAAAATTATAACGTATAGTGTCACGTGCGGGACACGGTTGTCACGTGTGGGACATTTGCAAATATCATTCAAGTAACCTTTTCAAAAATCAGAAAATAAAGGAATGCAAAAAAGAAAATGCATGTTATACATTTTACAATACAAAAATATTTATTTTAACATTTTTTTGTATGAAGTAAATGTTCAAATTGACATTTTAAAACATAAAATAAAGTAAATGTATAAACAAAAATTGAAAATTTTTCTAGGAATTTGAAACAACCTCTTTTATTAGCTACAGTGGGGGTTGATATCTTTTTTACTGCATCTTTAAATGAATATAGAATTTTATCTGGATACTGTGGTCACTTGTAGAATTTACCACTTTTTATCATGACAGACACTTCAACACTATCATGATAGGTGCTTGTAATTTCACCAGGATAATTAATGCCGTCATATTTTACAACACCCATTCACCCATCTTAATAGAATCTGCTGTTTCTGAGCCTTTTATTTTCTTCTTTTTGGAAATTAGGATTTTCTAATGACATTTTCTCTCTCATCCTTTTCATTCTTCTAGCACTAGTAGACTTAGTTCTTTCCATTTCAGCTAAATAAATAACAAACTTTATCAATTATAAACGCTTTTGTCTAAATTTACTTAATTTCATAGAAAAATTGAACTTAAAATAGAATTAAACTTAGAAAAACAGAATATAGATAAGAAGTTTTATTATTTTTTTCTAAAGAATAATAACAAGTTCTTAAACACACGACTCTTCTTATTGTATAGAAAAATCCCTATAAATTAAGTAGATCAATTCTTAGTGGAAAACAATATGTTCTTAAAATAAAAGTAACCATCAAAGTGTTCAAATTTTATTAAAATAAATTTATGAAAAAATGGAAATAAAAAATATTAGCATCACAAAAAAAGAAAAAAATGGAACTATCGTAAAAAAAAATCTTAATTTCGTTTCAGTTACATAGCATAAGTTCTTAGGACAAAATAATCATTAAACTGCTAAAACTATGCTATAATAAATCTCTATTTAACATTAAGAAAACAAAAATAATCGTCCTGCTCATAAGGTGTCACGTGCGGGACAATTTTTTTTTTGATATTTTTCTCCAAATAAAAATTTCCCCCAAATTTTTAACTAGCATAGATAAGTGTACTACACTAAACTGCTTTAAAAATGCCAATTAAACAAAATAAATGCGTTCCTTTTTCCTCCTAAGTGAAAAAGTTCATGTTCTGTGTCACGTGTGGGACACAGAAACAAAGTTCTTTTTGTGCGCCGTAATAATTATTTGAAATTATCTTATGTATTTCAGTTTAGTGAAGTATAAACAATGAATATTAGACTTACCTAAAATGTTGATTTCAAAAGTTTCATTGGATTTTCTTTATTAAAAAAACTCACTCAAAATGTATTGTAAAACGCAACATACTTGCTTGCACATGGACACCATCTTTAAACTGTTGTGTTGCCAATCCATAAAAGTTAAACTTTACATTCTTACTCAAAACATAAAATATGACATGTTGCCAATCAGTAAATACCAAAAATATTTATTTAAACAAATTTTTAAAAATGACTATCAATTTACCTGTTTTCATGGAATGGCTCATTGTAGCTCTTCATTGTGTTTGTAATGTGATATGATTTAGGAGAAGATAAGTTATACGAGCGGCAAAAATACCGACACGCGACTACTGACGGGTTAATGAAAAGAAATAATAACTATAAATCCATTGGTAAATGTATTTACAGATGTAATTTCAACAGTCTTGTTCTGAAGACAAATCGTTCTAACCGCTGTGGGATGTAATAATCTCTTTAAAAGCATTTCGTCTGTAAACGAAATGCTGTAACGCTATTTTTCACTACGACTTTGTGCTGTCTAAAATAGAAGAAAAATATTTTAATGCATTTTATTAGGCTACAAAATGGTCTTTTTCCTTTTCAGTTCTGCAAGTATCATGAAAAATAAAAGAAAAACATAACTAATGTTTTAACATAAACGAAGCGTAATTTTTAGAAATAAATATGTATTTTGAAAAACCATTTAGTTTTTTAGATTATTTTTTTTTGTTTCTGTAAAACTTATTATATTACAGTAATGATATTATGTAAAACTGCTTCTTTATAATCAAAACCATGAATACACAAAAAGTTAAATTACATTTTAAATTCAGTTTCAGTAACTACCCGCTTGCATTAAAATACATTTTTGTATATAAGAAAATGATATCTAAAATTTGATTTTTAAATAAACCTTTTTTATATAGACAAAGCTCTTCCTTATTCTGCTTTATTCTTCATAAAAGATATAACTTTTTAGAATTTCGAGCGAAAATTTAACGATTTCATTATGCCATTTCTGTTGTTAATGGCATTTTTTCATGTTATAGTACAATGATTTTTATTGGCAGTATTTTACAGAATTTTATCTTATTTTAGTAACTATTTGATGTAATTGTGCGATTTTAGGTAGATTTTTGAGCAAATATCGTCTAAATAACGCATGCAGTGTTTCAACATTAATTTATATTGATAAGATTTTGTTTGAATGTTGAAAGATCATTTATTCACGTTATGAGATAATGTGATCTGTTTCTGCGTTTTTTCTGTCTCAGTATGAAATCCAAATCTTTGTTTAAGAAAATGTTAACCATAAATACATTTTTAATTATTACTTTATATTAGATATGAAAAAAGTTTTGAGACTATTTTTCTATGTCCAGATTAGTCATTTTGATCGGTAATTTAGATCACAGTTCAGGTAAATGATAGAAATATGTTAAATATATCTTGAAATCTCTTAAAATGAAATAATATCTCTTGTAGTACCAATAATTAATTTTGAAATATTATTAAAATTAAATTTCAATATAGGTAATAAATTTTCCAGGAAATAATTTACAGAATTTAATTTTCTGAAAACGTTATTGGAAAAAAATGTTAAAGAGAAGACATTAAGGAAAAGAAGTAATAACTATAAGTCTATTGGTAAATGCATTTACAAAATAATTTCCTTAGTCTTGTTCCGAAGACAAATCGTTCTAACCGCTGTGGGATGTAATAATCTCTTTAAAAGAATTTCGTCTGTAAACGAAACGCTGTAAAGCTATTTTTCACTATGATTTCGTGCTGTCAAAAATAAAAGGAAACAATTTTAACGCATTTTATTAGGCCACAAAAATAATCTTTTTTCATTTCAGTGCTGTGAAATATCATGATTAAAAAAAGAGTAACTCATGTTTCTGGATATACGATGTATAATATTTTAAATAAATATACATTTTGAAAAACTTAGTTTTTTAGATTAATTTTTTGTCTTTGATTCTGTAAAACTTATTATATTACAATTATGATACTATCCCACATAGCATGCATGGTCACAGAGACGTCACTGTGAGTCACTGTGGTCACGTCACATCTGTGACCAAAATGCCACCCTTCAGTGACGTCACGTTGTGACTGAAATGTGACGTCACATCTGTGACCAAAATGCCACCCCTCAGTGACGTCACATTGTGACTGAAATATGACCTTCTTAGAAAATTAAAAAATATATACAAAAATTCTTCAAAAGATCCCTCATAGCATGCATGGTCACAATGACGTCGCTGCGAGTCACTGTGGTCACATCACATCTGTGACCAAATTACCACCACTCAGTGACGTCACATTGTGACTCAGGTGTGACTTTCTTAGAAAACTTTAGAAAATTACAAAAATTCTTCAAACCATGTTATTTACTGGCAAAAAAAGTGTTTTCTGGCATTTCAGAAGAATATTGTGCAATCGCTGTTATGTCACACGTTACATGCACTGCGTGTAACATGTACGTCATATCACATATGTGAGATAAACCTCCCATCATATGAAACTAAGCACCCAGCAATGAACCTATCAGTGAAACTTCCAGGAAACTTCCAGGAAATTTCTCGTTACACTTAAATGCTTCGTTATGAAAAAAATATCGTTGAATAGAAACCCACGAAAATTCAAGAAATTTATATAGTAAACTACAAATAAAAATGGAAATATTATAAAACTGTGTTTTAATTTGGATAGTAATTTTTGTTATGCAATATAGCCACATAAAAAAATCATTAGTATAATACCTAAAAAACCACGTAATAAAGGATAGGAAACAAAAACTGAATCGCAGCGTTCTATTTCTCGTTTTCTCTTGTATTTCAAATCGAAAAATTAAAAAATAAAGTAAAATTGGAATATTACTTTGTGTGCGATCTCTTATGAAAGATACACTCATGAAAACTTTCGCATCTTTTTTAAGTATTCAGAGAATGGACCTACAGTGTCTCACAAAGGTGATGGGACACTTGTGCTTTATAAAAAGAAACTGCAATAAAATAAATAAACAAACATGTGCAAAAATTTTTTGGGTGTGTTTCATATTTAAAGTTAGTAACAATTATTACATAACATGCATTTTGTCAAAATATTAAAATATTAATTTAGTAAAAATACAATTGTTCAGAACGGAGCAAAAAATGGCTCACATAAGTGATGGGACACTTACTTTTCCATCAAATATTTATCCAAAAATTTTACTTTTTAAAAGGTTTTAATATTTTGTTGGATTTCCTTTTACTTTTAAAACATGATTTAATCTTTTTGGGATGGATTCGACTAATTTTTTGTGATTTCTGGAGTGATTTTACCCCATTCTTCTTGAAGCACCGATTTTAGTTGCTGTTTTGAAGAAATGGTGTGTTTGCGAAGTCTTGATTCCAATTCTTGCCAAATATTCTCTATGGGATTTAAGTCTGGAGATTTTGGTGGTGTTTTTATTATTTCAGGACAATTATATAGCAGTCAGAGTCTAACGTTCAGAGCAGTGTGCTTGGGGTCATTGTCCTGGTAGAATTTAAAATCGTTATGAAGGTTCAATTTTCGTGCTGAAGATTTCAAATTTTGTTTTAAAATATGAATATACTTGTACTGATCCATTATACTGTCAATAAAAACAAGATTACCAACTCCAGCGGACGACATACACCCCCATACCATAACTCCTCCTCCACCATGTTTGACTGTTGGTACCAAGTTCTGTTTGCGAAATTCTTCCCTGGGTTTTCTCCACACCAAGATTCTACCGTCAGAACCAAATATATTAAATTTACTCTCATCAGCAAATATAACTTTATTCCAGTAATCAGAATTCTTATTTATGTTGGATTTTGCGAAAGCCAGTCTGAGTTTTCTATTCTTTTCACTTACGAAGAATTTTTTCCTGGCTACTCTACCGTGATATCCAGCAGATCGAATTACCCTTCTAATAGTCTCAGGATTAACAATCATTCCATATAATGCTTGTAAATCAGCAGCAACTTTTGAAGCACTATTTCTTGGATTTTTTTTTAATATTTCGAACGATAATTCGCTTTATTCCATTGGATAGCTTTGATGGTTCGCCAGGTCTTCTTTTATCCTGAATCATATGATTCTTTTTATATCGTTTAATGATATTGAAAACTGTTGAACGACTCAAGTTAACTGTTTCAGCAGTTTTTCTAATAGATTTTCCACGTTCAATATGCAAATTAATAACTAATTTTCGAATTTCAGGCGAAGTTTCTTTTCGTTTAGCATTCATAACACAAAAATTCCAAAACAAACTGGAGAAAAATACTGCAGACGATTTTATAAATTATTGCCAATTGCTTTTAAATAAAAATAAAACCCCAAAACATATATTTTTATTGCTTATTTCAGACGATTTTTGTTGCATATATAATGGTGTCCCATCACTTATGTGAGCTATTTTTTGCTCCGTTCTAAACATTTGTATTTTTATTAAATTAATATTTTAATATTTTGACAAAATGTATGTTATGTAATAATCTTTACTAAATTTAAGCATGAAACACACCCACAAAAAAATGTGTACATGTTTTTTTTTTAATTTATTTGATTAGTTTCCTTTGTAAAGCACAAGTGTCCCATCACTTATGTGAGACACTGTATAATATTTTCGTGGAACTAGAATCTCTTTCTTAGCATATCGAAAAATTTTCGCATTTTTCCCTTTTTATTTAAAAGATAAAATAAATACATAATTTCAATTCATACAATCCGCTGAAATATATTCACCAATCAATCTTAACAGCAATCTATCCTTTTGAATATTGTGCACGCACGGAAGTGCAACAAATTTTGCTAAGTAGAATTTTTTTTAATATGAATATTAATTTAAATGTTAATTGCGTTCTTAATGAAGATTCAACAGAAAATTAAAAAAGTAGATAATTTCATTAAATATGGGCTTCGTTAAATGAAAGTTCCACTGTATTTCGAAACTAATTAAAAGTAAAATAGAAATGCGTGAAAAATTTTTTTAACTCAAAATTTTAATTAGGGATACCCTCATAAAACTAATGCGCATGCGCATTCAACTTATAAATCTTCGAAGCTCAAACAACCAATAATAACAAAAAATCACCTGCTTAAAAAATATCGTTTGGCAACGATCAGAATAGTTGACATTAGTGTATTTATTCTTTAGAATATTATGCAGCTGCTCTAGTAACTTTGTTATGATGTTATGTGTGTATATTTAGTACGTAAGTTGAAAATTTTTAAAAAGTTATGCAAAAGTGAGATCAGGTGACATTTTATATAAAATGTCGGTCCGAAAAAATACAATGTCAGTGGCGTTTCGTTAATTTGAGCGCGCCAATGTCATTGTACTTCATTCGGACATTCCGACTTCGAAATTATCTTCCCTATTTGTATTATGAAACTGGAATTAGAGGATAATGCCGATAAGAAAGAGGTAAGAAAATGTTATTTTTCCTGCTATTTTATAATGATTTCTGTTAATTTCGTAAAAAACATGTTATAGAAGGAATAAGTATCATATTAATTTAACTTTTTTGAATTCACTTACCTTAGTAAATTCAATAAATTTAACATTTATTTTGTTGAAATACGGAAGAGCATGTCAACGATTTGAAAATAGTTAATAATATTATTTTTAAAATGCACTTTAATCACATTTTTTTAATTACATGGTTAAAATCACATTTTAATAAATTAAAAAATATACATATAATCAAAAGTTAACGTTATATTTAATATATAAAGGAGTTTGGGGTTGTTTAATTGTTGAAAATAGTGATAAATATACTAATTTATGCACTAATATTGCAAAAATACTTTTGTAAAACTTTTTTATTACCTTTCTGAATTTCTCATAATCCCAAAAATTTGATAACTGTAATTCCATGACATTTATTATTTTAAATCATGTATCTAAAATAATTAAGATATTAATTTTGTGGTAATAACAATTATTGATTTAAAAAAATGAGTAATTATCGCATTATTTTATTAATTTTTGATATCTTAATTGTTAAATTGTGTTGAAAATAACAATTTTGTTTCATTAGTATGTGTTCATTAAATCCTGGTTCTAAATAGTCATAAAAACAATTACATGTACACTTTTGTGGGATGTACATTGCTGAAATTTTTAGTGTTTGATGTATTTCTATTATTTTCAATAAAGTTTTGTCTAATATTGAGAAGTGAGACTGAGAATACTTAAATATTATTAAAAGATTCATCTAATACAAAAAAATGAAATCTAATAATTATAACTATTAATAAGGAAACTTAAAAAAAAATCCTTAAGGATGTCCTTTACCGGCATATCTATACTATATGACATATACAATATATATATATGAGTTTAACTACGAATTTAAACCATGGTGTAATCATACATGCGCACAGGCCACTATAGTAAGAAAATAACTAAGCGTAATACTAGAACTAATTGCCTCATCTTCATTTGTACTCGATTTTCAAATAAAATCTGTATATTACGAATATTGCGCATAAACTTTACGTAGTTTTATCAAAAGATAATTCTATATTATATTTAACAGAATGATTTTAATTGGTAAATTAATCAAACGAATATTAATTTTCCAAAATGAGTAAAAAAGTGTTTAGGTTAGGATTCGAACTAGAGACCCTCGATGTATGCTGCCAATGCTCTTCCAACAGAGCAACTTAGCACGCACAGTTCACCAGGAGAAATACCATTATATACTCATATGAATAGTATGCGTTTATCATACGGGTAGTTTGAAAAAAAATTAAAGTATTATTACATAGGGTTATGTATAATAATGATAAGTATGCGTTCGTATTCACTGTGCGAATTGTGTGCGTCAGATTCTTCCAAGATAGTTCAGTCGACAAAGTATTGACAATTTGCGCGAAAGATTGTTTACTTCGAATCCTGACCTGGACACTTTTTCAATCAATTGGTAAATTACAACAAAAGATAATTAAAAGATATAGGGTGGCTGCTCCAGTTTTGGCAACTGCCCAAGTTTTGGCCACACTGGAATGATTTACCCTCTATTTAGGCTGTAAATTGATTTTAACAAATTATATGCATTCTTACTCCTTAATCTAACACTCTTTTATCATTTCCAATCCCATTTGTTTATTTTTTGATAAAAAATGACTTGCAAAAAAATAAATGTGTAAAACTATAGTGTGCACTCACATATATTAAGGTTTTTGCTTAGGTAACAAGTTTTCATAATCTTTCAATATTAGGCATTTATCGAACTTTATTTGTTCTGAAACAAATTGCTATGAAGCTTTATGAAGTAGGCTTTCTCTCTGTTGTAATTTCATGTCTAAATTAATTATTTTTACAGCTTAAAGTAGGGGTGGCCAAAACTGGTACTTTAAATTTGCTATGTGTACCAGTTATGGCCATGGTGTGGCCAAAAAGGGCACAACATTATGCTCCACTTTTGGCTACAAGACTAATTATAGTGAAAAGTTCAGCAATATATTTAGAGAAGTTTTATGACTTATAAATTTAAAAGTTCAATAAAATTACAGCATGATTTAGTGGTTTCTTGTATTTTTTTCAAAACAAAATGAGGAAGTTGCATAACTTTTGCAAAATTTCAAGCACATGAATTTAGAAATAACAAATAATGTGAAAATCTTTACACTATAAATAGGATTCATTTTAACAAGTTTAAAAAAGACAATTCTGTAGTCTTAAAAATGGTCTAGATTAAACACTGTTATAAGATAGGAAGTAAAATTATGGCTTTTCAAAATTCATTGTCAGCTTTTCAAGATGGTTAAGTTTTGTAGTATCTCGTTCTACCTTGCAACACAAGTTTACAGAATGGAGACCAGTTTTTACTATTTTTGAATCTCAAGTAATAGGGTTGTGCTATTTATGATGGCCAATTATCTATATGAGAGATATGGGCCGAAGAGAAGGGGGATACCCTCTGTGAAGATCTTCCTAAGATCCTAGCCCATATTTACACAAGGAAATCTAAGGTTTGAAGAAAACTAACTCCAAATGATTAGGCTGACAGGCAGCTAAGTACGAGGAATTAAAGTTAAAAATCAGTTGAAAAAAAATGGATTTTAGAGATTGTCAAAATACTATTTCATGAAAAAATGGAATAATTTCAAGATTCTAGTCATATAACTGTAAATATTGGTATAGTATTACATATGATATATATAAATGAAAATATGCAAAATGTTAAAATAAGCTTTTTATGTCCTATAAGTCTTTTTTATGAATTAAATATATTTTTTGTTTTTAAATTTAAGTGTTCAGTTAAAATCAGCTTTAGTATATTTTATTTGATGTTTTTATGATTTCATTTAAAAAAATGCAAAACTTTTTTATACAGCAAACAAATATGTGTGTAGTAAAACAGATTTTGCACAAAAATGCTTTATTTTTACTTATTATCAGTTAAAATGTTTGCAAAATTACAAGATATTAGGGTGGCCAAAACTGGTGCAAATTGAAAGAAATTACTTAACGAGTTATTACTCACAATCTAAAATATTTGATAGAAAGTTATTATAATTAACAGAAAGACAGCTAAATTTACTAAAGAATACTGTTATTGCGATTTAATATGTTTTATTCAGTCTAAAACTATAAAATTTCCATTTAAACTTTTCTCTTAATGTGGCCAAAACTGGAGCATCCACCCTATATATTTATAGACATCAGGATTATTGGTCAGAAATATTGGCAAGCTGTACAGTTTTAGATATGTGCTGGGATTTGTGGATATTAAAGCGAGTAAAAGTTTAAAAAAAAAGTTCAAAAAGATTAAACAGTTTGAACAACATACTACAAAATGTGTGTCAGTTATAAATAAAATTGAAGGTATGCAATTTTCAGCAAGTGGGGAAAAATATATAAATATTTTTGAGAGATAATATTTTTCAAATTTTGAAAACAACACCAGAGTTGTAAGGCATGTGAGGTAAATCGAATTTTTAACTTTAATTTAGAAGAAAGTCTCCTTACTGCAGGAAACTATTTTTATATACCATACAGTATTTGTTCATAAATTGTCAATATATGATTTTAGGACTCAAACTCTATTTTAACAGGAACATGGCATGGAGTTATAGTTTCATCAGATCCTGTTTCTTTTAAATTGTTAGAAAATCGTTAAGAAAAGTTAAATCTTCACAGAATCATCACAGTGTTAACGAAGTTTTGTCACAAATGATCTGCAGCGTGAGTCTAAAATAATGGGACAAATTTTAAGGGAGGTGGTAGAGCTCACTATAATAAATAATTATGGCATAGAAATGTATGACTGGAAGTGACGCGTTAAAACGCCACACTAGTCACTGCAAAAGACACGGGTGTAATGTTAAGTGTATGGGAGCGCTATTTTCAAATATCTCGCTAAAATTTTAATATTTTCGCATATTTTTTTCCATAGGATAGCTGAGGACGACCTGCAACTGGGCTGGTTTTTACTTTTTTGATTTTGGTTACAGATTAAAAGAAAAATACTTTAACTTTCAGAACCAGTTTAAACCGGTTCTAAAACTGAAACTATTGTAATATAAAAAAAATATAACCAAAATCGAAAAAGTAAAAGTTAGCCCGGTTGTTGATCGTTCTCAGATATCCTATGGAAAAAATATCATGCAAAATATTGAAATTTGAGCAAGATATTTGAAAACAACCCCATAGACTTAATATTATCATCCGGGTCTTTTTTTTGGTGACTAGTGTAGCGTCTTGACGGGTCACTTCCAGTCATATATTTCTGTGCCATCATTATTTGTTATAGTGAGTCCTACCGCCTCCTCAACGTTTGTTCCATGATTTTGGACTCACCCTGTATTTCACAATTTGGTCACAATGTGACTTGAAAGCATTGTCTCTTTCGTCACAATTTCGTCACAATGTTAATGACAAAATCGTCACAAATGACACACTTTTCACAAATTGGTCACATTGTGACGTCACAAACAAGCTCTAAAACGGCCATAACGACTTCACATTTTAGTCACTGTGACTTCGCATCGACGTCACGTGACGTCACATCGACGGTCACAAAGTCACAGTGTGACTTCACAACGACGTCACCGTAACGTCACCATGTCTTACGGGATGTAAAACTGTTTCTTTATAATTAAAACCATACATACAAAGTAAAAGAATTTCATTTTAGATTCAGTTTCAGTAAATACCCGATTGAATGAAAGTACATTTTTTTTGTTAAAAAAAGTAATATCTAAAAGTTGATTTGGAAATAATACTTTTTTATAGACAAAGCTCTTTATTCTTCATAAAAGATATAGCCTTTTAGAATTTCCAGCGAAAATTTATTTCATACTGGCACATTTCTGTTGTTAATAGCTGATTTTAAAAATATTACTTTACAATGAACTTTATTGGCATTATTTTACGGAGTTTTATCATATTTCAGTAACTATTTAATGTAATTGTGTGATTTTAGGTAGATTTTTGAACAAATATCGTCAACTATTTTTCTATATCCAGATTTAAGCATTTTGTTAGGTAATGTAGATCACAGTTTAGAAAAAAGATAGAATTATGTTAAACATATCTTGAAATCTCTTAAAATGAAATTAGATCTCTTGCGGTACCGATATATAATTTTGAAATATTATTAAAATTAAATTTCAATATACGTAATAATTTTCAAGAAAAAACTTACAGAATTTAATTTTCTGAAAACGTTATTGGAAAAAATTTTAAAGATAAGACATTAAGGAAAAGAAATAATAACTACAAGTCCATTGGTAAATGTATTTACAGATATAATTTCATTAGTCTTGTTCCGGAGGCAAATCGTTCTAACCGCTGTGGGATGTAATAATCTCTTTAAAAGCATTTCGTCTGTAAACGAAATGCTGTAATCCTAATTTTCATTATGACTTCGTGATGTCAAAAGTAGAAGAAAGCAATTTAAATGCATTTTATTCGGCCACGAAAATGACTTTTTTTCATTACAGTGCTGTCTAGCATCTTGAAAAAAAAATTATAACTAATGTTTCTGGATATACGACGTATCAGATTTCTAAACATACATTTTTAAATCCGTTTACTTTTTGTAGACTAGTTTTATTTTATTCTATAAAACCTATTAAAACACAGTTGTGATAACATATAAACTTTCTTCTTTATAACAAAAAAATGAGTACATGAGTAGATAAATTCTTTTTGAAAATCAATTTCAGTAAATACTGGCTTGCATTAAAATATCTTTTTGTATTATATATAAAAAAAAAGAAATACATAAATGTTGATTCGCAAATAAAATTTTTTTAGGCAAAGCTCTTTTTTTAGAAAAAAGTCCTTCCGGCAATGCCGGGAGGAAGAGGTAGCTTTCATATACTTATATATTTATTTATTTATTTTAAGGTAAGTTACATTGTTCAAAAACACTAAGCTCAAATTAGTGGAAATAATCTTATAAAATTAGTGATTTTATAAGATTGAAACTAGTTTTTGTCAAGACTGAATATTAATAGGAATTTTTAGAAATTAGTCATCTTTTATTCAACCTGATTTTATTTTAAGCGATTTAGAGAGTCACCAAATTTTACGATATCATAAAGTGTATGCCATTTTAAAGCAACATTGTGGATCGTTCAGATCAGACCGTTTCAAAATGTCAGCCATAAGCAAAATTCAAAGTGCTATAACTCAGTCATTTTATAAGATATAAACAATATAAAAAGTGTTCTGGAATCGTTGTTTAAAGTTCTAACACGAAAAATAAAAATATTTTTCAATTTTTAATTTTTTCGCATTTAATTTTAAATTTTAAATTTAAAAAAAATTTAAAATGGCCACCATTTTGAAACAAAATAGTCTATGATGCTGGCCAACGAACTCGAGACATTTGTATGTACTATGTACATACCAAGTTTCATTGTAATCGGTTCATAAATGCGCGTGTTATTACGTGACAAAAATCAGATCGTTTCAAAATGTCAGCCATAAGAAAAATTCAAAGTGCTATAACTTAATCATTTTTTAAGATATATAAAAAATAAAAAGTGTTCTGGAATCTTTGTTTTAAGTTCTAACACGTAAAATAAAAATATTTTTCAACTTTTAATTTTTTCGCATTTAATTTTAAATTTTAAATTTTTTAAAAAATTTAAAATGGCCGCCATTTTTAAACAAAATGGCGGATGATGCTGGCCAACGAACTCGGTCGAGACATTTGTATGTACTATGTACATACCAAGTTTCATTGAAATCGGTTCATAAGTATGCGTGTTATCACGTGACAAAAATCAGATCGTTTCAAAATGTCAGCCATAAGAAAAATTCAAAGTGCTATAACTCAATCATTTTTTAAGATATAGACAAAATAAAAAGTGTTCTGGAATCTTTGTTTTAAGTTCTAACACGTAAAAGGAAAATATTTTTCAACTTTTAATTTTTTCGCATTTAATTTTAAATTTTAAATTTTTTAAAAAATTTAAAATGGCCGCCATTTTGAAACAAAATGGCGGATGATGCTGGCCAACGAACTCGGTCGAGACATTTGTATGTACTATGTACATACCAAGTTTCATTGAAATCGGTTCATAAGTATGCGTGTTATCACGTGACAAAAATCAGATCGTTTCAAAATGTCAGCCATAAGAAAAATTCAAAGTGCTATAACTCAATCATTTTTTAAGATATAGACAAAATAAAAAGTGTTCTGGAATCTTTGTTTTAAGTTCTAACACGTAAAAGGAAAATATTTTTCAACTTTTAATTTTTTCGCATTTAATTTTAAATTTTAAATTTTTTTAAAAATTTAAAATGGCCGCCATTTTGAAACAAAATGGCGGATGATGCTGACCAACGAACTCGGTCGAGACATTTGTATGTACTATGTACATACCAAGTTTCATTCAAATAGGTTCATAAATACGTTAGTTATCGCATGACAAAAATCAGATATATATATATATATATATATATGGTTATATATATATATATATATATATATATATGTCAACATTTGAACGGAGGGTGGTTTTGGGGTCTGGGGGTCATGATCGGTGAAAATATACCAAAATTTTCCGGAAGTGTTTTCCTCCGGACGGCTGCAATAGGTAGCTTTTTACTTTTTGTAATGAAAGCTACCTAACACATTATTAAATTTGCAACAAAAACTTACAGCATATAGTGATACAGTAGAAATTGTATATAATACAATCGTATATAATGCCATTTTCTAGAGAGCCAAGTTTAATATATTAATTCATCTTTATTTCCTTAATTTAGAGATTTTAATTAAAAATGTGCTCTTTGTACAATAAATGTTTTTGAAAAAACTCCTTCCGGCAATGCCGGGAGGAAGAGGTAGCTTTCATATACTTATATATTTATTTATTTATTTTAAAGTAAGTTACATTGTTCAAAAATACTAAGCTCAAATTAGTGGAAATAATCTTATAAAATTAGCGATTTTATAAGATTGAATACTAGTTTTTGTCAAGACTGAATATTAATAGGAATTTTTAGAAATTAGTCATCTTTTATTCAACCTGGTTTTATTTTAAGCGATTTAGAGAGTCACCAAATTCCACGATATCATGAAGTGTATGCCATTTTAAAGCAACATGGTGGATTGTTCAGATCAGACCGTTTCAAAATGTCAGCCATAAGCAAAATTAAAAGTGCTATAACTCAATCATTTTTTAAGATATAGAAAAAATAAAAAGTGTTCTGGAATCGTTGTTTTAAGTTTTAACACGTAAAAGAAAAGTATTTTTCAACTTTTAATTTTTTCGCATTTAATTTTAAATTTTAAATTAAAAAAAAAATTAATATGGCCACCATTTTGAAACAAAATGGTGGATGATGCTGGCCGACGAACTCGGTCGAGACATTTGTATGTACTATGTACATACCAAGTTTCATTGAAATCGGTTCATAAATACGCGTGTTATTACGTGACAAAAATCAGATCGTTTCAAAATGTCAGCCATAAGCAAAATTAAAAGTGCTATAACTCAATCATTTTTTAAGATATAGACAAAATAAAAAGTGTTCTGGAATCTTTGTTTTAAGTTCTAACACGTAAAAGAAAAATATTTTTCAACTTTTAATTTTTTCGCATTTAATTTTAAATTTAAATTTTTTTTTAAAATTTTAAATGCCCGCCATTTTGAAACAAAATGGCGGATGATACTGACCAACGAACTCGGTCGAGACATTTGTATGTACTATGTACATACCAAGTTTCATTCAAATCGGTTCATAAATACGTTAGTTATCGCATGACAAAAATCATATATATATATATATATATATATATATATATATATATATATATATATATATATATATATATATATATATATATATATATATGTCAACATTTGAACGGAGGGTGGTTTTGGGGTCTGGGGGTCATGATCGGTGAAAATATACCAAAATTTTCCGGAAGTGCTTTCCTCCGGACGGCTGCAATAGGTAGCTTTTTACTTTTTGTAATGAAAGCTACCTAAAAGTAATATAATGAATAATTTGATCCAGGCGTGTTTAACCGACGTTTATTAAAGTAAACTTAAAAATGTTTAAAATGATAAAGATTGTGCGAAAATTTACAATGCACAACTTTTGATTCAAATGAACATGAAATGAAGATCCTCTGATACATATTCTCTTTTTTTTATACATATGTAGTCTTGTTTACAACGTAAGTTTAATGATTTGCGAAATGTTATCAATTTAATGCAAAAATCTACATAACGCCTAATCTCATGTTTTGAGTTTTGCTTATAAAGATTCTCTACTACATATTTTCTCTCTTTTTAGGTGCGTTCGTAACCACATAAATACGTAGCTCCTGTAGTATTCGTTTTGACCGTAGGTCTGTCCACATATAATAACGCAAAAATTACCCAACCAAATCGTTTTAAATTTAAAATGTATAATCTTTGCATAGTTTTGTTCAGTCATTTCAAATTTTATGAAAATCGGATGTATAGTTTAATCTTAGTGACAATCAAAAGTATTCCGTTACATTATGGCTAATATAAAAATACCTTTAAGTGCATTTTAATGATGTTACACTCTTTCGGACATAATAAAATAGGTATGCATCTCTGAAGTACGTGCTGAAATAACATTCTGTACAATCTCTTGTACAAAAAATATATTTTATTAATTTACAATGTGTCCCAAAATCATTCGATTACATAATATTATAAGGGGAAACATTGTTTGGGGCACTTTTTAATTACATTAATTTGTTTCACATTTTATGAAATTTGTATATGTTGCTGAGACTTCCTACAAGTTATTTCCTGTATAATAGAAAGCAGATAGTATTTACAGGGACACACAAAACATTTCGGATACAATACTGTGTTCGAAATACAATGTAGTATTACACCAAGATCTGAATATTATTACAACTTTGTTATAGTATGAACGCAGTTCAAGTGCTAGGTTTGACGTGCAATTTTCGGCTCGTTTCTAAATATAGTCCTTAGGGATTAGAGCCATAATTTCAAGAACAATTAATTATTGGCACTCTTCGTCACATTTTAGTAGCAGAAATTGTGTTACCCGATAACAGGAAAACAGAATCTGCCAAATGGGAGACAGGTGACAGAACATGAGTTTCCATTTTTGGGTTAATTACTCTCTGCTTTTATCACCTGATGAAACGAGCCGATATTTGATGGATTTTGAAATTTCAGTAGAGCTTTTTATTCATTATACTTAGTGTAGATAAGGTCTTACTTTATATAACGCTTTTTACTTTAATTGTTTTGAGTGTAACCTAACGACAACATATTGAACGCAAACTTAATTATGATTAGATTCATTTTACAGAATTTTAAAATTATCAAAAAATACTTATAATTGCTATGAACTGGGTCCTTCTGAAAAGAATGTATTTGCTTATTACTAGACAGTATCAAAAGTAATTTCTTTTTCACAATCAACTCTTTGATGCAATGTTTAGACTTAAAATAAAGATATCACAAATTAAAATGTAAACGATGGAATTCTGCAATTTCTTTCCATCTTTTTGAAAGCTTAGCAATAAGATTTTGACACTAAACATTAGATTCACAAGTATAAAAATCTAGACAACCTCTTTCCACATCATCAAATTTGAGAATCTCCTTCCCCGAAAAAAATGATGGTATGTAGCAAACATAACATGTGATAGTCCAGAGCAGTACATTACATGTGATAGTCCGAACTACCTTATATGGACAAAAGTGACCAATCACTAGAAATTTTAGACGTTTTGTTAAATATTTAGAAAAATTCATGAGGAACTATCACGAAACACAAAGTTTACAAACAGAATAGTATAGGTCACATATTCCGTCGGATATTTCCTTTTCCCTTCTAAGTTTCATGAATTTAAGAGTTTTCGAATGTTAAAAATGAGGTTTCCCGTTTTTACTATCAAAATATTGCTAATGTGAGTGAAAATATAACCATGAAACTTATAAATTACTATCAACGAGAACAAGAGGTATTGCGGAAATGTTTTTTTTTCGCCTAAGTGCATAGCTTTTAATTTAAATATTTCTTGGTTTTGATTGTTTATTATACCTTTTCTGGGACATTTTTTTGTTCTTGAAAAAACACGATTAATTTTTTTTTCTTGCAGATTTCTGCTTTTAAAAATATTTTAAAACTTTCAGCTACTTTCCTTGTCAAAATAACCGTTACTTCTTTGCTTTCTGTTACATAGAAAGTAATATTTAACAAAGTAACATACAAAGTTTAAAATTAAAAATTTCATATTATATTTCCTGCCTTATGTGCTACTTTGCGGTAACAACACCATTCCACCAACAGCAAAAAACAACCATCTAAATCATTATTTCCTCCATATCAATATTTTTGCTTATCTTTAGTATTTCCGAAATACCTTGAATATTTGCAATACACCTCTGAAAGTATTAGCTACGCTTGTTCACAGATTGACGTTTACCTTTATTATAAATTTTACAATAAGTTCCCAGAAATATATACATAGATAAGTGTTTCCTGTATATATCTGTGCTGATATATCCACTGAATCGAATTAAATGTGACTTTACTCTTACAGTTATGAAAATTTAACTACCTTCTATTAACAAATAGAATTTCAGCATATTGCAGTCATATAGATATTTTATCATTTCCAACAAATTATTCTATATTATAAAGTTTTGGTGTTCTAATTTTAACTGTGTACGACTTTTTCATTTTACATAATACGTATTTCCCTAATTAGAAGAAAAAATTTAAATAAAAAAATTGTAGGAAAATGTTGTTGATTGAAGTATATCAATATCATTATTTAAACAGACTAAAATTCGAAGCTTATTCACGATTTAGAACATTCTTCAGATGGTTATTGCCTTGTTTTGATAAATATGATAATTAGAAGTGATGAATGATTTCGTTTTCTTCAATTAAGTAAGTCCTTATTAAAACAGCGTACAACGAATATATTTGTTTTCCATTCGAAAAATAACTTGAAATCAAATTTTAAGAACTTTTCAAATATTGCTGAAATTTTATCACTATTCTTAACTCATACTAGAATGAGAAAAAAGCATCAACATTTTTTATTTTAAAGTGGCCAATGATAATATGAAAATTTTTGTTATAAACTTTTAATATTACTTCTAAATGCACTTTGATGAAGAAATAAGTTTTTTGACTTCTGAGTGATCTATTTCTGATAATAACCCTGGATGTAGGGTAATTACCTTAACGGTCTTATTTTACACATTTTAAAGAATAAAGTATGAATGAAAGTGAAAATGAGTAATATGAAAATTTCCTCTAACGAGTTCTTAAAGTAGTATTTTTAGCAGGTTTTATTATAAAAAAACATCATTAAATGCAATTCTTGACTGAAGTATATCATTATCCAAATATAAATAGACTAAAATTCGAAGCTTTTTCACAATTGAGGACATTCTTCAGATGGTTTGTTTTCCCCATTTGAAGTGCGGTAATTAGATGTGATGAATGATTCTTTTTCTTCACCTCAATCAACCCTTAATGTCACAACGTAAACAGAATGTGTTTGCTTTTGCCTTTGAGGAATAAATCTTATAATATTATTGAATGATCTTTCAAAATATTAAAAAAAACTGTTTAATTTTGTAGAAATTTTTTTACTATGCTTAACGAATGTTAGAATAAGATAAAGCATGAAAAATCTTTTGCTTTAAAATGGCAAATTCATAATATCAATCATTTGTTTATAAACTTTCGAAATTACTTATAATTGAACATTTATGAAGAAATAAGGTTTTAAATTTTAAGTAATTTCTTTCTTAAAATAACCACGTACGTAAAGAAATTACCTTAACGACCTTATTTCACATATTATAACGATTAAAGCATGCATGCGAGTGAAAATGATGAATTGAATGAAAATTTCTTTTAGCGAGTTCTTAAAGTAATATTTTATAGTATTTTTTATTATAACTAACATCATTAAACGTAATCGCTGACTCAAGTATATCATTGTCATGTTATAAATAGACTAAAATTGAAAGCTTCTTTGCAATTGAAGACATTCTTCAGATGGTTTCTTGTCCCCATTTGATAAGAGCGATAATTAGAGGTGATGAATGATTCTTTTTCTTCAGATCAATCAACTCTTAATGTGCCATCGTAAAGAGAATGTGTTTGTTTTCCCTTCTAGAACTCAATCTTAAAATCAAATTGAAAGATCTTTTCAAAACATTTTAAAAAACTGTTTTATGCTGCTGAAATTTTGTCACTATTCTTAAGTCAAGCTAGAATAAAAAAAGCATGAATTTTTTATTCTTTTAAAGTGGCCATTCACAATATGAAAGTTTTTGTTGTAAACTTTTGAAAGTATTTCTAACTAATCTTTGGCAGAGAAATAAGGTTTTTGACTTTTGAATGATCTATTTCGTAAAATAACAAAGGACGTAGAATAATTACCTTAACGACCTTATTTCACATATTTTAAAGAATAAAGTATGCATGCGAGTAAAAATTATTAATTGTATGAAAATTTCTTTTAACGAGTTCTTAAAGTAATGTGTTTTAATGTAACAAACATCATCAAACGCAATCGCTGACTAAAGAATATCATTATCATATAAATAGACTAAAATTCAAAGCGTCTTTGCAATTGGGGACATTCTTCAAATGGTTTCTTGTCCCCATTTGATCAGAGCGAGAATTAGAGGTGATGCATGACTTTTTCTATAGCTCAATCGACCCTTAATGTGACAACGTAAAGAGAATGTGTTCGTTTACTTCTTCAAGATAATAGAACTTGCAATCAAATTGAAACATCTTCTCAAAAAAATTTAAGAAACTGTTTTATGTTGCTGAAATTTTGTTACTGTTCTTAACTTACACTAAAAGGAGAAAAAAGTATGAAAATTTTTGTATTTTAAATTGGCCATTCATGACTTGAAACTTTTGTTGTAAACCTTTGAAAGTATTTCTAACTGAACTTGGATGAAGAAATAAGGTTTTTGACTTTTGAATGATCTATTTCTTAAAAAAACACTGACGCAGAGTAATTATCTTGACGATTTATTCTACACATTTTAAAGGATAAAGCGTTCGTGTGAGTGAAAATGATTAATTGGACGAAAATTTCTTTTCACGTGTTCTTAAAGTTGCATTTTTATTGTAATAAACGTCATTAAGTTCAATTATTGGCTAAAATATATCATTATCCAAATATATATAGATTGAAATTCAAAGCTTCTTCTTAATTGAGGACATTCTTCAGATAGTTTCTTGTCTCCATTTGACCAGAGCGATAATTAGAAGTGCTGAATGATTCTTTTCTTCCAGCTAACTCAAACCCTTACTGTGAAAACGTAAATAGAATGTGTTTGTTTACCTTTCTAGAAAGAAATCTTGAAATTATATTGAAAGATCGTTTCAAAACACTTCCATAAATTATTTTTTTGCTGATATTTTGTCACTTTTCTTAACGCAATCTAGAGTAAGAGAAAAATCATGATTTTTTTTCTTTTCTTTTTTTTTTTTTTTTTTTTTTTTTTTTAATGTGGCCATTTATAATATGAAAATTTTTGTTGTAAACTTTTGAAATCATTTCTAATTGAACTTTGGTGAAGAAATAAGTTTTTGACTTTTGAATGATCTATTTCTTAAAATAACCACGGACGTAGAGTAATTACCTTAATGATCTTATTTTACATATTTTAAAGAATAAAGCGTGCGTGTGAGTGAAAATGATTAATTGGACGAAAATTTCTTTTAATGTATTCTTAAAGTAACTTCGTAAATGTAACTTCGCAATTTTACACCAGTTATATCGGTTAAAGTACTCCACAAAATTAGAGGCAGCAAGGCGACCACTAATTTTATGGAGTAACGTTACACAAATGTTTTACAGTGTAGATTGAAATTCAAAGCTTTTTCTTAATTGAGAACATTCTTCAGATGGTTTATTATCCCTATTTGATAAGTGCGATAATTAGAAGTGATGAATGTTTCTTTTTCTCCAGCTGAATCAAACCCTTAATGTGACATCGTAAATAGAATGTGTTCGTTTACCCTTCTAGAAATAGAACTTGCAGTCAAATTGAAATATCTTTTCAAAACTTTTTAAGAAATTTTTTTATGTTGCTGAAATCTGTTACTGTTCTTAATTTATACTAGAATGAGAAAAAAAACATGATTTTTTTTTTTTTTTTTTTTTTTTTTTAAGTGGCCATTCATGACTTGAAAATTTTTGTTGTAAACTTTTAAAATCATTTCCAACTAAGCTTTGGTGAAGAAATAAAGTTATTAGCTTTTGAATGATCTATTTTTTAAAATAACCACAGACGTAGAGTAATTAACTCAACGATCTCGTTTTTCATATTTTAAAGAATAAAGCGTGCATGCGAGTGAAAATGATTAATTGAATGAAAATTTCTTTTAGCGAGTTTTTTTAAAGTAATATGCTTTAGTATTTTTATTATAACTAACATCATTAAGCGCAATAGTTGATTGTAATATATCATTAGCATACTATAAATAGACTAAAATTCAAAACTTTTTCGCAATTGAGGATAATTCGTTGTTTCCATTTGATAAGAGTGATAATTAGAGGTGATGAATGATTCTTTTTCTCCAGCTCAATCAAGTCTTAATGTGACATCGTAAAGAAAATGTGTTTGTTTATCCTTATAGAAATAAATCTTAAAATCAAATTGAAAGATCTTTTGAAAACATTTTTAAAACCTGTTTAGTGTTTATTTGCTGATTTTTTTTAATTCTATGCTTAGTGAATAATTGTGCTTAACGCATACTAGAATGTGAAAAAGCATGAATAACTTTTATTTTAAAGTAGCTATTTTCATAATATGAATCACTTGTTTATAAAGTTTAGAAATTATTTCTATCGGAAGTTTCATGAAGAACTTGTATAAAGTAGAATATAAATAAAAAAGGCCTTCCGGCAATGCTGGGAGGAAGAGGTAGCTTTCATATCTTATTTATTTATTTTAAATTAAGTTAAATAAATCAAGTATACGAAGCTCAAAATAGTGAAACACGATTATATAAGATTGAATACTAGTTTTTGTCAATACAGAATATTAATAGGAATTTTTAGAAATTAGTCATCTCTTATTCAACCTGGTTTTATTTTAAGCGATTTATAGGGTCGCCAAATTCCACGATATCCATTTTAGAGCAGCATGATGTATAAAAAAACCCAATGAGCTTGATCGAAATCTTAATTCATGTCAACATGCACACTCACATCGAAATCGATTAATATATACGAGTGCTGTCGCGGGCGAATTGACTTTTAAAAAAAAATGTCATCCACATTAGAAATTCAAACTGCTGTATCCCAGGTGTTTTTCAAGGTAAAGACAAAGCAAAAAATATTCCGGAATTCATTATTAAGATAAATAGTTTAGAAAGAACTTTTTTTAATTTCCATTTTTTTGTTTATACATCATTATACATTTAAAAGATTTTTGACAAATTTAAATGGCCGCCATTTTAAAACAAGATGGCGGATAAAGTTGGCCTGTGAACTCGATCAAGCTATTGGTATCAGATCAAAATCAGTTCGTTTCAAAATGTCAGCCATAAGAAAAATTCAAAGTGCTATAACGCAATCATTTTTTAAGATATAGACAAAGTAAAAAGTGTTCTAGAATCGATGTTTTAGGATCTAACACATAAAATAAAAATATTTTTGAATTTTTAATCTTTTCGCTTTTACTTTTAAATTTAATTTTTTAAAAATTTAAATGGCCGCCATTTTGAAAGAAGATGGCGGGTGATTCTGGCCAACGAACTCGGTCGAGATGTTTGTATGTACCATGTACATACCAAGTTTCATTCAAATCGATTCATAAATACGTTAGTTATAGTATGACAAAAATCAGATCGTTTCAAAATGTCAACCATAAGAAAAATTCAAAGTGCTATAACTCAATCATTTTTTAAGATATAGACAAAGTAAAAAGTGTTCTGGATATGGTGTTTTAAGATATAACACATAAAATAAAAATATTTTTCAACTTTTAATTTTTTTTGCATTTAATTTTAAATTTCGCATTTTTTTAAATTTTTTAAATGGCCGCGATTTTGAAACAAAATGGCGGATGATGCGGGCTAACGACCTCAGTCGAGATATTTCTATGTACTATGTACATACCAAGTTTCATTTAATCGGTTCATAAATACGTTAAGTTATAGCATGACAAAAATCAGATCGTTTCAAAATGTCAGCCATAAGAAAAATTCAAAGTGCTATAACTCAATCATTTTTTTAAGATATAGACAAAATAAAAAGTGTTCTGGAATTGGTGTTTTAAGATCTAACACATGAAATAAAAATATTTTTCAACTTTTAATTTTTTCGCATTTAATTTTAAATAAAAATTTTTTTTTAATTTTAAATGGCCGCCATTTTGAAACAAGATGGCGGATAATGCTGGCCAACGAACTCGGTCGAGATATTTGTATTTACTATGTACATACCAATTTTCATTCAAATCGGTTCATAAATAAAAATCAGATCGTTTCAAAATGTCAGCCATAAGAAAAATTCAAAGTGCTATAATTCAATCATTTTTTAAGATATAGACAAAATAAAAGTGTTCTGGAATCGGTGTTTTAAGATCTAACACATGAAATAAAAATATTTTTCAACTTTTAATTTTTTCGCATTTAATTTTGAAATTTTAAATTTTTTTAAAATTTTAAATGGCAGCCATTTTGAAACAAAATGGTGGATGATACTGGCCAACGAACTTGGTCGAGATATTTGTATTTACTATGTAAATACCAAATTTCATTCAAATCTGTTCATAAATACGTTAGTTATCGCATGACAAAAATCATATATATATATATATATATATATATATATATATATGTCAACATTTGAACGAAGGGTAGTTTTGGGGTCTGGGGGTCATGATCGGTGAAAATATACCAACATTTTTTGGAAGTGCTTTCCTCCGGACGGCTGCAATAGGTAGCTTTTTAATTTTTGTAATGAAAGCTACCTAATAATAAAACAGCATAAAACGAATATGTGTGATTTCCATTCGAGTATTAGAGCTTGCAATCAAATTGATAGATCTTTTCAAAGCATTTTGAGAAATTGTTTTATGCTGCTGAAATTTTGTCACTATTCTTATAAAGAAACATCGAGGAAGAAAAAAATTAGTTGAAATTCATTAAATTTATAAACATGTTTTTTCTTTGCATCAGACTTTTAAAAAAATTCTGCGGTTTGAGCCGTACAATTATGTATTCGCAAAATAAGAGCAGCTTGAAATTATTTTGAAGCCTTTTTACATCATGGAATATTTTAACACAATCAAACTGATTGGTAAAGTTATCTTACGAATTAAATATTTCCAACTGAGGGGAAAATTGCCCAGGCCGGGAATCGAATCCTGATACTTAGCTTATAAGGCCAATTCATAACCGTTTAAGCTAACTGGGTGCGAAAAGCGGTGAGCATTTTTTACCCAGATAACCTTGTAAGTCATAACATCGGGTCTGTCATTTAGACAGCTCAATAGAATAGACCGCAGGCAAAGGAACTCCTTAGAACGATGGGTACGTAGGTAATTGCATTTTTTAACATAATCAAACTGATTGGTAAAGTTATCATACGAATGAAATATTTCCAACTGAGCGAAAAATTGCCCGAAATTGAGCGAAATTTTTTTCGCTCAGTTGGAAATATCCTAGCAGAAAAGAAAAGAAAAACAATAATTTATATAATAATATAATAATAACAGTTAAGGGTTTCAGACAATCATATTTCTTTCATTCCTTTTCCAGAAATGCGATAGGGGCTTATTTTTAAACTTGAAAATTTAGTTGTTCACTTCTGGTACATCGTGAGGCGACACTGCTTCGTTCACTGAGTCGTTTACTGTTTATAGAGGGTTGAGAGAAAAATTATACATATTTTTGAGTGAAAAAAAATACACTTCTTAAAGGAAAAATAGATGATCCTGGAATTTTGAAATTTTATTGATCAAATTTACCTTTTGAACAGTTTTTGAGAACGAAGCAAAAAAATTTTTGAATTAAATTATAACGAAATACAACATATATATCAAAAATAAATAAAATAAAAATTGTAATAAACGTCCCTAAAAACTAAAACTAAAAAAAAAAAAACTAACATAGAAAGAATAACTGCCTATATTTCATTATTTTCTAAAAAGTGCTATTTTAAAATTTCCTGGAATTTCCTAGAATTTTAAAATTTTATTGATCAAATTTCCCTTTTGAACGGTTTTGTAGAACAAAGTAAAATTTTTTTCGAATTAAATTATAACAAAATACAAGATACAAAAAAAAAAAAAAAAAAAAACTAATGCAAAAAGAATTATTTAAAGAAAAGAGATATTTCAGAAAAGCCTATATTTCATTATTTTCTAAAAAGTGCTAAATTTTAAAATAAATTATTAGAAGACTAACATAAACAAGCAAATATCTGCTTGCTAAAATCGCAAGATTTGAGGAGGTACAATGGCGGGTCTTTTTATAAACAGCTAATGAGACAGTTTCCTTAAAATTCATCAAGTCTGGCCATGATTAAGAAAGCATTTTCGTCAAATATTTGAGAGTTCATGTTTCGTTAAAAGTCACGTGATTTTGATGCGAAATGATCGTCCAAAACGACGAAATAAGGCTCAAAGGGTTTCTGAATCGTCAAAAAATGAGAGTTTTATTTTTGAGAGTGTGGCTGAAATTCCACAATTACCGTAATTTCCGGCGTATAAACCACTACCAAACAATTCTGTTTCGACCCAGAAATTTTATTTTGTAATTAAAGGCAAACATGTATCGAGATCTAAAATGTTACAATTTATTTTTAAAATTTTCTATGTCGAAAAATGATGGTTTGATCCGTGGATTATACGTCGAAAATTACGATAGTTAAAATTAATTCTCATTTTAACATTCAATGAGCCTGCCTAGTCATTTATTAAGAAAAAATATGTGTGGCACTCGGGGACTGCCGCAGTAAAGCTATTGCATAGCATTTTTTATCAACTTATGCAAAAATACCGCGTCAATGTCTGCTGAAGTCTATCGAAGGATACCGCGCCGAAGTCTGCAAAACTCGAACGTCGTTAGCCGGAGTGTTAGGATTTTTTCTCGTTACGGAATTCCTAGATTCGGTCGCCGCGCTCAAAGCCCGCGATAAAAGCTGTGGAATAGCTTAATAAATTACCAAACAAAATTTGGTCGCGCTACGAAAATTAGATCGCGAGTTATAAGCATTTTAAATTTTTCGACCCTCACCGTGGGGGGTCTCCTGTCACCAAAAATAAACACTGTCTTATAAAAAATTACGAAACAAAATTTGGCCGCGCTACGAAAATTAGATTGCGAGTTATAAGCATTTTAAATTTTTCGACCCTCACCGTGGGGGTCTCCTGTCACCAAAAATTAACAATATCTCATAATAAATTACCAAACAAAATTTGGCCGCGCTACGAAAATTAGATCGCGAGTTATATGCATTTTAAATTTTTTGACCCTCACCGTGGGGGGTCTCCTGTCACCAAAAATTAACAATGACTCATAATAAATTACCAAACAAAATTTGGCCGCGCTACGAAAATTAGATCGCGAGTTATAAACATTTTAAGTTTTTCTACCTTCACCGTGGGGGTCTCCTGTCACCAAAAATTAACACTGTCTCATAATAAATTACCAAACAAAATTTGGCCGAGCGACGAAAATTAGATCGCGAGTTATAAGCCTTTTAAATTCTTCGACCCTCACCGTGGGGAGTCTCCTGTCACCAAAAATTAACAGTCTCATATTAAATTACCAAACAAAATTTGGCCGCGCTACGAAAATTAGATCGTGAGTTATAAGCCTTTTAAATTTTTCGACCCTCACCGTGGGGAGTCTCCTGTCACCAAAAATTAACAGTCTCATATTAAATTACCAAACAAAATTTGGCCGCGCTACGAAAATTAGATCGTGAGTTATAAGCATTTTAAATTTTTCGACCCTCACCGTGGGGGGTCTAATGTCCCCAAAAATTAACACTGTCTTATAATAAATTACCAAACAAAATTTGGCTAAGCTACGAAAGTTAGATTGCGAGTTATAAGCATTTCAAATTTTACGACCCTCACCGTGGGGGGTCTCCTGTCACCAAAATTGAACTGTCTCATATTAAATTACCAAACAAAATTTGGCCGCGCTACGAAAATTAGATCGTGAGTTATAAGCATTTTAAATTTTTCCACCCTCACCGTGGGGGTTCTAATGTCCCCAAAAATTAACACTGCCTCATAATAAATTACAAAACAAAATTTGGCCGCGCTAAAAAAAAATTAGATCGCGAGTTATAAGCATTTTAAATTTTTCGACCCTCACCGTGGGGGGTCTCCTGTCACCAAAAATTAACAGTCTCATATTAAATTACCAAACAAAATTTGGCCGCCCTACGAAAATTAGATAGCGAGTTATAAGCATTTTAAAATTTTTGACCCTCACCGTGGGGGGGGGTCACCTGTCACCAAAAATTAACAGTCTCATATTAAAGTACCAAGCAAAATTTGGCCGCGCTACGAAAATTAGATCGTGAGTTATAAGCATTTTAAATTTTTCGACCCTCACCGTGGGGGTTCTAATGTCCCCAAAAATTAACACTGCCTCATAATAAATTACCAAACAAAATTTGGCCGCGCGAAAAAAATTAGATCGCGAGTTATAAGCATTTAAAATTTTTCGACCCTCACCGTGGGGGGTATCTTGTCACCAAAAATTAACAGTCTCATATTAAATTACCAAACAAAATTTGGCCGCGCTACGAAAATTAGATCGCGAGTTATAAGCATTTTAAATATTTCGACCCTCACCGTGGGGGTTCTAATGTCCCCAAAAATTAACACTGCCTCATAATAAATTACCAAACAAAATTTGGCCGCGCTACGAAAATTAGATCGCGAGTTATAAGCATTTTAAATTTTTCGACCCTCACCGTGGGGGTTCTAATGTCCCCAAAAATTAACACTGCCTCATAATAAATTACCAAACAAAATTTGGCCGTGCGAAAAATATTAGATCGCGAGTTATAAGCATTTAAAAATTTTCGACCCTCACCGTGGGGGGTCTCTTGTCACCAAAAATTAACACTGTCTTATAATAAATTACCAAACAATATTTTGCCAAGCTACCAAAATTAGATCGCGTGTTATAAGCATTTTTAATTTTTCGACCCTCACTGTGGGGTGTCTTCTGTCACCAACAATTAACAATGTCTCATAATAAATTACCAAACAAAATTTGGCCGCGCTACGAAAATTAGATCGCGACTTATGAGCATTTTAAATTTTTCGATTTTCACCGTGTGGGGTCTCCTGTCACCAAAAATTAACACTGTCTCATAATAAATTATTAAGCAAGTTTGGCCGCGCTACGAAAATTAGATCGCGAGTTATAAGCATTTTAAATTTTTCGACCCTCACCGTGGGGTGTCTCTTGTCACCAGAAATTAACCTCTCATAATAAATTACCAAACAAAGTTTGGCCGCGCTACGAAAGTTAGATCGCAAGTTATAAGCATTTTAAATTTTTCGACCCTCACGGTGAAGGGTCTCCTGTTACCAAAATAAATAAGACCACCAAAATAAACACTGTCTCATAATAAATTACCAAACAAAATTTGGCCGCGCTATGAAAATTAGATCATAAGAAACATAAGTTTGAGACTTGATATCCTAATATCTGAAAAATACCACGTCAATGTCTGCCGGATACCGTCCCGAAGTTTTCCGAACGGAAACGACGTTAGCCGAGTGTTAGGTTTTTTCGTTACGGATGTGTTAGGATTTTTCGCGTTACGGAATTTTCGGATTCGGTCACCGCGCTCAAAGCCCGCGATAAAAGCTATGCAATAGCTTAAAAACATCTGGAAACCCGACTTTAGCGGTTGACTCGTAGGTTTAGTATTGTATTTTCCTGCACTAGAAGGTATGAAAACATGTAGGATTAAGAGCAAGAAAACACAACGCTAAACCTACGAGTCACCCACTAAAGTCAGGTTTCCAGATGTTTTTCATTAAGAGCCTGCATCAGTCAAACCGAAACTCAAAATCCTATCACAAACCTATGCGTGTTGCCACCAGGAAGGCGTATCCCGAACCCAAAGATTGACACTTTAAAAGACCAATGATATTTTCCAAGCTTGTAATTAATAAGAAAATGGTCATCTCACGCCACCCTTTACCTCCAGGCGATAAAAAGGGGATAAGATACCCCAGGAAGAAAAAAGTCATTAGCAAATGCTAAAAACTCTCGCACCTTTTCAATACTGATAGCCCGAGGGATATGTACATTTGGATAGTTTCTTCGAGATAATTTCTGACCAAAACACTCGGATCCGTTTTAAAACAAGTAGACATTGACCTTTTTTGTTAGATAGTTTCAAGTGAAATTGAATCATTTATATGTAATTTTAAAAGACAACATACAGATCGTGATTATTATGTCAGAGATTGCACATTAAACATTTTCCAAAGAATCTCCTCTACATTTTAATATTTTTAAATGATTTTTTTAGCATTGAATAGCTGAGATCAAAGAACGTTTTATATTTTTGCGATTTTGTTACGAGTATTTTATAGTGGCTTACATCAATAGAGCGAAATCCCAAGATAGAAATTTTTAAGATATCTCGTTTGTATTTTAATATTTTTAAATGATTTTTTTAACATTGAACAGCTGAGATTTTTCGGTATAAAGACCGTTTTGTACTTTTTTGATTTTGTTTACAGGTGTTTTAAAGAGGCTACTTCAGTCAAGTGAAATCCAATGGAAGAAATTTATAAAAATATCTCTTCTACATTTTTATATTTTTAAATTATTTTTTGGCATTCGATATCTCGGATATTTCGGTACAAAGACCGTTTTGTACTTTTTAGACCTTCTTTAAGGGAATTTTAAAAAAGCTACTTCAGTCAAATGAAATCCAATGGAAGAAATTTATAAAAATATCTCTTCTACATTTTAATATTTTTAAATGAATTTTTGTCATTGGATAGCTGAGATCTTTCGGTACAAAGATCGTTTTGTACTTTTTCGACTTTGTTTAGGGAAATTTTAAAAAATCTATTTCAGTCAAGTGAAATACAGTGGTAGAAATTTATAAAAATATATCTTCTACATTTTAATATTTTTAAATGAATTTTTTTTTTCTTTTTGTAATTGGATAGCTTAGATCTTTCGGTACAAATACCGTTTTGTACTTTTTTAATTTTGTTTACAGATGTTTAAAAAAAAGATACTTCAGGCAAGTGAAATCGAATGGTAGGAATTTATAAAAATATCTCTTCTACATTTTAATATTTTTAAATTATTTTTTGGCATTGGATATCTCAGATCTTTCGGTACAAGGACCGTTTTGTACTTTTTCGACTTTGTTTAAGGGAATTTTAAAAAAGCTACTTGAGTCAAGTGAAATCCAATGGTAGGAATTTATAAAAATATCTCTTCTACATTTTAATATTTTTAAATGATTTTTTTTGGCATTGGATAGCTGTGATCTTTCGGAACAAAGACTGTTTTGTACTTTTTTGATTTTGTTTACAGGTGTTTTAAAGAAGCTACTTCATTCAAGCAAAATCCTATAGTAGAATTTTATAAATATGTCTTTTTACTTTTAAAGATTTTTAAATGAGTTTTTGTCATTCGATGTCTCAGATCTTTCCGTACAAAGACCGTTTTGTACTTTTTTGACTTTGTTTAGGATAATTTTTAAAAAGCTACTTCAGTCAAGTGAAATCAAATGGTAGTAATAACAAAAAAAAAAAGAATATCTTCTACATTTTAATGTTTTTAAATGTTTTTTTTTGGCATTGGATATCTCAGATCTTTCGGCACAAAGACCGTTTTGTACTTTTTTGACTTTGTTTAAGGGAATTTTAAAAAAGCTACTTCAGTCAAGTGAAATCCAATGAAAGAAATTTATAAAAGTATCTCTTCTATATTTTAATATTTTAAAAATATTTTTTGGCATTCGATATCTCAGATCTTTCGGTACAAAGACCGTTTTGTACTTTTTCGACTTTGTTTAGGGGAATTTTAAAAAAGCTACTTCAGTCAAGTGAATTCCAATGGTAGAAATTTATAAAAATATCTCGCCTACATTTTAATATTTTTAAATGATTTTTTTGTTATTGGATAGCTGAGATCATTCGGTACAAAGACCGTTTTGTACTTTTTTAAATATGTTTACAGGTGTTTTAAAGAGGCTACTTCAGTCAAGTGAAATCCATTGGTAGTAATTTATAAAAATATCTCTTCTACATTTTAATATTTTTAAATGATTTTTTTGTCATTGGATAGCTAAGATCTTTTGGTACAAAGACCGTTTTGTACTTTTCAGACTTTTATTTGTGGAATTTTAAAAAAGCTACATCTGTCAAGTGAAATCCAATGGTAGAAATTTATTAAAATATCTCTTCTACATTTTAATATTTTTAAATTATTTTTTGGCATTCGATATCTCAGATCTTTCGGTACAAAGACCTTTTTGTACTTTTTCGTCTTTGTTTAGGGGAATTTTAAAAAATCTATTTCAGTCAAGTGAAATACAGTTGTAGAAATTTATAAAAATATCTCTTCTACATTTTAATATTTTTAAATGATTTTTTGTCATGGAATAGCTGATATCTTACGGTACAAAGATCGTTTTGTACTTTTTCGACTTTGTTCAGGGGAATTTAAAAAAAGCTACTTCAGTAGTGTGAAATCCAATGGTAGAAATTTATAAAAATATCTCTCCTACATTTTAATATTTTTAAATGATTTTTTTTATCATTAAAAAGCTGATATCTTTCGGTACAACGATTGTTTTGTACTTTTTCGACTTTGTTCAGGGGAATTTTTAAAAAGCTACTTCAGTCAAGTGATATCCAATGGTAGAAATTTATAAAAAAAGCTCTCCTGCATTTTAATATTTTTAAATGATTTTTTTGTCATGGAATAGCTGATATCTTTCGGTACAAAGATCGTTTTGTACTTTTTCGACTTTGTTCATGGGAATTTTAAAAAAGCTACTTCAGTCAAGTGAAATCCAATGGTAGAAATTTATAAAAATATCTCTCCTACATTTTAATATTTTTAAATGATTTTTTGTCATGGGATAGCTGAGATCTTTTGGTACGAAGACCGTTTTGTACTTTTTCGAGTTTGTTTAGGGGAATTTTAAAAAAAGCTACTTCAGTCAAGAGAAATCCAATGGTAGAAAATTATAAAAATATCTCTCCTACATTTTAATATTTTTATATGATTTTTTTTGTCATGGAATAGCTGAGATCTTTCGATACAAAGATCATTTTGTACTTTTTCGAGTTCGTTTAGGGGAATTTTAAAAAAGCAACTTCAGTCTAGTGAAATCCATTGGTAGAAATTTAAAAAAATATCTCTCCTACATTTTAATGTTTTAAAATGATTTTTTGGCATTGGATAGCTGAGATCTTTTGTTACAAAGATCGTTTTGTACTTTTTCGAGTTTGTTTAGGGGAATTTTAAAAAAGCTACTTCAGTCTAGTGAAATCCATTGGTAGAAATTTATAAAAATATCTCTCCTACATTTTAATGTTTTTAAATGATTTTTTGGCATTCGATAGCTGAGATCTTTTGTTACAAAGACCGTTTTGTACTTTTTCGAGTTTGTTTAGGGGAATTTTAAAAAAGCTACTTCAGTAAAGAGAGATCCAATGGTAGAAAATTATAAAAATATCTCTCCTACATTTTAATATTTTTAAATGATTTTTTTGTCATGTAATATCTGCGATCTTTCGATACAAAGATCGTTTTGTACTTTTTCGACTTTGTTTAGGGAAATTTTAAAAAAACTACTTCAGTCAAGTGAAATCCATTGGTAGAAATTTATAAAAATATCTCTCCTACATTTTAATATTTTTAAATGTTTTTTGTCATGGGATAGCTGAGATCTTTTGGTACAAAGACTGTTTTGTACTTTTTCGAGTTTGTTTAGGGGAATTTTAAAAAAGCTACTTCAGTCAAGTGAAATCCATTGGTAGAAATTAATAAAATTATCTCTCCTACATTTTAATATTTTTAAATGATTTTTTGGCATTGGATAGCTGAGATCTTTTGGTACAAAGATCATTTGTACTTTTTCGAGTTTGTTTAGGGGAATTTTAAAAAAGCTACTTCAGTCAAGTGAAATCCATTGGTAGAAATTTATAAAAATATCTCTCTTACATTTTAATATTTTTAAATGATTTTTTGTCATGGGATAGCTGAGATCTTTTGGTACAAAGATCATTTGTACTTTTTCGAGTTTGTTTAGGGGAATTTTAAAAAAGCTACTTCAGTCAAGTGAAATCCATTGGTAGAAATTTATAAAAATATCTCTCCTACATTTTAAATATTTTTAAATGATTTTTTTGTCATGGAATAGCTGCGATCCTTCGATACAAAGATCGTTTTGTACTTTTTCGACTTTGTTTAGGGAAATTTTAAAAAAACTACTTCAGTCAAGTGAAATCCAATAGTAGAAATTTATAAAAATATCTCTCCTACATTTTAATATTTTTAAATGATTTTTTCTCATGGGATAGCTGAGATCTTTTGGTACAAAGACCGTTTTGTACTTTTTCGAGTTTGTTTAGGGGAATTTTAAAAAAGCTACTTCAGTCAAGTGAAATCCATTGTTAGAAATTTATAAACATATCTCTCCTATATTGTAATATTTTTAAAGGATTTTTTGTCATGGGATAGGTGAGATCTTTCGATACAAAGACCGTTTTGTACTTTTTCGAGTTTGTTTAGGGGAATTTTAAAAAAGCTACTTCAGTCAAGTGAAATCCATTGGTAGAAATTTATAAAAATATCTCTCCTACATTTTAATATTTTTAAATGATTTTTTGGCATTGGATAGCTGAGATCTTTTGGTACAAAGATCATTTGTTTTTTTTCGAGTTTGTTTAGGGGAATTTTAAAAAAGCTACTTCAGTCAAGTGAAATCCATTGGTAGAAATTTATAAAAATATCTCTCCTACATTTTAATATTTTTAAATGATTTTTTTGTCATGGAATAGCTGCGATCTTTCGGTACAATTAAAGAATTTTTTTAGAAATTAAACTTCAAATATATGAAAGAAAAATAATAAAAATGGTAAATGTGTTTTTTTTTTTTTTTTTTTTCGAAATCAATAATGCTTTTAAAGTACATTTGAAATTTCATGTTTAGTTAAACATACTTTTTGAAATCAACATCTATTTACATCATTTCTGATCCAATTTCTTGCGTGAAATATCATGAAGGATTTTTTTTTTATTTTGCTTTTTTGCCTAGAAGTAAGCAAAAGCGTTTTACTAATAACCAGAGGCAAGAAATTTCTCCCACTTCCCTGCGAGACTCCCCGTAGAGTAAACCCTTATCACCTTATACGCTAATGGGTTTTAGGGTGTTTCCCTTTTGGAGGTGGAGTTTTACGGCCTTTTCAACTGTTTTAAACCAAAGTGTTTCAACTTTTTATACAAATAGCATAGATTAAAGTTTCTTAAAAATCAAAATAAAAAACATTTTCTGAAAGCTAAATAATTAAACTCTGCATGCTGTTTTACCAAATTTTAAAGTGTCAAACAGATTTTTTGTAATAAGACATTAAAGGTGAATTTTAAAGATTATAAAATAACGTACTTGTATCGCCTTAAAATTGAAAAAAGAAATAAAATTTCAAAATGACGTGCATAGTTTAAACCTACAGGTTTTCAAAACAACAAAAATTATTAAATTTGAGTAAAATGCAAAGGAAGGAAAGTGATAAATTTCTTCCATTGAAATAACATTAGCCGTTCTATCTCGGAGCGTTACTGATGTAGGGCCTTAATATGTGACATGCTGACATGGCAGACTGATTGTGTTTTAATATGCTAATCGTATTTTAACTAATTCTAAAATTTCAATCGTAAACTCGATGAAATGATTGTCTGTGTTGCCGTCTTTCGGTCGATGGTACACACTATAGGTGCATTCACGTTATTTATTTTTTAAATATATATAGAAAAGAGTTTTTGTTTAACTTCTTCAGTGCGGATGTCGCCTAGAGGAGATACTAAATAGCAATATTTAAACCAATTTAAATGCTTTTAGAATTGTTAAAATTACTTCTAGAACTTTTTAATAAATTGTCGCACATTATAAGCATCGACGTATAGAATGATACATTTTTCGGAATGTTCTATAGTAATTTAAAATTAATTTTTATGGTTTCTCGTAATATTTGTTCCAAGACTGAGGAGGTTTAGTTAGTCAGGCGCAATCGAACCTGTGTTTATCGGATGTTAGATTCGCTTGCATAAAAATTGTCGAGCGCCTGCGTAATGTTAGACTGAGTGTACATTGCCACTTTAGATAAATACAGGGTACATAAAGATTGCTTTTAATTAAAATTTTAATTTAGTGTTATGAATTCATCTGTGCAGCTCCGTATATTTTATGCACGAGTATTTTCATGTTTACGAACTTTAAAAGACATGCGCGAAAAGTTAGACGATGACGAAAATTTTTCAAGAGATAGTGTTTATGTTGAGATTGTAAGTTTGACAGTTGAAACTTTACAAAAGCTAGACAGGCACCTACAAACCATCGAAGAGGTGACTCGTCGTATGCTTTTCGATGAAAACGTAAACCTTCACGCATTACTAAGAATAAAAATTTTGTTATTTCAGACGCAATTGAAGTTAATACGATCTATGGAATCTCAAATTTTGAAAGCTAACATTACCTCGCGCATAAAGTTAACAAAACAATTAAAGAAATGGATTCAAAATTTATTTTTTGTGGCTTAATTTTTCATGTTTTCGCATGCTTATCATTGATTTATCTCGTTATCCGCATTCCAACATTAACTTTGCTATATAAATGCTGTAGTAGAGCATGCATGTTACAATTGCACACATATAGTTTGCCAAAGGTCATGTGCTTACAGACGCAATCGCCGCAAGGCATTGAAACCTTAAAGGTGGTGGAGGGAAAGGCGGCGGTCTCCTCGTTTTTCTACTGTGAACAGTGGTTTAAATAACCTGTTGGTTCGTCGAATGAATTGCATTCGTATAGTTGCTGCCACATCTTTAAGCTAAAATACAGCTTCAAAAATAATCAGACAATCGGTGCAGACAATGTACTAACGTTTCCTAGTTCAGTTTTTCCTAGTGCTTGCAAAAATGCGTCTTTTTGGTATAACCTGCAGCGCTACAGTTACGTGAAATTCAATTCATTCGCGTATTCTGTGTCCATCTAATGTCTAAATTGGACGCAAACTGGCAACTACATGATACCTGTTAACGGAATCAATCAGTCTTGAATTATTATTTACGAAGATTATTAAAAAAAAGCTATGTACAAATACATTTACAATTGTAGATAACTTACTTACACTTTTATCGATATTTAAAAACTACAATTCTTCCACTAAACTACCACTAACTTTAAAACTTAACAAATATTACCTCGGATGCATTTCGTGCATCCTTTACGTAACAGAACACTACCACCACTGAATCTTTACACTTACCTTCACTTCTATTCATTTTTAGCACTTTTCAACAAAGCTGAAAAGTGCTTATGTATTCGATCTGTCCGTCTGTCCGCGCTTTGACTCATGTAAATATACTCGGATTGCCATGCAATTTTAAGAACTTATTGACGTTTACCCTAGCACGAACCCTATTGAAAATGAAGTTTCTACCGTGATTAGTTTATCTACAGGGAGAATCAAAAGTTTCCCAATACATTACGGCCTATGAGGAAAAATCGTTTCAAAGGAATTTTAAAGATGTTATATCCTGTCAAACGTATTAAAATTTATATGCTCTTACGAGGTGCATTAAAATATGCATTCTATAAAATATAAGGTGAAAATGTAGATATTATTCATTTACAGGGCCACTCAAAAGAATTCTATATTAGATAATGGTAAAAGGGGGAATTGTGTGTGACATATTTTTAATATATTAAACTGTTTCATGTATAATAAAATTAAAGTATGTCAATGAGGCTTAGTATAAATTATACCATACTGCCTTCCCTAATCTAAAGTACATAGTATTTACAGGGACACACAAAACATTTCAAATAGTACATTCTTTCCGAAATACTGTTATGTATCCGATGATAGCTAATGGATGGATAAAATACATTTTAATTATGATATGATTTCACTAAATTCATGCATATTATATGTTGTGTATAAAGGCTATATTTAATATACAAGTCTACCCAAAAGAGCTCGCCAACGTTACTGAATATGAGCATAACTTACTAAAAGGTGATTCTTAAATAAATTATGCATTTTTACGCTGAACTGCGTTAAATTTACTAAGAAATGATTGCAGAACATCGATAAAATGACTTACAGGGTCAAGCAAAGAATTGGGTACGTGGGGTCTATGAATGATAATTTATGAGAAAGTGATTTCTGTTGTTTTAAGAGTTTTTAGTTTAAAATAAATTTTATCTTAACACTGATGTGTAATAAAGGTACCAAGCAAACTACAAGGCTGAACAAAGTATTCAAGTATAATTCCATCTATTAGTATAAATTGCTGAAAGAGAAATTTCAGTCTACAAGGCATTTTTTGCTAAATTAAATTTTCCAATTATATAGGGGGAACTGGGGCACATTGATACTTGGGACACATTGATACACCCCCTGTACAGCACACAGGGTCATTACAGGAAGTTTCACAACAGCTCCAAAAGGTGATACTAGTGAAATTAACTACATACAGAAAGTTTTGGAATGATTCAATAGTTTGATGAAATGGGATAGGTTATTAATTGTTTTTGTAGATCAAAAGTAAATTTGAGTTGTACAACTGAAATGGTATTATACAACTGTTCCAGTATTTTCAACCGAAAAGAATAACCTCCCTGGCAAGTAAAGCTATTCTTTATCAGTTCCTCATTCTTTATTGTTAGATAAATTATGAAGTGTTGGATTTGCGACTCATTTTATTCAAAATGGCTGTATGGGGCACACTGATACAGTCTTTGCTGGGGCACATTGATACAACCTAAATCCTTTTCTAGTTCATTTTTCATTACCTTTTATTATTATTATTATTATTTTTACCATACACTCCTTTTTTCAACCATTTTTTGTCAAAAATTTCTACTATTAGTTTTTATTGAAGTGAAATAGCTCTAATTTCTTTATATTAGAACATTTTATAGAATTTTTGCAAGCAGAAGACGTAAAAACTTACACAATATCTAGTGTTAGTAGAATTAACAAAAGAAATGGACGGCAGCCTGGCAAATCTCAAATTTATATCGATTCTCTGAATAAAAAAGTATTATCGACATGAGAAATGTTAAGTAAGAGAAACAAGCTGCACAACAGTACAGGATAATTATATTATAAACATAATTTTTAATATAATTATCCTTTCCTTTCTGTTTGCAAACCGATTTATAAACAGAAAACCTGGTAATTCTTTCACCTTTCCTAAGAAAGAAGATAATTCTAGGGTTAAAGTGCCAGATATTACAAAGTTACCACAGCCAACAAACAGAGAAGGAACAGACAGAACATCAGGTCATTATATATTTCATTTTGATTGCTTTAATATCGCTTACAAATAAATTGTGTGCGATTTTAATATCTATAAATATATATAAATTGGTTTGCTAACTATTTTTCTATGAAAAATATGCATTAGTGTTTTTTTCTCTCCATTTTTCCCAGACGTGTCAAAGTGTATCAATCTGCCCCGGGGATGGGGCATATTGATACAAATTACTTTTTTTCATTTCTTTAAAATTACATGCAAAAATAATATATAAAACAACGATTGTACATTTTTATAACACACTACACAGATTTTGCTGACTTCACATAGAAAAATAACTTGAAATTTCTGCTTTCTAGACACCAAAAATTATTTTTGAAAAAAGCTGTATCAATGTCCCCCAGTTCCCCCTAGTATGTATATTAGCTGACAGATCAAATATAGGGCTGTTCAATAGTACTGGAATACATATTTGGCTATATTTGGTTTTATATCCTTTTTAACCTAAATAACGAAGTTTTGTTAAAGATTTCATGAAGCGTTGGAAAGTACTTCATAATCTATGCTTAACGCATGATTTTTCTTACTTGTTAGTTGGAGAGTCAGTCTCTTCACTTTGCTTTACTTATTTTTAAAAAAAATGGTTGGAAGGAAGATGTTTGCATGACATGTGTGTTACATAAATTATATAAATACACATCACCTATGCTTGTCGTCTGGTCTATCGGTCTGTCTCTCCACCTGTTTGCATGTAATAGCGTAAAAACTAACCACCCGAATATTTTTTTTAATTTATACGTATAATCGTTGCAAAATTTTGTCAAATCGTCTGCATTTTTTTGATAATCCAATCAAAACTTTTAAAGATATTTATAAAATTTTTCATTATTCTATGAAATCCTATCAAACGTAATTAATTCAGTGATATCACACACAGATGATTGCTTTGGTGATTATGTTCTATTTCAGATGGAGTCCTATTATTTCCGTATTACCGAATTTAAAATATACAATCGTAATAAATTTTGTATTAATGCATTTTTTCTTAAGAGTGTAACACAGCTATTGCACTTAGATTTGAATATTTATAAAACTTGTTGCAGTACAAATGCACCTCATTTCCCAGGTTTGACGTTCAGTTTTAGACTTGCTTAAAATTAAGTATATGTCTTTCGGGTCCGAAATTTTTTTCAGTCTAGAAAACATTACTTTTACATTAATAACATCAACATTATCTATCCAAATAGATTAATTAGTGATTAACGAATATTTCATTGTCTGACAGATAACGAATGTTGTTGTTTTGCGTCCTATACAATTCATATTCATATGAAAATAGGACAAGGAAGAATTTTTGGAGATGTTTAGAAAATATTGTGTTACAATAGCATTTAACTTATATTTTAATTTTCTAATACTTTTTGCGCTTTATTACATATGATTCTTTCAGAAAAGTAACTTTTTATTTTAAATTTGAAGAGTGAAAAATATGTTTAAAATAAAAAGAATCGCAAAGCCGCAAAGAAAATCTAGCAGATAATATTAACTATTGTTATTATCAAATGCCTAAACATAGATGAAATCATATAGTAAATGTATAGACATACATTGACATTACTACAAGTAAAAAATAAGGTGGTCTGTTGTAATAACGTCAGGCGGGGTAATGACGCCAAGTGCTAATATTACGCATAATTATGAAATAATCTGGCAAATGACACCCATGTGCTCTGCGCAGAAGGGTTTTGAGTCATATAAATCGCAAAAAACAGCTTCAAGTTAATTTCTTTCATTTTTAGGTCTTATTGTTTTTTACAAGCAACTAAAATTAACGCTTGATTTAAAATTTGTGAGATATGTTTTGTGATGTGAAGTCTATTTTTTTTTATCCGGAAATACTTTGTTAATTACATAAATTTGTAGTACATTTCATGGAATTTCAAAATGTTGTTGAAGATTTTGGATATTTTCTCAAGATAATTTGTAATTTAATGTACAGTGCAATAACTATAACGGGGTAATAACGCCAATACTTGGCATTAATACCCCGGTTGATTCCCTACAGTGGCCGAGCTACATCCTAAGTACTGATTCAAATAAACACAGTTAAAACTGTGCAATGTTTCTAATAATTCTATTTAAGCGGTCCTTTTTAAGCAAAAAGAAGCTCACGGTCTGATATTCTTTTGCCTCATCCTCCCCCTTCCCCCCACATCACACCTTTATTTTTCTTACACTTTCACAAAAAATTGAACATTTTCAATTGCTTAGAATGCAGTTTGTCAATTTCTAAGTTTATAGATTTTGTATTTTTAGAATTGGGCAATCTATATGCAATTATTCCAACTTATTTCATAATTTTGTTTGCATGACGTTATTACCCATATAGGTGGATAATAACGCCAAATAGCATTCTTCAAGAAATCACGCCATTACATTTTATGAATACATATCTGTTAAATTATTTTTTTTATATAGACAGTCAATGAGTTGTTGTATCAAATCATATATTTGTTTGAAAAATACAATGTAAAACTGAGCCGTGAGAATTGGTAGAACCTCAACGTGGCGTCGTTACCCCAGGGTACCTTAGTAAAAGTATACTTTAAAGTAAAATAATACTCTGTTAAAAGATATCTACTATTAATAGTACACCAGACCCGAAAGGATATATACATTTTGAAGGTGCTCAAAGCTAAAAAAAGCAGTTATTATGTTGAAAATTTTCTTTAATTGTTGTTAAGTTATTTAGTAATGTTCATCACGTTGTTAGTTTCTTAAATCTGTAGAATATATCGGAGTGAAAGCTTCTTTTCTCAGGAAAAAATATCATCACGCAGTTAGCTAATGCAAAAGATTGTTGGTAATTTTTACACGTACGCGATATTAAGGTTATAAATCTGCAACGGTGTAAATAATTATGATAATGCTATTTTTCATTACTTGGAATTTTCAGAGAAAATGAAACATTTAGATTTATTAAACTTTCGTAGATTTATTTAAATTGTTTATTAACTTTAGGTTGGTATTACCTAGTTATTAGTTAATAACTACAATTCAAAATAATAGCAAAATTGTTTTTTGATTTTTAGGTGCGTTCTTAATTATGTAAACATGTCTGGCTAGACGAAACTGTAGTTGTCGTTTAGCCAGTCTGCATATAGCACAGTAAAAACTATCAAACCGAATTGTTTAAAATTTAAAATAAATAACTGTTGCATAATTTTGTCGAGTCTATTCTAATTTTATGAAAATGGGACGCGTAGTTTAACTGCAGGGACTGTCAAAAGTATTCAGTTACATGACGACCAATGGAAAAAATAGTTCCAAGTGCTTTTTAATCATGTTATACTTTTTCGAACGTAATCAAATTCATATGTATCTATAAAGTATATACTAACATATACATTTTGTACAATCTGTGGTGCAAAAAATATTTGTTATTAATTTACATGGTCACGCAAAAGTAATCCATTACATAACTGTATAGGGGGAAATATTATTTGGGGGCACGTTTTAATTATTTTAAATTATTTCAGATTTTGTGAAATTGATATACGTTGCTAAGTTTTACTAGAAGTTACTTTCTATATAATAGAAAGCAGATAGTATTTACAGGGAAACATAAAAGATTTCGGTCAGTAATATTGCATGCGAAGTATTGTATATGTATACTATTTCACCAAGATCTGATTTTTTTAAAACTTCGATATAGTACGAATGTACCTCATTTGTGTTACTTGACGTGCAATTTCAACTTGTTTGTATTGTTTAATGCATTAACTAAATGCAACAATTCTCAAATAGATTTATACAAGAGTAATTTATGCAGGAGATAAAAGTAAACGAAAGCAGAATTAAACTAGGATAGTGCATACAGAAAAAAATAAAAATAAACGAGAATAGAAGTAAACAAGAATATATTTATAGAGGAAAGAAGTAAACCATAGTACAGTAGAATCCAAACTAATGGATATCGAACATTGCTCGGTTTACAGAAATTTGAAATAGGCAGACTTTATTAATAATAATCAACGTATTAACTCGTTAAGGCATGGAATAAGTGCGGAAACATCTGCTAGTGTCAATACCATACAGCACTGATCTGCTTGTTGTGAAGAGGTTCTGTTATTTTTATTAATTTAATTTAAAATTCACTGATAATGTATGACTCTCCAAATAAAAACTGCAATTGTAGTATTATAGCTAAAAATACGCTTTTTCTCCAAACATAAATGTGAGTCAACGGTGAGAAAAAACAATTTACTTAGTCAATTTAGTGCTCTTCGTAAAAAAAAAAAAAAAAAAAAAAAAAAAAAAAAAAAAAAAAAAAACGCTGATTTTATTTTTTAAGTGTTTTTGAATTAATTACAAAGATTCACTGACTTTACTTCTTAACCTCTTCAGACCTGAGCCTAAAATAACTCTACAAATATATATTTATTGCTTTTGCATAATCGAAATGAGACCACAGATGTCAGAAAGAATCATTTTTATAAAATCAGTACTTTAGGAGACTGGTAATTTAAGTTTACAAATATGGATATAAATGTACAGGGTGTTTAAAAAAATGACCGGCATATTTGAAAAATCAGTAAGAATTAAACAGGCAGCGTTAGAAATATACCGTTTGTTGCAATATGCTTGGGACAACAGTAAAATTTCAGTCATAAAACTTTTGAAATTAGTTAAAATTTTCAACAACAGATGGTGCTGCAGGCAATTTGAAAGCTATAGTAGAAAACGCAATCTGAGAGTTTGACATTCTGTACAGCCTCTGTCCCTGCTCGCGAAGACACTCGTGAGCTAAAGCTATTCCTATGGGGAGGCATTTTTGCAATAACTCTTTCGCATTTTGACATTTTTAAATAATTTTTTTGTATTGCATAGCTGAGTTCCCTCTCAAGATCACTGCTGGATTACATTTTCGATTTTGGTAGCAGATATTAAGTTATTTTCACTTTCGAAACCGGTTTTGAAAGTAAAAGTATCATTATAGATAATACCTGCGACCAAAATCAAAAAATATAATCAAGGAGCGATCTTGAGTGAAAACGCAGCTATGCAATGTAAAAAAAGTATTTAAAAATTTCAAAATGCGAAAGAGTTATTACAAAAATGCCTCCCCACAGGAATAGCATTAGCTCGCGAGTGTCTTCGCGGGCAGGGTCAGAGGCTTTACAGAATCGCAAATCCACAGATTGCGCTTTCTACTATATCTTTCAAATTGCCTGCAACGCCATCTGTTGCTGAAAATTTTAACTAATTTTGAAAGTTGTATGCCTAAAAATTTACTGTTGTCCCAAACATATTGCAACAAACGTTGTATTTCTAACTCTGCCCGTTTAATTTTTATTGATTTTTCAAATATACCGGTCATTTTGGAAACAATCTATCCAAATTCCCTTAAAACATCAGTTTAATAATCAGTAATATAAATTTACGCAATAACAAAATTAAGGTCTTTAAATAAGTAAATGATCAGCAAATCCTCAAAATGTTTTATTGGAAAGCATTTAAGTTAAATAACTTATAAATAAATATTTCTTACCGTAAAATGGGGTAAATAGGAACAGTGGAGTGAATAGGAACGAAACTTCCCGGTCATATAAATAAATTCATCATAAATATATGTGATGATATTTTTAGTTGCCAATTTTTTTATAAGAAGGTAATATAATTAAGAGTTGGGAAATTCAGTTTTGACATGTTTGTACAACTACTGGGGTATATAAAAAAACTTCCTCAAAAACCTCATTTTTTCATCGTCTTCAAAACTTTGTATGTAACTACAGTATTTTTCGTATTCTAAACATAAGGGAGGGGATTTTTAATTAATGATGGACATGTAAACGATATTCTGTATTAAATTCTACTTATTTCTAAACTACATAATGAAAAAAATGAAAAATGCTTATAACATCAAAGGTTTAAGATTTACGGGGTGAATCGGAACACTTTTTCTCTTATGGTTTATTTTTCTATACAGTAATAGTTTCATGTAATATATGAAAACATATGTATGAATATGTATGAATATGTATTGTAACAATACAGTAGAACCCCGATAATTCGGATTAATTGGGACCAGACCCAATCCGGATTATCGAAAATCCGGATTATCCGGAGAATGAGAAAAAAAAAAAAATAAATAAAACTTACTCACAGAATGTCACCTTTATATTGAACATACTGAATATTTACAGATATTAAAAATTTTATTTTGTAATTATAAAATCTTCTGCTGTACCAGTTTAGTATAACTTTTGCGGGCCGCACTGTCAGGCATCCGTTTGAGCATAGTTAGTTTGTTTTGTGTAATCTCCACCTGATGTTCAAAATAAACCATTAATTATTGTAAATTATTTGCTACTTCATTATAATTAATAATTTTGGTTGATCATAATTGATAATAGTGTTTTCGTCTGAGCCATCTTCTGCAAAATTCACTTTCATCTTCAAAATTTCTTTTCAATTTCTTCAAAATTCATTATTTTTTGCTTCATTCAATTGCTAATGTCGACGATATCAACATCTCAACAACCATTAATTTTTTTAACATGCTCACAGAACCTTCAGGTATAGTTTCCTTTTCATTCTCGCCTATTTTTCCTTCTGTTTCAAGCTTGCTTGTAATTCAAGAAATCTCAATTTTTAGACCATAAACTATACCACGACTTTCAGAGAGTACTCTTAGCAACCTGCTTGCAGACTTTAAATGATACATTGTTTTTTCGTTGAAAGGTAACATCAAAGAGTTTAAATGAAAAAGATTAAGGTATTCTTCCGAAAATATTTCAAGAAAGACTTTTTTATTCAGAATACGAAAATGAAATGAATTAATGCTATCGAAATTTTGCCGTTCGCTTTTCAAACTTTGGGGAAAAAAATTGACCAGACTGATCCGGATTATGCGGACATCCGGATTAACGGGGTCCGAATTTGCGGGGTTCTACTGTATTTTGTTTGTTCGAATAACTTGAAGAGTTTAAAGGTGCCAAGAAATTACTTGGTTAAACAAAAAAGTCAACGCCTAATCCAACAGACATGGAACACACTATAAAATAATTTAAAAATAGGAAATTAGTTTGAAAAACTGCACAGAATTATTCGCTGACATCCACAACATTACACAGACATCTCAATTTCAAAAACCAATTAAAAAAGAGAGGAATGCAAATACTACTAAGGGTTGGGGATGAGGGCGTATTAGTAGATCGTATTAATACATGCAGCGATTGGGGCTACTCAATAGATTCACTTACCCAATGACTACTAGTAAAGTCCCTTATCATTATTACCTTTTTTATTAACCCTATTAGAGTTTGAATCGGAATAAATAAAGATTACAGTATTTGTTCTGATTCACCCCTATTTGCGGGGTGAATCGGAACATCGATAAAAAATAAAATCATACATACATAAACAATAAAAATGTTTCGTTTTTGCTTAAAAAGTATAGAACAAAATAAGACCGAAGTTTCTAGTAGAAAAATAAAAAAATAAAAAAATCAGTTGTTCTGGCTTTTATCAGCTTTGTTTTAAAGCAAAAAAAAAAAAAAAAAAAAAATTGTATAAAAGTAAAGTAAAAAAGCAAAAAATTCGAAGAGTTTAATTATTATAAAGAAAAGAATGGAGATACACATCTGTGTACCTCAGGTCTGAAGAGGTTTAGTGTGTTTAAATTAGTTATTTTACGTGTTTATGAGTGTATTAAAATGATTCTACAGAATTCTTTAATGAAGCCGACATGTATTGCAAGTAATCAACTCTCATTTAAACTTAGTGTTAGGCGTTTTCAGTAAGCTTAAGCACTATGTATGTCTCCTATTAACTTCTTTGTACAATAATAAATGTACGTTTTTTCAAGAACATCTTTTTAATTTTTCCTATTTTTAAATTAAAAAATTGATATTTTTTTCTGAATTGTGTTCGGAATAGGTGGATATTCTTAATAGCAGGATGCTACTGTAATCATTCTAAAGAAAACAAAAGCAAACAAGTTGAAAGATGAATTATAATATTTAAAATAACATAAATTTTGCAGAAACGTTTCCCACAGAAGACATTATAGCGACATACACTTCCATATACTTCATAAAGGTATTTTGATTTCAGAAAGGAATTGATGACATGAAAGTCAAAGTGGAATTATTAATAGCTATTTAAATAACAGATAGGAAAAATGCTGAATACTTTAAAATAATTTAACTTTTTTCAATTGAAACTATTTTTAATTTTAAACAAATTAACTAAGTTTTTTCTTATACTATCCATTAGGGATCTTTCTCTATTTTATATAATTAGACACTCATATCACCTCTCGAAAAAAAAAATCGCTGCAGTTTATAAACAATTGAATTTACGAACAATTCAATATAAAAATATAACAAATTTAAAGAAAAAAAATTGATTATGTACAAAGAAAATGATCACATTAGTTCTCCGCACGAGAACTCCTGAAGCCAAAATCCTGGGTTTTTCCAATTATAGTATTTGCATATTCATATATATATATATATATATAAATCTTCGTCCAATTTGAACTTTTTTTAGAGCAGGACCTCCTATTTTGATGCCCCAAGCACTAACAAGCCTATTGTTCTCTCTCAAAAGAAAGCAAAAAGGAATTTCCTTATTTGTGAAAATTGCTATCTCACCTAGACGTTACTATACCAAACAAATTATAACTCTGGATTCCCCTTTGTATTCTTAGATTACACGATTTTTGGCAATATGAAAAATCTCGTCATTGTTTTTGATATTTTTACTCTCCCCACTATAGTTTTAAGAGTGACATTGGGTTTGTGATTTCTACAAGTTCTGGATGCCTGCCTTGTAACATTCGTAAATATACTTAAATCTCTACAAAATTAGTTATCATAAGTTATTGGTATGCATTAAATATTCGCTTCTTAAAATGGTGAATCTAGCATTTGTCATTTGTATACAAAGTTGCACAAATAAGGAATACATTATTATTCATAATCGGTATTTTTTTAGTGCACTCTTTTGATATAAATTATGATATACAATTTTTACATAAAAATATTGTTCTAAATTGTGAAGCTGAGCAAACACAACTAGCAATACTAGGAATGTAAAATGATTTGCATAAAAAATGCTTCTTTAATGTGACACGCTCTTGTATTCGAATTCCTTAATGTATATACGGCGTTATTGTTTGAAGAAAAATTTAACAATATTGCTGTGTTTTTAACAGAACATTTGTACTGGTTAGTGAACATTGTAACATTCGTAAATATACTTAAATCTCTACAAAATTAGTTATCATAAGTTATTGGTATGCATTAAATATTAGCTTCTTAAAATGGTGAATCTAGCATTTGTCATTTGTATACAAAGTTGCACAAATAAGGAATACATTATTATTCATAATCGGTATTTTTTTAGTGCACTCTTTTGATATAAATTATGATATACAATTTTTACATAAAAATATTGTTCTAAATTGTGAAGCTGAGCAAACACAACTAGCAATACTAGGAATGTAAAATGATTTGCATAAAAAATGCTCCTTTAATGTGACACGCTCTTGTATTCGAATTCCTTAATGTATATACGGCGTTATTGTTTGAAGAAAAATTTAACAATATTGCTGTGTTTTTAACAGAACATTTGTACTGGTTAGTGAAATATCAGTAAGAATATTCTATACGAAAATAGAAGCTTGAAAATTATATTTATAGTACAAGAAACCAAAAAATGTATACTATTTTACTTACTCATCATACGTAGTATAGTAATCTTGAAATCGTTTTGAAAACCAAAAATTTTTTTGACGGATTTACACGTTTCAGACACTGAAGATTCCGAAAAACATATTTTTAGAAAAAAAAAATTGCCGTCCGTCTATCTGTGTGTCTGTCTGTAAAAGTTCTGTCTCCCGAACAAATTGAGACAGATACTTGAAATTTTTTGTGCACTTAGCATGTAAGAATGGGACGAAGTCTATTTAATATCAGTTACATCGATTATCCGGAATTATTTTTTTCTTATTATCGAAAAATTTGTTCTGATGAAAGGTATATAAAAAATTGTCGAAATTTTTTTTTTAAGGAGTGGACGTAAATTGCAATAAAATAACACAAATTTTTCATAAAGATCGAAGTTGATCGAAATATTAGTTGCCGAGATATTTGTAATCCTGTTTTCCACATTCTTCAATTTTTCGTGACCCTGTGTTTCATTCAAATTTCAATTCAAATGCATATTTTAATTGAAAATGAGTCGCTTAATTCGACGCAGTAAACTGATAGCTAATATGATTATTATTTTTGGAGCTATAAGCAGGTTTGTTTTACGCAATTCGGTACTACTTGAGTAGTTTGGCGTTTTATATAATTTGTCGAAATTAGTTCATTAGCAATTCATTAATAGAGCATTACTATGTATATTAAAAATATTTAAATATATGTTTAAATTTTGTTTTGGAACTGTACTGCATTTGATAAATAGCTTACACAAGTTTTATTTTCATAAATTACATTATTTATATCCATGATGGGTAAGTATTATGGTGGCTCCTAACGACTAGTTTTTTTAATTCATTATACTCTTTCATTAATATTACGTTTTGAAGGCTGACATTTTCGAGATGAAAAAAGAAACAAATATTATACGGTGAGAGCAAAATATCCCACTTAATCATGGATGGTTAGGTAAGTACAAATATATTACGATCTGTTGTGTTGAACATTTTTCAGATATTTTAAATTCGTTTTAACTGAATAAACATAAATAAATAAATAAATAATGATTTTTGCATGATTCCGTTAGCTTTGGCAAGTTGTTTAGCTGTGCAATTGTTTTCTAAAAAAAGAAAATAATAATAATATTAATAATAATATAAAAAGATAATAGATAATATTTACCTGACAGTGTTATAGTATTAAAAAAATTATATACTATATATTTTAATTTTTTAAGTCCAAATACTCTCAAGAATACAGAATTTTTGTGTATGTTATGAAGCTAAAGAAAGTTCTTTGATTAAATAAAGGATACATAAATATTAATTATGATTTGTTTCTGCTTTAAGGTTTCGAATTTCATAATTTCTAGTGTGATTATTTTATGTAGTACATTTTACCGGCCAATCCCGATTTTAGGTCATATTAGATTGTCCTAGTCCAAACTAGTTTATCCTAACGCCTATCGGATAAACTAGCCTTTCCTAGACCAAACTAGTTTATCCTAACGTCGGTAGGATAAACTAGTTTTTATTAGTCCAAATTAGTCTATTCTAACAACCATACGATAAACTACTTTTTCTTAGATCAAACTAGTCTATCCTAATACCCATAGGAAAAACTAGCTTGGCTTAATGCTTATAGGATAAACTAGTTTAGCCTGCTATTGCTTCGTCTGAACTAATTTATCCTAATCCAATTATATTTGGCGTGATTTGTTTGAATCTAAAAACTGCCTCGGCGCCAACTTTCTAGTTTATCCAAGACTGATCTAGTTTATCCTAGTCCAATGTTATATGCTCAATTAATCATGTTTTTAGCTAACAGTCTATCAAAGTCTGAGAGCTAATGAAACCGCAGGTTCTGTATACATGTGTGTACGTAAAATGATAACACTTGATAGGAATATTCGATTTGCTTCAAATTTTGGATATTGGTTTAGTCTGATAAGTCGCTTCCCTGGTTAGTTTTGGAAGTTTATTGGGCAAGAGAAAGAAGAGGAAGATGGGGTTAGTCTGTCCCCATTTTTATTGCCCCCCACCCTGTAGATTATTGGGTTTTTCATACAGAATTATAAGATTTCATCCAAATTATAGATCTATATATGATCATTCTAATAAGACGCCTTTATGATTGTTTTGGGTGCCCATTGTTTAAGTATAAACAGAGAGATAATAATGGGATAACTCCCTTAATTTAGGTAAACAGGTTTTTCACGCAGAATTTACCGATTTGCTTTAAATTTCGGATATAGGTTCATTCTGATAATGCTCTTTTTTAATTAAATTTGTGGGTTATTTGGTTAATCATAGAGGGGAAATAGACGATTTATAACCTTTCTTAAATTCGTTAAATGGATTTTTATCCAGAATAGTCTAATTTGCTTCAAACTTTGCGTATAAGTTCTTTGTGATAAGGCGAATCTCTGAAATTTTTGGGGGTTTCATGGCTAAATGCCTTTATAGGTAGGAATGGGAGATTACGCTTCTTAAATTAGATAAATGAGTTTTTATACAGAATTATCCGATTTGCTTCAAATTAAGAGTCCTTTAAAAATATTGCATATACATTTATGTTGTAAATTTATGGTACATTTTAAAATTACGATGTGTTCCCAAGACTGGAAATACGCATCAATAATATTATTGATTACTTAGATTCTTAGACATTTCAACATTCAAATAAGGATTCATTAAATAATTATAGTAGTTTAGAATAAAAGAAATAAAAAAGGAGTGTTAAAAACATCATAACTTTTGAAGCTGTTTAATAAGAAGTAGGTTTGTGAAAATATTTTTCTGTCATTTATTAAAGCTTTTCTCACATCTAAAAGATCTCCTTTCTGACACATTTCTGAAAACATTTCTTTTCGGAAATGTATAAAATTGATAGGTGTTTTTACTCATATATTATGTAATCGAATAACGTTAACCATATTTTGATACAGAGAATGTATTTTTAAGAAAATATGTTAAAGTTGCGCTTTGAATCGAATTTCTTGAAGCGACATCACGAAAAAGGTTGAACTTGATGCCATGATAAGAATATCTTACATGTCGAGAAGTAATTTTTTTGTATCAAAAATTGAAAATTCTATTCTATTTCAACTCTCTTTAAAAATCCGGTTTTTAAATATTAACCCCTAACAATTAAAAGTTAGTCTGAAAATTCGTTAGTCTGAATTAGTTCCGCATTGTTGAGCAGTAATTTTGTAGCTACCTTGAAGTACATTTCCAAAGATTCCGTTAACAGAAGTTTATTATCTCTGTTAATATTTTCCAAAACATATTGCTTGCTCTACACATCCTGAGAAAATTATGTTCCGACCTGACTTAAATATGTTGTAAAAACAATTCTGATCTCAACACGGCACGAATCTGCTGAGAAAAAAATTAAACAGATACCATACCATGCCCGATGCAGATCTCTACAGTGGACATGATATATTTCTGCATTGATGTTACAGCCATCGGCTCGTGACACACATTTACACTTATAAGATATAAGTATTGAAAAGAGCCAATATTTTATTTGCTTCGTTTAATTTTTTTTTTTTTATCGTCCCATATTAAACGCTGACCCGCGCAGATCTGTGGGTACTACCCCATTTCATTGCAATCGGTATTTACAAAAGATGTTCCATGTGTCAAATTCAATGCTGAAGAACTGAAGATTGGGATGAAAAATTTAGAGCATTGATTAATTAAGATAATACAAATTCAAAAATCAATCATCGTCGGGACCGGGACTTCGTTGGTTTTTTTGAAAATTCGAGATTTTTTAAAGAATGTCGAATGTACTTCTGATATTCTTAAATGTACAATTGTACATTTATCCAGAATTAATTTAAAGCCAAGTTATATTTTTGTATGAAAAAAAAAATGGATTTTACTATGGTGCATAAGTTCTATAAACAATGAAATCAATTGTTGTATAATTTCGAAAACATTAATGTCAATTTTATTTGTTTCAAGTTTTGACATTCTTTAAAAAAATTTCTAGGATTTTATGCTTAAATAGTATCGATTTCGGAAATATAATCGTGTTTCTTTAAATCATATAGTATATTTATTGTCAAACATATACATTTTTCAAGTATAACCTCTTTTCTTTTGCGGCTCCTCTGCTTTCTTCCTCTCACTTGATATTATAGCATCTTTGGTGTTCTATTTAGCGCAGCGTGGATGACCTCAGAGTCCGCTAATCCGTCTCTTTTGAACTTGAAATGCTTAAATCAAGTGTTTTTTTTAAATTAAAAGAACAAAAACTAGCCAGATGTGGCAATTTCAAAATTTTCTTCTATTTCATACATGTTAATACTTCCTGAAAGATGCAGCATAACTGTTCTGCAGGACAGGTGATTTACACCAAAATCTAGCCAGCAACAACTTATGGCATATTATAACTGATTTTAAAGCTGAAGTTTAGTGAAAACCAGTGCATTAGTTTCTGAAATAGGATTATTGTGGAAATCTTTAAAAATTCTGCATTACAGCACACTTGTTGGGTTATGCACACCAAAAGCGAATAAGGATCAATATTTATCAGGTACTAATTGAATCTGAAGTTTGATGAAAACTCGTGAATTAGTTTTTGATGTACAACTATTGCAAAATCGTAAAAAAATGCAGCTAAGCAGCGCTACCTGTAGGACTATTTACACCAAAAACTAAACAACATAATCTATATTAGGGACTAACCGACACTGCAGTTTGATAAAAAATTCGTGAATCAGTTTTTGAGATACAGCTATTGATTAATCAGGAATAATGCAGCATAGCAGAGCCACCTGTTCGGCGATTTGAACCAAAAGTTTCTCAGCGCCAAACCATATAAACGACTAACTCAGTCTAAAGTTTTTTTTTTTTTTTTTTTTTTTTTTTTTTTTTTTTTAATGTGCATTAATTCTTGAGCTATAGCTATTGTGGTAATTGGGGATAATGCATCATAGCAGCGTCACTAATTGAGCGATATTAAAAAAAAAAAAAAAACTGTTTTAGATTATATCAAGGTCTAACAGAATCTAAAGTACCTATTGTTAAATTTTGTTCTTTAGTCCTCTAGATAAAGCGCTCACAAAACTTTTGCCACATGCAGACTCACAGAAATGCTGAATTTTTTGTAGAAATTACGTTGGGTCAGATCGGATTAATAATAATAATAATAATAATAATAATAATAATAATAATAATAATAATAACATTACTCTCAAAAAATGTTGAATTGACTCAATTATTGATAGTTATACAAACCGAAAAGGGGCATACGTAACAAATACTCAAAATACGCGTAAATAACATACATCCTTTTTGAAAAACACGTACACTTAGTCCAGTTTGCTTGTATTCTGTGTGCAAACAACAGCCTTTTATGCTTCTTTTTGAATAGCATGATTCATATACTGAGAAAAGAAAACCGGTCTCAGAATATTGTAAAAAATAATAGAAAGCGGCTTTCATTAAAGAATTGACCTAGACCGTTAGTTTGAAAAGGATGGGAAGACCAATTTAAATAGTTGTGGAAAAATAATAGAAATAACCCAAATTGGTGGATATTGCTTTCAACCTCCATAATATGGTGAAAAAAATATGTTAAAAAAATAACAAACAAACAAACCACAAAATTTTTCATTCACTTACAGGGAGTTTCATAATATCTATAGGATAAAATATTTGGAAATCAACTTTTTTATTTTCATTTCTTTTCAGAAACTTTCCTTTTGTAATATATATTGGAACTTTCTGTTTAATTATAGCTATTTCAATATATGAAGCATAATAAATAGACAATCAAAACATTTTAGGTTCAATCGGTACTCTTCTTAACTGTTTTTTGATTGGAATATTTTATAACAGATTTCGGAAATAAATGCCGCATTAAATGCTTTTCTAAAATAAGATGATTTACTATAAAAATATACGGTACTACTCTGTTATCCCGTCTACCGATTTCTCCAAAATATACAAATCGCCATACTAATAGCCAAATTATACATACTGACGTAATCTTTATTTTAAATAATAAAAAAAAAAAAAAACAAGTAATTAGTAGAATATTAATAAAAATACAAATATGAAGTCGAAATAAAAATCACTTATTGACGTTTTAAACACGTGTATCATATTTAATGTCATTGAATTGACATTCACGATCATCCATCATTAGCATTTAATCTTATAATTTTGGCGATAGTATTTTGGTCGACGGGATAACAGAGTAGTACCACATATACTATCTATAAAGCGTCATTTAGAATGTCCAATAGAATCCTGATTCAATTCACATCCATTCCATCTTTGTATTTACGTACCCATTTACAATGTACAATCCGGATTAAAGTTAAAATCAACCTAGGTCATTTCTTTCGCGAAATCGCACCTGCTAGCTCCTAGGGCAGTAATCCAGCTTTTAAACATAATTTCTTTTGGGGTAAACAAACAACCAGTGCCACTTCATTGAAATTACTGCGCGTGTCCAGTGGCTACTCTGAGCTCGCGCGCTCAGGAGTCACGGACATGGAGTGGGTTATTATCGCGGACGCGATATCCGTTCAGTACTGGTTACTGTGCTACAGGTACTTTGACTGTGCGCTCAATAGCAGGTGGAGAACAGATCACGGACTTGATTAATTACGGTGCTTATTATAAAGATAATCTGTTGCAAACGAAGGTAAGCTCGATGTCCGAATAATTAGAAAGTTGAGTTTGCAGTCAGACTTTATTGCAATCAGAAGTTATTCGGGTTCGAATCCTTCGCGGGCCGAAAGTTGGTTTATAATTTCTTTTTATTGTTATTGGTTGTTTTTTATTAATAAATAAAATTTTTTTATTAAAGATAAATTTTATAATAATAATACAAAAGCACATGTATTTATATTATAATAATAAAATACTTATTTAAATTCGACAAATTGAGATGTTTTGTAAAGAAAGTTTTATATTTGAACCTTTTTAATATTCTAAGTATCGTTCCAAAGTGATTTATAATGACATTATATATGAATTTATAACATTTATAACTCCAAGTGATTTAAGCAAATGAAAAAAAAATGTATTCTGCCAAAATATCCGCATACGCGTAAAATAATTTCTTAATGTTTTTCTTTTCTTTTTCTTTCTTTCTTTCTTATTTTTTAATTTTAGAAGTAAATTTTTATCGCGATTAGGATGCAATATCATGCATGCGTGGATCAAAATGGGAAGTATAAAAGCAAAATGTAAAATATATACATTTTTTAAACTAAAAATATCTTCAATCATATTTTTTAAAGAGGTGAAATATTTGGTGTTTACCTTTTAGTTTTGTAATGAATAAAGTGTGATTAAAATGTTTATGAATTTTCTATTGAAAGTATAGATAAGTGTTTTGCTTATACTAACATGATTTCGAATGTCGTTTATCTCTCATATTTTATAATATATTTTGGCCTGTTATCCACAGGGTATTAAAATATACAAACATTAAATAAGAAATATATACATACTGAAACTTTCTCTGAAAAATTGTCTAATTAACAGTGCAAATTCCATTGAAATCTTATAATATGTGGATATCTTAACCTTGATTTATAAACAGCATTCTATTTAGCACGAAAGATATAAAGCAATTGATAAATGATTTTTAAATATGTAAAAAGAAAATTATTAAAATTAAATGACCAGTTGAATTGATAAATTATATCAGTCAACCTACCAAACTAAGTGTAACCAATAACAGATAAACACAAAACGCACAATCACGTGATCAAATCGCCCAGCAGTTTTTTTTGTCGCGCGCGTGAGCTTTGACCAGGGTTGGTGGTCATATTTTAAATGCTGATAGGACTTAATTAGATGAAATAGGTCACGTGATAGTTTTTCGGAATATTTTGGATTTTATTTAAGTGACCACAGGTATGTATTTTCGTTACGATAATCATGTTTTGGAAGGGTAAAGGTATATATTATTTGTATTTACCAATTTTGAACCATAAAAATAATGCAATAATTGAATAACTTTAAAATTCCCTTCTTCGCTAATACCTACTCCATGCAGAATCTTCTGAGCGCGCGCGTAAAAAAAAGGTATCCCCTGAACACGCCCATAGCAAACGGGTTCTGTTTATGTTTACACTGGAAGCTGTATTCTAGTTCACTAAGCAACCAATCAAAATTCAGAAGAAAAAATTACGCAGTTTCCGGATGTTTAGGGCAATGTCACACGGACGATTTCCAAAAACAGACAAAACGACGCTCTCTACTGAGAGCATTACTATCTCCTTCTCTTGTCAGACGAGCGACGCGGTACCATTGCGTTCAAACATACGCGAAGACTCACGTCGAAGCCACGCGTTTCCCCCAAGCCGTCGGCCAGCTGCTTGTGTCTGGTGGCTTCTGTTTATTAGACCTTGTTCAGACGAGAGTTGTTTTTAACGCTGATTTTTTATTTTCTTTCCGAGATTAACTAGCTTTTGTTGTGATGGCGTAGTCAAGAATCGATGCAGGTTTTGGGGGGAAGGGAAGCATTTTGAGAAAAATAAAAAGTATTTTTGTGAAATTTATTATATTTTGGGGGAATTTATTTTATGTTTGTAAAAAGTAACACTTTGTAACGATATGAAATCTATTTATATTAATTCGAAACAAGCATTTTTTTAATAATAACTTCTTTAAATTGTTTTTCTATTTTTTTTTTCTTTCTGAGGAATTTGTTTGCTTTTCAAATTACAAATTTTTAAATCTAACATCATTAGAATAATTTATGATTAGCATGTTTTCATGGAACACAATTTTGTGAAAGTACCAGTTTTAAGAAGCTTCATTTATATTTTTGAAGCAAATACATTTAAGTTTGGTAAAAATAAATTTTTCCTTTTCTTTTTTTCCCCTTTCTTCTTTTTCTTACTAGCCGCTCTTGGCGACCAGTTTGGTCTCCCTTAAATGTATATTAAGCATTAAATCATATTCCTTTTATACATAATTTATTTTAAATTGCTCAATTTTTTTGCCAAATTAGAAGATTCCGCCCTGAGAAATAGATGCAGATATCATATGCACTGGCACGACTGCAACAAAATAGCAATTATATGCGCCTCACGTGGTAACCCGGCTATTGTTATTTATTTATTAATAAACTGCTTGTTCACTTTTATTTTCTTTTTTAAAATGATACAAATTGTTTTATTCTATTATTATTATCTAAACTTTATTTATTTATTATTATTTCCTTTTTAAAATAATAGAAATTAGTTAAAAATATGTATGTAGCTGGGATTTGAAAACGAAATTTTCGTCAAATTGGCGTTAGAAAAATAACGCACAATGTGCTGCATATATGACATCTGTGCTGATAAATCAAGAGCTCAATATTTTTATGCTAGCCTGGCGCAGACAATAAATTGACAAATATTGTACCCGTAACACATTTTTTTCGTATTTCATTAATTATTTATATATTATATTATATTATATAATAATAAATCGTATATTATATAATATAATAATTTCACTCATTTCATTTATGATACATAACTTTAATTTGAAACTGAAAACTTTAAAATTCATGACTTTTATTTATTTTTTTAAGTAAAAAAGAACAGAAAAAATAAAAATAATGATATTTTGAAGCTCCATAATTGCAGCGAAGGAACAAAACATATACAAATCCAATTTACCACAGCCTAAGTCTTAACAAAGGACTTTTGCACTGTAACCAATAAGATGCGTTTAATTTGGACGTTGCCATTAAGCAATTAACGAATAATAATGATTTTTGTGTATGGTTACGATAGCGTAATATATATATATATATATATATATATAGATTATTATTATAGTTTTTTTTCCAAATTTTGAGTGGCAGCTAAATTAATATAATCTAGTAAAATGTTAAAAGGCTATTTACATATGGCGACAAATTTGGAAATATTTCACTTTTCAAAATTGTCAATATATAATTTCTGAACGGTTTTTTTTTCGTAAATACCACGGAAAGAAATTTCTTTTTAGTTTTTAATATTGTATGTTTATCAGCCTTGATGAACTTTACACTATATTAATAACAATTATATTTATTAATTTTTTAAATGTATTTTAAAAATGAAAAGTAATCAAAAATGTGAAACTTTTTCGCTAGATTAAAATGCGCTTTAATCTAGCACAGAAGCAGGGCTAACAGAACAGAACAACAGAAACAGGGCTAACAGGTTTTGGTTTGTCTTTTGATATCGTTATCATTTTTGACCCAATAAGAAAAAAGAATTCTTTTTTTATTTGTAACTTGGTCTTCACATCAAAATAGTATTTTATCTTTTTTTAAACTGTTGTCTATTTTTATGCAAATGCAATGTTATTAAAATAATTAAATGATTATAAATTTACATAATTGCAAAATATGGAATACCCCAACGTTTAGCATTACTATTATGCTGTCATATGTGTATGTATATATTGATTCGCTGTTCGACAAACTGTACACGATGTTATGTTTTAAACGATACTTGTGTTCATAAATAAAAGAAAAACTTGTCCGTCTGTTTTGTTATGTCCGCCTTTCGAAGTTCTGCCTGCCCCGCCTTGACCGAGAACAATTCTAAAAAGAATGTATTACTGTTGAAGGTATGTAACAAAAAGCTTTAAAGCTATTTTAAAACACTTTTAAATATTAACTATTTCTTTTAAGTGTTGTTTGATAAGCAGTTATTTCATATATAAAGTGACATTTTATAGATTTCTCTACATCTAAATCAGTAAATTATGGGAAAAATAAATGTAACCATCATCCAAACAAAAGAAAAACAATCCAAAAAAATCAAAGAAATTTTTACACATTATTGAAGATACCATTACTGAGGGAGAGGGTGCTCGGGGAATGATAGTATATAATATCATAAGAGGAAGAGGGTCCAAAATGACCAAAAAAATAAATAAATAAAGTGACAAACTTTTATATGGATGTACAGCCCTAAAAGGAGAAAAAAATCTACCTTTTGCTCATGGGATGATAGCATATGCTTCTTGATTAATGTAACAAAAATTTCACACTTTGAAAATTTTTCGGTCCTACATTTCATTTATAGAACTAAGATGCTTGTTTTGCTACCATGTAGCAACATTTTTTTAATCAATTTAGTTTTTTTTTAATTTATTTAATAATAATAAGAAATAAGAAATATTATCTAAATGAAAGTTGAACAACAATTATAATCATTTAATAATATTCGCAGTCATCTGTATTTTTCGTTTAACATCAGATGTATTAAAAAGTATTTCCTGTAATTTAATTTTGGATCCGGTAAATAATCTATCACTTCTCACAGGATGAATCCAGTACCGTCTGTGTATGTATATTTTTTCAATTTTCTTGAATAATGGATAAAAAATTACAGAATATTTTATTTCCTTCAAAAGATCCATCTAATAAGATTTCTATTACGCCTAGAGACAATATCGTCTGCTTATTTTGACGGAAAGGTCAAGTCCGTGTGAATGAGGCAGCGCAGATGTTTATTTTTCGCTCGAAAGCCAAAGCGTCGAAAAAATCGGTCGTCTGTCATTAGCCTTAAAGGGGGTTGGCTTTACGCTTGGGTTTGTAAATGGGTACAAAATTAAAGCAGGAATGATAGCGGAGCAGTTCCACTTCGTGTGAATCCGGTTTCATTCCTCTGGACATTCTAAATGAGGCTTAATGGGGTGAAATGCAGTTTACTCTCCTTCGCCAATCTCCTGTGAAAACTGCGCCAATGTGGCAACCCCGTTGTATCGGGCTGCTCCTCGTATGCCACAAAATATGGCAACCCTAAGATTTCTCTTGAGAGAGCAGTTGATGGTTTATATGTTTGAGGGCGCTGGTTTAAATTTCTTGTTTTCTAAACTGCTTTCTTATTGGATAAAAAGGAGAATCAGGAAACAATTTGAATTTTTTGGAAATACGTTATTGATGTTGCAAGTATGAAAAAGTGTTTGACAAGTGCTTCTAATTGAGCATGAGAAAGGACAAGGGGTCCCTTCTTGGCTGCAGCTCACTGTCAATGCAAATTTGAAAAAATCATATTTGCGCTTTTCCGTATAAAAGAAATTTGCGTAAAACTTCCCCTCTTTCTTTTTAGTAAAATTTTCAATCCTGCTTTACATAATAACTGCGCGTTTGGCTCTGCACTGCAAACTACGCTGTTTACTTTCCATTGCAACTGCAATACAAATCAGTTTTTTGTGTAGTTCTATGCTGCGGACATGCTTGGTGGCATTGAATGAGTATGATACGCCACAGGAACTGAGGTTTCTGGAACTATTTGGCCTTCCATTCATGTTTAATTACGCTGCTTTTTTTCTGGCTGCCTTTGCGCTACACATTTTTTTCGTAATTGTGGCTGATTTCTGTCTTTTGGAAAAAGCGCAAATATATTTTTTTCAAATTTGGCATTGACAGTGAGCTGCAGCCAAGAAGAGACCCCTTGTCTTTTCTCATGCTCAATTAGAAGCACTTGTCAATTACTTTTTCATACTTAAAAACATATTAACCTTTTTTGTTGCTCACCAGAGCATTTTTTATTGTTGTAAATAAAATGATAAGATACATATCAATATTTATTAAAAAAAGGGACTATTTACTTAAAACTAATAACATAAATGAAATTATATTATTGAAAATCTTTTTCATTATCTTTTAATAAAAATCGCATTAATTGAAATGTATATACTATGTCCCAAAGAGTCGGAGAGGTGACCTCAAATTTATTTTTGGTCAAGGTTTCAAAACGTGGCTTTATGACAAAATAGAACAAGAATCAGACATTAAAAATCAAAGGATGCATATTTTAACGGCCCTATAAACTGAGACTGGCGAAGAATGGGGGGGGGGATTAGAATGGACGAATTTTAAAAATATAACATAACGATCTAGTAAACTAAATAACTAAACTTCTAAACAAAAGTATAACGATTCAACCTTGTTGAATTCAGGGGTCGACATTTCCTCCGTAAATCTACCACCCCCCCCTCACACAAAAAGTCGCAGAAATCCCTCCTGGAGATGAATGTATTCCTTCAGCACTGATGTAACCTAAAAAGGAAACACAATTTTAGAGCAATTCATCCACTAGAATAGGAAAATTAGAAGAATAAATATAACGATTCAACCCTAATCGTGGATCGAGTATTTAGCGATTTGCATTGAATTAAATTAAAAAAATAAAAATTACATCCGCATCTAAAAATTATCCGCAATGCGATTTTAATTGAAATGAACCAGACAAGACCGATTCTACCCGTATTACAAGATCTACATCGAATCTATAATGAATCAAATCGCCATTGCTTCAGATACTATGCTACGAGTAGAATCAATTGTACATTTTTATTATTTTCTTTTATTTTTACAAACAGAAAATATTGTTTCATGAAAAATTTCCAGTTTTCGAAGGACTTATCATTTTAGGTCCTGTCTCGAATACGAGTTGACTATATTTAATTATCTGTCTGTCAGTATAGCTATTTGGCCTTGACAAAAATTTTTGAGCTTTCTGTCTCAAGAACTAATACATTGAACTTCACATTCAGTTAGCTGTTGGCATAAGTTGTTGATTATTAGGCTTCGGTTTAAATATCCCGAAAGGCGGTATGCTTGTTTCATCAGCAGTGTTGAATCTATGCATTTTTCTCCAGGAGAGATTTTTGCAGCTCCAACGGAGGGTCATTCCTGGAGGAGGATTGGATTTTTGTACATTAAACAAAAAATCCCAAAACTTTCGGAGGAGCATTTCAGTGTTTCTGGAAAATCTCGCCTCCTTGGCCACCATCTGAATACAACAAAATTTTCAGGATTTACACAATTTTAGGGATCATATCACAAGATTTAATGAACGAAACTTCATAAAACTTAATTTCTATTAAACATTGCCACAAATTTTTAACGATTTCGTTTTTCGTGTAAATAATGGAATAGGTTGCATTGCTATGCTACTTACTTCAACTGTGTTGAATTTAGACATTTTTCTGTGAGAGAAATTTCTGCGGTTCTGAAGAGAGACATCCTGGAATGCTGGGGAGAGCGAAGATTAAACTTTTATGTATTAAGCATAAAGTCCCATATTTTCTGGGGATGCATAACAATGTTTCGAAAGAACTCCTGAATTCAAAATTCAACACTTTTTTTCAGAGTTTACACTATTTTAAGGATCATATTTAAAAAATTAATGAACTAAAGTTGATCAAACTTATTATTCTGTTTGACAATGCCATTAATTGTTAATGATTTTGCTTTTGTGAAAATCATATAAAAGGTTGCTCTGCTATGTTAAGTTCAATCATTTTCCTCTGAGATGGATTTCTGCGGTTTTGAAGAGAGACACTGTAAAATTCTGGGAGAAAGGGGAGTTATTGGACTTTTGTCTATTAAGTATAAAATTTAAAATCTATTTAGTATAAAATTTCAATTTTCTGAGGAGATGTTCCTTCATACTACTCCCTAAATTCAACACTATTTTTCAGGATTTACATAGGTCAGCAATAAAAGAAGTAATGAACGGAATTTCAGTATTCCGTTTGACATTGACATAAGTTGTTTCTGATTTGATTTTTGTGTAAATCTATATAAAAGATTGCGCTGCTATTCTGCATTTTTCGCGATTTTCATGATAACTATACCCCAAAACTAAAGCACGAATTTAACCATACTTAATATTCTGTTATATTTTCTCATAAATAAATCCTTATTAGGCTTTATTATATACTGCTCCGCAAGTATCGCATTTATAATTTTTGAATTGGGAATTTTGGTTGCACACATCTAAAGATGGTTCGGACTGAAATTTAATGATTGGAATGGAAAATGCAATGCTTATATATTTTTCTGCAATGCATATATTTTAACAAACCTATACTTTTTAAATCTTTATGATAGGTATTGGTTATCATTTAAATTTGACAAAGTGATAGCGAATTTTGTACTTTTAACCTAGAGATTTATTTATGTTAACCGTGTATTGTTTTTCAAAGCAGGTGAAATTATTATAATTTATAATTAATTATCTATCTTATATACTGCTTTTCCAAACAAGCAGTTAAGTATGCATGCTTATTCCTTTAATTCACCTATTGCAACTCTCGAAATCTTTATCTTTGTATATGGATGAAGGAAATAATCAGTCAAGCAAACACATTCGCGAGGAGAGAAAATTTAAGGAATATATGAGTTGAATTTTTATTATTTTATTAAAGAATTTCGTAATTTAAAACTTACTGGCCAACCAGTAACAATTTTTCTTGGTCATCTGCTTCCAGAAACATAAAAAACTGATGACTAAGAAATATATTTAAATGACGTTTTATCCCACAATGTTTCTTTTTTAAAAAAGAAGTGATGAGCGGTTATCTCGTTATACATTAATCTAAATAACGTATAACTTGCCTGTGAGCAATTATTTTTTTACGATAAGTAGAATATAAACTTTATTAAATTTCCCTCAGATAAGGAAAACAAAAGCAGTGCGCCTTGCACGTCACTAAATATGAATCTTCAAAATCATGATTTTTAAAAAGTACAATTTGTTATTTCAGAAATTAAAGTAAAACTAAATACACTGTTAAAAATCTGCTGCATTTTGTTGCAACGCACTCCACCGCTTGTATATAATATCTCTATTCCAACCAATGAGAAAGCTGCATTTCACGGCCAAGTAACCGTTTTCTATACAAGCAAGGGAGTGCGTTGCACCAAAATGCAGCAGATTTTTAACAGTGTAGTATTAGTGGCAATATCAATAATTGGATAAAATTCGATAGTTTATGCTTCATGAAATTTAGCTTCTTATGATGGGCCTGCGTGGCTAAGTGGTTAAGGCACCACATCGTTTGCGAGCGTCGTAGGGTATAGGTTCGTTTCCCACTGTTTCATTTGCACACACACTTTGTGTGGGGGCTCAAGGTTGTATTTCTCTCGTGTTGTATAAGTTCCTTGCGATATCTTGCCTCTATATATTGATGATGATAAGCAGACTTCCATGTCAAGCACAGATGTATGTTTTTCAATAAATTCTTATTAATATAATTATCATTATAAAAAGCCCATTTCATATAAAGGACAAAGGAAAACAAAAGTATTTATATGAAACGAAATAACATTAGTGGCAACTATTCCATTAAATAAAATGCGATAGTATGTGTTTCATACAAATTTGTCTTCTAATGAATTTAATTACGACTATAAAAAACTCATTTCGAGTTTCATGTACATAAGAAAGAAGTACAAAAATATTTATGCAAAATAATAGTGGCAGTTTATAACATTGGATAAAATTAGATAATTTGTGCTATATGTAATTTAGCTTCTGATAAATTTAATTATCACCATAAAAAAGTTTCATGTACATAACAAAGGAAAAAAGTAATTTATATAAAATAAAACAATATTAGTGTCAGCTTATCACATTTGACTAAATTAGATAGCTTGTGTTTTATCTAGTTCAGCATCTTTTAAAGTACCGACTAAACTTAAGAGTGGGATTATAGCAAACGAATGAAATAAATGTGTTCGCTTAATCCCATGATATTTATTTGTTAGATTCACCAACTTTATCCACCTCCTAACTTTTATAAAATATGAACATTTAAATTCAGCATTTAAAAATCGTATTATATAGTTAATTTTTTTCTTTTCAAATTTCCAAATTAGCCTTTAAGTAAAGTTACCAGTTTTATAGACCATTGCGTATTTCAATTTTTATAGTTTAACTTATAATTTTCAGTTTAACTACAAACACTACCGAAATTTTCTCTCTTTTGGAACTGAAGAATCAATCTGGTTTGCAATCACCAGAGACTTTTAACTAGATGAATATTAATTATAATAGTCCTGTACAAAAGTTTTACTACAAAAATACCATCCTATGAGTTAACAATGTGTCTTATTCATCTTTGGATTTTTCGGTCTCACAGACAGCTTCACACTAGCTATGTTATCTGTAACATAAATTAAAGGTTTGATTAAAAATAATAAAAACAAATCGTGCCCCAAGTATAGCTTATGAAATACTTTCCAACGCATTCAGAATAGTTTAACAAAACTGCACCATTTCATAAATTGAAATATTATGTCTATTTCAACTATGTGGAAGCACGTAATACATTTGAAAACTCAATATCAGCTGCTCCCATCTATAATAGGAAAACTATCCCAAATCTTTCAGCAGCCCTCTATAACATACACAGGTTTGTATCGATAAAATGGCCACTTCACTCAAATGAAAAGACCAGTTCGCTAATGCTAATCCTATGAAAGACATTTATAAAGATATCTCGGTTGCATTTTAATATTTTTAAATGATTGTTTTTGTAATGGATAGCTGAGATTGATCTGATTGCAGGCCATCTTTTACTTTTTTGATTTCGTTTACAGATGTTTTATACCTGAATGCTTTCATTTTCAGAACCTGTTTGGAAAACGAAATCACCCTCATAAAAAATATCTGTAAACAAAATCGAAAAAGTAAAAAACGGCCTGCATTTAGATCAATTTCAGCTATCCAATGCAAAAAGAATCATTTAAAAATATTAAAATGCAACCGAGATATCTTTATAAATTTCTTCCATAGGATTAGCATTAGAGAATGGGTCTTTTCATTTGAGTGAAGCAGCCCCTTAACTAAATGCATGGTTAAACTTAATCGTTCAGTAAAGAAATAAATATGTATTTGTTAAAAATTTCCCTTCAAGAATTTTCACTGAAAGCAGAACAGTACGTGAATTATTTTGCGCAACCCTGTATATGAGGTTTAAAACTGATATATAAGGAGTAACATGTAAAATGTGAATAAAAATGTAACATATAGAATAACAATAAAAATGTAAAAACGCATACCTTTTTTTTAAATGCACAATCAGGCATCTACTACACAAAGACAGTGTTGTAACCGTTCTTTTTTTGTGTGCTTCCATTAGATTAATGACAAAATCCGTGAATACCATATTCTATCAAAATCATTTTGTAGTGACATTCAGTGATTTATACCAGTTTCAAAAAATTTGAAATATCGCAGCCTCATTAAAATACTCTGCAGACGATTTTCCCCCCTACACTAAAATGTAACGGTATTTTTTGAGCGTTCCTGTAAACGAAGTATTAATCACACATCCGTCATATACAATGCCAAATATGCCTTGATGGCCTTAAATAATGTTTATTAATTGCATGAATATTCGAATATATTTATGAAAATTAGAGCATGTACATATGGTCAGGCAAACCAATTGAATAAACACTTTATAATTTTGTTGGAAACTGTTACAAAACTGGGAAAAAATAATTGATTCTTTTTATACAAGGTTCGTAAGGGTACTATTATTTTCCAGGTGATATTTCAGTATTTTTTTAAAGAAAAATAAATCTATGTTAAACATGTGGATTTTCCTCTTTTTATTTCTAGAGATTTTTTGTAACAAAAGACTTATTCTGGAGAATTTCCTGGCCTAAAAATTGCAAGACCTGTGCGGACATTTTATAGTAGTTTGTTAATCTATAATTTAAATCTACGCCACATGTATCTAGAGAAAACGTTTTTAAACAGTCAATATTTTTGTAAATATTTTTCAAATGTTACCTATTACTTACCCATCATACGTAGTATAGGGTAAGTCTTGCAATCGTTTTGAAAATCGAAAATTTTTTTTGACGGATTAACACGTTTTCGACACTGGAGATTTCGAAAAACATATTTTTAGAAAAAAAAATTTGCCGTCCGTCTGTCTGTCTGTCTGTAAACGCTCTATCTCACGAACAAATTAAGATAGAGACTTGAAATTTTATATATACTTAGTATGTAATAAGAATGGGACGAAGCCTATTGAATATCAGCAACCTCGATTATCCGGAACTATTTTTCCGGATTCTCGAAAAATTCGTTCTGATGAAAGGTATATAAAATTTTTCGATTTTTTTTATTTTAAGGAATGTATGTAAACGGCAATAAAAAAACACAAATTTTGCATAAAAAACGAAGTCGATCGGATTATTAGTTGTCGAGATATTTGTAATCCTGTTTTCCACATTCTTCGATTTTTCATGACCCTGTATTTCATTCAAATTTCAATTCAGAGGTATATTTTGAATGGAAATGAGACGCTTAATCCGACGCAGTAAACTGTTAGTTAATATGATTATTATTTTTGGAGTTATAAGGATGTTTCTTTTAGGCAGTTTAGTACTTCTTGAGTAGTTTGGCGTTTTATATAATTTGTTGAAATTGGTGCATCAGCAATTCATTAATAGAGTATTACTATGTGTATTAACAATATTTAAATTTAGTTTTGGAATTGAAATACATTGTATAAATAGTTTTCACATGTTTTATTTTCATATGCATATAAATGATGGGTAAGTGTTACGGTGGCCTCCAACGACTAGTTTTTTTCATGTTTTTATGTTCACAGAACTTTAATTTTTTTATCATCGGTTTTTAAAAACAGACATTTTTGCCTGCTTAAATCAGAAAAATGATTCGATTAAATAATCCACAAATTAAAATAAATATTTATGGTGAGAATAATAAATCATGATCGGAATATAGGTGCTCGTACGTGGTGTAGGCCAATTAATAATTGTCAAAAACATGTTGCTTATGACATACGGGCTAATGAGGGAAGCAGTTAATTAAATGAAATCCGTATAGTTAGAAAAACATTTTCTGTCGTTAATTAATTAAATACATTTTCATTTTATATAAAAATATAAAGTTTGGGTCAGAGACAAAGTGTGTCAACTAGGACTATAGGCATTATTAATAATTATTTTTATTTAGTCATGTATTAATTGCTCATTTTTTCGGATATATTCATTTGCTTTTTCAATTCCGCTTAAAGCCAAAAAATAGAAGAGTGCCGATAATTGGTTTCAAGCTTCTGTTCTGGTTTGAAAATCCTGTTTCTGTCGATCCGTATTTTTTACTTCACTCTTTCTCTCATAATAAGTATCCTGCAAATTGCTTCAAATTTTATTTTATTTTATTTTATTTCATTTTTACTCGCTTTTAACCCAACACTCATTTCCCATCCACTATTGTAATGCCCTTCTACTCGAGTCTATATGCAGTTTAATGAGATCTTTTATTATATATATTTATTTATTCTACTGATTCTAACGATTTTTCTCTTATAGTGATCTGCAAATTGTTTAGAAGCGGAAATGTTTTTGCACACCACGCTTCACCAAGTTATTGTCTCGAACCTATTAACGTAAAATACTTCAGCTAGAATAAATAAAAAAGTTGAAATGGAATATTCGTTTAGTAATATGGAAAATCGTTTGTATAAAGAGCAATTTCTGTTAATCGATACTCTAAAAGAGAATCTAATAGTTAGCGTATATTCTGTATATATAGTTTTAGTAAATTATTCTTTTAATGTTAAAGATTTTTTTCTTACACGCTTACTGCAAATTGCTTCAAATAGTAAATATTGTTTGTTCTTCTTACGTTAATGGCTATTCATTTCCAGTCTTATAAGCTGTAATTTTCTACGCTTAAATTGGAAGTTAGTTCAGGGACATGGTGAATAACTTATTGTGCAGAAAGTTTTCATATGATGAGGAATAATAAACTTTGAGCGTAATGGTTATTCTTGGACATGTATACATTTTTAAATTTTTTTGAAATAAACTATAAGAAAAGAAAATTGTTGAAAGCGGTTTTCAGTTTCTGTTCTGGTCTGAAAATTCTGTTTCTGCCGATGCTTACTTCTAAATTCATTCTTTCCCTCATACTAGGTGTTCTGCAAATTGCTTCAAACTGTATTTTTTTTATTATTTTACGCGCATTTAATCGAACACTCATTTCCCACCCTCTAATGTAATATCTCTGATCTCGAGTTTATATGTAGTTGAATGTACTCATTTATTAAATATATTTATTTATTTTACTTATGTTAATGATTTTTCTCTTACAGTGATCTGCAAATTGTTCAGATGCGGAAATGTTTTTGAGCACCACGCTTCACAATGCATTTTTCTTGAATCTATTAATGTAAAAAGCTTCAACTAGAATAAATAAATAAGTTGAAATGAAATGTCGTTTATGATGTGGTAAATCATTTGTACAAAGTGCAATTTTTGTTAATCGATACTCTGAAAGAGGAACTTTAATAGTTAGCGGATATTTTATTTATATTTTTAGGATTTTATTCTTCTGGTCTTAGATCTTTTTCTCTTAAACCTATTCTGCAAATTGCTTCAAACTGTTAATTTCTTTTACACGCATTTAATGTAACACTCATTTTCCATCCACTAAATTAATATCCTTCAACTAAAGTTTATATGTAGTTGAATATGGTCTTTTATTAAATATATTTATTCATTCTACTCATGTTAATGATTTTTCACTTATAATGATCTGCAAATCGTTTAGAGTTGGAAATGTTTTTGCACAACAGACTTCAACAAGCATTTTTCTAAAATCTATTAACATAAAAGGCTTAAGGTAGAACAAATAAATAAGTTGAAATGGAATGAACGTTTAGTGATACGGCAAACGAGCAGATTCTGTTAATCAAATACTCTCAAGTAGAAAATCTAATAATTAGCAGATATTCTTTTTTCTGGTATTAAAGCTTTTTCTATTAAACGTATTCTGCAAATGTCTTCAAATAGTAGATATTTTTTGTTCTTCTTACGTTACATTCTCCTCATTTCAAGTCTTTTAAACTGTATTTTTTTACGCTGAAATTAGTAATTAGTTCATTGGTATGATGAATAGATGATTACGGAAAATCTTTCATAAGTTGAGGAGTAATAAACATTGAAAAATTAGTGAATGAAAATATTTCATTCACTAATATAATATAATGTAATGTAAATGTAGTGTACATACAACTCGAGTTGATGTGTAGTAATAATGTGGTGTTTTATTAAATATATTTATTTAATAAATGTATTTAATAAATGATAACATTTGATTACAAATAAACTCAAGTTGAAGGATATTACATTCGTGGGTAGGAAATGAGTGTTCGGTTAAATGCGCGTAAAAGAAAAAAACAGTTTGAAGCAATTTGCAGAATATGTTTAACTTAAAAAGATTTAACACCAGAAGAATAACTTGCTAAAAAAGTAAACAAAATACCCGCTAACTAATAAACTTTCTCTTTCAGAGTATTGATTAACAGAAATTACTCTTTATACAAACGATTTACCAAATCACTAAACGAACATTCCATTTCAACTTATTTATTTATTTCGCTGAAATATTTTACGTTAATAGATTTGGAGACAAAGGCATGATGAATCGTGATGTGCCAACATATTTCCTCTTCTAAACAATTTGTAGATCACTAAAAGACAAAAATCGTTAGAATCAGTAGAATAAATAAATATATTTAATAAAGGCCTCATTATACTATGTTTAATATTTACTTTTCTCGAAAATGTATACATATTTTTAAGATTTTAAAAATGAGTCTTCGAATTTTAATACCTTTCTCTTTGAGCGTAATATCTATTTTTGGAAAATCCGAACGCTCATTTCTTATCTACTGATGTAATATCCTTCAATTCGAGCTGATACATAGTATAATGAGGCCTTTATTAAATATATTTATTTATTCTACTGATTCTAACGATTTTTGTCTTTTAGTGATCTACAAATTGTTTAGAAGAGGAAATATGTGGCACATCACGATTCATCATGCCTTTGTCTCCAAATCTATTAACGTAAAATATTTCAGCGAAAATAAATAAATAAGTTGAAATGGAATGTTCGTTTAGTGATTTGGTAAATCGTTTGTATAAAGAGTAATTTCTGTTAATCAATACTCTGAAAGAGAAAGTTTATTAGTTAGCGGGTATTTTGTTTACTTTTTTAGCAAGTTATTCTTCTGGTGTTAAATCTTTTTAAGTTAAACATATTCTGCAAATTGCTTCAAACTGTTTTTTTCTTTTACGCGCATTTAACCGAACACTCATTTCCCACCCACGAATGTAATATCCTTCAACTTGAGTTTATTTGTAATCAAATGTTATCATTTATTAAATACATTTATTTATTCTATTGATGTTAATGATTTTTCTCTTATAGTGATCTGCAAATTGTTCAGATGCGGAAATGTTTTTGCACACCACGCTTCAGCACGCCTTTATCTCCAAATCTATTAGATTAAAATACTTCAGCTAGAATAAATAAATAAGTTGAAATGGAATGTTCCCTTAGTGATATGATAAATCGTTTGTATAAAGAGCAATTTCTGTTAATCAGTACTGTCAAACAGAAAGTTTAATAGTTAGCATATATTCTATTTATTATTTTTTTTCGCAATTTATTCTTCCAATGTTAAAGTTTTTTTCTCTTACACGTATTCTGCAATTTATTCGAATTGTAAATATTTTTATTTATTACCGTATTTACTCATTTATACTGCGCGCGCGTGTATAACACGCACCATAAATTTGATGTGCAAATAAATGAATGGATAAAGGAATTTAAGTAAAGAATTTCGAAACAAAATTGCGTTAGGACAGGAAACAAGGCAAAATTACATTTTTAGACTTCGGGTATGGAGTAAATTGCGGAATATAGGAGTAAGTGACTGCAATGCGAAATCCTAATCTTACTAGAGTTTTTCTTTAAAAAAAAAGTGCAAGGAGTAAAATAAAAAAGCAGCAACACTTCTATTAAGCAAGGTTTTCCTATTTTAAATGTCTTATTTGAATACATTTCTTAAATCATATTCATTACTTCAATTTATTAATTCAGATTACTTCAAGCAGTAAAAGTTATTCTGTGTATAACGCGCACCTACCAGTTTTGCCTGAATTTTTTCAAAAAAGTGCGTGTTATACACGAGTAAATACTGTAATCATTTAGAAAATGCTTATTTCTTTCGGTCCAGACACATCTGAATCCTTGTGATGTTCGGTTTTCATTCATTTTTCTGATTGGTCCATGTTTAATGCCCAGAAAAATACTTCTGTTGGCACTATGACATACAATGTATTAAAAACTGCCAAAATAATAATAATAACAATAATTCAAAAACAGACTGAGATACAGCTTTAAAACAAATTGCATTTAAAAGCAGATTTTTATTTTCTATACAGCGGTGTAAAAACTGAAAATTTGCTTGAAAATATGTTTAAAAGTTTAAAAATTTACAGTACCGAAAATTATAAAACTGAAATTTCATCTAAAATATGCTTATGGTTGTTCCAGGAATATTAATCTTTAATCCTTAGCGTACGTAATATATGACTCTGTTATTACGTTGGCCACATTTTGATTATCATGAAAATGAAGATTATTATTATTACTATTATCAATATAGAATTTATTTATATCTAAAATTTTAAGTATTTGAAAATATCATTTTCGAAATGGTCGTTGTAAATTGTTAAATAACATTATTTATTTATCTTTTGCGCGCATTTAACCGAAAATATTTCATTCACTAATATAATATAATGTAATGTAAATGTAGTGTACATACAACTCGAGTTGATGTGTAGTAATAATGTGGTGTTTTATTAAATATATTTATTCTACTGATGTTAATGAATTTTCTCTTGATCTGCAAATTGTTTAGAAGCGGAAATGTTTTTTCACATCTATTAACGTAAAATACTTTCAGCTAGAATAAATAAATAAGATGAAATGGAATGTTCGCTTAGTGATACGGTAAATCATTGTAAAAATTGAGCAATTTCTGTTAATCAACACTCTCAAAGGGAAAATCTGATAGGTAGCGCATATTCGAGTTTGTTATTTTTAATGAATTTTTATGGTGTTAAAGCTTTTTCTCTTATGCGTATTCTGGAAATTGTTTCAAATAGTAAATATTTTTTTGTGCATCTTACGTAACATTTCCAATCTTTTAAGCTGTAATTTTCTGCGATAAAATTAGAAATTAGTTCAATGATGTGGTGACGAATTTATTGCTGCAAATATTGGAGTAATAGACTTACCACCCGAAACCAAAGGAAATTTGTTTTCAAACTGCTCAAAGGATAGAAGCACCATAAGACTGTTTTAAAGAAAGGAAGTAATCCTCCGATATGACGTCAGAACTTTATGTGCGGACCTTTCATTTTTCGGAAAAACATTTTTTTTAACTACGCAGTACTTAAAATAATTTTGTTTACCTGCGGAAGTCACTTTTTCGGCTCCGTAAATGTGAATAAAGAAAAGATCTATGTGTATAACAAATGTTTGTAATGATCAGAAATATATGTTTGTGAAAGTCTTTGGAAGAATTAAATACATATTGTATCTGAATACAAAACTCCTATTTGAGATAATATTTTCACTTCAAAGTTCTTCAGTCATTTCAGTTCGTGTTTCATCATGCTACTTTTGTTTTCCAGCAATATAATGGTGTATATAATCAGTTCTTTCCTGATAAGTAAATGAAGTCTCTGTTAAGAAGATGACACGCAAGGTAGAAACTATTTAATATCTATCTTTAGAAACTATAAAATCATACAGTACTTTGATCAATAGAACTAGAACCATTAACCCTTTCAGGGGCAGAGGAATTACGCACGTAAAAGGATGAAATAACTGATTGACACCAGAATATTCAAACAGACTTCTTAGAAAATAAAAAATTGCTATTTTGAACTTTCATTGAAAAATTAAAATTTTATTAAAATATTCTTGGTGCCATTTGTCAATTTTGGAATTAAAATTAGGTGGCTAGACCCTCTAGCCACCACCCTTGAAAGGGTTAAACTCATGGGCTTTTTTTAGCAAAATAATTAATATGTTGAGGACTAACAAACTTCGCATATATTTATTCTTGGAAATGTATATATTTTTAAATATTTTCTAAATTTTCTATATTAGGGTGAATATCACGAAATGTTCGATTTTGACTATCTGACATATTGAAAGTATTCACTGAAAACGATTCAAAATTTCATAAGATAAATTTATTTAAATCAAAACTTTTAATCAAATTTTTTTTGGATATTTTTGCTCGCGTTTTCGCTTTCACTTTCGGCTGAAAAAAAAATATATTACTGAAAGTTGGTTTCGACTTTTGTTCTGGTCAGACAAACCTGTTTCTGCCTATTCTTACTTCTAACTTCACTCTTTCTCTCATAATAGGAATTCTGGAAATTGCTTCAAACTGTAATTTCATTTATTTTATTTTATTTATTTATTTGTTACGCACATTTTACTGAACACTCATTTCCCCTTCACTAATGTAATATCCTTCAGCTCGAGTTGATATGCAGTTTAATGAGGGTCTTTTATTAAATATATTTATTTATTCTAGTGATGTTAAGGATTTTTCTCTTATAGCGATCTGTAAATTGTTTAGGAGCGGAAATGTTTTTGTACTCGACGCTTCACCAAGCATTTGTCTCCGATTCTATTAACGTAAAATACTTCAGCTAGATTAAATATTTAAGTTGATATGGAATGTTCATTTAGTGATACGGTAAATCGTTTCTATAAAGAACAGTTTCTGTTAATCAATACTCTGAAAGAGGAAATATCATAGCGCATATTCTTTTAATTTTTTTTTTAGCAATTTATTCTGGTTTTAAAACTTTTTCTTTTACATGTTGTCTGCAAATTACCTCAAATAGTACATTTTTTTGTTCTACTTACATTACAGGCTACTTATTTCCAATCTTTTAAGCTGTATTTCTCTTGAAATTTGGAATTAGTTCACTGATATGGTGATAATTTATTGCGCCAAAATTTCATATGATGAGGAGTAAGAAAGTTTGAGCATAATGGTTATTCTTGGAAATGTATATAATTTTTAAAACTTCCGAAATTTACTATGTTTGCGTGAATATCACAAAATGTCCGATTTTGATTATCCGAGATATTGAAAATATCCATTGAAAATAATTAAAAATTTCAAGAGGTAAATTTATTTATTTTGGAGAATAAAGGATTATCCTTGTAAAATTGCTAAATTTTGAAGAACTTAAATAATAAGTTAACTTTTATGTAATTATGTGTCATACCAGGCATATGTATGTCAGGATAATGACAATTTCATTCTAAAACACTTTTTACATTCTTGCTTTGTTTTAGATCTAACATGTCAATTTTTCTTTTTAAGAAACAAGTTTTCAATGGTATAGCTGAAATTGTTAATTTATAGAAGCCAGAAAAATAACATATAAAAGTCTATTCAGATTTTACAATTACTTTAATCACATTATGTTCAAAGAAATACTTAAAATATTTTGCTAGTAGCTACGATTTGACTACTTCGAATTTGAACTATGTCAAAAATATGAATAATTACTTTGCAGCGTAATAGTTTAAGCGCTCATAAAGCATCATAAAGAACCAAAACGCAGGCCAGGAAAATTACATTAATTTTTAATGACAATTAAAAGAATTTCAACAACAACAAAAAAAAGCAATAAATTTATTTGTAAAATATAGAATTTGACGCCTTCCTTAAAGATTTTTGTAAGGTATAAATATTAAATGGAAATTTAAAAAGCTACAAAACGATATTTATACAATAGGGTGTACCACAAGAAACTTTTTTTTTGAAATTCAAAATTTCAAATTGATGAAAAGTTGTCTCTATAGTCACATATTTATTTATTTATTTTTTTAATTGAGAAACATTTAGGTCTTCCAGAATAAAGATGAAGTTTAAACTTTTTGCTAAAAATGTAGATTTTTGATACTTTTTTCATACATGAATATAAAATATTTGTTTTTTTACAAGTGCAAAAACATAAAGTTTAGATAGTCATTTAAAATTAAAAAAAAAAAAAAATCATTTCTGTCATTAAATTTATGTCTAACGGAATTTAATTAGAAACCTTATTATTTTACCAATACCCAAAATTTTCAATTTATTTTGTTGATGGTTTTAAATATTTTAAAGGTTTTTTTTATAAAACTTCTGGATGTCATACAAATAAACTGTATCTTAACTTTTAATTAGTTTATTAGTCTACTTTTTTATTTATTTACATTTTTTTGGGAGGGAGGAAGTTTTATGACATTGGAAATAACTTTCAAGTAACGATAAAAACTCATTAAAACTTAGAAAGTCCAGTTTTTAAATGAAAAATTTTACAGATACAATAGTTAAACATTGAATTTGAAAAATGGCATTTAAAAAAATCTCGATTTCATTGTATGTTTATCTTAAGTTATTTTGATGTATATAGAAGAACCATGTTCAACATATTTTGGTTATCTAACTCCAGACAGTGGTTCTGGGGAAGACATAGTATCATCAAAACTAAAATACATGAAATGTAACAGCATTCATGAGACAACTATTAAAATTCTTGCATATTAAAAGATGCATTGCATGGCATCAAGTACCGGTGTCTCTAATGGATAAATCATATTGAATTAAAGCACACAGTATAAGCAGTGTTTTGTTTACTTCATTTAAATGAATTGCCTCTTATGAAAGTTTTGTTGTCGTAGATTGTCCAACGTTTTTCAGTGGTCTTATAAGTAAAAGTTTAATAAAGTCAAAAATTAATTGTTGTTGAGTACGTCAAAATAGATAGTATTTTTCCAGAGGTTGGTAATAAAGGTTTGAGCACGAAACAGAAATATGTATGGAACATATGTCAAGCTGTATTGACAAGTCAATGTTCCCAAGAATTAGCAAGCAGAAACGATAGAAATGTCTCCGATGCAAGGTGCTTGACAATGGCAAACAGGATCTTTGTTTATTGACTGCATTAATTGATCTAACTCCACAATTGAAAAAACTAGTTGAAATTGTCATGAACGCTTGTGCTTCTCATGGTTTAACATAAAATGTCAATTGAATATTATTTATGAATCACAACACTTTGTTAAATCGTACAGTATATCCAATACTTAGAAGATGAACTTAAGGTGGTTGTTCAATCAACTCTACAGAGAAACGCATTTACGATACATCCAAAACATCTCTATCTGGGAGTGTTGTATAATTTTTGAAAACATATGAGATCTCTAGCAAGCAAAATGATAGAAAAAGGCTTAACAAACCGAATTCAAAGAAAAGAAAATTTTAAAGGCACCACAAGTTAATTATGAGGCAGAAGACAACGTCAGTTTTATTGATTAGCAATATACTATAATAATGGATGCAATTTTAAAAAGCTGCTTACACTTCTGGTGCACTGCCTACAACCATTAAGATAACTTATAGGGATAAATAGACAATGAAATTGATATTTATTTTGAATAACTTTTTTCAAATTAAATATTTAACTATTGTATTTGTAACCGTTTTCATGTAAATATGCCACTTTCTAAGTTCTACTTTTATTTTTATTGTGTGTGTGCTATTTAAAAAATTGTTTCTAATATTATGAGATAAAACAAATTAGATTAATAGACTAATTAAAAATCAATATACATTTTATTTGTAAGATATCTGTAAGTTTCTACACTTAAAATGTAACGTAGAACAAATTTAAAACCATCAACAAAATAATCGGAAAATCTTGGGTATTTCATAAAATAATAAGGTTTTTAATAAATTCCGGTAGACTTATAAAATTAATGACAGAAAGAAATTTTTTTAATGTCAAATGGCTATCTAAACTTTACGTTTTTGTACTTGAAAAAAAAAAAAAAAAAAAAAAAAAAAAAAAAATTTCTTTATATTCATGTATAATTTTTTAGGTAGATTTCGTAAGAAATACTACCTATTGCAATCGCACCAGTTTATCTATCTATCTATCTCAATTTTTTATGGACACGATAACTTCTGTAATTCTTCACCAATCTCCACCAAACTGGTTCATAAAATCAATGGGGATAAAATCTTGGCTGAGTTCGTTAATGGGCAAAATCGGACCAAGGGGGTCGGAATAGGGGGCGTTTTTGTGAAAACCGAAAAAACGCCATAACTTCTTAATTAAAGTAGATATCGAATCAGTTTAAAGTTTATATTACTTCTTAAAATCGGGCCAAAAGTATATACATGACAGATTTTTGATAAATTTAGAAGTGGGCTCAAGGGGCGAAAAAAACAGGGATTTTGAGAGAAAAAAAATTCATAACTTCGTCAATTTTCAAGATATCAAGTCCAACTAAATTTTTTATAAATGTTCTTAAAATTATCTAAAACTTTTGTATTTACAAGTTTTTGATAGGACCAACTTTTACCGATGAAAAAAATTTAAAACGAAAAGAAAAAGGGCGCTGAAAAAAGAGAAAAATCCATAACTCCGTCAATTTTTAAGATATCAAATCTGAATAAATTTATTTTACATCTTCTCAAAAATATCTACAACTTTTATGTTGACAAGTTTTTCATAGGACCAATTCGTATAGCAAAAAGAAATTAAACAAAAATAGGAGTTGGAGAAAAAACCTCAAATCCAAACGGCTTATATTCTGACTCATTTTTAAATTCATTTTTGATTTTAAACGCATCCAAATGGTAGATCCTCTTATATAGAAACTGTATAAAGTGACGCACTGGTCAATTTTTATTTATTGGTAGCCAATATATTTCAAAAAAGGCTACCAAAAAGGGTATTTTGAACAGAATTTCCGAAAGTCATCGGACCTGAAAATTGAAGGAAGTATTCAAATAAGAAATTGCGTTTTCTTCTGACTCGTTTTTAAATCCATTTTTGTTCTCAAACGCATCCAATTTACATATCCTCTTATTTAGGAACCATATAATGTGATGCACTGGTCAGTCTTTTGATAAAGACAGAATATATTTTGAAAAAGGAAACCAAAAAGGGTATTTTGAACAGAATTTTTAGAAATCATCGTGACTGAAAATTTAAGGAAGTGTTCAAATAAGAAACTGCGTTTTTTTCTGACTCGTTTTTAAATCCATTTTTGCTCTCAAATGCATCCAATTTACAGATCCTCTTATTTAGGAACTATATAATGTGATGCATTGATGGGGTTTTTGATAAAGACAGAATATATTTTGAAAAAGGAAACCAAAAAGGGTATTTTGAACAGAATTTCCCGGAGTCTTCGCGATTTGAAAATTTAAAGATTTCACATAGCAAATTGCGTTTTTTATGACTCGTTTTAAAATCCATTTTCGCTCTCAAATGCATCCAATTTACAGATCCTCTTATTTAGGAACTATATACTGTGACGCATTGGCCAGTTTCTTGATTTTTTGATAAAAATAGAATATATTTTTTAAAATGCTGTCAAAGTGAGTATTTCGCACAAAATTTTCCGAAGCTATCATGATTAAAGAATTAAGGATGTATTCAAACAACAAATCGGTTATTTTATGACTCATTTTTAAATTCAATTTTTTTCTCAAATGCTTTCAACTGACAGTTTTTTGTTATTTAGGAACTGTATAGTGTACTGTTTTGGTCGATTTTTTAATAAATTTAGAATCTATTTCAAAATATGTTGTCATAATGGGCATTGGAGCTGAATTTTTCTTAAGATGATTCTGATAAAACCAGTTTTTGTAGAAAAATGAAATTAAAAATTTTTCATAAACGGCCAAATGAAGTTATTAAACTGGGTTTATCTTTAATCATATATATATATATATATATATATATATATATATATATATATATATATATATATTGTTGTTGTTGTTGAAATGAGCATTCTTCGAAATCTACCTCTGCCTATAGGCCCAGCCGAAAGGGATTTTTTTGAAAAATCTACTGTTTAGGCTAAAAGTTTATTCTTCAACCTAACTTCATTCAACGAATATTCCGGGAGTCCTAAATATTTTTCAATAAAAAAAGGTAAATATGTGATTTATGTAACATTTTATCAATTGAAAAAAAAAAGGTTATTGTGATACACTCTATTATACAGTATAGCAGAAGGCCGTTTACTTTGCACACATTACGGTCTGACATGTCAGAAAAATGACAATCTGAAAATGTAAATCTTTTAATTGCTTTATTTATAGTATTAGAAACGTAAAGTCTCTTGAAAATACGTTTAAGGATTTTATTTATTAGAATGTAGCAAAAGAAATTGCATCATATAACATTTAGTAGGAATTTTTTTGTGAGGACTGCAATTTCCGCATTTTTTTATATTCACCCATTTATTTATTCTTCCAATATCAAAACTCTTATGTTATACGGTCTTGAAACTTCTTTGATACTGTAAATGTATAATCTATAATGTTAAAACATCTAATGAATATTTAAATACGTGTTTTACAGAACCGTAGCTAAGAGGAGTGGGGAGGGAATGAGATCAGTCCTCCTAAAACATTTTGAGCCTCATCTGGAAACGATTCCGAGGTCACCGAAAGAATTTCTGCTCCGAAAATCCAAATGAAATTTTGTTCTAAAATCTAATTCAGTATTGAGGCTCTCTCACAATTTTGCAATTGTAACTTAAAAAAAATAAATGTGTCAAGATTTTTTTTTATCTTATTTGCACATATGAATCTAACATGGTGTTTAAAATTGCCCTAGTTATACATTTGAATTTTTCATCATCCTATTCTTGTCTTAGCATAGAATGAACTTTTTATAACAGTTTAACAAACAAGTTGGAAATTGCACGTGAACGTAGCAAATGAGGTGCGTTCGTACGATAACGAAGTTTTAAAAATATTCAGATCTTGCTGATATAGTAGAGCGTACTTCGAATACAGTATAGTAGTCGAAATCTTTGTGTTTCTGTAAATATGCAGAAAGAAATTTTTATTACACCACAGAAACGTGCATCTTATTCATAAAATGTGAAACAGTTGAATATAATTAAAACACTCCCCAAACAATGTTTCTCCGTATAGCATTATGTAGTGGAATACTTTTGTGTGGCCCTGTAATTTATTAATAAAAATTCTTTGCATCACAGATTGTACAGAATGCATATTTTAGTATATATTTCATAGTTTCATGCCAATTCTATTATGTTCGAATGAGTGTAACATCGTAAAATTGCATTTGAATCTTTTTTCCCATTGACCGTAATGTAATGGAATACCTTTGATTGTCACTGTAAATGATCTATGCATCCGACTTTCATAACATTTGAAATGACTCCATAAAATTACGTAATAATTATATGTTTTAAATTTCAAGCGATTCGGTTGGTTAGTTTTTGCGTTATTATATGCGGACGGACAGACAGACAGACGGACAGACGAACGGACTGAGCGACAACAATAAGTGCTACGTATTTACATAAATACGAACGCACCTAAAAACATAGTATCTACAATATGAAAATGCACTAATTTATGTTTGTGCATCAGAGAGAGAAAAAGAGAGAAGATATGAGCCCCTAAATATTCTCGAGTCCCCCCCCCCCCCGCTATTATTCTGTTCTATCTACGGCCCTGGTGATTTATAACATTGCTAACTGTGTGTGAATTGAAAAAAAAAATAAGTGTGTAAATGTGATTGCAGATCGATTTCGTTTAATATTTCTTTCAAAAAAGCTTATCCTTTAATTAATAATCCAAACTGTTATTTTATAATTATTAAACTCTTACATAGATGGCAGCATCAATAAATTTAATTTTAAAATAAGAGCAAGTTAACTATTTCAATTAAATTAAAAATGCTCAAGTGAAATTACTTAAATAAAATCCAAAAATGCCAAATTGAAAAAAAAAGGAAATTAGTGGAGATAAGATATTTTTTTTAATTTCTAAAAGAAAAAAAAAGTTTAAGCGAAATTTAAAATACTGAATCGTTAATAAATCGTAATAGTTGTAAAAAAATGGATTTCGAAATACATTATGATTGTCAGTGTTAAAACAATAATATAAACCCTCAAATGAGGGGAAAAAAATAAACAACACCAATAAACAACGAACATTTTTTTTAGTTAAATCTATTTGAATATGAAAATTTGAAGTTCTAGCACCAGGGATCAAATTAATAATCTTATGTTTACTAATAAAGACACTTTACCTCCAAGCCACAATGTCTGAAAGCAAAACGTTGAAATTAAGGTTCTATCTTAAACTTTAAATCACAAAAATGAACGGGTGACATTGAAAAAATTGATGTAATTAAAATAATAGATTTTTTCAAAGTTTTTTGATTTGTCTTGTGATATGGAGTATTTAGCTGTAAATACACAAAGTGTGAAGACTCTGACTTATACAGTTTTGAGTACGGACTCTGTGACAGTCGGACAGGCAGAGGACAGAGACGAATATGGTTTCGTTAAACGAATGAAACCCTAAAAGCAGCGTTAATTCTCTATTTCGGACTGAACTTATTTTAAAGATATTTTATTAACTATTTAATTTATTCATTTAATGCTAATATATCTTCCTCCTTGTTATATACTGAAAATTATTTTAAACAATGTTTTCTATGATTTGCTTCACCAAATACTCATTTGGAATCTTCTAATATATTCGTAATATGCATACACTTAAAGCATGAATTTGAAACTTTTAGACTAGATAAAATAAATAAAATAACACAGACATGAAGGCAGTTTATATAGAATTATAAAAAAATAAAATACTAAAAAAATAAAAAATAAAAACATAATCAGTTGACCGTTCACCTAAAAACTGCAAGACCTTATGAAGATAATTTAATCATTGTAAATCAAGCCCCAGCAGTACAATTTAACCATTGTGAAACAAGTCTCAGTAGTACAAGTTAATCATTGTAAAATATACAATATTGGATAACAAATCTATGTTCGCTTTTTATATAATTACTATTGCTATACTAATTTTGTTATACTCTTGATAGAACTTTCTAAATCCGGATACTGAAAATTCATGAAAATTTGACTGTATTTTATCACAGTAATGACGAGGTATTCACCTTGTACACCGGAATACCTTTATACATTATGTTTCAAAAGCTAAGAATCATAGAAAAAGTTGCAAGTTAACAATTTACTCTTTTTTATTAGTTTTATAGAAAATTTTGGTACTACTTAGTTATCCCGTCGACCAAAAAAAAAAAAAAAAAAAAAAAAAAAAATGTCGCCAAACACTAAGATTAAAAGCCAAAAATGGATTATTGTGAATGTCATATTCAATGACATTAAATACGAACCATGCGTTTAAAACTTCATTAAGTGATATTTATTTTGAATTTTTATTTGTATTTCTGTTAATATTCTACTAATTATTTATTTTTTCGACATTTTAAATAAAAATTATGTCAATATATATAATTTGACTGTTAGTTTGACGATTTATATAATTTGGCGAAAATGGTCGACGGGATAACTAAATAGTACCAAAGTTCTATATAAGTTATAAAAGTCTAAAAAAAATAACAAAAACAATCTAAATTTCAGTACCAAAGAATAGCCAACATTTACTATTTTGTTGTAAGTGAAACCGCCAATTATCCGAACATTTAGTAACTTATTTTTTTTTAATTCATTCTATAGTCATTCTTAAAATTTCATGCATTCATATAATTAACAATCAAAAAATCTCCGCGATTCTATTATTGATTAAAGAGAAAATTTCGCAATTCAGTGATCGATTAAAGAAAAAAAAAATTCACTATTCATTTTTGAAAAAACTTCTAAACTCCACTATCGACAAATAAAATACTTCACGACTCTACTATCGACGCAGGAAAACTTTATAGAAACCATTTATCACAAAACTCTAAAGAATTCTCTATGCATATGCCAATAATTTTTAAATTGCTTAGATCAGTCATACTCCCTTTTTTTTAACTATATAATAACATAACAAGGACTAGAGAAACCGACATTTAAGATCTTTTAAGCTAATTTTATATTGGTAATCATAGTAAATAGCAGTACAGATATTTTCTTTCCAACAATCCCCCCCCCCCCAAAAAAAAAGAAAAAAGAAAAAAAAAGAATAAAATAGAACAGTGAAGTTTTTTTGAACATTTTTAATTTTTGAAATAAGGATTAATGACCATGTTTCTCGGACTGCCTATAAAAGATCATAAGCCCGCCGACAAGAGGTTGAGCATGGCTGTTTTAGGTAAAAAATGTCATGTAACGATACAGATAATCTATTCAGAATATTGAAGTATACTCTAAAGAAAGAAGACGAAAAGAAATAAAAGCATGAGCGATTTGCCTGTTTACTCTAATGTCTTGGATATAATCAACGCTAGCTATGAGAGGATCATTGCTTTATTGTCGGAGAAAATAGTTAGTGCTATGTTATTTTCTTCGTGATGGATGTTTGTTGAGGGCATTTGATACAGGTAAAGACAGAAAGAAAGAATATTAGTGTAAATATTTTACCTATTATATGCTAATTATTTTTGTATAATACACAATAATATACAATTATTTAAAGAAAAAACTGCAAGCTTCTTCCTTTCTATTAATTCTATCGATAGCAACAAAATACCAATTATAGAAATCTAAAAAAAAAAAAAAAAAAAAAAAAATCTAAATTACGGTATCTTAAAACAATTATCATTGCTTATTCTTTTGTAAATGAAACCGCCAATTTTTAATATAATTAGCAACTTACTTTTAAAATTCATTTTTTAGTCATACTTAAAATTCCATGCATTCATAATTCGCAATAAAAAAATCACTATTTTATCACTGATCAAGAAGAAAATTCAACAATTCAATGATCGATTAAAGAAAAAAAATTGCAGTTTCACTATTTATTAATGTAAAAAACTTCGAAACTCTTTTTTTATCATTGATCAAGAAGAAAATTCAACAATTCAATGATCGATTAAAGAAAAAAAAATACAGTTTCACTATTTATTAATGTAAAAACTTCGAAACTCCATCATCGACAAATAAAATACTTCACGATTCTACTATAGACGCGAGAAAACTTTAGAGAAACCTTTTAACAGATAACGCTGAAAAATTCTTTATGCATATGCCAATACTTTTTAAATTATTTAGATCAGTCATGCTCAAACTTTTTTTTCTCTCGGGCCGCAACACACTTTTATTATAACATAACAATTAGGGAAAGGATATTTCGGAGATTTTAATATAATTTTAAATAAGTAATCATTGTAAATAACAGGATAGGTATTTCCTTTCAATAAAAAAATTCAAAACCAAAAGAAACAGAATATTGAAGTTCTTAATTTTTTTTCGCTCTTCTTAATTTTATAAGTAAAGAAAAATGACCTTGTGTCTCGGTCCGCTTATAAAAGATCACCGAGCTACATCGGTCAGCCGACTATATGTTGTGTATGGCTGGTTTATATTTAAAAAAATGCTACGTAATTATACAGACAATCTGTTCAGACTAATTGAATGATACTCCAAAGAAACAAAAGAAAAAGAAATAAAACATGAGCGATTTATCTGTTTTATACAAATGCCTTGTATATAATCAACTATAGCCAGGAGACAAACAGTGCTTTACTGTTGGAGAAAATAATTAGTTGTATGTTATTTTCTTTGGGATTGGTGTTTGTTTCGATCATTGGATACGGGTAAAGACAGAAAGAAATAATGTTAGTGTAAACATTTTACCAAATACCTGCTAATTATAATAATCAGCAAAATCTATTTCTTTGTAGACAAAAACTAAAATTGAGCAAAAAACAAACAAACAAAAAAACCATGTTTTAAGCACAGATTACGAAACGATTTTCAATACAATCAAAATAAGATAACAAAACTGCACCGTTTAATAAGTGAAAATGTTATGTGTAATTCAACCATATAGGAACACATTACACATTTGGAAAATTATCCTATTTTTTTTAACACATCTGTATAATGCATGCCAAAATTTAAGTAACTTAAGAAATACATATAATTTACTTTAATTGAAATTTAACTTTCAGCGATTTCCGCCAGTAAGGAGAATGACATATAAATCGTTTTGTGCAGACCTGTATATGTGACACAGGATTTATATTCAAACAGTATAATACAAAAAACTAAAATAGTTAAATTTAAAAGCGTATGCTGAAATCAAAAACGCATTTCAACCAATTATTTCTCCAATACAGTTCTGAATCAATTTCTTCTGTGTGTCCCCACAAATGAAATTCTATGAATGTGCTATTCTATCGTTTTTATCTTATGGTCAAATATTCATTGTTTTATATCTATTTCAATACATTTGAAATGGTCTAAAGCCATTAAAATACTCTATAAAACCTTGCAATTTTCTAGCAATTGATTTTACGTAGAATTTTTTTATTTTAACCGGATTATAACAGACATAAAGTGGCTTGTTAATAATGCCCAGAGATATCAAAAAATCGTTCATATGGATTTCGATGTGGAAAATAAGTTTACATAACCGAATAAATTTTCAAATTTTAAATACAACATGAAATACGGTTTTTTTTCTTTTTTTAAAAATAATAATAGCATTACATGCATAATATCTAATCTAAGTTCAAGATTTCAGATAAATTATTATTTATTGATTACAAGTATACAAATGACATACGTTGCCTTTGAATTTTATCCATTTCATTTTCGGAACCGATTTCGAAAATAAAAAAATCTTCATTAAAAATATTTGCTGACATAATGGGAAAAAAAGTAAAAAACGTTTTTTGCGCTGATTTATCATTATCTTCATTCAGATGTACAACAACAACAACAAATCATTTTAAAATATTTTAAAAATAGTTATACTCTTATTATATAGGGAGTCAAAAATAAAAGACGTTTAAATGTAGCTTAAACTACTTTAGAAAAGTTAATCTAAAAATAGAAATAGAAATAGAAAACCATTTAAGATTTAAAAATGAGAAATTGAATTCAGATTAAAAGAATTAGTGTATAGTCAGAAAATTTAATAATAGATACGTTCGTAATACATTTACGCAATAAAAAAAATATTAAGGAAAGATCTTAATTTTTCGACAATTTTGTTTATTTTTTTAAAATTTGGTTCAAATGGTGATCTTGCTGCATTTCAATGTTCAACTAAAATTACATTTGAAAAAAAAAAACTGTATAATAATTTTTTTTAATTTAAACATATATAACATTTTTGAAAATAAAAGTTAAATTTTTGAAAATCCCAACTACTTTCTTAAATACAGTAGAACCCCGCAAATTCGGACCCCGTTAATCCGGATCAGTTTGGTCATTTTTTTTTTTTTTCAAGTTTGAGAAGCGATTTGGCTAATTTCCATAACATTAACTTCTTTCACCGTCATATAAATTCACCTTCAGAAAAAAACTTTTTTCTGAAATCTTTTAGGAAGAATACCTTAAGATTTCTTATTTAAACTATGCCCAACGATCTACTAATACTCAAGCGGATGCATGATTGTACGGCTCGCAAAAGGTACAGAAAACTGGAACTGCAAAAAATTACAAACGTTTTTATTACAAAGTAAACATTTTTACTGTCTGTGAATAATCAATAAGTTAAACATAAAGGTGATTTTCTGTTAGTATGTTTTATTTTATTTAATTTATTTTCTAATTCTCCGGATAATCCGGATTTTCGATAATCCGGATTGGATCTGGTCCCAATTAATCCGAATTATCGGGGTTCTACTGTATTGATATTTTTAGCCGTTTTTGTAAATATTTTAAAATGCATATTACACAAGATTGCGCATGGATTTTTAGATACATCTAGTATTATATTTAATACATATATTTTTTTAGTTATATATCCTGAAAAATGACGAAATCTAACACATCTTTATATACCTATTTAAAAAAAAAAATAATAAAAATACAAGAAGCTTGAAGAATTATTACATGTGTATATATTTATCGCACATAAAATAAGGAACGTATACAAGAAAAAATGTTTAAATCTTTATCTTAAATACAAAAAAGGCCTTAGTATTTTTAAATATTGAACATATGAACATGGAGGAAAGCCATTTAAAGTTTAAATTCGTATGGTTGATTGTACCGGTGTATTAACAAAATTTACAATATCTCTCGATATTATTGCCTTATACGTGAAAATATAGTGTTAAAATATGTAAAAATTTAATAAGATTTCATTTAATATATATAAAAAAGATTTTTTGACCAATTTTGAGGTTTGAAATAAAAGTTTATAATGGTCAGTTGTTCGAAACCATCGAGATGACATAGGGACAACCGCGAAAAATTTATTTACCAAATTACTTAACAATTATTTTTTTCTTAAATTCTTATAGCATTCAATCATATTAACTTTCTAGCAATACAATTAATGATAATAATAATAATAATAATAATAATGTTTTATACTATCAAACTTTTTTTTCTTTGCCTCAAATGTCTGAGGGAAAAAAATCTTCAAAATATTGATTGTTTAATTTTTCAAAAAGTTTGGGACATTTCCACAGATTGAGATACAGATAAACAAAATTTAAAGAAAACCATTAAATTCTTGCGAGTATGTGAATTTTCTTTTTTCATCCAGTGCACTTCGAGAAGTTTATATTTGAAAATGTGCAATACTTTTTCGAAATACTAATCAAAATATCTCGAAAAGTAATCTTGGAAAGTTTTTCTCATTTTTATTGGAAAGTTGAAGATTGTTTTCAAACTGCTATTTTAAATTACGACGATACGAGAAACAACAGTGTTTCATTAAAACAAAAATATTTATTATTGATATTGTCGCACAAAATATTTTATATGAGATCCTTCGAGAGAAAAAGATGTTTTTGGGTCTCATTTTTTACATCAGTACGTAACATAGTGAAAATAAATTTTTTTCGCGGTGTTGGAATTATCTGTAATTATATGACAAAATTTGGCAACGCACTTTATTCTGCCAAAATAATGTAATATCTGCCAAAATCGAGCCAATAAAAAGCTCAGGGCTGATGACTAAAAAAACAGCCAGGTCTTTTAAATATATAGGTTTTCAGGTTCTTAGATTGACTAAAAAAGCTCAGAAGATCGACTGAAAATGAAAGGGATACGTAATTATAGATGAATTGGAGAACAGGAACATTTTTTATACAGGAGGTTCAACAGAGTAAATTTAAAGCGGAATATAATGCATTGTTAGAAGGTAAGCAAATTTCTTAGCAAAGTAAATTGCGATTGTTAACTCTCTTTTTGGATTCTTAATCATGTGTAGTTGTCAATCTTTGTTTTTCAACTAAGGCAATGCATCTCGAACTAGTGTTGGAATTGGCCACAGTTGCGTTCATTGCAACTTTAATGAAATTGATTGCATACGCGTTAAATGCGCAGTCACCTTTTCGGATAATGTGAGAAGTTTTGTTGCCGCAAATGTCGAGTCACATACACTCAATAATTTACTAACGCGGAAGAGAAATCAGTAAATTATTTGTCAGAAGTGAATATTATTCAGAAATTTATTCCCGTCCAGAACACCTAATTTTTGTTGGCTGTGGGCGGCAGGAATAAAATCGGTAAAATATAATCTAAAGCAAGCGGTAGGTAATACAAGACTGACGTTCGAAAAGTTATTAACTGTAATAGCCCAGATAAAGTCTACTCACGGCCAATCACTTCATTGTCTTTAGATGTGAATGACTCGGATGAGTTAATGTGAGTCTACTTCTTAATCGGGATGCCTATGACAGCAATCTTTGAACCACATTTAATTAACTTAAGCAAAAAAAAAAAAAAAAAAAAAAAAAAAAAAAAAACTGTCTAGATAGCATAGGGTTCAAAATGCATTTAATTGATATGGAATCGTTGTAATAGAGAATGTTTAATTACGGTTCAACAGCGTTCCAAACCACAATTTGAAATAAATAACATAATCATAGATATCCCAGTCTTGTTAACCCCTTGGGGACGAGTGACACGTATACGTGCCGCAAAAAAGTCTTAAGAATCCTTGTTTATTCCCACCGGTAAAATTATACTGCAAAATTTGCCTTATTCAATCGGAGCATTTTCTCGATTTAACAAGGAACAAATTTCTGTTTTTTATAACCGGTGACAAAACATTAAAAATTTCGTAAAAGTCTCCCGTCGCTAAGGGGTTAAAGGAAGATCTTCCTACAAAAAAGCATTTATTGGAACGCATTACAAATGTTAAGACAAAATTTTTCGCTCCTGCTGGACTTTTTATTAACTGTATTATTAGCCTGAAATAAATAGTTCTTTAAGTGTACACTTTTCATGAATACAGATATTGGCTTGCTCTTTCATATAAAAATAATTATTATTTCTAAAAATTATATTACGACTTTAATAAATTTGTTTTTGTTGCGCTTATCATCATATTACATTTCTCTATAAGATTTGTAGTTTCAGTTAAACCTATTTTCATAAGAAAATTTTAGGATGACTTTAAAAAAATATCATATTTTATTTTATATTTGCTCATAATGGAAATTGGTGCCATTAAACCTTATTCAATGAACCAACTGCATTAGAAAATTTGTACAGCTTTTTAAACTGGTATACTTCCTCTTTTATTACACGACTTGTTAAAAGTATCTGAATTATTTGAGCTAGAAATCTTAATAGAAAAAAATCAGGACACTATTTATTTCATTAAATTTTCTGGTTCAAAATATGTATTTTCATATGATTTTCAAAATCTGAAAATTGTGATGAAAGGCGAGAAATATGACCATTGTGACCAGAAATATGTGAAGTGTTTTTCAATATAAAATACATCACGGAACTAAAGAAATAAAATGAACCCCATTTGTGTCATCGCAGTAGTTGTTTAACCTAATTTCAATTTAAAGGTGAATGTATTACACATTCTTTCGTAAGTTCAGTCACCAGAGAAGTGTTACATATAACCTTGAAACCTCAAAAGGATTTATTTCTTTTAACTTAGCATTATTAGAAATAATAAGTCTGTTTGAGTCAGAGGGAATACTTTCAGTGCAATTCTAAGGAGTGATGGGTTGTAATTAGAAGACTAAAAAAATTACCGAAAATGTCTAGGAGCAAACATTAGAACTAAAAGCAAACAACAATAGTAATAATATTTTAAATCTAATTTATTTTCGAAAATAATAAAGAATTGCTGTATATATATATATATATATATATATATATACATATACTAAGGGGCTCTACCACTGCTAGCTGTGCAAACCAATCGCCGTTCAGGCTTCATAGCCTTTAAAAACATAGCAATGTGTCCTTTTTAAAAAATATAGCAGGTAACGGAAGATTGAATGATGTTATCTCTATGAAGGTTTCTATCTTCTGTAGTCGTTTTGCCACGCTTTACCGCATGAAATAAGCATTAGTAGATTACCATAGCCTCATCTATCTCTGTCGTAACAAATGACGGCTGTTATCGAGATTCATAAGTCAGATAAGTAACACAGTTGAAAATTGGCTTGTACAAAATCTTTAACTTTCAAAATATCGCTATCTTTCCTACTTTTATAATGATAACTTGGACAGTATTTTTTTTTTACAGAGAGGGAGACGGCTACACAAATCATCACCACATCGAGTTGACGGATTAATTAAGTCTAGTATTAATTAAAACTCGATTTCTGTATCAAAATGCAACAAGTATACCAAGTCACAGAAATCACCTATAAAGCCGATTTCAGTGGTTTACTGATAAGTTTAGCATTGGGTTTTCCTGCTTCTAGTAATCTGCGCTGTTAAAAATCTGCAGATTTTTAACAGTGTATACTTTCATAATCTTTGGATGCAAGAAAACATAATGATAAATGTCCCGATGATCCCTTCAAATCGTATCTGCAGGAAATGAAAAATCTATAGGCATCTCTTGCACTTGTACATTTAAAACAGATCTTGAGAAAATTAATATTTTTTTTTAAAATTTATTTATTTATTTTTATTTATTTATTTTTTTTTTTGCACACACTTCTTAAAAAATGTCTGTGTTTTTCTTAGTTTTCAAAATTTTCTAAAGCATATACTTAATTTTATAGAAAGTGTTTAAATTTAACGGACAGTTCTCCGGCTTTTAACGCATAAAATGTTAATGTAAGTATAGATTTTAGAAATATTTTTAGAAATAAGTAAAACAGAAATATCCTTTAAGAAGAGCACACAGAAGAAAGAAGTAAATAACATTAATTTCCCCAAGAAATGTTTTAAATATAGGAATGCATCAAACGTCCTCTGACTTAATATTACTGTTGAGAAGCTGAGGGACCAGCCCATTCAAGAGCCAACTGGATGAGGAAATAGTCTATGCAGTCGTTTCCCACCTAACAGGTTCAAGGTTAAAAACTCCGCGCCCCACCAGTGGCCGAGAGGTTCTGACCTCAAACTGGTAGACGGTAGGTGCTGGGTTCGAACCCAATCGCGACCGTCGGCCTAACCGTTCGGAGTTTTCCGTGGTTTTCTTCGAGCCTTGCGTAAATACGGGTTAGGTTCCCTTAGAAAGACCCCCACGGAGGGCATCCCACCCCATAGGGCCTATATCCCATAGCGTAGATAATCGGCCGACATACATACAAACAAACAAAACAAACAAGTTAAAAACTCCGCCAGCTTCGGAACATCTTTTTAAACCACAGTATTGAAAAGCATTGTGTTTAGAAATTTACGCTTGTATTACTTACCCATTATGCGTAGTATAGGGTAAATCGTGAAATTATTTTGAAAATCGAAAAGAAAATTGCGGATTTACACGTTTCAGAAACTGGAGATTACGAAAAACATATTTTTAGAAGAAAAAAAAAATTGCCGCTCGTCTGTCTTTGTGTCTGTCTGTCTGTGTGTCTGTAAACGCTCTATTTCCCGAACAAATTCAGACAGAAACTTAAAATTTGGTGTGTATTTACTATGTAGTTATGATAAGAAGCCTATTGAATATCAGCTTGATTATCCGGAATATCTTTCTTTGTGACTCGAAATATTTGATCTGACGAAAGGTAGATAAAAAAATTCGAAACTTTTTATTTTAAGAAGTGAACGTAAAAAACAATAAAATATCATAACTTTTACATAAAAATTGAAGTCAATCAGATAATTAGTTGCCGAGATATTAGCAATCCTATTTTCCACACTTTTCGATTTTTTATGACCCTGTATTTCATTCAAATTTCAATTCAAAGTTATATTTTAATTGGATATGAGACACTTAATCTGACGCAGTAGAATGTTAGCCAACATGATAATTATTTTTGGAGTTGTAAGGGATGTTTTTTTTACGCAATTCGGTACTTCTTAAATAGTTTAGAATTTTAAATAATTTGTCGAAATTGGTTCATCAGCAGTTCATTAATAGAGTATTACTATAAATTAAAAATATTTAAATATTTGTTTAATTTTTTTACTCTCTTCTATCTGCAATAGAAGAAAGTATTCTAATCGAATTTTTTTTCGCCTTCCGTTTTTCGACGGATTTACACGTTTTATGGGTCAGAGATTCCAAAAAACCTGTTTTTACAAAATGTCTGTCCGTGTGTCTGTGTGTATGTCGCCATTCTACCATCAAAAAGTGTATGAAGTTATGCATCAAAATGAACCAAATTTTTTGTGAACGTTTCTGGTTGTGACAAACTCAAACAGGTGCTCCTTCGGTTTTGAAATATTCCGCCGGAAAGGGGGCGCAACAATCGCGATTTTTGTGCCATTTTCAATATTGTACCGGCCAAAAGTATATGAAGTTATGTATCGAATTGAACCAATTTTTTGTGTAAGTGTATGACTATGGCTAATTGGTCCTCCCTGAATTTGAAAAAAATCCGCCAGAAGGGCGCGCTGCAATCGCGATTTTTGTGCCATTTTCAATATTGTACCGGTCAAAAGTATATGAAGTTATGCATCGAATTGAACCAAATTTTTTGTTCAAAAATATGCATTAAAATATTTAATTGCTATAAAGGGCGTCAAATACTAATAAAAACATTAAAAGATCTTAATAATTTTTACATGTTTCGATTGAATTTACTCAATCATCATCAGAAAAAACAAAATACAAATAAACACAAAGATGGAAAATGACAATAAACTATTACAAATGAAATTAAATTTTTTTTTAAAATAAAAATCACGCGCGTTATATTTTAATTATGTATCACGTTGCTTAATTTTTAAATTATTTAACAATTCAATCCAAATATTTGGGATTTGAAATGACAAGGAATCATTGCAGACCATTGAGCTTCTGACGTAAATTTCAATACTCTCTCTAATAAAAAGTTGCAAATAAAAATCTGACCTATAAATTAATCTACAGGGTGGTCATAAAAAAACTTTGCCGATATACGGAGCTCTAGCGGCCAGTCCGCTCAACCGATCGAAATGAAATTTCAGATATAGCTATTCAGAGGTATGAGCTCGAGATTCTGTGAGCGACAACAAAATGGCGCTCACGGTTGCGGTTATAGTTACAGAAACTCGAAAATTTCCAATAGCAACACCCATTTTTTTTCATCGCAAAATGCTCAGCGCATGCGAAAACCCTAAAGAGCGTTGGAACCGTACGTGTATCGCAAGAAACGGACATGTTATGCACGCACAAAAAACCATTCTGGGAATCCTCCCCCCTCCATAGAAAAAATTCGATTAGGGCGCAAGGAGGAAATTTGCATATGACACAGACTCAGTACACTAATATCTGATTACAATACAGATCGGAGAAACTAAAACTTTTATTTTGATTACACATTTTCCACATGGGTGCCGTAATTGCCTGTGATGGTGACGACACCCATGTGGAAAATGTGTAATCAAAATAAAAGTTTTAGTTTCTCCGATCTGTATTGTAATTAGATATTAGTGTACTGAGTCTGTGTCATATGCAAATTTCCTCCTTGCGCCCTAATCGAATTTTTTCTATGGAGGGGGGAGGATTCCCAGAATGGTTTTTTGTGCGTGCATAACATGTCCGTTTCTTGCGATACATGTACGGTTCCAACGCTCTTTAGGGTTTTCTCATGCGCTGAGCATTTTGCGATGAAAAAAATGGGTGTTGCCATTGGAAATTTTCGAGTTTCTGTAACTATAACCGCAACCGTGAGCGCCATTTTGTTGTCCCTCACAGAATCTCGAGCTCATACTTCTGAATAGCTATATCTGAAATTTCATTTCGATCGGTAGAGCGGACTGCCCGCTAGAGCTTCGTATATCGGCAAAGTTTTTTTATGACCACCCTGTACTTTCATTAAACAAAATATCTATGTTTTCTATTTGATTTAGCCTTGATAATGCGGTTTTACCTCTATTAAATTTTATGTCTGCAATGTGTTCTTTACATCTTACTTTGAATTTTCTTTGAGTCATGCCAATATAATAATTCTTATAACCACCTTCTTTAAGAAATGGAATGATATAAACATCTGATCGGTCAAATTTATCAATGGGGTCAATTCTAGTTGTTAAAATTGATTTTAATTTTGGAGGGGGTCTAGCAATTAAATTTAAATCAAACTTTTTTAATTGTGTTTTAGCAGACTCGAAGAAATTTGGAAGAAATTGCAAATTTCTTCGAGTCTGCTAAAACAATGACTCAAAGAAAATTCAAAGTAAGATGTAAAGAACACATTGCAGACATAAAATTTAATAGAGGTAAAGCTGCATTATCAAGGCTAAATCAAATAGAAAACATAGATATTTTGTTTAATGAAAGTAGATTAATTTATAGGTCAGATTTTTATTTGCAACTTTTTATTAGAGAGAGTATTGAAATTTACGTCAGAAGCTCAATGGTCTGCAATGATTCCTTGTCATTTCAAATCCCAAAAGTTTGGATTGAATTGTTAAATAATTTAAAAATTAAGCAACGTGATACATAATTAAAATATAACGCGCGTGATTTTTATTTAATTTTTTTTAAATTTCATTTGTAATAGTTTATTGTCATTTTCCATCTTTGTGTTTATTTGTATTTTGTTTTTTCTGATGATGATTGAGTAAATTCATTCGAAACACGTAAAAAATTATTAAGATCTTTTAATGTTTTTATTAATATTTGACGCCCTTTATAGCAATTAAATATTTTAATGCATATTTTTGAACTGTTTTTAACGGACGTATAAGAAAACTTCTATTTATAATTAATGCCAAATTTTTTGTGTAAGTGTATGGCTATGGCTAGTTGGTTCTCCCTGAATTTGAAAAATTTCTGCCGGATGGGGGCGCTGTAATCGCAATTTTTGCGCCATTTTCAATATTGTACCGACGAAAAGTACATGAATTTATACAACTAATTAAACCAAATTTTTTGTGTAAGTGTATGGCTATGGCTAGTTGGTCGTCCCTGAATTAAAAAAAAATCTGCCGGAAGGGGGCGCTGCAATAACCAATTTTATGCTATTTTCAATATTGCACACCTAAAAGTGTATGAAGTTAGTCCTAGAACTGAACTAAAATTTTTGTATTTTTTCATAAGGAAAATAGGTCCTCCCTGAATTAAAAAAAAAAAAATCTGCCTATCATTCTATTGTTGATCGGCTCGTGTGGAGACGGAAATTAGTTTTTTACTCCGATTAATTGATTGAAGCAGAACTTTAAGATGAAAACTAAAGTTTGTATGGTATTTAATTAAAATTATTAAAACATTAAATGAGTAACTATTTTTTAAAAATATTAAAATGTACGTATGAGATAGAAGAAATTTTTGGGATTGGCACATCCAACTAGTTTTGAAATTGCGATGCATTTTATAAATAGTTTACATATCTTTTATTTTCCTATTTTATATTATGCATATCCATGATGGATAAGTATTACGTCGGCCCCCAACGGCTAGTTTTATGTTTTGAATGAGTTTTAATTATTTTCAGGAACAGATTTAGCTTATTTGCGAATTTTTTCTCTACTTTCATATACCATCCTGCATATGTTCATGTTGATTTTTTGAATATATAGTTTATGTATTAAATAATAAAAAGTATCCGAATTTTCTAATATATACTTATAAAATAGTAAATCGTGCAAAATAAATCGAAAGTATTTTGCGCAGACATTTATCTGTATTTAAGCTGCATGAAGTGATGTAATATGTAAACAAATTTGCTATTTGGAATTTTTTTATACCCCTTGCTGTCACATTAAAATTATCCGAAAAGAAAATTGTTTTACATATATCGTCTTAGTGTACAAATTTTCGCTGAGTATAATTAAGTGTAGTGTATAATTAATCGAGTTTTTCGTCATACTTTGACGTGTACCATATTTTAACGATTTTTAAAATTTTAATTTCTGAAATTTCGAAATTTCAAAAATTTAGTTCGAAAAACCGTTAAAATATGATACTGTAAGCCGAAAATAACATTCTTTGCAAGCAATCTGAAACAAGAAAAATGTCAAATCAAGCATTCTTTGCAATCAGAACACAATCATTTTAAAATATTCACCGTTCGAAACCTCTGTATGAGATTTTTACAGCTTACCTAATAAACAAACCGTTTACCGCATAATTCTACCGATCTTTGATTTTGAAAAATTTAATTTTGAAATCGGGGTCTTATTTGCTGTACACCCTGTATATATTTAATAATGACCATTATTATTTGAAGATAATTATCTATGATGGTAACATGTGTTGGCATATGATGATGAATTATTGAAACTGTTTGCGATTTTGTTTGCCTCGAGTTGCCGAAGCACTGTCTACAGATCTCAAAAGTTAAATCTTAGTCCCAAACATTTAAGAAAATAATTTTATTTTTATATTCATTTATTTGAATACTAATGTTTTAACATACACTGTGAATATGAATAAAGATTTTTATTAAATATTTTTATCTTCTTAATATGAGAAATGTTAATTATTTACAGAGTAACTCTAGTAACCATCTAAGGCACTAGTTGAGGCAGATATGAACAGCTCAAATGCGTCTCAATAATGCTTTTGTGATTATGTTCCATTCAGTTAACTTCGTGAGAAAAAAATTCAGCTCCAATATCTGTAACTTTCTTTAAATAGAAAATATTTTCGTCATATAAAGTTGATTTTGTACTAAAACCTCCACAAGCACATCTGTCAGCAAGTACATAAAGATCAGCAAGCTCGTTTACATTCAATTGTAATTTAAATAAAATTTATATATTATCTAAAATTTAATAAGTGTTACCTATTATTTATTTCACTAAATGGTCTATAAGAATATTTTTTATGCACTGTTAATAATAAAAAAAAATACCAATTTGTCTATTTAAATTGTTCCAAACTTACAATGAATATAAATATAAAAAAAGTTAAATTATATGTGACACAGTTTGTCTTTTATTTTGATTCTAGTTTGTTAAAAAAAATATTTATAGGAAGACAAATAGGCGCTGACCTGAAAATCAATATCCATGTGATGTATCTCTTCGGTAATTTTAAAGTTCTAGTCAAGATAAATACAACGTACGAGATAAATATTACTCATTGATTATTACTTTTTTCGATATCAGATGATTTCTCCCAAGAAGTTCAGTAATACGAACGTCAAATGTTTATCTAAGTATTTTTAGAGAAGCTGAGATTAATCTTTCCTTTTTTAATTTAGAAGTTTATAAATTATCCAGAAAAGTTTTTAAGATGTAAACAAAAAAGGTGCAGCAAAAGAAAAATTTGCAGATCTATGCGCACATAATGTAAGCTTTAAAATCTAGAATTAAAATAATAATAATAATAAAATTAATACGTTTTAATAATTATTGATATTTAAGAATCTATATAGTTTCAATGCAATTTTTAAAATAATAATTATATAAGATATATATAAACACATAATAATTATATAAGATTTTAAACACATTTTTAAGAATACGTTTAAATTATAAACAAAGCAAAGTTATACGTTTCTTTGATAAGATGAAACTTTTTAACTAGATAAACTGTCACGTATAGACGATTCCAAAAATTATACAAAATAAAGAATACTGCTGGACTGTATACTATTCATACATCTTACTTCAAATGTTTAGAAACCTAAACACATCCATGTTGTAATACAATCGAACCTCGTTAATATGAACCTGAAGGGGAATCAAAATTTTGTTCATGTTAGCAGTATTTCATGTTATCAGTATCATCAAATCTTTGTCTTCGTCTTTATAGGGGACTGTGGAAGCAATGCATGTTAAAAGTAATTCACGTTAAGCGTGTTCATGTTAACGAGGTCTGACTGTACTCATACCTATGCTCATAAAAGAAGGTTTCGCTTTGTGTGTGTGGGATGGCCAGCAAAATCTACAACCCGTACGAGGCGGAATTTTTTTTCTGAAGATAGTAGAAGATCTCTCCAAAATGCGCCTGATACTCAGAATTTTTAATTTCTAATAATTTGCTGAATTATAATTAAAAACTCATCTAGTGGCCTATTAAAGAAAAGTCTCCTTTTTAAAAAAATAAAAGCTGATCAGAATTGATCATGATGCGAGAATCACGCTCGATTGTCTAATCAACATGCTTCCCTTGAAGTAGAATTGAAACTGAAGGTTTGCGGTTGAAAAATGTATAGAAGTTAATTAAACCGCAAAAGAAATATTCTTTCTCAATTTATTCTTTAATAACAGGAAGGTTTATCAGAGTTTGTAGTTCATCAGGTTTGTAGTTCATTACGAATTTTGAAGGGACGTTATATATTTTTTAATATTGATTTTATGAAGTTGAAATTAACACGCGCATTTTTTAATGACGAATCCAAATATGTAAATTTCTTTCAACATACCCCAATAATAAAAACAATTATATTAACGAACAAAATGAGTAACGAATGTATATTAATTAGCAGTTTAAATTTTTATTGAGTTTTTAGCTTTTTTTAAAAAATCGTTTTTATAAATCATTTGAGCAGCGCATGCACAGCAGATACGATATAATACAAATTTAAGGTTTATTTAAGATGACTGTTATCATGGGCCTAGGCAGCGCCGGGTAAGTCAGTAAATTAAAAAAAAGTGTAAAGTATTCTTGTGAGCTTAATTGAAAAATCGCTTTGTTTCAAACATGATGGCAAATTTCATTTATAGGTTCTTTTCTTATTCTAGAAAACACTTGTTTCTTGATCCGTTGTATGTTCAAAGATTTGAAAAAAAGCATATTATTATATACATTACACACACACACACACACACACACACACACACACACACACACACACACATATATATATATATATATCACATAGCTGAAAAATGCTTTTAAAACCCTTAAAACGTACCAAATTAAGTTACAATTTTGATTAAACTGTGCTAAATTGTGCCCATTTAAAGTGCTAAAATAACGTTTGAAAAACTTTTCATGGTTTAATATTATATTATATTTAAAATGCCAAAGAATAAAATTTTTAAACACTTTTAAATTGAATAATATATATGCATCCACAAATCTCAATAACGGAAAAAAACTTTTAAATAAATAAACTATGACATGAAAAATGCGTTTAATAGAGAAAATTTCGTCTTCTATTAAAGCAATATATTTAAAACGATTTTCATTCCTGAAAATTTTAATATGATAACACATGATATAAGAGTATAGCGGCTCGCGACTTAGATTACTTTATGCAGCATAAATGTAGTTAAATGTATCATTAAAATATTTTTAATTTAATTTGTACGATTTACAAATTCGAAAAATACAGGCTAGAAAATTCGGATATTCTTAATAATTAATATAAACATTATACATTGAAAAAATAACATGGAAATTCGTATTATGCCTTCAGTGTCGAACGATCAGTATACGTGCCACATAAGATGATCAAAATCCTTATAAATTGTGCGTTATTTAATACGAACATTTTTCAGCTTCAATTAGATAAAAAATTTTATTTTTAAAAAATCGGTGAAAAAAGATTAAAAATTTCGTAATCATTACTCGTCCCGAAGGGACTATGGTAGGGTATGCGGAGATAATATAGCCACCTTAAGAATAGAATTTTTTTAGCGACAGCTGTAAGAGATTTTTTTTTAAAATAAAAATTGTCTAAGAGGGAAGAAACTTTTTAATATAGAGAAAAATTGAAAATTTAAATTAATCAAGATTTAAACTTGCAGTAATTTTTTTGAAAGAAGCCTAATTGATGAAGGTAAAATGCCCATATAGAGGTAATATGGTCATGGGTGAAATATAATGAAAATATTCAAATTTAACGCATAAGAAACTAAAACCGAAAAAAATTGAGTTTTTACAAATAATAATAATAATAATAATAATAATATTAATAATAATAATAATAAACGAGAAGGAAATTTGGTAGTTTATTTTAACATTATTACATTTGGTTTATTAAGTGTTTACTTACTAATAACATATATTTTTAAAAGTTTATTTATTTGGTATTTAATGTTAATAGTGCATTAAACGTTTTAACTCAGTTATTTGCATAAATAAATAAATATAAAAAGTAGGGAAATTTATTTATATAAATGTAGTATGCCATAAGTGCAGGTAATATGCCCAATGGGCATATTATCAACAATGATAAGTTTTGAAATAGTGTTCGTAATTCTGCCTGAACACACAGATATTAAAATTCAATGTTATAGTTAAAAAGGAATTCAAACCAGCTAAAATATTATGTATAACAACATATACAAGTACTTTGTTTAAATAAGAAAAATAACAAAATTACCACAGAAAATTTTATAAAACGCCATCGCAACTAACAACAAATCAACAATGACTGCCCCCCTAAGCACGTGATCAAGGAATGCGGCCAACACGGTACTACACTATGTCATTCGGATATCTAGGTAATCGATCCAAGCATCATCTTTTAGGTTTCACTGAAATTAATAACAATATTTCTGGTTGGCCATAGTAACTACATTGGCCATACTTGCATCATATACCTTATGTTAAAGCAGAGAAAAGCGTGCATAATTCTATACCCATTACAGAAAATATCTAAATTTCAATAAAAACGTAAAATATAAGCGTAAAATTTCAAAACACAATACCGTGGATCTGAAAGCCATCCTCATAAGCTGACGTAATTTCTAACCTAAATCAAGAATACCGCGCATCGTGCCTTTATAAAAATTAAAAAAGTCCGCGACACATTTAACCCAACCGTTTTATAAAAGCTGATTTTCAAATTTAGAATTAATCGCAAAAATAGCCGTGAGTTGTTACGACAGTGATGAAAGATGTCATGGGAGAACGACAAATCGCCATCTGAGAATAATAAGGTTCTATCTGTGTTTTTGAAAAAAAAAAAAAAAATGACTTATCGATATAGAAATGTTTTATTTGTATCTATAAAGGCATTTATCGATTAAAATAATGTCATAATAAAATTGTAATGTCATATGTAAACAAAATATAACATTATTTTGTTGCAAAAATGCTTTCATAGATACAAATAAAACCTTTCTATATCGATAAGTCAATTTTTTCAAAAACATATAGAACATTATTTTTCCCAGGTGACGAAATGCCTCATTCAAACGGAAAGGCATAGTAATTCGATTACAGAAGATAGCTGCTGATATATAGCATTAATGTATTTCAATTTTACGTAACCTGCTAAAGATTTTTAAACAGGACATATTATTATGTTTTAGAGGCTGCACTGTAAAAAAAACTCTGTAAAGTAACTAAAAGTTTTTTTTAGGAAATTGGGATTCGTATAACTTTTTATCAAACGGCAACACCAAAAGTCCATGTAACAGATACAGATTTGCACTATAAAAAAATCTCTATGGTGATTAAGAATATTTTAGGAAACTGGTATTCCTTAAATTTTGTATGTAACGGCAATCCAGGTTACAGATAAAGTTTTAGTACGATAACTATAATTTTAGTAGATTAATTTATAAAGTTACAGATTTTTGTAGCTTTACAAAAGTTAGTTTTGTAGATCTACATCTTTTCTTGCACAGTGCATTGGTAAAATATTAGTAAGCATACTGATTTCGACAACTTTACATGTGTAGGATTACATATTTTTTTAAAGTGTGCGAAGCATGAACAGAGGCTGGCGGATGTAGTTCGCAGGAGGCTAAGCTCTTTACTTTGTAATGTAATACAACTACTATTAAATCATTCAATAATTTTCGTACGGAGACATTATAGCGGACGTTTAAAATTTTTGCAATTTGGACTTTAGTTTGCATGTTTTGTAGTTGAAGAACTGAACGCAAAAGTTTACTTAGAGAAAAATATTTTTGTATCTATTTATAATGTTGAGTAATTTCCAAAGATTTTTAATGGATCTTTCTAATTATTTTATTTTTTTATTTAAAGAAAACGTTTATAAATTACAAAATCACTGAAAGCGATTTAAATTAATTTTTATCATAGACTAAAATTACATGTATATTCTGTTTAAATTAATTTACTATCAAATATTCAGCAAAATACTAATTACGTGATATGTTTAAATCCTCGTAAATAATCGCATTTGGATAAATTCTCTAAATAATTGTGTATCTAAAATACCTTTACGTAAAGTCCGGAAGTTATCTGCGATTATTCAAATAGAAATCCTCTGGCTTCATAATTTTCTCCTAGAACAGAGCCTACCTAAGGCAAAAATCTCATCAAACTTTTTTTTTGCACTTATTTGAATGCAATCCAAAAGATTATTAACTAAATTATAGCCTAAAGAAAATTTCAGAGTGCATTCTAGTGTGGAATTACATGGAAGGTATGCAAATCTTTTAACTCTTAAAAATAGTATTACCTTTTATCAAAGCCCTAGCTTGAAATCTATTGAGTAGCGAAATCGGATTTTATGTGAGATGTTAGTCATTAATATAGACCTATATTACAAAAAAAGAATGAAAAGAAAACGTTAAATATGACACCCCTTTTCATTTTCTAGCTTGGTAAAATTTTGCTTTATTAGAATGAAATGTTTAATCCGTGTTTTATAATTAAATATTGGAATTACATGATTAATGTAATATATTAATAAAGAATCTTTAAAAGAATAATGCATATTTTGTATATCAATTAAAGTTAAATATCGAATGTCATCTTGTAAAAATGAAGAGAGTCCCAATAGTCTGAGACATATTTTTAAATTCAATATAAAATCAAGTAATTGTTGTACAGGAGTACTGTTTGCACAAACATATCTTCTCATAATGAAAAATTTTGATCAGGAGACTGAAAATAATTAATTCGAAACTTCGATCATAGATGACGCCACTTGTTTGTTTGGCAACCTCATTATTCAGACTGAATACCACTTATTTATTTTTGCTTTCTTCTTCCCCCTTTTTTAACCAGTTAGAAAATGGTTGTCGTTTTTTCTTCCAGAGTGGAGTTTGTGGTGCCCGCATTTTGTTTTTCACTTTTGTTTGGATGTTTTGTATATTCTGTATTTGAAGAACTAAACGCAAAAGTGTATTTAAAAAAAAATATTTTTGTAGCTATATAATGTCGAAAATTTAAAAAAATTTTTTAATGATTTATAAAGATTATTTTTTGTTGTATTTATTTTCTTTATTTAAAAAAAATTTCAGGACTGAAAGTAATGTAAATTAATTTTTGTAATGCAGCTCATATTTAAAATATTAGAATAATTGAGAAAAAGTAATAAGAAAAAATTATTTGTCATTTATTTATTTTTTATACTAAGTAAATGCAATTAAATTTCTTATAAATTAAATCTGGAATGTTTAGATAAGATTTTAACATTTATAAAATATAAAATACAGCACAATAAATTAGGTATACAGCTTCCTTAAACACACCAGAATATTAGAATAAAATTTAGATTGGTTCAAAATATTAGAATATTTTATTTTACGCAACAATATTACCTTATGAATATGAAGTAAATGGTAGTTAATATTTTGTAGCATCCCCTTTAGCTTTCATAACAGCGTACAATCGATCTTGCATACTATATACAAGGTGTTTACAAACATTTCTATCAATATTAGCCCAAATAGACTTTATACGTGCCACTAACTCAGTTTTACTTGAAGGAGGATTTTCTTGAAGTTTTTTCTTCATTATACACCATAAGTTTTCGATGGGATTAAGATCTGGTGAATTTGGTGGCCAAGGAAGTACCTTAATGTTGCGTTGGCGGAACCAATTCTTAGTTGACACCGAGGTATGCGGGGACGCTAAATCTTGTTGAAAGATGAAATCATCTTCAAATAAATCTTCTGATGATGGAATCATGTAATATTCTAAAATTTCTTGATATATCAGAGAGTTAAACTTTTCGTAGACGATGCATAACTTTCCAGGACCCCAAATCATGACACTAGCAGCAAATTTTACGGAACGTTTAAGGCATTCTTTATCAAATGCTTCTTGCTTCATTCTCCAAACTCGAATACCTTGATTACCATATGAAACACAAAACATAGTTTCATCACTAAATAATAAATTTTTCCAATCTTCATTGCTCCATAAACGTCTTGATTTACACCAATTCAATCTTATACGCTTTTGTCTTGCAGTCATGAGAGGTTTTGTTTTCGGTACACGAGATTCAAATTTAAATTTATGGATACGGCTTAATGTTGCCGATGTAGAAACTTCAACTCCTTCTTCTTTCCATTTTCGGTGCAAGAATCCCACACTTTTAAAACGGTTTTTCTTAACTATACGCTTCAGTTTCCTGTCATCTCTAGCAGATGTTTTTGGTTTTCGGCCACCATTTCGGCGATTATTTTGAAATTTTCCAATTTTTGAATATTGTGTTAGTATTTTACTAACGCTCGATTGCGAACAATGTAAATAATTCGCTATAAAACATTGATTTTTACCGTGCCGATACAAATCAACCATACGAAGTTTAGTAGATTCAGGAATATCACTCACACGGCCCATTTTAAGACGAAAAAGAAACAAACTGCAAAAAAGAATACTGATTTTAAATAAAATAGTCTGAATTTAATCAATGATGCCACCAGTTAAGAATTGGTAATAATTAAAGGAGAATTAATGTGAAATATTCTAATATTTTGAACCACTTGAATAAATATTCTAATATTTTGACTTTTCAAAATAATTTTTTTTGCAATTAATCTTTTCAAAAATGATATTAAATTTAAGATAACAAGTAAGTTTAATCAACAATAAGTTCTTAATAAAAATATCTTTGCATATTTTCATTAAAAGACATTAAATTACCAAACGATATTTTCAATTTCTAAAAAAAAGGTAATTATTCTAATATTTTGAATATGAGCTGTAGACTAAAATTACATGTATCGTTTGTTTGAATTGATTTACTTTCAAATATTCAACAGAATACTAATTAGTTGATTCGTATAAATCCTCGTAAATAATCGCATTTGGTTAAGTTCATACATATTTTTTATACATAAAGTACCTTTAACTAAAGTCTGGAAATTATCTGCGATCATTCAAATATAGAAATCTTCTGGCTTCATAAATTTCCCCTAAAACAGAGTCCACCTAAGGCGGAAATCTCATCAAACATTTTCTTGCTCTTATTTGAATGCAAGCCAAAAGGCTACTAAGTAAATTATAGCCTAAAGAAAATTTCAGATTGCATTCTAGTTCGGAATTATGTGGAAGGTATGCAAATCCTTCGACTCTTAAAAATAGTATTACATTTTATCAAAACCCTAGCTTGAAATCTATTAAGTATCGAAGCCGGATTTTATGCGGGAAGTTAGTCATAAATACAGACATTGCAAAATAGATTAAGAAAAAATCTTAAATCTGGCACCTCTTATCTTTTTTTTTAGCTTGATAAAATTTTGCTTTATTAGAATTAAATGTTTAATGTGTGTTTTATACTTAGATTTTAGAATTATATGATTAATGTGTAATATTAATAAAGAATGTTTAAAGAAATAATGCATATTTTGTATATCAATTAAGGTTCATACAGTGAGCAAAAAAGTATTTGCACGCAGACGATTTTTTGCATAAGTAACCATTGAAAGCAAATTTGATACTATTCTCTTAATTATTCATTTATTTAAATAAAAATAAAATAAAAATAACTACCCATTTTTTTACACAGTAATATTACATATTTTAAAAAATAAATTAATATTTTCTCATACCTAAAAAGTATTTGCATACGAATCATTGACTGTTAAAAAAGGCATTAAATGTGAACATTATGCAAATGTTTAGCATATCAGTCCCGCAGTACATTAGTTCCGCACTTTAAATTCACGTAATATAACTGGAGCAGGGATTCTGGGAGTTTTTGTACAAATGACGCCGAAAAAGTGTGAACTGTCTCTTGCTACCCGTGAGAAGATTATATTTCTTAACAATTCTGGATTAAGTTACCTTGGAATAGGTAAAAAATGAAATCCAAACTTTTCTAGTGTTCGTTATGTAATTAAAAAGAAAAAAGAAACTGGCTCGACAATAAATAAGCCGTTAACTGGGCGTCCAAGAAAGCTAATTTTTAGACAAAGGTGAGCCATCATAAAAGAATCTTTTAAAAAACCCTTTTCTAAGTGCTCGAGAATTGGCTGTTGATGTCGCTTCAGCATCGGGTACAATAATTACACCACAATCAATTAGAAATATTCTTCATGATGCAAATATTCGAGGAAGAGCCTCTAGAAAAAAAAAACATTTATTAGTGAAACAAATAGAGTGAAAGACTTGAATTTGCAAAAGCTTATGTCAGAAAACCCCTAGAGTTTTGGAAAACTGTTATTTTTTCCGATGAAAGCAAGTTCAATAATTTTGGCTCCGATGGTAATAGAACTGTATGGCGAAAGCCAAATACTTCTCTTCAAATTAAAAACTTGAAACCATCTGTACACTGTAAAAAATGTCAGATGTTTCTGAATATGTAAAAATGTACTGTAATCAAAAACGAAAATAAACAATGACCTCTTCTAACTCACCATAGGTTTCGAAAAACGTTCCTTTACCTCTAAAAATCCCAGAAAGTTTTTTGTTTTCGAAATTTAAATAAGAATTTATAAAAAGTAATTTTTTTAGCTGCCCGTCCATTTCGGAAATCTTTCTGAGTAGCTTTTACAGTACAATAATCACTTTTCTCAAATCAAAATATCATATTTTCGGATTCTATCAATTCTCAAGTAAACATTTTCAGCTGCATAACTGACTTTGTGCATGCAATTGTAGTAAAATAATGTCAATTTTCATATTAATGTTAATACTGTTAATATTGTATGTTTGTCTATTAAACCTGCTCTCTGACTATCAAAATATTTTCGTATGAATTGGTAGCATCTGAAAAAGTGATATTTTGATTTGAGAAAAGTGGTTATTGTACTGTAAAAGCTACTTAGAAACGTTTCCGAAATGGACGGGCAGCTAATAAAAATTACTTTTTATAAATTTTTCTTTAAATTTCGAAAACAAATAGCTTTCTGGGTTTTTGAAAGGTAAAAGAACGGTTTTAGAAATCTTAGGTGAGTTAGAAGAGGTTATTGTATATTTTCGTTTTTGATTACAGTGCATTTTTATATATTCAGAAACATCGGACATTTTTTACAGTGTAGAACATAGCGGTGGCCATGTAGTGATTTGGGGATGCATGTCTTTAAACGGAGTTGGCGCAATGACCTTTATTGAAGGCAATATGAATGCTAAACAATATATTAATATATTGCAAGATCATTTATCTAATAGAGCTCTGAAATTAGGAATTCATAATTCATTTTATTTTCAACAGGATAACATTTGAAACACACTGCATATATTACGAGAATATGGTTACTTGATAATGTAAAAAATCAATTGAAAATGCCACCACAATCACCAGACCTCATTCCAATTGAAAATTTATGGCATATTTTGGAAGTGAAAATAAGGAAAAAAAAATTTCTAACAAATCAGAATTTAAGCAAGTTCTTAGGAAAAAATGGCTACAAATCAGAAGTGAAACATGTCACAAATTAATAGAATCAGTGTCTAGACGATTAAAAGCTGTAATTGAAGCAAAGTGTATGCATACTAAATATTAGCACTGTTTTTTACTTATAGATAATTCCTCTAGTTCTATTTTTATTGCTAGTGTGCAAAATGGCAGTACAACATTTTTTGGAAGTACAAATGCTACTTTTTTATGTTTTTATATTTTAAATATAATTTCATACTTAAATATAATGCAGTCAGATATTAAATATGTTTATTTGTCTTGTAAAAATGTTGGTATTTTTAATTCCTAGTTGATTTTTATTTATTTATACATATGCTACAACAAATTTACCTGATGTGCAAATACTTTTTTTGCTCACAGTACATCGAATGCCAATTTGAAAAAATGAAGAGTGTAACAAAAGTCTCTGACACATTTTTAAATTGAATATCAAATTAAGTAATTGTAGTACAGCAGTACTGTTTTCACAAAAATGCTTCTCATAATGAAAAATTTTGATCAGGCGAATAAAAATAATTATTTAGAAACTTCGATCATAGACGACGCCACTTGTTTATTTGGCAACCTCATTATTAAGACTTAACACTACTCATTTATTTTTGTTTTCTTCTTCCTTTTTTTAACCAATTGTAAAATGGTTTTGTTTTCTTTCCAGAATGGAACTTGTGGTATCCGCATTTTATATTTTTACTTTTGTTTGGATGTTTTGTATATTTTGTAGTTGAAGAACTAAACGCAAAAGTTTATTTAAAGAAAATATTTTTGTAGCTATATAATGTCGAAAATTTTCAAAAGATTTTTAATAGATTTATAAAGATTTTTCCAATCATATTTATTTTTTTTATTTAAAAAAAGTGTTGAGGACTGAAAGTAATGTAAATTAATTTTCATAATAGACTAAAATTACATGTATCTTTCGTTAAAATTGATTTACTATCAAATATTCAACAGAATACTAATTACGTGATATGTTTAAATCCTCCTAAATAATCGCATTTAGATAGGTTAATAAATATTTTTTGTACCTAAAATACCTTTACCTAAAGTCAGGAAATTATCTACGATTATTCAAATAGAAATCTTCTAGCTTCATAAATTCCCCTTAGAACAGAGTCCGCCTAATGCAAAAATCTCATCAAACTTTTTCTTCCACTTATTTGAATGCAAGCCAAAAGGTTATTAAGTAAATTATAGCCTAAAGAAAAATTCAGAGTGCATTCTAGAGCGGAATTACATGGAAGGTATACAAATTCTTCACCTCTTTAAAAAAGTATTACATTTTATCAAAACACTCGCTTGAAATCTATTTATTAGCGAAATTGGATTTTACGTGAGAAGTTAGTTATAAATATGATTTTATATTGCCAAAAAGGATTAAGAGAAAATCTTAAATATAATATTCATTTTCTTTTTTCAACCTGATAAAATTTTGCTTGTATTGGAATTAAATGTTTAATGTGTAATTTATAATTAAATATTAGAATTATATGATTAATGTACAATATTAGTAAAGAATTTTTAAAGGAATAAGATACATTTTGTATATCAATTAAAGTTTGTACTTCGAATGTCAATACATAAAAGTGAAGTGTCCAAAAATGTCTGAGAAATTTTTTAATTCAATATAAAATCAAGTAATTTTAGTTAAGGAGTACTGTTTGCACTAAATGCTTCTCATAATGAGAAATTTTGATCAGTCGAATGCAAATAATCAGTTCGAAACTTCGCTGATAGATAGGGCCACTTGTTTGTTTGGCAACCTCTTTATTCAGACTTAATACCACTCATTTATATTTGTTTTCTTCTTCCTTTTTTTAACCATTTGGAAAATGATTGTTGCTTTCTTTTCAGATCGGAACTTGTGGTATCCGCATTTTATTTTTTACTTTTGTTTGGATGTTTTGTATATTTTGTAGTTGAAGAACTAAACGCAAAAGTTTATTTAAAAAAAATTTTGTAGCTGTATAAAGTCGAAAAATTTTAAAAGATTTTTAATGGGTTCATAAAGATTTTTCCAATCGTATTTATTTTCTTTATTTAAAAAAAGTTTTGAGGACTGAAAGTAATGTAAATTAATTTTTATATAGGACTAAAATTACATGTATCTTTTGTTTGAATTGATTTACTTTCAAATATTCAACAGAACACTAATTACGTGATAAGTTTAAGTCCTCGTAAATAATCGCATTTAGTTAAGTTCATAAATATTTTTTGTACCTAAAATACCTTTACCTAAAGTCAGAAAAATTATCTACGATTATTCAAATAGAAATCTTCTGGCTTCATAAATTTCCTCTTGAACAGAGTGTATCTAAGGAGAAAATCTCATCAAACTTTTTCTTCCACTTATTTGAATGCGAGCCAAAACGTTATTAAGAAAACAATAGTCATAAGAAAATTTCAGAGTGCATTCTAGTGCGGAATAATGTGGAAGGTATGCAAATCCTACAACTCTTAAAAATAGTATTAAATTTTATCAATGCCCTAACTTGAAATCTATTAAATAGCGAAATCGCATTTTATGTGAGAAGTTAGCTTTAATTATAGATTTATATTTCAAAAAGGATTAAGAGAAAATCTTAAATATGACACCCCTTTTCTTTTTTGGCTTGCTAAATTTTTGCTTTATTAGAATTAGATGTTTAACGTGTGTTTTATATTTAAATATTCGAATTATATGATTTATGTATAATATTAATACAGAATCTTTAAAGGAATAATACATATTTTGTATATCAATTAAAGTTTGTATATCGCATGTCAATTTGTAAAAATGAAGAGTGTCCCAAAAGTCTCTGACATATTTTTAAATTCAATATAAAATCAAGTAATTGTAAAACAGTAGAACTACTTGCACAAAAATTTTTCTCATAATGAAAAATTTTGATCAGTCGAATGAAAATAATTAATTCAAAATTTTGATCATAGATGGCGCCAATTGTTTATTTGGCAACTTCGTTATTAAGACTTAACACCACTCAGTTATTTTTGTTTTCTTCTTCCTTTTTTTAAAACATTTGGAAGATGGTTGCTGTTTTCTTTCCGGAATAGAACTTGTAGTGTCCGCATTTTATATTCGATTTTTATTTAAATATTTTGTATATTTTGTAGCTGAAGAACAGAACCCAAAAGTTTATCTAAAGAAAATATTTTTAATGGGTTTTTCCATTCGTATTTAATTTCTTAAAAAAAGTTTTGAAGACAAAGAGATATAAATTAAGTTTTATAACAGACTAAAAATACACGCATCTGTAACTTGAATTGATTTACTTTCAAATATTCACCAGAATACTAATTGCGTGATATGTTTAAATCCTCGTAAATAATCGCTTTTGGTTAAGTTCATAAATATTTTTTGTACCTAAAATACCTTTACCTAAAGTCTGGAAATTATCTGCAATTACTTAAATAGAAATCTTTTGACTTCATAAATTTCTCCTAGAACAGAGTCTACCTAAGGCGAAAATATCATCCAACTTTTTCTTCCACTTATTTGAATGCAATTCAGAAGGTTATTAAGTAAATTATAACCTAAAGAAAAATTCGGAGTGTATTCTATTTGCAGAATTACGTGGAAGGTATGCAAATCTTTCAACTCTTTATAAAAATGTATAACATTTTATCAAAGCCCTAGCTTGAAATCTACTAAATAGCGAAATCGGATTTTATGTGGGAAGTTAGACATAAATATAGACATATTGCCAAAAACGATTAAGAGAAAATGTTTAATATAATATTCATTTTCTTTTTTCAGCTTGTTAAAACTTTGCTTGTAATATACTTAAATGTTTAATGTGTCCTTTATAATTAAATATTGGAATTAAATGTTTAATGTATAATATAAATAAAGACTCTTTAAATTAGTAAATTATATTTTGTATATGAATTAAAGTTTGTACATAGAATGTCAATTTGTAAAAATGTAGAGTACCCCAAAAATCTCTGGTACATTTTAAAATTCAATATAAAATCAAGTAATAGTCATACAGGAATACTGTTTGCACAGTAATGTTATTCACAATGAAAAATTTTAATCAGGCGAATGATAATAATTAATTCCAAACTTTGATCATAAATGAGATCTTTTGCACTTATGTTTGGCATCCTCGTTCCTCAGACTAAACAGTTCTCATTTGTTTATTATTATTATTTCTTTTTTTTACCATTAGGAAAATGGTTGTTGTTTTCTGTCCAGAATGGAACTTATGGTATCTGCATTTTTTTTACTCCTTTTAATATCCGTGACCCTTTAGCTTTTCTTCTCTTGTTGCGACTCTCTAGCGGAAGCCAAATTAAAGGCCCCGATCCACGTCCTAAATAGCTGACTCTCTAACGAAAGTAGGGTTGGAGTGAAAAAAAATCAAAATTTGAAACCGGACAAATTTAAAAGGAAAATTGATTACATAACTGCTTCGAACTTATTACTTTAACTTATTTACTTATTTTTGTGTAATTATGTGAAGAACAAAGCGTATGCTTCTTCTACTGTTGTAGATGACATAATAGTACTGAAAATGAGAAAGACGCATGTGATCCATTCAATTTCACTACTAATTCCATTCAGATATAAAAGATACATCACACATTGAACTATGTCAATGGATTACACAAATTATTGTTCTGTACCAGGTTTTGACAAAATAGAATGATTTGTAACTTATTGTTTTAATCTTTTGATGGTTTTTAGGGATCCGTACTCTTAAGTAAAAACGAAACCATTCTAAGATCTCTCCTGTGTCTGTCTGCCCGTCTGTTACAGCCATGTTACTCATAAACTATGAAACATGGAAAGTTCAAATTGGGGAAAGTAAAATAGATTATTGACCCATATATTTACAAATATATTTAGGTGGGAGGTCAATTAAGTTACTTGAAGAAAAAAAATCTTTACTTTGTACATCATGTAGGGTATCTGTTAAATCTTTCGTTACGCTGAACTCAAATATATATTTCTTTTAATTTTACGTATTATATTTTAAAGATATCGTCAAAAACATAGGGCAAAAATATGTTCCTCCCCATATAATTCCGGATATATTAAAACTAAAATTATGAAAAAATTGGGGTTATGGATGTTACTTTAAACCTTGCTGAAAAATTATAGCGATTACTCCAAATCGCATGGATTTTGAGAAAAGCACATTTTTCTGTTACACACAAATTTAGATTTGTGGGTATTGAACAAAAGTGTTGAGAAGCGTTGGAGGTCTCTACCTTTGCCAGATATAAAAACATTATTAATAATGGTTTTTGAAAAAAATCGTCGATAATTACCCAAGATATTAACTACTAAAGACAGGGACGGTTTAGACTTAAATATTGATGACATTGGCGTACCGAGCATACCATCGGCTTTTAAAGCCTACATAACAACTTTTAATTATATATTTCTATAATGCAATAACCAGTAGTAGTATAAAAGGAATAATCTTCATACTGTTGCAAACATACTAATTTAACTAGAAATAATCACATAAATTAGGGCTCGTTCAGTAACAAATAGAAAAAATATCCATTTTAGTACCAGGATTTAAAAAAATATTATTTGCCTTATTTAATGCAAAACGTTCCTGACTTCGGATATAGCGGCCACTACGTAACTAAATTTTTGGTATTAAAATGTCAATATTTTAATTCCTTATGCAAGCAAACCCTTTATTAATACTATGGGAATTGCGGCTAGTTTGCATTGAGTCGGTTTGTCAATACGACTCTCGTGTATTTAAAAGTTAATTAAAGACCTATCTGGTACAACGCGTCACGGACCAAAGCGACTTTGCAAATGTGCGAACTCGTTTCTACACAAGCTCCTTTAGCACAATGCCAAGTTTAACCCGTTCGCGACGGCGCGCGCATTTTGAAGTGCGCATCTGAGGACGGAGCGGGGAAATTCGATTTCACTTTCTGGGCCGGAGGATTTCGCGCTGTTAAGCCTAACGCTTGTCAAAAATTCTTTAAAAATTAATAAAAAAAATAAATTTCGCATGAAACTTTTTGAAATTCACATACATGGAATTTGATGTTATTTTACATATTTATTCAAAAAATGATGTATATTGTGTAATATTTTAATTGGAAAAAAATGTTTAAATGTAAATAATGAATAGTTTTTATCCTGTTTTTAGTTTTTAAAATGATATAACATGACAGAAAAATACTTACCAGGCTGTTAAATATCAACCTATGAAACATTTTGCTATAATAGAAAAACAAGCCTAACCATCTTGATATTTAATAATTTTTAACACTTTCAGTAAATAAAATAAGTGTTTTACAAAAAACGATTTATTTAGAAATGAAAAATATTAAATAAAACATACAAACAACCTGCTACTGTTGCTTTGTAACACTTATATATATATATATATGTGTGTGTGTGTGTGTGTGTGTATGTGTGTAAGATTGGATTAAAAAAAAACTTTTATAATATTTTTGAAATAAAAAAAATATATATAACACATAATTAAAAACAAACAAACAGTCTTGAATAATAATCAGTAATGATGTGCAAATCAGAGTAAAAATTAAAAATGTACCTTTCCAAAATATGTTTATATTAAAATTATTTCAGAAATAGAAAATATATTTCCATATGGTATATCGTATAATAAGGTATATCAAATAAAAATTATTGGATAATTATGAATAAAATTTAATAATGATTTGAAACTTTCAAAACTTTCGTTGATGTTAAAATTATCTTTTAAAATCTATGTTAACATATAATCTAATATATAAGTAAGAAAAAAATCTTGAATAATAATGAATAAAGCACAATAATATTTTAAAATACTCTTTAAAACTTAAAACACTCTTTAAAAACTTTTGTTCATGTTACTAGTGGTTTTTAAAATGAAATGTATATATATGCAAGCATGCAATGTAAAACATATTAGATAAATATATAGAATTATAGAAAAAAAAATTGGTCAGTAACGCAGAAAAATATTCATAATTTAGCTGCACTGAGAAAGAATGTTATCAGCGTATCAGCTATCACAATCAGTATGTAACCCTTTTTTTCTTTCGTATTATTTTTTATTTTTTAATTGCGAAGCACTCCTGAAATAAAATAAAAATATAAAAAAGATAAATCTTTCCTTCTACAAGAATGATTATATTAATGACGTCGGTTTTTGCCACCACGATCTGATCGAAATAAAAGAGCGGGAAAGAAAGCAATGAATCAGATGTTCATGTTATCATTCGTAACCTTAAATATGATTACTAATACACTTACTTACGTTAACCGCAAATATTTCCTTCTGAAGTTCAGTAGCATTATTTCTAATAAAGAAAAATAAAGTTTTACTTGACGCGTAAAAAGATTTATGAAACACAAAGACGTGATGAAAAAATAATCTTTTTCCCATTGTAGTATTTTCATAAAAAATTAAATTCGCGTGGATAAAAAAAAAAAAAAAGTTTTCATTAGCTTTCCTAGTTTGAAGGAAAACTCTTCTTCCTTAATATACATTCAAATAGAATTAGGATAAATTTTTTATATGCTAAACTGTGAAAAACAAAACGTTCCGTTTGATCGGCATCAATGGTAGTCTCGCGGGATGTGAGTACAAACAGCGCCGGCATGAATTGTAGTCTCGCGGAATCTGAGTACAATCGGTGCCGGCATCTATAGTGGTCGCTCGTCCCCAAGGGGTTAAACACTTTACAAGGACTTTTTGTTCTACACTTGAAAAAGAATAGGTTATTACTACGCTGAATTTAGTTTTATGAAATGCCAAATGGATTTTAAATATGCACTGCCTTTTATTCTCAGTACCAAGCTAAGTTCCATATAAATATATATGGATAAAATTAAAAGAAAGGGTTTTACAGATTAGCAATATTTGATATTATTGAGGCTTCTTATTGAACTTTTATGGTATACCCATTCATAGTTTTCTAGTATTTACAACTATAACCAACCCTATTTTACATAGTTTTTTACAAAGAAATATTATTCTTTCAGCAAAGATTTTCTTTTAATAATACAGTTAACTCTGCTAGGCGAGCACTTTTTTAATTTTTAGTCTTTTACCACCGGTTTTTCTAAACAGAAAATTTTCTATAGTTGAATCGCGAAAATGCTCCAAATAAATGAGGTAAACTTTACAATAAAAAGTGGGAATATCGGGGGATTCTGAGTATTTTAAGTGACACGTATATCACTCGCTTGTCCCCAAGAGATTTACAATTCATGTGTTTGTTATACGGAACTCTTTGGGCGCGAGTAATACTCGCACTTGATCATTCATTTCTGATAATTTAAAGCACATCGCCATCTTTGGGCGAAATTTGGAATTATTATTTTTTTTATTAGCTTGAAGGAAACTTTTTTATTATAAGAAGCATTTTAGTCCAAATTGCCATCCTTAATAGCAGTTATTTGATTTCATATTGAAGTTTAAAATGTGTTGGGGACTAATAGAACATCCTATACATAAATGAAGATTTACTTTATTCCAAATTAAAATAGAGACTTCTTCAAAGAAAAAATAAGATAGATAAATATTTTTTTGTTAAGCGTACATGTTTATGCATTGTTTATTGATACCTATGCTTTATTTTTCTAAAAGTTAGTTTACAAACAACTAACTTTTAGAAAAATTAACTTGAAATATGATAAAACATGCTCGTAGAATCCAGGTTAACCTTAAACACACATAAATGTGAAAAATTATATAAAGTTCACAAACACATATATCATTTTATAAAACCTTTTAATGAAGGTGTTTAAAATGTAGAAAACTGTATATTTATAAAAACTAAGAACTTTTAAGCAAACTCTTGTTCATCATCAAAGCTATACATGAAAAACTTAAAACACTTCACGTTGTGTTACATATGCTTTATACCTAGTGTTGCATTATGAGAAGGCCAAAAATAATAGCACAGTGTGACTGCTGTAACGGATTTATTCAGCCGAAACAAGTTTATTCTGCAATTAGACTTATACAAGTTTTATTTGGCAACAGGGAAAAATCATCTATTGGCGAACTCGCCGCAGGAGGCGCTGTTGAACAAAATATCGTCCACGCAGGTGAAAGCGTACTGCATTTTCGAAATACCAAAACCTCCTCAGTAACTGTTGTGCAAAGACATTTTCGCATGGATTGACCGTGCTGGGCCACAGGATTCATGTCTTCATTGGCTGCCGAAGTCACCAGATCTAACGCCCTGTGATTTTCTTTCAATGGGTTTTCGTTAAAGACAAGGTGTTTGTGCCTCCACTTCTTCAGGACTTAGATGAACTGAAGCAGCGGATAAGTGCAGTGTTGAATTCCATCACAGGGGATATGCTATCACGCTGTAAAAAAAAAAAAAAAAACTCCCTTACTTTACACCAAAAAGGGTGGCAACTAAGTTGCCACCCCAAGTGGTGCAGTGAAATTCCACTTGTAAATTGGTGTAATGAGCCACCAACTATCAAAAGGTAAACAAACACCATTAGTAGTGGCAACTTAGTTGCCACCCTTTTGGGTGTAAAGTAAGTTATGTATGTTTAGTAAATAAATGTATGTTTAGTAAATGTTAAAGTAAATATGTTTAAAATGTACATTATAATAAATTGTCTCAATTAAAGTGAAGTTTAGCACATTCTTTGCGTGAAGCTATTTTTTTTTAAAATTATGGCTGTATTAAATTTGAAATGTAATTTTTTAATTATTTTTTATTTTGCTACCATTTATTAAAGTACGCTATATAAGTAGATGGTAAAAAAGGAAATTTACTAATAGTTACATGATTTTAACAGCAAAAAAAAAAAAAAAAAAAAAAAAAAAATAATTTAAAGATTACATTTTAAATTTAACACAGCCATATATTAAAATAATTAGTTTCATGCTAAACTCCCTTTTAATTGAGGTAATTTATTATAACATGCATTTTAAACATAATACTCAGTTATTAAACAATGTAATTTAGTATATTTACATACTTAAAAACATAGTTATATGGGTCACATAGTGTGTTTGGGGGTTGAAGGAGGGAGGGGGCACAATGTATCTGCAGCACCTCTAAATTTCAGTAGTTTCATTACTGTTTGTCACAGGTGTCACAAAATTGAAAAGTGTAAAAGCACAAATAAATTCTATTAAATACATGTTTTTCGTTTATTTTGAAACTTTAAAAGATTTAATATTACAACTAAATACTATAAAAGAACATTGCGCTTATATATTGGCAAAGGTGAACTAGAAAACATATGTGAAAAAAATGTATCTAACAGTATTGTATGACCACTTTTGGATTTCAAGAATGAAGTAACATGCTATTTTGAAAATGTATGTTTTTTTCACACAAAAAATCCCAATATGTTTATACATATAATTTTTTTACAAAAAAAAGCGAAGAAACAAAAGACGATAATAACATAAATTTGGCGCCCCCTCAGTTTCCGCGTCCGGGGCGACCGCCCCCTTCGCCCCCCCGTTTCACACCGCTCTGAATGAACACACAGGCAGCCCCCCCCCTTTCATTGAAGTTCTAAGATTTTCCATTAAATTTATTCAAATTCAAATAGGCATTAATGATGATTTTAATTATGTTTTACTAATTTAATAAATAGAAAAATAAAACCATAACAATCTCTTTAACTCTTTCAGTATCAACATATATATATGAAAAAAGAAAAAAAACGAAATAAAAATAATGGAATTTTTGTTTCTAATAATCTAAAAATACATCAAAATACAAATATATATTGAAAAAATGAATGTTTAAAACAAGATATAACACTATGTTTATTTAATTTCGTGTTAGTTCAAATTATGCGGAATTTAACACTATAAAATCAAAACTTATAGTACACTTATAGTAAAACACTATAAAATCAAAACTAAATATTTCAAAGCTCTGTACGAAAGTGACAATTTACGACTTCTTTTATTATTAATTTTCATTTTTAAAATATCGAAATAGCTAGACTGCAAAATCACATATTGCAAGTATCATGCATTTATATATATATATATATACGTACAACAAATATAATACAAATACAATTTTTTACAGAGAATTAAGAGTTATTGTATACAAAACAGAAAGAAAATAAACGCCACTTACTTATTCGAAAAAAATCCAAAAGAAAAACCAAAGCAACAACACTGTTTTGCAAAACTGTTTATGTTTACGGCTATCATACAATAGACTCTATTTCTGATTTCTTAAATTGTCCGAACTAATTGAATAAGTCGATAAAAGTTCTTAATATGAACTATGTCAGCAATTTCTTAATCATTCATTATTACCGCGAAATATAATCGAAATTCAAAGAACATTTTTCAGAATGACAGAATGTTTCAACAACAGCGCCATTTTGCATAATAATCTTATCTCCCGCGCTGGTTGCGTAATCACACCGACTTGCTCTCGCTGGATTAAAAAAAACACCTGCCGTCGTGTTGATGAATTGAATAAAGTCTTTCAAAGTGCGAATTATAATGATTTAAACATTGAAGTGATTAGGATTTATTATTCATTGGAGTGATTCAGAACGCCTATTTTTTTTTAAGAGGATGATACCTCATTCGAAGTGTAACGTAACATTTATTTTGGTATTGGCACCCCAAAAATAATATATTTACACCTTATTTCACATCTCATACAGCCGAAGTAAATGTGATAAAACTCTTTATTTTTTACAGTGGCATGAGTGTGGCAAGAGCTTGATTACCGTGTAGACATTTGTCCTGTCACCGGAGAGGCACATATTGAGCACCTGTAGAAATTGGAATAAGTGTAATTTTGAGGTAAATTAGAATTTTCTAAATACATTAGTTACAACGTTCACAATCATGTTTTCTTTTTGTCCCATTCATTATGAATCTCCCTGTATAATAGAATAATAAATCAACATATTATTCCATTAAAACATCAACGTTCAAATATTGCTTTAAAGTAGATCTTATAAGAAATTAATGTAGTTTTAGCTTTCATATTTGAATGATATTTTAGCCAGTGTAACTTAAATAAAAGAAATTTGATAATTTTTTTCTTGACTAAGAAAATTTTTGAAAGAGTTGCAGATTAAAGAAAAGAAAACGTTGCCAAAGAATTTTACTATCGACAAATCGTGCTGTTAATACTAAAGTTTTATCTTAAAAGATTTCAAAATTGTTTTAAGTGTATGAGGGCAAGATCTCGAGAAAAAAGATTCGAATTTCTGGAGCACATCCAAATGATTCGTAATATGCAACAGTAAAATATTCAGTGAGATCATATCGCAGACTATTTTATCAAATGATTTCTCTTTTTTAAAGATTCAGCTGAATTCGTTTCACGTGATGTACAATGTGCAAGAGAAAAATCAATTTAAATATATCTAAAAAATAAAATAAAAACTAAATATGTATTAAAAAAAGAATACCGTTATTTTATTCTGAATCACTAAGAAGCAAAATGATATTTTTTGCGAAAATGCAAGAAAAGTTTTCAATCGATTGATTTTTAATTCTGTTTTAGAAAACTGTTTTATGTGAATTCTATGTTTAAAGGTAATAATAATAAGAAAGAGAATTTTGATCAAAATTTAAAATTTATGTTTCACGCAGTTTATTGAACTAGTAAATGCATTTAGTTTTTAGTCAACGGTTTTGTTTAAATAGAAAAATTGAAAATTAAAAATATTTTTGTTAGCAACTCAAGTACTGAACAGGATGTACTTCGTTATGAAATGTATGCAAAATCTCATTAATAGAGCCACTGTATAAATTTTACTTCGTTGAAAAAAAAAAATGTTTTGGAAAGTTTGTTATTTTTTTCATTATTTTATGATTCATTATTCATAATTTGGAGTATAAGCAATTATTTGGAAAAAAAAAATACTTCCTATAGTTTTATTCATTCTTTCTACTCGCAAAAGCTTTCTTTAATAATCATATAACGCAAGTAAATAAATATATATATGTGTATAAACAGAATCGAAAGTAATATATTTTTTAATCATGAATTAAGAAAATATTTTTTGACTAAATACATGCGTAACTTAGAACCATAGTGTCGAAAGTCCAATTTATCATTTGACCGTGGATAAGAAGTATTCTTACTCTGTATGCAATGACTCATTTGGTGCCGTAACAAATGAAGTTTCAGGTTCAAACGTAAGCAAAAAATAACGCTACCTGAAAATGATTCTGAGTGCAATAAAAAAGGCCATTAATTTTCTATACAAATATCTCCAGATCTGTATTCTCACTGCAGATTGCCATTGATCCAAACTGCGACAACATGCATCGTTTGACTTTAAAACAAAAGATTAAAAACGAGAAATTATGAGATAACTTATTTGTATTTTTGGCTTTTTTTCAGAATATATACATACATTTATATTTTATTATTTTGTCCATTAAATAAAATCCCTAATCTCGAATCAACTCGGGTTTTGTGTCTTCAACTATATAAAGAAAAATCGGATTAAATAGCTTTGTGAAGCTTCTTAAATACATTTGTTTTATTAGTTTTCATAGCTAATAGTTAAAATCAGATTATTAAGTACTCTAGAAATAATTACAAAAAAATCGAAATCCATATTGGAACAAGCTCATGGTTAGGACGTGAAGAAATGTTTTTGAATTTGCCAAATTGGGTTATGACAAGCCTACTCCTAACATTATTTTCAGTGTCTGTCATTATTTGTTGTTATTGATTAGTCAATTTGTTAGATTTTTCAAAAGCCTATTAAGATTTCTGTTCTATATAACATTTTAAAGACTTAATTAATTTTGATTCTAAGAAAATCTCTATGCGATTTAAAAAATGGAAAGTCTACAAGCGGCAAGAATATTATTTACCATAAACCCCTGCTACCACAGTTTTCGCCAATGTGTAGGTAAATTTAATCATCGCGCGTTGTTTTATTACTCATATCTAGACAGACATTTTGTGGACCAGTTCCTGCTCTCCAATTTTTCCTGGCTAGATCATATATATATATATATATAATATATATATATATATATATATATATATATATATATATATATATATATATATACAGGGTGAGCAAAAAGTCCGTAAAAACTTTAAAAATTCATAAAACCCGAAAAAATAACCGAAATGAAAAACGGTTTGCAGGGTTAGTATCTATAGGTCACGGGGATTTTTTTAAGACATGAAAAAAAAATAATTCAAAAAACAGCCAATAGGTGGCGCTGACGTACCCAAATCAAAGAAAAGATACCCAAATAAAGAACAGAATGTTTCCTCAAACCGACGAACAAGCTTTATGAGGCCTGCCGCTGTTAAAGGCCCCTTTCCCGTCCTCAGATCCTTTTGAAATCGGAATTTACGCAAAGCAATAGTCGCTGATTCCTTGTTCATGTAAAATAACTTCACCAACAAAGCTTTGTCCTTCGCAGTGAGCATCCTTGATCAAGTTCACGGCTTACAACGGTGAACTAGTTGTGGATTAGGAGCGCAAGCTCTTATAACCGGTTCATTTGCATATTTCCGCGGAAATCGCAAGTACCAGTGCCATCTGTCGGCTGTTTTTTGAATTATTTTTTATTTCTGTCTTAAAAAAATCCCCGTGACCTATGGATGCTAACCCTGCAAACCGTTTTTCATTTCGCTTATTTTTTCGGTTTTTATGAATTTTTAAAGTTTTTACGGATTTTTTGCTCACTCTGTATATATATATATGTATATATATTTACTCTGTATATATATTTACCGAAGTGGAATTAGAATTCTTTCGCGCCTTCTTTCAAGTCCATGTTGGGCAGACATTTCGTTTGTTCATTTTTGTAAAAATAAAGTTATGCTTTACTTTTATTTAACGAAATCTTTAGATTCGGTTTAATAAATTACAAATTATGATTTTCTTTTACCTTATATTTTTTTCATTGTAAACAACATTAGCTTTCTTACTAAATTATTATTTGAATGTAATTATCAAAGTACTTTTTAGCACTTTCCAACAAAATTGAAAAGTGCTGATGCATTCGGTTTGTCTGTCCATCTATCCGCGCTCTAACTCTCGTAAATATTTTCGGATTGCTATGAAATTTTTATACTTTATTAATGTTTACTCTAGCATGAACCCTATTGAAAATGAAGTTTCTACTGTGATTGGTTCATTTACAAGGAGACTCAAAAGTTTTCGATTACATTACGGCCTATTGGGAAAAATCGTTCAAATGAATTACACCCTCTCAAACATACTCATATTCATACGGATTCGAAAAGTGCACTAAAATGTGCATTCTGTAATGTATGCAGTGAAAATATAGCTATTATTCATTTACAGGGCCGCACAAAAGAATTTTATTAGATAATGGAAAAGGGGGAATTGTGTGGGACATATTTTAAATGTATTAAACTTTTTCATGTATATTAAAATTGATATATGTCACTGAAGCTTAATATAAATTATACGATACTGTCTTGCTTAATATGAAGTACATAGCATTTACAGGATCGTACAAAATATTTCAAATATTATATTCTTTCCGAAGTACCGTATATGTGTCTGATGATGGCTGATGGAGGAATGTAATGCATTTTAATTATGATATGCGCGTTTAGGTTTCACTAAATATATGCACATTATACGGTGAGTATTAATGTTATACTTGATATACAGGGCTACCCAAAAGAGCTCGCCAACGTTACTGAATATGAGCGTAAAATACTTAAACGTGGTTCTTAAATAAGTTATGCATTTTTACGCTGAACTGCTTTCAATTTACTGACAAATATTTGCAGAATATAAATAAAAGGATATACAGGGACACGCAAAGAATTCTGTACATGGACGCCTATGAATGATAATTTATGAGAATGTGATTTCAGTTGTTTTAAAAGTGTTTTAGTTTACAATAAATTTTAGTTAATGCTGACGTGTAATAAAGGTACAAGGTACACTACAGGGCTGAACAAAAGTATTCAAGTATGTTTCCATCTAATAGCACGAATTGCTGAAAAAGAAATTCCAAGCTACTGGGCATTTTCTTGCTAAACTAAATTTTCCCATTATATTAACTGACAGATAAAATACAGGGCTGTTCAAAAGTACTGAAATACATATTTAGGTATATTTCGCTATGCTCTATTATTTCCCGAAATAACGAAGTTTTGTTAAAGATTTCATGAAGTGTTGGAAAGTGCTTCATAATCTATGCTTAACGCATGATTTTTCTTACTTGTTTTAATATTCATTTTGAACAGTAAATACCATAGTGAATACTATCGTTACTCCATATTTCATGAAATGCCGAAATAAAATTTACACACAAATAAATAAGCTGCTTGCATTTTAAAAAACATTAATTTTCATGTAATACTGCATAAAAAAAAAAAAAAAAAAAAAAAAAAAACTAAAGTGTTTGAAGTAATTAGATATGGTCAGGTACGGCTGCAACGCAAATTTTAGATTTTATGCTTGACTAAGCTTTGACAGTAAAGTTTTTACATAGGCATAGTCTAACGAGTCCCGAATTTTAGATTTTCCAACGTGCTGGACCCAGCTGGAAAAAGGGCCGAGAAATTTCGGCCCGTGTAACCCTCTAAATCGTGAGATGCTTAGATCGCATTTTGATTGTATAATCAGCTTTAGCTCTTGTCTTCTCATTGTTAAGTGTTCCCCCGTGGAAGTAATAAGTTATTTCATTAAAAGATGCCAAATGATTAAAAATGGTAAAAAGTTATCCGAATTCATGCATTTTCAAACATTTAGGAAGTTTCTGCGATTTTCCATATTCGTTCTGCTTCCAGTGCCTTCATTTACGTGAAAAAAAGAATCTTTAGAAACATCAAAATGTTATTATAACGACTTAGTATTCTATTTTTTGAAAAGAAAATCATTATTGGCGATTCTTTCACAACGAGGCAAATTAAAATCTTTAATTATGACCATCTGAAGATGTTTTCATTTAGACATCTCATAATATCTATAGTTAAGCAACAAGAAAGTTTGGGAGGGGGAGAGATGAAATTCTCTTAATCAATCTATCAATTTTTTTTCTATTATCCTATTATTATTTTTTCTTAAAGTTTTGAGTACCTTTTTTTTGAGCCTGTACCTATACGTAAATAGTATCTGGTAGGAAATTTATGCATAGCTACAACAGGTATGAAGTTTTGTACTGGACACTTTCGCATTATTCGAGAACAATATCTATGGGTATACAGACCCGCCCTTAAACATTATGCTTGCCCCAGAGCCTCAGATCGCCTATGTCAGTCCCTGACTGTACGAATGCAGTAGAAAAAAGATATTGGGAAATTTTAAAAATTTTAAAAATTCCCTGTAAACAGCTTATAAAAGAAAAAAAAGATCACATATGACAATATAATTTTCATCATAAAAATAACAATTTGTTTCTTTTTTTTCAAAGGTACATTTATTAACGAAATTTGTTTAGATCATCAATTATTTATGGAATTTTACGAGAAGTAAAGTTATTATTAAGTATTACGACGTAGAATAACAAAAGGATTAAAAGCAATAATTTTACAAGTAAAACGTTATTTATGTTCAAGTAAATGCGTTAGTTCTGACATTAAATAAGTGGCTTGGGAAATTAAGATAAAAGTTCGTAATTATTTTTTATGATTTATGAATTTAATTTTAGGAAAATTAGACTACTTTTTATTTGCAACGACCGACATGGTAATAAAATTTTCATTACGCATCATAATTTAAAATGTTTTACTCTTATGAATATAGAACAGGAAATAAAATTCTTTTATGTAAATGCGCATTAATGAATTTTTTTGCATGCATAAGATTATCTTTAACATTTCACATATAAGAAGAATACTTGTTTGAAAATTTAATCATAATACGAGATAAAACCCATCGAAATTCGGCATAAAACAAAAATTAAACATCCTCATCCACCATTCTTCGTTTCAGTTTCATTTTTTTTTAAATGAATCCATTGTTTTAAGCTAATTAATTTTTTATGTAAAAATGAAGAAAATATTTTTCAATAATATAAGGATTGGTTTTAATTTTTTTCCCATACGACATCCTATAGGACATTTACACCACCAAAAAAATTCATCCTTTCCGAAATAAAAGCGTGATTTACGCAGATATTTAAAAGTTATTTAGTTTCATTAAATATTTATTGTAATTAAATGGAAATAACGTAAATTTTAGACATATTTTCATTTGTGCATACCAATAACTTTTTTTTTATTACTCTATTTTTATTACTTTTTAATTCTGATTATCGTGTACAGTGTTGTTTGTCATATTTTCGGAAAATATTATTATTTTCTATTTTGAACTCTGCAAATAATAATAAAAACTTGGAAAAATTTGGGACTTAAAAAAAAATCTTACCAGTATACATGCTAACCGCATAAAATTGAACACAGTCGCTAACAATAAGTCACTTAATCATAATCTACAATTTGAACACCTTTGCTACATTAATTTTGACAGGGTTATTTAAAAGATATTCGTTCTTTTTTAATTTGTTGACGGTCCGCTATAAATTTTCAGTAAAGCCTATTCATCGTAATGCATGATCTGTACTAATATGCTTACATACCTGGAATTAAAAAAAAATTCCTCATGCATTTTTCTAAATATTTAACAAAATTTCTGAAATCGTAAGTGGCCAGTCACTTTTGGCTATATAGTGTATATGTCTATATACTACGATATTAGCAAGCAGAATATGATTACAAAATAATTTCGGGAAAACATCATACGGAATCGAAACCAGTTTGAGTGTATGTTAGCGGCAGAAAAATTTCCGTTACATAAAAAACATTTAAAATTATTGGGAGCATTTAAAATTATTGGTGAAAATAGCAAAGAAACTATATTTTCCATTTATCATATTAACCTTGTAACCATACGTGCGAGCGACCAAGATTGATTTCATTAAAATACACAAAAATGCGTCTGCGATAAATTTATTTACTGAAAATTAATATAACTAGGTGATAACTTATGTTAATAACAGAATAGCTTTATATTTTATAAAATTAGTTGGTAAAATTACAATAATAAATTACACAAATAAATGTAGATCACATTAAATTTGCCTCCAATATGATAAGACAGTAGATATCGTAAATCTTTTTACATTTTTAATTGCAGGTAAAAAAAAAGTGATTCAATCCGTTTAATTTTTTTAATCTATATTGCGGAAATGAAAAGTAAATTTATGGTCCTTGAATAAACATGATCAAATGCATTTGAGCATGAGAAGGAAAATCTTTATGCATATTTTAAAATGTATAAAAGAAAATAGAAATATTATGCTTAAAAAATAATATATAATGCTTTGTTATATACGTATTTCTATTTATTCAATATACTATAGTTTTCAGTATTTTGAGAATAAAAACACACAAACCCTTATATTTTATTCATTTTGAGAAAACATAACTACAAATTACTTAAATACATTTAAACAAAATTATATCCAGCCAACATGAAATAATATCTGATAAAAGCGTTTCCTGTAATAAAAATAATCTGACTTGAATAAGCAAAGAATCCAAATGAGCTTCATCACTAGGTGAATAAAAAAGGTGTCATTGTTTACTGTTGAGCTACGCAAGGTCTTTTGGAAGATCGTAAAGAAATATAGCTTGCTAGGTTTGCTTGATAGGTGGAAGAAATATTAAAACATTCTGCTTTCTCGATTCCGACATGGATGTATCAGGAGAGGATATTTTTTGCGGAACAGAATTCTTTCTACCATCAATGCAATCCACAAAGGGTAAAATATGTTTATGTTAATCTAATCTATAATTTTTATCATATTATTTTTTACATCATACTATTTTTTTCATTTATGTTGAATTAAATTTATGAAAGGTGAGGAAAAATAGCTAATCAAACAATCAACTTTACATTCCATTAAAAAATGCAGAAAAGCAAAAGATTTTCTTTTCATTGATTTAAATTGAATTCGCATGATAGCTTTATAATTTTTTTAGATGATAAAAAATGTAAAGCGGAAACTTAAAAAAATATATTTTTTTAATTTGTCTGTTTAGATACATCGGCTCTAACCCACTTTATTAAAACATCAGCCAAAAGATAACTCGATTCAGCGGGATATTTGAAAATCTGTCCCCCATAGACTTAAAATTATCAACTGGGGTTTTTTAAGTGTCTTGAAAGGCCTCTTAAAACAGCACTTTATTTTGTTAGTATTTATATTTATTCAATTTTTTAGAGTTTTCAGTATTTTGAGTATAAACACACAATTGCAGGCTTATATTTTATTCATTTTGAGAGTACATGACCATAAATTACTTTTATACGTTTAAACAAAATTATGACCACACAACATGAAATCTCTTCAGATCGAAAACCTTCTTATAGTAAAAATAATGTTACTTGAATAAGCAAAGAATCCAAATGAGGTTCATCACTAGGCGAATAAAAAAGGTCTCATTCTTTACCGTTGAGCTACGCAAGGTCTTTTGAAAGATCGTAAAGAAATACAGCAGCGATTGCTTGATAGCTGGTTAGAAATATTAAAACATTCTGCTTTTTCGATTCCGACATGGATGTGTCGGGAGAAGATATGTTTGTGGAACAGAATTCGTTCTACCATCCATGCATTCCACAATGGGTAAAATATGTTTCTGTTAATCTAATAATATATAATCCATAATTTCTATCCTATTATTTTTTACATCTTATGATATATTTCTTTTATTTATGTCGAATTGAATGCATAAAAGGTGAGGAAAAATAGCTATTTAAACAATCATCTTTGTATTGCTTCAAAAAATGTCGCAAAGTAAAAGAAAATTTCTAAATTGTTTTAAATTGAATTCGCATGATAACTTTATGTATAATTTTCAGATGCTAAAAAATGTAAAACGGAAACTAAAAAAAATAATTTTTTAACTTGTCTGTTTACATATTTCGGCTCTTACTCGCTCTCTTAAGACATCAGCCAAAAAATAACTCGATTTGAGTGAAATATTTAAAAGTAACGCTCCCATAGTTTTAACATTATCATCAAGTGCACTCTTAAAACAGCACTTTATTTAAGTATTTATATTTATTCAACTTTTTAGAGTTTTCACGATTTTGAGAATAAACACAAACACTTACATTTTATTCATTTTGAGAAAATATGACTACAGATTATTTAAATACATTTAAACAAAATTACATCCAGCCAGTATGAAATCATATCTGATACAAAGACTTCCTGTAATAAAAACCATAACCCGACCCAATTACGACAAAATAATTTCTATATACATGTTATTTGAGCCGAACATAAAAATTTAATTTGAAAAACCCCGAAATAATGAACCGAGTCAAATCCGAAACGGACAAAGTTATTCCAAATAACTATAACCGGATCCGAACAGGACAAAATAATTTCCATGGACATAAAACCAATCCGAAACTAAAAATTTCATTCGAAAAAAATCTTAATTTACAAAAAAGTTTTGTCGCATGGCGTTCTTCATTGGTCTATCACGTCCGGATATTTTTTTTTTCAGAAAGCCAAGTTTGACAACATCGTTTTAATAATCGCCTGGTTTTATCGAACAACAGAAATACATTAAATCGAAATAATTTGCTTTGCTATTTGATAATTTATTATGGTGTATTAATCGTCTGCCAATTCGAACAATTGTACGCATAACAGCCACATTATTTTCGCTTTAAAAGCAATTTAAAGCCATAAAAATTTTACATTAAATAGAATACATTTAAATTTAATCAATTATTAAAAAAATAAGTCCTAGAAAAGTATATATATATATATATATATATATATATATATATATATTTACTGCAATATTAACCACACATACATTCTAATGTACGAAGTGCCAACATTCTGACGTACAACAGTTGTGATCAAGATCCTAAATCAAACTGGATGCTTGCCGGTCTATGAATTTTAAAGGTCTTTGGAAAAAAAAACAGTCGCTTTTAAATTGATTTCTTCTGTCCCAGATTTTTAATTATTGCATCAAAAGTTTTAAACAACCAACCAACCATAAGCAAGCGAATGGAGGCAAATGCGAAAAAAATGAATTTTTGATGAGAGTGAGTTTTGGATTTTAATTAATTACTCAGTTATTAATTGGAATTTCGAAATTCTGAAGCTCAGGTACATCAGGAGAGATTTGGGGTTACTCTCAAAAAAATTTTGAGCCTCGTACATGCTGTAGATTTTGCTAGCCATCGCACACACACACACACACGCATACAGATAGAGCGTTTTGTTCTTTTATTAGTATAGATTATTTACCGGAATGCTAGCTTAAAATTGTTCAACGTGTTTATTTTACATTCTTTTAATGAAAACATATATCATACAAATCGATAAATACCATATATACCCATGTATAAGTCCAAGAATTTTAGACAAAATCTGGAATTTGAAAATGGGGTGCAGACTTATACATAAGCTAATAAAAAAATTCTGCAAATGGGCAAGTTATTATGTTAAGTAATCACATGAGACATAAAAGCAAACAATGGTCATTTCCTATTGATTAACAAAATTAAAAAAAAACTCAACAATAATGTCCCAATTTCTCTTGGGGCAAAATTTCTTTCAATACAGGGGAATTATGTTTAGCATGTTAACCCCCTTTTAAAAAGATTCAACTTCAGGATGCACCTCTTCAAAAGTCCTGCAATACAAAGAAGTATTATACTTTGCTATTCTAAAAGTTAAATAATGTGTTAGTCTCTTAAAAGGCCAGCAATAGAAAGAAGTAATGAATATTAGCATTCTCAGAAGTTGTTTACCCTTCTATATAAGGCTTGAATAGACTTTTGAAAGATTGTTTTTCTTTTTAAGTATCATTGAATTATTACTTCAGAGGAAAAACGGCTGATTGCTTAGTTAAACAAAAGAGTTAGCATCAACAGAAATTCCCAGAACAGAATTCCTTTTATTATTATTTGTTAATAGAGAGTGACAAGGTTAGAGTGTACTAACAATTCTAATATCCATTAATCAGAAACCTTTTTATACCGTGCAAGAAAGGAAAAATATAAAATCGGATATCTTAACTAGTGATAAGAGGGGTAAAATTTAAAGTAGGGCGATCTCACATGATGTCAAGAATAAAATAAAAATCTCATAATGATTGTTTTCCAACAATTGATTCACATTACAACAGAGCAAACACTAAAAAAACATACTTAGAATCAGAGCTTAACTTACAAATAATGTTTGATTTCTACTTTCAGAAATGCAGAGAAAACAAAGTACAGACGGTGAAAAAATACATTAAATTTCAATATAATAAATAATTTTTTGTCTCAATTTTCATACCCTTCCTTTATCTTCCCCCACCTCGTCCTATTGAAATAATGCACGAAAAAGGGAAAGCTTTCGGGTTCATATTTAACACAGTTAAATATTTTAGATAGTTTGTGTTAAGTAAATAATGTATTTAGTTTATAAAAATTCATTAATTTTATGAAGATGCTATTAACTAGTCTGTATAAGTGGAAGCAGAAATTTTGCTGTTATTGTATTAAAATATAAATAGTAATAAATATTTTACTGTCCACTGATGTTTATTCAAATTAATCAATGAAACTTCACTTTTTTATGCTATAATAGCTTACACAAATTAACAATAACATGTTTCCTTTATGATAGAACCCTGCTATTCTAATCAAGACATGATGTTTGAGTATAACACAGTTATATGCATTTTTTTTAATGTAAAAAAAAGGGCTATTTACGAATTATGATTTTGTTGTATTTCGTTTTATAGCAGGGTTGGCAAAGTGGGCCCAGCCCAGAAAAACCCACCAGAGGTTTTCTGGGCGGGTCCACCAACCAAAACCCACCTGGGTTTTCGTTAAAAGTGGGTTTTTGCTAAAAATCATTTCTGAATCTGCAAATCCCCCTATAGTATAATAGAAATTTTATTTTTAAGCCCAAATCTAGGTGGTTTCTTTTACAAAATCACATTTTAAAAAAAAGACAATCATATTTGTGGTAACCAGGTGATAGTTTATTTCATAATATTTATTTTTCAATTTATTTATTTATTTTTTAATAAAAATATATTTCAAAAAAATAAGTTACACAATGTAATACAAAGTAATTATAATTGATCTTTCTTATAGTTTACCAATCAAAATCATATTAACTTTAATTTTTATGGTAATATGTATAGTTTTTTACTAATTTTTCACACTGCTCTGAGTCTAGTCTGTTCTGTAATTTAGACTATATAAATCCAAATGTAGAGAAAATCCTATTGGATGGAAGCAGAACTAGATGGAACAGAATATAGAGATTGGAAAAAACTACAAAAATCAGAATCTAACTTTTTTTTCTGTATTTTTCTTTTAAGAATTTCCCACCATTTTGAAGCTGAGAATTGTGACATAATACTCTCTGAGAAAAGAGATTTAGGAAAATAGTCTATGTGTTTAATTTTAAATGCCAATGTCGCAGGTAACAACTCTGAATGATATTGCATTATCCATTCATCATTTTCTTCCTCTTTTGTTAAATTAAGCCCTTTCCATCTAAACTTTGCATCCATTATATTGTTAAAAATGCTCGGTCTCGATGATCTGTTTGTAGCATTTCAGTGTTATTTCCTTGTGTTATTTTAATTCTTCTATTTCCATCAAATTTCTCCAAATCTTAACAGAGCATGACAGTGTAATTGTATCTTTTTTGCAGCTCATCAAGAACTGAAGATATAACTGTTAGCTGCTTTTTTAAATTAAAACACTCCTTCCTTCAAATACCACTATGTTTTATAATTCATTTTCGTAAAAATCTTAAATTCCTGTTTGATCTGTTTCAAACTTTAATATAGCTTAGCTTATAGCATACAATAGAAATTTATAAAAAAAGAATGTTGTGTCAAATAATGCTACTTTCTGTAATAATTTCTGCAAAAATCTTATTTCTTGCCTTAAAAATTCCACTCCCTCGACTTATATGTCTACAGATAAGTTTTGTTCAAATATATTTTTGTTAAGAATATAGCGCACTACCTGGTAGTGTGTGATGAATATGCCTGCTAAACAATGCTGTATGCAGCTAGAACCTAGTTTGAGATATGTTTGGCACGACATTTGTATATCAATTAGAGATTTATTTAATAGGAAGAATCTTCCTGTGCGTGCGCCTGCACAGCATCCTCTAAATGATGTTGTAGGCAGCGGAGATACGGTTTGAGATCTGCATCTAAATTAGAGGTTTGTTTAAAATGAGGGGACAGTAGTGCAAGCTTTTCGGACCTGTTGTGCGGTGGCATAGGCAGCGGGGATCTGGTTCGAAGTTTGTTTGCTTCGAGATTTACGTATAAAAGGGCCAGCCCCCACTAGCAGGCAAAGCCAGATAGTTTAATTATCATAGTTAGTAATTGTTACAACAATTTTAATTATTATAGTTACTACAAAAAATAATTTATTCATTTTGATAACTCGAATATATTTAAAAGTGACAAGAAATCACTTTTATTACTTAAAATAGTATTGAGTTAATTATAATCGTACCATTAATATTCGTATTAATAGTATGCAAATTATTTTATATTAGTTAATAAACTTATTCTGGTAATAGTTTTAACTTTTCTATTGATATTAGTATTAATACTAATATATTAGATTATTACTATTAGTATTAATACTAATATCAGAATAGAATAAATTTATTAACTGATATTATAAATAATATTAATAAATAATAAATAGATCACATGTAATTTAAAAATGCTACTTAATAAGTATATTTTTAAATGAGTATGCACACATATTATTAAATATACAAATATACAGAAGAATAACTAAAACACACAAAAACCCAGAAAAGCCGACAAATACCCAGAAACCCCCACAAATACCCAGAAAAACCCACAAAAACCCTGGTGGATTGGATTTTTGTCCAAAATCCCGGGTTTTTGCCAACCCTGGTTTATAGGGTCATTCTATTATAACTGACGTTACATTTGGAACAAATTACTGCAGTAAGTTTAGTAATATAACACTAAAAATATTCAAATGTAAAATTTGTAAATGAAACCTATCCCAGTGCCCATTTGGATGAAAATTACCTAAAATATAATAATGAAAATTATGCTTTATATGATAAGTTACATTCCTTTTTCAGAAATGGCAATTACCATAGTAAATAAAACTACTAAAATTTAAAAAATAAAATTAAAATTAAAATTAATTTTCATCTGGATTGGGCTTTGAATATGTTTAATTAACAAAACCATGTCAAATTTACATTTTGAATTTTTTTGTGTTTGTGTGTGTTCAATATAGTTCAAATATATAAAAATAGTTCAAAATGTAACTTAAGTTACCATAGAATGACCCTATACCTATATACAAACTTATTAATGTTAAAAGTTTTCTTTGCCATTTTTATAGCTGTACGTACAGAACACGCTGATTTTTAAAATGTTTTAACTGCAAAGGTAATTTTGGGCAAATAGGACCATCTTATTTTCAGGCAATGTCATGTTTAACTATTAATATTTAGCTACTGTAAATGCATAATAAACCACAAAAAATAACTTAATACTTCAATTTCTGTATAACATAGTATTTTCGTAACAAAGGACATTGTGAAGAACATTTTGTTTCAAATTTTTAATATTTTGACATGGAGACGGTAATGAAACTTGTTGTTTTCACTATGTTTTAGAAATATGAAGAAACTTTGAATGTTAGATTTATATTTATTTGATAGTCTTCTAGCTTTTTCTGAGTTTTGTACTCGAAAAAAAAAAAAAAAAACTTTAGTACTTTACTTGCGAAATACTTTAAGAATATACCATATGTCTGATTTCATAGAAGAAGAAGAAAATAAGTTTCTCTGGACAAAAGAAAGAAAGAAAAAAAAATCTTCATATTTTCAGATTTTGGGAACTTGAAATAACAAAAGTAAAATATTTCGTTTTAACATACTGTGCATTTTTTAAATTAGTATTTATTTCCTTTTGGAACAAATATTAAGTAATATAAGTTTCGAAAATTACGACAAAAAATCATTTGATATTAAAAGACTATAGTGTTATACAGAACCGATATTATATCAGTGACTTTTTTGACTAGAGCTACCGCTTTTCCCAAATAGGCCTTAAGGTTTATCTTATTTAAACGGAAATATTCTGTTATTAAAAAAGGCGAACATTGATTTTCGCAAAAAGGGGTCCGTTATTATGTTACACAAGCAGTAATGTGTGCTATTTAGTAAGACAATCTGCTGAAAAATAGAATACAAGTTCCAAGTACTGCCTATTTTAAATCCTACACTGTTAAAAATGTGCAGTATTGTGTCCAGTCAAATGACTGTTTTTTGAAAGAAGATTTTATAACTGAAATTTAATTATATTCTTATTGTAAAATGGGCAATAATATGGACATAATAACGTTAAATTACGGTTGTGTCACCATTTATTATAAAAACACTCAAATGACTAGACAGAATGTTGATAATTCTTAATAATGTATTATTTTCTAATAATAATTTTTATTCTTTTTAATAGCAGAGTTCTGGCATTAAAAAAGGCGAAAATAATTTATATAAAAATATCAGTATAGCGAAATAATAAACTTTAAATATGAAAAAAAATTCTTACGTACAAATAAACAATGAAATAAATATAATAATTTTAAAATAAATCACTTTTTTCTCTTCAGGACATTTGAGAGTAGTAATGAAGAAAATATACGACAAACATTTCATATTGAGAATAATTTGTATTTCTTATTTTTTAACTAAAAAAAAAGGCTTTTTTCATTTAATGAAATAATAATTACACTTTCGGAATGCTCTTATTTTAAGTTTTGGGATATTGAAGGAGTTATTATTTCTTCACTAAAGAAAAGGTTGATTGATAAACAAATAACTTTGTTCTTGAATTCAGGGTTTTATATTCTTTAGTGAGGCTTTATACCTGGTGGCTTAGATTAGAATATCTTCCTAGCCTCAAAATACAGGAAATTTATCAATCTAAAAAAATACATGAAATTTTTTAATCTAAAGGTTTAATTTCGGAAAATTAGGCTGATTCGGTAAATTAGGCTTATTCCAGTAACCGACTATATGTTACTTGAAGTATTGGAAATGAATTTTTACGTGTATTCGTTTTTTTTTCTTTTTAATCAAAACCTTAGCAAAACAAAGATAAATATTTATTGAAATTATGCAGTAAAAGAAGAAAATTTCTTTAAATGTTAGAAAAATCTCATCCAGCCGTATGGTTTTCTGAGCAGTTTGTTACCTGTATGCTTAAAGTAATTGAATGAACTGTTTTAATCACTTTCCAACAAAGTTGAAAGTGTTTATGATTTTGATTTGTCTGTCCGTCTGCCTGTCTTGCCGTCTGTTCGTCTGGAAGTCTTCTGGCGCAGGAAAACTCTGAAATATATTCGGATTGCCCTGAAATGTTTGAAAGTTATTGACATTTCATCTACCCTAGTGTTAACTATATTGCGAATGAAATCTCTAGCATGATTAGTTTATTTACAGGCGCAGTCAAACGTTTTCTGTTAAGGCTTACGAGGAAAAATGTTTAAAAGGAATTTTAACGATGTTACACATTGTCAAACATATTAAAATTTATATGCATTTACGATATGCACTAAAACACACATTTTGTAAAGTATGCGTGGAAATCATGGGGGTGAAAATAATTATTAATCCTTTACAGAGCTTCACAAAAGAATTCCATTACATAAGGTAAAAGAAGGAATTGTGTGCGACATATTTTATAATATTAAACTGTTTCATATATAATTAAGTTTATGTACGTTTTTCACGCTTATTATAAATTGTTGCACACATTATACGAAGTCCATAGCATTTACAGGAACACACAAGTGATTGGAAATAGCATATTCTATCCGAGGTACTGTATATTATCGATGATGGCCGATTCATGGATGAAATGAAATTTTAGTTATGATATGTGCTTTTAAGTTTCACTAAATTTATACATATTATATGGTTTGTATAAATGGTATACTTGATATACAGGGCTACACAAAAGGATCTCTTAAATGTTACTGAATAGGAGCGTAATTTAATTAAAGTCGGTTTTTAATATAATATTGATAAAATGATATACAGGGCCAAGTAAAGAATTAGATACATGGTCGCCTGTGGATGATAACTTCTGGAAATAAGATTTCAGTAGTTTTAAGACTATTTGAGTTTGAACTAAATTTTAGCTAAATATTGGTATGTAATAAATGTACTAGGTAAACCACGAGGGCTGAACAAAAGTATTCAAGTACGTTTTCGTTTATTAGTATAAATTGCTGAAAGAGAAAGTTTACCCGTTAGGCGTTTTCTTGCTAAGCTAAATTTTCCCATTATAAAGTATACATATACCGAGAGATCAAATACGGGGCCTTTCAAATGTATTGGAATGCATATTTGACTATGGACTGTAGCACCTTATTTCCCTAAATAGCGAAGTTTTGTTAATGATTTCAGGAAGTGTTGGAAAGTGTTTCACAATCTATGCTTGAAGCATGATTTTTCTTTTTTGTTTTTATATCATTTCACTTTTTTATTTGTTTTAATTTTTGAGGTAAATTTTTTGCTGTATTTATTTTTATTTTTGAATAATACAATAATACAAATTAATAGTATTATTTCCTAAAAAAAGATTAAGCCATAGATTCTTTTCTCGGTCATAGTTCGGTTATTAAAAAATTGAAATTAATAAACTTTATCTTTGTTATGATATTTTAGATTAATTCATAATGCCAAGCTATCCCTCCAGCCATTTTCAGTGTACTATATAAAGTTACCACAACAAGCTCGTTTGCTATTTAATTTCATATTTATGCTCCTTAAGGCAATAATCAGATAATTTCAAAAGGATTGTAATTTCAAAGTGATTTCTGTTTGCCAAAGAGATATTTATAAAGCTACAAAGTTTCGTTCGAAACATTTCTTAACGAAGAATATTTGAACATTTCGTTAAAGAGTTACTGATGAAAATTACAAAGTGATGTGCATTATTTAATGGCATAGTAGCTGATTATTTCATATTAAAAAGTTAACAATTCAATATTGATATTTTTTTATTTATTTAAAAGATGCTAATGTAATTATACGGGAAACCACTATCAATGTTGTCCAATGGCTAATTTCTGAACCGTTAGTCATAGACACATAATTCCAAATGCAAAAATGTTTAAGTAAGGTAAAATATTACTATAAAAGTTGTGAAGCTTATAAAGCAGTTTCCCATGTCATACTCCATATTAGACACCCCCCCCCCCACACACACACACCAAAAAATGCTTCATCTTTGATAAATGATTTAACACTTTTTAAAATGCACAGTTTCTTAATTCACAATTAAAATGTTTTCCATATTATTATGTTACTATATTCATTATCCTATTGTTATATATCTTTGTGCCAAATTTCGTATCAACATAGTATAAAGTTCATTAGTCTTCACAGATTTTATGTTTATGACTTTAATATTGGACATGAGTGTAGTTCGGTTATTTAAGTAGTGAAACTCACAAATTTTATCTTTGTTATGAGATTCTAGGTTAACTCATAATGCCAAGCTATACCTCCAGCAATATTCAGAGTACTATAATGTTACCGAAACAAGCTCGTGCGCTGTTAATTTCATATTTATGATCCCTAAGGCAATAATCAGATAATTTCCAAAGGATGATAGTTTCAAACTAATTTCTATTTGCCTAAGGGATATTTATAAATATACAAAGTTTCATTTGAAACATATCTTAATGAAGATTATTTGAATATTCCGTTAAAGAGTTACTGATGAAAATTTAAAAGTGATGTGCTTTATTTAATTACATATTAGTTGAATATAAGATATTAAGAAGTTAGCAGTTCAATAAGTAATACATCGTTCTACACCCGATCGTCGATTCTTTTATTGCCTATGTAGATCAAGAATTGTAGATGATGCATAAATCACAAAGTGTCTAAGTATAAGGACGAGGCTCCGTTTAATAAGAGAAAAATCACAGACACACTACACCAACAAATACAACTCTACATATATATTAACCCTCTAAGCGTAAAATTGTAAAGTTGTTTTTACTTAATTTCGTTTTAAATGTTCAGAAAATATGGTTCTTTCAACATTATAAAAAAATTAATTACAAATATGAATCTAATGTTTGAGAGTATTAATAATTCTTCTAAAATGTACTGAAAATTCATCAAATCTGTGGAATTATATTATTTTAAATATTGTTTATATTGTAGTGAATCCTGGAGCTTAGTGAACGGAATACTACGTTCCAAATACTTAGAGCGTTCCAAATACTTACAACTTTCGAATTTCACGGTAATATTATACTTCTAGGCGACACACGGAGAAGAATTCCATGATCACTTTTTACAAGCTCCCACTTCACCAGGACACTGTTTCTTTCCTTTCGTTCGAACCACAGTTATTTTTGAGAGGGTCCACCAGTTAGTAAGAGTCCCCCCCCCCCTCACTTGGCGAGCACCAACAACTGTATTTAAAAAAATTGCCAAAGTTTGCACTGGCGAATCTTTACATGTCCTTCCCTAATGAGCACATAGTCTCCTTAGAGACTATGCTGCTAAGGATTTTTTAATTATATTTCATAACACATTATTAAATGAAGAACTTGTTCGCTAGCCCAACATTTAACACTTAAATGAAACAATATATATATAAATATATATATATATATATATGAATATAATATTAATAATAATGCAATAATAAGCAGATATAATATGAAATATTCAATATAAAACATTAGAAAACATAATAATACAATATTTATACAATTATTTTATATCTTTCCCTGAGGGAATCTGGAAAGTGCAAGCAGGCATTACCAAGCCTGCTTCCATTTTTGCAAGTAATTTTTAGATTGTATCTTTGAAGAGCTAAAGCCCACCGTATTAGTTTGGCACCATGTGGCAATCCCTGGATAAGATAAGCAATGTTTCATTGCAGGGGGATTGTAATCTGAAATCACTTCAATTTGAGATCCGAAAATCCAAGTGTCAAATTTCTGAAGTGCGGCTAGAACTCTGTAAGGCTCTCTTTCTATAGTAGACCACCTGGTCTGACATGGAGTAAGCTTTTTACAGTAGAAAACTATAGGATGCATCTTTCCATTCTCATCCAACTGTGATAAACACGCTCCAATAACGATAGCTGAAGCATCGGTATAAAGCTGAAAAGGTTTGTCAAATTGTGGAGCATACAAAGAAGGCATTTTAACTAAATGTTCCATTAGTCTTTGAAAGGTCTCTTCTTCTAACTTTCCCCATGGGATCTCCTGGGGAACTGCCTTTTTTCTCAAATTTGTTAAAGGTAGCGCAATACTTGCAAAGTTCGGAATATATTCTCAATAATAACTTGCTATCCCCAAAATGTTCTCAATGCTTTCTTGTTAGTAGGTGCTGCTAGTTTCTTCAAAGCTACCACCTTTTCGGGGTCCGTGGCATGTCTTGATGACCCAACTACATGCTCCTAAAAAATTCTACTTCTCTCTTTCCAAAATCGCACTTTTCTAGAGTAACAATAAGACCTACTTCATGAAGGGTCTGTAAAATTGCACTAATATCTTTCAAATGGTCACCCATGATTGTGAGAAAATTGCAACATCATCAATGTACGACCGACAGTAATCCTAATTCGGAATCAAAACTTTATCCATTAACTTTTGAAAAGTACTATCGGCATTCTTCAAGCCAAAAGGCATAATTCTCCACTGGTAATGGCCAGAATGAGTTAGGAAGGTAGTATAATGTGTACGCAATTCCCTCATGATTTTTGTCAATATATCTTGGTAAGGTCAAGCACGATGATTATTTGGGCTTCCCCTATTTTATACAGAAGTGCATTAGCATGTTTCATTGGATAAGCGTCTAGAATAGTAAAAGTATTCAGTAGTCTAAAGTCAACACAGAAGCGCACGCTGCCATCCTTTTTAGCAACGCACACCAAAAGTTGGGCCCGTTCACTATCACTTTGTTCGATGACACCAAGTTCTAGAAATTCTGGAATTTGGAGATCTGTTTTATTTTGTAGAGCTATTAGAATTCGATATGGTCGAAGTCTTTTGGGTGAACAATCAGGTGTAACCTTAATCACATAACCATCAACTTTCGCCGTTCCGGGCTTAGTATTAAATACGTCATAGTATTTACAAAGTAAGTCACTTAGACCACGCCGTTCCATAACACTTAAAAGGCTTATCATATCAATGACATATTTCTCTACTTCACTTTCTTTGATAGTCATTTTCTCGATCGGAACAGAATGTAACTGCCCAAAATCTTTATCTTGTTCAAAACAAGTCAATATGTTTATTGTCAATATTATTATTAAAATCCCCGTACACCGAATAGTGTTCGGTCCCAATTATTTAGAATAGATGGACTCTACTGTGTTATCTATGCGAATAACAAAGCTTTAGTTGACACTTAATTTATGAGATATGAATTATAAGCAGATCGTACGTGAGGGTCACTCCTATGGCAGAGAGTATCAACGTTTGCGAGATTTCAAACATGCCACAAGCTGATATGTAGACGATATCTTCTTTTTCTATCCTTTCTAGGTAAAAGATGACATTTAGAAAAAGTATTGGGCTATCCCCTTGTTGATTTTAAGCATTTTGCTGTTTCTCTTATTTGTAACAGTTTCTATGAAATCATAAAACAACATATTGAATAGGCAATTATTATAAAAAATCCATATATTCCTACAAATATTATCCCCATGATATTAGTTGTGTCGTATGATTCTTTCATTCGCACTAAAACAAATAGGAATATTAAAAATATCATTTTTAAACCATGAAATATTAGCATCAGTGAAGAATATGACAAAGCCTCGTCAAGTCTTTTTAAAATTTTAACTACCTTGAAAAATTCCTTTAAAAAATCAACTTTTTGATCTAAGTTTCCTTCTTCGGTATAAACGTGAAACAATTTTCTGTAATTTCGTAATACTTCACTACACTTGTTGAATATAATGCACAAAGAAAATTTCATTAATACGAAAAATGTACGAAAAGAATACCAAATAATGTTACCATAAAATGATAGAATTCGAATCATAATTTTGTTGTAAATTTTATGTCCAAATGTCCAAATATCGGCTTCATCTATTTTATCCAAAATACAAAGTGTAACAGCTAATGCACAAAGTGATAAAAGCAAAGAAATCGTGAAAATTTTCACTAAGCATTCATGATTATTGCCCACTGTAACACAGTCTTGAGTATTTACTTTCGTAAAATATTTTCTGTATTTATATAACTTTTGCAAGATAACACAAATATTTTCGCCTTGTGTGTTTAAAACATATCAAAAAAGGAACAATTTCATAGGGATTAAAGTGTATAAATATGTTTCCAGATCGTTTAATTTGTACATACAAATCAGATATATAGCTGCTAAAATCCAGTGAATTATGAAAATAGAAAATAATGATTTAATAACAAAACAAATTTTTTTCGTACGATTTTAGACAATATCCCGAAATTCTAACACCTAGTATAGTTAATGTTCGCCACAGAAAATCATCTACATTAGGCATAATTACTTTGGATATTTTACTGAAATAAAAAAAAGTAATTTTATTTGTAAAAAAAAAAAAAAAATCTAATTGCTAAAAATTAACAGTGAAAAGATTTTCACTAATTTGATGTTACCTTAAAACGTCAATTTTCTGAAATGCAGTGAATGATGAAAATAGAAAATAATGATTTAATAACTACACAATCAATTTTTGTACAATCTCAGAAAATATCCTGAAATTCTAACACCTAATAAAATTAATGTTTGCCACAGAAAACTATCTTCATTCGGCATAGTTACTTTTGGATATTTTAATGAAATAAATTAAAATAATTTCATTTGCAAAAATATTCTGATTGCTAAAAACAAACAGTGAAAATATTTTCAAAGCATATGATGTTAGTGTAAAATGTGAGTTTGGTAAATTTCTTTGTAACATTGGAAGTAATTTTATATATTTTTTCTTTATTTAAAATCTTACTTTGAAGATGTATTCATGCATTCATGAAGATTTATTAACCCGAGATTACTCGCGCATATACAGGATTTATACTTCGCCACCAATAAACTAAAGCAAAAATCCTCATTTTATTTAATCTGAGACATTGTTTACAAATTCTGCAATAAAATAATTTGAAGATTATTCTTCAAAAATTATCGGTGAGAATAGTAATAACCATACCTATCCTGGGTATGTCATACCCAGCGCGTGTAATCCCGGGTTAATGTTCATACATATGTATTCGGTTTTGTAAATTTATTAAATCCAAATATTCATTCAAAAAATGCATTACTATCAGTAGTATTCTAATTACAATTTTTATACAATATACACAATTTATATTTTAGATTATATAAATATTCACATACATAAAACTTGATCCAGCATTATTTTTATAATAAAAAGCATATTTTTTCATATGAACATAAAATCCATATTTTTTTATATACATTTTACATCTGTATATAGTTATTTATATTTTACTTCTTAACCTTCAGAAGAAATCATAAGTCAGTAAAACGCAGTAAAAAATGAACTTTAACATCTTACAATAGATTTTATAACAAATTATCTAAAAAGATAGAGATAATATTTAATTATGAAATGTATATATTTGAAGTCAAATTTTTGGTTATTTTGCTATTGTTGTGGTGAAAATCTGTCTACATTATTTTTCCAAATAATAATAATCATAGTCAAAAATGACCTTTAACATTTCTTTTTTACGCAAAATTTAATTGATTTTAGAAATTTAATATTAAAATGCAAAATTTTCGTATTGTGTACTTTAATAAATGAAATTTATAAAGCTGTCAATAATATTGATAAATCTTGTTTGAACAGACATAACTGGACATTTTCTCAATATTTGACAAAGATTATTCGGAGTCCATTTGTTGTGTGATGCAAAAACATAGTGTATATAAATCAATAGAAACTAATATCACATTTCTTTGTTAATAAGTTTTTCGCAAACATAACAAAAAAGAAAAATAATATGTCAAGCATAGATTATGAAGCACTTTCCAATACAATCAGAATAATGTAATAAAACTGCACTGTTTAAAAAACGAATGTATTATGCTTTATTTCATCATATGGAAATGTATAACGCATTTCAAAAGCAAATTTCAGCTGTTCCCATGTACAATAAACAATTTATCTGAATTTTATAGCAGCCCTCCATATGATATAGAGATTTGTATCTTTTATAAACATGCATTATTTTTTTTTATTTAATAGATATATATCAGTTAAAAAATTTCCCTCAGCAATTTCTAGTAACAAGGAGAATGGTATGCTAATATTTTCGTACAGCCCCTGTATATGAAGTATCGAATTTATACATAAAGAGTTATATAGAAAGAACTAATGAAATCTAAAAGCGTTTACCGAATTTCAAAACATACACTCCAGCAATTATTACACAAATACTGTAGTGTAACCGATTTCTTTCGTATGTCCCTGTAAATGAATAAAAAATGCTTTCAATGCTCTGTTTTAACGTGATCGTAATGAAATTCATTGATTTATATCAGTTTCAATCTACATGAAATAGCGTAATGTCTTTATAATCATATCCAAACGATTTTTCGCCATTTAACTTAATGTAATCGATTTTTTAGTGTCCCGATAAAGAACCATTAATCGCATTCTTCATATGCAATACCAAACATGCTTTCGTGACCCTAAATAATCTTTATCAATTACATAAAAATCCGAGAATATTTACGAGAGCGTCGAGAGACGGGAAGACAAACAAAAGCACAAGCTTTTTTCAACTTTCTTGAAAACTGCAACAAATAATTGGAAACTCGTATTATAAATACGAGGTGGAACCCGTCGAGATTCGAGGAAAGAATTCTTTTAGAAAGAATTGTTTCAGTGATTTATAATCTACAAAATTAGTTAAAATAAAAAATTTATATTATATTAGTCAATCTAACTCTCAAACAAATATTATTTTAAGCCAAAATTAATAAAATAAAATAAAACACTATTATCCAAATTATTAAACGAAATAAAACCGGAATTTTTAACAGACGATATTTTCGACATAGTTAAGGCATTTTAATTTCTTTTTCTTTTTTTTTAATTTTAAGAGAAAATGGAGTGTTTCTGTTGCTACAATTACAAAATTGGTACTAAAAATTATAAAAAAAATTATATCATAAAATTTAATTGTGACACAGCTTTGAAACAAAACGTGCTTAAAAGTACAATTTTTACTCTATACGACGGTATTAAATTTTAAAATGTACGATGTTTAGAAGTGCAAAATTTGTAGTAGCGGAAATTGCAAAACCTAAAGTGCATAGTAAAGTGTAGCGCATTTTAATTTCAATTTTTTCCCTTTTGCTTTTCTTTTTCAATTTGAAGAGAAAATGAAGTGATTCTGTTGCCAAAATTACAAAATTAGTACTAAAAACTATAAAAAAATAATATTTCAAAAATAAACTGAGATACATTTTGAGGTAAATTGCATTTAAAATTACTGTTTTTTCTCTGTACGACGGTGTAAAAATTTAAAATGTGCGATGTTCAGAAGTGTAAAATTTTCAGTAGCGAAAATTGCAAAACCAAAATGACAGGGGAAGGTGTTGCCATTCGCAAAATGACGTATGCGTTACGCACAGATACGTCTGGCCTTTATAATACAGGTAAACGAAAACCTCGACTCTTCACGATTGATTCTTGAAATATCCCAAAATAGCATTTGTGTCTCTATTTGCAGTAGGAAAAAATATAAAATACTATTGATAACTAATTTTTACTAAATTAGCATTTTTTGGCGAATCGTTTAAAATTTTTGTAAATGTATTTTAAGCATTAGATCATGTTACTTTTTTTCATAAATAGCTAACTTCCCCGGCGTTGTTCCAGTGCACTTCTGATTACCAAATTTTATTAAATTGGCCTTTTTTTGGTGACCCGTTTAAAATTTTTGTAAGTGTATTCTAAGCATTAAATCATGTTCTTTTTTTCATAACTAGCTAACATAATCGGTGTTGCTTCGGTCTACTATTTATAATTAAATTTTACTGAATTAGCCATTTTTGGTGACCCGGGTAAAATTTTTGTAAATTTATTCTAAGCATTAAATCATGTTACTTTTTTTCATTACTTGCTATCTTGCCCGGCGTTCCTCCGGTCTGTAAAAAGAAGTTGGAAATTGCACGTGAGGCGTAGCAAATGAGGTGAGTTCGTACGATAACGAAGTTTTAAAAATATTCAGATCTTGCTGTTAGAGTATGCAGTACTTCGGATACAGTATAGAGGTTGAAATCTTTTTTGTGTTCCTGTAAACATATAGGAAGTAACTTTTATTACACCTCATCAACGTATATCATAATCATAAAATGTGAAATAGTTTAATATAATTAAAACACGCCCCAAACAATATTTTCCTGTATAGCATTATGTAATAGAATACTTTTGTCTGGCCTTGTGAATTAATAATAAATATTGTTTGCACCACAGATTGTATAGAATGTTATTTTAGTTTATATTTCATAGATGCATATCAATTTTATTATGTTCGAAGGAATTTTAATACCATTAAAATGCTTTTGAAACTTTCTCCCCATTGACCGTAATGTAACGGAATACTTTTGGTTGTCCGTATAATTGATCTATGCATGCGATTTTCATAAAATTTGAAACAACCCGACCAAATTACACAATAGTTATATATTTTAAATTTCAAATGATTAAAATGCATTTGAAACTTTTTCCCCATTGACCGTAAACGGAATATTTTTGATTGTCCCTGTAAATGATCTATTCATCCGATTTTCATAAAATTTGAAATGACTCGTCAAAATTATGTAATAATTATATATCTTAAGTTTCAAGCGATTCGATTGGATAGTATTTGCGTTTTTATATGCGGACAGAAGGACTGAACGACAACTGTAGTTGCTAAATATTTACATAATTACGAACGCACCTAACAAGACTTATTTGTTGGTCACGGGACACATACGGTTTACTTTTATTGAAATTTTGTTATTTTCTTGTACCATCATGAAATTCAACAATGGCTGAATGTGGTATGCGCAGTTGAACCACAGTCTCCGGCTCTGACGAAATTTTCAATAGCTCATGAAAAGATGCCGGTATCAGGATCAAGACTCTGTCAGTCACTTGACACGTTTTCTCTCGGGATCTCAAATTATACTTTGTTTCATAAATTTGTTGATTTAGTTGGGCATTTTCGTTTGCAATTCTATGAGCGTTTCCTATAATTTCTCTTAATTCCTCTAAATACTTTTTTACGGACTTAGAAACCGTCGTAGGTACCACTTTCTCACCAGTCTAAATTCCTTTAACCCTTTCCGGCACACTGTGCCCGGCCTGATACCTAATTTTAATTCCAAACTTGCAAACGGCACCAATAATATTTAAGTAAAATTTTGCTTTTTCAATAAAAGCTTAAATTAAGGAATTCAAAATACTTAAAAAATTCGTTGTGAATTTTGGTGTCAGTCGGTAGTTTCTCATTTTAGTACAGATTTTGCCCGTGCCGGAAAGGGTTAAGTAATGCGGTTGGTCCCTTAGGTATTTGTCCGCATACTTATTGCTATGGAGAGAAACCAGTCGTGCAATGAGTTTCCCCCACACACATACACACACACTTGGCGAGCGCCAACAACTGTATTTTAAAAAATGTCAAAGTTTGTCCTGACGAATCCTTACATCATATTTATGTTATTTTAATATTATTATTTATACTTAAAGATGCTAATGTAATTCTACAGGGTAATCACTATCAGCATTGTCCAATGGCTAATCTCTAAATCACGGTAAATCATAGACACATAATTTACAATACCAAAATATTTTAAATTAGGTAAAAAATAAATTTTGTTTTGATGAATAAAGTTATTAAAAAAATTACGATGTAAAAATGTATGTACGGTTAATGTGTCTTATAATCAATATTTAGTAAAAAATTCCTTAATACACTAGCAAGCAAGACGAAAAAAAGTCCAATTCCTCTGACAGTAAAATTTACAGACTAAAAGGCACACGGGATACCTCAACAAGAAAAATGAAGCAGTTTTTGCGAAATATTTCACATAACGTATTTTATATAAAAATATAAATTAAAAACTTTTTTACATTATGTCATTATTGCCCGTATACAGGTGCTTCGCTACCACACCGACAAACTTTGAGGAGAGATAGTAGACATGCAGACACACATTATTAAATAGGAAACCATGGGACGCAAACGTTTTCTGTAGGAGCTAGGGGCCATTAAAATTTAAGGTCCAAACTTCAAACGATAATAAAAATCGGAAAAAAGGTAAATTCGTTTGCGGTTTTCGCTAAAATCATTCTTTATATCACGAATTTTCTCTAAAAAAATTTTAAAGATAACGTTGAGAAATTGACAATAGAGGGCGCTTTAGACTTTAAAGTAACAAATAACTACTTTTTACCATTATTTTGTGTATGGGGATAAAATTATTCTAAAGTTTAGATTTTAACTTAAATTTTAAGCTCAAAATTGGAAACATTGGGATAGACTAACTAGCAAAAATCGGACTGTGAACAGAGGGGGGAATTATAAATGTTCATAAACATCGGGAAAACTAGTCGATTTTGTTGCGGTTTGCGTGTAGGTCATTCCCTCGGTAATCATTTCATTGAAAATGACGTACAACTTGATGTCCTCATTTTTTGATAGTTGTTGGCGCTTCCAACAACTCTCCGACATTTCAGTGGCATAATTCCTGGTTGTTTTTCTTCCAGATTAAGATACTTCCAGGAATTGTTAGGGATGCAAAACGACTCGGAATCACATAGGAAATTAAAGGTGGGAATTTTTTTTGCGAGTTACGATTAAAGGAATCACAGAAAAATGAAAGAGAAACAGTAGAGAAACAGCAACACGTTAATATGACTAAAAAAAGTTTATTTAAAGGTTTTACTACAAAAAGTGTTCGAAATTACGACCAAAGTAGTACGGAATGCTTGAAAGCGGCGTCACATGGAATTCCTCACGCTTTGAAAGATTCCTGGCATCTCTGATAGCTTTCTGGCAGCTGGAGAAATAAGATCTGCGAGGTCTTCAACTGATGGTACGGGAATCTCATGGTACTGGTACTAATTTCGAACACCTTTTTTTTAGAAAAATCTTTAAATAATTTCTTTATGTCAAATTAACGTGTTGCTGTTTCTCTGCTCTTCCTGTTGCTTTTTTCTCCTTCCTTTAATCGTAACTCGAAAAAAAGGCATTTCCAACGTTAAATTTCTATGTGATTCCGAGTCGTCTTTGCATCCCTAACATTTCCTGGAAGTATGTTAATCTGGAAGAAAAACACCGTGGGATAATGCCATAGAAATGTTGGAGATGTGTTGGAAGCGCCCTCTATCAAAAAATGAGCACACCAAAGCTGTACGTCATTTTTAATGAAATGATTACCGAGGGAATGACCTACATGCAAACTGCAATAAAATCGATTAGTTTGCCCGATGTTTATGAGCGCTTAAAATTCTTCGCTCTGTGCACAGTTCAATTTGCGCTACTTACCCGATCCCAGTGTTTCCAATTTTGAGCTAAAATTTAAGCTAAAGTCTAAACTTTAGAATAATTTTAACCCTATACACAAAATAACGGTAAAAAGTAGTTGTTTGTTACTCTAAATTCTAAAGCGCCCTCTATCGACAATTTCTGAACGTAACCTTTAAATTTTTTTTTGAAAAAATTCGTGATATAAAGAATGATTTTAGCGAAAACCGCAAACGAATTGACCTCTTTTTCAGTTTTTCATCATCGATTGAAGTTTTGGACCTTAAACTTTAATGACCTCTAGCTCCTACACAAGACGTTTGCGCCCCATGGTACCCTATTTAATAATGTGTGTCTACATGTCTACAATCACCCTTCAAAGTCTGTCGGTCTGGTAGCGAAACACCCTGTATAAATCGAAAGAAATTAATTTGATGCATAAATTAGTTTTCTTCGGTGTATTCTTCGGAATTAGTTTCTTTCGATATACTTTCCTAAAAAACTGTTGAATACATCACATTAAAATTTGTTGTGCTGTCAAAAAACATACTATTTGAGAATAATAAGAAGTAATTTTAATTTATCTAAAATGAAACAAAATTAAAAGTACTTTACTAAAAAAAACTTTCAAAATTTAAACTATTTTTAAAATATTTTATCATTGTTTTAAATATTTTATCTATTATAATTGATCTTGCTACAGAAGCAAATTTGTTATACATTTTGGAAAGTTTCAACTGTTTACCTAAACTAGAATTTTATAAAAGTGTACCAAAGCATATGAAAGTAACCACATTTCGAGTAAAAAACAAAATATACATACTTACACAGTGCTTAAAATATATTATTTTAAACGTTCGTCTTTTAGGTCCCTAATAATTTCGCTGTATGTTTTATGTAGATAATTGAAATCTTAATTGAATTAAAGATAATTGAAGTTTTTTATGCTTCATGCATCCTTAACCCCTTCGCGCTGGGAGCTTTTTACGAAAGTTTTAATGTTTCGTTACCGGCTTTTAAAAACAGAAATTTGTGGCTTATTAAATCGAGAAAATTTTTCGATTAAATAACACAAATTTTGTTGTAAAATTTTACTGGTGTCCCTAAACAAGGAAACTTAAGCCTTTTTGCGGCACGTATACGTGTTGCTCGTTCCTAAAGGATTAAAAAATTTTTAATTCAATGACTTGAGACTAGTATTCAGCATCTGAATATAGATGAGATGGCTCATGATATGAAGGATTGTATACAAGTAATAAAAATATTAGTAGGATTTATTTCGCGTGGACATTCAGCTTTGCGAAAGAAGAGAGTTACTTCCAGAAAGTTTTCAGATAATTTTAATTTTAATAATTAAGTATTAGATTAAATAATCTAAGAACATTTTAAAATATACATTATTTTTAAAAATATCCGTCTGTTGTAATTAATAATTTCCTAAAAAAAAAAACACCTCTTTTTTTTTCATTTTTGTTTTTAATACAAGTTATATATTTAACTTTAAAATGTCACAATGGATATATATTTAAAATTTATATTGTTGTGTTTTTTTACTCTGAACTATTATCTTTTATTTAAAAAAAATAAAAAAAATAAACAAAAATAAAATAAATAATTATTTAACTGTTTTAGTTGTACTTTTCTATTTTCAGAAAAATCGGCAGCTGACTGTGAGGAAGGTTCATTTTGTTGTAAAAAAATAAGTTTGATTAAGAAAAAGATAACGATATCAAAAGACAAGAGATATCTTTTATTATCCGTTATCTGACCCTCCTTTCCTTTTAAAGTAACGAAATATGTATATAATATTCTAATAATGAAATATGTATAGCTATTTATTGACAGATGTTAATATGATATATCAGCTCTATAATTGTTTATGGCTTGCTTCATAAATATCCCCTTAACTGTTTAGCTAAATATCGTATGAAGATCATCCAAATTGTATGCAAGATAATGCAACAGTCAATTAAATACATTGACCAGAATTAATGTCATAAGATATATACATGATCAAGATTCTAAACGGAAATTTATGTACAAATGAATGTAAATGCAACTAATGCGAAACTTATAATAATTCTAATCGTTTGTTCCAAAATTTTCAAGAAAAAGAAACAATTTTGACTTTCAGAATAATTTTATTTTTCTTTTCAAATTCTTTTTTCTGTAAGTATTTCGCAACAAAAACTATATATTCTTTATAATTCTCAACAATGGATAAATCTATGCATTAATCTAACTTGTATTGATAAATGTTAATGATAAATGTCAATTATAGAATTTGTTTAGGTTTTTCTTAAGAAAAATCACCATAATTCTTTAGTCAAACCCCATATAATGATAAGAACAATACATAATTAACCTCTCAAAGTATTTAAAAAAAGAAGTCACTTTTGAATGTCAGATGTGCCTATTAAGTAATTCTACTGACCGTATAAAATTTTTTATTCGTCACCCGTACAGTAGAAATTTTGTAGCCATGAATGTATCCGTCTCGACGATCCAAATACAGTCAAATCTCATTAACATGAACACGCTTAACGTGAATTACTTATAACATGAACTGTTTTCGCAATCCCCTATAAACACAAATACAAAGATTCGATACTGATAACATGAATTACTCTTAACGTGAACAACATTTTGATTCCCCCTGAGGTTCATGGTAATGAGGTTCGACTGTATATCCCAATATTCTATCTAAATTTTCGATTGTTCAAATCAGTTCTGGAAGTATTTTTCCGTCAGGTTGTTGAGAATGAAATTTGCCGTCGTTCTGACCGATTGAATGTTCTGAAAAATTCCCTTCAGTTCTTATTAATTTTTTTAATAAGATCTAAAAAAATAAAAATGTTACGTCTTACATTGCATTAAAAAATGAAATACCCATTTACATTGTTCTTTTTCTAACCCTCTTTTATAAGACAAATAACTTAATTTAAAGCATTTTTTATCATTTTGTGGTTGAAATTGATTTTAATTTTTACCAATTATTATTTTAAATGTAAGTTTTTCCTGTAGATGTTAACTTATCCAATATTATAACTACATAAATTATCAATAAAAAAATTCAGTAAAAATATATTTAACTGTTTTTATTTAAAAAACTATTGTCTAAAAAACTTACAGAAAACTTGAAAATGGCGTTTCATAAAAAGTAAATATTGGTAGAATGTATTTTATACATGCATATATTTTTTGTATTATAAAAGTGCAAATAAAAATAAAACGTTATTACATCTTTTTGAACATAAACTTGTATTTTTAAGAGTGTATGAAACACAACAGTGTTTGTATATTATTAGATAATTTTTATTTACAGGAAAATTTTCTTTTCAACTCATACTGTACCATAAATAAATGTGTTTCTAAGGTTACGAAAAAAAAAAAAAAAAAAAAAAAAAAAAAAGCTATCAACTTTGCCCAGACTTCCCCGATTATTAGATTACATTTTTTCAAATAGATTCATCTTAAATGGAAACAAAAATTCGCCATTTTATGTGTCTATTTTAAACGTTTGCTACAAAAATAGTGCTACAATATGATTAAAAGATTAACACTGACAGTAGTAAAGGTTGTATTTTTATCTAAATGCTATGTTAATCTAAGTTACGTTTTATAGATAATATGCGAATGAAATTAACGGCTTATGGTGAGATCTAGAAGACGAGTTATAAGGAAGAAAGATATAAATGAAAGGCATTTTCTTTAGCATCAGGACTCAGAATTACAACTGAAGATGAATTGTACAAAAACAAACATGAACTGAGCTAAAAATCAATGATGTCGAGGAATAATGAAATATTTGCAATCATGAAACACATAGGTGGATGCATAATTCATTAAATATTTGTTCCTTTGGTTACTATATTGAATTTATTTTGCTGTTTTTAAAGTTTTTACGCGGGCAAAAATAGTGTTATTATTTTATATTTATAATAAATTGCTCATGGTCGAATTTTGTTGAATTATTATTGGCTTTTCAGGTTGATGATACATATTAAGGAAAAAGTTTCATTCGTTTTGAAATTTATAAAAACAAATTAATATTTTTTGCTGCCCTTATAGTTGTTACATGCGCTGTAAATATCATAATCATCAGAATTGATTTTTCTTTCATAAGAAATTCTATCCCAATATTTAACCTCTTTTTAATTATTCAATATAGCACTCAAATAATTTTCAGATTTAAATTTCCAACCCATATATGCTACAACCAATTCAGTCAGTCAGACCAGCTGCGAGGACATTTTTAGTCGCATGTGATTTGAATTATTTTCCCTGTACTTCAAAGTCTTAGAGCATCTGGCTATTTTTGACAAGTTACTTTTTCACACTACTATCAGTGAATTTCTTACCAGTTAACCTACAGTTGTTTCTTCATCATTCAGTTTATATACGTTCACTAAGCTGCAGGTTTCCCTGCAGTAGAAGCATCATTTAAATTAAAATAATTCTACAATATAATCCAGTTTCAGTAAATGAGGTTATGATTAATACTCTCAAAGCTTTTATGCCAATAAATAATATGAAAAAACTCAACATGTAGTGGGAAAAATCTTTCTTAAAAAAGCAGACAAAACAACATAAAAATTTTGCCCTTTTGCTCGGCGGTTAAGGGGTTTAAGTGGGATTTTGCTCATTTTTGACCCAAGCTCCTTTATTTCAAATCGTCTTACAGTAGGAAAAAATTCAAATTATTCCTGCAGATCTTTTCAAATTTTTGGAGAAAGCTCTTTCTAAAAAATTTTTGTATTTAAAATTTAGACTTTTTCCTTTCTCAAAACCATTAAAATCCATTTACTGCTCATTCTTTTAGAACTCATTTTGCGCTTACATTTGAAAATTTCTAAGTCTACGAAAATGTCTTCATTTTCTAAGTTAGTTTATATATTAGGATCTCATGTTCTCGGAAGGATATCTTACAATATCAAGTGTCTGAACCCCCCCTTCTAAAGTGATAGCATTAAAATATGTACTCTCCTTATTAGCAGATGTTAATATGATATATCAGTTCTATAAATGTTGATGGCTCGCTTTATAAATATCTCCTTAATTGATTAACTAAGTACCGTATGAAGATCATTCAAATTGTATGTAAGATTATGTAACAGTCAGTTAGATACATTGACCAGAATTAATGTCATAAGATAATATACATATATTCATGATCTAGATTCTAAATGGGAAATTATATACAAATGAAAGTAAATAAAACTAATGCGAAACCGGTACTTACGTATTAACGCCACCGCAGCAGAAATTGCGCTAATGCGCCAATAAAGAGGAATCTTGTTCTTCGTACGTGCACAAAAATAATGGCGTCAAAATGAGCAAAAAAAAAAAAAGAAAATGCAATAAAAAGCGCTAAAAAGCACTAAAAAACACCAAAAAAGTACTAAAATCACTAAAGAATGGCGGCAAAAATCAGCAAAAAACAAGGCAACAAGGAATCCGAAAGATAACTGCGGTGGTGTTGATATGTAACTAACGCGAAACCTATAAAAATTCTAATTCTTTACTTCAGAATCCTCAAGATGTTCAGAATAATTTTATTTCTATTCTTAAAATCTATTCGCTGTAAGTACTTCGCAATAAAATATACACATCCTTCATAATTCTGGACAATGAATGAATCCGTGCATTCATGTGTCTTATATTGATAAATGCTAATGTGTAAATTATACATATTTTTAGGATTTTCCTACGAAAAATCACCATAACTCTTTAGTCAAACTCCATATACAGATAAGAACAATGCATAATTTGCTTCTTAGAATTATCTAAAAAAGTAAATCACTTTTAACACGCTGAGTGCCACGTCAGTCACTGGTGACTGACCTTGAATTTTTATTTATGCCACTTCAGTCAGCGGTGAATGACAGTGCAAAATATAGGATAAAACTGAAAAAAATTATGTAGTAATTATTAAAAATATATAATTGTTTAATAAATAAAAGTTAAGGAAAATTTAAAATAAATTTTCAGTTATTTCTTAAAATGATATGTTTTTTTAGTTTTATTTCATATTTGACACTGTCAGTCACGAATGACTGACGCAGCCTAAACGTAAAGATCAGTGGTGATTAACGTGGTACTCAACGTGTTAAATACCAGAGGAGCTTATTACGACCTCACAATAGTACCCGAAAAAGACCCGGATGATAATTTAAAGTCTATGGGAGCGTTCTTTTCAAATATCCTGCTCAAATTATCCTTATCGCCTTATCAATAATCATATTTTTAAGTGATTTTTTTGCATATTATAGCTGAGGACGATCTACAACCGGCCTAGTTTTTACTTTTTCGATTTTGCTTATATATATTTTTATATTATGATAGTTTCAATTTCAGAACTGGTTTAAACAGATTTTAAAATTTATAATTTTATAAAAAAATTATAAATTTTATAAAAAAGTATATATAAGTTATATAAGTATAAAAATAATATAATTATAAAAGTATATATAAGTATAAAAATGTATATAAAAGTTATAAGTAATTTTATAAAAAAAATCGGAAACCAAAATTGAAAAAGTAGAAACAAGGCCGGTTTTGGATCGTCCTCAGCAATCCTATGCAAAACAAATCATGAAAAAATATTAAAATTTGAGCAAGTTATTTGAAAAGAACGCTCCCATAGACTTTACATTACCATCTGGGTCTTTCTCCGTGACTAGTGTTACGCTTTAGATAACTGTACGGTCCGCATAAAACGTTTTTTCCGTCACCAACTACTGTAGAAATTTTGTAACCAACATTGTAACTGTCTTGGAGCCTCAAGCATATTCCACCACTCTGACCGAATTTTCGACAGTGTAAATCAGTGATGGAATTTCTGATCCGTCAGCTAGCTGAGGGTCAAATTAGCTTTCACTTTGATCGATTGTATTTTCTGAAAGCTTAACCCTGCATTTCTTAATACGATCTTAAAAAATTTAAAAGTTAAGCTTTACATTACATCAAAATATATAATACCCATTTACATTTTTCGTTTTCTGATCCCCTTTTTCAACGAAATATATTCAACGAATTATAAGTCTTCTTTATCAACGTGCGATTGAAATTGATTTTAACTTTTACCAATTATTATTTAAAATATAATGAGTTTTTCCTATAAATGTTAACGTATCTAATATTATAATTATATAAAGTAACAATAAAAAGAAAATTTTATTTAATAAAAATTTATATTTAACTGTTTATATCTATAAAGAATCTAGCAAATAAGAAGCTTACAGAAAAATTGAGAATGTCTTTTCTTACAAAGTAAGTATTAGTAGAATGTATTATATTCATATGCGCATATTTTTGTGTTATATAAATGTAAATAAAAATATAACGCTATTATGACTTATTAAACAAAAACTTGTATTTCTAAGATTGTATGAGATACAACAGTTTTAGTATATATTTATATCCTAAATGAGGACTTTTACTTACAAGGAAAATTTCTTTTCTACTCATCATGTAACATAAATAAATTTGATTCTAAAGTTACGAAAAAAGCTTTCAGCCTCACTGAGACGTCCCGGATTATTAGATTATAGATTTTCAAATAGATTTATTTTAGAAGGGAACTGAAATCCGCCGTGTTATATGTTTATTTTAATCGTTTAATACTAAAATAGCACTACAATATGCTTTAAAGATGAAGACTGACAATTAGTAAATATTCAATTTGCACACGTTTTATACATAATGTATGAATGAAATTAACGGCTATAAAAAGGTAATTCAGTTAATTATCAGTATGTATAAATAATAGATCTTAATACTAATTGTCGTTATCAAAGATACCTACAGGGATCTTTAAATCTTTCGACCGTTTTAATATTTCACTGTGTATAAAATTAAACTGTATTTTTAAAAGGTACAACAAAATTATTCCTCTACATATAAAGAGCTGTATATAGTAAAAGGTACGCATATCTATGCAATTAAAATCTCTAAAAGTCCGTCTGCCTGTCTGTGTAAGCATCTGTATTCGGAACTCCTCCGAGAAATTGGCGAGTGGAAGGTCGAGACAGATACCGAAGGATAATGCCAAACAGTTAGTAAAATACATACAGAAAATGTCGACCCACCTTTTGCAGATCGCATATCCGAGATTTTCTAGCTCCACTAGTTCCGAGAGGTTCTGCCTTCGAAACACGTAGACTGGAGGTGCTGGTATTAACCCAATCGGGGACATCGGCCTAATTTTTCGGAGTTTTCCTAGGTTTTCTTTGAACCTTGGATTTCCTTGTATAAGTACGAGTTAGGTTCCCCGAGAAAGAACCCCCACGGAGGGCACCCTCCCCCATACGGCCCATATTCTACGTGTTGATAATCGGCCGTCATAAACACAATTAATCGAGATTTTCTTGCGCTCCGTAACAAAGAAGAAAGAGGAGGTTTAGTTGTTTTTAATCATTTTTACAAGTACCTTTTTAATCAACAAACTAAAATGCAAACACCAAAATAAAACAATTACGGTTTCATTTGAATGCTGTTATCTGCTAAAAACATTGATCATTTCAAAAAATACTTTTCGAGCATCTTTTTCATGTTTTTTGGCTGAAAAAGATAAAAAGAAACTTGTATATAATGCTTTTTTATTTCTAACAATGTCTTCTTTTAAAATGATAATAGTATTAAATTTTAAATATAATTATTATTTTAATATTTTTTTGAATTTCTCTTTTTCTCCACAAATTTTAAAGCTCTTGGCCAGCTTTCAGATTAATTTATGAAAAAAAATATTTTTTTTTTTCGAAAGACGTTCTTAATTTGAAAAAATGTTAATATTAATCGTTAAAAAAATGTTTTCCGGAAGTTGTTTTCGTGTAAACCCATTTTTATTGTAATTTTAAAACTCAGTCCCTACTTTGTAGATTGATATATGAAAAAGATAAAAATATACACTAAACCTTCATACGTTTTCTTTCCTAGCGACGACCTGCTCGTTTAAAGAAAATATTGCGATTTAATGCATAAAAAACGTTTTCTGTAAGCAATTTTATAAGTTTAGCAGATACTCTTTTTTTGTCAACAATTTCACGAAATGTGAAATATTAGAAGGTTCAAGAATTTACTTCGATTTGAGAGACAAAAATGTATAAAGGTGGCGAAAAAATATTTAAAAAAATTTCAAATCAGATTTCAAATAGAAAATTAGCTTTTGACTGAAGTGTGGATATTTTGACAGTGAGGGCAGTAGTTGATATAAAATACATCCGAATAAGAACATGCGTAGTCCTATAATGAGGTCAATTAATTTTGAAATCAGAAATTGTATGGTAATTTTCTATTGTTTTTGACTTCATTTTGGGTGTCTTCACAAAATAAATGTAGAGGATGTCTTTTCAAAATTTGATGCGTGAATCTGAAGATGTAGATTTCGTTTCGATTTCTGTCAGTAATGTTTAATGTTTAATTTACCCGCTGAGAGCAGAAAAATGACATTAAAAATCTGGTTCTCTTAATAAGATTATTTGAAAGTACCTTAAATAGTTGAGAACATAATTTTTCTCTCTATAATTTACCAAAGCTTTAGACACTGAGGGTCTTCGTCCACTTGGAGTGAGGCAAAAACAATGTATAAGGTCGGATCCTAATTAGTCAATTAAAAGTCTTTATATAGTTGTATACATAATTAAATTCTCCATCCTTTACCATACGTTTAGAAAGGCTGCAGACTGCAGGCTCCGCCCATTGACATAAGGTTAAGTGAGCTATAGCTGAACAATTATAAAGCACTTAATATAGTTGTATGTCTAATTCATTTCTCTATCATTTAACATATATCTAGATGCTGCCAGTAGAAGTTTTTTATTACACTTTTAAAAGAAATTGGAAATTGTTTATGACTTTGATTTGTCTGGCTGGCTGTCGGCGCTCTAACTTTCGTAAATATACTTGTATTCCTTTGAAAGTTTTGAATAAGATTTATGAATAATCGAGCACAAATCTTATTTTAAATGAAGTTTGTAGTATGTATACTTTATTTATAGGGACAGTAAATTTTTTTCATTACATTACGGCTAATGAAAAAGAAAACATTACAAATAAATTTTAAAGATGTTACACCCTATCAAATATAATAAAATTGATAAGAATTTACGGAGTGCATTCTGTAGAATATGCTATGCAAGTAATAGTTAACAGGTATTTACAGGGCCACACAAAAGAATTCCATTACCAGGGTTCGTACAGATCGTAGAATTTCCTGACCATGAAATTCTTCAGTACCAGTATTTTTTCTTATAGAGAATCTAACAAGGGGGCCACCAAACATGGTGCTCACAGATTATGATGATTTCAAAGTATGTTGTAGGGGTCATACCAGTAATTATTCTGGTAAAAAAGGTTTCTTCAAATGGGCCTTATTAATAATATTAATGCAATAATACTAAAATGTAAGTTTTTACCAGTTATCCAAATTTTCAATGCTCTGAAAGTACATTTATCTCCAAAGTTCAACCTTAACAACATTTATCGTTTGCACAGATAAGAAATGGCAGATTACATTTAAAACTTTTTTTATTGTAACAAATTAAAACATTGTGATTCATAAAAATTCAACTGGATTGTTAAAATCGTCTGTTTGTGATACATATATTTTCTCTCTCTCCCTCTCTCTCTTTTCTGTAAATCGTCTGTATTTTTTTCATCGGTTATATTATAAAAAAACAAAATTTCTTTTTGTTGATCTTATATTTGTTCGTATACAAATGACGATTAAACTTTTTTCTGTTTTAATCTTTTAATGTATTTTTAAATATGTTTAACATGAATCAAGTATTTAAGCAATATAAATTATGTAAATTTATACATTTTTAAAAATATAATAAAACTGCAGTCATAAATTAAATCTGACTTGCGTTTATATTAAAAATTTCGAAAAAAAATATTAATTTTCTCGAAAAAAATCATAAACGTACAGTTTTTTAAGGAGATAGTTTGCCTCAAAACTAATCAAAAAATCGATATTTGTTTTTAAACATTTTAAACATTAAATGAAATCCTGTTTAATTTTGAATATTTTAAAACCTTATTTTTACCCACAATAATTTTTTGATTGTTTGTTTTACATACACCCAGCGCAATTACTATACAATGGATAACTTGAAACTTTTTTTCCCCTCTACGTTCATATTTTCTTCACTTTCATGTTTTCAAAATGCTAAAACTTGTTTTAAAATTTAATATAGAGATTTAAAGTTTTTTGTACATGTTCTTTATTACATATGGGTTAAATATGTGCATGGAGTTATCTTTAAGGTTATTATTATTATTATTTTATTTAAAAATATATATGAAGATATGTTAGATTTCATCACTCTACACTACATATATCAGTAAAAAAATTATATTAAATGTAATATTAGATTTTCTAAAAATCCATGCACAACTTGTGTAATACTCATTTGACAATCTAAAAAAAGTGATTTTGTAATCTGAAAACACTAGTATTTAAAGTAGTATGGATTTTAAAATATTTAAATTTTCTGAAACTTTTTAAAAACTTTAATTAAATATGCAGTTTTATTTATTTATTTATTGCAAAATATACTATTAGTTGATCACTGAAATGCAATCTGTTCGCCATTTGAACAAAATTTTTTAAGTAATAAAAAAAATGCTGTAAATGTAAACTGTCCTCTTAAGAATTTATCAAAAGTTTCAAAAGCTGTAGAATTCCCGATTCTGCTTAAAATTTGTAACATTTAAAAACTATAAAAATAAGTACAAAAAATAGCCTTAGAGGGGTTCGAACTCACAACCTTCGGGCCTGCAGACTCGCACGAACCGCAGCTCCACGGAATCCACACGGCGAAGTTACACTATTCGCTAATTGAAATATACGCTGAAATTTAACCCCCAATTTCTCAAAAACTAAGGCCCATTTGAAGAAACCCTTTTATCAGAATAATTAGTGGTATGACACCTACAACATACTTTGAAATCATCATAATCTGTGAGCACCATGTTTGGTGGCCCCCTTGTAAGTAAAACGAAATTTAGCGCTTTTGAATTACATTTACTTTTCTATAAAGAAATGATGGCATTTCACCTGAATGATATGAATAATAAAGAATACTGCCCAGTTAAACTGATGGCATTGAGCTCACAGGCTACAAATACTAATTGTACATTAAAGCCTTATATTTTCAAGGGTTAATTCCGTTCGAAAAAAAAATTAAGAAGGGGAAACAGCTCTCCCCTTTCCTCTTTTTTTTATACTTAATCATTGAACCTCCTATACTATCAAAGACATGCTTTATCATATAAAAAATCTATATCCAAAATTCAGAGCAAATTAGATAATTCTTAATAAAAACCCATTTAGCATTTATATAATTTAAAAGGAGTTATCCCCTTCTTTTATACTTAACCATTAAACTTCCAAAACTATTCAGAGATTTGAACGAAATCTGAAAATTCTGCTTGAAAAACCTATTTATATAAATTAAGAGGGGGGGGGGGGAGGCATTAGAACCCCTGTTGCCCCTATTTATACTTATTCAATGAACACCTAATAGCAGTCACGGAATCGCCTCATCAGAATGATCCTAATCTAAATTTTGAACGAAAACTTAATTCTGCATGAAAATCCCATTTATATCAACTAACGGGGGGGGGGGCATTAGAACCCCTGTTCCCCCTATTTATACTTATTCAATGAACACCTAATAACAGCCACGGAATCGCCTCATCAGAATGATCCTAATCTAAATTTTGAACGAAAACTTAATTCTGCATGAAAATCCCATTTATATCAACTAACGGGGGGGGGCATTAGAACCCCTGTTCCCCCTATTTATACTTATTTAATGAACACCTAATAACAGTCACGGAATCGCCTCATCAGAATGATCCTAATCTAAATTTTGAACGAAAACTTAATTCTGCATGAAAATCCCATTTATATCAACTAACGGGGGGGGAGGCATTAGAACCCCTGTTGCCCCTATTTATACTTATTCAATGAACACCTAATAGCAGTCACGGAATCGCCTCACCAGAATGATCCTAATCTAAATTTTGAACGAAAACTTAATTCTGCATGAAAATCCCATTTATATCAACTAACGGGGGGGAGGGGGGCATTAGAACCCCTGTTCCCCCTATTTATACTTATTCAATGAACACCTAATAACAGCCACGGAATCGCCTCATCAGAATGATCCTAATCTAAATTTTGAACGAAAACTTAATTCTGCATGAAAATCCCATTTATATGAACTAACGGGGGGGGGGCATTAGAACCCCTGTTCCCCCTATTTATACTTATTTAATGAACACCTAATAACAGTCACGGAATCGCCTCATCAGAATGATCCTAATCTAAATTTTGAACGAAAACTTAATTCTGCATGAAAATCCCATTTATATCAACTAACGGGGGGGGGGGCATTAGAACCCCTGTTCCCCCTATTTGTACTTATTCAATGAACACCTAATAACAGTCACGGAATCGCCTCATCAGAATGATCCTAATCTAAATTTTGAACGAAAACTTAATTCTGCATGAAAATCCCATTTATATCAACTAACGGGGGGGGGGCATTAGAACCCCTGTTCCCCCTATTTATACTTATTCAATAAACACCTAATAACAGTCACGGAATCGCCTCATCAGAATGATCCTAATCTAAATTTTGAAAACTTAATTCTGCATGAAAATCCCATTTATATGAACTAACGGGGGACATGAGCCCCCCGTTCCCCCTCTTATACATATCGAATGAACTTCAAAAACTAATCAGGGAAGCGCCTTGTCAGGATATACCTACATACAAAATTTTAAGAGGATCGGATATTTTTATCATGAGTTATCGCGTTACGCACATACGCACATACATACAGAACGGGCGGGCACATAAGCTCTCAGGCTATGATAGCCTGTGAGCTAATAATATTTTTGTTTATTTATATAAAACAAAAATACTTTCTGAGGAAGAGCCTGATCAGGGCTTGAAAGTACTAAGATTATTTAAATAAAATTAACTGTCAACATCTCTATTTGGTTATTTCAATCGATTTTTAAGTAAACTTGAACAATTGAAAGTTCATATTATATATTTTGTGTTAAAAACAAGATAAAAAATCCGTTCCTTAAAATGTTTCTATTTTTATTTTCTTTGGAATAATACTAAAAAACTAGGTTATAATAAAAGAAAAATTAAGTTTTTGGGAAAATTTGTTTTCCATTCACGTTTTAACATAAAAAAATTTCTAAGATTACAAAGGAAGCCTTTTTCACTTTACTTAAATTATTTAGGTTATTCAATTACCGTTTTTTGAGCAGTTTTCACTTAACAGGAAGAAATGGTGAAACAAAATGAGAACTAAGTTTTTAAGTTTCGTTTAACAATATTTCCTTGTGTAAACTTTTTAAGAGATAAGCGTCTATAATTAATAATTTTTTTATTTTTTATTTTTATAAATAAATTTAAAAAGCTAATTTATGATTAACAAAAAAATATTTATAAAAATAAAAATCATTGTTAGATATTAAAATGTTTAATTTATGCATTCATCATATGGTTTTTGTTATAAAAGTGTATTTATGAGCGTTTTTTGAAATATTAAATAATTTAGTCCACCTATTACGAATAATGATGCATCGTTTTCAAAAGATTGTGAATATTGTTTAGGATTTTTTGAATATTTCTTAAAAATTCACCTCACATGTATATCCATGTACATTTAATAGCTATTAATATCCGGACACTTTCAATTTTAGGCATTTTAACGGATAGTTAAAAATATACTTATCGATGTCTTCTGGAAGTTCAGGATTATAAAGATGACCTAGTGTTTATGAACGTCCATTTGATAATAAAAACTATTAGGGAGCAAAAAAAAAAAAAAAAAAAAAAAAAAAAAAAGCAAGAAAAATAGTAATATTTTGGATCACCTTGTGTATTAAAATGCACGAAATGATCTATCGCTGGTAAAAATTAACAACAGCGGATCAATTTCGGAGGTCATAACAGATCAGGCTATCACTGACGCTGTAACGCATAAAAATTGCAGTGGGCAAGATGATGATGATGAAATTGAAAATGTTTTGGTGATGAAAGACGACGTTTCACATGTTAGTGAAGTCATTTCACACTTAACGAATTTAATTTCGTGGATGTAAGACAAAACGATTTAGATTGTGTTCATCTACTTCATGTTGCTAGTGTGAAACAATATGTCGAAAAGAAACGGAACGCCTCCGTCGCCAAACAATACTTATGGACTTTTTTAACACAGTATAAGATTAAGTTTGTGTTCAATGAATGATAAAGTTAATTATATTTTACGAAGCGGGTAAGCGTTTTCATCATTTTGTATCATTTTTTATGTGACATCATTCCCATTTAACAAGGATAAGTTATAATGGGCGTGTGAAACATGTCTCTCAACACCCGCGTTAGATCGCTACTGTACCTTACTTTATGCATTTAAATTTCATTTTTAACATAGGCAGTTAAACAGCACACTGCAGAAAGCTTAACAACATGCGTGCAACGATTCCTGTTTAAAACACTTTACTTTATTAAAATCGCAGAGAATCATTCTAAACGAAATAATGTTTGGTATTTCTGCTGCATAAATTTGTTTTGATGTTTGTGAAAATTAAATATTTACATATTTTTAATTTTTTTTTTTTTACTTCACACTGTAAAAAGAAATTTGAATAAAAATATGTAAAACTTTACTCAGATTAGAATATTTCCATATATATTCTGGTACAGGTGATCAACATCTTCTAAAAATCATAGTTCGCATGTCAGATTTGCTGGGGCAAATGGATCCATGAGATAACTGGGGTATAGGCTTTTTTTTTAAATGTTGATCCTTTTTAGTTTTACGTTTTCTGAACTCTAGATTTTCCCTCTAATCTGTCCTTTTTAAAACAACGTGTGTCAAATCAATCATAACTCTCTTTTTTTATGATAAATTGTCAAAATTTTCGGTTTCTTTTTTTTAAAACAACGTAAGTACTTTTGAACTTTATGGGCTTTTTGTTAAAATTATTTAAATACTTTTATCAAACAATCATTTTTTTAACATTAGGCATACAATTGTATTAATATTGTTAGACATCTATAAAAATTTATTTCACGTTTCAAATGTGCGGCCGGTGTTACCCCATCAATTTTTCAAGATGTGGTAACTGGGACAGGTATCAAGGATAACTGTACAATACAGGGTCCAGTTTCTCCAATAGTTATAATTAGCTTTTTTTTCTTTTTCATGTTTCTCTTACTACTTTAAATTAATTTCTCCCTTTTTTTGTTTGTTTACAATAAAAGAAATTATATGATACCATATTTAAATTACGTAATAATTTTTAAAAAATTGTGAGTACAACCCAAATTTCTTAAGTGTGGTAGCTAAATTTTAAAATTTTACGATATAAATTAAGAACTGTACTTGAGAGACATTATTTTGAAATTCAGACAAAAAAATTATGTTTTGATAGTTGTATTTTTTATGTTGAAGTAATTCATATTTAATAAATAATCTGCAATTTTGAAGCCCTGAAAAAATTTACTGTTTTCTATACAAAATGTCAAAATTCAAGGTTGTGAATGACATTTTTCATGAAAAGTGAAATGCTGGTATATTTAGAGCACTATATCATTCGCAAGCAACAACATCCCAAAATTTGTTCAGCATAAAATGTTAGTATAACCACACCTACTTATTAATTTTTTTTTGTTTCTATGGGTCATTGTTACTTTACATTGTTATTTTGCCACAAGGTACAGTCAAAATGACGTTTTTGACCATTTTCTGCACTTAATATCTTATTTAAGCAATAGTACCCCAAACTTTTTTTTATAGAATATGAAAGGGTACTACTAGGACAAGCAAAATAATATAGTTGTTTCATGGAAAGTGAAATGCTGTATATTTAGAGCACTATATTATTCGCAAGCAACAACATTCCAAAATTCGTTCAGCATAAGCTGTTAGTATAACCATACCTACTTATTAAAATTTATTTGTTTACATGGGTCATTGTTACTTTACATTGTTAGTTTGCTCCAAAGTACAGTCAAAATGGCTTTTTTGTCCATTTTTCGCACTTAATATCTTATTTCAGCAATAGTACCTCAAACTTTTTTTATAGAATATGAAAGGGTACTACTAGGACAAGCAAAATTATATAGTACTGTACCGAGATATTGTTGCTGTTAGCAGATATAACCTGTATACCAGATATAGCAGAATTATCCTTAGAGGTTGGTCTGAGTCATGACGTTTCGTCTGTACTCCACGCAGTAGGGTACTCGGTGGCTCACATCAACAATCAAGACCTTACCACTGGTCTACAACGGTTTCCCGACATTTGGCAGAAGGTTATAAGCTTTACTGGTGATTACATAGAAGGAATGTAATGCAATTGTACTTGTAAGTTCATTAAAAGTTTATTTATACCTATGTTGCCATTACTTAATTTACAGCCCTCGTATACAATACTTCGGATAGATTATACCATTTGAAATTTTTGAGTGTCTCTGTAAATGCGATGTACTTCATTTTATACAAGACAGTATCGTATAATTTATATTAAGCCTCAGTGATACATATTAATTTAATTATCCACTAAACAATTTATTATATTTAAAATATGTCTCACACAATTCCCCCTCTTTACCATTATCTAATGTAATTCTTTTGTGTGTCCCTGTAAATGAATAATAGCTATATTTTCATCGTTTATTTTTAGAATACATATTTTAGTCCATCTCGTGAATGCATATAAATTTTAATATGTTTGATAGGGTGTAACATCTATAAAATTCCTTTGACACGATTTTTCCCCATAGGCCGTAATGTAATGGAAAACTTTTGACTCTTTCTGTAAATAAACTAATCATGGTAGAAACTTCATTTTCAATAGAGTTTGTACTGGGGTAAACGTGCAAAACGTTCAAAAATTTCAGGGCAATCCGAGTATATTTACGGGAGTTAGAGTGCGGACAGACGGACAGATAAACTGAATGCATAAGCACTTTTCAATTTTGATGGAAAGTGCTAATAAAAACACAAACGTGTGTAGATCAGAGCCTTCCAGTCTTGTTGCCTTTTCTATGGGGTAAGAAAGAAAAGTTAAACGCACTTATATATATATTAGTTTTACATGTTAAAAATTAATTTTTAAAATTCCTCTCTGATAGAGAAAATATTACTGAGCATACTTCGGAAGTTCAAACTTTAATTCAAATCAACAACAATTTTTGAAAGCTGAATTGCCAGAATCTCTCTAGCTGCATTGTATAATCATGGGCCAGCTTCCCCAAGTAATCCTATTGTATATTTAATAACTATACGAAACTAAATAGAAGATTTGAGCATAACATTGAAAATATATTATCATACATAATAATATATCATAATAAAATATATATCGAACTCTCATAAATTTATTATAAAACTAATTTTCTAAATAATACTTTTCTCCTTCCTGGGTAACTGTGTTTGTTGTTTCTAAAATAAAATATCTCTGTCAGAACATTTATCCAAAAAGCTATAAATATTTCATGATATATGCTTATAATTTAAGAGAAAATTTCTTGTTTTATTATATTTTCATCATCATAATCATAAATTTCTAATGGCTCACAATCCATAAATAAAAGTTTTCATGAACTATAAGTAGAAATTGGAAAATATTGTATTTATCATTATGTCAGACTTAATCTTAACTTTAATACGTTTCATATGGGGTATCCACTCTCAAAATTGTTGAATGATTTAATCCTAAATGTTAGGCATAGATATATTTTACATTAAATAAAAAAGTATTTTAAAAACAACTTGTCAATGAAAACATTTCTTAAAAAATTACAAGATTTAAAATTATTTTCCGTTTACTGGTCCTATATGCTATACAAGCTGTCCTTCCCAGCAATAATATTCTTAAATAACCTGCATTTTTCATTGCAGCTCCGTACAGAGAGGGGGAAGGAGGTGGGCAGAGACTATGCAAGTTACCAGGCCCGACTCTTATACAGTTGAAAAGTTCTATACAGTCACAGGTTAAGGTATTGATCTTTTATTTTTTTATTATTTAAAATTAATTTCCCGTCTATTAATACTAATATATGATACAATAATTGCTGTCGTCATTTGCTCATTGTTAAATTCTAAAACTGTCAGGCTGTTTCTCAGTCAGAAGTCATTTTGCAAATAAATATGTAGCTGACTTATAAAAAAATTGAAATAAACTGGGTATTTTTGTTAAACAGTTACTTAAATAGATAAACAGGGTTTTATTTCTCAGTTTTAAGTTTTTAGTTTTAAACATTTATAACAAAATTATACCCTGCTGTATCGAGAAAAACATAAGGGCCGTTTAACAAGTAAAATTTTAAATATCCCACAGAAACTATAGTTATTAAAAAATGCTTTTTCGTATGCTAGAGTGTTATATTTTCTTACATCTCTGAAATTTGTCTATTGGATACTTTTTCGAAATACATATATATTTATTTTGTACTTAAATTTCTTATACAAAACATACGGAAACATACTTATTTATTTTCTACATTAGATGAAACGCACTTTCTTTTCTCACAAACTATTGGAAATCTGAAGAAAAAGTTTTTTTATGACGAAAACTAAACATCTTCAACGCATTTGCTCTAAGGTATTCATATTTCATAACTCAAAATTTAACTTATTGCGAAATATGGTTTGAAAAACACCTTGGAGGTGTTTCGACTGCAGTAGTAAAATTTCTTTCGATCCAAAGATAAACAGTACGTGCACCTTAAATAATAAAACTTTACAAAGTCTCAAAATGGGCATTTAGTCACAAAGGAATACAAAAGTTGCAAAATGTTAAATTTTATGCAGATTGAAATGCTTAAAATAGTTTTATTTGACTTTGTTTTGAAAGGGATACACAATTGTTCACCTTATAAGACATAATATATATTTTAATTTTAATTATTTAATCTAAAGTAAATTTGGTATAAAATTTTAAATTTATTATTACATATATAGTATTTTATGCGAATTGTTAATTAAATGTTAAAAATATTAAATTTATTACGTATAGATTTTTTGTTATCAAATCTGAGCGTAAGTTCTTATAACGCAATATTAAAGTCTGAACTATAGCATCCAATAGTACCGCCTCTACCGAAGAAAGGTTTATTTCGGAAACCATGAGGTACTATCAGTATTATCAAGCGTTGCTGGTGTTTCTTGGGATAATTCAGAGAGAAAAAAATATGTACAATGGTGTGCAAAAATTAAGATAGAAGCATAAATTAAAATCAGAACAAGGAAACAGAATGCAATGTTTAAATAATTGTGATCGCTTGATCAACGAGGGGGAATCCAAAAATAAGTGTTCCCTGGCGTCTGTGGACAGAAGTGTGTATGAAAGTCAAACAACATAACGAGACGTGAAAGATACGACACAACATTATATGTCAACATACGTATAAATCACGTTGAGAAATTCACCATACCACTTGATAAGCTGCAAAAAACTCTTCAGGAAAGCATCAAGACTTTGCATAAGGACAAGCCTTTAATCGCTTCTTCTATATGCAAAGCCATGAGTTTTTAGTGGAGGGCTTTTTGATTCTTATAAAGCGGTATGAGAAATGTTTTAATGTACTTGGTAATTATGTGGAAAATTATAGATACATCTTATCTTTAATGTCTCATTTAATTTTTGGATTTTCATACACAACTCTGACCATAGTCGACAGGGGAAACTTATCTTCGGACTCCCTCTCGTATATTTTCACATCTTGGAGATCTTATAGTATAGGTATAATGTGTGTCAATATGGAAAACTTCTCCGCGACGATACATTAAAAAATTATCTAGTCCATAATTTTTGTACATCAGTGTATATATTTATTTAAAGAGTTTCTTGAAAATTCTGATAATAATTTGGATAATAATTTATTATTGACAACTTTTGCAGTGTAAAAAATTAAATATTAAAAAACTTTTTGAAGTTTTTGTATTATTTATGATATTTAACATTCTTTTTGTTTTAGAATGTCAAATTTGAAAAAAATTCCTAGATTTGTATGTATACGAACTCCTCACTTTGGAACAAAAAAAAAAAAAAAAAAAAAAAAAAAAAAAAGCTCAAAAATTCTCGTCTTTTACCCCGAAATATGCGATATTTAATATATTTATATTCCAGTTGCATTATATTGTTTCTACTATATTTTGCCATCTCTGAAAATAGCTTTAAGTTAGGGTGAAAAGCCTGCATGGTGTAAGCTAAATACACAGAAGAATTTTTTGGCTTATTATTAAACCGTTATATCTCTATGAATATGCGTACTATTATTTTTTTACAAATCAGTGGACATGTTGTACAGTATTCGTATGTTATTGATATAAAGGAATATTAATGTTTAAGCCATGACGTACGAAATATAAGACTCAGCTATTACCTAAGCCACATTTTGATCATCATAAAATAATGTTTATTATTATTTTTTTAAATATAAAAATTTTTCATAAGTCTAAAGTTCCAGTTTTTGAAGATATTAGTTTTCCAAATGGTCGTTGTAATTTATTTAAATTACATTTTTTTAAAAAAAGAAACGTTGTCGAAGATAACAATTTCCCAACAACTAAACACAATCCTTTTTTTAATCGAAAATTACAAAGTTGCTTCAAAAACCGCTCATGGCTGTAAATATTTAATAACAACTAATCAAAACACAGAAAAATATACATTAAGATCTTTACATAGATTTAATGCCTTCTGATCAAATTTCTAGTTGAAAGCACTTCGTGATTTGACTGAAATAGCTTTTTCTCGAGTGCAATTTTATATATTAATCCTTTAAGTTGTAATGAAATGAGTAGAAGAAGAATTTTCATGAGAATTTAACTTTTGACTATTTATGATGAAAAGAAAAAAGTATAGAGGTTTAATAGATTAAATAAATTATACATAAATTACTCTGTTATGGAGGTTTAGTTTGAAGAGAATAATTTTGGCAAAATTCATTAAAATTAAAACAATTATTAGTGAACCTGGACAACTATTTATTACGTTTATTGAATCGTATCACACAATTAATTTACAGAATAAGAGTATAAAGAATAATAATTTACAAAATAATAATGACATCATTGCTTTTTTAGCATTTTCTAACAAAATTTAAAATTGCTTTTGTATTTGGTTTTTCTTCCCACGCTCTAATACCCGTAAATATACTCGGATTTTCATGCTTTTGGTAGATCTTATTTAGGTTCACCAAAGCATGTTTAGTATTTCATATGAAATATGTACAATGAATGGTTTATTTACAGGGACACTCAAACGAATTCGATTACATTATGGAAGAAAAAAAAGAAATATCTAGAAAATATAGAAAAATCCTGTGGAGAGTATTTTAATGGCATTATGCTATTTCAAATGTATTAAAACTGCTATAAATCACGGAATTTCGTAACAATCACGTTAGAACAGAGCATTCATACAAAATATTTATTAATTTACAGGGACACACAAAAGAAACCGGTTACAATATTGTCTTTGCGTAATAATTGCTAGAGGGTACGTTTTAAAATTCGGTAAGCGCTTTTAAATTTAATTATTTTTTTTACATATTACTCTTTATATATAAACTCTATACCTCATATATGAGGCTCGACAAAAGTACTCCCGTACCATTCTTCTTATTAGAGGAAATTACTGAAGGGCGATTTTCAACTGAAATATGTGTATGTCTTAAATGAACTAGATTTTGAGCGCATGTTTTAAAAGGTATAAATCTCTATATCATATACAGGACTGCTAAAAAAATCAAATAATTTTCCGATTGTAGATTAGTAAGCTGACATTTGGTTTTGAAATGCATTATGCATTTTTATATGGTGAAATGGGACATAATATTTTAATTTTTTAAACGATGCAGTTTCATTACCTTATTCTAAATGTGTTGGAAAGTGCTACATAATTTATTTTTGACGAATGTTTTTTTCTAGTTTTATAAAGGAATTAATATTCCTAAATTAATATTTGTCTTTAGAATGTTTTAATAATATTAAAAGTAATTTGAAACCAAAATTAACATTATCAAACGTCTTAAAAATCCTAATTTGGTAAAGCATTATAACATAATTGCTTTGTCCACTTTAGAAGATCATTTAATAATTTATATTTAAAAATAATTGTTTGTATCTATTATCTTTATCCGACAACATTAATTTAATAATGGTTAGGTCCAAAATGAGCACATTTTTATCATAATTTTCGAAAAGAAATTCTCCCCTTATTGAATCAAACAAATTACTTTAGTATTTGCGATTAATATCAAAAAGGTTTTTATCCTAAAGAGCGTATGTTAGACACAGGTTTGTAAACTAAAATAATTGTTCTTTGAAATCATTGAAAATAATGGAAATTCTAAGAAATACATATTCTTATAAGAGAAAATTTCTTAAATATTCGAAGAAAGTTTTGGTTAGATACTACTTTATTATACATCATAATAGACTGCGATGACTTATAATGCTATGCAAGTAATTTAAATCAATAGTAAGCTTTATACTTATTTAAGTGCTACACTATAAAAAAATCTGTAAAGTTATAAAAAGTTTTCTAGGAAACTGGGATTCCTAGAATTTTTTATGCAACGGTAACAACAAAACTTTCTGTAACAGATATAGATTTGCACTGAAAATCAAAAATATCTGTAAGGTTACTTAGAATGTTTTAGGAAACTGAGATTCCTAGAATATATTATGTATTTGCAACCAAGATTATAGATAAAATTTTAGCAAGATAACTATAATTTTAGAAGATTCGTTTGTAAAGTTACAGATTTATGTAGCTTTACAAAAATTATTTTTGTAGATTTACATATTTTCTTGTCCAATGTACAGATAAAATATTAGTAAACGCAATTTATCTACCCTTTCTAAATTTGATCAAGCTGCACATTTTGTGTGAAAAGAAAATGAAACATTTCTTAATTGACTGAGAAAATAAATTTTACATTCAATTTTCTTCAATGGTACTTTAAAGTACCCTTCGGTACAAGGGTTAAACATTTTCTTTCGGCGAAACTCGACGGGTTCTCCCTTGTATATTTAAAAGGAATTTATATGCATAAAAAATTTCTCTGAAGATTTTTATGGACTGACTCGTCATGCTCTATAAGGATTAATCAAACGTGTCAACAGGATGGCACCAAATTTTATTTTTCTTTCCTCACAATGGCACAACATCATTTAATATTTAATTTTTATAAGTAGTACATTGTTAAAAAAAAAAAAAAAAAAAAAAAAATCTTAGTTTCAACTAAATTTTGGTGCTCAGTAGCTGTCATCATAAGATGGTGAAATCTTGAGCCAATATTTGGAGCTCCTGCTAAAGCATAGTTTCAATTGTTAGAACGAGATTACAATAGGAAGCTCCAAACGTTGTAAAGAAACTTCATCATCTTATTACGGCAGCTACTGAGCAACAAAATTTGATTCAAACTAGGACAAAATTTTTAACAGTGTACATATTTTCTGAAAAGATACATAATTGTATTTTAGAATCAATTTGTTAATTGGCAAAATTCTTTAAAAAAAAGTAAAAGAAAAAAAATATATATATGAATAGGTACATGTGTAACAAAAATGTAGAAAGCGATTATTAGAGTAAATGTGAAACTATATTTATTGGCATTTTAAAAACATTATGATATAGCTATTTTGTACGTTGGATGAATTTCAGTGTTATATTTTTATTTGTTAATTAAAATATACTAGCCGCCCGGCGACCAGTTTGGTCTCCCTTAAATGCATTCTAAACACAAAATCATATTGCTTTTATTAATAATTTTTTTTAATCGCTCATTTTTTTTTGCCAAATTTAACGATTCTGCTAGAGAATTAAGCACAAATGTCATATGCGAACCACGTTGGAGCAATTGCAACAAAATGGCAATTATAGGCCGCATATGATAACCCGACTATTGTTATTTATTCTTTCATAAGCTGTTTATTTACTTTTATTTTCTTTTTTAAAATGATATAAATTGTTTTTTTTTTCAAAACTTTTCAGCTAAACTTTTTTTATTTATTAATATTTTTTATTAATAGAAAATAGTTTAAAAATATATATGTAACTGGTATTGAAAACGATGTTTTCGCCAAATTGGCGACAAAAAATCATACCAATGGAGTGCTTATGTGACATCTGTGCCAATAAATAAAAAACTTGATATTTTTATGCTAATCTGGCTCGCCAAATATTGTATCCGTTACATTTTTTGCATTTCCTTAATTTCATTTAAAATATAATCATTTCACTCATTTCATTTATAAAACGTAACTTTCATTTGAAACTGAAACGTTTAAAATTCATGACTTTATTTATTTGTTAAGCCAAAAAAAAAAAAAATAAAATAAATAAAAAAATAAAAGAAAAATAAAATAACGATATTTTGAATCTCCATAATTGCAGCGAAAGAACAAAATATAAATAAACCCAATTTACCCTGGCCGAAACCCTGCCAAAGCATTTTTGCACAATAACCAGCAACATGCCTTTAATTTGGATATTGCCATTAGACAATTAACAAATAACCGCGATTTTTGTGCCACATACGTTAGCGTAACACACACATACACACACACACACACACACACACACACACACATATATATATATAATAGGTTTTTCCTTTATTGATATGAAGAATTATAAGAAAGAATACAATTACTCGAATAGGAAAAAGGATTATTTATGTATATAAATTAAAAAAAGGTTTTATTATATGTTTATATGTGTTCTACTTTTCTTTCATTATTCTTGTGTTTTATGAGATACAATTTTGACTAAAAGAGTTTACACCTCTACTTTTTTTAAATCAGTTATAATAATTTTTTTAAATAAATTATTCCTAAAATTGATTATTCCATGAATATTTTACATATCACTAGCAAACTTTAATTACTAGATAGTCCTTCAGACGGTAAATAATTAGAAGTAAGGTTATTTCTCAATTACTTTATAATTCGGTTATAATCCAATTATGCTTTTTCATAAGGCGCTGCTGGCTAATATTTAATATTTTTTACTGTAACCAATATTTTGTCATGTCTGGTAATATTGTTTTTTAAAAATCCAATAATAATAATGATAATAATTATTACATTGTATATTATTATCATTAATATATATTGTATATTATTATTAAGATTATTATTATTATTTTATAAAGTCTAGCAAGTCTTTTGAAGTAAAGCAAGTCTAGCAAGTCTTTGAAGTATTTTGCAGCAAAATGACTATCAAAATGCAGATAAAGCTAAATTATTTCACGAAAAACATGTTTTCCCTATATGATTTTCCATATCATTACAGATAAACTCTATTTCAGCAAATTACCAATCGTGCCTCAAGGATTAAAGCTTCCAAATTCTGATGTGAATGCTCATGAAGCTTCATATAGCAAAGGCTTTTTTTAAAACACATTATTAGGAAGCGTTAGAGAAAGAAAAATAAAATCTAAAAGAAATTTCACGTAATTGTATCATTCGGAGCTTGAATAGAATGTGTAAGAATAAATGTGCTTCACTTAGTGTAATTAAGGAGAGCTTGAAAATAAAAGTTGCACAAAAGTAATGCGTTTACATTTCATATATTCTCGTGATTATCAATAAGCATTTTCATTGCAAATATTATTTAAAATTTTTATTGAAAATTAAATATTTTGGAAAAGTAACGAACAGCTATTTTTTTGCCGTTATTTTTCCCATCTCATTAAATGTTTTCGGAGGCTTAGACGTAACCTAAAATTTTGAGCTCCAAATCTGAATAGTAGGGAGTGGTTAAGTAGCGCAATGTGAACTGTGTTCAAGGAGGGTGGAGGGTGAGGTTAAAATTGCAAATTATTATAAAAAACAGAAAAAAATAGTCGATTCATTTGCGGTTTTCTCTAAAACTATAATTTATGTCAGCATTTCTTTAAAAAAATATTTTAAAGATAAATTTCAAAAAATTACGTCAGAGGGCGCCTTAAACTTTAGAGTAACCAACAACTATTTTCAAACGCTTAAATGTTTATATTTTGTATTTAATTAAATGCTTGCAAAAGCTTAAATTTAAATTTGAGCTCAAATTCAGAATGGTTGGGAGTGTTTAAGTATCGTAAAATTGTGCAAACTGTGTTCGAGGAAGGGAGAGAGGGTTAAATTTCAACGTCTGAACACAGTTCAGATTGCGCTTGTTAACAACTCCAACGATTCAGAATTTGAGCTCAAAATTTAAGTCTAAGCTTTTGCAATCAGTTAATTAGATAAAAATAGTAACGGCTAAAAATAGTTGTTGGTTACACTAAAGTTTAAGGCGCCGTCTAACAGAATTTTTTGAAATTTATCTTTATAATTTATTTTCAAAAAAATATTCACAAACAGAAAAGTTTTAGTGAAAATCGGAAACGAATAGACCAATTTTTCCGCTTTTTATAATCATTTTAAATTTTGGACCCTAACTAATGGCGCCTATCTCCTTTTGAAGACATTTGGGACCCTTAGTTTCCTCTTATTTAATATTGTTTGTTTTGATGTGTACTATCACATCTTAAAGTTTTGCCCAAGAGTTTAGATAAACCCTGCATATTCTATTTTAATGCACAATTAAGAAGAATGAAAAATAATAATAATAATAATAATAATAATAATAATTTGCAATATTAATTATGATCTCCATTTCCGATGATTTTGATTCAACCTTGTCAAATATCATCCAATCCACTTCATTTTCCAAATTCTTTGAATAACGCAAAACAATAACAAGATTATCGAAGTATTCGTTGGCGGAATTGAAAACTTCAGCTGTTCGATGAGAACGGACACATCCTGCATGAACCATAAGATGTTCAGAGTTCTCAAAGGGATTTTGTACTGCGAAAAATTCATGAAGAATGTCCACGTGGAATTGTTAAGTAATTATTTATCTTCGGGAATCTGACTCAATAAGTACTTTGTAAGGTACTGTGGCTGAATTCATGACACGAAGACATGATGATACGAATACATTAGGATTTACTCTTCCCAAAATGCGCAAGTTTTGTTTTTTGACGATGTCCTTCAGGGAAAATTACGCATTATCGGAGAACCAAATTTTTTTCACACCGATTTCACCAAGGTCTAGCTGGTGCAACACAGCGTTTACGAATCTTTTATGTGCATTAGTGGCAACAACACTAGGTCATTCACAGGCTGAATCTTGTTTCAAAACAGGTTGAGTTGTTGACGCATGTTTCCATAAGCGGACATGCACATTCGAACATGAGTGCAATATTTAATCTTTTTTAAATGCATCTTTCATTTTTGGGACACCCTGTATGCATGTAATATTTTGAATTTTCGCGTTTCATGTGGATATTTCTTAATTTAATAATCCGAAACATGCTATTTGTCAAATGCACGTGTGAGATACAATAAATTAAAGTATTAAGACATTATAATATGTGATAATGTTGTTAAAATGTTAATGTTATACGCGATATTCTTCATCCTCATGGTAACCTACTTCCATAAGGAGTGAAAACTATAGAAAATATAGATGTTCTTATTATAGAAATGCTTTTAAACTTTCTTTTCCATTTATGTCACGAATATCTGAACTATTTATCATCTTTTATTACATACCATTTCATATTATTTATTTTTTTACGACATGTATTTTACGATAACTGTATGTCTATAATTTTTTTTTTATGAAATGATATGGATATTAATAATTACAAAAAAAGAATTAATGTTGTTCTAGAAAATGTAACTGGAAGTGACATCGCATATAAAAATGAGGTAAAAATGGTGATTTTCATAAAAGTCATAGCCCTAATACGTTCGTTTCATAATGGTTCATAAAAGCGATTTAATACAGGAAAATTTTGATTACGTGACAATATAAAGTCAGCGCGTCATTGCAATTACAATTTAAAGAGTCTAAAAATGTAGCATGAATTGTTGTGTTAAAATTTAAGTTATAAAAGCTTGTTTTTAGAATGTCTTAATTTGTTGTTTGTGGATGTTTTACTTATGTTTTAAAACGCTTTTTAAAATATAACACTCTTACCAATACTGTTTGATAATTATTTGGTTTGATATTATAAAAAACATAATTTTCAAATATACTTAAATATAAATTTATTTATATTACTAAGAGTAATTTTAAATAATGTTAACTTTATTTTTCGATTTAAACTTTCATTACGTATTTTTAGCGTACTTGAATTTAAATGAGAAATTTTATGTATAGTAAAGCTAGGAGAGTTTGCATACATTTCAAAAGAATAATAAAAATGAATTGAAATATTAATTTTCTGCTAAATTATCCATGAAAAATTTTGATTTCATCTGTCTTCATTCTTTCAATTTGATGAGAGTACCACTTGGCGAGTGAGTACTTTTGAAAAAATATCCGTTGCAATTTTTTTAATTAGCTCATTAAAAAAAAAAAAAAAAAAAAAAAAAAAAGTTGAAAATTGCACGTGAAGCGTAGAAATTATGGTGCGTACTGTAACGAAGTTTTAAAAATATTCAGATCTTGCTGTTATAGTATACCGTACTTTAGATACTATATAGTGGTGTAAATCTTTTGTTGTTCTTGTAAATAATATCTGCTTTCACATATACAGGAAATAACTTGTATAAAACATCAGCAACATATATCAGCTTCATAAAATGTGAAATAGTTGAATGTAATTAAACCACGCCCCAGAAGAAAATTACTTCGTATATCATTATGTAGTGAAAATCTTTTGTGTGGCCTGTAAATAAATAATAATAATCCTTTGCATCATAGATTATACAGAATGTATATTTTAGTTTATACTTCATAAGCTGATGCCAATTATATTATATTCGAAACGGTATAACATCATTAAAATGTACTTGAAACTGTTTTTTTCCTGTTCGCGACGGGAGTATTTTACGAAATTTTTATTGCTTTGTCACCGGTTTTTAAGAACAGAAAATTGTGTCTTTTTAAATCGAGAAAATGCTGCGATAGAATAAAGCAAATTTTACTGTTGGGGATAAACAAGGCTTCTTAAGCCTTTTTGCGGCACGGATACGTGTCGATCGTCCCCAAGGGGTTAATGTAATGGAATACTTTGATTGTCCCTGTAAACTTGATATGACTCAACAAAATTATGAAACAATCTCAAATCCTTTGGTTGAGTAATTTTTGCTCTGTGATATGTGGACAGACAAATAGACGGACGGACAGATGGACGAAAAGACTGACCGACGACTATAGGTGCTACAGCTCATATTCAAAATATTAGAATAAATATCTTTTTTTTAGAAATTGAAAATATCGTTTGGTAATTTAATGTATTTTAATGAAAATATGCAAACGATATTTTTATTAAGAACTTATTGTTGATTAAACTTACTTGTTATCTTAAATTTAATATCATTTTTGAAAAGATTAATTGCAAAAAAAATTATTTTGAAAAGTCAAAATATTAGCATATTTATTCAAGTGGTTCAAAACATTAGAATATTTCACATTAATTCTCCTTTAATTATTACCAATTCTTAACTGGTGGCATCATTGATTAAATTCAGACTATTTTATTTAAAATCAGTATTCTTTTTTGCAGTTTGTTTCTTTTTCGTCTTAAAATGGGCCGTGTGAGTGATATTCCTGAATCTACTAAACTTCGTATGGTTGATTTGTATCGGCACGGTAAAAATCAATGTTTTATAGCGATTTATTTACATTGTTCGCAATCGAGCGTTAGTAAAATACTAACACAATATTAAAAAATTGGAAAATTTCAAAATAATCGCCGAAATGGTGGCCGAAAACCAAAAACATCTGCTAGAGATTACAGGAACCTGAAGCGTATAGTTAAGAAAAACCGTTTTAAAAGTGTGCGATTCTTGCATCGAAAATGGAAAGAAGAAGGAGTTGAAGTTTCTACATCGACAACATTAAGACGTCTCCATAAATTTAAATTTGAATCTCGTGTACCGAAAACAAAACCTCTCATGACTGCAAGACAAAAGCGTATAAGATTGAATTGGTGTAAATCAAGACGTTTATGGAGCAATGCAGATTGGAAAAATATATTATTTAGTGATGAAAGTATGTTTTGTGTTTCATATGGTAATCAAGGTATTCGAGTTTGGAGAATGAAGCAAGAAGCATTTGATAAAGAATGCCTTAAACGTTCCGTAAAATTTGCTGCTAGTGTCATGGTTTGGGGTTGTATGAGTGCAGAAGGACCTGGAAAGTTATGCATCGTCTACGAAAAGGTTAACTCTCTGATATATCAAGAAATTTTAGAATATTACATGATTCCATCATCAGAAGATTTATTTGAAGATGATTTCATCTTTCAACAAGATTTAGCGTCCCCGCATACCTCGGTGTCAACTAAGAATTCGTTCCGCCAACGCAACATTAAGGTACTTCCTTGGCCACCAAATTCACCAGATCTTAATCCCATCGAAAACTTATGGTGTATAATGAAGAAAAAACTTCAAGAAAATCCTCCTTCAAGTAAAACTGAGTTAGTGGCACGTATAAAGTCTATTTGGGCTAATATTGATAGAAATGTTTGTAAACACCTTGTATATAGTATGCAAGATCGATTGTACGCTGTTATGAAAGCTAAAGGGGATGCTACAAAATATTAACTACCATTTACTTCATATTCATAAGGTAATATTGTTGCGTTAAATAAAATATTCTAATATTTTGAACCAATCTAAATTTTAATCTGATACTCTGGTGTGTTTAAGGAAGCTGTATACCTAATTTATTGTGCTGTATTTTATATTTTATAAATGTTAAAATCTTATCTAAACATTCCAGATTTAATTTATAAGAAATTTAATTGCATTTACTTAGTATAAAAAATAAATAAATGACAAATAATTTTTTCTTATTACTTTTTCTCAATTATTCTAATATTTTGAATATGAGCTGTACATCTTTATATAATTACGAACGCACCAAAAACATCCAGGTCTTGGTGTAACAATATAAACTATTTCGGATAAAGTATAATAACCGAAAGTTTTGTGTGTCTGTAAATACTGTCTGCTTTGTATTATATAGGAAATAACTTGTAGTAATCCTCAGCAACATATATCAGTTTTATAAAATGTTAAATAGTTTAATACAATTAAAACGCGCACCAAACAAGGTGACTCCTATAACATTATGTAATGGAATACTATAGTGTTGCCCTGTAAATCAATAATAAATATTCTTTTCATCACAGATTGTACAGAATGTATATTATAGAGTATACTTCATGGATGGATATCAATTTTAATATGTACGAAAGAGTGTAACACCATTAAAATGCACTTGAAGCTGTTTTTTCCATTAATCATAATGTATTGAAATATAATCTGTTACAAAATTATAAGACAACAACATATTTTGCCATTTAAGTAATTAAAGAAATATTTCAATTAAAATAAAGAATATTGTAAGTTTGTACATCAAATTTTTAGTAAAATGCATTTATACAAATGAAATTAATTCGGAAAAAAATAAACAGCAGTATAACAAAAATGTGTCAAAAAGAACTGTTCAAAATTATAGCACCACCTGTGGGAAAGGCAATTTTCTGAATTTTTTAGTAAGCTGTTGCTCAACAATTTCTCTGAATAACTTCAAACACACAATTTGGCAAAGAATTAATTAATTTTTAATGAACGATTCGGGAATATTGTCCCATTTTTCCATAATGGCCATTTCTTATGTTATTTTCATACAACTGGCGAGACAAGTACCTCACAAGTTTTCTATGGGGTTTAGGCCTGGGCTTCGACTTTTCCAAGGTAAAATATCAATCTTTTCTCTTTTAAGCCATTTTTTCATTGATTTCGATGAATGACTGAGAGCATTATCTTGTTGAAACTTCCATTTTGCACCTCCAAAAAGTGGTCTAAAGGATATCAGACCTCGAAATAGCATCCGTTGGTAACTGTCTGAGTTTGTTTTTCCTTCAACTGTTTGGAGATCGCACTTTTCTGCATGTGAAAATGCACTCTACACCATAACGGAACTGCCTCCCATCTGCCTACTGAAGAACTCGCGAGATGTTTGCCTTAAATCATGCCAGTAGTAATTATTGCCGTCTGGACAATCATGATTGAATTTTTTCTCATCTGAAAACAATATATTTCTTTATCAGAGTTCTAGGACGCGACATTCTTTGCTCACTTAAGACGAGTTTCTTTGTGATACTTTAGTAGTAGTAGTTTACTGTTTAATTTTCAATAAATAACACCACCTCAGATTTCAAACTTCGCCATACAGTTGCATGTGATACCTTTTTAGTTATCAATTGTGCTATTTTGCTAGTTGACTAATATTTTTTCGTTGCCAGTTTACAGTTCGCCTATTATTAGAATATGATAATTTCTTTTTAATATCAGATCATTTATGCGTTCCATGCAATTCTTTTTTACTTAAAACATTATAAATCGCAGATTTAGAAAGATTAAGAATTTTACTTATTTCATATTCAGACTTTCCTTATCCCTAGTAGAACCACACTCTTCTCACTTCGATTTCAGAAAGCTCACTCCAACAAGGCATTTTGCTAATAAATTAAAAAAATCAGATACAATTCAGATTTTTTGCATTTAATTCTTCTTTTTAAATCTTACTGAGTGTTTAGGTTGCAGTTAAACTCAGAGTTCAAAAGAAAATTGTCTGCTTTATTAGTAATATGAAAGTGGTTTTATGTTTATGAAACAGCGGATTTGTGTAAAATAGTTTGGCATGAAACTAAAAATTATTCAAACTTATTTTCCCTGAGCTAAATAAACATTCTAGAGTTATTTCTTTGCATACAACTTCATTTAAATAAAAACTAATATTTTCTTTGATGAAAAAAGGTGAATTTTTGAGTAATCTTATAATTTTGAAACAGACTGTACTTTTGATTATACGCTTAATTAAACTATGCATTTGATTTTCATAAAATTTGAAATGAATCGACAAAATTATGTAATAAATATACATTTTAAATTTAAAACGATTCGATTGGGTAGTTTTTGCGTTGTTATATGCGGACGGACAGACACTAGCAACAACAACAATTGATTCATCTATGTAAAGTTTGAATTAACATTTATTTGTGACTTTGAATGAACAAGCTGTAATTTTTACCTTCGACGCTATAAAAATTTATTACTACAGTGCTCAGCAAAAGTTTATGCAATGATCGAATACGCTTCTATTTTCAGAAGTATGTACCGAATGTTTGTAATTCATCTGTCATATATTACATGTGACTTATCCTTAATTCACAAACAATAAATTTTAAATTTTACCTTTTACATAAAATATAATGACAAAAAAAATAAAATTAACATTGTGGCAAAAGTGTAGACAATTTGTATACTTACAGGAAAATAACTACAAATTAAAATCGAGTTGCACCCACATTGTTTGCAGTTAGTGCAGGAATGTGACTTTTCATCGAAGAAGCTAAGTGCTGCATCACTTGGTGGTCTATTTTGTACCAAACATGTCCAACAGCAGCTGGAAGCTCATTAAAAAAAAGTATAGCAAAAATTTGCATAAACATTACGACATATGATGTTACAAAGGTTTTCGATTGGGTTCGGATCAGAACTACACGTCGGCCAGTTGAGATCAGTGGTATATTCAGAATTAAACGAAGTTCTTCTTTTGTATGCAACATGAATAGATGCTAAAATCCATACTTTAGATCAGCAAAGAGATCCCCAAATGACTAAAAATTAATCTCCAACGTATGTATGTAGTCTTGTGTTGCTTGGCAACCAATGAATGACTCCTCAGATACTCTAGCTTTAAAGAAAAGTGAGGAAGAAATCATTAAAAAGCCACCTTCTTGTTGTCGACTTAAGAAAGTCCTAGGCTCTTTACGCAAGTCATGAAAAGTATGCCCATCCCGTTTGGGCCATTCAAATTCCACTTATTTTTTCGTTACTGAATATCATAACCATTTTGGATCCATATGACGTATGTTTAAATGTTCACTGGATTCTCGCCAATTTGTAGCAAGATTTTAAAGCTGATTGTTTTATCATTTTCTTGTAAATTGATTTACCTGCTTCTATAATTCATCTACGAATCATTTCCGTCGACACAGAAAGTCCTGACTTACATTTAATGTGATTATCAATCATTATTTGTGTAAATGTAAATTTCTGGATCGTTTTGTCATCTCATTTTCTCGTCACACAAGGTCTTCCAGATTATGTTTTGTTTTGAAAGAGTCATCCTTAGACTATACTTCATAGACAGACCACTTTAGACGATTCAATGTTGTTGAAATTTCTGCAACAGTCTTCCATTTCCATTTCAGCTTTCCTACTTCAATTACCCCATCTAATTGAATATTTTTAGCTCGCGGCATCTTCACTAACTGATGCTATATCGAGGTATAATTAAATACTTCAGACATGTGACATCATAACTTGCAAATTTGCATTTTTCCATGAACAGTTGACTAACAATAAAAAAAGTGTCTAAACTTTTGCAATATGCAAATTTTACTTTTTTCAGTTAAATTAAGTATTATCTTATATTATAACCATTGTTTTTACTCTACATTGTTTAAAATATATTTGAAAATAAGTAAAGCGATTTGTAAAACTCACGTGTACGTATTTTTTATTTAAAGGTTAAAAAATACCAGTGTCTAAACTTTTGCTGAGCACTGTAGTATATTCTTTTATGTACGGTCTGTAATACGCTATATATAAAATGAAAATATCGTTCCTTAACGTTATGGATTTTCTTACATATATTATCGATGCTCATATTTTTATGCCCAGTATTAATGATTTAAATTTCTAAAGTTAAATCATGTATCTATAAATTTGTGCTTTGACATCAAGATAGTTTTATCAAAATCAAAAGAGTTCAAATAACAAAGAATTAATGTAAATATACATTAATTTACGAGAGTTTTATTTATTACAAATTTAATTATAAGAAAACAATTTTTGAAAAGAATTTTCAGTGTTCTTAATGGTATTTGTTCATAAAATATCAAGAACGATATGTTTGATTAATTTTAAAAAGTAATTAAAATTTTGTTGTTCTGAAAGAGAAAACAGACATTAGAAAGATTTTCAAATTAAATGTTCAGAGATTTAAAACATTGTCAGATTTAAAACAAGTTACATAACGAGAAAATTAACTTCTTGTTTATGATAAACACAATTTTTTTTATGTCAAGTCTTTTCATTTTCAGTTAAAACAATGAAATAATAATGGATAAATTATATATTTTTTATTATTTTAAAATTTCATTTACATAAATTTCAGAAAATTATAAGAAAAACACTAGCGGTGAGCCAAACGTATCTAATGAAGGCCCCACATGCGTTCTGTTGAATTCAAGCCTGGAGATGTTGTAGGCCAATCCATGCGTTGGATACCTTCAATCTCCAAGAGTTCTCCGGTAACCGCTGTACAATGGCGGAGAGCGTTGTTGTCCGAGAAGAAGAAGTCTGGACCCGTAACAGATCTAAAAAGACGCACGTAATGCAAGAAAATCTTGGCGCAAAAGCGGCCACTAGATACTGAATGTCATTGGAAGACGTGGAGGTTCGTACGGCTATCAAGCATAATACAACCCCAAACAAGAACTCCGGCACCCCCAAAATCGTAGCTTTCGATGATGTTGGAGTGGGGGATTAGGCGTTTCCTTCTCTCTCTAGTTGTAGAATCACTCGTCATACTAAATCGGCTCACATCCATAAAGAGTACTCGAGCCCACTCCTGTTGTGTCCATTTTTTGTGTTAATGGTACCACAGAAACCGGAGTCTCTAGATATCCTATGTCCAGTAGTCTGTTCAATCTGCCTTATGATTTATACAGCTGCCTGCTTCTTGTTTATTTTCGCCTGTCACACACGTCTGCTGTTGTTGCTTCTCGTGGGCAACCACTGTTGAATGCTTGGACAGCTGAGCCCCTCGTTTGAAATGCACTCCAAGCTCGTAAAAAGTTGTTGTGAGCGATAATGAATTCTTGTACCACCATTGCCACACTTCGAACTGAACTTCTTATAACTTCCAAATGATTCGAGCTCGTGTAAAGATATCCATATGATATCTCCTGGATAGCCTCTGGTTTTTATCACACATTCGTAGTAAAACAACATCGTTGAAATTACTTTACACAGTGCAACAGATTTCACCAAATTTCTGAATGGTCACCGCCTCAGTGCTTATCTCTCTTAACATTTCCTCCTTTTACACCAAATGCCTTATATGGCATGTCCTACTGCATTTGTTTCAGATGTATATCCTGATTGGCCTTTCATTTCATTCGATTGCCTTTTTCGACATCTGAATAGTTTTAATACTTCCTTATAGTACGAACACCCCTCCTCCTATTTGCAGCGCTTGAAGTACAATTTCTACCTTTTTCCTTTTTATCACTGCTCCGCCTAAATTCTTTTTTATGTACTTAATTTATAACTAAGGGAACTCAAAAGTATACGTTTGAATATCTTAGAATTTTGCATAAAAATAAAACATGCTTCAATAAAGTTTAAAAAAAATTATTAAATTTGTTTAAACATGCAAAACAGAATTGTTTTTATTGAATTTTCATGCAAATTGAGAACGACAAAAACATCAAATGTATATTCAATACAAAATGGAGAAAAATATAAATATTAGTGGCTTATCTTGTGATTGTTTCATAAATTTATCAAAATCATTGCTCCTCTTTAGAAAAAATATTCAAAACCCTGATAAATGTTAAAAAAACAACAACATAATAAAAATAAAAATAAATTATGCGGTATTGAAATGAATTTCAGATTTTATTTTCATTCTGAGATTTCTTGAATACTTATAGTTCAGGAATCGATATCAAAATCGATTCAAAAATAAAACTTTTTCTTTTTGCGTTACGATATATCTAGAAAACATTTCCGTTCCGAACGACTCGTGAAATCTTCCTTTCTTCAAGAATATTTTGAAAGAAGTTTTGAAGCCTTGCATCAAGAGATTTGTTTTGTTATTTTTAAAGTAACTTATACGAAAGTTTTCTTTATTCTTGTGTGATATTTTTGCGATTCATAAAATATCTTAGAGACAACTTTTGATGTAAGATATTAATGATAATTCAAATTATAAATATGTTTTAAAAATGTTATTTGCATAAAATATTCAAGGATATATGTTCACGATTTAGAGATTATGAATTTTCAGAACTTAGAAAATTTAAAGCATGGCTGCTCAAAAGTTTTTAACATACAATTTTTAACTTTTTCTGACATAGTTAAAAAGACTTTATGATTTTTGTTTGTCTGACCATTTGTTCTTGTCCCACATGTAAAAATTATCAATTTTTCATGAAAATTATATATGTTATTGGAGTTTAGCAAGGCATGTTCGAAATTGAAAAAGGAGTGTGTATCATTTACTTCTTATTTATTGAAACATGTATAAGAAATACGTCACAATACGGTCTATGAAAAATAATCGTCTGTGGTGTCTTTTAAAGATTTTAAACTATTTTAAACAAATTGAAATTATCTAGAAGGATGTGGGCTACAAAGTTCTTATTGTAGAATCCGATGTATATATAATTTATCTTTCATTTACAGGAATTCACAAAATTATTTTGCTATAAAACTCCTTATGAGTAATTTTTGCTGAAATTGCGCGTTCTGTTGTGGTGAGCTTTCTAAAATTTAATCAGTGATTTGTAGATTACATGGCATGTATACATGCAATAAATCATATACAGGGCTTCGTAAGAGAGCTCACCTACATTTACATTTATTAAAGGAAATTGTTAAATGGACACTTTCAACTATGTTGTGCGTCTTTTTAAGTAACTTTTAACATACAACATAGTATACAAACAAAGTTGGAGGTAATATACATTCGGATATTTTATAGGATACATCAGGTCAGAAGACATTAAAATAGAGAAAACAAGTGTCGAAAATTTAGTCTGTAAAACTTAATAACGCTGCAAGCCTTGTACATACACATACATTTTTAAATAACCAAATAAGACTTTTAACTTGAACATTTTCTAAGAAAAAGAAATATTTCTTAATACACTTAACATCTTTCATCTAGAAAGATTTTAATTAGTTTCAAATTCCAGTAAATATTTACTGGGAAATTACATTGCTTCAAAGAAGTTTTTGAGAAAGACTTTAAGTAGTGAAGTTAGTTAAAAGTTTAATTAATGAATTTTGAAATTTTATTCCAATAATTGAAAAACTTAGAATTAATCACGCAAATTAATTCTAGTAGATGCACGCAAGCAATGCAGAAATAATAAATACAATAAAGAATTAAGGTACGTAGTACCTTTTAACCGTTTCTTATATATGAATATTTTAAAGTATTATTTTTAAACAATTTTATGAAAGAAAATTGCTTCATTAAAAAAATGCTATTTGTATGGTTTAAATAAGTGCATATACTAAAATTTTAATGTAAGCATTTTTTAAACATTTTTTTTTCAAATACTAAACAATTTGAATTTTTCTTTGGAAGACATTTGATTGTAGTACGATATAAAAGTGTAAATCCAGCTTTCAGAGCGTTAAATTGCTAAAAAAAATAAATAAGTTGCATAAAATTACAGTAAACTGAATCTATATTATAAAGGCCAAACGTATCTGTGCGTAACGCATACGTCATTTTGAAAATGGCAACACTTTGAAATTTGAAAAGCAATTTCGCCCTTGCAATTTTTACTACTGCAAATTTTTAAACTTATAAACATCGCACATTTTTAATTTTTACACCATCGTATAGAAATAAAATGCACCTTTAAATGCAATTTGTTTGAAAATTGTATCTCAATTTATTTTTGAAAAATTAATTTTTTTGTTGTTTTTAATACCGTTTTTCTAATTGTGGCAACAGGAGTACTCTATTTCTATTTAAAGCAAAGAAAAAAAGGAAAAAATTATTACTGTATTTTTATGTTGCCATTCTCTCAAAAACAGAAAAAAATTTAAATTTAAACGCGTGTTTTGTCAAGAATATTTTCTGTTGTAAAACCCAGTGAATTTTGATGTCATTTACAAAAATTCGTGTACACTTAATAGAATATAAGTAGTTTAGTATCTGTTTCAACTATTAGCGTCGAAGCTTAGAGTTTTGAATCAAAATAATCAAATTAAAATACCATTTAAAAAAATGAATATAAATATTAGGCCAATCAAATTGTCATAAATAGATGCAAAAAGTCTGCTAGAAGATTTTATGTTTTCAAACTGTTTATGGGGATGCTAGTAACAAGAATAATGGTTTTCCAACAAAATATCTCGAGGCTAAATTTTGTGGAACCAGAAAACCACAAAATTTCCGGACTTTTTTTAGTTTTTTGCCTATAACTCAAATATTATAAAATTTTTGCGTACCCTACTCAATGACAAAAAGAAAGAGCATAAAATTCTCAACAAATTTCATTATGAAACTGTTTTTCTAAAGCTATTATTAAGCGCAATACAGCTATCTGAAATTGACTCATTTTTTCTAACTTTGTGGAAAAATTGAAAAAACGGAAATTTGACACAATTTTTCATGATATTATCTTTTTTAATGTAACTTATTAAAATTACAGGCATTTGCATGATAACAATCATGATGAATTGCAACGGTAACATCGTAAAAAATTAAGAACATTGTAACTTTTTTTGTATTTAGAACTTTTGTGGAAAACATTAATGTTAGGTATTTAACTGAATGTAAGTAAAAACTACTTCCGGTGACATTTTTACATCCCCTCCTTCTGAATATATATTGCCATCGACATTTTCGTAATTGGTCCCAGTACATTTTTTACAAATTGTCGAGAATTTGAGTCGTAATTTATGAAAAGAACATGCTTTGCTGCACCCTTTTTTACAGCTACATGACTCAACATGTAGCAAAGTTTCAGGTGGGGGTCTTGGCACACTTAAAGTGGCTGAAAGAGTTCGTTCGACCTGTGAGTCCACCCCCATTCTTCAGAAGGTATGTTGATTCCTAGCCCAGCTTGTACCTGATGATAACATAAGAGAAAAGGATGCTGCGCAGCCTCTTGAGTTGGTGGTAGTCTTGAAATATGAACTTTCCTTTTTTGGCAGATTTAGCAAAAAACTGGAACTTTAAGGTGTTCAATTTCTGTGTGGCATCTATGCATCCACTGTATAGTGCAATGTGGAATTTTTTCCAACCTTGATGATTTCTAGACGGATAGAACTTAATTTATTGTACACGCATGCTATTTTTCCAAACTGATCATGTTTTTTCAAAGTGTTACAAAACTTTGACTTTCTTTGCCCAAAAAGAGCGGATGTTGCATCGCATCCGCTGATTGCATTAGTCAAAAGAAAATTGTGGTAATTGTATTTGAACGACATGGTTAAAAACCACTTGGTTTTGATGTTACCTCTTCCTGGATTTTGGAAAAACAGATTTTTGGGCTATAGCCTAAACACGTCATGATCACGAGAAGGTCAATGTATTCTCCGACAATTACGACGCTTTCAAAATGTTCAACTCTTGAAATGGCCGAAATAACTATCATGACATTAGCTTCTTCTTTTACCTGTTCAACATGAATTATGTTATTTTGAAATTCTCGTTTTGAAATTTTTAATCTGTTTTAAACAATGAAATGAAGCGGCTCTTGTTTCTGTCATTGGCTTCATCAACGGATGATGCGGGTCAACGCCCCTTTTCTTTCACTTGTTACAGATAGTTTTAGTTTTATGCGACAAAAACTATGATGCCATGCATCTGCAAGTCAGGTTCGTGTTGAATACGTTCAATTACTTTCTGGTACCATTCATCCTCATGTTTTTCTGCAGCTTTCAAAAATATAATTTTCGCTTTTAACTTCATTATTTTGTGAATCAAATTTCTCGTTGTGTAGGGCTTTTTTTTATTCATACTTTATTCATACTCTTTAAGTCACCGGGATTACCTTCTTCACATAAGAAGCAATTATCTTGAAACTTTAAAGAAGTGCTTGATTTGAAGGACAAACTATAGTCTGTGTAGAATCTTCATCCCGACGAAGATATACTGCTATCATTCTCTCATTCGCATATGTTTTTCGGCAATCATCCTTAATTCTAACTTCCTTGTACTTTTCAAAAAACTGATGAATATTACTTTTGATGAATATTACTTTGACGCTGAATGCTATGTTCAAAGAGCTTGGCAAATTCTTTCTGGCTCACAACGCGGAGAATCTCTATTTGAAGCCGATTGGCAAATGAAACACAATTTTGGGTCGACCTCATTCTTTTTCATTACTGCACGTGAACAGAAGCAATAAACTAAATAGCAGCATATTAGAAGAGTATGTCTATAAAAAAGAACACTTGCATCTGAACAAAGCGGCTCGGGAACGTCGCGTGGCCGAAATCTTCCATTTGCTTTCCCTTGTTTTATCGCCGGCCCTCCCTTCCTTTGTAATCCTTTTTCTTATAGGGTTTCTAAAATTTGTGCTTCTTCTGTCTGCCTGTTTTAAAACTTTCATTTCTCATCCATCAATAGATGTATCTAATTTTCATTGTTAGTGATGAAAAAAAGTTTTTTGGGATGGGAGACGAAAAATAGGTCACTTTTTGCAAATTTTTTTAAAAAGTGACATTTTCAAAAAAACATAGCGCGCTAAGTAATGGGTTTAGAAAAACGTTTTTCTAACGAAATTTATAGAAAATTTAATGCTCTTTCTTTTTGTAATTAAGTATGTTATGCAAAAAGTTTATAATTTTCGGGTTACAGGCAAAAAACTGAAAAAAGTCCGAAAAATTTATGGTTTTTTGGCTCTGCAAAGTTTAGCCTCGAGGTATTTTGTTGGAAAACCATTAATTCTTGTTACTAGCATCCTTATAAACATTTTAAAATCATAAAATCTTCTAGCAGAATTTTTGCATCTATCGGCCTTTTTTTTTTTTTTTTTTTTTTTTTTTTTTTGACAATTTGACTGGCTTATATGCAAGGTGCTTATGTAAATTTTTGTATGGTAAAAATGATGTTTGGTTTAGGTTTCACGGGAAAAGTAATTCTATGATTGAGTCAAAGTGGAATAACGGTTGCTTTGTTTCATTTTGGAATACTAGCATAATAGCCTTAATCAATAATTTTATCATAATAACAGATCTATTTTTTACGTCTTACATGTACGATTAAAGTTTAATTTCAACTATTTCTCAGTTATATAAATAGTATTTTGTTAACTTTAGTTTAAATATCAGTTGTTTTAGAGTTAAACTTAGCAATGTAAAGTGCATTTTTTATTGTAACTATTTTTGTAGGTTTGTTTTAAATCAGTAAAATAGCTCCTCCTTAAATATTTTCTTACCTTGTATTCTACCTTGTATATAATAAAAGAGGTTCGGAACACATTTTAAAATAAATTTTATATATTGAGTTAAAATTTTGAATTTTTTGTGATGGTTAACTATATTATTTGTAAACAAAATCATATGAGAAAACTTTTCATAATTTTATTTTAAATTTTAAATTTTAAATTTATTAAAAATGTGAGGTAATTTAAAATCATTGTAACTCAAAGTATTGTTTGTAGAATTTCATTTTTTACATTTAAATAAATAGGAACATCTAAATTCTAAATTTGATTCAGCGTTTTTAAAAATATTAATTAAAAATAAATAAAAATATAAAAAAAAAACTAATGTAACTTCGAATAAAAAAAATCTTATTTTCAAAAGTATACATATATTTCTTTTTCAAATTTACTGAATCAAATTAAAGTAGAATAAAAAAGAATACATGTTTCAAGTTTCAAGCATTTACTTTAAACGGCACTTGTGGTATAGCTATTTAAATCCAAGAAAGTGTGAAAAAACCCATCATAAAGATAAAGGCATTTCACAAGATTTCATTTTTATAACAAGTATTGCTTGAAAGCTAGATTTTGAAAACATACCAAAACTAAAAAAATCATATTGACTCAATTTTTAAGGCTTTTTTAAAAAGAAAATTTGAAGTTTTTTCGTGCCCCGGATCCCTTTAACATTTGTATATTTATATTACAGAAATGAAGATAAATATTTTTATGAACATTAAAAATTGCTAAAATCAAAATCAACTAAAAAGTACTTGTAGAAATTTAGTCAATTATCTCATAGTTATATAATGAATAAAACAAACTAACAAAATTACTTAAAACATTCACACTTCCTGTCTCTTAACGCTTTAGGCACGGACGGTACTCTTAAATATCATTGAAGGAAATTGAATATAATTTTTTTAATAGAAATTTAAATAAAACACCTTGTTAAATTCCTCATACACTGTAAAAAAAATCTGTAAAGGTACTACACTTTATCTAGATAACTGGGATTCCAAGAACTTTTCCTGTAACGGTGACAACAAAAACTCAAGTTTTAGAATCGGTTACATGGATTTTTCCTGTTATCGTTACATGAAAAGTTCTTGGAATCCCAATTTCCTAGAAAATGTTTAGTACCTTTACAGATTTTTTTTTAAGTGTATAAAATAAAAAATAATGGCACGTTTTGAGCTAAAACAATACAGCTCGTCAGCCAATGATCAAGACATTTTGTAACTTCGTAAGCTGAATCGCTCGTATCATGAGTGTCTTATATCCTCTCATGTGGAAGATTAACTAAGCAAAGTGACTGTACTGTAAAAAAGAAAGTGTAATTCTACAGGTGTAAAGTTAGAGGATTCTGTTAACTTACTAAAATTATCTCTGTTCTGTATAAAAAAATGTAAGTCTACAAAATTAGTTTTTGTAAAGGTACAGAAATCTGTAGCTTTACTAAAGAATGTCTTAAAATTACAGAAATCTTACTGAAATTTTATCTTTAAACCCGGTATTTGTTACTTAAAATGTTCTAGGCATCCAAGTTTCATAATTCTTAGTAGCCTTACTGATTTTTTTATTTTCGGTGCAAAAGTGTTACTGTTATATGATTTTTTTTTTGTTCACGTTACAAAAAAAGCTATAGAATCCCAGTTTCCTAGAACAATTTTAGTAATGTTACAGATTTTTTCACAGTGATAAGATTGTTAAAAATATATATAAACAAGCAAGAAAAAAAATCGAGGTTTGTCTGCGGATCAAATTTGTAAACCAACAGCTTTTGTTTCAAGTGAAGAAATATGTAAAAAGAGATAAAGTTATTGGTAAAAAAATGAATAATTGAAAACAGAAACTTGTCAAACATGAAAGTTAAAAAAATCTTGAAGTTATAAAAATGTTTAGACATAATTAAGATCGATAACGAAATTCTTTATTTCTAATATATGAATACACAAGTTATATTAAAATAAATGTATATAAATAACTCGTATTATTTGAAATTGTGATATTTTCATACACATTATTAAAGTACTTAAATACTCAATTATTTGAATTTAATACAAATAAACAATATTGAATTTTTTTTCTTCAATATAAATATTTTTAGAAGTATTTTTAGGCCTTAGCTTAAGTGTACGAAAAATCCAATAATTAGTTTTATTGAAATTCAGAAACTTTAACCAGTAAAGTACTGTTATGTTGTAGCTACCTGCATATGTTTTGTAGTTTTGTAGTGTTAAGCGCACTATAAGTGTATCCCAAATGTACGCTTACTCCGTTTAGATGGGAACCGTGCCTAACGATCAAAAATAGATCCTGTACTTTTCTGTTTTTTGAAGTCGCTTAAAAGTGAAACTTTAACTTTATTGCTCTAAAACATTTTTATGAAACTCTTTATCGCACGACCGTTAAAATATTTCACAGAGAGTTTCATAAGCTGCGATTTTTTTTGTTGTTCTTTTTTTGCAGAATACATTAAAACATCTACCATAGTATACATATATCATTAAACACGTTCGGCCAATAACGACGTAAGTTAGACCATAAATTACTCTAAGTCAATTTATTTTTACGAGGTTGATTTTAGAAAAAACGTGAAATGGCCTTAAGCTAGTTCATAAAAACGAACTATTCTGTGCATGAGGGTGATATTGTAAAAAGACAAATGAATATTTGAAACGAAAAAAAGCAACAACTACTATTCAAGAAATTTAGTATAATGAATATTAAAAGAACACGAATTTTAAAATAATTTTTCATTATTTAATCTGAAAATAGGTAACGTCTGTTCATAATGCATTAAAAATTATTTCAAAAATACACACAAGTAAAGTTTATAGTTAGAAAACACAAAATGTTTTTTTAAATAAAGCATTGAACATTTCGAACTTATTTAAAGCTCCTCATCAGCGACATAAATAACACAAAATTACGAGATACAACATAATTTAACCTATAGTTGAAGTCATGTGCTAAAAATATTTAAACATGGGGATTGGAAATTGTGTTTTTAAGATGTTATACTCTGGTGGGAGGGAACTAAATTCATTGAATAGGAATTTTCATCGGAGTACTAGTAAACAATTCATATCCACAACTAATTATGGAATCCTATCAGAGAAAATCTTGCATCTTTTTAAATATTTTAATATATTTACATATTTTGTCCCACATAAGCCGTTGCAAAGCTCCCTTTGTAATTTTAAACACAAGTACCCTAGTTCTCAATGGAAAGGAGTAACATACGCAATCCCATGCAAGCAATTTACATTGGATAAACAAGCTATATCTTGGAGATACGATTAAAAGAACACAAAACTCTCTTTAAATCAAGAAATTTAAATTCTAAAAATGTACACTGTAAAAAAAATCTGTAAAGGTACTACACTTTATCTAGGAAATTGGGATTCTAAAAGAACTTTTCCTGTAACGGTAACAACAAAAACTCAAGTTTTAGAATCGGTTACATGGATTTTTCCTGTTATCATAACATGAAAAGTTCTTGGAATCCAAGTTTCCTAGAAAATGTTTAGTACCTTTACGGATTTTTTTTTTTACAATGTAGCCCACGTCATAGAAACTGATCAGTTTTCAAATTTTGAAACAGACAAGCTCATGAAATCAAGCTTCAATATATATATTACGGTGAAAACCTGGAGCCTAGCCAATACCCGAACTAGCCAAGTTTTCTGGCCCAAACCCGAAATACAGGAAATGAATAGCGTATTGCGGGTTTTGGCCAGACAATTCGCGAACTGGCCGGGAAGTCTTGGCCAACATCCAAACTGGAGATTTAAGGCAACCCTTTAGAGGCAGGGCCGTCATGAAACTTTTCTTAGAAATGTGAAATTGCTATATTTCATACACGATAATAGATAACTGTTTGTCGTCCATCTTAATGATGCATACACTGTAAAAAAAAAAATCTGTAGAGGTACTAAACTTTTTCTAGGAAACTGGGATTCCTAGAACTTTTCATGTAACGGTAACAGCAAAAATTCTAGTTTTAGAATCAATTACATGGATTTTTCCTGTTATCGTTACATGAAAAGTTCTTGGAATCCCAGTTTCCTAGAAAATGTTTAGTACCTTTACAGATTTTTTTTTACAGTGTAGGTACCAATTTTATTGTAACTAAGATAATGTAATAATGTTACAGGCCAAACCCGATTTTAGTCCGAACTAGATTGGCCTAGGCCAAACTAGTTTATCCTAACTCCCATCGGATAAACTAGATTTTCCTAGGCCAAACCGGTCTATCCTAACGCCCATCGGATAAACTAGTTTTTCCTAGGCCAAACTAGTTTATCCTAAGGCCGATAGGAAAAGCTAGTTTTTCCTAGGCCAAACTAGATTAGCCTAACTCTTATAGAATAAACTAGTTTAGCCTGCTGTTTATTGGTCTGAACTAGTTTATCCTAGGCCGATCTAGTTTGTCCTAGACCAATTCAATTTGGCGTGATTTTATTGAATTCAATGACCGCCTCAGCGGCAACGTTCTAGTTTGTCCTAGGCTGATCTAGTTTCTCCTAGGCCAATGTAATTTCACGTGTTTTTACCACATAGGTGTCAAAGCCTGAGAAATAACAGGCTCGCAGGTTCTGTATGCATGTATGTACGCATGTATGTACGTCTGTACGTGGGTATGTACGTAACGCGATAATTCGTGATAAAATATCAGATTTGCTTCAAATTTTGAATGTAGGTTCATTCTGATAAGGTACTTTTCTGATTAGTTTTGGGAATTCATTGGATATGAATAAAGGCTGACGAACGGGAGGCTAATCGCCCACCGTTAATTTAGAGAAATGAATTTTTCAGGCAGAATTATCAGTTTTCATTTGAAATTTTAGATATAGGATCATTCTGACATTGTAATACACTGTAAATTTATCCAATAAATATATATGCAGAAATTTTTCTCAATTTCGACAAAAAATTCGGGTTTTACTTCACATACAATTAAGATTCCTTTAAAAAATATTGCATACATATTTATTGGATAAATTTACTATGTATTTTCAAATTATGATGTGTTCGCAGAATGAAAGATACGCAATGTATTAATTATTATTTAGAATCTTTGACCTTTCAATATTCAAATAGGGATTCATTAAATAATCTATGTAGTTTAGAACAATAGAAAAAAAGAAGAGTTATAATCATCATAACTTTTGAATCTGTTCCGTAAAATGTAGATTTGTGAATATTGCATATCTTTCTATATAATAATATCTCTATCATTCCTTAAGGCTTCTTTCAAATCCAAAAGAGCTACATTCTAACACATTTATGAACTAATTCCTTTTTGAAAATGCATAAGGTTAACAGGCATCCTCACTCAGAAAATATGTAATCGAATGGCGTTAACCATTTTTCCATAAAAGCGATGTATCTTTGAGAAAATACTATTGAACTACGCTTTGAATCTAATTTCCGGTTACAACTGCACGGAAAAGAAAAACTTGACGCCGTGACAAGAATATCTTATATGTCGATAGATAATTAATTTCTCAAAAATAGAAAAGCTGTTCGATTCCAAATTATGTTCAGCTCCGATCTGGCTCGAATATGTAATAATAATAATAATAATAACAATAATAATAATGATAATAATAAATTCAAGTCTGATAAAAGTTGGCACGAGTCTGCAGGAAAAAAAATATGCAAACATCATATCCAATGCATCATGTCTCTACGGTGGACATGTTAAATTTCTGTATTGATGTTATAAGCAATGACTCTTGACACACATATATATACTTATTCTAGTGAAAGATATGTTTTTTACCTGCGAAACCCGATTTTGAGCTAAATTAGATTAGCCTAGGCCAAATTATTTTATCCTAACGCCAATTGGATAAACTAGTTTTTCCTACACCAAACTTGTCTAAATGCCGATAGGATAAACTAGTTTTTCCTAGGTAAGAGGATAATCCTTCACTTTTCCCACTTAACCATTAAACCTCCAAAACTATTCAGGGAATCGCCTAATCAGAAAGAATTTACATCCAAAATTTGAAGCAAATCGGTAAATTCTGCGTCAAAAACCATTTATAGAATTTATGAGAGGTTACCTAAATTTCCCTTTCTTTTATACTTAAACAATAAACATCCACAACTAATCACGAAGGCGCCTTATCAAAATGATCCTATATCTAAAATTTTAAATGAAAACTGATAATTCTGCATGAAAAATCCATTTCTCTAAATTTACGGTGGGGTATTAGCCTCCCGTTCGCCCCCTTTATTCTTATCCAATGAATTCTCAAAACTACTCAGAAAAGTATCTTATCAGAATGAGCCTACATCCAAAATTTGTAGCAAATCGGATATTTGTATCACGAGTTATAGCGTTACGTACATGCGTACATACCGGGTGTCCCAAAAATGACTGATGGATTTTAAAATTCAATAACTTGCAAACGGTGACAGCTATTTAAAAAATTTTGCAGGAGGGTTATGTAAAATATCAGGAGTTTTTTTACCGTAATTTTTTATTTTAGTTCGCATATCAAACAATAGGTGGCGCTGACGCCGATTGAAGTCTAGGTGATCAGTGCTAAGTGAAGCGTCGACCTGGCCTTCAATCGCCGTCAGCACCACCTATTGTTTGATATGCGAACTGAAATAAAAAATTACGGTAAAAAAACTCCTGACATTGCACATAAGTCTGCTGCAAAAATTTTTTTAATAGCTGTCACCGGTTGCAAGTTATTGAATTTTAAAATCCATCAGTCATTTTTGGGACACCCGGTATATGCGTACATACATGCGAACACATATACATACAGAACCCGCGAGCCCGTTATTTCTCATTCTTTAACGCCCTTGAGCTAAAAACACGTAAAATTACATTGGTCTAGGATAAACTAGATCAGCCTAGGACAAATTAGAATGTTGGCGCTGAGGCGGTCATTGAATTCAATAAAATTACGCCAAATTGAATTGGTCTAGAATAAACTAGATCGGCCTAGGATAAACTAATTCAGACCAATAAACATCAGGCTAAACTAGTTTATCCTATAAGAGTTAGGCCAAACTAGTTTGGTTTAGGAAAAACTAGTTTTTCCTGTCGGACTTAGGATAGACTAGTTTGGCCTAGGAAAAACTAGTCTATCCGATGGGCGTTAGGATAGACCGGTTTGACCTAGGAAAGACTAGTTTATCCGATAGGCGTTAGGATAAACCGGTTTGACCTAGAAAAAACTAGTTTATTCGATGGTTGTTAGGATAAACTAGTTTGGCCTAAAATCGGGTTTGGCCTGTAACAACAACATTAAAATCTACAGTAAAAAAGATTTCTATTGATTATATTGAAGCGAAATATTTTTGTGTATCCCAGTAAATTAACCAAAAATAGTACACAATTCCTTTTCAATACCAAAAGTAATTGACAAACCAAATACGATAACAATTTCATGTTAGCCGGAGCCTTTACTCGAGTTAGAGCACGGGCAGGCAGACGACTAAACTATTTGAATTCATTGACACTTTCAACTATGTTGGAAAGGATTAAGCTAAGTGCCTATATCTATTTCGTGAACTGGCCAATCACATCTGGCTCGCGAATTGGCCAATCATTTTTAAACATTGGTGGCCAGTTCGGGAATTGGCCAAATTCAGGTTTTGGCTGTAACATATACAAAAGACGTGTTTTTCTCGAAGCATGCTATTCCAGGAAAACTAAATTCCATATGAATGAACTCAGTTTCCTTCCACCACAATATACCATCCTAATCTAACTCTATTACCTATCTCCGTGTTTAATTATTTCTGTTAGATGGCTTCAAATATAATTTAAATTATGTTGTATCTTGTGATTTTATGCTAATTATATTGCTGATGAGGAACTTTAAATAACTTCGAAACATTTAATGCTTTATTTTTAAAATAATTTTTATGTGTTTTCTAACTATTAACTTAACTTGTGTGTAATTTCGTAATTGTTTTTAACATTTTTATGTAGCTTAAAATGATTTTTTCGAATTAACAGTGGAGACAGTTTTTGTTATGCCTATTACACTTCTTTTGATTTGTGAGAACATTTATTCTTTAGCTTATTAAGAGTAAATTAGCAGTCAAAGGAGATTTTTTTCGTATAATCCTATTGTTTTGTAATAATAACGATCGTGAGAGAATCTAAATCTTAAGTTATTTCTCTTTAATTTTCAGAAAATATGATAGGACTCCATGAAATGTATGTCACTTGTATTTTACGATATTATGAAAACTAGATATTTTTATGAGAAATGATTTTTAAAAATTTTTATATATGATTAAAGAAACGAACAAATTACAGACATATCTTCCATCACAACATTTTTTAAGTATGTAAAACAATGCATGATATATTCAGAGTGTAATATTTTTAAAGATTCGAATGTCTATAGTTGTTTAGTTAGAGGGCATTTATTACAACAGACAATAGTATACAGGGATGTTAGAGAATAGTACAATAAATATTTCTTTTCAGTTTAACATATTAATCATAAAGCTAGAGGTGATATTTATGTATTTTAACTTTAGGATACTTGGAAACAAATATTTTAAATCAGTCTGGTGTTTATTTTATTGATTTAATTCATGTTATTTATTATTCCCCTAATTCAAATATATATTTTAAATAAATAAAAAATTGGCCCCTTCAGGATTGACAACGAAAGTTTTTAAATATATACATAAGGAAAATAATTTATATTAAATGTAAATAAATAATTAGCATTCTTGAATAATTTTCATCTTTTTCTTTACTAAACGCTGGATGTTTCAGATATGAGAAAATTTGGTTGCCAGCCACAAATTCTACTTCTAAATAAAAAAAAAATGCTTTCTTCTGCTTCCCGTTTTTAGTTTTTTACATATTTTTAAAAATCAGACTTCTAAATAATACATCGCTTTTGAAAAAAAGTATCAAAAAGTGTAAAATGTAAAAAAAGGATAAAATTTAATAAATAAATAAGACGAAGGAAAGATGTGTTTTTTAATATTATATGACATTCACTGGTCAAATTCTGTAAATTCCTAACGCTTTTAATGTTTCCATTTCATTCTACAAAATGCAAGGTAAATATGGATAAAATATTATTTATTCATCATTTACTAACAGTACGCATGTTCGTATGGAAAAGAGACACAATATATTTTTCACTATACAATTAAGATTTGACTTTGGTTTCCTATACATGTGTGATCTACCGTGAACTTGGTAAGAGAGATTTTGAATCAACTTCAATACTGAAAACACACTAAATATTTGCAAAATATGTTTCGTAAAATTTTCCACAATAAATTTTGAAAGTTTTTGTTATCTTCTATCATGAAGAATATACTTTCAAAAATTAAAATTTAGTTTTCGGGTTTTGTATGGTCTTATGTATGGAACTTTTAAAGCATGACATAATTTTTTTTTCAATTGGTTTAGTTAAGAGATAACAAACTGGGATTTCGAAATGTCCAAGTATTAATTTATTTAATTGCAGAATGTCTATAAGAAAGCACAGGGAATATTATCAAGCGGAAATGGCAGTCGGTATTTTAAATAAAATTTCCTTAAATTGGCAACATTAGATTGGCACAAATATAAAATTAAACATATAGTTTCTAAAGTATAAACATAATTTTATGCATAGACTAATAGAAATTTATTAACTGCTTTAATTTATTGTTTTAATATACCTTTAATAAAAACAATTCAAATTATGGTTTCTAACATTACATTGCACTAAAATATAAACGTGTATGAAATGCTTTAAAAGATTCTAAGTTTTATTTTATAAACATTTTGATCATCATAATGGCTAGAAGATTTAAGAATATCACATCATGTTCCGTCGCATTAATAATGACTGAGTTATAGTGAATTGATGCCTTGCGACCATTTTATGTCGATGCACATGTTGGTAATGACTTTTAGATCTAAGCAGACATAAAAGGATATTTTAGTTACAATAGAGATAATTTTAACTGATACTTGCGAAAAGCATAATCGTAAAGGGATATGACCAGTAAAATTCATAGCTGTTCTAAATAACGACATAAATGTTTTTTAATAATGGCAAAAACAGGTATGTTGATGATATGGATGCAAATAAATTTGTATAAGCTTTATTAAAAATAATTTATAATTTTTTTAATAACGTGACCGGTAGTCATTTTTATTTATAATCGGAAGAACTTAGTGGAAGAATATATTATGTTATATTTTCTGAAAGTATTTTATTTCTTTTAGTGAAGGAGTCCTTATTAGTTCTATCTCAAGTTACAGTTAAAATACCAAGATGCTAATTAATCTTGAAAGTTTCATGTTTCATTCCTTAACATTTGATATTTTAATGTTGAATAATTCAAATATTATTAATATTTTTATATATTCCAAAACAAAATGTTTAATTTTTCTGAGAGAGAGAGAATCATTTAAAATATATGACCTACGGTGGGGGCATAGTCTTCCTGCATGTACATATTTACTTAAGATTGGTTTAATTTATTATATTTTTATTTTAAAATTAACTTTTTTGAAGTTTTATATTTTTTAATTTATTTTGAATTTCTATTTACATTAAATGTTAGTTTGGTTGTAATATTGTTTTAAAATTAGATAATATTAAATTTTATTTTGAATTTATTTTACACTAATGGAGTATCTAGGTAGGCCATGCCTTGCGAAACTTATAAATTTGCATTTTTAAAAATTGTCCGTTCCTTCTCTTATTTTCCGAGGAGCATAGAATTTAGTTGTGATTCTTGTTTAAAAAGATGAGTTCATTATTTTTATAGTTTTTGCACATTTGTTACATAATTTTCATATCTTCTGATAAAACTATATACATATATATATATATACTAGATGGTACTCGTTAAGATTTGAAGATAAACATTTTAAAAGATTAATTAGAATAATGTTTGATTTTCTTAATTAGTTACCTGTAAATAAAGTTTTGAAAACTTGATTTATTTCTAGGTGATCTATGTCATTCTAACAGATTCAAAGCATTCCATGGTTCTGTCAGTCTAACCTAACTAAATAATCATCTAAAAGAATTTTAAGTAGAATTTTAACAACTCTTGCTTTTTAGCAGAAGGATAACTAAATATAATTGAACTGATATTTATTTTGGTGAATTTTCTGTGTTTTGAAAAAATAACAATGTTTAGTATTTTTTAATTTTTTTTTATTATATTGAAAAGTTTTTATTAATCTTATTTTTATCAGTTTCATTTTAAATCCCTAAACTTAAAATTTCATGCTACCAAGTAACTATTTATAATATATTTGAATTTTTCATAACCTTTTTATACATTATTTAATTATTAAATCATGAGTATCACAAAGTAGTTTAGTTATAATTCTTACATGACTATTTTTATTTCCCCCTGTTTCTTTTGTTTCTTTTAATTTTCTACACCGGAAAATATTTAATACTTTTCCTTATATGCACACAAACATAAATCTTCCTTACAATGCTCTTACAAAATATAACAAAAATTGTAGATTTGTTTAAATTAAATGAAAAATACTTCAGCTTAAATATTTTAAGTTAAAATTGTTAAACTATTTCTAAATATTTTAGCAGACTTCACAGTTTTAAAGATTCAGACATTACTTCAAAACGGCACTCGGGGATTTAGTTAAAATTTATTAAATATATGGTCTAAATGATGTATATCATTTATTTATTTATATAATTCACGTATATTACTGTTTACAAATGTATTACTTTTTCTAATCTTTCATGTGCATGACAGGAAAATGGAAGATTCCTGCTACTACCTACCGACAAAATAATGTTTAAACATTTACATTTTTTAGAAAATTAGAATAATTTTTTTTAAATATTGCTAGATGTTAAATTAAATTTTACGGCATTTTTACATTTTTTATTTGTGTGTGTTGTATTTAGACAAGACCCGAAACGTGCACCATAGTGCAGAAAGGTGCCACGAAATGCTGCAAAAGTTTGTTATTCCAAAACTTCAGCAAAGAAACCGTCTCCAACAGACAATTTTTATGCTCCGCTACACATTAGTAATAAGGTGAAGCAGCTGTTGCACCAAAACTTCACTGATGTTAGGGACATAAGTCGGAGTGTTCCAGTTGCATGGCCGCGTCGTTCCCCTGACCTCACGCCATGCGATTTTTATCTCTGGGGTTTATTGAAATCTCAAGTTTATGCTGGTGGAGTATCAAAATTGTCTATTCAAAAGGACAACATAACAAAATAAAATAAAAAGAATATTGCCCAGTTAAACTGATGACATAGAGCTCACAGGCTACGCATACTAATTGTACATTACAACCTTATATTTTCAAGGGTCAATTCCGTTCGAAAAAAAATAAGGAGGAAGGAACAGCTCCCTCTTTTCCCCTTCTTATACTCAATCATTGAACCTAAACTCTTCAGGGACATGCGTTATCATATAAAAAATCCATATCCAAAATTCAGAGCAAATCGGAAAATTCTTCATAAAAACCCATTTATATAATTTAAGAGGTATTATGCCCCTCTTTTATATACTTAACCAATAAACTTCCAAAACTATTCAGAGATTTGAACGAAATCTGACAATTCAGCATGAAAATCTCATTTATATTAATTAAAGGAAGGGGCATTAAAACCCCTATTTCCCTGTTTATATTTATCCAAAGAACACCTAATACTAATCATGGAAGCGCTTCATCAGAATGATCCTATGTGTACATTTTGAACAAAAACTAATATTTCTGCATGAAAAAGCCATTTATATCAATTAAGGAGGGCGCATGAGCACCCCATTCCAGGCTATGATAGCCTGTGAGCTAGAAAAATGCTTAATATTCCACGTGATATGTTACGTACGGCTGTGTTGAAAGTTCTGAGAACAGTGCTCACATTGAAGGTGGTCTAATTCCTTACCGGGGAAGTTAATATAGTAAATAAACATTAAAAATTTAATTGTTCGATTGTATGTGTTAGTTCTTTTCTTTTCTCACATTTTATACATTGCAAAGCTCCACAAAATGCTCTAGTGGCAATTTTTAGAACTATTTTTTACGGAATCCCTTTTCCCATGTCTTGATTAGTCTAAATACTAAGTTTGATACCATTTTGGCTATTAGATCGTGCTACAGGGCGCTCCAAACACTGTCATTTTAAAAAACATCACCCTGTATACATATATATTAATACATATGACTGCATTTATGTATGACAGAAAATTTCTGTATTCTAGTTTTTACGTGAATGATTAAAAAGACAAGTCTAAAACTTCAATGACAGAACTCAAATATCCGATAAATCTTAGGATGAAAGCAAGACAAACAAAACTTCGGAGACAGATTTCAAACGAATGTTTACTATTCTTTTTTCTGTTTTTTCTTTACTTTATGTAACAAGTAGAAATATCCAAAGATTAAAGAAAGGATGAAGATTGTATACCGAAATAATCTCATTTTAAACTGTAACTGTTATGGCGCATATTCAAATATTCAACTAGATAGAATAAAAATATCTATAAGTGTTATTTGTTTGATACGAAATAACTCCAAATTCCAAAAATTACTTTTTTATATTTTGAGAGCGATACAGAGATTAATATATGCCATTATTCAAGAACCGTGCATTTTTTGTTTAAGTAAATATAACTTCATTGTGGCGTCTAAAATGTTTTGTTTATTTAGAATAAGCAGTTCAAGTTAGCTCTTTTTTTCTCTCGCAGTTGGGATAATTTGCTTTTTCTAAGAAATCCAGCTGTTACTGTTAAAAGACATAAAAAAATAAGCATTTTATGTTATAGCAGTTACCAAAAATTAAATAATAATAATAAAATTCCTACTACAATAATTACTTTTCTTTTGCAAGATTTTTACGAGAAATATGAAAATGAAATAAAAAATAATGAACTAAAAATACAATATTACGACATAATTTTTCTATAGGTAGATTACATTTTCACATGAAAATTAAAAATGAAATAAACAGTTTGACATAAAAAAAAATATATTACGTCATGTTGAAAATATAAGGGAAACAGGAAAATACATAACGCCATGCATTTTTTAAAAGTATTTAAGTATAACAAAATGCCGACTATGGATATTTTGCCGTATTTTAACATTCCCGGATTCTCGGAATTTGTTTTCAACATTTTAAAATATATTACATACAAATGCGTGCACATTATAATTTTCGTAATAGGTTTAGTTCCCTAGAGCTCATCCAGTGAAAAAAAATGTTTAACTCTAATCTTTATTTAATTTTTATTAATGAAATTAGCATTTAACTTAAAAATCTATATCCAACGGTAGGCTGTGTCGGCAGGGATTTTTTTCAACGGCTGTTCATGTAAGGTATTTAAACGCAATATTTGAAAATGAAAATAATATAAAACACTTTGACATTAAACGCATTTTAAATTGTCTTCTCTTTTTGTTTCATGTAAAATAATTATGTTTATTAGATATTTATCTTGAAATTTTACACATTAATTTGGCCAATTAAGAATTCAAAACAGATAAAACAGTACAAAATAACATTTGCATTAGAAAATCTTTAATTTTTTTTCATTAAACTTAATTTTGCCTATAATATTTAATCGAATTAACCTGTTATAAAATTTATAATATGAACGTCACATCACATTAATATTAAAATTCATTTATAAATCTTACTTATATTAATTACTTATTACTTCTCTAAGATATATAAAAACTTTAAGCCACTAATGGATTTTCTTATAGATTTATTTTATTTTATTTATTTGTTAATTATTTATTTGGAATTTATGTAAATGGAATTCTGTAATAATAAAATATAATGCAATTTACAAATTATTGTTTCTTTAATTTAACTGAAAAAAAAGAAAAGACTTGATATTTAAAAAAAATAAAAGGTTTCTTAATAAACTAATTTTCTTGTTTTGAAAGTTCTGTTTTAAAACCTTAAACATTTAATTTGAAAATCCTTCTGATGTCTTTTTTCTGTTTTAGAACAGCAAAACTTTATTTGCTTTTTAAATTAATCAAACATTTTGTTTTTGAATTTAGATGAAGAAAACAACAAACTCCATTAATGAAATTAACATTTCCTTTTAAAAATTGATTTTTTTTTCGTTACGTAATGTAAAAATCTCGTAAATTAATATAAATGTACATTAACTTACTGTTTTTTAATTTATTTTAATATGAAGAAAATGGAATGACATATTTTCGTTCATATTTGTTTATATAAATTGCTCAATATATATAGATAAATATTTAAAACTTTTTCATATAAATATTTTTGTTACTTTTATTTTTTTAAAAATGTATAAATCTCTTAAAATGTCTTGATATAAGATTCTTAGTTAATTTTATTGATTCTTAAACTTTTAAATTTCAGGTCATGTGTACCGTGCATGATCATATGACCGTAATAAACAAGCATAAAAAACAATAACGTTAAGTAAAAAAATATTTATTTGTTATAAAGTATATTATTTGATTTATTATATTGTTATGTACTTCACTATTCTACATTTATATCCTAATTTCATTTTTTGGAGCGATCTAAAAACTTGTATAGATTTCGTTTAAAAACTACGTTATTCTAATGAAGATACAATTACTTTTTATTAAATACTCATTGTGGTTTCATGAACCATATTTTGATTCCTCGCACAGGGACGGCGAATCTATCATACGCGTACAATATAAATAGCGCACAACAAAACATTCTGCGGCATGGCTTTGATTGAATTGACTAAAACTAAACAAAATAAACGAATTGGAACAAGCAAAATATAATTAATTTTAACAAGTCGTATATTTAAAGATAGAAAACCAACGATTAGATATGCACAAATAAAATATGAGAAGGTAACAATTAGCTATTTCGAATCTACTATCGAGATACTTCATCAGTGAAAACTCAGCGAGCTAAAAAATAGGCAGGCTTATATACCCGCTATGGGAACAATCCCGCCTAAAGAAAAGCAACCAATAAGAAGTAAGCAGCCAAAAAAACTTTGGGGACAAGTAGCGACATCTATCGGAGAACAAGCAAAACAAAAACTAAAAGACAAGTGAAAAAAAAATTAAAGATTTCCAAATACTAGGAAAATAAGGAGTATTAGATAAGTCACTGACTAAGGAGTGAGAATTTTTTATGATGTGGTAAGCTTCCCAAAAATCAAGATCAAGAATGGAAGGACATTTATGGATGATGGTGGCTGAAGAAAGGCTTTATTTGCTATTTAAGTCGTATATTGCATGTCAAGCGTAGAAATTGAGGTACATCGTACTAAAACGGAGTTTTAAAATATTCAGATATTGGTGTAACAGTATACAGCGCTTTGGATACAACATAGTAGACGAAATATTTTCTGCGTCTCTGTAAACATTACATGTTTTTTGTTATACAAGAACTAAATTGTAATAAAATTCAGCAGAATCTCAAATAGTTTAATATAATTAAAACGTGCCCCAAACAATGTTTCCCCTTCCCCTATACCATTATGTAATGAAATATTTTTGTGTGACCCATAAAATTTCAATAAATATTCTTTGCTTGTACAGAATGTATATTGTAGTACATACGTCATAGATGCATATCAATTTTATTATGTTAGAAGGAGTTAATTAATGCATTAAAACACATGTAATTAAAAAATTAAAATGCATTTGAAACTTTTTTCCTCCCTATGCATTTGAAAATATGCATTTAATGCATTAAAGTGCATTGAATTAAAAGGCATTAAAATGCAAATTAAAATGCTCTCTAAACTATTTTTCCCCAACGCATTAAACTGCATTTGATTAAAATGCATTTAATATCAAAATGCATTAAACCCGTTATTGTAAATAAATACGTTAAATTGTAGCAAAAAATTAGGGGCTGTATCCAAATATAGTGGACGTTCCGTATTATGTTATAGTGATACTATAAATGGATAAATGGATACAGGCCCTCATCATTTTCTTCAGTTTGGGAATAATGGATTTTCAAGCTATTAATATAGGCGATCACTTTCAGAATTTTCAAATTATGATTTTGAGTCTTTTACAAACGTTGCTCTGTACATTTAGTTAACACAATATGCAAATGGAATTTCGATAGCCTTCCTATATGCATACAATTGTTGTTATTTTTTAATTCTGATTACAGGGTATTATGTACAATATTATTTGTCATATTTTCGAAACAGAACACTTTTTTTATAATAAGACCTCTGCAAATTATAAGCAAAAATCTTGGGAAAATTTGGGACTGTTTTTATAAAAACCCTAATTTCTCTACGAGTATACATGCTATTTACATAAAAACGAACACAATTTATTTCAATAAGCCAATTAATCATAATCTACAGTTTGAATGCTTTTGCTATATTGGTTTCAACAGTGTCATTCAAAAGATATTTGTTTTTTTTCAATTTATTGACAGTCCCCTATGGAGTTTCGGGAAAAAAATCATCATGGAAATGTATGAATGTGCTATTATATTTACTTACTCAGAGTTTCAGAATAATTCCTCATATTTAAGAAAATGTATAAAATCGCAAGTGACCGGTCACCTTTTGGCTATATAGTGTACCAACAGCAAAGTATGAAAGTTTTTGGAACGCTGCGAGCCTTTATTTATATTAGATCAAGAAAAGAAGTTGAAAATATTTAACAATTTTTTGTAAAATAATTTCTCTTGTAAAAAAACATTTTGTGATTTTTTTATGTAATGTACATAATAATTTTTTGAATCACCTATTCTAAATTCGAATACAAGAACTGATTCTGTGAAAGCAAATTCAAGTTGCAAATGAAGTAAAAATCGAATTCTATGTGTCCATCACGCAGTCAATAGCAATAGAATTTTCCCCAAAACGTTAGAAATTTTACACCAATATTAATAGCAACAGCCTGTAAATTTTACAGAAACTCTGTTGGCTGTCTTGCGCATATTAAATTATTGTTCTTAAAATTATTTTAGAACATAGATTACTATATACATCGCACATATAACTAAATTTAAATGTTACATTCATTTGTTTAGAGTGTTTTTGGATGTAATTGATTCATAAAAAATCTAAAACTACCTAGCGTTACTGATATCAAAATCTCAACTTTCATACAGATCAAATATCAATGTTTTTATAGCAATAACATTGACATTAATAATGCGCAATTATTTTATATTTTTAAATAACAAAATATGTTTTATTCAAAATTGTGCTTGTTATTATTTTAGTATATAATGTAAAAATTCGTTTTCGTATTAATAAGCAATGAAATCAATGAACATAAAATGTGTATTGGTACAAAATATTTAAGTTAAAAAAATTAAATAGTCTTCTAGAAATCATTTTAGACAGAACAAATTCTTCGAATTTCAGTTTGCAGGAAGAATGATTCAGTATTACTATAAATATAAAAAAACAATATACGAGTTGTGATAAATTAAAACGTTCTAGTAAATTGAATACAATTATTTTGTAAAGAAACAGCATTTACCGTTTTTAAATAATAATTTGACTTTTCCTATATTATAAATGTGAAACATATTTATTATATTTTTTTAACTTTCCATAAGATAATTCTTTTTATTGTTTTCTAAAATATATTTAAGTTCCTTTTGTAATTAAAAAGGTGTACAAAAAACACTAATTAAAAAAAACAAAGTATAAATTTGACGTTTAATAAGTTGAGATAAATTAACGTCATTTTTCGACATGCAATTTTAAAATTTTTGTTATTTATTTCACTTTCTGTAACTTCTTTATAGCTTTGCTTGTAATTTGTGAAAGCATTCAAACCATTTTTAAATTGGTTACATATTTTAATGTTTATTTAGTGTATCACAAAATATATTTAATTGAAACTTGAGATACTGAATTTCTTTAGCTAAGAGCCCACTAAGTTTAATCAATATTAACTAAAATTATACAATTATATCTAGACATTTCATTATATGGACTTATGATAGTGCAATCTCCGTACCTGTTAAATATTGTTAATATTGGCCAGATCTACCAGTGGTGGCAAACTGTCAGTTCGCAATACCCCAAATATTGGGTTCCAATCCCAAAAATGAATTAAAACTATTGTAACAATTGAGATTTTTTTATTATAACTTCAGGAAATAGACATTTGATAGGGTGGACCTTTGACAGATATATATGTCTTTTCACAAAGGTAGTAGTATGTAGAAACTTACATTAAAAAATCATTTCTTGCCAATATCTTACGGAATCAGAACCAATTAGAGAGCATATTAGCAAAAGAAAATTTTCCGTTACACATTAAGCAATAGCAACAGTTTGAATTATTCGCGAAAAATAACTATATTGTCCATTTATCATATTAACCCCATATAGCCACCCTTGGGAGATGCCAAAATTGATTACATAGAAAAAGACAGAAATGCATCTACAATAAATTTATTGACTGATAATTAATATAATATCTAGATGATAACTGATGTTAATTAAAGAACAGCTTTAACTGGTAAAATACAATAATATACTAAATAAATAAATATAGATTGCAATAAATTTATATCGAATATGATGGGAAAATGATTATCGTAAGTCTTTTTATACTTTTAATTCCGTGAACAAGAAAGTGATTCAAACCATTCATTTTTTTTATTATCTATATTGCACACCGTGAATAAACTTGAACAAAAGTGTTTGACAGTGAGAAAGAAAATACTTTAAAAAAAATAAAAACCGTTATGCATATTTTCGAATGTGTGAAAGAAAGAGGAAATGTTATATTTAAAGAGTAATATGTAATGCTTCATTGTAGAGAGCATATATATATATATATATATATATATATATATATATAAACACACACACACACACACACATATATATATATATATATGTTACAGTGATTTTGATTAATTGGTAATTATTAATAATTACCAAATAATATCCAAATAAACCGGTTAATAATATTATCTTATAAGAATTATTCAAAATAACCGGTAATTTGCCGAGCTCGGTTAACTTATTGATGTATCATGTTTTACTTTTGGCACTTACAGTACGTATATAGGGAAACTAAAAAATATTCCATATATATAAACTAAAAAGTGCTTGCGTCATCATTTAATGATGTATCTCTGTTACAAACACAAATAAAATAACATGAATTGTAGATGTACACTAAAACATTTTTTGTAGAATGTGAGACGCAAAGCGTTTATAATGTTAAGAAAATTGCCTCTGTTTTAAAATATTTAACTTCGACTGTTTTCCTATGCTATATAAATTAGATCTAGGAAAGTATATTGTGAGATAAAAAAAAGAACTTTTATTAATAAACTGATTAAATACATTTTTTATTAAATTTTCCACAATGGTACTTATAAGTACCGTCGGTAGATTAAGGGTTAAGCTACGAGGATGATGCCCAGCCTGGCGCTTTTACTCTCTTTGTTGGTTGTCACTCTCTTTGTTGCTTTGCAAATTGCAGCTCAAGATGGAAATGTCCATATGAGCACACAAGCCTGTGGCATAAAATAAGACACACAAATAGACCCAGCATCGGTGAAGACATATTTTATTATAATTAATTTTTCAATTAATTATCAGCAGTGAAAACACGCTTGAAATTATGATAAAAAGTTAATTAAATCCAATTGATTTTTTAAATCATCAGATTTTAAAATATTCACCTTTTATATAAACATTTTAATAACAATTTTAATTTTTCTTAAGAAAGGTGTTATAGTCAAAATAAAATACATTGACATGTTTCGGAACCGTCAAATAAGTTCCATAGTCATAATATAAATAAAACAAAATTTCAAAATATTTCTCGGACAATACAAATGACACGCGACAATGAGATATAAATAACAAAAAACAAAAAAACAAAAAAACACGCGCTCTATTGCAAAAAATTAAATTAATATATAGACCAAGATCTAAACTTAACTAAAAATAAAAATTTCAAACTATTTCACGGTCAATACAAATGACACGCGACAAAGAGATATAAAAACAACAAAAAATTTGTAATTTAATTTTTTACAATAGCGCGCGTGTTTTTTGGTGTTTTTATATCTCTTTGTCGCGTGTCATTTGTAATGACCGTGAAATAGTTTGAAATTTTTATTTTTAGTTAAGTTTAGATCTTGGTCTATATATTAATTTATTTTTTTGCAATAGAGCGCGTGTTTTTTTTTGTTTTTTTGTTTTTGTTTTTTGTTATTTATATCTCATTGTCGCGTGTCATTTGTATTGTCCGAGAAATATTTTGAAATTTTGTTTTATTTATATTATGACTATGGAACTTATTTGACGGTTCCGAAACATGTCAATGTAATTTATTTTTACTATAACACCTTTCTTAAGAAAAATTAAAATTGTTATTAAAACGCTTGAAATTATTGTATATTTTAAAGGTGACTATTACATTGCTAGTTAAGCGTAGAAACAACTGACTGAAAAATATCCAACACGGGGATCGAACCCGGAACCCTTAGAATAGTGCTCCAAGTGCTCCACCATTTAAGCTAGGAGGAGATTTTGAGAAATTCTAAGTTCAGCTTAAGTTTCAAATACTGATTAGTTTGTAATTTTTACTGAATAATCTGTAGATTGATCGCAGATCATATTTCATTTATTTACAACTAATAATTCTGTTCAACGACATGATTTCATCTTGATCGCTGTCTGCTCTACTAGCATTTGCATTTTTAACAAATGAAGTATTGAATACTTCAACAGAAACTAAATAATTAATTTAATTTATGATTTTCTCATTGAAAAAATTTTCGTGATTTTGTAATTTTTATTGATTTCGAATTTGCTTATAAACGAATTTCTTTAAAAATGACTTAAAATTTTTATTGTGATCGTATTTATGCACATCTTTTAATTTATAAACATGATCGTTGAATATCTAAAATATATTTTTATTCTTAAGAGGAAATATTATTTTTCTAATAAAAATTCTCGAAATTAATATTTCTTTAATTAAAGTTTTTGAAAGTAAGATAAAATATTTTTCGGAGAAAAAATGTGCTGTCAAATATTCTAACGAAAGAATAACATTTTTAAATAAACAATATCGATTTTATTTTATTTTTATTTTCTGCTTTATTTTGTATTTATTATAACTGCTATTATTTTTTACATTTGCCTAAAAAAAATGTAAAATGAAAAATCTACTTTTGTTTCAAAGAAATTTAAAATGGTAATTGCTTTTTCAAATGGAAGATAAAAATGTTGTCCAAGACTTTCTTAAAAATAGGATTAGCCTTTTAAAAACTTCTATCATTAAAATTGTAGATATTATTGAGAAGAAATAAAATAAATTTAATCGGACTTTATATCTAAAGAACTGACTAAGTTGTGGATTTTTTTTTCCACACCCCCTTTTTGTTTTCGTTTTTAATTTTTTATAGGTAATTTTCTTATCCTATTAAAAACTTGTCAATACAAAAGTTGATTTTGAGTTGATTTTGAGAACATTTTTAAAAATGTTATTTGGATTTGATATCTTGAGAATTGATGAAGTTATGAACTTTTATCTTCCATAAACCTTATTTTTTACTCCCCTTTAGCCCATTTTTAACTTTATCAAAAATCTGTCATGCGTAAAGTTGTGGCCCATTTCTTAGAAATATTATAAACTTTAAACAGATTCGATATCTATTTTAACTAAGACGTTATGAGGTTTTCTCTGTTTTCACAAAAACTCTCCCTATTTCCACCACCCTTAATTCGATTTTGCCCATTAACAAACTTGACCGAGATTTTATGTCCTTGACATTATATATCAGTTTGGAAGAAATTTGAGCAAAATTATAGAAGTTATCGTGTCCATAAAAATGTAACACAAATAGTTAGATAAACTGATAGATAGACAGACAGACAGATAGATAGATAGATAGATAGATAAACATTTTTATTCGTGATAGTTTTGGAGGTCTAGATCTGCAAAAAAATTTCACAAATTTCAACATGGGGACGACGACAACAGGAAGTATTTCATATGAAAATTTCCTAATAATTAAAATTTAGAAATATATTTACACAAGCCCTTTTTTTATATTTTGATATGATCTTTTTCACTACTGTTATGAATTCTAAGACGCCACATGTAATATTTCCTTCCAAACAACAAAATTTAATCTACGCGAATATTAAAACGAAGAAAAAAAAATAGAGAAAATTACATCAGATTTAAACGATACATTTAAAATGCATTACTTCAAAAACTTTCCTTCTACCGAGGTTTAAAATATACCAGCAGGCAAAGACTCTGTGTATTTCACTATTAAACTAAACTTGTTTAATAAAACATGTAATTAGTCAGTAGATGTTTAACAGCAGCTGATCGACAAATCAAAGGCAAGTAAATCGAAACCTCTTCACAGGAATACAGTCACTTGAAGAAACATATGTAGTTCAATATTTCGTAATCTTAAAAAAAAAACGTTCAAATTAATGTCTTTTTAGAGTTTGTGGTTGCTGAACGGGCGTTGATGAACATAGCTCGGAGGAGGCAGAGCCCTTTATTTATGTGAAAAGAATAAAGAAATAAATAATCTTTATTTTTTAAAACAAAGCATGATTTTTTTACGCATTTTATTTATTCTATGCAATCTGAGATAATTTGGAAAGCAATTTACTTCAAAATAAACTATTCTTTGTGTTCTATTTTTTAATAAAATATCAAGCAAAATTTCCAATTATATCAAGATGCATTTTTGCACTTGAAATGAACTCAAAAAAAATGAAAGAAAGAATGGTGTTTAAATAAACAGCTGTGTGGTTAGTTTTATTTAAAATATATAATATCTGTGAAGTGCACATTTATGTGTGCTTTTATAGCAAATAGTAAGGTCGGAAACCTAATCGGCATAGTCTCTTCTGTAATAGAACACTTTTGAATATATATGCTATTTTACTCTATTTATTTTTACTTTTATCTTGGGAGATAATGATTGTTTTCTGTAGAGTTGGTATGATAAAGGAATAAATTTGAAAAAAAAAAACCTTCCCAGTTCGAACCTTTTAAAAAAAAGAAAAAGCAACATGTTCGAGCTTAATGTTTTTTTTTATTTGTTTACTTTATTTTATTCGGGGTTCAAAAAATTTAAGATTAAACATTTGTTTTTTATTTGAAGGAATCTATATTTTTGTCTCTAAAACATAACATACAGTACTGTCGTTAGTTTGCAATTATGCTAGCTTACAATATATAGAAACCATCATTTTAAATCTCTAACATGCTCTAGTGAGCTTCAACATCCTGTTTAAACGAATCTTCTTTTTGTATTTATTAATGTTTGTTTTCAAACAAAAACTAGGTTCTGGGGCACCGTACTTACCGTAGTTACAATTTAATATTTTTGCAAAACTGTGAAATGTCCTCAAATATTATTAGAAATATTTGAACAGAATTTCATTTGGATTTTTGGAACATGAACTTATTTAGTGACCTTGGAATCTTTTTCAGAGAGGCTCAAAATGATATTTTTTGGGGGGAGGTAAGCCGCCCGTAGCACCCCCTTAGCTACGGCCCTGAGCCTAACAGATAGCTGAACTAAACAAAATAGTAATTTGTCTTCTTATAACGCTTTTTTAGTCACATACGTGTTATATTAAAATGCCTTGCATAAAAAATTTACTAATTGTATAAAAATAAAGACGTGAATAGTTTTTCTAGGTGTTAAGATATCATTTGTAGACGGCAAAACTATTACTTAAACTGAAGTGGTCAAAAACGACTTCGATAAATCTTTTGCCATCAAAGATAAGTAGCCTTATGAGTGCAAATCCCAGCAATGGCTACAAAAATGGTAAAAGGTATTGGACCAAAATAAAGGATATATTTTCAGAAAAAGAAAAAAAATTACTTTTTGATGAATCCAATCTTTAGCAAAATGTTTAAATTTGTATAAAATGGTTGTTTTAGAGACAAACAATTTTAATGCTGCAAAAGAAGTATAAATATAGAAATTTTATAGTCTTAAAGATATAAACGTTGTATTTAATATTTTTAGATGTCGGGTAATATTTGCCTGAACATAGTTATAGGTAATGTTATATACCAAAAATTTTTTTTTTAATTTTTAGCATGTATGCAGCCACTTATAAAAGGAATGATACGTCTACAAGCTATACTTAATTTTTACAGCTGCACTTCATTTTTCATATATTTTATAATTTGAAAAATGTTCCTATAATCAGCGCTTTCAAAGGTAATAACCATTACATATATATTTTTCATTTACCTGGTATATACTAATGAGAGTTTATATACTAATGCAGTAATTTCTAAATATTTAAAATAATTGATGTAAAAATATCTTTATATTCATATTTAATAGTAACTATATTTTCCCGTAAAATATGTGAACTGCTAAAAATTTTTGCTTGTCAAGTGGCATGTCAAGAATGTCAAAATGGATTTACAATAAAACTAAATTAAAAATTTCTATATAAGTTCTGTACAAAATAACAAGTGAAATACTCCTTCATTTGATTCCAATAATATAAAGGCAAATTAGCAAGCACGATGGAATTCAGTCTCCTACGACATGAAAAGTAATTAAAATATCTGAGTTGTTTCATTACGCAACGATGATTACAATGTTCATTCTCTGATAATTGCACGCTCACTGTTTCAATTTTAAGTGCTTGAATTTAATAATACACATAATGAAATAACATTGTCATTACATTATGATACTAATTTAAGGTATTAAGTTTCATTCTGAATAATAGTTTATATACTAATGAGATTTATTAATTTATTGAAATTCAATTTAAAAAAATCATCATAACAAAAAATACATAATGTGCATATGCCTCACTCCGTCGCAAAAAATGGGAATAGTAAATAAAAACAAAATTGTAATTTACCAAATTACAACGACTAATCGAAAAATGATATTTGCAAAGACTAAAATTTTATAGATTTATAAATAAATTCTATATTTAAATTAATAATAATAAAAAAACATCATTTTTTTATTATCGTAGCGTGTCACATATTACTAACGCCATGCATCAAACATTACTATTCCTAGAACAATGATAAAAAAAAGCAGTAGTTTATAGATATACAACTTTATCTGTTTAAAATGTGCATTTTTTTATGGGGTTAATCATTTCTGAACGCCTCTTATTACGCACAACATGGATTAAGCATTAATAATCCTGGACCCATCATAATCAAATTTGAAATGAAATTTCAGTTTTACAATTTTCGGAACTGCAAATTTTTAAATTTCTAAACATCGCACGTTTTAAATGTATTACACTGCTGCATAGAGAAAAAGGTGCACTTTTAAATTTAATTTGTTTAACATTTTTTTACAATTTGTTTTTAAATAATTATTATTTTTTACAGTTTTTATTTATTTACTTTTTTGGCATTGTGGCAACATCAATATTACATTTTTGGGCATTAAAAGTGAACCAATAAAAAAACTAATAATTGCAAAATTCAATCAATAAAAAGATTCAGGTATACTCCAGATTTCCCAATTCTCTACCGAGGTCAACAATTTTTTTCCAGATAGTTAAAAAGAATAAGAAATACACACTGTGATTCATAAATATCGAAACATTAGGCTATTTCCTTAAATATTTCCCCTCGACCATTTGTTTCCATTGTAGGGCATATACCACACAAGGGGGGCGATTTGACACTTTAGGGGGGGGGGAATTTATCTTTTTAACGCACCCAATTACTGTCAAGTTTTTGTTTTTTTAAGTAATCTATTAAACTAAATATTAAAGTAATAAAATTTGCCAATTTTATTAATTTTAATACTAAATGTAAGAGTCTCGTCAAGCATTTTGAGAAGATAAAAATGTGGACTACATACCACTTTTTTTAAATATTCATGTAAGTTGGAAAGGTAAACAATTTTTTTTCATAAAAGCGAAGACGTATCGTCAGATTTATAGAAATGTGTTAAAATCTCATAAGTGACAGAAAATTAGTATCTTTGATAAGCTTAAAAATGTAAAATAAACAGTTATTGTTAAGGCTCTGCCAGCGTTTCTTCAGGTGAATAGTGTTCCATTTTTAAATAATAAGAAGCCAGAGACTCTTGACATATATTACATCTTGAATTTGTGCGTTTCTCATGTGAATTTCCTTCACTTTGTTCCTGTATTTGTTGTTATCTTTTAATATATTTCTATTTTTTTTCTTGATCTTTGTTCGGCATAAGCATAATGTCTGAAAAACCATATTGCTGGGAAGAAAACCTTTGATTGTTTTAATGGTTTATTCCTGACATTCGAGGTAATACAGGTCAACATGTTCACAAAGTCAGCTAGTTGTCAAATACTGTTGCTTCAAGGCTGCCTCAGGCGACAATTTTTATATTTTGTTTGTACCAGTATTTCTCTAACAAAAATTATGAAATGTGTTTCACTTGCAAATCTTCCTAAAGTATTTGTTAAGGATTTCTGTTTAAAGAAAGTGATGCCAGTTAGATTTAAAAAATAGTCGGCTGTGGCAGTCCTGTTACTTGTGTTTAATCCGTGTTTATTTCATGACTACTTGGGTACTGAGCAGAAATTATATGCATTTATGTAAGAATAACAACCATGTTAGTAAATATAACACAACTAGCCGCCTATGGCGACCAGTTTGGTCTCCATTAAAAGTATTCTACGCATTCCATCATGTTATTTTTACTCTTAATTTAATTTACTTCTTCAATCATTATCCAAATCGGAAGATTCCAACCAGAGAAATTAAGAACTGTTTGCAATCATGGTAGCATTTCATAATTCATTATTTGAAAATTTAATAATGAAAAAGCATGCTTTTTTTTATTAATTGTGTTTCTGAGTTCATAAATATGACAGTAAAAAAGTGAATTCAAACTGTAAACGCCGCAGTTTTACCTAGTATGATGTCTTAAGACATAACAAAACTCTCACGTCATTATCTACAATGATGTCATAAGAAAATTGTCCATTTATTGTTGAAAAATTTGCTTTACGAACCTCCATGATTTTTTTCCCGTTTGTGATTGAATGAATCTTTTACGGCTTATTTATTTTTTAGGAATATGGTATTAAACTATGAATGTCATTTTAAATTCAGTGGGTGTTATCTCAAAATATGCATTCTTTTTTAAAAGTGTGAATTAGAAACAATGCTTTTATGCTGCAATAAATTATTTTGGTTTAGGTTATTATTAATTATTTTTGTATGTGATTGTGCATATGCAAAAATAAAAAGGTTGCGAGAAAAGATTTTGTCAAATTTCTTTTCTCGCCAAGCACTCACTTTCTTTTGCCAATTACCTATGCTGGAAAAATACATTTAGTATTGTATTTTTAATGAGATGAATGAATCTGATATACATATTTTTTAATCTGTGTTATAAATAAAAGTTATGTATTTTAAATGAAATAAGTTATAGTTTTATGTTTCAAATGAAACTGGAATATGGCATAAAATTCGGCAAACCTGCTCTCGGCTAGCATAAAAGCACCAAAATCGCAATTATGCATATAAAAATGTGAAGTGGGGAGACTTGGAAGTGCTGATGACATTGGGCTTTTATAATATAGATTGGAGACTTATCACCTGCGCTGGCTGACATGAAATCGGTTGCTTAGAATATAAAGAGTGAAGTGGGTAAGCCCGGAAGTGTTGACAGTCACATTACTTAAGCTTTTATTATATAAAGGATATATTTTGCAAAAAAATTAAAGCGTTTTTGTTTAGTTACTCACAGAGTTATGAGCTAAATTTAAAGTTAATTTCTAAAAATTTCCCAAAGTATAGCAGAAGCATTTTACTAAAAATACACTGGTCAACAGCCAAAAATGGTCTAACTTTTTCCAGCTGATATATGCTCATTTTCATACATTGAATCCAAAACCCAAAACGGTTTCGCTCTATCAGGTCAATTTTTTGTGCAAATGTCCATTTTAGGCTAAGTGATTTCCGGCATAAATGCCTGTACTTCATTGCAGTATTTGTGTGTGTTGCATTCCGAGAAGTCGTATTTCGTTGCCCTGGATTACTAATGATAGATTTTCTTTCATTACAGGATCTACTATGTGAAGTAAATGGCGTCTTCAAAAAGATCATGTAGGAATAAGCCGGCTGTATTTTGCTATATCTATGGCGAATACACCCTTTTACTAAACAGGAAGCCAATCACCAGTTTTATAAAGCGCACCTACCTTGCTTACTTCCAAATGGCACTAGGTGACCAAGATAAAGGTTGGGCACCACATATAGTATGCAAGAAATGCACCGAGTATCTTCTTGCGTGGACCAAAGGCCAGAAGACGGCTCTGAAATTTGGAATTCCTATGGTCTGGAGGGAGCCTACCAACCATGTCACAGTTTATTAATTCTGCGCTGTAGATCTGACTGGTATAAACAGAAACAACCGGAGTAGCCTGGTATATCCAGATCTGCAGTCAGCACGTCGTCTTGTAGCCCATTCTAAATCCATTCCTGTTCCCGTGTTTAAAGAACTTCCGGACATTGACGAAGAATCATCCTCCCCCATCAGGGTTGCTGCTGATGACGACGACTATGTGGTTCAAGAATGTAGTACTCCAGTTCCGTTCACACAAATGTAGCTAAATGATCTCGTTCGCGATCTTAACCTCTCCAAGTCATCTGCCGAACTATTGGCATCCAGATTAAAGGAAAAAAACAGTCTCACTGAGAGTGTTCGCATCACCTTCTACCGCAACAGATATCAAGACTTCCTACAATATTTCTGTGAAGACCTTGACCTGGTGTACTGTAATGATGTCGCACGGCTGTTGTACACGCTGAGAGTGGCAAAATACGACCCCGAACATTGGCGGCTGTTTATCGACAGCTGTAAGCGTTCACTCAAATGTGTTTTGCTACACAATGGCAGCCAGTTTGCCTCTGTACCACCAGCACACTCAACTACATTGAAGGAGAAGTATGAATCAGTGAAGTATGCTCTGGAGAAAATTCATTATGATGACTATAAGTGATATATTTGTGTGGATTTGAAAATGGTGAACATCTTGTTGGGACAACAATCAGGGTTTACAAAGTACCCCTGTTTCATCTGCATGTGGGACAGTAGGGACAGGGCCCATCATTACACAATCAAGGACTGGCCTCTCAGGGAGGACCTGCACCTGGTGCCCTGCAGAGCGAACATCATCAACACTCCTCTTGTGAACAGAGAGAAGATCACATTTCCTCCATTGAAATATCTTAAATTCATTAAAACATGTCAGACCATTTAAAAAAAATTTTTGTTGTCCTGTGAGGATAATAATAAATACTATATCGAATATTTGTTAAGGAATGAGAATTTCTATGAAATAAATTATTAATACGCTTGCGCGGACAAAATCATCTAAAAAACTCTTCGGTAATAAATTGTATAAGGCATCTTATACAAAAAAGCCACTGAAATATTGTTAAAACTCATGAAGATATCGGTGATATGGTAAGCCATTAAAAAATTTGTGGATAAAACTTTTACAAATCAACTGAAATTCAACTCATCGTATCGACAAAATTTCTTAACTTTTTCACAATATTTATCTGATCACTCCATATGAACTTGACTTTTGTAGCAGATTTATCCATCATGAAATGAAACTTGAAATCATTTCAGCATGTTCAGTTACACAAATGATTAAAACTTATCAAATAATCAATACATTCAGCTTTAAATTTCAGTATAATGCTTCTAATGCACATTTTCAAGCTTTCATAAACTTGCTTTAATCATGTTACTTACAAAAATCAATTGAATTTTGGTACTTACGTATTAACGTCACCGCAGCAGAAGCTGCGCAATAAAAAGCAATCTTGTTCGCACGCACGTAGTTATATTTTGAATCACTTGTTGCCTTGTTGTTTTCTGATTTTTGACGTCATTTTTTAGTTATTTTTAGTGCTCTCGTGCTTTTATAGTGCTTTATTTTTGCTCATTTCTGATGCCATTTTTTATGCTCTTGCGAATTTCAAGATTGTTCTTTATTGGCGCATTAGCGCAACTTCTGCTGCAGTGGCGTTAATAAGTAAGTGCAATTCATCATATTACTTGTACAATTAATTTTATTCAGAGACATTTATATCTTCACGAATATACATCCTGTTTTTGAACATAATTATTAAAGTGCAAATAGTCATTTCTTATAATGACATACTATTTCAAGCGTTAGGAGGATATCACAAGTATTATTTTTTTTTTCAATTTGGTTCCCACCCTTTAAATGAACTCATGACTAAATTCTTAACCTTCCTACCCTAAATAGGTCGAACTTTCCCGTTTCTATCATACATTTTACTCGATTTGAACCACAAATTTCTTTATTGACTAAGTTAAATAAAAGTTTTAGAGAACTGACTTAAATAAATAGATAAAATACCTTTAAATAAAAATTCCGGTGTCAAATGTTTTTATAATATTTGAGTAATTTTCAACTGGGTAGGAAGGTTAATGAAAAATTACAAAAGGGAGCAAATTCTTTACGTCCTAGAAATTCAAAGATGATTTGTCCGATTTTTGTATGCATATCCGATAAAAAAATATTTAAAATTGAAAGTGTTCGGTCATCATCCTTAATCTTTCATTATGAATGTATTCAAATACGTCCGTCAATCCCAATGGAATATTGTAAATCTACGAAACAAAATTCCCCGTTTATTGTAATATCATATTACATATATGATCTTTCCCCAAAACATTGTTATTAAGTATTAATATTCATATTTAATTTTATGAAATAAACGTAAGACATCAACATATTTAAATAATAATGTTAATTATAAACATAATACAAATAATACACTTGCAATATAAATTTATTTCTGAAGCTTTTGAATAAAAAATATCAAAAAGAAAAATTCTTAATTATCTTAAAAATAAGTTTAACATTTTTTTTACACGAACATTTCGAGTAACTTTACATGACTTTTAGAATTCTTTTGTAAATTTCTTCTTAAATTAAATTAGAACATGACACTTTAATTAAGGAAAAACAGAACAATTCATTAGAACGAAGCTGTGTTATGTAATTCTTTTTAAAAATTGACAGCATATGAAAACTTGATACTGTTAAAAATGAAAATACTGTTACTAAGTAAATAAAAATACTCAGTTACACAAATAAGAAAAAAAAGAAAAATATTTAATTATATTGAAACGTCTGTTTAAAGGCATAGTAAAACTGAATAATAATAATAAAAATAATTAAAAGAATTTATTTATTGCATTCATAGTTGTTGTAATTGTTATACAGTATGATTTTAGATCAAGAGCACAAAGCTATTTTAATATTTTTTTTTTCAGTTTGAAATAATTTTGCTGAACAGTTGAATTTTTTTCTATGCATATAGCTAGACTAACAACTAACCTTTAATTAACTAGAATTTTTTTAAATATTCTCGAGTAATCTCACTTTGTTTTTGAAATATTTTTTTAAAGGTAGAAAAACAGGGACGCTAATGACGTGCTAAAAACTAATGAAATAGAAATGGCAAAAAAAGTAACAAAGAAGTGGAAATATCATCGTTACTCAACTGATTATGAATAATGCTAAATATTCTTTTATTTTTTCATAGACAGTGAGAAACGTTGTATTTAGGCCAGATTTTCTTATAATAGCCAGAAAAACAGGTTCACTTTTCAATATTTATAATAATAGACAAGATTTATAACGATCTTATTTTTAAAAAAATATTAATGCTTTTCGAATTGAATAATATTTTTTTATTTAAAAAATCAAGATGACGTCTTACATGTAAGTGTTAATACTCTATACTTGGGGTTGTTTTAAAACCTTAAAAAGTACTTTTGATATAATTTCCTTTTACTCGCTATTTTAGACCATCAAATTTCACGTTAACTTTTTTACAATTTGAGATCACATATTAACATAATGCAACCTCAATATACATTCTACAATACGTGCTTCCTACATTTTTGTTCTCAGTGTCTTTGTAAGTTTCAAATTTATAACTAGCCAGGAAGTTTTCAGTTTTAAATACTTCTAAAAAATGTGTACACTTTCAACATGTCATTTACTGAGTATTAATTTTTTTATATATATAAATTTATTTTCTTAATTCCAGCACGAATTATCGAAAGCATATTTCTATACATTTAATATTTTGACTTCACTTATGTTTCAACATTGAACAATAATAATAGTAAAAGTTTTATTAATATAAGTAGCAAACCGTTGGCGTGTTTTAGGCAGCTTTCATTACAAAAAAGTAAAAAGCTACATATTGCAGCGGTCCGGAGGAAAACACATCCGGAAATTTCTGGTATATTTTCACCGATCATGATCCCCAGACCCCAAAAGAACCCTCCGTTCAAACGTTGACATACCTATATGTATATATATATGTATATATATAAATATATATATATATATATATATATATATATATAGGGGAGAGTGGGGATACTTGAGCATAGGGGATACTTGAGCCACCCCTATTATCTCTACAGTTGGTTAATTTTTCTTTCTAAAACTGCCAATATGATAACATATTTATAGTTCTGAACATGTAAAAAAGAAATCACACATCTTGGTACCATTTTGAAAATATAGTGATTAATAGTTGTCTTTTCCCTATCTGAAGTAAATATTTGGGTGCATGGCTTTTTTGTTTTTTTGTAATCAAAGTTTTGTTCAAAGTTGCAACTATATACATACATTCAATAAGCATAATTTCAATTGTATTTTGAGTCTAAAATAGTTCTAATAGCTGCATGCTTTATTTAGTAAAACTCTGGGAAATAAAAATAGTGTTGGTGGGGATACTTGAGCCAATGAGAGTGGGGATACTTGAGCCATGCCTCAACCATCCCCACTACAAATTAAACATGGGTGAAACAAACAAAAAATGAAATTCCATCCTTATATTCACTAATAGATATTTTTCTGGATAAAAGGGAGAATAATTTTTCATTTTTTTTTCTTAAAAAAATAACGACCTAAAAATGTTTAAAAATGTATATTTTTTAAATGAAAATATCTATTTTATTTTTCATTTTGACTAACAAAATAGCCTGTCTAGATAAATGTAAACATAGTTTTCAATTTAACTTTCATTAAATTAAAATGAATTTTTAAAACGGTTTTACAGGCTATAATCTCTAATACTTTAATTAGTTAGGTCCAACATATTAAAATATTTATTTTTTAATATAACGTATTAAGACTAATATTTTATATTGAAATCGTAACCTCTGTTGCTGTAACTTTTTTTTAACTAAGAAAATTGAAGAAAAATTGGTAAAAAGAGCGCACAAAAAACAAGAAAAGCAACAAAAATCCCAGTTCAAACTTACATGCATGGAGCCAAAGGGGAAGACAAAATCTTTTCCTGTGAAATCAAAAAAGTGTTTGAAATTGTAGAATGATACATCTGGCTTAAATTCCGACAGCTACTAAATTAAAAGCATGAGTTCGACAATATCATTAGAGGAAAATTCTGTCAATGGTGGTGATGATGTGAAAAGAAAACCTTCTATTGATGGTTGGTTACTAATAAAATATGCCAGAAAGAAAACTGTAAAAATATTTGTTGGATAAGTGCTTAATATTTTGAAAATGAAATTTGCACGAAGAATTGCAGATTCCAAATTTAAATGGCTCTGAACTGAGGATGTTTCTACCGTCGTTATAACTCAAGTTGAAATTATCCTCCGACAACCAGTTTTAACGACAAAAAATGATCGTATTACTAGCTTTGTTTTCTCAATTGGTTTTGAAGGACTTTACGTTTCATAATTTATCATTCTGTAAAATGTTTGTGCAAAAATAAAGCGAAAAAAATTACTTTTGTAGGTATTTTTCCTTAGTGGCTCAAGTATCCCCTCAGCATGCCTCAAGTATCCCCGCCATGGGGATACTTGAGCCACGATGTAAAACAAAAAATAAACATTTATTATACATAGAAAAATAGTTAAAAATTATTTGAAAGTGATTTTTAGTTGAAGAAAAAATATCAAATTTTCATTTTCAATATTTTATTTTATTCTAAAAAAATATAAAAAATTTAAAAAAATTAAAATTCAAAAAATGGTTCAAGTATCCCCATCTTCCCCTATATATATATATATATATATATATATATATATATATATATATATATATATATATATATATATATATATATATATATATATATATATATATATATATATATATATTTGTATGTATGTGTGCATATATCTGATTTTTGTCATGCTGTAACTATCGTATTTATCAACAGATTTGAATGAAACTTGGTATGTAAGTAGTACATACAAATGTCTCGACCGAGTTCCTTGGTCAGCAGCATCCGCCATCTTGATTAAAAATGGCTGCCATTTAATTTTTTTAAATTAAAAATTAAAAATTAAATGCAAAAAAATTAAAAGTTGAAAACTATTTTTCTGTTATATGTTAGAACCTAAGAGAATGATTCCAGAACACTTTTTATTTCGTCTATAGTTTAAAAAACGACTGAGTTATAGCACTTAGAATTTCTAGTATGGCTTACATTTTGAAACGATCTGATTTTTGTCACGTGATAACGCGCATATTTATAAATCGATTTGGATGTAACTTGGTGTGTACATAGTACATAATAAGGCTTAAAACGAGTTCGTTATCCAGTTCCATCCGCCATCTTGTTTCATTTTGGCGGCCATTTAAATTTAAAAAAAATAAAATTCAAAATTAGGTACAAAAAAGTGAGAAATTGAAAAGATTTTTCTTTTGTACTTTTGACCTTGATACAAAGAATCCAGAAATTTTTTTGTTTCGTCTCTGTCTTGAAAAAGCTTATAGCACTTTTAATTTCTAGTGTTGTTTAATTTTTGAAATGATCTGATTTTCGTCACGTAATAACACACGTATTTATAAACCAATTTGGATATAACTTTGTGCGACATTGTACATACCGATGTCTGGTCCGAGTTCATCGGCCAGTTCCATCCGCCATCTTATTTCAAAATGGCGGAAAATTATTTTTTTCTAAAAAAAATAAATTTTTAAATGAGGTGCAAAAAATTAAGAAAATGAAAAAGATTTTTCTTTTGTATGTTTGACCTTGATGCAAAGATTCCAGAGTATTTTTTTGTTTCATCTATATCTTGAAAAATGGCTGAGTTATAGTGCTTTCAATTTCCAGTGTGGTTTGACATTTTGAAACGGTCTCAAATTTGTCAAGCGATAATAAGCATATTTATAAACTGGTTTGGATATAACTCCGTGTGCACATATTACATACCAATGTCTTGACCGAGTTCACTGGCCAATTTCATCCGCCATCTTGTTTCAGAATGGCGGCCATTTAAGTTTGTCAAATATCTTTTAAATGTATAATGATGTACAAACAAAAAATCAGAAATAGAAAAAGGCTTCTTTCTCAAGTGTTTGATGTTAATAATGGATTTTGGGGTATTTTTTGCTTTGTCTTTACTTTAAAAAACGCCCGAGATATAGCAGTTTGAATTTCTAATATAGATGACATTTAAAATAAAATCCATTCGCCGCGACAACACTCGTTAATCGATTTTGATATGAGTGTGCATGTGCACATGAATTAAGATTTCGGCCAAACTCGTTGGTTTGTTTTATCCATCATGTTGTTTTAAAATAGTATACACTTTATGATACCGTGCAATTTGGCAACCCTATAAATGGCTTAAAATAAAACCAGCTTGAATAAAATATAACCAATTTCTAATAATTCCCATTAATATTGAGTATTCACAAAAACTAGTATTCAATCTTGTATAATCGGGTTCCACTAATTTGAGCTTCGTATGTTTGAAAAATATAACTTAATTTAATATAAATAAATAAATAAATAAGCTATATGAAAGCTACCTCTTCCTCCCGGTACTGCCGGAAGGACTTTTTAAATTTAAACATATCTTTCACTCTTTAATTTTAAATTAAGGACTCTTTTTCCGAATTACTAATTTGTGATAAAAGTTTTTAAAAAAAAATATTACTAAATTTTTTATGTTTGTTTAATCTGGTTGTATTCTAGCATTTTCGAAACGTCTTTAAAAAGTTCTTTCTTAGACTATTGTTAAATGAAAACACGTATAAAAACCTACATTTGTTACGTTTCTGTAAAAATTATAAATCTGGGTGTTTTTTACACTGTGCATGAACATTTTAGACAGTTTTTTTTTACATTTTTTATTATATTTTTTTAAAATTATGTAATTTATTTTTTTTTCTATTTTTTATAATTTTTTAAAGATCGACATTTTATGCTTGTGCTTAAACTTTTGAGACAGGCCTTAGAAATTTTTTGTTTCAGTTTAACATTTCATTTATTTATTCCATTAATAGAATCTATGGTAAAAGATATAATATTTGATATTATTTTAATGTTACGAAATGGTTTGAAATAAATGATAGTTTGTTAATGTCATCTCATGATTTCAGTGTCATTTTCCATATAAGGCATTTCACATGGAATTCAAAATTTACATAATATTATACAGAGTAAACTACAAAAAATTAAAAGAAAAAAACCAAACTAAATCGGTTTATTTGAATTTAACACTTTAGGGAAAAAATACCGATGTGAAACTTTGTACAAATATGGAAAAAACATAAAAATAGCATCGTATTCTATAAATTACTGTAGAATCAAAATCCATACACAATTACTGTCTAAAGCACATTAGTAAAACGTTAAGCATTTTGTAAATATCTAATTATCGAAAACATGAACTGGTTTGTAAAACACTATTATCCAGGTTGAACAACGCATTCCATAATAATACTAAGACATATATTTTCAGCTAAAATCTGCTTAGATAATTGTAAAGTAACTGCGAACTGTAACAATATCATAGGAGAAATATATTTATGACAGTCTTTTGCTAGCTATAAATTTAAAACGTCCAATAAATCAATGCAAAATATTCTCAGACTAATTATTAAAAGACTTAAAGTATCATGATTATAACTAATTGTTCAACGACGCTATTATCTTACATCCATAAGTTCAACTAATTGGAATAAGAAAATAAGTTTAATAGAGAAAGAAATTCTTAATTTTAACATCTACATAATATTCATATTACACAAAGTAACTTTAAAAATAATTTTTTTTAGTTTTATGTGTCTTTTCTTATTAAGGAGTGTGTACCAGTAAAGGACCATGTACCTACAACTGTTTTAAAATATGAAAAGAAAAAATATCTATATCACTTATACGCAATTAAAAGGTAATTGTTAACGAATAACTTGATATTTTGACTGCTTGTGATTGTAATACTATAGCAGCTACTTTTTAAAACGTAGGCGTCACAATGAAAAAAATACTGACCCATGACTTCGATATTAAAAACCGCTATTATTTTTAATTGAGAAATCAATATTTAATACATATTTTCGCACTACATGCCTATTTACAAGATTTTCCAATCAATAATATTTTGAAGTAGTAGAAGAAATCCCGCGGTGGAATACCAACACACGTATATTTTCCATAATATATCACCTTCCTGCATCCTATAAAAGAGAAAAAACAAAAACAAAAACGAATGCAGAATATAGATAAAATAATACACAGGGCCACGGATGATAATTTCTGAAAATGTGATTGCAATAGTTTTAAGAGTGTTTTACTTATTAAATTTTAGCTGAATACTGCCATGTAATAAAGGTTTTAGGTAAACTACAGGCTTTGACAAAAGTATTTACGTATTTTTTATCTATTAGTTTAATTGAAATTTGAATATTAAAATTTCTGAATTAGAAATTTCAACTTCTTATGCATTTTCTTAATGAACTAAATTTCCCCTACATAAAGTTATGTATATCTACTGACAAATCAAATATAGAGCTGTTCAAACGTACTGGAATGCATATTTGGCTATGGACAGAAGCATTCTTTTTCTCTAAATAATAAAGTTTTGTTAAATTTTTTAAAGCGTTGGAGAAGTGTTGGAAAGTGTTTCACATCTCTGCTTAACGCATGGTTTTCCTACTTGTTGTAAGTTGTTTTGATTTTTTTTTTTTTTTTTGAAAAAGAGATAGATTACGTTGACGGTTAAATATGATTATCGATAAATTTCAAAATATATTGAAAAGTTTCAAATGCACTGCAAAAAGAATTCTACGAAAATGCCGCTTAGAACAGAATTTATGACAAAAAATATCTTCTATAAAAATATGTGCAACCGTTGAAGACGATTTTTAAAAATTGGTATTTTTAAAAATAGTCTGCATGCAATCTTATTTAAAAGATAATTATAATAGAACCTTTAAATTGCGTATATTCTTAGTTTACATGTGTTATTTCATGCTGAATCTCAATTTAGTATGATTTTTGTCAAACTTGGAAATTTTTGGATTGAAAAACTAAGTATGCACTTTGCTATGCGTTATGCTAAAGAATTTGAATATATTTTTCAAATTGTGGTTCCTTGTGAAATATAGTAGTATAAATATGAAAATATTAAACATTTGGAAAATATCTGCGGTAGAATTTGCAAAATCGTGCACGCAAAATGCTTATTTCAAAAGCCACTTCTGTCATTACAATTTAAGTAATTAATATTACTAGTTACATGTATATTTGAATATTTTATAAAAACATAAAAATGTGTGAAGCTAAATAAATAAATTGTTGCCTTTCATTTATTGATTAAGAAACTAGAATGTTTTATTGCTATAAATGCGGTCATTTTCTGGTTGTTTAATGAGATCTGACACATTAAAATAACGTTTATAATAAAAAAAATATTTATAAAAGACAATGATTGCCTAAAAAACTCTTTTCACAGTAACCTAAAAAAATTATCCTTCCTACTATTAAAAAATTCAATTATTTTCAACGCGTTGTTAAACTTGAAATAGTCAAAACCATATTTCCTTTTTTAAAAAATCTCAAAATACTTTCCTCATAAAAAACCTGCAAAAAACGCCTTTCTTTATTTAAAATTTTAAATATAAGTGGAGGAACTTTGTGAGATAATTTTAGTTAACACTTTCCTGTTGAAAGCAAAAATATTTTTTTTCTTCTTTTCTTAAAAAAAAAAAAAAAAAAAAAAAAAAAAAAAAAAGAATTCAATTTCACATTTATTTTTGTTCCACAGTTTCCTTTTCGCATCTAATTGTCTTTGTAAATAACACCCACTTTCATTTTATAGCAATTTAAAGTAGTATTTGCTTTTCGCTTACTTAAGACATTTCGTTGGAAATTTTGTTTTCAAACAGTTTTGTTTCGTAGTTACTACGACACCCCAAAGGATGGGAGCTTTTATGTAACAATTTTAAATTAAAACTATATTACGCATTATTATTTAGCACTAAATTAAAACAAGTTGTTAGGGGCCACCGTAATACTTACCCATCATGGATATGCATAATATAATATATGAAAATAAAACATGTGTAAAGTATTTATAAAATTCAGTGCAATTCCGAAACAAAATTTACGTATGTTTATATTTTTTTAATATGCATAGTAATACTCTAGGAATGAATTGCTGATGAACCAATTTCGACAAATTATGTAAAAAAAAAATCCTTATAACTCAAAAAATAATATAAATATTAACTAACAGTTGATTAAGTGTGTCATTTTCAATTAAAATATAGCTTTTAATTGAAATTTGAATGAAGTACTCAGTTGTGAAAAATCGAAGAATGTGGAAAACAGGATTGCAAATATCTCAGCAACTAGAAATCCAATAGACTTCATACTTGCAAAATTTGTGTTATTTTATTGCCTCTTACGTCCATCCCTTAAAATAAAAAAAAATAGAAATTTTTTATGTATTTTACATCAAAAAGAATTTTTCGAGAGTCCGAAAAAAAATAGTTCCGGATAATCTAGGTTACTGACATTATAGTCTTCGTCCCATTCTTACATACTAAGTACATACAAAATTTTATGTCTCTATCTCAGTTTGTTTAAAAGATAGAGCGTTTACAGACACATAGATACAGACAGACGGCAATTTTTTTTTCTAAAACTATGTTTTTCGAAATGTCAAATATCTGACCGTTAAATTTTTTTTTATCACGGACTTTGAATTGAAATTCGAATGAAATACATGGTCATGAAAAATATGATTACAAATTTCTGGGAAACTAATCGTCCGATCGATTTCATTCTTTATACAAAATTCATGCTTTTTAATTGTTTTTTACATTCACCCCCTTAGATAAAAAAGTTTGAAAATTTTTATATATCTTTCATAAGAATGAATATTTTAAGAATCCGAAAAATATCGTTTTGGATAATCGAGGTTACTGATATTAAATAGCTTGCTTTCCGTTCTTACATAATAGGTACATACCAAATTTCGAGTCTATCTAAATTTGCTCGGAAGATAGAACGTTTACAAGTGTACAGAGAGGCAGACGGACGGCATTTTTTTTTTCGAAAAATATAATTTTCGGAAGCTCCAGTGTTTGAAACGTGTAAATTCGTCAATTTGTTTTTCGAATTTCATAACAACTACAAGATTTTCACTATGCTGTTTATGATGGGTAAAAAATGTAGAAAAGTGTTGCTAAATGAATGATGTTTCAGATATAAGTTATACTACGTTTATTACTAGATATGGATAACCGATTAATAATATTAATTCAATAAAAGTGTAATTTTTGCATGTTGTTAAATCTATTAATTTACGTAGTTTTAGATTTTTCAAAAAACTCTAATGATTTTCATGTAAACCATCAATTAGGATCTTTTGAGAATAAAAACAGATCTGATAAAAATACTCCAATAAAAAGACGCTGAGAAAAAAAATCATTTATTTATTTTTGATACTAAGTAAATACGATTTAATTTCTTATAAATTAAATCTGGAATTTTTTAGATAAGATTTTAACATTTACAAAATATAAAATACAATACAATACAATAAATTCGGTATGCAGCTTTCTGAAACACATCGAAATATTATAACAAAATTTCAATTGGTTCACAATATTATGAATATTTTATTTTATGCAACAATATTACCTTATGAATATGAAGTAATTGATAGTTATTATTTTGTCACATCCCCTTTAGCTTTCATAATAGTGTAAAATTGATCATGCATGCAATATATACATATATTTATACAAGGTGTCACAAACTTTTCTATCAATATTAGTCCAAATAGTCATTATACGTGCCACTATCTCAGTCTTACGTGAAGAAAGATTTTCTTGGAGTTTTCTGAATTTTAAAACATTTATAAAAAAAAAAAGATTATATAAACATTTCTTTTCACAGTAACCTAAGAAAAAAATCCTTCCTATAATTACAACTTCCAATTATTTTAAATACAATGTTATGGAATATTCAAATCCACACTTTCTTTCTCAAGAAACAGCGATGTATTTTCCTCATAAAAAACCGTGAAAAAAGCATTGCTTTAATTAAAATTTTAAGTATAAGTGGAGGAATTTTGTGAGATAATTTTAGTCTACACTTCCCTGTTGAAAACAGCATTTTTTTTCTTCGTTTTTTTATAAATAAAAACAGATTCAATTTTACTTTCGTTTTTGTTTCGCAGTTTCCTTAACAATTTTCGCATTTAATTATCTTTGTAAATAAAATTCGCTTTCATTTTATGGCAATTTAAAATAGTAATTGCTTCTTTTTATTCTTTTTTTAAACATTCTTTTTCCCAAGACATTTCACTGGAAATTTTGTTTTAGCATACATTTCTTTCGTAATTAATACGAAATCCCAAAGGATGATGTAGGTTTTATGTAACAACTTTAAATTAAAACTAAAGTACGCATTATAGTTTAAAACTAAATAAAAAACAACTCTAGATAAGTGCTGCTAAATAAATGCTGTTTTAGATATGAGTTATATTGAATTTATTACAAGATAAGGATAATCTATTAATAATAGCATGCTACCCCACTAAAGAAAATCTCTAGAAAATCTGTAGGTATTTGGCACAAAAATCTGTAGGAAATCCGTAGTTATTTGGCCCATTCAGCAGATATTTTTAAGAATATCTTGAAAAATTCTGCAGTTTTTTTAAGATAAAGCTTAATCTGCAAACTTTCTGTAAAATTCCTGAAGAAAGTGGAGATTTCTTCAGATAATCTTAAGAGTATTTTTAGTGAGGTAATAAAAGTGAAATTCTTGCATATTTTATTAATTTATGTAGTTTTAAATTTTTGGAAACGAATCGAATGATTTTCATGTATACAATCATTTAGGGATCTTTTTAGAATAGAAATCGATCTTTCAGCAAGTCAACTCCCAGGGGAAAAAAAAAGCTTTCATGCGATATCCAGTAGTTGCTGAAAAATTTTATAAAATATAAATAATTAGGGAACACACTAGCATTAAAATGAATTGATAGCTATTTCTTAAGAATTTATTTAAATGGTTTCTTAAATTTATTGAAAAAAATTAGTCCTTTGAATTAAACTTTTCGGAAACAATGGCAACATCAAAGAAATAATTTTTTTTTTTTTAAATAACAAAACACCTGAAATCTAAATCCATGCGCGGATTTATAACATATGTAATAAAGAATATATGCAAGAAAGTTTATATCTAAGTCTCAAATACAAAAATCAAAAGACTTAGAATTTTTAACACAAAAAAGGATAAAAATAGGTACTTGGAGAAAACGGCTTTTCAAAGTTTTAATTTCTGTAAGTCATTGCTTTGATTCATTGACACAATTTACAATATCTCATGATATAACTGCTGTATTTGTAAATATGAGGAGTTAAAATATCCACAATTAAATAGGCTTTATTTAAAATTTTTTAAAAAATTGAACCCGTCGATTGCCTTTTTTATGACCACATTTGCACTAAACTGTCCTTTTACCAACATAAAGAATATTGATGCATTGTTTTATTTAAAAATTTACCCGATTAAATTAGTTTAAAGTAGAAACGTTGCTGATTCGAAAGTGATTTTAAAGTCTTTTACTCTATTTCTATTTGTATCTACCAGTTATATATGATAGCATTGTCTTATTTAACATTTAATCTTACTTCTTACGTATTTTTTTTTATTAATTTGCGTCTACAAAACTTTTGTAATGACACGGCTATTAATAGGTATAGAAAAAAAATAATATTGTTCGAGAAGCTATAATCGAGTTTCATAAAAGTTATTCCTCGAATAAATTGGTATATAATGGTTTGTGAAGCCGTTTTACTAAAATAAATTAACAATAATGTATCGAATTAAAAATCCTTGCCTGCATTACTTTTAAAAAGAAATTTAAATGCTGAACAATATGTTGAGTTGTTAAAACCTAATAAAATAATGATAACAACAATAATAATAACAGGTTGGAAATTGAGTGTTAACATCATTTGCCCTCGTACTATAAGGAAGATATACGAAAGTTTAGATCTTAGTGCAATAGTGTACTGTACTTAAGTTACAGTGCAGTATCCGAAATCTTTTGTGCATTCCTGTAAATAATATCTACTTTCTATTATACATAAGATAATCTGCAGTAAACTTCAGCAACTATATCACTTTCATAAAATGTGAAGTAGTTAAATATTATTAAAACGTGAACTAACAAAATTTCCTACTATACCATTATGCAATGGAATACTTATGTGCAGTCCTGTAAACTAACAAGAATATTATTTCCACCACAATATTGTACAGACTGTATATTTTAGTAAATACTCTAGGGATGCATAAAATTTTTATTATGTTCGAAAGAGTGCAACATCATTAAAATGCAATTTAAACTATTTTTTCAAATTTGCCGCAATGTAGTGAAAGAATATTTATTGTCCCGGTAATTAAATTATACATCCGATTTTTAAAAAAATTAAATGATTCGTAAAAATTTATGCAACAATTATATATTTTAAATTTCTAACGATTCGGTTGGGTATTTTTTGCTCTGTTATATGTGAACAGACTGACAGACTGAACGACAACTATAGGTACTACATATTTACATAATTACGAACGCACCCCCACCCCCCTAAATAAAGAACCTGTCGATTGCCTTTTTTCTGACCAATTTCCATTTAACTGTGTCTTAACAAAAAAAAAAAAATGTTGGTACATTGTTTTATTGTTAAATTTACTTGCATAAAATATGTTAATGTAAAACTGTTGTTAATCTGAAATTGCTTTTTACTTCGTCCTATTCTATTTGTATCCGTACCCTCTAATTATATATCATAACATTTTATTATCTATCATTTAATATTAATTATATCTTATGTATTTTATGATCACTTTGCGTCTATATTTTTTTTGTAATGATGGGACAATTAAAATAGACATTGAAAAAAATTAATGTTGTCCGAGAAGCTATAAACTAGTTCCATAAAAGTCATTCCTGGAATAATTTGTAACATAATGGTTTCTGAAATAATTTTACTAAAAAAAGTCATGTCGCGCATTAAAAATCATTGCCTTCATTATTATTAAAAAGGGAATTTAAATACTGTACATATGTTGAGTAGTTAAAAAACCCAATAAAATAATAATAATAATGATAATAACAATAACCACAAAAACAACGAAATATGATATTTAAGAATTTTTTTACCCTTTTTTCAAAGAAATATTTATGTTACTGTACTGATGCCTTAAAAGATATAAATATTTTTTATTAGGTGCGTTCGTAATTATATAAATAGTCATCACCTACAGCCATCGTTCACTCCGTCCGAATTTAATAATGCAAAAACTACCTAACCGAATCGTTTGAAATTTAAAATATATAATTGTTACATAAAGTTTTCGAGTCATTTCAAATTTTATGAAAATCCGATATATAATTTAATTAAAGAGGCAATCACATGTATTCAGTTACATTACGACTAATGAGAAAAAATATTTTCAATGGTATTTTAATGATGTTACACTCTTTTGAGCATAACAAAATTGATATGCATCTATGAAGTATGTACTAAAATACACATTCTGTACAATTTGTAGTGCAAAGACAATTTTTTATTCATTTACAGGACCACACAAAATTATTCTATTACATAATAGTATAGGAGGAAATGTTGTTTGGGGAGCGTTTCAATTATAATAATCTATTTCAAATTTTAATAAACTGATATACGTTGTTGAGGTTTACTAAAGATTAGTTGCTGTATAATAGAAAGCAGGCAGAATTTACAGGGACACACAAAAGATTTCGGGTACTTATACAGTATCCAAATTACTGTGTACTATTACACCAAGATCTGAATATTTTAAAAACTTCGTTATAGTATGATCGCTTCTCATTTGCTACGTTTGACGTGCAATTTTCGACCTGCTTGTTGAATATTTGGTATTGTTTAAATTATAACGATAACACAGTTATGAAATTTTTATGCATTTTTAATGTAAAAACTTGAAATAAAATCTGTACTACATTGTTCTATTGCTAAAAAAATGCATTGTTTTTTTACTCTTAAAGAATGTTTATTGAGATTCAATTATTATTTTATTTTGATACCATTATTTTCAAAGAGTAATTGTCGTATTAAGTTTCTGCAGCATTTGAAATAGAATGAACATTCGAGAGAATTTTCTACGAATTAATCAAAATATTCACAATTAAACAAACTATGATTTAATATTGATGATATGATTTAATAAACCTGGTCTATTGGAAATAAACCCGGGAATAAACCGACTTTTTGCAACTCTACATAAAAGTAATTCCTCGAGTAATTTATAATATAAAGGTTCCTGAAATAGTTTTACAAAATAATAATAATAATAATAATAATAACATTAATGTCGTGCATTAAAAGTCATTGCCTGCATTACTTTAAAAAGGGAATTTAAATGCTGTAACATATGTTAGTGGTTAAAACCTAATAAAATAATGGTAATAGCAATAATAATAATCACAAAAAATAACAAACTATGATATTTAAACATTTTGTTTCGCTGCTTTCAGGGAAAGATATTTATGCTAAGGGACCGATGCATTAAAAGGTATAAATATTTCACTTATTTTATTAAATGTTGATAGTGTTTTAATTATTAATATAACGTAATTATGAACTTTAAAGGTCCAGCTTATTTACTTTTTGTACAATGCTTATTCAGATGCAAATGATAATTTTTTTTTATACCATTATTTTCAAGAGCAATTCTTTGCAGATTAGTGGTAGAATTCTTCATAGATATATAATTTAAATTAAATATTTCGTTATTCCAAATTGTCAAAAAAAGTATAAGGTTTTCCTAAAGGGAAATTGTCGAAAGGTTAAAAAAAATCAGTTAATTTTTTTTTTTAGATTTTCACGAAGACATTTACTTTTAAATAATGAATAAACTTTTTAGTTTTTATTAAATGTTTTCTGCAGAATTTATGCGTTCAAAATACGGTTTGGGTTACACTTAGAAATTCGTACATTTTAACCTTTACTTTAAAAATAAATCACGCCTGTACATTTCTTTCTAAGTTTACCTGTTTACTTAAGGAGTTATTTATAGTATCAAGAACCTCTGAATCTAAAGGTCAAAGTATTTTTTATATAGGTTGGGAAAATGAAAAATTTGCTATAATTTACCCAACTCTCTTTTTCTTCCTTTTTTTCTATATACACTTTCGAAAAATAGCTTGGAGAATATTTCTAAAAATAAAATAAAATAAAAGTTTGATATCGAAGAATGTTACAGTGTGCATTTTACACAAAGTTTGTTAAAACAAACATATATTTTTCATATAGATTTACCTGTTTAAATTGTGTTAAAGTAAAACTTTGTTACTTTGAAAATGCTTTTTAAATTTCATATATAATTTTTGTCTGTAAGTATCAGTTGCATATTACAATATTATATAACCTACTATTTAATAATGATTATTTCTTATGTATTTTATTATCACTTTTTGTCGAGAAATATTTTGTTATGGCGACTATTAAGATATTGAAATAAAAATTATGTTTTAGAGTTTATGAACGAGTTTCATAAAATTCATTGCTCGAAAAATTTGTTTTATAATGGTTTCCGAAATAGTTTTAATTTAAAAAGTCCGTCCGGCAATGCCGGGAGGAAAAGGTAGCTTTCATATACTTATATATTTATTTATTTATTTTAAAGTAAGTTACATTGTTCAAAAATACTAAGCTCAAATTAGTGGAAATAATCTTTAAAAATTAGTGATTTTATAAGATTGAATACTAGTTTTTGTCAAGACTGAATATTAATAGGAATTTTTAGAAATTAGTCCTTTTATTCAACCTGGTTTTATTTTAAGCGATTTAGAGAGTCACCAAATTCCACGATATCATAAAGTGTATGCCATTTTAAAGCAACATGATGGATCGTTCAGATCAGACCGTTTCAAAATGTCAGCCATAAGCAAAATTCAAAGTGCTATAACTCAATCATTTTTTAAGATATAGACAAAATAAAAAGTGTTCTGGAATCGTTGTTTTAAGTTTTAACACGTAAAAGAAAAATATTTTTCAACTTTTAATTTTTTCGCATTTAATTTTAAATTTAAAATTTTTTAAAAAATTTAAAATGGCCACCATTTTGAAACAAAATGGTGGATGATGCTGACCAACGAACTCGGTTGAGACATTTGTATGTAGTATGTACATACCAAGTTTCATTGAAATCGGTTCATAAATACACGTGTTGTCACGTGACAAAATCAGATCGTTTCAAAATGTCAGCCATAAGAAAAATTCAAAGTGCTATAACTCAATCATTTTGTAAAATATAGACAAAATAAAAAGTGTTCTGGAATCGTTGTTTTACGTTCTAACACGTAAAAGAAAAATATTTTTCAAATTTTGATTTTTTCGCATTTAATTTTAAATTTTAAATTTTTTTAAAAATTTAAAATGGCCACCATTTTGAAACAAAATGGCGGATGATGCTGGCCAACGAACTCGGTCGAGACATTTGTATGTACTATGTACATACCAAATTTCATTGAAATCGGTTCATAAATACGCGTGTTATCACGTGACAAAATCAGATCGTTTCAAAATGTCAGCCATAAGAAAAATTCAAAGTGCTATAACTCAATCATTTTGTAAGATGTAGACAAAATAAAAAGTGTTCTGGAATCATTGTTTTAAGTTCTAACACGTAAAAGAAAAATATTTTTCAAATTTTGATTTTTTCGCATTTAATTTTAAATTTTAAATTTTTTTAAAATTTTAAAATGGTCACCATTTTGAAACAAAATGGCGGATGATGCTGGCCAACAAACTCGGTCGAGACATTTGTATGTACTATGTGCATACCAAGTTTCATTGAAATCGGTTCATAAATACGCGTGTTATTACTTGACAAAAATCAGATCGTTTCAAAATGTCAGCCATAAGAAAAATTCAAAGTGCTATAACTCAATCATTTTTTAAGATATTGACAAAATAAAAAGTGTTCTGGAATCTTTGTTTTAAGTTCTAACACGTAAAAGAAAAATATTTTTCAAATTTTAATTTTTTCGCATTTAATTTTTAATTTTAAATTTTTTTAAAAATTTAAAATGGCCGCCATTTTGAATCAAAATGGCGGATGATGCTGGCCAACGAACTCGGTCGAGACATTTGTATGTACTATGTACATACCAAGTTTCATTCAAATCGGTTCATAAATACGTTAGTTATCGCATGACAAAAATCAGATATATATATATATATATATATATATATGGTTATATATATATATATATATATATATGTCAACATTTGAACGGAGGGTGGTTTTGGGGTCTGGGGGTCATGATCGGTGAAAATATACCAAAATTTTCCGGAAGTGCTTTCCTCCGGACGGCTGCAATAGGTAGCTTTTTACTTTTTGTAATGAAAGCTACCTAAAAATCCTGTCGTAGATTAGAAAATCATTGGTGTGCTTACTATAAAAAGAGAGTTTAAGTATTATAACATATATTGAGTTATTAGAACCCATTGTGTTATTAAAAGCCATTGAGTTTTTAAAACCCATTGAGTTATTAAAACCCATTGAGTTTTTAAAACCCATTGAGTTATTAAAACCCATTGAGTTATTAAAACCCAATGTAGTAATAAACCCACTAAAAATAATCTTAAGATTATCTGAAGAAATCGTCACTTTCTTAAGAAAATTTTTCAGAAATTTTGCAGATTTAGTTTTATTTTAAAAGTATCTGCAGTATTTTTTAAAATATTCTTAACGTTATCTGCAGAATGGGCCAAATACCGACCGATTTCCCACAGATTTTTGGTCCAAATACCTACAGATGTCTTTTTAATGGAAATAATAAACATAAGAAAATACATGAGAATAATTATAAAGATGTGTAACTGTTGTTCAAAGCAATTCTTTTGTTAAGGAATTGATGCTTTATAATAATAAGTATTATAATTATATTATGGAAGAATGGTATTGTTTAAATTATAAAAATACGTAATTATGGATTTAATGTAAATAAGAATTTTGTTTATGTATCTTTCTTTCAGAAGTTTGGGGTAAAATCTGCACTATCTATCCTAATTTAGCTTAAAATTGACGGAGATAAATGCTGGGTATCCTCCATTCGATTGGAAATTGTGTGTAGCATTTTTTGAAATAGAGATCGCTTATGTATTACTAAATGTTCCAACTTTCATACTTTAAATGGTTGCGCCTATTTTTTTAAATTCTCGTTGAGTTTCTGAAATCAAATTAGCTCAGAAGAGATTGAGTTTATCAATTTTTTTCTATATTCTTTCAAATGTTAATTTTTTTAACACTATTAATTACGAAGAGCAATTGTCATGTTAAGCTTCTGCAACATTTGCAACAGAAGCAACGTTTGGAGAACGTTTTTAAACAGATGCAAGAAATATTTAAAAGAAAATTAACGCTTTATAAACATGGCGCTCAAAAAGAGCTCTTTTAAGATCCCTATAAAGTTATAGAGAAATGTTTTAGGCGTTTATCCATAAATTATGGAAATTAAGATTTTGAAAGTATTAAGAAAATAATTTTTTTAATTAAAATTTTGCTTTTAAAATTTTCTATAAAATAAATACTTAAATCCAAATTATATGTGCAGATTCACGGTTGCCAGTGGCCCCTGGCGATTAAATACTTCACCTTGGGGATAAAATTTTGGCGTCTAAGTCGCCATACTTTGGCGAATTTTAAGTTATTTTTTCACGATCATTCGACGGAAATCGCGTTTATCTGTAATCCACTGACAAGAATCCCCGCTTCTTCGCGATCGTCTAACGATAATCCTCCAACCAAAATCGCGCTTTTTTCGCGATCATTTAAAGAAAATCGCGTTTTTCAGCGATTCTTTCACGAATGTCGCAATGTCATTTGATAAAACTAGATTTTTTCTGCTGTTTTTTTTATAAGACTCGTGTTCACGTTCAAAACTTTCACTTTTTTTAAAAATTAAGCCCTGGTGGCGAGTCGAATACTTGGGTTTAGGAGCCAATATTAAAAATTTTGCAAAACTGCAGCTATAATTCAAAACAGTCTATTTGTGGATATTCATAACGTTCAATTATTTCACAATTTATCAAAAAAACTGCTTTTAGCCTGAAAGTTTTCAGAAGTAGCCTTTGTAAACGATTCTACCTTTAAAACATTGTACAGTGATGTTACAATATGCCTGATTCAATAGACAGGTAAACAAATAGTGTAATATTATTGCATAATATAATAATAATCAGAACTCTTCTAAAGTAAAAGATAATGCTACATGGGATACCCAGCTGCATTGCAAATGTGGATAAGTAATCGTGTATCGCATCTTAGAGAAGACATTAAAAAAATCTAGCCATGATACAATAGTGTTACTATAATATAATTAAAATACGACAAAGAAGAAACAAGAAAAAATGTGTCTTTAAAGAAAATTAATCTATTAAAATTAAAGGGAAATTTGGATTGGTCAATCCGAGAGAACGGATAAAGTAACTTAAAATTGTGACTGTTTAATATTTGAAAGAAATTTTTTGACACAAAATTTTCATTTTCAAAAACTTTTAAAAATCGAAATTTTTATTTTTTAAAGGGTTTTTCTGTTTTTTATTATGTATATTTTAGTTTACTGTACAAGAAGGAAAATGTAGATACCGTGAAACCTCGTTAAAATGAACACGCTTAACGTGAATTTCTTTTAACGTGAACTGTTTTCACAGTCCCCTATAAATCGAATACAAAGATTTGATACTGATAACATGAACAAAATTTTTATTCCCCTTGAGGTTCATGCTAACGAGGTTCGACTGTATTTTGTATGGTTTGAGCTTGAACCATCGTTTAAAAAATATATTCTTCGAAATTAAGAGTCAAAAATACACTGTTAAACATGCTGTTTCAACTTGTTTACTACAGTATCCGTTTTGGGCGTTTTCTTTAGGTTCCGTACATAAAAGCCCCACCAGTGGCCGAGAGGTTGGGACCTCTCAACTGGTAGACGGCAGGTGCTGGGTTCGAACCCAATCGCGGCTGTCGGCCTAACCGTTCGGAGTTTTCCGTGGTTTTCTTCGAACCTTGCGTAAATACGGGTTAGTTTCCCTTAGAAAGACCCCCACGGAGGGCACTCCCCCTGGTCCTATATCCCTAGCGTAGATAATCGGACGACAAAAATCAACCAACCAACCAACCAACCGTACATAAAAAGGAAAAATGGAAGCATTATAAGATCACTTCTGTGTCTGTTTGACATAGCCATTTTACTCGTAAATTATGGAATGAGGAAAGTTCAAATTGGAAGAAGTAATAAAGATTATTGACAAACATAATTTACAGAATAATAAACAATCATAAATGTATTGATTAAGAAAATTGATTAAGAAAATATTTTGATTATGAAAAATGTCGAGGGTCTTGAAAAAAAAATCATTCTTCTTCATATATCGAGTGTGGTTTCATGTGAAAGCTTTCATAAAGTATTATATTTGTAGGTACTATATTTTCAAAGATATCGCCGAAAATGTGATACAAAGATACCATTCCCACAACAAACCTATTTCCTAATGTACTGAAACTAAAATTAAGAAAATATTAGAGACAGTAGATAACAGCTTAAACCTTGTAAGAAAAATGTAGCGATAACACTGGGTCATATATGTGGTTTTCGAGAAAAACGCAATCTTCCGTTAAACACAAATATTGATTTGCGCGGATTCAGCAAAGGTTTTGAAGAGTGCAGGAGGTACCTATCGTTGCAGAAGTATATTTAAAAAATATTCGTCGGTAATTAGACATATTAATCCTGAAGAACACAGATGGTTTAGACATACATATTGACAGGTGAGGTAAAAAGTACGTATTATACATACCATTGATTTTAAAGCCCAAATATATATTTATAATCGTGTTTTTGTTTAATGCAATTTCCAAAGCAGTAATAAATGCCGAATTGTTAAAAAAAGACTAATTTAGTCAGAATTATTCATATAAATATTCTGACATTCGCGACTAGTTTGCATTGAGTGGATCTCTGAATACGAACCTCTGTTTATTAATTCATATGGAAACACACGACTTCGACCAAAGTGCCTCAGCAAATTTGCGTCCTACTTTTGAAGCGTGCTTAACACAATACCAAGTTTAAATTTGAACAAACTTTTGGTTTTAGCTATATTGTAAAAAGAAAAGATTATTACTTCTTTGAATTTAGTTTTATAAAATGAAAAATGAAACTTAAGTACATATTATTTTTATTGCCAATTAAGTTCATGATAAACAGATTAGGATAAGATTTAAAAAAAGAGTTATAAAGAATAGCAATATTTGATAATGATTACGTTCAATATCTCTTAGAACATTTATTGTATAATTATTCATACTTTCCTACTGTATACGGCTATACTCAACCTTATATTGCAATTTTTATAACTCTTATTATACTTTTAGGAACATTTTTTCTTAATAATACTGTTAATAATTCATTTATTTGTTGTACAGAATCCTTTGAGTATGAGTAATACTCACACTTAACCGTTAAGTTTTAAATTCAACCGGGTCCTTTTAGTTTTTCCCAAGAATATTATTTAAAAATACTACGAAGTATAAGAATTTCATCTTTTTTATCCCTTCATTATTTATCGAAAAATTACTCTAAAATTCCAACATTCAATCAAATCGATCATAATCCTTTTCTTTACGGATATTTAATTTTAATTAGGCTTTTCATCAAAAGTGTTTTCAGTTATTTAAAGTAGTTTAAACGAATTAAAAATGAGTTTGAACTAAAATTGGCACAAATGCATATTTACGCAAGCATTAAAAACATGGCACATGCACTGCGCAACTGGAAAATTTAACAAAGATTAAAATTAAAATTTATTTTATTTCTTTTAAATTTTCATGGAGAAATTTACTTTAAATTAAAGAATTATTTTTTTATTTTATTAAATGCTTTTCGTAGTTTTGATTTATGCTCTCAAAGTGTATTTTGGGTTATTTTTAGAAATGCAGGAAATTTTATTTTTAACTTCCAAAAATAAAATATGCCTATGCATTATTTTTGAAATTTACTTGATTCCGCAGAAGTTATTTATATGAAGAATTCTTGAATCTAAATGTCAAAGAATTTTTTATATTGTTGGATAATAAAACACTCGGTACATTTTACACATCTCTCTCTCTCTTTTTTTTTTTTTTTTTTTTTTTTTTTTGAGCAAATACAGCATAGAAAAAATATCTCGAAGGGCATTTCGGAAAAAAGAAACTGGCGTCGAAGAAAGTTACAACATATATTTCTCAAATACTAAATGAATATTAAAATAAGCATATACGTTTCAATGGTGTTTGAACAATACAATCGTTCGGGTCTAGAAATATTACATTCAGAATTATAAAATGAGGTATTTACGCATAGATATTGAGTGCATTTAAAGAAAATTAGATCTAAATTGTAAAGTGCTTAGTATGTTTGGTGCAGTAGAACCCCGTTAATCCGGATCGGTTTGGTCATTTTTTTAGAAGCGATTGGCTAATTTCCATAACATTAACTTGTTTCATCGTCATATTCTGAAATAAAAAAGATTTTTTCTGGAATCTTTTCGGAAGAATTAAACAAAGTAAACATTTTTATTGTCTATAAATTTTCAATGAGTTTATCATATAGGTGATTTTCTGTAATAATGCTACATTTTATTTCATTTTTTTCATAATTCTCCGGATAATCCGGATTTTCGATAGTCCGGATTGGGTCTGGTCCCAATTAATCTGAATTATCGGGGTTTTAATGGATATATTTTACATCTATAGGTATAAAAGAAAGTCTGTATTGCGGTCAACATAGACCTAAAACTACTAAACCTTAAAATATAAAAATTAGGTAAAATCGCTTATTATAGGTAAGGTGCCTGATAATAAATTATTTAAAAAAAAAAAAAGGCACTCCGGGAGTGCCGACAGAAGTGAAAACTTGAACAATTATGTGTGTATTTTTTTAGTCGTCTGGACATATTTTATTGTGCAGAAAATACTTTTAAATGAAGTGTTTTTTATTCATTATTATAAACTACTGCTACAAAAATTATATTACAATTTTCATTTAATGCGCTATTGTACATGAAAAATAATGCATATTATTTTACATACAAAAATTGCAATCTATTGCTTAAAACATAAATTTACAAATGCATGAAATATGAAATATCATCAGTTGGTATTCTTTGAAATAAATACCCATAAAACTTATGAATTTTCATCCCCATTTCAACAATTCTTCCATCATCATCATCATCATTATTATCATTATATTCTAGATTTGATATTATAGGTTTATGGTAACTAAAATATATAGCAAACAATTTTGATTCAATTCTATTTAAATATCTTGTAATGACTGCATCAATTGTAATTTTTTATCTCTTTGTGCTAAGATTGCGATGGTTGGTCATTGTTAAATCAAATTTTCTATTTAAAAATTCAATTAATTGTAGATTTTCATCATCCACAAAGTTGATGTTGAAATCCCTACTCAAAATCATCGGCAAATCATCAAATCTCTTTCCAATTCTATCTTGAAGTAATGCAGAAGCCTCTTTAGAACAAATAAATAAATTTTCATACAAAAATTCTCATTTGCACTTAAAGACTTATCCGGTGAAATATAAATGGCAACCAATACAATTAGTTTTTCATTTTCAGAGTGGCAACAACAAACACATATATCACTGATATCAAAAACATTACTACTAAACATACTGGTGTACCTCACATGCACATTCATATGAATTGTGGAAATATATGCCCATTACATCAAACAACCTTTTATAAATAGCTACTCCTGCTGCTGGACGACCGTATCTTCTGAAACTTGCAACAAATTGAATAGTAATCAAACAATATAAGTTGTTAAACTTTAAATAAAAAATTTAAAAAATGGTTGGAAAGTGCAGCATAATCGATGCACAATATCATGATTTTTCTTTCTTAACTTTTTATTCCATCTGGTAACAGTATATTTTGTTAAACTTTAAATACAATTAAAATTTTTAAAAATGGTTTTGAAATGTAGCATAATTGATGTGCAATGTCATGTTTTTTCTTTCTTAACTTTTTATTCCATTTGGTATCAATTTATGTTGTTACTATTTAAATACAATCAAAAATTTAAAAAAAAGAGAGAAAAATGGTTGGAAAGTGCAATGTAATCAATGCGCGATGTCATACTTTTTCTTTCTTAACATTTTATTCCCTCTGGTAACAGTATAAGTTGTTAAGGTTTAAATACAATTACAATTTTTAAAATTAGTTGGAAAGTACTGCATAATCAATGTACAATATCATGTCTTTTCTTTCTTATCATTTTATTCCATTTGATAACAATATAAATTGTTAAACTTTAAAAGCAATTGAAAATATATATTAAAAAAAAAGGTTTAAAAGTGCAGCATAATCGATGTGCAATGTCAGGTTTTTCTTTCTTAACTTTTTATACCATTTGGTATCAATTTATGTTGTTACTATTTAAATACAATCAAAAATTTAAAAAACTGAAAAAAGTGGTTGGAAAGTGCAGCATAATTGATGCACAATGTCATATTTTTTCTTTCTTAACATTTTATTCCTTCTGGTAACAGTATATGTTGTTAAACTTTAAATACAATTATAATTTTAAAAATTGGTTGAAAAGTGTAGTATAATCGATGAGCAATGTCATGTCTTTTCTTTCTTAACTTTTTATTCAATTTGATAACAATGTAAGTTGTTAAAATTTAAATACAATTGAAAATTTAAGGAATTGAAAAAAAGGTTGGAAAGTGCAGCATAATTGATGTGCAATGTCATGTTTTTTCTTTCTTAACTTTTTATTCCATTTGGTATCAATTTATGTTGTTATTATTTAAATACAATAAAAAATAAAATTTTTAAAAATGGTTTTGAAATGTAGCATAATTGATGTGCAATGTCATGTTTTTTCTTTCTTAACTTTTTATTCCATTTGGTATCAATTTATGTTGTTACTATTTAAATACAATCAAAAATTTAAAAAAAAGAGAGAAAAATGGTTGGAAAGTGCAATGTAATCAATGCGCGATGTCATACTTTTTCTTTCTTAACATTTTATTCCCTCTGGTAACAGTATAAGTTGTTAAAGTTTAAATACAATTACAATTTTTAAAATTGGTTGGAAAGTACTGCATAATCAATGTACAATATCATGTCTTTTCTTTCTTATCATTTTATTCCATTTGATAACAATATAAGTTGTTAAACTTTAAAAACAATTGAAAATATATATATATATATATATATATATAAAGGGTTTAAAAGTGCAGCATAATCGATGTGCAATGTCATGTTTTTCTTTCTTAACTTTTTATACCATTTGGTATCAATTTATGTTGTTACTATTTAAATGCAATCAAAAATTAAAAAAACTGAAAAAAGTGGTTGGAAAGTGCAGCATAATTGATGCACAATGTCATATTTTTTCTTTCTTAACATTTTATTCCTTCTGGTAACAGTATATGTTGTTAAACTTTAAATACAATTATAATTTTAAAAATTGGTTGAAAAGTGTAGTATAATCGATGAGCAATGTCATGTCTTTTCTTTCTTAACTTTTTATTCAGTTTGATAACAATGTAAGTTGTTAAACTTTAAATACAATTGAAAATTTAAGGAATTGAAAAAATGGTTGGAAAGTGCAGCATAATTGATGTGCAATGTCATGTTTTTTCTTTCTTAATTTTTTATTCCATTTGGTATCAATTTATGTTGTTATTATTTAAATATAATAAAAAAAATGAAAAAAAGTAGTTGGAAACTGCAGCATAATCAATGCACAATGTCATACTTTTTCTTTCATAATGTTTTGTTCCATCTATTAACAGTATAAGTTGTTAAACTTAAATACAATTATAACTTAAAAAAACACACACGGACATTCGCGCAAGCGCCCTGTGCCGCCTAAACGGAGCAGCACACTCAGGCACGGTAGAAAGAGTGGGAGATACTAGTTCCCCTCGATCTTACGCTTTTTCGATCAGCATCACGTGACCCTGACGCGAGTTTGGAAGTTTTTACCCATACAAAAAGTGCTCAGCGCCGCTAAAGAAGTTTTCACTTCAAAAATTCAACCCCTAACAGGATAAAAAAGAGGACGAGATTTTAAAACCTCGGGACCTAGTTTCTAGTCCCGATACATAAATTGAACACTTTTTCCCTCTGTTGTTTGAACGCCTTTTAAGCATATTAAAATTTGTTATATTGTTGAATGCAAGGCGTGAGATATTTTCTAAAAAAAAGTCCAGTGTTATATAGCTTTATTCAATTTCAGCAATGCATAGCTCTCTTTAGCTTCGTGTTTACCACAAAGTTGGTGGCTCACGAAAAAATATTTCATCTTCTACTAAGGTTCTTGCCTTACCAACATATGATATTGAGAAATGACGGTTTGCGTATCGTTCCAAATAGTTAATTTATAGAACACTACGCATTTATGGAATGCTACTTCCGTTTTTAGATTCGTTCGTAATTATGTAAATACATAGCACCTATAGTCGTCGTTCAGACCGCCCGTCTGTCTGTCTGTCTGTCCGTCCGCATACAACTAAGTAAAATCTACCCAACCGATTCATTTGAAATTTAAAATATATAATTGTTGCACAATTTTGTCGAGTCATTTCAAATTTTATGAAAATCGGATTTCTAGTTTAATTGCAAGGACAATAAAAATATTCCGTTACATTGCGGCCTATGGGAAAAAATAGTTTTAAGTGCATTTTAATAATGCTACACTTTTTCGAACATAATAAAATTGAAATGCAGCTATGAAGTATATACTAAAATATATGTTCGGTATAACCTGTGAATCAAAGATTATTTGTTACTAATCTATAGGGCCACTCTAAAACATTCCATTACTTAATGGTATAGGTGGAAGCATTGTTTGAGGCTCTTTTAAATAATGATAAACCATATCACACTTTATGAAATCGATATACGTAACAAGTTACGTCCTGCATAGTATAAAGCAAATAGTATTTACAGTGGTGGCCCAAAATTGACGAAACTTTTGGGTAGCTTTCATTACAAAAAGTAAAAAAACTACAGCAGCCGTCCGGGGAAAGCCCATCGGTAAATTGTGCTATATTTTCGTCGATCATGACCCCTAGATCCCAAAACCACCCTCCGTTGAAATGTTGACTTACATATATATACTAGATATAGAGATATATATTTCTGAATTTTGTCATGCTGTAATTCTCGAATTTATGAACCAATTTGGATGATTTTTTTATTTTCACAATAGAAGTACTAATGTCTCGAACGAGTTTGTTGGCCCGCTTCATCCGAAATATTGTTTCAAAATGGCGGCCATTTGATTCATTTGAATTTTTTTTTGTTTTTTAACTTTGTATACTTATAGAAAAAGTTCCGTTTCACAAAATTCAAACTCTCATATATCACTTTAAACTGAATGTTAGAAACATCAAAAGATATTATAAACAGTCACACATTGTAAGTTAACAAGATAGGTCATTTTAAAGAAAAACTTAGAAAACATAAAAATTTCCATAAGTGTCCATAAATTCAAATGACCTCCATTTTCAAAACAAGATGGCGGGTAAAACTGGCAACGAACTCGGTCGAGACATTAGTACTTCAACTATGCACACAAAGAATTTCATCCAAATTGGTTCAAAAATTCAAGAGTTACAGCACGAAAAAATACAGATATATATGTCTATGGATATATATATATATGTTAGTATATTTTAGTTATATATATATGTATATATATATATATATATATATATATATATTAGTTATATATATATATAAACATTTCAACGGAGGGTAGTTTTAGGATTTAGGGGTCACGATCGACGAAAATATAGCAAAATTTCCTGAAGTGCTTTCCTCCGGACGGCTGCAAAAGGTAGTTTTTCACTTTTTGGAATGAAAGCAACCTAAAAGTGTCCACAATTTTGGCCACCGCTGTATGTTGAATTTATATCTTATGAGAGAAAGTAAAGAATATTGCTAGATTTTTTTTATTCGATTTTTTTTATGTTAGCTTGAAAATAATATCTTGAAAATAAGCTTGAAGACTGTTGTTCCTTGCATTTCAGACATTTAATCAGGTTTGTCAACAGTTATCATGTCTATAACTTTTTTGTTTCTTTTAAAAGAAGAAAAGTTTTTTTTTAAAGAAACATTTTTTTAAGTAAAAACTTTATAAATTTTTACATATTGAATAGTTTTAAAACTTGAATTTCTATATTTTTGAACCCTTGTTATCGTTTAATTTTTATTTCACATTTTCTATCTTCAATTTTATCTTATCATAAAAAATGAAAAACAATCTGTCAGATTACTTTCAAATGTTAAGGTAAGTTGATAAATTATGCAGGATTCTTTCATAATTTTGCGTAATATTAGCAATCGGTGTTACTACTAAAGGACACTTTATATTATTTTCCCAAATAGTTCCAAAAGTGATTTAATGTTTCCATATGTAAGCGTAAAATAGTGCAATGATATAAATGTTATATTTTTATTCCTGTGATAATAAATTTATACATTTTCATAAAAGTATCATAATTTTTCTTTTAATGGAAATTTATATGAAACAATTTTCCGTTTGAAAACAAACGCAAAATAAATCATTCCGGTAAAATTCTTTACAAATGATATTTAAACATACTCTCTCAACTTTTTCACTACAATATTTTATATGCTTCTAAAATATGTAGTTTTCCCTTAGATAAATGTTTTAAAGTACTGCAATTAAACGCAGTTTTTTTATCGCTGTCATACCTTATCGAAAATTTATTCTTCGACATTTTGCCTTACACTTAAAAAAAAAAGATCATAATCCTTTTTTGCTACAGATATTTGCATGAAACAGGTCTCCATTTTAAAATATCCATGAAAAAAAATCCTTCATGCGAAGTGGTTTCCAAATAAGATTTAAATACGCTGTGTCAATTTCTTTTCTGCAAAATATATTTTTGTTTTGAAAAATATATTAGAATGCTTTTAGTTTTTCGCTGTTCAAAGCTAAATATTTACGAAGTACTGCAGTAATAATAATTTTATATTTTTATTTCCTGTAACAATTTTTTAAATTTTAGTTTTCAACTTTTTTGTCGTAAAGTTTAATATAAAAGCTATATAATTGTTTGACACTTTACCTTACACTAAAAGAATGCACCATAATCCATTTTTGCTACACAAATTTGAATGAAACAAGTTTCTGTTTTAAAATATCTATAAAACAAATCCTTGTTGCGAAGTGGTTTTCAAAAAGATTTAAACATGCTGTGTCAATTTTTTTCTGCAAAATATATTTAAGTTTGTAAAATACAGTAGAATGCTTTAAGTTTTTCGCTGTTCAAGTACTACAATAATATTAATCTTAAATTTTTATTTCCTGTAATAATTAATAAAAAGTTTAGTCTTAAATTTTTTGTCGTACAGTTTCATATAAAAGCATCATAATATTTTTTACTACGGTAATCTATATTATTCAGATTTGAATTTCAATATTTTTCCATAGAGTATATCGGTACTTCTCAATTATGCTGTCATCCACATCATTTTAAATTTTATGAAAATTGGACGCACAGTTCAATTACAGGGGCAATCAAAAGTATTCCGTTATATTACAGTCAATGAAAAAAAAATAGTTTAAGGTGCATTTTAATGATGTTACAGTCTTTCGAACTTAATAAAATTGATATGTATGTATGAAGTATGTATTGAAATATACATTTTTACAATCTCTGTTGCAATGAATACTTGTTATCAGTTTACATGGTCACTCAAAGATATTCCATTACATAAAGGTACAGGGGAAAAATTGTTTCAGGCGCGTTTTAATTATATAAATCTATTTCCTATTTCATAAAATTCATATACACTGTTCAGTTTTAATACAAATTATGTCCTGTGTCAACGAAATCAGATGGTATTTAGAGGATCACACAAAAGACGTGGATATTACACTTTACTATAGACTATACTGTTACAAGTTAAACGTTTACAATTTCTGACAAGTCTGTTTTATTACCATGGTTTCATCGTATAAGGACGCAATTGGTTTTTTAACTAATAAAATAACTAGTAATCAATTAAAACACAATGAAAATTATAGATAAACAATAAATTAAAAACAGCTTGATGACATTACAAACAAACACATATAACGCTTACGACGTCAAGGAATTCGCTTGAAACGTAGTATTTTTTATGGAAAGCATAATTAAAAAATACCACTAAATCTTTCTTCTGAACGGGTTTCAAAAAATACTTACACATGCTGTGTAATTTCTTAATATCAAGATTTTAGTCGTTCAATATTTTTAAAATACATTGAGGTAGTTTTAACCTTCGGATGTTCTAAGATAAATTTTTCCAAAGAATTTGTCCAAACATATAGATGAATGCAGTTACCCTTTTTAAAGGTTTTCCTTAGTCTTGGTAACTTTATAATTGAAGTGAAATTTTTAAATTAATTTTTCTAGTTTTTTTTTTAACTCAATAGAAAATATGTTACTTAATTTGATGACATGTTTTTAATAAGGCTTATAGTCTTCGGAAGTAAGGGAATTTTGTATACTTATTTAAAATTTTGTTTGTTCGTACTGGAAAAAAATTATTTTTGCAGATTTTGCGTAAATGCTAGAAACTTGCATTTAGAAGCTGTGTAGTTGAATGCTAGCTTACTGGGAGGTCGATATGTGGAAGAGGGATATCAATAATTCTAAACGTAATATGATAATGATATTTATTAAATTGTTTCTACAATCAGTCTAATTATCTCTTCTTTCTAGACAAATAATTTATTTTAATATATATATGTGCATATAAATTATTTTTATAATTTTGTTAGATGAATGTATGGCCTCTTGCATGTTCATACAGGGAGTCCATAATAAAAGACCTTAGTCTTTTCCCTAACCGTTTGAGTCCCAGTGGGTTTTGAAAAAACGCTGATGAAAAATCCCAAGAACCGCGACAGCGCTTCTTTTTTTTTACGTAGAAAAGACTGAAGCAGTGCGATAGCGCTTCTTTTATTTTATGCCGAATAGGCCCAAGCAGTGCGATAACGCTTCTTCTATTTTATGCCAATAAATGCAAAGCGGCAAGAGTGTGCTTCTTCTATTTAACGTCGATAAGTACAAATCAGTGCACCATCAGGTGTCTACAACACTCGAAATGTATAAATTTGAGAAAAATATAGTAAAATGGAAATTTTTTTAAAAAATATTTAAAAAGTAGTTAAAATTACGCCACTAGAGGGCGATTTTTAATAAATTACACATGTAGCATTACGTTAATTTAGAAATTTTCTTTAATTATTTCGTTAATTATGAGACATTATACAATTTGATTGGTTTTGATTGTAAATAATTATTTTTGTTTCAATTGTGATCAGTTAATTTATTTAAAAAAATTACACGTCATTTTCTGTTTTTTTTATTCCAAATAATATTGTTCTAATATTTTTATTTGAATTTGATATGCAACTGGAGTATTTTGGTGCCATACCTTGCAAAACTTGTTAGAATATATATATATATATATACAGGGTGGTTAGTTATTAACGTCAGGTGTTCAGTGCCTTCTAGTGAGTAAAGTTTTGGGCGAAACATAACCAAGTTTGATCAGCATACATAGTAGACCATGGGATTTTGAATTCTTAAAAAAAAAAGAAAGGAAATAAAAAGTTAAAAAATCGCCACTAGGGGCAATTTTAGCTAAAATGTAACTAAAATGCATTTAATTTGCATAAAATCAGGAATTTTGGCGCACCAAAAGTGTATTAGTGTAAATTTTGAATGATTAAATGGCAAAAAATACAGTACAGATCAATTTTATACTGCTGGAATACAGCCCGAGCGCTGATGGTACCTGCACATTTTTCATCTCTTGTTCGACAACTGCAGTTACAACTTCGTCAACTTGTTATTGACTAGTCACTTTGCGTCCTAGGCCTTGTTGCTGCATAGTTTCAAATCGATAAATAATATTTTGCAAATTTCTTATGCTCATCGGTTTTTATGGCAAATTCCATAATCGGTGATATTCAGGACGAGCATCATTGCAATTCTCGTTCTGCTGATAACACAGCTTGACTAGCAAAGTATGGTGAGAGTTGATAATGATGAGAACTCTCCCAGCCTTTCCTTTTATACTCATGATTGCTATACACAACTGATTTTATGCAAATTAATGCATTTTAGTCGGTAAAGAACGCTAAAATTGCCCCTAGTGACGATTTTTAAAACTTTTTATTTTAATTTTTTTTAAGAATTCGAAATCTCATGGCCTATTATGTATGCTGATCAAATTTGGTTATGTTTTGACCAAAACTTTACTCGCTAGAGGGCTCTGAACACCTGACGTTAATAACTAATCACCCTATATATATACATATATATATATATATATATATATATATATATATATATATTTAATATATATATATTAAATATATTTATTCATTGGTTTTTCCACCTTCGAAAGAGGTAGGAGTTGTGTTTGATGTTTCTGTTTCATTGTTTGTAGCTTTTTAAGTGTTTTATTGTTTTTGCACCGTCAAAGTTTTCTAAAATTTTACGCTTTTTGGCTGAAAACTGTATATATAATCATATTTTCCGAACAAATTTGGTTTCGTATATAATAAATTGACAGTGAATATTCATATTTATTTTGAAAAACAAAAAAAAACATAGTAAAATACGGTAATAAAAATTATTTCGTCTGAGGAAAAAATAGAATATTGCTTACGAAGTTAGTAGAAAAGGCCAATAAACATATTTTTTAAACTGCAAGTTATTCTGAATTTATTATTTTACTAATGCTGTTCATTTTTATGTATTCATTTTGCATGTTTTAAGAATAAAAATATAAATTGTAAATCTGTGTATAGCTTATAGAAATTTCAGTTGCTTTTCAACATTCTCTTGGTGAAACATCGAACATTTTTAAAATAAAGAAGGAAACATGCTTACAAGGAAAATCGAAATAACAAACGACATTGCATTAATCAATCAGTTTATAATAAAGTATTTTACATTTTAATGAAAAAGTATTTTTTAAACATAAATCTTGATCATTATGTTGATGATCAATACATTTTTATGAAACAAGAATACAATAATTTCTATTTTAAGAAATTAACGTTTAACAATTTAAAATGTAAGCCAAATGTCCCTACTTTTTAAACTAAAGAAGAAGTATAAATAACATAAAAACATTAATAATTATTATATATTGTTAAAAAAATTCTGTGGAAAAACGGTTAAAAAAAAAAAATTCTATAAAAATCTGTAACGGTCATGCAACTAGTAAGAAATGCCAATAAAGATAACTTTATTACCCAGAAACTGACTGCAAATTCCTAATTTTCTAACACAGCAAAAAATCTTTATTACTTTTTAAAAGTTTTACTAAGGATTAAAAAAAAGTTTAGAGAACTATTAATAGAAGATAACTGAAATACAACTAAAAATAAGTTTAGGATATTTTAAAAACATGCGCATATCGGATATTTTCCAGGAAATATATTTTTGGGTTTAGAGAAAATAGTTTATATTTCTCTAACAGTTTAAAAAAGCCATTCGCATTAATATATATATATATATATGTAACGAAAACGGAGACGACGTCGAGATTCCACAACACCGTACAAGCTCCAGTGCATCACCAGGGTTGATACAACACATTTATTAATATCTAATAAGCAGCAGCAAGGTTCTGTAGCCGTAGTGGAAAACGAAGGAGTTTTATTGGGAATTTCCCCGTAAAAAATCAAGTCACACAGTCTTTTCAATTCATATTTATTATAAGTCATAAGGCAAAAGAAGTCATTCCAGCGTTAAGCGTTGCACACATCGAGTAATCCAAACTTCGTGAAATAATAGACATCATTAGATTTTCCAATTTATCGGACAAACCAAACGAACGTCTTAGTAGTTTTAAATACAGATGCATTATCACGCTCCTAAAAAAAACAAATTAGAAAGGAACATTTTCACGACAAACTAGCTCCCTCCTACTCCGCGTCAATCAACTTAAAAATCCAATTAGGATTAACTCGAGTCTAAACATCAAAAGATGATCAGCTCTGATTGGTTTAAGGAGGCGTGTTCTCGGGCAGGATCTATATTTTACCTCGCAAATAATAAGCCCTTTAACAACGTGCATTAACACCGATCACGCGATGTTAAATAAAAAATAAAATAAAATTCGGGAATATTCCAGAAAGTAAAAAGGTTACGAAATACTTCCCGCCTTTTTGAGAAGCAAGCAATAAATTATTAATAAATAAAATAAGAAAAAGAATTTTAGCTGTTACAAATTAATACATTACGAAACTAAGATTGAAATATGTTCCACAAATTTAGAATTGAAGTTAAGAGAGAACAAAATGGCGCAATTTTTTTTTTTTTTATTACAAAACCCCCCTTCCAGAAAGACGGGTGAAAATGTAGGTCTAAGACCTGCAATTTCACATAAAGGGAGATGATGCAGACTTAGATCACGAAGTTGTTGGTATAAGTAATAATAATTAGATACTAAATATAAGAAAAATTAAATTAAATATTTATTTATATAAATAAAGAATTCAAATTTAGGAACACTAAGGTGATGCGTGGAATGACTTTATATTTACATACAATAGAATAGGCATCAATAAAAATACAAGATATGATCTTGTTTAGCAGTACATACCAGGAAGTAAGTTGAAAATATAAACAACTAATCTTAATATACTAACATAAAAAATAAAAATAAAATAACGTTGAATGCATTCATGATAATGACAAATCTAAATATGAAGAAATTCACTAGAAAGTTCAAGACATAAATTTTTAAAGTTCATTTCAAAAAATCCTCTAAGGCTCAGAATTAGAGTGGTATAGTCCATACCTCTTTTTTCAAGGAGTCTAATTATATCTTTATTAATTGTCTAATTTTCATCAGCTAATATTATAACAACAGTTCAGTTTTTATGTGACAGAGTCCTTGCACATTCATAACAGTTCCATATTTGGGTATCTTTGTGAAAATACTTTATACTTGTAATTCAATATAGTAACACATTTTATAGTATATTAATAGAGTAATAATAAATTTTAACAATGTAATAAACAAACAATATAATAAAAAAACATAATAAAGAAAAAAAAATATCAATAATAATAAATATCAAGGTAAGTATAAGTTACTCTCATAATGGGTATAAATAAATCTTTCAATAAGAAATAGTAAATATTTCAAAAGACCTTCTTTAAATTCTAAATTATATACTTAATCTCGTTTATCTCATCTCAGGTATTTTTGGGATGAAATATAGAGAGAAGTGGAATAGAATAAAGAATATAATCAATTATGTAATCATTTACTTAATCTTGTAATTCGAGTACAGGATTAGGTAGGAATATGTACAAAAAAAAGTTTAAAATATTATGGGATGAAATAAAATAAAATGAAAATAAATAAAAATTTTGTTCATGTTTGAGAATGCAAGTGACTTTCCAACTACTAAGATTCTTATAAAGAAATATTAATAAATAATAAAAAGACGAGATTTATTCATGTCAAATAATTACGCAATAAATATTCTCTCGGTGTGATAAACATTGCAAGATGCAAGGAGGAAAGAGAAAAAGAAACAAAATTAAATTCTAATTGACATGTACTTGGACTGGATTGCAGAAGCAACGAGAGAGAGAGAGAGAAAAATAAAATAAAGTGATAAATATTTTGTTACTTGGCAAATAATTAGACTAAATTTAATATTACAAATAGGTTCAGTTGAAAAAAATATTTACTTGTTATTATATTATTCCGGCAAATATCACAGTATTTAACAAAGTTGGTAATGTCTTGGGTCATATCTGGCCAATAATAGTTAGGAGAAATTAAATTTTGCATTTTTTTAACACCAGGGTCACCAAACTGTTCATGAGCAACACTAAGCAATTTTTTTCTTAGGGACATGGGAACTACCACTTTACGAAAACCTTTTCTTTTAACTATAAGCAGTCCATTGTGATTAATATAATTTGATCCACACACATTTTCTCTTTCTTGCATCTCAATAATCTCTCTAACGTCAAAAAGAAAAGTAAGGGGTTTACAAAAATGAGAAATAGGCTTTCTGTACAGCATGTCCAAATATGTTTCACAAATTTAGAATTGAAGTTAAGAGAGAACAAAATGGCGCAATTTTTTTTATTTGATTATATATATATATATATATATATATATATATATATATATATATATATGAAACAATCTTATATTGACTATGCATTTTAACAAAAAAAAAATCACAACATCTAAAGAATTACATCTAACAGATTGTTAATATTATTAAAAATAAGCTCTAGGGGGCGAAAAAAATGTCTTCAAGAAGAAAAAATTTCATAACTTCGTCAATTTCCAAGATATTGCAAATTTTACTATTGTTATGTACAACTTTTATGTTGACAAATATTGTATAGGATGAAATCTTAGAGGAAAAAAACAAACAAAACTAAAAAGGCGGCGAGAAAAAAAATATCTAACTTTTTCAATTCATAAGATATCTAATCCGTTTAAGTTTATTACAAATCATTTTTTATTATTTTCTACAATTTTTATTTCGAGAATTTCATGCAAAAACGAACAAATTCTTATAGAAAATTTAGAGTTTGAAGAAAAAAACGTCTCATTAACATGATTCTGATAAAACAATCTCATATATGAAAATTAAATCTAAAACTCGCCAAAACTAGGCAAATAAAATGGTTAAACTAACTTAAACTATTTGCAATATTGATTTAGTTTTTTTGGGAGCAAATTAGAATTTATTTTTGAAAAGCATTTGTACCTGTAGAACGAGTTGGCAGGCATTTGTTTTTTTCAAAGGTTATTCAGTTTAATTTATTCTTTTTCATTAAACTACGTGTAAAGTATTTTTGTACTATATTTTTAAAATTACGCGAAATTTGAAGTATCTAAATAGAAATGAAAGCCATATTTTCTTTTCGTTTCTTTTATACTTGGCATTTAAATAAAATTCGGTTTTTATTTACAAAAAACTTTACTGAATAATTTGGCTAATTATTATCACAATGAATTAAAATAGCATACACAAATATTGTACTTGCAGATAATAGTAAATAATACATTTAATGTTTTAAAACACCTTTACTGGAACTGCTTCATTTGATTTACATTCAAAATAATGTATAATTGATACATAAAAACTTATACTATAATGCGAGCAAAAATTGTGTGTGTGTGGGTAAATTTTATCTGAAAAACGGCTCTAACGATTTTCGCAAAAATTTGGATTTTACCATTTTCGGGCACGAAAAGACCATTGGGCTAGGTCACATGTTCGAGAAAATTCGATTATTGGGTCGTTTTGGGTCATAATGGGTCAAGATCAAGCTATTTATATCTAGAGAACGGCTGGATCGATTTTAAGGAAATTTTCTATCCAATCGTTTTTTGGCACAACAAAACTATTAGGCTGGGTCACATGTTCGAAAAATTTCGATTAGTGGGTCAATTTTGGGTCATTATGGGTCAAGCCATTTTTATCTAAAAAACGGCTCTAACGATTTTGACCAAATTTTATATTTTATCGTTTTGGAATACAAGAAGACCATTGGGTTAGGTAACATGTTCGAGAAAATTCGGTAAGTGGGTCATTTTTTAGGTCATTGTGGGTCATACTATTTTTATCTAGCGATTTTCTCACGCAATTTTGACTAAAAATTGCATTCTATGGTTTTCGGGCACGAGAAAAAAATTGGGCTAGGTTACATGTTCGAGAAAAAAATTCACTTGGTCATATTGGGTCATTAAGAGTCTGGGTCAAGCTATTTATATTTAAAGAACGGCGTGATGGATTATAACGAAATTTTGTATGTAACAGTTATTTGACATGAGAAAACTAATGGGCTAAATCACATGTTTGAGAGATTTCGACTATGAGGGTCATTTGTGGGTCATGATGGGTCATAATGGATCATGGTCAACCTATATCTAAAGAACAGGTGGATCGATTTTAACGAAATTTTGTATGCAACATTTTTTGGCACGATAAAATCATTGGACTAGGTTACATGTTCGAAAAATTTCGATTAATGGGTCATTTTGGGTCATTAAGAGTCTGGGTCAAGCTATTTATATTTAAAGAACGACGTGATGGATTATAACGAAATTTTGTATGTGACAGTTTTACGACATGAGAAAACTAATGGGCTAAATCACATGTTTGAGAGATTTCGATTATGAGGGTTATTTGTGGATCATGATGGGTCATAATGGGTCATGGTCAAACTATATATAAAGAACAGGTGGATCGATTTTAATGAAATTTTGTATGCAACATTTTTTTGGCACGATAAAATCATTGGACTAGGTTACATGTTCGAAAAATTTCGATTAATGGGTCATTTTGGATCATAAAGGGTCTGGGTCAAGCTATGTATAATTAAAGAACGGCAGGATCAATTTTAACGAAATTCTGTATGTAACAATTTTTAGAAACGAGAAAACTAATGGACTAAGTCACATATTCGAGAGCTTTCGATTATAAGGGTCATTTGTGGGTCTTAATGGGTCAAGGTCAAGCTATATCTAAAGAATGGGTGGGTCGATTTTAACGAAATTTTTTATACAACATATTTTTGGCATGAGAAAATCATTGGGGTAGGTCACATGTTCGAGAAATTTCGATTGGTGGGCCACTTTTGGGTCATTCTAATTTTATCTTGACAACGTTTCGCGCAATTTTGATTAAATTTTGTATTTTATCGCTTTCGGTCACAAGAAAATCATTGGGTTAGGACAGATTTTTGTGAAAATTCGATCAATGGGTCATTTTGGATTATAAGGGGTCAGGGTCAAACCAACTATATCTAAAAAACGGCTCAATCGATTTTATCTAAATTTTGTATCTAATGTTTTTCGGCATGCTAAAACTAAAGAGCTAGGCCACACGTTTGAGAGATTTCGATTATAAGGGTCATTTGTTGGTCATAATGGGCCATGCTAATTTTATATAGAAAATGGTACTCACCATTTTGGCTATGCTTTGTATTATATCGTTTTTGAGCAAGCGAAAACCATTTGGCTTGGACACATGCTCGCGAAAATTCTATTAGTGGGTCATTTTGGGTCTTAATGAGCTAGGGTCATTCTAATTATATATAACAACGACTCAATCAATTTTACCCTAAATTTTGAAACAAAACGTTTTTTGTCACGAGAAGACTATTGGGCTGAGTCGCATGTTAAACCAATTTATATTAGTGGGTCATTTCGCTTCATTGCTGAATGCTGCCAAGCTAATTTTACCTAAAAATGGCTTAAACGATTTTGATTCAATTTTATATTCTACTGTTTTTGATTACCTGAAGACGATTGAGCTATGTCACATGCTTGATCAAATTTGATTAGTGGCTCATTTTGGGTAATACGGGTCAGGGTCACGAGAATATGGCAAAAGCCAATAACTTGGTGATATTTGACAAAATATTGGCGACATATGGCCAAAAAATCGACTATAAAAATTACGAAAACCAAAACACGTATTTGGAGCCAAATGAAAAGAATGCCTCCAAATTTGGCTATATCTAGCAAAAAATATTGTCTTTCAGAATGTAAAGAAATTTTTTATACATTTTTAAGAGGATTCGAGATCCATGGTTAAACCAATCAGAGTCGAGCTAAAAAAGTGATTTAGATCGATGTCCTTTCGTTGTAAAATTTAAAATAAAATAAAATTTATAAATATGCGCATAAAAACATAGTTTTCTTATTGATTGCTTTTCTAAATAATACTATTATAAACATGTTTTACAGTAATAATACAGAGTTAATGATACAGTGAAAATACTATATCGAGTTGAACACGAAGTTAATTTTGACCGAGCTAAGCTCGGTCTCCCCTGCTAGTATTCGTTATTTAAATTGAAAATTAATAACATTTAATTTATAGTAACCACTAATAATATTATTTTATTGTATTTCTTAATTTATGTAAACATAAATTTAAAATATTGAAGGTATTTACTGAAAATATTACTCTACATGCATCCGATTTCTTTCTTTAAATTAAAAAAGAAAACAAAAGATTTTTATCATATGCAAGAAAAATAAATATCTCAGTATGTAACTCTTTTAAATATTTAAACAATTCCTTATAAATCTGTTCATAATCTAACTTCTCCTGTATAATGACATAACTTTAATTGCTTTTACAAATAATTAGTTATTGAACTCTTGACTCCAGTTGAAAAAGTAAAAACTTCAAAGATAAAATTTAAATATTTTCTTAAAATGTTTCCTGAGATTTAATTATATAATAAATAAAGTTCCCCTGAATTGCTTGTACGTTATAAATTAATTTCTCTCAATTGCTTTTGGAAAATATGTTTAAAATGGAATGTCATATATTTTTGTTCGGATTGCTTACGATATGAATAATTGGATGTCAAACTTAAATTTTATCTGTACATAAAGTAATATAGTTTTAAAACTTTAAATAATTTTTAAACAAAGATTTTCATTTAAAAGCTGTCATTTTTTCTCATTACGAGAGAAATTCGCTTTGCTTGTCGATGTGTATATCGATGGGTGTGCGATGGCTGGCGAAATTTACAGCACTTACAAAGCTTAAAACTTTTGTAAAACTTGCCCAAAAGGTTTCACGATGCATCTGACATTCAGTATTTTAAAATTCTAACAATTAGTTGAGAAATGAATTAGAATCTTAGAAATTCCGAAATTAGAAGAATGGAAATGTATTCAAAATTGAATAAAAAAAATAGATTTTTATGAAGCCTAAGAATGTTCCTTCGAATGTTTCTTCTAGGCTAGGGGTAAAGGGTTAATGTAAATACAGCACTGTCATAGCGAGAAATGTACTGGGCTTTTTTTAAAGAACTATATACAAGAGATCTAGAGAGTCCTCTGAATGAAAGCGATTTCAGAAATCAGAAGATTTAAATCTAACCCCCAACTTAGGTCGGGACTAATATTTTCGTTGTTGGTCGGATCAGGGCTAAGTTGTTTCGTTGCGGGTCAGTGTTGGGTTTGTTTTACTTTTACTTTTTGTGTTGCTTGGGTTAACTTTTACTTTTTTGATGCGAGTTGCGTTTGGGTCGAGTTGCCTTGAACTTTCTACTGCGGGTCTATTTTACTTCAACTTTCTTGCTGGGGTCGGGATTGGATCCGTTTCGTTTACTTTAATGATTCTTGTCAAGATTTGGGTCCGGTTGATTACTACTTTTTTGTTGCTGATCAAATGGATTTCTGCTTTATTGTTGCAGGTTGGGTTTGAGTTCACATGATCTCTACTTTTTTGCTGGTGTTTGAGTTTGGGTACAGTTGACTTCTACTTTTTTGCAAAGCTGGTAGAGTTCACCTTTACGTTTTTGTTGCAGGTCGAGTAAATTCTCCTTTTTATCTGCCATCAACTCTACTCTCTCTATTACATCATCACTATTCTTTTTTGAGCCCCTGTTTAGCTCACAGACTATTAAAGCCTAAGAGTTTATGTATCCACACTTTCTTTATTTTTTTATGTATGTATGTATATAATGAGATTACTCATATTAAATAAAAACCGATTTACTTGAAATTTTGGATACAGGTTTATTCTGATGATTTGCTTCCCTGACTAGTTTTTGGAGTTCATTTGATAATTATAAGGGAGGAGGGGGTGCGAGAGTCTAGCATCTTTCCTCTTAGATTATGTGAAAGACTTTTTCATGCAGAATTCATTCAAAGTTTAGATATAGGATCATTCTGATGAGGCGTTTTCATGATTAGTTTTGCGAGTTCATTGGATATGTATAACAAAGAGGGAAGGGTGGAACGCGGTCCAATCTCTATTCCCTCTTAATTTAGATAAATGGGTTTTTCATGCAGAATTATCAAATTTCATTTAAATTTTAGATATAGGATCCTTCTGATGAAACATTTCTATGATTAGTTTGGGGAGTTCATTGGATAAGTATAAGAAGAGAGAACGGTACTAATCCCCTTTTAATTTAGATAAATGGGTTTTTAATTCAGAATTATCAGATTTCATTCAAATTTTAGACAATAGAAGCATTCTGATGAGGGCAACACCATGATTAGTTTTGCGAGTTCATAGGATAAGTATAAGTGGAGAATGGGGGCTACCCTCGCCTTAATTTAGATGAATGAAATTTTTATGTAGAATTACGAGATTTCATTCAAATTCTATATAAAGGATCATTCTGATGAGGCGGTTCCGTGAATAATATTGGGTGTTCATTGGATAAGTATAAAGGGGAATCAGAGAGACTATCCCTTTTAATTTAGGTAAATGTTTTTCATGCAGAATTAACTGATTTGCTTCAATTTTTGGATACATGTTCATAGTGATAAGACTTTTCCCTGATTAATTGGGAGATTCTCTTGTAAAGTATAAAAAGGGGGACGGACGATAACTCCTTTAAATAACGTAAATGTGTTTTTATGCTGAAATATCCAATTTTCTTTAAATTTTGGATGTAGTTATTTCTGATAAGATGAATCTCTGAATAGTTTAAGAGGTTTATTATATTATAAGTCGTATCTCTGATTAGTTTTGGGGGTTCAATTATTAAGTATAAAGAGGGGAAATGTAGGAAGACTATTTCCAACTTTAATTTGCTTTTCGAATGGCATTATGCTATGAAAACAGAAGGCTTTAATATATGATTAGTGTGCATAACCTTTGAGCTCAATGACGTCAATTTATTTTGGATGATATTCTTTTTATTTCTTATTTTACTCACACTTCCATCATTTAAAATTATTATATATGTTTTTCAACGTCAAAACTGACTTGTAAACAATTAACATGAAACATCATAGCAAATTGCATGATTTTAAAGAAAAATTCTTTTATTATTTCAAATTTTTAACTATTTTTAAAGTTTTGGAACTTAGTAGATCTTGCTGGGGGCTTCTTTGGTCAAATTAAATAGTTTCGTATAAAATGATTACATTTCATTATCTAAATAAATACATTTTTTTTAAACCACCTCGCAACAGCATCTGCTAATGAAACAACACTTAAAATTCGATAAATAAAGTTTCTTTTCATTTAAACATAATAATCCAATTCCTAATATTAAAGAAACGAGAAACAGTTTTCGTCATTTACTGTAACATTATGTAACAGGTTTCGTAATGTAATACTTAGTAACTGTAACAAAAATAATTAATGTAACATTATGCTACAAAATAAAAGCATTTTTAAGTGATTTGGCTGTATAAAAGGTATTTTTAAGTAATTGGTACTATTTTTCGACTAAAAGGCTTGGCATAACTTAGTCCTGAAATACTAGTTTCCACGTTAGTTTTATCAAAATGTAAATATTTCTTGTCAAAGTAAAAATTTAAAAGAAAAACTATCATCACATAATGGTTATAGTTTACTAAAGTTAATATTCTGAAATTTACCGTTTCTGTAGCTCTTATTCAGATTGTTTCAGTATAGAAAGTTTGGAGAGTTAAAATTTACACACGAAATCAGTTGCTAACATACTCATCCAGTGTTGCCACAAAAAATACCCCAAACTGTTCAATTAGCTTATACGAATATGTTGAATATTTTTCAGGGAAAAGGTTCCAAGTTATCTTGCATTGCCTTTTCAATACAAAGAATAAAAACATTTTTTAATGGGGTGGGCCAAAGTAATAAAACAAGGAACAAACGTGACTTTGCTTCTTCTTTTCGTTTCCGACCGACTTACATATGTTCGGGTTCGGATCGGTATCAGATGAGTCTTCACTCTTGCGAAAAGGATTCATATTGACCTAATTTTTCAAATAAAAATCTAAATATTTTGCTCGAATACGCTAAGTACATACCGTAAAAGCTCATTAACAGATATTTTTAAATAATTAAGCAATAATGTCTGATTTACTAGATTTTGTTTCAAATTAGTATTTGGACATTATAAACACTTCATATTTGTGATAAAGAATGTCTAAAATGAAAAATACGTTATGAGATTAATGTCTAAGCGTGAAATAAAATTTTATCATACACAATTTTCTCTAATATAGAGCTGATCATACTTACTCCAGTTGACCCTACTGCTTTCGAGTAGATTAAATTCTATAATTTGGTAAAATCATGCTATTGTTGAGCCAGATACAAAAATTAGTGCTTTCGTTTCATCTCTGAAAATTTGATGATACATATTTATTTGGATTCACAATGGTCAAGGGTATTTCTTTTAAAAGGATAGTATGAAATTTGAGATAGCTGATAGACGCCATGTTGAAAATATGAGTGCCATGTATCACACATAGATACTTATGATATTATTTTTGCCATTAGCACATGATTAAAAATATTTCAATAAATAAATTGAAAGAACAAATATTTTTAAACACCAGACATTGCATAAATTATATGTTTGTTAAGATTTTCTTTTAATATGATGTTTATCATTATTTTTAATTTTATGTTTATCAATATTTTTAATAAAATAAACATTTCAATGAATATTTGAGATGAACATCGAAATCGTTTTTTACATTTCATAAAATATTACTTTGATGTGGATAAGGCACAAAAGTTAAAGAAAAAAATATAACACTGGTGAAAATAATGCGCACAATATCTTCAGAAATACTAAATAGCAAAAATCGTAGTCTGCTTCATTGATGTCATCATTGGTTGACAATCATATGCCAAGTACTCACTCCCAAGTACATTATCATACACTGCTCAAAACAATTAAAGGATATTTGAAGTTTTATATAAAATAACGATATAAACGAAATTTGTTTTGCCGAAAATAAAAGAAGAGAATCACAAATGCAAATTTTTCTGGATTTCAAACTGTGGAGTATGCAAATTTTGAGTTCGACGTCAAAAACGTCGCTTCAGCGGCAGCCAATGAAATTTGACTTTCAACTGGATAAAAGAGAATGAAGACAAGGATGATCGGTATTCAGTGATTGCTTTGTTTCTGTTGTGTCGATATATTTTAATGAAAGCAGTAGACTGTATAATCACTTTTCACACTATTTAATAACACATTTCATTAATAAAATCCGCTGAGGGAACACAATGCACATATCGTCGAGATTCACAGACTCAACTATAAGGTAAACATAATAGAACAATAATATCCCTGCTCAGAGGGAAAAACACATATTATCCCTACGCAGAGGGAAAAGCACTGGGATAAAAAGCAGACGATTTTTTAATTAAACATACTCCCGGCCTTGAAAGCCGAAAAGGTTTCAAAAATTTACTCTAAAGGTAATTTACACAATTTAGTTATTGGCCTTTTTAATTCACTATTTTCAGCTTTCAGGGTAACTACACGAACCTTTTTATCAGATCTAGGGTGAGTTTTGATCACTCTAGCTAATTTCCATTGTAAAGGGGAGATACCTTCATTTTTTATTATAACTAAATCACCTATTTTAATATTAGGCTCTTCTTTAAACCATTTTACTCTCTGTTGTAGGGTCGAAAGGTACTCATTGCTCCATCTTTTCCAAAAGTGTTGTTGTATTTTCTGCACTAATTGCCACCTGGTCAATCTTGATGCAGGTACCTCTGAAATATCTACTTCTGGTACTGAAGTAAGAGGAGCACCAATTAAAAAATGACCAGGGGTTAAGGCCTGTAAATCATTAGGATCTGAACTTAAAGGACAAAGGGGTCTAGAATTTAAACATGCTTCGATTTGAGCTAAAAGAGTTGAAAGTTCTTCAAATGTCAAAACTGAATTGCCAACGGTTCTTTTTAAATGAAATTTCATCGATTTAACGCCAGCCTCCCAAAGTCCTCCAAAGTGAGGGGCTGAGGGTGGATTGAAATGCCAATTTATTTCTTCTGAACTTAAGTATTTTGTCACTTCTTCATTATGCTGAGAAGAAGCCACAAATTTATACAATTCTTTCAACTCCTTGCTCGCACCGACAAAATTTTTGGCACAATCACTTACAATTTCTTTTGGTTTTCCTCGTCTGGATATAAATCGCTTCAGACAAGCTAAAAAAGCCTGAGTAGATAAATCAGTCACTAATTCAATGTGAATTGCATGAGTAGAAAAACATATAAATAATGAAATATAACACTTAAAAGATTTTGAACCTCTACCTTTTTTAAATTTACACAATATAGGTCCTGCATAGTCAATTCCTGTAATAAGGAACGGACGGGTAGGTTGCACTCTAGTTGAAGGCAAATCAGCCATGATTTGTTTAGCTGTAGAAGCAGAAGCACGAGCACATATTACACAATTCCTTACAAACTTTCTTACAGCACGTCGTCCACTTAAAATCCAAAATTTCTGTCTGATAACACACAATAATAGCTGAGGGGCAGCATGAAAATGAGATAAGTGAAAATATCTGATAATCATCACTGTCACTGGATGACTTTTTGGTAACAATATTGGATGAATTTGTTCTTGTGTGAGATTTGAATGACGAAGACGTCCTCCAACTCTGAGTATTCCTTCTTTATCAAGGAATGGAGAAAGATTAATCAGTTTGCTATTGCGAGGTAAACACTTACCAGAAGTCATACATTTAATGTCATCAGGAAATGATGACTCTTGCACTTGTTTAATTATCACCTTTAAGGCACTCTGAATTTCTGTATGTGTAAGAAAGCCGAAGTTTCTTTTTGAAACAGGTAAACGAGAATTCGTAAGAAATCTCAAACACCAAGCAATAACACGTTTTAGCTTAGTAAATGATGATATATTTGAGAGAATAGGCATTTCCACACTTAATTGGGTTGTAGCACAAAAATAATTTTTCCTTTGTTCTAATAAAGCTTCGTCACAGAAAACACTCCCTAATTGTGATTTTGGAGAAGCGAAAGATGGATCACTGAGCCAACTGGGGCCATTCCACCACAGATCATGCAATGATAATTCTGAGGGTGATAGACCTCTTGATGCACAATCTGCTAGATTCTCCTTTCCCTTTATATGATGCCAGCACTCAGATGGAACAAGTTGTTGTATTTCAGAAACACGATTCGCAACAAAAGTTTGCCATCTTCTTGATTCGGTTGATAGCCAAGAAAGAACTATTGTTGAATCCGTCCAACAATTAATTTTAGAGATGTTCAAACACAATGAATCTAAAACAGTTTTTACCAAACGGGCTGACAGCAGGGCGGCACTCAATTCTAATTTAGGTAAAGTTATTGTTTTTAAAGGTGAAACTCTTGTTTTTGCTGCTAATATTCTAACTGATACAGCCGAATCATTTGATAAGGATCTTAAGTAAACAACTGCACCATATGCCACTAAGGAAGCGTCACTAAATGAATGAATTTCAAATGTGTTAGCTGAAGGAATAATTGCTAAACGAGGCACAGTAATTGATGTTAAACATCCGAGTTCTTCCCGAATTTTTATCCACCTGTTTTTAATTAGAAGTGGAACAGGATCGTCCCATGCCAGATTACTTCTCCATAATTCCTGAAGTAGAATTTTTGCAGAAATTATAAAGGGGGAGATCCAACCAAGTGGATCAAAAAATTTTGCTATATCTGACAATATGGTTCTCTTTGTGACTTCTTTTAATGTTGGTTCTATGGTGACACTAATTTTAAAGACATCGCGATTTGAGTCCCATTTTAATCCTAACACCTTTATTGAGTTATCGTTTTCAATTGATAAATCTGATTTAGACTGAATTAAATTTTCAGGAATGTTTTTTAGAACGCTACTGTCATTCGAGGCCCACTTGCGTAACTCAAATCCGCCTCTTTTCATTAATTCTTGTAACTCTGATATTAATTTTATAGCTTCTTCGGGAGATGATGCACCTGTAAGTAAGTCGTCTACGTAAAAATCACGTAATACAATATTTGACGCTAATGGAAAATTTAATTTATCATCCAACGCTAATTTCTGTAGAACTTTAGTAGCTAAATATGGGCTAGACGTTAGTCCGTATGTAACTGTAGTGAGACGATAATCACTTATATCGTCGGAAAATTTATCCTTCCAGAGAATTCTTTGAAAATTTTGATCTTCAGGAAATATTTTAATTTGACGAAACATTTTTGCAATGTCAGCATTAATAGCTATATTGTGTGTGCGGAATCTTAACAAAATAAAAAATAACTCTTGTTGAACCCTAGAACCTACAATTAAATTTTCATTAAGAGAAACATTATTTGTAGTTTTTGCGCTACCATCAAACACAACTCTAAGACGGGTTGTTGTACTAGATTCCTTGATTACTGGATGATGTGGCAGATAATAAATTTCATTAACGGGTTTTTGAATTTCACTCTTTGGTATTTTCTCCATGTGTCCCATTTGAAGATATTCATTCATAAATATGCAATAATTTTCATACAAATCGGGCTCTCTATTAAATCGTTTTTCTAAATTTAGAAATATTTTTATAGCTAACGATTTTGATTCCCCTAATTCTTTACATTGCCTTTTAAATGGCAAACGCACAATATATCTTCCATTAGTATCGCGTGAATGAGTTGTATCAAAAATTTCCTCACAATATTTTTCTTCATTTGTGTATATTTCTTTTGAGGGGATGTTTTCTAACTCCCAGAATCTTTTTACATAATCTGTTTCAAAATTTGCAAAATTAACTATAATATTTGGTTTATTTTCTGAAAATGTATCACTATCTCCTGTTATTAACCACCCATAATCTGAATTTACTGCAAAAGGAAGTCCTGGTTTCCCAAATATTTTTTCTCCTCTAATTATAGATAATGATAATGACACGCCAAATAATAAGTCTATTGGTCTCGGTTCATTCCATTTAGGGTCAGCTAGTGTTATGTTCTTTAAATGACTGAATGCATTAATATCATATGATACAACTGGTTGATTACTCGTTATCTTTTTCAAAATATAAAAAGTACCTAATCGTGTGTTTTGTTTATCAAAATGTGGAGAAAATTCCAATCTTACAACGCCACGTGTCTCTTCGGAGTATCCCATTCCCAAGCATTTAATCTGTAAAGTAGCAGAATTTCTTTTTATACCTAATAATTGTATTGCACGCTCACTTATAAAATTGTTAGTACTTCCGACATCTATTATACATCTCAATAATTTATTGCCTCCATAATTATCTTTCACATTAATTAGCGCAGTTGCAAGTATGCCAAATGATTTTGAATTTATTGCCCCAAGACATGAATTTATGGACAAATTTGTATTATTAGATGTTTCAAGTGCAGTCTCACTAGTATGATACGAGGACTGAGGCGTTACTTGGTTTTTTATATCTGGATAGTTAGTTTCTCGTCTTTCATAGTGTAATAAGCTATTATGACTCTTCAAATTACATTTTGAACAAACTCTTTTTGACTGACAATTGGTTAATTTATGGTCAGCAGATAAACATGCAAAACAAAGATTTTTATTTTTTACAAATTGCACTCTTTCACGAACAGATAATATTAGAAACTCACTACATTTAGGTATTTTATGACTTGGTGAAGAACAATATTTACACTCACTATTGTTAACAGAAACATTCATCGCAGTTAATTTAGGATAACTGTAGGAGGGAAAGGGAGGGAAAAGCACTGGGATAAAAAGCAGACGATTTTTTAATTAAACAGTTTCGATGAGTACGATGTCTCAGCGAAGTCATTTGACAGATTCAGAAGCTTGGAGAACTGTTGGTAGGTTAGAAGAGAGCCAAACTCAAGCCGAAGTAGCGCAAGCCATTGGAGTGTCACAAAGTGTCATTTCCAGGATCTGGAACCGTTTTTTGGAGAGTGGATGTGCAGGCCGAAGACCAGGCCACGGTCGTAGACGGGCAACAACGCCCAATGAAGATCGGTATTTAGCGTTAACAGCTCGGAGACACCGAAAAATGAACGCTACTCTTCTCCAACAACACCTTCGCTCGGCTACAGGCACCACGATTTCAACTCAGACTGTCCGAAACCGGCTCCATGCTGTAAGTCTGTATGCTCGCCGACCGATGGTATGTGTTAGATTAACATCAAGGCATCGTCGCGACCACAGGGAGTGGGCAACCGAGCATGTCAACTGGAGGAGAAATGAATGGAGCAATATTCTGTTTTCTGACGAGTCCCGTTTTTCTGTGCATCCGGATAATAGGCGTATTTTCATCTGGAGGGACCGTGGTAGTAGGAATAATCCTGCGTTCGTGCACGAAAGTGTCATATTTGGCGGTGGAGGAGTGTTGGTGTATGGTGGCATCTCCATTGACGGGCGCACTGACCGCTGCATCATTCGAGATGGAGCTCTGACTGGTCGCCGATATAGGGATGAGATCCTCAGACCTATTGTAGTCCCTTACGCTGCAGCAATCGGAGATAACTTCATTTTAATGGACGATAACTGCAGGCCACATCGTGCAAACCTGGTGGAGGATTTCCTTTTCGAGGAAGGAATCGTTCGAATGGAATGGCCAGCGTGTTCTCCAGACATGAATCCAATCGAGCACGTTTGGGACGCTCTAGGAAGACGAGTTTTTGGCCGCCAACATCCCCCACAAACTCTCCAAGAACTGGAACGAGCTCTTCCGGAAGAGTGGGGCAGAATACCCCAACTCCTCATTAATAGCCTCATTGAGTCCATGCCTCAAAGGTGTTCAACGTTGCTGGCAGCCCGTGGAAACCATATCCCCTACTGAAAATGATTTTCTTTGAAGAAAACACCTTTTCTTATTCTTTTTTCTCATATGCACAAATTGTGTTTTTTTCCTTTTGTACACAAATGCGCAATAAAATGCATTTTTTTTCTGCCAAAAATGTGTAATTTATTCTCATATAACCTACTATGTCTGTCGACCATGTATCAATCAGCTAAAAAGTTTCCCAGATACAAAATCCACCTAAAACTGCAATATCCTTTAATTGTTTTGAGCAGTGTAGTTGGAATAGTTCTATATTCTGCATTTGCTTGTATACATCTGAAGTTGTTAAAATGACACACACATGTTGACATGAGGCATGTTCTTGAATAAGAACATGACATCAGTTCCAAAACAGCCTCAGAAGTAGGAGGAATGCCACTTAACTAGACCTGTAGATAACCTCTTCCCTCATTATCTGTTCCAGAAATCCAGCCATGTATACCTGGGAATGAAAGATCGTGATAATCTTGTAGGCACTGTTTCTAAAGGAGGTCCAGGTAATTACCATTACTTTAACTTTTAGCAAAGTGTATTCCTACATTGCTTGCAAAAGCACTTTCTCTATCCCCCCTGACAGTCAATAAAATTTAGGTTACGCAGTTTAACCCTACTGTTCATACAGGCCTCATTTGAGGACAGATAATTATTGCCCTATAAGGCAAAAAAAAGACATTTATCTATGGAGATTTGAATTGTAGACTGAATAGCTAGCATGCAGCACAATAATAAAACTATTTTATAATGGGTTCAAATTTATCACAAAAAAGATAACAATGAAAATTAATGAATATTAAAGAAAAGATATATTTATTTATACAAAATCAAATTATCAATTGATTGAAAAATCTGATAGAACATATGAACTGTTCCTACAATTTGAATATTACGTTCTAATTTAAAATTTTATTTGTTATATTAGAAATACTTTAATATTTTAAAATAAAATAGAAAATGCGAAATATAAAAACTTCTTTTCAGATTCTAAAAGTTAAAAAGATAAACATTTACAGTTTTTTTCTTGCATGAGCGTTTCGAGAAGGTTACATGACTTTCGATGTTCTTTTTTTTAATTTCTGCTTAAATTAAATTAGAACATGACTTTTTAATTAATGAAAACAAATCATTACAGAGTAACTATGTTATATTCTTGTTGTTAAAAATTAACAGAATTAAAACTTGTAAATTGTAGAATGTAAATAACGATACATAGCTACTCAGAAGAAAAAAAACAGTTTCATTATTCTGGAATAGATGCTAGGAATCTTAATCAAATGGAATAGCAAAGTAATTTCATTACCAAAAAAACATTTGAATAAAAAGACGTCTGTCTTGTTAAGTGTTTAACAGACTATTTTTAGATCAGCGGAGAAATTTTACTTTTATGTTTGTTTCTATTTGCAGTTAACATGAATTTTTAAAAATAGTTTCAGGATTAATGTAATGGCTGATTTTTCATTTTTATTTTTCCAACAAAATATTTATCTTAAACACAATTTTGTAAGAAAACTTTGATTTATTTTTGAATAATCTAATCTAATCATATTTCATGATATTTCTTTTTACTTTACGTTGATCTATGTGAAGCGTGAGAAAATTGCGTTTTGAGATTCCGTTTTTTAAAATATTCGAGAAATAAATGTATCCATGAGTGTACACAGTATTATTTGTAACTCTTGTCTTCAAATCGCCAGTGTCTGTAAGTTGGAAAGATAATTCTTATTGACTCAAAATTAATTTATCTGTATAGGGGATCCCATACGATCTATCCCTATCAGACATCGCAGATTCTAAAACGTACTATTTTAATCGTATTTAAAAATATTACGAAAGATTGAATTATATGAAAAATCGAGTGTCGATATAATTGTAAACAGGTTTCGAATAATTTCTTATTTACTGAGGAATTGTATAGTTGAATCAACTGCAATGAAGACATTTAATGACTGTTTTCGTGCTTCACTAAAAAAATCAATTATCAAACATTTGAAAATCAGCTAATGTGAACTGAACTAATTCAACACAATCTTTTGCCTTTCGCTGTTTCTAAAAAGTGTATTCCATTTTTGTAAAAGCACACAATAATCTAAGATTAAAGCACAAAATAATTAAGAGGACAGTTTACTTTGAAAATTTTCAAAATGGCAAATTTGTTTATATTGAATGAAAGTCCACTTAATTGTAAATATTTTTAAATATCATTTTTATCCATATAGTAATTCTATCTCTAGATATTGTAAGTTTTCTTGATACAACCAATGCAATTTCTTTATAAACAAAAACTTAAAAATACTTTTCCTCAATACTCATATTTTCTTCGCTTAAATGTTTTCAAAACGCTAAGACTTTTTTTTTATTTAAATATTTTTGTACTTATTCTTTCTTATGAGGTGTGGCGGTGAAAAGTTTCCGGCCAGTAAGTTTCTTTGATTTATTTACCAAAAGGTTTCATCAAAGAAGAAGCATAATTGCTTCAAAAGTTAGGAATATGTGAATAACCTCTGACCACGTGATCATTTTGATTGGATACTGAAGATGCTTTATGCAAACGGATAAAATTCGAAGTTCGCGTGTGAAAAAGTTTCCAGCTACTTATCATTCTTTAGTTAATTCTATAGGTAAACTGTTTTTTGGTTGTGTTTATGAATGAATCAACATGTATTGCATAATCTGAATTCAAAATTGAAAAGTTCAACAATTATTGTTCATAAATGAGTGATTAGTTTGTCGCTAAAAGGCCAATCTTCTCGAGATATTGCGGCAAAGTTATCGATTAGTAAAATCGATCGTAAACGATGTTTAAAAAATATATAACGGTTGCCGTGGCCTTCAGGACTTTCAGAGGCCCGGGAGATCCCGGAAAATTACTATTCCTGTGGACAGAATTATCAGGAGAAAAATAATTGATAATCCGCATAAAAATTCCGCTGCAATATAATGCGATTTACGGAATGAAAATATTGCTGAAATAAGCTCGTATACCGGATCAACATACTGACTTCATGCATAACTTTATGGAAGAGTTGGTGTTAAATTTTTTTCAGGGTTAAAAACAATACAAACGTACCCGACTGGCGTTTTCCAAAAAGCACAAAGTCTGGTCAAGTGAAAACTAGAAAAAAGTTCTATTTTTCCATTAATCGAATTCGAAACAGTTTTGGAAGTGATGGCAGACACAAGATCCTTTGACCTAACAACAAAATATATGATTCGACCTATGTTATTCCTAAGCATGGCGAAGGACACGTTATGCCGTAGGGAGTATTTTATTCAAAAATTGGCCGGTCCGTTATTTGAAATCCACTGCCAGGTGAATGATACAATGTATAAGTATATCTTGCAAGACTCTTTTCTGCCTTATTAGAGAAAAAATTTGGTCGCAACTACTTTTCTTAACATGATAACGACATGAATAATGTTTGCAAGCCTAGATAAGCAATGGTTTTCGCACAAAAAATTTCGTTTTTGAAATGATCAGCCCAAGCGCCCAATATGAATCCAATAGAAAATCTTTGAAAAGAAGTTGACAAAAGTCTGCGGAACAATAAGTATTCCAACTCAGCCGAAATTTCGCCAAAATTGCAAGAAATAAGGGAAAAACGTACCAAAGACGATCTTTAACCGTTGATTGTATGAATGTCCCGTTACTGCGCCGCAGTACTTATTACTAAAGCTAATAAAATAGTAATACGATAAAATACTAATTGTAAATGTTGTTGATCACTGTAATTTTGTATTACAATACCTCTTTTTTACAAACTTGTGAAGGTGGCCGGAAACTTTTGAGAACATGCGTTTACCTTTATACTTCATTTTGTCAGTTAAATTTATTGATATTTACATGTTCTTCTATAAGTAAGTTCCTAACTATTATTTCAATAAAATGTATAAATATCACATTGATATTCCTCTTCAAATGGGTATATTTACAACTTAACTGAGAAATTTTTGCTGGCCGGAAACTTTTGACCGCCACTGAATGTAATAAATCTGCGGATGGAATTAGCATCCATGTTTTTTGCTATTTTCTTTAAAATGAAGGTATATGAAGATATGTTAGATTTCACCATTGTACATTATATGTATCAGTAAAAAATTATATTAAATGTGATATTAGACATTTCTAGAAATCCCTACTCTGTCTTATGTAAAATACATTTCAAAAGACTTAAATGAAAAGCTAGGCATAAGTATTAACATTTAAAAAAGTAGAAAATAAGGTTAAAAAATTAAATTTTTAAAAACTTAAAAAAAAATCAACCTGACATTTAGTGATTTTGTTTTTAAAAACGTACGTTTTTTTTCTTATATAATGAAATACAGAGTGATTTCACCATTTCAATCATATTTTAAAAAAGAAACAAAAATGTTAAAAAGGAAAAATGTCTCCTTAAACAGTTTTAAAATATCTTTCCTTAGAAATAAATTAAGAAAAATGAAATTAAATGCAGCTTTTTTAGTCAAAGTCAAAAGAAATTTCGAAAGCTGAAACTTATTTTTAGCGCAGAGATAATTGGGAACGCTGTTAATTTATCCTGAAGCTAATTAAGACTTTAAACAAACATTGAGTCTATTCTGAGGGAAATTTTGTTGTAAATAGGTATGTTGTATTTTTAATAACATTTCTGAAGTATCATAAAGGAATATGAATGAAAATGTATAGCAAATTGCCTGTAAGAACAAATTACTCAATAAATAATTCATTTCATCTATTCAAAGAAAAAAAAAGTTTATTTTTTAATATATGAAAATAAGATTTATTTCTTTTGATGAAAATGGAACATAAAAAAAGCTTAGCAAGTAGTTACATACTAAACATGTTATAGAGGACAAATAATAGAAAATGTGAAGCATATTGAAGTGAATAAAGTGAAGCATATTGAGGGGAAAATACCACTCTTTTAACCCCTTCGTGATGGTAGCGTTTTACGAATTTTTAACATTTTGGCTTCGGATTTTAAAAATAGAAATTCGAGCTTTTTAAATCACGAAAATGTTCCGATTAAATAAGGCAAATTTTACAGTAAATTTTTACTGGTGGGGATAAACAATGATTGTTAAGCCTTTTTGTGACACATACGTGTCGTTCGTCCCCAAGGGTCTAAAGATAAAAAAAAAAACACTAAACTAAACATTTATCACTCATATTGAGCTCAGAAATTTTTATACATGAGCAATCATATTCCAGGATTCCATTTATTTAATGCGCACAAATATTAACTTATTATCTCGAATTCAAAATTTGATTACATTTTTGTATTTATTGTGTTACATATATTGAAATAGAAAGTACATTTATCCCTTTTTATTTTAGAAAATATACTTCTGCATTTCATTTTTTAATTATTTTAATTATTTTTTAATTTTCATCTTATTAAATTTTCAAAATTTTCTGATCTCATAAAAAAGAAGAGTTTTCAACCTGAGATAGCAAATGCAGACACTGAATTTATCCCTTTTTATTTTAGAAAATATATTTACGCATTTAATTTTTTTTTTTTTTTTTGCAGCTTATTAAATCGCCAATATTTTCTCTTCTTCTTAAAAAAAGATTTATTAATTCGTTTAACTGACTTCACATGGCATAGGAAAATGAAGCATAAAAAAGTTTAATATCTCCGGATGAAACTCGCAAGCTATTATTAATCTTATGGGAGTGCTTCGTTTTATACCACCAGGTGTTTTTTTTCTCCCACTTAGAAATGTAGCACTTTTATGATTATTTACCAATTGAATAATTGTGTCAAAGAATAACAGAAGTTTTTAATCAAAAGGTCTATTTTCTTAAATATTTTAAAATTAAATATAATTGTGCTGCCATTTTTGTAACAATTTAATAATGATAAACTAACAATTTTGATTGATATTTTAGATAATTTGTTGGAATAGATTATATCGAAAATTCAGTTTTTAGAAAAATGTGTTGTAACTTAAACGATACTTGTAATGTATGATATAGATTTTCCATAAAAGTTTTGAATAACATTTAAAAATTTGCATTATTTATTAGTGCAAAAATTTTTAGATTTGTAGATTTTAAATAAATTCTGTTTGAAATTTAAATTATACGTTTCTAAATTAAACTAGATTCGATAATAAATTAATGATCAATTTATCATACAATTTATTTATATTTAAAATTCATAATTTATTTATGTATTTAATTATATAATTTTATGCTCTCAACAAATTGGCACTAACAAGTTTTGAGGACATATCGTATTCATGTTTTATTGGGTGTACAGATTGTTCTATTTTATCTAATTTAATCTCTAAATTTTTATCGTGCAATATCTACTATTCTCAAAGGTTAAAATCATTGTTCAAAGCATACAAAATGTATAAAAATAGCGAAAATTTAAATGAAATATAAAAATGTTGCATATGGTATTTTGTAGAAATGAAACAAATTACTGTGTTATACCCGCTCTTTGCTCGGATGAAAAAAATCTTTTTTATTCTTATTTAGGGTCACCAAAAGATTGTTTGGTATTGCATATGAAATATATATAATTAATGGATCATTTACAGGGACACTCAAAAGGATCCGATTACATTATGATATGGAGAAAAACAAATCGTTTGGAGAGTATTTTAATGAAATTACTCTGTTTTTTATACGATGAAACCAATATAAATCACTGAACTTCACTACGACCATGTTAAAACGGAGCATACATAGCATTTTCTGTTAATTTACAGGGACACGCAAAATAAATAATTTACAGTACTGTCTTTGCATAGTGATTGTTTTAGAGTACGTTTTAAAATTGTGAATTTGTTTTTTTTTTTTTTTTTTTGCACATTACTCGTTATACATAAATTCTATATCTCATATACAGGGCTGAACAAGAATATTCGCATACCATTCTCTTTCTTGGTGGAAATTGCTGCAATTGATCTTTTAAACTGAAATAGATGTGTCTATTAAATATAATAAATTTTGGAATGCATATTGCTAATATATATTAATCTTTTTATTATATACAGGGCTGATGAAAAATTCGGATAATTTCTCGATTGTAGGGAGGAATAACTGAAATTTGGTTTTGAAATGCGTTATACTTTTCCAAACGGTGAAATGAAACGCAATATTTTTTTTTAAATGGTGCAGATTTGTTACATTATTCTGATTTTGTTGGAACGTGCTTCATAATCTAACATGACGCATGATTTTTCCTTATTTTTAATACTGATTTCTATATTCCATTACAATATTTTGGAAAACAAAAGCTACAATTATTTTTCCATACCCATGTGACTTTCAGCTATTTTAATGAAATTATTAAAAAAAATCATTCTATTTATATCATACATATCTATGGAATATAAAGTGTTTTCATAAAATCATATGAAAATTGATTTAGAATAATAAAATTGCAGTAATAAGTTGTCATTTTGTAATTTATGTTTCATCCAATTTAACAACTACTGACTCTTTTAATTAAATTAACGGAATAGCGACTTAGCTTACGCATTAGAATATTCTGTCTTACGAAATAAAGACTAATTAAATTGTCTAATTTGTTTCATTATACAACAATGGTTAAACTGTACATTTACAGTTATTTGTTTCATTTGAAATGTTTACAATCGACAACAAATTCAAAGTAATTACATTGCGATTGCAATTTCATTCTAAATTCAGATTCAGCGTTTCATAGTTAAAATATATTGATGCGTTAATGATTTTATGATGGTTTTTAAAAAAATGGTATACAAAATGCATCAAATATATTTTGAAAAGCTTTTAAAAGTATTTTTAAACTATAATTAATATTTTGAACCTTTTGTTTTTAAAGTAAAATGTATGGATTTATTTCACTTAAAATTAGGAATAACTTATAAGTAGAAAATACTAATAGATATTGATATATATGTGTAGCATTTCCATGCGTATTATTTTTTTGTTGATTAAAGATTTTTTTATTATTATTTTGAAAAGAGCCATATTTTGTATTTTTTATAATAAATAAATATGTTACAGAAATGTCAATTTAAACTATTGTATTAAATATTTAATTTTTATATTTAATTTTTCAGTTGTTTACACATTATCCTAAAAATAATTGCATGTATAATTTAAGTCTTTTAAAATCTCTTTTTTTTCCATTTTTTATTGTTTTTTTTCTATTTTTATGGAAATGTATTCATTCGTGATGTCATTATGTTTGCCTAATTAGGTGTAAAAAAATGCACGCATATATATGTGACGATTTAAAAGTTAGGAGCCAGAGACATCAATGCCGGGTTTCCATTTCACCGCAGAGAAGTCATGGCCACCGAGGAAAATAAATAAATAGATGTAGAGAATCCAAATAATTACTCATTGGCTGCTGTAAGTTCATTTATTTAATCCGTAATCATGAGAAAGGGAAAAGCTCCTTTTACAAACTGTCTTTTACCGAAACATTCCATCATTATTTCAGCGAGCCGTACTCATCGAAAAAAACCCCAAGAATCCTCCTTCTCAGCTCGAGACTTTCCCTCTTAAATCTAAAAAGAAAATTCCAGAACATTCTGTAACCTCAAACCATCATTCTTTTATATAAACAGAATTTTTGTCCAACTACGAGACTATTTTCTACAGACGATAAATTTATTTTTTTTAATATTATTTAACCAATTTATAATCGACTCAGGATTTTAAATATCTTAGGCAGACGATTTTTATAGACTATTAATTTTAAGAGAAAAAGAAAAGAAATGAATTTAATGCTATGCATACTATCAAAGGTTGACTGAGGAAAAATAAATAAATAGATAAAATAAAATAACGATATTTTTTGAAAGGTATGGTTTTGGAATAAATTTAATAAGACTTTCTTAAAAAGGGTTGATAAAAACATAGAAAAAATTAGTTTTATTTGGAATATTAAGAAATAAAGTTTAATTAAGAATATTTTTAATTTAGAGCCATCTTTTTAAGTTTACGCATACTGGAATAATGTTTTTTAAGGCAAATTAAGAATTTATATCGTCTGCATAAAGATTAACAGATTAGATTTAGAAACAAGATTTTAATTTAATAATTTGAAGTAAGTACGGAACATTATTATAAGAAAATTAAGATAGTATAAAGGTTAGTTTTGGCGAAAAATTTTTAAATTTGTAATATATATATACATATATATGTACGAATATGTACATTATTCAAATGCAAGTAAATTCTAAAACAGAAACTACGTATTTTTTAATGAACGCCCTTTACTACATTTTATCTACATTAACATATTTATTTATAAATAAGTTACAGAAATTTCATTTCGAAATATTGTATTAAATATTTATTTTTAATATTGAGGTGAATTGAAAAAATTTGTCCTTAAGTGCGAAAACAATTACATGCATAATTATGTTTTATGAAATCTATTTTTATCTCTTTTTTATGTGTTTATTTTTTTATTTTTTAGAAATATATTCATTCGTGATATTTGCCTAATAATATGTGAAAAATATGCATGCATATATATACACTTGTGATTTGCACGAATATGTATATTTTATGTTGAAAATAAAATGTGAAACACAAACTAGATATTTTTTAGTTAATGCATTTTACTCCACTTTATCTGTATACATCTTTGTTTTGTGGTTATTTATATTCTTTAAAAATCCATAATTTAGCACTTCTTGCTCAATTTGTAAATTATTATTGCAACGAGGATTGCTTTAAATAGATTCAAATTTATTCTGCTAAATAAATCTCAAATGAAATTCCTCGTTGCTTTCTAAAATCAATTAAAGAGGTTGCACTAAAAATTTGTGTGAATTGGAAGCAAGATTACGTTTGAACACATTAATATAATTTCAGTCGCAACGAAATCTCAGATTATTGAATATAAGTGAAATTAATGAATGTCACAAAGCATTTCTGTGCAGATATTGCTCGATTATTAAATTTTGTTCAATACAAATTGATATTTCAATGAGCATGTTTCCATTGTTTCAAGATTTGTTTATTTTATAGAAAATAGAACATTGTAACATAAGTTATTAGACTTTGATTTTCATCAATTTCAAATACAAATAAAAGTATCTCGAAAGTTGCTATTACATGTTCCTTTGAATTTTATTTAAAACCTTCTAAAATGCAGTATTAAATACTAAATAATTATTGTAAATAGCACACTAGAAGTTAGTGTAATCAAAAGTTAGTTTACGTAAAAAGACATATAAACTTGTTTACATAAATATATAAAGAAAAACCTTTATGCATTTATTAAAAAATGCGTAAATTCACACAGTAAAAAAGGTACACGAATGATACAAAAAGATTTGAATGCATGTGTAAAATTGCGTGTAAATTACTAAAAATACGCCCTGGTGTGTCAATTTCGAAATACACATTTTCCAGTGTATTCAAAATACACATTTTGCTGTGTTTTCCGTTAAGTTGTTAGCCACAGGCTATCATAGCCTGAGAGCTTATGTGCCCGTCCGTTCTGCATGTTCGTTCGTGCGTAACGCGATAACTCATGATAAAAATATCCGATCCACTTGAAATTTTCTATATAGGTATATCCTAACAAGGCGCTTCCCTGATTAGTTTTTGGAGTTCATTCGATTTGTGTAAGAGGGGGAACGGGGGGCACATGCCCCGCCCCTTAATTGATATGAATGGGTTTTTCATGCAGAATTAAGTTTTCGTTCAAAATTTAGATTAGGATCACTCTGATGAGGCGATTCCGTGACTGTTATTAGATGTTCATTGAATAAGTATAAACAGGGGGAACGGGGGGTTCATGCTACCCCCCCCCCCTTAATTGATATAAACGAGATTTTCATGCAGAATTAACAGTTTTCGTTCAAAATTTAGATATAGGATCATTCTGATGAGGCGATACCGTGGCTGTTATTAGGTGTTCATTGAATAAGTATAAACAGGGGAAACGGGGGTTCTAATGCCCCTCCTCTTAACTTGTATAAATGGATTTTTCAATCAGAATTGTCAAATTTCGTTCAAATCTCTGAATAGTTTTGTAAGTATAATGGTTAAGTATAAAAGAGGGGAATAACTCCTCTTAAATTATATAAATGCTAAATGGGTTTTTATTAAGAATTATCCGATTTGCTCTGAATTTTGGGTATAGATTTTTTAATATGATGAAACATGTACTTGATAGTTTAGGAGGTTCAATGATTAAGTATAAAAAAGGAGAAAGGGGAGAGCTGTTTCCACTTCTTATTTTTTTTTTCGAACGGAATTAACGAAAATACAAGGCTGTAATGTACAATTAGTATGCGTAGCCTGTGAGATCAATGCCATCAGTTTAACTGGGCAATATTCTTTTTATTTAAGTAAGTAAACTGTTATCAGATAACTCATAAATACGCAATTCAACGTATAAGTCGCACAAGAGTAGACATAAATTTGTGTAAGATATATAAAAAAATGGATTTTGTGTACATAGTACACCACCATGCAAGTTAGAGAGTAAAGTTTAACTAAATGTTTTTATGGTCTCAAACCAAATTTGTATGAAAAACAAGTGTGTTCTTAGTGCATTTGTTTTCTTGATTGAAGATTGGTTTGTAAACCACAAAATAGTGTCACGTTAATAATAATAATAACAGAACGTTTAAAATTTAATTCATTGCATGCAGTTCTCTGTCAAAGTTGTTTTAAGAACTTAAAATGTATAGTCATTATTCATGAATAGAATCTGTAAAATGTGAATAAATAGACAATAAAATAAAATTTTGAAAAAAAAAACTGAAAACCGTGATGGTGGTATCTATATTTTGACGGATATTTTTATGTCAGTTTCTGTAACAAGTTTTAAAAAAATCATTTACATCAAAAATGGGAATTCTTTATTTTATTCAATATTCGATAAACAAGCAATACTTACCAATGTAGTGTTTGTAATCATGATCTGCGACGTACTGAGCCATAAACTTAACCGTTCACCTACGATTGCACAAGTCAAGTTTTCAAGCTTTTCTATTTATTGTGTTCATATAAGTACACATATTTCTGCGTAATATTGTTACACATAAGCATGCGTAATATTCTGTTAATACACATGTAGCTGTGTAAAATTCATAAACACACTTCTGTATAATATTCTGTTCTTACACACATATATGTGTAAAATTTTACAAATATTTCTGTATAATATTCAAAGTACACAGGTATTTGTGCAATACGAAAAATTTGTAGATTACATTACAACAACAATTCGGTGAAATCGGTGACGTTTTCTACCATTTACACACTTTTTTTTTCTGAAAGAAAAACTAACTGCACACTTCCATTAAGCCAATAAACACACACAAATATAGGTAAAATTTAACTATAAGTGTGTAAAATTTATGACGAAAATGTAATTTTATAATTTTCATATATAGATGTACGTAAAAGTGACTAATTCAGATATACTTGACTAATTCACACATACTTACCATCATTGACACATTTCTTACAGTGTATGAACTTGATGATAAATTATTACATCGACATATTGAACTGCGTTTATAGCCTTTTTCAGAATAAATATAATGTTTAAATGTCTAGAGATGAAAGCTTCCTGGCACATCTTGATCTATTATATAAATGGAAAACTACAGTGAGTACACCAGAAAAATTTACAATTAAATAAATTGAGATACACCGCAGGTTAGCTTAAATATAGTGGATTATTACCAAATATGAATAAAAAACTGATTACATTCTAACAAGTTCGTGGTAAAAGAAAAGAAAGATTTAAAATATTGTAAACAAGTAAAGAATAAAGATTTTTTCATAACATTAAGTCAGAATAACTGATTACTGAACTATGATTTACGACTCATCAAAATTAATTTAACATCCTCTGTTCTCCAAATATAAACGAGAAAGAAGTGCATTATGTTTAAATTGTTTAATCTCCTAGATAACCTGCGCTTTGTCATGCCAAGACGAACTAGTTTTTTTCATTATTTAATAACGTATCAAATATTTCATATATTCGTTATTTCATAAATTTAGATATTTTGAATACTACAAACCTTCATCCGTTTAAATGAAATCAATCTTCTGTATCCTCTTCTCTTAGATATCTGAAACAAAAATTAAATTACAAGTTATCCCATATTAAGAATACTAAGCCAGATGTTTCCTTAAATTATGTGCGTCTAAACTGATGATATAGCCATAGGATAGCTTGAACAAGTCATCGATGATCATAACCAAAAACGAATGACAATCTATTCGTACCACTATATTTCTAAATTTGATGTTTCGTTGAATTCTATGTACATAAATTGAAAATATAAGCATCACACAAATCGAACAAATATGGTTTTGTTACACTTCACTTACCCACCCTCATGTAATTCAGTAAACACAAATCTAATCAGCCTCTTTTTACATAAGAATATAACTTCATATGTATTGCTTAGTTGCAATAATATAAGAATTATAAAGATTTCATTGTTTAATCTATTTTTGTTGAAGTCAATTTTAACAGTGTATTGGGTGTAATGTTTTACGAATAAGTCAAAAACTAGCTGCCAGAGTAAGCTGCAGATTCGGATTCTCTTCTTGAAAATTTAGGAAATTGATTTCTATTAAATTAAAAAAAAATACACTGTTAAATATAAACCCTTGAATTAACGGTAAAACTATCGGTAGCTAAGTTGTCAGTATTTCTCCATTCCGTTGGTAGATTTTCCGTTCTGGGAAGTAAAAGAAGGAAAAACTCCGTATGAAGAAGTGCTAATTTTCCATTATAGTAGGTATAACAACTGGCTGCTGATGCAAACAATTGAACAGTTTGATGCAAACAATTGAACAGTTTGATGCAAACAATTTAACAGAAGCTCGTATATTTATTGACTGAGTAAAGGGATTGGGGTGATTCCAACATATGACCTTTGGTGTTTGAACCCCTTGCTTAAGCGATCATGCCATAGGGTCTTCGAATTCACATGATTAAATTATTTATTGGAGAAATTTTCTTTGTTAAATGAATGGTTAAAATATGGTTTGGTTAATTTATTGCTCAGAAAGTTGTTGGTATCATTACAGGTGCACTTTAGTAGCATAATACAAATCTTACAAAACAACCGGGATTCTTCCATTGGATTTTTTCATTTCTGTATAAAAATATGCCAGTTTTATAAACATTCAAAATAAGTTTCCAATAGATAACATATTATTACCGTTGTTTCTTTCCATTGTTGCCCGTTTCGTATTTTCAAGAAATATGATTAAAAAAATTCGGCATTAAAGGAAAGTGTCCTTTTGTTCTGAAGAGGAGACCTGTTTTTTGTGTGAATTTCAGACTTTTTTTAACAGGGTACGCATATATTTTTTAAAATAATTGTAAAATCCATGCAATAGGAAATAAATAAGTTGCTTAAAACAAATAATGTCCAGTAAGGTTTCTGATCACATCAGTACATCAAGTAATTTTAGCGATCAAACTTTAGGATTTACATATTATCTTCAAAAAGTATAGATTTATTGTAAAATGAATTAGGAAATCATCCAACAATGGACGTCAATACTATTCCAATAACATGTTTATAACTGATGCTTTCGGAAGCTTCATTAAGAATAACTTAGCTTCTTAAATCGAGGCATATTTTTTAGGCTAAATATTTCGTATGTTTCAGAGCGATTTTTACATTATTTCTGTACCTAAATTGCTGAAATATAAAAAGAAAAATGCATTCTTTTTTTATTCAATATTTCTGCATAAATTCTTTTACATAAAGGTTATTTTTGATTTACCCAAATGAACTTCATTACTGAAACTGAATAAAAGCAAAATGTTTTTTTAATACTTAATTAAATAAAATTAATTTTCAAAATATATAGATGGACAGATGTAATTTTATTATAATTTTTATATAGATGGACTTCTACACCACTATGCGATTTGAAGTGTAAGCCACAGTAGTATCAAAAGCAGGTATAAGCAAAATACTGCGTTAAGATCCTGTCCCAGCAGGCTAAGACACTCGCGAGTTAATGCTAAAAATATGTTGTTTTAATATCTCGTTTTCATTTAATTTCTTTTTCATTGGATGGCAGAGGATCATCTCCACATCTCTCTTTTTTTAATTATTTGATATTGATTGCAGATATGTTTTATAATGAATTTTTCACTTTCGAAACCGATCAGAAAATGAAAATGTCATTATAAAAAGTTTCAGCAACCAAAATGGAAAGAGTAAAGAAGAAGCAATGCAGATATAAACCTCAACTATGCAACTAGAAAAGTATATTTAAAATTTTTGAAATGCAAATGAGATATTGGTAAAAAAAAACTTTCCCATATGTCTGGCATTAGGTCGTGAGTATTTTTGCCTGTAGGAACATAGGACCCTTAAAACCAGGAACGAATGTGAATATGGATGGTATGAAGTTGGAAAAACATATGTTTAAAGCAAACAAGCATTTTTTTGACGATTGGTACGGAAGTGGTACACAATTGGTACGGAAATATTCATCTAAAGATTTAGTAAAATACTATGCATTGACTTTATTCTATTATGCATGTGAATGGATCTCGACATAATTAACGCATTCACAACGATGTGCATCAACGGTGGGATATGCTTGACTGTCCCATAGGGCGAGATGCATCATGTGGCGGTCACGATTGACTGTACCATCAGGCGGCTGTCATCACAGGTGGACCACGGTCAACTGTACAGCCGAGTGGAATGCATAACCAGAGGGTCACGTTCGAATGTCCCAAAAAGGGGCGAGCATCACCGATGGGACACTCTCTTCTGCCCCATCAGGCGATGTGCCTTACCTGTGAGCCACAATTGAGTATTCAGTAATTCAAAAATACAGAATATTTAAAATTGAGTATTCAAAAAAATGTTCAATAGTTTTAACTTAACATAAATGTTCCTTTCTTTCGGTGCAATTTTTAAAAAGTATTCTAAACAGAGCTTTTGCGGCGCATAAAACTACTATAATACGTCGAAATTTGATGTCTTTAAATTGTCGATATTCGACCAGTCGTACGCATTTTCTTTAATTTTTTTAAGATTTTAGGAAACTCTAGTTTTGTCAGATTGGCAAATTTATGCATAGGTAATAGGTGAATTACATGCGTTTAAGACATAAGACAAGGATCGAATTTGGTAATTAGAGTTATTTTTTCCTTGTTATGGTTTTGTTTTAAGAAATGCAACTGGTGTATGCAAAGTATGAAAAAAAGTATTTAGCTGTTTGGACAAAATGAATTAAAAGTATTTTTCTTTCGTATAAATATTAACTTTACTTAGTGAGTGCTTAACTTTCGTATAAATAATAACTTTACTTAGTGAGCGCTAACTTTACTTAGTGACTTACTTAAAGTGATAGCAGGAGAATATGCTGTTTTAAGTGTCGTCAAGAAAGTCATTTATCCAAATAATTTGTTTACTTTATAAGCTTTCAGACTTAAATCAGAGTTCAAATCACTATATATGAAATGGTTGGGGCCTCACAGCGCTGTCTCACAGCGAAAAACATGAATGGCGTGAACGTATTACAACTGATAAAATTGTCGTAATGACTCTTAATGTACACATGTACTCTATATGGCTAAAGGTCGCCGACCACTTGCGATTTTAGACGTTTTGTTAAAAAATTCTATCTAAAATCTTCTTATCTAGAAAAAAATGATGAATCATTCTAAAATTCCAGGTGCGTAAACAGAATAGTAAAGGTCATATATTTCCACGAAGAATTTTTTCCTCGAAATTCCGCAGGTGACCGTCAACGAATTGAAAATGGTTCGACCGTCAACAAATGTAGCCAAAGCGTCCAAAATTATCATTATGATTATGTGGCTTATTGTAACAAACTGTGTTCGTTTTTATGAGGATATAATGTTGTAGGGAAATTAAAGTTTAAAAAAAGAAAAACACCCCCAAATGATTTCACGTTTTTTGCTTATAATTTGCAGAGTTCTTAATATTAAAAAAAATTCTTTTCATAAAATAGGACCAATATAGTTGTACATAATAACCTGTAATCAGAATTAAAAAATAATAAAAATTGGAGGAAAATATGCAGGTTTACTAAATAATGATTCATTGCGCTTGCGTCACCACACACAAAATGTAATTTACATTATGTGTTAGCCAAATGTATAGAGAAACATTTGTAAAAGTCTCTAAAAATAGCTTGAAAATTCTGAAAAATCTTGAAAGTTCTGAGAATTTTTCCAAATGTTGCAATCTATTTATGTACGCTACTGCATATTAGGGTGGAGTGAAAAATCGAAAGTTGGAATTTTGATTTTGGATAGCAGCCAAAAGTTGCCTTTTTGTACTTCTAATATACGTGCAAAATTTCATGAATTTTAAAAAACTTCTTGAGTCCCCTACCAAGCCATTTATACTTTCATTGATTTATACGATAGATTTTTACCATAAATTGTACATTAACAGGATTTTTTAGTAATATCGTTTGATATTTTTATATTTAAAATGTACAATGTAATTCCTTTCATCATTTTCAAACTTTAGGTCTTAATTTTTAATTATTTGAAACGGTTTATTGAGTTTAAAAAATGTTATGTTCTCATTTTTACAGTCAAAATGAGTACATGTGTAAGCAAATCGAAGTTTACTTTTACTAGAAGTTGGTGATTCTTCAAAACTAAAAAACGCTGTTTTGCCAGCAATAGCAGAATGCTATAAAATATTATTATTATACAAAATAATAAATAAAATACATCAGTAATTGTAAAGTTTCGTCAAAACCAGAGGTAAAAAAAAGTTCTGAGAGAAAACATCGAAGGCATAAATTATTTTAGTTTCCCAAAGATGTATTGATCAAATGATAGACAACAATTTTTCTGAATATCAGAAGCTTATTCAATTCCCCAAAATCAAAGGTAATTATGGAAAATTGGAGATATATGGTAGAACTATAAGTTACAAACATAATCTTTGATTTTAACAGTCAAATGAATTGTATTTGGGACACATTTCAGCATCTTTTGGACCAGGAAGTTCATTGCAGGAAGTATTAAAATATTGCACTGGAAAACATTTAAACCTTCATAAATTTATGGCAATAGGTTGTGACAGAACAGCTGTAAAGAATAAGATAAAAAATCATGCTAACAGATTTTTGAAACTAAGATTTAGTCGTCCGTTTTAGTGGTTAATATGTCAGCTCTCTGCAAACGAATTGCCACTACCGATTGTTTATCAAGTCATTGAGCTTGATAAACAAAATAAAGGTTCACGAGCTTTTCCTGTTCTAATTAGAAAGTCGTTGGATCAATAGAAATAGAGCTGAAAATGCTTTTTTTTTATAAACTATTAAGTTGTTTTGCTATTTGAGGGAATATTTAAAGAAAATTCTCAATCCCGTTATTCAACAAAACGTATACTTCTGTCATTGAGATGAAAATTTACAGGAACGATAACTGATAAAAAAATCATGTTGGAGAATTTGGATTCCGAAGAATATTGAAGATGAAGGATATTATATGTTCTACAATAAGACAGTTTCATATTCCAATATTGAAATTCAGTGTTACAAACTATATAAACACTATTAACTGGCAAGAATGTGAAATTCCTTTCACATTCTTAAAAGAGTACCGAGAGAGAAACTGGAAATTCTCAGAAAAAAATCGAAAGTCCCATCTTTTTAATTGACAAAATTCCTGATTCGAGTATTCAAAAGATGCCTAAACTTAGTTGTTGAAGCACCATTTGCGGCTGTAGCAATAGCAGCAAGAGTCGGATATATATGAGCAAAATTAAATCACGAAAGGTAATACCTAATTTTGATAACAAAGACTATAAATTAGAATAAAATGAAAGATTCTTTTACAGTAAATCGTATATATTCTTTTCATTTAATTACTATATATTCAGAAAACTGCATTTCCTTTATATTTGGAGAACTATCTTTCATGAGCATTTGAAAAATAAAAGTAAAAGCATGTCTAATTATTGTGTTTTCTCATCTCTGCGACAATACGATTCACATTTTAGGGTTTTATTCGCGATTCAAAGAGTTAAAACGCAAATATACTTAGACCATCCACAAGTATTACTTTAAGAAGTCATTATTATGGGTTATTTTACTGAAATCAGAAATTTAGTTTTTAAAAAAAGTTGATTAATTTACACTACATTCTGAAATCTTGATTTTCACATAAAAAGGGGCATAATGTTTAAGAGCTGGTAGGGAACTAAAATGAATTCCAAATTAAATGAAATTTTAACAATATATTCAGTGTGCAAAAAAGCAACATTTTACACCTATCCAAGCAAAAAATTTCAAAAACAAATTTTTTTGGTCATTTACACCACATAGTTAAATCTGGATTTTCACATATAAAGAGCATAATCTTTAAGAGCTGGTAGGGGACTAAAGATGAATTCCAAACGAAATGAAATTTTAACCTTATATTCAGTGTGCCAAAAGGCAACTTTTTAGACCTATCCAAAGAAAAAATTCCGAAAAAAATTTTTTTTGGTCTTTTTCACTCCACCCTACTGCATATATTGTAATAAATTTTCGACAGAAAAAATCAAATATAACTTATATAATTTATGCATGAAATCAATATTTTTATTTTTTCAAAGATGAAAATCTAAATTTCAACCCATTATGCCAAGTAAATACCGAATTATGCTTAAAATACTCACCTTATTACAATCTGTTTTACGACATTTAAAAATATACTTAACTTTAGCAGTTCCAAATTTCAAACCCATAAACATTTTAAGTTTTTAGACTGAATGGTTTCTCGATTTATATCCAAGGGTAAGAATTGTTATAGAAATTTCGATTTTCATCTTTGAAAAATATAAATATTGATTTCATGCATGAATTATATAGGTTATATTAGATATTTTTCTGTCGAAAATTTATTACAATATATGCAGAAGCATATATAAATAGATTTCAACATTTGGAAAACTTTTCAGAATTTTCAAGATTTTTCAGAATTTTTAAGCTATGTTTTTGAGACTTTTACAAATGTTTCACTCTACATTTAGCTAACACATAATGTTAATTACACTTTGATTGTGGTGACGCATGCGCAATGAATCATTATTCAGTAAACCTACTTATTTTTCCTACAATTTTTATTATTACATGAACATTGCCTTTTAGAATTTAAAAATTTAATTTTCTTAATAATTTTTATATTTGTATGCGAACTTCTAAGCAGGTTTAAGTTTATGTTATTCATTTGCCGAAGTTATTACAAATCGATCAGTTAAACTGAACATTTTTATACGATTATTTGCAGTAGTCTTAGTTCAGCTGATTATTTTTTAGATACTATGCATATTTTTCGTTCTTTCTGTATATTAAAAAATCTCGAATAGAAAAAGAAATGATTTCTTTCACAAAAAATAAAAATATAAACATTTTTTTTCTTACATCAGCATTTTGAGAAAACTTACATGACTTTCTAAGTTTCTTGTTAAATATCCCATTAATTTTAATTAAAACATGACATTTTAATTAATGAAAAAGAGTTCAGTTAAAGCAAGGCTGTGTTTTGTTTATATTTATTAAAGAGTAAAAGACTTTGTTAGTGATAATATGATGTTACTATTAAAATTCTTAAAAAGAAAATCTGTACAAAGGGTATATGCTGTAAACTGCAAAAAAGAAGTAGTTCTATAGAATTATTTAAAAAAATTTAAATAGAAAGGTATTTTTTATTACTGTCTGTTTTATACCCTGTTTCTAGATCACCTTTCAAAAACTGTTTATTGTTATAATATTCTTCTTTCTTTAAAGAACTTACAGAGTTTTTCATAATAATTTAATGTGTTTTAGCAACTAACTTTTAAGCAAAATAATTACATTTTACTAGCTTAAACTTCCAAAAAACTCTATTAAATATTCTGTACTATATAATGCGTATATGGGTGATTCTCAAAATAGGGGACAATTTATGTCTTTCGGCATACAAAAAAAATTGAGAGGTTTTCTGTCATGTTTTTATATTTAGATATGTTTGTCTTAATATTAATCATTATTTGCACTCAAGAATTACTCACTTTTTAGTTAAAAACACCTTAAAATAACAAAATAAATGTTCAAAATGTCATTAGCATGGATGTCCACAGCAGCTGTGCCTTGTATATACTAGCTTTTTCAAGAGTTAATACCATGTTTATAAAATAAAACAAATGTTATTCTTTTTTTAAATTAATCAAGGAGAGGTTTTATCCAATAAATTTCTTTTTAAAAATAAAATTATAGTACATAAAAAAAGAATTAAAGTTTGTCCTCCATATTCTATTTTCAAAACAAGGTCATACTAAAACAGCTGGTTATTAATCAAAATTTCATTTTCACATATGACAATAGTTTGAAAATATAAAGTTTCTCCGTGGCAACAAGTAGCCATTTTATCCAAGCCTGAAAATAGAAGCATGTATTATATTTTAAGAATAGAAGTTGAATATTAGGGGCGTACATCAATTGTATGTCATTAGAATGGATAATAATTTTCATGTTTATTTTATAATTAAAATTTTTATTTTACTTATTTGCATAGGACTTTTGTGTTTTAAAAAGCCCCAGAAAGGACTATTGCATTGTGATTATATTATGGCTCATAATCTTATTTAAATTAAAATTTGTCATTAGCATGGACAAATATCAATGTCATTAGCATGGTTTTTCTGTCCATGCTAAAGACTCATATGTGCATAAATGTAACCATTGCTTATATTGTATCTTTTATAAAGTTTAATTTTACATATAAATGTAGATATTGCATTTATTATCCCTAAAATATTCATTAAATCTGTCAGAAAATCACTAAGAGAGCTTTTTACATTGTTAGTGCCAGAATGTTGCTCATGTAAACAAAGTTTGTTCTTTAGTAATGTTTTTATTCTCTTTATATGTAAATATGTAAAATTGGAAACCATTTGCTGAAAAGGAAGGCTAATAAATATAGAAAAAAAATATTTAAACAGGAAGAAAATAAAAATTTCTTAATATATTTATTCAATGCAATTTGTTTTGTCATTAGCATGGCTCAAAAAATACTAATTATTTTTTTAAGTTAATTTTTAAATATTTAGCTCTGCTGACTACACATAAAGTATACCTAACACTATATTAACAACACCTATTTTTTTTCAGAAATTTTGCTAACAGTAATTTTTTTAAGATTTCATTTTTGAAATTATCCCCTATTTTGAGAATCACCCATATAATAATATACGCACACTTATATATATATATAAGTGTGCGTATATTATCTATATACACACATACACATACATACGTACATAAATACTTACAAGCATATACATATATAATCTGACATCCTCCAGCAAGAACATTGCTGATTATATCCTATTAACTTATTGACATTTCATTTTTTATTATATATATATATATAGATATGTATGTGTGTGTGTGTGTGTATTACACTTTACACATTCAAAGTTTTAAAATGATGCAGAAATTTGTACTAAATATTTTGTCTCCGTTAAAAGGTTTATAAAGATACAATGTAATTCTTTTAACACTGAAAGTAATGGCAATAAAACGAAGTAGCGATAGAGATTTTTTTGAGTTTTTGAAGAAAACTTGAACAAAATGTTTCTATGACAGCATTCAAGATAAGTAACAAATAGGATTACAGAGGTTCTTGCTATTCGCATCAATCGAAAAAAAATCCTACTCACAGGCATGTAGGATTAAATATAAACAGTAAAGTTTATTGTACTGAACAGAAAGATTTATGTAGAAAATTCTAAAATAGAAATAGTTGAGCTTGAAAAATATTTTGATAATAATAATAATGAAACGCGTAGTAAATTGTACATCAAACGTGCAAATGAAGTACATTCTCACTAAACCTAATAGGATAAATATTCAGATCTTGGTGCAATATCTGATACATTGTTAGGCTAATATGCTTGGATATCAATGGTATGACAATTATTATGTTTATTAAGTTCAGTAATAATGATTAATAGGAATCCATCTTAAATTAGATCTAATAACCACTTACAATCATTACGTATTATAGGATAATGTTGAATTAATTATGTATGATAATATGTAATACATTAATCGCCATGACAAAAATCATTACTTATCATGGGATCTCATGGTATCAATTGCCTACGATATGAGGTAATGGGCTGTCCATAAATGATGTCATAAATTTTTTCAATATTTTTGACCTTCTCCCCCTTTTTGTCACAAAGTTTCACACGTCACCATACTTTCTCCCCTCTACTTGTCACATCACGATATATTATGTATTTACACTTCAATGACAAAACACTATGTTACAAATCATTTTTGAAATTTTATTTGTAAACTTGAACTATGTGTTTTAATGACCATTTGTGAGCATAACAATAAAAATGATTCCTGCACTTATTTTGTACGATGTTAGATAAAGTTTTACAAGAAAAAATATAATTAACATACAATATTAATAAAATATTAATGTGACAAAATCTAAAATCAGTAGTATTTTGGAAATTAAAATGGGATTTAATACATTTGGTTTTAGTCTTTCTTAAGCATCTTTATGAATACAAATTTCATAATTTAATCAGCTGTCTTCTGATGCTTTTATTTTAATTAAAATGTGATATCACACTTCTTCTCACCCCTCCTACCTCCTTGCGAAAAATTGTCAACATTTCACGAACCCTCCCCCCCCCCCCCCAATCCAAACGTGGCATCATTTGTGGACGGCACCTTAACAGAATAAAGAAAATTTTTATAGATACCTTTTTAGGTTTTGATTCGTTTGCATAAAATTTTAAATGACTCCACAAACTTCTGCAAGGATTATATGTATTAAATTTCAAATTATTTGATTGGGTAGTTTATCCGCTGTTATATGTGGATAGACGACGACTATAGATGCTTCTTGTTTATGTTATTACGAAAGCACCTAAAAAAGTAAAAACCGTTTGTTATAGAGATTAACAGGAAATTTCTACTGCATAATAATAATAATACTAATCTATATATTTAAAACACCTGGCTGTTTTTTTGGTCATCAGCCCTGAGCCTTCTACTGGCCCGATTTTGATAATTATTTTTTTAAATGAAAGCTGCTTATGTGTAGATGTGCCCATTCTGGCTAATTTTTAATTTATTTCAATTTTTATATTTTATTTTTAATTTTAAAAGCTTTTTCATGACATTTCTTCAAAACAGTGGCAACAGGTTAAGCTATTCTCAAAATTTATTTTGTTTCATTATTTTCCACCAATCAGCAGTTTGATCTCATCGGTGAATGTATAATCGCATTTCAAACAAACAAACAAACAAAAAAGAATAAATAAAGGTTTTCGTTAAATTTAATCATAATAAAATGATTACACATAGTTATCCCCTGCAATACACAGATTATTTACAGAGTAATATTATTAAGTATTATGTAAGTAAAATTACAGAATATAAACTTTAATAAAATATAATATCTAAAGTGAAATTTTGTCGATGGAGAAAATGTCGTCATACAGAAACCAGACAAATTTACTCCATGAATATAATATACTACATTGTTATAGCTGTGTCAGTGATGATGTCATATTCACTGACTTTAATTCCTGCATCTAAATAAAGTGAACTTCTATTAATTTAAAGGTCCGTGGTGTGCACAAATGAAAATATTTCTATAAACTGCGCCATTTCTATTTAATTACATTGAATATTTTATGAAACTAAAGAATTCTTAAATAACTGCATAAATCACGCTTTTATTTAAGAAAAGATGAGTATTTCTGAAGGTGTAAATGATGTCATATTAGAGAAAAAAAAAGAATAAAACCTGTGATATGGCGGTATTACTATATTTCTATCTTACATAATATCAAAAAATAATTAAAATCATTTCATTGTATTAAGTTATTGTTTAAAATAGAAAAAAAAATCTGCATTTAAGCAACAAATACAAAAATTTTATTCTTTTTAATAACAGAAATATCTTTTTTTCCGTTGCCATAGCAATAAAATTAATTTTTACAAGTTCATGGAGGATACAAACGGATAAATAAATTAAATTTATTGCAAGTGCTGTAAATGTGTACTGGGTTGGTTAGGCAGTTTAGTAAGTCCCTGTTTCTATTATAATTAAAATGTTTCATTGATATTATAATTATTGTACAGTTATCAAGCGATCTTTAAATAGAGAAAAAATAAACTATGCAGATATTTTTGAATTCGTCTTCCGGGGTATAATAATAACTTCCTAAATAGTTTGGCATTTAAATAATATTTAAGGTTTAGAAACCGCATTAAAAAAAGATTTGTAGCTGAAGTCCAACATAATAATTTATGAGTTTATATGAGTTTTAATGTTGTTTTTATGTGTTATGAGTTGTGCATTTGTATATTTCGCTCAGTATTTTACTGTCTATATAAGATTGATATATATCATAACTAATATATATTCTTTTCCGTCGAGTTTCGACGGGTGCAGCTAGTAATAATAATAATAATAATAATGTGATTCATGAATGTAATTTGCGTTTTTTTTAATTACTGTTTTTTAATTGTTCTTTCTTCTTAACACTTCTGGTACGTGTGAAAATATTTTACTTGACTTCTGTATTTGTCTTCTATAAAAGTCTTAGATTAAACGCCAGAGAAATAAATCTGATGTATTTACATAGTACTGGAACCTGCACTTTCTGCAAAGAATAAATAGCCGCCATATCCTGTGACGTATTTATGGCACTGCATTCGGGGAAAGCGCCAAGGTGCCCCCAAATGCTACTGAAGGTTTTAAAACTGTTCTCCAGTTTTAATATCCAATGAAATTTTATATTCCATTCTATATTCTATTATGTTCATATGGTATTTTTATGATGTTGTATATTTTATATGAAAAATCCATTTATTACTATATTATAGTGAATACTTTCTTTTATCTTTGTCCGTTTAAAAATATATTGTATTTTTAATTCTCAATTTATACTTTTCCTGTTATCATCAGGTTATTTGAGTGCTATTGACATTCTAATATTTTAAATAATTGTATCTTGTTGTCAAAAATTTATTATTAGTTGTCGCATACTTTATCATTCTAGATATATAGACTCTTATATTGAAATATAATTAACATTACACAGAGCTCATTATAAAATGTCTACTCATTTAGATTTCATATTTGTGAAATAATTATTTGAAAGTAAGTTTTTGGATTATCATACTTAATTTTTCAATGGATATTTTAAAGCCAATAATAGTCACTTTAGTAACTATATTATTTTCCCTTAGCAAAAAAGGCATAGAATTACCATAAGAAAAAAACCCATAACTGCAATCATATGGTTTTTGCCCATGGTAAAAGTAATTCTATGGAAAACCATATAATCGTTAAGTGTATGGTAATTCTTATAAAAAACCATATAAACGTTAAGTGTGTGGTTAATTTTTTAATGGTACTATATATAAAAAAAAATTATAATACCAACTTTGGTGGCGCCATCTCGTAAGAGCACGGGGAACCACGCTTACTAATGTATTTCGACCTTGGCAGACCCTGGGATTCGATCCACGGACTGTAGACGTGGGATGCGAGCATCTTAACTATTCGGCCATACAGGTATGATGAGCTGTGCTTTTAAAACGTTCTATGAATAAAGTGTTTCGGTAAATCATCATTATTTGTCGTTCTAACTTACTGGTTGATAAAAGAAGGGAGTTTTGAAGCGGTTTTTTTTAATAATTTTTGTTTTATAAACATGTATTTATAGAAAAAATACATGTTTAAATGTACATGTTATGAAAAAATAGAAAGTCGATAAGAAATAATATTTAATTAGAATAAGAAATCATTTGATAACTTAGTATATAATATATTTTTAATGATTACATTATATAAACTCATTACTTACGAGCATTTTTTAATTAAAAAAAATATATATACATTACTATTTTTTTAGATAATTTTTTTGGGAAATTAGGAAATTTTGTACCTTTCTTTTAAATTTTAATAGATTTTTAAATATTTTTATACATTGTAAAATGATTTTTAATCTTTCCGGTAATTATTAACGTTTAAATAAAAATAATATTTTTTATGGTTGAAAATATCATATGTAGAAAATAAAAAAAAGGAAAATTAAAATAGTGCCATATATTATTATTTAATAAAGTACTTTTCTTTTATTCCAGTTAAACATTTCTTAAGAGAAAAAAAAAACATTTCATGTTTAAAAACGCAAATTCTTAAATGAGTTTTTATATAAAAGACCAGGATATTTTTAAATGTATTTAAAAATTTAATCAAAGGTACTTAATGTATTCAATTTTACTTCCTTTTTTCTTCTTCGGATAAAGTATATATTTTATACTTTTTTGTGTGTTAAATTAGTTATTTTATTTTGTTTTAAGTGAATTTATGAAGAAATGTTATAGAATAGTTAATTTCGTTTTATAGTTTATATCTAGATTATTTTTGATTTATCTGTTTCATTAATTTCGTATATTTTGCTGATCTAATTATCAAAGAAAAAAAAACTAAGACAAACATTAATTTTAAAAATGTATTTAATTTGCTTCTTATGTATTTTATAAAAAAAATAATTCCCCGTAATAACGTTTTGTCTAATATCTATCATTGTCATTAAATTTAAACAAACCAGAAGAACAAAACATTTAAAATTAAGTACATTTATAAACAGATTAATAATATATTAAAATGCGAGAAAATCTTGCGTGTGTGTCTGTGAACGTAAATTTTATCTTTAAAAAGGCTCTAATGATTTTAAGAAAATATTGCGCTCGACCTTTTTTGTGGCATGAGAAGACAATTGGTCCAGGTCACATAATTGTGCAAACTCGATTAATGAATCATTTTAGGTCATTGTTCGTCAGGGTCAAATTTATTATTTTTAAAAAAACGGCTGAATCTATTTAGACTAAATTTTACATACAACCGTCTTCAAATACGTATTCAAATTCACAGAAAACTATTGAGCTAGGTCAGAATTCGTGATATTTTCATTAGTGGGTAATTTTTGAGTTACTTATTAAGGTCAAGTTTATGTTATCTAAAAAAACGACTCTAACAATTTTTACTGAACTTTATATTCTACCGTTTGAATTACGAGAAAATCATTGGAATAAGTAAAATATTCGAAAAATTTGATTAAATGGGTAATTCTGTGTCTAATTTTATTAAAGAAAACGATTCCAAGGATTTTAACTAAATTTCCTATTCTATCGATTTCAAGTTCAAGAAAACCACTTTCCTAGGTTGCATTTTCATGAAATTCAATTCTTCGGACATTTTCAGTCACAGTGGGTCAGGGTCAGTCTAATTATATGTAAAATAATGCTCAAAACATTGACAAATATTTGTACAATACTATTTCTGGCCATGAGAAGACTATTGACATAAGTCACATTATCGAGAAAATTCAATTACTAGGTCATTTCTTTGTTATTTTTGGTCATGCCAATTATATTTTGATCTCGAAAAAAAAATGTATCATGCCATTTCTGTGCATGAAAAGACTATTGGACTAAGCCACATGTTCGAAAAAATTCGTTTTGTGGGTTATTTTTGGCTCACTGTGGAAAAAGTTAAGTATCTAAAAAGTGTACAAACGATTTTGATCTAGGTCATATGTTGGAAAATAATTGATCAGATGGTCATTTTTTGGTCATTATGGGTCAAGATAAATTTATCTAGAAAACGGCTTCAATGGTTTTGATTAACTTTTGTATTTTTTTGTTTTCGGATAGGAGAAAACCGCTGGGTTAGATCGCATATTGAAGAAAATTCGATTAGTGGACTCTTTTGAGGCATAATAGACCAGGATCAAGCTAAAGTATCCAAAAAAACTCAAAATAATAAAAAAAATTTTGTATTATATCGATTTTGAGCACGAGAAGATCAATTCATTTAGTGGCATTCTCAGAAAAATTTGAATATATCAAGATTAAGCTAATTGTATCTTGAAATTGGTTCAAAAAATTGACAATTTTTTAATTATAGCGGTTTTTTAGCACGAGACGAGCATTGAGGTAGGTAATATGTTCCTCAAATTTTGATTTGTAGGACCTTTAGGGTCATCGTGGGTCAACATAAATTTATCTAGAAAATTAATCTAAAAATTTTGACTAAATTTTGTATTCTATCTTTTTGAGAAGTATTGAGTTAGGTGAGAAAAAATATATTAGTGGGTCATTTTGTGTCACTATGGTTCAGGTTCATGCTAAATGTATCTAACAAAAGGCTCAAAACATTCTGGTAAAGTTTTCTATTTAATCGTTTCTATGCATGACAAGACCTTTGAGCTAAGTCACATGTTCAAGAAAATTCGATTAGTGGATCTTTTTGGGTTACAATCGGTTAAGACCAGCATCATTGTATCCGAAATATGCCTCAAAATATTTTGAGAAATTTTGTATTATATTGTTTTTGAGCACATCAAAACCATTGCGTTGGTTGAATGCTCAGAAAAATCAGATTACTGAGTCATATTGGGTCATAATAGGTCACGATTAAGTTAACTGTCCTGGAAGCCGCTCAAAACAATTTTGTTTTTGTTTTTTATTATGGTGTTTATAAAGCACAAGAAAAGCATTGAAAAAGGTCAAATAGTTGATAAATTTGATTAATATGACCTTTTGCGGTACTGTGGGTCAAGATAATTTTATTTAGGAAACTAATCTCACAGTTTTGACTAAATTTTGTATTCAATCGTTTTCAAGAGTTAAATAGTATATTTGAAAAAACTCTATTAGTGGGCTTTTGGTTCACTATGATTCAGAGTCAAGCTAACTGTATCCAAAAAAAGCCTCAAAATATTTGACAATTTTTTATACCATTTCTCGGCATGAGAAGACCATTGGGCTGAGTACATGTTCAAGAAAGTTTAATTTGTGGATAATTTTTGTGTCACTGTGGGTCAAGCGAATTTTACTAAAATACGGCTCTAACGATTTTTGATAATATTTTTAATTATTCTATTTCCGGTAATTATATGCTTGAGAAAAATCAAAGAGTAGCTCATTTTTTGGGTCATAATGAGTCAAACTAAATATATTTAGAAAACGGCTTTATAATTTTTATTATCTTTTGTGTTCTATTATTTTTTTATATTGGAAGAAAATTGGGTTATATCGTATGTTCTAAAAATTCTTTTACTGGGTCATTTTGAGTCGTTATGACTCTGAGTCAAGCTAATTTTTTCCAAATCAGAAATAATGATACAGTGAGAATATTAAACGTGTAAAGGAAAAAACAAATTTTCACCGAGTTTAGCTGGGTTATCCCCTCTAATATATACATGGAATATTTTAATTATTTTGACATGGATGTATCACATCTCATTTCAAAAATGTCTTTAATCCACTTATGTAGCTATATCGTTGATTTGATCACATTCCTTTCTTATTTTTACAAAAATTATTGCACTCATTGGAACAACGCAATTTAGTTTCAACAATAAATAGTTATTTTGAAAATAATAAATATTACAATTGTACTTTGAGATTCTTAAAATGAACTTATTTCTCGTTTCAATATTTTAACAGATAAACATGCAATTACAAATCGAAAAATGACATTTCCGAAATAGAGCCGTACTTTGAGTAAACATAGGTATTTTCAATTTACGTTCAATTACTTAAGTAATAAACTAAAAAAAAAAAAAAAATACTTAACGGATTGGACTACAGCCGTAGATAGATTTAGAAATTAGATACCATTTCACCTATAAAAATTAATTCAAGATTATAAATAAACCAAAAAAAAAAAAAAATCTATTGGCAGCTTTTGATGAGTTTTAATTTCATTTTTCTATAAGAACTGGTTTATTAGAATCATGTTAATACAATCAGATTTTCTTTAAACGCTATGTACTTTAAATTTGTTTCGTTATAAAAATTAGTAAAATCAAAAACTTGTTAATATAAAAGTTGTACACAAAATAAAAAAAATATATAACAATTTTTACTGGATTTGATATTTTCAGAATTCAAAAATTTATAGCTATTTTTCTTTATTAATCTCATTTTTTTGTTTTCGCTTTTATTTTTTTATTATTTTGTTTTTGCGGCAAGAATTGGTCCTATCAAATACTTGCCAATATAAAAGTTATAGATAATATTAAAAAAACAAATGCAATTGGATTAGATTTTTTAGAATTAACGAAATTTTAAAATTTTTTTATCCTGAAACACTCGCTCCTTTTCTCGCTCCTTCAGTCCATTTTAGGTGCGTTCGTAATTATATAGATACGTAGCACCCATAGTCGTCATTCTGTCCGTCTGTTTCTTAGCGGTTCACTCGTAGGATTACCATTGTGTTTTCCTGCACCCAAAAGTATGAAAACTTGGAAGATTGAGAGCAGGATAACATAATGGTAAATCGGTTAATCACCACTAAAATCGAGTTTTGGAGTGTTTCCCATCAAAATACAACTTGGAAATTGATTGCTTTCAATATCTGAATCTACATTTAAGTAATCCAAGATTTTCACCCGTGAATGCGACGAGGTGATTGTCTATGCTGCCGCCTTCCGGTTTATTGACATAAGTTTTGATTCAGTAATAAAGCTTATTTGCTCTACAGATTTTTCGTTTCTTTGTTTGCGTTAACAACTTTTTTTAATTTTATTGAATTTTGCTAGTGGAATGTTCGAACTTTGGATAATTCCGAAATTTGGGTTTCCGAACATTGTACTCTGTACTGTATTACGTTTTTAAAAATGCCCATTTCTTAGATGTCGTAGTTTAAAATAATTACTTGCATGAAAGTTTTAAATAGAACACTACTCGGATAATACTTATTTAACATTTATTTCGCAATCTTAATGTTTCAGAGTGATTAAATTAAATCAGCATCCACACGAATTTTCTTAAGGCATTAATTTTCAAATAAATAACGAAAAATAAGACATTTAATTAAACATAACATTATAATAAAAGTAGTCAAAATCCCCATCTGATTTTATCTATAAGATTTAAATATTTAATTTGAAAAGATCTTAGAAAGCAATTTTCTAGTTGAACAGAATGCAATAAAAAAAAAAAATCTAAATTACTTGAACACTTTTTCTTGACGTTAGATAAATAAATGAAAATACTTTTCTCAAAATTTAAGAAATGTAAACTTAAAGTTTCAAAAGATTTCTTTGAATTTTATTTGAGTATGAAATGAAGCAAAGTAAAATTTTATTTGCATTGAAAGACCTCAGTATTTGTTTAGAACAGCTGTTTATGCATTCAAAAACTAAAACTTAAATGTGAGGTGCGCTTATTTTAGATTGCCTGTGGAATATTCTAGAATAATGTCTAATATTTGATGTCCTATAGCACTTGACAAAATTACGTGACTATTTTCACTTATTAAAACACATCTTTCCCCTTAACCGTATTTGTTGCGATATAAACATCTTTAAAAGCAGCGACAGAAAATTGTTTAAAATAATTTCGATAAAATTTAGCCATCTGAAATAAACTTTTATGAAATATATGTTTTTAAAATACCTTGTGATACAACTAAGAGTTAAAATTGTTATGCGTATACATAAAAAGATAAGTAACGTTTCTCATAATTCAGGATTAGTTAGAATATAAATATTTAATTCCGAATAATATTTGAATATACACTGTCAAAAATTTCTGTTAGAACACGGAAAAAATGAAATTCTATGCAGATTTACACTAATTCTCGGTTAAATGCATTCGGTAGAGTTTATTGGTCTTCAATTAACAAACATTTTATTTATATTATATATCCCTTGTAATAATTTCCATGTCTTTATTTAAAGATATTGTTATGTTTTGTAATTCAAAATACACACTTTTAAAATTCTATTTTATAATATTTCTATTATATAATATTTCTATTTTATAATTAATAAAATTGCAATTTTATTAGAAATATCAAAGAAGAAAAAATTTAATTTAAAGATTGTTTTTTTCTATTTTCTTTTTAAATTAGAGTAATTTAGAAAAGGAAAAATCATCTAGTGAGAGTTATTTTTCAAATTTAATTATTTATCAGCATCGCATAATTTTAAATTTTGCACCGTTGAATAGGCCGCGTACTATAAAATGTAAAATGTCTCAAAACTGCATTTTAATTTGCTGACTTTTTATGATTTTTAATCCAAATAAGTCGATTGCGGAGAAATAATATATAAATGTTATTATCAGTTACTTTAAATTTTAAGGAAAAACCACGATTACTATCCACCGTACTTGGACGGCGTTTACACTAATAAAACTAGTCGTTGGGGTCCACCGTAATATTTACCCTTCATGTATATGCATAATATAAAATATGAAAATAAAACATATGCAAACTATTTATAAAATGTATCGCAATATTAAAATAAATTTAAACATATATTTAAATATTTTTAGAACAGTAATGCTCTATTAATGAATTGCTGATGAACCAATTTCAACAAATTGTTTAAAACGCCAAACTACTGAAGTAATACAGAATGAAGTAAAAGAAACAAATTTATAACTGCAAAAATAATTATCATATTAACTAACAGTTTACTGTGTCGGATTAAACGTCCAATTAAAATATATTTTTGAATTGAAATTTGAGTGGAATACAGGATCAAGAAAAATAGAAGAATATGAAAAATAGGCAGCAACTATATATCCAAACGACTTTGCTTTTATGCAAAATTTGTATGATTTTATTGTATTTTACATCCATTCATTAAAATAATAAAATTCGGAAACTTTTATATATCTTTCATCAGAACGAATAGTTTGGCAGCCCGAAATAAATAGTTCCGGATAGACGAGGTTACAGATATTCAATATGCGTTTTTCTATTATCACATACTAAGAACACACGAAATTTCAAGTCTGTATCTGAATTTGTTATGGATATAGAACGTTTACAGCGGTTTTTTTTAAGCTCCAGTGTCTGAAACGTGTAAATCTATCAAAAAAATTTTCGATTTTCTAAACGATTGCAAAATTTACCCTGTACTATGTATAATGTGTAAATAATACATTATATGAACTTTAAAAAGTTCGCTGTTTTACTTGAAAAGTGATAAAAAAAAAAGAGAGAAAAGTTGAAAAATATACATTGTACTTAAAGATAATTTTATAAAAACATTTTATTCGGCGAATATTGTAATAACTCTTATTAAAATATTTTCTGAAGAAAAACTTGGAAAAGCTTGAAAGTAATAAAAAGGTTTTAAATAAAATGTAGATTTTTAACTTGTAACATCTTTTTCCTATTCTAGTCACCTTTTAAATAAAACAGTGAACTGTTAGAGGTTTATATAATAAATTTTAGCAAATTATTTTTTGTTACAATTGAATTTCGGAAATGTTTCGAATAGTTTTAATAATGGATTCGCCAGTTTTCTCCAACTGGAATATCAGTTTTTAAGGTGCTTCAATATTTGAATAAAACAATAATTGAATTTGCATTAAAAGCACATACAAAAGCAAGAAAATAGTAGTAATTTTAATGTTAATATTAATCTGCTCTATGTTATGCACTATGATGTAAGCAGTGTATCTCATAATATCTAGCTGATTTTTTAATTACACATTCCAAAATCTTACAAGAAAGCTACAATTCTTATGTTTACTCTACTATATAAATAACTAGGAGATAGCCCGTCAAAATGACGTGTTTGCATTTTTAAAGGATGATAAAAAATTACAACAACTGTGGTCAATCATAGACACTTTAGGCTGAAACAATTTTGATAAATACAGCGATTAAACTTGAAAAGGGAAAAATCTAACAAAAGAAAAAAGAAAGAAAGAAAGAAAGAAAATTTCAACAGAAATCTGCATTTAAAACCATAGCAAAACTATCTGGTAGATGGGGGTGGGGATTATAATGAAATTTAAAATGCACCCGCGGTTTGCTTAAATAAAAAGTTTTAATTAAATAGTGTTTTTGAAATCGTGAAAAGTTTTCAAAGCGAAGTAAAATGTAGTGACGTCATTTAACAGCTCCCACTGTAAATCTGACCATTGAGAACACTCCATTACGACAATGGAACGGTTTCATTGGTCAAAAAATAGATAGCCTTTAAAATCGGAGGTAAATTTTCACAATGTTTTTTATAGTTTTGAAATTGTCAAGAGTCCTTCACGGCTGTAAAGAAAAAAAAAATTAAAGCAACCCGAATATAAAAATTTTAACAATATTGCATTTAAAACGCACCTTCGCTTTCCTTTAATAAAAAGTTTTAATTAAATATACACTGTAAAAAATTTGACTCGTTTGCTACAGCGTCACTACACCGCTTTTATAGAAACCGGTTACTTTACTGTGTTATGGAGCATTCTCATTGGTCATAAAAAAGATATTCTATAAAAGCTGTGGAGTGCCGTTTCAGCAAATGGGTCAAATTTTTAACAGTTTACTTTTTGAAATCGTGGAAAGATTTCAAAGCGAAGTAAAATGTAGTAACGTCATTTACTGCTTCCACTGTAAATCTGACCAATGAGACCAAGACTCTATTACGACTATGAAACGTTTTCATTGGTGAATGAGTTTCTTTTTCTCGTGGATAGGTTGACCCCGGAATTGTTATACACGGAGGGGTTTTATATATATAATTACATGGCAGATATTTTTCGTCACGTTTCTTCTATGACGTCATCGGTTTTCGATGTATCTGTATTTTGTTCAGCGATAGTGACGTCCTATGCATATTTTTTTTTTTTTTTTTTGTATATTATAACACGTTGAATCGCAAATGTGGAATTTTTTGCGGATGCGAATGACGTAATTTTTTTTATAAAATTAAAGCAGTGTTTTGTTTTAAATCTAAAAAGACTTTTGAAAACACAATTTTGAATTTGTATTATAAATAGTATTATAATTTGTATTCGTTTTATACTGTAGCACAGCGGCATAAAAGGACTGAATAATCAAATTAAATTTTACACTTTAGATTAGGCTCGAGTATAAAGTTTAAATAGTTATTTAAAAGTAAAGTACAGGGTGGTCATAAAAAAACTTTGCCGATATACGGAGCTCTAGCGGCCATTCCGCTCAACCGATCGAAATGAAATTTCAGATATAGCTATTCAGAGGTATGAGCTCGAGATTCTGTGAGCGACAAAAAAATGGTGCTCACGGTTACGGTTATAGTTACAGAAACTCGAAAATTTCCAATGGCAACACCCTTTTTTTTCATCGCAAAATGCTCAGCGCATGCGAAAACCCTAAAGAGCGTTGGAACCGTACGTGTATCGCAAGAAACGGGCATGTTATGCACGCACAAAAAACCATTCTGGGAATCCTTCCCCCCATAGAAAAAACTCGATTGTGGCGCAAGGAGGAAATTTGCATATGACACAGAGTCAGTACACTAATCTCTGATTACAATACAGATCGGAGAAACCAAAACTTTTATTTTGATTACACATTTTTCACATGGGTGCCATCACGATCACAGGCAATTACGACGATTGAGGTTCTGACCTCAAACTGGTAGAGGGTAGGTGCTGGGTTCGAGCCCAATCGCGACTGTCGGCCTAACCGTTCGGAGTTTTCCGTGGTTTTCTTCGAACCTTGCGTAAATACGGGTTAGGTTCCCTTAGAAAGACCCTCACGGAGGCCACCCCACCTCTTAGGACCTATATCCCACAGCGTAGATAATTGGCCGATATACATACAAACAAACCATAATAATTTGAAAAAGACTTCAGACACATTTTTTAGTTTATTTTTACGTAATGAGAAAATGTGCAGCTGTAATCCCAGATAATATGTTAGCTATACGAAAAGTATTAAACTATGATTATTGGTTTTATCAACACTGTAAAAAAAAGGGTCGATCTACTAAAAAAATATTAGTGATTTTTGCAATTACTAAAAAATGTTTTGTAATCTTACTCGGTTACAAGAAAATCTGTAAGAATTACTAGAAAAAAGCTAGCAACGAATAGAGTTAATAGTTTTATATTTTTAATAGTTATTACTAAATCTCACTTGGTGGGCCGCGATAGCCTAGGGGTTATAGCACCAAACTCCAGGCTGAAAGGTCCCGGGTTCGATGCTGGACGCCACCAAATACGCACCGAATGTATGCAGTGTAAGTACTAGTTAAATATAGGGATTATGAAAATCCTGTCGGAACAGGTAACGATGTTTGGTGCTGCCATCTATTGCGGCTTTGCCGAAAATCTTCCGCTTCAGAAGTCTGTCTTCTTACCCACTGGATGCAGCTCGGAGGAAGCTCCTGCGTTCGGGCACACGTAATGGTTACTAAAAATAATTTTGGAGCTATTACTAAAATTTGCTTGGTGGCTCATACAAAAAAGGTTTAAGTTAGTTATACAAAAAATTCTTTTGTTCAGTTTGCAAAAGAAATGTTTGTTTCACTTGCCAAAAAAAGTTTGTAATGGTTACTAAAAAATTCTGTGGAATACAAATTTACTAAAAAAAATTTTAGTAACCTCTTGATTTTTTTTTTTACAGTGAACATCAGAAAGAAACAATTATTGTATGTGTTTCTATCCATAAAATTGTTCAGGAAGAAATGCATATGAAACAGAATGTTTTTTGTTCCAAAATAAATATAGAACTCTCAAAAGCATAAAATTAGGTAATGACGGTTTGCATCGTATTATTTCTAAAAACATAACTGGAAATTATGTTGAAATCACAGATTTCAGCGCGATTCTAAAATATATAAAAAAAAGTATAAAGTATGTATATAAAAAATTATTCACTGACATTTGATATCTAAAACAAATAATTTTCTAAACAGTATTCTTAAAATTTTTATCTGTTGCCATGACTATAATTTCTGTATTCTTTTAAAGACTTCGCTAATAGGTGAAGACACATTTCGCTTTAAAAAATGTCAGTAGTTTTTCTATAAAACTTAAACAATAAACATTCCTTTAATTAAAACTGTTTAATAAAAATAGAAAAATTCTTTCAGAAAAACTTTAGCTTATAACTTTCCTATTGAAAGAAAAGTGTTTTAAAGTAAGAAAGGATTCAATTTTCTCCACGAAATGTACAATAATTATATTTTAAAACTCTTTCCCTTTTAGTTTAATTGTCTTTGGACAAAAAAAAATCTTTTATTTCTTTGCAATTTAAAATGATAATTGCTTTTAGAAAACTTTTAAGAAAAATTATTACGTAAGACGTTATTTAAGATATTCAGCGGACATTTTCTTCATAATTTGTTGCATGCTTGTAATAGAATATTATGTAAGAAATCTTTCCTTATGGGTATAAAAATAAAAAATATATATATCGACATAAAAAAATGGATTCTTATGGTAGTTTATTTTATTAAAATTGCTCAGAAAAAGGTAAGAAAAACTTCTTGAATAGTTTAAACTATTTTGTACTAAAGCAAAGTTATTTAACTTTTTTTCAGCTCATATAACTTACATAGACTTTTCATGCATAAATACCAGCCCTTCTCTCATAAATATACAGGGTGCAGTATGTTATATATTGCTGACCTTTAATTTCTCAACCGTTGGAAAGAAACCGTAGAAATATAGTTTTAACTACAAAAATGTTTCAAATGAGGTAAATATTCATGTTGTGGCATTGTTTAATGTGAAAAATCAATTTTATGGAACTTTCTAAATCTAACTTTTTATGCGGTCCCCCAGTCCCTATACTTATATTTAAGCGTTTACTTATACCATAACAAATGCAACACAAAACATTTCACTTTTAAACAACAAAAGTTCGACAGATTCATTAAATTTCAAAATTTGAGGTTTTTTTCACATGATTTTGTCTTTTATCGAGAGACCAGTTAGGAAATGCATTAAAGTGCTTGGGGGTGGAATTCAGAGTGCATTGTTCTTTCAGCTTAATCATCTTTAGCCGGTATCGCCAAAGCAGGGTATCAGCGAAAAGGGTTTTATCGTCTTTACCTTTTATCTTACCTCTATCCTACTTTCTTGATACATTGATTTGGCGATTCCGGACTCTTTGAAGAGTAAACGGTTGAGTTTGTATAAAGTTCAATTCCCACAAGAAAATTTGAAAAACTTTTAATTTCAAAATAAAGAAAGGCAATTTACCGTATTTTATTTCACCTAAGTTATAAAAGGAAAACATAATTAAAAGTTATTGATGAAAATTTTAATTAAATGTAAGTGATATATAATGTATTTCACCGCCCTTCATGGGATTCTGTCATTCTTTAGAGTTTGCCTCTTTGTTAACGTTAGTATCGTATAAAAATGTTTCGAGATGGTATTTTAAAATTTTACTTATATTTCAAATAATTAAGTGAAATTTGTATATATATATATATATATATATATATATATATATATATATATATATATATATAAATTACTCTATCGAAGGTGGCACAGAAGTCACGATTGTTTGTTAACTGTTTAATAGCAACGCGCAAATGAAACGCATTTTATTAGTTATTGTGTAATAGAACTTTAGCAGGATTTACGCTGTGGTAAATTAAGTTTCTTTATGTTTTGTTCTTTTGCTGCACTTATGGAGCTTCAAAATATCATTATTTTTTATGTTCTTTTTACTTAAAAAATAAATAAAAGTCCCCAATTTTAAATGTTTCAGTCTCAAATTAAAGTTATGCATTATAAATGAAATAAGTAAAAGGATTATATGATTATACTTTTAATGAAATTCATGAAATACAAAGCAATGCCACGGGTACAGTGTTTGGCGATTTATCGCCTGCACCAGGCTAACATAAAAATACCAAGTTCTTGATTTCTCGGCGCAGATATCATATATGCACGACATTAGCACAGTTTTTTTTTTCTGACGTCAATTTAGCGAAAACTTCGTTTTCAAATATCAGTTGCATACATATTTTAAACTATTTTTATTATTTTAAAAAGGAAATAATCATAAATAAAAAAAAAACTTTAGTTAGTCATTATAGAAAAAACAATTTAAATCCTTAAAAATAAAAAAGTAAATAAAAGTAAATTAACAGTTTATTAATACATAAACAACAATAGCCGGGTCACGTGAAGCATAATACTGCCATTTTGTTGCAATCGCACCAATGTCGTGCGTATATGGGTTTTAACAGAATCTTCTAATTTGCAAAAAAATTGAGCAATTAAAATAAATTATGAATAAAAGCAATATGATTTAATGCGTAGTATACATTTAAAGTGAGACCAAATGGTCACCAAAAGCGGCTAGATCTACTTTTTTTTTTTTTTTTTTTTTTTTTTTTTTTACGAAATTTCAATTGTTTTTTTTTCTTTGATAATGTTTTAACTCCTATGCTAGTTTCTCTCTATTCTGAAAAAAGTGACAAACGCTGTCATCGCCGCTGCAAATGAATTTTTTATAACCAGGGTATTTCTTAGTTATTATTAAGAAAATTACTGCACACAAAAATCTGAACATTGCTGGTATTATAGAGAAATGTTTGATAAATACGCTGATGTAGGAAGTTTTGAAACTGAAGCATTACTTTAAAAAATATTTAATGGTGAACTTGCTCAAAATTATTTCATTAAAAAGGTTTTATAAGAGCAAAATCTATACATAGGAATTTACGTATTTTTAGATCATTCTATTTATAAGTTTCCGGTGTGCTGACTGTATTTACTTTTTTTTAAATTTGATTTATTTTTTAAAGCTTTATTTCTATTTTAAATTTAAATTTTCAGCATTTTAAGAGACTTTTTTACATATTTTAGAAAAGGTTACTATTTTAAATTGTTGTCACATGATAAAAATAATATTTCCCTCAAATAAAAAAAATGTATACACACGCGACTATTACAAGCAAAAAAATACTTTCAAATGAGAATTAAATTATTAAGAGTTAAAAGCGAGAAATATTCAACATTACGTCATAAAACTATTTTTACATGTAAGTAATAAAATAGAAAGAAAATATTAAAACAATGAATTCGTTAAAATGCGTTAACTTCCGTAAATAGAAAAAAAAATGTCATAGTTAAAATTGTTAAATAATTATCTTCACCTGAATATTAAAATGAGAAAAAACACTAACAATCAATAAGTTCATCAATTTGAGTAAAAAGCAGCAAGGAAAATAAATTACATCATACTTAAAATGACCAAGTAATATCGCAAAACAGTTAAGTAAAAAAATACATTTAGACGAGTCATTAATTTATTTTGGCATATTTTGATATAATCTTTTTAACTATTGTTGTGAATTATAAGACGGCTAAAATAATATATCCTCTCAAGCAACAAAAGTATTTTCATGTGAATATTAAAAAGAGAAAAAAATAGTGAAAGCTATATCAGATTCAAAGCATCTATATGTATATTACGCTATCGCATGTGGCAAAAAAAATCACGATTATTTTTCAATTTTTTAATGGCAAAGTCCAGATGAAACGCATCTTATTGGTTATTGTGCAAAAGTCCTTTGGTAAGATTTAAGCTGTATGGTAAATTGAATTTATTTATATTTTATTCCTTCGCTGTAATTATGAAGTTTCAAAATACTATTATTTTTATTTTTTTCTGTTCTTTTTACTTTAAAAAAAAATAAAAGTCATGAATTTTAAACTTTTCAGCTTCAGATTAAAATTATGTATTATAAATGAAATAAGTGAACGTATTATATTATTGTTATATTTTAAATAATTAATCAAATACGAAAAAATGCCACGGCTGCAATATTTGGCGATTTATTATCTGCGCCAGACTAGGATAAAAATATTGAATTCTTGATTTATCAGCACAGATGTCATACATGTATCACATTGGCACGTTATTTTTCTGACGCCAATTTGGCGAAAACTTCGATTTCAAATACCAGTTACATACATATTTTTAAACTAATTTATATTATTTTAAAAAGGAAATAATAGATAAAAAAGTTTATTTAATAATTATGGAATAAAATAAATTATATCATTCTGAAAAAGAAAATGGGACGAAAGGAAGGGAAGAAAATCAAGGGAAGGAATTCAAGGAAGACGAAACTGGTTGCCACGGATAGCTAGTTCATTTAAAATGACTTAACTAATTTTTTTTAAACGTGGTTCAAAAAATAGAAGGCAAAGACCCTGTGTATTTATTTCACTGTTTAATTGATCTTGTTTAATCAAACATGTAAATAAACAGTAGATGTTTAACAGCAGCTGATTAGACCTTAAAATTCCCCAATTAAAGGGCAATGAATGGAAAGCCGTTTACAAAGTGATCGCCACATATGGACTCTATTTTTCTATAGATAGATTGATCAATGTTTCGCAATCTTTAAAAAACCGAACATATTAACATGTTTTTAGAGTTTGTGCTGTCTGAACAGGGGTTGACAAGCGTGGCGCGTAGGACGCAGAGCCCCCTAGTGTTTGAAGCATTGTAGTTCTAAATTAAGATTCGTTTGGATAGATTTTCGTTTTAAATTATGAAATGATTCAAATTCGAATGTGCTTAATTCTAGAGCCATTTGACCTCTAACATTATTTTTGTATGGAAATATTTTCTTCTTAAAATATAAAATAAGCCAACATTGTTTTTAGACATACCATATATACTCGTTTATACGTCGAACAAATTTAAAAATTTAAACTTGTATTTTGAAAACGGGGAGTTGGCTTATACGTGAGTCAGATTTGAAGAAAAATTTTTTACGCCTGTAGGTCACTAAAAAACCTGTTTCACATTAGTTTCATCTTGCCTATCAAATCCTTTCCATTCTAATAACTTTTAAAATTTTCTCATTATTTCAGAGAGCGTATGAATAATGTTTGTGTTAAATCTGTAAATATGTAAAAAGAAAATTGGAAAGATATTGTAAAAGCCTAATTCATCGTATCAATTATTATTAAATGTTATGTTGTTTTTGAAAGAAGAGATATGTTCTTTTCCAAGTGTGCCATTGTTGAAAGAAGTGTAATATGTTATAAAAGTGTACTGTGACATAACCTGATATCGTCTATATAGTATAGTGTTTCGTTTGATTATAAATTGCTAGCATATGTAAATAATTGCCAAATCAGCTTAAACTTGACTGATTTTCTAAAATATAAATTGATGAAGTAATTCTCTATAATAAGTCAATTAGCCTGTTTAACATTTTAACAGATCACAGATATATATGTTGTTATGCGATTTTTAAAACTGTGTAATAAGCATTGTAAAAGCTGCCATTTATAACAACTGCAATTAGTGAATTGGTCTGCCTCTCGGGATTGCACTATCACTCTAAAGTATAAGCTGAGTTCCCGACCTGGTCATCCCTGATCATTCTCCCTTGCTTATCAAATTGTCTTTAATTGCCATTATCGTTACACTTAAGAAGAAAAAAAATTTACAAACAGGTCACAAAACAATGGATGGATAAAAGAGAAACCATAGAATAGCTGTAAAATGTATGGGACAGAGCCTGATCTGTATTAATGAAACCACTGATCCTTGTGTAGGGTACATTTAGGTCTCATAAGATCGACTATGTGAAAGTAATAGTTTAAAAAAAAATTAACTGTTCTATGGTTGTTATGCCAGATGGTCTGACATGATTTTTTTCATTATTTTATATTTTCACCAACAAAGTATTCCCGCTACTAGGTCACTAGAAAACCTGTTTTGCAGTGGTTTCATGTTGATCATCTTGTTTCATAGGCGTGGATGTCAATTCTAACGGAGGTGAATGCCAAAAAAAAAGTGTTATTTAAAAAACAAAGTTTTGTTAGCAATGCCTTGGTTGACATAGAGGACGATTTTATATAAAAAAAGTCGGAAACTGCACCTCAAGCGTAGCAAATCAGGTGTGTTCGTACTATAATGAAATTTAAAAAATATTCAGATATTGTTGTATACAATACTTCGTATACAGTAAAGTAGTCGAAATTTTATGTGCGTGCTATGATAACTATCTGTTTTCTGTTATACAGAAAGTAAGTTTTAGTAAACCTCAGCAACGTGTACCAATTTCGTAAAATGTGAAATAATTTAATATAATTTAAATGCGCCCCCAACAATGTCTCCCCCTACACCATCATGCCATTGAATATTTTTGAGTGGCCCTGTAAATTAATAACATATATTTTTTGTACCACACATTGTACGTAATTTATATTTTAGTATAATCTTCACACATACATATCACTTGTATTATGTTCAAAAGAGTGTAAAATCATTAAAATGCACTTGAAAAAAAAATTTCCCACTGGCCGCCATGCAGCGAAAGCTTTTGTTTTTCCCTGTAATTAAACTATGCATTTTGCTGTTACATGCGGACAGACAGAAAAACGGACTGTCGGACAGAATGGCTACTACAGGTACTAGGTATTTACACAATTACGAACGAACCTAGAAACAATGACAAAAAGACCATTATATTCTGAGTTCATTTTTATGATGAGGAATCAACGAAAAGATGTTTATTCGAACATTTTAGCGAAAAAATAAACAATTTAGAATTTGAAAGCTTCGTTTCACGTTTTTTAATTTTTTGTATAATTAATTTTGTTTGTTTATTTTTACTTTATAAGAAATAGGATCTTTGTTTGAAAACATGTTGGGATTCCTTAGGATTGCATTAACCGTGGGTCAAGAATTTCACCATTGTTTTGCCAGACGACCATATTTAGAATATGGTCGTCGGCATATACGCGAGTACATATAGCATTTAGGTTTACGGATTACTGTTCCGGGAAAGTCTGGTTAGGTACTGTGCACATATGTTATCATTTTAGGGGGTAGTAGGGAGTCTGGCTTATGATATCGTCAGATATTTCTAAGAGGATGGGCGTTGCATTTTGATATCGATGTTATTTTTGATCCAATCAAAATTTTCTTTTTGCTTATAACATGGTCTTTTCTGTTATTAATTTTTATGAAAATGCAGCGTTATTACTGAAATTATTAAATCATTATAAAATTATTCAATACTAAAACATGGAATGGTCAACGTTTGATATTCCTATTCTTCTTCATATGTGTATGCACTCAAAATCGTAGTTAGAAATCATATGTGAAGTAAATTTTAAATGAAGCTTGAATTTACTAATTAAAAAAAAAGAAAGAATGTACCGACTTGTTTCGTTGATAAGAGTTTTTTCTGCCCCTACTTGCTTTCCATTCGCGGAAACTGCAAGAAGTCTTTATTAGTGTTGAATGCATTATGTAACAAAAAGCTATTATAAAATTGTTTTAAAAAGAAACTAATTATTTTAAGTGTTATTTGATATAAAATAATATTTTATTGACTTCATTTGTATCATAAAAACATGCGAAAAATAAATGTCCAATTTTGTATACTTCTCCAAACTAAAGAAATAAATTCTAAAAATGTGAAAAAGTTTACACTTTTATAACGATATCATTACTTGGGAGAAGGGGGTTCGAATGATGATTCCATATAATATAGAAAAAAAGGAAATGGGTCCAAAATTACCAAAAACTTGATAACATTATATTTGCACAGCCCCTTAGGTCATCTACTGAGAAAAAAAAAGATGCCGAAAAGTTTTGAAAACTATTATATTTGGTATTTTATGCATTTAAAATATTTTTAAGAAACCTTTTTTAATTCATTTATTCTTTTTTTAACTTATAAAACTTAATTTTAAAGAACAATTTTAACTTTAATTATAAAACATAGAATATGTCACAATGAAAACTGAAGTCCTGGTATTATGTTTAGAACAAACACTTATTTAAATTTGTTTTTCGAGATCAGTAACGGAAAATGTTTAAAAGACTTTTCGATTTTCTTAAGTGCTTTGAAAAAATAAATTGGAACATAGCATTTTAATTAAGAAAAAAATTCAATCGTTAAGCCGAATATATGTTTTGCCATAGTTTTTTATTTTATTTTATTTATTTATTTTTTTTAATTTACTTGCAGTATAAAAGAGCAAGAAGCAGATTTAAAAAAAACAGAAACAAAGAAAGAAAAAAGAAAAAATAATAACAACACATGATTTTAAATAATTAGATTACTAAAAAATATACGAAACAATAAATAAGAAACAAAGTTAATGCAGATTTTCTTAAAGGACTTTAATCAATATAAAAACATATATCCTCGTTTTTGTCGCTCATTGTTAATTGTTTGATTTATGTTTTATAGCTGTTTTTTTCTTCTTCTTTGTGTATGTACGAGTGTGTGAGTACAGCCTTCGTTAAAGAACGAATACCTTTAAAAAAACATTCATAGAAAAAATTCAAAATCGCATAGAAAAAGGTTTAAAAAAAAAAGGTCAGAAAAATAGTTTCATGTAATTATATTTAATTCTGTTCAAAAATGACATTTATATACAGACATAAATAGTCTTGAAATGTAATTTGAATACCGTATTTATAACAGTATGAAATGCAAAATATTGAATAATACTTACAAAATTATTTTCGTTTGCTTCCCCAAAGCTTAGCAAATGGCATACGTCCTTTGCAAATGGCGAGCAGAAATGTTAACTAGTCGTTGGGTAGGCCACCGTAATACTTATACATCATGCATATGCATAATGTAAAATATGAAAATGAAACATGTGTAAGCTATTTATAAAATGCAACGCAATTTTAAAATAAAATTTAAACGTATATTTCAATATTTTTAACACATATTAATCCTCTATTAATGAATTGCTATGAATCAATTTCGACAAATTATAAAAAAAAATTATATAATTATTAAAGTAGTTACCGAATTGCATAAAAGAAACAATCTTTTAGCTCCAAAATTAATAGTTATATCATCTAATAAATTTTGGTGTCCGATTAAGCGGCTCATATTCTATTCTTTGGATTGAAATTTGAATGAAATACAGGGTCATAAAAATCTAAGAGTGTGCAAAAGAGGATTTCAACTATTTCGTCAACTAATTATCCGATGGACCTCGTTCTTTATGCAAAATTTGTGTTGTTTTATTGCCGTTTATATCCCCTCCTTAAAACGAAAAAAAAGAAGGATCGAAAAAATAATTATACCTTTCATCCGAACAAATATTTCAAGAGTCCGAAAAAAATAGTTACGGATAAACGAGGTTACTGATATTAAAAAGACTTTTCTCATTTCTACATGTTAAATGCACACCAAAGTTCAAGTCTCTATTTCATTTTTTCGGGAGATAGAGCGTTTACATGCAGACAGAGAGGAACATACAGACGGAGGGCTTTTTCTTCCTAAAAATATGTTTTTTAATTTCCAGTGTCTAAAACATGTAATTTCGCAAAAAAAAAAAAAAAAAAAAAAAAAAAAATTGATTTTCAAAACGATTGTAAAACTTACCCTATACTTTGTATGATGAGTAAATAAAAAAGATAGCAACCTATTTCAACTACTGAAACGAATAACCTATTTCTGAACGAAATTTTAACTAATTTCGGAGCAAAAATTAAATTAAATTAAATTAAATTAAATTAAAAATCTACGTTTAGATATTTTTTTTCATTGAGTATGGAGACTAGAGATGAGACAGTTCAGCATCTATCTGGAATCGAAATGTGTTTGGACTTTATTTTCATATTGATCTTTCAGCACCGAACATAGGAAGAAAATTAACCTTCGTTCATTAAAAGTTTAAAAATGAAAAATAAATGAAATATTACTTCAGAAATTGAAATGTAGTCAATGTTTCCTTGTATACAGTAATTCCTTAACAATCGCGAACTGAACTTCGCGAATTTTGATTATTGGCGAAATAAAACATTCCCTGTCAACTTGGTCTACAGGTGACGGTAGATTTCGAAGTTAAGTGATCATTTCAACAACAAAAAATAAAATATGATTAGAGATAAATCCAGTTTAACAACCTTATTTGGCCGCTTTTGAAAAATTGCGTATTCCATTTTTCTGTAAGATCTGGTTTTATCATAATAATCTTAAGCGAAAACCGGCTCAAAATGCTCTCTTTGTCAGCTTTTTTGAAATATTGTCTAACCTTATGACAAATCAACCAATACAACACAATATATATTTCCTAAACAAGAGAAAATGCTATCTGAATACGTTTGAGAGCAAAACTGACTTTAAAAATGAGTCAGGAAATTAGTAATTTTTTATTTGAATACATACTCAATTCTTCAGCCACGATCGCTTTCTGAAATTCTATTCAAAATTCCAAATTTTAACACCATTTTAAAAAATATGAACAGTCTATATAAAAAAACTGGCTAATATCCCACATTAATTTCTCAATAAGAGAACATGATAATTGGATGTGTTTGGAGACAAAATGAATTTAAAAATGAGACAAAATATAAGCTGTTTGGATTTGAGTACACCTTTAACAGGATTTATCCATCATATATCCATATTATTTTTAGTAATTTGTTTCTGCTGTAAGTATTGGCTTTATCAAAAACTTGCCAGTTTAAAATTTGTACATATTATCATTGTGAAAATGTATAGTAAATTTAATCTGATTTTATACCTTAGAAATTGACGCAGTTGAGGATTTTTTCTTATTATCCCCTCCCCCTTTTTTGTTTTATTTTTATTTATTTATTTGTTTAATTTTTTGCGATAAGAGTTGCTACCATCAAAACTCGTAAATACAAAAGTTTTATGTAATGTTAAGAAAATTTATAATAAATGTAATTGGATTTGGTATCTTGAGAATTGACGAAGTAATGAATTTTTTCTCTCAAAACCTTATTTTTTTCGTTCCTTGAGTCCATTTTTAACTTTATAAAAAATCTGTCATGCATAAACTTTTGGTACATTTTTTAGAAATAATATAAACTTTAAACTGATTGGATATCTATTTTAGTTTAGAAGTTACGGCATTTATCGGTTTCCGCAAAACCCCTCCTCATTTTCATCATCTGGGTTCGATATTACCCATTAAAGAACGTGGGTCAGATTTTATCACAATTGATGTTATGTAACAGTTTGGAGGAGACTTGAGCAAAATTATAGAAACTATAGTATCCATAAAAAAGTAATATATATATAAATATATATATATAGATAGATAGATAAATAGATAGATGTATAGATAAATAGTCTTTTACTGGTGATGGTTTTGGGATCTAGGGGTCATGATCTGTGAAGCTCTCCAAAAATTTTCAGAAATTCCAACATAGGAGACACCGCAATACAAATACGAATCATAGGAAATCTACCTAAAATGAAGAATATTTCAACTTTCGCCGACAGTTATTTTGGTTTTTCGAGAATTTTGGTTTATATATATATACATATATATTACAAAGGTAAACACGTTTTGTTTTACCAATTCCATAAAGTATTTAACACAAGATAACTGCATTTTACTGTACAGTCTAGGTTCCGAAAACTCCAACTCTTATAGTTAAAGTAAAATATACATCGGCAATTACACGAAACACGAAACATGACTTAATACTAATAAAAAATTAAAAAAATTTCAAAATTTACAATTTTTTATAGCAAGTCAAAAGTATTGTATAGGACTTTAAAGCTTCAACAACATCTTGTTAAGAAGTGAAAAAACTCTGAAAACACTGGCGAAAAATATTAAATAAAATAATACACTTTGTAAAAATCACCATAGAAAAAAAAAGAAAGCAGGGCGTGTCTCGAACTAAAATAATAACAGCGCATCATCAGCTGAAGCGTATACGTGTCTGTCAGGGGACAATGGCAGAGATAAACTGAGAAAAGAGGTAGAGATTACGAAGAGTACAACAGGTAGCGCTAGTCGAAAGACCACAAGAGAAAGACCCAAGTGATGTCAAAATAATCGAAGAGAAAAAGTTGAAAAAAGTGAAAAATAATAAGAAATAAAAATAAATAAATAAACAAAAGTAAAATAATAAACATGTAATATTTTAAATAAATATAAAATTATATTAATCAAGAGACGATTGAAATAAACTACAAAAGCACATTCCACGCTGGAGAGAGATAGGGGGATGGTGAGAGATCATTGACAAGATTATCAGAATTTAAAAAATAAATAAATAAATAAGCTCTATGAGCATTTCAGTGTGAAGGAGAGGCAGGGTAAGAAATAATTCTGGCCATGGTGAAATTGAAATAAGGACCGGAAGCTAAACAGTGAGAAGCAATCCAGGACCTAGAGATTTATTGATTTTCAATATACCTGTGTTGCTCGCCTAATCTTTTCTTCAACGCTATTTTGGTCTGATCAATATTATGTTTATTTAAACAATAATATATATATTATTTTATTTTTATTTATTTACACATAATGATTTTATGGGATATGACTGGAGTCTGTTGCCGGCCTTTGCCCGTAATTTTATAGGAATAATTTTAACAGTGTACGCACAACATCAATGCAAAAAATGCATTAAGGGCAAACTCACAAAATTACCTTTTCTTAAAGAAACTTTGAACAGATCGAAAGAAATTCCGTCGCTAATACTCGGTGACATTTGCGGTCCGATGAACATGGAAACCTTCACAGGGAAAAAATATTTCATTACTATTAGAGATTATTGTAGCAGATTTAGGATGACTTACTTACTCTCACATAAAGGAGAAGCCATAACTAAAGTAAAGGAGTTTGTAACATTTTATAAAAACAAATACGGCAAATAAATCAAAGCAATCATAACAAACAACGCGAAAGGATACCTAGGTGACGAGTTTGAAAATTACCTGGCAATCAACGGCTTCGAACACCAGCTTAGAGTACCATGTTGCTCACCCCAGAACTGCATGGCGGAAAGAAAGAACTATATTCTTGTCGATATGGCACGCAGCATGTTTTCCGATGCCAATTTAATAAAGCGCTTCTGGGGTGAATCAATTTTCATCACTAACTACCTGAATAATCGTTTACCCACGAAAGACATTAATAAAAGAACTCCGATTGAATTATGGAATAAAAGATAAACAAATGTATCACACATAAGAGTTTTCGGATGTAAGACATATGTCTACATAGAAAAGGTCAAATGGTCAAAATTTGATGGAAAGGCCATGAGTAGAATCCTTATAAGATACGACAGCAGAAGTAAAGACTATAGAGTATACACTGGGAACAAAAAAGTCGTTACAGCTAGAACCATTAAATTGCTAGGAAATGAGGGAAACAGTATTGAAAAGCATTCAGAGGAACCTCGAACTCCTTCCGAAAAAATTAAAAAGATTTAAACAATGTTGAACAGGGTCAAAACACCGATACACGCTCCTATACAACCGCGAAGGTCATTAAAGGAAAACAGGGTAAGTACCTTCCAATGGATTCGGTATCAGCGTAAATATTTTACAAATAGAAGAAACAAAAACCTATGAAGACATGCAGAACATCGAATATCTTGAAATAAAAAAATGAATGGTTAGCTGTAAATGACAATAAAAAAATCATTAAAACAAAATAAAACTTGGGTGCTAGTGAAGTCATCTTCAAGAAAACGCGTAATCGGATGCTATGAACGTTAAGAAAAAAATTATGCAAACGGTGAAGTAGTGCACTTTAAGACTAGACTCGTGGCCAAAGGATGCTCACAGAAGTTTGGGTGTGACTATGACGATACATTTGTCCCAGTTGTAGCACGCATAACTGTCTGAATATTTCCAAATGCTGCAGTTCGTAAGAATCCAGACATCACACATTTAGACGTCAAAACCGTATTCTTTAATGGGAAATATTGACGAAGAAGTGTAGAGGATTCAGCCACAGGGATATGTATCAAAGGTTGAAAAATATAAAGTATGTAAACTAACCAGGGCAATATACTGCATGAAACGGGTCATCAGATACTGGAAGATAAAAATAAGCTAATCGCTGGAAGATTAAATTACCACCAGTGCAAGTCAGATCTGTGTCTGTTCAAAATATTTGTGAACAACCATTCATACATCATTGTATATGTTGATGATATCTTGATGCTGTAAATGCAGCAGATATAGTCAAAATATATAGGGAATTATCGCGTGATTAAAAAAACACTTGGTAAAAGTTTCCCAGTATCTCGGAGTGAATATCACGTATTTAGAAGACGACAGCCTTCTGATAGATCGGGAAGAAAAAATTAAGGAAATCGTATAAAAGCTTAATTTAGCCGACTCAAAGCCTACCTATACGCCAAGGAGTCCGAGTATTACAATATTGTGCCAGAAAACAAACTATTGAATGATAATTTTAGGTATAAGAAAGACAGGGGACTACATTTCAACGATTACACTATCGGACATTTCAGCATGCGTCATTATTCTAGGTTGGAACAACGGAAAATCATGAAAAGTTGATTGGATTGCAGTAGAAAAAAAAATCCGTTATTTGTAAACGACAAAGCTTTTTAAATTTGTAATCAATAAATTCAAACCCCTGTTTCTTACGGGATATTGGAATTTCAAATGGTGAGGGGACAGATAAGATAAGAAATCAAGGAAGAGAATTTATTCAAGATAGAGACTAACATACTCTCATGGAACTCTAAGAAGCAGAACTGCGGTGGGATTTCCTCGACCGAAGCCTAGTTTATTGCAGCATTTAGCGCCGCGTAAGAAGTGCAATGGCTTCTAGTCCAACTCCAAAAATTCCATCTATAACAGGAATTATATTTAACGATTTATTGGGACAATATAACATGCATAAAATTAACAAAAAACGATAAACATAATCACATACGAAGTACAAAGTACAAAGTATTACAAAGTAAATCATCTGAAAGAGAACGGAACATTATCCTTGCATTATTGTATGGATTATGAAAGACATCGCAGAGGATATGCTTTACTAAGACGCTGACCAAACTTTAGTTTGAAAAACCTAGGTCAAAACTGTAACTGTCATCCCCACGGATTTCGGATCGAAAGTGGGTGTGTTGGCAAAAATTAAACTATTTTCGAGTCTGAAACTTGCGTGAACTCATAACTCAATCTAATGGCATTAGATGGAAGCACCAAACAGGATTCACCAAACAATTTTTCTTGAAGTCGAACTCTAATGAACTTCGAACATTTTTATGTAGACTCTCTCTCTCTCTCTCTCTTTCTCTTTCTCTCTATCTCTATCTATCTATCTATCTATCTATCTTTTCTTACTATATGTAAATTTGATAACTCTACAGTTTTATTAGTACTTTTGCAATTTATATATTAGCCACAGATCTTGTGAAAATTCTTATTATGATGGGGGTAAAAAAAGGAATAGCTCCATCCCTGCACAAATAGATTTTAATCAAATTTAATACAGAATTTTGATTATTTTAATTCAACTGCGATTTTATCATATTTTCAGTAGGAATATTTATCCAAGATATCTGTGACTTAAAAGATAAAATTCATTAAATCCATTGACTGCTGCAACATCACCACACACAATTCAATTATTTAATAAAATAAGCACCTTTTCAGGATATTAAAACACATCCTCTTTGGGGTTGTCAACTTACAAAGAATTCACAGTTGAGAAATATTTACTTATCTTTTTTTTTTCTGAAATGATTTAGGATTAAATACTATAAATGGGCGAAACATTTATCATTAACCGTATAATAAATGCATCTGTCTAAAAAAGAATAAGGATTTTACAAAACGCCGTTTAAATTTAAATCTTGTTTACAAGTTCGTCAGAAAACAGAATTGATTGTATTATGTTTTTTTTAAATTAATGGATACATTTTTTTTAATCAATTTTGTTTTTGATTCCTTAAATACAATGATAATCGAACCTTTTTCTAAAAAATGTGAGATCAAACATGTTCTTTGTAATCCTGATGTCCTAGAACAATTTGCCATGTAATCCCTTTCTTAATATTCGCCAAAATGTCTGAAACGAGTGTATAGAGTACCGTATAATACATCTTGCAAAAAGATAATAAGATGTTTGCAAAACCCAGTCGTAATAAAGCAAATATCTAAAAACAACATTAATTGCATTTTAATTTTTATTCTAAAATGATTACAAAATATGAAAAATCTTGCACATTAAATATATTTTAGAAAACAAATAAAAAGCATGAAATTTGTAAATATTAAAATTACAGTATTCGCAAGCTTTGTTTTATTCCTTACTTCCGCTTTTTCTCTCAATCTGCGAGATTTAAAATTTACTTTTCAGGACCTGAAAATTATCTTAATAAAGCAAAATATATTAAAACAATATAAATATTAGAATTAAATATTAATTTATATAAAACTTACAGTTTATATGACAATATATATTTTAAAAACAATAAGCTGCATCAAAAATGATACCCGGCATTATTCATTGCACTCCATGAATCAATAAAGACACCTATTAATAATTGATAATAAGAGTTGAGAAGTTGATTAGTTGATTAATTAGAGTAGTTGATAAGTTGATATTTAAAATTTACTTTTCGGTATCTGCAAATTATTTTAATGAAGTATTAAAATATGCTAAGTAATATAAATATCAGAATTAAATAAGAATTTCAATAATACTTATAGTTTTCTTGACAGTATACATTTTAAAAACAGTAAGCGGTATCAAAAATTATACCCGGCATATTACTCATCGCATCACATGAATCAAAAAGACATCTATTAAGAATTGATAATAAGAGTTGACAAGTTCATTAGTTAATTAGTTAAAGTAGTTGATAAGTTGAGATTAAAAATTTACTTTTCAGGATCTGCAAATTATTTTAATAAAGCATTGAATTTTTTAATGCAATATAAATATCAGAATTAAAATATTAATTCTAATAATACTTATAGTTTACATGACAGTATATATATATTAAAAGAGTAAGCTCCATGAAAAATGATACCCCGCATATTACTCATTGCACTCCATGAATGAATAAAGACGCTTATTAAGAGTTGATAAACTGGTTCATCTAATTTGTAAATTCTATGTAATTAGATTTACGATGCATCTTTTACACGCAGCAAATTTGAAAGTAAAATTCTCGCTAAATTAATCTTAAATGCTCCCTGAAGTGGTATTAAAAGATTTAAATAAATTATCAGCTTTATACTTGACAGCTTAAGACAGGAAAAGTTTATCATCCTGCTCACATGAGCATTATTTGATAAAATTATAATAGCTGTGTGAATAATTTAATAAGAACTTATTTTAAACCCTCACTGCACCATGTGCCATATCTGGCACTGGCCTTAAAACATTATAATTCTCATTATGCGCCATGTATTTGACCAATATGATCGATGCAACTTGTCAAAAACAATCCAAAAGATCATATAATACTTATTTTGTCCATATCCGATTTCCATATCGAGCCTTTCACAAAAAATAAGAATTTGTTCTTTGGGGACAAACAATCCGATCAAGTTATTAAGGCAAAATATACTTTTTAAATTTTTTACTGAATACATATAAATATAAATATCATATCATGCTGCCGGCTTATTATGTTTAGCCACATACTATGGGAAAAGAAGTAAACGACAATACCTTTCATAAATATTTCTTGCTCAGAGGAACGCAGCAGTTGAAGTGCTGTATTTGAAGGCACAGGATAATAAAAGGCTAGTATTTACGCTTCCAGAGGAAGAAGACAGATGTATAGTTGATAAAACAGATTCTATGCCTCTATGTATCCGGCCAGTATTTCAATAGTATCTAATCATGCTCGATATGTTTTTGAAAAAGCTAGCAAATTTAATAAATAAATTTTCAAGTCAGTTATCAATTGTAACCTTTTATAACTATATACAGGGTGTCCCCTCTCAATGGTGGCCAATGGCTAATTTCTAAACCGTTGGTCATAGACATATAGTTCCAATTGCAAAAATGCTTTAAAAAAGGTAAACAATTATTTTTTTAGCTATTTAGGTCAAAAAAGTGTTTTGCTAAAGAATTACGAAAATTAAATTTTTATACGGTCCCCCGATCCTATAAGTGATATTTAGAAAATTTTTACCACTACTCTAACAAGTAAGACAAAAAAAGTCCCATTCCTCTGCGATCAAAATTGACCGACTTATAGCTGTTCAAAGTTGAAGCATATTTTTTTGCTGCAAAATAAGGGTCAGTCACAAATTTACTGGAAATAAAAATAAACATCAGATAGAAAATTTAACTTTAAACATTGAGAGTAAAAAAAAATGTTACTATGTTGTTTCTGAATTTAAGTTGACATTTACATGCTAAAGTAAATTATGCAATTTGTGTTAAAAATATAAGTAAAAAAATAACAGAAATTTTGTTAAATTAATCTATGAAAAGCAATAGTCAAAATCGTTACAAAATGATACATATTTAAAGCTCTATTAGATTACTCAAGCTAAGAGAATTTGATGTAGTCCTATAAATTAAATAAATGGAACGCACCTAAAATCGTATTAATATTACATTGTCATCGGGTTTAAATAAGTATCGGAATTGAACCTCAATCAGATATTTGGAAGTTAGTTAAAATTTGAATATAAGTTTTGAACTAGGAAAATTTACATACGAAAACTATCAATAAAACAAAAGCTTATCAAAATAACATACCTTTTTAAAATAAAATCACGAAAAGAATCAGCTTCATTTGCTTACAAAATAAAACATACGTAAAAATACAATTGAGGATATGAATTTCAAAATTCGACTTGTCGCTTTTAGACTCGACTGATAGAGAAATCCTCTATCAGTCTATACAAGCCTCCACTATTGTAACAATGCAACCTCAAAATTTCTAATGAAAACCAATGGATGCATTTAAAGTTTTTTCGCTATTTCCCATAATTTGATTTTTTCGATAAAGAAAATTTTGAAATTCATGTCTTCAGTTATATTAATAACCAATGTAGAAATTAATTAATTATAATTAACACTACCGTAAAACTTATACGGTGACAGCGCCTTCAGTTAAATCACTCATTTAAAACATTTTGTAATTGGAACTATATGTCTGTGACAAATGGTTTAGGAAGTAGCCTTTGAACAGCGTAGGAAATCGACTCCCTTTATAATACTTTAAGCACTTAGTTTACGTTCCCTTAAAGCTCAGTCGGACTCATCCGTTTTCAGCTATAGAAAAGTGGTTTAAGTCATGAAATTTAAAGTTTCATAACTCGGTCAATTTTAATATTACATGAATGGGACCTTTTCTGTATTACTTGCTAGAGTGTTGAAAAAATTTTACTAAATATCACTTATAGAACCGTATAAAAACTTAATTTTCGTAATTTTTAGTAAAACATTTTTTTGACCAAAATCGCTTTAAAAACAATTATTTGCCTTTTTTAAAGCATTTTTGCAATTGGAACTATATGTCTATGACCAACGGTTTAGAAATTAGTCATTGGCAACCGTTGAGAGGGGACACCCTATATAGTGTAATATTAATATGTAATACAATTTCTTACGACCATTATGGATAATAAAACAATGCTGAAATTTATTACGTTTTACTTTTTTAAAGAAACTTTCAGGCATTCCATCATGTCAAATGACAGTTATTAACTTCCCTCCTAGTATAGATAAGTTACGTTAAATTATAATTTTGTACTGATTATGCATCATATTTAAGATACGTTATAGTTTAAAAACGGAACAGGTTCCGAATTTACTAAAGTTTCCAGTTTTAAGTTATTATCCAAGAGCCGACCGTACAAACCCTAAGTTATCGAGCACAAGAAAAAATCCTTTATTTTATGGAAGAGTAGTAATAGAGGAATCTAATCATCCATGTCTGCCGGAAGTGAAGTGGTGCATAAACCAAAAATTGATACCACTCATAATTGACTCGTAGGTTTAGCATTGTGTTTACTGTGCAATCAAAAGTGTGAAAACATGGAAAATTGGGTTCAGGAAAATATAATGCTAAGTCTACGAGTCAACCACTAGTGGTATTAACTTTTGGCTTATGCATCCCTTCGCTTCCGGCAGACATGGATCATTAGATTCCTCTATAACTACTCTTCCATAAAATAAAGGATTTTTTCTTGTGCTCCATGACTTAGGGTTTTGTGCTGTCGGCTCTTGAACTATAACAAGTTGAAGTTGTGTTTACAAAAAGTCATTCAGTCACACAGTAAGAAATTACTCAAAAATGAAAGAATAAAATGTGTAAAAAAACTCTTTCCTATATTTTTTTATCTTTTAATAAGTAACAGTCATGTGCAAACTGATAAACTATTTTCTGTTTGAAAATAGCTTCGAGGTGTTGTTTTAATTTTAATTTTACAACTCAAAATGCTATAACGTGTTACATTAGTCCAAGAGCTGACAACAGAAAAACGTATGTTATCGAGCACAAGAAAAAACGTTTATTTTATGGAAGAGTAATAATAAGGGAATCTAGTGATCCATGTCTGCCGGAAGTGAAGTGGCCAAAAATCAATACCACTAGTGCTTCACTTGCAGGTTTATCATAGTGTTTTCTCACTTCCAGTTTTCCATGTTTTCACACCTTTCATTGTACGGCATACACAATGTTAAACCTAAAAGGCAACCACTAGTGGTATTAATGTTTGGCTTATGCACCACTTCACTTCCGGCCGATGTTGATTATTAGATTTCCCTATTAATACTCTTCCATAAAATAAAGGTTGTTTTTCTGGTGCTCGATGGCATAGGATTTTGTGCTGTCGGGTCTTGGACTATATGGAATTGCCATAAAACTAACACATTTTTTTAGACATAGCACGTACTTTAATTTCAAAAATTTTTCCCTTTTTTTGAAAAAACGGCAAGAGAAAGATACAGTAATTTGCTTCTTTCCCCTTTGCTTTTAATAGAAATAAAGTACGTGTGTTGCTATAATTACAAAAATTGTATAAAACAAAAAAAAATAATAATAATAATTCAAAAACAAATAAAGATATAATTTTCAAACAAATTGCATTTAAATGTGCATTTCCCCCCCCTCCCTATACGACAGTGTAAAAATTGGAAATATGTGGTGTTTAAAATTTTAAAAATTTGCATTGGTAAAAATTGAAAAATCTAATTTTTATTTCAAATTTCAAAGTATTGCCATTCGCAAAATGAAGTATGCGTTACATAAAGATACGCTTGGCCTTTATAATATAGATACAAAGAAAAAAAAGAAAACACCTTGCCATATCTAAATTCTTTTTTCTTTCAAAAACTAGTTTCGATATAAAATAATGCAAATAATGACCTTTTTAAAGATCTTCGTTTCTTAATTCATTTTTAATATTTTCTTTTAAATTTTTCCATTGACATTGGAAAAGAAAACACACACTAACAACACACACACACACAAAAAGCCATAAGTAAGATCATAGAAAACAGGATAATCGCTTGGAAATGCTTGAGTACTTTTTGTAAAAATTTCTTTTTTCGAAAGCTTTTTGAGTTGTTCCAGTTCCTTGCTGCCATGTTTAAAGTTCCGCATCGGCTTTGGAAATCAAAATACACAAATCTTTAATTTATAGAAGTACTTCAAATGCCAGAATGTCTAATTTTTAATGCTCGGTAATTAATCATTTGTTAAAATTTCAGTATGCATCTATTAACAAACCATAAGCAATACGTTGTGTATTTTTATCTTTATATCTTGCTGAGTATACTAGATTTATAGTTTTCAAAGTTATATACATATATCTCCTATGTTTGTTGAGAATATCGGGGTTGTGGGGTTTTGTAGTGTACATCACACTGCTTATAATTGATTTGCTTGTTGGCCTCTGTTATTTTCACAAAGTTTGCTTGGAATTATTTAATTAATGAGATATATCTGATAAAGTAAATCACATTTAACCGTTTTCAAATACTGGTCGCCAAAAACGCAGCATGTAATATACATTAAAAGTGCTCATGGAAACAATCTAATGCATTTTATATTCTCTAACTATAGTATTGCATTATTATTTACTAAAATTACATATTTTTCAGTAAAATTAAATAGGAGAAAGATGCTAATACGAAGTACGCAACATGAATTAAATTTTTAAGAAAATAAAAGAGTAATAAGGAATTTGTTTTTATATAAAAAAAACCCTAAATAATTACCCATCATACGTATTGAAATCATTTTGAAAATCGAAAATGTTTTTGACGGATTTACACGTTTCAGACATCGGAGATTCCGAAAAACATTTTTAGGAAAAAAATTGCCGTCCGTTCGTCTGTGTGTCTGTCTGTAACCGCTCTATCTCTTGAAGAAATTGAGATAGAGACTTGAAATTTCGTATGTGATTAGTATGTAACACTGGGACGAAGCCTATTTAATATCAGTGACCACGTTTGTCCGGAACTACTTTTTTCGGACTCTCGAAAAATTCCTTTTGATGAAAGGTATACAAAAAATTTTCCAATTTTTTTTATTTTAAGATGTAAAAGTAAAAGGTAATAAAATAACACAAATTATGTACAAAGAACGAAGTTGACCGGATTATTAGTTGTCGAGATATTTGTAATCTTGTCTTCCACATTCTTAGATTTTTCATGACCCTGTATTTTCTTCAAATTTCAATTCAAATATATATTTTAATTGGAAATGAAACGCTTAATCCGACGCAACAAACTGTTAGTGAATATGATTATTATTTTTGGAGTTATAAGGATTTTTTTTATGCAATTCAGTACTACTTGAATAGTTTAGCGTTTTCCATAATTTGCCGAAATGGGTTCATCAGCAATTCATTAATAGAGCATAACTATATGTTAAAAATACTTAAATATACGTTGAAATTTTGTCTTGGAATTGCAATGCATTGTATAAATAACTTCTGCATGTTTTGTTTTCATATATTATTTTATGCATATCCATGATGGGTAAGTATTACGATGGCCCCCAACGACTATTTTCTTTTTTTTCATGTGCATGTGGTTTTGCTCTGTCTGCACTGAACTTTGATTTCATTCCGTTCGGTGTTCTTCGCTTGTAATGTATTAATTTAGGATATTGGGATCAGACGAGGTAATTATGACCAGACGAGAAAACTGTGCACGGTAAAATTTTGTTCCATGCTTAGATATTGACTTCATAATGAATTTTGAATTTTAGATATTCTTTATCATTAGTCTGAAGCATTTTTGATATCCGAATAGCAAATTAAAGAAAAAGTCATTCTTCATAAATGGATTTAACGGTTTAAACGTTTGGTGTTCTAATGGTCACAATTACTCTAAACAAATGTATATAGAAGATTATGAATAAAAATAGTGGTCATAATACCCTATTAATAGTCTTATTTACTCCAAACATTGTTGGTTGTGATATTTTGATTTGGTAATTTTAACCACCCTTTAAATTTAGAAAAAGACACCTATGACAATTTAAATTATAAAGAGTTTTTAAAGGGTTAAAGTTACTTCATATGTATTAAAAATATCCCTTTTCCAAAAAATAGATAAAAATATTAAAACGACATTGAAAATGTAGAAAAAAGTCTTAATTACTCCTCCTGATTTTACAAACATATGTAATGTAAGAACTAGTATTACTTAAAATAGCAATTAAAATAGCAAATAAAGCCTTTGTGCAAAAATGTTTAAAGCTAGAAAACCAATGATTATAAATGCACAAATAAAGTAAGAAAGTAGCAAACAGCCGTTTCGAATCTACTATATCTGTTTAGTATTACTTATATACAAGAAGAAGAAGCTTCACCCATCTAAATATCGATTTCTTGAGGCTACGATTTTCTTTAAATATTTTTTTATGTTTTGAAAAACGGCCCATAACACGTACAATAAAAAACAACAAATATATAACAATAAAAAGAAAACTATAAATATTTAAAGTAGCGCTTTTTTTGCATAATTCTAGTTGCACACACCACTAAAACAAGACATGAACTCACTGCTTACAGCCATCTTTCGAATTTCGAACATAACTTCGAATAGAACGTTTTTTAATAGAACTAGTGTTGCCAGATTTTTTTAAACGAAATATACTAAAGCTACATTTTTAATTTAGCTGAGCTCAGGTCACGTGACGCGTGATAGTCTATTTCCCCCCCACTTTTTTTGGAATGGGTAAGTGCATGTTACAGTAATATATACTGCAGATATATCATATAAAATATGTTTTTAAAATCTCACCTGCATTAAATATTCCATAACAGTAATATTCCATTATCATTCACTAAGAGAATACATTTTTAAATAAAATTGAAAAATTAAATATGCAGAATGGTTTTAATGACGAATATGTATCATTAATTTAAGCTTTAAATTTTACAGTGAATCATAAGGAGTGTGTCTTCATTCAAAAATTAAAGCTTACAAAAAGGAAAAAAATAATCAGAAACTGAAAAGAAAATGAACAGAATAATCCCTTAGATTGGAGCTACGGAAAAAAATATCAAAATCAATTGTTAAAATCATTCTAGTTTTAATTTTAGGTAGCTTTCATTACAAAAAGTAAAAATTTACCTATTGCAGCCGTCCGGAGGAAAGCGCTTTCAGAAAATTTTGGTATATTTTCACCGATCATGACCCCTAGACCCCAAAACCACCCTCCGTTCAAATGTTGACATATATATATGTATCTGATTTTTGCCATATGATAACTATCGTATTTATGAACCGATTTGAATGAAACTTGGAATGTACATAATACATACAAATGTCTCGACCAAGTTCGTTAGACAGCATCGTCCGACATTTATTTAAAAATGGCGGCCATTTAAATTAAAAAAAAAATTAATTAAATGCGAAGAAATTAAAAGTTGGAAAATATTTTTCTTTTATGTGTTAGAACTTAAAACAACGATTCCAGAACACTTTTTATTTTGTTTATATCTTCAAAAATGATTGTTGTGTTATAACACTTTGAATTTTTTTTATGGCTGACATTTTGAAACAATCAGGTTTTTGTCATGCTGTAACTAACGTATTTATGAACCGATTTGAATGAAACTTGGTATGTACATAGTACATACAAATGTCTCGACCGTATTCGTTAGCCAGCATCATCTGCAATCTTATTTAAAAATGATGGCCATTTACATTTTTTTTAATTTTAAAATTTAACCCATAAATGCATAGGACAGAACGCGTTCCAAAAAATGCGCAATTCAAAGAATCAGAATTCATACCAGAAAAATCTAAATAGTAAATTTTGCTTCATTTAATTACGAATACTCTGTCATTAAGTAAAGTGAAAATTGCTCTTTTAAATTTCTGGTGAGAATACGGAATATGTGAATAAAACCCCCAATAAATCGGGAAAACTTATGGTATCGAAAATGATACAATATGCATTTAAGAGTTAAAATTAGGTACAAAAAAGTGAGAAATTGAAAAATATTTTTCATTTGTGTATTTGATCTTGATACAAAGATTCCAGGGCATTTTTTGTTTCATCTATATCTTGAAAAATGGCTGAGTTATAGTACTTTCAATTTCCAGTTTGGTTGACATTTTGAAACGATCTCAAATTTGTCACACGATATACGCATATTTATAAACTGATTTGATTATAACTCCGTATGTACATAGTACGTATCAATGTCTTGACCGAGTTCATTAGCCAACTTCATCCGCCATTTTGTTTCAAAATGGCGGCTATTTAAGTTTGTCAAAAATCTTTTCAATGTATAATGATGTAAAAATAAAAAATTAGATATTGAAAAAAAATTCCTTCGAATGTATTTAGCTTAATAATAAATTCCGGAGTATTTTTTGTTTTGTCTTTATCTTAAAAAACGCCTGCGATATAGCACTTTGAAATTCTAATGTGGGTGAAATTAAAAAAAAAAATCAATTTGCCCGCGACAGAACTTGTATATATTAATCGATTTCGATATGAGCGTGCATGTCTACATGAATTAAGATTTCGATCAAGCTCATTGTTTTGTTTTATCCATCATGTTGCTTTAAAATGGCATACACTTCATGATATCGTGGAATTTGGCGACTCTCTAAATCGCTGAAAATTAAACGAGGTTGAATAAAATATGACTAGTTTCTAAAAATTCTTATTAATATTCAGTTTTGACAAAAACTAGCATTCAATCTTATCAAATCGGGTTTCACAAATTTGAGCTTCGTATGTTTGAATAATATAACTTAATTTAAAATAAATAATATATAAATAAGTATATGAAAGCTACCTCTTCCTCCCGGCATTGCCGGAAGGACTTTTTTTTTATTGCACTCACCTGTTTGTTACATGCCAGCCATTTACTTTCATTACATAGTTTTACAGAATAGTATAAATCTTTATAATGCATGTTTATAAAGTACAGCACGTTGCAGATGTTCATACGTGATAGTAGAGGTAAATTACTGTAATAAAGTTAAACTCAAGAACGTGTGTATTTAAAAGCAGTAGAAAAATTGATAAAATTTGAGGAGGAAAAATATTTAAAGAACGTAAAGTACAAGTTGTGAAAAGGATAAATTTTCTTATATTCAGTTAGGTAGAAGCACTAAAATTACTTTTACTACATCAAACTGAGCAATATTAAATAATAATAATAATAATAATAATAATAATAATGAACATAAATTGAAGTGTTGGATTCTAAGGGTTTTGGATTGAATTAACTTTTTTGAAAAGAATGATAACAATTTTAAATATTATTACTGATCAATATTTTGCAATTAAATTTATACACATAAACATTTTATGCATCACCATAATGCTCATAATTATATTATACCAAATCATAGAAATTATTTTACTGTAGAATCCGTTTTCGTAACTTTCTCATAAAATATTCTTTGAATGTATTTTTAGTTAAAATGTTTTATCGCGATTATCATGTAAATTAATATTGAACATCGTTTAAATAAACTACTGTTTCTTCAGAATATTTATCTATCCAGCTGAAAATATATACCATTGTGAATAGGATATTCATATTATAATAACTTGGCGTAAAATATCCATAAAAGCAAAGCATTTCTTATGTACTTTAGATCTTTTAACCTTTTTATGTTCTGTATTTATTTCTTTCATTAATTCTAAATAAAAAAAAAATCTTTACATTTTTGTAACATGCTGTATGTGTTAATTTGATTTAGTTAAAAATTGTTTTTTTAACCAAAAATAATCTTTTAGGTAGCTTTCATTACAAAAAGTAAAAAGCTACCTATTGCAGCCGTCCGGAGGAAAACACTTCCGGAAAATTTTGGTATATTTTCACCGATCATGACCCCCAGACCCCAAAACCACCCTCCGTTCAAATGTTGACATATATATATATATATATATATATATATAACCATATATATATATATATATATCTGATTTTTGTCATGCGATAACTAACGTATTTATGAACCTATTTGAATGAAACTTGGTATGTACATAGTACATACAAATGTCTCGACCGAGTTCGTTGGTCAGCATCATCCGCCATTTTGTTTCAAAATGGCGGCCATTTTAAATTTTTAAAAAAATTTAAAATTTAAAATTAAATGCGAAAAAATTAAAAGTTGAAAAATATTTTCCTTTTACGTGTTAGAACTTAAAACAAAGATTCCAGAACACTTTTTATTTTGTCTATATCTTAAAAAATGATTGAGTTATAGCACTTTGAATTTTTCTTATGGCTGACATTTTGAAACGATCTGATTTTTGTCACGTGATAACACGCATACTTATGAACCGATTTCAATGAAACTTGGTATGTACATAGTACATACAAATGTCTCGACCGAGTTCGTTGGCCAGCATCATCCGCCATTTTGTTTCAAAATGGCGGCCATTTTAAATTTTTTAAAAAATTTAAAATTTAAAATTAAATGCGAAAAAATTAAAAGTTGAAAAATATTTTCCTTTTACGTGTTAGAACTTAAAACAAAGATTCCAGAACACTTTTTATTTTGTCTATATCTTAAAAAATGATTGAGTTATAGCACTTTGAATTTTTCTTATGGCTGACATTTTGAAACGATCTGATTTTTGTCACGTGATAACACGCATACTTATGAACCGATTTCAATGAAACTTGGTATGTACATAGTACATACAAATGTCTCGACCGAGTTCGTTGGCCAGCATCATCCGCCATTTTGTTTAAAAATGGCGGCCATTTTAAATTTTTTAAAAAATTTAAAATTTAAAATTAAATGCGAAAAAATTAAAAGTTGAAAAATATTTTTATTTTACGTGTTAGAACTTAAAACAAAGATTCCAGAACACTTTTTATTTTTTATATATCTTAAAAAATGATTAAGTTATAGCACTTTGAATTTTTCTTATGGCTGACATTTTGAAACGATCTGATTTTTGTCACGTAATAACACGCGCATTTATGAACCGATTACAATGAAACTTGGTATGTACATAGTACATACAAATGTCTCGAGTTCGTTGGCCAGCATCATAGACTATTTTGTTTCAAAATGGTGGCCATTTTAAATTTTTTTAAAATTTAAAATTTAAAATTAAATGCGAAAAAATTAAAAATTGAAAAATATTTTTATTTTTCGTGTTAGAACTTTAAACAACGATTCCAGAACACTTTTTATATTGTTTATATCTTATAAAATGACTGAGTTATAGCACTTTGAATTTTGCTTATGGCTGACATTTTGAAACGGTCTGATCTGAACGATCCACAATGTTGCTTTAAAATGGCATACACTTTATGATATCGTAAAATTTGGTGACTCTCTAAATCGCTTAAAATAAAATCAGGTTGAATAAAAGATGACTAATTTCTAAAAATTCCTATTAATATTCAGTCTTGACAAAAACTAGTTTCAATCTTATAAAATCACTAATTTTATAAGATTATTTCCACTAATTTGAGCTTAGTGTTTTTGAACAATGTAACTTACCTTAAAATAAATAAATAAATATATAAGTATATGAAAGCTACCTCTTCCTCCCGGCATTGCCGGAAGGACTTTTATAAACACTCTAAGCGGTAAATACAAGATTTGTGATTTCTGTGAAATTTTGAATATAATTAGTAAAAGGAAAATAATTGGATATTTCAATATAATTATTAAAATTCATTACATTTGTCTTGAATTAAAAGCATGTATTAAGCTCAAAGAAATATACAAAATGTTTTTCGTTTGCAGGATACTTGAAAATAATTATTGAGAAAATAAAAAAATCAACGGAACAAAACTATTCTTTTCTTTGTAGGAATCTAATAGATATAAAATGCAAAACGTGCTTTAAAATTAGAAAAATATAGTTTTGTATTTTTGAGTCATGTTTGAGTCATACATACATATATATATATTAAAATGATATTAGTTAATTTAATTACAGCATATTTCATGATTTCAATTTTGCATCAATTTTGCATACAATATCTTCATACTTCAGAAACGTTTTATATATTTATTAACCATTTAGATAATATTTATTTTTTTCTAGATTTATCTCTAATTTCCTAATGGGGATTTTTGCTCTATGGAGCGTATAGAAATTTAATTTCCGTATTTTTTCAAGTAGAGCCCCAAGAATTTGCAATTTATATCATTACATGTTGCACCCTTTTTTAATGAAACGTTTATGAAACAATTAAAGGTATGTTTCTAGGAACAATATTTAAGGAAATAGACTATTGTTTTTATAAATATGACTCAACTGTATATATAATTATACACTGAAAAAAAAAAAACTTTTTTTCATCAAAAAATAGAAAAAAAATGTGAAAATGTATAGAATTTTTTTTCTTAAATGTATTTTTATCTGTTACTTGTGACAAAATCTTAAAAATAAATCAAATTTAAAAATGCCGTATGCCATGAATGTAAAAAATAAATTGCTCCAAATTTTGAAAATGGGATTAATTATTTAAAGTTTCTGCGACATAAAATAGCAGAGAGAGGATATAAAACATCTGAGAAACGAAAAAGAAGTTTTACAATTTTCTTTTTTTCCTTTAAATATAAAAAGAAAATATATAATTTTACTAGTAGGCTTAATGTTTCCGGCTGTACATTTTTTAGATGTAAAATGTTTAAATACCAATATTTTTATATTCTATATTTCTACTAAAAGTATCTGAAGTTAAATTTAGTAGGTTTTACAAATAAAATATTTTGAAGAAAGAAAATTAAGTAGCTTGACATATTATTTTAAATTTCAGTTTTTGGCAGTAATATTAGTTCTACAGTTGTGGGGGGGGGGGGAGGAGCCCGCTAACTCTTAAACTTATTATAATATGAGAATATGAGACTGAAAATAAAGTCTATTTTAAAATAATGAATAAAAAATTTTCTTAGGGGGACATCTACAAATTGTAATTAGACAAAAGTTTTCTTTCGTCATGGGCACCATCCAATTTTGACAATATATTTTAAATCTTGTGTTCAAAGTTTCCCTAGAAACGAAATTTAAAGCAATTAGGATAAGTATTTGAATGGTAAACATTCATAATTTACTGTTTGTAATAATAAATTACATTGTCACATTTTTAGGATTTATGATTAAAAAAAATTAAAATATGAATTATGAAATTATTGTTTGAAAAAATAATTAAATGCACCCTACAAATTACTTGATAAATTTTTGTTTATAATAGCCTGTTTTATGCGAATTTAATTCTTCAATTAGTTCTTGAATTATTATTCGAAAATGACGGTTTAAAGGACCAACGTACCAACTATGATGTGAAAAAAGAATAATTTGAAAAAAAAATATTTTATTCATATGTTTTAAACTTTAAAACTGGAATAGTCGAAACATATTAAGTGAATGTAGTTATCATTTTGGCAAGAAATAATAAATTGATAGGAGTGACGTAGCCATCCCGTAATATTTGAAAAAAAAATATTTTTTTCTGTACTACAGTGCAAAAATGAAATTGTGCAATGTTTTTTTCTTTTCTTTTCTTTTTCTTTTTAAATGTAATAAAAGCGAAATTTATTAGTCAATGTTGTCACTATTAATATGGCATCAGAGCTACCTATTCACATATACAATTCAGATTTATAATAAAGATTAAACATTATCAAACATAAATAATTAAAACATTTTCTGACCCTGTAATTTTTGTAGATTCTTTTGTAAAGCTATTGTTTTCTGTAGATTAAAAAACTAGTTTTGAAGATCTACATCTTTCTTTAGTATAGTCTTTAGCTAAAATTTTAGCAAGCTTACACAATAAAAACTTTTTCACCGTAGAGAGTTGTCTGAGTTGAGGTTTTTCTTATGTCTATCATTGAGCTAGATTTTTGTTCTATATTCTGTTTTCGAGTAGTATCCGGTTTCTGAGGTATTTTTGTACTTGTAACAGCCTTGGTCTTAGTATGGGGTTTAGATGATTTCGAACTATTTTTGAGGTTGAAACAGTTATAGTATCAGTTTAGTTTGGATGATCCGTTAGATTGATCTAAAGATTTCTGTCGCTGGTTTTCTAGGTTAATTATTTAACCTAGTAGCTAACGTTTTAACAAAGGGCTCCCATAGAATTTGGACCCCAGAATGATATCATGGACTTCTTATCTGGTGCTGGCCGAATGTGTTATAATAGATTTAATTGATGGAAATTGGGAATCTGTCTGGGTGCTTATGTGTCTTATAGATTTTGATTACTGTTTCAGTAGGGTTGAAAAAACAACTCGACAGACAAGGTCTTAGATTCTACGATTTTACGAGATTCTCGGAAGGAAATGTTTTGCGTTATTTTGACAGTGAGAATTTCTTTTTCAGGGATCCAATTTGGGCAAGAACGAGAGAAAGCTGTATTATTACCCTTGCAGTTTACGCAGAGTTCAGGTTTTCACATGATTTACTATTTTGGACAACTTCTGAACGACGTGCACAGGTAATCAATCCACGACAGTTAGCTGCAGTGTTATCAAAACGCTGGCATTTAAAACAACGGAGGGGTTAAGAATGTAAGAACGGACTGGACAACTAAGATAAGCAGATTTAATTCTTGTTGGCAAAATTGGGCTATTGAAAGTGAGAATAATGTGCTTCGTCGGAAGATTTTGGTCATTTCGATGGATACTATTGCGTCGTGCATTTATGATGTTTTGATCTTTTAGGTTTTGTAGAAGTTAATCTTCGGTAAAGAATAAAATATCTAGATCGGATATCATCCAGATATCAGCCTATCGATATTTAGGGTTTAATGCGCTTTAACAGAAATAGAAAAAGGACCTATTATATTAGCTTTTAGTAGAAATTCTGAAAGCTAGATGAAGAAAATTCAGCCAGTAAATCCCCAGGCTGCAGCTTTCTGAGTAAATGTGCATCACCAGAAACAGACTGAAATGTTTTAGCAATAAGAAAAAAAGAGTTTCTTAAATTAATTATCAGAGAGGCTGTCAATGCGTTTAACTACAAAAAAGCGACTGAAAGAAGTATTCTGTACGTTTTGTTGCTCTCCACATGGGGGAGAGATAGAAGGAAGTGAATTTCCATCCAAATTAGAAAAAAACAATTCAGTCACCGGGCTCTCCACCCACTACCGAGCCCAACAAGGTGATGCACATTCGTGCAACAGTGTTTATCACGGCTTATACGGTTACAAAATACTACTATGCCAGTCTCCACGCTTAGCGAGATGGCTACTAAGTTCTCGCTCGCTTGATTTCTTAACCACTATCATTAGTCAGCTTATTAGCCGATTGATACACAAGGGAACAATATGCACTTCCCGTCTACCTGAAGCACAGGCCAAGCAGTGTGTTGGTTTTCCTCAACTGCCAGGATCCGCCTTTCCAGAGACCACCCACTACCGAGCCCAACAAGGGGATGCACATTCGTGCAAGAGTGTTTATCAGTTCTTATACGGTTACAAAATACTACTATGCCAGTCTCCACGCTTAGCGAGATGGCTACTAAGTTCTCGCTCGCTTGATCTCTTAACCACTATCATTAGTCAGCTTATTAGCCGATTGATACACAAGGGAACAATATGCACTTCCCGTCTACCTGAAGCACAGGCCAAGCAGTGTGTTGGTTTTCCTCAACTGCCAGGATCCGCCTTTCCAGAGACCACCCACTACCGAGCCCAACAAGGGGATGCACATTCGTGCAAGAGTGTTTATAAGTTCTTATACGGTTACAAAATACTACTATGCCAGTCTCCACGCTTAGCGAGATGGCTACTAAGTTCTCGCTCGCTTGATCTCTTAACCACTATCATTAGTCAGCTTATTAGCCGATTGATACACAAGGGAACAATATGCACTTCCCGTCTACCTGAAGCACAGGCCAAAGCAGTGTGTTGGTTTTCCTCAATTGCCAGGATCCGCCTTTCCAGAGACCACCCACTACCGAGCCCAACAAGGGGATGCACATTCGTGCAAGAGTGTTTATCAGTTCTTATACGGTCACAAAATACTACTATGCCAGTCTCCACGCTTAGCGAGATGGCTACTAAGTTCTCGCTCGCTTGATCTCTTAATCACTATCATAAGTCAGCTTATTAGCCTATTGATACACAAGGTAACAATATGCACTTCCCGTCTACCTGAAGCAGAGGCCAAAGCAGTGTGTTGGTTTTCCTTAACTGCCAGGATCCGCATTTCCAGAGACACTGGTCCCCACGCACGACAAACACGTAGGTGATTTACAATTCTCCATAAGTCTATTACAGGTTGACATCGGCTCATGCAGAATTGCCCTCACCTCCGAAGAGGAAGCCACAGCCAGAGTGAAACAAAGAGGAAAGAAAAACAAGAGGAATAAGAAAAAAAGCAAAAGAGATGCATCACTTAGGTACCCAGGGTTGTGAAGACCGTGAATACCTAAAGAAGGTATCTGCTTTTCAGAAAGGACTAGTATTAGTCTTCTCTAAATACACCAGGTTTATTTCTCTGGTATTTAAACTAAGACATATATAGACAAATATAAAATTCATGTTAAAGTATTTTGCACACTTACAAGAAGTGTTAAGACGAAATATCAATAAAAGAGCCCCACTAAAAAAATCTAAAAAAGAACGAAAACAGAAACTGAAAGATCAGTACGGAATCCTCTTTCTTACAACTGAGCGATGCGGCGTTACTCTACAGCGTCTGTGCACACGGAAACTGCGATACGTCATCTTATACAATACGGCATCTCATTTCAAGTTACCCTGTATTAAGAAAGCTCTATCAAGTCAGTAGTTCATTTACATTAGTATGAGATTCGTAACTTAACTACTTAAAGAAATATTTTAAAATTAGTTTTAGACTAAATTTTATATTTAGAGGCCTTTTTTAAAGATTGTAAAGTTTTGTACATGTATAAAAACTTTTCTATTAATTACATTCTTAGACTATGTTATTTTTTTCATACAAAATATTAAAATATTTCTTAAGCTATATTTGAGAATATGAATAAATTTGATACTGTAAATGATACCTAAATAACGTAATAATTTATATTTATTTTTCATTTTTAAAAATAAGAAAATATTCCTTTTATATTTGTTTTAGTGTCAAGTATTTTAACCCCCTAGCTCTTCTACATTTCATTAGAGGAACGTAACATAAAACCTGCAAAGTATTTTAATAAAGAGGATATTGCCCAGTTAAACTGATGGCATTGAGCTCACAGGCTACGAATACTAATTATACATTTCAGCCTTATATTTTCAAGGGTTAATTCCATTCGAAAAAAAAGTAAAGGAGGGGAAACATCTCAAAATATAACTCAAAAATAAAATACAATTTACAAGCAGGTATAAAAAATATTTTATAGTGCATATTATTTAGTTTTTAGGATATTTTTAAACATATATTTTTATATTGTATTTTATTGTTAAGAAGTAAAATAATATTATTTCCTTTAATATATTTGTTCTTAATTTGAATAAATCATTTTAGATGGCAAAAACATTTCTTGACGATATTTCCGAAACAAATTAACTAATATAATAAAATAAACATTAAAAAGATACGTTTTAAATTTATTAGAATTAATTGTTGCTTTATTTTAGAAATTAAGATGAATGTTTATTTTCTGAAATAATACTTAACCCTCTAAGCGACCTAGCCGTGTTTTTTCGTCGTGTAATATTTTACTTCAAAGACAGATTTAATAAAATGTTGACATTGTTAATTTTTTTAATTATGTAACATAAAAAAATATGTAAAGTTATCAAATACAAATCTTCATACCAATACTTTTCACAGTAATTATTGTAATATGAATTTAACATGTATGAAAAAATCTGCAGGAGCCTTAAAGGATTAATTAAACAAAACTTTTCTATATATTTCCTGACCCTAAAATTGAATATTACATTAAATTTAGTGAACATTAATTTCTGATTTGTAATTGCCCTTACTTGTGATAGAAACTTTTAGGTAGACTTCGTATGAAATACTACCTATTGCATTCGCACCAGTTTATATATATATATATATATATATATATATATATATATATAACATATATACATATATATATATATCCATCTATCTATGTATATATCTCACTTTTTTATGGACACGATAACTTCTATAATTCTTCACCAATCTCCACCAAACTGGTACATAAAATCAAAGGGGATAAAATGTCGGCTAAGTTCGTTAATGGGCAAAATCGGACCAAGGGGGTCGAAATAAGGGGCGTTTTTGTTAAAACAGAAAAAAAACCCAAAACTTTTTAATGAAAATAGATATCGAATCAGTTTAAAGTTTATATTACTTCTAAATAATGGGCCAAAATTTTATGCATGACAGATTTTTGATAAAGTTAAAAATGGGCTCAAGGGGCGAAAAAAATAGGGTTTTTGGGAGAAAAAAATCAAAACAACTTTGTGATTTCTCCAGATATTAAATCCATCTAAATATTTTATAAATATTCTCAAAATTATCTAAAACTTTTGTATTTGCAAGTTTTTGATAGGACTAACTCTTACCGGTAAAAGAAATTAAAAACGAAAATAAAAAGGGGTTTGGAAAAAGAAAAAAATCCATAACTTTGTCAATTCTTAAACTATCAAATCTAATTAAATTTATTTTACATCTTCTCAATAATATCTACAACTTTTACACTGACAAGTTTTTCATAGAGTCAATTCGTATAGCAAAAATAAATTAAACAGAAATTGGAGTAGGAGAAAAAACCTCTAATCCAAACTGCTTACATTCTGAATCGTTTTTTAAATCCATTTTTTATTTTAAACGCATCCAAATGGCAGATCTTCTCATTTAGGAACTATATAATGTGAAACATTGGGCAGTTTTTTGATAAAGCCAAAATATATTACAAAAAAGTCTGCCAAAAACGGTATTTTGAACAGTATTTCCCGAAGTGACCGTGATAGGAAATTAAGAAAGTATTCAAATAACAAATTGCGTTTTTTCATTTTTCTGACTCATTTTTAAATCTATTTTTACTCTCAAACATATCCAATTTACAAGTCCTCTTATTTTGGAACTGTATAATGTGACGCATTGGTAAATTTTTTGATAAAGACAGAACATATTTCAAAAAAGGCTGCCAAAATGGGTATTTTGAACAGAATTTCGAAAAGTTATCGTGATTGAAAATTTGAGGAAGCATTGAAATAACAAATTGCGTTTTTTCTGACTCATTTTTAAATTCAGTTTTGCTCTCAAACGTATCCAATTGATAGGTTCTCTTATATAGAAGCTGTATAATGTCCCGTATTGGTCGTTTTTTTAAGTAAAGGCTGAATATATTTTTAAAAATGCTGTCAAAGTGGGCACTCTGCGCAAAATTTCCCGAAGCTATCACGATTAAGAATTGTGGTTGTATTCAAAATTGGTTATTTTATAACTCATTTTTAAATTGTATTTTGCTCTCAAACGCATTCAATTGACAGTCTTTTGTTATTTAGGAACTATATAATATGCCGTATTAGTCTATTTTTTTTAATAAAGTCGGAATTATTTCAAAATATGTTGTCAAAATGGGCATTTGATCCGAATTTAGCTTAAGATGATTCTGATAAAACCAGTCCTTAGAGAAAAATGAGATTAAATTTTTTTCAAAAGAGGGCAAATAAAGTTGTTAAATGAGTTTATCTGTAATAATTTTTTTTTTTTTTTTTTTTTGAAATGAGCACTCTTCGATATTTACCTCCGCCTATAGGCCAAGCCGACAGGGATTTTTTTCTTTGAATCTTACTTCTCTTGGTTTTATTAGTCAACTTTTAAATTTTAAAGCAGTTCCGCTTATTAAAATTAGCTTCAGAGAGCTCTAAATAGTGTCAGTTAAAAAAACCACCCTGTATAAGAAAATAATATAAAATATTTTTTACACAGTTTATTTATATAAAGTATTTTTATTACATTTTGTTATTTACCTGTACGGTTTCATATATTTTAGCGTTGTTCAACAACACATAACTGCAATTACTTTTCTAATTTATCTTAGATGGAAATGCGTGCGTAGAATAAGGTGCTCTTGCTTTGCATAGAATATGAAGAATCCTTTGCAAAAAAAGAAATATAAATTAGTTTTACATTTAAATCTACTTATGTTATTCATTGTGTAAAATTTCTTATCAAGAACAGCATATCATGTTTAAAATATAAGCGACTGAAAATTACATTTTACAGGTTACGTGACTTTAATGTAACTATACAGCTCATATTCAAAATATTAGAATAATTACCTTTTTTTTAGAAATTGAAAATATCGTTTGGTAATTTAATGTCTTTTAATGAAAATATGCAAACGATATTTTTATTAAGAACTTATTGTTGATTAAACTTACTTGTTATCTTAAATTTAATATAATTTTTGAAAAGATTAATTGCAAAAAAAATTATTTTGAAAAGTCAAAATATTAGAATATTTATTCAAGTGGTTCAAAATATTAGAATATTTCACATTAATTCTCCTTTAATTATTACCAATTCTTAACTGGTGGCATCATTGATTAAATTCAGACTATTTTATTTAAAATCAGTATTCTTTTTTGCAGTTTGTTTCTTTTTCGTCTTAAAATGGGCCGTGTGAGTGATGTTCCTGAATCCACTAAATTTCGTATGGTTGATTTGTATCGGCACGGTAAATATCAATGTTTTATAGCGAATTATTTACATTGTTCGCAATCGAGCGTTAGTAAAATACTAACACAATATTCAAAAATTGGAAAATTTCAAAATAATCGCCGAAATGGTGGCCGAAAACCAAAAACATCTGCTAGAGATGACAGGAAACTGAAGCGTATAGTTAAGAAAAACCGTTTTAAAAGTGTGCGATTCTTGCACCGAAAATGGAAAGAAGAAGGAGTTGAAGTTTCTACATCGACAACATTAAGACGTCTCTATAAATTTAAATTTGAATCTCGTGTACCGAAAACAAAACCTCTCATGACTGCAAGACAAAAGCGTATAAGATTGAATTGGCGTAAATCAAGACGTTTATGGAGCAATGAAGATTGGAAAAATATATTATTTAGTGATGAAAGTATGTTTTGTGTTTCATATGGTAGTCAAGGTATTCGAGTTTGGAGAATGAAGCAAGAAGCATTTGATAAAGAATGCCTTAAACGTTCCGTAAAATTTGCTGCTAGTGTCATGGTTTGTATGAGTGCAGAAGGAACTGGAAAGTTATGCATCGTCTACGAAAAGGTTAACTCTCTGATATATCGAAAAATTTTAGAATATTACATGATTCCATCATCAGAAGATTTATTTGAAGATGATTTCATCTTTCAACAAGATTTAGCGTCCCCGCATACCTCGGTGTCAACTAAGAATTGGTTCCGCCAACGCAACATTAAGGTACTTCCTTGGCCACTAAATTCACCAGATCTTAATCCCATCGAAAACTTATGGTGTATAATGAAGAAAAAACTTCAAGAAAATCCTCCTTCAAGTAAAACTGAGTTAGTGGCACGTATAAAGTCTATTTGGGCTAATATTGATAGAAATGTTTGTAAACACCTTGTATATAGTATGCAAGATCGATTGTACGCTGTTATGAAAGCTAAAGGGCATGCTACAAAATATTAACTACCATTTACTTCATATTCATAAGGTAATATTGTTGCGTAAAATAAAATATTCTAATATTTTGAACCAATCTAAATTTTATTCTAATATTCTGGTGTGTTTAATAAGCTGTATACCTAATTTATTGTGCTGTATTTTATATTTTGTAAATGTTAAAAACTTATCTAAACATTCCAGATTTAATTTATAAGAAATTTAATTGCATTTACTTAGTATAAAAAATAAATAAATGACAAATAATTTTTTCTTATTACTTTTTCTCAATTATTCTAATATTTTGAATATGAGCTGTAGTACAATCTTTTTATAAGAATATGACGATGCAGGAGTATTACAATTGCTTTTGATTAAAAGTGATTTCTTTAAGAGTACTTTGATTGAAAGTTTTGAGAACTTGCCATTATTTCATTTTATATATTTCTATGGTTGTGACAAAAACTTTTAATGTAAGCAAATGCTTTGTGTTGTGTTCATAGAAAATGCTCAAAACTTTACGTATCACGGCATATTAATTTATATCTAAAAAATCATAAAATATTATTTCATATGGGTCAATATTATTAAAGTATCTCAGCTTTTTGAAAATGATACTCAGTTTTGATTTTCAGAATACTTTAACTTTCTCAAATTTTCTAAGATTTTGTCTGAAAATGAGTACTATCATTATCTTCTGCAGGTATTTTATTTTCTTCATCTTTATTTAATTTCTTTCTTTATTTTTTTCTTTATTTTTTAAAATTGCTCTCCATGATTTCTTACCAGTGGTGCTTTTGCTAATTTCCTTGCAGAATCAAAATTAAAAATTATTTCCAAAACAGCGTGATCCTTACTATCCCGGTTAATCCGCAACTCGTATAATCCGTACCCGGTTAACCAAGAGTTTACTGTAATTTGATCATGTTCCATATTTTAGGAAAGGAATTCGGAAAGTCAGTAGCAAAAAAAGAAGCAACAACGAAAAAAAATTAATTCCAAATGTATAAAATATAAATCAAAAATGGTTTGTATATAATTTTTAAAATGCCATTTTATCAGTCAGTAGTTAAATAATAATTAAGTTATATTTCTGAATTTAGAAATAACGTTAGAAAAAGAAGGTTTAATAAAGAAAGTTTAAATGCTTCATTTTTATTTGTTTTTGCCATAACTCAAAAAAGAAACAGAAAAAAGTTATATTTTTATAAATAAATTTAAAATATTTGAGCTTCAGAAAAATAGTAAGTTCTGCATATAATTCCGATCAATGTTCGCTCCAAATTAACGTTATGTAACGGAAATTATTTGAAAATGTACTAATTGAAGCCTTTAAAAAGGCATTATTTCCCAAGATAAATACTGAATATAAGAAAATAAAACATTGGTAAATAGCACAATTAAAAGTATGTGGAACAAGTGATATGTAAAATAATGTAGATGTACAGGGTGGTCATAAAAATCCGATATACGGAGCTCTAGAGGCCAGTCCGCTCAACCGATCGAAATGAAATTTCAGATATAGCTATTCAGAGGTATGAGCTCGAGATTCTGTAAACGACAACAAAATAGCGCTCACGGTTACGGTTACAGAAACTCGAAAATTCCCAATGGCAACACCCATTTTTTTTCATCGCAAAATGCTCAGCGCATGCGAAAACCCTAAATAGAGTTGGAACCGTAGCTGTATCGTAAGAAACGGACATGTTATGCACTCACAAAAAAACCGTTCTAGGAATCTTCTCCCCCATAGAAAAAACTCGATTGGGGCGCAAGGAGGAAATTTGCATATGAAACAGAGTCAGTACACTAATCTTTGATTACAATACAGATCGGCGAAACTAAAACTTTTATTTTGATTACACATTTTCCACATGGGTGCCATCACCATTAATTGCCTGTGATGGCACATATGTTGAAAATGTGTAATCAAAATAAAAGTTTTAGTTTCTCCTATCTGTATTGTAATCAAGGATTAGTGTACTGACTCTGTGCATATGCAAATTTCCTCCTTGCACCCCAATCGAGTTTTTTCTATGGGGAGGGGGGAGGATTCCCAGAACGGTTTTTTGTGCGTGCATAACATGTCCGTTTCTTGCGATACACGTACGGTTCCAATGCTCTTTAGGGTTTTCGCACGCGCTGAGTATTTTGCGATGAAAAAAAAATGGGTGTTGTCATTGGAAATTTTCGAGTTTCTGTAACTATAACCGTATCCGTGGGCGCCATTTTGTTGTCGTTTACAGAATCTCGAGCTCATACCTCTGAATAGCTATATCTCAAATTTCACCTCGATCGGTTGAGTGGACTGGCCGCTAGAGCTTCGTATATCGGCAAAGTTTTTTTATGACCACCCTGTAGAATGATGCATGCAAAATAAAAATAAGTATTTGAGCTATTTAACTTTTTCTTTTTTAATATATAGGCACAAATTACATCACCCCCCCCCCACATACATGCGCACTATTTTTATAAAGATTGGATACTAATAACCATAAAGCAAAAAAGAAAAAAGAAAAAAAAGGAAAAATGTACAAAGAAAAACAAAACAATTATTTTTATATTTATTTTACGAAATGTCTTGGAGTAAAAGTTAAACGAAACACAAAATTGGCTATATTTTATTTTCTAGTTCAATATAAATTACAAAATATGGTAAGAACTATTAAAAAACCCTACTAAATACGAATATTTAACTCCCTCAGTCCTGATGTTGCATGGAGACTACACGAAAAATAATCATTTAAATTGATAAAAAAAAATTGATATAAATACATTAATATAAAATTAATTGATATAAATAAAAATTGATTTAAATTGATATAAATACTACTAAAATTGTTAAAATTACATCTAATTTTTTTAAATAAACGTCGATATGTAGATTGATGCATCTTTAGCGTTGTTTTATAATAATTTTATACTGTTTTTTGCAGTGCCACATAAAATTTGTCTCAGGATTGAGGAGGTTAAAAGAATGAAATTAAAAAATTCACCTAAAAAATCTTGTACTTTAAATCCTTTTTTCCATGGTATTAATTTTGTTTCAGTAGTGAGATCTATAGAGACGTTTGACACGCCCCAGTTAAAATTATAACAATAAGTAAGAAAAATAATTTTACGGAAGAAATTCCACAATTAAATTTACTTTTAGTAATATTATTGGACTTGGTAAAATTTTATCTGTTTTTTAATTCTAAATCTGATCCAAAGTAATGCTTATAATATTGCTCAATTTGTCTCAAAAATAAAAGCAAACATGGGTATTTGAGTTATGATAAACTGGATTAGTTTGTTGTAAATTTTAGAGAGTTGAGTTTAAGTATGTATGGGACGCGATAGATTTTACGGCCAGGTGCTCGATAAATCCCTTTTAAATGCTCCATCAAGCAGTATTTAAGGATTAACGTTAAGAGTCTCATAATATATTACTTAAGAGCAAGTTATCATCTTACATGCATTAGGTTTACATGATGAAACTTAAAAGTAAGCTTAATAATAAAAATACATTTATGTAAATTAATTTCATTTTAAAAATTATGTACTTATTTGATATAACACAAAATAACCTTCTATTAACTTTACCAAGATAATAAATTTCTTGTCTACAAATAAAAAATTTTATATGTTGTAGTGTATTTAATGTAGTATATATTTAATAAATTAAATTTGTAATAAAAGTATAATTACGTTAATAAAAATGGTACAATGAATATAGAAATCGTTAGTCTTACATATATATACATTGCGTATACACGTATTATATATGCATGTATGTAAAATTGTGAAAATCATGGTATGCCTAATGCGAATCATTCAGTCGAAGAATGAGGTACCAGAAGTTATATAATTGCTATACAGATCTAGTGCAATATGTCAGTCGTGAATCGAATTATTTTGATTCGATAAATGTTAATTAATATAAATAAAATTGTGTTGATATTGTTGCAGATCGTGGAGTAAAATCAGAACGTGGAGAAATCAAACAAAATGGAAAAAGAAGGAATTTCTCCATTACGAAATAATGAGTTTTCTTAGGCCTTCATGCCTTTATTAACACCACATCATTAACAAACATTCCTACATTTCAATAATCTTAGACTTTAAGATGTTATTTAAATCATTGCTATTATTCTGAAGAAAATCATAATTTAAAACTATCGTCAAAGAGCAACCAGTCAGTAAGATGTTGGCAGAAATTTAATGAAATTATCCATTCGTCGATCGCACAAATAGAAATCATAACATCGCGCCTGATCTGCCCAGTGAGTAAATTAAAAACATACATCCCAGGAAAAAAAACAGCGTAAAGTCTTAAAAAAATACGATTTTACGGTGATTTTGAAGGCAAATTAAAAATACATGTTTATTTGGTGGGGTGTACTGTTTATTAAAAGGTTTTATGCAAGCTTTTTTCTGATCTCCAAATTACTAATCAGGTATTTTAAAAGGTCTCTTCAGGTATTTTGAAGCAAAATGGAAACTGCAGCAAAATGCAGAATATTTTAAATGTTGTGTACAGGCTTTTATTAGCAAGTTAATGGCCTTCATTTTGCATTTAGAATTACATAAATGAATTATACCACAACAATCATTGCTTTCATTTCTGAAAATGCAGTTTAGAAAAATAGATTAGGAAAACTATTTTTATTTCTTTAGATATATATATGTATAAATATATTTGGCTTACATAAATAAATAACAGTGAATACGTATATTTATTCTAAATATTGAAAGCATTGTAAATTTAAAAAGCGCAGCCGTATGACAAAATAAAATAAAAAATTGTCTTGATTCTATATATTTCACAACACAAAAAATATTTAAAAAATGAGTAGAGATTTATTATCCTTCAAACACCTGCAGCGCTTACTCAAGACAGAGATTTCAAAAGAAAATTTAAGAATTTTAAATTTAAAAATACACTTTGCAGCAGTGCAAGGAATAAAGCTTTCTAACTTTTGAAAATGTGATTTTTTATTCAAGGTATTTGTGACATAAAATATCCGAGAGTGAATCCTTTTTTTTTAATAAAAAAATAAACACAAAGATAAAAAAAACTGTAGGCGCAATAACATTTTATGCTAGACATTATTTAGTTTCTAAAAAGTTTACAAAAACTTGTATTTTTATATTTTATATGATTTTTAAAAGTAAGTGTAAAATATTTTTTATTTCTATATATGTAATTATTAAAAATTAATTTTGATAAATCATAAAATTTAAATCAAAACAACAATATGTTTTCGCGCACTGAATAGTTTATTTTGTTAAATTGTATTTTCTATTATCTTTTTATTCCTGAGTAGTATATTTTTATAAAATTAATAGTAAAAGAAATTCAATTTTATAGTTTGTACAAATAAATACCTAGAAATAGAAATTAGTATAATTAAACAGACTGTTTTTCAGAATGTTTTTTTCCTCAGTGCACTAATAGCTTAGTCAATCAAGCAAAATAACCCTGACAGAAATTTGAATTAAGTTTGAACAAATATATTTATTGAATGTTTGAATACATCACACAGCTTTATAAAAGATAGAGATGTGTATTATTAAACTATAATATTTAATGGCTAAACAGCCAACAAAATTGAAACATTTGATGTATAACAAAATTGATCCAATTCCGGATTATCATAAAGCAAGAGTTTACATGATCCCATTCACCTCAGCACACTAAAAAACATTTATTCTATATTGATATGACTTTTAGAAAATTTTAAGAGAAGCTAAAAGAGCATTTATTTGATAAGTTAAGTTCAACAAGACAAGTAAAGCTTTGTCCAGATCGCATCAAAGGGAAAATATTATGATAAACTTCGACAAAGCTAAAACGATCAATTCAAAATCAACCCGTTTACTCTTCACTGATTCGTGAAATTTATTGAAATTTTGCTTAGGTGTGATACTGTTTGTAATAACGTCCTTTCATATAATATTTCCGCAATCTGGTATAATATTCTTGGTGCATTAGTGAACTTTTGATATTCAGAATTGATCTGTTTACCCTTCTTTAAAGAAGTTGACTGAAACTTTGCTTGTTCATGCATTCTATTTTTGATTTGTTCTGTTTTGATTTTATTTATGTTTTTTATTCTGGTCAATTATTGATCGCACTTCTTTTCTTTAGTTATTATTAATCTTTTCGAGTCCGAATTTTTTTTTCACTTTTAGAGAAAATGATTTTTATGTTAATAACATTAACACTAGCTATCCAAATAGATTATTTACTGTTTAACAAATATTTCATTACCTGAAGCATAACGAATGCGGTTGTTTTGCGTACTATTGAATTAATATTCATATTAAAAATTCATATGCTAGAGACGCTTGACAGGCCCCAGTTAAAATTATAACAATATGTAAGAAAAATAATTTTACGGAAGAAATTCCACAATTAAATTTACTTTTAGTAATGTTATTAGACTTGGTATGATTTTATCTGTTTTTTAATTGTAAATCTGATCCAAAGTAATGCTTATAATATTGCTCAATTTGTTAATCAATTTGCTTAATTATATAGCTCATGCTTGCAATATTGCTCAGTTTGTTTGTTTGCTAATATTCATGTGCTAAAGAAGAATTTTGGGATGTGTGTAGATATTATCGTATTACAACAAGATTTCACTTACATTACAATTTTCTAATACTTTTTGCGCTTTATTACGCATGATTCTTTGATGAAAATAATTTTTATTTTAAATTTAAATAGTAAAATATATGTTTCAAATAAAAGAATCGCAAATGGCGCAAAGAAAACTAAGCAAATAATAATAATAATTATTATTATTGATGCCTAAACATAAATGAAGTCACGTAATAAATGCATAGACATATACTACAATTAATACATGTAAATAATGTAAAAGTATTTCTTAAAACACAATGATACGCCATTAAAGGCATGTACTATTAATAAATAGTATACCAGACCCGAAAAGATTAAACCTTAAGCATGCAAAACTGTTAAACGTTTTATTTTTATATGGAAAATATTATTTTATTGAGTTTTAATTTACATTTTTCGCTAATTCAAAAATGAAAATATTTACTCCGGTGCTAAGAGACGGAGTTAAAAACTTCATGTCCGCAGTTTAAAGGAAGAGTTTGAAAAAAAATGTAAATAAGTGATTTTCCTTTTATTTTCTGTGCATGTTTTGCTTAATAAAATAGTTTCCGAAATTTTGTAATTTTGAAAGGTGATATTTTAAAAATTATTAGTTTAGTATCATGAATGTATATTAGCTTGAAATGTTTCAGTTGGCGACAATGGAGTGACATAATTTATAAAAAGTACCAAACCTTCAGATTGCAGCATTCACGTTGTCATGTATAGCATCGGCACGGATAATACACAATAATGCAACTGATATAATACTTAAAACTATCACTAAAGCACGAAGAATCGAACCCAGATACTTGGCTTACAAAGCCAATGCTTTTACTGTTAAGCTAACTAGGCGATAAACAGCTGGGATTTTTTCGCTTAGATAACCTTATTGATCATGAAATCTGGTCTATTATATAGACAGCCCGCCAGAATAAGCCGCAGGTAATAAAACTCTATATAACGATCGATACGTAGATATCATTTTAACACAATCAAACTGATTGGTAAATTTATCATAAGAATTGAATATTTCCAACTGAGCGAAAAACTACCCAGGCCGGGAATAGAACCCAGAACTGCCGTGCTGTCTAAATGACAGACCAGATGTTATGACCAATAAGGTTATCTGAGCGAAAAAATGCCAGCCAGCTATCACTCAGTTAACTTAACATGTAAAGCATTGGCCTTGTAACGCACGTATCTGGGTTCGATTCCCGGAATGGGCAAATTTTCGCTCAGTTGGAAATATTCAATTCGTATGGTAAATTCACCAATCAGTTAGATTGTATTAAATTAATAGTATATCTACGTATCCATCGTTATATGGAGTTCCATTATTTGCGTTTTATTCTACCGAGCTGGCTAAATAAGAAACCAGATGTTATGACCAATAAGGTTAACTGAGCGAAAAAATCCCATCCGGCTATCACACAGTCAGCTTAACAGGTAAAGCATTGATCTTGTAATCCAAGTATCTGGGTTCGATTCCCGACCTGGGCAATTTTTCGCTCAGTTGGAAATACTCAATTCGTATACATGTTTAGTTAATGCATGAATTACTTTACTCATTATATTAAAAATTATAATAATTGATTAATAAATAAAAAGGCCTCGTATCCGTGTTCCTTCTTATATTAAAATAATAATAAAAAACAATCAGAATGTCAAATTTTCGATATAAAGCAAAACAAGGTGTTTTAAAATGAACTGACATATGTTATTTTCTGTTGATATCTTACTCTTTTTTTAAAAAGCTTCTCAATTAGTATTCTATGATAATTATGCTAAATTAGTAGTCAGTGTGTCTTGCTGACACGCAACAAGTCAATATTTGATCTGCGGTTTGCCGAATATAAAAGTTTACTAAATCGTTCATAAATTGAGGTTCCATAAAATAAATTTGAAGTTTACTTATTAATTACATACTTAGGGTCTTGCTGACCATCCTAGCATGATATACACCTCAATATCCATGGACAAGATAGATGGTTTGAGCTTTGGAGACTTTAGAAGACTTTAGCATTACAGAATTAGTTTAGTATGTAATTATATAATTATACAAAAATTTTAAAAATACATTTTTGATTTAATCATGTTAAAAATCAGTTTTTAGTAATGCATACAACAAATACTTATGTAATTGAAAATATAAAATGAAAATTTATTAAGTTTGATGTTTTATATTGTGATGAATATATACCTTAATTCGGATAAAAACAATTGTTCTTGAAAGCAAATAATTCCGCTTTTTGCATTAATTTTCATAATTTAAGATGAATATAAGAATTTTTTCCAAATCTTAGCTTGAATTTATATATATATATATATAACCATCAATTAAAAAAATTTCTTTATATACATTTTTATTTTGCTTTTCGCAATTCTTCATATAAGAGTAGAAATGATTATGTAAAACGACGTTTGCTGCAAAATTGATATACAAAAACAACAACTGAATTGGTAAATAAAACAATACATTTTGCAAAAATCACCTTAAAAAACAAAACAAAGTAAGACGCGTTTCGAGCTAAAAAAATAATAACTCGTCATCAGCTAAAGAATATACGTGCTCGTAAGGGGATAATGTCAGAGATAGACAACATCAGTATAATCATAATATAAGTTTATTTTTTTACGTTTAGAAAATTATGTAATAAGTATATTAAGAATATAAAAACCATCTTAGGCAAAGGAAAATCATTTGTGTTGCAATCGTCACTCCAAACTTGTTGGCTTCGATATTGGCACCCGTTGGCAACGAGGTTGAACATCGTTGGATGTGTTCCGTGTTACAAACGGGACACACATTGAAATTTGCTAAATAGTAAAAATTTTGATAATTTTACATCGAAGTGCATTTATATATAATATTAATCTAATTTTATGACTAAATTAAAAAAAGTTTACTTTAAAAGCCCGTAGTCCTTTTATGAACACATTGTAGTTGGAGACAACGATCAATGTTCGTTGGAGCAATCACTAATACTAATATAGCTTCATATATGTATATACTGTCAACAACTTAATTCAACATTTAATTACATCACATTTGAAAAAGCGTTAACAGGAAATTAGACTTTTATTTCCCTTTATTTTTTTACTTAAAATATAATTGAAATGAGTTTGTACTTAGTAAAAAATATATATTTTTTATACACATGTTATTTAATTAAATTTTCAATTATAAATAAAGGGTTTAAAAATCCTTTAGGAACGGAAATTTTATAGAATTGTTCTCGTGTAAACTTTTTTATGTATTAAATGTTCCATGCCTTTGTAATTTTTTTACCCTACTAAATATTTCGTTTAAAAAAAGGATAAACAAATGCATGTAGACATAGGATTTTTACAAAAGAAAAGTAAACAAATTTATTAATATAGTACGAGTACACAAACGTTTGGAAATAAAGTTTTTTTAATCTATTTATATTTTACTAGCCGAATTATATTTCCTTTCTCTGAGGAATGCAGACAAATGAGTTTCTTATTGTGTAGAAATAAATTCTATATGGATAAATTATAAAGAAGAATTTTCATTTTAGGAATTCTAAATATGTTTTAGAAGTTATTGCTTTAGATATATTATCTAAAAGATTACATTAGTTTTTGTAAAATTCTAATAAACATTTACCAGCCGTTTTAGCCTTATCTAATCGAAGAAATAGAGAGAAAATACTGCGATTAAATAAGGCATATAAAAACACAATTAAGCATGAAATAAGATAAATAAGGTCTCAAATAGTGCGCTCATAAGCCTTGAAATTTCTAAGTATTGTATTAATTGTGATAATTCTATCTTATATTGGATGGTATATATTATTATGGCTTTCGATTACATGTGTTTTACAATGCTGGTATTGTGAAATTATAAATTGGTTGTTAAATGCAATTTTATTAATGAAAGAATCCTGGTTCTTTTACTTTATTTATATAATTTTTTGTAAACGTTGTCCTCCAAAATTTTGTAGTTGATCATCATGTATAATTTGATTGCGTGGTGGAGACTTCTCAGGCAATGAACGTAATTTAAAAAGTAAACAATGTCTGCCAGAGAAGATTCTTACATGCAGAGGCCCACTTTAGTTGGAATTAGACACTAAGGCCGAGAGATTAATTTGTGGTTGGTGCAAAATAAGCAGCAGTTTAAGAACAAAGAGAATTTGTCTGCTACACATAGTAAATTGTTCCCATATCCTATTTAATCAGTCGCCAGTTATGCGGATGAGTACAATGAATGCGAAAAAAGAATTATTTTTCTTTATTTAAAAACGATACTGTTCATTTTTTTGTCATCTCACCAATATTTTCTTTTGGGGGACCCTGGGTAATATGTGGTGGTTACTCGATAACCCCCCATATGTTTAGTTTAATTCATTTTTATTAGCCATTTTATTTCATATCACCTTCTTTTTATTAATGTTCTCAATTTAAATTTTATTTCGATTTCGTTTATTTTCATTTCGTCGCCTGTAATGTTTTCTTTCTTACTTAGCTTTCGAATGTTCCAAGCCGGTAAAATCCTGTTCGAAATCATTCCTTCCGGTTTTGGAGATCGTTCGAGAACATTCTCGCTTGTTCTTTGGGTGGAACTTCCGTTTATTCGGACACACCCCTAGCCTATCAAATTCGTTTCCACAGGTGACGTATTTTAAGTCATTCAGCACTGGGCCACCTGCTTTGGCCTCCCCTCTTTAGGTGTTTATCAATTTTCTTATTATTAAATTCATATTTCTCCATACTTTGCATCGTAGCTTGGCTTATTTTGTCACCCCCCCCTCTTTCGCTCGCTGCCAAATTGGCGTATTTTGGGATTCCAGTAACCTTTTCTCTTTTTCCCCTGGGCTCTCGGCCACCTGCGTCAGTTGCGCTGTTAGACACCTGCCGTAATGGATGCGGTCGGATGATTCGAAGTTTTGGGTGGTATTTCCGGGGCATGTGTGCGTGCGCCCCTCGAGACCGTTGTATACGGGCAACATTTCAGGCTGCTATGATCACGCCATGGTTTCAGGAAAGGTTGATTTTTTAAGGCTGCGAGGAGCAAGCCCCTTCAAAGGCATCCCGAAATTTTTATGTTTTGTGTCTTCTCTTTTTCGGATTACAAAAGTTAAATAAGGGCACACCATGGGTCTTCCATTCGTTGCTCTCGTGTTAGCTTTATAACTAAAGAAGAAGTGTCGTCATGTGTCTTCTAAATATTTATTTTATTTTTCATCATCTCATCATTAATAATTTCTTCAATAATCTTTTCATGTGATCTCCGTCCTCTGAAAAGCATGCAGAGGTGAAGATTTTCTTTCGTGAGTTGAAGAATGTTCTTTCAAGAAGTGATCTTACATATTTACATAACGTATTGACTTTATAATTTCTTTCTTCATTTTAATTTGCTATTTGGCCCATCTTCATATAAATAAATTTGAATATTCACGGGGCGTTCCATCGAAAATATTGGTGAATATCTATATAAAATTCTCGTCTGATAATATATATATATATTAAAACATACATATATTTAAGTGATGTTTCTTTTGAAGAAAATGATGTTATTTTCCTTTTGTGTGTTATGAGAAATTCTTCAAGTTCATACTGTCAAGATATATCAAAAAAAATGTGTTATGATGAAGAATGTTGGTTTTGTTTGGAATATATCAACTTAAAAAATATATCTTCATTTGTAAAGTTTTTACTATAAAACAAATGTTTAATTTCTATGAGAAACAAAAATGTTTCTATAAAGAAGATAGTCGATTTTTCATGAAAGAAATACAAGTATTTCATAAATAAATAAATATTAATCTTCAACCAATCTGCGTATTAATTCCTGTGCATGTGTCTGGATTTACTACTCATCATCTGCCAAGGACTTCACAGGTAACTTTACCTTTTCTTCAAATTTATATTTTATAATTTTGTATTTAGTTTATCATCTTCAAGATTAAAAGAATATTTTTATTATTTTAAGTGAAGTAAGGATGGTCACTTTTGGGTCGTTTGCTGGCCTCCATTCTTCGTAATGTACCAGTCACTATCACGATCATTTTTTTGGCCTAGTTGTGGGTAGAAACAAGTAAAAAGTGTTTTTCTACTCCCATCTCTCCTCACCCTCCAAACCAAACACAACAGATACGAAGGGTTGTTTACACATTTTATAATTTGGAGTTTCTTCACATGTAAGTTGAAATAGAGGAATAAATATAAGCATCAATTAGGAATAAGTACAGTAATCTTTTGTATCCTTAAATATACTTTCTGTTTTAAATGTCAGTTGAAAATAAACAATGGTTCCATAACTATGTATTTGTTCTTTACAAAGACAGATACTTTTATAGGGTAACCTTTATCACAAATTTGAAAAGCTTGGCTTTAATATTTCTATATGCAAAATAAGTGACCAATTAATAAAAAAAGGAAAGAAACATCAAAATATATAATTGACTAGGAATAAGTTAAAAATGATACCCAACAAAGCAACATAATCCATGTCTTACCTTTTGAAAAGAGATAAAATCCAATCTCTCACAGAAGTATAACAAAACCTTTAAACATATTTACAAAAACTCTAAGTAACATTATAAAATATGATTGAAAACTAAATAAAGACCTCAAAATTCATAATTTTACTTAATACGATAGTACTTTTTTATCGGATTGAGTTAGGAAAAGGTAAGTTTACTGCCAAATTACAGGGAAAAAAAGACCTAAAATGTAGATTCTGAAATTATAATCGGGTTTTAACGCCTATTTTCAAAGACGGCATTTTATCACTTTTCCTAAATAATCTTCATTGTAATAAATTTCACCAGGGTAACGCTATCAGTATAACTCTAGAATTACTAGTATACTTTTAGGAAAATTGAGGCATAAAACCGGAATTGAAGATATTCCATGTAAATGCAACCAACTTAAGTCCCTTGCCACGTCTCCTATGGATTGCTGTGTTTCAGAATTTTTTATAAGTAGCATCATAAACAATTTTAAAGAACGCTGGAAAATTGTGGTTGATGGGTGGGACTAAATTAACCTTGATATTTAAAAAAAAAACACACCAATGTCTATGTAATATAATCATTTTTAACGCGTGAACATCAAAGTTAAAAAGAAAAGTTTATACAAACCTGTCTCTTTAATTTTTCCTTTTACAAACTAATGTGATGAACACAGAATTTGTCCACAAAATGTACAAAATTCATATCACTTCATTCATATTTGAATATTTCATTATTAATTTCTTCGTATTTGTTTTCACGAGCATCCTTGTCGCACTTTATTTACACGACCTTTTTTTCTATAGCTATTACTAGATACAAAGGTTTAGTTTAAACACCTTTAAATAATTATCAAATTAATATAAGAAAATTCTTCTGTAAATTCCAAAAGAACATTTGTTAACATTTACTGGGTTTGCACATTGCAGTGAAAATGAAAATAATTTAACAATCTAATTTTAAATGTTTATTTCCATAGAACAAAATTAAAAAAAATAATATGCTGTATTCATAAACTTTTCAAATTTATCTTTTACTGTGTGTTTGCGTGCTTAGTGTATTTAGTCTGAAACATTAATATTTATAAACATTAAATGACTCTATATTTCAGAAGTGACATTAACGACATTAACTATTTATCTTAAAATCATAATATTTATAAAAAATAAATTGATCAATAACTCAAAAGTGACATTAATGATATAAAACAATTCATAAGTAGTTGATTGCACATGATTGCGAAATCATTTTTTTGATTACTTCATGGACAGTCTATTTTATTGTGAGCGAACTGACTTCAGTTTCTCTTATGTCTTGTAAAAACACACACGGTGCTTATATTTCTCTTCTGTCTTCGCATATCTACTTGGATAATATATGTTAATCAATGGAGTACACCGCAGCAGGAAGCTGAATTCCTCTTTATTGTTTACAAATCTATATGACTTACAGAAATATAATACAAGGATCAATTAGTGTGCATTTATTCCTAATTAACATACACTAAGTATATACCTGGTGAATCGCGGACAGTAACACTGTGTATTGCAGAAGTATTCCATTTATGTTCAAATTTTTCAGATATTTTATCAAAATAATAATTATGAAACAGGAGAGAGTATTTTATTTTCAAAAGAATCTAATAAATAAAATTCTAAATACTTCAGTTTTGCAAAAGCAAAAATAAATATAGAGAGAAAATTATTAAAGTAAACTGCAGTTATGTTTTGTAGTGAACAAAGAAAAACATGAAAAGATTTCTTGCAGTTTAAAATAATAATGTATAAATGTTTTCAGTTTTAGAATTTTCTATCGAAACATGAAACAATTTCTAACTTAAGTCTTCGTGTTTATAACTTTTTTGCTAAGTTTCATATAAATGTGATTTTTGGTATTATTAGTGGGCATTCTAAAAGATATACATGTATCAGGGAATATATAATGTATTAGGGATTATATCCGTGATTCGCCTAGGGAATCATAGGGCCCGGCTCTGGGCTCCTTTGAGATTTTTGTGCTCAAAGAATTTTTCACACCTTCTTTGGTTAACTTTTCAGTGCAAAATTTTTTAAAATATCTTAGACTCTGCTTCCTGGACCAACATTCTTATATTTTTATTTGGGACCTAGGGCCACTTTTTAAACATCTACTAAATGTTTTGTGTTTTCCATAAAATTATTATTTTAACGAATAATTTATAACCTATGCTTAATTTTAACTAATTAAAGATTTAAACTGCTAAGTACTAAGACATTTTTAGATGTTTTCTTGTTTGGGCTCTGTCTATAACTGCCTGTTGGCCCCTTTTAGGCCCCCATTATTGTGTCCTTAAAAATGGTGCGAGTCACTAGCTTTTTTTTATAAGAAATTTTTAGGTCATCCAACTATTAAATGTACGACAAAATAAAAAATTATCAGAATTCAGTTACCACCAATTTTTAACATTAATCACCTTCTTGGGCCCTCGTGCAGCTTCTTTAAAAATGAGATGAATTGCTTGCAGTAGTTTAAACATAGTTTTAGCGTTTTCCGATTACTTTAATAAGTACAAAAACTATTTTTATATCCATGTATATTTCAGTCAAGCTCCTGACACCTTGGGGCCCAGTAAAGGCCCCTTGAATTTTTTACATGATAAATTGTTATTAAAGTGCTCCCTCTTAATCTAATCTTCATTTTTGTAACACTCTTTTCATTTAATTATTGTCACGTTCCTTCATTACAGTTAAAATCGTGGGTCACTCTAGTATCCCATGGGACCTGATTCGGGGTCCATTAACGGAGACCCTAAGATCCTGTCGAGCCCGTATCAGGGTCCTTGAACTTTTTATGCGCCATGCATATTTCATTCCCTCATTTTTTCACATTCTCTGCATAATTATGATGTTGAGTTTTGGACCTATCTTCAAGATTAACACATTCGTAATTTAATTGGGGCCGTAAGGCCTTATTTAACGCATTTAGTTTTTTATGCCTTTCTTTAAAATATTAATCAAATTAATAATTTATATTCTATACTTAATTTTGACTATTTGTAGATCTAAAGTTTTAAGTACTGAAACATTTTAATATGTTTCCATGTTAGGACGCCGCTTTTAACCATCAGTTGGGCTCTTTTGGGACCCCTATTATGGCTTTCTTAAAACTAATCCGATTAACTAGCTTTTTTATTAACAATAACTTAGGTCCTACAGATACTACATAAACGACAAAAGAGACATTGCTGCAACTAATAAAAATTCTAAAAAATAAACTAATAATACCAATAAGGAACTCTAATTAACTAAAAAATATCTTTATATTCAGCGGTTTGCCAGCTAAGTCCCTGGCAGCTTGGCCTATACCTGGCCCTTGAAGTTTTTGCATTAAAAATTGTAAATAAATTGCCCCCTTTTAATACAATCTTCATTTTTTGGAACCTTTTTTCCATTTAGTTATTCTAGCGTTTCTACATTACAGTTAAAATCCTAGACACTTTAGAATCACATCATCAAGTCACATTTTCACCCCTTCAAGTGTTTGTGTGGCATTAATTTTTTTTCGAATGTTCTCTCATTCTCAACGCAAAATATTACAGTTTAGTTTTGGATAACTCTCCTCGGACCGACACCCTTATATTTTTTACTTTGAACCTAGGGCCCTGTTCCAAGCATTCCCTTCTATATTGTGCGCATTTAATTAAAATAATAATGATTAGCGTTTAATTTTGCCTCATTGAAGGTCTAACGTGTTAAGAACCAAGACCTTTTAACCTGTTTTATGTTAGGCCATGCTCTTAACTATAAGTTGTCCCCTTTTGGGCGCTTTGTTATAACTCCCTTAAAATGATCCGATTCATTGGCTCCTTTTTCGAAAATTTCTTAGGTTGTTCACATACTACACAAAAGACAAAAATATTTCCCTGACTTCAGCTTTCACAAAGTAGGAACATTAATCTTCATCTTGGGGTCTTTATTGCTTCTTGAAAAACTATCAAATTTTATTTCAGTTTCCAATAACATAGTTTTTGCTTCTTTAGCTACTTCAAATCACAACGATGGTTCAACGATGCGCCAATATTTCATTTATTGGAAATATTGCTAATAAAACGCCAATATTGATTATATATTGGCATTTCATTGGAAATATTTCCTATGAAATCCTGATATTATACAAATGTTATCGTTACATTTGAAATATTTCCAATGAAACCCCAATATTTGACCAATATTGGCGTTTTATTGGCAATATTTCTAAAGAAAGCCCAATATTGGCATAATATTGGCTGCAAGTATTGGCTAAATAAGGGCAAAATGTAAACACCCCAATATTGGAGCAATATTTCCTGCCAGTATTGCGCCAATGTGCCAATATTGCTCCAAGATGTTGCCAATATCGGCCCAATATTGTTTGACTACTGGGGGTATCAACTATATATTCTAGTTAATATCCTGGTCCCCAAGTCCCGACTTTATTTCTTGCCTCATCTACAACCCTTTTCAAACATTTATCTTTTTGGGGCAAAAACTTATGCTTTTTCACTACAGCCGATAATTGAAAATCGTGTTACTTATATTGTAACTCTAAATGAAAGATTTCAATCTTTTATTAAATATCATGTTAATGTTAAAAGTAATTTGGGAAATTTATAAGAGTACCTTCCACTGATTGAGACGCATTCCTTCCTCAGTTTCTAAGGACCTAATTATAATAGAATTTGGTTCATTTATCTTAGATGATAGTTCTGCTACTTTCAGTATTATGAAATTTTATCTTAGACTTCAGTTACCAACATTTTCGAACATTATTGTTTCATGCGCATTCGTTTTTCGGATTCTATGTGCTTGAATGTTAGGAGACTTGGCTCACTCAACTTGATTGTTGATTGTATCTAACACCTATGGAGCAGTTCCGATGCTAGCGGCTTTAGGTTGTTTGGGCCCATATACAAGTTCGTTCGGTTTGGTTTATTTTTGTCGTCCGATTATCTACACTAGGGACATAGGGCCAGGGAGATTGCCCTTCGTGGGGGATTTTCTAAGAGAACCTAACCCGTATTTACGCAAGGTTCGAAGAAAACCACGAAAACTCTGAATGGTTAGGCCGACTGGGTTCGAATCCAGCACATATCGTCTACCAGTTGAGAGGTCAGAACCTCTCGGCCACTTTTGGGGCCAATTTCGTTCGGAAAGAGGATATTTGGGAATACATTAGACACTGCAGAAGTCAATGGAGGTCCCAAAAGATTCATTTAAAAATTTAAATAAATAAATCTATACATATAATAAAACAGTAGGACCCGGTGTGTCTGTACATTGAAGATAATTGACAAAAATGGAGTCAGGGCGATAAAAGAAAACCAATGAAACACAAAAAAAATTTTTTTGAATTTTTTGTCTGTCTGTCTGTCTGTCTGTCTGTCTGTCTGTTTGTTCGAGGTTATCTTCGTAACTACTGAATGGATTTTTATGCGGTTTTCACTAATGAAGAATGCACACTCCCGGGCAGTGTATAGGCTTTGTTTCATCAAAATCGGACAACAGACAAAAAAGTAACAAAAAGAAACAAAAGAAACTATTAGGTGCGCTGCTCACGTTTTTTAGTACATAACGTTTTTTAGTACATATAAAATCCAATAGATGTCACTGTGCGATTTTAAAACGCGCTATCGTTATGTTTTCGCCAGTCTACTTAAGTATGAGAAAGTTTCAAGCTGGCTGTCGTTCCATGTGGTTTAGTCGGTAGAACGTCAGTGCGCCATACTGATGGCCCGGGTTCGATTCCCAGCATGGAATTTTTTTTCACTATGTTGGCATTAACGCCTATAAGCAATTAAAAGAATTTGAAATATTGTATTCAAGGCGAATTTTCTCTCTGGGAAAATTTCCTTGCATTAATATGTCAGTGTAATTTTTTTTTCGATTTAATTTTTTTTTTCGAAACTTTGTTTTTCTTAAAAAATTACAGTAAATATTTGATATTTCCCAACGTTTTTTGAATGATCGACTTGCTTTTTTTTTTTTAATGTATGTCTGAACCTTATCTAACTACTTCTTCAAGATTTCTTTAGATAAACCGACCAGCGTAGCGGGCGAAGGCCGCTAGTATATAAATAAATAAAAAACAATCATACAAACTTTAGTTTTTTTAGATTATTATAAGAGACTCCTTGTGGATCAGCTAGTAAAAGATTGAAAAATTAAAGCTACATCAGTGTATTCATTATTTAACTTCAACAATTAACCTATGTAATTAACTTTTGAGTGAACATTTAAACTTTTATATTTTTCTTAATAAGAAAAAAGAATTTTAGTAACATTAATTGATACTTTTTTAAAACAAATAAAATTTAAATTTAAACATGGCCTTCATTAAGAGACCATCTAACGCAGCGACCAATTTTTGTTGGAACGGAATATCTTCTTTTTAGGGAGGATTTACTGCATTTACTGCAGTTTCCAACATCTCGCTTTTTTATACCAATATTTTTATGTAGAAATTTTTCTTTTTTAGAATTGTGCTATTTTGGCAAATAGATACAGCAAACATTTTTTGTAAGTGTTTACTGTTATTCGAGAGGTTGGAAACTACATGTATATTTATATGTATATATATATAAGTGTGCGTAAGATACAATTGAGTACATTTTATTTTATTTTATGTTTCATATGACATAAGTTGTTTTATGAACCATAAATTATATTCCCAACCTATCTTGACAAGTATGATTTAAAAAAAATTTCAGAATCGAAAACTTTGCTGATAAAATATCTCTTTAAATCGTTTTTATCAGCATTTTTTCGAGCTGTATTCTCTTTACCTTTTAAGAATATTTGAAAGGAGATCTCTTTTACAGACAGTATTTTTCGTTTTGTGTCAGATGTTTCTATTGAACAAATAATCTTGTTTGTTTTCAAAATAGATAGAAGATTCTAAGAATTTATGATGCAAGAGAGTTCTACTAAATTCGACTTTTTTCTCGGAACTAAAAAGTCAAGAATAATTTGCGAAAAATAATTCTTTCACTACTATATTGAAATTTATTATAATATGCAATTTTGCGAGTCTTGATCTGAAATCATTTTTATATATTATCATACCTTTTTGCATTTCTCATTCTTACTGTAATATTTCTGCTTCAATTTTTAATTAATCTTAATTTTTAATGTTTGTTATATTATATTGTTTTTTGAGCATTTTAACTTGCTATACTATAATTTATAATCTCTGTAAAGAGCCTTTTTTTTTGGGGGGGGGGGACGTTCCCCTATGGTAGCATTTTTTGCATGTCCATACACTGTATACCTTCATTTTTGGATCTAAGGGACATTTTTTTCTTTTTCTATTATATTGCTATACTAACATGACATTCTTGTTTTAGTTTATTAATCTTCTTTTTATTGTGGCCACCAGAAACGCCAAAATATTAACATGACACCCATTGCATTGAAATCACTCCATTCTTGCTACACTGGATGTTAAGTTGCCCTGCAACTAGCAAATCCAAAAAGTGACTACATTGTTCCATTATTATTTAGCTGAAGCTAATGCATTGTTTTTCATTTTCATTCTATTTCTTTATTCTTTCTTTACATTTAATATCTACTTATTTTCAGTAGTTTTATGCCACAATTGCACATTCTTTTTTCAATCGTTCTCGAATATCTTGTCAAGCTGCTTATATGCTTGCATGTAAAAATAATCTGCAACCAGGAACTCATAAAAGATCTTACATTGTTGCATACTTCGACTAAATAATGGTATTTTGAGAATAAATTGTATATGCATATCTGCAACCGTTAAACAGTAATGAACATTTAACCCCTTATGCTTCTGTGGTACATTAAAGTACCAATAGAAACATGTAGTTAATACAAGTACAGTACACTTTGTCTACGTCTGTGTAACTCGTGACAGTGAAAAATTTTGATAGTACACAATTCCCGTTTTAGGCAAATTTAATTTTATTAAATTTGCCTAAGTGTATAGATTCTTATAAACTTGAAAATATTTCCGAGTTAGACAGATTATCGTCTTACACAGAGTAAGCGTTGAATAAAGTTTACAGTATTTGTTTTATCCATAAATAACAGTTTGTTTCAAGATGAACGAGAAATATTTTATTTTATTATTCAAATAGGAAATAAAATATGGAAAGGTAACACGCTAGCGAGAACAAAGTGAGTATTTTAGATTATTTGCACTATATAGCGCCCACGACGTTTCGGAACAACTCGAAACAGTCAGCATAGATTCTGGTAGTGTTGTTTGCTACTTTAAAATGGAATATTTTATTTGCCTAATTATGATTTTTTTTTGGGGGGGGGGATGGAATCGGGATTGGTGGTGCGTTCTTCTGAAGAAACCCTAGTTATGTTTGTCCCCAGAATCAGTTCACAAAACTTGTAAAAGTTAGAAACTTCATATCTTGTGTAGATACATTTGAATACCTATGTCAAACGACAAAATATAAAGAATATACATAGTCTATTATCTATATATTTAAAATACCTGGCTGTTTTTTTTAGTCTTCAGCCCTGAGCTTTCTACTGAGCCAATTTAAATACATATTTTTTTAACATTTTTACAGGCTAAATGGAAATTTAGGCATATTTTTATTTTTATTTTATTTTATTCGCACATTATACCTTTTAAATTCGGTTACTTAAACTTTCATAAAACATAAATTAGTTATGAATTTATGCTAATATTAATTTAGTTGGGAACTCAACATTTTTATTTAAAAATTTGTTTTATTAATGATTTAACTTTTCATTTCGATACAGCTACGAAAATTCAATTATTTATAGTCTTGAAAATGTATTTCACTTAATTGGTAAAATTTTGAAAATTAAGTATAAAGTGTAACTTTTGCTCGCTTTAAATTTTCTAACCAAGTGCTCTATAAATCACTGTTAAATGCTTCCTTTAAGAGATTAAAGGATTTAAAATATCATGTTCATAATTGATTGTTCAAGCAGGCTATCACCATACAACTATTAGGTTTACTTAATAAGATACTAATGTCTGCGTAAGAAAATTTATGGATGCTATTTTTTAATTTCAACGGGATACATTAAACTAATGTGACGTGAACGCCTTCACTTTAGATTTTTAATGCAGTTTCTTGAATATACTTTCTTAACACAGTTGGGATTTGTAGTATATTGTTCAGAATTAAAAAGATAAGCTGATGGAAGATAATATAAAATCATTTCATATTTTAAGTCGTTGTATAATAAACCACACATTTGTTTATATGTAATATTTTTGATTCATGCTAACCCTCTAAGTGTTTAAAAAGGAAACTTAAATTAACTAAGCTCCAGGTTTCACTGCAATGTAAGCAATAGTTAAGCTATTATAATTTTATAGATTTAATTTTGAATACATTTCAGTATGATTAATGCTGTCTAGGACTGCATTATTAGTTGTAATAATTTTTTTTTATAATATTGAAAGAAATCTATTATTTTTGTATTTAAAACAAAACACAGAGAAAACAAAGTGAAAATTTTATCCTTTTTGAAAGACGCTTAGAGGGTTAAAGTTGTTGACTTTTATTCAGAAATCAAAGAACTTAAACTTTCATGTTCGCAATTAATATTTCATATCGGATGTCACCATGCAACATTAGATTTATTTAATAACATACTTAAATCTGAGTAAGAAAATTTATGGGTAAAATTTTTGACATTTAACGTGATAGCTTAAACTTTCACTTTAGATTTTTAATGCAGTTTCTTAAATGTACTTTCTTAACAAAGTTTGAATTTGTAATATACTGTTCAGAATTTAAACGATTGTATCATAAAAATATCATTTTATATTTTAAGAAGTTGTTTAATAAAATATACATTTGTTTTTAGTTAATGTTTTATGCTTCAATTAATCTACAGTTTGCGAAAAAAGTATTTGTACACTTCATTTTTTTAAATTATAATGTAATTAAACAAAATATTTAAGCAAAAAATACTGTAATACATTAATTTAAGGCATTATAATATTATAGAAGCAAAAACAAAATTAAACGAATGGATTTTTTACATTATAATAAACAAATATACAAAAATATAATGCAAAAAAAGTATTTGTACACTATATTAATGTAATATAATTAAGGAAAATTTAGTAAAATGATACAAATTATTATTTTGTGCGAATTCATTTAGCGTTTATGACTACTTCTAGATGGTGTGACATAGATTCCACCAAATTTTTTATAGCGGTCTGATTAATGTTATTCCATGACACAATAAGAGCTTCTTTAAAACTGTCTTTTACTGATACATATTTTTTTTCGGATTTTTGAATCCAATAGCATCTGCAAATTTTCTATTGAATTCAAGTCTAGGGATTTTAGAGGAGTTACTAGTCGTCTTCGAGTATTGTCGTAAGTATGTGCTGATGATCACAGCAGTATGCTTTGGTCGTTATCCTGCAGAAAGTGAAAAGCTTCCTCTATGCATAATTTCTTGGCACAGTTTAATAAATTATGGCGTGACACATCAATGTATGTTAAACCTGTCCTTCCATTGTCAATAAATTTTAAATGTCCTGCCCCATTACCCGTAAGACATGGTGACGTCACGGTGACGTCGTTGTGAAGTCACACTGTGACTTTGTAACCGTCGATGTGACGTCACGTGACGTCGATGTGAAGTCACAGTGACTAAAATGTGAAGTCGTTATGGCCGTTTTAGAGCTTGTTTGTGACGTCACATTGTGACCACTTTGTGACGTCACAATGTGACCAATTTGTGAAAAGTGTGTCATTTGTGACGATTTTGTCATTAACATTGTGACGAAACTGTGACGAAAGTGACAATGCTTTCAAGTCACATTGTGACCAAATTGTGAAATACAGGGTGAGTCCAAAATCATGGAATAAACTTCGATGGGGTGGTAGGACTCACTATAACAAATAATGATGGCACAGAAATATATGACCGGAAGTGACCCGTCAAGACGCTACACTAGTCACTAAAAAAGACCCGGATGATAATGTTAAGTCTATGGGGGAGGCGTTGTTTTCAAATATCTTGCTCAAATTTCAATATATTAAATGATATTTTTTCCATAGGATAGCTGAGAACGATCCACAACCGGGCTAATTTTTATTTTTTCGATTTTGGTTATATTTTTTTATATTAAGATAGTTTCAGTTTTAGAACCGGTTTAAACTGGTACTAAAAGTATTTTTCTTTTAATCTGTAACCAAAATCAAAAGAGTAAAAACCAGCCCAGTAGCAGATCGTCCTCAGCTATCCTATGGAAAAAAATTATGCGAAAATATTAAAATTTTAGCGAGATATTTGAAAATAGCGCTCCCATACACTTAACATTATAATCCGTGCCTTTTGCAGTGACTAGTGTGGCGTTTCAACGCGTCACTTCCAGTCATACATTTCTATGCCATAATTATTTATTATAGTGAGCTCTACCACCTCCCTTAAAGTTTGTCCCATTATTTTAGACTCACGCTGCAGATCATTTGTGACAAAATTTTCTGTGATGATTCTGTGACGATTTAACTTTTTTTAACGATTCTCTAACAATTTAAAAGAAACAGGATCTGCTGAAACTATAACTCCATGCCATGTTCCTGTTAAAATAGGGTTTGAGTCCTAAAATCATATATTGACAATTTATGAACAAATACTGTATAATATATAAAAATAGTTACCTGAAGTAAGGAGACTTTCTTCTAAATTAAAGTTAAAAATTCGATTTACCTCACATGCCTTACAACTCTGGTGTTGTTTTCAAAATTTGAAAAATATTACCTTTCAAAAATATTTATATATTTTCCCGCCACATGCTGAAAATTGCATAGCTTAAATTTTATTTGTAACTGACACACATTTAGTAGAATGTTGTTCAAACTGATTAATCTTTTTGGTCTTTTTTTAAAACTTTTACTCGCTTTAATATCCACAAATCTCAGCACATATCTAAAACTGTACAGCTTGCCAATATTTCTGACCAATAATCCTGATGTCTATAAATATATATATTTTTTAATTATCTTTTGTTGTAATTTTCCAACTGATTGAAAAAGTGTCCAGGTCAGGTTTCGAACTAAGCAGTCTTTTGCGCAAATTGTCAATACTTTGTCGACTGAACTATCCTGGAAGAATCTGACGCACACAATTCACACAGTGAATACGAACGCATACTTATCATTATTATGTATAACCCTATGTAATAATACTTTAATTTTTTTTCAAACTACCCGTATGATAAATGCATAATATTCCTATGATTATATAATGATATTTCTCAGGGTGAATTGTGCGTGCTAAGTTGCTCTGTTGGAAGAGCATTGGCAGCATACATCGAGGGTCTCTAGTTCGAATCCTAACCTAAACACTTTTTTTACTCATTTTGGAAAATTAATATTCGTTTGATTAATTTACCAATTAAAATCATTCTGCTAAATATATTATAGAATTATCCTTTGATAAAACTACGTGAAGTTTATGCGCAATATTCGTAATATACAGATTTTATTTGAAAATCGAGTACAAATGAAGAAGAGGCAATTAGTTCTAGTATTACGCTTATTTATTTCCTTACTATAGTGGCCTGTGCGCATGTATGGTTACACCAAGGTTTAAATTCGTAGTTAAACTCATATATATATATTGTATGTGTCATATAGTGTAGATGTGCCGGTAAAGTACATCCTTATGGAATTTATTTTTAAAAAGTTTCCTTATTAATAATTATAATTATTAGATTTAATTTTTTTTCGTATTAGATGAATCTATTAATAATATTTAAGTATTCTCAGTCTCACTTCCCAATATTAGACAAAATTTTATTGAAAATAATAGAAATACATCAAACACTAAAAATTTCAGTAATGTACATCCCACAAAAAAGTACATGTAATTGTTTTTATGACTATTTAGAACCAAGATTTAATGAACACATACTAATGAAACAAAATTGTTATTTTCAACACCATTTAACAATTAAGATATCAAAAATTAATAAAATAATGCGATAAGTACTCATTTTTAAAAATCAATAATTGTTATTATCACAAAATCAATATCTTAATTATTTTAGATACATGGTTTAAAATAATAAATGTCATGGAATTACAGTTATCAAATTTTTCGGATTATGAGAAATTCAGAAATATAATAATAAAGTTTTAAAAAATTGTTTTTGCAATATTAGTGCATAAATTAGTATATTTTTCACTATTTTCAACAATTAAACAACCCCAAACTCCTTTATATATTAATTATAACGTTAAGTTTTGATTATGTATACATTTTTTAATTTATTAAAATGTGATTTTAACCATGTATTTAAAAAAATGTGATTAAAGTGCATTTTAAAAATAATATTATTAACTATTTTCAAATCGTTGACATGCTGTTCCGTATTTCAACAAAATAAATGTTAAATTTATTGAATTTACTAAGGTAAGTGAATTCAACAGAGTTAAATTAATATGATACTTATTCCTTTTATAATATGTTTATTACGAAATTAACAGAAATCATTATAAAAAAAGCAGGAAAAATAAAATTGTCTTACCTCTTTCTTATCGGCATTATCCTCTAATTCCAGCGTGATAACCCAAATAGGGAAGATAATTTCGAAGTCGGAATGTCCGAATGAAGTACAATGACATTGACGCGCTCATTTTAACTAAACGCCACTGACATTGTATTTTTTCGGACCGACATTTTATATAAAATGTCACCTGATAGCATTTGTGCATAACTTTTTAAACCTCTAAGCGTTTGGCCCGTAATATTCCGTAAACTAAGCTCCAGGTTTCACTGCTATATAAGCAGGTATTAAGATATTATAATTCTATAAATTTAATGAATTTTCAAATCATTGAAGAATGATTAAGACTCTCAAGGATTACATTTATATTCCTAAATAAGATTTCTTATGTAATATTGAAATAATCATATTTTATTAGCATTTAAAGCAAAATGCAGGAAAACAACATTACAATTTTACCCATTTGCAAGGCGCTTGGAGGGTTAAAAATTTTCAACTTACGTACTAAATATGCACACATAACACCATAACAAAGCAACTAGAGCAGCTGCCTAATATTCTAAAGAATAAATACACTAGTGTCAACTATTCTGGTCGTTGCCAAACGATATTTTTTAAGCAGCTGATTTTTTGTTATTATTGGTTGTTTGAGCTTCGAAGATTTGTAAGGTGAATGCGCATGCGCATTAGTTTTATGAGGGTATCCCTAATTAAAATTTTGAGTTTAATTTTTTTTTCACTCATTTCTATTTTACTTTCAATTAGTTTCGAAATACAGTGGAACTTTCATTTAACGAAGCCCATATTTCATGAAATTATCTACTTTTTTAATTTTCTGTTGAACCTTCATTTAGAACGCAATTAACATTTAAATTAATATTCATATTAAAAAAAAATTCTACTTAGCAAAATTTGTTGCACTTCCGCGCATGCACAATATTCAAAAGGATAGATTGCTGTTAAGATTGATTGATGAATATATTTCAGCGGATTGTATGAATTGAAATTATGTATTTATTTTATCTTTTAAATAAAAAGGAAAAAATGCGAAATTTTTTCGATATGCTAAGAAAGGGATTCTAGTTCCACGAAAATATTATAGGTCCATTCTCTGAATACTTAAAAAAGATGCGAAAGTTTTTATGAGTGTATCTTTCATAAAGAGATCACCACAAAGTAATATTCCGATTTTTTTTTATTTTTCGATTTGAAATACAAGAGAAAACGAGAAATAGAACGCTGCGATTCAGTTTTTGTTAGATATTATACTACTGAATTTTTTCTTATGTGGTTAAAATTAATATCCAAATTAAAACACAGTTTTATAATATTTCCACTTTTCTTTGTAGTTTGCTATACGAATTTCATGAATTTTCGTGGATTTCTATTCAACGATATTTTTTTAATAACGAAGCATTTAAGTGTAACGAGAAATTTCCTTAAATGCAAGTTTCAGTGATAGGTTCATTGCTGGGTGCTTAGTTTCATATGATGCGATCTTTATCTCACATATGTGATATGACGTACACGTTACATGCAGTGCATGTAACGTGTGACATAACAGCGATTGCACAATATTCTTCTGAAATGCCAGAAAACACGTTCTTTTACCAGTAAATAACATAGTTTGAAGAATTTTTGTAATTTTCTAAAGTTTTCTAAGAAAGTCACATCGGAGTCACAATGTGACTTCAGTGAGTGGTGGTAATTTGGTCACAGATGTGATGTGACCACAGAGACTCGCAGTAACATCATTGTGACCATGCATGCTATGAGGGATCTTTTGAAGAATTTTTGCATATATTTTTTAATTTTCTAAGAAGGTCACATTTCAGTCACAATGTGACGTCACTGAGGGGTGGCATTTTGGTCACAGATGTGACGTCACATTTCAGTCACAATGTGACGTCACTGAGGGGTGGCATTTTGGTCACAGGTGTCGCGTGACATTTTAGTCACAATGTGACGTCACTTAGCGGTGGCATTTTGGTCACAGATGTGACGTGACCACAGTGACTAAGTGACGTCACTGTGACGTCACTGTGAGTCTTTACGCCAGTTTTATTATTACGCCAATTTCGTCGAATGCTTGATCGTAAAAAAATTCCGAATTTTCCCTCATCAGAAAAAATTACTGTTTTCCAAAAATCCAATGATTTACTTCTGTATTCGAAAGCGAATACTATGCGTTTTCACCTGTTTGTTTCACTGTTGAATGGATTTTTCCTTGAGGTTCTTCCTTTTAAATCTGCATTGAGAAGAATATTTTTTATTGTTTGAGGTATTACTCTGATGCGAGAAGATGTTGCAAGGTCTCCAGCAAATTTTTGAACCTAACGCATAGGATTTTTTAAAGCTTTTTTAACAACACTCCCTTTTCCCCTCATTGTTAGTTTGCTAAGAAGTCCTGGTTTTCATTGAATTTCGATGCTTTTAATTTATTCATAGTTTCTCACTATACATCCAATAGTTGTAAATGGTAATTTAATAGCTTTTACAAATTCTTGTTGCGAATTTAAATTTTTATTATGCTCAATCATAGGATTTCATACATCTAGAGGTGCCTCTCTAATTTTAGGTTCTATAGTCAATTACTTCAAGAGCAAATTAGATTAAATGTCAGACAAATATAATATGAACTTAAAAATTATTAACAGCATCTGTAAAGGTAGTCCTTTGAACCATAAACACTATAAAACAGAGTACATATCAGGATGGAGAAATGTACAAATACTTTTTTTGCAAGAAATTTTTAAACTTTTCCTTTTAGAAAATTATTTTACATCTTTATCGAAATTTTCTGCTGTGTAATTTAAAACGGACGGTAAGCAGACTGTATTAAAACTATATTTGACAAAATATCTGTTTTTATTTAGTTAAAAATTAAAAATTTTAGAGTGTACAAAAACTTTTTTTGCCAACTGTATGTTAAAGCTGTTGATTTTTATTCAGAAGTTAAAATATTAAACTTTCCTGTTCGCAATTAATAGTTGAAGTAGGTTATCACCATGTAAATATTAGATTTGCTGAAATATTTACGGATCGAACTTTCGAGTTTTAGCGTGACGCATTAATAAATATGACATAAATCCCTTCACTTAAGATTTTTAATGCACTTTGTTAAATATTCTTTCTTACCACAATTGGGATTTGTAATATACTGTTCAAAAAATAAAAAAGATAAGCATTATGGATTTTATTATAAAATCATTTCGTATTTTAAGAAGTTGTTTAGTAAAATACACATTTGTTTTTAGGAAATTTTTTATACTTAAATTGATCTATGTTAAAATTGTTCATTTTTATTCAGAAATTAAAGAATTTAAACTATCTTGTTCGCAATTAATTGTTCAATTAGGTATTTACCATAAAAATGCAAGGTTTACTTAATTAGATAGTAAAGTCTGCGTAAAAAAAATTATGGATACAGTATTTGAATTTTTACATGATATATTAAACTAATATCACGTAAATACCTTCACTTTGGATTTTTAATGCATTTTGTTGAAGTTAGTTCCTTAACAGAGTTGGGATTTGTATAATTTTGTTTAAAATTAAAAAGATAAAGATGATGGATTGTATTATAAAATCATTTCATATTTTAAAATGTCATTTAATAAAATATGGATTTGTTTATAGGTAATTTTTTATACTTCAAATTATTCATGTTAAAGTTGTTGAGTTTTATTCAGAAATTAAAGAATTTAAACTTTCCTCTGCACAATGCATTATTCAACTAGGTTATCCCCATGCTACTATTAGATTTACTTATGGGAGACCCGTAAGAAAAAAATCCAAAATTTTTATTATTGATTTTAAAGTAATATTTTTGGTGTACTACTTAAGAATCTTTTTGTAAGGAATAATTAGCAAAAAAATTCACTTTTTATTAAAAAGTGTATTTTTTATGGGGATTTTTATGATATTTTTTTATCGAAAAATACACTTTTTAAAATTACTACTCCTCATTCAATTTTCAATATTTTGGTATTACTAAAATTTCTTAAATAGTGTTATAGTATATAGAAAAGAACTAAGGAGAGATACTTTTAATTTTCTATTTTAACCGGCTAAAAAAAATAAATAAAAATACGCATGGTAAATTTCCTTAAATTCGTTATAATTTTCATGTTTACCAATTTATGTAAATTTTTCAGAAATAGATAAAAAAAAATATCTCTCCTTACTTTTGTTGCAAATATTTTTAAGATTCTAAAAACATAAACACTTTGTTTCTAAATCATTTTACCACTGAGCCTTAGTACTTTGAACTTAGGCAAAATATGAAAAAAGTCATTTTCAGGAAAACACGTTTTAAATGGCCGCTAGTCCTTTAAACTCTATAGTGAGTACAATTAAAAAAGCTCATTTTCTACCTGTTCCAAGTGTCCCGAGTTCTGAAATTTTGCATGGACATTCGCAAGTATGTATTTTATCGTTTTCTGAGATAAAAATGTTTTTGAACTTTTGATGATTTTTGGCCGAAAATGGGGTACGGGTCTCCCTTAATAAAATACTAAAGTCTGTATAAGAAAATGTATGGATACAAATTTTGAGTTTTAACGAGATATATCAAACTAATATGACGCAAATGCCTTTAATCTAGATTTTTAATGCAGTTTCTTTAACTTACTTTCTTAACAAAGTTGGGATTTGAAATATACGTTTCAGAATTAAAAAAATAAGCATGGTGTATTGTAATATAAAATCATTTAATAATTTAAGATGTTCTTCAAAAAAATATACATCTGTTAATCGATAATTTTTTATACTTCAATTAATACATATTAAAGTTTTGATTTTTATTCAGAATTTAAAGAATTTAATTTTTTTCGAAATGAATTGTTCAAATAGGTTAGCACCATGCAACTGTTAGGTTTACTTAATAAGATATTAAAGTCTACGTAATAAGATTTATGGATACAATTTTTGAGCTTTAACGTGATACATTAAACTACAATGACGCGAGTGCCTTTTCTGTGGATTTTTAATGCAGTTTCTTGAATGTGCATTCTTAACACAGATGGCATTTGTAATATACTGCTCAGAATTAAAAAGATAAGCATGATGGATTGTAATGTATATTCAATTTCATATTTCAAGACTTTGTTTAATAAAATATACCTGTGTTTATATGTAATTTTTATAGTTCAATTGATCTATGTTAAAGTTGTTAATTTTTATTCAGAAATTAAAGAACTTAAACTCTCCTGTTCGCAATTAATTGTTCAAATCGGTTGTCACCATATAACAGTTAGGTTTACTTAATAAGATACTTAAATCTGGGTAAGAAAATTTATGTTCAGTTATGTTAGACACTTAAGTTTTAACGTGATATATTAAACTAATATGATGTAAATGCACTTAAGAATTTTAATGCAGTTTCTTGAATTTTCTTTTAAAACAATGTTTGTATCTGTAATATGCCGTTCAGAATTAAAGCAATAAGCATGATGGGTTGTGTTGTGGTTACTCTTAACCACTGCCATATTTTTATTTAATTTATCGTCTATTTTTGGTTTTAATCTTTAGTCATTTATTGCATATTTCGCATTCTAAAAATTATCTTAATTCTCGCCTTTTCTAATCTCCCCTGTAAAGTCCTTTTTATTACCTAACTTTTTGTTGATTTCAAATGTTGAAATCAGTTTGAAATTTCTGTTCCTCCCGGTTGTGGAGGTTTCCTGTCTTTTCTAGAATGTTCGATGGGGTGTCTTCTTCCGTTTTATGACTCCTCCTATTGTCCAATCAGGTACTATTCTTCTGTTACGTAATTTAAAAGTTGGTGCGTCCTGTTATCCTGTTTTGGCTCCGCATATTTCTGCTGATATAAAAGTTTATTCTAAAAATACAGTTTCCCTATTATTCTGCGATGCGCTTGGCCTCTCTATTGTTTCGCCACTTCCTTTTGACCTGCCAGTTGGCGTATTTTTTAATTTTATGGCAACCCCTGCCTTCTTTCCGGAGCGGCTACGGTCGTTTCGTGAGAAGGGAACAGAACAGAAGGGAAGCGGTTTCGGCTCAGAGCGGAGCGGACGTCTGCAGATGTACGGAAATAAACGCCTGCAAAAATGATGTGTGGGATCCCAATAAAAATGGTTTGTTCGTTTTTTACGACTAACGTTCAGCATTTTTTAAATGCGAAAATAATGGAATTATTTAAAAGGCAATGAAAGACTTTTATCCCTTTGTGGAGATATTTTAAGATTTGTTCGTCTATGAAAAATACATCTTATGATTTCCAAAAAAAGAAGAAAATTTCGTATAAGAAATATGTGTGTCGATTTAAGAGAATGCTGTATTTTCCTGAAGGAATGATTGTTTTTTAAAATTGTTGGAACATCGCTCACTTAGAATGTCCGTTAGCGTTACATTGTATGCTCAATACAGGAAGGAACACTTTTTTGTTTTATTGCGTATGTTAATATTTTGCCCCTTATTCTCCAAGAGAATCACGAAATGGTATAACCGTTTTAAAAAAGTTCTTCTATTCATTCATAAATTTTGTTCAAATGATAATGTGCTTTCCATGCCTGGCTATAAAAATAAGAGAGTCATATCTTCTATAAGCTATATTATGCTCCAAGAATTTATGATCATTTATCTTCATAAAAAAAATTAAAAGTTCTTTACTAAAAAATGTTATGAACTTATTCTTCTGTGTGTATCTCACTTTCTCATTCAAGTTTATGCAGGTAAGCTCTTCTTTTATTTTTCAATTATATTTTCCTGCAAATGATTCAAAAAGTTGTTGATCTATATTGCTTCATGTCTTGTGGTCGTTTGCGGCCAATTCAATGCAGTGTACTATTAAAATACGATCACGCACTTAATTTTCTTGTTTCGGAACGTCGTTAGAAACGTTCCCCCCTCTGTACACGACAGGTTGTATTAAAAAATATTTCATATTTTAAGATATTGTTTAATAAAATTCATATTTGTTTACAGGTAGTTTTTTATACAGTAGTAGTTACTCAAGATTTTTAATGCAGTTTTTTGAATGTACTGTTCTTAATAATGTTGGGATTTGTAACATACCGTTCAGAATTAAAAAGATAAGCATGAAGAATTGTATTATAAAATCATTTCATATTTTAAGAAGATGTTTAATAAAACATACATTTCTTTAAAGGTAATTTTTTATATTTCAATTGATCCATGTTAAAGCTGTTATTTTTTTCAGAAGTTAAAGAATTTATAATTTTCTATAAAAATATATAGGACAGTTGCACCATAAACTTTAACTAATAATAACACATTGCTCAGTGGTGCACAAAACAGGAATTTTAATATACATTAGTACATATTAAAATAAAATAAAAATTTCAACGTTTCGCGCCGTCTTCTGTGGGCGTCTTCAAGAAAATATGAAATGGAAGGACTACGTTTGCATCTTGTTCGAGAGATATTTCTACTAAATTAAAAATTAAATAATTTTAATTTAGTAGAAATATCTCTAATTAAAAATTAAATAATTTTAATTTAGTAGAAATATCTCTCGAACAAGATGCAAACGTAGTCCTTCCATTTCATATTTTCCTGAAGACGCCCGCAGAAGACGGCGCGAAACGTTGAAAATTTTATTTTATTTTAATATTTTATATTAAAATTCCTGTTTTGTGCACCACTGAGCAATGTGTTATTATTAGTTATAATTTTCTGTTTGCAATTAATTGTACAAATGGGTTTTCACAATGAAACTATTAGTTTTACTTAATAAGTTATTAAATTCTAAATAAGAAAATTTATGGATACAATTTTTTAGTTTTAATGTGATATATTACACTAATATGACGTGAACGACTTCAATTTGGATTTTAAATACAGTTTTTCGAATGTACATTCTTAACATAGATGGATCTGTAATGTACTATTTAGAAATAAAAAGAATAGCATGATGGATTATAATATAAAATCATTTAATATTTTAACCCTACAGTGACAAAAATTGTCGCATAACTACTGTGAGAGGTCTGTCAGAACGCTTAATGTAAAGATGAATAAAATATTAGATTAATTCTCAGAATACTATTTTTGTATTAAGCTTTATATACAGGACTATTATAAATAAAATTCGGCTTTTCAAAAGTCTCTGTAAATAGTAGTAGGACTCCAAACGAAACAAAATTTGACAAGTATCAGTAGTTAAACTAAAAATTACGAGTTAAACTCCGAAACTTAAAAAACTCAGCGGTCTATGAGACCGCTAACAGTAAGTGAGGTTTAAGATGTTTAATAAAATATATATTTGTTAATACGTAATTTTTGTACTTCAATTCATCCATATTAATTTTTTGATTTTTATTCAGAATTTAAATTTCTCTTTTCGCAATTAGTTGTTCAAATAAGTTAGCACCATGCAAGAGTTAGGTTTACTTAATAAAATACTAAAGTCTATGCAAGATAATTTATGGATACAATATTAGAGTTTTAACGTGATATATTACACTACTATGATGTAAATGACTTCACTTTAGATTTTTAATGCAGTTTCTTGAATGTTCTTTCTAATGAATGTTTCAGTTTGTAACATACAGTTCAGAATTAAAAAGATAAGCATGATCGATTGTATTATAAAATCATTTCATATTTTAAGGTAATGTTTAATAAAATATATATTTGTTTACAGATAAAGTTTTATACTTCAATTGATGCGTATTAAAGTTGTGGATTTTTATTCAGAAAGTAAAGTATTTAAAAGCGTCAGTTCGCAATTAATTGTTCATGTAGATTATCCCTGTGTAACTTTTAAGTTTACTTAATGAGACACTGAAGTCTGCGTAAGAAAATTTATGGCAACAAGTTTTGGATTTCAACGTGATTTATTAAACTAATATGACGTAAATGCTTTCGCTTTAGATTTTTAATGCAGTTTATTGAATGTACTTTCTTAACAGAGTTCGGATTTGTGATATATTGTTCAGAATTAAAAAGATAAGCATTATGATTTGTATTATAAATGCATTTCATATTTTAAGACGTTGTTTAGTAAAATATATATTTATTTATAAGGGATTTTTGATACTTCAATTGACCCATGTTACAGTTGTTTTTTTATTCAGAAATTAAAGAATTTATACTTTCCTGTTCGCAACTAATTGTTCAAGTAGTTATCGCTATTCAGCAATTAGGTTTACTTAACCCGAGAGTACACGCGCAGGGTCTTTTTGACCCAGAATGCGTATAATTTTTGCAATTGCAACCACTTATCTTTTAAAAGTAATCTTCACAAAATTTGTAAGGATTGTCTCCTCCAAATTAAAATGACGGTAATAATTTGATTTCATTGGTGGGAAAGTTAAAACTATTTTTACCCTGGGAAAGCGTGTGTTCTCCCGGGTTAATACTAAAGTCTGCGCAAGAAAATTTATGGATACAATATTTGAGTTTTTATGTGATATATTAAACTAATATGACGTAAATGCTTCAATATACAGTTTCTTGAATGTAGTTTCTTAACAGCAGTTAGCTTTTGTAGTATAATGTTTAGAATTAAAAAATTAAGCAAGATTGATAGTATTATAAAACCATTTCATATTTTAAGAGGTTTTTTTATTTTTTCAATTTATATTTATTTATAAGTACTTTTTTATACTTAAAATGATCCATCATAAACTTGTTTATTTTTATTTAGAAATTCAAGGATTTAAACTTTTCTGTTCTGAATTAATTGTTCAAGTAGACTGTCACCATGAAAACTATTACATGGTTCGTGCGGGTCAGATATTACCAGGAGGATTACCAGTATTTTTTTATAGAAAAAGATATTTAAGTTAAACTGTTTCTTCTTAACGAGATTTTCTAAGAAAAATTTTTTTTGCCAAAAAAGTTCATAGCAAAATTCCGGCAGTAGCACTTAACCCTACAATTAGGTTCACTCAATAAGATGCTTAGTGTTATGAATACAAATTTTGAATTTTAACGTGATATATTTAAAAAAAACGAGATTTCCTTCACATTGGATTTTTAATGATATTTTTTAAAATGTACATCCATAACAGAAGTTAACCCTATGAGGTCTAGGGTCGACAAATGGTCGCCCAAGATTTATTAGTTGATTTTATCTTTCTATTCTATTCACACCAATTTTATTTTAAAATTAAAGTAGAAACCCTTTCATCTGAAACTCTAATTTAATTGAAATTCATTTTTAAGTTTTTTTTTTTGTTTTTTTTTACTATCACATTCGGTGTACGCAAAATCATGTTTGAAAGCCTTTTTTTTTAAATTGCCATATTCCTTCTGTGTAAGCAATCCTTTCCGATCTAGATTTACACATAAATGCTTCGATCACCTTTTTTTAGAGTTCCTTTATATTTTACATCAGCTGCCGTAAGCAGAGGAGTGTAACGATTAAAACTAATTCAGACAAATTGGAAATAGCACGTCAAGCTTAGCAAATGAGGTGGGTTCGTACTATAAGAATTGTTACAAAATTGTTAAAACCACAAAATTATGCAACAATTATATATTTTGAATTTCATACGAATCGATTGGGTTGTTTTTGCTCTGTTATATGCAGACAGACGGACGAACGGAAAAGTAATTATAGGTGCTACGTATTTATATAATTATGAACGACCTTAAACAAATTAGCAATTCCGAAGTTTTTGAATGTTTTACAAAAGGTTTATCGTGGCTGGAGCAGCAGAAAGACTGTTTTACAGATGAATTAATAATATTAAAAACAGTGTGATTGAGTTTCAAAGCAAAACTGCGACAAATAATACATTGCTTCAAACTCCTGTGAAATGTGCAAAAATATTTAATTTCAAGATTAAAATTCTGGTAATTTGTTTAATTGTCATTCTTTGAGCTAGTTTGAAATTATCTTGAGAATTCGTTAGCAGCGGAGTGTAAAGAACAAACAAATGAAGAAAACGAACAAATTAACAATTGTGAAGTTTTCGAATGTTTTGCAAAAGGTTTAGTTTGACTGCAGCAGCGACTGAACTATAGTGCGTGTCAAACGTTAAAGCACAATGGCAATTTTAAAATAAAACTTTAAGTACTACCTTTAATTTTAATATCTGTCTTGTATATGTTAATAATATCTATTTTTACACCTATTTTAACACCATATTCATTGAAATTAACTTTTAAATTTTATTTCAAACCATGGAGTTTAAGAATAGAACAAAAATGACCGTGTCAAAAGTTTAAGCACAAAATCGTTTTTATGCACATTTTACAGTCTGACGTAAACGGCTGCGCACGCAAACAATTTCTGGGTGTATAAGAAGCAATCCGCTGTTGTTTTTGAGTTAGTACAAAAAGTCAAAAGAATTTTCAGAGGAGGAGATGATAAAAATTCGGAGTATGCGAGCAAAATGTAATTCGATTTCTGAAATTGCAAGTGCATTAAAAATCTCAAAACAAGGTATTCATCAAATTTTGGCTCGTGATAATGATTTTAAGCGAAAATTTCGTTCAGGAAGGCCGCGAGTGGCTAGTTTGAGCGAAGATTGCCGCATCAGAAATTTGGCTTCAACTTGTAATTACTCCCTTTCGGAAATAAAATATGCAGTTGGAGGACAAATATCGAAAAAAACTGTTTATAGAAGAGTTTTGGAATTCAAATACATCAAATACCGTAAAATGGCTTGATTACCGTGTCTCAAACGACACCATAAAGAAGCTAGATTACAATGGGCCAAAGAGCATATGTCATTTGGTGAAAAGTGGCTGAATGTCATATTCAGTGATGGAAAAAAAATGGAACCTCGATGGACCTGATGGGTTTAAGTACTATTGGCATGATCTCCGCAAAGAACCTAGAAATGTATTTAGCCGATAAAATATTGGTAGTTCTGTAATGGTATGGGGGGCTATTTCTTTCAATGGTCAGACATCTCTAGCATTCATCAGTGGTCGTGAAAACTTTGAAAACTACCAAGAGACACTTGCCAATCATTTGCGTCCTGTTGTCGAGGTTTTTAGGGGGATAAAAATGGTTATTTCAACATTATAATGCTTCCATCCATACCTCAAACTCAACTTCATCGTGGCTTAAATCGAAAACAGTGTCTGTTTTGAAATGGCCGGCAATTAGTCCTGAATTAAACTTTATAAAAAATATGTGGGGTATTCTCATTCATGCAATTTATCCAAATGGAAAGCAGTATTATTCACTTAAATATTTGAAAGATGCCGTTGAGAACGCTTGGTTTTAAAAATGAACCAGAAACAATACAGAACCTCATTTTAACGATGGAAGACCGTATATTTAAGGTAATTCAGCAGAAAGGAGCAATAATCAAGTATTATTTTTTTTTATTCTTGTTCTGCTAAAGACTAAAAAACTACTATGCTTAAACTTTTGACACACTCATTTTTGTTGTTTTGATAAATTTTATTATTTAAGATAAATTTTATAGCATGAATCTGTTAACTATCTTTTTAAAACTACAATTTGTAGGCTATGTGAAAAGAGAAGTAACTTTCACTCATTAATAAAATTTTATTTTGAAATGTTCTGTTGTGCTTAAACTTTTGACACGCACTGTATTAACATTAGAAACAGTGTGACAGAGTTTTAAAACAAAGGTAATCGCAACTGCGACAGAAAAAACATTGCTTCAGACCCGTGTGAATTTCACAAGGGTTCAAAGGTACGTAATTTCAAAATTAAAAAATTCAGTTACTTTATTCCTGTTTTTTTATTTTTTCTATTGCGTTATATGAGTATTTTTATGTTATTAAGTACCTGTTACCATAATAAGAAAGAGTGTATATATTTCTACTTAATATAAAATTTGGAGTATTCTCGATTATCCGAAAACTTCGATTTTCCGAAAAAGGGTCGGCTCCTATTACTTCGGATAATGGAGATTTTACTGTACATGGCTTAGTAAATTTCTTTTGCACAAATATCAAAATTCCAGTAAAATTCTTTCAGAAAGAAAAAAACTATAATTTTTGAACTGCAATCTTTGTGCGATTTTTTTTCGAAGTTTAAATCATTAAAGAAACATAACGTTTCCGTTGAAAAATACTTGTGTTCAACCAAAAAATGGTTGAAACTTCACTGGCACCATATGGCACTGGAAGGATTTAATGGGTAAATGCGTTACTAAAGTGCGCGTGATAGAATTTTTTGATGTAAGTCTATATTTTAATCTTATATATTAATGAATTATGATTCAAATGTTTCCATTTTTTGTATTTTTGGTGCATTTTGAAGAGTTAAACTTAAAAACAGTCGAGTTATTAATAAATTGCTCAGATTTAAAAATATAAGCATAATAATTGTTTGTATCGTAAGTACCTTTAACCCATTCGACTCGAGAGTCGCTTACATAAATTTTATCCAAATGACACGACATTTTAAAAATAAGTTTCCTTCATGTACATAATTTCAAAAATGCCCTAAATAGATAAAACTAATTTTATCTTCCTTCATTACTGATTGTAAAACAAATTTTTCAAGGAAGGATGACCCAGTCAGACTGGACTTAAGATTCCAAAGGGTTTGTACGCTTTAGGTATTGTAAGGTGTTTTTAAAGTATAAAATTTTGCATTTTTTACATGAAAGACAGAAAATTAACATTTTAGCATATTTATTCAAAGTATTAAATATTTAATTAAATTTGTAAACATTTTTTTAATATTTCCGTTATTTCCTCAACCATACTGATTTTTATTCAGAAATTTCAAACATTAAACTAACGTATACGTAATTAATTTTTCTAGAAGGTCATAAGAGTATTAGGTTCACTTAATAAGATACTAAAGTCTGTATAATAAAATGTATGGATAGAATTTTTGAGTTTAAATGTGATGCATTAAAGTAACATGAAGCAAATGGCTTCACTTTCAATTTTTAATGCATTTTGGGAATGTATTTTCTTAATACCAGTTAGGAATTTTAATATACTGTTCAAAATTAAAAAGATAACCATGGTCGATTTTATTATAAAATCATTTCATATTTTATGACGTCGTTTAGTAAATTATAGATTTGTATTAACAAATCTATAATTTACTAAACAACGTCATAAAATAGGTAATGTTTTTAACGTCATAAAATAGGCAACGTCATAAAATAGGTAATGTTTTTACACATCAATTGATCCATGTTTAAGCTGTTGATTTTTATTCAGAATTTAAATCATTTAAATTTTCCTTTTCCTAATTGATTGTTTAAACAGGCTATCATCATACAACTATTAGATTTACTTAATAAGATACTAAATTGTGCGTGATAAAACTTGTATGGAATTTTTTTTCAGTATGCTATATTAATCTAGAAATGCAAATGTCTTCATTTAATGCAGTTTCAGATACAAATAATCTTAAGTACATTCGAAGTTAGTAATCAAATGTTAACACTTTAAAAGACAAGATTAATGGGTTCTATCATAAGTATCTTTAATATTGTAAAATGATCAAGTATTAAAATATTGTTGTTCAGAAGAAAGTCATAAAAAATAACATTTTGACATAATTATTGAATTATATCAAATATAAAAAGAAGAGAAAATGCATTGAATTATTAATTGGAAATGCTTTAACGTATGTTTTTTATACCTCGGTTGACTCCATAATCAAATTGATTTTTATACAGAAATTTATGGATTTAAACTAACGTGTTAGTAATTAACTTTTTAAATATTTTGAGCTGCATAATTGAACTTGCACATGAGGAGGTCAAATTCAGGAATAGTAAAATAATATTTATTTTAACGTTAATGTTAAAACTGTTAATTTGACAAAACATTGATTATAACTCCTATTTTAATATTATCTATCTAAAAATAAATATTTATTGCATAGCAAATTTTCATGAAATTTTCTTTCGCGGAACCTCTGATAAAGTAGCAGCTAATCAATAATAGTAATAATAAAAGCAGCATAAAATCTACCGAATGCGTGAGTGATTAAAGAATACGATTTTCTACATTTTAGACATGAAACGTTTCTAAAGAATTTGCATTAGTGATACAGTTAATTTGGCATGGTTTCAAGAAACATTTATCAAAAGGAGGAATGATTTAAAAATAAAGATAAAACGCTGTGTTTCCTTTTTTACTTTTTCAGTACTTCATTCCTCTTTTGTTGAAAGTATTTGAAATATATTTGAGTTCCTTCTGATTTGCATTTGAATTGACGAATTATTTGTCTTTTCATATTTACTTATGTCATAATGATTTCAGATTGTGTAAAAATCGCAATTTCAAATGTTTATTTTTTTAGTATGCTTTCCCTGCTTTTAAATTTCGATTTTTTTAGAAAAGTTCTTAGAGATAAATTATATCTTAAAAGCAACTGCCATGATAAATTTCATGTTTCTATATCCTTATGTAACAAAATCCCCCCGCAATTTAGAATGATTTTTGCTTTTGCAACCTCGAAGATGGTAGTGATATCGATATAAAATAGAGCCTATTTTATAGAAAGGGTTGTCACCATCATCTTGACTCCATTATTTAAAAAAATGTTTTGGTATTTCTTGAGATTGCGTAGAAATCTCTATTTAGAAAGCTTTTTGGAACGCTTTTGTGCGCATTTTAAACTCTTCTAAATTTCGTATTTTTTAGGAAATGTTTTTAGAGATCATTTATATCTTATAAATAAATAACATCCTAAATTCATATTTCTAGGACCTTCAATAACACAAAAATCTCATTTTTAAAATGTTTTCCGCTCGTGCATCCCCTTTGGATTAGTGACATAGACAAAAAACATAGCCTATATTTGATTAGGGGAAAACACCATCATTTTAGTACCATTACTTTTGAAATCGGTTCGGTAGTTCCGGAGATTACCCCTTACAAATAACCGTTACCTCATTATAATACAGGTATAGATTAAATGGAAATACTTTAATATATATGATTTTTATACTTCCGTTGTTTCCCTAACCTCACTCATTTTTGTATAGAAGTCTATGTATTTACACAGTTAAAATAATAACAATATTAAAGAAATAAAAACATTTAAATAATAAGCATTTATTGCATAGTAAATTCCCATTAAATTTTCTTTCGTGAAACCTCTGTTATAGTAACAGCTAATCAATAATAATGATAATAAAAACAGCATAAAGTCTATCGAATGCGGTAGTGATCAAAGAACACGATTTTCTACATTTTTAGACATGGAAAGTTTCTAAAGAATTTGAATTAGTGACACAAGTAATTTGGCATGGTTTCAAGGAACTTTTATCAAAGGGAGGAATGATTTAAGAATAACGATAAAATGCTGTGTTTCCTTCTTACTCTTTTAGTAATTCATTTCTCTTTTTGTAGTAAAAGTTGTAAAAATAGTTTTTTTATCTTTAATATTTAAGTGCATTTTGATTTTCCTTTGAACTGACAAATTATTTATCTTCATATGTTTAATTCTGTCGTAACGATTGGAGATTGCGTAAAATTAGCAATTTCAAACATTTGCTTTTTTAGAATGTTTTCCCTGCTTTTAAACTTCGATTTTTTTTTAGATACATTATATTTTATAAGTAACTACTCTGTCAAGTTCCATGTTTCTTTATTCTTCCGTAACAAAATACCTCCGCAATTTAAAACATTTTTTACTTATGCAACCTCGAAGGTGGTAGTGACATCGACATAAATTAGAGCTTATAAGAGAAAAGGCTGTCCCATCATTTTGACTCCAATTTTTAAAGTGATTTGGTACTTGTTGGTATTGCATAGAAATAGCTATTTAGAACGTTTTTGTGCGCAAATTTAACTCTTAGTAAATTAATGTGTTTTTTAGAAAATGTTTTCAGAGACCATTTATATCTTCTAAGTAATTACCATGCTAAACTCCATGTTTCTATGACCTTGAGTAACCCAAAAAATCACATTTTTAGAAAGTTTTTTGCTTTTGCATCCCCTTTGGATTAATGACATAGACAAAAGATATAGCATATAATTGATTCGGGGAAAACGCCATCATTTTGGTATTATTACTTTTGAAATCGATTCGGTAGTTTCGGAGATTACCCCTTACAAATCACCGTTACCTATTTATAAATTAAATGGAAATTCTTTAATAGATATGATTTCTATACTTCCGTTGTTCCCCTAACCTGACTCATTTTTATACAGAAATTTATGGATTTAAACAATATAAATAATAAACAAATAATAAACAATATTTTAAATAATAAACTTTTATTGCATAGCAAATTTTCATTAAATTTTCTTTCGTGGAACTTCTGATACAGTAGCAGCTAATCAATAATAATGATAATGAAAGCAGCATAAAATCTACCGAATGTGTTCGTGATCAAAGAACACGATTTTCTACATTTTAGACATGGGAAGTTTATAAAGAATTTGCATTAGTGACACAATTAATTTGGCGTGGTTTCAAGAGACTTTTATCAAAGGTAAGAATGATTTAAGAATAAAGATAAAACGCTGTGTTTCCTTTTTACTTTTTCAGTACTTAATTTTTCTTTTTGTTGAAAAAGTTTGTTGCAGAGTATTTTTTATTTATTCTTAATATTTGAGTTCCTTTTGATTTTCCTTTGAACTGACAAATTATTTATCTTCATATATATAAATCTGTTGTCATGTTTTTTAATGAACTACGTATCAAATAAAAATTACAAAATTGTTAGATGCATTTTAAGATTATAATTTTGTGCGCATTTAACGCTTTCGCATCCAGCTTGATTTCCAATTTTTAGAAAAAATCACTTTTGCGTTAGTAACAATAACTATCTAAATAGATTAGTTAGTGTTTAACAATTCCTTCATTGTCCAGAAAAACGAATTTTGTTTTTTCTACGGACTATTCAATTGAAATTCATATGGCAATAGGATAAGAAAGATTGTTTGGAGATTTTTTAGAAAATATTGCATTAAAATGAGATTTAACATATTAAAATTTTTTACATCTTTCTAATAATTTTTGCGCTTTATTACCCTTGATTCCTTCAGGAAAGTAACTTCTATTTTAAATTTAAAGAGTGAAATATGTATTTAAAATAAAAGATCGCAAACAACGCAAAGAGAATTAAGCAAATAATAAAATTTATTATTATTACTAAATGCCTAAACATAAATGAATTCATATAGTAAATGCATAGACATATACTAATATTACTATAATAAACTAAATATAAACAAAAATATTTCTTAAAATCAAGTAATACTCCATTAAAAGACATGTACTATGAATAGTACACTAGAACCCGAAAGGGATAATGAGAGATTGGGATTTTTTTTCGACATTAGAAATCGATTATACATGGTTACTCATAATTTCCTCAATTTCGGAGCACTATAATAAAAAAGCAAAGGTAGATATAGCATAATAGAAAATGTGAAGAAATAAGAAACTTATCAAGTTTTATTGTCAGAAGTTGTCGTTAAATGGCAGTATACGAAATACTAAAGGCAGTTGCTTAATGAAAATGACGTTTACTGGCGAACAGAAAGCCTTCCGTCTTCAAATTTGCAAAATCTGAATGAGTTATTTTGTTTCATCGGATATTTTGTACGAAATATTGAACGCCGAGACCTACTGATAGACAATCCACCATTGATGTAATACGTTTGAAGAATTTTGAAACAGAGTGTGGCAGGAACTAAACAGTGGCATTGATGCGTGTCGTGTGACCCCGTGCTCACATATAGAACACTTGTAAGTTATGTAATTAATCTGATTGTTCCTGAGGTGTTTCTTTTTCTGTATTCGTCCTAGTTTTTTTTCCTACAGCGCTTTGAATCCTTGGATGGAATTAGGAAGAAGTCGCATTAATACAAGGGTTATCCTCAAAATAATGACCATTTAGATGTGAAAACTAAAAAAAAAACATATTATCATAAGAATTATTTCTCTACATGAATGAAGCTTATTGTTTATTTTAATTAAATTAAATGATATATGTAGAGAATACTACTAAAAATCTTTGTAATTATTAAAATTGAAATATTCTTTATTTCAGATGCAAGGTAAATCAGTAATTATGGCTACCAGCATATACACACACACGAGTTATTCATCAAACGTGACATAGTAGATAATGTATTTATGTAATTTCATTGATTTAATTCACATTCGTAAAGTTGCATCTTAAAAAAATCCTGAGAGCTTGACCAGCAAACGGAGATAGATTTCGAATTATCAATAATTTCGAATATCAAAAATTTGTAATTACATATATAATTTATAGATGGTATTAGAATATATAATAAATGTAAGCGGATTGAATATATTTTAAGATGAAGAATTTATGATTTCTATCTTTTTAACCCGACTCCCCTCCAACATATTGTGCTAAGATTTAGTCCTACTAGCAAAAGCCATGCTTTGTTTGGATTCGCGAAGCATTATTTTATAAAGCATATATTATTTGAAAGTAACAATATTTTTAATATTATTTTTGCATCTTTATTAAAGAAAAACTTTATTTTATGTTTTGGCGCATTTTAATTCTACAAATGTAAGTTCAGCCAAATAACTATCAATTTTTTAGGAATTTTTTTATTTATGATGTAAGACTGGCATTAAAAAATATTTTCGAAGCAAACTTTTACAAAATATTTTTAAATTTTCAACTAAAAATTCTTTTAAAGATTTTTTTACAATTTCTAGTAGCCACTGGTGTTTTTTAAAGTTGTTTGAAATAGGCATGTTTCCAATCTTTGTAATTAACATCAAATAATCTTTGATAGCTATTTTAAAATAATATATTTGGAGAGAGCTTGAAGAAAGTTACTTCTTCAAAATCCTATTTTCCGGAAAAACATTTGAAATCTGCTCTCGTCGATACTATGAATTTTTAACTGTAAAACTTTTTATTCTAATTTCTTCGTTTTTATACATGTTAGTGCATGAGAATTTTTGATATCGTAGAATTTTTCGTAAGGAAAATTTCTATTGAATGCTTAATTTTGAAGGATTTTCACTCTTGACAACGTTACGTACGTTTTTAAGCCAACTGGTGCCTGTATATCCTCAATATCTACAACTGCTTCATCTAATGTTAAACCTTGGGATTTATGAACTGTAACAGCAAAAGCTAACTGCAGAAGAAACTCTTTCCTTGAGCAATTTATGCTTCCTTTTTTCCAGAATTCAATTATTGGGGGAACTGGTACGCACCAATTCTTATAAGTTAAATTACTGTAGTATTCAAATTTATCCATGATTATTCGCGATATCTGGTCTGGTGGCTTGTGATTTTCTTTAATACGTGCAACAAAGTCTAAAGTCGCGTTCACAAAACACTTCTCGGTCCACAAATAAGAACGTAACATTACTTTCGATACAAATGATAAAGTAAGAAATGGTTGAAGTCCATTTGTCATTTCTGAATCGGGTAACTTTTCCTTTAGTACATTTATAAAGAGCTTGAATCGAGGCAACACGTTCACGCAATTCTTTTAATTTTTCATTTATATAACGAATTTAACAATTAATTTTATTTGTTTACAATTCTTTTGTTGCCACTTTACAAAAAAAAAAAAAAAAAAAAAAAAAAATCCATAGTACAATATTTTTAAATTTTTAAGTGTCATCTGTGCGAACGATTTTGCTGAATAATGAAAACATATTTTATTTATTAAATTAATCATGATTCTATCTATAATCACTTACTCCGTGATTTATATTTTTTTTTTCTGAAAATATACGCGTTTCATTTTTTATTTATTTGCTAAAATGTGTCCGTATTGGAAATGCATGTAAAATAAATTAATTAAAATGATATTTTTTTAACGTTTTACTATAAAAAAATTATATTCTGCAAATCTACAGATCATATTTTATTTTTCTGTTTAATTTGAAGCCAAAATATTGAACAGTTTTTTTGTAAAGTGTACAACAAATTGTAATTTGAGTGGCCTAGTAGAGGATTCGCTTCGCTCATCCTAATAAAAAATTTATCAATAGAAAAATTGTAATTAGTATTAAGAAGATTTATAATTTTAAGTGAGTTTATATCTTGAGAATTGATGAAATTATGAATTTTTTCTCATTAAAACCCAATTTTTCCCCCTTTCCACTCCTTAAATTTATGTATCAGTTAAAAATAACAATAATAAAATAAAAATAATTAGAATTGTAAATGTCATCGTGTTCATAGAAAAGTCTTATTGATAGATAGATACATGAAGTTTTAAAGTAGAGCTGACTATGTATTCAAAGAGTCATGATGGGCGTAGATCTACCGAAAATTTTCTGAAGAGGAAAATGGAAGAGGTAATATTTCTTACGAAATCTACCAACAATTATGTAATAAACGGTAGAAACAAAGCTGTAGATGTAATTTTGGCATGAAAAATAATTCCTTTGCATCATTTTATCACATGTCAGCAACATAACAAAAATCAATGTTACTTATCCAGTAGTATATAAAATAGACAACTAGATGCAGAAAAAATTTTCCTTTCAGAAATTCTAAAATTTATTTTTATACTTCTGTAAATAGTTTAAAAATCCATTAAAAACCCATTTATAAAATTTCATTTTATTTCCATCTTTGATTACAACAGACTTTTGAGAAATATTTCATAACCAGAGCAGGTGTTTTGCAAGATAAACAACGTGCTATTTATAGACGACCGGTAAATATTTTCAAATATTAAATTTATGAAGTTAATTTTTATACATCTAGATGAAAAAATTTTCGTTGATTTTAAGCATGTAAATTTCTTCACAGTTGCTCAGTTACAAACTTAGATACTAATTGTTAATTTGTTACTTAGGTGACTTGCTCTGTTTAAAAACAATTTTTTCGAAATCACAAATGATTTTTATACTAGGATTCTTCAGTACGCTGTCAATTTATTTTAAATACACCCTTTAGAAATTTTAAAGCATCTAGTGACATCAGTAAACGGTGTTTAATACCTAAATTTTACAAAAAAATGATCCGGAAATATTCTTAAAATAAAAAAGTCGATTTTTAAAAAAAGGAAAACAAATGATGAAAGTGCATTTATTAAAATTAAGAAAACTCGCAAAACTATAATTAGGAGCTTTCAGGGAAATTATAACACATGTAAATATTTTTGAGAATAGGAAGCATGAAATTTCTGTCAGGAGGATTTTTTAGAAGGCACGGCCAAATACTGAAAATCGTACCGTTATCTACCATTTCAAATGCGGATTTTTGACAAAGCCTTGGGTTAAATATTGCTAAATGCTTTTAGTTAATTTATAACACATAATATAGATTTTAAAGAGTAGGGACATAAAATTATGGGGTGGGGGAGACAATAATTTTTTAGGTAGAGCGCTATCAAATCTTTAAAACTATACCGTTTTAGGTGCAGTTTTTTCAGAATCCTGGGATAAATGATGCTTATTTAATGTAAAATTTCAAAAGTATACCAACCCCTATTTTAGAATAATAACTTCACGAATATTTTGCTTAAGTCAGCCAACCTCGTGACTATTATATCTACGTGTTCGTTGTTTAACCCGCGAGGACGCGCGCAGGGCCTAAAAGACCCTGAGAGCGTATGGTTTTTACAATTGTAACCACTAATTTTTTTTAAGTAATCTTCAACTTATTTTATCTGAAAATTTCTAAGAATTGTCTCCGTCTTAATAAAGTGACTGTTATAATTGGATTTTATTGGTGGCAAAGTTAAAATCATTCATACCTTGAATAGCGCGCGTTCTCCCGGGTTAATTAAGTTACTTCCGGTAATAATATTGTTCAGAATAGAGTTCGTTTCTTTGTTTGTGGAAAATAAAACTAAAAAAATTATCACTCTTTTGAGCTTTTGCCGTTCGTTAGCAACACGCATGCTAAACGGTACTGTAAGCAGTGTAAATTCAGTTCGAGGTTCGTTCGGTTCGAGATTGGGTCTATTTATGATTTTGCTGTAACAATTTCTCGTTCCTTTAACCTTTTCAGACCCAAGCATAAAATAACTCTACAAATAGATATTTATTACCTTCACATAGTCAAAATGACACCATAGATGACAGAAAAAGTAATTTTTATGGAAACAGTACTTTAGAGGACTGATAATTTAGGTTTACAAATATGTATATAAAAGTACTAATCCAATTAAAACATTAGTTTAACTATGAGTAATATACAATTTCGCAATAACAAAATTCAGGTCTTTAAACAAGTAAATAATCAGCAAATTCTCAAAAAAAATTACTGTAAAGCATTTAAATTTAATAATTATGAATAATTTTTATTTTCTTGGCTACAATGCCTTGGCTACAAGATATTTTTGAATCTCGGATGAAAATAATATTTATTTTATGATGTAATATTCATCAGTGCAGATATTTTTCGATATTGTTTTAAAGCAAAAAACACAGCTGCATAGAAGTAAAGTGAAAATGCAAAATATTCGAACAGCTTGTTTTTTATGAGGAAAAGAACGGAGTTACACATTTATGTACCTCAGATCTGAAGAGGTTTTTTGTGTATAGATATACTAGCAGACTTCGCCCGCTACGCTGGTCAGTTTTTCTAGAGAAACACTGAATCAAACGAAATTTTCATATCATATTAATTTTTAGTTTTATATCTCATTTTAGACTGTCTGTCATCGGTGAAAAGTCAGTCATCTAAACGGAAAGTTCAATGTTAGTCACCGATGAATAAAGTAACGTTCAACGTGTTCACACTTTTAATCACATAAAAATTCATTCAGCGGAACCTTTAAAATAAAGCCACCTTTTGTGATAGGGTACATCTGATTTCAAACATCCCCATAATTAAATATGTTATCAGTTGAAAAATGACTACAAAATCCGATTTTTAAGGAATTTTTTAAACGTTCGTTCTTTTTTTTAACCCCCTCAGGGGTGGAATTCACTGAATTGAAAATCACTCAATTGAAAATCACATCAATTGAAAATCACTTCTTAGTGGCATTCGACGTTATCAGAAGTATTTTTACCCCAATTTTCAAGATTGTTGGCTCGGTAGATTTTTTTGTGCTGTGATTAATACGAAATCCAGACTTTCTTTTATATATATAGATAATTGAAAAATTTGAGGTTTTTGCGCCGAAGACATAGCCAAATTAGCACAATTTTAAGTATCTCACGAACTACCTGATATAAAATAATTTGCTTAGAACCATTCGATTCAGCATGAAAAATTACACTTAAATATGTTATCAGTTGAAAAATAACTACAAAATTCGATTTTTAAGGAATTTTTTAAAAGTTCGTTCTTCTTAACCCCCTTAGGGGTAGAGTTTTCGAAAATCCCTTCTTAGCGGCACTCGACGTTATAAGAAGTATTTTTACCCCAATTTTCAAGATTGTTGGCTCGGTAGATTTTTTTGTGCTGTGATTAATACGAAATCCAGACTTTCTTTTATATATATAGATTAGATTAAATCATAACACACAACTAAAATAACTTGAGGTGGAGAAATTTTAAACACGAAACATTTAATTAGACTAACGCTTATTACACACGACATACAAACATTGACGACATAGAACAACTACTCTGTAACCCAGGTACATTTCTTTTTCTTAAATTATTCCATGGAAATAGTCCAGGGGCGCCATCTACAGTTTTACCTGAAAACTAAAAGTGTAAAATACCACAGCTCTTCCCCACTTAATATTGGATTCGTTCAGGAGCTCTTCTATGTCCTCTGGATCGTCTACGTCTAAGTACCCACGGACAAGAAGAAGAATTAGTTTTAACATGTTCAGGAGCATCAACTGTAGAACTAGTAGGAACTGACTGTTTTGGGAGAATGTTATCAGAGTTAGTTGAATTAGAACTCGATGAATCAGAATCATGAAAGTCAGTTGGCGTAGACCTGAAGCAATCGGAACATGAGAGTCAACTGGTTAGGGATCTGCGAGACTTGACTGTAAGGGTGGAAAATCATTTTGCCTCACATTTGCATTTTCACTTCTGAAATTTTCTGTATCATTTTCTTCGGAATTTGGATCATTTGTTAAAGAATTATCTTCCCCTACATAAGTTATTTGATCAACATGCCTTTTCTAAAGATTCGAACCAACTTGAACTCTATAATGTCATTTTCCTTCTCTTGCTACGATTCGACCAATTTTCCATTTGGCTTCTGGAGTATAATTTCTTACAGCTACTTTCTGGTCGATTTCAAATTCTTTTACTTTAGATTTTCTTGCATTTTGTTTTTCATGAACAAATTTTGTAACATTCGGCACTATCGAATCTATGTTTGTTCTTATATGACGTTTTAGAAATAAAGATGCAGGACTTTCCCCCGTTGTAACATGTGACATCTTAATGTATTGTAAATGAAAGTTATTCAATTTCATTTGTAAAGTACCTGGTTCAGAAGCCAAGGCTTTTAATCCACGTTTGACAGTTTGCACATACCTCTCAGCCTGTCCATTTGTAGATGGATGGTACGGTGCACTAAACTTACGTTTTAAACCATGACTTTTCAAGAATATCTCAAATTCTTCAGATGTAAACTGCTTAGCATTATCTGATACTATAGAAATAGGAAAACCGTATCGCGCAAAAAGAGAAGAAAGACAATTGTATTTTCCGAAATTGTACTAGGAATTATAAATACTTCTGGCTATTTACTATAAGCATCAACCACTAACAAAAGCATTTTTCCATTAACAGGACCAAAATAATCAATATGAATTCTCTGCCATGGAGATGTAGGCCACTCCCAATGATGTGTATCAACTTTGGGAGGATTATTTTTCAAATTTGCACAAATAGAGCAATTTCTTGCAATATCTTCAATATCATGGTCTATTCCTGGCCACCATACAAAACTACGGGCTAAAGATTTCATTTTCACCATACTAAAATGACAAAAATGTAATTCCTTTAATATTTGTCTTGATGAATTTCTCGGATAACTACCTGTTGTGTTAAAATAAGAGCCGATGATGTTAAAATGAAGTTATAATTGTTATGTCTTGGTTGGTTGGTTCTGCCTGTACCATCAACGTTAACTAAAAGTCAATGGGTAGACCCAATTTAACAAATGTAAAACATGTGATCGTAAAATGCCAAAAATGGATGGCTGAGAAATTGCGTTGTGTTTAATAATTCAAATACTTTCCAAAGATAACTCAGGTATAAGCAAAGTTTTACTTCCGTGGGTTAAGATTAAAACTGTGGTCAAATATGAAGTGACTCAAGACATGTAGTTCGTTCGAACATAAAAATTTATTTAAAGCTTAATTGCAGTCCAAACTATATTTTAGGCACCGTGGTGGAATTAAATCAAGGGGAGATAAATACTTGAATTATAGTTTAACTAAATTAGACGACATGCGTTTCAGTCAGCAAAAATAGAACACTTCTGCAGCGGACATAAAATAACTTAGTACAATTTAGATAAGGTATAAAAACGTATTTAAGAAAAATCCAAATGTCACCTTTTTTGTCACGGTAATCCCTATAAAGATAATCCCAATTCAGCAGCTTTCCAAGCACATTTTTGGTAGGTGCAAGGCACTGGAAAAAGGCTCGCTATCCTGTAAAACTCGCCCTCACAAGAGCACCAAGGATTGGCTTTCTCTGTCTCTGCTCCCCAACACTAGCGAAACCCTCGGATTATATGCACGGAAGGGTTGCCACTCTAGAAAAGGCAAACTGCAACATCGTGCGCCAAAATATTGAAAAAAACCCGGGAACCGCCAACATCCACAGGCTAGCATGCCAAATGTGGCAGGCAGACGACGGGAAGTAAAAGTTAAAGTAATTAAACTGGGGATTGCAAAAACTGCGAAGAAGGAATCGCATAGGTAACCGCTAACTAAGTGCGAGGGGGGAGGAATGGACAAAAAGCGAAGCCAAGCTTGAGTTCAGAGGAACTCAAGTCTGAAAACAAAGTAAAAGGGGGGATAAACCAAGGTACATAAGTCGTGAATACGACACTACCCTACATCCTTTTAAAATACAACCATGCTGAAAAGTAAATTCTTCTTAGTTATCACCAAAAAGTAAATTTTTTGGAATTACTGAACCAGAAATGAGGTGATGAAAAGTTTGACGCAAAAGAGGATCAGTTTTTGTAACTGAAGCAATAGATTTAGCAATTAAAGGTAAAACAGAAAGCTGATTTATTTGAATGATTTCAGATTCGTCAAGTACCTCATTTGAATTATATTCGTGGGGTAAATCTTCACTACGTAATGGAAGACGTTAAAGTGCATCGACATTTCCGCGTTCAGTAGTTTTCTTATAACGAATGTCATACTGGAACGTTTGTAAATATATTGCATATCTTTGCATTCTAGTTGCTGATAAAACAGGAATACTTTTAAAAGGTGAAAAAACTGAAACTAATGGTTTACTATCAGTAAACAAGGTGAATCTGTTACCGTACAAATATTGAAAAAAATTCTTAACACCAAATATTATCTCGAACGTGTGGTCCAATTCCATACCAGGTCTTGCTTTATTTTCAATTAACACAGATAATTTAATAGAATTTGCACCTGTATTTTTTACAGTTAATACGTTTACCGTATCTAAAGAATTTACGTGTTTTTGGAAAGTTTACTTTTACATGCTTTTCCAATACGGCCTTTTTTCTTACAAACTTTACAAATAATATTAATAAATCTTCAGGAATTGGCTAGATGAGAAGTATTTCCACACCATAACATCTCATTTTATTTTTACTCGCCTCAGAATTTGTATTATTTTTGTATTATTTACATGATTGTTGACATTCTGTTTCTGAAAATCGTTCGACAATTTCTTTGACTGTACGTTCTTTGAAATGAAATTTTATTTATACTTAAATTTTTATGTTTAATTTCAGAAATTTCAATATCTACATTGTATAACGATAAAGCTTTTTCAACTGCCTTCTCAAAAGTTAACTCATCTACTTGAGAAATCAATTTATATTGCATATTTTCGCTTTTCAAACCGCGCAAAAATTGTTCCAATAAATTTTCATTTAATGTATCACCAGTAAAACAACAAAAAGTTGTACATTTTTTCAATCTAGCAGCAAAATCAATCAGATTCCGACTCATTTTGATAACATTTTCGGAATTTAATACGTTCGATAAATTTGTTGGGGGCGGGTCTTAAATGTTTAAGTAAAATGTCAACAATCTCAGAATACTTTAAAGATTCACAATCTTTTGGAAAAGCTAAATTACTTAGTAAATTTTAAAGCTTAGGATCCATGTAGGATAAAAGGGCCGCAACTTTTTTCATCTTTTATTTCATGCAGAACAAAATTCTGTTCTAGTCGTTTGGCATACGCTTGGAATGATTCGACCTTATCGTCGAATTCTTTGAATGTAAACATTGTACTTTAATGCAATAAGACAAAAAAAAGTAAGGTAAAAGTCAATGTTTGCACTTACTACCCCCTTTATCAGTTGACGATACTGTGGAAGGCCGCCTTTACATCTCCAAACTAGAAATGGAAATAGACGTGAGCCAATTGCATTCGGCTCGCACTTATTCTTTGAACTTTTTCTGGTGAAAAATTTTTCACACTTTTTCTCGTCGCCATTACTTTTTTGTGTATAGATATATTGGATTAAATCATAACACACAACTAAAATAACTTGAGGTGGACAAATTTTAAACACGAAACATATTTAATTAGACGAACGCTTATTACACACGACATACAAACATTAACAACATAGAACAACTACTCTGCAACCCAGGTACATTTCTGTTTCTTAAATTATTCCATGGAAATAGTTCAGGGGCGCCATGTACAGTTTTACCTGAAAACTAAAAGTGTAATATACCATAATGTTAAAAATGTTATTATGTGCCCGGGAAACACCGGAAGGCTCAGCTAGTAATAGAACAAAATTAACCGGAGTAGTTTATATGACTCCAACTGGTGATTGGGACAATGTGTATGCTGATGAGATTAGGAGATCAATGTAAATAAGATTTAAATGCCATGTAGGTGCTTTTAAAAATGTTTAGTATAGCATCTTTTTTACACGGAATACACTCTCCATCTTTTAAAAATTCCTTGATTGTGAAAAATAGCTGAAGCATTTATCATTGTAGATTATTCATGGAAAATTGGTTCACCAAGATATATCTTTACAAGCTCAATGAATCTGGTTGGATTATGATTATATTACGTGTTTTTAAAACTTTTGACTGTATCCATAGCAAATTCACTATTCTGTTATTGCTCATAATTGTTCTTATGAGGCTCTTCGTTGCACAGCAAAACGTTTATTTTTTATATTTTTGGTTTCGGAACAAATGTTTATTATGCATATTTTAAATTGAGTTTATCTTTTATAATGTAGTCAAATCTGTCTAGTGATTCATAATTTGTTTAAAATAATGCTTGTTTTAAAAGCCTTAACAATGTTTTTTGTTTTCGAAACAAAGCAAAGTGACCTTTTTATCGTATTTAATTTAATAGGTTTATTGCAAATTAATGAAATAGTTCCTGTTAATTAAATTTTCTTTTATCGAGATTCGGTGGTTTTTGTACCACGTAATTATAAAATATGGCTTTATTAAATCCAGGTAACACTGAAATTACATGAAAACTCATAAATGTACCATTATTTGCTCTTAATGCAACTAAAATGTCTGTAAAAACTTTAATGTTATACATTGTCCTTCTCAAGCTACACATTGGGATCATAATATAGGAATAGCATTTAACAATAAATAAAAATTATTTCGAGTAATTTTTGACCAAACTGTTGAAACAAAACTGGTATTAAAATACTCTGAAGAAGATTCCCTGAATCAAACTTTAATTCAGTGAACATGGCTTCATTCTTCGTTTTACAAATTGTGTAAAATATATTAGCTGTTATCAGTGACGTTACGTACATATATTTAAAAAAAGGTAAATGCATTATTATTTAATCAAAATATTCCATCCAACAACAACAGCAAAAAAAAAAAAATAAATAAATAAATAAATAAAAAAACAACATTTTATTACAGTTTACTGGACACAATGCTGATTTTTTTTCAAAAAAATACATTTTAGAGGGGAGGGGGGATAAGCAAGTTAACATAAAAAAAATATTATTAAATTTTATTATTTTTTTATCAATAAAATATGACAAACTAATTTTACTGTTGAAGAAGTCACTTTTAATGAATAAATAATGCAAAATCTGTGCTTCATATAAAATAACTTTCCAAATATTTTATAGTTGAAATACTTGAAGCATACTGCAGTTAGTTAATTTTTAATCGTAGCTGAAATTAGTGTTTTTTGCTGTGTTTATGAATTTTTAGTTTTCTTTATGAATTTCTTTGTGATTCCTTAATACACAGATTTTGTTCTATAAAATACCTATTTATTTTTGAAACATGTATATTTTTTTAATTTTTATTTCGTTAATGCTATAGAATTTGAAAAGAATTTCAAACGGACAAATAAATTAAATGAGCTATACAAATTTTTATTTGGAAAAAAGGTTTTATTTTTGAATGAAAAACTTATTAAATTGCATTGAAGAGGTTATATTAAATGCTTAAAGATAAATAGACTTCTTAAGTATTTACAGTGCATATCCATTGAAATGCGTATACAAAATGAATTTTCTATTATAGAAAATGCATTTATATGGAACAATAAAATTCTGTTTTCAAAGTTAGCCAATTATCCGCAGTTTTCCCAACTCGAATAGCACAATTTCCACTCTTATGAAATCTTCGTTAATTGCTGAAAGTTGTATTTTGAGATGAGAAAGCTGACTTGATATTTCCTTTGTAATCAGCAATCTTATTATTTCCTTTGTAATCATTTTTACTTGAATACACAGATCCTGTTTATTCAGATTGCAAAACCAATTCTCGTGTATCAAGATACTTATCATTGTGAATGAATTAAATATATAGACTCTAAGGACTATCTCTAGACTCTTCGGAAATATAAATTAAATGTCACATTTAAATGTAATAAGCAAAATTTCATTTGCATATTTAATATTGTATATTGAAATATTCCGTATGAAATGATTCGTAATGATTGAACCGAATGAACCGTATGAAATTGCAGGTGATGTGCCCAAGCAAGGTTCGAACCAGAGAACCCACGGCCAGAATGCAAGATCTTAAGTGCCGAGCAAAAGGCTAGCTCAATCACTGCCTGCGAGAAAATCGTTTTACTGACCGCGCAAGATGGCGTCAGTACTCCATCCCCAGTGAGAAGAACGACATGTTGACATGTACGAGCCATGTGCACTCTTGTTGTGCTGGCGGTTGCCAGAGTAATGTGTTGTCGTGCTGCCTAGCCGTGCGCATGTCTGCCCCCTCGATGATGCGTTGCGTGGCAGGCTGTGTGCTGTGAGCGTTACTCAGTCTTTGGTCGTGTGCTGTGAGCGTTACGCAGCCTTTGGTTGTGTGTTGTAAGCATTACACATGCTTTGCGTGCTGCGAGTGTTTCACAGGCTTTGGATGCTGGTTTTTTATTAATGCTGCCATATGTTGGGCTAGCGCGAAGATGGTGAAGTGCGTGTTCGTTTGTCCAAGGTCACCAATGCAGGTGATGTGCCCAGGCAGGGTTCGAACCAGAGAACACACGGTCAGAAAGCGGGATCTTAAGTGCCGAGCTCGATATCGAGCAATCGAGCTCGAGCTCGGCTTCCTGCGAGAAACTCCTTTTACTGATCGCGCAAGGTGGCGTTACCACAAAATGAATCTTATTGAAATGTACCGTATTCTCGAAATTCTCATTTTATAGTTGTTCATTCTTATAAAAAAAGTTTTGTCATGCATTTAGTCTGTGTTCTTTTTGCCCATATGTAGATTATTTTTCACCTTGAATTACTGAATTTTTTGCCCATATAAACGCTAGTGTTTTATGTGTTTTTTTTTACAATATAGTGGTTATTTGTGTTTTTGAGACATTGGCACATGTCATGTGAGTAATTATACATGGATTAATATTGAAGAAAATTCTGAGAAAAAAAATAATTACAATTCAAGTGCATTTTGTCATTTAAAAAAGCTTGGGTGCACTTCAAAACGCGATGCTTTGGAAATCATGCATGGATTTTTGCAAAAATCCAAAACATTAAAAAACTCAAGTACCTAAATAAATTTATTGTTAAATTAATATTTATTAAGACATTTTTTTAAATTAAAAATGTTATGTTAAAGGAGAATTTACCAACGACAATTTTATCATTCATTTCATAATTGTTTATAAAATAGGAGTAAATCTCTTTTATCTTATTAATAATTACAAACACTTTATTTAGCTTATACGTTGAAATATTTTCTCAAAATGTGCAATATTCAGATTAAAATATCTACATAAATTTGAATTTATTCCTTTAGGAGTGATAAGTCGCCTTTACTAATCCTTTTCCAGACAATTAAGTATTTAAGATGTTTTGAGAAGATTTAATACTTTAGGATTTTCTACAGAAGTTGGGTTAGAGATTAATAATTTTATGCGTATAATATTTAATACTAAGACATATAAACCTACTCAAATAAAATAAAATAAAAAAATTATAAATTTAAACATAGTGAAAATTTCCGTCAGTTTAACTTTACCGTAATGCTAATAACCGAATTTAAAACAATTGCTAGATGTTTCAGTGGTAAAGATTTCTTTTGTGATGCATGTGTTTCAATTTTTGTTAGAATGATGTTTTATACACCTAAAGAATGAGAATATATTTATATAGAAACATCATCGAAAAATTTTCTACGCTCCTCATATTAAAAAGGCAATGTAATTTCTATTTAAGAAACAGCTCTTTTAAGTATTTTATCTTAATTAGAGAAATATATCGGTTTAATAAATATGAAAATTTATCTTTATCAAAAATATCTTATTTCTCTATATTCTCTCTCACTCTATAAGCTACCTTTCTCATATATGAGGAGCTCAGAAGCCAAGGGGTACAAGTGACAAAATTTAGATTTCGAGTAAATCGAGTTCAAAGTTAAACATCAATTGTAATTCAACGAATTGAGCTATGAAACTTTTGCTTATATCTTAATGATCTTTGAACTCTTATTTCAATAACTGTTTTAAAAAATGTGAAATACAATTTTTCTTTTTATTTATAACAAAGCAATGTTTATCATCATTCGGCACTTGTATCCCTTGGCTTCCAAATAGTAATGAAAAGTTCTTGGAAGCTAAAGGTACAAGTGCCGAATGAGCACAAAAAATGCAAAAATTATGAAATAAAAAATTGTATTTATGTAAAAATTAAGAACAATGTTGATACACATAAATGAAAGGACCAAATTTTTTTAATATAAATTCTAGAAACGGAAAAATTATGAAATAAAAAATGAATTTACGAAAAAAAAATGAGCGATGTTGATATAAATGAATGAAAGGAATTTTTTTTTGTTCTAATATAAGATTTAAAATTTTATTATAAATTTTGAAACATTGAAATTTTATATTTTTTAACACTTTCTAACAAAATTGAAATGTGAATGTGATTGTAGTTTGTCTGTCCTTGCCTTAACTCTCGTAAATATACTCGGATTGCCCTGAAATTTTTGGGAATTATTCACGCTTACCTCAACACGAACCTACTGCAAATGAAGTTTATAACACGATTAGTTTATTTACAGGGACAATAAAAAGTTTTCTGTTAAATTACGGGTTATGGGAAAAATCGTTGTAAATAAATTTTAAAGAAGTTACAATTTGTCAAACACTTTAAAATTTATATGCATTTACGAATTGCATTAACATAAACATTCTGTAAAACATGAGGTGAAAAGAACAGATATTTTTTATTTACAGGGCTACACAAAAGATTTACATTACCTAATGATAAAGATGGAATTTTTTACAACATATTTTAATTATATTACAATTTTCATGTATAACAAAATTGATATACATTGCAAAAGCTTAATATAAGTTATTTCGCGCACAATACGAAGTACTCAGTATTTACAGGGACACAAAAAAGCTTTCAAATAGTATATTCTATCCGAAGTACTGTATATTATCGATGATGATTGATGGATGGACAAAATGCATTTTTTATTATGATTTGCGCTTTTAAGTTTCATTAAATTTATACATATTAATAAATATGCATATGCTCATATCCATTCTATAGTTCATATACAGAGCTATACAAAAGATTTCGTAAAGGTTACTGAATATGAGCGTAATTTACTTAAAGATTGCTTCTAAATAAGTAATATATTTCTATGCTGAACTACATACAGTTTGCTAAGAAATGCTTGCAAAACATTGATAAAATGATATTCAGGGTTATGCACAAAATTTTATGCATTGTCATCTATTTGTGATAATTTCTGGAAATGTGATTTCAGTAGTCTTAAGAGTGTTTCAGTTTTAACTAAATTTTAGCTAAATACTGGCGTATAATAAAGGTTCAAGGTAAACTACAGGATAAACAAAAGTATACAAGTGTGTTTTTATCTATTAGTAAAAACTGTTATGCGTTTTCTTGCTAAACTAAATTTCCCCATTATGCAGTGCATAGCAACCGACAGATAAAACCGAGGGCTGTTCAAAATTATTAGAATACATACTTGGTTATGGACATTAACACTCTATTACCCTAAATAGCAAAGATTTTTAACACGTTCGCTGCCGCTTACGTGAAGATGTGATGGTAGTTAATGCCGCACTGTAGAAGTGGGTTTTTCCCAGAAGCCGATTTACTTTTTATAACAAAGAAACACTGAAAGATTTTCCCGTGCCAGCGCGTGACAGGCTATTGAGACATTACCCCACATCACGCGCTGGCTCGTGAGTGGCCCCTTAATGTTGGTGCGTGATCGGCAGCGAATATGTTAAAGATTTCAGAGAGCATTGGAAAGTGTTTCAAAATGTACACTTAAAGCATGATTTTCTCACATGCTAGCAGTTAAAATGCATTTATTTAATGTATAAAAAAGCAAATGGCCTTGTATGCCGTTGGTCACGCTTCTGCTGTAGACGTTATTAGATACAATCGCACTTATATCCTTTGGCCTCCAAGCGTTTAACACTTTTGGGAAAGAGGTTAAGTAACTGACCCCTAAGATAATTAAAAAATCATTCATAACTTCTTACCTACAAATAAATAGACTTATTTCCAGATAGTCTGTGCACTTAAACTCATTTTTTTCAATTTTGTTACTTATACCCCTTGACTTCTGGACTCCTCATATATAATCTTTAAAAAGGCAAATTAACAAACATTGACCGCGACCCAGACAGATGGGCCTCCGTGGCTGAGTGGTTAAGACACCACGCCACTGATCGTGAGGTTGTGGGTTCGAATCCCACTGGCTCCATTGCACACACTTTGTGTGGAGCTCCTGGTTGTACTTCTCTTGTGTTGTAATATTTCCTTGTGTGCTATCTCGTCCCTGTATATTGACGATGGCTTATAAGCAGGCTTCATGTCGAGCACACAAGTCAGATGTATGTTGTTCAATAAACAAACAAACAAACCCAGACAGACATCTAGCGGTTGCTGAAACAATACACTGTTAGAAATTTGAAACTTTTGCTACATCGTCACTCCAACACTTTTATAGAAAACGCTTACTTTACACTGTTAAAAATCTGCTGCATTTTGTTGCAACGCACTCCCCTGCTTGTATAGAAAACGGTTATTTGGCCGTGAATTGGAGCTTTCTCATTGGTTGGAATAGAAATATTATATACAAGTGATGGAGTACGTTTCAAAAAAATGCAGCAGATTTTTAACAGTGTAGTGTATTTAGAGAAATCGCATTGTCAAAATAGCGATATTCCATTAAAGTGAAATGATGATGGAGGAAAAGTTTCAAATTTTTAACAGTGTATTGACCAATCAGAAGCGTGCCCTTTTGCGAATTTTTAGCTATTTGCAAAAATGTGGGGGTTGTGACTGGTCAATCTCGTTTCGCTTTCAGCGAAAAATCTATCTGGGATCTTGTTCATGAGTGTAACTTTTACACTTTCAGAGTTTGTAAGATACGTATTGAGAATACAGCTTTTGAGTGCGTTCAGCAGACCTAAACAAAGCCACCAATGTGACCGATTACATACATTGTAAAAAAATTTTACCCTTTTGCTGCAGCGTCACTCCATCTCTTCTATAGAATATATTTGTTTTGACAAATGAGAATGTTCCATAATACAGCGAAGTAACCCTTTCCTATAAAAGCGAGGGAGTGACAATGCAGAAAAATGGTCAAATTTTTGACAGTGTAATGTCACGGAAAGTGACTGGTTTCTAACCGGTTGACAGATTCACTGGACTCCATTGGTGTTGTTCTTTAGTAGCTCCATCTATATTATGTTAATGCAATTATTCTTTTATTGTTTTTTCGTAAATGTTCATGTGACTGATCACGTGATCCAACTAACCGAGATTTTTTTTCTCGGGGCATGTTTAGCACAACTTACCGGTTACTTACCGGTCACTTACCGATTGTAGACAAGTAAGAAATGAAAATTAAAGTAAAGTGTGACGTCAGCAACAATTCAACAGGATAGTTTTCATTGGTGCCACAATTCGCTTTCGTACTGCCTTACAATCGGTCGGTAACATTGGTTACTTTGGTAAGTTGCATTGAACACGCCCTCGGTTAATTAGGGCCGTGTTCAGCGCAACTTACCAAAGTAACCAATGTTACCGACCGATTGTAGGGCAGTACGAAAGCGAATAGTGTCACCAATAAAAACTATCCTGTTGAATTGTAGATGACGTCACACTTCGCCTTGATTTTCATTTCGTACTTGTCTACAATCGCAAGTGACCGGTAAGTAACCGGTAAGTTGTGCTGAACACGCCCTAGGTCTCTTACCAGTCACTTCGGTTACTACCGTTGAATGGTGTTGGTTGTGTATCAGCCACTGAGCTCGACATATAACAGGAGGTCCGACTCTGCGGTCAGTCGTCTGCTAGCCGAATTACAACCCGGAGAAGCATAGTAGGCAAGAGAGAAAAAATAGTCCGCTTTTTCAATGTTAGACATAGGAGAAATCTCTTTATTATTATCCCAATTTATTCTTCACTAATTAAGTAAATTATAAAAACAATGAGAGTAAGTGATCTATAAGAACAGGAACTACCCGATTAGTACTTATTTAGCAGAAATATTTTTAATTAAATTGTTTATAAACCCCATCTTTCACATCCATTCGAAATCGGCAGATAATGTTTTGAAATTGGCATTTAATTATCCGGCTTTTTTATTATCCGAATATGTATTTTTATTTTATCATTTCTGAACGAAATAATACTTTGTTTTCATCATTATGTTTATAGTTTTAAAGAACAATTTACAAATTAATTTCAACAAAATAAAGCTTCAAATTTTAATCAAGGGGTTTTAAGTAACACAAAAATTTCAGAAGTATGTCAGTACACTGACCCCTCCATCAAGACACATGCAAGCACGTAGCCAGGGAGGGGGCTAAGGGGGCTGAAGCCCCTCCCGAAAGTTTAAAAAAGTTTTGCAAAGTTAATGAAAATAAATATAATAATGATTTAGCAGATGATAATAAAAATTGATATTTTTCTTTAATCTTCCACAGCATTAAAACTACGCATATTTTTAATTTTAGTATAAATTTCTTCAATTGAAGTTATAACAATTCCTCATTATATCACTCATTCGGATATATTGTTCTTTATTCGTATCTACCACATAAAATTTTAGTTCTCTCAGAACTCTAAAAAATATAAGCTAAATTTTTTAATGGGTGTTACACATCATTATGTATGTACATATCTTAAATTGCGCTTTGTTTACTTTTTTTTAGTTACGATTTAAATTATGCAAATTACTGCTGTCAGATCCGAAAAAATTCAAGATTCAGCCCCCTCCGAAGGGAAATCCTGGCTACGGGCCTGGACACATGTGAACAATTTCAGACAATTTTTAGAATGATAAGTTAGAAGTTCTTGATAAATGTTTTCAAAAGTTTCACTAAAAGAACAAACGAAGTGTAAATACTCATATCAATCAGTTTTTGTTTCAATAGCTCATAAAAATTTTGAGAAATAAAAAATGTAAAAAGTTGTTCACATGTGCCCCACTTTTCCCTATATTTTGATGTTCAATGAATGACATGTCTATTGTTAATCATTTGGTGCAAATATAAACATAATACCATTTTTTATAGATAAACGATAAATTTATGAACGTGAAAATATTAAATTAAAAAGTAAGCTGTACGATAATTATACACTATTTTTCAGAAAATTTTAAAATGCATCTAAAAAATTATAACAATAATTGTTACAATAAATGAATTTATGGAATTACGATGATACATTAAAATAATAATAATAATAATAATAATAACAATGGAATAAAGTTTTACACCAACTATCTAACTAAATATTAATTTAAATATTTATGTTAAATAAATATTTATCAAATTATAATATAAATTATTACATATTATACATATTATTATCAAATAAATATTTATCGTTTTTTATTAAATATTTATCCAATATATATGTTAAAGCATTTTCTCAAAATATTTTCCAATAAGTATTTTAGTAATCTTTGTATTAAACACTAGACAAAAAATGATACTTGAAATTAAAATAAATCAAAACAAAAAATTATCATTCACAAAGTTTGCACATAGTCAAACCTCGTTAACAAAAACACGTTTAACGTGGATTACATTTAACATAAACTGTTTTTACAGTCCCCTACGAAAATGAATACAAATGTTTAACACTAATAACATGAATTACTGTTAATATGAACAAAATTTCGATACCACTTGAGATTCACATTAACGAGGTTCGACTGTATCACACTTGTGGCTGGTTAACATGTGCATAGGAGTAAAAAAAAAAAAGGCATTTTACCTGTGAAATTGCAAATTTCCCTCTTTTGTCCAACGGTTTTTACAGCCGTAAGCAGAACAACTGCTCACCATGATATATGATTAATAATTATATCAAGAAAATTAAAAGAAATTAGAAAATAAATAAACTGCTCACATAGTAGGCAATGAGCGAAACAGCGCTTTCTGCCTAGTATACAAACCAAAACTCAGCTAAAAGTGCCGTCACTGTATTCATCCGCGCTGACCGCGGGAGCTAACGTTAGGAAATAGGAAGCCGGATCTCCTGTTATATGTCGAGCTCAGTGGTATCAGCTAACTTTGGGCGTGTTCAGCACAACTTACCGGTCACTTACCGGTGACTTTCCGATTGTAAACAAATACAAAATGAAACTCAAGGCGAAGTGAGACGTCAGCTACAATAAAACAGGATAGTTTTCATTGGTGCCACAATTCGCTTTCGTACTGCCCTACAATCGGTCTGTAACGTTGGTTAATTTGGTAAGTTGCGCTGAACACGTCCTTTGTTAACTAACCGAACCTACCACTACGTAACTGTTGACTTCGCTGAAGCGGTCTAAGAATTATAAAATGTAATCTAACCGTTTGTGCTACTTTCAATTTCCTCAAATAGCTTTACAGTATGGTGTAAGATCAGGAGCAATCGTTTTAATGACTGCATATTCGTTCTATTTTTAGTCTTGTTTTAGTTGTGATTCATTAAATTTTTAGCTTAAAAGTCAATAATATTTTAGAATGTTTTTATTAAAATTTTTTGTATTTTCATGTGCTCTGAAGTGCGTGTTTGACCAGCGCATTCAATATGACTGGTGGGAATTTCAAAACACTTCACTCATCGATGTTTACGTTTTTAGAAACAATTACGGTTACAAATGGTAATTATGTAAATTCTTTTAACAGACTGATATATTTTGATAAACTACTTTAGATAGTGTAAATAAAATCCTACAGACTCCGAAATTTCAAATGTCAGATTTTTAAATAAAATCTGAAAGTCATGACTAAGAATTAATCTAGATTGTATAAGTAATTTACATTTCAGTTACGAATATACAAAAGTTATACAATCGCAAATATTCTGAGTAAAGTCTGATTGCTGAACAGTTATATTCTGACTGTTATTAATAACTTTGTTTACAAGACATGTATGTGGGGAGGAGTTATTAGCATGGAGTTCCAGTTTTTAAATATTTCTCTTAAAATAACCTTTTCGAAACTCTACCGTAGATATTCCACAACAATTTTGCGAATACTCATATTTATGGAATATCCATATGAAATGCGAAAATGTTTTTAAAAATTGGATTAAGAGGATAAACAACTTCATTGGTAAACTTTTAATATTGAAGTCCTTCGTTGACATTTTTAACATTTTGTCTGTCAATGCTTAAAAGGAATTCCTGTTGGATATTTCCCTAAAAATAATTTTAGGCGTTAAGTATGCTTTTATTAACAAAATTTTTGCAAATAAAACTGCTATCTAGAAACATTTTTTTAAAATTAGTAGTTTATTTCCCATCAATTTCTATTCTTTTCCCTTTTTTTTTTTGAATATCGGTAAGGTGAAAAATATTCAGATTCCTAAAGACACCAAACTCTCATTTTAAAGAATTTTTAAAGGATGAACTGATGTTAGTTTTTTTCTTTGTTAATATGAATCTAATCTGTGCGTTTTAAAATGCCGAAATCTTTTTATTATTAATTGGAACTTATCCTGGGGAATGTTTGTACTAGTGACGTTAAACAATCTTCCAATTACTACGGAATGACGAAAGATAATTAAAACTTTAATTTTTGATTTAAATAACGTTAGGGTTAATTTATTTAGCTACCAAGATTGAAATTATTTTTATAAGTTGAGGTTAATCTCGTTTCCTATTTTATACCCCCTCCCAAAGCACTTCGAAGGGCTGTTCTGAGCAGTATCAGATGGAATCTTTAAAATTTTATAGATTGTGAAGCTTCCATAAACTCAGTGAAATGTGTTTGTTTAAAATCCTTCATACCCCATGTCAGAAATTAAAACCTAACGAGTTCCAGTTTTCCAACTGGACAAATAATTCCTGGAGAGGATTCGAACCACGGATTTCTAAGTTAAAGCTGCCAATACCTTCATAACTCTGCTATTTAGGAAGAATCTGAGAATGTTATTAATCCAGCTAGCCTTATAACATCTTATCTCATATGAATAAGTTCAGCAAAATGTCTTTTTTTTTTTAATGAAACTCCAGTAAACTCTGGTTTAGCAAGTTCAGTTTTAATGGATTATTGACAGTTGGAAAACTACTTGTAGGTATGTATTTACAAATTATAATTATGTTAATCTATTAAATCTATTTAAACTCATGGTCTTTCATAATGGCAATTCTAAATGATTGCGTTCGTTCTAATTCTCCTTTTAGAATTTAACTCCCATTGCTGAACTGAAATATTTATCAAAGGTTTTCAATGAATTGAAAATTTTTCCCATAGAACTTAATATTTGCTGCATAAGAATAACTGAACATTAATTTTTATGCTGAATAAAGTTGCCTAATCATGAACATACACCCCCTACCTCGAAAAAGGCTCGTGAATACTTGCTTGATTAGTTTTTGAATTTACAAACATTGGCTGAAATCCATCGCTGGAATATTTGAAATATGGCACTGCAATGTTGTTCTGTACTAAAATATATGCAAGTTACATTAAAATTTTATTTTGCTAATGGTTTTATGCATAAAAATCTAGGAAATTAGAAGGGAAATTTGAAAGCAATTTTGTAAAACGAACTGAAATTTTTATTGAAAATCAGTTTAAGTGTTTATTTAAATTTCGTAAACTATTTAATGTTCTTTGCAGTATGCATGCCTATAACATCTGAAATTTAAGATAGAGGCAGATTTGAGCTGCTTTAATTAAAATTTAAGGTGTTTTAAAAAATAGAAAAAATGTAGTTTCACGAAACAAATGAAAGTTCCCAAAACAAGGCAAATGAAGTTATTTCTTAAAACGTTCGCTGCCGTTTACGTGATGATAGTTAATGCCGCACTGTAGAAGTGGATTTTTCCCAGAAGCGGATTTACTTTTTTATAACAAAGAATTGGTGAAAGATTTTTCCGCGCCAGCGCGTGACCGGCTATTGGACATCACCCCACATCACGCGCCAGAGTATGAGTGGCCCGTAAACGTTGGCGCCATTTCGCGCGCTGGCGCGTGATTGGCAGCGAATGTGTTAAGAAACCAAATACGAGTTGGGAGTGGAAGAGTGAATTTTGAATGAGTTTCGGTTTCCGAAACATAAACTACTTGATTTGTTTTACAATAGTCAAACTGTACGGATGAAGCCTTGCAGCTGTTTGGCAGAACGTCAACTAAAAGTACTTGTAATGTTTAGTAATATACTTTTAGAATACATATTTCTAAAACATTACTTAATCTTAAGCAGCATTTAAATAAGTTATTTATTTGATGCACTGTTTATTGCATCATAACTAAACATATAATACTTGGATTTAAGGTACATTAAAAAAAATGGATATTAAATTTTTGCACTTAGAGAAATTCAGTGAAATTTTTTTGTTTTTTCAAATGCTGCTTCTTTCGTGAATTCCTGATTGTGTTTTTCTAGTTATTGGATGCATGACCACTGCTTGCTCGTAGACATTGATATTTGGACACTCTCAAAATGGAAAGATCTTCAAAGCACGTTTCACGACAAATGGACTGATGACAGGTGGGCTGATGACATTGAACAATACCACATGCAACCGCATTTAATACTTCCTGCGAACTGAAGACTAAGAAAAGTACCTGACGATTTGCTGTTTTTAATGGAACTGAATATTTAAAGAACGCCAATTGCTCCTGGTATGTATAGAGACTTTTCATTTCATTAATGTAATTTGATCGGTTTTCGACAATAAAAAAAGTTAATCTCTTGGACAAAAAAAGGATAATCCATTTAGATGCTGTGGGATTATAATGTCCTAATTAATGAATTGGTAGACAGGACTCTAGTAAATCGCAGTTAAATTATATCCACTTTTATTCTTGATTATATAAAGTAGATTTATACAGAAGCTATCATAAACGTGGGTATTTCTCTTAATAAAATCGGAAGGTAAAGAGTTCCAGGTTAACTGCAGGTCCGAGTTAGGTCTTTCTGCCGGGTACGGACTAACCAATGGTCTGTCAGTTTTTCCCTGACTACCCAACTCACCCGCTATGGGGTTTTTTCGGAGAAGTCTCTCCAACGCTCAACACTGTTCTCTTCTCTTCAATCCCTTACTTTTCTATTACCTGGAAGATGAAGGTAGGTCTGTTTACTACAAACCCCACCTCCGCGCTTTCATTGGTAGTTTGATTTTAATTCTTGTCGCCTTATGTTGCCAACGGATGTCTGGCTCAAGGGCTGAAACTTTCACTCCTGGAGGTTACTCCAAGAAAACATCCATCAGTACTGTACCGTAGCCTATCCCTAACATCAGGAATAAAAGAAGCCTCCAGACTTTAAAGCACTAAGCTTATCCGGGTCAATGCATTTTAAGTGGTCCAGAAAATGTAAAAATGGTCGCTCGACCACTTTTAAAAAATCTGAAATTTTTTGTGCTAACATGACGGAAGTTGAAAATGAGTTATTTTAATTTTACTATTTTTTGGGTGCGAATGCAGTTTACTCTCCTTCTTGGCGCGATTTTCAAAAATCGCCAAATTGGCGCGTTTTTGCGTCTTGTTTCCCGGAGCAAGTTGCTCCAAGAGACACTACGCAAAAACTCATTTTCTAAGACGGCGGCAATCAAAATAAAGCACATAAAATACAAATCTAAAGACAAAAAATGTTTACTTACCCGGAGCCGCTGTTTTGCTCAGAGTTAAATTGCTCCGGATATTCGTTTTTCTCCGGATTGACTGGTCAATCATATACTTTTCCCGCAAACTTTCAACAGCGTAAAATATCCATTTGAATACTTTACTTCCTCATTCAATCAACATTCTTTCTGAAATCAGTAACTTCCATAGTAGTTACTGAACGGTATCTAACTAAATATAAAAAGAGGAAAATGCAAAAAAATACTCACTCGTTGAATGCAAGACGCAACTCCCAAAAACAATGCTACCGGAAGCAATTTCGAACTTTCTCAGTTCTCCTCTTTCATCCAATGAGAAGACATTTACAAAAGCGTCCAATCAGGAAACGGCTTAGAAATCGGTAGAATACGTAAACCGGAGCACTCCTTAGGGTTGCCATATTGAAGATTCGAGAGGAGAAAATGAAAATGCAGGGTTGCCATATTGAAATATTTATCGCTAAAAAGTCACCTTGGCGAAGGAGAGTTACCTGCATTTCACCCATTTTTTGGTTGTGCATGGCGGCCATCTTTGTTTCATCGTGTTCAGCGATTTTCTCATACTAGGATACACAAAATTGTAAATATCTCGCTTTTTACTTTCCCAATTGAAATGGGGTTTGGAGCACTTTATTTAGAATAAAATAGGCTAAATGTACGGTTGTAGAATAATCTTGAAAAATTAAATTCTTACAGGTGAGATTTTAGCACAAAATGTCAGATTTTTTCCAAAATCTATCACTTTGCAAGAGGAAATTTTTCATGCAAGGGAAACTGTCAATCTTACACAATTTTTTTTCTACAAATAGGTCAAAAGTGCGTGTACTCACACCAAAACCCAGATCTGGGAGTTGATTTCACTTTGCGAAAAAAATTCCGAAATTCGTCAAATTTAAAAAAATTGCACATTTTAGGCTTTGATATGTCTGGTGGGGCACGAGATAAAAATCTGAAATTCTGGCCTTTGATAATATTGTGTAGTAGTGTTATGTACAAAAAATTTAAAGGAGATTTAACTAAAAGCTGAGATATGACATGGTCAATATGTGAAAACAATACTGCCAAACTATTGTAACCTAAAGTGTAATTGTTCAACAAGACTCAACCTTGCACAATTTTTTCTACAAATAGGTCAAACGTCCCAGATCTGGGAGCTGATTTGTTTGCGAAAAAAATTCCGAAATTCGTCGAAAATATCAACGGCTATAACCTGCGATTTTTTAAGTCTCTGAAGCACGAGATTAAAAATATGAAATTCTGGCCTTTGATGGTATTGTGTAGTGTTATGCACAAAATATCAAGGAGTTTTCACTATAAGCTGAGATAGTGATTAAGAAATGCTATTACGCGTACATTAGGAGAAATGCGATTAGTCTCTTTTCTTACAATATTTACACAGAAAATAGCGTTTGTTGAAAACGGTTAAATAAAAATTTAATATACAAAGATACTATATGCTCAACAAACATCTTAACACTATTTACGAGAGATGTTATGAATTTGACCAGTTACTGTTGTCAGTCCATCACGCTGTTCTTTCTAAATTTTATTTGAAGCCACCCAAGTCTTGTCATCCCATGTTAACTTGAATGAAATTCTCTAGGTTTAATAATTGAAATCATGCCAACTCAATTGCAACCCACTGTCTGTAATTTACTTTTCCTGAAATGTGTTCAGAGTAAAATTGTTGCAATAGCAATTCTATTAGGTTTGTTCATCTGGACAAATAGTTTGTCTTAGTATACATTCTGAATTAATTAAATCACACAAACATTTGAAGAAATTTGTAATTAACATTTAACTTTGTACCATAAATAATTTAAAATTTTTGAGTTATGAACAATTACATAGTAGGTTACACAAGTTTGGCAGTATTGTTTTCACATTGTCAGTGTCATATCTCAGCTTGTAGACAAATCTTCATGAAATTTTTTTACATAACTCTACTACACAGTACTATAAAAAAACCCAGAATTTCAGATTTTTATCCTGTGCCCCACCAGAGATATCAAAGCCTAAAAAGTGAGATTTTTGACGAATTTTGCAATTTTTTTGCAAAGAGAAATCAACTTCCAGATCTGGGATTTGGCGTATGAGTACATGGACTTTTGACCTAATTGTAGAAAAAATTGTGCATGATTGACAGTTTCCCTTGCATGAAAAATTTCTCTTGCAAACGGATAGATTTTGGAAAACTTAAATTTTGTGCTAAAATTTCACCTGTAAAATTTTTTTTCAATTTTTCTTCTACTGTATATTTAGCCTATTATTCTGAACAAAATGCTGCAAACCCCATTTCAATTGGAAAAATAAAAGACGATATGTTAACAATTTTGTGTATCCTAGTATCTGAGAAAATTGCTGCACACGATGAAACAAAGATGGCCGCCATGCACAAACAAATAGTAAAATTAAAATAAAGGTCATTTTGAACTTCCATCATGTTAGGGTTGTAAAAAAAATTTCAGATTTAAAAATAGTCGAACGACCAGTGCTGGACCACTTGAAATGGATTGACCCATCCATATTGTAGCCTTCCATGTGAAAAATGTCCGCGTAAAATGTGCCGAACTTTAGCACGGCACTAAATAAAAATATCACTGATTAAGGCTAATGGAATTTTTTCAATTTATAAACATTGCAAATTTTTAATTTTTACACCACTGTACAGGAGTGAAATGTACTTTTTAAATGCAATTTGCTTGAAAACAATCTCAATTTTTTTTTGTAGTTTTTAAGACTTTGTATTGTCATTGTACGAAATTATTGCATTTAATTTCTAGACATAAAACATGAACCAATCGGAAAACTTACAAAATCATATCAGAAGGATTCGGATGTGTTGCACATCTCTAAACAAAGATTAATAACAATTTTCCAAATGTTTTAAAATGAGTTTCTCAAATTTAAGAGTTGCGTTCTTGAAGGTATAAGATCGGAAAGACTCAAATGAGTACATTTTGCTTTTCTTTAAATGTCCAGTTTTAAAAGTTAACGCTTTTAAAAATTTACTTAAAACTGAGAACTTGTATGTACTTTTTTAAAAGTGAGAATTCTTTCATAGTAAGGGACATTTTTCAAATAGAAGTGACAATCCAGAATAAGTTTGTCGATTTTGAGTTACGTACTGGGAGCTACTTCTGCTTATGAGATCGAAAAGAACTCTAAAATAAGCTTATTTTGTTTAGTTTTAAGTATCAATTTTTAACAGTATAAAATACTGATCTTATTGACATAAATGAGTTTAAAAGAATTAAGTAGAACAGTTAAAAAAAATTCTGTGTGTAAAATTTAGTTTTAAAACTGATAAAATGGTTTTAAATATCGAAAGATTTAAATGGAAAGTAATTTTTAGTTTTTATTACTCTAAGCGTAAGTTTTGCCAGATTTTTAGGTTTATTTTAAAATGATTTTTAACTTTTTAAAATTTTCCCATTTTTAAATGTGCACATTTCCCTTAACCATTAATAATGGTTTCTGTACAACGCCGCACTGCATTGGCTTATCCCACTGAACATCACAGTAGAATAATGCCCAAACTCCCAATTCTGTTCTATCCATTTGTTCTACATGCTTTATCCATGAATAAATTTTACTTATTTTAAAAATAGGAAATAGCAATACGGCAGTGAAAGTTGTATTTTCAATTTATATTTACTTGAATAATAAATTTCAGATTATATTTTATGTATAGACTAATTTTTTCATTTAATAAGATTTATTTGATCATATTTTGAATTTGTCTAAGAAATTCGAAATTTTAATATTCATAACTATGAAAAGATTGTTAAAACAAACTAAAAGTATTCGGAAAATCTTGTCAAAGCTTGAGTTTAAAATAAGAAAATCGCTTAATTTACTTGCACACTTTTAGATTGTGACACAGAAGCGCCGAGTTGGTATTTTGTTCTATTGTGCATTTCAGTGCCTTACTCCTGTTTTTTGTAGTAATACTAAAACAATCTTCAAAATTTATATATTTTTTAAAAGTTTAACCCTTTCGGGTCTGGTGTACTATTAAGTCTTGAGTATTATTCTGTTTTAACAAATACTTTTATTACTGTTTACGTGCAGTAATGTTGGTATGCGTCTATGCATTTACATATGACTTCAATAATGTTTAGATATTTAGTAATATTTGCTTAGTTCTCTTTGCATCGTTTGCGATTTTTTTATTTTAAACATATTTCTCTTTAAATTTAAAATAAAGGTTATTTTTCTAAAAGAATAACATGTGATAAAACAAAGTATTGGAAATTTAGAATAGCTTTTAAATTTTGAAATACTGTTTTCCAAACGTTCACTACTCTTCCTTGGTCTATTTTCATATGAAAAGGAATTAATATCACGTTAAATTACTGAAGTTTAACATATGCCACTGTCTGAAATGTAATGAATGCAGTTAATCTATTTGGATACTAATATTAACATTATTAATCGAATTTTCTTTCAAAATTTAGAAAATCTGACCCGAAAGGTTTAAAAAGTTATAAAATGTATACAAATGTATGGACTACAATTATTACATCCATAAGTTTTTTTCCGTGGGAGATGATTACCTGCATATAACTTGAGTTATATGCAGGTTGCAGATAATTAAGTTGCAACATTTAAAGGTGATTAGTCTTTGTTCAGATATTTGAAATTTTTATTTCAATAGTTATCATTAAAGCTTATGCTGATTAGCTTACACGAAATTCTCTTTGATTTCATGTGAAAAGTAGTTTTTGACCAGGATTTTGCTTGGCTGAGCGACGTTATGCCTCTTTTGACAGAGTTGAAAGGATGGGAATACTTAAGAATGCTATCTTTTTGTTTCTTATATTGCACATATCAACTCCTTTTTACAGGGTGTCCAGCAAATAACACCCTGATTTCAAAATTAAATTTCTCAAAAACGAAGATCTAGAAAATGCGGTAAACGGTTTGTTTATTAGGTAAGTTGTAAAAATCTTATATAGAAGTTTCGAACGGTGAATATTTTAAAAAGATTGTTCTAATTAAAAGAATGTCTGATTTGACATTTTTCTTGTTTTATTTTTTTTGCAGAGAACAATTTTTGGCGTACAGTGCCATATTTTAACGATTTTTGGAAGAAACTTTCGAAATTTCAAAAATTAAATTCGAAAAATCGTTAAATATGGCACTTGTACACTGAAACTCATTCTCTACAATCTAAAACAAGAAAAATATAAACTCCAGTATTCTTTGCAGTCGGAACACAATCTTTTCAAAATATTCACTGCTCGAAACTATTGTGTAACATTTTTACAAATTACCTAATAAACAAACCGTTTATCGCTTAATTCTACCGATCTTAGTTTTTGAGAAATTAAATTTTGAAATCAGGGTGTTATTTGCCGGACACCCTGTATATACATATGTAGTATGCTTAAAAGGTTTAGGGCTTTTGATATATAATTTGTTTTTGGCAATTCCTAAATTATTGAAGATAAATTACTTCCTAATCTACAAATTAGTAAATTCGATTGGTTAAAATTGCCTAAATTATTCTATTGTTAAAATATTCCAATTCTAGATTCAAGCATTGCAACTGTTTTTTTTTTTAATTTTTGCATATTGATATAAAGTTTTTAAATATCGCATTGTGAAATAAGATTTTACAGAAGATTATGATTTGTATAAATCATTCGAAATTGTTTTTAAAGATTTTTTTTTTCTGACTAAGTTCCAATAAATTCAATAATCTAATTCGCTTGCGACAAATTGGTGTAAAATCTGTTTACCACTATATTATTGCTTTTACGATAAATTAGAAATGTCATAAATGATCATGGTACTCCAGATGAATTATTCTTTAATGCAATACAGTTAACGACGAGCATGTAATTTGATTTGTAAATTCACTTCTATTTATCTTTTACAGGTCTTTCAATAAATGTTAAGAAAACAGAACGTTGTTAAGAAAACATAACGTTGAACACCACTGTAAGTACAGAATGACAAACTACAAAACTGGATATTTTCAGATGTTTTTATGTGTTTTTATTTAGTGGACATAATATTTAAAACATGAATAAAATTCGTTTGGACGTTCGTACCGGACGATTTTAAAATTCTTGCCTTGTTTATTTTCTAATCTACTGTTGCTTCTTAAATCGTGCTTTTTATCATATTATAAAAAGTGGCGAAACGGATAATGCATGAGTTTTTTATTCATCCAATTTACTTTTGTTCTAAATTAGTGATTTTATTTTCCGATATTTTAATCTTACATGATCGCTATAAAAATTTAATAATTGATTTACATTAGTATTTTGTTATATTACACGTATTGTCACTTAGGTTATTTTGACGGGGAATTCTCAATATTGGTAACAAAAATGAAGATTTGCATAATCCATGCTGTCTTTTTTTTCTGTTGGGATGTACAGTAATGAATTCTTGGATCCTGACGATGAACACGGCTTATGATTTCTCGCTACTCAATTTATCAAAATAGTTAAATATAATATTCTGTGATCTAAAGCTTATTTCATTGTATTCCCCAAAAAGCTCTTTTCTAATACGAAATTGTACCTACTACTTTTAGAAGTTTTTATATCTAATCCCTCAGCAGATTGCTGAAAATTGAATCTGCAACAGTCCTCCATCCCGCTTCTTGGATAATATAGGAAACTTAAACTTTTTATAGAAACTCTTAAAACTCTATAAATTTTGAAAAACAAATTAATAAAATTTGAAGATTTTCAACAATGATCTGATAAAGAAAATTTTGTTAATCCAATTTTTTGTATAACTTTTTTTTTTTATCCTTTTACCTGTTTTTAAATAAGTTCATTTTAAGTATTCAGCTTCGATAACTAATCAAAATATTTTAATTTTTTTTACATAGGCTTTGAAAAATTCCTAAAGATGTTAAGCTTTTTACTAAATAATAAAAAAAATTACAAATTAAATTGCAAGTATAAACAGTAAATTTTATTCAATAATTTAATCCCTCAAAGTACTTCATCAAAAACGGATAGGGATAAATATTAACGCTGCGTTAATATTTGTTACTCATTTGTTCGCGTGGGGGATATGCCAGTTGCTTTCAATATGCTGTTTTTGTACTTAAAGAACAGTAGTAATAATACAAAATTCTAAAACAATATACGTATTCTAAGTTGTATTTAAAAGTTAAAACTGTTTACTAACAATAAAATTATGAAGAGGAAAGAAATAAAACTAAAGGAAAAATAAACTTTTAAATATTTATTAAATGTTATGGGTCACGTATGATCCATTTAATTTACAAATCAATTAACTCCATAAAAGGAAGTTGAGAAATACAAAGAAAAAATGAACATTGTTTTATTTTTTAGTTACGTTTATATTATAAATACAAATATTGTAGAAAGTATAAATATCTATCTAGCTATCATGTATAGGTATATAAAATAATAAAGGATAGCCAAAACATAATCGTAAATATAGAAATTTTATGTAACGGGTGGTGTTAATAGATTTGGTATCTAAATAAAAATTTAAAGTTCAGTGTTTGTTTTTTAAATTTTTTTATTACAGAAAAACTTTTAGTTTTTCAATGAAAATGAATGTTGGCATTTCTATAAGAATATCAGCAATATAAAATTATTAATCAGGTGCGAGTTTCTCATTTTAATTTGTTATGCTAATCATTAAGAGGAGGAATGAATTTTAGATCTTTTCCCTTGATATAGTTCTACCTTAAGATATAATAAAAATAGATATACATTGTTCGAAATTTGTGCTCTACATGCTAGTTACCTTTATATCGATGGATTTAAATTCTGAATAGTCATTATAGTCATGTTTGAAATGCATGAGGTGGGATATGGACACTTCTAATTTATCCAATGTATTTTAAAAGAATTTACTGGAGTAAAAAGATTGGATTATTTTAAAATAATTTCTTTATTGAAACGATTTACATTAGAATATGGAGTTAATGAAAATTGCCTCTGAAATAAACTTACTATATTACCCTTTCTACAGCCCAAAAAATCATTTAAAAGTGTTAATCTTTAATGAGGGAAGTTATTACAAAGTTAGGACTATACTAATTGCTTGATACTTAAAATTTAATATTTTGTTTCAAAAAGGGGAATTACACAATCGGTTTGTGCACTGAATGGTTCATATGTAACCGATGCGCATATGTCCATTTTTTACTTCTATCTTTACAAGAAGAAAGTATTGGATTCATGAAAATTTTAGACTTCCGGTTTTCGACGGATTTATACGTTTTAGAAGGTCCTGAACACGTTTTGACTATTTTTAGAAAATGTCCGTCTGTCTGTCTGTATGACTGTCTGTATGTGACAAAAAATTTGTGGGCGCTCTATCTCAAGAACTAATGCTCGAAATTTAATAAAATTTTATATTCAGTTAGACCTTGATATGAGTTAGTGCCTATTGGTTTTTGGTGAAAATTGGCCTGCAGGTGGCGCTGCTATACTACGTTTTTCATGATTTTCAAGATTGCTATATCTCAAGAACTTATTGCACAGAATTTCACCAAATTTCACCTTGATATAGATAGACACTGATTAAGTTTTGGTGTAAATTGGCCAACAGGTGGCGGTGCTATGCCACGTTTTTCATGATTTTTATGATAGCTATATCTCAAGATCTAATGCACAGAATTTCACCAAACTTCAGATTCCGCGATACCTTGAGATACATAGCCGCTGATAAAGTTTTGGTGTGAACTGCCTAATAGGTGGCACTGCTATGCTACATTTTGCACGATTTTTGCGATAGCTATATCTCAAGAACTAATGCAGAGAACTTCATCAAATTTTAGATTCTGTTACACTAGAATATATAACATAATTAGACGCTGATTACATTTTGGTATTAACTTTGCAACAAGTGGCGCAGCTATGCTGCATTTTGCGCGATTTTTCCGATAGCTATATCTTATCAACCAACACACAGAATTTCAAACTTCAGATTTTGTTACAAAATGACATATAACATAATTACACGATGATTACGTTTTGTTATAAATCCTTCAACTGATGGTGCTGCTGTGCTATATTTTACACGGTTTTTTTAAAACTAGCTATATCTCAAGAACTAATGCACAGAATTTCATCAAACTTCAGATTCTTTAACACCATAACATAATTAGACGCTTTTTTACGTTTTGGCATAAATTGTCCAAGATATGGTGTTGCTGTGCTACGTTTTGCAAATTTTTTGTTATAACTATATCTCAAGAACTAATGGACTAAATTCCATCAAATTTCAGTTTCTGTTAGGTTTTGACATCAATAGATGCTTATTAGATTTTAGTATAAATTACCCAACATGAGGCACTACTAAGCTCATTTTCTCAAAATAGTAATTATGTTTTGCGTTTTAGGCTTTTTGGATACCAGAATATCATTAGCCTAGGTCAAATGCTCGAGGAAATTCGATAGTGGGTAACTTTGGGGTCACCACGTTTTTTTTTTTTATTATTAAAATGTACTTATGAGATAGAAAGTTTTGGGATTGACACATCCAACTAGTTTTTCAATGGTTATATAAATTTCAGCCATTAAGAAACATGGTCTAAAATGTTTAGTTATTGAAAATATACAAACTTGCATTTTTATTATAAATCGTAAACTATTGGTTCGTAAATACAAGAATCTTGGCTACTTTACTGTGCCTTGTTTTTTTATGAAGAGTAAGCAAATATTTTATATAAATCGTTTATCACTTAACACCTTACGTGGCACTTTTTTATCTTTAAAACATGCAAATTTGATTTTGAGATTTACCTACTTTACATCATTGATTTAACAATTAACTATATATTTTTACGCTTGTCTCTATCTGTATGGGACCCCATCTAGATTATGTCATTGCACTCTTTAGTTTGTTTTGTCAATTTTTTAAGTTTTTTTGGGCCTCGGCGTAATCCCTACACTTTTTGCCATAAAGCGTTTTACAACCAACCACTTTCACTTGAACATTTTTTGATAGCATGGCCATGATGAGACTTCAGTCATAACAATTCTCTTTTTATAGAGAAATCTTCCGTGTAAAATTTAAAATTAGATCTTCTATTAACCATTATGCTTGTGTTTCGTAGAAAAAATTTGTCAGTATGGTGAATAAGATATCGGGCGTCAATGACGGATGAAAGAAATATATTAACGTTTCACTGATGTGACATAATTATTATATATTTACTGTGAAGTAAATCTACAAAATACATCGTTTAAACAGTCATTAAACATATATACAGCACCAAAAATACCATCAAGGTTAATCAGCCAATAGAATAAAACTTGATAATATTTTTGGTGCTGTGTTTATCATTTGGGTTTCAGTTTCGCTTACAGCTAAGGGGGGGGGGTTGATTTTATATTTTTCCGTTTTATCAATGAGGGCGCTAGTCTTTGAACTTGCGAAATACGTATGTTTAAAAGTTTTAATGATTGTGTTTTAAATGTTTTTGATTTAGTTTCTCGCACAAGGTTTTTACAGATAACTGAAGTAGCCTTAGTCTGCTCATTTGAAAGGTGATTAAAAGGCGTGATTAACTCGGGTTTTTTGTATTGAAAGTTTAACACAAGGCTGTCGCAATTAAATTTCCTCTATTCCAGTCTCTGGAATACTACTAAAATTCCGAATAAAATTTCGGTAGTGTTTGTAACTCAATGTTGGACTATAAAAATTGGAAAAAAAGCAGTCTGAGGCCGGTAATTTCAAAGGTTTGTTCATGTAATGTTTATATCGATGTAACAAAAGTATTATCTACAACATCGACAAGACCGGCAATTGTCTTTTATATAGTTGTCATTGCGGCAGTAGTCTTTCATATTACTCTTTTGCATTTTAGTACTTCTTAAATTCACTTCCATTTTTGCATAGTATACACAAGGTTTATATCTAAATGGATTGTTAGTATCTTTTTGACTTTTTTTTGGTTAGTTCTTTAAGCATCCTTTTGGCACAGGTTCCAAATGTGTCTTTAAAGAAAAAATAAAGTGTGACAATGCCTAGTTTGACACGGAACTTTGGATTGTATGCGAAAATATGGTTATACAAAGTAGCAATTTAAAGACTGCTTTTCAATCACCATGGTTTGAGAGTGTATTTAAATTGTCAAATACTTCCAAAGAATTAGCCTTCGTTATAAAGTCTTGAAAATGGATGCATAGTCGTATAGGGGGTGGATAGTAAATACCCCTGTTAACTCTGCAACGCAACAAAAAAGATAGGTTAAGAGCTATTTTTCACCCATCATATTTGTGAAAAGTGTTAGATTCGGACAATTGTTCAGTGTCTTAGTATAACTAAAGACAGATTTTTAAGGTTTACGTGATAAGTCATAGAAATTACAGGGGAAAATGAGGTTGTCTTAGCTATTTCTTGGAGATTTTTGAATTTATTTTTAAGCAGTACTTAAACAAAATTGATTTTGCAATGATTGTACTCTTTAAGCTTTTACGTGAGCATGGTTTTATTTTGGTTTAGCGTGCGCTTTTACCTGTAGCTTCTTGCGAGAATACCAAATGCATTTCTATCGGAGCGCGTCCAGATTTGTTTTCGTGCGCTCAAAAAGCAATTACGTTGTTAGATGTCAATGTTTCCAAAAACTTTATATTTATTGAAATTAATAATTCTTAGTCAAAGTCGTTCTAAAACTTACAAAAAAAAGTTCTAACACATTGTATCATTTTTAGATGTCCTAAATACTGCGATATACAAAGTGGTTTTTAGCTCACAGGCTATCATAGCCTGAGAGCTTATGTGCCCGCCCGTTCTGTATGTTCGTGCGTAACACGATAACTCGTGATAAAAATAATCGATCCACTTGAAATTTTGTATAGGTATATCCTGACAAGGCGCTTCCCCGATTAGTTTTTAGAGTTCATTCGATATGTATAAGAGGGAGAACGGGGGGCTCATGCCCCTCCCTTTAATTTATATAAATGGGTTTTTCATGCAGAATTAAGTTTTTGTTCAAAATTTAGATACAGGATCATTCTCATGAGGCGATTCAGTGTTCATTGAATAAGTATAAACAGGGGGAACGGGGGTTCTAATACCCCTCCCCTTAATGTATATAAATGGATTTTTCAAGCGGAAATGTCAGATTTCGTTCAAATCTCTGAATAGTTTTGGAAGTTTAATGGTCAAGTATAAAAGAGTGGGGTAGCTCCTTAAATTACATAATTGCTAAATGGGTTTTTATTAAGAATTATCTGATTTGCTGTGAATTTTGGATATGGATTTTTTATGATAAAACATATCCTTGATAGTTTAGGAGGTTCAATGATTAGGTATAAAAGGGGAGAGCTGTTTCCCCTTATTTTTTTTAACAGAATTAACCCTTGAAAATATAAGGGTGTAATGTAAAATTAGTATGCGTAGCCTGTGAGCTCAATGCTATCAGTTTAACTGGGCAATATTTTTATTTAGTTGTGTTCTAGATACAGATCATCTATATTTCGTACTTCGGGTTCAAAATACTCAAATTTCTTCTTTTAAAGTAATAAGAATGTATGCTTAAGTACTGCTGAAGACTCAATAAGGAACCTAATATAACAATTTCTATGACTTATCTGTCCTTATCACAACTCTAATGCTTGTTATATAATGTGTAAAGAAAACAACCTCGTGACTGCATCAAAAACAGCTCGGAATCCTTTAGAAATTGGAATTTATATTTTGTCGAAAACCTATGCTGCGAAACTCGTATTACGGTTATCGGTATTCAAAGAGTTTTCACTGCAAGTTTTACGATAAGTAGGAATAGAATTGCAATATGAAAATATTGTCTGAAAAATAACAGGAATAGAGCAAATAAGAGAAGCATCGATTATGACACACTGGGAACACCTTTTACGATTTCAGTTTTTGACTCATGTGTATATCTCCTATTTTTAAATTTTTGAACTAGTAAAATCGGATTACAACATTTTAACTCGTGTAAATTTTCCATTTTTAATTATTGGGTGAAAAAAGTCCCGGCCAGGATTCGAACCAGGGATGTATCGCTTTAAGCCGCCAATGCTCTTCCAACTGAGCATACCGGACACGAACAGTGGAGGACTATTTCACCAAATTAACCTCAACGATCACTTTATCTGGCCAAATACTCTGGATCAGCTCAAAAAAATAAATCTATCGAATAACAGAATACTTCGATTTCTTCTGTTGAGTTATTCAGAGTATCGGACCAGATAAAGTGATCGTTGAGGTTAATTGGGTGAAATAGTCCTCCAGTGTTCGTGTCTGGGATAAGTTGGAAGAGCATTGAAGGCTTAAACTAATACATCCCTGGTTCGAATCCTGGTCAGAATTTTTTTCACCTAAAAATGGAAAATTTACCTGATTTATAATTAATTTACCGATTTAATAATACTGTGTAAAATTAATCTAATGTACAGCTCATATTCAAAATATTAGAATAATTACCCTTTTTTTAGAAATTGAAAATATCGTTTGGTAATTTAATGTCTTTTAATGAAAATATGCAAACGATATTTTTATTAAGAACTTATTGTTGATTAAACTTGCTTATTATCTTAAATTTAATATCATTTTTGAAAAGATTAATTGCAAAAAAAATTATTTTGAAAAGTCAAAATATTAGAATATTTATTCAAGTGGTTCAAAATATTAGAATATTTCACATTAATTCTCCTTTAATTATTACCAATTCTTAACTGGTGGCATCATTGATTAAATTCAGACTATTTTATTTAAAATCAGTATTCTTTTTTGCAGTTTGTTTCTTTTTCGTCTTAAAATGGGCCGTGTGAGTGATATTCCTGAATCTACTAAACTTCGTATGGTTGATTTGTATCGGCACGGTAAAAATCAATGTTTTATAGCGAATTATTTACATTGCTCGCAATCGAGCGTTAGTAAAATACTAACACAATATTCAAAAATTGGAAAATTTCAAAATCGCCGAAATGGTGGCCGAAAACCAAAAACATCTGCTAGAGATGACAGGAAAATGAAGCGTATAGTTAAGAAAAACCGTTTTAAAAGTGTGCGATTCTTGCGCCGAAAATGGAAAGAAGGAGTTGAAGTTTCTACATCGACAACATTAAGACGTCTCCATAAATTTAAATTTGAATCTCGTGTACCGAAAACAAAACCTCTCAAGACTGCAAGACAAAAGCGTATAAGATTGAATTGGTGTAAATAAAGACGTTTATGGAGCAATGAAGATTGGAAAAATATATTATTTAGTGATGAAAGTATGTTTTGTGTTTCATATGGTAATCAAGGTATTAGAGTTTGGAGAATGAAGCAAGAAGCATTTGATAAAGAATGCCTTGAACGTTCCGTAAAATTTGCTGCTAGTGTCATGGTTTTGGGTTGTATGAGTGCAGAAGGACCTGGAAAGTTATGCATCGTCTACGAAAAGTTTAACTCTCTATGTCAAGAAATTTTAGAATATTACATGATTCCATCATCAGAAGATTTATTTGAAGATGATTTCATCTTTCAACAAGATTTAGCGTCCCCGCATACCTCGATGTCAACTAAGAATTGGTTCCGCCAACGCAACATTAAGGTACTTCCTTGGCCACCAAATTCACCAGATCTTAATCCCATCGAAAACTTATGGTGTATAATGAAGAAAAAACTTCAAGAAAATCCTCCTTCAAGTAAAATTGAGTTAGTGGCACGTATAAAGTCCATTTGGGCTAATATTGATAGAAATGTTTGTAAACACCTTGTATATAGTATGCAAGATCGATTGTACGCTGTTATGAAAGCTAAAGGGGATGCTACAAAATATTAACTACCATTTACTTCATATTCACAAGGTAATATTGTTGCGTAAAATAAAATATTCTAATATTTTGAACCAATCTAAATTTTATTCTAATATTCTGGTGTGTTTAAGGAAGCTGTATACCTAATTTATTGTGCTGTATTTTATATTTTATAAATGTTAAAATCTTATCTAAACATTCCAGATTTAATTTATAAGAAATTTAATTGCATTTACTTAGTATAAAAAATAAATAAATCACAAATAATTTTTTCTTATTACTTTTTCTCAATTATTCTAATATTTTGAATATGAGCTGTACATTTTAGTTATGGCTGTGTTAGTGTTACATCTTTTATTAGGTACGTTCGTAATTATATAAATGCATAGTACAGAAGTCCTCGTTCAATCCGTCCGTCAGCATATAATGCAAAGACTACCCTTTTGAATCGCTTGAAATTTAGAATATGCAATTGTTGCATAATTTTGTCGAGTAATGTCATGTTTATAGAAATCGGATGCATAGTTCAATTACAGGAACAAATATTCCATCAAATAAAGTATTGTTACATTAGTCAACCGGGGGGGGGGGGGGTTAAAGTGAATTTTAAAGATGCTACTTTCAAACATAATATTTACTTCATAGATTCAGATCAATTTTAAAATACATTCTTTACAATCTGTAATGCAAAGAATGTTATATTTTATAGGTCCACAAGTATCCCATTACATAATGGTATAGAGGGAAAATTATTTGGGACACATCTTAATTATATTGAATTGCTTCATATTGTATGAAATTTATATGTATTGCTGAGTTACTCCCTGTATATCACAAAGCAGATAATGTTTACAGGAACACGCGAAATATTTTGGATACAAAACTATATCCGAAGTTCTGCATAGTATTATGGTCTGAATATTTTTAAAACTTCGTTATAGAAGAACGAACGCGCTTCATTTGTTACATATAATGTGCAAGATCAAACTTATTTTACCTTAAGAATGTTGCAGGAAAAATAATTATTGCAACAGTCATTATCTTTTCAAGACGGCGCTTTCCAATCTTATTCTTTCATGTTACACCTTGTTTGGGCTTTTCGTTTTGTAGTATCCCCATTTCTGACACTATCATTTCCACGCTACTAGATAACTCAAACATGCTTTTTTCTCCATTGGCATTTAAACATGCTTTTTATTACAACCATGTACAAAATATATACAAAATGCATTGTCATTGCTAATATTTGACTTTTTCCTAACCATTTGAGATTTCTGCCATTACCTAAATTATTTTCATACCCCAGATTGGAAACCGCTGTAAAAATTCTTGTTCAACTTTCTAAGGGTTCTGCAAACGGGTAAAATATTGACATTTACCTTTTTTTCCCTTTTTTTAAATGGTCAGAAAATGATTTTTTTCAACACTTTATATACATCTTGATTACAAATAGGAATGCAATCCTTAATATTTTAAAATGTATTAAATTCATTAAATCTATAGAACATCTTAAATACTGCTTATTTTGAGGTGAAACCTGGAACTTTAATGAACGACAAATTATATTCCAAACACTTACAGGGTTAAAGGAGTCCGGGACACAAATCTGAAAGTTTTCTAAAATTCTATTTCCTTAAAAATTTGAGTTCTTTTTTCTCCTTAAAATGCCGTTTAGTGTTTCTATTTTAAGTGGAACAGGACTTTTTTTTTCAAAATTTTGCTTTCAAGCAATGATTGTCTTAACATCCTCTGAGACTTCTTCATAACCGTTTAAGCGCCAATGTTCCCAAATGGGAACATTGCATTATTTGTAATACAAAACATATTTTCCAATATAGAAACGATAGCCTTATTTTTCCTATAAAAAAATAAGATTGATTTGAACTTTTGAAAAAAATGTTTTAAGCATTTATCATAGCATAGGTATAAGGAATATGCAAATTCATTATTTTGCAAAAAAATATTTGATTTTTTTCGTTTTCTCTATATTCCTTACATATGACCGCTAAGAATCTAAATGTATTTAGAATTCGAAAAAACACTCGAGCAATATACAATAGCATATAGCGAAAAATAATTTTATATTTGCATAGGTTGTCAATCAATGTTTCAAAATGCGAATACTGAAATGAAAACAGCCCAAAAAACTGCAGAGATATTTTTTTTATTTTCTAAATTTGTATACATAAATTAAAACATTTGAAGTTGTAATATAGGAAAAACTAAATTATTATTATTATTATTACATTGAGATATTAATCCGGCGTATAAACTGTTAATTTTTTTAAACCAAATCTTGCAGCTAAACTGTTACAACGCAAGAACCGTTAAAGATGAACAGTTCAAACTTAACAGATCTTTTTCAATTGTTTTACTTAAATTTTAATTCAGAAAACCTTAAAAATTTAGGAATTTTATTTTCAAAAGCTGCGCCGCTTTTAAGATTTCTTTTTTAAATTTTTTTCTATATTCATATTTTTAAAAATGCTGAATCGCAATTAAAGCTTATGAATTTGTAGTTATTTAAATGAAGAAAAAATTAAAATGGAAGAAATCCTTCATATATAGCGATTTTAAAATGTCCCAATTTTTATCTATTAAATATCAGTTTGAGATTTCGTTTATAAATATTGTTAAAAATTTCAACTCGATGATTAAATTATTTTAAAACGTGTTCCGGATCCCCTTAAAGAAATATCTGTTAAAGAGCAGAAGTTTGATATTTATTTTAATGTCAATAAGTATAGTTTTGCCAGATTCAAACAGTAGTACATAACTTTTCTAACATTTGTATTATACTTTAAAGCTTCATAAATGCAAATTAAATTCTTTTAGCGTAAAGTTGAAGAGTAGAAACTGCTTAATTAAAATATTTCCCCAAAGTTTTATGCAACTAAATGTCATCTGTGAATTTAACTTTTTGAATTTTTAAGGAAATGTTGGTGTGAATAGATTAGCAAAATCGGTGCTATATTAAATGCTCAATTATTAATTGCAGCATTTCAATTTACGAAAATCTTAACTTAATGTATATCTAATTAAATGTAGATAGGCATGTTAATAGCTGTCGTCGAAATCTCTGTACTGCAAGGAATTGTGGTGTAAAACTGGAAATTACTGGTGTTAATTTTTCGTATTAAATTGTTTCGTAATAAATAACAAATTGAATAAAGTCGAAAATTAGTTTTTAAATTAGCTGAACTTTTACTTTGAATACTTTAAAAATTTGAGATACATGGCGATAATCTTGAATAATGCCGCACAGCAACGCTACCTGTTAAGTGATTTACACTGAAACTAAAGAATACTAATTTATATCGGGGATTTGCTGAATGTGAATTTCGATGAAAATTTGTTCATTAGTTTGTGATAGAAATTTTGCATAATCATGAATAATGCCACATAGCTGTGCCCCCTGTTGGATGATTGACGCCAAAACTTAATCGGAATGATTTTATATTGAGGATTAACGGAATCGGAAGCTTTATAAAAATCCGTCCATTAGTTTTTTATAGCTGTTGTGGAAATCCTGAAAAAGGCAGTATAGCAGCACCACCTTTTGAGGTGATCACACCAAAAACTAATCGGATCCAGTTTGTATAAATGTATAACAATCTAAAGTTTAGTGAAATTCCATCCATTGGAACTTGAGGTAATGCCCCCAAAATTCATGACGCATTACATACAGACAGACTCGCGCTGACACTTGTTAAAAACATGTTTTTTTTTTTAATCTCTTGCCCATAAAATGTACAAATCTGCCGAAAATCAGAATTGGGGGAAATTCCCTCGAATTCAATACTTTCTTCTAAAGAGAAGTCTAAGAATTTTAGTCAAAATTCGGTAGTTGAGATTGGGGGAAGGGGTCGACTTATACGCGAATTAGTTTTTTTCATTCTCAAGATAATTTGCGAATAGACATGTCTTTTTAAATAATTATACATCGGGTCTAGGTTCTCAAGAGAAATAAAAATGGACAATGGTCATTTCACACTGTGACGAAAGAAGCTCAACAATGTCCTTGTAATTGTTCTGGATTAATTTTCTTGGAATAGAATTTCCTGCATTAACGGAACATTCTTAACATTTTTTAACCCCCCTTTTTTAAACAGAGTTCAACTTGTGAATGCTTCTGAATATTTCTTCTAAAAGTACTACAATACCAAGAAAGTACTATATTTTAGCAATCTAATAAATGTATTCATGTAAATATGGCTTGAACAGATTTTTCAGATTTTTTTTTTAAGTAAAATGTCACGCATGAAGTGGGGGGAGGGGATTCTTCAAATTGCGAGTTTGTGACAAGGGGGTGGGAGGGAATAAGAAGAAATGTGACATAACACATTTTGGTAAAAATAAAACCTTTTTTAAAAATCAGCAGATTGAATTTTGAAGTTAGCTTGAAATTAAAGTATTTTGTGTTGGCTAAAGTAAAAATAAAATTTAAAGTCAAATAATAAATTCCATTTCAAATTCCAAAATACTACTTTCATATTAAATTTTATTATTGCATATTTATGTTTTGATGTAAACCTTAATCTTATTTCATTTTTAAGAACACGAATCATTTTCGTTATACACGCAAATGTCATTAAAACATAGTAAAAATTTAAACATAAAATTGAAATGGGATTTATAGTGGATCGCTCTGTTTTTGAACAATTATGTATATATAATATAGCGTGATATGTGTCGAGGGGGGGGGGATCACCCATCCTGGGCACCCACCAAAAAACTTGGCATAGGTGTTTAATCCCCGGAGGAAATATTCCACAACCAACCAGCAAAATTACAAACAACGGGCCATTCCATAACATAAATAACATATACAGCAATAATATGCAATGGCACTAAAATATACAACAATAAAAATTGATAATTGATAAATTCATTGATAAAAATGAAAAACACTTGTTGACAATTTGACAAACTTCTGACTGACGGAACAAAGAGAAAATAATTAACAAACTTAACAAGACACATACAAAATAAAGTTAGATGTAAGAACAATTCATACATGTTCCAAAACAAAACAAAACCTAAAAATATAATAAAAAATAATATAAACACCAAGCCTTAAAAAAGAAAAAAAAATGTAAAAGTCAGAAAAGTTAAATACAGTTTTAGCTAAGGGTCAAATTTATATACTATGTCACACAACAAGAGCATGTCCAAAGATTTAAAGTTGACAGTCCTGTCAATTAAAACAAAGTTACAACATCAGAATTTGTAACGAATGAATGTAAAGTGTGCATTCAGATCATTATAAATAGCACAAAGTTTCTTATAATTAAAATGTGAAAATAGAACATTTCTGATATTCCACTCTATGGTTCTATTTCTAATTAAGTTAAACTTGTCTGCTGAAACACAACTATCAAATAAGTAGTGTGCGACGTCACCGCGTTTGCCACAAATACACTTCTCATTATTTCTCCTTCCCACGTTTGTACAGCAGAGTAGGGAACGCACCATGTGCAGAAACAAAATATGCAGCCACTTGAGAATAACAGATGTAATTTAAACTAACATCAGGAATAACCATATAGGCATCCCTACCTTTATCGCTAAAGGACCATCGATCCTGCCAATCACGAATATTCTTATTTCGAAAGTAATTCTTTAAATAACTCACAGGAAATGGAAGGTTAACTACTTTGTCATAAACATTATTCAGAACCACTGATTTGGCAAGTTCATCAGCACGTTCGTTACCCACAATGCCTACATGGGCCTTGACCCATCCTATATGAATAGTTTTATTTTTAAGTACACGTAAGTTCGTGAAAATATCATATACTAACTGATCACATGGAAATAGATGATGCAAAACACATGTCGATGACAGGCTATCAGTATATAAATAGAAGTGAGCAAACTCAGTTCGTCCGCACCACTGTAAAGCCTCCGAAATTGCCACCAATTCTGCATGAAAGATCGAATTTTTAACATTAAGCTTGATTCTGTAATTAAATATTTCTACATTTTTTAAATAAACTACAAAAGCAGCACCAACTCCACTTTGCATGTGCGATCCATCAGTAAAATTTATTGGATAATTACGATCAGGAATTGATTTTCGTACTGGATTCAGAAAATTCATATGTCTTTCGTAGTAATTCGGATAATAAGTTGGCACACCTTTAACCAAATCCTCAGAATAAATAGTAGTATTTTCCACCACTACTGATGTATTTCCGTGGATCATATCATAAAGACGAGCAGAATTAGAAAGTTCTATATCTATAGGTAAAACTCCAGCCAAAACGCACAATGCTTCTTGGTGAAGTGTGACACTTTGTGACAAAAGGGGGGAGGGGTGTATAAATATTGAAGAAAAAGTATAACATTTACGGATGGCCTCTTAGAATGATGGGGGAAGATTTCAAAATAGTTGGAGCTTTTTAAGTTTTTATAATTATACAGTTTTGAAACGTTGAATTAAAAAAAATAAGTGTGATAAGAAACGTTGAAAAAGTCTATTTAATAAATTTTTTTTTTTTCTAGATTACAAATTTTTCCCACATGCAAAGAGAAATAAGATTCGGCTTGTACACGATATATATTTAATTCTGCTTAGGAATTGGGGGTGGGGGGTTGACTTATACATGAATATGTACGGTAGTATTCTATTATATAAATTATTAATGAATCTTGAATGTTTAATGTGACTATCGCATTACAAACAAGTGTCTTGTTAAATATGATATGCTAAATTGCTAGTATGTGATAGTCCATTTTTAATAATTTCAAGCGCATTTTCATTGCTGAAAATAATTGAAAAATAAATTAATAATGAATAGTCTATGATAATTTTACTTATAATTTGGTACGTACCGGGTGTCTTAAAAATGACTGATGGATTTTTAAATTCATTAACTTGCAAGCGGTGACAGCTATTTAAAAAATTTTAGATAAAAAATTTCTAACTAAACTAATTACTAATTGAACTAAAATAAAAAAATTACGGTAAAAAACTCCTGACATTATACATAACCCTTCTGCAAATTTTTTTTAAATAGCTGTCACCGTTTGCAAGTTATTGAATTTTAAATTCCATCAGTCATTTTTGGGACACCCGGTAGATATATTTTTAGTTTAGATTTTTTATTTAACAAATACAATTATTTTTTATCCACTAATAGTTATTTATTAAATCATTTACATATTTATTCTTATATTGTTTTGTATTAAATATTTTTAATATCTCTATACAGTTTCTGCTTTAAAACTTAATCCAATATTAGTTATTGATATGTATTTTAATTGTATATTTTAAGTATTAATTATACATAGCTTATAAATATACGTAAAAGATTTATTGTGAAATTTCGTCTATGTGCAACAAAATCTTAACAGCCCAATTTATGCCTTTTAGCCAAAAATAAAAGCTTAATATATTCAAAATCGTCTTTAAATCCATGAAAAAACGAAGTTATTTTTTACTCTCTGAAACTTAAATTTTATGAATATGGAGAAGTGAAATATTTTTCAAATTTTAAAGCTACTCTATTTTAAAACAAAACCAATGTAGTAACAAAAGATTTCTTGTTCAATTCACCATCAGGTACATTTTAAGGTAATGCTTTTCTTTGGAATACCTTAATATATTTTGTAATGGCCTTTTCTTAAAGATTTTTCTTACATGAAAGAGAAATTTATATTCTTTAAGCCATTTTAACTTCAACTAGTATATTTTTTCTAATGTTCATAGGATATTTTTTTCTTGCTTCCACAAAACCTTGTTTTAAAGTTTTATAAATTTTATTTAAAGCTATGGGACTTTTTTTGTATGCAAGAGTGACATTGAACTAATCTCATGGCTGTTATTTAAATTTACTATTACCTGTTTTATTAGTTTTAAAGAAATATATATATTTTTTCAAGACTATAAATTTTAAATTGCACAATATTTCATATGAAAATAAAACAAGTATTAACGGATAAATTAAAAACAAAGTTAATGTAAAAGTAATATCAATCATATTAAGTCATCCAAATATGCAATGAGGGTTTTTTTAATCATTAAACAAATGCATTCCCTATTATATATTTTATTTGCTCGTAAATGATTTGTTTTTAATTTTCTTGCATCAAAGAGAATTTTATATTCTTTAAGCCATTTTAACTACATATACTATATATTTTTTAAGTTCATAGGGTATTATTTGTTTCTATAAAATCTCCTGTAAAAAGTTTAACTTTTAGTGTCGATAGCTTTTTTTTGTTTTAACATGACATTGGATTATTTTCATGGCCATTATTTTGGTTTACTGTTACCTATTTTGTTTGCTTAATGGAATATTTGTTTTAAAAATATAAATTTTAATTGATTTATAAAGTGAGCTAATGAGGAAGTAATACCTACCGTATTATGTCATCGGAATGTGCAACCAGACGTTCTTAATCGTCGAACAAATTAATTTAATTTTTCAATATTTTATTTGCATGTATATTCTTGTCTTTGTGAAATTTCTATGCGAACTATTCGCATTGAACGAGATTTTAGATTGTCTTAAAATACTCTTAAGTAAAATAATATTGCGTACAAAATGTAATTCAAACAGCTGCCTTAACCCTTTCCGGGGCGCTGGTTTCATAGATATACCACTTAATTTTAATTCGCAAACGCCACATTGACACCAGAATTTTGTTAAAGAAAATTATGGTTTATTAAATGCGTGAAAAATAGCGTTTTCTTATTTACAAATAAAATTGTTTTCAAATTCCGGTGTCAGTCATTTATTTCAATACTTAAGCAATGAATTTGCTCTGCCCCGCAAAGGGTAAAAAAAAAGCTATTTAAAAACTGTTTTGAGGAATCTAGTAAAAATATATATTGAGAAATTATTTTTTAAAAATGTTTTTAAATATTACTATTTTAACGGTGTTATGCAAGGTATAATTGATATTTTATCGGTGTATGATTCTGGATTTATTATTAAATCACATTTTTATGCTTGACATTCTTCACGCATAATTATACACGAAATACGAAACAGTTTGTTTTACAACATTAAACTATAAACACTTTATAAAAGTGCATGAAAAAAATCCATTTAATATTTTATGTTTGTATTTGATTTCAACTAGTATCTTTTATTAATATATTTAGAACATAATTATTATTAAGCTATATAAATCTTTTTAATGTAACTATATTTTTTTTAAACCTTCATTTTAAATGGCGATTCAATGCAAATACATTTACATCATAGTGATGAAGAAAAAATGTCGGAATAATTTTTTTTGCAATAGGACACTGGAAGAGATACTTATTAGCCCTCCCCCCCCCCTAAAAAAAAATAAAGCTGTTCGGCTTAATTCTATAGACTAGCGACTTTAACAGCATTTTTAATCTTTTATTAGCGTTTTTTTAAAACAAATATTTGTCTAAAAAAATCGTGAAAGTATTCCAAATGAATAAAGTAAATTTTAACTCTAGAAATTTCCTAATAAGAATAATCGAGGTCTATGAGCAGCTTATGTGGCACGTATTCGAATAGTTTGTCACCAAAGAATTAAAGTTAAGAAACTGTAATTACCGTATTTTTGTATAACGCGCAGTTTTTTTACAAAAGAAATCGGGGGCAAAAACTCCTAGATGTGCGTTATACACGTAATAATTTTTTACTGTTGGATGTTATCACTAAAACATACGAATTCAAGAAATGTATTCAAAAAAGACATAATTACTCTGAAAATCCTTATTTAATTGAAGTATAATTGCATCTTTATTTCACCCATTGCACTTTTTTATACATTAACGTTACATAAAGGCTATGTAGAAATTCTCACTGCCGTCACTCTCTCCTACCCCCTGTCATTCACTCCCTACCCGAAGTCTAAATATGTACTTTCGTATTGTTTTTAAGCCTGGTGTAATGTTTTTTTCAACTTTCTTTACTGAAATTCATTTATTCATTTGCATATCAAATTTACGAGGCGCGTTATATACGAGATTTTAAAAAATCGCCATTTTTACTTGTTAAGATTTGCGCGTTATACAGGACTAAATATGGTATTCGATTTTTCACACTAGAAACACCGGAAAAGTTATATTAAAAAAAAAAAATGTATACTAGACTTATTAAGTGTTGAAACTCAACTTATTTTTGTGCGATGTTTAACTCTTTAAAAAAAATCCGGTTTGCACCGAATTGTATAGATTTGAAAGCTCTTTTGGCATCTATCCTGACTTTTCTTTTAAAAGTTTTATACACTGGTTTGATTAAAATTATTTAGTTTCATGAAGAGCATTAAATTTTCAACAGACATCTAAGTTTTTTTTAAATAACAATTTTCTCGCATAAGAATGATTCTCTCATATGAGGGAATAACTAGTGATTGAATGATAAAATGTATGTTATTTTTTTTTAATTTGAACTCGTAACGTAAAATACATGCTCGCAAACTATTTCTTCAGTAAAAACTAAACCACCGGTAAAACATTTTTAGAAAATTTTTATAAATGCGAGGGAATGACATAGTCTTAACATTTATCCAATTTGTCTGTTAAATTATTTTTAACACACTGAAGTATTCCTCCAAGACGGCTGTTTTTTACAGATGGGCAAGGCGCATTTTCTTAGCCCACGTGCAATGTTTCAGCATACAGTTGTACCACCTATCTCAAATATCCAGAATTGATTGAGGGAATGATATGAATTACTTTTTTGCTTAATAAATTTGGCGCAGCTAAATAAATTTCCAAATAAAAATTCGCGCCATAAATCATCGAACCAACCAAATAAAAATTGCATTTGTACACCACAAAAACAATGCAATACATAGAAATAATATTTTGTGTTTATAATAAGTCGTAAGCCAAACAAAATAAATGTAAATATTTAAGTAAGAATAACTTGTTAAAACATTTATAAACGTTTAAAATTTTATGAGATAATTTAATAAAACAATCTTTAAACTGCATGTTTAAAAAAATGCCTTACGTTTTCTGTTGAAAAAGTTTAAATGTATAACATTTGCTGAAATGAAAAGGAGACAATCATATTTGAATAAATTTTAATATTATAAATACAGAGCCTGTGGAACAGTTGAACTATATATAATTACCATGGATATTGCAACACTGATCCTAGCGCATAGTAAGGTAGTGGGTGGTTTCAGTGTAGCAACGCGTAGGTTGCTGAAGGATCCAGTTTCCTATGGTGTTATGCACTTCCTGGTCACAAGTGAATTTCTAATCTTTAGCAGATTTCATTTTAAAGCCGAAGATATGCGAGACACTGCTTTCCGCAAGAAATTGGATAACTGCCCTTTGCGCTGATTAGGAGGGATCCATCGCGGAATCAACTGAAGGAACTGTCCTCAAATGTGGATATTGCTTAGAAGACGTCAAGTGAGCATGTGAAACAGAGAACACCACAACGTCGTCTATCCGTGAACACATTAACACATTTGATATTTATACAACGAAAAACAGTTAGTCTACTTTTCATTTGGGCATACCTTCTATTTAACTTTTTGAATTCATTTATTAGAAATATTCAACGTTATTTTATGACTTTAACATTAAAAGTAGCGTTATTCTAATATAAACAGTGTTGATTAGTACTTCATATTTATGCAATTGATGCATGTACTGTTGACATCAAATTCCACTAAACAATATCGGAATCTATGCTGTGTCCGAATCATGAATGCCAAGACTGATGAGAAAAAATGATCTCCAACTGATAATTTCATGAAGTAAAACACCGTAGAGAACATATTTTTAGTTATTAGTATTATTAGTTCTCTCTAATGTCAAAATTGGTCAGAATAATTATGTTAGTTTAGAGATTTAAGAGCAAACAACTTCTTTCGTACAAAGTTATTTATAGTAACACCAGATAAAAGCTTTTTAAACGATTAACTTTCAGTCTAATGAACAATCAGAAAACGATTAACTTCATTAGCAGAAATATGTAAAAGCATAACAGAACTTTTCTTAATTGAGGGAGAATAATAAGCATCTATTAAAGCAAACATTAAGATTGTTTAGAAATACAAATTAATGGTTTTAACAAATAATGTACAAATAGAATTCTTTTTAATTACTTATTTTATGGTATAAATTTACAAAGATAATTAAAATGGCATGAATTCTAGAGATTTTAAGCACAATTTACAGTATGCAATTTATAAAATTTGTGAAATGCTTCGTAAGGTAAATAATTCTAAAGGATTTAAAACTGTGTATTTAAAACTTCTTAAAACAGATTTGATAATCTTAAGAGAAAAGAAATACAAACATTTCACAATTTAAAAAATTTTATAAAAAATATTAAATTCTCATATTTTTAAAGGTAAAAGCATACGATGTTAATTGCTGTCAATTATTAGACACTAAAAAATCAAATATTTTTAATATGTAAATATTAGAAAAGGTATACTAAATATATGCCAAGACTAGATTTAACTTTGTTTGGAAATAAAAAAAAATCCACTGAAGAACAAGTATACACATTAAAACCATTTAATGCAACAACACTTTAAGTTTATGGTTTAATCTTTTTCAATGGCCTCTAAAAATCATGTTCTGCTACGTACTACCTATGTTCTACTTCGCAAATTTTATTTGAATTTTTGTTAGTCGGCACCAATTTTAAAAGATATTTCCTTCCAATACACAATCTTACAAACGTTCTCATTAAATAGGGCAAATTTCATTTTACTTTATTACTGGTACCAAAACAAATTTTACAAAGAAAGATATCGCCGCAGCGGTGACAACGCAGTTTGCATCTTACCTTACAATAACGCCGCAGTGATAGCAAAGAGTGCAAAGGGTTAAAAATTAAATCTCAAAAATGAACAGACGACTCTAAAAAAATTAACTAAAGACTTTTCCAAATTTTTGATCTGTCGTGCGACGAGAGATATTCCGCTGTGAAGTACACAAACTTTAAAGTCACTGACTTGTAAAAACATTTTGTGCATGGACTCTGTGACGGACCGACAGAAGAATCAATAGACGACGTCAGATGAACAAAATGTTAAAAAGAAACAAAATCCGATAGAAGTAAAATTCCATTTTTCAGCTATATTTCACATCCGGTTTCTTCATCATTTTTTCTCGCAGATGGTCTGTCAATAATTTAACTCAACTATTTGTCGTTCGTGTTATATGTAGTGTTTGAGTATTTAAATTACTACGGTTAACCTAAAAACCAGATACATTTTTATTGGATAAAAATTACCTTCATTATGCAATCTGACGAGGCATTGTAGGTATCGGAACTCATGCAAATTCGTGCATTGTGCATCTAAATGCATGTCATGAAATTTTAAAATCTGCCATACATTTTTCATATAACGGGTTTTTATCTTTGTTTTATATTGCAATTTTGTGGACTTGATACTTTTATTTCTGGTTTGTAGAGGTAGAACTTTTTTTTGCTACTTTTGCTGTAAAGCGCTGAGTGATATACACGCATTAAATTGAAGGGACCATTTCGCCCTTTTGTTGAATGATTGTTCTGTGTAGTTCATGCGACTTTTCTACAAGCTTATTAAAATTTCATGTACACAATTTTTTGGCTTTTTTTTTTTTTTTTTTTTAAGTCTGTTGCTTCTTGTCATGATTTATGGAATTGCGGAAACAATCTCCTAGTTAGTACTATGTACTTTCAAGGTAAAAACCTGATCATTGCCCCAGACCTTCACAAAAACTGCATGCCACAGATAAATACATGTTTAATTTGCATGCCAAAACGGGCAAAATAACTCATTTTCTTTGTAATTTTCTTTGTGTAACATATTAGCTAAAATATGAACAAGCATAGACTTGCGCACTGTATCTTTTCTCACAGCTTTTTTAATATTGAAGCTAATTATGTGCTTGGAAATCTCGGTGCACAAGAATTTTGTTAAAAAAAATGCATTCTCATAAATAAACCACATTTCGAAAACAATATTAACTAAGTCTAATAATTCGAAAACCGTCGGTCGTGATTACAATCGAGAATAATAGTCTCTAATGAATATTTCAAGCAATAACTGTATTTTTATATTAAACGCAAATTACTCAAAGGAAGTTATTAAAACTTATGAAAATCAATATTTTTTGTATTATTCCTAAACTAGGAATCTATAGGGAGACGAAGAAATTTCTCGCAATTGTAGTACATTCGAAGAAATTTCCTCCAATCGTAATACGCATTCGAAAAAATTTTCTTTTCCTATAAATTTCGGTTTTTTTTTTTTTCACTATTTGATAGTGTAAAATTGAAACTTTAATAATGGTCAGAAGTTAATATAATATCAAATATTTTAGTTAGTTTGTATTGAATGTCAATTTGACATCTGTGGTGATAACGAACATGTTTTTTCTTTTGCAATACAGATTTTCCGGATTACAAATTCTCTCTAAACATTTATCTCTAAGTTTAAAACTTGGTTAGATTAAATATTGTTACTTTAGCGTTAATGCAAATGTGGACTACTGTTTAATTTAAATATTTTATTTTCAAAAGTTCCATAGATGTTGATTTGAGAGTTGTGCTAATTTGTCAGAAAATTGAATTTTTAAAATAATGTAATTAAACTAACGTGATACTGTACACTTGGAATTAATTTCTCGTTAGTTACGCAGAATAAGTTTTAATGAAGTCCCAAACAATATGTATGTTAATTGTTTAATGCAGACGAATATAAGTTATCTTGAAAATGTATGGGAACGAGAACTCATAAGGCTATTTTTATCTAAAGATTCTAAATAACTGTTATAGATTCTCTGTGTAATGGTTGGTAAATAGTGTGCAGGGTGTCTAACAAATAAGACCCCGAATAATTGTAATTTCAAAATTAAATTTCTAAAAAACATAGATAGATCGAATTATTCGATAAACGGTTTGTTTTTTAGGTAAGCTATTAAAATCTTGTGCAGAAAAAAAAAATCACCGTCTGAAATTTCAGACGGTGGATTTTTTTAAAGGTGTTCTGATTGCAAAGATTACTATACTTGACATTTTTCCCGATTCAGTTTTTGGAGTAAACTTTTGAAATTTCTGAATTGCAAAAAAAAAAAAAAACTCCAAAAATCGTTAAAAATATGGCATTCTAATAAAAAAATCTCGTTCTTTTACAAGCAACCTTAAACAAGAAAAATGTTAAGTATATTCTTTGCAATCAGAACACAATCTTTTCAAAATATTCACCGTCCGAAACTTTAAGATTTTTACAGCTTATCTAATAAACAATTTACCGCATAAATATATAGATCTTTGTTTTTGAGAAATTTATTTTTGAAATCGGGTTTATCTTTTATCGTCAGTATATATCGTCAGTTTATCTTTCATGCTCCGAAAAATATATATTTCACATTTTAAAAATATACAGGGTGTTTCTAAATTCATTGTCCAAACGTTAAGAGGTGATAGTACACATCAAGACAAACAATATTTAAATAGGAAACCAAGGGTCCCAAAGTCTTCCGAAGGAGATAGGCGCCATTAATGTTTAGGGTCCAAAAATTCAAATGATTATGAAAAACAGAAAAATTGGTCGATTCGTTTGCGGTTTTCTCAAATTATTCTTTATGTCAGTATTGTCTTGAAAATAAATTATAAAGATAAATTTCAAAAAATGACGATAGAGGGCGCTTTAGACTTAAGAGTAACGAACAACTATTTTTTACCGTTATTTTTGCATCTCATTAAAGGTTTCGTAAGCTTAGACTTAAATTTTGAGCTCAAAATCTGAATAGTTGGAAGCAATTAAGTAGCACAAACTTAACTGTGTTCAGAGCGTTTTAAATTCAAATGATTATAAAAAACGGAAAAATTGGTCGATTGATTTGCGGTTTTCACTAAAACTGTTCATGGCGGTATTTTATTGAAAATGAATTATAAAGATAAATTTCAAAAAATGCCGACAGAGAGCGCTTTAGACTTTGGAGTAACGTACTATATTTTACCGTTATTTTTCGCATCTCATAAAATTTTCTTAGAAGCTTAGACATAAACTTAAATTTTGAGATGAAAATCTGAATCGTTGGGAGTGGTTAAGTAGAGCAAACTGAACTGTGTTCAATGGGGGTGGGGAGGTTCAAATTTCAAATTATTTTAAATAACGGAAAAATTGGTCAATTCGTCTGCCGTTTTCGCTAAAACTATTCTTTATGTCAATATTTCCTTGAAAATAAATTTTAAAGATTAATTAAAAAAAATACCGATAGAGGGCTCCTTAAACTTTAGAGTAACCAACAACTATTTTTAAGCGTTATTTTTTGTATCTAATTAAATGCTTGCAAATGCATAGATTTAAATTTTGAGCTCAAATTCTAAATCGATGGAGGGGTTAAGAAGCGGAAACTGAACAGTGTTCAGGTGTTAAAATGTTACCTTCTCCACCCCTCGAACAAATTTCAAATTTCCGCACTTAATTACTCAAAACGATGCAGATTTTGAGCTCAAAATTTAAGTTTGAACTTTTACAAGCATTTAATTAGATACAAAAAATAACGGTTAAAAATAGTTGTTGGTTACTCCAAAGTTTAAGGCGCCCTCTAACGGTTTTTTTAAATTAATCTTTAAAATTTATTTTCAAGGAAATATTGACATAAAGAATAGTTTTAGCGAAAACGACAAACGAAACTAACAATTTTTCCGTTTTTTATAATCATTTGAATTTTGAACCTCCCCACCCCCATTGAACACAGTTCAGTTTGCGCTACTTAACCACTCCCAAGGATTCAGATTTTCATCTCTAAATTTAAGTTTATGTCTAAGCTTCTAAAAAAAGTTTTGAGATGCGAAAAATAATCGTAAAATATAGTTGTACGTTACTCCAAAGTCTAAAGCGCCCTCTATCGGCATTTTTTGAAATTTACCTTTATAATTCATTTTCAATAAAATAGACATAAAGAAAAGTTTTAGTGAAAACCGCAAATCAATCGACCTATTTTTCCGTTTTTTATAATCATTTGAATTTAAAACCCTCTGAACACAGTTAAGTTTGTGCTACTTAACTGCTTCCATAACTATTCAGATTTTCATCTCGAAATTTAAGTTCATGTCTAAGCTTCTAAAAATTTTTATGAGATGCAAAAAATAAAGGTAAAAAATAGTTGTTCGTTACTCTAAAGTCTAAAGCGCCCTCTATCGTCATTTTTTGAAATTTATCTTTATAATTTATTTTCAAGACAATACTGACATAAAGAATAATTTTAGTGAAAACCGCAAACGAATCGACCAATTTTTCTGTTTCATAATCATTTGAATTTTTGGACCCTAAACTTTAATGGCACCTATCTCCTTCGGAAGACTTTGGGACCCTTGGCTTCCTGTTTAAATATTGTTTGTCTTGATGTGTACTATCACCCCTTAAAATTTGGACCGTGAATTTAGAAACACCCTGTATATTTTTAGGGTTTTGTTCATCTGACGAAACCCTATTCGCCTCTATGTCGCAGAGTCCGTACACAAAAACAATAAAGACAGAGCGTTCAAATTTTGGGTACTTATTTCTGAATTACCTCTTCTTCCACAACAAATCATAAGTTTGAAAGAGACTTATTTTAATTGAAATATTTATTTTAATATCATCCGTTCATTTTTTTGTTTTCTTTTGCCAAAATTCAAATATTAAATTATGTATCTAACATCAATTAATGGATTAAATAAATCGCGTGCAAAACGTGTATGTGTTTTTATTTGGCATGATTCCAGAATTCTAAATTCATGCTCTATCTTCTTTCTCGAGTTTTGGATCACTCGAGACAACATAGCTCAGCTGCTATAATTCTCAAAACAATTCTCGTCCAAATCATATAATTTTTTTTTAAACAAAAACCACGTGAAATGGAAAAAAAAAAAAATGCTAGGATTTGAAAATCGCAGTACTTTTTTAAATATTGATTTTACAAATTTGGTACTTCCGCATGTGATTGCTATTTTATGTGCTGATTCATAAAATCTAAACTAGTTGGATGTGCCAATCCCAAAATTTTATTCTATCTCATACGTACATTTTAACATTAAAAAAAAAAATAGTTACTCATTTTAATGTTTTTAATAATTTTAATTCAATACGATACAAACTTTGGTTTTCATTTTAAATTTCTGCTTCAATCAATTAATTGGAGTAAAAACGAATAGTTCATCAGCTCTACACGAGCCGATGAACAATAGAATGATAGGCAGATTTTTTTTTATTCAGGGATGATTTATTTGCCTTACCAAAAAGTAATTAAATTTTTTTTAGCTCAGTTCTAGGACTAACTTCATACACATTTAGTGGTGCAATATTGAAAGTGGCATAAAATTGGCTATTGCAGCGCCCCCTTCCGGCGGATTTTCTTCAAATTCGGGGAGAACCAACTAGCCATAGCAATAGTTACACACAAAATTTGTTTCAATTCGATACATAACTGCATATACTTTAGGCCGGTACAATATTGAAAACGGCACAAAAATCGCGATTGCAGCGTGCCCTTCCGGCGGAATATTTCAAAGCTGAAGGAAGACCTGCTTGCCACAGTCAGAAACATTCACAAAAAATTGGTTCATTTCTAAGCATAACTTCATACACTTTTTGATGGTAGAATGGCGACATACAAACGGACAGACAGACATTTTGTAAAAACAGGTTTTTTGGAATCTCTGACCCCTAAAACGTGCAAATCCGTCGAAAAAAAATTTCGGTTACAATGCTTTCTTCTATTGAAGATGGAAGAAAGTAAAAAGCGAGACCACAATTTTCCAATTTATGAAAACCATAAGCTTTTTAAACTTATAGAAAATATAGCTTTTCGCACCGACAATTAACGGGAATTTATTAAAATTAGGAAAACTAAACAGCCGCTATTACACTTTGACATAATTTATAATACATAATACATATTTTATAAATTTAAGATAAAGTGAATTTTTGTTGGGAAGGGCGATATGTTGTCTTTTTCTTTAGAAAGGCGTTTTTATTGCAATTCGAGTACGGGTTGTGTTTTTTTTTTTTTACTGAGAAATAATGTAAATATTATTTGTTAACATTAAATATTTGTAAAAGTGAAAAATTCAGGTGAAGGAGAGTGTCGTCTGAGGAGCGGTAATTTCCTAAATTTTGTAAGTTTGGCGAAAACTAAAATCAATCGCTTTAAACACTGACATATAATTTATAACACATAAGGATAAAGTTTTTTGAAAAATATATCAAACGAAAACCTTTGTGCGATGTGTGATAACACTTATTCAATTGGTGTAATATACAGAGTGTCCATTCTCAACGGGGGCTAATTTCTAAACCGTTAGACATAAAATTCAAATTGCAAAAATGCTTTTCAAATGTTAAAGTATCTTTTAAGTGATTTAGGTAAAAAAAATACATTAAAACATTACGAAAATTAAATTTTTATACGGTCTTCTGGTCCTATAAATCATATTTAGTAATTTTTTACCACTATTCTAATAAGTAAAATAAGTCCCATACCTCTTCGATTAAAATTCACCGAGTATTAGCTGTTTAAAGTTGAAGCATTTTTTATTTTCACAAAGTTACTGAAAATAAAAATAAACATCAGATGTAAATTTCAATATTAAAATTGAAATTAAATTATTTTTTACAATATTTTAAAATTTATGTTGATGTTTACAATTTAAAGCAAAATATAAGACTTGTACTAAAAATATTGGTAAAAAAAATAATATAAATGTTGTTAAATTATGAATAGGAACAGTCACAATTCGTCAGAAAATGATATATATTTAAAATTCAATTAGGTTACTTAATAGAATTTGATGTAGCCCTATAAAAAGACTCTCCTATAAAATAACTCTCGACACTTTTTGTATTAAACTTTATATACAGAACTATTTTAAAAAAATCCAGGTATTTAAAAGACTCTAAAGATAGCAATAGGACTCGAAACGAAACAAAATTCGACCATTATCTATAGTTAAACTAAAAAATAGGTTTAACTATGAAACTTTTGAAAAACTCAGCTGTCTCTGAGACCGCTAATAGTAGTTAAGATAAACAAATTGGTGTTGGAGCTTTAAATTTTCATGTAACTTTTGTAGACATTTTCACCTGAAATAAATATTTTTAAACTTAAGTTTTTTTTTTTAGCATTAAGTCGCAAGTGACTTAATGCTAAAAAAAAATCTTTGACGTTTTGGGTTTTTTTAAATGTTTTTCGGATCCTATTTCTCTCATTTAAAGGGCTCAAATTCTCGGAAGCTAGACGATACAAAATATTTCAGCTTGTCCAATGGTAAATTATTTACAGAATGAGTAAAACAAATCGAAATTACTTTGTAAAATATTCTTTTATCAAACAAATTTCGTGAGTAGTTGAATGTTAAAATATTTATTTTCTATTTCGCTATTAATCGAAACTCACGAATGTTAAGGGATTATTTACTTTTAATTTACATTTAATTAAATACCAAGAAACATTTAAATGAGACCATCTTTCATACTCTTACTTGCTTGAGTACATATCGAAATGTAAAGAAAATTCCATAAAGAAATACGAAGAAAAGTTTTTCATGAAACGATCGTTGCATGTTGGTGAGCAATCTACATTTTCCGAAGGTTGTTTTGGAACTGATATATCCATTCAGTAAGCTGCAGATTTCACTGCAATAGAAATTGTCTTTAAATTTAACTGTATGGATATAACAAAGTTTAAATTATGAAGCGTATATAGGCAGTAAGGTCTTTTTTAATATGCCTTACATACTTTTTTCAAGATGCTGGAAAGTATCATTTTTTAGCATTTTTAAAATGTTACTGGGAAAACATTAGAATTCCAAACATTCGCGAGGCGGTCAGTGGTTACATCTTCCCAACAACTTGATAATTATCTTTAAAATTGATGATCAATCGGTTAAAGACTTCATTTAATTGCTTGGGTACTTTTGGTTTAAAATAAATTCAAAGTACTCTTATTATAGAATCATATGGCTTAGATGAAAATATAGCTTCATAATATAGGTAATCCACGTCATATTTAATCTGAAATATATTTATCATTATTTACTCAGTTGCAATTTCCGGAAAATCTAAATACCTTATGGTGTATGTAATTAAATGCACCGGGAGAAACTGTTTACTGTTAGACGTTACTGAATCGTGAAATAGAACGAAATATATGTCGCGTTCGTGAAGACGTCTTTTACTATGGTACTGTGTAAAACATTTTGTGCGTAAATTCCCAAGATTTAAAGAATGCTTAACCTAATTGTTCCTCATGAAATACCAGAATTCATTCGAATAATTAATATGCATCGTAATAGAATTAATTTATACTGTAGGAAAGCTTTCACCGATTTAATAAAACATTTGGAAATTTTTATCTTCCAAAATGCATAACATGCTGGATTGAAATTCTCTTTATATTAAAATTTCCAATTGCTTCTTTAATACATTCTTCGTTATAACCCTGTGAAAAAATGCTCGATAAACATTTCATGCTACAAGACCTTTTTTATAACTAAAATAAAGCAACGTTAAGGGGTTTTGTAGTTTTTGAAACGTGACTAAAGTCGCAATATTTCAAAATTTGAATTGTTATCTTTAAAACCTTATTATGCACAAAATGAAATTCCGGCTGTTGATTAACCTCCGTAGTGCCAAGATCAAAACTTTTCATTGGTAAAGTTTAAAAAAGAGGTGACCGCAGAGGCAATTTAGGCGCCCTTTTGAACCCATAAGTGATAAGGTTTATAAGCAGTTAAGATTCATTTTGCTGAATAAAAAATCTTTACACGTAACTAAACACATGAACAAAGAAATAACGAGTTATCTTCCATGGTAATCAGGATTGTAGAATTCGAGTCTGACTCATTTTTGAGCAAAAGAGTGGGAATCGCTAAAAAACAAGTAGATTCACTCGAGATTCTGTTACTGGTAGACATTTTAAAGTGAAATTAAACTATTTGTATGCAATTATAAATATATAAAATAAATTGGTATTTATGGACTATATTTGGTTTATCAAGTTAAAGATGACAGATTTACTGCGGTGTACAGAGTAAGTAGAGGGGTAGAGTGTACTGTCCATGTATGAAGTAGATGAAAATTACTTTAGTTCGTATTTGTAGTAGATATTTTACATTTTTAGTATATAAGTATTTCCAACCGTATTTTGGGGATTTGCGATAGTACAAGAGGTACAAAGATCGAAGGCCCAGAATATAATGGCACTTTTTAAAGTTTGCCGTATAAATAAAATTTAAAGCGATTTATGTTAATTGAGCGGAACCAATGGATTAAAAAAATTAAGCAGACTGACAATGTAAAAAAATTTAAAAGAATCTAACAACGGCGAAAAAATAAGGACAATTTATAGTGGGAGTGAATGGGTTGAGAATAATTATAAAACCACGGCTGAACATCTTATGTTGTGGGTCTTATAATTTTGACTCTGCAAATCCTTACCAGAGGTGTTGAGAAAATTATATACTTGCGCTATTTTTGACAGCAAAACAATTAAGGTCCTGGTATAGCAATTTAATGTTTTTCATCTTTTTTCCCCCTTTAATTTTTATGGTCTATATCACCAAAAGTATAATTCTAAATTATCCTTCCTCCATTTTTTTTTTGCACTGGAGTAAAAATAGAATTTAAATTCTTTTCTTCTGAATCGGCAGTACTCAAAATTACTAATACAACAAAATTTTGTTCAGCTTTCACCTTTTTAGAATTTCGGATTTTTAAGGTTTGCAAAACTCGAAATAATGTAGAAATTGTAAAATTATTTTTTTAAAAAAATCATTAGAATCCACTAAATCCCAATTTATTTGAAAAAAAAAAGTTATCTTTATTTCTTATTTCCATAGAAAATTTTCGATTCTGGTGGATACAGCAAAATTGCAACTAAATTGCAACGATTTCAGCTTTACTTCTCCGTCCGTGGGTCCAAAATTACAAAAAGTAAAGTTTCCATAATGAGTTTGTTAGACATTGATAGTGTGGTTTTTCAGGCTTGCGGACGCGAAATTGTAATTTAAAAAAAACAGAGTAAGATGTTTTTTCTCCTATTCTATTTTGAAAGCACTAAAAAAAAAAAAAAGAATAAATGCCGGAATAATGATATTTTAGCTTTCTTTCTTGCATTCCATTATTTTAACGAACAGACAACACTAGCACATTAACTATCCCAGGGTGGGATTCGGAGACTTTTTTTTTCCCCACCAACTTCGCTGCCCGAATGGTAATGTTGTGTCCACAACACCATATAGTAATCTATATTTGACAGGACGCCAAAAATAATCTTTCTCTTGAAGCATGATTAAATCGGAGAAAGCTTTTATTTATTCTCAGATTGCCTAAGATGGAATCAATGTGTTCCAGTTTTCTAATTTTACATGTAAACAAATCCTAACGTTGTGAAGCTTGCTAAGCGGACAACATTATGAAAGAGATCTCTTTAAAATTATTCCTAGAAAATAACTTTAAATACAAATTGTAAATGAAAATCCAAAAATTCAAAATATCTACAGGGGGTTAAATTGACTCCATTTTAGTGCACAAGGATTAAGCAGATTGTCTGAATTTAATGTAATATGTTCAAAAACAATTTTTTTACAGAGTGTACAATGTTGAAATTAAAATAGTTTTTTCTCGTTTTATTTGCGAGCAGGATAAATCAAGACCATGTGTCTAGATTTATATGAAATTTGGTATTAACTAATCTGTTTTAAAATCAGTTTTTTTATGAGTGTGAAAAGAAATTTAACTATTTTAATTCATTGAAAATATATAAAATATCGATTTTTTATTAAAAAAATTCAAGTCGTTAGTGAAATAATTTTTACCTAAAATTAAATAATTTTTACAAATATGTACTTGTCTGCACCAATTTTTTATGAATACATACATGTGCTTTATGTTATGTGCACAATGACGTACTGAGTAAATTAAGAAAAAGTTATTTTAATTTCAAAAGTACACATACAGTTGGCAAAAAAAGTACTTGTACACTTCGTTTTTTAACATTTATAATGAAATTCAACAAACGATTTAAGCAAAAAATACTGTAATACATTAATTTAAAGCATTATAATATTATAGAAGCAAAAACAAAATTAAACGAATCGATTTTTTACATTATAATATACAAAAATATAATGCCAAAAAAGTATTTGTACGCTATATTAATGTAATATAATTAATGAAAATTTAGTAAAATGATACAAATTAATATTTTGTGTGAATTCATTTAGCGTTTGACTACTTCTAGATGGTGTGACATAGATTCCACCAACTTTTTTGAAGCGGTCTGGTTAATGATATTCCATGACACAATAAGACCTTCTTTAAATCTGTTTTTTACTGATACATATTTTTTTTTTCGATTTTTTGCATCCAATAGAATCTACAAATTTTCTATTGGATTCAAGTCTTGAGATTTTAGGAGTTACCAGTCGTCTTCGAGTATTGTAGTAACCATGTGCTGCTGATCACAGCAGTATGCTTTGGTCGTTATCCTGCAGAAACTGAAAAGCTTCCTCTACGCCTAATATCTTAGCACGGTTTAATAAATTATGTCGCGACACATAAATGTATGTTAAACCTGTCCTTCCATTGTCAATAAATGTTAAATGTCTTGCTCCATAAAAAGCTATATACCCCAAAACCATAATATTCCCCCCACCATGCTTGATAGTTTGAAGTATACGTTTTGGATCTTGAACAGTTTTATTTTTACGCCAATTTTTTCGAATGCTTGGTGGTAAGAAAATTCCGAATTTTCCCTCATCAGAAAAAATTACTGTTTTCCAAAAATCCAATGATTTACTTCTGTATATGAAAGCGATTACTATGCATTTTCGCCTATTTGTTTCGCTGATGAATGGATTTTTCCTTGAGGTTCTTCCTTTAAAATCTGCATTGAGAAGAATATTTCTTATTGTTTTAGGTATTACTGATGCGATAAGATGTTGCAAGGTCTCCAGCAAATTTTTGAACCGAACGCATAGGATTTTTTAAAGCTTTAACAACAGTTCCTTTTTCCCTCATTGTTAGTTTGCTGAGAAGTCCTGATTTTCATTGAATTTCGATGCATCTAATTTATTCATAGTTTCTCACTATGCATCCAATAGTTGTTGATGGTAATTTAATGGCTTTTACAAATTCTTGTTGCGAGTTTCAATTTTTATTATGCTCAAAAATAGGATTTCATATGTCTAGAGGTACCTTTCTAGTTTTAGGTTATATTCTCAAATACTTCAAGAGCAAATTAAATTAAATCTTAGAAAAATATAATATGAAGTTAAATTATTAAAAACTTCTGTATAAGTAGTCTTTTGAACCATAAACACTATAAAACACGGTACATATCAGGATGGAAAAGTGTACAAATACTTCTTTTGCAAGAAATTTTAACTTTTCCTATTAGAAAATTATTTTACATCTTTATCGATTTTTTTTTTTTTTTTTTTTTTTTTGTGTAATTTAAAACGCGCGGTAAACAGGCTGTATTAAAACTATTTTTGACAAAATATCTGTTTTTATTTAGTTAAAAAATTAAACATTTTAGAGTGTACAAATAGTTTTTTTGCCAACTGTATTCTATAAATTAATCGTTATACAAATTGCAATCAATTATTAGACAAAATTTATGTTTAATTGAAAATTTTTTTATAAAGATACGCGAATTTAAGCATTTTTATAATTTTGTTCATTTTCGTCTCATTTAAGTTAAAAGACCCATTAATATATTTTTCTATAAAACCCTTTTATACTTGTTTTTTAACTACCTTGTTATACATAAATTGTTGCTCCTTAAAATGTACAAATGTAATTAAAAATCTTTTGCGATAAAACGAAACCCATTAAACAATTAAAAATAAGTAAAATTTTTCATGGTAATTGGAGGGATGATTTCTAAAGACCAAAAATAAACAAAATGTATTGTTTCACTGGCGACTATCTTTAAGTTCCAAGGAAATGTAATTTAAAGACAATTGTTTTCGAATGTAATACAAGTACGCATTACAAAATTTTTATATACTAAATAAAATTATTGTGAAAATGGTGAGGTTCTGAATAATTATTTATTTAGCATTACCAAGAACTATGAACAAAATTTATCAAATAAGACTTTCTGCTGAATTGTATATAATGTACACGAACTTTAATGACAGCTAATGAAATACATAGTAAACCTGGAGCAAGTGTTGTGCATTAAAATCGTAGTTTATAGTGCCAGGTATGGACATCACATATGATAAAATTTAAAAGAAATTCTAGCGGTTTGATTTACAGTGTTTCCTAAATATTGTTTTTCTGAAAATAATGCACATGGTGTGCAAAATTAAATATCCTAATGTTGTCTCCAGACTGAAGTATTTTTGAAAAGTTGTGACATTTGAAAGAAAAGAAAATCATTTCAAAGTTTCGTCACCAGAGTAATTTGTTCTTATTTAAGCATATATTTACCATAGTTTAAGAACTTTATTACAACCAAAAATGTGTTCCACATAAAGTTCATTTTCAGGTACCATCGGAAGCCTAATATAGTAGATCTATGTTTGATAGCAGTGTGTTCTGTGAAATGCCATGAACGAACATGTCTTGAAATTTTCTTTAAGACCAGATAAAACTGGTAAAAAGAACTTCTAAACTTTCGCAACATCGTATATTAAATATATAATTCATTAAAAACATCCTTTAGTGAAGAAATTTTAAACTTTTTTTTTTCCCTTAAAGAAACTTTCATCCCTTTTTTAAATCCTTCAGAATTTCTTGAATAATAGTTTCGTCTGGAGAGGACTTTAAAGTAATGTCGTTTTATTGTCGACACGCTGTATTTTTGAAAACTAAGTATTGTACTGAAATACAGAAAATTGATTTGTAAAGAAATTATATTTTTAAATTTTAAATATGAAACATAGAGAAATAAAATCCCCAGACAACCACAATCGTCCTTCGGACGTTTTATAATGATCCTAGAGATCCTGTAATTGTCATATCCTATAAAATTATCCTGTGAATGTCCCCAGAATACTGAAGACAGGACCGTCCAAACAGTACTATCCCTAGAACGACCGGAGGACGGAGTACATGCATGCATAGTTCGACTCCTTGGATTTTATCCCTGTACTCGACGTGCAACCAACTTCCAATGTTTATGTTACATCGCATGCCGATGGCGAATTTCCAATAAGTAAAAAGTGGAATAGAATGTGGGTATAAGGTAAGAATTTTCTTTCATTTTTATTTACAATGCATTTCTTTATAAGTATTCTGGCTCTGTTTGTATAATGTTGGCAAAATTTCATTAAAATGCAATAAAAAAATAGGCCTAGTCATCGCCCGAATAAGAAATAATTTTATAAAATAATACATGCAGTACTTTTACAGTAAAAAATAAATTTGTTTTATAAAATTGAAAATTTTCTGTTTTGTAGATTATGAATGTCAATTGATGTATTGAAGTAAATGGGTATGTTTATTATTATAAAATAAACTGGGTATAAATACAAGTATTTCAAAACGGTGTTTTCTCGCCAAAATCTCTAAAGAAAAAACGCCGACACCCTGATATGACAGCAGCATTTGTTCTTTTTTAATGCTTTTTTGTAGCAAAGCTGTTTAATAGAAAACAAGATCATTTTAACAACATGATTTTATTTATCAGCTTTGGAGAAATCAAAAATTTGAATTTAATATTTACGCTGATATAACAAGCGCTTTTAAAAATTTGAGTTGACTTTGATAATTTATTGATTGTACGCAGTTAGTTTTTTACTTTATTTTGTTTGAAGCATCAAGATATTCTTTCCCGTGTTTCATGTATAGGTCATTCAAAAAATAAAGCACCTGAGTAAAACGTTTTATATTGTTATATTTCAATTAAACTTAAATATTGTTAAAATGTGTATTTCAGAAACGTTTTTCTTCAATATAATTATAAAATTTCAGATGATTTTTAAATTGATTCTAGAAAAGAAAAAAAAACAGCTGTGATTTTTTTAATGGCACATTATGTCACAAATAAAATTTTGAATTGCAATTAAAAATTTTATTTGCGAGTTGCAAGTGTTCAAATTCAGAAACTATGATTAAAAAGCAGGGATCTGTCCAGACTTTTCTCACAGAGTCCTGTTTTTGGGAAATTGTGAATTTTTTTTTTCTTATTTGTGAAAATTCTAGTCAGAATTTAGTGAATTTTAAATTACGATGTCTTCAGGTTCTATTTTTCATATGTATAAAGCTAAGTAATATGCTCTTTGCTGTGTTCAACTGCTTATTTACAAGCCAAATTTTATTATCAAATGATTAAATTTGTGAAAATTCTATTTAAGAGACAAATAATTTTGTGAAGGACCCTGTTTTGGGATGAAATATTTTTGTGAAGAATCGTATTTGGAAATAAAAAAAAATTGTAAAGGGTCCCGTTTTAAGATAAATTTTTGTGAAGGGTCCTTTAAAGGACTTAAAATTTTTCTAAATATATCCCTGAAAAGTGTTTTCCATTTTTAAATAAAAGCATATTAAAAAAAAACCTTTTAAAAAATTTCATGATTTAGCACTTTAAATTTCCGGGCGCGATTGCTAATTGCTCCCTCATGACGATATTTCGATGTCTTTCAAGTGCTAAAAACTATCGTAAAATGCTAACTTTTAACATTTCAATTTCTTCATATCTGAATGAAATCTGTGTAAATTATACATTTTTAGAAGTACTAATGCAAATATATCTATTTATGAATGAAAAGGAATTAGCGAAAGTATAAGAATGAACATCATTTTAACATTTGAAAATACAGCAAATTTCGTCAAAAAAATGAAAAAAAATGCACAAACTTTGTCATAATTGCGAAAAATCTGCAAATTTCCTCAAAAGATCTCGGAAAAATCCATTCGTCAAAGGGCTGCGGAAAAAACATTGTGTCACAGTTGGGTTTCCTTCCTCCACCCCTCCCCACACACATACACTGTAGCGAAACATATCAGAAAATTTGCTGTGAATTTCAGTTCCCCCCCTCCCCCCTCAGAATCGCCCCTGAAGTGACCCTTTGACAAATTCGGCGTTTTTCCTGTGATCCCTTAAAGAAATTTGCATTTTTTCTCGATTTCTCGACCAAATTTGAGTTTTATTGCACTCCTTTGACAAATTTTGACTTTTTTTTTCCTTTTTTTTTTCCTCTGACACTTTGCAGGCATGCTACTTTTCCATTTAAACGTGGAATTCCATATGCATTAAAATTTGTCGCCATTTTTATGTGTGTGTGTGTGTGGGGGGGGGGGGCGTAAATACATCAAAAACACAAGTACAAACTGCGTCCAAAATTGAGAATTTCTTCAAGGGATTGCAGGAAAAAATGAAAATTTCTCCAAAGTATAAATAACAAACAAAAAAATTATATATAAATTTGTTAACCCGTCAGTAGTCGCGCGTCGGTGTTTTCGCCGCCCGTATAACTTATCTTCTCCTAACTTGTATCACATAACGAATACAACGGAGATCTACAATGTAGCTGACTTTGAAGCTTTCTCGACCACCTTAGTGAAGTAACAGGACACCTCTGTTTTTCTTTCAGGTACATTTTTAGAAACAAAGTTGAAATTGGTGAAAAAGTCTACGTAAAAATCCTTAATGTCAGTACATTTTTACTTTTTCCAATTACTCCAAATCTCATGAATAAAATGCAAAATTTAAGAAAACTGCAAATGTATATCTTCATTGTAATGTTATTTTCGTATATTAGGTGAAAAATATTTCTTATTTTACATATTTGGTATGAGGGGGGGCCAGCGGCGAAAAGACCGAGCGCGACTAATGACGTTGTGAAAAAAGTCGCGACTACTCGCGGGTTAAACGATCAAGGAAAAAAATTTCTTCAAATAATCGGGGGAGGTCGCACGATTTCCGTCGTACGATTCCAGAAAAGAATGTGATTTCCTTCATAGGATTACAGAAAAGACGCTGTTTATGTTAAAGGATAGTGAAAATACTTGAATTTAATTGGATAATTGTGAAAGATACTCCAATTTTTGTCGAAAGATTGGAGAAAATATTCTAATTTTGTTGAAAGATTGGGTAAAGTATGCAGATTTTGTCGAATGATCGGGAGAAGTATGTGGGTTTTGTCAAAAGATTGGGAGACGTATGCGGATTTTGTCGAACGATCGAGAAAAGTTTCCAGTTTTTGTCGAAAGATCGGGAAAAATTTGCGAATTTTGTCAAAAGATTGGGGAAAATATACAGATTTTGTCGAAGGATCATGGAAATTACGCGAATTTTGCTGAAAGATCACAGAAAAATGCAAATTTTGTCATAAGATCACAGAAAATAGACGTATTTTATAGTAAAATTGGGGGGGAATTGCGAGTTTTGTCAAAAGTTTGAATGAAAGTAGCACATTTTGTTGAAAAATTGGAGTATAATTGAGAATTTTGTCAAAGGTGGAGGAAAATCATGAATTTTGTCAAAGGATTGGGGAAAATATGCGAATTTTCTTTAAACATCACGAAAAATACATGAATTTTGATGAAAAATCGTCAAAATTATGCAAATTTTCTAAAAATATCGTGAAAAATAAAAACACTGATTTTGTCTAAAGGGTGAGAAAAACCACAAATATTGCTAAAGGATCATGGATAAATGCGAATTTCATGGAAAAGACTGTAAGAAAAAAGTGATTTTCGTAAAATGGACATGAAAAACACTGCAAGAAAATGCGAATTTCGTCAAAAGTCCATAAAGTCATGAATTTCAGTTTTTTTTTTTCTTTTGGGCTGAACCTGTAGCATGTGACTTTATCAAAACTTGCGATATCAGTAAGTCTGGATTTTTGATCTGATAACCAATTTTTCATAATTTTTGGAATTGAATGCATTGATTTTTTGAAAAATTTGAAGCAGAATCTCTTCTTTTTTTGCAGTGGAAAATAGTATGAAAATTGTCACTTGATTTCAGGAAAAAAATACGAAATATGTCGATTGGTCGAGAAAAAATCATGAATTTCAACAATCTTTTGCACTAGAAAACTTGCAAAATGTGTCAATCTGTTGTACGAAAATGTCACAAAATTAACAAAACCGTCATAAGAGTTGATCATAGTTTCAAAATGCAAAATTTTTTGGGCGGGAGCCCAAAAAATTATTAGTATTTATATTTTTTTTGCGGGATTTCATGAATTTTGTCCTATTTAAAGATAGATTTTCTAAGAGAGAATACTGGTAAAAAAAAATTTTCCTGGTTGTGAAATTCCAGGTTCCATGCTAACCCTGCCATACGAAATCCAAATCAATCTGCACTCGGCTGTCTCGCTGCATTCGTGAATTATACAGATGTAAGTAGCTTTTGAAGATAGTTTCAATTTGTTCAGCTGTGTTTTGACATATATGATTAACGAGTCTTATTTCTAAGCAATGGTTTCATATTTTGTATCTTAAAGAATCCTGTTTCTTAGAAACGGATATGTGCAGTTTGCAGCAGCTCTATCCTTGGAGGACATACGATTAATTTCCAAACTTCATGTCATTCGTAATGTTTTTCAAAAATGTATTAAAATCATAATGTTTAAAGGGATAGCCTTGCAAGGCATTGATACTTCATCTCTATTACACATATAATGTTATTTTATATCTTTAAAATTCTGTCTTTTTATGTAGGTTTTTTAGATTATCCTGTTTTTCAATTTAGGGGGTTGGGGGGGGGAGTAAAAATACTTATTTTAAAAATGTCGTTAATTGTTGAAAATGATAAATCTCAGAATATATTTTGTATTAGTCCATACTTAATTTTATCTATTTAATCTCCTTCTGCTTCCACAGTTAAAAAGCACCCGAGTTTGAATATTTCCTCTTAATGGATAAGTGCAGTCTACAGTGCTTACAAGAAAAATATTCAGGACCAAAAAATCAAGTATATATCATATGCATCTTAATGTTTAAAGATTAGTCATAATTCTCAGATTTTTTTTTCTTCAAGAAACTCTTTATAGTGCTACAAATTATTAATGTTTGTTAGTCGTTACTAGTAAGTGATGAATTAATTTAGTTGCATTTGACAGTTACAAAATTATTTTCTTTTGTAAAATTTGATGCCCAAGTTTTATTTATTTTTTACTTTCTTTAAGTAATAGTGGTATACTGCAGATTTTGACTTCATGTTAACTTATTTAAGTGTAGATAGATGCATATATATATATATATATATATAATATATATATATATATATATATATATATATATATATATAATTTAATTTTTTTTTCTCCCCGGAATAATTGCGTTACCAACATTAGATAAAATTTTGTGCACGATTTGCATGTAGCATTAAATTTCTATTACTAGATAGCACCTGTCAAGACTTGACGGTAAATAACTTAAATGTTTTATTAGAAAAATTCTTAAATTTTTACGTTTAAAATATTGAAACCATGATAAATAACTTCTATAATGCATAAATGATTCCCATATCTGAAAAGCGATTGATGGTGCTGTTAGTCTAATCTCTTCAATGAATTAAAGAATTTTAAGTTTATAATTTATAACCAAATATTCTTACTTTTTTGTCAGAAAACTGACTAAAAATACTGGTTAGAATATTTTTGTTTATTATGTTTTTTAAATAACTTTTTTTAACTCTACAACCATTTAAAAACTGATGTGCATTTATTTTTCAATCTTATTCTCTAAAAACCTCAATTTGGATACAGTTAAGTTTATAATATGTATTTTTAATTACTTGAATTTTGCATTTTTAAAATGTTAAAACATAGATATAAAGGCAATTTCTTTTGTAGTTTCTTTTATAGTTATACTTTACTTTCTCACACAGTAATATTCTCGATAAATGGTCAGAAAATATAACAAGTTGTAGATCAGCTTGTTTTATTTGATAATGGAGAAATTTCATGATTTTCCTTTTCACTTTTATATTTAAGATCACAAAAAATCAAGAAAATTGATACTATTTTTATGTATATTTGAAGCTTTAATAATTCACTAAATGAATTTTAAAATGCCAGTTTTTGTCTTGGCGGCAAAACGCTGCATCACGGAGGAAAGCGACTGTGATGTCATTTACCATGTTAACACCGTCGTGCTATATTGCTGGCATAAGTGTTTGACATATTTCTCATACTGTTTAAATTTTTTACATCAAAAAAAGAATAGCAAAATATATTAATATTGTATAGGTTTATATTGCACAAATGGTACTGTAAATTCGCTGGTAATAAGCACTTTTTTAGTGTTCATAAAGATTATAATAAAGATAATTTATTCTGATATTAGCATGACAGAAATGTTTTTGTAAACTTAAAATCTGCTATTCTTCATTTGTATGTGTATTGATTGAATCTAAATATTATTATTATTATTATTATTATTTAAAATGTGAATGGGAATATGATTATAAAAAGAAAAAAAAATATGTATCATATATATAGTCATTAATTTTTACTTATACATATTAAGAAATACCAAGTAACTGATAGTTTATGTTTGAGATATATATATATTATTGAATAAAGGGCAAAATTAGTACTGGCCGCAGGATCAGTAAATGAGAAAAAGCGGTTAGTGAAAAACTGAAATATCAGCAGCCACTTTTTCATACAGAGAGAATAAAATTTTCTTGCATTTCAAAAAGTATTCTACTTTTTTTTGTTCCAGTATATTTTAACATATTTATTTGAACTATTTAGTTTTAAATTTAACTCTTGTAAAATTTTTACTATTTGGTATTTTTAAATAAAAAAGTAGCCACTTAAACTAGTCCTACCATCCAATGGCCGCTAATACAATTTCCCAATTTTGCCCTATATTATTCATTAATCATAATGCAATTTTTTTTTTTTTTTTTGAAGCCTCTAATTTTGATATCCATCATATATAATTTTATTCATTAAAAAAATAAATACAATCACTTATGATTTATGAAAACAAATTTTCACTGAAACCATACATTTTGAGCGAAGCATATTCAGATTTTTTACTAAACATTTTTGCTTTAGTAGCATATCCAGAAGGAAAAAGAAATAATGGGGGAGGAAGGGGAAGAAAAAGTTTGTTTTCAGAAGTTTTAATTCACTCACATGGAAATTTAAAGTTTAAAAGATTTTTAAGGGAGATTTTAACCTCATAAATAACACTTTTGGTTTCAGAAATGTTTTGAATATATATATATATATATATGCATACAATATCATAGCTGCCAACTCTTCTGATTTTTTTGCCCGAAAAAACTTAATACAAATTTTTGTCTTGTTCAATCAATAGATTACGGCGATTTAAAATAGTAAAATTTACTGTAAATTTTTTCTGGGTTTAAAAAGCGGAGGATGTTGGCAGCTATGCAATATTTTGCTTGTTGTGTGCATACAATTAAGCCTCTTTTTTTTCCCCGTGAAACTTTATATTTTATCTCATTTGTAAAATAACATTTCTACTATCGCCTAGAAGTTTATTTTTTATTTATAATTATTAGTTACCATTATAAGTTTTTAATATATATATGTACTTTATAGGATTAAGTGAAAATTTATTATTTCCTGTAAGTTATAATTAAATTTGGTGCCAAATGCCTAAATGTATTTAACTTTAGATGAATAACATTAGATGAATTATATTACATTTTTTTTTTTACTCTAACAAAAAATAAAGGAAAAATTTTCAATTTAAAAATTGTTTGCTGATCCCACATGACACATAATCTATGGTACATACACATATAATTATACTTTTTATAAGAAATCATTAGCTAAACTAACATAATAAATCAGAATAAATAATTTTTATTTACATCTTATTTTCTTTTGAAGGCAAATACTAGCTAAGAAGTTATGCTCTGTATATGAAAAATTTCCAAATTAATATTCTGTTTTGAATATTTTTGATATGTCACCGATTAATTGCATATTTAGTAAACTTCAAAGTTAGTATACTAAACAATTTTGTACTTCATTATTTGACATACATTAATATTTAAAACCAAATATTAAAAAGTTATTCATTTTGTTTACGCCTTTTTCTAATAAATTATCGTGCATTACTTGAGAGAAGTAAAAAGCACTTTTTAAAATATTAAAAAGTGAAAATAATCAAACTTTTTTCTTAAATAGGTAAATTTTCTGATGTTCATTTGTTTCTGTTTCAGATGCTGTTTGTGAGGAGCAATCTGTTACCAAGTCTGCTGTTGAAGACATAATTAAAACATGGCTAAGACATGCTAAAGAGAGAAAATATGTTAAGAGAAAAGATATAACAGTGTATATTAATAATAGATGGATAAAATAAAAATTGGTGTACGGATCTAGAATTCTCCTTTTCATTTTTTTCCTTTCAGATCACATTTTAGACCATCCCCCCCCTTCCCCACAACCAAAAAAAAAAAAAAATTAAAACTCAGCTTAGAAACCTTATTCTCTATTGGAAATTTTTCATGGTCGTTGTAAAAGAAATGTTTAATTGAACAAATTTAATTATGGAATATGTTAAAATTTATATTACTTTTTTATCAAATCTTTAAAAAAAATATTTTCTTTAATCGCCTATTTTTTTTTGTTGTTCAAAAACTAAATTAATTTGTTCAAAAAAAAAAAAAATCATTACTTTTATTTAAATAGTAACCTTGATTTATTCTGATCTACATGCAAAAGACGAAAAATAATTTGCTTTTTTATTTTTGATTTGTTTTAATTGCAAAGTAATTTTAATTTGCCAAATGTCATTTTTTATCAAAATTAGTCTAGTGGCCTAGTGCGGTTTATTTTTTAATAATGATATATTACCCATGAACTCTAAATGGGCCTGTCCCTTTAGCTTTTATACTAAGATAATCTAGATCTAGAGATGGATGTTTGTAAAGTACTCTAAAATCATGCAAATTTGTCTGCTTGTAGAAATATTAGCACTTTCCCTTGCAGATGAAATATATTGGTAAGATTATCTTATTAATAAACTATAATGTGCGGTGCTTAACATTTTGTGATACTGGCAGAATATATTGGGAAAAAAATTATCGAAATGAACATTTTAAAAGAAATTTCTGGAAGCAAGAGAATAAGAATAAAAATGTTTGTACTAATAAAATAACTGTTTAGAAAAGGGAAAAATAAAAACACGCATCTGCTTATACATCTCTTCAAACATTATGTCAGCAAGTTTCATGCTTTTATTATTTTAAAATGTCATAAAATTTTATCTTTTCAGAAAAATATTTTTTGAAATAAATTCTCTTAAAAAAGGATTTATTTTTTATTTTATTTATTTTTTTACCGTTTTTCTAGTCATCCTGGACATCTTACAAGAAAGGTCCTAACTCTGTTAGTACCATTTTGGATCTTCATTGACTCCATTATTGTTTTTGTTTTAAAGATTTTGTTTAAAACTGAAAAGAAAATTGAAAATCGTAAAATCAACTTGATACCTTGTAAGAAGCGTCATTAAATAAAAATTTCTCATGCAGATAATGGAAAAACAAGAATGCTCATCTAGAATTTAAATCTGGGCTAGAAGAACTAAAAATGCATTCTGTGAATACTTCAAAAAATATTATTTAATCTACTAATGTATATAATAAAGCGTTCATCATAATGTAATGGAAAACTTGTCTCTCTGTAAATGATTTGGCAATTTTTCTGTTTGATTATTATTTAATATTGAGAAAACTTCACCTAAAAACACCTGTTCGCTAATGCTAAACATTTAGGTAGGTTCTTGTTTTAATTTAAAAATTTTTAAGCTTTTATTTTTCATTCCACAGCTAAGGTCTATTTTTAATAAAAGTATTTTGTACTTTTCCAATTTTGGTTGCAGTTTTTTAAATACAGGTACTTTTATTTAACCAATTCTGAAAGTAAAAATACCTTCATTTAAAAAAAAAAAGTTTTCGCATAATAGCTTTTGCTATCCTAAATTGTTTTAAAATATTTAAATTTAACACATTGCGATCCATGGTGACGACACTGAACTTTGCTTCGGCTACTGGTGACTGACAATGTAATATATGATATAAAATAAAAATAAATTAGTGTTTAAATAATTAAGAAAGTAAAATCCTATAATTTTAAGTTTAATTAAGTTCAGTAAAATTTAAACTCGGTGACTGACATGGCATTCGACGTGTTAATAGAAAAATTCAAAAACCTGTCCAATTAGGAAATGTATTTGCTAGAAGACACTCATGGATGTCTTCGAATGGAGAGTCCCCTTGAGAAATAGATGCATCACCACAAAGTTCATTATAAATAGACAGAAAAGTTTATTTTACCATGAAGAGCTGCAGCTCTTGAATTCTTGTTTTATACATACATTTAGAAGGGCTATATGTGGATAAAAATAATGCTGAAGATCATACTTTTTTATACACATGCAGAGATTGATCCATGCAAAGTTTGAGGTCTATTTATTGTCCCTTCAAAAAAATTTAATAAAATGGGCAATTTCACGAAATTTCTTTTAATAAAATAGGCTCTTTTATAAAATCTTTTTCATAAAAACTGTTTAAAAATGTGTAATTTGTAAATATAACCAGTTTATGAAAAAGAACACCTTTTAGCAAAAGGATTTAAAGATGTTTTTGTTAATAAATGCTTGGTTCGAATTTGCGCAACTGGGTTTCTAGTTACTATTTTTTTTACCACAGAAATAATTTTCCTTTTCACAAAATAGGTTCCAAGAATAAAAATCTGGATCAACACCTGACATGTCAAAAAAGAAAATTATATACTGCAGGTTGAATTTGGGTGATCCAGGGGGTATCTGCAACTGTCCTATTACTGTACAAAATGTGTAGTAAAATGTTGTCCACAGGACATTGGCAGGTTTCACACTTCGAACTTAAGGGGATGTCCTACAACTGTCCGCAAGGCGAATTCACCCATCCGTAGGATATCAGCTTATCTGGATATGGCATTATTAGGAGGATTTTAGGACCGTCAAGAGGTTATCATATAAGCGTCCTATAACCATCCTAAAGGTGTCATGAAGTGACATCCATAGGATGTTGACAGGTGTGACATTTCGAAACCTAGGGGATGTTCTGTAACTGTCGATAGGACCAATTCATCGGTCCACAGGATATCACGCATGTCCGAAGCGTGATATCTTCTGGATGTTTTTAGGATTTATTTGTGTTGTCTGGGTCCATAATGTAGCCTGTCGTATTGAAAATATCTTTCATATAAAAATGAGTATATAGAAATGAGAGAAATTATTTACCAGTGGTTGGAGGTCTCAGTAATATTTACTCATCATGGATATTCATAATGTAAAATATGAAAACAACCTTGTAAACCTTTTTATAAAATGCATAGCAATTCCAAAGTAAATTATAAACATATACTGAATAATGCTCTATTGCGGAATTGCGTGTTTATCTCGTCTACCAACTTTGACTAACTGTACAAATCGCCAAACTTCTCGTAAAAAATACAAATTGACATATTTATTTTAAATAGCGAAAAACCAAACAGTAAAGTATTATTAAACGTACAATTAAAACATCGAATTAAAAATTACTTGATGACATAACAAACGCGTATAACGTGTTTAATGTCAAATAATCTTAGTTCGGCGATTATTTTTAATTTTTTTTTTTTTTTAACGAAATTGAGGAGTACCAAAATGCGTAAAAGAGACATTCTTATAATTCCAAAAATAACAATCCTATTATCTAACAGTTTAGTGCATAGAATTAAGCTTCTCGTTTCCAATTAAAATATATATTTGAATTGATATTAGAGTGAAATACAGGGTCATAAAGTTAAAATGTCGAAAATAGTACTACAAATATCTTGGCAACTAATTATGCACAATTTGTTTTTTATGAATTTTTACATTCACTCCTTAAAATTAAAAAAAATCAAATTTTTATGTACCTTTTTTATCATAATGAATATTTCGAGAATCGGAAAAAAATTTGTATAATCGAGGTTACTGATATTCAATAGGCTTATGCTCATTATTACATACTAAGTACAAAGAAAATTTTATGTCTGTATCTCAATTTTATTGGAATCTCCATTGTCTGAAACATGTAAATCCGTCAAAGATTTTTTTTTCGATTTTCAAAATGACTGCAAGAGTTCCACTACATTATGGGTACGTGTGCACACTACTCGTATGATGGGTAAGTAAATAGCAATTTTTATAAAAATAAAATATTTCTCTATGTGTAACATCCTTTGCGGTGAAAAATGAACTGTTTCATTAACTAATGCCATTTAGATATAAATCTAGACTAAAATAAATGTAATAACATAAATCATATAGAAAAACATAATTTTTAATTTTTTTAAGGATGAACAATTTGATTATGTCGACTAAATTATTTATTCAAAATATAAAGTTTTTATGGTTGTTTAAATATCAATGTGTTTTTAGGTAATATTCTTTTCAAAAATGATTTTTACCAAAATAAAAATAATGCATCTTTATACTCTTATTTTATTGATGTATTTGTAAAAACTTTGTAAATACACCTTTTGTAGAAAGATGAAGAGATTTTGTTAGTCTAATTTGAAATTCAAAACGGAAAATACTTCTAAATCAACACACATCACATTTCAGTAAGTGAAATTGTAATTTTGTTTTTGTTGTAGGAAAATGATTATTAAGTCAATTTGTAAAAGTATTCTCAAATGACGAATTCGGGAATGCATTCTTTTCAAAAGGTGATAGAAAACTATTTTTCCCATGTAATACTTCTGTAATATTTCAGTAGTTTTCATTTCGGACTACAAATGGTATTTCCTCTATCCACTATATATTAAATACATTTCTAGTTTTCGTTTGAAGGTTTTATTGAAGATAAATATGATGTATTAAATAGATAAACGCAAATCCTATATGGGAAAACTTTTTAAAAGTAATTTTACAACAATCGACTTGGATATGTTTCATTATTTACTCAAACATCATAGCTTGGTGTAAATTTTTTTCATGCTTAATTTTTTATTATGGCTGTTAAAATGAGTATTTTTTGAAATATATCTTTATAGAAAAAATGTTTTATATCCAAAAATAAACGTCCAGTGCGAATAAAACTAAAATATAATTTAAAATATAGTTTGTATTCCTTGAAAAATTATATTTTAATAATATTAAGACTATAAAAAAACTACGCAACGTAGGCTTTGTATAAGGCTATACATACTAAAAAAGTGTAGATATACCATGAATGTTCGGAGGTATTAAGTCTAAATATTGTTAAATATAGCTATTTTCTATGATTTTTTTTAAATATCTTATCCCCATCTGTTTATAAAGAACTTTATTATGTTCAGAAAAGTAATAGACATTTAAACGTCAGTTGGCATTTCATAAACCCATTTTCAGCTTAGTAATAATCTTGTATTTTTACAGTGTATTTCAAATAAAAACCTTCCAGGTTTAAACTAGACATTCCTCTTACCGTGCTTGGGAAAGAGGTCGTAAAATTTGCAACTTCCTAGGTCTGAACCGCGTTTTTTAGAAAGTTTTTTAAAGATACGAGTAGGGTATTGAGAGATCCACTCAACGCAAACTATCTCTAATACCATAGTAAATGCGTGATTAATTCTAATTCAAAATGTCTGTTTTTAAAGTTTGGCATTTTTGCTTTTATACTAACTAGATGGAACCCGTCAAAACTTGACGGCACCAAAGAAAGAAAAAGGTATTTTCCAGCTATTAAAGGATTTTTTTACGACTTATATTCAGCAAAAATTTCAATAAATAAAAGAAAAACCTGCATTTTACATCCAGGCAAATGACCCGCAATTGGCAGAGTTCAAACGTGCTGTCATAGAATTAGAATCTCTCTCATTTGATAATTTTCCATTTACAAATACAACACCAATAAATTGTACATAACATGAATAAATCATGAATTACTGTCATTACTCATTTCATACAAAATATACATACTTCACTTACTTCGCAGCAAAATTAGACTGAATTTATAGTTTGCCATTTAGTAACAACTATAACAATGATCCTCTCAGTGGTTAAATTGTTGTTACATTACCCACCCCATTCAATAAATAAACATTTGCATTTTCAACTAACTTTTCTATTACCTTTTCATAAATCAAAAATACATGTAAATTTCACATATTAAAAAAATTAATGATATTTATTCTGGCTAGGTGAAACCCGTCAAAACTTGACGGCAACAATAAGAAAGAACCAAAGAAAAAAAGTATTTTTCCACTATAATTTTTTTTAAAGATTAATATAATATTTATTAAAAATTTCAATATTCTTTTCCATTTACCAACGTAAACCCAACATGATATGATCCTCGGCGAAGAATCGGTGCAACGCTGCGACATACGTCGCCAACTCTTGAAAATGTTTGAAGATTATTTTTCAACTGTTAAAGTTTTTTTTAAAAAATGCTAGAAATCATTTGCTATGTACAAAAATTTGCCTAGGTACCATAAAAAACACAAATTTTGGCAAATAATTACAAAAAATAGCAAATTTCAAAAAAACATCACCCGGAAATTTTGTAAATAGATGTGGGAAAAAAAACAGCAAATTTCGTCAAGAGATTGCCCGAAACAACAAATTTCATCAAAAGATCTCTAAAAAATTTGTCAAAAAACTGCAAAAAAAAAAAAAAAAAAAAAAAATTGTCTAGGTATCCCAAATAAAACAAATTTCGCGAAAGTATTGCGAAAAATCAATCTGCTAAAATGTCTAAAAAAAATGGCAATTTTTATAAAAAAAACTTTGAAAAAGGCAAAGTTTGACAAAAAAAAATCCCTAAAAAGTGGCAAATTTGTAAACATATTGTGAAAAAAAATTCAAAATATTGTGAGAAAACAAATTTTAACAAATGATTATGAGTAAGCAACAAATTTCATCAAAGGATTGAAAAAAAGCAAATTTCATCAAATAATCACAAAAAAGATAAATTTCGCAAACATCAATAAATTTTGCAAAAAAGGTCTTAAACGAAACGGCAAATTACATCGAAAGAAATCGAGAAAAACGATAAACTTTACCAGAAGACCTCAAAATGAAGAATTTTGTCCAAGTATCATAAAAGAAGCAAGTTTCGTCCAGAGATCTCAAAAAGCACATGTCTAGGTTATCTCAAAAGAAGGTAAATTTAGCTAAAAATAGCGAAAAAACGACAAATTTCTCAAAAAATAAAAAATAAACTAGTTTCGCATAAAAAAAATCACGAAAAAAGGAAAAATTCGATAAAACAGCAAATTACATCGAAAAATTGCGAGAAGAAATAACAAATTTTACTGAAAATCCCCGACAAAACAAATAAATTTTCCTGGTGTCATAAGACATGAATTTCATCAACAGATCGCGAAAATACATAAAATTTGTCTAGGTACTTCAAAAAATACAAATACTGGTAAACAGATTGTGAGAAAAAATACATTTTGTCAAAAGATGAAAAAAAGAGGCACATTTCATCAAAAGATCACAAAAAAGGTAAATTTTGCAGAAAAAAGCGAATATATAACAAATTTCTAAAAATAACGAAAAAAACCAAACAAATTTCACAAAAAATCATGAAAAAAGGACAAGTTCGATAAAACGGCAAATTACATTGAAAGACAGCGAGAAAAAACGACAAATTTTACCGAAAATCTCTGAGAAAACATAATTTTGTCCTAGTATCATAAAAGACATGAATTTTGTCAAAAGATCACAAAAACACATAAAATTTCTCTAGGTACTTCAAAAAACGCAAATATTGGTAAACAGATTGTGATAAAACAACACATTTCGTCAAAAGATGAAAAAAAGAGGCACATTTCAATAAAAGATCACAAAAAAGGTAAATTTTGAAAAAAAAAAAAAAAAACTGAAAAAATGACAAATTTCTGAAAATAACAAAAAAAAAAAAACGAAAAATTTCACAAAGTCACGAAAAAGAATAAATTCAATAAAACGGCAAATTATATCGAAAGACAGCAAGAAAAAACGACAAATTTCACAGAAAATCCCTGAGAAAACAAATAATTTTTTCCTGGTATCATAAAAGACGTGAATTTCATCAAAAGATCGTAAAAATACTTTAAATTTGGCTAGGTACTTCAAAAAATGCAAATATTGGTAAACAGATTGTGATAAAACAACACATTTTGTCAAAAGATGGAAAAAAAGGCATATTTCATCAAAAGATCGCAAAAAATAGCAAAAAAACGCCAAATTTTTTTAAAAAAATAACGAAAAAACGACAAATTTTACAAAAAAATGATAAATTCGATAAAACGGCAAATTAAATCGAAAGATTGTGAGAAAAAAACGACAAATTTCATCAAAAGACCTCGAGAAAGACTAATTTTCTCCAGGTATCACAAAAAATGTGATCTTCGTCAAAAGATCCCGAATACACACAGTATTTGTCTAGGTACTACAAAAAATGCAAGTTTTGCTAAATAATAACTAGTTGGATGTGTCAATCCCGAAACTTTCTTCTATCATAAGTACATTTTAATATTTAAACAAAAAACGTGGTGACCCCAAAGTTACCCACTATCGAATTTCCTCGAACATTTGACCAAGCCCAATGAGATTCTGGTATCCGAAACCCTAACACGCAAAATTTAATTAATATTCTGAGAAAATGAGCTTAGTAGTGCCTCATGTTGGGTAATTTATACAAAAACCTAATAAGAATCTATTGACCTAACAGAATCTGAAATTTGAAATTTCGTCCATTAGTTCTTGAGATATAGTTATAACAAAAAATTTGCAAAACGTAGCATAGCAACACCTTATCTTGGACAATTTATGTCAAAACGTAAAAATGCGTCTAATTATGTTATGGTGTAAAAGAATCTGAAGTTTGATGAAATTCTGTGCATTAGTTCTTGAGATATAGCTAGTTTTAAAAAAAGTGTAAAATATAACACAGCAGCACCTTCACTTGATGGATTTATAACAAAACGTAATCATCATGTAATTATGTTATGTCATTTTGTAACGAAATCTGAAGTTTGATGAAATTCTGTGCGTTGGTTGTTGGGATATAGCTATCGGAAAAATCGTGCAAATGCAGCATACCTACACCACCTGTTGCAAGGTTAATACCAAAATGTAATCGGCATCTAATTATGTTATATATTCTAGTGTAAAAGAAACTAAAATTTGATTAAGTTCTCTGCATTAGTTCTTGAGATATAGCTATCGCAAAAATCGTGCAAAATGTAGCATAGCAGCGCCACCTATAGGACAGTTCACAACAAAACCTTATCAGCGGCCATGTATCTCAAGGTATCGCGGAATCTGAAGTTTGGTGAAATTCTGTGCATTAGTTCTTGAGATAGCTATCATGAAAAAGTGGCATAGCAGCGCCACCTGCTGGCCAATTTACACCAAAACTTAATCAGCGTCTATGTATATCAGGGGGTCACAGAATCTGAAGTTTGGTGAAATTCTGTGCATTAATTCTTGAGATATAGCAATCTTGAAAATCATGAAAAACGTAGTATATCAGCGCCACCTGCAGGCCAATTTTCACCAAAAACCAATAGGCACTAATTCATATCAAGGTCTAACTGAATATAAATTTTTTTTAAATTTTGAGCATTAGTTCTTGCGATAGAGCGCCCACAAATTTTTTGTCACATACAGACTCACAGACGCACAGACTCAGACATTTTCTAAAAATAGTCAAAACGTGTTCAGGACCTTCTAAAACGTATAAATCCGTCGAAAACCGGAAGTCGAAAATTTTCATGAATCCAATACTTTCTTCTTGTAAAGATAGAAGAAAGTAATAAAAAAAGAGCTAGCAGTAAATATGGTACATAAGGTCTGCATTATCACGAATGAATGCTATGCAAAAAGAGGGATCTCTTGTGATAATTTTTTCTTCGTTGATTATAATGATCTTCATATTTTTGAAAAAACATTGTTGAGAGATCAAGAGATTGAAAAAAAAATATATACATAGCAAATTTCATCAAAATATTCTCCTCTCTGCCCCCCCCCCCCCAAAAAAAAAAAAAAAAAAAAACAAATTTCGTCACAGGAACACTATTAAAAAAAGGATATTTTTTTTAAAGGGAACTTCGAGTCAACTCAAGACAAAAAAAGTGAAACATTAAATAAATACTAATGATTTACAAATCTGTTTAAAACTGGGCTTTTTTTCATTTCATGTGCAATTCACCATTCTTCGGCGAAAATAATGTAATGTAAATACTTCCTAAACATTATGAGTTAGCTCAAAAATGAAATTTTAAGGGGGAAAAAAATCACAGATGTTATACAGATATCGCAGATATATATAAAAAAATCAGTTTTCTTGACATGAGTATTATAAGAAAATGAAGCACAAAATAAATAATGATTTGCGAATCTGTTTATATCCATAAAGTCAATATCATCGGTCAAAAATCCCTGCTTTTTTCCCCCTTTCAAAAAACAAAACAACAACAAAAAAAAAGTGATATCTAACCTGGTTTTTTTACACATACTAAATACAAATTTGAAAATTACAATTCGGAAAATGCTTAATCGGCAAGAAAATAAATAAAAACTTTAATCATTAACTATTGAATGTTTCAATTTCATTGGAAACTGTCAAAAAAATTGTTTACATTAAGCCTAAAGTATGTTTGCTGGCTAAAAAATGGAATAGAAATGGAAATAAAATAACTTACGTAAAGTGAGCAACGGGAAAAAAAATGTTTTTCCAAAAAATGAAGATCATTATATTAACCAAGAACAATAAAATTATGAAAAGAAAAAGAAATCCTTCTTTTCGCATTCATTTTCATTCAACAGTGATAATGCAATCCCATATTTACCGCTTGCTGGAAGTAGGTGTTTCCAGAGAGTAAGTGCTCTTCTCTGATTGGTTCACGTTCTCAGATATCGGCGCAAATGTCGATGCGTAGAGACGAATTTAAAACTATGCTGACTTTTCCTGGATATCCTATTAATATATATATGTTGAACATTGTATTATACAAACATTAAAAGTTACCTAGGCTTTAGAAGTCGCTAGCGGATACAATGCGCTGCAAGTGACCTTATGTAGTCCAAATCGTCCGCGTCTAAGAGTTAATGTCGCGTCTAATTCCCAATATTTTTAAAAAATTCATATGAATAATATTTTTTAATCTTTGCAACGATTAAGTGCTTCCAGTTCCCCTCAACGCTTTTTCCGAGCATTCTCAAATCAAAGTTTGTGTAGGGGAAGATGGGGATACTTGAGCCATTTTTTGAATTTTAATTTTTTTAAACTTTTTATATTCTTTTAGAATAAAATAAAATATTGAAAATTTGATATTTTTTCCTTCAACTAAAAACCACTTTCAATAAATTTTGAACTATTTTTCTATGTATAATAAATGTTTATTTTTTGTTTTACATCATGGCTCAAGTATCCCCATGGCGGGGATACTTGAGCCATAGTGAAGGGATACATGAGCCACTGCGGAAAAATACCTACAAAAGTAATTTTTTTCACTTTATTTTTGCACAAACATTTTACAGAATGATAAATTATGAAACGTAAAGTCTTTCAAAACCAATTGAGAAAACAAAGCTAGTAATACGATCATTTTTTGTCGTTAAAACTGGTTGTCGAGGGATAATTTGAACTTCAGTTATAACGACGGTAGAAACATCCTCAGTTCAGAGCCATTTAAATTTAGAATCTGCAATTCTTCGGGCACATTTCATTTTTTAAAATATTAAGCACTTATCCAACAAATATTTTTAGTTTTCTTTCTGGCATATTTTATTAGTAACCAACCATCAATAGAAGGTTTTCTTTCACATCATCACCATCATTGACAGAATTTTCCTCTAATGATATTGTCGAACTCATGCTTTTAGTTTAGTAGCTGTCGGAATTTAAGCCAGATGTATCATTCTACTATTTCAAACACTTTTTTGATTTCACAGGAAAAGATTTTGTCTTCCTCTTTGGCTCCATGTAGGTAAGTTTGAACTGGGATTTTTGTTGCTTTTCTTGTTTTTGTGCGCTCTTTTTACCAATTTTTCTTCAATTTTCTTAGTTAAAAAAAGTTACAGAGGTTACGATTTCAATATAAAATACAACTTAATATGTTATATTAAAAAATAAATATTTTAATATGTTGGACCTAACTAATTAAAGTATTAGAGATTATAGCCTGTAAAACAGTTTTAAAAAGTTATTTTCATTTAATGAAAGCTAAATTGAAAACTATGTTTACATTTATCTAGACAGGCTATTTTGTTAGTCAAATCGAAAAATAAAATAGACATTTTCATTTAAAAAATATACATTTTTAAACATTTTTAGGTCGTTATTTTTTTAAGAAAAAAAATAAAATGAAAAATTATTCTCCCTTTTCTCCAGAAAAATATCTATTAGTGAATATAAGGATGGAATTTTATTTTTTGTTTGTTTCACCCATGTTTAATTTCTAGTGGGGATGGTTAAGACATGGCTCAAGTATCCCCACTCTCATTGGCTCAAGTATCCCCACTATCACTATTTTTGTTTCCCAGAGTTTTACTAAATAAAGCATGCAGCAATTAGAACTATTTTAGACTCAAAATACAATTGAAATTATGCTTATTGAATTTATGTATATAGTTGCAACTTTAAACAAAACTTTGATTACAAAAAAACAAAAAAGCCATGCACCCAAATATTTACTTCAGATAGGGAAAAGACAACTATTAATCACTATACTTTCAAAATGGTACCAAGATGCGTGATTTCTTTTTTACATGTTCAGAACTATAAATATGTTATCATATTGGCAGTTTTAGAAAGAAAAATTAACCAACTGTAGAGATAATAGGGGTGGCTCAAGTATCCCCTATGCTCAAGTATCTCCACTCTCCCCTATAACAGAAAAATAAGATTTTATCAACTATGTGACCAAGGGTAATTGCTATAGTTTTCCCGCAAGGTTTACACTGGTCTATTACCCCCTTTTTTTCCGTAATCTTAATTTCAGTAGATTCAGAATTAGATGGGAGGGGGCATATTTTTGCATGACAATTTCGACAATATCACTAAAAATGTAATACCTAAAATAATATATATGTATACATAAATACTTTTACAAATAAATACAAAGTTACTTGGAAATTACTTTAACAAAAATTCATTGAAAGCAGTATTTATACGGTCTTTATCTATAATTAACATGAAAAATGAAATCTCATTAAAATCGTTTAAAGTGATGCAGAAAATAGATTACCAAAATTATGAATATATATACTTTTGAGTTCTGCGTCACAAAAGCTTTCAATTGATACACTACAAGGTATACGAAGGAATTTTTTTCAAGTAACTTTATAAGCCCCTATACATTTTTAGTAAATGTGTTTGTGAATGGATAATAACCTTTAAATATGAGTCAATAACTTTTATTCATTCAGCCAATTTGAATTTTCTACATTCTATAATGCAAGACTATAATAGCTGTGACACGTGGGAGTGATCTTTATAATGATTGTTTTTTCACTTTTTAAGTTTGGAATCCCAAAAGTGATTTTTTTTTAATAGAGATGAATTTTTTCGTCCTTTTCATTTACTACCCTGTTTAAAAGGTGGATTTCTTACTGATGCAGTTGTAAAAAAACCATATAAACATGCCATTAAAATCTAATAATATTTTGCTGAAGTTTAATCTGAAATTCGTAGTCGAAAGTGTTTTTAAATCAACACAAATATTATACCTCAACAATGAAAAATCATAATTTTACTTTAGTTGTAGGAAAAAGTTTGCGAAAGAATTCTCAAATAATAAATTCGGTATTTCATTATTTCCAATCGGTCATGAAACGAACTGTGTTTATTTTCTATGAAATATTTCAGTAATTTTCATTTGAGATTACAAATGGTATTTTCCCTATCCTGTATATGAAAATAACTTTATAGTTTTCGATTGAAAAAGTTTAATTATTTATATATTGTATAATTTTCGTATATACATCATTTTTACTTTATTTTATTAAATTGTAGTACAAAATACATTTTTTCTCTCTTAATTCATACAGATCTCATAACTATGTATAGTTGTGTATGTATAGTTAACTGTTTTCTTCTTTTACAGTTAAATAGTAATCACTTTGTTTTATTAATTTGATTTTAACCCTTTCGGGTCTGTTATACTCTTAATAGTATTTTTTTAATTGAGCATTATTCTGTTTTAACAAATGCCTTTGCTTCCGTTTACATGTAGCAATATTAATATGTCCCTGTATTCACAATATAATTTAATTAACATTTGGACACTTAGTAATAATAATACTAATTTAATTCTCTTTGCATCATTCAAGATTATTTTAAACTTATATTTCACTCTTTAAATGTAAAATAAATGTTACTTTTTAGAAAGAACAGCGTGTGATAAAACGCAAGATGTATTGGAAATTTTTAGTGTCTGTTAAATTTTTGCAATTTGATATTTTCTAAACAACTCAAAACAAATTTTCCTTTGTCTAATTCCGTATGAAACTGAAGTGAATATTATGCAAAATATCAATAATCGTAAGAATTCAGATAGTGACATAATTGGTAAACTTAAAGTATTAACATTATAAATGTAAAAGTAATTTTTCTCTCAAAATTGAAAAATATTAGAACCCAAAAAGGTAATGAAAATGTATGCTAACAGTCATTTATTTTATATTGGACATTAAATGTTCCCACAAATGTGGTGATCGATAACTACATTTGTCGTGGAATATTACAGTGCGTAAAAACTCTTTTTGTTTTAGGAAGTGTTTCTTCTAAATATTTTGATAAATATATATTAAATAAGTTTTTAAAAATTCGATTTCAAAAAAGTAAATATTAATAGGGAAATGTTTAATATTATTTTTTTTTGCAATTTTATACATCTAATAAAACCATTATTCTAAAATTTATTTTTATGGCACCTTGTTCAAAATTTCTATAATCGTGTTGACTGTTACCTCTATACTTTTACAATAGGAACAACTACTGGTAGCTATTAAGGTTAGTTACAGCAGTTTAATGTTATTACAAAATATAATCCTAATCTATTTTCTTTAAATGACTGGATACGATTCATGCACGATAATAACAGAAAAAATAGAATGCGCTGTCTCATGGCATTGTTTTTTTCTTTAAAATCAAATGAAAAAAAATTCTTTTGAAATGTTTTTAATCTGTGGCAGGTCATCAGGAATGTTTTACCGATCATACTGTGAATTAAACAGGAGCATGTCACTACCTGTTTGGTTTTTCGCAAAATCTAATTCGCGTCACCGTATCATATATACTACAGCATAATTGTTTGTTTATAAACTTAAAATGAGAATATCTACATTGATGCAAAAATCAAGTTACTTTCCGATTCGGTCAATTATATACAGAGTACTGGACAGATATACACCCGTATCACGTACAAGCAAAACAAAATTTTATTTTTCTTACTAATAAACTTTATTATAAATTTTGCATTTTTTAATAAAAGGATTTTTGGGTTTAATTAGGCAAAAATTTCTACTTTGAAAAATCGGTGACAGAAGATTAAAAAATTTGTAAAAGACGTTTGTGCTGAATGGGTTAATACGAAAATAAACAAATATATATTTGCATGTGTTCTTTTATATTTATCTGTAATTTATTTTTTCATATTTCACTAAAAATGATATAAAAATGAGACTTTTGATGTAAAGAATTATTTGAATTTTTTTTTTTCAAAAATATTGTTCCGTTAAGTGGTTAATGAAATTTGGTACGAACATATTTTGATATGTCGCAAATGAAATAGCCATTCAATAGTTATGAAGCATGCGTAATACTCATCAGCACGAGGAGACACAAAATATAGCTTAATATATTGAATAAAAAATGGGTTAATAGGAGCTATGGTCAGCTTTTAGTTACAGAGCTCTTGCATCTTGAAAGTAGTTTATAATTAGTCTTTATAAATGTTACTCGCATCTCCAGCAATGCTGTTTTCAGATATAGTGTTCTGAGATAGAAAGCAAGTTCCAGTTAACGCCCGAATATAAAGTGCTATATGCTCTACAATATTCAAGTCTAGATATCTCGTCACCTAAAAGCAATAAGTTTCTGTTTTTGAAAAAATTGATTTGATGATAAGGAAAGCGTCTATTTGTATCTATGAAGGCATTTTTGCATCAAAATGTTATACATAATTTACATATGGTATTACGATTATGGTATGACATTATTTTAATCCAGAAATGCCTTCACAGATACAAATTAAACATTTCTATATCTATAAGTAATTTTTTTCGGAAACACAGATAGAACCTTATTACTCTCGGGTGATGATCTGTCTGGCCAATCCATAAAGCGAATATTCTCATTTTACAAAAATATATCGAACTGATGGAGTTTTGGTCCATTAAAATGAAATCGGAGATAACTGCATCCATGAATTTAGGAAATGGGATCCCAACATACCATTCTCATTTGACACCAATCACAAAGTTTGCCAATGACAAGGGTGGGTATGGGACCATCCAAATTGATGGCTGTGCCGGCCATCAAACCTTTGTTTCCGCAGTGATATCTATACTAATAAAAGAACAAAACGCTGTGTGTGTGTGTGTGTGTGTCTGCGATGGCTAGCAAAATCTACAGCATGTACGAGGCTCAAAATTTTTTTGACAGTAGCCCCAAATCTCTCCTGATGCACCTGAGTTTCAGAATTTCGAAATTCTAATTATTAAATGAGTAATTAATTAAAATCGAGAGGTCACTCTCATAAAAAATCATCTTTTTCCCAATTTTTTTCTCTTTCGTTTGTCTACGGTTGGTTGTGTAAAAATTTTCGCAGAAGTAATAAGAAAGCTGAGACAGAATTAAAGAAACCCATAGAGGAATGAGATAAGTGGAGGTGAAGTAAAAAAATGTTTGCAATATGAAACCATTTATCGCTCAAATTTTAATGTGCCAAACAAAAGGACGTGGAAGGGATTTTGTATTTTAAGACGAATTGAAAGTAATGAATTACAATTGAATCATATTTTAAGAGGAAATAGCAAATTTTTAAAATGGTCTTTGTTCTATTATTATTTATTAAAATAAATGGTTCGCTTTTAAAATGAAGGAAATTGGAAAATTAGCAATAATTAAATATCAAATTAGAATTAAATAAGATATTGAAAACATTTGATACGAACTAAAAATTTTATAACTAAAAGTTTTCTTCAATAATGTAATTTTAAATACTTTATAACGTAGATGAAAAATGTTTATGACTTAATAATTGCATGTAAATAAATATTTAAAATATCATGATGAAAACATTCTTTTAAAATCATGTATGAAAATTTAAGTAATAAATATTAATCTAAAATATAGATTTCTGACTGCAGACGATTTTAATGTATTAACAAAAGAATGTTATATTTTCAAGCAATGCGTTAAAATAATTTTCTATATTGATATTTAAAACACATATGATAAAATAGTTAAACAACAAAAACAACAAAACTAAACAGAACTAAAAAGAACAAAAATATTCCAAACAACCATAACCGTATCCAAAGAAGACAAAATAATTTTCTTGGACATGAATCAAATCCGAACTTAAAATTCGGATGTTCTACAAAACATAATGAGCTGCGTAACGGTGGAAAATGAAACTAAGCACTTAGTGCGAGATGGTTAAGATATTTCGTTTATAGTTAGTGTTAAATTAGAACTTGGTTACGGTTAGGTAACAGTTAGGTTGCAATTACGTTCTGGTGAGCCTTATGTTACATTTAATATCCGGTTAGGTTACAGTTAGGCCATGGTTAAGTTACAGTTAGATTAAGGTTAAGTTGCGGTAAGTTTGTGGTTAGATTATGGGTAGGTTATGATAAGGTGACGGCCAGGTTACATTTATGGTATATTTAAGTTACAGTTAGATTACTGTTAAGATACATCTAGGTTACAGACAAGTTATGATTACAATACAATTACCGTAATTTCGTGTAGATAAGCCGCAGCTCAAACATTTCAGTTTCGACCCAGAAATTTTCAAAAATAAAATGTAACATTTTGAATCGCTGTATATATTTATATTAAATTACTGAATGGATTTTCTGGGTCGAAAATGAATTGTTTGAGCTGCGGCTTATCAACACGAAATTGAGGTAGATTACGGTTAGGGTTTTGTTCACAGAAAAAACATTACGCATGTTTGATAAAAAATATACACCTATTTCTGTAAAATGGCTCTGAAATTATAATACTATATACTAACCTTTTAGCTAATCATCGAGAATCGATTTCATTCACGGTATAGTCGGATTTAAGAGTGATATAATTAGTTTGAAATTCAAAATATTTCACTTGATATCTATGTTGATATCTATGTGAAAAAAGTATTTGGTTAAGTCACTTAACAGTAATTTTAAGGATAAATTTTAACACGAAAATCACGCAATCGTTGGACACATATTCCCTTCTGCGTTTCTATTGCAGTCAATTTGGGTATTTTTGAAGCTAAATTTTAGTTTTTTAAACCGATTTTTGACACAGTCAGGGGGCACGTATTTAGTATAATGTACACTGTAAACAATTTGACCCTTTTTCTACATCATCACTTCCCCGCTTTTATAGAATATCTCTCTTTTGACCTATGAGAATGCTCCATAATAGGCTGAGGTAATCAAAGCTATAAAAGCGGTTTTCTATAAAAGCGGTGGAGTGACGATGCAGAAAAAGGGTCAAATTTTTAACAGTGTATTTACACATATTTCGAGTTAAAGATAAAATCATAAAAATTTCAAGTTGGTTTAACATTATTATTATGGACCCGGGCAACGCCGGGCGGTTCAGCTAGTTTTATAGAAATTATAAGGGAAGTAGTAGATTCCTGGTTTTCTGTAAATGGAAATTCATCGATAATTGGTGTTTAGGCTAAACCGAGACTAAACAGTTAACACTAGTGGTCACCCATTAATCCTTGGTCCAAAGTCTATGATCTGTACCACATTAAACATGTTCACAAGTGCTCAAAAGTGTTCGGGGCGAAAGAAGCAGGTCCTATTGGAAACAGCCCTCTGTCATACGCAGAAAACACGCAGTTATCTTTAAAAATCGGAATTTTTAAAACGTTTTAGCTACAAATGTCGACAAAGATTCTTTTTTTGTTTAGTATATTTTAATTTCTTGATTTTATCTAAAAAATGTCTCATAGCATCCCAAACAGCAAATAATTCCTGGCCCGAAGTCGACCATTAAGTCTTCCGTCGGTTTATCTTTTCGATAGGTTTCAAAAAAAAGTCTTTAAAACATGAATTGTTACAGCTTCAAAATTTTGAAGCCGTTCCACTCGTGTGTTCTGGTTGCCGAAATAACTAAATTGAAGAATATTCCATAATCGGTCTCATACGCGATTTATTAGACATGAATTCGTTTTTCACATTTCTAATTTGTGATTTTTGTTTGACTTCTTGATACCTGAAGTAATTAATATTCATGAACATGCCTCAAAATCCTCTTCTCTGATGGTGGGTCAGTTATATTCTATGAAATACGGCTGTGTTATAACTCGTGTGTTTAAAATCGCAGCATATACTCGAGTACTCCTATCATTAGAGACAAGGGCAAATTTTGGACATTAACATAAGGATTAAATTACATAGACAATCAAATTTGAATAGTATATTTTGCATTATTATTTCTGAACCCAATAAGTTCCTTTAAATGAATACAGAGTACAAGAATTCTTACTGTCCATACCTTATCATAATCCTTCATAATTATCTATATTAAACAAAAAAAATCTAAAAGATACTATAAATGTACACATGTTTTTGAGACTTTCACAAATGTTGCTCTATACATTTAGCTAACACATTATGTAAATTATATTTTGATTAGGTTCACGCATGCGGAATGGATCATTATACAGTTTTTATTATTTTTTAATTCTATATGCACGGTACTATGTGCAACATTATCTGTCATATTTTTTGAAAAAAACATTTTTTTATATTAAACTCAACAATTTTTTATATTAAAATTATAAACAAACAATTTGGCAAATTTCGATACTGTTTTTATGAAAATCTTAATTTCTCTAAGAATGTCAAATCTATCCTCCTAAAAATTAACACAATTTATCACAATAAGCCATTTAATCATAATCTACATTTTTGAACGTCTTTGCTACATTAGTTTCGTGAGGGTTATCTAACAGATATTCGTCCTTTTTCAATTCGTTGACTGTCTCCTATGAAGTTCCGGGAAAGAATTTTCGCGGAAATATGACCTGTATTATGTTGTTTACACATTTTTAGTTTCAGTATAATTCTTCATGTATTTTTTAGATATTTAGAAAAACGTAAAATCACGAGTGGCCGGTCACTTTTGGCCTCATAGTGTACGTAACGAGAAAAATCTACCGTTCCATTCCTTCAATAAACCCCATATCACTTGACTCTCTCCTATATTGTGTTACGAGATAATAACCTAATATATTAATTACAAATCATTAATATTGTTTTTCGTATTATTCGAATGCAAAATAAAATTAATAAATTAAAATTTATGAAAGATAATATGTAAATTGTCTGTTATCTGTCGCATTCTTTGTTGGATTTTACGTACATTAGTTTATAATGCATACATTATAAATACTATAAACTTTTTGAAATTTTACACAAGAATATTATTTTGCAATTTACAAATATGGGAGGCCTTTAAATTATATTTAACAAGGTATGTGAAAGTTTTGCTGTTAACTATCATAATCGACACTTTCGATTCGTAAGTAATCGACACTTTCCTATTACCACTTTGTATTTAACTCTTGTCACTGCTTTCTACTTAATAATTTGAGCACTCAATATTATCACAGCTATGTAGTATGTTCTGAAGACAAACTATGTCATTAAATAATTAGCAAGAGTAAGATTAAATTTGTTTAATACATTTTTTAAATTTTGCAATGATTCTTTTGGATTTGCCAAATATTTAGAAAAATAAATTTTGTAACATTACTGTTATTTTAATTTTATGTGAAATATTTTGTCTCAAATTTATGCCAAAACTGAAAATACTTCTCTGAAAAGTCGAATTTATCACCTGTTGGACATCGCTTACATGTGTATACCATTTTTTAGGATTACCGACAGATAACTTAGAACAGATATTATGACAGAATTTAGACGCTCGACTTGGCCGTTAGACCTGGACAATCCAGTGGTAATCGGGATATGTTTAATATTTTCATTGATGCAATAATCTTCGAAAGCTTTAGAGGTAAATGCAGGACCTTTATCTTCAGATAATACGAACTGGACTTCCAAAGATAGCTTTTTGCATTTCTATTTTAGATATTACTTCGGCAGCATCGGTAGATTTTGTGGGATACAACCAAACAAATTTTGTGAATGCGTCAATGACCGAAAGGATAGGTTTATAATTTTTTATGCTGTCCAATGGACCTAAGTGATCAACATGGTACGTATGTAACGGAGTTTCTTCTTTTTCTATTGGGTGAAGTAAACCTTCTTGCTTACCACATTTTCTATTAATTAAAATACAGGGAACACAATTTGCTATACATTTCTCAATTTTTTGTTTAACTTCGGAGATGTAAAAATCATTTTCTAATTTTTTTCTGTTCTTGCAACTGCGTAATGACCTTTTTCGTGAGCGGCCTTGATTATATTCATTTGCATGTCTTCCGGTACAACTAATAAATCATTACCATTAACACATTTATTAAGAACATTATTTTTAACTAAATAATCATCATAAGATTTCACTTTTAGGATTTCTTTTATTTTAATATCTCATCGGTTTCTTGAGCTTGAATAATTTTTAAGGTTAAGCTATCTTGGATTACCATACAAATAGGATGTCTGCTTAATGCATCAACATGCCTCATACTACTACCGTGTCTATGTTCAATAATATAATCAAAATCGGATAATATTATTGACTATCTAGCTATTTTTGTACTCATTTCTTTTTTATCCATAGTCATTTTAAATGAATTACAATGGGTTACAATTTTAAATGGAATACTTAGAACATATAGTCTAAACTTTTTCAGGGCTTCAACTACAGCTAAAACTTCTAATTCGTAGCTAGTGCACTTTCGTTCAGCTTCGGTGGTTTTTTATACTAGCGAAATAAACTGGATGAAATTGATTATCTATTGAGGATTGTTGCATTAAAACAGCACCATAACCATCAATACTGGCATCACAATGGATTTCGGTCGCACTTTTGGGATTGTAAATCAAAAATACTGGTTCTGACGACAAAATACGTTTGAGTTCATTAAAAGCTTTTTGTTCTTCTATATACAATTTTTAAATTTTGAGTCTTTTCTTAAAAGGTCACTCAACGGTTTAGCTATAACCGAATAATTTCTTTTTAAACTTTCGAAAGTATCCTGTTTATCCTAAATAACTTTGGACATTTTTGATACACTTTGGTTCGGGAAAATTTATTACTGCTTTAGTCTTCAGTGGGGAGGGATACCATTTCGCGCTTCAAACAGTTGCATTTTTTAAGATTTAACTCTAACCCATATTCAGATGCAGCTTCGAGAACAAGTTTTAAATTTTCTAGACTTTCAGATTCGTTTTCAGCAGGTATTATTAAGTCATCAATATAAATGACTAAAATGTGATCTTTTAATAGGTTTCGAAATACATTATAAATATACTTTTGAAAAACACTAGGGCTATTGGTCAACCCAAATGGACATTTTAAAAATTCGTATTGTCCTTCATGAGTGACAAAAGAGGTGTATTTCTGCGAGTCTTCTTCAACATCTACATGAAAGAAACAGTTTTTCAAATCTATGCTGATAAATACTTCGGCAGAATGTAATTGGTCTATTACATCATCGATAACTTGCAAGGGGAAATGCTCACGCACTGTCTTTTTGTTAAGACGTCTGTAATCAACACAGTCTCACTGTGTTATATTTTTTTATTATCTAACACAACCGGCGAAGAAAAATTAGAAGAACTTTTCTTAATGATTCCCTGAGCTAGCCACTCCTCAATTTGGTCTTCGACTATTTTTTTTTCTCACATGGCGGTAATGTTCGAGGGGAAGAACAAATTGGGATTTCATCAGTTAGATTAGTTTTCTTTTTAACATCTACAGTTTTAGTTTTAATTAGCACATAATTCTCAATTAAAGAGTATAACTGTGAACGTAAATTTTTGTCAGCAATGTGACTTAAATCAATTTTGGACTCATCCAAAACATTTAGAATATTAACTAAAAAGTCATTAGACTGAACTTCAGCTTTAAACAGTTTCACTCCATTCTCAGAAATAGTTGCCGAAACGTCAGTTGAAGGCACGAAATTTTTTGGATTCTGTCTGTCAGTCTGTCTGTCTGTTCCACGATAACTTCCGTAAAAAGCATTCGATTGGCTTGAAATTAAGTGGGTATGTTAGTGAGACACTGGGATTAAGCTGTATAGTTTTTTGTTAGATTTCATTCATTCGTTCGGAAGATATAGAATATTTTATTTCGCGCAATAATGTTTTTCTATGGCTAATCCAATGATTTTCATTTTTTTCCCCTGAGAGAAAATGACACATTTGATTAATGGAATTCAATGATAAATGAATACTAAAATTTACCAGTTAAATTATTCGTATTATTTTGAAATTTTGTCAACGCATTTGTCAGATTTTTAAAATTATTACTGTAAATTTTGGAAATTTTTTATAAATGTGTTCCAATAATATAGACTAATTTGTTTTAGAGATTTACTTATTTGAAATGTATTTATTTCATTTTCTTTATTTTCTTCTAATGGTTGCTAAGCAACCATTCATCTTAATCCTTATCCTTATAATGCTATAAATTTGAAAGCGTGTGAAAAATTTAAATGAAGTCAACATCAAAACTTATGAATTAATTTCTTTGTATTTTTGCGTATAAATATAGCATAGCTCAGAAAAAAAAACCATAGGCTATATTTTATTAATTTTATTCAAATATTTTCCTTAATAATTCAAAATTTCCTTCTTTTTCATACAGAATCAATAGGGATTTTTTAAATAAAATTTAAGCTATTTCCTTTATTGTTGCCAAAAAAAAAATCAAAACTTGGAATAATAATTTTTCAACTGCAATCAGTTTCAATTGAGCAATTTCCATTCGAAAAATTAAACTATGAAAAAAAATAAATATGACGTCAGAATTAAAATAACTATAGATATAGTACTTTTTATTAAATATTAAACACGGATATTAGTTTCGTTAATAGGAATTTTTCTGACAAAAATGGGGACATAATTAGAAGTAACAGAAATAAACAAGAATTATATTTTTAATAAATATTTCACTTAGTAAAATATGACGTCATAGTTGAACAAAAACAGGTATTTTATAGTAGTCGTTAAAAATACAAGAAACATGAATATCAATAACTCATGAATAATGACGTCATTGCCGAAACTTCAGTGAAGGCTTACTTTGGAGACACGAAATTTATTTTTTTCATATGTCAGTCTCTACTTCTGTATGTCTGTCTGTCCCGCTATAACTGCAGCAAAATGCAATAAAAAAAATTTTTTTTTCGGAAAAAAAATTGTAAAACTCTAGATTACTGAGTTAAAAATTACAAAACTTCCTGATGCATCAGGTTTAGGTGTTTGTGGCTGGCAGGCATGTAGAAGTATGAAGATAAAGAAAAATATTTGCCCAAACTGTTACTTATTCTTATAAATCAAAATGTATAAAGAAATACAAAATATACAATAATCATTAGCACAATTATTAGAAAAAGACAAATTTAAATTAAGTAAGGCTCGGGGGGTTCAGGGGGGCGGAGCCCCCCTGAAGAAATCTACTATGTTATAATAAAGAAAACAAAAATAATAGATCATGAAAATTTCAGAATATCCTAACATAACTAAATTTTTAATTTACCGCTTTTGATGGCTGAAAATTTCTAATTCCTATTTTATTCTTATAAATAATTACGCAATTTGAAAATTTTAAATTACAGTTTCCAGGGAGTTGAATATTACCCAAAGTGTGTTTTAAAAAAATATTAACAAAGCTGACGTTGAGGCTCCTGATCTGCAGATTTACTAGTTAATGTACCTTGATGAATAACATCAGTCCCAATAATTAAATTGAAATTAATGGAACTGTCCTTAACGGCAAAAATAGTAACTTTAAATTTTGAACCTTCTACTTCAATTTCAGAATTGAAATAACCTTCTGGTTTAATTGAGGTTTTTCCTAGACCGGTCAAAGTGATACTCGTAGATTTTAATTCTACAAAGTTCTTCAAATTATCATAAATACCTTTCTTTAACAGTCTTTTGGCTACCAGTATATATTAAAGAAATTAAACGGAAAGAATAAAGCTTTATCTCTTTCAGAATTAAATCTTGGGATATAACAATATTTACTTGTGATTGAGCATTTTTAACATTTGAATCTTTAGATTTATTACACTAAAATGATTTATGACCATAAGCGTTACACGCAAAACAAAGCGGCCCTTTATCCTTATTTACACAGTTAATGCTCTTATGATTATTCCCACCACAATTAAAACAACGCATATTTGGCTTTACGGGCTTAAATTTGTTCTTAACTTCAAGTTCGGATTTAATTTTAGGCTTAGCTCCTTCATATTTATGAGATTTTGCATTTTCATACTCCGACCTTATTTTTTCGAAGACTTTTAATTTTTTATTTAAATTCAGCAATATTGGGGCAACCGTACAAAAAGATTTTTTTCAACTAGTATCATTGATTCCATTTATTACATATTGAATAAGTGCAGAATCTCTAATATTGCGTTTTGAACATAATTGTTTCATACTTAAAAAATATTCATCTTACGATTCACGTGGTCTAATTTTTCTTTTGGATAGCAGTTCATGTAATTCAGCTGAATTGCACGTTTGACCAAATTCAGAAATGAGTAGGGCTTTCAATTTAGATCACGAATTAATTTTTGTTTCATTTTCAATAAATAATTTAGCTTTGCCTGTCATAAGGCGTTTAGCCAAAATCAATTTGTGCAAATCACTAACATTAAATAATGAAATATTATCTTCAAAATCGGCAAGCCACTTTTGAATGTTTTGTAATTCAGTACCTTCAGACATCATTATCATTGTTTCTATGTCATTTATAGAAATACTAGGTTTAATAACATAATCAGGAATTAGAATTTTCTGATTTTCATTACTTTCACAACTAGAACTACCGGAATCATTTCTCTTATTATTCTCAAAAATATTTGAAATATTTCTAGTTTTATTTAAATCATCATTAAATTCATCGGCACTCTCGTCATCACTAAGAGTACCTTCATCGGGCATATTTATTTTCAAAATATTAAAATCACCCAAACTAGAAATTATTCTGGCAGCAATTTCATCAAAAGTTCCCGAATTATTTATACACAAAACATTGCAAATGGTTATCAAATCGTTGACAGAAAAATTATTTTTTGATTTCTTTCAATTTTAATTTATATTCATCGGAATCTACTTCATACGCAAACCGAGTAAAATTCCGAATTCTACGCCTGTTATTTTTGTCACCGATTTCTCCAAAAATTAATTTGTGCAATGTCTTAATATAGATGATTTTTCTGTTTTCAACGAAATTAATTCCTTGAAATTTATCAGTTTTGACATTGTTGAAAAGAAAAATAAAATAATAAACTCATTTTATAATCAGATGTCCAGCTTTACACACTTTGATAGCACTTTCATCGCAAACTTTTACCTCTTCTGAATTAACTTTGTCGGCTTGACATTCCATCACAGTTCTAAAAGATATCGGCGTCCAAGATATATAAAAAAATATTTCCATCTTTGTGGACTGCGTCTGTATCTCACTTACTGAGACCATTTTTGTGGAATTCTTCTAAAAGTTCAGTTCTTTAAATCATAATTAAATTCAAAAACATGAATCTGACACCGTTAAACTTTTAAAACTTATATTAACTGTTAAATTATTTACAAAAGTAATATTTACAAAAAAGATTATTTACATAATTCTATTTACAATTCAAACATCATAAACTCTAGTTAATTAATCACATCTTATGCGGAAAGTCCTCTTCATCGAACATTCTTCTGTATTTGTATTTATTTGCTTTGAGGTAGGCGCTACAGCTATTCGCCGGCATAACCTCCAATGATCACAAGAAACCATATAGAACACTTAATTACTGAATATCCAGTACTTGCATTTTCACAGGGACAACACAGACACCCATGCCGCTAGCTGGACTCGAACCAGGTACCAGCGGTGTGGGAGCAGCCTCCGCTACCATCCACGCTACTGGGTTGGCAACATTCTTCTTTCAACACAAAACATTCCATCCAACGTAATCTTCATTTCACTTCTAAAGAGTCACGGTTTTCGTCTGGCTGCGTACGAATTATAGCTACTGCTTGAATCGTCTGCCTTGCTGAGAGTCTCCGTTTCAGAGTAGTGACATGGGAAGCTACCAGGTACACTGCTAGTCTGCTGTAGGAAAGATCGCTCCTATATTAGCAATGGCGGCATTTTAAACAGCGCACGTTACATTTCTGATATTTTACGACCTGTGGCTGTAACATTTATTCGAGACCTGCGAAACCCTACATTTCAGCAGGATAATGCCCAACCGCATGTTTCCGAAACTGTAACATTCCTTGATACGAAATATGTACGGCTGTCATCCTGGCCAGCACGTTTCCCAAATCTTTCACCAATAGAAAATGTCTGGTGAATGTTCGCCGAGCGACTGGCTCCTAACCATACGCCAGTCACTACGGTTGATAAACTGTGGCATCGTGTTGAAGCTGCATGGACCTGTACCTGTACATGCCATCCAATGTCTGTTTGACTCTATGCCCAGGCGTATCAGCGCTTTTATTAATGCCCGAGGTAGTTGTTCTGGGTACTGGTTTCTCAGGATCTATGCACCCAAATTTCCTGAAAATTTAATTACTTGTTATTTCTGTCATAATATATTTGTCCAACAAATATCATTTTGTTATCTGCATTTCTTCCTGGTGTAGAAACTTTAATGACCAGCAGTGTAATTATGAGGGTGACAATGTGATTTATGACATTGCAATGTTCGCGAGTGGCAAATTCACAGTGAGACAGAGCAGAAAACTTAAGAAAATGAAATACTGTTACTTGCAGACTTCATTTCATTAGTTCTGAGTTGAGAGAAGTACTCTACCGCAATGTACTGTAGTGCATCTCACCTCACAGGATCAGTATAAAGCGACTTGCTACCTGCGACTAACTGGCTTGGCCTTTTGCTCAACGATTAACGCACTCGGCTATTGATCCTGAGGTCCTTGGATCAAAACCAACCGGCGCCAATCACCTCAGTACCATACTCATGTTGTGCGGTCTTTTACTAAATGTCTGAAATTTGATTTCAGATGTAATTGGCTTTTTTTACTGTTTTTCATTAAATTTCTCTTAAAAGATTTACTGGAACACTGGTTTAAAGAACCTCATGTCAAATTTTTAATGCCTGATTTATGTTTGCGTTTATATATATATATACCGGGTGTCCCAAAAATGACTGGATTTTAAAATTCAATAACTTGCAAACGGTGGCAGCTATTTAAAATTTTTTTGCAGGAGGGTTAAGTATAATGTCTGGAGTTTTTTTACCGTAATTTTTTATTTTAGTTCGAATTTCAAACAATAGGTGGTGCTGACGGCATTTGAAGGCCAGGTCGACGCTTCACTCAGTACTAATCAGCTATAAACACAAAACATTCAAATGTCTTTCTCTATGTCACTATATTATATATATATAATATATATATCAATTTGTCGTTTACATAATCTCTAAATATTATATTAAGATACATAAAATGAAATATTATCTTCATATTTCTTTAAATCGAAAAACTATTTTTCCAAGATTATTTCATAAAACACACTAAACTTATGATAAAAGTATTTAGTAAAAACGGTTATTGCTTCTATAAACTGATCTGAAACAATTTTATTCAGACATTAACATTTCAATTTCAGCCATTTTAAATCTCTAATGTTAAAGACTGAAATTTTAATGCTGTAAAACTATGGAAAATAATCAAAGAACTATTTCTTTTGTATTATTATAAAGTAAAAATTAAAGTGTTTACAGCCATATTCATATGTTGGGCGAAATGGGAACAAAGACATTTTATTACACTGTAAAACGGTAGTTTTTTGATACGATAAGTGTTTTATAGTTTGTCTTTTTGTGCTTGTCAAAAAAATACATTAGCTTTATTCTTTTTGTTTACAACACTAATTTTTTAAATAATTGTTTTCTGTTGTACGTAGGAGAAATTCAGAAAATTCTGAACTTAATTCAAATATCTTTTTTTCAAAAGCTCTCTGTATTTGTATTTTCTTCCAGAATCATATTTATTTATAATGAATTAGCCCTTCTATTATGCATTATTTTAATTCACAAAAGATATTTATTTTTACTGAATAAATCATATTTAAAAATTCATGTATTAACTTTTTTCTTACATGCAAATTGTGTTGTTTATTAAGTATTATTATTATATATACTATTTTTATTTAAATCTACAATGTTGAAATATAATATTATAATAATAATAAAATATTAACATAAAACTATATTAAAAATAAATAACTGTGTTATAAAATAAAGTAAAAGTCGCAATAAAAGAAACAGGGTTAAAAATAAAATACTGACATAATTACAGTGTCTAGTAAATACTTGATGGAATTTTTAAAAATAAATAATATATATCCATCTTTTTTCTACACTTCATTTTTCTGTTTATAGTGTTAAATATTTATTAATTGCCATGTGAGCAAAATATTCTAATGTCATGCATTTTTTATGACTAAACGAAAATAATTTTTTTTTACGCAAATTTTGTCTATTGAATCACTAAAAATATTTAAAAATGTTTTTTTTTTTCTGATTTTGTACTTTCTATAAATCCATAATTGCAATAGCTGGTACAGATGATTGCAGTACATTATTTGTAATTTTTAATGTGAACAATACATGAAAAAATATTAGTCATTAAAATCCTCAGTATTATTATAGTATATCTGTTTTACATTGTTTCGTAATAAATACTAGAATCTCTATTATTCTAAAACTTACCTCGGATGTAGGTTGTTCGCCTTTATTTGGTGTATCTCGTCTAAATGATAAGCATATTCTTCAATAAAACATTCCTATGGACGAAACTACAACATTTAATTTACAAGACGAACATAAATATCATATGAACAATAATTCTTTTCGTTTACATCTCAATTTATAAAGCGAACAAATGTATGTCTCGTTCTCCTTTTCTCAGAACAATCATAGAACAATAAAAAACATAACTAAAAAAAGAATACAAAGAAAGTCATTAGTTTACACAGCTTGCAAAATGTTCGTGCGCCATGGAGTTTCGAAGTTGACTGTCTGAAAACACAACATCCTCCGGCCCAGAAAGATAAGCTATTGATCTTTACAGGCAAGTTCCAATGGGTATAAGTGTCGGACTGCTTGCCGAATAAGATTGCCTGTTGCTAGTCTTATGGTGCATGCACGAACTTTTCCGTCTCTACCAGGATGGATATCTGTAATAATGCCTAATTTCCACAAGAGATATGGTTGATTGTCTTCTTTGATCTGAACGACAACTTCTTTTATTACTTGTACGTCTTTGGAGTGGTCTGTATAATGGAGAGATTTTAAGTCCATTAGATAAAACTGTTTCCACTTCAACCAAAACTGTTGCACTAAGTTTAACCTGTACCTATATCTGCGAGTTAATTCATTTTTTGTAGAAGGAGTGATTCTTATCTTTTCCGGTGGCAACGCTGGGGTGAAATGCAGTTTACTCTCCTTCGCCAAAGCGAATTTTTTTGGCGCGATAAAGGCTTCAATATGGCAACCCTGCATTTTCATTTTCTCCTCTCACATCTTCAATGCGGCAACCCTTAGGAGTGCTCCGGTTTACGTATGCTACCGATTTCTAAGCCGTTTCCTGATTGGACGCTCTTTTTGTTAAATGTTTTCTTATTGGACGAAAGAAGAGAACTGAGAGAGGACGCGTTTATTGCTTCCGGTAGCATTGTTTTTTGGAGTTGCGTCTTGCATTCAACGAGTGAGTTTATTTTTTTTGCATTTTCCTCTTTTAATATTTAGTTAGATACCGTTCAGTAATTACTATGGAAGTTGTTGATTGTTTGAATGAGGAAGTAAAGTATTCAAATGGATACTTTACGCTGTTGAAAGTTTGCGGGAAAAAGTATATGATTGACTAGTGAGGGGGGCGGCCGCCCCCCTCACAAGAGCAAAACAGCGGCTCCGGGTAAGTAAAAATTCTCCTTTTTTTGTCTTTAGATTTGTATTTTATGTGCTTTTTGTTTATTTTGATTGCCACCATATTGGAAAGTGCGTTTTTGCGTAGTGTCTCTTGGAGCAAGTTGCTCCGGGAGACAAGACACAAAAACGCGCCAATTTGGCGATTTTTGAAAATCGCGCCAAGAAGGAGAGTAAACTGCATTCGCACCGCAACTCTGTAAGTCTTTTTCTCACAAGAAAATGTGCTGGACACAAGGGAGTTGGCTCATTGGCATCACTGGACACAAAGGTTAAATGGGTGGAAATTCATATAAAGGTGGAAATTCAAAATAACTTCCACTTCTAGTAAAGTAGTTTCAAATTCTTTATAATACAATGAAGATCTTGCAAGGATTTTCTAAGGCACATCTTCGTTGAATGCACTAGTCGCTCATAGAATCCTCCCCACCACGCTGATCTTTCTACGATGAATTTTTACTTGAATCTTTTGTCACTAAAATAATTTTGCACCTCGGGATTCTTTATCAAATTCTATAATTGCTGTAAATCCCTATCCATTTTCTTGAAGGTCTTAGCATTGTCAGTGTAAATAATCTTGCAAATTCCACGTCTTGAGATGAATCTTCGAAAAGCCCTTTAAAAAATGGCTGTTGTTAAATTCATAACAATCTCTAAATGTACCGCTCTTACTGCTGCGCATGTAAACAGAGCATCGTAAATCTTTGCACCAGTTTTTAGATATAGGGGACATAGAAAATTTGCTCCAGTGACTTCAAACGGTGATGCTTCTTTAATTCTATCTGGAGGAAGGGGAGCAATATCTTGGCAATAAGGCTTAATGCTGATTTTTTTACAGATGATACATCCTCTTATTATACGTTTTATTTGTTGCCTGCCCTTTATAATCCATAATCTTTCTCTTAATTGGACAAGTGTTTCGGAAACTCCAGCATGAGCTACTTCTTCATGTGCTTTTCTGATTTGAAGATCTGTAAAATGACTTTTGCTTGGAAGGATAATTGGATGGGCTTCTGAATAACTTAATTTTGGAGTCTTCCTTTTAATCAAATGATTCAATCTTCATCCAAGACTGGATTTAAATTTAGAATTTTGGAATTTCTCGGGACTAATTTCTTCTTAAACAATGTTTTTTTTTCTTCTGGAAAGAACTTTTCTTGCGTCTGTTTTATCCAATATTGCTCTGCTTTCAATATTTCTTCAGCACTCAAAGGTCCCAAAAGTTTATTTGAATGTTTCTTTGTATTGTTCACAAATCTGAATATCCCACAGGTGATGCGAAGTAGTGTAGTAATTGTACTATAATTTTAAATTTTTAAAATTGTCTTCTCTTCCTGAGTCACATAGCTAGTTTGGGCAATTTTTGTTCTCTTCGATTTTTTCTCTTCTTCAGCAACTTTGACATCAATTACTTTTGTTTCTTGAGGCCAGAATGTTTCATTTTCTTACAGCCACTTGGGTTCGTTAAACCATGCATTATTTTTTAAAAGTGATTCCGCTTTTTCACCTCTTATGAACAGATCGGCTGGATTTTCTGAGCCAGGACAGTGTGATCATAAACTTGGATTAGCTTTTTACTCTATTTCTCGAATTCTGTTTTGGACAAATGGCTTCCATTCCTCGACATTACTTCTGATCCAATGCTGGACAATCATTGAATCGGTCCAAAAATGTAGACTAATTTTCATATCTTTGAAAAGATGTTCATTAACACTACAATAGGCTGTTAGTCTCGTCCCTACTATTGCACTCATCAGTTCTAATCTTGGCAGAGATAATTTCATGATTGGAGCAACCCTGACTTTGGAAATGACAAAATTAGTATATATTTGTCCATTGACACGATATCTTAAATATATAACAGATCCATAAGCTTTGGAACTAGCGTCGTTAAAATAGTGTAGTTGTACATCTTGAATTGAATCTTTTGAGTGTTCACCATAATAATGTCTGGAAATCTCTACAGCTTCAATAGAACTTAGCTGCTCGCACCACTTAATTCATTTATTGTGCATGTCTTCATTTATCTTCCCAATTCAGACTTTCTTTCCAAATTTCTTGCATAAGAATTCAGTTACTGTAAAAGGGTTTAAAATTCCTATGGGATCATATATCTTTTCTATCATCATTAAAACTTCTCTTTTGGTTACACCGCTGTTCTTATTTTCATATTTCATAAGATTCTGCAATTCAACCTTTAAATTATCTTCTTCAGTATTCCATTTATAGCCTAAAACTTTTGTACAAGCAAATTTTTGATAGACAGCTTTCTCTTTTGAATCAAAATGCGATTGAAGACTTCTGGAATTTGTATTCCACTTGCGCATATTGAAATTAACATTTTTCAAAATGCTCTTCACCTCAACACATACCTTCAAACCTTGAGCTTTTTCATTCACACCAGTGAGTAAATCATTGACATATAGACATTTATTTAGTATATCAAACGCTTCTGGAAATGTGGATTTGTATTTACTAATATGATGTTTTATCGTTGCAGATAACAAAAATGAACTAGGTTTCGCTCCGAATAAAACTTGTCATTCTTAATGTGTTTGATTTAAAATCTGATTCAGTATTAGAGGAATTTCCAATCCATAAAAATCTAACAGCATCTCTATCTGCAGGATCTAAACTAATTTGCAAATATGCCTGTTTAATATCTCCAGTAATTGTGATCTTATGTAATTGAAACCGAAGTAAAACATCAAGTATATCTGGATTTAAATTTGGACCGGCATGTAAACAGTTATTCAGAGAAATAGATTCGGCAGAGTGAGAAGACGCATCGAAAACTACTCTAAGCTTGTTTTTGTTTTGTCTTCACTTATAACTACTTGATGAGGCATATAAGATACTGAGCTTGGCTGCGAATCGACAACTTCTGCCATTCCTTTTTCTAAGTAATTATCTATAATATTGGCGTATTTTTCATAAAATTCTGGACATTTCTCAAATTTCTTATTTAAACTGCATAGCCTTTTCTTCGCTAATTTATAATTATCTGTTAATTCTACGACTCTTTCATTCCAGGCCAACCGCACTTCATATACATTATTATTAAATTTAACAGTCTTATTATAATTTTTTGATACGGCATTCTCTATATCAGATTGTTCCTTTTCTGGTTTTATTCCTATAGATTCTAACTCCCAGAAAGCTTTTAAAGTATCATTTACATCTGCATTTCTGTATAACTGAACATGCTCCGAAACTGTTTTCATAACACTAATCGAAGTTTGTAAAATACTAGCATTTTTAGACGGAATAGAGCTATTGACAGTTCATCCTAAAATGGTTTCAGAAAGTACAAGATCATCCGAAAATCTACGAATCTTCCCTGTTACAATTTTCCAATAATAATCACTTCCGATTAAAATTGATAGTCGGAAATATTTTGAATCGCCATAGGTTCTATCAGCTAATTGCAATTTACTTCTGAATACAAAATCTCGAATTTTCTTCTCGGGTACGGCAAGTAAAGCTTCGCTAATTTCTGGTGTCTCTAATACTTCAATTGTAATATCTTTATTTTTCACTTCGAGATTTTTCAAAATAATTCTGTATCGCTTGCATTTCTGATTTATCGCGTCTTTAGAACCAAAAGCGTGAATCGTAACATCTTCCTCACCCACTTCTTGTAAGCCTAATTTTTCTGCAAAGCTACTCAATATAAATGATCTCTGCTATCCTAAGTCATATAATAAACGTAATTTCGACTTATGTTGTTTTCTGATAGCTAATGCAGTAGCGGTTTGCTAATAAATATCTCGTGATAAATTCGCATTTTGAATTGATAACACTAATGTATCGCTTATTTCTCCTTTATCCACCTTTTCTTCACAAATTACTGAATTATGTCTCCGAAAACAAAATTTACATCTATTTTTAGACTTGCAATATTTAACTAGGTGAAATTTTTTCAAACATAAAAAGAATCTTGCTTGACTCTTTATACTATTTTTCTTCTGCTCTATGGTTTCAGAACAAGTTTCTATATCATGGCATTCTGAACAGAATATGCATTTATTTTCAACGTTTGTATTCAAAGTAGCTGTCGTAGGCATTCTGTGCTTAAATGATTTACTATTAACAATATCTGTATCTGAGAATTCTTTTTTTACGACTTTGTTTTCAAATCTTTTGTTTTCATCTGATTCTGTCTTGCGAAACGAAAATGTACGTTCAATTGTTTTCTATTTCCACTATTAAATAACAGCGTTAAGACATTCCACGATTCTGTTTCACTTTTATTTTCTCTATTATAACTCAACATTAAATTACTCGGTATTAACTTTGTCATTATAGGAAATAATAAACTTCCATAACTTTCTAATTCGATTCCCAATGATTTTAAACTGCGAATATGCATTTCGCAAGTATCATACAAATTGCACAATTCTTTCAAACAAGACGAATTGCGGACAGGAAGCAAATTTAATAACTTGTTAATGTGAGATCTAATTAACATTTCCTTTTTTTCCGTAGCGGTTCTCTAAAATATTCTCAGCGATATCATAATTTTCTTCAGAAATCGATAATCCTTGAATAGCAGTTTGCGCCGATGATTTTAGAAGACTTTTTAAATATGTAAATTTATCTATTTTACTTATTTCATCGTTGTCATGAATTGCTGATTTAAAATTACTATAAAATTTTTGCCAATTTTCTAAATTACCATCAAATTTCTCAATGTTCAGCTTAGACAAGTTAACACGAAATCTTCGAATTCTTTGCTCAGCCAACAGAGGCAAATTGGTGTGTATTACTAGAGGCAGCAGCCGAATTTAAAGCGACATTAATTTCACTTTACTGTAAATCTTTCATTTTGCGATTCAATTTAGTATTTACGGAAATAAATTTTCCCCTATACACTTGGTTTGATTCAAAATCGGACTCTAAATTTTTTTAATCTGTTATTTCTGCTTCAATACATTTACACAATTCAAGAAATTGATTTTCTTTATCATTAATTTGCGCAGACGATTCTTCTAACCAAAGCACATCAATCGTACTATCAATGATTTTGAAATAAATCGTTGATATTATTCATAAGCGCTAGTCTTTGCTATTTGTTGCGCTAGTCTTAATACTTTTCCGTTTTAATTTTAAAGAATCTAAAGTTTCTCTTTTACTATTCTTTAAAGAAATAAATACCTATCAAACAATAATATTCAAACCAAATAAAAGCGCGACGTATGGGCGCCAAAAAAGGTTTCGTAATAAATACTAGAATCTCTATTATTCTAAAACTCTTACCTCGGATGTAGGTTATTCGCCTTTATTTGGTGTATCTCGTCTAAATGATAAGTATATTCTTCAATAAAACATTCCTTTGGACGAAACTATAACATTTAATTTACAAGACGAACATAAATATCACATGAACAGTATTTCTTTTCGTTTACATCTCAATTTATAATGCGAACAAATGTACGTCTCGTTCTCGTTTTCTCAGAACAATCGTAGAACAACAAAAACATAACTAAAAAAGAATACAAAGAAAGTCATTAGTTCACACAGCTTGCAAAGTAGTCGTGCGCCATGACGTTTCGAAGTTGACTGTCTGAAAACACAACATACATAAAGAATTATCGATAAACAATATAGAATTTTTTTTATTTATATTGACTTTTCTGACTGTTAACATTGTAGTTAGTAGAGCTCCCGATTATACGTTTATACGAGTATACGTATTATACGAAATACGTATTTGCTATACGTATAATTCGGCACCAGTAAATATACGTATTACACGAAACAGCATATACGGTACATCGTATATACGGATTTTACCCAAGCGGTTAAACGTATAAAAGTTTAAACGTTTTTCATTCAATGTACGAAATTTTATGTTTCAATATTTTTTTTGCGGATTAGAGACTTTGAGAAATATTAGGTAGAGTATCCCCAGCGCGATTCTTTGTTCAAAGAACTACGATGTGTTTACTTAACTACTACTTGTTATGCAGGTACTTAAAAAAAATCGGAGTACTCCCTCAGTTTAGATTTTGTTTTTGTTTGTTTTTTTCCAAAAAACTAAGTTATTTATTATAAAATGTCTTACATTAGTTGTGCGTAGAATCAAATTAATCTTTGAAAAATCTGCGACGCAGTACTTAGCTTTTTATATTTTCTTGTATCTTTAGAAGAAGAAAGTATTGGATTCGGGAATACTTTCGACGGGTTTACACGTTTTAAGGGTAAGAGAGTCCGAAAAACATGCTTTTACAAAATATCTGCCTGTCAGTTTGAGTTTGCTACTTTGTCAGTCTGTATGTGACATGGATTTTGTGGATTCTCTATCTCAAGACCTAATACACAGAATTAAGTAACATATATGGAGGAGACTGGGGCATATGAGAACATTGCCATTTTCCACTAGTTATTATGTTTTTTCATTTCAAAAATTACCAAAGATGGGAGCACCTATAGACATATGGAAAAAATTTTGAAATTCTTCGACATTTTGTTTGTCCCCAGGAGTTAAAATTCTGCTTGCTGTATTCAAAAGTAAAATCTCCAGCTTGATAAAAGAATAATTTTATTTATTTATTCTTTTTTTTTCTTTATTTAACATATACTATGGATACTAATAAATATTTATGATACATTTTATTTTTAAAATTGAGACTTGCTAATGATTTGTCATTTTAACTCATGTGGGACAGTTATGAAGAGTCTTGTTGGGGCAGATCTGAATACGTCATTAAATTGCTCAATAATCATTCAGTGATTCTATTCCTTTTAGTTAACTTCGTGAAAATAATGCCAGCTCCATTATCTGTATTTTTATAGAAATAGAAGACATTTCTATCATAAGTTGATTTTTGTGTAATAGAAACTTCTACAAACACAACTGTCAGCAAATGAATAAAAAGCAACAAGTTCTTTACGTTCAATTGTAATTAAAATAAATTTCATGTTTTCTAAATTGTAATAAATGCTATACATTATTTTATTTAACAGTTTTAATACTATTTTTATGCATCATTAATACAAAAAATATTACGTTTAACAACTTTGCAAATTTTTCTGTTTCATTTGTTGCAAACTTGTAGTATTAGTTTATTTCCTTTCTAACGTAGCTATTTTATTTGGTGTTTTGAAAATAGATATATATATTAAGAAAATAAAATTTTTAAACTTGTAACTACCGTGAAATCTCTATTACTGACTCGCCCCTTTCTTTTAAAAGAAAAAGAAATTAAATTTGGTGGAAGGTTATAAATGTAAGACAATTTTTTATCCTTAATTTACAAGCAAATAAGGCAAATATAGGAACGAGAATCTTTCGCCTTTTGGTAGTTTTCCTATAAATATTATCCAAATGCCCCCTCCCTAAAATCTCCCTCAAACAAAAAGCCCTAAGCAAAATTTAAATTCTTTAATTATTTTCTCAACTTTACTACTTCTTTTTTTGCTATATTGCAACAATATTTTATCAATTATCTAAGCCCCCCCCCCCCCAAATCTACTTATTTTTATTTTATAATATTTTGCTTAAACATATCACTCAGAAACTAAACAAATATAAATATATTTTTCTTTATGGCGAATTTAATAGATAGTACAACTAATGATTAAGGTAACATATGAAAAAGATAATAAAAACATGTCAATTTTTTTTCCTTGTGTTCACATATTTCACTTATGTGTTTACAACTGCTCTTTCGTTGGAGCACATATAAATTTATTTATTTATTTTTAATTTAATAAATTATTAAGAAAAGTAAGAAGAACTGTAAAGTTAATTTTAAAAAAATACCATGCTTAAAAAAAAGTTATGTTTACTATATAGAGTAGTTTTGTTTATAGAAATTAACCCAGTTATGACAAAAAGTTATGTTTATGTGAACTTTTCACATGCATCCCAGTCTCCCCTATATATTCTGGTAGTCCCTGGCAGAAATTGTCGCTGACTAGTTTTGTATGTAAATCGTTCAAGAGGTGGCTCTATTTTGCTGTATTTTATTTACGATTTCTGCAATTGCTCTATCTCTAGAATTAATGCACGGATTTTCATCAAACCAAAAATCAGTTAACGCTTGATCTGAGGTGATTCTGTATATGTTTTGCTGAGAATGTCAAGATTAAAAAAATGAAATTTTCATTATACATTAACAGAGTTAGAAAATGTTAGCTCCATGGAAAGAATAGCATTTACGCTCGGGTGTAATCTTGAGTATAAATCTGAAACATTTATACTCTCATTCTTTCCTCAAAAAGTGTTTAATTTTGCTGGTTATTTACAATAGATACAATTTGTACACATTACCTACACAAAATGTAAAATATCGGGGTATCTGAGCTCATTACCATGAGTGAACAAAAAGAAATCTAAATAAATTCAAAGTACAATGCTGCAAAATACTTTTGCAATTCACGGTAATAACTCGCTATTTTGAAAACAGATATTTCACTGTTAGTGAAACGAGACTGGCCAATCAGGAGTCTGATATTTTGTGAAATTTTTGCAAACTGTTTTAAAAAATATACGCTTTTCATTGCTTGATCTTGACAATATATATAAGACATACTATACGGATTCCTGTCGTAACGCCAGAGATTTCCAAATTATTCTTCATTCAGTGACATAAGACTGATGAAGTCTAATATTTAAATTAGATAAGATGCGTGGAATATACTTATACATTAAATATACGTATTCTAAAACATACGTTTAACTGATACGCCTTATACGTATCCGGATACGTTTAAACGTATATTTTAAGGTATCCGTATAGCAGAAAAACGTGTTATAGGGATATACGTATATCGTTTAAACGTATAGCTGCTATACGTATCCTATCGCGAGCACTTAGGTAGTTAGGTACATTCGTAATTATGTAGTCGTCGTTCATTCCGTTAGTTTGTCCGCATGTAACAGAAAAATCAACACAAACGAATCGTTCAAAATTTAAAATACACATATATAATATTTGCATAATTTTGTCGAGTCATTTCAAATTTTATGAAAATCAGATGTATAGCTTAATTCCAGGGACAATCAAAAGTATCTCTCTTTATTAGGTGCGTTCGTAATTATGTAAATACGTAGCACCTATTGTTGTCGCTCAGTCCGTGTCTGTCTGTCCGTCCGCATATAACAACGCAAAAACTACCCAACCGAATCGTTTGAAATTTAAAATACATAATTATAACATAATTTTGTCGTGTCTTTTCAAATTTTATGAAAATCGGATGGATAGATCAATTACAGGGACAATCAAAAGGATTCCGTTACATTACGGTCAATGGGGAAACAGTTTCAAATGCATTTTAATCGTTTGAAATTTAAAACATATAATTATTACGTAATTTTATCGAGTCATTCAAATGTTATGAAAATCGGATGCATAGATCATTTACAGGGACAATAAAAGGTATTCCATTACATTACGGTCAATGGGGGAAAAAAGATTCAAATGCATTTTTATGAAGTTACACTCATTCGAACATAATAGAATTGGCATGAATCTATGAAATATATACTAAAATATGCATTCTGTACAATCTGTGATGCAAATAATTTTTATTAAATTACAGGGCCACACAAAAGTATTCCACTACATAATGCTATACGGGGAAACATTGTTTGGGGCGTGTTTTAATTATATACAACTATTTCCCATTTTATGAATAAGATATACGTTTCTGAGATGTAATAAAAATTACTTTCTGCATATTTACTGAAATACAAAGATTTCAACTACTATACTGTATCCTAAGTACGCTCTACTATATCAGCAAGATCTGAATGTTTTTAAAACTTCATTATCGTACGAATGCACCTCATTTGCTACGTTCACGTGCAACTTCCAACTTGTTACGACTGGTAGTGGGAATAGTTTCAAGTGCATTTTAATGGTGTCGCACTCTTTCGAACATAAAATTGATATGCATGTATGAATTATGTACTAAAATATACCTTTTATACAAATTGCTGTACAAATAATATTTGTTTTTAATTTACAGGGGTACACAAGTATTCCATTACATAATGGTATAGGGGAGAGATCATTATTTGTGACCCGTTTTAATTAAACTATATCACATAATATGAAATTGATATACATTGTTAAATTTTACAAGTTACTTCCTTATAATAGCAAGCAGATAACATTTAAAGATACACAAGTTTTCAGATACTCTACTGTATCTGAAGTATTGTATATTATTACCCCAATATCCGAATATTTTTAAAACTTCGTTGTAGTACAAACATACCACATTTGTTACGCTGACGTGCACTTTCCAACTGGTTTTGATAATGTAGTATTCTCATATTACATACAAGAAATTCAAAGTCATTCTCATCTTTTCACCCTGTTTTTACTTGCATTTATGTTAAAACTTATGTATCATATAATTATTTTGTTTATTAATTTTTGCAATTATATATGCATTACATAAATGTTTTCTGAAAAGAAAAATGCTTTACTTGATAGTCTAAGTTCGACTAAAATAGCTTATTTTTAATGTCTTTCCAATTTTAATATTTTTAAATTTTTGTTTAAGTATACCAATACCACATGATACCAATTCCAGATTAAAAAAAATCTTCTGCCGCGATGTTGCTCAAAAGATGTTTTCCTACTTCTCAAACATAGTAGCTTCTGTTGCTAATTAAATTGGCAAGTATGTTACCTAAATAATTAGATATTTACAGCGAATTCTTTTTATATTTCTATACACCTGTGGCACTATTCATAGTTTAAAGGGTACGATCTATTTTTAAAAATCAAGTTTTCCCTAACTTTAATGAACATTCAAAATGCTATTAACTGCATTATTAAAGATATGTAAAGGCATAATTATACAAAACTTTTCTTAATTGAACGCCATTAAGTACCCATTAAAGCAAACATTAAAAGATTACCTAGAAACATAATTGAGTGTCTTAATGAATAAATGCACTGATTGAATTCTCTTTTATCTTTAAATTCATGTAATTAATTTATCGTTCATAGATAATTAAACTGACATAATTTCAGAATACTTTAAACACATTTTTCAAGTTTTGCAGAGTATTTAATATTTAAAATGCTATTTGAATCAGTTAATTGTCAAATAGTTCACAATGTAACAAAGAATGACATTTTCTATAGTGGCTTATGTATTTTTTTATAATCAAAATTAAAAATATTTTTAACTTTTAATAACATTTCTATTAAAATAGTTAAAACTGTTGTATTGATGATTTCAGTTTTGACAGTATCTAAACATTACTCCATGTACCAAATGCCATTTTAACATTAAATTTGCTCTTTAAATAATACTTTTCAACATAGCTGAATATTATTATTGTAATTATATATTACGAAAATTACACATTTAATATAAAATTATAACGTAGACGCACCACTATTTTTACTTTCTTCTATCTTTACAAGAAGAAAGTATTGGATTCATGAAAAATTTCGACTTCCGGTTTTCGACGGATTTATACGTTTTAGAAGGTCCTGAACACGTTTTGACTATTTTAAGAAAATGTCTGTCTGTGAGTCTGTGTGTCTGTCTGTGACAGAAAATTTGTGGGCGCTCTATCTCAAGAACTAATGCTCGAAATTTAATAAAATTTTATATTCAGTTAGACCTTGATATGAAATAGTGCCTATTGGTTTTTGGTGAAAATTGGCCTGCAGGTGGCGCTGCTATACTACGTTTTTCATGATTTTCAAGATTGCTATATCTGAAGAACTAATGCACAGAATTTCACCAAATTTCAGATTCAATGACCCCTTGATATACATAGACGCTGATTAAGTTTTGGCGTAAATTGGCCAGCAGGTGGCGCTACTATGGCACGTTTTTCATGATTTTCATGATAGCTATAGCTCAAGAACTAATGCACAGAATTTCACCAAACTTCAGATCCTGTGATACCTTGAAATACATAGCCGCTGATAAGGTTTTGGTGTCAACTGCCCTATAGGTGGCGCTGCTATGCTACATTTTGCACGATTTTTGCGATAGCTATATCTCAAGAACCAATGCAGAGAACTTCATCAAGTTTTATATTCTGTTACACTAGAATATATAACATAATTAGACGCTGATTACATTTTGGTATTAACCTTGCAAAAGGTGGTGCAGCTATGCTGCATTTTGCACGATTTTTCCGATAGCTATATCTCAACAACCAACGCACAGAATTTCATCAAACTTCAGATTTTATTACAAAATGACATATAACATAATTACACGATGATTACGTTTTGTTATAAATCCTTCAACTGATGGTGCTGCTGTGCTATATTTTATCTGTTTTTTTTAACTAGCTATATCTCAATAACTAATGCACAGAATTTCATCAAAATTCAGATTCTTTTACACCATAACATAATTAGATGCTTTTTTACGAAATGGCATAAATTGTCCAAGATATGGTGTTGCTGTGCTACGTTTTGCAAATTTTTTGTTATAACTATATCTCAAGAACTAATGGACGAAATTCCATCAAATTTCAGATTCTGTTAGGTCTTGACATAAATAGATGCTTATTAGGTTTTAGTATAAATTACCCAACATGAGGCACTACTAAGCTCATTTACTCAGAATATTAATTAAATTTTGCGTTTTAGGCTTTTCGGATACCAGAATCTCATTAGGCTAAGTCAAATGTTCGAGGAAATTCTATAGGGGGTAGCTTTGGGGTCACCACGTTTTTTTTTTAAATATCAAAATGTACTTATGAGATAGAAGAAAGTTTTGGAATTGACACATCCAACTAGTTAATAGTATTTTCAACAAATATCTTAAGTTCTTGTTTAAGACCGCCACTCTTTCTTGCATTGCATAAACTGGTCATATTTTACATCCGTGTAGCTACTGGGCGGGGAAAAGTGCACCCATCTTTTTCTCTACTCGCCCATTATGAATTACAAGATGATTATCGGATGTAATGAAGCATCAGTTATTATAAAATGGTGATTTGATACAAATAGCCAGAATTATTTTGACCCAAACTTTACAAAATGCTTTCAGGTGTTTTGGTTTGGGGATATTTTACATGGAAGTGCACTGAAATGGAGAATGGTTTACAGACTTTAGCTACAATGGCTGTCGCCTCGAATGATGCTTTATATTATACACAGAATTGATTTCACAAACTAGACATAAAAATTCCGTTAGTATCTTGTTTGGGCCTTCCTGTACATAAATTCATTAATTTTTGTTTTCCGGGTTTCACTAGCATATCAACAAAATGTTGAGTTGTATTGGGGACATACTCTAGAGCCAAGTATTACGACATCTACATTTTGCAATGAACTCGGCTGAATGACATGGAAGGCATGTAATTCGGTGGGAATAGTATTTAAATATTGCTAGAGTCTCAGGAATTATTTTCGCGCTAAGATCTGCTTGTGATGGTAACTGCGGGTCGCATGCGTTGTTCCCCCATGGGTTATGTAAAATCGACACCAGAGACTGGCTCAATTTACATTACAAGACAATACAGGTCCAAGTGGAATTCTTTCGAAGCATGCAGTTCAGCTAATACTATTGATTTTCTGACTACTTAGCTAACGTCCCACTAATGTGTCCCTGTTAACCAAGCATCATCGCCAAATATTTCTACACTAGGATCGGGAAAATCATGACTGGAATATGGAACCTTAGGGTGAGAATTGCTTCATTCGGATGAAACACGACGCATCCTTAAACACATCGGTGGCCGGTTTTGCATACGCAATCTTCTATGCGAACTGTTACCCTCTCCTCCCAATGCTACAGGTCATACGCAAACCAATTGTGACGATATTAAACTTTTGAGGATCATTTGTTTCCCTTAGGACATGTGGCTGTTGTAGAACTGACCATGAACACCATGGACTATCTGCACATCATTGCGGATTATTTGCAATTTTCATTTTACTTATCTTCCAAAATGAAAATGCAGTCTTTGTGCAATACAACGTAAATCCATGTCACATCATTTGAACAGTGTTCAATTGGTTCCAAGAACATAATACATAATTTTATTTAATGACCTAGTCGCTTAACTCGACAGATATTAATCAAACAGACTACATTTCGTGAATCATTTAGCAGCAGCCCTGAGCTGATTTTTTTTTGGAATCTCAAGGATAGGAATGAACGTGTTGAACAACTAAATACAATTTATCTCCGATCATCGACCAAGAGATTGCGGCATCTATGCCAAAACATTTTGCAGCTGTTTTGTGGGTCAAAGATGGGCCAACACGTTATTAGGTAGGTGATCATAATGTTTTGGCTCTTGAGTTTATTTCAGCACACGAAACCAAAACATTTTAACAAAGTAAAACAGTGATATGTCTTAGCAACGTTGTCGATAAGACTATTGAATTATTGTTTGTTTAGACGGCATTATGTGATCAAGATTCTGGCAACCGTAATGACATATCTTTAATTTTTCATAGGTTGTTTGGGAAAACTCCAATTTTGTCACATCTGTAAATTTATGCGAAGGTAATAGGTAAATTTAAAAGCTTTAAAGACATCAGCTAACAATCGAAGATAGGTTTTTTGAGTTTGTATATCCCATGCAATGATTTTTCTTTAAGAAAACTTTCGTTTACCGGGCATTCAGAATATTTAAAAAAATCGGAATGTTGTTTGTACAAAATGTTTTGAAGTTCTTTTAATCGCAAAAATTAGTTTAAATGCATGTGATTTGTGGCTATAGTGCTATTTTAAGCGTCCAAAAATAAAAATGTTTCAATGTTTTTTTACTATCATCTATTGAATTTCAGACTTTCTCATTAAACTCAGCAGTTTATTCAATTTTAGGAACATGAGTTATTAATATAACTCATTTCAATAACTTTAAAATAGAGAAAATCTCAAATGAGGAGCCCAGAAGCAAAGGGGTACAAGTGACAAAATTGACCTATATACGGACGACCAGGAACTATGCTTTTTTCTTTTCAGGTAAAAAAATGTGATTTTTCTAATTATGTACTGTATTCAAACCATTTTTGCTCAATAATAATAAATATTGATTAAATATGTAATTTATAATTTTTTCTATTAACTATAAGCAGTGAAATTGCGCTTGAAGTTATTGGATATTTCATAAGTGATTTATTACATTGCCAGCTAAGTCTAGGCCAAAAGAGAGAAAAATGTCCAAGCCGGGATCGAACCGGGAACCCTTGATACAAATAGAAACCAGCATCAGTGTAATATATAAGTAATTATACTTAATTTTTCAATTAACTTTTAGCAGTGAATTTTCACTGTTTATATATAATTGAATAATTAATTACATATGTATTCACCGATACTGAGTTTGTGTCTCATGTTACGCCACAGGTAAGTTTGCTCATGTAGACGTTTCCAGTTTGTGCTGTAGTTGCAGCCTTACCAAGAAAATATTAGTGCAATATTCCAAACTGATCTTCGTCCTCTCGGATTAAATGGTACAGCACTTGGAACGCTATTCGAAAGGTCACGCATTCGATCCCTGGATTAGACATTTTTCATTTTGTTGCTTTACACTTAGCTAGCAATGTAATCAATCGCTTATTAAGTACTGATTAATTATTAATTTTAAATAAAGTCATATTCTAATTTTTATAAAGTTATTGAAATATGAGTTCAAAGACCACATTGAATGACGTAGCAGTTTCCTATTTTAGTTCTGTCAATTATTACTGATATTCAGATTGCACGTCAACTATCTTTAAACTCAATTTACTCCAAATCGAATTTTTGTCACTTCTAAGCTTTGGCTTCTGAGGTCGTCAAATGATATTTATGTGGTATTTCAGAACAATAGAAGAAATTATTACATATTGAACAAAAATACAGCACAAGTTATTACAAAAATAATCTCGCTCAAATAATCTCTTTCAAATATTATGCAACAATAAATAAATCTAAAAGTCCCGTAACTTTATGACAAATGCACCAACTTAAACAATCGTCATTTATGATTACCCCACACACACATCCCAAAAAAACCACCATTTTCAACGTCTTGAACTCAAACCCTCTATCAATAAGCCCTTTACAAATACCACAATTAAATATAAAGTTTTTCGTTGGTATAATGGTTTAAAGTAGATCTACATTATAAAATCTCTTTAAAAATATACGTGACAATACTTGCATTAAAAGAATTTAAATATTTTCTACCAAATTAACTTTTTGTACATATTAATGCTAAGTAAATCAAGACGTATAATGAAATATTGACATTCAATCAAAAATCATTCATTAATGTTATTCTTAACATATGCATTCTAACTATAAAAAAATTATAAAATCTGTTAGTATCGTACGTTACACTACATTATTTTAATTATAAAATTATAGAAAAAATTAAATTTGGCAAATGATTTTAATTTATTCAATATTACCAGTTTTACTGATTGATGAAAACACTCCCTTTTCAATAAACTGATGTAAAGAACATTTCTGAGTTCTCTTAATGTAAATCAATCCCAATATCAGATACTTGAAAACCAGTAACATGCTCTTATAAATGTTTTAATTAACTTTAACACTTGATAAGTTTAAATTAACTATCTTAAACATTGAAAATAAAACATTTAAGTATTTCAATAAAATAATTTGATGCTTACAGTTTACTGTAAATTCCAAGTACACATACTACAGAAATATACTGACATTAATGAACTATAAATTTAGAGTGCAATAAGTTTAAAACTGGTATATTGATCGCACGAAATAATTTTGTCATAGTTTAATGTTTCAATTTAAAGAAAATCCAAATAACTTAATGTGCATGTAATTAAATACAAGGAGAGAAATGTATGTTATTAGATTTAGCTGAACCATCAAACACTGCTTAATGTAAAGCACAGTAGGGAAGACTTAAATTAGTGAAGCATTGTGTAAAATAATCCACGCGTTAATTTCGAAAGTCTAATAAATATTGTCTTTAGGGAAATGAAACGTTAATTCGAATAATGAAACTTGTGGCGTAACGATATTAATTTATGTTATTGAAAAATCATTATTAGTGGAATATTAATTTTTTAGTTTAGCAATAAAAAACGCATACATTCTTTAACTTAATTTTCATTTTACGTTTGCAGTTCTTTTACGAAATTTTAAATATTCCAAACGTGCAACATGGGGATAAATTTTAAGATGCAATTAATCAAAAACAAAAGTAAATCTAAGTAAATCTACCAACGTTTTTTTTAAAAAAATAAATTTTTTAAAAATTGCAATATTTCTGTAGTTATATTAAAATGTTTCTATCGTAGGGAAGAGAGCAGACCGGGGTATGGCAGCACAGACAATCACTTCATCCTGTTCACAGATGAAAATCCAGGATTATTTAAACCTCGAATCATGTATTAAAACGCAATTGGTCATCCAAAACATATCTTTGTGATAAACACCTAAAAACCCGATTTTAGCAGTTGTTTGGTAGGTTTACTATTGCGCTTTTTTGCCCCCAAAAGTATGAAATCATACAGGAATTGGATAAAAAAAATGGTAGACATGTGAATCAACCGCCAAAATCGGGTTTTTTAATGTTTTCACCAAGATAAGACTTAGCAGACCGATAGTATTTAATTATGCGAATTGAGATTTAACAAATCGGTGATTTTCAACCGTGAATTCAATAAGGTGATTATATGTGCTTCTGCCTACCGGGCTATGACTGAATATCAGTTTACCATTGAGAAAGTTAAAAACTGATGTTTTGTAGTATTATGCCACAATTCGGTTAGGGATTAAATGTCTAATAAAAAGCATGCGATAATTTTCAAAAATTGTAAATTTATTTTAAAAAAATTCATTAAATGCTGAATAATTTTTATTCAATAAATATCAATGTAACGATTGTATAATTTTTTGTGCAAGAAATACTATTTATTCTTTATGATTATTTAATATTAATTCATTAACCTAATGATCTCTAAAGAAATTTTCGAATGATGGCCAGTGACAATCATTATGTAATTTTAATTAATATTTCATAGTTTTCCATAAATATACGTCTAATAACCATTTTCAAGGTTATAAATGATTTGGAATATGTCCATTCGGAATATTGCATCACATATATTAAAAGAATTGATACAAATCAAGTTTCTAATAAAATATTATAAAATAACAGATCACTATAGCTTAAATAATTTTAAATGGTAACATTAATTAGTTAAAAAATGCACAAAATTTGATTTTGGAATAAATTAGACTTATGCAAAAGAAACATAAAACAAATTTTAATTTTCGAATACTTTATTGTTAGAAGTTCTTGATTAATTTCTGAAAGAATAGACATTTATCTACATTTGTGAACAATACTTAATTGTTACTCTATCCCCACCATCCCCTGTGGTGATTCGCCTGGGATCGCTCTTAAAAATTTTCCCTTTAGTGTCACAGCAGGATAGTAGACGGCCTAGCAAAGTCACGCACTTCGAAATTGTTTTGTAAAAGTTCCGTCATAGAGGGGAATTTATTTTTCCAGGCTATGGAACAATAAATTGTTCCATATTATTATGGTTGCTTTCCATATTCATAATTATTATTATTTTTGATTGGGTCAATAGTAATATCAAACAAAACTGAAGTCATCTTTTGTAAATTTAAATATGCGTGTTCGACTTGTTTTTTGGGTATTTATATCAAAAATTCTGGATGAAGAACGTCAATTATTTCGAAAAAAATGCAGATTATTGGAATAAGCAATGCTTTTATCTTTTTTTTTTTTTTTTCAAAAATTGTCTATTTTAAAACGAGGTTGAAGCTGGACATCATTTGGTAGATTTGGGCTTTTTCCTTTAAATACCCTCTCCCCTCCAGGTAAAATTTTGAATTACATAAAAGATATTTTTAAACACATTCCAAATTAATTGAAAAGTATTTATGATTTGTTTTTCTGTCTGTCCGACCGTCTCTGATTCGTGTAAGCTTATTAGGATTACTCTGATTTTGTGTATGTTACAGATGTTTGCTAAAACATGATCGGTATCGAAAACGAAGTATGTATAATTTACAGTTTATTTAACAAGGACGATTAAACAACTTCTGTTACAATATGATCTAATGGAATTTAAAAAATCTTTTCAAGTTCAATTTAATAAAGTAAAGCAGTTTCAAACAATGATTTTCATATTCATAAATGTAGCACAGTGAATCATGCATTTTGTAAAACAAGGATTCAAAATATTTTCCATGCATTTACAAGGTTATACAAAAGTATTTTGTTACATAATGGTCTAGTGTGACCATTTTTTTGCAACTTATTTTAGTCATTTTACACAATTTCAAATAAAATAAAATTTATATACATTACTGTGGCTTCTTATATAACATGATTTGCGTAGTATTGATCATCTCATTTACAGGGACACGTAAGATTTTGATACAATACGCTACATCTGCAGTACTGTCAATTAGATATAAGTGCTGAAAATTAGATTTCATTTATGATATGCCTATTTAAGTTTAATATATTTTTGCTTATTATGTGCTGTTTATAAATGCTATAGATCATATAAGGGGCAACACAATAGCTTAACAATTACGCATTATCAACATGAATGGTAAAGGTGGCTTTTATTTCAGTAAAGTGTAATTAGAACTATATTTAGTATACTAAGATATGTTTATATAATATAATACAATCTAAATTCGTTAAAATGATTCCTCGCATTCCAAGAAAGAGGGTCTTTATAATGAGAAATCGCTATAATGAAAATAAATAATAAAAAAAAGTAACCTTTAATCTGGTGCAGGAAAATTGGGGTTTCAAAAAATTTACATAATAAAATAATATTACATTTTTTTTCCACTTTCATTGACAAATAAACATTGACAATATATAAATCATTTTGACAGAATGATAACAAATTTCTGAAAGAAATTCAAAATAAATGTAAATCGCGAATAAAAGTTAAGATTTATTACTTACTTATCATATGTAGTACAGGGTAAATATTAAATCGTTAAAAAAAGACCGATTTACACGTTTTAGAAATTGGAGGTTTCGAAAAGCATTTTCTTTAGAGAAAAAAAACTGCCGTCCGTCTGCCTGCATGTCTGTAAATGCTCTCCAAAATAAATTAAGATTGAGACTTTAATTTTTGTATGTGCTTAGTACGTAATAATGGAAGGAAGCTTTTCAGTAACTCCAATTTTAGCCAACTATATTTTTCAGATTCTCGAAATAGTCGTTGAAAAAAAGTTACATAAACATAAATTTTGCATAAAAAAATGAAGTCGATCGAATAATCAGTTGCTGAGATTTTTGTAATCATATTTTCCACACTCTTGATTTTTTTTTTCATGAGCCTGTATATCATAAAATTTCACTTGAAAGATATATTTTAATTAGAAATAAGACGCTTAATCTGATGCAGTAAACTGATAGTTATTAGGATAATTATTTTTGGAGTTATAAGGGTGTTTATTTTACGCAATTCGGTACTACTTGAATAGTTTGGCGTTTTATATAATTTGCCGAAAATGGTTCATCAGAAATTCATTAATAAATATGTGTATATTGAAAATATCTAAATGCCACGAAAAACTTTGAATGGTTAGGCCGAAGGCCGCGATTGGGTTCGAACCCACAACCTGATATCTACCAGTTTCGGAGGCTCTCGACCACTGGTGCGACCTGGCGCCTATGAAGGATATAAAGTATGATTCAACCGTTTAAAGAGTTTTTTATCTGAATTAAATTTTAACTTAATATGTGCCAGTGGCCGAGAGGTTCTGACCTCTCAACTGGCAGACGGCAGGTGCTGGGTCTTCGATCCATCGTCCATGTTTATTTATTTTTATCCTTTCACCTTTAATGTTCGTGATATTTTTGTATATGATGTAATCGTGAAAAGAAATTGTACTTTTTAAAAAATGATTTGAATATTCTTATGGAATAAGGTAAAAGTTTTACCATTAAATATATTACTAGTGCTGAAGAAGTTAATTTACTTCTATTTTTACATTTTAAAGTAGTAACAGGCGTTAGCATTATATTCCAAAAGTTGAGGTGTTAAAATAACATCCTTTTGTACGCTTTAGTCAACATTACCTTTTTGATTATATATTATAATCAAAACTGGGTTCGAACCCAATCGCGGCTGTCGGCCTAACCGTTGGAAGTTTTCCGTGGTTTTCTTCGAACCCTGGATTTTCTTGCGTAAATACGGGTTAGGGTCCCTTAGAAAGACCACCGTAGAGGTCACCCCACCCCTTTCGGGCCTATATCGCACTTGTTGATAATCGTCTGTCATGAAAAAAACCAAAACTTAATATGTGGTCGAAATAAAAAGCTATAGGTAATCTACATAGCCTTACAGAATAATTCGAGTGTGTCTTATCTATTGGTTGCTGACAAAGTTGCTTTTGTAAATGTGAATTTTCAAATGTGTTTTGAAAATTCTCTTACTATAATAAATTTTGGTATAGTGTATAAAATATAGTAAAAATCACGTACAAAACTGAAAAAAAAAAGGACCTGGAGTACATTTCTGTTTATCGGCGGTATATGTCGAAATCAGGTTTTGAAATGTGATATCTGTTTTCTGAAATGTGTTTTTTCTTTATCATATCTAAATTATAAAACGGTGCACATTTGTTAGTATTTTAAAATTGCTGGCAAATTTTTCCTTATCTCTATTTGTCGCCTGACTTTTTTTTTCTTTTCTTTTTATTATTATTATTATATTTTATTTTTGTAAGAATTATCTCATTCCGTCAGTAACTTCTTTTAATATCTATTTACAATACCGCAAAATTAATTTATTTGAAGTCTAAATTTTAAATTGAGTACTTATGAAAAGTTTTTCTTAATACTATTATTTTTGAAAAAGTGTGCATTTAAAACTGTGTATTATTTACGTTTCAGTGTTTATAATTTTCACCCGATTATAGTAGTTACAAAATAATTTTTCGTGACCCTCTTTTGCCCTGATGTCCTATATAGTCGATTATGTATTATTGTCTCTTAACAATTTTTTTTAATTTCATACAGTAATTATAATACATATTTCAATAAAGTACATATTCGTTACTATGCATTAATTAATCATATTGCCCAAGCTTCATTGGTAATTATTAATAATAAATTATAAATATCATTAATATACAATATTTATCAAATTTACCGAAAATTCGCGGATATTATTAATAATAATTGAATTTATCATGTTAACCACATAATATATATAGTATATTTACTGCCTTATATATAGTTATAAGAGTTTTTTTAAGATTGCTAATTTTAAAAGCTGTAACATTAATCTGGGTTCAAATTCTGTGAAAAGCATTTCTGACAGCTATTCGATGGAAGGTATCTTTTCGCGGAACGCATTAGAGCCCGGGACGGGGACAGAAGTGACAATGGACACCGATCTCACTTCAACGGTCCCCTAGTGTGACAAATTGGATGAGGGGGGGGGATAGAAAATACACGGTCATTTTTGGAAAGACAATTTGAAAAGCGTCGGGGTTTTTTCCTTCAGTATTATTATGTGAGGCTTTGCGGGTTTTAATTCCGTCATAGCGGAAACGGCTTGTCAGTGAGAAGGTTAATTATATATTATATTTTGTGTAGTATTTGGCCATTTGGCATTTCATGTCGTTGTCTTATTGCTTTAGAATTTTAACTATTTACATTTTAAAATTTCGTTGACTGGTTTCAATTGTATTTTAATTTCATGTATCGCTGCTTTGCCTTTTTCCATCTCTGATATCGTCTTTTGTCCATGACATTCTTTTAATATAATATTCACTTCTAAAATTTTTTATTTCTTTTTATTCCTTACCTTGTTCTTGGCACAGCATGTCCCACTGGGAACATTGGGCTATAAACCCCTAACCAAAGAATCAACCAAATAAAATTTTATTATATTCTGTGCAGAAAATTCCATATCGCAAAATAATTTTAAATACGGCAATATAAACCACCGATTTATATTCAAAATTGCATTTTATATCATAATATAGAGGTACATCTTTTTAATAAATTTTAATACATAAAATTTTAATCTACTTCTAGCTCGCAGATTTTCAAAGCATGAGAGCTACTATGCCCACAGGTTGTGTATGTATCTATGTATGCATATAAAGTCGTGTGATTAAAAAAAAAGTGACAAAAAATGTGTTATTCATAGATTATGAAACCTTTCTGAAATCTTTAACAAAACTTCATTATTAAAGGAAATAAGGCTACTGGCTTTATCGAAATATGTTTGCAATACTTTCAAAAAGCCCTGTATTTGATATGTCGGTATATATAATATATATATACACCAGGTGTCCCAAAAATGACTGATGGATTTTAAAATTCAATAACTTGCAAACGGTGACAGCTATTTAAAAAATTTTTGCAGGAGGTTTTGTATAATGTCATTAGTTTTTTTACAGTAATTTTTTATTTTAGTTCGAATTTCAAACAATAGGTGGCGCTGATGGCGATTGAAGGCCAGGTCGACGCTTCACTCAGCACTGATCACCTGGCCTTCAATCGCCGTCAGCGCCACCTATTGTTTGAGATGCGAACTAAAATAAAAAATTACGTAAAAAAACTCCTGACATTATACATAACCCTCCTGCAAAAATTTTTTAAATAGCTGTCACCGTTTGCAAGTTATTGAATTTTAAAATCCCTCAGTCATTTTTGGGACACCCGGTATATATAAGGTACCCTGGGGTAATAACGCCACTTTAAGGTTCTACGAATTTTCACGGCTTAGTTTTAGATTGTATTTTTCAAACAAATATAGGATCTGATGCAGCAACTCATTGACTATCTATATAAAATAAAATAATTTAACAGATATGTATTCATAAAATGTAATGGCGTTTTTTCTTGACCCATGCTATTTGGCGTTATTACCCACCTATATGGGTAATAACGCCATGCAAACAAAACTATGAAATAAGATGGAATAATTGCATGTATATAGCCCAATTCTAAAAATACAAACGCTACAAACTTAGAAATTGACAAATTGCATTCTAAGATATTGAAAATGTTCAATTTTTGTGAAAATGTAAGAAATATAAAGATGTGGTGTGGGAGGGGGGGATGAGGCAAATGAATATCAGACAGTGAGTTTCTTTTTGCTTAAAAAGGACCGTTTAAATAGAAATATGAGAAACATTGCATAGTTTTAACTGTGTTTATTTGTATCAGTATTTAGGATGTAGCTCGGCCACTGTAGGCAATCAACCGGGGTATTAATGTCAAGGATTGGCGTTATTACCCCGGTATAGTTATTGCGCAATATATTTTAAATTACAAATTATCTCGAGAAGATATCCAAAATCTTCAACAACATTTTAAAAGTACATGAAATGCACTACAAATTTATGTAATTAACAAAGTATTTCCGGATAAAAAGATATTCTTCACATATACAAAACGTATCTCGCAAATTTTAGATCAAGCTTTAATTTTAGTTGTTTGTAAAAACAATAAGACCTAAAAATGAAACAAATTAACTTAAAGCTGTTTTTTGCGATTTATATGACTCAAAACCCTTCTGCGCAGAGCACAAGGGTGTCATTTAACTGATTATTTCATAATTATGCAAAATATAAGCACTTGGCGTTATTACCCCGTCTGGCGTTATTACCCCAGGGTACCTTATATATATTAAGTTTGAAGTGAAATAGAAGGCAGATTACCAAAATAATGAAAGATAAATGGATAAAAAGGCAGTAGAAGGCTTTTCTATTAAACGACTTCTTCAGGGGTGTATAGTTTAACAAAAAAGCAAAAACATCCAACCAGTTTCTGTTATGAGTCGTGCTGAAAGCTAAGAATTCGACTCACAATACACCCGACTGGCTGGAAGCTATTCAGATGACAAATTAGTAGAAAGATACACATAGAAGAAAATAGAAACAATATGACAAAATAACAATAATACAATAGTCCATTTAAAAAAAAAGGATATATATACTAAAATATTTACCCTTACCCATATCCTAGCAAGATTTGTAGTGCAATCAGATACAAACTACATGTGACTTACTAACAGTCAAGGTTATGGTCATAGTATAAATCACATAGATAATAAAATAAAGTTGTAACAATAACTATGAAAATTAGTAAAACATATATTATACTATATAATTCATAATATATTTAGAAAAAAATAGTTGCTACTATTAGAAATATATTTTTATTTTTAATCAATTATTAATATTACTATATTAATTAACTGGAATATATTACTACAACTTCTAGCAGAAAATTATTTTAGTGCTGCCATCTAAAGGATTAATATATTAATTAAATTATATGCTTATGGTGATGCCCTTATATATATAATGAGGAAATTTAGCTTAGCAAGAAAACACCTAGAAGGATGAAATTTGTCTTTCATACATACTTGGATACTTTTGTTCGTGTACTTGCTAAAATTTATTTTAATAAAAAAACTCTTAAAAGTACTGAAGTCACATTCTCAGAAATTATTATTCATTGGCCTCCATGTATTCCATATTGCCATTTTCTGAAAACTGAAAAAAAGCTATTAATATACCTACAATGCCAAGTATACCGTCTGCTAAATGAACAGTGCAAATATTATCTGTGAGCTATTATAAGTGATATTTAATTTTTAGTATCTTTATCAATGTTAGAAACAAATGAATCATTAGATATCTTATTTTTTATTAGTTTCTTGATTGTCGAAATTGCTATTTCCTGTGTTTGTGTTTTTCTACCGAAGTGATATCGTCCGTCTTAATAGTAAGATTTTTTTTTTTTTTAAACTGGTGTATTTGCGTGACACATGCATGAGAGACCCGAGATAAATTGTTAAAAAAAATTAGTTCTAAGATTGGGTTCGATTTTCGGAGATACATGCACTTGTATCACAAAATGTACGAATAATTCAATCAACATGTAAAGATAAATTCTATGCTCTTTCAAGTTATGCTATTTCAAATCAGTATTTTCTTTACATCCATACTTGACGATTAAATGCAAGATATATATATATATTTGAATTCTAAGTTATGATTATTAATAGAAGCTGAAACACCGATACGTCTGCTATTGCAATAAATAAAAGAATTTAAATATTTTGCTTAATAAATGCAAGATTTGCGTTAAGAATATTTCTTATTGCTTCTTTATTTTTACTTAAGGACTTACATTGTAATGAAATTTTTAATTTAGGTAGAATACTTAAGTAGAGTATTAAAGATTTCTATTAAAATATTTCCTACATAAGGGGATATAATTTAAAAGACATTTTTAAACACATTTCATTTTTTACATAGAATTACAAATCCTAGATTTCAGTAAAATTTAAATTTGGGAATACTTCAAGGCAAACAAATGTAAAAATATTTCCTAAAACAATTTTGCAAAACTACTTTAAATGAGCTATATTTGTGAGAAAATTCAATGCTTTGAATTCAGCTATTCTAAAGAAAATCTTAATACAGCTCCCTGAAATATTTGCATAAATTAATATATTTTACAATTACCTTTAAAAATTCAGTGAATATGTATATTTTTATATTCCATATAATATTGAGATTGTAGATTGAAACATTTAAAGTCATATAATTTTATTTTTAAATGTATTTCAAATATTAAATGCTATTAAAAACTTCATTTACCGATTTTCTGGTTTTCTTATGCGCATGCACTATTTATAAAAATATTGGGAAAAACTTATATACGTCAAATCATTGTGTCCCATTTATGAATTTACATAATGTATTAAAAATAAATATACCAGACATTACTATGCATTTGCGGGAAAGAAATACATTTGAGCTTTTCAGCACATTTTTGCTTATTTTAGTGGTTTCAGTATTCTTTGAACTGTTCATGGGTTAAGACAAATGTGATATAAAGGATTTTTGATGTACCGAATTTGTTAATTTCCGGTTGCTGCGAGGCATTTTATCCAGATTTCATTTTATTCATTCATCTACAGTTATTTAGATTAAGATTACAAGTCTTAAAACATTGAAGCAGTTGTTTCTTTTAACATAGATATTTTAAATCCAATTTTTCTTTTAAAAAAGAAATGAAATTTACCAAAAACACATTAAGTAAGGGAGTATAAGATTTTTGAAATTTTCTGTATTTTAATTAAATTAAAAATTTACGATGAATATTACAATATATTAGCATAAACAAAATGATTTATCCTTCTCGTGGTTTCGAGGTTTTACAAGATTAAAAAACTGTTCTAAAATGTACAAAAATCAAGGTTTTTTTAAATGTTAAACAATTAATTATAAAAACATTTTAAATTCTCCTTAACAAATGCAAGATTTGCATTAAGAACATGTTATATTTATCCTTAGTTTTAATTGAGGACTTTTATTGTATTTGAATTGTAAATTTTTAAGAAGAGCGTTTAAGTAAGATGTTTTAACAGATATGTTTAAGTATTTTACCTCTTACGCAAAATGAAAAATCGGAGATCTTATTTCAAATTTAAATTTGGGAATACTTCAAGGCAAACTAATGTAGTAATATTTCCTAAGAAATGTTGCAATACTATTTTAAACGAGCTATATTTGTTAAAAAATTTAATGTTTTGAATTTATTAAATCTTAAGAAAATATTAATACAGTTCCCTGAAATATTTGCATAAAATACTATATCTTCCAATTACCTTTAAAAATTCAATGAATATATATTTTTATGTTTTATAAATATTGAGATTACAAAATTTAAAATGACAAAATTCAATTTTAAAATGTATTTCAAATATTTAATGCTACTAAAAATCCTATTTACCAATTTTCTATTTTTCGAATGTGCATCCGTTATGTATAAAAATATAAAAAAAAACGTAAACATACGACAAAGCATTGTGTCACATACATACATTTACATAATATATTAAAAATCGATATACCAGACATTTCTTCGTGTTTGCGGAAAATAAATACAATTGTTCTGTCAGCACCTTTGATTTATTTTAGTGGTCTCGGGATTCTTTGAACTGGTCCTGGGATTAACAAATGTTATATAAAGGATTTTAGATGATATGCCGAATTTATTCATTCCAATTGTTATGAGGCATTTTATTCTGATTTCATTGTATTCATTCGACTATAGCAGCTGTTTCTTTTAACACAGATATTTTAAATTCATTTTTTAATGGAAAGTACCAATCAACAAATAAATTAAATTAAACTATACAAGTAATTACATTTTTTCTTTTTTTTGTAATTAAATTATTTAATGATTTACTATAAATATTATAACTATTTGCATAAACAAAATGATTAATACTTAATTTCTCAGTTTCATAAAATTACTAAACTGTTCTAAAATGCACAAAAACGAGGTTTTTTTTTAATGTTAAAGTATAGATCGTCTAAATTATTTTCCAACATAAAACATTTTTAATTTTGAGATAAAATTTTACACTTGGAACATATTTTAATTGACATTTATTCCTACATAGTGCGTTTATTTTAACCGTTTGAGCCCCAGAGGGTTTTGAAAAAACTTTCGAAAAATCTCAAGCAGCGCGATAGCGCTTCTTTTATTTTATCTATATTATAAAGGCCAAACGTATCTGTGCGTAACGCATACGTCATTTTGCGCATGGCAGCACTTTCAAATTTTAAATGAATTTTGGTATAGCAATTTTTGCTACTAAAAGTTTTGAAACTTCTTAATGTTGCACATTTTCAATTTTTACACCATCGTGAAGGAAACAAAAATGTTTTAAATGAAATTTGTTTGAAAGCTGTGTCTTAATTTGTTTTTGAAATGTTAATTTTTTTTAGCTTTTCATACCTCTTTTCTAATCGTGGCAACAGGAGTACTCCATTTCTATTTAAAGGAAAGGAAAAGAGGGAAAAAATTGCGTGCTGTATCTTTGTTGCCATTTTCTCATTAAAAGGGAAAAAATAGAAATTTAAATATCTTCTGCCATAAAACCCGGTGAATTTTTACTTCATTTACAAAATACGATTTACACGTAAAAGACTGCCAACAGTTTAATATCTATTTCAGCTAATAGCATTGAGACTTCAAGTTTTGAATCAAAATTATCAAATTAAAATGCCAATTTTTTAAAAACGTGAATGCAGATGTGAAACGTACATTTGTAAATTTTTATATGGTGAAAATAATGCCGGGTTTAGATTTCACGGGGAAAAGAATTCTATGATTGAGTCAAAGTTGAATAAATATTTGCTTTTTATCATTTTGGAATACTAGCATAAGAACTTTAATTGATAACTTTATCATGATAACATATCTTTATTATTTTTTACTGCTTACACATACGATTAAAGTTTAATTTTAACAATTTCTACAACTGCATTTTATAGAAATAGTATTTTGTTAATTAGACAATAAATATCGTTTGTTTAAGAGTTAGACCTACTAATATAAAATGCATATTTTACGATAGCTAATTTTGTAGGTTTATTATAAGTTAATGAAACAGTTCCTTCTTAAACATTTTCTTTCGTCAAAATTTGACGGGTTCTACCTTGTGTCGATAAATCCCAAGAAGTGAAAAAGCGCCTTGATATAATCTTCCATCAATTATTCTAGCGTAAAATACCGTCACAATGTCTTCCTTTTGACCTGACTATAAATCCAATCCGGTTTTAAATCCCCCTAAATACAACTCTTTCAATTATAACTTTGGCTTCTATTTCCATTGTATCTGTAGTTAAACTAATATGCAGATTCAAAACCTAATCAATTTAATAAACCGTAAAACAATCTACGTGCATCAATACTATTTAAATCTTAAAGACGATAGCCACGTACAACATATTTAAATTTTCAATTTCAACAGACAGAATACAAATTATAACTCATTACATACTCATGGGGGATTTATGGAACAGCATACGCCACCATGGGCATTGAATTCAATCATTCAATTCCAATGGAACAGATTTTAACTGTCATTTAATTCCCGTATAGTTCATCCATTTTAACCCGTAACAGGTATTGCCGATCTCACACAGAACTTTTGTAATAACCAACCTATAATCCCTCTTTTTTTTTCTTTTTAATTAAAGAAATGAATTCTTCCAGTATCGTTGGCTATTGCAACCTTGAAAAACCTGCCTTACTGGCTAAAAGTTTTCGTGCGTGTTTATTACTTTCTTCTACTATCAATAGAAGAAAGTATTGTAATCGAAATTTTTTTCGACTTCCAGTTTTCGTCGGATTTACGTTGTAGGGGGTCAGAGATTCCAAAAAACATCTTTTTACAAAATGTCTGTATCCGTACAATGTTGGCAGTGGGCTACTTTTTTAAATTTCACATTTCTTGATTGGCGTCACTTTTTTGAAACGATAAAATTCCATTTCTTTTCACCGTAATTAATATGACCGTAATTAAGCGCATTTTACTGTTTCAAAAAATTGGTGCCAATCAAGAGTCTGAATTTAAAAAAGTAGCCTGTCTGGCAACACCGTATCCGTATGTCGCCATTCTACCATCAAAAAGTGTATGAAGATATGCATAGAATTGAACCAAATTTTTTCTGAATGTTTTTGCCTGTGCCAAGCAAGTCCTCCTTCACAGTTGAAATATCCCGACGGAAGGGGATGCTGCAATCGCGATTTTTGTGCCATTTTCAATATTGTACCGACCAAAAGTATATGAAGTTATGCATCGAATTGAACCAAATTTTTTGTGTAAGGGTACGGCTATGGCTAGTTGGTCCTCCTTGAGTTTGAAAAAAATCCGCCGAAAGGGGACGCTGCAATCGCGATTTTTGTGCCATTTTCAATATTATGCCGATCAAAAGTGTATGAATTTATGCTTCAAATTCAGCCAATTTTTTGTGTAAGTGTATGGCTAGTTGGTCTTTCCTGAATTTGAAAAAACATCCGCCGGAAGGGGGCGCTGCAATAGCGTTTTTTATGCCATTTTGAATATTGCACCACTTAAAAGTGTATGAAGTTAGGCCTAAAACTGAACTAAAATTTTTGTGTGTGATTATTTTTTGGTATGGCAGGTAAGTTCTTCCTGAATTTGAAAAAAAAAAACTGTCTATCATTCTATTGTCTATCGGCTCGTACACAGACGGAATCTCGTTTTCACTCCGATTAATTGACTGAAGTAGCAATTTAAGATGAACATCAAAGTTGGTATAGTATTAAATTAAAATGAGTGACTTTTTTTTAAAATATCAAAATGTACGTACGATTTAGAAGAAAGTTTTGTGATTGGCACATCCAACTAGTATTTTTACTAAGTTTATGAGAGTGGTCAGCAGATCGTGCCGTACCGTAAACCTAGCACATTTTTGCCATGCCCTTGAATGTCGTTTGAAACTCTGACCGAGAAATTTGTTTAATCCCTCTGATGCATGCTATGCAGAAACGGTTCAAAGGCTTCTAGATGAAGCGGGAAGTGTTTTTTGATAGATGAGTGTGATGAATAATTCTGTTGTTAAAGTTCGCATTCTTCTGAGAGTAAATTTTCTAAATTCGACAGCGATGTGACTGGTGATTCGAAACGTAGTGGTCTTCAGTATTACTATGTTAAAAATCATTTTAAATGGTCGTTTATTGCTATCGTTTGCTGTCAACTTCCTGCATGCTTACAATGCATCCGAAAATTGTGTCATGAATGTGGTAAAAATTTTCAAAAATAACTTTAGTATTGCATGAAACATGATTATGTACATTTTTTGTTGCACCAATTTTACAGTGACTTATAGTTGTCATTTTTCATGAAATTCATCTAACTTTTAATATTTTGCTATTAATTCATTCATCATACATTTTTTAGATAAGATAACTTACAAAAATAAAACATATTATTCATTCCTTAGGACTATTGCTCATTTCAAGTGGTTTTTGATCAAAATGTTGTAATATTGATTAAAATTCACAAATGCTTCATTTATATTTTTATAAACGATATAAATTTAACATTTATTGAAAACACACATTCTCAAAAATATGTATTTAGTTGTATATATTTTAATTATTATAACATAAAAAAACAACAAAATAAAGCGTAGTCTCGAGACCGCGCCGTACTTTTAGAGTACCAACCTAATTATATTTTGAAATTTCATCGTACCTGTTACGGGTTAATCGTTTGATTCCCAGAGGGATTTGAAAAAACATCGTTGAAAAATCAAAAGCTTCTTTTACGGATAAAATAGCGAAACAGCGGAGTAGTGTTTCTTTTATTTTATGCCAATGTTCTTCTATGCCAGCGCTTCTTTTGTTTTAGGTCAATAAATGCCAAGCGGCGCAAAACGCTTTTTCTATTTTACGCCGATAAGTACTAATCGGGGCACTATCAACTGTCCACAACACTCGAAATGTGCTGGGCTTTCTCTATATAAAAACTGAACAGAGCGATCGCGCTGCTTGGAGTTCAAGCGGTTAATTATAGTTTAAATAATGCATTTAGATTTTTTTTGTAACTAGAATTTTCTAAAACAATTGTAATTAAAAATTATGACATGTGCATAACTACAAATACTCTTTATTTTTTGAGAAATTATTTTTTTAGAAGTATTAAATATATTTTCAGTTATTTTATAACAATTTCTTCTGTAGTACTTATTTCAGCATTTAAAAAATCTTTTTAATTAATAAATTGCTCTTCATCAAAAATTAATATACAAAGGAAAAATAAATGTTCATTCAGAGTAACTATATTAAAATTCCCAAACGCACACCGGAAAATATAATCTAATTCTACTTTGAAAAATAATTTTTAAATAAGAGAACGTTGCGAATATTCGTTATGACATCATAAGTGGGTAATGGTTATGCAGCTTTAAAATTTATTAAATAGTTGTCTATTAAATATCTGAAAAGCCCTAATTATGTACGTACAAAGATATAAATGAATGTTAAAGTATTTTTCAACCTTTTTGAAGCAAATTTGATGAAATAGTACAATATTTAGTGTGATCGTCATTTCACTGCGTAAGAAAAGATTTAAAAAATAAAAACAAAGCATTAACGTATTTTTGTGACGGGAAAATTATAGGAGCATATTTCTAATGGTGAATCATGAGAATTTCGGATAAGTTTTCATTTTTTTTTATATTTTTGATGTTGCAAATAGCTTTTCGTTATTAAGTCTTCAGGATGATTGATTGTTAAATTAAATATGTTTTTAAATTAAATATTAAGCAGGATATTTAGAAAATCGTTCAAATAAATTCGACGACCCTGATTTTGGTGGATATAAAGTGTATTTTTTAGATAAGGTGTTAAAAGATGTTAGTTTAATACCTCAACTTCTAGAATATAACATGTATGGCAACTATACTTTAAATATGTTAAAAAAATAGCCACTACTTTTTAACACAAATAACTTCAAATGATAATTCAATGGTAATGTTTTTCCCATTTTTAGTAGAGTATAAAAATATACATATTTATATATATATAAGTGATGATATATTAGGGGTGTTCCCGCAGAAACATGACGATCCGACGAAGCGAAATGATGGTGCGATCATTGTCGACGGTCGATCTGTCATCAATGACATTTTCTCCAATGTATTCGCCGCCGAAGTAAGTTGGCAGATGGAACTCGATGAAAGATGTTGTCACTTCAAATAATTAAAATTATACGAAATCAGTGACCATCACATTTTATTATCGTTCAATTTCACTGTTGCTCTACAGTCAATCTCCATCAGTATTGCATTTATGAAAAATGGAAAAATCAAAAACATCGCCTGATAATAAAATGCAAAAATGTTCATTATCTTACTATTTCAGATATTAAATTCCATTATCATAATTAGACTTCTTGACTCTCTAAGTCAATGTCGCCGAAAATAATAAAATAACAAAAAAGGGTCGGTGCAAAGCAATTTCCGGAAAAATATCACCACTCCGCGAAACGTTCTCAAAATAATAAGAAAGGCACAGTACATGCTTAACAATTGGAAGCTTAGTCAATTCTGATCCTCTCTCAACCAAAGTAATCGAAGATCCGGCTGCAGAATCAGTGTACTCATCGAGTGTTTACTGAAAACCAAATTTTTACACATATTTATGATTAGGAGAATTTATATCTAACATTTAATTAAATTATTAATAATTCATAATCCGTAAGAAATTTCACTGACTTGTTTTTTCAATAAAATGTCGTCTATTTTACGGCAACATCAGTAAAGACTCTGAAAAATCATGGTTGCCGTTGCGCACCTGGCCGCACCTCTTCGCAGCCAGGTATACACAGGTATGATTTTGTTACATTTATACACCCACAACGTACATTCATAATTTATATATCAAATTAAAGCTAATTTTTTTTTCTGTTTATTATTATATACGGTTGCCTAATTAAATCTAGCCGCAAATAAGGGTTGCTGGCTGTTAAATATAGTAAATATTAAAAGTAGAGTGAAAGAGAGCTAGCGCGTAATACCAGTAGTCAGACGAGGATAGCAATTGCCAGCTGTCGGACGGTTTAAAGCCATTGCGCATGCGTCAGATGCTAGTCTTCTCAACGGATCAGTTGCGACTTTTATTCTACAAAAGAAAGTCTCCATACGGGCATACTCAGAAAAATCTGAAAAAAATACAGAATGTTCTTCTCATATAGTTATATACGTTTATAAAAAAAATTTCGGCGGAACCTCCTTATAACGTCCCTAAAAAAATAATAAAATTTTCGTTTAATTGGCGATTTATCTCCGGTTTGCGAAAAAACGAAATTTTGAAAATATGCTTTTACGCTTCGAATTAGCGTTGCAAAGGTTAGAAAAAAGCCGGTTTAAACCCGGGAATAAACCGGGATTTTAGGAATAAACCTGGAAAAAACTCTGGATTTTTAGGAATAATTCGGTTTTTTGGGAATAAACCCGGGAATAAACCTAGTCTATTGGAAATAAACCCGGGAATAAACCGACCTTTTGCAACTCTACTTCGAATACTTTTTAAAGAAAAAACTTTCTATGTTAAATTTATTTAAATAATTTTAGTTTAAGTAATTTTAGTTTTGCATTTTTACTTTAAGTGTAATTTTGTCATATACGTTTATATGTACTTATAACGAAATGAAACTAATATATTTTATCATTTAAAACACAATTTAAATTGATTAAAATTGTTCCAAATTGAAAAACATACTGTTAAAAATCTGCTGCATTTTGTTGCAACGCACTCCCTTGCTTGTATAGAAAACGGTTACTTGGCCGTGAAATGGAGCTTTCTCATTGGTTGGAATAGAGATATTATATACAATGCGCAATGGCTTTAAACTGTCCGACAGCTGGCAATCGCTATCCTCGTCTGACTAGTGGTGTTACGCGCTAGTTCTCTTTCACTCTACTTTTAATATTTACTATATTTAACAGCCAGCAACCCTTATTTGCGGCCAGATTTAATTAGGCAACCGTATATAATAATAAACAGAAAAAAATAGCTTTAATTTGATATATAAATTATGAATGTACGTTGTGGGTGTATAAATGTAACAAAATCATACCTGTGTCTACCTGGCTGCGAAGAGGTGCGCAACGGCAACCATGATTTTTCAGAGTCTTTATAGATGTTGCCGTAAAGTAGACGACATTTTATTGAAAAAACAAGTCAGTGAAATTTCTTACGGATTATGAATTATTAATAATTTAATTAAAAATACTAGCGGCCACATTTTGATAGGCAACCTGGTAGATATAAATTCTCCTAATCATAAATATGTGTAAAAATTTGGTTTTCAGCAAACACTCGATGAGTACACTGATTCTGCAGCTGGATCCCGTACTAAAACGGACGATCCGAAAATTCTCGGAGAAACTGGTCCCGCCTCTCAGCTGTGGGACGTAATTAAAGCCCAATAAGGGTCATTCGAAGACATGTGTATAACATTTCTAGCACTTCCATTGGATTATAGGCTGAGATTGAGGCTGGTACTTTTTATCCACCGTCGTAATATGCAAACCTACGCAGGGGTGAACAGCCTAAAACGCAGTCTTATTTGGACTTACCGGCAGACGATAATTTAATAAAAATTAATAAAACAAAATTAAAGCTTTTGATAAATGTTTTTTATTCTAAAAGGGGGAAATGGATTAATGGAATGATTTTAATATTTCGAAATAAGATATTGACATTTTAAGTAATACAGTTTAGTTCCTTTTAGGAACATAAATAATATTATGCTTAATTAAAGGGAAAAAAAAAGAACTTTAGCCGATAAATAAATATTAGTAGATTACGGAAAATAATAATGAAAATGTGCTCTTATAAGAATTTTAGAAAGAAATCAAAACGGGAAAATGGCGAAAAATTATCACACACACACATATATATACACATATTTCCGGTTACACAGTAAAAAAAAACATGATGTGAGTTAAAGTTGAGAGGATACTAAAAAATAAGTAGATATGGTTAACAGATTTAACATTTCCCACCTTTTGAATACATACAGTGTGTCTCGACAAAAAAAGCCACAGTGATTTTGTATTGCAATTGGAGAGGAAGCAAAACAATGAGAACTAAACAAATATATTAAGTTCATATAAAAATACATATTTACAAGAAGTAACTCACTGTTTGCCCCTTCTGGGTAAGAAAAAAATGAATGTAGGAGTAAAGGGGGCACGTATGAACTATTTTTTGTAAAAATCAAAGCATTTCTTATTTGAATTACATGTTTTGCGTTTTAAGTATTACATTATAAAAACAATGCATTTCTTCATCACACGTGTGAGAAATTAAAAGTTTTGCATGTAAATTAAAGTTGTGAGGATTTAAAAAGGCTGAAAGATTTCTGTTCAAACCTGCTCCATGCAGGGGTAACTTTGAACAAGTTAGGGGCACCTTTTGAATAAATGAATAAAATATGAAAATATTTAGTGTTTTCATAAAAAGCTGCATATGCTTCAGAAATATAAAGTAACATGAATAAAATTAACTATATTTTATTGAAGCTAATAATTTTTTAATATTTATCAGAACTTAAATCCATCATAGTTGATGTAAAAAATCATTGTTAAAACTACAGTTTCTTCCATTTGTTTGGTTTTGAAAACTTTTTTCAGTATCCTTGAAATACACCAATATGCTTTATCAGATGATTCTGGAAAATTAAAATTTTTCATTCTCTCTTTTAATGAAAAAAACCTGACTTAAATTACGTATGAAAACCAAAAATAATGTTTGGGAAAGAGTAAATGAAAAAGTATAGGCCTTGTTAGACAAACCTGTTAAATCATGAATCGTTATTGTGTACCCGGGAATTGCAGTTATCAAATAAATGAATGCTATCATGAATTTAGATTTGAAACTTCCCATCGGAGATACATGCAGAAATTGTAATACATGTGAGCAGTAAGGAGGAATTGTTAACAGTATTAGTCCAAGTTCTTTGATATTCTTAATTAACCTCTTTTCACATAGAAAAAACTCCAAAAAAAATAATAATTAGGTACATCAACAACTCTTTAATTCATAGTTTTATATGTTCAATAGTGCCCCATCACATGGGGTTCAACATTACAACTGTTTACTGGATTCAAATGAAGAATTTTAATAAAACAAAGCTTATAAACTGAAGATTACATCTTTACTTAAGAGTTGAACAATAAATCACTTTTAGGGATACAAAATTATCAAAAAAATTTTTATAACTTTATTTCCTTAAATTTAGATTCAAGAGGGGGAAAAATACATATCTTACTTAGTCAATATTGTGCATACAAAATGAAGCAGCTTTGTATACTCATTGCACTGAAGCAGTAGTAATGCATTGCTATATAAATATTAAAAAAATAATTTATTTGAAGTAAAATATTTAGAGTGTTCAAAGGTGCCCCCAGTTCAAACGTGGCCCCCTCTCCCTTTATATAAAAAAGAGGGATGGGAAATGTCCCACCGAAATAAAGATACTATTGTTAATAGTCAATGTATCAGCCATGTTGACATGAAATAAATGAAGTGGCATACCATTTAACAATCTCTGGAAGAAAGTAACATCATATCATCCCAGTCGTCAATGATATCGATTTCCAGTTCTGTCATGGACATAAACTGTCTATCATTGGCATATATAGGCTGACTAAGGATACCCGACACATTTTCTTAAAGGTTGAAAGGACATGCCATTCCATGACATGCACCAAATTATCCAAAATTCATTCCTAGGACGAATTTGCAAGAATTGTGGGGGCGTAGTTCTGTTGAAAAATTCAACTTAGGCCACTAATTCTTTCTGAAAATGACAGTAAATGAATTTCTAGCTTTCGGTGGCAAGGGGCCGTCCATTAATCATGCGAGGCTCGAGAGGGGGGGGGGGTCCATAAAAAAAAATCACAAAATATCACAAGTTGGGAGGGGTGGTGTAGTAATATATCACGAGTATTTATTTTTTCGGCAAATGCGCGATACTGAACCGAAAAGCGGCGTTTCGTGTATTTATTTTTCCGCCAAACGCGTACAAAATCGGTCTCTTGAAATTACTCCAACGTATGAAGGCTTCGTCAAATTGATCTATGACCTGTGTTGCCCTAGCCTGCAGAAGGATCGGATACTATTGGAAAGGACATGCCAGCAGTGTGCATTGTACTTCTGTACAAAAACAACAGTTAAAGCACATCTGAATTCTTGTCACAAGCAACTGAATCCGAGCAATAACAGTCTAGAGATGCACAATGTCCGTCCTTCTCGCATCCTCACTCTTCGAACGACTGGTAGATTTGTTATCTGCGTACTGCGCGAAAATGATGACGCCGAGTGGCTTGATGAAAACGATGTTAATCTTCAACAAAGCACTGTGCCTACAACGCATATTCACAGTATCCGCAAAGAAACTCTTCGGGAGGGTTGAATTCTGATAGGGATTGGCCGACGCGTTTTCACGTAACTTGGCGATAATTATACTTGGCGTAGCGATAGACGCTTCCGTCAAGTTTGATTTCCTGCGGAGCCGAGTACAAAGTAAATATTTGTGTTTAAAAACTTTTAAAGAGTACAGCTTCCATCCATTGCAATGCTGTCAGAGAAAAGTTATTTTGTACTCGGTTCGGAAGGAAATCTAACTCCTCGACGGAAGCATCTATCGCTCGCCAAGTATAATTATCGACAAGTTACGTGAAAACGGTCGGCCAGTCACTATCGGAATTCAACCCTCTCGAAGAGTTTCTTTACGGATACTGTGAATATGCGCCTACAACTATCTTGCAAGATGCTTATCCAGTTACTGGTGTTGAAGAAAGTCTTGCTAATCCGTGGTCTGAGGTCATTGCAAATTAAACTAGTAAATCTGCTGATCAGGAGCCTCAACGTCAGCTTTGCGCATATATATATATATTTAAACACACTTTAGGTATTATTCAACTTCTTGGAAACTTTAATTTAAAATTTTCATAGTACTTAATTATTTATAAGAATAAAATAAGAAGTTTTCAGCCTTCAAAAGCGGTAAATTAAAAATTTAGTTATGCTAGGATATTCTGAAATTTTCATGATCTATTATTTTTGTTTTTTTATTATAATATAGTAGATTTCTTCAAGAGAGGCTCCGCCCCCCCCCCCCTGAACCCCCCGTAGCCTCACTTAATTTAAATTTGCCACTTTCTAATAATTGTGCTAATGGTTATTGTATATCTTGCATTTCCTTATACATTTTGATTTATAAGGATAAGTAACAGTTTGGATAAATATTTGTCATTATCTTCATACTTCTACATACCTGCCAACCACAAACACCTAAATCTGATGTATCAGGAACTTTTGTAAGTGTAAACTCAGTAATCTAGAGTTTTACAATTTTGTTTCCGGAAAAAAAAATGTTTTGATTGCATTTTGCAGCAGTTATAGCGGGACAGACAAACATACTGAAGAACAGACTAACAGGTGAAAAACAATAAATTTCGTGTCTTCAAAGTAAGCCGTCACTGAAGTTTCGGCAATGGCGTTATTTTTCAAGAGTTATTGATATCCATGTTTCTTGTATTTTTAACGACTACTATAAAATACCTGTTTTTGTTCAAGTATGACGTCAAATTTTACCAATTGAAATATTTGTTAAAAATATAATTATTTTTTATATCTTTTACTTCTAATTATGCCCCCATTTTTGTCAGAAAAATTCTTATTAACGAAATAAATTTCCGTGTTTAACAAAATACTATTTTTATTTTTATTTTAATTCTGCCGTCATATTTATTTTTTCTTAGTTTGGTTTTTCGAATGGAAATTGCTCAATCAAAACTTATTGCCTCTGAAAAATTATTCCAGATTTTTTTTTGGGCAACGATAAAGGAAATTTGTTAAATTTTATCTAAAAAATCGCTCTTGATTCTGTATGTAAAAGAAGGAAATTTTGAATTATTAAGGAAAATATTTGAATAAAATTAATAAAACATAGCCTATATTCTTTTCTGGTCTATGTTTATATTTATCCGCAAACATAAAAAGACATTAATTAATTCATCAGTTTTGACGTTGACTTCATTTAAATTTTTGTCCACGCTTTCAAATTTATAGCATTAAAATATAATAAGGATTAGGATGAATGGTTGCTTAGCAACCATTAAGAGAAAATAAAGAAAATGAAATGAATATATATTAAATAAGTAAATCTCTAAACCAAATTAGTTTATATTATTGGAACACATTTATAAAAAATCTCCAAAATTTGCAGTAATAACTTTAAAAATCTGACAAATGCATAGACAAAATTTCAAAACAATACGAATAATTTAACTGGTAAATTTCAGTATCCATTTATCATTCAATTTCATTAATGAAATGTGTCATTTTCTCTCAAGGAAAAAAAAATTCAAAATCTTTGGATTTGCCATAGAAAAGCTTTAATGCGCAAAATAAAATATTCTATATTTTCCGAACGAATGAATCAAATCTAACAAAAAACTATACAGCTTAATCCCAGTGCCTCACTAACATACCCACTTAATTTCAAGCCAATCGGATGTTTTTTGCGTTAGTTATCGCGGGACAGACAGACTGACTGACAGACGGACAGACACCAAAAAAATTCGTGTCTTCAAAGTAAGCCTTCACTGACGTTTCGGCAATTATGTTTATGTATTATTACAAAAAAGTTTTTCGCATTTCTTTCATTATTTTTATGCCAGTCCAAAACAACTTGCAACCTTTCTGTTTACCTCTTAAGGTAATTATTGTAGTTTTTTTTATTTTCTTAAATAAAATTTGATACTTGAACCTGTATTTTATAATAAATATTCTAAAAAAATTAAAATTCTTTGTAGGTAATAAAAATTACACGTGATATAGGATAGAGGGAGCGAGTAGTCTTGAACCTCACCATGTTTCACCAAGGGGGAGGGGGGTTAAAATGCCAAAAAAACCATCACATGATTAATGGACGGCCCCAATAGGCAGCCTGAATGCATTCTGAGTGAGAAGCCAGATTAAGTTTACTACCATAGTCGAAGCCTCCAAACACTATTAATAAGTCTCCCCCTACTAGCCTAAATTCAAAGCTATCCACACGCAAAGCAGAATTGACGGGGTCAAATATAAACAAACGTAGAAAGACCAGTGACATTTTTTTATGTTCTCGGATAAGACAAAATTTTGTTTGGATTTCTCAGATAGCCTTGCTTTAAATTGGCATGTCATACGCAAAGGAAAAAAATCTCCAAAAGACAGCACGCTGGAGGCTTATTAAAAATAATTAGAGGCTTCGGCTATGGTGTTAAACTTAATCAGGATTTCCCCTCAGACCGCATTTAGACTCTAGATTACTAAGAAATTCTAGAAAACCATTTATTGCCAACTGCAGAGAGAATTGTTTGCCTAGGTTGCATTATACAGAAGGACACCCCCACCCATAACGTATGCAAAATCCTCCTAGGAATAGTTCTTGGATAATGTAATGTCTGAGGATATGTAATAAAAGGGCCTGCCCTTTACCTCCATTTCAATCCCGAGAAAATATGTAGGCTATCCGCAGTAGAGCTTTAAATGTCTGGCAGGTCAAGTCTTTGGAAGAACTAAAGGCCTCCATCATCGTGCCCTAGGATATTTTTGATGCTGATGCCTTCGAAAGATTGGCACATGATATGCCACATCGTATATTCCAAGTCATATGTAAACATCAAGTATATACTGACTATTAGCGGCAGTAATGGCTTTATTTCAGCAAGACACTTTTAAATCCTCTTTTTTTATACATTCATTTTTTCCATGACAAAGTGGGTCAGGGAGTGAGCTACTCCTTACAAATATGCATTTGTATTAGACTTTCTTAATATATTTGATTCTTTCTTATGCATTTGTTACTCCAATTAGGATACAAAATCACAATGGCTTTATTTCGATGAGATACACTGTATTATAATAAAAATTTCACATTAAATGAGTACAACATTCACATTGTTATAAAAGGAGTCTTTCTGGAATCTTTTGTCATTCTATTAAATCTCGTCCTTTTAATTTGCGACTCGTCTCCTTAGTCCAAGAGCTTACAGCACAAAAACCTATGTTGTCGAATACAAGAAAAAAACCTTTATGGAAGGGTAGTAATAGGGGAATCTAATGATCCATGTATGCCGGAAGTGAAGTGGTGCATAAGTCAAAATTTAATACCACTAGTGGTTCACTTGTAGGTTCAGCATTATGCTTATTCTATAAACAAAGGTATAAAACAGTTAAAATTGGGAGCAGGAAAACACAATGATTAACTTACGAGTGAACCACTAGTGGTACTAATATTTGGCTTATGCACCACTTCACTGCCGACAGATATGAATCATTAGATTCCACTATTACTACCCTTCCATAAAATAAAGGTTTTTTTTCTTCTGCTCGATAACATAGGTTATTGTGCTGTCGGGTCTAGGACTATTGGGAGACTCAACCTGATTTCGTTCAAAGTTTTATTTAGAAAAAAAAATATTTTCTGTACAATTAATCGATAATACTTGAAAAGGGTAGCTTCTTTGAGTAGGCCAAATCCTCTATAAATAAGCCATTTTTAATTTCAGTAGGCGAACTTTTCCATCTCTACTACGAATGAGTTCCGTAACTTGTCCTAATCGCCAATTGATCTTTTTCTTGCTATCCTCTCTTACCAAGTCAGTATCTCCTACAGTAACTCCAATTAATTTTCTTCCTTTCGATCCTTAGGTAATAAGACACCAAATATGCGGATCTAAATCAATTTTTCAAACCCTTTTACATTTCTTATCTATGTTTAAATCTTCTAGTCAGAACTTTTTTCAACTACATCAACGTCTGGTGGTCCACGTTTAGAAATATCAGTGAAATATATACCCGGGGGTATGGGTTTAATGGATTTCTTCTGTTTCATATAAGTTAATGACCGCGAATTTATAGTGTTTTGCAGCCCGCCAGTGCAGTTATTTAGTCGTGCTTGAAACAGGCCTGTCCTAAATCTTACTTTAATAGATATTTAATCAATATGATGAGCATCTGCTACCATCCACGGCACCAAGCAGCCGTCGGAAGCTTATATTTCCATTCGATAGAATTTATTGCTCCAAGCTTCATATTGCAATTCCAGCTCGATCTCTATTAAAAATTGGTTGTACTAATAAAATTGGAACCGTTGTCGCAATATATATTAGAACAGCCTCCTTTACGTGATACAAATGTTTTGAAAGCTATCAAAAATGCTTGTGTGGAATCGGAAGTCACAAGCTCAAATTGAACAGCTTTTTAGATGGCACATGACGATCCAAATCGTCTGATATCTTTTAAGAAACACAGGGTAATACTAAATCAGTGCTGATAATCTTAAATGCTGCTGCATCTTTCACTCTATTTTCTGGCTGAGAAACTGGAGAACATTCCAAATTCTTCAAATTAAATCTTTTACAGTTGGTAGGTTTTGTTAGAACAAAACTCGCAGTTTTCCCTTCAAAATCCAACATTTTTCTCTAAGCAAATTTCAAAGAAAGTGGGCACTTGCATGACAATTTTTGTGGTGATAATAATTCATGCTTCTACAGATTTCAGTGTCATGGTGATACTGGTCGAAATAGGGCCACAAAAGATCGGGAGAACAGAGTGACTATCCGATAAGTTGTCGCAGCACTTGATTCGTCGCTATCAACTATAAGAAGTGCGACCCGCACACGAGTGCCTACCATGAACATTCACAGACGGTTGAGAGAGCGAAATCTATGCTCGTACAGACCGTCACGTCATCTACCACCCACGCCTACACATTGTCAAACCAGATTACAGTGGGTCTTGGATCGATCAAATTAGAATGAGGGTAATTGGAGACATAGTTTTTAGTGATTAATCGCATTTCCAACTGTGTCCTCACGATCATCGAAGACGTGTCTGGAGACGCCAAAGCCAACGTGCTGATCCTGCGTTTACAATTGCACGCCATACAGGCCTTTAATAAAAGAGTTATGGTCTGAGTGGCCATTTCCCTTGATAGCCGGACCTGTTTGGTCATCATCAGAAGCACGTTTATAGTTCAGCCATATGTCGGAGACATTCTGATACTTATTTTGCTACCGTACCTTTAGCATTATCCTGGGATCAGAATTCATCAGAATTCCAGACAACATACGGCACATGTTACTATGAATTGTCGATCTTATAGAACAATTCTTTGGCCAGCCAGATCTCTCTTCCATCGAGCATGTCAGGGAAATGCTGGGAAATTGACTGCTTGTACAAGAAAATGTTGATGACCTAGCCTGATAACTGGAGCACATTAAGCAAGAAATACGGCAGGAGAATATACGGACACTTTAACAGTTTATGCCACGTCCTGGGGTAGCTTGCATTGACGATGGATGTTGGCCATTACTTTTATTTTGTTACGTTCTAAATATGCAACTCTGAAATAAACCATTTAATTGTTTTGAAATGTTAATCCTTTTATATTATGTAAATAATATTCAAATACATCATTTTTTTTCTCCATTAGACAACTCTTTCATGGTGCATCATGGTTTTTTGTTATGGAGCAGTGTAAAACCTCTTGAGTAACGTTACTCCATAAAATTGGTGGAAGCCAATCTTCCAATAATTTTATGGTCGCATAACCGATGTAACCGGTTTAACCGATATAACCGGTGTAACATTACACTTATATGTAATGTTACACCTGTAACATATGTTGAAATTACACCATTATATAAGTGGAAAAAAAAAACTCCATAAAATTGGAGTCAGCAAAGATGCCACTAATTTTATGGAGTAACGTTACATATATGTTTTACAGTGAGAATATATTAAATATTCAACAAAACTACATGCTATATTTAAAAAAAAAAGACTTCAGAATGAATAAATAAAAAATTATCAGAAGCCAGTCACTATTTCTAAATTAAAGTAACATATTTTTATCCTAGTATCTCATGTTCCAATCTCTATGCAGTTAAGTTTAAATTCTTAAGAGAACTTACAAAACTAACAAATGATTATTAACGGTTGGAATTTTCATATGAAGAGCAAACAAATTATGTAATGCAAAGTTAGTTCTACATAAAATAATCCACTTTCAGTTTTCAAGAGAACATAATTAAAATCTAACAGAAATTAAGTCATTTTCATTCTCTTAAAGTTTTATACTTAAAAATAAAACTTTAATATATTAGTTTTAGGAAACAACAAGAAAGTTTAGGAAATATTTTGATTATTTCAAGTATTTAATTCCAGATATGTATTTATTAGCAGTGAAAACGTTTGTTTCGTTAAATCAAAATTTTAACTATAAATCCATGAGCATAGTTTTTAACGAAGAAAACTTTTTAAATGTCTTTTTAAATGGAGTAATATAATTTAAATAAAAGCTAATGATTTCTTTCTTAAGAATTGCAGTTTAGTATATTTTGATTATTTTGTTAGACAAAATAATGCATATTCAAAGTCTTTTTTGAAATTTCAAATTACTCCCCCCCCCCCCCCCCAAGCGTTTTTTGAATATACTTTCTGAATAATCAGTGTACTTCTCATTTAGATAGTTTAAGAGAATAAGGGAAATATATATGTATTTATGTTGACGTGATAATTATGGTTAATTTTTTTATCCTGTTAAATTTATTCGATTTCAAAAACATTCTGGTGTAAAAAAAAAAAAAAAAAAAAAAAAAAAAAAAAAAAAAAAAAAAAGTTCTCCGAGTGACGCTTTAAATATATATTTTTTTTATTCGCTAATTTAAATCGCTCATCAGGTTGCGCTACTATTCTGCATTATTTACAATTTCCACAATAGCCATCAATCAAGAACAATTGCATGGACTTTCATAAAGCTTTATACTTTAACTAGCAGGCTATGCCCGCTGCGCTGGTCAATATTTCAAAATCAACCGTGGATGAAACGAACTGGTGAATTTAAATTTGTATTTTAAATAATTTGGACCTCCAGAAGCACCTTGCTCATTGCTGAAAACGATTTAGACACCATTGTGATATTAAATTATCTTAAACGTTTCGCAAAAACCAGCTATTTAGAAGTAACTATTTTAGTTTATTACTAATTGTGCACATTTGGAAGCGAAATGAGACCATTATGGCAACAGGATTTAAAATTTCCCCTTATCTGAAGAAATATTAATTATTACAGTCGTTACCACGGTACAACTTCTGAAAAATTTCTTCACAACTTTTCATCATGTGAAGCCAGGAACCCAAAGCTACTCCCACCTAAAAAGTTTATATGTATATTAAATTTTGTCCGCGCGATAAAAGGCACAATTATACAAGAATCATCTTCAAACTCGTCAAGTACATTGAGATGGTTAATATCTCAGTGGGAATTCCAAATGAGCAAAATCGGCCCAAGGAGATGGTAATTAGGAAGGGTTCAAAAATTTGAATACCATCTTAACATGGCTTTCACAAAACCAGCTCTTACAAAACAATAGCCGGAAAAAAAATAAATATTTTTCCTTACAGCAAGTTGCCAACGATAAAAAAAAAAAAAATTAAAATTCACACTACAACAATTACTTTATTATTGCAAAATTTCCTCCTAAAAAATGAAAACAAAATTATTTGCTCTTTCGTATTCAAGCATTTTCTCTTTAGTTATTTAAGATAAAATTATGTAAATTTGTATAATTTGGCAACCGATTTGGCGAAATTGGTTGACGTGATAATCAAGTAGTAGCCAATTTACACTTTTCATATTTCACAAAAGATTCCTACTCAGACATCATATACGCAATAGATTTAGCACGATTATCTTGCAACTACAATGTGGCAAAATCCTCGTTTTAGAGTACCAAAGAAATTTATGTATATTTTATTATTTTCTATCATTTTAAACAGCAATCAACAATAAATAAAAAGTAACTGTAGAACAAAACAACAAATGTCATTTCAAAAAAGAAAAAAATGAAAGTACATAAACAACTTATCATCAGATAAACAACTATAGTTGGGTTACCATATAAGGCAAATAATGCCATTTTGGCACCAGTGAGATACCTCGATGAGTATATGACCAAATCCGTGACAAAATTTCCATTTGGAAAAAACTTTAATCGGTATTTATACTGCATTTTCCCTACTTATGTATAAGAAAAAACTTTGACACAGATGTCATGTATGCACCACATTGGCGCATTTTTTTTCTGGCGCCAATTTGGAGAACTTGGTTTTTAATTACCAATTTCATAAGTATTTTTTAATTATTTTGTATTATTTGAAAAAAAAAAAAATAAAAAAGCTTAATTAATAGATATAGAACAAAATGATTTATATTATTTTAAAAAACAAAATGAAAGTTAATAAATAGTTTATTAATAAATAAACAACCATAGTCGGTTTACCATGTGTGGCATAAAATCGCCATTTTGTTGCAATCGTGCGAATGTGGTGCGTATATGATATCTGCGCCAAAACTTTAAAAAGTTGCAATTAAATTATTTTACAGTTTGGATGAGGAAGACATTTATACTAAAATTTAAACATTATACGCATTTTTTTTCTTTTTGCTATAACTGCTATTTATATATTTACAATTAAACATAAAAAAAGTAATCCTAAAAATGCTCTCACACATTTAAAAGAGAGTGAGAGAATTTAGTAATTGTGAACATCGCTCCGGCTTATGCCTTCTTGGTATAAAATCGCATTGTTTGATGACAAAAGTAAATTCAAACACCTAAATAAACAAATAAAATACAATTAACAGATAAAACCATTTTTAAAAGTAGTTCTGCTATTTTGTCCTGTAAGACACATAATGGTAGAATTAAATTTTAAATATATATATATATATATATTAAATAGAAAAAATGTTATCTACGTTTTATCTAATAAAATATTTAAAATACATTTTTGTTTGCCTGCGCAAAAGAGAATAGCGAAAGTTTGATTGAAGAAATATTGAAGAGGAAATGGTCAATTAAAAAAGACTTGTAAATTTTATTCAGCGGGAATTTTTTATTTCAAAATGTTGAATTTATCTATAGTAATAACGCATAATTGCATAAATTTACTTTGAATTGCAAAAAATTGCCTTCAGTACTACTTGGTTATACCATCGACCAATTTCGCCAAATTATATAAATCGCCACACTATTAGCCAGATTATATAGATTAGCATAAATTTTCATTTAAATAACGAAAAACAAATTAGCAGAAAATATATAAAAGTAGAAATAAAATGTCGAATTAAAAATCACTTGATGACATAATTAGTATTTATATTATACTTAATGTCAAGTGAATGGGACATTTACGATCATCCATTATTGACATTTAATCTTGGAATTTGGGGGTAGATTTTTAATCGATGGGGTAATCTTTCCTTCTTCAGTTTTTAAATTTTAAAACTGAAATTTTTCCTGTAAGTGAAATTGACGAAATGGCGCAAGAAAAATTAAATTAACAATGAAAACATTTGCAAAAAGAAATAAGAGTTATACTCATGTCTATATAATTTACGATTGAATATTAAAATATACTCTAAAAATTATCTTCACTTAAAAAAAAAACATTATTGCGACCATTAAGAACCTAAGTCAGGCATTAAAAGTCAGTAGTGCATTTTCGGCTTAAAAACACATTCTTTGGCGACAAAGCAAGATGAAAATGGTATAGAAACGAATAGTAACTCACAACTTACAGTGTCTTTTACAATCAGATCTGCTTTTTTCTGCTGTAAGTTATATTATACGGAAATTCAATAGAAAAGAGAAAGAAAATAATAAAAAGGGAAATAACTATCATTCAAAATTCATTTAATCAATTTCTGAAATTCATGTTTTTATTCTAACACCAGGGATAAGTCGCCAAAAGTTGAATCAATTGTTATATTTCGCGTTAATTTATTTTTTAAGCATTACAAATATTTTTTTCATTTTCAAGATAAATATATTTTTATAATATTACGCCTCATTTAAGCGGTCTTTCTTTATTATTATTAATATTATCAGTAGTTATTTTCTGCTATTATTTGCATGATATTTGTAATGTTTCTAATAGATATAGCCATTTTAAGTCTTTTAGCAACTATAATTTTCGCCAAAAACAGCTACTGGCAACCCTTTTGTCAAAAATAGCCGAAAAATGCGAAATTTACTACGAAAAATCAGAGTTATCCCTGTAAATTTGAATCATAAACCTTCGGAAAAATATTTCCCATCGAATGATACAATCGGCAAAAAAATCCATCGGGTAGTTTTTGAAAACACTCGTTTGGAAGTTTCAGAACTTCTGCTTTATAATATATACTAGCAGGCTAAGCCGGCTGCGCTGGTCTATTTTTCAAAACAAAACATGAATCAAACAAAATATTGAATATGATTGTATTTTTTAAAGCAACTTCACCTCGAATGCTCTTGCACATTTCTGAAAATCATACAAAACGCCATTGTATTTAAAGATAGAAAACCAAAGATTATAAATGCACCAAAAATGCAGTAAAAGTTAGCAAACAGCTGTTTCGAATCTACTGTCGAGATTCTTCATCAGTGCAAAACTCAGCGAGCTAGAAAAAACAAAACTGAGCCAAAAATAAAAACAACAACAATGGAATCAAGGCCCGATAAAATTTGGGCTTTTAAGAAAAAAAAATTCAGTTGACCATTTATTGTAGAGTTTGATAGATAAATGAGGCAATTTTGAAAAGAGCAATTTAAATATTGTCTATTCACCATACTTCTTAAATAGCGAGCATTATGATCGCAGAGAATGACCATTGAATTTAAACAATTTTTAAGTGATTCATTTTCATTTGATAGTTTTTGAACTCTAAACCTCTCAACTTGAGAATATGGGTATCTGTGGAAATCTTAATACATCCTCTATCAATATTATATTATATTTCACAACGTACATCTGCTCTTGACAAATCTATTAGAGTGTTCCGTTTTTGGAATGCAGCAGAATAAATAAAGTTAAATAAAGTTTTCCTTAAAAAAATAAGGTGAATGTTTTTTGAATGTGTGAAATTCATTTTTTGATACAGCTGTCATATACGCATTACGTTGGCGTGGTTGAAATAAAATGAACATTTTATGCCTCTTATGGTAATCCAACTTTGTTTTTAATTTATTAATGAACTATTTATTTACTTTCATTTGCATTTTAAAATGATACAAAATGTTATGCTCTATACATAGAAAAGTAAAATAGGAAATAGAAATGTATTTGTCATTTGAAAACGAAGTTTCCGTTAAGGGAGACCCGTAAGAAAAACCCCCAAATTTTTATTATTGATTTTAAAGTAATGGATTTTGGTGTACTATTAAAGAATCTTTTTGTAAGGAATAATTAGCAAAATAATTCACTTTTTATTTAAAAGTACTTTTTTTTGGGGGGGGGGGGGGGTTAGGGGTTTTTTTTGTCGAAAAATACACTTATCAAAATTATTACTCCTCATTCAATTTTCAATATTTTGGTATTACTAAAATTTCTTAAATAGTGTTATAGTATATAGAAAAGAACTAAGGAGAGATATTTTTAATTTTCTATTTTAAGCGGCTAAAAAAAATAATAATAATAAAAATAAATAAAAATACGCATGGTAAAGTTCCTTAAATTCGTTATAATTTTCATGTTTGCCAATTTATGTAAAATTTTCAGAAATAGTTAAAAAAAATATCTCTACTTACTTTTGTTGAAAATTTTTTTAAGATTCTAAAAACATAAACACTTTGTTTCTAAATCATTTTACCACTGAGCCTTAGACTTTGAACTTAGGCAAAATATGAAAAAAGTCATTTTCAGGAAAACACGTTTTAAATGGCCGCTAGTCCTTCAAACTCTATAGTGAGTACAATTAAAAAAGCTAATTTTCTACCTGTTCCAAGTGTCCCCAAGTTCTCAAATTTTGCATGGATATTCCCAAATATGTATTTTATCGTTTTCTGAGATAATTTTTTTTTTGAACTTTTGATGATTTTTGGCCAAAAATGGGGTTCGGGTCTCCCTTAAAGTGGCGCCAGAAATGTATCACCCCAACGTGGTGCATATATAACATTTGTGCCTTTTTCTTACAACATGGGTGTGTGTATTTGCACCTAAATTTAGTTATTTAGCTCTATTTTTGTAATATTAACTGGAGTTTGTACAATGTACGACGGTACTACTTGATTATTCTATCGAGAAAAAAATTAATAGCAGATTATAGGAATAAATGTCAACAATCGATGATCGTAAGTATGATAGCAATTGATATTACACGTGATACACGTATTTTTTTACGTCATAAGTGCTTTTTAATTCGACTTTTAATTTGTGTTTTTTATTTATGTTTATTGTTCTTTTGTTATTTAAAATGAATTTATGTAAATTTGAATAGTTTGGCGAAACTGGCTGACGTGTTAATCAAGTAGCACTCAATTTACATTTGAAAATATCATATTTCACAAAAAACTCCGGCACAAACCCGGATTTGCAAGATTTCCTTCCAATACCAATGTGGCAAAATCCTCGTTTTAGAATAACGAAGAAATGTGCATTTAAAAAAAAAATTTTCGTTATTTTAAAACGAAAATATTAATAAATAAAAAAAGTTACTATAGCACAAAACAATTTATAGAATTTCTAAAAAGAAATTGATAGTGAATAAACAATTTATTAATACAGAAAACCCTATTGCTGGGTTACCATATCAGGCAAAATAACACCGTTTTGGCGATAGTCAGATACCTCAATGTGTATATAATATCTGTGCCAAACATGTTTGGAAAAAACAATAATCGTTATTTATACAGCATGTTTAAATACTTTAGTATAGTGAAAAAAATGTATACATGACATATACGCACCACATTGGCGAGTTTTTTTTTTTCTTCTCATGCCTATTTGGAGAAAATTTTGTTTTCAAATACCAGTTACATATAGAGTTTACAATTATTTTCTGTTATTTTAAATAGAAAATAACAATAAATTTTAAAAAGTTTAGTTAATAATTATAAAATAAAACTATTTATATCCTTCAAAAAATAAAATAAAATAAAATAAATTTTATTAATAAACAACTACCAGGTTACCAAGTGAGGCATAAAATCGCCATTTTATTGCAGTCGCGCAAATGTGGCGCATGTATGACAAATGTGCCTAGGTTAAAATAGTTTATATAATTGGGAAAAAAAAGAAAAAAAAAGTAAATAGACAATTTATTAATAAATAGACAATAACATCCGGGTTGCCATATCAAGCAAAATAATGACACTTTGGCGTCAATTAATTACCCAGATGTATATATGGTATTGGCGTAAGAGACAAATCGCACCAACGTAGTGCATAGGAGATATCTGTGCCAAAAAATTTTAAAAGTTGCAGTTAAATTATTTTACAATATCTATGTATGTGGAAAGACATTTACCCTAAAATTTAAATATTATTAATTTTTGTGGTATTAAATGCTATATATGTATTTAAGTTAAATGTAAAATGCTTTCCTAAAAATGCTCTCACTCATTAAAAGAGAGAGAGAGAGAAAAATAGTTCTTGCGAACATTGCTCCGTCTTGTGCTTTTTTTGGTTTAGAATCGTATTTATTGGCGACAAAAGTAGATTGAAACACCCGATTGAACAAAAAACATACAAATAATAATTAGAGCCTTTTTTTAAAAAAAAATAATTCTGCGAGTTTCTTCTGTAAAACACATAACGGGAAAATTAGATTTAAAAATATTTTTAAAAAAAGAAAGAAAAAAATACTTATGTTTTACCTAATGAAATTTTTGATATGTTGTTTCCTTTTAATCTGGCTCGAAAGAAATAAATAGCCAAATATTGTGTCACTTCAAAACTTTCACATTGAGATACTTTTTAAATATTATAAATATTCTTTTTTTTTTCGTTAAAGATAAATATTTTTCTTTCATAATATTATTTTGCATTAAACGGATTTTTTTCTTTTTATCATTATTTATTTTAAATCAATGAATTAACAGGGTTTTTTTTTCGAAATGTTTATACTATTTTCCATTAGAGAAAGCATTTCATTTCTTTTTTGAAATATAATTATCGCCAAAAAATTAGTTGTTGCAACCCTTCCGTCAAAAATAACCGAAAAATACGAAATTTAGTACGAAAAATCAGAGTTATCCCTGTATATTTGTATCGTAAACCTCCGCAAAAATATTTCCTATCGAATGATATAATCTGCAAAAAGATCCATCGGGTAGTTTTTGAAAACACCCGTTTGGAAGTTTCAGAACTTCTGCTTTATAATATATATGATACATGATATAAAATTTTGCTGATTACGTTTTGGTGCAAATCACTCTACATGTGGCGCTGCCAAGGAGCATTATTCGTGATTAGTGCAATATCAGCATAAGAACTAATGCACGGAATTTCACAAAACCGTAGAATATGTGAGATCTTAAAGTACACTTAATCTGATTAGTTTATATATATTGCTAAACGAGTAATGCTGCTATGCTCCGTTATTTACAGATTTTCACAATAGCGACACCTCAAGAACAATTGCATAGTAATTTTCATAAAACTTTTGTTATTAGAACTCTATATAACATGGTGTTGATAACGTTTTGATGCAAATCGGGTAACAGGTGGCGTTGCCATGTTGCATTATTCATCATCATCGCAATAGTTCTATGTCAAGAACAAACTTAGGAAATTTTCTAAAACTTCAGATTCAGTTAGTCCCTCATTGTTTAATATTGTTTAGTTTTTGGTATAAATCGTCCAACAGATGGCACTTCTTTGCAGCATTTTTCTTGATTTTATAAATGTATCTCAAGAATTAATGCATGGATTTTCATCAAACTTCAGATTCAGTTAGTTCTTGATAAAAAATTGATCTTGAATAGTACTTTGTGTTCATCACTCAACATATGGTGGTAATATCCTTTTTTTCTTTTCATGCAGAGAAATATAATTGATTTTCTAACTATGTGCTGTATCAAAGAGATAAACCACATTTTCGAATGATAAAGAAAATTGCACTCTACTTTTTTTTACAATTATTGAATTAAGCATGGGAAAACCACAATGAAACAAGCGTCAGTTTCTTATTTCTATCCAGTGAATTATTATTGATGTTAAAATTTAACGTTAATTATCTTTAAATACAATGTACTCGAAATTAAATTTTTGTCACTTGTACCTGTTGGCTTGTAAGGTCATCATATAAAATTATATGATGCATAAATTATTATGTATAAAATGAAATGATATGAAATAAAATTGCTTGAGCTAAAATTTTTAAAAAATTAAAATTTCATTTTATCATCTGTTTCACAATAAAAAAATACACAAGGGAGCAGATAATAAAAGTAAACTGTACTTTATTAACTGACTTAAAAAAAAAAAAAAAAAAAAAAAGATTTTAAAATTCACCAGACCTTTAGGTCTACAGCTCAATAACGTGTTCGACTGAGCAAGAAACTTACGGGAAGGAGTGGAGAAAAAAGAAGATTAAGAAAAGCAAGCTTGCGCATGAATACAGTAAATGACTTCATGAGTATTTGCATTGAGTTTCCCATAAAAATGGGGAAAATGTAGTTCGATTTTTCATGAGCATTATATAACAAGATTTTTCCTAGAAGTTAGGTAAGTATTATTCACTTCATACAGAACAGATTCATATTATATTAACTTTTTAAAAAAACTCTAGGCCGTTTCGGAGGAAAAAAGACAAACTTACACTATCGATAAGGTTCTAAAAATGGGTTTACAGATCTCGAAATATACTGCACACTGAGTTCTTAAAATTTTGAAAATAAGATTAGACTGCAGATATAAGGCTGGTTTTAAAAAATCTGAATAATACGAGCTATATTTGCTGAGTTATTAAAAGGCGGCTTTTTGCATTTCCTTTTATCTCTAGTTAGCTGTATACAGAGTGTTTCGCTACCAGACCGACAAACTTTGAGGGGTGATAGTAGACATGAAGACAAACATTAAATAGGAAACCATGGGGCGCAAACGTCTTCCGTAGTAGCCAGGGGCTATTATAGTTTATGGTCCAAAACTTCAAACGATTATAAAAAACGGAAAAAAGGTGGATTCGTTTCCGGTTTTCGCTAAAATCATTCTTTGTAACACGTTTTGTTTGTAAAAAATATTTAAAGGTTACGTTCAAAAATTGTCGATAGAGGGCGCTTTAGACTTTAAATAACAAACAACTACTTTTTACCCTTATTTTGTGCACGAGGTTCAAATTATTCTAAAGTTTAGACTTTAACTTAAATTTTAATCACAAAATCGGAAACATTGGGATCGGGTAACTGGCAAAAATTTAACTGTGAACAGAGGGGCGGATTTTGAACATTCATAAACGTTATACAAACTAATCGATTTTGTTGCGGTTTGTGTGTAGTTCATTCCCTTGGTATTTATTTTATTCCAAATGACTTACAGCTCTTGTGTATCCATTTTTTGGTAGAGGGTGCTTCCGACACATCCCCGACATTTCAATGGCATTACTCCTGTGTGTTTTACTACTAGACCAACATACTTCCAGGAAGTGTTAGTGATGTAAAGCGACTCGGAATCATATAGGAATGTAACATTGAAAATGTCTTTTAAGCGAGCTGGGGTTAAAAGAAGCATAGAGAAATGCAACAGAAACAGGTAGTGAAACAGCAACACGTTAATGTGGCAGAAAGCAATTTAGTTAATGGTTTTACTACAAAAGGTATCCGAAATTACTACCAGAAGTAGTCGGGCATGCTTGACAGCAGCGTCGCATGCAATTCCCTTACGCTTTGAAAGATTCCTGGCATCTCGGATAGCTTTCTGACAGCTACAAAAATTCGAGCTGACAGGTCTTCCACTGACGGTACAGGAGTCTCATACATTCAACTTTTCATTTGATCCCAGAAGAAGAAGTCCATACAGATTCAGATTCAGATTGAGCCAGATAATGTTGGGGGGGGGCGGGCTACCAATTGGTTTGAGCTCAACTAGCCCCACCCAGCAATGTTTATTTAAAAAATACAGAACAATTATACAGGAATAAAATAAAGGTAGGTAACAAAAAGTAATTGATTGAATGAAGTAGGTGCGACGATCTGGCAGGTCAACGAACCGGGCCACCACTACCTATCCACCGCTGTCCACATTTTACGTTGAGATGTCTGCGAACATCATTGGTAATATGTAGAGGAGCCCCCACGTGCTATAGAATGGCGCAACGAAAGCGGAACACTTGCTTTTACCAAAAGTTCCGACAGAACGCGTTGTAGAAATATCAAGTGGCTTTTTTCCCTGCTTCTTTAACCACAGTTCGCTAAAAAAGCATTTTCAATGTTACATTCCATTGTGACTCCGATTCGCTTTGCATCCCCAACACTTCCAGGAAGTATGTTGGTCTGGTAGTAAAACACACAGGAGTAATGCCATTGAAATGTCGGAGATGTGTCGGAAGCGCCCTCTATCAAAAAATGGATACACAAGAGCTGTAAGTCATTTGGAATAAAATAATTACCAAGGGAATGAACTACACGCAAACCGCAACAAAATCGATCAGTTTGTATAATGTTTATGAATGTTTAAAATTCGCCCCTCTGTTCACGGTTAAATTTTTGCCAGTTACCCGATCCAAATGTTTTCGATTTTGGTATCAAATTTAAGTTAAAGTCTAAACTTTAGAATATTTTCAACCCCGTGCACAAAATAAGGGTAAAAAGTAATTGTTTGTCACTCTAAAGTCTAAAGCGCCCTCTATCAATAATTTTTGAACGTAACCTTTAAAATTTTTTTACAAACAAAACGTGATATAAAGAATGATTTTAGCGAAAACCGCAAACGAACCCATCCTTTTTTCCGTTTTTTATAATCATTTGAAGTTTTGGACCATAAACTTTAATTTCCCCTGGCTCCTACGGAAGTCTTTTGCGCCCCGTGGTTTCCTATTTAATAATGTTTGTCTTCATGTCTACTATAGCCCCTCAAAGTTTGTCGGTCTGATAGCGAAACACCCCGTATATGAGTTCCGCACTTCGTTCATTCTACGATACGATTTCAGGTTTAAGGCTGCGTATTCAATACAGCGATAGGGAAATTTTTTTATAGATCAATACTAAATTTAATAATTAAAGTTGGTAAATACAGTTAGATCTAATTTCTGACACACACACACAAAAAAAAAAGACTGGTTTTGTTTTGCATGTTAGATTAGAAACGAAAAAAGTATTTCCCAGGGTCGTGTGACTTAAACCTAAACAGAACTATTTTATTTTTCCATAAAGTGTTGAAAATTATCTTTTAATTATTCGAGGTATTGCAATGAGTTTTTCAAACTGGACTGTTTTACAAGAAGTTACGCATATTTAGTAATACTAAAACATTTTAATGTCATTTTATAATTTTATAGTATTTCTTCTTAGTAAACTATATTTTAACTTTTTTTTGTATGAACTGAAACATCGAATAAACAAATGTAATATGCTGTAAAAATATAATTCATAAATGTTTAGTCATTAAAAGATGTATTCTATATATGCATATTTTTTTATTGTCTCGAGAGACCACGTGTACCCCGTGCTATAAAGGTCGACTTTGTCACTTACTGTTTAAACGAATATATTTTAAGAAGCACGGTTACACATTAATTTGTGTGAATTTAAGTTGTCTGAGTAAGTTGTGTATCTTAAGCATTAATATATGGTAATATTCATGCAGTTTCTCAAACACAAAAACTATTCTACGAAAGAAATTAACCAATTTACAAAAGAGATCTATTGTACCTCGTTCTACGGTATAAATTTTAATAATATATTTATGCGAATTTTACAAAATTTTGGGCTCGTGCGGGTCCGGAAATTTTTTTTCAAAATAACTACAAGATTTTTTTTTTTGTTTTCAATAGAAAAAGAAAATTAATGTAAACGCTCAAAATTTTGACTTCTTTTTTAAGAAAAAAATTTCCATAATAAAATATTGGCGCCGAACAAATTTCCAGTCATTAAAATTCCAGGAAATCTATAAATCCTGAAAATATGTCCGTTATGATTTTGCATTTTCAGTGGTGAAATAATAAAAAAAGTATTAATAAGAGAGCAATATTTAATTCCTTTAATTTTACTTGCAGTAGTATTATTCCTTTTTAAAAAACCATTTTGTAAAATGTATAAATATGTCACAATTAAAATATTAATAATGATTTATTAATAGAATGAAATACATTTCTAATAATAGTGATTAAAAAACACGAAATATATTTCTGAAACTAATTTATGTTTAATAAATAAAATTCTGAATAAACTCTTGGCAATAGAAGTCTACAATAAAATACTATGCATTTGCGATTGAGATTTTTTAGTGTTTTTATTGAAAAATATTAAAAATGCTGAATTAAAATGTTTTTTCTGTTTTATATTATGGTGACATGACAAAATTTTCTTTTTGCCATTAGTTTAATTAACTTTAAGAAATCTCTACAAGATAATTGATGTAAAATTGACTGTCTCTTAATTTTTATTTAAGATTAATATTATACCCAAACTTGAATTAATGATCTAAAGTTTACAAAAATGCATTAAAAGTAATCTTATTATATAAGAAACAATTCTTATTCAAAGAACTACATGTTAAGGATAATACTTTTTGAATTTTTATGATGTCAAGTCTTTAAGTTTTGTTTTACCAAATTTTAACTTTTAAACAATTCATGTGAAAATTTTATTTGTAAAACTTCAAAAGCATAAATTAATTTAACATACTTGTGTAAGCATAGCTTTATCTTAATTAAAAATTTTATTTTTGGTTAATCAGAAATCGTATGCGGTTACTGGAATAATTTTAAATAAAAAAAGTATGATTTAGGATAAAACTAATTCACTGCTGTATTGAATTTTCGAAATTATTTCGCAGATATGTCAAGAGTATTTCAGTTTCTGGGAAACTTAATATTTTAATGTGTATGCTATTAAGTGAAAGTAGAGTAAATATTAGTTCTTTTCAAGTCTAACCAAAGTCTTGTCTGGGAATATTCGGATTGTTATAATTCTGTATGAATTAATTGGTGTGTTAATTACTACGATTCTAATATTATTAGTACTTCTTAAATGTCAAATCTGATTAACGAATGTACAATTTGCTTTAACAAACACATAGTTTTTGCTCATTGAAATATTTGAAAACTTTGCATATATAGTAACCTAAAAAATAAATATTGTAATATTCATTAAGAAATTTTTTTTAGGTTAATTGTAAATTGTTTAACAAATATATATCAAAACAAAATAGCAAATAAAAGTAAAGCATAACAGATAATTGAAAACATGCGTTTATTTTAGCATGTAGTAAATGTTTACATAAATGTTTTCAATGCCTTATAAATACTAATTAAAATACTTGGTTTATTTTTAATATTAACTTTAAATTGAACATTCCATATTCCCAATTTATGTTGAAAATATATCATTCCTTGAAATTTATGATTCAATGCATCATATATTTAATAAATTTCAGACCTTCTGTTCGACATGATAAATAATCCTACTGAAAAAATCTGGAATTGTTGTTCACACCCATTTTATCTATTACCTTATCCTTTTTTTTCCAAGAACAGATATTATTTTTAATACAAGCATCCCACTTAAACAAAAGTACCATAATTTTATCAACAAAAATCTTTCGTTCATGAAAATGTGTATTATTTAAAGAACAACAAATACTAAGAATGCCATAAGCATCAAGTTGTATTGGGTAAAATCTTTCCTTAAGCCTTTAGGTAAATTAAGTCTCAACCTATTTCCAATTTGACTTTCAAAATGACCTAAAGGCCCGTGGGCAATTCAAGTAAATGAGAATCGCTATGTACATTGCAATCGAATCTTGAGAACGGAAGATGAAGAATAAAAATCAAATCCTTACATATGTAGGAAAAATAAAGTAATCATAATTAGAAACACTCTTTAGTTATTTGAATAGATTAATATTACTTGAATTAATTTTCATTAATGTAATGGCAATGAAATATTGACATCTAATACAATTTTACGAAAAGAAATAATAAATCGTAGAGCTGTTGGACAAGAACATGATAAATAATTCTATTGAAAAAAAGTTGGACTTGTCGTTCCCACCTATTTTATCTATTACTGTTTCCTTTCTTTTCAAATCAGAGATATTATTCTTAATGTATGGAACACGATTAGATGAATGTACCATAATTTAAATGACAAAAACGTATGCATTATTTAAGGTACAAATCAAGTTGTATTGAAGAAAATCTCCTCTTAAGCCTTTAGGTCATTTAAGTCTCAAATTGTTTTAAATTTCTGACTTTCAAAATGACTTAAAGGCCCTTGGGCAATTCAAGCTACTCAGAATCGCTATATACGTTGAAATCGAATCTTCAGAATGAAGAAATAAAAAATAAAAATTAAATACTAACAAATGTTAACAAAAATGGGTCAATGAGAATTTTAAACTTTCTTTAGGTGTTATTTCAGTAGATTTACATTATTTGTTTTACTTTTCATTACTGTAATAAAATTAAATGTTATCATCCAACCAATTTGTTGAACAGAAATAATAAACCATAGAACAATTTGAGCCAGGAAAAAAGACTTATATTTAAAATAATTTAAAAACGATATCGATAATATGGTTATCAAAAGTAAAATATTGTATCAAAAGTAAAATTAAAATGGTTTAAATGAAGAAAGGTAAAATTAACTCTTAATTAACCTTCTGACCCCGAGCAAAAACGGCAAAATTGCAATGTATTCTCCGTAATTTTTAATTCGAAAAAAAAAATGTTTTTACAAACATCATCTATATTGTTACATATAGGTACACTTTTAAAATGAAAGATAGGATTTGGCTCCTCAAGAAAGAGATTCAATTTATTGGATCGTGAATGAATTGTTGTTTTTAAAATATTATACTTATTTTGATTTAAATTGCTTAAAAACAACTGGTTCGCTCAAGTTGCTTCAACTCTTTACAAGAAGCTGACTTTTAAATCGTGAGATTAGTGGATTTCAGCTCAATTTGAGTTATTTTGTGGAATAAATGCAAAATGTTTTAAGCATATTTTAAGTTTTACAGTACATAAAGCCCATAATATCAACGAAAACATTAAGCACACTACCTTCGTTATCAGTACACATGGTCCAAAAGAAATACATAGACCCCTTTCATAATCCGGATTTCACTACACTCATAACGCGCACGAAAAAGAAAGAAAGGCAAGAGAAAGAATACCCCTTGTGTCTACCTGAAATCACACAGACCGGACCTATTGTAACCCAAATAACTCTAAAATTAAAAACCCAAATAACTAAAAAGTATGCTTTACCATAAATAGTCCTGAAGAAATTATCATAAAACAAAGTCCGTCCCCAAGTGAGTCGATTTTCAATTTAGTGGCCCATAGCAATAATTGTCATGTATCTTAATACAATATCTAATCTGACGTCACCACTTTTCTAGACCAATTAAATTTGATCCAGATAAATCTAAACCCCGTAAAACGATGAATGAATATGCAAAGAAATTCATGAATAATCTTCTTATAGAGTTGCATGGAGATGCATTTGCACCAGAATGGGAAAGCTTGAGTGTTTTTTGCATCTAGAGCAATTTTTACATTAACCGCGAAACACGCGTTTTGTACTTACTAGGGGAGTGCACGAAGTGTGAGTCACTTTTTGAAAAAAATGTTATCGTTGGAAAGATCTCATTGAGAGCAGCAAAAAACTCAATGGAACTACCCGTCGCAAATGAGTCGTTATCGAGATATCCGGCAATATATGTGACGCAACTAGCGCATACTTAATGGGGCACCGTAAAAAATTTTAGTCTCGATTTTAACTAAATTGGTATCGTTGAAAAGATATCATCGTGAGGATTAAAAAACTCGATGGAATAACCCGTCGGAAATGAATTGTTTTCGAGATATCCGACAATATGTGTCACATTTTTAATACACACTTCTAGGAAACTGCATTAACTAGGGAAGAGGAAAAAGTATAAGTCACCAATTTTGACAAAAATAATATCGTTGGAAAGATCTCATCGAGAGCAGTAAAGAACTCAAAGGAACTACACGTCGCAAATAAGCCGTTATCGAGATATCCGTCAATTTATGTCTTTTAACTAGTATACACTTAATGGGGGACTGCAAAAAAATGTTTTCTCGATTATAATGAAAATGGTGTCTTTGCTAAGATATCATTGTGAGAAGTAAAAAAACTCAAAGAAACAAACCATCTGAAATTAGCGATTTTCGTGATATCCGACAATTTCTGTCACTTAATGCAGTTTCCTTGAAGTGTGTATTAAAAATGTGACAGAAATTGTCGGATATCTCGAAAACAATTCATTTCCGACGGGTGATTTTATTGAGTTTTTTAATCCTCACGATGATATCTTTTCAACGATACCACTTTAGTTGAAATCGAGACTAAAATTTTTTACGGTGCCCCATTAAGTATGCGCATGTGCGTCACATATATTGTCGGATATCTCGATAACGACTCATTTGCGACGGGTAGTTCCATTGAGTTTTTTGCTGCTCTCGATGATATCTTTCCAACGATACCACATTTGTCAAAATCGGTGACTCACAATGCGTGCACTTCCCTAGTTAGTTGTACCTAGCTTCTATACTCAACTTTCTTAACGGCGCGGCACTGTTATAGCTTTAACAGCTAAATTAGAAAATAATTCGATATTTATAGGAAATTCTGCATTCGTTTACAAAGGCTGACATATGTATGCGCTTTATACTCTGGAATTGCATGCTTAAAGATTTTAGTACCAAGGTCTTCACGAAACAACTCCTTTCACGTAGTCAAAGCATTAAAAAAAATGTGCACAATCCAAATGCGACTTTTGCCAAAATAAACACGAAAGGCCATATCCTAACTACGGTCTTGTTTAACACTCATGATAGTAAATTCACAAATACTGAATTAACTCTTGTTGTGGCATTTACAGCGGGTCTGACTGCAAATAAATTTTATACACACACCCAAGCACTATAGTTTAAACTATGGAAAAGGAATATATGCAACACATGCAACACAGCAACATCCTTAAATTCCACAAGGTAATAGAAGATCATAAGGATAATTTAACACTTATCTAAGCACGGTTATAAGCAACTATATAAAAGCTACTCGCAAATATTTCCGCCCCCCCCCCTCACTTAGAAAATGTTTTTTAAATCTTAAAAAAATATTTTTTTTAGGTTTTTAAAAATAAGCAGATGCTTCTCTATATCCTGAGTAACTTGGAATAAATTGTAATTTTTGTTCGTATTACATTTTCCAAAATTAAAAATATTTTTTATGTGCGTTCGTAATTCCATAAATACATAGCACATACAGTCGTTGTACAGTTCGTCCGTCTGTCTGTCCACATATAACAATGCAAAAACTATCCAACTGAAATGGTCGACATTTTACTATAAACAATTTATATTAATAGAAATGCATTAAAAATAAATAACATTTATATGTTTCGGCTTCGTTCTATTAAGAACCATGATCATAATAAAAAGAAATTAAAAGCGTTTCACGGTCAATAGAAATGACATGCGACAATGAGATGTAAACAAAAGCTACGTGCTCTATTGTAAAAAAATAAATTAAAAATGACCATGATCTAAAATTAATTTTAAACTTGGTTCATCCCATTCAAGCTTTCAATAGGAATATATTTATCAATCTTTACGCGGGGGCTAGAACAGCAGATTCTTATGTCCTATAAGTTCAATTTTCTTATTAAGTAAATTCTTTTATTTTGGTGGTGGCTTATGCAGCAATTATATATTTTAAATTTCAAACGATTTGGTTGGGTAGCCTTTGCTCTGTTACATTCGGACAGACGAAGGACTGAATGAAGATAAATCTACGTATTTATATAATTACGAACGCATTTAAAAATATCTGACCAATCATGCCTTAAAAAATTATATAAATGCTTTATGTTAAAGAATCTTTATTGTTAAATGAAAATAAATTTTCCGTTAAAGTATATTTTCCAATAAGTAATAGAATCTTTTCTGCTAAAGGATAGTAATTTGTAGAAATTAGTGTAAAGTGGTTTCGATGTTTAACGGGAAATAAACATTCATTCACAAAGTAAATCTTAATTACATTAGTTTTGGCACATGTACAATAAATACACGATATTTTAAAGTCGGTAACTAAAATTTTTTACATTAATTACAATTATTGGAAGAAAAAAAGGTTAAAAATATAGCCATTTAATAATGATTCGAAGTAATCCCCATGAGCTATAATGCACGTCTGTGCTTCACTGTACAAATTTCGGAATTTTTTTTAAAGTCCTCTTTTGGAATGCTCTTTAATAGTGACGTTATAATTTTATTGATGGCTTCGGCATCCTGAAATCTTGTTCCTTTTAGCGAATTTTTCAATTTAGCAAACAGGAAAAAGCCTGCGGATGCTAGATCTGAAGAGTATGGTGGATGCTGCATCTCAACGATACCATGTTAGGCTAAGAATGGAAAATGGTGAGGAACGAATCTAGAACAAATCTTGCATTTGCCCAGGTCTTGCGTCAAAATTCGCCGAATCGTCTCTTTGTCCATGCTCAATTCATGGGCGAGTATTTGAAAGTCAATCGACGATCACATTTCCCCATATCTTGGATTTTTTGAATGGCTTCCGGCTTGCATACGGACTGCGGCCGACCTGTATGGGGATCATCTTCAACGCTTTCGCGCCCGTCCCTAAAGCAATTAAACCATTCAAAAGTTCTTGAGCGGGATAATGCTTCCTCCCCGTAAACTTGTTTTAACATTTCGTATGTTTTCGCAGCTGTCTTGCCCAATTTTAAGGAAAATTCATTCTTAATTCTTTGCTCCATTTTCACTTCGACAACACGAATTTAAGAGCTACGTTTAATGCGCCTTTCCAGGAGAACCCCTCACTTCAGAATGACGTTGAGTGCACTGCACATGCGCAAGAAAACTCTATTCAATATGCAATCATTAGCGCCATCTTGCAACTTCTCGTTCTCGCACAGTTATGTCAATCCTGGAAATTAATTGCCGGACGTTGTATTTTAGCTTTAACAGTACAGAAAGAGAGATTGAAATTCATTAAATCATTCAATTTTTTTTCTATATCACCAGTTTTGAAGGAAACATTCAGTTAATTGAAAAAAAACATTCAGTTGTTAATAAACCGGATGTATAGAATATTTTCGAGTCATCTTCATGCGAATTAATCTCCACCTCAGGGACTTTAAAACAAGTAAGAAGATCCCATAACTAGTTTAATTAACTTTAAAACTTAAATAATTAACAATTGCTCAAATTATAATTATCATTTTAGATCTGTAAAATGTTTAAAACATTTAATTTCAATTCAATATTTTGTTGTTTTCGTATATAATAAATATTAATAACACCTATTACTAGAAATCGGCTGATTTTTAATTACCGTAATTTCGGGTGTATAAGCCGCAGATCAAACAATTCTTTTTCGACCCAGAATTTTTTAAGAAACAAATATAACTAGTTAGATCGCCGTAAATATTTATCTTCAATCACTAAATAAGATTTCTGGGTCCAAAAAGAATTGTTTGATCCGCGGCTTATACACCCGAAATTACGGTAATAGTAAATATAGAATACACTAAGTTAACCACTACCGTATTTCAAACTGAATAAATTTCTGATAGTCTAGTGTTTCAATTTCCACAAAATCGAAATATCTTAATGTGCATGTAATTAAATGCACGGAGAGAAATGTATGTTATTAGATTTCACTGAATCATGGAAGACTGCGTAAATTAAGGCACTGTCGTGAATACTTAAATTAGTGAAGTATTGTGTAAAATAGTTCGTGTGTTAATTCCGAAAATCTAATAAATATTGTTTCTCATGAAATGAAACGTTAATTTAAGCAAGAAAATTTATAACATAATTAAATTAATTTGTTTTTCGAAAAATCTTTATTGATTAAATACTACTTAGAAACGACTCATCTTAGAAAAAGCATTTTTTTAAATAACTGACGGACATTTAAACAATACACTTCGTTTTTCTGCATAATGAATTTTTTATCCTCTATTTCTTGTCTTTAAATTATTAAATGTTAAGAATTTTTGAAAGAAAAAAGAACTTTAAACAAGTCGTTTTTGATTTTTTTTTTTTACATTAGTTTTGTTTCGGCAAATTCGAAATAATGTTTGCTTTTGAAAATATGATTTTTTTTTTAAGTTATATTATTTTTTTAATAAATATTTTTAATAGTTTTAAAATTAATATAAAAAAAACTTTGGAACAAAACTAAAATCAGATTTTCATCTTTAATTAAATGGAAAGAAATTGAAATCCAATAAATAATGTTACGAGTTATAACGATTTTTGATTGTCCCATTTAAACCAGTACTAACCATATGAAACTTTTATAAATTGCATGAGAAATTTTAGAATTTGATTTTCTTAGCAAATTATAAGGCTAACCATCACAAAAAAAGAAAAAAATCAAAATTCTAACTCAAGAAATAGATTTTTTACGCGATTTCTAGAACTGTTAAAGCAACATTGTTTTTTGAATTGCGCGCATTTCAATTTGTGTCAAATCCCTTAAAACCTGATGAATTTTTAAACGGCTATAAATTTGCGAATTTTGGAGCTATGAAGATGGAACTTTTTGTGTCTTATTCAGGAATGAATAAGGAAAGTTTTCATAATTGGAACTTTAGTCCTACGGGGGCCGTATAAAATTTTACTTTTCGTAACTTTTCAACTAGACCCCCCCCCCCGAGTTGCAACTTATCTTATCAAAAAATTCACTTTTTTTTCACGAATTTTTGCAATTGGAAGTATGGGTCTAATGGCAATATTTAAGGAGATAGCCTATTGTTTCGATATTTATGACTCACCCTGTATATTGCCAGCTAGGACCATAGTCCTATGATTACTTTTTTGGCTAATTTTTTTAAGTTTTGTTAGAAAATGAAATCAGAGCCATAGTTTACCAATATATTATTCCTGCATATGCAACGCAGTCTTTTTTTGATTTCCAAACACATTGAGGAATAAGGACCCATCCAACAGCTTGAGCAGATCATCAAACTTCCACTATTCTAGTGGTATCTTTCTCAAAATTTAGAAGCCACGTAGCGGATCTCTGATTTTCTTCAAATTATGTACATCGTAAATTAGTAATTAGTTTAAACTGAGAACCATCAATAAATAGAATAGTCCTTCCAAAGATCCTTGACCCAAAGTCAATCTCTGCACCATGTTAAACATGTTCTCCTATGTGCAGAAATTAGCACAAGCAGCATGTCTTATTGCAAAGAACCTTCTGTTTGTAGCCTTCTAAAAAAAATAATCTTTGAATCTCAGATTCTTGTGGCCCTTAAAGGTCACGACAGAGTTGCGAACCTATTTGTTCAAGAGCCGACAACACAAAAACTTAAGTTATTGAGCACAAGATAAATAAAATTATTTTATGGAAGAGTAGAAATAGGGTAATCTAATGATCCATGCTTGCCGGAAAAAAGTGGTGCATAAGCCAAAAATTAATACCGCTAGTCGTTCCCTCGTAAGTTTATCATTGTGCTTGTCCTACAAATAAAGGTATGGAAACAGTTAATGCTCGAAGCAGGAAAACACAATGTTAAACCTACGAGTGAACCACTAATGGCATTATTTTTTGGCTTATGCACCACTTCACTTCCGGCACTCATAAACCGTTAGATTCCCCTATTACTACTATTCCATAAAAAGGTTTTTTTTCTTGTGCTAGTTGACATAGGTTTTTCAGTTGCCGGCTCTTGGACTAATATTCCATTCCTGTTCTACCCCTCGCTGTAACCGACAAGTAACGAATTTCGTTGACTGTTGTTTCGATTGGACGACCTTGCCCTGGCTTTCTCTTTATACTTTCAATGTTCATATTCTGTTTCGATATGTTGGACACGAAGCTAGATGATAAACTTAAATCAATATAATTTGTAAAATATTTTAATAAAAAGAAAACGTATTAATTTAGATACATTATCTGGTATTTTAGTAATTAAATAATTATTAAATTTGATTATATATTGATAAAACAATTTAGAAATTCCGAATAAATGTATTATATAGTACTTTGTTTTTTTCGAGTTGACACATGTTAACGATTCAGAGCAATCATTACAAATTATTTGTAAAGTATTACTTCAATACATTACAAAATCTTTAAATAAACTCAACCACCAGAACTGTGAATGTTCAATAAATGGCGATAGAAATAAATGATTGGAAATATATGTTTTTGATCAACATGAATTACAGTAATTATTTTTAAGATAAATATTAAATATTTCCCGTCTAGCAAACCAATACTGACGTTGCGCTATTATTTCATTTATTGGAAATATTTCAAATGAATTCCCAATATTGTACAAATATTGGCATTATATTGGAAATATTTCCAATAAATTCCAAATGTTGTACCAATATTGGCGTTTTATTGGAAATATTTCCAATAAAATCCCAATATTGGCATAGTATTGGCTGCAAATATTGGCTATATATGGGCAAAATGTAAACACCCCAATATTGGAGCAATATTTCATGTCAGTATTGCGCCAATATGCCAATATTGCTCCAAGATGTAGCCAATATTGGTCCAATATTGTTTGGCAGCTGGGGTTATATTTTTAACTACTTTTTATCTATTGTTTACATATAAATACAATATAAAACACCTCTGGAACTTTTTTTCGCTAATATTGCATGCGAGTTTTCGATATACTTTAATAAATTTTATTGTAAATTCACAGGATGACCCAGAAAACAATAAATTATTATTTTGAAACATGCATCCTTTACTACATTTTGTTTTTAAACATTATGGATCATAAAACAGACCAGTTTCTAAAATATTAAACTTCATTATTAAACTTCCATATTTATTTTTTTTCCTTTATCAACAGTTTTCTTTGACATTTCAAATGTAAATACTACAGGTAATACTTCAAAATTGGATAAATTTAAAAAGGTTTACCACTGCGAAAAACTCACTTTTTATTGTAATAATGTTTCTTAATAAATCCTGATATCTAATTTTCTACCACGTCTCTGACAATAAATGGTTAATGTTAAGAACCCCATGATCTGTACACATTATATTATTGTACACTTCGGGGATTACAAAAAATTTAAAATACCATATCACCTTCAAATGCACCGCATACGATTATCCTACAAATAAAAATCCAATAAGTTAGTTTGTGCATCCTTGTAAATGAACTTTAAGTGCTATGTATATTGTTCTACTAAGCAAGCATGTTTTCATCTGTCCCAATTCAAACACATTTCCCTTTCATTACGTTTAAAATGTCGTAAAATGCGCGATTTAATTAAACGATTTTTCACATTTCTCTTAATGAAACATAATTATTCTTGAGTGTCAAAGTAAAGAAACTCTAAACTTCAGACCCCTTCGTTTTCAATAACAAGTAGTTTGTTAAAAACACTATAATATTAAAGAATTCAATAACAATCAGAGTACATTTACCCGAATCGGAGAATGGAAAAATAGCAGATAAATGGAAAAAGCGAAATAAATATATTTATACAACGTTGCAAAACGTTTACGTAAATATTTTATTTTTATTCTATTCAGCATTTAAAATCTTTATAAATTAGAAGAACGTAATATTAAATTGTTTTGAAAATTGTTTACCAAATTAAATAATATCTATATATCCTCGATGTATTTGATGCGGTTCGTAGAATTCGCAATTATTATTATTATTATTATAAGTATGCAACCATCTACACTGTAAAAGAAAAGGGTCGATCTACTAAAAAAACTTTAGTGATCCTTGTAATTACTGAAAAATTTTTAGTAATCTTAGTCGGTTACAAGAAAATCTGTAAGAATTACTAGAAAAAAGTTAGCAACGAAGAGAGTTAATAGTTTTATATTTTTAATAACTATTACTAAAACTCGCTTGGTGTGGCCTTGATAGCATAGTGGTTATAGTAACGGACTCCCGACTGAAAGGTCCCAGGTTCGATACTGGCCAACGCCAAATACGCCCCGAATGTATGTAGTGTAAGTACTCGTTAGTAAAGGGATAATGAAAATCCTGTCGGAGCAGTTAGCAATGTTTGGTGCTGCCATCTATTGCAGTTTTGCCGAAAATCTTCCGCTCCAGAAGTCTGGATGCAGCTCGAAGGAACCTCCTGCCCTTCGGGCGCACGTAATAGTTATTAAAAATAATTTTGGATCTATTACTAAAATTTGCTTGGTGGCTCATGCTAAAAATTTTTAAGTTATTTATACAAAAAATTCTTTTGTTCAGTTTACAAAAGAAATGCTTGTTTCACTTGCAAAAAAAATTTGTAATGGTTACTAAAAAATTCTGTGGAATACAAATTTACTAAAAAATGTTTAGTAACCTCTTGAATTTTTTTTACAGTGTAGACATAATTATTTTGGCTACTATTTACAAAATAGTGTTCATTAATATTATATTTATCTATCATTCTAAGTTATTATTATTTCTAATATAAAAAACATATTTAAAAGCATCATTTCTTAAATATTGCAAGTTATAAGTTTAAAATCATTCAAAAGTTATTTTTAACATTCTGGTTATAATATTTTGTATATTTACATATTTTTACCTGAAAAAAAATTAACCTTTTAAAAAAACAGAATGACTTCCAATCTCACAATATAAAAATTTCCAATTCAAAAACAAATAGGTCTTTCCATACATATTAAATTAAAAAATATATATTATTTTATAAGTAATATAAAAATGAACTATTTTCTAGATCGCAAGACCAGTGATTAATTTATGATTCTATAATCATTAACATTTCACACACCTGCTGGAATATGTAAAATTAATTTTTGAAATAATTTAAAATATTTCACAATAGTTTGGAATTAAGTAACATATCTCCATGTAATAGCAGTGAGTGCATACATATTTATCACGCAATCTTCATTATTTGCAGAAATAACGTGAAATTACATGAGCATTTTTAGTAGCATTTGTGGAAAAAATCCACCTATCTTTCTCTCTTTATATATATAAAAGGCTTACACATTCATCTTACAAGAAAATAATACACTGTAAAAAAAATCTGTAACCTTAGTAATCTAAATTAACCGAAATCTCTTATGCTTACTAAAATTTTATGTGTACACCGTACAAGAAAATGATGTCAATCTACAAAACTTGTAAGCAAAACTAAAACCATCTGTAACTTTACAAAAGAATTTACTAAAATTTTGGTAACTTTACTAAAATTTTATCTATAATGCTCGTTATCGTCATTTAAAAAGTTCTTGGAATACGATTTCCCCAAAAAATTCTTAGTAACCTTAAAATTTGTTTGATTCAAAGTGCAAATCTGTATCTGTTACATGAATTTTTATTGTTGCCGATACATAAAAAATTCTTGGAATACAATTCTACTAGAAAATTTTTTGTAAGTTTCCCAATTTTTTTTTACAGTGTACGTGGTATTCTTTTTCACGCATCTATTCAAACATTTTACCCTTTTCCAACAACATAATTAAATTTTACTTTAAAAAAAACCTTTACATGAGCAGTATTCAAACATTTCGGAAAACATGTTTACTATAAAGTACGCTGAAGAAAATATTAAACTAGCTTTTTTCATACATACATAAAAGTGGAAGTAAATAAAAGTATAACTTTGTTTAATTTTTTTTCTATTTTGCCTGAATTATTTTACAATTTTGAAGGGCATTATGCTAGCATTTTTTTTTATAACAGAATACATTGTTATAGTAATATATAGTAAAATGCTATTTTGAAATTTAAAAACGATAATACTATAATATATTAGTTAAAAACTGGTGTTTATTTATTTAAAGACTAAATGTCTAATACGAACACTAGGAGAATTTTAATTGTATTTTCGAAATATAAGTTCTTTGTTTAATAAATATAAATGCTTTTTAATAAATACGAAGCTTTACCTATAAATTTCTAAAAAAAAATCATCGGTGAACATTCTTGCTCGGTAAGTAATTTTCGGATTAATATTAATCTTATTCTATAAATAGGTATGCAATAGCACATTTTTACAAATATAAATCTTATGGGATATATTAATCTGAACTATCACGTAAAATATAGTACATTAGTATCAGTGGCGCCAAATTTTTAAAAATATTGGGTGGACTCAAAAATATTTTAATAAAATAGTATGACCAGTTTGTTTTTCTTTGAAGGGTAAACAGATGATGAAAGATGAAAATTTTAAATGAAGATATCATGTTTTAATAAAGTTGCAGTTATTAAATTATATTTACGTGAATTTACCTTATAAAGACAATAATATATTTTATAATATCATCATATCATAATCATGACTGCAAACTAAAATAGCAGAAAGTTAAACATGGAATTGACTTACATAGAAAGTTGAACATTTCAGTCGTTTGATATTTATGGTATCGGTCGATAATTAAAATACCTGGTCATTGGTAAAACAAATTTTTAATAATAACGAAATAGAACAATGAAAATTGGGCTCGCTAGGATTAAAAAAGTATTGGGTATGCTCGAGCCCCAAGGGCCCATACAGGTTAGTATCACTGATTAGTATAATTATACAAATATCGTAACAAAATTCAGATATTTCAAAATGGAAAATCAATATTTCTTGGAAATAATTATAAAGGGTAGCATTAATTAGATTAAAGTTTAAAAACATTCATTTTATTCTACATCTTCAAAAATTGAAAAGCTATTTGCAATTTAAATTAAAATCTAAATTTTATACACAATGAAATTATTTTTCACTATGGAAGTTGATGATTTGTTTCATTAAAAACAAGGTTTATACTTTATATAGAATTATTTTCTCATTGCCCGTAAACATAGTGTAATTAAGGGAAGATCTCAGTTTTTTTCTTTTCACGTATTTCCTTTTCGATAAAGGTATAAAATGTAACATGTTATGCCCAAAATTCTAAACGAGTAAATATTCTTAAAATATCATTTTTTTTGTTATATCTTCAAAATATATTAGCGGGGTGACCGAGCTTAGTTCGGACAAAATCAGCTTTGTTTGCAAATCGATATATTATTCTCACTGTATCATTCTTGCTGTTTTAGATAGAATTGTTTTAAACTTGTGTCATGATGCCCCTGAATGACCCATAAATTAAATTATTTTGAGCATGCGACATAACCTAGTGCTTATCTTCAGACTAAAAACGATTGAGTAAAAGATTTAGTCAAAATCTTTAGTCTTTTTAAAATAAAGTTAACATGACCATACTCTGTGACGCAAAAAGATCCACTAATAGAAGGTTTCTTAGCATGCGACTTGCTCATCCAATGGTCTTCTTCATCCCTAAAACATTTGAATATAAAATTTAGTCAGAAACATTAGTCTTTTTTAAATGCAATAATCGTGACTCGGGCCCATAGTGACCAAAATAGATCCACTAATCGAATTTTCTGAAGCATAAGATTTTATTCAATAGTTTCCCGAAAGGCGAAAACGATAGAATACAAAATATAATCAAATTCATTGGAGCCGTTTTCTAGAAAACACTTTTGAACCAAAGTGACTACATGTATCCCACTAATCAAAATTTTATGTACATATGGTGTTCTCGTATCTGAAAACAATATAATATAATTTTTTCTCAATATCGTTTGAGCTTTTTTTAGATAGAAGTAGCTTGACCTGGACCTATAATGAAAATTATCACTAATCGAGGACCGCTAATCTAAATTCTTCGATGTAACCCAGCCCAATGACCTTTCGTTATAATATGTTGCCTCAAACAACATATTGCAAAAATTTGTCAAAATCATTTGAGACTTTTTAGAAACAATTACCTTGACACTGACACATTGTGATCCAAAACGACCAACTAATAGAATGTACATGAACATGGAGCATAAACCATTGGTCTTCTTAATCTCGGAAACGGAAAAATACAAAAGTTAGTTAAAATTGTTAGAAATGTTTTTAAATAATTAGCTTGACTCGCAGAGACCCCAAATTGACCCATTAACCGTAACTTCTCAGACATATGATCATGCCCATCAATGATGATTTCGTAAACGAAAACACAACAATACAAATTCTTGTAAAAATCGTTTGAGCAATTTTTTTATACGGTTAGCTAGACCCGACCCCATACTTACCCAAAATGACTCTCTAATGGAATTTCGTCGATCATGCGATGTAATTCAGTGGTCTTCTCGATCATGATAACGATAGAATATTAAAATTAACCAACATCATATTAATCGTTTTCTAAAAAAACAGCTTGGCTCATGGCCCAAAAATTACCCACTAATAAATGTTTCTCAAACATGTGACTTAGCAAAAGGATAATATCGTGGCCGAAACGGTGTAATATGAAATGTCAAAATCGTTTGAGCCTATTTTTTTAGATAGCATTCGCTTGATCATGATCCATTTGACCCAAAATGACCCACTAATCGAACTGTCCAGAATGGTTGATCTATCCCAATATTATTAGTGTGCAAGAACAAGATATAGTATAAAATTTAATCAAAATGTTTAGTCATTTTCTAGATAAAACTAGAGTGACCCAGTAATCAAATTTTAACTAACACGTGGCCTATCACAACAGTCTTCTCATAATCCAAAACGGTAGAATATAAAATTCAATGAACATTGTTAGAATTGTTTTTTAGATAAAATTGGTTTGACCCATTTTGACCCAAAAATGACCTGCTAATCAAAATTTTTCGAAAATGTGATCTAACCCAATATTATTCTCGTATCCAAAAATGATTGCATACAAAATGGAGTCAACCAATTGAGCCTTTTTTCTATATAATTTGATCCCGAACCATAATGACCCAAATTGACCAAATAATTGAATTTTCTGGAACTGTGACCCCAATGGTCTTCTCAAGCGCAAAAATGCCAAGATGCACAAAATTGTGCGAAAATTGATAGAGCCGTTTCTGAGACAAAATTTACCTACGCAGACACACCCAAGATTTGTTCATATTATAGCATAAGATTGTGAAATTAAAAGATAAGAACACACAAAGTTTGATAGTTAAACACATAAAGACCTTATTACTGGTTTAACATTTCTTTCAAAGAAAAGAAACTTATATTTTGGTTGAAAGTAAATGTGCTAATGATAGTTTTTCATAAACAATAAATAAATAAAAAAAGTAAAAAAAATAAATAAATAAATAAATAAAATGCAAAAGCATAAGCTATATATATAAATAAATATAGCTAAATGTATAAATATAAAAATATAGTAAACAAACAATATTAAGGCAAATATATTTTTTAATGTGTATCTATTCTCCTGAAAAATCTAAAACTCGCAAACGCATGTTTTTAAATGGATATCAATAGGATGAAAGAACTGGATTTCCAAATATATATATGCATTTTTAATTGCTTTCTATTACTGGAAAATAAATATATTTCGTAATAAATTGTAACTTTATATTAATTTTATATTATAACATTGCCTGAGTTCTAAATCCAAAATTCTATTCTTTTGTTTGTAGATATTTTTTTTCTAACTAATTTTTTTTCTAACTTTCTAACTATGTAAAGTTACTTAAAAAAATAAGGAAAATAAACTAGAGCAGCGGAATGTAACAATGAAAATGTATACATTTTTTTTTATTCTTCTAAAAATGGAGATCTAAGGAAACATTTTCTTTTATCATTAAACTATGCCGTTATAAAAGTTTTTGATTCGCATTTAATGCATAAATATTTTATTGCATTTTACAAAATCAACCACTGTATGATGTTTTGTTTCATTTTAAAAACTTTAAAATTAATTAGTATTTTTGTGGGAGGTCTTATAAAATAGTTTGTTCGTTGTTTGAGTAAGTCACATTTTGAAAAGAGATACGTAGTGAGTATTTTAGGGGGGAGGTTTATTGGGCGGGAAGGGGAGCAATCTAGTTTTTCTTAATCGAGATTTGAAGCTGGATAAATATATTTCATGGTCCCGTTTTTCTCATTTAGCTGGATTTGCAGTTTTTTTTTTATTACAATGAATTTAATTTAGGCAACGAGGCAAACTTCAAAACAAACTATTATGAAAAAAAAAATGTACAACGAAAATACTGTTATGACCAACAAACACATTTTAAGAATTTAATTACGAAATTTTTGACTAAAGATAAGCATGACAGATTTTTATCCTTATATTTAGCATTGATATAGAATCCTTGCATTTTTAATTTATGAAAATATCTGTACATAAATTAAATTTCTTGAAAGAAAAACTAGGATTTCTGCCATCTATGAGTTATATTTTCAACCGTCCTTTAGAGACCAGAGATTCTAAAAATGTTCTGCTTTCAGTTCGATCAATTTTCTGTTTGATCTTCTCTTAAAAGATGACGAAAGATTGGAGTATAGTCAAAAATTCAGCGGTGATGTCCCTGTAAATGTGTTTCTGCTCATGCCCGTTTTATTGAGAATTTCAAATTCCGAATAAGCTGCTGTTTAGAAGATTTAATGGTTCATTGTGATTTTGTTTAATGTAAGATTTAATGATGGTTCAATAAGATCAGTTAAATATTTGAAAGTAGGGTAATAAAAAATGAACTAATATAAGTCTTTGATTTCTGGTATTTTTTTTTAATCAAAGATATAAGATTTATTTTAAATAGGACATTTTTAATATATCGTTTAAAATCCAATTTTCATTCTGTTTAATATTAACATGAAATAAGTATTGCTGTTAGAAGGAAATGTTATTTGCGTTATCTTAGAATTGGCAACAATAGATAACAAGAAAGAAAAATCATGCGTCAAGCATAGATTATGAAACACTCTCTAGCACATTTAGAATAATGTAACAAAACTGCACCTATTACTAAGTTAAAATATTATATTAATTCAACGATATGCAAACATACTTTGTTAAGTTAAAAAGTTTAAAAACATATTCAGATCTTGGTGTGATAATATACAGTACTTCGGATACAATAGAGTATCAGTAATCTTTTTTTTTGGTGCTTCTACCGACTGTCCCAAAAATGACTGATGGATTTTAAAATTCAATAACTTGCAAACGGTGAAAGCTATTTAAAATTTTTTGCAGGAGAGTTATGTATAATGTCAGGAGTTTTTTACCGTAACTTTTGCGTTTTTTTAAACTTTCTGAGTTTTTTACCGTAACGTTTGCAAGTTATTGAATTTTAAAATCCATCAGTCATTTTTGGGAAAACCGGTAAATACTAGCTGCTTTCCATTACACAGGAAGTAACTTGTAAAAAAACTTAAGCAACGCATATCAAACTTATTAAATGCGAAATAGTTTAACATAACTGAAATTCTAGCGCAATTAATGCCCCATCCGCCCTATACCGTTATGTAGCGGTAATCTTTTGTCTGGCCCTGTAAATGAATAATAGATATTCTTTGAGGATATTTCTACAAAATATATCATTTAATGCCCTTCATAATTGCATATCAGTTTCATTATATTTCGACAGGTGTCACATCTTTAAAAACCACTTGCAACTATTTTATTCCATCGGCCGTAATGTAATGAAATACTTATAATTGCTTCTGTATTTGAACAATAAATCAAGTTTTAGTAAAACTTTCAGCAAAATTCTATAGGAAATATTTATTAAATTTCAAACGATTCGGTTTGACAGTTATAGGTAGATTTCGTATTAAATACTACCTATTGGCGTCGTTCCCGTGTTGAATTTTCTGAAATTTTTTTACAGATCCACACCGATCATGACTCTTAGACCCCAAAACTACTACCAGTAAAAATATTTATATGTCCATATCTATTTATCTATATCACTTTTTCATCGGCAAGATAACTTCTATAATCCTGCTCAAATCTCTTACATGCTGATACATAAAATCACGGGGCATAAAATATCGGTCAAGTTCGTTAATGGTAAAAATCGGAGCAAGGTAAGAGCAAAGAGAAGGGCTTTTGGGAAAATAGAAAAAAACCCTTATAACTTGTTAATTAAAATCAAATCGGTTTACAGTTTATAAAACTTCTGAATAATGGGCCAACAGTTTATGCAGGGGTGATTTTTGATAAAGTTAAAAATGGGCTCAAGGATGGAAAATTATAGGGTTTTGGAAGAAAAAAACTTATAATTTCGTCAATTCTCAAGATATCAAATCCAATAATTTTTTTTATAAATGTTCTTAATATTATCTAAAACTTTTAAGTTTACATGCTTTTGATAAAACAAATCTTACCATGGAAAAAAAAGGAGAAAGGGAGTGGAAAAAAGTCGATAAATTCTTAAATTCTCAAGAAATAAAATCCAATGAAATTTATTATAATTTTTTTATCATCTAAAAATTTTGTATTTACAAGTATTTAATAGGAGCAACCCTTAATCACACTTACCCTCTTGTTTGATATTAGCCAAGGAATTTCTGAAGTCACAAGAACATCATATAATGTAACGGATACATCCTTAGTTATTATGATTATTTATAAGAATAGAGATTTTGAGAGGTACTATATTTTTTGCAAGAATTGCCAAATACAGAAAGATATGTTCACTTCCAAGTTGTTAAAATATTGCTTAAAAGCACATAAATGTAAAAATATTTGCTAAAAAAATTCAATACATTTTAACTAAGTGAGAAGTGTTATTATTTCCTTATATGAATTATACTATTCGAAGCCATTTAATACATGCAAAATCTGTTTACAAACTTCTAGCAATTATATTTTTCTTTAGAAATCCAATAAAATATATTTTAATAAAGGGTCATTTTTCCGATAAAAAATTCCCCTAAAAAAATAATTTTCAATAATAAACTGCCATTTGCGTTTTCTTAGAAAATCAATTAAAATGTATTTTTACGTTCTGTGACGTATTTAAAAACTCGAAATCATAATATCTTAAGTATCAAAATTATATTTTAATGTATTAATATTTGTTAAATACTTGTAAAAATCTCAGTCGCCAATTTTTCGGTTTTCATATTAGTATACATTATTTTATTTATTTTCTTTAAAATAAAATGAATTTTTTCTTTTTAATATAGAATTTCCAAAATGATACAATAAAACATTATGCCACATACAAAATTTACATAATATCGCACAAAATCTATGCTCCAGGCTTTACAATTGCTTTGTTGAAATCAAATACATCCGAACTTTCAACACCGTTGATATATTTTCATGGTTTCAGGATTCTTTAAACTGTTCTGGGGTTTTTTACAAAGTGATGCAAATGGCTTTTTGATGATATACAGAATTTATTCCTTTCGCGTTGTTGTCAGCCATTTTATTCAGATGTTCTGTTTATATCATTTCTTTCTGGTTGTTTGGATCACGTAATAAAATATTGAAACAGCTGTTTGTTATTACCCAAATAATTTAAATCTACTTTGGTTTTCAAAGGGCAAATGCAAATTACCAAACAATAAATATTAAATTAAGATGAACTAGTCATTGTAGTATTTCTTTAACTAAATTATTGAAAATTTTAATAAAATAAATACCATGCTAACTAAATTGTTAGAATTAAAGAAAATAACTCATACATAGTTTCAGAAAACTTCTAACTTGTTTTTATAAACAAGATTTTCTAATAAATAAATAAATATACATAAAAAAGCCTACATTTTAAAAATTATTTTTTATATTTAAGTATATTCTAAATAAATTTAAAATTAAATTTTACAAAACTTTGAAAGTTCAGTAAGCTCCCGATTATCCGCGATCGGATTATCCGCGAGTCTAAATTTCATTTTTTGAAAAATGTCACACAAAAAAGGGAAAAGAGTTGTATTAATTATTCAACATAAATTTATCTATGATTAACAGATGAATAAATTGTTTAAAAAGTGCTAGGTATGAATTTCGAAGAGTGTGATGAAGAAGATGGTAAGAAACAAGAGAAGGATGTATTTGTGCGACATAGCTTTTTCTTAGAACGACGTAGCTTTAGCTTACCTGAAGGCCTTATACAGTATTTAGAGGAAGAAATTAGAATAGTTCTAAAAGGCTTCATTATCAAATAAAGAAATGTATCAATCCAAAAAGAAAGAATAAAGGAAAAAAGGTACATTTGATTGATTTCTCAAAAAAGCAAGTTTAAAATTTTTTAAGTAGTGAATATTTTTATTATTTCCTAAATAATAAATATTTTTATTACCTACTATGCATATAAACTGTTCAAGTACATATTTATGGATGTTTGTGCCTTTTTTTCTTAATTTTGTGGAAATCCGCGAAATCGGCTTATCAGATATAGCTGCGTCACTAAATTCCGCGGATAATCCAAAGTTTACGGTATTTTGACATTTCCTCACTTGATGCGTGCAGAGTTTAATGACTAATGATAATAACGTGAAATAAACTTCTAAATTTTATTATTTTCTATTTTTAACCCAATTTAGCAAGATTTTTTATGTTTAAGTGAAAACGTCGCAGATAGGTGATATTTACTGATAAAGGCGCTTATAAAATATTTACTTATTTTTGAATGTAGCGTGATAAAAATGTTCTTGCCATCAAAAAAAAAAAAAAAAAAAAAAAAAAAAAAAAAAAAACCTTTTTTAAATGTAGGGCAAACCGCTTTGCTAGCTTGATCTACCCTGTCTCCTTGATCACAGGAAGATAGGGTAACGTATTGTCATATATTTAAGAATAAATCAATGGAAACATCATTGTTTTCATAGTCTTACTTGATTATAATAATTCATTAGAAAATAACCGTTTGTATAATAATGCAAATTTTTGTATCATTGAATACACTGATAAAAAAAGAGGGTGGGAAAGTAACAGATGATTTTTCTGTGAATGACTGCACGCGCATTAAAATACAGTACTTTTGTGACTTCAGCAGTCATTTACAATAAACTGCTGTTATTTTAAAACTATTTATTTAACTTTATTTTAAGGCTAAAAATTCACACTTGTTTTGTGCTGCAAAATTAACCGCAAAAAATTCTGAAGTAATAAAATTTTGCAGTAAAATCTGACAAAACAAAATTACTATAAAATTAATTGAAAAAATGCTGTAAATTTGAAACGTTGTTATTTACCTTGATAAACAAAATTGCTCTAAGGGGTTGTACATGTGAAATATAAGTTATGAATTTTTTCGTAATTTTGGATCCCCCCCCACCTCCACCTCTCATTATCACACAGTATCATCTCTTTAAATCGCCCCCGCCCCGGTAATGATATCGTTATCAAAATATAACCTTTTTTACTTTTATAATTTATTTCATTTGATTAGAGTGATATACAAAACTGGCTATATTCATTTCTCACACGATTTATTGATCCCAATGAAGTAAAGTCAATCAAATATCACTTTATATCAAATAACACTTAAAAGAAATAATTACTATTTAAAAATATTTAATAACATATAAAAAAACTGGTGGAACTTGAAAGAAAAGTAGAGCTCAATCTAAAAAAATGTTACTGTAAAAATTGGGAAGGATTTTAAATCTAAAAATGTGCGTAGAAATGAAATGGAATCAGATGATCTGTATAGCTCATGAAATTAACGAAATTTTTGTTAGATGAAAATGAAGACTGAGCTTTACTGCTTCCTTAAAATCAATCAGGGAAAAAGAGTCATTCTTTACTCACTGAACATTCCAGTCATCCATAACCAGTTTAAAAATTTGGGTTCATAACTGCAAGTTAGAGGCTGATGTAATGAAGTTTGAGAGCGGTCCGTTCACTACAAAGTGAGGACACAATTCCATTCCAGTGGTTCTGATAAGTTGAATATAAAAGCTCCAAGTAAACCCAAAACCTTGAACACATACGATTTAACCAGGGGTGTAGTTGTAAAAATGACAGAGGATATACGCTCTAAGCAGAGTGTATACGCTCAAAGCAAAGATAAATCCTGGAGTGTGTATACTAAAACTTTCTTAAAAAACAGAGGGTATACAGTGCTACTTTAAAAATTCCAAAGTGTGTACGGCGTATACCTCCTTATACATTTCACTACATACCTGAATTACACCATATACTAAATATTTGTGTTCAGACATATCTATCTATATCAATTCCTCAACAACCTTTAATTATTATTTTATGGTTTATATTCGTAAAGCGTTGTGGAACTTAATTGATTTGAGAAAACATAATAATATATTATATTGACTGCTTTGGTCAGTTATCATTTTGAGTGGATAATAGTATAATTCTGAATGTAAGGTACCAATAAAGTTCAGTCCACATTTTCAGCTAACAAAAATTTGCATAATTCCATGAGTTTTACAGATCGTCTGATTCCATTTCTTTTCTACGCACACTTTTAGATGAAAATATTTCCCAATTTTTACTGTAACATTTTTTAGATCGAGCTCTACACATCTCGCTGGTTCCACCAGCTTTTTATATGATTTCATAGCTTTCTTAGATATTTTCAAGAACTTTATCAATCGCCTTAAACTAACAAACCTAAACTAATTAGTATTAGTTTAAAGTTATTTGTAGACATATTAGTTTTACGAAATAACGCCAAGTTGCCGTCAATTTTGGAGAATAAATTTGGTCGCAATATTTGGCGTTATATGGCTAAGTTAAAGAAAAACTTGGCAACATTTGGCGATAGAACTGCCCCCTCCCCGATGGTAGTCCCACTACAGTTTCGCGGTATCTACGCAGATTTTCTTTTGAGAATAGATATCTACACAGATTTCTATTGCTTCATTTTCCAAATCCGTTTTTATATATACAGAAGAATTTATTTTTCTAAATTATTCCTTTTTAATTGAAATATCTGTATTGTAGCAAATGTTTAGGCGTCGAAAACACATATAGATGTTTTTTAACACACATGTATTTACAGTTTATGTATACGTCTATGAAAAATATGTAATTTCTGTTTCGAATGACGTCAATTTAAATCATACAAAAATCCAACAATATAAACAGAATTTTTATTGATCTAAAAAAAGGAACAAGTGCTATCATTTCTTTTTTAATTTATTGAACTGTTTTTTAATTGGTGGCAACTCGAAAGAAATTATTAACAATTGAAAAGGAGAGATTTCTATAATGTTAAATGGAAGGTGTGTGTTATGGAAGGTATTGCGTTATATAATTTTTAAATGGGTTCCATTTCCATAATATTGGATTTTTTGACAGGACTTTCGAAAGGCACATCCCTAAATTAAAAGCTTTTGAAAAAGCTATTATTCGTCACTGAATGTTTTTTGATTCGGGTTATAATTGAATTGTTTGTCCTTTTTTCTTGTTTCATGAAAAAAATGTGAACACAGGGGTTCTGGAGCTCCATAACTAATCGGTGGATCTGGATGAATTTCTGTAAACTTTTAGGTCTAGAGTAGTGTACTTCGCCTTTTCAATTTCGCCACGATCCGATGATTGGGTGCAAAGTTATTAAAAGGCAAACTTTGGACATTAACATTAAAGATGCTTCTGAGGTCTACTATACAGAACTATCGTACTATATGATAGATTTTTGTTACATAATGCATTCAACACTGATAAAGTTTTATTGCACATGTCCCGAATGGAGGAATGTTGGAGCCCAGATAAAAATTCATATCAACAAAATAAGTGGACACATTCTTTCTCTCTGCTTTATTTATAAGTAAACACCAACTTTATTTCAAATATACTTCAGCTATGGTCTCTTGAACTTTGATTATATATGCATACACATATGAAACATATGAAGAAGAATATGTGTAACGTTGGGGTATTCTATATTTTAGAATGAAATAATTTATAATAATTTTGGTATTTTAGTAAGAACTTTGTAATTTCACAAAAATAGAAAACATGTAAAAAAAAAAAGATAACATACTATTTTGAAAAAAAAGACCATGTAACAAATAAGACTTTTGATTGGATCAAAAAATACATCGATAACACCCCTCCCTTCATCCTAGAGATATTTTACTATATTATGTGTCAACCCCCCTAAAATGATAACGTTATATATGAATAGCCCTTAAATTAACTGCAAAATTTGTTGGTACCCATAATGTCGAAATTTTTCGCTGTAAAATATAGTGTTTTTAGTGCAATAGTTTGCAGGATTGTACTTTCGAGCGAGACTTCGGGAAGGAAGACTTTGTATAGAAACCATTTTTAACCGAAATGGTGTCATTGCACCCCATACACACAACCTGAGGCCGAGGCTAAAATTCGGCTGCTGGCGGTATTTATTGGCGGTGTTTAGCATAGCAGTCTATGGAGTGTGAGTTTTTAATGCTTGTTTGTTAAAAATACCGCAAAATAATTCTTTGTTGTAGCAACATATACTTAATGTATTGTAATATAAATTCAAAATTGTTATTTTGCTTGCGAGAAAATTCACTAAATTTGTAAAATTTCCGTAAATGTATCCATTCAACATGAGTCAAGCCTGAAGTCGTATGCTAAGCATAGTTTGCGCGTGTGCATTTTGGCATTCTGGCGGTCCAGTGGATAGAATAACAAATTAGCATACCGCCAGCTCTGGCATCGGACGTCACGTGCATAAGGTCCATTCAAGAGCTCAATGTGTGCTTTGATTTCAAGTAAAGAAAAACGCCCATTAATGTTCAGTGAACATTTCGACATTGTTATAAATGCAACCCTTCTGGTGCATCAGCAAACTGATGGTATGACATATTTAATCTTTTATCTACCGACGGTACTTATAAGAACCATTAAAATAACTTATTATAAAATTCTTTTAATATGTCAATTAGTTGTAATACTGTTTAGAATAAATTACAGATGCATTACTTTATTTTGTTCCAAAAGCATTATTGGTTATACAAAAAAACGTCTTTTTAAAATGATGATTTCTTTTGCCTTTGCGTCTTTTCAGCTTTCTTGGCGCTGAGGGAGGAGGATGGGGGTGGGGATTTTTCGATTCGGGAAATATTTCTATTCTTATATTGGAAGAACATCATATTTATATATTTTATAATTCTACAAAATACTGAAAACAAATTTAAAATAAAAAATTTGAATGGGGATATAAATATTGCACAAAAACCCTGTAAATTCAAATTTAATTAATCCTTGTAAGTCCTTCAATCTTTCTAGATCCTTCAATCTTTCTAAAATCCTTCAAAAGTTTATTAAATGATTATGTAAACCTTTTAATGTAGTTTAAACAATTTACGAAAAATGCTTGGTAAAATTTTCACGAATTCATAATTCGGTAGATAAAAGGTTAAAGAAACATAATGTTGCTGATCTGCCCAGAAGTGACAGGCATAATGCGAGCGAAGCAACTAATGAACACGTCAGGAAATAACTTCAGAAGAGTCCTACACAATGAACTCGTGAAACATCCAGTGAACTTTAAATATTTATTGCTAAAGCCGTTGTGTGTATTGTAACAAAAGACATGTTAACCCTTTCAGTGCGGAAAGAATCTGTTTTAAATAATTAACTTGCAGCAGAATTTATGAACGAGTTTATTAGAAAATACGAACTTGCTTACTTTCAAATATGGTATAAGGAAAATTTAAATTAAATGCTCTAAATGGCAGTAAAAAAATTGTCCTTTTTTAAGGATACTGCCCGCGAAAGGGTTAGAGATCATTTGGTGGATGCTAGAATGACGCTTAAGCATTCTATGAGCTACTAAAGAGAAACCTGTTGACATCCACATATTGACATATGTAGTCTTATAAAAAGTTATAAAAATACTTATAATGCACCCAGAAAAAGGAACTGATTTAAACTACAAAACATGTTTTATTGATACTATTTGGTTGTTTTAAGCGGATTTTTTAGTTAAAGTAAAAAAAGGGAAAAAAAACATTTTGTTGCTCAGACAAATAAAAAATTGTTAACTCTTATAAAATTTTAACAAAATTTTATCAATTTTGTTTGAATCTTACTAAATTCTTGTATTTTCAATTTTTAATTCGAACAAAATATTGTTGTTTTTGCAACATTTAAATTGGTGTGCAGTAATCATAAATAACTCTCTCACTTAATTTTGTTTAATTGACTTACTTAGCTGTAAAGAATTAACATAATTTTTGGAAAATAAAAACTTTTCAAATTCAGATGGATTCATGACGTTATTATTACGTTATTATGTATCTCGGATGAAAATTGTGGATGAAAAATTGAAAAAAAATCAAATTTTTTTGTTTATGCAATCAAAATTTCCATTCACCCATATTAGTATATTGACCCACACTGGATGTGTACTCAATCAAACATTTGTCGAATTAAAATAGTTTGAGTACAATAAAAGTTTTTAACACATGGCAAGAATTATGGATTCCTCTGTATAATGTTTTTAAACCCATTTAAAAATTTAGTGAAAATGATCGTTATTATTATTTTAATAGGAGGATTAGCAATGAAGAAAGGCTTAAACATGTTGATTTTAGTCAAATCTTTCCTTGGAAGATACTTGTCATTTCGAAATTTTATTAGAGCTTCAAGTGAGTTTCCATTTATTATACTTTGCTGCTCCAAATATCTCTCTTAAAAAGCATATTCTATATTAGCCTTTAGAAAGATTTTTTCAGAAAATGTATCGCAGGGGATATTAATAAATGTTCCACTAATGAAGTCAATCTTACTTTGCCGGGTAAAAAAAAATTGTTTGTTCTAAATTTTCAAATCTTGCCGAAAATCCAAAATAAAAGTTGTTTTTTTTTTCTCCGTCGTTAAATTTTATCTGATAATAAATGAACTGTTTGTAGTGAAGCAAATTCAAAGTTTTTTAGGAAGAAGTAAAGAACACGTAAAGTAAAATTCCTATTAGTAAAATAAATATTGAAAAATGAACCTTAGAATTTGTTTTGAATTTTAATTTTATTTTAAAAAAAAAGCTAGGTATAAACTATCTAAAAATTTCAAATTTAATTACTATTTAACAATTGATTTTAAATCCAGATTTCTTTTCTATTGAAAATATTTAATAGTTATCAGAGAAAAGTACCATTTAAACTAGGTATAAATTATTGTTTGTTTTCGTTCGTAATTGCATTTTCCTAGATTACTGTTATTATTAATATTACAATGTAATAGAAATTACATTTTCATGTGAAAGCAAAATTTTTTTAAAGAAAAATTACGCAACATTCATCACTTCGTCCATTAAAATAATTGCCAAACTGCTCCTGATGACATTTTTGTCCTTTCTCCCGAAATCTGTTTCAAACAGAAAAGAAATAATCTTAAAATAAATGTGGTTACAGAGGCCCCAATGTTCTTTTTGAAGCATTAAATTCAATAAAATATCTTGAACATTTACTTTCCTGTTTAAGAATAAATTTGAAATCGCACCTTTTAATACTTTTTATAAACATAGTATACTTTTATTCTAAAAAACAAAGTGTAAAACGTAATAGTCTGAGAAAAAATTAATTCTATATATGAAGAAAAAATATATTCTATTTAATGATTGACGAAATTATCCTTTAATACGAAGCATCAATGATGTTCGACTTTCAGTTAATGGCATTCGTTTCTAATGATACAAATCAAATTCACGGACTTCTATAAATATTTTTTTAATTATTTTTAAAAACGAGTAGGAAAACTACACTGTAAAAAAAAATTGGGAAACTTACAAAAATTTTTCTAGTAGAATTGTATTCCAAGAACTTTTTATGTAACGGCAACAATAAAAATTCATGTAACAGATACAGATTTGCACTTTGAATCAAACAAATTTTAAGGTTACTAAGAATTTTTTTGGGAAATCGTATTCCATGAACTTTTTAAGTGACGATAACGAGCATTATAGATAAAATTTTAGTAAAGTTACCAAAATTTTAGTAAATTCTTTTGTAAAGTTACAGATGGTTTTAGTTTTGCTTACAAGTTTTGTAGATTGACATCATTTTCTTGTATAGTGTACACATAAAATTTTAGTAAGCGTAAGAGATTTCGGTTAATTTAGATTACTAAGGTTACAGATTTTTTTTACAGTGTACTACAAATACAGGGAAACGTTATTACTAAGAAAATAAAAATAACGGAATGCGTTTTACTAAGAACTGGATTTAAATTAAATGAACCTGACATTAATTTATATGCATCTAAAAAAATCAAATACAATAAATGAATAACGAAACGGAATAGTTAAAGGCAACGAAAAATATATTTTAGCTAAGAGAAATTTTTACTGAATGAATATTTACGATAATTACGAACTAAAATATTCGGTAACCGCTTCCATGTCACTTAAGAATCCGAAAAACGTTGGTTTATCATTAGAAACCTAAAAAACAAGTCATTTTCAAAATCTAAAGAATAATAATTTAAAAAAATATATATTAGCTGTCCGGTAATTTTTTAAATCGTTTTCAAATAGCTTTTACAATGCATTAATCGGTTTTCTCAAAGCAGACAATCTGTTTCTCTTTTACCACGCATATCAACTAAACATTTTCAGCTGCATAACTAAATTTTTGTATGCAACTCTATTAGAAAATTGTTAATATTGTTAAGAGTTTATGTTTTTCAGCTAAACATGCAAGTTCAACAGGAAAATATTTTCCGATAACTCTGTATTTTTAGCCAGAGAGAATAGATTAATACAACTAAAAAAATTCAAGAACGTGCTCAAAAACTATGGGCTGCTAATAAAAATTATATTTTTATAAATTATTTGTTATATTTTAAAGATACATTCTTTTGTGATGGTTCAAAAGAAAAGGGAACTTTTTCGAAATCTTGGGTACTCGGAAAAGATTATTATATATTTTCATTCATCATTATAGTACGTTTTTATTTTAAGGGGACAGTGGACCTTTATTTAAGCAAAATTGGCGCAAAAAGGTCTATTTCTGCGGTATAAAAGTACCAAAACAGTTTTTTCTTATTAAAATATCATTTATGAAGGTTTTAAGAAGTAAATAACAAAGATAAGAGTATTTATGTACATTAAAACCATTTTTATAAAAACTAATTAAATGCTTCTTGCATTATAGAGTGGATAACATCCTTAATCGCGATACTATTAACTTCACTTTATTTTGAAGCAGTTAGCACATCGTCAGAAAGTTACTTTAATAATAACTGGCGATTTGTAAGGTCTTCCAAATCTATTTCCAATAAGCAACTTTTTTTTTTAAGATTTAAACTTTTTTGAAAAACTTACATTTCAGTAAACTTTCGGTACAGTTACACAATTGTATAAATTTTTAGTGTCAGCCTTTCTTCTGCGTAGATATAGAAAATAAATTTAAAGTAAAAATATTTTTGCTTAATTTATTTTTCCAAAGAATATTCTCTAAATGAAATCATCCAAATATTTCATTTTATTTAAAAATATAATAATTTTATTTAAAAATATAACCGAACGGTAAGATCGAAACCTTTTTATGCTGTAGATTAAAGATAGTCATTTAAAACTTACTTTTTCTTAATAATTTCTTTTAAAAATTTAAGAAAATACGATGCCTTAACTAATTATCTTAAACTTTCAGTTAATGTTTTTTCTTGCTAATGAAGCAAAAAAGTAGGATAGAGGTAATAAAATCTTACCACTAGGAAATAAACGATAATGAATGTTTTTTAAAAAAATCTGGTGTTTGCTAAAAGCATAAGATATTTGGTTTATGTTCCTCTTTTTCTGAAACTGCATTTACATAGTAAAACGTATTTTAAGTACGTAAAAAAGTAACATTTTATGAAACAGATAAAAACTTCAGGAGTAGAAAATTTTAAAATATTGTGTGTAAAATTCTGATACACTCAATTTCTAGTAAAAATAGTTTATTAGCGATTTATTTTACGTTAAATATAATGACTCATTTTTGAATCTATATAATTTTCTAATATGTTGAAAAAAATAATTAAAGATTTTTGCGTAAAAAATAGAAAAGGAGCATTATAATATATATATCGTTGGTTATTTTTAAAAATATATATTTATATCCATTCTATACTATGTTCCTTATGCTAAATAAGAAGTAAAATCAATCATATTCACCACGCATATTCAGTTAGTATTTTAAATCGCACCATATTAAGAATAATGCAGCAAAATTTGGAACAATATTTAATAGTTATTTAGACTTATTAAATATATATCATTGATGAATTATTTGTGAATTTATCAATCAGTAATAAGGTCATGGTTAAGATTTTTGTTTTCAAATATGCTTAGAAACACGCTAACTTATGTAAAGTGCGTAAAAGTGAGACACATGGAAGAAAAAAAAATAACCATCAAAAATTTGAATAATTATTTATGATGTTATTTATTGTTAAAACTGTTTTTTAATTAACTATGAATCGCAATATCGGAGAAATATAGTATACGTTTCCGAGAAAGCAAATAGTTTATATATTTAAAAAAGTAACATATGTATATTTTAGTAACTGTAATTATGGCAGTAGTAAATGTAACAAATTCTTTACTCATATTCATTTTTCCGTGAAGGCAAATCTAATTTAAAATATTTAAAGTATGTAAAGACTCTACAAAAAGATTTCGATAGTAAGATGAGAAAAGTGACTGTAATGTCTTTCAAACATTTTGCATATATTATAATATATCAATGTTGTAAAATTAGAAATATTTTACATTCAATTAACATTTTTAAATGTTAAAAAGATTTCGAGAAAATGGTGATTTTTGGAAACACATTGAACTGACATTGCATTTTTTTCTTGTTTATGTAAACAATAGCTAGTTTATTTCTTTTATTTTAAATAATGCATTTTGAACATAATTTTACTTTTCTGATTGCAATGTATAAAGCTTATAAGTTGTTGGATTTAAATGTACATTTTATATATAATTTCATATTCATTTAAGTGTGCTGCACAACTATAGTTATTGATATATTTTTTTTATTTATCTCCTACCAGTTTTCAAAGATGAAGGCTAACTCCATAGTTTCTTAGTAAGTAGCAGTATATAAGCCGTCTCATACCGTAGTGAATAGTGATATTTATATAGTTTTACCTGATTTATAAATTTAGCAGTTGGCATTGTTAAAAAAACATGAAAGGCTCTATAAAAATAGTCGAGCAGAAATTTAGTGGTCCTATTGTATCATATTTCGAAATAAAATCGAATAATATCACATTGTACAACTGGATTTGGGCAAGGAACACAGAATTAAATTTTAAAGCACAGTTTTAAAACAACGATATTTAATATAAATATCAAATCACATGATATTAATTCAAAAAGAATCAGTAAAAGAACCTATTTCGATTAAAAAATAAATGTTATAATTTTACATTTTATTATAGTGCTCATTTAAACATGTGCGGCAAATATCAGTATATTTACCATTTATCATTTTCTGAAATAGCCATAAAAAATTATTGAATTTACAATTATAGGCGCTTTAGTAAAATATCTATTTTTAAGACACATTTTCGTGAGTGTTATTAAATATTATACAAATTTGCATGACTTTTTAGATTTCGTATGAAAATAATCAAAATGGGAAAAAATATTTCGCATTAAACTAACATATTTAATTCCTAGTAATTGATGTTCAAATCTTTAGAAAGTTAAATTTCTTAAGTTGAACTTGTTCCTTTTAAAAGTAAAAGCGAGTTATTACAACAGTAATATACAGGGTGATTCATAAAAGATGGGCAGAACTTTAAGGGGTTATAGTACACTTAAAGACAGATAATATTAAATAGGAGACTAAGGGTCCCAGACGTATTCCCAAGGAGATAGGGGGCATTAAAGTTTAGGGTCCGAAATTTCAAATGATTATAAAAAATGGAAAAAATGGTCGATTCGTTTGCGGTTTTTGCAAAAAATTTTCTTTATGCCAGTATTTTCTTGAAATAAAATTTTAAAGTTCAATTTCAAAAAATGCCGATAGGGGGCGCTTTAGACTTTGGAGTAACAAACAACTATTTTTTAACGTTATTTTTTGTATTTCTTTAAATGATTTCGAAAGCTTAGACTTAAACTTAAATTTTGATCTAAAAATCTGAGTCCTAACGAGTAGTTAAGTAGCGTAAACTGAAATTTGAAATTTGAAACCCTTCTCCCCCCAGAACAAAAATCAGTTATTCCCGATCTTTGTGTCGTAGATTAGGCTCTAACTACTGCCGCGTTTTGCTAAAATTATTCTTTATGTCAGTATTTTCTTGAAAATAAATTTTAAAGAAAAGTTTCAAAAAATTCCGATAGAGGGCGCTTTAGACTTTGGAGTAACGGACAACTATTTTATACCGTTATTTTTTGTGTCTCATTAAATGCTTTCTAAAGCTTAGACTTAAACTTAAATTTTCAGCTCAAAATCTGAATCGCTGAGCGTGGTTCAGTAGCGAGGGGAGGGGTTCAAATTTCAACTTCTGAACATAGTTCAGTTTGCACTACTTAACCATGCCCAACGATTCTGTGCTGTGATACGAGGCAAAAATACAACTTTCGTCAAGGACTGCATAGTCGGAATTCACTCAAAGGCACTGGCACAGTTGGAAACGTCGCTCATGCAATCGTTAAAGCTCCATTCCTGACGCTAGTCACCGGGTGAAGAAGGAGACAGAAAGTATGCATATGTCAAATTGGGAAGAAGAAGAACACGTATGCAAAATTTCGACACGATTCAGGCATAAAAACCACTGAACGGTGATCCAAGTGTAAGTCGCTGTAGTAATGAATCGGAAGATGGTGCCCTTCACGAATAAGGAAAAGGCTGAGATGCATTTAATTTACGGAGCGGCAGATGGAAATGGTGCAGAGGCACAACGAATGTACTGAGAGCGATTTTACAACAGGCGGTTGCCTAACCGCAAAACTTTCGAGCGCTTGCACAGACAGTTGTGTGAGACGGGATCATTTCTCGCTTCATGGTCGAATGCAGGTCGTGCAAAAAAGGACGAATCAGTAATTGTTGCAGAAGCCATTCTGGATGTAGTAGCGGCGCAGCCAAGTACAAGTACACGAACAGTGGCTAGGCAGGTGGATACCTCACAGTCCATGACTTGGAGGGTACTGAAGGTTGAACATTTGCTCCCGTTTCATGTGCAACGAGTCCAGAAACTGTCTCCAGGGGATTATCCAAATCGTATTGAATTCGCCCGCTGGTTTCTGCAGCAGAACGCGCTAAATCCACATTTTGGACGAACTGTGCTTTTCACCGATAAATGTACCTTCACACGTGAAGGTATATTTAACACACACAATGCACATGTATGGGCGGATGTCATTCCACATGCTACGTATCCACATGCTCATCAGAGACGCTTTTCCATCAATGTTTGGGCAGGAATCCTCGGAGACCACCTAATCGGACCGTACCTTCTTCCTGAACGCCTCAACGGTAAAACATACCTCACATTTCTGCAACATGTGTTTCCAGACCTGTTAAACGTTGTTCCTCCACGCATCCGGCGGGTCATGTGGTTCCAGCACGATGGAGCGCCAGCCCATTACGTACGAGACGTCCGCAACTATCTGGACATCACATTTCCGAACAGATGGATTGGTCGAGGTGGTCCTGTTGCTTGGCCTGCTCGCTCGCCAGATCTTTCACTCATCGATTTCTTTTTTTGGGGACAATTGAAGGCTCTTATGTATGAGACACCCATTGAATCCCCCGAGGAACTGGTCGCCAGACTTTCCGCCGCTGTAGGGGAAGTGCTCGAAAAGCCTGATGTTTTCGCGAATGTTCGCCGTTCCATTCTTCGCCGTTGTTCTGCGTGCATAACCTCTGGTGGTCACAATTTTGAACATTTATTGTAATTACATGTTAATAAATATGCTTTGGTAACATAATCCTAATTTGTGTCTTTTTACCTCGTATCACAGCACACAATGTGTGGACATGGTAAACTGAACTGTGCTCAGGAGTAGAAATTTCAAACCCCTCTCCCCAGAAACTTAACCACGTCTAACGATTCAGATTTTGGTCTGAAAATTTAAGTCTAAGCTTTAGAAAGCATTTAATGAGACACAAAAAATAACGGTATAAAATAGTTGTTCGTTACTCCAAAGTCTAAAGCGCCCTCTATCGGAATTTTTTGAAACTTTTCTTTAAAATTTATTTTCAAGAAAATACTGACATAAAGAATAATTTTAGCAAAACGCGGCAGTAGTTAGTGCCTAATCTACGACACAAAGATCGGGAATAACTGATTTTTGTTCTGGGGGGAGAAGGATTTAGAATTTCAGTTTACGCTACTTAACTACTCGTTAGGACTCAGATTTTTAGATCAAAATTTAAGTTTAAGTCTAAGCTTTCGAAATCATTTAAAGAAATACAAAAAATAACGTTAAAAAATAGTTGTTTGTTACTCCAAAGTCTAAAGCGCCCCCTATCGGCATTTTTTGAAATTGAACTTTAAAATTTTATTTCAAGAAAATACTGGCATAAAGAAAATTTTTTGCAAAAACCGCAAACGAATCGACCATTTTTTCCATTTTTTATAATCATTTGAAATTTCGGACCCTAAACTTTAATGCCTCCTATCTCCTTGGGAATACGTCTGGGACCCTTAGTCTCCTATTTAATATTATTTGTCTTTAAGTGTACTATAACCCCTTAAAGTTCTGCCCATCTTTTATGAATCACCCTGTATACTACAATATTTATTAATAATTATATATTTTATAACGTAAACATGCATTAAATTATACGATGCAAAATTCTGTACGAAATAATAACTTTTTAAATTTTGAAGTGAAAGTAATTGAAAACTAACAGAAATTCATTCATTTGTAGTCTCCTTCAAATTTTTATCTTTACTTAAAAGTTAAGCAACTTTTATATTAATACTTTAAGGAACGAATAAAAAAGCTTTGGTAATTATTTTTCTTATTTCAAGTATTTTGTTAAAGAAAATTATTACTACTAACATAAAGTATTGTGTCAAATCAGAATTTTTAAAATTAATCCATTAGAACAGTTTTGAACAAAGGAAACTTCAAGAATCTTATCAAAAGTTCTTTGTAAGATAATTATAATAATTTTTTAAATGAAAAATATATAATTTAATGCAACGTAATGAATTCTCTTTTAAGAATTGAAGTGTTTTGTATAATTAATTAATTTATGTCTAGCCCTCTGAGCGTCTTCCAAATGGGTCAAATTGTAATGTTGTTTTCTCTGAATTTTTGTTTTAAAATGCTCAGAACATATAATTCTTTCAACATTATTAAAAAAAACCTTAATTACAAATATGAATTTAATCCTTGAGGGTGTTAATCATTCTAAAATATATTGAAAAGTCATTAAATCTGTAGAATTATATTGTCGTAAATTTTGCTTATATTGCTGCGAAGCCTGGAGCTTGGTGAACGGAATATTACGTTCCAAACACTTAGAGGGCTAATCAATGGTGCATCTTAAAACTTTCAGATTTCAAAGAATTAGGAAATTAAAAAATCTTTCAAATGTATATTTTTTCAATAATCAGTATTCTTGTAATTTATTTAGTCTAATAAGAGTATGGGAGGTATATGTGCACTATATGACTTTTTAACAGACTTAAAAAAGGACTTTATGAATTAGACCTGTATGTGTTTTTGCTTATAATATGCAGACTTTCTAAACGAATTTAAAACCAGCTTTAAGAAAACTTGATAAAAATTTAAAAAAAAAAATAAAGAGCGATTATAATGCAAATATATTAAAAAAATGGCGAAATATGAGTAGTTGTATGAAAGATATTTTATCTATTCATGTGAGAACACATACAGTGGCGGTCAAAAGTTTCCGGCCAGCAAAATATTTTCAGTTAATTTGTAAATATACTTGTAAATTTAATATTTGTAAATATGTAAATATATTTGTAAATAATTTGTAAATATGAAGAGGAATCTCAAACTCATTGTATTGACAATGTATGACATTGTATGACATTGTATATTGACATTGTATGTCAATACATTGTATTGACATAATAGTTAGTAACTTACTTATGGAAGAACATGCAAATATCAATAAATTTAACTGACAAAATTAAGTATAAAGGAAAACGGATGTTGTCAAAAGTTTCCGGCCACCTTCACAAGTTTGTAAAAAAATAGAATAGTTTGTAATAGAGAATTATAGTGATCAACAGCATTTACAATTAGTATTTTATCGTATTACTATTTTATTAGCTTAAGTAATAAGTACTGTGGCGCAGCAACGTGACATTCATACAATCAAGGTTAAAGATCGTCTATGGTACGTTTTTTCCACATTTCTTGCAATTTTGGCGAAATTTCGGCTAAGTTGGAGTATTTATAGTTCCGCAGACTTCTGTCAACTTCTTTTCAAAGATTTTCTTTCTGGATTCATGTTGGGCGCTTGGGCCCAGCGATTTCAAAAGTGAAACTTTTTGTGCAAAAACTATTGCTTATCGAGGTTTGCATACAATATTTATGTCGTTATCATGTTAAGAAAAATAGTTGCGACCAAATTTTTTCTCTAATAAGACAGAAAATAGTCTTGAAAGATTCCTTACACATTATATCATTCGTCTGGTTGTGGATTTCAAATAACGGGCCGACACTTTTTGAAGGAAATACTCCCCACGACATAACGTGTCCTCTGCCATGCTTCATTGTAGGAATAACATAAGTCGAATCATATCTTTTGTTGTTAGATCATCGGACGTTGTGTCTGCCATCACGTCCAAAACTGTTTCGAATTCGATTGATAGAAAAATAGAAATTTTTTCCAGCTTTTACTTGATCAGACTTTGTGTTTTTTGGAAAAAGCCAGTCGGGTACGTTTGTATGTTTGTATTTTAACTCTGAAAAAATTTTTAACACCGACTCTTCCATAAAGTTATGCATCACGTCAGCATGTTGATACGGTATATGGACTTATTTCAGCAATAGTTTCATTCCGTAAATCGCAGTATATTGCAGCGGAATTTTTATGCATATTATCAATTGTTTTTCTCCTGATAATTCTGTCTACAGGAATAGTAATTTTCCGGGTTCTCCCGGACCTCTGAAAGTCCTGAAGGCTACGGCCATCTTTATATAATTTTTAAATATCGTTTACGGCCGATTTCACCGATCGATATCTTTGCCGCAACATCTCGAGAAGATTGGCGTTGTAGTGACAAACTAATCGCTCATTTATGAACAATAATTGTTAAACTTTTCAATTTTGAATTCAAACTATGCTATACACATTGATTCATTCATAAACACAACCAAAAAACACTTTACCGATAGAAAAAACTAAAGAATGATAAATTGCCGGAAACTTTTGCACACGCGAACTTCGAATTTTATCCCTTTGCATGAAGCATCTTCAGTATCCAATCAAAATGATCACGTGGTCAGAGGTCATTTACATATTCATAACTTCTGAAGCAATTGTGCTTCTTCTTTGCTCGAACCTTTTGATAGATAAATCGAAGAAACTAACTGTCCGGAAACTTTTGACCGCCACTGTATATATGAGTCACAACTGAGAGAGAAATGGGACATTTAGTTCCTGTCTTTGTGATTCAGAGATGATCACAGAAGTGTCAGTGTGAGTGAAATTTGCATGACATTGTCATAAACACTACTCGCAAAATTATGCCATCAGCGTTGCAGTAGCATAATAGTATTTTTTTCTCTTGTAACGCAACGTCAACAGTAAGAGTTGAAATTATTTTAAGCTGATTTTAACTTAAGATCCAGTTTAGGTCTCTGTGCTATAAGATAGATAATGATTAAAAAAAACCTAATTGTCTGATTCAATTATGTATAATCTGATATATCTAATGCATTTTATCCAACAACAAACTCTTGCAATATTTTAAAGAGTGGTATCATTACAGAGGTGTTAGTGTCGAATAAAATAAGTATGTTTATACTTATAAGAATATACTTAAAATATATATTTAAAATCGTAAATTAGTTGAAAAATTGTAGATTGGTTGAAAATTTGTAAATATAAATATTTATATAGATCATCCATGATTAACATGTGGTTCAGTGCATTTTATGTGCGTCTCGAAATCCACAATCATTAATAAATATTTATAAAACACTGCGGTGGGCATAATAGCCCAGTCATTTTAGCAAAAATAGGGGAAAAAATTAGAAAAAAGCTGGATATTTGCATAGGTGCTAGTTAGGTTGTGTAGTTAAACATGGCATTTAGAGAAAAAAGGTGAATTACAAAGTTGTAGATAATTTAATTTTCTATAAAAAGTGTCGTTAACATTTGTTTGTCACATTAACCCTTCCCTGTCAAAAATGTAAAAACGTGACTATATTTGAAAGTAAAATTATAAAAATTCAAAAAATCTGCTGCTACTTAAAAAAAGGAAAAATTGTAAACAGATCTATAATTCTCACCTTTGAATGGGGAAAGTGAATATATAATATACTTTTATGCTTATTTCCACACCACCCTTGAGGTAAAACACTTAGTGCGTTTTTTTTTTTTTTTTTTTTTTTTTTTTTTTTTTTTTTTTTTTTTTTTTTTTTTGGGGGGGGGGGGGGGGTTGTAGGCATATTCCACTTATAGTGACTGGCTTAATCGAATTTAAGTCCTTTAACTGCTTTAGTAGTTCTTTGCACAGCTTCAATTTCTACACTCGATTCAGATTCGCAATTATATGTATTTATTTCTTTCGTTGCTGTACTGCTTTCAGTATTTTTTGTTTGCCTTTAGATATCATCACTGAATACAGATGTAGCGCTTCCCTCCTCCCTTGCAGTGGGCAGGATACTGTCAATATTTTCCTCGTCTTTAAATTCAATTTTACTTGCATTATGAAATGAAACTCCGCAGCAATTTATGAAATATCACAACATTTCAATCCAATTTTTCGGCATCCACGTGTTTTTGCACATCCTTTTAGAGCAAGTGTAAAAAATAGATTCAATAATATATTTTGGTGCGGGCGGTAAGGTAGCAAGAATTGGAAACAAATTAGGTGCATTTTGCCAGCCCCAGTTCTCATGTAGTTTATTGCTCAATCAGTATTGTACTTGATGATAAATACGTAAACTGTACAATCTAGCTGCATCTTCGGCAGGCAGCAACGATAAAAGGCTTTTTTTTACCAACACCAACTCTTTTCTTGAAACATACATAACGGTACTTTTTCAGAGAAATTTCTTCTTTACTACCGTATAAAACAAGAAAAATAGTTTTTCCAGCCTCGGAAACTTCAAATTAAGATACTTGATCACTTTTAAAAATGTTGTCAACTTGTACGTTATGATCTTCTTCCTTTTTCAAAAATTTTGCTAACGACATTTTAACTTTCCCAAACATTGCTGATGTCAAGTCACAACCTGAAAAAGCGTGAAGGAACAATATATGATCTTTCAGAACAGCATCATTGTTAAAACTGTGCGATGAATACAGGGTGATAACAATTCGTCCTCTTCCAGACTTAATAAAAAATATCTCTATCTCTGGAGGTGCTAAAACTGTCAACAATACGAGCAAGTCAACATCATCGCCAACAACAGCAGTAAGCGCACCAGACTTTGCTACTTCAATAACTGTGTTAACAATTAGTGTGTCTGCATCATCTTCTGCTTGTTTCGCTTCGAAACCATTCTCCATCAATTTCTCCATAAGCATAGATATGAGACGTGTCTTATTTTAATGATTAGATTAAAAAAAATTCTTTTCCGCGATACTTCAGAACTTTCTTTTTTTCCTTCTGTAAAAAATCTTCGTCTAATGTATCAGAAATAACAAACATTTTCCCTTAAATTCAAACAACGGACTGTCATTTCTCAATTTTTCCTTCAATGGATGATTAATTTGTGCGGATGTTGATCGGTTTTCGGCAATAGATTTATTGTATGATTTAATAGAATTCTTTCGTGAATAATTTTTCTTACTCTTTGAATGAACTGTAAATTCATTATTGTTTTTACCCATTTCTTCAAATATTTTCCACTTATGGTCATCTCTTTCCGAACTTGCTGTCACAAGCGACTTCAGACCCTTTTTTTCTATTTTTACAAAATATTTCGAAGTCCAGTCCTCATCTCATGCAAGATAAACTATTTTGTCAATCTCCATTTTTCGCTCAGAATCAGCAATTAAGAAAGAGTCATTTTAAACTGTCATAAATAATTTAAAACTTTCTACAACATGCGTTGAAAATAAAATTATTCCCTTCCTAAAATCTTAAAAAGAATAAATACTTCGTTCAATAAATTAGGGTCATTTCATACTAGCGAAATGAGCACCAAATAAAAATAAAATATTGAAAAGTACTTGCACGTGGTACATTTCGACAAATGTAAAGGACAGATAGGATATTGGGCAATGACTATTCGTCACCTGAGAATAATAAAGTTCTATCTGTGTTTTTGAAAATATTGACTTATCTATATAGAAAGACTCTATTTGTATCTATGAAGGCATTTTTGCATCAAAATGATGTTAAATATAATTTACATATAATATTACAATTATATTACGACATTATTTTAATCCAGAAATGCTTTCAAAGATACAAATAGAACATTTCTATATCGATAAGTCGATTTTTTTCAAAAACACAGATAGAACCTTAGTATTCTCACGTGACGTATTGCACAAGCACGCGAAAACGCCATACAAACAATGGGGGAGAGATGAGGGGGGGGGGAATCAAAAGTTGTTTAGTATTTGTTCAGCCTCTTCACCGCGTTATGATTGTGCTTGCACATTGTTTTTCAATAATGTTTATTTTATCTTAATTTTTGGCCGGGAAGGGTTGGTGTGACAAAAAAATGTTAATGACACTTTTTGTAGGAAATTAAATTATCTACATTTTTGTAATTCAACTTTTTTGTCTAGATGCCATTGTTCGTGAGATATTCACAGAAAACCGATTTTCAAGCTCTTTAGCGCCCCCTGGAGGCGAAAGCTCACATCGGATCGATGGGGACTTTTAGTATGTTAAACTACATACCCTAACTAGCACCTATGCAAAAATCCAGCTTTGTTCTAATTTTTTCCGCTATTTGCAAAAAAATGTGCTAAAATGACTGGACTATAAAAGGTGTTAAACGTTTTTAATATCGTTTAAAATTTTTGAATTTAAATAAAAATGAACTTTTATTATTCATATTTCTAGACAAATATATGCATATTTAATCGCGTTTTGTTCAAGATATAAGGTTTTTTAATGGTCATTACAGATTCACTTTATTATTTGAATTATTCTTGCCTCGAATAGTGAATATTGTTCTTTAAACATCTTAAACTTTACTCAGTTTTATGAGTGATTTCTCATCCGCTAAATGATATATAATAAAATAAAAAATATATTTTCATATATAAAATGATACATAAAATGATATATAAAAAAATATAAATATATAAACATTTACGGGAAAATACTATTTTTAACGTCCTACACGAATGTGCCGGTTCTGAAAAGTCTATTTCATTAGCCTTATTATTTTATACATATACACTATATGACCAATGATAGCAAAAAAAAAAAAAAAAATTCTTGCGATTTTAGACGTTTGTTAAATATTTAGGAAAACACATAAGGAATTATTCTTATACTCCAGGTGTGTAAACATGATATTATATGTCACATATATCCGTGAAGATTTTTTTTTCCGAAACCCAAAAGCGGACCGTTAACTAATAAAAAAAAGACGAATGCCTTTTGGATAGCCCTGTAATAACTAATGTAGAAAAAGCGTTCAAACTTAACTTCTTATAGCAAATTCTGAATGACATAAAATTCCCCAAAAAGTTGCTATGAGAGAATCTTTAGGGTTAATACTCATTTCTAAGCTACGAAATAAAATGAATGTGAAATTTAATTTTATACTTGTTTCAACATTAAATTGCTACAATAACATTTAAAAACAATTTGTGATAACATCTTGTAATGAAAAACATTGTGATGTTATGAATAATAATATTATTATTTTAATGCTTTAATGTTTTACTTCATATTTTCGGTATTTGGCTCACTCAAAATAAGATTCTACTGACACAGAAGTTTTCGGAGCTCAGGCGACAAAAAGAAATAAAAGTTCAAAAATATGAATAATAGGTATAATTTGCCGGAATTTTTAAGCATTTAAAATATCATTTAAAACTACTGAAACGTGATGGTGCCAAGATAAATTTATTATAATTTTTTTAAACACATACTTTATTTTTTTCTGCATATAATGATCTTTACTAATTAATAAGAAAATCTAAATTCTACACAAATGAGTTTTTTCCCCCCAAATCATTATTTTTTATACAAGTTTTCTGCCTCATTAAGCGTTGTCAATTTAATGAATGGTAATTTGCTTTATCGAAAACTTTTGTAAAGCAGTCTTAAAAAATAATTATGTTGAGTATGTAAATTAAGTATGTAAATTAACATGGACTAAAAAAATAACATTATTAAATTTCGCATTTTTTAAGTCTAGAAGAAAAGACAAACACATAAATGTATAACAAATTAATATACTATTTTTAATTATATTCGTATTTAAATAATATATTTCTTATAATTATGTTATTTTACATGTTAACATATTTTTAATTTATTTTCAAACATGATTAATAAGAAAGAGATGATGCATTTTAATAACATATTTTTCACATCACTGGTGTAAAATTATTTTTTATAATATACTGTTAATGAACTTCACGATTTTTAATATGTATTGCTTTAAAATAAAGATTGACTGTCGAGAAAAAACAGATTCCTGATAATGTAATTTTTAATAATCATTCATTCCATTTTTTAATAATTAAAAATAGTCGCATGCTAAAGCAGAAATTTAAAAAAAAAGTGATATTAAAAATAACTTAAGAAGAAACATATTACCCTTTACCCTTTAATATTTTTATTTAAAAGGAATCTCTTCTTGGCCTATTTTTTCCATTTAATGTAAATTATCATCTTGCATTACTAAATTTCTGCTATTTTCTATTAAAAGAAGTTATATTCAAACTTAATCTCATTTTTAAAGAAGAGGTAATGTTTATTAAAGTTGCATAGTGCATTAATTATTTAATGTAACTTGGGTACATTTTGTACTCTCATATATTAAAAAAGATTGATTAAATTCGATGCGACTCAAAATTTCTGATATGGAAATGTAATATATTTAAGAATATTTTGCAGTTTTTTTTAGTTTTTTTCACATTTTATGTTCTTTCTTCTTTCCAAATACTTTTTTTTTAATTTTAACATTATAATGTTTATACAGATTACCGATAGTGAATTATAAACTATAATTAACCATAATAGTTTTTTCGCTGAAATAAATTTGAATAAATTATTTACGGATTGAGCAAAAGTTCATATATTGCGCTTTCCTTTTAACTATAAAATATTGTTGTGTTCTTTTTCTTATACCTTTCAATACATTTTATTCATAATATCATTCTCAATATCTATTTTGAAAACTTGATAATAAATTATAAAAAATCTTTAAAGGCTAGAAATAATGATATTCTCCCTTTGGCTTTAAAAATAAACAAAGTATGTTAGAATACATCTGTAACGAAAATCTGAAATTTAATATATGTGAAAGTATGTATTAATACTTTTATACAAACTAAGTATTTTGACTAATTCTACATGAAATCAACCAATAAAAATTTTTTTTTATGTTGATGTTTTATAGTGTACTGATTTTTACCTGTTTGTTGTTCTTACCATTGCGATTAAAATTGTGAAGTTTAAATTTTTTCGACAATTCGTTTTAAAGTTATAAATTTTTAAAATTTTTAAAATTTTGAAAATTTTACAAAATTTGTATAGTTTTGTAATCTTTAATCGGTTATGATTTCTAAACTATATGATCTAGAGAATTAAAATTTGCATAATTGTTTTTCAGTTTTTTATGGTGTTTCATAAGATATGTAACATGACCAAGTTACTTATTTTTTCTTTCGTAAAAAATGTATATAAATTTTTAAAAAATTCAAAATCTGAATTTTTGATTTTCTTGAAAAAAAATTTATTACATTTAACACCCTTTTAAAAACTTTTATGCCAAATTTTATGATGGTACTCCTATAGTGTCATACAGAAAAGAAATATATTTTGTATCAATGTTTATGTAAATCTGTAATAAAAAACATGCTGCACAGTTTAACCCGATGTGTTACTTACATGGAAACAAATATAAATTGGAGAAATTTAAGAATAGCCTGTTTTATTAAAAGACAAATAATAAATTTTAGGTGTTTAATAAGCAAATGGTTTTACTTAACTCAATTTGGCACAGTGGAGTTCAATTTTTAGATCTTAGTACAAGTATTTCTTCTTCTTATGTAAAAATTGACCTGCTCTTTATATTTCCTCTTTGGATACTGTGTATGTTTTGCCTGTTGCAGTGATTGGATGTAGTTTTCATAAAATAAAGTATTTTGGTACTGACAAATGTCTGCTTTTCTAGGATAAGTGAATGACGAAGATGGTCCGTTTGGATGAAGGGAATAAACTTGAACGTCTTCAACTGATCTTTTGTGAAAACACATGCCACCCACCACTCATTCTCATAGGCACAAGCAATATACCCCACAATTTCTTCAAACAAAACGCCTTCATCACTAGGACTCATCTGAAGTTTATGGGTTTCCATATTGTCAAACAAGAGTACATATATTCGTTTGGATTTTGTCCTTATTGAGAGGGATGAACGAATGGAATTTTTGAGTCCCAACAACTACTACAGCTTCCTTAAATCTTGATTTTAACACATTTTGTTCTTTAACATATTTTTCATTAGTCACATAAAAAAGTGACCGATAGTATGTTTCTCACCTCCCCCCCCCCCAATGAAAAAAATTTAAAAGGTGACAATATTTAGTAGTCTGTTGGAGTTTGGAGGCTGACTTTAGCAGCAAGCTTTTTACTATGCCACCAACTCTATCACATTCATCTTTACCATGTGCCGTTGCATAAAAATGTCACTCGGCCTCGATTCTATCAAAACCTTCTTTATGATAGCAAAGATTAACAAAATTCTTGTTTTTGTATTGAACTGCTCAGCCACTTGAAAAGTAGTACAGCTTCTTCATGTGGGGAAAATAGCTCTCAAAAATTCTATTAGCTTTCTCTGGAAAACATGTACAAGGACTGTGTTGTGTGTTAAGCAATCTAAGATGAATACTATACTCTTATGAAGTAGAATATGATTGCCTGTTTCTTGTTTTTTTTCTTTGAAGTAAACGACGACTGGGTACACAGAGGTACATAGAATTAGTCCAGTTTTATTGAACTCTACTTTGAGATTTTCTTTCAGAAACTCATTTATTACCAATTTATTCTTTTATTAAACATAAAGTTTCACTAAAAGTAATATTAAATTAAGAATAAATTTAAAAATTTTTTTTTAAATTCCAAGAAAATAAATTAGAAAAAAGTATTTAGCTTGTCAATTACATAAAATATTAATTTTCTAGGTTACTTTTATTTTTTTACTGTTATGTGTAAAACGAAATAAAACCTAGCGAATTAAATGCCAAAATTTCATTTGATAATTGAACTTGACCTGCATAAATGAGTATTGGAAGCAAAAACAGACTACTTTTTTTAGACAATTTGCTCTTTAACATAATATGAGATTTTTTTTACAGAAATTGGCCGATCATTGATATAGAAAATATTTTTTTTCTTTATGATACCATAGGAGTAGCATCATGAAATTTGGCATAAAAGTTGCTAATATATAATAACAATATATTTTTTAAACAAAATAAAAAATTCCGATCTTGAATTTTTACAAATTTTACAGAAATTATTTACAGAAATTTTTTTTAAAAATAATATGGTCATGTTATACATCCTATTAAACAACATAAAAACTGAAAAATATGACTTAAATTTAAACTCTTTATGTCAAATATTTATCAAGTTACAGCAGATTACTACATTATTTCCAAACATACAAATTTCATTAAATTTATAAAATTTCAAAAATTGATAACAAATGTATAAAACAAAATTGCAAATTTGTATTTTTTGTACAACATATGATTAAAAAATTAACAAAATCCAAAGACCTAAAATTTTGTCCATTGGTTGGTTTGATGTGGACTGACCTTTTTCTTTTTTAAATTGTGGATGGTATGAGAAATGTTATTAAATTTTTGTTTTTTATGTCGGCCAGTTATCTACACTGCTGGATATAGGCCCTAAGGCGTGGGATGCCCTCCGTGATGGGGGGGGGGTCTTTCGAAGGGAACCTAACCCGTATTTACGCAAGGAAATCCAAGGTTCGAAGAAAACCACAGAAAACTCCGAACGGTTAGGCCGACGGTCTCTCGTTCACTGGTGGGACTACAAATGGTTCTAAGAAATATTTCGTTGTTTTTTCGGAACATTAAATACTGACCAAAAATGAATTATCTAAAAGTATTTTTATGTCGAAAAAGAAAACTAGCTTAGTAAAATACTATTAAAAATTATACCCCTTACGATTTTGAAACATAAATTCCCTTTATAATAAGAAATGATTAAGGCAAATGAATTAAATAATACTAAGGATGCTGCAAAAAATGGTTTTTATTTTTTGCATTTAGCACTTACAGTAATATTAATGCCATTGGAAAAATTGCGGCTTTTTATTGTTCCAAAATATTTGACATGTATTAATTATGAAGAGGAAGCGGACAAAATATGTATTTCTTTCTTAAGAAAAACACCTAAAAAAACTCTTTTCGAAAATACCAGAAAATGCTTAAAATTGACGTTAAACTACAATTTAAAAAATATGATTGAAACAAATGCGAAAATATATTCAAGTTACAGAGTGTAAAATAAATATTTAATTTTACTTTTTTGTATTTTATACATAGTATATGTTTTATGCTTTTCGTATGGTTTTCTTTTAGCTTTTCTGAAGTACCATAAAATGTGAATTATATTTTTTCCATTTTCACTAAAATATAATACGATAGAATGAAAAATATTGACTTTTGATATACGACTTTTCATATAGCCTGTCTATTAGTGATTAATGAAACAAACGTAAGATATTTTATTTTTGTGACATTTTATAGACATCGAATAAATACTCAATAGTTGTACACATATTTATTTAAATTGATTTTTTCAATTGATTATCAACAGCGAAAATACGCTTAAAATTATTGAAGATTCAATAAGTGACTATCACACTGATAGTTAAGCGTAGAACCAACGAATTGAAAAATATCCACGCCGGGTATAAAACCCGAAATCCTTGGTATAGCACTCCAAGTTATCTACTATTTATGCTACGAGGACGATTCTCAGCTTGACATTATCACTCATTTGTTGGTAAGAGTGCAACCGCAGCATAAGATGGAAAGGTCCACATGATCACCCGAATTTATAGCGTAACATGAAACATACAAATGGACCCAGCATCAGTGAGCAACTATTTAATAATAATTTCAATTAGTTTTTTCAATTAACTCTTAGCAGTTTAAAATTATTGAATACTTAATGCCCATACAACATCGAATGAAGAATGGAAAAGTGCCTTAATAAAAAACTTGATCGTTTTTCGTAGACCGACTAATCTCTAATATCATTTCCAAAAGGAAAGAAAAGAAATTAAGATTTTTTACTAGTTAGAGAAAAATAAGAAAATTCAACAACTTTTGAAATTTTTAGAGATTTTGTGGAACAATATTTCAGATTAGCGTATAGACTTTTTTTAAAAAGAAATCGAAGGGAAAATTTTCTAATTATAAATAATAATAAAACTCATGTTGTCATAGATATTTATTTTTTAAAAAACTAACGTTGCCATAGATACTTATAAAAAAAAAACTAATGTTGTTATAGATATTTATTTTCACAATCAAATAAAATATAGTTTGAATGAATAATAGGGATTACAATGAAAACTTAATTTTAAATGATAGTTATTTAACATATTCACTAATTTTGATCATTCAAGAGCTATACAAATAAACAAATTCAGCTTTAGGGCGAGCTATTGACTAGATCTTACTGAGAAATTAATGATGTACAAATAGATATGCATTTTAAACTTAATATTATCAAATTTTGGGAAGAAAATAGCTTAGGTATTTCATTATGGATCTCGAAGCACCCAATATTAGATTTTTTTCAAGCAATTTCTAGAGCTTTTTCACTTTGAGACAATTTTCTACATAAATAAAAAGGAATCCTAATCAGATTTCAGTCTTTTAGCTCAATCTACTAAATGTCGTCCTCATTTGAATAAAGTTTATTTGGAATTTGAACAGATTTTTAAATTTTCCACGATTTTTAACGCGATTTTTTGTATTCTGTCACATTTTGCATGCTGCCAAAAGGATTTTTTTTCATGTTCAACCTAAAAGTTTTATCTTTTACGATTTTTGAGCATTAGTGATTTTTAATGCAATTTTAAGATTTTTCATTCACGCTGATTTTTTGTCACTCATGAAAGAATTTAGAATTTATTTATATATATAAATATATATATATATAATATATATTTCCCCTTTATAATAAATTTCGCCCCTTTTTGGCTTTTCTACATTCATTTTTTCGCTCTGTTTTAACCTTCCCCACGATTATTTGACATTCAGAAAAATAATTCGAATTTTAAAACATATAACTTAATATAATAACTTTTGCCTTTTTCCGCTTTGAATTTTATGAATTCGAATTTTTACATAATATTTGACGATTTTTCGACTTTCCGGAAAATATTTTGACATTCGGACGTTCTACTAAATTTTAAACTATTAGAGTAAAATAGTAAATATTGTCCTGTATGATTTTAGAATTTTTAGCGATTTTTAATGCAATTTTTGGATTTTTATTCTTGCTCTGTCGATAATTTTTCAGACATAAAATAAATCAAGTTATAATATTTTACTCCATTATAGTAAATTATATCCCTTGTGTTACTTAAATATATAGTGTTATTTTAATGCAATTTCAACGCTGTTTTTAACGTACTTTTAAGTTCTGCGACAACCTTTTGACATTTGGAAAAGGAATTTGATTAGTTTTTTTTCTGTCCAAGTATTGCATTTTGCATCCGTTATTTTTTATTTTTAGCAAATTTAATATGATTTTCAATGCAATTTAGGATGATTTTTTGAATTCCACGTCGTTTTTTTTTTTTTTTTTGGAAATTTAGAAATAGTATTCGGGATAAAATTTTTAAACTAAAATAAATTTTATCTGAAACTTTTAGCCTCCTACAGGGAATTTCTACTGTTAAAATATTACGCTGCAGTATAAATTTGCAATTAATTAGGTTTGTTGCAGAAAGCTTTAAAAAAAATTGTTCCACAGTGTGACAAATCGCAATTGTACCGTGACCCAAGAGTGGGTCACAATTGATGGATTAGAAATATTGCAATATTGCCTCGGCAATATTTCCTAAATTCTTCATAAATTACTTGGACAAATGTTACAATAAGAGCGATTTTTCTTATAAAACACACGTGTCAGACATTACTTATCATAAAACATTAATAAAAGTACTGCCGAGTTTTTATAAACGACCTCAGTACATTGAATATAAATAAGAGGATAAAGTTTTATTATCTTAACTAGGCATTTTGATACAAATATGAAAATGGATACTGTTTATTTCATTTACATTTGTCACTATTTTACATTTACTTATACCAAACGTATGTTTTCTTGCTAACTTAAACGTGCAATCTCATATTTACTTTTGTACAAAGGTTCATTTTTGTGCATTTATAGTAAGACGATAAACGTTTTATGTGTTATTGTTTTGTAAATATAATATGCATGTGTACCTACTTTCAAGATTTTATTAATAAAAATAAGAATTATGATTTTTCTAAAATATATTAGTGTTGCCTCGTTTTCTAAAAAATTAAAATACATTTTTATTCTTTGGTTGTCGAGACAAATATTGAATATTAATGAATGACGAAGATAAGACGTCAATCAATCTGCTATAGAATGTCATTTTATATGCATTGTATTAATATTTAGAAATGTAAATATTAAGCTATGTCATATGCATTTTACTTTAAAATTCAGCAAACTAGTCTATCATAATTAAGACATTCGAATAATATACAGAATCTTTGCAATTATAATGGGAATTTCGTGTTTTTATTTTAAACTAAATTATTTCTTCAACTTTATTAATGTTATTTTTTAGATATTTTAGTAAAGACAATAACTACAAGTTCTGGAGTCAAATTCTTCTTAAATAAAATTTTGCCTTTGAATATAAGAACTTATAACATTTAAAATTAAACAGAAATGAGAAACATTTGCATTTATAAGAAGTTGTGATAAAAAGAAAACGATGACGAAACAAATTCTTGAAGCACGGAAACTAATCAGTTAATTGGATCCAATAATCCAGTACTGGAGACATGATTCAAGTTATTCAGTACCCTTTCTATTAAATTTTATCCAACGCATGAAGATCAACGCAATAAGATTAGTGAAAAATTACAATATCTTGAAAATTCTTACCACATTAAATGCTTCAACAATTAGAATTAGGCGGATGTACCAATTCCCAAAACCACCTTCCATCTCATACATGTTAATTCTTCCAGAAAAAAAAATGAAGCAGAGCAGTGTCCCCGGTTAAGTTATTTGTACCGAAATATGATCAACAATAATTTATGTCAAGTTCTAACTGAATCTGAAGTTTGAGGAAAATCCCTGCGTCAGTTTTTGGGAAAGAATCACGACAAAAATCGTAAATAAATCTGAATAGAAGTGAAGCTTGTTGAGAGTTTTATTCCCAAAACTAAAAAATACAATTTTATATCAGGGACTAACTTAATCTGAAGTTTAATTAACATTCGTGCATTTGTTTATGCGTTTGAGCTAATGCAATTATGAATATTGCTGCATAACAGCACCATCTTTTAAGCGATTTATACCATAAGAAAGTCAGAATCATATTATATTAAGGAGTAAAGAAAACAGAAGTTTTATGAAAACCCGTCCATTAGTTCTTAAAATATAGATATTGCTGAAATTGTGATAAAAAACAGCATAAGATCACCATCTGTTACCAAAGTTCACCAAAAACTAATCAGCTTTAGTTCATGTGAAGATCTAACTGAATCGCAGTTTTGAGAAATTATGTGCATTAGGTCTTGAGATAGAGTATCCACAATGTTTTTGTTACAAACAGAGTGACAGATACTCACAAACATTTTAATAAATATTTTTGGAATCTGATTCTTAAAATGTGTAAAATCTTCAAAAACTGGAATTTAAAAATTTGCACGAAGCCAATACTTTCTTTTTGGAAAGATAGGAGAAAGTAAAAATGTAACAAGGTTCACAGAACATAGAAATCAGATATCAGAAGTTATGCGGTAGTCCTATTATGTATAAATATCATTAATTTTAATCTTCAGATCATGTATCCTCAAATTTCACAAATTATTTGATCTTCATCGCTCTTCTTGATCTCTCAAATACTTTGGACTCCTTCATTTAATGCAAGATTAAAGTTATTTTTGTTGACAAAATCTTTTAACGTGTGGTTACTTATATTCAGATTTGAATTAAATACATTCAGTACGGTATTGCATTTTTTATAAGTAGTTTAGAGTTCTAATTTTTTTATGTTTTATTAGTAGGTGTTTATTTCTAACAAAATCGCATTTTCAAGAAAACTTATAGATAAAATCAACAAGCAGAAATCAGCCAGCATTCCAAACGACGATATTAATGATGTAGCAGTAAAATTGCGAAAATAGTTAATGATCATATTGCATGCCAAATAATTTACAATGTCTGAAAATTTATATTCTCTAGAGAAAACACGCTTTCATTTTTAAATGATAGATAAGCTCTTTAGAACTTTCTAAAAATAGTATTGATTAATATTTTCAAAGTTGCAAGTAATTAGATCTCGTGTCTGGAATAATGAAATATTTCACGTAAAAATTGCTTAATATTTCTTCTGAAAATATTTAATTATCATCTTCATAAAGCTTATCTTATGTGAAACACAATCATTTAAATCTATTCTTTATTAATTTACAGGAAAAAAAATTAAATCTAAGGTAATACTACGCTCTTGGTATTTTTTAAAATATTAAAATATGTGTATGCATGTATAAATGGATTGACACTTCTACAATATAAAGAAGGTGGAGATAATACTGTAACTATTTTGTCTAGCATTCAAAAACATCAGCTGCTGTAATTTATGACAGTTGCAACTGCATTCGAGAAAGACCGAATGCTATTTTTTTTTGGACATTTAAATATGCTTTTCATATAAAGATAAACATTGCATATGCGCATTTTGAAATCCCAGCTTCCATGCCGTTGAATCATTATTTTAATACATAATTTAATACTAGAAAAGCGGCTCTTTTTCTATATCTATTTTATATATGTTTAGGTTAATCATTAATTAATGTTGTTTGATTTTGTATCTTTCTCTCATGTTCATTTTACAATGGGATCTAATAAATACTAAAATAGTTTAATAAAGCTTAAGTGGGAGAAAACTGTGTATAATAAGTTGCTGTTAATAATTATTTGTCATAAATAAGCTTTTAAATAAATGCAGGCGATAGGAAACGGGACAGGAAATTCACATGCAATACTTCATATGTAATACAAAACATGCTTTAGTAACATTAAAGAGACTTTAATATTAGCATGAAATATGAAACAAACAACATTTTCACATTTAGGCATCGTAACATAGCGATTTTATTATAAACTGTACGTATATAACCATCTAAGGAAACTTGAACTAGTACTACTTCGATGGACAATAATTGACTCCTATTCGAAAAATTGAATTTAAAATAGTATTTTGTAAAATTATGTTTAATATTTTTTATGAAGGTTTAAAATGTGAAATATGTTATCCGGTAACAATAACAATCTTTTTTTTTTGTAACGTATTTGGTCTAAATCAAATCTAAAATGTTTGTGTTATGGCTTGCGAAATTCACGTCCTCTTCATTTGATCTACTTAATATTAAAATAACAATTTTTTGTTTTTTTAAATAAAGTTTAAAACAAACAAACAAAAAACAAACAATTTTAAATAATTATCTCAAAATCTATTTACTGTAAAATTTAAGTATGATTTCGTATCTGAAAAATAAATTTATGGTAATAAGTTTATTTCTATTAAATGTACATTTATAATGCTTAAAAAAATCGAATATGGCAATCGCGAAACTTTTTTCTATCCGATGCACGTTAATACTTCGACATTCGCTACCACAATACCAAAATTCAATTACAATATATACTCACCGTGAGGATTCTAAAGGCATGCAAATCCGAGCATTAATTCTTGATATAGGGCCATTGTGGGTATCGGGAAAATTGCAACATAAAAGCACCACTTGTTGGGCGATTTGCAATAAAACATTATCAGTAATAATATTTATCTGAAAGTTTCATGAAAATTCGAGAGTTAGTTCTTGAGATAGAGTTATTTGTTGGGGGACTAACACCAAAAAGTCAGCCGAACTACTGACCATTAAAATTGCTACATCAGGAAGTAATGCAGATAACAAAATATTTATTGGTCAAATATATTATGATAGAAATAACGAGTGATTAAATTTTCAAGAAATATGGGTGCATAGATCCTGATAAATCAGTACCCAGAACTAAAACCTCAATCAGTAATAAAAGCACTTATATGCTTGTGCATTGAATCAGAGATTGGATGGCATGTACAGGTACAGATGCCTATGCAGCTTACACGATGCCACAGTTCATCGACCGTAATGACTGGTGTATGGTTATGAGCCAGTCGCTCGGCGACCATCGACCAGACTTTTTCTACTGGTGAGAGATCTGGTAAACGTTCTGGCCAGGGCAACAGCCAAACATTTTCCGTATCAAGAAATGTCCGTACAATTGCGAAACAGGTAGTCGTGCATTATGCTGCTGAAACGTAGGGTTTCGCAAGTCTTGAATAAAGGGTAGCGGCACCTGTCGTAAAATATTAGAAATGTAACGTGCACTGTTCAAAGTGCCATCAGTGCGAACAACAGGTGACCGACGCGTGTATCCAATGGCACCCCATCCCATCACTCCAGGTGATGGGCCAGTATAACAATAACGAATGCACGCTGCCAATTCACCACGATGCCGCCAAACACGAATGCGACCATCATGATATTGTAAATAGAGCCTGGATCCATCTGAAAAAATGAGTCCTCGCCATTCGTGCACTCAGGTTCATTTTTGATCACACCACTGAAGGCGCTTCTGTCTGTGACGCAGCGTCAAAGAAAGTCAAAGCCAATAATATCCGAGCTGAGAGTCCATGCTACTGCAAACGTCGTCGAACTGTTCGTGCCAACACTTTTTGTCTTGCAAATGACCCCATTTCTTGTTTCGGGGCTCGTGACGTGGTTGTACGATCCATTACGGACATGCGGATAACATGCCTGTCTTCTCGGATGCTAGTTATAGGGGGCCGTTGAGATCCCGTAAGGCGTTCCGTATTACTCTTCTGAATTCATCGATTCCATATTCTGCGAACACTTATTGGATCTCGACCAACGCGAGCAGCAATACTGCGATACGATAAATCGCAATCTCGATAGGCTACAATTCGACCTTTATCAAGGTCAGAAACATGCTGGTACGAATTTCTTCTCTTTGCATGAGGCATCACAACAATTTTTCACTAGGCAAATATGCTCAAAAACAATTTCTGTGCGAGAAACTTGCTGAACAATTTCCTCATTTAAACACATTGTAGGTGTCGCTACCGGCATCTGCTTTGTCAGAATGCGCTGAAAAGCTAATCATTTGCATATCACAGCATCTTCTTCCTGTCGTTTAAATTTCACGTCTGTAGCATATCGCCTTCATGGTGTAGCAATTTAAATGGCCAGTAGTGTAGTTTATATCGCAGATTTGCGGTATCTAAAGTTTGATGAAAACCTTGCGTTAGTTTTTGAGATAGAGCTGTTGTGCAAACCGTGAAAAAAGTTGCATAGCACAGCCACCTAAATCCTCAAAAACTAATCAGCATCAACCTATATCCGGGTCTACCTGCAAATAATTTTATATTAAATTCCGTGCTTTAGTTCTTGAGATAGAACTATTGCAACAATCGTGAAAAATGCAGCTTTTATAAATAATGACATGAATTCTAAGTTTACGGCTTTCATAATTTAAGATAAATCGTACTGAGTTTAACGCATGTAATTAAGATGACTATATATAAAATTTTTCAAAATTTATCTTAAGATCATTCTTACATTTATTTGCGAGAGCGGTATAATGACATTATATCCAAGTAATTACGTAATTAAATGGAAATCTTACGCCTAATAACAGTTATAATTAAAGTATAGTTTATCTAACTGGACTAACATTTATTAAATGAAGTATATTTGATCATTCCAAATTAAAATGTTATTAATTAAAATTAAGAATTTGTAAAACTTTGCTCTATTAAATCACTGTATAATTAAATCTGAGCTTTGCATAAGGAATGTGTTCTAATTAATGAAGCATACGTAAAGATTAAATTTCAATTACCTTTTATTCTGAAATATGATATAGCATAGATGTCTTTAATTAAAAATACTTTGGAAAATTTCTTAATTTAATTTTATGTGTATAAGTTTTTTATTAAACAAATGTAATTTTAAAAATTCGCAAGGCATTTTATCTTGAAAGTTAAGTAAGATTTTATGCATGATAAAAACTGCAAATTTATCAATTATACTATATACAGGGCTCCCACTAAAGTCCATTCTCACTTTTTATCCGCCGAACGGCTGCTTATATGATATAAAAGTGTTAGCTATGTATGATAAAGTGGCTATAGGCTATTAGAAAGACCGCTTACAGAACTACTAAGGGAAAAATACCAGAGGGGTGTTCGTATCTTGAAAATGGTTGGATATGTAGGAAAAAGCAAACTAAAAAGTTGTAGTGTATTTTGAAGTTACTATGATACGACATCATGTCAACATGAATGTTAAAAACAGAAATTTTAAACTTGTCATTTGTTAGGAATATCCTAAACTGTGGCGTGACGAAATTATTTTAGGAAATATGAAAATAGCTAGTTATCTCAATTTAGAAAACAATTTTACTCAATAGAATCATTATCTTATATTAATGCCCGTATATTATTTATAGTTTTAAAGGTACCCCACTTTCAGGCAATTAATTTTCTCAATACAAAAACTACAAACATAAAGAATTTCTTACTTATACCCTCTATTTTTAGACAAAACAGGATTCATTTTTATTTTCCAATACAAGTACTTCGTTCAAAAACCTTTACCCCAAGATATTCGTCTAAAAAAACAGTTTTTCTTTTTTATACAAAAGGCATGCACGATTAGTTCCAATTTAATATATAGTCATTACTATCCTCAAAGTTTAATATTTAAAAACCAATTAAAAATCACTTTTAAATCAGTTTTTCTCAATTATCTCAAAAATATATCTTGACTAAGACATAATCAATCACAAAAGTTTAAATTTATTGTTTATTCTGTGCCAACTTCTCTTTATAGTTCACAATTGTTGAATTTAAAACAGTTCTCTTTTTTATATACAAGACATGGTCGATTATTTCCAATAATATAGAGTCACTTCTGTCCTCAAAGTTCAAAATTGAATTTTTTTTAAAAATTCACTTATAAACAAGTTTTTATCCATTATCACAAAAATAGTTCTAAAATAATATATAAACGATCACAAAGTTTTACTCTATTCTCACCCCGTTCTCGCTTCATCCTGTAGTTTTTGTATTGTCAAAATTCATAATATTTTCGCACTCATTTCACGGAGAGTTCCTGACTTTCAAATGACGGCAATTCCTCCTCGGAGGATATAAATTTGAGATTCTCTGGTTTTTCCTCTTTTTTTCTCCTTTTTCCCCCAATTTTTCCCGCTTATCTAGCATCAAAAGCCAAAGGCTATCCAACGTAGAATGGGTAATGTCATTAGAAACCTCTTCTCTATTTAAATTTAAATGGCTTCCATCATAGGTCTAGACGACTACATTTACATAATCGTGTAAAGACTTCCATCATAGGTCTAATTTGCACATCTAATCGGTGTGGTCAAGGGGACGTGATCGGTGTAGATCTGCAAAAATTTTTCAGAAATTCCAACATGGGAGCGATCGCAATAGGCAGTATTTCATACTACTAAAAGGTGAAAAGAAAATTGGGCTTACTTAAAATTTTCAATGAAAACACCATGAGCTAACCGCCTCTGGTGACCAGTATGGTCATCCTGAAATATATGCTAAGCTTTGAAATATTTTACTTTTATTCATATCTTTATTTACTTGCGTATCTTCACAAAATCTGAATATTTTGATAGACAAATCAAAAAATATATATGATTAGGTCTATTCTACTAATGTATTGCCCTATTTTTTCTTCAGTCCTTGATGTATTTAACAGCACGCCGTATATCTTTAATGATGTAGTCTTTATTTAAGTTAACAGATAAACTTATAAAATATTTTTGTGAATATAGATAAACATTGAACTAAACATGTCTTCTTGAAGTATCGGACACGTGCAACGAATCTCTCATCATATGAATATGACGTGAAGATAATCCACTTTTGCTGTTTGAATGCTTACGCCCATAGATTATTGTTTTCGCGCACTGAAGAACGAATACTTTTTTTGTTTTCTGCTTTTATTTAAAGAGATATAAGCTGTAAATCTAAATTTAACTGAAGGTATCTTGAAAAATATACATATTTTTGAATATAACTCATCTCTCAAACATTATTATACTTTACTTTTAGATTTTTCTAAAAAAATGAAATATTAAGCAGTTTTATTATTAAAAACACTTTTCAGTAAAAATTTTGAAGTTTTGTGTTAGGCGGATTCAAATCTCGTCAATAGCATTTTCCGCATCACTAGCTTTTTTATTTTGGGTGTGTAAACTAGAAACAATCCTTTAATGTAGAAATAAAATGTTTTCGTATATGTTATTTTTATTGCTATTACTTATTTATTTAAATATTTTTCCATCTTATGAAAGTTGGCTTTTTTAAAAAATCTTTATGCAATTTTGGCTTCAAAAAGGGAGATATGTTGCTAAAATGTATAAACAACTCTTAAAACAAATCTGATGAACATTCATTTTTGTTTATACATGCAAATATATATGTATATATGTATATAAACATTTTATATGTAACACACACGCTCATTCATATTTATATGTATATATATGTGTGTATAAATAATCTATAATGTTTTAATGCATAAATTAAGTCTCTTTCTACATAAAAATAGTTAAATGACTTCTTTATATTAAATAAATTGTATTCTTGTTGGATCATAAAGTAATCTTACTTTTATGATAAAAAAAAATTCTTGTGTTAAAAAAGTAAATAGTTATCCAGAAAATGCGTCGTCAAGTTTCTTTTCTCGCCTAACAACCTTTTCGTCAAATATCTATACTGAAAAAAGTACCTATCTGTATTTACTTATTGTATTTCAAATAAAGTGAAAGAAAAACGTGTACTTTAAACGTATCTGATACATGCATTTTAAATTTCTGTGTTTTAATGAAAATCATGTATTTTAAAAGAAGTCAGTGATAGCTTTATATTTTTAAATGTCTATGGAAACCTATTTGGTGATTGAACTACCTGCGCCCAGCTAATATCAAAACAGCAAGATAGCCGCCTGACTTATTAAAAATAAAGCGGTCAACCCGGAATTGTTGATAACAGTCAGATACTTAGGCTTTTATTATATAGATGATAAAAGAATATTTTTTTGTATTCGAAAATCATGAATCAATTTGTTCTACGGAAACTAAATGTTCTTGTTGATTCATTGACAGTTAAGTAATAATTACATTGCAGATTTTTTTTCTTTTCATTCAACCAATGAGAAACGTTTTAAACCCTTTCAATTAGGTGGACAACTTTTGACCTCTATTCACAGGAATTGAATTTATAGAAAAAGAATATACTATTTTCATTTAATTTTGAAAGATATCTTTTCTGACATTTTATAAGGCCATTAAAATTAAAGTGGTTTATTGGGTATTAAGAAAAACATTCTTCTTTCTTGTAAATCATTTTCCTTATTTCAAAAACATATATTTTTTATAATTTTGTGAAAGTTAAGTCTTTTTTTAATAATCCGGAATTGGAACCCAGAATTTGAAAAGAATATTCTTTAAAAAAATAAAGTTTAAAGCATTAAAAAAACGTAACCTTCAAAATGTAATTTTCGAAATGATTTTTTAACGCATGTTAAAAATAAGATTTCCTACTTAATATTAAATAGAATTAATGTTATACTATTTTTCTAAATTCACAATAATATTGGATTCCTTTCTCAACAAGAAATTGTCATATCTAGCGCAATCTAAATGCAATTTAATTGATTTAAAAGAACTAGTTATGAAATCTTAAAAAATATATATGGATTTATACTGCAATTGTATATCTTAAATATAAAATATATCATATGTAATTTTTAAGGACAATCAAAATCATATGAAGTCGAATGCCGCATAATTAATAAAATCTAAGTAATTCTGTTTTAACTTCCCTTTATGCATTTAATGAATTTACATATTTTTTCCTAAACTTGCTTCAGATTACTTACATATAGTTACAAGAGAGAGGTAATGTCTTTAAACCAATAAAATTAAGGAATTACATGGAAATTGTACACCTAATAACGATCATAATTGGGAAAACAGTTCATCTAATTCGAAAGTATTACTTATTAGATGGAGTATATTTAATCACTCTGAGGTTCTTAATTAAAATTATGGAATTCAAGGAATTGGTAAAACTTTGCACGTTAAATCACTGGTTAATTAAACTCGAGATTCTAGTTAATGAGGAATGCGTCTTAATTAATAAAACATACGTAAGAATTAAATTTCATTCAACTTTTATCGTGAAACATAAAATAGGTATACATTTCTTTAATTAAATGTATTTTGGGTGGTTTTTTTTATAACATGTATTATTTCATTTTTATGCATTAAATATTATAAAACCATTGTCCTTTAAAAATTCGAAATGCATTTTATTTGGAATATTAAATATCGTTTTATGCGTGTTAACAAATATTAATTATAGTGATTATAATATATGAATATAATATACAGTGGAACTTGGTAAAGTGACCACTTATGAAAAATTTTTGCTTGTAATCTTTTGAAATAATATGGAAACTGTCAGGTAATGTGACTACCTGTTGATTGCATCTACCTGTGTAATTTGTCCACCTGTGTAAAGTGAGCAGTTAGCCTATCAATGTTACTTGAACCTGTAAAATGTGACCATCCATTTTTCTGCATGCCAAAAAATTTTAAACTAAAAGACCAAAGTTATCATTTTTAGAAATTTTATTTTGATCCATTAAAAAAGTACAGGAATTTATCTTCTCTAGTAACTATTTTCTTTATGAATAAAGTGAACACTTTCTTTTATTGTAATGATATTTCCACTTGTTTAAGATGATTTTTAATGAAAAGTTTATTGCTGCCAGTTACAGAAATGTTATCATAATGCAATTATAATGAGATGTAAAATGTGTATAAATTACATAGTCCAACAGTTTTCCGACCGCAAAAAACCCTAAGTCATCGAACACAAGAAAAAAAATCTTTTTGCATTATGAAAGAGTAGTCATAGGGGAATCTAATGATCCATGTCTGCGGAAGTCAAGTGATGCATAAGCCAGAAATTAATACCACTAGTGGCTCTCTTGTAGGTCTATCACTGTGTTTGCCGTACAATCAAAAGTTTGAATACAAGGAAAACTGGATGCAGGAAAACATAATGCTAAGTATACGAGCCAACCACTAGTGGTATTCATTTTTGGGTTAAACACTACTTTGCTTCCGGCAGACATGGATCATTATATTCCCCTATGACTACTCTTCCAAAATATTAAGGAATTTTTCTTGTGTTCGATGACTTAAAGTTTTGTGCGATCGGCTGTTGGATTAACAGTGTATCTTGTAGTTAGTTATGCGTTATTTAAATCAATTACTACAGAATTTTGAACTTTATTCAAAAGAAATATGTGAGTTTCGATAAATTACCTTTTATTTTGTAGAATTTTTTAAATTAGTAATTCAGTTATTATAGTTGTTAATTAATCAGTTCATTACTTTATATGCTGCATTTTTCCTTATTTATCTTTTGTTTTATTTTTTTTCAGATTGCAATTGTTTTGATGCGTCATTTTGAAATATACTACATAATGTGACCACCTCTATGTAGTGAGCTTTTTAGCTCGTCCGAAAGGTGGTCACTTTAGACAGGTTTCACTATATATATGTAATAAATAAAAAAAATCGCCGTTTTGCCCGCCCTGAGTTTTATTCTAACTTTTTATGGAACATAATTTTATTCCCAGTTTTCGTAATGTATTAATACTTTTATCGGCTAAAGTTCTTTTATTTTATTTAACTTATCATAATCTATTGATTATATTCTTTAAAAGAGCTAGAATGTTTATTGAATGCCAATATCTTATTGCAAAATCTTAAATTCAGTACACAAATCCATTTTCCTTTTTAGAATTTAAAAACATTTATCGAAACTTTAATTTTGTTTTATTATTTAATTAATCGTCTGATAGGTATTCATACGCTTTTTCGCGTGGGCAAATTATGTCATTACGCGATTAGGTAACGAGTTCTTACCTCTAATCACGCCCAGCGTCCAATCGGAGAGAGTGGGTTGGATTATCTTTGCATTGAAAACGGTCCTAATGGATCTTTAAAAGCCTTACGTAAAACTAGAGGGGCTAGTTTGGCTTAGAATTTTGAGAGAGCCATTTTTCTTTGGTAGAACGTTCAGAATGCTCTTGACCTTTAAAATGCCAGGATTCCAGTTTTATCTTTCGAATAAATTAGAACGTTTGAGATTATGCAGGCTTAGAGAAAGTTGTCTATTTTGAATTTGTGCAGACTGGTGAAATGTGGAATGGCTGATGGTCGTGCTCAAAAATAATTAAAGAATAGAAACTGATTTTCTTGTATTTTTATTGAAGAAACTCCCAACGAACACAAATGCATTGCTTCCAACTACAGCTGCTAAACCTGTTTATTATTTCAAGTTTTTTCGACTTATTATTGCAGCAAAGATGTTGTTCCACGAGAATCGATATATTATTACACCAAATCGACATATTATTACATCAATCAATCCGGTAGGATTCGAACCTACGCGCGAAAACCCCTTCTGAATGTGAAAACTCTTTTCCAAAATTAAAAGATAATCCAACCCACTCTCTCCGATTGGACGCTGGGCATGACTAGAGGTAAGAACTCGTTACCTAATCGCGTAATAGCGTAATTTGCCCACGCGAAAAAGCGTATGAATACCTATGAGACGATGAATTAAATAATAAAACAAAATTAAAGTTTAGATAAATGCTTTTTAATTCTAAAAAGGAAAATGGATTTGTGTACTGAATTTAAGATTTCGCAATAATATACTGACATTCAAGAAACATTCTAGCTCTTAAAAAAAATACTCAATAGATTATGATAAGTTAAATAAAATAAAAAAAGCCGATAAAAATATTAATACATTACGAAAACTGGGAATAAAAGTATGTTCCATAAAATATTAGAATAAAACTCAGGGCAGGCAAAATCGCGAATTTTTTATTTATTTATTACATATATAATTTGTATTGAATATATGGAATCAAAGATTTTTTTTAAATTTAAAATAAGATAATAATTTTATATAAAATATTTTTTAAGCAGCCAATCTTTTTCTTTTCTTTTATGAATTTAAGTGTGTTTTAAATACAAATAAAAGATTTAGAGTTCAAGATATGTTGATGACTTAATAATTTCCGATGACAAGCTTTTGATATCTATTAGTGATATCTATTCTACATGTTTGAAATTGAATAAAGCTTTTGATGATTGTTTTCATGTTACTGTTTTTTATTTGGATCTTTCATTTATTTATTACACATCATAATATACAGATTAAATTTTTCAACAACTGAGACTTTTTTATTTTAATATTCAGTCAATACCACACTGATTTTTAAATTAAAGTAAAAGGTTTTCATTAACATTGTTCTGAGGTTTTTTTTTGAGTTTGTGGATTTGTAAATTCACTGCAAATCTTTTTTTTAATAATTTACATCCATATCATTTTATTTTTCATTATGTAAATTAGCTTAAAAAATACCTTTTGAAATGGCAACAGCTAATGGCCCAACTACCGTAATGAATCCTAAAGAAACATTTTGGATATACAAAGTGTATCTTGGGAAAAACTTTAACGAGGGATACTACACATAAAGACAAACAACATTAAATAGGAGACTGAGGATTCCAAACGTCTTTCGAAGGAAATATGCGTCATTAAAGTTTAGAGTCCAACATTTCAGATGATTAACAAACACGAGAAAATTGGTCGATTTGTTTGAGGTTTCGCTAAAATTACTTATTTGCTTGAACAAAAATTTTAATGATAAAGTTCAAAAAATGCCGATAGTGGGCATTTTAGACTTTGGAAAAACGAACAACTATTTCTAACGTTATTATTTTACCTCATTAAATGCTTTCAATATTGCTTAATAATTTTTGAATTTCAATTATTTTTTGTAAAAAATTTAGGAGTGGTTAAGGGGGTAGTAAGGTTAATTCGAGGGAAAAAAAGCATATTTTCTATCATTTTTTGTAAGGATACAATTAATATTTATTTATTTGTATAGTTATAGTATAATTATATGTCATTTAAAGAGTATTCTGTGAAATTTTCATTAAGAAATATTAAAAAATGAGCCGATGGCAGCGAATCTTCGAAGACGTCCCAAAAAAAAGTTGATTCGCGGTGAACCGCATAACTCATGACTGGATCAACTGAAATTAAAAAACCAAATTGATTTAATTAGTTGATAAGTTTCCTCGGGGAACGCTGTCGAGTTTTTTTCTTATTATTGATTTTTCAATTTTTTACAAGGCTCAGAAGTCAAAATACTGATTTTTCATAAAAAAAATTCTGATATTTTGTTTTTTAAAAGTAAGTTAAAATTAAAAAAAAAAAAACTCGACAGCGTTATCTCGTAATTTATATAAAGAAAGAGTGTGTAAAATTTTAAAAAGATCGGTTCAGTAGATTTTGAGCTACGGAGTTCACCGGCTTCGAAAAAGCGAAGTGTTAGAAAAACACGTTTAAAGTTTCAAAGACGTTTTTGTCGAAATAGATGTTTGTAAATTACTGCTTTTTTCATATACTTACACAGAATCATCAATGCACCGTGTACACACGTGTACATGTACCTTCGGAAAGGTCCATTATTTTGGCAGTATGCCAGGACAGGCCTTTGAAACCTGGTCAAGCAGTAGCAGCTATTTGGTAGCTGATTGTTGCGGCCACATTCCTCAGTGTGAAATCGGAGGGCGGAGACTTACAAGTGTATATCTCCGTCAGTTTTACTTCAATTGCTTTCAAATTTTCACAGAATAATCTTAAGATGTGGTGCATTAATATAAAATAAAAATTAAAAATGCAAAAAAAAAAAAAAAAAAAAAAAAGAAAAATACCTTACTACCTCCTTAAGTAGAGCAAAGTGAACTGTGTCAGGAGGGGAGCGAGGGTTCGAATTTCAACTCCCAAACACAGTTCATTTTGCTTTACTTAACCCCTCCCAACGATTCAGATTTTGAGCTTAGAATTTAAAATTATGTATAAGGTTTTAAAAGCATGTGGATAAAAATCTGCAGAGCACTGGCACAGACATAAAAAGTGCGGAAATGATGTACATGCAATTTTGTGAGTCTAATCGTTCGTTTACTTGCCAAATGAAGCATTTTGTAGCAATTTGGCACAATGAAGAGTGGCAGTGACAACCCGGGTTGTTATGCCAAACACATATTACATACAAATGCTTCTTAACACTTTCAGGTCCAATTTCCTTTCCGTTTAGAGAAGATTATATTAATAATGTTAATAGTAGCCATCCAAATAGATTTACTAAATTTAACAAATATGCTATAATCTGAAATATAAGAAAAATAGTAAGTTTGGGTTCTAATTAATTCATATCCATAAGACAATAGGTAAAGGAAGCGTTTTTGTAGACTTTTGGAAAATATCGTGTAACAACAGGGTTTAACAAGTATTACAAATTTCTAATGTTTTTTGCCTTTCATTACACATTATACGCTGAGAAAAGTAACCTATATTTTAAATTTTAAAAGTGAAGTATATGTTTAAAACAAAGCAATCACCAATGGCGCAAAGAGAATCAAAAAACTGTTATTATCATTACTAAGTGCCGAAGTATAAATAAAGTCATATTCAGAAACGCAAAGACATATACTTCAGTTACTACATGTCGATAGTAACAAAAATAATTGTTAAGACAGCATTATACTCAATGAAAAGACATGTACTATTAATAGTACACCAGATCAGAAAGGGTTAAGGCCGAAAAATATAACTGTATTGTAGAAAAATTTGAATGTTTCTTAATCTAGAAAGTGTACTTTAATGAAGAACGAAAATGTAAAATAACATCTTCCAAATCATTGAAGATACCAAAAAACATTCTTTTACCTTTAAAAGCTTCAGAAAACTGCTTTTTTTGAAAATTTAAAGAACTATAAAATAAATTTTTTTTGGCTGCTCGTTATCTTTAGAAATGTTTCTGAAAAGCTTTTACAGTGCAATAATAAGTTTTCTCAAATCGAAATGTCACGTTTTCAGATAAATATTTTAATCTTCAGAGAATATGCTTAAAAGACAAACATACAGCATTAACATTACTATGAAAAGTAACATTATTTTGTTAAAATTGCATGTCCAATTTCAGTTTTGCAGCAGAAAATGTTTTTTGCGACTTGTTACAATCAGAAAAACCGCTTTCTCTGATTCAAAAAACTCATTAATGCGTTGTTAAAGCTACTAGGTTACGTTTCTAAAAATTACGGGCAGCTAATTAAAAAAAATCTAAACATTTCTTTAAATTTCAAATATATATATTTTTCTGAGGTTTTTAAAAATAACAAAACACTTTTCAGAATCTTGGTGACGCGGAACACATTATTGTGTATTTGCATTCATTATTGTTACACACTTTCATAGATTTCATAGATTAAAAAAACACACAGTTAAAAAATTAAAACTTTTTCTGCGCCATTTCTACACCGCTTTTATACAAAACGATTACTTCACTATATTATGAAGCTCTTTGATGAAAATAGACATATTCTATAAAAGCGGTACAGTGATGATGCAGCCAAAGTGTCAAATTCTTAACAGTGCATTTGTGATTTTTTAGAGTGAAGCAAGTGCTTGGCTGTTGATGTTTATTTAAGCCAACAGACAGACAAACCGATATCATAAGCTCTTTTCAACTTTATTTAAAGTTTTTGAAAAAAGTTGAAATCGCATTATACTCAACTCTCAACAAGCAATATTACACGCCAACAGAAATATGTGTTACGGTGAAAAGATAAAGGGATATTCAGAACTGGTTAATTTTGAAAATTCAGAAATATATGTCATTCGCATAGAGATCTTAGCATTCAAATTTTTTCCACTTCTTAACCAAGTCTAAAACCAACTGTAAATCAATGAACTCCAGAAGTTCATTCTGGTAGTGATGTAAATTTTCCACTGTGTGCGCATCATGGAATTTTTAGCGCTTTTTAAATATTAACTAATTATTTTAAAGTGCATTATCTGCCTACGAAATTTTAGTAATAATTCATGGTTTGAATGAAGTAAAATTACTGCTAACAATAGAAAATTTATCTGTATGTTAGATAAAGGAGTTAATTACACTTAATTACTTCGATAAGAAATTAACTGTCGTATTGCGTACGAGATAGCGCTGAAATTTTACAATAAATATATCTCCAGAGAAAAGAAACCATTTATAGTTAAATGTTAAATAAATAATTTATACATTTATAAAAAAAATATCATTGATGTATGCATAAAAACTGTTTTAAATGTCATAATATTACCATATATTAACACGGTTACAATGCCGTTTTTGTGTCCTTTACTTATTAAATAGTATTTATATAATATAACTAATATATAACTAAGATAACTATAATATATTATATAATACATTAATAAAAATAATAAAATTAATATAATATATAATATATTTATGTAACTTTTATACAAATTTAAGCAATATATATCAGGGAGAACTGTTTCTTTTCGAATTCCTTAAAATGGCCTTTCGCTGTTTTTATGTCCTTTATTCATTAAATAGTATTTATACAATATAACTAATATATAACTAAGATAACTATAATATAATATATAATATATTAATAAAAATAATAAAATTAATATAATATATATATATAAAATTTATATAACTATTTATACAAATTTAAGCAATATATATCAGGAAGAATTGTTTCTTTTCGAATTCTTTATATATTTAAAGAAAGAATAATCTATGTAAATAACTAAGTAAATAATTATGTAAATGAAAGAATAATTTATGCAATAATTATGTAAATAATTTTCCCAAAGACAAATAAGATAATGTACAGTTATGGGAAAAAAGTAAACATCCCTTACTAACTCCAATAAATTAACGCAGAAAAAAAAAACATTATTGGAACCGAACAAGTGAAAATAAAGTCTACTTTTAAATGACGTATATAAAATTTGTATAGGGGGATCATCTACATATAAAACGAAATCGAACTTCATTTTTTTCAATGGCAATACAAATTTTTAACAAATTATTTCAAATTTTCAGTTTATATATTGCCAGGACATTAAATTTTAAGTCATTTGATTGATAAGTTTTTAAATTATAAACATTCAAAATTTAGTGCTTCTGATGTTGAATTACATTTGCAAATTTTATTAATATCTCCTGAAATTATACTCCTATTGGGCAATTTTTTATGCAGCGGTAATAATAAAATACTGAAATATAAAAAAATGAATTTACAACTATTGCATTTTTATTATATGAATTATGAAATTAAGATGATAATTTTATCTGTATGCTAAATACAGCAGTTGATTGAACTTAATTACTTAGCTAAAAAAAACTCGTATTGCGTGTGCGTTAGTCCTGAAATTTTATAAATATATCTCCAGAGAAAAGAAATCGTTTGTAGTTAAATGTTAAAGTAACAATTTATACTATTATGAGAAAAAAATCATTGGGTGTTATGCATAACAAACATATTTAAATGTCATAATGTGAATAAATTAACACGCTTAAAATGCTTTCATATTTTTTATTCATTAATTTGTATTTAGCTAGTCATACAAATTTAAACAATATATCTTTCGGAAGAATTGTTTCTTTTGGAATTCATTGTACATTTTACTTCAAAAAATCTATGAAAAGACACATAAGATTACATATATCATAAAGTTTTTTACTATTTTCAAAGCAATTAAATTATTTAAAACTTCTAATTGATTTAATTTGCTTAAATTTTTTTTTGTTATTTTTTAAAAAGTTAAAAAAAACTATGCATTAAAGAATCAAGAAATGCTTTTAGAGAACAGCTCATATTGAAAATACAATAATAATTGAGAAAAAAGTTATAAGAAATAATATTTTTTATTTATTTATTTTGATACTAAGTAAATGCAATTAAATTTTTTATAAATTAAATAAGGAATGTTTAGATAACATTTTAAGATTTACAAAATATAAAATACTGTACAATAAGTTTTGTAACTGCTTTCTGAAATGCAACAAAATATTAAATAATATACAGGGTGTCCCTAAACTCATTGTGTATACGCTAGGGGGTGATAGAACACATCAAGACGAGTAATAGTAAATAGGAAACCAAGGATCCCAAACGTTTTCCAAAGGAGATGTCCGCCATTAATGTTTGGGGTCCAAAATTTTAAATACACATAAAAAACGGAAATATTGGTCGATTGATTTGCGGTTTTCACTAAAACTATTCTTTATGTTGATATTTTCTTGAAAATAAATTATAGAGATAAATTTAGAAAAATGCCGATAGAAGGCACTTTAGACTTTAAAGTAACGAAAAACTATTTTTTGCGTTATTTTTTTTCATCTGATTAAGGGTTTTCGTAAACTTAGACTGAAATTTAAATTTTGAGCTCAAAATCTGAATAGTTGGGAGTCGTTAAGTAGCACAAACTGAACTTTGTTCAGAGGGTTCAAATTTCAAATGATTATAAAAAGCGGAAATATCGGTCGATTCGTTTGCGGTTTAAAATAAAACTATTCTTTAAGTCAGCATCTTCTTGAAAATAAATTTTAAAGATAAATTTCAAAAAATTCCGTTAGAGGGCGCCTTAAACTTCAGAGTAACCAACAACTAATTTTAACCGTTATTTTTTGTATCTAATTAAATGCTTTCCGAAACTTATTAAATGTTTTCGAAATCTTAGATTTAAACTTTAATTTTGAACTCAAATTTTCAATCGTTGGGAAGGGTTAAGAAGCTCAAACTGAAGTATGTTCAGGAGTTGAAACTTAAACCCCCTCCCCTCGAACACAGTTCACTTTTGCGCTACCTAAACACTCGCAACGATTCAATATTTGATCTCAAAATTTAAATCTAAGCATTTGAAAGCATTTTATGAGTTTTTAAAAAATAACTGTTAAAAATAATTGTACGCTACTCCAATGTCTAAGGCGTCCTCTATCATCATTTTGTAAAATTTATCTTTAAAATATATTTTCAAGAAAACACTGATTTAAAGAGTAGTGTTAGCAAAAACCGCAAATCACGATTATGAAGCACTTTATTAAGCATAGATTATGAGGCACTTTCCAACATTTCATGAAATCGTTAACAAAATTTCTTTAATTAGGGAAATAACAGTATATAGCCAAATATGCATTCCAATTCTTTTGAACAGCCCTGTATTTGATCTGTCAGTTGATATATTACATAATGCAAAAATTTAGTTTAGCAAGAAAAAAGTTTAAAATTTCCTTTTGAGCAATTTGTACTAATAAATGGGAAACATACTTAAACTTTTGTTCAGCCCTGTAGTTTACCTGTACCTTCATTACACGTCAGTAAGAAGCTAAAATTCCTTTTAAACTAAAACACTCTTAAAAAAACTAAAATCACATTGTTATAAATTCTCATTCATAGGTGTCCATGTACACAATTCTTTGCGTGGCCCTGTATATCATTTTATCTATATTTTGCAAACATTTCTTTGTGAATTGAATGCAGTTCTGCGTAAAAAAGTTCTTCGTCCTTATTTAAAAACCACCTTTAAATAATTTACGCTCATACTCAGTAACGTTGGCGAGTTCTTTTAGGTAGCCCTGTATATCAACTATAACATTTATACACACCCTTATAATGTACAAAGATTTAGTGAAACTTGAATGCGTATATCATAATTAAAATGCATTACATCCATCTATCAGCTATCATCGGAAACATATACAGTCCGTCGAAAGGAATATACTAATTGAAATGTTTTGTGTGTCCCTGTCAATGCACTATACTTCATATTATGCAAGACAGTATCGTATAGTTTATCTTAAGCCTCACCGACATATTTCAATTTTGTTATACATGAAACAGTTTAATGTATTTTTAAAAGAATGTCGCACACTATTCCCCCCCCCCCCTTTTACCATTATCCAATGGAATTCTTTTGTGTGGCCCTGTAAATGATTAATAGCTATATGTTCACCGCATATTTTATAGAATGCATATTTTAGTGCACCTCTTAAATGCATGTAAAATTTAATGTTTGACAGGGTGTAACATCTTTCAAATGCATTTGAAACGATTTTTTCGCTTTTGCTATAATGTAACGGGAAAAAATTTGACTCTCCCTGTAAATAAACTAATCATGGAAGAAACTTCATTTCCAATACGGTACGTCTGTTGTAAACGTCAATAACATACAAAAATTTCAGGGCAATTCTAGCATATTTATAGGAGTTAGAGCGCGGACAGACGGACAGACAAACCGAATGCATAAACACTTTTCAAACAATGCACAAGCACTTTTTTAAACTTTTGGAAAGTGTTATAAACGTTAAAATTCATTTGAAACAATTTTTCCTATAGGCCGTAATGTAGTGGAAAACTTTTGACTGTCTCTGTAAATAAATTAATCATGGTAGAAACTTCATTTTCAATAGGGTTCGTGCTAGAGTAAACATAAATAACGTCCAAAAATTTCATGGCAATCCGAGTATATTTACGAGAGTTAGAGCGCGGACATCCGACCAGACGGACAGAAGGCCAGATAAACCGAAGGCATAAGCACTTTCCAACTTTGTTGGAAAGTGCTAATAAAAATTGCCACCCATCAGTTTGTGTGTCTCTCTGAAATTGAATTACTTTTCTTCAGATTGAAAAATTTGAGAATTAGTATATTTTAAAAAGAAAGACAAATTTTCTGTCGATTATCATTCTTATAGACCAATAACTCTTCTCCCAATATTAGGCAAAATATTAGAAAAAATGCTTTTAAAACGAGTAAATTATTTCTTATCACACTCGCAATCTCTACAATTATCTGAACATGGTTTTGAACAAGGTCGTTCAACAGAAACGGCATTACAAGATCTTTTCTCCAATACAGAAATAAAATCTCAAGTAGATAAGTATATCGCTTTAATTTCTATTGATTTTCATAATGCATTTGATCACCTACCATGGGACATAACTATACAAGAACTTGAACTTTTAGAATTAGACAAGCCCTACCTTAAACTGTTTAGGTCATTTTTAACATTAAGAGCAGCCTACTATAATTGGCAATCAAATTCTTTACATTGGTTTGGCAGGAGCTGCCCACAAGACTCCTGCCTGGGACCCTTTCTTTGGAAAATCTTCTTAAATAAATTATTAAAACTTCTTAAAAGACATGGTTATGAAATAATAGCCTATGCCGATGATATACTATTAGTAATCTCATTCTCCCAAGGAGAAACTTAGAAGATTCGGTAAATCATGCTTTTCAACTTATCAGCGACAGGGCAGATGTTATCGTATGTGAATTTCCTACGACAAATGCTCAGTACTTCATCTTAAAAAACCAATTCTCTAAAACGTCTACCAATTTTAAAGATAAGAAATACAAATTTAAAATCAAATCATGCATTGCTTTATTTGGGTGTTACCTTAGATAGTAATCTAAGTTTTCTTCCTCATCTTAGAAATAAAAAAAAACTGAAATATTAAAAATCATTCAAAAACTTTTGAAATTCTCTTCCTCGTGTCGTCTTCCAAAATACATTTTAAAAACATGGTATCAAACAATATGGGAGAAAAAATATCTTATGGTGCACCAATCTGGTTTCCAAGATTGCAAAAATCCCATGGCTTACGCATCTTATCCTCAATGCAAGCAAAATTTCTCTTGATGATTTCTAAAGCATACAGGAAAACGGCTATCTCTGCCTTGTGCACATTAACTGAAACAATTCCACTACAATAATAAATATAAAGAGAATACAAAAGTATTAAGACTTGGCATACCATCTGAAGAGTTCGATCCAACCCTAATACAAACAAGCCTAAAAACTTGTCAGATAAAACCATTTAAAAAGTATTTACATTGGATAGAAGACATATCTCCAAATTTAATGGAAACTAATTTAATGGAAATATTCACCGATGGCTCAAAACTGAATCTGAAATCCTATGCCTTTTGTGCTTTCTATAAACAATATTAATTCAAACATATCAAAAGGCCTTAATTAATGACAATAGTGTTTATCAAGCAGAATTCTTCGAAAATGTGATTTATGACGCAATAATCTGGGCAGATTTAATCAATTTTCAAAATATCAAAATATTAATTTCAATTCAAACAGACAGTTTATCAAGTCTACAGGCCTTAAAATATATTAATACAAGAGATACATTAGTAACCTCAATCATAATACTATTACAGAAAAATACTAAAAATTATGTTTTCAAATGAATAAGAAGCCACACGGTCATAAGAGGAAACGAATTAGCGGATACCTTGGCAAAAGCAGCTACACTGAAATCATCACAAATAAAATCAAAATTCTTTCATTACCAGCATCCTTAGTAAAAAGAAAATTAAAACTAGATTTGCTCCAACACTGGCAAAACCCCCATCCAGATATTTTGATGCTTTCTCTTTTTTACTCTTCTATTTTTGTCTTTGGTTTGGCGCAGCATGTCCCACAAGGGATTTTGCGCCATAAATCTTATACAACCAACCAACACTGGCAAAACTATTGAGATTATGCAGATACCGTAGATACACATATAAATTTCTACCAAAAATTTCAGAAGACTTTTTACTGTTTCATCGAAATCTATATTTTTTCACTACCAAATATGATCCTTTTTCTTCATATCTAGTTAAATTCAATAAAGTAGATTCTGACCTAAGTACTTGTGGAAACAGTAGTACCTCCTTGCAGTTCATGTTAAATTGTCCACTAACTTCAACCTTTCATCTGCGAAAACCATCAAATATGAAATTAAATGAATGATTTGCATATGTATTCAAATGTCCGAAATTATTACAGAAAATAAACGACTGCACCACCCTCGTTGAAAAGAATCAGTTCAAATTCAATCTATATTTATTCACTACCAATCATGGTCCTTTTTCATCATATCTAGTTAAATTCAATAAAGTAGATTCTGATCTCTGTATTTGTGAAAATAGAAGTACGTATGCATTTCATGTTAAATTGTTCACTAACTTTAACCTTTCATCTCCGAAAACCATCAAATATGAAATTAAATGAATGGTTTTCATATGTATTGAAATGTCCGAAATTATTACAGAAAATAATTGACTGCATCACCCTTGTTGAAAAGAATCAGTATATATTTCAACTTGCGCATTAGCAATCTTATCAAATCATGTCTCTAAACATTTCTAGAAAACATTTACTCTATAAAATTTTTGATAGTTGAACTTTGTAAATAAACTTGCATCTTAAATTTTTTATAGACTTTCACAAACTCATAATGGTCTTAATTAACTCTTCTATTTAAAATTTTAACATTTATGCATTTTAATATGGTAATAACTTTAGGTTCGCCCAGAAGATATTGGGCAACCATTTGTGAAACAATTGTACTTTTTGAATAAATGTTAGGTGGGGCTTGTTTAGCTCAAACCATGTAATAGGCCTCCCTACCTAACTGAATCTGCCTGTCTGTCTGTAAACGCTCTATCTTTCCGAACAAATTGCGATAGACTTGAAATTTGTTGTGTAATTAGTATGGAAGAATGGGAAGAAGCCTATTTAATATCAATAACCTCGATTATCTGGAACTATTTTTTTCGGATTCTCGAAAAGATCGTTCTGATGAAAGGTATATAACAATTTTCGATTTTTTTAATTTTAAGGAGTGAATAAAGTCACAATTGGCAATAAAATAACACCACATTTTGCATAAAGAAAGAAGTAAATCATATTAGTTTCCGAGATATTTGCAATCTTGTTTTCTACATTCTTTGATTTTTCATTAACCTTTATTTCATTCAAACTTCAATTCAAAGGTATATTTATTTGGAAATGAGGGGCTTAATTCGAAGCAGTAAACTGTTAGTTAATATGATTATTATTTTTGGAGTTATCAGGATTTTTCTTTTACGTAATTCTTTTAATAAATAGATTTCGTCTGTTTTATTTTAATATTTTACATAATGCATATCCATGATGGGTAAGTATTACGGTGGTCCCCAACGTCTAGTTTTCTACTAATTTTACTTTGGGCTATTACCGTGTGTCCCAAAAATGATTGATGGATTTTAAAATACAATAACTTGCAAACGGTGACAGCTATTTAAAAAAAATTGCGGCAGGGTTATGTACAATGTTAGGAGTTTTTTTACAGTAATATTTTATTTTAGTTCGCATATCAAACAATAGGTGGAGCTGACGGCGATTGAAAACCAGGTCGACGCTTCACTCAGCACTGATCACCTGGCCTTCAATCGCTGTCAGCGCCACCTATTGTTTGAGAAGCGAACTAAAATAAAAAATTACGGTAAAAAAACTCCTGACATTATACACTGTAAAAAAAAATCAAGAGGTTACCAAAAATTTTCTTAGTAAATTTGTCTTCCACAGAATTTTTTAGTAACCATTACAAACTTTTTTTTTGCAAGTGAAACAAGCATTTCTTTTGTAAACTGAACAAAAGAATTTTTTGTATAACTAACTTAAGAATTTTTAGTATGAGCCACCAAGCAATTTTAGTAATAGCTCCAAAATTATTTTTAATAACCATTACGTGCACCCGAAAGGCAAGAGCTTCCTTCGAGCTGCATTCAGACTTCTGAAGCGGAAGATTTTGGGCAAAACCGCAAAAGATGGCAGCACCAAACATTCCTACCCGCTCCGACAGGATTTTCATAATCCCTTTATTAACGAGACACTACATACATTCGGGGCGTATTTGGCGGTGGCAAGTTTCGAACCCGGGACTTTTTAGCCTGGAGTCCGTTGCCATAACCACTATGCTATCAAGGCCATACCAACTGAGTTTTAGTAAGAGCTATTAAAAATATAAAACTATTAATTCTATTTGTTGCTAACTTTTTTCTAGTAATTCTTACAGATTTTTTTGTAACCGACTAAGATTACTAAAAATTTTTTAGTAATTACAAGGATCACTAAAGTTTTTTTAGTAGATGGACCCTTTTTTTACTGTGTACATAACCCTCCTGCAAAAAAAAATTTAAATAGCTGTCAACGTTTGCAAGTTATTGAATTTTAAAATCCATCAGTTCTTTTTGGGACACCCGGTAAATATACCTTAGTATAGGCAATGGCAGTTATTGTTTTTGCACAAATTTTTAGGATATTTTATGTGGCAAAGGATAAATAAATCTATGTATGTTTTGTTTAGATATGTAAACCTACTTTTACAATGAAAAAAAGCATAGTTACACACCTATGGAAGTGGACCTTTATGCAATCATTAAATGTTTGCTTAAAAATAAATTGAAAAGTAGTACTGTTTAAGTCCGTTTAGATGTATAAATATTTATAACATATTTTGTTTAATTTCCATTAGTGTATCCACTCTATTCAAATCTTATAACTATGGTAAAACACTTTTTTGCTTTAAATGACACAATTTAAAAGGTAATGAAATTTCCGGTGACTATAAAATATTCTGTAAATGTATATTTGAAATATATTTCCGCCAAACAATTGAGCGAAACATTTAAATTATAAAGGGTACGTATGTGTCAGATGTAATCAAACAAATTAAACTGGTTCTACCATAAATATGCTTATTCCCATAGATTGCATTGTTGACAAATACACGATTTTTCCGTTCCGATCAAGAGATACATGGATATGGAATCTATGCTCCAGCCGATATTGTTATTTCTTTTCATGCAAGCAATCTAAATTTAAAGCTGTATATTGCTAAAAAAAACTGAAATAATCATTCCCAATTTCTTTTGTTATTTATAAAAAGTATAATTTTTTAAAAAGAAGGTAGACATTAAACATCGATTTCTCCGTACGGCTTGTTAGCAGAACCTATTTTTGTTTCTCGTTATGTGTTTTCAAATTTATTTAAAGGTTTTTGGCTATGAAAATTATTGAAGTACCTTAATATATGGTAAGTTTCTTCTTCCTTTTTTATGTGATGAAACTAGACGCCGTCCCGTTACCAATAGACCGGTAGGCAGCAACACAGATGATCTCCTTATTGAAATGGAGGTTGAAATTGCAGAATTATTTAAAAGTCCATACGCATATTAAAACGCAATTGGTTAGCTAAATCATCACAAGGTGGAAAGTACTTAAAAACCCGATTTTAGCGATTAATTCTAGGTTTATTATAGTGTTTTCTTGCATCCAAAGTTATGAAAACATGGAGGATAGGAAGTATAATAACAGAATTGTAAACCTATGACTCAACCATGAAAATCGGGTTTTCAGCTGTTTATCACCAGCATATTACTTTCCAGATCAATTGCGTTTGTAACATCTGAATCAAGTTTTAAATAAATCTAGAAATTCAGCCTCCAACATGATAGGGTGATTGTATGTGCTGCTGTTTCCCAGTCTATAGAGTGCTTATGAAAAGTCACAACATATGGCAAAAAAATTTGTTTTGCCGAATCGATTTTTTATGGAAATCGTTTCTTTGCACTTCTTTCAAGTTTGGCGTTATCGCCAAGCGAATGTCGAATGTGAACTTGCCGCATTAGTTTAAAATAAAATACCCAATAATGTATTGATATGTTCTCAAATAATAGGTTTTTGTAGTTTGGATTAAAACTCAACTTTCGATAATATCTACAGCTGGCATGTGCGTCTGTCGCCATTCTCTCATAAAGACACTTCAACCATTACAAGCACATGGAGAAAAATAAATCACTCACTTACTTTAACTTTTCATTGCCTAGCAATAGCACATACGTAATGAATGAAATTCTAATGATATTACAAGATTCAGAAATATAGTAGGATGATTTTGGAGTATGCAATGTATATTGTTAAACTAACGCCATTGCTATAACATTAGTTAAGTATGCTATATTAAGTACCCATGTTATGTTATGAATCCAATTTTTGTTCATTATAGATTTCTTAAATACGTCTGTGTTTGGAGTATTTTTAAATATATCTCTAAAATAACCTGTAGATAAGTCTTATTTTGAATTTCATTTGAAAAATTAAAAATTAGATTCATAATTTATGTTTTATTAGGTACATAATTTGAAAACTTTTTACACAAAATAACGATTTGTGCTCATCGATGACAAAATATTTGGAATCCTTTAATAATATGTAACTTTTACCAAATCTTTGACTATATTAACAGATTTGCATTGGAAATAGCACTGAATTATAATACTTATATAATATGCCATTTTCTTTTATTTCGAATCATGAAAATAACTTATATACCAAGCTAACAAATCTAATAAGACAGTTACTTTAGAATTATGAAAACATAATAAATCAAATCCCAAATTATTTTAAAATACTCTGTTTATTTATTTAACAATATAAATATAAATTTTACATCTGTTTCAAAAGATTTTACAAAATTTATTTTATTTTTCTAGCTTTGATTTTTAAGAAACTCTCAAAATCTCATTAAGTTCCTTTAGAAAATCTTAAAAGCGCAACAATGGAAAATCTTTCTTAACTGAAATCCATTAACCACCCACTAATGAGATAATTATAGAATATTGTTTAGAAACTTATTTTCATTTTAAATTAAATAAACAAATTAAATCTCGTTCATAATTTCTTTCAGGATGTATCATTACTTAATTCTCTGAACAGTGGCGTGCACTCAGAAATGAAAGTACGTTTTAAATTATTCAATTACTTTATTAAATTTGAATTGGATTTATAACAGAGGATTTTTAAATTATTTGAATTCATGTACATGAATTTCCTTTAAAATAAAAAAGCGGTGCTATTTTAAAATCAATTACCAAATATTAATTCACTGATTATTTCACTATTTATTTATGAATATTTCCTTTTTCTGGCAATTTTTTTATTATGACGAGAATTCAAACAAATAATAGACTGGAATATAGCTGCAGATACAATCACCTCATCGAATTGACTGCAGAAATTCCAGAGTTAGTTAAAACTCGATTTGCATATTAAACGCAATCGGTCATCTAAGTCATATCTTGGTAGGAAAATCTTATAACCAGATTTTAGCGATTGACTCGTAGGGTTACCATTGTTTTCTTGCACGCAAAGTTATGAAAACATGCCGAACTGGGTGGAGGGAAATACAATGGTAAACCTACAAATCAACCAAAAATCGGGTTTTTAAGTGTTTTCCACCAAGATATGACTTGGTAGTCCAATCGCGTTTTAATATGTGAATCAAGATTTATTAAATTCTAGAATTTCAGCCGTGAAATTTTCCAGATTATTGTCTCAGCACCCCCACTTCCCTGGTTGGAATAAATAATCTTGTTTTGAGTACGAAAAGAATGATATTCCGTTTTGCAAGTTGAATTTTAAAAAATCTTTATTGAAGATTAATTTGATAAGCATTAGTGCAATAAATTAAAGCTGTCATGCTTATAGCATTTGAAAGTATGTTTTTTTTTAACTCCGTAAAAATTAAAATTGTTCGTTTTTACACATTAAAATATTTATTATTAATTTGTTGCCATCGTTATGTACGGATTTGTTTTTGTTTTATGAAACACATGCAATGCATTTATTTATATTCCTTTAGGATAAAGTATGTTGAGTGAAATTTTTAAATGTACAACTCATATAATCATAAATAACAGTATGAAATGAATCATTAATGAGTCAAGTCTATTTTTTTTAAACCCGGGAATACTCGCGCATATCAGGGTATGTACGAGTTATACTTTACCACCAACAAATATAAAATAAAAATCGTCATTTTAATTTTAGAAATTGTTCACAAATTCTGCGTTAATCGTTTCGGGTCTGGTGTGCTATTAACATTACATGTCTTTTAAAGGAGGGTCATTCCATACAAAATGACCAAATTAGCTGTGGCTACCATGTCACAGATTTGAATGAAAATTAAGATATAAGTACAACACGATTATTTATGAGTAAATGCAAAATAATAAGGTACCTGTACCCAATATGGATATCCTAAGGAAAATGTATTTTTTTCACCCCCATGTACAAATCATAGGACTTCAAAAATATGTGACCACTATCCTTGGACTATTGAGTATCATTATTAAAATTAGTGACCTTGTAATTATTCTGGTTTAATTTAAATGATAAAAACAAAAAAATGTTTAGAAGTGTCCATATAAGAAACTACCTATCCCTATTATGGACAAGTATTTCCTTATTGACTTTCTACACAGTGTGTATAGAAAAGCCATTTTTCCAAGGGATTTTAGACGAAAGGGAATAAAAAAAATGTATCTTAAAGTATTCCGAAGAGGAGAGGGAACAGTAAATATCTTCAGAACATGCATTTTAGAAAGGGGGGGGGAGGGCATTCTCGGTTTTTACCTTTCGAAGATCCATGCAAAGCCCCTTAGTTAATAGTAAATATTATGAAGTAATATTGTTGGTTTTGCTTAGCTTTATAGCATCTGTCTGCGAATGTACATCTGTTATTACTCAGTCCTCACAGCATGAGCAAATAGAAACTTTTAGTCCCACATAACCTTCATGAACATATCTGCCTCATGTGGTGCATGGCCGCATGTTTGAAAAAGCATCAATACTGCAAAAGAACCAGTACCAGCTCTCCTTTGTTGAGGAAGTCATACCATTGGTACCTACGATTTTGCCAACAGATATCCTACTGGGAGGGGGGTTTCTTTTTATTTTTCTGCAAGGGTTTTTTGAAGGTTTTGGGGGGATTGTTCAAATAGCATCTTGTTGAACAAAGATTTTACCACTTTGATGACTTTTCAAGTTATTACTTGGCAAAGTTGAATTTTTTCTTTCTTACAGTTGTAATCGATGGAGACATAAGCTGTCCATATTGGGAACCGGGAACCGGGCGTAGTTTTACTAAATCTTGTTCCAAATGAATAAGGAAACTTATTTTAAGCAAAATATGCAATAGCAATCGAAAATATGTTTTATTTGATTTCTAAAATACTCCACTTTTCAACATTTAATGTAATTTTACCAAATCTAATAAGAATTTAAGCTTATAAGTAATAAGGATCAGCACATCTCGAAATAACAAGTTTCCTCCTAAATGGCGAATAGCGCGCTTTACACTTTCCAGACTTAATTATCTTTACAACTGCTTTCTTCGCGAAAATGTTTAGCCATCTCTCGATCAAAATTATTACCCTTAAAAATATTAGGGGTGTCCATATTGAGAGCCCTGTCCATATAGGGTACTAATACCTTAGATTTCCGGGCAGTTTATTTCAGTATGTATACTCACGTTAAAAGTTAATAGAAAATTGAGTTTTTGTCTACATGCTTGAAATTTCAATCTTGATTATTAGCCTTAGGAATGAAAAGACTATATCATATATTATTTTCAGGCAAGAATGGATAATAAGTAAGAGATTGACGTAATTAAAAAGTAAAAAGTTCAATATTTCCATTATTTACTTAAATATAAAGGATATCTGCTATAAGTGCCAAATTATTTGACATTGTAGATAAAAATAGAAATTTTAAATGTATAAATTTTCATGAATGCCTTTTTGAATTTTTTGAATCTTTAATGCTAAAAAAATAAATAAGGTAAAAACTGACGGGAAAATGCAATATTTCTTTTGCATTTTTACACAAGAATTAAAGTTTATATATATCGTCAAATTATTTGATATTATAAATAAAAGTATCTGTTTTAAATATTCAAATGCTACTTCTCGCCTCTTTTTTTTCTTTAGGTTTATATTAAAAATGATGAAAATTCAAGAATTAATTATCTAGTAATGTTAAAATCTCTTAGATAGCAGCACTATTTTTTTCCTTGACATCGTGCAATATTTTTAAGAAAGGCGCGCAAATTTATAGAGAAATTTTCCATGAAATGTAAAAAAAAAAAAAATACCTTTTTTAACCCCTTTTTTTAAATGTTAGAATCCAAAAGGCAGTATCGAAAATTTTCTAGCGTATTATGGACTTAATAATCTTAATGTTTGTGGAATATTGCTAATGTCGGATAGTTCCTTATTTATGTTTTGTGCATACAAAAAAGAAAAAATTATGATTTTGCAATTTTTTAAAAAGTTTCTGAGTTTTATTGACGCTTAAAGAAATAAATGGTAACGTCCAAATGTGGGGAAATCTAACTTTATATGAATTACTACATCAGGCATAAATTTCGCACATTTTTTTTTAACTCCTTTAATTTTTATAACGCTTCGATTTTTTTCAAAATTCATACATTTTCAATTTTTAATTAATCGTGGAGCTACCACATTATTATTGTTAAATAAATGAGAAAATATTTTTTCTGAAGTTATAGTATTTTAAGCAAAATTTATTTCTGATAAAAAATTTTCAAGATATGAAACTTCAAACTTGCAACTTTGAATGATTGCACACATGGCGCCATTCTATATCACAAGTTTTTAAATTTCCAAAACTGCTAAAATTGCTTTTTTTAGTCAAGATATTTTGCAGAGTTCTGTTTGAATATGAATTGAACCTGTGTATCAAATTTTATTGAAATCGGTTACCATGGGGCCTCGACTTTTTTTTTCAATTTTTGCTCATTTTACGTGGAATGACCCAGGAGTATTATTTCGTTTTAAGAAATACATTTACAACATATCATATGTAGTAATGCTAGTATATGTCTATACATTTAGTAAATGACTTCATTTATATTTATACATTTAGTAATAATAATAATTACTATTATTATCTTAATTCTCTTCGCGCTGTTTGCGATTCTTTTATTTTAAACACATATTTTACTCAGTAAATTTAATATAAAATTTACTTTGTTGTAATAATCATGTGTAATAAAGCTCAAAATGTACTAGAAAATTGTAATATCAGTCAAATCTTCCCGTAATATAATATTTCTAAACATCTTTAAAACCTCTTACTTTGCGTCTTGTAATATGAATATAAATTGTACACTATGCCAAACAACCACATTCATTACAATGCTCGAGTCTTTACTGCTAATAAATCATCGTAAATTTATAAGAAAATTAGAATGAAAAAGCTATAATCATTATAAAACAACAAGAACAGAATGGATATTAACAGGTGGAAATATCAATTAAATCTGCCTCTTCACTCGATGGCATTTGCTTTTTATCAAAATCTCACATTAACACAAATCATGACATAGTGCGTGTTCTGGCCAATTAGAGAAAATAAAGGCACGCGCAAAGCCCACGCTACGTCCATTAAAAGTTATTGGGTAAATATTTTTGTCAATTGAAAGCATAATAATGTCGAGAGTAAAAAATATTAGAGCGCGCGAATGATCTCGGAATAAAGTAAGTAAAAAACAGAAAGAGCTCTTTTTGAAGCATCTAATTCACAGTAAATAACAGAAACATTCAAAATGATAAACTTTTTAGAAATAATAAAAAGTTTTATATTCAAGTAAATTTAGTTAGATAAAAATCTATAGCACAAACTAATAGCAATAATGATAGATAATGTTAAAGAATAAGAAATTAGGAAATATGTAAGTAATTTAGCAATTCTAAACAAAGCACGATGGAAATTCTTTGAAGTTTATTCAAAGGTACAGAAAATAAAGCTAACAATATTTCTTTCCTTCTTCACATTTCTGATTTATCCGAAAAAGCGAACTGCATAAAACATAGAAGATTCCAATACAAATTCCAATTTTTTTTAGGCAGGAAAAGTCGGTACTGATTTCAAATGCTTCCAAACGCTTTTATTAATGAGCACCACGTGTAAACGCAAGAAAAATGTTATTAAAACTAAATATATGAATAAAAAGCATTGTATCGGCACTGAACAGCATACAAAGCTCAGAAAGACTCAGATGACCAACTGTTCTACCATCCATCGTGTAATGCTGCTTTGTTTACAATATTGTGTAAAAGTCATTGTTAAAAACTCTATAAAAGAAACTTGTCTGTCGTATAGATAGATATGCAGCGCTTATTGAAATAATTTTAAAAATTCCTTGTTTTTTAATTTAACTGTTAATAATATTTGTTTAAATACTTTTAATACAAGCTCGTGACAGTCAAGTTATTCCGAAGAAGGTTTTTTTTCTTTGTAACACGTTCGTGTTTGGTGTATTATTAAAAGTATACACGTTTTTTCATTCAGTATTGTATTGTCTTATCAAATACTTCTGTTAACATCGGCATGTAGTAACGGTAGTGTGTCTGTGAATTTCTTAATATGACACTATTTCTACTTCGACATTTTCAAACGTCTTCAAAATTCTTCCTTTGTCTATTGTCTTATAAATATAAAATGAATAGCACCCGAACTAATTACATGCCTTATAATGCCAGACAATCACATATTATATCTTAAATAAATTCTCAAATGCGAGTATTACTCTCACTTATAAGGTTTCGTACAATAAAAATCAGAATTATTAATCATGTTATTGAAAAAAAATCGTTGCTAAAATAATAATAAGATTTTGTAGTAAACTATACAACATAGTATTGGGTATAGATTGGATGCCAACATCTCTTAATTATTCTGGAGTATGATATTACGAAAACGAGTTTACAAGTGTTTATAAAAAAAATTATTCACCTTAAATATGATACCGACTAGATTTTCTTTAAAAAACGTTTATTAAATGTTTCCGGTCGAAAACACGCTTTTTACAATCAGACTCCAAAATAATAAAGATATGTGTTGCATCTATGAGTATAGTTGTATATACTAGAAAAGTATGAATGTATACATAATAAAATTTCAATTAAATAAATCTTTTTGGATGGCTAATATTAACAATATTATTATAAATTTAAAGAAAAAGTACCCTAAGGGATTAATTACATAGTTAAAAAAGAAGAAAATAACAAAAGTTTTACAGTGTGCAAAAATTCATAAATTATTTGTTAAACATCATTATAATTTGAAACTAATTCATTAATCTAAATAAATAATTCTAATTTATATTTGCTACTCCTAATCAATCGTACACACACCCGAAATAAATTTTAAGAACTCGTGTTTCTTTGAGTCTTAAATTATGCAGTGGAGCGAATTTCTCAAAATCTGAAGACTTGAAACTTTGGTGGGTTTGCACTAATAACGGGTAGCAGTTCAAATTAAAGATTCATAGCACACAATACTTCAGAAATAATGATCTGGTGTTTCATTGTGCCTGATATATTACGAGATTTATACTAATACTATTCATATCGCACTGAATGCTTTGAACTTTTAGTTCAACATATTTCATTTTGCAATGCTTGTATTGGAAATTTAGTTAAATATATTTCATTTCTACTGTATTTCACAAAGTTTCTGGGTAAGAAACTTAGTTAATAAATCAACTATCCATTAATACTCAATAGGGTCTGAGATAATTCACATAAAAACCACGTATACATTTTTACGATGCATGTTTTGCTAGGTGTGTTAATTCTTATAATATTTTCTTATTAATAATTCAAAGCGCTGTAGATATGATTCTCCTAAGTATTCTCTGAAACATCTTACATTTAATGAAAATCAAAATTTGCTTAAATTTATTCGTATGGAATACATTTTAGTTTGTGAAAAGGATTAATATTATGCTATACTTCAATGGTTTAGCTATACGTTTATATTACAAACTGTAAAATAAAATGGATTGATTTTAAATAAAAATTATTATACGCATATTTTTTGTAAGCAAAATTAGTATTTGCCAGTTTAACTTTTATTTTCTTTTTGAAAGAATTATAGTTGCATTCATTAATAAAATAACACATTTTAGAATAATTATCGATATACAAACATAAATCACAAAACAATATAAAAAGATTTTTTTTTAATCTGTAACAATTCAAATTTATATTTAAATAATTGTTACATTTATACCATGGCATTATTGGTTATGTTGTTGACTATAGTATAATTTATGATTTAAACTTATAAATGCCCCACATAGTCCGGTGACATAAAATACCACTCCATCATGGAATTGAAAAAAAATTCTAATTGATAATAAAAAGTCATAAGACAAAGGTGTAAGGTATGACAATCTTTGACAAGACGAAAATTTGTTAAATAAAAGAAATTGATATTATAAAGCTATAATGTTTTATTGTCATCGCGTATATTATTCACTCTTGTAGAATTTTATAGAAAAAATTCTTTTTCTACGCTGTAAAAAAAAAACGTTAAATTTATGCCAAAAACTGTTGGCAGCAATGTTGCCAGCGAAGTTTACTTCAGAATAAAGTAAAGAATGCTACAGGGTTCGTAGGCAACTGGGGATTCCTGGGATTTTAGGTGGTTTTGCACCAGAAAAATCGTAAAGTACTGATTGCTATATCTAAAAATAGAACATTTCCCATTGGATAAGGCAAATAATACCTAAACAAACATTCTGGTAAAATTCCTTGAAGCGTACGAACTCTGTACTACAAAGCTAAAAGGTTTTATTTTAATAGTGTATATTAATCACTCTTTGAGCATTTTATAAAAAAAAATGTTCCTTTCTACACCGTAAAAAAAAGAAAAAAAAGAAAAAAAGGAAAAAAAAGGAAAAAATGTTAAATTTATGGCAAAAACTGCTGGCAGCAATTTTGCCGTAGAAAAATACAATAAAATTATATGCAAATTTACTTATTACTTTTAATTTTACTGCAAAAACTGCTGCCAGTGGTTTTTACCGTAATTTTAACGGATTTTTTTTTCTTTTACAGTGTAGTGACTTCTGTTTTACTGGAAAAATTTGCTGTACTTCTTTTAGTTCAGTAGTCTATGTTGGTGAAAAAAATGGAATATATTTAGATTTTTATCGGTGTTTCCTTTATTTCACGTCCAAACGCCAGGCAAGTGAATTAATATTGAAGACTTTTATTATTTCGTTTTCCTGGCTTCAATAAAATAACTAATGAAACTAAAAATTAGTCTGAATTTCAGCTACTATATAGAAAAAAATATCTGTTTAAACGACATTAGAATGTTGCACCTGAACATAAAAAGAGTAAGAATGTAAAAAATGGTTTTGTATGAAATTGTTATCATCCTGGCATACACATGCCAAGAAATGACATACAATTACATAAAAACTAACTCATATAGTTGTTCAAAATTTAACAATTTTACATGGAAGATCTTTTATACTCTTATACAGCATAAATTTACTTTTTCAAATTTTGAATTGTCTTAAATGGATAGCTTGAAAATCTCAAATGACCAAAATCTCATATTTTGTGATATTCATCCATATACACATTATATTTAGATGTGTCACTCTATTCGATCCTCTTAAACTATCTATTATAAGGCAGCATTGAAGTTTTTACCGTTCATTTATAGGTTCAGTTAAAACGATCCTCAATACACTACACCCGAGTTACAAAAGAATAAGTATTTATTTAAAGGAAAGTACACTTTTATGATAAACTTCACGATTGCATTAGTGTTAACCCGTGAGAACGCGTGCTTACCCAGGTTATGAAAGGTTTAAACTTTGTCACCAATAAAATCAAATTATAACAGTTACTTTATTTACACGCAGACAATTCTTACAAATTTTGCAATAAAATAAGTTGAAGATTACTTTAAAAAAATTAGTGGTTACAATTCTAAAAACCATACGCACACCGGATCTTTAGGGCCCTGTGCGCGTCCTCCCAGGTTAAGAGCTTTTACAGTCAAAAGCAATTGTGTTGCTGAAAGGAAAGCGAAATTTTTGAGTGATACATTTTTTACAAAAATACCTATCTTAAATTTATGAGTTAGTGCATTCGATCACGTGGATGCAGTATTTTAATGCTAATTATTTGGAAGAAAATCAGAAATATAACTTTATGTTGTTTTTAAAAGATCTTTACATATAAAAATTACTTAACTCATAAAAAATACATATCAATTTTATTTTATTTATAAGAAAAAACTCATTGATTGACTGAAAAAAAGATGACGAAATATCTTTTTTTCATCTAGATCGATGTTTGTTGCAGGTCACTACATTTTTTATCTTTGCCTTACAGGAAATTAAAGATAAACACAATTGCGGCACTTGCACTTTTTTATAGGAATGATATTATTGGTCTTTATGTAATTTTATCTTGTTGAGAAAAAACTCTGCTTACTTTTTCATGACTCTCTTTTTTCTTTATGATTTTATGCAATGAATGCATAATTCTCAGTGATAGAAATAAAGATTACTGCAAATGTTTAATAAAATACTATCTTAGTGCAGCATAGTTTTGCCTGTACATTTGTGTCATTTTCGTCCTGCTTAAAACTAGAGCTGACTCGCGACCATGTATTCTATAATTGGAATACAGTTCTACTAATAAAAACAGTTTTACCATATATTATTAATTATTTAATAAATATAGATATAGATACATAAATATAAAAAGATAAAGAAAGAAAAAAAATCAAACTATTGGTTATATAATATTTTCTAAAACTACGTTTTAGAAAAATCAAATCTTGTATAGCTTTATATACACGATACATTTTATATATGTCCTTTTTTCAAAATCTTTAATTTCGAAAAATTCTTTTGAAAAGTATTAGTTATTATTATTTTTTAAGAATCGGAAAATATTTTCATTACTATCTACAGGAAATTTTTACTGTCTTATATTAGCTTCTTACAGAAAAACTGGTTTTGGCTATAATATCACACTAAAAAATGTTTACGAAACGGCAAACACCGTTAGAATGCCACATGAACTACATGGAAATAATGTCAAAGATAAACTTTCTTAAAAGGTGCGTTTAACACGTCAGTAATATAAAAGACGTCAAAAATATGAAAGATCTTCTTACATGATATGGTTTTTAAGTTTTTAAAAACTATATCATGTAAAAAAGTCTTTTATATTTCTGACATATTTTATATTAGTGACATATTAAATGCATCTTTTAAGCAAGTTTATAAATTTTTTATTTCCATGCAATACCACATTTTACTTTTAAAGCGGTGTCTTATTTCCTAATTGCTTTCAGTTATAAGAAAAGAGTCCGTTTCCTACGACAAAACTGCTCCGGCAGTAACCGAAAATTTCTGACATCTCAACTGGTAGACGGCAGGTGCTGGGTTCAAACCCAATGGTATCCGTCGGCCTGACCGTTCGGAGTTTTCTTGTTTTTCATCGAAACTTGCGTAAATACGGGTTAGATTACCTTAGAAAGACCCCCACGAAGGGCACTTCCCCCTGGGCCTATATCCCTAGAATCGATAATGGTTCGACACAAAATAAATCAAATCAAACTAAACCTACGACAAAATTATCCAAATAGTTAGTTAAACCAATGATGTAAAGCTTTATTGGCCATACATTTGGTTGGTGATGGATTCCTCATTAGTCACAATTTGTTTCATTTGTTCAAAAAATGTATGTTGCAACATTTTTGTTTATTAAACCCATAGAAAAGATAAATAATTGAACATCTGGTGTTTTATGGCCCATTTAGTGTCTTTAAATAAACTTTTATTGATCTTTCGTTAACTTGGAATAAAAAATAATATATTTAATACATTTATATTGTATTATAACAACATCATTGCAAACAGTGCAATTGAAATAAATTGGAGAAAAAGATATTACTAGCAACTACCAACAACTATAATAAACTAACAACTTAGATACATTAGACATTAATTATATATATAAAACCCCATCGGGTAAGTTTTAAATAAAACAACTAGCAATTACGACAAAAACAAACGATTAATTATGAGAAAAACAAATAATGTAAGCAATTTAATATTGTTGCTGACCAATGAAAACCTTCCATAGTCGTAACAGGTCTCGTTGATCAGATTTACAATGGGAGCTGTAAATGATGTCACTACATTTTACTGTGCTTTGAAATCTTTTCACGATTTCAAAAACAATATTTAATTAAATCTTTTTATTTAAGGGAAGCGAAGTTACGTTTTAAATGCAATATTGTTATAATTTTTATATTCCGGTTGTTTTATTTTTTCATTTTTTTACAGCCGTGAAGGCTTCTTGAGAATGACTCCATTGTCACATCACGACTCACGAGTGGTTGTTTTTACTTTTTAATGTTGACATTTGTTTTCGACATTATATAGTGTTTTTTTTAAAGTAATAGCTAAAAAGTTGAAGTTTTACATTATTAAAAAAATTTTTTAATGCAATGAGTGAAGAAGAAAGTTCCATTGAAGAAGAGGACAAATTTTTTTCCGGCACGATATTTTTATTTTCTCTCATTATTTTTATATATATTTTTGCTATAGTTTCACAATATATTCTTTTATAATTGATTTTTTGCCTTATTTTATTCTTTTAAAATTATGTATTTATTATTTGTTCATTACAATCCCCCCATCCATCAGATAGTTTTGTTATACTTTTGAATGCAGATTGCTGTTGATTTTTTTTTTTAATTTTCCCCCATGTATAATCATTGTATTTTTCAAAATTATTTAAGCCTAAAGTGGCTGCTATGATTTACCATAGTTTTTGTAATTTTTTATCATCCTTTTAAATATGCAAACACGACGGGCTTTGATGGGCTATGTTCTAGTATCAAATGTTTGTTTAAATTTCCCGAATTTACAAAAACATTTTAATAGTAACTTTGAGCCAAAATTTTAATATAATTTCTTATTTTTTAAACATCGTATATTCTGCAAATATTTTAAATTAGATTTCATGTAACTATTTATTTTTTCAGCTATTTCTTCTGAAATTTTATGGATGTCAAATATTTTCTTCATATATTATATTTTAAAATGCATGATAAAAAAAATTTGAAAATTATATTTTTAAAATTTAAGAATAAAAGTTATATATTTTTTAGTTTACAGTAAAACTTTTGAAACGGGTTACTTTACAAGACAGATCATGAATTGACAACACATAACTCTTATTAGTTACTTTCTTGGGTATGAAACTACATAATAGTTTTGGAAATCCTGCCGAGTCCAAGTTTAAGGCAATACTTAGCAATGACAAAATAAAAAGTCTGAAATTTTTTATTGGTTTTAAATTTTCAGATTTTTAACGAAATATATGTGTAATGTGTAAAAATCTCTAGTGTGATGTATCATAGAATACTGTGCGTTTTACATGTGCATAGAAAAAAGGGACGTTAACCTTAACATGATAAGCAGATAAATGTTATAATCGTTAATTTTGGAGTGTTACCGTTTCATTTTAAATATTTCTAATACAAAGTCAATGTGTGAGCAATATTCTCAGACAATTACCTATATTTTAAATTTAAATCCAATATGTAATCAATGCTAGTATTTTATTAAAGATATTTCCGATAAATTAGCAATTGGGGTAAAATTGGACTACAGTATAACCAATATTGATTTTGGCTGAAGGATATTTTATTACTATTCTTGTTTAAATTATACGTATTTCGAATTATCCTTGTTGAAAGGAATTCGATTTATTTTACAACTACAAAGAGTTAAATAAATCAATTATTTCTGTTTTCTATTAACAATGGAAATCCACTGATTCCTTCGAATTAAATTATTAGAACCATTCAAAATCCATTTTATTAAGAAATCACTTTGCATTAAATTCCATTAAGATTCCATTAAAGACGAATATTTCAGACGTAAAATCCATTGAAATATTTTAAGGCTTTGTTCGTGAATAAATGCAAAAGTATACCCATTCTTCATTGATTAAAATAACGCACTTTGTAAATTATCATAATTCTTTAATAGATTTGAGAAATATATTTTATTCAAGAAAATTTACGAATTTTCGTATTTAATTTTCAGTTGAAAATAAAATTAAGTTGCAAAGAAACCTTTTGGTAATATTTAATAATTTTGATTTATTTAATTGATTTATAATAGAATCAATATTAATGCATTGCTTTTGCATACATTTATTTTAATTTCTTTCTTACATTGCATATAAGAACCATAATACCTACTTCGTGTTATTTTAAATAATTTATTCTTTTCAGGCCTATTTATTATTCATTTTTAATCGAATATAAACGTGGATGTAATTTGTATTCATTTCCTTAATATGAAATAAATAAAGTCTAAACGATAAGTTTTTTATGTTGCAGGATATAATAAATGTAAATGAATGAGGCATGCGAATTTATCATTATATGAAAATAATCTAACTACAGACAGAAGTTTAAAAGATTATTCTCAAATGGTTCATTATTTCGAAAATGGATAGTAAAAAAGGAAAAATCATGTTAAATATTTCACAAAGGCCCAAAACACAAAAATCTTCAAATTTTCTAAAAAAAAAATTGCATTGAAAAATTTTCTGTTTTCAATTGCTTACATTTTGGTTTGTTTTCGAAATCTTACTTTTAAGCAATGGTTAAATGAAAATGCGATTTTCTTTATGGAGAGATTTTTCACCATTTTTCGTATCTAAATTTCTATAACGGAAGACCAGTTAAAGATTATTGCTTTAAACTTATATTATATTTTTTCCAATTATTTTACTGTAATTTTAATTCAGCAAATTTTGAAAAAAAATATTTATTTTAAAAATTTCAAACTCTTGAAAAATCATACTTTTTTTTCAAATTTTTAACTTGAAATTTTTAAATTTTTCTAAAAATAAATATTTTTTAAAATGCTGAATCAAAATTAAAATTTGTTTATTTAAATGAAGAGAAACTGAAATTATATAAATAATAATCCGAATTATAACGATTTAAAATTGCACCATTTTTTCCATAAATTTAAAATTTTAATTAAAAAATGATAAGTATTACTTTCTGATTTTTTTACAAGCGATTTTGTTAACCATCACAAAAACATTCAAAATTTTTACTCAATAAATTAAAAATATTTTTAAATGTCAATAAATTAAAATTATTTTAAATTTTAATTTAAAAATAGATATAATTATTATAGATATATTTATTATCAATTAATTACTAATTATTATAGATATTATATAGAATTATTGATATACAGTCGGCTCACGTTAATTCGAAATCGAATAAATCGAATTTTCGCTTAATTCGAGCTGAACATGAAGTCCCGAAATTTTCAATTGCAGAATAACGTTAAAAATTTTAATTTATACGAACTCATTTTCTTTTGATATCGTTTAATTCAAACTAACAAGAAGTTTCCGATTTTTCAATTTTCGTTACTTTCTCCCACAGACCCCCTTTCAGATCCCGTTTTTGTCAGAATTTTTCTGAACAAATATACATTTTGTCCCATGAATTTGTTATCCGTTTTTCAGTGCCCCATCTTTCCATCAATAACATATCAAACCCATCTTTGTTTGTGCTTGTGTCTAATACCTTAATTAATTTATGTATTTATATCTTTATATTTAATATTTAGTCATGATCTAATGATAGCAGCCAAAATATATTTAAAAAAATAATATAACATTAATTTCTTTTCAATAGTATCCCTTTAAACTTGTTTTCCTCTCATACTTTCCATAATTCGAACATTCCTTGTGGTCCCGAGGGGCTCGAATTAACGAGAGCCGATTGTATATAAATCCTCTAGAGTTATAACCGTTTTTTTTGTATAAGTCTGTTTAAAAGAAATAGAAATACCTGTAGAAGTTTAGTAGATATATCTGTAGAGAGAAAGTGTTTAAAGGGTCGTACGACTGTTAAAATGCGAAAAACCACAAAAATTGTTTTTTTTTCGACATTCTACATCTTGAAAAGTATAAGCCTTAAAATCATAACTTTTTTAATGCTAAAAATCAATGTTTTATGTACATACATATGCCCCATTCTTGTTTGAAAATTAAAAATAATTTGTTTTAAAGAATCATACATTAAGCAGTTTGCTATGGGAAAAATGTGATATCAAAGACAACGCACTTGAATACTCAAATTAAAACACATTGAATTTTAAAAAGAAATTTCTTTTTCTTACACATATTTAAAAAAAAAACTAAAGGTTAATTTGAACTTAAACTTGTATATATTTAAACCATATTTCTATTTTTAAAATTAAACTGTATGTAATGTATTTTTTCACTTAAAAATAAATTTTTATCTATGCATAGAAAATGTATCTTTAACAATCTGAAAGCAAATTTAGGTTCACTTTCAAGAAAATGGCATTATATGTGTCACCTGTAAAAATTTCATGTAAAAATATTAAATAGTTTTAGAGATAGCATGTGCGTTATGTGAAAAAAATACATTTTGAGATAAATCACTTTGAAGTATTTTTTTGCTGAAACTGTTTACAGTAAACAGCTGACACGTTTTTAATCATAACTTCCGCAATTATGGGAATTTTTTCAAGCGGAATGTCTTAAAATACGCAGAAAAGGCTAATCTTTCATATAATTGTTTTTCAAAAAATCGAATCTTTAGACGGTTTAACAGTTGTATGACACCTTAAAAGAAATTACTTGCTGTACAGACAATTCTATTGAACCTCTTCAGCTATTTCGAATGCTTTTAAATACGCTTATAGAAAAACAGGAAAAAATTCTATAGGACTTATAAAACTTTTTCTATAGAATTCCAAAAAATTTTTTTGGATTTCAAGATTTATTTGCATTTTTTAACTGTAATAATCGAAAATGAGATTGTAATTACTTTAATAATAAAACTGTTATAATCATATAACTGTAATAATTCATTACCTGTATAACTGTAATGACCAAAAAGTGCAAAATATGATATCGCGCAAAAAGGCCGAACCATATATAAATAGTGATATAAATAGAAACATTATCTTCTCAAGTAATAAAATGTCAATATATCTTTCATTAAGTACATTCTTCCACTCTTTATGGCTTGCCAAAAGATTACTTTTCTCATTACTATGTAGTTCACAAGATGACGATAACAGCACTAATGTCATGTTATTAAAGTTTCGCTTCGTATTTTTACATACACGAACCATTATTACTGAAATAATGGTTATCAGCTTACAAGATACTTAATTTTGAATCAAGTAGATTAATCAACACAATTTAATCTAAGTGTCCAATGTGTAATTATAAACTTTGGTGGTTTTTAACAGTAATATGTAATTGAAATATTGTTTCGAGAAGCTGAATTATCATGTACTGAAAGAAAATAACACTTTAATTTCATATAATTATAACTATTGAGAAAGTGTATCATTATGTAATTCGATGTAGTTACATTATGATGAAATAGGAATTAAATAATTGCTATTATGCTCACAAAGTATTTATTCTTATTTGATTTTATTATTTTTTTTTAACAAGTTAAGTATAAAATATGATTGCCTCTAAATACAATTTAGTTTAAAAATCATTTTCATTTGCTGAAATTTACGAAATAATCATGTCGTAGCTCTTAAATAAAACTCAGAATGTTTTAATAAGCACATAAAACCAAAAACTAGTGCAAAAAGCCGTGCTAGGACCGTGGGTAGAAATAGTGGTTTTCCTTTGAAATTTGAAATAATTCATAAAAATATCCATTTACTATTTTTCCGTACTCCAGCTATATGGTTTAAAAACGTAGAAATTTCAGTAAATTTAAATATAGTTTTCAACATTATACATTTAAAAATCTGTTCTATTGCGATTCTAAAAAGTAGTTAAGTTTGAAATATAAAGGAAATGGATTATTGATTTGTCATATGTTCTTTTTTTTCTAAAATAAATTAAACATTCCAATCTGAAAAAAATTAAAAAGACTTATTTTATTATATTAATACTCAGAAAATAAAGGAGTTTTGTTGTTTTGGCAATGTGATAAATGGCCATATATTATTCCCGTTGGCACAATTCATACTGTATAAATTTTACTTAAAATATAATCCGTTAACCTCTTGTATTCAAAAAGTATAACTATGATTTTTTTTAAAAAGTTAAAAATACATACAAAGTGGTCATAAAAAAGTGACCTAACGCCTAGCTATCTAACCGCTACATCAATCAAAAAGAAATTTCAGATTCAGTTATTTGAAGGTATGCACAGTGAAGGTATACGGTATGATTTAAAAGAATAGAGGCTTCACGGTTACAGTTATAATGAAAATATTTCGAAATGTTCTAAAGCCAAAACCCTTTTGGCATTTTTAAATGGCGTTGCAACGATACACGTATGACTAAAATTGCCTATGTATAATCGTGGCACTCAATCCTAATCAGTTTCCAAATAACATTATATTGAGCATTCTAAAACAAATGATTAAATTTCAATGCTCACTGAGTGTACACAAGACAAATAAAAAAATATATGAGAAGTCTTACAACATTGCTCAGTTTACAAGAGTAAAAAAAAAAAAAAAAAAAAAAAACAAATCGGCTACTGAAAAACATTGTCATTGATCTTTTAAAATGGTCAATTTTCGTCGTTTGTGTATCATTTCGACGCCATTTATATTTTTATTAATCTACAGATAAATATACAATCCATTTGAAAATTTCGAAATTTTTTCTCTATAACCGTAATTGTGAGAGCATTATTGTTTTAAATCATGACGATCTCGGCGCATACATTCATATAAGTATATATAAAATTTCTTTTCGATTAATTGAGTGGTTAGACCGCTAGGCGTTCAAATATCGGGAAAGTTCTTTTTTTTTTTAATGATCACTCAGTATATTGTGCACATTTAAAATGCATGTATTTCACTCATTTCCTTTAAAACACCCAAAAAACTTAATTTCTAAATGACACACGCGAAAAAAAGTGCAATTTGCAGAAATAACATCAAAGTACCAAAAAAAGAGTTAAAGTTTTCAAGATTTTCCTTCTAAATTAAAAAACTAATCTTTCATGCGTAAAGTATGTCAAAGTCATATAATGTTACAGAAGTTAAAATATTCAATGCGTGAAAGTTTTTAAATTTTTGTCAATGGGTTTTCAAAAATGAATGACTTACCAAGCATTGTTTACATTTGTAAATGTAATGTAAATTTCTGAAATATGCATTCATTTATATCGGTAATCAGTTGTTGATAGCTGTTTTTTAGCTCACAGGCTATCATAGCCTGAGAGCTTATGTGCCCGTCCGTTCTGTATGTATGTTCGTATGTACGTAACGCGATAACTCATGATAAAAATATCCGATCCACTTGAAATTTTGTATGTAGGTATATCCTGACAAGGCGCTTCCCTGATTAGTTTTTAGAGTTCATTCAATATGTATAAGAGGGGGAACGGGGGGCTCATGCCCCCCGTTAGTTGATATAGATGGGATTTTCATGCAGAATTAAGTTTTCAAAATTTAGATTAGGATCATTCTGATGAGGCGATTCCGTGACTGTTATTAGGTGTTCATTGATTAAGTATAAATAGGGGGAACAGGGGTTCTAATGCCCCCCCCTGTTAGTTGATATAAATGGGATTTTCATGCAGAATTAAGTTTTCAAAATTTAGATTAGGATCATTCTGATGAGGTGATTCCGTGACTGTTATTAGGTGTTCATTGAATAAGTATAAGTAGGGGGAACAGAGGTTCTAATGCCTCCCCCCCGTTAGTTGATATAAATGGGATTTTCATGCAGAATTAAGTTTTCGTTCAAAATTTAGATTAGGATCATTCTGATGAGGCGATTCAGTGACTGTTATTAGTTGTTCATTGAATAAGTATAAATAGGGGGAACAGGGGTTCTAATGCCCCCCCACCCCCGTTAGTTGATATAAATGGGATTTTAATGCAGAATTAAGTTTTCGTTCAAAATTTAGATTAGGATCATTCTGATGAGGCGATTCCTTGACTGTTATTAGGTGTTCATTGAATAAGTATAAATAGGGGGAACAGGGGTTCTAATGCCCCCCCCCCGTTAGTTGATATAAATGGGATTTTCATGCAGAATTAAGTTTTCGTTCAAATTTTAGATTAGGATCATTCTGATGAGGCGATTCCGTGACTGTTATTAGGTGTTCATTGAATAAGTATAAATAAGGGGAACAGGGGCTCTAATGCCCCCCCCCCGTTAGTTGATATAAATGGGATTTTCATGCAGAATTAATTTTCGTTCAAAATTTAGATTAGGATCATTCTGATGAGGCGATTCCGTGACTGTTATTAGGTGTTCATTGAATAAGTATAAATAAGGGGAACAGGGGTTCTAATGTCCCCCCCCCTTAATTTATATAAATGGGTTTTTCAAGCAGAATTGTCAGATTTCGTTCAAATCTCTGAATAGTTTTGGAAGTTTAATGGTTAAGTATAAAAGAGGGGGATAACTCTTTTTAAATTATATAAATGCTAAATGGGTTTTTATTAAGAATTATCTAATTTGCTCTGAATTTTGGATATAGATTTTTTATATGATAAAGCATGTCTTTGGTAGTATAGGAGGTTCAATGATTAAGTATAAAAAAAGAGAAAAGGGGAGAGCTGTTTCCCCTTCTTAATTTTTTTTTTCGAACGGAATTAACCCTTGAAAATATAAAGCTTTAATGTGCAATTAGTATTTGTAGCCTGTGAGCTCAATGCCTTCAGTTTAACTGGGCAGTATTCTTTTTTATTTTATTTAGAACTTAAAGATTAGATCTAAATTAAATTTTTGAAATTCTGAAATTCCAAAAATTTAGTTCAAAAAATTATTAAAATATGGCTCCGTACGCATAAGAACTCGTTCTCTGCAAGCAATCTAATATTTTTGCAATTAGAACACAATCTTTTCAAAATATTTACCTATGAGAATTTCTGTATAACATTTTTACAGAACTTCTGTATAATATTTTTACAGTTGAGCTAATAAACAAACTGTTTGCCGCATAATTCTATTGATCTTTGTTTTTGAGAAATTTAATTTGGAAGTCAGGGTGTTATTAGAAGAAAAAATATTGGCAAAATGTTAGCCTTCAAGAATATATCTAGCAAAAATCCAGGAAATAAAGCTTATTCAAGACATGACACTTTACCCGTAGATGCATGGAATCCGCTAATTGGTAGTAAAGATAAAGTAATCAATTGTTTCCGTACTCTGCCAAAAAAGAATGTAGTTATGTTTTCTACAATGCTTACTGGTGATGAAATAGACCAAACTACCATAGAGTTGAAAAAACAAAAACAAAAACAGATATCATGATTTTTTATAATCATACCAAAGGAGCTGTGAACGTCATCGATTAAATGGCTGCAGCATACACTACTGCAAGGTTATAAAATCGTTGGCTATTTTATTTCAGTGTTGAATGTGATTGCTATTAATGCCATAATTCTGCTGATGTCTTTTAAAAATTCTCCCACATAGTTCAGAAATAGATGTTTCTTTATCGAAAGCATTGGAATTCACTCTTATGGAAGCTTGAATGAAAAACGACTTATCCCAGCACTTCTAAGGAAATAGATATAATTAATAGTTAACCACCTGCAAAAAAACTCATAGCGAATTACAAACGATGTGCATTTTGTCCATGTAATAATGAAGGAAAATCAAGGTTTATGTGTCAAAATGTGAAAGAATTCTCTGTATTTAACATCAGGATGTTGTGGATGAAAATTGTCTTTATACGTGTTAGTAAGCATTATTAAATTCACTAAAATTCTTTAGTGTATTATTTTGTAATACTTAATTACGTAAAATATTCTTATAAACAGTATTAATATTTAAATAACAGAAATGAACTAGGGTATGAGATACCCGTCGCGATTTCTCATGTTCGAAAATGGGTGCGTGTTCTAGCGGGTTAAGATAAAATTAATTGTTGATAGTATTATTCAGAATTCCATTTACCTGACCACAACACTTACTAACGCTCGTTTAAATTTTAGTTGAATAGGTACAATGTAATTGTCGCTGCCCCGCTCTCTGCCACAGGTGTAATTTTTAGGAAATTTCTTCATTTTTGAATGCGATTATCTAGTTAATTGAGGATCTAGAGAAATATTTATAAAACCTTATTTGTAGAGAATTTAATTTTCTTTTACAGTAACAATTTTTCTTTAAGTCTTGTGGATTCCGAGATAGTAACAAAAAAAATCTAAAAAGGGTACATTCTTTTCCTCACTCTCACCTCCTATTCATCAGGTCTTTTAATATTTTATTTACATTAATTTTTTACTCCACATAAGCTTGAAGAATATCCACATTCACGTTCACGAATTGAAGGACCACAGGTGAACCACAAATGTTCATCAACAAGACCTAAGTAAAATCACTAATAACTTTATTATATAGTCACTGGAGCATATGTAAAATTCACTACAATAAATTGAACAGTTGGTTTTGTCATCAAAATTGGTATGCATCATTGGTATTCATCAAAAGACAAATGCATTTTATGTCGTTTCACCTTTCACCAACAGTACGCCACATCATTTCAATCATCTTTATATTTATTTTATTTATTGAACAAGATGCATCTGATTTGTGTTTTTTTCTTTTGTTGAACAACATACATCTGATTTGTGTTTTATTCTTTTATTGAACAACATACATCTGATTTGTGTTTTATTCTTTTATTGAACAACATACATCTGATTTGTGTTTTATCGTTTTATTGAACAACCTACATCTGATTTGTGTTTTATTGTTTTATTGAACAACATACATCTGATTTGTGTTTTATTGTTTTATTGAAAAACATACATCTGATTTGTGTGCTCGACATGAAGCCTGCTTATAAATAATCGTCAATATTACAGGGACGAGATAGCACAAGAAAATTTTACAACACAGGAGATACCCAATCGGGAGCTCTACACAAAGAGTGCGTGCAATGCAGCCAGTGGGATTCGAATCCCCAACCTCCTACACTTGAAGGCGATTAGCGGCGTGTTACTTTGTCCACTCGGCCACGGAAAGCGTTTTCATTCTCCGCCTCTTGCCGTTCGTTCGTTTCATAAAAGTTTAATTCTGGACGTTTCAGTTTTGTGCACTAGGCATTTCAGTGCCTGTTCACGAAATCTCCAAGTGCTAGACAGTTCGGCTTATCCACGACCCTTACAATTAGCACACCCTCCTAAAGTACATTACAAAATTCCAAAACTTCCGGAATTAAGTCTAGAAAATATCTTAATTTGACTGGAGTAGTAATCAAGAAGATGTTCCTCAAGGAATCCGAATAATTTTTGGACTGTAGTTTGAATTTGATTCCTGAAATGGGGATTTTAAATCTGTTATGATTTCCCAAACAGTTTATTAGACTCCGTACTTTAAATTTTAAATTTTATTTTAAATTTTATTTTAAAAACGATGATATTTTAATGTGTATTTTTAATATGATGTAAATTGTTCCATATCTGTTGATTTTTCATTTTTTTAGAAGCCAAAAAGTAAAAAAAAATGAAATATCTAATTTCCTTTTATTTAAAATTGTTTGCTTTCATTAACCCCTAAAAGTTATTCCATACTGTATTTAAGACGCTTAAATAACAATTAAACAAATACTGATTTAATAGTAAATTAACTGAAAATAAGTTAAAGAAAACAGTCAAAAGTTTGTTTGAGAAACATACATGGAGTTTTAAAATACAAAGAACATCCAAACAACCCGTCTCAGGCTTTGTTTAACTTAGGTTTTGAGAAAAGACAAATATGTGATTCGATGAATCTTAACTAACTAATAAAGATTAAACTACACACATCTTTCAAATTAGTAATTCATGAAATAGGTAAAATATTTTCTTTTGCGAATAACTTTAAAAGAGCAAGTTTGTTGACATAAGAGTAGTTTCGAAAGATTTTGTAAAATCACCGATGTTCAATGCATACTAAATTAAACAAGGATTAGAATTTAAAAAACAATAAGGGGATGCGAATCTTTTCAGCATCGTATATTTTTAACGAATGTTTTGGCGTTATTTACAGGCTTGCATAATTTGTCTTTGAATAATTTTAATATGCACGGTGGTTCATGTTATGAATATCTAATAATTAAATGTTAGTACATCTGATATACTGGAGGGAGATGCTGTAACCCTCAACATTACGTTGAACTATTTGTTTTTAGAAAATGGAACCTATGACGACACTTTGTTTAAATTAAAATATATCAATTATTGTTTAATACAAATGGCAAGAATACATTTGTAGCTATGAATGTCTGTTATATTTACCATATGAGATAATAATTTTGATTAGTGACATCTTAATTTTTTTTATTTACAGTAGAAGTTACCAGCTGATTTAATTTTTAACCTCAGATAATTCAATAATTTAATTTTGTAATTACTCTCAAGTCGTCATTGAATTCTTCTGTTTAAACTTGATATTCACTTCCTGTAACTTATATATGTTGGTAAAGCTTTTGTGTTGTTTAGTAAGGGTGTATCGTTCAGAGATTCGTCGCAGTGCCTTATTATACAGTGCCATTACTGTTCTAACAAAACAGCAAAAGAGCACAATATGCCCGTTGATTGCAATCTTAATTTGTAACTGTATAGTCATTTTTAAACTTATGTACCTGATTGTTTAACCCAGGATTTTTTCTTTCAGGTTATATTAACACTTTAATAAGTAAAATTTAATACCAAATTAAAACGATTATTCCTTTTTTGTACCCTTTATCTACCGAAAGTACTCATAAGTACCATTAAAATTACTTATTATAAAATTCTCTATTAATACGTGAATTAGTTGTAATAATATTTAGAATGAGTCACAGATACATTACTTTACTTTACTTTCTCTGGCGTCCAATGGGTACAAGAACCCTAGCTATCCAAGTGTGAGATAATTTTGCGGTTTTACGGTAGTGCATTTACGACTTACTGAAGGTTCTCCCTTTACAATATGTAATAGCCTTCAGAGTCGAATTGAGCTTTGAAAACTTATTTTTTCAATTAGATTTTGTGCTATCTCACAGAAAGCGATACTCTCAGACTTCTCCCTAATGGAGAGAACGAGTTGCTGAGCCTTGACGGAGCCACCCGGCTCCCAATACGGAGAAACCGTCTAGAGTCCAATCAGTCTCGTTCTCCTGATTTTTTATTTTCGAAGTTCCAGGAAGCCAGAGATATACCGGTAGGGTAGACTGGTAAATTAAAAGTACACAACAATGTCAGGTTCCAGTCAAGGAACTAGCAGTTTAGACGACCCTTATCATAAATGAGTCTTTAGATCCATGGATCCAGGCGAAAGCTTTGATAGGCCGCATGAAGACGGTCTTAATTACGGGTAATGCAAAAACCAAGAAGGAAAAGTTGGAAGTGAGCACGGTCATCTCTCAGCTGGACGACATGTATGAACTGTTCGTAAAACAAGCGCTGGCTTTGGCAGCAGCCAGGACGTAGAATGAGATTCTGGAACAACAGGTGGCGGAGAGAGACCAGCGAATACATGCATTCGCAGACCCCACACGGCAGTCGGTACCAGAATCAAAGGGAAAGACGGTTCCGCGTCCTAGTGAGAGAAAAGGGAAGACCCGTTCCAGAGGTCCTGCCACCGATCATTTGGTCCTAATCTAACCAAAGAACAGGAGTGGAGAAGAGGGTTACAAGAGTCATAAGGCCCAGCGAGCTTAAGGTGAAAGTCCTAGGGAAACGACTCAGGGGGCCTCTTGGTACACGTTGATTCTCGCAGGGATGCGGAGCTTATCGAACGAGCAGTGAATGAGGCTGAAGAGTTGAAGGAGACCGTGCAATGCAAGGTTCCTCAGCTCAGACGGCCACGAGTTATAATCTTCCATATCCCGAATGAGTACTCGAGAGAGGATGTGTTAAAGGCTGCCTCGGAACAAACGAGTGTGGAGGTGGAGTCGATTACCGTGAAGTTTCTTATTAAGGGAAAGGAACTGACGAATTGGGTGATAGAATGTACACCAGCCACCTTCCAAAAATTACTTGGTCAGAAAAGGGTAAACATTGGCTGGACAAGGTTGAAGATAGGAGAGCACCTGAGGGTTACTCAGTACTACAAATGCAGTCACTATGGGTACATCATGGTACGTGCCCAAACGAGACAAATGTCTTGAATGCGGGGGTGAGATGCATAAAAGCAAGAAGGGCAGGAAATCTTACAATTTTAGTTGTCTAAACTGTCGTGAGGTAAATAATTTTTTCCGCCCCACATGAGAGTGAATATTGAACATTCAGCTATGTGCCCCAAACTTCCACACGAGCTGTTGAGGTTAGTCGATTGAAGTAAAGAGTCTATTATGGCGACTAAATTAATAATAGGACAGCAGAATGTGGGCCAGTCTTTGGCGACAATGAATACTATGCAAGTCGACCTCCTAGACTACGATATATTGTACATCCAGGAGCCTTATATTTCAAACGAAGAGATCGGACACGGATATTGTGACCTATTACTCAATGACGCGGTGTCGTGCCGCAGTCGCTGTGTTGAACAAAACACTTCCTGTAATGGAAGTTCTCACAGCAAGTAACATGGTAGCAGTCTCAATAGACATAGGCCCTGAGATTAAAATTGTGGTCGGTTCTATCTACTTACCACCCATTGTTAAGGTTTACGCAGAATTGGACTTGTAGCGGGACTTGTTTCGGAAATACCAGGATAGAAGTGTTCTGTTAGTTCGTGACTTTAACGCTAAAAGCTCGTTGTGGGGTAACCCGTTGCACACCACTGATGCACGTGAAGATCAGATAGTTGAATTCAGTGAGGAGTGTGAGATACAAATCTTGAACGATCCTTTAACCGAGGAAGTGTTCTGGAATGCCAACAGAGAGAATTAAACACCCCACAAAATTAGTTGAATGGGAGCTCGAACCTCTTGACGGCGACTCAACATCGACGTATCAGGACGGTTCTCAGTACGGAGATAGTTGTCCCTGGCCCCAAATATCGGGTGAGAGTGAAAGACCTGAACCTCAAGAAAATCCGGGTGGCCCTGTCTCATGAGATAGCGAGCATGTCTTTGGACTGGCTAGAAGGAAAGTCAGTCAACGTGTGTGTCGAGTACCTGACAGAGATCGTACAGATACTCTGCAATGATAACATCAAGAGGAAAGGGAGCCGAAAGAAGAAAGTCCCGTGATGGAATCCTTCTCTAACGATCGAGCGAAAAGGGGTGCAGGCAGCTAGACGCCGCTGCCAATGATGTCGCAATGAACTGCAGCGAAAGGAGTACAAACAAGTGTATCGTAAACTCCAAGTTAAATTAAGGCGATCAGTCCGTCTTGCCAAATGGGCACATTATCAATCGATTCTCGAAGAGATAGAGTCGAAGAATCCTTTCGGACAACACTTCGACTGGATCCGAGGCAGGGCGTAGTTGATCGTGGAGGAGACAAAACCGCTGAACTTTCCTCTACCATAGAAGAATTACTAAACTACCACTTCCCCGTAGAAAAGGGGGAAGATTCCCGCTCTGTTCAATTCGAGACAGAGTACTAGATGCACAAACTCGGTAACGACGACCCAGAATTCCCCCTCAAGGAGATCGAAGGAGTGTTCAGGTCCCTGAACAAAGAAAAATCACCAGGAATTTATGGTTTACCTTTCGATATTGCTACTCTTCAGAGCGAACAAACCCCTCTTCTATGGACTGATGAATCGAAGCCTACGAGGTGTTTTTCCCACATCATGGAAGACGGCTGAATTAGTCCTGTTCAATAAGTGCGACAAGGATCGGAAGGCTGCTAGTTCTTATCGACCTATATGCTTGTTACCTGCATGGAGCAAGGTCCTAGACAGGCTGTTAACTAATAGTTTAGCTTACCACGCCAGACACGCAGGCTTTCTCCACAGAAGCCAATTCGGATTTACTCCAGGTGTAGGTACAAAGAATGCACTCCAGGAGGTGCGCACGACAGTAGAGGGCTGTCATAATAGAGGCAACGACTGTAGTCTAGTGATGCTTGATATTAGGGGAGCTCTTAAAAATCTATGGTGGCCGTCGATCTATGAGGCGCTTGGAAGCATGGGGTGCCCACGAAACTTTTTCACGCTGGTGAAGAGTTTCCTGTCCCAGAGGAAGGTACTTTATCGGACAAACATCTCTTCAATGGTGTACGAATACAATGTGGGTTGTCCGCAGGGATCGAACTCCGGACCATCCTTTTGGAACTTGGTCGCAAACTCACACCTTGAGTTGGATTTGGAGAGGTTTGCGAGGCTGATAGCATACTCAGACGACTTCGCATTATTAATAGAAGCTCCAAACGCATATCAATGTGGTAGGGGAGCCGAGCAGTCACTTAACAGAATAGCTGTTTGGGCGGAGTCGCACATGCTCGTTTTCTCTCCGGAGAAAACAACATTAATTTACTTCCACTTGATGAGACGAATGGGGCAGTGGAGGAACCCCTCTACTGCTTCACGAATACGTTTCTTGGGACGATACGTACAGTCTGTACAGTTCGCCTGATACCTCGGTGTCGTGGTTGACGTAAAACTGAATGGAATGGCACATGTAGCGTATATTAAAGAGACATTGCAAATTACATCCAATCACTACGCTATCTCAGTCAGAGGGACTGGGGCTTGAGTGGAGGTGTGTTGAAGACACTTTATAAGTTGGGAATCGAGAAGATAGCGACATATGCATGCCGTTTTTGGTGTACCGGCACACAACGCATGAAAGAGAAACTGGTTTCTGTTTAGAGACCGGCCCTTCTATCAATAACCAGGTGCTTTCGTACCACAAGTACGGGGGCCATCTGGGGGGACAAGTCCCGGCTGGGTGCTTACCACTGGATTTGCAATGCGAGAGAGAGCATCTTCTCGTACGCATCCTCCGCTTGAATTGTGATCTGGACTACGGTCCGATCCATTTTTGAGCCGACGAAATATAAAGAAGTGTAGATCGATTGAGATACCACCCGGCGAGGGCTCCAGCCATTGATTGGAATGAAGCGTCTCCTCAAAGTGAGGAAATGGACCATGGGGCATTGGTGTTCACTGATGGGTACAAAACCGACTCTGGTGTGGGTTCGGGATTTGCAATCTTTGAAGAGGGAGCCCTAGTGGCGGAAAGGTCATTCAGCCTTCCGCCGTACACTATAGTCTTTCAAACGGAACTAATGGCAATTGCAAAAGTAACCCAGATGTGTGGCTCCATGTACCAGAACTTGTCAATTTATATAGATTCAATGTCGTCACTCTTCGCGCTCTCGCTCGCAAACTCTCAGAATTCACAATTAGCGGAAATACACGAGCTGATTGAGGGTTTGGAGATTAAGTGGTTCTGGATTAAGGCACATGTCGGCGTCCATGGTAACAAAGCTGCAGATAGGCTGGCAAAAGCAGGAGCTGAGCTTGACGTTACCGACACCCATGTTAGTCTTCCACCGTGTGTAATTAAACACTACGTAAACCAGGAATTTTTGAGGACCTGGCAAAACCGGTGGGAAGACGAATGTCTGGGCAGGAGCGTCTTCGAAATCATTCCGCGAGTTTCGGAAAGACGCGCTTGGACCTCTTCATTGATAAACTGGGTGGTTACGGGACATGGTCCTTTTCCAGCATACTACCGACGTTTCCGGATCAAACATCTGCCTCGTTCATGCCCGTTCTGTTCCTCCCCGAGTCCGACATCCATTCGTCACAACTTGGTGGAGTGTGTGGATACTCAGCCACTGAGGGATCGTCATTGTCCGAGACTCACAATCAACTCGGTGCGGAACTACTTCGTGTTTCCAAAGCTCAGGAAGGCTCTTGAGGCCTTCTTGAAAGAGGTGGAACCTCACCTTTGGTAGGTCTACCTATCCCTCACGTGAATGGATCTCAAAGGGGAAAGGTCGTCTAGTTGGTGGTGGTCGGTGCTCGAAGGAATGAATTAAGTTTTGCAAAAGAGTGCAAGTACCTTGTAAATAGTGTACATAATTTTCATTATTCATTATTCCCTATAGTCTAACATGCATATACTGGTGTGGTGACACCATATTAATCTAGATGTAAAACCGCACCCGTGCGGTTCCACTCATATCAATATTTCTTTATATAGCTTTATTAATAAAGGTAGTTTTATAAGAATGTGTGTGTGATGTTTTATTGACAGGGAACATAGCCCAGTATTGAGAGTGGGATCGACGGGCTTTGGCGGGGCTTCTTGCTCACGAGACTTTATGTCACCTTTATACCTAGCAGCACGAGCGGCACTGCAGGTGAATGTGCCAAATGGTGGCTATTAAGATCAAAAGCAGGGCCAGATATCAGTTCTCCCACGTGGAAGTCCTACATTGACAATGAGTATGTAAGGATTCCTAATCTGAGGTTGATCTAACTTGATGAGACCTGACGTCGTCATGCGCTCTAGGGGAGTCGCGCACCCCTTGTTCAAGAGATCCGGTGGTCCGTGTTCTTCTGCAATTGTGCCAATCTGGAAGACGGCCAAAGTGGGGCTCATAGAGCGCTGTGGTGGCCCCGACCAGAGCACGGTGCGATGACCAGTATTGGCCACGTACACCTACCCATTGTTTTGTTACTTTGTTACAAAAACATTCTTCGTTGCACAAAATAAAAACATTTTTTGAAAGGATGATTTATTTTGCTTTTGTATATTTTCAGCTTTTTTGGCGCTGAGGGAAGGGGATGGGGATTTTTCAATTCGGAAATATATTTTTATTTATATTTTAATAACATAATATTTGTAAATTTTATAATTCTACACAATACTAAGAAAACAACTTAAAATAAAAAAAAATCAGTGGGATTATAAATATTGCACAAAATCCCTGTAAATTTAAATTTAATTAACCATTCTAAATCCTCCAGTCTTTCTAAAATCCTTCAGAAATTTATTAAATGATTATGTAAATATTAATATAATTGATAAATAATGTAATGATTAATAATGTAATTGTATGTAGTTTAAACAAACTATGTAAATTGCTTAACAACGTAAAATTTTCATGAATTCATAATTCGATAGATAAAGGGTTAAATCGCATATTTGCGAAAGACTCAATAAGTATCAATAAGACTCAATTTATATTTCCAGCAAGCAGCCTATAATCTTTGCCTTTGGTGATAAATATCTGTACCTCTTACTAGGAAGTTCTCCATACAGGGCATACTCAGATTTTTTTTTTTTTTTTGAAAAAAATACTAATTAAACTACTCGTTTATGTAATAAAGGATCAGTGAAAATAATCGGCAGAATTGCTGTAGAAAACATGTAAAAAAATAAAATACTTTCGAATATTTGGCGTGAAAAAACGAAAGTGTCACACGATTTGACGAGCAGCACTTTTCCCTGCCAAAAGCAAACGATTTTAATGCAACTGAAAACTCTTGGATTTTTAGAATCCCTGTAATTTTTTTTTATGAATTTAAACATAAATAATGCGAGAGTTTAATATATTATATATATATATATATATATATATATATATATATATATATATATATATTGCAAATGTATATATTATTTGCTGCTTTAGTTATTTAATTTACCTCTGGAAAAATATTTTCAAATATAAAAAATTCTTATTTAGTAAAATTATTTTCATACCTTTAAGAATATTCAAAAATAAAAACCAGATGTTTCCATAGGAACGAAATCGAATTGACAACGCTCAACTGGACTTTGAACTTGAAACAATTTTAATTAATTTAAATTTGAATTGCGTTTTAAATCTCAAATTTTGGCGGTTAAATTTTAATATAAATACGCATAAATATCAATATAACGAAATTATACTTAAAACAAACTAAAGCCGAAAAAGCCAAAGATATTTAATTTATCTAAAACCGTTGAACATGAAACTTTTTTCCTTTAAAATGCATTTGACATTTAAAAAAACATTTTCTGAAATTGCTTTTCATCGCCAACCGGTGATAAATCGCCAAATAACGAAATTATTATTATTTTTTTACGGACAGGGTACTGAGGTTCCGCCGAAAAATTTTTCATTAACTTATATATCCTCATGAGAAGAAAATTCTGTATTTTTTTCAGATTTTTCGGAGTATGCCCGTATGGAGACCATCCTTGTTAGCGAATTTCTAATCTATAAAAAATTATATTTTGAGTTAATTTTCTTTTTTTTAAATGTTAGAGAACGTGAAAATAAACTTATATTCATTGAAAGGAAAATTATTACTATGCAATAAGTAAATATTCTACATTGAAAAAAATGAAGTGCCCAAAAATGAGTAAGTCGTTGTACTCATATCGAATTGAGTATGTTTGGATAAAAAATGAACACATTGTTTTCTCAATTTTGAAACAGCATATGTTATCAAATCCAAACAAACGACAATTTTGTACCCGATATTGGTTTATCTCATACATTGCAACATAAAAGATGCTTATTAATGTAGATGTTAAATTATGCATAGTACTTTAAAATAATGTTAATATATATTTGCAAATAATGCTCTAGTCATAAAAATGTTCGATTTGGTTGTTTTACTAATGATTTTGCTATTTTTCTTAATAAATAATCAATTAAATGTTTATTGTTCATACTTTGGAGCAAGAAATAATTACCAACATATTTTCACTTTAATTTGTAAATTCAGAGGATAGATATTAGAGATTTATATTTGAACACAACCATGGAATCAAAAATGAGTACATGTGTTTCTTAGTTTTGAGAGCTTTTGGATCGGAGCTATTTTGAGTATATGAAGTATTTATAATTGAGTATATTCTATTCAATTTTGAGAATCTTTTTTTTTTTAGTGTAAGCAGGAGAGTAAATGTGGTGACAATTTTTGTTCTACGACCGATTGAGGCTGAAATGCACATGGGAATTTTTAAAAATCAGTTATCCTGGGAAAAAAATTCTACTTAAAACATTTCATACAACTTTGAAAATATTTATTTAAGATCAAAGTCAATTTATTCCTACAATATCTACGCGTTTCTCTGGACTCGTATTTACTTAATATCTAAGCAGAAAGTATCAGAGTATGCATGAAATAGTCAGATATGATAATCTCAAAACTTTCTTCTATCTGATCCATGGAAATCTTTCAAAATTCATTACCACAGTGCGAAAGTTAAATGCCAATGTATGCCCATCATTTAAAGTATGCCCATCATAGAAATTCTAATGATACCAAATTTTATGCATTAGTTCTTGAGTTATCTATAACTATCACTAAAATAATATAAATAAAGAAAAATGCAGCATAGCAGCACCACTTACTGGTTGATTTACACCGAAAGCAAATTTGAAACAAAGTATGTCAACATCTAACTCAATCTACAGCTCGATAAAAATCCGTGCATTAATTCTTGAGATAGAGCATTGTAGTGCAACCTGTCTGCCAATTTACAACAAAATATGAACAACACCAATTCATATTAAGGAATAATTGAATATAAAGTTTTATGAAAATCCGTGCACTATTTCTAGAAAGGAAATAATTTATGAAGTATGTCTTCATAAAGATAATTATCTGTATATTACAAATTGTAATTTATTACGAAAACGTTTATTATTATTATTATTATTATTATTATTATTATTATTATTATTACAAAAGTAATTCAAAAATATATAGATTGTGCCACATTCATTTGAACAAAACGCTGGCATGAAATATCACTTAAACCATAGCCCTTAACACGGCATTAAACAGAGACATACATTAAATGAATTAACTCCAAAATATGCAAATAAATGAAAAATAACATTTTGGAATTTTGACCTTTTCAAAAGTTAATCAGTCTCCGATCGCATCAAATAGTTTTATACAAAAAAAAAAAAAAAAAAAAATTTCAAGACAAATTTAATTAATTGAAAATTTAATAAATCAGCATGTTTTCTTTATAACTTTTTTTACTTCCACTTTTCGAAACCAGTACAAATATCTTAAGTGACAAGTTTAACAATATAATAAACAGAAAAAAATGAACCCTTTTGTTTAAAAAACAAATAGGTAAGGAAATGAAAATAATTAATTTTATCGATGAAATTTAATGATTACAAGACAATTATCTCTCAAATATGTTTTTAAACCATGTTGATAATTTTACAACTAGTAACGTTTATTTCATTTACAATTAACTACCTCATTACGGAAAAGATGATTCATTAATTTTAACAAACTTAAATGTCAAAAGTTAAATGTTTTTTAATTTCACATTGTATGTTTTTTAATTCAACTTCCTTTTGCGTATCATCAAATATTTCTCAATTTTTATAAATGACTTTTTTAAATCATTTAAAAAGTTTTTATCCGATTTCGTTTTTATTTTCTTTTTTACCTCAAAACTTGCCAATCATTAATTTCATTCTTCTAAATAAAAAAAAGATAAACTACAAAATTAGGGTTATATTCTGAAATAGTTGCAGATAGATTTAATCTGTATTATTATATTCTAATTAAATGAATATAGAACTTTTTTAAAAGTTATAATTAAACAGCATAAGTAGGCTCTAGTAAAAGTAATTTCAGCTGGTTCCGTGTACAGGTTCCGTCGTTAGGTTAAAAAGGACAATAATTTCATTTTATGATTGAAAATGACGACTATAGAACAAAAATATGACAATTACGTTTCAAAATTTTGTGAATTGAGTAACGTTCTTGATTAATGTATACATATATAAATATATATATATATATATATATATATATATATATATAACAGAATGAAAATTAAAGATTTTTTAAAAATTTTAACAAGTATAAATGTCAAGCGTTAAATGTATTTTTATTCCCCTTTCATTTTATATATCATGAAGCATGAGCCAGTTTAATAATTCGCATTATTAAATATTTTTTAAAATTTCTATCTTTTTTTAAAGATTTTTACTTACCCATCATACGTAGTATAGGGTAAGTCTTGCAATCGTTTTGAAAATCGAAAAAATTTTTTTGACGGATTTACACGTTTTAGATAGTGGAGATTCCGAAAAACATATTTTTAGAAAAAAAATTTTGCCGTCCGTCTGTCTGTCTGTCTGTAAACGCTATATCTCCCGAACAAATTGAGATAGAGACTTGAAATTTTGTATGTAGTTAGTATGTAAGAATGGGACGAACCCTATTTAATATCAGCAACCTCGATTATCCGGAACTATTTTTTTCGGACTCTCTAAAAATTCGTTCTGATGAAAGGTATATAAAAATTTTCGAATTTTTTTGTTCTAAGGAATGGACGTAAAAGGCAATAAAATAACACACATTTTGCATATAGAATGAAGTCGATCGGATTATTAGTTGCTGAGATATTTGTAATCTTGTTTTCCACATTCTTCGATTTTTCATGACACTGTATTTCATTCAAATTTCAATTCAGAAGTATATTTTAATTGGAAATGAGACGCTTAATCCGACGCAGTTAATTGTTAGTTAATAGAATTATTATTTTTGGAGTTATAAGGATGTTTCTTTTACGCACTTCGGTACTGCTTGAGTAGTTTGTCGTTTTATATAATTTGTCGAAATTGGTACATCAGCAGTTCTTTAATAGAGCATTACTATGTATATTAACAATATTTAAATTCTGTTTATGAATTGTAATGCATTGTATAAATAGTTTCACATGTTTTATTTTCATATACATATCCATGATGGGTAAGTATTACGGAGGCCCCCAACGACTAGTTTCTTCTTAATTTAAAAACTTACCTTTTAAAATTTACAACCAAAAATTAATATGATGAAAGTTGAAAATGTTTTTGGATGAATTTATTCAATATCAAATTTCATTATATTCAAACCGATTGATTTTTTTTATTACAGTAATTCTTACTGTAAAAATAATTGTAAGCCTACTGTAGGAAGACTCTTAGAAGAATTAGTTTCAAAAGAGCTTTGTTTGTCCGAAATTTAAGTAGAAAAATGAAAAAAATTCATTTTATTGATTACATTTAATGACTATGATACAAATAAAATTTCAACCATATTTTTAATTACATATACCGATTATATATTTGCATTAATTCCATTGATTTAAAATTATATTAATTGCCTCATACAAAAAAGTATTCATATATTGTAAAAAGCTTAAATGAGAAGCATTAAATGTACTTTTCTCTTCGCCTTCATTTTATGTATCATGAAGTGTGCAGAAATCTTTATAAATGGTATTATTAAAACTTTAAAAAAGATTCTACATATTTTCAAGTTTATTAAAATCTCTAAATTTGATTTTTGAAAATTTTAAATAAAAATGGATATATATTGCAACATTAGAATGAAAGTTACATCTTTTGTGGATTTATTTAATCTATATGAAATGCTTTTATATTCTAATCAAATGAATATAAGAACTTTTTGAAAGTAATTCTTAAACAGCAGAAGTAGACTTCAGGCGAAAATATTTCACGAGACATTCGCTCATGAAAATTGAGGTAAAAAAAGAAACTGATTCATTTTATCGATTAAAATTATTGACAATAGAATAAGACTATTTCAAATACGGTATGTATTTTTTACTTCGCCTTAATTTTATGTAAAGTGTTCTGGTGTAATAACGCCAGGTGTGCTAATAACGCCAAATGCTAATATTACGCATAGTTATGAAATAATCTGGAAAACGGCACCTATGGGCTGTGTTCTAAAAGATTCTGAATCATATAAAACACAAGAAACAGCTTAATGTTAATTTGTTCCATTTGTAGGCCTTATTACTTTTAGAAGCATCTAAAATTAACGCTTGATCTAAAATTTGCGAAGTAAGTTCAATGATGTGTAGAATTTATATTTATCAGGAAATACTTTGTTTATTACATAAATTTGTACTGCATTTCATGTACTTTCAAAATTTTGTAAAAAATTTTGGATACCTTTGTGAGATAATTTGTAATTTAAAATGTACTGCGCAATAAGTATAACGGGGTAATAACGCCTTTCCTTGGCATTATTACTCCTGTTGATTTCTTAGAGACCGAACTACATCCGAAGTTGGTTTATTTTTTTACTTTCTGTATGCCACAATACTATTGTCACTGTTGAAATGATTGGATTAAGGAAGGGGAGGGGGGGGGTCCGGTACCCAAAACTGATTTTAAAAATAAATAAATATAAATAAAAATACTTATGTAAAAAAAACTTGAATTTCTAATAAATAAAGCGATACCAAAATGTTTTCGATATTCTAATTTCAACATTTTTAAAATCAGGTTTCTATTAAATTTCCACTTCGTTGTTCAATTGAGTTCAAAATTATAACTGTCCGCTTTCTCGCCGTTTTGTTTTTCGAAATTTTATAAATTTAACTTTTAACTGATGTGACAGAAATTGAAACACAACTAGTGTTAAGCGGTCTGTGATACCACAACATCAAAAAATGAATTAAAAGGGTGAATAACTTACAGGATGGTGTTTTTTGTACTTACAGGATGGTGTTTTTTGTACTAAACTTTTTGCACAAGACAATTATAATTAAAATTCATCTATTTAAAAATTTATGGTAACAGTTCTAAATTTCCAAATGAAACGAAATTTCAGTAGTTTTTGCAGTTAAACTGAAAATTACAAGTTAAACTACAAAAATTAAAAAAAAACAATGATTTGTGACAGGTAACATTAAGAGGGTTCAGGGGATGAAAACTTTTCAAAAACCGATTTTTTTATGATCTAATTTGATTATTCATTTAATTCTTAACTCAATGCAAAAAACTGCATAAAAATACTCGCATTTTTAACGGAGTTATAACTATTTATATATCAACACTTTCATAACCGCATTCATATAATTTCAACTTTAAGTCGCGTTTTCTCAAAACTTGATTTTTGATGACTAACACCAAGATTTAAAAAAAAGCTATTTGATGGAATGGCTTAATTTTTTTGCATGCATATAACATCATTATCCAGATTATGAATTAATATATTTTAGATAGTTTAATATTTTGAGTATTTTTAATGGAAAAAAAGTTGTATTTTTAAGGGTTTTTTTAAATTTTCAACTTTGAGAGATTTTTTAATTCTGTTTTTATTAAGTGATAGTTATGTCCCTAATTCATAATCTAGATTATGATGTTATATGCATGCAAAAAAAAAAAAAAAAAAAAAAAAAAATTTAAGCCATTCCATCAAATAGTTTTTTTTAATCTTGGTGTTAGTCGTCAAAAATCAAGTTTTGAGAAAACACAAATTAAACATAGGGTTTTTTTTAATTTTCAACTTTGAGAGATTTTTTAATTCTGTTTTTATTAAGTGATAGTTATGTCCCTAATTCATAATCTAGATTATGATGTTATATGCATGCAAAAAAAAAAAAAAAAAAAAAAAAAAAAAAAGCCATTCTATCAAATAGTTTTGTTTTTAATCTTGGTGTTAGTCGTCAAAAATCAAGTTTTGAGAAAACACGAGTTAAAGTTGAAATTATATGGATGCGGCTATGTAAGTATTGATACATAAATGCTTATAACTCCGTTAATAATAATAATATTTTTATGCGGTTTTTTGCATTTAGTTAAGAATAAATTGAAAACTCAAACTAGATCATAAAAAAATCGATTTTTTGAAAAGTTTTCAAAAACTGAGCCCCTTAATTAAAGGTTTAAAGGCGATCAATGATTAAAATTCATAGAGTACTGTTTCTACTTCGTTTCTACAGCTAGTAGTTCTATAAATTTAATTTATTCAAATATTTCTAACAACAGTACTAGGACTCCAAACGAAAGATAATTTATAGGCTGTAGCTAAAGTTAAACTGGAAGTTACAAGTTAAACTCTGAAATTTGAAAAAAAAAGCTTTCAGTGAGAATGCTAACAGCAGTTAAACGTTAATTTTGTTGCTAATGTAAAGGTAATGAAATATAATCCCATAAATCATGTATAAAATAGAAAAAGAGATCTCACAGGGATAATGATTTTTTGCACATTCCTTATTTAATTAATTTAAAACATAGATGTATTAAAGCATGTTTTATATTACGACCTTATTTTAACTTTATTGTTGCGCGAATCCACAGTAGTGTGGAGTTTACGGGTTAAAAAGTATCTACAAGAATACTATAACAATGTTAACAAAAATATTTATTACACAAAACTCTAGTTATAATTAAAGTTTCACATGATAAAAATATTACGCTAAAAATGTTTAAAACCGTTTCTTATAATTATATTTAAGCGCGACTTTTTAAGCAAACAGAAACTCAGTGTGTTATATTCTGTTGAAGCTCCCCCTCTTCTCTTTTCTTTTCAATTTTTCAAAAGGAAAAAAATGAATATTTTTTTTTCACATAGAATGCATATATGGAAACATAAGCACTGATTTAGTTAAACGCAGTTAAAAACAATGTTTGTTGTAACCCTATTTAAGGGGTCCTTTTTAAGCAAAAGGAATATCAGGGTCTTATATTCTTTTGTTTCCGCCCCCCCCCTTACTTTTCTTACAATTTCATAAAAAAAAAATTAAACATTTTCCATCACTTAGAATGCAGTTTGTCAATTTCTAGGGCTTTAGAATTTAATTTAGCAATCTACATGGAATTATTCAATTTTATTTTATAGTTTTGTATGCATGGCGTAATTACTCACATATCTGGGTAATAACGCCAAATAGCATTGGTCAAGAAATCACGCCATTACATTTTATGAATAATTATTATTATTAATTATTTTAAATTTTAAATTATTTTTCTTATATAGATAGTCAATGAATTGCTGCATCAAATCCTATATTTCTTTGAAAAATACAATCAATATCTAAACCATGAAAATTGGTAGAACCTTAACGTGGCGTTATAACCCCAGGATGCATTTAATTCATTTACATGATTAGAGAACACAGATAGTTTTTCGGCTTCCTGATTGGTTAACTTCTCTTTCGTCCTTTCTGCTGTTCAAGGTCTTTGGAAATAGGAATTTCTATGAAGCCAGTATAATATACTATATTATATATATTTTTTTCTTTTTTATATACACTATATGGCCATTGATTATTGGACACTTGCGATTTTAGACATTTTACTAAATATCTAGAAAAATACATGAGGAATCATCTCGAAACTCTTAGTGTATAAATTTAATAGTATACGTCATACATCTCGGTGAAGATTTTTTACCGAAACTCCATAGGGGACCGTCAACAAATTAAAAAAATGAGTATCTTTTGAATAACCCTGTCAAAACTAATGTAGCAAAAGCGCTCAAACTCTAGATTATGATTGAATGCCTTATTGTAATACACTGTGTTCATTTTTATGCAAATAGCATGCATACTCGCAGAGTAATTAAGGTTTTTATAAAAATGGTCCCAAATTTTTCTGAGTTTTTCCCTTATAATTTTCAGAGTTCTTAATATAAAATAATATTTTTTTTCAGAAAATATGACAAACAACATTGCACATAGTACCTTGCAATCAGAATTAAAAAATAATAAAAATTGTATGAAAAATGAGTAGGTTTACTAAATAACTTTTTACTGCGCATGCGTCAAAAATATCAAAATTTCATTTGCATATTATGTTAGCTAAATGTATAGAGCAACTTTTGTAAAAGTCTGAAAATCATAGCTTGAAAATTCTGAAAGTAATCGTCTATAGAAAAAGGACAAAATCCGTTGTTTCCAAAATAAAGCAAAAAATGAGGGATTTTATCCAAATGTAGTAGTACATCCCGTATTGTGTATTCTATATTGACAATAAGCAATGAATATATGGATACAACCCCTCTTGTTTTTGCTTCATTTTGAGAATAACGGATTTTCAACTTATTCAATTGACGATTATTTTCAGAATTTTCAAGTTATGATTTTGTGACTTTCACAAAAGTTGCTCTATACATTTAGCTAACATAATATGCAAATGAAATTTTGATATCGTTGACGCATGCGCAGTAAAAAATTATTTAGTAAACCAACTCATTTTGCATACAATTTTCATTATTTTTTAATTCTGATTACAAGGTACTGTGTGCAATGTTGTTTGTCATATTTTCTGAAAAAAATATTATTTTATATTAAGAACTCTGTAAATTATAAGGGAAAAACTTGGAAAAATTTGGGACCATTTTTATAAAAACCTTAATTACTCTGCGAGTATGCATGCTATTTGCATAAAATTGAACAAGGCATATTACAATAAGGCATTCAATCATAATCTAGAGTTTGAGCGCTTTTGCTACATTAGTTTTGACAGGGTTATTCAAAAGATATTCATTTTTTTTAATATGTTGACGGTCCCCTATGGAGTTTCGGGAAAAAATCTTCACGGAGATGTATGACTTATACTATTATATTTAAACACTAAGAGTTTCGAGACAATTCCTCATGTATTTTTCTAGATATTTAACAAAATGTCTAAAATCGCAAGTGTCCAATAATCAATGGCCATATAGTGTATAAGTGAATCAGCAATAAATATTTAATATTTCAATTTAAGTCAGATGTTAACAAATGCTAATTAGTTCAGAATTCCGCAATTTGTTATTACATTAGAAAGTAAAAATTAAACGCAACACATTAGAAAAAAATATGTAGTGGCGCCATCTGGTTTTCTAACAGGAAACTTCTGGGAAACTTCTGACTTTTGAATCAATTTTTGCCTTTTGCGACTTTTTTTTTTTTTTCCTTTTGGGAAATATGTAACATTTCATTTTAGTTGCCAGCTTCGAAAATGTTTTAAATGTGTATAAATTTTAAGAAATATATACATTCATACACATAAAAAGTTTTTAAATTATTATATATAAAAAACGAAAGATTTTTTAAATATCGATTAACATTAAACAAGCTCGACAATTTCATGATGAAAGGAATTACTGAAAATTTTATTGTGATAATAAAATAAATCACAAGGTTAATAAATGGTGAATACATAATATTTTAAAGTTAAAAACTAAAGAAATATTAAATTTAAATATTAATAATCGACATTTGTTGACGTTTGTTTAGTTTTTAACTTTGCAACATTCTATATACACCATTTAGTGACTTTTAGATTTATTTTATTTTCACGATTGTTATAAGTTAGCGTTCTGATAATGGCGCTAAAGCAAATCGATAAACGAAACCAACCAATCAGGAGGTTGGAAACATCTCTATGGTCTCTAATCGAGTAAAGGAAGGTAAAATGCCCCCAGGATACCTTATCGTGAAGCATACAAGAATGTTTATAAATGACATAAATACAATTTTAAAATTTATATCTATTGCCCGACATTTTTTAATCTTTAAAATTGATTTATAACCGACTTCTAAAAAGGCGAGGAGGTTATCAATTCGACGCGTATGTATTTTTTTTAATATATGTTCATATATTACTCTGAAAATATGCAACCGATTAACTTGGTTTTAGTGTTAAATGAAAATAGATGCTCATGTTCTCGAATTGGTACCACTTCAGTTTCATCGAAATTGGTTCAGTACTTTTTTAGTAATTAGGCAAAAACTAATAAAATTAGTGATTTTTCACTAATTCAAAGTGTTGAATACGTTCGCTGAATGTACTGTAGACAGCATGGCCGAGCGGTCTAAGGCGCTAGATTGAAGCTCTGTTTTGCGAAAGAGAGCGTGGGTTCGAACCCCGCTCCTGACATTATTTACATCTATGTAAAATTTACGAATTTTTTTGAAACTTTTAAATAGAATAGATATATTGGGTTGGGGAAAAAGTAAATTCGTTTTTTCCCAATAGATAGATTTAAAGTCGCATATCTTGAGTAATACTTACTCAATTAAGTCATACTATACAGCGTTTGAAAGCTGTTTTAGAGACTTAAATCTAAAAAATTCTAAATATAAAGGTAGCATCATCTGTTTAACCAGTCAAAAGTTATTGCATTTTTAAAATAGAGATTTCAGAAGATCATTTTCGTCACATTTTAGTTTTTTACTTCCAAAAAGGGAAAAATTGGCGCAGGCTCAGCGAAACTTGTGTGGCATTTATGGTGACCAGTGCTTAAGTAAACGCCAAAGTCAGAATCGGTTTGCTCGTTTCCTTCCGAAAATTTCGGTGTTAAAGATGAACCTTTCCCTGTACGGCCAATCCTTGAACAATTCGATGAAATTTTAAAAACAATCCAGGTAGACTGACATATTTCTTCCCACGACATTGCTACGGAACTAAACATCAACAATAAACCACTTTTAAACCATTTACATAAAATTGGATACCAAAAGAAACTCGACACTTGGGTTCCCCATAAACTTACAGTGAAAAATTTAATGGAGAGAGTTTTCATTTGTAAATTGCTACTGAAACGGTATGAAATCGAGCCATTTTTGAAACAAATCATTACGGGTGATGAAAAGGGAATGACGTATAACAACAATGTGCTAAAAAGATCGTGATCGAAGATTCACAAACGGTTGCAAAGCCCGGATTGATGCCTACGAAAATGATTGTGAGTGTTTGGTGGGATTGGAAAGGAATTTTCCATTATGAGCTGCCCAAACCTGGCCAAACCATCAATTCAACTATCTTCCGTAAACAGCTAATGCGATTGAAGCAGGCAATTAAAAAACCCGGTGAAAATTGATCGAAAGGAAATTCGCTGTCTTCCGTCACGACAACGCTAAACCAAACGCATCTTTAGTCACTCGGCAAAAACTGAAAGAGCTTTGTTGGAAAGTTTTGATGAACCCACCGTATAGTTCTGACCTGGATCTGACGGATTACCATTTGTTCCGCCCTATGCGGTACTCTCTTGAAGGCGTTAAGCTGACTTCAAAAAAGGCTTGTGAAAATCACCTTGTTCAGTTTTTTGCCCAGAACTCTCAGAAATTCTTGTTTTACCAGAAAAATGGCAAAAGGTCATCGAACAAAATAGCACATAAATTTTGATTATTTTCTTTTTATTTATATAAATAAATTGACTTTGAAAAACACGAAAAAAAGCGAACTTACTTTTTCCCCAACCCAATATATCGCAAAATTAGAATGAAAGTTAAATGCTTGTGAACTAATTTAATCTATATTAATCTATTTTGTATTCTAATCGAATGAATGTTCCGAAATCGAAGTAAATCCTTGAGGCTTCAGACGAAATAATTTCAGAAAACTTCTTTTCATTAAAAATTTAGATAAATAAACTTTTCTACCAAAAATTGAACCGACTTCAAAAGCTACTGCAAAGTGAAAAATAATTTTTTTACAGAATTAATTAATTTAATTATTAAGAAATTAAATTAAGAGCGTAGTATTTATCGTGCGTATTATTATATTTATGTAGATTAATTTGATTTTGTGAAGTCGGTGCCAGCCAAGCCAAGTTACATGTAATTTTCCAATAGACACGCATCCAAGTATCTACGAGTTTTTTTTACGATTTAATATTTAGTTTAAAATTTAACTTTATTCTTTTACGATTTGCAATGGATAATTAATTTTAATTTTGAACTTGGCTTGACTGGCACTGACTTCAAAAAATCAAATTAATCTACATAAATATAATAATACGCACGATAAATACTACGCTCTTAATTTAATTTCTTAATACTATTCTGTAAAAAAATTATTTTTCACTTTGCAGTAGCTTTTGAAGTCGATTCAATTTTTGGTAGAAAAGTTTATTTTTCTCTTTTTAGTTAAAAGTTAACGATTTTTTGAAGTCAGTTAATAAAAATTATAATACAGGAAAAATCACTGTAAACCATACACGTATGTCAGGATTGGGGTTCGAACCCACGATCTCTTTCAAGAACCAGAAATCAAATCTGCTGTCTTACACCGCTCAGCCACCTGACTGCACTCCATTCGGCGAGCTTAGTCATAATCCATGTTACATTTAGTTTGCGAGAAATAACTAGTTTTATTAATTTTTACTTATTTACTAAAAAAGTACTGAAACAATTTCAATGAAATGGAAGAAGTACCAATGGAAGAGTAGCCTCTTTCATTTAACACAAAAAACAAGTTAATCGGTTGGGTAGTTTCGGAGTAATCGGTGAACATACATAGAAAAAAAATATATTCGCGCCGAATTGATAACATCCTCTCCTTTTTTGAAGTCACTTAAAAAAATATATATAACACGGAAATTTTTTTTTGTATACTATACACATATGTCAGGAATGAGGTTCAAACCGACACTCTCTTTCAAAATCGGAGATTAAATCTGGTGCCTTAGACCTCTCGGCTGTCCGGACTTCATTCTCTTCAGAGAACTTATTCAATGTCTTGTTACTTTTTGCAAGTCAATTCTCTTTTTGAGTACTCTTTCACTGATAAAGTATTGAGTTAATGAAAAATCTCTGATACTCTATGGTAACGGTTAAATACAAAATATTCCTAATAGCATAATTAGTATTTAACTTGTTAAATATATATTTAAAAATTATAATACGGAAAAGATTATTGTATACACGTACGACAGGCGTGGGGTTCGAACCCACGCTGCCTTTCGAAAACCAGATCTTAAATCAAGCGCCTTAGACCGCTCGGCCATCCTTTCATCGGAAAATTTATTCGACATCCATATTACTACTGATTTGCGAGAAATCACTAATTTTATTAGTTTTTGCCTAATTACTAAAAAAGTACTGAACCAATTTCTATGAAACGGAAGTGGTAACAATTCGAGAGCAAGCTCTCTCATTTAATACCAAAATCAAGTTAATTGATTGGATAGTTTCGGAGTAATCGGTGAACATACATAAAAAAAAAATACATACGCGTTGAATTGATAACTTCCTCTCCTTTTTGGAAGTCGGTTAAAAAGAAAATAATTCATTTTATTGATTGAAATTAATGACTGTAGAACAAGACTACGTATTTCAAATACATTTTAAAATTTCATGGATTGATTTTCATTTATGTGCTAAATTCGTTTATTTAAAATGACATTAATTGTCTGATATAAAAAAAAGTGTATTAAATTATTTTTAAAATCTTGAATGTCAAGCTTTAAATAGTTTTTTCTTTTTTTCCTTTTCTTTTTCCCTCGCCATCATTTCATGAATCATAAAGTTTAATAAATTATTTATTTTAAAATAAATAATATTTCCATGAATTCTCTTATTTTTATTATTATTTTTCCTAGCCATATTTTTTTGAAACAAAATATTCTTCAGTTTACTTTTTAAGTCAGTCACTGAAAAAAAATGATCTAATCACCAAAAATGAATTTACATACACACATACATACAATTTTCTTAACATGAAAGATTATTACCAAACATCAATGGTATGCAAATGAAGCATTTTTGCATTCATTAATTTAACTATATTATTATATTTTGTCGAGGGTTAACACCTTTTTTCATTTCCATTGTTTTACTGTTTTTAAGGTAAAATACATTTTTTTGATGGAATGCGATCAATGTAATTTTCGATTTTTAGCTCCATGTACTAAAAGTAATAAAGTGAAGAAAAAAATGTGTTCAGTTTTTATACATAATATCAAAACCAGTTATTTTTAATGAAGGCACTTGTGTTAGTTCTAAAAAATCAAGCTGATGAGAAAAAAAAATCTCTTTGAATATTTTTAGGAAGTTTTCTGCAGTTTATTCTATTATCTAAGTATTTTTATTAATTTTCATTATATCAGTATTTTACTGCAAAGCTTTTAATTTTGTAATTAAACATCTTCTATATTTCAAACTCTCTCTTTTCATGTTTAGGATAAAGAAAATGGTATAACAAAATTGAGTCTGTGCTTCGTATCGCACATACCGGGTGCGTTAAATTCGTGCAAACTTTAAAAATCCCTAATAAAAGACCTAATGCTTTTTCAATTATGATTGCAGGATATTATGTGCAATGATGTTTGCCATTTTTTATTAAAAGAACATTTTTTTATATTAAGAATTCTGCAAATTATAAGAGAAAAACTTAGCAAATTTTGGGACTGTTTTCATAAAAACATATGAAATCTCTATATACATCTCTATGAGTATACATTCTACTTTAATAAAAATGAACGCAGTTTATTACAATAAGCCACTTAATCATAATTTACAGTTTATGCTTTGCTACATTAGATATGAGAGGGTTATCCAAAAAATATTCATTTTTTATTTTTCAATCGTTGACGGTTTCCTATGGAGGCTTCTGAAAAAAACTTCACCGAAATATAATAGCCCAAGAGCCGACAGCATAAAAACCTATGTTATCGAGCACAAGGAAAAAACTTTATTTTATGGTAGAGTACTAATAGGGAAATCTAATGATCTATGTCTGCCGGAAGTGAAGTTGTTCAAAGGCTAAAAAACAATACCTCTAGTAATTTACTCGTAGGTTTAGCATTGTGTTTGCCGTACAATTAATGGTATGAAAACATGGAAAACTGGAGCAGGAAAAGATAATAATAAACCTACGAATGAGCCACAAGTGGTATTAATTTTTGGCTTATGCACAACTTCACTTCCGGCAGACATACATCATTACATTTCCCTGTTACTGGTCTTCCATAAAATATTTTTTTTTCTTGTGCTCGATAACATAGATTTTTATGCTATCGGACTATATGCGCTGTTGGACTATATGACCTGTACTATTCTGTTTAACAACTTGAAGTTTCAGGATAATTCCTCTTGTCTTTTTCTAGATATTCATCAAAACGTCAAAAATCTCAAGTGGCCTGCCATTTTTTGCCATATAGTAGTATATGACCAAACCTAATGCATATATAAAGGTAACCATCAAACGCCTAACACATCGCTTAACAATCATCTTACCTTCCATTTTATTTTTAATAGAAACAATGATATCCGGAAACGTAAGCAGGTGAATTTTAGATGAAAAGTTGAGGAACGAGACAAAGAAAGAACTGAGCTACAATGAATGGCCAAAAATGTGGAAATATAAACCAAATATGTACGCTTACAAAGAAAAAACATTTAATAATTACACATTTTTAAATAGTCACATAATAACATTGATTGATTAAAATAACAAATACTTGAAATCAGTGCCAGATTTATGGCAGGGAATTCGGGCACGGACCCACGGCCAATGATTTTCAGGGGTCCCCTAAACGTTGCTGAAAGTTTTTGAAATATTGCCCAAAATCTGATTTAGTTTTAATATCTATTGAAATTTTACATTTCATTCTACATTCTATTACATTCATACTGTATTTTTATAACGTTGAATATTTTATCTGAAACATCTGTTTATTACTTTATTATAATGTATATTTTCTTTTATCTTTATCACATTAAAAATGTATTGTATTTTTAATTCTTGTTCAATTATTTTCCTATTATAGTCAGATTATTTCAGTTCTGGTAAGCGTAACTTGCAGGCTGTAGAGCCGTCTAAAATTTTTAATATTTGTATTTTGGTATTGTCGAAAATTTATTATTGGGTGAAACCAAAAATGCAAGTGCTTTTCATGTCGAAAACTTTAATTTTTTTTCATTAAACGTTCAAAGAAATCCCAAATTTTTTATGCCATCTTTCAGAAAAAAATATTTTTAATTAGACTAAAATTTGATCTAGCTAATTTTATTGTAATTATTGCACAATTTATGCAATTTATCCATTCTTAGCCATGAAATTTAGCTGTCCAAATGACTAGAGAGCAAACTTCAAACAGATTGCAATTCTAAATATTATGAACAAAACAAAATTTACCTATTTTTATTTAATTAACAAATATATTAGTTTTATAAATTTGAAATAATGAATTAATATATGTATTTTTTAACTGCATAAGTTAAATTTAACATTTGTCCATGAAAATGAAAACTCTGTTAATCTATTTACATTTAGCTGGATAAATAATAGACATTTTGTCTATCAGAGATCGCTACTAATCTATATTGCTCAAAGAACTTTCTAGAAGAGGACACAAGTGCCTTTTTCATTTTGTCTGCGACATGTTTAGAGTATAGAGCATTATTATCAAGTTCTAAGGTAAGTGTGTTTTTCTCTTTGTAACTTCTGTTGTTGCAATTTTAGATTTAAATAATGTTTTGAAAATAAAATTTCTCTTTAAATCACAAAACTTTAAGTAAAATAAGTTTATTTAAGTAACATAACTATTTTTTAGAATATTATTATTTAAGAAAGAAAATTGTTTTTCCTTAAATGTAACCTCTATTACCATATTTTGGTAAAAAATGTTACATAAACAGAGGTTACATTTTATAACTGAATGTAGATTTTTTATGGTAGTAATATATATATATATATATTTATTCATAGTACCAAATTTACCTATCATTTTTATTATTTGTTAATATTTGTTTTTGCATCAGTAAGTATTACTTATTTGTTGTATTTTCGAGATCTAAAAATGTCTCCCCCCTCCCCCCCAAAAAAAAGAACAAGCTGTACCTGATGATTTGCCTACTGTAAAGGATACTTTAAACATACTTCAAATTACTACAGTACAAAACCCTAAAGTCATCAAGTATAGAGATGTCAGCTGTTTCTGTGGTGAAGAACGTGGTCTGTGTCATTGTTTTGACTACAAGAGTTTCCCAATTGAAAACTTTTGCAATAATATGAAAAGTGCACGAAATAACAATGAAGGATACATTTGTGAAACCTCTACGGAATCAAAAATTTTAAATTCTGAGTATTTTCAAGTTCTTGAATGCACTTCTGAAGAAAAAAAAATTACAGAAATAACACCAAATATAATAATTAAAAAATATATACATACTAGTAGAATTTGTAACTGAAAAAAAAGAAGTATTACTACATAGCTGTTACACAAGGTGATTTAGAAGAAGATTATAAAGTGCAAGTTATATTTAAAAAAGCTTGCGATGATATATTATCTGTTTTTAGATTAGATGACAATGATATTGCATACATACAGTTCGAACAGATCAAAAAAAGTTGCCTATGCCAACTGTAGTACAGAAAGGAAACATATTATTTTACAAGTTTCCTCACACTGTTGAAGTATTTAAAAAATAATTGCAGAATTAAAAATTTGTGAAAATCTCTTTGGAAAATAAAATTTTCATATTTATTCAATGTGTCTTTGTTAGTTGCTGAAATGTCAGTTTGTTTCTATATTATAAATTTTTGTAACCTCTGTTACATGAACTTTCTATTTCATTTTAATATTGAAAAACCGATAATAAACCAAATGTATTTAAACTAAGAATATTTTATGTACTTTATATTCAATTAAAAAGAATATTCTCTTAAAAACTAAATTAAGTAATAATTATGAACTTTAACTTAGTTTTTTTTCTAAACGAGATAAAATTGCATGTAATGATGATTAAGTTTTATTATTTATTATTCATCTTTTTATAAATATTGGTTTGAACTAAGGGAAATTTTTGCTAAAGTAAAATATAAAAGTTATATTTTTTGTTAAAGTATTTCTATTATAAATTAAGCAAATACTGTCTGGTAACAGAGGTTACATTTTTTATGCTAGATATGATTTTTAAAAGTTATGTTTTAAGTGTAATTTTTTTTCTGTGCGGATGCTTATTTTGTACAGCTTAAACACATATTTAAGCAATATTATTGTTATTTAGTTAAATCTAGATACTAAAAAAAGACAATTTTTTTGAAAAGCACAAAGAAAATTGGTTTTACCCTATTAGATGTTGCATACGTTGACATTCCAGATGAATAGACTTGCCTAGAGAAAGATAATTATCATCACAGCTTATTATAAAACGTCTACTCATTTAAATTTCACAACTCTAAAATAATTATTTAAAAGTAAGTTATTATTTGACATTATTGTTACATATTTCATTTTTTTAATCGTTATTTTTAAGTCAATGATATTTTTGTAACTTTTTTTTCATGTTTTTAGTCAATCCCTCTAAGTATCGGTGCGTGGGGCCCATTTAAGCATATGTGCCCCAGGACCCTAAATTTGTAAATCGGTCCCTGTTTGAAATGCGACAATCACATACTCATTTGCTATACAGTGATCACCTTTATCAGTACAGGAAGTCCCATAAAAAGCACCAAAACTCTGCACAGCCAGATTCCTTGTTGGAAGTACATAAAAAATGCCTAAACAACTGCATTTCTACAATCCATAGTTTATGAGAAAAATACAAAAACTTAAGAATGACGTCACAGTCGGCGCAAGAGAAAACTCTGTATTTGTCATTCCACTGCAGTATTAGAAAATTATAAAAATATATGTTCAAAATGTCCGCCATGCATATCAAGGTTGACTTGAGAGCGCCGGGGATTTGAATGAGTGTACACCTCACAGCAGTGCAGTTCGCACCGAAATACAAGCAGCTTGCAAACAAGCAAGACTGTTTGTGTAGTCACTCAATTGCTTGAGATGGCCGATGCGATGTGTTAAAAAATTATTGTGTTTTTGAACCGTCTGTGATGTCATATGTAGTTTTTCACATTTTTCTCGTAAACTATGAATCGTAAACATATTGTTACCTGTGTTTATGTTATGTATTCCCAGCAAGGAATCTAGCTGTGCAGATTCCTCGACAGATAAGGTGCTATTTATGGAGCATTCTGTATATTTAAAAGATAAGTTTTTTAGCCATCTATCCTGAATATTCTACTGAACAAATTTATTAATTATTTTATTTTAATAAAATGAGTCATTTGTTGATTTAACCACATTATCTATATTAAAGATATTTATATTTTTATCATTTCAATTTAATTTGTATTTTTTATGAATGATAGCACTTGGATTATTTATATTGTAAAATGAGAAATAATGTAATTTATCTTTAATCATTATAGACATAAGGATTCTATTTTGTAAATAAAAAATAACGTTTTAATAAATTTAAATAGGAAATGATGTCTGGCTCTACAAAATACCTATTTTTTCCCATAAAGTTATTATTCATTCCATTAATGCTGAATTTGCGGTACGATATATATATGTGTGTATACATATATATATATATATATATACATATATAATGCTTCTTTAAGTGAAACAGACGCCACATTTAAAAGAAAACAAAAGTTTTCTTTTATAAAACTAAATATTTTACCACGAATATTTCTAAAATACATTTTTTTAATTTTATACTCGAAGTTACTGAGTTTAAAATCTCTAACATGCAAATGTTCACATTAAAAATCTCAGTTGACCCCCGAACGTAATTTCAATAATATACTAATAACCTATTGCGCGATAAAATAATTTTTAAATAGCCAATATTGATATAAGAGGTACGTACATAATTTTGAATTGTTGAAAAAGAGGAAAGGACTTTAGGATTCGATTTCAAGGGGAAAAAGTTTTGTAATTAGTTGAAAAGGAAATCAAGCATGGAAGCCTGAATTAATAACTTCACCTTAATTATTGTAAATATGTTTTATTATCAGTAACTAAGGATACCGGATGTTTCATAAAAGATAATCAAAACTTTAAGAACTGATGGTATGCACCCAAACAAACAACTTCTATCAAAGAATGCATGGTCGGAAATGGAACGCAAAGGGGCTGACGCATTTGAAAACTGGAACATGCAAATGTTACATCTCCAATCTTATTGCCAGTTATGACAAGGAAATCGACGCTGATAGTTATTCATATACAATATGTGACAGTAAAATGATGTATATTTAAAATTTCGTCTCGATTAATACATAAAAAGCACTGATTTGAGCAAATGGATATGGCTCAGAGGCTTAACCATTTCCGGCACGGGAAAATTTTGTTCGTAAAATGAGAAATTATTGACTAACTATTGAATTTACAAACGACTTTTTGAGAAATTTAGAACTCCCCAATTTAAATTTTCATTGTAAAAGCAAACTTTTATTAAAATATTATTGGTACCATTTGAAATTTCGAATTAAAAGATTGGTGTACCTGGACTGAGCACACTGTGCCGGAAATGATTAATGAATGTACGGTGAGTGGTTTCGGAACAAACTGCTGCTTGACCGCCAAATATAGGTACTTCTACCGAGAACTGTGTGAGAAAGGATCCTCTCTCTCCTCCCAATCAGAGGCAGGTCGTGCAAATACGAACTTGTCGTTCTTTGTGGAAGAAGCCATTCTGGATATGGCTGCTGATCAGCTAAGAGCATCTCTTTAAACTTGCTTTCGTTTTTTAGTTACTCTTTGTATGTCTTATAATATCATCTTTGGGGCCCTCTAGCGCTTCTACTTATTAATTTTGACCGACATTCGTTGATGAAAGTTGTTTGTTTATATACGTACTATCACCTCTTAAAATTTTGCATACATTTTATGATACACTCTGCATTTCCATTATGCATAGGAGTGGACTTTATATTTTTTCATTACCTTGATCAATGGAAGGTCATAAAAATATTACTTTAGTAACTTTAAGATAAAATATATTTATTATGAGAATTCGACTGACCGCTGTAAGACAAATTTCTTTTTATAATTAATTTTGTAGGTTTGTTATTATAAATAAGCGTAAGAGTTTTGCATTTACCCCTTGAAGGGTAAACAATAGTGTCTCTGTAGTACTGAATTCTCACCGGAATAACCGAAAAGTTTTATTTTGAAATAACCTTGATCAATGGAAGGTCATAAAAATATTACTTTAGTAACTTTAAGATAAAATATATTTATTATGAGAGTTCGACTGACCGCTGTAAGACAAATTTCTTTTTATAATTAATTTTGTAGGTTTGTTATTATAAATAAGCGTAAGAGTTTTGCATTTACCCCTTGAAGGGTAAACAATAGTGTCTCTGTAGTACTGAATTCTCACCGGAATAACCGAAAAGTTTTATTTTGAAATAACCTTGATCAATGGAAGATCATAAAAATATCACTTTAGTAACTTTAAGATAAAATATATTTATTATGAGAGTTCGACTGACCGCTGTAAGACAAATTTCTTTTTATAATTAATTTTGTAGGTTTGTTATTATAAATAAGCGTAAGAGTTTTGCATTTACCCCTTGAAGGGTAAACAATAGTGTCTCTGTAGTACTGAATTCTCACCGGAATAACCGAAAAGTTTTATTTTGAAATAACCTTGATCAATGGAAGGTCATAAAAATATTACTTTAGTAACTTTAAGATAAAATATATTTATTATGAGAGTTCGACTGACCGCTGTAAGACAAATTTCTTTTTTATAATTAATTTTGTAGGTTTGTTATTATAAATAAGCGTAAGAGTTTTGCATTAACCCCTTGAAGGGTAAACAATTATGTCTCTGTAGTACTGAATTCTCACCGGAATAACCGAAAAGTTTTATTTTGAAATAACCTTGATCAATGGAAGGTCATAAAAATATCACTTTAGTAACTTTAAGATAAAATATATTTATTATGAGAGTTCGACTGACCGCTGTAAGACAAATTTCTTTTTATAATTAATTTTGTAGGTTTGTTATTATAAATAAGCGTAAGAGTTTTGCATTTACCCCTTGAAGGGTAAACAATAGTGTCTCTGTAGTACTGAATTCTCAGCGGAATAACCGAAAAGTTTTATTTTGAAATAACCTTGATCAATGGAAGGTCATAAAAATATTACTTTAGTAACTTTAAGATAAAATATATTTATTATGAGAGTTCGACTGACCGCTGTAAGACAAATTTCTTTTTTATAATTAATTTTGTAGGTTTGTTACTATAAATAAGCGTAAGAGTTTTGCATTAACCCCTTGAAGGGTAAACAATTATGTCTCTGTAGTACTGAATTCTCACCGGAATAACCGAAAAGTTTTATTTTGAAATAACCTTGATCAATGGAAGGTCAAGATAAAATATATTTATTATGAGAGTTCGACTGACCGCTGTAAGACAAATTTCTTTTTATAATTAATTTTGTAGGTTTGTTATTATAAATAAGCGTAAGAGTTTTGCATTAACCCCTTGAGGGGCACCGGTATATATTATATACCACCTACGACTGATGAAGATTCACACCAGAAAAATATTATTAAATTTCACTTTTCTAACTTTGGTGGAAAACAGTCGTGAAATTGCTTTTCCTCTTTTTGATATAACTTTTTTACAAATTTCCGGTGGGAGTTCAGAATTACTCGAACGCAATTGCTTGCCCCTCAAAGGGTTAACCCCTTGAAGGGTAAACAATAGTGTCTTCGTGGTACTGAATTCTCACCGGAATAACCGAAAAGTTTTATTTTGAAATAACCTTGATCAATGGAAGGTCATAAAAATATTACTTTAGTAACTTTAAGATAAAATATATTTATTATGAGAGTTCGACTGACCGCTGTAAGACAAATTTCTTTTTATAATTAATTTTGTAGGTTTGTTATTATAAATAAGCGTAAGAGTTTTGCATTAATCCCTTGAAGGGTAAACAATAGTGTCCCTGTAGTACTGAGTTCTCACCAGAATAATCGAAAAGTTTTATTTCGAAATAAGTTAAAACAATTTTTCAACAGATATTCTAGGGCAGTTTGGTCGAGGAGCCTGGGTCGCAAATCCCACATCCCGAAGCATAACCTGAGAAGAAATAATTGTACAGAGAGTCAACTAATGGTGGTAGCGCGTAGGAAAATTGAGAATTAAATTTCGGAATTATGGGAAAAAGAGCTCAAAGTAGAGAAAAATAAGAAAGTCTAAGGATAACATTACAACAAAAATATATTTTTCTTTATTTTATAAAATTAAAATTTTTTATAATAATATTTGAGATTTTTATAATTTTATGATTTTTTTTTCAAATATTTTATGATAGAAAGAGGAGTGTGAAGGTATACAAGGTAGATATGTAAGTAAGTTAATTAAAGGTGTATTTTTCACATTTTGAATTCAAAGTTAAAACCATAAAATTTAGCTAAAAGTTTGTGGTTTGAATATTCTTTAAATTAGGAGGGATAAAATATATCTCACTTCTCCCCAATGGATTAATCGTGTTCTTTCGTCGAAATTCGACATGTTCCACCTCATATATGTTTGATAAAATTATCGTGCCAGATTAAAAGATTTCTTTTATTATATCATTACATGGCTTCCTTTTACTTTTTATACGTAATCCGTTGTAAATAATTGCCTCGTAAAACATCTGCGATGTTGTTCGGTACGTCTTAATGAGCAGTCGCAGAGGGGATATTTTTTTACATAATTAACTTAGGTGAAAGTTAGGAAAACTGCAATTGCTACAGAAAGTAAAATAATGTAGATGCATTTTTTTATTCATAATTTTTTTACGAATTTTCCAACAGTATTTAACATTTTTTCTCTGCCTTTTTTTTGTTATGTATATCAAATACTCAATTTTACTTTATAGTTACGATTTAACATAAGTATGAACAATTTACGAGATAACACAAGCCTGCGATGGTTGGGATTTTAACTGATTGATTTTTATGTGCATTTTAACGGTGAATCCACAACTGAACTTTATTTTTAAACATCTCGTCAGGATTTTCGTAAATCAGAAATTTCAACCTTAAAAAATAATGAAAATAAAATGGTATAAAATAATTGTATGATATTTTTTTTCATAAAATATTTTTAAATCATTTTGAAAATACAAGGAATTTTTACAGCATTTTTTACCTACGTTGAGCCTACGTTGATCCAGTCAAGATATTTTGCATTTCATTTTAGAGACAGTTTGGAAATAATTTCAAGACGTAACTTTCATTCATGGAACAAAACTGTAAGATTGTAAATACAAAGTATTTTAAATGATTAACTTTCTAAGTGCATAATAGGGACCTACAATTTAATAAACTATTATGAGAAAAAAAATAACGTCTATTTTTTTATATCAGATTTTCACAATATTTCGATTTTTTTTTTAATGGAATACATGGAGATCATTTTTTGGATTTAGTAATGGTACAACAGTATATCAGTTAATTGACAAAAGCTAAAAAAACACAACCATTACGTCTCATTTATGTTGTAAAATGTTAGCCTTTTCGTTCTTTTTTATGTTTTAGCTTTGAAATTTACGATTTGCGAAACGTTCTAAAATGATGATTATAATTAAAGGTCACTTTCGTATGCCGCGCTATAAAATACATTAGTTAATGATAGAAAGTTATAAAACAGAGGTATCAAGTCTATTTTGCATCATAAAATTTTCTCTTTTTGTACGTTTTAATTTTGAAAATTAATATTTGTAAAGTATTCTGATGCGATTGATGTAATTGAAGGTCATTTTCATATGCAAAATATATAAGAATCATATCAAAATATATAAGATTCTATTATCAAAATTTAAAATATCCGTTACAAACCAAGTTTAGCAAAATTAATAAAAAATGCTCCAAACTACGCAAAATAATTTACAGCTATAGAAAAAAGACTCCGAATATTATTTATCACTGGATTTTGTGAGAATAAATAAGAGAACAATATTTGCCATTCTTTAACATTATCTGGGATTATATTAAGTTACATTGTAAGATTAAAAGATTATAGTTTCTTGATTATTAAAATGTTATTATGTTCTTTCTTTTTATGAATCATTTCATACTACCTCGCAAAATACTCGTGGTTTTTTACCGGTAATTAATTAAAAAAAATTTCAGAAAAATCTCTCTGATAAATTAATTTCCCCTTCATCCTGAAATTACGTATCAATTTTCACAGCAGTTTTTAAAATGTTATTGCTCACAGTAAAAGTTCTGACGAAAATTGCTATAATTTTTATACTTGCCGTACAACATTTATTAAAACAATTTAACAGATGGATAATTGAATTTGCGCGTTTAAAAATACTTTATATTTACTAAAATGCATTTAAAAATTCACTTGAATAATTCTTTGATGGAGTTCTCAAAAACACCAGCAACAAATAATGATAATAATAATAATAATAATAATAATAATAATAATAATAATAATAATAATAATAATAATAATAATAATAATGATAATAAAGTAGCAAAGCATTCATTTATAATATTTCATCGTATTATATAAAATTATTAAAGTTATTTTTTCAGTTTAAAGGATTATGTTTGCGTTATTTTAAAAATGACGTCATTTTTTATAGGTTGTTACCAAGAATTAACAAAGAAATATATCCAACACATTTGCAAAATTTTTTAATGTTTCTCTCAGAAGGATTAAAATTGTTGGGTAATTTTTTCACGGAAAAGTTAAGGAAATTGCTGATTTACAATTAATAAATTTAGATAAATATTTTATTTTTATTTAGCTAGATTCTTTTATGAAATTCGGAAATGTTTGAAAAAACTTACAAAGTATTTAAACAACTTTATTGAATTTAAATAATTCATTAATGATCATATTTAATGGATTTTGTGTTTTTTTTTAATACATCATTATTAAACATACAGGTAGTAGCTAATGACATACACATTTTGTGAACTTTAATATTTTTAACGGTTTGGATATAGTAAACAAAACCTTCGGTCCCTTCAAGTTTGTTATAATGGGATATTGACTGCATTTAATTATTTATTCAAAAATATAGCATGTCTCATTCCTAGTCAAATTTCATTATAGTTTTAATTATGAAGAAAATAAAATATTCTGAACACTATCCTTGATTGAATTGTAAAGCGATGATATCGCGGAAAATATTCTCTGTACACAATGTTTAGGTCAGTGATTCTGAAGGTAATAACGCCCTTTTTAAACAGGGAACGGCACTTTAAACAGAGATTTTAAGTAATTTTCATTAGCAAATGGAATGATTCTATCTTTTCTTATGATTTCGTCAAATTTCACACGGAGTGATGTGGATCTTTAGAATGTATTCTGTAAATAACCTTATAATTGCTAAATTTTGAAACTAAAATGTAGGTAGGACTTGGAGAATCACAATCTTATTATCGCTATTTATTGTTATCCTGATTTTGTATACCACAGGTTGGAAATTGTACGTCAAAATATGGCAAAGGAGATGCGTTTTTTTATAACTAGTTTCATAAATATTCAGAACTTGGTGCAATAGCTGTTGTGCGAAAAAATGCATGGATAGAAAATTTTCTACGATTATATACATCAAATTCAGTAATAAGAAAATAATAGAACGCCATCTGAAATATGATATCATCACCGTGACAGTTTAAAATCACTATTTTCATGGGATATCATTGAATAAATTACTTTTGATACGATTTAGTAGAATGAAATAACTTTTATTACTATATTTTTACGCTTTTATTTTATTTTTATAACACAGGAAATGACTCGACTAAAATAAGTAACGATGGTATAGATTAAATTTAAAACCAATTGGCTGGGTAGTTCTTGCATTGTTGCATGTTCTTATACATGATCAGAAGGACAGAAATGTGGATGGCGATGATAGGGGATACGTATTAAGATAAGTACAACGTTTCCCGCAGACTTTAATATAATGGAATACTTTTTCTCTGTAAATAAATTATGAACGCTATATACTTTATTTTTAATACCAAATATGAATAGTAAATCTCAATAATCTATTTGAAACTATAATATTTTGTATCAAAATGTTGGTCATATATCTATATTTATCTATTTTTTATCATTAACAGCTTTCAATAATTTTTGAAGATTCTTAGTTTAACATGATTTAAACCTGAAATTCAATTTTATTATATGTAGCATGTTTCTAAATACACTGTTAAAAATAAATCTGTGAATTCCAGGTGAAACTACCGGCAGCAATGTAGCCGAGCTTTCACCGTTCCGTTAGTAGATTTACCGTTTGGAAAATAAAAGAAAGGAAAACTTCCGTATGGAAAAGCGGTAACTTTCCGTTACAAAGTTTCATTTTGTAATGATAATAATTCGATTTAAATTTTAAAATTAGTAAACAGAACATTCGTCAAAGAACTCGAACTTTCCGAGTGGCCATATAATTAATTTAAATCATTTATTATTATTATTTTTTTTGCATAATTTACTTCAAGCCGTCCTGAGGATCGAACTCGGGACGTTTGGACAGCGGAATAAGTCCTTACTGATTCAGCCAAAGCTGCTGATACCAGTCTTTACAAAATATGTCTTTTATGAGTTACTGGGAAAATCAGTTGTGCCTTTCAAATATATTCGTTAGAATATTCGTAAGCGGTTTATTTTATTTTATTTTAGACTGATGCATAATAATTATTATTTTTAAAACCAATTTAAATTTTTTAACTAGCTTAAATAAAAAAAATCATTATTTAAAATCGCTTTATTTTTTTTATTTTTTATTTATTTATTTTTTTTTTTTTATGAATGTATGAAAAAAAAAATTATTCATTTTTTACAAAAATTAGACAATTTTTTTTTAAATTATTGCGAGCAATTTATTTATTTTTTGGGAGGCTAATTAGTTAAAAGATTTTTTTTAATAAGAAATAAGAGAAAAATAAACAGAAAAAAGTAATTAAAAGGGACTTTTTGTGCGTTCATTATATTATGGCGCTAGTGGGATATGAACCCACAATCTACGCTCCCAGGTGATTAGAGGCGTGGGGCTTTGACCAGTCGGCCACGGAAATCCCCGAGCAGCCGGGGTGTCTCCGTTTTTTGTTTTTATTTCCATCCTTTTTGTTATTTTCAGGAAATGTCGTGGAGATTTCAGATTTGTAACGGAAAATGCCCTTTTGGTGCGAAAAAGGTTTTTTTCTGTGAAATTCAGGAAAAATATATCCGTGAATTTCAGATTTTTTTTAACAGTGTAGCTGAACAGTTCTGAATAGTAGAGCAGCTTTCGGAGTTTTGTAGTTGCAAGCAACAGAGCACCCAGTCTATTGAATTGAATTATCTTATGTTCTTAAGAGCCATTGTGAAAAAGAAAAATTGTAGGGAAACTACATAAATTAAATATTAAGATTTACATGTGACAAATTAAGTTAAAATAGTAAAATTAAATAGAGTTTTAAATACAATTAAATTAAATTAATGAATTATAAAAAGGAGAATTATCATTAACTTAAGTCTTAAATATTAATTAAGTGGTATAGCTGTTATTTAATTGCATATTTAAAGTAAAAAAAAATCGTTTTTTCTAGTTTAAAGCATTAACACTTTCAAAATATTAAATTATTGGCGTCAAATAAGACCAGCATGATCCTAACCACGCTAAGTAAATGCTCTACAGTTATACTTTATCAATTTTATATAGAATATAGAAAAGAAAATATATAATTTTCTCTCATGTATTTATAAGGTTATTCAATCACCACTCTGAAAAGTAAATTTCGTTCTTTTAATATAAGTCAGAAAATGCCCCAAAGAAGCATAATAATAGATCTAGAGTACCAATTAACTACTAATCCCAGAAATGGTTTCAAAATGTTTTCAAGAATACGATTTTTTGTCATCTTGCTTAACAAGCTGTACTGTATTAAAAGTGCCAGGAATTCCCCGGTTTATATTAGCTGGGTTTCCTTTTCTTCTCGCGTTCTTTTCCACAAATAAAAGAAACATTATTGCTTTAAATGTCAATCAAAGAATTACTTATTGTTCTTTTTTCGCTCAGGCATATGCTGCATTTCTTGTTTTACTTTTTAGAAGACTCAGCTTGTTTTTATTCCTATAATTTTGCCAACATTTCAAAAAAGTATACAAAGTTTCAAAGTACAGTTCAAGTAACATTTGCAAGTAATCAGCCTTTACTTTGAACAGAAAAAAAAAAAAATAACCATAAGTTTTTTTTGTGTGTGTGTGTGTGTGTTGTATTTTTAAATTCCAGTTAAAAAATAAAGTGCATTTTTTTTCACTATAAAACAGTGTCTTACATTGATTTTAAATTCATTGGGTGGTATTATTTATAACTATTAGATTCAATAAGAATAAGTTACTTATTTTTGATGAATAAAAGTTATCTCATTTAACTTTAAAAGAGTATAAATTCAATAAAATTCAAATTTACTTTTTGTTATTTTAAATATTAATTACACTATCATACATTATTTTCATAAAATTTATAAAATACAATAGCACTAACTGAATAAAGTTCCAGGATACTGATAATCTTTTGTTAAAATGAGCCTTCCTATTTTTATTTTCACACATCTAATTTTTTTCATAAAAGTTGCCTAAGATTACCTTTTTTAAAAAGATTGCGAGAAACAGAAACAACCCAAGTTATAAACTACATCGAAGTATTAAAATTTTTCTAAATATCTTGCGTTGAAAATTTATCACCCATCAATCAGTGATGATAAAATATACAATTCATTGCTTTGAGATTCATTAAAATATAGACCATGGGCGCAGTAATTTTGGCCAATGTCTCAAAACATGCAAAACTGAAATTTTGTAAATAATTTTGTAGTTTTTGCAATGATTTCATAATTTACCCATTATTCAGTACCTATTTTTTTGGAAAACAATACAAGAAAGTTTTACATTAGAGCTGCGAAAAGAAAATGTCATGAACGCTTGAAAGAATATTAAAGAGACATTTTGCAATATCATCGGACAACCCTTATAGTTCCACAGACTTTAATAACGCGCAGTTAATAATTCCATGTAATACTGTTAATGATGGTCTACAGATAAAATCCATTGAAATAATGATTAGAAGAAATGAAGTTTGCATCGATAACATTTCTTTCAAAATCCCTAAACTTTGGTTGAACGTGTTAAAATAATTTTTTTACAGATAGTTTTATTCATTTTTACTTACCCATCATACGTAGTATAGGGTAAGTCTTGCAATCGTTTTAAAAATCGAAAAAATTTTTTTGACGGATTTACACGTTTCGGACACTGGAGATTCCGAAAAACATGTTTTTAGAAAAAAAAAATTGCCGTCCGTCTGTGTGTCTGTGTGTCTGTCTGTCTGTCTGTCTGTAACCGCTCTATCTCCCGAACAAATTGAGATAGAGACTTGAAATTTTGTATCTGCTTAGTATGTAAGTATGGGACAAAGCCTATTTAATATCAGTAACCTCGATTATCCGGAACTATTTTTTCCGGACTCTCGAAAAATTCGTTCTGATGAAAGGTATATAAAAATTTTCGAATTTTTTTATTGTAAGAAGTGGACTTAAAAGGCAATAAAATAACACAAATTTTGCACATAAAATAAAGTCGATCGGATTATTAGTTGTCGAGATATTTCTAATCCTGTTTCCCACTTTCTTTGATTTTTCATGACCCTGTATTTCATTCAAATTTCAATTCAAAGATATTTTTCAATTGGAAATGAGACAATTTGTTGCAAGAAACCGTTAGTGAATATGATTAATATTTTTGGAGTTATAAGGATGTTTCTTTTATGCAATTCAGTGCTACTTGAATTGTTTGGCGTCTCATACGATTGGTTCATGAGAAATTCATTAATAGAGCATAATTATATGTTAAAAATACTTAATTATGCATTTATATTTTGTTTTGTATTTGTAATGTATTTTATAAATTGTTTACATATGTTATGTTTTCATATATTATGTTATGCATATCCATGATGGGTAAGTGTTACGGTGGCCTTCAACGATTAGTTTACTTTTCAACGTGAGATCATGCTCATAGTTCTTTTTCGTTAAATCATTTGAATGTTCTGTTAGGCAAATTTTGGCAATGCATATTTTCCTATTTATTATTGATTAAAGCAATATTAGATGGATAATCTATATATGTATTACGCTATCGTATGTGGCACAAAAATTGATTAAAAATTAATTGATTCATGGCAACATCCAAATGAAACGCGTCTTATTGTTTACTGTGCAAAAGTCTTTTGGAAAGATTTAAGCTGTGGTAAATTGGATTATTTACGTTTTGTTCCATTAAAGCAATTATAGAGCTTCAAAATATCATTTTTTTCATTTTCTCTGTTCTTTTTACTTAAAAAAATAAATAAAGCCATGAGTTTTAAACTTTTCAGTTTCAAATTAAAGTTGTGTATTATAAATGAAATGATTGAAATTATTATATTATTATATTGAAAATAATTAATGAAATGCAAAAAAATGACCTGGCGATTTATTATCTGCGCCAGGCTAGCAGAAAAATACCGTGTTCTTGATTTATCAGCACAGATGTTATGTATGTGTTACAGGCCAAACCCGATTTTAGGCCAAACTAGATTAGCCTAGGCCAAACTAGTCTATCCTAACGCCCATCGGATAAACTACTTTTTCCTAGGCCAAACTAGTCTATCCTAACGCCCATCGGATAAACTAGTTTTTCCTAGGCCAAACTAGTCTATCCGAAAGCCCATCGGATAAACTAGTTTTTCCTAGGCCAAACGAGTCTATCCGAACGCCCATCGGATAAACTAGATTTTCCTAGGCCAAACTAGTTTGGCCGAACGGTCATTAGGATAAACTAGTTTAGCCTGCTATTCATTGGTTTGAACTAGTTTATCCTAGGCCGAACTAGATTGTCCTAGGCCAATTTAATTTGGCGTGATATTTTTTAATCTAAAGACCGTCACGGCGCCAACTTTCTAGTTTTGATCTATTATATCCTAGGCCGATGCAGATTGACGCGATTTTAGCTCACAGACTATCAAAGCCTGAGAGCTAATGTGCTCGCAGATTCTGTGTGTGTGTATGTTACCATTTACGTACGTATGGCCGTATGTACGTACGTGTGTACGTAATGCGATAACTCCTGATAGAAATATCCAATTTGCTTCAAATTTTGGACATAGATTTATCTTGATAATGAACTTTCCTGACCAGTTTCAGGGGTTTATTGAATAAGAATAAGGGGAGGAGAACAAAAGGCTAATCCGCACCCCCCTCTCTTTAATTTAGTTAAGTCAGTTTTCCATGCAAAATGATCAGATTTTATTAAAATTTTAGGTATAATATCATTTTGATAAGGTACATCCATGATCAGTTGTGGGTGTTCATTCTTTACGTATAAAGAAAGGAGAAATGGGAGGTAACACTCTTAATTTATGCAAATAGGTTTTTCACAGAGAATTTACCGATTTGTTTCAAATTTTGGATGTAGGTTCCTTCTGATGAGGCGTTTACCTAATTAATTTGGGGGGTTCTGAGTTTAAATATAAACGTGGAACGGATTTTTTTTCAATCGGGTAGAAACTTTCGGTTTTATGAAAAGATTTTTAATTCGTAACAGATATTGATTTTTGCACACATCACTTCAGGCGAAACTGTTCATATTAAGAAACTAAATATCCGAATCCTTTTAAAAATAAGAAAAAGCTTAAATAAAGCATGACACTTGAAATTTAGGAGGGGGGAGGTAGAGTAAGAGGACGCTAGATTTTTTTTTAAAGCTCAGCACTTTTTAAGGTTTTAGCTGTTAATTAAATATTACCATTATTTGAATCTTTTAGAAACATAATAAAACATGATGTTAAATATTTAAGAAAAAAGATGGCACGTCAAATACCACTATTTTCTATTAGTAATTTTTGTAAAAATGTTAAATTCTTGTTGGAACTGTTTGAAACTTTGTGATAGTTTATATCACATGATAAAAATTGTAAAAAAGTCCCATTACGAAAGGGAAAGAGGGGGAGTGGCGAAGAAAATCAGGAAATACAACAGAAATTCTAGGTTGATCTAGTTGAAACTTTAAGATAGTTTATGACACATGATATAAATTTATAAAAATATGTTCCGCGTTTAATGCCACTATTGACGAATAGTGATTTTTGCAAAAATCTTAAATTATTGTTTTGCAGCACCGCGACATCGAGTAACATATCTACTTATAGATTGTTTAACGGAGTTTCTTTCATATACAGTTTTGTTGGCAATAGGGTGTGCGCCCTGGTGATGGAATGTGGAACTAATACAACGCGATCTAGTTCAAACAAGCTGGCTTCGCTTGCTATTGGGCTCCTTCTTTAATATAAAATCTCAAAACGGATGTATGTTAAGCGAACGAACCTCGTAGAGAAAGAAACATGATGATAAATATTTAAGAAAAAAGATGTCATATCGAAATATCATTATTTTCTAATAGCAATTTTTGTAAAAATATTGAATTCTTGCCGGAATTTTTTGAAAAATCTGTAACAACGTCTTTCAAATTCTAACTCAATCTGAAATTTGATGAAAATCAGTGTATTAGTACTATTTGAAATAGAATTATCGCAGAAATCATAAAAAAACTGCATAGAAGCGCTATCTATTGAGTCATTTACTCCAAAAACAAAATAACATTAATTTATGTCAGGGACTAACTGAATTTGAAGTTTGATAAAAATCCGTGCATTTGTTCTTGAGATAGAACTATTGCGATAATTATGAATAATGCCACATAGCAGCGCCACCTGTTGCACGATTTACTCCAAAAATTAAAAAGTACTTTTATAATTTTTATATCAAGGACTAACATAATCTGGAGTTTGATGAAAATTAATGCATTAGATCCTGAGATAGAGCTATTGCAATAATCACGAATAGTACCTTATAGCAGCGCCACCCTTCGAAAAATTTACTCCAAAAACTACAGAATACTAATTTTTATCAGAGACTTACTGAATCTAAAGTTTGATGAAAATTCGTGCATTATTTCTTGCGACAGAGCTATTTCAGGGATCGGGAAAATTGAGCACAACAGTGCCACCTATTGAGCAATTAATATAAAAACGTAAACAGAATTAGTTCAAATCACGGATTTATTGAATCCGGAAGTTTGATGAAAATCCGTAAATAAGTTATTGAAATAATGTTGATGCATATCGGTAAAAATGAAGTTTAGAAGCACCATCTGTTGAACGATTTACATGAAAATGTAATCCCAATCAATTTATATCAGGGACTATCTGAATATAACTTTTTATTAAATTCCGTTTGTTAGTTCTTGAGATACAGCTATTGCAAAAATTGTTAAAAATGCAGCATAGCATAGCCATGTTGAGTGATTTACTTCAAAATAGAAACAACACCAACTCATCTCAAACGAACTGCATCTGATGTTTGATGGAAATTTGTGTTCTAGTTATTAAGATAAAGCTAATGCGTAAATCATAAAAAATGCAAAACAGCAGCTCCATCTGATGAGCGATTTACAACAAAAACTAATCAGCATCAATTTAGATCAGAGGCTACCTGAATATAAATTTTTATTAAATTTCGTGCATTAGTTCTTCAGCCGCGTCCCTACAGTTTGCGACAGCTTATAGCAGGTGTGCTGCACACGTACTACTAAATGTCCTCATCCTTTTCGAACGAACTTCGAAGCGAACGAAATTCAAATCGTAGCAAGCGTGCTGAGTACGCACCGCTGAATGTAATCCTCCTTTTCGAAAGAGCCTCGAAGCGAACGAATTTCCAACCACATCCCCGCTGCCCACGCCAGTCAGATAGCGGGCGAAGCCAGCAAGTTTTAACTCAGCCACGTTATATTAGTTCCTCATTCCAACACTAAGGAGCGCGCTCTATTATTAACAAAACTGTATCTGAATGAAACTCCGTTAAACAACCTATTAGTTGATATGTTACTTGAGGTCGCGGTGCTTTAAAAGCTAAAATTTCTGTTATATTCCCTGATTTTGTTCGCAACCACACCCTCTTTCACTCCGAAATGTGACTTTTTTCTTATAAATTTATACCAAATGCCATAAACTGTCACAAAGTTTCAAAATGTTCCAGCAAGAATATAACATTTTGACAAAAATTACTATTAGGAAATTGTGGTATTTCGATGCGGAATCTTTTTTCTTAAATATTTATCATCGTGTTTTTTCTCTTCGAGATTCATTCGCTTCAACATACGCCCGTTTCGAGATTTTATGTAAAACAAGTTGTCCGATAGCGGGCGAAGCCGGCTGATTTGAACTAAATCGTATCCAAATTCCAACACTTGGGTGCTTGTGTTATATTAATTCCACATTAGTCCTTTATATTAGTCGCGATATATTAGTCCTACATACGTACGTACGTACATAAGTATGTACGTACATACGTACATACGTATGTACATACGTACATGGTTACATACACACACAGAATCTAAGAGCACATTAGCTCTCAGGCTTTGATAATTAATATGTGAGCTAAAAGCGAGTCAAATTGCATCGGCCTAGGATAAATTAGATCAAAACGAGAAATTTGACGCCGTGGCGATCTTTAGATTTAATAAAATCCCGCCAAATTGAATTGGCCTAGTACAATCTAGTTCGGCCTAGGATAAACTAGTTCAAACCAATGAATAGCAGGCTAAACTAGTTCATCCTAATGACCGTTCGGCCAAACTAGTTTGGCCTAGGAAAAACAAGTTTATCCGATGGGCGTTCGGATAGACTAGTTTGGCCTAGGAAAAACTAGTTTAACCTATGAGCATTAGGATAGACTAGTTTGGCCTAGGAAAAACTAGTCTATCCGATGGGCATTAGGATAGACTAGTTTGGACTAGGCCAATCTAGTTTGGCCTAAAATCGGGTTTGGCCTGTAACATATGCATCACATTGTCACATTATTTTTCTGACGCCAATTTGGTAAAAACTTTGTTTTCAAGTACCAGTTACATAGATATTTTTCATCTAATTTCTATTACTTCAAAATGAAAATAATAAATAAAAAACGTTTAGTTAATGATTATAGAATAAAACAATTTATATCATTTTAAAAAAGAAAATAAAAGTAAGCAAACAGTTTATTAATAAATAAACAACAGTATCCCGGCTACCATGTGAGGCATATATAATTGCAATTTTGTTGCAATCGTGCCAATGTGGTGTGTATATGACATCTGTGTCTATTCCTCTAGCAGAGTCTTGTAATTTGGCAAAACCTTGAGCAATCAAAATGAAAAATGAATAAAAGCAATATGATTTAATGCTTAGTATACATTTAAAGGAGGCCAAACTGGTCGCCAAGGGCAGCTAGTATAATGAATTTTTGAATTTCAAAGCAGTTTTACTTCTTTTTGTCTGCATTAATTCCAATTGAAGTTACAGCCATAATTTTGATGTTTTTAAGACTACTGTACAATGCATAAGCATGACATAATGGAATCCAAATAAGTAAAATTATTCAAAATATGAGTTAGTTAGTTTATAAGATGTTAGCTACGATTGTATGAGTATAATATTAGATTATACGTAACCAAAAGCATAGCGGCAAGTCTTCAATTTTGTTTTTTAAATAAATTCCAACCATAAATTTTATAAAATAAGTTTATAGCTAATCACAGAAAAAAGTAAACAGTTAACAGAATATTTTTCTGGTAATATGTATTTTTTACCTATGATGTCGCAAAATATTGTAGTTATGCAGTAAATTTAATTACTGCCACCTACGTTGGCAGAAGGTCCCAATCATTCTATTAAAATTTCTATAATTATTCATTTAGTTGCAACTTCAGTAAAGCTTTCATATTTTAATTATAAACTAAAGGTCACGCATTCATTAAAATTCTTCTTTGGGTAACTCAATAAAAGAGTATCTATTTACAATTCTGTAGAGAATTTTTATAAATTTATAATGTTAGCATATGTTAAAATTTCAAAATGCGTCAGCAAATGTCACTCAACTTTATCAGTGCATTAATTACTAAGTTAATAATTACGTTCAAAAATGTGTTTTGGTTAGACTGCGTTTTGTCCTAATGAGATGTCACTTAAAAATTCGAATTGAAAAATTGAAATACTATTTCTGTTTATTTTTGTTATATCTTATATTAATATTTTTAGATTTAATACGCTCTGAACAGTTTTTTGATTGAATTTTTTTTATTTATTACTCAAATCCTGATTTAAATACTTGAAGCATTTACCATATTTTTAGATTTTTTTTAACTATAATGCTTTGAGAAATTTTATAGTATTTTCACTTACACTGGCTTCTGTTTGTCTGCATTTATTCTTGCTTACAAAGAATAAAGTTTAAACATGTAAAAGTAAAATATTTATATAAGTATACAATATCACATAGTTTGATTAATAATGTGAAACATGATCAATGAATAGGTTTATTATAACCAATTAACATAAGCAATTATTACACAAGATATTATAATACAAGAATCTGAGATTTGTTTCATAAAAAATCTTCGAGTTCTTTTTAAAGTTTTGTTGCGTATTTTTAGAAGTGTTTGTGATTATATAAATACATAGCACATATGTCTCATCCGCTAGAAAAGTGACACATATCGACAAAAGTAAATTTTACAGGAAAAGCAAAAGAGAATTTCCATGATTCTTCTGTGGCATGAAATTACATCACTTAGCTCTGCAAGCAAGAATATTTACAAGAGTACAAAAGTGCATAAAAGTGTAATATCTTTAAAAATGAAGACATATGATGCAGTTTAGAGGGTTGGATAAATTTACCACCCCACACAATTCACCTCTCCCCTTCAGTGCTTAAGAATGCTCAAATTCCATTATAAAGTCATTTTCCGTGTAATTATACTTATGAAAATTTTTGTATAGCAAAACACATCTATGACACACCTATTAGTACAATAAAATGCAAAATGATATTTTGCGAGGTTTGTCACTTTTCTAGCGGGTGTGTGACATAGTCTTCGTCTGGTCACTGTGCTATATTCCAGAATATCCGCATATATATTAATACGGTAATGAAAAAAAAACAATATTAAGTTATTCAAATAATGTATAGTTACATAAAATAAAAAACTGAAAATGAATATAAAAAACATTGAGCTTCACCTTAGAACGACTAAAAATGATCATTTGATTTTGTTCGATTTCTTCACAATGGATGATTTAAACAAAATTCTTGAGAACGGAAGATATGCATATATATTAACTGGATACAATATACATTTAAAGAATTAAATTGCACTTTTTAATTAATAAAAACGATAATTAATTATTGCATGCAAACTACCTTTCTGACTGTCTGTTCACATTATCTACAGAACTCCATGAATGAACTGATTATCTTCATAAACTAATATGAAGTTGACAGTATCTTTATGCGTCTTATACATTGGGAGATGGCTATTATCTTTAAATGTTCAGGGATATTTTCGATACTGAAGCACAAATTAAATTAAATGATATGAACACACTGTAAAAAATTTTAGAAACGTTTCACATCTGAAGAAAAACGTTTAATTTCTGAAAGGAAATTTTAGGTTTCATTATACTCAGTTTTGAATACGGAACATCTCAACAAACATCGGAAATCTTCCTGCTACTATCCGTATTTTTAGCTATTTATCATTCTTAAAATAATACGTTTCATTCTTAAAATGGATCTATTCGTTTCTGAAAAGACAATTATTTGCCGTTTTCAAAACGGAAGCTATGCAACTTTTTCTACAGTGCAGTGCGATCAAACTTAGACATATTAAGTTGAGACTTGTCATATTAAGTTGAGAGATCAAAGATTACACAGCATCATTTTAGTGCTGATGCATAAATACACCTATCTAAAATGACTCAACAATGATGATGACTGTTGTTAATTTTAATGAAAGAGTAAAATTAACCACCATCTTAAAAAAATTAATGATTCCGTACAATACTCACATCAAACATGGACTCTGATTATATAATACATAAGTAAAAAGAAGAACGCAATTCTTTTTAAATGCAATATTGCAATAGCCTAGTACAAAATAATATTGCCGTATCTTCCTAACATAATACTAATATTAGTATATACTTGTTATGTTTATTTGAAAGTGGAGAAAGCACTTTTTATTTGCCTCTACCCACAATTAGGCCAAAGTGATCGTGATAATGACAGCACATCGCGGAGAATGGTGGCCTGCAAACGACCCACGTGACCATCCTTACTTCACTTAAAAAACAATAAAAATATTCTTTATCCATGATGACATAAAATGTCAAACATAAAGTTAAAAAATATAAAATTGAAAAGGTAAAAAAAGTTACCTGTCAAGTCCTTGGCTGTTGATGACAAATAAATCCAGACAATAGGCACAAAAAAATTATTATGCACACAAAATTTGAAGAAAACTATTTTTTATTTCATGAAGAACTTGTTTTACTTTTTTCATGAATAAATATTTCTTCACATATTTATATTATTTTGACTCGTACATATTAATCTCTCTTTTCATAAAAAACCATATCATAATATATGCTAATCACAACAATTGCTATCTCTAAGCAATAAAAATTCTTTGTCAATAATATATTTTAGATTTCTCAACAGGATGTAAATTATAAATTTTCTCATGACATAAAAGGAGAATATAATATTATTTCTTCTTGAAAAAGAGCAACTTTCATAATATGAACTTTCAAAAAAACAAAATGTATTATATTTCATATTGCATAGATACAAACCAATATTTTCTTCATAACGCCCCGTGAGTAATCAAAAATTATATATATAAAATTGGGCAAAATAATGAAGTAAAAACTTTATGAGAATCAAATATCTTCATTTGATGAAAGAAAAAAATGTTCACCTCTTAAAGCACACGTTCTTCACCTCTGCTTGTTTTTTTTAGAGGATTGAGAACATATAAAAGCACAATTGAAGAATTAATCACAAAAATATTTGACGAAAATTTTAGACGAAAAGATGAAGAATAAAACTATTTAGAATAAACATGTCGACAACCTTCTTTAGTTAAAAGTGGCATCAATAGAGCAACACATAAAAGGCTTCACGACGTCACCTTATTTAATACGCATATCCAAACAGAGTGCACAACAAAAATACTTTCAGGATCCTTTGAAACAAAAGGTTTGCTCCTCGTTGCTTAACAGAAATCAACATCACTTTCCTAGATGCATTTTGAGGGCAGCACTTTTTCTTTGCCGCACTTAAAAATCAGCATCGCAATAATATCAACATAACAAAAAAAACCGTTCCATCCTTCGTTAACGGGGGAGCACCTCGGCCCCGAAATTACCCTAAAAACTTTCAATCATACGACTGCATCCATTACGGCAGGTGTCTAGCAGCGCAACTGACGCAGGTGGCCGCGAGCCCAGGGGAAAAAGAGAAAGGGTTATTGTAAATGCAAAACACGCCAATTTGGCAGTGAGCAACAGAGGGGGGGAGGAAAAACTAAGCCAAATTACAATATACAGTATGAAAAAATATGTAACTATTAAGAATAAAATTGATAACCATCTTAAGAGGGGAGGCCAAAGCCGGTGGCCATGTACTTAACGGCTTGAAATACGTCACCTGTGAAATTTAATTTGATAGGTTAGGGGTGTGTCCGAATAAACGGAAGTTCCACCCAAAAGAACTAGCGAGAATGTTCTCGAACAAACTTAAAACCGGAAGGAATGATTTCAAACAGAATTTTACCAGCTTGGAACATTCGAAAGCTAAGTAAGAAAGAAAACATTACAGGCGACGAAATGAAAATAAGTGAAACCGAAATTAAATTTAAATTGAGAACATTAATAAAAAAGAGGTAATAGGAAATAAAATGACTAATAAAAAATGAATTAAATTAAATATATGGGGGGGGGTATGGAGTAACCACCACATATTACCCAGGGTCCCCCAAAAGAAAATATTGGTGAGATGACAAAAATGACAATTTTTCATCGAGACAATATTTTCTAACACATGTACAAATATACTAAATAATTACACAAAATAAATATCAGAAATAGTTATAAAAATATACATAATTGTTGTACATGATATTTAAATAATAAAAAAAATAATTACTGTTATGATAGTAATCCTTATGAAAATATACCAACTGTAGTAAATGTTAACATGAAAGGTATATAAAGTTTCTTTCAGAGGTATCTATCATATAAAAAAAAATTTAAAGTCTATGTGCAGAAAAACAGTCCATAACTTTGAAGAGTCTCTTGTTAGGCTGTGCACAATGCACTTATAATAGTAGAATGCTTTAGCAATGTCAAAATATTTGATTACACAATAATATGTATATTTATATTCTTAGCTATCAACAAAATGAAGCATACTATAACTGTATATGAATCATGTTATAACTATATATAACATATATGGTTTCAAATAACACATAATAAATTAAATGAATTTGTAAGTTGAAAATTGAACAACCATAAAAATATATATATAAATGGTGCAGAGAGATTAGTTAGGCTCTCATAAAAAATATTTACTTATATCACCACATAGCCTTTTAAGCTTTCAATAAATCTTAAATGAATAACCTTAGTATTATTCAATAACATACTTTCGCAGAGAATAAAATAATAAGTTGCAAAAAGAATGGTAATAAAAGCATGATATTATTTTCCAATAAAAATATCTTCAAAGTGAATATAATAATTTTCAAAGAGAGAATTTTTACACTCTCATAAAGGAATATTCTTAAACATTTTCAATATAAATTGACAATAATTGCATAAATACCTTTAATACTATACTTCATTCAAAATAAACATAAAACATAAGATGTTTAATATTTTGAAAGAGGAAGAAATTTATATGAATATGTCAACTTACAAACAAAAATCAATTATGTCAAAATTTCTATATAGAAGATATCTAGAACATATTTACTTGTAATCTTCAAACATTTTTTTTTTCTTTTTTTTTTTTTTTTTTAAAATTAAGTGAGTGATCACTTTTGCATTTGTCATAAATCAAGAATTTGCTTTATATAAATATATATAATGACTCATTAAACATCTTTGGATAAATATATATATCATGACTGAATCAACATCTTTGGATAAATATATATATAATGCCTCAATCAACATCTTTGGATCCAAAGTATAAACACTCAAAAGTATACAAAAAAAATATTATATACTACTTATGGTGAGTCATTCACTTTCTATATTTCATCAAGAAGAGAAGAAATATTAGTATGAATAAGTTTATCATGCATTTTCTTTTCTCTTTTTCTTTTTTAAAAGAGGTTAAATGTTAAAACATGCATGCATTGTAAAGAGCAGACACAATAGGGATAATAATTTGATGAGTACTCATCTTTATGTTTACCTTATATCAATTACAATTTCACCTTTCTTATTAGAATGCACATTTGTCAAAAATCATCTTAAATACTGACATCATATTCTAACAAAGACAAATTCTTTCTCAATTTTTTTTTTATCAACTATTGTAATTAAAGACCTTATAAAATTTAAAAGTATGGCATACATGAGATTATATGTATATATTGTAAGAATTATGACTTATAGATAAATACAGTAAATAATAAAACTATTAAAATCATACATACATCCCAAGGATGACCGTTGAGTTGTACCAGGGAGAAGAAGACTTAAAAAAAAATGAGAAAAAAATAATAACAGCTGCCTGCAGCTTGGAGAAAAGAAAAAAAAAATTACATAGCGATTCTTCTTGCTGGACTATCAGTGCGGCTAGCTTCGACTGAATATATTACAAAGCAAAAGTCATCCTGTAAAAGGAAAAAGAGAGTTAGTCTATTTTTTATGTAGTTTATGATTGCGAGGACGAAGATCATAACTTCTATATTGAGTGGATTTGCTTTTAGCACCAGTATGAGTGCCATCAGGAGGAGCTTGTGACAGTACCGATTTACTGGAACATGAAGATGTTTGCTGGCATTTAGAAGAAGAAAGAATTTGAGGAGAAGTATTACAAGCTGCATCATGATTTGAAACTTGAATAGAAGAGTGTTGTCTCACAGGAGTGGAGGATGCATTATCAACAGCTGGTTGATCATGTGATGCACCTTTTGAAGAAACTGAAGGATGTTGCAGTGCTTCATTTCTCTTTTGAAGCTTCACGATTCGATTAGTGTGAATCAACATTGGTGAAGCATGACTATTATTGGGATCTTGAATTTGAATGAGCACAGGAGAAATTATTTTCTTGACCACGTATGGGCCTTGTATCTTTTTGTTAAACACAGTAGGAAATTTTGCATAAACAATGTCATTAACATTGATGTTGGAAAACTTTAATTTTTCTCTGGATTTTTGGTACACCTTTTGTCTGGATGATTCGTTATTCTTGTAAGCTTGATAGTATATTTTTTCAATAACATCCATCAATTTATGAATTTCATATGCAGTGTTGAGAATTTTCCATGAAACTTGAGATTTATAATTGGAATAAATATCATTTATTTCTCTGCCAAAATGAAGAAGATTTGGGGAGAACTTTGTAGCTGGATGAGGTGTAGCGTTATATATGGATTGATGAATTTTTAGAGCAGTGGGTACATCACATCCTTGTGAAGCCATTGTGTTCACAGACGATTTTATTTGAGAATTGACACGTTCACTTAAACCGTTAGCTTGGGGATGGGCTACAGAACTATGTTCCAACTTAATGCCAAGCTTTTTGTTAAAATATGCAAACATATCACTAGTAAATTGAGAACCATGATCAGTAAGAGTTAATTCAGGTTTTCCATGAGTGGAAATATAATGCAATAAAGCCTTTGTAACTGACTCAGCACTGATATTATTCAAGGCATATAATTCTAAATGACGAGAAAAATGGTCTATCATTGTTAACACATATTGACGATTTCTCAATGGGCCGAGTAAATCCATAGAGACCTTTTGATTGGGAGCTGTTGGGAGTGGTGCAGGTAGGTATGGAGCAGTGTTTTTTTTATGATTCTTATTTACTAAACAAATTTCACAAGAGTTGACATAATTAATGGTATCAGAAACAAGGGTTTTCCAGGTAAATCTTTTCTTTAGATTAACAATGGTTTTATGAATTCCAGTATGAGTAATATGAGCAATTCTTAAGGCCTTTGCTCGAAGTGATAGAGGTAAAACAGCTTTGTGTAGCTCGATATCTTCTGAAGAGAAATGACCATTATAACAAAGTAACTCATTACTTGGATTAATATAGTAGCCATTTAAACTTTTAGATTTTTTGTTATTTTTAAGATCTTCATAAATTTGTTTGATTTTTGGGTCCTTTTGTTGTTCAGAGAAGATGGTGTGATCAAGAATTTCTAATAATGGATCTTGATTATTATCATTATTTGGAGGTGAAGAGTCACTTTGAAGATGACATGTATGGTGGATTTTGTCAACTAAACCACATGGAAAGTAAGGAATGTCATTATGTAAATCGTTTTGATTATCAACAACAGGTAGAGGTTCTTGTGAAGAAATAAGATCTGGATTATTATTGAGATCTTCAGTAGGAATGTGAGGAGTTCTACTCAGAAAATCTGCCAAGACATTTTCTTTGCCTGGAACATGTTGGGATGTGTACGAGTATTCTGACAGTTCTAACATCCAACGAGTAGTAATATCAGCAGGTGATGTAGCTTTTTTATAATTATTAAGTGGTTTGGCATCAGATAGTAGAATAAAGGGTCGACCAAAAATATAGTATTTAAAAGCAGTTATGCCTTTGTAAATGGCATAAAGTTCCAATTTGATGGCAGGGTAGTGTCTTTCTGATTGAGATAGAGTTTTAGAATAATAGGAGATAGGTTTTAGTTCACCATCAAATTTCTGCATAAGAACAGCTGATATTGCTGTTTTTGAGGCATCTGTATTAACATAAAATGTTTCATTCCAGATAGGAAGTTTGAGCATAGGTTTATGAAAGAAAATGTCCTGTAATTCTTTAAATGCATTTTCTTGTTCAGATTTCCAAGAAAACTTATTTTTAGGTTTGGTGACTTCAATGAGAGGAGTAATCAAATTAGAAAAATTAGGTATAATTGATCTATAAAATGAACACAAGCCGATAAAACTCTTTGTTTGCCTCTTGGTTTTAGGCTTTGGAAAGGAGGTAATTTTTAAAATATTACTTGTAATAGGAAGAATTTTATGATCTGTGAGTTGGAAACCCAAAAAGTTAATACTAGTTTGCATAAAGGTACACTTTTCAGGAGACAAAGTAATGTTATTAGCAATGAGAGTGTCTAATAGCTTTGTGAGTTTCATGGACATTTCCTCAAATGAATTAGCACCCACTACAATATCGTCTTGATATGCATAACAGGAGTCAATCTGAGATAATTGAATCACAGAGTCGATTAATTGTTGGAAAGTGCTGGCGGCCGTCTTCAGGCCAAATACTAGACGTAAATAGGTAAAAATTCCCCATGGTGTAGTAAAACTAAGTTTATCTTGCATATCCTTAGGTACAGCAATCTGCCAATATGCAGAGGGTAAATCAAGAGTGGTATAATATTTAAATTTTGACAACTGCACCAATAGATTTTGAATCCTAGGAAGAGGATATGAAGATGGAATTATTATGGAATTTAACAATCTTAAATCAAGAGCCAAACGATACTTTTGAGGCTTAGACATATCAGTTCTCTTTTTTTAACAAGAAGCATGGGACAGGCCCAAGATGAATTTGATCTCTCAATAATGCCAGCTTTCAGCATTTGATCAATTTGGTCAAGAGCTTCTTGTTCGAGTGCTTGAGGTACAGGAAAAGGTAATGTTTTTACTGGATGAGAATTTAACATGGTAAACTGAGGATTGACCAGGTCAGTATGACCTAAAGTGTCAAGAGATTTTGAAAAAGCAAGAGCTTTACTACATAATAATTTGGTCAGAGATTCTTTTTCATGAGGAGGCAAGTGTTTAAGATCAAAATCATTTGGAGATAATTCTTGAATGCGTTTCCTCTTAATCTCTTCAGATGGTAAAATTAAATTACAATACTCATTTTCAAATTCTAAATCAAAAGAGTATTCCTCAATATCTTTCTCATCTACATTGATACATTCGCCAATAATTGAATTTTTATTTAAATGAATATCGAGCTTTGAAATATTCTGACATACAACCAAAAATAAATCATTTTGAATGGAAGATTTTGAGTGCAATGATTCATGTAATATAAGGCCTTTATTTTTTAAATTGGGTTTAAAAAGAAAATATTCAGATGGAGGATTCAGATACTTCACATGTAAATACACAAAAGAATTAGGAGGTATTAATTCTCTATTGAGTAATTGTACCATATTGGAACTCACCAAAATTTTATTACCCATACTTAAATGAGGTTGCTTTTCACCAATATAACTACTATCACTAGTATTTTTAGATGAGGAATTCTTGTTAAGTATATTATTATCATTAGTAGACACATAATTCACCACATTAGCATAATCAGTTGGAAAATAATTAGAAAAATAAGTAAAATGACCATCAATATAAGGATTATGAAAATTCATAGCAGAATGAGCCATACTATTTGTAAACAAACCATTATTTTGAACATTATAACAATAAGGATAGGTTGTATAATTGTTGGACAACTGCAAACTTGAATTATCACAATTTGCACAAGTATTATCAATGTAAGTATCACTCGTTAGATTATTTGATATAGGCCTTTCATAAGAAGGCATTCTGTGTGCATCAAGAGAATATGGTACATTTGAATTCACATAATTATATTCAGAATTCATAAAATAGCAAGTAGGAGATTCATTATAACTTTGAAAAGGAATGTGTTTGTCCTTAATTAGGATAGACTTAAAACTTGGAGAAATAGTAATAGAATGCTTGTTAATAAACTCAAAGCCAAGTATGGCTTGAAAGTGAACATTTTGAATTTTTGTAAGGTAAAATACATGATGAAAAAAATATTTATCAATCTTAAAAGCTATCTCTATGCATCCTTTGAAGAAGACCTTAGAATTTATGGTCGATACAGATACATTTCTGGATAAAAATTTGTAATGAAGTCTGGATTTAATGCTATTAAAGCATTCTTCATCCAAGAGAGATAAACTTGATCCAGTATCTATTAATGTGGAGATTTCATTATGTTGAACATTTATTAGGATGCATGGAAGAACATAAGAGTTGTTAAAAGAACTGCATATGACATGATTTTCTTGTATGTCATCGTTGATTTGAAAATTTTGTTTGGAAGGCAAAGAATTATATGAACAAGAAGATTTGTTAAATTTAGATGTCATAGGAGAAGTTTGGACAGCTGTGGATGACACTAAAGTGACTGACGAGCGTTTGTCTAATTGTTGTTGTTTGTTGTTGTTGTCAAAGTGTACTGACCCTGAATGAGAATTACGGGAGAGAAGGCGGTCAGTAGAACCAGTCTCCCTTATTTGTTTAAATGATAAACGTTGTTATTTTCAGAAGAAGAAGAGGTGTGGCTTTTCTTTCTGTAAGGGTGAGACGAAACCTGAGTTGAAGAGTTTTGATTAGAATTACCAATAATGTTTTTGAATTTGTAGCATGAGTCCATACGATGATTAAATTTCCCACAGAACGCACACTGCACAACATCTCGTCTGTGATAAAAGGATGTAGAATTTTTTTTATGAGAATATTTGTCAAAGGTTGGTTGATAAGGACGTTTCCGGTGAAAGTTTTGATGACGAAAATTATTGTTACGTTTATTTGTAGCCTCTTGTCTCGGTGGAGAAGGCGAAAATGTCCTAGGTCTTCTTTGAAAATTACGAGAAGTATGAGAACTGTCCTTTTGAGTTTGTAAAGGAGAGTAGTTGGTTTGAGAATTGTGATAAATTTTATCCTTCGTATGCTTTATAGGAGTTTTATGAAGAGTATTACTAGAATTATCGTGGACATTTTCAGAATCGATACAATAGGCTTGATTAAAATTTTCATAAGATTTTTTAGGGGGAGAGTCATAAATATTTTGAAGAAAAGTTGCTCGTTCAAGAGCTAATTCGAAGGACGTAATATTTTCTTCTAAGATTTTACGTTTGATTTGTTTAGGTAAAGCCTCAAGAAAATGAGTAAACTTTAATGAATTAAGAGCAGAAAGATCCAATTTTGGATAAGCAAGTCGAAGTTGTTTATCCAACCGAAAAGCAAAATTTTTAACTGATTCATTTGAATCTAAGGTCAAGTTCTGTAAAGATTTTAGAGAAACAGACTTTTTTGTGGGTAAGAAATAGTCTATAAATGCCTTTCGAATTTCACTAAAATTAGAGTTCTTGAGCTGTGACTGAGTTTCCAGAAAGAAGAGTAAGGCGGTGCCCTCAAGTTTTGATTTAAAGAGAATAAAAAGTTCCTTGTCTGTAAAGTTATTTAGTTCCTGTAAGTCAGATAATTGATCGAAGAAAAATTCTACAGTCTGAGGGTTACCGTCGAAAGGTTGGATTGCAATATTTAGTTTGGCTTTTGGAGGCATGATGAACTAATTAATATAAGAACTCAATGTATGACATGATAAATTTGGTTATTGGCAGGTCTTGTGATGAATAATATATATATAAATTGACTCGTTATTTAAAATATTGATGACTTTCATATACGTCATAAACCATTTTTATATATTAAAAAAAGAGAAGAAAACGTATACTAACATATTAGTATCATATGAAGAATATAAGACCCAAATATTTTATGTAAATATTTATATATAATATGGCTCAAAACATAAATTATTATATGTATGACAAGAAGAATAATTTATCTTAGCATGAACAATAATTTTTACCAGTACCTCCGTTAAATAATGCATATATATATTAGTTGCAAAATATAGCAAGACAAGAAAAAAAATATATATGGAAAAATTATGTTATATATATATCATGCACTGCTCCAGAAAAAGATAATATTTCAATACAAGATCAATATAAATATTGTATTTGATTACTGCACCATACCCAACAAAATATAATTATATAAAACATTAATCACTATATGAAGAAAAATAACTTGAAAAAAAAATAATGTAGAATGTTCAAGCGTTGGTCACGGCTCCAAAAGAAATTAGTGTTATGTTTGAGCTGAAAGTGGAGAAAGCACTTTTTATTTGCCTCTACCCACAATTAGGCCAAAGTGATCGTGATAATGACAGCACATCGCGGAGAATGGTGGCCTGCAAACGACCCACGTGACCATCCTTACTTCACTTAAAAAACAATAAAAATATTCTTTATCCATGATGACATAAAATGTCAAACATAAAGTTAAAAAATATAAAATTGAAAAGGTAAAAAAAGTTACCTGTCAAGTCCTTGGCTGTTGATGACAAATAAATCCAGACAATAGGCACAAAAAAATTATTATGCACACAAAATTTGAAGAAAACTATTTTTTATTTCATGAAGAACTTGTTTTACTTTTTTCATGAATAAATATTTCTTCACATATTTATATTATTTTGACTCGTACATATTAATCTCTCTTTTCATAAAAAACCATATCATAATATATGCTAATCACAACAATTGCTATCTCTAAGCAATAAAAATTCTTTGTCAATAATATATTTTAGATTTCTCAACAGGATGTAAATTATAAATTTTCTCATGACATAAAAGGAGAATATAATATTATTTCTTCTTGAAAAAGAGCAACTTTCATAATATGAACTTTCAAAAAAACAAAATGTATTATATTTCATATTGCATAGATACAAACCAATATTTTCTTCATAACGCCCCGTGAGTAATCAAAAATTATATATATAAAATTGGGCAAAATAATGAAGTAAAAACTTTATGAGAATCAAATATCTTCATTTGATGAAAGAAAATAATGTTCACCTCTTAAAGCACACGTTCTTCACCTCTGCTTGTTTTTTTTAGAGGATTGAGAACATATAAAAGCACAATTGAAGAATTAATCACAAAAATATTTGACGAAAATTTTAGACGAAAAGATGAAGAATAAAACTATTTAGAATAAACATGTCGACAACCTTCTTTAGTTAAAAGTGGCATCAATAGAGCAACACATAAAAGGCTTCACGACGTCACCTTATTTAATACGCATATCCAAACAGAGTGCACAACAAAAATACTTTCAGGATCCTTTGAAACAAAAGGTTTGCTCCTCGTTGCTTAACAGAAATCAACATCACTTTCCTAGATGCATTTTGAGGGCAGCACTTTTTCTTTGCCGCACTTAAAAATCAGCATCGCAATAATATCAACATAACAAAAAAAACCGTTCCATCCTTCGTTAACGGGGGAGCACCTCGGCCCCGAAATTACCCTAAAAACTTTCAATCATACGACTGCATCCATTACGGCAGGTGTCTAGCAGCGCAACTGACGCAGGTAGCCGCGAGCCCAGGGGAAAAAGAGAAAGGGTTATTGTAAATGCAAAACACGCCAATTTGGCAGTGAGCAACAGAGGGGGGGAGGAAAAACTAAGCCAAATTACAATATACAGTATGAAAAAATATGTAACTATTAAGAATAAAATTGATAACCATCTTAAGAGGGGAGGCCAAAGCCGGTGGCCATGTACTTAACGGCTTGAAATACGTCACCTGTGAAATTTAATTTGATAGGTTAGGGGTGTGTCCGAATAAACGGAAGTTCCACCCAAAAGAACTAGCGAGAATGTTCTCGAACAAACTTAAAACCGGAAGGAATGATTTCAAACAGAATTTTACCAGCTTGGAACATTCGAAAGCTAAGTAAGAAAGAAAACATTACAGGCGACGAAATGAAAATAAGTGAAACCGAAATTAAATTTAAATTGAGAACATTAATAAAAAAGAGGTAATAGGAAATAAAATGACTAATAAAAAATGAATTAAATTAAATATATGGGGGGGGTATGGAGTAACCACCACAATACTGTTAAAATTTTACAATAAACGGTCTGGTCGATAGGCCGTTTTTATAGTAAACAGTTACATATTCGTAATTTAAATGTATTCAATATATGCAATTAAATCCCATTTAGCTATTTACCATTATTTACCATATTATTTACCATTATCCCATTTAATTTAATGCCATAATATGTACAAAATGGAGTTAAATTACGTTTACGTTACCCTTTTTTATAAAAACGGTCAAATGACTGGACTCTTTGCTGTAAAATTTTAATTGTTTAGGATGAGTTAATAAAAAATGGTTCCATGAGAAAAAGTGTCCCATCTGACACCCTTGTTGTAGACAGATAGTTTGTTCTGGTCATACTGCCTACCACTTTATATTGTATTCATCGGGCATAATCTTAGCTTAAAGACCTATTCCTTCCCCCCCTTTGTCTTTCTTATATTCTCTAAGTGATAATACAAAACTACACAAAATTAAAACATATTATACATTTTATACTGAAAATTAGAATAGTATAATTTTAGTACAATTAACAGCAGTAAATTTTTTGTATCTGTGCATATTCGATTGTGAATTTTTTTTATGTTCCAATACTAGTTTTTCTGGTTGCTTGCATGCCTCAGGTAAAAATGAGCTTTGGGGAAAGCTATTAAGCCGGAAATCACATAAGGATACTCCCGAAGATGAAGGGTTTTCATTTCGTATAACTCCGAGTTTACATTATGTGATACATAATAAGCATTATTTTATGCCCATATTTATATGCATAACATGTACCGTTAAATGTACATTTTACTTTTTTATGAAATTCTTATGATTGTAGCGATAAAATCATTTCGTCAATTATCAAGCATTCAGTGAAAGTTTTCTCTGTACAACTTCTGCTATGTTAGCTAAATGTTCTATAAGTTATAAGATGAAAAAGAATACGCTAAGTAATTTGAAAATATGTATTCCTAGAGCGAATTAAAAAGCTCACCATGTTTTTAAATACAAAATTCATGGAAATTATATTTTATTATTCGACAATTTAATCTAACTTTTTATCAAAAACATCAAATAATCAGAAATACCATCTAATTTAAATGTACATTACACAATGCGTTAAAAAAAGTTGCACACTATAAATGAGGAATTTTGTACATTTAATTAATTAGAGAACCGTACAGTTATTTTAATTACATCTTATTTGTAAGTAGGGGGAACTGGGGCACACTGATTCGTTTTTTTTTCTAAGAATTTTTTTGGTGTCCAGAAAATAGAAATTTCAAGTTATTTTTCCATGTGGTGTCAACAAAACTTATGTAGTGTGTTATTAAAATGTACAAGCGTTGTTTTCTGCAAAATTTTTGCATGTAATTAAAAAAATAAAAATATGTCATTTCTATCAATGTGCCCCATCCCCGGGATTGATACACCTTATGGTTCACTTTGATTCGTTTGGGAAAAATGGAGACAAAATAACACCAATGCATATTTTTCATATAAAATGAGTTAGCAAACCATTTTACATTTATTTGTAGAAATTTAAATTACCCACAATTTATTTGTAAGCAATATTAAAGCTATCAAAATTAAGTGTATATTGTTCTGATGGCTGTTCCTTTTCTTATTGTTGGCATAGGTAACTTTGCCATATCTGTCACTTCAACCCTGCGTTATTTTCCTACCTTGATCCTATCTTAAAAGATGAAACATTACGAGGTTTTCTGCTTATAAATTGGTTTATAAAAAGAAAATAAAGGGTACTTATATATAAAATTTTTTTTTTATAATATAATTACCCTTTATTGAGTTACAGAACAGGTCTCATGTCGAAAATAATTTTTTCTCTAGAGAATCGATATAAATTCGAGATTCCCACAGATTAAGTCCTTTTGTTAGTTCTACTACCACTAGCTGTTGGATAGGTTCGTACGAATTCTGTTTGCAAAAATACTATAAAATTTTCTAATATAAGAAATTGAAGCTGTCTTACTACAATAAAAACCAATATTAGAATTTTTTTGCGGGAAATGCTTGAATTAAGGAGTGTATGATAAAAAAATAAATAAAAGCTAATGACAAAAAGAAATAGAAAAGGATTAAGGTTGTCTGTAGCTATCATGGAGCACATTGATACGTATCAATGTGCCCCGATATAGTCTGTATTAATGAGCCCCGTGCAGCCATTTTGAATAACATGACTCTCAAATCCAACTCTTCATAATTTGCCTAACAATAAAGAATAAGAAACTGATAAAAAGTAGCTTTACTTGCCATGGAGAGTATTTTGTAGGTTGAAAATACATGAAAAGTGGTATAATACTATTGCTATTGTACAGCTTATATGTACTTTTAACCTACAAAAATAATAAATCACCCATCCCATTTTATCAAACTAATGAATCATGCCCAGACGTTCTGTATGTAGTTGTGTACACTAGCATCATCTTTTGGAGCTGTTTGAAATTTTCTGTAATGACCTTGTGAGCAGTAGAGGGGATGTATCAATGTGCCCCAGTTCCCCTAAGAAATTGTAGTCGGTATGTCTTTATGAATATTTATAAATAAAAGCAGATATCATTTATTAAATTATAAATTATTAATTATGCTGTTATAGTGTTTCTTTATATTACAGTCATACATTTCATTGTTTTATTAATTATGTTGTTGTTTAATTAAAAAATATAGTTACATAAAAAGTTAAAAATATTTAAATTATGACTAAGTTCCATATATAAATACATAACGAAAAGTAAAAGGTAAGAGAAAAAATTGAAATTTAAACCTTGATATATAAGTAACTTTAACATAAACATGCATAAAATTGCGTTATTTAATTTATTGGAATAAAATGCAATACATAAAAATATATTAAATTGTAATACTTATTCTCGAAAATTCAGAATTAGTCTGAAGAAAGAGAAATTTTATGTAAGAAATAATGACTAAAAATGCTGTACATATATGACTAAGTCTGTAGTAATCTGTTGTTCGTCAATGCATTTAGAATAAAATTTTAGATGTCTTTTTCTTTATGTTAATGGTATAAATGGTGATTTTTATATTTCAATATTTGTTAAAAGAGAGATATAGTTATTTAAGTACACTTAAATAAAATATATTTATGAATTACCAAAATACTCGTTCATTTAATTTTAACAGGCAATATCAAAGAAAAAATCATGCTTAACAGAATTTTGGTTTCTTTAGTCCGAAATAAGTGCAGAAATTAAAAAGATATCTATAGAAAATCGAATATTTTATGAATTATTGTGATATTTATAATTAAATTTCTCAACAGCACCAAACAATATATGTTTAACTCATGAAAAACTAATATTGCGTTTTCATAAGATTATGTTTGTAATTTTTTTATTGTGAAATTTTTTTTCAACTAATATATCATCACATGCTGTATATATGATTTTTACTTTATTTATATTAATTGTTACTTGTTTTGTAAGGTAAAAAATTAGAAGTATGAATCAAACTGTGCGAAATGTTTTGAAAAATTATATTAATAATATTTGTATCATTGTCACAGACGTACTATAAAGAACGATATAAAATTAAGCAATTTAAGGTACAGAAAACTTAGCAAAAAAACTATAACTATATGTAATAAAGTATTGTACATTTATACAGAAAGTGATTCTAATACGTTCTTATAGCAAAAATGTAGTTGATTTTTATTAATGTTTGAGTTTTCAAAACAAATGTTACACCACATGAAAAAAATACAACATTATTTTTTTTACATTCAAATAGTTACATATCTTATAAAATGTCGTACTCAATAACATAGGTGTTGATTAAATGAATACATTTATTCACAGATTTCATATATAATTAATAATATATAATTTAATTCTAAAAATTATTCAAAATAATATGTTATTGCTTTTTCTTAGAGGAAAATACAAAATACACATGTTTCTATCAAGATCTTAGTTCTGAAAAAAAAAAATCTTCATATCTCTTTTCATCAAAACTTTAAATAATAAAAAAAGTTCATTTGCCATTTTCTAATCACTATGTTAAACTAATAAAGTATGTCAGGTTGTCACAGTTTTTTACACTGCAAGATAGTCTTTATCTACCTATATAAATCACATTAGAGGCATCTTGTTTTTCGATTATTCTTAATGAACAGTCGCAAAGGGAATATTTTAGGAGTAATTAAGTCGCGTAGACGCAGGAAAAATTGCAAATGCTTCATCATGTGAAAAGATTTTTATATTTTGCAATCGAGTAGAAAAATCTACATTATTATTATGCAAAAAACTGAAATGAACCATTTTAATGCAGCAAAAGTTGTTAAATTAATATGGTACGGTGTTTTTTAACGCAGTTCATAATTAAGAATAAATCTATACATGGTTAAATATTGCATCCAAACACACATTTTCTCTTAAATATCGTAGTATAAGGTTTTTTTCCAACTTCATCTAGTTCTAAAAATGTGTTTGCTTTTTATTTTCTGGTTTTTCCCCCAAAATTTTTTATTATTTTGCATATTCGCACTTTCTAAAAGCAAGTTATTTAATATTTGATGTTGAATTAGTTTGTATTTTTACAGATTTTTATAAATATTGTGTAGTGTATTATATATTATACAATTACACATTTTCCAACTCAATAGTTTGATTTTGAAAACGAAATTCCTCTTATTTTCTTTTCATCAAAACATTAAAAAACACACAAAAAATTATCTGCCATTTTCTAATCTCTTTATATTAAATTAATAAAGTATGTCAGGTTGACACTTTTTTATTATATGCTAGCCAGCCTTTAATTATCTATAAATAGCTTATTAAACACTACTATATATAATTATCTAACAAAACAATCCTGTTATTTTTCTGTTATTCTTAATGAACAGTCGTAAAGGGTATATTTTAGGAATAATTAAATCACGTAGGCGCAAGGACTATTCCAAATGCTTCATCACGTGATTTTTTTTCACTCGTGTAGAAAATTCTATATTATATTTTTGCAAAAACTAAAATGAGCTATAATAAAAAAGAAAGTTGTTAAACTTAATAAGTATGGTGCCTTTTAATGTTGTTCAGAATTAAGAATAAATCTATACAGGGTTTTAAATTACACAACTAAACACACCTTTTCCTTTTTCGTTGAGTATGATCTTTTTTTTCAACTTCATGTAGCTCTAAAAATAGGGTTGGCCTTTCTTTTCTGTTTTTTATTTTTTTTTTTTTTTGTTTGTTTGTTTGTTTGTTTGTTTGTTATTTTGCGTCTTTCACGCTTTCCTAAAAAAGTAATTAATTATTTAACGTTGAATTAGTTTTAAAATATTTTATTGCTTTGGCATTAAAATAAAACATAAATTACACGTTTTTCTATTCAAGTGCTTGGTTCATAAAAATATGATTTCTGTTCTTCAAAAAGTTAATGAACATAAAAAATTTCATTTGTTTTTTTATACAGTTCAGTATTAAGAATAAATCTGTATATAGTTTAAAATTGCATCACTAAAAACTATTTTTTAGTTCGAAATACAGTTGTACATGATTTTTTTTCAACTCCATCTAGTTCTAAAAATATGTTTGGCTTTTGTTTTCTGGTTCGTTTGTAATTTTAAATATTTCACACTTTCTAAGGAAGTAATTTAATTTTGAATTAGTTTCTATTTTTACAGATTTTTTTTATTTTGCTTATTCACAAAAGTAAAACGCGAATTACATATTTCTTTTTATTCCAAAGCTTAGTTTTGAGAAAGAAATTTCTCATATTTTCTTTGCGTCAAAACGTTAAAGAACACAATAAAGTTCATTTGTCATTTTCTAACCATTTTATATTATATTAATAAAGTATGTCAGGCTGACACATTTTTTTTTATTCGGTGCTACTCAGTCTTTATATATCTATATGTAGCGCATCAAACGATTCTACGATTAATTAAATCACAAGGCATTCCTGTTATTTTTCGATTATTTTTAATGAACAGTTGAAAAGGGAATTATTTAAGGATAATTAAATCACGCAGACGTAGGGAAAATTGAAAATGCTTAATGACGTGAAAAGATTTTTATTTTTTGCTCTCGAGTAGAAAAAATCTTTATTATTATTTTGTAAAAAACTGAAATGAGATATGATAATCCATAAAAAGTTGTTAAACTTAATAATTACGGTGCTTTGTTACTGCAATTCAGAATAAAGAATAAATCTATACATGGTTTAAAATTGCATCATTAAACACCTTTTTTGTTGTGCATGTTTTTTTTTCACTTGCATCATGTTCTAAAAATATCTTTTGCGTCTGTAACACTTTCTAAAGAAAGTAATTAATAATTTAACGTTGAATTAATTTACTAATATTTTATTTTTCTACTACAGGAAAACATAAGTTACATTTTTGTATTCAAAAGGTTTGTTATAAAAACAAAATTCCTCATTTTTTGTTTTTGACAGACGTTAAAATAAAAAAAATTAATTTGATTTTTTATAATCAATTAATAGTAAATTTTGAAAATATGGGAGGTCGACATATTTTATTATTCCGTACTAGTCAGTCTTTATCTATCTATATATAGCACATCAAACGCTCCTATATATAATTAACTCATAAAACAATCCTGTTATATTTCGATTATACTTAATGAACAGTCGCAAAGGGAATACTTTGGGGATAATTAAGCCACGTAGACATAGGGAAAATTGCAAATGCTTAATGACGTAAAAAGATTTTTTTTTTTGCACTGGAATAGAAAAATCTATTATTTGTACAAAACCAAAATGAGCCATTATAAAGCAGCAAAAGTTGTGAAACTTAATAAGTACGGTGTTTTTAATGCAGTTCAGAATTAAGAATAAATCTCTATATGGTTTAAAATTACATCACTAAACACATTTTCTCTTAACTATCGTAATGTAAGGTTTTTTTTCTTTCAAATTCATCTAGTTCTATAAATATGTTTGCCCTTTGAGTTTTTACCTATAATATTTGTTATTATTGTGCATCGTTTACAAATTCTAAAAAGAAAGTAATTTAATATTTAAAATTGAATTAGTTTTTATTTTTACAGATTTTTATAAGTATTGGATAATTTAATATATATTATAAAATTACACGTTTTCCTGTTCAATAGTTTAGTTCTGAAAAAGAAATTCCTCACATTTTCTTTTCATAAAACATTAAAAAACACAAAAATCATCTGTTCATCTGCCATTTTCTAATTACTTTACATTAAATTAATAAAGTATTTCAGGTTGACACCTTTTTTTATTCGATGCTAGTCAGTCTTTACGTATCTACGTATAGCCCAGCAAACGCTTCTAGAAATAATTAACTCACAAAACAATCCTGTTATGATTCGATTATCCTTGATGAACAGTCGCAAAGGGAATATTTTAGGGATAATTAAGTCACGTAGATGTAGGGAAAATTGCAAATGCTTCCTCATGTGAAAAAAGATTTATTTTTTTCATTCGAGTAGAAAAAGCTATATTATTATTTTGCAGAAGCTAAAATGAGTTCTCATGAAGCATAAAAAGTAGTTAAATTTAATAAATACGTTTTTTAAAATGAAGTTCTGAATTAAGAATAAATCTATACTTGGTTTAAAGTTACACCAATAAACTTCGTATCTTTTCGATCAAAAATCTTTTTCGTTGTGTATGTTTTTTTTTAACATCATCTAGTTCTTAAAAATTTGTTTGCCCATTATTATCTGGGTTTTTTTTTCATTATTTCTAATTTTTCTCTTTAACACTTCCCCAAAAGAAGTAATTAGTTATTTAATGTTGAATTAGTTTACTAATATTTTTTTGCTTATCTACTAAAGGAAAATACAAAATACACATTGTTCTATTCAAGTGCGTAGTTCTGAAAAAGAAATTCCTCACATTTTCTTTTCGGCAGAACATTAAAAAACAATAAAAAAAGTTCATTTGACACTTCCTAATCACTTTACATTTTATTAATAAAGCATGACAGGTTGACACATTTTTTATTTAATGCTAGTCAGTCTTTATCTATCTATATATAGCACATTAAACGCTTTTACAAATAATTAACTCTCAAAACAATCCTGTTATTTTTCGGTTATTTTAATGAACAGTCGCAAACGGAATATTTTAGGAGTAATTAAGTCACGTAGACGTAAGGAAAATTGCAAATGCTTCATCATGGGAAAAGTGTATACTTTTTGCCTTCGACTAGAAAAATCTATATTATTTTGCAGAAGCTAAAATAAGATATGCTAAAGCACAAAAAAGTGTTAAACATATCATGTCTTGTTGTAATTGTTAATATAGTTTAGTATAATATAGATTAGCATAATTATAATAATATAGTTTAGTATAATTATAATAGTATAGTTTAGTATAATTGTTAAACATCATTTTAGTGTTTTTTATGCAGTTCAGAACTAAGAATAAATCTATACATAATTTGAAATTACATCACTAAACACCTTTTTCGTTGTGTATGATTTTTTTCAACTTCACCTAATTGTAAAAATAGGTTTGACTGTTCTTTTCTGTTTTTTTTTTTTTTTTTTTTTTTTTTTTTTATCTTTCACGTTTTCCTAAATGAAGTAATTAATTATTTAACGTTGAATTAGTTTACTAATATTACTAATATTTTCCTTTAATGCAAGAGCATTAAAGGAAAACGTAAATTACACAATTTTCTATTCAAATGCTATTAAAAAGAAATTCCACATAATTTCTGTGCTACAAAACGTTAAAGAACGCAAAAAATCATGTGTTTTTTCATGCAATTTCAGTATTAAGAATAAATCTAGAAAAAGCTTAAAAGCGCACCACTAAAAAACTTTTTTATTTAGAAATACCGTTATGCATGATTTTTTTTCAACTCCATCTATTTCTAAAAATACGTTTGGCTTTTATTTTCTGGTCTGTTTGTTATTTTGAATATTTCACACTTGCTAAGGAAGTGATTTAATTTTGAATTAGTTTCTATTTTTACAAATTTTTACTTCGCTTTTTTAGAAAAGGAAAACACGAATTATATATTTCTTTTTATTCCAAATCTTAGTTCTGAGAAAGAAATTTCTCATATTTTATTTTTGTTAAAACGTTAAAGAACACAAAAAATCCCATTTGTCATTTTCTAATTATTTTATATTAAATGAAAAAATTATGTCAGGTTGACACATTTTGTTTTATTTAATGGTAGTCAGTCTTTGTATATCTATATAGAGATCATTAGAAGATTCTACGAATAATTAACTTCCAAAGCAATCCTGTTATTTTTCGATTATTCTTAATGAATAGTTACAAAGGAAATATTTTTGGGATAATTATGCCAAGTAGGCATAGGGAATGCATATTCTTAATGACTTGAAAAGATTTTTATTTTTTCTCTCGAGTAGAATAATCTATATTATTATTTAAAAAAATTTAAAATGAGATATGATAATCCATAAAAAGTTGTTAAACTTAATAATTATGGTGTTTTTTACTGCATTTCAGAATTAAGAATACATATATACTTGGTTTAAAATTACATCACTAAGCACATTTAACGTTGTGTAGGATGTTTTTTTCAACTGCATCTTGTTCTAAAAATGTCTTTGCCTTTTATTTTCTGGTTCTTTTTTTTATTATTTGTTATTTTGCGTCTGTTACACTTTTCTAAAAGAAGTAATTAATTATTTAATGTTGAATTAATTTACTAATATTTTATTGCACAGAAATTATTATTATATATTTACAGAATTATATTTACAGAAAAGCACAAATTACATCTTTTTGTATTCAAAAGCTTTGTTCTAAAAACAAAGTTCCTCATATTTTCTTTCTGCCAAAACGTTAAATTACATAAAAAATCATTTGCCATTTTATAATCAAATATTGGTAATTTATTAAAATATGGGAGGTCAACATATTTTATTATTCCGTACTAGTCAGTCTTTATCTATCTATATATAGCACATTAAACGCTTCTATATAATTTATTCACAAAACAATCTTGTTATTTTTCTATTATTCTTAATGAACAGTGACAAACGGAATATTTTAGGAATATATAAGTCACGTAGACTTAAGGAAAATTGCAAATTCTGCATAATTTGAAATTATTTTCATATTTTGCAATCGAGTAGTCTACAAAAATCTACATTATGTTTTTGCAAAAAATTAAAATGAGTCATGATAAAGCAGCAAAAGTTGTTAAACTTAATGTATACGATGCTTTTAATGCACTTCAGAATTAAGAACAAATCTATACAGGGTTTAATATTGCATCACCAAACACCTTTTTCGTTATGAGGGATTTTTTTTTCAACAAAATGTGTTTTAAATATCGCAGTAAAAGGTTTTATTCAACTTCATCTAGTTCTACAAATGTGTTTGTTTTTTATTTTCTGGTTCCCCCCCCCCCCCAAATATGTTATTATTGTCATCTTTCCGCATTTATAAAAGGAAGTAATTTAGTATTTAATGTTGAATTAGTTTGTATTTTTACAGATTTTTATAAATATTGTATATTGTAATATATATTATACAATTACACATTTTTCAACTCGAAACTTGAAAAAGAAATTGATCATGTTTTCCTTTCATCAAAACATTAAAAAACACATAAAAATTTATTTGCCATTTTCTAATCACTTTATATTAAATTAATAAAGTATGTCATGTTGACACTTTTTTTTTTAATTCTATGCTAGTAAGTCTTTATCTATCTATATATAGCTCATTAAACACTACTATATATAATTAACTCAAAAAACAATCCTGTTATTTTTCGTTTATTCTTATGAACAGTCTCAAAGTGAATACTTTAGGGATAATAAAGTCACGTAGACGCAGGGAAAGTTAAAAATATTGAATATTTTTATTTTGAATATTATATTGAATATTATTTTGAATATTATTTTTATATTGAAATATATTTATTTTTTGCTCTCGTATAGAAAAATATATACTATATTTTTGCAAAAACTAAAATGAGCTGTGATAAAACAGAAAAAGTTGTTAAACTTAATAAGTACGTTATTTTTTAAAGCAGTTCGAAATTAAGAATAAATATATATATGGTTTAAAATTTTATCACTAAACAAATTTTTCGCTGTGTATGATTTTTTCAACTTCATCTAGTTGTAAAAATAGGTTTCGCTTCTCTCTCTCTCTTTTTTTTTTCATTATTTGTTTTTTGCGTCTTTCACGCTTTCCTAAAGAAGGCAACTAATTATTTAACGTTGAATTAGTTTATTAATATTTTATATTAAAGGAAAACATAAATTACACTTCTTTCTACTCATGTTTTTCTGGTTCTTGAAAAGAAATTCCACATAATTTCTGTTCTTTAAACGTTAAAGAACACAAAAAAGTTCATTTGTTTTTTATGCAGTTTAGAATTAAGAATAAATCTATGTATAGTTTAAAATTGCATCACTAAAAAACTTTTTTTTTTTTTGCTCGAAATACCGTTGTACATGATTTTTTTTCAACTCCATCTAGTTCTAAAAATATGTTTGGCTTTTGTTTTCTTGTTTGTTTGTTATTTTAAATATTTCACACTTTCTAAGGAAGTAATTTAATTTTGAACTAGTTTCTATTTTTACAGATTTTTACTTCGCTTTTTCATAAAAGGAAAACACGAATTACATATTTCTTTTTATTCCAAAACTTAGTTCTGCGAAATAAATTTCTCATATTTTCTTATCGTCAAAACGTTAAAGAACACAAAAAAGTTTATTTGTCATTTTTAAATCATTTTATATTAAAGTATGTCAGTCTGACATATTTTTTTATTCAATGCTAGTCAGTCTTTATATGTCTATATATAGCGCATTAAACGATTTTACGTATAATTAACTCGCAAAGGAATCCTGTTATTTTTCGATTATTTTTAATGAACAGTCGCAAAGGGAATATTTTATTGATAATTAAGTCACGTAGACGTGGGGAAAATTGCAAATGCTTAATGACGTGAAAAGTTTTTTATTTTTTGCTCTCGAGTAGAAAAAAATCTTTATTATTATTTTGAAAAAACTAAAATAAGATATGATAATCCATAAAAAGTTGTTAAACTTAATAATTACGGTGCTTTGTTACTGCAATTCAGAATAAAGAATAAATCTATACATGGTTTAACATGGCATCACTAAACACCTTTTTCGTTGTGTAAGGTTTTTTTTTTCAACTGCATCTTGTTCTAAAAATACTATCTTTGGCTTTTATTTTCTGGTTCTTTCTTTCTTTATTTTTTGTTGTTGTTATTTTGCGTCTGGCACACTTTCCTAAAGGAAGTAATTAATTATTTAATGTTAAATTAGTATACTAATAATTTATTGCTTTTCCATTACAGGAAAACACAAATTGCAAATTTTTCTATTCAAAAGCTTTGTTCTGAAAACAAAATTTCTCATATTTCCTTTTTGTCGAATCGTTAAAGTACACAAAATATTCATTTGCCTTTTTTTAATTGATTAATAGTAAAATAATCAGTAATTAAAGTATGGGAGGTCGACATATTTTATTATTCCGTACAAGTCAGTCTTTATCTATCTGTATAAAGTACGTTAAAGGCTTCTAAATATAATTAACTCACAAAATAATCCTGTTATCTTTCGATTATTCTTAATGGACAGTGACAAAGGGAATATTTTAGGGAATAATTAAGTCACGTAGACGTAGTGAAAATTGAAAATGCTTCATTATGTCAAAAGATTTTTACTTTTTGCACTCGAGTAGAAAAATCTATATTATTATTTTGCAAAAACTAAAATAAGATATCGTCGCCTGAGAATAATATGGTTCTATCTGTGTTTTTGAGAAAATCGACTTATCGATATAGAAATGTTCTATTTGTATCTATGAGGATATATCTGGATTAAAATAATGCCGTAATATAATTATAAGGTTATATGTAAATTTTATATAATATAATTTTGATGCAAAAATGCCTTCTTAGATACAAATAGAGTCTTTCTATATAGATAAGTCAATATTTTCAAAAACATAGATAGAACTTTATTATTCTCAGGTGACTATATGATAAAGCATAAAAAGTTGTTAAACTTAATAAATATTTTTTATGCAGTTCAGAGTTAAGAATAAATCCATACTTGGTTTTAAATTGCATCACTAAACACCTTTTCCATTTCGATTTTTTTCAACTACGTTTCATTCTAAAAATATCTTTTGGCTTTTATTTTCTAGTACTTTTTTTTCATTATTTGTTATTTTGCATCTTTTACACATTCTAAAAGGAAATAATTTAATATCCAATTGTGAATTTATTTGTTATTTTACATATTTTATAAATATTGTATCTTTCATTATAGATTTTAACCCTTTATCCACCGACAGTACTTATAAGTGCCATTAAAACAACCTATTCTAAAATTCTTTTAATACTTTAGTTAGTTGTAATACTGTTTAGAATAAGTTACAGATACTTTAGTTTATTTTGTTCCAAAAACATTATTGGTAACACAAAACAAAAATTATTTTAAAAGGATGATTTCTTTTGACTTTGTATCTTTTCAGCTTTTTTGACGCTGACGGAGGGAGATGGGGATTTTTCAATTCGGATGTATTTCTATATTTATATTCTAAGAACATCATATTTGTACATTTCTTAATGCTACAAAATACTAAGAAAAGTTTAAAATGAAAGATTTGAGTAATGTTACAAATGTTTCACAAAATCCCTGTAAATTAAAATCTATTTAATCCTTCTAAATCCTGCATTCCTTCTGAAATTCTTCTAAAATTTAATAAATGATTATGTAAATATTTTAATTTAGTTTAAACAATTTACTTAAAATGCTTTTAATTGTTAAATTTGCATGAATTCATAATTCGGTGGATCAAGCGTTAAGGAACAAGCAAAACCATTTCAAATTAACTGAGAAATATGCATCAACGTTCTATCACTTTAAATATAATAATTCGTCAAAAAAAAAAAAAAAAAAAAAAAAAAAAAAACCAGAAATTGGGAATAATTACTATTAAGTGAAGTGTCTGTGGCACTAAACGAGAAGGTGAAGTAATAAAATCGCTTTTAAAAATGTATATAATGCTCGGATTTTTCGAATCCGTTATCAGGATTTACCTGGGGATAATAAAGTATAATTAAAGCAAAAATTAGAAAGTTGATATTTTCGTCATTTTTCACCGAATGAAGGTACAGAGTCCCCTAAATGTAATACAGCTTCATTTTAAATTAAAATTAAATGAAAAATGAAATTTATAATCGAAAAGGTTTTATGATATTTATAATGTTTTAGTCATCTAAAAGAAACCTTTCATATTTCTATAAACTCACTTTAAAGTATTATACAGGGTTCGCACAGCTCCTAAAATTTTTCTACTTTCCTACCATAATTTTAAAACTGCAATATTTATTTTATAATTCTATTGTAGATGTTAAAGGTACTTTCCATGAAGATTTTTTATTTAAATTACTGATAACAAAGTATGAAAATTTTAGGAACGATGCGAGCCCTGTATTATAAATTTTCTATACTATACGAAATGAAAATACAGCTTTTTTTTAAACATATATTCATATTTATTATTAAAAATTATTTTAAGGAAATATCTTTGGTATTTTGAATTTAATGAATCTTTTAATAACTTTATTCTCTTTTCTTGATATTTTTTACAGACACTTTAGAATTTATTAATAAACCAAATGGAAAAAGGGCATTTTTTTAATAACTTACGAAAAAAAATAGGGAAGAAATTTTTATCTTTTATTTCATAATAAAATACTTTAGAGTTTGCTTGAGAAATAAAATTCCTTTTTATTTTTGTATATTCTTTTTTCAAGAAAATAAATTTAAGAAAAAAAGAATTACCCCTCCTTTTTTAATAATTTTTTGTCAAATTATGTAATCATGAAAATTTGCAGTAAAATTCCACTTATAAAGATTTAAACACACTGATTTAAAATCGGGCATAACTGAAGGCTTTCATATGCATTATAAAAAATGCATGAGAACTATGCACTCTAACATATCATATGTATAATAACATTTCATAAATTAAAAAGCAAACGCTGTTAAAATTTTAAATGCAGAAAAAAGCAAGATTCTCTTTAAATTTACACTAGCTCTCGGTTAAATGCATTCGATTGTGTTTCACGGTCATAATTTTACATACATTCCCCTTATATTATATCTAATTCCCTGTGGGAATTTCCGTGTATAAATCTTTTTTAAATTTTGAAATAAAAAATACACATTTTTAAAAATCCTTTTGAAAATTTATTAAGAAAATTTAGCATTATTTTTTTTTAAATTTAGAAAGAAAAAAAATCACTCAACACAGTGGTTGGGAATTTTCGAGGTTGTTTAACCGAAATACCCCCCCCCCCCCGCAACAACAACAAAAAAGAAGTTGGTAAAGTTATTCGGTGATTTGTTTACAACATAAACCGTCGGTTTTTTTTTACTTCTTTATATATTTATTTTTAACTCTAATTCATGACAGAATTTTGATAAAAAAATTAAAATAACTAGTTTAAAAAATAAATACAGTGTATAAATTTGGATGCATGATACAGCCTTATTAACTATAGTAATCTAGAAGCTTTCATTGAGAATAAACCATCAAATATTGGATTTGTAAATAGTTTCAGAATTAAAAATTGGCGTATAACAATATTTATATACATAAACAAACTATTTTACAGTAACAAAACAAAACAAAACCTCACCTTATAATCACGTGATTGATATTCATTGATGGAAATAGGAAACACATGAACTACAACAAAAGCATAATCATTTGCCTTTACTTGATCGCCTTTATATTTATTCAAGCTATTTTGCTAGATTAAAAGATTTCTTTTACGTCTTCATTGCATGCCTACCTTTTACTTTTTATGCATAATCCGTTACAAATAATTACCTCATAAAACATTTGCGACATTTTTCGATACTTCTTAATGAATAGCCTTAAAAGGAGTATTTTTTCCATAATTGTGCCAAGTTAATGTTAGAAAAACTTCAAATGCTGCAGAAAGGGAAAAGATACAGTACAATTCCGCTAATTCGGACCCCGTTAATCCGGATCTCTGCATGATGCGGATCAGTCTTGTCATTTTTTTTTAAGTTTCAGGAGAGATTGGCAAAATTTCCAGAACATTAATTCATTTCTTTTTTTTCCGAATAAAAAAGTATTTTCTAAACAATTTTCGGAAAAATTTTATTTACTTTTTTCATTTAAACTCATTGATGTTACCTATCAAAGGAACAACAATGCATTACTTAAAGTTTGCAAGCAGGTTGCTGAGAGAGCTCTATGAAAGTCGTGGAAGAATTTATAGTCTACAAATTGTGATTTCTTAAATAATAAGCAAGCTTGAAACAAAAGAAAAAATAGGCAAGAATGGTTTGTGAGCAGGTTGAAAAAAAAAACTAATGGTTTCTGAAATGTTGATATCACTGCAATTGACTGAAGTGAAAATTAATGACGTTTACGCCTCACTTACAGATGATGAAATAATCACTTTATGTACAACTGAAGAAGTTGAAGAGGATTCAGACGAAAACACTTCTTTCAATGATGATCAACCAAAATTTATTAGCCATAATGAAGCAACAAACCATTTACAACAATTAATGGTTTATTTTGTACATCAGGTGGAGACTACACCCAAAAAACTAACTATGCCCAAGGGGATGGGCCACATAGTCGTGTGGCCTACAAAAGTTATACAAAACTGGCGCAGCAGAAGATTTTATAATTAGAAAATAAGCATTTTTACTGTCTGTAAATATTTCGGTATGTTTGATATAAAGGTGATTTTCTGTAAGTATGTTTTATTTCTTTTTTTTTTCTTATTCTCCAGATAATCCGGATTGGGTCTGGTCCCAATTAATCCGAACTATCGGGGTTTTACTGTATATGTATATTTTATGTACCCATTTACTGAATTTTTAGGCAGCATAAACCAATAATTTTCTTGATTATTATTTTTTTATTAATTGCTCAATTTTACTTTATAATTACAAAATGACGCATCAAAAGCGTTTAGCTAATACGAATTAAATGCCGTTGAATTCAACAATGGAAATGTTTAAAAGAACTTAAAAACTGAAATTATTAAAAAAACACAATTAATAACCAATCATATATTGACTAGACTAACTATCAAAACAAATATTCTTTCGACTAAAGTTTAATTTCAAATTATAAAAAAATATTGCTACATGTAATCAATAATATACGATTTAGATAAGAAATTATAAATCGCGACCCATTATCTTCTAAATAAATTTAAAACATTATTTTTTATCGTTACTGCATCCGTACTGATATGGTAATAACCATTGTTCCCCTTATCCCTTCAACATTGGAAATAACTAAATTGCAACAATTATTTAAAAACAAATCAAAACAGACTTTTAAAATTAAATTAAAATATAAGAGATTTAAAAAATAGTGAGTGTGATCACATTTATAAGAAAACTGCTTTTATTAAAAATAAATAAATTTCAATGTCGTTTCGATAGAAAGTTCATGTTCGATGACTAAAAATCAGCCTTGTGTTTTAAATATATATTTAAAACACATATTTATTCAAATATTTCATTAGATTAAAAGATTTCTTTTAGTACTTTGCATGGGCCTATCTTTTACTTTTTATACATAATCCATTACAAATAATTACCCACAAAACATTTGCGAAGTTTTTCGATGCTTCCTAATGAGTATTCGCAAAGGGAGTATATTTTTTGCCATATTTAAGCCAAGTTAATGTTAGGAAAACTGCAAATGCTACAGAAAATGAAGATATATATATATATTTCATGTACCCAGAATGTTTTAATGAACTTTTAAGCAGTATAAATCAATATTGATATTGTCTGGCCTAACTCTTAAAACAAACATTACTTTTAACTAAAGTTTAATATGAACATTTCGAATTATAGAAAAAGTATTTTTCAATACGTTATCTTTAATATGCGATTTAGTTAAGAAATTATAAATCGGAAAGTCATTATTTGTTCAATATGTTTTAAAAAGTATTTTTAATTGTAACTGTATCCGTATTGATATGGTAATAACCATTTTCCCTATTCTTCCTTTAAAATTGAAATAACCAAATTGCAACCAATGTAGAAAAATTTCAAAAAAATATATTTTAAATTAAAATTAAAATATTAAAATGGGATTATTAAAAAAAGAATGTGAGCATATTTACAAATAAACTGCTTTTCATAATAAACCCTATGAATATTATTTCAGTAGAAACTTTAGGGCACATGGCTAAAAACAGTTTTGCTTTTTAAATATTTAGATCATCGATGAAATAAGCCCAAGACCAAGCAAAATGTTTGAAAGTTGCATAAAAATAATTTTGGAAAATTCTGTTTCACATGTTCGATAAAAATCAACAATTTTTTTTTCTCTTGTGTTATTATACTGTGTTATAAAAGTGTTTTGTAAGACTAAAAGATTATAGGTCCATTATTAATAAAAAATTAGCTGTTCTTTCTTCCTATAAGCTGTTACATACTACTTCACAAAACATTCATTTTCTCCTTTAATTATGACAAATGTTTGGAAAATTGCTAATGTTTCATAAGTTGAGATTAGATAAAGTTAGCTTTTCGTTCAGCCAGAATTGTTTATGGATGTTTACAGTACTTTTTAAAATGATATTTCTCTTCGTAAAATCGCTTTTTGAAATAAGATTTTTTTTTTTTGTAAAATTTCAATCAACTTGAAAGTCCGTTGAAATTTTTATATTGTTAAACATTTTAAAACTGCATTATAACATTTAACTGATGAATAATAAATTCCAAAATTTAAATACATTTTACAGTTACAGGGAAACGTTTTTCAAAAGTTTCTTTGACCAATATTATATAAAGTATTTTGTAAAGAAAAGAAAAAATTAAGTACATTCATTTGTTATTCTCAAATCAAATTAATTTGACATATTAAAAATTATGACATCGTTATCATTTTATTATTTCTAGCTTGCCTTTTGCTTTTAATATATGAATCCTTATCAATAATCACCTCAAAAATACTCAAGAATTTTTCGATTTCTTTTAATGATCCCTTGCAGAAGAAATATTTTCTGGGGATAATTAATTGAACCAGATGTTAGCATAAATGGGGAATTTTCATTACGCGAATATAAATAAATATTTTATTTCCATTCAGCTAATATTTTTTTTATTATAATCGAAAATGATTGATAAAAGTTGTATCATAAATAAATATTATTATGATAGTTACTGTGATTTTTATCAAATGCACAAATTAAAGAAATAATAGATCGTTTCAAACACGTGAATAAAAGATTAAGGCTTGGAAAATTACCCTAAGGAATCGATGTTTTACATAGTAAAGCGTGGTCAATTTATATTTAATTGAGCATTAGAGCATCTCCCTCCATTTCATGTTTCTTGCAATTTTAATAATAATGAATAGTGTATATATTTAGCGAGTTTTCATTGCTTTGTAGGGAAGTGGATAACATCACTGATATATTCTATATATATTCAATATTTCTGCAGGTGAATCTATAGATAATACTAACTACTTTTTGAAACAGGGAATAAGCAAATAGTGTTCTTTCGAAACAGATGAAAGCTTCTTTCACCGATTCTCGAGACATTCTAACATTGCACAAAAAGCAAATTATTTTAAATATATTCTCAAAACAACATTATTTTTAAAACAACCCATATAGCACAAAAGCTCCTCAATACAACCCCAGGAGTTCCAAGTCATTCCATATTCCTCCTAATACTAAAATGACAAGATCAGGACGTCCTAGGGAAGAATCTTTTACGATATCCTCAGGAGTGAGCTCCCAGCAACGTCTCACGGAGCAACTTCCAAGGGACGCTATTCCTGAGGTAGTACCTGGGAAATCATTCCTGGGGAAGTACCCGGTTAGTCATTCTTGGGGAAGTGTCGAGGAAGTCGCATTACTGGCGCCATCTAATGAGTGATTCTGGAGTAGTTAATTTCTTTTTATTAAAATATTGAATTCAATTTGACGGTATCAATTTTTTAATGAGTTCATTTTAATTTATTAATTATTCGATTTCCTATTTTTTAGCAAGTTAGAAAATTGTTATTAAATTGTAATTATTTTTAATTATTGCTATAACTTTTATTCTTTTTTAATTAATTTAAAAATGTTAATTTATTATTTCAGTTAATTCCTATTTTTATATGCTAATTACTATTATGTATCTTTTAAACCAAATTTTGTTCATTTATTAATATTTTATTAATTATTAATAAATAACATATTGCGTTTTGCTTTATTATTATTATTATTACTTTTTATTAATTAAGAAATTAATTTAACTTGTTTAAATTAACTAAATAGTAAGTTTCTAAATTAATACACTAAAATCTCTAAATAGAAGATAATTCTAGATCATATATTTTTTCTGATATTTAGAGGTAAAGGTATTTATGGAAAGAAAAAGAAGAGATTCTTAACGTAAGTTAGTTCATAAGTACCCATTTAAATCTTTGTTATGAAAATTATCTAAATTGAGTACTAAACCCTATTTTAAAAAAGTGTCGCGACGAAACTAGACATTTTTATCAATGTACATAACACCAACAAAAAGATAATACAGTTCCCATTAAAATGGTATATTTAGATTTAAAATATATAAATATTAAGCCGCAGCTCCTCCCCCCTCCCCAAACGCATACCAATACATAGTTTATTTGAAAAGATTTTCTGTTTAAAAAATATATATTCTTATAAAATCAGTTAAAAAATATAAATTCACGCAATATTTAAAGATTAATTCAGGTAATTATCAATTACCTAACCAGTGTAATTTATACATGTGTTGAGGATAAGAAAATATTAGCTAAACAGAAGCATAAATTTAAATGCCATTTCTGATGGTTTAAACAATTTTGTTTTATTTATCATTAATCATTTTTTTAAATGTAAGTTGGACTTAATAACAAATTATTTTTCTAATATCTTTTATAGATTATCAAACATAATATTATTATTATTATTTAAAGTCTGAAAGATAAAGTGAAGTCTTTATTTTAAAAACTTCAGAAATATGAATATGTTTTAGTTCTGAAGTTACAGATAAATATTTTTCTGTGTTTCCTAAATAACAAATATTTTATCAAAATTTCTATCTGAAAAATACATTGCATCACTTAAAACCTTCATTTAACAAACCGATTTTACATTACATTTCTTTAGTTTCGGATATCTAAAAAGGATGGAATTTCTTATACCTATTTTACCATGCATATATTCTTAGTTAGGTGCCAATGAGAATATTATAACGTAATAAAACTGGATACAATACTCTCAATAGCAAGTAGTCACCGTAGCATCCTTCCATCAATTACACTTATCCAGGCCCCTCAACCAGTTTTGTCAGCTGAGAATGTGTGTGCAAATATGAGGAAATCACTCAATGAGAGAGAGAGAAAGAGAGAGAGAGTAATTCCAAGAATTAGAAGTCAGACTATTTGCGAGTTAGTAAGAAAAGGTGTTACAAACCAATTTGTTCGTAGGTGTAAAAGAAAAAAATATATATATATATTAGTTTGGTATTTTTAAGCAATAATTCGTTGATAAAATCATCTTACATTTTAAATAAAGATATCAGTTCTTTTAGGTTTTTTAAATTGCCTAAAATCTTAGTTACTAAAAATACATTTCAAGAAATCAACGAAAATATTTCCCGTCGTTGATTAAATGAAAGAGGTGCATATTGTATTTTTTATGCCTATAAAGATTTCATACAATTTTTAAAGACTGTTAAATGGAAATTTAACTGTAAGTTAATTTTATTTATAACGAAAGGACAAACAAAACCCTTTTATTTATTATAAAATGGTTTTGTAACAGAATAAAATTTTATTTATAGTTTCTATTTTATGTCACTCAAGCTGTGTTTCAGTGTAATGATGGAATTTTACAATTGATTTTCACACTAAATCCTGATACAACAAAATGATACAAATTTGCGTAATGGTGTGTTTTCGATGACAATACAAAATTTTAATGTTTTTATAATGTTATAAAATAATACTTTTGTTTTACAGTATTTTTTAATCCTGCGACAAGCGGTAAATCTCCAAACATCTGCAACTCGTACCGTCGTATAAGAATTTCTTAAGTAACGGATTTAATTATGTGTTAATAAATACTCGCCAAAATATAATCTTTTTGAACCTGATTGGATGTATTTATGACGGCCAATTATCAATATAAGGGACATATCAAGGGAGAGGGGGTTGCCTTCCGTGGGGGTCTTTCTAAAGGAACCTAACTCGTATTTACGCAAGGAAAGCCAAGATTCGAAAAAAACCACGGGAAACTCCGAACGATTAGGGCGACGGGCGCGATTAAGCTCTTCCTATGTACTAGTTTCGAGAGTAGAATCTCTTGATTGTTGGTGGGACCTACTATGAAACGAACTAGGAACAGCCCAATAAGAAAGAAAAGATTAAGCAAATTTATATATTTTTTTCATAAATTCATGTAATAAGAACACCTTTTAACAAGCCTAAAAAAAAGAAATCGATTAAAATTTCTGTAGAAAAAGTAAGAGAGAGAGAGAGCAAAAAAGCTTTATTTTTGAAAGAATTCACTTAGACTTTATTTGTCAATCATAAAAAAAAAATCATAATTTTAAAGAAACTATGTGTTTTAATCTCTTGTCTTTTTAATCTCTGGAAATAATATTAGTATTAACTAAAATTAAATTTTAGAAGGGATATCATCAGAAACGTTTTGCATCATTCATTGTGTATCAAAATATAGTTCATAATAAATTTTCTAACAACAGAATGATTTTGATGAATTTTAAGTATTAAAAGCTAAAAGAATATTTTTATCATTTAAAAATACAATTTCATCTTGAAGACAAATTTGAAGACATTTACTTTATAACAAATAATTATTGGTAATTTATTTGGAATTATTAATTTAAATTTATGACGAATGTATGAAAGAGGCAAAAAAATGAGAACAGTTCCTAATTTTGAGTTTCAAAATGGGAGAAAAAATACATGTATACTTTAGAAACCTTTTTTCTTTACTGGTTCAACAACATAACGGTCAGAGCGTGAGTCCAGACTACCAAAGTACTCGGTTTAAATCCGGCAGGAAAAATGAAGGTAAGAAATTTGTTCCCGAATGCTCTATGTTACATAAGAATCCGCCTGAATAATAGGAAAAAAACAACATTCGCGTTTTCTTCTAAAAAATAATTAAAGTAAATCATAGCTTTATTATTATTTTTTGAACATATTAGTGACCTTGGACTTTCCCAAAGTCCTCCTGTATCACTTCCTGTCGGACGGAGGAAGAGATATAGGAGGTCCTCACCTAGGTTCTCCCCGGGAGGACCCTGAAGGAGGTCCTGGGGAGCTCCCCAACATGCTGTAAAGCGGACATTTTCGGTTCCTGAGGACCTCCTGGTGACAATTTTCTGCATCCTCACGGATGCATGGCGGTGACAGTCCTGGGATGTGAATTCTCCCCAGGACATCCTGGGGAGGCAAGTGTGCTACATGGGAATATCTAAGTTTTAGTAGAGTAACACAATCTTATAATTTTTAATTAAAAGCAAAAGTGTTATTCTAATTTTGTACACAAAAAAAACTTTTTTTTTAGTGCGCTTGTCCCCCACTTAAGAGTAATACGATCTTGTGACAAAATAAAGTACTATACGATTTAAAGAACTGGTATTTCTTCAGCTAACATACATACTATACATAGCTGCACACAAAGTTATCAAATGTTTGGTAATTTTAGACTCCCCCTTCTTGCGATATCTTTCCTCAACACCCCTCCTTCTCTCAGATATCGTTGTAAATGTCTGAAGTTTTTTTTATTGTTGCAATTTTTAACTTTTATTTGCAGAAATATACAGATATGGTAACACTCTTGTTATTTCCAAACTTTATTGAGATAAAATAAAGAGAAGAAAAGAAAATATTACTTTCTCTATGAAATTAGGTAACAAAATTTACAAAAGAAATTGACACTATTTAAAAGTTATTAATAATATATTTTTGTTACATAATGCATCAAACACTATTAAAGTCTTTTTTTTCACTTCAGGGAGGACAGATAGACTGTTTGTCACCAAAACAACTGCACAACATTTTTTTCGCTTTTATTTACTGGCAAAAACAAGTATCGATTCAAATATACATCCTGCCGGGTTCCTCGAACAGCGTATTATATATGCTTACACATGTAACAAAATAATATTGATGCCAAAGATTGAGGTGTTCTATACATAAAAAACGTATTAAGCTTTTAATTATTTTAACAATAATTTTGTATTTTCATAAAAATAGATAACAAACTAAAACAGATTGCAGATTTTTTAATGTAAAGTACAAGTTACAAATTAAAGGAGAAAATTTGGGTGTAAAATTCAAATCACAAATAAAAGGGAAAAATTTGGCTAAGTCAAAAATCATAACGATATCGATCTAGAAACCTCCCTTTCCCTTACATATATCTTATGATATATCATGCTTCAGAGAAATAGTAATATCATGCCTAAAGTGATAAGGCTATATATGCACAGATTTACCTTTATTTTAATGCATTATACATATTTGCAATTATTTTATGTTTTTATAATTAATTTAATGTGACTACTGACTTCGAACTCTAAAATACTCCAAATGCAAATATATAAACAAATTTTAGTATAGTTTTTGAATTACAAAGATGAAACTTTTTAGAACAATATTAAATTACCAAAGGACTCCATCATCATGTGCTTATTAGTCTGCTACTACTTTGATTGCACAACCAACAGGAAATCATATAAAAATCTATCATAATAAAAGTTGTTAATGCCAAAATAGTTAGAGCTGTATAAGCTGCGAGATTTAAATATTTATGCCGTTTATATTATGTGACATATAAAAAAAATTATCCATCCTTTAAGAAGAAATATACGGCGATACTTGTTCCATGTATGAAAGTCCTTCCGGCAATGAGAGGAGGAAGAGATAGCTTTCATATATTATTTATTTATTTACTTATTTTAAATTAAGTTATGGTATTCAAACATACAAAGGTCAGATTAATCGAGCCCAATTTTATATGATTGAATACTAGTTTTTGTCAATACTGAATATTAATATGAATTTCTAGAAATTAGTCAAATTTTATTCAACCTGGTTTTATTTTCAGCGATTTAGATAGTCGTCAAATTCCAAGATATCATGAAGTGTATGCCATTTTAAAGCAACATAATGGATAAAACAAACCGATGAGCTCAGTCGAAATCTTAATCCATGTGCACATGCACACTCATATCGAAATCAACTAATATATACGAGTGATGTCGCGGGCAAATTGATTTTTAAAAAAATGTCACCCACATTAGAAATTCAAACTGCTATAGCTCAGGCGTTTTTTAAGATAAAGACAAAGCAAAAAATAATCCAGAATTTGCTATTTAGATAAATACTTTAGAAAGAACTTTTTTCAATTTCTAATTTTTTGTTTGTATTTTATTATACATTTAAAAGATTTTTGAGAAACTTAAATGGCCGCCATTTTGAAGGAAGATGGCGGATGAAGTCGGCCAGTGAACTCGGTCAAGACACTGGTATGTACTATGTACGCACGGAGTTATATCCAAATCAGTTTATAAGTATGCGTTATTATCGCGTGACAAATTTCAGACCGTTTCAACATGCCAACCACACTGGAAATTGAAAGTGTTATAACTCAGCTATTTTTCAAGATATAGATGAAACAAAAAATGCTCTGGAATCTTTGTATCAAGGTCAAACACACAAAAGAAAAATCTTTCTCAATTTCTCACTTTCTTGTACCTAATTTTAAATTTTAAATTAAAAAAAATTAAATGGCGTTATTTTGAAACAAGATGGCGGGTGGAACTGGCCAACGAACTCGGTCCAGACATCGGTATGAACTATGCACGCACCAAGTTTTATCCAAATCGGTTTATAAATACCCGTGTTATCACGTGACGAAAATCAGATCATTTCAAAATGTGAGCTAGAGATTAAAAGAACACTAGAAATTAAAAGTGCTATAACTCAACCATTTTTTAAGGCACAGACGAATTAAAAAAATGCTCTGGAATCTTTGTATCAAGGTCAAATGCATAGAAGAAAAATTGTTTTCAATTTTTCACTTTTTGGTACCTAATTTTGAATTTTAATTAAAAAAAATTAAATGGCCGCCATTTTGAAACAAGATGGCGGATGGAACTGGCTAACGAACTCGGTCCAGGCCTCATTACTTACTATGTACAGACCGAGTTACATCTAAATCGATTCATAAATACGCGTGCTATCCCGTGACAAAAATCAAATCGTTTCAAAATGTTAGCTATTAGAAAAGTGCTATAACTCAATTATTTTTTAAGATATAGACAAAATAAAAAGTGTTCTGGAATCGTTGTTTTAAAGGCTAACACATTAAAGTAAAATATTTTCCAACTTTTAATTTTTTTCACATTTAATTTTAAATTTTAAATTTTTAAAAATATTTAAATGGCTGCCATTTTGAAACAATATGGCAGATGATGCTGGCTAACGAACTCGGTCGAGACATTCCTATCTACTATGTACATACCAAATTTCATTCAAATTGGTTCATAAACCGTAAGATACAGCATGACAAAAATCAGGCATATATATATATATATATATATATATATATCCTTACTAATATTATAAATCGGAAAGTGAGTTTGTTTGTTTGTTTGTTTGTTCCGCTTTCACGCCATAACTACGGAACCGATTGCTTTCAAATTTTGCAGACGTAAAGTTAGAAGTCCGGATTAAATAATAGGGTAATTTTTATTTATTTTATTCAAATATTTTCCTTAATAATTCAAAATTTAATTATTTTTCATACAAAATCAATAGGCATTTTTCAGATAAAATTTAACCATTTTCCTTTCCTGTTGCCAAGAAAATAAAAAATTGGAATACTAATTTTTCAGCGGCAATGAATTTTTAATAGAAAACTTCCACGCGAAAAACTATAATAAAATAATTTAAAAGAAAATAAATATGACGTCATGGTTGAAATAAAAATAAAAGGTGTATTTTTTATAATACATTTATCAAGGATATTTGTTTAGTTAATGGGAATTTTTGTGTAAAATATGGTGACATAAATTAAAAGTAAAAAGAATGAAAAAGAATTATATTTTTAATAAAATGGTTCACTCATGAACATGTGACGTCATAGTTGAAATAAAACAGGTACTTTATAGCAGTCGTTAAAAATACAAGGGGTATGAATATCATATAGCTAATGGAGCGAGATAAATAATGACGTCATATTTAAAATGAATCAGAAATATTTTTTCTTATACTAATTAATCTATATATATAAAAGAAAGTCTGGATTTCGTATTAATCACAGCACAAAAAATCTGCCGAACCTAAAATCTTGAAAATTTGGGTAAAAATATTTCTGATAACATCGAGTGCCGCTAAGAAGGGATTTTCGAAAATTCCACCCCTAAGAGGGTTAAAAATAGGAACGAACTTTTAAAAAATTCCTTAAAAATCGGCTTTTGTAGTAATTTTTCAACTCATAACATAATTTAGTGTATTTTTTCATGCTGAATCGAATGGTACCAAGCAAATTCTTTTAAGTTCAGTAGTTCGCGAGATACTTCACATTTTCCTGATTTGGCGGCGTCTTCGGCGCAAAAACCTGAAATTTTCAATCCTTATCTATATACGAGGCATGTTTTTTAAGTAAGTACCGTTTTGGAATTAAAAAAAGACGTGCAAAGATATCGCAATAATTTTATTTTTACATGAAAGCCTGTACTTTAATCTACTTTTCTACATAATTCCCGTGATTATTGAGGCACTCGTCATAACGTGGCATCAGTTTTTGAATACCCTCCTCATAAAATTCTGCCGCCTGACCTTTAAACCACTGTATCACAAATGTTTTGAGTTCGTTATCGTCTTGAAGACGCTGACCACCCAGGTGTTTCTTCAAGTCCAGGAACAAATGGTAGTCGCTGGGCGCCAGATGGGCTGTATGGAGGATGGTATGGAGGACCTTTTCGTCCACTTTCTGCACCAAATCTTCACTAACGACCGAAGGACGCCCACTCCGTTCTTAATCATGCACATTTATGCGGCCATCTTTAAATGCTCTCACCCATTTCCTTACCATTCCATCACTCATAATGTTTTGTCCGTAAACTTCACAGATCTCACGATGAATATCGATCGGTTTTACGCCTTTAGAACTAAGAAATCGTATAACAGCCCGTACTTCACAATCAGCGGGACTTACGATTGTCGGAGGCATCTTAAACACTCACTAAACATCGTATACAATGAAGAATCAGACTGTAATGGCGTCAGTGCGTAGACAAGAGATGTAGGTAACCAGCGCGCATGCGCGGAACACCGACCGTAGCGCTGCGGCGGCGGTATCGCAAAACGGTACTTACTTAAAAAACATCCCTCGTATATAAAAGAAAGTCTGGATTTCGTATTAATTACAGAACAAAAAAATCTGCCGAACCTAAAATCTTGAAAATTGGGGTAAAAATACTTCTGATAACATCGAGTGCCGCTAAGAAGGGATTTTCGAAAATTCTACCCCTAAGGGGGTTAAAAAAAGATACGAACTTTTAAAAAATTCCTTAAAAATCGACTTTTTTAGTTATTTTCCAACTGATAACATATTTTAGTTTATTGTTTCATGATGAATCGAATGGTACCAAGCAAATTCTTTTAAGTTCAGTAGTTCGCGAGATACTTCACATTTTCCTGATTTGGCGGTGTCTTCGGCGCAAAAACCTGAAAATTTTCACCTTATCTATATATATATAAGAAAGTCTGGATTTCTTTTATATATATAGAAACACATCAGAGAACACTATATATAAAAGAAAGTCTGGATTTCGTATTAATCACAGCACAAAAATATCTATTGAACCTATAATTTTGAAAGAGAGTTCTATAATCAGGTTAACAAGATTATTATATGAAAGCTATATTAAATTATCTCAATATATGTAAAACGCAAAGTGAAATTTCATCGGGGCCGCTTATAACTTAAGTTCTACAAGATAGATTTTATGGATTTTACATTGTTAGTTGGATAATTTTTCAGAAATTTTGTAACAAATGGAATATAGCATTCTACGTTGTTTAATTGAATGTTTAGGGAATGTTTTTTTTCAGATGAACCCAATTACAAAAGTTTGGCTTTATTTTAAAAGTTACGCTGAATGAATTTTTATGTGATTAAAATTATTAACATGTTGAGCGCTACGTCATTCATTGGTGACTAACATTGAACTTTCCGTTTAGATGACTGATTTTTCACCGATGACAGACAGTCTAAAGTACGATATAAAACTAAAAATTACTATGATATAAAATTTCGTTTCATTCAAAGTTTCTTAAAAAAAAAAAAAAAACTGACCAGCGTAGCGGGCGAAGGCTGCTAGTATATGTATATATATATATGTCAACATTTGAACGGAGGATGGTTTTGGGGGTTGGGAGTCATGATCTGTGAAAATATACCAAAATTTTCTGGAAGTGCTTTCCTCCGGACACGACTGCAGTAGGTAGCTTTTTTACTTTTTGTAATGAAAGCTACCTAATAATTTCCTATAAAGTTTCAGTGTTTTATTGGTAATAGAAACACTGTTTTTCCATTAGAATGCCAGGAAATAGTGAAAATATAAAAACTATTGTTCTATAACTCGCACAGAAGTGTTTTTATTCGTTTTACTGTTTAAAAAATGAAAATGTTTTTAGTGAAAAATGAGAGTAAAAAAAGAAATGTTGTGAATTTTAGGAAAACAATTATGAAACATAAAATATGGTCTTTATTCTGATAAAAAAAAACACCAATTAAAACATTGTCCTTTTAAAATATGCATCTAACTAAATATTTAAGGAAAAACCATTGAAAAATAATAAGAAAAGGCACCCTATATATCTATGGAGCATTTGACATGCGATAGCTAACTGGCCTTATTCATTAACATTATTCCATCCCATACGATGGCAACTTGTTCAATAAAAACTACAACACTGTACGACGCTTTTAAATTTCTATGTCTTTTAATAATTAATTTTACACTAATTTTTATTACATTTTTCATAATAAAGAGGGAGAAAATATACTTTTTTTATGTATTTATAATTTTTTTTATGTGCCTGGTTTTGAAAAAGAATTTTGATCCATTACAAAGAGTCACAAAATACCTCAACATGCTAAGTAATTTACTATTTTTCTAAAAATCTTAACACCAATTAACTCTTAATCTCTGAAGTTTTTCTGAAGCTTTTCTACAAAACGAACTTTTGCCATCTTGCTTAACAAGCAAGTACTCTATAAAAATGCCAATTACTCGCCAGTTTATACTAACAGGATTTCATTTTCTCCTCTTTTCTACTCAGAAAATAAAAGAAATATTATTGCTTTAAATGTCGATCAAAATATTAGTACCCTTTTTTCTACTGAAGCTTTTCCTGATGTTTTAATACATTTCCATTCGCTTGGGCAAAATTTTCTTTTATAATTCTGTCAATATATCAGAAGAATTTTAAAGAAATCCCGAAAAAATTCGTAAGCAATCTATCTTCACTGTTAGCAGAATATTTCCGAAACAATAACTTAGTCTTCTTGTTTATTTTAATTTTATTTTAAAATCTGAATTAGAAAATATTGTAGACATGTTTTATTTAAAAAAATCTAAAAACTAAACATCGATATTTATTTCATAAAGCGATGTTTTTTTGAACTAATGTGCAATCAAAATAAAATATATGTTTTAAATATAATTTTCATGTATTAAAAACTTATTATGAAATACAACTTTTATTTTTTTAGAATTGTAGAAATTAATTGCACTGAGATATACTTTATCTGAGAATTATTTCAGAGATGTGTTTGCTGTTACTCAAGTTTATATTCATCTAATATTATTGAAGTAGAACACTGACAATATCTCAACAATAAAAAGGATGAATACATATAAAAAATAACGCAACCCTGTCAGAAATTAGTATAGGAGTGAATGTCACAATATATCAGATTTTAATCATCTTACATATTAAAAGTATCCATTGAAAACAATGCGAAAGTATTTTGTTTTCTATTAGAAAATAAACGATTTTCCATGTAAAATTACCAACTTTTGAAGAACTTATTAAGTTAGTATTTTTGTAATTATATGACATTCCTTGACATATATATGCTAGGATAAAGACAATTTAATTCTAAAACATTTTTTATATTCTTTTTTTAGGCCTAACATTTTAATTTTTTTAAGGATCATGTTTTCAATATAGTAGTTCAAATTCCACGTAATGTTCAGTCTTATCTGTGAATTTATGGAAATTATGAAAATGACATAATAAAAGTGTATTCAATTTTTGCAAAGACTTTAATCACATTATTTTCAAACAAAAATCTATAATATCTTGCTGGTAGCTATGTTTTTACTACTTTTGATTTGAACTATCTCAAAAAATGCAGCGCCATATGCATACACATTAAAAAACTAAACTGCAGGCCAGGAAAATGACATTCATTTTCCCTGACAGTCATATTTTAATTACGAAAAATTATTTGTAAATACAAAATGTGTTACCTTACTCATACATTTGTATTATAAGTTATAAATGTCAATTAGAAATTTAAAAAAGTAGAAAAAGACATTTACACGGTATTGCAGAAGGTCCTTACTTTACACACATGAAAGTGTGATATACCGGGAAGCCAGGAAAACGTAAATCTGAGATTTAAAATATTTTAATTTCTATATTTATGTTATTACAAATGTAAAGTCTATTGAAAATACTTCTAAAGGTACTTATTGTTATAATGTATTAAAACAAATTGAATTATGTAACATTTAATAGACATTTTTTGTATGAACTTCAATTTCAGTATTTGTTTTATATTCACCCATAGGAGTCAAGTTTCTGGAAATAATATTTTTAGGACGCGGTGGCAATTTTTCCTTGATTTTTCAGACAAAACTGGCTATTTATGTGCAGTTTAAACCAAGGAAAATTATAATTATCATTGATTAATTAATTTTCCAAGTTCCTGAAAAGCAAAATAAAAGGCAAAAAAATTCCCCCTTTCAAAAATAAATTTAAACCTTATTGTTGGTATAAACTCTAGAAAATGCTATTTGGCGACCAAATTCGTTTTAGATACCTTAATCAGAGATAAACGGGCACCGAATTGGACATTCACGATGGGCGGCGGCACATATTCTTAATCATAAAAGATGGAGAGATTAATAAATGTAACTCAACAAGTCCGAATATGATATATTTTGTCTTTGTAATACACGCACACATACATACAATCACAAAAAGAATCGTAAAAATCATGCGAAGTTTAGGCCAAAGAATTAGATCCTGCCACTTACCTTCCTGGGACATGCAAAGCAGTTACAATCAATATCTATGCTCAGTCGTGCTATATATACTGAATGCGACATAATTCTAGAATATGATTGAGAATATTTTTCTTTCCTTGAGTAAAAACTTACAAAATCTCCCAAAAAATTATTTCTTTTTTTTTTTTTTTTCTAACTTACAACAGATTATTTAAAAATTCAACGACTTACCATCACCCCATCCGTACTTTTTAATCAAATAATGTATTTTTGCAGAATCCCTATTTAAATTAAAAGTTATCAGTAAAATTATTTTGGCAAAGAATATTGGTACTGCGTCCTACAAACTTGCAAAACATTTAGTATTCAGGTTCTCCCCCCTCACGGTTAACGATATTTATACGTCTAAAATTTCAGTTCAATTTGCTAATAGTATTCGTAAATTCAATCCAACAATCTTTAGTATGGTTTCTTTTGATGTCAAATCTTTTTTCACTAATGTTCCTGTACAAGGTGCTTTGGATTGTTTGAGTGAAAGATTAAACGAATTTCATTATTTTCAATATGAAATAGATAGCTTGATCTCTTTAACCAACATTTGTTTGTCTCAAAAGACTTTTGTGTTTCAGGGAAATTTTTATAAAATGATAGAAAGTTTATTATGAAAGCTATGGGGAACCCTTTAAGTCCGGTATTGAGTGATATTTATATGCATTATTTTGAAGAAAAATTATTTAAATTAATACAGTTTTCATTTTATACTCGTTACGTAGATGATTCCTTCATCTTACTTGATTTATTTATGCATAATGTTACCGCTGTACTCGATTTATTCAATTCAATAGACCCATGCAATCAGTTTACTTTTGAAATTAAAACTCAAAAACGTCTTGCTTTTATGTTTGTTTTAGTTATTCGTAATACTTCTAAATTTTTGACACCAGTTTACCGAAAACATATTGCTGTCAATTTGAACCCTCATTAATTATCCAATCATTTCCCCTCCCACTAGAAACATGCTGCATTCAATACACTAATTTTGCGTGCCCGCAAAATTTGTTCAAATTCTGAGTTATTTAATTATGAAATTAACTACTTTAAAGCAATTTCCATCAATCACGGATTTAGCTAAAGTATAATTAACAGTATTTAATCCAAGCCTCCGATTGTCTCTGATTCTACTTAAATAAATAAAGAATTTAAAAATGTTGTTGAATTATCTCATTTTCCTTAAGTCAGCACAAATTTCTCAGACTCTCAATAGATTTAGTTTCAAAGTTGTTTTTTCTCTAACTAATGAAGTCCTTTTTTTTAATCTCAAAGACCCAATTGATGAACATGATTACTGGGGTTTTTACTGATTTTTTTTGAAAGTGTGTCCTCTCTTACATTACGCAGAGAAAGCGTGCACTAAGAATTATACTTAAAAAACACTAGAATTATGTCTTGAACCAGAAATGTGAAAAATCTATAATAGCTAAACATTGCTTGAACTTTAACCATCATTTTAATCATAAAGATGCTAAGTTGTACAAAAATGTAGTTTAAATTTTAGATTTAAACTTTTACGCAGCTTATAATATTCATAACTACATACTTCTACTTTAATAAACGATATGTCCAGTGCCCCTTTTCTTTCAGAAATGTGGAGAGATGCTGCGTAGTGGCTCTTACTTTTAGATATTTCCGGACAGTTACGCCATTTCTTTAGGGTATTTAAATTCTTTGCTGACTCATTTTCAATCATTTCAAAACCAGTACTCAGGGCTATAACAGAGCGGGTTTTTTTAAAACCTATTTCATATATATTTTTTTTGCATTGAGGAAAGGGATCGAGGCATCCTTGAAACGGCGTATGTAATTCTTTGGGGGTTTGTGTTTACGAAATTTGTGCGTTATAACGTTGTAGTTTTTATAACTTATGTAATGACGATATCAGTTTTTAAAAAAGTTATATAGAAATATATTAATAATTTTTGGCGCATCACGTTTATGATAACTTAAAATATATGTTTATAGTTGGTTCTTAGTCATTTTAGAAGTCGCTTACATGTAGCTGTCACGTAATCAACCGAACACAGTGGTTTTCATAAACTTTATCATACGTGATTAAATTTACTTTTTTTATTTACCTATTTTTTCATGTACTATTTTGATTTTGTTGACAACAATAATTTTTATGTTTTGATATAAATATTTTTTTTGTGTTCCAATGATGTTGCTTGTAAATAAATATGTAAAAGAAAAGCTGAAAGCTTTTGAATATTCCAGTTCTCTATATAATATGCTGAATAGCATTTTTAATGAAACGTGTAAATGTTATAGTTTTCAATTTGAATAGAGGCATCTTATTTATATTTATTTGCGTTCAAAATTTTATTGAACTCCCAATCAAGCAAAAAACTTTGAATGCTGGTGTGCATAATAATAACCTGACAGTAGCATCACGCATCACGGTTGATAAGTTGTACTAAACAAAATATATCTCGCATTTATTAGAAAGCTTTTCCTTCTCAAAGCTACGAAAAATTATTTTTAAATTGTTTAATGAATATTTTTAAAAGTATTTTATCTTTCATATATTAAAATTTGCTGAATATGTCAGGTTTTAATCATTTGCTATTCAGAACTTTTGATTAAATAAAAACTATGAGTAAGGAAAATTTCTTAAAATCTAAATATCTTTAATGCACCCAATTCAAAATGCAAATATAACGTATCTTTTTTCTTCTGTGAAGTTAAAGGCACGTGCACTTTGTGAAACATTTTAAAGGACATCAATTTAGAATTATTTTGACGGAATAAATCGCTCTTTTGTTAAAGATTAGCATTTTTTGAAAGGAGTAAAATTTATTCTGCTGTGAATGCAGGATCAAATGCACTTTTTAAACTTACATTTAGAATTCTGTTTCCAGAATTCTAGCTAAAAAGATAATAAAAAAGAGAATGTCCCTGTAAAATATATAAATAAAAAACTTTTTTGAATTTTATCAATAATATTCCAGTAGTACGAATTTGCATTTGCATTTATGTTATGCAATTTATACACTACATGGCCAAAGGTGACTGACCACTTGTAATTTTAGAAGTTTTGGTAAATATCTAGAAAATTACATGAAAAATTATTCTGAAACTCCAGGTCTGTAAATAGAACAAACACCCGAATTTCTCCCGAAATTTTATGGGGGAACAACAACAAATTGAAAAATAAAGATCTTTTCGATAATCCAGTCAAAATTAATGTCGCAAAAGCATTCAAATAACAGATTATTATTACGTGGCTTTTGATAATAAATTGTGTATTTTTTCATGAGTATAGCCTGTATAATTTTGTTTTTATAAAAACAGTGACATTTTTTGCCAAGCTTTTTGCTTATAATTTGATGAATTCTTAATATAAAAAAACATTTTTTTTTAGAAAACATGACAAGCAACATTGTATCTAACGCCAGGTAATCAGAAATAGAAAATTATTAAAAATGTACGAAAACGAGCAGGTTTACCAAATAATGTTTCATTGCGCGTGCTTGAAAACTTTCAAAATATAATTTGTATAAAGCGTTAGAAAATTTATAGAGAAATTTTTATGAAAGACTCAAAAACGCCGATTGAAAATTCTGATAATGTTCCTGGATAGAATCATCTCAAAATCTTTTATTCCAAAAATGAAATAAAAAGATGAGGGACTGCATATCATACGCAATATAACACGTATTACTATATTTGGATACAGCCTCTCATCTTTTTTTCTTCCTTGTATAATTTTTAAATAAACACATGATTCTTAATAAACACATATAATTTTTAACAAGTGCTTAGTGACAAGTTAACTATTATTTATTCATCATTTAAGAGAATGCTCGAGCTATTGAAAAAACAGAAACGAGAGAATGATAATTAGTTTTCTTTAACGCTCTTTGGAATAGAAAATATTTTGCACAAAAGTTGGTTCTTTGCATCACATCAAAGGTCAATTAAACAATTTGTATATTTTCTTGATTTTATCTGACACCATTTGATAGTGTAATAGTATTTGCATTTATTTATTTATTTATTTATTATTTATTTTTTTTATTTACTTTTTAATGCACTTTAAACATTTGTTAAATGTTTATAAAACAAAATTTTATTGATTATATTTAATGATTGTACACATGCAAGCACATGGTAGTCTGGGAGCCTGTGACATCGAAAACCCCATTATCGTGCAATTGAAAACACTACATGTAATTCAAAAGTAAAACGCATACGAACAAAATGAGCTAGGTATGACTAGTTTAACAACTTAAAAACTTGTTTAATTATTACTAAAAAGCTAGAATGGTTTACTGTCATCTCGGATGCATTTTAACTCTGTTTACTCCATTAGGGACCAAGGAGAAATTTCCAGCCTTCTGATTGGTTAGTTTCTTTATCCTGTTTTCTGCTGTTTAAGCTCTTTGGAAATTGGCATTTCTAATGATGCCAGAAATTATGTACCATAATATAATTATTTTTTGTATATAAGTGAATCTGCATTAAACATTCAACATCTTAAATTCTTCTTATCAAATGACTAAGTAATTCAGAATTCTGCAAAATGTTTTACATAACAAAATACAAATTAAATGGAACACATTAGAAAAAATAGGTAATAGTGCCAGCTACTTTTCATAAACAAAACTTATTTTTAATCAATATTTGAAACTTTTTTTTTTCTTTTTGGAGATTAAATTTGATTTTAGATATAAGCTTTAAAAATATTTTTAATGTGTATATATTTTAAGTTGTACATATTCATTTATACACATATATATTTTTTTATATTCTAGTATATTACATAGGAAACGAAATTTATATATATATATATATGTTACAGGCCAAACCCGATTTTAGGCCAAACTACACTGGTGTCCAAAAGTTAAGCATAATTGGTAATTAAGTAATTATTTTTAAGTAATGAAAGAAATATAAATCGAAATGTGGTGAAACTCCAGGTGTGTAAACAAAATAGTACGCGTCATATATTTTCCGAAGAGTTTTTACCGAAATCAAACAGGGGACCGTCAACAAATTGAAAAAGAACGAAGATCTTTTGGATAACCCTGTCAAAACTAATATAGCTAAAGTGTTCAAACTGCACATTATGATTAATTGGCTTATTGTAATGTACTGTGTTAATTTTTACAAGGATAGCATGTATACTCGTAGAGAAATTAAGGTTTTTATAAAAACAATCCTAAGTTTTTCCAAGTTTTTTTCTTTTAATTTGCAGAGTTCTTATTATAAAATAATGTTCTTTTCTAAAAATATGACAAACATCATTGTACACAAAACCCTGTCATCAGAATTGAAAAATAATAAAATTTGTATGAAAAATGAGTATGTTTAGTAAATAGTTTTTTATTGCGCATGCGACAACGATATCAAAATGTCATTTGCATATTGTGTTAGCTAAATGTATAGAGCAACTTCTGTAAAAGTTTCAAAAACATAGCTTGAAAATTCTGAAAATGGTCGCCTATAAAATCAACTCAAAATTCGTTATTCCTAAAGGAAGCAAAAAAATCAGAGGTTTTACCAAAATATAGTTGTACGTGCAATATTGTGTAGGCACTAAACAATGGAATATGGATACAGCCCCTCATCTTTTTGCTTCATTTAGGGAATAAAGGATTTTGATCTCAATCTTTCAACGATAATTTTCAGAATTTTTAAGCTATGTTTTTGAAACTTTCACAAAAGTTGCTCTATACATTTAACTAACATAATATGCAAATGAAATTTTAATAGCGTTCACGCATGCGCAGTAAAAAATTTTTTAGTAAACCTGCTCATTTGTCATACAATTTTTATTATTTTTTAATTCTGATGACAGGGTGTTGTGTACAATGATGCTTGTCATTTTTTCAAAAAAGAACATTATTTTATATTAGGAACTCTGCAAATTATAAGCAAAAAACTTAGGACTGTTTTCATAAAAACCTTAATTTCTCTACGAGTATACATGCTATCCTTGTAAAAATTAACACAGTACATTACAATAAGCCAATTAATCATAATGTGCAGTTTGAACGCTTTTGCTACATTAGTTTTGACAGGATTATCCAAAAGATCTTCGTTATTTTTCAATTTGTTGACGGTCTCCTGTTCGATTTCGGGGAAAACTCTTCGCGAAAATATGTGACACGTACTATTTTGTTTACACGCCTGGAGTTTCAGCACATTCCGATTCATATTTCTTTCATTACTTAAAAATAATTACTTAATTACCAATTATGCTTAACTTTTGGACACCAGTGTAGATTGGCCTAGGCCAAACCGGTCTATCCTAACGCCCATCGGACAAACTAGTTTTTCCTAGGCCAAACCGGTCTATCCTAATGACCATCGGATAAACTAGTTTTTCCTAGGCCAAACCGGTTTATCCTAACGCCCATCAGATAAACTAGTTTTTCCTAGGCCAAACTAGTTTGGCCTAACTCTTATAGGATAAATTAGTTTAGACTGCTGTTTATTGGTCTGAGCCAGTTTATCCTAGGCCAATTCAGTTTGGCGTGATTTTATAGAATTCAATGACCGCCGTAACGCCAACATTCTTGTTTGTCCTATGCTGATCTAGTTTATCCCAGGCCAATAGAATTTTCTGTGTTTTTAGCTCACGGGTGTCAAAACCAGAGAAATAATGGGCTCACAGGTTCTGCATGTGTGAATGTACGCATGTATGTGCGCATGTATGTAATTATGTACGTGCGTATGTGCGTAACGCGATATCTCTTGATAGAAATAATGTCACTTGACGTGATTTCATCTCATCAAGCTATCAAAGCGTGAGAGCTAAAATGTATCCATAAATTTTGTATTTATGCATGCACATAAGTAATTAACGCAATAATTCTTGATAGAAATACTCAATTTGTATCAAAATTTCAATTTAGGTTTATTCTTATGAGGAGCATTTCTGATTAATTTTGGGAGATCATTGGAGAACGAGAGGCTGATTCTCCCCTTTTCTTAATTCAAATAAATGGGTTTCCATGCATTATTAGCATATTTAATTCAAATTTTAGATATAGGCGCATTCTCTTGAGGCATGATTAGTTGTGGGTGTTCATTGTTAAGTATAAAGGGAGGGGGGGAAATAGGGGTAACGTCCCATAATTTCTGTAAATGCTTTTTCCACACAGATTTTACTGATTTGATTCACATTTTAGAAATAAATTCATTCTGGTAAAGCATTTCTCTAATTAGTTTTGGGGGTTGATTGAATAAGAACAACGGGAAAAACAGAGGGATTCCGCCTAATTTTGGCAAATGGGTTTTTCATGCAGAATTAACCGATTTGCTGCAGATCTTGGATTTGTTCTTTCTGATGAAGCACTTCACTGATTAATTTTGGTGGTTCTTCTGTTAAATATAAGGGGGAAACTTACAATTTATTTCCTTCCTTAAATTAGATAAATCGGTTATAATACAGAATTATCCAATTTGCTTAAAATTTTGGACATGAATACATTTGATCAGGCGCATCATTAATTATTTGGGTTTTTTCTCTTGGTTAAGTATAATGGGGTAATGGACGTTTTATCGTCTTCCTTAAATTAGATAAATGGGTTTTTATGCAGATTTATTCGATTTGCCGTAAATTTTGAATATAGTTTTTTTTTCTTTATAAGGCGAATCCCTGAATTGTTTTGAGGGTTTAATGATTAAGTATAAAGGGAGAAATGGGGGATTATCCTCCTTAAATCAGATGAACGATTTTTCGAGCAGAATTATCTGATATGCTTCAAATTTTGGATAATTGTTTAATTTTATAAAGCGTATCATTGATTAGTTTTGAGGGTTCAACGGTTAAGTATAATTGGGGGAAATGGGAAAAAGTAATCAAATTTACATTATTTTTCGAGAATGTTATTCTTTAAAAAAATAACGCTGTAATACACAATTAGCGTAAACAGTCTGTGAATGCAAAGCCATCAGTTTAATTGGGCAATATTCTTTTTAATACTGATCCCGACTATTGCTCCATAGTTAACCTTGTGCAAAGTGGTTGTGTCATCACCCTTACATAATACATTTTATTCGAAGGGTTGTAGAATAGTGTCAGAGGTTTGTACGGCTTGGCATTTCGAGGGTTGCGCCCCGCCCTTCCCAAGGAAAGTTATTTTGCCGTGACCCGGTGTAAAAATTAAAAGTTCAGCCCCCTGCCTGTAAACAAATCGGTGAAAAGAGACTCAGTCCGACTCAATCTGGCCATACTCAATTTCTGCAAAAAATTCAGATTTTACTTAACATACAATAAGGATTTCTTTAATAAATACTGGATACATATTTATTGGATAAATTTACAATGTAATTTTAAATTACGACGAGTTCACAAAATGGAAAATACTCAATGTATTATTGATTATTTAGATTCTTAAACCTTTCAATATTCAAATAGGGATTCATTAAACATTTAATGTAGTTTAGAACAAAAAAAGGAGAGTTATAAATATCATAACTATTGAATCTTTCAGTAAATGTAGATTTGTGAATATGTTTCTGTGTCATTCCTTAAGGCTTTTCTCAAATCCAAAAGAGCTACATCATAACATATTTAAGAACTAATTCATTTTCGGAAATGCATAAGATTAATAGGCATTCTCACTCAGAAAATATGTAATCGGATTGCGTTAACCATTTTTTCATAAAAGCGATGCACTTTTGAGAAAATACTATTAAAGCTACGTTTTGAATCGAATTTCCGCTTACGACTTTAAAAAAAAAGAAAAATTTGACGTCGTGACAAGAATAGCTTATATATCGACAGGTAATTAATTTCTCAAAAATGGAAAACGCTGTTCGATTCCAAATACTGTTCAGTTCCAATCTGGCTCGAATATGCAATAATAATAATAATAAGGAATGCAAGTCTGATCTCATTTGGCACGAGTCTGCAGAAAAAAAATTAAATAAGCAAACACCATGTCCAATGCATCATGTCTCTACTGTAAACATGTTAAATTTCTGTATTGATGTTATAAGCAATGACTTTTTACATTATTCTTGTGAAAGACATGTTTTTTACCGTCCAAACCCGATTTTGAGCGAAATTAGATTAACCTAGGCCAAACTATTTTATCCTAACGCCGATTGGATAAACTAGTTTTTCCTACTCCAAACTTGTTTATCTAAATGTCCATAGGATAAACTAGCTTTTCCTAGGTAAGAGGCTAATCCTTCATTTTTCCATTCATACTTAATTATTAGACCCCCCCCCCCCAAAAAAAAAAAAAACTATTCAGGGAATTGCCTTATCAGAAAGAACCTATATCCAAAATTTAAAGCAAATTCGTCAATTCTGCGTCAAAAACCATTTATCAAAATTATGTTGTGTTACTTACATTGCCCTTTCTTTTAGACTTAAATAATAAACATCCACAAGTAATCACGGAGGCGCTTTATCACAATGATCCTATATCTAAAATTTTAAATGAAAATTGATAATTCTGCATGATAAATCCATTTCTATAAATTAACGGTGGGGATTAGCCTCCCGTTCACCCCTCTTTATTCTTATCCAATGAATTCCCAAAATTAATCAGAAAAATACCTTATGAGAATGAACTTACATCCAAAATTTGAAGCAAATCGGATAAATCTATCAAGAGTTATCGCGTTACGTACATACGTACGCACATACATAAATACAAGCGTACATGCATGCGTGCATGCATATACAGAATCTGTGAGCTCATTTTTCACGCCCGTCAGCTAAAAACAATTGGCCTAGGCCAATCTAGTTTGGCCTAAAATCGGGTTTGCCCTGTAACATATACATGTAATTTATATATATTAATATATATTAATAACATATATTATTAATTCTATGTATAATTAATAAGCTGGACAAGTACATCATGATAAATATTACTGAAAATTTTATCGTGAGAATAAAATAAATTTCAAGTATGCAAAATGATGAATGTTGCAAAATTAGAAACTAAACAAACATTAAATTTAAATATTAACAATCGACATTTCGGTAAACAACTAAGATACTGACGAATGTTTTGTTTTTAACTAAGGTGGTTTGGTGTAATAACGCCAAGTGCTAATATTTCGCATAATTATGAAATAATCTGGTAAATGACACCCATGTGCTCTGCGCAGAAGGGTTTTGACTCATGTTAAACGCAAAAAAAAAACAGCTTTAAGTTAATTTGTTTCAGTTTTAGGTCTTATTGTTTTTACAAGCAACTGAAATTAACGCTTGATCTAAAATTTGAGAGATAAGTGTTATGATGTGAAGACTATTTTTTTTATCTGGAAATACTTTGTTAATTACATAAATTTGTAGTACATTTCATGGACTTTCAAAATGTTGTTGAAGATTTTGGATATCTTCGAGATAATTTGTAATTTAAAATGTACAGCGCAATAACTATAACGGGGTAATAACGCCAATCCTTGGCATTCGTGGTCGATTCCCTACAGTGGCCGAGCTACATCCTAAATACTGATTCAAATAAACACAGTTAAAACTGTTCAATGTTTCTAATAATTCTATTTAAGCGGTCCTTTTTTAGCAAAAATAAGCTCACGGTCTGATATTCTTTTGCCTCATCCCCCCCCCCACACCACACCTTTATTTTTCTTACACTTTCACAAAAAATTCAACATTTTCAATAGCTTAGAATGCAATTTGTCAATTTCTAAGTTTGTAGAGTTTGTATTTTTGGAATTGGGCAATCTACATGCAATTATTCCATCTTATTTCATAGTTTTGTTTGCATGGCGTTATTACCCAAATAGGTGGGTAATAACGCCAAATAGCATTGGTCAAGAAATCACGCCATTACATTTTATGAATACATATCTGTTAAATTATTTTTTATATAGATAGTCAATGAGTTGCTGTATCAAATCATATATTTGTTTGAAAAATACAAACTATAACTGAGCCGTGAAAAATGGTAGAACCTTAACGTGGCGTTATTACCCCAGGGTACCTTACAACATTATGTATTCACCATTTAGTAACTATACGATTTACATTATTTTCAATATTAAATTTTTCAGTTGTATTTTTTAAAGTCAATATTTTGCGTTTTCATTATGGCGCTAAAACGAATTGCTTAAAAGAAACCAATCAATCAGGAGACTGGAAATGTTTCTGTGGTATCTAATCGAGTAAACAGAATTAAAATGCAACCCAGATATTGCCTTCTCTTAGATCATTTTATGGAAAAAAGTTTTGCTCTTTCAGAAAAAAATGGTATGAAATGGTATCATATTTATTTTAAAGAGGCGGAATTAGTTAAAATTTCTCATTTATGTTGCTTTAACGTTTTACCAGTGGTTAGTTTTTTTCGCGTCTGGATGCTGCCATACTGTCGGCTTTCCTCGAAAACGATACATCATTGCAGATTTTTAATAATAATATATTTAATAAAATGTATTGTCGGTTTGTGAAACCTGACATACGTATCTCATTTTATTCGTATGGCTTTTTACAATCGATTTACATTAAAAAAATTAAATTCCGCGATTAAGGAACTTTCAACATCACTGGATCCGGACCATTTTTTTCTGGTTTATTACGTGCACTTTATTCATTTAACGCTCCCATTTCAAAATTTATTATATTTTAATAATGTAACAAACCTATTTTTTCTTTCATCTAAGAAATTGTTTACCGCCAAGATTTGATTGTTGCTATGTTGTGTTTATTTAATTTTATTGAGTAACATTGCCGTATTAATAGCAGGCAAAATAACGGTCAAACGGCTAAAAACGGCAAAATAATTTTTGGCAAGTATTGGCATTGATTATGGCATTGGTTAGTTTTTCGCATTTTTTTAATTATATTTATAGCTATTTTTAATATTTTTATCTAAAAGTAATTAATCACGAATTGAAATGGAAATGCTCGTGAAAAAAAAACTTTTTGTTTGAGTGAATTTAAACTTTGAAAAGGAGTGTATTTAAACTTGGAAAATTTAAATTAAAATTTTTGTGAATGTTATAGTTAACGTCTTACAAAATCTGTTTTTTTGTGTATTTTTCTAAATCTCCACATTTATAAAACACACACACATTATTTCCACATTATTTATCACATGAAAACATGAATTTGCAAAAAAAATTCAGTATCTTTAGAAAAACACATTTATCTTTATTGTTCTATGACCATTTTTAGGTGCGTTCGTAATTATGTAAATACGTAGCACCTATTGTTGTCGCTCAGTCCGTCCGTCTGTCTGTCTGTCCGTCTGTCCGTCTGTCCGTCCGCATATAACAATGCAAAAACTACCCAACCAAATCGTTTGAAATTTAAAATACATAGTTATAACATAATTTTGTCGAGTCATTTCAAATTTTATGGAAATCGGATGAATAGATCAATTACAGGGACAATCAAAAGGATTTCGTTACATTACGGCCAATGGGGAAAAAAGTTTCAAATGCATTTTAATCGTTTGAAATTTAAAACATATAATTAATGCGTAATTTTGTCGAGTCATTTCAAATGTTATAAAAATCGGATGCATAGATCAATTACAGGGACAATCAAAGGTATTCCATTACATTACGGTCAATGGGAAAAAAGTTTCAAATGCATTTTTATGATGTTACACTCATTCGAACATAATAGAATTGGCATGAATCTATGAAGTATATACTAAATCAGCGGTTCCCAAACTTTTGAACTCGCGGAGCCCTTTTTAGGAAGAATTTCTACCACGGAGCCCCTGAACCCAGCGATACTCTGTGGTTTACAAATTAATGTTTTTTTTTATGCCTATGGAACAGAGAAAAATCTGCTGGATAAAAATCCGAGCCAATTCGGCTCTTTCTTGAAATTCTGAATTCATAATAGAAATTTAAAAAATCAGATTTTCTATTATATAAATATTTAACAGTTTTATTTAATATTACTATTATTGGATACAATAAAATAAAAATAAGGATTAAAGCGCACTCTTTTTGTAATAAAATATCTAACTTGTATAATCGAGAAATTTCCTTCAAATAAGCAAAAATTATTGTTAAAAATTTTTGATTTATGAAAGTTTTTAGTACCGAGAAAAACAAAATCTCTTTTTTTTTCCCGAGCGATGTTCAAGCAATAATGCAAAGGGGTTAATGACATCCACTTTTAAAATAAGAAATATTCTTTCGGGATTTCCAATAAGAACTCGGAATTAACCCTCTCACTGACAAACCCGTCTATAGACGTTCCCTAAGCTCCAGGTTTCAGTGCAATGCAAGCAATAATTAAAATGATATAACTCAGTTGATTTAATGGATTTTTAATACATTGTGCAATGATTAACACACTCAGGGATAACATTCATATTCGTAAATAAGATTTTTCTATAATTTTGAAAGAATCATATTTTTTTAGCAATTAAAACAAAGTGCTGAGAAAACAAAAGACCAAAATGGTAACCATGTTTGGATTATGCATTGCATTTGCGCTTCTATAAAACTATTATTATTTAGGGGTAGAACCACACACACAGAGAAAAAAAAAAGTTAAGTTGTACAGTTTCTGTTTGCTGAGAGATACTTCTGTATAATTCCAGTTGGCTACTCGCGAAAAAGGAGAAAATGCGTATTTCCAGTCACTCATGAGTAATTTTGTAATACGTTTTCGCTTGTCCCGCCTACCCGTAATAGAATAATGCGATTATGGAATATTTTTTCGTTCTTCTTTAAGTTTCTAGTACTTCTAAACATGCAACGAAAATGAATCGCCTCTCAGATTCTTTTTTTGAGCCATAAAAAAATAGAAGCAGGTTATTGTTTTAGTGTTTTAGTGAGTGGGGCAAAATCTATAAGCTGTATTGCACAATTGCACATGTTAAACAAACTCCAACTAGTAGAATAACTTTACTAATCTAATGGGATTAAATTTATACCATGGCGGGTACTCATTGACAAAATGTCTAAGCAAGGGGTTGAGATGTGCAAAATTTTAAATTCTTAGTGTGATGACAAATGTAAAAAAATGTTTTTTAAGTTGCTACAGACTTATTTCTGATTGGAAAATCTGACAGAGACCAATTAAAAGAAAATGTTAAAGAGGGGCTGTAAAGTGATACAAGATGCTAAAAAAACGTGTTGTCAGCAATATAAATTGCTTATAAAATTAAGTACAATTAAGTAAAACAGCACAGAAAATTTAAATATATTCAGAAATTTCTAAAATAAAATAAACAGATTAAAGAAATTAAAGTTAGAAAAGAAAAAAAGACTAGATGAATCTAACAAGGGGTTTATTAAATGATACAAGATATTACAAAAAACAGGCATTTTAGTCGACAAACAATGTTGTAGTTTGAAAAAAGTATAGAAAACTTAAATATACAAATAACATAAACAAATTAAAGAATCTAAATTTATATGTAAATATATATATATATATATATATATATATATATATATATACACAATTTACATAAATGTAATTTGAATCTAAAGAGAGAGTTTAAGTTTATATGATAGAAGATGCAATAAAAAATATGTGATAATAATAACTAAATAACTAATAACTAAAAATTAATACAAATAATATAAACAGATTTTAAAAAATCAAAGATAAAAAGAAATATATGCACACATTACACACAAATGAATCCGTTGAGGGATTTTAAATGCTACAAGACTTTCTTAAAAAAAGACGTTTTAAGCCAAAGACATTGTTTTAAAAATTAAACACAAATTTGAAAACTAGGAAAGAAGATTGGAATAAGTAAAATTTAGTAAAAATAAAATAAACAGCTTAAGGAAATTAAAACTCCAAAAATAAAAATAATACAATATGCAATATATACAAATATTAAATACCGATATTTTTTTATTCATTCTACTTAAAGTTTGACGATCAATACTATATCAAAGTTTAGTATGAAAAATGTGCCTGAATCGTTTTGAACAGTTGTTTTTTTTTATATCTGGTGCAATTTTCGACATTTGTAGGCGAATGTCTGGTTCTGCATTTAATCGGTTACTGTATTTCGTTTTGATACTTGTGTTAGTAGAGAATCCAGCTTCACACAGGTATGTCTTTGAAAACGGGAGTAAAATTAATATTGCTTCGCCTGTCAAGATTTTGTATTCATCTGTCAAATGACACCAAAATTCACGGATACGCTTGCTTTGAAAAGAGATTACTAGATCGCTTTGAAATTTTAAATCAATGAGAACTTCGTATTCTTCAGATCTTAAGCTGTGTGACTTTGTTTTTACACTGCATTTAGTATCCATTTAAAGTCGTCTAACATCTTGAGCGGCTGGAAAGTAATACTCAAATAAATCTCTCAGAGTTTCGAGATGATCTTGAATACGTTTCTGATTTTTTTTCAGAAACTTAGTTATTAAGCAAAAATGAATTAAGTATAAACAAATGAATGGGCGAAGCTTAAAAAAAATATATTTTCTCCCGTTTATTCGGCAAGCAGAGTTAACAGTTCTGGTGGGCCTTTTATTTTTCGATTCACGTTGTGCATTCTATTCAGAATTATATTTCTTATTTCTTGTAATTTATTTTAAATCGAAATTTTACAGCACATTAAATGCAGAAACATAAAATAAAACAATTCAAATCATAAATATTATACAGAAAATAGGTAGATCTGTAATTCAAATGCTTAAACAATTTTGAAGTGTATTGAATCGTTTCAACCCACTTATAGATATATTATTTTTGACTCACACACACAAAAATTCCTACAAACTTTTGAAATTTTTTCACTTGAAATATGCTAATTTCTTTCATGTTTTATTTTCCTTCAACGCCACGGAGCCCCTGGAAAGTTCAGGCGGAGCCCCAAGTGCTCCGCGGAGCACACTTTGGGAACCTCTGTACTAAATAATGCATTCTGTACAATCTGTGATGCAAAGAATTTTTATTATTAAATTATAGGGCCACACAAAACTATTCCACTACATAATGCTATACGGGGAAACATTGTTTGGGGCGTGTTTTAATTATATTTAACTATTTCACATTTTATGAATAAGATATACGTTTCTGAGGTGTAATAAAAATTACTTTCTGTATATTTAGCGGAACACAAAAAAGATTTCGACTACTATAATGTATCCAAAGTACGCTCTACTATATCAGCAAGATCTGAATACTTTTAAAACTTCGTTGTCGTACGAAAGCACCTCATTTGCTACGTTCACGTGCAATTTCCAACTTCTTTTACCTTAAAGCCCAAGTTGTCTTATTCTTGATGTTAGTTTGCTTAATATACAGGGTGATTCAGAAGAAGTTTCTTACTTTAGACGGTTCTAGAATGCATTTTATTGGTCCAAAGGAGATCAAATTTGAACTACAAACAATTCAAGTTATGCGCTTGTCACTAAAAAAAAAATACAATTATCAAAAATTTCGTCGCTAGACGGCGCTTTAGTACATCTAAAACATTTAATTTGCTTTATAAATAATATTAAGGAAGTAAAACTGGTCTATAAAAAGGCCAAATCCACCATAAGATTTTTTTGCAGTAGAATACGGTACATCCAGTTCTAGGGGAAACGGCTAGAACATTCACACAAATCTATGTGACGACTGTAGGAAATATGTTGTCCTATTCAGAAGCCTCTAAAATTCGTACTGTTGGTTCAAATGAGATCAAATTTGAACTATACATAGTTAAAATTTTAGTAAACTTTTTTAGTAAATATAAAGGACATCATGAGCGGTTGTTGCTTTATTTTGTTTAAAAGAAGAGAACAACTATGCTGAACGGTTTTGAACATAATGATTTTATTTTTGGCATTTTTATTGATGAATATTTATTAATGGCATTATTAATGGATATTAGTTTTACAAAAATATGACAACATTTGCTTCACATTACGTTTGGACTTTCATAGATTATTGTATAAAGCAACAAATAATGAAATAAAAAGAATATTATTATACATATGAATAAATAGTAGACATTCATCTTACCATTAATTTGTTTGTATTATAATATATATCCCATTAATTTATTACTTGAATAAGATACCATAACAATTTGTGTTTCTAGATTGTTTGGCATAGATAATTTCAATATAGATCATAATTATTCACGATAAAGTTTGGTTAAAGATAGGATCATAGAATATTTATTTACACTGTTCTTTTAAGTGATCCAAGATTTCCAGAACATTATTTTTAGTTAATCAATTTAATTATTCTTGTAAATATTTTGCAATTAAAGTTTCAACTACCGGTTTTCTTAAATCTACTTTAACTAAAAAAAATTAAAAATCAAATTAATATTATATCTGTTGTTTAAGATATCACAGACATTCACATAAATAATTATCCAGTTGAAGCAATTTGTGTATTAAAATACATGATATAAAAGATTAAAGCCATAATGAAATTTTAAAAAAAGTAATTCAGTTTTGTACCTTGTTTAAGTGATTTATCATTAGAATAAATTACAAGCCGTCAGAAGCACTTAACGAATTTAATAATTAAATCTGCAGTTAATAGACTATAGTTGATAATGCTAAGTTCCATTTACTGACTAACCATTCAATGAAAAATACGCTAACATCATAAATTTAATGACTAGGTTAAAAATTGCTCAAAGAATGGTTTATAGAGGTATATTTAATCCGTTACTCAAAGGAAAATCTTATCATCAAATGCATAACTATTAGTAATAATTAAAACGAAAAACAAAATGCACAAGTGAAGCATGAACCAAAAGCTGTACGAAAATTTTGCTACTCCAAAAGATTTTTCTGTAACAGATAGGATCACAAAACATTAATTTACGCTGTCTTTATAAGGAATCCAAGATTTCCATAAAAATATTTTTTGTTAATTAATCTGATTACTCTTGTTGATATTTTAAAGTTTTAACTACTGATTTATTAAATCTGCTTTAATTAAAAACGTAGTTAGTAAAAGTATTTAGTAAAATCAAATTATTGTTATATTTGTTGTTCTAGATATCTTAGACATTAACATAAATAATTGTCTAGTTGAAGCATTTTTTGCATTCAAAATTAGCAATATAAAAGGTTAAAGTCATAATGAAAAAAAAGGCAATTCAATTTCTATTTCTATCTTTTTAAAGAGGCATATCATTAGAATAAATTGCAAGCCGTCAAAAACACTTAGCTCTGCAGTTAATGGACTATAGTTGATATTGATAACTGACATTAACTGACGAACCGTAAAATTAAAAATATGCTAACAGCATAAACTTAATGACTATGTTAAAAATTGGTTAAAGATCGGTAAATAGAAGTATTTTAATATGTTACTCAAAGAGAATCTTATCATAAAATACAAAATCATTAGTAATAATTAAAATTATAAAAAAGTACCATTGAAGCTGTAACTAAATGCTTAATTATCAAAATGTTAATGAGATGAATGGGACATTCTCTTTATGTCAGCAACAATAATTTAATTTATATAAATGCCAAATTTCTGGAGGGGGAGTGGAGTTATACATATTAAAAGAATAATGTTAAAGATTGATAATGAGGAATAATAACCTAATAAATCATATCATTATTTGTAATTTTAAGAAGGGAGGCTATATAATTCAAATATATTCGATTAATATACATATATGTATATTTATAATGGAATTCAAAATATATATTTTGATTTCTATATCATTTGAATTCATTTATGTCGTGTTAGATGTCTGCATGGGAACGGGCCTAGCTTGTGGCCGGTGGAATGGTTCCGAATTTTCTAACGGGCTGGGCTGTTAAAAAATTTTAGTTTGCTTATTGGACCATTATAAAAATTTAAGCAGAATCAATAAAATATGAGATATTTTCAATGAATATGGCTTTAATCTGAATAAGTATACATTTGCGTCACAAGCCGATACTAATTTGACAACATCAATACAGAAATTTAACTTGTAAAGTGCAGAGATCGTCTTCGGACAATTACATTCAGCGCAACCCGGGCTGCATATTTCAGATGTGTATATTGCTGGGATGATTACTGTTTCTAAACCAATAGGAGAGCGTCATTATCACGGTCAAGTACACACCCACACAGTTTGATTGACAGGAACTCGTGGACATTTGACGGTGCTAATTATAACGATAATCTGTTGCGGATGAAAGTGAGCTGACTGGCTGAATGGTTAGAGCGTCGAGCTTGAAACCGGAGGATATGGGTTCGAGTCCATCGCGGGCCGAGAGTCCGTTGGTGATTTTTTTTTAATTATTGGAGGCTGTCTTTTATTATTAAATAAGACATTTAAAAAAATATTTCAAACCCTTTTAATATTCTAAATATTGTTCCAAAATGATTTATATATATATTAAACAAATGGGAAAAAAAGTATTCTGCGAAAATATCCGTATAAGCAAAATTCTTACTTTAATTTTTATTTATTTATTTATTTATTTATTTCAGGATCAGAGGAAGTATAATTTCTAATTGAAATAAATAAAATTCAGTCATTTTGAAAAAAAAAATTCTTTCGTACATTTAATTTTTAATTACCGAGTACAAATTCAAACAATCCGAGTACAAATAAATAATAAACACACACGATCAATTGTCCACGAGTTCCTGTCAATCAAACTGTGTGGACGTGTACTTGAACGTGATAATGACGGTCTCCTATTGGTTTAGAAACAGTAATCGTCCCAGCAATATACACATCTGAAATATGCACCCGGGCTTAATATTTTTAGCAGACTCGTGCCGGGCCAAGATGAGGTTTGCATTGTTTTTCTAGATATAGACGAGAAGACAGGACCTAGACTTAATTGTTCAGAAGATGTGTAGAGCAGACAACATGACTTGTAAAATTATTAATGGCGATAAAGAACTTATCTTAACGTAATCTTTGGCTATATACTTCTAGGTGGTTCTTAAATTCACTTCTCAACAAAGCAAAAATTTGACACATTTTCTCACTAATTTTTAACGGTAAATGTATCAAATTGACAAGCCTGACTATTTAAGGGGTTTAAAATCGAATAGCCATTTTCATTTTTGGTAAATAAGATACTCGTATAACTTTTTTGAGATATAAGTAATTCTGGTCAAATGGTTGCAGGTTTTTCTTTCTTTCCATGCTGTCGCTTCCAGAAATTCCATTCAAAACACTAATATTGACAGTACTTTCTTAAATTGCTTGTAATAAAAAAATGGATAACGCCATTTGATTACATAGTTTCTTAATAAAAATATGTGCTAATCTAATGCATTTCCGAAAACAAAAAGGATCCAGAAATGTATCAGAAAGTGCTCCTATGGAAAGTAGCTCCTTTGGCTCCCTCGGGGAATTTTATGCTGTTCAATATATCCTAACGAATGATCAACTTAATAAAATATTTCCTCAATTCCTAATCGTGAATAGTCATGATCTATAATTAAAAATAATATAATAATTTACTAGCATATTTTTCTTTATTTTATTCTTTAATATTATTCTTTTAATACATATAACTGCAAAAAAAATCCCAGAAATTTGGCATTTAAGTAAATTTAATCACATGGTAAGAATGTCCCAATCATCTTATTATTATTTCAATAATTAAGCATTTAGTTACTGCTTCACTAGTACATTTGTTTTTTCTTTCATTTAAATTCTTACTAAATGTTATGTACTTGTTGATAAGATTCTCCCTTGAGCACCATATTAAAAATACTTCTATTTACCGTTCTTTAAACAATTTTTTACTAGTCATTAAATTTATGATGTTAGCATTCTTTTAATTTAACGGTTTATTAGCAAATGTCACTTAGCATTATCAGCTATAGTCCATTAACTGCAGAGTTAATTATTAATTCGTAAAATATTTCTGACGGCTTGCAATTTATTGTAATGATATGTCACTTCAAAAAGATAGAAATAGAAATTGAATTACTATTTTTTTTCGTTATGACTTTAACCTATTATATCTTGAATTTTGAATACAAAAATTGCTTCAACTGGATTTTATGTTAGGATTTTATGTTAGGATTTTATGTTATGGATTTTATGTTACGTTATGTTATAACTGGAATAATTTATGTTAATGTGTAAGACATCCAGAACAACAGATACTGTAATAATTTGATTTTTAAACATTTCTTAATTAAAACAGATTTAATAAATCTGCAGTTAAAACTTTATTTTGCAAAATATTTATAATAATAATTGGATTAATTAATAAAAAATACTATTATGAAAATCTCGAATTTCTTTAAAAGTACCTCTATTTACCGATCTTTAAACAATTTTTTACCTAGTTATTAAATTTATGATGTTAGCATATTTTTAATTGAACGGTTCGTCAGTAAATTTCACTTAGCATTATCAGCTTTAGTCTATTAACTGCAGAGTTGATTATTAAACTCATAAAGTGTTTCTGACGGCTTACAATTTATTCTAATGATATGTCACTTAAAAATGATAGAAAAAGAAATTGAATTACTATTTTTTCTTCATTATGGCTTTAACTTTTTATATTCTTAATTTTGAATAAAAAATAGCTTTAACCGGATAATTACTTATATTAATGTCTAAAATATCTTTGAATTTATTTTTTTTTTCTTATAAAAACCGTTTTATTAAATCGGTAGTTAAAACTTTATTTTGCAAAATATTTAAATTAATAATTAGATATATTAACAAAAAATACTATTATGAAAATCTCTGATTTTGTTTTCAAAAAAATCCTCTATTTACTGTTCTTTAAAATATTTTTAACATAGTCGATTAAATTTATGATGTTAGAAGATTTTTAATTTAACGGTTCATCAATAAATGTTACTTACCGTTATCAGCTATACTCCATTAACTGCAGATATATTTATTAAACTCCTAAAGAGATTCGGACGTCTTGCAATTTATTCAAATGATATGTCCCTTTAAAAAATACAACAGAAATTGAATTACTATTTTTTACTTACCCATCATACGTGGTATAGGGTAAGTCTTGCAATTGTTTTGAAAATCGAAATTTTTTTTTGACGGATTTACACGTTTTAGACACTGGAGATTTCGAAAAACATATTTTTAGAAAAAAAAAATTTTGCCGTCCGTCTGTCTGTCTGTAAACGCTCTATCTCACGAACAAATTGAGATAGAGACTTGAAATTTTGTATGTACTTAGTATGTAAGAATGGGACGAAGCCTATTGAATATCAGCAACCTCGATTATCCGGAACTTTTTTTCTCGGATTCTCGAAAAATTCGTTCTGATGAAAGATATATAAAAAATTTCGATTTTTTTTATTTTAAGGAATGCATGTAAAAGGCAATAAAAAAAAAAACACAAATTTTGCATAAAGAACTATGTCGATTGGATTATTAGTTGTCGAGATATTTGTAATCCTGTTTTCAACATTCTTCGATTTTTCATGATCCTGTATTTCATTCAAATTTCAATTGAGAGGTATATTTTAATTGAAAATGAGACGCTTAATCCGACGCAGAAAACTGTTAGTTAATATGATTATTATTTTTGGAGTTATAAGGATGCTTCTTTTACGTAGTTTGGCACTCCTTGAGTAGTTTGGCGTTTTGCATACTTTGTTGAAATTGATGCATCAGCAATTCATTAATAGAGTATTACTATGCGTATTAACAACATTTAAATTTAGTTTTGGAATTGAAATACATTGTATAAATAGTTTTCACATATTTTATTTTCATATGCATATAAATGATGGGCAAGTATTACGGTGGCCTCCAACGACTAGTTTCATTATGACTTTATCTTTTTATATTCTTAATTTTGAATTCAATATTTGCTTCAATTGGATAGTTATTTATCTTAATGTCCTGAAAAACAAAAATAATAATAATTTGCTTTTGAAATATTTTTTATAATTAATGCAGATTTAATAAATCGGTAGTTGAAACTATAATTGCAAAAAATTAACAAGAATAATTAGATTAATTAACAAAATCTAATGTTCTGCAAATCTTGAATTTCTTAAAACTACAGGGCAAATAAATATTTTATGATCATATCTGTAACACAAAGATCGTTTGGATTATCAAAATTTTCATATAGCTTTTAGCTATAGCTTTTTTAGTACATTTTTCTTTCATTTTAATTATTACTAATGGTTGTGTAATTGATAATATTCTCCTTTGAGTAACGTATTAAAAATGCACTTATTTACCATTCTTTTAACAATTTTTAACATCTTTTACAATTTAGTCTAATGATATGCCATTTAAAAAAGATAAATATAGAAATTGAATTACTATTTTTTTCATTATGATTTAATCTTTATATTCTGAAAGTTGAATAAAAAAATTGCTTCAATTGGATAATTTTTTATGTTAATGTTTGTGATATCCAGAACAACAAATATAATAATAATTTGATTTTTAATATTTTTTTATTAAAGAAAATTTAATAAATCAGTAATTTTTTTGCAAAATATTAACAAGCATTATTAGATTAATTAATAAAAAATACTGTTACAGAAATCTTGGACTTCTTATAAACACAGATGGAAAATAATTTATGGTGATCCTACCTGTAACAGAACGATTTTCTGTAGTTGCAAATTTTTCGTATGTATTTTTTAAACTATTTGGAAAAAATAGTTGTTGTTCTCGTTAGAGAATTGGGAAATCTAAAGCATATCTGAATATTTCAATGAGTTATTTCCGCAATAAAGTTGATTTATTTCATTCGTTTCCTGATTGGTCCAAGTTTAATGTCTAAAAATGAAATACTTCTGCTACCACGATGACAAAAAGAGTAATAAAATCTTTAAATAATAATAATAATTTAGCAACAAATTGTGGTAGGGATTTCAAAAAATTTCATTAAAAAGTGCATTGTATTTCTCTACGCAACAGTGTAAAAATTTAAAATGTACGATATTTTGATGTTTAAAAATTTGCAGCTCCGAAAATTGTAAAACTGAAATTTCATTATAATTTGTTTTTGATGGCTCTAAGAATATTAATGTGTCATCCATGTCGTGCGTAATATGAGGCGTTCAGAAGTCAGTATGATTAACTCCATCAAATAAAAATTCACATTTTAAACAGCTATAGTTGTTTATCTTTAATCTACTGTTTTTTTATCGTTAGTTTAGGAATGTTAATGTTTAATACACATCGTACGTAATATATGACTTGTTATAATCATCCTAAAAATGATGTTTATTATTATTATTAATTTAAATATAGAATTTATTTATAAGTCTTTAAAAATCTGAGTTTTTCAAAATATCATTTTCCAAATAGTCGTTGTAATTTGTTAAATTACAGTATCTTTTTTTTTTTTACTTTTATTTATTAGTTTAAAGTGGTCCGGAAAACAGAAATGTTCTAAACAGTCTTTAAAAATTCTTTTTACTTTTAAATTAAAATTTTAAATGCAATGTAAAATAAAGTTTTTAAAGATATTTCAGTATAGCACAATATCGCAATTCATTACTGAACACTGATACATTTCCGAAATATGAATGTACAGAATAGAATCGATGCGCATCAATTTCGTACATTATTGGGTTAGTACATTTTGGGAGAAATTTTATTTTATCCATGTGTACGAATTCATGTGCGTACTAACTAACTAAATCTCTAAGACTTTCTAATTAGAAATTTTACTCTATCTGGTTTTGTTATGTATTTGCAGTGGCTATCTTCCAAAAAGTCACCACTAGGCGCAGTTTTGTCATTTGCATTGTTGTTTTTTGTCGGGAAGAGTTGCTTTATTATACTGTTACCTCAATTGCATAGCTGTAGCTTTCACTGTTCTCAAATATTTTTAGGTTAAAAGGACTTTTTTATAGACCCATAATATATAAAAGTCCATGTAGCAAATAACTTATCTTTCAAAAAAACCTGTTATCATTGTTATTATCTTTGAATATTGTTGTTATCTTGTTATTATCTTTGAAGAAACGTCAATATTATTGTAACACATATTTTATGTTCGTTGAAATAAACATTTTATATCTCAATATGTTCGAGTAAAGGAGAAATATAATCAGACCTATAAAATATGTTTAAAAGGTTTTTTTTATTGGTCATATTAATGCGTTTCTATATAATGGATTTTTAGCGACAAAATATTTTTCCCACAACTAAAACTGAAAGAATTAAAAATTATATTTAAGCTAACTGTTGTAATCTTGAATGAACAAAAACACAGCACAAATTATATTAACCAATAAAGAATAGATGAAGTATTTCTTTTTGAAGAAATAAACAGTATCTGTGACAATTTTTCTATTTTTTTCTTACTTTCTCAGACTAATGATGTTTTTAAGTGATATGAAGTATAAAGCTTACTGCTTCTATCTTATATATTTTTCCCATTTGCAGGTAATTATTGGATTATTTTAAATTAAACTTTGGTTTAATTATTAGCAATATATTTGGTGTATATTAATGTTGAACTAAAAGTCAAAAGTATGATAATCAAGGTAACTGCAATAAAATTTAGAAAATTATTTATTTATCCATTCCCCTCATTAAAAGTGTTATTATTTTTACCGAGAAATATTTATGTATTTTCAAGTATCTGTAGTTGAATATACTTTCACATAAAGTTAACGCTTACATTTTTTCATATTAAAAAGCAAAGAATAACTACGAAATGAAAAAAAGAAAATTTCTGATAGCTTACGCTAAGATATCTATAAAATACATGTTGTAATATATAAATTGTAACAACATAATTAAGAAAAAGCAATTCTTCATTGTAATGTTTAAAATTTCTATGATAATTAAACTTTATGTTTTTCAAAAAGAAAAAAAACATATTAAATAGTTAATTATATAATGAATAATTCTATAGAAAAACTATATGTAAATCTTTATACTTTGTTTGCATAAGAAAATACATATATTAGAATATTAATTAAAAATCCTTTTTAAGAAACTTTCATTTTTGCAGCATTTAATTTCCATTTTTATCGAAATCCTTATGAAACAACTCAAACAATATAGAAAAAAAGTAAAGTAAATGTGGTTTCCCTAATTAAATTAAATCTAAATTAATGTAAAAGAAAACAAGTTAAGAAAATAATTAAAAAAAAAACAATTTCTAATCATATGGTCTCAGTTGAGAATTAAATTTACATAATCTACATTTTTCATATTATAATTAAGAAAAATGTAGAGGACAACTGAGAATACTAACGACTTTGAAAATCACGAAATTTGACAGAAAAATTAATATTTTATGCATGCCAAGCATAGATTATGAAACACTTTCCAACACATTCAGAAAAATGTAATAAAATTGCACCGTTTAAAAAAAATAAACTATTACATCTTGTTTCACCATATGGAAATATAGTACGCATTCAAAACTGAATTTCAACTATTCCCATCTACATTAATTTTTTAGCAGCAATGAATATGATATATAGATATGTATCTATTATCTACATACATTCCAAAATTCCGTTCATTTATGAGATATATGTATTTCAGTTGAAAAGTCACCTTCAGCAATTTCATCTAGTAAGGAGAACGGTATGCAAATACTTTTTTGCAGCCCTATATATGAGGTATACAATTTATGCATAAAGAATAATATGCAAAAAACTAATTAAATTTAAAAGCGCTCACAGAACTTTAACACGTACTTTCCAGCAATTATTACACAAAGACAGTGCTGTAACATTTTTCTGTTGTGTGTCTCTGTAAATTAAAAATAAACTATGAATACCCTGTTTTAACATGATTTTAGTGAAATTACGTTAGTTATAAAAGTTTCAATACATTTGAAGAAGCTTAATGTCATTAAAATATTCTACAAACAATTTTTTTCCTATATACCATAATGTAATTGAATTCTTTTGAGTGCCCCTGTAAATAAGCCATTAATCATACATAAATCATATGCAATACCAAACATTCTTTTGTGACCCTAAATAATATTTATCAATTGCTTGAATATCTGAGTATATTTACGGGAGTTAGATCGAGGACAGAGGGACAGACAAACTGAATGCATAAGCCCGTTTCAACTTTGTTGGAATGATATTTTTGCAGACATACAGTTGTGGCCGTAATTGTGGCCACTTTTAGATTGCTTTCATTCTAAAAAGTAGAAAACTACATTTTTCAGCCGTCAAAAGGAAAGCACTTAGGGAAATTTGGCTATATTTTTGCCGATTGTGACCCCTAGATCCCAAAACTACCCTCCGTTGAAATGTTGATTTACATAAATATATTATATATATATATATATAGGTAGATAGATATCTGATTTTTTCGTGCTGTAACTCCCGAATTTACAAATCAATTTGAATGAAATTCTTTATGTGCATAGTTGAAGTACTAATGTCTCGACAAAATTCATAAGCCAGCTTCAACTGCCATCTTGTTTCAAAATAGAGGCCATTTGAATTTGTGGACACTTATGGAAATTTTAAAATTTTCTAATTTTTCTTTAAAATGACCTATGTTGTTAGTTTACATTGTGTGGATGTTTAAAATGCCTTTTTATGTTTCGAACATTCTGTTTAAAATGATTCTGTTTAAAATGAATTTGCTTTTTGTGAAACGGAACTTTTTCTATAAGTATTCAAATTTAAAAAATCCCTGTCAGCTTGGGCTATAGGTGGAGGTAGATTTCGAAGAGTTTTCATCTCAACAACAAAAAAATATATATGATTAGCGATAAACCCAGTTTAACTACTTTATTTGGCCGCTTTTCAAAAATTTTAATTTCATTTTTCTGTAAAAGCTGGTTGTATCAAAATCATCTTAAACGAAATTCGGCTCAAATGCCCATTTTGACAACATATTTTGAAATATATTTAGACTTTATTAAAAAATCGCTCAATACGCACATTATATAGTTCCTAAATAACCAAAAAACTGTCAATTGAATGCGATTGAGAGCAAAATTGAATTAAAAAATGAGTCATAAAATAACCAATTAGATATTTGAATACATCCTCACTTCTTTAATCAAGATCACTTTAGTAAATTTTGTGCGAAGTGTTAAATTTGACAGCTTTAAAATATATATATATATATATATATATATAGCCTTTATCAAAAAACTGACCAATACGGCACATTACACAGTTTATTAATAACAAATAACTGTCAATTGAATGCGTTTGAGAGCAAAATTGGATTTAACAATGAGTCATAAAATAACCAATTTGTTATTTGAATGCATTCTCAATTCTTTAATCATGATCGCTTTGGGAAATTTTGTGCGAAGTGCCTATTTTGACAGCCTTTTTTTGAAATATATTCTGCCTTTATCAAAAAATTGGCCAAACCGTCACATTATATAGTTTTTAAATAAGAGGACCTGTAAAGTGCATGAGTCTGAGAACAAAAATGGATTTAAAAATGACTCAGAAAAAACGCAATTTGTTATACTTCTTCAATGTTTAATCACGATCTCTTTGGGAAATTCTGTTCAAAATAACTTTTTTGACAGCTTTTTTGCAAATATATTCTGCCTTTATCAAAAAACTGGCCAATACGTCACTTTAGAAGTTCCTAAATAAGAGGATCTGCCATTTGGATGAATTTAAAAATGAGTCAGAATATAAGCAGTTTAAAAGCCTTTCTTGAAATATTATTCTTCCTTTATTAAAAAACTGGCCCATTCGTACTACTATATAGTTCCTAAAAAAGATGACCTGTAAATTGGACGCGTTTGAGAACAAAAGTGGATTTAAAAATGACTCAGAAAAAACGCCATTTGTTATACTTCCTCAATTTTTCAATCACTATTACTTCGGGAAATTCTGTTCAAAATACCCTTTGCGGCAGCCTTTTTTTAAATTTATTCTGCCTTTATTGAAACACTGGCCAATACGTCACATTATATAGTTCCTAAATAAGAGGATCTGCCATTTGGATGCGTTTAAAATCAAAAATGAATTTAAAAATGAATCAGAATATAAGCAGTTTGGATTTGAGGTTTTTTCTGCAACTCTTATTTTTGTTTAATTTATTTTTGCTATAAGAATTGGTCCTATGAAAAACTTGTTAGTATAAAATTTGTAGATATTATTGAGAAGATGTAAAATAAATTTAATTAGATTTGATTGCTTAAGAATTGAGTAAGTTATAGATTTTTTCTTTTTCCACCCCCCCCCCTCCTTTTTTTTATCACCCCTCATCGGTAAAAGTTGGTCCTATCAAAAACTTGTAAAAACAAAAGCTTTAGATAATTTTAAGAACATTTATAAAAAATTTAGTTGGATTTGATATCATGAGAATTGACGAAGTTATGAATTTTTTTCTACCCAAAACCTTGTTTTTTTCGCCCCTTGAGCCCATTTTTAACTTTATCAAAAATCTATTATGCATAAACTTTTAGCCCATTTTTAGAAGTAATATAAACTTTACACTGATTCAATAACTGTTTTAATTAACCCTCTAAGCGTCTGGCCCGTAAAATTCCGTACACTAAGCTCCAGGTTTCACTGCAATATAAGCAATGTTTAAGATATTATAATTCTATAAATTTAATGAATTTTCAAAGCATTGAAGAATGATTAAGACTCTCAAGGATTACATTTATATTCCTAAATAAGATTTTTTATGTAATATTGAAAGAATCATATTTTATTAGCATTTAAAACAAATTGCAGAGAAAACAACATTACAATTTTACCCATTTGCAAGACGATTGGAGGGTTAAGAAGTTATTGCGTTTTTCGGTTTTTACTAAAACCCTCCCTATTTCCACTTCTTTGGTCCGATTTTGCCCATTAATGAACTCGACCGTGGTTTTATGCCCCTTGATTTTATGTAAAAGTTTGAAGATCTGAGCATAATTATGGAAGTTATCGTGTCTAGAAGAAAGTGAAATATATATATATATATATAGAAAGATAGATGGATAGATTGATAAACTTTTTTACTGATGGTAATTTTGGGGTCTAGGAGTCATGATCGGTGTAGATCTGCAAATTTTTTTCAGAAATTCCAACATGGGAGAGAATGCAATAGGTAGTATTTTATACGAAATCTACCTATAAAAAAAAAAAAAAAAATTCAAAAGTATCAAATGGCTGCCATTTTGAAACAAGATGGTAGATGAAGCTGGCCAACAAACTCGGTCGAGACATTAGTACTCCTATTATGCACATAAAAATTTCATCCAAATTGGTTCATAAATTCGAGAGTTACAGCATGACAAAATTCAGATGTAATAATATGGCGATTTGCTGTAACAATACATCGGTTCTAGTAAGATAACATCTTTGCTATAAGAATAAGACTTTTCCTTTGAAAATTATAAACAGGCTCAACAGTCGTCGTTGTAAACCATAGATTTGTGTTCCTTTGTGGTTTTCTGCAAATAAAATGCAAGACAATCAGTTTTTAGTCCTTTATTATTTAGAGCACTACCATAAGTTACTCCTCATGTCACCAGCCACACAAATCAACACTAGACAACTTGCTCTTAAGACTGCATCATCTCAACGTTCGAAATTATGTCAAGATGAGACGGGCCTCCTAGTATTTGAAAGATTAGCTGCATTCTGAACGTTCTTCCAAAGCAAAAATTTAAGGGAACTTTTATGAGATTGTTTGGATATTTTTGCCAAAAATAAATGTGATGTATTGAGAATTAATATTGAACCTCAGCGTATTTTTCTTAAATCTGACCTGCCAATATCTTTGAGACCTTATCGTACATACGCTGCTGATGAAAAAGAAATTTCCCAACAAATCCAATCATTATTAGCTGCTGGATTAATTAAGGAAAGTTATAGCCCGTATTCTTCCCCTGTGTCTTTAGTAAATAAATGCGATGAAGGTAAAAAATCCCGAATGTGTGTTGATTATCGAAAATTAAATTCTATTGGGGGAAAAATGATGCCGAACCTTTGCCCCGAATTGATGAAATTTTAGACAAATTGAGTGGTGTGCATTATTTCTCCACATTGTATTTAGCCTCAGGCTACTGGCATATACCTATTCACCGCAGATTCAGAAAAGTTAGCCTTTACTACCAATTGTGGGCTCTGGGAATGGAATGTTCTCCCCTTCAGTGTAAAGGTAGCCCCGACCCCAATTTTTAATAGATCAATTAGAAGAATTCTTACAAAACATAAAATAGACTTCGCTTGTTATTATTTTGATGACATAATTATTTTTTCTAAGACATTAGATGAACATATTCAGCACCTTATCCAAATTTTTTAATTATGCCGAATAGAAAATATTAAATTAAAATTATCTAAATGTACTTTTGCTCAAAAACGAATCAATTATCTAGGATATGAAATCTAAAATGGAACTTTAAATCTAGAAAACGATTAAAAAATTGAAACTCCCTACTAATATAAAAGAGTTACAAAGATTTCTTGGCTCTATAAATGTGTATCATAAATTTATTGACAATTATGCTGAAATTAGACACCCCATAAATAAATTGCTCAAGAAAGATATTATCTGGGAATGGAATTCTGAATGACAAAACTCTTTTCAAAAATTAAAAGATGTTATCCAATGGGAGCCGATGTGTTGTTACAGCAAATTGCCATATTATTTCATATATATATACCTATATATATATATATATATATATGAATATATCTATATATATGTAGAATATATATGTAAATCAAAATTTCAACGGAGGGTGGTTTTGGGATCTATGGGTCATGATCGACAAAACTATAGTAAACTATTATGCATGAAATTTACCACTGGGCTTTCCCTGAACGGTTGCAATAGGTAGTATTTTTTTTTTTAACCTTTCATAATGAAATTTACCTAAAAGTGTCCACAATTTTGGCCACCACTGTGTATTCCTAAAACACAATGGCGTGATTTCTTGAGCAATGCTGTTGGGCGTTATCACCTACATCTTTATGAGTAAAAATTCTATGCAAAGGAATAATAAAATGAGATCGAATAACAGTATGTTGATTCTCCAATTTGAAAAATACAAACTCTGCATCCCTATGAATTGACAAATTTATGTTACTTACCATTAATTGCAATATCAGTATACAGTTATAATCATCTGATATTTTATTCTACTGACATAAAGTAATTAGCAATACTCAAGATATATAAATTTCTCTTTATCCTTTTTGGTTTTCAACAATGGAAATAATGTTCTTTCATGCATAATATAAAAAATAAATCCTTTTCGGGTGGAATGCCAGCATTGAAAAGAATCAACCAATAATGCGAATAATGGGGAATAATGCGAATGAATGGCGGTATTAACCCCGTATCTTTATTGTATTTTAAGTTACAAACTTCCTCACAAAAACATCCAAAATCTTTCATAACAATTTAAAACTACTTGATGTACTCTAAAGACGTATGTAATTAAAAAATATATTTCGCAATAAATGTATCACAGAACGTTCCTCGCAAATTTTAGATCGAGCGTTTGCTTTTACATGCTTTTTCTAGCGATAAGGTCTGCAAAAGGAAATACTTAACTTTATACAGTTATTTGTTATTCAGATGACTCACACAGGCCATAGATGCAATCTCCAAGATAACTTCCATTCAGTGGCGCCAACTTTTGAAAAATATTGGGTTGGCTCAAAAATATTTTTTTAAATGTTTCGACCAGTTTGTTTTCCTTTGAAGGGCTGACAGATAGTGAAATATGAGAATCAGTTTTAAATCAAACTATCACGTTTTAATTAAATTGCAATTTTGTTATATTCCTATTCTCATATTCTCATAATTCTTCTATTCTCATGCGTTTTTCTTTATAAAGGTACTGTTATTTATTGTAATGTCATGATGCCATGGACATGACTACAAATTAAATTAGCTATAAGTTAAACATAAAACAAAACATTTCAGTTATTTGGAACACATGGCCATTGGCAAAATAAATTTTATTCTAAGGAGAAAAATGAATAAAAAATTAAGGTACTTACGTATTAACGCCACCGCATTTATCTTTTTAATTCCTTGTTGCCTTGTTTTTTTCTGATTTTTGACGCCATTTTTTAGTCTTTTAGTCCTTTTTTAGCGCTTTTTAGTGCCTTTAAATGCATTTTTTTGCTCATTTTTGACGCCATTATTTTGTGCAAGTTCTGCTGCGGTGACGGTAATACGTAAGTAGCAAAATTAATAATGAAATAAATTACTAGAACAATGAAAATTTTGCAAACTATGATAAGAAATTATTGGGTGGGTTCGGGACACATGGGCCCATATAAGTTGGCGCCACTGCTTCCATAACTAAACGTTACATTAAGCATTATTCCTCATCCTGGCTTTTTACCGCTGATCACCTTCTTTATGCCATGTTTGGGACTTTATGTTTAAAACTATGTCAAAAATGATAATAAAATCGATTATCTTTATTTAGATAATATGAAAATAAATGCTCAAATTGTCTTATGAAAAAAGCAGCTTTTCAATCTCGATGATAAATTTTTCCACTTTAAGATATAAGCTTTTATATTCATAAGATCTATATATGTTTATGAAATTAGTGTTATTTAAAATGCCGTCTCTTAATTAAAATTTAAGATAACGAATTAGATAACAAAAATCTCTTCACTGCATAATAAACAAAGAAACAAAAAAAAGAATTGAACAATAATTATTTTGACCACATACAATGGCTACATTTAACAGGAAAAAAGTATTTGTTTTTTGGAATAACAAATCGATCAAGCTATTAGGGTAATATATATTTTATTTTTTTTACTAAATACCTAACATATTAATATATAAAAAAATTCTGAGTGTTAATCAGATGAAATCAATCAATTGAAGGTCATTTAAATTCAAAATGTAGCAATCTATACTAATAAAATCCGTGCGCCTCTGTCTGCTTGAAGCCGATTACAGTTCGCAACGCGGGCGAGTTGGAAGTCGCGAGAGGTGTCTTTCGATTGGAAAAATTCCGGGGAAGTCATTTCGGGCATTTTCGAGACCGTGGGACCAAAATTAAAAAAGTTATGAATTAAAAACCCCTTGGGAATCGGAACGAAAAATGTCTCAAATCCCAAACGGCGCTCAAACGGAGCTTTGAGGCAGATAACTGTGCCACCTTGCGGTGAAGAACCTGAACTTTTCCCCTTTGGCTAAAAGAAGAAGCAGTCGAAAACCTCTTTTTCTCCCTTTTTTGCGCGTTTTTTCATAAACCATCATGCAGACAGTTTTTAAAGTAGAAAAAAACTGATTACGTATTCAGAATCTGCGTAAAAGTCTGCTTCTGATGAACCAAAAAATACGAGAAAATGTCTTATGGGCGCGCAGAGCCAACAGTACAAATCCAAATATTTTTAATGGGACGATGGCGACCATGGAGCGTAGAGCCCACTGTGCGAAACCACATATTTTTAACGGGATAATGGGCGCATAACAACCATAGCTCTTTAATTTACTTTTTTTGTGCTTGAGGATTCGAATACCAAGACTTGCTTGTTAAATGAATTTTTTTGTTTATTATATATTGCTTAATATCGAGGTTCGTTTGGAAAAACTGGCCCAGCTAGCGGGCGTAGCTCGCTAGTCTATACTAATAAAATCCGTGCGCCTCTGTTTGTCTGTCTGTCTGCTTGAAGCCGATTACAGTTCGCAACGCGGGCGAGTTGGAAGTCGCGAGAGGTGTCTTTCGATTGGAAAAATTCCGGGGAAGTCATTTCGGGCATTTTCGAGACCGTGGGACCAAAATTAAAAAAGTTATGAATTAAAAACCCCTTGGGAATCGGAACGGAAAATATTTCAATTCCCAAACGGTGCTCCGAAGCAGAACACTGCGCCACCTTGCGGTGAAGAACCTGAACTTTTCCCCTTTGGCTAAAAGAAGAAACAGCCGAAAACCGCTTTTTCTACCGGCGCTAATTGCGTTTTTTTTGCGCGTTTTTTCTTAAACCATCATGCAGACAGTTTTTAAAGTAGAAAAAACTGATTGCATATTCAGAATCTGCGTAAAAATCTGCTTCTGATGAACTAAAAAATACGAAACAATGTCCTATGGGCGTGTAGTGCCCACCGTGCAAAACCAAATATTTTTAACGGGACTATGGGCGCGAAGCGACCATAGCTCAGATCCACAATCTTTTTTTTTTCAAGTGCACGTGGCCCACAGTGAGAAATCACATATTTTTAACGGGACCATGGCTCTTTAATTTACTTTTTTTTGTGCTTGAGGATTCGAACACCAAGACTTGCTTATTAAATGAATTTTTTTGCATATTATGTACTGCTTAATACCGAGGTTCGTTTGGAAAAAGTGGCCCAGCTAGCGGGCGTAGCTCGCTAGTACATTTTAAAAACCATAAATATGTGCGTATAGAACACACATTAAAGTATTAAATTTTAGCTCAAAATTTGAATTTTTTTTCTTTATACTATGTTTCTCTTTTTTTTACCTATATACAGATTAAAATAAAAAAAAAAAAATCATAAAAAATAGAAAATGTTGTGCAGTAAAGAAATATATGCAAATATTCTTTATTTCGAAATTAAATATTTGATCTTGTCATTAGGAAATCTACCAATTGTCAAATGAATGCATAGAAAACTGAAGAATTTAGTTTTTAGTACCCACTATCTGCTTAATTTACCGCTTCCTTTATTTACTCTCACGTCATACCAACAACGTATTTTTTCAAATCACAAATCGCCCGTATTATGTATGGGCATCCATATTCTAATCATGATTTATTATTCGCACCAAAAATTTCTTTTTTGTAAATTTTACATTATTAAATGCGAGAATTTTTCAAATTCAATTAAACAAAATTTTTTGTTTTGAAAAACCGGAGATAAAAAATTAAAAATTCTGTAAAAAATAAGAAAAAAATACACAATTTTATAAATATTTATCAATTAAGTGGTTAAAATTATTACAGTTCCATATTTTTTATGCGCCTTTATGTACTTTATTTTCAGACAGTAGAGCAATCCGTTTTGTAATTTCTTTCTCAAATTCTGTTATAATTCAACAATAGCATGAATGTTATTTAGAAAAACAAAACAAATATTTACTAATTTATTGTTCAAGTGTATATTTTTAATACTTTTATTTGAATAAAAAATGGATATTTTCAAAAATAAATTTATTGTAACTATAAATATTTTTTACCTAACTTTAATTTAAAAAAATGGATGCAGAGAAAACATATGAAAAAAATATTTTATGTTCATCAGTAGCAAAAAAACTATTGATGTGATTACACTGAAAATGACCTAATTTTCAAACTCATCGTTCTGAGGTATAAAGGTCTTTCCTTTCGACATATCCAAATAAAAAATGTTTAAAATTAATGTAGAAACTTTTTAAAATTTAGCATTTTTTCAACTAAAGATAAAGTATCAAAACAGTAAAAAATAAGCCAGACTATTTTTTGTCTGCTCTAAAAAAGTGTAGAAGAGTAATATAGAATAAAAATGATAAATTTCAGTTTTTATTAGCTGCTAAAAAACGAAATTACATTAATTACATTCTGTATAAAATGAAAATAGAATATGAGGCGTATTCTAAATTTATCTTTACAGTTTGATACTCAATAATACTTAAACAAAATTAGATAGCAGAAATCATTTTTTTTTTTGGTAAAATGAACATCCAATTTCAAAGTTTTATGCGATGCTGGAAAAATTCTATTTCAGCACCTTTGGTTCTCCTGCCATACTCTCCGGATAATGTCCACGGAAGTTCTAGCAACCATGGCAGTAGTACTGTGCTTCAGCTCATCTAAATCCCTTACATGTATGGCGGTACAGACCGTGTTAAATATAACCACACAGTAAAAGACAGTAATTATATGTTTGCTAGGAACATTTGCCATAGAATCTAACGGTTGCCCTGAGCTCCGCAACAATTTGGCCCTGTAAGCCAAGTATCTGGGTTCGATTCCCGGCTTGTGCAATTTTTCGCTCAGTTGAAAATATTTCATTCGTATGATAACTTTACCAATCAGTTTTATTGTGTAAAAATTGCAATTTATCTATGTTCACATCGTTCTATGTACTGCCTTTACCTGCGGTCTATTCTGTTGAGGTGTCTAAATGACAGACCAGATGTTATGACCAACTACGTTATCTGAGCGAAAAATGCTCACCGGTTGTCGTGCCTAGTTAGCTTAAACGGTAGAGCCTTGGCCTTGTAAGCCAAGTATCTGGATTCGATTTATGACTTGGGCAATTTTTTCGCTCAGTTGGAAACATTTAATTCGTATAATAACTTTACCAATCATTTTTATTGTGTTAAAATTGCAATTTATCAGTAAATCTAATTGGATATATACGAATCGATAATTAAAGTATAACCAATTTTGTTCTCAAAATGGAAAAAAAATTAACCCGAAAGGTTTAATAAATATTTGATTTTTAAAGTAAAAAAATATAGAATTTAAAAATTTAAGTTCAATAAAACACTTTCTAAATTCGACATTTTTATATATTATTGTTATGTAACTGAAAAGGTATTTCTGAGCCATTCTAAAACATATTTATTTAAACTAGATGTTATATAAATGAATAAATTTATTTGTAGATTCCACTTATAATTGCAAGAAAGAACTTTCACTAACTACTAATCTAAGAACTGCCCACTATAATATTGATTTACTGTTTTCAGAGGGTAAATCTAAAACAAATGTAGAAATTTAAAATTTAAGTTCAATAAACAAATTTCTAAATTTGATATTTTTACATATTATTGTTATCTATTTGAAAAAGGTATTTCTTAGCCGTGCTAAAAATATTTATTTAAACTATAATAGGTATTGCAGGAATGGATAAATTTATTTGTAGATTCAATTTATAATTACAGCAAACAACTTTTATTAATTACTAACCTAATTCTAAAAATTACCTACCATAATACTGAATTACTGTTTTCACAGAATAAAAGGCATACAATACATTGCACAAATTAATAACTTAACTTCTGACAAAGAAAGTCCTCATACTTTATTTTCATCAAAATATGGAACAACAAAAACATACAATAAATATTCACCTGCCATTTTCTAATCACTTTGTATTAAGTTAATAAACTTAGTTTGAGCAGCTAACACATAATTTTTTTATTCAATTGAAGCCTCTTTTTATTTTTCTATATACAGCACATTAAACGCTCCTACGAGTACAAATAATTAACTCACAAAACACCCGTGACGTTTTACTATTATTCTTAATGAACTGTCGCAAAGGGAATATTTTAGGGATAATTAAGTCACGTAGATGTAGGGAAAATTGCAACTGCTTCGTCATGTGAGAAGATTTTTTTATGTTTTGTTCTCATATAACGGAATGTATATTATCATATTTCAAAAACTGTAATAATAGATGATAAAGCTCAGAAAATTGTTAAAGCTTATTATCTGTGCTTTTTAATAAAGTGCAAAATTAATTAAGCATAAATTTTTACATAGTTTAAATTTGCATAATCGAACACCTTTTTTTTTAAATTCCGTTTTGAATATTTTTTACAACGTTTTCATTTTAAAAATGTGTTTGCTATTTTCATTTTGTAGTTTGTTTATTTGTTTTGTGTATTATATTTTTTTATTAATTGTCATTTTGTATCTATTAATTGTTATCCCCTAAAAAATAAAAAAAAAAAGCAATTTTATCTTGATTTATAATTAGTTAACATTTTGAAATATTTTTAATAAAGGTTGCATCTTTTCATCGTAAGGATTCCGCATAATTATTGCTGCTATACACGTTTAAATCTTTAATTAATAAAAATGTACATCCATTGTAATAGTAACAACAGAATGTGTATGCATATTATTTATTTAATTTACGTTTATTTACTCGATTTAAGACTATAAGACTCGATTTAAGACGATTTTTACTCGATTTGCCAGAAGAATAATTTCGCTCAATAAATAATAAACTGATTAGATTGATCTTTAATAGATATACAAAATATCAAATTATTTTTTTAAACAGGGAATGCGGGTTTTGAAAATGCTCTCTTTTCAATCAGTTTCTGTTAAAAAATTGATGTTGTGATTTTTTTATAACAATAAATGTGTCAGAAATTGATGCACACAATTTAAAACAATGTAAACCAATATAAAATAATTATTTTTATTCTAGGAAAACATAGTGTGACCACGAAGAAAAATTTACAATAACGTCTTTCACTTATCATCGCCTCCGTGTTTTTTCCCGGAAAATCCCAGAAAACAACATATTTCCAGTTTTATAGAAACTTTTAACAAATATTAAACTATTTTTATTTTCGCTGATTTTCAGAAACGTTTATTATCTATTTTATCAATCAAATACAGTAGCACGTGCAATATTATGTGTATTATAATTACACTAATCAACGGATATATGGATACAACCCCTCTTCTTTTTGCTTCAGTTTGAGACAGAAGTTTCAGAATTTTCAAGCAATGTTTTTGAGACATTCACAAAAGTTGCTCTGTACATGTAACTAACAAATTATGCAAATTACATTTTGATTGCGTTCTCGAATGCGTACTGAAACATTATTTAGTCAACTTGCTCATTTTTCAGAAAATTTTAATTTTTTTTTATTTCTGATTACAGGATATTTTGTACAATGTTGTTTGTCATATTTTCTTAAAAGAACATTTTCTTATATTAAGATCTCTGCAAATTATAAGGAAAGGACTTTGCAAAATTTATAACTGTTTATATATAAACCTTAATTGATCTATGAGTATACATGCTATCCTTATAAAAATGAATACAGTTTATTACAATAAGCTTCTTAATCATAACCTGTTACATTAATCTTAACAGGTTTATTCAAAACAATATTCGTTTAGGTACTCTATGGGACTTTTGGAAAAAATCTATTTAAAACGAAAATATGCAAACTGTGCTATTTTGTATATGCATGTGTAGTTTCAAAATGTATTTTTCTAGATGTTTAACAAAACATCTAGAATCGCAAGTTTATGCACATTAATAATCATATACTCCACATGAAAAAATAACAAGTTGGAAATTGCACGTGAACGTAGCAAATGAGGTGCGTTCGTACGATAACGAAGTTTTAAAATATTCAGATCTTGCTGATATAGTAGAGCGTACTTCGGATACAGTAGAGTAGTCGAAATCTTTGTGTTTCTGTAAATATGCAGAAATTAATTTTTATTACACCTCAGAAACGTATATCTTATTCATAAAATGTGAAATAATTGAATATAATTAAAACACGCCCCAAACAATGTTTCCCCGTATAGCATTATGTAGTGGAATACTTTTGTGTGGCCCTGTAATTTAATAATAAAAAATCTTTGCACCACAGATTGTACAGAATGCATATTTTAGTATATATTTCATAGATTCATGCCAATTCTATTATGTTGGAATGAGTGTAACACCATAAAAATGCATTTAAATCTTTTTTTCCCACTGACCGTAATGTAATGGAATACCTTTGATTGTCCCTGTAAATGATCTATGCATCCGATTTTCATAACATTTGAAATGACTCGACAAAATTACGCAATAATTATATGTTTTAAATTTCAAACGATTAAAATGCATTTGAAACTTTCTTCCCCATTGACCGTAATGTAACGGAATACTTTTGACTGTCCCTGTAATTGATCTATACATCCGAGTGTCATAATATTTAAAATGACTCGATAAAATTACGCAATAACTATATGTTTTAAATTTCAAACGATTAAAATGCATCTGAAATTTTTTCCCCATTGACCGTAATGCAACAGAATCCTTTTGATTGTCCCTGTAATTGATCTATCCATCCGATTTTCATAAAATTTGAAATGACTCGACAAAATTATGTTATAATTATGTATTTTAAATTTCAAACGATTCGGTTGGGTAGTTTTTGCGTTGTTATATGCGGACGGACAGACACACAAACAGACAGACGGACAGACAGACAGACAGACGGACAGACAGACAGACGGACGTTCGAATGAGTGTAACACCATAAAAATGCATTTAAATCTTTTTTTCCCATTGACCGTAATGTAATGGAATACCTTTGATTGTCCCTGTAAATGATCTATGCATCCGATTTTCATAACATTTGAAATGACTCGACAAAATTACGCAATAATTATATGTTTTAAATTTCAAACGATTAAAATGCATTTGAAACTTTCTTCCCCATTGACCGTAATGTAACGGAATACTTTTGACTGTCCCTGTAATTGATCTATACATCCGATTGTCATAATATTTAAAATGACTCGACAAAATTACGCAATAACTATATGTTTTAAATTTCAAACGATTAAAATGCATCTGAAATTTTTTCCCCATTGACCGTAATGCAACGGAATCTTTTGATTGTCCCTGTAATTGATCTATCCATCCGATTTTCATAAAATTTGAAATGACTCGACAAAATTATGTTATAATTATGTATTTTAAATTTCAAACGATTCGGTTGGGTAGTTTTTGCGTTGTTATGTGCGGACGGACAGACAGACAGACGGACGGACTGAGCGACAACAATAGGTGCTACGTATTTACATAATTACGAACGCACCTAAAAACGCTAACAATAATATTTAAATATGACCTTGTTACTCCTACATATATCAATGCTATTACACAGATGAAAATTTTTAATTGGAAAATAATAGCATCCTAAAACCCAATATTCATGTTTGTAAAAAAAAAACGATTTATACACAACAACGATTTAAGATTTTGCCTACATAATTAAAGTCGAACGCGCGCGCGCGCGCGTTCACTCATAGAGTAGTGTTTTTATTCCTCTCGAATTGTCTAGAGATGTCACAGGTGACAATTTTTTATTTATATTCTGCTAACACTACTATTAAAAATAAACACATTTACTTGCGAAAGTAGTGCGAGATAGAATTGAAAATAGCTATCTATGGCAGCTCTGATAGCCTCATATCGGATATTTTTTTAAATATTTTATCAAAAATCAAGTATAATCTTGTTAATTCGGAAAACTATTTACTTTTTATGTCTTTGAAAATTCTCCTATTCCGAGATGTAAAAAAAGTATCCTGAAACATTTTTGAAAATTGGTAACAGCAAAATAAAGTTTTTGTACACGATTTTTTAAATCCTCTAAATAGATTGGTTTCTGAGTTTTAATATAAAAGTTATTCGGAATCATGGGTAATTCGGGAGAAGTTGTTGTATGTATTTTCGTTCAGAAACATCCTGTATTTTTGTGTATTAAAAAATATTCGTCCACTTTTTACAGTCTTTTTTACAATAATCGAACATTTTTGGATATATAATTACTATTAGATATCTGCAGTGCAAAATATTACTCTGAAATTAATACTTTGTTGAATCCTTAAATGAATTACTTAGATTTTTAAATAAAATGAAATGTTTGTCATATTAACTCTGGACATTTTATCTCCTTAAAGGGCCCCGGTGTAGTATAAACATTTAATTTGAATCCTAAAATGATACAATTCCACCTGAAATTGGAAGGAAAGTTTAAATTATAATATACATTAAAGAAAGTGAATTACTTATTCTCAAACAAATTTGTTTTTAAAATATGGTGTCATTCAATCATTTTAATAATTTAGCAATGAAAATAGTCTCTGGAAAAGATAAAGTAATTTTAATTCATATTTTGTTCAATTATTTATTCAAAAGCTTATATCATATGTGTGGATGAATGCTATTTTACCATAAATACAATATGATATTCTTTTTTCATATCGATTCAGCAAACAACATTAAAAACATTACACATATATTTTTAAATCGTTTACTAAAAAAATAATAGAAAAAGAATAGTAATTTTCTTGTTTTTGTCTATAAGATAATGCCTTTTAAAATTTTTGTTACCGCAAAATATCTTTGTAATTTTCTCCCGCAAAGAGCCAGTTATTAATATCGGACTATCAGTTTTATGTCATTACAAAAGGTACCCAAAGATAGATATTCCGCGTACATCACAAGTTCAACTTAAACTGAAAAATTGCTTCCACTAACTTTGTGGTAAACAATAACTTCAATGAATACTTTTTATTATATAAAGTATTTCTTGTTTCTTTTACTCACTACAGTTACGTTCTATATTTAAAAAAAAATAAATTGTATGGTATTAAAAATTGATGAAAGCAAAAACATTTAATTTTGAATGAAAATAAAAATGCAATCGAAATTTATATTGAAATATCATTTATGTATGTTTGTCTTAATTGTTTTTAGATAATCTTTCAACAATATTTAAAAATAATTTCATATTTTCTTAAATTTCTAACTTATGTTAAGCCTCAGTGACGTATATCAATTTTATTATACATGAAATAATTTAACGTAATAAAATATGTCGCATACAATTCCGGCCTTAATTGTTATGTAATGGAATTCTATTGCGTGGCCTTGTAAATGAATAATATTTTTTTTTTCACAGCATATTTTATAGAATACGTATTGTAGTGCACTTCATAAATGCCTATAAATTTGAATATGTTTGACAGGATGTAACATTTTTAAAATACATTAGAAATGATATTTTTCCTCAGAACGTAATGTAACGAAGAACTTTTAGTTGTCTAATAAACTAATCATGCTAGGAACTACATTTGTAATAGGATTCGCTAAAGAGCAAACATCAATAACTTCCGAAAATTTTTGGGTAATTTTGGGTACATTTACGAGAGTTAGAGTGCGTACAGACGTCCAGACAAACCGAAATCATAGTTACTTTTCAACTTCTTTGAGAAGTGTTAAATAGCACATTTTTGTTATTATTTTAATAATTAAAATATCAGCATGCAAAAAATTATAATAATGTACCCTGTAATTTTGTATATCGTATCAAATAATGAAAAATTTATCATATTAAATGTGTGTAATACAGAAAAGTAAACTTTGAAAACACTATTTAATGAAAAGACTTTGATAAAAATCCCTCTAACTTCATTCAATTTCCTGTTTTATTCATTGCCAAGCAATAGTGTTCAAATAAATGACTTCGAAAATATATCAGGATCTCAAGGAAATTGCTTAGCATTTTATGTACAATCCTTTCAAAGGCGAATATAAAACTTTTTCCGTATTGTTATCCTAAAACTTAGAAACAAAGCATATTATACAGAGTTTTTCAATTCAATCTTTGAATGGTAGTACATTTTTCATTTTGCTCATATGTGTACGTATAGCATTTCAGATGATTTTAGTTTTTCAAAACAAAATTATTGTAAAAAACTGACGTTTTATTTTTAATTCTTTATTGAGACATTGATTTAAAGCTTTTTTCCACACTTTCCAACTGAAAAGAGTTTATTAGTTCAGTTTCTCTGTACGTTTGTCTGTCCGAGTTTTAAGTCTCGTAAATATTTTCGGACTGCCTTGTAATTGAAACATGTTCACTTTGGCATGTTTAGTTTGGAAACGCGAATTGTAGCATAATCGTTAGTTTGTAGACGTTCATTTTTCAAGGGTGATCATTAGACGGTGATCAGGTCACATAGGTCAAAAGTGATTCATTATACTATGGTCTATAGAAAAAAAAATATTTACCATGTATTTCAACTATTTTAAAGATAATGAAGTTTGCATACCTTATTAAAAGGCATTAAAATATGATTATTATTAAATGTGTTATTAATGTCATTTGTAGTATATACATGGGATAATTCAAATTATTCGGTTATATTATACTACGGAAAAAATATTATTTGCATCATAATTTATGGATACAGACAGATTATGGATCTCTGTACAGACATAATGGAATTGGCATGAAATACCAAGTAACACTTAAACATGTTTTCTGTAAAATTTGAGGTAGAAAGAATCATTCTTTTTTTTTTTTTTTTTTTTTTTTTTACACGGTGAAACAAAATGTTTAGTTTATATATTGGTATTTGGTGATATTGCTCTGTGACATTGATATTCATCACTAAAGGTTTATTGAAAAATGGGCCCAGTAAAATATAATGTGAATCGGATTTATCGTTTATTTTCAAGGACATATTAAGGAATTTGGTATCTGATATATTGTCAATTGGAAAGGACTACTGGCAGTACGTTTTCAATTTAGGTATATTTTTTAATGTTTTACTCACTTTTACGTGTGTGTAAATTTTATATGCCATATACAGGACTCCACATAGGAAGTCGCTATACTGAGAATAAGCGTGAACTACCTTATGGTATTTTGTAATTTGGATTACGCATTTTCAAGCTCAACTACATTTAGTATTCTAAGAAATGCTTGTAGAGTATAAATAAATTCACATACAGGGAAATTTAAATACGTATAGATGACCATCTGTAAATTATAATTTTTTGAAGTAGTATTTCAATACTTTTAAGCGTGTTTTTGCTTGGACTAATTATACGCTTAATATGTGACAAAAACCATATCAATTAAATATTTCCCACTTAAAGTTATTTCAGCGAAATTTATGTGCCGGTTCTCAGCCCTGTTAGCTTGAATGGTAGAACCTAGTTGCCATAAGCCAAAGATCAAGGTTCGATTCTCGGGTTGGACATTTTTTCTTTTAGTTAGAAATAGTTAATTCATGTGCTAACTTTATTGTGTTTGTTTTTGTTAAAATAGCAGTTTAATATGTGATGCCTGATATGTGATATGAAAATCTATCGGTAATATACAAGGGTGTACAAAATAATTCAATTATGCTTTTTTCTATTGATAGAATTTGCTGAAATGAATTTTGAACTATTCTAAGCGTTTTCTTAATGTTATGAATTGGTGCATACTATGTAAAATATATACAAATATATAAACTGTATATAAATTCGCACAAAATAACAAAAGTACTATTCCAGTTATTGACGGTAAATACTGAAATCTGTTTTACAAATTTTCTATTTTTTTCTAAAATGTATTTTCGTGCTACATTATTTAGGTTACTAAACGACGAAATATTTTTAAATTATTTTGAAATTGGAAGAAAGAGTTTCGGAATTTATGCCTTTCTTGATTTAAATATTGTTTAATTTCATTTATGAAAGACAGATATTATATTAAATGAAACTGCATATAATTTATGAATCTGGTAATTATTGTTTTGACATGCAGTATATTTGATTTTGAACAAACAACTTATTTTATCATTAATTTCTTTAATCCTGTTGGTAATTCGGCAAGAAACTTGTTATGTAAAGCGAATAAAACTTTTCAATTTCTATACCGGTATTTTAGTTTTAAATTTTTTAGATTATCTACTCTTTTGAGCGACTAATATTGAGAAAAATCACTTTTGTTGTTACTTGCATAGAAAAATACAATTTTGCTGTTATTTAAGTACATAAATAAGTATTGATATAAAAAAACACAACATAAAAGTGATACACGTTAAAGTTCCATTTGTACTTACCAAAGTTAAGTTTATTTGCCAAATTTAAAAAAAATAGGAACTCTACAAAATCCCATGCATTAGATAGTTATAACACTAATGTTGAGAAATACAATAGAATATCGCTAATCTGAAACTTGCTAATGCGAAACTCCAGTTAATACGAATCAATTTTATTTTTAATAATTATACTTTCACGGATTAATTGGAAATATTAATTTACGAAATTCTTCGGATTACAGGATGAATGTGGATGAAAATTTAGAAATTAGAATAAAGCAAAAAATGACAGTAAAGCATATATTTTATTCTTCAAAGCTTGAATAGATTTAAAAAATATTATTGAACAATAAAACATATGTTCACTCATATAAAATTGAAGGTTGTAGGGCTACTCGTAGAAGCCATCTTTAAAAAAACCTGAATATCATTTTTTTTTCTTGGCCAGTCATTATAAAATCCCTTTCTAAAATGGCGAAAATATTTAATTCGGAGATTAAAAAAATATTTTTTCTTTCAACAATTTATTTTGAAATTTTTTTTTCCTTCTTAATCGACGTGATGATGGGGCAGTTTTAGGTTACTGACTTTGAAACATTTGTAATGGATATTTATCTAATTCATCATTCTGAAGTTCCATTTTTTTGTTATAATCATCAGAAATGAATAAACAAAAAATACTATTTTTCCAAATATCATGCAAGATTATCCAGCATGCCAAACCTTAGGATACTGGATTAAAAGATTTTTACTGTACTACTGAATACTTACTTCTTGCATTTTTTTTTCGAATGCACGTTTTTGTTTCTTTTTTATCGAAATTTGGTATAATGATTAGACTTTTCCGTCTATTGTAATCTGAACAGGCATCTGTCTCCATTAGCTCAGATTAGCGAGGTTATGCTGTATAGCACAATAGCTCCACATTTGAGGCGATACACATCTAAGCGTAAACAATACGAATTTATGACAAGCTCTAAGAAAATATTATGAAGTTATTTCTATACATAATTGATATTCAAATTATTGATATACATAAGGATATAGCTATCAGGAAACAGTTAACAATCAAGTAGAACTACGCCGCACATTTGGCGATGTATAAAAAAATCTAGTTAGAAATTTATTTCTGAGTGCAGCAAAATATGGCAAATGATAAATTTTTACGCATTATTTCAGTAAAAGTATACATCACAAGAAATGTATTAAAATAAAAGCATAACAACGTCGCCTACTGATTAATGCACCTTGACACCTAACACTATTTCATGTCAAAGTTTAACTTAATATGAAATTTCATAAATTGAAGTCAGATACTCTTCTTATGATATATCGGCAAACAGAACTGTGGGACTTCAGACACGAATATCGATTGACAGTTTTTTTTTATTATTTTATTTAAATAGTTAAATGTTATTCTAAAAATTCTAAAAGCGTGAAAAATATTTTAAAAAAGGATTCGGATTTTTTCACGATTTAAGCCTTTTTCTTTTGATGTATAAAAAAGATAGTTAAAAACAAAGTCAAAAGCTCCGACCATTCCTATACTTCATCTATTCTTAAAGGAAAAAAACATATTTATTGTTTATATTATTTTTTGGCTTGAAACAAACTGGCATAAATTAAAAACTGTTGTTATAAAATACATTTGAATACATGTGTTATTCAGAAAATCCAAAAACATTCAAACCCATCCTAAAAAGGAACTCACGATTTTTCAAGATTGAAGTAGTTTACTTATGTATATAAGAGGAAGTAAAATAAAGTTGAATGAATCTAATATGCATTTCATATATACGCAGAAAAAAAGGTAATTTTTTTTAATAAAACTTTATATATATATGTATTTTCAAATACTAGTGTAAATTAGAATCTATTAATAAAATATGATACTACACTGTTAAAATTTTGAAACTTTTGCTGCATCGCCACTCCCCCACTTTTTTAGAATATCACTATTTTGACCAACGACAATGCAATGTGTGTGTGCAATAATACAATGAAGTAGTCGTTTTCTATGAAAGCGGTGGAGTGACGAAGCAACAAAATTTTCAAATTTTTAACAGTGCATTTTGCATTTCATACATTAACACGAGATCTACAGTGAGCCGTCATTTTGATGGCTATCTTGTCAATATACAGGGTTGTTATAATTAAAGTTCGCCTATTTAGAAGGCTCTAGAGCCGGTTCTATGGCTCTAAACGAATCAGAATTTCACTAGTACGTAGTTGAAGAAATGCGCTCTACGAAAATCGAAAAAAAATTAGTTAAAATTTTTGTCAGTAGGTGGCGCTGGGCCAATATTTAAGCCGACATTTGCAGATCCCTTTATTTTCTGAGGATTTTTGAAAGATTCTGTATCTAAAGACAGATGTCAGACAATTTCTGATCTGAAAGACAGTATTAGACTTCACATTCGCTCAATCTAACAGGACAATTTACGCAATGTTGTAGTAAGCACAATTCTTAGAATGGAATGCATTATTAAAAATAGCGGAGGATTCATTGAGCATGCATAATGTTATTCTTCGTTATTTCTTCATTGCCGAGCGACATGTTTTATTTTTGTTGATGCAGATTACATCACATGAAATGATATTCATTTTTCTGTATTGTTTGGAGTCATAGGTCAGGCTCTAGATCTGTGTGATTAGGTGAAACTAATTAAAACAATTCGCAGTTCGTCGAAGCTTGTTGAAACTTTTAAATTTCTGTGTTTCGTCTGGATTGACTGATATTGATATAATGAATCTGCATACATCACCTTAAATATTTGCGCAGCGCCACCTAGTGACAAAAATGTTGACTAATTTTTTTTCGATTTTCGCAGAGCGCATCTCTTCAACTACGTACTAGTGAAATTTCGTTTCGTTTGGAGCCATAGAACCGGATCTAGAGCCTTCTGAATAGGCGAACTTTAATTATAACAACCCTGTATTTCGGTTCAAACCAAAGTTTTTCTATGAAATAAGGTTAAAAGATAAAAAAAAAGAAGGAAAACGTTAAATAATATATTTCAGCAGTTTTAAATCAAACTTCTCGTGTGAAATATTATTATAAAACTCGACTTAAATTATTGTTAGTTCTAGTATTAAAGTGTATTTATTATATTTTGTTTTTGTACTACAACGAAGAGCTTAAAAGAAATAAATGCAATGCTATGTTTATTTTCAAAAACAGCTTTAACTCCATTTAGTCCGTTATTTTATATATCTAAACAATGTAGTCAAATAAATGGCCTCAAATTTAGTTTAGTATATCAAGGAAAATTTCCAGTATTTTGAATAATAGAAATGGGCTCTAAAAATAAGGGGTTTGTGACTGAATCTTATAACTCAAAAGAACACCTGTTAAGAAATATCTTTCAGTGTTACCCAGTGTTACTCAATAAAGCATAAGAAATTTTGTAAAAAGAAATAAAATCAATAAACATAAGTGTAAATATTTATCAATACTTCAAAGCAATTTTTTAATGGAAAATATTTGTTTGCTATTTAAGAAAATATTACTTTCATCATATTTCTGTTAAATTTTTCGCTCTGTTTAATAAAAAGAAAATTAACGTGCCGATAAAAGAATGCTATATAAAATGCATTTTGTATCTTGGAATATAAATTCGAAATCTATATTATTGCAGGGAAAATCTTAATACGTTTATAATTACCATATTTTAGGAAATATAATGGAATTATTCTTTTCCACACTCATAAAGCGTCGCAGAAAATTTCGATCATACATTATTTCATGGGGAAACGCATACATTCAAATGATCGATTTATTTTCATTAGTGGTCTTATATGACTTTTTTGTAAAATGTTATTTAATTTTTCTTATTATCAAAGTGCTAATGAAAACAGAATTGATTAACGGGTTAATAGTTTCTATAACAAACACTTATCGTGTAATTGAATTCAGATCTTTTAACAGATTTGAGTAATATTAAGAGAGAATTCTTCAGCTATCATTTAATTTAAAATAATAATGATAATAATTTTATTCCAGTTGTTCTTTATATAATGCACGCAAAACAAAATGGATTTGACAAGGACTGTACTGATTGTTTGATTTTTTGTAGTTTCGACTGAGTTTTTTAATATTACCACATAAAAATTTCATATTTTAAATTATCTCTTCCAAATTTTATTACACATGATGTGAAAATGAAATTGCTGCAATCCATTATATTCTTAATTATCAACTCGCATAAAACAATTTACTTATTACAATATATTATATTATCTCGATTGTCTTACCTCTATCCAATAGAATCAATCGAATTTTCATAAATGGTGGCTGTCTAATAATTGATATAAATTTTTCATACTACTTTTTTGCATCCGAAATTATTCAAAACAAGTAAGAAAAATCATGTGTCAAGCATAGTTTATGAAGCACTTTTTAAAACTTCCTGCAATCAATTACAAAACTTCGTTATTTAGGGAAATAACGTTGCTGTCTATAGCCAAATATACATTCAAATACTTTTGAATAGTCCTGTATTTGATATGTTGATTTATATATACACTATATAATCAAGAAATTTAGTATTTAACTAAATTCAGTATTTAACTAAAAAATTATTTTAAACTAAAATACTCTTAAAACTACTGAAATCACATTCTGAGAAAATACCCTTCATATTTTTCATACATCCAATTCTTTGCGTGCCCCTGTATATCATTTTATCTATATTTTACTAGCATTTATAAGAAAAATTAATGCAGTTTAACTAAAAATGCGTAACTTATTTAAAAACCACCCTTAAGTAATTTACGCTCATATTCAGTAACGCTTGGGAGCTGTTTTGTGCGACCTGTATATGAACTATATCATTCATACACACCATATAATTTGCACACATATAGAGAAACATAAAAGCGCATATCATAATTAAACTACATTTCATCCTACCATCAGTCATCATTAAAAAAATATACACTGTAATTATCGATACTTTAAATGTCTTAAGAAAAACAAAGAATAAGAAAATGTTTTCTTGAGATATATATACACTTAATACCTCAATTCAAAATTCGAATATAATATTTATTTATTTCTCCCGGGCGCAATTAAAGGTCGCATACATGCATTTTCTTGTGTATAAAAGTGCTTTAAAAAAAGGCAGTTCCAAGCTATTTTAAAGGGAAACAAATAAGAAAAATAATACATTGAGCATAGATTATGAAACACTTTCCTACACTTCCTGAAATCTTGGATAAAACTTCGTTATTTAGGGATATAATGTGTTGTTGTACATGTCCAAATACGCATTCCAATACTTTTGAAGAGCCCTGTATTTGATCTGTCAATGGATTTGTATACTATATAATGCTAAAATTTAATTTAGCAAGAAAATGCGTAACTGGTTGAAATTTTCCTTTAGCAATTCCTACTGATAGATGGTATCAGGTTGGCCGTGGATACTATCATGTTGTTAATTGTAAACTGTTGAATCCTAAAAAGAACTAAAAAGAAATCTTTAGTAAAAAGACACTAATTATCTCTGAAACGTGATGACAGATGGTAGCACCAAAAACTTTGATGTTGACAGAACGAAGCTGTAATGACTTTATTAATCAATTTTTTCTCATTATTTCTTGTTCATTTGTACTTTAAAATTCATAATACGTTTTTTCATAGATATAATTTGTATTTATTCATCTCTAATCCATCTTTTTAGATTGTATTCTTTATTCTGCAGTTGACTGCGGGACTGTTTTAGAATGTTCTGATTCAAAGAATGTTTACGTTTTGCTAAAGTCTATTAAATCGCTTTAAAAATCCCATTAAATCATAATTTTTTTTTGTGTGTGAAGAACCATACGTAAAGGGTATAATATTGCCAGTAGGCAAAATTCATAAATAACTATTTTCAAGATATGAAGAAAACGTAAATTCGAAGACTGGAATTCAAGTTATGAAACATACGATTGCTTATGAAAGTCGCCAACAAGAATTGCTCAGGTAATAAATCTCTCTTTGACTATAAGAAATCAGTTCTATATGTTAATTGACATTAAATCTCAACATAAATAAATTTTCTGGTCCGCCCTCAGCCGCAGCGTCTAGCGTATTTTTAAAGTTTAATTATAAAAGTTAATTCCTTCAGAATGAAAACGAAAGTAGAAATACAAAATGAACAGAAATTTAATTTCACTATAAAAGAAATTAACAGATATAACATTCAAGTAGCTGAAGCAATAGAAAATAAAAATGTTAAATTAACTGAGAAGCTTAAAGAAGAATTAATTAGCTTAGAAGCTGATTTAAAGAAATCTTATTTTGGAATCGCCGAAGAAAGTCTTAATGATTTATATGATTCATTTACAAAAGCGAAGGACATAGTTGTTGACGATTTAGTGAAAATCGAGGAATTTTTGGTTGTAAAAATACAAGAAATTACGAATGAAACCAGTAATCATTCAATTTCTGTTAAGGATAACGCTTTAAAGTTACCTAAATTTGAGTTGCCGTTATTTTATGGAGATATCAACAATTGGATTACCTTTAAGGAAACATTTCTGACTGCAATTCATAATAATGAAAATTTATCAGATCAGTTAAAATTTTCTTATTTAATAGCGAGTGTAAAAAATTATCCTGCTAAATTAATTTCGGGATTTTCAATTTCCGGTGATAATTATAAAGAAGCGTGGGGAACTCTTGTTAATCGCTATGATAATCGTAAGAATTTGGCATATTCATTACTGTCAAAATTCATTAATGCTAAATCATTAAAATCACCTACGCAAAAATCAATTCTAGAGCTATTGGACACTTGTAATGAAGTTATTCGAAATTTGAAATCTTAAAATTTGAATTTAATGAATTTGTTGATTTGATTTTAGTTTATTTAATTCAAACGAAATTTGATGATAATTTACGAAAACGGTGGGAATTATCATTAAATAATGATTGTTTTCCAACTTATGAAATGGTAATTAGTTTTCTTGAGAAACAAGCACGTAGTCTGCAGAATTGTAATGTTGAATTTATTAAAACTGAATCTAAGTTTAATAATAAATTTGATCTTAAATCTCAACATTTTCCAAAAAGATCGGTATCGAATACTGTCGTAACGGATAATGTGAATAAATCACAAAAAATTATTTGTCCAAAATGTAATGAACCGCACCAACTTCATAGATGCCCATTAATGCAGAATTTATCTGTTGAGCAACGCTGGCATTTAGTAAAATCTAAAAAGCTATGTACGAACTGTTTGCGTTCTAACCATTTTGTTGCTAATTGTTTGATAAATACCACATGTAAACATTGCAATTCGAAACATCATACACTCCTTCATCGTGATCAATCTGCCCCTGCACAACAACAAATTATTGGACAACAAGATCATGTAACAACCCCAAATGCTGTAGGTAATTTAAATGAATCAAATTGTTTTACTAATCAATCATTTAGTAGAAATTCTCCAACATTGTTGGCTACTGCCATTATACGTGTAAAATCCAAATCAGGCAAATTCATTCCTAGCAGGGCGATGATAGATAGTGGTTCTCAAAAGAGCCTACTTTCTAAAACTTGTTGTGAAAAATTAGGTCTTCCCTCAAGGCCTACAAATCATAAAATCTCAGGTATAAATAATTTAGTTGCAGAAACAGCTCTTCAGGAAGTTTCTTTGACATTCTCTCCCCATTTTAATGATGAAGTCTTTCAGTTAGACGCGTTAGTTGTTAATCAGATAACAACAAATTTACCAAATTTTCTGATTACGACTACGTTTTGGCCACATATTGAAGGCTTGGATCTTGCGGATCCAAATTTCCATGTGTCCAGTCCCATTGATCTTCTTATAGGTGCAGATTTGTTTGCTAATATCATAATAGGAGAGTCTATTTTAGGACCTGAAGGATCACCGAGTGCTATTAATTCTAAACTGGGTTGGATATTATCGGGAATTATTTATTCGAATGAATCAAACCAAAATTCATCTGTTAGTTGTCATGTTACTACGCAGATTACTTCTCAGCTGCAAAAGTTCTGGGAACTTGAGTCGGTTCCCAGTTCTGATCCAATTTCTCTTGTTGAAGATAATTATTCTAAAACCGTTTCACGCACAGAATCAGGACGATATGTTGTAAACTTGCCGTTTAAATCTAAGCCAATCCTCGGTGATTCAAAATCTCAAGCTCTAAAGCGGTTTTATTTATTGGAGAAGAGACTCCACCAAAACCCTTTGCTTAAAGAGCAATATTTAGCATTCATGCAAGTATATATCGATTTGGGGCACATGGAACTTGTACCAAATTCAGAAATCTCAAATCCGGATCATTTTTATCTTCCACATCACGGGGTATTAAAAGAAGATAGTTCAACTACACGACTTAGAGTAGTATTTGACGCATCTGCAGTTGGTTCATCAGGCCGCTCTTTAAATGATTATCTAGAGATAGATCCAAAATTGCAGCCTTAAATATTTCCTTTATTATTAACCTTTACGGAGGGGCTGTGACAGCATCTGTCCGGTCTTTACATGTATTCTCAGGTAGACATTCAGTGAGCCCCTCCGTAAAGGTTAAAGTTCAGAATGAATCCAATTGCTTTTAGTGCTGATATCGAAAAGTTGTTTAGGCAAATACTCGTTAATCAGAAGCATATTGACTATCAACGCATTCTTTGGAGATTTAATTTAGAAGACACTATCAAAGCATACAGGCTGTTGACCGTTACATACGGTTTTTCCTGTGCACCTTTTTTGGCCATTAGGACATTACGCCAGTTGGCCATTGATAGTGAACAATCTAATCAAAAAGCCTGCCAAATTATTCAAGATGAAATTTACGTTGATGATCTCTTTTCTGGAGCCGATTCACGAGAAAATGCTCAGAATTTAGTTACACAACTAATAAGTATTATGAAAAGTGGAGGTTTTAATCTACGAAAGTGGACCTGTAACGATCCTGATGTAATTGCTCACTTACCTGATGAAATGAAGGCTTCCTCAAAAAAGGTCATTCAGGAAGATTATACTGTTAAAGTGCTTGGTTTATTTTGGGACTCTTCCAAAGATATTTTACAAATTAGGTTCGCTAATTTAAAAGATGTACAAACAAAACGAGATTTGTTATCTGTAGGGGCTACAATCTTTGACCGTCTGGGTTTCCTAGCTCCTACAACAATAAAGTTAAAAATCATGATGCAAGATCTTTGGAAGGATAAGATTTCTTGGGATGAGAAAATCCCACATGCCATAAAACATATTTGGAATGAATTTTCATCTGAAATGCATTTATTGAAATCGTTAGAAATTCCTCGATATATGAATTTACTTAATGAAGCAGTTGTTCAAATTCAACTGAATGGTTTTTGCGACGGTTCGAATAAAGCGTATGCTGCTGTTACATATTTACTTGTGGTTACACCTGAAAGGGTGTTTGTTAATTTGATTGCTGCAAAAACTAAGGTGAATCCTATTAAACCTCAAACATTGCCTAGAATCGAGCTTTGTTCGGCTCTTTTGCTAGGTAAGTTATGTTCTGTAATTATCGACACATTAAAGGTAAAATTTGACAATATTTATTTGTGGTCGGATTCCCAAATTGTTCTCAGTTGGCTAAAAGCACCACCTTTAAAGGGAAATCAATTCGTACTTAACAGAGTATGCCAAATACAGGCATTAATGCCTTCCCATGAATGGGAAGGCACTGCTCCAATCATAATCCAATAAATTCACTGCTTTAATAGGTGAGTTAAATCAAGTAATTGACTCTGTCAGTAATGTAACACAAGTAAGTGCACCTCCTGACTTTCTTCTTAAGTTTTCTAAATTCGCTAAGCTGTCAAGAGTCACAGCCTATTGTCTTAGATTCATTCATGCTAGACATAATACATCGAAAAAATTTGGAAATCTAAGTTCAGAAGAAATCTCTAATTCAATTCAATGCATTGTAAAATTAATTCAAAGTTCTGAATTCAACACAGAGCTTAAGTTGTTAAAAGAAAGAAAACCCTTACCAAGCAATAGTGAACTATTACCACTAAATGTATTTTTAGATTCAAGTGATATCATTCGAGTAGGTGGCCGTTTGTCCCAACATCAGTTTTTAACCTTCGATAAAAAAGATCCGATGCTACTCCCAAAAAAATAACTTTGTCACTAAACTATTAATAAAGCATGTACATGAGAAACATATGCACGCAGGTACACAGCTAGTACTTTCTATTATACGTCAACAATTTTGGTTTGTTAATGGTTGTCTACTGTGCGACAAGAACTCAACAAATGTGTACTTTGCAAACGCCTAAAAGCACAAGCTTGTCAACAAATGATGGGAGATCTTCCCGTTGACAGAATCACCCCAATTCGCCCTTTTTCCAAGGTTGGCATAGATTTTGCCGGCCCCTGCATAACCAAGCCAAATTTGCCTAGAAGTAAGATAAAAATAAAAACTTACATATGTGTATTCGTCTGCATGTGCACTAAGGCAGTGCATCTGGAAGTGGTATCAGACTTGTCTGTGCAAGCCTTGCTAGCAGCCCTGAAGAGATTTATTGCACGTAGAGGCCTGCCGTCTGATATTTATTCAGATAATGGGAAAAATTTCGTAGGTCTAGCAAATCAACTAAAGCAGTTATTCCAATATTTGAGGGACAGAGAAATTGAAGATTTTCTTTCGAGCCAAAAAATCATTTGGCATTTCATTCCTCCATATGCGCCGCACTTTGGCGGGCTATGGGAGGCAGCTGTAAAGCTTACAAAAAATCATCTGTTAAAGGTATGTAAATCCAGTATTTTAAATTTTGAAGAATTATCTACTTTACTGTGTCAAATAGAAAGTTGCATAAATTCCAGACCTCTAACGCCGATGTCATCAGATCCATCAGATCCGCGCGCATTAACGCCAGGCCATTTTCTAATCGGAGCACCGCTCCTTGATATTCCAGAAGCTTCTAATTCGCGAGCTCTATAATTAAATGCTCGTTGGCGCCTTATTGAAAGGGCCAAGAACCAATTTTGGTATAGATGGTCAAGAGAATATCTCCAACATCTACAACAGCGTCCTAAATGGACTACTCCAAGTGTTAATCTACGAGAAGGAGACTTGGTAATAATTCATGAACGATCCATGCCCATGAGATGGAAAATGGGCCGCATTCTACAAACTTTCCCAGGACAGGACAATCGAGTTCGTGTAGTCTTGATTAAAACAGCGGACGGTGATATCAAGCGTCCTATTACAAAGGTATCCCCACTACTGCCGGGGGCGGAGGGTGTTGAATCCTAAAAAGAACTAAAAAGAAATCTTTAGTAAAAAGACACTAATTATCTCTGAAACGTGATGACAGATGGCAGCAGCAAAAACTTTGATTTTGACAGAACGAAGCTGTAATGACTTTATTAATCAATTTTTTCTCATTATTTCTTGTCCATTTGTTCTTTAAAATTCATAATATGTTTTTTCATAGATATAATTTGTATTTATTCATCTCTAATCCATCTTTTTAGATTGTATTCTTTATTCTGCAGTTGACTGCGGGACTGTTTTAGAATGTTCTGATTCAAAGAATGTTTACGTTTTGCTAAAGTCTATTAAATCGCTTTAAAAATCCCATTAAATCATAATTTTTTTGTGTGTGTGAAGAACCATACGTAAAGAGTATAATATTGCCAGTAGGCAAAATTCATAAATAACTATTTTCAAGATATGAAGAAATCGTAAATTCGAAGACTGGAATTCAAGTTATGAAACATACAATTCCTTATGAAAGTCGCCGACAAGAATTGCTCAGGTAATAAATCTCTCTTTGACTATCAGAAATCAGTTCTATATGTTAATTGACATTAAATCTCAACAGTAAACAGACGAGAGGTTTCTATATTTCACTATATTTAAATACATTTATATAGACGAATACACTTCAGGGATATTACATACAGAAAAAAATATTCATAAAGCAGAATAAAGGATTTATGCTGGCGATTACATATTAGCGCATCACAACACGCATTTTCGAACATCTTCCAAAATCTCTTTTCCCTTCAGTCATTGTCATTCGGCGTTTTCTAAGAAATTTTCTTGGGCCATGGAGTATAGGCGACCTTCATGCCTTCCGTCCAGTTTTCCAATGTTGGACGGTGTCCAATACTGTGAAACTACTCTTAAAATCCTACCAAATGTTTACTTGAAAATCCTACTTAAAAGTCCTACTTAAAAATCTCACTTATGTCTTAAATCTCCAACCCCCCGTCCCATCAAGAGCATTTGAACTGCTTATATATATAAATTATCATACACTATATTCTAAAAACAAACACATTAATATTATGCACATACATATTGGAAATGCAAATGATATAGAAAAAATACAAGAAATATATTATGTATATCTATACATTTTTTCTACTAGCTAATTAAAATACATTAACATAAATGCTCTTGAATATTACTTATCATTGAAGAAATCGAAAATCTACCATGTTATATTACATTTCACCATTTTTTTGTCTTTCTTTTATTTATTTTTTTTGTTTTAAAGTTAAACAGATTTTAATCTTGACTAGCATTTTTAAGATTATTTCTTAATTTTTTCATTATAAACTGACTTACCTCAGTGTTTACTATTAATTCTACTAGATCTTCTGGAAAATCATAAAAATCATCTTCCAATTATGTCTTTAGTTTCGTTACATTATTCCTCTTTTCCATAATCTCATTTTTCATTTTATCAAGATCTGCTGCCAATTTCCTATAGCAATCATCTTCAATTTTTTCATAACTGCTAACAATCAGCAAGAAACTTGCAGTCAACTTATCTGAAGCTTGCACGAAGTTGTCTATTTTTTCTTCACAGCCTTCTTTATAGTCTTTGATTTCTTCTTTCAACTTTTTTATAGTATCAAATAAAATTGTTTTTGACACTTCATGTTGATTACTTTCCTTTTCTACAGCTGCTATTTTTCCGCAGATAATAAAATTTCCTTCATTTTTAGCTACGCATACCAATGGATAGACAATCTCCGCAGAAGAATATTCTATGAGATCTTTCTTTAAAAATTCCTGTATTTGCTTTTCTACATTAGCTTCCAAAGTTTCTGGAACTTTATAAAGATGTGGTTGTTTTCTTTCAACACCAGGTTTTGAATGTATGCTATGTGAACTTATTTTCGCTCTCTTCACTTATTTATCAAAAACCACTCTATATATTTAGATAAGTGCTATTAGTACTTTTTTATTCTGGCCATAAATTGCCTGAATTAATATTTTTCTGCAGTTCTTCATCAACGACCTGTCTTATCTGTCTTTTATAAATGAAATTAAATAACATTTAAAACAAGAAAGACAAAAATATACATCAGGTATTAAATTACAATACACATTCTTCCACTTGCAAAATAATTTAATAAAACTTAATGTACCACCAAAAAACCTTTTAGAAAAAAAAATAGAAAATCTGAAAAACAGATTTCAGTATCTACCGTCGATAACTGGAAAAGTACTTTTATTATTTTGCGTGAATTTATATACAGTTTATATATTTGTATATATTTTACATGGTATGCACAAATTCATTATATTAAGAAAATGCTTACAATAGTTAAAAATTTCCATTTCAACTTTAAATTAAAGGAAATAATATCCAAGATATGATTATCTTTCAATTATCTAAATTTAAAACCCAAATCAAATTGCAATGCTTTTCTTTCACTTAATAAATGGAAGATAAAATAACAACAAACAAAATAGTTTAACTTTCAGTTACACTTAAAAAAATAAACAAAAAAAATTATCGGTAATATAATCAAATAAAGAACAATTATATCGAACATTGTCATTTTCCGAAATTTCTGATCTGGATTCCGGTCCAAATCTTCGCTTCACGACCTGGGCAATTTCTCGCTCAGTTGGAAATATTTAATTTGTATGATGAATTTACCAATCAATTTGATTATGTTAAAAAATTGTATATCTACGTACCCATCGTTACACGGAGTTCCTTTATCTGCGGTTTATTCTGTCGAGCTGTCTAAATGACAGACCAGATGTTATGATGAATAAAGTTATCTGAGCGAGAAATGCCCACCAGATGTTGCACAGTTAGCTTAATAACGGTAAAGCATTGCCTTATAAGTCAAGCATCTGAGTTCGACTCTCGACCTGGGCAATTTTTCGCTGAGTTAGAAATATGCAATTCGTATGATGAAATTACTTATCAGTTTGATTATGTTAAAATTATGGTATAAAAACAGTATGGTAACTGAAACTAATTAAATTGGATTTTCAAGCTACTTATCGAAGTTCTGAAATCCTTATTTCCAAATGTTATATGAAAATGCATTCTTAAATTAAACGTTGATTATTCTTCAATTATTTTTTTTCTTAAATTTTAATCCATTATTCTTTTCCCAGATTAATACATTTTTCATTCATTTCATAAAGGCAATTTTTTAAAGAAAATTATTGCATTTAAAAATATATTTATCTTGTATCTTTTAAAATTTAAATGCAAATATTTTTTCAATTAACTTATTTTTAACACTGATTTTAACACTAGAAAAGTTTATTTTACATTAATTAGCAAAAAAAAATAATGCTTTCATGCTTTATAATAGCAAGTTATCAATTTCTCATTAAAACATATAGAGGCGTATCTTTTTAAAAAAATCTCCCCCCCCCCGCCAAAAAAAACAAAAAAAAAAACAACGTAAGATTAATATGAAATAACTTATTTTTTTTATATCTAAAAATAAAATAGAAATATTAAAAATCTACCAAAAGTTTTTTGAATGAAAAATTTAGAAGAAAAATGTGAGATACAAAAACAATACATTATAGTTTTATTAACAATTGAATTATATAATACGGAATATCATTAATTAAAATTTAAACAAAATATACAATTACCTAATAAGGATTTTTCCGAATATTTATATTTAATGAGGCTCGCTGTTATTTGTTCAATTACTAATAACTGTTTAATTGGTGCTTGCTACTTGTAATAAAACATTATTATCATATTTCTGAAATAAAATTTTAATTAATATTGAAAAGTTAGGTGAAATTTATAAAAAAAACACAGAAAATGATACTTTTCGCTATAAAAAGAACATTCTACATAAAGATTTTATTCCAATAACATTTTTGCAGATATTTTCAAACAATTTAAATGATAAATGTAAATTGTTATTAGCGTTTGTTTACCTAAGATGAAAGTTGAAGCAATCACTGTTTATGATTTAATCTTTGATGCATGAAATTTAGTAAATTATATAAGGGATATTATCCCGAATTTGGCCACTTTACTTGTATTATATTAAGGGGTTAACTTTATTTATTTTTAGAATATATGCTAAATATGAGCACTCACGTGATCTGTATTGATTTTCTAGGATGAAAATAATTTGTAAAAATAATTTTATAAATACTTTTTTTTTAAACTTACTATAGATATAAGACGTTAAAGTTTCAGATAGTTGTCTGAGCGAAGCGAAGTCTTATACTCAGAGTACGTAACGATATTAAAAGTCAAAAAAATTCTTTCGTCAAACAAATCTCAAAAAGTACTTGTCGGATTTTGATTCTGTTTGTACCAGTAGGTACCTATGAAGGTAATCTGGTGAATGCACCATCTACGAAAAATTAGTTCCAAATAGTTTAAAAGTTATATTTAAAAAACTGATAAAAAAGCACAATTTATTTGCATACGTCACAGAAACGTCACAGTGTGCGTCATTTTTTATGGGCTGGATATTTTCATAGACAGCCAAACCAGAACACATGGAGTAAATAGTAATTGTCTGAGCGAAGCGAAGTCTTATATATATAGTACGTAACGATATTAAAAGTAAAAAATATTCTCCCGTTAAGGAAATCTCAAAAAATACTTGACGGATTTTGATTCTGGTTGTACCAGAAGGTACCTATGAAGGTAACCTACTGAATGCACTTACTACGAAAAATAAGTTCAAAATAGTTTTAAAATTATATTTAAAAAACTGATAAAAACACACAATTTGGCTACATACGTCACGAAAATTTAACGTGCGTCATTTTAACGAGCTGGATGTTTTAATTAGATTTCCAAATTGAAGCACATGGAGCAAAGAAAACATGCAAACAATTTTCATTTAAGTGCAACAAAACATATTAAAACTTAAAAAACAAACTGAAAAAAAAAAAAATCCCCGTTAATTGAAAATAAAGAGGCCATAATTCTTAAGGGCGATTCTTTTTATAATTGCGTTTTATAATCGGCATTAGTATCTTTTATATTTCGCGCATGTAAATTGGAAACAATTCTTTCGTGTTTTAATAAAATACGAGTTTAAGTTGGATTAAAAGCGTTTTAACATCTTGCGGGGCGCCATTTGCAGTCTGCAAACGGTTAATTTTAATACTTAAATTGCCAACTGGTACCAGTAATTTTTTAGTACAATTTTGATCTCATAATATACGTGACGAAAAGGGTTTAGATTATTTTCAATTAAATTTGTTCGTAAATATCGGTGGGAATTAATTATTTGATCATTTTTGAAGCAGAAATGCCTTGCTTCTGAAAGGTTTAAGCAATGTATCGTGTTTAATGCGATTGAATGAGACATTCCCGATCATCCATTACTGGCATTTAATCTTATAGTTTGGCGATACTTTTTTGGTCGTCAGTATAATCAAGTAGTACCAAAAAGAAACATTAGTTGAAGCAATAAATAAAAGTTATAAATAATAAACATAATAAAAAATATGGTACTTTTAGGTTATCCCGTCGACCAATTTCACCAAATTATACAAATCGCCAAACTAATAGCCAAATTATACATGTTGACATAATTTATCTTTTAAATAACGAAAAAAAAAACAAATAATTAGTAGAATATTAATAATAATATTAATAAAAAGTTGAAATAAAAATCACTTAATGACATTTTAAACACGTGAATCGCATTTAATGTCATTGAATGTGACATTCACGATCATCCATTATTGGCATTTAATCTTATAGTTTGGCGATAATTTTTGGTCGATGGGATAACCTAGAAGTACGAAAAATATACATAAAACAATAAATCGAAAATATTAACACTTACAGCAATATTCAAAGTCAAAGTTTTCACCAATTTGATGACAGAAAAAATCGCGCCAACTTGGTACGTATATGACATCTACGCCATATTTATGTGTAAAAATAAGTATAAACGTTCATCAGATATGAAATCTGACTTTCTGAAGCCCAAATTGGACCAAGATTTATAAAAATGCCGAAGTGAAGATATTAAAGGAAAAGTACCACGAAAACGGGACGGAAATATCATATACGTATTTGGGGTACTACTGTATTTGGTTATGCCGTCGACCAAAAAAATATCGCCAAATTATAAGATTAAATTCCAACAATAAATGACCTTGAATGTCCCATGCAATGAAATTAAACAAGATACACGTGTTTAAAACATCATAAAGTGATTTTTATTTCAACTTTTTATGAATATTTTACATATTTAATTGTTCTTCTGTTGTTTAAACTAAAAATTTAGTCAACATGTATAAGTTGGCTATTAGTTTGGCGATTTGTATCATTTGGCGAAATTGGTCGACGAGATAACTAAGTAGTACCGTATTTAATTTGGCGCAAATTTGGCGAAAATCATTTTTTTATTATTTTCTATTATATTAAAGAGGAAGTAACAATAAATAAAAACACGATTAAATACAGATTAATTTAATAAAGGAAAAAAACAATTGCCGGGTTACCATGTCATGCAAAATAACGATAGTTCGATGCCAATTATGTGGAAGAATTCCAAATCCTGTTCTGGCATTTTTGGTGAAATTTTATATTTTTTTATTTTATTTTATATTATTTATTTTATTTTATTTTTTTGCATTAAATGAATCGGTTCCTTTTTTTTATTTTCCAACAAAGTTGAAAAGTGTTTATGCATTCGGTTTGTCTGTTTGTCTGTCCACACTCTAACATATAATATATTCGGATTTGTTATGCAATTGGTAAACCTTATTTAGGGTCCCCTAGGCATGTTTGGTATTATATATGAAGTATGTGAGATTAATAGTTTATTTACAGAGACACCCAAAAGTTTTCCATTACATTATGGTCTATAAGAAAAATCGATAACAGAGTATTTTTATGAAACTACACTATTGCAAAGTATTGAAACTAATATAAATCGATTAATTTTATTACGATTACGTTTGAACAAGACATTCATATAATTTTTAAACCGTTTACAGGAACACTCAAAAGAAATCGGTTACAATACTGTCTTTGAGCAATAATTGCTGGTCACGTGTTTTCAATTTCGGCATGTGCTTTGAAATTTAACTGTTTTTTAGGTGCATTCGTAATTATATAAATACGTAGTACCTATAGTCGTCGTCTGAACTGTCCGTATCTCTGTCCGCATAGAACAGCACGAAAACTATCGAATCGAATCGTTTTAAATTTTAAATATATATTTGTTTCTGAATTTTGTTGAGTTATTTTAAATTTTAGTAAAATTGGATAAATAGTTCGAATACAGAGACAGTCAAAAATATTCTGTTACATTACGGCCGATGGGATGAAATAATTCCAAGAACATTTTAATGATGTTACGTGCCCATCGAAACCTAATGAAATTGATATGCATTTATGAGGAGCACTAGAATATATATATTGTAGAGCATGCCGCGCAAAGAATATTTATTATTCATTTGCAGGGCACCATAAAAGAATTAAATAACAAAAAGGTACGGGGGAAGGGACATTAATTTTTCAACTTTATTAATCTAAGGATTTGATCATTTTCTCAATTGTCACTAGTAAGCTTTTTAAATAATTACTTTTTGTTGTAAAACTCGAGTTTATGTTGGCATATTTGAGAGAGCATGTCTAGCGTAAAAGTATCCGCAGATTTATGTCATTTGTGGTGACAGTTTTACAACTCAAAGCTTATCTAGACGAGATATTCAGATCTCGTTCGTACCTTATACTATAGGCATTGCATATTCCTTTTATTTAATGTATGCTACAGTGAAATACTGCTTAACTTCACGAGAACAAGTTTGAAAAGAAGAAAAACAGTGTATGTAGTGGCAAGCAGCAGAATCCATTTAAATCCGATTGAGCATATCTGGGACACACTCGAACGACGTAACGCATTTCTTTGTTGGCGTCTTCGGGATTTTTATATGTCATTTTTTAAATAGAAAATTCGCTAAATTCCCATCGAGAATCGCATCGTATCCATAGAAAACAGATGTAGATATTATATTATCAACTATTCTGTATTAACTATCTACACACCATGTAAACAAATTCTTTCATTCTACTCAACCATCATCATTTATGCAATTTTTTGTGCTGTTTATATTTTTTACGTCATTTCAAAGAGTTCAAATTCCGATTCAAGATATTTTAGTGTTTTATCATTTGCATTACTTTTAATGCATTAGTTACTTTCAATTTTATACCCATGCATGGCTGATTTGCATAGTTTGCTTTCCCATTTTTTAACCTTGTATAAGAATTTTTACATAATATTTTGCATTTCTACAATTTACTTTTCTCATTTTTGACATTTAAATTTGTGGCACTATATAATCAATTAAAAATAACGGTACTTCTAGGTTATCCCGTCAACCAATTTCGCCAAATTATACAAATCGCCAAACTAATAGCCAAATTATACATGTTGACATATTTTTTATTTTAAATAACGAAAAAACAAGTAATTAGAAGAATATTAATAAAAATATTAATAAAAAGTCGAAATAAAAATCACTTACTGACATTTTAAACACGTGAATCGCATTTAATGTCATTGAATGTGACATTCACGATCATCCATTATTGGCATTTAATCTTATAGTTTGGCGATAATTTTTTGGTCGACGGGGAACCTAGAAGTACCAAAATAACATATCATTTTTTATTAACTTTTTGGACTATAGACTTTCTTTTTGGAAAATATTTGGTAGAGAATTGGGAAATCTGAAGTATATCTGAATGTTTTTGTCACGATGACCAAAAAAAAATATTAAAAACTAACAAAAAATTAATAATTCAATAACAAATTGTGGTACAGGTTTCAAACAAGTTGCATTTAAAGGTATTTTTTTTTCTTTATGCGACTGTGTGCAATGTTTAGAAATTTAAAAATTTACAGTACCGAAAATTGTTAAACTGAAATTTCATTTAATATTTGTTTATGATTGGCTCCGGAATATTAACGTGTATCTAAATGCCCAGGCATATTAATTGTCTGAGCGTAGCGAAGTCTTATACTCAGAGTACGTAACGATATTAAAAGTCAAAAAAATTCTTTCGTCAAGCAAATCTCAAAAAGTACTTGTCGGATTTCGATTCTGTTTGTACCAGAAGGTACCTATGAAGGTAATCTGGTGAATGCACCTACTTTTAAAAATTAATTCCAAATAGTTTAAAAGTTATATTAAAAAAACTGATAAAAAAGCACAATTTATTTGCATACGTCACAGAAATTTGGTGCGCGTGATTTTCACAGGCTGGATATTTTCGTCGATAACCGAATCAGTACATGGAGTAAATAGTAATCATTTACACACTCAGAAATACTGAATGCAATAAAACATTTTAAAATTTAATCATGCAGGAAAATAAAACTGTTATTTTTTATATTTAAAAAAAATGTCATAAAAACTTTGATTTTGAGATTTTGTGATAATCCCTTAACCCTTTCCGGCGCGGAGTAAGTTTAATTGAAATAATTATCTGCCACCAGAATTTATAAACGAATTTATTAGAGAATACGAACTTGCTTATTTTCAGGCATTTTATCAAAGGAAAATTTTAATTAAATATTCTTGGTGCCAGTAAAATTAAAATTAGGTGTCCTTTTTAAGGGACACCGCGCCGGAAAGGGTTAATAGCATTTTTTGATCGCTAAAAGAATGTTTACATATTTCGCTTGTGAAAATTAGAAACAATTACGTTTTTAAATAAAAAGTTTCTTTTATGACATCATTTTCCCTTTATATTTAATTTATTGCATGTTTTCTTTTAACTTATATTTTGTTTGTGTGTGGAAGTCAATTCTGGTCACTAATTTTTCGGCACGGATACCACAAGCACATCAGATTTGGCGCAATTTTTTTCAAAGCCCATTTGGCGAAAACTCCGTTTTCAAATAACGCTTACATACACATTTTTAAATTATTTTCTATTTTCAAAAATAACTTACAGTAAATAAAATAATAATAATAATAATAACTATAAAAAGAAATATTTTATATAATTAAAAAAAGGAAATGAAAGTAAATAAACATTTTATGAGTAAATAAACAAATAATAAATAAATAAAGCCGGGTATAATCTCAGGTAAAATAATGCCATTTTGACGCCAATGATCTTCCCTGGTGCATATATGATATCTTTTCCTATTTTTCATCCATTTCTTGTTGGCATACAACTTTGAAATTTGGATTATGTATGCATACCTGGAAGCAATACTGGAATTAGCCATTGATTTTTTTTTTATTCGATCCAAAAAAGGGGCAAAGGGGGCTATTTTTTAAAGATTTATACAATTTATACTGCATAAAGGAGCCACTTACCTATTTTTATATACAAGAAGAAGTAAGTGGCATGTAAAAACAATTATAGTATACATAAATAAAATACTAGAGATAATATACTAGAGATATAAGCACCGGGTTTGGTGAGATTTTTTACGCCAATTAGGCGAAAACATAGTTTTGATTACCAGATACATATAGCATGCTATAATAACACGTTATTTATTTATTTCAAAATGAAAAAAAAAGGAATAAACGAAACATTTTCTGTTATTAAAAAAAGAAATAACAATCAATAAATGATAACATTTTTAGAACAAACAATTTATATGATAACCAGCATGTTATGTTATTGAACGCCATTTTGGCACCTATTAGGTACCTCGGTGTGTAAAGGGCATATATATGCCATATTTATTTGTAAAACTGAGCATAAACGTTTACCAAGTGTCTTTTCATAGTCGCTTATATCTTTTTGCAACATAGCGCACCTTTCGAAGCCAAAACTGCAAAAAAGAATAAATAAATAAATATTTGCAGTTTTTTTTTTTTTTTTTTTTTATGTAATGCACATTTTGTAATCAGTAGGCTCGATAATCAGACCTCATTTTTTTTGCTTTAAAAGATGATATTTCATACGACGTCTTTTTTGGTTTCGTCGTTTTTCCATATTTGATAGTATGCGTCTACTCGTTTTGTAACATTTTTTTGTAACTTTCTTCTTTATTAACAGCGACATTTGGATTTCCTATTTAAATAAAAATTCTTATGAATACGAAGAATTTTGTTAAAATAAATAAATAAATGAAATGCGGACATATATTACTCAAAACACAAAATGTTTCCTATTGAGTTAATAAAAATCAGTAAAAACATAATTTTTATGATAATAAAAAGGTGACTTATAAAATAAGAGAGTCATACATTATGTACGTTATGGATTAAGTATAAATATTTCTCCACCATTTATAAATAATAATAATAATAAAATAAAATGCGGACAGACCAAAGCCTATTTTTGACTGAAAACAACAACCATTTTCTAAATGCTTTAAAAAAATGGCCAATGAAAAGTGATAGTTCAAAAGTATTATGAAATTAGTTAAAAACCATTTTTTAAACTAAATAAATAAAAGATTTATATTTTTAATGAAATAAATGGGATTTGAAAAATTATTGCAAATTTATCACCATAGATGTATCAATATTACAATCAGTACTTTGTATGCAAAATGCAACAATTAGCAATACTTTTTGTACCCGAAAAATGGTCGTTGCTTTTTTTAAGGTTAAAAAAGAAGATTACGAGAAGATATTCCTATACAGAGATGCCAAGCCCCCGCTTATTGCATAGCAGAATTTTCTTATAGGAAAAGTTATTTTTTAAATCCGCAGAATGTTCCATTTTAATAAAACATTTTCTGTATTAAAATACCGGTATCCAAAATGCCGGAGACTTGGCAGCTCTGTCTATAACATTTTAATTAATCACGGTATTTTTTTAATCGGATTCGAATTTAGTGAAGACAACATTTTTTGGCCAAAAGCAGCTTTTTTCCACAAGTGTAACTACGATACAATTCCTTGATGCTGAAATATAATGTTTTGACTTATGCTATTATTGCTTCCTCTTATTTATTTATTTGGATTTTAAATAAGTTGACTGAAAATGTGTTTTTTAAATGTACGGGAAAATTGCATTTCGAGAGATGGCGAAAAAAGGAATATTTGGCGATTTATTACCTGCGTTTGGCTAAGTGTCTTACTACCTTGTATTTAATACTCTTCACAATACTTCGCTTTATATGGACTTAGGCGCTTTTATAAAAAGTTTGACGTAATTCGGGCTTAAGAAAGTGAGTTTTTTACTGAATAATACAAATAAATGAAAAATGAATATTAAGAAATACTAATAAAAGAAAAATGAAGCATATTGATCTATGTATATTTAAAAATGCATCTGCTAGCACTAATTAGATAATTTATGTGTATATAATAGGAGATAAATAACTTTTGATTCTGTATTTCTATGCTATAAAGCATTAACGTTTGTGTGTTTTTCGTTATCATTGGGAGTACCTAGCCGATTTAAAAAATAATGTGGGCAAAAAATGTTGGTAACCATCTTTGCTGCAAAATATACTATATTTTGCTTAGGAACAATAATCACCATCGATGCACGAGCAAAAAAAGTTCTAAAATTGATGTTGATATGACTAAAAATTTAAAATCTATTTTTTTGGTGGCAATTTTCAAGATATAATATTCTCGTTATGAACGATTTCTAAAACATTCGACAATTTAATTTCACAAATTAAACATTTTTTTTTCTAGAAATGTTTTAAACCCAATTTATTGAGAATATTGCAATTTCTTGGATACTGTTCGGTTCAGAAACTATAACTTTGACATAACTTATAAGATGTAAGTGCTCGTTTAGGACAAATTTAAAAAAAAAGGATTCCTTAACTCTTATCGACAACCTCATTGCATCCGTGGAAAACAGGTATTCAACATTATAAACTATTCAGACGGATTTCACACCATATAAAATATACTCCATTCTCTTCAAACATAATAGTTTATGTTATTTATAGTTTCTCAAATCGGTGCGAAGCTTCTGTTTATGCTCATGACATCATTTCAAATAGTTATATTTCCAATATAGGAAAATTTGGTGTTTTATTTTCTATATTACTTTTAACATTTTGCATATTTCCAATTTTATATCCATGCATGGTTTGCTTTTTTTTTTATAAAAATAGTATATGCAACTTTATATATAAGATTTTGTAATTCTATGATTCAATATGCTTATTTTCATCATATTTTATCACAATGAATGACCAATTAAAGATAACATCTCATTTTCTTTACTTATCGCAAGTTATTAAATGTGTATTCTCAGCAATATCGCTCAGACTAATCCCTCTGAGGGAAGTCCTAGTAATATTATACGCATGTGACAAACTTTGATTAGCTTGTTTCTTCAAAATCACATTAATCAAGATTTTTATTATATATTAAAGGATATATCGGAGCATTCCAAGTTATATTTTATTGTAAAATATATTTTTAATTCTGATAAATTTTAAGGCGTTATAATTTAAAAATGTAAATTATGGCTTTTTTAATTTAATTTAATTTAATTTAATTTTTTATTAAATGTTTTGTTGTTAAAAAATATCGTTGAAAATATGTTGTGCAAAATTAAAGCTCATTCCAATCATTAATTATATATATATATACATATTATTTTTCAAAAATATTACAACTATATAACAAAACTATCTTCTTATCGAAGAATTTCCAGAATGGAAAAAATAGAAATAAAAACCGAATTATATATATATATATATACACACACATATACATAATCATAATCTATAAAAATCCATAAGCTTACTGAAATTTTATCTCTACTCTAAAAAAAATTTAAATCTACAAAGCTACATTGTGTTATGCGACAGAGATTTACACTATATGGTCTAATGTAACCGATTTGTCCATTTGCAATTTTGACGGTTTGTTGAATAACAAGAAGAATACATGAGGAATTATCCTGAAACTGTAAGTATGTAAACAGAATAGTACAGGTCATGTATTTATGTAAAGATTTTGTATTTGGAAACCCCATAAGGGACCGCCAACAAATTGAAAAATAAAGAATATCTTTTGGATACCCCTATCAAAACTAATGTACGAAAGGCATTCAAGCTATAGATTATGATTAGGTGCTTTATTGTAATAAAATTTGTTTATTTTTATGAAGATAGTATGCATTCTCGTAGGAAAAATTAAGGTTTTCATAAAAACAGTCTCAAATCTTAAAAAGTTTTTTTGCGTATAATTTGCAGAATTATTAATATAAAAAATATTCTTTTCAGAAAACATGACAAACAATATTGTGCACAACATCCTGTAATCAGAATTAAAAAATAATAAAAATTGTATGAATAGTGAGGATGTTTACTAAATAATTTTTCACTGCGCATGCGTGAAAGCAATCAGAATTTAGTTTTCTTCGGATATATTTTAAACCACTTTAAATAAACATCAACTATTACCAGATTTTTAAATAAGACATACGAACGTAACATGTATACGTTCCCAGATCATACTGGAATACTCCCAGTAATGAACTTTGGCCTTTGTTGTAGCACTTTTGTGTCTGGAACAATCAGCGCAGTTTCTTACTGTTTCTTTTAGATCTTTATCAATCTCTTTTCAATAAACGAGTGATTTGCAATTGCTTTGATTTTAACAATACCTAAATGTCCTTGGTGCAGTTTTTCAAAAACTCTTTTTTTCAACATTTTTAGGGACACACACTCTTTATCCGTTCATAATACATTAATTTTCGATAGAATATTGTGCTTCTCTTCAATTCAAATTCTGACATTTTAGTAAGCCTTCTAAAACGGACTCAATTCTTCATATTTCGACATTTCTTGTCACAAATCCATTGAAGTAACGGGCAGCTTCTCAATTTGTGAAATTTGAAGAATCGTAATGTCATCTTTTGCTTCCACTTCTTCAGAAGTTTTAGGAAATCTTTATTAAAGTCGGTATTCCCAAATGATTAATTTTTTGGAAAACTATATCAGACTGTAAGAATTGCAAAGTTTATGCATAATGTAGTAATCTGATAGCTTTTTAAAACTGATAACCCTCATTTTCTTTTATATAAAAGAAAAGTTGTTATTAGATTTTTGTGGTCATTTATTAATATAAATCCTCTTCCTTTAAGATTCAAATAAAAAAAAGATTACCCATACTATTACTAAAGCCTCCTTTTTCAATGTCAAAGTATTTCTGCTGAGTATTTGTCAAGGTTTTGGGTGCAAAAGATATTGGCCAATTAAATACCTTTAGGCATCAATGACATAAGGCAGAGCCAACATCTACTAAAGATGCATCACTTTCCAGTTTTAAGGATTATTTCGTATCATAGTGAATTAAGACTCTTCTAAACAGATTTCTTTTCCTATTAGCACAAAAGAAACTTGAGAATTCATTGATCAGTAAAATTTGCCATAGATTCTTCTAAAAATGTTAAGAAGATTTTCCAAAAGTAGACGAAATTTTACAAAAATTACGATTCCATTGTTAAGACGATCGCAAAGATAATTTTTCAAACATGAATTAACTTAAAAAACCAAAACTTGCAGTTGATTGGTATTTCCATTTTTTGCTTATGTTAAACATATTGAAATAAAAGTCTCCTACCTTCGAAATGGTTCTATGGCTATTTTTCTATAAATAAGAAATATATGCATAAAATATATAATATAAACATTAAAATATTCAAGCTTATTTAAAAGGCAATTAAAATAATTAAAAATAGAAAAAAAAATAAATTTCAATAAATTAATGGAATACGTCGAGAAAACCAACAAAAACTAAAAATAAATATATAAAACAACATAGAGCAGATATAAAATTTTGTCGCCAACCTACTGCTCTTTCTCGTTTATATCTCAATCAGAATATCACAATAGATTTTGATCATACAAAAATCATATTCCGAACATCCAATTATTATTTATCTATTATCAGAGAATCCGTAGAAATATTTTGGAAAAACAATCGAATGTGTAATGATCCATTGTCGTATAATATATCATTATGTTTATGGTTTCGCATCCTGAAAATAAATCCTGACAATTTCAGAAAATGACTTATTAAAATTTATGATACAACAATTAAATATTTCTTTTTTGCAGTTCACCTAAAGCACTACTAATTCAATCTTCAAGCCATGCAATTAAAAATTAAAACTGACGAATGAACTGAGGCTGGAATAATAAAGTAAATGGGATGCACTTAATAATAATATGTATGTACTTCTACTTTCAACTGTAATAATTATAATCTAGTGAATTTTCAAAACGGAATCATGTATTTGTATAAAAATATTATCTGAGGAAGAGCCTGATAAAAGGCTTAAAAGTACGAAGATGTTTCTAATAAAAATTTACAATTAACATCTTTTTTTTATTATTTTAATCACTGTTGTAAAACTACAACATTTTAAAGTTCATATTATACATTTTGTGTTAAAAGCAAGGTGAAAATTTCGTTTCGTCATATATTTTTATAGATTTTTATACTTAAGAAACATGTGAAATAAAATAATGTAAAGATATAGTAATAGATCGAATATATCCACAAAGAAATACTTTCAATAAAGTTCAATTCTCCTAAGTTTATGACTTGAACATATTTGAAAAAATATAGAAAAAAGAGATTTAAAATAGTCAAGTGAATCATGTAATATGAATTGTTTAAAAAAATGTGTAAATTAAAATCATTGCTTGAAATGGAAACAAAAAAGAGTTTTATTTTGTATAAGTGGAATCGAAAAAGTTTTCAAATTTGAAACTCATTTTCAATATACGGATGACATTTATGTATACAGTATCGGTAATTAAAAACAAGGAAAATATAATATACCTTAGAATTCTATAAGCAAAATGTTGCATGATGCAATTTTTGCTATTCGTATATCAAACTATATTTTTTCTGTAAGACACTGGAATACGAATACTGATACTACTACTACTATTAATAATAATAACGATAGAAATCTGTTGATTTGTTACTTTAGACTAGAATATTAGGAAGTTTTAGTTATAGCATGATGATAAGTTTTAAAAATCTAAAGTGTCTATCAGATTTGCTCTTTATTATAATTAAAATCATTTATTTTATTTTGTTATATAATTTAAACACATTATTAAAAAATCAAAACATAAAAATTTTGCAGTTTCACTGTTAATAAATTCTTAAATATAGATGAACTGTTATTTATAGTTAAGTTAGAAAAAAAATCTATATACATTTCCAAAGAAGTTTATCTTAGATTAATTATAGATTAAAAAAATTAATCATGTCTTTAAAAAAGTAATCATTCAGTCATTGTTCAATGTATAATGGTTTTTGGTTTTAGAAAAATACAAAAGAGCAATGCGTAAGGTTTATAAAAAAATAATCTCTTAAAAAAGAGATTTATTTTAACTAAGAATAAAGAATGAAAACGCCGGTAAGAAAAGTTCTTTTTTTATTTTGTTTCCAATGAAAAAGAGCAATATTGAATGAAAAGGATTGAGTTTTTTTTATTACTATTGTTATTATTAACTCTTTAACAGAACAGAAAGCTATAGAAAATGACCTAACAGAAGTTCATATTAGTCAAATTCCAAATAAAATAAAATTGAAATACATACGAACTTGGCTAATACGAGCACAGCTAAAATGAGCTACTTACTTTTTAATAGTGCATAATCCTTTAAATTTCATTATTATATTCACATATTTTACCATTCACAAACTCAAGCTCATGGCTAATATGAGCAAAACATTTGCTTTAAAATAGCAAATGAAGCCTTTATGCAAAAATTTTTAAAGGTAGAAAACCAACTTTTATGAATGCACAAACAATGCATGAAAAGATTGTAAACAGCCGTTTTGAATCTACTATCAAGAGTTTTCATCAGTGCAAGACACCAACGTGCAAGAAAAAAGCAAACCTGTAATCAGCTTTGAAACACTAAACATTTGAAACTCAGTGAAAAGATGACAAGCAGGTAAATGTGATCGAAGATCGCAAAGAGGGTTTCGTTTAATATTTCTTTCAAAACAACTTACCCTTTAATTAAAAAATCCACACTGTTAATTTTTAACTATTCATTTCTTACATACTTTGTAACACCAATAAATTTAATTTTAAAAATAAAATTAAAAATGTTAAAATCAAATTATTTAAATAAAATCCAAAATTTAAATTTTTTGGTAATTTTAAAATAAAAAATTAGTCGGATATGGTATTCCCCAAACTTTCTTGTATTTTATGCATATTAATACTTCCTGAAAAATTCGGCATATCACCGACACCTGTTACGTGGATAAGACCTAACTGGTACAACAAAATCTAGACAGCGACAACTTATGTCAACTTATAACTGAATCCGAAGTTTGATGAAAATCCGTGCATTTGTTTGTGAGACAGAGCTTTTTCAAAATGTTTAAAAAAAACTTGCATAACAGCGCCACATGTTCGATGGTGTACACAAAAAATAATCAGGATCAATTTGTTATCAGGTAGTAACTGAATCTGAAGTTAGATGAAAATCCATGTATTAGTTCTTGAGATACAGGTTTTGAGAAAATGCGAAATGCAGCACAAGAGTGCAATCTTTAAACAATACTTATTTATCTCAGGACTAATTGAATATAAAGTTTTAGAAAATTTCGTGCATTAGTTCTTGAGATAGAACTGTTGTAATCACGAATTATCACGCCCCACCGCAGCGCCACCTGTTGAATGATTTGCACCGAAACGTAATCAGCACCATTTCATGTCACGTATTACCAACTACACTATGTTATATCAAGTACTAACTAAATATAAAATTTTAAGAAAATCCATGCTTTAGTTCTTGAGATATGGCTATTGTGGAAATTGTAAATGATACAGCGCCATCTGTTGAGCTATGTACACCGAAAACTAATCATATTTAGTTTATATCCAGGTCTAATAAAATCTAAAGTTTTGTGAAATTTATGCTAAAGTTCTTGAGATAGAGCTATTGCAATAATCATGAATGATTCGCTATGGCATCTCCTTTCCAAGCTATGATGTCTACATGAACGTCTTTTAAGTTTCTTATATATATATATATATATATATATATATTATTTATATTTGTTAATCACTAAAAATTTTTGGTGACATTGAAATATATTTGAATTAAAGCAATAAACCCTTTCAAAATTTTATGAATTGTCGTGTGAAACAAGTTATTCATCTGTCAGTGCACAAAATTTGAATTTTTTGATTTATACAATTTTTGCGAAAGGACTCTGTTACAAACATATTGATATAGGACCGAGTCGACTAGAGTTCCATCCGATAAACAAAATCCTAAAAATGTACGCAAAAAAATTATTGTTTTTCTAATAAACAACACACAACTCAAACATGTCGATATGTAATATTTCAACCAGTCATAAAAATCTTTATTATGTTATTTTTCTATTTTGTATACTTAAAATGTAAGTGATTTCTGTAAGTAGTATTTTTTTAGTAAAATATTTTTGAATCATTTTCTAATTTATTATGTAAACGACATAGAACCTTAATATTCATTAATGACTGAAATATACCTTTACTGAAACTCATCTCTTAGAATAATCTTTATGAAAAACCAGCAATAAGAATTCCAAACATAGCGAGAAACCTTTTGTTAGAAAACTTCCTTTCATCTTACAGAAACAGTTTGGAAAATGAAGCTAATTACGTTTCATTTTTCAGCTATTTATCAAATTTTTCAAATCATTACCTCCACAAGTTACATCAGATTAACTTTAATGACTTTCTTAATTGGAACTTTGATTTATTTCTCAATTTTCTCGTTGAAGTGTATAGATTTAATTTTTAATAAATTTTCAGAAGAAAATTTTGAAATCTGTGATTAAACTGAATAATCATTTGGGAAATCAGAATAAGTACTTGAACGAGAAAAAAAAGCAAATTTATCAGATTCTGTAACTTAATTTGAAGCAATCTACAAAGATCAAAACATACAAAAAATATTAACCCAATTGCCTTATTTACAGCGAGTTCCTTAAGTACTAATTAAGTTTAATATTCTATAATTCGTTGACTCATTTAAAATAAAGGTTACATAAGTGACATACTGCTCATCAGGTGGTTCAAAAATTCTGCATAAAGCAATTTTTAAAATAGTTAAAATCTTTACAGTACTGCATTGTCTCAAAAAGTAAAAATATTCAAATGCTCATTATATATTTAAATTTTCGTGAGACAAATAATTTTTTCGAAAGTAATAAGATTTAAAATGTAAAACTTTGTAAGTTACATGCTAGATAACAAAATTTGAGTTGTGTCATTTTTAAAATAGTTTTTATAGATATACTAGCTTTTGCAGTCATTACCATGGTGTGACTTTCGAAAAATTCATTCAAAAATTTTCATTATATGATCTGAAGAACCCAAAAACTAACCCCAACTGAAACGTTATATATAGCTGTATGAGTGCATGCATGTATGTTCTAAATTTTGTCTAAATGATAAGTCGCAATTATGAGCGGATTGTCTTCAAACTCACCAAAAACATTGAGATGGCTAATATCTCGGCGGGATTTGAAAATCCGCAAAAACAACACAATCCGTCCAGGGGTGTGGAAATAGGAAAAGATTTTGTGTAAACAGAATGAATTGAAAGGACGAAAAAAACACGATATTAGCAAGAGAATATTTGATAACTTAGTCAATTCTCAAGATACCAAATCTAATTAAAATTACTATAAATATTCTTAATGTTATGTACAACTTTTGTATTGACAAGTTTTTGTTGGACTAAATCTTGCGACAAATACAAATTAAGAATAGTAAGCGGTTAAAGAAAAAAATATTGTATTAAAATAATTCTTTCTCAGGTCAAAATTTATGCTGATATTCGTTTGCTAAAAATAGTTTGTAAGACATTACTCTTACTTTTTGATGTTGACATGCTTTTAAATTAAAATGTATTATAAAAAAATGCTTTGTGAGTAACAATGCAGTTACACTGCGTAAAAAAAGTAGAAGGACACTAGACTTTTTACTAATAAAAGCACAACTGATTAAGTTACCGCAAATATCTTTATTTGCCTAACAATTTATAACTAAATGAGTATAAATTCATAATAATCCAAAATAAATTAAGAAGATAATTTGTTTTTCATAATATAGTTTCTGTTGCTTACATGAAACTCTGTAAAAAAATTAAAAGGACACATAAGTATTTTATATGAAAATATTAATAAGAAGTTTTCTTTCCATTTGCCTTTATCACTTGAAAGACTCTGTTTGGCATTGAATCGTACAGTGCTTGTATTTCACTTTGGCAAAAATTGTCCCAAACATCGTTAAGTGCATTCTGAAGCTCGACAACAGAACAACTCAATTACAAAAGATTAATATATTTCCTTATAAAAATACATCGTTTAAAATTTTTTTTCACATATATTTCATATATAAATTCGAACTCCATTAATAAATTAATAATAAGATTCAAATTAAACATTCTTATGAAACACATGCAATCCATCTAGGCACTTAAACTACTGATTTTAACAAGAATAAGAAATATCTTGCAAGTAGCGAAATCTAACAGTATAGTCCTCTATTTATCACTAGCATGCGGCTAATACGAAAATATGCGATAAATTTTTCTTAAAAATTTATTTTAATACATAATTATTATTTTTCGCAATAAAATTGATGTGGGTGTTGTAAGTATGACAATTACATAAATTGGCGTATATATTAAGCGTAACAATTACATTTTAGTCCTCGATTTTGAAAAATTAGTTTGTACTGATGTTTTATGATTTGAGAAACTCGGATATAATGAGCAAATAGTATTAAAAATTCAAAAACTGAATAAAAACAATTTATTTATGCCGCAAAATGTACTACCATATATACACATCTATTATATTTATTATACGTAAAACTTATTTATTCTCTTAAAAAATAAATAATACGCTATCCTATCACTTATTTAATACATCGTTTATTTTATTGTAAAATTGGAGTAAATAAAAAATTATGTAATAAAATATGTTTATTTTGTATTTAATATCAAATTAAGATAAACTTATATTTAATTCCAACACCATAAAATATTTTTTTAGAAAAAAAAATACATATCGATGCGTCTTTTGATAAATACAACTTTTACCCTTTTCGAGTAAGGCTTTTATGCTTTTTCAGAAAATAGACGTCAAATAAATGTTCTCCAAAATAGATCAAAATCTGAAAGAAATTGCTTAACATTTTGAGTATGAAAGTATATTTTTTTAAGTATGGAAATACATTTTTTGTAATCTTATAACTCCCAAACAATGTGAATTATGGAATATTTTTCAATGTTAGTCAACAATGATGTTGAAATAGACTTTCTCTTTCGAAATAAGTATAATATTTCAGATGTTTCGCAACAATTCAAGGCATTATAAAAGAAATTTTATTTTTATTTCTTTCAGAATACTTTTTTAAAAATCTTGCTGAAGTTTGTTTATTTTAAAACATCGAGTGGATGTTTTTTTTTAATGTAAAACTGCAACATATTTCTTTTATAACATATGAGACAATGAAACAAACAGGAAAATAAATATGATAAATATTTCATTACATTTTTTTAGCACTTTCCAACAAAGTTGAATTGTGCTTATGCATTCGGTTTATCTGTCCGTCGTATTATATGTAATTCGTATAATATAAATGTACTCGGATTTTCATGCAATTGATAAAGTGCATTTAGGGTCACCAAAGCACGTTTGATATTTCATATGAAGAATGTTCCATTAATTGTTTATTTATAGGGACATCAAAAATATTCGATTATATTATGGTAAAGAGGAAAAAATCTTTTGCAGAATATTTTAATGATATTATGATATTTCAAATGTATCTAAACTGATATAAATCACTGAAATTCACTTCAATCACGTTAAAACAGAGCATTCATGGCATTTTTTATTAATTTATTGAAACACACAAAATAAATCGCCATTGCGTTATAATTGATGGAGAATACGTTTTAAATTTCAATATGCATTTTTAAATTTCATTAGTTTACTGGATATTACTCTTTATATATAAATTCGATGCCACGTATGGAGCGCTGCACAAAAGCGTTCGCATATCGTTCTCAATATGAAAAAAAAGTACTGAAGGGGAAATTTCAACTGCAAATATATATATTTCTTAAATGAACTAAATTTTGTAATGCATGTTGTTAATAGATGCAAATCTCTGTATCATATATAGTTCTGCTAAGAAATTCAGATAATTTTTCGATTCTATTTGGGAACAGCAGAAATTCGGTTTTGGTATGCGTTATATATTTCCATATGGTGAAATGAGACGTAGTATTTTAATTTTTTAAACGGTGCAGTTTTGTTACATTATTTTGAATGTGTTGGAAAGTGCTTCACAATCTATGCTTGACGCATGATTTCTTTTCTTTCTTGTTTAATATTAAAAAGCATTTTTATTCAATTAGAGAATTTATTTTTAATTTTTTAATGCATTTATTTCACGTTTTGAATTACTGAAAGCAATTACAATGTGTTCTTTCATATTTCATTTTAAAAGGATTTTTACACATTGAAAAATATCGGAAATTAACGTTAATAATTATTTATATTTTTATTATTAGTAAGGCTATACGACGTCGTCGTCGTCTAGACGAGTGTAATTTCATTTTGCATATTATAAATAACCATTAAAGAATATAATAATGCGTTAATCGTTTCTGCCATATTAATTTTTTAATGAATCTTTATTTGAAGGTTGAAAGCCTAAGAATCTTAGTAATCATTAATGTTACTAATGTGTATTTCCTGTAAAATATACTGTAAAATAATTCCATAAATATGTATGCAGTACTCTTTAAAAAAATCTTAGTTATATGATAAAAATCTGAATTTTTTAGAAGTCGTAGAAATTGTAACGGGCCAAAACGGGCCGTACCTGTTTTCCCTGATTTCTCTATGGGCCGGGACGGGCCGGGCTTAAAATATAAAAATTTGAACGGGCCGGGCTCGGGCCAAACTTTTGATTTTTACAACGGCCCGGGCCCGGAAATTCCGGCCAGTGCAGACCCCTGCCCCAACGGTGAGGATCGAAAAATTTAAAATGCTCATAACTCGCGATCTAATTTTCGTAGCGCGGCCAAATTTTGTTTGGTAATTTATTATGAGACAGTGTTAATTTTTGGTGACAAGAGACCCTCCCCACGGTGAGGGTCGAAAAATTAAAATGCTTATAACTCGCGATCTAATTTTCGTAGCGCAGCCAAATTTTGTTTGGTAATTTATTATGCGACAGTGTTAATTTTTGGTGACAGGAGCCTCCACACGGTGAGGATCGAAAAATTTAAAATGCTTATAGCTCGCGATCTAATTTTCGTAGCGCGGCCAAATTTTGTTTGGTAATTTAGTATGAGGCAGTGTTAATTTTTGGTGACAGGAGACCCCCCCCCCCCACGGTGAGGGTCGAAAAATTTAAAATGCTTATAACTCGCGATTTAATTTTCGTAGCGCGGCCAAATTTTGTTTGGTAATTTATTACGAGACAGTGTTAATTTTTGGTGACAAGAGACCCCCCACGATGAAAATCGAAAATTTTAAAATGCTTATAACTCGCGATCTGATTTTCGTAGCGCGGCCAAATTTTGTTTGGTAATTTGTTATGAGACAGTGGTAACTTTTGGTGACAGGAGACCCCCCCCCCCACTGTGAGGGTCGAAAAATTTAAAATGCTTATAACTCGCGATCTAATTTTCGTAGCGCGGCCAAATTTTGTTTGGTAATTTAGTATGAGGCAGTGTTAATTTTTGGTGACAGGAGACCCCCCACGGTGAGGGTCGAAAAATTTAAAATGCTTATAACTCGCGATCTATTTTTCGTAGCGCGGCCAAATTTTGTTTGTTTATTTATTATGAGACAGTGTTAATTTCTGGAGACAGGAGACCCCCCCACACACACACACCGTGAGGGTAGAAAAATTTTAAATGCTTATAACTCGCGATCTAATTTTCGTAGCGCGACCAAATTTTGTTTGGTAATTTATTAAGCTATTTCATAGCTTTTATCGCGGGCTTTGAGCGCGGCGACGGAATCTAGAAATATCGTAACGAGAAAAAATCCTAACACTCCGGCTAACGCCGTTTCAGTTCGGCAGACTTCGGCACGGTATCCTTCGGTAGACTTCGGCAGACATTGACGCGGTATTTTTGCATAAGTTGATAAAAAATGCTATGCAATAGCTTTACCGCGGCAGTCCCAGAGTGCCACACACATTTTTTTAAGTTGGTGTAACAATTACCCAACCTGATTTTTAAAAACACTTTTTCCATTTTGATTTAAAAAAACTGTTGATAAATTTACGATAAATGTATGGTTTCAAAAATTCTTAAGAAACGATTAAAAAATATATTCATTCTTTTATATTTATTTTAAAGAAAGGAGAAGCTTGGGAGAAATGGAAAAAATTGGGATAAATTTAACCTGGTTGACAGTACTTAAATGCTTGGAAAAGAACGCATTATATACTTTTTATAAAAGACATTTTTGTATTTTCCATATCTTCTTCTTTAATTGTTGTAGTACAGTTTAACAACTATTGAGCATTGGAGTGACAGAAAAAAAAATTATAAGTAAAATAGCATTTAAAAAAATCAAATATAGTGTCCCTTTTTCCACGTATAGATGCCGATGAAGTCATAAAGTCAAACGTAGAATGAAATCTATAGTTACTTCTGCTCTAAATTTGATTTCTAAAAACAAAATATTTTTTTAACAATAACAAATTTACAGTCAGATATAATCAGCCCAAATATTTTCCCTAATTTTTGGAATTTTGAAAGTGTTAATAAGATTCTTATAAGTATTAATATTGAAAAATTCAGGTTTAATTCATTATATTCCATTTGATTAATCATAAGGGACGCATTCATAATGTGGGATCACAAATTATAAGAACTTTATAAATTTATTCACATGATCAACGACAAGGATTCATACATGAAATTTACTATACATACTGAATAAAATAATGAATTGAAATATTTGGAAGTAAATGTAAATCAAAAATATGTCTAATCTGACTTTGAATACACAGTATACAGTAAAATTAATTAATACTAATTCGAAGGACTGCTATTTACAAATTAATTCTTAACTTGCAACCTATAATATTTATTTAGAAAGAGGTTTTAAAGTCTGTTTAAATGATTCTTAGCAGGTAGAACATAATACTATAAAAGATATTAACACGAAGAATGAGTTCAGGATTTATCATATTAGTAGACTAAATAGTTTATTTCAAAATGATAAAACTGGCCCAAGAAACTGTGCACGATGTATCATATACTTAACCTTTAAAAAAAGCTGATGCATTTTTCCTTTTTTTTTCATTTGAAAAGAATTTGATTGCTCTTCCCCCTCCCACATTAACCCTTTATCTACCGACGATACTTATAAGTACCATTAAAATTACTTATTATAAAATTCTTTTAATACGTCAATTAGTTGTAATACTGTTTAGAATCAGCTACTGATACATTACAAAATCATTATAGGTTAAACAAAAGAAAAATATTTTTAAAAGGAGAATTTATTTTGCTATTGTATCTTTTCAGCTTTCTTGACGCTGAGAGAGGGTGATGGTGATTTTTCAATTCGGAAATATTTCTATCTTTATATTGTAAGAACATCGTATTTGTACAATTTATAATTTTACAAAGTATTCAGAAAACAATTTAAAATAAAAGATTTGAGTGGGGCTATAAATATTGCATAAAATCCCTGTAAATTCAAATTTAATTAATCCTTCTAAATCTTTCAATCCTTCTAAAATCCTTCAAATATTTGTCAAATGATTATGTAAATCGTTTAATTTAGTTTAAGCATTTTAGGTAAAATGCTTTAGATTGTAAAATTTTCATGAATTCTTATTGCAGTAGAAAGTGAAGAATGCACAAAATGTAAAAATTGACCATATCTGCGAGATGAAATTTGTGTGATGTGCATCACTCTATTTATTACTAAAAAAGAACAACTACGAGATTATATCGGATTGACGATTCAAAAATTTAAAGATCAGGTATCGAAAAAATCAGATTTTTCTAAAAGCCCAGCTTTAAGATAGATCTCATTAAAGCAAGAAATATTTGCTTCTGAGTAATTATTATGAACTGACAATACGTGAATGTGTAAAGAAAAATGTAAACAAAAAATGGGAAAGCATGCAAATAACGTATTATCTAACATCGTTCCAAATATATTGATAGTTTGATACTAGGGTGAATTTATATGAAGAAATAAGAACATCTTAAACACACCAAAAAAAACTTAAATTAGCGAATTTAAGTTTTTTACGGTTCGTTTTAAAAGTTTTCATACCTTTATAGGAGAGCAATAATTTGTACTGTCAGAATTTTTCCCTTCTCCAACACGTCTTTCTTGTCTGTCACATTTTTGATGCTATCAAGCATGAATCCTGAAAGAACAGTTTTGAAGCGGGCTTTTATAGCTCAGCTATGGACATGATCAAGTAGCGTTCCTAATACCAGTTTAAATTGTGAATCCTGATGAGACATAAGTATGTAGCCGAAATTGGTTTATTTTAAATACATTTTTAATTATTTTCATCATCTTTTAAGTTGTAAATCACCTGTGTAAATTAAATTGTAGTTTTAAGAGGAATTTTTGCATTCTCGATTAGTTATTTAAACATGCATTTCGATAAAAATTCAACTTTTCACCGTAATATGTCGAGTGCACCTTTGTTATCGAGTGCTTTCATTTGTGGTACACGTGTTTAAGTATAAATATTTAAAAATATATATATAGATCATGTACAGTGTCGCATAAAATAATTGAACTCATACAACTACAAGTATTAAACCTGTTATATATATAATTTTTGGTAATCATTAAAGCTAATTTAATAATTAGAATTCTATAATAAATTAATTATTAATAGTTAGCACTTCTTTTAATTATTCTGAGTATCTTATTTTTATATTCAGTGTATAAAGCGAGCCTAAAAATTTCGATAGTATTTTGGGTATTAAAACTGCGTGTTATACCCTGTTCGCACTGGAAACTTCTTATCATATCTTATATCGCTGTTTTTCAAGTGGTAAACTCCTGCAATTGAATGCCTGTTCACATCGAAAAACTTTTCTAATCTATCTCATTGAGTGTCACTGTGCCTGTGATAGAACAAATGGTAATGTATGCGCATGCGCTTAAAATAGAAACGGTCACAACAACTAATTAGCATAAGCGAAGCTTTATAGGCAAGAAGATCACAAGTTGTTAAAGATAGAAAATCAAGTATTATAAATGCACAAGTAATGTATGAAAAGGTAGCAAACAGATGTTTCGAATCTACTATCGAGATTCTTCATCAGTGCAAAACTCAATGAGCTAGAAAAAGCAAAACTGAGCAAAGAGACAGAAAAACGCAGACATATATACCAACTAAGGGAGAGATCCCGCCTAAAAAAAAGCAACCAATGAGAAGAAAGCAGCCTGAAAATTTGAGTGGACAAGTAGTGACATCTAACGGAGAACAAACAAAACAAACACTAAAAAAGCGAAGAAAACACTAAATTAAAGATTTCCAAATGCTTGGAAAATAAGCAGTACTTCATAAGTCATTGACTAAGGAGTTAGAATTTTTATTGATGTGGTAAGCTTCCCAAAAATTAAGATCAAGGATAGAAGGACACTTATGGATAATGGTGGCTGAGGAAAAGTTATACTTATGTTGTGAAGACCAACAATGTTGAGCAATAGAAGAGCGTTTATGCTCTCATACATTCAGCACAACTTTTGATACATTATTTGTGCATTTATAATCGTTGGTTTTCTATCTTTAAACAATTTTGTACAATGGTTTTATTTGGTATTTTAAGATCAAGTGGTAGTTTCCGTATTTAGCAGTGCAAGTTGAAACTTACTGCGAGAGTTTATGAAACTCCCTCGGAGAGTTAGGTGGCTTGGGATATACTTAATATCCCAATACGAGCAGGGATACAGCCGTTCACACTGTACTAAAGCATTGTAGTAACACCAGGGATATTATATACCGGATTTTACGGTAATTTTTAACATACTATTTAGTTTGTATTCATATTTGTATATTTTATATAAGGCTCGAAAAAACTCGTATATTTATCGACTTTTCATTGAAATAGAAAATATGGTGTCTTCAAACGTGTATGCATTGCCTAAGTTTTTCATATAGACGCCATCTTTCACCTTAGTAAATGATGAAATTTCGTTATATAATTTCAAGTTTGTTGGAAAGTGCTCCATAATCTATTCTATAGACGTGGTTTTTCTTTTTTGTTTCAGCTAACAAGGCTTCAAAGTAATGTTTAAAATTAGCAATTAGCATTAAAACTTTAACAATGTCCAAATTTTCAAAAATATTAATTTACTGGCATTAAAAAAGGCAGTACTAAAAAATAGACGGAGAAAGAATAAAACATTAAAAACTAAATATGAATTAATAATAGATCCTTTTAAAGGAAAATACAGGAGAACAATGGGAGAATTCTCTTCACATTATTTTTGAACTAACAGGGGAAAAAAGACTTTGATCATCAGCATAAAAAATGGTGTATTTTAAAAATGTAGCCTTCATAAAATAATTACCTTTCAGATATTTTAGTTATTAAGCCTAAGAGAAAGTGAAAGTAAATTAAAATGTGTTTTTCTTTTAACATAAAGTACGTAAATAAAATAATAATTTAAAAATATGTGTTATTAATTTAACGTTTTATAAAATTAATTCTTCACTGATATAAAATACAGTTTTTAATTTTTAAAACATATACTGTTAAAAAGATTGATAGAAAATCGAATGTCTCACTTAAGTAATTAAAGAAGTATAACTATCGTTTTCACCATTTTCTAACATAGTCAAACGTATTTGCAATTTTTGTCTTTTGTTTTTGTTTATTTGACTATCCGTGTTCAAATTCACGTAAATATATTGAAATTGAATTTATTTATATAATTGTATTTTTCTATGGAATGATCGTTATTAAAAACAAATAATATAGATTTGTTTGCACTTTTAGAAGGATATGTAAACCATTTCTGCTACATGTAGTCCACCACAAAAATCTAAGGTTTCCAGCACAAGAAAAAGAAGCTTTTATTTTATGGAAGAATAGAAGTAGAGGAATCTAATAACCCATATTTGCTGGAAGTGAAGTGATGCGTAAACTAAAAGTCAATATCATTATTGTGTTTTTCTCTCAATCTAAGCAATGGAAACATGGTGGACTGGCAGCAAGAAGATTTAGTTTTTAATTTTAATTCTTGGTAATCATTGGAATTAGAACTAATGTAAAAATTAAATCGTTATTCAAACTCATTTTTTCACATCTGTTAGCTTACATTTAAAATAATAATAATAATTTCTTCACGTTTTTGACAAATAAATAAATAAATAGATAGATAAATAAAAGAATCTTCCTACATTCCTGGTAATTTGAAGATTTTCTTCATCTTTCCAAACTTACAAAGAAGCAATTTGCAATATTGCGTTGATATTGACCATTCACAATATATATTTCATATAAACGCTGTAAAACAAAAATTATTAAATTGTTTTCACCAGGTAGATTTACAGATGAATGTTTTAATGAGGAAAGCTGTAACAACACAGTGCCAAAATTTTTCAAGTTGAAAGACAAATTAATCTTGAATTTTCCAACTTCAAAACATTTATTGGGCATTTAGCAGCGTATATTGATTTTAAAACTTGTGCTAAACTGACTGATGAAGAAATTATTGTCACTTTAATATCCATTGTTCGTGAAAAGATAACTATTTTGGAATAAGTATCGATATCAGATGAAAGGATACCACGTTCCTAAATCTTTTAACACCTATAAATAACCTTATATATGTAATATTAAAACTTAAATATTTATAATAAAATCAACAAAATGTAAAATTTTGCTCTATATTACATCCCTTAGAAAGATCAGTCGTAGATTTAGTAATCGTATAGCTCAAGGTAATATAGCAACAAATAAATTTCTTTTGCCATGCTTCCTCCTTAAATTCGACAGAAGCAACGAAAATTTTTAATCACATTTATTCATATTTCACAGCACAGTAAAACAATTCCATTCATGTTGGTTTAAACTTCTTATAGATGTAGTAAGATGCAGCCATTATAAATAAAAGATGTTATTAGCAACATAGAGCTTCAAAAGATAAAAACTTCTACATGAGCTAACAATGATTTTACTGCTACAAGAAAAATGTCCACTGCGAAGCTAATGTAACAAGGTTATAACTGAATACAGGAATATATGGCTAAGTTCCAAGTTGCAAAAAAACTTAATAAAAAAAATGATTTAAACCAATGCGAAATTTTACCCCATGGAAAGAAGAAAAAGTTTTCTAAGACCGTCGGAGGAATAAATGATGCAGTCAGTCCCTTTGCATCGCTAGAAAGGAATTGTAGGTAATCGAATGATTTTTTAGAACAAAAATAGAAAATATATTATGAAAGAGATAAAAGAATAAATTTAAGTAATAAGATTTTAGGGAAAGAGTTTCTTTAACAAATTAATGTTTTTTAGAATGAAATAAAATAAAGAATGCGTAGATTAAAAAGTATGGAACACAAATAATATGTTTAATGTTTTTAAAAGTAAAGGAATCAGTTAAATATTAAAAGAATTTGGAAATAAGTAATTTTTAACTAATTAAATGAATTTTTTTATTATTACACATATATATATATATTTCATAGTTTGTATTGTATTGCTTATAAAAGCAATATAAACAAATTTTATGAACATTTACATTATATAATCTGGACACGCATATTTAAGAATGAAACGCATCTACAAAAATTAAAGAAGCATTCGAGATACTCCAAATATTGATTTACAATTTAATCAAATGTGTTCAATTTGTGATAATATCCCATGGATGCATATACAGTATAATGGGTAATTCATGGGTTATTCATGATTAAGAAAGTCATTCTCTAGATTTTAAACTCCGTGAATTTGAGGTATTTCCTGCATTTTTATTAAAATGTTTGTAAAATTAATATTTATTTAAATTTTCCGTTCCAGTTTGCTTCTAAACTACAGTTCATATCTCTGTATTTTACATATATCTTAAAATACAACTAACGTATATACTCCAATATAACTCGAGCAATTATTCACAGATAATCAGCGAATTTTCAACTTTTTTAAGCAATCACATATGCAGAGCTGCCAACTTTCACGCCTATTTAAATCATGCGAACAAGTTTGGAAACACAAAAAAGTTTTAGTAAAATGTATGTAAAATATATTCGTTGTTAGGTATTGCAGCGCATATTGTTAACTATTTATTTTTTTTTTTACTTTAAATAGGCGTGGTAGATGGCATCCATGCATATGGATATATTGTGAAGAGAAAAATAAAAGCGGACGATTTCCCTGTGATTGACAATAAAAGCTCAATGATAATGCCTCTACAATTGCTCTGCACCCGTTTTCTTTTGAGATAGAATTTCATTCAATACATGGGAATTCCTTTAAACAGTTTAATCCCCTTTTTAAAATGAGTTCAACCTCGAATGCTGTAGATATTTCTCCTGAAAGTCCTACTATTCAAAGAAATACTGTTGTTTAACAGTCTAATAAAAAGTTATTTACCCTTGTATGTAAGTTTTGAATATTTTTTTGAATATTTTTTTCTTTTTAAGTATCATTAAATTGATGTCAATTGGTTTCATTGTTGTTTAAGCTTCTGCGATTTCACATAAGTATACAGTTTTAAAACATTGAATTGAAAAAAAAGTCAGATTAGAAACGTAATAATTAAATTAATTAACTAATGTGATAAAAAAATGTTATTGTTTTTAACCTGGATTACATATTCTTTTTCTACATATTACCAGAAATGTGGTTCGACTTATACATGAAAATTCAATTTATTTTTTGTCATTTTGCTTAAGAACTCGGGAGTCGACTTATACACCAGTATATGGGTCATTTTCAAATTTCGCTTACATATGCTGTCCAATGTTAAAAAGAAAAAAAAAACATAAATTAATATTTAAATTTTGTTTTCATCTATGCATTAACTAAAGAAGACTACATTGAACATTTCTAACATGAAAAAAAAAAAATCAATAAAAATTTTGGAGATATAAATCTTTAAAATTGTGATTCTAATCGAAAATGCCTGTTCCATTCCAAATTTTATGTAATTAACTGTTCTTTTTTAAATCTAATTTAACTTTTTTAAATAAAGAGATTTAATTATTTTAAATATAAACTGTTAGTGTGCTATAACAATGTAAAAAAAAAAAAATGTTTACAAGACATATTTTTTTAAAGAGATTAATAGAAATATTTTGTCCCTCACTTTGCGTCAAGTCCGTTACCTTGTGATTATTTTAGTCAAAATGGGTTTCTAATTCTGCCTAATGTTAGCAGCAAATATTCGGCGATATAGTTAAACTATTTACGCAACTACTACTTTCCATTTTTTACTCTTCAATTTTGAAGCAATGTAATAGTGGTGAGAATCAACTTTGATAAAAAGTTGGAATTTTTTTCACTGTCAAATCTATTACCCTAAGTTTTAATATTAAAATAATGATTTTTGCACTTTTGTAATTAAATATTGTTTACTAAATAGTTTCAGAAGGTATGTGTATTATTATCTAAGTTAGAAATTATACAAGTTAGTTATTTCTAATAGTTTTATTTAAAATGTCGAGACTGTTACCATGTGTGTAAGCTATTAAATGTATGCTGCTAAGTAAGCTTACTAAATAGTTTTAGAAGGTATGTAAATTATTATCTAAGTTAGAAATTATAAATCTTGTTCATTTCTAATAGTTTTATTTGAAATGTCAATCCCGTTACTTGTCAAGTCCGTTACCATGAAATGTAAGCGAATGGTGAAAATGGCCCATATACGGTATTTTAGACACAGTTTTGTCTGTAGCCAATTTAAGTTACTTTGGAAAAACGGTTAAATTCTGGAAAACAATTTAGCGGGCTAGAAAGCTCAGAGATCCATATATTCCGGACATTTAAAGGAGATTATTTTGTATCTTGCTGAGAATTTTTTCGGCAACGTTTCATTTACTTTCACTCATTTTCAGAAATGTCTCCGAGTAGAGGATAAACCTTCTTAAACCGGAATACTTGTTTTATGCAATCAAATCTTAATTGAATATTGCACCACCTTAACTAGATTTATAGATCGAAGTTTAACGAAGTTATATGAAATTTAATGTTAATGTAGATTCAGTAAATTCATCATGTTTATTTGTGAAATGCTATTTTTGAATATGAAAATATTTACTTGAAAATTGAAAGCATGAGAAAAACTTATATTCTGAATTAATATACTATAAAAATTACTCTAAATTGTTTTTGAAATTTAGTGGAAGCAATGGAAACATTTTTCTTTTTCTTTTTTTATAAATGCTTTTTTAAATCTCTAAAATATATTTCTAAGGCCTATAAGGCTTTTTAAGATAAAGAATGCTTTTCGTAATCGTGGATAATTCGTTGGTTCGTTGGAGTATGTTCTTTTGTATGCATACTATGATTTCGTAACTTATAAAACATTTGTGTTTACTTTCCTGTGTACTAAAATGTGTCATTTGCATTTAAAAGACAGTAAGTATGTTGATATTGCCTTTTTAGTTAATGTACTTTTAAATATATGTATTTTCAAGATACAAAAAATATGAAACAGCATTGATTCAGAGCAGAGATCACATTATAGATAGATTATTGACTTTACTTTTTTAAAACGCATATAATTTAAAAAATAAATTAAAGTAAAAGTTATCGTGTACTCACATAAAGAAAAAAACATAAATTAATTAGTAATTTATTTTGCGTATGTTTTTATTTAAAATATTAGAGTAAATTAAAAAAAATATTTTACATCAATGAGGATAAGATATTACAATGATATGCTTTTATACAAAAATATGATAATGCAATGTTTCTTTGTACAAATAATTTTAACTCCATCGCTTCTTCTTTTTTATAAATTATCAGACAATAACCGTTAAGAAAATGGTCTCCAAAATAAGCCAAGATATAAAAGAAATTGCTTGACAGTTTCACTACAAGAAATGGTTTCGAAGATAGGCATTTTATGTTATATAATCTTATAACTTCTAAAAGAAAGAATATTTAATAACACTTAAAAATTTTACTATATAATTTTATAAAAAAATATTTTACATCAATTAGTATACAGCATAAATTTCTTATATTTAATGATTATATTACAGCCTTGTAATTTCAGAGAAAATACGCGAATACAAAATTCCTTCCTACAAAAAAAAATTATCTCCATCGTTTTTGATCTTTTATAGATTGTCAGACAATAGTAGTAGAGAAAATGGGCTCGAAAATAAACTGAAATATAAAAGAAATTGATTTTTATTTTCATTGCAAGAAAAGGACTTAAAGGTGGACATTTTCTCTTATATAATCTTATAACTTAGAAACAAGAGATATTAAACAACTCTTGTCATTGTTACCATAATGATATAAAATTCCTTTTTTTTAAATAAATAACAATACAATTTCAGATACATAACTATAACCGTTCCTTTAGAAAAAACAAATTACAGATTTAAGAATGCATTAGTTTTTATATTTAATTTAAAATGAAAATTGCATTTTATATTTAAAATAGACATACTACAATTAACTTATGTATATGTGTATCAAAGTAATTTGAAAATTGGTGTTGTTATTCGTTCCTAATAAATTCCGAATTTAATTTGATACTTGAATTCTGAGGGCATGTACTGTGAATGTAAAAGTATTATTCGAACTACCTAAACTGTGCTTATGCAAGATCATTTCTATTGCATCTGTTGTCTCCCTTTTCTTAAAAAAAAAAAGAAAAAAAAAAGTAATTAAACCTGTGACCGCCACGTCGCTCAACCGACAATGAATTTTTTGTAATCGGAGTTCTTTCTTCGTTAATATTAAGAGTTGTTACACACAAAAATTAAAAAAAATCGTGGTATTATAGAGAAATGTTTGATAAACAACGTGATGCAAACAGTTCTTAAATCGAACAATTATTTTGAGATATATTAAATCTTGTATAATAAATTTGTTAAAATTTGTTCCATAATAAACGTATTATAGGAGCAAAAACTATATATATGAATTCAATAATTTTTATTTCAATGAATGCTTTATAAGTACTCGGTGTGCAGACTGAATTTTGTTTAATTTGATGCAATTTTTTAAGGATTTACTTCCATTTTAAACTGAAATTTTCAGCATTTCGTGAAATGTTTTTTACATATTAAAAAAATTGTTGTCAAGTATTAAAACAGCGCATAGAATAAAAGTTCTTTCAAATTAAACATTTATTGACAGGTGACTATTAATAATAGAAAAGCTTCCAAATTAAAATTATTTGAATACAGCGTATTAACAGCAGGTAAATATTGAAAATTACGGCATAAAAAATTTATTTATACGTGATTTTTAAAAGAGAAAGAAAATTGCAAAAAAATAAATTGATTAATATTTGTTAAAAATAAAGTAAATAGAAAAAAATTAGAGTAGATTCAGAACAAAACATAAGTCAATGCAAATAATAATATTTGCATTATAATAATAAAAACCTTTTGATATATTACAAAAATAAATTAATAAATAAAAATATGGTGAAATTTAAGTTAGATTTAAAACGTTTGATTTATGAATAATTTATTTAAAACCATTAACTTATAGCATTCTTAAAAAATCACTGAAAGCTAAAACTCTCTGGTACTAATTTCATTTTATATTAATTGATTCAGAAGATGTTTAAATAATCTTATTTAATCAAACGCGAAAACAGCCATTAGAAACAGCGAATTCAACCTTAAACCCCAACGAAAAATAATGGATACTCTATGTATAAGACGGTCATTATTGCTTTTATTAATATAATTATAATAATTGAAACTTCTGTAAAATTTTAAAGCCGATAAAATTGATTTTTTTGAGGCGGGACTGGGTAGGGTGTATGGGTTGACAAGCGTAACTCGTAGAGGGCACAGCTCCCTAGTAATCTAAAACTAAAACTCAGTTTGAGAAATAGATTTATTAGAAATGTACAAACAACATCATAAAAATGTCGCTACTTTATATAATTTATTATCACATATACACATCTACAATTTTTGGCTTTAACATTTGTAACACTTGTTTAAAATCCTAAAATACATTATAATAACAAGTCGGATATTACACGCCAGACATAGCAAATGAAGAGCGTACGTACTAAAACGAAAATTTTAAAATATACACAACATCGGATACAATAAAGTACCCGAAATCTTTTGTGTGTCCTTGTATATACTTAATTTATTCTATTATACAGGACTTCACTTGTATTAAACTTCAACAACGTATATCATTTTCATAAAATGTGAAATTGTTAAATGTATTAAAACGCATCCAAAACAATATTTCTTCCATACCAATATGTTATAGAACGTTATTGAGTGGTCCTGCATATAATTAAAAATCTTTTTTTGCACCACGGATTGAACAGAATGTATATTTTAGCATATATTTCATAGATGCATATGAATTGTACTATGTTTGGAAGAATATAACATCATTAAAATGCACTTGAAATTATTTTTCTTATCGGCTGTAATGTCCCTGTAATTGAACTATGCATCCGATTTTCATAAAATTTAAAAAGAATTCGACAAAATTTAGTAATAATTATATATTTTAAATTTCGAACGATTCGGTAGGGTTTTTTGCGTTGTTAGATGCACAGAGACGGACGAATTGAACGACGACTATATAGGTGCTACGTATTTACATAATTATGAACGCACCTAAATAAACGCTATTGAATCATTTGAAAAAGTGCTTTGTCCATATAAGACTTTTTGCTTCGTAAAAGAGGAGTAAAATAAATACTGTATAATGAAAAATGTTAAATTATTTGATATTTTACGTTACATAAAGATAAATGTATTACATTTAATTCCTACATTAAAAAGAAATGTTTTTAGAAATAAATATAAATATCCTATGCCTCTGGAAAGAAGTACTTTGAACACTCTTCAATCCGGCTCTTTTATGTATTATCAGGAAATAGTTGTCAAATAAATGACCTCAAAAATAGACCAAGATCTGAAAGAAATTGACTTACATTTTGAGTATTAAGAAAAAAGAAGAAGAAAAAAAAGAAAAAAAAATGATATAAAATATTTCTGTAATCTAGTAACTCAAAAGTAACGTAAATTATGGAATATTTTCCAATGTTAGTCAATAATGACATAGAAATGTATTTTCATTTTGGAAATAAGTATAATACTTAAGATATTTCTAAAAAAATCAAGTAATTTCTTTAAAAAGATGCCAAATTTTATTTTTCTATCTCTTAGGGAAGCAATATGTTTTTAACTTTTTCATCTTGTTAAACTCATCTTATTTTGAAATGCTGACTGGAAGCTAAATAAAACTATCTATCTTTTATGGGAAAAAATATAAAGTAAAAAAAAAAAAAAACATAATCAATATTAGACATTAGATCGCTTTTTGTTAATTTTTGGCAGATAAAACAAGTTGCTGTTAGAAAATTTGGAATACATTTTTTATACCCCAAAAATATAAAAACAAAGTTTTGTCTTCTTTTTAGTTAACTCCTGTAATTACAATTATATATTCATTTAATTACCAATTATTCCAGTTTATTATATAATTACAAAATTTAGGTACTTTATGTGCGTCTTTTAAAGAGTGTTTAAAAAGTTTTTAGATGCTTTTATTTATTGCATAAAAAATAATTTCAGAGCTTTACAATACTGTTTTACTTAAAATTAATAATTCAAGCACTATATCTATAAAATACATTCTTGATTGAAATGTATTTTATTGAAATTTTAGATTGAAAATGGATTATTTGATATTTTACATTGCATAAATTTTATTTAATTCCTACATTATACAACCTAAATAGCATAACTCCTGCATTAAAAAGAAGTATTTTTAGAAATAAATATAAGAATGCAATGCCTCTTCAAAGAAATACCTTGAACACTATTCAATCCGCACTTTTATATATTATCAGGAAATAATCGTCAAATAAATGATCTCGAAAATAGACCAAGATCTATAACAAAAGACCATACATTTTCAGTACAAAAATGTCTTTTTAAGATGAAGGTAAATCATTTCTGTAATCTAATAACTCAAAAATAACGTAAATTATGGAATATTTTTCAATGTTAGTCAATAATGATATAGAAATGTATTTTCAATTTGGAAGTAAGTATAATACTTAAGATATAGCCCAAAACGTCAAAGAATTTCCTAAATCGATGCCTTATACTACATTGGATTCTTTTAGAAAGCATTGTGTTTTTCACTTTTAAATTGCTGAATGGAAGCTAAATAAAACTATTTATCTTTTATGGGGAAAATGTAAAGTAAAATAAACCCAATAAATATTAGATATTAAATCGCTTTTTTGTAATTTTTTGGCAGATTAAAAAAGTTACCGTTGGAAAATTTGGAATATATTTTTTAATACCCCCAAAATATAAAAATCAAAGATTTGTCTTCTTTTTAGTTAACTACTGTAATCAAAATTATGGATTCATTTAATTACCAACTACACTAGTTTACAAAATTAAACTTTTTTTCTGTTGCCGCGAATTCTGTGGTTGATAATGTTCACTTATGACTTGTTTTTGTCAAATCTAACCGAAAAATCTTTTGAGCAGCTCGAGTTACTTTCTCTTTGATTTTCATCATTTAACCATATATATTAATCGATAACAGGCGTATTTTACTGTTTTAAGATTAGTTTATCAAGTTTTTGCGCCGTGAGTAGTTCAAGGATACATTGTTTAAACAATCCCAACCATTTTTGCTATATATGCGGCGCATATGTGTTTAACAATTGTAGAAAAGTTATATCAGAGGAGGTGAAAAATACCTATTTTGATTATTTTGGGATGCTTTTGGATAAAAATGAGAAGACTTGGGCTCTCAATTGTGCTTGTAAATGTATATGGAATATTTAAGATACGTGCCTTTAAATATGGAACACCGACTATTTGGCGAAAATCACGAAATCATCTCGAAGACGGTTATTTTTTTAGCATGAACGTAAACGGTTTAAACACTAAAAATTGAGCTAAATGGTAGTACACAAATACTAGTTGTCAACATCCAGTGCAGCGTTTACCTGACTCTTCAGTGTCTAAAAATATATCTGAACCATTAGAACAAGATATTGAAGGACCAAGCTCATCACAAAATATTGCAGATTTTGAAGGTATGTCAAATGAGGCAATATGTTTTCCCCAAAATGGGTTATATGATCGTGTAAGAGATTTAAATCTTTCTAAACAAGCTTCAGAATTGTTAGCAGCAAGACTAAAAGAAAAAAAATGCTTTCCTCAGATACTAAAAGAAGTTTTTCGGAAATAAAAATTCTAAAAATTATATTGAACTTGTAGAAGACTTTCTGCTACAATTAAAAAATATGGGGTGCAATATGAGTATAAAACTCCACTTCCTCCATAGTCACTTGGACAGGTTTCCGGAAAATTTAGGAGATATGAGCGAAGAGCAGGGAGAGCGTATGCATCAGGACTTACCACTCAGGGAAGAGTTCTATCAGGATATCTAGGATACGGATATGATGTCTGACTATTGTTACATCGGAGAAGAGTTTTAAAACGAACTTTTTAGAACGCAATGATTAATTATTTTTTAGTGAAGATTTTCTTAGTAAATACATGTTTTTTCTGTTTAATACCTACATAGCTAAAATTCAGAAACTAGAGCTGATTAAAATATTCTAATTATATTTTTTAAAATAGCATATCATATGTAGTCAGCAACAGCTAAATTTTTTTCGGCAACAGATGTACTGTAAACTAGTGTTATTCCAGGTATTATATAATTACAAAAATCGAGGTATCTTATGCACGTCTTTTAAAGAGTCTTTAAAAATGATTCAGCTATTTTAATTTATTGCATAAAGAATAATTTCAGAGTTTTATAATAAATTTATTTACATATTTAATATTTGTAAGAATAGTACCTCGTACAATTTTACGTAAAATGAGTAATTCTAGCACTATTTCTATAAAATACATTCTTGGTTGAAATGTATTTTATAGAAATGTTAGAATGAAGATGGATTTTTTGATATTTTACATTACATAAATTTAATTTAATTTTTACGTTATATAACCTACATAATATGCTTCCTACATTGAAAGAAGTTTTTTAGAGAAAGAAAGAAAAATGCAATGCCTCTTTAAAGAAATAGCTTGAACACAATTCAATCCGCTCTTTTATATACTATCAGGAAATAGTCGTCAAATAAATGACCTCAGAAATAGGCCTAAATCTGAAAGAAATTGCATTACATTTTGTGTATAAAAAAAGGTCTTTTAAGATGGAGATACATTTCTGTAACATAATAACTTAAAAATAACTTAAATTATGGAACATTTTTCAGTGTTAGTGAATAATAATATAGAAATATATTTTCATTTTGGAAGTAAGTATAATACTTAAGATATGTCTCAGAAATTCATAGAGTTTCGTAAAAGCATGCTGCATATTATTTTGGTATCTTTTATGGAAGCATTATGTTTTTAACTTTTTCATCTAGTTAAACTCATCCTATTTTAAAATGCTCAGTGAAAGTGAAATAAAACTATCTATCTTTTATGTAAAAATATAAAGTAACATAAACATAATCAATATTAGACATTAAATCGTTTTAATACATGTTACCGTTTAAAAAATTGGAATATATTTTTTAATACCCCAAAAAATTAAAAAACCAAACATTTGTCTTTTTTAGTTAACATTTGTATTCAGAATTATACATTTATATGTTTATTAGGGTGGAGCGAAAAAAAAATTTTTTTGAAAATCAAAAACGGGTAGGTGCCAAAAGTTGCCTTTATACTAGTACATCAACTGCCTGAAATTTTACCGCTGAAAAAAAATGGCTTGAGTCTGCGCTTTTGCTCCAAAAATCGAAATTTGGGTAAAATTTGTCATTTTTTGACATGTTTTCAAAAAAATTAAAAAATTCCTACAGAGCTGGTTAATATTTAAACGTGTTGCTTAGACCTTTATAATTATCTGCTTAACATATTTAAACTATAAAACAATATCTGTAGTCTGTATAATTGGAGCAATTCTGACAACTTTTTGTGAAAAATCAGCGTTAATCTCTCTATTGGAGCATACAACGAAATGTTCTTTTGAATGCATTTCTTACCTAGCTGTGTGTATATAACTCATAGTGGTGGTTGTATTATCTCACCCGTCTCAACCACCCAATCATCTAGGCCCAGTGTTTTATTTATGTATTGAATTGTTATTTTTTTCCCGAAGACGAGTATAAGTTTTCTATATATCAAAGTAATTTATCTATTCTTTGTATTTATAGACTTTGAATGATTTGAATCATTCTGGTGTGACCTGCTGCACGTATATTTTTATACCATGTATAACAGAAGAGAAGCTGAGTAATGTATTGGGTATTTTCTTAATTGAACGTAGTCAGCCGTCTATTATCTTCATTAAAATTTCATGCAATTAGTACATTATGACTGGAAGTTCTGTTATCACAGCATTCTTTCAATCAATTACATTTTATATGCAATGATTTCCTTAAAAATTGATTGTATGAATTCAGTTTCTAGTATGCCATCATTCATTGAATCTATTACATTGAATATATGCTGAGAAGTTAGCTGTTTAATATTATGACGATCGTCACAGAGGAATGCAAACAAAATTTGCGTGTAAAACAACAATATTTCTAAAGAAGTTTTAGTATGCTTTATGTCGTTTCCTGTATTGTTCCGTAGTCTAGTAATTTCTAATAAGATTTTAGATCTGTTATTTAGGTGTGTAGTACATTTGGTATAAAACATCCAGCGGTATAAACTTGGAATATAGATTTGGTGAGTGAACATATAGACGCTGATTGCCAATCTGTGCTTATATAAAGCGGAAAATTTTATTAATTTTATGAGCTGTCTTTTCTGTGAGATGTTTTCTAAATTTCTATTTCCCATTCTTTTAGAAATAGCTTTCCTTATGAATTAGCTTTGCAATCTCCGACAGAAATTTCTAGTCTGTTCTGAGTATCTTTTTCTCAATCTGAGAAAATAATTTCTCTATTTAAAAAAAAAAATTGCAATAGGAAAGGAATATTACGTAGACAAAGATTGTCCTTATTGATCCAGTGAATCCATGTAGCTTACAACGTTTTATATCGACTTCTCTAATAATCGACGCAGAGGAAATTCACTGGAGTTGAAGTAGCGAATGATTCAATATCATATAGACAATTCTAAGCTTACACCATGCAAAATGGTTCACAGTGACAAATAAAATTCTCCTAATTTTAAGTGAGCACTTATAGTCGATATCCGTCCATTCCCTCATAAAGCACAATGCATTATAAGTTTATGCCCAGGACATTTCACCATCAAATGTTGTCCACTCATAAAAAGGGGATCTCATAAAAGTTAATAGGAAATTAACTGGATACGAAAACACTTAGAAAACGGCATAAAACTAATGCAAAAAAAAAGGTTATTTACAACAGCGGTTGCTTTACATATGGAGAACTAATTTTCATTATAATTCTCGCTGACGATCACCATCACATTAAACAGCTCGCTTCTCAACATATAAAAAATGCAAAAGTAGAATAAATGATGGCATACTTATAGTTGAAATATCTGAAATCATCTTTGAAGCAAATCATTACATAAAAAAAATACAATTGACTGAAAAAATGTTGTGGTAACAGAACTTTCAATCATTATTCATCAACTGAATGTAAGTTTGATAAATATAATAGATGGCCGAATAGATCCCTTTAATAATATTCCCGTGCATTACTCTGCTTGTCATTTTTTTGTATAAACTGTAAAAATATTGCAAAGAACTGATAAACAAGGTGGAAGCATCGAAAACATGTCAAATTTTTATAAAGAAAATCACAAATCAATGTATAAATAAAACACTGTACTAAGATGATCGAATAGTTGGGCCGGATGGTATAGGAAATATAGCCACCTCCACGACGCATGTCCAAGGTAGTTTTGAAAACAAGAGCTGTATTAAAAACAACAATTCGTTATATGACCCAATAGAGTGGTAATGCTGTTTTCTTACTAAAAATTGTCTGTTTTGCTCCAGCTATAGGGAATAAACATATTGTTTTATAGTTTAAATATGTTAAGCAGATAAATATAAAGGTCTAAGCAACACTTTTAAATTCTAACCAGCTCTGTAGAATTTTTTTAATTTTTTTGAAAAAATGTCAAAAAATGACAAATTTTACCCAAAATTTCGATTTTTGGAGCAAAAGCGCAGACTCAAGCCATTTTTTTTCAGCGGTAAAATTTCACGCAGTTGATGTACTATAAAGTATAAAGGCAACTTTTCGCACCTACCCGTTTTTGTTTATCAAAAAAAAATTTTTTTTCCCTCCACCCTAATGTTTATCAATTATTCCAAGTATTAATTAAAATATTGGAGTTTTTTTGTAAATTTTTTAAAGAGGCTTTAAAAATTTTGTTGAATGCTTTAATTTATAGCATAAAAAAATAATTTCAGATCTTTATAAGAAATTTATTTGCATGTTCTCTCTGTCAGAATAGTACTTTGTACTGTTTTACTTAGAAATAATAATTCTAGTACTATTTCTATAAAATACATTCTTGATTGAAATGTATTTTATAGAAATATTAGTTTGAAAATGGATTATTTGATAATTTACATTACATAAATTTCATTTAATTCTTACATTATATAACCTACATAATATAATTCCTACTTTAAAAAGAAGTATTTTTAGAAATAAATATAAAAATGCAATGAATCTTGAAAAAAAAATAGCTTGAACACTATTCAATTCGTTCTTTTATATATTATCAGAAAATACTCGTCAAATAAATAACCTCGAAATTAGACCAAGATCTGAAAGAAAAACATTTTGAGTATAAAAATAGTTTTTTTAAGATGGAGATAAAACACTTTCTGTAATCTTGTAACTCAAAAATAACGTAAATTATTGAAAACTTTTCAATGTTAGTCATTAATGTTATAGAAATGTATTTCCATTTTGAAAAAAAGTTTCTCAAAAATTCAAAGAATTTCCTAAAAAGATGCCGCATTTTATTTTTGTATTTCTTAGGGAAGGATTATGTTTTTAACTTTCTCATCTTGTTAAATTCAGCCTATTTTAAAATGCTGAGAGGAAGCTATGTATCTTTTATGAAAAAATATAAAGTAAAATAAAGTTAATAAATATTAGACTTTTAACTCTCTTTTTGTTAATTTTTAGCAGTTAGAAGCCAAGTTTATACCATTAGAAAATTTGGAATATATTTTTTGATCCCCCAAAAATTAAAAAAAACAAAGATTTGTCTAATTTTTAGTTAGCTCCTGTAATCACAACTATATATATTCATTTAATTACCAATTATTCCAGATATTATATAATTACAAAATTATGGTATTTTATGCATGTATTTTAAAGAGTTTTTTATTTTTTTTAAAATTTTTAATTTATTGCATAAAAAATACTTTCAGAGCTTTATAATAAAGTTATTTACATGTTTAAACATTGTAAGAATAGTGTTTTGTATTTTTTTCTTAGAATTAATAATTCTAGTATTATTTCTATAAAATACGTTCTTGATTGAAATGTATTTTATAGAAATGTCAGATTGAAAATGGATTATTTTTGATATTTTATGTTACATAAATTTAATTTAACCCTACATCATACAATCTACATAATATCATTTGTACATTAAAAATAAGTATTTTTCGAAATAAATATAAAAATGCAATACCTCTTTAAAGAAATAGCTTGAACGCTATTCAATCCGTTCTTTTATATACAATCCGGAAATACTCGTCAAATAAATGACCACAAAAATAGACCAAGATCTGAAAGAAATTGCCTTACATTTTGAGTATAAAAATAGATTTTTTAAGATGGAGATAAAACATTTCTGTAATCTAATAACTCAAAAATAACATAAATTATGGAAAATTTTTCAATGTTAGTCAATGATCATATAGAAATGTATTTTCATTTTGGAAGGGAGTATAATACAACATATTTCTCAAATATTCAACGAATTTCCTTAAAAGATACTGCATTTTATTTTTGAATTCTCTTAGGATTCTTTTAAACTTTTCCGTCTTGTTAAATTCAGCCTATTTTAAATTGCCGAATGGAAACGAAATAAAACAGTGTATCTTTTATGTAAAAAGTAATATAAAGTAAAATAAACATAATCAGTATTAGACATTAAATCGCTTTTTGTTATTTTTTAAAAGTTTAAAGACATGTTTATTCCGTTAAAAAAAATTGGAACATATTTTTTAATACCCAAAATAAATACAAAAAACCAAAGTTTTACTTTCCTTTTAGTTAATACCTGTAATAAAAATTCATGTATTTACTAGTTATATAACAAGAAATTTGGAATATTTTATACATGTTTTTAAAATGTCTTTAAAAATGTTGTAGATGTTTAAATTTAGTACATACAAATAAAATTTCAGAGCTTTATAATAAATTTATTTACATTTTCAAACTTTGTAAAATCAGTACTTCGTACTGTTTTACTTAAAATTGATAATTCTAGTCAGAGTTCTCGCTGCCGCCTGCCATCGTGCCAAATTGCGTCAAAATCCTCCATTTGACAAATAGGAAAAAACAATCGAACTCACAAAATTACGAGGGCGCAATTTATTCTCTTTTTATTTTATTTTATAATATTTTGTTTTGTTTTATTATAATGTTTTTTGCGAGTGCTTATGTGTTTATGTTTTCGAAGCACCTAAACAATGGAGATTCTAATCCACATTTCTGATCGATTGGATGCCGCTTTACATGTTCAGTCGCATCTTGCGATTTACATTGTTCTATTTATAGAGATAGTGACTCATTACCAAGTCTGTTTAACAAGAGTCTAAGGCAGAAATGATTACGCGATATGAGGTGTTCTGGTGTAATAACGCCAGGTGGGGTAATAACGCCAAGTGCTAATATTACGCATAATTATATAATAATCCTGTAAATGGCACCTATGGGCTCTGCGTAGAAGGTGACTGAGTCATATAAAGTAGAAACAACAGTTTAAAGTTAATTTATTTCATTTACAAGCCGTATCGCTTTTAGAAGCAACTAAAATTAATGCTTGATCTAAAATTTGCGAAATAAGTAAATGGTTAGATTAAAAGAGGTTTAATATTCAAAACTAACTTTCTTTTTTTGTTTAATACTAACGTAAAAACACTTTTAAACTCTTATATATAAAACGGCATGATTATATATAAAACGGTAAATTCAGTGGCTCGAGCTGTAATTTTTGGTACATTAAATGATGCTGTATCGTTACATGTTGAACTTTTTCTTGTTACAATTTTATGGTTTCCCTTGTAATGAATGGATAGTATAGGCTGTAGGGGAAAATTATCTTACTCACAGTCAAAGTTATTTCGATGGCATATTTTTGATATACTCTTGATACGACTGAAGTTTCTCTATTTTATTTAATAACGGCAACATGTTCCTTTTCTCTAAAATTAAATACCCTACTAATCATACCAATAAAAAATTTCTTTCATCTGTCTTATCCATCATGAAATAGTATTTTTTAAATTCCGGGATAATTCTGAAAATTAGTTTAGTCAATTTTTAGCAGATAATATTAATTAATTTTGGAGGTGGTTGGCTTATAATCAAAAATTGAAACACACACAGTTTTTGAGAAAGGTACATTTTTCCATTACACGCAAATTTCGATTTGTGGGCATTCAGAAACGGTGTTGAGGAGAAGAGGACAAATATTTTGACATTATTCTTCCGAAAGCGGACAATTTATTTATCAAATACACACCACGAAAATAGTGAATTTTTTTTCAGTCAAACTGTGAATATATAGTGTATACAGTGTTATCAAACTGTGAATATATGGAAAAAAAGGATCTTGTAACAATGAAGTGTAGTTACTAATAAATTGTCTTACAATAAATTTTAATGAATGCACGTTTTAACACGCATATTAAAATATGTTTTCGCACGAATCAGATAATTAGTTAAATAATTGATACAATCTGAATTGTCTTGCTAATTTTAAAAAAATCTCAGATAAAAATCTTAAAAAATTATATAAAAAACTAAGTGCACTTAGAAATTGTCTTTTAAAAACGAATGCGATAGGTTTTTCTTTTAATTTGCAATAGAAACTTTTTATTTTTTTAACTGTTTTTTAATTACAATTATGACGAAACCATATATATTTCATTCTAACAATTTTTTACACTTAGCCATTAAATTTTTTACATCCTAAAAATAGAGTATTTTTTGTTCGCATGTAAATGAAATTTATTATCTTTCAGTTCACAGTTCATTAACTTAACTGCAAATAAAAGGTCTCTTCGTATTTTCGATGCCGTTTATCGTTTTTAATGACTCGTAAAAAAAATCTTTAAAAAATCTAATTTTTAAAAATGAGATAATAGTATTATATCACAAAGCAAAAACTTTTTTGTGATAAATTCCGAAACCATTTTGACTGTAGAAATGCTTGGCCTATATTACGTTATTTTATTTTATTTTATTTTATTTATTTATTTATTCATTTATTTTATTTATTTATTTATTCATTCATTTATTTTATTTATTTATTTACATATTTACTTATTTTATTTTATTTTATTTTAATTTTTTAATTTTTAATTTTTTTATTTTATTTTTATTTATTTATTTATTTTGACAATCAAAGCATTTTTGTTAAGGAAAAAATGTTATTCAAACGGAATTTATTTGAAAAATTTATGGCTGTTCCTTTCTAAATGTAATTTTTAAAACATTTATCCATCCGTTCAGCCCTATTAGGTAAAAATAGTACATTTGCATTTTGAAAAATGTACATAGTTTACCGTCCGATTCCGGCTATTATTCTATAACGAAAATTTCAGATACACAGATAACTAAATGACATAATATAAAAATATTTAACCCGCATATAATCGATCTGCGCTCTCAAAATTTATTAGAATAAAAAATTATCAGAATTAAAAAAAACTGCAGTAATTAGCGAAGTATTAAGAGATATCTTCTGCAATTATATATTGGCACGCAGATAATGGGAAAACAAGACTTTTAAAGAAATTCAGATGGAAAAAAATTTCTTGCTGTTTTCTGATTAGTTAAAAAAGTGGGTTTTTACTTATACTTTGTAACCTGAGAAGACCACATTGGAATAAAACCGAAAAAATGTTTTAATTTGGCATTGTTTTCACAGTTAAAGAAAAAAAGATTTTAGCTGTGGATTTTTGACATGTTATTTATTACCGTATGATAGGCATTGTAACATAATTTAATAATAAAAAGGCTGATGGCATTGAGCTCTCAGGCTACGCATACTAATTATATATTACTGTGTTATATATTCAAGGGTTAATGCCGTTTGAAAAACAAATTAAAGGGGAAATAGCTCCCCCCATTTCCAATTGTTATACTTAATCATAGAACACCCTAAACTAATCAGGGATTTGATTTATCATATAAAAAATATGTATCCAAAATACCGGAGCAAATCGGATAATTCATAATAAAAACCCATTTATATAATTTAAGAGGATTTATCCCCTTTCTGCTTACTTAACCATTAAACTTCCAAAACTACTCAGAGATTCGCTTATCAAAAAGGACCTACATTCAAAATTTAAAAGAAATCGAATAACTCTGCATAAAAACTCATTTATTAAATTAAAGGGTGATAATCGTCCGTATCCTCTTTCTACTTAACAAAAGAACCCCACAGCTAATTAGGGAAGCATCTTATCACCATGATCCTGTATCCAGAAATTGAAATCAGTTAATTCTGCAAGATAAAACATTTACCAAAATTAAAAGGGGGTTGTCCCACTGATCCCCCCATTTACACTTATCCAATGAATTCCCAAAACAAATCAGGGAAGACCCTTACCAAAATAAACCTAGATCCAAAATTTGAAGCAAATCGGTAAATTCTGCGTGAAAAATCCATTAACCTAAATTAAGGGAGGTTATCTCCCTGCCGGTATTTTTTACTTATGGTAGATTTTAACGGTGTTACACAATTTCAAATATATTAAAATTGATCTACATCGCTGAGGTTTGCTGCAAATTGCTTACTGTAGTATGCATGATATGCATGAATAGGATATGCATTACATGTATCGGTTATTTACCGGGCTAAACAAATTAGTTCGGCAACGTTCATATCTATGAAAAATAGTTACCACAAATGCGTTTTCATTTGCAGTATGCGATTTTAAATTTTATGAAATTTTGCAAGTTACTTGATGTGTATATAAATTGTAGATTGTATATAAGGCTACAGAAAACAAATAGAGTGACTTTCCATTTATTGATGGAGGCAGCTCGAAAAGAATTTTGAAAGGGGTCATGCATCTATAACTTAAAATAAAGTTTAGAATCCTTCTTAGTATATATAAAAATTTGTAAGTCGGATACAGGGCTGCAAATTTGATATATGCCTAACTATGGTAACTACTAAAATTGCGTTTTTAAATATGTTATGTGATTTGTAAATATGCGTCACTCGGTGGGGTTAGTACAGCTTCCGCCCTTGTGTAGGCCTCCTCACTTAGTTGAATCTTGTTTAGTTTAGACAATATTTTTCATGTTATTAAAGTGTAAGGCTTCATTGCGCTATTCGAAATGTATTGGAAAGTTTTTCATAATCATGATTAAACATAAATTTCAGCTTCGTTTTTTGAACTTAAAAGATTTTCTTCAAAGAAACAAGCAAAATAGTTCAAGTAAGAATTTTTTCAGTGCTCTAGAACAAAAACAGATGTTAAAATAAATATATCATTTAAATATGTGAAGATTAACACTACATTTTTCTCAGTTACTTTCTTAGCACTAAAGTTTATAAAAAAAACTTTCTTGGTTTGCTAAAAATTTATTATATATGTAGAAATGATTCTAAAATTAACTTTCTGAATTATGCTGGAAAATTTACAAAAATTGTTTTTGTATTCACATACATTTTCTCTTTACTGCCTGTTATACTTTTATTATTCATTTTTTTTCTTATCTGTGCGTTTGTTACAACCTCATAATTAAATTATAGTATGAGTTCTTTTTTTAAAAACACAGACAGCACGTTTGTGTGAATCAGAACATCTGGCGTATCTTCTTAATGCAGTAGTTAATTTAGGGAAGATGTACACCTTTTAATTTTGGTTGAGTGAGTAGTTTGCATGCATTATTTATTAAGCTCTCGTGAATACACGCAAAGAATGCGAGCTCTTATCTTGAAATTAATTCCAGGGGTATTAAGACAGGAGATCATCGCATGTCAACAATATTAATTAATTAATTAATTTATTTATTTTTGCAATCACATTTTTATTAAATCTTTATAAAATTGTATGATACAATTATTAATTGCTAAAAATTAAAAATATATATCAATGTAATTTCTGAGTTTCTGCTGTTATTTGTCAATATATTCTAAAGATTATCGATACAGAATATAATTTTAGAAAGGAATATCTTCAGATATTCCTTAGATATTCCGTAGAAATTAATTTATTTCAAAAAGCTAACACATCTTTTAAGGGAAAAATGAATTAAATGAATAAAAAAAAATGATTATTACTGCGCTGGAAAATAAGTATAAAGAAAATTTATATTATCTTATTTTATTCTAGTATTATTAATGAAAATTTTCATAACCCTGTAGGTTTTCTTTAGCTGAAAAACAAATTTAAATGAAGAGGTATATTGATCAATTGAAATTTCTTAAATTGAAATTTAAATATATTTATTACATGATGTAATATTTTTATTCGATTCTACTTTTCATAGAATAATATGATTTATAAACAATTTTTGGGGGGCTATGACTTTCGGCTAGGATTGCCAGGAAACTTCCCCGCTAAAAATGCTACCCGCTAAAAATGCTTCCCGCTAAAATTGTGAATATAATGTCGTAAATTTTCAAAACGAAATTCATAGGTTTTTGAACGATTTTTTTATTATTTTTCAATATTTTATATTTATTATTAAATAATTTTAAAGGGTTTTCTTTAAAAAAATTACGTTAATAGTCCAATAAATGTCCTCGAAAATAGTCTTTTGAAAAAAAAATGTACTCCTGAAAAATAAAAAGAAAAAAAATTAACAGTTTTTTTTTTCTTTTATCGATTCCCAGGGCTTTATAACTTCCTAATACAGGGCTTTAAAATGCACCAAGACTCAATGCTAAGTGCGAATAACACCTAATGTAGTTCCTTTGTTCGGGTTTACCGTAAGTGCAGTTTATATTTCTCGCGAGTTATACAAACATGCACTGGGAGAAATACACTTCAGCATATTGTAATGAAACGTGTCAAATCGGCAGTTGCACTTTTTTAAAGAGAGCCGAGAGTTTTCTTAAATAATTTAATTAATTATTTAATAAACTACATATGTTCAGTTTTTATCGACAAATACTGTTTTAGGAGAGAAAATAAGACTTTTTAAGAAAAATATTCATAATTAAAAAATATATATTGGTTAGTTTAATTTAGATCTTTTTAGTCTTTAACTAAAATAAATATTGCATCTTACCATACGTTATATTGCAATGCTTTAAAGAACGTTTAGTCCAGAAATTCCAGTAAACTTGTATTATTCGAAAAATATTTTCACTTGAATAATAAATTGGAAAACAGAATTTAGTTATGCGAGAATTCTTTTGGGGTTACTATTTTTATTAATAATATTTACGACTTTGCTTCATTCAAATAACAGAAAACTTTACTAGTAAGTATATAAATATAAGGATGTATTTGTGAATAAATTGCAATATCTTTGTGAATTTTGTTAAGAAATTTTGCGCACGAAGAGAAAATATGTGAAGACTTAATAGCCAAGGCACCTGTTAAATTTTGGTAATATGACAGTTTCTAGTTTGTTAATGGAAAATTTAAAATGTGATAACGTTTTAATGTGTTTGTGAAACATAATAATAAATAATTTGTCTGCAACTTATGGAACCATAAATGAATTTTATGTATTTTGGTTTTCTTTACTGATATTACACCGAATGTTTTAAGCATATATGAAAATATTACATTAATTAAATATTAATTCCAGGTTATTTCAATTTTTATCGTAGTGTATATAAAATATTTTTATTGCGATGGTTTATGTGGAATATCAAAGACTAATACCTTAAATGCGTATATGCTCAATTTCAAAACCGAAACTGCTATATTAAGATTATTTTTAGAGATAGGGATGAAATAATAGGGTTGAGGGTAATAGGCTTACCGTATTTACCCATGTATAACGCGCTACCCGTAATTTTCAAGGAAAATTGGCGATTTTTTTCTGGCGTATATAACGCGCATCATAAATTTTTCATGCAAGTGAATAAATGACCAAATGGATTTCAATAAAAAAAAGTCTAAAGAAATGTTCCTGCAATTTTCAATCACATCGATGAAATTGAAGACGATATGTTTTGCCTTAATACTGACTGTGCCAATGGTGACAATAACAACAGCAGTAATGGCAATGCGACTTTCTAATTAGCATTTAAATAATGTTATAATAAACTTGTAGTATAAAAAAGTGCAAGGAGTGAAATAAAGATGCAGCAATACCTCTATAAAGTGAGATTTTTCCAGTTTTAATCTTTTTTTTTTTTAGAATACATTTCTTGATTCATATGTATGTCAGGTGATTACTTATGGCAGTAAAAATGGTATTCCGTGTATAACGCGCTCCAAAAAAAAAAAAAAAAAAAATGCGCGCGTTATACACGAGTAAATACGGTATTTATAGCTTACTGGGTTAGATTTGTGAAGTAGATGAAATGACTACACATGTTTGGACTCGAGATATGATCCCGAGTGATTTAGTTACGTCTGATCCACTGTAACAAATCTAGCGTCAGAAGCTCCAAACAGGCCTTGTCTGCTCACTCTCCCATTTAAGAACCCAAAAAAAATAGGTCTTTAAAAGTTCAAATTTCCACGGAATATCTTTTTTCCCACCAAAAATAGGTTAATATAGCAGCTATGGTTCTTAAATTGAGCATATAGGATGTAAGACATTAGGCTGCAATATTCCACACCAACCATCGCTGTGCATATATTTTATACAGGGTAATTAAGAAAACATGGATAAAATGATATGACAAATTAAGCATACAAGAAGGATAAAAATAACATAGAAACATAGGGTCGCAAACTACTTATTGAGTGAAAAATACAGGGTGCTTCGTTCTACTTACATGCGGTTTGAAAGTTATAATTTCGAAGAAAATAAAAATATTGTAATGAAAATGCAATGATGTGTACCTTATTTTCGGTGAAATATTATAGCGTAATGAAAAGATCAGGAAAAACATATTGTTCAAGCAACCAATGATACCGTATAAACGGATTATTAAAGCCCAAAATGTGAGGTGCAAAGTGCATATTGTTGGGGTGCATATTCCAAACTTCTACCACTTTTGTTTGGTGTTATCACTTTGAAAGCATAGGTGAAAATGTCTGTTAAATGTTTTATTATAATATACTCCAGTTTTCTGCAGTTTATCACCATCAACCCAAATTAAGTTAGGATGAAACACCCTGTATTTTTGACTCAATAAGTGGTTTGGGGCCCCATGTTCCTATGTGATTTTTTATCTTTATCGTATGCCTGATTTGACATAGGGTCATTCCAGGCAAAATGAGCAAATTAGCTGTGGCTGCCATGTCACAGATTTGAATGAAAATTGGCATATGAGTACAACATGTTTATTTATAAAGAAATGCAAAATGAGAGATTACAGGACAGATTGTTTAAGCATGTAAACTCACTTTAAAAGTTGATACAAAATCGAGTTCTTGTTTACATGCTTTAAATTTCAATCTGTATTATTCGCGTTAGGAATGAAAAAAAAATATATCATAAATTATTTTCAGATAAGAATGGATACTAAGTAAGAGATTGGCATAATTTAGGATTTGAATTTTTATTCCTTATACTGAGAAAAAAATATAGAAGAGGAAAATTTTAATGAAGAAAATTCAATATTTCTTTTGCTTATAAAAATTTTAGGACAGGCATTATGACTTCAAAACTATTTGACATTTTAGATAAAAGTATATATTTTGAACACAAGAAGTTTCATACATGCCTTTTTTATTCCTTAATGTGAAAAAAATAAATTATGAAAAAAAGGACGGGAAAAGGCATTATTTCTATTGCTCTTTTAGTCATGAAGGAAATCTCTTATATCATTTCAAATTACTTGATATCAAAGATAAAAGTGTCTATTTTAAATATTCAAATGCTACTTCTCGCCTTTTCTTCTTTTCTTTTCTTTTTTCTTTTTTTCTTTCAGACTTATAATAAAAGCAATGAGAATTGAAGGATTAATTATCTAGTATTGTTAAAATCCAATAGATGGCAGCACTATTTTTAAATTGAAATCGTACAATATTTTTAAAAAAGCGCGCTAATTCAAAGGAAAATTTGCGCGAAAATATCTTTTTGAAATCATTTTTTTCAATGTTAGGAATCAAAAGGCACTATTAAAAATTTTCGAGCATATTATGGACTTATTAATCTTTATGTCTGTGCAATATTGTTAAGGACGGACCTGTCCTTTATTCATTATTCGAGCATAAATAAAAGGGAAAAATACGATTTTGTAATTTTTTTTTAAGTTTCTAAGTTTTTTTGAAGATGAAGGAATTAAATGATAATTATCAAACTTGGGGAATTCAATCTTCATATATAATACTATATCATGCACCAATTTCTCACTTGTTTTATCACTTTTAAAATTTTTTATAATATTTCGAATTTTCTCAAAATTTACAAATTTTCAATTTTAACAACCCATTTAAAATTAATTACGTTGTTACCAGATTGCTATTGCTAAATAAATAAAAAGATAATTATTCAGAGGTTATAAAATTGCAAGCCAAGTTCATTTATGTTAAATATTTTTCAAGATACGGAGCTTTAAACTTGCAACATTGGACGATTGCACACATGCCGTTCTACATCACAAGTTTTTTAAAAGTCCAAAACTGCTGAAATAATTTAATTTTTGTCAAGATATTTTGCAGAGCTCTATTTGAATATAAATAAAACCCATGTATGAAATTTTATTAAAATCGGTTACCATGGAGTCACGACTTTTTTTAAATTTTTGCTCATTTGGCATGGAATGACCCCATATCAATTTGTCTACGTTATTTGAATCCCTCTGTATACACCAGCTCTCTCACTGACAAGCCCGTATTAATACTGTCAGTAAACTCCAGATTTCATTGCAATGTAATAGTTAATTAAAGCAATATATTTCTGTTTATTTAACGCATTTTTAATATGCTGAACAACGATTAATATTCTCAAGGATTACAAAAATATTTGTAATTAAACTTATTTACATAATGTAAATAACAGCTTTTTGCCTATTTCCTAGACGGTCAGAGGGCTAGTAACAATAATTATTGAACCACCCATGTATATCTTGTTATCAGTTGTGTTGCATTATGAATTTTAAGATAATAAAAATTACAAGATATGTAACTTAGTGGATTAAACCTAATAAAGAATTTTTCTTTTGTAATAATACATAAACACTTTTTAAATATTAAGAATATGCTTTTGTAACATTTAAATAAGAATTGACGTGTTGTTTTTTAAAATCTGAAATTAGTAATTGATTTTTGCAGAATTTTATTTCCTAGTATTATTTGTATTGCAAAATTGAGCGTTGTATACTGCATTTAAGCTAATTAATTGGATAAGCATTTTACTTTTCTTTTTTTTATCCACTACGCCAAATATTAAATAAACTGAAATATTCTGTTATTTTAAAAATTTTTAAATGTAAACTATAATAAAGAATCCAACGCATTCATTACTTAACAAATCATAAGCTAATTTGTTAATTAAAAAAATCGTTATACTCATTAAATCTCAAACGACTATTTAGTACTAACATTTTATTTTGAATTATAGAAAAAAAGTTTATTTATTGCGTTAAAACTAACATTAAAATTGGGATTTAAATAATCTGTGTGTGCGTGCATTCTTATTGGGAAATGGATGCCAGTATATTCAATTTTTTTAAAAAAATAATAGCAATATTTTTTATATTTATAAAAATTTCGATGTAATTTCATTAGAAAATAAAAATACATAAAATTCATTTACGATTGTATACTTTACAGGCAAATTATTTATTATACACTGATAATACTGTTGCACCATTCTGCACTAATATTGATTTTTTGGAAATACTACCATTCAATTTATTAAATATCTGCAGTATGTCGAAACATTTTAAAATAAACTTCAAATATTTGCATGAATAACTTCTTTATTATATATGTTGTATAATTAAAATGCCATTAATGTGGAAATAATGGATTTAGATTTTAAACATTTATGATAAGCATACATTGCTATTAGGAAACTGATACGGGTTATATTTTTTATTTAGTATGTGCAATATTTTCTTATACGTTTCTTAAATTTCATTGTAATTTCATAAGAAAGGCAAAAAATATCAAACGCATTTGCGATTGTATACTTTACAGACAATTTATTTAATATGTAATGACAGTACTTTTGCATCATACTGCATTAGTAATAATTTCATTGAAATACTATCACACAAATTATTGAAAATTAACAGTGTTTTGAAATATTTTAAAATAACGTCCAAATATTGCATGACTATTTGCTTTGTTTTTGAAATATGTGTACAATCAAACCTCGTTAACATGAACACTCTTACATGAGTTACTTTAACATGAATTGTTTTCACAGTCCCCTATTGCGAATACAAAGAATAAATACTGATAACATGAATTACTGTTAACATGAACCAAATTTTGATTCCTTTTGAGTTTCATGTTAAGGAGGCTCGACTGTATGTATGTACACACATGCATATTTGTATATAAAGCCAGCATTACGGAAATACTGTATATTTATTCTAAACATTCATGTTTAAAAGTTTTCTGTTATTATTGCATTAACCTCTTCAGTTCCGAAGCTAAAATAATAAAAAAAAATATTTGATCATTGGAATTTACAAACGAAATGACATCATAAATGACAGGAAAATGTCGTTTCTTAAATTGATACTTTAAGTGCTTAGTAATTTGGATTCAAAAATATGAATTTAAAACTACAAACTCATTTAAAACACTAATTTAATAACTATTAGCCTAAATTTATGCAATCACAAATTTTAGAGCTTCAAACAAGTAAATAATCTACAAATACTTAAAAGTTTTCATTGAGAAAGATTTAAATAATCATCATTCAGAACATTTATCACTTTCTTGGTTACACTGTCCTTTGGCCATTTTTAGGAATTTTGCAAACTGTAATGAAAGTAACATTAATTTTAAGCGGGATTCATATTAAATGCAGCCATTTATTCGTCTGTTTTCAACACAGAAAGAATTAGGCTATTATAAAATGATTTGAAAATGAAAAAAAAGGATATTTTAGTTTTTATAAGGAAAAGAATAGAGGTCCCCCAAATGGGGAACGTGGGACGAAAGACATTATGGCATGTAAACATCTGAAATTGGAGTAATAATTGACGCCGTGTTGTGCATCATACTGTAAATATGATATAGTTTTACACTACTCTTTATTTCTACAAAGTTTTATCTCAATTGTCTAGATACTTCAAAAAAGGAAAAATAATATATTTTTTTAAACTTTGTAACCATTATTATATTTTCTTAGAAAACGAAACATTCATTTATAAAATATATCGATCTTTTTGCCACCCTTGAGTGTTATATTTAACTTAGATATATTCTATATTAAATACAATATGGAAATGAAATTGATTTCACCTATAATCTATTTTCCACACCATAGTAAAATTCATCATTCCTGTTTATATACTAATGAAGCAATGGAGATTAGTTACAAGTGTCTACGGTGATATTTATGGCAATGTTTGAAATTCATCGAAGTTGAATTGTTGAATTAGCTGGACGCGTAAATGGTAATCAAATTGCAATTTGTAAGCAAATTCCCTAGTATTGCTATTGGTCAATTTACTGTTTTTATACAAGTAAAAAACCGCAACCAAACTGACATTCTATAAAAATCTACAAAACCGCCACAAGAACAATAACTACATTGATTTACAAATTTAAACACTTTTTATATACTTTTGACGGAACACCTATTTTTTATTATAGTAACTCTCAGAAATTGAGGACGATATTTGAAAAAAATCTGTCATCTCACATTTGTTATTATCCTCTATACAGTGTGCTAACTCACAACAGTGTCCAATGGCTAATTCCTTAAACGTTAGTCATTGACATATAGTTCCAATTACAAAAAAGTTTTAAATGAGGTAAATAAAAAAAGTATTTTAAAAGCGGTATGAGCAATAAAAACGTTTAATAAAAAATTGCGAAATTCAAATTTTTATACTAATTTTATATAGTTTTTATAGTTATAGTTTTTTATAGTTTCAGTTGTGTTAAATAAAATTTCCCTCTTACATTAACAACGAAAGAAAAAAGTGAAGAAGGAAAAAAGTCCTGTCATTCTATGATAAAATTAAACGAATAGTAGCTTTCTAAATTGAGACATATTTTTTGCTGTAAATTAAGGGTCATTCACAAGTTTAGTAGAAAAATAATTTGCCAGATACATTAAAAATGATTGAGTGTAAATGCAATATTGCAATAAAAACTTGAAATCTTTAATCATTTTGACATGTTAATGAAAAATATACAATTTGCAGTAAACATACAAGAAGAAAATAAAACGGAACTTTTTTTAAATAAAATGATAAAAATTTACATTTTAGAATACACTGACCTGCGATGGTTGTGTTATATAATATTTTTTTTTAGTTTTTGACGGTTGATTTTTATGGATTTTTTAACGCTGAATTCAAAATTGACCTTTATTTTTTAAGAATGCGAAGAGAGGTTTTGCAAATCGTAAATTTTAAAGTTGAAAAAAGAAAAACAAAAAACAGAGAAAATTTGTTGAGAGATGAAGGTGTAGATTGGGAAAAAGCTTTTGCTTCATAATATCCATGGGGGGGGAGGTCACTCGTGAATTCTTAGGAAATTATAGAGATAAAAACTATGAAAAATAACTATTGTTGTTTTATTAAAATACTACCATCAAATAGGTGAGAACATGTCTCTTAAGACATATTTTCTCAATTTACACGGCGATTGAATTCCTTTTGGTCCCAAATTGGATAAAAATTGGGACAAATTTTATGAAAATGGGTGTACAACTCAATTACAGAGACAATGAAAATAATTTCGAGAAATTACAGTCAATGGGGAAAATTACTTTCAAGTGCATTTTACTGATGTTACATTCTTTCGAACATAATGAAAGGACATATTTTCTCAATTTACACGGCGATTGAATTCCTTTTGGTCCCAAATTGGATAAAAATTGGGACAAATTTTATGAAAATGGGTGTACAACTCAATTACAGAGACAATGAAAATAATTTCGAGAAATTACAGTCAATGGGGAAAATTACTTTCAAGTGCATTTTACTGATGTTACATTCTTCCGAACATAATGAAATTGTTATGAATCTATGAAATATGTACTAAAATATAGATTATGTAGAATCTGTGTTGCAAAGAATTTTTTTTATAATTTATAGGGACACACAAAAGTATCCCATTACATATTCGCAAGTTGGAAAAATGTTTGGGGCGTGTTTAAAATATTTTAAATTATTTCACAATTTATGATATTAATATACATTGCTGAGGTTTACTACTAGTTATTTTCTGTATAATAAAAATATAAATAGTATTTACAGGGACACACGAAAGATTTTGGATACCATAGTGTATCCGAAGTACTGTATGCTGTTACACCAGAATATGAATATTGAAAAAAAAACCGTTATTGTATGAACGCATCTCCATTTCTACGTTTGATGCGCAATTTCCGAATTGTTTTACTCAAAAACATAACAGCTATTTGAATCAGTTGGATGTGGCAATACAGAAGCAAAATGCGATTCATAGTAAGTCTTATGTACAAAATATTACTGAAACTTACGCAATATTGTGCACAAAAATGTCCCTTTGCAATATCATATATATATTATAAAATAAATATTACTTTCTAAATATATAAACTAAATATGTCGAGTAACGTTTATAGTTAAATTAAAGAATTATACTGGTGTTAGAAAATTCCAAGTCTACTTATTGTTTTTTTTAAAAAATATAAATAAAATACATAAATAATTTTATCCAATAAATATATATTTCCACAAACTTTTTTTTATAAATAAGGCTACTGTTAACTATAAAAGAAAAGACGTCAAATTGCAATTTGTCTAGTTCATCACAGTGGTAATTATCTAGGTCATTGTATTATTTAGTCTTTATTACTTTTTTTGGGAGATAAAGGTTATTTGCAAGAGAGGTATTATTTATGAACAGTTTTCTTTATGTTATCTTCATAGCATTTTTTTCTTGTATTCAAGAAATGAGTAAAAAGACAGTATAAATAATTCTAAAATAAATCATCAGTTATTTATTGTGTTAATATTAATCTAACTAGAACAAAATAAGGAGGGTTTGAGAAATAGCTAGAATTTATTTTGGAAATATTTAAATTTTTATTTATGAAATCAAACGTAGATGTACATTTTAGTTGCCGGTAATTTTTTCTATAATTTTCAAATATACATCTGTCCATTTTCTACTTAAATATTTATTAATTTAACTTTGTACACACACGTATACAAATTTCCCGCATTCACTTTACTTTTTACTACCGGAAAATTCTAAAATTTCATAAAAAAAGAAAGCTATATAAAAGGACAAATTTTGATTATATAAGCATCGAAATTTTGTTGGTTTATTTCTCAAAGTATGTAGATTTTTATTCTATTAATGTAACACAGCAAGCACTCGGGCCGTACAAAAATTTGAAATGTGTAATGCAATTTTGCGAATGAATACAAGCTGGAAACAAACACTTAAATTTTTATAGTAATTTAAATGCAAACGAATTTTCAAGAGATATATTAAGCAAGTAAATAAGGATGCATTTATTAAACAAACTGCGATACAGTTTTAAAAAAAATGTATTTTTAAGTACATGTTATTCTCTATTCAATGTAGAAAAAGTTGATAATGTGCGCTGTTTAGAAATTTAAAAAGTAGCACAAAAAGGGAAATTTATTCGTAGACAACAGCAACATCAATGCCCAATAGCAATTGCTTTACGCAGAGACATGCTTGTCTTTTATATTATAGATATTACTTAGCTGTTAGACATGTAAAGCATAACAGTTTCGTTACATGAATCAACGAACAATATAACCTACCATTGAAAAAAAAAAGTAAGAAATCTCTCAAATTGACTGGAAAAAACTCTCAATCTTGACGTCAATAGAAAACTGATTTAATTTAAGTTTTCCATTTGAACATATTTGTTCCGTAAAAACTATAAAATCTACAAAATTATTTTGTCTATAAAAGTTACAAAATCCAGTATCTTCTACAGTAAAAAACTGCTTTTTTAACAGTTTTTTTCTTTAAAAAAATCAATTTTTTACTGTAAAAATTACAAATTTTTTACAGTGTGCTGGTTTATAGACATTAGAAAAAATGAGTTATATTTTCTTATTTGAAACATAATCATTTACCTTTTAAGAAAAGAAATTTTATTATTTTGAAATGTTTTTGTGTTATCTAAAACTTGCAGTTTTTGTTGAGGTCAACGCTGCTTAGTATATTACATACTACCTACAAAATAAATAGCCATTTCATTCGCAATCAACATGTCTACATAGGATTATTCTGCAATTTTCATTGTTTTCCTCGTAAAGGAGTAAAGAAGTAATGATTCTCATATCTTATCATTAAATCTTCGCTTGTAAATCAGTGCTACTTAAGCAAGGCCATACCTAGCTGATACCTAAAACATTCTTTTAACTTCTTTAAAAACATCCCGATACTTATTTTTAAATTCAGCCTAATAATCTAAATTCTACATAAAAATTTGAGGCTTTTTTTTTTTAAAAAAAAGAGAAAACCTAATTAAAATAGCACTATTTTTTAAGTGCTTTTTTCAGTCATTTTCAGTTGAATACAAAAACCAACTATTGATTATAAATTATATATCATGCACTAGCTGACCCGCCCGGCGTTGCCCGGGTCCGTATTAACAATATTAAACGAACTTGAAATTTGTATGATTTTATCATTAACTCGAAGCATGCAGAAATGCATTGTCTGAAATGCGTGGCAGCTGGCTGTGTGAAAAATTGGTTTAAAAAACAATTAATAATAAGCTCTAAAAATACTCAAAATGAGCAATGAGAAACGCGGGAGGGAACATGTATCCAACGATTGCGTTATTGTCGCGTTAAAGTGTTAATATTTACCCGTAAAAATCACTGTTAAGTGACGTAACTAATTATTTTTTCCCATAGAAATCCCTATTGAAATATTTTGAATGTCAAACTAATTATATCACTCTTAAATCCGACTATACTGTGAATGAAATCGATACTCGATGATAAAAGGTTGGTATGTAGTATTATAATTTCAGGGCCATTTAACAAATGTAAGTGTATATTTTTAATCAAAGCATGCATAATATTCATTCTGTGGACAAATTCCTAACCGTAAACTTTTGTACCGTAAACATAAGTGCCTGTAACCTAACTGCGACTTAACAGTACCCTACCGTAACTTAAATATAACATAAATGTAACCTAGCCGTCACTTTATTGTAACCTATCCTTGTTGTAACCATAACATAAATGCAATTTAACTTTAACCTAACTTCAAATTAACCGTGACTTAACTGTAACCTAACGTGAAATTAAATAAAATCAAAGACTTAACGTAATGCAATTCAAACCTAATCGCAACCCAAATGTTACCTAAGCATATATTGGGTTCATGTCCATGGAAATTATTTTGTCTTGCTCGGATCTTGGTTATGATTCATTAGAATATTTTCGTCGGTTTCAGATTTGGTTCGATTCAGATTTCAGGTTTTTTTAAAAATTCGATTTAAATATTCGGATCGGATTCAGGTCCATGAAAAATATTTTGCCTTGCTCGTATGTTCTGTGAAACATTTTTGTCAAGAACAGATTTGGTTCAATTCAGATTTCGGCGTTTTCTTCAAATGGAATTTTTGGGTTCAGGTCTTTCACGTGTCCACGGAAATTTCTCTGTTTGATTCGAACAAAAACATGCTTCACTGGAATATTTTTGTCAAGTTCAGACTTGGTTTAATTCAGATTTCGGATTTTTCTTCAAATATAATTTTTGGGTTCGGGTTTTCTTGCGTGTTCGAGGAAATTATTCTGCCTTGTTCGAATAAGAACATCTCTGGAATATTTTTGTCAAGTTCAGATTTGGTTCATTTCAGATTTCGAAGTTTTTTCAAAGAATTTTTTTAGGTTTTGATTCGGTTCATTTGCATGGAAATATTTTGTCTTATTCGGATCTGGTTACGATCCTTTGGAATATTTTTGTTGGGTTCAGATTTGGTTTGATTCAAATTTCAGGTATTTTTTCAAATAGAATTTTTAGGTTCGGATCTCGTTCATGTCCACGGAAATTATTTTATGATACTCGAGTCCGGTTATGACTCTTTCGAATATTTTGGTCGGATTCAGATGTGGTTCGGGTCAAATTTCAGGTTTTTTTTCAATTCGAATTTTTTAGGTTCGAGTCGGTTTTATGTCCATGGAAATTATTTCGTCTTGCTCGGATCGGGTTATAGTTCTTTGGAATATTTTTATCGGGTTTAGATTTGGTTCAATTTAGATTTCGGATTTTTCTTCAAATAGAACTTTTGGGTTCGGGTCTTCTTGCGTGTTCACGAAAGTTATTCTGTCTTGTTCAAATACGGACATGCTTCACTGGAACATTTTTGCCAAGTTCAGATTTGGTTCAGTTCAAATTTCGAGATTTTTTCAAAAAAATTTTGAAAAAACAAAGAATTTTTTTCGGTTCGGACTGGGTTCATGTGCATAGAAATATTTTGCCTTGTTCGGATCCGGTTGCGATTCTTTGAAATAGTTTTGTCAGATTCAGATTTGGTTCGATTCAAATTTTAGGAATTTTTTCGAATGGAAGTTTTAGGTTCGTATCGAGTTCATGTCCACGGAAATTATTTTGTCTTACTCGAATCCAGTTATGGTTCTTTCGAATATTTTGGTCCGATTTAGATGTGGTTTGGACCAAATTACAGGATTTTTTAAATGGAATTCTTTAGGTTTGAGTCGGGTCTATGACCATGGAAAGTATTTTTTCTTGCTGGGATCGGGTTATAGTTATCTGGAATATTTTTATCGGTTTCAGATTTTGCTCGGGTGATATTTTGAGTTTTTTTTTTTTTTAAAGAAAATATTTAGGTTCGGGTCAGGTTTCAGTCCACTAAAATTATTTTTCCTTGTTTGGATCGGGTTATACTTCATTTGAACATTTTTACGAAATTGAGATTTGGTTAGGGTCAGTTATCAAATCCATATTTTTTTTTTTTTTTCAAACAGAATTTTTAGGTTCGGATCGGGTTTATACTCACGGAAATTTTGTCTATCGCGGATCGGAGTGTGGTCTGTTTTTTTCTGGTTGGGATTGGTTATGTGTTAATTAGTCTAAACATTAAGGTTATAATCAGTTTTGCTACTATTCTTTTTATGGCTATTTCTGAAAAATAATTTACTTTGCTATTTGATAATTTATTATGGTGTATGAATCGTTTGCGGATTTGAACAATTGTACGCCAAACAGGTTTTGTTTTAAAAACAAATTAAAGCCATAATACAATTTTAAATTGAATAGAATACATTTAAATTTTTTCAATGATAAAAAAATAAACTCCTAGAAAACTGTTGTGTGATTTTTTTTACTGCAACCCAGCTAATGACTCATACATTCTAATGTTCAAAATGCCAAAATTCTGCGCACAACCATATAGTAAAAAGAAAATTGAGTGGAAGTATAATGTCCTTGGGTGACGCAAAAAATGTAACCCTAAAATCTGCTACATAAGTCCAAATAAGCTCCAACAAAACCATGTGCTTTGTCACGCCTATCAATTCAAACTGGTTTAAACCCGTATTTCTTTGTTTTTATTTTTTTTATCTTTTAAACTGTTATTGAATAGATGACTAAAATTTCGTTTAACAAATAACGTTTTGTGCCATTATTGGCGGTAATACACGATCGGAATCCATAAAAGATACAAATATATCAATCACAGGCAAGAATTATTTGATTATTTTTATTATATGACTTTGAAATATCAATATAGAAACATCATTTAAGATTTTGCTTGAAAAGTTGACATTCTTTCGTTAATGTCTTAAAATCGTCTGCACTCTGAAATCTAGATTTTAGATTAATATTATTATTTAAGTGCTCATGCATGATTTTAAAAGAATCTTTTCATCACTATATTTTATACGTTGACATACAATTATTAATATGTTGTTAAATCATAAACAGTTTTCATCTACGTTATAAAGTATTAAAAATTTCTGGAAAAAAGAGAAAACTTTTAGTAATACAATTTTATTATTATTTATTAATTATATTTATTTTTTATTAATTATTTTAAAAGCAAACATTTATTTTAATAAGTAATATAATAGAAAAAACCATTTAAAAAAATTACTAATTCTTCGTAAAATATGCTTCAGCTGTAATTCAATTCTTCCAATCCGTCTTATTAATACAAAATTCTTTCCTCATGCTTTATTTTGAGACATTAAAATTTCAGCGATAAATGGTTTCATATTGCAAACCTTTTTTTCGGTTTACTTCGCCACCACCTATCTTTTTCCTCCATGGCGTACAGCAGCTGTGATAAAAAAAAAAAAAAAAAAAAAAAAAAAAAAAAAAAAAAAAAAATCCTCATTTAAACTGACAGTTTGCCAGTCTATGAATTTTAAAGGTCAGTCCCAGTTTTTAGCACTTTCCAACAAAGTTGAAAAGTGCTTATGCATTCGGTTTGTCTGTCCGTCTGTCCGTCTGTCCGTCTGTCCGGATGGCCGTTTGTCCGTCTGGCCGGATGGCCGTCTGTCCGTCTGGCCGGATGGCCGTCTGTCCGTCTGTCCGCGCTCTAACTCCCGTAAATATACTCGGATTGCTATGAAATTTTTATACGTTATTGAGGTTTACCCTAGCACGAACCCTATTGAAAATGAAGTATCTACCATGATTAGTTTATCTACAGAGAGAATCAAAAGTTTCCCATTACATTACGGCCTATGGGGAAAAATCGTTAATATACTCGGATCGCCATGAAATTTTAGGACGTTATTGAGGTTTACCCTAGCACGAACCCTACTGAAAATGAAGTATCTACTATGATTAGTTTATCTACAGAGAGAATCAAAAGTTTCCCATTACATTATGGCCTATGGGGAAAAACCGTTAATATACTCGGATTGCCATGAAATTTTAGGACGTTATTGACGTTTAACCTAGCACAAGTCCTATCGAAAATGAAGTTTCCACCATGATTAGTTTATCTACAGGGCGAATCAAAAGTTTACTATTACATTACGGCCTATGGGGAAAAATCGCTTCAAAGGAATTTTAAAAATGTTATACCCTGTCAAACATATTAAAATATGCATTCTATAAAATATAAGGTGAAAATATAGCTATTATTCATTTACAGGGCCACACAAAAGAATTCCATTAGATAATAGTAAAAGGGGGAATTGTGTGTGGCATATTTTAAATATATTAATCTGTTTCATGTATAATAAAATTGATATATGTCACTGAAGCTTAATATAAATTATACGCTACTGTCTTGCATAATATGAAGTACATAGCATTTACAGGGCCATACAAAAGATTTCAAATAGTATATTCTTTCCGAAGTACCGTATATGTGTCCGATGATGGCTGATGGAGGGATGAAATGCATTTTAATTATGATATTCGCGTTTATATTTCGCTAAATATATGCACATTATATGGTGTGTATAAATGTTATAGTTCATATACAGGGCTACCCAAAAGAGCTCACCAACGTTACTGAATATGAGCGTAAATTATTTAAACGTGGTTCTTAAATAAGCTATGCATTTTTACGCTGAGCTGCATTCAATTTACTGAGAAATGTTTGCAGAATATAGATAAAAGGATATACAGGTCCACGCAAAGAATTCGGTACATGGACGCCTATGAATGATGATTTATGAGAATGTGATTTCAGTTGTTTTAAAAGTGTTTTAGTTTACAATAACTTTTAGCCTAATGCTGACGTGTAATAAAGGTATAATGTAAACTACAGGGCTGAACAAAAGTATTCAAGTATGTTTCCATCTAATAGTATGAATTGCTGAAAAAGAAATTTCAAGCTACTGGGTATTTTCTTGCTAAGCTAAATTTTCCCATTATATGAACTGACATATGAAATACAGGGCTGTTCTAATGTACTGGAATACATATTTGGGTATATTTGGCTATACACTATTATTTCCCTAAATAACAAAGTTTTGTTAAAGATTTCATTAAGTGTTGGAAAGTGCTTCATAATCTATGCTTAACGCATGATTTTTCTTACTTGTTTAAATTATTTCTGCGAAAATTTTATGCAACCAGTCAACCACAAGATAATGAAAGGGAAGAAAAGCTACAAAAAGCGATTTTTTATGAGAGTGAGGTTTGGAATTTAATTAATTACTCAGTTAATAAATAGAATTTTGAAATTCTGAGCATCAGGTGCATCAGGAGAGATATTGCGTTGCTCTCAGAAAAATTTTGAGCTTCGAACGTACCGTAGTTATCGCTAACTCTCGCAGATACACACACACACAGAGCGATTTGTTATTTTATTAATATAGATGATTCAAGTTAAATCGTCATTAGTTCTGGGAATTTTGTTTCGCGAAAAAATAAAAAGCAGTTTTATGTTTAGTTTTGCAAAGCCAACTATTGTATTTACTTAAGGCTTTTCTTAAAAGTAAACTGGCTCATTTGGATTTAATTTGAACTCATTTTTTATACATTTATAATATTGGAAGTTCTATTTTTTGAAAATATATGTGATTTTTTTTAATATGTAAAACCTTATTTATTTTCAGGAAATGCTGTGAAAGTTTCCGTTTTAAATCTAATTTGTTCAACGCTAGAGAAAAAAATACTGAGATAAACTATCATTTTGAGATTTATGTAGTTTATAACTCAACATTAAACTGTAATTCATTAATAGGAAGAAAAAAAATAACTTCAATAATCATACCTTAAAGCATCATGCTTTTAACTTTAAATATAAAGCAGAAAAAGCATCAAAAAGTTGAACAAGGAAAATTTTTTTTATGAACGGGTTCAATGCCTCGTACTTTCAAATATCCCAGATCAATGTATCAACAATAATTTTTAAATATGAATTCGGATACAAATCCACGCATCTTTTAGCAGTGCACTTAGAGTTTCAAAAAGTCGGTTTATTCCCGGGTTTATTTCCAATAGACCAGGTTTATTCCCAGGTTTATTCCCAAAAAACCGAATTATTCCAAAAAATCCCGGGTTTTTTCCAGGTTTATTCCTAAAAACCCGGTTTATTCCCGGGTTTAAACCGGGTTTTTTCTAACCTTTGCAACGCTAATGCACTGTTGCAAGTAACTTTTGTATAATAGAGGACTTTTTCAAAAATATTTTGTTTACTTATAAATTACTTTTCAGTTTTTTTTCTAAAAGTTTAATTATTTACATTAAAGTTATACAATTATAATACTGATAAACGCATTTTAAAGAATTTTCTGTTTCTCTATATACATTGGGTGTTTCTTATAGATTTCAAGCTGCTAAAAAAGAATAATGTTTGTAAAAATTTTCTATCACCGTCCAATTTTGCAATTTTGTGAATTTACATTAATACGTTTCGGAGGATATAGGCATTGCATAGGCATTATAATTATGTTATATTATTCTCTTACATGCGTTTGATTCACACAAACATTCCTTTTTTTCTTATTAGAATGATAGAAGATACAGCAAGAGAGTAGTAACAGATGTCCCCCTAATAAATTTTATGGTAACGACCTTGAACAGACAGCGCTAGCAGCTCCCACATTATATGGCTTTAACGCAAATCCGTGACAGTTGAAACGTATCTTTCAAAGCGAGTGTACTGCTATTTCTTTCATCTGTTGTCAAAAATGTCTAGAGGATGTTTTAATCAACCCGATTCTTTTTGCTATGAGTGCGGGAGCTATCTTTGAAGAAGCATCGATGCCTTTTCATGCCGCTATTAAAGACTGCCTATCACATGTACTTTGGATGTAAAGTAGGTGAACAAGATAATAAATGGGTACCTCATTCTTGTTGTACACGATATGCTACAAACCTTCAGGCGTGGATGAAAGGTCCAAGAAAAAGTATGTCCTTTGCTATATCCATAATATGGCGCGAACCGAAGGATCATATAACTATCTGCTACTTTTATATTACAAAAATTAAAGGATTTTCTGCAAAAAGTAAACATGAAATTAAGTACCAGAACTTGCATTCAGCAATGCGACCAATTCAGCAATGCAAGTAAGAAAAATCATGCGTTAAGCATAGATTATGAAGCACTTTCCAACACTTAATGAAATCTTTAACAAAACTTTGTTATTTAGGGAAATAATAGTGTATAGCCAAATATACCCAAATATGTATTCCAGTACATTAGAACAGCCCTGTATTTCATATGTCAGTTCATATAATGTTAAAATTTAGCTTAGCAAGAAAATACCCAGTAGCTTGAAATTTCTTTTTCAGCAATTCATACTATTAGATGGAAACATACTTGAATACTTTTGTTCAGCCCTGTAGTTTACATTATACCTTTATTACACGTCAGCATTAGGCTAAAAGTTATTGTAAACTAAAACACTTTTAAAACAACTGAAATCACATTCTCATAAATCATCATTCATAGGCGTCCATGCATGTACCGAATTCTTTGCGTGGACCTGTATATCCTTTTATCTATATTCTGCAAACATTTCTCAGTAAATTGAATGCAGCTCAGCGTAAAAATGCATAGCTTATTTAAGAACCACGTTTAAATAATTTACGCTCATATTCAGTAACGTTGGTGAGCTCTTTTGGGTAGCCCTGTATATGAACTATAACATTTATACACACCATATAATGTGCATATATTTAGCGAAATATAAACGCGAATATCATAATTAAAATGCATTTCATCCCTCCATCAGCCATCATCGGACACATATACGGTACTTCGGAAAGAATATACTATTTGAAATCTTTTGTATGGCCCTGTAAATGCTATGTACTTCATATTATGCAAGACAGTAGCGTATAATTTATATTAAGCTTCAGTGACATATATCAATTTTATTATACATGAAACAGCTTAATATATTTAAAATATGCCACACACAATTCCCCCTTTTACTATTATCTAATGGAATTCTTTTGTGTGGTCCTGTAAATGAATAATAGCTATATTTTCACCTTATATTTTATAGAATGCATATTTTAATATGTTTGACAGGGTATAACATTTTTAAAATTCCTTTGAAGCGATTTTTCCCCATAGGCCGTAATGTAATAGTAAACTTTTGATTCGCCCTGTAGATAAACTAATCATGGTGGAAACTTCATTTTCGATAGGACTTGTGCTAGGTTAAACGTCAATAACGTCCTAAAATTTCATGGCAATCCGAGTATATTAAAGGTTTTTCCCCATAGGCCATAATGTAATGGGAAACTTTTGATTCTCTCTGTAGATAAACTAATCATAGTAGATACTTCATTTTCAGTAGGGTTCGTGCTAGGGTAAACCTCAATAACGTCCTAAAATTTCATGGCGATCCGAGTATATTAACGATTTTTCCCCATAGGCCGTAATGTAATGGGAAACTTTTGATTCTCTCTGTAGATAAACTAATCATGGTAGATACTTCATTTTCAATAGGGTTCGTGCTAGGGTAAACCTCAATAACGTATAAAAATTTCATAGCAATCCGAGTATAATTACGGGAGTTAGAGCGCGGACAGACGGACAGACGGCCAGACAAACCGAACGCATAAGCACTTTTCAACTTTGTTGGAAAGTGCTTCCAATTGCTTTTAAATTATTTCTGCGAAAATTTTATGCAACCAGTCAACCACAAGATAATGAAAGGGAAGAAAAGCTACAAAAAGCGATTTTTTATGAGAGTGAGGTTTGGAATTTAATTAATTACTCAATTAATAAATAGAATTTTGAAATTCTGAGCATCAGGTGCATCAGGAGAGATATTGCGTTGCTCTCAGAAAAATTTTGAGCTTCGAACGTACCGTAGTTATCGCTAACTCTCGCAGATACACACACACACAGAGCGATTTGTTATTTTATTAATATAGATGATTCAAGTTAAATCGTCATTAGTTCTGGGAATTTTGTTTCGCGAAAAAATAAAAAGCAGTTTTATGTTTAGTTTTGCAAAGCCAACTATTGTATTTACTTAAGGCTTTTCTTAAAAGTAAACTGGCTCATTTGGATTTAATTTGAACTCATTTTTTATACATTTATAATATTGGAAGTTCTATTTTTTGAAAATATATGTGATTTTTTTTAATATGTAAAACCTTATTTATTTTCAGGAAATGCTGTGAAAGTTTCCGTTTTAAATCTAATTTGTTCAACGCTAGAGAAAAAAATACTGAAATAAACTATCATTTTGAGATTTATGTAGTTTATAACTCAACATTAAACTGTAATTCATTAATAGGAAGAAAAAAAATAACTTCAATAATCATACCTTAAAGCATCATGCTTTTAACTTTAAATATAAAGCAGAAAAAGCATCAAAAAGTTGAACAAGGAAAATTTTTTTTATGAACGGGTTCAATGCCTCGTACTTTCAAATATCCCAGATCAATGTATCAACAATAATTTTTAAATATGAATTCGGATACAAATCCACGCATCTTTTAGCAGTGCACTTAGAGTTTCAAAATGTCGGTTTATTCCCGGGTTTATTTCCAATAGACCAGGTTTATTCCCAGGTTTATTCCAAAAAAACCGAATTATTCCAAAAAATCCCGGGTTTTTTCCAGGTTTATTCCTAAAAACCCGGTTTATTCCCGGGTTTAAACCGGGTTTTTTCTAACCTTTGCAACGCTAATGCACTGTTGCAAGTAACTTTTGTATAATAGAGGACTTTTTCAAAAATATTATGTTTACTTATAAATTACTTTTCAGTTTTTTTTCTAAAAGTTTCATTATTTACATTAAAGTTATACAATTATAATACTGATAAACGCATTTTAAAGAATTTTCTGTTTCTCTATATACATTGGGTGTTTCTTATAGATTTCAAGCTGCTAAAAAAGAATAATGTTTGTAAAAATTTTCTAACACCGTCCAATTTTGCAATTTTGTGAATTTACATTAATACGTTTCGGAGGATATAGGCATTGCATAGGCATTATAATTATGTTATATTATTCTCTTACATGCGTTTGATTCACACAAACATTCCTTTTTTTCTTATTAGAATGATAGAAGATACAGCAAGAGAGTAGTAACAGATGTCCCCCTAATAAATTTTATGGTAACGACCTTGAACAGACAGCGCTAGCAGCTCCCACATTATATGGCTTTAACGCAAATCCGTGACAGTTGAAACGTATCTTTCAAAGCGAGTGTACTGCTATTTCTTTCATCTGTTGTCAAAAATGTCTAGAGGATGTTTTAATCAACCCGATTCTTTTTGCTATGAGTGCGGGAGCTATCTTTGAAGAAGCATCGATGCCTTTTCATGCCGCTATTAAAGACTGCCTATCACATGTACTTTGGATGTAAAGTAGGTGAACAAGATAATAAATGGGTACCTCATTCTTGTTGTACACGATATGCTACAAACCTTCAGGCGTGGATGAAAGGTCCAAGAAAAAGTATGTCCTTTGCTATATCCATAATATGGCGCGAACCGAAGGATCATATAACTGTCTGCTACTTTTATATTACAAAAATTAAAGGATTTTCTGCAAAAAGTAAACATGAAATTAAGTACCAGAACTTGGATTCAGCAATGCGACCAGTATTATATAATGATGATTTACCAATACCAAAACCTACAAAGAATTTTACATATGACGATGCAGCAGTCGAAATGGAATTTGATGAAACAGAAGCTTCTTCTACATCTGATATTTAATATTCTCCTTGCATAAATGAAGAACCGCACTTAATAACACACGAAGAATTAAATGATCTTGTGAGAAACTTAAAGTTATCAAAGAAAAACTCAGAATTATTTGGACCAAGACTGCAAGGTTGGAATGTCCTGAAAAATAATACAAATGTATCTATTTATCGAGGTCGACATAAGAAATAATCGACATTTTTTCCACGAAAAGGTGATTTATGCTATTGTAATTATATAAGTGGTTAATTGTCTGCTTTAAATTGTCAATATAACTCGGAACAATGGCGATTGTTCACCGATGGTTCAAAAACCAGCTTGAAGGCTCTGCTTCTTCACAAAGAAGATGCCCTGCTGTCTTTTCCAATAGCATATTCTTGCATAATGAAAGAATCTTATAAAAATATGAAGATATGCTTCATGAAATTGATTGCTCACATCATGATGGGAATATAAGTCCTATTTTTAATGTAATTGCCATTCTTATTGGAATGCAGCAAGGTTATACAAAATATTGTTGTTTCCTATGCGGATGGGATGTAGAGCAAAGCGTGAGCATTATACCGAAAAGAAGTAGCCAGAGCACCAACAATATATTGCAGGTGATAATAATAGCCAAAACGTTCCTCTAATCGATAAATAGAAAGTCATTCTTCGAACTTTACACACAAAGTTAGAACTGTTGAAAATTTTCGTCAAAATTATGGATAAAGAATTTCATGCAGGATTTCATTATCTGCAAGAACAATTTCCATCGCTAAGCTATGCAAAAATTAAGAAGGATATTTTTGTTGGACCACAAATTAGACACCTAGTGAAGGACAAAAATTTCTATGATACATTAAGTGATTTAGAAAAAGCAGCATGGATCGATTTTAAAATATTTTGACACATTTCTTAAGAAATCATCGAAGTCCTAACTATGAAACATTAATTAAAGACATGCTAAAGTAATTGCCTTTTTCATTGTTATGATACTAAATTATACAATAGACTTCTGTTTTCTACGCAAGTGGAACGGCAGAGCAAAATATGATGTTATATGAAAAAGAATTGGCTAGGGCGCAAATAGTACTTTGTATGTGCAAAAATTAGAATGCTATTTCTTATCATAAGAACTCCCCTAGATTTTTCTGAAACTTTATAAATAAAATATATTTCCAGTGTTTAAGCTTAATAAGTGTTTATTTAACCGTTTGTTATTACTAAAATGCCCTAAAATATCAGATGACAAATTTATAAGGTACGTATTGAATAAATATTACAAAATTGAGAGTTTTCGAAATTCTGAATTAAAAAAAAAAAAAATATGTAGATCATGGAATATTTTTAATGACATATTTTTTTCCAACATTGCCAAAATATAAAAGTCCCCGTTTATCTCATGAGGAACAGTAACCTTGTTTTTCAGTGAATCTGCTTTTAATGTACAACACAAAATATGAATAATTAAAATAGATATTCAAATTAGTATATAACAGGGCGTCATTTTTCATATTACTCCGAATTCATATGGTTTTAGCGTTATTTAATTATGAATGCATCATTAAAATTGAATTTAAAAATAAACTGCTTTAAATTTTTCTACGAAAAGTGCACTGGGAATAATAAAATTGCGATACATTTCTCTAATGAGAAAACGTAAGTGGGGCAAAATAATTAACAATTCACTTATTTTAATTTTTATTAGAAAACAATCACTATTTTGCCGCATTACTACTTACACTGAGTTTAACTAACGTATCTTGGATATTTGGGTTTCATTAACCTAAAAGCATTCTCAAAATATACTAATTAATTAGACTAAATTAGTGTATTAAGATATTTTGAGCATAAATAATTATTTCTGACACGATACTAATAAAAGGAACTAATCTCCGGTGAAATATGTTCACGTCTGAATTTAAACATCTTCATTCTGACCTATTCCTAATTAGAGAGATTTTTTAAGTATATTTTTAACTTGGCGAATTTTGACTTGATGCGTTTGTAGTATTACTTACGATAACGGCCTTTGATATAATATTATATTTTATTCAAATAGTGTCCATATCATATTTCGAAGCTAAGATTTAAATTACGTAAAGTATTATTTTTTAATTTTCTAGATAATTATTTTAATTAATAGTTATAATTAAGTAATTATTTATTTTTTTAAACGTAAAGTAGTGGGAATACCAGTACTTTTATATGAAATTTTGTATCTTATATTTTTTTCAAATGTACCTTGTTTTGAGGCATTAGTTTTTCTCAATACAAAAATTACAACCATAGAGAAATTTTCTTTTTTATACTCTTTATTTTTAAACAGAACGGGATTTATTTTTATTTTTTTAAAAGCAACCATTTCGTTAAATAACTGTATCAATAGATATTCATCTTACAAAATGTAGTTTTCACAATTTTAAGATAGTGTTACCACTATCCACAAAGTTCAATATTTAAAAATCAATTATAAGTCATTCTTAAACCAGATTTTTCAATTGCCATATACAAAAACAGACCTTGATGTATATATAATCGATCACAAAAGTTTAAATTCATTGTTCACTCTGTGCCAATATCACTTTTCAAATTTCCAGTTGTCTAATTCAAAACAGTTTTCTTCCTTTATGAAAAAGACATGTACGATTAGTTATAATTAATCTAGAGTCACCACTGTCCTCAAATTTCAAGATATAAAAAATCATAATTCACATACAGACAAATTTTTATCAATTACCACTAAAATAGTTTAAAAAATAATATATAAACTTTCAAAAAGTTTCGTTCCATTCGCACCCGCTTCTCCCGTTCTTCTTGTAGCCTCTGTACTGAAAAAAAAATCATAGCGTTTTTGTACTCTATTTACGAAACTTTCTGAACGTTTTTGTATAATTTTTTGAACTATTTTAATGGTATTTAATAAAAATTGGTCTATAAGGGAAATATGAATTTTTTTATATCTTGAACTTTGAGGTCAGTGGTGACTCAAAATTAATTATAACTAATCGCACATGTCTTATTTATAAAAGAAGAAAAACTGTCTCGATTTAGACTATTAGAAATTTTAAAAGTGATATTGGCTCAAGGCGAACAATGAACTTAAACTTTTGTGATCGATTATATATAAGTCAAGAACTGTTTTTGTATATGGAAATTGAAAAATACTGGTTTAAGAATGTTTTTTAATTCATTTTTAAATGTTGAACGTTAAGAATAGTGGTGACACTATCTTAAAATTTTGAACAGATCGTGCATGTCTTTTATGTGAAGAGAAACTGTACATTTTGTAAAATGAATAGCTAGAGATACAGATATTTAAGCAAATAGCTGTTTTTTATACAATAAAATAAATCTGGTTCTGTATAAAAACAAAAAGTATAAATAAGAAAATTTCTCTATGGTTGTACTTTTTGTATTGAGAAAAACTAATGCCTGAAAATAAGGTACATTTGAAAATATAAGATAACATATGATATACTAGCATTAATATAATATAATAATTCTATTAGATGGAATTGTTTTCCAAATGAAATTTTGTAAATTAGCCTAGAAACGATGGTGCATTGGGAAATATGTAAAACCGATTTTATGTACCTTCTAAATGGACTTTTTTTCAAATGGACTTTTTTTAAATGGACTTTATCTACTATGGATGCGAAACTATTAAATTTCACTTCTAGTAGTTTCCACATCATTTTCATAAATTTAATGAATATTTAAATAATTAAAACTCCACTGACATTTGCCTCTTTTTGCTTAGGAAATGCAATATCCTATAAAATTATTCACATGATACATGCGAAATTTATAAAATATCCTCCACTTTTTAAGATCTTTTTTCCCAGAAAAAAAGCATATTATTCAAATGAAATTGGTGAAAACATAAATTAAATTTTAAAGCAATCATTGAAAAATATAACATATTTATTTTAACGTCTATGTGCTGTTCTATTGAAGAGAAAATTAAGATTTTTTAATAAATGTATTTAAAATATAGCAGTTGTAAAAATGATTTTTAACGACAAACATAAGTGTTATTTTACTTTACATTACTGAAATTTTTAAGCTTAAATTTTTTTAATGAAGAAAAAATCTGAAATGAAAATATTTCACAGCAAATTATAAATGGGCTACTAGAATATAAATTTTTTCAAGCAGTAAATCTATCAGCTTGATTAACGAGTATTCTGTTAGTTATTTCATCTATTAGAGGTATTTTATCCGATAATTTCAAACATTTTAAATAAAAATGTCCATTAAATTTAAAAGAAAATATTACATATTTACCTCATGTAATACAAATAAATGTTCAACTACATGAGAAAAATTTATATTTCAATTTTATAATAAATATTACGCTTTTCTTTATTGAGATTTTTTTGTAAGTTAAATTACAAAATCGTGAATGTACGGGTTGCTTTATGGTCCAAATTCCCATGCAAATTTATTTAATAACTTATGTTTAGCATGTCAAGCAACGAGCTGTCACGTAAATGTATTAAATTTTTTACCATTATGTAAAGATATTCATTACACAAAATTATACAAAAATCTTATTTTACATTAACATATTTTTATCCTAAAAATTATTTATTACTAACCACTGAATTTTTAAAAATTGCATGAAATAAAAATACATTTGCGAAACTAAAAAATACGTATAATCATCTTTTTTATTGAATGGTAACATATTCAAAGTTAAAAAATACCTCGAGCTTTTCTGTTATATATAAATTGATTCGTAACTACATTAAATCATTATTTTACATGCCAGTAAATATTCGTGAAATACATTTCAAGGAAATAGATTTAAATTTTACGAAACTGGATCTTTTTTGGTAGAAAAATGATTTCGAAAATGATGAAAATAATTTTTGGTAATGTAATATAATTTTGAAAATGCTTAGGCTATTTTTCTTTTCTGTTCATAAAAGATAAGATGATTCTTTAAAAATAGTTTAAAAATTTCTGAAAAGCATACTTATGAATATTAATGCTTCTAGATATTCCTTTATTTCTGTTCTTATGCTTATTTATTTTTTCTTATTTAAACAAAATTTATTCCAATATATTCAAATACGTAAAGAATATGTCACAAAACATATTATACACTATTCATTTTTTTACATTATTACTTGGTTATTAAATATAAAAAAATAATATGACTATTAAAAAAGATAAGTACTATAAAATGTATATTCTGAAAGAAATATTTCATAACTTAGAAACAAGTTCAGAAAATTAACATGGAATGCGTTTTAAAGGCTTACAAAGCGTATCTCTAATTCCTTTCATTTAAAGTTCGTAGATTTACCTTTATGGAGCAATTTTGAAAGAAAATCTTCCCGTAAACCTAACCAAAGACGATAGGTACTTAAATAAAAAACTTAATCCCGCTTGAGAACAACTAATTAAAACTGAGTCAAACATTTCCGGTCAATTTAAAGGGTCAAAGTAAAAGAAAAACTAATGGAATAATAACTCCTACTTATGGAAAAATTCTGCTATAAAATCTCTTAATACTTGTACTACTTAAGATTTGGATGTAACTTATGTATTAGTTTAAATATCATTATGAAGTTATATTTGAATCGAACTATAAAAAATATTTTGAAGGTATTTTTATCTATTTTATAGAAAATCATTCAAAGTTTTATTCTTTAAATACTATTTTTGAAAGAAAAATATCGTCATTTTTAGTACAAATAAACTTTCCATGAACTATTTACTAGCAATATACACTCAGTGTCATGAAACAAAAAAATCACACTGGATATTGTTTAATATCCAGATTGTCTCAGAGAAACACGAAAACAGCTTTACGATTGAATATTTAATTTTATTTTATTTTATTGAAATTCTATTTTGTCTGAATCTTTGAATCCTATTTAGTTGAATCCTAGAGCCGACTTTAAAGATTTGCCCATAAGTTGAATTAAAAATTTCCTGCTCAAAAAATGCAGAAGGTTTTGAGGTGGAAGTTATTGTAATGAATCCTCGCATGCCGGGGAACTTACCGGTGGGACAAATAGGGTCTACACCGGATTCTAGCGATCTGGTGGTCTTGTTCCACGCAGGCATAAATAAATAAATAAATCATTTAGTGCGTTTGTAACTATATAATTTAGGGGGATCAAACCGAGGTTACTTCCCAGGTTACAGAGTATATGGGAAAACCATTTTGATTATATTATAATTGATTACCCACTAATACAAACAAGTTAAAAATAGCACATCAAGTGTAGGAAATAGGGTGCGTTCGTACTATTGCGAAATTTTAAAAACATTCCAACTTAATGTAATAGTATACAGTATTTCCGATACTGTATGGTATCTTAAATCTTTTGTGTTTGTCCGTAATAATATCTGCTTTTTATTATACAGAAATAAATTTGTAGTAAACCTTAGCAACGTATGTCATATTTATAAAATGTAAAATAGTTTAATATAAATAAAACGCTCGCTAAACAATGATTTTCCCTATTACATTATGTAATGGAATGCTTTTGTGAGGCTCTGTAAATTAATAACAAATATTCTTTGCACCACAAATTGTACAGAATGTACGTTTATTATATGCTTCATCGAGGCATATCAATTTCATTATGTTCGAAAGAATGTAACTGAATTAAAATGAATTTGAAAGTATATTTTCCCACTGGCTGTGTTGTAATGGAAGAACTTTGATTGTTCTTGCAATTAAATTATGTATCCGACTTTTCTAAAATTCGAAATGATTCGACAAAATTATGCAGCAATTGTATATTTTAAATTTCAAACGATTCAGTTGTGTAGCTTTTGCTCTGTTATATGCGGACAGACGGGCGGACGGACTGAACGACGATTGTAGGTGCTACCATTTACATAATTACAAAAGCACCTAAAAATGAACAAATATCAATTTTTCTATAAAATAAAGTTTTAAAATTTATCAAAAAAATCCGTATTAGCCACATATTAAGAGTTAATAATCAAAGATTTGCTACACACGGTGTACTTTAGGTTTCTAATCATTGCAGTGCTATAAGTACATAGTTCAATTATATGCATATTAAATTTGTCTTTTATTTATATAATTTATTTATTTCTTGTATTTTTTCTAGAATGTTAGCGGGAAGAATATGCTGAACTCTTTACATTGTTTTAAGGCCTAATATATTAGTATTTCATAATCGAGCTACACGCAATAGAAATAAAAATAAAATTGTTTCATGCATATTTTTAAAACTGTAAGCAAAGAATAAGCTGAGATGAAGTTTGACAACAAATTTCATTTAAAAGGATTTTCTCTTGTTTTGGGTGTAAAAAATTGATTTGTTCGATTACATATATGTTACATTTGTATAGTTTTTTTCTTTTATTTATTTAAAAAGGAAGTTTTAATAGCATCGGAAATTAGTCAGAAATAAAACTTTGACACTGAACAATTTAACAATTGATCAAATGGTAGTGTGAAAAGGTAAAAACTTTTTAAACACACCATAAAAAACTTGAATTTTGCAACTTAATATAAAATTAATTTTAAATGCTAGCAGCTTCCGTAACATTAGAATAGAATTGGAATTGTTTATCTTATAGCTAACGCGCATATGTGTCAACAAACAGACGGATTATGCATCTCCTCCTTTTAATGTAGGATAGCGTCATCTATTTAGTAGTTATACTGTTGAACTGCATCTTAATATCAAATTAATTTTAAACTATAACAGCTGATATAATATTGTAATATAGATAGAATTGGAATTTATATTGTAATAATATTGCAAAAAATTGTCCTAAAATAGTATGTTCATCTCATACCTATTGTACATGTGTGTCAACAAACAGACCGACTGCGTATCTCCTCGCCTTAATGCAGAATACTTTCTCGTAGTTTCTCAAAATTGCTTGTGATTTTCATGTATTTATCATATTACATACGTATAAGAAATAATACATAATAAATAATTAAATCGGCGATAATCATAATTTCTACCTAATTTTAATTGAGAAGAATGCTTTACTTGTGGATGTGACGTCAAATAAATTTTTGCCTTTTGCATTTTGGTGTCCCTAACCAGCATGAATGACAAGTTAGGCACCCTGATCAGCAAGATTATGGCAAATCATGCATCATACATTCCGCTTTGTAAAAATTATACTACATATTTAATCTGATATTTTTTCTGGTATTTAGTTTAAATTTTTTTTAAAATGTTTTTTTAACATTTTCTTTCATATTTTGTTATGCATGTGAGTTTAAGGAAATTACTATGTGTTCAGAATTCCCTTTATCCTTGTTTTCCGTGTACACTGCACATACTTTTAATTAATTGCTGAGTGCGCAATAATTTAATTCTTTAGCTATAAGCATTTTGAATATTGAAATTATTTGATGAAACTACTTGATTGGCTTTGACTGAACTACGGGACTGTGCAAATACAACGTTATCAACATTTTGCTAATTTTTAGCTCACGAGCTATCATAGCCTGAGAGCTTATGTGCCCGTCCGTTCTGCATGTTCGTTCGTGCGTAACGCGATAACTTGTGATAAAAATATCCGATACACTTGAAATTTTGTATGTATATATATCCTGGCAAGGCGCTTCGCTGATTAGTTTTTGGAGTTCATTCGATATGTATAAGAGGGGGAACGGGGGCTCATGCCCCTCCCCTTAGTTGATATAAATGAGATTTTCATGTAGAAATAAGTTTTCGTTCAAAATTTAGATTAGGATCATTCTGATGAGGCGATTCCGTGACTGTTATTAGGTGTTCATTGAATAAGTATAAATAGGGGGAACAGGGGTTCTAATGCCCCCTTAATTTATATAAATGGGTTTTTCAAGCAGAATTTTCAGATTTCGTTCAAATCTCTGAATAGTTTTGGAAGTTTAATGGTTAAGTATAAAAGAGGGGGATAACTCCTTTTAAATTATATAAATGCTAAATGGGTTTTTATTAAGAATTATCTCATTTGTTCTGAATTTTGGACATAGATTTTTTATATGATAAAGCATGTCTTTGATAGTATAGGAGGTTCAATGGTTAAGTATAAAAAAAAGAGGAAAGGGGAGAGCTGTTTCCCCTTCTTAATTTTTTTTCAAACGGAATTAACTCTTGAAAATATAAGGCTTTAATGTACAATTAGTATTTGTAGCCTGTGAGCTCAATGCCATCAGTTTAACTGGGCAGTATTCTTTATTTACTCCTTTTTTCCCTTTTGATATCAAACGGTATCATCCCTTGAATTCTTCCCCTCTTCTCCGGTAATGATATTGTTATCAAAGTTTGAAAAATTTTTGATATTTAAAATGTATGTCTTGTTTGTTGTGATGTACAAAGTTGGTTAAATTTATCTTTCACATACTTTATAGATTCAAATAAAGAGAAGTCACTAAAACATTGCTTTAATTAAATAACATTTAAAAGAAATGTATAGTTTTAAAAGTGTTTGATGATATCTTTTTGTTACATTATGCAATGTAGAGCAATAAAGTCATGTTGCGAACGGAGGAGGAATGTGATGCAAATAGAAATTTTTATCAACAAAACAAGATGACAACATTCGCTCTCTTTTATTTATTAGTAAACATAAACTTCATTTTTATATATTTCACATAAAGATTTTTCGAACCGTAATTATATATGCATACATAAATGAAAAGGAATAATGAGGTGAAACATTAGGGTATTCCATATTTTAGAATTAAATAATTTTATGATATCTCAGGGTTTTTAATAATGACTTTGTGTTTCTATAAAAATAGATAACAAACTGAAAGTAATATAACTTGCTATTTTGAACCAAAGGCCATGTTACAAATATTTGCAAAGCCCTCTTTCCACTAGAGATATCTTATGATATCATGTGCCAAACCTCCCCCACCTCTAAAAGGGTAACATTATATATGCACAACTCCTACTTGAGATTGAAAAGTTATTTTCAATATGTTTCTTGCAATATAACTTAATAATTGAATAATCCAGAACTTTTTAAAAACGCATATTTTATTTACATACCTTATAACTGCATAATGTATGTTTTACCAACAGTCGTGAAATATTAATGGTGCTTCAAAATTTCCATTTGATTTAGATATATATATATATATATATATATATATATATATATATATATATTTGAGTTGAAACGAAAATGAACAAGGATGTCAAACGTTGAGGTATCCCATATTTTATAATTAATTAATTTTATGATATCTCAGGGATTTTAATAATAATTTTGTATTTGTATAGAAATAGATAAGACTGAAAAAAGATAATATACTATTTTGAACCAAAGGCCATGTTACAAATAAGCAAAGCCCACTTTCCTCTGGAGATATCTTATGATATCATGTGCCAAATCTCCCCTACCTCTAAAAGGATAACATTATATATGCACAGCCCCAACTTGAGATTGAAAAGTCATTTTCAATACGTTTCTTGCAATATAACTAAACATTTTCATAACAAAGAACTTTTTTAAAGCGCATATTTTACTTACATATCTTATAACTGCATAATGTATGTGTTACTAACTGTCGTGAAATATTAATGGTGCTTTTAAATTTCCGCTTTTATGATATCTGAGGGATTTTAATAATAATTTTGTATTTCTATAGAAACAGATAAGACTGAAAAAAGATAATATACTATTTTGAACCAAACGCCATGTTACAAATAGGCAAAGCCCACTTTCCTCTGGAGATATCTTATGATATCATGTGCCAAATCTCCCCTACCTCTAAAAGGATAACATTATATATGCACAGCCCCAACTTGAGATTGAAAAGTCATTTTCAATACGTTTCTTGCAATATAACTAAACATTTGCATAACAAAGAACTTTTTTAAAGCGCATATTTTACTTACATATCTTATAACTGCATAATGTATGTGTTACTAACTGTCGTGAAATATTAATGGTGCTTCTAAATTTCCGCTTTTATGATATCTGAGGGATTTTAATAATAATTTTGTATTTCTATAGAAACAGATAAGACTGAAAAAAGATAATATACTATTTTGAACCAAACGCCATGTTACAAATAAGCAAAGCCCACTTTCCTCTGGAGATATCTTATGATATCATGTGCCAAATCTCCCCTACCTCTAAAAGGATAACATTATATATGCACAGCCCCAACTTGAGATTGAAAAGTCATTTTCAATACGTTTCTTGCAATATAACTAAACATTTGCATAACAAAGAACTTTTTTAAAGCGCATATTTTACTTACAAATCTTATAACTGCATAATGTATGTGTTACTAACTGTCGTGAAATATTAATGGTGCTTCTAAATTTCCGCTTTTATGATATCTGAGGGATTTTAATAATAATTTTGTATTTCTATAGAAACAGATAAGACTGAAAAAAGATAATATACTATTTTGAACAGAACGCCATGTTACAAATAAGCAAAGCCCACTTTCCTCTGGAGATATCTTATGATATCATGTGCCAAATCTCCCCTACCACTAAAAGGATAACATTATATATGCACAGCCCCTACTTGAGATTGAAAAGTGATTTTCAATATGTTTCTTGCAATATAACTAAACATTTGCATAACGAAGAACTTTTTTAAAGCGCATATTTTACTTACATATCTTATAACTGCATAATGTATGTGTTACTAACTGTCGTAAAATATTAATGGTGTTTCTGAATTTCCACTTGATTTCTATATTTTTTTCTGAGTTTAGCCGATTATTTTTACTATATCTATTTTATTTGAATATCAAAGCGAGCATTTATACATATTTTTTAAAATGGGTTTAATTATGCACATTTAATGACTTTTTTATAAATTCATTAAAAGTACATACCAATTCATTGAAATTCATTTATAAGAATTATTAGATAATACAGACAAAATGTTGAAATGTCTATAAAAATATTTCAATAATTTCGATAACTTTTATAGGCTTATAATTTGCAGTATCAATTTAGTTGCCACTTTCTATGCTAGGAAGATAAACAGACTATCTCTAAGTATTTAGGCGATAATTAAATTAAAATAAGAATTAAAACTTCTTTATTTAACGATATTTTTGGTTATTATGGATATTTTTTTAATTCTGAAAAATATCCATAATGATTAAATAAATGTTGGAATATACATCAATTTTATGACTTTTTCTAATCTAATAAGAATTTTTTAAAGGTAATGAAAAACAATAACATTATTTCATTATGATATTCATGGTTAACAATTGAAATAAAAAGTCGGGAATCGCACGTCAGTCGTATCAAATGCGGTGCTTTCGTCCTATAACGAAGTTTTAAAAATATTCAGGGCTTGATATAATAATGTACAGTATTTTGGATACAGTATAGTAGACGAAATCTCATGAGTGTGCCTATAAATAATATTTGCTTTCTGTTACACAGAATGTAATTTGTAGTAAACTTCAGCAACGTATGTCCATTTTGTAAAATGCGAAATATTTTAATATAATTAAAACGGCCCCAAACAATGTTTCCCCCTATGAAATTATCTAATGAAATATTTTGTGTAGTCCTGTAGATTAATAAAAAATATTCTTTCGATTACGTGTTGTAACAGAATATATATTTTAGTATAAAAATCATAGATGCAAATGAATTTTATTATGCTCGAAAGTTTGCAGCGGTATTAAAATGCACTTGAAACTTTTTTTTCTCATTTGCCGTGATGCAACGGAATAGTTTTGATTGTCCCTTTAATTAAACTATGCATCCGATTTTCATAAAATTTGAATTGACTTTATAAAATTATACAAAAATTATGTATTATAAATTTCAAACTAGTTGTTTGGGAAGTTTTTTGATTTGTTATATGCGAACAGATGAAATGACTGAACGACGACTGTAGGTGTTTCGTAGTTACATAATTACGAACGCTTATAAAAAGAGATATTGTTAGAATTTGTTTATTAGGCGACAGACGCTGCTATAATTTTTCAATTATAGAAAATAATTTGATGCAACTTAAAGTACAAGAACGCTTTGTAACATTATTCTATACGCAATTTCTGAATCAAAAAACTGTTTTTTAAATACAATGTTTCTAGTAAAACGTAAAACGTAAAAAAAAAAAATTAATAATAAAATTTAATTTACATATTTCCTAGAAAATGACGTATTGTATACATACTAATAAATGTTCCAATTCATAAAAATGTCGATCATTACACAGGAAATGGGTCATAAAATTGTCCGTGTTTACAAAACTATAACTCTTTTCATTAGAAGTATATGAAAATGCATAAATCCTCAATCCTTACAAAATTAAAAAAAATTACCCTGTTATATAAAACTTTTAAAAGACAATGATAATGAAAACGAGACTTAATCTTTAACTGCATCTAGAACAATAATTATATGTTAAAACAAATCATCAAATAGAAAATTTTAAAATTAATCATGCATTTTTAAAGTATATATATATATATATATATATATATTTATAATTTTTTACGTTAGGTAAAACTTTCATAAAATACTACCTAGTACGCTGTGAACCAGTGTTCGATTTCCTGGCTCTCGCTAATTTTTCACTCCCAGTTAGGTTTATTGCATTTTTTGGAATTATATCTGTAGAACATACTTTTAATAGTTGAATGCAGGCGTTATTTAAGTGTGTATGTATTTCAAATTTTATGATACTGAAAAAATATTATAAATCTTGTCGAAAATTATCTAATCCTAACGTAAAGTTATTGCTTATTCAGAATCCCCAATGTATCAAAAAGCATAAATAATTCCTTTAGATATAAAACATTCTACAGATACTAAATATACCTAAATGATAATTTAAAAAATATACATAAAATATAACGAAAATTAAAAGAAGTTACACAATAATCTGATGTAATTAGTAAACATTTAATTTTTTAACCCTCTGAGCGTCTTGCAAATGGGTAAAATTTTAATGTTGTTTTCTCTGAAATTTCTTTTAAATGCTTAGAAAAATGATTCTTTCAAAATTATACATGTAAAAAACCTTAATTACAAATATGAATGTAATGTTTGATAGTATTAATCATTCTAAAATGGGTTGAAAATTCATTAAATCTGTTGAATTATATCATCATAAATATTGCTTATATTGCAGTGAAAACGAGAGCTTATTATTATGATCCAAACACTTAAAGGGTTAAAGCAATAAATGTTAATAAAATTTAAATTTTTTATACTCTATGTGTATAAATCACATATGTCTATATCACACTTGCTCTACAGCTGTTTCTGCTTGTTATACATAATGTATATTATGTCAAAAGTAGAATTCTAACAAATGTCAGAAAATAGCTCTTATTATCTCTAAATACGTATATTTATATTTCTGATGAAGCTTAATAAAATGAATTAATTGACTAATAATGAGAAGGTTTAAATAACTAATGAGTATTTTTATTGAATGTTTTATTTAAAAATAGAAATGAATGAAAATCAGCCATTTAGTTAGCAACAACTTAGAAAAAGGAGCTTCAAAAATGTAGTCATTAAATGGAATTAAAAATAGCTGCAGTATTTTCGAGGTATTTATCGGTAAAATAAAATGCTTTATTTAGTAAATCAGAGTGAAGTATACTTACCTTGAGATGTTTCTTTTGTGTTGCTTTATTGTCATGTTGACCCGATTACTGATCAAAAACGTTATGACCTAGTTAAAATTCCTTTATAATTGTATTTAGTATTTTTGTTCAAATTTTAACGAGTGATTTCTTGGATAGCTTTTTAATTAGTATTTATAACACAATTTTTAAACGGTAGTTTTATTTGGAGTACATTAATTTAACAAATTCAAAAATAAGTATTTTGGAAAAAAATGCACTGATCATGTTTAAACCTCATGTCTATGTTGATCATGTGATCATGACGTGTTTAAACGGGAAACGTAGACATAATTTTTATAGATGCGTATATAATAACGTATGTTTAAATACATTTTTAAAAATTATATGTAAACTCAGAGATGAGTTTTGATCAGTTAAATTTAAGAAAAGGATTTTTAAAAATGTTAGTTGGCTTCTTTCTCATACAAATGTATTTTAAGAGCATTTGTAACAGATTTGTCTAAAAAAAGGAATATTAGATTTTCAGTGAACAATATAAGAAATTTCTTCCATATTACCAAAATCAAATAAAAAATAGGATCAAATAAAAATAAACTGTTTGTTGCAAAAATTTCATCTACATTGATGAAAATATAAAAAAATAAATAAATATTAAATATTATTATTCTTATTTTAAATTTTGTATAACGCATCGTCACCTGAAAATAATAAGGTTCTATCTGTGTTTTTGAAAAAAATGACTTACCGATATAGAAATGTTCTATTTGTATCTATGAAGGCATTTCTGGATTAAAATAATGTCATATTATGATTGTAAGGTCATATGAAAGTTATATATAATATCATTTTCATGCAAAAATGTCTTCATAGATACAAACAGAACCTATCTATATTGATAAGTGAATTTTTTCAAAAACACAGATAGTACTTTATTATTGTCAGGTGACGGCGTCTAACAATTTAATACAAATCGAACGAGCAAGGCTTTACTTCTAACCAAATGAGTTCCGAAGATTTATAATTATGGAGTACTAAACACAGTAGAGTATCCCACCCGTATATTATATAATTTATAATTTTTTTGCAAGAATTAAAGCAACTTCGTCTTCAGCAAAAGAAATTTTAGGCACTTCTATTCGTAAAATGCAGAAATGAGTGATCGACAACAGAATTTAGAAATAAATTTATTTCAAACTAATCAGAAGGTTCCGGTCATGTATTGAATGAAAAGAAAATTTTTCTTATAATATTCTGGTGCCAATGTGCATTTAGTAATAAAAATTAGATGGTCCAATAATGTAACGCAGCCCTTGAAAGGTGTTAAAGTCATAAGAGGAGATATTTCAGAAAAACTATCGGAAAGACCTTCTTTATTTCATACTGGGTGTCCAGAAAATAAGACTTCGATTTCAGAATTAAATTTCTCAAAATCAAAGATCGATAGAATTATGCGATAAACGGTTTGCTTATTAGGTAAGCTGTAAAAAATTTATGCAGAAGTTTCGAATGGTGAATATTTTGAAAAGATTGTGTTTTGATTGCAAAGAATATTTGACTTGACATTTTTCTTGTTTTAGATTGCTTATAGAGAACACGTTTTTTGGAATACAGTGCCATATTTTAACGATTTTTGAACAAAATTTTTGGAACTCCGGAATTTCAAAAATTTAACTCCACAAATGTTTGGAAATCTATCGTTCTTTGTTTTTGAGAAATTTAATTTTGAAATCTCAGTATTATTTGCTGAACACCCTGTATATACATTTTCTATAAACATGATCTCCACACAACGTTAGGAATTATCAAATCAATTTCAAAATCTATGTTCGGAAATGTATGGTGATGTGCCTTTGTTTCAACATAGGCTTTATTTCATGCCAGTGTCAATATCAACTGAGGGTTGCCGGAGTAAAAAGCTTTCTAAATTGTAATTATTGTGATACTGCAGGGAGTAACAATTTGAAATTTGGCATGGTAAATATTAAAGAAAAGAATGCTTTCTATGAACCACCGAAATAAAAATTCCAAATGTAAAAGCATGAAATAAGCGTAAAGCGTTCTAAAAGTGTTCTAATAAAGCGATTTTTATGCAATATTTTGAAAATCAATTGATTTCAAAATCAATTAAAAAAATAATTGTTTTAAATTGGTGGTGATAGAAGTTGCTTGATCATAAGTTATATTTTAAGTCTGTGGAAACAAAAGGAGTTGCAAGAGCAAGAAACGTTCTAAATTACGATTTGTGGGATACTGAAAAACCTTGAAGCTTAAAATATGTCATGTTAGTCACTTATAAATTATAAATGCTTGCTAAGAACAGTAAAAAAATATCGAAATCTAAACGGCGTAAAGTGGAGAGAAAGAGCGAAAACCATTCTGAGAAGTCCGAAATTATGCTAATTAATGCAATCTCTGTAAATAATAAATCGATTACAAAATTTCACCATTTATGACATATCAGAGGTGAAAATCTATGTATATCTTACATAAAATGCATTTTATGACGATGCAAATACCACCTGGCGTAGGCAGAAATAATGAATGCTCTAAAAAATCATTTAAAATATTTCTAAATTACGTTTCCTATGGAATATTACTAAACTTATATAATAATTATTTTTGGCAATTTTTTGATAGCCTTTGTTTTAATCTAAGAGTTTTATGTTGATACCACTACCACTAGAGAGATGATAGACTGTTAGACGACAAGCTTGAAATTGGACATGATGATTATTTTTAAGATGTGAGTACATACTAAGAACAATATCTGAAAAATTCAAACTTCAAATGAATACTGAAACGGTCGTATGAAATGCTCACAAAAGCTCTTAATACTTTCTTAATTATTATTTATTTACAATCCTTTTTAGTACTTATTAATGTAAGTCGCATTTTTGTGAAAAGCAGTGTAATAATGTAGTGAAACTGTAGTTAATTTAGTGTTTTTTGAATAATTTTTAAATGTAAATTTCTTCTATTAAAAATTTGACATACAAATATCAATTGGCATCTTTCAACTATTAATTGAGAAAAGCTGTCGATTTTGCTATTATTATATAAAGTTTTTGAGCAGCGTAAAACAAAATTTAAATTTCAATCAGAAAAAAATATATCAGGCTTCATCTTCTTTTTTTTATATTTTTCTATACATCAACTGGTTTAAACAATCCATAAAATCAACATAAATCTCCCATTACAGAAACGCATTTTCAGTATTTGTGAGAAACATTTGAAATATTTTCAATCATAATAGACTTTTCTAAATATTCTTCACTGTTATTTGGTGGGTTAAATTTAAAATGGGATTTCTTTTCAAATCTACAAATCTCATTTTCAGTAACATTATGTACGTTATTTTAACATGGTTAAGAAATATAAACATTATTCAAATGTTTTTCTGAAATCCTTTTTCAAACTGTAGTTATAAAATATATATATATATATATATATATATATATATATATATATATATATATATATTAAACGCTAAATATTAGAAACAGAATAAATAAATGTTTTATCTAATCATAAGATTTTAAGAAAATAAAACATTTGTTATTAAGCAGCCTGTTCATTATTTCCTTTTGCTTTAGAATTTTAAGCTTCAGTTTATTTCTGAATATATGATATAATTTGTTTACTTTTTCAATTTTTCTTTAAATATTTTACTAGTTTACAATTTTTACCATTTTATCATACAATAAATATTTCCGTAGAAATTTCATGCATTCAGAATTTAGTGCTTTTCTTTGTGGGTTTTTTTTATTATTATTCCCCTTATTCTTTTTATGTAGAACGTAATAAATAAATTTCACTTTAAAATACATTGTTTATATTATATATTGTATAAAAATGTTTATTTTTTAAAAAAGGTACAATACTTTTGCTTCGTTTTTATTTATACTATAGTGCATCTTAGTATGCAGTTAGAAATATACAGGGTGAATATAAAGACCCAGCCCATTTTGCAGAAATAATTAAAGCATGGATTTTATATTGCAGGTGAATGATACGCCGAAGATATGCTAACAACAGAAGAACGAATTGCGGTTGTAGCGGCACGTTTGGGTGGTCAGACATTCGAGGAGGTCAGGGCGACGTTTCGTAGAAAATTTGGGAGAGGCTCCAACACGAGGAAATATCCGAAAAATGGTGAACGAAATGTTGCGCTCCGGATCTGCGCTCAATGAGAAACGTGATGTGAGATGTGACAGTCAAATCTGACAGTTCTAAAACAACGCATAAGTCAAGCATGCGAAATGATAACCGTGGGGATGTTGGAAAAAGTGTTTCGAGCTACACTGAGCCGGTGAGAAACTTGTTTGGAACTTGAGGGACATGACTTCCAAAAATCTCACTGCAAAACACATTAAAAATCAGTGAAATTCAAAAATCGTAGCAGACAAAATTTAGCAAATTAGGCTAAAAATTTGAAGCTATTTTCCTTTTATCAATGTCAAAAAATAGTCACAAAATGCAAAAAATCGCATTAAAAAATTCGTTAAAAATTCAAACGTTCCTGCACAAATTCAGAATGAGCTTTACTGAAAAGAGAACTAAATTTACTATGTCTCGTTAAAAGAATGAAACCATATTCTTTTCCCTAATGTGGATATATCGTCTCAAAACAAAAAAAGAACCCTAAAAATAGAGTTGCAAAAAGTTGGTTTATTCCCGGGTTTATTTCCAAAAAACCGAATTATTCCAAAAAATCCCGGGTTTTTTCCAGGTTTATTCCTAAAAACCCGGTTTATTCCCGGGTTTATTCCCCAAAAAAACCGAATTATTCCAAAAAATCCCGGGTTTTTTCCAGGTTTATTCCTAAAAACCCGGTTTATTCCCGGGTTTAAACCGAGTTTTTTCTAAGATTTGCAACTCTACCTAAAAATAGACTAACAAATCTTATCAAAAAATGGAAAATCAGTCTTCAGGGTCAACTTCAAGTACAGAGGCAGCTTCCCTCCAAATTTTGTAACTCTACGTGCAGCGGTCTCTTCACAACAGCGCTGACGCACACCCAATCTTCTCTCTTTATTATTATAGATTAAAATAGTTGAGTTTAATTATGAAAATTTGCTAGAACTGTCACAAAATGTCTATATGGCCTTTCCCTTTTTTTCTTAGCATTTATTTGAGTTCATTTTTTAAATAAAATTTCCTGTTTCAAAGAGGATTAGCCGCGGCTTATACGCCGAAAATTTAGGTATGTAGGAAATTTTACATATTTTGGTTCATTAATATTTAACAATTAAAATTTATTGAAATATCAGCGCTAAATTAATATGTATACCTATTATTCTTTTATTGTCTTGATACCCTGAACACAGCATTATTTATTAATTTATTTATCTATTTTACTTTACAAAATTTTACAAATTCTAAAAGTTTTCATAATGAAAGTTCTGTAAAATTATATCCAATAGTGCATTCTGAATGCAAAGTTATAAATATAGAATAAACAAAAAATTAAACATACATGTTTACGTTTGGTTTGATAAAAAATATTATTTTCGAATTTACAAAAAACTGTATATATTGAAATAAAGAACATTAATTTTCTATTTAAAACTTAGATTTATTATGACTAGCATTAAACATCGTTTTTCATTTACTCGTTGGAAATAAAATATTTTTTTTTTCTTTTACAAAAATATTTTCATAAAAATAAAATGCACAAAAAACTCGTATTTTAAAACCCTCAGTGGTGTAGTTGGAAAAAAAATATTTATGGGAACTCACCTTTCATAGAATAGATGTTGATTATCAGATTTTTACTAAACCCAAATCCCGTTTAAAACATTTAGTGAAAATCCTGCTTATTTTTCAATTTACATTTATAATTATTACATTCTAGTTTTTATAATATTGTATTTATATAGCATTCATTTAAAAGCAACATTTAATCAATCTCATAGTAAAATTTTTTATTAAGAATCAAAATAAATTGAAATAACAGAAATAAATATATATATTTATTACTGGCACACCTATTCTAGAAGTTCTCACCGAAAATAACAGATGTTGTCCGTGCTCTGATTTAAGACAAGTGTCTCGATTGCTTATTTTCTGTCTGATCACAAACAAGATTTCACATATTGTACAAGACAAAAACATTTTTAGGGAGGCCCTACACGGCTTACGGATATTTAAAAAAATATTTTCTTAAAATTAGCATAAGCTATAGTTTCGTTTGAGAAAAAATGTATTTGTAAGCGTTTTTTTTTTTAATTATTTAACAGCCACAACCAAATATTTCTGGGAAAAACGTTCCCACCCAATTACAGCACTGAAAACCCTTCATGTAATCTAACGTTTCATAGAAACCGATGATTAATAAAATCCAGCTTCTAAACAAAGCATATTTGTGTATTTGCTTTCATATGCAAGATCTAATATCTGAATTCTAGAAAAACCTATAGCAAAATAGATAAACATTGTTGCTTTCCCTTTTTATTGAATCCCTTAAAAGCTACGCATGCCAACCCGTATTTAGACACCCCCGATTCTGAAAGCACGCTAGTAAAATCGGCTTTAAAAAATGAATTATAATTAATTAGTGAATTATGAACATCATTTAGAAATATGAAATGTCTCGTGTAAATATATTTTTAAATTGTTGTAACGTTTAAAATCTGGCGTAATTTTCAAGTTTTCTTTACCTTTTAAATATTTACGTGAGTATTACTTTACTTGTTAGAAAGGAAATGTTGTTTGCGTTGTCTGAGAACTCGGGATAATAGTTAAAAACATTGCCTCGAAATATAAAACAAATGTCTAATTATGTGACATTTTTTTTAAATTTAATCTATTTTGCCAACTGTTATTTTAAGGCCATTTAAAAAAAAACGTATTTTCTTCAATTTATTACTTTTAACGTATAACAATGAATTTAATATTTAAATATTTTCATTGCACTTTAAAATTTACGTGTAAATAAAGTTTTTATGATATAATATTCACTTTGAAAATAGTAAGGGAACCTATTGGATTACAATAGAAGTATATGGGAATTTGGCGAAATAGCAGATATAGTGCTAAGATTTCGTCACATTTTCCGATCTATTTTGGACGCCAAATTTGACGATGTATCGCCAAGATGTGGAAAAACTTAACGACATTTGGTAACAGAACCACAGAGCCGGGTCCCCTGTCTTCGATGGTAATCCCCCTTCTTTGGTTTCGTGGTATCTGTGCAGATTTCCATTGGTACATTTCAAAATCATTACTTTTTTATATATTATAGAATGATTATAATTATTCATTGTTTTACACCATTATCCCTGTTATACTTATTTATAATTGTAATTAAAGACACCATTGTCGTATAATAGTCAAACTTTCTCGATTTCATTTCTTAATATTCAATTTTAAGTAATGACATTGTTAATTACTCAGTGTTTTACGTTACGTCCCATTACTCTTCAAATTATGTTATTAACGTGCTTGAAAATATATTTCGGAACTTAAGAAAAAAAAACTTGCAAGAGACATTTTAATCATTTGATCCATTGATTTTTAAATCTGCGCAAAACCTGTTAAATACTTTCTTGGATTTAAATTATAATATTCTAGATTTAAAGCAAATTTTTGTAATTTATTAAAGAAAATATTGAATAAATCTTAGCTTGCATTTTAATTACTATTTGGTAGAAATATTTTTAATTTTCCTCATATTCCATTCCATTATTCCACAAGATACCGGAATTTATGCATTTGCACATATTTATTATTCTTGAAAAAAATTATTTATGTGTCAGATTATATTTTTATTTATTTATCTTTTTTATGGTAATACATATTAGAAAAAGCTTTAAAGGAAATATAAAAATGTTGAAATTTATAATCTTTACATTAAATTCTAAAAAGTTTGGCTTGAATTTTATTCCAACGTCGTAAATATAAAAATAAATATGTATATAATTTGAATCATATATTTTTTCCTATGTTAAGACATGTAACTAATATTGGTGATTATCAAATTAAATGCATGGTTGCATACGCAGAAAAAAAATAATTTTATTTATTTATTATGAATGGATTATATTTATGAAATTTTAAAAGTATTTCAGTTAATGAATTAATTGTTTGTTTAAAATTTCTTCTTGGAAAAGAATAATTTAATGTTTCTTCATACTAAAATATGAATTTGTTGTTATTTAATTTTAAAAACTAGAATTTTATGGAATATTCTGAATACCAATGTTAACGTTATAAATATTTTCACTGAACGCTCATTAGTGCAGATTTACAAGAAGGATTAATTTACCCCGCGATAAACAAAGTCCTCTATAGGCGACGTAAGCATTTGAATGGTATAGAGTTATAATCTCTTTCGTTAAATTATTTGAATTCAGTTTTCTTTTCAAGGCATGTTATAATTTCTAAAAAAAAAAAAAAAAAAAAAAAAAAAAAAAAAAAAAAAAAATGCATATTTTCAATTCCTAAACCCTCAAAGACATTGCGATAAAATCGTTTTTCAAAATTCGTGATGGATCAAAGTTATCTAAATTTTAGTGTTGCAATGAAAATGTTTAAGAAAATGTGAAAAGAAAAAAAATGTTTTACTAGGAAAGAAAAGAATCAAAAACGACCAAGTCCAAGAAACTTCCTTTATATGGACCTCGACCAGATGATGGTATTATAGATGAAAATTCTAACTGTTACTTTTGTTTAAAAACGCTATGTTAAAAGCGATGAGAGTCTGCTGTGTATCGCGATCTGATACACCCGTCTGGTTGCAGTTTTAACCTTTTCCGGCGGGGCAAATTCTGTTAGTAAAATGAAAAATTATCGACTGACACCGGAATTTACAAATGACTTTTTTAAGAAACCAAGAATTCTTTAATTTAAGCTTTTATTGTAAAAAAAAAAGATTTTATTGAAATATAATTGGTGCCAATTGCAAGTTTGGAATTAAAATTAGGTGTATGTCTAGAACGGACACACTGCGCCGGAAAGGGTTAAGGATTTTCTACTCAATGCTGTTTTGTAGTCCTTCACGGAAGCATTTTTAGTGCCCGATATGTAAATATTTTTTGCCCGATTTAAATAGATAATGTCAAATGTTGTCTAAAATCAACAACATAAAATTTGAATATGCGGAGTTTCATCTGGATTGAAAAATTGATAACTGTATCTGAAAAGAACTACAAATATCATAAATTTGATGAAGAGGGCTGTGTTATTTATGTACAGATTATGAAAATTATCTGTTACCACAGAATGCTTCTCTTTTTACATACTCTTGTATCAAAAACCGCGAAAAAACTATTTTTCAACCAATTTCAAAAAAAAAAAAAAAAAAAAAAAAAAAATGTTAAAACGACAAGATATGGTCTTCTTTTATTTTGCTGTTTCTAATCAAATATAATTATAAATTTATCAACTGATGGTTAAATAGAATCACATGCATAATTGTCTGGTGATACAAGAAAAAATGTGCTTTTCTTCAGTAACTATTGGCAAATACGAACGTAAACCAATTCGAAGAGATATTGAGAGCAAGTCATAAAGTTCGTTATCTAGAATTTATGCATGGTGATTTAAGGACAAAGTAATTCTTATCAGAATTTACTAACTGGTATTTTTAAGTTTAGGAATTCTTTATTCTATCATCAAAATACTGAGGCAAAATACTTAAGATAAATCCAAAGTTCTATTAATAATTCACACTTAGGAATTTGTACACAGTCTGACAGAAACTAGGCCTATGCCAGATTTTAAAAATTTTGGCGTCATGACTTTTTCTTTTGAGTAGAAGATTGGATAAAGAACAAGTCTATTAAATTTTAATTGAATTGTAATCGTACAGTATTCTTTGTTTTATGTTTACATAGAAAAAATATTATGAACATTCTAAAATTATTTGTATTACCACTCAAAGAGCCACAGAAATTCTTAAAAATTCGCTATCGGCAATCGCTATTTTTGTATCAAACCTTATGCCTAGTATTCAGAGTGCTGTCAGATGGCATAGCTTCAAATTCTTCAGGTGACAAAATAATATATTTATATAATTATACGTATTATTAATTCAGGATTTTGTCAAGAGATAAAATCATGCTAGCTGTGGAAAATATGGAAAAAACTTTAGCATTTTTGTAAACTTTTTAAAAATAAATAATTTTTAAAAAATTGCAAAAAAATCCTTAAAAATACATTAATTTGCATGTTTATTTATATATTTCTAAGGTGAATACTTTTTTAAAAAGGAAAAATATATTAATTTTTCTGATAAAAGCAAATTGATTCTTCTGTTTTACATGAAAACATGTAAGTAAATGATTTTGAAGGGTAGATTAAAGTACAGTAGAACCTCGCTAATTCGGACCCCGTTAATCCGGATCGATTTTTTCATTTTTTTTCAAGTTTTAGTAACGATTGGCTAATTTCCATAACATTAACTTGTTTTGTCGTCCTATTCTGAATATAAAAAAAAAATTCTGAAATCTTTTCGGAAGAATACCTTAAGCTTTCTTATTTAAACTCTTTGGTGATATCTTTCAAAGAAACAACAACGTATCACTAAGTTTGACAATTCCAATTTTCCCAATTTTCTATTTAGACCACTTAAAAATGTCATAAAAAATCACAGCACAATAAATTTTTACTTAGAGCATTACACGAAAGCAAGGTAAAATAGTCCCTATAAGAACCTTTATGTGATAAGGATCGCATTCTGAACTTTGTCAGCCCATAGGTATGTTTCCATGTTTGTGTGACAAAACGCTTTTACAATATCACTTGCAGAAAATTATTTATATTTGTAAAGATGCAGCAATGAAGTCAATCACTTTTCAGTTTAACATAAATGCGATTTTCTAAGAGTATGTATTATTTTATTTCATTTTTGTCTAATTCTCCGGATAATCCGAATTTTCGATAATCCGGATTGGGTCTGGTACCAATTAATCCGAATTATCGGAGTTTTACTGTAATTTTAACTTGGGATTTTAAATATACAAGGAAGAACCGTTGGATTTCAACGAAAGAAAATATTTAAGAAAAAACTCTTTGTAAAAAAAAAAAAGTTTGTGTAAAGTGTTTTGTAAAAGAGGAAAATTGTGATTAGATAAATATTTCCCTATTTACAAAAAAATATACTTTTTTTATGAAAAACATGCCGCTCATTACAGATACTGCATATTACTTGCTGGATGAAAATAACTCATATCTTTGAAATAAAAAACCGAGTCATACTTCTTAACTTATATAATTATTACACACTCTTATTAAACTATCTGCAAAAAAGTATGTCAGATTTTATTATTATAGATTGTTTTATAAATATAAAATTTATTTACAAAAAAAAAAAAAAATAAAAAATCAATAAAATCTTAATATTTAAAGCACTTATAAAAGACTTATTGTATGAAAGGCGATATTTTATTATTTTGTAAAAACACATAATGAATGGAAGATAAGGACTTTGTTCTTTTCACAAAATTAAAAATATCTTTTGTTTTAAATACATAAAGCGAGAAAATGATTTATCAGATAAAATCGTTTTTTAATAGAAAAAAATCCATTGATATTCAATTTATTGCTTAATTAACCGTTTTGAAACCATTTTAGGGTTATTAATAATTTTTAAGCAGGGAGTAGTTTTCTAAACGTATTCTAAAAGCTTTCATTTTTGCTTCATTTCCAATAAATAAGAAGTAATAAAAGAAAGATATTTTATTCTTTAAATAAAGATAATTTAGTATTTAACAAAATTTGCGTTTATAATGAATTTAAATATGACATGGACATTTTTTAAGCATAACATATGACTATTATTTAAAACAATTTTTTCTTGTTAGTATGGCAATAGTCTGTGAGTTGCTTTTAAGAGAGCTTAAGATGAATTAGGAATATTGTGTTTTAAAGAACATATGCAAGTGTATATTATTTGTTCATCTTTTTAATTTTCATTGCAGAAAATAGACAGATATAGAAAAATTCCATTCTATACACTTAAAATTACAGAATTTGAAATAGAAATGAGAAATCACGCTTTTCTATAAATTAAATGCTTAGCATGTAAATTTTCAAATAAATTATTTTCAGATTTGTCTCATTTTTTATAATAAAGATTCGAGAATCTCTTTTCGGAAATTATCGTAAGAGCTATTGTTTTTAAAAGTTCAATAAAAGATATTAATATATTAAGATTTTCTTGTTAAGATAAATGATATTGTTGATTACGTGACTAAAACTAGGTCTGTTATGAACTTAAGTCTGCACATCACCAAGTTTCTGAATTGCGCTTGGTACTCTTAAGGTTGTTCTCAACTGCTCCGCTCAGCAAGCGCAAAACGTTTTGACACATTTACAAATTCATTTTGTAACAGAAAAATATAAAATTTGAAGCTTTGACTAGGGAATCGACTTCTAATCGAACTTAGTTTTTCATTTTTTGATCAATAAATTACCTATCGAGTTCTAAGCTATTTCGATCACGTGCTCACCCGTTTTCTACTCCTTTTCGACTGGTTATTCTGCTTTCGTTAGGAAAAGTGCTCAAAAATGTCAACTTTGAAGGCTTGTTACAAAAGATCCATTGTGTTAAAAAAAAAACGAGAAAAAAGAGTGCAATTAGACAGTTTCTGAGTAACAACACCTGCTAGTTTTATGCATTGATGAGCAAAAATAAATTAAAACATGCGTCACAAAGTTCCTTTTTTGATTTAAGAACACCCTTAAGTCTATATGCGTTTGATGCGTTTTAATATTTAAAATAACTCCCCAGGATATTAATATTTCTTTTTTCCATGGGCTCTTCTTTAAGTTCTTTCATCTCTTTTTTTCATAGTTTACAAAATATTGAAAACGTTTGTTAAATCTATGATTCTGAGTAAGATTTTAACACTTCAAATAGAAATATTTTTAGAACTAAGAAAGAAGAGATATCCTTTAACAAGAGTTCACATGAACTGTTATAAAAAGGATATTAATAATCTAAAGAGAAAGATTAAATATAACAATGACTCAAATATGATTAAAAAATTACCGAGGGAATCCGGAAACTGGGTGACAAACAATCTTAATTGTTATCAATGACTGAAATTTATTAGGATTAATTGCACTGGTTTCCTATTATTGTTTCCATCAATTTTTTATCGTAAAACCATTGAAATTAGTTTTCAATTTTGGTTTATTTAAGGACGTTTATTTAAGGATGTCTCTTTTTTTTTAGTTGACAAATTATTTAGAACGTCTGTAAAATCCATACTTAATTTAATATTGCATCTGTTAAAAGAGGACTCCGAGTAAGATTTTAACATTTCAAATAAAATTAACATGATTTTTAAAATTTTTTGAGAACTAAGAAAAAAGAGACACATGATGAGTACACAGGAATTGTAATAAAAAGTATTAATATCTTAAGCAGAAAGTTTAAACGTAACAATGCCCGTAAAATTACCGAGGGGAATCCGGAAACTGAGTGACAAGCAGCCTTAATTGATATCAATGATTGAAATTTATTACTATTAATTTCACTCGTTTGCTATTACAAAATTCATCTTACAATTTTTGAAAAACTTTTAAAAAGCGTATAAGAAAAATACAACTATAATAACTCTTAGCAAATAACAGAAGCAGAAATGAATGGATTTTTTATTGTAAGACCATTGAAATTAGTTTTCAATCTTGGAAAATAAAAATAAATAAGAATTAAGAAAAATAAAGAATAGGGAACTTCTCAATGCACATTTTCTTTTTAATTTCAGATAGTTATATGTAACAAGGAAAAAAATGTTTATCTTAAAAAAAGAGATTATTGCGAAAGTAGAATGCATTAAAACAAATCTCACTTTTTAAAAAGGACTGTATAACGTAAAACAACACGAATGCAAATGTGGAATGCCATAAAAGAAATCTCCTAGTTAAATGAGGATTGTATACGGCAATAAGTTCTCGAAAACAATATAAATGCTCGGAAAATTTTTCTTTTTAAGCGTACAAGGAAACAGAACTGAACATTCCCAAGAGGATCTTGTCACTTTAGTAGACAGAATTTCATGTAAATGGAACATTAAAAACAAACCATCTTTAATGTACTTTTCATTTAATGGATTTATTAATATTTAAATGGCACTTAACAAAATCAATTGATATAAAAAAAATAAAATTAATTTGCATTATTCAGTGGCAGATCGATGTCTGTCTTAATGTTAAATGTGAAAATATAAATGCTTGAGGTATGTAATTTTTGACATTTTAAAATTCGTACAGGTAACCGGACACACAAAGTATATTGGAAATATTATATTGGAAAACTGCTTTTATGTTTTTAAATTTTTGCAAAACCAATAGCAATTTGAACTGCATTCTTATAATATGTTATTTAGTTGAGCATATTTTCCAAGCAAATATGCTTCTTTTTGCAGCATTACAGTTTATAAAATGAAAAAGGAAATTGAATACATTATTTTGAATCTAGGAAAACAATGCAGAGCTTTTTCTTTTTTCGCCAGAGTTCTAACAAATTAATTACTGCAACTTTAAATATACATTATAAATTTAGTAACCTTTAGAATATTACGGATTTTAAAAAACAACCGCTATACATTTTTTAAGAAAAGATTTCATATGTATTATATAAAAGGGAAAAGGTGTTTTTCTTAAAAATATATATATGATTGTAAAAGTAAAAGGACATAGAACAAATATTATTTTTAAAAGAGGACTGTGTAACGTAAAAACAACACGAGTGCAAAATTGGAATGCCACAAAAGAAATCTTTTAGTTGAAAGAGGATTTTATACGGTAGTAAGGTCTCGAAAACAATAGAAATGCTCGGAAACATTTTCTTTTTAAGCGAACTAAGAAACAGGATTGGATATTCCCAAGAGGATCTTTTCTTATATCACTTTAGTAGTTTCATCTAAATTGAAGATAAATTTAAATAACTCCTTTATGTGTTTTTTATTTAATGGATTTATCAATATTTAAATGAAGCTTAACAAAATAAAATTATACTTGATTTGATTAACATGCTAGTTTTTAACTGATACTTAATTTACAATACTAGTTTTTAAACATTATAGTTTATAGAAGTAAAAAAAAAAAAGATTAAATACATTATTTTGAATCCTAAAAAAACAATGCATTGGTTTATCTATTTTCGCTGCGAGTTTTAACAAATTAATTGTTGTAAATTTAAAAAAAAAGTTACTTTATAAGTGCATTGTATTTCGTATGCATGCAAAAATGTATTATTTAATTTTACATTATTTTTCTTTAATTCCACTTTAAAAGTCTTAATTTAAACAGCATCTATTCTATAAATAATATCTTATACTATAATGCGAGCAAAAATTGCGTGTGTGTGGGTAAATTTTATCTCAAAAACGGCTCTAACGATTTTCGCAAAAATTTGGATTTTACCATTTTCGGGCACGAGAAGACCATTGGGCTAGGTCCCACATTCGGGAAAATTCGATTACTGGGTCATTTTGGGTCACAATGGGTCAGGATCAAGCTATTTATATCTAGAGAACGGCTGGATCTATTTTAAGGAAATTTTGTATCCAATCGTTTTTTGGCACGAGAAAACAATTGAGCTGGGTCACATGTTCGAAAAATTTTGATTAGTGGGTCATTTTTGGGTCATTGTGAGTCAAGCCATTTTTATTTAAAAAACGGCTCTAACGATTTCGACCAAATTTTATATTTTATCGTTTTGGATAACAAGAAGACCATTGGATTAGGTAACATGTTCGAGAAAATTCGGTTAGTGGGTCATTTTTGGGGTCATTGTGGGTCATGCTATTTTTATCTAGAGATTTTCTCACGAAATTTTGACTAAAAATTGCATTCTATGGTTTTCGAGCACGAGAAAAACATTGGGCTAGGTTACATGTTCGAAAAAAAATTTTAATGGGTCATATTGGGTCATTAAGGATCTGGGTCAAGCTATTTATATTTAAAGAACGGCCTGATGGATTATAACGAAATTTTGTATGTAGCAGTTTTTTGACATGAGAAAACTAATGGGCTAAATCACATGTTTGAGAAATTTCGACTATGAGGGTCATTTGTGGGTCATGATGAGTCATAATGGGTCATGGTCAAGCTATATCTAAATAACAGGTGGATCGATTTTAACGAAATTTTGTATGCAAAATTTTTTGGCACGATAAAATCATTGGACTAGGTTACATGTTCGGAAAATTTCGATTAATGGGTCATTTGGGGTCATTAAGAGTCTGGGTCAAGCTATTTATATTTAAAGAACGGCGTGATGGATTATAACGAAATTTTGTATGTAACAGTTTTTTGACATGAGAAAACTAATGGGCTAAATCACATGTTTGAGAGATTTCGACTATGAGAGTCATTTCTGGGTCATGATGGGTCATAATGGGTCATGGTCAAGCTATATCTAAAGAACAGGTGGATCGATTTTAATGAAATTTTGTATGCAACATTTTCTTGGCACGATAAAGTCATTGGACTACGTTACATGTTCGAAAAATTTCGATTAATGGGTCATTTTGGATCATAAATGGTCTGGGTCAAGCTATATATAATTAAAGAACGGCAGGATCAATTTTAACGAAATTCTGTACATAACAATTTTTAGAAACGAGAAAACTAATGGATTAAGTCACATATTCGAGAGCTTTCGATTATAAGGGTCATTTGTGGGTCTTAATGGGTCAAGGTCAAACTATATCTAAAGAATGGTTGGGTCGATTTTAACGAAATTTTGTATACAACATATTTTTGGCATGAGAAAATCATTGGGGTAGGTCACATGTTCGAGAAATTTCGATTAGTGGGCCACTTTTGGGTCATTCTAATTTTATCTAGACAACGCAATTTTGACTAAATTTTGTATTTTATCGTTTTCGGGCACAATAAAATCATTGGGTTATGACAGATTTTTAAGAAAATTCGATCAATGGATCATTTTAGATCATAAAGAGTCAGGGTCAAACTAACTATATCTAAAAAGCGGCTCAATCGATTTTATCTAAATTTTGTATCTGATGTTTTTCGGCATGCTAAAACTAATGAGCTAGGCCACACATTCGAGAGATTTCGATTATAAGGGTCATTTGTTGGTCATGATGCTAATTTTATATAGAAAATAGTACTCACCATTTTGACTATACTTTGTATTATATCGTTTTTGAGCAAGAGAAAACCATTTGACTTGGACACATGCTCGCGAAAATTCGATTAGTGGGTCATTTTGGGTCTTAATGAGCTAGGGTCATTCTAATTATATATAACAACGACTCAATCAATTTTACCTAAATTTTGAAACAAAACGTTTTTTGTCACGAGAATACTATTGAGCTGAGTCGCATATTAAACAAAATTATATTAGTGGGTCATTTCGCTTTATTGCTGAATGCTGCCAAGCTAATTTTGCCTAAAAAATGGCTTAAACGATTTCGATTCAATTTTATATTCTACTGTTTTTGATTACCTGAGGACGATTGAGCTATGTCACATGCTTGATCAAATTTGATTAGTGGCTCATTTTGGGTAATACTGGTCAGGGTCACGAGAATATAGCAAAAGCCAATAACTTGGTGATATTTGACAAAATATTGGCGACATATGGCCAAAAAATCGACTATAAAAATTACGAAAACCCAAAACACGTATTTGGAGCCAAATGAAAGAATGCCTCCAAATTTGGCTATATCTAGCAAAAAATATTGTCTTTCAGAATGTAAAGAATTTTTTATACATTCTCAGAGCTGCCAAATCTCCGGCTTTTAGGATACCAGTATTATTATACAGATAATGATGTTTTAAGTAATTGGAACATTGAGACGATTTAAAAACAGATGATTTTCTCTAAAATAATACTGGTGTGCAAAAAGCCGGAGACTTGGCAGCTCTGCATTCTTAAGAGGATTCGAGATGCATGGTTAAACCAATCAGAGTCAAGCTAAAAAAGTGATTTAGATCGATGTCCTTTCGTTGTAAATTTTAAGTTAAAGTAAAATTTATAAACATGCGCATAAAAACATAGTTTTCTTATTGATTGTTTTTCTAAATAATACTATTATAAACATGTGTTTTACAGTAATAATACAGAGTTAATGATACAGTGAAAATACTATATCGAGTTGAACACAAAGTTAATTTTGACCGAGCTAAGCTCGGTCTCCCCTGCTAGTATACTATAAAGTGTTAATTTATTCCTAATCTTTCTATGTTCATTTACATTTAAATAAGGATTAAAAACAAATTACCTTTTGAAACCTTTAGAATAATAAGGATTTAAAAAAGTGCTGCGACACATTTGTAACAAAAATATTTCCGATAGTAATATATAACAAGGAAAATAATTTTCCTTAAAAAATATATGTTTAACAATTGCGAAAGTAAAATGCCCTAAAACAAATCTTATTTTTAAAAGAGGACTGCATAACGTAAAACATAACGAATGCAAAAACAGAATCCCACAAAATAAATCTTCTAATTAAAAGAGGACTGTATACGGTAATAAGGCTTCGAAAACAATAGAAAAGATCGGAAATGTTCCTTTTTTAACCCTTTCGGGTCAGAATTTATTAAAATTAAAAAAAAAAATTCTTTAACGTGAATAATATTAACACTAACCATCTAAAAATATTAATTAGTGTTTAACAAATATTTCATTGTCTGAAAGATAACGAATGTTGTTGTTTTGATTACTGTTCAATGAATATTCATATGACAATAGGCAAAGGAAGAACTTTTGGAAATGTTTAGAAAATATTGTATTACGACAAGGTTTAACTTATATTGCAATTTCCTAATACTTTTTGTGTTTTATTGCACATTATTCTTCCAGGAAAGTAACTTTTATTTTAAATTTACCGAATGAAATATATGTTTAAAATAAAAGAATCGCAAGTGGTGCAAAGAGAATTAATCAAATAACAATAATTATTATTATTACTAAATGGCTTAACTTAAATGATGTCATATAGTAAATGCATACACATATACTAACATTACTACATGGAAATTGTAGCAAAAACATAGCTTTCAATAAAATAATATCCCATTGAATGGCATGTACTATAAGTAGTACACCAGATTCGAAAGGGTTAAGCAGGCTAGGAAACAGGATTGAACATTCCTAAGAGAATCTTATCTTATGTTACATTAGTAGCCAGAGTTTCATCAAAATTGAAGATAAAATTAAACAATTCTTTATAAGTTGTTCAATTAATTTCACTTAATTTAATTTTAATAAAATTATTATTTTTTAAATGATGCTTAACAAAATAAAATGACATTTAATTTACATGCTAGTTTTTAAATGGTTCTTGATTTACGTTGTTAGTTTTTAAAACATTATAGCTTAGAAAAGAAAAAAATATATATATTATTTTGTATTAAGGAAAACAATGCAGCGTTTTATCTACTTCCGCTGCGAGTTTTAACAGTAATTTATGTAAATTTGAAAAAAAATAAAATAATGCATTGTACTTCTTTTTTTTAACGTATAATTTAATTTTACGTATTTTTCTTTAATTGTGTTATTCCTCTTTAAAAATCATAATTTAAACATTATCTCTGCTATAAATTATATACACTATAAAATGCTTATTAAGGTCTTACATATTCATTCTTAAATTTTCCATGTTTATTTAAATTTAAATCAGGATAGAAAAACAAATTTCCGCTTTAAAACTTTAGAATAATAATGATTTAAAAAAAAATACTGCGACTTATTTAAAAAAAAAGTTTTCAGATAGTCATGTATTAAATAAATGTTTTTCGTAATAAAAATATGATTTTGAAAGTGAAATACCCTAAAACAAATCTTATTTTTTAAAGAGAACTTTATAACGTAAAACAATACAAATGCAAAAGTAGAATGCCCCAAAATAAATTTAGTCAAAAGAAGACTGTATACGATAATAAGATCTTGAAAACAATAGAAATGTTCGGAAAACTTTCTCTTTATAGGCAGGTCAGGAAACAGGATTGAAAATTCTCAAGAGAATCTTGTCTTATGTCACTTTAGTAGCCAGAGTTTCATCTAAATTGACGATAAAGTTAAGCAATGTTTAATGTACTTTTCATTAAATAGATTTATTAATATTTAAATGGTGCTTAACAAAATAAAATAATGTAACAAAATAAAATTGATTTACGTTATTCAGTGGCAGATAGATGTATGTCTGAATGTTAAATGTGAAAATATAATAAATTTACTTAATATTTAGGATGAAATTTATTTACATATGAAAAGAAGATGGAGGGTAGCATTTATAGATTTATAGTTAAATTATTAAGTATTAATAATTATTATACTCATTTTGAGATACAGGGGTGTGCGTATATATATATATATATACCTGATATTCCAAAAATGACTGATGGATTTTAAAATTCAATAACTTGCAAATAGTGACAGCTACTTAAAAAATTTTTGCAGGAGGTTTATGTATAATGTCAGGAGTTTTTTTTACCGTAATTTTTATTTTAGTTCGAATTTCAAACAATAGGTGGCGTTGACGGCGATTAAAGGCCAGGTGATCAGTGCTGAGTGAAGCGTCGACCTGGCCTTCAAGTACCGTCAGCGCCGCCTATTGTTTGAAATTCGAACTAAGATAAGAAATTACGGTAAAAAAACTCCTGACATTATACAGAACCCCCCTGCAAAATTTTTTTAAATAGCTGTCACTGTTTGCAAGTTATTGAATTTTAAAATCTATCAGTCATTTTTGGGACACCCGGTATATACAGAGATATATAATTTTTGACATTTTAAGTTTTGTATAGATAACCAGACACACAATGTATATTGGAAATATTATATTGGAAAACTGCTTTATTGTTTTTTTTTTTTTTTTTTTGAAAAAAAAATAGCAATTTGAAGGGTCTTTTTCTAATATTATGCGTTGAATATATTTTCCACGTAAAAATGCTAGTTTCTGAAACATTATAGCTTTTAATAGAAAAAAGAGGACTGAATACACCATTCTGAATCTAGGAAATCAATACAGCCCTTTTTCTATTTTTGGTCCGAGTTCTAACATATTAATTGTTCCAATTTTTTTTAAAAATACTTTATAAATTCAAAACCTTTAAAATTAATATGAATTTTTTTTAATTGCTACCACAGATTTTTTTAAAGAGATTTCAGATGTAACATATAAAAAGGAAAAATTGTTTTTCTTAAATATATATATATATATATATATATGATTTCAAAAATAGAATTTCCTAAAACAAATCTTATTTTTAAACAAGGACTGTATAACGTAAAACAATACAAATGCAAAAGTGGTATGACACAAAATATATCTTCTAGTTAAAAGAAGACAGCATACGGTAATTCAGTCTCGAAAACAATAGAAATGCACGGAAAAGATTCTTTTTTAAACGGGATAGGAAACAAGATTGAACATTCCCAAGAGAATCTTTTCTTATGTCACTTTAATAGCCAGAGTTCCATCTAAATTGATAAAGTTAAAAAATTTCTTAATATGCTGTTCATTTAATGGATTTATTAATATTTAAATGACACATAACAAAATAATAGTTTATTTACATCATTCAGCGTCAGATAGATGTCTGACTTAATGACAAATGTAAAAATATAAAATATTCACTTAATATTCTTCATACAATCTATCTACTTACGTAAATAAGATGGAGAGCCACATTATTTATACCTACATTAGTTACAGTAGTAAGTATTAAGAAGTATAGAACTTATATTAATTATATAAGTATATATATATATACAGTCGAGTCTCTATATAACGAAATACACCGTTCCAGTAAAAAATTCGTTATATAGAGAAATTCGATGTATAGAGAATGATGTTAAAAATCGTATTTAATATGTGATATTTGAACAAATATTATTTTTAATCTTTTGAATTGAATATTTGAAATATTTAAAAGTGAATATTAACCTAACGTTTTATTTTTTAATTATTTAAGTTGTTTCAAGAAAACAGACATTTATTTGAAAGCTTAAGGAAAATCAAATGAGGAAGACTTGCATTAATTTCAGACAAAGAAATCTGTAATTTTTTGTTGTTTTGATTTTAAAATTGTTACACTCTCAAAAAAAAAAAAAAAAAAAAAAAAAAAAAAAAAAAGGCTCAGCTTTTAGCAAGGAATGAAAAACTTTCATTAACATTTTCCTCCATTTGAAGGCCTCTCTTATGTGCTTCTCATTGATTCCTCTCTTACGTGTGTATCAATCCAATTGACACTGTTTTGAGAATGATGTGGAAAGGTGTGTGGGAGGTGAAATGAATTCGTTGGATTTAAAGAACAAGGAGAGAAGTAGTATTAAAAAAAAAACTCAGCACTGACGATAAATCAAAAATAAATGATGGAAAATTGATTCCATATGATTTCGAAGCTTTTTAAAACTGAATAAATTAAGACCGATTTATGAAAAAATTCGTTATATGGAGATAGATATTTCGCTATGTTTTTAATGGAATCATGCGACCGTTCCTACTAAAAATTCGTTATATAGAGAAATTCGGTATATGGAGTTTCGTTATAGAGAGACTCGACAGTATATATATATATATATATATATATATATATATATATATATATATATATATATATATATATATATATATATATATATAAGTACTGTACTATACATACAGGTGCAGCAGATATTTAAGGAAAAATAACGTTTTCTTAAGATATATAATCTTTGTCATTTTAACTTTTATACAAGTGATCCGATTCAAAATGAATGCACCATTTAATGACACTATGGCCAAATGCAATAACCGAGTTTACGGGATTTCGAAACTGGCCTTAATTAATAAATCAGATGGGGTTTGAATGCGCATTTGGCATAGCTCTCACAGCTTAAATGTAGAGCACTTGGAGTGCTATTCGAAAGTTTCCGGATTCGATTCCCAATTTGGATATTCTTCACTCTTTTGGTTCTACACTTAGCTAGCAATGTGATAAAATCCCTTATTAAACATTCAGTAACTCCAAGCTTTATTTTACTGCTGATAATTAATTGAAAAGTAATTATAATTAAATATGTATTCACCAATGCTGTGTTTATTTATGTCTCATGTTACACCGAAGGTTTTATGTGCTCATGTAGACGTTTTCATCTTGTGCTGCAGTAGCAGTCTTATAACAAATGTGAGTGAGAAATTCCTAGTTGGGTATCGTAGCTTATGTTCTCAGCTTAATCGGTAGATCACTTGCAGCGCTAGTACAAGGATTCCGGGTTCGATCCCCGGTCTGGACATTTTTCACGATGTTGGTTTTACGCTGAACTAGCAATATGATATTTATATGTTAAATATTCAGTAAATTTAAGCGTTACTTCCCTGCTGATAATTAATTGAAAGATTAATTATAATTAAACATGTATTCGCCGATGCTTAATTTATTTGTGTCTCATGTTACACCACAGGTTTGTGTGCTCATGTAAACGTTTCCATCTTGTGCTGCAATTGCAGTCTTACAAATAAATAGGAGTGACAAATGTTAATCTAGGCATCGTCTTCGTAGCTTAATCCTTTAACGGACAGAGCATTTTAATTGCTAAGGTGTTGAAATAAATGTATGACACCGGTAATTGCGAACAAATGTATTTTTAAATAAGGAAAAGTAATTTTTCACGTACATAATAAAATGGATTTTTTAATATTTAAATTCCTGTATCGATGTTGCATTTCGGAATTAAAATTTTGTGGTTTCGTAGAGAAATCAATGAACGTTAAGCGGTTACATGGTAGAACTCTTGGAGCGCTATTCCAAGGGTTTCGGTTTCTATACCCAGGCTTGGACATTCTTCACTCTGTTGGTTCTACGCTTGGCTAACAATCTGATAATCACTTACTAGCTGTTGAAAAGTAATTGCTTTACTGATCTATGAAAGAAATCGAAAAACGTTCATTTAAAGATACCTATGAAATGCTGAATAAATTTATGAGTGGTTCAAGACTTACTGAAACAAAAACACGAGAAACAACAAGCCTTCCACAAGTCTCAAACAAGACTTACTGCAAAATATGTCATTTGGCAAGCAGTCTGAAACAATTTGCAGTTAATTATTCAAATGTATATCATTAGTATTACATAAGTTGCATAAATTAAGACATTTTTAAATCACTTAAATGTACGTATTCTTGTTTATCTAAAAAAGATGCCTTTCATGTAATAAATTAATTAATAAAGAATGAAAAATATATGCATTCATTCATTAAAAGCATTAAATTGTGTTTCTAAACATTCCTTTAATTGTTTTCCTTATTGAGCGGTTGATGTCTTTTAATTATGAAATACTTTCAATTATTGCACTTTTTCATTTATCCAATAATGACGTTAACGATATTTTGATTTTTATAAAAGCTAAAGGCAATCTAATTTATTAAGAAAAATGCTTTTAGAAAAAATGAATTTTTTAAAGATTTCTATAAGTATTTTTTACATAAAAATTAAGTCTCGAAATAATTAAATTACATTTGTTTATTTCAATAATTGTGATTTAATTTATATTTATATTTTATTTGGTTGTTGTTACTTCATTTGTAAATTTAATAATTAAGAAATTATTTGATTTTTAATAAAACTAAACAGTTCCCCGAACCAGAGGCAAGTAGTTCCGTATGCTCCTTCCAATGAAATCGTGTAGCAATTCAGAGTCTCAAAAATCACCAAAATAATTTCCTTCTGTTGCGGATGTAACCCGCTTACCAAGACTGCGAGATCAGAAGTCACAAGGCCACACGTCTAACATTGAACCTTACTAGATCCACGCTGAGGCATGATATATATCCTAAATCGAATGTTTTGACAAGGCTGAAAACGAAGGAAATATCCGCACCAAGGAACAATTTCTCAACAATTAACGTCGCAATGAGACATGTCGAAACCACAAAGTCGTTGTCGGACAGTATTCACTTTTCACCGCTGGAGCTAGTTAGTATAAGCTATCTCAGCACCGCTGAAGAAGAGACTCGGACTTCGGGGAGGACTTAACAGGCAAAGCAACTCGATTTATCACTATGCACAAGGAAAATCTTGAAAAACCTTGTGCAGTTGCCCGTCCGAATTACGCCGACACTACGGCGTCGCATTCGTAATGCATTTTGGTTATTTTGAGTTCTGTGTTCAAAATTTTCGAACAAGATGCGTGTGCGCTCAAATTCCCGCGCGATTGCACACCCAATCTAAACTCTTTGCCGGAAGATCGCTGACAATTGTTGGGATACGTTTATGCTGTTATGATCAAGGCGAATATCGGAAAGTCTGGACATTTCGAGGGATTTTTTTTCTCAGTGACCTTCACAGTAGATACTCATAGGCGCAATGTCTAATCTTGCTGTTTCTATTCTTGTAAAAGCACGCGGATTTGCACTAAATGTGATGAACCTAAATACGATGCTTTTTTTTTATTAAAAATGTTAATACAAGAATAATAAATAAATGCTCTTTAAGGAAACATCTGATCTTATAGAGGGCGATCCAAATCATTTTTCTGCAGTTAAAACTTTTTAAAAAAATATTTTCAATTAAATACACATCATTTGTTTTTTAGCGATCCGATGTTTCATAATAAAGGTAAAATTCCCTGAAATTGGCTCTGGGAATTTTTTTTTCGTTGAAAATTGAATGATGTTATGAAATACAAGAATAATGTTGTCCGTTTCATTTAACTAACCTATAAAATTTTTAAAAAACGCCCAATTTTTGGATTAGAAAAAAATTATACTACGCATTTTAGAGACTTTCTTCAAGTACCTAATAGCGACATACAGAGCGAGTGCTGTAAAAACATAGAGACATTTAGGAGATTAACGAGGTAATTTTATATAATATATTTCATCAAACGTATTAAAATAATAATTAAAGCAAATTTTATGTTACCTTAATTGGACCATGGAGCTTTCTTCCAATCTTCTATGGTCCAAATAAGGATGCTCATAGGCCATTTATATTCGTTGATGGCGATGACATTCTATCAGTCCAGGAACGTGTTGAGGCCACCGGATGCGCAGACACATACAGTGTATTCTGCACTATGTTTGAGAAATACTGTCTAAGTGACCACTGTTGTAGCTATTGCTGATTTCAGCTGTTGAAACTCTTCGGTTGCGACCAATATGCGTAACAATCTCAGTTCTCCTCATCAATCACTGTGCCGTGAGTGACATTTCCCTGGCCAGAGACTTTCGTTTTATCATCCATACCCACCTTTCGATACGTGCACATAATGACTATACGCGAATAGTCCACAAATCGCAGTTTTCGATACTGACGTTTTCCGTCGCCAAACCTTAACTATTTGATCTTAATCAATGTCTCTTAAATCGAATGTCTTTTATCGTTTTGTCGTTAATCACATTGCGTTTCGAAATATAATGCACGGGCTCTTTATACAGGGTGTCCCTAAACAAATGGTATATACGCTAGGGGGTGATAGAACACATCAAGACGATTAATAGTAAACAGGAAACCAAGGGTCCTAAACGTTTTCCAAAGGAGATAGCCGCCATTAATGTTTGGGGTCCAAAATTTTAAATACACATAAAAAATGGAAAAATTGGTCTATTGATTTGCGGTTTTCACTATAACTATTCTTTATGTTGATATTGTCTTGAAAATAAATTATAAAGATGAATTTCGAAAAATGCTGATAGAGGGCGCTTTAGACTTTGAAGTAATGAAAAACTATTTTTTGCCGTGATTTTTTGCATCTCATTAAATGGTTTCGTAAGCTTAGACTTAAACTTAAATTTTGAGCTCAAAATCTGAATAGTTGGAAGCTGTTAAGTAGCAAAAACTTAACTGTGTTGAGAGGGTTTAAATTTCAAATGATTATAAAAAACGGAAAAATTGGTCAATTGATTTGCGGTTTTCACTAAAACTATATTTTATGTCGGTATTTTATTGAAAATGAATTATAAAGAGCAATTCCATCTCAGCTCAGGCAGGGCATGTCAAATCACCATCACAGATTTTTTTCAAAAAAATTCAGTAGTTAGAACTAAGTGATTTATAAAATTTCCTAAAAGGATTTTCCCCTAAAAAATTTATTTCTCTGATTACAGCACTTTAAAGTTCATGATAAAATTGGCAGTTTTTAGAAAAACTGAAAAACGCTTCATTTTGAAATGAACACAATACCAAACATATTCAACATATTCAGTCAATTTATTTTTTATAAACAGTTATTAAACTGAATTTTACTTTGGCATAGTTTTAAAAAATATAGTGACATTTTTACTTAATTAAAAAAATTAGATTTTAAGTACAAAAAATATAATTATTAGTGAATTTAAGATTTTTTTTCAGAATGAAAAAAAATATTTTAAAGCTAAACACTGATGGCTATCTAAAGACATTTAATGGGAGTTTTACAGCAAATTTTATTTTAACTCTAAGGTGCTTACAACTTTTGTAATTCAATTTTAAATTATGCAAAATTTTGTAAAATCACTACTTTTGAAATGCAATTTCTCAAAAACACCATTTTTAAAAAATCTGATAATATTTTCAATTCATACCTTATTAGTCTCTAATAAATACCTTACAAGCAAATCGTGTGTTTTTGCTTAGAAAATTTTATATGATTTTTTTAAAATAACATGTTGTGTGTATTTTTCAACAGACCACAAAGGCAAGCTCTGCCTTATTTAACCGAACTTGTAATGTAATTAATATTTCAAACTAAAAAATATATCACTAGTACATAATTATTACTGTTAAATTATAGCTAATCATTTGCTTAAATTTAAAATTGCATAAAATACAGTCAATAATAAAATTAGTATTGATCATATGTCATTTCATTCCATACTCATAAATGTGCTAAATTCATCTACAGTGTGTTAAATATTTTGTTATATAGTATGGATATAATATATTAAAATGCAAATACATACATTACAACTGAATTAGATTTTTTTTCAAGTTTAGTTTTTTCCATTTAGTTTTTTTTCTCAGAAAACCAGAAGATCAAGCTTTTTCTTATTTCTCTGTATTTATAATAATATTTTTTAATGAAAAAATAATAATATGCACATTATTATGGCAGATAAATATAAGCTAATCTTCAAAAATTCCTATTCATAAAATTAAATAAGCCAAACTCCTTAAAAAAAAATCTGCGCTTGTGATGCATTTTGACTTTGCTGAAAATTACTCACTAATACTGCCAAATGAAGTACAAAGCTACCACTGGCAGAATACTCAGATATCGTTAGTTACCTGCACAGCGTACTTTAGAGAAGAAATAAAGAGTTTTATCATAGTTTCTGATGATTAACTCATGATACAGCTCATGCTGTTTGTGACATAGAAAAAATAAAAAAAGAATTATTTAAGTTGTACCAATTATAAACACTGGAATCACCTGTGTATATATCAGATGGAGCTGGAGCACATTTTAAAAACAAGTATCAGTTTTATGAATTGCACAAAAATAAAATTGTACTGAAGTAGAAGATATTTTCAGGTACTGGCCATGTTAAAAGTGCATGTGATGCTATTGGGGACTGAGACAAGCACTATGCAACAAAATTTAATCTCCAAAAGGAGCCAATAAAAGCTATCCAAAATTCTGTCTCATTTGTTGCTGAACTATCTTCTCTGCTAAAAAAATAATATTCTAGTCCACCCAGACAGAAATATTATTCAATCCTATAGAACTAATAATGAAAGAATATGCTAATGCAAAATCTATTGTTGGTATTAGATATAAACATTATAGGGTGATTGTAAATAATGAAAATTATATGGAACGAGCAAGTAAAAATGAATTGACAAAAGTTGAAACCTTCAGCCAAATGAAAAGACAATATTCAATACATAGTTTCCAAATCGGTGATTTCATTGGATGCATTTATGAAAATAATTGGTGGATATGACAAATCAATGGTATATCAATCACAAGAACTAAATGACATTAAAGTATCATTCATGTACCCAACATGGTCCATAGATAAAGCATTCCAGTGGCCAAAAGAATCTGGAAAGAGAAAATATGAATGTGCATTACCATTGGAAAATGTGCTTCTAGAAACAGAAAAACCAGTTACAATAGGACAATCTGAGCGACTTCATACCTTCAACGATAAGGAGTTGAAGTTAATTTAAGAAACCTTCACTACCTGATTCTTATGTTATGTATGTATTTGCACATCAGTATATTATATCCATACTATATAACAAAATTTTTACACACTGTAGATGGATTTAACACATTCATGAGTATGGAATGAAATGACATATGATCAATACTAATTTTATTATTGGCTGTATTCTGCGCAATTTTAAATTTAAGCAAATGATTAGCTATAATTTAACAGTAATAATTATGTACTAGTGATGTATTTTTTAGTTTGAAATATTAATTACATTACAAGTTCGGTTAAATAAGGAAGAGCTTGACTTTGTGGTCTGTTGAAAAATACACACAACATGTTATTTTCAAAAAATCATATAAAATTTTCTAAGCAAAAACACACGATTTGCTTGTAAGGTATTTATTAGAGACTAATAAGGTATAAATTGAGCATATTATCAGATTTTTAAAAAATGGTGTTTTTGAGAAATTGCATTTCAAAAGTAGTGATTTTACAAAATTTTGCAAAATTTAAAATTGAATTACAAAAGTTGTAAGCACCTTAGAGTTAAAATAAGTTTAGCTTTAAAATATTTTTTTTCATTCTGAAAAAAATCTTAAATTCACTAATAATTATATTTTTTATACTTAAAATCTAATTTTTTTAATTAAGTAAAAATGTCACTATATTTTTTAAAACTATGCCAAAATAAAATTCAGTTTAATAACTGTTTATAAAAAATAAATTGACTGAATATGTTGAATATGTTTGGTATTGTGTTCATTTCAAAATGAAGCGTTTTTCAGTTTTTCTGAAAACTGCCAATTTTATCATGAATTTTAAAGTGCTGTAATCAGAGAAAAAAATTTTTTAGGGAAAAATCCTTTTAGGAAATTTTATAAATCACTTAGTTCTAACTACTGAATTTTTTTGAAAAAAATTTGTGATGGTGACTTGACGCATATCAGTACTGTCTGCCTGAACTGAGATGGAATAGCTCTAAAGATAAATTTCAAAAAATGCCGATAGAGGGCGTTTTAAATTTTGGAGTAACGAACAACTACTTTTTACGTTATTTTTTGCATCTGATTAAATGTTTTCGTAAACTTAGACTAAAACTTAAATTTTGAGCTCAAAATCTGAATAGTTGGGAGTGGTTAAGTAGCACAAACTGAACTGTGTTCAGAGGGTTCAAATTTCAAATGATAATAAAAAACGGAAAAATTGGTCGATTCGTTTGCGGTTTAAAATAAAACTATTCTATAGGTCAGTATCTTCTTGAAAATGAATTTTAAAGATAAATTTCAAAAAATTCCGTTAGAGGGCGCCTTAAATTTCAGAGTAACCAACAACAAATTTTAACCGTTATTTTTTGTATCTAATTAAATGCTTTCCAAAACTTGTTAAATGTTTTCGAAATCTTAGATTTAAACTTAAATTTTGAACTAAAATTTTGAATCGATGGAAGGGGTTAAGAAGCGCAAACTGAAGTGTGTTCAGGAGATGAAATTCAACCCCCCCCCCTCGAACACAGTTCACTTTTGCGCTACTTAAACACTCGCAACGACTCAGAGTATTACGCTACTCCAATGTCTAACACGCCCTCTATCGGCATTTTGTGAAATCTATCTTTAAAATTTACTTTCAAGAAAACACTGATTTAAAGAGTAGTTTTAGCAAAAACCGCAAACGAATCGAGCAATTTTTCAGTTTTTTATAGTTTTCCGTTTCGTTTGAAATTTAAACCCTCTGAACACAGTTCAGTTTGTGCTACTTAACCAGTCCCAATTATTCAGATTTTGAGCTGAAAATGTAAGTTTAAATCTAAGCCTACGAAACCATTTAATGAGATGCAAAAAATAACGGCAAAAAATAGTATTAGGATGGATTATTTCGTTAATCCAAAGACTAAAGCACCCTCTATCGGCATCTTTTGAAATTTATCTTTATAATTCATTTTCAATAAAATACCGACATAAAGAATATTTTTGGTGAAAACCTCAAATCAATCGACAAATTTTTCCGTTTTTTATAATCATTTGAAATTTAAGCCCTCTGAACACAGTTAAGTTTGTGCTACTTAACCGCTTCCAACTATTCAGATTTTGAGCTCAAAATTTAAGTTTAAATCTAAGCTTACGAAACCATTTAATGAGATGCAAAAAATCACGGCAAAAAATAGTTTTTCATTGCTTTAAAGTCTAAAGCGCCCTCTCTCGGCATTTTTCGAAATTTATCTTTATAATTTATTTTCAAGAAAATACCAACACAAAGAATAGTTTTAGTGAAAACCGCAAATCAATCGACCTATTTTTCCGTTTTTTATGTGTATTTGAAATTTTGGACCCCAAACTTTAATGGCGGCTATCTCCTTTGGAAAACGTTTGGGACCCTTGGTTTCCTATTTACTATTACTCATCTTGATGTGTTCTATCCCCCCCTAGCGTATATACCATTTGTTTAGGGACACCCTGTATACTCCAATATCAGTCACGCATGCGCCGTGGTTTCCTTTCTGTGCAAGCTCATTGCTATAGATGGAGGATGGTCATAACGTTATGGCTCTTCGGTGTCATCGAAAGTTTTATTGTATTTTCATTCAATAGAAAATTTTAGGAGGCTGCTAAATTATGAAATATCGAAATAGAAAACATGAAATATGAAATAAAACGTCTATGAGTCTGTAAAATGATACAAAAATGAACGAAACTAAAAAGTATTTTAAAAGATGAATTTCTTATTTATACATTTTTTTTATTGTTGGTAAAATAAAAGTTCAGAAATACAAACTACCATATAAAGGAAATAGAGATTTAAGAATGCAGAAATTGTAACTTTATATTATAGATCATTAACATCTACAACCTATTATTTAAACAATAAAAATGAAAATTATTCATATTTTTCTCATACCGCAAATGTTCTGTAACTTATACTCTTAGGCAATATACACACTAATGTATGTTCTAGTGAATGAATCTGGATTTCAATGAAATAGTTTTGCATTTTGAGTACAAATAATGGCTTCGTAAATGGTCAAAAACGTTTTACGTAATGCAATGTAAACTTAAAGAGTGTTTATACTATTTTTCAAAATTACACTAGCATTCAGTTTCCGTTTTTACGAATCTGTATAGGAATATATGGATCACATTTTATTGGTTACTTTTTTATTTAAATGTATATTTTCGTTCTCAAAGATAAATAATAAAAAGTTCATATCAAATACTCTGTTTCTGTACTTATTTTGATTTTGAGTTTGAAAATGAACTGCAGAAAAAATAAAGTTTAAAGTATACATGACTTCCTTTGTATATTGTAATTTAGCTTTATCTCCATTTATTTCTCATATTAAACAACAGTTTTACGGATAGACAGGTGGCCAGTTGAAAGAATGTTTCACATTTTATCCTCATGCATAGAAAGTGCTATTTACGTAATAAAAAATTACGTAAAAATAATATGTTTCTTAAAGTTAAGAATTTTATCTTTTATGCGTCTTCGATTTTCAAAATTAACAAAAAACTCCGTTCGAAGTTATAAACTAAACAGCAAAGTAATCGTAATGAGTTTAAATATAATTCATATATACAGGGTGGTCATAACAAAAATTTGCCAATATATGGAGCTCTAGCGGCCAGTCTGTTCAACCGATCGAGGTAAAATTTCAGATATAGCTATTCAGAGATATCAGATCGAGATTCTGTGAACGGCAAAAAAAATGGCGCTCACGGTTAAGGTTATAGTTACAGAAACTCGAAATTTTCCAATGACAACACCCATTTTTTTCATCGCAAAATGCTCAGCGCATGCGAAAACTCTAAAGAGCGTTGGAACATTATGGTTATTGCAATGAACGGACGCGTTATGCTCGCAAAAAAATAATCTCTACGAACGGCCCCCCAAAAAACACGACCAAGGCGCACGAAAAAAATTTAAATGTGACAGAGACAAAATACCAATCACGGAACATCGTTTGCCAGATAGTCAGCGTAGAAAACGGATAAAAAGTAGGGTGGGAATGTTAGTTCTTCAGTCGGAGCTCTCAGATGCCAACAAAATGACGTCGTTCGTGTGGTGAGTTGGTAAAACTATTATCAAAATGAGATGAATGCTGCGAAAACCTGGCGCGTTTACCGTCGAAACCATCACCAAATACGTGGCTTATGCATTTCACAAGCTTTTCGTGATTTAGTAATGAAATTCGAAGATATTAGCTGTACCTGTGATAGTCTGCGATCCGGACGACCAACTGTTCCTGAGGATACTGTTATGGAAGTGTATCACATAGTGACCAGAGGACGCATGCAAACTACAAAAGGTGCATCTCTTTTATTTGATATACCAAAATCAATGGTCTTAAAGTTACTGCGCTCTGTAATCCACATGTTTCTTTACCGGTACCAGCGCGTCCAAATGTTGGAAGTGAGAGACCATCAAAAACAAATAGACTTTTAAAATGAATTTCTTATCCAATATGATGGAGATAACGGTCGACCTCTTCGGATATTATGAACGAACGAGGCACATTTCACCTTAACTGGTAACGTCAATGCCCTCCGCGATCCCCCGATCTCATTCTTATGGATTTCAGGTTCTGGGGATATCTAAAATCTAGAGTGTACATGTGCAATCCGCAAACTTTGCCGGATTTCTAAAATTCTATCAAACGTGAGATTGCAAACATCCCTCATGCGATGTAACGTTCGGCTGTATTGCCGACAGTCGCCACCATGTAATGGTAATTGCCTGTGATGGCACCCATGTGGAAAATGTGTAATCAAAATAAATGTTTTTGTTTCTCTGATCAGTTTTGTAATCAGTGATTGGTGTACTGACTCTATGTCATATGCAAATTTCCTCCTTGCGCCCCAATCGTGTTTTTTTATTGGGGGGGGGGAGGATTCGCAGAACAGTTTTTTGTCCGTGCATAACGTGTCCTTTTCTTGCTATACACGTACGATTCCAACGCTCTTTAGGGTTTTCGCATGCGCTGAAAATTTTGCGATGAAAAAAATAGGTGTTGCCATTGGAAAATTTCGAGTGTCTGTAACTATAACCATAACCATGAGTGCCATTTTGTTGCCGTCCAGACAATCTCGAGCTCATACCTCCGAATAGCTATATCTGAAATTTCATCTCGATCGGTTAAACGGACTGGCCGCTAGAGCTCCATATACCGGCAAAGTTTTTTTTTATGACCATCCTGTATAAAGAGAAATATCGATTTTATACAAAGAGTTCGTTGTTGTACAACAGTATGATTAAATTGAGCTCTACTCAGCTTTTCCTAAAATCACAAATCATCCGAAGTTGCGTAGTCATAAATGCTTTACTTTTGTGTTTATTTAGCGTTAATTTTAATTGAAAAAAGTCTATAATTTTACACTTTTTTTTTTAGTTTTTTTTCTTGTGAAAATATTGAGAAACCTGTCCATAGTATAACACTAGATTTTGTTTTCGTTAATTTGTTCTAGTTGACCCGACAGTGTTTCCCGAGTCTTAGATAATAACCTAGATATAGCAAAAAACATTCTTGAATAATTTTACATTTTTATCTGAAAATCTTTCCAGACGAATCTCTACTGCCTTCGGCAATGTACATCTTCGAATTTTCATAATTTATATTTAAAAGAAACTATATTTATTATTATATCTAAAAAAACCTAAAATTTACATTGAGTTCGGACTACAGGCCATTTTTAATTTTGTACTTTTATATGAAAATCTCTCCATACCAGCTTAATAATGAAGTCAACTGCCTAAGGCAGCGTACATTTTCAATTTGGAAGATTTTATATTTTTTAACAAAAATACATCCAAAAGAAACATGATTTGTGGTCAACACTACCTTCAGTGGTGCAGTCCTAGATCAAATTTATTCTAAATTTGCGATTTGAGTCTGCGATAGTCTGCGATTTGAGAAAAACCCAAGAATTGGACCCCCCATATCTCACAAACTATGAGGTCTGGGAAGGAAAAATTTCTGATGGAATAATTTCCTGATAGAATTAGTGTGCACACAAAGCTCCATCCAAATCCCTGTCGGTCGGGTTACAAATGGGGTTAAAATTGGTTGAATTGACATGGAATGACCCTCTATCCAAACCTAACAATATAAAACCGTCAAAAACTCCTCATTTTTAAAATAAAGAAATGTTATTTGCCAGCTTATTGTCTTTCTATTAGGAAAACTATAGGAAAATTTTTGAACACGTTCAGGATCAAAATTCCCTCCGAAATTGTTCCTAACAGAAACACTGAGAAAAAAATCTCAGGCGAATTTTTGAAACTACATGAAGAAAATAATCATTTTGAAATTGTAAGTTTTAATATCTTTTTAAACGAAATCTATCGTTAGAATCTGAAAAATACTGTAAAAAAGTGGTTTTCTTTCTTTCTTTCTTTATTTTTTTTTATTATTTATTTATTTTTTTTTACTTACCCATTATACGTATTATTGGGCAAGTTTTGCAGTCGTTTTGAAGATCGAAAACAATTTTTTGACTGATTTACACGTTTCAGACACTGAATATTCTGAAAAATATATTTTTAGAAAAAAAAATTGCCGTCGTCCGTCTCTCTGTTTCTGTATCAGTAAACACTCTTTCTCCCGAACAAATTAAGATAGAGACTTGAAATTCTGTATTTACTTAGTATGTAAGAATGGGACGAAACCTATTGAATATCAGTAACCTCGATTATCCGAGACTATTGGTTCTGATGAAACGTATATAAAACTTTTCGATTTTTTTTATTTTAAGAGATGGATGCAAAAGGCAATAAAATAACACACATTTTGCATAAAGGGCGAAGTCGATTGAATCATTAGTTGCCGAGAAATTTGTAATTCTGTTTTCCACATTCTTTGATTTTTCATGACCCTGTATTTCATTCAAGATTCAATTCAAAAATATATTTTAATCGGAAATGAGATGCTTAATCCGAAGCAGTAAACCGTTGGTTAGTATGATTATTATTTTTGGAGTTATAAGGATGTTTTTTCAACATAATTTGGCACTACTTGAGTAGTTTGGCGTTTTACATAATTTGTGGAAGTTGGTTCATAAGCAATTCATTAATAGAGTATTACTATGTAAATTAAAAATATTTAACCATACATTTAAATTTTGTTTTGGAATTGCAATGCATATTAAAAATAGTTTACACATGTTTTATTTTCATGCAATATATTATGAATATTCATGATGGATAAGTATTACGGTGGTCTTTAACGGTTAGTTGTATTTCGTTACATTAAAAAAAGCTGCAATTTTAAAATTCGTAAAAATTCAGAAGAGGTGAATACGAATCTGCCGATCTGCGACAAAGAATTTTTCTTCAAGGAAAGAAAATTAAAAATAAAAACCGAAAAAAATGGCGAAAATTAAAGAATGTGCTATAAACGATAACTTTTTCGAATAAACAGATTTCAATCACTTATTCAAATGTAAAATATAATTAAAATAAAAATAAAGTGATTTTATATGTTTTCCTAAAGTTTTTATGCACTTTGGCCATTCTATCCCTTTGATGGTTATTTTTTGAAAATATTTCCCTACGAATTCCCCCAAACAACACAGAAATCTTAGAAGAAGAATTTTTTCTTTGAATAAACTTTATTAAAAAAAGTGACAAAATTTTCCATATTGGTTTAAAATATGAAAAAACTGGATTTCCTTTAATAATCTAAAGAATCACAGATAATTTCCAAGAAACGCTAAAAATTGCATAAAAATTAGATAATAAATATTTTCAAAACTTACTTTTTGTCTCATAACTTCAGACATGTAGATGCCTTCCTATCAAAATTTGGAATTATGTGTGAAGCAATCTTTCTAGAACACAGCCGTCAGACACACACACAGAGAAAAATAAACAAACTTCTATCTTTATTATTATATAGTCTTTCTAGTTGAAAAAAATTTTTACTCTTTATACTTCATTTTTATCAATATCTATACAAATAACAACATATCTTATAAATGTGGGCAGTAAATGATGATTTTCAATAAATCAAAGAAAATCATAATTTCTAATGTCTTATTTCTTTATTTTACATCTGTTTTAATGAAAATATTTTATCACATTACTCTCACATTTAAGAAAAAAATGGAAATTATGCTTACCAACAAAACAAATTTCACCATAAATTTTAATACTTTTTTTCGTTTGTCTTATTGAAAGAATTTTCCTGAGTTATTAACTAGAATAATACAAGTAAAAGTTAGTAGTGATAATTGCCTCACTACTTCAAATTTCTTCTACCTCTGTATTTTCAATTAACGTTCTAACCGTTGAACATTTTTATTAATTCTAAAGCGAAACAATTCTGGTTATTTTTTTAGTTTTATTTTCTAAATGTGTCATACAGTTACTAAATATTTTTAATCCCTTTCAATAAGTGTTGACTTTGATTGAAATAAAACGTTTCGTTTTTTCAACTAGTTTTTTGTTATAACATTTTCTGTAATAAAAGTTTTAAAGCTCATTTACACAAGACGACAAATGAAAAAAACCATAAAGCTTTTTTAATATTTTTATGTATTTATTTTTATTTTTAGTAGCTGCTTTGCTAGTTTAAAGAGACTTCCTTCTAATTTTGCTACTTTTTCTTTTGGTAAAAATATGTACATATATTTTGATTTACATAGTTATTTCTTTTGCGAATGTTTATGCGATAGGCGACCAGTACATGCATAAAATCAAGTATTTGAGTTATTAAACACAGATATCTAAAAAAATCAACTTTACAAAGAATTTATCAGAGATTGGGCACTTTTGAATTAATGTATACATATATAACTATAAAATTATTCAAGCTCTCGAAATATCATTTTATTAAAGTTCGCCGGATACTAATTTTTAGGTGGAATATTTAAAATCATTCTAAATAAAGTGATTATAAAATATTCTTTAAATAAATACATTAGAGTAAGAAATAGTTAAAACGACTTTGAAAGATTTATCCCCCAAAATATATAATATTTTGTAGGTATTCTTTATTTCATAGAATAAACAGAAAATATTCTATGCATTGTAACTTTAGTTAATTATCTTCCTTGATTTTTTAAAAATTATAATTTGTTATTTTAACTAATGTGTGCTACAATTCTCTGATAAATGGTCATTCATCTTGAATTTTTTATGTTATCCTTCCAAATGAAGATAACTGCTGATTGATTAATTTTCAAAATCAGCTGATTGGAATCTTCATTTCTGCATGTCATTAACTCTTTTAACGTAATTTATATTAACGAACTCTTTCTCAAAATCCTTTCCCATATTTTCGATTAATGTTTATTTTCTCAATTAAGTAAAAATATCTGTTGCCTGTGCTCTCTGACATTTTGTTTTATGTGATTAATAAAATTGTTATGAATAGTAGCATTACTCAATAAATTAAACATTTTTTTTTGTTTTATATATCTGATAATTCTATCACTTTCCTAAAATTTGCATCAATAAAAATCGTAATAAAGGACTATCGTTTCTCTATTTCTTTAAATCATTGTTTTAAAGTGAACTTGATCTGACAGGTCCACATCATTTAAATATATTCTTCGGTTTTGTGAAAACAACAAAAAACTTCTTATTTCACCTAGTTTTCCTACTTGTTATTTTATTGACAGAAATATAGAGAATTTAATAATTTTAGAAGTACGTATTTCTGCATTTTATATTCAAATAAGGATAAAATATGTTTAAATTGGAATAAAAATCTATCTTTATATGAATTATTTCTTTTATTGTTAGGTAGATTTCGTATGAAATACTACCTATTGCATTCTCTCCCATGTTGGAATTTCTGAAAAATTTTTGCAGATCTACACCGCTCATAACTCCTAGACCCTAAAACTACCACCAGTAAAAAAGTTCATCTATCTATCTATCTATCTATCTATTTATATATATATTTCACTTTTTTCTAGACACGATAACTTCCATACTTATGGTCAGATAGTTTTGAAACTTTTACATAAAATCAAGAGCCATAAAATCTCGGTCGAGTTCGTTAATGGGCAAAATTGAACCAAAGGGGGTAGAAATAGGGAGGGTTTTTGTGAAAACCAAAATAAAAAACGCGATAACTTCTTAACTGAAATAGATATCAAATCATTTTAAAATTTATATTACTTCTAAAAAATTGGCTAAATGTTTATGCATGACAGATTTTTGATAAAGTTAAAAATGGGCTCAAGGGGCGAAAAAAACAGGGTTTTGGGGAGAAAAAAATTCATAACTTCGTCAATTCTCAAGATATCAAATCCAACTATTTTTTTCATAAATGTACTCCACATTATCGAAAACTTTTGTATTTACAAGCTTTTGACATCACCAAATTTTACCGATGAAAAAAAGTTTAAACGAAAAGAAAAAAAAGGGGGGGGGGAGAAAAAAGAAAAAAATCCAAAACTTAGTCAATTCTTCAGTTATCGAATCTAATTAAATTTATTTTACATCTTCTCAATAATATCTACAACTTTTATATTAACAAGTTTTTCATCGGACCAATTCTCATATCAAAAATAAATTAAACAAAAAAAAGGAGTTGGTTAAAAAAAACTCAAATCCAAACTGCCTATATTCTGATTCATTTTTAAATTCATTTTTGATTTTAAACGCATCCAAATGGCAGATCCTCTTATTTAGAAACTATATAATGTGACGTATTTGCCAGTGTTTTGATAAAGGCAGAATAAATTTTAAAAAAGGCTGCCAAAATGGACACTTCGCGCCAAATTTCCCAAAGCGATCATGATTAAAGTATTGAGGATGTATTCAAATAACAAATTGTTTATTTTATGATTCATTTTTAAATCCAATTAGCTCTTAAACGCATTAAATTGACAGTTTTTTGTTATTTAGAAATTATATAATATGCGTATTCATCAATTTTTTGATAAAGGCTAAATATATATTTTTTAAGAGCTGTCAAAGTGGGCACTTCGCAAAAAAAAATAATAATAATAATAATAATAATAATAATAAAATTGCCAAAGCGATCATGGTTAAAGAATTGAGGAAAGGATATGATTGAAGAAAGGATGATTGAGGATAAAGAACATAACCAATTTGTATATAAAAAACAAATTGCTTATTTTATAACTCATTTTTAAATTCAATTTTGCTCTCAAACGCATTCAATTGACAGTTATTTGTTATTTAGGAACTGTGTAATGGGCCGCATTGGTCAGCTGTTTGATAAAGGCTAAATATATATTTTTAAAAAGCTGTCAAATTGGGCACTTCGCACAAAATTTCCCAAAACGATCTGGATTAAAGAATTGTGGAAGTATTCAAATAACAAATTGGTTATTTTATGACTCATTTTTAAATTCAATTTTGCTCCCAAACGCATTCAATTGATAGTTTTTTTGTTATTTAGGTATTATATAACGTTCGTATTGGTTGTTTTTTTATAAAGCCAGAATATACATACAAAATATGTTTTCAAAATGGGCATTTGAGCCGAATTTCGTTTAAGAGGATTTTGATAAAATCAGTTGTTACAGAAAAAATTAAATTAAATTTTTTTCAAAAGCAGCCGAATAATGTAGTTAAACTGGGTTTATCGTTAATAATATTTTATTTGTTGTTGTTGAAATGAAACCTCTTCGAAATCTACCTCCGCCTATAGGCCAAGCCGACAGGGATTTTTTTAAATCCAAACACAAAATCGGACACATTTTTAATCAAAATTAGGCACATTAAAGACACTGAAAAGCGGGAAGGGTCAGGTCCTAGGCGATTGAGCTACCGAAAAACCCCAGCTACGCCCCAGAATTATTAGTCTTCAACTAATAAATTCATTATATTATTAGAGGTTTTCTATAATTAATGAATATTTTTAATATTGCATGATTAATATAATTCATGAGAGAAATTTTATTTGCTTAATAAATGGCTTAAATATGGCCTGATTAAATTATGGCAGAGAAATATATAATTCTGGAAATATGATTTAAATAGAATTTATCAACTTTTGATAGTGAATAGAGTTTTAAATGTCTAATGTTTATAAAAGATGGGGTGGCATCAGTTATCCATATTTTTAATTTAATTATTAAGAACGTATTTTTTAAGTCAAAACGTAATCTTTAAATATTGAAATTTAACTGACTAAATTTTACTTTTATCCAAATTCAATTTAATTTATCTTTTAATAACAAAATTAAATATTAAGAGACAATGCAGCTAGGAATTAAACTTTCTGGTCGGGGAAGGTATTTCTCAAAAATCCTTCATGAAAAGTAATTTTTTACTATACATATATATATGTGTGTCTATATATATATACAGTGGTGGTCAAAAGTTTCCGGCCAGTTAGTTTCTCTGATTTATTTACCTGAAGGTTTCAGCGAAGAAGATGCACAATTGCTTCAAAATTTAGTAATATGTGAATGACCTCTGACGACGTGATCATTTTGATTGGATACTGGAAACGCTCCATGTAAAGGGGTAGAATTCGCGTGTGCAAAAGTTTCCGGACACTCATCATTTATTTGTTTTTTCTGTCGGTAAAGTGTTTTTTTTTTTTGTCTTTGTGAATGAATCAATGTGAATAGCATAGTTTGAATTCAAAATTATTGAAAAGTTCAACAATTATTGTTCGTAGACGAGTGATTAGTTTGTCGCAAAAATCCCAAACTTCTCGAGATATCGCGTAAAGTTATTGATCGGTAAATTGACTGTGAATGATACTTAAAAATTGTATAAAGATGGCCATGGCCTTCAAGAATTTCTGAGGTCCGAGAGACCCCGGAAAAGGATTATTTTGTAGGCAGAATTATCAGGAGAAAATCAATTGATGACCCGCATAAAAATTCCATTGCAGTACCACGCGATTTACAGAATGAAAATATTGCTGAAATAAGTCCATCCACCGTGTCAAAATGCTGACGTGATGCAGAACTTTATGGAAGAGTCAGTGTTCAAAAATTTATCATGGGTAAAAAAAAAAAAAATCAAAGCACCCGACTGGCGTTTTCCAAAAAACACAAAGTCTGGTCAAGTGAAAACTGGACAAAAGTACTATTTTTTCGTCAATCAAATTTAAAACTTTTTTGGAAATGATGGCAGACACTACGTCCGATAATCGAACAACAAAAGATATGGTTTGAACTATGTTATTCTTACAATGAAGCTTGACGGAGGACATGCTGTGCTGTGGGAAGTATTTTCTTTAAAAAGTGTAGGTCCGTTATTTAAAATTTACGGCAAGATGAATGATGCAATGCATAAGGATATCTTGCAAAATTATTTGCTGCTTTATTAGAGGAAAAATTCTGGTCTCAACTATCTATTTTAATATGATAACGATTTAGAGATCAACGATTTTTGCAATCCTTGACAAGCAATGACTTTCGCCCAAACAATTTCGCTTTTGAAATGACCTGCCTAATCGACCGACATGAATCCAATAGAAAATCATTGGACAGAAGTTGGCAAACGTGTGTAGAGCTATAAAGATTTCAACTCAGCCAAAATTTCCTAAAAATTGCAAGAAAAATGGAAAAAAAGTATCATAGGCGATCTTTAACCGGTGATTGTATGAATGTCACGTTGCCGTGTACTTATTATTAAAGGTATTCTGATAAAATATTAATTGTAAATGTTGTTGATCACTGTAATTTTTCTATTACAATGCCATTTTTTAAAAACTTGCGAAAGTGGCCGGAAACGTTTGAGAACATGCGTTTTCCTCTGTGCTTAATTTTGTCAATTAAATTTATTGATATCTATATGTTATTGCATAAATAAGTACCTAGCTATTAAGTCAATAAAATGTATAAGTATCACTTTGAAATTCTTCTTCATATGGGTATACTTACAAATTAACTGAAAAATTTTTGCTGGACGGACAATTTTGACCGCCACTGTATATTATTTATTTATTTATGTTTTTTGATATTATAAGTGATAGAATTTTATCTCAAGAGTATAAACGAAAGAGTTTTGATTTTAGGTTGCTTTATCCCGACGGGAAAATCGACCTTCGGATTTTCGAATTTAACATTCTAGATTGACATTCTCCCATTTTAAATAGCCCATTAAATGTATCTTTTTCAAATAGCTTAATTGAAATTTAAGTGAAATTATAGAAAAAGAACAACTGTGAATTTCCAATTAAATGGGTTGGGAATGGGAGCTTTTACATTAAATGCGCAATGAAAAATATTGTTAGTTCTAAAAGTTTTTTTTATTAAAAAATTATCTGAAATGGATTCAAGGGGAAATATTTAATTCAGCTGGCGTTGACCCAGAGTTTTTACATCAAGATTTTAAAATTTAATGGACAGAGATTCTCAAATAAGTTAACATAATTTAAAACAAAGAAAAAGATCAGCGACAAGTTTCCCTTTGTGTGTGTGTGAGCAGGAGTGAGGGAGGGTTGATTATAATAAATCATTAAATCATTAACAAAAATAAAAAATTAAAATTTTCCAATTAAAATGACATCCACCCTAGAAACTCAACTCTCACAAAAGTTAAAGCTCATTCAAGTTAACACGATCGCAAAAAATCATTCAAGTAAAAGTTAAACCCAGAAAAATATAGAAGTTAATTTTTATACCTTGCAAAAATGCAGTACTTAGTAAATCATTCATAACGGTTACTCCTGAATAAAACACATCTCCTTTTAGCTGAGACCTCTATTTTCTGTTTCTTGGCATCCATGCAATTGCGCATTCTTATCTCCAAATAGCGAATACCTCTGAATAGAATACAAATTCCCTATGCCAGAGCACTCTGTAATTCAGAGGATTTACTATGGGCGTGTTCAGCACAATTTACTGGTCACTTAATGTTACTTACCGATTGTAGACAAGTACGAAAGGAAAATCAAGGCGAAGTGTGACGTCAGCTAAAATTCACCAGGATAGTTTTCATTGGTGCCACAATTCGCTTTCGTACTTCCCTACAATCGGTCAGTAACATTGGTCACTTTGGTAAGTTGCGTTGAACACTCCCTATGCTAGAAGGAATATTTCTTTATTTATTTTATAATTTCAACAATTACACCTGTAAATTAGAAGGTTACCACATGGTTAGAAGATTCTTGACCGCAATAGACGCTCTAGCCAGTAGCCTTTGAAAGTACGAAGATAGATGGATGCAACCTAAAACTAACATATTATTTGATAATTGTTTCAAGAACATGACTTCAAAAACAATCTTTAATGGCTATTGTTTGAAGTATACATTTCGTTAATTAACGACTTTGACATACTCGAAGCAGGCTACATGTTTTTCTATTATATAATTTTTAATTTCTTTGACATTGATTTTTATTTATTTTGCAATACATAAAAATCTAGTCGCCTGCAATTTGTTAATTGTTAGACTTGATCAATCAGTTACGAATAAAGAGGAAAATAGATTGCGTTCAATAAAAGTGAAGCGAATTCTTTCATGCTAATGCAGATAATTATTTGAGATTTATTACCAAGTGTTCAAAGTATTCCAAAGTTAAAGGTTTTTGTTAACATTACCTGGTAAAAGCCTGATAAAGAGAAAACTAGTGACATTGATAAAATAGAAGAATTAGAATTATAACATAATAAGCATACATGCTGACATTATAAGTTTTAGATAAGGCATAGTTTTTTTTCAACAATTAAACCTTTAGATTAGAAGGTTACCACAAGGTTAGAAGAACCGCTTCATCACAATAGACGCTCTGACCAGTAGCCTTTGGAAGTAAGAAGATATATGGGTACAACTTAAAACTAACACATTATTTGATAATTGTTTCAAGAACATCCCCTAACTATTTCATGGGAAATTTTTAGTAAATACTTACATTCCATGTTAACTAATGATATATTAATATATTATATTTCATCTGTATCTTATTATGAAAAACAACAAAATCCTTGGTTACTTTTTTGATGAATATAACATTTATTTGAAGAAATAAATCTTGGTAATTTCTTTTAATGCGCATATTTTAATAATTATAACAGAAATACGCCGCTAGCTCGGGTATGTGTCCAACAAATACTCCAAATGCATTGACTAGGGTAGATAATTACCCGAAACTTCAAAACTTCACCCTATAACAATTTTGATTCATTATAAATTATCGTAAATTTTCTAAAATATCGCTATGTATATTCGCTGGCAACTTTATTTGAAGCGTTAAAAAATAAACAATTAATTTATTAAAAATTAAAGATTTGTCCCATTAACTTTCATAAATTAATAATTTATTCCTAAAAAATAATAAAAGTTTTCCTCTAAAGGATATTGTTTAGAGTATACATCAGGTTATTTAACGACTTTGGCATACTCGAAGCACGCTCTATGTTTTTCTTTCATTTAGTTTTTAATATCTTTGGCAATGATTTTTATTTATTTGCAATACATAAAAATCTAATCGCTCGTAATTTATTAATTGTTCGACTTGATCAATGAGCTATGATTAAAGAGGAAAACAGATTGCGTTCTATAAAAGTGAAGCGAATTCTTTCATGCTGATGGGAATAATTATTTGAGATTTATTACCAAGTGTTCAAAGTATTCCAAAGTAAAAAGCTTTTGTTAACATTATTTGGAAAAAGCCTGATAAAGAGAAAACTAGTGACATTGATAAAATGGATGTAATAGAGCATAATACGCATATACGTTGACACTATAAGTAATATTGAAGACAGTCTTTTTTATTATTATTTGAAGAATTACATCCATGTATCGATTTTTCTCAATATTTTAAAATAATTTCAATATCATCTTTTTCTTATTACGTAAAGCAAAAAAATCCAAGCTTATTTTCTTAAAGAAAATAACATTTATTTGAGGAGATAAATTTCGGTAATTGCGTCTAATACGCATTTTTTAATTATTAGAACAGAAATACACCACTAGCTCCATCACCTGTCGAATAGTCTAAATACATTGTATTTAATTTAACAAGATAAATCTTCTAAACTTCATCCTATATCAATTTTGTTTCACAACGAATAGTGTAAATTTACTAAAATCTTTCTATGTATATTCAATGTCAATTTTATTTTAAGCTTTTTTTAAATAACAAATAGTTTGTTAAAAATCAAAGATTTCCTCCATTAACATTCATAAATAAATAATTTAGTCTTAGAAATAATAATAAAAGTTTTCCTCTAATGGCTATTTTTTAGAATAATATACATTTAGTTAATTAACGACTTTGACATACTCGAAAGCACGCTATACGTTTTACATTCATTTTATTTTTGATATCTTCGGCATTGATTTTTATTTATTTTGCAATATATAAAAATCAAGTCGCCTGCAATTTGTTAATTATTCGACTTGATCAATGAGCTGCGATTAAAGAGTAAAATAGATTGCGTTCAATAAAAGTGAAGCGAATTCTTTCATGCTGATGGAGATAATTATTTGAGATTTATTACCAAGTGTTCGAAGTATTTCAATGTAAAAGGCTTTTGTTAACATTATCTCGTAAAAGCCTGATAAATAGAAAACTAGCGACATTGATAAAATGGAAGTAATAGAATTATAACTTAATAGGTATACATGCTGACATTATAAGTTTTATTGAAGCCATAGTGTTTTCAGCAAATACCCCTATAAATCGATTTTTTTAATATTTCAAAATAATTTATATTGAGATTAGACTGACGCCAATATAAAAATGCAGTTCAAGAAATTTTAAATATGACTAAAAATTCATGTACAGTCGGGGGAAAATAAACATCCCCTAATAACTCCTCTACAAATTATAGTACATGAATCAATTTTTTAACTATATATGTAAAATTTGATCAGGGGCAATCTACATTTAAAAAAGAACCTTAACTTTGTTTTTTTTTATCAATAGTAATGCCCAATTTTGATACCATAAATGAACTCTAAACCTTTCAATTACCCAAAAAAATTTTTTTTATGCAATTCGTACGATAAGTTTATGAGAAATTACTTATTTGAAAACGAGCATAGTTTAGGGTACTCGATTGTTGACCAACGGAGGTCCTTTCTTGATAAAGCCATCATAGAAGTCACTCAATGAGTAGTGAAAAAAACCGTAATCACTGTCGATAAATTGATAAATAAACTAAAAAACTTTGTAAAATCACCATAAAATAAAAAACACACGTTTCGAGCTACAACAATAACAGCTTGTCATCAGCTAAACCAACACGTGTGCGTAAGGGCACAGATAGGAGATACTGAGTCTCAATGACTCAGTATCAATGTCTCAGTAGTGTACAATCACTCAATGAGTCATTGTACACTACTAGATTACAGGATAGCATAAGAAGTTTTGAAATATCTGGTCACTTCTGTGGTTGGCGGCACCTTAACCAATTATTTTGCCCCTTTTTAAGGATAATTTCAAAGACAAATTTTAGATTTATGATGTCCATAAAAGCAGGACTTAATAAATCTAAATACATGGAAAAATAGCAGATTGCAATTCATAATTTTTTCAAATATTAATTTCATAATTCATTATTCATATCATAAAATTACAAATTCAACGTATTTATGTTTGGACATTTTAGTATTATTGCTATATAATAATTAGAATATTAGAAATGTAATTTTAGGAGATATTAATAAAAATATGGAAGTATATCTAAACATTAGGGGCACTAAAATTTAAATATTAAAAATTCAAAAACATATCATTAGAATGACTTGAAATTTGTTGCCTAGCCATAGTGTGTGCCGAAAATTTGAAATATCTTGTTAAAATCGGGTTCTGTTATTGAAAAAAATAAAGTTAATTTGTTTTAATATGTAGATGGCTCCCTAAGCAAATTTTATGTGCATCATGTATAAGGAGACTCTATTTTCACTCCTTTAGTGTCAGTAACTTTCTTCTATGGTAATTTGTTGATCAGTTAGTAGGGAGTGTTCTGTAGGCATGACTGTACATAAAGCATACCATTAATGACATACTGAGTGTACAATATGTCCTTCAGAATAAATATTTAAAACTCATACACAAACACAATAAAAATAGTAAAAAAATTAAATAGAACTAAATTTAAAACTTTGTAGTTCTAAATATGTAATACGATCTTTTTTATTTCTTTACGTATTAGACAACTTAACCATCTCACTATTCATTATTATTACATATTAATATATTCAATAAGCTATTGGTTTGGCTGCATTATAAACATCATTTAAAGTAATATGATACGATTGATTCAATGGGTTTTTAATACATTAAGGATTCTCAAGAGTTTTACTTTTATCTGATAGTGCAATTTAGCAACATTTCACATTTAATTTTTACTCTCAGTCCCTTTAAAACATAAAAGCATAACAACGTTTTATATAGACAATTTAAACTTTTATTTAATTCTAAATATTATATTTATATCGCAACATTTAATATAGACAATTTAATATCTTTTCTGTTTAAAATATTTTCTTCAGAAATTCTGCTTTGAAGTTTTATTTTATTTTTTAATGTTGCGCGTAGTCAAATCAAATCAAAGAACAATTTTAAATTTGTATTAAATTAATCATTAAAAAAATTCAATATAGAGTATTAAAATTACTTTAAATATTTTAAGTATTTCAATATACTTTAAATACTTTAAATAGATATTAAATTGTCTACATTAAAAATTTTATGCACCTATATTTCATTGTGACTGAGAAAAAACTAAATGTGACCTGTTGCTAAATTGCAATACCAAGTAAAAAGTAAGACTCCTGTGACCCCTTAAACAATTATTAATTATCTCAAAGATCGCATTCATATTCATAATTAAGAATTTTTTATATAATATTAAACTAATTTATTTTAGCATTTAAGACAAAATACAGAGAACAAAACATGACATTATTGCCTTTTTGCAGGACTATCAGAGATTAAAAGCATAATATATATCTCCACATATTACACGTTTTGAACAATTCAATTTAGTAGTTCCAAATACATCATACGTTCAATTATTGAAAATCCAATTTCCGGAAAATAAATGGCGCAGTTAAGAATTATATATTATAACGTACAGAACCGTGTATTTCATTAGTCAATAACTTAGATTTTGCCAAGAATTCGGAATGCGGAGCGCAGTTAAATTGATATAATGCATAATTACATAATGTTTAATCTCATCGAAAAGTCTATTTTGGGAAACGTATGGCAGCTGTTTTTCAAAGTTGCTGAGTAATCTTAATTTCTTTGATTTGCAAAAACTATGTACTTTATGTAAATTAAAAAAATAAATAAATAATAAAGATATGTAGTAGAAGTTTATATTGTATAGTCAAAATGATTTAAATAACCAAGCGGAAATGAAATTCAAAATGAATATAAAGAAATATAAGAATCAAAATATACAAAAAGCATCCCAGTATTATTGGGACAAATTCAAAGAGTATGTATGGGACATCACAAGGTTTCAGAGTTGTACAGCAACCCATAGTCGGAAACGTTTTCTTAGCGCAGTACTGACGATGCAAAACACAAGAAAGTAAAGAAACGTTCAAGGAGAAAATACACGTTTATTATTCTTAATACTGCAAAAGTGCCTGATAATGGTAGAAAGTGCTGAGGAACTTCTTTTACGCACCACAGCAAGCTGCTGGGGAAATCCGGGAACTCCGGGTATTTTCGAGTATATTACATCTTCGAGTACATTAGAGATGAGCTACCACGTATCACGGCCTAAGTTCGTAATTTCGAACACCTACTTTGATGGCAATCGTTGTCTCCTTAATGATCTTTTTCTTAGTTTTTTTTTCTTTTTGTACTAAAAAAAAAAAAAAAAAAAAAACATTTTTTTCTCTTCTCAAAAGTGTTCTGTATTTCTTGTGATTTATGTCGTCACTACTGCACCAGGAAAGCGTTTCGTACCATGGATGACGTAACTTTCCAAATTCACCTCATCCAAAATTTAAGAAATAAGTTTTTTATTATAAATCTATTCTATTGGGGAATCTTTGATAAAATATTACAATCTGATAAAAACTAGCTTTATCGTGTATTTCTGTTATTCTAAAATCAAATTAACATAATCAAAACCAATAGATACAGTGAAAGATATTTCACGATTTACCAACATAAGATTTTCAGGATAAGGCGAGTGTTAAAAACCACATTCTCACATGTTCCCGAAAAATCGATTTCGAAGATATGCATGCTTCGCATTACCAAAATTATGAATTAATGTATTTTCAGGGAACAAAGATCACAGTTTAAGTTACTTCTAATTGCATATAAAAGGTTAAATATTATTTTTTACATATATTCGACTATAGTTAAAAATTTTAAATGTAAATATTTGTGAAATTCATATAATGTATGATTTCATGTTATTTCGTCCTATTTTTGTTATCGTGAATTATCTAAATAAACTTTATAAGTGGTAATTACTGAAATTTTTTTGATAAAATAAATGCTACAATTAAGAATTATGATACTAAACAAAAGGAAAAAAATAGTACATAATTTTCTGAAATGACTTCAGCTGTAATAGAAGTGGACTGAAAACTGAAATGTATGTGAGAACTATAATTGATTTGAAAATCTAAGTGGAAATTTCGAATTAATTTGAAAAGTGTTGAAATTCGAATAGTTTATTTTGAAATAGTTGATATTAGTACAAAATTGATTTTTCAAAAAAAAAAAAAAAAAGTTTTTTGACCTGCATGTGTTGTATAAAAATGTTGTATAAATAAATGTTGTATGTTTATTGATCGTTTTTTTTAATTACTAGTCTTAAAATAGAATAATAGATATTATAATTTTATGCTATTTAATGATAATTAACTAATCGTACAAGAAAAATAATAAAAATCCCAATATTTTAAATTTTCAATAAAATAAAAAGATGAATCTTTAAACATTGTAGCAAAAAGTTATGTTGCGACGAGACTCTGTTGGTAATTTTTGCCAATACTACATAGATACCGGGTGTCCCAAAAATGACTGATGGATTTTAAAATTCAATAACTTGCGAACGGTGACAGCTATTTAAAAAAAATTGCAGGAGGATTATGTATAATGTCAAGAGTTTTTTTTTATCGCAATTTTTTATTTTAGTTGGCATCTCAAGCAATAGGTGGCGCTGACGGCGATTGAAGGCCAGGTGATCAGTGCTGAGTGAAGCGTCGACCTGGCCTTCAATCGCCGTCAGCCCCACCTATTTTTTGAGATGCGAACTAAAATAAAAAATTACGGTAAAAAACTCCTGACATTATACATAACCCTCCTGCAAATTTTTTTTAAATAGCTGTCACCGTTTGCAAGTTATTAAATTTTAAAATCCATCAGTCATTTTTGGGACACCCGGTATACATACATATATTGTACTCATAAACTACACTTCGTTTTTAATAGAAAGCAGACTGGTGTTAGTTTAAAATCTTAATTTTTCCATACATTTTTCTGAACGAGAACATTTCTAATATATTTTTTAAATTGACAAATCTATTTCCTCCAATTTTTATCTCAATTATCTTCTATTGAAAATGAGGATTACTTGTTAAAAATGTAATTGTTTTAAATTAAGGATACTTAAACTCATGTTCCTAGCCCCCAATAATCCCGAGCAATTCTTTAGGAAATGCGAAAAGATGCCTTGTACATAGCAAAAATTGTCATTTATGTAAAACGTCAAGGACAGTTTGCAAATAAAAAGACGGAAAAACTAAAAATACATTAAAAATATCATTTAATTAGTTTATATATGCATGCTATATTCCATACCCTATACTATATTTTCTGAACAATATTAGCAGCTATAATTTTTCATTTAAATTTACATTTTTTTCTACCAGAAAAAGCGAAAAAAAATTATTTTTAAAAGGGGACTGTTGAATCATTGAGATTCAGAATCTGAAACTCGAATCACTTTGAAAATAATAAAAGAACCTTGAAATGTTGTGATTTTCAAGATTAAATATACGTATTTTTCTCTTAACAGCTTTGTTTTTCCCCCTGTTTTATTACTCAGCGTAAGAGTTATAGGATAAGTCTTGCAATCATTTTGAAAATCGAAAAAAAATTTTTTGACGGATTTACACGTTTCAGACACTGGATATTCGGAAAAACATATTTTTAGAAAAAATATGACAATCTATGAAATCCCCCGAACAAAGTGAGACAGAGTCTTGAAATTTCTTGTGTACTTAATGTGTAATAAAGAAAACACGTTTATTGGATAACACTATCCTCGATTATCCGGAACTATTTTTTTCGTATTCTCGAAATATTCGTTCTGATGAAAATTATATAACTATTTTCGATTTTTTTCTTATTTTAAGGAATGAATATAAAATACAACAAATTGCACAAAGAATGGAGTCGATCACATAATCAGATCCTATTTTTCTCCCTCTTCGATTTTTCATGATCCTGTATTTCATTCAAATTTCGATTCAAAAATATATTTTAATTAGATGCTTATTCGGACGCAGTAAAGTGTTAGTTAATGTAATTATACATTTAGGAGTTATAAGGATATATCTTTTACGCAGTTTGGAACTACATCATTATTCTGTAGACCAAAAACCTACCATCAAACTATCTAAATTATAAAGGCCAAACATATCTGTGCGTAATGCATACGTCATTTTGCGAATGGCAACACTTTGAAATTCGAAATGCAATTTCGTTTTTGCAGTTTTTGCTACTGTAAATTTTTAAACTACTTAAGAGCTCACATCTTCAATATTTACATCGTCGTATAGGGAAAGTGTACTTTTAAATGCAATTTGTTTCAAAGTTACAAAGTGGTTTTGAAATATTAATTTTTTGTAGATTTTAATACCGTTTATCTAATCGTATCGACAGAAGTACTCCATTTTTCTATGAAAAGCAGAGGAAAAAACACTTTGCTGTATCTTTATAATGTTAATTTCTCTTTAAAATTAAAATAAAAATAAAAAATGTGCTGTGTCATGAATATTGTCTGTTTTAAAACCGGTGAAATTTTGGGTACATTTAATAAATTTCAATTGTACTTAAAAGAATAGAAATTCTTTAATATCTGTTTCAGATAAATAGCATCCAGACTTCAAATTTTGAAATAAAATTATTTCAAAAAGTTCAAATTAAAATACCAGTTTTTTGAAATGGTGAATACAGATATGAAAAGTATATGTGTAAATTTTGATGTGGTGAAAATGATAACGGGTTTAGATTTCGCGGGAAAAAAATCTATGATTAAATTAAAGTGCAAGAAAATTTTCTTTTTTCTTCATTTTACAGTACTAATACAGGAGCCACAATTGATGACTTTATAAAAATAAAGGATATTTTAATATTTTTTACCTCTTAAATGTATGATTAAAGTTTAAATCTAATAATTTCTAAAACTGAGTTTTATAGAAATAGTATTTTGTTAACTTTATGTTAAATATCATTTATTTAACAGTTAGACTTATCAATATAGGTGCATTTTGCTATTATAACTAATTTTGTAGGTTTACTGTAATCAATGAAACAGTTCCTTTTTAAACATTTTCTTTCGTCGAAACTCGACGGGTTCTACCTTCTAGGATTAACTGAAAATACAGACTTAACAAAAATGTTACATTCACTTGACATTAAACACATTACACTTATTTCTAACATTATCAAGCGATTTTTAATTCGACGTTTTATTCGTATTTTTGTTAACCTTTAACTAATTTATTAATTCTTTTGTTAAAATAAAAGTTTTGCCAATTGGTGCAATTTTGCAAATAATTTATCTATTTATATAATTTGTCGAAATAGGTCGACTGGATAGCTAAGTAATAACCGTAATTCCATAATAGAGATTTACTATGTATTAAAAAAATCAAATATATGTTTAATTTTTATTTTGGAATTGCAATGCATTTTATAAATAGTTTACACCTGTTTTATTTTCATATTTTATATTATGCAAGTGCATGATAGTAAGTATTACGGTGCACGAGTAGTTTTAAATTTAAAGTCAGTTTGTGGGTTAGTGAATTAAGAATAAAACGTAACTTCTATTTTTGGTAATTGGAATCTAAGCAAATCTAGTAAAATGAAATTAAAAAAAAAAACTTTTTTACTTTTCGTTTTTAGTTGATAGGGTGATTTATTGTAAAAATGTACTTAATTTTCTCTGATTGTCAATCAGATTATTTATCAACTGAAAATTAAAATGACCATTTTAAATTGTTTTTATTAAAATGCAGTGGTGAAATTGGAAATAAAGTAACAAAAATAATAAAATTTAGGTATTAAATATCTGTACTTTTTATTTTAAAAAATGGCAAATGCAAATATGAATTTACAAAAGTTATCAAAAGAGATCCTTAGAATTCAATAACATTTTAAAGAAACTACTTCTGGTATAATAACATTACTTTCTAGCAATAACTCTCCTAACTTATTATTCAAATCGGTGCAAACGACTTTAAATTAAAATATAAAGTAAACAGATTTATAAGCCATGGACATTGGTACACACTTAAACTATGAAATAGTTATTTCCAACTTACTTTGCTAACTTATTTGGTTAGTTACGCTTTGCAAACGCACTTTTATGTCCTATTAGTAAAAGCTTTGTGTTTAATTGCTCGCATTCAAAATATAAATATTTAAGATAATTAAACACCATTAGTAACTGTAAGCGGGAATTAAAGCTCTTAGAACTATTTTAAAATAACTCTAATAAAGTTTAGCTTATTTGCATTTAGAAATATTTTAAAGAAAAATCGAGTAAACGAAATTTAGCAAAATGCAAATGTGGATTGATTTTTCTAGAATATTTAAGAAAAGGATATTGACCACTAACAATCCAAAAATAGCTCCTGCTGTTTGTTTTAATTGTCAAAAGAAAGCTAAAGAACGGATATACATAACTATACGCAGTGTGAACAAAAATTCCGTTCACGTATCAAAGGATACTGTATGTTAGTAAATAGTTGAAAGAAACTCATAAGTATTCTAAAATTTGAAATTTTCATATACATCAAAGAAATACTTTATTTTGAATGTAATTTGCATACAGTGAGATAACCCTTAACTGCTGTTAGCGTTCTCAGAGACCGCTGAGTAATTTTTAGTTTATATCGTAAGATCACTATTACGCATATTGTAGATGTTACGCATATTGTAAAGAAAATCTTATACTTCTGTGGCAAGAAAAAAAAGGATTCTCATTTTAAAAACCGAAAAACGTAACTATAATTACGTCAAAATTACGTCGTATTTCATGAAGTTAAATTTCGCAAATTTTGAAATTAAGTTTGATTTTTTTTTTTTTTTTTTTTTTTTAAGTTTTAAGCAGTAGTTCCTTCCATAAATGTGTAAGGTTTTAACATTTTTAAAAGGACGTCAAATAGAGTACAGACTATTTATTGAAACCTTGTCCAATTACATGTATAAAGATAAAAATAGTTTAGCATTTTTCTTTTCGTTAATATTGCACACCGATAAACGACACTCGCGAAAAACCGAAAAAAAGTGTGTAATTGAATAAGTGAAATATACTATTGATACTATGGATATAATTGTTGTGATTTTAACATTTGATATTTAATTTTTATGTATCTTTTACCGCTGAATCCGAAACTGACATTTATTTTTAATCATTACGTCAAGATTTTTCTCAAATTGTAAATTTAAAAGTTAAAAAGTTAAAATCTAAAATTAAAACTCCTTCAACACATCACCTTACTCCTCAGCTTCTTTGCTGTGAGAATTCTAGTATAAGCTTAAAAAGGGAATGTTTTGAGTTAAACTAAATGAATTGTAGTTAAATGATTTCAAATCTGTTTTATATCATCAGAGTTTTGCTATATTTTAACTTTGACGTTTAAGATTTCCAAAAAATTTCTAACGTGATGATTAAAAAATAAGGTCCTTTTCAGATTCAGAGATAAAAAGTACATAAAAATCCATTATTACAAGTTAAAAAACACACATATATATTCTGTTTTATAGCATCCGTATTTTGTTATTTCTTTTGTTTTGACAGTTTATGATTTGCGAAAAATCCTGAGGTTATCTTTAAAAATTAAGTTAATTTTCGGATTTAGAGATAAAAAATACAAATTATTAAAAAAACACAATTATTACAGTCTTGAGTTACCCATTATAAAATACTTTTTAAACTTCTATTCGCTAATCTATACGAAATATTTTGTGTCATCCTGTAAAATATGTACAAATGGTGACCACTGAAAACCATAAAAATTTTAGACTGTCATTTAATTTACGGTAATGTGTAACATTTTATCTCGATTGGATATTTGAAAACAAGTTCAGGTTCGATTACAATTTTTTAACTGGAAAACACGTACATACTGACGATAATAAAGTACTGATAAATAAAGATTTATATATAAAAAAATTATTTTGGTTGAAAAATAAATAATTAGAGACATGCTCCAGTCATTAGAAAATAAAGGATATGTTAAAATACAAGAAATTTAGCCAATCTGAAATTTAATAAAAGTTAAGTCAATCGCTATACTTGTATGATTCTTTTCAAAGCGCAGATAAACATGAAATATTTCTTCGAATATTTTAAGTACTTGATATATGACCCATCAAAATACAGTCGAATTCAGTTGTGTACAGATGCAGGAAATAGGTTAAAAATTAGTATTTTTTAAAATTTCATAACTGGGTTAATTTTTGTGTTACATAAATGGGACATTTTTAGCTCGCAGCATATCATACCCTGATAGCTTTTGTCTCTGACTCCGTTCTGTATGTACGTGCGTAACGGAATAACTCATGATAAAAATATCGGATCCACATAAAATTTTGTATACAAGTATATGCCGATAAGGCGCTTCCCTGATTAGTTTTTGGAGTTCATTCGATATGTATAACAGGGGGGAAGAGGGGTCGTGCCCCTCCCTATAATTGATATAAATGGGTTTTTCATGCAGAATTATCAATTTTAGATATAGGATCATTCTGGTTGGGCGCCTTTGTGATTGGTATTAGGTTTTCATTGAATAAGTATACACAGGGGGAACGGAGGTTATAATACCCCTCCCTTTAATTTATATAAATGGGTTTTTCATGCAGAATTATCGGATTTCGTTCAAAACTCTAAATAGTTTTGGAAGTTAAACAGTTGAGTATAAAAAGGGGGAATAACTCTTTAAATAAATATTTTATACATTAATTTTATGTGGAAAAACAATTTTGTTCGTAAAACTAATGCGAAAATATCAATGATTAATTGCCTAGTTTATATTTATACTTCATGATAGTATTTTGTAATTCAATCAACGAACTTTGAGACTGTTTCCCATGTGCCATTGGTACTTATCAGTGATTATTTTGCACAAACATTTTAACAAAGCATTAAAAAATACAACAAGATAAATATGGCATATCTTTAAGTTTTCAAATATCATAACAGATTCGTAATTTAAAAAAAATGCAAATACTACTTAATTATTTTATCTGAAACTTTTATTTATACATTTTAATCTACTTATTGCATTAAAATTAATCCGCTTTAGAAATAAGGTTAATGAGCAATTGACAGGGTGGCACATATTGACCTACAAAACTTTCTTTCATTTTGATCCAATTCGTTTAGACCAATTACGAAGCTCACTCAATTATTTAATTGTGATTTGTCTTTTTTTAGTAAAAGATATTTATTTTCACGAAAAGTTATGATTCATTGATAAATTTTAATAATCTGAATAAAAATTTTCTATCCCATGATTAATACTTTCAAGATTTACATGAATATTTGTAATCTACATTTTTTATCATCTTTCAAAAAACACCTTTGTTTAGCATTTTAACAAATTACGGAGAAAACAACATAACAAATTTGTTCTATTTCTCATCGCTCAGTTTACTAGAATACTACTATCTGCTTACCATGTATATATATATATATATATATACACTCATATGTATATATACATGCATGAACCATTTGTAAATCTGTTATTGTTCTCGGTCGAGAATAGACATATCTAAATCCTTTGTCTCCACACTTTTGGAATGCTTCTGTTGCCAAAATGACAAAAAGTATTAAAACTACAAAAAAATTAATAACTCAGAAACAATTTGAGATACAACTTTAAAAAAATTGCATTTGAAAGTAAATTTTTTTCTCTATAACATAGTGTAAAAATTGAAAAGTATGAAGTTAAGAAGTTTAAAAATTTGCAGTACCAAAAAATTGCAAAACTGAAATTTCGTTTAAAATTCGAAAGTAATACCATTCGCAAAAGGGCGTATACGTTATGCATAGACACGTTTGTCCTTTGTACAATAGATAGGGTAGATATACTATACAGTGTGTTCACTCTCAATGGTGTCCAATGGCTAATTCCTAAACCGTTAGTCTTAGACATATAGTTCCAATTGGAAAAATGTTTTTAAAAACGTAAAGAAGTATTTTTTAAGCGACTTAGGTAACAAAAATTCTTTTTTAAAACTTGCAAAAATTAAATTTTTTATACGGTCCCCCGAAAGTGATATTTAGTAAATGTTTAGAAATACTTTGACAAGTAAGACAAAAAAAAAGTCTCATTCTTCTGCGATTAAAAGTGATAGAGTAATAGCTTTTTAAAGTTGAAGCCTTTTTTTTTTTTGCTGAAAAATAGGGGTCAGTTACAAATTTACTGGAAATAAAAATGAACGTCTGATATAAAGTATAAAATTAAACATGGAGAGTAAAAAAAAAATTACAATATTATTTTTAAATTTATGTTGATGTTTACATATTAAAGCAAAATATACAATTTGTACTAAAAATATAAGCAAACAAATAACAGAAATTTTGTTAAATTATATTATAAATAGTAATAGCCACGATTTGTTACAAAAAGATACATATTTAAAATTCAGTTAGAATATTTAATTTAAATGATGGCATTTTAATGATACTTTTCTTTCTTGTGTAAAATATGACAATTTCTGTAGAATTTGTGAACGCAACTTTATCATCATCCAAACATCACTCAAATTGACTCGTCATGATTTTAAAATATTGTTTACAAACCAGTGATGTCACTGACTATATTACTGTGTTCTTCCAGGTTCTCTCTTAATGCCATTAAGTTTTTCACCATAGAGCAATGCACGTTGAAAAATTCCCGGAAATGTGCTCAATAACGTCAACTATGAAGGCTTGTTGTGAAAGATCTATAGCGTTTGAAAAAACAGAAATCTGAGTGCAATTAGACAGTTTCTGAATAACAACACCTGCTAGTTTCATGCATTTCCGAGCAAAAGTAAATTAAAGCATATGTCACAAAGTTGCCCTGTTTGATTTAACGACACCCTTATTTAAGAGTGTTCTCAAATGCTCCGCTCAAGAAGCGCAAAACGTTTTGTCACATTTACAAATTCCTTTTTTAACAGAAATATATAAAATTGGAATGCATTACTATGGAAACCACTTCGAATCGCACTTTGTTTTCCATTGTATGATAATTAAATTATCGATCCAGTTCTAAGCTATTTTGATCATGTGATCACCCTTTTTCTCCTGCTTTTCTGCTTTCGTCCAGAAATGTGCTCAAAAACGTGAACATTGAAGGCTTGTTATAAAAAATCCATTGTTTTTTTTTTTTTTTTTTTTTTTTTTTTACAGAAAACTGAGTGCAATTAGACAGTTTCTGAATAACAACACCTGCTAGTTTTATGCATTTCCGAGCTAAAATAAATTAAAACATATGTCAAAAAGTTGACCTTTTTGATTTAAGAACACCCTTAATCGAACATAATTTTAATACAAAAAGTTTTTACTAGCAGCTAAATCACTGTAACGGCTTTGAATTAAAAATATTTTCATTAATAAATCAGTATGTCAACAATGTTCTTTTATTTTCAAAACATTGAAAATTATACTTTGACAATAACTGTATCATTTCATCCCATACAAGTGCAAGATATAGGTAATTATGTTCCAGATTTTTTTTTTTTCAACAAAAACTATATTTTCACAACATTAGTTTTTTTAAAATACCAAAATGCAAACACAACACATTAAATACAGCCTGTTGTTTTAAACTCGAGAATTTTCCTGTACTGGAATTTAATGAAATCTTAAAAATTTATTAAATAAATTGGATGATTTTTTTAATGAAAAATCACTTTTTAAAATAATTATATTGTTGTTTTAAACTAAAATGATTTAAATTCTTTATTTTAAACAAAAAAAAATCACTTTTAAAAATACATGTACATCAATCCCATTCATATTTTCATTGTAAATGAAAATGTTTATTTTGCCATTAAAATGAAAACTTTTAAATTATAATGTTGTGTATTTTATACTTCTTTTCTTTTTCCAAATCAAAGCCTCAACATTATAAATTAAAATAAATCAAGCATGAATCGTGTCACATTCGAGATTCATTTTTGCGTTTATGGTAAATGCTTGAAATATTTTTAAAAATAACTTTTTGTAAACGTTATCCATTGTTGTATGACACGTTAAATTACTACTGTATTTTATCATAAATTTTTTCTCTATCTTAATTCACAGTATTTAGCTTTTGATAGAAATATGTAAACAATATTACATTTCATTTGTGAATTTGTATTTTAACTGTAAATTATATTGTCTTTTATAAACGCGACAAAGGCTTTGGAAAACAATAGAAATTATTTATCAAGCTGAAAAGTTGAAATAAAAAAGATTATTTATAGTCACATTAAGATAAACAATAATGCGTTTATTGCTTTTTTTTGTTGTTGTTGTTAATGCTATTTATTTTTTTGTATGACTTTATGAATTTTCTGATCATAAATTAATGTAACATTTTCCAACCAATTGTTGTTTATTTTTAAACAAAGATGTGATTTTTGGAACATTTTTAATGTTTTTGCATCTATTCTACGATATATATATATTACAAATTTATTTATTTATTTATTTATTTATTTATTTTTTGCCAAAACTAACCTTTATACTATCTTAATTTTCTTATAATAATATTCCACACTTCAACTTATTAAATTAAAATCTTGTTTCTAGATCTAATCTGTTAATGTTTATGGAAACGATATAAATTCTTAATTCGCCTTAAAAAACATTATTTCCAGTATGCGTAAATTAAAAAGATGGCTCTAAATTAAAAAATATTCTTAATTAAATTTTATTTCTTAATATTCTAAATAAAACTCATTTTTTCTATGTTTTTACGAACCTTTTTTGAGAAAGTCTTAGAAAATTTATTCCAAAACCATACCTTTCAAAAAATATCATTATTTTATTTTATCTATTTATTTATTTTCCTTCAGTCAACATTTGATATTGTGCATATCAATAAATTCATTTCTTTTCTTTTTCTCTTAAAATTAATCGTCTATAAAAATCGTCTGCCTAAGATATTTAAAATTCTTTGTCGATTATAAATTGGTTAAATAATATTTTTTTTAAATAAAATTGTTGTCTGTCAAATAGTAATCTCGACTCTGGGTCTGAGTTATGTTTCCATAAAAGAATGATGGTTTGAGACTAAAGAATGTTCTAGAATTTTCTTTTTAAATTTAAAAAGGGAGGAAGCCTCGAAAGGTGGTAAGAAGAAGGATTCTTGGGTGCTCTCTTCCATGAGTACGGCTGGATGTAGTAAATGATGGAATATTTTTTTGGATGTTTCGGTAAAAGATCGTCTGCAAAAGGAGCTTTTCTCTCTATTTTAACTACAGTTTAATAAAATGAACTTGCAGCAGCCAAGGAGTTATTTATTGGATATTCTACATTTATTTATTTTGTTTTTTTCTCGCTGGCCATGACTTCTGTGCGGAGAATGGGAAACCTGGCGATGATGTTCCTGCCCCCCTAATTTTAAAATGTCATATATATATATATATATATTTTAAACCTATATATAAACATACAACTATGTTGTCTTATAATGAATTAATCTTTTGTTTTCTTTGCCGTATATTCGGCTATAAAGTTCAGTATACAAAAATTATAAATATTTAAGTATATTCCTAAAGAATCTTTGCATATTAAAAAAAAGGAAACATTTTCTTAAAAAAATTTTTAGTATAAATATTCTTACATATGTTTTTATTTAGTATTTTTTTTTATAAAATTAATAGTTTTTAATTAAAAATTAAAATTATAAATTTTAAAAATCAACTATGAATAAAGTATGACTATATGAAGTGTTTGTGAAAAATATAAATAAAAAAGAAAAAAACATATTATTTTAAACTCTCCGTTTAAAATGTCCGATATGTTTTTGTAGGACATAGGTATGAAAATAATTTTTCTTCTGACCTTATTAATTCTGACCTTTTGACCTTAAAGTCTTAAAAAGCATAAATATGGTAATAAAGAGTTCCGATGCTGGATTTCTGCACCTTGTGGTTTCAGCGATACCTTTAGCAAAAAAAAAAAAAAAAAAAAAAAAAAAATATTCTAAAATTTTTTGATCCATAATGCAATTATTTGAAACGTCATCGTTTCAAATTCACTCCTATATCATTCAAATTATATTTTGAACTCTCTTTCAAATTTGAAAAAAAATACAATAAAGCAATTTAATCACTTTTATTTCAGTTACTTTTAGAAATAAAATGTAGACATCATACCAATACTTGATTCATTATCAGTGAAGACGATATAATTCTTCATTGCCGAAGCATTTGCCCAATCTATGGCGTCTAGAACAGCTAACTGTTCAACTTTAAAAAATGAGTTTTTATATTTCGATTTCACCAGATGGGTTCGAATGCATTTTTTATTTTTATAAGCACAGAAGCAAAGGCTGTTCCATGATCGGATTTCGAACCATCTGTAAAGATGTGAGTTGATACGGTGCCTGGATATCCTTCTAATACACCTATTTAATTAATATATCGTGTAGTTAACTAGAAGGATATTCTTGGCTGAAAGAAACGCGACTGATATTCATCATTTGAATTTCTTAAGCATAAAATTTGACGGTAATAATGTATTGAGTTGAATAGCGAGCTGCATTATTCCACATAGTACGTTCAGAGCTGCTGTAGAGGTTTTCTTAGAAATGCGATGAAAATGCGTGAAATGCATTCTATAATCACTCTAAATTACAGTTACTATGCAATATCTGGAAATAATAAATATATTTCAAAATTAATGGCTGGAAATTGATGTTACAAAAGTTTATATACATGACTTTCTTATATACTACAAACTACCTATATGACTTGCCTATATGTTATGTTGGTAGCAGAACACTAATTCGGGTTCAGGTGCAAAAAAATTCTAAATTACATTTTTGTTTTTACTGAAGGGTTTAGAAACAGCAAATTTAGCGTAGTAGTTACTTATAAGCCACTAGCCTTTGATAATTGAACAAATTTGCTATTTTTGCCTATAGAAGAGGAGGGCGTCGTATAAAACTGTCACTACTTCAAAAATAATGAGATAACTATTTCATTAACATATTCTTCTTTCCTACTTTATTTTTAACTTTTTGAAAATTTACATTGGCTACTTTTCAACAGGTAAAAGTCAAAGCGTGATCCAAACTTTTTGGGGTGCCCTGTGTATTCTAAAATGCATCCTTCAATGATTGTAATAAAAAACGATTGGATATGGAAAAGGTATTATATTAGTACTTCACGAGTTATTTTTAAATCTGTAATAGAATTGTAGATGGATAAATTCAAGATGTAATTTCTAGGTGTAGTTTGAAGATGTATTTGTCCTACATTCATCGGGAGTTACGCCATGAGAGATGAAATTAAAATCAATAATACTCTTACAGAAAACTTCTAATTGACCTGGTAATATTTTTCATCACGTTTATACATGGGAGCATCACAGGAGGCCAAGTTCTTGTATCTTCAGAAAAGGAATTATCACAATCTCATAAGAAAAGTCTCGCTGAGAGAGGAACACTTTTCAAACATTTCTCTAGTAACCAACTTCTTCCACCTCAAAAAAGGGAAAAAATTGAATATATCTTGTTAAAAAAATGACCTTAAGTTCGAATAACATATGAAAATAATAATCTTCGCCCGCTACATTACTCGATTTCTCTAAAGGGATCTTGAATTAGCAAAATGAATCTAGTAAAGATATAAAAAACTTTATATCTAAACAAATATCTATAATTGTTATCTTATTCACACAATCTTACATTATCCTGTTTGGTGTAGCGACATATTAGACAAAATAGCTCTAAAATGACAAAAAAGACCCATGTTCAACTATATGTTTAGTATTTATGTTATATTAAATTTCTCGCTTCAAGCTAAACTTGCTGCTCAGATATGGCGAAATTTCGTAAACGTGCGACCATTCCATTAAACCGCTTAGTTGGGAATTTCTAAAATATATTAAATTAGGTAACCTCAAATTCATGTCTCTTTCTAAAAATGCTGCTGAGGTACTGCAGAATGACCTAATTATTCACAAATCCTGTTAATCTTTTGGACAGAGGGAGGAGGGGATTGCTTAAATCCCTAAAATAAATGTTTAGTAATAATTTTAGTAGGCTTTTTATCTTGAATTTTTGCATTTTCATACTACGAGATAATTTAAAAAACACTTAATCTATTTCGATAGCTACGATTAACAATATCACAGTAATAATAATTTTGCTATCAAAATGTAAAGAAATTTGGACCCGAAAGAGTTTTTTTTTTTTTTTTTTTTTTTTTTTTTTTTTTTTTTTTTTTTTAATGAAGTGCAAGTTATCCTAGTTCTAAATTAAATCATAATTATTGTTTTATTTTTTTATTTGCTGAAACTCGAGCACTCTTCTCCAAGATTTGAAAAAAACCCAACTAAGGTGGTAATTTTACTACATTATTTATAAAACTTGGTTTCTGTTCCTAATGATATATAATATAAATAATGATATAAATAATAATATAATTAATAAATAATAAGTTTGCATAGCAGCATTAATAATATAACATAATTAATAACATAGTGATAGGAAAAAAAGTTGCAATCTACTGTTAAGTTTGAAAACATTTTACTACTTGATTTATAAAACAAATTGTAAATATGCCAGTTTTTGATGAAATTCCAAGCGACTGTTCGTGGAAAAAAATTGTTTGGAGGAACGAAAGTACAAAGACATTTTTACCCTGTAAATGTAAAAAAATTTCAAAATTTCAGCTAAAATTTGCTATTTTAGAGCGTGTACCCTACATAGTCAATTGGCGTATTAAATTACTAAATTGATATATTTTGCAATTAAATGGGCTTAAACTTGTTAATTTTATTTTCTTAACACTCTACAACTTTCTTTATATTAATCTTTTTAAGTATTCAGTAATAATAATAAAATTAAATTTCACCTTAAAAATTGCTCGAAATTAATTTGTTTTCGACAAAAAAATTCAATTTTTTATCAAATGCAAATATATGACATAGACAAAATAAGAGTTACTCTAATCTTTAGAATGTTCTTCGTTAATGAATAATTTAAATGGTATTATTCATATGTATCCAAACACTTTTATAAAAAAAATTTTTTTAAATTAGATGGTATCCCAAATCATAATCTTGTTTTATTTTTTATTTGCAAAAACACATGTAATCTGCTACTTAAGTTTGAAAAATTACTACTTTATTTATAAAACAAATTATAAATATGCCGGCTTTTGATGAAATTCCAAGAGACTGTTCATGGTAGAAAATCATATGTTATTTTCTATTGTCACTTTGTGTTATGTAATTAAAATATGTCTTAGCTAAATAAATGTACAGTCCATTAAGCGTTGCTAAAAATAATTAACTTAGCAAATACCCCTGACATCATTCAATTATTCATAACGAGCTGACGGTAGCGGGAACAATTGTTTACATGCACGGAATTACAAAGACATCTTTATACTGCAAATGCATAATAACAAGGAAAGGCTTTTGTATTTGCCGCTGTATTCAAATAGATTGTAATTTCATCACATTCATCACATGAACATAGATAAAAATAAATACATGGAAAATGGGGAAACTCAGTATTTATATTGAAGAATAATGAAATGCAATTGATGCATAATACATTTTTATGCTTATGTAGCTTGCAGAAAATACTCTTAAATAATGATCTTTGACACTTAGTAAAATCGGAAATATTTTTCATAAATTATTTATAATAAATTTACTTTAAAAAATGCAAATATTTAATGCTTATTTTTAGGGTTTCGTAATTTAAAAGTAAAAAGAAAGCCATTATACTATCACTCGTCTGTCTACCTGTCCGTCTGTCATAGCCGTTTTTCTCGTTATATATGGAATATGAAAAATTTAAATTCGCAGAAATGATAAAATGTATTGACACACATATTTATAGACTATCAAACGTTCTTAAAAGTATAGATATACAAATTAATTTACCTGAGAGTAAAAATACTTTTATTGTATATTGTATGAAATAATTCTCAACACCAAACTCAAAAACATGTTTCTTTTTAATTTTAGGTTTTATATTTTTTATAAATATAGTCGAAAGCGTAATGCAAAAACTCGTCTTCCAAACTTACTGAAACTAAAATTACGAAAAAAAAATTAAATAGTGTAAAATAGCAAAATTGTAATTTAACAAATTACAACGACTATTTGGAAAATGATATTTTCAAAGACTTATAAATAAATTCTATAATTAAATTAATTATAATAATAAAAAAGATTTTTACGATGATAATAACGAGTCATATATTACGTACGCCATGCATTAAATATTAATATTCCTAGACCAATGATAAAGAAAAAACCCAGTAGTTTATGCATTTTTATTTGATGGCGTTAATCAGACTAACTTCTGAACTCCTAATATTGCTTACGACATAGATTAAACATTAATCCTGGACCCATCATAAACAAATTTTTAATGAAATTTCAGTGTTACAATTTTCGGAACTGCATATTTTTAAATTTCTAAACAACACACATTTAAAATATTTTTTGCACCATTGCGTGAAGAAAAAAATACACTTTTAATTGCAATTTGTTTGAAATTTTTATCACAATTTGTTTTCAAATTATTATTATTATTTTAAGTTTTTAGTACTTTTTTGTCATCGTGGCAACAGACGAATACCGTTTTTGGACATTAAACATGGAGCAATCAGATTTTTTGTCATCGTGGCAACAGAAGTATTCCATTTTTCGACATGAAACATGGACCAATCTGAAAACGAATAAAATATAATAAGTCGCAGAATTCAACCAATAAAAAAATTCAGATATACCTCAGATTTCCCAGTTCTCTACCAAAGAAAATAACTATTTTCCAAATAGTTAAAAATATATGTGTAGCAGAAGTTTATTTATACCTGTGTCTGATAGTTTTTTAGAAACTCCCATTTTGCGTTACACACAAATTTCACATCCAATAAAGTTATTCGTGGCTGTAAAGAGTGGTCCTTAATAACATTTCTGCACAGTGGCGCCAACTTTTCAAAAATATTGGGTTGGATCAAAAATATTGGGTGGACTTATAGATATTTTAGTAAAATGGTACAACCAGTTTCTTTTTTCTGTGAAGGGTAGACAGCTGGTGAAAGATGAGACTTTTAAGTCAAGCTATCCTGTTTTAAAATAGTTGCAATTTTTAAAAATTATATTCTTATGCGTTTTTTCTCATAACGATACTAATATTTATTATAATATCAAAACATCATAAACATGACTAGAAATTGTTAAACATTTATAGCTCAGTCATTTCGGATTTATGGGTGTCAGTCGGAGAATTAAAACGCATGGTCATTGACAAAATAAATTTTGTTCTAGGAAGAAAAATGAATAGAACAATAAATATTGGGCACGCTAGAATTCATATTATTAGGTGGTATTCGAATTATTAGGTGGGCTCAAGCTGGCGCCACTGTTTTTCGATATATATGCACTGCTAACAATCACATAATTTAAAGAATAGATAATAAAGGGATTTATATTTAATTGTATGCCTTGTGTAATATGAAGTATACTAAAATTCCATGTGTGTCAAAATTTTAACGAATTTCATATACAGTGCCTGAATTTTCTATGATGAAGTTTTCGGTAGAGATGAAAAAGAAAGCATAACGCATAGTAATATATTTTTAGCAAGCTTTTTATCGCTACATTTTATACTAAATATTGTCTTATATAATTTTCGAAAACGCAACAAATTTTCAATCGATTATAGTGTATTTTAGTGGAACAAATATTTGTGCAACAAGATGCAGAGTTAGATAAAATTATTTTTTTCGGATTTACAAGGCCATTTATTTCAGTATACTCTGAGATCTTTTTTATTAAATGCGATATTATTTATTTTATATTAGTTTTAACAAAATTATTATAACTGTCAAATAAAGGAGTTGTAATATTTTAAGTGATGAAAAATGCCTGGGGCAATACTAGAGTAAGAAATTTAATATGCACGATTTTTGTTTCATTAAAATAACTTCCTTTTAAAGTATACGGTGCTTGTTTTAAATTTTTCTTTTGCGTAATTTTTCTTCATTTGACAAAGATGTTTTTTATATTTACAAATCTCATTATTTACGATTACAACTTACTCTTATTCTTTTGGTTATAAGAACCGCGATTCTACATATAATACTTAATTTGACCCTCGATATTGAGCGAATCAAAATGCCTGTTCTACATATTACACTATTTTATACCTTCACCGTTAATGTATAAAACGACATTTAAAAATAAAATTTATGAACCGGATAAATTTGAGTCGTAATTTTTCTCGAACATTTTAAATATTTTTTAATTCGAAAGTACTGTTTAAAAAAACATTGCATAATTTCCTGTTGAGAATATGTTTTATGTTACATAATTAAAATAATCTTAAACGTTAGTTTAAGTAGTAAAAATGTATTTAATCAGCAAAAAAAACATTTTCCTTTTTGTAATGGAAAAAAAAAATCCTTCTTGTTTAATTAGTTATTTGGAAACTAAATTTCTTTTTTCTTTTTTTTATCTTTAGATATAGACAAATTATTATTTTTGAAATTGTTCTAAAAGCGTTTTTTGTGTTAAATACTGTTAATGTGAAGTACTAAAAAGCTTTATTCCATTTTTTGTTAATTAAATATTTTATTATGTTTTAGTTTTTAAGTAAAAAGATACACTTAGTATTAACTGCAAAAGAGGGTACACAATTTTTAGGTAGATTTCATCAGAAACTAAACAATAATATTTTTTCTTTCACAAAAAAGATCAGAAATCAGAAATGTTAGAAATAACTACCAAATAATGTTTATTTCTACCTTTTGCCTTGCTGACGAAAATAAATTTTTGCGACAAGGACACTTCATTATTTTGAAAACTGATTAAAAATATTTAAAGTTTATTTTTGTGGGTTTTTTGTGATCCGGAACAATTACCACCTCTTAAAAAAACTTAAAAAATATAATGCGGATTCAAAATTTATAGAATATCAAATGGTTTTCATACTTCAAAGAGCGTATTCACACTGAAAAAAATGAAGTACTCAAAAATGAGTAAGTCGATGTACTCATATCGAATTGAGTATGTTTGGAACAAAAAATGAACAAAACATTGCCTTTCTCATTTTTAAAACAGCATCTGTTATCAAATCCAAATAATCCAAATAATTTTGTACCCAGTATTGGTTTATCTCATTGATCATAAAAGGTGCTTATTAATGTAAATATTAAATTATGGACAGTATTTTAAAATAAATTTAAAGTATACTTGCAAATAATGCTCTTGTCATAAAAATGTTCGATTTGGGTATTTATAATTTTGCTATTTCTCTTAATAAATAATCAATTAAATATTTATTGTTCATAATTTTGATCAAGAAATAAATACCAGCATATTTTAATTTTTATTGAAAATTCAGGGGGCAGATATTAGTGATTTATATTTGAACACAACCATGGAATAAAAAATGAGTACATATGTTTCTCAGTTTTGAGAAACTTTGGATCGGTGCTATTTTAAGCATGTAAAGTACTTAAAACTGCGAATTTTTTTACTGAATTTTGAGAACCCATTTTTTTAATGCACACATGAATAACAAACACTTTTCAATTTCACCGAAAATAAACGATCTAAATCAGTTTGCGAAGTTTTGATGGAAGAGTTTCAGAACCTCGAATATCTCTTTTGATGGCATCCAGATATGGTTAGTGGCATTGAATTTGGTGACCTTTATGGCCAGGCAAGGAAATTCCTGTTTGACGTCTCTGGAGGTTCGGTTAATCATTTGGGTATAATTCGGAACCAAAGTCACGTTTTTTTTATTATTGTTGTTAGAGGAATATGTCTGTAAAAATTACAGATAAACAAATGTGAATATGGTCGTCAATCATATCTGGATAACGGAGCTATGGCAAACGATATCACATGTAGCAAAAGTCCAAATTCAATCCATGTAAATAGCTTCCAGACAGGAATTATTCTTCTAATAGCTTGAACAGTTTTCTTGTAAGATGCATCCATCGCTTGATCAAGTTTCGAGATGTTTAAAGAGTTTTTGTAGAATTCAGTTCTACTAATTATTGGCCCTCTCATTATTAAAATTGAAGTGACGTATTTGCATAAATAAACGGTAGTTTTTAAAATATTCACTGATGAAGGGATTTGAAAAGCTCGAAAGTTCTAAGACGACTTAAATAAATAAAATGTGTTGTAACTTGTAACATTTCGTCTATTATTTTAGTTGCTTATAAGTAAACTAATGAGCTTTTTAAAAATCATGTTTTATATTTTAAGCTTGTTTCAAGGTCAAATATCATATTTCGCCTTTAAATTTTGTTTGCATAAAGCTATTTAAATTAATTTCCTCAGTCGCAAAGTAGACTATCTTTTTTGCGCATGAAAATAAAAGACATATATGTTTTTTAATTGACTATGCACACTATTTTTTTAATTGCAGATAAGATGATATTTTAATGATCGATGCTTTAAATTATAATATATCATATGAATTTTCCCCATTAATTTACATGAATGATTCTTTCTTTGTTAAAATATATACATATATATATATATATATATATATATAACAAAATTTCCGTGTTAGTGTGGATAGCTTTCAATACAATTACTGTGTTTTATATCTTTTTTGGTACGAGTTTAATTATGCATTTTCAATAAATTTCATAAATACCCAAATCTTTTTAACTCTAATTTAATTCTAATCTTTTTAAATTTTAATATTTCTTCAAAAAGCATACTTTAGGATTTGCTAAGAAAAATTAATATTCTCTTTTGGATCATTGCATCAAGTTATTGCTTTTACTGCAAAATTTTCTTTTACTAAAATTACTGCAGAAAAAATACATACGCTGAAACACATTAAATATATTTTTTCTTTTTACCTTTTCTAAGAAACAAACCTACATCTAAAAATAATAAATGGTCATACCGAAAATTTTATTGCCTGTATAATAATTTGATGTCTTCAAGAACAACGCTTAGAAACTATTTGTAAATGACATTTCTGCAGAAATATATTTGATGCTCCTGGCTTTATGAAGCGTTGAATCCACAGAAGAAAAAGTCAGAATTATTGCTTTCTTCCTCCACATCGAAGCATTTATATTTCAAAAAGAACCATTTAATTTCTAATGTACTTTTAAACTGTGAAAATGTTAGAAAATTTCGTCAGCAGTTATATTTCATAAATATAATTCTCATCTAATGAATTTAGCACAGTTTAACTTGCATGTAGTAAAAGGTATTGATAAATTGTAATCACTTATATGACATGACAGAAAGGGTCTTACAATATTTCAAAAATCTGTTTAAAGTATATACTAGTTGTTTTTTAATTAATGGCGTCCGGAAAGCAAAAATTGACATTTTTTAAAAATTTTATTGCATTAAAAATGTTTCTGCTTCTGTCTTTTTTAATAAGATTTCCAGGTTCATGTTTTAAATTAAAGTGTATCACACTTATTTTCCCTATTAATTTACACGAAAAATGTCTTTCTTTTCTTTTTTTTTTGGGGGGGGGGGAATATTTATATTTTTAAAATATTTCGCGATTCCGGGGAAGCCTTCCAGTAGAAACATTACATTTTATTTTTTTTCATACGCATTTTATTATGTATTTTTCAATAAATTTCATGAAGACCAAAATAAATTTTTTAAATTTTAAAATTTCTTCGTAAAAACATATTTTAGGCTTCCCTGAAAGAAAATAAATATCCCCTTTTGTACCATTGCATCATGCTATCGTTTTTACTGGAAACTTCTCTTTTACTAAAATTACTGCAGAGAAGATATATATTAAATAACATTAAAACCGAAATACATTAAATATATTTTACCTTTTTCTTTTATTTTCAACTGCATTAAGAAACAAACCTAAATCTAAAAATAATAAATGGTCATATTGAGAATTTTATTGACTGTATAACAATTTGATGTCTGCAGGAATAACGCTTAGAAACTATTTGTAAATGACATTTCTGTAGAAATATATTTGATGTTCCTTGCTTTATGAAGCGTTGAATATACAGAAGAATACCTCAGAGCCATTGCTTTCTTCCTCCACATCACAGCATTTGTATTTTAAAAAGAACCATTTTATTACGTTTGTCGATTAATTTGTTTGGAAAGTCATACCGTTAAAGTGGAAATTATGTATATTTAAAATTCGTAAATGTGTTGAAACTTATGAAATGTGTAATTTCTGATATACTTTTTTTAGTAGTTATCTTTCATAAGTATAATTTTCACCTAATGAAACTAGAATAGTTTAACTTGCATGTATAGAAAAGGGGTACAGAAAATAGGTATAGAAAAATTTTAATCAGTTATATCACAGGACTGAAAGGGTCATATAGTATTAATGTTTGAAGTATATACTAGTTGTTTTTAATTAACGAATTTCGAAACACAAACATGGACAAGTTTTCTAAAATGATCAAAAATGTTTTTTATGATTTTTAGGTTTATGATTTAAATTAAAATGTATCATACGAAGTTTCCCTATTAATTTACACGAATGAGTACGTATTTTTTCTTTATTATTACACGTATGTTTTCTCTCTGAACTCTCTTTTTTTGAAGAGTGGGATAGGGGGAAAATTTATGTTTTTCAAATATTTCGTGACAGCGGAGTTACCTTTCAATACATTATATTACTCTTCATTTACTTTTTTCATACTCATTTAATTATGTATTTTTCAATAAATTTCATGAATGCCAAAATAGTCTTTTTATATTTTAAAATTTCTTCATAAAAACATACTTTAGGATTCCCTCGAGGAAAATACAGTCGAGTCTCTATACAACGAAACTCCATACATCAAATTTCTCTATATAACGAATTTTTAATTGGAACGGTCCCCTTTTCACATGCTTACATAAAAACAGTCTCTATATAGCGAAATATTTATCTCCATATAACGAATTTTTTCATAAATTGGTCTTAATTTATTCAGTTTTAAAAAGCTTCGAAATCATATGGAATCAATTTTCCATCACATATTTTTGATTTATCGTCAGTGCTGAGTTTTTTTTTTTATATGTATATATTATTTCTCTCTTTGTTCTTTTAAATCCAACGAATTCATCCCACCTCCCACACATCTTTCAACATCCTCCTCAAAACAATTAACGAATTTCGGGACACAAACATGGACAAGTTTTCTAAAATGATCAAAAATGTTTTTTATGATTTTCAGGTTTATGATTTAAATTAAAATGTATCATACGAAGTTTCCCTATTAATTTACACGAATGAGTACGTATTTTTTCTTTATTATTACACGTATGTTTTCTCTCTGAACTCTCTTTTTTTGAAGAGTGGGATAGGGGGAAAATTTATGTTTTTCAAATATTTCGTGATAGCGGAGTTACCTTTCAATACATTATTAGACTCTTCATTTACTTTTTTCATACGCATGTATTTATGTATTTTTCAATAAATTTCATGAATGCCAAAATAGTCTTTTTATATTTTAAAATTTCTTCATAAACACATACTTTAGGATTCCCTCGAGGAAAATACAGTCGAGTCTCTATACAACGAAACTCCATACATCAAATTTCTCTATATAACGAATTTTTAATTGGAACGGTCCCCTTTTCACATGCTTACATAAAAACAGTCTCTATATAGCGAAATATTTATCTCCATATAACGAATTTTTTCATAAATTGGTCTTAATTTATTCAGTTTTAAAAAGCTTCGAAATCATATGGAATCAATTTTCCATCACATATTTTTGATTTATCGTCAGTGCTGAGTTTTTTTTTTATATGTATATATTATTTCTCTCTTTGTTCTTTTAAATCCAACGAATTCATCCCACCTCCCACACATCTTTCAACATCCTCCTCAAAACAGTGTCAATTGGATTGATACACATGTAAGAGAGGAATCAATGAGAGGCACATAAGAGAGGTTTTCAAATGGAGGGAAATGTTAACTACAATTTTTCATTCCTTGCTATAATTTGAGCATTTTTTTTCTTTGAGAGCGTAACAACTTTAAAATCACAATAGCAAAAGATTATAGATTTCTTCGTCTGAAATTAATGCAAGTCTTCCTTTTTTGATTTCCATTAAGCTTTCAAATAAATGTCTGTTCTCTTTTTTGAAACAGCTTAAATAATTAAGAAATAAAATGTTAGATTAATATATACATTTAAACATTTTAAATTCTTAATTCAAAACATCAAAAATAATACTTGTTCAAATTCCACACATTAACGATTCACATTTACGATTTTTAACATCATTCTCTATACATCGAATTTCTCTATATAACGAATTTTTTACTGGAACGGTGGATTTCGTTATATAGAGACTCGACTGTATATATACTATTTTGTACCACTGTATCACGCTATCGCTTTTACTGCAAAATTCTCTTTTACTAAAATTACTGCAAGAAATATACATATACCGATACACATTAAATATATTTTTCTTATTTTCTTTTATTTTCACCTGCATTAAGAAACAAACCTACATCTAAAAATAATAAATGGTCATATTGAGAATCTTATTGCCTGTATAGCTATTTGATGCCTGCAAGAATAACGCTTGGAAACTATTTGTAAATGTCATTTCTGTAGAAATGTATTTGATGTTCCTTGCTTTATGAAGCATTGAATCCACAGAAGAATACCTCAAAATTATAGCTATCTTCCTCCACATGACAGCATTTCTATTTTTAAAAGAACCATTTTGTTACGGTTATCGATTAATTTATTTGGAAATACGATCTGTTAAAGAGGAAGTTATATATATTTAAAATACGTAAATGAGTTGAAACTTAAGAAATATGTAATTTTTGATGTACTTTTAAACTATGAAAATGTTAGAAAATTTTGTTAGCAGTTATATTTTATAAGTATAATTCTCCTCTAATGAAACTACAATAATTTAACTTGCATGTAGTAATTGGTATAGAAAAATTGCAATCACTTATATTAAATGACTGAAAGGGTCTTACATTATTACTTTTCAAAGTATACACTAGTTGTTTTTTAATTAACGAGATACGGGACACAAAAATCGAATGATTTTCTAAACAGGTTGTATTGCATTAAAAATGTTTCTAATTTTTTAAAGACCGCTAGGTATATGTTTTAAATTAAAGTAAATCATACGAAATTACCGTATTAATTTACATGGATGATTTATGTCTCTTAGCAGAGAGAGTGAATATTTTTATTTTTCAAATGTTTCGCGACAGCGGAGATAGCTTGCAATACAAATAATACATTATATATTTTTTTTAATGTGCATTTAATTATGTACATTACAAAAAATCCTTTAATACAAAATAGAGGTTATTTTTATTTTAATATTTCTTCATAAAAGCATTCTTTAGGGGTTTCCCTCAAGAAAAAAAATATTCTCTTTTAGACCATCGAATCATGTTTCCTTTTATGTGCAACTACAATTACTACTGATAAGGTCTTACAATATTAATGTTTAAAGCATATAGCTTTTTTTTTTTTTTTTTTTTTTTTTTTTTTTTTTTTTTTTTTTTTTTTTTTTTGCATTAACGAGGTTAGAGACACAAAAATCGACAAATTTTCTAAAAAGATTGTATTGCATTAAAAATGTTTTTTTTTTTTTTAAGATTTCCAAGTTAAGAATTTAAATTAAAGTGTATCATACGAAGTTTCCCTATCAATTTACAGAAAAATTTTCTCTCTTTTTGGGGGAAAAAGGGGAGCGGGAATATTTATATTTTCCAAGTGTTTCGCGATAGCAGATATTACTTCCAATACAAATATTACATTTTTTTTACTTTTTTCATACGCTTTTTATTATGTATTTTTCAGTAAATTTCATGAATACCAAAAAAACTTTTTTGAATTTTAATATTTATTCATAAAAACATATTTTAGGATGTACTCAAGGAAAATAAATGTCCTCTATTGTACCATTGCATCATGCTATCGTTTTTACTGGAAAATTCTCTGTTATTAAAATTACTGCAGAAAAGATACATATACCGAAGCACATTGAATATATTTTTATTTTCTTATTCTTTTTACCTGCATTAAGAAACAAACCTACATCTAAAAATAGTAAATGTTCATATTGAGAATTTCATTGCCTACATAACAATTTGATGTCTGCAAGAATAACGCAAGGAAACTATTTGTAAATGACATTTCTGCAGAAATATTTTTGATGCTACTTGCTTTATGAAGCGTTGAATCCACTGAAGAATGTGTCAAAATTACTGCTTTCTTCCTTCACATGACAGCATTTATATTATAAAAAGAACCATTTTGTTACGCTTATAGATTAATGTATTTGAAAATCCATACTGTTAAAGTGGAAATTATATATATATATAAAATACGTAAACAGATTGAAACTTTTGAAATGTGTAATTTTTAATGTACTTTTAAACTATGAAAATGTTAGAAAATTTTGTTAGCAGTTATATTTCATAAGTATAATTCTCATCTAATGAAACTAGAATAATGTAACTTGTATGTAATAATAGGTACAGAAAAATTGTAATCACTTATATTACATGTCTAAAAGGATCTTACAATATTACTGTTTAAAGTATACACTAATTTTTTTTTTACTTAACGGGTTCTGGAACGCAAAAATCCATATTTAAAAAAAAAACTGTATTACATTAAAAATATTTATGCTTCTGTTTTTTTTAATAAGATTTCTAGGATCATGTTTTAAATTTAAATGTATAATACGAATTTTTCCTATTAATTTACACGAAAAATTTCTTTCTTTTTTTTTGGGGGGGGGGGAATATTTATATTTTTCAAATATTTTGCGATAGAGGGAAAAGCGTCCAATACAAATATTACATTTTATTTTTATTTTCATACCCATTTTATTATGTACTAGCTGACCCGCCCGGCGTTGCCCGGGTCCGTATTAACAATATTAAACGAACTTGAAATTTGTATGATTTTATCATTAACTGGAAGCATGCAGAAATACATTGTCTGAAATACGTCGCAGCTGACTTTGTGAAAAATCGGTTTTAAAAAGAACAACTAATATTGAGCTCTAAAAATACTTAAAATGAGCAATGAGAAACACGGGAGGGAACATGTATCCAACGATTGCGTTAGTTTCGTGTTAAAGTGTTGATATTTACCCGTAAAAATCACTGTTAAATCACGTAACTAATTATTTTTTTCGCATAGAAATCCCAAGTGAAATATTTTGAATTTCAAACTAATTATATCACTCTTAATTCCGTCTATACCGTGAATGAAATCGATACGCGATGATAAAAGATTGGTATATAGTATTATAATTTCAGAACCATTTAACAAAAGTGTATATTTTTAATCAAAGCATGCGTAATGTATACACTGTGGACAAATTCCTAACCGTAAACTTTTGTACCATAACCATAATCTGTCTGTAACCTAACTGCGACTTAACATTACCCTACCGTAACTTAAATATAACATAAATGTAACCTAGCCGTCACTTTGAAATACCAATATAGAAGCATCATTTAAGATTTTGCTTGAAAAGTTAACATTCTTTCGTTAATGTCTTAAAATCGTCTGCACTCTGAAATCTAGATTTTAGATTAATATTTGTTATTTAAGTTTTCGCGCATGATTTTAAAAGATTGTTTTCATAAATATATTTTATATATTGACATAGAGTTATTAATATGTTGTTAAATTAAAAACATTTTTTCATCTACGTTATAAAGTATTAAAAAGTTCTGAAAAAAAAAGAAAACTTTTAGTAATACAATTTTTAGTTCAAATCAAATGTTTTCAATATTCTTTTTTATTTTATTTTGATATTTAATTATTTCGAATTTATCAATTCCAATTATTTTAAAAGCAAACATTTTTTTAAAATAAATAATATAATGGAAAAAAGACCATTTTAAAAAATTACTATTTCTTCGCAAAATACGCTTCAGCTGTAATTCATTTCTTTCAATTCGTCTTATTAATACAAAATCTCTTCTACATGCTTTTGTTTGGGACATTAAAATTTGAGCGATAAATGGTTTAATATTGCAACCCTTTTTTCGGTTTACTTCACCACCACCTATCTTTTTCCTCCATGGTTTACAACCGCTGTGATAAAAAATCATCTTTTAAACTGACAGCTTGCCAGTCTATAAATTTTAAAGGTCGGTTCCAGCTTTTTTAATTATTTATGCCAAAATTTTATGCAACCAACCAACCATAACTAAATGAAGGGAAAAAAAGAAGAAAAAAGGCGATTTTTTATGAGAGTGATCTTTGGAATTTAATTAATTACTCAGTTAATAAATAGAATTTCGAAATTCTGAAGCTCAGGTGCATCAGGAGAGATATTGGTCTACTCTCATAAAAATTTTGAGCTTCGTACGTCCCATAGATTTTGCTAGCCATCGCAGACACACACACACACACACACACACACGCAGACAGAGCGATTTGTTATTTTATTAGTATAAGATTTTTCAAGAAATTTCATGAATACCAAAATAATATTTTTAATTTTTAATATCTCTTTATAAAAACATACGTTAGGATTCCCTCAAGAAAATAAATATCCTCTATTGTACCATTGCATCGTGCTATCGCTTTTACTGCAAAATTCTCTTTTACTAAAATTACTACAGAAAATATATATATACCGAAACACATTAAATAAATTCTTCCTATTTTCATTTATTTTCATCTGCATTAAGAAACAAACCTACGTCTAAAAATAATAAATGGTCATATTGAGAATTTTATAGCGTGTATAATAATTTGATGTTTGCAAGAATAACGCTTAGAAACTATTTGTAAATGACATTTCTGTAGAAATATGTTTGATGCTCCTTGCTTTATGAAGCGTTGAATCCACAGACGAATACCTCTGAATTATGGCTATCTTCCTCCATATGACATCATTTCTATTTTAAAAAGAACCATTTTGTTACTGTTATCGATTAATTTATTTGGGAATCCATGCTGTCAAAGTGAAAATTATATGTATTTAAAATCCGTAAATAGTTTGAAACGTATGAAATGTGTAATATGTAATTTACTTAAAAATATGAAAATATTAGAAAATCTCGATAGCTACATATCATAAATAAATGCATTTTGCAAAATTTCTCATATAATGAAAGTAGAATAACTTAATTTGCATATAATATGCACAAATAAACTAAAATCTTTTATGTCACATGATAGAAAGGATTTTACAATATTATAATTTATGTAAGTATTCACTAGTTATATTTTATTTAAGGGCGTACAGGATACAAAAATTAATTTTTTTTTAAAGATTGTGATGCAATAAAACTTTAGCTATTTTCTGCTTAAAAATACTTTTAAATAATGTTATTATCTTAATTGAAACAGAAACTACTATTTTTTTTTTTTGTTCAAAATCCAGCCATTAGGCAATGGTGTTAATAGAAATGACTTCTTGTAAAAATGCGTTTTTCTCCACAAAAAGTTTTTCACTATTTCTCATATTTAAATTGTTTTAAGTCAAGAACCACTAAAGATAATTAGTTTTAACTTGGAACATATTTAAGTGGTTCAAACATGGAACATATCTTCAATTGTTTTTGTTTAATTTCGATTCAACAAATTTTAAAGAAATAATAACTTTTATAAATATGATTTGTTTAAAAAATACACATATTTTCTATTTAAATATTTAAAATTTTTATTTAAATTAACATTTTTAAAAATGCTTGAAAGCATTTTGAGTTTTCAATTTATTTTAAATTACCCCACTTTTTCAATAATCACGTGATTTTGTTTACAAATTATACGGTTAACCACCACAAAAATATTCAAACTTAAACTCAATAAATAAAAATTATTTTTAAACACCATCCGTACGCCCTTAATAAATTTGAAAATAAAAATGCATGCTGCGGGAATTTATCGTACCGATGAATGAGTATCTACGCAAGCAGTAAATTAAATATGAAAACTTGTATTGTTATATATTTATGGTATGGAACAAAAGATACATCTGATTTAACTACAAGCAAAAATTTTCAAACAATCGATAAAAACATATAAAATGTAAAATGTCGCATATAATTCGTTTAGATATGATAGAGAGCAGTAGCGCCAACTTATTTGGGCCCGTGGAGAGCGAGCCAACCTAATAATTTGATGTCTCCGCCAACCCGATTTCAATTTGTTTAATGCGTATTTTATTTATTTATTGTATATCTGAAATGAAATTCGGTTTTATTAATGTTCTCAGAAGTAATTCTGAATAGAAAATAGTAAGGATATCAATTAGATTCATAAGATCACTAAAACAACTTCAGCGGAAGTATAGTTAAATTTTTTAGGAAAGCAAATTTCTTGCATATTTTGATGTCTGTTTTTATGTCTTGAATTAATGAAACATTTGAGATGGCTAAAATGTATGTTTTACTGGAAATTAATTTTTTTTGCACTTTCAACAGTTAGGAATTTCTATGCTATTTATAATAAATAATAATGTATTTATAAGAAAGAACTTGTGACAGCATAATTTAATAAATATATTTATAAAATTATAATAAAATTATAATAATTTAAAAACTTGCCTATGAAAAAAAAACATACATTAATTTTGAATTATCATCTGTAGTTATTTGCTAACCCACCCCTCTATCTCAAAACAGACATACACACTAAACGAAAACAAAATGTGTTATTTTGCTAAAAAAATCTGAGCCTACCCAATATTCTTTTAAAGTTGGCGCTGCTGATAGAAAGTACATTTCCTATTGTTTAAAAATAAATCTTTCAAAGAAAAATTAAGATTGTAATTAAAATAACCTTACATTATTTTTAGAGATGGATGTATGAAAAGTTATTTTAGAAATCAGAAAATTCCCTTTGTGAATGTATGCGCTGAAGCTAAGTATGAAGACATTTTTTCGAAGTATTTTCACTGCGATTCTGAATTTTAATTTAAAATAGAAACGATAGATGACGCAAGAAATCGCTAAATACGTGCCCAAATTTTATCCTCTACCCTCTCTGACTATTGATGCGAAAAAAGTTTGTTAAATATATTCAGTTCTTCCGATAAAACAAAATTGCACAGACAACAGAGAACATCTCCATCTGTTTAATCTTTATCTTTAGCATTAATACTGAGAGATTAGGGAGACCTTTTATCAGCCCTCTATTTACTTGCTGTATTTACTGGTGCTACTGTAAAGTAAAATCAAGAATTACAGGAAAAAAAATCTGATGATATATTTCATAATGCTACTTCAAGTTTTTTTTTCTTTAATTGCTGAAACCAATTGAAATTTATTCAATTTTAAAACCAGTCAGTTCATTTTAGGACACCCGGTATTTTTCTTTAATAAGACTGAAAGTAATCTTGAAATTACAACTGATATTAGATATAAAGAGACAAACGGCCTTATACCAATATAGTATTCTTGTACACAATTGTGAAGATTAAAAAGGATTCCTAAATAACTATTTTTGCATATCCGTCATGGATTTTTTATTGTATATAGTTTTTATCTTCAAAAACATTTAGACTTCCTTTTTCAAAATTCGAATCAGCTAAAAACCCTTCTCGCAAGAGTGAAAATTCAATCCGAAACTGGCCAGAGCGCGAAATATTGTTGTATATCAAACTGCCCTAAATCCAACGTGCTATGTGCCACTAAAAATTAAGAAGTCAACCTAAACCGCATCAAAAACGAAAAAATCAACTGATCCGCAGCAAAAATCAGAAGTCAACTAGATCAGCAGCAATAAATAGTAGGTAGCCAATCGGACCCGAAACCGCACTGTAAAAATGAGAGACCCAAATTGGGTTGTAAGATTTTTGGGTATAGTAGTGTCCCTATAATGGTACAGTAGTTTCCCAAAATGGTGCAGTAGTGTTTCCAATGTAGTTAACTCAAAATAGTTCAGAACAGAGCAGATCCTTAATAACAATCAAAATTTCTTAGATATAAAGTTTATATCATGTGATGATGATTTGATTGTTTTGATTGTTTTGATTGTTTTAATGTTTTTAAGAATCTGCTGTTTTTTAAAAACATTTTGTGCTACAAAGCAAATTTTCTAATTTGGAACATTACTATAACCCAAAATCTTACAGTCCAATTTGGGTCTTTAGTTTTCACAGAACGTCTCGCACCAAAAAAGTAGAAGATAATCCGACCTACAGAAAAACGAAGAAACCAACCGGATCCAAACGAGACTTACAGTAAAAAAGTATGAGTTAACATGACGAGCAACAAAAGAGTAAAAGTACCATAACCCGCATTAACGAAATTAGCACCCGACGCGCACATTAGATTGAAGTCTTCAAATTTCTAAAATCGTCCCTCCTTTTTTTAGAAATTTGATATCTACGCTTGCTTATTGAGTGATTCTTTCAAAATACGAGTTATGAGTAAGTAATATCTATATCTAAATACTTATAAATCCGTAATAATTAATATATTTTTTACATTTACCTGCATTCAGTACAGGCTAATGAGAAACTGATTAGGTACCTCATCAGTTATATAATATACTTAAAGACCACTAAGCCTAATCTCAATTTCGGCCTAATCTCATTTTGTTAAAATTCACCACTCTCTCATAACAGTTATTTTGGCCTATTTGGAGAAAATGGCCCATATTTTACACACGGAAAAAAATCATGAATAATTCTGGTATGTAACATATATATTTTTGAAAAATAACCAAGTATTCCATGCTTTTTAAAATTGAACTGTACTTAAAATGTGTAAAACATCAGATAGTAAGTATAAAATTATCATTTTAAACACCCATACGCCACAGGGGTCACAGACATAAAATTAGCAGTCTACTTCAACAAGAATATCACGATTTCACACAAACTTACATGAGTGATGCAAACTTTCAAGTAATCAAAATGCATGCAAATTCTAAGAATTAAATCCATCCGTCTTCATGACCGATAATGGAAAATACTGTACAGTTTGAAATATTTTTTTCAATTTAATCCTAATGTGGTTAATCATACTTGTGTTTCTATAATGATCAATACACACCAAAATTTTTAAAAATATATATCGGAAAGGGGGGGAACGCTTGAACTGGGGGCACCTTTGAACACTCTAAATATTTTCCTTCAAATAAACTATTTTTTTAAAAATATCTATAGCAATATCTTTCTGCTGCTTCAGGGCAAGAAGTATACAAAGTTGTACCATTTTGTATGCACAATACTGTCTAAGCAAGGTATGTATTTTTCTCTCTCTTGAACACTCTTAAAACGAAAGAGCTGATTTGGCTTCTCATGAAGAGCCGTAATTTTTTCGATCATAAAAGAGTTGTTTTTCAAACGATTAAATCTTCTTGATCTAAATTGGTTATTTAAATAGCTCAACTTCATTTAAATTTGTTAAAACTTGAGTTATTTCAACTCTTTTTTGAGAAGCTGCCTTTCAACATAGAGATGAGTGGATTTCAGCTCAACTTCAGCTATTTTTTGGCTGACTTTTTAAGAGAGAATCTAAACTTAAGAAAATAAAGTTGTAAGATTTTTGTTGACAATTTTGAATAACTAAATTTTTGATTTGTTGTTTAACACTTATATAAATATATAATCTTTAGTTTATAAACTTTGTTTTATTCAAATTTTTTGTTAATTTTTTTTGACAACTTTGTATCCCTAAATTTTTGATTTGTTGTTTAAAACTTAAATACCGTAATTTCCTGCCTATAATCCGCGAATCAAACTATCATTTTTCGATCCAGAAAGTTTATTAAATAAAATGTAACATTTTAGATCGCCGTAAATATTTGCCTTCAATTACAAAATAAAATGTCTGGATCGAAAAAGAATTGTTTGATCCGCGGATTATACGCAGGAAATTACGGTAAATAGATAATCTTTAGTTTATAAGCTTTCTTTTATTTAAATTCTTCGGCCGAATTGAGTAAACAGTTGTAATGTTGAACTCCATGTGATTGAGCACCATTCAACAAAAAATCTGGGGCACCATTAAACATCTAAAACTATGAAGTAAAAAGTTGTCGATGTACCTAATATTATTATTTTTGGAATTTTTTCTATGTGAAAAGAGGCTTTAATTAAAATATCAAAGAACACGGATTTATACTGTTGACAATCCCTCCTTACTGCACCCAAGTATTACAATTTCTGGATGTATCAGCGATGGGAAGTTTCAAATCTAAATAGATGATGGTATTCATTTATTTGAAAATTCCAAATCCCGGATACACAATAATGATTCATGGTTTAGCAGGCTTGTGTAAAAAAACCTATATTCTTTAATTTACTCTTTCTGAAACTTTATGGGATAGAGGATAGACCTTATGGGTTCATAAGAAGAGTGAAAATTTTTAATTTTTCAGAAGCATCAGATATCATATTGATACGTTTCAAGGATATTGTAAAAAAGTTTTCACAACCAAATATAACTGGAGAATACTCTGTGTTGTTTCAACAATGATTTTTGACATAAACTTTGATGGATTTAAGTTTATTTATGTAATAGAAAAATTATTAGTATCAATAAAATATAGTTATTTAATATTATTCACATTACTTTATATTTCTGAAACATATGCAGCTTTTTTATGAAAACTTCCAAAATTTTTATATTTTATTCATTTGTTCAAAGGTGCCTTATACTTATTCAAAGGTACCCCTACATTGGGCAGGTTTGAACAGAAATATTTCAGCTTTTTAAATCCTCACAACTTTTTAAATTTGCATGGAAAACTTTTAATTTCAGGTATATATGATGAAGAAATGCATTGTTTTTATTACGTAATACTTAAAACGCAAAAAGTATAATTCAAATAACAAATGTATTGATTAAAAAAAATCTTCAAACGTGCATCCCTACCCTATATATTTAAGAATGATGTAATGTTCGGAATGTCACAAACTTCTAGTAATTTTTTTGTAAAATCCTTTGAAGGTACTACAGATTTAAGTTTAATATTTTTGAAACATGAACGTTGCATTATGAACGTAAAAGCAGATTGCATTATTTTTCTTTACAGTGATCAGATTTCATACTTTTTACACCAAAAGTTTTTTTTTTTTAATACAATTTATGCATGAGTTGTTTGATTGAAATGCTTATAATGCGTGGTTTATATATAATAGCATTGTTGCTTGAAAAATAGAAATAGATTAATATTTATTCTTAATATATATAGACGAATATATTTTTTTTAATTCAATTTTTAAAAAAGGTCTAAATGATTTGAAAACTTTATATTTTCCATACTATTGACCAACTACATGCAAATCGAAAAATACTAATAAAAATAAACGATTAAATGTTGTTGTTTTTTTTTCAAAATTTAAAGTAATTGCAGTTTTTAATTAAAAATGTTTTCTCTATGTAATAAAAATTTACATCACTACTTGAACATATTGACACTGATTATTATATTTGTCTCATTTTACTATATTACAACATAGAAACGTTTCTAAAGATATATAATATTAAATGCTTACAATATATTACGCTTCAACAATTCAATAATGATAAACATTACGATAACGTCGGAATACCTAAGTTTACATGCATATTCACTTACTCTAATTCACTTGTAACAACGTGTGTTATATATAGTATGAATGGTTATTGAGTAATGACGCGATTTACTGTAATTATAAATTGTAGATAACCAGAACTTTCGTTGCGCATATTAGTGAAAGTTACTTGTAGTTATATTAGTGTATCCAAATTTTGCACAGTTCTGCACATTTTTCAAATCATATGAGCCATTTTCAGATTTCGCTTACATATGCTCTCCAAGAGTAAAAAGAAGAAAATTCAAACATAAATTAATATTTAAAGTTTTATTTGAGCTATTCATTAGCTAAAGAAGATTATATTGAACATTTCTAACATGAAAAATTAAAAAAAAAAGTTTTTGAGATATAAATATTTAAAATTTTGATTCTAAGCAAAAATGTCAGTCCCATTCCGAGTTTTAAGTTTTTAACTGAGTTTTTTATTTGAGTTAACTTTTCTTAAATAAAAAGGTTTAGTTATTTCAAATATGAGCTGTTAGTGTTCTATATTAATGAAAACAATTATTAACAAATATATTTTCTTTAAAAAATTAACAGAAATCTTTTGTCTCTCACTTTTTGTCAAGTCCGTTACCTTGTGATTATTTTAGTCAAAATAGGTTTCGAATTCTGTCTAAAGTTAGCAGCAAATATTCGACGATACAGTTAAACTATTCACGCAGTTACTACTTGCCATTTTTTACTCTTCAATTGTGAAGCAATGTAATAATGGCAAGAATAAGCTTTTACCAAGGTTGGTATTTTTTTCACTGTCAAGTCTCTTACCGTAAATTTGAATATTAAAATAACGATTTTTGCACTTTTTAATTAAATATTGTTAACTAAATAGTTTCAGAAGGTATGTATATTATTACCTAAGCTAGAAATTACACAAGATAGTTCATTTCTAATAGTTATATTTGAAATGCCAAGTCCATTACTTGTGAAGTCTGTTAATATATTTGTAAACGATGAAATGTAAGCTGCTAAGTAAGCTTACTAAATAGTTTTAGAAGGTATGTAAATTCTTATCTAAGTTAGAAAATATACAAGCTAGTTCATTTTAATAGGTTTTTTTTATTTGAAATGTTAAGTCCGTTACCATGAAATGTAAGTGAATGGTGAAAATGGCCCATATTTTTTATTGCCGCAATTTCTTGTGTATAATCCGCGGATCAAACAATTTTTTTTCGACAAAATCTTTGAACCACAAATCATTGAAAATTAAATGTAACATTTTGCATCGCGGTAAATATTTCACTTCGATTACAAAATAAAATTTCTGGGTCGAGAAAAAATTGTTTGATCCGCGGATCATACACAGGAAATTACGGTAATTGAAAATAAAACCTTTTAGTCATATAGATTTTGGTGATATTTTTAGTGGTATTGATCAACTAGGATTTTTTTCAAAGTATGAAAATTATCCTCGATTCATTAAGGGGACTTAAAAACAGAAATTTTACGTATGATGGAAATATACGATTTAATGATTCTACTCTTATTTTAATTTCTTAGCATACACAAAAACTAACTACTAACTACTAAAATTGATCACTAATTATTACAAATTTCTACTATTATAACTGTAAAAGCCTTAAATATATAACACTTCCTAACTGAACTCATCCGGATCTTTCGTTCTAATCAATAATTTTAATCTTATTTTTATAAATGCACTTTTTTCAATAAAACTAAGTAAAATTAGTTTTTTTAACTATTTAGAAAAAAAAAATAGTTGTTGCGCTTGGTAGAGAATTGGGAAATCTAAAGCATTTCTGAATCTTTTTATTGCTTGAATTCCGCAGCTTATATAATTTTATTCGTTTCCTAATTGGTCCAAGTTTAATGTCCAAAAATGGGAAATTTCTATTGTCACAATGACAAAAAGAGAAATAAAAACCGCTTAAAATATTGATAATTAAAAAACAAATTCTGATAGAGATTTCAAACAAATTTCTTTAAAAAATGCATGTTTTTCTCTGTGCAACGGTGTAAAACTTTAAAATGTGCGTTATTTAGAAGTTGTAAACTTTGCAGTTCCGAAAATTGTAAAATAGAAATTTTATTTAAATTTAGTTTTGACAGGTTCAGGAATATTAATGTTTAATCCATGTCGTAGGTAATATGAGGCGATCAAAAGTCTGATTAACTCCGTCAAATAAAAATTCACATTTTAAACAGTTAAAAAGAAACAGAAAAACACATAGAAAACAAAGTTGCCGATCTTTAATCTACTGCTTTTTTTAATCTAGGGATATTAATGTTTAATGCACGGCGTATGTAATATATGATTCGTTATAATCATCCTAAAAATGATGTTTATTATTATTATTAATGTAAATATAGAAGTTATTTATACGTCTTTAAAATTTGAGTCTTCGAAAATATCATTTTCCAAATAGTTGTTGTAATTTGTTAAATTACAATTTTGTTATTTTTTTAGAAGAAGATTGTAAAAAGCAAAGATATTTTCAATAATGAGATAGACTGAAATGTACATGTTTTCTCATATATCTTGGGTTGAAATCGTATCACCCATCAATCAGCGATGTTAAATGATATGCGAATAATTCATTTGAGATTATTTAAATTACAGACCAAGAATAGAGTAATATTCCTCAATGGTCATATAAAAACCTACAAAACTAAAAACATGTTATTGCTTTTCACAATCATCGCAGCGTCTAATTACGAATTTTTCCATTAAATTAGAAATCAGAGCTCATAGGCAATGTAGTGATCAGAACGAACTTCTTGCAAATAACTTTTTTAATAAATGGAAATTTTATGTAAAAGGTACTCTTTATTAACTGCAATATTGTTAGAATTTTAATATTCTTGTTACTTTTTTTTACTTAATTGTCTTGTAAATTAAGTAGGATTGAAAAATTGGCTGTTTTAACATCCTTTTAACCGTATCTGACTCTATCAGTCAGATAAGATGTAATTCATTGCTTCTTAATGTTTATTCTCGTCTATCTGTGCAAAATGTAAGTATTGGATTCCGGTTTTCGAAGAAATTTACATGTTTTAGGGGTCAGGGATTTCAATGAATATGTTATTACTAAATATCATTCTGTAAGTCTGTCTATCTATCTGTATGTGACATAAATTTTGTGGGCTCTCTGTCTCTTTCTCAGGAAATATTCCACGGAATTTAATAAAAATTGATATTCAGGTAGTTCCTAATAAAAAGTGAAGCTGATTTATTTTTTATGTTAATCGATCAATAGGTGACGCTGCTATGCTGTATTATTTTACGATTTACTCAACAAACTTAATCTCAATAACTAATACACGGATTTCCATCGAACAAGAGATGGTGCTACTCCTTTACATAGATTGATGCTCATTATATTTTAGTATAAATTTCTCAACAAGTGGATTCGCTATACTGCATCATTCATGATTTTTGCAATAGCTCTATCTCAAGATCTAATCCCCCAAATTTAATAAGAAAATAATTTCAGCTGTTCTCTGATATACATTGATGATGATTTCTGGTGTAAATTACTCAACAGGTGGTGCTGCTATGCTGCGTTTTTACGCTTTACGCAACAGCTCTATCTTACTATCGAACATACGAATTTCCATCAAACTTCAGATTCAGTTGGTCCTTGACATGAATAGATGTTTTTTATATTTTGGTGTAAGTCGCTCAGCAAGTGGCACTGATATGTTGCATCTCTCACGATAATTCTGTCTGAAGAATTAATGCAGGTATTTTCAATTTCAGATTCAGTAAATACGTGATATGAACTAGTTCTGTTTATGTCTTGGTGTCGATAGGTGGCGCTGCTATATTGAATTTTCCGATTCTTGTAATTGCTCGACCTTAAACACTATTTCACGAATCTTTTCATCAAATTTCAGATTCTGGTGTACCTTAATAAATATTATTATTGACTATGTTTTGTTATAAATAGCCAAGACGTGGAGCTTTTATGTTGCATTTTTCCCGATATCTACAACAGTCCTACTTGAATAACTAATTATCGGAATTTCATGCCTTTAGAATCCTCACGATGAGTGTAAATTTTTATTTTAAATTGGCACTGTAGTAGCGAATTTTGAAGTATTAACGTGCATGAGACAGAAGGAAGATTTGGAGTTGCCACATCCGATTTGTTTTTATAATTCAATATTGCTTTATTCTTTTAAAAAAGCAAACACATTGTACTGAAGACGTATCTTCTAGTGACTAATAATTACTCTAAATTTTATTAAAATATAACTTTATTCTCGGAAAATAGAAACTTTTTAAATAACAAAAATGCAGGAGTTTCATCAAAACGAACATAATTCCAAACAATAAAGTAAAAAAAGCATTAACATAAGTTTGTAAACCGTATCAATTGTGATAATATTATAAAATTTTAAATCCTTAAAATATACGCAATTTTAATTATAACACAAAGCAGGAAAATACAAAACATATTTTCTCTATTTATGGAATAATATGCAATGACGTAGTACCTGCCGTACAAAGCGTATTTTGATATTTCTTCGAAAACCCATTACCAGACATAGTACCATACACAATTTGCGCCTATGCATGCATTATTGAAATGTTGAAATACACATAATGATCTCAGTAATTCGGTATCAATGTCATCCTTCTTTAAATCCCCTTTCCTAACCCATACCAGACATAGTACCATACACAATTTGCGCCTATGCATGCATTATTGAAATGTTGAAATACACATAATGATCTCAGTGATCCGGTATCAATGTCATCCTCCTTTAAATCCCCTCTCCTTTTTCTTTTACATTTTCAACTCATGGAATAAATACAAATAATAATTGTTTATGAAACAAATACTATTTGTATTCAAAATCGAAAATAAAAGTACGAATAAAAATAATTGACTAGGATAAGTGGTGTTTATTTTCCTTTACTAAATTGATTAATTTATTGAATAGCAAAACGTCCAAACACCTTTTATATTTCTCACTAAGATCTGTCTTGGCGAACCGATTGTGTTTTAATACACAAATAGAATTTTAACTAATCCTAGATTTTCATCTGTCAACTCTATCAGGTGATTCCCTGTGCAGCTGACTACAGGTTTATGGTATTGTTTTGAACATTAAATAATTTCTGACGATTGTTGATCAGGCTCAAAAGAGCCTGATCAACAATGAGTATATATTTACTGAGTTTCATAAAGAGCTGTAGGCAATGATCAATTGTGAATATAAATGCCTTTTGAGAAGTTTATTTATTTGAAGTAGAATTATAAATTTAAATCATTTCATACAGAAATAGTTAGGGATGGTGCCTGAGAGCCTGTCTTCACATGACTAGTCCGTGAAGTGCGAGCCAGCAAATTAGTTAAAATTTCTCCAATTTACACATTGGCATCACAAATTGGCGGAAAAGAGCACATGAAAAATAAATGATATCATATCCGTGAAATTTTCTGTTACGCCATAAAGAATTAAGTGGATTTTGAATTTAATGGCAGGGCAACCACAAATTACAGTAAAAATAAATAAATAAATAAAATAAGCCAAAAAGAATTCGACTGCCAAATCGTACGTTAAGTAATGCTTTGAGAACAAAACATGTACATGAAAAGATTATTATATAACGAGGAGGTAAACTCAAAAATAAGAAAAGAAAAGAGATATTTTTACTGACCGCAAACGAAGTCATTCTTTATTCTTTTTTTTTTAATTATTTTAAGCAAGGGAGAATATTCATCTAAAAGAAATCTGTTTATCTGAGAGCCGTTTTAGTGATAAAGCACATGTTAAACATGTTTTCTTTCTTTTTTTTTTTTGCAGGAAAATTGATGTGGAAGGTTAGTTACAACTAAAATTTAGAAAAGTGAATAATTTAAGAAAACTATATGTGATTCTATATTACAAGGTCTACTATAGAATTACTATTTGCGTAGATAAATAAGACTATATTTCCAGAGGAGAAACTCGTCACTTGTATAAACTATCGAAAAAACAGTTACGCACTATAAAAATAAAGGAAATAAAACTGAAACTGATGTTTAGGGAAATACATGAGGAAAAATGTCTTAATTGTTTAATAAATTTTTTATGTTAAATTGAAAATATAAATAAAAAAAATGAATATTTAATTTTCTCTTTTTCGTACATAAATGTAAACTTGGTTATGAATTAAATTAGGACTAAAGGCATTGATAAGAATTTCGGAAGTACTTTTCTTATTCTTTGAGAAATCAAGAATTTTTAAAAATCGGGTTTAGTCTCAACGATGTCAGATTTTCGGTGCTACACTATAGCATATCACAAAGTTAATTAGCTTGAACTATAGGCTAAAAACTTTATACTACGTTTTAATAAAGCTAACATTAATTTTTGTGTAACCCAAAATGGAAATCGCATATTTTTTTTATAAAATATAATATCAAACGATTGTTTTCCTGAAGATTTAAAACTGATTAGTATCTTTAATGATGACACAAAACTTGAAATAATATGTTCCTTAAACATTCATACACGAACGCATTAAACAACTTTAAATGCCTTAAATAAAATTATGTCCGCAATTCCTTTAAAAGGCCGAGGGTATAGGATTTATATAACTTAAAAATATTTAAAATTGGTATTAGAATTTGTAAAGGCGTAAATTTTGCTATTGTAATTTACTCATTTTTTAAAATCCTTTCATTCCATTTTAAAAGAAATAGTTCGTAAATTCCGGGTATTATTAACATTACAATAAAATAATTACTGCAGAAAGTGTTTTGGAAATAATATTGCAGTTTCAAACATTTTACTGGCGTAATATTGTAATTTTGAAAATTAAATCTATTTCGATATTTTAAATTTAATATATTTCATCATTTATGCTATAGGAAGGTCCAAATTAAAATAGGCTTTCATGTTCCTTAAACAGCTTTACACACACCAAAAATTAAATGTTAAATAAATTTATGTAGAATTATATTAAATTATTGACTACAATGATAACATATACAGTTATTCCTTTAAACTTTGAAGTAAAAAATTGCATATATTGTTAAAGGATTATATTTTACTAATAAATTCTTTGTAAAAAATTCCCTATAGGCAATCTTTTATCAATTCATTATCAAACTTTCCATTTAGCAAACAAAGCAGACTAATAATAACTATGTAACTATATAATGCAACTATGTAGCAGGTATCGAATAAGTAACCTGGAACAACATCATACACACAAAAAACTATTTTAAATTCAAAATAAATTTATGCGGAATTAAATTATTAACTGCGATAATAACATATAAAGTTATTTCTTAAACTCTGAATTAATACAACGCATAAATTATTCAAGAATTTTATTTTACTAATAAATTCTTCCTAAAACATTCCCTGTGGGCAACTTCTTATCAATTTGTTAACAAGTTTAAATTTAGCAAACAAAGCAGTTTCATAATAATAATGTAACTATATAATGCAACTATGTTGCAGATATCGCATAAAGTTATAATCAATAGAATTCCTTGGCGTTTGTTCCAGAATTTTAATTTTCATTCAATGATAAAAACATGCATAATATTTTATTTTGTTATTTTTTTTTCGTTTTCTTTTTATTCTTTTTGTATACAATGCATATGGATGATGGACAGAAAAAAAATGTTAGGAAATTTTTTGTGTCTTCTACATAATTTTATGTAAATATCTAAAAAAGTTTTGTTCTACATCCCGATTGATTAAAAAGTTGAAATTTCACGAGACACTTAAAGTAAAAAAAAAAAAAAAAAAAAACTATAAAAGGAATAACTATCCATATTGTACACATTATAAATAATTTATGAAGACAAAAATAATTGTGTCTTCTAAATAAATAACAGCTAAATTAATAAATAATAATTATTTTTTTACAAAATATAAGAAAATCAAACCGGTAATATTGGCAAGGGATTATTACTTTGTAAGAAGAATGCTTATACTTTGGTATTTGTTATCATGTTCAAATTATTAAGATTTGTTATCAAGCTTTTCATTTAGCAAACAACGCAGACCTATAAAAACAATGTAACAATATAATACAACTATGTAGCAGGAATCGCATAAGATTATAATCAATAGAATACCTTGCATTTAGCTGCAGAATTTTAACTTTCCTTCAGTAATAAAAACATGCATAATATTTTATTTTATTTTTTATTTTTATTTTTGATTCCTTTGTCATAGATTTCGCAAGAATGATGAAGGAAAAAAGTTTAAAAATGTTCTGTGTTTTTTGCATCAATTTATGTAAGAATTTATACACTTTTTATTCCACGTCCCCATTGATTACAAAGTTGAATTTTTGCGGGACACTTAAAGCAATTAAAAATTATAAAAGGAATAACTGTATATATTTAAATTCTTTATGAAGACAAAAAAGTTGTATCTTATAAAGAATTTATAAATACTAATTAAATATATACAAAAATATAATAAAATAAAACCGGTAAAATCCTGTAATAAAGCCGGTGCTACTGCCACGAGATTATTACTTCGTAAGAAGAATCTTACCATTGAGCCCCTAAACATTGAATACATTTAATACGATCTACAATAATATTATAGAAATAAAAATCGTTATATTAATAAAATTTTACGTTAATCAACAAGTAAACAATGTGATTTCAATAAAAGAAAAAAAATTAAAAATTTCTCTGTCTCTTATTTGAACTTTGAAAATAGCAACAAAATCTTTCACATGGCATTTATAAGAGTGAAGTACAAGTAGTAAAATTAAAAGTAATGTAATAAATAAGAATAAAATATCTTATAAGTACATTCATTTGTCATCTATACGAAAAATGTAACTACCTAAATTTACACTTAAGATTATATTTAACTTTAATTATTAATAAGTAAAAAACACCGGTCAAATGTTATGTTACATATATTTTTTTAATTCAGTTGTTGCGTTACATGCTAAAATGTAGCATCTAAATTTATAAAATAAAATTTAGGTAAACAATTTAAAAATAATACAGCTTGAAGCACATGAGATTGAATTAAATTTTAATCAATAATGTGAAATGTTTTTGTAACATATTCAAATAAATTACAAAATAGTACGTATATAAAATATATAAATACAAGAATTTTTATATCTTTTTTTTGTATTTTTTTCTGTCACAACAAATCAAAAACAAAATTCCTATAAATCATAAAAATTACTAACTTTAATCCGTCTTAAGCATATTTGAAATATTTAACTAAATAGAATTTAAGCTTTCTCAATACCCATGTGTAGCTTTTGAAAGTTTTTAAACATTATAAACTGAATTATTATAAGAACATGAAGATAAAATGTACTTCAATAGTATAATACATATATACTATCGATATTATAATACATATTATAATATTGTATATTATTATATGTACATAATATGTATATATAGATATTGTGATATTACATTCGATAGTATAATACATATAATAGTATAATACATATTCGATAGTGTAATATATACACATTTATATATATAACATACTGCCAGAAAAAATTGCGAAACTTAGTTTCTAATCTAATCAAAACTTCCAACTTTCCCAAAACGCTGATTTTGATTACCAGATTGTTAATTAGATAAACCATTTACTGGAAAAATCTATTTTTCTTCTCTCAGCTACTTTTTATTAAATTTCCTGTAAAAATTTTTGCCTGTTGATAAAGGCAACAAATAAAATATTTAAAATAAATAAACAATAAAAAGTATTATAAAGATCAAAATGTTTTTTGCAAATTTTTACCTAAATGAATTAGTTCTTAATATAATTTCCGGAACAAAACTTTTTTGTTACAAGTATTATTCACATTTTTTTGTGAAATGAAACATTTATGAAATATTTTTATCCATATTTTACTTTAATTTTATGATTATTTATTTTTATTGTTATGTATAGGAAATATTCATAGCACACTAAATATAGCTAAAAATAAAGATAACTGTTTAAATTCTTATGCTGTTAGAATTCTTATGCATAATTTAAATTTTCTTCTTCTTTTTTATTTAATGTGGATAAAAAATTTTAATACGTACTTTAATACTGTAATTAGTGAAATTTTGATGAAGTCTGGTAAAATATATTAATTAATTGCTTCTTTTTCCTTTCAAAAAATTCATAATGATATCTATAATTTTCATTAGTCATATTTAGCAATTATTCTTATTCATAGTAATTTTCGCCAGTTATGAGAAACTAAGTCTTCATCTTTTTATAATTAATCGTTTTTATTAGTCGATTTCATCTCTATTATCTTAGGATAACTCTAAAAATACTGAATAAAAATCATTTGTCACACTTTCTGATACAGTGATTAACTATTTAATTATCTTCTTGGCTTTGAAATTAGATTGCATAAATTTTATTGTTGCAGATTATTTCATGGTTTTTTAAAATCGCATAAAAATAACAAAATAACCTTAAAAGGTTTGTTAATGAACTATACTCAAAATGTTGTGGGTTAATTATGTAGTACACCCACTATAATAAACACATGCAATATAAAAAATTATCTTATTAATTTAAATTAGTATTTAGTTTAGATATTCTTATAATAACAGGATTTATTAAACACAGGGGGGAGGAAGTATTGAACTAGGAGTGTAAAGGTGAGGACAAGGATAGTTTTACAGTAAAATAACCATAATAATAATAATAATAAATTTTATATATCAATAAAATTTATGAAACTATTATTCCAATTGATAAAAGAAATTATTTCACCGTATCTTTATTAATGCAACGTATATCCGGTCATAAACAACAATTTAAATAACAATTTTTTTTATTCTACCTAAATCTAAAATTTTTAATTTAACACAGCTTTACACATACTTACTTTAACTTTTACACTTACATTTTATTTTGATTTTAAAGTGTAGTTTTTTGTAAAAAAAAACAAAAAAAAAACGGGAAATCATTCGATTAAACATTTTAGGATTTATGAAAGGTTAAAAATTACATCTTATTTCCATGATTTACAAATCTCTGAAAATTTTAACATGAACAATTAATTTTGATATCACATTTCAATTTTCCCGTACTTTTTTTTAGTGTAACTAACGCGAAGTCACTTCCTGAAGCACTTTGTGAATTATGAAGGGTTAAATTTAAAAAAAATCTATCCTGGCTCGGCCTAGAGGCGCAAACATATTTAGAATTTAAGTACAGATTTTGCCAAAAAAATATCAAAATACAAAATACAAAAAAATACAAAAAAAAACTAGCTTACCATTTTTAACTAGCCACTTTCGTCAGGTTCTTAATTTCATTTTTCTGCAATAATTGCTATTATCAGAATCATATTAAACGCCATTAAAAAAATACTTTCCCTCATTTCATGACTCAAAATTTTCTGACACACTTTCGGAGTTATTTTTAAAGGAGATTGCATAAAACTTGCTAACGTTTTTTTTGGAGAGATGAACAAGATGCTGCGTGTTTTCATCTTTCATTCAACTAATTAAAGCTTGATCCTGGTCTCGCTTCGTAAAATTCATTCACTTTTCCAATTTTGGCATTTTTTTTTTTTTTTTTTTGCAATATATTTTACCTTTATTGCAAAATCGATAAACATATTATACAGTTTCTGAATAAGAGAATCTGCCAGTTTTATGCATTTAAAGAAAAAAAATAATTTGAAAACGAATCAGAAAATAAGCAGTTTGAATTTGAGAGCACCCTTAATGCAATATTTTTTTGTGTGTGTTGTTAATGTATTTTTTGTTGCAAGAATTAGTCCTATCAAAATCGTGTCAGCATATAAGTGGTAGGTAAAATTAAAGAGATTTATAATTCATTTAAGCAGACTTGATATCTTATGGATCGACGAAGCTATTAAAATTTTCCTTCATCATTTCCTTTCCTTCTTATTTCAAATAGAGAAATATGGAAGAGAAATTTAGTTCTTTTAGATACAAAATACCGCAATCATTTCGAGAAAAAATTATTGTTAACTCTTAGGAGAAAACACTTTAAATATATATATATATGTGGGATATACTCTCGCATGTGGGCTACACTCTCTCTCTGTTGCACCTGCATCGGACTATTTCCCTCCGCTACTCTCCGAAACGCTGGCACGAGATTAATTAAGAAACGCGAAGCTTCCAAGCTGTGTGGCCGGGAGTGAAAAGAGCAAGAAGTAAATAGAATGTTTTTCGACGACGATGAATGACGTAGATTAAAACTAAGACGGATATTTCGAAGTATAAAAATGACGATTATTTTGAAACATTTACGAAGAACTGATATATGATTTTTAAAGTTGCATTTTGAAAAGTAACGAAGAATTAATCTGTTTTATTTTTTTTTTGTTTATTTTGTGTCCTGTTCGTCTGTTAATAAATGTATGTGACCGTCAGAAATTACTTTTTATTTTGAGTCAAGACTCGTCCATCCTATAAAGTGCTGCCAGAAGTGCCCACTTAGCATTTTTTCTCATTGTTATGAACTATTTGTTTTCTTTAGATTCAAGTCGGATATCATTTTACGGGTAGTTAATTATTCCATATTCTATATTTACTATGAAGCTAGTCGACATCAAAGAACTGGAACTTGCATTTAAAAATGAACGTACAAATAAAATAAAACTCCTTCATAAATTATTGTTCGACACTGATGGTGATCGATCAAACCGGAAAAGAATTCGTGATTTCACTGGTTTCGATTTCGAAACGACCAGCACTGAATTCAAAAATAAAGTTACGAAAGTTCAAGCAGATTTTTCTTTAAACGATTTAATCACAATTTGTAATTTCTCTGCATTTCTAACGAAGGTTCTTTAACTGAACTTGCAACCAGATTAGTCACATATCTTTCAGACTTAAATTTACTGCAAGCTAACATTATCCAAAACGAAAGTGATACCGATTCGGAACTGGAAATATCTTCACATAATACTACATTCAATAAGGACACTGCAAGTAATACTGAATCATCAAATTTTGATAAAAGCAAGCAATTTCCAGTTCAAAGTTTTTTGCCATCTACTATTAATTTTAATGATGTTGAAAGCGTTATACCGCCTTTTGATGGTAGTTCTTTTCAAGACATAAATATTTGGTTAAGTAATTTTGACGATGTCGCTAGCATGCTCAATTTATCAGAATTTCATAAATTTATATTTGCTAAACGATCCTTACGAGGAAAAGCCCAGCTGCTAGTACAAACAGAATTTCACATTAACTCGTATGAAAAACTTAAAGAACTCTTAACTTCAGAATTTGGCATTACTTATAATTCTGCTGAGTTACACGACATGTTAAATAAACGAAAATTACAAGAAAATGAATCTCTTGAAGAATATTTTCTCGTAATGAAACAATTATTTTCGCGCGGTAACATCGAAGATTCAGCACTGATGCAGTATATTATTAACGGTATACCCGATCCTGTTTTTCGAAAATCAATATTATATGGCTGCCAATCTATAGTAGAATTTAAACAAAAGCTCAAAATTTATGACAAAATTAGGCATGACTTTGAGAACACTAAATTTCGTAAATCTAAACCAGAAATGCCGTTGAAAGAAAAATCTTTTCGTCCAAAACCTGATCTTCTCTGCTTTAATTGTGGTTTAGCCAACCATAAAAGTAGCCAATGTAGGCATAAAGACAAAGGCCCTCGCTGCTTCAATTGTTCGAATTTTGGCCATAAGTCGGATCAATGTGACCAACCAAGGAAATCTAGAAATAAGCCTGAAACATCCAATATTTCCCCCATTACATCGAATACTTTTATGACCAAACAAGTAATTATTTCGTCAGTAAATGTTCTTTCTTTGATCGATACGGGAAGTGAAAGAAGTCTGTTAAAAGAAAGTATTTATCGCAAACTTCCAACGGTTTCGAACCTCGAACATTCAACAATCACATTAACTGGATTAGGAAATACTATGATCAAACCCCTGGGTTTTTTCTCTACGGATATTACTATAGATGATTTTAATTTCACCACTAATGTTTATGTAGTACCAGATTATTCCATATCTTTTGATTCTATTATTGGTACAGATGTTATACAGCAGAGTATTCTAACAATTTCTCAAAATAATATTTCGATGCAAAAAATCAAGCAAAATGAAAATATGTCAAATAATTTTCTGATTAATGTTGCTCAAGTATTAGACGATAGTTATCTTGATTTATCTCATATTACCGATAAAACTATACGTTCAAAAATTACGTAACTTATTCAAAATTATTCCCCCCGGAAAGTAAAGACTACTGATATTACATTATCAATTCATCTGAAAGACGAAATACCTGTTACATGTCCTCCCAGACGCCTAGGTCCTATAGAGAAAGAATTTGTCGAAAAACAAATTTCTGAAGGGCTTGAAAAGGGAATTATCCAAAAAAGCACCAGTAATTTTTCATCACCCATTGTCCTCGTAAAAAAGAAAGATGGTTCATATAGATTATGTGTTGACTATAGGAAGCTAAATGCTAAAACACATAAACAACGTTTTCCCCTCCCAGTCTTCGATGACATTATTGATCAATTGCACTCTGCAAAAGTATTTACTACTCTTGATCTTAAAAATGCATTTTTTCATGTCGAAGTAGAAGAAAATAGCCGAAAATACACTTCTTTTGTAACACATTCTGGTCAATTTGAATTTCTATACATGAATTATGGCCTTAGCGATGCTCCCTTAGTTTTTTAGAGATATATCTATAATGTTTTTCCCGATCTCATGAATGAAAAAGTACTTATCGTCTACATGGATGATTTCATAATACCATCTGAAAACGAAGCCGAAGGACTCCAGAAATTACAACGCGTTCTTACAACTGCATCCGAATATGGTTTGGAACTGAATCTAAAAAAGTGCCACTTTTTACAACGAGAAATTGATTTTTTGGGTTATCACATTAAAAATGGTCAACTGCATCCATCTCCCTCAAAAACCAAAGCTGTCCTAAATTTTCCAGAACCTAAAAGTGTAAAAGATGTACATTCATTTGTCGGACTAACCTCATATTTTCGTAAATTTATTCAGATTATTCTTTAATAGCTAAGCCCTTAACAGATCTCCCTAGAAAGGACACTAAATTTCACTTCGGTGACCAACAGCGAAATGCATTTAATCAGTTGAAACACATTCTTGCTTCAGGTCCTGTTTTAAGCATTTATAACCCTAGTAATGAAAGAGAAGTTCATTGCGATGCTTCTATTGATGGTTACGGAGCAGTCCTCCTTCAAAAGTCTTCTATTGATAATCAATTTCACCCTGTCTACTTTATGAGCAAAAAAACCACAGATGCTGAGCGTAAATATTCGAGTTATGAACTAGAAGTTTTGGCTGTCATCGAGGCTCTTAAAAAATTCCGTGTTTATATTTTAGGTATTCCTTTCAAGATAGTCACAGATTGCAATGCATTTGCCCTAACTATGAATAAAAAAGATCTTTGCACCAAAATAGCTCGATGGGCTTTAATGTTAGCTGATTATAACTATACAATCGAACACAGACAAGGTACACGTATGCGCCACGTCGACGCTTTAAGCAGAAATCCCGCATGTATGACCATTCAAGACAGTTTTACTTCCAAAATCATACAATCACAGAACACCGACGAACATACACAGGCCATCAAAGAAATTTTGAAAACAAAGCCATATGACAATTATTTCCTCAAAAATAACGTTCTTTATAAAAATCATAAAGGTTACGATCTGGTAGTTGTGCCGGATGAAATGCAGCTAAACGTCATTAAACACGTTCATGACAAAGGACACTTCGGACGCAAACGCTGTGAAGAACTCCTTAATGAAGAATTTTTTATCCCTAATATGGCAAATAAGATTGATAAAGTTACAGCAAACTGTGTAACATGTCTTTTATATAATCGGAAACGTAGAAAACAAGAAGGTGAGTTACATCTCTTACACAAAGAGGAGACTCCCCTCCAAACTTACCACATTGATCATCTAGGCCCTCTCGAATCAACTAACAAAAACTATAAACATATTTTGTCTTTAATAGATTCATTTACCAAATTCGTGTGGCTATATCCCTGTAAAACTACTTCTTCTGCCGAAGTCATATCGAAACTGCAACAACAAAGTTATACTTTTGGCAACCCTTTCAAAATCATTAGCGATAAAGGTCCTGCATTTACAAGTAAAGAATTTGCTGATTATTGCCAAAATGAAAATATAAAAAAAGAGACAATAACAACTGGCCTTCCCCGTGCTAATGGTCAAGTGGAGCGACTTAATTCCATCATAATTTCAGTAATCTCTAAAATGTCCAAAGACGAACCGACCAAATGGTTTAAATATGTTCCTAAAGTTCAACAAGTTATTAATTCAACTTACCAACGAAGCATTAAGAGAACACCGTTTGAAATACCATTTGGTACAAAAATGAAACAGAAAGAAGATTTACAAATTATTGAACTCCTAAACAGTGCAGTCGAAGAACAATTCATGAAAGATAGAGAAGAACTCCGAAAAGAAGCTAAGAAGAATATTCTGGAAATTCAACAAGAAAATCGCAAGCATTATAATTTAAGTCGTAAGAAACCCCGGAAATATAACCTTGGAGACCTCGTAGCAATTAAAAGAACCCAACAAGGACCAGGGTTAAAATTGAAGTCTAAATTCCTAGGTCCATATAAAGTAACCAAAGTGAAGTCTAACGACACCTACGACGTAGAGAAAATCTCATGAACTGAAGGACCGATCAGTACTAGTTCGTGTGCTGAATACATGAAGCCTTGGCATGACGATAACTAAAACTTTATTTTTTTCCTTATCGTTAATGTGTATGTCTGATCATTTTAAAAGTCAACAATTTTAAAGAACATTTTCATAAGATGTTACACCATTTCAGAAAAAAGACGACTGATCTTTCTCGGGTGCAAACGAACTCTATTTTTTTTCTTTAAGGACAGTTACTGTTTTCGTTTTTGTTTTCGTTTCTTTTCAGATTCTGCAAGATCACATGTCGCTGCGGCAGCTCCAGATGTCAGGACGGTCGCATGTGGGATATACTCTCGCATGTGGGCTACACTCTCTCTCTGTTGCACCTGCATCGGACTATTTCCCTCCGCTACTCTCCGAAACGCTGGCACGAGATTAATTAAGAAACGCGAAGCTTCCAAGCTGTGTGGCCGGGAGTGAAAAGAGCAAGAAGTAAATAGAATGTTTTTCGACGACGATGAACGACGTAGATTAAAACTAAGACGGATATTTCGAAGTATAAAAATGACGATTGTTTTGAAACATTTACGAAGAACTGATATATGATTTTTAAAGTAGTATTTTGAAAAGTAACGAAGAATTAATCTGTTTTTTTTTTTTTTTTTTGTTTATTTTGTGTCCTGTTCGTCTGTTAATAAATGTATGTGACCGTCAGAAATTACTTTTTATTTTGAGTCAAGACTCGTCCATCCTATAAAGTGGTGCCAGAAGTGCCCACTTAGCATTTTTTCTCATTGTTATGAACTATACTCGTCCATCCTATATATATATATCCGTGTTTGACGTTTTTTTCTTTTTGTCGCGACGTCGCTTTTTTTATATCTGTAAGTACACTCGCTGGGATATATGTCGCTGAAATAATATATTTTAAAGAAAATAGGATAACTTTTTTTTAGGCCGCTTCTACTACCTGTCTTGTACCTTTCAAGTGGAAGATTGAGAACTGGTGGATGAAGAAATGTTTTATCTTTGTTCACTAGGAAAGGAGAAATATGGCTCTTGGGATAAAATAATCACTCGCGTATAGAAATGCTTGATTTCTAATAAACATTTCTTACATGATATCACAAATTAAAACAATTTTTATAAAATAATAAGATAAAAGCCCTTGCATGCTTTCATGAAATGTTATTAATTGTAATTAATATACTTTTTGTGAAATAATTTATGCTTTAAAGGGTAATTAAAATTTTTTGCATAACTTCCAGGAAAAAAACATGATTTTTGCAGAAACTGAAATAAAGTTTAGAAATAAATATGAAAATCATCTTTTGTTCTCCCTAAAACGAAGTAGTGCTAATGTATTTTACAATACAGAACAGTAGATTTGTTTTAAAACGTATTTGACAAAAATACAATCGGGGACAAAATCGGGTAATATTTATCTCGCGTTTGTGTCAATATTAAAAAAGTAGGCACTTGTGCACATGATATAAGGTTCAATTTCAAAGGTACGGATTCAAAAATAAGGAATTGATTCTTTCTGTGATAGTGTATTTAAGCTTGAAAAATACAAATTTTCAATGAAAACGCTAAAAGCTTGATTTTTTCAGCACAACTTTGGCACATGTTTTCAGATACATATGGTTTTACGATTTTTTAAAGATTTCTTGGCTATAAACCCGTTCAAATTGCATAGAGAAAACGATAAAAAAATAATTACAGTGTTATGTTAAAGTACCTGACGTGAAAATAATCAAATAAACAACAACAATGCATCAAAGCAGGGATGACAGGGATTACCAAAGTGACAGTCTATGTAGTCTAGCTTTCATTTTGTAATATAAATGCAATCATTGGTGGAAGACTGAAATCCACTATAAACATTAACATATGCTAACAATAACTAACTTTTGTAATATTATGCAACAAATATTAATATAAAATAAAATGAATTCAAATTGCTAGTCTTACATCTAAAACCTCTAAAATGCATCATCAATACATACATAATGAAATTATACTCTGTTTTATATACAAACAAACAACAACAAAAAAAAGTAGATTTTTTTCAACTAGTTATCAATATTTTTTACGAAATTTTGATATTTTTACATCTTAAATGTTATATTTTTGACCTCCAAAAATTTTGAAATTGTTGGAACACAATAACAATTTTTTGAACAACTTTAGGCGAAAAATCCTTCCTTAAATCTGCCTCTCACATCTTACATATCCATAACGATTTTAACAACATTTTCGCGCGTTTTTAATTAAAATATAAATTTCTGAAAAATCAACTTAAAAGTGTACAATCATACGAAATTAATTTTTATATGAGTTTATTATTATGGTTTCGAAAAACACCAGGTGAATCAGCTAGTTTAAAAAAAAAATTAGAAATTAATACTAAAGATGAAACTAAATGCGAAAAATTAATTATTTGTTGATTTTTTTAAATCTTTCTTTTGTAAAATTGTCTGTAAAATGATTTGTTTTAAATAACTGATAGAAGCATAAATAATTCACAATAATGTGTAAAATACAATACATTCAAGCATACCTTATTTTTCTATTTTGGAATGAAAATTACACAGTTATCTTAGTAAATTTCTCATTAATTTCTAACACCGTATTTTTAAATTAGACGATTTCCGATTGGTTGGCTGAAAGATGCTTTGCTTCGCATCTAGAATTCTAATTTTAATTAAGATATTTCTTTCAATTTGCAAAGAAAAATTCATTGGCGTAATCATTCCGTTATCTAGCTGAAAGTTCATTTTCGCAATCTTGTTAAGACTCCTGTTACAATTACACTAGTAAATCTGCAGATCAAGAGCCTCAACGTCAGCTTTTCACATCATTTCTTTTTTAAAACACACTTTGGGTAATATTCAATTTCCTGGAAACTGTAATTTAAAATTTTCGAATTACGTAATTATTTATAAGAATAAAATAAGAATAAGAAGTTTTCAGCCAACAAAAGCGTTAAATTAAAGATTTAGTTACGTTAGGATATTCTGAATTTTTCATGATCTATCATTTTTGTTTTTTTATTATAACATAGTAGATATCTTCAGGGGGGCGGAGCCCCCCTGAACCCCCCGTAGTCTCATTAAACTTTAATTTGTAACTTTCTATCAATTTGCTAATGGTTATCGTATATCTTGTATTTCTTTATACATTTTGATTTATAAGGATAAGTAACAGTTTAATAAGCATTTTTCATTATCCTCATACTTCTACATACCTGTCCACACCTAAATCTGATGTATCAGGAACTTTTGAAAGTGTAAACTCAGTAATCTAGGGTTTTACAATTTTGTTTCCGAAAGAAAAAGAAATTTTGATTGCATTTTGTGGCAGATATCGCGGCCAGACAGACAGACAGACAGAACAGACTGACAGGGGTAAAACAATAAATTTTGTGTCGCCAAAATAAGCCTTCACTGAAGTTTCGGCAATGAGGTCATTATTCATGAGTTAGTGCTATCCATGTTTCTTGTATTTTTAACGACTACTATAAAATACCTGTTTTATTTCAATTATGACATCAAATTTTACCAAGTGAAAATTTGTTAAAAATATAATTCTTTTTTATTTCTTTTACTTCTAATTATGCCCCATTTTTGTCAGAAAAATTCTTATTAACAAAACAAATTTCCGTGTTTAATATTTAACAAAGTACTATATTTATTTTTATGTTAATTCTGACGTCATTTTTATTTTTTCTTAGTTTAATTTTTCGAATGGAAATTGCTCAATTGAAACTTATTGCCGTTGACAAATTATTCCAGCTTTTGAATTTTTTTTTTTTTTTTTTTTTTTTTTTTTGGCAACGATAAAGGAAATTGGTTAAATTTTATCTAAAAGATCGCTATTGATTCTGCATGAAAAAGAAGGAAATTTTTAATTATTAAGAAAAATATGTGAATAAAATCAATAAAACATAGCCTATGTTCTTTTCTGGGCTATGTTATACACAAAGATAAAAAGACATTAATTCATAAGTTTTAACGTTGACTTCATTTTAATTTTCGCGTTCAATAATTACACGCATTCAAATTTATAACATTATAAAAATAAGGATTATTATGAATGGTTTCTTAGCAACCATTAAGAGAAAATAAAGAAAATGAAATAAAAACATTTGAAATAAGGAAATCTCTAAAACAAATTCGTTTATATTATTGGAATACATTTATAAAAAATCTCCAAAATTTACAGTAATAATTTTAAAAATCTGACAAATGAATAGACAACATTTCAAAACAATACGAGTAATTTAACCGGTAAATTTTAGCATTCATTTATCATAATGTTACATTTTTTCTCAAGAAAAAAAAATGGAAATCATTGGATTTGCCATAGAAAAGCATTATTGCGCAAAATAAAATATTCTATATTTTTCGAACGAATGAACCAAATCTTACAAAAAACTATACAGCTTAATCCCATTGCCTCACTAACATACCCCCTTAATTTCAAGCCAATCGGATTCTTTTTACGGAAGTTATCGCGGAACAGACAGACTGACTGACAGACAGACAGACACAAAAAAATTTCGTGTCTCCAAAGTAAGCCTTCACTGACGTTTCGGCAATTAGAACTCATTTTAAATATAAATGCTTCAAATATATTTTTTAAATAAAATATTTATGAATGAATTCAACAGTAAAACTCTAACTACACTGGTTTCCAAAAATTAAGGAAAAATCCCAAAAATAGCGATAATTCTAAATATTATATATGGATTTTAATGAAACTTAGCCACAATATACAACGTATAGTAAGGTATAAAATAACATGAAAAGGAATTTCCAGACAATTATGGTGTTTCAAAAAATAGCATATTTATAAAATTAACAAAATCAGTTTGCCAGTTTGGTATAGGAAAAGTACATTTAATATGCCGTATGATCGCCCCTAGTTGCAATACAGCACATACAGCGATGTGTCATACTGTCAATTATGCGGTCGATGAGTTCGCTGGGAAGTAAGAGCCATTGCCCTTCCAAAGCAGTTATAAGCGTGGCAAGGGTCAGAGGAAGGGGATTGAGAGCAGCGACACGTCTCCCTAAAGCATCCCAAACATGCTCGATGGGATTTAAGTCCGATGATCGAGCTGGCCATTCCATGCGCTGAATTGTCTGGTGCTGAAGATAATCTTCCACGGTGCGAGCCCTGTGAGTTCTAGCGTTGTCGTCCTGTAACAGGAAATCATTACCTATTGCACCGGCATAAGGTCACACATAAGCATCAAGGATGTCATCTCTATATACGTGAGCATTCACGGTTCCATGTGGAAAGACATGGAGGTCTGTGCGTCCATCCAAAGAGATACCTCTCCAAACGCAGACACTACCTCCTCCATATGAATCTCTTTCACGAATGTTTGATGGATGATAGCGTGTTCCCTATTCTCTCTAAATCAAACAATGCATACTATCGCTTTGGAGGCTAAACCGGGACTCATCCGTGAAGAGAACAAGCCTCCATTGATCAACCGTCCAGTGGCCATGTTGACGTGCCCATATCAAACGTTCCCTCCGGTGACGTGAGGTGAGCGGCACACAAATTGTTGGTCGCCTCGCGTAAAGTACACCTTCGTGAAGCCTTCTACGAACAGTAGACATTGACACCACCTTCCAGTGGCTGCAGCAAGGCAGAATCAAAGGTAAGATTGGGTTTCGGTTCTATTCCTTCATACACATAACCGCAAATATCGGTTATCGGCGCTTGTCGAAACCCTTGGCCGTCCTTGGCTGAACCTTCGTGAACCCGAACCAGTGGTTTGAAATTGTTGCCAAAGCCTATGAACCATCGAAGTACTCACACTTAGCCATCTAGCCACCTCTGCCTGACTTTGTCCTGCCTCCAACCTCCCAATAGCTCTAAATCACAGTTCAGCGGGAAAATAATGCCTCAAGGTCATTGTAATGAATTGGCTATCGTAGATTTATATTATCACTATCACACCGACAACTGCAGCCTTACTCTCTAACGTGCATTTTTATCTGCCTCACGAATGACACAATGCGACTGCAGCGCCACTAATTTGCATTTGGTATTTTTATTCAGCATCTTTTATTTAACAATATATGCAAATTTCATACGGATTGCTTCCTTTTTGAACGAGTTATCGCTATTTTTGTGATTTTTCCTTAATTTTTGGAAACCAGTGTATATAACTTTCAATAATTCGAAAATTCAGACAATCATAAATTATATTTAAATAACATTAAAAAATAAAGCAATAGTTCTTAAAAATTAGTATTAAAATTGAAAAATATTCTTCACATATTTTTCTATGATAATGCAAAAGAAATGGATAGAAATATTCATAAAGCATGAAACATTCTATCTAAAAAATTAATACTACTTTTACAGATTGTCCAGGATAATTAAATTTGGTGAATCAAATGTTTTGCCTTTCAAAATCATGTGAATCTGAATAATGAAGCACAGGTGAGTTAATCTATTATTCATCTATTCTTTTATTAAGTTATGTTTAAAAACCATAGCACAAAGTGATGGCAGGGGTTGCATCGGAATGCTGTTTAAACGGAATATTGCGTACATGCGTAAGATTTTATAAAAAGTCATTATTAATAAATGTATGCATAACAAATTATTCTTATGATTATTTTCTTTCAAGAACAGGTTTTATAATTTTTTTTGTTAAATTTATCTTATATTTAAATTTGAGATTATGGACACACCCATAGAGTAAAAGAAATAATGGAGGTAAAATATACTGACTAAGGGTAACGCCAAAAATGTAACTCAAAAATCCGCTATATTAAGCCTAAACATAACCGTGTTTTATTCAAAAAAGAAGAAAATTTTAATAATGCAGTTTTAAATTCATAATACACAGAAATTCTACTTTAGATGCCATAAATTTTGTGCGAGAATGCCAAACCAATTTTGCGGAATACTGCACGAATATAAAACAATTGTGGATAATTGTACACCCAAGTGTTGTATATCACCCCAGCAAATTATCCATTATATACACTCCATATTCCATTTCATTATAAAACTGAACGATTTCGTTCCATTTTCCCATCCCGTGATGGATTTATCATGATGCTTGGTAGAAATAAGAATGAAGTTTTGTTCCTTTATGGAACGTCTGAGAGATTACATGTGTCATCATGAAATCCAAATTCTGTGAATAAAAGTGTCACGATTTACATTGCCTCATTTCTTGGGGAATGAAGGCTTTGTTTCTTTCCAAATTGGCAATAGTTTGTGAGTAATTAATCTTCCTGGTTCCCGTGTTTGTAAAATTTTGCCAAAGATAAGAAAAAAAATCAAATAGTGTATCAATAGTTTTGTTGCCTTCAGAATCATTGAATGGAGCGACAGGGTTTTTTTTGTAATTCTTTCACTTTAACTTATACTTTTTATGCGTAGTTGTCGTTGAGAAAGTAATAAAATTTTGCATCACAAACCTACCATTTCTACCTCTTATTTAGCTGGTACAGGCTAAATATATCGGGTGAATCTTGTTATTCTTCGATATGGAAAAAAAACTGCTCGAGAAGATTTCCATCGGTTTTATATTTTTCCACTAAGCAATGATTTAGCATAGTCCATAAATTACGAATTAATGCAGCTTTATTATTTTAAACATGTTTTACTCATATTATTCTTGTTGCCAAATCAATTAAATCTAAAGATACTCCAGAAGTTATTGACACAGACACTTGCTTGATATAACGGATATGAATTTGTTTACCATGTTTGTAATGCGTGTTTTTAAAGTTGTTAATACTTCAATTAATTAATCTTTTTTCTATTCGCGTCATTTTTTGTACCAGCAACGCCGCGTCATTTTGATTGTGGGCTGGCTGCCAGCAACTTCTGTAATTACACAAACTTTATTCTGTCGGTAGAACTTTTTTAAAAGAAGTTTTCTACAAATATGTAGTTTCAAAAATGCTCTGATAAGATAAGGAAAATTTTGTTTTTGTTTGTTACTGGTCCCAAAAACAAACTTTGCTACGAACAACGAAGGTTCACAACGAAGTATGACAACGAAGTGCTAAGGGTTTGTAATCCTGAAAATACGTTAAATCTATCTTCTCCAAATGCAATACAATTAATATATTCACGAAATAGAATTTAACACCTCGCCTATGTTCAAATTACAAAAAGTACCCGAATACACGGCCATTCTACGAAAGAGAAAAGTTTGGTCATTGACATAAGTGTTAAAGCTAAAAGTAAGCAATAATAAAATAAGACGCTGTGTAGGGCATTTGGCAAATGGATTTGTGAAAAGTGCCTCTGTTAGTAGCGCTTTGTAGCTGCTAGTGATAACGCCCTTATCTGAATGAGATTCTTCTTATTCGATACTTAAGTACGATTTATTTTTAATCCATATAACATGCAATTAATTATGATTCGAATTCAAAAAACTACTTGCTTTGGGGTGCTTTTGTAATACTAGAATGTTATACACGAGTCTGTTTGATCAGTATTTATCTTCTCCATTTCAGAGACAAGACTAAAGTTTTCTTGAAATTTGTTGTGGAGTAGTTACTTCTTTTTTTTTCTAGTATGCAAATTTATGCATCGATTTTATGCATCAGATTTCTACTCATAATTTTGAATCTCTCTTGCATTCTTTTATTTATATTCCACTAATTATTGCTATTCAGGATAATCCAAAATGTGATAGTACGAATTGGTTTTTAATTTATTTAATTCCTTTTAGTTGATTAGTTTTTAACCTGATTTCTCATGTCACAAACTCCAAAGTTACTAGATGCAATAAATGAACTCTATTCACATAAGAACATGTTTATTGAAGAGATTTAAACTAACATACCGATAAATATATAAAATTGTAAAACGAAACGCAGTATTTCACTACAGACATCAAATTATAAAAAATCGACATGTTACAAAATACATAAAATAACCAATAAAAAACTCACCGTTTATTAAACTGGGAACTAAAATAATAAAAGAGATGTGACAAGTTAAAAATACACTATTTATTTAACCGTTCTTAGTAATTTTGGCCTGCATTTTTTGCGGCCAATAATGATTTTTTTTTTAATTTTGTATGTTTTTTTTTTGTGTGTGTATAAATGAATCAACAGCAATTAAGCATATAACTATTGTCTGATGGTTGCCGAGGGAAACGCAGACCAAAAGTACTTAGAAATTTTAAACAAAATCTATATTTTTATCTTGTGTCTCTTTTATTATTTGCGTCGCATTTTAAGTAAACAGTGAGCTTTGTAATATTATGTATTTTGTAATATGCGATTTTTTAAATTTTGTATGTATGCAATTTCGTACAATTTAAATGTATACATGGTAAACAATGTATAAAGTAAATGCATTATACATACATTGTACATACAATATACAATATATTAAATTTTGTAGATAAATTTTATACAAAGGTACATAAAAATTAAGTATTAAGTAAATTGAGTGAAAAAATCCTGGAAAGGGCTTTTTTCACTCACATGGAAAATTTACGTCTCTTATAATTAATTTATCGTTTGAAAAATCGTGTCTTAAATTAATCTAGTATAATTTCGTATGCAGTGTTTTCTGCAGTTTCCATATATTGACCTTCGATTTATTCTGTTGAGGTGATCCATAGTATCAGACCAGATTATATGATCGTTGAGATTATTTGGGTGAAATAGTCCGCCAGTGTTCGTATCCGGGATGGCTCAGTTGGAAGAGCATTAGCAGCTATAGTCAATACATCCTTGGTTCGAATCCTGGACCCGACTTTTTTCAGTCTCATGGAAAGTTTACGTCTCTTAGAATTAATTTACCGATTGAAAAATCCTGTCTTAGATTAATCTAATATTTGGTTACATATCTAAAATATTCCACGAGAAATTATCCTGCAACTTCAGGTGTGTGAGCGTAATAGTACAGGATCGGTATTATTGGGACGACTTTTTTTCCGAAACGCCATAGCAAACCATCAACTAATTTAAAAAGAACGAATATTTATTGGATAACCCCGTCCAAAATTATGTATCAAAAGCGTTCAAACTGCAGATTATGATTAATTGGCTTATTGTAATGATGTATGTACATTTTTATGTAGATAGCATGGATATTCGTAGAAAAATTAAGATTTTTATAGAAACAGTCCCAAATTGTGCCAAGTTTTTTGCTTACAATTTATGGAGTTCTTAATATAAAGTAATGTTCTTTTCCGAAAATATCATCAATAACAAACACTGTACACAATATTCTGTAATCAGAATTAAAAAATAATAATAACTGTTTGAAAAATGAGCTAGTTTATTAAATAATGTTTCACTACGCATGCTTTAACGTTATCAAAACTTCATTTGCAAATTGTGTTATCTAAGTGTATACAGCAAATTTTGTGAAAGTCTCAAAAACAAGCTTTAAAATTCAGAAAACTATCATTTTTAGAATAAGCTCTAAATTCGTTGTTTCCGAAACGAAGCAAAAAGAAACGAGGGGCTGCATCCAAATACATTAGTACGTGCAATATTGCATATTCTATATTGATACTAATCAATGGCTATATCGATGCAGGCCCTCAGCTCTTTGCTTCATTTTGGAAACGACGCATTTGTAGCTCATTCTATCGATGATCACGATCAGAATTTTCAAGCTATGATTTTGAGATTTTTATAAAAGTTGCTCTATACATTTAGAAAACAAATTATGCAAATTGTATTTAGATTGCATTCACCCAAGCGCAGTGAAACATTATTTAGAAAATCTACTCATTTTTCACAAAATCTTTATTATTTCATAATTTTGATTACTGTATATTGTGTACAATATTGTTTGTCATAGTTTCTAAAAAGATCATTATTTTATATTATAACTTTGCAAGTTATAAGCAAAAAAACTTGGCAAAACTTGGGGCTGTTTTTAATAAAACTGTTTTTAAATTTTTTTCCAGTATACATGCTATCAGCATAAAAATGAACACAGATTATTAAAGTAAGCTATTTAATCACAATCTACAGTTTGAATACTTTTGCTACATTACTTTAGACAGGTTTATACAAAAGATATTCCTTTTTTTCAATTTGTTTGTAACGGCACACCCACGGTGGGCGCTATTTGTAACGTTATATGCAGACATACTCAGTAGTTTAGGTTAAAACAACAAAGTTTATTCAAGTGATAATGGCCGAAGGGAAGTGGAGCAAGTCTAAAATTTTACACACTGAGAACACTATGAACAGCTAAAATCATACTCACAGGCCCCAACCTAGCTCAGTCGTGGCACCGCCTAACACTTGACACTGTCTCCTGGCTGAGCTGCTGAACAAAGTTTAGTTAAACAGCCCGTGGCTGTGGATAATTCTTTATTTCATCAATAATTAAAATGGAACTACTATTAAACTTTCTTACCACGACCGACTCTTAAATCCACTATCCAAACTCCTTTCCACTTTACTGGAGGCCGTTGCTACTTTCTATTCGTCAGCACTTCGCTAAACAATCATCCACTTCGTTGTCTAATGGCAGAGGTCCGCACTCGCTGGCTGCTGGCTAATGCCAGACACACACCCAAACTCACCCCCAAGCTTTTATATGCTGCAAACTGAGATACTTCACATTAACATATTACTAATAACCGCGAGCTAACTGCGGAATTCGAAAGAGCACACACACTCTAGAAAGTTAAAGTAAAAGAGAGGATAGGTGTCGCTTTTACGCCTACAAAATGTTAAATTATTGACGTCACGATCTCAGAAACACTAGAGTGCCTTTATGACAAAAGGTCACTCCCTCACAACCCCCCCCCCTCGGATTCCGCAGAGAAAAAGGGCTGGGCCAAATGCATGCCCAGAACTTTTTCTTGTTATAAATTTCGAGCCGTAATAAAACACAATGATGGGTGAAATTTAGCGCCGAAACATAACTTTTAAAATATTAACTTTAACCCATCACAACCAAAAAAAAAAACTCAGTTTGCCTCAAATATTCACCTATTCAATCCAATCATTCTTCTATCTTACAAATAGCCTCCGTAAACTTCCAAAAACTCGTAAAATTTTCAAAACTAATTACTTCTTTCAAAACAGCCCACTCCACTGGGAGTGCTAAAATTTCTCAAAATACTAAACTTCCGAAATTTTCCTCAATATTGCAATACAACTATAACATTACCAAAAATTTCTCCACAACTTTTAATATACTAGAATTCGCACCAAGTCCAAAAAAACCCAATGCGCAAAAATTTTCCTCATCCAAATTCCGACTTCATCTAGAATTACAATTACTTCCTACTAAAATAACTCTGCTACTACATAATACCTACAAACCCATTAGCCAATGAACTAACTCCCAAAATTCTTCAGAACTTAACTCCACTTTAACAATAATTGGGGCACATACGTACAGCGGCATATCGCTGTGCTTATGCAACAATCAAAAAAATATCAAATTTACAAAATGACGTCATCATGCTCTTCATCTGTATTAACTAAAAGAAAAATAGCAGAATCAATACATAAGACAGGTATACTTCCCTGCAAGAAAATCACATTAACATTCAATTTTTAATACAATACAATTTCAAATTCAAACGCGGCTTAAAGCTTCGCAACTTGCGGAAACCATTCCCAACTAAAGTACAAAACGCAACTCATAAAACACGAACGATAAGAAGAAAGTTAATTCATTAAATGTTATTATAAGAGAGAGAAACGCGTGTCAAGGACTTCTTGACCGCAAAACACGTGCGCGTCTGAACCGCGGCGCGTGTACAAAATAACCCAAATTACTATCTGTACTTTCTGAAAATTTAAACATACATTAACATACATTTTATAACACATGAACAATATAACAATATAGTAACATTTTCAACAAATAACACAACAATTTAACAATAGACCCAGAATTTTTAAAAGCAGTTAAGACCAAAATCTCAAGCATACATAAAACTAACAATTTTGCAAACAAATTTTGAACACAATTAAGCACCAATCGTGAGTCCGTCAAAAAATTCCAAAAATGGCCAAAACGTACCAAACAGTCTTTCTGCCTTCTATTCTTTCACATTGCTACCACATATATGCACTCTAATAGAAATTTAATAAAGAACATTATCACCCAATCATAGAGATGATTCGCTGCTGGCTGGCTTCATACTACAGGATGGCTTTCTCCTCCTGTCCCAGAAACCTTGTACGAAGGATCTTTCGTCATCAGAACTGTACGGTGACGCCACAGTTGACTGTCGTGCCTGCAGCCTGGTTCGGAATGGATGCCGCGGGATACTTGTAGGTTCCGCTCGACGACTCTGCTCTGGCCGGTTTGCTGGGGTCACTCCATGGCGAGATTCACACTGTTGATGCCGGTAATCTGAGCGTTGTCTCCTCTTTCTAGATGCACCCGAAGTTACTGAAGATCCTAGACCACGTTTCTTTCCAGACCTACGCTGCTTCTTATTGGGCAAAAATTCCGACTTTAAAGTCCTTTTAACAGTTTGTCGAGTGTCCATACGAAATCTTTTCCGGGGATTATTCACTGAAGATGGTGAACTATTAGATATTGTATGTTTGCGAGGTTGCTGTTTAATAGGTGGAGGAACTGGACAGTTTATAATTTTTTGTCTTTTATGGCACACAGAGTCCGATGTATTTGACACAGTCCTCTTATTTTTATTATCATACTTTGCTCTCGGATTGCTAGGCTTTCGATTTTCAAGAACAGTTTTTGGAGCCGTTTGACCAAATTTTCTTCTTGAATATTGATGAAAAGAATTAGATGAAGAAGTGCTATACTCGGGACACTCATTGGATCGGGAATTTCGCAAAACACCACTCGACACATGAGAACCTTCACTACCATTTTCTCTAAACTTATAAACTCTAACCTGATCCAAATTAACCGTCATTCTTTCACCATTGACATCAACAACCAAATTATTATTTTGAACTTCCAAAACCTTAAACGGACCTACAAACTTCGGACCAAACTTAGCTACTCTCTTTTAACGACTTGAACTTAACCAATGCTTTTCTACTAACACAAAATCTCCAACTTTCACTTCTAACTCCCTCCTACGCATATTATAATACTGAGCCTGCTTTTCTTGCGCTTTTCCCATCTGAACTTGAGCTTCCTTAACCAACCTCTCAATATCCTGACACATGTACTGACTTTCCGCATCTGACACCATAACTAACCTTTGGAATGGAGTAATGACTTTTCTACCCAAAAACAATTCAGCTGGCGTTTTCCCCGTCGATTCGTGAACTGCTGTACGAAGTGCGTACGCAAAATGCTGAAGAAACTGGTCCCAATTTGCATGATGAGAACCAACATAAGAAGAAATCATTTGAATTAATGTACGATTTACACGTTCAGCCATATTAGACTGAGGTCGATACGGAACAGTAAAAGAATGATCGATCTCCAGCTTCTCACACAGGGCCTTAAATATATCAGAAATAAAACAAGGGCCATGATCGATCACTACCCTAATTGGTGCACCATATTTAGAAATATAATTATCGAAAAATGCATCGGCAACTGCAGGTGCAGAGGCCTTCCTGAGGGGGACTAACTCTACCCATTTACTAAAATAATCAACTATAACTAGCACAAATCTATATCTTTTAGGATTAGACAATGGATAAGGACCGATTAAATCTACACCTACACATTCATTAGGAAAATTTACTTTAATAGGAATTAATTTGCCAGCTGGACTTACATTTTTATAATTATAACGTTGGCATGTGCCACAGCTGGAGACATAAGCGCGCACTGCTTCCCGAATTTGTGAATCCTGCTAGGGAAGTAGCAGGATTCACAAATTCGAGCATAAGTTTTCCTGATTCCTAAGTGACCTGCTAATGGATTATCATGAAATTCTTTCAAGAAGGCCTTACGAAGACTAGCCGGAATAAAAACTCTTAATTCACCACGTGAATTTACAATTTTAGAATAAAAAAGAAGACCATCGATAAGCTTAAAAGATTGGGAGCACTTCTTAAACATAGGCACATCTGCGCTCGAGACATCATCAGGATTTTCCAAGTAACGATACAAGCTACCAAATTCTTCATCTTGCTTCTGTTCCCTTATTAACTGCTCTCGTGACCTTAACACCAATGAAGACAATGCACAACACTTAACTTCCTCCGTGACCTCTAAACCACCATGCGGGTTTCGTGACAGAGCGTCCGCTACCGCATTCTCCTTGCCAGCCCTATGTTCTATAACCACATTATACTCTGCTAACTTCAAACACCATCTGACCATACGAGACGACAAACCCTTTCCATTAGTTAACTTTGTCAAAGCTGAATGATCCGTAATGACTTTAACTGGTATATTAGTGAAAAAACAACGAAATTTATTCAAAGCCCAAATTACTGCAAGACACTCCCTTTCCGTAATCGAATAATTCCTTTCCGCTGCTATGATATCAATATATCATATATCATTGAATATGACGATGTTAGGTAACAAATTGATAAACTTATCTGGTTCTCCAGTTAAAAAAAAAAAAAAAAGAAAAAAAGAAAAAAAAATCCTTTCTTTTAAAGTAACTAAAATTATGATCACAACAGGATCTACATTACAATTGAAGTTACAAATATATCGCCCCTTTTCTCATTTTAGTAATACTTAAACCAATCCCTTAATGTAACGGTCACCGAAATCCCAGCACATGTATTTCACTTTGTCCATACCTTATATGGTCATAGAAAACCGAATGTGGTTTTCTTATTCCAGCTGCTCTACAATAAAAATGCTGCATAAGATGTTTTGCGCGTCGTACATATTCCAATATATCTCCTTCTCATGATACCGCTCCTTATATGGTATACATTCGCAAATGTTAGACCGCTTCATGAGCCCCAAAGCCTATCCCACAAAATTCCTTTGCTTTTTCAAATTCCAATATCAAGGTTTAAACTCTTTTTTCGCCAATTAGCGATTATCTTGTTAATATGCTAAGTACAAAAATCTCTCTCTCAGAAGAAAAATATTGCACGTATATTTTGGCCAAATATCATATACATGCCAAACATTGTAACCTTTGGCGATATCTGACAACTGATGTTATCTTGGTTCTGACTAAAAGAACGGCCACTTTCACTTCTTCTCTTGGCCTGGCCCTGCTGTAACTACCAATAATTACGTTGAGCGTCCTACTCTCTCGAAAGGGTGAAAATAAAACTTTACTTTAAAGAACCTGGCTGCATATTTATCTTTTTATCGATCTACTTTTCACGGCATTAATGATAACTTGTAATAGTCGATATTAAATCTGCAAGATACCGTAATTACCCAAGACATTTCATTACAAACTTTGGTGCTATAAGACCGTACTTAACCCGACTAGAGGAGTATGGACGCTCATAGAATCCGGAGAAATCGCTGCTGTATATAGCGGTTTCGCATCTTCTCTGCATGGCATGCGGTGTTTTCGAACAACTCAAGATTTATTGCTCCGTCGGTGCATCACAGAATTCGAGACGTATTCCTTCTTCTATGGGTCGCAGGGTGTTGGATGCGGCAAAAGAGGCTCGTCCCTCCCAGTATGACAGTTACTCAAGCCTTAGCCAGCTGGAAAAGTGATGTCAAATCAAAAGTTTTTTTTTCTTCGACCCTGATTGATTGACCTGCGTGGCTCCGTCCGCTGTCAACATTCATCATCGCGTTCGTATCTCGACGTGCTGCGGTCAACTCAGTGTCTTCGGCAGTTTTTTTTTCTTTTCAATTTCGACTGCAGTGCTCGTCATAATTGTTTGCGAATTCATCATGTGTGATATATGCTCCGTTCATCTCCGTGCTTTCAGTGGCGTGTATCAGCTGCAATGCGTGTTATAAATGTGTGAAGACATCCAAATATGTGATAAAAACGAAAGTATTTTTATTGTTATTGTCTCAGCAGAATTTTCAACATACACAAAAAAATAACAAATCCAAAAAAAAGTAGTGGCGATTAATGTGGCAACAAGTCGAGCACAAAAAGAGTGAAATATGCAATCAAGTGTTTGTGATAAATAAGTCATCAATCTCTCATACAGAATTTTTCATTGAGAAATACGCAAAATATTAAAAAAAAAAGTGTGTGCCAATTATCTATCAATGGTACGCACACAAGTTTGGAATGTGAAATATGCGTCTGATCCCTGTTGACAGGGGTGCTAAAACATACACACACACAAAAAAATCAAAATTAAATTTGTGCTCAAGCGAAATTTTATTACATCAATAATGCCACAATACTTAGATTTATGTTTTACTATTATTATTGTTATTGTTTTATTTGGATACATGATTATTTAAATAACATTTTTTGTTCAGAGCATTTCAAAAAAAAATAGTAATAATGCTTTTTAATACTTATTTGATTAAACTTTATCTTACGGTATTAAAACATCTCAATTATAATCCTGTATCCAAGCATTAATAAGATACCCTTTATATTTTTATTATGCATACATACATTTTCTTACTCTTTAATCTAAAAAAAAAGGTGATTTTTTTTCATAAAATTTTTTTTTGATACAAAGTAAGTAATTTTCAATGTGATATTTTGTTCAGAGTCATGAGAGAACAAATAGATGTTTTCAGTAATAGATAAAAAAAAAAATATAAGAGTAAGACATTTCTAATACTATCTCATTTACGAGCTAGATATTTTTAACTAAGTGCTTTAACAATTTTTATTATGGTATCTATTTTTATTATTTAAGTGATATTTTGTGTTTTTATTATTATTTTATTTGACTTTAAATGATTGTGAGTACCTTTGAAATCTTTAGAATTTAGTCAAAGGAATACGTGTGCAATTAAATAGTAGCCCTACACCTACCAATTAACATTTACAAATAGTTTTAAACCTTTTTTTTTTAGTATTTGTTGCATTAGATCAGCTACATATTTAACTGATATGGCTAATTCTAAGATTACTTTCAAAACCATCACTTTTGATGGCGATGCTAATTTGGTTGACTTTTTCTTCAACCAAATCAAAACATTAGCCAAAGCACACGGATGGAAGGATCAGGACACCATCCAGTTTCTAGGTAGTAAGTTATCCGGACCTGCGCTTACTTTCTTTACTCAGAACCCATCTATTTATAAAGCTGACAAATTAAAATTTGTAGAAAAAGAATTCAAAAAATTCTTTGCCCCCCCTAGTAAAACAACAGCGCTCGTGGAATTTAACAATTTAATAATGCTGCCTCAAGAAACGATTAGAAACCTTGCACACAGAATAAATATTCTAACTACTCGAGTACATGATAACATAAAAGATAAAGAAGCCTTAGACAATATTAAATACACAAAACTAATCTCGTGCATTCCACCCCCACTGAGAATTAAATTGCAAGAGGAAAACATTCTTGATTATGACACTGCTGTTGATAGGGCACAAATGTTGCAGGATATAATGCAAAATGAGAATGTGCTACAAACATGTAACACAACAAATCCTGTAGCAGACTCTATTGCTAATCAGTTAAAAATTTTAACTGAAAGAGTCAATGCATTAACACTAACAAGCATTCCAAATGAACAAAACATAGACGCAATTCACAGTATAACCCCACAAAATTCAAAACAGCGTGAACAATATGCGAACAAGGACTTTAAAAGGAAGCATACGGTTTCACCTAAACATAACACACGTAAAAATAAATCTACATCACCACCCGCTTGCCAGCTATGTGCGAAGCGTGGCCACACAGCAAAACATTGTTTTAAATGGCGTAGAGCAAATTCAAATAGAAATAAACATAGTTATAAATACGACAATAACTATAGAAGAAATGATAACAGAAATGGTAATTTAAACTACTAATGAGATGTACTTCAGCTGATGGCTTTACATCTCAAAAGAAGTCTAACACATCAGCAACTTCAGACGAATTTCCATGGACTCATGACCCAACACTGCCTACACTCTGTCCAGACAGAAGGGTTAAATCCGTTGCTTCGCAAACAAAATGTGAAGTTAAATGGTCCAAAAATTCTGCATCACAAACAGTCGAAAACAATAATGAAGTAGCTTCACAAACTGTTAACATATGTGATGACAAAGTTGCAGTTATTTGCAATGTAAATAATTCATCCCCAACACTCCCCCTCATAAAGGCCTCCATTGCAAGACATAAAACTAACTTTTTGCTCGATACTGGTTCATCCATTTCAATTATATCACAAGATTTGTTTGAAAAAATTAAAGACAAACTAAAATATAAAAGATTAGGAACAGGCGTCACTATTAAAACAGTTAATTCAGATGTTCAGTTCACTGCATGCATTAAAACTTCTATTCGCATACACCAAAAGTCATTCTCGCATAATTTCTACATTGTTGACATATCGAATTCCGCTAACTTCCAGGGAATTTTAGGCTTTGATTTTATTCACAAAAATAGAATTGTGATAGATATTCATAAGAATAAAATGTCAACAAATGAATTTAGCATACCACTACTTGATTCTGCCTTATGTGAGAATGAAACACATCATCTTGAAACACATGAAATACATCAATCGGAAAAATTCCCAAAAGAAATTCGATTGGAGAATAAACTTAAACTAGAACCACAGGAAAAGAGGTGGATCTCCATAAAAACTGATTCAATTGACCCAAGAAAACATTACTATTTTCAATGTGAAACAAAAAAGAATATAATTTCTTACGATAGTATTGTAGGTGGTCAAAGTTATGAATCAGACATGGAAGGAACTCAAAACACAACTAGATCCCCACAAAAATTCCAGTTTTATGTTTTTATACAAAATTCATCTACTAAACCTGTACACATAAACAAAAATGCACGAATAGGAACTTTATTTGAAACAATGGACATTATGGACCCGTCACAAAACACAAATTTTCATCAAATTATGAATTCATGTGAAAATGTTTCGAATTTTAATCTTAAATCTCAGGATAACTTAAAGGATTACATTTGTAATTATATTCAGGCATCAAATGAAACATTAAATCAACGTAAAGAAGAACTAAAAATTAGTGACTTTAATTTAAATCATTTACAGGAAGAGAATGCAAAAAGGTTAGGAAAATTATTGCTTGATAATTATGCATCATTTTCCAAATCCATAAAAACACTAGGCCACACAGACAAGGTAGTCCCAAATTTAAAGTTTATAAATGACTATCCCATAAAAACATTACCATTTCCCCTCCCACAATCATTACATAACGAAATGAAAGAGCAAATTCATCAACTTCTTGAAGCAGATATTATAGAACGAAATTGTTCTGAGTGGGCATGTCCCATTTTGCTTGTAAAAAAGAAGACTGATCAGTCTGGAAAACAGAAATACAGACTCGCTCTAGACTTACGTATGTTAAATTCCGTGTTACAAGGCTCATCATACCCCCTACCAAAAATACAAACCATAATTTCAAATTTATCCGCATACAAATTTTTCACTTCATTAGACTTCAAAATGGCGTATCATCAAATAGACCTTCCGGAACAATTTCAAGACCCACTAACCTTTACATGTATCTATGGGACTTTTAAATATAAACGCCTAGTATTTGGTCTAAAGTCATCAAGTGGATTCTTCCAACATTTAATGGATTCTTTAATTGATGAATTGCAAATTGATGGAGTATATTCATATCAAGATGATCTAATATTTGGGTCAAACTCATTTGAGGAAACTTGTTCAAAGTTAGATAAAATACTTAAAATCTTAACTAAGTATAATTTAACATTGACTCCAAACAAATGTACATTTCATACATCAGCAGTTGACTACTTAGGGTTCCATATTGAAAACCACTCTATTGCACCGATTCAGGCAAACATTGTTAAAATTAACTCGTTTCCCACACCAAAAACTAAGAGACAATTAAAAAAATTTATTGGTTTAGTAACATTTTATAAATCATTGGTGCCATCATTTTCGGAAATTATTCAACCTCTCATTGATTTGACTACTCCTAAAGCTACATTTAAATGGACACAAAAACACCAAGAATTATTCAAAAAAATGCAACAAGTGTTCTTTAGTTCACCTATGGTTCGCTTACCAGATTGGTCAAAAACCTTTTACGTTAACACTGACGCATCTAAGGTAGCGATAGCTGGTGCATTATTACAGGAACATGAAGGACAATTACTTCCTATTGCATATTTTTCTAAATCTCTTAAACATGCAGAAAAACGTTACCCAGCTTTAAAACTTGAATTAATGGCCATTTATAAATCAGTAATCGCATTTAAGTACTATTTATACAACAGGAAATTTGTAATTTTGTCAGATAGTGCTCCCTTAAAAAAATACAAGAATACATGTAACCCTGCGGATTTAACTACACGTTGGCTAACTGAACTTTCTGAATACACCTTTTCCTTCGAACATGTACCGGGATCATCCAATGTACTTGCTGATTATCTATCAAGGTGTACATTTGAAAACAATACCCAAGATCTTAAATCAAATCCTGAACTCCTTAATGACCCTCATGCTTTACCAATTGTAGATAATGATATTTCGGACAATATCGAAGAATCCAATAAAAACAAACCCAACTCAGTAAATTATTTAATTTCAGGCAGAGATGCAAACAAGGATCCATTACTTGAAATATCAAACGACACATTTGTCAGTGAGCAAAGAAAGGACCCAAATTTGGCCGAAGTTTACAATGAGATTTTAAGAAATGGATCATCAAAAAAATTTCCGATGTACTTCATACATCCTGACAGTAAGGTTCTCATGACAAAAAAAGAAAACGTATATAATAACACATTTTCGTACCATATTATTGTACCAGACTCACTTAAGGCTAAAGTTTTAACAATTTGTCATCTGTCACACTTTGGGTTAACTAAAACATATGCATTTGTAATAGCTAGATATTTTTGGAAAGGAATGTATACCGACACGTTAAACTTTGTAGCATCTTGTACTAAGTGTATTCAAACAAAACATCACATAACACCACCTGCTCCACTTCAGCCCACTTACACACCAACCCACCCAGGACATACCATTGGGATTGACTTACTAGGACCATTTAAAAACGGACAATCAGTTTTAACGGTAACAGATCATTTTTCACGGCACCTCGAACTATTTGCTTTGCATACAACAACAACTGACAAAATTGCTAAATGTTTATTTGATTACATAACTACCTTTGGCAGACCTGCCACTATTCTCAGCGATTTAGGTAAGCAACTGACTTCTGACATGTACAACAGATTCAACGATACATTGGGCATAAAAATACTCCATTCCTCAGTAGGTCACCCCCAAAGTAATGCAATTTCAGAGAGAGTAAATAAATCAATAAAATATTCAATTACCACTTTACTTGAAGAAGGCCATTCTTTTGAAAATGCATTACGTATACATAAATCACTATACAACGGTTCCACACATTCTTCCACTAAATATTCCCCCAACTTATTACACTTTGGAAGAGAACTATCTTTATTATTTGATACTTTTGATCAAACTATTAATCAGCCAATCCTTGATAAGGGGATAGAAACTTACCAGTTGCTAAATGATTTGAATTCAATTTACAAAAAAGCATACACTAACATCAAAAATTCACAAGAAAAGAGAAATCAACACTTCCAGAAACGAGCGAAACTAAGAGTAATCTTAGAAAAAGATATAGTGTACCTCAAATCCGTTGATAAGTTTAAACCAAAATACACCGGACCTTTTATTGTGGTACATAAATATTCGCCAGTTTCTGTTTCCATTAAGCGTTTACACTCACCCGATGAATCGGCATTCAGAGTACACATTGACAGGCTAATTATAGCCCCCCCTAGAAATGATCATTTATTTGTGCGTCATGAGGAAAATATAAGTCACCCAGGAAATAGCTCCATAAAATACAACCTAAGATCTCGTTTTTAACACAGCCCATCACAATATTAGGTTAACATAGATTTACAGTAAATGCAGTACATCACAATGATATGCATGTTGTGTTCGAGTTTCCTTTGAGGGAGTTCATGGCTGGTCCAGGTTCTCCATCACAGGGGGCTTCCACATAACAGTTGTCTCTTATTTGCTGGGTTGTCGCCAAGATTTTTACTTTTCCCTTTCAGTAGTTTTATTGTTCATACATAATAATAATAATAATAGTAATAATAAAAATAACATATCACATTGCACATACATTAAATTTTAGTCATATCAAACATAATCATGATGCACAATAAATCTCTAACCGATTATGACAAAGCTGTTTCTCACTACTCTAGGATTGACATTCCCTTTCAGATATATATATACCATATGTATCAGAGTTTTATTTTTTTTATTTTTAATTATGCCCCTTCGAAGTGAAGGCCCGTTCAAAAGTCGCCCAAAGGACCTGTAACTTCATTGTGGTGAGAAACAAATTTCGGATTGGTGCAGTTCACACCAATTTTACTTAAACTCCCTGTTTTTCTATGTAATGCGACGTGCGCTCCTCTGAGAAAGCAAAAGATTTCGGGAGGAGCAGAGGGTCCATGTAATGTGGGCTCTCGCCAATATTCCCACTTCCCATAGGGCTAGGCCATAAGCCGATGCCATCACCTTGTCATTTGACAAGATTTAGGGCAGCACCTTTTTTATGGATCGCGTGTCGCTTTCCTTTTTTTTGCTTGTCCTGTGTGGATACACGAATTTTTGTTTTTTTTCTTATTTTTTTTAAACATACTCATTGGTCACAAAATACACTTCATCCATAACATTTCATTATTTTTCATATTATTATGATACACTTACATGGTTGCAACCTCCATTTCATATTTTTAACCTCCATTTCATATTTTTAACCTCCATTTCATATTTTTAAACTCCATTTCATATTTTTAACCTCCATTTCATATTTTTAACCTACATTTCATATTTTTACTATCTATTTCGTATTCTTTTAGTATAGATTTTCATATTTGTACCACATAATTCATACTTTTATTATATACTTCATATTCTTCATATTTTATTCAAGATTTCATTTTATCCATAACCTATGTTTTTATATTATTCGTGACCTATAGATAACATTCTTCATAAACATATATATTATAAACAATTGATGGTACGAACTTCATGACTATTTTACATATTAAACATCTTCCTTGCATTTGGCGCCTTATCTTTGATGAGAAAAAAAAGATAACCTTTATAAAGGAACAATATATGGTATACCTAGAAAAAAAAAACAGGAAGAATGTCTTGTTGTGTGCAAAGTGCTAGAAAAAGCACAAATAAGGCCTGAACTCTAAGCAATAAAAGGCCAATGTGTTCCGGAACGACAACAACATCAAAATAAATGAACATTAAAAAAAAAAATAAAAATAAAAGAGAGTCTCTGAAGATAGATAAGCATATGTCGACATAATGTATAACTGCATAAATTCAAATAGATGTAATCAATTCATTATATTTAACCAGCATAATCTTACACTTTTGTATGTAATTCTGAGAGAGACATTTTCGTACCGGGTCCAAAATTTTTTCAAACCCAAACCAGCGGGGGAGATATATGATATCAATATATCATATATCATTGAATATGACGATGTTAGGTAACAAATTGATAAACTTATCTGGTTCTCCAGTTAAAAAAAAAAAAAAAAGAAAAAAAGAAAAAAAAATCCTTTCTTTTAAAGTAACTAAAATTATGATCACAACAGGATCTACATTACAATTGAAGTTACAAATATATCGCCCCTTTTCTCATTTTAGTAATACTTAAACCAATCCCTTAATGTAACGGTCACCGAAATCCCAGCACATGTATTTCACTTTGTCCATACCTTATATGGTCATAGAAAACCGAATGTGGTTTTCTTATTCCAGCTGCTCTACAATAAAAATGCTGCATAAGATGTTTTGCGCGTCGTACATATTCCAATATATCTCCTTCTCATGATACCGCTCCTTATATGGTATACATTCGCAAATGTTAGACCGCTTCATGAGCCCCAAAGCCTATCCCACAAAATTCCTTTGCTTTTTCAAATTCCAATATCAAGGTTTAAACTCTTTTTTCGCCAATTAGCGATTATCTTGTTAATATGCTAAGTACAAAAATCTCTCTCTCAGAAGAAAAATATTGCACGTATATTTTGGCCAAATATCATATACATGCCAAACATTGTAACCTTTGGCGATATCTGACAACTGATGTTATCTTGGTTCTGACTAAAAGAACGGCCACTTTCACTTCTTCTCTTGGCCTGGCCCTGCTGTAACTACCAATAATTACGTTGAGCGTCCTACTCTCTCGAAAGGGTGAAAATAAAACTTTACTTTAAAGAACCTGGCTGCATATTTATCTTTTTATCGATCTACTTTTCACGGCATTAATGATAACTTGTAATAGTCGATATTAAATCTGCAAGATACCGTAATTACCCAAGACATTTCATTACAGCTGCATTTAAAATTCTTGACGCAAAAGCTATAGGTCGACCTTTCTGTGCTAACATCGCTCCAACCCCCACTGCACTCGCATCACAATACACTTCAAACTGAGATGAATAATCGGGGTGAGCCAAAACAGGAGGGGAAACTACTGCCTCTTTTAATAATTCAAACGATCTCTGAGCTGCTGATGACCATACAAACTTCACCCTTTTCCTTTTTAAATTATACAACGGTTCACATAACTCCGAAAAACGTGGAATGAACTTGGCAAACCAAGCCACCATCCCTAAAAATGTCGCCACTTCCTTACTACTTTTGGGGGGACTCATTGACGTAATTGCCTCAATTTTCTCATTATCTATATTAATACCATCACGCGTAATTTTAACTCCTAAATACTTTATCTCTTTTCTCAAAAATTTACATTTTTCTAACTTAACTGTTAACCCAGCATCTCTTAACAACGTAAATACTTCCCTCAACAATCTTAAATGCTCTTCAAAAGTAGCTGCCATTATAATTATGTCGTCCAGGTAGACCAAGACACCCTTACCAAGCAAAGGTTTAAGGATATTATTCATGGCCTTCTGGAACGTTGCCGGCGCTCCCGATAAACCAAAACTCATTCTCTTAAAAGCAAAACAACCGTCCCGAGTAATAAAAGCAGTCTTAGGTATGTCCTCCGGCTTCATTGCAATCTGAAAATAACCCGACGTAAGATCTAACGTTGACATATAATTCGTACTCGTTATATTAGCCAAAATGTCATCAATAACTGGTATAGGATACTGAGGGTATTGCGTTATCGCATTTAACTTTCTATAATCTACCGCAAACCTATATGCCTCGGGATTATCTAAACTTTTCCCATTATTTTTACGACATAACACTACTGGAGATGCAAAAGGAGACTCAATTGGCATTATAATATCGTCCGCTAGCATTTTTTGAATATGATATTCAATTATACCTTGTTTAACTGTATCATAACGATATGGTTTACTAGCAACAGGTGCTTTTAAACCAGTATCAATCTCATGCCACGCAACATGCGTTAAACCCGGTTTATCAGAAAAAACCTCTCCAAATTCATTCAAAAACTTATTAAATTCCTCCCTCTCCATTTCACTTAACCCCGACTCCTCCAAATTAATTGACACTGAAACTGGCTCTTTCTTACTCACATTCTCATCATTATTCACTATTAACGACTTTTTAAAGAAATCCAAACTAATTCCTCTATCCTTCATATAATCCACACCAACTATACAATGCACTGTTAACCCATCTAACACACAAAACTCCCAACATGTCTTAACCGAACGAATTTCATCTTCCAATTCTACTGAACCTTTATTATCGCAAGCTACTCCCTGTGCTGACTGAACCACAAGACTTGACCTTTTCAACTTCTTATACGAAAAATATTTCCGATAACAATCAAAAGAAATGAACGACTTATCTGCCCCTGTATCGAAGACACGTTTAACGACAATACCATCTAACACAATTAACACTTCAGGTAACTCAACCGGATTAATAGTAATTTTATTCAAACTCACAGAAGGCTTTTCCGATTTAATCTGTGACTGCATACCTTCCGAAATACAGTCACTCACCAGTTTAACTGACCCGACCTCCTCACACCTCTCCTTTGCACTGATCTACCTTCAAAATTCTCATCCGAAGTTAATCTCCTTACTTGCGAAGAAACATTCCTGTCCCGTCCTCCCCCACTACGATTATAACCACTATTCTGCCTATTTCCATACATACTTCTCTCACCACTTCTAAAATTATTAGCACCACCACCATTCCTATTACCATTATTCGTATTCGACATATTACGACCAAATCCATCATTTCTATTACGCAAATTACTATCCGGAAATCGCTGCCCCCCTCTCACAAAATTACGTTCCCCCTCATTTCTCAAATTACTATCCGTGACAGGTCTCTGCCGAGGGCTACGCAAATCCCGTTGATCCGAGCTATGCCGAGTCCGTACTTCGATAATATCTGATGCATTTCTGCAAAATTCTTCGGTGCTCTAACTTCAATAAAGTCCTGTATATTTGGATTAAAAACAGGAAAAACAATGTCCAACAATTCCTCAAATGTGATATCTAAATCTAATTTATTTTTTAGTTCAAGCTTACGAAGATAAAATTTTGACGCCGACTCATAAATATTCTGCTTATTACAATAGAACTCTTTTCTCAAAATACTTTTATCTTTCCTCAAAATACTTTTATCTTATTCTTTCTTATAAATGCCTTCTTTAACTCGATCACAGTTTGTTCAAATCTTTTCGCTTCTTCATTAATCAAAAACTTTCCTATATTTTCCAACCACAAAAGTGCTTCGCCCTTTAACGAGCATTTAAGCACTACGTATCTACTTTTTTCAGGTATATTATTGAACAAAATATAATCATCTAATTTAACTAAAAATTCACTAATATCACCCTCACCGGTGAAATACACACGTGGCACAATCTCATAATGTCCGATGTTTCGTTGGGCGCCATTTGTAACGGCACACCCACGGTGGGCGCTATTTGTAACGTTATATGCAGACATACTCAGTAGTTTAGGTTAAAACAACAAAGTTTATTCAAGTGATAATGGCCGAAGGGAAGTGGAGCAAGTCTAAAATTTTACACACTGAGAACACTATGAACAGCTAAAATCATACTCACAGGCCCCAACCTAGCTCAGTCGTGGCACCGCCTAACACTTGACACTGTCTCCTGGCTGAGCTGCTGAACAAAGTTTAGTTAAACAGCCCGTGGCTGTGGATAATTCTTTATTTCATTAATAATTAAAATGGAACTACTGTTAAACTTTCTTACCACGACCGACTCTTAAATCCACTATCCAAACTCCTTTCCACTTTACTGGAGGCCGTTGCTACTTTCTATTCGTCAGCACTTCGCTAAACAATCATCCACTTCGTTGTCTAATGGCAGAGGTCCGCACTCGCTGGCTGCTGGCTAATGCCAGACACACACCCTAACTCACCCCCAAGCTTTTATATGCTGCAAACTGAGATACTTCACATTAACATATCACTAATAACCGCGAGCTAACTGCGGAATTCGAAAGAGCACACACACTCTAGAAAGTTAAAGTAAAAGAGAGGATAGGTGTCGCTTTTACGCCTACAAAATGTTAAATTATTGACGTCACGATCTCAGAAACACTAGAGTGCCTTTATGACAAAAGGTCACTCCCTCACATGTTGACGGGCCCTTATGGAGTTTCGGGAAAAAAAACTTCACAGAAATGTATAAACTGTACTATTATGTTTACACACTTAGAGTTTCAGAATAATTGCTCGTGTATTTTTCAAGATATTTATTAAAACATCTAAAATCACAAGTGGCCGTAACCTATGGCGATATAGTGCTTTAAAATGTAACTAGTTAAATTTATGTATAAAGTTCAATTTAATTTTGCTTACGAATAAATAAAGTTGGACAATGAAATCCAACATTAAGTAAATTTTGCAAGTATATTGCAATTTTACATGCTAAAATATAGCATCTATATTTTTAACCTTTCTAGTCCTGGCTGAAGTAGTGGTAAGAGACAAGTATGTGTGTGTCAGCGCTGTTCTGAAGAGACCGCTGCATGTAGAGTTACAAAATTTAGAGGAAAGGTACCTCTGTACATGTAGTTTTGCACCTCGAAGCCCGATTTTTGATTTTTTGATTAGAATTTTTTTATTTAATTTTTAAACGATTTTTAGCGCTCTTTTTATGCTTCGAGCAGTCGATTTCTTATATCGATTTTTTGCATATTAGTGAAAGGAATACGGTTTCGTTCTTTTCACTCAATATAGTTTTTTCTCTTCTCAATAAAGTTTATTCGAAATTCGTGCGGTGATTTTTGAATTTTTAGAGAATATTTTTATTGCAATTTTTAGTGTTTTTTCACATTTAGCGGATATTTTTTGATAATCATAAAAACAAAATTGATTCAAACTTTCTGCCTAATGAACTAAATTTTGTCTGCTATGATTTTTCAATTTCAGTGATTTTTAAGGCGATTTTTAATGCGATTTCCAATATGATTTTTAGCGATTTTTTTGTGCGTTTAGCATCGATTTTTTGTCTTTTTCGTCAAAATTATAGTTTTTTGTACATATCATGTTCTTATCTGTTCTTGAATTGCATGTTAGAAAAGCAAAAAACATAAAATTAACGAATGAGCAATAAAGTTATTAATTAGGACATTCACAGTAATCTATAATAATAAAGAAACAAGTATGTGTGTGTCAGCGCTGTTCTGAAGCGACCGCTGCATGTACAGTTACAAAATTTGGAGGGTAGGTACCTCTTTACATGTAGTTTTGCACCTCAAAGCCCGATTTTTGATTTTTTCATTAGAATTTTTTCATTTAATTTTTTAGATTAGTTTTAGCGCTGTTTTTATGTTTCGAGGCGATTTTTCCTTATTAGTGAAATGAATATGGTTTAATATTTTTCACTCAATATAGTATTTTTTTTTTTCTATTCAATAAAGTTTATTCGGAATTCGTGCGGCGATTTTTGGAACTTTCAACTAATTTTTTATTGCGATTTTTAGTATTTCTTCACATTTTGAGATTATTTTTTGGGAATCATAAAAATAAAATGGTTTCAAAGCCTAATTAACTAAATTATTTGTCAATTTCAGTGATTTTTTTCATTTTGATTTTCAGTACGATTTTCGATGTGGTTTTTAACGATTTTTTGAGCGTTAAGCATCGGTTTTTTTTTTCAATTTTGTCATTATTACAGATTTTTGTGCGCATCATGTTCTTATCTATTTTAAATTGCATGTAAAAAAGGCAAAAACCATAAAACTAATGAATTAGCGAAAAAGGAATTATTTTGAATATCCACAGTAACCTACACTAATAAAATAACTAAACGCACTATCTGTGTGCATGTATGTTTTTGTATGATGGTTAGCAAAATCTAGGGCTCTTACGAGGCTTATAACTTTCTTGAAAGTACCCCAGTTTCTCCTGATGTATCAGACATTGAGATCTTCAAAATTCTAATTATTAGTAGCTACTCTCCCGTTTCCCATCATTGCTGTCCTTTTGAAAATATTTACCGTTAAATATTCTTAGTTCATTTTTCAAACCAATTTTTCACGCAGTCTGTGGCCGTGCATTTCAGACAATGTAATTTCACATATTACGAGAAAGATAAAATCACAAATTTCACGTTCCTTTAATATTATTATCTCGGAACGGTGCAACCCCGGGCGGGTCAGCTAGTCATTAATAAGGTACCCTGGGGTAATAACGCCACGTTAAGGTTCTACCAATTTTCACGGCTTAGTTTTAGATTGTATTTTTCAAACAAATATAGGATCTGATACAGCAACTCATTGACTACCTATATAAAATAAAATAATTTAACAGATATGTATTCAGAAAATGTAATGGCGTTTTTTCTTGACCAATGCTATTTGGCGTTATTACCCACCTATATGGGTAATAACGCCATGCAAACAAAACTATGAAATAAGATGGAATAATTGCATGTAGATAGCCCAATTCTAAAAATACGAACTCTACAAACTTAGAAATTGACAAATTGCATTCTAAGCTATTGAAAATGTTCAATTTTTTGTGAAAGTGTAAGAAAAATAAAGGTGTGGTTTGGGAGGGAGGGATGAGGCAAAAGAATATCAGACCGTGAGCTTCTTTTTGCTTAAAAAGGACCGCTTAAATAGAAATATGACAAACATTGCACAGTTTTAACTGTGTTTATTTGAATCAGTATTTAGGATGTAGCTCGGCCACTGTAGGGAATCAACCGGGGTATTAATGTAAAGGATTGGCGTTATTACCCCGGTATAGTTATTGCGCAGTGCATTTTAAATTACAAATTATCTCGAGAAGATATCCAAAATCTTCAACAACATTTTAAAAGTACATGAAATGTACTACAAATTTATGTAATTAACAAAGTATTTCCGGATAAAAAGATAGTCTTCACATCACAACACGTATCTCGCAAATTTTAGATCAAGCGTTAATTTTAGTTGTTTGTAAAAACAATAAGACCTAAAAATGAAACAAATTAACTTGAAGCTGTTTTTTGCGATTTATATGACTCAAAACCCTTCTGCGCAGAGCACATGGGTGTCATTTACCTGATCATTTCATAATTATACAAAATATAAGCACTTGGCGTTATTACCCCGCCTGGCGTTATTACCCCAGGGTACCTTATATGCACAATGCTACATTTTTGAATATGGTAATTTCATTTTACATTAATTTCAAACTAGTTTTTGTGGTCCCTCTTAATATTTGGATTAAAGAGGATAATGTAAATTATTAGTAAATATTTCGAAAGTTAATACAATTTGAAATGCAAAGGTCTAAGCCTTTTGTATGTTTGTTTGAAATATATTAAATCTTCGAGTATCATATTGAAGTAAATTACAAAAATGTACATATATAAAAATAATAAAGAAAGAACTTCTCATGTTTCGATTGATATTTCTATTTTAATATGACAAACAAATTTTTATTGTAAAGCACAGAAGTATTTTTTTCCGTCATAACAAATAAAAAAAATGCTTGTTTTAAAGCATAAATTACCAAACGTTAAACTGTCACAAGTGAATGATTGTAAACAGATACCTGAATTTATTTTCTAAAATAAAATTATCATTTATGGCCATACATAAGTATTAACCATTTATAAACATTAGAAAAGCAATTATTATACCAACTTGAAAATAGCATACACTTCAATAGTAAGAAAAAAATATAACTTAAATATCTTGTGAAATAAAAATGCAAAAATTAATTTCCAATCTAATGGAATATAATCCCCGTGCATAGCTTTTAAAAGTTTGCAAACATTATAAACCCAATCAATTTACGAACTAAGATAAAATGTGCTTCGATAGCATAAAAAATATGCATCATACACTGCCATAAAAAATGAAAAACTTTGTTAATAATCTAATAAGAATTTCCAACTTTCCCCAAACACTGATTTTGATTACTATATTGTTAATTAGATAAAACAATTACTAGAAACAGTCGATTTTGCTTTTCTCGGTTATTTTAATTAAAGTTTCTGTGAAAGTTTTTGCCTGTTGGTCTTCGAAATGCTAAAAATGAAAAAATAATAAAGATCAGAATATTTTACACAAATAGATGTCTAGATGAGTTAGTTGTTAATATAATTTCTGGGGGAAAAAGCATGTCTTCTAAAGGTATTAGGAACTTTTATTTGTAAAATAAAATAATGCTTTGAAGAAATGCAGGCTGTCCTTAAAATGTCTCAGTGTGAACACGGTTTTTCAATAATGTTCTTAGTTTTTATATTAATTTGATCTATACTATTTGCAACAAATTATGTACCAAATTGCAGGTAAAACTAACCTATACTTTTTCGTACACACATTCAATATATGCACATTTAGTTATATGGAACACATTCAACTTAAGATAACTTTTAAGAAAGCTGCAAAAAAGGTGTGTATTTAAAAGTTAAAAGGAGGGGTCCGAAAATAAGTTTCCCCTGGCGTCCGTGGACGAAGGGGTGTGTGAAAGTCAAACAGTATAATGCGCAATGAAAGATACGATACAATTTTATTTGTCAACTAAAGTACCAAGCACGTTAGGCATTTATCATACCGCTTAATAAGCTGCAAAAAGACATCTAGGAAAACATCAAAGCTTTTCATACGAACTAACCATTTAACGCTTCTTCAGTAGGCAAAGGACAGAGTTCCAACCTGGAGGACTTTTCGAACCTTATCAATCGGTGTGACAAATGTCTCAATGTACTTGGAAATTATGTGGAAAAGTAAAGTTGAGTCGTACATTTTATGTCTCATTATGTTGTTTGACTTTCCCACATACCTGTCCCAAGATGCCAGGGGAAACATATTTTCGGACTCCCCGTCGTATAAAGAATGGATCTCTTATATATATATATATATATATATATATATATATAATTTTTTTTGTTCTTATTTCCCAAATATTGTTTGATCATATAGCACAGATGGTTTTAACTTCTGTCAAAACAGATTTTTAAAAAGCTTGCTTTAAAGCACAAAATAAGGTGTCCAAGTGTCATAACACCTTTGTTGATAATAACGCCTAGTGATAATATTACGCGTTGTTCTGAAGAAATCTGTAAAAATGACCCTGTGGATTCTGCGCTGAAGAGTTTTATGACATCTGAGTCACAAGAAACCATTTAAAGTTAATTTGTTACATTTGTAGATATTATTGCTGGAATAAGCATGTATGAGTCAACGCGCGATCTAAAATTTATTAGGAAAATTTTGTAATCTGAAGGTTATGTATTTTTCGGAAATGCATTGCTTTTTAAATAAATTTCTACTCTATTTTACATACTTTCAGACGTTTGTAGGAGATTATGTGTGCATTTGCGAGATAACTTGTCTTTAAAATGTACTGCGTAAAATGTACACCTGCGTAATATACCTATCCACTGGTGTTATTCTCCTTGTTCATTTTTTTCCGTGGCAGAATTACATTTTTTATTATTTTTATTTTATAAATAACAGATCATTATTGGCATAGTTAAATCCTAAAAAATGGAAAGAGAAATTTCTGTGTCTTATGCTTCTAATTTCTCTACCTTAGAAGAATAAAACATCAAATGATTATCATTATACCCTGATATCACAATTCATGATAAGTAAAATCAGTTAATTAAAGTTTATAGTTGCAGAGTTTGAATCTTTAACATTAAACAATTTACATGCCATTATTCTATTTTCTTTTAAAGTTTTCTTTGCATGGCGTTATTAGCCACATATCTACATAATAACATTAAAATAGAAAACAAAGCCTTTGTGCAAAAATGTTTAAAGATAGAAGACCAACGATTGCAACTGCACAAATAATGTAAGAAAAGGTAGCAAACAGCTGTTTCGAATCTACTATCGAAATTCTTCATCAATGCAATGCCGCTACATTTTATGAATACAGATTTGATAAAATAATCTTTCTTGTATACGTAATCAGTAAATTGCTGATCAAATTTCACGTTTTCTGTATAAAATCTTTAACTAAGCCGTGAAAACTTTTAGAACCTTACTGAGCCGTTATTACCCCCAGAATAACTTATAGGTCATAAATAAATGATTGTTAAGTCATATCTGACTACATTTACTAAAATGAAATTAAATACCATTAATGCCCATAAATAATTTTTGATTCTTTGCAAACATCATAAGCTCAATTCATTATATAAATTTGAAGAAAAAATATTTCTCGATTCAGGAAAAACAGTAAATATTTTAAATACTGTTAGTACAAGTGGAAAATTTTGTTTCGAATAATAATAAAAATTTTTAAATATACCAAAAAGCTAAGTTAAATTTCCAAGAAGTTAATCAGATAAATAATAACTGAAAAAAAGTCATTTTATCATTTTCTGAGTTATTCCTAATTAATGTTTCTGTGAAAGTTTTTGCCTGTTGATCTGTAAAAGAAAAAAAAAAGAATTAAAATGTAATAAAGATAAAATTATTTTCCACAAATGAATACTTAGATGAAGTAGGAGTTTTTTTCATTCAGTTTTCGGGGCGAAAGTTTTCCTTTAAAAACGAACTTTCTTTAATTTGCAAGTGAAATAATTAAGAAAAAGTCTTATTCTTCACATTTTATTTTGATTTTTATGATTAATTGTTCTTGCGTACAAAATTTATTCAGAGTTCTTTAAAAGCTTAGAAAATTAAAAACAACACTATAATTTGTTGAAATGTCATTATATTTATATAAAAGAATGAATGGAAAAAAAATAATCATATCCCTTTGTGATAAAGTAAAATAGCCAACTTTTTTTTACTAATTGTTCTTTTAATAATATTTTTAATTGAAACTACCCTAATTGATATTTATTTACAGTATTATTTTGCTATAATAAAAAAACATAAATACTGTAAACTCTGTGTAATGCGGAATCAATAGGGACCAGAAATCTTTCCGTAATAGAAAGTATTGCTTCTTATACAAATTTTACTCTGTGTTTCTGGATTTAAAGGGAATTCAAATCTTCCGTAGTTAGGTAGATTCTACTCTTAGTCAGAGTTAGGGTTTACTGCATTACAAAAAACCATATTTTAAGCTTATAAACTTAACTGAAACCTATAGTGATGCATATTATTATAATCACTTCTATTAATAATGTAAAATATTTCCACAAAATCATTCAGATTAAAAAATGTACTAAAAAATCAGATTAATTGTTGAAAAGTTTATCACACATGTTACGTGTTTAAATGATATGAAAAATAAGCATAATGCATAATTTAATAATAAATGATTATAAAATATTTTTAGATGAAAAACGTAGCTTTTATTACACGAAAAAAATTTACCTGTTTTTCACATAATGTGCATTCAACTTTTAAATTGATAAGCATGTAATTTTAATTATTGCTAGTAGACTGAAAAAATTCAGAAAGTTATTCAGGGTTACTGCAAAATTTTCTTTTTTAATAAGGGATTGTGATAATTAATACACGAATAAAAGTTTTGTTTGTTTAATACTGTAACGTATTGGAGACAAAACAGTGTAAATTTTTATTCGTATAAACGATATGGGATAATATTTATTTTCCTATATGATATTCAAGAAAAAATTTTTATTTAATTTTATTGATTTCAGTTTAGTTAGTTTTCTTAAAAATCAAAAATTAATTTTCTGAAAAAAATGTACGTTTAAAAGAAATATTAAGGCTTTTAATGTTTATTATAAAAAAAAGGTATTAGACTTATAAGTAAAATTGTTTAGTATTAACGACCTGAGAAATTTGAAAATATAGTGAAATTATTTTTCCTAAATTATATAATTTTGTATGGCAGGAAATTTATTTTAATTACCGTATACAATTTCAAATAACTTTTAAATCTATATTTACTGTAGCATCAAATGGAACTGAAAAATGGCCACAAACAATATATACAGTTACATATAGAGAGAGCTAGAGACAAATCATATTATGTTGTGTAAGGTGTAGATTGAATAAAAACATTAAAGGACTGTCGCGTCTTGAAATGTATATCACATATATAATAAAAAGATTTACTAAAATACATGTATTACTTTAATAGCAACTTGTAAAATGTAAAACTTTATAAATATAAAATAAAAGCTTAAAAAATTATAACAGTATGCCCAACCTTTAGCCATCATCATGGACTAATTCAGTACAAGGGAGACAAATATTTAGTAGATCATAAACTTAAATAAGAAAACAAGCTTTATTGAACTTGCCATCGTAAAAGCGGCGTCTGTAAAACTATATTCTATTAATAGAATGTCAATTGAGGAAAAGTGAATAAACAAGTTTATTAATGTAAATAACTGCATCAGACGTTTTAAACTTTGAGTTAAATTCTGTTTAAAAAATTTAACCACAGATTATGTGTATCCTAAGAAATTCTTTCATTACAAATGTTTTTTGCAATCATTTGTAATTAATATCTTGACCGTTTTAAATTTTGTTGTGTTATTAGTAAGTATTTCGACTTGATATGTAGAATAAATATTATAATGAACAAGACGGGATTTAATAATAGATAGTAAAAATTAGCACATCAGTGATCAGAATTGGAACTCTCATGACCATCACGTTATGAGTGTCTTTGAATCGACCAGCATTTATGTACTTAATGTGTAAACAAATAACATACAGTCCGATTATTGTACAGTGGATGAAAAAAAAAAACAGTATGAACAGAGAGAGTTCTGTCAGAGAAATAATGTATCAAATTGATCTCAAGGTGTTTATTGGCAAACTGTGTAAAAATCAATTGATAAATAATAAAGGATATTCACACTACGCTCTAATAAAACATTTAATAGCCAGATTATATGGAAGATCAGCTTACCAGCCTTTCAGAGATGTCGTGAAAGTTATAAAAGCAGGTGAAAACACAGAAATGTTGTATCGTGAATACATGTTCATATATTTGAAAGCCAGCGTATAAATATGAATTCTCTACGTATATAAAGTTTTAACAGAATCAGAGAACTCGCAAGAGCGCTGTGTCCCAGGAGCACAAAAATGAAAAAATTATGTAATAAAAATAGTGTGAAATAGAAACCGAAAATACTTTCAGAAAAGAATAGAGTATTATTAAGCAAATGGAACGCTTCAAATCATATGCAGTAGAGAGGCGAGTAAAGGGAATGATTTTGTTAAAAAAACACAAAAATTTTGAAAAGAAAAAACGGAAGAAAAAGTATTTTCGAACAAAATATAGAAAATAAAATAAGAAAATTTTTAGACGCTTTAAATATGCGTTTTATATATACATATATATATTCTTTCAGAATTGTAAAGGCATTTATCCAAGTGCACTAATGTTGGTATAACATTGTACTAGTGATTTATCATCCTCACAGTATGCAGTAGATAAATTTTAAATTATTCCTTTATTCCGAAATTCATTAGATTCAAAAGCCTATTGAAAATAAATTTTTAATTATATGTATCATGTGACCAATGATGCAGGATATATTGTAAAAAGCGTTTTTTAAGAAAAAAAATTGCGAAGAACAATACTTTTGCAGCAAAATAATCTTTAAAAAAATATTTCCTGCAAAATGTACTGAATTGAAATTATATAGCATATATATATATATGTCTACAAATTCTTTTCAACATTACCGTAACTTTAAATTGCTATATATGTAAAATAAAGTTCGTTTTCTTTGATGTTTGCGATCTAGAGAGAAAAGAAAAAAGAATAAAAAGGTTTTTCTCTTAAACAGATGTTTTTTTTACGTTTTCTAAAGAAAATACCGAATATGAACTTTAACAAGAGGGAGTTTCACATCTTAATAACTAATAACTTGCATGAAAGGATTTAATAATCCACATGTATACCGTATGTAAATGTGCTCGCAAAACTTCTTTACAGAAAATTACCTTAATGGCCTATAAAGTTTAGAACGTGAGTAAATTATGGTTCTTTAACACAGGTTAATGAGTGAAGAACGCATTATAAGAGAAAAAATCAGTTTGTGATACTATTTTTTTAACTTAATTTTATTTGAAATATAATTCCATCAGATAGTTTAAAGTTTTCATAAAATAACAGTTTTGTGTACTTTTTTTTATAAATTTTATAAAACATCTGCATTATTTTTAATTAGCTGAAAACTGGGATGTATTTAGGAACTAATCAAATTCATGTACATAAATTATGTGCAGTTTGTTTATTACATAGTCGAGTGAAATAAACAGTATGAGAAGACGTTGAAAAAAAATCTCATTATGTTCTATCAGGGACATAATGAAACAAATTGATTCCATTGTCTTTTTACCAAACTACTAACTCATTAATGAAGAAATCTAAAACGCATTCAGACTATGTTCTTATATAACATTTAAAAGCAAAACTATAATGGAAGATCACCAGAACAATTTTTCAGGCTGCCGCGAAAGTTATAAAAGCAGATGATAACTAGTTGTTGGGTGAGGGGGGGGGGGGCATCGTAATACTTACCTATCATAAATATGCATAATACAAAATATGGAAATAAAACATGTGTAAACTATTTAAAAAATGCATCGGAAATCCAAAATAAAATGTAAACGTATACTTAAATATTTTTAATATACTTACTAATGCTCTGTTAATGAATTTCTGATGAACCAATTTCAAAAAATTATATGCCAAACTACTCAAGCAGTATTGAATTGCGTAAAAGAAACATCCTTATAACTCTAAAAATAATAATCATATTAACTAACAGTTTACTACGCCGGATTAAGCGTCTTTTTTCCAATTAAAATATATTTTTGAATTAAAATTTGAATGAAATACAAGGTCAGGAAAAATCGAAGAATATGAAAAACAGGATTACAAATATCTTGGCAACTAATAATTCAATCCACTTTGTTCTTTATGCAAAATTTGTGTTATTTTATTGCCTTTTACGTCCACTCCCTAAAATAAAAAAAATTCGAAAATATTTACATACCTTTCAACAGAACGAATTTGTCAAGAATCCGCAAAAAAATAATTCCGGATAATCAAGGTTACTGATATTAAATAGGCTTTGTCCCATTCTTACATAATAAGTACATACAAGATTTCAAGTCTCTATCTCAATTTGTTCGGGAGACAGAGCGTTTATAGACAGATAGACAGACACACAGACGGACAGCAATTTTTTTAAAAATATGTTTTTCGGTTCTCCAGTGTCTGAAACGTGTAAATCCGTCAAAAAATTTTCGATTTTCAAAACGATTGCAAGACTTATCCTATATTACATATGATGGGTAAGTAACACAGAAAAGTTTCCTTCCGAGTTCATGTAGATATATTTGAAAGAAAGCGTAATGTAATATGAATTCACAACGCATAAATAAAATTTTAATCGAATCAGAAAACTCCTAGAAGAGCTGTGCGCCAAGAGCTCAAAAATGGTAAAATTAAGTAATAAAAATTGCGTGAAATATTATTCGAAAGGACTCTTAGAAAAGAATAGACTATGCTTAAAGAAATAGAACGAGTAAAGGAAATAATTTTGATGATTAAAAACCCCTGTAATTTTCAAAATAAGAAATGAAAGAAAACATATTCTTAGACTAAATATAGTAAAGAAAATTAGAAATTTTGTAGACACTTAAAATATGCGTTAAATATGTATATGTATATGTGTAATATATATAGAAAAAACACAAGAAAAAATATTTACAGATAAAATATAGAAAATAAAATAAAGAAATTTTTTGACAATTAAAATATGTCTTTTGTAAATGCGTATATATGTATTCTGTGAGAAATGTAAAAGCATTCATTCAAGTACACTAATTGTGGATTAACTTTGTATTACGAATTCATCATCCCCACATTATGCAATAGATAAATCACAAGTACCCCATTATTCCACCATTCGTTAAATTTAAAAGCTTATTGAAAATGAATTCTTAAATATATATATCAAGTGCCCAATAATAAAGGATATATTGTAAAAAAAGCTTTTGAAGAAAAATAATACTGCAGAAAAATATCTTTAAAAAAATACTTCCTGCAAAACGTTATGAATTAATATTATGTAGCATATAAAAAGTCTACAAATTCTTTTCATTATTACCGTAACTTTAGGGTGCAAGTTTTTTTATGCTTGCGATTAAAAAAAAAAAGCTGCATAAAAGATTCTTCTCATTAAACATATATTTTTTTGCATTATCTAAAGAAAATATAGAATATGAACTTTAGCAAGAAGAAGTTTCACATCATAATAACTAATAAGTAACATTATAGAATTTAATAATGTACATGTAAACCGTATGTAAATGTAGATTCGCAAAATTTCTTTAGAGAAAATTACCTTAATGGCCTATAAAGTTTAGAACGTGAGTAAATTATGGCTTCTTTCACACAGTTTAATGAGTAAAAAACGCATTAAAACAGAAAAAAATCAGTTTGTGCTATATTTTTTTGAAAGTCACGTTGTTTGAAATATAATTCCGTCTAAAAGTTTAAAAATTTTAAGTACTTTTCTTATAAATTTTATGAAACGTCTGAGTAATTTTAGTTTCAAATATATATTTTTTTATTAGCTGAAAACTTGGATATACGGTGTGATCCAAAAGTCAGGACAAACTTTAATAATGAATAATTCAAAATCGAATAAAGATATAAAGAAACGGTTTGCACCAAACGGATGTAAAAGAAACCGGGTTTGTGTGGCAACGAAAAAAATAGTTCTGTTGGCGACCAGCAGATGGTGCTATAGTGATTTATTGCACCAAAAGATGATTTACAAATGAAAAAAAAGGTTGACAACTTACAGGCCAGCATAATTACTGTTGATTAGTACTACATTAAATGTTAAATGTTCTGTCCATCATTCAGAAGTGCAGGTGTGAGACGAGGCAACTCACCGTTCGCAGCGTAGAGTAGCATTTCTTGCGTTATGGCAGCCACATTTTGGCGGATGGCATCTTTCAGTGTTGATATTGATGCCGGTTGGTCGCGGTACACTTTTGACTGTACACTTTTGACACTTTTGTCCCAGGGTGTCAAATCAGGAGATCTTGGAGGCCGTGCGCACTTAAAGTAGCGACTAATAATGCGATACTATCCCAAATATTGAGCGTAGCAGGTATTACATAGGCAGAGTAATATGAGGTGGTGCTATATCTTACATAAAGATGAGTGTTTGGGGTGCCTGTCGAGCTTGCAAAACAGAAATCCGACAGCGTCATCTGTTGGTCGCCAATATAACTATTTTTTCCATGCAAAACCCGGTTCCTTTTCCATCCGTTTGGTGCAACTGTATCTTTGTATCTTGATTCGTTTTCGAATTATTTGTTTTTAAAGTTCAAACGTGACTTTTGGATCACGCCATATATATACTGTAAGCCAATTCAAGTAAGTTTAAATACTAAAGCTATTTTTGATTTAATGAACTATTCACAATCTTCAGTAAAAATAATAAAAAATTCAATTACTTTATTATAAGGATTAAAGAATAATGTGCATATTTTATATATACTAGCAGGGGAGACCGAGCTTAGCTCGGACAAAATTAACTTTGTGTTCAACTCGATATAGTATTTTCACTGCATCATTAACTCTGTATTATTACTGTAAAACATGTTTATAATAGTATTATTTAGAAAAACAATCAACAAGAAAACTATGTTTTTACGCGCATGTTTATAAATTTTACTTTTTTTAAAAATTTACAACGAAAGGACATCGATCTAAATCACTTTTTTAGCTCGACTCTGATTGGTTTAACCATGCATCTCGAATCCTCTTAAGAATGTATAAAAAAATTCTTTACATTCTGAAAGACAATATTTTTTGCTAGATGTAGCCAAATTTGGAGGCATTTTTTCATTTGGCTCCAAATACGTGTTTTGGTTTTCGTAATTTTTATAGTCGATTTTTTGCCGATATGTTGCCAATATTTTGTCAAATATCACCAAGTTATTGCTGTTGCCATATTCTCGTGACCCTGATTCGTATTACCCAAAATGAGACACTAATCAAATTTGATCAAGCATGTGACATAGCTCAATCGTCTTCAGGTAATCAAAAACAGTAGAATATAAAATTGAATCAAAATCGTTTAAGCCATTTTTTAGGTAAAATTAGCTTGGCAGCATTCAGCAATGAAGCGAAATGACCTACTAATATAATTTTGTTTAACATGCGACTCAGCCCAATAGTCTTCTCGTAACAAAAAACGTTTTGTTTCAAAATTTAGGTAAAATTGATTGAGTCGTTGTTATATATAATAAAAATAACCCTAGCTCATTAAGACCCAAAATGACCCACTAATCGAATTTTCGCGAGCATGTGTCCAACCCAAATGGTTTTCTCTGGCACAAAAACGATATAATACAAAGTATAGTCAAAATGGTGAGTACCATTTTCTATATAAAATTAGCATGACCCATCATGACCAACAAATGACCCTTATAATCGAAATCTCTCGAACGTGTGGCCTAGCTCATTAGTTTTAGCATGCCGAAAATTATTAGATACAAAATTTTGATAAAATCGCTTGAGCCGTTTGTTAAATATAGTTAGTTTGACCCTGACCCCTTATGATCCAAAATGACCCATTGATCGCATTTTCTCAAAAATCTGTCATAACCCAATGATTTTCTTGTGCCCGAAAACGATAAAATACAAAATTTCGTCAAAATTGCGCGAAACGTTGTCTAGATAAAATTAGAATGACCCAAAAGTGGCCCACTAATCGAAATTTCTTGAACATGTGACCTACCCCAATGATTTTCTCCTGCCAAAAATATGTTGTATACAAAATTTCGTTAAAATCGACCCACCCATTCTTTAGATATAGCTTGACCTTGACCTATTAAGACCCACAAATGACCCTTATAACCGAAAGCTCTCGAATATGTGACTTAGTCCATTAGTTTTCTCGTTTCTAAAAATTGTTACATACAGAATTTCGTTAAAATTGATCATGCCGTTCTTTAATTATATATAGCTTGACCCAGACCCTTTATGATCCAAAATGACCCATTAATCGAAATTTTTCGAACATGTAACCTAGTAAAATGATTTTATCGTGCCAAAAAAATGTTGCATACAAAATTTCGTTAAAATCGATCTACCTGTTCTTTAGATACAGCTTGACCATGACCCATTATCACCCATCATGACCCACAAATGATCCTCATAGTCGAAATCTCTCAAACATGTGATTTAGCCCATTAGTTTTCTCATGTCAAAAAACTGTTACATACAAAATTTCGTAATAATCCATCACGCCATTCTTTAAATATAAATAGCTTGACCCAGACTCTTATTGACCCAAAATGACCCATTAATCGAAATTTTTCGAACATGTAACCTAGTCCAATGATTTTCTCGTGCAAAAAAAGCGTTGCATACAAAATTTCGTAAAAATCGATCCACCTGTTCTTTAGATATAGCTTGACCATGACCCATTATGACCCATCATGACCCACAAACGACCCTCATAGTCGAAATCTCTCAAACATGTGATTTAGCCCATTAGTTTTCTCATGTCAAAAAACTGTTACATACAAAATTTCGTTATAATCCATCACGCCGTTCTTTAAATATAAATAGCTTGACCCAGACCCTTAATGACCCAATATGACCCATTAAAATTTTTTATCGAACATGTAACCTAGCCCAATGTTTTTCTCGTGCCCGAAAACCATAGAATGCAATTTTTAGTCAAAATTGCGTGAGAAAATCTCTAGATAAAAATAGCATGACCCACAATGACCCCAAAAATGACCCACTAACCGAATTTTCTCGAACATGTTACCTAACCCAATGGTCTTCTTGTAATCCAAAACGATAAAATATAAAATTTGGTCAAAATCGTTAGAGCCGTTTTTTAGATAAAAATGGCTTGACCCATAATGACCCAAAAATGACCCACTAATCGAAATTTTTCGAACAAGTGACCCAGCCTAATAGTTTTCTCGTGCCAAAAAACGATTGGATACAAAATTTCCTTAACCTCGATCCAGCCGTTCTCTAGATATAAATAGCTTGATCCTGACCCATTATGACCCAAAATGACCCAATAATCGAATTTTCTCGAACATGTGACCTAGCCCAATGGTTTTCTCGTGCACGAAAATGGTAAAATCCAAATTTTTGCGAAAATCGTTAGAGCCGTTTTTGAGATAAAATTTACCCACACACACACACACACACAATTTTTGCTCGCATTATAGTATAAGATATTATGTGTATATTTTATATATTTATGTGTGTATACTTTATCTAATATATTTTAGTAATAAAATTATCTAATTATTGTTAATGAAGCAGAATTTATGTACACTGGAAATTTTCAAACAGAAAAATAAACACATTTAAAACACTTTTTGCAGCAGAATAATGTGTTCTGAATTACAATTCTTGAAATAGAAAGCACTTGTTGTGTAGTGATTGCGTTCTTGATATATCGAAAAAGTGTTGATATCTAGAAATGTGTTCTAAAAATAGTTTTGTTAATTGTGTTGAAATAGTATTGTAAACAGTGTTGATGAAAATATGTTCTTATAATAGAGTAATGATGCATAACACTTTATCACTAGATAAAAAACACACTGCAAACATCTAACAATTTGTAACACTATAAAATAACGCAATTTGTAGCACCATAAAATAACATTAGTAAATTATTTTCAAACATTTTTTACATGATGCCTTCAAAATTACACAATTTAAAAAATGAAATAAGAGAAAATTTGCTTTATAGAAAAAAAAATTCATGATATTGCTTAGTGAGTTGAGTAATTTTACCAATAAATATCAATAATTGCATTTCTGGAAAAAATATAAAAGATGGATTTTTAGGCATCATCTATACTCACATCACACGGAAAAAAATATATACCGTCTTCAACTAGAATGAATAAGAAGTCATTTTCTAAATCCCTAAACTAGAAATGCAGATGGAAGAGTTATGCGAATAAGTCTAATAAAAAAACCGTATCGATGAAATGATCGAGAATTTCTAATCTGTTGTTTTATAGATGACGAAACTATATTTTACGAATTATAACTGATACGAATCGTTTGAACTGCGAGAAATTATCACTTAATTTCCGTAACTGATTCGTAAACTAGAATTCTTGTAATTGGAACAATTTTTTTGTGCTCGCATTTATTTGCAGAAATTTTTGAATAAGTTTGACAGCGATATTATTAGAAAATGCTCGAGAATTAGTATAAGTAATTCAGCGAGAATTTACGAGAATTTTAAAGCTATTGGGTTGCTTTCTATTTTAAAATGGCGTTCTAAAAAATTAACTTCTCTAAAAATTTAAACCTCTCTTGATTTGTTTACCTTCCGCATCAGTATAATTATTGTTATATTTGACAATAAAAGAAGACTGGATGAGCTTTTTATAAAACGTGAGCTATTTTGAAAGTCGAAAAAAGTCATAATGTATTTTATTTTATTTTATTTTATTTTTTATTTTAATTTTAATTTTAATTTTAATTTTAATTTTAATTTTAATTTTAATTTTAATTTTATTTTATTTTATATTTTAATTACAGAACTTTTGTAATAATATTACAGCATACAAACATATAAGAACAGATAAAGTAAAAATTTACCTGCTCTCAGAAACCGGAAAAGGCAGACGATATGAAAAGCAACAACTTTCGAATAGGCACAGAGAGTTTGCAGAATAAAATGGCTGCCTCCTGAGCGTATTGTCAGTCTTGGTTTAAAATTTTAACTAAATAACTTCGCAAGAGTCCTTAAAAGCGTTATTTAGATGAAAATTGCGTCCGAGAATACAAAAACAACTGTGGCATGTTAAAAAAGATTCATGTCATTGTTATTTTAGTTATTATCGGAACATATACATTTGTTATTCAAAGATTCATTCGTAAATTACATAAAAAATGTATGAAAATGTATTTTTTTCTCTTGCTTTTCGTTATATTTTATGATTTCATTCAAATAAATAACTGTTTCTCAGTAGCTGCAATCCAAAGATAGAAAGAAGTTATATAAATTACATTTTGATAACATTTGTATTCTTGTAAAATACCATTCGTTAAAATCCCATGTTTTCTCAAATTTTAAAATGATGTGGAAAATTTTAATAGTTAAAGTTTAACATTATTAGCTAATTTTTAAAGGTATTTAAATTAGTAATTAAAAAATCTATCTTAACCCCTTCAGGGGCAAAGCACTTTTGTAGCTAAAATGTTAAAATGATTGATTGACACCGGTATTTATAAACAACTTTACATTAAAGTAAGTAAAATCATTTCTTCGCGTACATTATAAGAAACAAAACTTAATTCCCAAATTCTGGTGTGAATATGGCATTTGGGAATTAAAATTAACTGGTATATAACATATACCGGTGCCCTTCAAGGGGTGTTAATGAATAAAATTATTTGCAATCTTAATTTTTAAATTTTACATTTTTAAAGGGAAGTTTTCAAAGTAATATCCAAGTCTAAATTCGTTAACAAATGAAAATACAGAAGTTTGCAACCAGTGATAATTTAAATGTTATTTTGCTGAAAGATCTTATTTATTAAAAAAATAATGTATTTACTTGTAAGAATGGAACTGAAACGAATTAATGATTGAATAAAGCAATATAAATGAATTATTATTTTTTTTTATTCTAGATTCTAATTCTAATTCCGTCTGGTAGGCGTAGGGTTAAAATGAGGCTTGATATTTATAATTATCCTCTAATCCTGTAAGTAAAATAATAATAATATACCAATGTGTGTTTCTATTTTGTGTTTAAGTTCTGAATTTTTGTACTTTATTTGCATTAAAAAGTGATTAACATGATTATTTTATACTTAAAAGTTGACAATATTGATGTGAAGTATGTAATTTTCTACTTATTGCAAATTTGAAAAAAATCATTTGTTAGTCTCATGCTTGAAATCATTTTTAAAAATTACTTATTCTATCATTCGAGTAAATGTTTTCATTTTCAACGTTAAATAGCATTTAAAATAATTATTCGAATAAAACACTGTATCTTTTAGCATGTTTATCATATTTTGCTATAAGACTATGCGTTTTCATATATTTACATGAGACAGTTTTCTAAATATAGGCATTAAAAATCGAAAATTTACAATAAATTTCATTATAGAAGCAGCAATGTTTTTTTACTTTACTTTTAAGATAGAGCGATAGATGACAAATCAGAGTATATTTTAGAATCGAAATATTTTAACCTTTTTTAGGTACTTTTGTGTTAAAGCAGAGCCCAAGAATGATTCGTCAAATTATAAAACATGTATCACTTTATAATAATATTCGATGCTAATATCATTTCGTGGGATATATGGTCAAGTGGTAATCATACAAGTCGTATATGTATATGATATGTATAGAGCATGTACATATGTATAGTATACGGATATATAAAAATGGGGTGTTCAGAAGTGAATCCGACTAACTCCATTTTTTCATAGAAATCCATGTACCTAGCTAAAAATGAACTGCAGTTTTTTTGAAGAAGTAAAGTATTCTTGAGGTATATCTAAAGTTAACTATAGATTCTTTAAAGTGCATTCTCAACTATAAAATCACTATTGTTATTTTAAAGTTAATTTGAGATGATTTTGCAGTAATTTATTTTAAATATACTGTGAGCTGTTAACTTTAAAAACACTGTAGTTCTTATGAAGTAATTTTATAATAATAAATTTAAAATATATATATGAGACTTTATAACCGCAGAAGTACTGCAGTAAATTTGAAGTTTTTATCCAACCATTAATTTAGAAATACATTTTCTTATGTATCTCCAGTATAACTCTTGTTATCGTCCGGTAAATTTATATACTTTAATTGGAGAAAAATAAACTCAATTATGTTTCAAAATCGAAGGAGGGATTTTTCACCGCATCCACCCAATTCCTTTGTGAAAAATTTATTAGTTCCTACTTTATTTCCTTACTCGAAAAATACAAATTTTACTACGTAAGAAAAAATAAATAAAAAAAAAATTAGGCATGGGTGTATCTCCTCTCTTTCCCCCTCCCCGTTTCCACACCATTATTTTTAGGGTAGAAGACATAAAACTCCTCAAATTCGGATATCTAGATTGCTTAATTTTACATTCCTGATCTACATGTCACACTTGCGTCTATCACCTTTCCCACTCTGGTCTTGGAATAATGATTCGGCATTTGTTTATTATTATTTTTATGTACTTTTGCATTAATTATTATTCGCTTTAATGCACGTTAAGATAAGATTGAAAATTTATGCACTGAGCTAGATTTATCGCGTTATTATTAGTATTGCAGGCGTCCGTATAGTATTTATTGTTCGTAATCCGTTTTGTGTGCATACTTCTTTGATTTTTTTTAGAATGTGTATCTATATATGTAGCCATAAGTAAAATTATGCAGCGAGCTAGATCTGTCTTTTTGAATGTACTAAGAAATCAACAAAACACTAAGCCTTGTTTTACAAAAAATCGTAATAATTAAAAATATTTCAAAGAAGGATATCTACGTCCAAAAGATTATTAATGTTACCTTTTTTAGCCTTTAAAAAATTAATAGAGATGCAGTTGACTAATTGCTATTTATTAAAAATTGGAAAAGTTCTTTATTATTATAATAAAGAAAAGAGTTCAACTATCAATTTCAGTTTTTTAATGATTGCTTTTTTTGTGTATGTTCGTGTTTTTTTAGTATAACTTTTCAATTACTGCTACTATGGTTTTAAACAATGCAATGTTTTTAACTTAGAATTTATTAAAAATAATGTGCATGACTTATTAAAATTTGGAATAAATGCTAATTTTAAAAATATAGAGGTCCAGACAGTGCAAAAACTTTTTGTCTATTATTTTTCTTTGAATTAAATCTGCTGTTACCGAACTTATGACTGTTACGGAACATTAATCTTGGATGTCGCAAATGGCGTCCAATGCCTCTTACATAACTATTTTCCTTTTTTTATGTTTTTAATTTTGTTTTGTTTTTTCTTTTTGGTCTGGTGGTCCCCCCGCTCCAATCAAATGGTCTTTGTCGAACTGGAAGTAAAAGGACATTGGTTGGACACACACATCAGAACACTGTTCCACGAATTTTGCTGCGATTGGCCCACCTGACTATCACAGAGACTAACATTAAGCTCAAAACTTCAACGGCTTCAGGACCCAAACCCAACCTTTCCTGCTTATCGATGTTTTTAATATATTTATTTTAAATTTGATCAGCTGGCCTTTTTTTTGGTTTGTTTTCAATCTGGCTTTGGTCGATTATCGGAGAATGGTCACTGTTCATTAGAAAGTAAAAGAACCTCGGACAGACACGTCACAGTATATCGCTCGTGGGCTGCAATAGTGGCACAATTCGAACACTACGAATTTTTAGTTAATGCGCTCTCCAACATTGCAGATTGGTATTCTTTCCAGCAGCAATAGTGGCATATCTTGTAGTTTAATATTTCACCAACAGATAGCAGAAGTGCCCCTGTTGCCTTCCTTACTTTCATTACAGGCGAAACTCCAAACCCTTTTATCTCAGAACCTGATTTTTTGAGTTGTGCCATTATTGCAGCCCACGAGCGATATATTCAATTAAGATTGTAACATTTTCTCTAAGCTTGTTAATTTGTGTGAACATGAATGTACTTCCTACACTTGTAGAAGTATTTGTTATTTTCAGAAATCAATAACTATGACAAAATTATACTCAGTAGACTAACTACTATTGGCACACAGATACAAATATTGCAGTATTGAGTAGACATTTACAAAAATATCTCGAAAGATTCCTTCACTCGCGTGAAAGCACACGCCCTGTCATTTTAATCTTATATGACATTTTTTTCGATATTTTGTTTGTATTTCTATATTTTTAAATGATTCTTTATGCTAGTTGAGGTCAATCTACGATGCTCATTCTTTACTTTTTTCATTTTGTTCGCAGGATTTTTTTTTTTTTTTTGGTCTGAAAATAAGTATAACTTCCTCATTTTAAAAAAATCGATAAAGGAAAAAAAAAACTATTGTAGAAATCAGTTACCCAGTGAAAAAAAAATCGTTTAAATTTATGGAACTACAAATGAGATATTTAAAAAAGATTCTCCTTAGACTAAGATTAGCAAGTGGGTGTTTTTGTATATAAGTGAAATAGCAAAGTAAAATGGATTTCACTATTTTGAAAACGGTAGGGACGCCAATTAAAGAAGGGTAGGCACTGCATCTGTAAAAAATATTCTAGCGGGAACACTATACATTAAATAATAAAACATATTTTATATTTAAGAAGCATTATAGCTTAAATATAAAGTTGGATTACCATTTCACCAGTAAGTAATTTATTTTCTTTTTTCTCTCTTGTTTACATTGTTTAAATCAAAATACATATGTGGTGTTCATATTATGTGAGTCAAAAATTATTTCCTTTATTTTTAAGTAATTTGCTTAATATTTTGAAACTAAAGTTTATCTGTTTGTTTTAATTTTTTTTTCTTTTTTTTAACTTATGTGTACCGAGATCTGTTTCAGTGATTATATTTTTGATAAATATGTTTTTAATACCTTAAAATAACTTTATGTTATTGAAAAATTTCATAATACTTTAAGAATGGTGAAAAAAGATCTGTTTATTACTATTGATAAACTGAAATGATAGAGTTAGTGTTCATTCTAAAAAGAAAAAGCCATAACATACAGCTGTAAAAAAAGTTGTTACCAAAATTTGCGATTTTTCCAGGTCTTGATCGATAAAATTTGTGATTTACAAAAAGATGATGAGAAAATTCAGGTTTTTCATGCCTAAACAACAAAATTCATAATTTATACTTTGTCGATTGGCGAAATTCACGATTTTTGGCATCTGGTCAACAAAAAAGCACAAATTTTATGAAGCCAATTGAGAAAGTTCACAATTTTTACGAAGCTGATTAAGAAAATCCACAATCTTACTGCTTCTGATCATCCAGAACTAAAAATTTTTATAAAAAATCGATCGAGAAAATTTGCGATTTTTACAAAGCTGGTCGAAAAAATTCATAACTTTTAAGATGCTGATTAAAAAATTCACGATTTTTACGAAGCCATTGAAGAAAAGCTACAATATTTCTGCGTCTGGGATCAACAAAATTCACAATTTTTGCAAAACCGATCGAGAAAATTCATTATTTTTACAAAACCAATGAAGAAAATACCCAATATTTCCGCATCTCATCAACAAAATTCAAACTTTTTGCAAAACCGATCGAGAAAATTCATCATTTTTACAAAATCGATGAAGATAATCCACAATCTTTCACCGTATGATCAACAAAATTCACAGTTTTTGCAAAACCGATCAAAAAAATTCATTATTTTTACAAAACCGATGAAGAAAACCCAAAATCAGTCCGTGTCTAATCAACAAAATTCACAATTTTTGCAAATCCGATTAAGAAAATTCATTATTTTTACAAAAACGATGAAGAAATCTAAAATCTTTTCGTGTCTGATCAATAAAATTCACAATTTTTGCAAAACCGACCAAGAAAACTCATTATGTTTACAAACTTTGATGAAGAAAATCCACAATCTTTCCGCGTCTGATCAACATAATTCACATTTTTCGCAAAACCGATCGCGAAAATTAAGTATTTTTACAAAATTTGATGAAGAAAATCCACTATCTTTCTGTGTCTGATCAACAAAATTCTCAATTTTTGCAAAACCGATCGAGAAAATTCATTATTTTTACAAAACCGATGAAGAAAATCCACAATCTTTCCATGTCTGATCAACAAAATTCACAATTTTTGCAAAACCGATCAAGAAAATTCACAATTTTTATGAAGCCAATGAATATGACGAACAATCTTTCAGCATCTGATCAACGAAATTCACAATTTTTACGAAGCCGATCAAGAAAATTCACAATTTTTACAAAGCTGATCAAGAAAGCTCACATTTTTTACAAAGCTAATCGACAAAATGCATGATCTTTTCTTGCCTGATCAACAAAATTCGCAATTTTTCCTCACTTAATTGATAAAATTAGCAATTTTTCTGCATCTGATGTAAGAAATTCCCAATTTTTCCATTCTTTTACGCGATAAAACAAGAAAATATGTTGTTTTCTGCAGCCGTTGAATTTAATCAGGGATGACATTCTTCAGACTTTTCTTCAATTTTTAAAAAAATTTCACCAATTAAATTTTTGGGAAGTTTTAATATTTTACACAGTAGATGAAAATCTTTTCTAATTGAAAACTATAAAAGATCCCAAATTATTTCCAAACTACTAAATTTTCGTTTGTATATATAATTTTCTTTTTTTTACTACTATTTTGGTGCTAGAGTTAATTTGAGTATTTTTTCTGATCTGTCTATGAAATTAGCTTTTCTTCAATGACGTGTTGCTGAAATTCTCGTCTTTTTTGTGATCTTTTGAAATAAATCTCATCTGACAAAAATTGTGTTTTTAAGATTTTTTTTTTTAACCCCGACAATATTCAAGGTATTACATTATCATATAGTTGTCAAGTTAACCAAAATATTTGTTGACATGAAAAAGAAAGGTTTCAATTAAGATTGATTTTGTAAACAGTAGATGTGTTAAGCTTTTGTAACTAAAAACTAAAAAGTTTTCTTCCAGCAAGCCTTGATAGAAATAAACTACAGAAAAAATTGCAGTTGGAAGACTGCGGTGAATTTTCCGATTCCACTACAGAACTTTTGAGGTTGATGCAGCTACAAAATAACTGCAGTATTTTTTAGGTCGATACAATCAAAAAATTACTGCAGTATTTTTTAGGTCAATACAACCACGAAATTACTGCAGTTTACAAACTACAGTATTTTGTAGTTATATCAACCGCAAAAATTCTATAGTGAAAATGGCCAATTCACCGCAGTCTTCCAACTGCAGTTTTTTTTGTTAAATTTCTGTAATTCATTTTTAGCTGTGAAGACATGTTTAAACTTTTCTATGTATCTATAATGTGCTTATGAATTATCTTTGATTATAAAACAATCAATAAAAGTATAATCAAAATATGGTGCAAAAATAGTAGTTTTTCATAGATAAATAAATTTAATTGTTTAAAATAAGCGTTTTTAGTTGATGGAGTTAATCGGATTGACTTCTTAGTTATTGTTGCAAAATTCTTTCATGAATTTGCAGTGTAGTTGAACTTTATATAGTTGTTCAATATGTGTATTACTATGTATTTAATATGTGTTACTATTACATAAATATCAATCCGATCTGAAAATTTGTTTAATTGATGGATTTTTCAGTACATTATTTATCTCTAAAACACGGAAGTTAAACGTGAACTTTGGTTCCATTTTTCTTGATAAACAGAAAATTCAGTAATCAAACATAATACATAGCTAAATTATTGAAATTTAAGGGTTAAGTTTTCTTCAAGGAAAAGGATGTCCAGACCTCCCGGATTTAAATATATTTTCTTATTAGACACAAAAATTTTATCAATAAATGATAAAATGAATAATATAAATTAGATATATATGCATATATATGCACTAGGGTGAAGTGAAAAAACGAAAGTTGAAATTTTAAATTCGGAGGACAGATAAAACTTGCCTTTTAGTACCATCAATATACGTGCAGAACTTCTTGAATTTTCAAAAGCTCGTTCAGGGCTCTACTACAGCCTTTATATTTCAATTATTTCACACAATAGATTTTTAACATAAATTATACATTTACATCGTTTTTTATTTTATTTTTTGTAATATCATAAGGTATTTTTATATTTAAATTGTTTAGTGTGATAAATTGTTTAGTGTTATGGCATAGTCAAAGTTTGGTTTCAAACGTTTAAACACTGGGAATTTTGACATTGAAGATGAACTAGCTGGCTGCCAATTTAAAGTTTACTATGAGCTGTTAAAGCAAATCATTGACCAAGACAAAAAAAATTTCAAAATGAGCTGTTGTATTAGAGCTGAATGTTTACTAAAAATAATATTTATTGCACAGAAATGCTTAAATTTAGAGTTTCGGTTCAATCGATTGATACCTCGTGAATTGGCTGCTGATCACAATTGAAAGAGAAAAATGTGTTGTTTGTCTTTGCTCAGAGATTAAAGGAAAGATTAAAGATTGTTCTGGACAGAATTCTGACTATTGGTTAAAAAATGGGTTACTACAGCTATACAAGACGTAAAAAAAGAGTGGTCAGCACCCGGGGATACTGCAGACTCGGTTCTAAGACGTGCCTTATCTAACAAAAGAGGTGCTTCGATGTATCTGGTGGGATTTTCGCTGAATTCTGTTCAAGACCTACCTGAAAAGCATACAGACAGTCAGCTATACAATCAGTGCTCTCGCTGACATTTGACGACCGTGAATACTTTGGCTAATTAAAAATAAAAAAATTCGCCATCTGAAAAAAGTATTAGCAAAATAAATTCGCCGTGTTGCACAAAAAAGCTGTAATTCTTTAATATACCCTCTTTTTTACAATATGTTCTAAAATAACCTAAGTTTTAATAACTGCGAAAACGATTATTATTATTTTAATTTGAACTATCTGCTACAAATATCTTTAAAATATGTAAGGTACCCTGGGGTAATAACGCCACGTTAAGGTTCTACCAATTTTCACGGCTCAGTTTTAGATTATATCTATCAAACAAATACATGATTTGATGCAGCAACTCATTGACTATCAATATAAAAAAAATAATTTAACAGATATGTATTCATAAAATGTAATGGTGTGATTTCTTGACCAATGCTATTTGGCGTTATTACGCACACATATATATATCGCCATGCAAACAAAACTATGAAATAAGATGGAATAATTGCATGTAGATTGCCCAATTCTAAAAATACAAACTCTACAAACTTAGAAATTCACAAATTGCATTCTAAGCTATTGAAAATGTTCAATTTTTTGTGAAAGTGTAAGAAAAATAAAGATGTGGTGTGGGGGGGGGGGGAGGATGAGACAAAAGAATATCAGACATTGAGCTTCTTTTTGCTTAAAAAAGACCGCCTAAATAGAATTATTAGAAACATTGCACAGTTTTAACTGTGTTTATTAGAATCAGTATTTAGGATGTAGCTCGGCCACTGTAGGGAATCAACCGGGGTATTAATGCCAAGGATTGGCGTTATTACCCCGTTATATTTATTGTGCTGTACATTTTAAATTACAAATTATGTCGAGAAAATATCCAAAATCTTCAACAACATTTTGAAAGTCTATGAAATGTACTACAAATTTATGTAACTAACAAAGTATTTCCGGATAAAAAAAATAGTCTTCACATCACAAAACGTATCTCGCAAATTTTAGATCAAGCGTTAATTTTAGTTGCTTGTAAAACCAATAAGACCTAAAAATGAAACAAATTAACTTGAAGCTGTTTTTTGCGATTTACATGACTCAAAACCCTTCTGCGCAGAGCACAGTGGTGTCATTTACAAGATTATTTCATAATTATGCATAATATTAGCACTTGGCGTTATTACCCCACCTGGCGTATTACACCAGACCATATTATACAGGGTGAGTCATAAATATCGAAACAATAGGCTATCGCCTTAAATATTGCTTCCAGACCCATTCTTCCAATTGCAAAAATTCATAAAAAAAGGTGAAATTTCTGATAAGATAAGTTGCAACTCCATGGGGGGTCTATTTGAAAAAGTACGAAAATTAAGTTTTTATACGGCCCCCGTATAGCAAAGTTCTCAATTAGGGAATTATTCCTTATCCATTCCTAAATTGAACAAAAAAAATTTCATCTCCGTATCTAAAATCCTGACAGAGATATTAAAATGCAAAATTCTCGAAAGATCGTGACTTACACCACTTTACCATGCTTATAAACGAAGAACTGTTGTCCCATTTTCAAAGGAAATGAGGAATCGTCTACAAATTATCCGGTATTAAAGATAGGATCCGATTTAAGACAGTAACTCTTAATAAAGCAGCATATTGATTTAAATCAAAACTTGTTTTCAAATTATGTTGATCGTCAGTACTGAAGGTCTGTACGGATCGAAATACCTAGGTCCGGTCCCACACCGACCCATAGTGAAAAAAGTTCTGCTCGGCATGGAAAATTGTTAAAATCATAATCCCAGACCGCCTAGAAAAAAAATTTAAATCAGAGCCTGGCTCAGCCGTGAATTTCTACATAGTTTTTTACTTCGGTGTGGTTAAAAATTCTACCGTATGGAGGAGGTCTGACCAAAAATACTTATTATAGATTTTTGTTTTTTATATTTATACTTTCTATTATAACCGAAGCGCGAAAGGCTGTGATTTATTTATTTTATCAATGAATCTCGGTTTCACTTATATTTTAATATCGCCAATCCATATCCCGCGCGTTGAAGACTTTGATAAATGTTGTATAACACTTTTCACCATAAAACTTTTTAAGACAGAATCACATAGGAAAGAAAAAATACGTTATAGACAAATGCCCTTTTTAAGAGGATTAAATGGAGTTTACATTTTTCTCAGGTATTATTGTATTTATTTTGCATGGACCAACACATTTTTCGTTTAAGACAGAATTCCGTCATAGGCAGATTTTTCTTTCTCTGGTTATATTGTGTTTATTTTTTTAGCATTTGAATATGCTATTCTTTTAAAAAAATAAATTTTTAAAGTTTTTTTTTTTTTGTAAAATAAAACCGATTTCATTAATCTATGTGGTTTTCGTAAACATTTTGATAGACCAAACTTCACTTATTTCAGGCACGTATTAGGTAAGTCAGAGACAATGATTTTAATACGGATTGTTCGAGACCGGGATTGAAATTTTCGTCCAGAGCAGATCTGGGAAAAAGGGAGCAGTCACTTCCAGTATAAGAAATAGATTAGGTCTGGATAGGCGAGAGTTTAGAAAAAGTAACGTCTTGGCCCTGACCCGGCCTGGGCCCATAATACAAATTCTTAACAACCTCTCTAGGACGATAAAAAGTTGAAGTTACGAGAGATAAATTTCTAAAAGTACATTTCGTTTTTCTGCATAATGAATTTTTTCCGACTATTTCCTGTGTTTAAATTATTAAAAAGTTAAGAATTGTTAAAGAAAAAAAAGTACAAAATTGAAACATGTCATTTTTAACTATTTTACATTAGCTTTGCTTTGGGCAAAATTGAAAAAAAAATATTTACCTTTGAAAATATGATTTTGTTAAATTATGTTATTTTTTCAATAAATATTGTTAATAATTTTGAATAATATTGAAAAACAAAACCCTGAAACAAAACTAAAATTAGATTTTCATCTTTAATTAAATGGAAAGAAACTGAAATCCGATAAATGTTTCGAATTATAACGATTTTTAACTATCCCATTTAAACCAGTACTAACCATATGGAATTACTGGCTAACCATATCACTAAAAAAGAAAAAAAATCAAAATTCTAACTCAAAAGATAGATTTTTTACACGTTTCCTGCAACTGTAAAAGTAATATTGTTTTTTGAATTGCGAGCATTTCAATTTGTGTCTAATCCCTTAAAACCTGATGAATAATTCAAACGGCTGTAACTCTGCGAGTTTTAAAGATATGAAGATGCAACTTTTTGTGACTTATTGTGACTGAATAAGGAAAGTTTGCCTAATTGGAATTTTTATCCTACGGGGGCCGTATAAAAGTTATTTTTTGTAATTTTTTTAATAGATCCCCCATGGAGTTGCAACTTATGTTATCAAAAATTTCAACTCTTTCTATGAATTTTTGCCACTGGAAGCATGGGTCTAGGGGCAATATTTTAGGAGATAGCCTATTGTTTCGATATTTATGACTCACCCTATATATGGAAAACGAAAAAGGAAAGATAGGAATAGCAAAAATTGAGCACAAGCAATTTAGCGAATCTAATCGCTTGTTTACTTGTCAAATAAAGAATTTAGTCGCAATTTGGCACAATGGCAACCCTAAGTGCAATATATCACAACATGCTAATCAAAGTTCGCGATGCTATTCTCCAAGAGTTCAGAAGGAAAATGGTTCTCTTTCATCAAGCTTACGCCCAGCTACATGTTACTTTGATGACCGAATGGACGCTCTATCAGGGAGAGTGAGATTTGATGCAACACCCACCATACAGCCCTATCATAACTTCTCCGGATTTCTATATACTTTCACATTTGCAGCTGCACTTTGATCGCGAAATCTTTAATTCAAATGAAGAGGTCATAATTGCGTTCGGTCTCTTTCTGAATTCGTGCTCGCCACTCTGCTCTATCGAAGGGATTGAAAAGTTGCAAAAACATTGGCAGACGAGTGTATATTTGAACGTAAATTTCTAGCCTAATTAACTTTTTTGTTTACATGTGTATTTTCAATTAACAATAACAAAATATTTTGGCTGTAAACTTTTTAATCAAGATAATATTATAGGATTCCGGTATAGTACAATTAATCAACAAACAAAACACAGTTTTAAAAATTCTTGTGGATGAATACGTTCAAATAAAATATGTACACAGTGTAGCATCTTTATACATCCAATTTATGCATGAATACAAAATTAATTTTTTTTTTCTTTAATTATACAGAAAGAATTCATGATCAGAATATTATTATTCTATAGAAAAAAATACAACCTAAATAACTTAGCTATTCGAAACAACAAATGCAACATTTTTAAAGTAACTTAAAAAGACTTTCATTAATATGTTAGCCATAAGAAAAAATGTATTTCGTACTCAGAAAAAAAACAGCTTTATTATGAAATCGTCGTTACTTATATATATATTTTTAGAAGGATTATTTGTTCAACATTTTCAAATCATCCATAAAGAAATGTAAAATATGTCACATTTGAGATATATCTTTTTTTGGTAAAGAGCATTTTGTGAAAATATTTCAAATATTTTCGCATTTCCTTAGAAAATGTTTTTTTTAAGTATCATCCATTTTCTTTGAAGTGTTAAATTACTAATGGGTTCTTTTTTGTTTCTAACTTCAAGAGTAATATTTTAACTTAAATATACACAAAAACGAAATGTTTTCGCAATTTTTCCCAAAACCACATTGTAAATTTTTTTATTTAAATTTACTGGGATTTTTATTAGTTCACATAAAAATGTTCAAATTATATCGTTTTATTTTTCATCAAATACTGAAATTTATTCTGTGGCATTTAAAAATATTGCATTGTATTGCATAGCATTTTGGAATTGCATTTTTTATAAATGTAATTTATTTTCAGATAATCAAAAGTATATATTTACAAAGCAATATCTATAACAATATTTATATTTGCTTTTACGTTTATTTGTCGGTTAAATTTATATTTATGGAAAAACTGCTCAATCTTCTCCACAGTTTTACAGACATTTGGAATTCTCAGTAACCACAATTTGAATCATGATTAACACCATTGTTTTAACATGTACGCAGTAGTAACTTCATTGTGTATTTGAAAGATTATTTGGACATTTTGCACTTCGAATTTTTTTAAAGAGAGCATCTTAGGAAACTAATTTATTCATTTATAATTAATATCTAAAAATTTAAATTTTGAGCTGTCCCCGGAATAATTGTTTAAAAGTTTCGTGTTGCATACATGTACAAGTTATTTTAAATTTCAGTATGCAAAAATTTTGAAGTTTTTCTCATTGTTGAAAGCTTTAAATCTATGTAAATGTTTGTTATTTTTGTGAGTAAATTTTTAAATACATTCAAAACTTATGAAAAACGGATATTTTAAACGGTGAAAAATAGCGATATATTTTATATTTATCAATTTAAAATTATTTTTAATAGAAAAAGCTGCATTTAAAGTCAACTTAAATAAGGAAGTTCAAATATTTTATATTTCTGTTGAAACAGTAAAAGACTAAATTTTCTCTCTGCACACATAAAAAAGTGCTTTCCGACAGTTTTCTCTCGCAGCCATATGTTGTCAGGAATAATAGAATGTCTTTAATGTTTTTCATGATTTCGTTTTCTGTATTTTTTTTTCCGCGAAATATTAGTCATTTTAACTTTTTGAAATTTATTATCATTCTGTTATTGTATTTTTTGAATAAAGGATAGATTAGTAAAAAGAAATAAAATATGATAAATTCATATTCATCGCAATATCCCGCTTTTGTAAGTAAAATAGAAATACTGCCAAAAGAATTTTGAATATAAAAAACAATGAAATATGAAATAAGTTTAAGTCAAATAACAGATACACAGATTTCAAAAAAACATTTCATTTAGAAGACGTCAAAAATAGCATTTCAAGCGTATAAAATGTGGTACGTTCGTATTATAGCGAAGTTTTAAAATATTCAGAACTTGATGTAATAGCATGCTGTACTTCAGATACAGTATGGTAATCGAAATCTCTTGTATGCCCCTGTAAATACTATATGCTTTTTACTATGCAGGAAATACCTCGTAGTAAAATTCAGTAACATATATCAATTTCATAAAATGCGAAATAGTTTAAAAAAATTAAAACGCACTCCAAAAAATGGTTCACCTTGTATCATTATGTAATAGAATACTTTCTTGTGGCCATGAAACAAATACTTTGTGCACCATTTTTATACAGAATGTACACTTTGGTTTATATTTCATATTAACATATCTATTTTATTATATTCGAAAGAGTGTAACATCATTAAAAGCACTTAAAAGCATTTTTACTATTGGCCGTAATGTAACGGAACGTTATTATACATGTGTACCTGTGTACCTGTAATTAGACTTTATAACTTGTTTAACCTCCAATTATGTCTAATATATAATTACATATATGTAATTGCCTAATCTAAACTTACAATAAAAGATTATTTATGATTATGTAACATTTGGAACAAATAAATATATAATGATAAACATAAACAGCTGATATTGTTTTCGATAGTTTAAAATTTTAGGTAAGTTTCATTACAAAAAGTAAAAAGCTACCTATTGTAGTTGTTCAGAGGAAAGCATTTCCATAAAATTTCAGTACATTTTCACCGATCATGACCCCCAGACCCCAAAACCACACTCCGTTCAAATGATGATGATGATGATATATATATATATATATATATATGATCTTTGTCGAGCTGTAACTACAATATTTATGAACCGATTTGAATGAAATTTGGAATGTACATAGTACATGCTAATGTTTCGACCGAGTTCGTTGGTCAGCATCAGCCGTCATTTTCCTTCAAAATGACGGTCATTTAAATTTTAAATTTTAAAATTAAAATTAAGTGCAAGAATATTAAAAGTTGAAAAACGTTTTTCTTTTATGTGATAGATCTTGATACAAAGATTCCAGAGTGTTTTTTTTTTATTTCGTATATATCTTAAAAAATGACTGAGTTTAGCACTTTGAATTTCTAGTGTGGCTGACTTTTTGAAATCATCTGATATTTCTCACATGATGACATGAGTATTTGTGAACCGATTTGGCTGTAACTTGTTGTGTACATAGTACACACCAATGCCTGTTTAGAGTTCATTGGTCCGTCCAATCCGCCAAAATGGCATCCATTTTGAATTGAAATTTCACATTCAGAATGAAATGATTCCAAAATATATCATAATATACTTGAATGCGCTTATGCAGCATAATAATTTAAATGTTAATAAAAATATATTATAAACCATTAAAAATATAAACAATAATTGTGAATATGTAAAGAATTAAGGGATTAATTCAAATTAGAAATCGTGTATAAATTACAGTTAAAGCGTAAAATCCGTTATTTCGTAAAACACCTAGTAAGTTCTGAATTGTTTATATCTTTTTTGCAGTCAGTGTGTATGCTGCATTTCTTAGACTTTTTCTTCGTTACTAACCTTCTTTTGTTACTAACTGCCATGTTTTGACCATATGCTGTTAATTTCTTATATCTTTGAAAGAATAATTTGTTGGATTCATGAAAATTTTCTACTTCCAATTTTTGATGGATTTACATGTTTTTGAAGTTAATGAACTAGATTTGATAGTTTTTAGAAAATGTCTGTCTGTCACCCTGAGAGTCTGTGTGTGACTAAAAAATTGTCGACGCTCTTTGTGTATATTGCTGAACAGGTGGCGCTGCTGTGCTGCATCATTCACAATTTCCACAATATCTCTCAATCTCAACAACTAATGCACAGATTTTTATAAAATTTTAAATTGTGTTAGTTCCTTATATACAGGGTATATCTAAATTACAGGGCAAAACTTTAAAGGATGATAGTACACATCAAGACAAATAATATTAAATGGAAAACTAAGGGTACCAAACGTCTTCCGAAGGAGATAGGCGCCATCAAAGCTTATCGTTCAAAATTTGAAATGATTATAAAAAACGCAAAAATTGGTCGATTCGTTTGCGGTTTTCACAAAAAATATTCTTAATGTCAGCATTGTCTTGAAAATAAATTATAAAGATAATTTTCAAACAATGCCGATAGAGGGCGCTTTAGACTTTGGAGTAACGAACAACTATTTTTTACTGTTATTTTTGCGTTTCATTAATTTTTTTAGAAGTTTAGACATAAACTTAACCCTTTGACGGTTAAAGCACTTCTATTCATAAAATACTAAAATGATTGAATGACACCGGAATTTAAAAACAAATTTATTTCATAATATATAAATGTTTTTTTTACGTTCTTTCTAAAATTAAAATTTTCATTTAAAAATTCCGGTGTCAGTATGGCATTTCGCAATTCAAATTAAGTGGTATTTTGGGCGCGTATACGCGCTTATAACCACGAAAGGGTTAAATTTTGAGCTCAAAATCTCTCGTTAAGTAGCGCAAACTGAACTGTGTTCAATGGCGTTGGGGAGGTTCAAATTTCGAATGATTATAAAAAACGGAAAAATTGGTCGATTCATTTGCGGTTTTCTCTAAAACCACTCTTTATGTCAGTATTTCCTTGAAAATAAATTTTAAAGATAAATTAAAAAAAAAATTCCGTTAAACGGCGCTTTAAACTTTAGAGTAACCAACGACTATTTTTAACCGTTATTTTTTTTTACCTAAATAAATGTTTTAAAAGCTCAGACTTAAATTTTGAGCTGAAAATTTGAATCGTTGTGAGGGGTTTTTGAAGCTTTTGAAATTTATCTTTAAAATTTATTTTCAAGGAAATACTAACATAAAGAATGGTTTTAGAAAAAACCGCAAACGAATCGACCAATTTTTCCATTTTGCATTTGAAATTTGAAAAAAATTTAAGTTTATGTCTAAGCTTAAAAAAAATTTAATGAGATGCTAAAAATAAAGGTAAAAATAGTTGTACGTTACTCCAAAGTCTAAAGCGCTCTCTATCGATATTTTTTGAAATTTAGTTTATAATTTATTTTCAAGATAATACTGACATAAAGAATAGTTTTAATGAAAACCGCAAATCAATTGACCAATTATTCTGTTTTTTATAATCATTTGAAATTTTAAACTACACACTCCCATTGAACACAGTTCAGTTTGCTCTACTTAACCACAGATTTATAGCTCAAAATTTATGTCTAAACTTCTTAAAAAATTTAATGAGATGCAAAAAATAACGGTAAAAAATAGTTGTTCGTTACTCTAAAGTCAAAAACGCCCTTTATCGGCATTTTTTGAAATTTATCTTTATAATTTTTTTTCAAGACAATAGTGACATAAAGAATAGTTTTCGTGAAAATCGCAAACGAATCGACCAATTTTTCCGTTTTTTATAATCATTTCAAATTTTAGACCCTAAACTTTGATGGCGCCTATCTTCTACGGAAGACGTTTGGAACCCTTACTTTCCCATTTAATATTATTTGTCTTTATGTGTACTATTACCCTTTAAAGTTTTGCCCAGTAGTTTAAATACACCCTGTAGATTAGTGTTTTTTAGTTTTTGGTGTAAATTGCTGCTATGTTGTCACAATTTCGCAACAGGTGTATCTCAAGAACTAATGTATGGATTTTCATCAAACTTCAGACTGAGTTAGTATAACATAAAATTTATCTTTATGAGTTTTTATTGAAGCTCTCAACAGGTGGCATTGTTATGCAGATTTTTTAAAGATTTTGAAATAGCTCTACTATATAAACTAATACACGGACTTTACCTAAACATCAGATTCAGTTAGGAGTTGGCATAAGTTGTTGCAGATTAGTTTTGGTGTAAATTACCTAAAAAGTGATGCTGCCATGCTGCATTTATTAGGAATTTTTAACATGTATGAGATAAAAGAAATTTTTGGGATTGCTACATCTGAAAAAATTACAAATATTCTCTATTATGCATCTACAAAGACTTTGCAAGCGGAGTAGTTAAGTTAGAAGTTTTCATTTGGAATTATTCATAAAGGTTTTTGCAGTCATTAAAATCAAGATATCAGTTACTAAATAAGAAACATTTCATGCAACAGCGCTTGGAATCTTTGATCTAATAATAATTATGTAAGTTGTAAGAATTGAAATATATGTATTGCAATACTATATTCTGTTACTTTTACTTACTGTTTAACAAATATAACTAATCGGATGTAGCAATCCCAATACCTTCTTCTACGTGTTGCATTATAATACTTGAAATGTCGCTATTACAGTTCCAAAATTAAATGAAAACTTGTGCTCATCATGAGAATTCTACAAGGCATACAATTCCGTGCATTAGTTCCAGTACAGATATCAGGAAAAATGCAATATAAAGGCGCCAGTATTCGGCGATTTATATAAACAGTAATAATATTCAAGCTAAACCTCAATTCGAATTTTGATGAAAAAAAAATTTGTTCGAGAGATAGAGCTATTGCAAGAATCGGAAACAGTCAGCAGTGTAGCACCATCTGCTGAGCAATTTACACCAAAAATTAAACAAAACTAGTTGATGTCACGGAATTACTGAACTTGAAGTTTGATGAAAATCCGCGCATTAATTCTTCAGATAGAGCTATTACGGAAATGGTAAAAAAAGCAGTATAGCAGCATCGCCTGTAGAGCGATTTACACCAAAATATAAACAACATCAATTCATGTCAAGGGCTAACTAAATCTGAAGTTCGGTAGAAATCCGTGCATCAGTTAGTGAGATATATGTATGGAATAAATTGTAAAAAAGCAGCACAGTAACTCCACCTTTTGAGCAATTTACACTAAAAAATAATTAGCATCAATTTTATCGGAGACTATCTGAGTATGAGATTTTATTAAATTATATGTATTATTTGTTGAGACAGAACTATTGCAAAAATCGTGTAAAATGCAGCATACTAGTGCCTACTGCTGATCGGTTTTAACCCAAATGTAAACAGTATTAATTAATGTCAAGGATTAACTGAATCTGAAGTTTGATAGAACTTTATACATTAGGTATTGAGATAAAGCTGTTGCGTAAATCGTAATAATGCAGCATAGCAGCGTCACATAATGAGCGATTTGCACTAAAACTGAGGTACTACCTGAATATAACTTTTTATTAAATTCCATGCATTAGTTGTTGAGATAGACCTATTGCAAAAATCATGAAACCGCAGCATAGCAGTGCCACCTGTTAAGCAATTTTAACTACAATGTAAACATCATTCAATCTCGTCAAAGATTGACTGAATATAAAATTTGATAAGAATTCGTACATTAATTATTGAGAGTAGCTGCTGCGTAAATCGTAAAAAAATGCAGCATAGCAGCGCCACATTATGAGCAATTCACATCAGAAACTAATCTGATTAATTTTATATTAGGAACTACCTGAATATAGTTTTTTATTTAATTAAGTGTATTAGTTTGTGAGATAGAGTGCCCACAAAATTTATGTCACATGCAGATAGAGTCACAGACTCACAGAATTATAGACAGACATTTTGTAAAAACATATTTTTGGAATCTATGACCCCCTAAAACGTGTAAACCCATCAAAAACCGGAATTCTAAAATGTTCACGAGTCCATAACTCCCATTCTGTACAGATAGCACAAAATATAAATATTAACGTATATTCTGTTTTTATAAAGTGTTTTTCAAATTATCTAATAATAAATGGATATGCATTTTTTTAATGATTTTAACTATTTATTATCAGTTAATATACAGTGGGTCACAAAAGTGTTCGTACACTTTTAAAAATTTGTACCAAAAAGAAATTTTCCGGAAATTAAATTCGTATATGAAGGCCAGAATCTTTTTAGCACTTTCCAATAAAGTTGAAAAGTGCTTATGCATTTGGTTTGTTTGGCCGTCTGGCCGTCTGTCCGTCTGGCCACGCTCTAACTTACGTAAATATACTCGGATTGTCTTGAAATTTTTGGACGTTATTAATGTTTACCCAAGCACGAACCCTATTGAAAATGAAGTTTCTACCATGATTAGTTTATTTATTAGATTATTCATCTCCAAGTTATTCTAAATAAAACGCAATCTTTTTGTTTAATATCAAGGGATTTTTTTTTAATCTAAAAATGAAAACGGAAGATGCCACAGAAAGAATATGTCAAAAAAGTCTTCGTACACAGAAACATTTTTAGATAATTTATTATTAAAAATATTGCTTGTTGCTTTATTTTTATTTTTTGCATTCTGTTGACATTTAAAAAATCGTATGGTTTTACATTTTGCAGAATTGGTCCTTAATATTCTATTTATTAATTAAAAATTTTTTGTAATCGTGTAACGACTAATAGCGTTCGAAAATTAGTTATTTTTCTTCATAATAGTAGTAAATCAATTCGAAATATTGCAAAATTAGTTAATTTTTTTTTATTTTATCCTGAAGTATGCGATGAAAGACTATACAGAAAAAATTGGATTGAAGACTAGGTATGAAAAGTTCGTCAATCTAAGTTAACACAATGAGATCAAATATTTACAACTAGAAAAGTCGTAAAAGATCCACTTTTAAGTGTTGTTAAATTTGCTAAAAAATTTAATGAAACAGTTTCTACTTCATTTTTACCATAAACTGTTCGACGAGTGGTAAGCCCAGCTGCATTATATAGGCGTTTTGTCCATAGAAATTTTTTTATAAGGACGAAAAACAGAAATCTTAGGCTTTCTTAGGCAATATCAATGACAAATAGACCCAGAATCGTATTGGATTAATGTTTTATTTACAAATGAAAACTAGTATGCCATTCATGGCTCCAATAGGCGCATTATAGTATGGAGAAAAAAAAATAAGAATTTAATTGGTAAGAACTTAGTTGGAACAGTTAACCATGGCAGTGGAGTTGTCCTTGTGTGAGGGTGCATAGCAGCATTAGGATTAGGTAATTTGGTATATATTGATTGAATAATAAATCACGATCTTTATTCAAATATTTTAAAAGGCAATTTAAAATTATCTGACCAAAATATGGGTAACAGAAACAACTTTGTTTTTTTATCAGGATAATGGCACAAAGCACATGGCTCTCAACGTTCGCCCCTGGTGTCTCTATAATTATTTACCAGTTCTGAAAACATCACCTCACTTGCTGAATTTAAACCCAGTAAAACATATTTAGAGATAACTGGAAGTTAGAATACGAAGACACAGCATTGAAACGAAACGCGAAGTAAAAAGAGCAATGTTCGATGAAGGAATCAACTTTCACGCAGAAATTACAAAAATACTAATTATATCTATTCCGAGGAATTTAAAAAACTGTTGTGGGTGCTAGATAATATCGTATTAAGTACATCTTTAGCGAAATATTACGATATTTACAAATGTACATCTTTAGCGAAATATTACGAAGTTTACAAATGTACAGCGATTTTTTAAAGTGTACGAAGACTTTTTTGGGGTAAATTTTTGTAATTTTTTGATTAATGATTTTTCAAAATAAAGTTTTGGCATGTTTTTAAAATATTTTATGTAGTTTTGTTAAGAATGAGTCACAGATTTTATTCTTAAATACCCATTCTAAAATATTAATTTTAATTAATGGATAGAGCATTATTTCATTGAAATTCCTAAGTGTACGAACACTTTTGTAAACCACTGTATAAAACAACAATTTCATTTAACCTTTACACGGGGTTTTTTACATCATCTGTCCGGATTTGCATGCATTCCTGCACAGATGCTGTCAGAGTCCCGTGTAAAGATTAATGTCAAATTGGTTTTTTTTTATCTTTAACAGTTAGGTTTTCGTTATTCTATAAAATAACTAGTTAAATCATATAATCGAATACGTTTACGCACTTTAAAAGATTTGGTTAGTTGTTTAAAGAAATAACTAGGTATTTATTGAAATAAATGAAATATAAGCTTTTACGGTAGCATATATACCGTTATTAAATCCTTTCAAACAGATTCTTATAACAAATTACACAAGGAATTGAAAAAAAAAACATTGGGTAAATGAAAACTTTTGTGGAATCAAAGGAGAATCATCAGCCAAAATTACTTTGATTTCCACAAATAACATGAACAGTTTCATCTTTGTATTAGCCTTTACAAGTTAAAAATAATAATAATATGAGCTAATATATACAATAAATCCGGAAATATGAAACAGAAATAAAACTATGTTTGATAAAACTATAGTTTTATAGAAAACTAGCGGACCCGGCAGACGTTGTCCTGGCACCGACTCCTAAAAATCAAATAAATGTACATAAATATAATAATACGCATGATAAATACTACGCTCTTAATTTAATTTCTTATTACAATTATGTAAGGAAATTATTTTTCACTTTGCAGTAGTTTTTGAAGTCGGTGCAATTTTTGATAGAAAAGTTTATTTTTCTCTTTTTAGTTAAAAGTTAACGATTTTCTGAAGTCGGTTAATTAAAATTATAATACAGAAAAAATTATTGTAAATCATACACGTATTTCAGGATAGGGGTTCGAACACACGATCTCTTTCTTCGAGAACCAAACCTTAAATCTGGCACCTCATACCGCTAGACCATTCTGTCCTCACTCTACTCAGCGAACTTATTCAACACTTTTAATTAGCGAAAAATCACCAACTATTAGTTTTTGCCTAATTACTAAAAAAGTAATGAATTAATTTCGATAAAATGTCGATCTAAACCATTCTAGAATCCACTGGAACACACACGAAAAATTTCATTAAAATCGGTCCAGTCCTTTAGAAGCAGTTCAGTGGCATACACACGCACAGAAGATTTATATATATATATATAAATGTAATTTTCGTCAAATATTGTTCAATAGAATTGCTTAAAACGTTTATTTTTTTCTTATTGAATATTATCCAATGTATTATTGTATATATATCTTTATATGTATTTTTTTGTTGTAAAATATCAGTTAAAAATAAATTGATACTGTATGCATAAAGTGATTTAATAGAGTTATTGCATTAACAATTTACATTCTGTGTTTCAAAATAAATCCAATTTGTAATATTAAAATTTATTTCCTTAAAGCACTGTTTTGTAAAGCCATGCTCATAGTATTTGATATTTTTTTTCTGTTGATATTCAATTAAAAAAAGCTGTCATGCAAAAACAATGTTCTTATGGTGAAATTGTGTCATATTTTATTTTCCTCAATACATCTCATTATTATAGCTTCAAATAATTTACTTAAAAAAATAATAAGTACTAACGTATATAATAAATCCAGAAATATAAAACATATATGTAAAACCATACTTGATATAAACAATAGTTTTATAGAAAACATAATTTGTTTAAAAATTGTTAAATTGAATTACTTAAAACGTTTAATTTTTTCTTACTGAATATAATCCTTAATATGCAACTTTTTGTTATTAAATATCGGTTAAAAGTGTATTGATATTGTATGCATAAAGTGATTAAATAAACTTACTTCATTAACAATTGAACTTTCTGTATTTCAAAATAATTCCAATTTTTATGATTAAATTTTATTTTCTTAAAGTCTTATTTTGTAAAACCATACTCTTAATATTCGATATTCTTTTTTTGCTGTTATTCGATTATAATACATTTCAATAAATTACATGAATAATTACCATGCATCACTAAATTACCATGAAAAAACAATGTTTTAACTACGAAATTGCGTCCTACTTTATTCTTCTAAATGCATCTAATTATCGACCGCTTCAAATAATTAACTTACAAAGCTCTTCTGAAGCTCTTCACATGCTTTCAATGATAAAGAATCAAGAGGGACGTTCTTTGTGCAATTTTTAGCACACTGCAAAAATACAAAGGTAGATAATAGAAATATTCATCCTATGTTTTTACTTTAAAAAGCATACTTAAATGAGCCAAAGGTTTTGTTTATTTGTTTATTGTTTTTATTTTTGTTTGTACAATGAACATTTTTTAACATTATTATTCCCGAGAAAAAAAATCTATTTTTTTGTGTATGTGAGTTTTATGCTCAAATGGTAGTTCTTTAGTAACTCATCTTTTAAACCACTGCATTCCTAAACACAGATATTTTAAGTATACTTTTATAATAACTCTGAAAAATCTCCATATTCATACAATCTGCATTTGATGTAGATATCCAAGTTCGGAACTTCAAATGAAAACTTTTGTTCTGAATCATATTTTGATATCAACTTAAAGCAGACTATTTCAAAATATGTTAAAACGTAGTTACATAGTTATTAAGAGACATAAAATATTTGAATACAAACTATTAATAAAATTTTGCACGTGACCTTTAAATACACTCCGTTGTATTTTAATGGTATTCTTTCAGCAACAACAATGTTTCTTATTAATGTTATTTAATGTTTTTAGAAAACTAAAAATCGAAACTCATTTAATGCCATATTACATCTTTCAATAAATAACTGTTCTTTAGTTCATACTCGCCCAATCCACGAAAAAATGGACATGAGGATGAAAATTTAAATTTCTTTAAATATGATTGAAATTTTGCATATTAACTGTTAAGAGTGTACTATTTCATATTTTATCAAAAAAGAATTAAATCTTTGTCATTAACATACTTATTTTAATTAATAAAGTGACACTATGACTTTGTCAAATAGACTGCGGCAAAAATCTTTACATTTCATGGTCTCGTACAGCTAAACAAACATTCTGAAAATCTCCAAACTTGGATATATATGATCTGACAGCTATTATTGAGAGTTTTTGTCTACAGATAAGTGTCCACTAATCTTCATTACAAAAGGTAAGCATATTTAATTACTCTTAATTATTGTGTCACACCCGCAACAAAAAGTTACATTTATATCTCTGCAGAAAAATATTTTTGATTTAAAGTTATGAAACTTTATATTCAAAAATAGTTTATTAAGGTACTTTGAATTACAGACACAAAATAAATTAATTAATATTTTAATCATAATTATTGAGCGTTGCGGGCGTAACATGTTCCTGTTGCGGGTGTGATATTTAATTAAAGTCACACCCGCAACGTCTTTTAAAATTGATTACAAATTTATATTTGAACAAATTATATGTACATTTATAAAAGAATAATAATCTAGAAAACATGTATTTTGCAGCTTTAATACCCTTTGATTTAATAGAGGGACTTCCAGTTAATAAATAAAAATTTGCATCATCTGAGCATGTGACACTGTGTGCAGTTGATTTATTCAGTTTGGATTGATAAAATTGTTGCTTTACTACAAGAAAATAATTTTATTAGTGATATATGATTAAGAAATTAATTTAAAAGGTAAGATTTTATAGAAATTAAAAAAAGAAAATTACGAAACAATATTTTAGCAATTTTCTTTAAATTTGTTAATTTTGTTTTGTTTTTTATATACATTTTTTAAATTTTGTTATTTGATAGTATTTATCTAATATAAATATTTTTAGTTTTTTAAAATAAGTAAATCAATATTAGGGGAAGATTTTTTTTCTCTTTTAATTCAAATTAAATAAAAAGTAGAAGTAAGAATAATAGAAACTGTTAAAATGTTTATTAAGTTAGCATAAAATGTATATAGTCAGTTTGAAATTAACCATAATTTAACATAATTAACTTTATATAAGATTAGAAATTTCAAGGGATAATTATTAAAAATTTGTTAAGCTTATATTTCTGGACTGGAAGTGCTATATTTATTCAGTTTACACATTAATTTCTTCTCTTTTGCAGAGAATGAAGAGTACAGAAAGATCACGATATCATCGAAAAAAAGATTAAGGAAACCTCTTTTAAATATGAAGGATATCTACAACAAGAGAAAGAAAGAGACAAAGCAAGGAGAGAAAAGAAGAGACTTTTTAAAAAAAATCATGGTAAAGGATGGCAATCCTTTTCCATTTCATTTCATCGTAAAGGAGTTGTCGAGGGGGTTGGTGCAGTTGCCAAGAAAATGGTAACATTAGCAACACTCTGCAACTATAAATTCAGCTTCAGATTTTGCCATGTGTGTAGAAAAAGTCCTCAAAAATATAAAAGAACTTTGCTGAATGTGAAATTTCAGAAAATATTGTGAAAATGATTCATGAATGCTGGCACCAAGCACAATCGGAGCTCAACATTCAATCGATACATCATGTTGTTTTTATTGACGTAGGAACAATTAATGTAGCAATAACTTCAGAAAGTGATCACGAGAGAATTTGTTTGTTACCATATTTTGTCAAAAATATAATATCCAAGATAAGAGTGCAATTGGAGATTTTTAGAAGTTGTTTTGTTCTCCACATTAAAAAAAAGTGAAAACTTTGATGGACAAATAAGACAAATGAATGGGGATGTTATAGAATAAAAGTATCTTAATGAAAATCAAGAAAATGTGTATATTTGGCTCAGTGAGTTAGATGTATCCATACTTTGACAAGGATATAATATCCAACGATGAATGTGCAGTTGGAGATTTTGTAGAAGTTGTTTTGTTCTCGACATTAAAAAAGTCAAAACTTTGATGGACAAATAAGACAAATGGATGGTGACGATATAGAATTAGAATGTTTGAAAAAAAATGTAAGAAAAATTACATATTTGGCCCAGTCAGTCAGATGTATCCTAGGAAAAAAAGAGCATTTTTGAAAAAAAAGCTACCACCACAGAAATTATAAATTCAAGATTGGAAATGAATTTTTTTTTTATATTTTCCTCTCTAGATATTATAATTGTAATATTGATTAATTCTTTAATTAAAAAAAATCTGTCTTGAAAAGATTTGCGCATGTCATTATTTTATGGGCTATACAAGTTACACCCGCAACGGAAATTTTGAATATTTTCCACAAAAGCAAGAATTGAGTAAGTAATTTAATTTTTTCATAGAATAATTATTTAAGTATTACTGTGTAATATATAAAAATACCAATTCACTCAGTTGTCACAATTCACAGAGTTTTGCATTTTTGCACTGAAAGATGAAAATGCATGTCCTTTTTATGTCACACCCGCAACAGGCGGAAATTATTATTATTTTTTTTTTAATAAATAAATGATCCATCGGACAATTTTCAGATTTAGATAAATGTATGTGTAAGTGATCTACATTGAAATTCATACAAATTGAAACCAATGCTCAAAAAATTTTTTGCTGGTGACTAAATTAAGTTGTGTAAATGTCACACCCGCAATTTTGGATTGGGCGTACTCAACTTTATGCAATTATGAAAAATATTTTTTAACCGCAAAAGAAACAGGAATTATATATTGTTCATTAAAACTGTTTTTCCCCAAAAATATGTTATCTTTAAGTAATTAAGTTATAAAAAATAAACTTCAAGTATTTTAAAATAAGTATCGCTTGAAAAAAATTTTGCATTTAGCAGCATAATTACCAATCTGACATTTCTCTTGTCGTTAATATCTTTCAATTTTTAATTTATCACATCTATTCTGCACCATTCAAGCATTTAACTTTTCAATAAGTATTTGTCTGATGTCAATTTGTTTAAACGGATTAAATCGTTAATTAAAATATATCTAAAAATCGATTTGTGGACTAATCTTAAAGCGTAGCATTGCAATCGTTTTAAATTTTCTATCGCGTTTAGTATGTTATCTCAATAAAGATACCTGGAGGAAGTTGCATGCTTAAAAACTGTTTTAAACCTGCACTGCGTGTCATGAATTACGCATTCTGGCTTTTTGCTTTATTATTATCTTTAAACATACATTCTTTTAAATATTGTTTTATTTTCAATTTTTAGATTTGATTCAAAATATTTTATACTGTGATTATCCTGTATTAGAAGATAGTTTCATTTCTAAATTTTTCGGGATAAATAAATATCGGATAATAAACAAACATATATATATATATATATGTCTGTAGTTTGTCCTTGAAAAACCATATGCTCAATTCAAAGGGGTTTTTTTAGTTATTTAGTTCTATCAGAACAACGCGCCCGTAGTATTACACCTTTTTCGAGAACTATAAACCAATTTTACATAAAATGACAGTTTTGAAATGAGTGGGTTCAGAAAGCAAAATTTCATAAACAAATCTGGTTAATTTCTTTTAATTGTAGGTTTTAGTGAATTTCTTCAAAATAAATACTTTTAAAAACATGTTAAAGTCAAACAAAAAAGTCAGAAATAGAACAATTTTTCAAATGGCAGCCACTTAATAATTTAGAGCCTGTTGATTTTAAAATTTTGAAACTTCAAACAATTTTATCTACTTTCACATTCAAAACAAACTTTTGTAACCAACTTTAACAGTCTATCGAATTCCATCAGATTTGAAAAGCATGCTACTACAACCATCAACTTAAGTTAAACAACATCAATTTTAATTAATATTTTTATTTTTAATGTTATTCAAAATACAAGAAATAACAGGAATTAAAATCTCCGTTGCTACTACAGAAAGGTTAAACACCACCCTTTTAGGATTTCATACAGACAAATCTGCCTTAAATGATACATTTTTGTTTACACAAATTTTTATCAAAGACATTATATATCTAAAGCAGAAATATTTAATGTTCTTTAAAATTGGCTTTTTTATGTGCTTTAAGACATACTTGGAACTAAAAGTAGAGTGCTGTTTTTGCGAAATATACTATTTACTACAAATAGCGCTTAATATTAATTAATTTTTATATTTTTCTTTTTATGCAACGTACTATAATCGATGGTTACAGCTCATATAAAACGGAGAATTGCAGTAGAATCTGCCAAAATGATACTTTTAAAAGTATCTTTTTAAACAAAAGCTTTTTTTTTTCCATTTTTAAGTCGCTTTTATGTGCCATTTTGAAATATAGGTTGTAAACATTGAAAATATTTGATATTAAAAACTCTTTTAGAAGAAAAATGTAGAGCAATATCTCTATATGTCATTTTCGGTTATAGGAAATAGTGAATAGAAATAGACTGCATTAAAACATCTCAAGAAAGAAACAATTATGTCGAATATGGCAATTTCTTTGAGTAGTGAGGCTGAGGAAAAATGTATTATTTGAATAAAAGTCACAGTTAACATAAACAAGAAATAAAAAATCATGCATCAAGCAGAGAATATCAAGCACTTTCCAACGGATTTAGAATAATTAACAAAATTTCACTCTTTAAAAAAAATAAAATATTACGTCTCATTTCAAAATATGAAAATGTATAATGCAATTCAAAAATGAATTTCAGCTGTTCACATCTACAATCAAAAAATTTCCAATTTTTTTTTTTTTTTTTTTTTTTTTTTTTTTTTGCAACCGAGTATATGATATAAAATTTGTATCTATTAACAACATGAATTTACAAATTGTGTTCATTTAAGAGATATATATATTTCAATTGAAAATTCCCCTTCAGTTATTCCCCTTTTCAATGAAGATGGTATGTGAATACTTTTGTGTAGTCCTGTATATGAGGTAAAAAATTAATATATAAAGAGTAATATGCAAAAAAAAAAAAAAAAAAAAAAAAAAAAAAAAAAAAAAAAAAAACTAATGGCATTTTAAAGCGTGCATCAAATTTTAAATCATACTCTCCAGCCATTATTACGCAAAAACAGAACTGTATTCGATTTCTTTTGTGTGTCTCTGTAAATTAATAAAGAATGCTATGAATGCTCTGTTTTAACATGATCGTAGTGAAATTCAGTGATTTATATCAATTTCAAAACATTTGAAATAGCGTAGTGCCAATAAAATACTCTCCAAATGATTTTTTCTAAAGGAATTCAATTGTAAAGAAAATAGCATGTTACGCTGCAAGCATTTCACGGCTACCAAGTTAGTCGCCAAAGGCGGCTAGTGAAATAAATAAAACCATAAGAGGAAACACAATACTTCAAAATGATTTATCACAAAACACACAATATGAATTTGAAAAGTTCACTTTTTATTTAAAAGGCAACAAAATAATAATAAAAGAGGGGTTGCAAGTTAAAAAGACATACTGTTATTTAAACTTTTTTAGTATCTTCGGTTTACCCCTAGTTTTTTTTTTTTTTTTTGTTATGAATGAACATTAATTAATTATAAAATTATTTTCTGATGATGGCCGCAGGAAACGTAGGTCGAAGGTACTAAGTTTTTTTTTATGTGTACATTTAACTCGTAATATCTATTTTAGTATCTTTGTAGCCTTTTAATTAAATGTTGATCATTATTATTGAGCGTATTTTACTTCTGTATAACACATTAAAATATACGTGTTATAAAGCATAAATTACCTAACCTTAAGCTGTTACAAGTGAATGATTCTAAATTGATATTTGAGTTTATTTTCTAAAATAAAATTTAGTATCATTAATGCACATGTATGAATTTTAAATACTTATAAACATAAAACACCCAGTAATTTTATGAACTTGAAGATAATATATACTTTAGATGTAAGAAAGATATATCATTTCTTGAATACTCTGAGAAAAAAATGCAAAACTTTGCTTCTAATCTAATATCATATAATCTCCAAACATATTTTTTAAAAGTTTGCAAACATTATAAACTCAATTCATTTGCGAACGAAGATAAAATAGTATATATATATATATATATATATATATATATATATAACACAATGCCACATAAAATTTATTTTTTATAATCTGATAAGAAATTCTAACTTTCCCAAAACGCTGATTCTGATTACTGTATTGTTAATTAGATAAAACAATTACTGGAAAAAGTCAATTTTGCTTTTCTCAGTTGTTTTAATTAAATTTTCTCTGAAAGTTTTGCCTGTTGGACTTTCAAAGGTAAAAAATAAAATAAAAATAAGAATAAAAAAATAATAAGAACAAAATGTTTTCCAAAATTGAATATATAAATAAATAAGTTCTTAATATGATTTCCGGTACAAAACATTTCCCCGAAAACTATTAAGAACTTTATTTGTGAAATGAAATAAATCTTAGAAGAAACAGAGGGGCGTGCTTAAAAGAATGTCTCCGTCTCAATTGTACATTATAACAGTTTAATTTTGATTATTTGCAATAAATCATGCGTCAAATTGCAGATAGACCACTCTAGTTTTCTTACAATTGTTTAATGTATGCACCTTTATTTAGACGGCACACATCCAAATTAAAATATCCGTCCCCCCCCCAAAAAAAAAGAAAACTACAAATAAATATATAAATGAACACGTAAATGAAAGTAATAATGAAAGAATATCTTTTGTTGCTGTTCATTTCCTATTTTTATTTCCCAAACACAGTGTGATCTTAAAGCACATAAGTATTTAATTTCTGTCATTACAAAGTTTTTTAAAAAAGCTTACTTTAACGCTCAAAATATGTAATTTAATGCATCAGAGGGAAGTAATTGTAAACTAGTCTATGATTTCATTTACTAAAATAAAATAAAATTAAGTGTCATTAATGCTCAACATAATTTTTAAATGTTTCTAAACAATATAAGCCCAATTCTCTATACAAATTTAAAGAAAAAAAATATTCCTCAACGTAAAAAATAGTATATTTTTTAAATACTGTATGTAAAAAAATGCAAAATTTTGTCAACAATACAATAAGTATTTCCGACTATGACAAAAAAACTGAATTTGATTTCCAAATGGTTAAAGATAAATAATAACTGGAAAAAGTTTATTTTCCTCTGTTTCTCTTAATCATAGTTTCTGTGACAGTTTTTGCATGTTGAGCTGTAAAAGGCCAAATAATAATAATAAATACAAATTAAAATAAAAGAATAAAAAATAATACAGATCGAAATATTTTCTGCAAATGAATACTTAAATTTACTATTTTTACAGTTTTTGGAACAAATGTATCTTCTGAAAGTATTACGAACTTTGTTTTGCTTGAAAATGGAGTAATTTTAAAGAAATCTTATTATTTATTTATTTTTATGTACAGAATTTATTCTGGAAATTAAAAAAATATATATAAAAATAATAAAAGCAACAGTATAGATTATATACAGAATAAAAGAGAAAAAATCAAGCATGCCCTTGCCCATATGTGATATAGTAAAATTTCTCACTTTTCTTTTGCTAATAGTTCTTTTAATAACATTTTTAGTTTAAAACACTCTCAATAGATCTTATTTCCAATTTTATCGTATTTTAATAAGAAAAACAAATAAGGTACCCTGGGGTAATAACGCCACGTTAAGGTTCTACCAATTTTCACGGCTTAGTTTTAGATTGTATTTTTCAAACAAATATAGGATCTGATACAGCAACTCATTGACTATCTATATAAAATAAAATAATTTAACAGATATGTATTCATAAAATGTAATGGCGTTTTTTCTTGACCCATGCTATTTGGCGTTATTACCCACCTATATGGGTAATAACGCCATGCAAACAAAACTATGAAATAAGATGGAATAATTGCATGTAGATAGCCCAATTCTAAAAATACAAACTCTACAAACTTAGAAATTGACAAATTGCATTCTAAGATATTGAAAATGTTCAATTTTTGTGAAAGTGTAAGAAATATAAAGGTGTGGTGTGGGAGGGGGGGGGGGTGAGGCAAATGAATATCAGACCGTGAGTTTCTTTTTGCTAAAAAAGGACCGTTTAAATAGAAATATGAGAAACATTGCACAGTTTTAACTGCGTTTATTTGAATCAGTATTTAGGATGTAGCTCGGCCACTGTAAGCAATCAACCGGGGTATTAATGTCAAGGATTGGCGTTATTACCCCGGTATAATTATTGCGCAGTGCATTTTAAATTACAAATTATCTCTAGAAGATATCCAAAATCTTCAACAACATTTTAAAAGTACATGAAATGCACTACAAATTTATGTAATTAACAAAGTATTTCCGGATAAAAAGATAGTCTTCACATCACAAAACGTATCTCACAAATTTTAGATCAAGCGTTAATTTTAGTTTTTTGTAAAAACAAAAAGACCTAAAAATGAAACAAATTAACTTGAAGCTGTTTTTGCGATTTATATGACTCAAAACCCTTCTGCGCAGAGCACATGGGTGTCATTTACCTGATTATTTCATAATTATGCAAAATATAAGCACTTGGCGTTATTACCCCGCCTGGCGTTATTACCCCAGGGTACCTTATATTGCTGATAAAAATATTTTTTGGTTTCAAAATTAAACTACATTAATAATAATAATAATTATTGTAATAATAAAAAGTCCAAAAAATCACTAAGTTTGAAAAATATATGAAAATTCAGGTACGATTTAAAATACGTTTCTACATCTCTATTTGCTATGACATAAAATAGAACGTAAAATAAGTACGGTCACACAAAACGCACGCATTCTATATAGCATACTCTAGATTAAACGGGGTCAAATTATCCGGGTTGATGATTAACCATACCGAAAAAAATGTCACAGTTTTGAATGCAATTTATTGTCTTGATGCTGCTTGGAAATGAACAAAAATTTAAGAAGTCATAGAGGGAAATTTTATCGAATGGAGAAAATGAAATTCCAACAAAAGACGACAATAACACTGAATTTAAAGTAAAATTCTTGAAGGTTTGAGAAAGATAAACTGTTTAGAAAATGTGAGAAACAGTGCAAGAATACATTAACAGATTCAAAATTCGAATGTAACGAAATTTTTAGTGACGATGATATTTTGCACTTATTGTTAAAAGGAAAGAAGAAATTTTGAAGAATTGCATGAAAGCGATGAAGAAAATTTTACAACTAATTAAAAATTAAGCATAGTGACGCAATATCGCACATTGAGACAGTACTTAATTACATGGAAGTAGATAGGCACATGTCAAAATAATGATGTTGAGAAATTTGAGAAATAAAATTCGTCTAAAAATAAATGAAAACTAAAACATATTCTATCATTAAGATATTATATGAAAAATATCTTAAAAATCATAGAATGTAATAAATGAAAATGTGTCTGCATTTTTTTTCATAACTACCTATAATTTTATACTGTATACGTTTTTTTCTTTTATCTTTGTGATAAAAAAGTTTTAAAAAAACTTCTCATTATGTAAACAAATTTTCTACCTTATGTAAAGGGAATACGGAATACGAACTTTATCAAGAGGAAGTTTCACATAATGATAGCAGTTAACTTGCATTATAAAATTTAATAATGTATATGCACACCATATGTAAATGTGTTTTCACAATTTCTTTAGGGAGAACTACCTTAATGACCTATATATGTTAGACCGAGAGTAAATTATGGTTTCTTTTACACAGTCCAATGAGTGAAGAATGCATTAAATGAAAAAAAATTATATATTAACTTTTGAACTTCTCCTTATTTGAAATATATTCCGAGTAAAAATTTAACGATTTTTATAGAATAAATATTGTAAATATATATTTTTTAATTTTCTGAAACGTTTGTATTATTTTAGTTTTAAATATATACTTTTTAATTAACTGAAAATTTAGTTTAAATAGGAACTAATGGAATTCAAGTAAATTTAAATTCTAAAGCTATTTTTGAATTATTGTCAATTTTCAAAACAAAATATGAAAAATTCAATTCATTTATTATAGATATAAAAGAATAATTTCTTGATATTTCAGTAAAAGAACTATTTAATTATTATTTTTTAGTAGAATTTACGTAATTAAAATTAATACAGTTGTATAATGCATGCATTACTTTGTATTTAAAATGTATTACAAATACAGTCGACTGGTGAAAAAAGGCTCCGAGAAAAAACTGATAAAAAAACATTTTTTTTATATGTGAAGTGAAATATTTTCAAATCTTTTTCTGCATTATAGAAAGTACCAAATAATTAAATTTACTCACTTATTTTGAGTTCAAATACAACTGATTATGATAAAAATAATATTAAACAGACAAATAAAAAAATAACTCTTTTTTTTCACCTAAGTATTTTTTTTTTTTTTTTTTTTTTTTTTTTTTTTGTAATAGGCATTTCTGCCATGTTTTGAATGTATTTAAAAGTTTATTCACAAAAAAGAAAAAAATTAAACATTTAAATCCATCAACAATTGGAAAAATTTTTCTTTTTTATCTTCAAATTTAAATATAATTTAGTATATGAATGCAATATAAAATTGTTAAACAGTTTTTCCGGTGAGAATACAATATATTAGATATTAATTATAAATTAACAAATTAGTTTTCTAAGGTACTTTTCTTTTAACCGGATCCAAATTTAAAATGTCAAAATATGAATCTTTCAAATAATGAATCAAGTAAAAACTGTATACAAGCTGCATCAAAAAGGATAAAAATGAAAAAACTATTTTTATGAAAAGTGCCAAATGCCAATCAAACTGCTACTGAGAATGGACTATTTTTTTACTAAATAGTAGAAAATTAAATCTAAAATAAAATATAAAGATTGTTATACACAGTTGGCTCTCGTTAATTCGAACTCGTTGGGACCACAAGAAATGTTCGAATTATTCGAAGTTCGAATTATGAAAAATATGAAATATAAACATGCTTAGTTACTATTACAAAGAAATTAATGTTATAGTGTTTTTTAAATATACTTCATCTGTTATCAATAAAATATGCCTTAATAATAAACTAGAATGTATAAATACATAAACTAATTAAATGATTAGAAACAAGCACAATGTAAGAAAAATTTGAGGTGTCATTGACGGACAGACGGGGGTACTAAGAAAGTGGATATCAAATGCTATATGTATACTCGTTCGGAATAATTTTCACAAAAATCAAAGAAAGAAAGTTATTCAAATTATCTGAAATCCGAAGAAAGAATAGAAAAATGAAAAATCGGAATTCTCGTTAGTTCCAATTAAACGAAGTCAAGAAAAAATTAGTTCGAATTATTGAAAGTTTTTAACGTTTTTCTGCCATTGAAAATTTCGGGACTTCATGTTTAGTTCGAATTGAGCGAAGATTCGAATTATCCGATTTTGAATTAACAAAAGTCGACTGTACATCAGTAAATATGTGCTCAAAAAATCCTTGACATGCCTATTTTTCAATTCATTGTATACTTTTAAATCGCAAAAGTTATTTGTGAATTTCTGGCTTATTTTCGTTCAAACAGGGAACTTTAGATAATGAAACGTAATTTAAACTTAAATTAGTGTAATTTAAACTCCGGGTTTTCTTTAAAGCAGAGGGGTGTTCCGATCATCCGGCTTCAAACATTTTGTTGTAGTAAAAACATAATTTTTAATAATAAACTATAAAATAAATGAAGTATGTATAAACGCATACACAAACATAAACAATGTATTTTTTTCAAGAGTTCCGAGACTTTGCTGTCAAAGGACGCATATTTTTTCATACATAGAAGAATGTTTCTACATGTAATAGAAATTTTCGGCAACTTGGAAGCAGTACTATTAAGGATTTTAGACACTGTTTTTTAATTATACCTTATTTTAAAAAGTGAACACATTAGCGTGGTTTTAGCAGTTGCGGAGTCAAAAAATGGTTGGCTCGCGTAACTCGCAGGTGACAAAGTCTTCTATGCAATTTTGCAAGTTTTTTAATTTATCAGCGTATAATTTATTTAAAAATACTTTACAAAAATTAATACTAATTTACAGATAAATTTTAAAGCATTAAAACTTGAAAGATTTTGTAAAATTTCGATGCTCAGATTTTTATCTCAATTCTTTCTGTTCGACCATGTGTTTTATTTTCTGTCTGTGCCTATTTATAGTCATTCGCATTTTTATGCATTTAAAGCTGCACTCTGGATATACAGAAATTACATCTCCAATAACTTGATATTAAAGGAAATAATCACAAAAAGCTTTCAGATACTTAAGTCACCATGATTAATAAGCTATACTTAATTATATAAGATTAAAAATAGCACGTGCTAACCTTCAGACATTGGCCTAGTTACTTTAAAGATTGAACAATAAGATGTAGCATACGAAGTCTTTTCTCAGAAGTTTTTGTTAAAATTCATTCTTAGACAACTACGAGGAAATCGGAGATAATTTATAACAGTGTAACTATTTCATGATAATCTGAATTTTAGAGTGGAAACATAATTTCTTGATAAACTTTCTAAATAGTGAGAAAAATCATAATGGTAGGCAAAATAAGAATTATGTTGGGTAAAAGTAAACCGAAAATATCATTAAGCATATTATTTAACATTGTGCATCCGTGAAACCGTTAAATAATATTTAACGAAATAAAATTTTTAAACAAAAAAGAAAATAAATTATAAATAGGAAACAGTATACAAATACACTAATAATGCAGATCAGTGTCTGCTTATGTTAAAAAAATGTTTGATTAGAAAATGTATCTAATATTTATATCCTATGTTATAATAAAAAACGCAGAGTGCTATTTGACGCATCCTCATTTGTGAGAATCAGATTCATAAAGTCCACAAATGAAAAATTTGGATATGAAAACTTCTATTCATTATTTTCGCAACGTTATTGTTCAGGTAAAAAACTACTTATAATGAATGATGAGGCTGGTGTATTCTAGACTCTTAAATCTGACATTTCTTGATAGCCTATATAGAAAAATTATTTTACACCTCAATAAAATTTGCATTGAATGATAATACAATAATTAAAGATACCTGTGAGTAAGGGCAAATTCAGAAATCGAGTTTCTGTTCATTTGACAACGAATAACGAGTTGTACTATGTTACTAAATAAACATGCTCCGTTCGTGCGCAAAAGGATTTGAAATTTAATTATTTGCATCATTTAATCACCCATCTAATTACACATCTAATCAACATCTATTTGCACAACAAAATCAACGATGTCATTTTTGTTTACAAAATGTGACGTTATATCCCGCACTATTATGATGTTTTACACGATTTAAAACTGTGTTTTGATGATGAATCTGAAGATTTTTCCAATGAGATTCAATGAAAAAATAAAAAGTGGGAAGTTTTTTTTTTCATTACTTTCTTTGTTTCTTTCTTATTTATTTATTTATTTATTTTTAAGAACTATGTATAGAAGTCTTAATAATGTTCTTATGGAAATAGTAAATAAAATACATCTTCGTGAATATCCCATAATGCTAAGAGAAAATTCACAATACTTCCTTGCTTTATAGTTTTTTTAAACAGTTCAATTAATTTTAAAAATAACATATTTTAATCAATTGTTGAAATTGCATAAGTAAAAATAAAATATACACAATATATCTTTATCTTTATAAGATTTATGTATGAATGAAAAATTAATTAATTTTTAACTCCAGTAATATCGAAGGAATTGTAAATTAGAGAATTATTATTGCCCTGAAAGAATACAATTTAAATAAATTAGTTATTCTAAAGATAAATATAACATTTTTTTTGTAACATAACATCTTTTTGATTAATATGTTAGCCATAACAAAAAGTGTTTTTCGTGCTCAGAGAAACACAGCTTAAATATGAAAACGCTTTTCATAGTCATTATTTTTTCGATGAATTGTTTGTTCAACATTTTCAAATCATCCATAAAGAAATGTAATGTATGTTACATTTGAGATTTTTTTTTTTTTGTAAAGAATATCTTGCGAAAATATTTCAAATATTTTGTTAGAAAATGTTTTTTTTCTAAATATCATCCATTTTCTATGAAGCGTTAAATTACAAATGGATATTTTTATTTCTTTCCAGATTCAAGTACAGTATTTTAACACCTAAATAAAATATAAGGACGTTAGGAATGTTGTCGCACATTTTTTCAACACCACATTTTTAATTGTAATTTTGATAGATTTTTCAGGTTTCTTTTTTTTTTTTTTTTTTTGGTAAGTACTAGTAAATAAGTTAGTGAAATAGATTTTAATTAATAATGGAACTGTTAAAAGATTAAAATGTTACTATTACTTTTGTTACAGAGATTAAATAAACTAAATTTCAACTTATATCGTTTTGTTTATTAACAATTACTTAAATTTCATTTGTGGCATTTAAAGATATTGCGATTTATGCATTTCGAAGTTCCTTTAATTATTTTTATGAATATAACTTATTTTTAAACAATCAAAAATATATTTATAAAGCAAAATACAGTCGATTCTCATTAATTCGAAATCAGATAATTCGAATCTTCGCTTAATTGGAACTACACATGAAGTCCCGAAATTTTCAAAAGCAATTATTATACAGTTAAAATTTTTCATTAATTCGAACTCATTTTCCCTTGACTTTGTTTAAATCAAACTAACGAGTATTCCGATTTTTCATTTTTCTTTTCTTTCTCACGGATTTCAGATCATTTGAATAACTTTCTTTCTTTGATTTTTGAGAAAAATGTTTCGAACAAGTCTACGTATAATCCAATGCATTTGATATCCACTTTCTTAGTGTCCCGTCTGTCCATCAGTGATACTTTAAATTTTTCTTCCATTGCGCTTGTTTCTAATCCATTAATTAGTTTATGTATTTATATATTCTTATTCAATATTAAGTCATATTTTAATAATAATAGACGGAATAATTTTAAAAAACACTATAACATTAATTTCTTTGTAATAGTACCATATTAAGTATGTTTTCATTTCATATTTTTCTGAATTCGAACTTCGGATAATTCAAACATTTCTTGTGGTCCCGACGAGTTCGAATTAACGAGAGCCGACTGCATATAACAATCTTTATATTTTATTTTACATTTAATTTTCTACTATTTAGTAAAAAAATAGTCCATTCTCAATAGCAGTTTGATTGTCATTTGGCACTTTTTATAACCATAGTTTTTTCATCTTTATCCCTTTTGATGCAGCTTGTATACAGTTTTTACTTGATTCCTTATTTGAAAGACTATTTTGACATTTTAAATTTGGATCCGGTTAAAAGAAGAGTACCTTAGAAAACTAATTTGTTAATTTATAATTAATATTTAATATATTGTGTTCTCACCGGAAAAACTGTTTAAAAATTTTATGTTGCATTCATATACTAAATTAATTTAAATTTGGGGATAAAAAAGAAAGAAAATTCCAAATGTTGCAGGATTTAAATGTTTGATTTTTTATTCTTTTTTGTGAATAAACTTTTAAATACATTCAAAACATGGCAGAAATGCCTATTACAAAAAAAATACCTAGGTGAAAAAAAGAATTATTTTTTTATTCGTCTGTTTAATATTATTTTTATCATAATCAATTGTATTTGACTTCAAAATAAGTGAGTAAATTTAATTATTTGGTACTTTTTATAATGCAGAAAAAGATTTGAAAATATTTCAATTCACATATAAAAAAATGTTTTTATCAGTTTTTTTCTCGCAGTCTTTTTTTACCAGCAGGAATAAAAGGATGATTTTAATGTTTTGTTGAGGATTTCTTTTTTTTTTTCATTTTTTCTATGTATAATTGGATAGTAAAACTTCTTTACAAATTATCATCATTCACTTACTGTATTTTGGAATACAGAAAATCTTAATAGAAAGGAATAAACAATGCTTAATGCATATTTGTCCTAATATCTCTCTATTCTACATTAAAATATTGCAACATTGTTGCATGTAATAAAAACAACAGAAAATTAAACTTGTTCACGAAACACAAATAGATTCACTGATTTCAAAGACATTGCTTCTGTCTTCATTGTAACATTGGGAAACAGATGGTTAAACATCGAAGAGATATCAACAACGCTTGATTCATCTACAAATATTTTGTAAAAATTCTGTATTGTACCCCGCCTTTACGTCTTCTAAATTTACGTCGTCTTGCACGAAAATGAATTTTTACAAATTAAATTCACTTTGAACATATTTGAACACTTTTGATTTTACTTTCTATGACGGAAAATATAAAAGCGATGTGACGATATAATATTGGCAATAATCTGGAAACAATACAGTTTAATCGTGGTTAAGGTCGAAATAAATAATTACGCCCTAAATATCCTCTACTAGTTTCTATTTGAATAGGTGTTAAGTAACGCTTGTATTCTGGTAACGGTTGTAATCTGGTATTTGTGATAACATAACAGTTGTATTGCATGGCGATCATTCGTTACTAGCAACAGTTTGTTTCATCTATTCTGAATATGATGAATTTTCACACCATTTTAATGCTTGAAGGATAGCACGTGGTATAGCACGTGGTGCTTAATAAACAATCTTGTAATCCTACAAACATTTAAAGAGGTAGCAGAAGAGAATAAATGTTGCCATAGATTTTAGATGGGAAAATACCGAGAAGAAAATTCCTTATACGGGAGGGAAAATCTTTTTTTTTTTGAAATTTTTAACCTCACACTATAATATTAACTCTATTTCTCGGCGGTAATGCAACTGAAGATTATAAACTAAAGTTTCTTGATTCATTTTTCAGAATCAAAGAGCTCTTAATAAAACAAAAGACGAAACCTTGATATAGAAGCAGAAAGTCTAATCTTCCCGTGGTTTGGATATAAAATTCGAAATCTCGCTAAACTACTTTATTATTTGCGGAAGGATATATTCAAACTTTTATGCCAAAAGCTAAGCATTATTGCCTACCCTAATTTTTTTTATGTAGATGAGAACCATTCATTGCGCATCTGGATGCACATCAGAAATTTTGAATTTTGGCGCAGGCGTAAAAGTTGACATTTGTTTTCAAAAAGCATCTATGACAGCCCACCGAACACGCATAATTCTGAAATTTATAGAGATTAAATGTGCAGTTTTTGTTAAAAGAAGAAATGTAATCCTAAACTTGTAAAACTGTGTTACAATTCTATCCAAGCATTTGCAGTCTGGTTTAAAAATCGCTCCAAATGTGATAATTTAATTTTTTTTCTTCGTAATTGTCTTGTTTGTGTAAAAAGATTTGAGCGATAATTGTTTTTAATAACTACACGTTTTGACAGTATATCCATTTGTATTATTTTTTCAACTAAGTGGTCGGTTGGAGTGTAATCGAGATTTTAATCACATATTACATTTCTTGTTCTGTCGCCAATGTCAATGTAGCAATGCGACAAGTAAAAGAATAAATAATAAAAAACTTCTGAAAAAATAAAAATTTTAGACACAGTCCAATATAGGGGAATTATAGGAGATTTATGGCATAAATTTATGTAAAAAACAAAGTCATACTGGAAAAAATTTTGAAAAAAGTACGTTCACTTTTGAAGAGACTGAGAAAAATATATGAAAATTGTAACTCAGTATATATTTCCTAATTTAATTAATTTTCTAAAATATAAGAGAAACCACACTCTCAAAAAAACTTCCGTTTTTTCACAGAAAAAGTACTGGCAGCACTGCTGCCAGAAAGTGTCTGTATATTGACGAATATCCGTTTATTTTTTTCTCCGTCAAAAGAGGTAAAAGTTCTGTCTTTTGAAAAAAGTCTGGAAAAGATAAATACGCCGGCGGTGGGGATCGAACTCATGTTTCCAGCATTAGTAAACCAGCGCCTTGCCTCGGCGCCACGATTGCTCTGGAGAAAAGTGCTTTGAAGTAGAAGCCTTTATTTCTGATAAGTGTGTTTTGGTTTATTTCGTTAAAGAGCTTTTAATTTTGAAGTTAATTTCGGGAAGATTTCATCTTTAATGAAACTGTGGCTGGGGTTTTTTACTTCTATATTAATATACACTGGTGTACAAAAGTTAAGCATAATTGGTAATTAAGTAAGTAATGAAAGAAATAAAAATCGAAATGTGGTGAAACTCCAGGTGTGTAAACAAAATAGTACGCGTCATATATTTTCGCGAAGAGTTTTCCCCGAAATCGAACAGGGGACCATCAACAAATTGAAAAAGAACGGAGATCTTTTGGATAACCCTACCAAAACTAATGTAGCAAAAGCGTTCAAACTACACATTATGATTAAGTGGCTTATTGTAATGTACTGTGTTTATTTTTATAAGGCTAACATTCATACTCGTAGAGAAATTAAGGTTTTTATAAAAACAGTCCTAAGTTTTTTGCTTATAATTTGCAGAGTTCTTAATATAAAATAATGTTCTTTTCTGAAAATATGACAAACATCATTGTACACAATACCCTGGCATCAGAATTTAAAAATAATAAAAAATGTATGAAAAATGAGTAGGTTTAGTAAAAAATTTTTCATTGCGCATGCGTCAACGATATCAAAATTTCATTTGCATATTGTGTTAACTAAATGTATAGAGCAACTTCTGTAAAAGATTCAAAAACATAGCTTGAACATTCTGAAAATTATCGTCTAAGGAATCAACTCAAAATCTGTTATTCCTAAAAGGAAGCAAAATATCAGGGGTTTTATCCAAATACAGTTGTACGTTCAATATTGTCTAGGCACGAAACAATGGAATATGGATACAGCCCCTCATCTTTTTGCTTCATTAGGGAATAAAATATTTTGATCTCATTCTATCAAAGATAATTTTCAGAATTTTTAATTTATATATTTGGGACTTTCACAAAAGTTGCTCTACACATTTAACTAACATAATATGCAAATGAAATTGTAATAGCGTTCACGCATGCGCAGTAAAAAATTATTTAATAAACCTGCTCATTTGTCATACAATTTTATTATTTTTAAATTCTGATGACAGGGTATTGTGTACCATGATGTTTGTCATATTTTCAGAAAAGAACATTATTTTATATTAAGAACTCTGCAAATTATAAGCAAAAAACTTAGGACTGTTTTTATAGAAACCTTAATTTCTCTACGAGTATACATGCTATCCTTATGAAATAAACACAGTACATTACAATAAGCCACTTAATCATAATGTGCAGTTTGAACGCTTTAGCTACATTAGTTTTGACAGGGTTATCCAAAAGATCTTCGTACTTTTTCAATTTGTTGACGGTCCCCTTTTCGATTTCGGGGAAAACTCTCTGCGAAAATATATGACGCGCAGGGCCTGATTACTAACGGGGCACTCTCCCACCAGGAAAAAGAAAAAAAGAATTTTTCCTTATTCATGACAGTAATCTTGTATGAAAAGGGCGTTTAAAGAAGACGAAAATTTCTATAATTTTTTTCTGGTGAGAGAGTGCCCCGTTAGTAATCAGGCTCTGATGACGCGTTATATTTTGTTTACACACCTGGAGTTTCACAACATTTCGATTTATATTTCTTTCATTACTTACTTAATTACCAATTATGCATAACTTTTGGACACCAGTGTAGTATAAAAATGTGAATTTTAATTATATTTACGTAGATTGCTAGAAGAAAAATATGGATGTTCTATGACAAGATTTTTTTGAATAATATCATTTTTTTTTCTTTTTGCATTTTATTTTTTAATTAAAATATCTTTTAAATGTGTTCACTTAAAGTATATTTTAAATGGGAGTATTTATTATATAAATAACTTAGTAAATTCAACTTTATTCACCTTATCCAACTTTGAATATGAATAAAAAATTGTGAGAATTTTTCAATGAATGAAGAAAGTAATTGTTATTTATTTTTCAATTCGAAAACATTTGTGTCGTTTTAAACTAAATTAGACATTTTAATCTATAGAATATTTTGTTTTTCATTTTAAAAATAAATTCGAATTTATTACTAACAGACCCAATACGCATGCGTGCAAAAAATAAACGGAATCTCTTCCTTATTTTTCGACATTCGGAATAAATTCACAGATCAAATACGTTTTCTGGGAATATGGTAATTATTTGTGAAAAAATAAGGATAACTTAGTGTATATTGACGAATTTTTCTGACAGTACACCTTAACGATCTCTGCTGAGTTGTTTTTAAAATAAAAATTTGAATTTCTTTTGTATTATTTAAATTATTAATGCTTTATTCTATTATAATTTGACATTTTTTATGCTTTATCTAATTTTTTTCCCTCAAAATTTGTAAAAATTTTATTTTTTGCGATGTTTGTTTTTTCAGAGATGAGACATACTGACCTTCCCATTTAATCGAGGATCTCCTGTTCTTAAAAAAAACTGTATGGCAATTTCAGTTTTTGCGATTGTTTATTACATGTAACATTCTTCTTACAATGTAACAATATCTATATCTATATTGCGCTATCGCACGTGGCACAGAAATCGCGATTATAAGTTAATTGTTTAATTGGAACGCCCAAATAAAACGCATCTTATTGGCTACTGTTTAAAAGATTTTTGGCAGGATTTAGGCAGTGATAAATTAGGTTTGTTAACGTTTTGTTTTTTCGCTACACTTATGGAATTTCAAAATATCATATTTTTATTGTTCTGTTCTTTTTAATTAAAAAAATAAATAAATTAATTAAAAATTAAATAATTAATAATTAAAAAATATCATATGTGCACCACATTAGCGCAATTTATTTTCTGACGTCAATTTGGCGAAAACTTCGTTTTCAAATATCAGTTACATATACATTTTTTATTATTTTCTGTTATTTTAAAAAGGAAGTAATAATAAATAAATAAAAGTTTAGCTAACATTTAAGGGAAAAACAATTTAAATCATTAAAAAAAGAGAATGAAAGTAAATAAACAGTTTATTAATAACTAAACAACAGTAGGCGGGTTGCTATTTGAGGCATATAATTGCCATTTTGTTGCAATCGCGCCAATGTGGCGCGTATATGACGTCTATATTTATTTCTCTATCAGAACCTTCTTATTTGGCGAAAAAAAATTGAGCAATTAAACAATTATTAATAAAAGCAATATGTTTTAATATATAGTATACACTTAAGGGAGACTAAATTGGTGGCTAAGGATGGCTAGTATTTATTAGATTTTAGTTTCTTTTATTGCTTATATCAATTTACTTCGACATCAGTCACTGTTCTTAGGAATAACTGCTGACGTCAGTAAGGATAATACTCTAACCATTGTTTTTCAGTATAAGTTTTTAGAATTCTCACTGCGACTTTTAAAGTATAGGTATCGTTCAAAATAGTAAAGTACAAAATTTTGACATTTATTATCTTGAACAGCATACTTATATTTCAGAGTAGTCTTCATTTTGAAACCTTCTGAATCCATAGATGAATATGAGTAATACTTACAGAGTATTTATTATCTTTCTATCTGAAACTTGTACTCATATATGGTAGTATAGTGTTTTTCTGTGATAAACAAAGGATAACAGCATTAATATAAAATATATAACAAATACTTAGAAGAATATAAAACTAAATTTTCAATAAAACTTATAACATTTCTTTATATCTTTTATAAGAGTTCAAAACTAAAGCGAACTAATTTTTATCCGTAAATTCAATTACGTTTATTTGGAAGTAATTAAAAATGTAATTATGTGAAGCTACTATAGATACATTTAAACAAATGCGAAGAATACATAAATTACAAATGCTATTCTATGTTAAAATTGTTTAAATGGCTATATCTATATTTTTTATCAAGTAAATATGGGAGATATTTGCTTTTAATTTTAAATTCCATTTGTCTTTCCATTTAATGTAGGATTAAATTCTTAAATCACTCCATGTTTTGAAAATGTTAGCATAAATTTAAAATTAAATGGATCTTATTATTTTAATATATTCTTTAAGCGTACCTTTTAAGTTGGATAAAAATAGAGAGTCAATATATTTTTAAAAGAAATATGGCGTCTGTAGCACATACTAAATTATTTCCATCCAAATTAATACCATAATTTTAAAATTCGAAAACCCAATACACATCATTTTGAAAGAATACAGGATAACATTGTGCAGAATAACTATGTTAAAAATTAAACAAACTCATTAAATAACTTTGATTTAGCACTATTATATTTTATGCCGATATAGTGAGGGAAAATTGATTTAATAATTATATCTTATTATATCTAATATATATTTATCTATATTTAATTAAGTAAGCTAAATTTAAAATAAAAAAAGCTATTGAAAATACTCAACATTTCTATAATGAAAGACTGTTTATATTTATTTAACATTTCGAGAGAGGGGGCTAAAATAAACTAATACGCATTAATAACTTTTTTTTATAATTTACATTTTATAATTTGTATTAGTTTAGCTGTTAGAATTTCACATAAATAGTTTGTGTATATTGAGCTATAAAGTAATATGTTGAAAACTACTATCATGAAGAATTATTTTCACTTGAAAAAAACATGGTTTAAACCTGAAAAAAATGCAAAATTTATTTGCAAAATGTATTTTTGTAATAATGCAATTATAAATAAATAATAAAAAAAGTATATATACACGACAAAGCCTGAAATAAAATATTTATTTTTAAGGAATTATAGTTAATAGCTAACAAAACTTTTAAACTACTGGTATAATTAACTTAAAATCATTTTGTATTTAATATCCCACATATTTATAAAAATAAACTGCTAGAGATTTTAATGTGCTTAAGCAAAACAAAAAAAAATGTATTGCAAAGTAAGCAAAATTGTTTTTCTTATTGGATTTCTAAGATAATAAAAAATATTGTCCTTTCATCACATTCCAAATGACAGAAATTTTAGTAAAAAAAAAAAAAAAAAAAAAAAAAAAAAAAAAAAAATCCCTTTATCCATTCTGTTGTCACTTAATATTGAATCATTAAAAATTGCGTCAGTAAGAAAGAATTTTTTTTTCTTCGTTGGTGCTTCGCATCCATTATCTTTTATATTCAGTCCATTAAACGCTGCTGGAAACAATTGACTCAAAAAACGGTAGTGACATTTTTCAATAATTCATAAAATGTAGTCGATGTGGGAATATTAAGTCACGAATTTCTAATAGAATTGCAAATACATAAAAAGAAAAAAAAACATTTACATTTGTATTCAGGTACATTATCATGCATAGATAAAAATAATGTTAATAAATAAATGGAGATACATATACGCGGATTATAAATATTACGCCAACAAATGTATAAGATATTTTTTAACTAGAGCATTCCTTCTAAAACTTCCATTAAGGGAGTCTGGGACACAAAAATCTTCCAATTTTCTAAAAAGATATTATGACGTTAAAAATTTCTCCGTTCCTTTTATGTCTAAAATGATTGATAATTCATCTTTCTATATTAGAAGAGGAATTTTTTTTTTCCCTTTCCTTTGTTTTCAAAATCTAACTTTTAAGCTCTAATAGTCGTGGAAATGACTTCTTGAGAAACTTCGTTTTTCTTCATGAGGTGTTTTTTCACAATTTCTCAGATTTAAGTTGTTATAACTCAAGAAATGTTAACAAGAAAGGATTCAAACTTAGAATATGTCTTTTTCGATTATTTTACTTTAATTTTCATTTAGAAAATAAAAAAAAAACTTTTGAAAATGTGATTTTTTTAAATAAAAGTTACATATTTTATATAAATATATATATATATATATATATATATATACCGGGTGATCCAGAAGTCCCGGGACTTTTGAAATGCTAATAATTAGAAAACCATAAACAATAGAAGTATGCAGTTTTCACAGAAATGCTCAGAAACTTGTGGGATTTGTTTTTTCGGTGAAAAAAACATATTATGTTAGTTGCACTTTTTGACAGTAGGTGGCGTTGATAGTATTGTTTTTATAGTATGATACATCTCATTTAAAAGAACGAATTAGTATCCAAGGGTTACAAAGTTTAATCATGACGCTCATGGCTTATTAATACCGCCGTGAGCCGATTCAAAACAGCGGGCACAGTATCCTCAAAGCAGAAAGAAATTCCAGAAGAAATTTCAGTTCATCGTGATATCACGAGTTTACTGCACTCACCATGAACTGGTGATTTCTACAGAGTATTGGCATAGAATCCTACCTAATTTACGATTGTAACAGACATTTGGGATCTCTTGTGTCTATTACGATCTTCCAATGAGCCTTTTTCTCAAATCTTGCTTACCATAGCATTTCACATTTGCAATGGCCATCGATTCTTTTGCAGTTTTAACTTGACGTATTGTACGATATGAAAACAACGCGACATGCAAAGATGTGTCTAAACATAGTCTAGACAATGTCTAAACACTGCAGTTGCTCATGAAATTTTGTATCAAATTTCCCTTACAATGCAATTTCATTTACCTTACAAAAAATGTTTGAACATAAACTACCCTTAAAACGAAATCTCATCAATATCATAGAAAAGAAGTTTCGCAATGAACTCATGTGTCTGTATAACGCATGGTATAGGTACACTCAGTCTTATACAACAGCGCCACCTGTTGCTAAAATGGTAACTATATATATTTAAAAAAATTTAATTCTGAACAAAAATCCCACATGTTTCAGAGCATATATCTGAAAATAGAACCTTTGTATTATACATAGTTTCCTAATTATTAACTTTTCAAAACTCCCGAAACTTCTGGATCACCCGATATATATATATATAAATTTTTACTATAACTAATTTTATTTTTTAAGCAATATTTTTTAAATGCTCTGAATTAAAGTGAAAATATATGTATTTTTGTTTATTCAAATGTAAGAAAATGAGATTCCATAAATAATATTTTTAGTAATAACAATTAGAAATTATTGTGAGGGAGTGACCTTTGTAATAAAGGCACTCTAGCATTTTTCAGATAGTGAAGTCAATGATTTAACATGTGTAAGCGTGAAAGCGACATCTATCCTCTCTTTTACTTTAACTTTCTAGAGCGTGTGTGTCTTTCTCGGATTCTACAGTTATGTCGCGGTTAGAAGGAATATGTAACTTTGTAGTATCTCAGTTTGCAGCATAAAAAGCTTGGAGTTTGAGTGTGTGTGGAGAGAGTCTAGCGGCCTTGGCCGACTAGGTGAGTCTAACGACATTAACGAGCTAGGTGTATCGAGCCTTCAGTGAGTGACAAGGAGTTTTGGAAGTAGACTCGAGAAATTGGCCGGTGGTAAGAGTTAATTATTAATTACGTTGAATATTACGTTGAATATTATTAGACAGCCACGGGCTGTCTAATAAAGTTTATCTAGCAGTTTAGCGGAAGTTGAAGTGAGGAGTAATCTGAAATGCCCCGATTGAGTTAGTGCCGGAGCTGTGAGTATTTAATCTTTTAGCATTGTTACCAGTTATTAAAATTAAGAACTGCTCCACTGTCCTTGAGCCCTAACCGTTTTAAATAAACTGTTTTTATCCTAGTTCCTGAGTTATGTCTGCATTTAAACCCTAGTATGAGCACCCAACCGTTACATTATAACACATGTAAATTTTCCATTTTTCATTTTTGAGTGAAAAAAGTCCGGGCCAGGATTCGAACCAGGAATGTATTTGCTGAAGCCGCCAATGCTCTTACCAACTTAAACATCCCGGACTCGAACACTGGAGGACTATTTCACCCAATTAACCTCAACGATCACTTTATCTGGTCTGATACTCTGGATCAGCTCAACAGAATAAATCAAAGGTCAATATATGGAACTGCAGAAAACTGTTGCATACGAAATTCCATTAGATTAATTTTAAACACGATTATTCAAATCCTCAAATTAATTATAACAGATGTAAATTTTCCATTTTTCATTTTTTGGATGGAAAATTTATATCTGTTATAATTAATTTGCCGATTTGAATAATCGTGTTTAAAATTAATCTAATTTTAAATTACCCCATTTTTCATAAATTTTAAATTTAAAATTAAATATATATGCATATGTGTGAAGTATTATCAAGTGATTTTGTTTTCAAATGATATGGTTGATCATCACAATAAATAAATAAATAAATAAATAAAAATTTTAACTCAATAAATAAAAGATATTTTAAAATGCACCCGAACTCTCTTAAACTTATTAAACAAACTTATTAAAACAAGTTGAAAATTGCACGTGAAGCTTAGCAAATGAGGTGCGTTCGTACAATAACGAAGTTTTAAAAATATCAATCTCATAAAATTGTAAGTAGTAATTTAAAAATAAAATGTGAACCAAACAGTGTTTTGCCTATACCATTATGTAACATTTATGTAAACAGTTAGACATTTTGTGTGGCCTTGTAAATCAATAACAACACTGCTGGAAACAATTAACTCAAAAAACGGTAGTGACATTTTTCAATAATTCATAAAATGTAGTCGATGTGGGAATATTAACCTTTGCGATGCACAAAAGATAATGCAAAATGTATATTATAATATGTACTTTATTGATGCATATCAATTTTATTATGTCGGAATGAGTGTAGCAACATTAAAATCCATTTGAAACATTTTTCCCCATTGACCGTAATGTAACGGAATACTTTTGATTGTCCTTGTAATTGAACTATGCATCCGATTTTGATAAAATTTTAAATAACTCGGCAAAATTATGTATTTTAAATTTCAAACGAGTAAAATGTATTTGAAACTTTTTTCCCCATTGACCGTAATGTAATAGAATACTTCTGATTGTCCCTATAACTGGTTGTATGCATCCGATTTTCATAAAATTTGAAATGACTCGACAAAATTATGCAATAATTATATATTTTAAATTTCAAACGATTCGGTTGGGTAGTTTTTGCTTTGTTGAATGCGGACGAGCTAAACGACAACTATTGATGCTGCGTATTTACATAATTACGAACTCACCAAAAGAGAATAAATATGAAATTAAGTTTATTTGTTCACACTATTAGGCCAAAAAGATCGTTAGATTTACATAGACTGGCATAACAATAAAAAGAAAGAAAGAAAAGAAATGGCTGAAGAAGAAGAAGAAACAGAAGTATCTTTCGCAAAAACGCAATCAAAACGCTTTAAATTGGATAAATGTTGGATAGCAGAACGTTTTCGGCAAATTCATTCATGTCGCATAACGAAAGTTACTTGCAAAGTTTTTAATTTTCAAGTATATATATATATATATATATATATATATATACACGAGGAATATTCAAAAATATGTTGATGAAAAAAATGAAATAAAACATTTTTTATTACTTACTATTGAAAGGCATACTGTTCAGCTACTTCTTAAAATAATCACTATATACATTCACACATTTAAAGACTGTTTCGAAGAAATCCGCATAAACTTTGCAGTTATGCAAAATAGCAAAGTAGTAGGAATCAAGTTAAACCTGCGCGTGAAGTGTTGCTTTATCGTCTATAAGACCGTTAGACAAGTGTTAGCCAAGAAGAGTGTCAACGCACTGGGTGATTTTTTTTTCTTAGTTGTGAAATTAAAACTCTATAACAAAAAGAACGCTAATCCAGATGACCTAAAATTTTACCATTATGCTGCCAAAATAATGGGAATGTTTTAGGTGTGTTTTTTTTTTCATTAAAACAAATTTGCAGATGTTGCTGCGCATACAGTGAAATCAAGAGATTAGCCTGCGCAACACATGCTCATTGGTGATAAAAATCTGAAGCCTGTTTATTTCATTTTCTTTATTCTACAGATACCCTCGTAATGATTGTATAATTGGCATGGAAAACGGTGAACAGCACTTTGAAAATTTGTTGCGTTAGTTGTGCAGTTTTCATCGAATGTTTTACTACATATTTTCATTTCATTCTTTTCCTGCGAAGATTCTTGTAGTCCCTTTTTCCAATTACTGAATTCTGTATGCTTTTGGTTTTGTATTTCTTTCGTATAATAAAATTTTGTTTATCTTAAAGTTCCGCCCATAGTTTGCAGCAATGCACTTTTAACGACAATAGTAGCTACAACACAGCTGACGTCTCTACAACACAATTTATCATCAAATTCGCTGTTAAAAATACATTCGAAGACATTGAAATAAATTATTTTGACGAAATTGGTTTGTAACCAAAATAATTCTTTACGAACTGAAGAATTTTGTTGAAATGAAAATTCTTAGGGATTAACCTTAATTTATGAACTCATATTTCATTAAAAAAATCGTATGTCATATTACGGTAAAGAGAAGATCCACTCAATTGTGGATGTGCAGTTTCTTCTTTAAGGGTGTTCTTAAATCAAAAAGGGAAACTTTGTGACATATGCTTTAATTTATTTTTGTTCGGAAATGCATGAAAATAGCAGGGGTTGTTATACAGAAACTATCTAATTGCACTCATTTCTGGGTTTTTTTTTCTTTTTTTTTCTTTTTAAACACAATTTATCTTTCATGACAAGCCTTCAGATTTGACGTTTTAAACACATTTCCCGACGAAGGCAGAAAAACCGGTAGAAAAGCAGGAGAAAAACGAGTGATCACATGATCGAAATAGCTTATAACTGGATAGCTAGTTTAATTATCATAAAATGGAAAAATAAATTCTATTCGAAATCGCTTCCAACATAGTCAGACATTCCAATTTCATATCTTTCTGTTAAAAATGAATTTGTAAATGCGTCAAAATGTTTTGCGTTTGTTGAGCGGAGCAGTTGAGACACCCTTAAATCACAGATAAAGCAAAGGGGTTCTTAATTCAAAAAGGGCAACTTTGTGAGATATGCTTTAATTAATTTTTGTTCAGAAATGCATGAAAGTAGCAGGGGTTGTTCAACAGAAACTGTCTAATTGTACTCATTTTTCTGTTTTTTACGTTTTTGAACACATTTTTTTCTTTTTCCTCAGAATCACCACCTACACAATTGTGTGGATCAAGCCTTAAATGGTAAAAAAAGTTTCAAAATAGTATTAAATATAAAAAGCCCGAACTTTTGTATCTTTTGACCACATTCTGTCTATTATATTTAAATTGAGATGCATTCTCTTTTATATTTAAATTGAGATGTACTTTATTATACCTGAATTGTATTTTTAAAGTTACTACTGCTATATGATAAAACATAATGGAGCCATAATATTTAGAGATTGCATCCAGAATTTCGGATGGTTAAATGCTAATTTCCGTTCCTAGAATGCAAATGTAAAATAATCAATAGGATTAAATGCAGAAAAAAGAACATAACAAAATTAGGAAAAATTTTAGTTAATATTATACACAAGATATAATAATACGTTAATTTTGTATTTAAATATCGGTTAAAAATTTAATTGTCACTCTAAGTAAAAAGTCAATAAATAGAGTTATTTTTATTACATATTACATTCTGAAATTCAAAATAATTTTAATTTTCTTTATTAAATTTTATTTTTTAAAGATTTCTTTGGATTATTTTTTAAACCATACTCTATATTTTAGATAGTCTTTTTTTATGTTGTTATCCAATTATAATAAATCTAAATACATTACATATTTAAAGTGACGAAAAAACAATGTTCCAACTGTGAACTTGTGTGAGCCTACGCCTGAATGCACTTCATTATCGACCACTTCAAATAATTAACCTACAAAGCACTTTTGGAGCTCTTCACTTGCTTTCAATGATAAAGAATCAAGCGCGTTGTTCTTTGTGCAATTTTTATCACATAGCAGAAATATAAAGAAAGAAAATAGAAATGTTCATCCTATGTTTTTACTTTCAAAAGCTCACTTCAATGACCCAAAGGCTTTGTTTATTTTTTTATCGCAGCACTGTCTTTTATTTTCGTTTGAACACTGAACGTTTTTTAACATTCTTATTCCCGAGAAAAAAAGCTGATTTTTTGTTTATCTAAGTTTTATGCTGAAATGGCGGTTCTTTAGTAACTCCTCTTTTTAAATCACTCAAGATTTGGTGATATGTCACTACAGTAATAAGTCTCGTGGTGATTCTCGCGCGATCATCATTTGGAGATTTGATGTATAAACAGTTGTTGTGATTTCACAGCGAAGTCGCTTTGGAGGCCCTGTATTCTTACCTGAAATGGCACAATATTTGAACAATCTGATCAACTACTGAATGGTCATCAATTACTAGCCGGCACACTCTATGTTATAATTTCCCAATATTCTAAAATGTCGTTAACGCGATATTTTTAGCACACTGTAGAAATACAACGAAAAAAATAGAAATATTCACCCTATGTTAATAATCTCAAAAAATGGACTTTAATGCACAAAAGTTTTGTTTAATTTCTTTTAAATTGGAGTAGTAGCTTTTATTTACTTCTAAAAATGAACATTTTTGAAAATGTGTATTACGTTAAAAAAAGTTATTTTTTGTTTGTCCGAGTTTTAGGATTAAATAACTGTAATTTGGTAACACCTTTGTGAAACCACTGAATATTTTTCTTTCTGACAATAGAAAAATAATTAAAATAGGAAATAAAGCATTTGTACAAAGAACTGTAAAGATAGAAAAACAAAGTTTTAGTAATGCACGAAAAGGTAGCAAAGAGCCGTTTCGAATTTACTATCGAAATTCTTCATCAGTACAAGTCTCAGCGTGCTAGAAAAAGCAAAGCTGAGCCAAGCATGAAAATGAACATGAAGATGCATTTCATGGGCTTCCCAGATGCGAAGAAACTCTACGCCCTGTCGATGAGTAAATTTAGAGCACATCTTAAGTAAGTTTGATGTAAGACTAGCTGTAGAACGAGTTCTACTATAAGAGAAAAAAATAAACTGGATAGACAAGTACTCGATGAATAAGTCTTTGGATCGGTCCAGTGACCCATAGTAGACGAGTGCCGGTGGCGACCATTGACTCATCGTAGATTGTCAGGCCCTGACAATAGCCGGCCCACACCGCTGAAATCCCGAGCTCATCTGATAACCAGGAGATCCGAGGACGAAATGAGGAGAAGATAGGAAAGTGTAGTCGATATGTATTGGTCGACTGAGTAGGCAGCCAATCCGGTATTAGACAAGCTGAGTCTAGAAACAGAGAAGCGCAGACTTACTATATACACTTTAAGGGAGCGAACGCATCAAAAATCAGCCAATAAAAAGAAAGCAGCATGAACAACTGGGTGGGCACGCAGAGTCATCTACCGGAGAACGAACAAACTAAACCAAAAATTAAAATTCCTAATTTTTGATAATAAGATCCACGCATAAAGTATGTAAACCTGCTCTTCTTTGCTCAACTTTGCTTTTTCTAGCATGCTGAGTCTTGCACTGATGAAAAATCTCGATCGTACATTAGAAACGGTTGTCTGCCAACTTTTCATGCATTATTTGTGATTTTCCAAAATTCTATTTTTTTTTTTTTTTTTTTTTTTTTTTTGATAAAGGGAATTTTGAATCTCACGTCTTCAATTATTTTAACCAATCTTGAAGTTAATAATAAAAATTGACACTATCGTAAAACTTATACGGTGGCAGAACCTTCAGTTAAATCGCTTTAAAAGTATTTCTTTACCTCATTTAAAACATTTTTGTAATTGGAACTATATGACTGTGACAAATGGTTTAGGAATTAGCCATTCAACAGCACTTGAAATGGATGATTTTTGTAACAGCAATTGAATGATTTATATTACTTCAAGCACTTAGTACACGTTCCCTTAAAGCTTAGTCCAACTCAACTGTTTCCAGTTACAGAAAAAGGGTATAAGTCATGAAATTTAAAATTTCATAAGTCGGTCAATTTTAATGTTAGATGAATAGGACCTTTTTGTATTGCTTGTTAGTGTGATGGAAAATTTTTACTAAATACCACTTATAGGAACAAGGAACCATATAAAAATTTAATTTTCGTAATTGTTTAAAATTTTTTAAAACCTAAATCGCTATAATTCTTTACCTTTTCTAAAGGATTTTTGCAATTGGAACTGTATGTCCATGACTAATGTTTAGAAATTAGCCATTGGTCATCGTTGAGAGTGGACACACCTGTATATTTACTTATTGGCATCGCGTAATTCACGTGTTTTATTCTGTAACTTAGGGAAAGTTTGTCAAATCTTATTTACCTATATCTGTTAGAAACATTTCGTGTATTATACGCGCCACACACATTAGGCTAAAAAATTTATTATTATTATTAATATTATTGTTATTATTATTATTATTATTATTATTATTATGATCATTATTATTATTATTATTATTATTATTATTATTATTATTATTATTATTATTATTATGATCATGACACGTTATTCGTCAGTAAATGCAGTATTACTGCTGAAATCAAAATCAAATTTTGTAAAGCTTAAACAATATAAAAAAAATAATACGATTTTTAATCATTTTTATAAAAATGCCGATAGAAACTTAATTCATTTAACTTCTAACATACTTCACATAAAAATTTATTCTTTGGAAAATCTTAACTGAAAGAAAAGCACGAAAAAAGTGTAGCCTTTTTTTAAGCATGCAAGGAATATTTTTTCTTATAATTTCTTCTTCGACGTACATTTTTTTAAAACTTGCTTATTATTAAATTTCCTGTTTATACATGAATAACTTTGGCAGCAACTGATGTTTGGAAGAAATCGTCAGTTCAATCATTTTTAATAAATTCGTTAGTTTACTCAAGGCAAATATTCTTTAAACGATAAAATTTATATTAAAATATGTAATAAAAATGAATATTTTTCAAGCATGATGATTTTTAAGATATAATCTTATTTCTTTTTTGCGAAAAAAGTTTAAATCGATTTCTTTAACTTTTGAAGTAGAAAGTGATTTATAATAAATAAAAGAATTTTATGTAGTTTACATATCGTAATTTGAAGAGGAAATATATATACGATATATTTTGTTTTATCTCGGTATTCCTATATTCAAATAAATAAATAAATGAATGAATATATAAAATTATTATTATTATTGTTTATTATTGATTTTTCCTTTAAATTCCTTTTTTATTTGTTCTTCCTATTTTGAATTGGTGTCTCCATTTAGCCAGTAGGGGGCACAATGAGTCGAATTTCTTAGCTTATAGCTCGACCTATACAGAAACTCACTAAATAACTTGCTTTTATATGAAAACTATGCACCCCTGATGAGTGATTTCATATAAAAGATGTTCTTTGTATATTTATCCATCTGCTTTTTATAATTTTGGTAACATACTTTCTATAAAATTTCAAACGTCAATTGTTTTTTAATAGGAATTCTTTTTTCATGCTCATTATACTACAGATACTATAATGGTAGTTTCACTGAATTTTTGTTTTAGTAAAATCTGAGTTACTTTGGATTTATTTAGAAAAGTATATATAAGATACTTTAAGCCTAAGTGATAGGAATTTCTTGTTTAATAAAACAACTAAAAAGCAGTTTCATATTTTAAATTATTATTAAAATGGGTAGAGTTCAGGGCTGCGCATAAATGATGTCAGACTTTCTTTTAAATATTCCTGACCACCCTCTCACCCTTTATGACTAAGTGGCATACTTTGTTCCCCACTTATCACATGTGGAGCTATTACATGAAATTATACAGGGTGAGCAAAAAGTCCGTAAAAACTTTAAAAATTCATAAAAACCGAAAAAATAACCGAAATGAAAAACGGTTTGCAGGGTTAGTATCAATAGGTCACGGGGATTTTTTTAAGACATGAAAAAAAATAATTAAAAAAACAGCCAATAGGTGGCGCTGACGTACCCAAATCAAAGAAAAGATATCCAAATAAAGAACAGAATGTTTCCTCAAACCGCCGAACAAGCTTTATGAGGCCTGCCGCTGTTAAAGGCCCCTTTCCCGTCCGCAAATCCTTTTGAAATCGGAATTTACGCAAAGCAATAGTCGCTGATTCCTTGTTCATGTAAAATAACTTCACCAACAAAGCTTTGTCCTTCGCAGTGAGCATCCTTGATCAAGTTCACGGCTCACAACGGTGAACTAGTTGTGGATTAGGAGCGCAAGCTCTTATAACCGGTTCATTTGCATATTTCCGCGGAAATCGTAAGTACCAGCGCCATCTGTCGGCTGTTTTTTTAATTATTTTTTATTTCTGTCTTAAAAAAATTCCCGTGACCTATGGATGCTAACCCTACAAACCGTTTTTCATTTCGGTTATTTTTTCGGTTTTTATGAATTTTTAAAGTTTTTACGGACTTTTTGCTCACCCTGTACTTGCAGTTGAGAAACAAAGCGATTTTTTAATTTTATGTTTAAATTTTATTTATGTGTTTTCATCACATTTGTGAGTGCAATAATGGACAAATTTAATGTGCTTATTTTGAATGAAATACGATTAAAGTTTAGAACAAAATCATTACACTAGTAATAAAATATTAATATAAAAGAACAATTGGAAACAATAGTATTTTGGAATTTGTAAATTTGAAGACACTTGTGAATTAAAGAATCCTTCTATCACTTATAGAGTGATATAATTCGGTAGAAATGGAAGTATTGTTTATATTCAAAATAGGAAGAATTATTTTCATTTCTACACCATAATCAGTGGTTACCCATTTCAAAATTATATTTTCAAGGATGATATCCTGTTGTATTCGAAACTGTTTTTACCATTACCAGTTTTTCCATGAAACCAGGTGGGACTGGCTTCATGGTGTTGTGGTAACTCATACCACTGCCATATTTTTATTCAATTTAATTTATCAAATATTTTATTAATCTTTATTCATTTATTATTAAAATTCGCATTCTAAAATTTATTTTAATTCTTGCCTTTTAAAGCTTCCCCTGTAAATTCTTCTTTCTTACGTAACTTTTCGTTTATTTCAAAATTATAAAATGATTTCGAATTTGTTACTTCCGGCAGAAGTTTGTTCTAGAACATTCTCCGATATTCCAAAGGGATGTCACTTCCGTTTTCATAACCCCTTTCCCGGCCAATCAGATTCAATTCTGCAGATGCATAATTTAAAATAGGTGAATACTTGTTTGCTTCATTGGCGTCGTTTCTTTAAAATGCTATAAAATTTTAATCTTGAAAATTCAATTTTCCTATCAATATTTACTCGTTTGGCTTATCTCATTCCTCGCCACTTTTCTAACTCTGCCAATTGGCGAGTTATGATATTATGGCAACCCTTTCCCTTCGCAGCTCCGTTTTGCTCGGAAGAGAATCAGAGTGTGTCTGTTCTGGCGGGCGAAAATTGGTCCTTTTGACGACGGTGAGAATTGTGCTTCCGAAACGAAAAAAGATATAAAATTCAAGAGTGAATTTTTTTTGGAATGTTAACGATTTGACGACCACCGTATATACTTGCAACAAAATAATGTCCTTGTGAATGGGACTAGCGGAGTCAAGAAAAATCCCTTCGAATGGTGATGATTTATTTCAGAGGCGCGAATGTAACTTCCGTTTTGTGTGACTTCGTTTGTATTGAAGAAATGCGTCTTTGTGCTTAATATCTTGCTCCTCATTCCCCAAGAGTAGAATAACCATTTTCAAAGATATCTTCCTTATCAAAGTTATATTGTTAAAAGTGATGATGATGAGGCAAGGCTCATCATCATCACTTTTAACATCATTTCTCATTTTTTTCATCAAAAATGAGAGTCCCTGTAAATATATTGCCTATGTTCTTAGGAGTGAAATATTTATTGTTCACCAAATAAAAAAAAAATTCTTCGAAGAAGATATTCTTTTTGCATTCTTTCATTTTTCTTTTTAATTCTACTTTTCAAGATCTTACAGGCAATCTTGTTTTATTATTCCATTTATTTTTTCTTTACTTCTGTGTATATTTTAATGTATATTAACTGTCATGTCAACGGGTCTTTTGTGGCCAACAACAACGCAAATCGTACTCAAGTCAAAGTTTCTGTTTGGAATTATTAGTATTATTTTCTTGGAACACCCAAAAACTTTCCAACCAGACACAACAGTAAACCTTTTTTTTTTTTTTTTTTTTTTTTGGAAAAAAATTCACTCTTGAATTTTATATCGTTTTTTCGTTTCGGAAGCACAATTCTTACCGTCGTCAAAAGGACCAATTTTCGCCAGCTCAGAACACACACACACTCTGATTCTTTTCCGAGCAAAACGCAGCTGCGAAGGGAAAGGGTTACCATAATACCATAATTCGCCATTTGGCAGAGTTAGAAAAGTGGCGAGGAATGACATAAGCCAAACGAGTAAATATTGATAGGAAAATTGAATTTTCAAGATTAAAATTTTATAGCATTTTAAAGATACGAAGCCAATGAAGCAGACAAGTATTCACCTATTTTAAATTACGCATCTGCAGAATTGAATCTGATTGGCCGGGGAAGGGGTTATAAAAACGGAAGTGACATCCTTTTGCAATATCGGAGAATGTTCTAGAACAATCTTCTGCCGGAAGTAACAAATTCAAAATAATTTTGTCATTTTGAAATAAACGAAAAGTTACGTAAGAAAGAAGAATTTACAGTGGAAGCTTTAAAAGGCAAGAATTAAAATCAATTTTAGAATGCGAATTTTAATAATAAATGAATAAAGATTAATAAAATACTTGATAAATTAAATTGAATAAAAATATGGCAGTGGTTATGAGTAACCACAACATATTAAACTTATCATTTGTTGGACACTTTTATGTTTGACAGAAGGAAATGTATTCTGTAATGAAAAATTACTGCTGTTAATATATTATCATTGAACCTACACTGAGTATTCTGATAAACTATACTGAATGTTTTTTTAATAAAGGAATATGTGAAAAAAATCACAAAAAGGTTGTCCCCATTATAATGGGAATTTTCAAAAATCCAATCTTAGTCCACGTTTGCATCATAACAAGCATATGTTTCTAACTTTTCATGTTTCTACATTCCGTAGTTTTGTCTGTGCATTGACGTATCAGTCAGTCAGGACAAACTATTTTATATATGTATAGATATGGCAGTGATACCTGAAGTTTATTGAATGCATTAACACATACTTGTCAAAAAGTGGGCAAAAAGTAACTACTCAGGAGTGCTAATTCAAAATTTTTATTTAATAATTATTTATATTTCAAAACTCGCTATCATAGTTAATTAAGTGACAATCTGTGTTCATCTTGATCGCAAAAATTGCTGCAGCAACACCATTTGTTATATGATTTATATAAAAATCTAAACTGCACCAATTTACATCATGGTTATTAGAACATGAAATTTGATTAAATTCCGTGAATTAGGTCTTGAGATATGACTATCCGTAATATCATGAGAAATGCAGCATAGCAACGCCACCTGTACGATGCTTTACATTAGTACCAAATCGAACACAAAATAAGCAGATGTGTTGCTAAATCTGAAGTTTAATTTAATTTTGTGAATTAGTACTTGAGATAAAGATATTGCAGGCAATCGTGAAAAATATAACATAACAGCACCATCTGTTTGGCGGTTTACATTAAAAATTAATCATCACCAATTTATATAAAGTTGTAACTGAAACTAAACTTTTATTAAATACCACGCATTTATTCTTAAAACAGATTAAGAATAGAATTAATTCTTAGAAAATTAGGTCTTAAGAATTAATAGCATTAATTCCTAGATACAAAAAGGAAAAACAAACTAATGCGTTTTAAATTACACATTAGAAGACGTTTGAAACTATAGAACATTCAAAAAATTGAAGCTAAAGGTTACCTAAATGAAGAAAATGTGCAGTCAAAATTCTAAATATACAGTCCAGCACCGCTAAAAGTGAGGTCACGGTTGAAACAAGACATTTTCGTGAAAATTGTTATATGTAAAATGTTCATCTTTTAAACTAAGTTCTGATTTTTTTTTTTTTTTTTTTTTTTCGATCAACAAAAATAGAATAACGGATAATAGGAGCAAGCCTTATAATGTAATTTTCGGTGAAAAGTAAGCTAGAGTTAGAAAAAAAAGTCGATTATTTATCGATAACTGTTATCTCATTACAATAATATTTCTGTTAACAAAAATCTCCTAAAATCGTAATTTGTGAGTTTTATAGACATAGTTTCCTCTGTGAAGGAAACCTCCAACATGAAAAGTGCAAAGTAATACCCTGAAGTATTGGAAAGTTCAAACAACAGAGAAAATCATGTGTCATGGAATGATTATGAAACGCTTTTCAATACATTCAATAGAATGGATTGAAACTTCATCGTTCAATAATGTAGAAGATGATGTCTAATGATTAAGCTAGATGTTTGAGAAATTTCTCGTCTCGGATAAAAGAAACCCGGATAATTTGTGCAAATTTTCTTGAAAAAATTTGGAAAAAGTTTACAAAATGTCAAGTTATAAAAAACAATATAAATGATTTAAGTAATAAAAAAAGAAGGAGAGTGAACATAAGTTAATATTACATAAATATACAATCAGTAAAAAAGAAGAAAAAGAAAAAACTTAGCAATGTAGTTTACATCACTGTTTTGTAAAGAATGAAATAATAAAGGCCTGTTTTATTGTTTAATTTATTTTTCGACGAATTTTGCCATGCAAACACCATTAACATATTTTTTTTTCAACTGATAATCCTTCATCTTCTTGCGCGATAATAATTAAGAAACTCATAAGTGTGTAGTAATGCGTCATCGAGACCTTATTTTAGACGAGTTAAAAAATTTTCCTCATTATTTTCATGACTGTTTTGAAATTGTCTATTTCTTCTGACCACAAGCAACAAGCGACACAATACCATCGTCCCCTAAAACTTCAGTACATTCCAGTTTGGAATCTTTGTGAATCCATTATTTCACTGCTTCTTCGGTTACATTTCTAAAACAGTTTAATATTCTTAAGGAATTTAACATTTTTCTTTGCAATTGAGTATTATCGTCTTTTGCAAGAATTCCATTTACCTATAAAATTATTAATATTCCTTTAAAATTCCGCCCTATGATTTCTTAATCAAGGTGCTTTTACTAATTTCCATGTAGAATCAACATAATATATTGCATATTAAGAGAAGTAAATTTCTCAAGTGAATGATAAAAGTCCAGTCCAGGATTCGAACCAGGGATATATTGGCTGAAGCCGCCCAACGCTCTTCCAACTCAGCCATACCGGACGGAAACTGGAGGATTATTTCACCCACCTAACCTTAACGATCACGTAATCCACGTAATCTGGTCTGACACTATGGATCAACTAAATACAATAAATCGATGGTCAGTATGAAGAACTGCATAAAAAGCTGCTTACAAAATCATATTAGAATAATTTTATAACACGATTATGAAATCGTTAAATTAATTATAACAGATGTAAATTTTCCAAGTGAGTGAAAAGCATTGGCGGCTTCAGTCAGTACATCCCTGGTTCGAATCCTGGCCCGAATATTTTTCACTCACTTGGGAAATTGATATCTGTTAAAATTGATTTACCGTTTGAATAATCGTGTTATAAATTATTCTAATATGATTACGTATGCAGCGTTTTCTTCAGTTCTTTATACTGACCTTCGACTTATTCTTGAGCTGATCCAGAGTATCAGACCAGATTGTGTGATCGTTGAGGTTAAGTGGATGAAATAGTCCTCCATTGCTTCTTCGGGATAGCTCAGATGGAAGATCATTGGCGGCTTCAGCCAATACATGCCTCACTGTGAAATATTTGCGTAACATTACTCCATAAAACTGATGGCAGTTTTGCTGACACTAGCGTATGTTTTTTTCGCTTATATAATGGTGTAATTTAAAAATATGTTACTCGTGTAACATTACATATTAGTGTAATGTTACACTGGTTATCTTGGTTAAACCGGTATCCACCATAAACTTGGTGGAAACTTGGCTGCCAACAACTTAATGGAGTAACGTTACACAAATGTTTTACAGTGCAGGTTCGTATCCTGGCCCGGACATTTTTCACTCACTTTGCAAATTTACATATATTATAACTAATTTACCGATTGAATAATAGTGTTATAAATTATTCTATTATTGCATCTTACCAGCCGTAGAGCGTACAGCGCAAACTAATACCTACGCCTAATACCAACACTCTCCGAAATTCAGTAAGTCAACTTAAAAATACAAACAACTTTCGCGCGCGTTCTGGGTTTTAATGAACGTTTGTAAAAAAATACCAGCTATGCCCTAAGTTTCATTTAAAGACAATGTTAATTAACGCGTTTAATAATTTTATATTAACACTCTGTTTTTTGTTTGCTAAATTAGATTGCATCATTAACCAATGACGCTTGCAAATACACTAAAATTACATTTTAAATCATGTTGAACAGAATTTGGTATTTGAAAGAAATATTTCCTGGGCCCAGAAATAAACTTACAAGGGACAGTTATAGTAATAGAGAAAAGGCGTTTAATAATATTTAATTGGAAATTAACTTAACTTTTAGATTTATTTATTTATTTTTATTTACTTATACTTTTTTTACAAAAGGCGAGATTTTAATTTAAATATAATTACGAAAAGTATATTAATGTTTTGATATCTCTCAAAATATATGGCAGGAAAATGATTGTTGAAACCAATTTTATTCGATAATTGATGGAGCCCTTATATAACACCCAGACCCCTTTGATTACACTAGTAAAACTTTTTCTATGCTTTAAAAATGAAAAATGAAATATAAAATATTATTCAAAATTTTGGTATTAATAATTTTGCACGAAATTCTGTTTAGAAGTAATAGTTTTAAAAGAACAATGAAAATATTAACATCAAAGACTTTTTTTTTACTTCCTTAATTTATTATTTCTACTTTCATTCCAAATTTATTGTATTTTCTGTCCATTTATTCATTATCAAGACTAAACAATGAATAAAGTTTCGTCTGTAGTACTTATGTAGCTTTATTATTTTATCTCAATATATTTAAATCTGTAAAATGAAGACTTTAACTAACGGAAAATAGAGCAATACTGAAATTGCCCCGCTGACTTTTCTTTAACTTTCCATTTCAAATTTCTGTAATAACCATTAAGAGCAGCTGTTGTGTTCAGAACTTTAAAAAGAAAACGCAATTTTTTTCTTAATTTACTTCCTTCATATTACGTGCTGTCAATAAGTAAATGTTCTTTTTTTATTTTAATTTTATAAAACTTTAAGACAATTTAAATAATTAAATGTACATATCATAATTACGATGATCAATCATTAAAATTTTATAATTGAAATAATATTTGTAATTGGCATTTAATTGAGAAATTTCTTGGTACGTCATGAACTTCATATGAGTATCATAAATTTGATATGGTAAAATATAGTAAGCTTTTATTTACGTGTATCATAAATCATTCTATGATAAGAGTTTGAATACATCATACATGTGATATTCAGGTTCTATTTGAATTTTTAAAATTACATATATAATTACTTTCAAGCATCTACTATAAAACAGTATGCTTCTAAATTCTTTCAGACAAAGAATATTTTAATTTCTTAAATCGTGTACTATATTTCTTCATAGTTATATTTTTTGATGTATGAGGCATCTGATTTTAGATGTTTTTAAATGTTACTGAAAAATCGTTTTATGTTTATTAATTCTGATTTAGGTCTACAGCGATTAAAATACATTGTTAAATTAGAATTCTGTTAACTAAAAATAGAATGCATATTATAACATGACCCACTAGATCTATAGGCCCATTTATTTGAAATTAATGTATGAAGTATCCCGCCAGAGGACTCGGATAGCTTGCCCAAATTATTCTAACCAATCGTGCAAACCCTGAACCAAAACAATGACCACGTGCCAAGCCATCTGCACCAAACAGAAAACAGCTTATTTAATGCTAATTTGGGCATGGTTTGCGTCACGTGGACTTAATCGTGGTCCAATGAAATGGTTCAGGGTTTAAAGTTGAATCCAGCTTCACTTTTTCGGCGGTTTTTAGTGAAATGGGTAGGCCGCTAGCATATAGTCGGCGTTGATTATAATCGCAAAAATTGTTGAAAAACTCGCATATAATATTACTAACATAATTTTCAAATTCCTGATATTTGCGACATTCTAAAAAAGATCTCCTTCACAGAAATGTTCACAGATTACATTTTAATAACCTCATGAATATGAAAATAATTTTTACAATATATACATTCCTGTCACAGGGTATTAGGATCCTCCGTAACGCTCATTTTAGGCGAAGGTAAAATGCCATTCGTACGGAAGCAAACACCATCAGAAATGTAAGTTTATATACATTAAATTATACCTTCATTTTTCCATACTCCTAGAAAATACGTTCTGTATACGTATTTCTATCACGCATGCGCATTGGCTCTATAAATACTGAAATTCGAATGCTTTGCAAAACGAAAACCAAAAATTCTATAAGTTAAGATTTTTAATTCAATTTAAAATGAAATAAAAAAACACTAATAGAATATCAAAGAAAAGAAACGTTTTGTAATTTAATAAAGTAGGTAACAGTTTTTTCTTCTTTAAAAATATTCGCATTTTTTTATTAGAAAAAAAATGTATTAGTGTTTAATACTTCACTTCATGATTTTTTCTATTTTTATGATAAAAATTATTTTAAATCTATGAATCGGTCTAATAAAGGAAAAAATAGTAAAAAGAAATAATTTTTAAATTTTCAGCTAAAACTGATATTTTATGGCGTGAGCCCTATGTACACAATCAGGATTTTTCAACATTGTATTCTGTATTTTGCAGTTAAAAAGGCTTAAATAAATTACTTTTATCTGCTTAACATCCTGAAACTTTCTTTATATTATTATTTTTATGTATTCGGTAAAAATAATAAAAATAAATTATACCTTAATAACTTGATCGAAAGTTTTTCTGTTTCCGAAGAACAAATTCTAATATTTTGTTAAATGCAGCCATCTCATATAGACAAGTTAAGTGTTTTTAAATTCTTTGAAGTGTTCTTGATAAAATCCAGACATTGTATTGACCAAATTCATGGCACTTAATAAGAATTATAATGTTTTTAGTCATTTGCCATATGTGGTGCACGGTGCAGTGGGGGTTAAAATATCTTTTAAATGAACATATTTAAAACAGATATTTTATTTAAAATTTAAATGGGAAAATTCGTTTTTATCTTACAAAAATCTCGCATAAAATATAAAATTCATATTTTACGTCCAGTACTTCCTCTAAAAATATTTATAATTCATATTTTTTCCCAATTTTGCACTAAAATATTAATATTCCAGCCAATAACTCGTTGAAGACAAGTCTTGAAGTTAATTCAAAATTAAAAGCTTCTTGAAGAAATTACTCAAGCTAAACTCATCTAAGTAAAACATATTAACTTCAAAGTGTTTTAATGCTGTAAAACTCTAGCGAAGTTCTTAGAGTACCGATCTCGTAATACAAAAATAGCTGGCTCGATCTGAAGGTAAACAACATTAATTTAATTTCCATTTTCTTATTTAATTTTAATTTTATACCACCATTTAAGAGAGAAAAAATAGATATTTGTCTCATAAAGGAAAAATTTTGGTAGCACTGCTACCAGGAAAATGGCCACGAATTGAAGAATGTATTTCCGAAAGTAAATAATACAAAGTATTTGTAAATTGCCACTCTCCCTAGCACAGAGTAAGTGTCTCAGAAGAATCTCGTTCTTAAGGGAGATGAGGTCGAAGAAATATTCTAGTGGACAGAACTAATGCAGTAGTTCAAGACAGCTTCTTTTTTTTTTTTTTTTTTTTTTTTTTTTTTTTTTTTTTTGCCCGACTAAAAAATTTGAAGCGGACGAAACAACAGTGTGCCTTTGTTGTCTTGTAAGAACTAGTCTTACTTATTTACAAGAAAAAAAGAAAAGCTTCATTTATCTAAAGAGGGATGTCTTGGGGGCTACGATCTTCTTTAAATATTTTTTATTTCTTGAAAAAATGACACGTAACACTTAAAATAATAAGCAAACATAAAATATTTACAAATAGAGCTTTTTTTACATAATTCTAGGTGCACACCCCACTAAAACAAGACATGAACATACTTCTCACAACCAACTTTCGAATTTTCGAACATAAATTCGAATGTAACGTTTTTAATAGAACTAGTGTTGCCAGATTTTTTTTAAAACGAAATATACTACAGCTACATTTTTAATTCAGTTGAGGTCAGGTCACGTGGCGCATGACAATCTATTTTTCCCTTTATTTATTTATTGTTATTATTATCATTATTATTATTTTAGAATGGGTAGGAGCGTGTTATAGTCTATATTTTTTAGCAAGTCTATATTTTTAGTAACCAAACTATCTTTACAGAGTGCATTCCATATTCATTTTGGGTTTCAGAATTTTCTAGGGACATACATCATGACCGTGGTTTTTAAACTTCACCCCAAAAACATGCTTTAAATGAACAATATTTTCGTCAGTGTATGGCTCAAATCCCGTTCATGTTTGGATGTGTAAAAGGAAGCGAAACACGGTTGCACCAATTTGTAGAGACAAATGGTGGCAACAGCCCTCAAAACAGGGAGAGTCCGGTAGTCCGGAAGGGGGGGATTCGGAACACTTTTTAGAAATAAAATATTTATTGTGTTAAAATTTAGAAATCTTTTGTGATGATTAACCATATTATATGTGAAAAAATCACATCATAAAACGTGTCTTATATATATATCTACATATATTAATTTTAAATTTGTTTAAAAAAGTTGGGTATTTTAAAATTGTTCAAGTCGTAATAACACTTGTTTAATTTATTTATTTTTTATTTCAATAAGTATAGGTGTATAATCTTTAATCTTGATTCAGCATTTTCAAAAATATTAATTTATAGAAAAATTAAAACTATTTGAAATGAAAAAATAATGTCACCATTAAATAATCGAAATTAAGTATTTAAAATAATAGTTTCAAAATTAAATATGTTTTTTTCAAATTTGCTGATTCAAAATTTAAGCAAAATGTTTGAAAAAGACATGTTCCAAGTTTGAACCGTTTACCTCTAATGATTCTTGACTTATAACATTTTAAATATAAAAAATGAGGGGGAAAGTATCATGAGGAAAGATGCATTTTTACAAGAAGCCATTCCCATGACAACCATTGTTTGAAAGTAGCTTATAAAAAAAAAAAAAAAAAAAAACGAAAGCGAAAAAAAATAATTATTCCTGTTTCAATTAGGACAGAAAATGATTTAAATGTCACCTTAAGAGGCCACACTACTGACTGAAAAAGACCCGGATAATAATGTAAAGTCTATGGGGGCGTTCTTTTCAAATATCTCACACAAATTTTAATATTTTTACATCCTTTTTTGCATAGGATAGCTGAGGATGATCCACAACCGGGCAAGTTTTTAGCTTATCGATTTGTGTTTTATTCTTTTTATATTAGGATAGTTTCAGTTTCATAACCGGTTCAAACCGGTTTTGAAAGTTAAATTTTGAGGAAAATTGAAAAAGTAAAAACTAGCCCGGGTGTAGACTCCTCAACTATCCTATGCAAAAAAAATCACATCAAAATATTAAAATTTGTGTAAGATATTTGAAAAGAAGATCATAAGAGTCGAAAGTTCCTCAATGGACTTTGCATTAACTTCCGGGTATTTTTCAGTCATCAGTGGAGCGTCTTAAAGAAATCTTAGATGCAATATATTTTTTTAAATATTTGATTTTTATTATTATTATTTTTTTGTTCCAAACTACCATAAAACGGCAAGATATTAAAATTTAAATTGTATTCCTTCATGATGAAAAATTCATTTTGTCTGTTAGAAAATATTTTATTTTATTCAACTTAAGACGTTTTTGTTCCAAAGCTGTACTTAACTCGCTCTACAGTGTTTGGTTTTGCTGGAACTTGAACGTGAAAATATGAATTTGTCTTATAAAAACATATAATAGAAAACTGAACGAAAATTTCCGTTGTATCAATCAGTTTACTGATAAAATCTGGTTTTAACCATTGATATGATTTTAATGAAAGGACATTTTTCATACAATGTTAATTTGACAGTCAGGATTTTGTAATATTTCAGATGTCTCTTTCAAAATCACTGCGTTTCCTTAATAAACGCATTTTACCTTTACCTTTATTATAACTCTGAAAATTCTTCATTTCCACACAATCTGAATTTGACGAAAGCATCCAAGTTCAAAACTTCAAATAAAATCTTCTGTTAACAAACATATTTTGATATCAATTTAACACAAGCTATATCAAAATATATTAAAAAATAGTTACGACGTTATTAATAGATAAAAAATATTTTCAGGCTATTAATAAAATTTTTCACATGATTCTAAATTATACGATATTTTTTTTCAATGTTATTGTTTCAGAAATGTTTCTTCTTTAAATAATTTAAAGTTTTTCTAAAAAACTAAAAACAAGACTCATTTAACTCAACATTATATCTTTTGATAAATTCATTTTGATATTTCATTAATACTCCACTTTACAAAATTAACAAAAATAGATAGTAAAAGAAAAAATAGAAATTATATGTTATCCATTAAAAATATTCTCTGAATATATATTGTGAGGATTTTGCATTACTATATATGGTTTAGTAAATGTTTGGTAGCGATGAAGTGATGCAAAACCTTTTCCATGTTAAATATCTTTATTCAAGATATGATAAAATAATATACAGTTCTAAGAACTCAGGGTTCTGTATGAAAAAATAAACCACACGCCTTTTACAGCGAGCTCCATCCTCGAGAATCTTCTTCCAACCTCTTTCCTCATCCCCATCAGGAGAGCAACTCTCCTTCGGGCCCCTCCCAGATCAAAGTTATTGGTTCAGCTGGGATACGCCTTGGCGACAGATTGCCATCGTCCGTCTGGGAATAAATGAAACTATTTCCTCCGTCTCTTGGCTTCTGGGAGGTCTGGCGATAAATCAATGGTGGCCGTAACTAATATGCTAATGTCACATGAAAAAGGCCGCGCTAGACTTACCGTCGACAGGAAGAAAAGGACCTTAATCCTTTTAAGTGCTCACACAATCACCAGACTTCGATGTGCCAGTCCATTGTCTAGTTTTAATTAGCCAAATTAGATTCTTACAGCAGTTAAATCCTTACAACCATCCCCTCCTGTGACAGAGATATTTCACATGTGGAAAATCTTACGTCGAGGTACAGTTACTCTTAACTTAATTCACTACAGAGGTTAGCACCAGTTAATTTTATTAATTTAACTTGTAAGATAAAACACACAATTTACTACAATACAACATTTTTATAAACCAGATACACATTTTAATTAATAATATAATATAGAAATAATTTGAATGCAAGCTAATTAAGAATTTATATACAAATATTATTTACAGCTCACATTCATTCTTCTCCACTCAAACATTTATGTGTAACTTTCCCTTTACAACCCTTTTCTTGAAAGAGTGATGATAAGCTCGAAATATTTTCGAATTTCTTCGCGTAATTCGGCATCTCCCAGATCGGATTTTCGATGTGAGGAAGGTTTCCTCCCTTTCTGGATTCCAATTAAGTTTAGTTTTCCGATTTTTTCCTCAAAATCGTGCGTCTCAGATTTTATTACCGAAGCATAATTTTGGATAAGATCGGGCATCAATTTCGAACGACTAAATTTTGGCTTACGTTCCGGCGAGGAGAATTCCGTTTTATTTCGGGTTTTAACTCCCGTTGAGTTACGACCTCTGTCACCTAGCCTCCGTCTCAACTCATTAATCGTATGCAGTGCTGATTTTCCCTTGATAACCTTAACTTTCAAATTTTCCTTACGCCTCTGCGAATTCCGACTCGGGCGGAGCCTCACCACTTTGTTATCATTTGATCCTCTTTTTTCCGAGTCAACTTCTTTCGGGATACGGATTAAAGATCTAGTAGCGAAATCATCCCTCGTTACATCAGATTCCGATGCCTTTTTACCCAAGAAGTCAACTTCCGACTCTCTTCGAACACGCACTTTAAGAAAATTTTCCTTATTGTTTTGGGAAAGCGCTCGGCGGTGCAACTGACTAGTGACAGCGTCCGTCTCGGTTAATTTTTCTTCCACCGTACCTACATCATTTTGCTCCGTCTTATTCTCAGACGCCTTTGTCATCATTTCCCCCATTAATACCTGATGACCCTTCATGCGGTTCATCAAATCAAAGGCACATTCTATTACCGTATTTTCGGAAATCTCACCTTTCTTCCATCGTTCATATAATTCTTTCAGTTCTTTTTCGGCATTTGGCCAAAAATAATTATCCCCTATTTTGCTCTCAATTCCTTTCATAATTTCCGATTTTTCTACACAATCACGGTTGTCAGATCCGATATTTTTCTCAATATCCATCCGGCTGTGATTAGTTTTTCCTTTTCGCTGATCTGTTAAAACGCGGCATTCCCCTAATTCTCCTTTTTTTCCAACGAGCGATATTTTCTAGTCAGGTTCAAGGTTAGTATATTTTACTTTCGCTTCCGGTTTAAAAATACTAACGGCGCTCTGATTGCCCCAGGCTATCATTCCTCCTAAACCTTCTCTTTCGCTCTGCGAGAAAATTCCCTCCTTCGGACTGACTATCTTGGCGCTCTGGTATATCGTTCCTCCCGACACAGGGGGGTCGAAATGGGGGGACGCTCTTTCTCCCTCGGCGCTGACAATTCCCTCTCCTGCGGAGATCTGGAAACCGGTTCGCTCGTCTAACGATAGAGGTTTTCTCTTCTGACGTTCGCTGCTAGTTTCGGAATTCGAAAATACGCGTGGTTTCGGAATGATATGACCTTCTAATTTCGCGCTTGCCCTCTGTTTATCAATTAACGCTTGGGTTTTGTTTCCTAATAAATAATGGATCATATCCGTTTCTTTATCAACTGCAGCCGCTTTAGTGCGTATGAAGCTGCCGTCACTTAGCCTAATTTCAACATTTACCACTGGTAAACAACGAAGTTTGTTGTCTAAGGCTTGTTTTAGCCAAACCCTTCCTTTAGTAAATTGGTCCTTATTTACATCGTGAGCAGAAATTAGGTCAAATGTAGATCCTGTATCGCGTAAAATTTTCATCTCTTTCCCATTAATTTTCCCTCGACTGACATAGGGACTAAAATCTTCTTCCAAATTTCGTAGACCCGCGATATGATAAACTGTTTCAGTATTTTCAGTTTTTGATTCCGTACAATTAATTTTATAATGACCTGATTTCTTACAATTAAAACAAGTAATTTCTTTCCTCTTATCGAATCTCTCATTTCGATTTTTAGAGTTTTCTTTATCCCTCCAATTTATTTTGGTCTCATCCGTTCTAGTTTTGGTTTTAGACTATTACGCTCAAAAGGTTTAGCGGCGCTATGAATTTTAGGGGATCCTTCCCGCCTAATATTTTTCCTCGCCACCTCGTACGCGTCTAACTTTTTAGCTAACTCAAATGGTGTAATTATCGCGCTCCAAACATCAATAAAATGTTGCTTCGCTTCCGGGTTAATTTTCCGTTTCAGTTGATCAGTGATTATCAAATCTCTGAGTTGTTCGAATGTCGTTATTTCTAAACCACTTAACCATTGGTCAAAGAAATTGGAAGCTTCGTACACGAAATCTTTCCATGTTTTGTTCTCGGGCTTTTTAGAATTTACGAATTTTAGCCGAAAGTCTTCTGCTGAAAGTTGAAATCTTTCGAGAAGCATTTTTTTAATGTGGTCGAAATCATCTGAATCAGAGGGAGATTCGCGCAGTATCAATTCCCCTAAATCGGTAGGCAATAGTCCTAACAAATGAGTAACCCACTGATTTATATCGATTTGAGCTTTACGGGCTTGTCTTTCAAACAAATTCAAATAAATGGAAATCTCGGAGTTCTCTGAATCAAATTTAGGTAGAACAGACTTTAAAGATATTTTTGGTTCTCTCTCGCTCTGGCTAGAGGCCAAACTAATTGTATCCGTCTCCCGTTCTAACCTTAGTTTCGCTAATTCATACTCCCTTTCCAACGCTTTAGTCTTTTGTTCCCTCTCATAAACCTTCAGTAATTCTCTCTCAGCCCTTTCTTCATTTTCCCTGTCTAGCCTATCTTTTTCAATAATTTTTAGCTGGGCTAATGCCAAAGTCTCATCATAATCAGGTGCTTCAATTAGTTTTTTTATGATTTTAGGAATATTATCCGAATCCTCTACATTTGCGCCAAATTCAACAGCTAATTCCTTTAAATCACATTTTCTCTTTCCTGACCACGTCATTCTGAACGGTGCGTAATTATGAAAATAAAACAATCTATACTAGGTTCACTACGTAAATGGATGCCTCTCAATTATTTCCCGTAATATAAATATTCACAATCATAATACGCGACATGTCAATCACAATACAAAATACACTATGAAAATACTCACAATACAAATACTCAACAATATGTTAAATAGCTCTTATCATTACTCAAACAGGAAAATATTTCTAAAGCATTTTACCGAACCCAATGTTAAACAATCAACTGATTCTTAAAAAATATTAATTTTGATTAATATGCAAATAAGAGATAGAAATTTCTTTAGTTAATCGCAAAACATCTAGTATAATATTTAAACTTTTACTACACCTAAAGATTTAAATCCTAAATCACAGAATTATATTTATTCAAAAGAATTAAAATGCATTTCCAATAAATAATTAGTTATTCAAATTACTGCATGCCAATTTGTACCATACTTAAAACTTTTTTAATTTTAAACTTTGCAAATTTAACTTAATTCAATTTTGAATAATCATAGATAACTGCCGATGATTTTTTTGAACGAACACACAACCTACAGTGAAAACCTCTGCAATGAACAATTAAAGAGCACTGACCTGTATTCCTTTTTCGGATGTCTACAGCTTCCACACTTAGGGTAATCCACTGTCCACTTTCCCCGGGCGTCCTTTTCTGGATTATCTCGGGCTCCGGGCTACGTCTGTCACCGCGTCAGGGAAGTCACCTCCTTTCGGCTCAAGTCCCAGTCAGTTGACTCCTTTCGGCTCAGACCTCCGTCAGTTCCCTCTTTTTCGGCTCAGGTCTCCGTCAGTTGATTTCTTTTCGTCTCAGGTCTCCGGCTGCACGTCCGACCTCTCCTCGGCTCTGAGTCACGTCGCTTGCGTCTGGGTTGATTCCTTCAAGTCCCCGCTGCACGTCTGACCTCTCCTCGGCTCTGAGTCACGTCGCTTGCGTCTGGGTTGATTCCTTCAAGTCCCCGCTGCACGTCTGGAGTCCTAGGCTCTGAGTCACGTCACTTGCGTCTGGGCTAATTTCCTTCAATTCCCCGCTGCACGTCTGGAGTCCTCGGCTCTGAGTCACGTCACTTGCGTCTGGGCTAATTTCCTTCAAGTCCCCGCTGCACGTCTGGAGTCCTCGGCTCTGAGTCACGTCACTTGCGTCTGGGCTAATTTCCTTCAAGTCCCCGCTGCACGTCTGGAGTCCTCGGCTCTGAGTCACGTCACTTGCGTCTGGGCTAATTTCCTTCAGGTCCCCGCTGTACGTCTGACTCTCCTAACTCTGAGTCACGTCGCCTGCGTCCGGGTTCCACTAGCGATTTTCATCATCGTCCGCTGCGTCTGGGCTTCAGTGGCTATTTTTCATAATCTTCCGCTGCCACCACTGTGAGGATTTTGCATTACTATATATGGTTTAGTAAATGTTTGGTAGCGATGAAGTGATGCAAAACCTTTTCCATGTTAAATATCTTTATTCAAGATATGATAAAATAATATACAGTTCTAAGAACTCAGGGTTCTGTATGAAAAAATAAACCACACGCCTTTTACAGCGAGCTCCATCCTCGAGAATCTTCTTCCAACCTCTTTCCTCATCCCCATCAGGAGAGCAACTCTCCTTCGGGCCCATCCCAGATCAAAGTTATTGGTTAAGCTGGGATACGCCTTGGCGACAGATTGCCATCGTCCGTCTGGGAATAAATGAAACTATTTCCTCCGTCTCTTGGCTTCTGGGAGGTCTGGCGATAAATCAATGGTGGCCGTAACTAATATGCTAATGTCACATGAAAAAGGCCGCGCTAGACTTACCGTCGACAGGAAGAAAAGGACCTTAATCCTTTTAAGTGCTCACACAATCACCAGACTTCGATGTGCCAGTCCATTGTCTTGTTTTAATTAGCCAAATTAGATTCTTACAGCAGTTAAATCCTTACAATATATATATATATATTATCTTTAAAGAATTAAGTTAATAACAAAAACTTAAAACATTTTAAAAAAAGTATTGCTTGAAAAAAATTTATAACTTAGCCTGTTTAATTACCGATCTTATTTCCTTTTCTTATTTATTTATTTATTTATTTATTGTTAAAAGCTTTTAATTTTGAATTTATCGCATTATAAATAAATACAATGTACTTTTCTTTCATTTTATGAATGTAACTTTTACGATAAATAGCACGTAGTATTATTTGAAAATTAAATTTAAAAAATCTATTTGTAAAGTAAAAGAATCCATTAAGCATCTGATTAGAAAAATATTTTATTAAAACGTAACATTTTTCTAACCAAATGACTGCATTAAAATTACCTTTATTGATTGGTCATTAATAGATTTTCTTTAATAATTACAAAATATTAAACAAATATAGAAAAAAAAAGGAAAAAGCTTCTATCACCTATACATTATGAACCACTTTCACTATATTTTAAAAATGTAACTTCTCCATTATTTAGAGTAAAGGATATATTTGACGAAACAATTTATGAAATCATAATACACTTTACCAACAAATTTCAGCAATTAGTACCCACAGCGCTTTATCTATTAGCGAAATTTGCTAATAGATAAAGAAAATGGCATAAAATGGATAATGTTTTAGGTAAAAAAATATATTTTGTAAAAGATATATAGTTACGTCGGATGCGATGTATAATTAATAATTCTATAAATTAATACAAAACTTTGTCGCTTTATGTAAATTTTAAACGAAACAAATCATAAAATATTTAATAGAAAGTATTTCACACAAATAAATATAACAAAACCTGTTGAACCTTGACCAAAATCAACGGAAGTTACAAACTATACATCAAAATAGCAAACCAACTAAACATTAAGAGAGGAAAGGGTTCGAAATGTACAAGAGCAAACTGAAACAAAGTTCAGGTTTGTGAAACATGAAAAATATTGTTCCATTTTGTGAAATTATCCTAATTATTGTTCTGGTTTTTAAAATTATTAAAACACATTGTTACAATTCCGATATATATATATTTATATATAACACACACACACACACACATATATATATATATATATATATATATATATATATATATATTTGTTTTAAAAAAATGGACCATTAAATCGTGATGAGATGCATTTAATAAACCACTATATAAGCAACAACTCACCACACCCCACTAAGCGTGCTACGTGCCATATTCGGGAAGCTATGTAATATTGATTTTAGACAAATTATTGCGAAAGGGTTTTCTGTTATTCCAGGATATCGCATTATAGAGTTAGTCCATGGTGGAAATTGCAATTTTTAACCAATGGAAACAGAAATTCTCAAACCTTCTTGGATGGGGGTCATTTTTCTGGGGAAGGGTGGGTGGTTTCTCACTGAGCCATCGCGTGATTTCAACACTACACTGGAATGATTGCAATATATTCTATTGTAAGAGAAAGACTCGTGCGACAGATGCCTCAACTCTCCCTGATCTGATTCAATATTTTTTATTTAAACGACGTAGTGGCAGGCTGAATTTTGGCCATATCAGAGTACATAATTTGTTTACATTCTACGTGTTGCTACTGCCAAATATATATATATATATATGTATAAATATATATATATATTCTGCGTTTTCCATCACGCAAAGTTTTATTTAATACTTGCTTATCCACCCTTTGGGCCGTTATAATAATTTTAAGCAAAATTCAAGTTTGTAAGAATTTATATATTTTGAAAATCTTTTAAAAGGACATAGCTTCAAGGCCCTTGCTGTCTTCAGTAGCGTATAATGTATTCCCAACAAACATTTCTCTAGACCAACTAGACACCAGAATTTCCTTTAAATAAAGCAGCGTATACCGAAGGAAAGTTTCCGCACGCATCGAAAATAATCGAAAATCAAATTGAATGAGTCAAACCCCGTACAAATCGGGTCCATAAAATCCAAGAAAAGAATGCATTCCAACGTTAATGTTCGGAAATGTTGGTAACTGAAGTATAAGATAAATTTTCATAGTACAGAAAGTAACTGAATCTTAATCATGTTAGATGAAGTATTTTTCGTTGAAATTAGGTCCGGATTCATAGAGAACCCGATGAACGAATCCCCCTTCCCCCTCCCCCCAATGCCGGAATGTTTCCTCCGTAAACTTAAAGAATTATCGTTAATTTTAACATGGAATTTAAGTTACAGAAGAAATCTACATCACCCGTCTCTTCTCTAAAGTTAATCATTTATCTTTAACTATAACCACAATTTTAATTGATGACTTATTGAATATAAGTTGATTCGAAAAAAGAAGATAATATTAAAAAGAACGTTACTGTGTTATAAGGAATTTCTTATTAAATTATGAAGTAGCCGTAGGACTCTAGAACTACTTTTAGAAAAATCACAAGGGAACCGGATCATTTTTAAAGAAGCTGTTTTAAAGTATCCAAGAAGGCATTAATATTCAAAATTAATGGTAGTTGCAGCATAAGCAATTTTTATTGTTGCTTTTAATTTCATAACAAGAAAGCCTAAAAAGTTATTTAAAAAGAAATGCTAGTGACTTTGACCAATTTTAAGGAAGGTATAGTAGGGGCCAAGTGATAGGTGAGAACAAGACCTTAAGATGCAAGCATGTTAAAAGGTCCTTGTACTTAATGCTTTAGATTTTCAAAGAAGGAATTCGTACTAGATATTCTAGACAACCATAGGGTATGAATTAATCATCCGAATATAGTTTTAAAGAAATGTACAAAAAAGTCGCAAATGCTTAAAAAAAGGCCTTTATGCTCCAATAAATATATACCGCGCTTACCTTGGTACATGAGTATAAGTCTCAAGTTTAAAGTTCTGCTTGGTGACACAACTAGAAGGCAAAAAAAGCATTGTGCACAAAAATATCATTAGGCCCCGGAGGGGGTGTATATGGCCAGAATCTTAGTAGGAATTTAGAAAAGGGAGCATAAGTAAATGGGAAAAGACACAAACAAACCTAGCATCGGCGAACATATATGTAAACTTTCAGCTGTAAAATTTATATTTAATAAGTGAATTATACTAACTTAATATTGAAACAATAAGGTGAAAAATGTCCGAGCCGAGGATCGAACCCCGATACCTTTAGGATAGCGATCCAAGTGCTCTACCATTTAAGCTACGAGGACGATGCACAGCTTGCCATTTTTCACAACCATATGTTGGTAAGGCTGCACTGCAGTACGAGATGGAATAGTCTTCATGCGCATACAGTCTTGAGGCGTAACATGAGGTACAAAAAACCCAGCATCGGTGAACATATATTTAAACTTTTGTCCGTGAAATAAAGCTTGAAATTACTGAATACGTAATACGTGAATTATCACTTTCTAACTAAGCGTAGAACCAACAGGGTGAAAAATGTCCATACCGGGATTCGAATTCGGAACCCTTAAGATAGCGCTTCAAGTACTCTTGTCCAAGCGCTCCAAGTGAAAAAGCGCTTGGAGCGCTATTTTAATAATAAAATTATTAAAAAATATATCGATTAATTATAAAATATTTAATAATGAAATAACTGGAATTAAAATCTGTATTTTTATTACCGAAAAAAATGTTAGAAACAATCTTTTTCGGCCTTTTAGAGGCTAATTCAAATTGATACATACATTTTTTTTACACAAATTGTTTCCAAAGACAGTATCTAGCTAAACCAGATATATTTAATGTTCTTTATAAGTGGCTATATCTTTGCTTTAAGCCATAATTTAATGAAAAAGTAAAATGCTGTTTTTGCAAAACACGCTTTTAATACAAATAGTTCTTATAAAATATTTTTTAAATTTTCCTTTTTATAAAAGATGACGTAATGGTTGGTTATAGCTCTATAAAACAGGGAATTGCAGCGGAATCTGTCAAAACGATGCTATTAAAAGTCTGTTTTTAAGCAAAGCTTTTCTGTTTTTTTTTCTTTTTTAAGACCTTTTTATTTGCCATTTTGAAACAGAGTTTGTAAACATTGAAGTAACTTGACATTAAACACTCTTTGTGAAGAAAAATATCCCTATATTTTGTGTTTAGTTATAGGAAATAGTTAATAAAAAATGCTTTAAAAGATCTTTAGAGCTCAAAAAAAGAAAAAAACAAAAACAAGTTTGGCTATATTTATATGCGTTCGTAATTATGTAAATGCGTAGCACTATAGTAGTCGTTCAGTCTGTCCGTCAGTTCGCCAATAGCAAAGCAAAAACTACTCAACCGAATCATTTGGAATTTAAAATATATAATTCTTGCATAACTTTCTTGAGTCTTTTCAAACTTTATGAAAGTAGAATGCATAATATTTTTACAAGAAAATCCAAAGTATTCAGTTACATTCCGGCCACTGGGAAAAATAGTTTCGAGTGCATTTTAATGATGACTCTTTTCAACATAATAAAATTGATATGCATTTATGAAGTATATCCTAAAATACACATTCTATGGTGAAAATAATAGTTGTTATTAATTTATAGTGCTACGCAAAATTATTCCATTTTATAATGTTAGAGAGGAAACATTGTTTGGGAGCACTTTAATAATATTAAACTTTTTTACATTTTATAAAATTGATGTGCATTTTGACGTTTGCTACAAGTTATTTCCTGTATAATAGAATGCAGATAGTATTTACAGGAATACACAAAAGATTTCGGTTTTACTACTCTATCCTAAATACTGTATACTATTACACAAGATTTGAATATTTTTAAAACTTGCTCATAGTCATCCTTTAATGCCCCTCATTTGCTACGCTTGACGTGCAATTTCCAATTCGCTTCTTATTATTTTTATTTAAATATTGAGGTACTTATAAATTGAGTTATTTGAGTAATAGTCATAATTAACATAAAAAGAGAAAGTATGATCTTTAATTTCGACTACTTTATATTGCCTTGTATATTAATTAATGTGATAATTTGATTGCACAATAGTCTTCAAGCATTATGGATTCTGGATTGGAATCATCGCTGAAATGTTTCAAACCACACACCTTTATATTATAACTAAAACATGAATGCTCACAAATAAAAATGTGGATATAAAAACAAAGAAAATATACTTGATATTCGTAATTCTAGTTGTATGACTAGTGTTCATATTCATTAACTATTTTCAGCAAAACAGGAATATCTTCGTTAATTTATTTTATTGCTACAGTTTTCAATACTATGAAGAAAACCTCTAAAAAAGAAATTATAGAATCAACCATTTTATTAAAAAAATGAAATTTTATTTAAAACAATTTTTAACGAAACGATTTCCAAATTAAAAAAAAAAATCTTTTAAGAAACAATCACACATTTATATAAAAAAACAATTCGCTTCTAGTAAAAGAAAAGTTAAAAAGGAATTAAGATTATTAAATTTCAAAATAGTAATATTTTGTAGTTTACCGTAGATTTAAAAATAATAAGCGAAAAACATGTTATTCAGTTATCAGCAAATAATAATTATTATCAATCTGTCATTATTGTAGTAAATTAATTTTTTTTCGGTATTTTATGCTTTTGTCAAAAGAATGACAAATAAACAACAAAAAAATGTTGAATTGATATCCTTTATAATTTATACTTTAGTAAGAAATATGTTTGTTGAAGCGATAATAGAATTTCTTAAAATTATTTTTTGGAAATAACTTAAATAACATTGTTTTTAAATATTTTCTGATTTTGTTTCTTTTAAGTGAACGCAATTAGTTGTTTTTCAGTAAACAAAAGAATACATTTTTTCTACTGTAAACTGGACCAAAGTTATTTAATCTTTTTAAAAATAATTTCATGATTTTATTTAGCAGATGCATAAAAACATTTTCAAAAACAAAAATTAAACAAAAAAACAAAGCATTTAATCGTACCAATAAATAAATAAATAGATAAACAATATAAAAAATCATAATTTTCTGCTTTCCTAAAAAATGAAAAAAAAGAACAACAAATGTTATTTTGTTTTTTTTTAAATTTCTTTTTTCCTGAAAAGTTTTTAAGAAACAAAAAATCAAAAACAAGAAAATTTACAATGGTAGAATATTTTTTATCTTTTTTTAGTTCTTTTTAAACAGAATTTTGATTATTTTATTTTTAAACATAACAAAGAAATTAATTTATGCTATTTCAGAAATGCAGTTCAATCTTATTGTGATTGATAGTGATCGCAGGAAAAAGTCTCAAAGACAAAACTTTTCAAAGACTCTCGATGTAACTTGACATTGCTTATCATAACAATCCCATTTTATTGGGATGAAATTGTTAAAAAAAATTTCGTTATTTCAAGATATTAAAGTTGACATTTTAATAACTGTATCTTTATTAATCGCAAATATTTGCTTTAATTGTATAACCCTGTTATAGAACTTTCGTTCGTTTACCATTGCGCAGAAAATTACTGATATCTCACTAAAATAGACCCGAGTGTATTACGAATACGAAATATTCAAAATACACACATTCACAAATGTGCTGTATCTATATCAAAGTATTTGATGCATGTTTCTTACAAAGGATTATAAATTTATAAGTCATTTTATTATCAGTTTTGTTTAAACATTTTATAGCAACTGTTAGCATTGTACCAATATAAGAATATAATGTTTTTTTTTCCTTTAGCAGAGTAACTGCTGGGTATTACCACGAACAATTGTCGTGTAAGTCACATTATTATTAACTGCTAAATTGTTGGCCACCGTTATTTTCGAAAGATTTGTATAGCCTTATTCAATCAATGAACTATCTCTGATGAAATAAGTCACATTTTTCAGTTCTAAAACACTGGTATCCAAAATTGTTGCTTGTAACTTACACGACATGTTCTCATGGAAATTCCCTGCTATAAGAAATCTTATATAAAAATTCTTTTCCATACTTTTTCGTATAAATATTTTTCTACATTATTTCAAATTCTTTTATAATTTAATAATACATATTCTTTTAGAATTACCACACAATATGGAAAAAAGAGTACTACGATAAAACTTCTTGTGAAAAACAAAATGTCTCACAATAATTATGAAGAATTTATAGATTTTACAGTACGGTATATTCAAATTCTCATGTTATCGTGGGCGGTGCATACCTAATTAAACAAATCTAAATTTTAACCATCGAACATTTATAAAAGAAAATTAATTTTAATGTTTATGATAATAAGACAACCCCCCAAAAAGGAAGACAAAGAAAAACTTTGTGTTTGTTGCCTGGAATATCTGAACAGATTTTGATTAGTTTTCATTTGATATGATAGTCTAATAGGATCTAGGATGTGTTAATTTCAAATCTGAAAGTAGTTTTTCTCTAAGATGTATGCATTTTTCACATTCCTATGCAAAAACTGCAGTTCATCGTAATCTTCGCGAACTACAGTGTCATATTACCATTTCTGAGGTTTTGTACATGAATGAGTAGATTGTGTTCTTTTAAAAATTTTAAATTTTTACATTCACTAGCAAAGTGGCTACACATAATATCGATTTTTTGAGTATATGGGCCATCTGAATGAAATACGAAAATTGGGAGTATTCTATGAGATCAGCATAGGTATTATAAAGATTATTCCGTCATATGTTTCGTTCTCGTAATTTATCCGTTCTCGTACCCAATAATTTTGTGTTCCCATTTTACGTTGAGATACTTTCTTACATATATTTAGCCGTTATAAATAATGTGCAGCTGCCAATTAATATAGATGCATTTTAGTTTCTCATTTATCCTTATTTGGTCCCTGATACATGATTAAAACTCACTTAAATTAAATTATATTCATAACATCTAAGTTAGCACTGCACTCTAAAAAGTCCTGATCGTTAGGCGCATGTACATGTAATCGCTGCATATTTTTACAACTGCTGTAATCGCCAGCAGACGAATCTGAATGAGCTTTTTGTTTTCTCAGCAACCCCAATTGCACGCCTTTCAAAAAATTCAAAATTCGTTAAATTCCCCCGCCTTTGTCTTTATTCGAGAATTCACCCGTTTCTACTTAAAACGCATTTTTCTCAGGTCTAAGGTCTTTTGATTCCCAGACCACAATAATTTGGTAGCCTCAGAACCTGCCCCTGCGCATTTCAAATTGAGATGATCATCGCTTCTGTTGGGCTAAGTTTTTACCAACCAATGTTTTGTTCTTTCTTTGTGCATGGTGAAATATATTTGTATATTGGCGATATTATAGCACACCAAGGCCATGAGTTTCAACTCCTAAGTCAGCCACTTCGCTCTCGACATTTGTCCGTATAAGTGCTTCTACTAAGAAACTCCTGTATCTTTTCTATTTCCTTCGTATCTCTCTCCATGAAAATGAACGTTTCTAATAAACACTACTATATACATTAACTTTTAGGGGTTTTTTTCACATTCTGCGCAACCTGCGTACGATCACGTGCCTGCCTATAACGAAGAAACCTTTATAGGTATAAAGACATTTTTCATTCGTGACTACTTAATTGGACAATACAAAATCATCTTTTCTCTAATGCATGTCTTCAATACAAACTAATACCGATTAAGCCTCTAGCATAAGGCATTCATCATAATAGACCGCACTTTGGCCTACAGGACATAAATAAATATGAATAAATACAGAAAAATTAGAATTGGAATTTGTAATGGCACAGGATTAAACAACAACTTATAAAATACCATAACAGATACCGTTCTTTCGTAAATTCTATGACCTAAGGATGAACTTATTACATGACCATGTTTTCTGTATCAGTGTTCCTTTTTAGAAACCCTATGAACAATCACAAAGTTCACAACTGTGCTTATATACATGATAAATTACATGTCATTTTATGTCAGGGACCATGAGTATAGTGATTCATTGACATACAATCACGTGACAGTTTTAAAATGTATTTGATTGAAGTAAAGCAAGAACAAGATTTCGATACAGGATTCAGTTAAAGATAGATGGCTTCGAAAAAAGATGGGATATGCATAAGATGCCAGATTACTTCTGGAATGTAAAAAGAGTTTCCAAAACTAAGTCCATTCATTAATGTACAAGAACAGAATCTCACTAAAATATTTTTTAAACTACAATATTTTCATTTCGTTGAACAGGTGATATTCTACTAATATATTGTTACTATAATGTTACTCGGTTTTATACATGCTACTAACATATTATTTAAACAAAAATTAGACTTCTTATTTAATGTTTTGTGCTCTATCATGTGAATTATAAGATTACTGTGATATAGAGTAATCCAAATCTTACAATGTTTGTCTCTAAATTTAGACATGATATGAAAAAAAGAATTCATATTCAATGGAATCAAATCCCTAAATTGAGAAAACATGGGATGTGAAGGAATTTTCACGTGGTTATTAATATCAACTTTAAAATATACATGTAATTATTTAAAAAGCATTACAAATATACATATACAGAGTGTTTCTAAACTCATGGTACAAACTTTAAGGGTAGGTAGAGCATACGATAACAGTGAGTTATTGTGTAGGAGTGTATGGGACCAAATGACGCATTAAGATAAAAAAAATAACCAGCGGCAATTAGGCCCCCTTTTTACTTTTTCAAAATTTCTCATTCATAACAGAAAAATTTTATGCTATCCTTTTCTTTACTTTTCATAATTACTAAATAATAAAATTAGTTTTTGAAAATCTTTGGTGCGAAATCGAAATTTTTTTAATTGAAATTACAAATAGAAATAAAAAAATTTTTGAAATAGAAATGGAGTGTTTGGTTGATTCCACTGGCGGTAGAGGGCAGTAAGTGACTGGTCTCCGTTCAATACCATGTATTCAAGAAGAAGAAATCCCATTTTTTAATTGTGCTATCGTTTGTCATGGACGGCTTTACATATGCCGAAAAAGCCAACATGCATTTCATGTATGGTCGTACGAATGGAAACATCAGAGCTGCTCTGTGAATGAATCAGGGACAGTTTCCTCACAGAAGAATGCCTGATCATAGAATGTTTCAGCGCTTACACAGTCAGCTTTCTTAAACGGGTTCTTTCCACGTCATCAGACAGGAAACTGGGCGAGAAAGTACTGTACGCAGTGCAAGAATGGAAGAAATTATTTTGAATTTTGTGAGTGAAAGGCCCGAATCAAGTATAAGAGCTATTGCACAGAATTTTGGTCTGAGTCATCTGACCGTTTAGGGAGTATTAAATGAAAATTGATTTCATCACTTCCGTTTTCAACGTGTACAAACTTTGAATCCTGAAGACTATCTTCTGCTATTGAAATTTTCCCAGTGGGTTTTGCAGCAACATGTATTATAGCCAGACTTTACAGCTCATATTCTATTTAGAGATGAGGCAATATTTACACACGAGGGTGTATTTAATGCGGCGCACAATTTTTAGCTTTGGGCAACCAATAATCCACATGCAACGCGGCCAACAACGATTCATCAACAACGATTTTCTGTGAATTTGTGGGCGGGTATTGTTAATAATTATTTTGTTGGTTCATAGCTACTACCAAAGAGGCTGGATGGTCGCTGTTAAGTTATTATTATTATTATTATTATTTTGCAACAGGTTTTTACAGAACTGCTGCAATATGTTACGATCACCATTTGTAACCGGATGTGGTTTCAACATGATGGAGCACCAGCGCATTTCACCATTGATGTGCGCAGTAACCTGAATGCCACATTTAGGCCGCGATGGATTGGGCGTGCACGACCAGCTCCTTGGCCACAGCGATTTGCCGATTTATCGATGTTTGATTTCATTTTATGGGGACATCTGAAGTGCCTTGTTTTTGAGACTCCAGTTGACTCAGCCGAAACTCCAGTATCTCGAATATCCGAAGCTGCTGCATGTGTGCGGGAAATGCCTGACATTTTTAGAAGTGTACACTAATCGTTCCAACGACGCTGCGAAGCATGTATCACAGTTGGTTGGCGTAATTTTAAACACTTATTGTAATATTATTGCATGCATTATTACTTACTTGTAAACTACATTGCAAATAAGCACTTTACTTTTTTTATTCATGCATTTTGTGCGATAAGTTTGCCAGTTTTGCGCTTTTTTAAATTCAAAAATTTCAATTTCATACCAAAAATTTTCAAAAAAAGAATTTTATTATTAAGTAATTATGAAATGTCAAGAAAAGGATAGTATAAAAGATTTCTGGTATGAATGAGAAATTTGGAAAATTAAAAACGGGGCCTAAGTACCCCCCTGGTGTTTATACCTTAATGCATCACTTGGTCCCGTACATTGCTATAAATGATTGTTACTGTGTGCTCTCCTTATCCTGAAAGTTTGTACCATGAGTTTAGAAACACCCTGTATATTATTTAATACATCGAACTCACGTGTTTCGAACACACGTGCTTCCATTTTCAAAGGAATAAAGACGACTGACCATAATAGAAAAATTATCTATTCTGGGAAGTCATATTTTCCCCCTTTGAATATGGAAGCGTGTGGGTTCCAAAGATCTCAGGGATATATTAAGTAACATCTTTACGTACTATTAATACCTTTTAAAGAGATATATGTATATTTTAAAGTTATATAATTTTATATTATAGATTAACATACAAAATACACATAAAGCCAGCTTAAAGATCTTCGAAACAAAAACTTGGATGCGTTTTCGGCTGCGCATATCTAATCACCACTCTTGTTTTAGAGTATAAGATTTTGTAATAAAAAGAATATTGTCCAGTTAAATTGCTGGCAATGAGCTCACTCACAGGCTACTCATACTAATTGTATATTACAGTCTTATATTTTCCAGGGTTAATTCCGTTCGAAAAACATATTAAAGGGGGGGCGGATCCATCCATTTCCCCGTTTTATACTTAATCATTGAACCCCTTAATCTAATGAGGGATAGGATTTTTATATAAAATTTTTTAACAAAAACTGATAATTCTGCACGAAAAACCCATTTTTATCAATCAAAAGTAGGAGCATGAACCCCCCGCTCCCTGTCTTTATACTTATCCAATGAACACCTAATACTAATAAAGGAAGTTTCTCATCAGAATGATCATACATCTAAATTTCAATCGAAAACTGATAATTCTGCATGAAAAACCCATTTATATAAATTAAGGGGAGGGGCATGAGCCCCCGTTTCCCCTGTTATACATTTCGAATGAACTTCAAAAACTAATCAAGGAAGCGCCTTATCTGAATATACATATATCCAAAATTTCAAGTGAGTCGAGTATTTTTATCATGAGTTATCGCGTTACGCACATACATAACGGACGGACACATAAGCTCCCAGGCTTTGATAGCCTGTGAGCTAAAAATAGTCAACGATCTAAGACTGCGCAAGTTACAGATACCTGATATACCATCCATTGTACAGAACATAAATGAATTATTTTTAATATTAAATTTAATTCGATTCATACATTAACTTTATTTTCTTTGAATACACACCAATCACATAAAAAGTGATTCTTCGCACTTTCACATTAGTAACATGCTATCGCTAAATCGTGAAAATAGTATATATAGTATTTATAATAGTTATATTTATAGTACTGATATAGTATAGATATAGTATTTATAATAGTTATATTTATAATAGTTTTTATAGTAATCTTTCTTTATCATATTGAATTATTCAATGTTGACATTTAACATTTCATGTTGTTGTTAAAAATCTGTTAAATTGGTGTTTTAGTTATTTATATATACATTTATTTGAGAGATTTTAATTTATTAGCTAAGCAATATCACTCAGAGACAAAGAAATTATTATACACACAAAACATTTATATATATATATATATATATATACGCCTATGTATTATTTTTTTCTTTTAGTGGAAATGATTAATTTTGCGTAAATGTACAGCGCGCAGACTAAAAATAGTCTGGCTTCAACGACATATGTACTTGAACCGAAAAAAAGCCAATAAACTTAGATACAGTCTTTTGTTAAAACGATTGTAATAGTACTATTTTTTCTATTGAAATATGTTAAAATTGAAATTCTGTGTTGTGTGGAATAAAAAAAAGAAGTAAAAGCAAATTTTTTGGCTCATGCCGTTGCAATTATCAATGCGACATCAACACTTTACATGGATATACTCGTATTTGTGCTTGATAATACTGATATTTTTGCGCACAAATAATTCGTTTTATGCTTATAAATGTACACGCAAAAAAAGTCAGCTGAAAAGATATTGATGGTGATCTAATTAAAAAATATAATCTAATACAATGGAAAATTGTTTCAAAATATTTTTTTAACCCTTTAAGCTCCGTTTTTTTTTTCATTTTGAGAACAAAATTATTATTACATTAGTAATTTTAATCATAGCTAACTAAATAAAGTTACTGGTGTTTTAAGATTATCTCACTGTGTGAAATGCAACGGATGTACTTATTTTCTATACCATTCAATTCATATTTTTTATGACAATAAACTAAGAAAGAGTTTCTGAAGATGTTTGGAAAATATCGTATTACAACAGGATTTAAGAAATATTACAACTTTCTAATGTTTTTGGTGTTTTATCACGCATGATTCGTTCACAAAATTAACCTATATTTTAAATGTAAAGAGTGAAATGCATGTATAAAATAAAGGAATCGCCAACAATACAAAGAGAATTAAACTAACTATTATTATCATTGTTATTACTAAATGTCAAAACATAAATGAAAGGATAATAAATAAGACTTAAACATATACAGTTATTTATATATGTAGAATGTAAAAAAATTCTTACCAAGACAAAATAGCATTAGATGAAAAGAAGTGTATCTTTAATAGTACACCAGAACCGAAAGGGTTAATTCCTGTTGTAAGAATCATGATGAGACTTTTTAAAAAACAGTGATTTTTTTCCAGAGATATAATTTTCAGAAAAATATCGTTTTTGTAATATATAAATTATGTTTCAATTATTAATATTGTGTTTATTTTACAGATTTGTGACTGTTTGTAATACTTTATGTTAACTAAGCTCAGTGTCGGAGCTATTTTGTTAAATATTCTTTTACATAAAAGAATTTTAGTTTAAATTTTCGAGATTAAGGTTCAAGTATAAAAGTTTTATTTTGAAGATTTAAAAATTCATAAATTATTTTGGGATATATATTAAATATTATTGTAGTTTTATAACTAATTCTAACTTGCTTTGATCTATGTATGAATAATGTTCTTTTAATAAAATTACAAATTCAAAAAGAGCACAAAAGTAATCCCATAACTCTGCTGTCTAAAGTAAAGTTTAAAACCTGTAACGGACACGTGTAAAAGGTTAGTTTGATAGTGATGTAAAAGATTGCTGATTGATTTTTTTCTGTTTTGTAATTCGTCTTGTTAAACCTGATATAACATTGGAACATCCTATATCTTTAAGGCACATATAACAACTTGACTAGAATATAATAATACAATTTTTGCAAAAATTTTAACATGATGTATTTTTCTTAAAAATAGAGATCGAAAAAAAACATTTTTTTTTTTTTTACAAAAATATACTCACTATAGCCATATTTAAATCAAAAGAAATAAATTCCATGCGAAAATTAGCTTTCAAGAACTAGTTAACTTTTTGCATAGTATCTCAATGAAAGTTTTTTTACAACATGCCTTTTCGATACTCTTTTTTAAGAAAAACTATCGAATATATCATTTTAAAATTTTCTGTGGTCTCAGAAGACATAGTATTTGTGAATTAAAAAAGCCATTACCATTTTGACTTAACACTATAACAGCCGGATTTTGGACTTGCCTAAAACCGCCGTTCGGGGTCAATTTGACCCCCATAAGAAATTCAACCCATATCAAAATAAAAATGTTTTTTTTTCTTGATAAATGATATTTAAATAGTAAAATATATAATTTTTTGAGGATTTTATAATTTTTCTTTTTATTTATTTAGTTTTAGAGCACGCCTATGCCCTTTTTACGTTTTTTTTTTAAATAACGGTACATAAATGACAATATATAATTCAATATATTTTATTACACAATACCGCACAGTATAGTTAATTATATATATATATATATATATCATAATATAATAATATTACACAAAAAAGTGATATGAAAAGAAAATAAAAGTTACAAGTAATAATAATACAAATAAGCACACAAGATGCTTCAAAGAGAGAAAATAAAGAAAATAAATCCTGAATAAGCATATAAATGTGTTCAAAATTTACTTAGAAATCAGCTCAAAAACAGAAATATGCGCGCTAGACTGTGAAAGCAACACATTTACCATTTTTTAATTACTTTCTGACATTCCTTACAGATTACATAAGTTTTATTTTATCCCTTGCAATGTTAAAGGAACATTTCTTTTGCTTCGAAGACTATACGTGATCTATTAGGGGGAGGTGGCAACATGTTGCCAAATTTGTGCGGGTTATTTGCCATGTATTGGATAAATCTGCACCTTGATTTACATGGCAACAACTGTTCAACAACGGTTATTTCTTCTCCAGGATTACAACGCAAATAACAATTTGCAAACAGGTTGTACCAGGTTTCAGAAGCGAGAGCAAATTTATCTGTGGCAATGCTTCACCCTGTTTGTTCGCACATCGAATCGGAGATACCGCATAATTTTACAGAAAGGATTGCGTGACATTGTCTCTTTGAGCACAGATGGTCCCTAAATTTTGTTCCATAAATCATCTGCACAAAGTTTTGAATAACCTAGTGCAAAACGGACATATAAGAGGGCGAAAAAAAGCAATGAGTTCTACCCGAGAAACATAACAGTTGCTATCAATTCCAAGCTGACGCAGTGCTTCAGCAATTGTGCATGTTTGAACAGCATTGCTGCAATCACCATCAAAGGCCAGGCTGAAGTTGAATTTGTCCGAATGTTACGACGTGCAAACAATGTTGTTCCACTTGCAATTTTCACAATATTTCGAGTTGGTGTGCGATCTGTAGTGGAAAAAGGCCTGATAAGGCTCATCGAAATCCAAAGAACACAAGACTTTAACTTGAAAATTTGTCATTTTTCTTATGGGGGTCAAAATGACCCTTGTTGGCTGTTTTAGGTATTTCTATGATTATTTTCTTCAATAATTAATGTAGAAAGATGAAGAATTATCACAGTATGCTTGATATAATTTTAGAAAAAGTAAAAAAAAATATATGAGCCGCGGTGTTTGCTTACATGTCGAAAGGGGTTGTGGAATGTGGAAAGTGGAAAAAAAGATGAAATGACTTCAACGGTGCTTCTAGTGTTAATAGAAATAAAATTAAATCCTAAAAACTTTCAGAACATTGTTTGTAAAGAAAAATTTACACAAAACTAAAATATATCTAAAGACACTATCTAAATAATTTATCTATTAGTTTTACTTATAATCTATCTTGGTATTAAAATACTTTAAACATGAATTAAACAAGGATAAATATAAATTAATAAAAAAAATTTATTCTTAAAAAACATCAATCAGATTATTTGTAAACGAAAATGCTTCATTAAATCATATACCTCACAGCTATTGAAACAGAAAAGCATCACAATAAATTTATTTATTCAAATATCGCAAAACATGTTTGTTTAATGAATATCATAAATGGTTACGAAAATTAATACTTTTTTTAACTGAATAGACATAGAGATTATAAAAATAATTTTATATGTAATATGACGTACGCGGATTTTGAACGCTTTTAAATATTTTAGTTAAAAAATAATAATAAAATAAAACTCAATTTGATACTTTGTAAAATATTTTACAATTAATTACATTTTTCATATTGTTTACGAATTTTTCAGAACTGATATATTCATTAATAGTGATATCACACGTACCCTTTTTGCAGAACTTTTCCTCAACACAACATTACAGGCAGCAAAAAGTTGCGTGACCTTGATTTAGAAGTGAATCTGCTCGCTATTTTTGCTTACCGAACGTTTCCCGTATTGCACGGAAAATGTTGGTCATTCATTCAGCGCTGATCAACTGACCAATAGAAGCGGAGCGAGAAATTAAATAACCCCGCGAAAAGTTTGAAAAACTTATTCACCGAACACGCAGCAAAATGAACGACCGTTTTTGTAAAATGCATGCCGTAAAATCTTTCTCCGTGTGATACAGCTCTAAAAAGATGCAAAACTTTTTTAAACATTTGAAAAAATAGTAAATTCATGTTCCATTAACATATTCGGTATTAGATATGTGGATCTCTATTTTTTTTATATAAAAACAAAACAGTTTTTTTAGTTTCTTAATGACTAAATGTTTTTTCGATTTAAATGCAAACCAATAAATGGCAAAATATATGCTAATTTCCTTGTAAAATAAATGCTATTTTCAAATGAGTTTGAAAACTGCCTTCAACAAATATGGAGACAAATATGGAGAAAATTTCATTTATATATTTTTACTTGCAGTCTTTACAATAAAGATTGTTGAGGAATTTTAGATCATTCACTTGTTTTAAGCCATTAAATTTGTAATTCTATGAATTTAGGTTAGAGGTAATTAATTTGACATTTTAAGGAGGGTTATAATCTAATTCCATATTTGTAAACCTAAATTAGTACACTATAAAAAACAACATTCTGAAAATTTACAGATATGAATTTATAGAAATCTGTAAGCTTATTAAATTTTTATCCGTACACTCTACAGAAAAATATGTAAACCTGCAAATTTAGTTTTTGTAAAGTTACAGAATTCTGTATCTATTGAAATTACACCAATCTTACTAAATTCTTATCTGCAACACGGGTTGCTTTGCAGTTGTATAAAATGTTCTAGGCATCTAAGTATCCTAAAATATTCTTAATATAAAATTACAGAATTTTTTATTTACAGTGCAAACATGAATGTGTTACACGAATTTTCGTTTTTAGCGTTATATAAAAAGCTCTAAAAATCCCTGTTTCATTGAAACATTTTAGTAATATGATAGACTTGTATATATATACAGGGTGATTCCAAATTTTTTTTACAATAAAAGAGGGGTGATAGTACACATCAAGACAAACAATATTAAATAGGAGACCAAGGGTCCAAAACGTTTTCTTAAGGAAATAGCCGCCATTAAAGTTTAGGCATCAAAATTTCAAATAAACATAAAAAACGGAAAAATCGGTCGATTCATTTGCAGTTTTCACTAAAATTATTCTTTATGTCGGCATTTTCTTGAAATTAAATTATAAAGATAAATTTCAAAAAATGCCGATAGAGGGCGCTTTAGACTTTGGAGTAACGAACAACTATTTTTTGCTGGTATTTTTTGCATCTCATTAAATGTTTTCGTAAGCTTAGACTCAAACTTAAATTTCGAGCTCAAAATCTTTAGTTGGGAGTGGTTAAGTAACACAAACTGAGCTGTGTTCAGAGGGTTCAAATTTCAAATGATTATAAAAATCGGAAAAATTTGTCGATTAATATGTGGTTTTCACTAAAGCTATTCTTTATTTAGGTATTTTCGTGAAAATAAATTATAAAGATAAATTTCAAAAAATGCCGATAGAGGGCGCTTTAGACTTTGGAGTAACGAAACACTCTTTTTTTGGCGTTATTTTTTGCATCTTATTAGATGTTTTACTAAGCTTAGACTCAAACTTAAATTTTGAGCTCAAAATCTGTAGTTGGGAGTGGTTAAGTAACACAAACTTAGCTGTGTTCAGAGGGTACAAATTTCAAATAATTGTAAAAAACGGAAAAAAATTGGTCGATTCGTTTGCGGTTTTTGCTAAAACTAATTTTTAAATCAACAGTTTTCTTGATCAATCAGTGTTTTCTTGAAAATAATTTTTAAAGATAAATTTCAGAAAATGCCGATAGAGGCGCCTTAGACTTTGGAGTAGCGTACAACTATTTTTAACTGTTATTTTTTTAATCTCATTAAATGCTTTCAAATGCATAGACTTAAATTTTGGGCTGAAATTCTGAATAGTTGGGAGTGTTTAAGTAGCGAAAAATTGAATTGTGTTCGAGGAGAAAAGAGGGTAAATTTCAACTCCTGAACACACTTCAGTTTGAGCTTCTTAACTCCTCATAACGATTCCGGATTTGAGCTCAAAATTTAAGTTTAAATCTAAGCTTCCGAGAACATTTAAAATGCTTTTGCAAGCATTTAATTAGAACCAAAAAATAATGATTAAAATGAATTGTTAGTTACTCTGAAGTTTAAGGCGCCCTCTGACGGAATTTTTTGAGATTTATCTTTAAAAATTATTTTCAAGAAGATACTGACTTAAAGAATAGTTTTATTTTAAACCGCAAACGAATCGACCAATTTTTCCATTTTCTATAATTACTTTAAATTTGAACCTCCCCCTCCCCCTTGAACACAGTTCAGTTTGTGCTACTTAACCACTCCCTACTATTCAGATTTTGAGCTCAAAATTTAAGTTTAAATCTAAGCTTCCGAAATCATTTAAAGAGATGCAAACAATAACGGCAAAAAATAGTTGTTCGTTACTCCAAAGTCTAAAGCGCCCTCTATCGGCATTTTTTGAAATTTATCTTTATAATTTATTTTCACGAAAATACCTAAATAAAGAATAGTTTTTGTGAAAACTGCAAATCAATCGACCAATTTTTTCGTTTTTTTTTAATCATTTGAAATTTGAACCCTCTGAACACAGCTCAGTTTGTGTTACTTAACCACTCCCAACTACAGATTTTGAGCTCAAAATTTAAGTTTGAGTGTAAACTTACGAAAACATTTAATGAGATGCAAAACATACCGGCAAAAAATAGTTGTTCGTTACTCCAAAGTCTAAAGCGCCCTCTATCGGCATTTTTTGAAATTTATCTTTATAATTTATTTTTAAGAAAATGCCGACCTAAAGAATAATTTTACTGAAAACCACAAATCAATCTACCTATTTTTCCGTTTTTTATGTTTATTTGAAATTTTGGACCCTAAACTTTAATGGCGGCTATCTCCTTAGGAAAACGTTTTGGACCCTTGGTCTCCTATTTAATATTGTTTGTCTTGATGTGTACTATCACCCCTCTGTTATTGTAAAAAAAATTTGGAATCACCCTGTATATATATATATATATATATATATATATATATGTGTGTGTGTGTGTGTGTGTGTGTGTGTGTGTGTGTGTGTGTGTGTGTAATAATTTATTTTCACTCATAACGCAATCATATATTTTTTTCTTCATATTTGATATCAGACATATTTTTTTCTTTTTTTTTTTTATAGTAATTTTTAAAACAGATTAACATCGATTAACATCCATGCTATTTTTCTTTTTAATTAGATAATTGATTCTGTTAATAAAACCTAATCATATTAAAAATACTTTTTTTTGGAAGTAATATTGTAATTTCCATTGAAGGGATGTGAAATACATTGCTATTCGTACAAGTCAATATGAATAGCCTTTTATACACAATTAATAATCATCGTATCTAAAAAGTCATGTCCCCTATTATATTTCATCAGTTTAACTGGTTCTTTTGCACTTTCTACCTAGTCGCACATTCATTTCTTTATGGAAGCGTGCTCCCAAACAAAGGAACCGGAATACCACCAGAACCTGCCAACCTTCCCCTTATGAGAATATAACAAAGAAATATCTTTAATACCGTTTTAAATGGTTCTGTTTGCATCGAACTTGAATTGTATTCTTTAGTTGAAATGCTGGCTTTACATATTTATTGCATTTGTGAAATCTGAAGAATATATTTTCTTCTTTTTAGTAATTTTACACGAGAGAATCATTAAAAAATAAAATTATCATTTTTCACAAAAATCTGCTTAGTAGAAAATTAAAAATATCTTTGCAACAAAAATATATATTAGATTCAAAACAACTGTTTTTTGCATAAAAAAGTATTTTTTTTTTTTTTTTTTTTTTTTTTTTTTTTTTTTAATACTTAAAATATTTTGTGGAAAAAAGTAACAACACAATGTTTAATGAACATTGTCGTCTATTCGATTAAAAAAATAAACATAGATAAATCAGATCTCCATCAAATCGCTCTGATAATTAACAACCAAAAGTAATAACTGATGCTTATTTCAGTGTTAAATTTAAGAAGAAACACGGAGAGAAACATCCTCACCCGGAGCAATGATATATCCCCCTTGAATATTTGAAATTTTGTGTTTTTAAAGGTCAAAACAATACCATCTCCCCCACCCCGCAAAGGAGCCATAGAAATTCCTCCTACAGAAAAGTGTTTGAATTCATTACTGGGTCATTACATGTAATCCAGCTCTTCTTCTTCTAGAGACAACATATCATTTTTAACACTTCCAACATCATGAAAGTCAAATGGATATCATTTTCAAATTAACAGAGTTCCTATAGATCATAAAACTTCCCTGGTTGATAGTCAGGTAAACCGATTATCTTCTTAAATCGGCCATTGTAATTGTGTGATAATAAATATGGAGTTTTCTGCATAAAAATGTAGTTTTTCAGATTAAAGTGTATTGTTTAAGAAAGCAGATATAATAAACTGAAAATATTACTGTTCATTTTGATGTTATGTATATACATTTACTTTAAAATATATAACGAGAAATGTTTGTAATTTTTACGCATCTTTAGGCTGGAAATCTGAATAAATCTACCATTTTTTTACGTTAATAATCCGAGATTTTTTGTGCATTTTTCTGGCCCTAAAGCAGGGGGTTCTGCTTATACGCGAGCATAAAAAATTCAAAAACTGACATTCTAAAATGAAAAGAAAAAGGTAAATATAAAAAAGCATTAAAATTACTTAAAAACTTTTGTAAATACTTTAAATCTCCATTGTTTTATCACCACCCCCTAAAAAAAAAAAAAAAAAAAAAAAAAAAACAATTCTCATTTATTATCCAAAACATTATCATAATTTTCAACCAACTCATTCAAATCGCGTTTTTTAGCATTTTTATACCACTGTGAATATCGATAGGGGCTAATTTATGATCTTCACAATTGTCGTCTTTTTAAACCTTTCGGGTCTGGTATACTATTAATAGCACATGCATTTTCATCGAGTATTATTTTATCTTAACAATTATTTAGTTACTTTTGACATATAGAATCTATAGTATATGGTTATGCTTTTCTTAATGTGACTTCATTTATGTGATGATATTTGGGAAATGATAATAATGATAAAAAAATACTTAATTTTCCTAGCACCGTTGGCAATGCTTTTATTTTATATTTCATTCTTTAAATTTAAAATATAAGTTACTTTTTCGAACTAATTATGTCTGATAAAACGCAAAACACATTAAAAAATTGTAAAACCCTCTCAAATCCCCATTTTCTAAGTCATTTTCCAAACGTCTTCGAAAACTCTTCCTTGGCTTATCGTCATATAAATATGAATTGAATAATGCACAAAATAATTACATTCATTAGCTTTCAGAAAATGAAATAATCTCTAAAATTCGGTAAGTCTATTTGGATAGTTACGATTAACGCTTTTTAAAATAAAATTAATTTTGTTTTCAAAACGAGAAAAAAAAAATGATACACAGAATGATTAAAAAATGGCAGCATCTCCGTCCATCGAATTAGTGATACGACATTTTTTGAAAGCTTAAAAAATAATATATCTATCTATCTATTTTTTTTTTTGGTAATTCAAGCAAAAAACAGGATATATGATTTTTATAACTGAACAAGTCATAACAGAATAAGCAAGGGCTAGTTGAAAGGATTTCGCTATGAGCCTAACACAAAACAGAAGAGATCAATAATTTCAGTGAGAGCATTTTTTTCTATTATCTTTGCCCAAAAAAGTACTCATCTTCCTTACCAAACTTTTAACGGTGGCTCATATATGGATTTCCACTTTTAGACAATTTTTCACTGTCGTGTACACGGCTCATATACACGGCTTATACATAGACAGCTTATATACGGAAATATACGGTATGATGAAAATTAATGTGTTTTTTTCTCAAACAGCATACAAATATGAAGAAATCAGTATGAATATCAGTGAATTTCATATTATTATTTTCGTTTTAACTTGAACATTATAGGTGAGTTCTTTCACACATGGTTTTCTAGGATCACTGCTCATCAGAGATAAGAAACTGAACTGTTATTTTCAATGATACTTTTCGCAGTAGAGATAAAATGCAGTGCCTAATAGAATGAAATAAAGAGTGGCACGTACTGTCCTTGAAAGATTTATTTTACATTGACCCAGTTCTTTTCATTATTCAACAGGAAAAGGTCTCCTAGTTACAAGACTGTTGTTATATTTCTATGCACGGATTTTTAGTTAGATATTCATCCTTGAAAATTAAATTTCAGCGGACCCGGTATTAAAATCAGCGATGATAAAAATATTACAATTGTTATTTAAATGTGAGTTATGAAATATTTAATTCACATATATTGTTTTAATTAAAAATTGTTTTTTACAAAACAAAAGTTTAGTTTTATACATCTAATTTGAAAAACAGCATTCGTCTTTTATTTTCATTTAATTTCTTTATTTCAGGTCTGTAATAACAATTTAATAAGTTGCAAATACGAGTTTTGAGTAGAAAAAAAAACAATAATAATAATAACTTATACAATTAGAAAAAAAAAGATAATTGTAAGTGTAATTTTTTTAAGAAAAATTATCAAAATGTGAAAAAACTGTCCGTTGATATCTTACTTATGGTATGATGTTCAGTTAAAAAAGAAAGCCCTTTATTCTTATTTTAAATCCTTAATATTTTAAATAAATGGAAACCTGTAAAAACACAAGCTAGGATAAATAGATTTCAAAATTTCTTAAATGTTAGTTTGAAAATAGATACTTGTTAAATCAGCGCTATCCATTACCACTCTAATATTTTCACGCTATCTAAACACGGTATGCAACATGTATGTTATGTCATAAATTAAAAATCTGAAAATCGAAATTTTTACGAAATTTTGATATTGGTAGTGTATCTTTCTTTTAAATCAGAGTTACGAGTTATCTAATCATTTAATTTAATTTATTTTAAAATATCCAGAAAAGTTTGTATGTTTTATCCATCTTTAGATCGAAACTCTGATTAAATATATGATGAAAATTAATCCATTTTTAATTGATTTTTAAATTGTTTTGCTTTTTTCTCAAACAGCATGTAACAAAAAAAAAAAAAAAAAAAAAAACAGTATAAATATAAGTTATTTTCATATGATTATTTTCATTTTAAATTGAACATTATACGTGAGTTCTTCTATACATGTTTTTCAACAATCACTGCTCATTAGAGATAAGAAATTTAACTCATATTTTGAATGCTACTTTTCGTAGTAGAGATAAAATGCAGTGCCTAACAGGATGAAATAAAGAAAGGCACGTACTGTCCTTGAAAGGTTTATTTTACATTGACCCAGTTCTTTTCATTATTCAACAGGAAAAGGTCGCTTAGTTACAAGACTATTGTTATATTTCTATGCACGGATATTAATACTTAAAAAATAAACTTCAGAGGACCCGGTACTAAAATCAATGACAAGAAAAGACATTAACTTTGAAAAATATTACAATTGTTATCTAAGTATTAATTATAAATAATTTAATCCGCAAAAACATTAAAAATTGAAAATAGTTTTTTTTATACAAAAAGTTCGATTTTATGAATCTAATTTGAACAAGTTGGAAATTGCATGTCAAGCGAAGCAAATGAGATGCATTCGTACTATAAGGACGTTTTAAAAATTTTTAGATTTTGGTGTAATTGTATACAGTTGTTCGGATACAGTAGAGTATCCGACATCTTTTATGGAACCCTGTAGAAAGTATCTGCTTTCTATTATACACGAAGTAAATTGTAGTAAGCCTCAGCAATGCATATATCAATTTCGTAATATGTGAAATTGCTTAATAGTATTAAAACGCGGCCTAGACAATGTTTTTCTCGATACATCTGACTTTCATAAAATTTGAAATGAATCGACAAAATTATGCAACAATTGTATATTTTGAATTTGAAATGATTCGTTTGGGTAGTTTTTGCTCTGTTATGTGGGGACAGACAGACGGATGGATTGAACGACAACTATAGGGGGTACCTGTTTACACAATTACGAATGCACCTAAAATCAATTAGGAATTTATCTTTTTTTTATCATTTTTTACCTAATTTCGTTATTTCAGGTCTGTAATAATATTTTGATTAAATTTAAGTACCAGTTTAGTTTAAATAGCACTAGCTTCAGAGAAAAAAAAATATATATTTACAAATAGAAAACAGAAGGAAAAATACTAATGTTTGAAAAGAAGAATTATCGAAATATAAAAATAGTAATAATAATACGCTGATAATTAAGTATGGTACGACGTTTAATAATAATAAAAAAAAAACAGCGTCCATTTATTCATATTACTTACCCATCATACGTAATAAAGGGTAAATCTTGCAATCATTTTGGAAAAAAAAAAAAAAAAAAAAAAAAAAAAAAATTGACGGATTTACACGTTTTCGACACTGGAGATTCCGAAAAACATATTTTTAGAAAAAGAAATTGCCGTCCGTCCGTCTGTCTGTCTTTAAACGCTCTATCTCCCGAACGAATTGAGATAGAGACTTGAAATTTTGTATGTACTTAGTATGTAAGAATGGGACGAAGCCTATTTAATATCAGTAGCCTCGATCATCCGGAACAATTTTTTCGGACTCTCGAAAAATTCGTAATGATGAAAGGTACATAAAAATTTTCGATTTTTTTTATTTTAAGGAGTGATCGTAAAAGGCAATAAAATAACACAAATTTTGCATAAGGATGATCGAATTATTAGTTACCGAGATATCTGTAATACTATTTTCCACATTCTTCGATTTTTCATGACCCTGTATTTCATTCCAATTTCAATTCAAAGATATGTTTTAATTGGAAATAAGACGCTTAATCCGACGGAATAAACTGTTAGTTATTAAGACTATCATTTTTGGAGTTATAAAGATGTTTCTTTTTCGCAATTCAGTACTACTTGAGTAGTTAGGCGTGTTGTATAATTTATCGAAAGAGATTCATCAACAACTCATTAATACATCATTACTATGCACAATAAAAATATAAATACACGTTTAAATTTTGTATTGGAATTGCAATCCATTTTATAAATAGTTTTCAAATGTATTATTTTCATATATTATACTGGAAGACAGCCCGTCAAAATGACGTGTTTCCATTTTTGAAAGGATGATAAAACGTTACAACAACTTTGGTCAATCATAGCTACTTTAGGCTTAAATAATTTTGAAAAATACAAAAATTGAACATGAAGGAAAAATCTAAAAAGAATCAATAAAAATCTGCTTTTAAAACTATAACAAAACTATCTGGTGGATGGGGAGGGATTGTAATGAACAAATGGTAAATGCATATATTTTAAAAGAATAAAGTAAGGTAAAATGTCAATTATAAAAGAATACATTGTGAAACTACAGCCAAAAAATATTTTAAAATTCTGAGAGAAAATAATAAAAATATCCAAAATGTATAAAAAAAATTTCCATTTTGGCCATTTCCAGACGAATATGAGAGGGTAGCCAAATTATTAATTGAATGGGTAAAATAATGGCATAGAATATGCCGCTAATGAATTTCACTCACAAAATTACAGTAAATATTTCACAAAAAACATGCAAATTAACATGCATTAATAATGCAAAACATGTACTAATAATGCGATTTTAAAACATTTGTGAATTAACTATTTTATACCATTAGCTAATACTTAAAAGAACATACTTTATAAGATCGAAAACAAACGTCAACAATAAACAGTTAACAATCGTGATTCGTTATGTGACAATGAAGTCATTCACGGCTGTAAAAAATAAATAAATAAATAAATAAAGCAACACGAAGGTTTGAGGTTTGAATGAACAATGCTTTGAGGTCTATAGCTACAGTGACTGTTACCTCGAATGATCCATAATACACAGAAACTAATACAGAACACTTTATTATTACAGGAAATACAGTACATACATTTAATACACATCACAGGGACAACACAGACACCCATGCCGCTAGTTGGATTCGAACCAGGGTCCAGCGGTGTGAAAGCAACACGAATATAAAAATTCTAACAATATTGTATTTAAAACGCACCTTCACTTTTCTTAAATAAAAAGTTTTAATTAAACACTGTTAAAAATTTGACTGTTTTGCTGCTTCGTTATTACTTAGCTTTTATAGAAAATGATTACTTTACCGTATTACACTGTTAAAAAATTGACCCATTTGTTGCAGCGTCTCTCCACAGCTTGTACAGAATATCTCTTTTATGACCAATGAGAATGCTCCATATCACAGTAAAAGTAACCGCTTTATATAAAAGCAGTGGAGTGATGCTGCAACAAATGGGTCAAATTTTTAACAGTTGCTGCACTATCGCTGCAACGCTTTTATACAAAACGGTTACTTTGTGTGTGTTACTTACAGTGTATTCTATAAAAGCTAGGGAGTGATGATGCAGCAAAAGGGTCAAATTTTTAACAGTGTACTACTAAAAATTTGACACATTTACTGCAGCGTCACTCCACAGCTTTTATAGAATGTCTCTTTTATGACCAATTAGAATGTTCCATAACACAGCAAAGTAATCGTTTTCTGTAAAAGCGGTGGAGTGATGCTGCAGCAAATGAGTCAAATTTTTTACAGTGTGAATATTGTGTTTGAAATAGGGAAAAGATTTCAAAGCACTATAAAATGTAGTGACGTCATTTACAGCTCAAACTGTAAATCTGACAAATGAGAACGCTTCATTACGACTCTGGAACGTTTGCATTGGAGAAAAAAATGATAGCCTTTAAAATCGGAGATACCTTTTCACAATGGAATTTGTCATTGGTCACAATAAGTGTTTTTTCTCGTGGATGGGTTGAAACCGGAATCGTTATACACGGAGGGATTTTATATATATAATATGCATTATATATATAATATGCATTATATGATGGGTAAGTATTACGGTGGCCCCCAACGACTAGTTTGTAAAAGTCTTAGCATTTTCAATACATGAAAATCTGTAAAAGCACAAACTGAGATAAATAACATCGTTTTAAAAATTTCTTAAGTGTGAATATGACTTTTGATTTTCGTTAAATCAGCCGCAAGTGTGGTTTAATGTGCACAATCACTCTGAAATTTTTACGGTATCTAGTGTAGCGTGTATGGTATGTCATAAGATAAAAATCTTAAAATGGGAGTTTTTCCGAAATTCCGATATTGGTATTATGTCTTCTCTTTAAATAAGAGTTACGAGTTATCTAATCCTTCCATTTCTATATTACGAATGCAAATTTAGACTAATTAGAATAGAAATTAATTATATTACGATTAGTATACTACTAAAAAAACTATTTTTGCATGCCAATGTATTTTAAAATGTCAAGTTTTTTTCTAGGTATTTCGCTGCTTACGATTAAATCATATTTGGCAAGTATTTATTGTTTAATTAAAAAGAAAAGTGTCCAGCTAAACTGACAGCATTGAATTCACAAAAAATTCACATTAATCGCACATTACATTCTCATTTCAAATAATAATGCCCCTGAAAAAATAAATTAAGGGGGATTAGCCCCTGTTTCTCTCCATCCTTTATACGTAAATCTAATCAGGGAAGCGCATTACCAGAATAAACATGTATACCAAATTAAAGCGAATCAGGTAATTATCCATGAAAAACCCATTTCCCTGTTTTGAGGTATTAGCTGCCCTATTTTCCCTTTTATGTTTAACCCGCGAGTAGTCGCGACTTTTTTCACAACGTCATTAGTCGCGCTCGGTCTTTTCGCCGCTGGCCCACCACATACCAAATATGTAAAATAAGAAATATTTTTCACCTAATATACGAAAATAACATTTCAATGAAGATATAAATTTGCAGTTTTCTTAAATTATGCATTTTATTCATGAGATCTGGAGTAATTGGAAAAAGTAAAAATGAACTGACATTAGTGATTTTTACGTACACTTTTTCACCAATTTCAACTTTGTTTCTAAAAATGTACTACAAAGAAAAACAAAGGTGTCCTGTAACTTCACTAAGGTGGTCGAGAAACCTTCAAAGTCAGCTACATGGTAGATCTCCGTTCTATTTGTAATATGATACAAGTTACGAGATGATAAGTTATACGGGCGGCGAAAAGACCGACACGCGACTACTGACGGGTTAACCAATCAATATACAAATATTTTTAAGCAAGCTCCTTAATACAATGAACCCAAGAAAAAAAAATAGAGATTCATATTGGATAATTCTTCATGAAAATCATTTTTGAAAATATAGAGGAAGGCATGTTCTTTTTTCGCTATTTTAAACTTAAACATGAAGGAAGCACCATATCAAAATAAAACCGGTATATTAATTTTGAAGCAAATCGAATAATTCTGGATAAAAAAATCATTTATCTAAATTAATCGGAAAAGGGGATGACTAGCTCTGATCCCCTCCTTTATAAATAACCAATGAACCCCAAAATCTAATTAAGTAAGCTCTTTACATAATAAACCGGTATACCAAATTTGAAGAAACTCGAATAGTTCTGCATGAAAAATTAATTTATCTAAATTAAGGGGCTGAGAACTATCCCTCTTTTCCCCTTTGTAATAAACAATTGGACTTGCATATCTAATCACGGATGTTCCTTAATATAATAAACGGGTATACAAATTTTCAAGCAAATGGAAAGATTCTGCAAAATATATATATAACTTTCTGTAGTAGTAGTTCTTTGGTAGAGATAAATTAATATATATATATATACTTTTATAAATATAACCAAAGTAATTCAGATATTACCATTCAATAAACCAATGGAACCAGTATTTTTACAATCATCTTATTGAAATCATTTGAAGTTTGAAGTGAAATAGAAGACAGATTACCAAAACAATAAAATTAAATGGACAGTAGAAGGCCTTTTTCATTAAACTATTCATCAGGGGTACATGATTTAATGAAAAAAGCAAAAACATCCAACCAGTTTCTGTTATGGGACGTGCTAAAAGCTAAGAAATTCGTCCCACAATGCACCTGACTGTTCGGATTTCATTTACTGTTACAAATTAGGAAAAAAAATATTCAGTGAAGAAAATAAAAACAATATGACATAATAACAATAATAAAATATTTCTTAAAAAAGTATATATATATACTTAAATATTTACCATACCTATATCTAGCATGATGTTTAGTTCAAGTGAATCTCAGTTAAGAGTTAAAGTAGAAATAAATTACATGTGACTCAGTAACAAGTTAGGTTACAGTTATAATTAATGTAGATAATAAAGTTAAAATTGTAGCAATAATTATTTTAAAAAATTAGTAGATCATATATTATACTATAATATTCATTCTACATTCAGAAAAAAAATTATTGCTATTGTTAGAGGTATTATATTATTGAAAAATTATTAATATTTTTGTATTAATTTGTTAACTAAAAAATGCTACTACTACTTCAAGTACAAACATAAAAAAATGAAGTTTTAGTGCTGCCATCTAAATGATTAATATATTAATTAAATTATATACTGCTGGTGCTGCCATCTATTATTGAATAAGATAAATATTATTGGAATAAAATAAATCATTTAAGAGCTAAGAGTTTTCCAAGAATAATTTCTATTCTAATATTTTACAAATATTTTTTTAAGACAAATTCAATAGACAACCAAAGCTTATCGCAATAACTTGATCATTTTTAAGTTATGCATATTAATTTTAGGTAAACATAAATTTTAATTCTATGTGTAAAGTTAAGTACATTTTTTATATTTAATAATTAACCATTGCGTATTATCCAGATAACACCGCCCTTCGCCGTAATCTAACATCTAACCCACCCATTCATACTATTATACATGTTTTTTAATTTTTTTTTGCATTTTTATTTTTTTGTATTGTTTTTATTTTTTATAATTTTTTAAACATTTTTTACGCAAAGTGTTAATTATTTTTAAGATCATGTAATAACTTATTACATATTAAAGATTAAAGGAGTTCTTTAAAATAACATCATATGGTGCTGCATAAATTAGCATTTTAATGTTTGCAATATTTGGTCGAGGAGAATATAGACAGTTAATAATATATAAATGATTATACAGATAATATTTTTAAACCAAATATAAAGGATAACCATATCTTATAGCAGTTTCTTGAACAGTTTTTAACCGACTTCAAGGAGGAGGTTATGATTTCGACCTGTATGTATTTGTTGTTCACGCATAACTTTCGTAAATATGAACCGATTTTGATAATTCTTTTTTTGTTTGAAAGCGTATGAGACCCATGTGGTCCCATTCAAATTTCATAAAAATCTGTTGATTAGAACTTTTTAAAAAATTAAAACATTAAAATTCCATATCTTTTCGAAGCAATCGACCAATTAGAAACGTTCATTCTTCATGTTTTTAAGTTACACTTACATAGGCACACGATCTTTCCAAAGTGTGAAATCCTAACTGGACAAGGTTCACATTTATTAACAGTGTACACTGAAAAAAAATTGACCCTTTTGCTGCATAGTCACTCCCCCGTTTTTATAGAATATCTCTCTCTTGACCCATGAGAATTCTGCACGATAGGCTGAAGTAATCGTTTTCTATAAAAACGGTGGATTGACGATGCAGCAAAAGGGCCAAATTTTTTACAGTGTACACTGTAAAAATTTTGATCCTTTTGTTGTATCGTCATTCCTCCGCTTTTATAGAATATCTCTCCTTTGACCCATGAGAATGCTCCATGATACATTGTTAAAAATTTGACCCATTTGCTGCAGCGTCACACCACAGCTTTTATAGAATATGGCTTTTATGACCAATGAGAATGCTCCATAACATAGTAAAGTAATCGTTTTCTATAAAAGCGGTGGACTGATGATGCAGCAAAAGGCTCAAAGTTTTTGTAGTGTAATTCGGACAAAAGCGTCTGTAAAAGAAATATTTGGGAATCAAATGCTGTCACTCTCTTATAGAGGCAGCCAGTTATAGGTAATGAGTTTCAGATACCTCATCGAATACGCCCCCGCTCATTTCCGATTACAGTGTCACTGTAAAAAATATGATCCTTTTGCTGCATCGTCACTCCCCTGCTTTTGTAGAATATCACTCTTTTGACCCATGAGAATGCTTCGTAATTGGGTGAAGTAATCGTTTTCTATAAAAGCAATAGAGTGATGATATAGCAAAAGTGTCAAATTTTTTACAGTGTAGGATTCCTCGATATGAATATGACGACACATGTAACACAGTATATAATTGGTTGAAACGATTCTGGACAAAAACGAGTTACCAAGCGTCTTGTTGAGCGGGCAATTTTCGTCAATCTTGTTAGCTTCTCATACGAGTACAATCGAATTCTTCCAGGAAATCATCCTCAAATTCCATAATAAAAAATGCCTGGCAATGCAATGCACTGTTAAAAATTTGCAACTTTTGCTGCATCGTCACTCCATTGCTTTTATAGAATATCTTTATTTTTATCAATGAGAATCCCTCATAATGCATTTAACTAATCGTTTTCTATACAAGTGGTGAAGTGATGATACACTGTTAAAAATCTGCTGCATTTTGTTGCAACGCACTCCGCCGCTTGTATATAATGTCTCTACTCCGACCTATGAGAATGCTCCTTAATACAGTCACGTAACCGTTTTCTATACAAGCGCTGGAGTGCGTAGCAAAAAATGCAGCAGATTTTAAACAGTGTACAGCAAAAGTTCCAAATTTTTAACAGTGTAGTTGGGACAAAAGCGTCTGTAAAAGAAATATTTTGGAATCAAATGCTGTCACTCTCCTATAGAGGCAGCCAGTTATTGGTTATGAGTTTCAGATCCTCGTCGAATCACCACTGCTCATTTCCGATGCCGTTACTGCCTGTATAGGTATTAGATTTTTGCTGTTCATCGATTGAGGCATATTGCGATTTTTGCTAAAATTTTTCTTTTTTTTCTGAGTGAAGGGGAGTGCTTTTGACTGACTACACTAGAAAAGCATTTTACTATACATTAATATATGAAGTCATTTTGCTGCGTGCTCATATATGGAAGCACTATGTCGCGCTCTTATGTGTAAGGACACTTTACTTAATGGATTGTCACCTTTTGATACCCACTTTCAATGACCGTAGGATTCGATGCAGACAAAGATTTCATAAATGCGGTAGCTTTTCGAAGTGGCAGATCTTGTCTGAAAAGTTACCATACAAAGAAATTCTTAAGATTCACAATGATACTAACCGATATTGTAAGTGGTTTCAGAAAAGTTGACAATCAAACAGTGACAAGTAAACTGAATACATCAGAACTTAGCAAAGTGCGTGCATTAGTAATGCATTGCAAAGAGCTATCGTGTGCCAGTACACATAATTATGTATTACGGTATGCATAACTAAAAAGTAGGAAATAAAATAAGCTTTTTAAGAAAAAAATATCAACCGACTTCAAAAAAGCGCTAAAAAGAATTAAATAATTCTTTAAAATTCTCTAATGACAAAACGTTATCCAATAAGCACACATCGGATATCAGGTACCGGCATAAAAAACGGTTAAATTTAATATGTATAATTTAATATCCACCAAACATAGATTTTAGAGATAATAATATTTTACTAGAGATGAATTGACATATTTATGATTTATTTTATGAATATATACATATAAAAAGTAATGAATTTCTTTTTGAAGTTGGTGCCAAACTATTTGATGTATATTAAGAATTGTAGCTAAATTATGCCTAGTACCATAATTAAAATGGGGATAATCATTATCGATTGTAATTGTTTGGCACCAACTTCAAAAAGTAATTCATTACTTTTTATATGTATATATTCATAAAATAAATCATAAATATGTCAATTCATCTCTTGTAAAATATTATTATCTCTAAAATCTATGTTTGGTGGATATTAAATTATACATATTAAATTTAATCGTTTTTTATGCCGGTACCTGATATCCGATGTGTGCTTATTGGATAACGTTTTGTCATTAGAGAATTTTAAAGAATTATTTAATTCTTTTTAGCGCTTTTTTGAAGTCGGTTGATATTTTTTTCTTAAAAAGCTTATTTTATTATAGAATATCTCTCTCTTGACCCATGAGAATTCTGCACGATAGGCTGAAGTAATCGTTTTCTATAAAAACGGTGGATTGACGATGCAGCAAAAGGGCCAAATTTTTTACAGTGTACACTGTAAAAATTTTGATCCTTTTGTTGTATCGTCATTCCTCCGCTTTTATAGAATATCTCTCCTTTGACCCATGAGAATGCTCCATGATACATTGTTAAAAATTTGACCCATTTACTGCAGCGTCACACCACAACTTTTATAGAATATGTCTTTTATGACCGATAAGAATGCTCCGTAACACAGTGAAGTAATCGTTTTCTATAAAAGCTCTGGACTGATGATGCATCAAAAGGCTCAAAGTTTTTGTAGTGTAATTGGGACAAAAGCGTCTGTAAAAGAAATATTTGGGAATCAAATGCTGTCACTCTCTTATAGAGGTAGCCAGATATAGGTAATGAGTTTCAGATTCCTCATCGAATACGCCACCGCTCATTTCCGATTACAGTGCCACTGTAAAAAATGTGACCCTTTTGCTGCATCGTCACTGCCCTGCTTTTGTAGAATATCTCTCTTTTGACCCATGAGAATGCTTCGTAATTGGGTGAAGTAATCGTTTTCTACACTATATTGCCATTGATTACGGGACACTTGCGATTTTAGACATTTTACTAAATATCTAAAAAAATACATGCGGAATCATCGCGAAACTCTTAGTGTATAAATATAATAGTATACATCATACATCTCCGTGAAGATTTTTTACCGAAACTCCATAGGGGACCGTCAACAAATTAAAAAAGAATGAATATCTTTTGAATAACCCTGTCAAAACTAATGTAGCAAAAGCGCTCAAACTCTAGATTATGATTGAACGCCTTATTGTAATACCCTGTGTTAATTTTTATGCAAATAGCATGCATACTCGCAGAGTAATTAAGGTTTTTATAAAAATGGCCCCAAATTTTTCTAAGTTTTTACCTTATAATTTTCAGAGTTCTTAATATAAAATAATATTTTTATCAGAAAATATGACAAACAACATTGCACACAGTACCCTGTAATCAGAATTAAAAAATATTAAAAAATGTATGAAAAATGAGTAGGTTTACTAAATAATTTTTTACTGCGCATGCGTCAAAGATATCAAAATTTCATTTGCATATTATGTTAGCTAAATGTATAGAGCAACTTTTGTAAAAATCTCAAAATTATGGTTTGAAAATTCCGAAAGTAATCGTCTGTAGAAAAAGGACAAAATCCGTTGTTTCCAAAATGAAGCAAAAAAATGAGGGATTTTATCCAAAAGTAGTCGTAACATCCCGTATTGTGTATTCTATATTGACACTAATCAATGAATATATGGATACAATCCCTCTTGTTTTTGCTTCATTTTGAGAATAACGGATTTTCAACTTATTCAATTGACGATTATTTTCAGAATTTTCAAGTTATGATTTTGTGACTTTCAACTCATTTTGTATACAATTTTCATTATTTTTTAATTCTGATTACAGGGTACTGTGTGCAATGTTGTTTGTCATATTTTCTGAAAAAAATATTATTTTATATTAAGAACTCTGAAAATTATAAGAAAAAAACCATTTGGGACCATTTTTATAAAAACCTTAATTACTCTGCGAGTATGCATACTATTTGCATAAAAATGAACACAGTGTATTACAATAAAGCATTCAATCATAATCTAGAGTTTGAGCGCTTTTGCTACATTAGTTTTGACAGGGTTATTCAAAAGATATTCATTCTTTTTTAATTTGTTGACGGTCCCCTATGGAGTTTCGGTAAAAAATCGTCACGGAGATGTATGACGTATACTATTATATTTATACACTAGGAGTTTCGAGATGATTCCTCATGTATTTTTTTAGATATTTAGTAAAATGTCTAAAATCGCAAGTGTCCAATAATCAATTGCAATATAGTGTATAAAAGCAATAGAGTGATGATATAGCAAAAGTGTCAAATTTTTTACAGTGTAGGATTCCTCAATATGAATATGACGACACATGTAGCACAGTATATAATTGGTTGAAACGATTCTGGACAAAAACGAATCACCAAGCATCTTGCTGAGCGGACAATTTTCGTCAATCTTGTTAACTTCTCCTACGAGTACAATCGAAGTATTCCAAGAAATCATCATCAAATTCCATATTAAAAATGCCTGACAATGCAATGTACTGTTAAAAATTTGCAACTTTTGCTGCATCGTCACTCCATCGCTTTTATAGAATATCTTTACTTTTATCAATGAGAATCCTTCATAATGCATTTAACTAATCGTTTTCTATATAAGCGGTGAAGTGATGATGCACTGTTAAAAATCTGCTTCATTCTGTTGCAACGCACTCCGCCGCTTGTATATAATGTCTCTACTGCGACCTATGAAAATGCTCCTTAATACAGTCAAGTAACCGTTTTCTATACAAGCGCTGGAGTGCGTAGCAAAAAAATGCAGCAGATTTTTAACAATGTACAGCAAAAGTTTCAAATTTTTAACAGTGTAGTTGGGACAAAAGCGTCTGTAAAAGAAATATTTGGGAATCAAATGCTGTTACTCTCTTATAGAGGCAGCCAGGTATTGGTTATGAGTTTCAGATTCCTCGTCGAATTGCCACTGCTCATTTCCGATGCCATTACTACCTGTATAGGTATTAGATTGTTGCTGTTTATCGATTGAAGCATAGTGCGATTTTTGCTAAAATCTTTCTCTTTCCTTTTTCTGAGTGAAGGGGGAGTACTTTTAACTGACTACACTAGAAAAGCATTTTACTATACATGAATATATGAAGTCATTTTGCTGCGTGCTCATATATGGAAGCACTATGTCGCGCTCTTATGTATATGGACACTTTACTTGATGGATTGTCACCTTTTGATACCCACTTTCGATGACCGTAGGATTCGATGCAGACTAAGATTTCATAAATGCGGTAGCTTTTCGAAGTGGCAGATCTTGTCTGAAGAAGTTACCATACAAAGAAAATCTTAAGATTCACAACGATACTAACCGATATTGTAAGTGGTTTCAGAAAAGTTGACAATCAAACAGTGACAAGTAAACTGAATACATCAGAACTTGCCAAAGTGCGTACATTAGTAATGCATTGCAAAGAGCTATCGTGTGCCAGTACACATAATTATGTATTACGGTATGCATAACTAAAAAGTAGGAAATAAAATAAGCTTTTTAAGAAAAAAATATCAACCGACTTCAAAAAAGCGCTAAAAAGAATTAAATAATTCTTTAAAATTCTCTAAGGCCAAAACGTTATCCAATAAGCACACATCGGATATCAGGTACCGGCATAAAAAACGGTTAAATTTAATATGTATAATTTAATATCCACCAAACATAGATTTTAGAGATAATATTATTTTACAAGAGATGAATTGACATATTTATGATTTATTTTATGAATATATACATATAAAAAGTAATGAATTACTTTTTGAAGTTGGTGCCAAACTATTTGATGTATATTAAGAATTGTAGCTAAATTATACCTAGTACCTTAATTAAAATGGGGATAATCATTATCGATTGTGATTGTTTGGCACCAACTTCAAAAATTAATTCATTACTTTTTATATGTATATATTCATAAAATAAATCATAAATATGTCAATTCATCTCTTGTAAAATAATATTATCTCTAAAATCTATGTTTGGTGGATATTAAATTATACATATTAAATTTAACCGTTTTTTATGCCGGTACCTGATATCCGATGTGTGCTTATTGGATAACGTTTTGGCCTTAGAGAATTTTAAAGAATTATTTAATTCTTTTTAGCGCTTTTTTGAAGTCGGTTGATATTTTTTTCTTAAAAAGCTTATTTTTAAATTATGCATTTTAAAATTAGGTGAACAAATATTTTTAACTCTATGGGAAAAATTAAGTAATATATTGATATATTAAGATTTATGAAGGCAAGAATTATAATGAGTAAAGAGGTTTACTTTGAAAGGAAAATCATTACTTTTATCATAAAAATCAAATAAAATTTTATTATCAGAAAGAGCAATATTAAGGTCGAGAAAGTTAATTTTATTATTAAGCATATCTTTTTAACTGTATATTAAATTTTTATGGTATTTGAATGGTAGAGAATAGTTAGATGACTTTTTAGAATATAAGATAATTATATCATCAAGATACCTATATAAAAAACAATTAACAATAGAAGTATTACGTTCATAATAATGTAGGTAGAGATCAGCACAGATTGATGATACAATCTCACCCTGTGGGAGACCGACTATATATATATATATATATATATATATATATATATTATATATATATATATATATATAGATATAGATATAGATATAAATTAAGGTAGGAACGTCGATTTGCACCCTTTACCATCCGTACACGAAACCAATGAATCCCCAAAACTTATCAGGATCATCACTTCATTAGAATGAGCCTAAAGAAAAAAATTAAAGCAAGTATGATATTTCTACCAAACATTATCGCTTTACGTACATACATACATACATGCGTACATAGATAATGAGCGACCAACATAGCTCTTAAGTTTTGGTAGCCTGTGAACTGAAAAGCAGATGTAATAAACTGAAAATTATGCTGTTTTTTATGTTATATACGTATTTTTTTTTACTTTAACCTAAACGCCGAGAAAATATTGCATGTTTTAATACTGTGACTGAACTGAACATTTTATGAAACATTTAATAGCAACAAATGTGTAAAGCAATCGCATACATAACAAGAAATAACAATTAGAATTTTGTGCTTGTGATATTCATGTGAATTATTCATGTTTTATAATAATAATAAATTTTAATGTAGTCAAAGAACAATCTTTGAAAAGTTCCAAATTTGAAAATGACGTTATCGGAACTTTACTTTACTGAAATTTGCTTATTTGAAGCTAAAGAAAAACTGGTCTACTAATCCTTATACATACTTTTGACAAAGAAATTGTAGAAATTTAATAAAATGATTTAGTCAATTCCGTTTATAGTTTGCGCAAATTTTGATTTGTTGCGTTTGCAGAAGTTGAAGAAAATATTTAATAAATAGTCATAAATTATCTGTGTAACTTTTTTTAATTTTTCAGAATCATTCTTAAATTGCATTTTAATCAATTTGTGTCCATCGAAAATGCAAGTTCCACTACTTTCAACCATTGTTTCATAGACATTAAAAGTCATTGTGGTCAAAATTGGATATGCCAATTAGAACGGCGCTAGTTCTGAACCATGTACATTCGAAGCATTTGTGATTTGTGGAGTCATTACTTCCCTGATCCCCTCGTCATAGGGAAACTTTCATTAATAACAATCTCAGGTACCGACTCCACACGAATAGTGACGGCGGTATCCTGTAAGTATGGGAAAACATTTAGAAAACTCCATAAATTATCACCAAGAAGTATCAATCATTTTTTATTAGTATCAGAGATTTTATTGTAATAAAATCAAAATTTAATTGAAAACAAAATTTGTAACAATTATTTATTTTCTGAACATTTCCTTATTTTTTTACAAGTAACAAAAGTTAAAACATATAGAATTAGAGAAAATCCTCTTTAGATTTTCCTCATTTTTAATTGAAATTTCTTTCATGATAGCTTTTTTCTTTATTTTTTTATATTTTGTAATAGTGACTAATTTTAATTAGAGATTATCGAGAGATTATACTATATAATTAGATATATATGCAGTTAGATAATTCATCCAATATAATCGCGTTCATTAACTAAACTTACATTTTTTTCGACATAACTCAGGTATCTTGAGAATCTGATAGACAAAGGTCTACAATATAATGAAATATAAATTTAGTTATGAAAACCTAAAAACAAACTCTTTTTGTTTGTATGAAAGGAATGTTCATTTATTACTTCACCCAGCATTTTATTTAGCTAGTAAATTTCGTAAAAGGAACACATAATGTACTCCCAACATTAAAGGCCATTAACGCAATATACCATTAAATTGCATTGCAAACATATTTACATGATTCCTTACGTTTGCTTTATTAATTCTTCAATCTCTGTGTATTTTGACTCGAAACTCAGCTTTTGTTGAAATATAAAACTGACATTTCTCTTTTATGACTTGATATATGATTTATTTATTTAAATTGTAGTTTCTTTGCAAGCCGTCCTTAAAGTTAAATTATAAAAAAATCGACAAAACATTGCTCTATTTTAAAAATTAGGATAATGTTCTGTTAAAATATATGGCGGACTAATATACACTACTGTAAGACTAGATTTATAAGATTTTCGCTTGGTAGAATGCCAAACTGATTCCATTCACATTGTAGGTACAATAGCCTGTGTGGTCGGTATATTGTCCATGTATTGTCTTATGTATTATGGAAACGGCGTTCAATATTGTTTTCCAATTTCTATTCGAAGTAAAATTTTATTTTAAATTAAATGGATTGCGCACCTTTTGGTAGTTCTTGGATTAACCCTTAACGAAATATGTAGAGATATTTTTTCGCTATTTTTTGTGAATTTTAATAAAAGCATGTTTATTTTATTTTATTTATTTATTTATTATTTATATTTATGGATAAGGCATAGTTTTAATGACTCATATGCGATAAATTCGCTATTCTACGAACTTAAATATTTAGATTATATGTAAACAAATAACATAAATAAATAATGTAGCGAATATTGTAAACAATAATGTAATTAAGTAATGTAAACAAACAATAAAAAAATCGCAAATTTGAGGATTTTCTTTATTCATGCCAAGCAGTCGTTATTTTTCTAAAGCCGTTAATTCTAAAAAGAATATGTTACGCTTTATTGTGAGGGAAAAGTTATTATGTTTAGTGTAATAATCACGCCATTAAATCATCTCTTTTACTGTATTTGTCTATTTAAAACTTAATTTGCACAGATGTCATATACGTACCACATTGGCGCGATTGCAAATAATGGCAGTTTTAAGCCTCACATGTTAGCCCGACAATTGTTGTTTACTTATTAATGAACTGTTTGTTTACTTTTAACTCTGTTTTTAAATGATATAAGTTGTTTTTTCGTAAAATTATTAACTAAACTTTATTATTATTATTTTTTCCTTTTAAAATAATAGAAAATAAATGTACATATGTAACTGGTATTTGAAAACAAAGTTCTCACCAAATTGAAGTCAGTAAAAAAATTGCGCCAAAACGTACATGCGTACATCTGTGCCCTTTATTAACCGACTTCAAAAAAGGAGAGGAGGTTATCAATTCAACGCGTATGTATTTTGTTTTATGTATGTTCACCGATTACTTCGAAACTATGCTACCGATTTCTGTTATTTTAATATAATAAAATTCGTAAATGACATTTAAAACATATAATTTAACGACAGAAACAAAAAAGCGTTCGACAAAAAAAAAAAAAAAAAAAAAAAAAAAAAAGTGACATATCTAGGATTTTTAATATACGAACTCATAACAAGATGGCATGGGTTTCCCTTTATTTTCGACATGGACTAGCCTTTTTAGCCTATGCGCCGTTCGGTCCAGGTTTTTATTAAGCGTAATGCATCAGTTTAATTTATCTTTCATTAAATTTAGGAATGAGGCTTTATTTATGTTATTTACCAGAAAATCACCTATGACTAAAGTATAACTTCTCTTTTTAATTCACCACTAGGGTTATAAATTATAGTTCGGAAGTAGCCTGTTTTGATTGTGTTTCTAAAGTGCAAAAGATGTACAGAGATGAGAACTATATTATAATAGCAAAAACTTCCACGCGAATTTCTATACTACTTACGCAAAAAAAAAAAAAAAAAAAAAAAAAAAAAAAAAAAAAAAAAAAACTAAATTTAGTGTTTATGATAAATCATTGTTCAATTTATGTAGCTCAGGGATTGTGCGTTATCATTTTCGTGGAGAGGGGGAGTTCCTGGCACATGATATTGTAGGATATCTCTAGGGGAAAGGGAGTTGTCTTATGATATCAATAGCGTTTTTGATCCAATCAAAATTTACTTTTTTCTTTTTTTGTAGCATGGTCTTTAGTTCAAAATAGCATGTTATCTTTTTTCACTTTATTATCTATTTTTATGAAAATACAAAGGTATTATTAAAACCCAAAAATTATTATAAAATTATTTTATCCTAAATTATGGGATATCCCAACGTTTGACAGTCTTATACTTTTTCATGCGTGTATGCACACATAATCAACATATGTGAAACATATGTTGATTATGTAGGTATTTTAATTTCAAAAATTTCGAAATTCTAAAAATTTAGCTCAAAAAATCGTTAAAATATGGCACTGTACGCCAAAATACTCGTTCTCTGCAAGAAATCTAAAACAAGAAAAATGGCATGTTAAGCATTCTTTGCAATTAGAATGCAATCTTTTCAAAATATTCACCGTTCGAAACTCCTGTATAAGATTTTTACAGCTTACATAATAAACAAAACGTTTACTGCATTCTATTGATCTTTGTTTTTGAGAAAATTAATTTTGAAATCGGGGTCTTGTTTGCTGGACACCTTGTACTTGCTAGGTTGGGAATTACGTTGCTACATTTCTTGTTGCAACTTACTGATGCATATGCTTGCAGTATCCGTGTGTTTTGAAAACTCAAAACGAGAACTCACATACATTAACATCAATAGATATTTATCAGAATTTTAAAAAATGAGAACAAAATACACCAATAAATTAATTTCAAATGGTAGTCTTATATTGAAAATGTTGGACAAGATGGTGCAAGAGTTCACTTCATATTAATAAAATTTTTATTCTTTTACTTCATCTTTATTAAAAGATTTTAACTAAAATTACTTCATTATCCGGTTACGTTTTTTCATGATCGCAAATAATTTTGTATAGAAGTATCTTTTTTATGCTAAAAAAAAAAAAAAAAACTGCTAATTTTTTAAATTACATTTTTGGGAAAAGAAAGTTCCGAAGATCTGTCATGACATTTTTACTATTAGGCGCATAATGTTGATACAATTATAGGTTGCAATATTCAGTTATATAATATTCCAGACTTAGTTTTTTTTTGTTGTTATTCTGAAAAACTTTTTAAAAATAATTATTATGGAAACTAACTTTCAGAGACTTTTCAATCGACGATAAAAAAGAAAAAATATCATTTTCTAATAACTGTGTTATCCTCTTAGCAATATCGAAATCGCTTTTTCTGGAAGTTCTTTTTTTATAATAGGGGAAGATGGGGATACTTGAGCCATTTTTTGAATTTTATTTTTTTTTAATTTTTTATATTTTTTTAGAATAAAATAAAATATTGAAAATGAAAATTTGATATTTTTCCTTCAACTAAAAACCACTTTCAATAAATTTTGAACTATTTTTCTATGCATAATAAATGTTTATTTTTTGTTTTACATCATGGCTCAAGTATCCCCATGGCGGGGATACTTGAGCCATAGTGAAGGGATACTTGAGCCACTACGGAAAAATACCTACAAAAGTAATTTTTTTCGCTTTATTTTTGCACAAATATTTTACAGAATGATAAATTATGAAACGTAAAGTGTTTCAAAACCAATTAAGAAAACAAAGCTAGTAATACGATCATTTTTTGTCGTTAAAACTGGTTGTCGAAGGATAATTTGAACCTCAGTTATAACGACGGTAGAAACATCCTCAGTTCAGAGCCATTTAAATTTGGAATCTGCAATTCTTCTTGCAAATTTCATTTTCAAAATATTAAGCACTTATCCAACAAATATTTTTACAGTTTTCTTTCTGGCATATTTTATTAGTAACCAACCATCAATGGAAGGTTTTCTTTCACATCATCACCATCATTGACAGAATTTTCCTCTAATGATATTGTCGAACTCATGCTTTTAGTTTAGTAGCTGTCGGAATTTAAGCCAGATGTATCATTCTACTATTTCAAACACTTTTTTGACTTCACAGGAAAAGATTTTGTCTTCCTCTTTGGCTCCATGTAGGTAAGTTTGAACTGGGATTTTTGTTGCTTTTCTTGTTTTTGTGCGCTCTTTTTACCAATTTTTCTTCAATTTTCTTAGTTAAAAAAAAAGTTACAGCAACAGAGGTTACGATTTCAATATAAAATACTAATCTTAATATGTTATATTAAAAAATAAATATTTTATTATGTTGGACCTAACTAATTAAAGTATTAGAGATTATAGCCTGTAAAACCGTTTTAAAAAGTTATTTTCATTTAATAAAAATTAAATTGAAAACTATGTTTACATTTATATAGACAGACTATTTTGTTCGAATTTTGGTCGTTTGTCAAATCGAACAAATCGAAAAATAAAATAGACATTTTCATTTAAAAAATATGCATTTTTAAACATTTTTAGGTCTTTATTTTTTTAAGAAAAAAAAATAAAATGAAAAATTATTCTCCCTTTTCTCCAGAAAAATATCTATTAGTGAATATAAGGATGGAATTTTATTTTTTGTTTGTTTCACCCATGTTTAATTTCTAGTGAGGATGGTTAAGACATGGCTCAAGTATCCCCACTCTCATTGGCTCAAGTATCCCCACTATCACTATTTTTGTTTCCCAGAGTTTTACTAAATAAAGCATGCAGCAATTAGAACTATTTTAGACTCAAAATACAATTGAAATTATGCTTATTGAATGTATGTATATAGTTGCAACTTTAAACAAAACTTTGATTACAAAAAAACAAAAAAACCATGCACCCAAATATTTTTTTCAGATAGGGAAAAGACAACTATTAATCACTATACTTTCAAAATGGTACCAAGATGTGTGATTTCTTTTTTACATGTTCAGAACTATAAATATGTTATCATATTGGCAGTTTTAGAAAGAAAAATTAATCAACTGTAAAGATAATAGGGGTGGCTCAAGTATCCCCTATGCTCAAGTATCCCCACTCTCCCCTATATAAGGACATTTTATACTTTTTTTCAGGAAGAATATTTTATAATTTTAGGTGTTATATGATTCTTTTTCTGAAAAATTGGAATAACCGTTGCCTGTGGGATTCTAATAAGGATTTCATAATTAAATATTTTAATTGAGAATAAAAAAGATATGTTTTAAGGCATAAAATAGAGCAAAATTATTTTTATTCATAATAAATTGAGACACAATTAAATTCTTCAAAATTTTGCTCAATTATTTATAGTCTTACTAAATCTAAGCTTTTAAAGCCAAATGTATATAAACAGAGTATTACACGTCCAAATTATATATATATATGTAATAAATAAAAAAAAAATTGCGCCATTTTGCACGCCCTGAGTTTTGAATTCTAACTTTATGGAACATACTTTTATTCTCAGTTTCATTATGTAATTATATTTTAACAGCTAAAGTTCTTTTATCTTATTTTATTTAAGTTAGTCATAATCTATTGATTGCTTTCTTAAAAAAGAGCGGGAGTGATTGCGAAATCGCCATATCGTTTCAAGTTTGAAATCAATTGGGGTTTCCCCGCGCAGGTTCGAATCCTGCCGGCGAGTTGAAACGATATGGCGATTTTCTATTTAAATGTATCAGTTTTCGTAGAATACCATCTTTGCTGTGTAATACGTCTATTCACTTAAGAACCAATAATAGGATGAGCAGTCGTCATGGTAAGCAATGGATTTGTTCCCTTTAGGTATTTCTCCGAAATAAAGGTAAGTCAATCAGTTTTTTTATCCATATTTATTTAGAGCAAGCCATAAAGTTATTCCAACTGTCACCATTTCACACAATTAACACTATAGCATTCGCTCTCAAAGCTGCGTAATCTCTATGTTCTAAATCATCTAAAAAAATGAGACGGGCATCTTAACAATTCAAAGATCAGTTGCATTCTGACGCTCCCGTTTCCTAAAATGAGCTTCCCAGACTATACGCAAAAACTAGCCCCTCTCCTTTGTCAGCGTAAGCAATTTAAAGATCCATTAGGATTAATTTCAATGCTAAGTCAGCCCACATCACCATGTCCCATTGGCAGATGGGGCGTGTCCTCTTGTAAGAACTACCATCTAAGAGCGTAATAAGACAACCGGCTCACACGCAAAAAGGCGCATGAACACTCTAGCAGACGATTTAATTAAATAATAAAACACAATTAAAGTCTCGATAAATATTCCAAAAAAGAAAATGAACCTCTACACTGAAAAAAAGATTTCGCAATCACTCCCGCTCTTTTTTAAGAAAACATTCAATGATTATGACTAACTTAAATAAAATAAGATAAAAGAACTTTAGCTATTAAAATATTAAAACATTATGAAACTGAGAATAAAAATATGTTCCATAAAGTTAGAATTAAAATGTTAGAAGCAAAAGGGCGCAATTTTTTTTTTTTATTTCTTACATATATGTATGTATATATATATATATATACATATTTAACAACGTTAGAGATTTTGCATTCAATGTATTTTTAATATTTTGACCACTAGCAACGTTTTGACAAGAAAACATTAACACAGGATTACCTAGAAATGCCAGCATTCGGCACCGAAATTAGCCGGATTTTTAAAAATTCGGTATTTCCGAAAGAATATTAAAAGCATCATTTCCTTCTATATTATAAAGACCAAACATACTTGAAAAAATATTTTTAGGATTCTAAATATATATATGTATAAATTAAATTAATAAATTACAACGACTATTTAGAAACTAATACTACTTTTAAAGACTGCAATTGTAGACTTAAATGATCTCTATATTAAAAAAGTAATAATAACATCATTTTTATGGTGATCAAAAGGTAGCTTGCAAAATAACATAGTCATATTAATATGCCTGGGCATTTAGAGTCGCGTTAATATTCCTGAACCAACCGTAACCAAATAATAAATTAAATTTCAGTTTAACAATTTTCGGTACTGTAAATTTTTAAGTTTCTAAACATTGGACATATTAAATTTTTACACCGTCGTATAAAGAAAAAAATTACTTATAAATGCAGCTTGTTAAAAACCTCCATCTAAATTTGTTTTTGTGTTATTAATTTTTTTTTTTTTTTTTTTTTTTTTTTTTGTAGCTTTTAATACATTTTTTGACATCGTAGCAAAAGAGGTATTCATTTTTGGACATCAGACATGGATCAATCCGAAAAGGAATTAAGTGAAAAACAGAAGTATTCCATTTTTGGACATTAAACATGGACCAATCAGCAAACGAATAAAATAATATAAGTTGTTTAATTCAACCAATTAAAACATTCAGATATACTTCAGGTTTCCCAATTCTCTACAGAGAACAACAATTATTTTCGAAAAAGATAATAATTAAAAATTGTTGTATTTAAATGTATAGTTTTTTCAGTTGTTGTTTCGATATGATGTTGTAAAATGTGCAATTGTGCAATGTTTAGAAGTTAATAAAATCGCAGTAAAAATGAAAATTATTAATTAGATGTTCAATATGATCACGTATGATGTCTTCGTTTTAAAATATACATTTGAATTGAGCATACGTTTTTTAACACTCACTATTAGAATATCTCAAAAGATAAAAATATCTTTTTTTTTTTTTTTTTTTTTTTTTTTGCCATTTACAGCAAAGTTACACTGAACCCATTAGCTACAGATCTCTTCTATACTTGCAAGAATGAAATAAAGACGAAAATAAATGCTGAAATTTACGTTGGGAGTTTCTTTGCTTTTCAAGAGAGTGCCTTAATTCAATTAGAAATGCGAATGTGAAGAGGCTTATCTTTCAGGTAACTCATTCAACAATTATCTAATTTCAGAAAACTCCATTAGAAAATTAATGAAAATGCTCTTTACTTGGATTATCGTAGCATAAATTAATCAAAATATAGAATTTATTTTTGTGCAAATTTAATATTAACATACAATGTTGCAAATAAATTATTTATATTTATAGGAATGGCTCTAAAAAAATTATGCTTGAACAGTCTTTTAAGAACTAATATAAATAATTAATATAAATAACTAAATATAAATAATTATTTTTTTAAATATATCGATTATTATTTGTGACGATATGAAGTTGTAAAATTTCTTACTTTGCAATGTTTAGAAGTTAATAAAACCGCAATAAAAGTGAAAAGTTAATATTAATCTATAATTTAAAAAATATATTAATTAGTATTACCAAAAAAATTAATATTATTTTTTGTGAAAAATTAATATTATTCTACAATATTACAAATAAATTATTTATATTTAGAGGGATAGCTCCTTTAAAAAAATCATGCTTGAAAATTGTTTTAAGAACTCAAAATATAAATAAACAAAAATTGTATTTAAATGAATCAATTATTATCTGTGAGGATGTGAATATCCTCCCCCCCCAAAAAAAATAATATCCTTTTTGCCATTTGCAGCAACATAATGCTAAACCCATTATCTACAGACTTTATCGCACACTTGCAAGAAGGAAACAAACACGAAAATAAATGCTAAAATTTACGTAGGAAGTTTTCTTTACTTTTCAAAAGAGTGCCTTAATTTGAATTAGAAACGCGAATGTGAAGAGGCTTATCTTTCAGGTGATTCATTCAGCACTTATCTAATTTCAGAAAAGTGCCTTAGAAAATTAATGAAAATGCTCTATACTTGGATTATCGTAGCATAAATTAATCAAAATATAGATTTTTTTTTTTTTTTTTTTTTTTTTTTTTTTGCGAAAAGTTAATATTAATCATCGATGCCACAAATAAATTATTTATATTCTTGTTTACATTTGGATGTAAATGCTAAGAAAATGATCACTACGAAACCTTGATAAAAGTCCATGAATTATAATTAAATTGGTGAATTCATTGCGTGCTTTATTTTTAAATAACCATTTTGCTATTAATGAATAAAGATATTTGAATTATCAATAAATGTAACAAGTTTCTTAAACAAAAGCAATGTTGACATAGATTAAAAAATAATAATTAGATTATAATATTTTTGCCGCGACATCTTGGGTATTTTATTTTACAATATTTTGTAAATGTTAAAACTACATTATGTGTAATTTCTTATTAACAAACTATATAAAGTTTCCGTGCGATTTTAAAATGATCAAGAATCTTAATGTCTGTAAGTCATCTCATTTGACATTACAATCATCACAATATATCGGTCATTACCATGGACTGAGAAAAGTTAAAAATCCTTAGGCACCAGGAAAAAAAATTTTAGGTTTGAAAAATCATTTCTGAGGCATTAAGAGCTCACTAGTCATTGAAAAGGACACAGATGATAATGTTAGGTGTATGGGAAGGAGGGTTATTTTCAAATATCTCGCACAAATTTTAATATAAGGTGGTCTGGTGTAATAACGCCAGGCGGGATAATGACGCCAAGTGCCAATATTTTGAATAATTATGAAATAATCTGGTAAATGACACCACTGTGCTCTGCGCAGAAGGGTTTTGAGTCATATAAATCGCAAAAAACAGCTTCAAGTTAATTTGTTTAATTTTTAGGTCTTATTGTTTTTACAAGCAACTAAACTTTTTTTTATCCGGAAATACTTTGTTAATTACATAAATTTGTAGTACATTTCATGGACTTTCAAAATGATGTTGAAGATTTTGGATATCTTCTCGAGATAATTCGTAATTTAAAATGAACAGCGCAATAACTATAACGGGTTATTAACGCCAATCCTTGGCATTAATACCCCGGTTGATTCCCTACAGTGGCCGAGCTACATCCTAAATACTGATTCAAATAAACACAGTTAAAACTGTGCAATGTTTCTAATAATTCTATTTAAGCGGTCCTTTTTAAGCAAAAAGAAGCTCACGGTCTCATATTTTTTTTGCCTCATCCTCCCCCCCACACACACACACCACACCTTTATTTTTCTTACACTTTCTAAAAAAAATGAACATTTTCAATAGCTCAGAATGCAATTTGTCAATTTCTAAGTTTGTAGAGTTTGTATTTTTAGAATTGAGCAATCTACATGCAATTATTCCATCTTTTTTCATAGTTTTGTTTACATGGCGTTATTATGGTGTATATAGGTGGATAATAACGCAAAATAGCATTGCCATTACATTTTATAAATACCTAGCTGTTCAATTATTTTTTTATATCGATAGTCAAAGAGTTGCTGTATCAAATCATACATTTGTTTGAAAAACACAAAGTAAAACTGAGCCGTGAAAATTGGTAGAACCTTAACGTGGTGTTATTACCCCAGGGTACCTTATTTACATGGATTTTTGCATAGGATAGCTTAGGATGATCTACAACCGGGCTTGTTTTAACTTTTTCGATTCTTGTTTTCGATTTTTCCTTTTAAAAAAAAGCACTTTAAATTTTGAAACCGGTTGGAACCGGTTCTCAAATTGAAACTATTAAAATATAAAAATATATGACAAAAATTTAAAATGTAAATACTAGCCGGATTGTAGATCGTCCACTGCTATCCTATGTCCTATGCCAAAAAAAAAATCGGGAACATTTATTAAATTAAATTTGTAAGTAAAATAATTTCGTTTGCTTTAACTTATGATAGTTATTTCATTCATTTAAATATTAAGTTAATCTTTAAATACACGCCCATAAGACAATTACAAAAATAAATTTAACAATAAATATATATGTTACAGGCCAAACCCGATTTTAGGCCAAACTAGATTGGCCTAGGCCAAACTAGTTTATCCTAACGCCCATCGGATAGACTAGTTTTTCCTAGGCCAAACCGGTCTATCCTAACGCCCATAGGATAAACTAGTTTTTCCTAGGCCAAACCGGTCTATCCTAACGCCCATCGGATAAACTAGTTTGTCCTAGGCCAAACCGGTCTATCCTAACGCCCATCGGACAAACTAGTTTTTCCTAGGCCAAACTAGTTTGGCCTAACTCTTATAGGATAACTAGTTTAGCCTGCTGTTTATTGGTCTGAACTAGTTTCTCCTAGGCCGATCTAGTTCATCCTAGGCCAATTCCATTTGGCGTGATTTTATTGAATTCAATGACCGCCATAGCGCCAACATTCTAGTTTGTCCTAGGCTGATCTAGTTTATCCTAGGCCAATTTAATTTTACGTGTTTTTAGCTCACAGGCGTCAAAGCCTGAGAAATAATGGGCTCGCAAGTTCTGTATGTATAAAGTACGTATGTATGTACGAATGTACGTAACGCGATAACTCGTGATAGAAATATCCGATTTGCTTCAAATTTTGGATGCACGTTCATTGATATAAGGTACTTTTCTGATTAATTTTGGGAATTCATTGGATAAGAATAAAGGGGAGCGAACGGGAGGCTAGTCCCCCACCGTTAATTTAGAGAAATGGATTTTTGATGCAGAATTATCAGTTTTCATTTAAAATTTTAGATATAGGATCATTCAGACAAGGCGCCTCCATGATTAGTTGTGGATGTTTATTTTTTAAGTGTAAAAAAGGACAATGTAGGTTAACCCCCCCCCCTCCATAATTTAGATAAATGGTTTTTGTCGCAGAATTTGCGGATTTGCTTCACATTTGTATATAGGTTCTTTCTGATAAGGCGATTTCCTGAAAAAGTTTGGGGGTTTAATGGTTAAGTATGAAGGGAAAAATGAAAAAAAAAATATGAGAGTTATAAACATCATAACTTTTGAATCCGTTCAGTAAAAATTAGACTTGTGAATATATTTCTCTGTCATTCCTTAAGGCTTTTCTCAAATCCTAAAGAGCAACATCCTAACACATTTATGAACTACTTCCTTTTCGAAAATGCATAAGGTTAACAGATTCAGATAATATGTAATCGAATGGCGTAAAATATTTTCTCATAAAAGCGATGTATCTTTGAGAAAATAATAAAGCTACGTTTTGAATTGAATTTTCGGTTACGATTTCACGAAAAAAAATTGACGCCGTGACAAGAATAGCTTATATGTCGACAGGTAATTAATTTCTCAAAAATGGAAAACGCTGTTCGATTCCAAATTATGTTCAGCCTCAATCTGGCTCGAATATGCAATCATAATAATAATAATAAATGAAAGTCAGATCTCAATTGGCACGAGCGTGCAAAAAAAAAAAAAAAAAAAAAAAAAAAGCAAACACCATGTCCAATGCATCATGTCTCTAAGGTGAACATGTTAAATTTCTGTACTGGTGTTATAAGCAATGACTCTTGACATACATTTATACTTTTTCTAGTGAAATATATGTTTTTTACTGGCCAAACCCGTTTTCGAGCTAAATTAGATTAGCCTCGGCCAAACTATTTTATCCTTATGCCAATTCGATAAACTAGTTTTTTCTACACCAAACTTGTTTATCTAAATGCCCATAGGATAAACTAGTTTTTTCTATGTAAGAGATGTAATCGTTCATTTTTCCCTTCATACTTAACCATTAAACCCCCAAAATTATTCAGGGAATCGCCTTATCAGAAAGAGCCTATATACAAAAAATATGAAGCAAATCCGTAAATTCTGCGTCAAAAACCATTTATCTAAATTATGGAGGTGGGGGGGGTTAACCTACATTGTCCTTTTTTACACTTAAACAATAAACATCCACAACTAATCTTGGAGGCGCCTTGTCTGAATGATCCTATATCTAAAATTTTAAATGAAAACTGATAATTCTGCATCAAAAATCCATTTCTCTAAATTAACGGTGGGTGACTAGCCTCCCGTTCGCTCCCCTTTATTCTTATCCAATGAATTCTCAAAATTAATCAGAAAAATACCTTATATCAATGATCGTGCATCCAAAATTTGAAGCAAATCGGATATTTCTATCACGAGTTATCGCGTTACGTACATACGCACGTACATACATACGTACATTCGTGCATACATTCGTACTTCACACATACAGAACTTGCGAGCCCATTATTTCTCAGGCTTTGACGCCTGTGAGCTAAAAACACGTAAAATTAAATTGGCCTAGGATAAACTAGATCAGCCTAGGACAAACTAGAATGTTGGCGCTGTGGCGGTCATTGAATTCAATAAAATCACGCCAAATGGAATTGGCCTAGGATGAACTAGATCGGCCTAGGAGAAACTAGTTCAGACCAATAAACAGCAGGCTAAACTAGTTTATCCTATAAGAGTTAGGCCAAACTAGTTTGGCCTAGGAAAAACTAGTTTGTCCGATGGGCGTTAGGATAGACCGGTTTGGCCTAGGACAAACTAGTTTATCCGATGGGCGTTAGGATAGACCGGTTTGGCCTAGGAAAAACTAGTTTATCCGATGGGCGTTAGGACAGACCGGTTTGGCCTAGGAAAAACTAGTCTATCCGATGGGCGTTAGGATAAAGTAGTTTGGCCTAGGCCAATCTAGTTTGGCCTAAAATCGGGTTTGGCCTGTAACATATATAAGTAATACTACATTAATAAAGAATACATAAATTAAAAAGTAAAATAAAGAACACACCAAAATTCGAACTTCGCAGTCTGCCATTTACTTCCAACGACAAACAATCCCTTAGCGAAATACCTTTCTCATATTACTCCTCAAAATTTTCCGCAGAACAAATGTTCAGTGGTCCGTTGGTTAAAGCACTCTTATTTTGACTTCGCGGACATTAGATCGAATCCAACCTATGACAAAGTATTCTTTTTTATATTTTTAGCAATTGTAAGTCCCAAGAGCAATCACGGATGACGCCACCAACGCTGGTATTTTTTCAATTATGCTGAGTGTCGGCTTGCGGCCGGTATTCGTGTGATTAGCTGTTGCCCTCTGATAATGGATCGGCTTGCGCTGGCGCATCGAAAAAGTTACGCAGCCCGTACGGCAGACGGTATCCTGCCGGTACCGTCGGTAATTGCAAAGCGGCTGAGGCCCGAATGCTTAACGATAGCTCTGTGTTTGCTGGGCTGTTTCTGAAGATTTCACAAAACATTAAAATTAAATATTGAAATATTGTAAAAATTTAAATTCATTGTTTTTATAAAAAGCAATGACTCGGCAGGGTTTTTTTTAATAGATATAGGAAGGATATAAATGTATCCTTCATGTATAAATAGGCTATATATTCATAGTTCATCGATTAATGAAGCCTTAAATTTTGTTTTTAAATATGGATTTGGCGCCCTCTAGCAGCAGTTAATGTCTTGTTTTATGACATAAATGTAGTTTTATGACTTACATTAAATTTTCCCCGTTTTTAAGAGTAGTTATTCAATTCTCATTTGAAATATTCTTTTCTGATTGGGATAGTCGAACATAAATATTTTTTTGAAATTGAAGGAAATGTTTTTGCAAAATAATTTTAAAAGTCTGTACTTTGAATTATAAGTTTTAACAAAGATAAAAATATCTTTAAATAAATTTATGGAAAACCCTAGAGGGAATTCGACTTATATAAAGGAAATATCGGTAAAATAATGGCCCAGAAACTCAATCGAATGCATTTAACAGAGAACTAGTGTAAATTTACGGAGAGTCTGGGTTTCCTTTTTGTGTTTTTACAGAAATGTTTAACAGTGTTGAGTTAAATCAGTAACTTTTTTCGTAACACACAAATTAGAGCATTTTTAAAGAGAATGCAAACGGATTGATTTATTTTATTTGTTTGTTTTTGTTGTTGTTTTTAGTTACATTGTGTCTATCCTTTTAAAATGGGCTTTAGATCAATGTATCAAGAACTGTTTTGATTTTCGTACGAATTTACAAACAGATTACGCATTTGAACAATTATTTAAAACAATTGCAAACTATTTTGCAAACGGTTTTATTTGAAAAATCACCAATAAAATACAACAGTGTATACATGGTAAATATTGCGGAAATTAAGTCTGGCATTATTAGGTCAGAGGCAATATCTCTAGTTTCAAAGCGGTAATTCCAGTATTCGAAAACACCAAATTTCGATGCGTTGGAAATTTCACGGAATTCAATAAAAAATTCGCAAATTCAAATAGCTTTACCACAGATTTTTTTTAAAAATTAGTTTGATTTAGTAGTACATAATCTCTTTCTATTTCAAGAAAAACTATCCATGCACATTTTGTATTTAAAAAAAAGTTAATTTATTTGCAGTTTATTTTTTAATTTTAAGACATTAGTAATAATCATGAATATATATGCTCTTTTAGATGAATATACTTTATTAGAAAATAATCTATAAGACGCAATAATTCTATTAAATAATTAATTTTTAAGTATTTACTAAAGACACTTTTATTTATATGGGCACTACTTTAAATAAGATAAATATAAAAAAATGAAATAAACGACTTTTTCAAAGTTTTTTAAAGTTATTATTTTTACATTAAAAATTTACCGTTATTTTTCAATTTAATACTTGTTTTCTTTTTCTCAACAGATTTTCACAGTATTCATGGAAGCTGAAATTAATAACCCGTACAATTCTATTATATTTGTAATAATCAAAGAAGTATATATTTACAATTTTATTGATTCACATCGTTTATAAATAACATGTCTATATTTGTTTATTTTTTTATCTGATATAACAGAAAAGTTGTAAATTTGTGAAGAGAAATATAAGTAACATAAATGAAAGAAAAAAAAGAAAAGGAAAGGAAAACTACAGAGTAAAAAAAATAATCAACACAAAATAATAGCTATTAACTAGCTATGATTATAATAATGATCATTCTTGTTTTTTAGAATTGTGTAAAAAGAAATAAAAAGAAGTTGATTAATGAACTACTTGATTAACGGTCGAATAATGAAAGTGTTAATTTTACTAAAATAATTAAGTAAAGAATAGTGTATTACTCTATTAAAGGTTTATAAATAATACAATTAATACTTCTAAAATAATTAATGAATGAATAATAGGTTACTTTATAACTAGTTCATTAAGTTTACAATTACTTATACTGAAATTAAAATCACAGAATAATAATCATATAAATAAATAATAATAACAATATAAAAAATACAAAAATTATATAGATAATAATAAAAATATTAATATATAAACTAATAATAACATTAATAATAAAAATAGCGTAACTACTAAAATAAATTTATATTTAATAATAATAATGAATATTTCCAAAGGTTCTGTGGATAAATAGCAGGTATTCCAAAAATAAATATTTTAAACCATTTCTATGGATGAGTATAAGACTAAATATACGAATGAAAGAGTAACTCAAATTGAAACAAATAATCCAAATTCGTCACACAAGGCTGAAAACGGAAAGCATTCCCATTATTAATTGCCTCATATTTCCGTGTTACTAATGAGGCTAATAATTATTCTAAGTGCTCCATTTCGAATAATGGTACCATTTTTCTTGAACGTTGAATAATTCAAGCAGTAAAATATTAAATAAATATTTACTATTCCTTAAGAATTGTATTACATATAAATATTTGAAAAATATACTTTTGAAAAGTTTACAGTTAAATTTATTTTATGCATTAAATAAAATATAGTATTGCTTCATAATAGTTTATATTTAATTTCCAAGCTTTCATTAAATCGTTAAGCGTCCTTGAAAATACAGTGAAACGTCTTACAACAGTCACTCCGACCAACGGAAACCTCCGAATATCAGTCATATTTTAGAGTTTTTTTCATCAAAATAAAATACATTAAACCTCTGAACAACGGCCATCCCACAACATTTTTTAAAAACCTTTTGCCGGACCCGCAAATTTTCATCACATGAGCGGGCTCGCGTTGTAAATTGTACAACAGGCGAAAAAGAAACAATTTTTGCTGTTTTTTTTGTTTTAAAAATACTGTAACATAGAAATGTCATATAAGTTATCTCTGATCACAATTTATGAAAGTACATAATACATCTATGAAAGTACAGAATACACTTATTTTGTTATGACATAATAAAGCAGAAGTTTTGATATACAAAAAGCTACTTACTACTACAATCACAAAGAATAAAAACTAATAATGAATTACTAATTATGTCATTTCGGATTTACAGAATTAATCCTATATTTCATCTGCATTAGTCGCTTCATATATCAAGCATAACGTTTGCTTTTTTGAAGGCTGTTTGCAGATAAACCATGCAAATTTCAAGCACTGTTAAAAGATTAAAATGACAGGTACATCTAAATACGCAATCTGAAATTCAAATAACTTTCAGAAACTTGGTAAAGCGATCCAATAAACGAATAAAAATGGTTATTCTCTGCTGCTTGAATTTTGTTTTAAAGAAAAAAGAAAGTGGATGTTGCACTTTTTACAACGGCGCGCCCGACAAAAAGTTAGATATTCTTTATTCTCCCATTTTAAAAAACTGGAAGGTTTTTTTCTCTTTTTTTAGTTTTACTGCAGCTCTGTAGAAGTTCAGTTACATTTTTGCAAATCAGGAATCTGAAAATGCATAAATAGTTATAAACTATGATGAGTTAAAGGACATTTTAAAAAGTGCCGGAAATACTATGAAAGTTAGAGAATATGTGAATGAAGCAAATGATTTGGTAGTTTTTTCTACTTTTAATAATCTAGAAAAATCGATAGAAAACAAGATCAGCAAAAAATAAAAATGATGGCGAAAATGAATCAGAATATTGTGTAGAATTACCGTAAAACTGTAGTGTAAACACATATTTTGATGTTATTTTCAACTTCAGAGAAATTAAAATTTTTGCATTCACCCAAAATGATTAAGAATTGTACAAAAAAAAAAAAAAACTGTGGAAATGATTATACATTTATAGAAAGAGATATAGTAATTTAAGGAAAACAATACAATTACAAATAAGTGATTTCTTTAGTTTAAAATAATAGTTTGCAGAATGTCATGCATTTATAATTGTCAAGATAAAATCAATTTAAACAGTTATTTCAATTTTAATGTAATGTAATTTTAAGTTTTTTAATGTGAAACCTTTAAATATTGGTAACCTCTAAAATACGGTCACTTTATTATGCTCCCATTGATGGCCGTAGTTCAGAAGTTTTACTGTATCAGAATTTGGACAAGTATGGAATGGACTCACATCTTGGGTTTTGTTTACATCTTTTACATGTATGCATCTTGGATTACATTATGTTTATTAAACATTGTGGAGCCGTTAAGATTGTTTTTGTCCTCTGTTAAAAATGGATTAATTAATTAACGATTTACTTTTTTAATTTATTCGTTTATTTAATTAATTAACGGATTCATTTAATTAATTAACGGACGGATGCTTTAAAAATGTCCCTTAAGTGTATTAATTACAGTGACATTTTTTGATGTATTTGGGATGAATTTATGAGCACTATCCGCACGAGAATCAATATTTCTGTAATTAAAATGTCATATAGAATAGTTTTGGAAGGGAAATTGGCAATCAGGATAGGCCATGGGCACCACATTTTGGTTGTTTGCACTGCATTTAACTTCGTAAGTGGATTAAGTGAAAGAGAAGTTTTATAACTTTCAATATACCATACAAATGATCTGTACAAATCCTAAAGATCATTTAGGAGATTGCTATATTTGTATGGATCTTTCAGCAAGATGAATTAATTTTAAGAAGCAGAATCACATTCAGTATCCCAACATCAATTATGCTATGAGACCAGTACCTCACAGTGACGTGCTTCCTTTGTTACAGCCGCCTGTAAACTATATACTTTCAGTTGATGAAGATTGCATGTCATCTTGTAGTCATGAAATCAAACAAAAATGAATTACATATTCCACGACAGAAATATTTGAAGCTTCATATGATTACGCAAGTGGAATTGAATGACTTTGAGTTTGATTTGGGATTAAGTAAGAATAAAGCCGAATTTCTATGATCAATCTAGTATGTTTACTAATGATGTGCGTATTCAGTGACAGACATAAATCTTAAAAAAACCAATAGTCATGTCAAATGTAATTTCTAATCTTAATAATTAGAAAGAATTTGAAATTCCGAACATTTTTAGTAATTTTTTCCTGTCGTTCCTTCCTTTAGAATTAAGGTTTTGTAAAAGTTGTTCGCCGTGAGGAAAATCAACAAGCAAGCCAAGTTTCAAGTTTCTATCCCCAGCAATATCACAAACATCAAAACTTTAGAGTTTTTTTTTTTTTTTGCCTTTACATCTATTGTGATTAATCGTACCAATATGAAATGTGTAATTGCTGTTCGAGCTGAGATCGTCGTCATCACTTTACTATCATGATATCAGAAATCAGTTTTGTATAACTGATAATTGCCTTCATAAACAAACAGATCAGGGAAACACATTATTTGTCCTTATGATATTTGTATAGAATATGTATAATCCAAAAGTAAATTCAGAGAATAGGAAAATATGAGCAATGTTTTTAATACCTACACTAAAAATCATAATGAGTTTAGTTTTCATAGCTCCTTAGATTATTTGGGAAGGGGGGGGGGAATGTTAATTCTGAAGCTGCGACAAAGTACCTATATAAGGAAATATTCACTTTTTTAGAAAATAAAATGTATTCGTACAACATTTTTTTATAAATTTAACTTATAAGTTAAATATTTAGGATAATTTTAAGTCACAACTATTTTAAACTTAATAATTTACTTAATTTTATATAACTTCTAATTCATCAAAAATTGATTGCAACAACTATGATTAAATATATTACCGAACTTATACAATATAAACTTCCTTTGTTAAAACAATGGGATGACAGAGTAAGAAAATGAACAAACGACATCCAAATTTTAATAAAGTCGATTATGGTATTGGAAGTTTTCTTATTAAAGGTTATTTGAAATCGATATTTTCAAGTAAACTTGTATTTTCTGATACGTTAATTATAGGATAATACTAAAAGCTTTTAATAATAAAATTACAATTTTTATTTAAGACTATTAAAGAATTATTTTGTAAACATAATCATTATAATGTTATGTTTTCGTAAATCAATTTATCTATTATGAACCAGTTAGAAATTCTATTGCGAAATTTTGTATGTAAAGTAATAATCTCAAAAATGCAAATTGCATATTATTAATCTTCTTAATGTTTTGAAACGTTTACTTTCTTTTGAAAATTTTGATAAATGAAGCATTTGCAATCAAAATATATTATTACATTTGTTAATGAGAAACTTTAGTTAATATTTTAAATAGAAGAGTTTATTAGTGAATTCAAGTTTTAAAAATAATGATGAATTTTCAAATTATAATAAACAGCTTATTTTAAAGATTTGCTTATCTTATTTTATCAATAACAGAAGTGTAGAACATTAAATTAAAAATATGCAGTATGTCAAACACATTACACATATACCGTCATGAGATATTTTTACAATTCGCAGAGCACAGCGTTTTATGAATTCAAAGCACATATTTACCTGTTACAATGTGAAAAAAAGATTATAATAATTAATATATTTTATATTTTTTCATTAGTCATAAAAATAAAAAAGGATCAATTCATATTCTTCTAGAGTTTAATAAATGCCCATTCTTTATTTTCTAATGAATGTTAAAAGAAAATTAATACATTAAAATTTTGAACCACTGTGTTAATACATTACCTGGATAGTATACTCTACAACACAATTTACATTTTTTTTGGTAAAATCACAAAATACATTATTAATGCGATGTAATATTCTTATTCTGTAAAGATATTTTTACAATCATTTTTAATATTTATTTTAATTCTAATATGCTATTAAAATATATATATAGAATATTGCTTAAAGAGATTCTTTGCTGCATAATACTATTTATCCTCTTCAAACCCGAAGTTCAAATGAAGCTAGAAATACTCATTCATTGGTTATTATTAAGCGAAATAGCATCTTAGTTTCTGAAATTGATCCTTTTGAAAAATGCACTACATATATATATATATATATAATTTCAAATTTATCAATTTAGCAAGAACCAGCACACCCCCCCTCACAAAACAAAAATTCCTTAAAATTAAAAATTCAACAATCAAAATACAAAAACAATAGGCTTCCAGCCTCGTCAGCGATGGGTTTTATTAGACAAAAGCAGCCGGACACTCGAGTCTAATAAAACCCATCGCTGACGAGGCTGGCAGCCTATTGTTTTTGTATTTTGATTGTTGAATTTTTAATTTTAAGGGATTTTTGTTTTGTGAGGGGGATTTGCTGGTTCTTGCTAAATTGATAAATTTGAAATTATATTTTTAATTTATGTGTTTTAATGCAGCGTTTCGGCGCAATTCACATGAATTTCTATTGTTTATTGTTGATTGTTTTACATATTGGATATATATATATATATATATATATATATATATATATATGTATATAAGACCATTAATAGTAAACAATATTAACCAGTTGAATTTATTAATAAACGAAACTGAACATGAGGAAAAATTGTAATAAATAAATAAAGTGAATGTATTAGAAATTTGTAGAACCAATCTGTAGAACCAATTTGTAGAAGCAGAATTATCAAGCCCCAAATACTTTGGAACTACAAATGAAGTGTGTGGTTTCATGTCCGTATTAGCCATGAAAAACAAAATAATACAAATTTGGGGCTACTAGCACACAAAAAACCAAAATTCGTTAAAGAAATACCAAGTAATCCACAGTGGATTTCGGGAAAATAAATCAGTAACGAACTACAAAATGGAATTAGTCACAAAAGCACGTCCTTAACCCTAATCTTTCACGTGGAATACTAAAACATAAAGCATTCATGCAACAAATGACAGAAAAAGTGAGATAACAAAATAATAAAAACAAAAAACGACTTACCTGTTATATACTACCTCTGACAATAAAGTTCGGTGAATGAATTCAGAACGACCGATCTGGGAACACTGGGGAAACAGAACGCTGTTCCTGCATAGAGGGAAGTGTTGAATATCTTCCCCCACCGTTGTTCAGTTGAGCGTCATTTACGTTCTGTGTAAGACGTGCTTTACTGAGTGCTTCTTCAGTGTGTTGGTTCTTAACTGAGAACAGGAAAATGAACGAACAAAAGACGAATTTAAAGTTTTTTTATGCTTTGTAAGACACCGAACGAAATTCGTGAGAGGTGGTGCAAATTGAACATCCAACATACTCTCCAGATCTCAATCCTCCAGACTTCTTCCTATTTGCAGGACTCAAACTCTGTTTGAAAGAGATTTGCTCCCATTGCTGACATCCAACGAACCGTGACGAAGCTTTTGAACTCCATCCCACAAGAAGACTTCTTGCAAATTTCCCATGGCATGTACAGCAGATCTGATGGGTGCATAGTTATGGGAAATGACTATTTTGAAGGATGGTACGGTAACTTTCGTTAATATTTCATCTACATTAGTGTTACAGAGCTATTCACGGAGCTTTATTGTCAGAGGTAGTATATTTATAGGCGGTAGGAAAATGGTGCAGTGCAACAATAATATAGTGTTAATTTATTATTTATGGTAATTTATTGTTATAGCATTACTTGTTTATTCCTCATGATTTAATATGTAATGTAATTTGAGGCTGATCAATGGTTGATCATTTAATATAATATTTTATTACTTTTACAACATTTTAAATTCTTATTTTAGTTATCAAAATAAGCTATCCTTTGATGGTATATTTTATAATAATATAATAAATTATTAATTCGCCGATTTTTGCTTTAAATAAGGGTTGGCACGGTTTAAGTCGGTTGGTTTTATCTATGGTTTAAACCATATGTATATTTTTATTACATCCTCTGGTTATTTTTTTTCCCTCTCGAAAATTACTAAAGATATTTTCTTATTTTTATTTTTTTTCTTTATAATTTCAGACTTCTAATTAAAATTACTAAAGATATTTTCTTATTTTTATTTTTTTAGACTTCTAATTTCATAGAGTGAGCCTTGGTCAATTTTTTACGTATAGGAATAACTGTTTAAATGAAAAATGATTTTTTTCTTATTATCTACTTAATCCACTGTATATAGGTTATTTACAAAGAGATACCCGGTTTAAACCAAAAAGACCTAGTTTAAACCAATAATAAAAAACCGTTTTATGTTTTTTTTTAAGACATAGTTTTTTCCAACCCTGTATTAAACAAATAAATATCGTAATTTGTAAATTTTTGTTTTTATAGAGTTAATTAATTTTGTGCCTTATTTTATTGTGTTTAGAAACTAAAGATGGCGCCACTGACGCTTTTGTAGTTAATTTGTACTTATCTCACATGTGCAGAATCTTTATCGATATCAATCGATTTAATTAATTCTATAATTATAATTTAAAACTTGTCATTAGTATTAAATAGTTTAACTATTTTTATTAAGTTCAATTTTTTTGTCTGCTTTTGTTTTGTAATTAATTATTATCAATTATGTTTTATTATGTTTTATTATCAATTATGTTTTGTAATTAATTATTAATTATTTTATAATTAATTATTATAATTATTAGATATCTATTATTAATAAAAACTATTTGGTTTCTAATTTAACTTTGATATTAACTGTCTAATGCGACTGAATGCAAAGTGTGATTGCTATCGCATGGTCGAAATTGATATTTGTAAGTTTATCTTTTATGTAATTAAATTACAGTCTAATTATTTCTCTTTGACATGATTTTTCCTTTGAAATCAATCAATGTAATTCAATTATATAATTTTTTTTTGTTTTTCCTGTTCTCAGTGGTGATTACTGGTTGCGATTGATACTTGTAAGTTTATCTTTATCATTATTCAATTACAGTTTAATTATTTTTCTTTGAAATATTTTTTCCAATGCAATTAATATATTGATAATTCTATTATTGTCTTATTATTTATCTAATATTTTTCTTTGAATTGAGTTCTCATTTGCGATTGATCGGGCAATATGGAAATCATTTTTAGTTCTATCCTGATTTCTATTCAGAAATTAATCGCAATTAATGTGGCTATTTAGCATTGCCCTTGATAACGAGCTAAATACCGCATTTCCAATTTTATTCCATATTTTGACAACTCCTCTCTTTGATATAATTTGGCATTAACAAGTTTTTCCAGAAATTATGTTGATTTGTAATATTATCTAATGGTTCTATATATATATATATATATATATATATATATATTACAAATTTAAATTTTTTTCGCCAAAACTAACCTTTATACTATCTTAATTTTCTTATAATAATGTTACTTTTTTACTTCAAATTATTAAATAAAAATCTTGTTTCTAAATCTAATCTGTTAATCTTTATGCAGACGATATAAATTCTTAATTTGCCTTAAAAAACATTATTCCAGTATGCGTAAATTTAAAAAGATGGCTCTAAATTAAAAATTTAATTAAGAATATTTTTAATTTAGAGCCTTCTTTTTAAATTTACGCATACTGGAATAATGCTTTTTAAAGCAAATTAAGAATTTATATCGTCTGCATAAAGATTAACAGATTAGATTTAGAAACAAGATTTTAATTTAATAATTTGAAGTAAGTACGGAACATTATTATAAGAAAATTAAGATAGTATAAAGGTTAATTAAAAAGGTTAATTAAAGGTTATAAAATTTAGACAAAGCCCTCAAAATTGCGAAAGCGCGAACTCGTGAATTTCACCTTAAAAGTAAAAGACTCTATGATCGAAATTTTGTCGAATGCCCATTAAAAATACAAGACTCTGTAATTTATGAAGAATTTAAATACCTTAACACTCGGAAATTAGAACCTACTTTCTCTGGACCACATAAAATTATATATAAACTTTCCGATGTAACTTATGAAATAGATAAATTTATTATGAGACAGGACAGAATTCCGTTATTGTGCATGTTTCTAAATTAAGACCCTATTTTTCACCAGAAGATTTTAAACTGTTTCATGAGCAACCCAAAAAACCAACAAAACCTCAGATACAATCACAATCACTAGATCAAACTAAAGTCAAGACAGTAGATTAAATTTTAATTCTTATTCTCTAAATATTTTATCACCATAATTTTCAATAATAGCAGGTATGTTCTTGGTGGCCAACAAGAATATTACTTGTTTTTCGGAGTTTTGGGGGTTATATTGGGCTCCTTATACAGGCATAAGGTGTACACTTTGATTGTAAAAGCTTTCAAATTGATGTTGATAAATTAATTTTAAGTGTGTTTAAGTCTAATTATATTTACTCATGTATTTGACATTAGTATTATTCTATTTATTCAGCAGATATTATGTGATAACAGTTATAAAATTGATGACTTTTCTCAAACCTATAACTTAATATGTGATTTTCAGTGATTGTGAAAACTACAGATATTAAAAGTTTTTCAAAAAAGCAAAGTATTCTTATTTCCATTACTCAATTAAGAATGACAACTTTTATTCCTATTTGTTTTTATTATTAAAGTTTATAAACCATGTGTAGATAAAACATTATTCTACATTTGGCATTTGAAAACTTATAACCAAATTTGACAATTTTGTAAAGAGTATCAGAGAGGAATTACTGTAAGGAAATACTGGTTGAGAGTCCATTTTCTAAATAGTTAGATTTAATTTTATTTGGATTTTGGAATTATTATGATTTTTTTATGTATATTTTCAACTAGCAAAAAATACTTTCTTATGCTATTAGAAGATAAGAAAATTATTTAGTTGCTATGTAATTATTTTTATCCTCAACCAATATTTTCCCTATCAATAATAAACAAATAGTGATATTTTCTTTTTATTATACTCTTGTTTTACTATTATTATTATTATTATGATTTCTGTAATGAAGTTTAGTATTAATTATACTCTTATTGAGAAATATTAGGATATGGAATCTTATTATGCTACTTATTATTATTGTTGTTATTATTATTTAAATTTTTCTATAATATTTATTATTAATTTTTTAAGTGATAATATTTATTGAAATCTAACAAAAAACATAAGATTAAACCCAAAGATTAAACAAGATTTGAAGATCTTTAATTAAAGAGACTGTATTCACTGGACATTGAAAAAGAATTTTATACATTCTTGAAAGACTTTTTTAACTGAAGGACTTTGTTTAAAATAAAATACTGATTAAGTCAGTGAAATTCTATAAACTCCCATGAAGAGATTTCTTATTGTTTTTATTATATTTTTAAAATTCCTCGCTTATTAATATTTATAACTTATTTACTTTTATTGTACGAATTATCTCCTATGCACTTACAAATATTAAGTGATATTGTAACATTATTGTATTAATTTCAGGGAAATGCTCCTACCTAAATTTAATTCACATTAATTTTCTCTTAACTATTTTATTTTAATCGCTAATATTTTTCATATTGTGTTAATTTTCTTTTCTTCCATCTCTTGGCTTCCGGAGTTTGACAGTTTTATTCAAAAATTTAACTTTTCTAAATTATTATATTTCTGTTGTCTGAACTTGTAGTTTTATTTAACTATCAATTTCATACAAAGTTTTGGGGAGGTGGAAATAATATTACAAATTAAAAAATTTTTCGCCAAAACTAACCTTTATACTATCTTAATTTTCTTATAATAATGTTCCGTACTTACTTCAAATTATTAAATTAAAATCTTGTTTCTAAATCTAATCTGTTAATCTTTATGCAGACGATATAAATTCTTAATTTGCCTTAAAAAACATTATTCCAGTATGCGTAAATTTAAAAAGATGGTTCTAAATTAGAAATATTCTTAATTAAATTTTTATTTCTTAATGTCCCAAATAAAATTCATTTTTCTATGTTTTTATCAATCCTTTTTAAGAAAGTCTTATTAAATTTATTCCAAAATCATACCTTTCAAAAAATATCATTATTTTATTTTATCTATTTATTTATTTTTCCTCCATCAACCTTTGATAGTGTGCATATTAATAAATTCATTTCTTTTCTTTTTCTCTTAAAATTAATCATCTCTAAAAATCGTCTGCCTAAAAAATCCTGAGACGATTATAAATTTTTAAATAATATTTTTTTTAAAATAAAACTATCGTCTGAATGAAGTGTTTAATCTCGAAGCTGGACAAGAATTCTGTTTACATAAAAGAATGATGGTTTGAGGTTACAGAATGTTCTAGAATTTTCTTTTTAGATTTAAGAGGGGAAGCCTCGAGCTGAGAAGGAGGATTCTTGGGTTTTTTCTTCGATGAGTACGGCTCGCTGAAATAATGATGGAATGTTTCGGTAAAAGACAGTTTCCAAAAGGAGCTTTTCCCTTTATCATGACTACGGATTAAATACATGAACTTACAGCAGCCAATGAGTAATTTATTGGATCCTCTACATCTATTTATTTATTTTTTTCGGTGGCCATGACTTCTGTGCGGTGACAGGGAAACCCGGCGTCGATGTCTCTGGCTCCTAACTTTTAAATCGTCGCATTGCTGTGAAGCGTGTATTACAGTAAAACATTTTACTTATTATTTAAAAACAGTAGAATTTGATCTCTGTGGTGCTGCCATCTAGAACTCATAAGAAAGATTTAAAGTAGCCATTGGAGTAATTTTTGAAATATTCACGGAGTTTTTGTGTCTCTAAACAGGGGGAACTTTAGGTGTTGCCGACCCGGCAACACTGCGCGTTAAGGGGTTAAACCAGTATTTTTAGAATCAACCTATTAAAATCATTTGATGTTTGTAGTGATCATAACAATACCAACTAAGATCCAATTTTGGTAGATATTTACAAATGGTAGCTATATAATGGTCTATAAAATAAATGGTAGATATTTCAAAAAGTAAGAAAGAAGCAGTATACACACACACACACACACACACACACACACACACACACACACACACATATATATATATATATATATATATATATATATATATATATATATATATATCTTGACTAAGTGAAAAAAATATTACTATCTTTATGCAACCGGCGCATAGCAGCTCTGTTTTTGCACAAAGTTTATGTACTCTTTTATGAGAAAAGTATGAAAAATGATGAAAAGATGAAAAACATGTAAAAATGGGTGAAACAACAATGAACCACAAAAGAGCAACACCAAAAAAAAAAAAAAATAAAAAAATAAACTCCCTTCTCTTCAGAAGGTGGGAGGAGCAACAGGTATCAAAAAATTGTAAAAAAGTGTATCCTCACAAATTTCGCAAGGCACCACAAAGCTGCATACTCCAATTATATAAAAAATAACTGAGAAAAATTAAAAAAAAATTTTAATATATCAAAACAGTAAAATGAATTTAACATTAAAAAACATTAAAAAATGAATTTAATAAATAGCCAACAGCGAAATCATAAAATAAATCAACTCGTAACATAACACAAAAATATTATATTTAGAAATTTCCAAAGTAACATGAAGAACCTCAAAAACTAAACAATAAACTAAACTAAATAGACATGCAGCAATGCGATGCCCCCACCTTTACCTATGAAGAAAACAGAAAAAAGATACCTGTTAGAATATTTCCACATAAAACCTCCATACTTGCATGAGCGAGGGAAACTGTTAGGCCTAAGATGATAGCAGGCCAGCTTCAAACACCTTTGAATTGTCGTTCCGTTGTTCGCTACTGTCCATTTTCAAGCTTGATCTGTCACTCTCGAAATGTTGATAATCATCGCCCTGTGAACCTTCCTTGTCGGACTTTCATTCACAGATCCTCATATAATTCAACACGCAAGAAGCAACCTCCATAGGGGCGTTTGGCCCTACTGTTGCCACTTCAAAAAACCTTTTTTTAATTCATTTACATAAAAAATATAAAATTATGAGGATAAAAATTATTGTAAAACAAGTTTGCAGCAAATTTAAAAATTTGTATTTCTAAAATTTTTTTCGACCCACATATATTATAATATCTAATTATTTGACCTAAAATAATATTTACAAAAACTCTTTTACTTAAATTGGAGTGCCAATGAGGCATGGAGTGGGTTTTAAAATTAAAAAAAGTTCTTTTATCAAATAATTTAACAACTAATTCTTCATTTTCAATATTTAAGTCAAGATCTAAGAAAACAACATGTAAATTATCGTCTGAAGCACAATTCAACTTTAAACAAGGTGGATAAATGTGATCAATCGATTCCAAAAAATTATAATCGGAGACAATTATGTCATCGATATATCTCAAAACTCTGAATGATTTGTTAGAATTTAAAATAAATTTATATTCATAAAAAAATAAAAAAAGGTTAGCTGCAGTGCTTGAAAAATTTGTACCCATACCTATTCCACATACCTGATAAAAAATAGAACCATTAAAAGTTATAAAATTATTATAAAAACAAAAATTACATAAATTTAGAAAAAAATCTCTATGAATTCCCAACTCTTCCTCGATATAAAAAGTATCAAACAAATCCTCCAGAGTTTTAAACAGCAGATCAATAGGAATATTTGAAAAAAGATTTTGAAAATCAAAAGTAAACAGATTTGTGGGCGTTGTAGGCGTGTTTAATTTCTTTAGAGCCTCAATACTGTTATCAATACACCAAAAATTACTAGAATTTTTAAATTTAAATTTTAAAAAACCATAAATTCTCTTCAAAAAATCCTGTAACTTAACATTGAAACTTTTACCAATACCTCTGGAATTGCAGCATATACATCTAAATTTTATAGGATTTTTGTGAAACTTAGGTGTCAAAAACAGAAAAGGAAGACTGAAAGTTATTGATAGGAAAATTGTATGCATAAAGATTTTTAACCTTTCTAGAATAAGCACTAAATTTTTTAATAATTGCATTGTGATTCAGATTATATTTTTGATAATATTTTGTATCATTCAATTCAGTAGTAACTTTTTCTATGTAAAATAATTTTCAAATGATTGCATAATTAGATGAAGCCTTATCAACAGGAACAATGACAAATTTACTATGTAAAAATTGTATATAGCTGCAGTCCTCTTTATTTAAACGATGATAAGTGTACTGATTATTATTTAATTTTTGGTCAACAAAATTAACAAAACTATTTAAAATATTCCACCTCCATTCATTGAAAGCCTCAAAAGGCACATTGAATTTTTAACACATTTTTAAGACAAAAGCAGACAAATCTCTTTTAAATTTCAAAACAGCCTTCTCTTTATTAACTTTTTTATTTAATCTGAATTTGGTACCAAAGCCCATCAAAAATTTTAAGTTTTTATTCTCAATAATTTCTAAATTACCAGTTACAACATGCCCATGAAAGTCATCTATAAAGTCTGGAAAATCTTCCCTACAATTTCAAGAAACAGTATCATTCTCTGTTAAAGCTATATATCTGTAATTAAAAAGCTTCTTACTTAGAGGTATATCATATTTATAAGCAACAACTACATTTATCTTTTTATTGGAAACAGAAAATGAAATTGCCTAATGAAATTATTTATTTTGAAATCATCAAATGATTTCTGTTGAAAATTTATAGTAAAAAAAGCCTTTGTATATTCAAAACTAGAAAATGACTTCAATCTAAAATTCAAAAGATCATAAAGCAAATCTTTATACTGTGTATTTAAAAACTTGTATCCCCCAACAGCCTTCTTAATTTTATCAAGGGTTTTTAATTTCAAACTAAAAACAGCATTTTTGACAATTTTAACATTATAAACAGCTAGAATTTTTTTTTTCGTTATCTTTTATCCAAATTCAGATTAAATAAAAAAGTTAATAAAGAGAAGGCTGTTTTGAAATTTAAAAGAGATTTGTCTGCTTTTGTCTTAAAAATGTGTTACAAATTCAATGTGCCTTTTGAGGCTTTCAATGAATGGAGGTGGAATATTTTAAGTAGTTTTGTTAATTTTGTTGACCAAAAATTAAATAATAATCAGTACACTTATCATCGTTTAAATAAAGAGGACTGCAGCTATGTACAATTTTTACATAGTAAATTTGTCATTGTTCCTGTTGATAAGGCTTCATCTAATTATGCAATCATTTGAAAATTATTTTACATAGAAAAAGTTACTACTGAATTGAATGATACAAAATATTATCAAAAATATAATCTGAATCACAATGCAATTATTAAAAAATTTAGTGTTTATTCTAGAAAGGTTAAAAATCTTTATGCATACAATTTTCCTATCAATAATTTTCACAGTCTTATTTTTCTGTTTTTGACACCTAAGTTTCACAAAAATCCTATAAAATTTAGATGTATATGCTGCAATTCCAGAGGTATTGGTAAAAGTTTCAATGTTAAGTTACAGGATTTTTTGAAGAGAATTTATGGTTTTTTAAAATTTAAATTTAAAAATTCTAGTAATTTTTGGTGTATTGATAACAGTATTGAGGTTCTAAAGAAATTAAACACGCCTACAACGCCCACAAATCTGTTTACTTTTGATTTTGAAAATCTTTTTTCAAATATTCCTATTGATCTGCTGTTTAAAACTCTGGAGGATTTGTTTGATACTTTTTATATCGAGGAAGAGTTGGGTATTAATAGAGATTTTTTTCTAAGTTTATGTAATTTTTGTTTTTATAATAATTTTATAACTTTTAATGGTTCTATTTTTTATCAGGTATGTGGAATAGGTATGGGTACAAATTTTTCAAGCACTGCAGCTAACCTTTTTTTATTTTTTTATGAATATAAATTTATTTTAAATTCTAACAAATCATTCAGAGTTTTGAGATATATCGATGACATAATTGTCTTCGATTATAATTTTTTGGAATCGATTGATCACATTTATCCACCTTGTTTAAAGTTGAATTGTGCTTCAGACGATAATTTACATGTTGTTTTTTTAGATCTTGACTTAAATATTGAAAATGAAGAATTAGTTGTTAAATTATTTGATAAAAGAACTTTTTTTAATTTTAAAACCCACTCCATGCCTCATTGGCACTCCAATTTAAGTAAAAGAGTTTTTGTAAATATTATTTTAGGTCAAATAATTAGATATTATAATATATGTGGGTCGAAAAAAATTTTGGAAATACAAATTTTTAAATTTCCTGCAAACTTGTTTTACAATAATTTTTATCCTCATAATTTTATATTTTTTATGTAAATGAATTAAAAAAAGGTTTTTTGAAGTGGCAACAGTAGGGCCAAACGCCACTATGGAGGTTGCTTCTTGGGTGTTGAATTATATGAGGATCTGTGAATGAAAGTCCGAGAAGGAAGGTTCACAGGGCGATGATTGTCAACATTTCGAGAGTGACAGATCAAGCTTGAAAATGGACAGTAGCGAACAACGGAACGACAATTCAAAGGTGTTTTAAACTTTGAAGCTGGCCTGCTATCATCTTAGGCCTAACAGTTTCCCTCGCTCATGCAAGTATGGAGGTTTTATGTGGAAATATTCTAACAGGTATCTTTTTTCTGTTTTCTTCATAGGTAAAGGTGGGGGCATCGCATTGCTGCATGTCTATTTAGTTTAGTTTATTGTTTAGTTTTTGAGGTTCTTCATGTTACTTTGGAAATTTCTAAATATAATATTTTTGTGTTATGTTACGAGTTGATTTATTTTATGATTTCGCTGTTGGCTATTTATTAAATTCATTTTTTAATGTTTTTTAATGTTAAATTCATTTTACTGTTTTGATATATTAAAAAAAAAATTTTAATTTTTCTCAGATATTTTTTATATAATTGGAGTATGCAGCTTTGTGGTGCCTTGCGAAACCTGTGAGAATACACTTTTTTACAATTTTTTGATACCTGTTGCTCCTCCCACCTTCTGAAGAGCAGGGAGTTTATTTTGTTTTGTTTTTTTGGTGTTGCTCTTTTGTGGTTCATTGAGGTCTCACCCATTTTTACATGTTTTTCATCATTTTTCATACTTTTCTCATAAAAGAGTATATCTATATATATATATATATTAATATAAAATAATTTTTGCAAATCTTCCTAACCAGAATTTTTATAAAAACAAAATTGAAGAACTTTCGTGTATTTAGCAGCTGCGTTTTAAGCATGCATCTATAACCAAGATATATATATACAGGAAGTTTCCATTTTTTTTTTTTTACAATAAAAGAGGGGTGATAGTACACATCAAGACAAACAATATTAAATGGGAAACCAAGGGTCCCAAGCGTTTTCCAAAGAAGATAGCTGCCATTAAGGTTTAGGGACCAAAATTTCAAATAAACATAAAAAACGGAAAAATCGGTCGATTGATTTGCGGTTCTTCACTAAAATTGTTCTTTATGTTGGCATTTTCTTGAAATTAAATTATAAAGATAAATTTCAAAAAATGCCGATAGAGGGCGCTTTAGACTTTGGAGTAACGAACAACTATTTTTTGCCGGTATCTTTTGCATCTCATTAAATGTTTTCGTAAGCTTAGACTCAAACTAAAATTTTGAGCTCAAAATCTGAATAGTTGGGAATGGTTAAGTAGCACAAACTGAACTGTGTTCAGAGGGTTCAAATTTCAAATGAATATAAAAAACGGAAAAATTGATTCGTTTGCGGTTTTTGCTAAACTAATTTTTAAATGAGCATTTTCTTGAAAATAAACTTTAAAGATAAATTTCACAAAATGCCGATAGAGGGCGCCTTAGACTTTGGAGTAGCGTACAACTATTTTTAACTGTTATTTTTTTAATCTCATTAAATACTTTCAAATGCATAAACTTAAATTTTTGGTTCAAATTCTGAATCGTTGGGAGTGTTTAAGTGGCGAAAAATTGAATTGTGTTCGAGGAGGGGAGAGTGTTAAATTTCAACTCCTGAAGACACTTCATTTTGCGCTACTTAACTACTCTTAATTATTCAGATTTTGAGCTCAAAATTTAAGTTTATATATAAGCCTCTGAAAACATTTAAAAAGTTTTTGCAAGCATTTAATTAGAACAAAAAAATAATAATTTAATATTAATTGTTGGTTACTCTAAAGTTTAAGGCGCCCTCTAAGGGAATTTTTTAAAATTTACTTTAAAATTTATTTTCAAGAAGATACTGACTTAAAGAATAGTTTTATTATAAACCGCAAACGAATCGACAAATTTTTCCATTTTCTATAATTATTTTAAATTTGAACACCCCCCCCCCCCTTTAAACACAGTTCAGTTTGTGCTACTTAACTACTCCCTACTATTCAGATTTTGAGCTCAAAACTTAAGTTTAAGTCTAAACTTCCGAAAACATTTAATGAGATGCAAAAAATAGTTGTTCGTTACTCCAAAGTCTAAAGCGCCCTCTATCGACATTTTTTAAATTTATCTTTATAATTTATTTTCATGAAAATACTGACATAAAGAATAGTTTTTGTGAAAACCGCAAATTGATCGACCAAATTTCCGTTTTTTATAATCATTTGAAATTTGAACACTCTGAACACAGTTCAGTTTGTGCTAACCACTCCCACTTTCAGATTTTGAGCTCAAAATTTAAGTTTAAGTCTAAGCTTACGAAAACATTTAATGAGATTCAAAAAATACCGGCAAAAAATAGTTGTTCGTTACTCCAAAGTCTAAAGCGCCCTCTATCGGCATTTTTTGAAATTTATGTTTATAATTTAATTTCAAGAAAATGCCGACATAAAGAATAATTTTAGTGAAAAACCGCAAATCAATCGACCGATTTTTCCGTTTTTTTATGTTTATTTGAAATTTTGGTCCCTAAACCTTAATGGGCTACCTCCTTTGGAAAACGTTTGGGACCCTTGGTCTTCAATTTAATATTGTTTGTCTTGATGTGCACTATCATCCCTCTTTTATTGTAAAAAAAAAAAAAAAAATTTGGAAACACCCTGTATATATAAAGAAACGTGTTTTCAAATATTAAGGGTTGTTTCATATTATGCTTATTGTACTAACAATGCGAAACTTCTATATCAAATTTGAAACACATAAGTGTCGCTTCTTAAAGAGATATTAAAAATTTTTCCATTTATTGTCAATTTATTTGAATGCTGTAATACAGTAATAGCAGCGTGAAAAATTGTTAATCTATTTAAATTAGGAATGTATAAAATTGCTTTTGCAAATCAACTGCCTTTTTCGTTACAGATACTGTAGAAAAATCTGAATATAATTTAAGAATGAACAGAGTTAGAATAGTTGAAAACATGTCAATGAAATAAATGAATTTTAATAAAAGTACATCCAAAGAATCTAGATGCAAAAAAAAAAAAAAAAAAAAAAAAAAAATACACGTATTTGTAGCAAACATTTTTACAAAACTTGTTACTAACAAGGAAGGTCTCCATATGGGCATACTCAGAAAAATCTGATGAAATTGTAGAATGTTCTTCTGATATGGGTATATATGTTAATAAAAAAATTTCGGTGGATCCTCCATACAACCTTCGTAAAAAAATAATAAAAATTTCGTTTATTTGGCGATTTAACTTCAGTTGGCGAAAAAACAAAATTTTTAAAAATACGCTTCGAATACTTTTTAAAGAAAAAAATTTCTATGTTCAATTTTTTTAAATAAGCTTATTTAGGTAATTTTAGATTTGCATTTTTAATTTGCTTTAAGTATAAATTTGTCATATTGTTTACTATTTGTACTTATGACAAAATTTAACAGTTATATTTTACGATTTAAAACAAAATTTAAATGATTAAAATTGTTCCTCTCTGAAAAATATGACATAGACGATTAGACATTGTTCCTATGGAAACCTCTTTTTTGGATTGGAAATGTACGACGACAGTTTCCTTAACAGTGATTTTTATAGCCGGTAAAGATGGTTAAATTAAAAAAAGATGCGAATTAGAGAATAAAACAATGGCGAAATTTCATTCAAATCGGTAATAAAAAGAAAAAAAGAAGATAAAATATTTATTTAATCTTCTTTATAGAACATTTTTAATTAATATTACTGCAAATGTTCAGAAAGTTGAAAATGTTGTACAAAAAATGGAAATTATTCTGAATAAGAGGAGTTATAACTAATAGGGTAACATCCCCAGTAATTGGCACATTAAGAATTTGTCTTTAAAGTTACTTCAATTTTCATTACAAAGAAATAAGATGTTTACTTGGAAATATTTTTAAATTAAAGAATGCATATCTGTGCATCTATTTTCCCCACTAAAAGTAAAATAATTTGAAAAAGTATTTTTATAAAAATATATTTATAAAAAGTTCCTGAAATCACCAGTAATTGGCACCTAGAGCACCAATGTATGTCACCTTGTGATCCAGTAATTGGCGCAAGTTTATATTTAAAAAAACTTTACATTTTGTATTGGGTTTAATCGCTTTAAATGAATTTACTGTAGATGAAGATGCCATATTTCAGGTTTTTGAGAGTAAGAAATCAGCATATTAGTTTGAAATGTGAGCACTTTAAAATAATACAATATACGTATATTAAAACCCAGTAATTTTCATGCTGTCCCCAGTAATTGTCATATGAAGATTTAATGGTTTCTAATTACTGATAATATTTCATATTTTCAAATAAAAATAAATGATAAACAAAATTAGTCTATAACTTTAAAAGTACTTCCAATATAAGTGGTTTAATCTCAAATTCCTTGCGAATTTCTTGTAATTGGAATAGGTGTCAATTACTTGGAACTATCAAAATTGAAGCACCATTAATTGGCATCTATCATTAATTCAGAATTCCAAATATTTGTGTAGGAAATACTTTTTTACAATTAAAGTAACCCTTTTTAAATAAACAAAACTGTTGTCAATTAAAATTTAAAATATATTATAAATCAGATAATTATGAATTGAAGAGCATGCCTTCCTTAAGCCAAAGAAGAAGCATTTGCAACAAAAATGGTTAATTTTATACAAGCCATAATTGTTTCTTTTTCCTTGGCACTATTTTCATCGAGTAGCATAAATCAAAGCTATAATCTTTAACGTAAATGAACATATAAATAGTACATGGTCTTGCATTTTTAAAAGACTGGATATAAATCTTATTTAAGGACATGATTGTAGGATGTGCAAATCACTGGTGCATGTCAATTACTGGGGATGTTACCTTAGTAAGGAAATTTTTGCGAAAACTCATACTTTACAAAAATCTCGTTGGCAGATTTTAAATTTAAGCACTCAAATATTTAGATTTAGTCCATTTTAGACATTTTTAATCTGATTTTACTTCGTTTCCTCTGCATCGTATATGAGAGTGCTTTTTGCCATATGATTGATACGGATTAAGAAAAAATTACGCGGAACTTTTTTTCCTTTTTTTAGAAATACGAATTACTATTAAAAATCAAGAGAAATGAGAGTAGGAATCGCACTTTGAGACCTGAGAGATTTTCTAAAGTTTTTCTTCTTTTTTCCAGTTAAATAATTAGACCCTATACATTTTTCCTAAATATATTTGCGAATGTTTAATAATTTGTAAATATGGAGTTCAAAATCTTTGTTACTTTTCTCAATTTGAACTTTCAATGTTTCATAGCTTAAGAGTAAAATCACTGACAGACAGACATCGAAGTGATTTTATAATGGTTCCGTTTTTACTTTTTAAGTACGGAACACTAAAAATGAGTATGATGCGTAACAATTCGATATAGAATTATAAATTAATGATCAGGGGCGTGCGAAGAAAAAACTGCGCCCGGGACAAAGTCTCAATTTGCTGCACCTCCCCCTTCCCGAAATTTTTCTTGCGACAGACTAAAAATGATATTGGATACACTGTAAAAAAAAAATTCAGTTAAATAACGGAAATAGTTCTGGTAATCTAGACGCCAGTACTATTTCCGTTATTTAACGGAAAAAAATTCGTTTTTTCGAGCAAGATTTCCTTTTTTTACAAAATGTTTCCGTTTTCATATTTTTTTTTATATACACATTTTCGCTTGAAAGCCAGAAAAGAATTTTCAAGGACAAACTGGCTTTTTTATCTTTTAGACAATGACACATCAGATTAGAACACATACATTTAATTTAAACAACTTTGAATAAATGTCACTTACCCTCGATGGGGATCGAACCAAGCACCTGTACCATGGCAGCTTGTAGTAGTGTAATACCATTACGCCATAGTTACGCATACAGTGCTTGCAATATCTTTACTTATTTCGAATGATTTTATAAAGCAAAGGCCTTATGTTGAACGCGGCATTAATTTTTATTGAGAATTATTTTCTATATGAGAGTATAGTTCTAAATGTTTAAGAGATTTTATTTTCATAATTTCGAATATTTAGTTTTTAATTTCAGTACTATAAAAAATAAATTTTAGACTTTAAAATATTACATGTATTAAGAGTTGAATGCATTAAAAAGTTTTTTTTTTTAATTTTAAGGAGATTTTTAAAAGTTTATTGCAATATTATTCATATTTATTTACTTATTTATTTTTGAAAGGATATTCTTAAAGTAATATTAAAATATATTAAAATTAAAATTATTTTATTAATATTTTATTATTACTTTTATTAAAATATATTAAAATGAAAAGTCGAACGTTTTTCCATTATCCTACGATTATTTTAAAAAATATGCTATAAATGTGGTAAACATTATATAAAAATGATAATGGAAATAAACTAACTGAAAATAAACTAACTAACTAATCTCAAACTTAAAAGGGATTAATAAAATTTTATAATTTTTATTATTTTTTTAATATTGTAAAAATATGTTAGCTTTATATTATTAAAACAAAAAGAAATAAAGAAAATTATTATACAAAGTTATTCATGCAACAACTTTATAATGTTTTTGTATTTCAGATATAGATGGCGACACTGGTGTTATTTATGGAATTTATGCTGTTTTAATACGGAACTCCTCTGTTTTCAGAAAATTTTACGGAAAAGTTACTGTTTTTATAATCTCAAAATATCAATAACGGAATTTCTGCTGTTTTTTCGGAAAAACGGAACTATTTCATAGAATTTTAGGAAACAATTTCTGTATATTAACGGATATTTTTTACATTGTATATAAATTTGACGCCCCTTAAATTTTCGCGCCCGGGGCGACAGCATCCTTCTCCCCCATTTTAACATGGCGCTATTAATGATCTTTGCTTGTTTCTTTTCCTTAATAGGTTCTACTAACGACTTTCTTTCTTTAAATTTAAAGGTTACGGGTCAAGCTGTGGTACACAATATTTTGTACTCTCAAAAGATATGCGGTACTTTCTGTGGCATTTGTCAGCCTTATATTTCTTTCCTTATCTTCTTTAAATAGCATCCAAACAACATTATATGTGTTCATTCTCAAAACCGTTATTTTAAACAAAAGCAGAAAACGTTTTAATATGCCAGATACTAAAACAAAATCTTAAAAGTTAAGTGAAAGTGAAAGCAAATTTTTGTAACTTTCAAAATATAAAAGAAATAAATTGAATAATTGAAAAGAAATGCCAGGTTGCCTATAACTTAAAATAGATATTTTCATAACATAACGCACACATATATTTTTTCAATAATAAATTAAATAGTTGTAGTAACAAGCAACATGTAAGAATAAATTCTTTCATGATTTAAGTTTAAATTAATTAATTGCACATTCTACAAGTCAATAAAAATCAATTTTCAGATTCGTTAAAATCGTTTGCGTTTGGCGTGGAAATGTGCTGCTCGCCAAATCGTGCGTCGCTTTCAGATTTTCACGCCAATTATTCTAAAGTTCTAAAGTATTTTATTTTTTTACACATTTCCTATTGTAATTCCGCCGCTAAATTTAACTGATTCTTTATTATCTACATTACTAGTTTAATTCGTATTTTTTCAAAATATTCTGAGTATGCCCTCAATGGAGACCTTCTTTGTAAGTAATAGTTTTTAATGGTTTTATATACAGGGTGTTTCAGTTAAAAGTTTCAGAACTCCTAAGAGGGTAGAGTGCATCCTGACGACTCGAAATCGTATAGCATCACGTGGTCAGAAATGCTTTCCCGACGCGCTAGATGGCATTGTGCAAAAGTTCCGAGCTTTCTTGCAGGGAATCGTCATTTCGCACAAGGGCGCCAAGTTAGTAGGATAGCTGATTATACGAATGCAGAGTTAGCCGATATGCATTTAGCGTACGAGGCTGCAGATTGTAGTGGGCCAGCTGCACAGCGCTTGTACGCTGAATGATATCCGGCAAGGTGTATTTCCAGTCATATTTTCTTTGCAAGCCTGTACCAGAGGTTAACTGAGACAGGTTAATTTCAAAGAGATAGCAGGGACCGGGTAAGAATACCACAAACTCCGGCCATCGAAGAGAATGTGCAGCAGGACACTGTCAGTATGAGTACGCGAAGTCTAGCGCATGCAATCGAGATTTCCCATTCCAGCGTCTGGAGGATTCTCCGAGATTACGACATGCATCCGTTTCACGTGCAGCGTGTCCAGGCACTGCAACCGGATGACTTTGCACCTCGTATTGCTTTCGTACAGTGGTACCTTGGAAAGTGTGCTACAAACCTCATTTTCCCTGCTAATTACTGTGTCTTTTTTATGGTGCTTCTCTGTACATCACCGCTTCAGAAAAACATTTCTGACGCCACATTGCTATATGATTTAGAGTCGTCAGGGTGCACCCTACCTCTCTTAGGAGTTCTGAAACGTTTAAATGAAACACCCTGTATATATATATATATGTATATATATATATATATATATATATATATATATATATATATATATATATATATATATATATATATATATATATATATACATGTATGTGTATGCGTGTAAAATAAGAACATATTTATATTTCTATTATTTTGAATATTAGTTCTTGTTTCAGATCTTAAAATTTCAATGAATGTTTCAGATATTTAATGTGTACTTTTAAGAATTGTATGTAAGTTGGTATGAATATGCTAAAAAATAAAGTTTTTATTATATTTTCTAACCATTGTGCATTTATGTAGGAGAAAATAACGCATATCGCTTTTCAATTTGGGAAATAGTTAATCCTCGATACCTGAATATTCATACTACTAAGCGTAATATCAACTTAGTGAAAAATGTCCAAGCCGGGGATTGAATCTGGAACCCTTGGAATAGTGCTCCAGGTGCTCTACCATTTAAGCTACGATGCTGGGTCTCTTGTGTCTCGTGTTACGCCGCACAATTTTGTGTTCATGAAGACGGATCTAGTGCTGCGATTTGCAACTTAACCAACATATGAAGTAAAAATGCCAAACTGGGCATCGTCCTCGTAGCTTAAATGGTAGAGCACTTGGAGCGCTATTCCAGGGGTTTCGGGTTGAATCCCATGCTTGGACATTTTTCACTAAGTTGGTGATACGCTTAGTAGAAGTATGAATATTCACGTATCTAGACGCAGAGACTCGAGGGACTCTGCCCGGTCCGACACCGTTCTGGTACCCCCTCCCTAGTGGACTAACGCTTCTCAGGCTTTCAAGTTGACCTCATTAACGCAGGGGCCCACGGGACCCTGTGCGGTCTGAAGAGCAATGGGAAGCAACCTACCAGCCCACCAACCCCGAACCGCACACGTTGACCTCATCGACGCAGAGACTCAAGGGACTCAAGTTCTGTGCGGTCCGAAACGTGTTCGGGTCTTTTTTCCCTTGTTTTTTTTTCTAGTGACAATACGCCTCTTTATTAGGTGCATTTGGACTCTGTCCGCACGAGCTACCGAAACCGCTCTAATGGGACAGCCCATGAAGCATTTTTTTCTTTATTTTAAGATAGAAAGGCGGGATCTCGTCACCACCAGCAGCGATTCGACTGCCTTGCATTTCGGCCCGAAAATTCTCCCTTCTCTGGCACTACTTAGCATTTCGGCCATTTTAGTTTTGGTTATTTATTTTTCTAAATCTCCCTCCAAATTATCCCCCCTGTTGTCTGCTTAAAACATGCCACCGTCTCGGCTCAAAAATTTTTGCTCCAGCCCCATTTCACTTGGCACGGCAAGTGGGAGTGATGTGCGGCGCCAAACTCAGTACTTTCAAAAAGGCAATAAACTACTAAGTCCAGGAACCGTTAGCCGCAATCAGCCGACCTCGGCACTTGTCTGCGTCGATCGCCCCCACTCTGCCAGCTAAAATTCCATCATGTAGGCTAATGGCATCTGGTGCATGTAAAATCCGTCGTGGGTCCTCCAAGTCCTCCAAGTTACCTATGAATTATATCTCTGGAGGTGCCTTGCCAGGTGAAGGTCTCGTCATCTGATCTAGGCTCTAAATTACGAGACCATCTTGCGGTTGCCATGTGCAGTGCATCATTTATTGCCGGTTCGCGGCAATTAGGCGGTCGTCCGCCCCGATACCAGCTATCTAACCCGTTAAGCTGAGATTATTAACTCGGCAGGTAGGGGCCTGGTCATCGGTTAGAAAGAAAAAAGAATATTCACGTATCTAGAATTTCAAGAGTAATTTTACTGCTGAAAATTAATTGAGAAATTGATTAATATCAAAAATATAGTTAATCTTCATTAAACGGCAACGTTTCCGCTTCATGAACATATCATCTTCGCTAAATAGTCACAGTTATTTAAAAAATTTCAACTGTCATGATATGGGCATCTAATATATGAGAGAGGGAAATGCATTTGTTAAATTGAAAATGTACTATAATGGATATTTAATTGACACTAATATAAGGATAATTGTATAGTTACATCAATTAATTCTATTAATATAATTTAATTAATTTACATTATTAAATTGTATCTAACTTTTAATAAGTTGGAGACATATCATACAATATCTAAGTGTATAGGGTAAATATAATAATTATCTATTTTTAAATCTTAAATAATCTTATGTTAAGATATTGTTTTTAGCTTAGCATAGCCAAATTAAATGATTTTAATTTGAATCTTTTTTTTTTTTTTTTTTTTTTTTTGTTATTACATTATTTTTTTTTAATTAATTAATTTATTTATTATTATCATGTTGACGATAATTGTTTTTATTTTTCTCCTTTTCATTTGCTATCTAATTTAGTAATTTTGATGTGCCTTGTTTTTGATGTTTTTTCTTCATTTAATTTTGGTTTTATGTGTCTTGGAAGGTCCAAATTCATATTATTTTGCTTTTTCATGGCAAATACGAAGATGAATCCACACAATTTATTTGTAATTCCGAAGTATTCGAGGACGAAAAATTCTGCTTTGGTTCTACTAATTCCATTTGTATTCATTTTAATTATTTATATTTTCCCTCCATGTTAAATATGGTATAAGTTATTAAATTGAATGGTTCATATATTGTAATATAATTAACTGTTATACATACATATATATATATATATATATATATATATATATATATATATAGTATTTATTTAACATGGTTAATCTAGCATAATTTAAGTATCAATTTGCATGTAAAAATTTTAGACATGTAAATTTAAGTATTATATAATGTATTTCTGCACTATGTGTTATAATTTATTTATAATTATAAATATCTGCTACATTATATTTTTTATGTTTTATTTAAAAAAGAATGGTAAGGGATTTTTTAAAAAATGCGACATTCTATTTATAAACGCGATACCAAATGTTATTTTTTTTTCTCTTTCCAGTAAATTTTCAATTATGAAACGTTTTAGATTAATTTAAAAGTTGTAATCACTAGCTGTAATCATGCAAATAGTGCAAAATGGTCAGAAAAATTTTGTCATTTTTTTTTTCATCTTTTTTTTTTTTTTTTTTTTTTTTTTTTTTGTATTGATCATTAAAATGTGCATTAGTGTAAAATGTTCATGTCGTCTTTTTTTTCCCCATTACACATTATATTATGCACTACTGTAGAAAAAAACTCAAAAACCACTCGTGACATCTTGTATTAAATGATAAAGAAAAATCGCAGCGAAAAGTCCTTATAAGAATTTAAATTCACTAATATAATTGTAAAATATAAATACTTAATAACATACATAAACCATTTATTTACAGCTAATGATTACAACTTTTATAATAATTTTAAAATATTCATAATTGAAAAGTTACTAGAAAGACAAAAAATTGAAAATAAAGAAATCTGTAAAAGGTTTTTTTAATAAGAGAAATCAATTAGTCTACATTTGAATTCAGTGATTGGAAAAGTATACAAAAAGAGGCGAAAATAATTAACACAGTCCTTTCCAGTATTTTCAACCGTAAACATTTTCCTTAAACAAAACACGCATATATAATTATCATTTTATAAGAATAAAAGAAAAAAAAATACAATGAAAAACTACACTAAATTCTTCATCCTCTCATTAAATTTCTTTTGGGGTAAAATGATCGAAAAATATTATCTTGTCATTCTTTGATCATTTTATGTTGAATCATTAAAATCTCTGTGAACGTAAAGCAATTTTTTTCCAGAATTGGTGCGTGCCATCCATTATCTTTTTAGACACAGTCCATTAAGCGCTGTAGAAAACAATTAGCTCACAGAGTAGATGTGACATCTTTTAATAATTCACAAAGGAAGGTCGCAGAAATAAAAATTTATCGAGATACGAAGCACGGAAATAGTTTTAAAGTGGAAATTCATTGCAATAGAAAAAACAAATTTAATAATATTATACATTAACGAGTGTTACATATAATATAAAATATCGCTTTAAAATACCAATTTATTTTTAAATACTTTAAGTAATCAATTAAAAAATAAAATTACGTTTAAAATATAAACTAAATAAATTTAACATATCCATAGTTGCAAAACCGTCGGCTAAATTAAAAAAACTCAATATGTAGGAAAATTGATCCAATAGAACCACATCAAATATCTGTCGTATATGAAATACCATGCACAAAACAAGGTGAAACAAAACAACATTACATTGGTGAAACAAGTAGAAAACTCAGAACTGGGACTAAAGAACATATAGCAGACATCAATACAATAGGAAAACTAAAGCCCTCTCAAAATTATATAGCAAAGAACCATTACAAATAGATTTTAAAAATAGCAGAATAATATAGTCTTCTGGATCATATTTTCCATCAATCATAAAAGAATCAACAGAAATCTTCATATGTAGAGACAATGTTTGCAATGAATTTGCCTCCATGGAACCCCTAAAATTTGGAACGAAATGCTTCAAAGATTTTTAAGACAATAATTTGTATTATTTTCACGTTCACAGTTATTTTCATTCATTTTTATTTCCAGTTTTACTTTACTGTTCTCATGTTCACGTGTTTTATGTTTTTTCTGTTTATTTTTAATTTGAAGATATTTTAGCAAAAAATTTCTTTTTATCATTTATTTGTTTTTGAAAAAGTTGCCGTAAGAGCAATGAAACATGTAAAAGTATAAGGTATTTGTGTTATTTTTAAATTAATTACTTAAAGCATTTTAAAATAAATTAACGAGTGTTTTCAAATTAATGTTACGTAGAGAGGAATTATAATAAGCATTCAAATAGAATGCAGTGGGTGGTCATGTTATTAGTTACACGCCTAAACTTAACATTGCGAAGAACAGGAAGCTTTGTGCAGTTGTTTTTACTGGTGGGTTTTAAAACTACTTTTGGTATACACGAACTGCATGCTTATGGGATTATAAATAAAAACAAACTTTCTATCATAAAATAGAAATTTATAATTAAAAAAAAATTAATACGAGTATTCCAAGGCAAATTCCTCGATATTTCATCGAATCTCCTTTTATGAATTTTACTCCGAATCTTGACCTATATATACTTTTTTTACGCTTTCCTTTTGATAACTTATGGTGCCAGACCATAATCAATGCATATATCATGTATTAAAATTCTTTAATGAGTTGTGTTATTTTTTTTGACACAATTTGCAGAAAATAGAATTAATCATAAACAATTGAAAACAATTAAATCATCAAGTATTCGAATAACATCTCTGACACACGTTATGCACTAAGAGAGTAAAAATTAAATAGGGGAAAAATATTATCTTCTCATTCTCTGGTCATTTTTTGTTGAATCATTAAAATCTCTGTGAACGTAATGCATTTTTTTTTCGGGATTGGTGCGTGTCATCCATTATATTTTTAACACAGTCCATTAAGCGCTGCTGAAAACAATTAGCTCACAGAGTAGATGTGACATCTTTTAATAATTCACAATGGAAGGTCGCAAAGATAATAATTTATCGAGATACGAAGCACAAAAATTGTTTTAAAATGGAAATGCAGTGCAACAGAAAAAATAAATTAATAATATTATATATATTAACAAATATTTTCATAAATAGTGTTAAGTAGAGAAGAATTATGATAAACATGCGTCATACATATTCTTACGTATACAGGAATTACGATAAGCATGCAAATAGAAATACAGTGGGTGGCCAAATTATTAGCTATATCTTATCTTACATTAAATTATAAAGGACAATCGCAGAGAAAAGTTTTTATACAGACTGAAAGTGACTAATGTTGTTGTAAAATATAAATCCCCTGTAGCAAAAATAATTTATTTACTTACATCTATAGATTACACCTTTTATAATATTTTCACAAGTTCAAGATTGAAAATTTACCAAAAAGACAACGGAATTTAGGATAAAGAAATCTGTTAGCCATTTTTTAAAGCAGGTTAAATATTAAGTTATTAATGGGAGAATATATTGGGATTCATTGACTGGAAAAAGTAAACAAAAGGACACAAAGATAATTAGACCTGATCGCGATAAATAACAGTTCATTTCAGTATTTTCCCAAGTATAGCTTTTCTTAAAACAATACACCAATGCATGATTACCAAAGCTTTAAAAAATATTTCAATGCACAGCTTTCTTTTATGAAATACGATTCTAAATTGTTCATCCTATAATTAAATTTATTTTGGGATAAAATGAGAGAAAAATATTATCTTCTCATTCTCTGATCACTTTATGTTGAATTATTAAAATCTCTGTAAAAGTAAAGCAATTTTTTTTTCAGAATTGGTGCGTGCCATCCATTATCCTTCTAGACACAGTCCATTAAGCGCTGTCGAAAACAATCAGCTCACAGAATACATGTGGCACCTTTTAGTAATTCTCAAAGGCAGGTCGGAGAGATAATAATTTATCGAGATACGAAGCACGAAAGTAGTTTTAAGGTGGAAATGCATTGCAGCAGAGCAAAAAAAAAAAAAAAAAAAAAAAAAAAAAAAAAAAAATATATATATATATATATATATATATATACATAATAACGCATGTTTTCAAGTGTAGAGTTACAAAAAGTATGTTTTCAAGTGTAGAGAATAATTATGATAAGCATGCAAATCTATTTGCATACTTATAGTGGGATAGTGTGGATAACGAAAGGATAAATTGAGTGGTCAAAATATTGGTAACGCGCCTAAACTTTTACATAGCGAAGAACACAAAGCTTCGTATTGCTACTATTTACTAATGGATTTTTAAACTACATTTGGTATACATAAACTGAATAGCTACGAGTTTCTAAATAAAAACAAACATTCACTCATAAAATAGAAATTTATTGTGAAAGAATTCACCACACTTATTCGAAGACAAATTCCTCAGTATTTCATCAAACTTTTTTTTACGAGTTTTACCCCTCTTGATCTGCTATATGTATATTTTTTACGCTTTTCTTTTAATTACTCATTATCATGCAAAGCACTAATCAAGATTTCTATGAAATGTTGTTTTCATTTTTAGTGGTTTGTTTTAACACATTTCGCTGATAACAGAATTGGCCATAAAAAATTAAAAAAAAATTAAATCACCAAGTATTCCCATATCTCTGATACACGTTGTGTACTAAGAGACCAAAAAAAAAAAAAAAAAAAAAAAAAAAAAAAAAAAAAAAACGAAGAAACGTATTATCTTGTCATCCTTTGACCATTTTATGTTGAATCATTAAAATCTCTGTGAACGTACAGGAATTTTTTTTTGAATTGGTGCATGCCATCCATTATCTTTTTAGGCGCAATCCATTAAACGCTGCTGAAAACAATTAGCTCACAGAGTATATGTGACATCTTTTATTAATTCACAAAGGAAGGTCGCGAGGATAATAATTTATCAAGATACGAAGCACGAAAATAGTTTTAAAGTGGAAATGCATTGCAGCAGAAAAAAATATTAACATTATATATATTAACAAATATTTTCAGTTATAGTCTTGCGTAAAGAGAGAGTTATAATAAGGGAAAATTAAACAATAATTATAATAATAAATAGAGAGAATTATAGTAATCATATAAATAGAGATCGAGTGGGTGGCCAAATTATTAGTTACACGCCTAAACTTAACACTGCGAAGAACAGAAAGCTTTGTTTATTTGTTTTTACTGGTAGATTTTAAAACTACTTTTTTATACACGAACTGAATGCTTATGGGTTTATAAATAAAAACAAACTATCGCTCATAAAGTAGAAATTTATAATGAAAAAAAAAATCAACACGTGTATTCCAAGGCAAATTCCTCAATATTTCATCGAATCTCCTTTTATGGATTTTACTCCGACTCTTTACCTGCTATGTTACCTCTTTTCACACTTTCCTTTTAATAACTTGTAACGGAAGGATGCACATACGTGGTGTCAAGGTTGAATGCAGACATAAATCGAGATATAAGATAAAACCACAGTTTCTTTAAACTGTCAGGGTTCAGGGGGAATTGCAGCTTTCAGTTCGTTAATCTCGATAACTGGTCACAATACAAAAATATTAGGCTCATAAATATACTCACAGCTCCGACACTAGACTCAGTTGGGGCACTTCCAACCAACTTCTCACTGAGACTTCAGCTAAACTGCTAGATAAAAGCTTTATTAGACAGCCCGTGGCTGTAAAACACTCTTTATTATTTGAAATACTCAACTTAATGAAACTATCTCTTACCAACGGTAAACACCTTGAATAGCTCCGCTCTGAATGAACTCGCTCGGCAAACGCTGCTAGATATCTCACTTCGAAACTCCTCGATAACTCACTGGAGGCTAATAATAACTCGCTATAACTCAGTCTAATCCAATTCACTGCTTGTCGGCTTACGCCGCTTCTCGCCTCCTAGCTGGCTTGCGCCGCTACACACACTCCATTCTCTTCATACTCAAAGCTTTTATATGCTGCAAACTGTGATACTATAAATTTACATATTGCTTCTAACCGCGACAACTTGTTGAACTGAAGAAGACGCACATGTTTTAGAAAGTTAAAGTAAAAGAGAGGATAGATGTCGCTTCCACGCTATACGTGTTAAATCATTGGCATCACGATCTCACAAAAATGCTGGAGTGCCTTTATCACAAAGGTCATTCTCTCACAAACTTATTATAGTGCCAGACCATAATCAAGGCATGTATCATGTATTAAATTTCTTTAATGTGTCGTCTTTTTTTTTCTTTTTTTGACACATTTCGCAGAGAATAGAATTAATTATAAACAATTGAAAACAATTAAATCATCACGTATTCCCATAACACCTCTGACACACGTTATGCACTAAGAGAGCAAAAATTAAATAGAAGAAAAATATTATCTTCTCAATCTCTGGTCATTTTTTGTTGGATCATTAAAATCTCTGTGAACGTAATGCAATTTTTTCTGGATTGGTGCGTGCCATCCATCATTTCTTTAGACTCAGCCATATTAAGCGCTGCTGAAAACAATTAGCTGACAGAGTTGATGTGACAACTTTTAATAATTCACAAAGGCAGGTCGCAGAGATAATAATTTATCGAAATATTAACTAGGAAAATAGTCTTAAAGTGGAAATGGATTTCAGCAGAAAAAATAAATTTAATAACATTATATATTAACGTATGTTTTCGAATATAATGTTACATAGAAAGGAATTATAATAAGCATTCAAACAGGATGCAATGGGTGGCTATATTTTTAATTACGTGCCTAAACTTTGCTTTGCGTAGAACACGCGGTTTTGTTTCGTTGTTTTTTAACTGGTAGATTTTTTAACTATTTTTACTATACATGAACTGAATATTTATGGGTATATAAATAAAAACAAACTTTTATTCAGAAAGTAGAAATTTATAGTGAAAAAATTCAACAGGAGTAATCAAAGAAAATTTTCCCTATGTTTCGTCGAATCTCTTTTTACGGATTTTACTCCTCTTGATCTGATTTCTAAATTCATTATTTTTATCTTCCATTAAAAAGAAAGAATTCTTTTTAATGGCTCATTATGATACCAGAGCATAATCAAGGCTTCTATCAAATTTCTTTGGTCTGACTTTTTATTTTGACACATTCCTTTAAACGAGTACATTGACCTACTCTAGAATTTTTTAAATCAAATTTCACTCTTTACCCCCATGTATTTATAAATTCAATAAATTTAGATTTTTACGTATGGGCCGACGGAGATGTTAATTTTTTCCCGTTTCAGACTGTTCTCGGCTCGAACTATATTCCATGTTTTGCACACGGGCCGGGCATTTCGGTTCGTTAAGATCTCCAGATTTCCAGCATATTTTGAAAGAACATTTAAGGTAAAACCTATACCGTGGTCTTTTTATTTCCAAAGGGAGAGGCACAGTCTTAAACCGGCTTCTAATAAGTATATGAGTTTAAAGAAATCACTATTATCAAAATTAAAACTCGCATAATAATCAAACCCTTTTTTTTTTTTTTTTGTTAAAATCTTATTAGTCACTACTATAGATATCTGTTAATATCACTGTAATAGTATACTTGTGTCAGGTGTTTATGAAAAAATTTTCTTAAAAATATCTATAAATCCAAGTTATTTAATACCTCAATAAGTAACTTTCAAAACGTAAAAGAATATATTTTCTATTGTCAAATTATGACGCTCTTTATTCTTCTAAACGCACCTCATTATATTTTGCTTCGAGGAATAATTAAGTGACAAAGCACTTCTGACGCCTTCCAATGGCATTTAATAATAGAGAGTTGGGCGGCAAGTTTATTCCGAAACTTTTAATACGCATTAGAAGAATGCATTATGCAAACATACAAATTGGAACCCATCAGTTTAGTTTTTTTCCGTTTTTTTATTTTTCTTGCACAAAAGTAGAATAAAATGCATTTAAGGTATTTTAATTATTTTTTTTTAATCTGTTTGATCAATATCCTCTTTTCTTGAAAGAAGAAAGCAAACAATCTTTTAAGAGTATGAAGTTTTATAAGCGACATTTTTTTTAAAATTTGATAAGAATTCTATAAAACGTTAAAGAAAAAAAAAAAAAAAAAAAAGTATCTATTTTATGTTTTTTTTTTTTAAAGAAATATTGCAACAAAAATTATATTTATTACTTTTTAACGTTCTTCAATTTTAAATACAAGTTTTGAAAGGTATTTCGATATATTTTTTTTAAATTTGGATTACCAAATTTCGAAAACAACGGGAGGTATTTTTCGATTTTTATATATTTTTAAATATTTGCGTTAGAATAGTAACTTATAAATTTTGCTACCTTATGTAATTAACTTAGTATCGGCGAAAGGGGATAGAAACAACGAACAAAGAACGTTTAAAAGACAAATGAATATGTTTATTTATGCAGATGGAAACGCTTCAGTGCTGTTAAAGCAATATTCTCAAGACTTATATTGGAACAAATATTTTCTATAATAATAATAATAATAATAATAATAATAATTAAAAAGTGGTAAGCAAAACACGCCCAAATACACATAACGAAATTCACTACAATATTTAAACTGATTCTACAATATTTAAAATTGATTTGAGAACGTGAAAGTTTTTATGTTACTGTTTTATTACTATGCAGAGTATATCTCGTTCTAAATTTTAGAAAGTTTCATGGAAGTTGGATCATTGCATACGTTCTCACGTCATAAAATTCATAATTTTGCGTAAATGATCTCAACTGATTCTCGTATGATGGGTGGCAAATACAGTCTTAATGTATAACGCTTTCTATTACTCTTAAAATTAATCTGTAAACGTTCTATGTTATACAGTCTGTCTAAAGCTGTGGTTAGATTTCTTCTTGTATTTGATGTCTTTCATGTATACTTTGACCCTAGTTTTAAGCTTTCTATTTGTCATTATTATTTAAAATTGCACTGTTACATCTTCTTTGGTGAAAGGTATTTCATGTACCTCTGATAATTGATTTGGTTTTGTTAAGTCTGTATATTTACACACTACATATATTAAAATTTATTTTATAGCTTTTTTTTTTTTTCAAAGTCATATATTTTATTTATTTTGTTATTTAACTGATACAAGGTAAGAATATGAAAACTATTGTGATACAGTGCCTAAATGCTGTATCTTTGTAGAATATCGGGGCTTGAGTAATATGAAATTTAGTGGATTGGTTGGCTATGGGATTTCTACACACAGGACATTCCATTCCTTGCTGCGTTTTGATTAATAAGATAGTGTACCATACTGTTCCATTTAAAATGTAAATTTAATTTCAGATGGATAAATTAAACACGTGTTTATTACTTTTAACAAATATTAATTTAATTCGTTGTTTCAAGTAATTTTTATATATAATTTCAGGTGTAACTTTTCACAATATGATTATACTGTTTTATATTATCAAAAATCATATTATGTAAACATCTATCAATATGTTTAATAAAATATCCATCATTTAAATTTTAAATAAAATTGTATTTAAAAAGTTTTTTGGATTAATTGCAATTTAATAAATAATGGAATAATAAAAGAGTAAAAATTTTATTTTTGAAATCCTAAATGTAATTTAAATTTTCAAGACATTTTTTATTGAGTTTTTCTAAAGTTCTTTTCAGTTCAAATTATTAAATAAGTAATAAAAACTTAATTATCATATGCAGGCCATTTTAAATTAGTGTATTTTTTTCTATCTAACTATGGAAAATATGCTGCTGTTTAAATTTCTTATATGCATAACCAAATTAGTTTTCTAGAAAATTTACTCGATATTATGTACACATATTTTTCAGACTTTTTAAATGTAAATTTAAAATAGAATTAGTATTAAATAAAAAATACCGTGCATTTTGTTTCAGAATTTAATAAAAACCATAATAATACATGTGCCTTTTGAGTTTGGTTTCTTTTTTTAAGTTTTTAGAGGGAAGATCAATAATAACAATAATAGTAGCTATCCGAATAGGTTTACTGAAGTTTAACAAAGTTCATATTTTCTAAAATCTAAGGAATGCAATTATTTTGCATAATATTCAATTCATATTCATATGACTAAAGGGTAACAAAGACTTTTTAGCCTTTTGGAAAAATGCCAAATTACAACAAGATTTAATATAAATTACAACTTTATATTATCATCAAACGTAATTTCTTCTTAATAGTAACCTACATTTAAAACACAAAGTGTGAAATATAAGCTTAAAATAAAAGAATATCCAGAGGTCCAAAGAGATTTAATGAAACTGTTATTAATACTAATTTGATTACTAAATGTTAAAAAAACAAACAAAGTCGTAGGAAATGCATAGAAATATATGCCATTACAACATGTAGATAGCTAAAAAAAGCAAATAAATGATAAAGCAAAATAATACTCAGAGAAAAGACATGTACTATTAACAGTGACCAGAATTGCTTTGGCAAGGAAAAGAATTCTGTAAAGTTACTAAATTTTTTTTCTAAACAAGTAGGAAATTGCACGTGAAGCGTAGTAAATGGAGTGCGTTCGTATGATAACGAAGTTTTAAAAATATTCAGTCCTTGTTGTTATAGTAGACAGTACTTCGGATAGAGTATAGTGGTCGAAATCTTTTTTCTGTTCCTGTAAATATACAAAAATTGAAAATCTTATTACACCTCAGCAACGTATATCATATTCATAAAATATGCAATAGTTTAATATAATTGATACACGCCCCAAACAAAGTTTCCCCATATAGCATCTTGTAGTGGAATACTTTTATGTGGCTCTGCAATTTAATAATAAATATTCTTTGCATCACAGATTGTACAGAATGTATATTTTAATATATATATAAACTTCATAGGTTCATGTCAATTCTATTATATTCGAATGAGTGTAACACCATTAAAATGTATTTGAAACTTTTTCCCCATTGACCGTAATGTAACGGAATACTTTTTATTGTCCTTGTATTTGATCTATGCATCCGATTTTCATAAAATTTGAAACGACTCGACAAAATTATGAAATAATTATACATTTTAAATTTCAAACGATTCGGTTGGGTAGTTTTTGCATTGTTATATGCGGACAGACAGACGGACGGAATGACAACTATAGGTGGTACGTAGTTACATAATTACGGAAGAACCTAAAAACGGGGAATCCTATGACATTTCATGCTACGGCGACAAAAACAAAATTTCATATAACAGATATACGTTTGCACTGTAAATCAAACAATCTGTAAGGTTTCTAAGAATTATTCTGGAAACTGGGATGTCTAGAAATTTTTATGTAACTGCAACCCGGGTTAAAGATAAAATTTTATTAAGATTATTGTAATTTTAGTAGATTCGTTTGTAAAGCTACAGATTTCTGTAGCTTTATAAAAACTAGTTTTGTTCATTCACATCTTTTTTGTGAAGATAAAATTTTAGTAAGCATACGCATTTCTGTAACTTTACATTTATAAAATTGCATATTTTGTTGTCGGTAGCTTGCATTTGTTTTTTACAGTGTGGCTAAATTAGATACACTAGTTCCATTCAAATGTCACAATAGTGTTTAGATATAATTAAAATCACCGATTAATCCCTGAATAATTGAAGCGTTTTTAAAAATGTATCTTTGAATAAAATACAAATATTTCTTAATTTATGGAAATATAATGTATTCAAGAATAAAAATACACAATGTCCAATTCCGTTATACAAACGACTATATGAACAGAGTTATTTACATTCAAAAATCTTAAAAACCAATGTATTTTCTAGATTTAATGCCAAATTTTCCAAAACGTCGTTTTTTTTTCTTTTCTTTTCTTTTTTTTTTTTTTTTTTTTTTTTTTTTCACGGATTTTCGGAAATGTCCTTGTGTAATTTTTATGTAATTAATCATTTTTCCTAACTGAAATGTAAGGTTTCTGATACTTCCTATTCTCAAGGAAATATTTTTCTGCTTATCAAACATGGATTACATAGATACATGATAAATTAATACAATTAGCAATCGCGTTAAAAGAATAAGCATTTTATTACTTTTGACTTTTAAATTTCATTTCACAGCAGAGATTATTTAATTCAGACTTTATAGCATCCTACAAAACTGTATTTCTATGGTAAAATTTATTAATATTCTGTAAAAATTGTGGAAACATTTCCAAAAATGAATAGGAGAAAAAGAAACTTTTATAAATGTTTCTTTAAATTTAGAAAATGTATTGGTGTCTATGGTTTCGAATGAAAAAAAAAACTTTTTTCGGAATTTTGATAAATCAAGAGGTTCCGTTGTATATTTTTGTTTGTGTATGTGTTATATTTTATTATGGTAAGAAAAATTCGTCTTTCCTTCTAGGTGTTTACAGTACATAATGTTAAAAAATTACATTTTAAGTAAATTGCAGTGGTGAGAAACTGGCACAGAGGTGCAACCTAGACGCCACTTAATTTTAATTAGTATTTTTTCACTTATTTAATGATATAATTTCAGAGATTTTATTCAGTTGAAGAATACTGTAAAATATTTGTGGTGTCAACCGTTCCACCTCTATTACAGATTTTCCACTATTGAAATATGAGGTCACAGTGTCATTACAAAACAAATACCGTATTTATTCGTGTATACTGCGCACCCCTACTTTACAAGTAAATTTGGCAATTTTTTAAAATCTTGTATACAACGCGCATCAGAAATTTTATACGCTAATGAAGAATGACCAAATGAATTAAAAAAAGAAAGGAAAAAAAGAAACAACATTACACCAGGCCATAAAACAAGACGAAAATGCATTTTTAGACTTCGGGTTGTAAGTGAATGATAGGAAATAGGAATGAGTGACGGTAAAGAGAATTGCTAATTAGTGTTTAGATGATGTTACTAGCTCTAATGTATGAAAAACTGCAAGGAGTGAAATAAATATGCAGTAATACTTCAATTAAATATCATTTTCCGAGTTTTAATGTCTTCTTTGAATAGTTTCTTGTTTCATATGTCTATTGTGTGTGTTATATACGAGTAAAAACGGTAACAAAAGCGATACTCTACAAGTTTTCGCCTGTGAACTTTTCTTATTACACTGTCAAAAAAAATTCTGTGAAGCTGCTTAATTTTTTTTTTTTTTTTTTTTTTGGGGGGGGGGGGAAACTGAGATTCACAGAACTTTATGTAAAGGCAAGAGAAAAATTTATTATTTTTATTTTTACGTTTACATTTACGTTTACATTGTAAATCAAAAAATCTGTGAAGTTGCTAAGAATTTATAAAGAAACTGGTATACCTATGACTTTTTATGTAACCAAATCTAGGGTCACTCGCAAAAATTTTAGTAATATTACTGAAATTTTTGTGAATTGTTTTGTAAAATTTCAGATTTCTGTAGCTTTACAAAAATTAACTTTGTAGATTCATTTATTTTTATGCAGTTTAAAGGAAAAGAAATAATAAACAACTGCAACATTTCCTCTGTAAATTACAGATTTTTTTTGTATGCTGCAATTTATTACAAAAAATATAATAATTTCATATATTGACTTTACATATCCTTTTGTAATTAGCTCACAGTACTAATAATTTTAATAACATTAACAAAATAACATTTAACTAATTTTTAATTAAAACAAAATATCTAATAATTTTATTTAAAAATAACTATTTTTTTAAATATTCTAAGTATTCATATCAAAGAAGTTTTTAAAATATAGTATTAAAAGGTCAGTTTTGTATTTTCAATGCATTTTTTCGGATTTAAGTCTATTTCTTATGTTTGGAATGTTTAGTAAGTAAAAAAGATAAAATAAAAGAAAAAAACTGTTAATCGATGTAAAGATCCAAAAACCTATACCTTACTGCACTTTAATCTATAAACTGTACAAAAAATATGTAAATCTTCAAAACTAGTTTTCTTTTTTTAAGCTGTAGAAATCTATAGTTTTTCAAGAAAAAAAATCTATTAAAAACCTAGTTATCTTACTAAAATTTTATTTGCAATGCGGGTTTCAGTTATATAAAAGTTCTAAGAATCCCAGGCTCTAAAAACTCTTATTAACCTTAGAGATTTTTTTATTTACAGTGCAAACTTGTATGTGTTACATACATTTTTATAGTTGCCTTTAAAACCAAATTATAGAAGTCCCAATTACCTAATTTTTTGGTAACTTTAAATATATTTTTTTAAAGATTAGAATTCAATCATTAGTAATATGCAAGAAATAAAGCTATGTTTTCTTTTTAAACTAGTTGGATGTGTCAATCCCAAAACTTTCTTCTATCTCATAAGTACATTTTAATATTAAAGAAAAAAAAAAAAAAGTGGTGACCCCAAAGTTACCCACTTCTGAATTTCCTCGAACATTTGACCTAGCCTAATGAGATTCTGGTATCCGAAAAGCCTAAAACGCAAAATTTAATTAATATTCTGAGAAAATGAGCTTAGTAGTGCCTCATGTTGGGTAATTTATACTAAAACCTGATAAGCATCTATTTATGTTAAGGGGGTAGTAAGGTATTTTTTTTAATTTTATATTATGTACAACATCTTAAGATTATTCTGTGAAAATTTGAAAGCAATTGAAGTAAAACTGACGGAGATATACACTTGTAAGTTTCCGCCCTCCGATTTCACACTGAGGAATGTGGCCGCAACAATCAGCTACTAAGTAGCTGCTACTGTTTGACGAGGTTTCAAAGGCCTGTCCTGGCATACTGCCAAAATAATGGACCTTTCCGAAGGTACATGTACACGTGTGTACACGTGTGCCGTAATTTTGTGTTGTGATTTTGAGTTTTTTAAGCGCAAAATGCCAAAAAAAAAATTACCCGAGAAGATCGGAAAAATACCGGTTCAAAGTTAAATAAACCTAGAAAAATTGTACCGCCACACAGTGGGGCAAAAAGCCTTCAAAACTAAAAGGACAAATATGCTTTAAGGCAAAAAGGTTTTAAAAGGACAAATATGCCAGAAAATCTTGCTACTTTTTGCTACTTTTTTAATTGTATTGTCATTTTTATAGCTAATCATCTTTAAATTTTTGTTAGTGTACAGGTGTGCCAAACATGATTATAAATATTTTCTTTGTTAAATACGAATTTTAATGCATTGTTTATTACAAAATAATGTACTTAAATGAAACTGATTATCATGGAACGTTTTAACAAAAAACTTTTGAAAAGTAATGTGATTTTATGGTATAAGAGCTCCATAATCGGAGAAACTACGAACAAGTAGTTTAAATGAAAAGAAGATTAAATGTTTTAAAGTTTAATATAAATTCCGATGAGCAAAAGCCTGGCGAAACAGAGGAAATGCTTTAGAATTAACAAAGAGTGGCTTGGCAAATCGCTTTCATTTCCTCGATTTGAAAAACAAACAGAAGCGTCAATGAAAAGCAAACGTGCCCATCTTCATATTCCGTCTGAATTTGTTCTGGAGGATCAAAAAGATCAAGAGTAAAACGGTTATACAATTCTAGTTCTACATATTCGTTAGTGTACGTGACATGTATGAGTTTAAGATCTGAAAAACAGGAAAACAAAAAGTGTGTTATAGCACTAAAACAACAGAAACAGTTTTTCTTCTGCTGTCTTTATAGTAATGCGTACATTTTGCCTGAGAAAGGTTGATCCAATCCTCCAAAACGAGTCGCTAATATTCATTATAAGGTTTGCTTGAGAATAATTAAAATTACTAATTATGCTTACATTTTTTAATGCGATATTATGGATGATTTATAAATATCTAATTAGTATAAAACTGTCTTAAATTCTTGTTTTTAACTCATTTTTCTACAAAAAATATTGAAAAAGGTTTGTAAATTAATTAATAAATTACTATTTAGCTTATGTAAAAGTTTAAAATTTTACTACTTTTCTTCTACAAAAGAATCCGTGATGTGCTTTCTTTGTTCAAAGTAAATTTTATTTTTTACCAACTTTGGAGGCTTCCTGCCCCACTGTGCGCCACATAAACTCAAGAAAGACAATGTTGAAGCTAACAGTGCGTCAGCAAAAAAAAATATAAATGAACACTTCAACAGATGTGTCGGAGAATTTCGAAAAACATTATCTGATCATGGTTTTTGTGTTTGTTTTTTCAATTATTTCTACTTTAGTTCAGTGTGTGAAGTGCGATGGAAATATTTGTTTTCATTCGTGCAGAAAAGAAGGCTTTGGATTCAATATCAAAGTTACGTGTGAAAAATGTAAAGAAGCTCGTTTTGTTCCGTCTGCTGAAAGAATTCAATCTGGTGTGTACGAAATTAATTATAGATTTACTTTTGTGATGCGAATCTTAGGATTAGGATTAGCTGGCTGTGAAAAGTTTTGTGCCCTGATGGATTTGTCAAGTACTTTTTTGTCAAAACCAACGTATAGCTTATATATTAAGAAAATGTGCTCTAGTATAGCAAATGTCGCAAGTAGATTTTTTTCTTCTGCTGTAAATGAAGAAAAAGAAGCAACATCTGAAGCACATAAGATCGAAATTACATCGGAGTTGACTGTATCAGGAGACGGAACCTGGAAAAAACGAAGATTCTCTTCATTATATGGCGTGGCTTCCTTGATTGGACATTATACTGGAAAAGTATTAGACATTTGTGTCAAAAGCCTTTATTGTCATGAGTGTAAAATTTGGGAAAACAAGCTTGATTCTGTGCAATATGAAGAGTGGCATAAAGCTCATGTAAATGAAGGCAAATGCCATGCTAATCATATCGGACCATCTGGGAACATGGAAGTCGATGCGATAAAAATCATGTTTCAACGTTCAATGGACAACGGAATAAAGTATCGCAATTACATTGGAGACGGAGACTCAAAAACTTAAACCGGTGTTTTAAATTCAAAACCTTGCGGTGAAAATTTTATAATAAAAAAAAAGAATGTGTCGGACGCGTTCAGAAGCGAATGGGTACACGTCTGAGAGAGTTAGTGAAAAAAAGTGTTGTTGATGATAAAACTGCGGCTGGAAAAATAGTGAAAAGAAAAAGTCTTTCTGACAAAGGTAACCTTACAGCTAAAATGATTGACAAATTAACTGTATATTACGGTCTGGCTATTCGACGCAATCACGATTCAGTCAAAAAAAATGAGAGATGCCATTTGGTCAACTTATTTTCACTACAGCTCCACAGACGATAATCCGCAACACCAAAAATGTCCGAGCGGTGCTGATTCATGGTGTGAATGACAGAAGGCTGCAGCTGCAGAAGATCTGGAGTCATTCAAACACAGTGACACCGCACTTCCGAGTAATGTGCTAGAAGCCATCAAACCTATTTATGAGGATTTAAGCAAAGATGCACTTCTGGAACGATGTGTTGGAGGTTTCACTCAGAACAATAATGAAAGCCTTAATCAACTTATTTGGAAAATTACTCCAAAAACAGTGAATGGCACCTCCAAAGTCGTTGAAATTGCAGCTAATGTTGCAGCTTGTACATTTAATGAAGGCTGTTTTTCTCTGCTGTCATTTTTGCAAGAAATGGGCAGAAAAACTGGAACAAATTCTCATGAATGGGCGCGAACAACAGATTGTCTTCGAGTATGTAAAGCGGAGCGAAAGGCTGCAAAAGAGAGCAAAGAAGGCAGGATTTATCGTTGACAAGAGCAACAAGATGCTCTGGACGACATCGCCGACAGCTTTTCGCTTTATGGGCATGGCATTGATGATTCTGTGTAAGTACATGAAAAAAGCAGTAATTTACAAATATCTATTTCGACAAAAACGTCTGTGAAACTTTAAACGTGTTTTTCTAACACTTCGCTTTTTCGAAGCCGGTGAACTCTGTAGCTCAAATTCTACTGAACCGATCTTTTTAAAATTTTACACACTCTTTCTTTTTATAAATTACGAGATAACGCTGTCGAGTTTGTTTTTTTTAATTTTAACTTATTTTTAAAAAACAAAATATCAGATTTTTTTGAAGAAAAATCAGTATTTTGATTTCCGAGCCTTGTAAAAAATTGAAAAATGAATTTAAAAAAAAAACTCGACTGCGTTCCCTGAGGAAACTTATCAACTAATTAAATCAATTTGGTTTTTTAATTTCAGTTGATCCAGTCATGATTTATGCGGTTCACCGCGAATCAACTTTTTTTTGGGACGTCTTCGAAGATTCGCTGTCATCGGCTTATTTTTTAATATTTCTTAATGAAAATTTCACAAAATACTCTTTAAATAACATATAATTATATTATAATTATACAAATTAATAAATATTAATTGTATCCTTACAAAAAATGATAGAAAATATGCTTTTTTTTTCCTCGGATTAACTTTACTACCCCCTTAAGACCTAATAGAATCTGAAATTTGATGTAATTTCGTTCATTAGTTCTTGAGATATAGTTATAACAAAAAAATTGCAAAATGTAGCACAGCAACACCATATCTTGGACAATTTATGCCAAAACGTAAAAAAAGTCTAATTATGTTATGGTGTAAAACAAAGCTGAAGTTTGATGAAATTCTGTGCATTAGTTCTTGAGATATAGCTAGTTTAAAAAAACCGTGTAAAATATAGCATAGTAGCACCATCAGTTGAAGGATTTATAACAAAACGTAATCATCGTGTAATTATGTTATATGTCATTTTGTAACAAAATCTGAAGTTTGATGAAATTCTGTTCGTTAGTTGTTGAGATATAGCTATCGGAAAAATCGTACAAAATGCAGCATAGCTGCACCACCTGTTGCAAGGTTAATACCAAAATGTAATCAGCGTCTAATTATGTTATATATTTTAGTGTAATAGAATCTAAAATTTAATGAAGTTCTCTGCATTAGTTCTTGAGATATAGCTATCGCAAAAATCGTGCAAAATGTAGCATAGCAGCGCCACCTATAGGGCAGTACACACCAAAACTTTATCAGCGGCTATGTATCTCAAGGTATCGCGGAATCTGAAGTTTGGCGAAATTCCGTGCATTAGTTCTTGAGATATAGCTATCATGAAAATCATTAAAAACGTGGCATAGCAGCGCCACCTGCAAGCCAATTTTCACCAAAAACCGATAGGCACTAATTCATATCATGGTCTAACTGAATATGAAATTTTATTAAATTTCGAGCATTAGTTCTTGAGATAGAGCGCCCACAAATTTTTTGTCGCATACAGACGGGCAGACTCACAGACAGGCATTTTCTAAAAATAGTCAAAACGTGTTCAGAACCTTCTAAAACGTATAAATCCGTCAAAAACCGGAAGTCAAAAATTGTGATGAATCCAATACTTTCTCCTTGTAAAGATAGAAGAAAGTAAAAAGAACATGACATAGCCAAAATTTTTTGTAAAGTAAATATGGGTGTATATTTTACTGTAATATATATTTCTTTTTTATAACATATAGGAATTTTTCAATTTGCAAAAACTACAGTTGGAAATTAATGAATTTGAATTGAAAATATAACTGATTTAGACATTTTGTAAATTGAATTTTATACATTCACATATTACAAATGATTTTTTTAAGCATAATAGAATATGTCACATGATAGTGTAATAAAGACACAATCGTTTCCTTATAAAAGTTCGCCTATTACATTTTATTTCACTGTTGCTGCCATATCTTGCATTAAAACATCTTCTTCAAAACATTTGGGAATAAAAGAAGGCACAAACAAGAATCGTATTTCAAAGCTCTTAGAGAACTTTTTTATTTGTTACTCATTTTTACCAGCACATTTTCTTTTGGCTTAGTTTTTTCTGGTTGGATTAACTTTAGCGGAATATCTATGCATTGAAAAAAAAGTTTTTTTTTCGTTATTTATTTATTTGTTTATTTATGACATATTTAACTGAGTCCATAAAGTTTTTTTTTTCCTTTATATCGGAAATTCTACTGAAGAATATGTTTTGGTCATAAAAGATATCTCCAATTATGTTTTAAAATATAGTGTATAAAAATATAAAACAGTCATATAATCAATTTAGTACTTCTTTTTAACAATATCCAACATAGTTCAAAAATGCTTATAATTTGGTTTTGTATCTCCGTCTGTAATTGCTCAGCTCGCACAAATATTGCCCGATTGCCATAAAACGGACATCCCTATAGCTTGTTCAGTATTGAAAATGGAGCGTGAAGCAATCACAGCTCATTTACAGAGACAGTCAAAAGAGTTCCATTAAATTAAGGTCCAAGGATAAATACAGTTTGCTGTGAGTTTTAATGGCATTACACTACTTTAAAGATTTCAAAATGAATATATAACGCTGAAATTTATTATGTAATTCTATTTATAGAACGTGATAAGCGTAGATTTCATTGTTCGTTTACAGGAACACACAAAAAGTTTGCTTCAGAAGAATATGATCAATAATTTTAGCATATAAACAACAGTTGCAGAAAGTGCATATTCAGAGTTGGTATGCTTTTTAAATGTAAATACTTAAAAAATATTACTTGTTGTGTATAAATTCTATAGAACATATATAAGGCTGCACAAAGGTTTTCAAACAAGATCCACTTGTTTGCTGAAATTACTTGTTGGAAACTTTCAACAGCGATATGCATTTAACTCAACTAACTTTCAGCATACTATGTAGCATACTTTATATATCCATAGATCATATACACAAAATATATACTGCACAAAAAATTGTATATTCTCCTGACTACTCATGGTAATAGCCAAAAGTGGATTTTCAAATGAATAATACGTTTTCAAAATTTTTCATTTAGGTATCATCACATTAGTGCACTTTGAGTTTTTCCCATATTTCTAATGTATTGGAATGCTACATAATATATATAAATATTTAGATATATATATTATATATATATATATCTTATAGTTATATATATTAGATAGTATAAATATTTCAAAAATATTTGCTTAATTTTGTACCTTATGTTTTAAAAACTGGCAAAGCGGAAGTTAAATTTCAACACTTCATATAAAATTAAACGCAGCTTTTAGAGATATTTTGAAAACTAAGAAAACATGCTTAAAGAACTGAACACTGAAAAAAAAAGTTAAAATATTAATTTCCCGAGGAGATATTTTGAATATAAAAATTCATCAAATGTCCATAGGCTCAAAATTACGGAGAATCCAGAAAATGAGTGACCACCAACTTTAAGTTAGGTGGTAAATCTATAGATGCATATTCGTAAAAAAAGGTTAGTTTACCTTCAATTTGATGTATAATTTATTGTAAAATACCCAAATTAAACTATCCTAATATCTCATTGAAACTGGAACTATATTTCGTCAACACCGTGTACAATATTTTCCCTTCTAAAACTTAAAAAAAAATTAAATTAAGAAATTAGATTAAGTGAAGAAAATTTACGGTTATGCAAATTCGATTTTTTGACTCAATTTTATTTATTTTTTTCTTTTTATGTTTATTTGGTTAAAATTGTTTAGTAATTCTGATAGTTTAATCTCTAGAACAAATTATTTTTATTTATTATTTATCGTCTGAAAAACAAACTTTAATTACTCAGATTTTTACACTTAATGCAGAAAATAGTAATTTGCTGGAAATGAGCTGTCTTTTCTGTTTCTCATTTTTAAGCATTCAAGAAGTATTTTCCTATTATTATTTTTAACTGTAACAATACACATTATGCACTGTTGTTGTACCACTTTAATCATTTAATTAACAATCGTATTGGCTAACTGATAAATGTTTATTTGGTATGGCGATTTTGTTTGTTATTTATGCTTCATTCCAGAACTACTTACAACAAATATTCAATGATTTAAAACAGATTACGAAACAAATTCCTTTTTAGCTCACAGGCTATCATAGCCTGAGAGCTTATGTGCCCGTCCGTTCTGTATGTATGTGCGTAACGCAATAACTCATGATAAAAATATCCGATCCACTTGAAATTTTGTATATAGGTATATCCTGACAAGGCGCTTCCCTGATTAGTTTTTGGAGTTCATTCGATATGTATAAGAGGGGGAACGGGGGGCTCATGCCCCCCGTTAGTTGATATAAATGGGATTTTCATGCAGAATTAAGTTTTTGTTCAAAATTTAGATTAGGATCATTCTGATGAGGCAATTCCGTGACTTATTAGGTGTTCATTGAATAAGTATAAATAGGGGGAACAGGGGCTCTAATGCCCCCCCCCCCGTTAGTTGATATAAATGGGATTTTCATGCAGAATTAAGTTTTCGTTCAAAATTTAGATTAGGATCATTCTGATGAGGCGATTCCGTGACTGTTATTAGGTGTTCATTGAATAAGTATAAATAGGGGGAACAGAGGTTCTAATGCCTCCCCCCCGTTAGTTGATATAAATGGGATTTTCATGCAGAATTAAGTTTTCGTTCAAAATTTAGATTAGGATCATTCTGATGAGGCGATTCCGTGACTGTTATTAGGTGTTCATTGAATAAGTATAAATAGGGGGAACAGAGGTTCTAATGCCTCCCCCCCGTTAGTTGATATAAATGGGATTTTCATGCAGAATTAAGTTTTTGTTCAAAATTTAGATTAGGATCATTCTGATGAGGCAATTCCGTGACTTATTAGGTGTTCATTGAATAAGTATAAATAGGGGGAACAGGGGCTCTAATGCCCCCCCCCGTTAGTTGATATAAATGGGATTTTCATGCAGAATTAAGTTTTCGTTCAAAATTTAGATTAGGATCATTCTGATGAGGCGATTCCGTGACTGTTATTAGGTGTTCATTGAATAAGTATAAATAGGGGGAACAGAGGTTCTAATGCCTCCCCCCCGTTAGTTGATATAAATGGGATTTTCATGCAGAATTAAGTTTTCGTTCAAAATTTAGATTAGGATCATTCTGATGAGGCGATTCCGTGACTGTTATTAGGTGTTCATTGGATAAGTATAAATAGGGGGAACAGGGGTTCTAATGCCCCTCCCCCGTTAGTTGATATAAATGGGATTTTCATGCAGAATTAATTTTTCGTTCAAAATTTAGATTAGGATCATTCTGATGAGGCGATTCCGTGACTGTTATTAGGTGTTCATTGAATAAGTATAAATCGGGGGAACAAGGGTTCTAATCCCCCCCCCCCCGTTAGTTGATATAAATGGGATTTTCATGCAGGATTATGTTTTCGTTCAAAATTTAGATTAGGATCATTCTGATGAGGCGATTCCGTGACTGTTATTAGGTGTTCATTGAATAAGTATAAATAGGGGGAACAGGGGTTCTAATGCCCCCCCCCCCTTAATTTATATAAATGGGTTTTTCAAGCAGAATTTTCAGATTTCGTTCAAATCTCTGAATAGTTTTGGAAGTTTAATGGTTAAGTATAAAAGAGGGGGATAACTCCTTTTAAATTATATAAATGCTAAATGGGTTTTTATTAAGAATTATCTAACTTGCTCTGAATTTTGGATATAGATTTTTTATATGATAAAGCATGTCTTTGATAGTATAGGAGGTTCAATGATTAAGTATAAAAAAAGAGGAAAGGGGAGAGCTGTTTCCCCTTCTTAATTTTTTTTTTTCGAACGGAATTAACCCTTGAAAATATAAGGCTTTAATGTACAATTAGTATTTGTAGCCTGTGAGCTCAATGCCATCAGTTTAGCTGGGCAGTATTCTTTATTATTATTTAAATTTCTGTCAAAAAAATCATTTCAGCGAAAAAACATTTTATTATCTTATCCCGATAAAATATAAAATTTAACTTCATGACTTCATCAAAATTTCCCTTGAAATAGAAAAACATATCTTAAATATTTTATTGAATTTTATAAATGTTACGCTTTTAGAGTGAAACATTTTTTAATAAAAAAAAAAAAAAAAAAAAAAAAAAAGAGGCAAAATGAAGCAAGAACAGAAAATTACGATTATTTTGCATTTATTTATTAAGATTAATTGCTTTTCATTTGAACTTTCTATTTTCTCAAAAAAGTTATTTTTTTAGGGGATGCACTCATGTAATTTTTTTAAAAATAAAACGACGTTTTTAATTTAATTATACAAATAAAGATAAGAGAGCAGAGTGATTTTGTCTTGTTATGAAACAGTTTGCATTACAATTTCGAAATATTTTTTTTTAATCAAAAGTGGAGAAAAATATTGCCGTGGATTTTTTTTTTAGAGACTCAAAGTACTAGTTTATTCTGAATTACTTTCAATACAATTATATTAATTGTTGAAGTAAAATTGCTTCTAAATTAATCCAGTGTAATTATGCATCCATTGTTTTCGGAAGTTCAATTGCCTGCGATTTATTCTGTTGAGCTGATGCATATATCAGAGCAGATGCAATGATCAATAATGTTAGCTGGGTGAATTGGGTTCTCGAGTTTCGTCCTGGATAGTTCAGTTGTCATACCATTGGCTGCTTCAGCTAATAAATCTCTGTTTCATATGCTTGACATTTTTTGCCCGGTTTGAAATTATTCTTTTAATGAAAAAAAATTGATAAATAAAATAAAATATAATTATCATAAGATAAATATTTAATTTAACACCATATAAGAGTCGATATGAATAATCGCAATTTCACCGTTATAATTTAACTTGTTTATTTAAATTGTTATATGTAGGGTATTTCTTCGTATCACTAACTGATGACAAATTCTTATTTCATTAGTTTTACAGGTATGCTATAAAAAATATTGTTTCAAATATTCTTCAGCTTATGATTGTCTATTTAGGAAAAAAATATACGTAATCTATATAAATTTAAGAAATTTAAATTTTTATGTCTTCTATGATCCTTTATGTCATATTCAGAAAATCTGTCTCTATGTTTCAAAGAGAAAAACACTAGATATTACATGCTTTTTCTTGGATATTCTATAAATAAAGGGATTTCTTAATTTTAAACGTATTGAAAAAATAACCAACAATGAGTAATTACAAATTAAATTTATGTGTAAGCACTCTACTATAAATTATATTTCTTATTTTTTTAAATTTAGGATAGTTAAATTTTTACGTAGTCCATGAGTCTTTTAAGTTATATTCATAATACCCGTCTGCATGCTAATAGAAGTCAAAAATTGCATGCCTTCCCTACACTGTAAAACAGCTTTCTTGCCTCCAATTTTATGGAATAACCTTTGTTTCCTCCAATTTTAAGGAGTATATTAATCGATATAACCGGTGTAACATTGTAATGCTACGCCAGAAATATATGTTTACGTTACACCATTATATAGGTGAAAAAAAATCACTCCATAAAATTGGAGGCAGCAAAACTGCCACCACAAATCTTTTACAGTGAAACACATAAAATGATTTCATACTATAACTGTTTAAAATACATATCAATTAGGATACAGTACAGTATCCAAAATATTTTGCGTGTCCCTGTAAATATTAAATGATTTATATTTTATAGAAGTTAACGTGTAGTAAACCTCAGTAATGTATATAAATTTCATAAAATGTAAAATGGCTTAATATAATTAAAATGTACCCCAAACAATGTATCACGCTATACCATTATGTAATGGAATAATTTTGTGTGGCCTTGTATTTTAATAAAAAAAATTCTTTTCATCATAGATTGCACAGAATGTCTATTTTATATATAGATCATTGATGCACATGAATTGTATTATCTTTGAAAGAGTGCAACATTATTTAGATGCACTTGAATTTTTTTCCCATTGACCGTACTGTAACGAAATACTTTTGATTATCCTTATAATTAAACTATACATCCTATTTTCATAAAATTTTAAATGACGCGGCAAAATTATGTAATATGTCAAATGAAAATCAAATTTTTAATTGCTTAAAAGACGCAAATGCCAACCTAGTGAAAAAGATTCCATGCCGGGAATCGAACCCGGTCCATCAGTATAGCGTATTGACATTCTACCAACTAAACCACATGGAACGACACCCAGCAAGGAACTATCACTATTACATGTTGGCAAGGCTACAAACGCAGCAGAAGATGGAATACAATCCGCAAGCCACCGATCTGGGGCAACCATCAAACTCAAATTAATCCAGCATCAATTGAATATATTAATGCGTGGAAATTTTTCCAGAGAGAAAATTCTCTTTGAATATAACATATCAAATGAAAATCAAATTTTGAATTGCTTAAAAGGCGCAAATGCCATCCTAGTGAAAAAGTTTCCATGCCGGGAATCGAACCCGGACCATCAGTATAGCGTACTGACATTCTACCAACAAAACCACATGGAACCATGGACAAACTATTTACAGGGGACTCAATCATGCTGGCCTGTATGCCAGAAGACCAGCAGTTTGCATTCCCCTCACGTCTGCGCATAAACGCACTCGTTTAAACTGGAGTTTGAAACATCAACAATGTAGTGAGAGAGAGTGGGCCAATGTGATTTTCCGTGACGAGTCCCGATTTAGTCTGAGTAGTGATTCTTATCTGGTAACTATATGGAGAGAGCGTGGAACACGTTTTGAACCAAGAAACATAATGGAAATATATCTTTTTCCATCATGGGGAGTAATGGTATTTGCAGGCATCAAAGGACGGCCAACAAGACCTCCATATCTTTCATACGTGGTCTGTGACTGGTAAAAATTGCAGATACGAAGTTCTGGAGCCTTGTACTTATATTCGCTTGTTTCGAGATGCTGTCGGTCCTGACTTCATACTCACTGGTTGACGACTATCTTGAAACGGAAAACATCCAACGCAAGTCATGTCCAGCGAACTTCCAGCATTTAAATTCTATAGAGCATGCATGGGATATGCTCTGGAGACAACTTGCAGCCTTTCTGTACCCACCACTCTCAGTTCCAGAACTGAAAGGATCTCTCAAAGAAACTTGGAACTGTTTGAGCCACAACTCATTCATAATCTGATAACAGGTATGGGAAATCGCTATGCAGCTTCTCTGGCTGTCGAAGGTGATCACACGCCTTTATAAACTGCAGTATCACTATTTTACTTAATGTTTTCTTTCATTTTTCCTTTAAAGTGTGAACCCTTACTATGCTCAGTTTTCATTCAAATTGCTCATTTGGATAATAAAAGTAAATATTTTCATTCTTTTGATTCTCTTGTTTCCCTAGTTTATAACCGTTTAACACTCGCAAATGACGTTTCACCACGTTCCGATTTACATTTCTTCAATTACATACTTAATTACCAATTATGCTTAACTTTTGGACACCAGTGTATATCTTAATTTTTTTATTGGTTGAATTTCGCAACTTATTTTATTTTAGTCGTTTTCTGATTGATCCATGTTTAATGTCTAAAAATGAAATATTTTTCTTTTTTATTTTATTCGTTTTCTGATTGGTCCATACTTAATGTCTAAAAATGGAATACTTCTGTTGCCGCAATAATAAAAAAATAATAAAAACTTTTAGAAAGATTACTAATTTGAAACCAAACAATAATAAAGATTTCGAACAAATTTCATTTTTAAAAGTGCATTTTTTTCTCTACACACAGAAGTAAAAATTTTAAATGTACGATTTTTAGAAGTTTAAAAATTTGCAATTCGAAAATTGTTAAACTAAAATTTTTATTTAAAGTTAATTTATGATAGGTCCAGAAATATTAATGTTCAATCCATGTCGTACGTAATAGGAGGCGTTCAGAAGTCAGTCTAATTAACTTCATCTAGTAAAAATGTACGTTTTAAGTTGTATAGCTATAAATTACAGTTTCTTTATCACTGGTTTAGGAATATGAATATTTAATGCATGGCTTAGGTAATATATGACTCGTTATGATAATCCAAAAAATGATGTTTATTGCTATTATTGTTTTAAATATAGAATATATTTATAAGTCTTTAAAATTTTAGGCTTTGAAAATATCATTTTTCAAATAGTCATTATAATTTGTTAAATTACAATTTTGTAGTTTTTTTTTCGTATTTGAAAAATTTGAATTTTTTTTCGAAATTTTAGAATTTATCTCATTTTAGTGATAAAACTAAACTTAAACCTTTTCAGGTCTGGTTTACTATTTTTAGTACATGTCTTTTCATTGAATATTATTTTGTCTGAACTTAGTTACTTTCTACATATAGAAACTATAGAAAATGTCTATGACCTTCTCATTATGATTTCATTTATATTTTGACATTAAGTAATAATAATAATTATAATAAAAGAAATTCTCTTTGCCCAGATTGGCCATTTCTTTACTTTATACATACATTTCACTTTTTTAAATTAAAAATATAAGTTACTTTTCTGGACCAATTATGAGTGAAAAAAAGCAAAAACCATTGAAAAGTTATATCTTCTCAAATCCTGTTGTAATATGTTGTTTTCCATACGTCATCAAAATAAAAATGTAATTAAATAAAAATGTGATTGAATAAAAATGTAATTAAATTAAAAATGTAAGTTACTTTTCTGGACCAATTATGTGTGAGAAACCGCAAAACTTTTGAAAAGTTATAATATCCTCTCAAATTCTGTTCTAATAAGTTATTTTCCAAACGGGTTCAAATTAAAAATGTAGGTTACTTTTCTGGCCCAATTATATGCGAAGAATTACTAAAACCATTGAAAAGTTATAATATCTTCTCAAATCCTGTTGTAATACATTATTTTCCAAATGTCTTTAAAAACTCATCCTTAACCTACTATCACATAAATTGGATTTGAATAGTATCCAAAAATACGTACGTTCGTCAGATTTCAGACAAAGGAATATCCTTAAACTTCAGTAAGTGAATTTTGATATCTACGATGAATGTTATTAAAAGTAATGTTATTATAAGTAATCTTGTTCTCAAAATGAAAACAAATTTGGGACCCTAAAAGATTAAACAAAGCTTTTTGCATGTATTCTTATTTTAAGAAAACTTCTAACGCATACTTCTAACTTAAAATAAAAATATGCGTCATATATATAGATATATATATATATATATAAAGGGTGTTTCTAAATTCATGGTCCAAACTTTAAGGGGTGATAGTACACATCAAGACAAACAATATTTAAATAGGAAACCAAGGGTCCCAAAGTCTTCCGAATGAGATAGGCGCCATTAAAGTTTAGGGTCCTAAAATTCAAATGATTATGAAAAACTGAAAAATTGGTCGATTCGTTTGCGGTTTTCACTAAAATTATTCTTTATGTCAGTATTGTCTTGAAAATAAATTATAAAGATAAATTTCAAAAAATGACGATAGAGGGCACTTTAGAACTTAGAGTAACGAACAACTATTTTTTACCGTTATTTTTTTCATCTCATTAAAGGTTTCGTAAGCTTAGACTTAAACTTAAATTTTGAGCTCAAAATCTGAATAGTTGGAAGCAGTTAAGTAGCACAAACTTAACTGTGTTCAGAGGGTTTTAAATTCAAATGATTATAAAAAACGGAAAAATTGGTCGATTGATTTGCGGTTTTCACTAAAACTATTCTTTATGTCGGTATTTTATTGAAAATGAATTATAAAGATAAATTTTTAAAAAATGCCAATAGAGGGCGCTTTAGACTTTGGAGTAACGTACAGTTATATTTTACCGTTATTTTTCGCATCTCATAAAATTTTCTTAGAAGGTTAGACATAAACTTAAATTTTGAGATGAAAATCTGAATCGTTGGGAGTGGTTAAGTAGAGCAAACTGAACTGTGTTCAATGGGGGTGGGGAGGTTCAAATTTCAAATTATTTTAAAAAACGGAAAAATTGGTCGATTCGTCTGCCGTTTTCGCTAAAACTATTCTTTATGTCAATATTTCCTTGAAAATAAATTTTAAAGATTAATTTCAAAAAATACCGATAGAGGGCGCCTTAAACTTTAGAGTAACCAACAACTATTTTTAAGCGTTATTTTTTGTATCTAATTACATGCTTTCAAATGCTTAGATTTAAATTTTGAGCTCAAATTCTAAATCGATGGAGGGGTTAAGAAGCGGAAACTGAACAGTGTTCAGGAATTAAAATGTTACCCTCCCCACCCCTCGAACACATTTCAAATTTCCGCACTTAATTACTCAAATCGATGCAGATTTTGAGCTCAAAATTTAAGTTTGAACTTTTACAAGCATTTAATTAGATACAAAAAATAACGGTTAAAAATAGTTGTTGGTTACTCCAAAGTTTAAGGCGCCCTCTAACGGTATTTTTTAAAATTAATCTTTAAAATTTATTTTCAAGGAAATATTGACATAAAGAATAGTTTTTGTGAAAACGGCAAACGAATCGAACAATTTTTCCGTTTTTTATAATCTTTTGAATTTTGAACCTCCCCACCCCCATTGAACACAGTTCAGTTTGCGCTACTTAACCACTCCCAACGATTCAGATTTTCATCTCGAAATTTAAGTTTATGTCTAAGCTTCTAAAAAAATTTATGAGGTGCGAAAAATAATGGTAAAATATAGTTGTACGTTACTCCAAAGTCTAAAGCGCCCTCTATCGGCATTTTTTGAAATTTATCTTTATAATTCATTTTCAATAAAATACCGACATAAAGAATAGTTTTAGTGAAAACCGCAAATCAATCGACCAAATTTTCCGTTTTTTATAATCATTTGAATTTAAAACCCTCTGAACACAGTTAAGTTTGTGCTACTTAACTGCTTCCAACTATTCAGATTTTGAGCTCAAAATTTAAGTTTATTTAAGTCTAAGCTTACGAAACCTTTAATGAGATGCAAAAAATAACGGTAAAAAATAGTTGTTCGTTACTCTAAAGTCTAAAGCGCCGTCTATCGTCATTTTTTGAAATTTATCTTTATAATTTATTTTCAAGACAAAAATGACATAAAGAATAATTTTAGTGAAAACCGCAAACGAATCGACCAATTTTTCTGTTTTTCATAATCATTTGAATTTTTGGACCCTAAACTTTAATGGCGCCTATCTCCTTCGGAAGACTTTGGGACCCTTGGTTTCCTATTTAAATATTGCTTGTCTTGATGTGTACTATCACCCCTTAAAGTTTGGACCATGACTTTAGAAACACCCTGTATAAATTGGTTTCTATGTGCATAATTTAGAGTTTTAACATTGCGTACAGCACTAAATCGCGCATTACTGAGATGAATTTTAAAGTTTAAATTTTAAATATTCATCTTTGACAGTCAACATTTGTTTCTTTTGGATAAGTATGCTTATTATATATATATATATATATATTGCGTGCAGCTCTAAATCATTCATTAGTGAGATGAACTTTTAAATTTAAAATTTAAATATTCACCTTTGACACTTAACAAAAATTTCTTTTATACTGCAGTTAAAGATATATATTTGAGGGAGAATTGAAACAAAATAGATCTCAAATGCAAACTGTTTGTGTTTCGGTACTTTGAAAAAGGCGATTCAAATGATTTATTTCAACAAATTCAAATGTACTTATGTTTCCTTAAAATGTCGAAAGAATCTATCAACTATACGCAATTACAAGTTAAATTTGTGTGTAAATATTCTAAAATAAATTGCCATTAAGAAAAATTATAGCATTTCTCATCCCTTTTGTGTTTACACTATTAGGTGAAGAAAACTATTATTTCCAGTAAAAAGTAATAATATAAATCTTACTTTAAAGACATTAATTTTGATACTAAGACTAAATATTGTAAAAACTAAAGTAACTGAATTTAAACTAGAAAAAAAGATTTAAGAATTACGTCGTTTTATATGAACTGCCAATAGAATCATATTAACTTTTATCAGAAATTCTACGTAGGTAAGTTCTAAGGTATTTTTCGGTTAGCCAGATGCCAGTGATGTAAATGCATACACATAGAGTCAGTATCGGTTATATCGGAACAATACTACAATTATTACACTATTTAATTACAGGCTTCGTACACATCAGATAATTTGAGAGCTTTTAAGTATTTTAGTGCCAGAAATGTCATAGAGTAGTGCTCGCTCTATCCGAAGAGCGAATATTGTTTCATTAAATAAACCAAATATTACTTTACGAAAATTCTGGTTAGGGGTGCTTGAAAGTTTTTGAAGCACATAAGCCCAGAATTATGGCAGAATTATATTCATCTATCAGAATATAGTTCTTATAAAAAAACAATTAATTAAACCTTTAAGAACTTTTAAAAAAATAATTAGTGAATAAAAAGTACAATAACAAATATGCAATGTTTGAGAAATTTATTAGTTTACCTTACCAATCGAAATATAGTACGCGTACATAGTACAGTGCACCTATATTCATTGCAATTATTTAAAATATTTAGTTATGCAAGATTGCTTGCTTTTTTGGCTATTAATACAACTCTTTCTAAATCTCTAATAGCTTTTTAATGTTCATCTGCTGCTTCGGTATTAATAAAAAAACATCTGAGATCATCGATGCCTTTAAGTGCATCTGATGTTCATACCGATTTATTTTCACATCCACTATCATCCTCATCATAACGTCCTTCGGCAATGAAATTTAACACATTAGAATCAATATCTTGTACTGCAGCTTCACGGTTAGTAGCGAGGTCTTCATCATTGACAAATTTTCGTCAGGGATTGAATAACCTCTATTACGCTGTTTTTTCTGCCAGTACAGTTAAGGGTACATCATCTTCCGCATCTTCCTATAATTTTTCAGACTGTAAAATCCAGCATGTCGGAGACAAATTTCAATAGTTTTCTGTGACACCATATTTCAAGCTTGGTCGATATAAAAAAATGCATTTAATACGGACACTTGGAATTGTTTTTTTCGATAAATATCAGAAATCATGTCTCGCAGAAGAAGCTTTCTATTGAAATTCTGGATGATACCTTGATCTAAACGCTGCGATACACACGTACTATTAGGAGGCAAGAAAACAAGTTCGATAGATTTCAAGTCGTCAATAGTTGATTGAGCTCGACAATTGTCAGCAATTAGTGCAACTTTCCTATTCTGTTTTGAAAAAAATGCGATCCCACCTCCTAAATATTTTTCCCATATGTCCTCTACCATCCATGCTTTTGAATTTGCAACGTAGACTAGAGGCAAAGATTTTCAATTTTTCATATATCGAGGCTTAAGAAATTTTCCAATCACCACAGGAATAATTTTCTTCTATCCATCCATATTTGCACTTAAAAAAACTATTAAGCATTCTTTACTTTTCTTTCCCCCTACACATTTTCACCTTTAAAACAAAGAGTTCTGTCTGGCAAGATCCTATAAAAAAGTCCGCATTCATCGGCGTTGAAGATGTTGGCAGGTTCATATCTTTCGAGAATGGCCCTCAACATCGCATATTTCCATTCGTTTAAGGAAATCCTGTCGAAATCATCAGCTTCTCCTCACATTTTTTAAAAACATATGTTATGTCTTGAATTAAATCTTCGTAGCCAACCATTATTAGCAACGAAACTGGACTCGCTAAATTCCTTAGCGAATTCCAAGGATTTTTCTTTCAAAACATTCCAGGATATAGGAGCATTTTGCGACCGTGCATATTTAATCCATGACAAAAGAGCCTTATCAACATTTTCATAATGTGACAAGCGCTGACGTTTTCTTTCTTCATCACAGATACGAACATTTGGGGAGTAAAATTTAGTTGCTAAAAGGTTGCTTAACGTCGCCCGGGTTATCTAATTTACTTTGGCAAATGCAGATTAGAAATTTTAAACTTTTCGACCAGTCCACATTTTTTAGAAGATGATGAATTTTTTATTTTCGAAGCCATAATAAAAAACGAGTGTTCTTATTTGACGCGTTTGATCCAAATGAAACAAATTTTTTTCCTTTTTTATTACATCTTAATTTCAGTATATTTTACAAACAAAGCGAAAATTCTACCAATAAACACATAGATATCAATCTGATGACTTTTGGGAAGAAGAGAATTGAGGGAGGGGATGTACAACCGACAGTGATTCATTGTAAAAGAGAAATCAGGCTGAGGGAAGGGGAGAGAAGTAAAAGCATCAGTTCACGGCATCAGTTCACGGCATCAGTTAGGCGTCTGAGAAACTACTTTCTTTCAGCCCGTTTGCTATATTTCTTTTCACCTGAAAAGTGTTTTTGCAAAAACTAATTAAAAAAATTGCCGAAAACAGCACTGAACTGATTGAAAAAAGCGACCATATAACTGATAGACAGGAAAATAAAATGACTATATAAGCGGTGCGCTTTAACACGTATTCCCTATTAAGTTAGACAGGACTTTAGAAAACTGACCATATAGACGGGGTAGGGGGGAACTTAAAAGCCATGATTTTTTTTATATTATTATTTTTACAAGTCTCACCCTTTTATTTTATTCCTTTTGATACAAAAACACTAAAAAAAAAAAATACCAATAAATTTTAATATTTAAAGGTAGCAGAACGGGTTCAAAAATTTAAAATTAGAAAAAAAACAATATTAACGATAGAAATGATAAATGTGTACTTGCATTTTTTTAATGTTTTAATTATAAAGATTTACTTAATTAACTGTACAAATTATTAGCTTCTTATTTTATGTTAAATTTTTATAGCCATTTTGTAGGTTAATTAATTTTTTCCTTGCTATTTGGGTACATTAGTGGTCATTTTCAACAGCTTGTAGTAGAAATTGAAATTGCGTTTCATCATAAGTTATCAATCCACTTTACTCGTGAATAAGTGTAACCGCATGTTCATAATGGTCATTTATAAATTTTAGGGGTTTTATAATCTTTTTAGCATTTTAATAATCATTTTTGATTCCCATAAGTTAGGATTAACTGCAAGATATCCAACTGGAAATTCCAACAATTAAAACAATATCATTGACATGGCTGGAATAAAATCTTCCAATTTTTCATTCTTAAATTTAAAAAGAGCAACATCGACTCTTTTGCAGTAATTTTGAGCTTTTTTTTTAGAATTAGCTTCATTTTGTAAAGCAATAACAATTCGTCTTTTGGTCATTAAACTTACACAGCTCACAAATGAAGCTAATCCAACAAGTCCTTCTGATTAATACTACAAGAAATTAACAAATTTAGGCGATGATGATCGGGAAATAACTGAATGTATTGATGAGTATTCAAGTAAAAATTTTGGCAACAACAGACCATTACAGCAGGCAAATAAACCTAGAGGGCAGCGATCCAAGCGTCCAAATATATACAGACTGTGAAAACATATACATCATGTACACCTTTTTCCTCTTTTGAAGTCAATTTAAATTAAGCATTAAATATCCAGATTTTGTGACAGTATGCCATTTGCGATAGCATTAATTGAAATTCCTGCGTCGTATTTGTATCAGTTCTTGAAAGAGTTGAAATAGTGCAACTTCACATGAAGATTTAACTCCTATACATATTTCAAACACAATACTAATTATCAATCCCATAATGTAATGCCTGCAAGCAAGTGACAAAAGCTTTTTTTTTCTTTTTTGCTCTATAAGAACATATGCAGCTCAATTGTAATTAGTGTTTGAGCTGGTAATGTGGATGCAATATTGCTTGAATATTATCTGCTATTCCTCAATCTTTAATCTCCTCAAGTATTCTGCCTGACTTTTTATGTGACGGATGTTGAACAGTCTGTAGTTAATATCTTTCCCAAAAATTAACACTGGCAATCGATAAATCTATTCTTTTCCAGTCAAGTAATACATTAATTTTCCATCGCAATGAACTTCAAACATAATGATACTTTGAAACCTAATTTTTATTTTTTCATACTTCTTAATTCTCTCAAACATTATTTGTCTACGAATCGAGTCTTTGTAAATTATATTGTATTCCATAAATGTATTTTACAAGATGGAATTTATTTTTCTTTAGCGTAACATACGAGCACACGTATATTTATCATTTCTTATACATTAGAAACTTTCCCATCATTGAGCTACCTCTAAATATTGTTCAAATTCATTAATATTTTGCCTGATTGATTTTTTCATAAAAAGGAACAAATTTAGAGGGCGAGAGGATTGCATTTTCAAACTTCAAAAATAAGCTCCACCCTAAGGCGGGGTGATCTTATAAGCGGGTGACATTATAACCGGTACTGACTGTATGCAGGGTAAATCAAAATTCTTGGGTAAATATTTTAAGACATGAGAGCACACATCAATACAAACAACATTAAATAAAAAACTCAAGTTCCCAAACGTCTTCCGAAGGAAATAGGCCCCATTACATTTTAGGGTCCAAATTTTCAAATGATTATAAAAAATGGAAATATTGATCGATTCGTTTGTCGTTTTCGCTAAGACTATTCTTTAAGTCAATATTCTTTTTAAAGTAAATTTTTAAGATAAAGGTAAAAAAATACCGAAAGAGGGTACTTTGGAGTAACGAGCAACTATTTTTTACCATAATTTTTTGCATCTCGCTCAATTTTTCAAACGTTTAGACTTAAATTTTGAATTAAAATCTGAATCGTTGGGAGTGATTAAGTAGCACAAACTAAATTGTGTTCAAGGGCATTGGGCAGTGAGTTAAAAATATTAACTTCTGAACACAGTTCAGTTTGCGCTACCTAACCACTCCTAACAATTCAGATTTTGAGCTCCAAATTCAAGTTTAAGTCTAAGCTTTTGAAAACATTTAATGAGATACAAAAAATAATGGTAAAAAATAGTTGTTTGTTACTTCAAAATCTAAAGCACCCTCTATTGGCATCTTTTAAACATTATCTTTAAAACATATTTTCAAGAAATACTGAAATAAAGAATAATTTTAGCGAAAACTAAAAATGAATCGACCATTATCGACCTTTTTTTTAATAGTCATTTGAAATTTTGGACTCTAACCATCAATGGCGCTTATCTCCTTCGGAGAACGTTTGCGACCCTTAGTTTCCTATTTAATATTGTCTGTTTTCATGTATACAATCTCCCCTTAAAATTTTTTCCAGGAATTTAGATTCACCCTGTATATGTACAAAAATGTATACATATTGTATACGTATATGCGTATATATCGTATATATACCCATATATATGGATATATCCACATGTATGTATATGCATACATATGCTTGCATATGTATATGTCTGTATGAATGCATATTGACATATACTGTAAAATACAAAAAAAAAAAAAAAGTAAGCCCCTTTTTAGCAGACAGGAAATTCTAATAATTTTAAGGGATGATTGTATTTGGAACTTCTGTAAAATAGTTAAAAAAATTGGGTGGGACCGGGATATATACATAATTTATAAATTTCCCAGGATTTAGACTGTTTTCAAAATGTATTACTCGCGTTTATATTCAAAAGAGGGGGGGGGGTGTTACATTCAGTACTTTACGTATATCTATATAACACTGGCGCGCGGCTAACCTAAAAGTATAAAATCTAATCATAAAATTCTTAAAAATTTGATTTTTCTATGATTGATGTGATTGATCTCTTTTGTAACTAAAATCTGAGCATAACGGAATGTTATATCTTCATTCTAATGTTGTTTTATGTTATATAATCTAAATGCGATTTTCTGTAATAATTATTAATAAAATATCTTTTGAGGAAAAATAATATATTATCACTTAGTGTGCCTTAATATAATTTTGGATATAACAAGCTCAAGGAAGTTTTTAGATTATTCTAAACAATTAGCCTGCTTTATGAGAAAATATGTAAATATAAATTTTTATTACTTTTTATTTACGTTTTGAAAATTTATTTGGAGAGAATATTTCATAGATAATTTAAATAAAATAGAATAATCAACGGTATTAGAATTTGAAAATTATATAGTTTAGTTAAATAATCTTAGATTAAATTTGTTTTTAGTATGATGCACTGCCTCAATTATTCCGAGACTTTTACGAGTTATGATTATCAGAACGAGAGCACCGAGAACTAACCCATTTACAATAATTTGGATGTTAAGGATTTCTCGGATTTTCTAACAATGGCAAAACACCTCTCTTTACATAACATAGGGTAAGTCTTGTTGTTTTGAATGTTGAAAAAAAAAATTTGGCGGATTTTCACGTTTCAGACACTGGAGATTCCGAAAAACATATTTTTAGAAAAATATGTCCGTCTATCTGATTGTTTGTATGTCCGTATGTCTGTCTATCTGCCTGTCTGTAAACACACTATCTCCCAAACAAATTGAGACAGAAGCTTGAAATTTGGTGTGTACTTAGTATGTAATAGTAGAAAGAAGCATATGGAATACCTGTAACATCGATTATCAGGAACTATTTTTTTCGGACTGTCGAAATAATCGTTTGGATGAAAGGTATATAAAAATTTTCAATATTTTTTTATTTTAAGAAGTAAATTTAAAAGACAATAAAGTAACACAAATTTTGTATAAAGAACGAAGTCAATCGGCTAATTAGTTGCCGATACATTTGTTTTCCTATTATCCAAACTCTTCGATTTTTCATGACCCTGTAACTTCTTACAAATTCCATTCAAAGATATATTTTAATTGGATACAAGACGCTTAATCCGACGCAGTAAATTTTTAGTTACTATGATTATTTCTTTTGGAGTTATAGGGATGTAAATTGTGCACAATTCGGTACTATTTGAGTAATTTGGCGTTTTACTTGAGTAATTTGCCGAAATTGGCTCATTAGCAATTCATTAATGGAACATTAACATGCATTAAAAATATTTCAATATACATTTAAATTTTATTTTGAAATTGCGACGCATTTTATAAGTAGTTTACGCATGTTTTATTTTCATATTTTATATTATGCACATTTTGGGTTCTAATGTATTACGTTAGTCCCCAACGACTAGTTTTAGAAAGCTATCACGAAAACAACAGTGGATATATTTTACCATGAAAGCTCTTTACGCATGTTTTAAAGTGTTGAACTATCTGTTATCTAAATATCTGAGTTTACAGTTGGTAGTGCATTTTCAGATTAATATACATACATACGGTATACTGTATATATACAAAAATATTATCATTTATAAAAGTACGCAGGCAATTACAAGTTTATAATTCATTATTTATATTTTTATAAAAATATATTCCTTTATTAGGGAAAATTTGGATAACCTGAGATCTTTGAGAAATTTATTCATGCTACAATCACTTGTCTTGATGCATTGCCTTTCCCTCTATACAAAAAAAGTCGCTTTTCCTATGTTTTTGTACTGAGGATTTTTCGACAAAAAAACTTTGTAGTAACAGATTTTTTTCTTTCTTTTTTCTTTTTTATTCCCCGAGAATGGAATCAATTTTCGGGCAACTATTTTGCACATGGGTCAATTTTTTGCAAATTTACAAAGGAGGTTTTATTCTAGTAATGCGATCTGTTTTGTTTCAGTTCGGATCTACATAGAAAAAAAATACATAAGTAGGTAAATGGGTAGATAGATACATACATAAAATTGTGGCCGTCATTTTTTAAAGCTTTTTTTGCCTCTTTTTTTTAATTTAAGGATATGACTTAAAATGTTAACTAATCAAATAGTGATGCAAACAAAACAATTATGTCTGATTACATCCATATTAATTTAAAATTCATCAAAATCAAATACATTGCATTTCACTAAATTTAAAAACATGAAAGCACTAAAAACAATTTTAAAGGGACGGATAAATTCTTAATTCTTCAACAGCTATTTCTAACATATTTTCAACTATTAACATAATGTTACTAAATTGCTATGTAGCAGTTAATGACACTACATCTGTACCAATCGAATATTCAGTTTTGTTTTAACTCTAATTTTTCATTTTGACAACTTGATGTGATGTTTTCTGTATGTTGAACTTTAACATAATAATATGTCTTTTACGTTTGGGAGAGCTGATGAGGGATTAAGAAATAATCCGAAAAGTCCCTTGAAAATTATTTTTAGTGCATTTTTATTTTTTTTTATTTTTGTGAAATGTAATTTCTGTTATTTAGATGAATGTTAAATTAATATTTAAGTAATAATCAGTATTAAAATTTTATTAAATTTATTAAAAGAGAAAGAATTATTAAAGAATTCGTTAATGGCATTTTCATAAATTTTATAAAATTTTATGTACATTTACGCATATGAAATTTCATTAATGTTATAAAAATAATAATGATAATTGTATTCTAGGAATATTTAATAATGTTTTTCGTCACGTTATTTAATCAAATGTTATAAAGTAAGAAAACCTTGACACTAATTTATAAACAAGCTGTAAATATTTTTTTCGAAATAAACAACCTTAAAATTGCATCTAAAATGCCTGCTAAAAATATAGGATTTTATACCAATTTAATGTACAGTTTTAAAATACATTAAAATTAATTAAAATATCATTTCTATTAAAGAAATTTTTTGTATATTTTTTAAAAGGTAGTACTGATAAAATAAAAAAAGAACATTTTGGTATTTACTCTTTGAAAAAAAAAATCATTGGCTTATTTAATAAAGATATTTGTTAATTCATCATGAAAAACTGTTCAAAAAATATTTTTAGAATTTTTAAAAACAAATTTCATTTAATGCGATTATTATCCTAAATGAATAACCTCTTTTCTATTTAATACTCTTATTTAGAAAGTTATCAAAAATAAGTACTAATAGCTACAAATATGTTACATTTTATTTAATAAATAAAAAAAATTATTACATTTAACTCATTAATATTTCAAAACAAATACTTAAAAAAAATCCTACTTTTTTTGTCATTTTGTATTTAAAACCATTAGTGTATTTGGGAATTTAATTATCAAACCCGAATTTTTTTCAATAATAGATTTCAATTTCGTATATTTATTTTATTGGTAGTAAGTAATTGAAATATTTTTGTTTATTTTTGCATTTTAAGAATAATGTATTTTGCATTATATAGCATTTCATTATCTGATATTAAATGAATATTTGTTTTCAAAATTATATTTTTTTCTAAACACACACCCAAAATATATAATTATATATTTAATTGCTAAAAAGGACGTCAAATGTTAATAAAATACATTAAAAGATCTTAATAGTTTGACATGTTTCGATTGAATTTACTCAATCATCATCAGAAAAACAAAATATACAAATAAATACAAAGATGGAAAAATTTTATTTGTATATTTTGTTTTTCTGATGATGATTGAGTAAATTCAATCGAAACATGTCGAATTATTAGGATCTTTTAATGTATTTTATTAACATTTGACGTCCTTTTTAGCAATTAAATATTTTAATATATATTTTGGGTGTGGTTTAGAAAATTTATATTTTTGAAATGTTTTTAATGGACTTATAAGAGAACTTCTGTTTATAATTCAATGAATATTTGTTTGTAAATAACATAATTAATTTATGTATATTTTAGATAAACTTTTTTGAAGCAATAATGTATTTTGAACAACTAATGTATATTTAAAATTATTTCTTATTTACAAACTAGGACTATATTTGAATACTTAAATTAACACTAAAAAAAATTTTTAATAGGCGAAATCTGTCTTAATTATACATATTTCTTTATATAAATTGGTTTTTATAAAGATCTAGACCATAGGTTACCAACCTTTTCTGGACCACCGCCCCCCTTTAAAATAAAAAATATTCCAACGACCCCCCCCCCTTCTCTTTCGTAATAATTAATTATAAAAATATGAAATATTATTGTAATTATCTGTACCGAATTTTATATTTTTATATTAAGAATCACAACGTAGAAATTAATTAAAACGACAGCCAAATACAGTAATTTTTTTACACATTTACAAATAAACACAAAATCAGTAAAAAATAAAATGAGATGGATGAGGCTAGCAGAATTTTAACAATTCATTAATATTGGGTTTCAATTTTGTTAAAATCAGTCGCAAATTGCCATGTTAAGTCATGTGCATTCGGTTCTTTTTCTTAGACAGTAAATTAGTTGCCTAACTGAACCCATGACCAGTCAAATACGATGAAGGAAAACTTCCTGGCAATTAAAAATGTCTGTATTCTTTCTCACAATTCAGAGTAGAGAGCTTGTAAGTATCGATATTTGTAGCCAGAACACTTTATAATCATTTCGTTAGTTGTGAGTTCTACGACTTGCTCCTCTAAATTTAATGATTTTGCTGTATCTACATTTGCGAAAGGATCTAAAAGCCAACTCGGAATATTCATGTTTGAAATTACCATGGAATCTCTCTGGAAATTCTACATGAAGTCGTCCAAATGTTAGCAGAATGCAAATAAATATTCTTGTTTTACAGAGACTGCTAAAAAAGTAGGACTGTATTTACCTCTACTTACATTTTGTTTGAACAGAAGTTTTACCAGAAAAGCAGATATGACGCTTTTTTGTTTTAATTAAATTAATGACTTCATTAAGTATTCTGAATAGGGGATAGTGGGGATGAAAGGAACATTTTGACTTTATAAATTTTCTTTCTTTCTAACCGATGACCAGGTCCCTACCTGTCGAATTACTTCAACTTAACGGATTAGATACCTGGTATCAGGGCAGGTGACCGCCTAATAGCGGCAATAAAACTGATTCCTTCGCTTCGCATGCCATCATATCTGCAGTACTTCCTTCTCGTTTGAGCATACTTTGTTTCGCCTTTTGCTTATCGTTACATCCTGTTTGTAATGCAAATGCCTACTCAATTTGTTCTCGTAATTTAGAACCTTGATCAGATGACGAGACCTTTACCTGGCAAGACACCTCCAGAGGTATAACTTACAGGTAACTTAGAGAACTTTGCACCCACGACAGATTTTACATGCACCAGGCGCCATTAGCGTACAAGTGGGGATTTTTTTTTTAATAAGACTCTATAAGCTTATAAAATAATGAAATTAAAAGACACCATTCTCATATTTATGCCTAATCCTCGTCTAAAGCCCTGTCTTTGATACCAATAAAACATTTTATCCCCAAGTGCAGCAATTAAAAATCTGTACGCATTTATAACTAGTCGTTGGGGGCCACCGTAATACTTACCCATCATGGATATGTATATGAAAATAAAACATATGAAAACTATTTATACAATGCATTGTAGTTCATAAACAAAATTTAAATATTGTTAATATACATAGTAATGCTATATTAAAGAACTGCTGATGTACCAATTTCGACAAATTATATAAAACGCCAAACTCCAAAAATAATAATTCTATTAACGGACAATTAATTGCGTCGGATTAAGCCTCTCATTTCCAATTAAAATATACCTCTGAATTGAAATTTGAATGAAATACAGGGTCATGAAAAATCGAAGAATGTGGAAAACAGGATTACAAATATCTCGGCAACTAATAATCCGATCGACTTCGTTCTATATGCAAAATGTGTGTTATTTTATTGCCTTTTACGACCATTTCTTAGAACAAAAAAAATCGAAAATTTTTATATACCTTTCATCAGAACGAATTTTTCGAGAGTCCGAAAAAAATAGTTCCGGATAATCGAGGTTGCTGATATTAAATAGGGTTCGTTCCATTCTTACATACTAACTGCATACAAAATTTCAAGTCTCTATCTCAATTTGTTCGGGAGATAGAGCGTTTACAGACAGACAGACAGACAGACGGACGGACGGCAAATTTTTTTTTCTAAAAATATGTTTTTCGGAATCTCTACTATCTAAAACGTGTAAATCCGTCAAAAAAAATTTTCGATTTTCAAAACGATTGCAAGACTTACCCTATACTACGTATGATGGGTAAGTAAAAAATGGGAGAAATGTCTCTTTTAACCCCAATGTAGGGAATGAAAAGATAATCTTACGAGGTTGAAAGAGACACGCACAAACCAAACGCTTTTATGAACATTTGTCTTTCTATTTGTGATTACATCATTAAAAAATAAAAGATAATAATACACAAATAAAAATATATTGCAACATATGATAAAACAAAAACTTGTATCTCATCATCAATTATGATAACTTCATCAAAATATACTAATAGGGTGGAGAGTGATCAAGGAAAATAAAAGAGGAGCTACCAGTATTTTCTTATAGAAAATGCTTACAATAATATAAAGAGGCAATTTTCTCTTTAACAAAATACTGGAATTTAACACATTTTTAACTGTTTTTTTCCCTATCCCTTTTAACCCGTCGGTTATTGTCCCTTTCAGCCCCATACCCACCTGACGAAATTAAAAATGTATCCACACATGACAGTGTTTTAGCTAACAAAATATACTGGTATTCACATAAAGTGCATACTTTACATTGCTAAATAATATAAATATAATATTTTTAAACTCAATGTTAATTTTTTAGAGAAAAAAGTAAAAGCAAGATTAAATTTTACTTTTTTATATCACAAAAAGGTTTTTCTTTCATCAACTACAACGCTATATCCCTTTTATAACCCAACGACTTTGCCTTTCATCCCCAGTCTTCCCTAAGTCTGTTAAATAAACTATGTTTTTTGGATGCAATCAGGTTTTTGCTCTATTTTTTATCTACGTTTTCAAAGAAGTCAAGTACTTAGTCGAAATAGATTGAAACACGATTAAAATAAATACCTATTGTGAACCAATGAATTTCTGTGGGCAGCAGCAAGCGATTGCAATCTTCATCACTTTTTATTACAAAGTAATAATAATAATAAAAATAATATGTCATTCAACGAAATGCTTTTAATTTAATCGACATCCTTAATAATGTAATGAAATGATGTATGCAATTGTTTATTAAATTATTTTGTAACCAATGGTTGATGATGAAAAATGTACATCGAGTACAAATGCTACTGCTCGTTTCAAATGCATTTCTTATGACGCTCCGTAACTGCTGGAGAACCATTAGTAGCAGTGAAAAAAAATTTTTGGCATTCGTAAAAGAAATTAAGAAAATAATAAATCAATAAGAAAATAATAATCATAAAAGAAATTTTTGCGACCTAGCTTTAGGTTCGATTGTACAGATCTTCATTTAAATATATATTTTAAGTTTTTATCATGTCCCAAACAAAATTGTGAAAGTAAGTTAGTTTTACTATACCTACCTTAAATTGCTAAGTACATCACGGCAACGTCCCCCCCCTTGACTATCTTAACGCCCCCCATTTGTCTCTGGACCCGCCACCGCCCCCCTGGAAGGTTCCAGCGCCCACTGGGGGGCGGTACCGCTTCCGTTGGGAACCTATGATCTAGATCATAGGTTCCCAACGGGGGCGGTACCGCCCCCCAGTGGGCGCTGGAGTCTTCCAGGGGGGCGGTAGCGAGTCTAGGGAAAAATAGGGGGCGTTAGGACAGTCCAGGGGGGCGGTCATGGTGTTCTTATATATTTAGGAACTAATATAATGAAAATAGTTGATATCCTCTGCACAGATCGTGCGTGACAAATACCTTAAGTGCACCTTTAAACGTAAATCTATACAGACGAAACTAGGTCTGAGGGAAGGGGGGGGGGATTGAATCTATTTTACTAAAGTCAAAAAATCAGCGTGGAACTGGAAGAAGGGCTAAAATCACGAGAACAAAATTTTATTATATCAGGCTAAAAACGTTGTAGCTGCAATTTTTTCATGAATGTCAAAATATCACAGCGGAACGTGAAAAGTCGCTATAATTCGCATTAAATTTCATTATGAATTCAAAAATTGTGGAGTATAAAATTCCCGATAACTGGCTGGCTAAAAGTTTTCAAAAGAATTCTTTTTTATTAACCTGTATTTCAAAATATTCTAAAGTATGACAACACATGCCTGAATAGAGAGTTTAAACAAACCCGTGATTTGAATCAATTCAAGAAATTTATTTATTCTTAGTGAAAGTGATAAAAATCATTATACCTATAAATTTGCTCATAAGTAAATTTTTTAAGCCTAAATAGGAAAAAAATATACATTTCTAAATATCTTAATCGGAGAAGAAATGTTGGCTGTACAGTGTACAGTATTAAGTATTCGAAATATGGATCTACGCACTCTATTACAAACCAATCGTTACCTATGTGCTTAATTTGATAAAAAGTTTTTTTAAATGAAGCCGTGAAGCCTTTTAGACTACAAGAGCATTTGAATAAATGTGTGCTGATAGAAAAGACAAAGATATGTTCTATTTTTACTTTCTTCTATTTTTACAAGAAGGTTTTGGATTCGTAATAATTTTCGAAATCCGATTTTTGACGGATTTACATGTTTTAGGGGTCAGAGATTTCAAAAACACGTTTTTACAAAATATCTGTCTATCTGTATGTGACATAAATTTTGTAGGTGCGCCCTATCTCAGTAATGCAAAGCATTTTTAAAAATTTATTTTCAGGTATTCCCTCTTATAAATTGATGCTGATTAGTTTTTAGTGTAAATCAATCAACATGTGGCGCTGTTATGCTGCTTTTTTTGGTCGCAACAATAGCTTTATCTCAAGAAGTACAGCATACATTTTCACCAAATTTCAAATCTGGTTAGTCCTTGACATGAATAGATGCTGTTTACATTTTGTTGAAAACCGCTCAACAGGTGGCACTATTATGCTGTTTTTAACGATTTCTGCAACAGCTGTATATCAAGAATTAATGCACGGATTTTGATCAAACTTCAGATTCAGTTTTACCTTGATAAATATTATTGCTGATTATGTTTTGGTGTAAATCGCATAACATGCGGCGCTTTTATTCTGCATTTTTCTCAATATTCGCAATAATTCTATTTAAAGATCTAATGCACGGAATTGCATATCATTAGCATCCTCACGATGGGCGTAGATTGCCATTTAATTTTGATACTGTGATAGCGAATTTTGAAGTATTAACATGCATGAGATAGAAAAAGTTTTGGGATTGTCACATCTGACCATTTCAAAGACTGCAAAAGAAATATTTAAAACAGACAACTGTATCAAACCTTTTTCAGCCGTCTTCTAAACAAAAAGATGAAGGAATATGAGCCTCATATATCATTATAATTTTAATCGCAAAAGTATTAAAATCACACACAATCGGCGAGAAATTAATCTTGCCGGCAGACAGAGAGATAATAAAAACTGTTCTTCATCATAAGAAATTGTCTGATATCTTCAGAAAATATCCTGAGTAATAATTCGGTACAAAGACGAATAGATGGTTAAAGGCATTGAAATATCATTACGCTGTTACTTAAAGTCCTGCGAATTTTCCATTTAACTCGATGGATCAGCGTTACCAAATAAGAAAAATTCATAAAAGAACAATAAATCTGCCACGAGTAATTATTTGCTGAAAATTTGGAAACTGATACAAAGAGAGAATCGACATTTAATACCACGATGTTAGTCTAAAAGAAATATATTTTTTTACTCATAATATTTTGTCACTTGCTATTGATTTTACTCAAACAACAACGGGTCATCGTGAGGGTTTCATTAACGCATTTGAACCAAGCATCTTTGTACATTTCGTTACATTTCATCAACATTTGGTTTCAAAAAATTGGAATGAACACCTGTATACGTCGCTTCATTACATCATAAGAGCAGTGAAAAGGAATAGGAGCGATTCATTGAATGACAGGATATTTTCGCCAACTTTATAGTGAAAATCGTTATTCAAGTGAAACAATTGTTTTACTTTGTAGTGAAGTTGTCACTATCATTTTGCGTCAGACTTGCAAATCAATATAATCAGTTGCTGCTGCACACAGAAGTTCATTGTATCTGAAAAGGTATTTGTCTGAATCGTTTTTGGATAGATTTGATTTAATATTACATTTAATTGAAAACAGAGGTATAAAAATATGATTTAAAAAAAAAATTACAATAAAAAATGACATCGATTATTTGACAGACCTGTTTAGAATCTTTTGTTAAATCAATTTAAATATTCCAGGTATTTATAATAAGTCATAAGATAATTGCAAGGTGATGAGTTGAATTTAATTAAAATAAAAAGCCTCATAGCTGCTTCTGTGGGTAAACTTCTGTTGCTCAATCGAAATCTAAGTTGAGAATAATACAGTCACTTTGCCACATTATTCACAGTCTGTGAAAACAAGAATATTTACTTACTTAATGTCAACACTTGTACGTTCTTTATGGAGTTTTCTCAGAGTGATTCCAAGTATTTATACATGAATATACAGAGTTTGTTTTTAGATACTTTCGCAAATACAAATACAGTAGTATCATCATATTTGGAGGAGGAAATCGTGGAACTCACAACAAACGAGAACTAAAGTTAAAATCCAGAAATGGATACTAAGAATTCTAATTGTAAAAACCAACATAACCCCCTAACTTAGATTGTGAGCGTGAGTACATTAAATTTTAATTGCTTTCCCAACCAGATTTGGCTTAGAATGGATTCTGTGCAGTAGCTAATTTACAGTTTAAGAAACGGAACACGAACAGTCATCTTTGAACCTGATAATTTGAAACTGATGTTAAAGAAATTGGATGCGACATGAAAAAAGTATTAAAAATTCAATTGCCTCTACCATTTCGTTATATTTTTTTAATTTTTATTGGTTTTATGTTTATTTTTCCATTTTTATTAAATAATTTTTTACTACATTTGATGATCGTTTTAATTAATATTTACAGTGATTAATAGGCTAATAGACAGATATAATATAGATAATATTCAAAAACAATTTAACATTTTGCATAATTAACTACTAACTGGAAGAAGGGGGCGTTGGCACTGTTTTCTCTTGTAAATGGGGCGGTGGACCAGAAAAGGTTGGGAACCTGTGATCTAGATGAACATATAGACCTTTTATCATATTATACATATATAGTTTTAAAGAATTAAAAAATATATTGGTTTATTATAGCCCAAATTAGCACTGATGAGATTAAGTGTTGGTTACGAAGGCTCATAAAATACAAACTTTAAATTCTGTATGTGTACCATTTTTCATGTAATTATATTATTGAAATAAATATAGTTGAATACAGAAATTTACACAATTGTATAAAAAAATCACTTACAATTATCAAGCTAAGATAATACATTTTAAAAGTGACAAAAGTGCATTCTAAAAGGATTATAAATGTCTTTATTTCTCATCTATGAGGGTAATACAGAAAATAAATGGAATATTTCCAACTGAACTAAAAATTGCCCAGGCCAGGAATCGAACCTAGATACTTGGCTTACAAGGCCAATGCTTTACCTGTTAAGGTAACTGGGCGACAGTCGGCCGGGATTTCTCACTCAGATAACCTTATTGGTCATAACATCTGGTCTGTCATTTAGACAACTCAGCAGAATAAACGGCAGGTAATGGAACTCCATATAACGAAAGCATTGGCCTTATAAGCCAAGTATCTGGTTTCGATTCCCGGCCGGGGCAATTTTTCGCTCAGTTGGAAATATTCAATTTGTACAATAACTTTACCAATCAGTTGGATTGTGTTAAAATAACAGAAAATAAGTTTCCCACGGCCCGTAAAAAGTGACAAAATATAACTGTCTGGAAATATTTATTGTAAAATATACAGGTTCTATTTATTGATTTATTTTTATTTTTATTTATTTATTTATTTATTTTGCAGTTCAGTGTCACAAAAGTGCGCCTACTCTCTTAAAATTTTCCCGCTATTTGAACCAAATTTTGGTGCTCAGTTGCTGTCACCATGAAATGGTGAAATATCGTACCAAATGTGTATTTGGAGCTTCATAGTTCAACCTCGCTCCAACTACTGGAACTATGTTTCAACAGGATCTCCAAATTTTGGTTCAATATTTCACCATGTTACAGTGGCAGTTATTGATCACAAAAAGTTTGGATCAAACTAGTTTTTTTTTCTTTTGATACTGTAGAGTTGGAGCCTACTTGTCGGAGTTGTTATCCGACATATCATCGGTACGATCCTGTTGAGATTGCCCTCACAGGGCTATCGCTGCATAAAAAGGTGTAGAAAAATTCGGTAACAAATTAAATCATCCAGAAGTATCTGTTTTTAGAAATTGCGTTTCAGGTGGGTGGCGAATAACTTTACACCCCAAACCTAAATGCAGAGGAGAAGCATTGATATTTCTGTGATTTTATAATATTGGATGAAAAATAAAATTGTCTCTAAGATTTTTTTTTACTATTTTTTAAATCAATCTTTTATTGATCTTGTTTACATAAAGTGTCTGGACAAGACTGTTGCATTTCTACGGGATTTTTGAGCCTTCTTTAAAATTTCTGTTTGTCATTCCTGTATAATATTGCAATGTTCTAACTTCTTTGGAAAAAGGTATTTTATATGCATCTGATAATAGGTTATGTTTTGCAATATACTTTGACAAAGAAAGTTTTTTTCCTTAATTTTATAGAAGGTTGTTACCGTAAAATTGAAATTGAATTTCTATATTTCAATCTTGCAAAGATATCAGGAAATATTTTAAAGTAGATAACTCATTTAAATAATTTAAATAATTTAAATAATGAAGTAGATAACATTTTTTCATTATTTATTATTATTATTATTATTATTTAGGCTCATAATTGATCTATTTACAATGTTTTCAATATGTCCATTGTTTCTTCCGATATCATATATATTATTTATTTTGTTTATTAATTCAAACTATTTTATTCCTTTTGTTGAACAGTATACAGACTCAAAATTCTATTTTAGTAAAGAAGATAATTGTAGGATTTTTGCAGTAAGATAAAGGTTGGGCATTATTTTGTACAGACGGATTTATTGGCTATGGGTTTTCTGCAAAAGTGTGTTCTTTCTTTTGGTGCTTTTTCATTAATAATACAACCAAATAAGTAGTGTACCATTTTGCTCCATTTTTAGTGTAATTTGAATTTCAGAGTCAAAATTACAATCTGGATTATGAAATTATTCAATAAAGCAGGTGTTTATTTCCTTATGATGAAAATATCTACCTATCTAATCCATGTATGAAGGGGGGGGGGGTATACAATTTATTATTATATTTGTTTCTATAGGACGTAATGTAAATTCTATTAGTCCTAATATTGGATCCTGATATTATTAACTATAAGATTAAAAGAGTATATAATAATGGTTTTTTAATATATACATATATATATATATATATATTCATTAATAATCTCCATGACATCACTATTTATTATTATAAAAACATTTTAAGTATCAATAGTTGGATTAAAAATATTAATCAAATAAATAATGGATCTTAAATAATTCTGCAATAAACAGATGTTATTCAAACATTGAATAAACGCATATGTCGAGCTAGTTGCATGATCGGAACTGGTAAAAGATTCTTTAACAAAACTACAAACAGTTTTTCCAATCAAAACCATAGGCAATACACTAAGAAATAGAAAACCACTTCGTAAATTGTTTACAAAATAATACTCTTTTTTTTTTTTTTTTTTGAAAGTTTAAAAATTTTTACTCAATTTCGATAAATCGAGAATAAATATAGAAAACTAGGTAACCAAACCCAAGAAAGAAGCATCATATTGATATTTTATGAGTATTGGTGATATAGAAGTAATAACTACATAAATACATTTTTTGAGAATCGGTAATTATCCCAACCAGAGTAATTTTGATGCCAAAATATATTGTTTATTACATTTAAATTTTACAATCATCTAACTTGATTGGTATAACAACGTTTCACACTATAACGATTAATTTGCATTATTAATAGCATATGTTTCTTAAAAACCTGAAGATTTAATAATATTTTATGAAACAAAAGAATTTTCTTCAGCAGCTTCCTTGGTAATCATTTTTTAGAATTTACAGGAGCCATCGCATAATTGAAAACTCATTTGTTTGAAAAAACTCATTCATTTGATGGTAAAAAAATTATGTTTAATAATAAAGTCAATTGCTTCCTTTGTTTCAATGGGATTTAAAAACAGCCAAAGTTTAATAAATGAACGTGAAAATAGCATTTCTATTATCTGCAAATCTGTTTGTATAGTATTGCAGGTTGATTTGTTTATGGATATTGTGTAATTGAATTTAACTTCCGATAATAAATTGCAAATTTTTATGCATTAGGATCTTCTCTGCTATTCATTCAAGACACACTTCTGCTAAAGAAAAAATCAAATCAACAGGCATTATGATATCTCTAGCATTATGTTTACTGGATAATTTAAGGCATTTTTTAAACCTAGTAATAATTATGTAGCTTGGTAGCCATACGCTTGGTACATGACAAGTATCATAAGACAGCATCAGTTAATGTGAATAAACTAAATTTTTCTATAAACTTTTCAAACCTCTTTTCTCAGCCTCACTAAGATCCTTTTTTTTCCACATCTAACAAAAACAGACGATGAATCAAATTACGTGCAATTACGTAAGACTAACAATGGGAATTTTTATAAATAATCAACACTTTTATTCCTGTCTTCATAAAAATGACATTAACAGAAAAGCTTGCTTTTAGCCGGTCATACACGTGAAATTACAATGCTATTTTATTAGATAAGAATTTTACAACTACATCTATCACTTTTTTATTCAAACATACTAAAATATGAGCCAATAAAGCCATAAAATCTAAAAATTTCAGTTTCTTATACCAAACTTAATTATTATAAACACAATGAGGCATAAAAACATCGTTCAGTCCCTCTATTAAATTTACTTTTTGCTGCAATATTATCTGCAATTAATTACAACTCAGAAAGTATAACTGAACAAACATCAAGAGCATTTAAAACGCCTGCAAAATGTAAAAAAATGACTTTTACGATAATATATCATTGTACTGTAACTATATATTTTTATCTGATCTATGTATCAATTTAGCTGTGTAGAATCCATCCCAGATTGCCTCTATATCTGACGTCACATTGCATCCAAGTAAACATAACTTTTTAAATTGATAAAGACAGGGCTGAAGGATTTTCTGGCTTAGATTCTACCTCCATTTTTATTCAGTGAAGCCTCACCCGTGGCTGAGAGGCTCTGCTCTTAAAACAGCTAGACGGAAGATGCTGTATTCGAATCCATCGCATTCGCCAATCTATTTGTTCGACGTAGTCCGTGGTTTTATTATAACCATCTGATTTCCTTTCGTAAATACGAGACAAATTCTCTTAGAAAGCTCCCCCACGGAGAAAACCCTTCCCTTCGAGCCTATATCTCTCGTGTTGTCATAAACACAACCATCTGCTCAGTGAATTTAAAAATGTCTCTTTGTAATTACTTTTACAATCATTTTCTAACCTTCCGCTATTTCTTCTAAAATTACCTCCAAAACGCCTAAAATTATAATAAATTATTACGACCATTTTTGAAACACGTTTTTCACTAATCTGGTAACCAATTCTATTTAAACATCTAAACTTTCTACCAACTTCTTGAAAAATATTTTTTATTATTCTCATTTGGGAACATACTTGGAGAAAAAAATAAACTTATTTATACGAGAATTTTTCTTTCTTTGGATGGTACTTTAGCACTGAAAATGTCATATCTACGTATTATCATACTTTAACAATAACTTATAAAACCCAGATGAGTTTCAGATGTTAATATAGCACGTTAATCTCATAAGTAATAAAGATAATAAAACTGAAGAAATCTTCGATGGGAAATATAGTCTTAGATTTTTCTTTTTGTTGAGCTTTTCCCATAAATGTGATTTTTATATAGGGTGATTCTAAATTGTTTTTACAAAAAAAGATGGCTGATAATACATATCAAGACAGATAATATTAAATAGAAAACCAAGGGTCCCAAGCGTTTTCCGAAGGAGATAGCCGCCATTAAATTTTAGGGTGCAAAATTTCAAATAAACAAAAAAAACAGAAACCTTGGTCGATTGATTTGCGGTTTTCACTAAAACTATTCTTTATGTCAGTATTTTCTTGAAAAAAAAATATATAAAGATAAATTTCGAAACATGCCAATAGAGGGCGCTTTAGACTTTGGAGTAACGGACAACTATATTTTGCTGTTATTTTTTGCATCTTATTAAATGTTTTATGAAGCTTAGACTAACTCATCTTCTAAATCGTTGGGAGGAGTTAAGGGGCGTAAACTGAACTGGAGTTGAAATTTAACCCCCCACCCCCTCGAACACAGTTCAATTTTGCGTTTTTTAACCCCTCGCAACAATTCAGAAATTGAGCTCAAAATTTTTGTCTAAGCTTTTGATACAAATTTATTTAGATACAAAAAATAACGGTTAAAAACAGTTGTTGGTTACTCTAAAGTTTAAGTAGCCCTCTAACGGAGTTTTTTGAAATTTATCTTTAAAATTTATTTTTAAGTAAATACTGACATAAAGAATGGGTTTAGAGAAAACCTCAATCGAATCGACCAATTTTTCCGTTTTGTATAATCATTTGAAATTTGAACATTCCCACCCCCATTGAACACAGTTCAGTTAGCGCTACTTAAAAACTCTCAACGATTCAGATTTCCTGCACAAAATTTAAGTTTATGTCTAAGCTTTAAAAAAATTTAATGAGATGCAAAAAATAACAATAAAAAATAGTTTTACGTTACTCCAAAGTCTAAAGCGCTGTCTATCGTTATGTTTATAGTTTATTTTCAAGACAATACTGACATAAAAAATAGTTTTAATGAAAACCGCAAATCAATTGACCAATTATTCTGTTTTTTATAACCATTTGAAATTTGAACCTATCCACTCCCATTGAACACAGTTCAGTTTGCGCTACTTAACCACAGATTTTGCGCTCAAAATTTAAGTTTATGTCTAAATTTCGAAAAAAAAATTAGTGAGATGCAAAAAATAACGGTAAAAATAGTTGTTCGTTACTCCAAAGTCTGAAGCGCCCTCTATCGGCATTTTTGATATTTATCTTCATAATTTATTTTCAAGACAATACTGACATAAAGAATAGTTTTAGTGAAAACCGCAAACGAATCGACGAAATTTCTGCTTTTTATAATCATTTGAAATTCTACCCCTCCCCTCTTGAACATAGTTCAGTGTGCGCTACTTAACCACTCCAAGCTATTCAGATTTTTAGCTCAAAATTGAAGTTTATGTCTATGTTTCCGAAAATATTTTATGAGAGCAGGGTTCGCACAGTTCTACCACTAAATTTTAAGAATATTTTCAAAGTGTTTCACTGCAGAAAAATACTGTAAAATCTGTAAATTAAGGTGGGGATTACGAATATTGTGGTTTAAAAATTAAATGTAAATCTTCTTATTTTTAATAGTGGTTCCAGAGTCCTTGGAAATTCCAAGAAGTGTGCGAACCTTGGAGATGTAAAAAATAACGGCTAAACATAGCTGTTTGTTACTCCAAAGTCTAAAGCGCCTTCTATCGAATTTTTTTTTTAAATTTATCTTTATATATTTTTTTCAAGAAAATACTGACAAAAAGAATAGTTTTAGTGAAAACCGCAGATAAATCGACCAATTTTTTCGTTTTATAGGAGTATTTGAAATTTTGGACCCTAAAATGTAATGGCGGCTATCTCCTTCGGAAAATGTTTGAGAACCTTGGTTTACTATTTAATATTGTTTGTCTTGATGTGCACTATCACTCCTCTTTTTTGTAAAAACAATTTAGAATCACCCTGTACAAAATATTATATCCGTTGCATTAAAACTATTCAGACAATTACTTGCTCATGCAGTTTTGATTGATGGATAATACCCAATTTAATCGTATAGTAATAAATAATTTTTAATAGTAATTTTAAGAAAAATATTTGTATTTATTCGGTATGTTTTTATTTTTTATTACATTTATAAAACTAGTTACATCTGCAACCGCTTTTATCATTACGTTTTACATCATTAGCTACATTACTAATAAATTTAATTCTTGGAATAATATCTAAACATTTAAATTCGAAATTTTTTGGGACTTTAACCGCACTTTCAGTACAGTTATTTTGAAAGAATGATGTGGTACCAAGTGTAATAAACGCATCAATTGATTTTAGCAAATATGGAAAGCATTTTAATTTATGAAGTGCCTAACCTTGATTTAGATGCTTCATACTAAACTAATAACAATTAAAAAATCGCTAACTTGTTTAATTGCAATATATTTATCACCGTTCATAATGTTTGATGAAATATTCAAATAAACTCTGAGGCAACACTTTGTAAATAAATTTAATAAAATAGAGTCATGCCTTTATTTGGAGATATGAAAATTCTCATCTTAGTAAAATAACGAAACCATATAGCCGAATCTATCGAAAACCAAAATCGGGAGTTCCACATCAAGAACATAATCTACATATTAGCAAGTAAGTCAATAAACAAACTTACTAGCCGATACGGAAACGCTTTGGATAAATTTAGGAATAGTGATGTTTCTTCCTAAAATATCATTATATACACTACACAATCGCATTAACTAAATAACATGACTTAACGAAACTTGCGATAACCAATTTAGGTTATCTGTTTGCGTATTATGAAAGAATATAAATGGCATAACCGGATGCGATAGCAAACAAAACTCATTTACATACTCATTCACAAGATTGGTTGGTCATACTGCCAAAAGCTTTGCTAACAAAACTCTTTTGGGGATGCTTCATGACGAATATGACTTTGTTTTTGTTTTTTGAGGCCAAATGTAAAAGTCACTTTTGTTTTGTTGTAGTACATTTTGGGTAGTAAGAAATGCTCATATCGATTCAGATTTTTTTCGTACAATTCATGAATTCAGCAAATATATTAGAAGATTAAGCTTTTCTATATTTCAAAATAAATTTCACAAAATGAAAAATAAACAAAAAAAAGATTTATAAAATCACGTTTTTACTTCTAATCAAATTCAGCTACAACAAATATTTTAAGTTTGAAATTTACATATATTATTTTTGTGGCACACCTTTTTAAGATCCGTTCGTAATTGTGTAAATACGTAGCACCTATAGTCTTCGTTCGGTCCGTCCGTATGTCGTCATATAACAGAGCAAAAACTATCCAACCGAATCATTTGAAATTTAAAATAGATAATTGTTGCAAATTCTTTTCGTGTCATTTCAAATTTTATGAAAATCGGATGCAAAGTTAAATTACAGACGCAATCAAAATTATTCCGTTACATTACTGCTAATGGGAAAAAAGTTTCAAGAACATTTTAATGGTGTTACATTCTTTTGAACATAATAAAATTGATACGCATCTAAACTAAAATATGCAATGTGTATAACTGTAGTGCAAAAAATATTTGTTATTAATTTACAGGACCACACAAAAGTATTCTATTACATAATGGTATAAGGGAAATATTATTTAGGGTGCGTTTTAATAATAATAAACTATTTTGCGTTTTATGAATTTGATATACGTCGTTGCGATTTACTACAAGTTGCTTTCTGTATAATAGAAAGCAGATAGTAGTTACAGAGATAGACAAAACATTTCGGACACTCAATTGTATCAAAATTACTGTATATGCTTACAATTGTCCAAGATTTGAAGGTTATACTCCAAGATCTGAATATTTTTCACAACTTTTCATAGTACGAACAGACCTCATTTGCTACGCTCGACGTACAATTTCCAAATTGTTTATTGTCGATTTCAGAAACCGAAAAATCTCTTATATGTATATAATCAATGTTAATATATATACATAAAGTTTATTTGTTCTAAAATGTACGTTTTTTTAACATATATTTAAAAAAAGAAATATATACAACATATCAAAGTTGTATTTATATAAATATGCTGTTTTCTAACAATGATAAATCAAAAATCTCTGCTTTTGTGTAAAATATATAATCGAAGCATGTTGCTGTATGAAGCCAAGTCTTGGCAGTCATGCAATGGATATTCCCATAAAGATATTTTTTACTCTTTCTTTCGAATCAAAATATTTATGCCCTTTTTTTCCTCTCGAATGCATGTATTTGTGTATATAATATATATTTAAATAATTGAAAATGAAAATCTTGAGCCTGAAAATATATCTTCACGAATATTTTTCTATACTTAATGTTTCAGTAAATATTGTAAAAAACATTAATTAAAATATTTCAGTAAATCTGCCATCTATAACCGTAATAATCATGTTTTTGTCCCTCCAATCCTTTCAAATGTGTATATAGGAGAAGTAGCTTTATCTTATATATTTTTAGAAAAATATATTTTATTATAACTTTCCAAATCACATGCGAAGAAAATTAAATTAAATTTTAAAAGAGATTTTGAACAAAGGATATATTTCTTTCTTATTTTAAATAACAATATAATATATTTTTTAAACTTAGACACTCTCTTAAAGCTAACCCATACACGCCCACAATTTCTGCAAACATACTAATTTTTTATATAGAAAACGTATTACCTGATTGCATTATATTATATGATTTTATCACGACAAGTGACAATCATTTACAATCAGATTGCCATTAACCATCTTTGAAACGGTACTTTTCATTTTCCATAATCGCATCCAATGCTGCCGGAACAGCTAACTACTGAATTCCGGAGAAGTAAATTGCATTTCTCAATATTTGTAAATCACATTGCGTAAAATGCTATTCCGGTATATTTTAACATATAGAACAAACATTTTCTCTAAGACTACATTAGCAAATCGTTTAAAATTTCCTTTTTAGAAAACAGTGTCGATTTCATCATCAAATACTTTCCTAATTTTATAATTTGCATATTTTAAAGTTTACTTTCTTTTTAAAATCAACTTGTTAAAATATTTTATTTCAGTTGCAAATATTTCGATGTAATATTTGGGCTGTTTAAAACCTGAAATATGGGATAGAAACTTCTACTGAAAAATATAAATTAAATCTTTCTTCAGATAATTTGAAGTAAAGAAATGGAAATATCATAAACATGTTGGTCATGTTTAAAAAATAAACACTGCACATGCCAAGAATTGCGTGATTGCAAAAAATGGCTTAATTTCTAGGAATTTTCTTTTTTTCAATTCCATAAAACTTATTTAATTAAACTACTAGATTGATTCCAATTTAAAATAAAACTTTAAAAAACGTTTCGATCTAAAAACTGCTTGCTGCATTGTGCTAAAACTCTTAGTTTTCCCATCTTAATATGCAATAGTTTTGGCAGAATAACCAAAGAAAATAAAACAGATCAAATGAATTCTAATACGGTGGAAATTTTATCAGTTATATTTCTGGAATAGAGAGAAATCACAGAAAAGTTGTATGAATATTCGTATTACGTAGTACACTAATATAAGAAATACAACTTTCTTAGTAAATATATTGAATTGGAATAAGCCAGAGAGACAATTTCAAAACAAACAGAATATTTTAATCACAGCACGGAATGTTTCCTGTCATCACGTGGGTTTGAGTGGTATTTACTAGACAGCCTTAGATCACCTCTTCAGATACTGAATAGGTATAACCAGCCACATCAGAAATTGATCAGTCAAACCCTGAAACATACTGTTCATCTGGCTTTGGCCAGGATTCTTGGCAAGATCTCAAACTATCTAGAGTTTGGGCTTTGACCGTAACATATTTATATATTCTTTTAATGACCGGCTTATTAATTCCAAATTGTAATTGAAATACTTATGCTTGTCATGTTTCACCTTTTACGGATTATAGTAAAAAAGAAAAGCGAAAAAATAAACAACTGTTTGTTTCCGCTCTTTTCCGCAATAAACACTGCCCACGACAAAAAATGCGTGCTTGCAAAAAAGGGCTTAATTGCTAAGAATTGTCTTAATTCTAAAAAACTTATTTAATTAAACTACTTGATTGGTACTAACTTAAAATAATATAGATATTGATTGTATAGACTCATTTTTTAAGTTGTTATTAGATAAATTGTTGCAAAATATTAACCTTTTATTAAAGTTTTAATGATAATTTTTAGTAGTGGATATGTGAGATGATGATTTTAGATAAATTTTCTTGTTTAAATGTTGAATATAGCCTTTATTCTAAAAATATTTCTTATTTGAAGGAAACCCACAAAATCTTGTAAAATATTAATACTCATCTTTTCGATTACAGGCTTGGACTAGAAGATTATTTTGTTTTCATCTGTTCCACGGTTTATGTATATATATATTTATTTTTTTATGATGCATTTCACTTGAAAATATCATAGTTTATACCAGTGTTTCTCATATGTGTGCCGTAGTATATCAGTGTGTCATTATAGATAGTCAAACTTGCCGCAAATGCTTTTGAAAAATAATTAAAATTCTATGGTGTCGCATCAACAATGTAGCATTTTCTATTTATAAATTTCTTTTTTCCTTGTTCATGCCTTCATTTATATTATTATTTCACATGCGCCACTTTTTCCTTCTTTTTAAGATTCATTCGAGAATATCGTCACATCAACATTAAGACAAAAGTCATTTAAAGAAAAATTAAAACTATGGAAATTTAAAATATCAAAAGAAAATTTTGATTGCTTTTCGAATGTGAATGAATCTCACAAGGAGAGGGCCAACTTTGATAATCACAGATTTTGATTTTTTAATATTTGTTGTAGGGCAGAGATCCCTTTGCCTCAAGTTCAATGGATTTTATACAACACTCCTTAGTTCTTGAGAAACATTAGGGGGTGGGGGGTGGGCTAACATACACAAATGAAATATCTACTTTGAAAAAATAAAAGGGCGCACTTGATGATAGCTCTGTCGGAGAAGCAGTAATCAATCGTCCAGGAGGTCCTAGTTCTATGTCCGGAGGCGTAACAATTGTATTTCTCATTTTTTAAATATAAAAACATACTACACCAGAAAGAAATGCAGATAACAAAATGATATTTATTGGACAAATATATTATGATAGAAATAACAAGTGATTAAATTTTGAAGAAATTTGGGTGCATAGATCCTGAGAAATCTGTACATAGAACAACCACATCGGGCAATTATAACAGCCTGGGCATTGAGTGAAACAGAGATTGGATGACATGTACAGGTATAGATGCCCACGCAGCTTCAACACTATGCCACAGTTCACAAACCGTAGTGACTGGCATATGGTTACGAGCCAGTCGCTCAGCAACCATTGATCAGATGTATTGTATTGGTGAGGGAACGTGCAGGCCAGGGCAGCAGCCGACAATTTTCCGTATGAAGGAAGGTCCGTACAATTCAGGAAGCATGCGGTCCGGTATTGTCCTGCTGAAACGTAGGGTCTTGAAAAAAAGGCAGAGCCAAGGATAGAAAATATCAGAAAGGTAACGTGCACTATTCAAAGTGCAGTCAATGCGAACAAAAGATGACCGAGACGTGTATTCAATGGCATCCCATACCATCACGCCAGGTGATGGGCCAGTATGACAATGACGAATGCACGCTGCCAATGTGCGTTCACCATGACGCCGCCAAACACGGAAGAGACCATCCTGATCTTATAAACAGAACTTGGATTCATCTGAAAAAATGACGCCTCGCCATTCGTGCACCTTTGTTCGTCACTGATCACAACATTGAAGGCGGTCCTGTCTATGACGCAGAGTCAAGAGAAGTCGCAGCCATGGTCTCCCAGCTAAGAGTCCATGCTGCTGCATACGTTGTCGAACTGTTTGTGCAGATACTTTTTGTCTTGAAAATGACCTCATTTCTTGACTCCGGGCTCGTGTAGTGGTTGCACGATATATTAGGGCCATACGGATAACATGCCTGTCTTCTCGGCTGCTAGTGATAAGTGGCATTGAGATCCCGTACGGAGTGCCGTATTACCGTCCTGAATCCATTGATTCCATATTCTCGAACAGTCACTGGATCTCGACGAACGGGAGCAGCAATACTGCGATACGATACACCGCAATCCCGATAGGCTACAATTCGATCTTTAACAAAGTCAGAAACATGGTGGTACGCATTTTTCTTTTTTACACGGGGCATCACAACATTTTTTCACCAGGTAGCAACACTTAAATGTAATTTCTGTGTGAGAAACCGGCTGAACAATTTCCTCATTTAAACGCATTGTAGGTGTCGCTACCGGCACTTGCTATCTCAGAATGCCCTTAAAAGATAATCATTTGCATATCACAGTATCTTCTTCCTGTCATTTAAATTTCACGTCTGTAGCATGTTGCCTTCATGGTGTAGAAATTTTAACGGCCAGCAGTATACTTGTAATTATAATTTAATAATCCCACTGTCAATTAAAAATTGTAATGTATATCAATTGTAATTTCATTTTATTTACTTTTTTATTTGCAACTAAATAGTTGTACAAAACATCATAAATAGATACATAACTATTTATTTCTTTAAAATCATTTTTAAATGTATTTCATACATTCTTTATAAAGCAAAGATAATGAACAACTGTATCAATTCGTGATTTTATACGAATATCAATCATATATTGCTTTATCAAAGGAAGACAATATGATCATAAAATTACTCTGTTTTAAAATTAATAAGCATAATTATATTAAAAGTAAGCATAAGAATTAAATTATAACCTACTTTTTGCAAATTAACTTTTTTGAAATTTGTAAAATGTACTTGCTCTTTGAGTTATTTTGCTTAAATTTTATTGCCTTTTTTTTACTTAGCGTTTGTTTTCTTCCTGATTTTGAATATTTTTACTTGAATATAATATTTTAATATCATATCTTTACTTGAATATGTTTTATTTTATTGTCAATAGATGGCACCACAGCAGATTTCGGAACTGTTATTATTTAATAGCACATTGATTTTTTTTTTCATAAATACAATGGTTTAAAAATCAAAAATGCTAAATTAATGTCTAAATATGATATCATTGTATTTAGGATACGATATTAAAATTTCTGATTAAGATTATTAAATTATAAATTATAAAAAAAATATGAAAACTAAACGTAGCACGACCAGGCTTCGATCCCGGATCCAGAGGACAGCAAGCGAACTCTACACCAACTGTGCAAGAATCAAACATGTCCATTATTTTCAAAGTATTTAAATGGTGTCGCATTATTAGTCCCCTTTGTTTCTCAAGGACAAAGGAGCGTTGTATAAAATCCATTGAACCTGAGTATAAGGGGTCTCTGCCGTACAACATGTATTAAAATACCGTATTTATTCGTGTATAAGGCGCACCCCTAATTTAAGAGTAAAAATGTCAATATCTTAAAATATCGTGTATAACGCGCACCATAAATTTGATACGCTATTGAAAAATGATCAAATGAATTTCATTTTTAAAAAAGTCGAAAGAAACATTACACCAGAAAACAAGACGAAAATGCATTTTTAGACTTCGAGTTGTAAGAGAATTACGGGAAATAGGAATGAGTGACGGTAAAGAGAATTGCTAATTAGAGTTTAGACAATGTCACTAGCTCTGTTGTATAAAAAACTGCAAGGGTATGCAGCAATACTTCAGTTAAGTAACATTTTCCGAGTTTTAATATCTTCTTTAAATCATTTCTTGTTTCATATGTATATAGTTCGACTGCATCCAACAGTAAAAAATTATACAGTGTATAAGGGGCACCTAGGAGTTTTGCCCTAATTTTTTGAAAAAAAAGTGCGCTTTATACACGAGTAAATACGGTAATCAAAATCTGCGATTATCAAATTTGGTCCGCTCCTTGTCAGCCAGAAAGTAAAACTACAGACAAAATTATTAAAATCCTTGATGAACACCAAATTTCACGTTACTCTCCTACGCTTTCTGTGACGAATATGAACTTTTACTGAACTCATTTTTAATTTCAAAGCCATCAAATATTACATCGACAGAAAAACTAGTCTTTGAAAGCCACCTTAATACTCACTTATCATACCACGAATATGCATAGTATAAAATATGGAAACAAATCAAGCAAAAATTATTTATGAAATACATCGTAATTCCAAAATAAAATTTAAGCGTATGTTTAAGTATTTTTTATACATAGTAATGCACTGTTATGGAACTGCTGGTACAACTTAACTAACCAATCGACCCTCTTCGACAAATATATAAATCACTAAATTACTCGTAAGTTACTAAGTACATACCAAATTGTGAGTGTATGTCTCAATTTGTTCGGAAGATAAAGCGTTTACAGACAGACGGTATTTTTTAAAAATTTGTTTTTCGGAATCTCAAGTGTGTGAAACATGTAAATTCGTCATTTTTTTCCATTTTCAAAACGATTTCAAGATTTACAAATTACTATGTGTGATCGGTAAATAATAACAGCTTATTTATTTGAGAAACTCTAAGTGTTACCGTTCAAGGTTCTCGGGAAAAAATTAGGAAAAGTTTTTGTTTTCTGTCGCCTAAATTTTTGTCTTCATCTTGAAAACTATCAATATTCTTTTGCTCTTACATCTACATGGTTGTGTGAGTTTGTATAATAAATTCAAAAAGTGAGACAAACTTTTAAAAGTTGACGATGGAACTCTATTTTATATTAGTTTGTTCACGAAAAAAGCATCAGTGCTTTCATTGAGTAGATTTTGTAAATAAATATATGCATATATTGTGTATCATGCGACTTATACATTTTTTATATTCAAGTGTGCAGCAAATAATTTGAGTTATTTTTAGTGTGCCGTAAACCAAAAAAAGGTTGAGAAACACTGGTTTAGACTATAGCAAAAATTATTTTATCACTGAAGGAAAAAAGACGATTTTACAGAGATTGTACTAATAATTAGGACGCTAATACAATTCACTGTTTTTTAACGTAAAAATTTCCGTAAATCCCACCAAAAAATCCATTTTTCTTGCAAATTATGAAAAATTTTCCCTTAAAAAAAGTAAAATGTACTTGCGTTCAGATTACCAGTATAATCCTTCGTAAAATCGACTGTTTTTTTTTTTTTTTGACACTGTAAAGAGCGAGCTGAAAATAATAAAAAATATCCGTTGTGAAAGATACATATACAAACCCCTAAATAAAGAAGTGGATTAAAAAAAGAAAAGAAAAATACAGTTATCAAAAACACATTACAAAAATATTGTGAATTTCAACTTTATTCTCGAAAAATTCAACACATAACGACAGAAAGCTTAGCTCAGTGAGCAAATTCTAATACCTGATGAAGAATTATCAGGCAAAATATTTTGTCATCTTATGCACTTGATTTTGTCATACAATGTTTTTACATCGTCAAATTGAATTTATATATACATACAATATATACAAATACATGTAAAAAGTCTTATATATAACTATACACATACATGGATATAGACTTTAAGAACTTTCATAAAAATATCTGTATTATGCATGCATTAATTCATATGTATACAATTTACAAATTTTAAATACTAATTAACACAAAACAATACTAAGAGTACTTATTTAAATTTTCTCTGTTTATTGTGTCAAACAATTTCACCCTCTTTTAATCTTTCTTTAAACATTAGTAGACATTTAGATATAAAACATTTATTTATTGACATTTTTTTGTTACATTAAGAAATAATTTCGCTGCAAATTAAAAGGTATGATGCATATCAATGATATTTTGGGATTTTTTAAAATTCAGAAATTATCTATTAATACACTCATGAATAGACGGGAAAAGAAATAAAGAAAAAATTATGATGATATAAATGAAATTAAGTATTTTATTCATATTTAATGTGAAAATTTCGGTTTGTATGTCATTCAAATAGTTACCGTAACACCAACATTTTATTTTCGTTTTCCAAACCTAAACTATATGCAAAATAATTCTTTTAGTTCACACACATAGAACAAAAATAAGAAATTATACAGTGTTAAAAAACTTCCTAGCTGACAGTGTAAAAACGTGTAAAAACTAAGTCATTTTTGAGCCGTTTTAATAATTTTACTTACGAAACGAGAAAGGTATAAAGGTAATGCACACTAAAAAAGGGAAATTGAAAACGGACTAGAGCAGGAAAACAATTAAAGCACTTTTATGTATCATAATACGATTCAACTGCAAAAATTTTTATATCGCCGTGCATCATCAAAATTTGTATAATTTTTGAAAGTTACTTATGCCTAAAATATTGTTATGCTCTGCTATAAAATAATTTTACACGAGAATGTGTAAAACGCGAATTTCTTGGTGCGAATTTCAGAATTTTACTTTGTAACTTCGTTTTTAAATTTTATCACAAATCAAGCACAAAAGAAAATAATGTGTTAATATCAAAATTATGTAAGACTTTAGTTTTAAATCCAAACCAATTTTCTTCTTTTCTTGTAGAATTAATATGTCTGTTATTCTTTAAAGTAGAAAAAATAAATACATCGAAACAAGTTACTGTTTTTCACATTTTTTCTATTTTATTCCGAAATATTTCGATATATATTACTGTTTAAAACATTTGCTGGTGTTGTTTGCGCATGAAATAAAATTAGTGATTGTGTCATAGGTTTATAACTTTGATTTGAGATCAGCTTTATTTTAAGATATCAATAACCATCAGCTGATCAACAAAGTTTAACTATAAATTTGGAAATTCCTGCCGGTTTGAAATGCACATTGTGTTTTTCTTATAGAGATCAGCATTTTTAATTTCTCACGTCTTTGCATCTTGTATGACATAGGAATTGACTCCTGAATTTGAAAAATTGCTATTTCTTTCATGCTTAGAAAGTCCAATTATTAATTGTCTACCCAATATTCTCATTCGAGTAACAAATAAATGGTGACCATTATCCATGGTACAAAATATTCAATGATCATTTGTGTATGTATTTGGCGTATTTTCTATAATAAGGAATCATTACAGACGATTGTTATCGTACTTTTTCCGATAATTGTTAAGGCTTTTACGATTTATATTCATTTACGATATAATCCTACATTAGTTATTTTAAGAAACAAGTACTTAGAATTTTTGTCCTAAAGAAGCATTTCATGTTGAATTTACTCTTTGTGATAAAGCTGGTTAAATTTTATGATATATCTTAATGTTATATATTGTGTTATCTTTAAATCATTATACTAATGTTTTCTATTATTGTACATATCCTAGAAATTTTTAAAAAGAAATATCCAGATACGCATAACATCCTTCAGTATTAGTTACGACATTTTTTGAATGCTTCGAATAAATGTAAATAAAAATTCGCAATACAAAGTTTTTTTTTAAATCGAAAATGACCTGTATTTCATTATTTTGAAAAATATTAAATTTACTAAGAATTGTATGCTATAAACCATGTGCATATGATGACAGTGTATTTCAAGTAGCACAAATTCAATATCTAATACCAGAAAAAAATCTAGAGCAACAAAAATACATCTTTTGTAAAACATAGATATAGTGCAGGTATATTTACAATAATTCATGACTATTCCAGTTTATTTGATAAAATACATTATTTTTTTCATATAATAGATACATACTTGTTTAAAAAGAAAACCACTCTTTATAGACTGTGAAAGTTTGTTCACTAAAATATACTCTTGGTTTATACTATTAATTCACATAAAAATATGTAAATTCCAAAGATAATATGGTTAATTACAAAGAAAAATATTAACGTTTTTTAAATTCTTTTCATTATTTTTTGTGCAAAAAATTCTTTAACAGTGAATAAGTGTAGCAACTGATTATTACATTTGAAAAATTGAAAAATAAGCAATATATTTCCTTTTATATTTGTACTTTTCATTTGTAAATATACAGCCATGCTTGTGCTCAACAAAATTCGATTTATTTTGATTTAGTTCAGAAATGTGTATGATTACTTTTAAGTCATAACTTTAAATCAGATGTATTCTTTGTTTTAAAATTTAGAAGTGGAATATTCTTAACAATGTTATATACATAATAAATCCAAAATAATATTTCATGTTTAATTTCTTATTACATGATTTATCTATCTATTTATTAGTACATTTAATTGTATTTATTTAAAAGCATTTATTACAAATCTTAGTTTTTACATATTATAAGTATTCAATAAAATATCAAAGTAGAAAATAATGATTTTTTTTTTTTTAAATAACATAACTTAATTTTTAAGTACAACTAAATAGAAGTTTCAACAGTGTTATTAATTGAAATGACTAAATTTTTTTTTCATTATTAATTCTTCAGACTTATGTGAAAACCAGGATAATAATAATAAATGGTGAACTTTTGCATATCTATTAAATATTTGTTGGATGATGATATAATGAAAACTGTAACAGACTATTGCTAAAAGCTTGCTTAATTTAAAGGTACGTTGCCGATTTGTATTTAAATATTTTTATTTTTTTTTTCATATGCAGATTTCTAACAATTCAATCAATAATTTCTAACCTGTCTCAAGACCATAAATTTAAAATAATTCCACTGGAAACAAAGCTATACTCAAAGGCCATTTTATAAGGCAATCACAGATTGCAAACTTTAGTTCGGAAAGCCACGATTATGACACTGATATAAACATCTTTTTACACGGATAAGATTATTTACATTGCTTCACTGTAGCAACACTCGGAATAAAATTTATATGCAACTAACAACTATAACTGTTGAACATTAAAACAAATGTAAATATATGGAATGTATCTTTTACAGACATATACATTAAAACTTAACTAATATAGCTGTAAAATATAATCTATATCCTTTTTGGTCCGTTCGGAAATAATTTATGAACACATGCTTTAATAATTTTTTATAAAATTGGAAGATAATGTTTCAGTGTTCAATTATAAAATACTTTTAATTTTGTAAGCATTACAATTCATTTCAATAATTCTTGAGCAACGCAGGTGTAACAATCATCAAGATCCTTTTTAACAACGTAATAAAATATATATTAATGTATTTTTACATATAAAATTTTAGGCAACCATTTAAATTTTTATTGGTACCTTCATCTATTCTAATCAAAATATTAAAACTTTTGAATAAAAATATCAAGGTACTTGCATATCTGCTGTTACATTCTTTTAGAAGAAAGCAATGTTTAATGTATACTACGATTATACTGATTTCGTGAAAGTATTGTGTAGTTTATGCTTTTGGCAAAATAACATGTATACAAGAATTGCTAACAGATATAACTGGCGATATAAATAATAATAATAATAACTAATTAACGACGGGTTAAGTAAGCTACAATTATTTAATAGGTTGGAAATAGATCAGGGAAATACAGAATCAAAAAACGGGAATCAAATGTATTCCTTAGGTGGATTGTTTGTACAAATATTAAATTTATTTGAAAATTCACGTCATTAATTTTGATTTAAAATTTAAAGTAGATAACAACATGAAGAAAATGAAGAAAAGAAAAACAAACTAATTTTTTATCATGTTTTAAATTTATGTGAAAAAGTGGTTTTTGAATGTTTAATAGGATATTATGTGTAAATTTAAAATATTTTTTTAATTATTGCATTTATGAAATGATAATATCTCGATATTTTATTTTATCTATTATTATTATTATTACTATTATTATTATTATTTTATGTGCTCATTATAGATTGATTCATTTCTGAAAAAAAAAAAAGTTATTAAAATTTTAATGCCATTAAAAACATAAAACATACATATAATTAACATAAGAAAGAAAGTTTAAAAATACAGTCAAATTTTTCTTCATAGCAGTTTGTTAAATCTCTTCTGTACATTGATCAGATAGATCTTTTTTCATGTTTCTTCAGTGTATGTCATAAAATACATAATTTAAACGTGAACAAATGTCATCATTTGTCATCTATTGATATATATATTTATCATAAAAAAGTGTTATGCATTGCGTAAACAAAAAACAAAACGTATGTAGAAAAAAACTGTGAATTTTGAATTATGCTTTTCTATAGAAGCATATGTGCCGGTATTATGTTGGCTTAAGGGCTTCAAATTAATGCTCAATATCAAAGTGAAACACACATTGTGGATAGAGTTAAAAAAAAATGAATGTGTAGTTAATTTCACTATTTATAAGTATTTTTACTTTCTTTTTGCATGCATATTTAACTATGGAACAATTGGGTTTTACGTAAAAGTAATACAATATGATATTATATAACCATAATACAAGAACATATAGTATATTTGAATGAAGATATATAGAGATAATCAGAATCTAAAGAAATGCAAAGAATATCAAAATATCAAAAGAATCAAATATGAAGTTAAAAACACTTGTGGCATTTAATTCTCAATAATTTTAACACTTGAACACATAATCATCCTTCGTATGGGGAGTATATGTTTAACATTACGAAAATCGTAATGATCTCTTATTTGTAAATATTCCCATAAAGTTTTTATAAAAACATAAGAGTGTCCATGGGCATTTTCTGTAGATTTTTCGTAATTAAATCTTTTATTACGCATCCTTTCCAGATTCCTAAATAAATGTGCAATTAACTGGATAAATCTACGCAATTTTCTCTGATCGATGACAGCAAACTTCCTTTCTGTGCTCAGTTAACGTGCCGATGAAATTTCATTTCAGAAATTCCAGTTTAGAAACAATTCACCGCTCGTTATAATATGCTTTTCGCTGACACTTATAAAACACCGAAAACACTGGAGAAATCAAACGATTAAACGGACACATTTTTTCATACTGTTGCTACATCAAATGTTTGGCACAGCTCAATCACATCCGAGCATACAACTTGCGGGAATTCATGTCTCACATTTAGCAAAACAAAACAAATGCACACAAAACTTAACGACTGAAGTTGTTTACTACACTGCTTATTTTACATCCGAAAGTATTCTGTGGAGTGAGTCCACTGGATAAGGTTTCACGGAATTTTCATCCGCTGTTTAGTCCACCAACAAATTGAAAGATATCTGACCACTCGGAACAGCTTCGTCTGTGTGATTAATATTTCTTGCCCACAGTTTGCAAGTAACGGAAATGGCTACTCCTATTGCAGGATTTGTGAAACGTATTCCTACGAGTGGTGACATGTACTCTGGTTTGCCACGGTAAGGAAAATATTTCGTCGGAAATCCACGGTCTGGTGTGTATTGGATACGGCCCATGTTTTCTTGATCAAGCAAAGTATCTCCTTTACAATCCAAGTAAACTGTATTGGAGACGGTTCTGTCCGCCACGTCCACGTAATTTTCTAATTCTCGAGCTGTGTACGTATCTGGTACCCAACCTGTTATATTGTTGAATTCCAAAAAGACGCACGGTTTTCCTTTGTCGTATCCATAATTCATCGTCTTGCTGCATTCCAACATTAGAGGTCGAATGTCGAACTTGCAAACTTTATCTTCTTGAATAGGCGGAGGACTGTTTCCGAAACATTCTATCACCTTTTTGCTTCTGTTGGCAGATGGATTGTAGCGTGAAAGTAACTCATCTAGCTGCTTTGTCAAATCAGGCCAAACACGTCCTTCTACAGGTAATGTCCCATGAACAAAATAGATCACATTTCTCGGTTTATTAGGACGAGGCCATAGCTGCAAGAAAAAGAAAAGCAAGGATTTAGAATACTAGGTGAGCTTTTATATTATTATGTAACTTTTACAATTTACATTATATCAGCACATGCAGGTATAGTAATTTAAGATTTTACACGGAAAACATCACCACTGAAAAGCATATATGCTATAAAGAGAAATTACTTATAAACTACATTATACAATATTTGCATTGAATAGGGTTCAAAGTATTTAAGATTATTCAGAATGCACTGTACAAATTTTACAAGAAAGTCAGGAATACTACACAAATGAATAACCCTATTTGCTACCTGGAATAGTACTAGGACAGATAATCCAGCTGTAGACGCTTACCAAACAGTTTTAAAAACCTTTGTAGAGTTTCACTGATATGACCAAATAGTAACTTTAGTATTTCGATGACAAAAATTCTGCAATGAAATAAGATTATGGCATTGCCTTCTACTATTTAAAACAGTGAAAATTTGTGAGTGAGACAGCTTCCCTGGATGCTCACAATAGAAACATAAATTATTTAGATTGTAGTTTGACACAACCATTTCAATCATGGATGGTGTGAAAATATTTCGCTGTTCTAATTTAGACTATATGGACAGGCATTTCGCATGTAATAAAACAAACTGCAATGGACTGACATTCAGGGGTGGGATGACAGGAATCACCTCCTCGGGAGCCCTGTTTTCGCTTTATAGTATAAGTGTAATTCCGTGGGGGAACTCAATCCCACTGTATATGGCTAGATTAACATTGATTAACTTTTACACTATTATTCAACAGTTAAGGACATAAATAAACATAAATTCAATTTGCTAGTTTTGACTCTTAGCAAGAAAAACGATTTGGACATTAATCAATCGAAATGCGTGCATATTTCTTTAAATAGAATTTGGACACTCAAATAATTGTCTAATAAATTAAGTGATAATGAATATATGATAAGAAACTTTTTATACAAAGCTATTCACAGTTATAGAAGGTTTCATTAGCTACTACGGCTGCTGTCTCAAATGATCTTCATTACGTAATCTTTTAAACCCAAACGCCTAAACATTTTTTTTCTTTTAATTAAAAAAATCATAAGATGACAGATTTGTCACAGATGTTTTACATAATTTACAGAATAACACGAATCAGTCATTTAATTTAGACTACGACCACTTTTGACATTTTTTTCACCTGTTTTAGTTACACCTGAAAACAAGTAAATTTGCTCAAATTAGACTAATCTTCCTTCTACGGAAAGAAAGTATTTTTTTCAAATGTGATGTGATCTTACGGATACCGTTATTTTCCAGATCAAATACCAGTATCATATATATTATAAAGCAGAAGTTCTGAAACTTCCAAGCGAGTGTTTTCAAAAACTACCCGATGGATCTTTTTGCAGATTATATCATTCGATAGGAAATATTTTTGCGGAGGTTTATGATACAAATATACAGGGATAACTATGATTTTTCGTACTAAATTTCGTATTTTTCGGTTCTTTTTGACGGAAGGGTTGCAACAACTAATTTTTTGGCGATAATTATATTTCAAAAAAGAAATGAAATGCTTTTTCTAATGGAAAATAACATAAACATTTCGAAAAAAACCTGTTAATTCATTGATTTAAAATAAATAATGATAAAAAGAAAAAAAAACCGTTAAATGCAAAATAATATTATGAAAGGAAAATATTTATCTTTAACGGAATAAAAAGAATATTTATAATATTTAAAAAGTAACTCAATGTGAAAGAAAGTTTTGAAGTGACACAATATTTGGCTATTTATTTCTTTCGATCCAGATTAAAAGAAAACAATATCTCAAAAAATTCATTAGGTAAAACATAAGTATTTTTTTTCTTTCTTTTTTTAAAAATATTTTAAAATCTAATTTTCCCGTTATGTGTTTTACAGAAGAAACTCGCAGAATTAATTTTTTTTTTAAAAAAAAGGCTCTAATTATTATTTGTATGTTGTTTGTTCAATTGGGTGTTTTAATCTTCTTTTGTCGCCAATCAATGCGATTCTAAACCAAAAAAGCCCAAGACGGAGCGATGTTCGCAAGAACTATTTTCTCTGGCTCTCTCTTTTAATGAGTGAGAGCATTTTTAGGAAAAAATTTTACATTTAACTTAAACACATATATAGCAGTTAATACCACAAAAATGAATAATATTTAAATTTTAGGGTAAATGTTTTTCCACATACATAGATATTGTAAAATAATTTAACTGCAACTTTAAAAAAAATTTTTGGCACAGATATGTCATGCGCACTACATTGGTGCGATTTGTCTCTATCGCCAATACCATGTATACATCTGGGTAATTAACTGACGCCAAAGTGTCATTATTTTGCTTGATATGGCAACCCGGATGTTATTGTCTATTTATTAATAAATGGTCTATTTACAATTTTTTTTCTTTTTTTTCCAGTTATATAAACTATTTTAATCTAGGTACATTTGTCATACATGCGCCAAATTTGCGTGACTGCAATAAAATGGCGATTTTGTGCCTCATTAGGTAACCTGGCTGTTGTTTATTTATTAATAAATTTTTATTTTCTTTTATTTTATTTTTTAAAGGATATAAATAGTTTTGTTTTATAATAATTAACTAAACTTTTTAAAATTTATTGTAATTTTCTATTTAAAATAGCAGAAAATAATTGTAAACTATATATGTAACTGGTATTTGAAAACAAAATATTCTCCGAATCGGCATCAGAAGAAAAAAAAAAACGCGCCAATGTGGTGCGTATATGCAATGTATACATTTTTTTCACTATACTACAGTATACATGCTGTATAAATAAAGATTATTGTTTTTTCCAAACATGTTTGGCACAGATATTATATACACGCTGAGGTACCTGACTATCACCAAAATGGTGTTATTTTGCCTGATATGGTAACCCAACAATAGTTGTTTCTGTATTAATAAATTGTTTATTTACTTTCAATTTCTTTTTAGAAATTCTATAAATTGTTTTGTGCTATAGTAACTTTTTTTATTTATCAATATTTTGTTTTAAAATAACGAAAATAATTTTTTTAAATGCACATTTTTTCACATGATATTTTATGTAAATTGAGTGCTACTTAATTAACACGTAGGCCAGTTTCGCCAAACTATTCAAATTTACATAAATTCATTTTAAATAACGAAAGAACAATAAACATAAATAAAAAATACAAATTAAAAGTCGAATTAAAAAGCACTTATGTATTGAGTACTATGTATCACGTGTAATATCAATTGTTATCATACTTACGATCATCGATTATTGACGTTTATTCCTATAATTTGCTATTAATTTTTTTCTCGACAGAATAATCAAGTAGAACCGTATATTGTATAAACTCCAGTTAATATTACAAAAATAGAGCTAAATAACTAAATTTAGGTGCATATGCACACACCCATGTTGTAAGAAAGAGGCACAAATGTCATATATGCACCATGTTGGGGTGATAACATTTCTGGCGCCACTTTAACGGAAACTCCGTTTTAAAATGACAGATACATTTCTATTTTCTATTTTAATTTTCTATGTATAGAGCATAACATTTTGTATCATTTTAAAATGCAAATGAAAGTAAATAAATAGTTCATTAATAAATTAAAAACAAAGCTGGATTACCATAAGAGGTATAAAATGTTCATTTTGTTTCAATTATGCCAACGTGATGAGTATATGACATATGTATCAAAAAGTGAATTTCACACATTCAAAAAACATTCACCTTATTTTTCTAAGGAAAACTTCATTTAATTTTATTTATTCTACTGCATTCCAAAAACGGAACACTGTAATAAATTTGTCAAGAGCAGATGTACGTTGCGAAATGTAATATAATATTGATAGAAGATGTATTAAGGTTTCCACTGATACTTATATCCTCAAGTTGAGTTCAAAAGCTATCAAATGAAAATGAATCACTTGAAAATTGTTTAAATTCAATGGTCAATCTCTGCGATCATAATGCTTGCTATTTTAGAAGTATGGTGAATAGACAATATTTAAATTGCTCTTTTCATAATTGCCTCATTTATCTGTCAAATTCTACAATAAATGGTCAACTGAAATATTTTTTTCTTCGAATTTTATCGAATGCATGAGCTGTTACAACAACATAATATCTTATTATTATTTTAATATATTTTGGCGTCAACGGGCCTTGATTCCATTGTTGTTATTTTTATTTTTGGCTCAGTTTTGTTTTTTCTAGCTCGCTGAGTTTTGCACTGATGAAGAATCTCGGCAATAGATTCGAAACAGCTGTTTGCTAACTTTTAATGCATTTTTGGTGCATTTATAATCCTTGGTTTTCTATCTTTAAATACTATGGCGTTTTGTATGATTTTCAGAAATGTGAAAGAGCATTCGAGGTGAAGTTGCTTTAAAAAACACAATCATATTCAATATTTTGTTTGATTCATGTTTTGTTTTGAAAAATAGACCAGCGCAGCGGGCTTAGCCTGCTAGTTATTTTTATAAGAAAAGAAAAAAAAAGTCAAGCTCAAACTCGTGAAATTTTGTTTTGTTTAAGGAGAGTTTTTCCCTTTAAAAATACTGGTGCAAAAGCATTTCCAGTTCTATAAATTCTAGGATCCGTACCAACCATGTTTAATAACTTTTAAGGATTTAAAAAATAATACACATATATTTTTATTCCAAAATCGAGAAGGTAAAGAAAGTTTCCACTTCTCTTAAATGACGATTGAAAATAATGGAATGTGGCACATATGTGAATGTGTACCATATAACTTCTGCCAACATTATTAAAGATTTCTTTAATGAATGTAGTAAATGCATTTCGAACACTTTTCAAATTAATGCACATTTTTCTTAGATTAAATGTGTTTAAAGAATCAACGATTTTCTGTAATTAAATTTAATGTATTTCTTATTTATAAATTGCAACATTTAATTGATTGGCATTACATTTAATTATATGGCATTAAATGAAATTAAATGGTACTTATTATAATGTTCTTCTTATTTATATAAGTAAATTAAATGACAGATATATAAATATTTATTCGAGCAAAGAAAGATTTTTTTGTTAATCTTATAACCTAAGTATAATACAGAACAATCAACTTTAAAACAAAATTAACATATATTGAGATATTTTCAAATATACATTATTCTAAATTACAGTAATTGCATAAGTTTGACAACTAATCGCTGACTTTCTTTGAATCGTTTCTTAAAGTCTAAAATGCATTTGTTTTAACCTTAAAACTCCCGAATAGTATAGAAATCTGCTTGAAATATGTAACTTATTTTAATCTGATTTCTATCAAGTCGATAGACTTTTAAAGTTATTTTTCATCATTTATGTTACGAGAAGTAAATCAAACAAGTTTTGTGCACCTTAAATTCAATAAATACTTCCAAAACTTTACATTTACTGAGTATCAATTTTGTTTTAAGTCATTAATAATTTTCATTTTAAAAAATTATACAATTTAATGGTCATAATTTTCAAACTTTTCATTGCATTTCTTAAAGCGAATTTAAAATAAATATTATTTTAATCGGACAGATAGATGTTTGATGATATTAATAAATACTTACGCAAAAAAAATTCCTTAAAATAAACATTATAATTTAATTTATTATTTGTTCGATGGCAACATTTCAAATTGAATGCATTAAATAGTTTAAATACATATAATGATTCATCTTTAGACATATCGGAAATATTATTCAAAAACTAAAATGAATCGGAATTTTTAATCATATATGGACCGAGCATCACATTATATTACTATTATTAATATGCAAATAAACCAGGCTTTGTTTATCAATACTATTTCATCCAGCTGTCGATATAATTAATGACACCTGGACTATTTACTTCCATGTGCCGGTTTCGATTGTGCCGGTTCACTGGGGGTTGATTTAAATCTTTTTAAAGTATTGCTAATAAAATTAATTAATTAATTGCGCGTTTCCCTTTGAAATATTCATTAAAAAAATTTATAAATATTTTACATTTACTTTCGTATACAGTAAGTACATCAATATTGTACATTATGAATTATGATTTGAATTTTAGACTCATTAATAAAGACTTGTAGTGGGGATATCTATTGTAGACTTGCACAAATCACTATGTTATACAATTTCGTAACTCAAACAGTGAAAAACATTGATCACAAACAAATAAATAAATTTTCACTTGTGGTGTAAACTCAAGTTAATGTTGGTAAGTGTTTTTTATATTTTACTAACAGCATTTATATTGAAAAATAAAGCATTCGAAAATGTAAATGACGAAGTCAATATTATTTAGCATCAATTAAAATATACTCTGAACATTTTGAATTATGCTGTAATTATTTAAAGGATGCTACACATATGCACAAACTGGTTAAATTTTTTTTCATGAAATCATTTCTAAAATTGCATGTATTATAATATTATTTACTTAGAAATCGGTCAGTTGGTTCAAGATCAATTAATACCTCATTCATTTTAAATATAAAAATTCAAGAAATAAAAACAGAGTTTGACTATATCTATATTATTGCCATGCATATATTACAACATTTGTGAAATCAAAGCAGCCAAAATCAGCCTCTATTTTCTGTAAATTGCTTAGTAAACAGGTTGACTGAATGTTTATTTACGTTTTTACTGTACTATATCATATGTTTAATCGTTTGAGTAGAAATAATTCTGCCATATCATACATAATGTATGACCACTGAAGGCCCTTACCATTCTCTTAACTTCGGAACGCTGTGATTCTGTTCATAAAAGTGATAGATAGGTATAGAATATTAGCTACGCGCAACTGACAGAAACTGCTTGTGGTGTCACTAGGTGGAAAAATGCGGTATTAGCATTTCTGTGTCAAAAAAGCGAAAGAGATAGGGGGAAAAGTGTTTTATAAACTTGCACAGCATCATCGATTTAGTATGAGATGACATCTTGTATATGTTAATAGCAGTTACAACAATATGGTTATTAACAACAATAACGATGAATAAGCGCATTTGTTTTTACGGAATTTCCTATACTGCAACGTGAAAAAACAACTAGTTATATCAATATACCTTTACTTGAGATATTCAAACTTCTCACCGATTCTGTAATGATTATTTAGATGCACATTTGTTCGAAAGTTAGTCCCTTTTCCTTCCATTCAAGTTTCGTGACGTCACAGAATAGGAAATCATAAAAAAGCAACGAGATTTAACATTTCTATTCTTTGCATTAATAACCATAAGGCGTTTTTTTTCGCAATGCCCTACAACTTTTTAAACATTTTTTTCCCATTTCTTTTTTCGTTTTCGATATAGGAATGCTAACTCCACAGTTCTCTACCAGGAGGCGAAGTAGGCTGCTTCCTTCACATGCACATGACTACATTTAAATACCTAGATATGACTTTTATGCATATAACAAAAGCCGTTTCGAAGGTAAGAGGATGGTAAGGGATTTTAGTGGATATACTGTGCATTTAAAGGTTTGAAGTAAACAAAACTTAACAAAAGAGAAAAAATAGTAAAGTATTTTACCTTGACCAATCTTATACTATTATCTGGAATGTCATAGTCGTCATCTTCAACTGCCAGTAATGTTCCGACAAGAACAACTGTTAAAAGGACAATAGCTACTAATACAGCTATCCACCATTTGACTCTAGATTTTGAGAGCCACTCTCTTAAGCCCTTGGCGCCTTCTTTGGCCCCGGACTTTTCTCCACCGGGGCCACTTGCGTCATTCTCTTTACTATCCGTGTTTACTTTTTCCCCTTTGAGGGGTGAATCTTCAGTCGCTTCTTGGTCTGTATCTTTCTTCAAGTCAGAATCATCCACAGCGTATTGTCCATCTTTTTCGGAGTCTTTGAGTTTTTCGACTGAATACTTTTTGTCGATTTCACTGTTCATACTTGGCCTGGGCCCTTCCACGCCTCGCCCAGCCGCTAACTAACTGTTGAGCATCTAATATTTTTGTCTGAATGGCAATGAGATAGATGTTATTTGATATCGTTTTATTAAAATCTGAAAATAATAAAAACAATTACTTATACAACTTTCAAAAAAATTAAATATTGAACATTCAGAGATATAAATAAGAAGAATACTGATAATTTATATATTTAAATGTAGAATTATTAAATTAAACCGTAAACAAGCGAATATTTTTAAGATATTATGTTTATGAATGAAATGTAAGCATTTTAAAAATAATAAGCCATTTATTAAGTCACAATGATTATCCGTGATATAATGGAAAAATTTAAGTAAATTATTACTCTTTATTTAGTAAAAACACTTAGACAGATATAAATATGAAATGTATGTAAACTTTACGGCAGATAATAAATAAATAAATTGAGAAATTATAATTTGGTAAACAGTTCCGCGATTTATATTATTTAGCGGAACTACTTATTGGGATACATGTAATACATTAATACATACGGTAATATTCATATATATGTTTTTAGTTCTGGAGGTTTTTTGAAACGAGAGACATTGATTTTATTTTTTTTCGCTGCAGAATGAAATTCTTCTGTTACATGTAATAGTATATAAAAAGCTTAAACCTGTTGGAAAAACCCGTGCCTTCACTTTACTAGAAAAAAATATTCCTTTAAGTTGTGTAGCCTAAGATTTACAATCATCAAGGAATATTTATATCCTAAGAAAGGTGACTGCCAATTTCATGCAATACATCAAATAAAATCAGTTCAGGAAGGCAAAGAAAGACTGATAGATTATTATTAAAAAGCGAGGAACTGTTAAAATCAACAATAATAAGTATAGAAATAAAACAAGATAGAAAAAATCATGCGCCAAACATAGACTTCGCAACACTTCCAACACATTCAGAATAATATAACAAAACTGCATTCTTTAATAAGCTAGAAAATTGTATCTAATTAAACAATGTGGAAAAGCATTTTTATTACATTTTTGCGCACTTATAGCAAATCTACAAGTTACCTATATAAGTAAACCTACGTATAGCAATTTTATTATATCTGAAATAGTTAAACATAATTTTAAATGCGTTGCAAGTAATATCCCCTCCTTTTTATATCATTATGGTAACGGAATTCTTTTGTGCGGCCCTGTAAAAGAATATTCCTTGTGCAGCATACACTGTTAAAAAAATTCTGAAATTCACGAACGTTTTTTTTCCTGAATTTCACAGAAAAGGGCGTTTTCCGTTACAAATCACAAAATTCCACCATATTACCTGAAAATTACGAAACGGATGGAAATAAAAACACAAAACTGATACACTCCATTGTGTGGGGTGGCTCCATGGCCGAGTGATCAAGGCACCACACCGCTTATCGCCTGCGAGGCAGATTAAGGGTTCGGATCCCACTGTCGCCATGGAATAATGAAAACATAAAACATCCCCTTTAAATTACATTTTTTCTGTTAATTTTCTCTTATTTCTTATTAAAAAATCTTTTAATTTATTAGCCAAAAAATAAATAAAAACGTGTAAAGTGAAAACGTGAAATAGTGTACGACAATTTCAAAAATTTTTCTATATATATGTAATAAAAAAAAAAATTGCGCCATTTTGTTCTCTCTCAACTTTTAATTCTAAATTTGTGGAACATACTTTTAATCTTAGTTTCGTAATGTATTAATCTTTTAACAACTAAAGTCCTTTTTCTTTTTTTATTTAACTTATTAATAATCTATTGCTTGTTTCTCAAAAAGTGCGGGAAACAATTTCGTAATGTTTTTCCTTTTTTAGAATATTATCGGGATTTTTAATTTTATTTTTTATTGATCGTCTGCTCTGTGTTAATGCGCTGATATGTTAGCAAGTTAGTCTATCTGCGAGACATGATATAGTTCCTACCGGAAGGCCATGCCTCGCACACCAATCAGAGGTGATGACTTCTGACGCGTAGCCTCGAAGTTAATCCTAATCGGATTTTAAAATGACTGACGCGAAGAGAGGGGGGGCTAGTTTTTCGTGCAAGTGTTGGATTTTCATTCTAGGTTTTCAAAGCTCAGAATGGCATCATACCCTTTAACTGCTAAGACGCCCATTTCAATTTTTCCGAGAATGTAGAACCCCGGAATATTGCAGCTTGGTGAGCGAAAGTTGTAGTGTTAGATTTGTGCAATAGTTATCAGTGGAATAACTTTATGGCTTTATCTAAATAAATATGGATTAAAAAACGAACTCACTTACATTTATTCCGGAGAAACTCCTAAAAGAACAAATCCATGGCTTATCCACTTACCACAACGACTGCTCAGCTCATCCCGCTATTCTTAGTGAATAGTAGTATTCTACAGCAAACATGGTATTCCACTAGAGCTTATACATTATTATAGAGCATCGTCGCCGTATCATTACATATATATATATATATATATATATATATATATATATATATATATATATATATTAGTAAAAAAATTGTTATTGTAAACTATTTTATAAAAAAAAACCATTGGTTTTAAACAGGGATTTTTTTTATTTAAACTATTTAAAAAATTAAATTGATTTTTAAAAATAATAAGTATTATGCATCAGTCTAAAACAAAATAAAAATAACCGTTTACAAATATTCTACGGAATATATTTGAAAGGAAATCTTTATAAAGCACAACAAATCTTCCCACTGACTCATAAAATACATATTTTGTACAATCCAGCATCAGCAGCTTTGGCTCAGTTCGTAAGGATTTGTTCCGCAGTCTAAAGGTCCTGTGATTGATCCTCAGGACGGCGTGCACTAAATTATACAAAACAATAATTAAGTAAAATAACATAGCAGCTTAAAATCACTCGGTAATTTCGAATTCTTTGACGATTAATCGATTCGTTAATTTTAAAAATTATATTAAATTATTATTATTAAAAATCGAACTTTCTCACGGAAAGTTACTGATTCTTCAAACGAAAATTTCCCTTCTTGCATTTATCACAACGGAAAATCTACTAACGAAACGGTAAAAGCTCGGCTACCCTGCTGCAGGTAGTTTAACGTGAATTCACAGATTTATTTTTAACAGTGTGTTCTACAAAATGTATACTTTAGTACCCCTCATAATTGATTATCAGTTTAATTGTGTTTCGCCGGGTGTAATATCATTAAAAACTATTTTAGCCCACCATGAAAATCTGAGTAATTTACGGTAGTTAGAGCGTGGACAGACAGACGGACAGACAAACCAAATACACAAATACTTTTCAGCTTTGCTGGAAAGTGTTAAAAAACATATTAAGATTTACTAGTGAAAGTATCTGTAAGGACCATCTGTCATAGACTCAAAAGAGTCTTGGAGTTACAAAAGGTCGCAAAGGTCAGAAAATAACCACCCGTTTACTGATGTCATAAAAAAAATCATGCGTCAAGAGCAAAATATGAAAAACTTTCCGACACATTCGAATTATGTAACAAAATTGCATCTTAAAAAAATTACAAGTTGCGTCTCATTTCACCGTATGGAAATGTGTAACGCTTTTCAAAATAAAATTTCTACTGTTGCCATATACAGTCAGAAAATTATTCGAATTCTGTTGCAGCCCCGTATATGATATAGAGATAGATATCTATTAACAACATGCATTCCAAAATTTAGTTCATTTAAGATGCATGTTATCGTGAAAGACCGAAAATAGAGAATGTCGACTTTCACCGGTGAGATCAGCAAACACCAAATACGTAGGTGAAAGATCGAATATTTCACTACATTCTTGTACATTCGGACAAACACCGGTATATGTCGACAATCACAGATATGCTCTGGTAGAAGTCGAAAAGTGTCATAATAGTTTAAGTTGTTACAATAATTAAGATTTGAATCACATAATTTAATGTAGATTTTTATTACTATTATTTTATTTTCTCGTTTATAACGTACTGTATAATGAAGTAAGTTTTAAACTTCTATTATTTGCCTTACTTATTTTGTATGTATTGTGTGTTTTAAGTTTTAAGTCATTCCTCTCAGAAAGACAGGCGAAAAATTTATCGCGACTGAATTACGGAGGAAAAAATTTAAATCTAGGACTAGTTCAACATTCACCATTAGTGCATGGTGAATATCGACATTTACCTGTATAAGTCAGATTTATTTGATTTATTTTATGACTACTGATTATCAACACGTGAGATATAGGTCCAAAAAGGGTGTGGTGCCCTCCGCTGGGTCCTAACCCATATTTACGAGAGGAAATCCAAGGTTCGAAGAAAACTACGGAAAACACCGAACGGTTAGGCCGACGGCGGTATAAGTCAGAAATGAGGGTATTTAGCAAATATTTCGGTCATACACAGGCACTATGTGTTTGTTGCATGACTGGTGAAAGTCGACATTCTCCAAATTTTGGTGTTTCACAGTAACACATATATTCAGCCGTAATCAAATAAGGTACCCTGGGGTAATAACGCCACGTTAAGGTTCTACCACTTTTCAAAGCTTAGTTTTAGGTTGTATTTTTCAAACAAATATAGGATCTGATACAGCAACTCATTGACTATCTATATAAAATAAAATAATTTAACTGATATGTATTCATAAAATGTAATGGCGTTTTTTCTTGACCAATGCTATTTGGCGTTAATACCCACCTATATGGGTAATAACGCCATGCAAAAAAATTATGAAATAAGATGGAATAATTGCATGTAGATAGCCCAATTCTAAAAATACAAACTCTACAAACTTAAAAATTGACAAATTGCATTCTAAGCTATTGAAAATGTTCAATTTTTTGTGAAAGTGTAAGAAAAATAAAGGTGTGGTGTGGGAGGGGGGGGATGAGGCAAAAGAATATCAGACCGTGAGCTTCTTTTTGCTTAAAAAGGACCGCTTAAATATAGATATGAGAAAAATTGCACAGTTTTAACTGTGTTTATTTGAATCAGTATTTAGAATGTAGCTCGGCCACTGTAGGGAATCAACCGGGGTATTAATGTCAAGGATTGGCGTTATTACCCCGGTATAGTTATTGCGCAGTACATTTTAAATTACAAATTATCTCGAGAAGATATCCAAAATCTTCAACAACATTTTAAAAGTACATGAAATGCACTACAAATTTATGTAATTAACAAAGTATTTCCGGATAAAAAGATAGTCTTCACATCACAAAACGTATCTCGCAAATTTTAGATCAAGCGTTAATTTTAGTTGTTTGTAAAAACAATAAGACCTAAAAATGAAACAAATTAACTTGAAGCTGTTTTTTGCGATTTATATGACTCAAAACCCTTCTGCGCAGAGCACATGGGTGTCATTTACCTGATTATTTCACAATTATGCAAAATATAAGCACTTGGCGTTATTACCCCAGGGTACCTTAGATGAAATTGGCTGATTTTTGCAATGCATGTTCTCTAGATCTAAGTTATGCCCTATGCATACATAACATTTTATAATTTTTTTAAATATTTAAGACAATAATCGATTTACTTGTTGAAAGTGGCAGAGCACGTATCAAAATCTTTAAAGATTTGTGGACATTTTAAAGACAGTGGATTTTAAAGACAGTGGAAATGCATTTTTCGAATTAAATTCAGTGTGATTTTTTTATATAAAAGGATGAAATTCTATGTATTTTTGGGATTTTGTAAAATTTTGGGAATGAAAAAAAGACAAATTGTATTATTTAAACACTGAACAATCTGCAAGGATACACAAAGCTACCTCAGATAACTCAGAACATCCATTTTAAAAATCTGTTTTTCTTAAAAACTGTATTAATACTAAAATGAATTGCTTCATACCATACATTGCTCTAATATTTATTGTAAATAAACAATAAAATATATTGTATATGAACCGTCTAGAGTCCTCAATTTTGTAACTAAGGCGTACTTCATTACATACACAAAACTGCAAAATATATTCTGAACTCTTTTATCTGTGCAGTGTTTTATGTGTATTTTTAGCAAATATATATTATTGTACTTTACAGTTCGATAAAAGGTTTTGGCAGAAAATAGAAAATTTCATTTAATTTAACATGCTAAATTTTGAATTATATTTTTCATAACACGAAGTAGTTACTAAAGAAAACTTCTAATTTAAGAAGCTATTAATCAACAAGCACTTTAGTTCGTTTTAAAGTAATTTTAATTTTCTCGTAGTGAAGGAAATTTATTGGACTGAAGAGCGTAATACCTTCTCAAGAAGTTATTGCTTTATAATGCGCGTGCTCTTTCCAAACAAGATACATCACGCGAATAAAAGCATTCCTGCGAGACGGAAGATTTAATTTATCCAAGTCATCCATCTCTCATTCCCTATTCTAGAAAACGTCGTATTCAAAACTCTAGTTTTTTCTTATTTTTGATGGTGGCAATGACTTGAGATTTTAAAACTTTAATTGTAGTACTCAAAGGCGAAAAAAGAAGATAGATTTGGGAGCGCTTTCATTAATTATAAGAACGTTAGTTCGTGTACAGTTTAATTTCTAAATTGAATTTATTATGCGTTTGCACAAAGTTTCAAAATTTTATGTATGTTTTAAGTTAGCAACAGCTGTGGCAGTAAATATTTTATAAACTTTTAGGATTTTAAGTCTTTCGTTCCTCAAAATTTATGGACGTGATTTTGATAGAAGAAAATGTAATTGTTGTTTCGTAAACTTTAAAGATGATTATATGTTAATTTAATTATAAATACTTTCAATTTAAGTAGAACATCTATTGATATACATGCATATATACCGCTTGATGAAAAATTGCTGATATATTTTATTAAAAACACGAATGTTCTTTATCTAATAACATTATTCAAAGTAAATTCATGAGTACTATTCAATAATAAAAAGTCAATACAAAAATTGTTCTAAAAGCACTTAAAATAATTTTAATCTGTAGTTTGTTCATTAAATATTAAAAATAAAACGTAATATTTTATGTAATACAGGTTGTTAATTTAACTAACATTTGCAAGTGCCATTTGTCACTGCTTGCTATGAGCTCGAATGACACCATATTTGATAAATATGTTCATGACGTCATACAAAAAATTTTGGAAAAAAAATTCAGAAATCAATTATACGATACAATATAAAGATTTAGTAATCTACGCAGCTGACATAGAATAAACTCGCATTAAATGCTTGTAAAACTTCAAATTTATAGTTAAAATTTAATTCCGTGTGAAATTTATTATAATAAAGCATGTAATTTTTGGGATATATAATAATTCTGGAAATTAAAAAAAATACAACGTGTATTATTTAACCACTGAAAATCTGCAAGGGAATTCACAAAGTTGTCTCAGATAAACTAAAAAAAAATTTTTTTAAACTGTTTTAAAAAATTTCAACCTATATTAAAACTAAAATTAATTGCTTCACACCATATATCGGCCTAATATCTATTGTATATAAACAGTCATAAGCTTTAATTTTGAAACGACGGCTTACTTCATAGCATATACAAATAGGCAAAATATATGCTAATCTTTTTTAGCTTTTCAGTGTTTTATGTGTATTTTTAGCAAATATATATCTTTCTACATTGTAGTTCGGTAAACAATTTTAAAGGAAAGATAAATTTTCATTTAATATTACATGCCAAATTTTGAATTATATTTCTCGTAAAAACAAGTGCTTACTGAAGAAAACTTCTAACCTTAAGAAGCTATTAATCAACAAACGCTTAAGTTCATATTAAAGTAATATAAATTTTCTCATATTCAAGGAAATTCATTGGACTGAGGAGCGTATTACTTTCTCTAGACGTTATTGGATTATAATGCGCACGCCCCTTTCTAAACAAGATACATCACGCGAATAAAAGCATTCCTGCGAGACGGAAGATTTAATTTACCCAAGTCATCCATTTCTCATTCCCTCTTCTAGAAAACGACGTATTCAAAAATTTAGTTCTTTTCTTATTTTTGATGCTAGCAACGGCTTGAAATCTTTAAACATAAACAGCACTATGGCAAAGGAGAAGAAAGAAGGTAGATTAATTATAGATTTGGGAGTGTTTTCATTAATTTCAAGAGCTGTAGTTCGTGTATAGTTTAATTTATAAATAGAATTTTTATGTGTTTGCATAAAGTTTTAAGATTTTATGAGACTTTTAAATTAGAAACAGTTGTGGCAGTAAATATTCTATATATTTTTTAAATTTTAAGTTGTTCGTTATGCAAAATTTATGGACAAGATTTCGATAAAAGAAAATGTAATACATTAATTACTCTTTCGCAAACTTTAACACCTTCGCGACGGGAGTCTTTTAGGAAATTTTTAATGTTTTGTCACCGGTTTGTAAAAACAGAAATTTGTGCCTTATTGAATCGAGAAAATGCTCCGATTATATAAGGCAAGTTTTTCAGTAAAATTTTACTGGTGTGGATAAACAATGACTCTTAAGCCTTTTTGCGGCACGTATACGTGTAGCTTGTCCTCAAGGGACTAAAGATGATCATATTGTACTGTATTGTATTGTATTAAAATTTTATGCACTTTTAAGATTTTTGGGGATTATTAAAAATAAAATATAGAAAGCATATTATTTAAATACTCGCAATCTGAAAGGATTTACAAAGTTGCCTGAGGTAATTAAAAAAAGTTTCAAAAACTGCTTTTTCGAACTTTATTATAACTAAAATAAATTTCTTCACAGCATATCTCGGCAAGTATCTATTATATATGAATAGTTTATAATCTTCAATTTTGAAATTAAGGCGTTCATTATAACATACACAAAAGAACAAAATGTATCTTGATGTCTTTTAGCTATTCAGAGTTTTATGGGTATATTTAGCAAATATACAATTTTGTACTTTGCAGTTCCATAAACAGTTTAGCAGGAAATAAAAGTTTTCATTTAATATTACCTGCCAAATTTTGAAATATATTAGTCATAATAACAAGTAGTTACCTAAGAAAACTTCTACCGTAAAGAAGCTATTAATAAACAAACACTTAAGTTCATTTAAAAGTAATTTTAATTTTCTCGTATTCAATGAAATTCATTGGACTGAAGAGCATAATACCTTTTCAAGATATCATTGCTTTATAATGCGCATGCTCGTTCTAAACAAGATACATCACGCAAACAAAAGCAATTTCTGCGAGACGGAAGATTTAATTTACCAAAGTCATCCACCCATCTCTCATTTTCTCTTCCGGAAAATGTCGAATTCAAAAATTTAGTTCGTTTCTTCTTTTATACAGGAAACGACTCGAGTATTTTTAAACTTTAAGAATAGTACGATAAAGTCGAAGAAAAAAGAAGTGATAGATTTGGAGTGTTTTCTTTAATTTTAAGAGTGTTAGTTCAGTTTAATTTCTAAATAGAATTTATTATGTATTTGCATAAAATTTTAAGATTTAATGAGTCTTTTAAATTAGAAACAGCTGTGGCAGTAAATATTTTATTATATATTTTTAGAATTTTAAGTTACTCGTTATGCAAAATTTATGAACAAGATTTTAAAGGAAGAAAATGTAAATACATTAATTGCTATTTCGTATCATTTAAAGATGATTATATCTTAGATTAATATTAAATAGAACATTCTTTGACATAAATATATATATATACTACATGTTGCCAATTGCTATAATATTTTATAAAAAACAAGAATTTTGTTCAATTAATAATATTTCTAAAAATAAATTTATGAAACGTTTTAAATAATAATAAATCAACGTAAAAAGTATTTTTTGATAATTAAAAGAAATCTACATTTTGTTCATTAGATATTGAAATTAAAATGTAATATTTTAAGTAATACCGGTATTTTTTATTCTAACATTTGATAGTGCCATTTGCCACTGCTGGCAATGGCACTATGGGCCGTATGTTAACATATTTGTAAGAAGATTTATGGCGTCATAAGAATATTTTGTAAAAATTAATAGAAAAAATGATTCAGCGGTCACTGACATGACATAATATGCAGATATAGTAATCTATGCAGCTGGAAAATCGCATTAAATTCTTGTAAAACTTCAAATTTATAATTCAAATTTAATTAATTGTTGTATTTATTATATAAAAGAGTAAAATTGCATGCATTTTTGGGATTTATGAAATTTAAAAAATTTAAAAAATGCAAAGTGTAATATCTATCCTCGTATTTAACCACTGAAAATCTGCAAGGATATTAAAAGCTAAATCTGATAATCTAGAACGAAACGTTTTTGAAATACGTTTATTGAAACGTTATTTAAACTAAAAAAGATTGCTTCACACGATATCTCGGCCTAATATTTATTGTGTATAAACAATTTATAATCTTCAATTTTGTAATTAAGGTGTGTTCATTACACACACTAAAGGACAAAATATATTCAGGTATCTCTTTTATTCAGATATCTCTCAGATATTCTCTTTTATTTGTTCAATGCTTTTGGAATACTTTTATCAAATATATAATTTTGTACTAGGTAGTTCGGTAAACAATTTTGGAGAAAATATAATTTTTCATTTAATATTATGTGTCAAATTTTGAATTATATTTCTCATAACAGCAAGTAGTTACCGAAGAAATCTTCTAACTTTAAGAAGCTGTTAATCAACAAACATTTAAGTTCATTTTAAAGTAATTTTAATTTTTTCGTATTAAAAAAAAATCATTGATCAGAAGCTTCTTAAGACGTTATTGCTTTTAAATGTGCACGCCCTTTCTAAACAAGATACATTACGCGAATGAAAGCTTTCCTGCGAAACGGAAGATTTAATTTGCCTAAAACATCCATCTCTCAATCATTCATCCGGAAAACGTCGTATTCAAAAATTCTGTTCATTTCTTATATTTCATACTGGCAACGACTTGAGATTTTTAAACTTTAACAGTAGTACGGCAAAGGAGAAAAAAGAAGGTAGATTAATGATAGAAGTGGGAGCGCTTTCACTAATTTTAAGAGCCTTAGTTCGTGTACGGTTTAAACTCTAAATAGAATTTATTATGCGTTTGCATAAAATTTGAAGATTTTATGAGTCTTAAACAACTGTGGCAGTAAATATTTTACATATTTTAAGATTTTTTAGTCGTTCGTTATGGATACTATCTGGGCAAGATTTTGATAAAAGAAAATGTAATTGTTATTTCGTAAACTGTAAACATAATTATATATTAATTTTATTATAAAAAGTTTTATTTTAAGTAGAACATCTCTTGACATGCATGTATGCATAGCACTTAATGCAAATTGCTGTAACATTTTATTAAACAATTAATGCTGTTAAACTAATGACAATTTAAAAGTAAATTTATAATTAGCGTTAAATAATATTAAATTAATATAAAAAATTTTTTAAATAATTTAAAATAAAAATTCTGGTCTGTTTATTCATTAGATATGGAAAATATAATGTAATATTTTATGTAATAATGGCAGTTATTCTAACTGACTTTTGATAGTGCCGTTTGCCACTGCAGGCTACCAGCCCAAATGTAACCATATTCTGCAAGACGATTTATGACACCATAGGAAAAATATTTTGTGAAAAAAAAATAATAATTCAGTAGTCACTGATACGAGACAATATGAAGACTTAGCAATCTACGTAGCTCGAAAATTGCATTAAATGCCTGAAAATTTCAAATTTCAAATTTAAGTTTAATTTATTGTGAAATTTATTATATTAAAGCATAAAATTTCATGCATTTTTGGGGTATATGAAATTCTTTAAAATAAAAAAATATATTAGGTGTATTATTTAATTACTGAAAATCTTCAAGGGGGGGGGGGTACTCAAAGATACCTCAGGTAACTTAGAACAAACTTTTTAAAAATCCGTTTTTTGAAACTTTAATAAAACTAAATTAAATCCTTTCACACCATACCTAGGCCTAATTTCTATTGTATATAAATATTTTTTTTTTTACTTTGCAGTTAGATAAAAGATTTTGACAGAATACATAATTTTTCATTTAATATTACATACCAAATTTTGAATTATATTTCTCATAACAAGAAGTAGTTAACGAAGAAACTTTCTAATTTAAGAAGCTATTAATCAATAAACACTTAAATTCTTTTTAAAGCACTTTTAATTTTCTCGTATTCAAGGAAATTCATTGGACTGAAGAGCATAATACCTTCTCAAGACGTTATTGCTTTATAATGCGCAGGCTCTTTCTAAACAGGATACATCAACCGAATAAAAGCATTCCTGCAAGACGGAAGATTTAATTTACCCAAGTCATTCATCTCTCATTCCCTCTTCCAGAAAACGTATTCAAAAATTTAGCTCATTTCTTATTTATGATACTGGCAATGATTTGAAATTTTGAAACTTGAACATTAGTACGGCAAAGGCGAAGAAAGAAGGTAGATTAATGACAGATGTGGGAGCGCTTTCATTAATTTTACGAGCCTTAGCAGGGGTCGCAGCGTCCCTAAAATTTTTGCACTTTTCTACCAGTATTTTAAATAAAAAATCTTCCGTGTGATATTCCTTTAACATTTACAATGAAATTCTGCAATAAATATTATCGTTTTAAAATTGTGGTAGGAAACAGCGAAAATTTTAGGGACGCTGCGACCCCTGCCCTAGTTCGTATGCAGTTTAATTTCTAAATAGAATTTATTATGTGTTTGCATAAAGTTTTAAGATTTTATGAGTCTTTTAAATTAGAAACAGCTGTGGCAGTGAATATTTTAGATATTTTTAGATTTTTAAGTCTTTCTTTATGCAAACTTTATGGACAAGATTTCGAATAAAAAAAGTTGTAATTGTTATTTCGTAAACTCTATATTTGATTATGTTTATATTTAATTATAAAAAGTTTCATTTAAAATAGAACATCAGATAATATGTATATATATATATTTATATGGCTTTGTGCAAATTGCTGTAATATTTTATAGAAAAAGTAAATTTTGTTCATCTAATAAATTTATTAAAAATAAATTTATGAGTAACGTTAAATAACAAATTGATATAAAAATTTTGTTGGCGGTAATTAAAAAAAAATTGTACAGTTTGTTCATTAAATTTTTAAAACAAAATGTAATGTTTTATGTAGCACATTATGACATTTGATAATGCCATTTGTCAACTCTAGCTATCAGCCCGAATTCCACCATTATTTGTAAAACTTTTTAAGCCGTCATAGGATAAATATTTTGAAAAAAAAAATGATTCAGCAGTGACTGATACGAAACAGTATGAAGATTTAGTAGTCTACGCAGCTGGAAATTTCCATTAAATGCTTGTAAAGCATCAAATTTATAACTAAAATTTTATTCATTGTAATATTTATTATATTAAAGCGTGAAGTTTTATGCTTTTTTGGGATTTATGAAAATTTTGGAAATTATAAAATACAAAGTGTATTATTTAACTATTAAAAATCTTCTAAGGGTGTGTGTGTGTGGGGGGGGGGGTATTTAAAGCTCCCTCAGATGACTTGGAACAAAATTTTTAAAAATCCCTTTTTTTAAACTTTATTAAAATTAAAATAATTTGTTTCACATCCTATCTCAGCCTAATACTTATTGTATATGATCAGTTTAAAACCTTCAATTTTGTAAGTAGGGCGTTCATCATAACATACACTAAAGGACAACATATATTCGGTTCTCTTTTAGTTGTTCCTTTTTGGGGGTAGTTTTTAGCAAATATATATTTTTGCACTTTGTAGATCGGTAAACAATTTTACAGAAAATATAGTTTTTCATTTACTTAATATTAAATGCCAAATTTTCATTTATATTTCTCATAACAACAAGGAGTTACCGAAGAAAAGTTCTAAATATAGGAAGCTATTAATGTAGAAGTTATTAAACAAACACTTAAGTTCATTTTAAAATAAATTTAATTTTCTCGTATTCAACGAAATTCTTTGGATTGAAGAGCGTAATACCTTCTCAAGACGTTAATACTTTATAATACGCAGACTCTTTCTAAACAAGGTACATCACCCGAATAAAAGCATTCCTGCAAGACGGAAGATTTAATTTTCCCAAGTCATGCATATTTTACTCCTTCCTCTAGAAAACGTCGTATTCAAAAATTTTGTTCATTTCTTATTTTTAATACTGGGAACGACTTCAAATTTTAAAACTTGAACATTAGTACGGCACAGGAGAAGAAAGAAAGTAGATTAATGATAGATACGGGGCGCTTTAATTAATTTTAAAAGTTTCTGTTCGTGTACAGTTTCATTTCTAAATAGAATTTATTATGTATTTCCATAAAAATTGAAGATTTTATGTGTTTTTTTTTATTAGATACAGCTCTTGCAGTAAATATGTTATGTGCTTTTTAGAATTTTAAATCGTAAATTAAAAGTGAACGGTAAAGGTTCAGTTTCAAAGATATATACGAATGTATTAAAAATAGTCAGTGAAACGTATACATCCAGTACCTTAACCAAATAGATGAAATCGGCTATTTTTTGGAGCGCACATACTATAGGGTCGAAATTATTACGTCTTGAGCAAGTTAAAATATTTATAAAATGTTTAAATATTTAAGGCAGTTAAATAATTGAATAATTATTATTTAAATATTTAATTACTTTTATTGCTGTGATTGTGAGATCGCGTTCCAAAATCTTTAAACTAAAAATTTGCCTGGATATGTATTTTTCAAATTTAATTCATAGATATATTTATTGTATTAAACCATGAAGTTTTATACACTTCTAGGAATTTTGGGTATTTTTAAAAATTTTGGAAATAAAAAAAATAGAGAGCATATTATTTAACCACTGACAATCTGCAAGAATTTACAAATTTACCTCATATAATATAAAACAACCGTTTTAAAAACTGCTTTTTCAAACATTATTAAAACTAAAACAAATTGCTTCACAGCATATCTCGGAAAATATCGATTGTATATAAACAGGTTATAATCTTCTATTTTGTAATTTAAGCGTACATTATAACATACACAAAAAGGACAAATTATATCCTGATCTCTTTTAGCTATTTAGCGTGTTATGGGTATATTTAGCAAATGTACTTTTTTGTACTTTGCTGTTCAATAAACAGTTTAGTAGAAAGTGTAATTTTTCATATAATATTACATGCCAAATTTTAAATTATATTTCTCATACCAACAAGTATTTACGAAAGAAAACCTCTAACTTTCAGAAACTAATAATCAACAAATACTTAAGTTCATTGTAAAGTAATTTTATTTTTCTCGTACTCAAGGAAATTCATTGGACTGAAGAGCGTAAGACCTTCTCAAGAGGTTATTGCTTTATAATGCGCTTGCTCTTTCTAAACAAGATACATCACGCGAATGAAGAATTCCTGAGAGACGGAAGATTTAATTTACCCAAGTCATCCATCTCTCAATCCCTCTTCCAGAAAACGCGGTAACCAAAAATTTACTCTATATCATATATTTCATACTGGCAACGACTTGAGATTTTTAAACTTGAACATTTGTACGGCAAAGGCGAATAAAGAAGGTAGATTAATGATAGTAGAAGAGTTTTCATTAATTTTAAGAGTGTTAGTTCGTTTAAAGTTTATTTTCTAAATAGAATTTATTACGTGCTTGCATAAAATTTGAAGATTTTATGAGTCTTTTAAAATAGAAAAAGCTGTGGCAGTAAATATTTAATGTGCTTTTTAGAATTTTAAATCAATAATATGCATAAATATTTTAAACTTTTAAAAAGTATACTTTTTTTTTAGTCTTTTAAATCATCCCTCATGCAAACATTACGACAAGATTTTGATAAAAGAAAATGTAATTCATTGATTGTTATTTCGAAAACTTTCAAGATGATTATAGCTATAATTAATTATTAATAGTTTCATATTAAATAGAACATCCAATGACATATATGTATATGGTTGGTGCAAATCGGTGCAATATTGTATAGATAACAGGAATTTCGTTCATCTAATAACATTATTAAAAATAAATTGATTAGCGTTTAAATAATAACAAGACATTATATAAATTATTTTAAAGACAATTAAAAAGTCTACAGTTTGTTCGTTAGATATTAAAAATAAAATGCAATATTTTATGTAGTAAATGTATTTCTTTTAATTGACATTTGGTAAAGCCAGTTTTTACTGCTAGCTATCAGATTGAATGCCAAATTTTAATTCTGAATTTGAATGCCAAATTTGAATGCTGAATTTGAATGCCAAATTTTAAATTATATTTCTCAGAACAACAAGTAGTTAACGAAAAAAACTCTAAATTTATGAAGCTTTTTTTCAACAAACATTTAAGTTCATTTTAAAGTAATTTTAATTTTATTTTATACACAGAAATTCATTGGACTGAGAAGCGTAATACCTTCTCAAGACGTTAATACTTTGTATGCGCATGCTCTTTCTAAACAACATACATCATGAGAATAAAAGAATTCCTGCGAGACGGAAGACTTAATTTACACAAGTCATCCATCTCTCATTCCCTTTTCTAGAAAAAGACATATTCAAAAATTTAGTTCATTTCATATTTTTGATACTGGCAACGATTTGAGTTTTTAAAATTTTAACAGTAGTACGGTTGTTGTTGTTGTTGTATGTATGTCGGCCAATTATCTACACTATGGGATATAGGCCCTAAGGGGTGGGATGCCCTCCGTGGGGGTCTTTCTAAGGGAACCTAACCCGTATTTACGCAAGGTTCGAAGAAAACCACTGAAAATTCCGAACGGTTACGCCGACGGTCGCGATTGGGTTCGAACCCAGCACCTACCGTCTACCAGTTTGAGGTCAGAACCTCTCGGCCACTAGTGGGGCAACAGTAGTACGGCAAAGGCAAAGAAAGAATGTAGATTAATGATGGATATTGGAGCGCTTTCATTAATTTTAAGAGTCTTAGTTTCGTGTACAGTTTAATTTCTATATAGAATTTATTATGCGTTTTCACAAAACTTGAAGATTTTATGAATCTTTTAAATTAGAAACAGCTGTGGCAGTAAGTATGTTATATATCAGAAGATTTTTAATTCGTTCGTTATGCCATTATTATGAAAGAAAATGCAATTCTTATTTCGTAAATTTTAAAGATAATTATATCTTAATTATATTATAAATAGTTTTGTTTTAAGTTGGACATCCATTGATATACTTGCATGTATAGCAAGCATTTGATGCAAATTGCTGTAATATTTTATTGAAAACATAAATGATTTTCAAAAATATGCATTAAAATATTTAATTGCTATAAAGGATGTCAAATGCTAATAAAAACATTAAAAGATCTTAATAATTTTTACATGTTTCGATTGAATTTACTCAATCATCATCAGAAAAACGAAATACAAATAAACACAAAGATGTAAAAATTATTAAGATCTTTTAATGTTTTTATTAGTATTTGACGTTTTTTATAGCAATTAAATATTTTAATGCATATTTTTGAAATGTTTTTAATGGACGTATAAGAAAATTTCTATTTATAATTAACATAATTGTTATAATTAACATAATTGTTATAATTAACATAAATGCTGTTCATATAACATTATTAAAAGTAAATTTATGAGTAGCGCTAAATAATATTAAGTTAATATAAAAATTATTTACCTGATAATTTAAAAGAAAAATTCTGCAGTTTGTTCATTAGATATTGAAAATAAAATGTTATATAGTATGTAATACGGGTAGTTATTTTAACTGACATTTGCTAGAGTCATTTTTCACCACTGGCTACCAGCTCATATATAACCATAATTTGTTTAGACGATTTATGACGCATAGGAAAAATATTTTGTGAAAAAAAAATGATTCAGTAGTGACTGAAACGAGGCAATAATGAATTTTTAGTAATCTATTCAGCTTGAAAGTTGCATTAAATACTTGTAAAAGTTCAAATTTATCATTAAAATTTAATTCAATGTGAAATTTATTACATTAAATCATGAAATTTCATGCATTTTTGGGGTAAATTAATTTAATTCATTTAATGAAAATTTTGAAAATTACAAATTAAAATGTGTATTATTTATCCACTGAAAATCTGCAAGGATACTCAAAGCAAGCTCAGGTTGTTCCTTTTTTTGATCATTATTAAAATTAAAATAAATTGTTTCACATCATATCTTGGTCTACTATCTATCTCATATAAAAAGTTTATAATCTTCAATTTTGAACTCAAGGCGTACATAATAATATACGCAAAAAGTCAAAACAAATTCTTTTTTAGCTGTTCCTTGTTTTATAAGTATTTTTAGCAACTACGCATTTTTGTAATTTGTAGTTCGTTAAAGAGTTTTGCAGAAAATATATTTTTTCATTTAATAATTCATGTCAAACTTTGAATTATATTTCTCATAACAAGTAGTTACCGAAGAAAACTTTTAACTTTAAGAAGCTATTAATAAACAAGCATTTAAGTTCATTTTACAGTAATTTTAATATTCTCGTATTCAAGGAAAATCATTGGACTGAAGAGAGTGATACCTTCTCAAGGCGTTATTGCTTGGTAATCACATGCTCATTCTAAACAAGATACATCACGCGAATAAAAGCATTCCTGCGAAACGGAAGATTTAATTTACCCAGGTCATTCATCTCTCATTCCCTCTTCTATCTTACGTCGTATTGAAAAATTTAGTTTATTTCTTATTTTTCATACTGGCAACGACTTGAGATTTTTAAACTTTGAGAATAGTACGTTAAAGACGAAGAAAGGAGGTAGATTAATGATAGACGTGGAGCGCTTTCATTATTTTTAAGAGTGTTAGTTCGTGTACATTTTAATTTCTAGGTTGAATTTATTATGTGTTTGCATAAAATATGAAGATTTTATGAATCTTTTAAATTAGAAACAGCTGTGGCAGTAAATATTTTACTTATTTTTAGAATTTTAAATCATTTGTTATGTAAACTTTATGGGTAAGATTTTGATAAAAGAAAATGTAATTCATTAATTGTTATTTTGCAAATTTTATGGGTGATTGTATCTTAATTTAATTATAAATGGTTTTATTTGAAATAAAACATTCATTTACTTTATGCAAATTGTTGTAATATTTGGATGAAAACACGACTGTTTCTTAATCTAATAACATTATTAAAAGGAAATTTATGAATAATTTTTAATAATAATAAGTCTTTATAAAAATTATTTTATAGATAATTTTAAAAAATCTGCAGTTTGTATATTATATACTGAGACTAAAATACAATATTTTATATAATACAGGAATTTTTTAACTGACATTTGCTAGCGCATTTCTCACTGCTGGCTATCAGCCCAAATGCCCTCATATTTGTTGAAGATCTATGTTGTCATAAAGTAAAAAGAAAGAAAAAAAAAAAGATTTAGCAGTTAATGATACGACACAATATAAAGATTTAGTAATGTACACAGCTGAAAATTTATCTTTACATAATTTATGTCAGCTTTAGAAATTCGTTATATATTGATAAAGGGGGAAATCCAAAAGAAATTTGAAGTATGCTCTCTATTTCACATGCGTTCAACGTTACTCTAGCGTGAATTGTTACTGGATCAGTTTTTAATCATTAATTGAAAATAGCTACCACTCTTTGTACCTTTAAAACACTTCAAACTTTAAAAAGGTTCCATATCTCTTAAATGTACTGAAAACTTTTACAGAAATGTGACATTTAGTGATTTCACTTGGAAAAGTGTGGAAACCAGTCTGAAAAAAAAGCAATTACCGATATTGTAATTTTTATCTATGACAGCACAAATGTTACCACTACAGGTGGTTGCATCATTAAAAGAATTGAGTAAAAATTGCATTTGAATCTTTTGACCATCTTGAAAGTATTAATTTGAATTCTTTATTTCTATATACAGTCGAACCCCGTTATAAAGAACTTGCAAGGATCGAAGATTTTGTTCGCTATATCCGGTGGCTCGCTACATTCATACCGTTAAAAAATGTTAGAGTTTACAAAATACGTATATTACTAGCTGATACTTATATATTTAATAATGATGTATTAAGTAAAAAAAAAGTAAAATCTGTTAGATGTGATCATTTATAGGAGCTATCATAGGAGAAATAGAAAACAACTGACGGGTGGGCGAAATCACACCGGCAGAATAGCTACCATAAAAGAGAAATAAAGCAGTTCTTGCTACTTTTTAATAAAAAGACTTACTGTTAATTTTCACCATGTTTCACCAGCCGGCATGCATATTCTTATAACATTAGTATCGAAATCCTGTTTTCACAACAACGGAAAAGTAAAAAAAGAAGAAAAATCATGTTCGACTGGAAAAAATGTTTGGTATAACCGATTCTTAACATTTCAGAGATTCGTTATAAAAGGAAAAATAGCATTAAATATAATAAGACAACAACGGGACTAAAATTTTCGTTCGTTATATCCCGGAGTTTGCTATAAACAGGGTTAGCTATAACTGGGTTCGACTGTATATATATAAGATTAGGAAATGTTGAATTAAAACAGAACTAATAAAATTGACCGTTACTATTTTCAATAAAATTTAGTGATAGGATGGATACCAAGGATTCCCTGAATTGAAGAATTCTGAGGGAATTTGAAGCCCATTATTTTCTAAACGAAACTGATAATATACACAATTTTCCAATTTTGACAGCAACATAGCCCCCCCCCCCCCTACCCAGTTCAAGGAATCTCATTGAATTCACCATAACCCACTGTTAGGATTACTTCATTGCAGACTTTATCATAAAAAAAGTTACATTTTTAAAATCATTCTTGGAATAGGGTTCGCTGGTTCTTGTTTGTTTTGTTTGTTCTTGTTCTTTCTGTTTGTTCTATTAGCATGTAAAGGTATTACGATATGTACTAATTCGTCATTTTATAACTGTAACAAGATCAAATTGGTTATCTTTATAATCTATATATAAGATTGAGCACAAATAAGCATTCTTCTATCGCTATAACCCCTTTTATGCGATTACTTTAAAGATGAAAATGTCTTTAAAGAAGTAAAATGTTTTTTTTCCTATTGCATTGCTTACTGTATTTCCCCATATAACTTTTTCATGTGGTGTCACTTGAAGTACAAAGTGTATCTTAGTGAGTTCCTAAACTTAACAGCGTTAACTAATTTTAAAAAAATCATGGATTCTGGTGAACACAACATTTGGCTGTACAGATGTTAAGGATTCAATGCACAAACATACACTGAATAATAATAAAAAAAAAAACTTAAATTTACGGCAAAAACTGCTGGCAGCAATGTTACCACCACACTTTTTCGTAAAGATTGCAGTAAAACTAAATGTAAATTTTTAATTACATCTAATTTTACTGCAATTTTTACGGCAAAAACTTCTGGCAACATTGCAGCACCGTAAATTTAAAGGATTTTTACAGAGTAGTGAATGCAAAGTGAAATGATCATGTTGAAAGAACCCAATGTTCTTAAAATGGAAATAAATTTAATAAATAAAAATTAAAATATCAGCTTTTCCTCCGAACTTTTCCTTTGTAACTATTAAATCCGCTTTAAGGGTTTAATTTCATATATATTGTTGCATTGCACAGAAATTCTTTCTCCTTTACAGTCCGGGAGGTGGCTGCATAGATCATGAACTCATCTACTGCACTGATGAAATTCTAGGACTAGTTAAAACTCGATTAGCCTTTTAAAATGAAGCTGGTTTTCCAAGTCATATCTTAGTGGAAAACATCTAAAATCCCGATTTTAGTGATTGATTGTAAAGGTTACCAGTGTATTTTCCGGCAACAAAAGGTATGGAAACATGGCGGATTGTGTGCAGGAAAGCACATTGTTAAACCTACAAGTGAATCATTAAAACCGTATTTCCGGGTACATTTCTCAAACACATCACTTCGCAGACCAGTTGCACTTTAATGTAAGAATCAAGTTTTACTGTACAATAAAACAATATTTGCAATTAATAATTCGGATATAGGTGATCCCGTCCGCTACTTGGTTACACACAGCAAATACTTTGCCATAGGATCCACTTATTATGATATCTATATACCTCTCACACTAAGATATCTTAATAGATTTATAGATCCTCCTTATTACGCCTATATAGGCCAGAGTCTCCGATCGCGTCGTCCCAAGACTCTATTCGGAAGAAATCGACTACACCCTTTGGTATCTACGCCAGAACTAACCTTCTCTCCAAAAACAGCATATGGGGATTCTTCTCGGAGAACAGGGACCCCATTTTTTTATCGAACCTCAAACTGTCTCCTTCCCGTGACGTCCATTATCTTGCTAGGTATCTGGTGAAATGCTTTTGTTTGTGTTATTTTATTTATTCATTTTGAATAGCAAAAGGAACTCATATCTATTGATTCAATGCTTTTGCTCATACAATACTAATTAACTGAAAATAGTCCGGTTAACTTTTAGATAAGGAAAGGTATTACTTTATACCTTAAGTACGCAGAAAGCTGTGCTGTACATGTTAAATAAAATAGATAAGTAAATTGATAAAATAATGTAACAATAATCCTAAATAGCAACTTGCCCCTTATCGTCAGAAACTTACACAGACAGTTATATAACTGTGTGCGCATTTCTTTGCTGTTTAGTAATTTATTTGACTTCTTCTATTATCATTTACACTATAAAATAACAAAAACTATATAAATAAATACGTTTTTAAATTTTATTCAAAAACGGGTTGGTTTTTTTTTATCGAGATTTAAAATAAATTACGCAAGTTATGTAAATCAAAGGGGAAAAAATCTCTTAAATATGACAATATGTTTGAAAGCAAAATTTTAAAACTGAAAATATAACATATCCTAACATTAAGAAACAAATATTTGTTTACTCAGAGTGGATAATTTTAACAAAAATATTTTTAATATGTAGTACAATGTGCTTCATATAACATTAAGAGAAGCGATACCTCAGAGGTTTTAAGTAAATTACCTCCAAATATTTTGCAGCATTTAAATTTAAATCTTCTCTTAAACATTGCATATCTAAACGTATTTTTTAAGAATTAGAAATAATTCACTGTCTGCAATAGCAACGGAAATTTGCACAGAACACCTCAGTAACTCACCCGAAAATTTTAATCAAGTTTATTTGAAACTCTAAATAAATGTTTCCATGGAAATAGAAATAACTGCCAGAACGAGGAAAACCATTGTTTGCCGTATCCAAGGCAATGTAGCATGAAATTGCCTCAAACTCTCTTGAAATATAATCTCAAGATTCCAAATGTTTGAAGATTTTCTGAGTGAAGGAAATGAGTCTACATATAAGATATTATTGAAAATAATTTTTCAGGGAAAATTGTTTCGTTGACTCTCGGGTTTTTCCTAAAATTGAGGCGTCTGCCTCGTCACTTTCGCTCATCACTTTTTTTTTCGAAACCTTATACTCTTTGCCTAGAAATGAGTTTTAGACGCCATTTTTTTCTGTAAAACAGATTACGTTTCCAAAATGTAACAAATTGTTTATTTTTTTTTTTTTTTTAGTCAGTAATAAAACATGCGTTTATTACTTTACAAATTTAAAAAAGTAATACTTAACATTTAATTTAATATTTATGAGTATTTCGAAGAAATAGTCATAAATATAACTTTTAAACTTAACGTATTAATTGAATAATTTTTTTACTTTTACAGCTGTTAAATAATTAACTAAGTTTAATAACTAAAATTAGAATATTAATTTTTTTTCAATTTACAAATCTATTTTAATATTCAAGATATATAGCACACAAGAAGATGCTTACAAAGTGAATATGATTAATAAATGTAGGCTTAAATTAATAAAAAATAAATGTATACAGTTTTAATTAACTTAAATAGGAAACAAGCCAAAATAAAGACTACGTACCACAAAATGAAAAATAGAAAGAGATAAGAAAAATGAAAATATCTCATTTAAGAATTTTTTTCTATATCTCTTATGTATTTACTTGCATGTGAAAATCAGTCTGAAGACCGGGAGATGATAGCACAGACGATCATCAACTTCACGGATAAATTCTATTATTAGATAAATATCTATTCACATATTAAAACACAATCGGTCTGCAAAGTCGTATCTTATTTGAAAACACCTGAAAATATTATTTTAGTGGTATAATCGTAGGTTTACTTTTATGTTTTCCTTCTCTCACTCATTCATGATTTCATACTTTTCGGTGCAGAAAAATAGTATTATAAACCTATTAGTCAACGGCTAAAATAAAAATTTTAGGTGTTTTCCAAAAATCAAGATATGACTTGTCAGACCGGTGGCATTTTAATATGCGAATCGAGATTTAACTAAACCTAGACTTTCATTTGTAAACTCGATGAGGTGACAGGGTTCATATTTGGGATTGAATTTTAGCGAGAATAGTTTATGCAAATGGGAAACAATTTTCTTCAAAGATAGTACTGGGTGAAATCTCTTCTTTAGATTGCAATCTCGTCATGAACAACTTAAAAATGCTAAGTGAAAGTATGGAAGAGAGAAATGCACTAAGGTTTAAAAAAAAAAAAAAAAAAGAAAAAAAAAAAAAAGTTGTTCAACGAATTATCTCTTTTGGGATTAACATGGCTTTTTGTTAAAAATCAAACTTTTCATATAATTATGAGTCGGTTCAAAATTAACATTATTTTATTTATTTAATTTTTTGCATAGTTGAGGGTTATATCTATTATGTATTATGAGTTTGTAAAACATAAGTCGAATTATATAAATTAATTTAATAGCATGCATTTATTTTTTTTATAACTACAGTGAAATGTTTTGTTTGCTTATAATTAGATTTCTGAATGTATAAACAATAAAGTATGATTTCTGAGTAATATCTTTGTGTACAGGATGTTTCAAAAGTTTGATGCAAAGTAAAACGCGACACAATAAAAAATTCTTGGTTTGAGAGACATTCGATTTGCAGATAAATATTCATCGTGGTATGGGAGATTTTGTATGATACCAGTAACAGCAAGAGAACAGTTCAATATATAAACAGAAGAGGACGATATTGTAGATAGTTTTATAAAGTATTTCCATATTGCTAATACAACGCAGGATTTACATGGAAAACATTAGATTATACTTCATGAGCCCATTTTGTTATTTAAATATTCAGTTGTTTGAGCACTATGAAATTATTTAATGGAAATATCTGCAATAGCGTCTTCTATATAGAGATTTTGAACTAACCCATACAACTCTGGATGTTTATCTGAAAACAATGAATCTCTAAAGCACATAGTTCTCAGTTTCTTATTTAATTGCATTTTACTTTCTCACCGAACTCTTGAAACACACTTGTGCATATATGTACACATAAATGTGTGTGTTTATATAGATTAAAATTTTTTATAAAAATATTTTGCTATGCATTCTTTTGCAAACTAAAAATAATTTAGTCTATTGCTTTAATTTTCTTCTTTTTTTATAAAGAAGTTAGAAATTTAAGTATAAGGTTTTTACTTACCTTAAAAATTTATCTCTTAAAAACGCCGATTCATTGCATATCTCTTTCCACTTCTAATATCAACATTTTCAATTACCAATAATGTCAAATTAACCTGAAACATTCAAATAGCTATAATTCGTAGTATTTTATTATTTTTCAATTTATACAGTAAAAACATAATTATCTAGGTAAAACATCATACTTTAAAATGCTATAATATTATACAAAATATTGTTCATAACGTATTACTGTTTAGGAATAATTGCATATATATATTACAATTTTATATTAAAAGTTATTGAGTTTCTCTGCAAAAGACCTGGAGGGTTTTTTTTTTTCACTTAAGTGAAAAAGGAGTTACATAAAATAGATATAGATCATAGTGTTATATAAAAAAAGTAAATGCTGTAGACATGTTAAAAAATTATTGTCAAAAATACAAGAAAAAATAAAGCAGCACTGAAATTCGTTCTCGAAAGTATAGGGCATTTCTTATGTACATTCTAAATCTGCATTCGAAATTACCCATGTACAATTCGAGAAAATGAATATTTTCTGTTTAGATGATAAATAATAAGTGTAAGCAAAAACATTTAAATTCCTAACTGCAAATGTAAAATGTACTTTTAAATTAATTATTCACCATTTAAAAAGGACAGATGACTACTGAAGATTACTTCAATGAAAATCGTCATAAACAGTGCGGATACAAAAAATTCTAATCAACGGATGAGGTGGTTAGATTCGAGAATATATTTACAGGATGTCCACACTCAACGGTGGCCAATGGCTAATTTCTAAACCGTTAGACATAGACATATAGTTCCAATTGCAAAAATGCTTTAAAAAAGGTAGAGAATTATTTTTCAAATGATTTAGGTGAAATAATTTTTTTATTGAAAAATTAAGAAAATTTAATTTTTATACAGTCCCCCACTCCTATAAGTGATAGTAAATTTTTACCAATACTGTAAAAAGCAATACAAAAAAGTCCCATTCCTCTGCGATAAAAACTAACCGAGTAATAGCTGTTTAAAGTTGAGGCATATGTTTTGCTACAAATTTGGAGTCAGTCACATATTTACTGGAAATAAAAATAAACGCAAGATATAAAATTTAACATTAAACATTGAGAGTAAAATAATTTTTACAGTATTATTTTTAAATTTATGTTGATTATTACATATTAAAGCAAAATTTGTACTAAAAATATAAATAAAAAAAACAGAAAGTATGTTAATTTTAATTATGAAAAGCAACAGTCACAATTCGTTACAACATAACATATATTTAAAATTCTATCAGATTACTTAACCTAACAGAATTTGGTATAGTCCTGTAAAATAAATAAATGGTATGCGCCTAAAATTGTATTAATATTACATTGCCATTGGATATAAATAATTGTGCAAATTGAAACTCGATCGGATATTTGGAAGTGAGTTAAAATTAGAATAGAAATTTTAAACTAGGGAAACATACGTACGAACATTCTAAGAAAAGTAAAAGCTTATCAAAATAACATACCTTTTTAAAATAAAATCGCGATTTCCTAAAATTTGATTTTCTCGATAAAGAGAATTTTAAAACTCACGTCTTAAAGTATTTTAACCAAACTAGAAGTTAATTAATAAAAAATAACGCTACCATAAAACTTATACGGTGGTAGCACCTTCAGTTAAACTGTTTTGAAAATATTTCTTTATACAATTTAAAACATTTTTGTAATTCGAACTATATGTCTGTGGCAAGTGGTTTAGGAATTAGCTATTGGACAGCGTTGGAAATGGACGCCCTTTATAATAATTTAAGCACTTAGCACACGTTCCCTGAAAACTTAGTCCAACTCATTCGTTTTCAACTGTAGAAAACTGGTTTAAGTCATAAAATTTAAAGTTTCATAACTAGATCAATTTTAATGTTAGATGAATGGGACCTTTTTTGTATTGCCTGATTGGGTCATGGAAAATTTTCACTAAATATCACTAATAGGACCGGAAGACCATATAAAAAGTTAATTTGCGTAATTTTTTAATAACAATTTTTAAAAACCTAAATCGCTTGAAAAACAATTCTACACCTTTTTTAAAGACTTTTTACAATTAAAACTATATGTCTATGACTAACGGTTTAGAAATTATTAATTGGCCACCGTTGAGACTGGACACCCTGTATATCACTTCATGAAAATAAAAATGCATTTTAAATATTTTATAATTACGCAATACTTGCTTTACAAAAAATATTTAAATACATTTTAAATATTTTTTTGTAAAGCCAGTATTGCGTAATAAATCAAGCATAGGTACTACTTGGTTATTTAGTCGACCAAAAAACTATCGCCAAATTATAAGATTAAATGCCAATGATGGATGATTGTGAATATCGCATTCAATGACATTATGCACGGTGCACATATTCAAAACGTCATCAGATGATTTATAATTCCACATTTTATTTATATTTTTATTCATGTTTTACTAATTTCTTTGTTCTTTCGTCGTTTAGAATAATAAATTATATCAACATACATAAGTTGGCTATTAGTTTGGCGAGAATGTTCGACGGGATAACCAAGTAGTACCTAAAAATATATAAGGTACAAGTTACTGTTAGAAACTTTTTCAACGTAGTGTTTTGACTTTGCAAGGCATTACGTGGGATTTTCGAGTACTGATCCTGATTTTGAGAGCTCAAATCTCATATGATAGATAGACACACAGTCTTTTTAATTTGGAGTAACTTATAAACATCGAAAATATTTGTAACAAAAAGAATCCTGTAAAAGTCACCATTTATGTAATGAAACATATTTCAATCTAATTAAAGACATTATTGCTTTTTATAAAATATATTTTTCATCACATTTAGTAATGTTTAGTTAAACTTGGTGCATTATAAGTTATTATTATGCATAATTGTAAAAATGATGTTTATCAACATTTAAGGGATTTTTGTCACTTTTTCAGTGTTTTCATGTGATTTCGTTCGGTGCTGAAGATTTAACCCTTTCGTGTCTGGTATACTATTAATAGTAGATCTATTTCAAGGGAATATTTGTTTTAAAAAATTATTTTTCTATTATTCACATGTAGCAACGTCAGTAATTGTCTATGCATTTATAATAGGACTTCATTTATGTTTAGGCATTTAGTAATAATAATAACAATTGTTTTTTGCTTAATTCTCTTGCTCCGTTTGCGATTATTTTATTTTAAACATATATTTCACTCTTTTATTTAAAATAAAATTTATTTTCCTGGAAGAAAGAAACTGTTGTAAAGCGCAAAAAGTATTAAGAAGTTGTAGCATAAGTTAAATCTTATTGTAATACAATATTTTCTAAACATCTTCTAGACAAAAAAATTTCCTTAACCTATTGTCATATGGATATTAATTGAATAGTACACAATACAACAACATATGCTGTTTTTATTACAATCAAATGTTCGCTAAACACTAACTAATCTATTTGGGTAGCTAGAGTTAATATTATTAATGTAAAAGTAATTTTTTTAACTGAAAAAAAATCGGACTCGAAAGGGTTAAAAACATATCCTTTCTATTATTTAACAGCTTTTATTTCATGCACATATTATATTTCTGAAAATCTAAATAACATTAAAGTATCGATACGTTTAAAAAACATTTTGAAGCAAAAACCTCCGGTTTCTTTTTTTTATTATTCCCGCAATTCAAACAAATAATTGAAAATGCTTTGTTTAAAAACTTTTTAAGCTTTTTACTAATAAAAAGATTATATTCCAAACAAAAAAATAATAATTTCTTTGGAGAACTACTTATATTGTCTTAGTTCCTTATCTCCAAATATTGAACGAGAATAAATATATACAGATTTTCTGTTTATGGTATATAATCAATATTTGCTCTAAGATCTTTTATTTGTATTACAGAGATTATCTTTAAAGCAATTTGAAATTATTCATTTAAGTTTATGTTATGGGAAAATGAAATCTGGTATAAAATATGTGAAACCATTTATTGAAGTATTTTCATTTTTTGCAAATTTTATAGTATATTTTAAATTTTATGTATTACAAGCTATAAGGGATTTGTTTCCTTTTTGTGTGAAAAAAATATTTTCCTAGGAATAAATAAATAGTTTATTTTTCTAATGAAAATATCCGTATTTTTTAATTAAATACAGGCACATAGACAAAATTGTATACAATTGTTTACTCGGCAGGTTTTGAAATTTTTATTCTTACTCTTTTATTAAACGTACGATGTATTTTTTGAAAAAGATAGATTATTTAATAAAATAAACAAAGAATAACTATAGAAAAAGAATGTGTACATTGGTAATCTTTCACATTTTGTGTACATAGATATGTTTCGTTATCAAACCCAAACATTTATCCATATTATATCAAACCATTTAATAAACTATTTTCATTTTTTTGGAAATTTTATGATGTAAATTAATTCTGTTATATTACAAGTTTAAGGGATTTGTGTCCTTTATGCATGTAAGAAATGAACTTTTTGGAAATTAATAAATAGTTTATTATTATTAACATAATGAAAAAAAATACATACTATTTAATTAATACAGGTATATAGGAAAATTGTATACAATTATTTACTCTGCAGGTTTTGAAATTTTTTTCATTCTATTATTAAACAAACGATGTATTTTTTGAAGAGAATAAAGTATTTAACAAAATAACCAACGGGTAACTTTAGAAAGGAATGCGTAAATAGGCAACCTTTGACATTCTGGGTACATAGATAAATTTCGTTATTAAATCCAGACATTCATCCATATTATATCAAACCATTGAATGAACTATTTTTATTTTTAGGAAATTTTATGATGTAAATTAATTTTAGTACATTACAAGTTTAAAGGATTTTATCTTTTATGCATGAAAGAAATGAACTTTCTGAATATTAATAAAGAGTTTATTATTATTAACATAATGAAAAAAATATATGTTCTTTAATTAATACAGATATATAGCAAAAAATGTAGACAGTTGTTTATTCTGCAGTTTTTGAAAGTTTTATTCTAATTCTGTTATTAAACATACGACGTATTTTTTGAAGAGAATAAATTATTTAACAAAATAAACAAAGAGTAACTATAGGGAAAGTAGGTGTACATTAAATCCCTTACACATATTAGATACATAGATAAGTATCGTTGTTAAATCCAAACATTTATCCTATCCATATTATATAAAGCCATTTAACGAATTATTTTTATTTTTTGGAAATTTTATAATATAAATCAATTTTAGTATATTACAATGTTAAAGGATTTGTTTTCTTTTTGTATGAAAGAAATCAATTTTCTGGGAATAAATAAATTGTTTGTTATTATTAATATAATAATATATATATATATATATATATATATATATATATATATATATATATATATATATATATATATATATATATATATATATATATATATATATATATATATATATATATATATATATATATATATATTCTTTTTTAACAGAGGTATATAGGCAAAAATATAGAATATTGTTTACTCTGAAGGTTTCGTAAGCTTTATCCTTATCCTGTTATTAAATGTGGAATGTATTTTTGAAGAAAACTAATTATTTAACAAAATAAACAAAGTATAAATATAGGGAATAAAGGTGTACATTGATACCTTTTCAAATTTTGAGCACACAGGTAAATACCGTTGTTAAATCCAAACGAAATGTATCCAAAGGTCATTCAAATACAACAATTTTGTGTCTTTAATAGAAAACATACGTAGGCTTGGACAAAAGCCCCCTCATGTATGCAAGCATAAACTTATTTTAAACAAGAAAAAAATTACACGCCAAGTATAGATTATGCAGCACTTTCCAACACATCCAGAACAATGAAACAAAACTGCAGCGCTTAAAAAAAATTAAAATTTTAAGTTTCATTTCACGATATGGTAATGTATAACGCATTTCAAAATCGATTTTTAGCTTTTTTCATCTAAAATCGGAAAATTATACGAATTTTTTGCAGCCCTGTATCTGATATAGAAATTTGTATCAATTAACTACATGCATAAAGTAGAAAAAACTTCTTTTACAGAAGTATATCGTGTTAAACCCCATCAAAGACTTGAAAGGTATTTTAATATAATTTTTAGATATTTGCCTCCTATGCTCATTCAGAAGGAAATTAAGGATTTTTACAAGGTTGACATAAACATTGCGTAACTACTGATATATCTCACAAGGAGCTCAAAACAGAGTACTGACGGTCTGTTTAAGTTAACATTCTCACGAAGATTTAGTTTATGCTAATAACTTTCATGGATATTGCGATTGTAAAATAGTGTATTTGTTCATTTTTTTTAATAGATGAAGTAAAAAGCTAAAAATAAGCTACCAAATTGTGATTATTAGGAAACTTAATCGAAATGCCCGCTGCGATCATTTAATGGGTCAAAAATCTTGGTTTGGGAACCTCCGTTCAAAAGTATCATTGATTGTCCCAATATTTATTATAAATTTTTCATTATAATTTATGAAATTTAAGTGAAAATAAAAACTAAAGTAAAATATCAAGCTTCTCTTTTTAAATCATATATTTAAAGATGTACAAATTTTTGAAAAAATTTACTTTATTTTTTATTATTTGCCAATTTTTTTTTATTTGTTACATACAAAAAAATTCTTTATAAAAGTTTGTTTTTTTCTACTTCGTACACGAGGCATTTCTCCACTTCCGTTGCTAAAATTTGTTTTTTTTCCCTTGATCACCCTTCTTGTAATTTTCCCTCTATTCTAGGATTTTCAAAGAAGCACTACCAGTATCTTGAGTTGCTATATGTATGGTAAGCTTTAAAAGTAAAACACACTTGTTCAAAATCAACACTTCCGTGCATTTTCAAGATTTAAAAAAGTAAAGGCTATACTTTCATGACCATTTCTGTTCTTTGATGTTAAAGATAACAAACTATAATTACAAGAGAAAATATTTCCATTCTCTATTTTTTGTCATTCGCCGCCTTCACAGGAATTTACAAAATCTGGATTATAAGAGTGAGGCTAAAGAAGATTTTTGTTTAACCGGGATCGGATTATTGGGGTGGTAGATGAGATGATAAAAAAAAAAAAATCACAGTTTTGGATACAGTTTTTTATGCTGATGCTGCGTGGAAATTAGTAAAAATCAGTAGTATATGATATATGAAAAAAAAAACGAAATTCTCACAGAAAACACAGTATGTAATACACATTTTGCAGAGAAAAATCTAAAAAGATTTGGGAAGTTAAATTCATTTGAGAATGTGAACGAAGAAGCAATGCAAGGATGGTGAAAAAACACCGTAAACACTGGTGATAATTTATAAATAAAGTAACACTTTGTAAAATCATCATAAAATGAAAACTAAAGTAGGAAGCGCTTCGAGCTACAACAATAAGAGCTCGTCATCAACTTAACCAACACGTGTCCGTAAGGGCACAGAGTCGAGATAAAATGAAAGAAAGAGGGAGGAGATTACAGAGAGTGCGACAGGTGGCGTAGCTGAAAAAACACAGGTGGAAGGGAAAAGTGGTGTTAAAATGATAAAAGAAAGAGAAAAAGGTGGGAAATAATAAAAATAATAAATAAAATAAAAAAAATAAAAATTGAGAAATAAGAAAAGTAAATAAATAAATAATAGTAATAATAATAAATAAAATAAATAAATAATAGTAATAATAATAAATAAAACAAATAAATAAGTAAAAACTTATAAATAAAGAAAATAAAACAAGAAAAATTAAAAAAATATATTAAAATAGTATATTAAAAAAAACTACAAGAGTAAATTCCTGCGTGGAAATTACACTTGTAGGTTTTTTATGTACTATTTTAATTATTTATTAATTTTTTCTTGCTTTATATAATTTATTTAGTTATTTTTATTTATTTATTTATTTATTTATTTATATTATTATTGCTATTATTTTTGTAATTATTTATTTATTTATTTACTTTTCTTATTTTTTATTTCTTATTTCTCATTTTAGTTATTATTTTTATTGTTTTTCCACGTTTGCTTTCTTTTTTATTATTTTAGCATCACTTTTCCCTTCCACCTGTGCTTTTTCAACTAGCACCACCTGTCGCACTCTTTGTAATCTCCTTCCTCTTTCTTTCAGTTTATCTCGACTGTGTGCCCTTACGGACACGTGATACATAACATCATTATATCTAAGATTGCAGGCCAAATTCATTCGAATAAAGTCTACATTGTCGAATAAAGTTCAAATCAAAACATGAGTTCGTAAGTATTAAATTCTAAAACGCAGTGAATCTTACATAAAGCAATTAAATTAACTTCAGATATAAAAAAAAGACTACTTACATTTATTATTTACAAAAAGGTATATTAATTCTTACTCTCATTGAGAGTTCAATTTTTACCGAACGAGTCGGTTCCAAAAAAAACATTCTACTACTGAGAACAAAAATCGTCTGACAAAGTAAAAACAAAAGGTTCGTTGCCAACAGCAACGAACAGTAACAAATTTGGTTTTCGAAACCAAGGAGGCATTCGCAACACACTGCCCCCGGATGAACATTTAATTCAGCAACTAAATTAAACACTTTAATAAATATAAGAATATACTTACATACTTTACGTTTCGGATAACATTCGTAAATAAGTACAAAGAAGGGTACAAAGAAAGATAATAAGAAATCTTCTATATAAGAAAAGAAAAGAAAGCATGTAAAATAAATGCAAATTCAACAATAATAAAGGTAAATTATGTCAACAAAAAATGTAAAAGTTTCAGAGTTTATAGAGTCTATTAGTCATTCAAGTCCAATTCTAGATTATATAAAAGTTGCACAGGTCGTTTGAGATCGCCATTTGCAGTTTGTAAAACACATGATCTTATTTTCGAATCACGACCATATATAAGTTCTTTAACGCGTCCACATTTCCACATGTGTTTCAGAAGTTTTTCATCATGAATTAAAACGATATCATTAATTTTGAACTGGGGTGATGAGTTTATGTTTTTAACTTGAAAAGTAGATTCAAGCTCTAAGAGGTATTTGTCTCTTCGTCTTTTCCAAAAGTGGTCAGGAATTTGTCGCTTGTATTTAAATTTTTTCGCCAACAGAATCTTGGAGTTCTCTAAAGTACAAATTGGAAATCTTTCAGAAGGTAAAGACCTTAATCGCTTAGCAATCAAAAAATGACAGGCAATTAACCTCTTCATTTGTTTTTCATTATTCTTGATGAGTTCATCAACAAGCGTATTTAATCTCTTCTTTAAAGTCTTCTTTTGTTCAGTTAGTATCTCAATATCAGCATTATTAAAACTTTTGTTTCTTGCTTCTGAAGACTGGTACTGTTTATTTAACGTCTGAAAATTATATTCTAATAATCTAATTTCCTTTTCTTTCTTCGTTTTTGTTTCTTTTAAATTTGTAACGTTAGCTGCGGTATCTTCACGGGACTGAGTGTATTCGGAAACTTTAGTTTCAGCATATTCTTTTGATGGCTTCACATTTCTAAATTCTACCTCATACTCTGAAATAGTCATCTTCCTTTCATCCATTTTTCTGTCTTTTTCCTTAGTGACAGCTGACGTACTGAATTCCAAATTTCTTACTTCTTCGGACAGTCTTCTCTTTTTCCCCTCAAATGACTTGATCTCTTCTTCATGATGAGGTATGTCAGTAAATTTTGTAGTCATATCTTTCTCAACATTTTTCTTATCTTCTAATTTTCTTCTAAACTGATAAATTTCGGTAATACATCTACTATGCTCACTTCTTAATTTTTCTCCTTGTTTCTGCATTCGTGACACAGAATTCTTTAAATTTAAATCATCTCTCTCTTTCTCAGTAGAACTTTGCTTTTCAGCCTTTTCCATCAATGTTGATTTCAATAAGTCAATATCATTGTCTGTAACACTAGTTTGAGTAAAAGATGTATTTTTCGAAAAATTCAATTTCTGTGGACTTTCACTGAATGATGTCTTAAAACTATTAACAGATCTTTGATAAGGAGTTGTACAGAATGGGATATTAGTAGATATAAATCCATTATCTGATACTAAACTTAGAGTTGGTCGAAGGAAACTACATACGGAGTAGAGCTAGCTTTCAACATTTCGTTTAGCTCCATCTAATTTTACGACTCGTGATTCCAAAGTCAGAACTTTGTCTTCTTCAAAATTTAAGTAAGATCTAAGTCTTTGAATTTCTTTCGTTGCATCCACCATTGATCTTTCTAAACTCCAACGATATTTAGAAAGCATCTGTTCATTGGAATAGGATTCTTGAAGTAAAGACTGATCATGTTCTAGCTGTAATTTTAATTTATATTCCATATCAGATAATTTTTGCTTGGTATGCATCAGTTCTTTTCTCAGAACTTCAGTAGAGGCGCTAGATTCTTTAAGTTTTTCCTTTAATGATACAGTTTCTTTTCTCAATTCATTATCTTTATTTTCATATTTACTGCGAAGTGCAATTAATTCTGTAATTTCCCGTTCTTTTATTTTAATTTCACTTTCCACTATGTTTAATTACTTCTTCAAATCGCATACTTCTCTTTTCAATTCTTGACAATTCTTTTCAGTTTCTTTTGAATCATTTTTAAATTGCAGAATTGAAGATTGATTTTTATTATTCAAGTTTTCAAGAGCACTCATCTTATGATTTGCTTCATCAATCAGAGTTTTCAGCGTAACATTTTCTTCTTGAGTAACTTTCAAAATTTCATTATTCATTGTGCTAATTTCATCTTTAAGTTTTCATACATTCATCCCAACATCTTCGAGAATTTCAGAAGCTGTTGCTGATAAATAATAGATTTCATTTTCAAAATCTGATCCTGAAATTAGATTGTCGTGATATAGGAATTTGTCTAGCACATTTTCAAAACTTGGATGCTGATCGCGATATTTTTTAAGATGATGTTTAATCGTGGCAGCCAAAATAAATGGTGAGCATGAAAAGCCAAATGGAGTACGTGTAAATCTTAAAATTTTGAAAAAGTTGCTAGGATCATTATCGAACCAAAAAAAAATTAAGGAAATCGCGGTCTTCTTCTGCTACGGAAATTTGGAGAAAAGCCTTTTCGATATCTGCACAAAATGCAGTATTAAATTTTTTGAAATTAAGAATAATTTCTAATAAATTTGGATTCAAATTAGGGCCACTGTACAGATAATCATTTAACGATTTGTTGTTTTCTTTTGAAGAAGCGTCGAATACTATTCTAACTTTAGTTGTGGATTTATCATTTCGCAAGACAGGGCGGTGCGGTATGGAATATCCGCTGTTTATATTTTATTGGGGGATTCTTCTACTATGTTATTTAATTCCTGTTCAATTACAATTTCTTTATATTTCTGCAATAATTCTTTATTTTTGTGTAATTTTCTATTCAAGTTAAAAAATCTATGTCTAGCATTATTATAATTGCTACCAAAATCGCTTTTATCACCTTTCCATAACAACTTAGTTTCATAACGGTGCTCAAGGAAATGAAAATTGTCTTCAAATTTTTTAATTACTTCTTTATCTAACTCTGAAATGTTTCCTTCTGTATTAATTCCTAAAGCTTCTAACTCCCACAATGATTTTAAATCATTTTCAATAAGTTTCATAACCTGAGTCGACAAGACACCAGCTTGATTATTATCGCTATTTTTGTTTGAGTCAATTGTCCCACAAAGTTAATGACCAAACAAGTTTTCACACACGAATAAGGACTTATTTATTGGATATATTCTACCGTTTATCTGATATATATAATCTGCACCTAATAAAATTTCAACATTACGATTATGAAAATCTTCCCATCTGTCAAGACGAAATTTAGAAAGTTTTCTTTTTATATTGATTGGAAGGGGATGAATTCGTATCAAAGAATTTGTTATAATTGGGGTGACTAAAGCTTCCACAATTATACTACGTTTTTTGTCTTTCAAGTGAGTTAGTTTCAACTGAACGACATCATAACATCGTTCTTCAAACTTTTTCGAACCAAAAGTATATGCAGTTAAATTTTCATTTCTAATGATTTCAAGTTTTAGTTTAGAAGCTAAATTTTCTGTAACGAAGGTACGATGACTAGCAGAGTCAAACAAACAAAGTGCGATTTCGGAATTTTCACCTGCTTCTACTTTTACATGAATAGTTTGTAATATAACTTCCTTATTTAGATTATTTATATTTCTATTACAATGGGATACTGAGGATACAATGCTACTTGTCTGCTCTGATATTTCTGGTTTTTTATTTTGAGAATTGCAAAGTATTGTATTATGAAATGTTTTGCCACAAATTTTACAATTTTCATTTGAAAACTTACAAAAGCTGGAAATGTGAAATTTTCTAAAGCACTTAAAACATCTTCCCTCCCTTTTCAACTTTTCTCGCATTTCTGGAACGGTCAGCGACTTACAATTTTCAGTATTATGATCACTTTTATTGTAAAAAATGCAGTTATCCTTAACATTTGTTGTTAATGCTAAGGTTGTTGGAATGCTTCTTTTATAAGTGTTAAAATTTTCTTATTAGGCTCATATTTATTTTCATGAATTATTTTTTCAAAACCATTCAATTGTATAGTGGTTTCACAAGATTCGATTTCTTCTTTTAAAAAATTTATTAATTCAGTTACATCCCAATCGGTACATTTAGTGGGCTTTCTATAAAATTCCAGAGCAATATCAGATGGAATAATTTTAAGAATAATAGGACATAAAAAATGTTCATATGAACCTGATGCTACACCTAACGAATTCAGATTTCTTATTTGAATTTCGCACTCGTCATATAGTTAGAGCTTTAATATTACTTGAATTTCTCACAGGTTTTAAATTAAGTAATTTAGTCATGTGACTGTTAATTGCAAGGTCGTTACGACTTGTCAATATCTCTATAGCATGAACATAATTTTCTTCAGTCAGCGAAAATCCTGCAATATAATTCGCAGCACTTCCGCCTAAAAGTGACTTTAAATAGGAAAATTTATCAATTGGAGTTAAATGCTCATTGTTATCAATTGAGTTCGAAAATTGACTCCAAAATTCAAGCCATAAAGATGGATCACCATAAAACTTAGATATGTTAAGTTTTGGTAGTTTAACTATATTTTGATTCAAATTTTTTTGTCTTTTTAGTAGAGAGCTACTCTTACTACTACTATCTCATTATCTGAAGCATCTTGCTTAGTTTCAGAAGTAACTGTATTATCATTTATAAATTTGGAAATTTTAAATTTCCATTCAATTATATTTTCATTATATGTTTCGGACTTTTCAATTTCCTTTTCAAATTCAGCATCAGGAACCAATGGTTCTATCTCAGAGTTTAACGATTTTAACGTTTTCAATTTATCATTTAACTGCTGCATTAAAATATTTAACTGCGTTTTCTTATTTTCGATTTCTAAAGTTTGTGTATCATCTAATAAATCTTTAACCTTATCAAATATTTTCGTAACTTGAGTACGAATAACTGCTCTTTTTTTCATTAGCAGTTCAAGATCCATAGTACATTTAATCTATTTTATTCAATTAATAAATAATTCAATTTATTTCAAATAATTAAATTTGAGGTACTTACCTCATTCTTTCGTTTATCAGATCATTCAGACATCAAGTGTTTCATGATATATCGTGTCGCGTTGACGCCAAAAATGATACATAACATCATTATATCTAAGATTGCAGGCCAAATTCATTCGAATAAAGTCTACATTGTCGAATAAAGTTCGAATCAAAACATGAGTTCGTAAGTATTAAATTCTAAAACGCAGTGAATCTTACTTAAACCAAATAAATTAACTTCAGATTTAAAAAAAAGTCTATTTACATTTATTATTTACAAAAAGGTATATTAATTCTTACTCTCATTGAGAGTTCAATTTTTACCGAACGAGTCGGCTCCAAAAAAACATTCTACTACTGAGAACAAAAATCGTCTGACAAAGTAAAAACAAAAGGTTCGTTGCCGACAGCAACGAACGGTAACAAAAATTGGTTTTCGAAACCAAGGAGGCATTCGCAACAACACGTGTTGGTTTAGCTGATGACGAGCTTTTACTGTTGTAGCGCGAAACGCGTCCTACTTTAGTTTTCATTTATTGTGATTTTACAAAGTGTTATTTTATATATAATTGCAACAATGGGTGAAAGATAATACAAAATGGGAATATTACGAATTTTAACTGAGGGTAGTATTGTGTCGCGTGTTGCTTGCGGTATAGAAAAAACAAGGAAAAATGTGCAAAAAGTGATGAAGAAAATCTTGTAACTGATTAAATATTAAGTCACAATGACGAATTTATAACAGTAAGGTGTTACTTAATTACATGAAGTAAAATTATGAAATGATAAATGAAAATACACTTGCTAAAAGAATGATGGTGAGAAATTTGCTGATGTAAAAGATAGGTTCAATATTCCTTGTTTTCCTAAAGTCTTAATGTCTCCCATCCAACACATTAAGCAAATATGCAATGTCTTCATAAACAGCAGTGCTGCTTAATGCCTACACTAGTCGCTCAAAAAGACCCGGATGATAATTTTAAGTCTATGGGGGAGTTATTTTCAAATATCTTGCTCACATTTTAATATTTTTACGAAACTTGTTTCGCGTAAGATAGCTGAGGATAATCTGCAACCGTGCTAGTTTTTATTTTCCAGTTTTTATATATTTATATTAGGATAGTTTGAATTTCAGGATCGGTTCCGAAACATAAAGTGATTTTTTAATCATAAACCAAATTCGAAAAAGTAAAATTTAGCCCGTCTCAGTTATTCTGTGCACAAAAAATCATGTCAAATATTAAAATTTGATTGAGATATCTCAAAATAATGCTCTGTAAACTTGACATTATCATCCGGATCTTTTTGTTTGACTAGTGACTCTTAATAATAAAAATCCGATTGCTAAAATACCAAATTCTGTAGAGTTCCAAACTGCTATATCAAGGTCATTTTCTAACATAGGCGCAAAACCAAAAATACTCAGAAATCTTTTTAAGATGATCAAACACTTAGAGAAAAAAATTCCTTGACTTTTTCATTATCTGTACAACTCTTTGAATTCGAACTGCTTCTATTTTCGATACATTTACCCAAAATACACTATAAGCTTATTACAAACCTTTTCCTCGAATTTTCAGCCTAGTGGAATTCGGTTTAATGGCATGCATATTAAATCTCGAAGAAATACTTTTAACAATTATTATTTATTTTTAATCCCGGAAGAATATTGAAGGAAACCGATAAAAGGTTTTAGTGTAAGGAAGAAAAAAAATGATACTTTGAATTTTTTTTTTTAAGTATAATTTTGAGTAAATTTCTCAATTACTTCAGTAAAAAAATTACTTTCTGGTAATTAATTCAAAATGCTTAAAATTACCCAAATTTTTGCTCTAGTTTCATTTTAGGCTTTACATGCAGAGAGAAAATTTTCCACATATTGAATGAGGCTCTGGAATACTTAACATGATTCCGAAATGCACTGCTGCCAGATTAGGGACAAATAAGTCCCCAGATTGTTTGATTGTCAACGCTTGTCAACGCTTTTCTGAAATAGAAATATTCGTCTTATTTAAAATAAGATGAAAAATTCTGAAAATAAGAAAAATTGCACTATTTATAAAAAAATTGGTGATAGTCAAATAATCTGAATTTAAAAATTCCCCAATCTGCAACATTGCCGAAATGCGACAATGACAACAGAATTCTGGTATAAATATTTTCCATTTGTTACACATGGAAAATAAAGATTTTTGCTATTTTCAAATAAATTTCGATGTCATTCAGTCATTTCAACATGACCGCAACTGAAATCCCTTGTTCCGTAAAAGGGTTAAAAAGTTCAGCGGATTAAAATTTTCTTTGCTTTGCTAGCTGGAAAGTCAAAAGATTTTCAGTTTCGGCTGTCAAAACAAAAATAATTTAGCATTTTCCCATGCATATACGCGCTAGATAACACGATTTTATTTGCGTGTTTGGAATGTTTGTGGGAGAATTAGATTCTTTGTAAAACCAATTAATTTTCTTTGAGCGTAATAAAATTTTTAGTTAGAAAAAAGCTGAAATATTTTGAAAATCAGGGGAAGGGGATTATTAATTTCGAGAAAAAAGTTGTTTAATTAAAGAAAGCACTTCGTTATTTAGAGTTTATTTCGGAATAAAAATTTAAAAAATATATTCTTTTTCCAATTAAAACTTCGTAAAATAGAGAAATCCACAAAATAGAAATTCTTGAACGAATGTCAGACTGTACTTAGACATATATAGTCAAGCATAAATAATCTATTTTAGTAAAAGAGTTTTATATTTCAAAACATATCGATCAAATTATTATTATATAAAGTTGAAAAAAAATTGTCATTCTTTAGAAGGGTAAAAAAACATTTTAATATTCTGTAATTTTGGATAAAATTTTCATCATTGGAAAAAAGAAATACTCATGTCATTTTTTTAATAATTAATCGGTTACAAAATAATTAATTTCAATGTAAAACGTTTACAATTTAATAACCTAAATTCGTTTATGAAGTTTTTTCACGGGATTGTTCAATAGTGCTCTGCAAAAGAATTAAAAAAATAAAAAATAAATAAAAATAAAAATAAAAATATATAAATAAAGAAAATTCTTCTAAATATATATATATTAAGAAATAAATTAATTTCCTTTGCAACTGGCTATTTCCATAAGTGCTTGAAATGTAAGACACACTCTACGATTTTTGACTACCTATATTTTAGAACGGAAAAGGGAGGGGTGTTTTTTATCAGAGAAATTTTTTCATTGAATCGGGTCAAACATTTTTTTTTTTTTTTGCAAATAACGGTGGCCAATACCGATGTGACGCTAAAAAAATCCATGGAATTAGCCAACTAGATAAATAAAGATTTAAAGTTTCTTCAGTTTTTTTGTAGAATTTTTATCAGAATTACTATCAATGTGATTTTGTAGATATAGAAATTGAGAAAATAACATTCTTGTTCAATTTAGGTTGTTACATATTACATAGTAAGTAGTATGTAACAATCATATTTTAGTTTCGTATTTAAAGAAATTTATTTTATGGAATAAGCCTTCTATGTAAATATACTTTAATTGACGAAAACCATTCTCAATAGAAAATTTATTTTTTTGCTACAAAACAACCACTGAATTTTAGCAAAAAACAAATGCCTATCTCAGAAAAATTACAAGATATAAATTACCTTATATTCTGTCATACATTGTATTTTACCACTTCATCATTATGTATGTTTCCGTCATTTCTCCATTATTCTCTCTAGTGCCAGATATGTGCCTTAACCATCCATTAAGCTTAATCAAAATCGTACTCTTGTCAGATCGTTTATTCTTTCGTAATTCTCGTTTTTATTGTGAAAGTGGCAATAATTGATCTCTACTTTATTGTCCGTATTTGTAAAAGTATAGCTTCAAAATTTATTTATGTGTATTGTCGTCTAAAAACTATTGGAAGAATTTTGATTAAAATTGCTACCAATGTGATTTTGTAAGGCATAGAAATTGAGAAAATACTATTCGTGTTCAATTTGGATTGTTAAATATTAATAGTTTCGTACTTTAAATAATATATTTTATAGAATAGTCCATCTACCGAAATATATTTTCACCGAAGAACACAATTCTCCACAAAAAATTTATTTTTTGCTACAAGACAAGCACTATCTAGTAGCAACGAACAAATGGCCTATCTCAGAAAAAATTACGAGATATAAATTACCTTATATTCTGTCATACATTCTTTTCCACCACTTTATCATTACGGATGTTTCCGTCATTTCCCTTCATTCTTTCTAGTGTTAGAGATGTGCCTTAACCAGCCATTAAGCTTCATCAAAATCGTATTATTTTCAGTTCGATTATTCTTTCGTAAGTCTCGTTTTTATTGCGGAGGTGGTAATAATTGATCTCTACTTTATTGTCCGTATTTGCAAAAGTGTAGTTACCAGACATTTCAAAATTTATTTCTTTGTATTGTTGGAATAAAACGGTTAGAAGAATCAGTATATTCAGGAACAGACAAAAGGGATGCGCTATGTCCATGTCTAATTCAATATACTTAAAGGAAAACATGACACTGACATGATTTACGCCCTGAGTTTGGCAAAAATTTTTTCTGACGACAATTTGGCGAACATTTCTTTTTCAAAGGCCAGTTATTTATAGAATGAAATTTGTTTAATATACCGCTGTTTAATGTGCGATCCCGCTTAAGTTACGAATTATCTGCGGTCTCTTGAAAAGGAAACCTGTGGAAAATTACCTGCGTCAGATAAGGTCCAGTCTCTTGATTCGTGTCTTAAATGGGTTTCAATGTATATTTTAAAATTAATTTCTATTACTTAAAAATAACAACAATAACTAAAAAATTGTAATTTAACATATTACAACGACCAGTTGGAAAATAATATTTTCAGAGACAAAAATTTTATATTTCTAAATAAATTATATATTTAAATAAAGTAATAATAAACATTATTTTTATGATAATCGAACCATAATAACAGAGTCATATATTATGTGCGTCATTGATTAACCAGTAATATACCTGGAATAATCATAAACAAATTTAAAATGCAATTTCAGTTTTTCGGTACTGCGAATTTTTAAACTTCTAAACATCGCATATTTTCTATTATTTTTACACTGTTGTATAGGGGAAAATGCACTTTTAAATATAATTTGTTTGAAGGCTGTGTATCAATTTGCTTTTCAGCATTAATTATTCGTAGTTTTTAATACTTTTTTGTCATCAAGGCGACAGAAGTATTCAATTTCTGGACATTAAACATGGACCAATTAGAAAACGATTAAAATACGGACATCCCAAGATTACATATATGCTTCAAATACCTCTAGTCTCGATTGGCAGAATCAACCATTTTCCAAATGGTTAATAAAGAAAGTTAAATCAATGGCTATAAAACAATACAATTTATATCATTTAAACACAGAAAATAAAAGCAAAGAAACAGTTAATTAAAAAATAAATAACAATAGCTGGGTTTCCATATGAGACAAAATAACGCCATTTTAGGACCATCTAGATAACTTATTGATACTTATATGACATCTAATCCGAAAGCAATTACTGAGTTATTAATATTTAATTTTCATTTTAAAAGTTTTCAAAAATAGAAGTATAGTGGTAGATTTAATAACAGAAATTATTCTAAATAATTTTATACATAGCTATTTAGCCACTGTAAATCATACAGATTGTGACTACCTTTCTGATCTATTACCTGAGAAGACCCTCATGACACAATAATTTTTCCAGAACAGTCAGCAGGATGTAATCATTGTAACAGTTAGACTCAAATGAAGATAATAAAAAAAACTCAACTTTAGAAAAGTTATCAGGGATTCCTTTTTTTTGTTTGCCTAAGAGGGACAGCTCAGACAAGGAAACCAAGTCTGTAGAGCATAGTGTCCTTCTCGGTCGCCTTTATGAAGGTCTTAAAAAATGCAGAATTCAGCCAAAGCTGAAAACGCCAGAATCGCGACAGTGGGCGGTATTGATACAAAAACTCGTAACAAGGCCACACCTTCCAAGCGCAAAAGAACCTAACGCAACAGAGGGCAGATAGGATAAAATAGGAGTAAACAAGAATCACATAACAATAGAAAATAAAAAAATGGAAACTTCTTCGCCGGGAAACAAATCCCCTACGCGACAATGGGTGGATGTAGTGCGATAAAAGTAGCACTGAGAAGGAGCAGCAGAAACTGTTGCATGCCCAGGCTACGTTGTTAGAATTGAGATTTGGAATAAGTGGTTATGGATGTGTTTTAGTTTTTTTAGTAGGAGGCTACGTATAAGTATATTATGGAGCCAGCCTTCCGGTGGAATTGCTGGACGTTTTAAGTGCCAACGCCTCGTAAGAACACAATGGAAACAAGCACGGCTCTCCGAGCCTACTTCACTGCACTCACATAAGTTGAAAGAGGTGCACTTAAATTTCTCTAGGTAGGCCATAAAAGGGCCATGGCCCGTGAAAAAGATGGCCGTGTATGCCGTAAGTTTATAAAAGTGTAGGGAAACTTTTGGAATGTGTAATATTGTGTGTTTGCTCTTTGTTGATGAGTCCCAGAACTCCTACCATGACACCATAGCCCTGTATCTCAGGTTCTTCTTGATGTATAATTGGAACACTGAGAGATGTGTATCTATTATAGGTTTTTATGCCGCTTGTTTCGCTCAAATCTATGAAATGCAATCCATTAAACTCGTCTCAAAACGACTACAACTCTCAACCTCAAGAATTGAAGGAAAACTTTTTCAACAGACAATAGCAACATAAAATGAAATCCTGCGGCTTCCGATGACTTTCGAGTAGACTTTCGCAGTAGAAACTTCAACTTCATCACCATGTATGTGAAAACCTACACTAATGATTTTATCAAAATTATTAACAGGAAACACCGTTTAAATTCAACGTGTGATTTAAATTCCACGAGTGCACATAGAGTAACTGTAGTGAGATGCCTTTGAAATCCACTAATACCAACTACTTCCTCATTATATATAGACACAATGCAACCATTAACTACAGATACCGAATAATTATATCATTCTAAATACAACTATGATAACGAGATTATCGAAGATACGTATACCCTTATGAAAGAGTAGCTAAATACTCTACTAGAATATAATAATTGATTCGCGATATATCAAGCATGTGTAAGAGATCTCTAGTGTAGATAATTTCTACATCTTAAACTTGCATTTGTTTTTTATACAATGCTCACTTATTTCCGTTTTACAAATTTCTAATTTTTAGATGTAATGTTGAAGCAAAAAACGCAATTTTTATATTTGCAGTAAGAAGAATGTCACAGTTTGTATTATTTTTATATCTTGCGCATGTGAGTAATGATCTGTCATCTGCTTTTTGTATGATAGGAGGAGCATTAAAACCGATGGGGATTCGCAAATAAATTTTCAAAGTTTTCGGACAAAATGCGATGAATGATTTGATGGTATGGAAGTGGGTGAGAAATTTCAATGAAGAATTTGAGAACATTTATGTTAAGAATCAAGTGGGTAAGCGTCTCTGATTGTCAAAGTTTTGATTACAAGAGTTGAAAAGATGATTACGGATAATCGAATGTTCACAATTACGATACTGTCAAAGCATTTTCGTGAAATGTATCGCTCACTTCTTTCAGTTCTGTTACCACATGATTGGCATTACAGCCGGAAAATTTCTATGACAACAGCATATAAAAGCTCGTGCCACTTAATGACTAAAGCTTACCGATGGTGGTAATTGTGTCGAAAAATTATTTCAGAGTTGTACTTTGCTATGCAATAGTTTTTTTTCTAATAAGAATTTCATTTTATTTAATTGCTTCGCGGAATTTATTTTCTGGATTACCTGATATGTGTAGAAAAAATTCGCCGTTTCAAAATTATATCTAATATCATTATTATTTGAGTTTATAATTAACCATTTCTGATAATAATCTTTCTTTTGAAATACATATTTTCTGAAGAAAACAAAATTCATCTCATGCTAGAAAACAAGTAGCAAACAGCAAATGTTTTTTTCACATAAATTACAAGTTATAGATTACAGAATTTTTCGGAAATACTTTCTATTCCATCATTTTATCATTAGAGATGTTTCCCTTCATTCTTTTATTGTATGATTATTATGCCTTGACCATCCGTTAAGATAGATTCAAGGGTAGTCTTTTTCATTAATACATTTCTTCGCAATTCATATTTTGCTGCAAAGGTAAGAGAATGCAATTAATCTTTGCTTAATTCTCGGTAATTCGGAAAATGTAGTTTCCAGACAATTCCTATTACACTGAAGAATTAAAATTATATTAATATCATTATCAGGAAAACTTTACTAGATTTTTAAATATACGAGCTATATAATTTTTAGTTTTGCAATGAAGTGTTTATTACAAATAGTTAGTAACTGAGTTAAGGTAAAACAAGATTTTATATATATATATATAAATATATATATATATACAGAGAGAGAGAAAGAAGGAGAGAGAAGTTTTAATTAAATGATTTATATATCTATTGGAAGATGTCTTTAAGCATATACTCTCAGGAGATATTTAAGTAAAATTTAAAATATTTATTTTATGAAAAAAATTATTAAAATTATTAATCAATTAATTTATTAATTATTAAACAAATGTAAAATTTAAAATGTATGAATAATTATAATGATTCCTATAATTAATAGTGCCATATTATAAAATTTCAACGATTAAATCATTCTTATATCGTATCGTATTTACTTAATAAGTAAATAATATAACAATAATTTATCCTTATCTATTATCATAACTTTTAGGTATCTAAAATGAAGAAAGGGGAAAAAAAAATAAATTTGAAATTCATTTCATTTAATGTGATAATACTAACCTGTTTCAATCTAGTAATATAAGATAAAAGAAGGAATAAAATAGACATTACTTTATGCCTTTTTATACTGGGTGATTCATAAATATAGAAACATTCGGCTTTCTCCTCAAATATTGTCCCTAGACCCATACTTCCAATTGCAAAAATTCATAAAAAAAGGTGAAGTTTCTGATAAGTTGAAACTCCATGGGAGGGTCTATTTGAAAAAAATACGAAAATTAAATTCTTATACGGCCCCCGTAGGGCAATATTCCCAATTAGGAAATTATTCCTTATCCATTCCTAAATTGAACAAAACAAATTCCATCTCCGTATCTAAAAATCCCACAGAGATATTAGATCCCAAAATTCTCAAAAATTCCTGACTTACACCACTTTTTCCTGCCTCTAAACTGTGATTTCTTGACTCAATTTCAACGCTTGTTAGGAAATATTCACAAATTGCAATTTAATAAAAATCGGTTTAAGATAGCTGTTTTTCTTTGGACATAAAATAGCAGCGTATAGTTTTTACGCTAAATTGGTATACCCGACGTCTGCCCGGGTCAAAATATCCAGGTCAGGTCCCAAACCGACCCGTAGGGGAAATAGTTTTGCGTGGCCTGAAAAAATGTCAACATCATAACCCGGACCGGTCTGAAAAATAGTTTAAATCATAGCCCAAATCAGTGGCAAATTTCTACATAGTTTTTTAATTCGGCGTGGGAAAAAAATGTTTCATACGGAGGAGTTCTGACCAAAAAATTCTTTTATAGCTTTTCGTTTTTTATATTTATACTTTTAATTATTAAAGAAACGCCAAAGGCTGTAATATATTTATTTTATCAATGAATCTCTATTTATATATAAATGTTTCACTTATATTTTAATATCGTTAATCCATATCCCATGCGTTGGAGACTCTGAAAAATGTTATACACTAAAACTTTTTAAGACGAATATCATAGGAAAGAAAAAATACGTTATAGACAGATGTTCTCCCTAGAAGATGTAATTGGAGCTTATTTTCTTTTCAGGTACTATTGCATTTATTTTACATGGATCAACATATTTTCCGTTTAAGACAGAATTCCGTCATAGGCAATTTTTTTTTTCACTGGTTCTATTGTATTTAATTTTTTAGCCTTTGAATAATCGATTTAAAAAATAAATTTCAAAAGTTTTTTTTTTTTTTTTTTTTTTTTTTGTAAAATAAAGATTTCTAAATCTAAATGTTTTTCGTAAAAAATTTGATTGAGCCGAATTTTATTTATTTTATGCACGTATTAAGTCAGTCAGAGACAGTGATTTTAATACGGGTTTTGTCATTTCAGCCAGAGTGCACCTATGTTGAAGGAAGTAGTACCCTCCTTTATGAAAAATACGCTAGGCCCGGCCTAGCGGGTCTTCAGAAAAAAGTAACATCTCGGTCCTGGCCCTAACTGGGCCCAGAATACAGATTTTTTAACATCCTCTGGGGGACGATGAAAAGCCTAAAGTTGTCAGAAGTAAATTAAAAAAAAAAGACTTAATCTGCATCTTAGAAAAAGAATTTTTTAAATAACTGACGGACATTTAAACAATACACATCGTTTTTCTGCATAATGAATTTTTTATCCTCTATTTCTTGTCTTTAAATTATTAAATGTTAAGAATTTTTAAAAGAAAAAAGAACTTGAAACGCGTCATTTTTTATTTTTTACATTAGTTTTGTTTCGGCAAATTTGAAAAAATGTTTACTTTTGAAAAAATGTTTGCTTTTGAAAATATGATTTCTTTTAAAGTTATATTATTTTTTCAATAAACATTTTAATAGTTTTAAAATTAATGTAAAAAAACTTGAAACAAAACTAAAATCAGATTTTCATCTTTAATTAAATGGAAAGAAATTGAATTCCGATAGATATTGTTACGAATTATAACGATTTTTGATTGTCCCATTTAAACCAGTACTAACCATATGAAACTTTCATAAATTGTATGAGAAATTTTAGAATGGGATTTTCTTAGCAAATTATAAGGCTAACCATCACAAAAAAAGAAAAAAGTCAAAATTCTAACTCAAGAAATAGATTTTTTTACGCGTTTTCTAGAACTGTTAAAGTAACATTGTTTTTTGAATTACGCGCATTTCAATTTGTGTCTAATCCCTTAAAACCTGATGAATTTTTTAAACGGCTATAACTTTGCGAATTTCGGAGATATGAAGATGCAAATTTTTGTGTCTTATTCAGGACTGAATAAGGAAAGTTTTCCTAATTGTAATTTTTGTCCTACGGGGGCCGTATAAAAATTTAATTTTCGTAACTTTTCAACTAGACCCCCCCCCCCCCAATGGAGTCGCAATTTATCTTATCAAAAATTTCAATTTTTTTTATGAATTTTCGCAATTGGAAGTATGGGTCTAAGGGCAATATTTAAGGAGATAGCCTATTGTTTCGATATTTATGACTCACCCTGTATACATATATTTACAGGTATTCTGATTTATACCAGGAGTTTCAAAAATGTAGAAGTCCTCGAAACAATTTCTTTGTAACATAAATATGTTTAATATACGTAATATTTTCTAGTTAAAAACATTGTGTTGAATAAATCTTCCCTGGTAAAAATAATCAATATTCTTGGTAAAAGACAGATACTTTCTAGTAGGGACAAACAAATGAACGTTTTTCATATAATGTAGGAGACATAATTTACTGTATTTTTCTGAAGTACACTTCGTTGCACCACTTTATCATTAGGGAAGTTTCTGCAATTTTTCCAACTTTCATTTTTGGTATCAGAGGCATGCTTTAACCGTCCATTAAGCTTTGACACAATTCCAGTGTTTTCAGTTCTTACTTTTCTTCGCAGTACCTACTTTTAGTGCATAGGTAGTCCGATGTAATTTATCAGTGTTTAATTGACTGAAATTCGAAGCGGATAGTTTTCAGACATCTTCCGATTTATTTCTTCCCGTGAAAGATAAATGGTAGGAAAAAGTATTATAAAAACAATAAGGATTGCAACAGAGGAAATCTATGATAACTAGAAATATGCTCTGTTTAAACTTTTCTTAAGCAATAATATGCAATTTTTTTATCAAAATATAGTTATTTTAAAATCTATTTCGTTTAAAAGAAGAATATATCTATGTTATATAGCAAAAACATATACGTAATTAACGCTAACGGCACAATACGTGTGTCCAAACAATCCATTTCCCTTTCATATGCAAACCTAATTGTTTCTAATTATTGTTTAATTTAAAAATTTACATCGGAAAATAAGTGAAAAATGAGTATTTTAACAGCTATTATTCTAAAAAATTAGTAAAAATTTGCTTTTATATTAAAGTCTTTAAATTAATTTCCAATGATGATTTTTTAAAATATCTATTGTCTGCAACATGATTATGGTATATTAAGTAATTTACTCCGGATACAACATTAGTTCTGCTATGCTTGCGGCTAATATTCCATATTATATTAAACTTTTCAACAATAAACAAATAAACGGATAATACATAATAAATAATATAAAATTTATCGGACACATAATAGATTATTTAATTAATAAAATTTTTATTTATTTTTGAAAATAGATTCTGCATACATATGATTTTTAAAATTAAGGCACATACTTCAGTTTCAAAATTATATTCTAAGCATTCTAAATTACTGTGTCATGCTTTCAAAATTTTGAGATTTTATATATACATATATAATATATATATATATATATATATATATATAATCCCGTGAAAGATAGATGGTAGGGAGAAATATTAGAATAACAATAGGGTTTGCAATCGAGGAAATTTATGGTAACACAAAATACCCTTTGTTTAATTTTTAACTTTTCTTAAACAGTAAAAATTTGCATTTTTTTAATAAAATTTTCTTTATTTTAAAACTTACTTTTTTATAAAAGAAGAATAAATCTATATTATATAGGAAAAACATATCCGTAATTAACGCAGACTTCATACTGACTGTGACAGTTATTTTAACAATCCATTTCCGATTTTGTATGCAAACATATTTACTTCTAATTATTGTTTTATTTAAAATTTAACTCTGTGAAATAGATGGAATTATATTACTTTAAATACTATTTGTGTAAAAATTGTATGAAAAATTGGTTTTATTTTAGCGTCTTTGAAATAATTTTCAAGAATGATTTTTTAAAATATTTATCTCTATTGCTTACAGCTTGATTATGGAAGATTAAGCGATTTATCCTGATACAATATCACTAATTTCGCTTTGCTTCCAACTAATATCCCATATTAATCATAATAAAATAAACATTTCATCAGTAAGTAAATGATAATATATTATAAATAAAGAGCAAATATAACAAATACGCAATCGAACCTTTATTTTATTTATTTATTTCAGATTTATTTATTTATTTATTTTTGAAAATGAGTTCTTCTTGATGAGTTGAGATTTTGGAAATGAGTGTTTCCAGATTTTATTTTTAAAAAGAAATTAATTAAAATAATAATTTAAAATAAAATATTCTGGTAGAGACAAACTAATGAATATATTTCATACAATTTAGGAGATATAATTTACTGTGTTTTTCTGAAGTACACTCTTTGCACCATTTCATCATTAGGGGAATTTTGTAACTTTTTTTTTTCATTTTTCGCATTCCAGAAGCATGCCTTAACAGTCCAGTAAGAGCCCACACTACTGACTGAAAAAAAAAAACCCGTATGAGAATGCAAAGTCTATGGGGGCGTTCTTTTCAAATATCTAGCTCAAATTTTAATATTTTTACATGATTCTTTTTGCATAGGATAGCTAAAGACGATCTACAGAAGAGCTAGCTTTTACCTTTTCGATTTTGGTTACATTTTTTTAATATTATGATAATTTCAATTTCAAAACCGGTTCTAACCGGTTTTAAAAGTTAAAGTAATTAAAAAAATCTGCATATACTTATACATATACTTATTTACTATATTATTAAAAGAACTTATTACGATGTTTTATAATAAATAATTAATGAATTTCTCTTACTACATACTTACAATTAGTAAGTAATCAACTTTTTTTAGAAATTGAAAAAATTTTCGATAAAATATTTTGATCGATATCTTTAGTTTCAAACTTCAAGAAATCCATTTGATTCGAAAAATTCTTCTTTCAAAATAAATATTGGCAAAAAAAAATGCCAAAAGATAAATACTATCTGTTGCCGAAAAGTCGTAGAATTTTTCCTTATAAAGCATTGTGTTTTTTAACAGAACTTCATCATTGGCCATTTTTCTGTTATTTTTCTATCAATAATTATAACATCAAGTATGTACCTTAACCATCATCAATAATCTCAGTCTTTTTCAGTTCATATATTTCTTCCTAATCCGCATTTTTACAGAGAATGTGGTCAGATGTAATTTATCAATGCTTAATTGACTGTACTTCAAAATAGGTAGTATCTAGATATCTTCAGTATTACTTATTATCCTCTCAGATAAATGGTAGAAAATATAAGAACTGCAATAACTTGTCAAACTATTTTAAAAACTCCTTAACCTTTTGATTACAGGATAGACATGGCAAATTTTTTATACTCATTAGTACCAGAACTTACAAAAAATAAAATAAAATAAAATAAAATAGAATAAAATAGATGTTTGTCATAGATTTGTTTTGAAATTTTTTTGGTGCAAGTTTATGAATGTTTTATTTTTCTTTCAAAATGGTGCAATATAATAAAGAAATCATCTCTTGGGCGATATATATCCCAACCCCGTAGTCAAAGGATTAAAAGTGATAAAATGCACTTACAGGGAAGACAAATACATTTATTTTTTGGAACCAATGTATTTTTTTGCTCAGACGGCCACGTTCTTAAGATGTCTAATGATACAAATATTTACGCAAAAGAAAAATAACAAATAACTAAATAAAAACCCTGATAAAATATAAAAATATTAATAATCGAAAATCTCTGCGAAAAAGGTTTGCATCATTATCGATTTTGAGAATGTCGCAGTCTGAGTGTTGAAACATGTCGATCTCATTAAATAAATGTATTTATTTACCTTGTAAATGTATTTCTATTACTTTTAGTAAATATTAACCCTCGGATGATCAGATGAAAAATTGATTTATGAACGACAATATGGGATCATTCAATGGATCCGCAGTTAAGAAAACTATTACGTAAAATAATCTAAAACTTAGCTCTTAAAATTAGTTTAATACTATACACAACATCATATTATAAATAAGTGTACTATTGAGATGATTTAATAGTTACAATTATTAAATAATCCATTTATTTTATAAATTGAAAAAAAATTCGACAAAATATTTTGATCAATAACTTTAGTTTCATACTTGAAGAAATCCATTTCTATCGAAGAATTCTTCTTTTGAAATAAAACATTTTAAAACAAGAAAAAATTGCTAGAATATAATCTGTTACCGAAGAAACGATGGATTTTTTTCATATAAAGCATTGTATTTTTCAAAAATACTTTCTACAACGCAACTTCATCATTAATTATTTTTCTGTCATTTTTCCATCAATCATAACATCAAGTATGTACCTTAACCATCATTAATCTCAGATATAATCCCAATCTTTTCAGTCCATATATTTCTTCCTAATCCGCATTTTTACAGATGAAGTGGTCAGATGTAATTTATCAGTGCTTAATTGAGTGTACTTCGAAACGGATAGTATCTAGATATCTTCAATACTACTTATTATTCTCTGAGATAAAAGATAGAAAGTACTAGAACTGCAATAAATTGTCAAACTAGGTTAATAACTCGTTAACCGTTTGATTACGGGGTAGAAATGGAAAAATTTATATATAATTATCCGTACCACAACTTACGAAAAATTTTGTTTGTCATAGATTTATCTTGAATTTTATCTGGTGCAAATGTGTGACACCGATTATTTTTAAAAAGTGGCGCGAATACAATAAAGAAATCGTCTCTGAGACTACATATATCACAGCCTCGTAATTAAAGGTTTAAAAGTGATAAGATATACTTACAGGAAGAAAATACATTTTTTATTGAAATCAACATGTTTCTTTGCTCAGACGGCGATGTTCTTAAAATCTCTAATGATACAAATATTTTCGCAAAAATAAATAAATAAATAAATAAAACCTGATAAAACATAAAAAATAATAATCGAAAAACTCCGCGAAAATGGTTTGTATAATTATCGATCTTGAGTATGTCGCAGTCTGGGCAATAAAACATGTCGATGTCATTAAATAAAAGTATTTATTTGAATTGTAAATGCATTTCTATTAATTTAGCAAATATTAACCCAGATGAAAATTTGAATTATGAAAGGCCATATGGTGTCATTCAATAACTCCATAGTTAATGAAAATATTGTATAAAAAATCTAAAACTTAGCCCTTAAAATTAATTTAATAATACACGTAACACAATATTATAAATACGTGTACTATTGAGATAATTTAATAGTTACAATTATTAAATAATCCATTTATTTTACAAATTGAAAAAAATTTCGACAAAATATTTTGATCAATATCTTTAGTTTCATACTTGGAGAAATCCATTCGTTCGAAATAAAAATTGATGAAAAAAAAATATTTCTAAAAGAAAAAGACAATTTGTTACCGAAGAATCGATGGATTTTTTCATATAAAGCATTTTATTTTCCACAAATGTACTCTACAACATAACTTCATCATTAGTCATTTTTCTATCAATCCCTATAACATCAAGTATGTACCCTAAACATCATTAATCTCAGATATTATCTCCATCTTTTCAGTTCATATATTTCTTCCTAATCCGCATTTTTTTCAGAGCAAGTGGTCAGATGCAATTTATCAGTGCTTAATTGACTGTACTTCGAAACGTATAGTATCTAGATATTTCCAGTATTACTTATTATTCTCTGAGATAAATGGTAAAAAATACTATAACTACAATAAATTGTAAAACTAGGTTAATAACTCGTTAGCGTTTTGATTAAGGGGTAGAAATGGAAATTTTTATACATTTATTCGTACCACAACTTACAAAAAATGCTGTTTGTGATAAATTTGCCTTGACATTTTTCTGGTGCAAGTGTATGACATTGATTGTTTTTTAAAAGTGGTGCAAATATAATGAAGAAATTGTCTCTGGGATGATATATACTCCAACTACGTAGTTAAACGATTAAAATTGATAAAATACACTTACAGAGAAAACAAATGCATTTATTTTATTGAAATCAACATGCTTCTTTTCTTAGATGGTGACGTTCTTAAGATTTAAAATTACACAAATATTTTTGCAATAAATAAATAAATAAATAAATAATAAAAAAGCTAATAAAATATAATAATAATAATTGGAAAACTCTGCGAAGAAAGTTTATATATCGAACTTGAGAATGTCGCCGTCTCAACGATAAAACGCGTCGATCTCAATAAATAAGTGTATTTATTTTCTTTGTAAGTACATTTTTGTTACTTTTAGAAAATATTAACCCTCGGATGGCTAGATGAAATTTCAATCGTGAAAGGCCATGTGGGGTCATTCAGTAGCCTCCTAGCATAAAAAAATATTATATTAAGAAAATTACAAAACTTAGCTCTTAAAAAATAATATTATGTATATCAAAGCATTATAAACGCGTACACAGTGGAGATGATTTAATAGTTACAATTATTAAGTAACCCATTTATTTTAGAAATTAAAAAAGCTTCCGGCAAAATATTTTGATCAATATCTTAAGTCTCAAACCTGAAGAAATCCATTTGTGTGGAAAAATTCTTCCTTAGAAATAAAAATGGGTAAAAGAAAAAAGATCTTGCGAAAAGATAAAGACAACCTGTTCCCAAAGAATCGGTCAATTTTTTTCATATAAAGCATTGTATTTTCCACAGATACATTCTACAACATAACTTCGTCATCAGTCATTTTTCTGTCATTTTTCGATCAACAAACAAAACAAACAAAAAAAAAACCATCGTGTTATTTACATTTTGGGAATAATCAGAAATATTATGATGAACTTGGATACTTATTAAGTAACGAGTCGAAAAACATCGAATTCGACGAATGAATGTATGTTTGTATTTTGTCTGAAGACGTTATATATGTGACTATATGTGGGCTGTAATAACAAACACTTTTTAAAAGCTTTTGAATAGAAAATGACGTCACTGTAAGTAATATTCCATTAGGTAGCTTTCATTACAAAAAGTAAAAAGCTACCTATTGCAGCCGTCCGGAGGAAAGCACATCCGGAAAATTTTGGTATATTTTCACCGATCATGACCCCCAGACCCCAAAACCACCCTCCGTTCAAATGTTGACATATATATATATATGTTGCGGCCAAAACCCGAAATCGGCCAATTCTAGAACTGGCCGGCCAATTCCCGAACTGGCCAGTAACGTTTAAAAATGACTGGCCAATTCTAGAATTGGCCGGCCAATTCGCGAACTGGCCAGATGCGATTAGCCAATTCGCGAACTGGCCAGATGTGATTGGCCAATTCCCGAAATAGATAGAGGCACTCGGTTTAATCATTTCTAACACAGTTGAAAGTGTCTATGAATTCAAATAGTGTAGTCGTCTACCTGGCCGTTCTCTAACTCGAGTAAAGGCTCGGGATGACTTGTATTTGTTATCTTATTTCGTTTATCAATTTATTTTGGCACTGATAGGGAATTGTGTACTGTTTTTTGTTAATTTACTGGGATATACAAAAATATTTCGTTTCAATATAATCAATAAGAATCGTTTTTACGGTACATTTTAATGTTGTTACATTACAATAAAATTGGTACCTATGTATCATTAATAAAGACGACAAACAGTTATTTATTACAGTGCATGAAATATAGCAATTCTAGATTTTTTCAGAAACACTGAAAATTTTATTACTAAGAAAATGATGAAAGAATTTTTTAGTGCCTTTTAATGATGTTACACTATTTCAAATTTAATGAAAATCACATGCTTCTCTAGTGTAGAAGAACTTTTTTATAGAGTATATTGATTAAGTAGCCATTTTAGTTCGTTTATTGGGACGCCAAAATGAATTCCGATAAAGATTATGATATTGCCAAAAAATCCTTTTTAGGGCATTTTTATAATGTTACATTATTTGAAACATAATGCAATTTACAACCCTAGCTTATGTAGGAAGCAATATATATTTTGTAGAGTATTGGTTAATTAGTAATCATAGTTCGTTAATAGAAACATCAAAAATGACTCCAATGAAGAATTATGATACATTTCATACATAATGAAGTTTATATGCCCTTCTCATGTGGGAAGCAATGCTTTTTTGTAGAGTATTGATTATGTAGTCAATATAGCTCATTTGTAGGGACGCAAAAAGTATTCCGATAAAGAATTATGATAAATGCAACGAATCTTTCATAAAGTATTTTAATGATGTTACACTATTTCAACATAATGCATATGTGGGATGTAAATTTTTTGTAGCATATTGAATAAGTAGCCATTCTAATGTACGTTTATAAGAACGCCAAAAAGAATTCCGATGAAGAATAATGATGTATGCCAAAATACCTTTTATAGGGTATTTTAATGATGTTGCACTATTTCAAACATAATGCAATTTACAAGCCTGTCTCATGTGAGTAGCAATATTTTTTTTTAGAATATTGATTAAGTAGCCATTATAAGGAAATATAATACATGCGAACAAATCTTTTATAAGGCATTTTAATGATGTTACACGATTTCGAACATAATGCACATGTGATACTTTTTTTGTAAAGTATTGATTAAATAGCCGTTACAGTTCGTTTACAGGAACGCCAAAAAGAATTCCGGTATAGAATTATGATGTATGCCAAAAAATCTGTTATAGGTTATTTTAATGACATTACACTATTTCAAACATAATGCAATTCATGAGCCTCACTGATGTGAGAAACAATGTCTTTTGTTGCGTATTGATTAAGTAGCATTTGTAGATCATTTATAGGGGCGCCAAAACAATTCCAATAAAGAATTATGGCATATTTCAAACATAGTAAAATTTATATGCCTCACTCATGAGGGAAGCAGTAGGTTTCTTTGTAGAATATTGATTAAGAAATCATTATAAATCGTTAATAGGGACTCCAAAAAAGTATTCCGATAAGGAATTATGATATATGCGAGAAATACTTTTACAGAGTAATTTTTTTGATATTTCACAACTTCAAACATAATAAACCCTTTATACATTTCTAATATGCTCTACAACATGTTTTCTATAGATTATTGAGTAGGTGGAATTTACCATTTATATTCCGATTGTTTTTCATGTGCATTTCCAGCTGCGATAAACTTTTAATATTTATTTGTAAAGCAATTTGTAGATCATAGAAAGCTTTAATGAAAGATAAAATAAATAGATTACTAGTTGCGGAAACCTATTGCTGAAAGGAAATTTTACTTTTTTTTTTATGCTTATGTGGATATCTCTTTACATAAAAAGAACCGGAGTAAATTCTCTTAACAACATTGCGATAGAGTTGCATGATATTTTGTAATCTACACAGTGATTCATTTCCTTTCTTGTTTTAAGTTTAAAATTGCATATTTGTCGATGAGTTACGTTTATTACTTTAAAAAAATCCCCCTTCATGTTTATTTTAATTTGTAAAGAATCTTCTGCAGAATGTAGTTAATCAGGTTCAAAAGAATTGGAAATAATGCGAAATACTATAAATTTACTGAGACCATTTTTATACAAATAAAAAATAATATTTCTATTAGAAAAAATGGCAATTTAGACCACTAAGGTGGCATATCAGAATAGCATGGAAATATCCTTTTCTGTCACGTGTGCATATCAGTGCCATCAAACGGAACCGTCGCAAATTACGTTCTTCTTTGAATAAGAAACAATTTCTAAAAGAATTTCATGACGGCGCCGCATCTACTGGGTAGCCTTAAATCCCCAATTCGGGTGTTGGCCAAGGCTTCTCGGCCAGTTCGCGAATTGGCCGGCCAAAACCCGAAATACTCTATTCATTTCATGTATTTCGGGTATTGGCCGGGAAGCTTGGCCAGTTCGGGTATTGGCCGGCCAGTTCTAGAATTGGCCAGGCTCCGGGTTTTGGCCGCAACATATATATATATATATATATATATATATATAACCATATATATATATATATATATATATATATATATCTGATTTTTGTCATGCGATAACTAACGTATTTATGAACCGATTTGAATGAAACTTGGTATGTACATAGTACATACAAATGTCTAGACCGAGTTCGTTGGTCAGCATCATCCGCCATTTTGTTTCAAATTGGTGGCCATTTTAAATTTTTAAAAAAATTTAAAATTTAAACTTAAATGCGAAAAAATCAAAATTTGAAAAATATTTTTCTTTTACGTGTTAGAACTTAAAACAAAGATTCCAGAACACTTTTTATTTTGTCTATATCTTACAAAATGATTGAGTTATGGTACTTTGAATTTGTCTTATGGCTGACATTTTGAAACGATCTGATTTTTGTCACGTGATAACACGCATATTTATGAACCGATTTCAATGAAACTTGGTATGTACATAGTACATACAAATGTCTCGACCGAGTTTGTTGGCCAGCATCATCCACCATTTTGTTTCAAAATGGTGGCTATTTTAAATTTTTAAAAAAATTTTAAATTTAAAATTAAATGCGAAAAATTTAAAAGTTGAAAAATATTTTTCTTTTACGTGTTAGAACTTAAAACAAAGATTCCAGAACACTTTTTATTTTGTCTATATCTTAAAAAATGATTGAGTTATAGCACTTTGAATTTTGCGTATGGCTGACATTTTGAAATGGTCTGAACTGAACGATCCACAATGCTGCTTTAATATGGCATACACTTTATGATATCGTGGAATTTGGTGACTCTCTAAATCGCTTAAAATAAAACCAGGTTGAATAAAAGATGACTAATTTCTAAAAATTCCTATTAATATTCAGTCTTTTGACAAAAACTAGTATTCAATCTCATAAAATCACTAATTTTATAAGATTATTTACACTAATTTGAGCTTAGTATTTTTGAACAATGTAACTTACTTTAAAATAAATAAATAAATGTATAAGTATATGAAAGCTACCTCTTCCTCCAGGCATTGCCGGAAGGACTTTTTTTACTCATAACATTTTTTATTTTAACATTATATTCTTTTTACTGTTATTGAGATTTTGACGTTCATGTCAGATGGCTTCGCCAGATGAAAATCCTATCATGTAAAACTAAAATGTGTATTTCATTCGATAAAGCTATACGAATGTTTCTGAATTTCTTTTGCGCTCAGATTAGTACTGCAAATAAAGAGCGCATGTATTCACATGCAAAACTGTAATTGGCAAACTTAACATACATTTTGCAGATATATTTATTAAATATTGATTTATTATTGTAATTATTTTTGTTATTGTTTTATAAATACAGCCAATTAATTCTTTTGATCTTCAAATCTCTTAAAATGCTTCTAACTTATTTTTAATTTTAATACGAAAACGACATCCAAAATGATAAGAGATTAATCTGATTACCATCATTTTGAAGACAGTTCATGAAAAACATTTAAAAGTAATACTAAAATATAAAAATGGAAATAAATTGAAAAAGCTAATATAGCGCATCAACAATAAACAGCTTTCATTAAAAATATGTATATGGTTCGTACGGGTACCGTTATTTTCCGGGTGATATACCAGCTTTTCTTTACTGAAAAATGAATATACTTCAAAAGTGCCAAATTTCGTCTTACCTAATGAAAGATAAGTAGTTCGATGTGCCAATCCCGAAACTTTCTTCTATCTCATACGTACATTTTAATATTTAAAAAAATAGTTACTCATTTTAATGTTTTAATAATTTTAATTCAATACCATACCAACTTTGATTTTCATCTTAAATTTCTGCTTCAATCAATTAATCGGAGTAAAAACGAATTTCCGTCTCAGCACGAGCCGATGGACAATAGAATGCTAGGCAATTTTTTTTTTTTAATTCAGGAAGGACTTACTTGCCTTACCAAAAAATAAACATATACAAAAAATTTAGTTCAGATCTAGAACTAACTTCATACACTTTTAAGTAGTGCAATATTGAAAATAGCATACTAATTCGAGATTGCAGCGCTCCCTTCCGGCGGATTTTTTTCAGATTCAGGGCGATCCAACTAGCCATAACCATACACTTACACAAAAAATTTCGTTCAATTCGATGCATAACTTCATACAATTTTGGTCGGTACAATATTGAAAATGGCACAAAAATCGCGATTGCAGCGCCCCCTTCCGATGGATGTTTTTCAAATTCAGAGAGAACCAACTAGACATAGTCATACACATACACTTAAAATTTGGTTCAATTCGATGCATAACTTCATATACTTTTGGTCGGTACAATATTGAAAATGGCACAAAAATTGCGATTGCAGCGCCCCCTTCGAACGGATTTTTTTCAAATTCAGGGAGGACCAACTAGCCATATTCATACACTTACACAAAAAATTTGGTTCAATTTGCTGCATAACTTCATATACTTTTGGTCGGTACAATATTGAAAATAGCACAAAAATCGCGATTGCAGCGCCCCCTTCTGGAGGAATATTTCAAAACTGAAGGAGAACCTGCTTGCCACAGCCAAAAACATACACAAAAAATTTGGTTCAATTCTATGCATAACTTCATACACTTTTTGATGGTAGAATAGCGACATACAGACACACAAACACACACACACACAGACACACGGACAGACAGACATTTTGTAAAAACCTGTTTTTTGGAATCTCTGACCCCTAAAACGTGTGAATCCGTCGAAAACCGGAAGTCGAAAAAAATTTCGATTCCAATGCTTTCTTCTATTGAAGATAGAAGGAAGTAAAAATATTGGTAGCGAAGAATTTACTGGTCATGAAATTCCAGGACCCGTACAAACCTTGATATATATATATATATATATATATATATATATATATATATTGAAATCGGTTCAGCAGATAGCTAAGGCTAGTGATTAAAAAAAAAGCCTTTAATTTTAAAAATGTATGTTGCGGTTAGTTTAAAAAATTCGGTAATTTTTAACAATAATCTTTTGGAAATTTGCTAGACATTGTACATTAATCATATTTACCAGTTATTATTAATAATTACCAATGAAGTTCTATCAATATGATTAATTGAGCTTAATTGCGAATACGTCCTTTACTGGAACTTGTACTTCCTTAATTACATAAAAATATTACTAATAATAATAAAAAACAATTGTCAAGAGACAATTATGCTCAATCAAAAGACATGTCCCATTAATATTACGCCAAAACTTAATAGATTAATTATAATGACTTTTGTATTTGTTGAATCAAGTAAGTAAAAAATTTAAACACTGAAAAAAAAATAAAGTACCAAAAGTTTGCCTCCATATAGATGACAGGGAATTCTAATGATTTTAACGAGGACCTTATAATTGGAAATTTTGTTCAAAGGATAAGAAAATAGGGAGGGTTTTGAAAATATGAAATGTCTCAGGATTTTTACAATTTGTAAAATAAGGTCAGATAAATTACATTTTTTACTTATCCATCATACGTAGTACAGGGTAAGTCTTGAAACCGTTTTGAAAATCAAAAATATTTTTTGACGGATTTACACGTATCAGACATTAGAGAATCCAAAAAACATATTTTCAGAAAAAAAAAAATGCCGTCCGTCTGTAAGTGCGTTTATTTGTCGTTCTGTCCGTCTATCTGGGTATATGTTTATTGTCTATAAACGCTATATCTCCCGAACAAATTGAAATAGAAACTTAAAATTTGGTGTGTACTTAATATATAGTAATGAAAAGAAGCTTATTGAATATCAGTAACTTCAATTATCCGGAATTGTTTTTTTCGGCTTCTTGAAATATTCGTTCTGATGAAAGATGTATAAAAATTTTCGAATTTTTTTAGTTTAAGAAGTGGACGTAAAATACAATGAAATAATACAAATTTTGAAAAAAAAAGTCAATTGGATAATTAGTCGTTGAGATATTTGTAATCCTATTTTTCACATTCTTCTATTTCTTCATGTCCCTGTATTTCATTCAAATTTAAATTCAAAAATTTATCTTTGATGAATTTTATTTGGATATCAGACGCTTAAATCGACGCAGTAAACTGTTAGTTGATATGATAATTATTTTTGGAGATATAAGGGTGTTTTTTTACGCAATTATTTACTTCTTGAGTAGTTTGGTGTTTTATATATTTTTTCGAAATTGGTTCAACAGCAATTCATTAACAGAGTATTACTATGTATTAAAAATATTTAAATATACGTTTACATTTTATTTTGGAATTGCGATGCATTTTATAAATAGATTACATATGTTTTATTTTCATGTTTTATATTATGCATATCTATGATGGGTAAGTATTACGGTGGCCTCCAACAACTTATTTAAGTTTAAAATTATCTTCCAAAGAAGATAAATAGTTTGCATTAATCAAAATAATAAGTTAGGGAAATAAATTTATTTAAAACTAGCTGACCTGCCCGGCGTTGCTCAAACTGGTGATGTCATTCATTTTCAAATGTGTTATCTTTTTTCTAAATGACTCTGAAATAAAACTCAAGTTTGTAAGATTTCATAAAAGTCCATTTTGTCAGAATTTATATTTTTAAAATGAAAAATTGCCAAAAGATACTGAACTTAAATCATATGCTGTTTCATATTTTATTTTCTACGTAATTTGATTTTTGGAATCTTATGCGTACTGAAAGCAAACGACATCGCAACAGAACACTCGGGTTTTCTCTGATTTCGTAAAATTTTCAAACATTTTGTTTTATAAAAAAAGAATTCTATCCATCCGAACGTTTAAAATTTTTTGGTAAGTAAATTTATAAAATCAGTTTGTCTGCAATGATGATTTTAAAAGCAAGAACTGATCAAGGATAGAATGTTTAAAAAGTTTAAGAGTAAGTCTCTTTATGAATTTATACGAACATAGGGAAAATATTAAATTGAAAAAAAAAATGCAGAACTATTACAGTTAATTTAAAAATAGCATATATTGAATGCAACCCCTTCTTTACATATAGAAAATGTAAAACTATAATTGATGTTTCATAAAACTTTTATTTTTTAACGCTCTTTTGATGCAATCATATGTACTTAAAACACGCTGTTAAATTAGAATTTTCAGTTAATTCAAAATAAATTTTTAAAAAATGTATCTGGAATCTTCAAGATTACCGGTATCATATGATTCAAATGATACAAAATAATAAGAATAAATTTAAGTATGATATGTATGATTACATGAGTATAAATAAATATGTAATAAGAGTCACGTCTTAAATAAATATATATAATATTTATCTATTAAATCACAAAGAATGATAAGTTGCTTTATTATAATATTTGATTTGGATGTAACGTTATTGTTTTCATAATTTAACAGATAAAAAAGAAGTGCATCTTTTTGTTTCATCTAACGTCACATATTATATTTTCCAGTAAATCAAATTATAATATGTTAGATGGATAGTTGTGTAGAACTTTAGACAATGTGTCATGTAAAGCAGAGTTGAAAAACACTAGTACATAGTAGAGTATTTAAAATAAAAACAAATACAATAACACCTGAATATTTTATATGTGAATTTTACTCATTTTTTAAGTAAATTTTTGCAACTACAGCACATATAAAAAAAAATAACAAATAAAAAGGAATGCAAGTAGAAAAAGTAAATAAATTGTTGTATCATATCTTATATTTGTTTGAAAGAAAAAAAAATAAAAATAAGAAGTAATAATTCGAAAAAGCCTTGGTGGGGTGTAATTTTCCCGGGATACCTTGTGTACATATTTAATTAAATGTTATACATATTTAATTAAATGTTAGAATATTAAATATGTATATTCTTTAAATTTTACTGTAATATATGAATAAAAACAAACCCACATACATATATTAAAGTATAATATAAATATTTTCAAACGGTTTCCTTTCGATTTTTTCTTCAAGTAAAAATTCAAATGCTAATATATAGATCATTTTAGAAACATTGTTTTAAATATGTTATTTTTACATTGCTTATTTTATTCAAGCATGTTTAAGATGCCAGTCGTCATCTTTTCTAAAATTTTAGCAAAATCATTTTTAATTATATATTTTATAGTATATTAAATATACAGGGTGCCCCTTCTCAACGGTGGCCAATGACTAATTTCTAAATCGGTAGTCATAGACATGTAGTTCCAATTGCAAAAATACTTTAAAAAAGGTAAAGAATTGTTTTTCAAGCGATTTAGCTCAAAATAAAATTTTATTAAAAAATTACGAAAATTAACTTTTTATACGGTCCCCCCGTCCTATAAGTGATATTTAGTGAATTTTTCCCACTACTGTAACAAATAATACAAAAAAAGTCCCATTCCTCTGCGATTAAAACTGACCGAGTAATAGCTGTTTAAAGTTGAAGCATCTTTTTTGCTGCAAATTAGGGGTCAGTCACAAATTTACTGGAAATAAAAATAAACGCAAGATATAAAATTTAACATTAAACATTGAGAGTAAAATAATATTTATAATATATTTTTTTAATTTACGTTGATGATTACATATTAAAGAAAAATTTCTGCTAAAATTATAAGTAAAAAAATAACAGAAAGTTCGTTATTTTTATTTATGAAAAGCAACAGTCACAAATCGTTACACAATGACATATATTTACTATTCTATTAGATTACTTAACCTAACAGAATTTGATGTAACCCTATAAAATAAATAAATGGTACGCACTTAAAATTGTATTAATATTATACTGTCATTGGATATAAATAAGTGTGCAAATTGAACTTCGATTGGATATTTGGAAGTGAGTTAAAATTTGAATAGAAATTTTGAGAAAGGGAAAAGTAAGTACGAACGTTTTAAGCAAAATAAAGGCTTATCAAAATACCACACCTTTTAAAATAAAAATGCGATTTCCCAAAATTTGATTTTCACGATAAAGAGAATTTTAAAACTCACGTCTTCAACTATTTTAACCAATCTAGAAGTTAAATAATAAAAATTAACATTACCGTAAAACTTATACGATGGTAGCACCTTCAGTTAAATTGCTTTTAAAATATTTCTTTATCTCATTAAAACCTTTTAGAAATTGGAATTATATGTCTGTGGCAAATGGTTTAGGAATTAGCTATTAGACAGCGTTGAAAATAGACGCCCGTTACTAGCACTTAGTGAACGTTCCCTAAAAGCTCAGTCCAATTCATGCTTATTCAGCTACAGAAAAGTGGTTTAAGTCATGAAATTTAAAGCTTTATAACTCTGTCAATTTTAATGTTATGTGAATGGGACCTTTTTTCTCTGACTTGCTAGAGTAGTGGGAAATATTTACTAAATATCACTTATAGGACCGGGGGAACGTATAAAAAGTTAATTTTCTTAATTTTTTAATAAAAATTTATTTTGAGCTAAATCGCTTGAAAAGCAATTCTTTACTTTTTTAAAGCATTTTTGCAATTGGAACTATATGTCTATGACTAACGGTTTAGAAATTAGCCATTGGCCACCGTTGAGAGGGACACCCTGTATATATAAGTATGCATACATATATCCACATACTAAAGTATAATATAAATATTTCCAAAAGTTTTTTTTAATTATTTTTTCTTCAAAAATAAATAAGCATACTAATATGTAGATTATTTTAAAAATACTTTTAATACCTTATTTTTAAATTTTTAATTCCATTTGAACATGTTTACATCACTAATGGATTTTTTTCCAAAAAATTTTAGTCTATATAAAAATTTTGTTTGAATTTATTCTTTTTTGCACATTATTTAATGGAAAAAATTGAAGAATAAAATAAGAGAAATTAAAAATGTCAGAATGACATTATTAATTATTTTATTTACTTTTAATGCTTTACTTTAAAGGTATATTGTAAAAATTGTCTCAACTTGAAAAATCCTAAAATTAGGATCGTTTAGTGAATAACGATGAATTGTGTTTAAATACAAAATTTTAAAATGAATTATCATTGAACACAACTTTTAAACATTTTTGGGCAAGTTCGTTCTAGTTTTTTATTTATTTATTTTGTACAAAATATACAGGTAAAATAATCGCTTTTAATTTATAACACATGAAAAAAAATTACGCGTCAAGCATATATTATGCAACACTTTCCGAAAGATTCAGAAAAATGTAACAAAACTGCACCTTTTATGTATGATGAATAAATTCAACCTTATTGAAACTTGTAACAAATTTGAAAACCAAAATTCAGTTACTTCCATTTACAGTCAGAAAATTATCCGAATTATTTAAGCAGCACTGTATATAATTGTCGAAACGTCAGTGAAGGCTTACTTTGGAGACACGAATTTTTTTAGTTTCCGTCAGTGAGTCAGTCAGTCTGTCAGTCAGTCTGTCTGTTCCGCGATAACTAACGCAAAAAACATCCGATTGGCATGAAATTAAGTGGGTATGTTAGAGAGGCACTGGGATCAAGCTGTATAGTTTTTTGTTAGATTTGATTCATTCGTCCCGAAAATATAGAATATTTTATTTTGCGCAATAATGCTTTTCTATGTCAAATCCAATGATTTTCAATTTTTTTCCCTTGAGAGAAAATGAAACATTTCATTAATGGAATTCAATGATAATTGGATACTCAAATTTACCAGTTAAATTTTTCGAATTGTTTTGAAATTTCGTCTATGCATTAGTTAGATTTTTAAAGTTATTACTGCAAATTTTGGAGATTTTTTATAAATGTGTTCCAATAATATAAATTAATTTGGTTTAGAGATTTACTTATTTAAAATGTATTTATTTCATTTTCTTTATTTTTTCTTAATGGTTGCTAAGCAACCATTCATCCTAATCCTTATTATATTTTAATGCTATAAATCTGAAAGCGTGGACGAAAATTTAAATGAAGTCAACGTCAAAATTGATGAATTAATTAATGTCTTTTTATCTTTGCGGATAAATATAACATAGCCCAGAAAAGAATATAGGCTATATTTTATTAATTTTATTCAAATATTTTCCTTAATAATTAAAAATTTCCTTCTTTTTCATACAGAATCAAGAGCGATGTTTTAGATAAAATTTAACCAATTTCCTTTATCGTTGCCAAAAAAAAAAAAAAAAAAAAAAAATCTGGAACAATTTTTTAACGGCAATAAGTTTCAATTGAGCAAATTCCATTCGAAAAACCAAACTAAGAAAAAATAAATATGACGTCAGAATTAAAATAAAAATAAAAATAGTACTTTGTTAAATATTAAACACGGAAATTTCTTTCGTTAATAAAAATTTTTCTGACAAAAATGGGGGCATAATTAGAAGTAAAAGAAATAAAAAATAATTATATTTTTAACAAATATTTCAATTGGTAAAATTTGACGTCATAATTGAACAAAAACAGGTATTCTATAGTAGTCGTTAAAAATACAAGAAACATAAATATCAAATAACTCATAAAAAATAACGCCATTGCTGAAATTTCAGTGAAGGCTTACTTTGAAGACACGAAATTTATTGTTTTTCATCTGTTAGTCTGTTCTTCTGTATGTTTGTCTGTCCCGCTATAACTGCTACAAAATGCAATCATACAAAAACATTTTTTTTTCAGAAACAAAATTTTAAAACTCTAGATTACTGGGTTTACACTTACAAAAGTTCCTGATACATCAGATTTAGGTGTTTGTGGTTGGCAGGTATGTAGAAATATGAAGATAATGAAAAATATTTGTCCAAACTGTTACTTATCCTTATAAATCAAAATGTATAAGGAAATGCAAGATATGCAAAAACCATTAGCACAATTATTAGAAAGTGGCAAATTTAAATTAAGTGAGGCTACGGGGGATTCAGGGGAGGCGGAGCCCCCCTGAAGAAATCTACTATGTTATAATAAAAAAACAAAAATAATAGATCATGAAAATTTCAGAATATCCTAACATAACTAAATTTTTAATTTACCGCTTTTGAAGGCTCAAAACTTCTAATTCTTATTTTATTCTTATAAATAATTAAGTACTATGAAAATTTTAAATTAAAGTTTCCAAGAAGTTGAATATTACCCAAAGTGTGTTTAAAAATATATATATATATGTACAAAGCTGACGTTGAGGCTCCTGATCTGCAGATTTACTAGTGTATGTATAGATTTCCATCTATTACCGACATTCAAGCCAGAATTTAGTTCAGTTATGAAATACATATAGTACACTTTAATTAAAAAGTTTTCTGCTAATAAGAAGAACCGTATGGGAATCCATTTGTGCAGCTATGCATGTGAAGTATAGAATTCATATACAACAAGCAAAATGAAAAATGAAAGAAAAATGTGTTAAATTTAAATGCACATACCGAAAATGGAAATATACTTCAAACAATTATTACTCATAGACAATACAAAAAACAATTTATTTTGTGAGTCCCTGCAAATAAATGTCAAATGCTTTAAATGCTCCATTTTATTGTAGTCATCTTGAATCATAATTTATATTAGTTTCATTACTTTTAAAATAGTATAATGTCATTATAATACTCTGCAAACAATTTCCGCCCCATGTACCTTAATGTAATAGAATTTTTTAGGGGACTCTGTAAATGAAATATTAACTCAACATACTTAATATACAACAACAATCATGCCTAGGTGAGCAAAAATAAGTTTTATCAATTCCATGAAAATCCGAATACATTTACGGGAGTTAAAGCGTGGACAGCGGACACACAAACCAAATGCATAAACACTTTGCAACTTTGTTGAAAAGTGTTACAAAGAAAAATGTGATGAATTTATAAGTACTTTGAATTTTTTTTTATAATGTTTCTACTTTTAAAAATGTAATTTCATTTTCAGGCGAAATGGAGTTACATCGTAAACCAAAAACTGGAATCAACAAGAAATTAGAAAAAAAACAAACTTTAAAACTTATGGACAGTGATTCGTGAAAAATTAATCAATTCCATATGAAGTATAATTATACAATAGGCTTTAAAAGAAAAAACAAGTTTTAAGAATATTATAAACAAGTAATGACATATATTTTTTGCAGTTTCTGAAATATGTACTTTGAATGTATACCAATAAAACTATTTTAAGAAATACCTTTCAAACAAATCTTAAAATTAAAATCCACACACACACACACATGTATAGATAAAAATTAATATTAAATATATATCCAACACAATTGTTCCCATTTTGTTTCCTTGTTATTTTTAATTTTTTTTAATTTAAAATTAAAAGCACGTTTGTATTAAACGTCATTTTGCCCTCAATATTTTTTTTATATATAAAGAGTAAAATAATAAAAAATGAAAACATCAGAAGGATTCAATGACTTCATTGTGTAATTTATGACATGCGTGATGTTTTTGATAATAACCTTCATGAAAAATATTATATTAACTAATTTAATAATACATCAAATAGATATACAATAAGCTTTTATTTTCCAGTATGTTTTCCACTTTACAAAGTAGATTTTTTTAAGTTGCGTATTTTTTCACATTTAATATTGCATTTCGATATCTCTTTTTTCTATGCTTTTTTAGGTGCGTTCGTAATTATGTACATACGTAGCACCTATAGTTGTCGTTCAGTCCGTCCGTCTGTCCTTCTGTCCGCCTGTCTGTCCGTTAGCTTATATCTCCTCTTATAACTACCCAACCGAATCGTTTGAAATTTAAAATATATAATTATCACATAAATTTGCCTGGTAATTTCAAATTTTATGAAAATCGGATGCATAGACCAATTACAGGGACAATCAAAGGTATACCGTTGCATTGCGGTCAATTGGGGAAAATGTTTCAAATGCATTTTAATGGTGTTATATTAATTCGAATATAATAAAATTAATATGCATGTATAAAGTACATGTTATAATATACATTTTGCACATTCTGCAATGAAAAAAACATTTTTTATTGATTTAAAAGGCCACACAAAAGTATTCCATTACATAATGTGGATAGTTAGAACATTGTTTGGTGCGCATTTTAATTGTAATAAACTATTTACAATTTTATGAGATTGATATATGAGAGAGATATTTTTTAAAAACTTCGTTATCGTACGAACGCACCTCATTTGCTACGTTTCACGTGCAATTTCCAACATTTTTAATTTTGAAAGTTTTTATGTATACAAATTAAACAATGAAATATGATCAAACTTCACGGAATACATTGCGATAAAACTTGAAAGGTTGTTCATTCTTTTCAAGCTGCGCAATCTACAAAAATAGGTTAATCTAAATTCGATATTATTGGTACTTTCTAAGGCGAGTTTTTCATTTTTGAATAAAACTTATACAGATAAAGTACATAGTTATCTTCTAATTATAGAAAATGTATAATGTTTTCATTTATTATTTTCAAAATCATATATATTTATATCGTATGTCAATTGTTAACTTAAAAAAATCCCTTTCGGCATGGCCTATAGGCGGAGGTAGATTTCGAAAAGTTTTCATCTCAAAAAAAAAAAAATAAATAAATAAATAAAAAAAAATAAATAAATAAATAAAATAAAATAAAATAAAATAAATAAATAAAAATAAAAAAATGATTAGAGATAAACCCTGTTTAACTACTTTATTCAACCGCTTTTAAAATTTTTTAAATTTCATTTTTCTGTAAGAACTGGTTTTATCAAAATCCTCTTAAACGAAATTCTACTCGAATGCCCATTTTGGCAACATATTTTGAATTATATTCTTACTTTATTAAAAAAAATTGACCAATATGCTCATTATATAGTTCCTAAATAACAAAAAACTGTTAATTAAATTCGTTTGACAGCAAAATTGAATTTAAAAATGAGTAATAAAATAACGAATTTATTATTTTAATACATCCACAATTCTTTAATCAAGATTGCTTTGAGAAATTTTGTACGAAGTGCCCACTTTGACAGATTTTTTAAAATATATATTTAGCCTTTATCAAAAATCTGACCAATACGGCACATTACACAGTTCCTAAATAACGAAAAACTGTCAATTGAATGCGTCTGAGAGCAAAATTGAATTTAAAAATGAGTCATAAAATAAACAATTTGTTATTTGAATACAACCTCAATTCTTTTATCATGATCGCTTTGGGAAATTTTTTTGCGAAGTGCTTACTTTGACAGCTTTTAAAAATATGTATATTCACCCTTTATCAAAAAATCGAAGAATACGCACATTATATAGTTCCTAAGTAACAAAAAACTGTCATTTGAATGCGTTTCAGAGCAAAATTGGATTTAAAAATGAGTCATAAAATAACCAATTTGTTATTTGAATACCCACAGTTCAATAATCATGATCGCTTTGGGAAATTTTGTGCGAAGTGCCCATTTTGGCAGCCTTTTTTTGAAATATATTCTGCCTTTATCAAAAAACTGGCCACTCCGTCACATAATATAGTTCCTAGATAAGAGAACCTGTAAATTGGATGCGTTTGAGAACAAAAAAAAGATTTAAAAATGACTCGGTAAAAACGCAATTTTTTAAATTTCCTCAAATTTCAATCATGATAATTTCGTGAAATTCTGTTCAAAATACCCTTTTTGTCAGCCTTTTTAAAAATATATTCTGCCTTTATCAAAAAACTGGCCAATACGTCGCATTATATGGTTTCTAAATAATAGGACCTGTAAATTGGATGGGTTTGAGAACAAAAATGAATTTAAAAATGACTCAGAAAAAACGCAATTTGTTATACTTAATCAATTTTTAATGACGATAATTTCGGGAAATCTGTTCAAAATACCTTTTTTGGCAGCCTTTTTAAAAATATATTCTACCTTTATCAAAAAATTGACCAATACGTCGCATTATATAGTTCCTAAATAAGAGGATCTGTCATTTGGATGCGTTTAAAATAAAAAATGAATTTTAAAATGAGTCAGAATATAAGCAGTTTGGATTTAAGGTTTTTACTCCAACTCCTATTTTTGTTTAATTTATTTTTGCTATAAGAATTGGTTCTATGAAAAACTTGTCAATATAAAAGTTGTATATCTTATTGTGAAGATGTAAAATAAATTTAATTAGATTTGATTGCTTAAGAATTGAGTAAGTTATGGGTTTTTTTCTTTTTCCTCCCCCCTTTTTCTTTTCGTTTTTAATTTTTTTCATTGGTAAAAATTGGTCCTATCAAAAACTTGTAAATACAAAAGTTTTAGATAATATTGAGTACATTTATATAAAATTTAGTTGGATTTGATATCTTGAGAATTAACGAAGTTATGAATTTTTTTCTCCCAAAAACCATGTTTTTTTCGCCCCTTGAGCCCATTTTTAACTTTATCAAAAATCTGTCATGCACAAACTTTTTGCCCATTGTTTAGAAGAAATATAAACTTTAAACTGATTCGATATCTATTTTAATTAAGAAGTTATCGCGTTTTTTCTGTTTTCACAAAAACCCTTCCTATTTCCACCCCCTTGGTCCGATTTTGCCCATTAACGAACTCGACCGAGATTTTAGGCTTCTTGATTTTATGTAAAAGTTTCAAGAAGATCTGAGCATAATTATGGAAGTTATCGTGTCTAGAAGAAAGTGATATACACCGATAGATAGATAGATAGATAGATAGATAGATAGATAGATAGATATATAAACTTTTTTACTGATGGTGGTTTTGGGGTCTAGGAGTCATGATTCGTGTAGATCCGCAAAAATTTTTCAGAAATTCCAACATGGGAGAGAATGCAATAGGTAGTATTTCATACGAAATCTACCTAAAAAAATATATTGTAACCTTTTCCCCATGTCTGTTATAAATTCCTCTGGTATATAATATTATAATTTCCTATTAACCTATTGAAATAATTATGTATTCTATTATAATTTCTGGTATATACTAAGTTAATTATAAGTTTTATATCAATTTTGTATTTTTTTACCACAGATCAATAGTTCTTTAGTGTACATTTTTAGCATTCATATACAACTTTTTAAAACTTTAATTTCTTTAAAAAATTTTTTGATGGAAATATACGAAAATTACAGCATATTTTTTTATTGACTTGGACACAATATTACACACATACACACGCATATATATTTTTTTATTGATGTTGTTCAACCATTTAACTTATCAATATTTTTGAAAAAGAAAAACTTTCAAATAATGCCTTTATTTTTCTGTCTTTTACATTATTTTTAATCTTTTTTCATCAGTTTTTCAAAACAGAAACTTTTGAATAATTGAATAATAATAAATAAAAATGCGCGGATTAAACAATGCAAAATTTACGATAAAAATTTACTGGTGAGAATAATAAATAACAACTGGAATTTAAATGACCGTACGCTGTACTGCAAAATGATGATTGACGAAAAGACGTTGCCCGTACTTGCTAACCTCTCGTTTTTTCTAAATAAACAAAACATATTTTAAATCAGAAAAAATTATTTAATAAATCGAAGCATTATGTTTCGAACAAATACCACATCGAAAGGAAAAACATTTAATTTAATAAATTTTCTTGTGAAAAGTGTGTTTCTTTGTTTAAAAAAAACGAAAGGTTAATAAGTATGACGTTGCCCGTATAACGTACGGACATATCAGGGAAGTGGTTAAATTCCTGCATTAAAACTAAAAAAAAAAATTACTTTCACAACCCCCGATTTGCGTTGGATTTTGACTCCCTCCGACACAATCTTCCCAAAAATTTTCAAAATTATTTTTCAGGTAGAAATAAAAAGTACATGTATATTTTTATATAAAAAATGAGTGCACATACACCCTTTTTGGGTTTTTTTTATATTTTAGATTCCCTGTGTCGTTTTTGGCTTAAAGTGTATCAATTGCGGGTCCGGGGGGGGGGGGGATTTTTTTCTCTTTTCTATAGCTCCGTTCAATTTTCGATTTGACTAAAATATCTCTTTGATTTTATCTATACATAATCCTTCCCTTAAATAACTCTATTGCAGTTTTTGAAATTTAATGCGGTTACGAATTATTATGTAGGTCTATAAACAATTATAGCTGCTTTTTTTAAAATTTATAGTTAATCTATTATGTAGTCTATTGTTGTTTGTAATTTTTGCACGCCATAGTACGGTGTACTAGCTAATTCAAAATAAAATAAAATTTAGGAACGTACCGAAAATTCAGCAATTTTTTTTTCGTTTAAGGAATTCTCTTTGCTTTAGATGAACTCGAAAGTATATTTCAGGATAAAAAAAATATTCAAACAAAATACAGGAATAGAAAGAAAAGAATTCAAAAATCTTCTATCAATTTTTATGTACTAGAATTTATAATTTGCTGCATCCCGATCTCCAGAAACAGTGTGCAATAAAATACTATAATCTGATTTCTATATAAGGAGTATAATTTAATCAATATGTTTTTGATAAAATATAAATCATGTGTTTACATAAATTTTCTAACGAAAAAAAAAATATATATTGAAATTGCATATCAAAAATCGTTTTTTAACAATAGTAAGAACCGTACATTTTTATGCTTCATAGATACGCATATATAATATAGAGTATATCTCTTTACCTTTTTTTAAAGAAATGTATCCAACAACACAATGAACTGATGTCGCAATCTTTTCTTTCCAAATCCTTTAAATCTTTTGAATTATCCTTAAGCACTAAGACATCGATAAATATTTACTTTTTTTTCTATTTTTTGAATCCTCAAACACGAATTCAATAAATTCCTGACTAACCAAACGCTCCAACACTTCCACAGCCTTTCCAACCATCTGATGATTTTATCGGAGTTATGCCCGGAATCTGGAAATGGGGAATTTCGCAAGAAAGGGGAAATATTTTTCCCTATCTTTTCCCCTAAGACTTATCGATACACTACATGAAAATGTTTCGGAAAGGGTAGTTTGTTTCGTTGCTACGGAAGAGGTGCTTTATATGGAATCAACAAACTGGAACATTCTGAGATTCAGAATGATTACGTCGTGAATGAATAATGAGTTAGAAATTAAAGGAATTGGATGTGTTTCCTGGATAATATTACAACTGGAAGTTATCAATCAGGAACAAAGAAATGCCAACTTGAAAGTTTTTATTCCAGTTTTAAATACTAAATATTAGAATAAGTAGGGGATCCAACCAAGTCTTTACAAATTATAGAAAACTTTTTTTTTTTTTTTTGAAAAATTAATAGATTTTTTTTTAAATACTGAAAGTGTTTTTTTATATGTGTTGCACCGGAATAAGATTAAAATTCCTTTTTTTATCCTCTTTAGTCCTAGGGTCCTCATTCGGGGACCTCTGTTCTTTTCCCTATAAAAATTAAAATAAAGGACTTTTTTTTCCATCTTTGCGTTATTTTTTAATACCTGAATACTGTAGCTGAAAGCAAACGAATAAATGCATGCATCTAAGCTGAATCCCTCAAAACATAAATTTTATTTGCATATATGTTTGCAAAACGCTTAAAAATGCCCAAAAAAACAGTCTGCAGCAAGAAAGTGATAAATTTTTAAAAAGTAAATATCTTAAATCTTTTTGAATATTTTTGGGGGAGATTTGTAGGTTGTTTACTTGTTTAAAGCTCTTAAATTTGATATTGCATTAATTTAGGTTAATGGCAATTAAATTGATGTTTTAAGGGGTTTTGTAGTTTTATATCCAAATTTTTTAATCTAAATTACTAAACACCTAAAGGATTAATTTCAGAAAAGATATTTTTATGTCATTTACATTTTCATTTTGTTAAAAAAAAAAAAAAAAAAAAAAAAAAAAAAATTAAAAACCAAATAGCAAAATTGCAATTTAGCAAATTACAACGACTATTTGAAAAATGATATTGCCAAAGACTATAATTTTAGACTTATAAATAATTTCTACATCTAAAAAAAACTAAGAATATCATTTTTAGGATGATCAAAACGAAACTTACGTAATAACAGAGTCATATTAATGTTCTGCACATTTAATGCCACGTTAATATTTGATGACCAATTTTATTTGATTTGGGACCAATGATAAACACATATTGAATAAAATTTCAGTTTAATAATTTTCGGTACTGTAAATTTTTAATCTTCAAAATAGAACATTTTTAATTTTTACACCGTCGTGTAAATAAAAAAATGCACTTTTAAATACAATTTGTTTGAAATCTGTATCTAAACTTGTTTTTGAGTTATTAATTATTTCGTAGTTTTTATTACTTTTATTTCATCTTGGCAACAGAAGTATTCCATTTTTGGACATCGAACATGGACCAATCAGAAAACAAATAAAATAAAATAAATTGCGGAATTCAACCAATAAAAAGATTCAGATATATTTCAGATTTCACACTTCCTTACCGAGGACAACTACTATTTTCCAAATCCATAATATGTATTTGTATTACAGTAAAACCTGAAAATAACGGACCCCTTGGGAGCGCAGAAATTGTCCGCGATTCGGAGGTGTCCGCTATTGGGAAAATCTCAGAGTTAGAAATATTGCTATGAATGTTTAATGTTTCATTAGTCGATTTTAATATGTCCTAAAACATCTATTATATGATTAACCAGAAATTAAAATATTTTTTAAAGAAATAAAACTGAAATAAAATTGTGCATACCTTTATCCTTTGTTTATTACATTCTTACAATTTTTTTTTTTTTTTTTTTTTTTTTTTAACCAAAGTTTGCTTTTACTTGCTTTTAGATGTATTTTTCAATGTGAAATTTTAACTGTCAATAGTTTTAATCCTTTTGAATCATCTTTTTCTAAAATAAAAAATTGTGTAACTGTTTATTGTATTTTTCTGCTACTTAAAAGCGTACAATCTGAAACCATCCGAGGGAGGGGGGGTTGTAATCACAGATAAATGTAAGGGAAGAGGGGATTTTCTCCAGCTCATCCTTACATTTATCTGTGCTCACAAGATTTGTGACACATTGCCCTGATAAATTTAAAGGATTTTTAATTTTTTTTCCTCGTTAAAAAATAATTTTTCATTCTTTATTGCCAAAATTAGTGTCAGCTATTCGGAATGTCCGTTATTTAGAGGTTAAACATACAAAAATTTAAGTTTTGGGAGTAGTGATTGAAAACTGTCCGTTAAATAGAGGTGTCCGCTATTCGGGAGTGTCTGTTATGGAGGTTTTATTGTATTATTTTAGTTTTGGAACTGAAGAGGTTACATGAAAATTTAGATATCGATTTAAGATTTATTGAGAGAATAATTTCGTGAAATTTAAGAAAAAATCAAATGCTTAACCCATTTTCGGCCAAAGGTTCGTATACGAAACATTTCGATAAATATTTTTTTTTAACACTCTGACACATTTTTTTCAAGAATTTTATTTTTCTTCTATTTTTCAAGGCTTTTGAAGACATCCATAAAATATTAGTAATTCAATTGGAGTAAACACTTTCTCTTAAAAAATTTTCAAAATACGCTAGAGTTTTAATTTGAAACGCCTTTGACAAATTCGACTTTTTAAAAATATATTATTATTCCAATTGAAATGAATTATATGTTTTTAAAATAGATTAAAGTTGCAAATTCTGTATATGAAATAAGAATAAAACAAAAGTCATAAAAATATTATTCATATTCATATTATTCATTATAAGAAATAATATTTTATATTATTATATAAAATATTATTTCTTATATAAAATATTATTTTTCATGCACAAATCTTTTTTTTGTGTCTTAATGTATGTAATTTAAGCATATTTCAATAAAAATAATGCTACATTTTATAAAATTTCTGTGCTTGGCCTAAAATGGGTTAATTAATTGCCCAACTAACTTAATACCGGCTTAAGTGATAAAAAAAAACATTTAAAAGGCAAAAAACACTTCTCCTGACCGAGAATCGGAATATTTCATTGCACTGATATCAACATTTTCAAAAATTCAAACGATACAAAATATTTTCTTCTTGTTTTGTTTTGTTTTGTTTTCGTTTTTGTTTTGTTTTCAAGAAATAGAAAGAAGAAATCGCTTTAACTTAAGCTTAATGACATTAACTGCAATATCAAAAATGGATTTTGAAAACAAAAGATGAATAAATGATTTGATACTGCAATTAATATCATTAAGCTTAAGTTCCTGTAGTTTTTATTTTCCACTTCACAATTTAAAAAAAATTGCAAAAATATTTTATAACATTTTAATTCATGAGAACGTTGCCGTCAGAACAATGAAAAATTTTGAATCCGTATCAATGAAGGTATTTTTTGCCTTTGAAATATATTTTTATCACCGTAAGCCAATGTTAAGTTAATTGAATATTTTCTACGCGACTTTTACCTGTAGTTTTATTTTCGCACATCTTTACAAATAATGTTGTTGTTGTATGTATGTCGGCCAATTATCTACACTATGGGATATAGGCCCTAAGGGGTGGGATGCCCTCCGTGGGGGTCTTTCTAAGGGAACCTAACCCGTATTTACGCAAGGTTCGAAGAAAACCACGGAAAACTCCGAACGGTTAGGCCGACGGTCGCGATTGGGTTTAAACCCAGCACCTACCGTCTACCAGTTTGAAGTCAGAACCTCTCGGCCACTGGTGGGGCCCTTTACAAATAAAAATTATTGGATTCGTGAAATTTTTTTAATTTAATTTTAACGGATTTACACGTTTTATGGATCAGAGATCGCGGAAAGTATGTTTCAACAAAATGTCTGTTTGTCACCCTACCTGTGAGTCTGTATGTGGCACAAATTTTGTGAGCGCTCCATCCTAGGAACTAATCATCTGAATTTAATATAAATTTAGATTCAGTAAGACTCTCATTTAAATTGGTGCTGATTACATTAATTTTGTAAATTGACAAATACATAACGCTGCTATGTTCCATTTTTCACAATTTCCACAATAGCTATATCTTAAGAATTATTGCACACATTTTCGCAAAACTTCAGATTCAGTTACTCTTTGATATAATTTGATCCCTATTACTATGTGCTGTAAGTCAAGCAACAAGTGGCTATTCTGTTTACAAGTGCTCTACAAATGCTATGCTGTATCATTCATTATCATCTCAATATCTCAATGTCAAAAATTAATGCTCGGATATTTATAAAACTTCATATGTAAATTGTTACTGATTAGATTCTGGTGTAAATCACCTAACCGACCGCGCTACTATACTGAATTTTTAGGAAGTATTAACATGGATCAGATAGCAGAAAGGTTTGAAACTGGTACATCTGTATAATTTATATTATTGCTTTTTTCTATCTTTGCAAGAAAAAAGTATTGTATTCGTGAAAAGAATCGATTTTGGTTTTTTATAGACTCATAAATTTTAGAACGCCTTCAACACTATTTGAGAGTTTTTTTTTTTAATGTCTGCCTGTGAGTCTACTTGTCACTCTATCAGTCAGTCTGTCTGCCTGTGAGTCTGCGTGTCTGTCTGTATCTGACAAAAATGTTGTGGGAGCTCTATCACATGAATTAATTAACGGATTTTCACAAAAAATTATATTCAGGTAGACCTTGTTATAAGACGATGCTTATTAGTTTTTAGTGTATATCTCCCAAAAGTTTGCGCTGTTACTGTTCATTTTGTATGATTTTCGCAATGACTTTATTTCAAAAGATAATGCACAAGAGTCCAACAAACTTGTTATTCAGGTATAACTAGATATATATTGTTGATCAATACTAATATTGAAAATATTGGTGATATGCATTTGGACAATTTTAATGTGATTTAAATAAATAAGGTCTTTTTATAATTATTTGAAAATTAAATCAAAATTAAAATATTTTTTAATTAAAATAATACTTAAAAAATGCTTTAAAATTAAATCTTTTGGTGCTACCATCTATGTAAGAATTCAATAATTCTAAATTAACAATTCGGATTTATTAATTAAAGAATGAGTTGTTCTTAAAGAAATATTAAACGAAACCCTTTGTGCGATCTGCGACCACACTTACCCACTTGTCCTTTATTACTACATTTTTTTTTTTTTTTTTTTTTTGTCTATGCGGATTTATTGCATATCTTAAAGTTCTGTTTCTGTTATGTTATAGACATAGACAACTTATGATTAATTATTTATGATTTATTATATTATGATTATTATTATTATATTATGATTAATTGATTGATTATAATTTATTATGATTTACTTTTCCCTCCTAAACTGTTCTTAATTTTCCCGATAATTTTCAGCCATGCTTATTCTTTCAAGAAGTAGAATGTCTGGTTTGCGCTTGATCAATAAATGTTCTTTCGAAATGTTCTTCAATCGTTCTTTTGAATCTCCTAGTTCTTAAATTATATTTATGATCCATTAAGACTTTTTTAAGAATAACATAATATTTACACCAGTGTTTTTAATATATCATGGGATATTATAAATGTGTGGCCGATTTAAAAGTATATCGAGGTTTTTATTGTCATAAGTTAATACAACAATAAATGTTTAACCTTTTACATTTCATTTGAAACGTTTTCCTATCTACGTTTCGAATATACTAAAAAGAGTCCTTAGGAAGTGAACGATTTGAAATTTTTATTTTGTGTTTCTATTTTCATCGAACATTATTATTATTATTATTATTTTATTTTCAAATACCATATATATTACTTAATAGATCTTTTCAGTGTTGTTTCAATCAATAATATATTTCATAATCAAAAACTTTTTAAATATTTTAAATAATATTTGTCATAATAATTTACTTTAATAGCATAAATTGTAAATGTCATCCTTTAAATATTTCCTTATAAAATGTTCGATACTATAATAAAGTGTATTTTAGAATCGTTTCATTTTCATTTAAAGCACGAAATAAACATATATAGACACCTAAGAATAATAACTCAGTTATGTGTCTAATGTTTAAAAAAAAGTTGCTTCATGAAAGTACTTACACTATGTATTGTGTATTAATTAATACTGTGTATTAAATAGTATACTAGTAGTGACTAAAGTGTAATAGTATAAATAAATAAACGCTAGTAGTAGCTAAACTAACACCTGTGCCTTACGGACACGTGTTAGTTTAGCTGATAACGAGCTGTTCTTGTTGTTGCTCGAAACGCGTCCTGCTTAATTTTTCCTTTTATGTTGATTTTACAAAGTTTTCTAGGTTATTTATCCATTTATCTCCAGTGATTACGGTGTTTTTTTACTGTAGTAGTATAGTATACTAAAAGTGTACTATTTTGAAATATAAATTCCAAAGTGTGCTTTTGTTTGCATTTTCCTCTTCAAATACATATACTCACTTACATATATTCTATCGTCATACAAAATTGTTTTAAGACCGATTATATGCAGCAATATTATGTATGCTTCTTTGTCAGATTTTATGTCTATTCTGTTTGATATATTTTTTTTAAACATAGCAAACAAAATCATTGGATTTTACATTTTAATATATATTTTTTAATAATTAGCGTTACTTGGGGCAACTGGGCCGTGATTTTACAATGGGATTATAGAAATTCTGGTAATTCAACTTCCTAAAGCTTCATTTCGATTAAAGTTTAAATCTCTGTAAATGTGTTTAATTAGAATCACTATATCCGACAGAAATTTTAAATAATAAATTTTAATGTCTAAAAAAAACATTGTGTTTATTTTTTTTTCTTCGTGGGTCCACTTGCAACATAAAAATGGGGCAAATAGACAAGCAGGAATTGTAATCCACACACATTTGTATTTTTTAATATTGTGTCTTAGGTCGTGTTTAAAAAAGTGTAAACTATTTAAATAATTTAAATCAAGCAGAGCATGTAAATTATACATCCACTAAAAAGCATTGTAAGGGAAATTTTTGTTTCAAGGTGTCTAAAAAAAGCACTAAATATGAATTTTTTAAATTTTCTTATACCAAAAGCTTAGGAATAAAGTTAGTACTTGAGTGCTCTAGTTTTAGTAAATCACAAAATAAATCTATGAACAAACAGCAACGTAGAAAGTACGTTAAGTAAAAAATTTTCTTTTTCATTTACCAGATTTGAAGTGCGGTATGTCCAATAAACCTGTGGAAAATATAAACATGTTTTTATGTCGAACAGAACTATTTTTTTTAGTTTCGATTAATATATAATAATGTTACTTTGTTTTGTGTACGTATTTTCATTTCCATCGTAAAATTTCAAAGTTGGACCCAATATGGTCCAGTAACCCCTTCTAGTAAACCCATTCTTGAAAAATTGATAGAGTAACTGGGACAGCGGAAGACACCAAGTTTGAATCTTGAAATAAATAGGGGGAACTGAGGCACATTGATACAGGTTTTTTTCTAAGAATTTTTTTTGGTGTCCAGAAAGCAGAAATTTCAAGTTATTTTTTAATGTGGTGTCAGCAAAACTTGTGTAGTGTGTTATAAAAATGTACAATCATTGTTCTATATATTAATTTTGAATGTAATTTAAAAAAAATAAAAAAAGTCATTTGTATCAATGTCCTCCATCCCCGGGGCAGATTGATACACCTCATGAAGCACTTTAATACTTCTGGGAAAAATAGAGACAAAATAACACCAATGGATATTTTTATAGAAAAATAGTTAGCAAACCACTTTATATTTAGTTGCAGAAATTCAAATCACCCACAATTTATTTGTAAGTACTATTAAAGCAATCAAAATGAAAAGTATAATGACCTGATGTTCTGGCTGTTCCTTGTCTGATTGTTGGCTGTAATAACTTTGTCATAACTGGCACTTCAACCCCAGCATTATCTTCTTTCTTAGGTTAGATGAAAAAATTACCAGGTTTTCTTTTCTAAATCGGCTTATAAGAAGGAAATAAAGGATAATTATATTAAAAATTCTCTTTATAATGTAATTATCCTCTGCTGTTCTGCAACTTCTTTCTCTTACTTAACATTTCTCATGATGAAAATATATTTTTCTCTGGGGAATCGATCAAAATTTGAAATTTTCTAGGATGCGTCCTTTTCTTTTGTTAATTCTACTAGCACTAGATGTTGGGTAAGTTTGTACGTCTTCTGTTTGCAAAAATACTATAAAATGTTCTAATATAAAGATATTAGAGCTATTTATCTTCAATTAAATCTAATATTAGAATTTTTTGGCAAAAAATGTTTGGATTAAGAAGTGTATGATAAAAAAAATAAAAAATAAAAGTTAATGAAAGAATAAAATAGAAAAGGATTTAGGTTGTATCAATGTGCCCCGACATAGAGTGTATCAATGTGCCCCATACAGCCATTTTAAGTTAAATGAGTCTTAAATACAACACTTCGTAATTTATCTAACAATAAAAAATGAGGAACCGATAAAGAGTAGTTTTGCTTGCCAGGGAGAGCATTCTTTTCGGTTGAAAATACTGGAAAAATTGTATAATACCATTTCAATTGTACAACCAAAATTTACTTTTCACATACAAAAACTATAAATCGCCCGTCCCATTTCATCAAACAACTGAATTATTCCATCACTTTCTATATGTATTTTAGTGCACTAGCGTCGCCTTTTGGAGCTGTTGTGAAATTTCCTATAATGACCCTGTGAGCAGTAGATGGGGTATATCAATATGTCCCAGTTCCTCCTATATATAGATACCTAATAATAATAACGCCATTATGTGTCTAATGTTTAAAAAAACGGTTTGCCTCATGAAAGTACTTACAGTATTTTAATAAAAAGCCAATGAAATTCAAAGGAACTACGATTGTTTTTAAGGGGGTAGTAAGGTATTTTTTTTTTTTTTTTTTTTTGCATTTTTTAATTTTTATTTTATATTAATGCACAACATCTTAAGATTATTCTGTGAAAATTTGAAAGCAATTGAAGTAAAACTGACGGAGATATACAATTGTAAGTCTCCGCCCTCCGATTTCACACTGAGGAATGTGGCCGCAACAATCAGCTACCAAGTAGCTGCTACTGCTTGACCAGGTTTCAAAGGCCTGTTCTGGCATACTGCCAAAAAAATGGACCTTTCCGAAGGTACACGTACACGTGTGTACACGGTGCATTGATGATTCTGTGTAAGTATATGAACAAAGCAGTAATTTACAAATATCTATTTCGACAAAAACGTCTGTGAAACTTTAAATGTGTTTTTCTAACACTTCGCTTTTTCGAAGCCGGTGAACTCCGTAGCTCAAAATCTACTGAACCGATCTTTTTAAAATTTTACTCACTCTTTCTTTATATAAATTACGAGATAACGCTGTCGAGTTTTTTTTTTTTTTTTTTTTTTTTTTTTTTTTTTTTTTTAATTTTAACTTACTTTTAAAAAACAAAATATCAGATTTTTTTTATGAAAAATCAGTATTTTGACTTCCGAGCCTTGTAAAAAATTGAAAAATCAATAATAAAAAAAAACTCGACAGCGTTCCCCGAGGAAACTTATCAACTAATTAAATCAATTTGGTTTTTTAATTTCAGTTGATCCAGTCATGAGTTATGCGGTTCACCGCGAATCAACTTTTTTTGGGGACGTCTTCGAAGATTCGCTGTCATCGGCTCATTTTTTAATATTTCTTAATGAAAATTTCACAGAATACTCTTTAAATGACATATAATTATACTATAACTATACAAATAAATAAATATTATTTGTATCCTTACAAATAATGATAGAAAATATGCTTTTTTTTCCTCGAATTAACCTTACTACCCCCTTAAAGAAACAGAAAACGAAATTTTTGACAATCTATCATAGCAAAGACAGGGTTATGATTGATTTGACACTCGTTGTTTAAAAAAAAAAAAAAAAGATTAGGAGGCACTGTTCATAAAAGTTAAATTTTAAATGGCATCAAAGTTTTTTTTTTTTTTTTTTTTTTATAAAACACGTTATTGTCCAGCTTCCGTGGGTTCAGTTTTTAATCTTATAATAAAATAGGAGAAAAAAAGTTCCTATATTCCGGTATTTTCAAATATATTTTTAATATACTTGCAACATCTGTTCATAAGAAAATATTTTGAGAAAAGATAAATGCGCATTTATTGCTATACTATCTCTAAATCGTTACCGTGAATATTTTCTTGTATTTCAAAATTCATTTAATGTATGTACGATGCATTAACAAGGAAAAATATGTATGTCACGTTAAATCTATCGTTAATAATATTCCCAATGAAAAGTTTATCCAATGAAATATTTCTTTCAAATCCATGCTATTTATCACTGACATTATTTTTATATTTGTTTGTTTGTTTTCTTTCAAAATACATATAATGTAATATTAATAGACTTTTTTGAAATTTCTAAAATGTATTGTACCCTTTATAATAGAAAGTGGTTTAAAAATATAGGGAAATATTTATCGAGTATTGATACAAATAACTAAAACAATAAATGACAAATATTTATCTTTTTTCATGAAATGTTTTTCCATAAGAATTCTTCGGCTGTGCTGAGAGGTATCTGGGAAAAACTTATCGATTCGTAAACGCGGCTTTTGTTTCCCTTTTTTCCTTTAAAAAGATATATGTAGGTCATGCTTAATCTATCGTCACAGAGATTTCTTTTACCGCTGATTTTATCCTCTTGTTTTGAGCATTTTTATAGATTTTATGGTCTTTACAATCGAATAAGATGCATCATTTCTCAAACAAGGAAAATAACAATAAATGGGTTTAAAAAAATGCCATTTCTAATTTATATATTTTTATGTATTATTGGTTTATTTAATTTCTGAAATGAATATATTTCAGCATAAATGAAAATTGTTATATTATATTTAAAAAAAACTATTTGCATGAGATATACGTTTGAAGAAAAAACATCTAACAAGATAATGTTAATCATAAATAATTTTTATTATATATATGTTACGATTAATTTGCCAAATTCGGTAATTATTAATAATAAACACATATTTTGGTAAATTCGATAAATGTTGCATATTATTCTAATTTATCAGTTATTATTGATAATTACCGATGAAGTTCGTGTCAGTATGATTAATTAAGCTTGTTAACGAATACAGGGTGTCTCAGAACTTCGTGTACAAACTTTAAAGGGTGATCGTTTGGAACCAACTATTACATAGGAAAGCATGGTCGGAAACGTCTTGTTAACCCTTTCACAGACAGTGGTTTGTATATGAAACTACAAAATTTTTAATACAAAATGAACATTGACACCAGAATTTTAATGTGATTTTTCCATTTATTATGTATGCGAAATGTCTAGCTTTTCTTATTTGCAAATACATTTTTCTGAAATTTCTGAGGTCATATTGATTTTTCTACATTTTAGCAATGGAAGTGCTTTGTCCGTGAAAAACTCAAAGAAACACAAAGACACAGTTATGGCACAATGCAGAAAGCAGTGTAGAACACTTTATTACATAGAAAAAATACAAGAAATGATTAAATATTAAATTAGATTTAAAATTATGTTTCTTTAAAATCAAGTATCTTAAAAGCTATTAGAAATTGCTAAAATGTGGAAAAATATGATTGACAACAGAAATCGCAGAAAAATATAAGGTACCTGTGCCTAATATCGACACCCTAAGGAAAAATTATTTTTTTCACCCCTAATTACACGTGATAGGACTCTAAAAATATATAACCATGATCCCTGGACTGTTGACTATCATTATTAAAATTAGCAACCTTGTAACTATTCCGGTTTAATTTAAATGATAAAAACAAAAAATGTTTACAAATGTCCATATAGGGAACCACCGGTTCGTATTATGGACAGGTGGCTCCTTATTGACCTACTACACAGGGTGTAATGAAGAATTACTCTTCTATGGAATTTTAGAAGAGAGGGGATAAAAATAATATATCTTACAGGGGACTTAATATATATTAACTTATATATACAGGGGAGGGTAGTGCACAGTAAATATCTTCAGAACTTGCACTTTTGAACGGTGGTCATTTTCGGTTGTGGCTCTTCGAAGACCGATGCAAAGCACCTCACTTACTACAAAATATTATGAAATAATGTAGTTCGTTTTGCTTAGCTTTCTATTTTTGTGATTCTGAAGATTCACGTGCTGTACTTCCAATGTGGACATAAGGTGTCCATATTGGGAATCGGGAGTAGTTTTATTAAATCTTGTAATAAATAAATAAATTTTTTAAAGCAATATATGCAATAGCAATCGAAAATATGCTTTAAAAGCTTTCTAAAACACTCTACTTTTCCATATTTAAAGTAATTTTACAATATCTGATAAGAATTTAAACTTACCTGTATTTACGATCAGCTCACCACGAAACAATAAGTTTCCTTCTAAATGGCGAAGAGTGCGCTTTTTTATACTTTCCTGGCTTAATTATCTTTTCCATTGCTTATCTTCACGGACCTGTAGCGCGATTTCTCTATCAAAATTGTTACTTTTAAAAATATTAGGGGTGTCCATAGTACCTTGTTTAGAAAAAAAAATTCATAAACATAATAATTGGAAAAATCTTATTAAAATTCTGGTGTCAATGTTAATTTTGTATTAAAAAAATTGTAGTTTCATAGATATACCCTTGTCTGTGAAAGGATTAACAAGTGAGGATGATGTTTCCGCCCATGAATTCCTATGTAATTGTGGTTCCAAATGATGCTCTCTATCACTCTCTATCACAAAGTTCTGGGACACCTTGTCTATACTTTACAAAAATATATACTATCAGAAATGTTTGAATCTAATAACAAAAATAATTGTTAAGAGACAATAATACTCAATCAAAAGAAGTTTTTTAATAATAAGACGCAAAAGAATAAGCAGTTTAAAACATCTATTTTTTATAATTACTGAATGGATTAGATAAAATTTTTAAACACTGAAATATTCAAAGAAAAAATTATACAGTTTTGAAATGCAATTTTTAGTAATGAATATTTAGAAAAAAACGTATACAAAATAAAAATCCCAAGCTAAACGAGTTGAAATATACTATGTTTACCAATCTTGATTGGTAATTATTAATTATAATAGGTTAATTTGATAAATTCTCAAAAATATATCATATTAACTGGTTCATTTGATATGATTTCGTTATTATTAATAATAACCGGTTACTGTTAATAATAACTGATGAATCAAATTGACCGTAACAATTATATATATATATATACAAAATGATTTGTAATCTGCCACACAATACCTATTATTACTTAGTTCAATCGAATTATTTTGATTGTTCACAGAACTAATTTTAAAAAAAAGATGTTTTCTAATTCAATAAAAGATTCAAAGAGATATTGTCTTAGAAATAATAAACTACAGACACTGTGATGATAATATATAATAAATTCTACGTATTAAGCAATACTTTCACAGCATTTTAGAATAAAATGTGTAACATTATAAACATTAAATTAACTCTATGTGTCACAGTTTTATCGTATCATACATACATTTGAACATTTTTTTTAAATATTTTTTTTGCATATGAGTCATATCAGAAAAAATTATATACCTGAAAAAATATAATTACATCAAAACGAAAGGGGGAAAAAAACCTTCACCTCTGTCAAAAAAGCACAGAACTTTGCGCCCCTTACTTCTGATAGTATGTCCGGTGTTATTGTGCGAATTATTGTACGTTTCCTGTTCTTGTCATGTTGTCGCCAATTGGAGGATGTCTTTTTATGACTCAATTTATTAACGAAAAAAGAGTATGTCTAGAATAGGCTAGAATTGTTGTATTTTTTTCTAACCGAAGGATTCCGATCTCCGTTTCCCTGTTAACAGCTAATGATTGTATAGTAGCCTCTTTCCCGTTACTTTTTTCAGTTTAGTTCCCTATCTTTCTTTTCTATCGGTACTATTGAGGTATATACGTACTGTATTACTTGCGTATGATCCTTATTTTTGAATACAGTCTATTAATTTACAAATAGTATTATGTATCTTATGTAAATGTATAATTTCTGAGCTTAACAGCAGAACCGCGGTGACGGGTCATTTTGACCCGTACAGAAGGAATCGATGTTGATTCAAACCAGAAAACTCTTTCTGAAATAAGTTAAATATATGCTGCGCAAATATAATTTAATCTTCCGCCGGGCGCACAAATTTCCATCACATGAGCATTCAGGCGCGCGTTGTAAATTGTACAACAGGTGAAAAATATTCAATTATTGCTACATTATTTTAATTTTAGAAATAATTTAACATGCACATAGCATATAAGTTATCGCCTGATCATAATTTATGAATGTATTCCGCAAAACCCTTATTTTGTTACAACATATTAAAGCTGAAATTTAAATGTATAAAAAGCTTCTTGTTATTAAAATCACAAAGAATAAAAATTAATAATGAATTACTAAACAATAATTCAGTAATTTCGGATTTTCAATATTAGTCTTATATTTCACTATATCAATCTCTTCCCATATCAAGCATAATATTTGCTTTTTTAAAGACTGTTTACAGATAAACCATGCGCATTTCATGCACTGTTAGCAGCTTAAAATATCAGTTGCAGTTAATTACGCAAACTGAAATACAAATAACTTTCAGGAATTGGGTACAGAGATCCAATAAACGAATACAATTGGTTATTAATAGCCACTACTGCTTGAATTTTGTTTTAAAGAAAAAGAAAGTAAATGTTGTATTTTTTACAACGGTGCGCTCGACGGAAGGTTCAATAAATAATTTGGTTAGCTTAAAATAAAAATTCTGATGCGAAATATTTGCGAAAAATTCCCTGCGGTTCAAGTGTTAAATAAAGGGAAAAATGTTATGCGAAATAATTAGTGCTCTAAAATATTAAACATTTTATACTTGATGAATGATTTACACTTTACATTTGATACTTCGTGAAGAGAATAAAATTGTATATATTAATATACTTTTATCTTCCACTCAGGTGCTTACATTCATAGCTGTATAAACTTAAAATATCTAAAATATGTTTTAAAATTTTCAACCTGGACATTAAAAAAACATGTTCACCCGTTAACAAAAATAAATAAAAATAAAAACCTTACATAAAAAACCCATTAATGTACATTAGAAAATGTGACATTATTCTCTACCAATCAATAAAATGAACATAGCTACTACATCCTGATAGAAGATTAAAATCTTGTAGTTTTATAGGTCGATACACTAAAAAAAAATGAAGCTAATATATGTATATATATATATATATACATAATTTGTACATTTTTTAGAATTATTTTTATAATTTTTAAAAGATTTTTAATAAAATATGTATGTTAAAGATTTTGAAAATAAAAAGGTATTTCTTTGCACATGTGATAATTAATGTTTTATTCAAAAAATATTTTTTATTATTATTCCATTTACTTAGAGCTAATAACCTTCCTGATTTGAAAAGCCAATATATATATATTTAAAGACAGAAAGATTGTTGAATACTTTTTTAGTTTAATAATGATCGATATTAAAAATGGATATGATCGATAAGAAAGCCATTAGAGAATAGTGGAGCATACTAAAGATAAAACATAGAAAACTGGCCTTCTCTTTCATTTTGAGAATTAAAGTTATAGAAATCGAAATTTTCATTTTGTTTAAATATCTAACAATGACGTTTTTATGGAGGGTTGGATGAGTTCTATTAAACAAAACCAATCCAAACTTATTCTTTTGTACATTTTAAAACGGTCGTTAAATATCCTAAATTCTGTTTTTTTTTCTATTTTAAATCATTTGGAAAATAGACTTCTGATGAGGATAGACATACCTGAAGCAAGCATATCTCAAATCTTGTGATATCCGGATTTTAATTGTTTCTTGCTTGATCGATATTTTAAAATCCAGAAATGTAATACTTCTGTTGTCACAATATAAAAAAGTTTTAAAAACTGCAAAAAAATTACAAAAAATTCAGTAATGTATATTAGAAAATCTGATATGATTCTCTTCCAAACAATAAAATCAACATAGCTATGTAATACTATTTGATAGAAGATTATAATCTTGTAACTTAATACATCGATACTCTAAAAAATGGAGCTATATATATATATATATATATATATATATATATATATATATATATATATATATATATATATATATATATATAAGTATTTTTACAAATAAAACCAAAGTAACTCAGATATTACCATAACAGTAATTCATTAAAACCAGTATTTATACTGTCTTTATATACTATTTATAATTAACTCTTTTACATATTCCAGTATTATTTTTTTCAAATTTAAAGGTTTTTAATGCATTACATATTTTAACGAGATTGAAAAAAAAATTAATTACTTTGCACATATGATAGTTAATGCTTTATTCAAAATATATTTTTTAATTATTCCATTTACATAGAGCTAATAGCCTTCTTGATTTGAATAGGCAGTACGTAGATTTAAAGACAAAAAAATAAATACTCTTTTTAGTTTAATAATGATCGATATTAAAAATGATTATGATCGATAAAAAAGACATTAGAGAATAGTAGAGCACATTAAAGATAAAATATAGAAAATCGGCCTTCCTATTCATTTTAAGAATTAAAGATACAGAAATGGAAATTTTCGTTTTCTTTAAACTTTCTAACAATGAGGTTTTTATGGGGGGTTGGATGAGTTCCATTAAACAAAACCAATCCTAAGTTATTATTTTAGACATTTTTAAACGGTCGTTAAATACCGTGAATACATTTTTTTTTTCTTTTTTAACCATTTGGAATGTAGTTGCTTCTGTCGGTGGAGAAGAGGGATATCTGAAACATATCTGACATGTTGTGATATACGGACCAGTCATTTCCTGATTGTCGATGTTAAATATCCAGAAATGGAATACTTCTGTTGCCATAATGACAATAAAGTAATAAAAACTATTAAGAAATAACAACTCAAAAATACTTTGAGATGCAGCTTTAAAAAAAACTGCATTTACAAGTAATTTTTTTCGTTATACAATGGTGTAAAAATTGAAAATGTGCGATGTTTAGAAGTTTAACAATTCTCAGTACCGAAAATTGTAAAACTGAAATTTTATTTAAAATTTGTTTATGATTTGTCTAGTAATATTAATATTTAACCCATAACATACTTAATATATGACTCTCGTATTGCGTGAGCCACGTTTTGATAATCATAAAAATTTTGGTTATAGTTGTTATTATTATTATTTTAAATGTAGAATTTATTTATAAGTCTAAAATTTTAGTCTTCGAAAATGTTTTTCTAGATGATCGTTGTAATTTTTTTAATTAGGCTTTTTTAAACTCCTCATACACATTTACCTATTTATTTGTTGTATTTCACAATTTTATAAGGTACACTGGGGTAAAAACACCAGGCGGGGTAATAACGCCAAGTGCTTATATTTTGCATAATTATGAAATAATCAGGTAAATGACACCCATGTGCTCTGCGCAGAAGGGTTTTGAGTCATATAAATCGCAAAAAACAGCTTCAAGTTAATTTGTTTCATTTTTAGGTCTTATTGTTTTTACAAGCAACTAAAATTAACGCTTGATCTAAAATTTGCGAGATAAGGTTTTTGATCGGAAGACTATATTTTTTATCCAGAAATACTTTGTTTATTACATAAATTTGTAGTGTATTTCATGTACTTTCAAATTGTTGTAGAAGATTTTGGATATCTTCTCGAGATAATTTGTAGTTTAGGATTTACTGCTCAATAAGTATCCCGGGGTAATAACGCCAGGGATTGGCGTTATTACCCCGGTTGATTCCCAACAGTGGCCGAACTATATCCGAAAAGGGTTTATATATTAATATGGGACAGCATTATCATCATTGTTGAAACGGTAAGATTAAGGGGGAGGGGGTGCCCAATACTTAAAAATAATCTCTCTATTTTATTTTTTATTATATTATTACTTTTTTTTTTTACTAATGTAAAAAATATTTTTTAACTCTTGTAAATAAAACAATCAAAAAAGATTTAATCAAAATGGAAAATCAAAATCAAAATGATCAAAATCTCGAAAATCAAAATGTTTTCGAGATTCTAATTCGGACATCTTCAAAATCAGGTTTCTATTAAATTTCCAATGGATTGTTCAATTGAGTTCGAAATTTTAACTGTCCGCTTTCTCAGCGTTCGGTATTTCAAAACTTTATAAATTTAACTTTTAACTGGTGTGACAGAAATTGTAACGTATGAATGTGATGCGGTTTGGGAGATCACAAAATTGAAAGATAAATAAAAGGCGGGAATAACTCATAGGATTGTGTTTTTGTACTAAACATTTTATACAAGAGTATTATACTTAATATTCACCTATTTAGTCTCTGGTGATAGTACTAAAATTCCAAATGAAACAAAATTTCGGTAGTGTTTGCATTTAAACTGAAAATTACAAGTTAAACTAAAAAATTAAAAGAAAAATAGTGGTCTACGGGACCGGTAACATTAGTTAAAGGTTAAAATGCGATCCATATTAAAAATCATAGAATACTGTTCCTGCGCTAAACTTTTTGTACAGAATTAAATCTAATTAAATTTCATCTATTCAAAAATTTCTAACAATATTACGAGAACTCCAAACGAAAGAGAATTTCAGTTGTAACTATAGTTAAACTGGAAAATAAGGAGTTAAATACTTTTTTTTTTGGGGGGGGGGGGGTACAGTGTCCAGGCATATTGCTAAATGCAGTTAAAGGTTAATTTTGTTGCTAATATAGAGATAATAATATATAACCATATGAATTATGTATAAAATAGAATAAGAGATCTCTTTGGGATAATATTTTTTAATCAAAAATTTTATTCAATTTATCAAAAATTTACTAAAGCATGCTCTTTAAAACGTCGACAATTTAACTGTAGGTTTGGAGAATCCGCATTAGTGTGGAGTTATGGGTTAAAAACTATTTACTAGATTACTATAATAGTATTAACCCTTAACTGCTGTGGCAAAAATTGTCGCATAACTTACTGTGAGCGGCCTGTCAGACCGCTTAATCTAACGATGAATAAAATGTTAAATTAACTTTTAGAATATTATTTTTGTATTGAACCTTATATGCAGGACTATTATAAATAAAATTCAGCTATTCAAAAGTTTCTAGAGATAGTAATAGGACTTCAAATGAAACAAAATTTTTCCGATATCTATAGTTAAACTAAAAATTGCAAGTTAAACTCTGAAACTTGAAAAACTCAGCGGTATGTGAGACGCTAAGAGCAGTTAAGTTTTGACAAAAATATTTATTACATATAACTCTAGTTATTATAAAACTTCACATGATTAAAATATTACATTATGAATGGTTAAAACCATGCAATATTCTTATAATCATATTTAAGCGGGACTTTTTTGAGCAAAGAGAGACACAGGGTGTTATATTCTGTTGAAGCTCCCCTCACTCCTTTTTCTTTCACTTTCACAAAAAAATCAATATTTTCTATCGCATAGAATGCATACATGGGAATATAAATACTGATTCAAATAATCATTGCAACGTTTCTAATAATTCTATTTAAATGGTCATTTTTAAGCAAAACCTACCTTAGAATCTGATATTCTTTTGCCTCCTCCCCCCGCCACCACCACAGCTTTCTTTTTCTTTCAGAGTCACAAAAAATTGTACATTTTCAATAGCTTAGATTGCAATTTGTCAATTTCTAGAGCTGTAGAGTTTGTATTTTTAGAATTGGGCAATCTACATGCCATTATTCCATCTTATTTTATAGTTTTGTTTGCATGGCGTTATTACCCATATAGGTGGGTATTAACGCCAAATAGCATTGGTAAAAAAAACGCCATTACATTTTATGAATACATATCTGTTAAATTATTTTATTTTATATACATAGTCAATGAGTTGCTGTATCAAATCCTATATTTTTTTTGAAAAATACAATCTAAAACTAAGCCGTGAAAATTGGTAGAACCTTAACGTGGCGTTATTACCCCAGGGTATCTTACTTCATCGAAACATTATCAATCTGTACTATAACAATGTTTGTTCATTAGAAGATTGGAAGATTGTGGAACAAACCGTAGATAAACAAAAGTATTGAAAAAAAAAAAAAAGATATGCTTTTTTTTTTTTTTTTTTTTTTTTTTTTGAGAATTCAAAGTACAGTTATGAGGTTAATTAGTTTTAAAGGTACGGTTCATGACACTATTGGTCAGCTTTAAATGTGTATCAGTGTAAAACAACAGAAGTGCGGCACATATAACCTTCTAAAGAATAATAAATGTATCTATAAATAGCTATATTTTTGTTGTTTTACCTGACACACTGAAATTTGTGATGCATTGAAAATACAATTTTAATATTATTTTTCTAAAAAAAAATCATATTTCTGAAAATTACATTTCTTGTTTACTGGGGAAAATATACTTTCAACCAGCATACAGCCATAACGGTGAAACCAGTTATTCGTATTGATTTAACAAATAAACAAACAAAAGGCATAATAATCCATTGCAGAGTTTTTAAATCATAAATAATTGTAATTTATGTGCTTTTTATGTGCGTTCATAATTAAGTAAATACGTTGCACCTATAGTTGCCGTTCAGTCCATCTGTCAACCTGTCTGTCCGTCTGTCCGCGTATAACAGAGCAAGAACTACCCGACTAAATATTTGAAATTTAAAATGTATATTTTTTGCATAATTTTGCCGAGCCATTTCAAATTTTATGAAAATCGGATCCATAGTTTCAAGTGCATTTTAATGATATTACACTCCTTCAAATACAATAAAATTGACATGAATCTATGAATATATACTAAAATATAAATTCTATATAATCTGTGGCGCTAAAAATATTTTTTATTAATTTACAGGAACACATAAAAGTATTACATTACATAATGGTATAGGGGAAAACATTTTTTGGTGTAATTTTTAATTATATTAAACTATTTTGCATTTTATGAAATTGATATAGTTGCTGAGGTTTACTATAAGTTACTTGCTTATAATAGAAAGCACGTAATATTTACAGGGACACAAAAAAGTTTTCAGATACTATACTGTATATTAATACACCAAGTCTGAATATTTTTAAAACTTTGTTGCAATACGAACGTACATTATTTCTTACATTTGACGTGCAAATTAGGACTTGTCTTAAATATTTTGTATTCTAAAATGACATATTAAAGCATAAAGTTATTGCTGGAAGGAAACTAGTTTACCAGTCTATGAATTACAAAACTTGTCTTCTTATGTGTGCATTGAAAAATTGCTTCTTACAATGTATAGATATTTATAAAGATTATTTTAAAGTTTATAATATTATTTTATATCATTCTAAAAAATCACATATTTGAAATAAGTATATTTTCTTTTAATTAAAATAAATTTACATGCAACCATTAAAAATGAAACTTTAAATCTGTTTTTATATTTTTATTGGGTAGGAGAAAATAGAGCGGGCGGCGGGGACACAAATGACTACGTCATCGAGTTACGGAATGAAATCATGATGTAGGACAAGATTATTAGGTGTAGATTAAGGAATGACTGGTCTGCCTCGTCATTTCTTGGTACGATATGAGTAACAGCGGGCGCCAATTCGCCATTTTGGCGTCACTTTCACGTCATCGAGTTACGGGATGAAATTGGTGCCAAATTAAAGGTAAAATAAAGTATTTTAAGAATATTTCGGTCTGCCTGCGCATATCCTGGTACAAACTCTCGGCAGACTGAAATTTATAACAAAAAATGACGTTATAATGTAAAATTCAATATGAATACGTAATCGAGTTACGGGATGAAATCATGATGTAGGACAAGATTATTAGGTGTAGATTAAGTAATGACTGGTCTGTCTTATCATTTCTTGGTACGATATGAGTAACAGCGGGCGCCAACTCGCCATTTTGGCGTCACTTTCATGTAATCAAGTTACGGGATGAAATTGGTGCCAAATTAAAGGTAAAATAAAGTATTTTAAGAATATTTCGGTCTGCCTCCGCATATCCTGGTACAAACCCTCGGCAGACTAAAATTTATAACAAAAAATGACGTTATAATGTAAAAGTCAAGATGACTACGTCATGGAGTTACGGGATGAAATCATGATGTAGGACAAGATTATCAGGTGTAGATTAAGGAATGATTGGTCTGCCTCGTCATTTTTTGGTACGATATGAGTAACAGCGGGTGCCAACTCGCCATTTTGGCGTCACTTTCTCGTCATCGAGTTACGAGATGAAATTGGTGCCAAATTAAAGGTAAAATTTTAAGAATATTTCGGTCTGCCTGCGAATATCCTGGTACAAACCCTCGGCAGACTGAAATTTATAACAAAAAAGGACGCTATACTGTAAAAATCAATATGACTACGTCATGGAGTTACGGGATGAAATCATGATGTAGGACAAGATTATCAGGTGTAGATTAAGGAATGATTGGTCTGCCTCGTCATTTTTTGGTACGATATGAGTAACAGCGGGTGCCAACTCGCCATTTTGGCGTCACTTTCTCGTCATCGAGTTACGAGATGAAATTGGTGCCAAATTAAAGGTAAAATAAAGTATTTTAAGAATATTTCGGCATCACAACACCTTTTGAAAGTTCTTTTGTTAAAATTAAACAACTTTACATATTCAGGCGGTTTGTCATCAAAATCTAGTGTACACTGCGGAAATTTTAGGTAGCTTTCATTACAAAAAGTAAAAAGCTACCTATTGCAGCCGTCCGGAGGAAAGCACTTCCGGAAAATTTTGGTATATTTTCACCGATCATGACTCCCAGACCCCAAAACCACCCTCCGTTCAAATGTTGACATATATATATATATATATATATATAACCATATATATATATATATATATATCTGATTTTTGTCATGCGATAACTAACGTATTTATGAACCGATTTGAATGAAACTTGGTATGTACAAAGTACATACAAATGTCTCGACCGAGTTCGTTGGCCAGCATCATCCGCCATTTTGTTTCAAAATGGCGGCCATTTTAAATTTTTAAAAAAATTTAAAATTTAAAATTCAATGCGAAAAAATTAAAACTTGGAAAATATTTTTCTTTTACGTGTTAGAACTTAAAACAAAGATTCCAGAACACTTTTTATTTTGTCTATATCTTAAAAAATGATTGAGTTATAGCACTTTGAATTTTTCTTATGGCGGACATTTTGAAACGATCTAATTTTTGTCACTTGATAACACGCGTATTTATGAACCGATTTCAATGAAACTTGGTATGTACATAGTACATACAAATGTCTCGACCGAGTTCGTTGGCCAGCATCATCCGCCGTTTTGTTTCAAAATGATGGCCATTTTAAATTTTTTAAAAAATTTAAAATTTAAAATTAAGTGCGAAAAAATCAAAATTTGAAAAATATTTTTCTTTTACGTGTTAGAACTTAAAACAACAATTCCAGAACACTTTTTATTTTGTCTATATCTTACAAAATGTTTGAGTTATAGCACTTTGAATTTTTCTTATGGCTGACATTTTGAAACGATCTGAATTTTGTCACGTGATAACACGCGTATTTATGAACCGATTTCAATGAAACTTTGTATGTACATAGTACATACAAATGTCTCGACCGAGTTCGTTGGCCAGCATCATCTGCCATTTTGTTTCAAAATGGTGGCCATTTTAAATTTTTTAAAAAATTTAAAATTTAAAATTAAATGCGAAAAGATCAAAATTTGAAAAATATTTTTCTTTTACGTGTTAGAACTTAAATCGACGATTCCAGAACACTTTTTATTTTGTCTATATCTTAAAAAATGATTGAGTTATAGCACTTTGAATTTTGCTTATGGCTGACATTTTGAAACGGTCTGACCTGAAGGATCCACAATGTTGCTTTAAAATGGCATACACTTTATGATATCGTGGAATTTGGTGACTCTCTAAATCGCTTAAAATAAAACCAGGTTGAATAAAAGATGACTAATTTCTTAAAATTCCTATTAATATTCAGTCTTGACAAAAACTAGTATTCAATCTTATAAAGTCAGTAATTTTATAAGATTATTTCCACTAGTTTGAGATTAGTATTTTTGAACAATGTAACTTACTTTAAAATAAATAAATAAATATATAAGTATATGAAAGCTACCTCTTCCTCCCGGCATTGCCGGAAGGACTTTTCTATGTTTTTTTTTTCTGCAAATAAAACAATCATCCATGTTTTCAAAGATAAAAAGAACACTTATGTACCAATCTTCAACAAAAGAATAAATAATGAAAAATCGTCTGCTTGGCTGTATAATCAATTGAAGATTATGTCTGAATCCAGATTAAAGAATTTTCATTTAAGATTGAATAAAATATAATTTATTATTATTTAAAAATTATTTTTTTCTCTAATGTAAAAAAAAAGCTTATTTATATTAAAACAAATAAAAAAAAATAAAAACAATAAACAGATCTTGGAAAATTGCAAATCAATTGTTGCAAACGATTTTTTTTCTTTATTATATATCAGATATACAAAAATTAGATTTTAATAGCAATGAGAATTCAAGAATAAATAATGAAAAATCGTCTGCTTGACTGTATAATAAATTGAAAACTATGTCTTCATCGAGATTAGTAATTCATCGAATATTCGAATTTTGATTTCAATTATAAATTATTAAAATAATAATCTTTTAAAATAAACCATATACATATGAATTGGCGACCGCTGTTACTCATATCGTATCAAGAAATGACGAGGCAGACCCGTCATTCCTTAATCTACAACTAATAATCTTGTCCTACATCATGATTTCATTCCGTAACTCGATGACGTAGTCATCTTGAATTTTACTATATAACATCATTTTGTGTTATAAATTTCAGTCTGCCGAGGTTTTGTACCAGAAAATGCGCAGGCAGACCGAAATATTCTTAAAATACTTTATTTTACCTTTAATTTGCACCAATTTCATCCCATAACTCAATGACGTGAAAGTGACGCCAAAATGGCGAGTTGGCGCCCGCTGTTACTCATATTGTACCAAGAAATGACGAGGCAGACCAGTCATTCCTTAATCTGTACGTAATAATCTTGTCCTACATCATGATTTCATCCCGTAACTCAATGACGTAGCCATATTGATTTTTACATTATAACGTCATTTTTTGTTAAAATTTCAGTCTGCCGAGAGTTTGTACCAGGATATGCGCAGGCAGACCGAAATATTCTTAAAATACTTTATTTTACCTTTAATTTGGCACCAATTTCATCCCGTAACTCGATGACGTGAAAGTAACGCCAAAATGGCGAGTTGGCGCCCGCTGTTACTCATATCGTACCAAGAAATGACGAGGCGGACCAGTCATTCCTTAATCTACACCTAATAATCTTGTCCTACATCATGATTTCATCCCGTAACACGATGACGTAGTCATCTTGAATTTTACATTATAACGACATTTTTTGTTAAAATTTCAGTCTGCCGAGAGTTTGTACCAGGATATGCGCAGGCAGACCGAAATATTCTTAAAATACTTTATTTTACCTTTAATTTGGCACCAATTTCATCCCGTAACTCGATGACGTGAAAGTGACGCCAAAATGACGAGTTTGCGCCCGCTGTTACTCATATCGTTCCAAGAAATGACGAGGCAGACCAGTCATTCCTTAATCTACACCTAATAATTTTGTCCTACATCATGATTTCCTCCCGTAACTCGATGACGTAGTCATTCGTGTCGCCGCCGCCCGGTCTAAAAGTAATTTCGTTTTTTTCCGAATAGATAGCTTTAAAGTCGGATATCTCAAGTAATTCTTACTCAATTAGGCCATACTATACAGCGTTTGAAAGACAATAGTTTAAAAAAAATTTTAGATGTAAAGTTAGCGTCATCTGTTTATTCAGTCATAAATTATTGCGTTTTAAAAAGGGAGATTCCAGAATATTATTTTCGGCCTATTTTGCTTTTTTACTTCCTAAAAGGGTAAAATGTAGCGCATGCTGATCAAAAATTGTGTGGTGTTTTTGGTGATCAGTGCTTAAGTAAACATCAGTGTCAGAATTGGTTTGCTTGTTTACTTTCCGAAAATTTCGATGTTAAAAATGATCCCTCGCCCTGGCCGGCCAATTGTTGAAAAAGTCGATGAAATTTAAAAAAAGAAATCAAGGTAGACAGATTTATTTCTTCCTGCGGCATTGCTACGGAATTAAACATCGACCATAAAACTGTTTTGAACCATTTACGTAAGATTGGATACCAAAAGAAACTCGATAATTTGGTTCCACATGAACTTACAGCGAAAAATTTAATGGACAGATTTTCCATTTGTGAATCGGCACTGAAACGGAACTAAATTGAGCAATTTTTGAAACGAATGATTGCGAGTGATAAAAAGTGGATCATGTACGATAACAATGTGCAAAAAAGATCGGAGTCGAAGCCCGGAGAAGCTTCACAAACGGTAGCAAATCCTGGATTGATGCCAAGGAATATGATACTGTGTGTTTGCGAAATTCTAAAATGGAGGGCCAAAATCACAGTGTGATCCAGCGACCTCATTGGTCATGTGGTATGGGTGAAAATCACGAATGTGTTTCTCCATTAGAAAAAGAGTGAGGGGTAAAGTAATTCTGAAGCAATTGTTACGTCGGCTTTTATTTACGATAAACCATCGAAATTAACTCAATTAAGATATTTTGATGACATTATATAAAATGAGAGTAAAAAATAGATTATAAATGAAAACAGATAAGATTTACATCAAAATTGACGCTACGATTTTTTTCGTAAAAAGTAGTCAGGCGACATTTCGCCTACCGTTAAGAGATTGTTCTCTGAAAAGGACGCGTCTCAATGACCAATGAGATTGTGATTTCTCATTGGGGACTGTGAGGAGAGTTGAGGACTGTGATTTTGGACCTCCATTTTAAAATTTAGCTGTGTGTTTGGTGCGATTGGAAAGGAATTGTTCGTCATGAGCTTCTCCAATCTGGCCAAACTATTAATTCAACTATCTACTGTGAAAAACTAATGTGATTGAAGCAGGCAATTAAAAAAAACAGTCATAATTGATCAAAATAAAAGGCATTGTCTTCCATCGCGACAACGCTAAACCACACGCATCTTTAGTCACTGAGAGAGCTTGGTTGAGGTTTTAATGTACCCACTGTATAGTCCGGACCTGTTCCCGACCGATTACCATTTATTCGCTCTCTACAGAACTCTGTTAACCTTTAGCTTCCGGGGGGATTACCATAGTCCCAAGAAAATAAATGTTGAAGAATACGGGGTTGGGATTATCGTTATCCCGAAAACTTCCACCCCTCCAACAGACGGAAGAAGAAATCATTAAGGTCCTTTCGCTCAATAGGGGTCCGACTGAGTATCGAGCAAGGGAAATTCTGTAGGGAGGATGTTAATTATCCTAGGGAAATGCCGGGAAAAGAACTTGGCAAAAAAATAAACATTGTTTACGCAGACGACGTAAAGCTGTTTCTACCCCAGTTGCTGCAAGATTCTTAGATAGTTCTTGCTTGTGAGACATAATAATGAATAGATTATATTCAGAAAGTAGTTTTAGAGATTTAGTGTTGCTAATTTTGACTACACTTTTGCTCTTAGAATGTAAAATGAAGCATTATTATTTTTTTTCTTACAAATGCACTAAATATTAGAAATTACGTGCGTAATTTTACACACTGAATTGAAAAAAAAATCAAATGTTTATACTTATTATTATATTTACGGAACTTATGATTGTTCTCAAGCCCAAAGGAGTTAGTTTTAGTGGCTTTTCTGAATTCGTTTTTATTATTCAAAAACATACGAAATTGTTAACATATGAAACATATGAACGAGACGTGAAATTCTTAATAAAAATTATATAATAGAATGGCGTTTTCAATTTATTCAATAAAGGCAAAAACATTTCAGAAAATAATGTTAAAGTTGGCGTTTTGACCAAAATTTCCGAGCGCGAAATTTAGGGAAAGGTGGGAATTTGCTGGTTGTATTTTTGTTGCGGTAATGTCAATAAGTAATTTATTTATAACAAAAGAAAATGGAAAAACTGAATTCGCTTCCTAATTCTATCAAAATCCTATCCTGCCAGGTCTGCCAATTTTATGCCGACAGGTTAAGAATTATTCAGAAAGTTTCACATTAGAAACCAGCTTGATTCTATGGTCGGTAAACGGAAAAAAAGTGACCGGAAAAAAACTTATCGGAAAAAAGTGACATAAACTACGAAAGCGGAAAAAAAGTGACATGGAAAAAAGTGACAAGGAAAAAAAGTTACCGGAAACAAAGTGACAAGGAATTGATTTTGGGGATTTATTATTGATTTTGCGGATTCATTGGTTAAGTATGAAAGGGGCATCGAGGGGGGGGGGGAACTCATAATTTAGGTAAATGGGTTTTTCATGCTGAATTAACTGTTTTGGTTCAATTTTTGGATATACGTTCATCCTGAAAAGACGCTTGCCTGATTAGTTTTGGGAAGGGACGATTAACCCAACCCCCATCCGTCCTGAATTAGATGAATGGGTTTTTACGCAGAATTATCCAACGTGTGTCAAATTTGCATATAGGATCTTTTCCATAAGGCTTATGTATAGTATAAAATGCGTGAAGAGATTCTAGGAGTTTAAGGGTTAAGTATAGAGGGGGAACGGGGGATAACCTTTCTTAAATTAAATTAATGGCTTTTTACGCATAATTATCCGATTTGCTTAAAATTTTGGACATAAGTTCATTATGACAAGACGTATCTTAGATTAGTTATGGGTTCTTCTGCTTATAAAGGGGGGGGGAACGAGCAATTATCCCCCTCAAACTAGATAAATATGTTTTTATGCAGAATTATCCCGTGTATTTCAATTTTAAATATAGGTTCTTTCTGGTAAGGTGAATTCCGGAAGAGTTTTAAGGATTTAATGTCTAAGTATAAAGGGGAGATGGAGAAAACCCCTTTTAAATTAAATAAATGGCTTTTTATGCAGAATTATCTGATTTGCTTTGAATTTTGGACATGGGTTTATTATGATAAGACATATTTCTGATTAGTTATGGGGTTCTATTGGTAATTAAAAAGGAGAGTGGGTGATTACTATACCCACCTTAAATTAGATTTCAAAAAAATATGCACACTTATCCGATGTACTTCAAATTTCGGATATATGATCTTTCTCATAAAGTGAATTCCTGAATAGTTTTATGGGTTTAATGGCTATGTATAGAGGGGGAACGGGGGATAAACCCCCTTAAATTAAATAAATGGCTTTTTACGCAGAATCATCCGATTTGCTTCAAATTTTGGATGTATATTCATTATAAGAAAGCGAATCTCAGATTAATTATGGGGTTCTTTTGATAATTAAATAGGGGAAGCGGGCGATTAATCCTCCACTCTTTAAATAAATTAAATTGTTTTCTTTCTTTCACAACTATTCAACGTATTTCAAATTTTGTATATAGGTTCTTCCTGATAAAGTGAATCCCTGAATAGTTTTAAGGGTTTAATGGCTAAGTATAGAGCGATGAACGGGGTATAACCCACAATTAATCAGGACTTCGCCTTATCATAATGAACGCCCAATCAAAATTTGAATCAAATCAGATAATTCTGCGTAAAAAGCCATTTATTAATTTAAGGGGGGGATCATCCATTCCCCCAGTGTTTACTTAGCCATTAAACCTTTAAAATTATTCCGGGATTCACTTTATGAGAAAGAACATATATCCAAAATATGAAATATATCAGATAAGTGAGCATAAAAAACAATTTATCTAATTTAAGGGCGGGGGGGGGGGAATAATCACCCGCCACAATTTTTAATTGGCAAAATAACCCCATATGTAATCAGGGATACGCCTTAACATAATGGTTCTATAATCCAAAATTTGAAGCAAATGTGATAACTCTGAGTAAAAAGTAATTTAATTTAAGGTGGGTTATATTCTATTCCCCTCCTATACTTAGATATTAAATCCTTAAAACTATTCAGAGATCCACCTTATCAGAAGGAACCTATATTTAAAATTTGAAATACATGGGATAATTCTGCATAAAAACCTATTTTTCTAGTTTAAGGGGGATATAATTGCTCGCCCCCCTTTATAATAAGCAGAAGAACCCCATAACTAATCAGAAATACGTCTTATCATAATGAGCCTATGTCCAAAATTCTAAGCAAATCGGCTAATTATGCGTAAAAAGTTATTAATTTAATTTTAGAAAGGTTATCCCCCGTTCCTCTCTATACTTAATCATTAGAACTCCTAAATCTCTTCAGGCATTATATACAATATATAAGCCTTATCGAAAAGAATCTATATACAAATTTGAGTCACGTTGGACAATTCTGCATAAAAACCCATTCATCTAATTCAGGACGGATGGGGGGGGGAGTAATCTTACCTTCCCAAAACTAATCAGGCAAGCGTCGTTTCAGGATGAACGTATATCCACAAATTGAACCAAAACAGTTAATTCAGCATGAAAAACCCATTTACCTAAACTATGAGCCCCCTCCCCGATCCCCCTTTCATACTTAAGCAATGAATCCCCAAAATCAATAATAAATCCCCAAAATCAATTCTTTGTCACTTTTTTCCCGGTAACTTTTTTTCCTTGTCACCTTTTTTCCGCGTCACTTTTTTCCGTGTCACTTTTTTCCGCTTTTGTAGTTTATGTCACTTTTTTTCCGATAACTTTTTTTCCGGTCACTTTTTTTCCTAGATTCCTATGGTCACAGCCTACTAAAAAGTCATGCGCAACTATACCTTTTGCATAAATGAGAATGGAATTATACATTATCTGCTTCAGAAAATTGTCGAATTCTAGAATTATTTATTATTTCTATATAACTTATTCACCGTGAAATTCAAATGAAATAATTTTTTTTTTTATGCAAACCATAATAAAGATTGCATTAATAATTTCTTAGTTATTTTTCATCTGACTCCAAAAAGAAAAAGAAGAAGTTCTCAATTTAGCACTTTTTTGTTGTTGTTATCGTTTTGTACGCTTATCAATTACTTCGAAACTATTCGACTGATTCATGTGCCTTTTTTTTTTTTTTTTTTTTTTTTTTTCATTGAAAGATTATTCTCTGCAATTGGTCAAGGATTGAATTTAAATTTCATGAAAATTTCTGCAGGGCTTTTTTTAGAAATTTAATAACAATACAAATAAATAAATTAAAATAAATAAACTCATTTAAAATATTTAATTTTTAACGATTTTGATCAAATTAAGTAGCTCTATCTTCTTCTTCTTCTTCTTCTTCTTCTTTTTGTTTGTTTGCTAGAATGTTGCAACCACAAAGTTTGTAATAATTATTATTATTTATATAGCTATTATTCTCGAATAAAACAAGGGAAAACAAAAAATAATGATTTAATTATTAAAAACTTTCATGGCGAAACAATTGTTAAAAAATATAATAAATAATAATATAATTAAATTAAAAGTAAAAGCAAAAAGTATAATTAATAATAATAATAAAGTCTAAAAAATTGGAAAGAGTTTTGAATTTCTTCAAAACTTCTGCGGTACACTTGTTTAATTTGAAGAATCATATTTCTATGGTGGTGGGATTGTTACTCTAACACAGAATGGTTCAAAAGTCTGAATTTCATATAAATTAAAATAATTAATGTCTTTTTTTACCTTCATTGGTAAATTTTGTTTAAAAAGCTAACTTTTACAGCTTCTTTCACAGTGTCTTGCCTTTACGGAAAAATAGAAAATACTATACAATCTCTTTGTTTCTAAATAAAAATACCATATATTTCATAAATATGTATCTATATTATAAAGGCGAAACGTATCTGTGCGTAACGCATACGTAATTTTGCCAATGCCAACACTTTCCCATGCAATTTCGGTTTTGCAATGTTCACTACAACAAATTTTTACACTTCTAACCATCGCACATTTTAAATTTTTATACTGTTGTATAGAAAGAAAAATGTACTTTTAAGTGCAATTTGTTTGAAAACTCTATCTCAATTTATTTTTGAGATATTAATTTTTTTATAGTTTTTAGTACCACTTTTGTAATTGTGGCAAGAGAATCACTCCATTTTCTCTTGAAATTGAAAAAAAAAAAAAAAAAAAAAAGAAAAAAGAAAGAAAGAAAAAGAAAAAGAAAAAAGGAGAGAAAAGAAAAGAAAAGAAATTAAAATGCGCTGCGCTTTTCCATGCAATTTCGGTTTTGCAATTTTCAATTTTGCAAATTTTACACTTCTAAGTATCGCACATTTTAAATTTTTACACATTGTATAGAGAAAAAAATTTACTTTTAAATTCGTACTTTTTCCCCAGCTCTACACTTAATTCGCAGAAAAAAGGAATTCGTATGAGTGCTTTTTAAATGTAAGAGATTAAAGTAAAATGTTACAGAACTACATACTATATGGCTATTAATGGCCGGACACTTTCAATTATAGACATTTTGTCGAATATAAAATAAAGACATACTTATAGGATTCTTCTGAAAATCCAGGATGACAAAGACGATGTTTGACCTCATATTTATGAATGCCCATTTCATAAGAAGGAAACTTAGGGAGCCGGTAGGAAAAAAAAAAAAAAAAAAAAAAAAAAACATAGAAAAACTATAATATTTGGAAACCCTCTTTACATTAAATTATAAGAAACGATCTGTCGATGCAGAGTAGAAATATATGGATATTGTACAACATTTCTACTGATTTTTGCATAAATAGAGAGTATAATAAGGGAAATATAGCATTTTTTTAAGTGCAAAAAAACCATGATAGATTCGGAGTTTTTAGACACTCCGCTCCCCTCACAGAAGAACAAGGGGAAAATAGACAGTTCGTTCAGCTTTTACGTTCAGCTTTTTATGAAATTTGGGGTATTTTTATATAAAATGATAATGTCCCGTTGTACAGTTTTATGAGGAAGATAATCATAGCTTATTTATTCCCCCCTTCTGAAAAGCAGGAGATAAGCAAATTAACAGAAACTCATCTGATCTGTTATTTATAAAGTTAGAAAACATTCTGACAATGTCAGAAGCGCCAGATAGCTTTGATTGTCTCTTTTTATAGTAATACAAGAGGACTGTATGTATTTATCAATTTTTAACCCTTTCCGGGGCAAGGTATTTATGTTCAAAAAATGTTTAATTAATTTATTAACTCCGAAATTTAAAAATTTATTTGAAAATAACTAAAAGCTCTTTTTCACATATACTATGAAATTCAAACTGTAATAAAAAAAATTACTGGTACCACTTGGTATTTTGGGCATTAAAAGTAACAGTTAGCAGACTGCAAACGGCGGAAGGGTTGAAAGCCATTGAAGAAATTTTAACACCAAAAGCTTCTTCTCTGATGTGTTGACAGAATTTTCATATTCAGACTTCATCCAATATTTCTTTATAGTAATATTCGGTTAATTATTTTACAGATTAAATTAAAGTAGTACTATTCGTAAATATTCGTTTTAGTTATAGTTAAAAACGAAGACCTTAATAGGAAACATAAATTACGTTAGATATCTCTTTATTATTTGTTACTATATTATTTAACGATTCCTTATATGTTAATTTCTAATATTTTCTTATCGTGAAATTTCTTTTTCTGTTTTAATTTAACTCGTTGAAATAATATTAACAATGATTCTTAAGGAAATCACTTATGCGTTATTTAAATATTTGAAAATTTAGCACTTTTTAAAATAATGTATTTTTGTATTACCATATATACTTATAGTAATTTTGCCTATAACAAACCTTCATTTTTAGATTATACCCTTCAACAAACCAAATGCTATTAAAACATTCAATAAACATCCATCAAGTTTTCTAATTATTTTTTAAAAAGACCGCTCAATTACTAGTAATATACGTTTTATTTAATGACACGCACTTCACAGAAAAAGATCATTTTTATCATTATAAATTAGATCTTTTCAACGAATCTAAAGCATTACTTTCGATTCCGACAAGTAAACAAACAACTTTCTCTTAGGGAACAAAATTCCCTTACCGTTTCAGGACGGATAAATCATTAACACATGTTCCAAATGATAACAGCATTTTCTGGTCACCTGCGGTGAAGGGTCATTAAGATAGGGGGATGAAATCGCGTCAGTTCTCCCGTTGTAAAAGGATATTTTAGATTTCACTGTCCCGAGAGCTAAAGGTTAATGGTGTTAAGCAGGCTTCAAAAGAGGCTTGTGAAAATCACCTTGTTCAGTTTTTAGCTCAGAAATCTCAGAAGTTCTGCAGTGACGAAATTATGGTTCTACCAAAAAAAATAGCAAAAGGTCATCGAGCAAAAGGGCAAATGTGTTATTGATTAGGTTTTTTTTTATTTATAAGGTATTTGTACCCTATATGGACAGGGCTCTCAATATGGACACCCCTAATATTTTTAAAGGTAATAATTTTGATCGAGAGATGGCTCAAGATTTTCACGAAGAAAAGCAGTTGAAAAGATAATTAAGACTGGAAAGTGTAAAAAAGAGCGTTGTTCCCCATTTAGGAGGAAACTTGTTGTTTCGAGATGTGCTGATCTTGATTACTTGTAATCCTAAATTCTTATTAGATATGATAAAATTACATTAAATGTTGAAAAGTGGAGTATTTTAGAAAGCTAATAAAACATATTTTCGATTGCTAGTGCATATTTTGCTTAAAAGTATTTTCCTTTTTCATTTGTTACAAGATTTAGTAAAACTACGTCCGGTTCCCAATATGGACAGCTTATGACCCCATCGACTACAACTGTAAGAAAGAAGAAAATTCAACTTTGCCAAGCAATAAATTGAAAAGGCATCAAGTGGTAAAATCTTTGTTCAACAAGATGCCATTTGAACAATCTCCCAAAAACCTTCCTCTAAAAAACCCTTGCATAAAAATAAAAAGAAACCCCCCCCCCCCCCCCCCCATTAGGATATCTGTTGGCAAAATCGTAGGTATCAATGGTATGACTTCCTCAACAAAGGAGAGCTGGTATTGCTGTTTTTGTAGTATTGATGCTTTTTCAAACATGCGGCCATGGATCACATGTGGCAGATATATTCATGTGGATTATGTGGGACTTACTGCCCATGGTGAAAAAGTTTCGTTTGTCCATGCTGTGAGGACTGAGTAATAACAGATGTAAATTCGCAGACAGATGCAATAAAGCTAAATAAAACCAGTAATATTATTTCATAATATTTACTAGTAACTGAGAGGCATGGGTATTCGAAGGGTAAAAACCGAGAATGATCTCCCCCCTTTCTAAAATGCATGTTCTTAAGATATTTACTGTCCCCCCTCCTCTTCCGAATACTTTGAGATACATTTTTTTAATTCCCTCTCCTCTATAATCCCTTAGAAAAGTGGCTCTTCCATACACTCTGTGTAGAAACTGAATAAGGAAATATCTGTATATAATAGGGATAGGTAGTTCCTTATATGGAAACTTGTAAACATTTTTTGTTTTTATGATTTAAATTAAACCAGAATAATTACAAGGTCTCTAATTTTTATAATGATAGCCATTAGTCCAAGGATAGTGGTCATACATTTTTGGAGTCCTATGACGTATATACGGGGGTGAAAAAAATTCATTTTCCTTAGGTTGTCCATATAGGGTACAGGTACTATATAACTAAATTCACATTGAGAAATACGAAAAAAAGCGAAATTACTTTTTCCCCATCCGAATATATTGGAAAATTTTAATGACATCGCGTACTCTTTTACACTGTAAATTCTCAACACACAAAAATGTATACATTTTGAAGCACTTTTTGTCTTCAAATTTACAACACATTTATTTAAATTAGAAAAGTCAAACTTAAGAAAGTTATTTCATATACAAAACGTTTTTTGTGTTGTGACTGTGTTCTTAATATATTGCAAAAGTGTTGCTATCTGGAAATGTTTTCTTAAAGTAGTGTTGTTAATTGTGTTGAAATAATGTTGTATGGGGTGCTGAAAAAATGTTTTCTTACAATAGTGTTGTGCTAAATCTCACTTTGTCACCAAATTAACAACACATTGTAAACACTACATAATTTCTATTACTACATAACAACAGATGTAAAACATTTTCAAAATACTTTCTACAGGGTGCCTTTAAAATTACACAATTTCAAAATAGAAAAAACATACATTTTTTTAATAGCAAAAAATTGCCTGATATTACTGTGTGAGTTGACTAATTTTTTAAATGAATAATAATAACGGCACTTCCGGAAAAGTTATGTAATTTTTAACAACAGTTCCTGCACAATCTTTTTCCTGGCAAAACACATTCGCAACACATTCACCAAGACCATTAAAAACTATTTTAGTTAGAAGTGTTAATTATTATGTTCAGTTAGTATTGTAAAAAAATGTTTCAAGAATTTGCAGTTGAGGATTAGGAGTCAGTCAATGAATAGAAGTGAACTGACGTAATTTACCTCAAAGTTTAGTTTTTGTTTGCAAAGAAAGAAAATTGCGGTTTTCAACATCAAACTAAACGTTTTTAGTGATAATAAATGACAAAACAGATCTAGTCGCATAGGATTCTTTCTATTTTTTTAATGCGTTCGTAATTATATAATTACGTAGCACTTATAATCGGCGATTAGACCTCTCGTCTGTGCTCATATAACATCGCAAAAATACTAACGGAACGGTTTAAAGTTTAATATATATATAATCGTTGGCATAGAATAAAAACTTCAAAAGACATTAATGCATTTTTCTTCATTCTGGTTCATCCTACCCTACGTAAGTAATTCAGTGGCATCCCATGATAGGTAATGATTCTGGGTTGTCATGGTGATTATTTTATTAAACCCAATCATAAAAAATTAATTTAGTGATGCCCTATTATAGTTAAGGTTTCTAGGTTGTCATGAGAATTATTCTATTAAATCCTATTATACGTGATTTATTTAGTCATATCCCATGTTAGATAATGATTCTAAGTTAAAATTGCGATAATTTCATATTGACTCAAATTTATCTCCTTTTCTTAACTCTTTGTTTAATATATTAATGATGAAAAAAATAACATTGAATTCATCCCTTTTTGTATAAGAGTGCAACAGCTATTGCAGCTATATCCGGATATTTATAATACTAGTTAAAAAATGAACGCACCTCATTTGCCACATTTGGTGTTTAATTTACGATTTGTTCAATTTTATTATTGTTTATTAAATCCAATTCCAAAAATGCGGTAAATAAAAAATAATAATCCTAAAAAAAGTACTATTCAATATTAAATATTTGCTTAGTTTTCTTTCCACTTTAACATTTATTTACTTATTTACTTATTTATTTATTTTTATAGCACATTAAAAAATTGTTATTCTATTTTAAAATCAACCTTTTCATAACCTTTTGTTTTCTTCATAGATATAAGTGACCTAATTTTCCCTCGATCAATAAAGCAAGCACAGCTAATAAATACTGATTCACCGGAAAGTCATTGTTTTCAAAAAAATTGATACAAAGCGAAAGAAAAATAGTTCATTTGCTCTACTTTTCCGTATTCTTTCAACATTAACTTAAAAAAACTAGTTGACCTTAAATGGAATATTGTGTAAGTTTAAATTAAATAAGTAACTTAGTTCTGGAAAAATTTCAAGAAAATGAGTTTCCCATTTTGAGTTAGTTTTGTAACGTCATGCTAGAGGTCTGCACGGGCCCGGGCCTGGCCCATGGCCCGTACCCGGCCCGGCCCGCGGGCCGGGCCGGGCCGGCGAAATCGTTTTGAATTCTCTAACGGGCCGGGCCGGGCCGGGCCGGCAGATTTAGAATAGTTTTTTCAACGGGCCGGGCCGACAAACAACATAAACGTGCCGGGCCGGGCCGGCGAAAAAATTGAACGGGCCAGACGGGCCGGGCCGGGCCGAAAAAAAAATTTTCGGGCCTACCGGCCCGTTCTGAAGATTTAAGCAGAAACAATAGATTATGAGCTATTTTCAACGAAAATGGTTTTAACGAGAATAAGTATAAATGTGGCCATACTAGTTTGACAACATCAATATAAAAATGTACAGTGTATCGGCATCGGAGAATTACATTATGTGTAACCCGTTTTAATATTTTTTTAGCTGACTCATGCCGGTCCGAGATCACGCTTGCATTATTTTTCTACATATAGACTGGCCGGACCGGTATTAGACTTAATTATTGGCAGAAAACATGATTTGTAAAATTAACAGCGATAAAGAACTTATGTTAGCTTAGTCTTTGGATATATACTTCTTGATGATTTTTAAATTAATTTCTCAATAGTGCGAAAGTTTGACACATTTTCTGATTAATTTTAAATTGTAAGAGTATAAAAGTGATAAACCTAACTATTGAAGGGATTTGAAATCGAATAGCGTTTTTCATTTTTGGTAAATAAAATACTTGTATAACCTTGTTGAGATATAATAGTTTCTCAAATGATTGCAGGTTTTTCTCCCTTCCCTTGCTATTGCTTCCGGAAATTCTATTCAAAACGCTAATTATGACAGTATTTTATTTGTTTGCAGTATTCTTAAATTGCTTGTATCACAAAATGAATAACGCCATTCGATTATATAGTTTCTGAATAAAGATATCTGCTAATCTTATGCGTTTTTGAGAAAAAAAAAAATGAATTTAGAAATGTATCAGAAAGGAGCTTCTCTGAATTTAAGAATGAATTTGGATTTGAAATCTATAATAAAATGATATAGAAATATATTTATAAATCTTCTTTTATTAAACAGCTTCAAAATTAACGATGTTTTTAGCTTTCTTTCTTTTTTCTTTTATTCTAAGCCATATTAATTTTTTTAATGAATCTTTATTCGAATGTTGAAAGCCTAAGAATCTAAGTAATCATTAACGTTGTTAATGTGTATTTGCTGTAAAATATACTGTAAAATCATTCCATAGATATGTATGCAGTATTTTTTAAAAGAATCTTAGTTATATGATAAAAATGTGAATTTTTTAGAAATCGTAAAAATTGTAACGGGCCAAAACGGGCCGGGCCGGGCCTGTTTTCGCTGATTTTTGTACGGGCCGGGCCGGGCCTAAAATATAAAAATTATAACGGGCCGGGCCGGGCCCGGGCCGAACTTTTGAGTTTTGCAACGGGCCGGGCCGGTCCGAAATCACTTTCCTACGGGCCGGGCCGGGCCGGGTCTGGAAATTCCGGCCCGTGCAGACCTCTACGTCATGCGTCATTTTGTTTAATGGAGTATATTTATCAAAACTCTGATAATATTTCTAAATAAATGTTACTTTATTTTTAAATTGAGGTTTTTCATTATCGATTTTTAACAAATCTATATAGTTTAGTTTTATTTTTTTTCTGTTAAATGTAAGTTACCTACATTCTTCCATATATCAAGATTTGTCTATTCTTTTAAACTATAAATCTTTTAATGTATAATCTCTACCGATTTTCTGTAATCAAATTGAATTTAATTTGGAAATAATGTACGCAAAAGTAGAGACCATGTACACCATGCATATAGAATTTTTATTTAAATAAATTAAAAACTCATACCAAATTTATAGTTTTAACACAAGTTCAAAAAAAAAAAAAATACTATGCTATTTCTTCAAAACGACAAGAGCTGAAAATACAACTTGAATTAATACGAAATTTATTCGAAATACCAGAAGTCTAAAAATTCTTGTCGGGATTTATATCTTTTTACCGTCCAGTTTTCCACAAGTGGTATACCGTATTTGTTATATTTCAGTTGTTTAAATATATATTTAATGTGTTTGAAATTTAAAATGTATCTTTTTTAAAACATGTTCTAACATGTCTTCAATATCCTTTAATAATTGTTTGCATCTTTTATTAATTATATCCTTTAATAAAATATCCTTTATTAATTGTTTGCATTTCCAACTTGACGCTTGTTCAAAAATAATAAAAAATGCACTAAAACGAAGAAAAGGACGGGGGGTAAAAAGTGGGTGAGTGTGACTTCTATTCTGTCCGTTCTTACATAATTCAAATGCGTGTACTATGATGATGGTTATTGCACCGTGTACTGTTTTTTATGCATTTTCATACATAAATGAAAAGGGTTGACATATGTTATTTTTTTCTTTATTATTTTTTGAATGTCAGTGTTTCATATATTGTACATAACTGCCCAAAATTTTGTACACATACCAAAAACTAATCTAAATAACCAACATAAAAATTTTAAACGAATCTGCCAAATAGTTCATATTGCTGCAGGTAAAAGTTAATATAGAAGTTTTGATTTGAGGAAAGGATGAATTTAATTATTACATAATTATTAGGATGATACCTAGTATCATCTTATCGTCCTCAATGTAAAGAATAATGAAAATTTGCTGAATTATTTAGCATAAAAGCTTTGGTTCAAATAATTTCTCCCTTGAATCTGCTGCATTCCTATACAATTTAGTAAAGTTTCGTTATCCATTACATTGAGGATGGTACGCTAAATAATATAGAAACTAGTCTGTTCAAATTTTGGATATTCTGGCGTTCTTATAATTATTCACAAATTTAAACATTATTACATACTTGTAAATACTTTTTGAGTTGTAATTGAGGTATTTTGATTAAAATATTTTCTGCACGTTAATTGATCCTTGTGTATCTAATATTATAAAATTACTGCTATTATAGCTGATATGTTTCATTTCAGCAAATTGAAGATAGAAGTAATTATGAAGCCCGCATTATGAAAAAGATAAAGTTTGCAACTTCTGCATTTGAACGGTTACAATGCAAGACAAACTCACAATAAAAGGTTGGTTGATAATGGTAGTGATAGTCCATCATGTGACACTGTTGAAGGATGGAAAATGAATTTTCATATTGGCCACATGTTTCTCACAGACAGTCAAAGATGTGGAAGATTGCTGTTCAAATATTTAAAACTTTATCCTGTCAGACCGAAATACAACTATCCAAATGATCATGAACGTGACTCATTTTAGTTATGGTAGTATGTAGAGAACTGTTAATGAAGAAGGTTGCATATCAAAGTCTCAGTGCGCCGAGTTTCCGGAATAATCACACTCCCTTGTCCCTCATCGCGAGCCATGTAGTTTGGATTTTATCACTTCTATCCGAACTTGCTCCACACTGATTTCTCTTATCCATAGATTTCATAAAACTGTTGCGAAGTTGGTTTGATACCACGTGGAACAATAGCTTTCATTTCAATCTTCAGAATGCAAATGGAATTAAGCAATGACGGCCTTCAAAAGGTTACAAAAATGCTGTGAGAAACGTATAACTATGGATAAATATTATATAGCGAAGACTTAGAAATAATAAAAAAAGTTTTCATTACAATTGTTTTCTAATCATACTTAAATTTTTACGATACTACCAGAGATTTAGGCTTATCTATTCTTAATTTCTTAGTATTTCGTAACTAATGCCTGTCAAACATTTTCAAATGGGCACACTATTATTACTTATTATCTCCAAATTTATGAATTAGTTAAATTTATTCGAACCGAGTATTTTTAAAGCTTTCAACTGTCTTTAGCCTTAGTATATTTTATTATGTAGATTTTTTAAATCATGTGTGCATTCAAACCTTCAACAATTTTATAGACTCGTGCAAATTCCAAAATTATACATTAATATGAAACATTAATTTTAATCTTTTAAATGTTAAAAATATGTTATGCATAATAAAGGAAAACAAAATACAAAATATATTCTTTATCAACGCTTAATAACTAACATATCTGAGTATTTATTTCGATGCAATATTCATTTGTTAATTATTAAACTTTTTCCACAATTTTCACATTTTTTAAAATGTAACAAAATATAGGATATCAAATTATTTAGATTGAACATCATTTTCATATTCGTAAAATATTTATATTCTCTCGATAGATATCAATGGAATGATAGGAAATTTCGACCAATCATATCTGCATTCCCGTATCCTAATGCTAAAAAGTGGAATAAAATGTATTCGAAATTTTTATTTTCTCGATCAAAAAATATTATTCTTCACTCCTTTTTTCTGAGTATTATTTTGAAATATTTTTTTTTCACAAACCAATTCTATAATAGCTATTACTTAGTTTTATTTGAAGCGTTAAAATTTTACTCCGATCAGCTTTACTAAGGTATTAACAAATAAAATATTAAAATAACGGGATTCGCAGGATTGAAACTATTTTTCCCATTTTCCTTAATGTAACGGAATAATTTTCATTGTCCCTGTATTTAAACTATGCTTTTGATTTTCCTAAAATTTAAGATGACTCGCAAAAATTATACAAAAATTATAAATTTTACAATTGAAATGAATTGCTGGGATAGTTTATGCTCTGTTATATGCAAACAGACTGACGGACTGTGCGACGACTGTAGATGCTACGTATTTACATAATTACGAGCGCACCTAAAAAGGATAAGAAAATAAATAGCTTTGATTGAGTACAGCCTCAATACGATATTTTTTTTCTTCAAGCGGTATGTATTTTTATTTTGTTTTTGCTGTAAGGATTGATCTTGTCAAAAACTTGATAATACATTTTGGATTCTAGTTGTAGATCTGCGAAATTCCTTTAGAAATTCCAATCAGGATAGAATGTAATATGTAGTATTTCTTACGAAATCTAACTAAAAGTTAAAATTATTTATTGATTTGAGATTGAAAAATCATAAAAGCGCAGAGATTTAAGATTGCAGATGGATTTAGAGAAATGTCAGAGCGGCGCTTTTAAATGAAATGAAATTTCTATTTAAATAACATGCAATAAATTTTTCGTCCATGGTTAATTTCTCATTTCAATACATAGTTTTTTTAATTTTGTTCAAAAAACATTATATTTTATTGTTTTTTATTGTTATCCACTAAAAAAAATTGTGAAAAAAATATTTATGTTTTCGTTAGACATAATGAAATAATGTCATTCATGTTGTCATTCGTTAATGTCAGTTACATAACGAAAATTTCTCAAGCAAAGTCGAAATTACACGTCAAACGTGGCAAATGTGCGGCATTCGTACAATAATTATTTAAATTTTAATGCAATAGCTGTTACATTTTTATGGAAAAATTCATGAATATAAAATTACGATTATATTTCAATTACAGACTGATATCAATTACAGAGCATTCCAACTATATTAACGCAAGTTAGAATACGGACAGACAAATCGAATTCTTAAGCCTTTTAAACTAAGCTGTAATGTGTTAAAGAGCCTAATAGATTGAAATTTGACTTTCAGAAATTTATACCAAATAGACGGTAGCATATTTTAATTATTTTGTGCAGCCGTGTATTTTACCTACTATCTTATTATGTTTGGAAAAGTCTGACATCATTAAAATGCACTTAAACTATTTTTTCCCATTGGTCGTAATGCAACGGAAAAATTTTGATCGTCCCTGTAACTAAACTACAGATCCAAATAAAAAAAATGAAACGATTCCATAAAATTTTGTAATAATTATATACTTAAATTTTCAAAAAAATCATTGTGGTAGCTTTTGCTCTGTTATTTGCGGATGGACAGACCGATAGATATACTGAACGATGATTATAGGCGTTAAGTATTTTTATAATTACGAATGCACCTAAAATTGATAAATTTAAATTATGTACTTACTTTAAAGCACTGCACAATAACAACTATACAATGATATAGCAAAGTATATCATACTTTAAACAATTTGCAGATTTAATAATGATTTCATTTTTAAAGCGAGAAAAAATGCCACGAAAAAATACTACTCGAACTCATTAAAAGCAATATCAATAAAATGCATAATAGCCGCCCCGTAATAACAAATCAAAACATAGACTTCATGAGCATAAATGAATGCTATCAGACGTAAGTAGCGCATAAAAGTTCGGCAAAATAGCGATAGAAAGCGCCAAATGACAAAATTAAAATCTGCAACTTCTAAGTTACACTATGCATTTAAATGTTAAAAGGTTACTCCACAGTCTTTTAAATTTGTTGCAGTTTTCAAAAGAAAATATTACGTACAGTTCTATTTTAAAACTTATATTTTCGTGCAATGAATCGAAAGAATGTTAGTGTTTTGTATGTTAAAGTATTTTTCTTAATAATTTTTCAAGACATGTTTGTAATAATTAAGTAACATATAAATAACTGTTTTAGCATTATATGTAAAACTAGTCGTTGGGTGCTACTTACCCATTATGGAAATGCATAATATAACATATGAAAATAAAACATCTGTAAACTATTTATAAAATGCATCGCCATTTCAAAACATAATTTAAACGTATATTTAAATATTTTTAATATAGATAGTAATCTCTATAAATAAATTGCTGATAAACCAATTTCGACAAATTATATTAAACACCAAACTACATAAGTAGTACCAAATTGCATAAAAGAAACATCCTTATAGCTCCAAAAATAATAATCATATTAACTAACAGTTTACTGCATCGGATTAAGCTCCTCATTTTCAGTTAAAATATGCATTTGAATTGAAATGTGAATGAAATACAGGGTCATGAAAAATCAAAGAATGTGGAAAACAGGATTAAAAATATCTCGGCAACTAATAACGTACCGACTCCGTTCTTTATGCAAAATTTCTGTCATTTTATTGCTTTTTACGTCCATTCCTTATAATGAAAAAATTTCGAAAATTTTTATATGCCGTTCATCAGAACGAATTTTTTGAGAGTCCGAAAAAAAATAGTTCAGGATAATATAGATGACTGATATTAAATAGGATTCGTCCTATACTAAGTACATACAAAATTTCAAGTTTCTATATCAATTATTTCGGGAGGTAGAGCATTTACAGGCGGACGGACAGAAATTTTTTTTTCTAATAATATGTTTTTCGTAATCTCCACTATCTGAAACGTGTAAATCCCTCAACATTTTTTCGATTTTCTAAACGATTGCAAGTCTTACCCTATACTACATATAATGGGTGTATGTAATAAAATAATTATTAGAAATTTAGATTACTAATTTTTATCAGTTTCATAGCAATCTTTACAAATTGAGCTTTTAATACAAACAAAACCAGTTAATTGTGTTTAAAAAAAAGTTACCATTTACATTAAATTATGTTTGGTGATTATAAAACTAAATTTTGAAAAAATATTTGTGTTAAATAAAAGTGAAAAATGGACAATTGTAGAAATCTTAGCACGCTTCGTACGGATATCCTTAATTTTCTGGTTTTTCCAATTCAAATACCAGTTTTATACGTAGATATATATATACAGGGTGTCCCTAAACAAATGGTATATACGCTAGGGGGTGATAGAATACATCAAGACGAGTAATAGGAAATAGGAAACCAAGGCTCCCAAACGTTTTCCAAAGCAGATAGCCGCCATTAACGTTTGGGGTCCAAAACTTCAAATACACATAAAAAACGGAAAAATTGGTCGATTGATTTGCGGTTTTCACTAAAATTATTCTTTATGTTGGTATTTTCTTGAAAATAAATTATAAAGATAAATTTCAAAAAATGCCGATAGAGGGCGCTTTAGACTTTGAAGTAATGAAAAACTATTTTTTTGCCGTGATTTTTTGCATCTCATTAAATGGTTTCGTAAGCTTAGACTTAAACTTAAATTTTGAGATCAAAATCTGAATAGTTGGAAGCGCTTAAGTAGCACAAACTTAACTGTGTTCAGAGGGTTTAAATTTCAAATGATTATAAAAAACGGAAAAATTGGTCGATTGATTTGCAGTTTTCACTAAAACTATTCTTTATGTCGTTATTTTATTGAAAATGAAATATAAAGATAAATTTCAAAAAATTCCGATAGAGGGCGCTTTAGACTTTGGGTTAACGAAATATTCCATCCTAATACTATTTTTTGCCATTATTTTTTGAATTTCATTAAATGGTTTCGTAGGCTAAGATATAAACTTAAATTTTGAGCTCAAAATCTGAATAGTTGGGTGTGGTTAAGTAGCACAAACTAAACTGTGTTCAGAGGGTTTAAATTTTAAACGAATCGGAAAACTATAAAAAACGGAAAAATTAGTCGATTCATTTGCGGTTTTTGCTAAAACTACTCTATAAATCAGTGTTTTCTTGAAAATAAATTTTAAAGATAAATTTCACAAAATGCCGATAGAGGGCGCCTTAGACATTGGAGTAGCGTACAACTATTTTTAACCGTTATTTTTTTAAATGTCATTAAATGCTTTCAAATGCTTAGTTTTAAATTTTGAGATCAAATTCTGAGTCGTTGCGAGTGTTTAAGTAGCGCAAAAGTGAACTGTGTTCGAGGGGGGGGGGGAGGGGTAAATTTCAACTCCTGAACACACTTCAGTTTTCGCTTCTTAACCCCTTCTAACGATTCAGAATTTGAGCTCAAAATTTAAGTTTAAATCTAAGATTTCGAAAACATATATAACAAGTTTTGGAAAGCACTTAATTAGATACAAAAAATAACGGTTAAAATTTATTGTTAGTTACTCTGAAGTTTAAGGCGCCCTCTAACCGAATTTTTTGAAATTTATCTTTAAAATTCATTTTCAAGAAGATACTGACTTAAGAATAGTTTTATTTTAAACTGCAAACGAATCGACCAATTTTTCCGTTTTTTATTATCATTTGAAATTTGAACCCTCTGAACACAGTTCAGTTTGTACTACTTAACCGCTTCCAACTATTCAGATTTTGAGCTCAAAATTTAAGTTTAAGTCTAAGCTTACGAAACCATTTAATGAGATGCAAAAAATCACGGCAAAAAATATTTTGTCATTACTTTAAAGTCTAAGGCAATAATAGGTAAAAAATAGTTGTTCGTCACTCCAAAGTCTAAAGCGCCCTCTATCGGCATTTTTCGAAATTATTTTTATAATTTATTTTCAAGAAAATACCAACATAAAGAATAATTTTAGTGACAACCGAAAATCAATCGACCAATTTTTCCGTTTTTTATGTGTATTTGAAATTTTGGACCCCAAACTTTAATGGCGGCTATCTCCTTTGGAAAACGTTTGGGACCCTTGGTTTCCTATTTACTATTACTCGTCTTGATGTGTTCTGTCACCCCCTAGCATATATACCATTTGTTTAGGGACACCCTGTATATATGTATATAATTATAAATATAGCTCAAATACGCGAAATATCGCCTTTTTTAAAGAGGAATTTTTTATAGAAAAATACTAGTACTAAAAGAAAAAAAATACCACCCGTCTGTCTATCTTTGTGTCTGTAAACGGTCCATCTCCCGAACAAATAGAAATAGAGACTTGAAATTTTGTAGGTATTTAGTATATGGTGCGTATTGTATGTATTATTTGTTTTGTATGTATTATGTAAAATTTTGTTTTAATGAAAGATGCATGAAATTTTTCGAATTTTTTATTTTAAGGAGTGGACGTAAAAGGCAATAAAATAACACAAATTTTACATAAAGAACGGAGTCGATCTGCTGAGATATTTGTAAACTTGTTTTCTACATTCTTCGATTTTTCATTACCCTGTATTTCATTCAAATTTCAATTCAGAGATATATTTTAATTGGAAATGAGACGCTTAATTCGACGCAGTAAACTGTTAGTTAATATGATTATTACTTTTGGAATTATGTTTCTTTTACGTAGTTCGGTACTACTTGAGTAGTTTGGCATTTTATATAATTTGTCGAAATTTGTTCATTACCAATTTCTTAATAGAGCATTAGTATGTATTTTAAAAATATTTAAATATACGTTTAAATTTTGTTCTGGAATTGCAATGCATTGTATAAATAGTTTTCACATGCTTTATTTACATATATTATATTATACATATCCATGATGGGTAAGTATAACGGTGGGTCCCAACTTCTAGTTTTCTGTATAAATAAGATTTTTACAATACTATATACAAAGTGCTTATTTATGTGTTTTAATTAATAATTTCTCCTTATATACATTTTTTTAATACGTAATTCTTCAAATAACACTTGAAATACTGTTCTTTTCTCCCTTCATTAAAAATAAATATGTATTGTAAATGGTTTATAAGCTAGTTTAATAAGATTGCGTCATAAGAAGATAAAAATTGGCAAAGCAATCATATTAAAAAAAGACGGAATAAATACATAGAAAAAAAGGTTTGATGAAAAAGTCGTAAATTAAAATACACATTCAAATAAAGAAATAATAGATTTTATAAAGAGCTCTTTTTTTATGTTTCAGATGCATAAGAAAAATGCTAACTTTTTAATTAGCTAATTTTTCAGAAGGTCTTGCACATCACTAAATTAATAAGTTTTAAAATAATGTTTCGCAAATAGTCTAAAGAGAGAAAAGAAATTTTGCAAACTATTGTAATTTTTTCAAGAATTGTAGCGAGCGAGACACAAGAGTTAATTAGTTTTTCCCATAAAAAAATTAATCAAGACATCGATGAATTTCCTAATTACGGCGATTCCGAAGACCGTGCGATTAAAAAAAAAAAATTATTGTAACTTAATTTTATTTTTTAGTGCAGGGTACTTTAATTATAAACCGTTTCCAAAAATTTAAATTATACTAAATTTGTTAATGGTATAGTACGTATCTAATCATATGGAGTATCTGGTTTCTTTAAAAATCCTTCTAAATCTAAAATATTACAAATTTAAATTAAATTGATAATTGCTAATGTCAACGAGTTTACAAATTCATACAGTTGTTGAAAACTATTTTAATTATGTATAAAAATACGTATTAATGGTAGTCCGCAAGCAATAATTAATATTTTTACAGGCTGATGGAAAAGTCCATGGGATGTCCATCTTTTACTCACTCATTTTGAAATTTAATATTGAAATTAAATATTTCGACAAAAATCGATAAAATTTCAATTATAAAATGAACTAAAAGTCCTTTCTAAAAAAATTAATTTCCTCTTCGCTTGAGCTAGATGCAAGACCAGCACACACACATATACATACATATATATATATATATATATATATATATATGTATATCAATGGTTCATACATTGTAATACACTTAATGGTTTTGTATGTATATATATATATATATATATATATATATATATATATATCAATGGTGCATACATTGTAATACAATTAATGGTTATATATATATATATATATATATATATATATATAGAGAGAGAGAGAGAGAGAGAGAGAGAGAGAGAGAGAGAGAGAGAGAGAGAAACAGAGAGAGAGAGACAGCGAGAAAGAGAAAGAGAATATAAATGAAGCTTTTGAAAAAGTATATTTTTCAAATTGCTAATCTATGAGAATAAATTTGACAAAATGTACTTGCCAACAAACTTTTTTTTTTTTTTTTTTTTTTTTTTTTAACGAAAAAATATATTTTTGAACAGAAAATTTATTATTATTATTATTTGGAACGATATAGTAGTTATTACACATGCCTAAATCTACATGCTTTTATTTATTAAATAAATTTTTTGGTTTCAAGTATGCTTTGTTAATTTTAAAAAAGCAGGATGTTGGCAAGAATGGAGATAAATATTACACCCCCTCCCTCTCCAAAACAGGCAAAACGATTGAGGCGTGCAAAAGCGTCAATGATATTTAATCAAAATAAAGCAAATAATAAGTATAAGAAATTGTCTCGATATCATTTATTCAGTTCTATTTGAAAACGACAAAATCTGTACGTTTCACGTAAACATACACGGAAAGAGGCAGCTATTTTAACCCACTCATGCATAAATAATTTTTTATTATTTTTCGTTATTATCTTTTTTGTTATAAATGAGAACAATTATAAAATAATTTTATTGTTGTGCTGCATGCTAGCTATTATATCTGTTCAGATTAAAATTAGTAAGATGTGGCAGTGGCTTAGCCAAGGAGGGGGTCCAAATACTATTGATACTTTGATCTCGATATCTATTCTAAAGTTTTCTTTTTTTCATTAACAACAAGAAGTTCTAAAACATCACATAAACAAAACTTTAGTAAATTAGTGGTAACCAGAGTATTGGGGTCTTCTCTCTGGCTACGTCACTCAACTGTCCAGAAAGCAGCATGATGTTGAACGGCATGTCGTCCCTGGTACTCGTGTATCACTCTCCACCCTTTCCCCCTCTTCATGCATAACACATAGATTTATAAGAAATCCGACATCCTCACAAATAAAATATTTGTACGAAAGAAGGAAAAAGAATAAAATAAGTGATGGAAGGAGAATAAAATTCCCAGATCTGTTTGTATTGTCGCTGCTTTTGAAAGAATTTTTCTTCAGTGTGATGAAATAACATTTTTGAAAGACTGTTAACGTAATATTTGCATCCATTCTTCTATTTAAAATGTCCATTTTAGTAAAAAATATCAAAATTGTAAAGTGATTTTCTTATCAATAGATTTTCTTATCTTAGATTTCTAAGAGGGAAATGCCGCTTTTTGCTGAAAATCACTGATATTAGCCTATATAGTGTATGACTAGGCTAACTTGGCCGAAACTAGCCGAATTAGATCCGATTAGCCAAATTCGATCGAAGACAACCTATATAAAGTGCATCTTGACTAAATTGGTTTAATAAAATAGTCGAATCTGACCATACAATCTATCAATTAATAAAAATTCTATTTTTGCAAAGATTTTTCTAAATTTTTGAAAAAATGTAAGTATATTTCTGTAGCAATTAAAAGAACTTATTAAAATGTATACATCTATTAAAATTTAATTAACTAAATCGTTACTTACAGGAGTTTTGTAAACTATTTAAAACTGAATCCAAATCATTACTTCAGGATATTGCTTTGCGATTTTTTTTAAATGTTAAAAAATCAAAAATATAATAACCTTACATAATCTCTAAAAAAAAGTCAAATAGATGATTTTTTTATTTTACCATAACAACTATATCTGTGCTGCCTATTACTGAACGCAATGATTTTTTCCCCGCTTACGACAAATTTTACTCGAATTCGTTCACTTCTATTTCGTCAGTTGATTCTGCCACCCCCTTTCTTTACTTTCATACCAATTCTCAAATATTGGGCTTTGTCAAATTATGCTTAGCTTCTTGTTTGATCATACTCAGTGTTATTATTGTGCATTAAATACTTATTAATGTTGATATGTCACAAAATAATACTTTAACTGTTTCCATTAGTGTTTGTTTACAACGTATTTATCGTGTTTTACTTTTTGCTATCAATTGTTTTAGCGTCAAAACATAATAGGGTCTATCCATTTCAAGTGGTCCAGAAAATTTAAAAATGGTCGCTCGACCATTTTTAAAAAATCTGAAATTTTTTGTACAACAACCCTAACATGACAGAAGTTCAAAATTACTGTTATTTTAGTTTTACTATTTTTTGTTTGTGTATGGCGGCCATATTTGTTTCATCGTGTTCATAGATTTTTTCAGATACTAGGATACACAAAATTTTAAATATCTCGTCTTTTATTTTCCCAATTGAAATGGGGTTTACAGCATTTTGTTCAGAATAAAATAGGTTAAATGTACGGTTGTAGAATAATTTTGAAAAATAAATTTTTACAGGTGAAATTTTAGCACAAAATTTAAGATTTTTTCCAAAATCTATCCGTGTGCAAGAGGAAATTTTTCATGTAAGGAAAACTGCCAACCTTACACAATTTTTTCTACAAATACGTCAAAAGCGCGTGTACTCGCATACCAAATCCTAGATCTGGAAATTGATTTCTCTTTGCGAAAAACATTCCGAAATTCGTCAAAAATTTCAAAAATCGCACTTTTTAGGCCTTGATATCTCTGGTGGGGCACGAGATAAAAATCTGAAATTCTGGCCTTTGATAGTATTATGTAGTAGTGTTATGTACAAAAAATTTCAAGAAGGAGATTTGACTACAAGCTGAGATATGACATGGACAATATGTGAAAACAATACTGCCAAACTATTGTAACCTACTATGTAATTGTTCAACAAGATTGTCAACCTTACACAATTTTTTCTACAAATAGGTCAAAAGTGCGTGTACTCATACATCAAGTCTCAGATCTGGGAGCTGATTTCTCTTTGCGAAAAAAATTCCGAAATTTGTCGAAAATTTCAAAAATCGCACTTTTTAGGTTTTGATATCTCTGGTGGAGCACGAGATAAAAATCTGAAATTCTGGCTTTTGATAGTATTGTGTAGTAGTGCTATGTACAAAACATTTCAAAAAGGAGATTTGACTATAAGCTGAAATACCGTGATTAAAAAATGTTAAGAAATGCTATTACGAGTACATTAGAAGAAATGAGATTAGTCTCTTTTATTACAATATTTACACAGAAAATATCGTTTGTCGTAAACAGTTAAATAATAAACATTTTATTTACAAAGATACTATATATGCTCAACAAAGAGCTTAACACTATTTACGAAAGATGTTGTGAGTTCGACCAGTTACTGTTGTCAGTCCATTAGGCTGTTCTTTCTCAAAATTTTATTTGAAGCCACCCAAGTCTTGTCATCCCTTCTTAACTTGAATGAAATTTTCTAGGTTTAATAATTGAAACCATGCCAACTAGATCAGTTGCAACCCATTGTCTGTAATTTACTTTTCCTGAAATGTGTTCCGAGTAAAATTTTTGCAGTAGCATTTCTAGGAGGTTTGTTGATCTGGACAAATAGTGTATTGGCTTAGCATACATTCTGAATTGTTTTAATCACGCAGAAGCATTTGTAGAAGATATTTGTAATTAACATTTAACATTGTACCATAAATAATTTAAAATTTTGGAGGTGTGAAATATTACATTGTAGGTTACAATAGTTTGGCAGTATTGTTTTCACATATTGTCATTTCTCAGCTTGTAGTCAAATCTCCTTCTTGAAATTTTTTGTACATAACACTACTACACAATACTATCAAACGCCAGAATTTCAGATTTTTATCTCGTGCTCCACCAGAGATATCAAAGCTTAAAAAGTGCGATTTTTGAAATTTTTGACGAATTTCGGAATTTTTTTCGGAAAGAGAAATCAACTCCCAGATCTGGGACATGATGTATGAGTACACGCACTTTTGACCTATTTGTAGAAAAAATTGTGTAAGGTTGACAGTATCCCTTGCATGAAAAATTTCCTCTTGCAAACGGATAGATTTTGGAAAAAATCTTAAATTTTGTGCTAAAAATTCACCCGTAAAAATTTATTTTTCAAAAATTTTCTACCACTGTATATTTAGCCTATTTTATTTTGAACAAAATGCTGCAAACCCCATTTCAATTGGGAAAATAAAATAGGAGATATTTGCAATTTTGTGTATCCTAATATTTGAGAAAATTGCTGCGCACGATGAAATAAAGATGGCCGCCATGCACAAACAAAAAACAGTAAAATTAAAATAATGGCCATTTTGAACTTCCATCATGTTAGGGTTGTTGTACAAAAAATTTCAGATTTTTTAAAAATAGTCGAGCGACCAGTGCTGGACCACTTGAAATGGATTGACCCAATAATTCTTTTTTTTTTCAAAATTTTCCTTATTGTTATCATTTTTTATCGTGAATTTGAAATTTTCTTTCCCCTTATTAAGCCTTTCCTATGCAGGGTAGTTCCATTGCGAAAATGTTAAAATGACTGAGTCATACCGGAATTTGCTTACAAAAGTATTTGAAAATAAGAAAAATCTATTTTTCCCAATGCATTATAAATAGAAATCTTATATATCAAAATTCTGGTGCCATTGCCGCATTATAAATCATTATTATCTGGTGCCATCGTCGCACCGATAATATTTTGTTGTTTTCAGGATTATGTTGGGTGTCCTATATAATGGAATGGAAGTCATGTCCAACACAATTGTAAAAAAAACCCACTATTTTGTGGAAATTGTACTAGTAATCTGGACCCCAGTACAATTTACTGCTTTTAAACGGAAAAATTTCCTTAAATCCCATAAAATTTTGAGTTTTTTTTTTTTTTTTTTTTTTTTTTTTTTTTGAAATCTACGGAAGTTTTTTCGTTAAAAAACAGAAAATTGTACTGCGGTCCCGATTTCAATTCCATTCAATTCCATGGGGTTCCGATACAATTTCCATAAAATCGCATTTTTTTTTCACAATGTAGATACATGGAAACATTTAATTAAACATGAAATTCAAATAAAAAATTATAACAGTACATTCGTTTTTTATCAGTGATTGATAATTGCTATGAAAAACATGAATTTCTTTTTTAAAAAACCAACAAGATAAAAATAAAATTTTTATCCATTTAAAAAATAAACATGGTTTTCTGCTTTAAATACAAAAACATGTTATTCGTTTTAATTAAACAATCAAAAAATCTTATTTAAATAAGTTTTCTTGAGATATTTATTTAGTGTACTTTTACAATTTTTTTCTTTTAAGTTTATTCTATCCTGTTTTTTATACTCAGAACATATTAATATTTTTCGTTTTAAACTTACAGAAAAAAACTGCAAATTGTATTTGCATTTGACTTTGTATAATAATAGCAAAAAATATGAATGTTATATATGTTATCACGTTTAAAGAAATGAAAGAAACACATTATCAAAATCATATAGTATCAAAAAAAATATTTTATGTAAAATACAATATATTTTTTAAAGATTTCATGCGATTTCTTTTTTCCTTTCTTTTTTCTTAGAATTCCAACACTCAGCAACGAACATGTTTTTAATGCTCACAAAATATTTTCTACTTTACTTTTTTTTTTTTCACAAAAGATAAAATATATAAATAATTGTATACATTTAATTATATTTGCATAAAGCAAAATAAAGCATGAAAGAACAATCTTATTATAAAAGAAGAGAAAAAAAGAAAATTGAAAAAAAAAAACATAGTATATTCAGAGTCGCAATCAAAAATATGCACCCAAATTAAATAATTAGTAATTTTAAAAACATATTCTATTTTGGTGCTATGGGATAAAAAAAAATGTTAAAATTTTAATTAACTAATTTTCTAGAAAGTCTTGCATTTGACTAAATGAATATTTTCAAAAATAATGTTTCGCAAATATTCCAGAAGAAAAGAAAAATTCGAAGATTGCAATTTTTTAAGAAACATATCGAGCGAGGTACAAGAGTTAATTAGAATTTTACATAATAACAAATTAATCAGGCCACCGATAAAATTTCTAATTATGGTGATTTAAAAAAAGTATGTGATGAAAAGAAAAAGATAAATTAGCGCGATTGAATTACATCTCTAATTTTAAGTACTTTATTATAATTGTTTCTCAAAATTCTAAATTATTGTGAAACACTTACTCAGTTATAAAATTCTCATTATATGAAGTACCATGATTCTTGTTGTGGAAAAAAGGTATTTATCTCAAAAATATATTAATGATATACATTTAAATTATGCAGGGATTTGTTAAAAACATTATAAATTTGAAAATTTATTTAAAATGCTTCACTTCCTACCAAAAATAAATAAATAAATAAATAAATAATTGAATTAACGACAGAAAGTGATCGAAATTTTCTTTATATATTCTTAGTATAATTTATTATATATTTCTGAACATTTTTTTCTTTTGTACTCATATATATAGGTATAAAAAGTGAAACAGCAACACCTTAAAAAAATACATTTTCAGAATCATATAAATTACTGGACTGATACCAATGAGAGAAACTTGCGTTTGCATTTGGTTACATGGTACACAGTTTAACGGTTAAAAAAGCCAACAGTTTGGCATGGCCCGTGTATACCACCAGATAATCTAATTGTAGCTCCAGAATGATTGTACACGGTAAAAAAAACTGTAATCCTACAGATAAAAAGTTGCCAAAATCTGTATATTTACTAACATTGTACCTGTGTACCCTACAAGGAAAGATGTAAATCTACAGAATCAATTTTTCCAAAGCTACAGAAAAATATTAACTTTACAAACGAATCTACTAAAATTAAAGTGACCTTACTAATTTTATCTGTATTATATTTTTTTAGTTACAAAAAAAAATTCTTGGAATTCCAGTTTCCTAAAAAATTCTGAGTAACCTTACAGAATTTTTGATTTTCAGTGCAAATCTGTATCTGTTACATACACTTTTGCTGTTGCCGGTACATAAAAAGCTCTAGGAATCGCAGTTTCCTAGAGCGACTCTTAGTAACTTTACAGTTTTTTTTTTTTTTTTTTTTTTTTTTTTTTGTAGAAGAATACACTGCAAATTTGTAAAAGGCTTTTAACTAAAATTGTTTTTCATTGTCTCCTGAAGGTATTGCGAACGCGTTGTGCCAGGTAAAAGTTTATGCTAAAATTGTTGTAAAAAATTTACTTTTTTTTCAGAAATGCAATTATTGATATTTATTGGTAAAAATTGTCAATTCACTCCATAATCTTCTGTAATTTTTTTTCTATAAAGGAAGCTGTGAATTATTTTCTTTTTAAAAATGCGTAACTTTAAATGAACCTCTTAGAAAATGTTTTGAAAGTATTTTATATGCGTTGTTTTATAGTGTGTAGTTTGCAATGTGTTTACAATGCCTCGCTGATTTAGTGGCAAAGTCTTGTGCAGCAAAATACTATTGTAATAAAATGTTTTTATAAACACTATTTACATTACTATTTCAACACAAATAACAAAACTATTTTTGAAACATATTTCCAGATAGCGACATTTTGCAATATACTGAAAACACCTTTCTATATAAATACACTTGTGCAACGAATTAATAACACAATTACAACACAAAAAAAGTTTTGTATATGAAGTTTTTTAATTTACAACACATTAATATGTTGTAAAATTGGCTACAAAAAGTGTTTTAGAACATTTTCTGCCCCCCCCCCCCCTGCATTAAAAAATGGAATAATAAGTACTTGAGAAAAATAAAGTACTACTATACTATTTGTATATTTAACATATTCAGATTAGTCACTATATATATACGTATTTTTTTTTAATAATGGTTGATTGGGATTTTAGGGCGTAAAAACCCATTAGGAAGACGAAAAACAAAAATTTTTAAATTAGTTAAGCAATAAACCTTTTACAATTATTATTGTAACATGCAATCTAAAATGTATTTTGAATTATTTATGTAATCCCGAATATAATTTCTATAGTTACTTATAAAAAATGTTATAAGATTAAAATTACATAATGGTAATCATAAAAAGTCGTCTAATTTTTCGATTTATATTTTAAAACTATGAATATAATCAACCCGCTTTAAATAATTTATAGTACTAGGATGAATTAGAAGTTTCTTTTGAATGTATTTCAATTTTTCTAGAAAAGAAAAGATTGCAGAAAGTTATATATATATATATTTAATCTATGCTTGTTTCCTACAAAAACTAATGCAGTTTTCGTAAACGAAATATACATGAACGACCTAATTACGGAATTTTGTAAAACTAAAAATTAATGTCGCGTAATAAATAAAACAAATTTATTTTTTTTATTACCGTATTTACTCGTGTATACCGCGCACTCCGTACTTTGCAAAAAAATGGTGATTTTTCAAAATTTCGTATATAACGCGCACCAAAAATTTCATATGCAAATGAATGAATGAACAAATGAATTTCAGTCAAGAAAGTCGAAAAAAACATTACGTCAGGCCAGAAAAGTAGACAAATGTACAATTTTAATTCGGATAGGGAGTGAATGACGGAAGTGAGACTAGTTATTTAACATTTAAATAATGTTGTTAGCTCTGCTGTATAAAAAAAGTACTTCAATTAAATAAGATTTTCCGAGGTTTTAATGTATTCTTTCAATAGAATCTTTTCATTATTTTTAAATTGTGTGATTACATCCCAGCAGTAAAAAAAGATTCCATGTATAACGCGCACCTATTTTTTTTATTAAAAAAATGCGCGTTATACACGAGGAAATACGGTATTTAAAATATTTTACTTATAACATAAAGGGGACTTTTCCATAGAATAATACAACAGTAACAAACATTTTATTCAAATAAAGGAAATTAATTCATATTTCTCCAAAACTGAAGTTATTTTATAATAATGTAATATTGCAAACTTAAACAAGATTTACAAAAATGCTTGGAATAAGAAATTAAGAAATTTCATGTCAAGCAATAAATCTTTCTAATTTAATAGCGTTTTCTACATTTTACTATTAGCTGGAAAAGTTAAAAAGCAACATAAAATTCCATACCACTTTTATTACAAAAACTTATAAAATATTCATTATCAATTTTCATCAGTGTTTCGCTCTGTGTTGAATCTTTTCTATTTTACCGCGCGTATTTTCAAAGTTAATAAATAAATGCATTGCTCGGGACGTTCAGAGCTTGCAGTATAATTAACTGAGACATCCTTTTATTATTCATAAATAGACGTTTCTGCGTTTAATTCTTACGTTCTGAAATTAATTTAGATAAAAAGTTCTTACTTAAACTAGTATTATTGCAAAAAATAAATCATTACTATCAAATTAAGAAAGTCGTATTTTGTAATCGAGTTTAGCTTAAATATTTTCCTTGTCTATTACTTTTTCCCCCTCAGTTCATATGTCACCTGTAGGAAATTAAAGAAAAGTCTTTAGATTAATTTAAATACTTCTAGAACTGTCCAAATTACTTTTAAAACTTTTTAATAAATATTTGTATGTTATAAGCATCGATATATTGATTGATACATCTTTGGTGAAATTTTATTATAATTTAAAACAAATTTTATTGGTATCTCTTTATGTTTGTCTTAGGACTGAAGAGGTTATATAAATTTACAAATTTTGAAATTTCACATAATATAATTAGAGTTTTCATATAAGTTGTGTTTCAAGGCATATTTATGAAAAAATGTATTATTCACACTTGAACAAATGCCTATATTGGATCACATTTCAGTATACAAGTGTGGCCTCAAAAACTCGGCATTCAAAACTCGGCAACTCCAAAAATCCACCAAAAAAATCATCTTTCACCCCCTGTTTTTTAACACTTCCATCTTACGAGAGAAAGAAAAATAGCTATTGTTTATAAATAAATTGTTTGAAATCGATATATTAAATGGCAGTGAAAAAGTTGACGCTGAATAAAATAGAATCGCTTATATCTAAAACAGAAGATTAAGGACGTGGGCGCAGCAGAAGAAATGGTTTCATTGAAGAAATACATACAGTGGCGGTCAAAAGTTTCTGGCCAGTTAATTTCTTTGATTTATTTACCAGAAGGTTTCATCAAAGAAGAAGCACAAATGCTTCAAAAGTTAGGAATATGTGGATGATCTCTGACCATATGATCATTTTGATTGGATACTGAAGACGCTTCATGCGAAGGGGCAAAATTGGAAGTTCGCGTGTTCAAAAGTTTCTGGCCACTCATCATTCCTTAGGTTTTTTTTCTATCAGTAAAGTGTTTTTTGGTCATGTTTGTGAAAATATCAACGTGAATAGCATAGTTTAAATTCAAAAATGAAAAGCTCAACAACTTTTGTTTATAAATTAGTGACTAGTTTGTCGTTAAAGGGCCAATCTTCTCGAAATATTGTGGCAAATATATCGATTGGTAGATCGACTGCAAACGATATTTAAAAATTATATCAAGCTGGCCATGACCTTCTGGACTTTCTGTGGTCCGGGAGACTCCGGAAAATTACTATCCTTGTGGTCAGAATTGTCAGGAGAAAAACAATTGATGATCCTTTTTCCGTTCCAATATCCCGCAATTTACGGAAGGAAAATATTGCTAAAATAAGTCGGTCTACCGTGTCAAGATGCTGACGTGATGCAGAACTTTAGGGAAGAGTCGGTGTTCAAAAATTTTTCATGGGTAAAAATATATAAACGTACGCGACTGACGTTTTTCAAAAAACACAAAGTCTGTCAAGTGAAAAGTGGGCAAAAGTACTATTTTAGAATCAACTGAATTTCAAGCTTTTTTAGAGTGATGGCAGGCACAACGTCCGATGGCATAACAACAAAAGATATGATTTGACCTATGTTATTCCTACAATGGAGCAGGCCGAGGAGACGTTATTCTGTGGGGAGTATTTTCTTCAAAAAGTGTCGTCCGTTATTTGAAATCCACGGTAAGATGAATGATGCAATCTATTAGGATATCTTGCAAGATTATTTTTGCCTCATTAGAGGAAAAATTGTGGTCGCAAGTATTTGTTTTAACATGATAACGACTTAAATAATGCATGCAAAACTCGACAAGAAATGGCTTTCGCTCAAAAAAGCTTCGCTTTTGAAATGGCCAGCCCAAACGCCCAACATGAATCCAATGGAAAATATTTGGAAAGAAGTTGACAAACGTATGCAGAACTATAAATATTCCAACTTAGCAAAAATTTCTAAAATATTGCAAGAAATGAGGAAAAAACGTACCATAGATGATATTTAACCGTTAAATCATTAACTGTATGAATTTCCCATTGCTGTGTCGCAGTATTTATTACTAAAGGTATGGTGATAAAATACTAATTGTAAATGTTGTTAATCACTGTAATTTTCTATTACAATGCCATTTTTTCTCAAACTTGAGCAGGTGGCCGGAAACTTTTGAGAACATACGTTTTACTTTATACTTAATTTTCACAGTTAAATTTATTGATATTTAAATGTTATTACATAAATAAGTGTCTAACTATTTGTCTATAAAATGTATAATTATCACTTTGAGATTCATCTTCATATGGATATATTTACAAATTAACCGAAAATTTTTGTTGGCCGGAAACTTTTGACCGCCACTGTAAATTGAACTGCAGAATTGATATCTTCTTTAGAAAATAAGACAAAATTTTCTAAATAAATGTTTTTTCATTTGTATTAAATCTAAGAAAAACTTCTTAGATGGAAGCAGAAAAAAATTGAAGCAAATAAAACTGAATTAATATACATACACATGTATTAGATATATACAGGGTGACCAGCAAATAAGACCTTGATTTCAAAATTAAATTTCTCAAAAACAAAGCTCGATAGAGTTCTACTGTAAACGGTTTGTTTATTAAGTAAGCTGTAAAAATGATATACTGAAGTTTCGATCGGTGAATACTATTTTAAAAAGATTGCATTGTGATTGCAAAGCATGCTTAACATGACAGTTTTGTTGTTTGTTTTAGACTACTTGCAGGGAACGTGTTTTTTGGCGTACAGTGCCATATTTTAATGATTTCTGGAACTTCAGAAATGTTTGCAATCGGAACTATATATCTAAGGCTAACGGTTTAGAAATTAGCCATTGGCCACCGTTGAGAGTCGATACCCTATATAGTCTATATATTGTTGAAATTAAACTTCAATCAAAGAGTTTCTTTTTAGTATATAATTTCTTGCGACGAATTTCGAATGGCTGTACTTCGCTTCTTTAAAATATATTTGGATCAGCGCCAGATTTTTCTCTTTCTCTTTTTTTTTTTTTTCCCCATTTAAACATTCAACTTTGCACAAATAGATAACAAAAAAAAAAAATGTTTATTTTACAATCAGAAATTTAAAGAATATTCTATTTTACTATATAATGTAATATATATATATATATATATATATATATATATATATATATAATAACTTTTTACCAAACAACGTTAGAATTTGATTTTCATCAGATCATATTATTTTAACTGTTTAACATATGTCAGTTTTTTTCTCTTTTTTTTAATCTGTCAAACGATTAAATTTATAAACGAATATCTACTAAAATATCTACACCATGATGTATAGTTTAATATCTTTCAAATTTATTTTTATCATGTATCGAGGAAAACATAAACATAGATTAAAATTTTTGTTACACCAGCATTTTGTTGTGTTAGAAACTGGCGGAAAAAGGAGTTTGATAGACATTGTTAGGGGCTGTGCATCTATAACGCTATCAACTTTTTGTTAATTTTTGACCCCTTACCCCCCTCTGATATCGTACATTATCATTTCTTGAACCCCCGCCCCCTCCCCATGTAATGATATCGTTATCCATATCTATTTTTTTTAAATATCTTTAGAATGTATCTCTTTTATTAAGAGTGATAAAAAAGAGTTACATACTTCATTGATTCAAATGAAGAGAAGTCAATAAAATATCACTTTATATCATATAACACCTAAAAGAATTTTTTATTATTTAAAAATATTTTATGACAGTTTTTTGCTAGAAAATGTCTTGTTGCATGTGCCCCGTATGAAAGAGCGGCGGTGGGGGGGAGAGATAGAATTTTTTATCAATAAAAGAAGTGGATAACATTTTCTCTCTTTCTTTATTATTTATTACTAAACACAAGCTTTGTTTCAAATGTACTTTATATAAGGTGTCACATAAAATGATTCTATATGCATACATATATGAAGAAGAAAAATATGTCAAATATTGAGATATTCCATATTTTAGAATTAAATATTTTTATAATAATTAGGTAATTTTAATAAAAATTCTGTATTTTCATAAAAGTAGAATAGACTAAATAACAGATAACAGACTAAAAACGGTAACATACTATTATGAAACAAAAACCATGAAACAAATAAATAAAGAAATTTTTCATTGGATGAAAAGTGATATAGATATCAAAAGACAACTCCCTCCCCCTAGAGATATCTTTCACTATCATTGGCCAGACCCGTCCTACACCCTAAAATGATAACGTTATATTTGCAAAGCCCATTAGTTGTCTGCGCATTAAATAGCTCATTATAATGCACAAGGTGATTAAACCGAGTTTTTCGGACTAAAAAATATTGGTAAAAACAATCATATAAATTGTTTATGATATAAACACAATGCATACCAAAGAAGAAGAAAATGGCATGTCAAACGAAGCAAATGACGTGCGTTCGCATTATAACAAAATTAAATAAATATTCAAAAAAGTTTTTAAAAAAATATTCAGATCTTAGTATAATAGTACAAAGTACTTCGGATACAGTACAGTATACGGAATCTTTTGTGCGTCCCTGTAAATACTATCTGCTTTTTATTATACAAAAAATAACTTGTAGCAAATATCAACGACGTATATCAATTACATAAAATTTGAAATAGTTTAACATATTTAAAATGCGACCTGAGAAATGTTACCCCCGGTACCATTATTTAATGGGATAATTTTTTGTGAGCTTGTAAATTAATCACAAATATTCCTTTCACCACATAATTTACAGAATTTATATTTTAATATATACTTCATAGATGCATATAAATTTTATTACGTTCAAAAGAGTATAACATCATTAAAATGTATGTAAAACTATTTTTTTCTTGTTAACCGTAATGCGATGGAATAATTTTGTTTGTCCCTATAATTAAACCATACATCACATTTTCATAAAATTTCAAACAACTCATCAAAATTATGCATCAATTATATATTTTAGATTTCAAATAATTCGGTTGGGTAGATTTTGCTCTATTATATGTGGACGGACGAACTGAATGATGACTATAGGTGCTTTCTTTTTTTGAGCGCGCGTACAATAACAACGACATTTCTTTACAAAATTTATTATTGAATTCTATAGTGTAATTCATTAAAAAAAATCCTGTCAAATATAGTGAAAAAGAGGTATCGGCGATAAAAGTGAGCTAATTTTTAGTTCTGTCTAAAAAAGCTGAAGGATAAGGGATTTTACACAAATTGTGTATTTTAATTTAGTTTTTTTTCAGTTTTTATTGATGCCTTAGTTCTTTGATACTACGAGGACCAAGCTATTCCTAAAGAAAAATAAGTATCAAAATCTAAGCATTTCTTAAAAATTTTCTCATTGATATTCATTGAATAATGCTTTTTTCGTAAAATTCAGTTAATAAAAAAAATTACAAATTGTAGAAAATCCCTTATTATTCAGCTGCTTTTAGAGAGCTAATAAAAATCAGATCATTCTATGGACAATATCTTTCCGCATTTTTACGATTTTTGTCTGAATATTTTTTTTATATATTCGCCCATAGGGTTGACAATTAAAATATGTAAAAAAGATTGTTGCTATCGTTTGCGCATGCGCAAATAAAAATTATTTCAATCAACTACTAGTATTTCATACAATATTTAACATATTTATGTTATACTTGCACCATGTTGTTTTTATTACATTTTGCAAACTTTTCTTAAACTAACGTTAAATTTTGTTGGAAAACCTACATAATGTAGGTTAAAAACATGCAACATTTTTTTTTAACTTTTCGAAAAAATGACTCTATTTCTATGAATTTTTGAGTGCTATTGTTACAAAAATCAGTGGGTATACTGTACGGTATCTCCATATTATTTTTTCTGCAGCGATAGATGATATTGTGCATTTTAATGTGCATAGCGAAACAAATTATTGTTATTTTTCTTTGAATTTTTGTTGGCCCCCTGATTGTCTTACTTGACATTTGAATTTTGATATTATGAGGTCAAATATAATAATTATAATCCTGAAAGCACTCGATTTTTAACAGCTTTTAATTGTATAATCATTTTTTAAGTAATAAAGAATATGTAATTTCTTAGTGTAATTTTATGTTATTATTATCATTAATATTTATCTAAATTGAGATTTTTTTCATATACATTAAATACATCTTTTTTATCTTGTAAAGTGTTAGAGACAAACAGTCTTGTCTTAAATTTCTTATCACAATATATTTAGCAAATATGAATAAGGAATATTTGTGCCACATTAAAAAAAAGTGTATGAAAACCACACATTTACCGGAAGACCCTTTTTACAACACAACAGACAAAAAACCCGTGATTGGTTACCACTTTTTTCCAAAGTAATTATCGATTATTCTCATCATTAATATACATGAGAATACGAATTTTAAAAGCATTAAATTTATCTTTTTTATCTTGTAACTAGCGGCCTTCGCCCGCTACGCTGGTCGGTTTATCTAAAGAAATCTTGAAGAAGTAGTTAGATAACGTTCAGACATACATTAAAAAAAAAAAAGCAAGTCGATCATTCAAAAAACGTTGGGAAATATCAAATATTTACTGTAATTTTTTAAGAAAAACAAAGTTTCGAAAAAAAAAAAATTAAATCGAAAAAAAAATTACACTGACATATTAATGCAAGGAAATTTTCCCAGAGAGAAAATTCGCCTTGAATACAATATTTCAAATTCTTTTAATTGCTTATAGGCGTTAATGCCAACATAGTGAAAAAAAATTCCATGCTGGGAATCGAACCCGGGCCATCAGTATGGCGCACTGACGTTCTACCGACTAAACCACATGGAACGACAGCCAGCTTGAAACTTTCTCATACTTAAGTAGACTTTCGAAAACATAACGATAGCGCGTTTTAAAATCGCACAGTGACATCTATTGGATTTTATATGTACTAAAAAACGTTATGTACTAAAAAACGTGAGCAGCGCACCTAATAGTTTCTTTTGTTTCTTTTTGTTACTTTTTTGTCTGTTGTCCGATTTTGATGAAACAAAGCCTATACACTGCCCGGGAGTGTGCATTCTTCATTAGTGAAAACCGCATAAAAATCCATTCAGTAGTTACGAAGATAACCTCGAACAAACAGACAGACAGACAGACAGACAGACAGACAGACAAAAAATTCAAAAAAAATTTTTTGTGTTTCATTGGTTTTCTTTTATCGCCCTGACTCCATTTTTGTCAATTATCTTCAATGTACAGACACACCGGGTCCTACTGTTTTATTATATGTATAGAAGTGTCACAGGTTTAAAAAAAAAAGTGTAGTATTTCTAAAGCATTTTAACAAAATTTGTTGTAAATATATATAAATAATGTATGGATCGCAGAAGAAGTTAAAAAAAGTAATTATTTAACATATTACAACGATCATTTGGAAAATGATATTTGCAAAAATTTAAATTTCAGGCTTATAAATAAGTTTTATATTTAATAATAATGATAATAATAAACATCACTTTTGTGATGATCAAAACATGGCTTATCTACCGGGTGTCCCAAAAATGACGGATGGATTTTAAAATTCAATAACTTGCAAACGGTGACAGCTATTTAAAAATTTTTTGCAGGAGGATTATGTATAATGTCAGGAGTTTTTTTTACCGTAAATTTTTATTTTAGTTCGCATCTCAAACAATAGGTGGCGCTGACCGCGATTGAAGGCCAGGTCGATTGCTTCACTCAGCACTGATCACCTGGCCTTCAATCGCCGTCAGCGCCACCTATTGCTTGCGATGCGAACTAAAATAAAAAATTACGGTAAAAAAACTCCTGAAATTATACATAACCCTCATGCAAAAATTTTTTAAATAGTTGTCAGTTTTTAAATAGTTTGCAAGTTATTGAATTTTAAAATCCATCAGTCATTTTTGGGACACCCGGTAATAAGAGTGTCACATTTTAAGTGCACCATGGATTAAACAATAATATTCCCATACAAATCAGAAACAAATTTTAAATGAAATTTCAATTTTATAGTTTTCAGTATTGCAAATTTTTAATCACCGCACAAATTGTAAACCTTCGTATAGTGAAAACAATTGTACTTTTAAATGCAATTTCTTTAAAAACAGTGCTTTTTTTGTAGTTTACGTAATAACAGGGTCATACGTAAGCCATGGATCTATCATATTCGTATCGAATTGTTGTCTTAAGTCCATTATAAAAAAGTACATTGAAATTTAAACGTGTGAAAGGTTTATCTGCAATGATACTGTTTCTTTTATTATTCCTAAGTTATGGTTAGAGTTAATGAATAAATTCCTCTTGAAAGCTTGAATAGGATGAGCCAAGTTGGAAAATAATTTTAGATCATGTCCCCTTTTTTTTAAAAAAAAAAATAGAAGTTATTGTTTAAATATCATTGTCGCGTGTCATTTATATTGAACGTTAGACAATTTGCACTTCATTTTGATTATGATAATGGTTTTTATCAGATTTGAACCGAAAAATGTCAATGTTATTTGTTTTTAATATTTTTTGGAACACCTCTCTCATGTAATATAAATTGTTTATTAAAATGAAAGTTATTATAATTATTACGTATGTGAATTAAGAATTTTATAAATATTAAGTACATTCTTTTCATCTTGTAAAGTCCTTTCAGATCCAAAACTGCTGCCTTAAATGTCTTATCATAAGATATAAGAAATATAGAAAGACAATGTAAGTAATAGAAAAAAAAACTTATAAATGAAAACCACATTTATCGGAAGAACACCGAGAGCGGTGATTCGAGATAAGGAAGGGAAAGCCTCCATGTCGATATTTAGTGAGACTTACCATATTTTTGGCAATAAACAAGATTATATAAAGATAGCAACTTTAATATTTTGTATTTGATAAGGAGGATTTTTCTTTTATTTGTGAGTTGAGATTAGATGTGTTTTATATTAGTCAGTTAACATAAAAAAAATAATAATCCGGAAATAAATAGAATTACAGATTTTATGTATATATATATATTACAGAGTATTATTATAATTATTACGTATCTGAATTAATAATTTTATAAATACTACGTACATTCTTTTCATCTTGTAATGTATCCAAGGGAAATAAAACTGCTGTCTTAAATGCCTTATCATAAGATATAGGAAGTATAGAAAGACAATATAAGTATTAGATAAAAAAAAAAACTAATGATTGAAAAACACGTTTATCAGAAGAAAACCCCGAGAGCGGTGATTCGAGATAAGGAATGAAAAGCCTCCATGTCGATATTTAGTGAGACTTACCATATTTTTTGGCAATAAACAAGATTATATAAAGATAGCAACTTTCTTATTTTGTATTTGATAAGGAGGATTTTTCTTTTATTTGTGAGTTGAGATTAGATGTGTTTTATCTTATTCAGTTAGCATTTGAAAAAAAATAATCCAGAAAAAAATAGAATAGATATAATTTTAGCAAGAAATATGGTAAGTCTTCCTACTATTAAAAATCTTCCAATCTCAAAAACTATAAATTTAGGAGTGCCTCATAAATGAAAAAGAAATAGCAAAATGTTTTAATGCATCCTTAAAAGAAACTTGCAAAAATATTCGTGAAACAATATTTCGATTTCAAATTAGCTTATAGTTGCTTTTACTAAAGCCAATTTTTTTAAGTCTTTTGAATAATATTTTTGCAATAAAAAAGTTGGATTGTTTGAGGGGTTCACAGACATAGTTGATTAAGTTTGCAGTAGACAAAGTCTATAATAGACTAAGTCCATTAGCTTATAGTGAATTTTACTAATGTCAATTAAAAAAAATCTTTTGGGTAATATTTTTACAATAAAAAATTTCGATAGTTTGAAAAGTTCACAAATATGGTTTAGAGTAGACTAAGTCTATAGTAGATTTAATCCATTAGCTTACAGTAGATTTTACTAATGTCAATTAAAAAAAATCCATTTAAATAATATTTTTACAATAAATAGGTTGGATTGTTTGAAAAATTCAGAAACACAGAAGACTAAGTTTTTAGTAGACTTAGTCTATATCAGACTAAGCCCATTAGCTCACAGTTGAATTAACTAATGTCAGAAATATTTTTTGGATAATCTTTTTACAAAAAAATGTGATTGTTTGAGAAGTTCACGAACATTGTTTACAGCAGACTGAGTCTATAGTAGATTAAGTCCATTACTTTACAGTTGATTTTACTAATGTCAATTTAAATACATATATATATATATCTTTTGTATAATCTTTTTTACAATAAAAAAGTTCATTTGTTTCAGAAGTTCACAAACATAGTAGACTAAGTATGTAGTAGACTAATTCTGTAGTAGACTAATTCTATAGTAGACTAAGTCCATTAGCTTATAGTTCATTTTACAAGTATTATAGTTGAGCCAATTAAAAAAAAATCCTTTTGGATAATCTTTTTACAATAAAAAAAAATGGATTTTTTGAGGTGTTTACAAATATAGCAGACTAAGTCCATTAAAAAAAGAAATAGGAATTTGCTTAAAATCTGTTTTATCTACTACCACAGTAGAACTTTGTTTTCACATACTTTTTCATGTATGGCATCTGTTGTAGACTTTGTTTATCCGTAGAGGAAATAAAACAGATTTTACACTGTTTGTAAAATCACCATAAAATGAAAATAAAGTAGGATGCGTTTCGAGCTACAACAATAACAGCGCGTCATCAGCTAAACCGACACTTGTTCCGTAAGGGTGCAAAGTTGAGTACTCGTCACATCTCGACTCTGTGCCCTTATGGACCAGGTGTCCGTTTAGCTGGTGACGAGCTGTTACTGTTGTAGCTCGAAACGCGTCCTACTTTATTTTCATTTTATGGGGATTTACAAAGTGTTTTATTTGATTTATTAATTGTCACAAGTATTCACGGCCTTTTTTCGCTAGATTTTACACTCTTCTTATAAATGAATTATATATTTTTTCTTTTCAAAATAGGCTTGGTCTACTATTGCTGTAAGCCCTTCAATTGTTCTTCGATTTTATGAAAATATCAACTTTTGTTGATATATATCAATGAATATCTATTGTGATGTATATCATGATATACATCCGATGATTATATTCAAAATACTAAGTGTTTAGATATATTTTCGCAGGCCATTGGAATCCCTATATTCCTTTCTCAGCGGTGGAAATGTACTTTGCTAATTCTCAAACAAAAAAACATTTACATTTTCGAACTCTTTTTATCCTCAAATTCACAACACATTAATGCGTTCTGAAACATTTTCTGTGCTGTAATAGTGTTCTTAATATGTTGCAAAAGTGCTACTCTCTAGAAATGTGTTCTTAATATGTTGTAAGAATATTGCTATCTGGAAATATGTTCTAAAAATAGTGTTGTTAATCGTGTTGAAATAATATTGTAAATAGTATTGATGAAAATAGTTTCTTAAAAAGTTTTGCTCGTAGCACAACACTTTGTTCCCAAATTATAACACATTCTTAATACTACACAATTTAGAATACTATAAAACGACATATTTAAAACACTTTCAAAATCTTTTCTACAAGGTGTCTATAAAATTACACAATTTTAAAAATGAATGCTTTGAAATATGTTTTGAAAACACATTTTCAGCTCTTATAATTTTAACAATACTTTTTGCACGATCATTTTATTTTATACAACATATTCGCAACGCATTCATAACACAATCGAAAACAATTTTACTTAAAAGTGTTGATATTTATACTCGATTATTATTGCAAAAATGTTTCAAGCATTTGCAGTGCATTCAGTGCAAAGTCTTTTACATTGACATTTAGTTTGAAAAACACATTATAATCTTTTGAAATTGAATTAAAAAATCATGAACTTTTTAACAACATAATACACACATTATTTTTTTCTGTCTTCAGGTTATAATTTATAAATGTATCATATACATCAACGTCAAGTTTTCCATCACTGAATTCCTAATTTTAAAAGTAACAATATGTACCCTAGTTTTTTATTCAAAAAGAGACTTTTTACAAAAAAAAAATCATATTTGAAAGAAAAAATATATTCTATACAATTTTTTGTTGATAAAATAGAACGACACTAAAGATGGAAAAAAGAAATTCTATACTTATGATAGGAAGAAACTCGATAGTGATGATGAAAAAGAAATCGCTAACTGGTGGAGAAACATTTGTAAAAGATTACATGAGAAGGAAAAAAACAGTAATCGTCAGCAAGCAGCAATAGAAATCTTGGCTTTCAGACATTTAGTATTCTTCTCTGTTCAAAGGAAAAAACAAATAGCATACAAAATTTCACTTTTTCATAACTTTTTGAATAATATCTATATGCATACAGAAATAACTGCTGTTTTCTCTCAACGCATTATTTTCTTAATAAATCATGCAGCCCCTTCATATATATATATACAACCAAAATAATGTTACATTAAATATGATGTATGTAGAAAAAAGGAATGTATGTGGTAATTTATTTTCTTGTGCATTTGAGATTTTTCATTATGAAATGCCATATTTATTAAAGTTTCTTTTATTGAAATATATTTTGGAAACCAATATTTAACCCAAGAACAGTAAAAGTCTTGAAAATTAATATATTTGTATTTAATGATTTATTTCTTTATTTATATAACATACTTATACGTATACAGGGTGATTAAAAAAACGTGGACAAAATGATATAACAAATCAAGCATACAACAAGGATAAAAAATCACATACGAACATCAAGGTCGCAAACTATATATTGAGTCACAAATACAGGGTGTTTCATTCTAGCTACACCCGGTTTGAACGTAATAATTTCGAGGAAAAAAAATATTGTTATGAAAATTCCACGATATGTACCTTATTTGTGTGAAATTCGACAATGGTACGAAGAGACCCGGAAAAACATATTGTTCAAGTAATCGATGATACCATATAAACTGATTATCACTCTCCAAAATGTGAGGTGCCTAGCCCATTGTTGGTGATCATAATGCAAACTTCTACCACTTTTGTTTGGTGTTATCACATTTAAAACAAAGGTGAGAATGTCTATTAAATGTTTTATTATAATATACTTCACTTTTTTGAAATTTATTACCGTCAACCCAAATTGATTTAGGAGAAACACCCTGTATTTGTGACTCAATAAGTGATTCGCGGCCCTATGTTTCTATGTGATTTTCTATCCTTGTCGTATGCCCGATTCGTCATATCAATTTTTCCACGTTTTTCTAATCATCCTGTATATATATACACCTATTTATTTACATATATCGGTCACCCAAAAGTGATACACCTTGCAAAAATTTATTTTGCATTTTATTCCTCTAATATCTCCTTCATAGACGCATCTCTCTACACAAACAGTTTCATAGGTGTAGTTATAAGAAAAATCACTTTATACACTGTAAAAAAATCTGCAAAGTTACTAAATTTTTTCTAGGAAACTGGGATTCCTAGAACTTTTTATGTAAAGGCAACAGCGGAAATTCATGTAACCGATACAGATTCGCACTGAAAATCAAAAAATCTGTAAAGTTACTAATAATTTTTTAGGAAACGGAAATTTGAAGAATTTTTCATATAACTGCAACGCAGGTTACAGATAAAATTTTAGAAAGATAACTGTCATTTTAGTAGACTCGCTTGTAAAGTTGCAGATTCTTGTAACTTTACAAAAAATAGTTTTGTAGATTTAAATTTTTTCTTGTACAGTGTACAGATAAAATGTTAGTAACCATACAGATTTCGGCAACTTCAGATTTATAGGATTAGAGATTTTTTTTTACAGTGTACGAAAAATTACTTTATAGCGCTACATGACTATTTGTGACCGCATAAACGAGAAGGATTATGTGGAGAGGTAAAATACCCTCAAAATATCATTTTACATCTTCATTAGAGAAAAAAATGTATGTCTTTTTTCAAATTTTATTCTTGTGCATGCAGAGCTAAGTAATATAATTTCAAGTTACAGTAAAATTTTCTTTTGCCTCTTGCGAAACTTTCTTTTACGTTTGCTCTTTTCTGCGAAATTTCCTTTTGTCGAGATGTGTCACTTTTATTGCAGGAGAGCGATATAATATACTTAAATATATATACTTATACTTATTTATTTACTTTTTTAAAGCACATAATGTTCATTTATATAAAAATTTTCAAAGTCCTTGATTAAAAAAAAAAATCTGAAAGAGTTTATAGATGCATATTTTGAAATCTAATTTGAGGTACATTGAACATAAATTAAATTTAAAATTTGCAAACATTGCATTGCATGCTAAATTTTACATAAACATTTGTTTTTATGATATTTGTGAAGAGTTTAAAATATTTTTAAACAATCAATTTTGCATAATAAAAATATTTATTCCTATTTTTTTTATTTCTGAAAACAGTTGTATAAATTTCCATTAAAAAAATCTATTTTGGTTTCATCTTCTTATTGTTTAAAGAATATACTATGTCTGCGTAAAAAATTATATTTATCCGAGAAAGATAGTCAATGGTAATGACAAAAAAATCGATAGCTGGCTGAAAAGTATTTCTAAAATAAAAAAGAGTAAAATAAGAAAAAAAAGTCAGTAATAGTCAGGAAGAAGAAACATTCGAAATCTTAGCTTCCCGATGTTTAGTATTTCTTTTTATAAAAAATAAAATATCAGATACAAATTTGTGTTTTTCCATATTTTCCGCATAAAATCGATATTTAAAAGTTTTTATATGTTACTTCTGTGTATGTACTCCGATATATATTAAAAAAATAGTACGCTTGTCAGATTTTTTCAATTGGGTATCAGAATGTGTGATTAACGCTTCGTTATTTTTTTAAATGTTTTCCTCAAATGTACAAGTAACATATAGAAGAATCTTGAAGCAAGTTTAATAGTTCATTAAAAACTCACTATTTCCTGTGGTCAAGGTTTAATTAAAAAGAAAATCAAATATTTTTTTCTATAATTCATCGCTATAGACAATGTAAAAATAACTGCAAAGTTACTAAACATTTAAAGGAAACTGAGATTACCAGAACTTTTCACGTATTGTTAACAGGAAAAATTCATGGAACTGGTTCTTTAAACATGAATTTTTGTTGTTACCGTTACATAAAAAGTTCTTGGAATCCCAGTTTCCTATAAAAAGTTAAATAACTCTACAGATTTTTTTAAAAACAGTGTATGGGTTGGAAAAAAAATTGCTTGTATAAACTATAAGCTCCACAATAATAGGGAGGCCTAACTCCTTATTCTGATACATTGAATCCAGTGGTCCGCCCATAAATAGAATGCCAAAGATTAACCGAGGAAAATTTCTGGAAAAATCACACCTTTCCTCCATAGAATATTATTGAGAAAATATTTTTTAAGTTGGATTTTTTAAAAATTTATTGCAAAGATGCATCAATTTTCACTGATACATATTTCTATGAAAAAATAAACTATTAATTTTACTTAAATTCATCCCAACTTTTTAATTTGATGTTAGTTAAAAATGAAAATTTATTTAAAGTTAACAAAAAATAGCGCATTATTTGTTAAGTGTTACACATAAAAATATCATATGTAATTTAAAAATGTTTATACATGTTATTTATTTCTATAAACAGTTCTTGTATAAATTTCAAGTCTAAAAAAATTCTTTTGGTTTCATCTTCTTATTGATTAAAACATATATTGTGTGTGTACAAAAAGTATACTTATGCGAGAAAATAGTTAATGATAAGAACAAAAAATAAAAAATAAAAAATAATAAAAACAAAAATTCGACAACTCGCTGAAAAATATATGTAATAGAAAAAGGGAGAAAAATCTGTAAAAAAGAAAAAATCAGTAATAGTCAGTAAGAAGAAGCAGTCGAAATCTTAACTTCCAGATGTTTCGTATTTCTTCCCCTTACAAAATAAAATACAAGATACAAATTTGCACTTTTCCATATTTTCCGCATAAAATCGATATCTAAGAGTTTGTATATGTTTCTTATGTAGATGCTCTCTGACATGAAAAAGAATAAAAAAAATGTACGCCTGTCAGATTTTTTTCCCTTGGGCAACAGAATGCGTGATAAGCACTTCGTTATTTTTTTAAATGTTTACCTAAAATATGCATGTAACAATAAAAAAAATCTAGGAGCGAGTTAATTAGATCATTCTAAGTTCAGCATTTGCTGTTGTCAAGATTTAGTACAAAAAAAAAATCTATTTTTTTTCCTACTTAGTACCTATATATGAGTTGAAATAAAAGGCTAGAATAACATTCTGATTTTTTATGACAATCTAATTTGAGCTGTATTAAACGTAAATTAAATTTAAATTTCACAAACAATGCATTAAATACTAAATTTTACATGTATACTTGTGTGTATGTTATTTATGACGAGTTTGAAATATTAAAAAAAAAAACAGTTTTACGTAATAAAAGTATTTATACTAAATTTTTATTTCTTAAAATAGGCACTGAAGGTACCTAGGTACTTAGGTACTAAAAATAGTTTGGTTTCATCTTCTTATTGATTAAAGAATATATTATGTGTTAGTAAAAATATATATATATCTGAGAGAAAGATAGTCAGTTGCGATTACAGAAAAAGAAATCAACAAAAGGCTGAAAAACATTTGTAAAAGAAAAAAAGAGAAAAATCAATAAAGAAGAAAAAATCAGTAATAGTTAGCAAAAAGAAGCAGTCGAAATCTTAGCTTCCAGATGTTTAGTATTTCTTCCCGATACAAAATAAAATACAAGATACAAATTTGCAACTTTCCATATTTTCCGCTTAAAATCAATATTTAAAAGTTTTTATATGTTTCTTATGTATACGCTCTGTAATATGGAAAAAAAATGTACGCCTGTCAGATTTTTGTTTTCCCTTGGGAAACAGAATGCGTGATGGACGTTATTTTTTTTAAATGTTTTCCTAAAATATATGTGTAACAAAAAAAAAAAAAAAAAAAAAAAAAAAAAAAAAAAAAAAAACCTGAGAGTAAGTTTATTTGATCATTAAAAGTTAGTATTAAGTATTTGCTGTGGTCAAGATTTAGTTTAAAAAAATCCATTTTTTTTTTTTTTTTTCTAAATTATCCTATGTATGAGTTGAAAAAAATGGGTAGCATAACATTCAGAATTTTTATAGCAATCTAATTTAAAGTATATTAAACATAAATTAAATTTAACTTTTACAAACAATGGATTACACACTAAATTTTACATGTATATTTGTGTGTATGACATATGTGACGAGTTTAAAATATTTTTAAAAAATCAGTTTTACGTAATAAAAATATTTATACTAATCTTTTATTTCTAAAAAAGGTTCTTGTATAAATTTCCGTTAAAAAAATTGTTTTGGCTTCATCTTCTTATTGATTAACGAATATATCATGAGTTTGTAAAAAAAAAAAGTATATTTATGCGAGAAAGATAAATCAATTGCGATTACAGAAAACAAAATCGACAAAAGGCTAAAAAACCTTTGTAAAAAAAAAAAAAAAAAAAAAAAAAAAGTAAAGAAAAAAAAATCAGTAATAGTCAGAAAAAAAGTTGAAATCTTAGCTTTTAGATGTTTAGTATTTTTTTCCATGCAAAATAAACTACAAGATACAAATTTACACTTTTACATGTTTTCTGCATAAAATCGATATCGAAAAGTTTTTATGTGTTTCTTATGTACATGCTTTCTCGTATGAAGACAAAAAGAAATACAGATGTCAGATTTTTTCTCTTGGGTAACAGAATGTGTGATGAACACTTTATTATTTTTTGAAATGTTTTCCTAATATATATGTGTAAAAATAAAACAATCTAAGAGTAAGATTATTAGATCATTAAAATCCCACTATTTCCTGTGGTCAAGGTTTAGTAAAAACAGAAAATAATAATTTTTTTTTTAATTAATTCCTATGGGTGAGCTGAAAAAAGGACTAGTATAACATACAGATTCTTTAGAAATCAAATATCATATAAAAAATTAAATATCAAATCAAAAATGAGTTTTTTCATTATTTTAACAAATATCGCTAAGGTATGAACAGTATTTTGAAAAAAATATTCCAAGGCAAACTTTTTCCACTACTTCTGCCAAAAAATGATCGAAGGACTAAATAAAAAAAATCTTAAAAAGTTTAGCGATGCATAATTGTGAATCTTATTTGAAGTATTTTAAACATAAGTTAAATTTAAAATTGGCAAACAATGCATTGCATACTAATCATTTTTACGTAATAAAAAATATTTATACTTTTTTTTATTGTTCTTGTATAAATTTCCATTAAAAAATCTTTTGATTTTATCTTCTTATTGATTAAAAAATATGCCATGTGTTTATAAAAAAATATATACTCATGAGAGAAAGATAATCAATAGTGATGACCAAAAAAAAATTCCATAACATTTCGAAAAATATTTGTAAAAAAAGGAGAAAAATCAGTAAAGAAAAAAAATCAGTAATAGTCAGCAAGAAGAAACAGTTGAAATGTTAGCTTCCAGATGTTTAGTATTTTTTCCGTGCAAGATAAAATACAACCATCCAAGTTTGCAGTTTTTCATATTTTCTGCATAAAATGGATAGCTAAAAGTTTTTTATGTATCTTATGTACATGCTCCTGATATGAAAAAAATAGTACGCATGTGAGATATTTTCCCCTTGGGTAACATAATGTGGGATGAACACTTCGTTATTCTTTTAAATGCTTTCCTAAAATGTATGTGTTAGAATAAAAAAGTCTAGTAGCAAGTTTGTTCGATCATTAAAGTCTCACTATTTGCAGTGATCGAGGTTTAGTTAAAAAAGAAAAAAATAATAATTTTTCTAATTAATTCCTATGGATGAGTTGGAAGAAAGGGCTAGTATAACATACAGATTGTTTAGAAATTAAATATCGTATAAAAAATAAATATCAAATCAAAAATAAGTTTTTTTTTTTTTTTTTTTTTTTTTTTTTTTTTTTTTTTTGTTATTTTAACAAACGTCGCTTAAGTGTGAACAGAAATTTAAAAAATATATTTCAGGGCAAACCTTTACCACTACATCTGCGAAAAAAATATTCGAAGTACTAAATTAAAAAAAAAATTCTTAAAAACCTTAGAGATGCATAATTGTAAATCTTATTTGAAGTATAATAAACATAAGTTAAATTTAAAATTAGCAAACAATGCATTGCATACTAATCATTTTTGCGTAATAAAAAATATTACGCAAAATGATTATTTTCATGTATATATATATATATATATATATATATATGTGTGAAACGATAACAGACGGTATTCTATCTAAATGCTTGCGTTCTCATAGAACACCATCTCCGCTGACAATGCGAATATTCCTTTAAGAACTACTAACAAGATGAGCAGCCGTAATGGTAAGTTGAAAAGCAGTGGATTGGTTTCTTTCTTCTCCATAAGAAATTTAAGTCAATCAGCTTTTGAAATCATATTTATTTAGAACACATAAAATAAGTTATTCCAGCAGTCACCGTGCTACACATCTAATACTACAACCTTCGTTATCCAAGATACATCATTCGATGTTATAAATTATCTAGAGAAATTAAACGGGCGTCTTATTAGTTTAAAAGTCAGCTGCATTCTCCTGCTCTCCAAAGCTAAAATGAAATATCCGACTCTCTACGCAAAACTAGCCCCTCCCCAGTCCGCGTCTGCAATTTAAAGATCTATTAGGATTAACTTCAAGGCTATGACGTCACCATCTCCTATTGGGAGACGGGTGTGTCTTCCCGTAAGATCTTAATACTTTGTGCGGAATAGAATAACCTGTTGACATACGCGCATGAACACACCAACAGACGATCTAATAAAAAGCAAAATTTGAAATCTTGATAAATATTCTAAAAAGGAAAAATAAATCCTTACATTGAAAGAAAATTTCGAAATCGTTCCCGCTTTTTTTTGAGAAAACAATTAATAGATTGTTACTAAGTTAAATAAAATAAGAAAAAAGAACTTTAGCTGTTAAAATATTAATACATTACGAAACTGAGGTTAAAAGTATGTTCCATAAAGTTAGAATTGAAAACTCAAAGCGGGCAAGATGGCGCAAAATTTTTATTTTATTACATATATATATTAATATAATTGTTGTATAAATTTCAAAAAAAATTGCCAAAAAAATTGTTTGATTTTATCTTCTTATTGATTAAAAAATATACAATGTGTGTATAAAGAAGTATAGTTATGAGAGAAAGATATATAGTGATGAAAAAAAATCTATAAGTGGTTGAAAAATATTTGTAAAAAAAAAAGGAGAAAAATCAGTAAAGAAAAAAATCAGTAATAGTCAGCAAGAAGAAGCAGTCGAAATCTTAGCTTCCAGTTGTTTAATTTTTTTTTCCGTACAAAATAAAATACAAAATACAAATTTGCAGTTTTTCATATTTTCTGCATAAAATTGATGTCAAAAAGTTTTTATATGTTTCTTATGTATATGTTCTCTGATATGAAAAAAAAGTAAGCATGTAATTTTTTTTTCTCTTGGGTAACAGAATGTGGGTTCAACACTTAGTTATTCTTTAAAATGCTTTCCTAAAATGTATATGTAACACTAAAAAATGTGGGAGAAAATTTAATACATCATTCGAAACTCACTATTTACTGTAATCAATGTTTAGTTTTAAAAATCTAATGTCTTTTCTAATTAATCCCTATATATTAGTTGAAAAAAAAATGGTTAGTACAACATACAGATTTTTTGGAAATATAATAATAATATATTTGGAAATAAATAGAATAATTTGGAAATATAATTTCATACTTTGGAAAATTTTAAATACTACGTAGCTTATAAAAAATTAAATATGAAGTAATAAGTGAGTTATTTCATAATTTTAATAAATATCGCTACATTGTGAACACCATTTTTAAAAATATACGTGAGATAAATATACATAATACAATACATGTAATGCACTAAAAAATTCTAGGAGCAAGTTTATTAGATCATTAAAAGCTGACTATTTGCTGTGGTCAAAATTTGGTTTAAAGGAATAAAAACTAATATTTTTTCCAAATAATCCCTATGTATGAGTTTGAAAAAGATAATGGCTATAACATGCAGAATTATTTTAAATCATACAGCATATAAAAAATTAAATATCAAGTCAAAAATGAGTTGTTTCATAATTTTAATAAATATCGCCAAAGTGCGAATACTATTTTTAAAAAAATGCGTAGAGACAAACTTCTACCACTGAATGAAAATATAATTATTATAACATTATTTTTAATTTTATAAAAATTCAAATACGAAGTATCTGTGAATTTTATTAGAAGTCTAAGGAAAAATATCTTGAAGCGAGAAGTACTTATACGACAAAGTTTATGTAAATTTTTACGTACAGTAGAACATCGATTATTCGATTATCGATAAAACGAACGATCGGTTAGCCGACTGCTTATTTCAAATTTTCGATTTTAAGATTGTGACCAAGAAAACAATCAAGAAGAACTCTAATTTGAAGTCCTGACCGTCAAGTATTGTCGAAGGATGAAACTTTTCATTTTTATTAGATCATTAAAAGCTCACTATTTACTATGGTCAAAGTTTAGTAAAAAAGAAATAATATATATTTTGAATTAATCCATATATATAAATTGAAAAAGTGGCTAATATAACATTCAGATATTTGTAAATTATACAGCATGTAAAAAATATTGTCACAATGAGTTGCTTCATAATTTTAATAGATATCACTAAAGTGTGAATATTATTTTTAAAAATATATCTGATGACGAACGACTACCACTGAAAGAAAAAAAAACTAACATTGCACCATCATTTTTAATTTTAGAAAAACTCAACTATTATGCTGAGATATTTTCAAGAAGTCTAAGTAAAATTCTCTTGAAGTAAGAAATACTTATACGACAAACTTGATGTAAATTTTTACTTACTGTAGAATATCGATCGTCCGAATATCTGTAAACCATTTGATACGCTTGACGTGCAATTTCCGATTTGTTATAAACAATTTTGGTGGCAATATTCTTCCATGATTTTAAATCTTAAATATAACACGTATCATTTCGAACCTGGTTTCTCATACAATGAATTACAGATGTAGCAGAAGAAATAGACTGGCGAACGTTGGAATATTCCATATGTTTGAATGAAATGTTTTTATACTAGTTTATCAATAAAGTTTAACAATAAGTTGCTATTTTCAATTAAATGGATAACATACTTCAGTTTATGATCTATTTAGTTTATTTAAGGAAAAATATTGAATAAAAATTATTACACAAAAAATTAATCATTAGCTAGATCAAAAATTATAACATTAAAAAATACATATTCTTCTCCACTTTGAGATACTTTACGATATTAAGGGACAGGTTCTCCCCTCCCCCTTCTTCCTTAAAGTGATAATGCTATACACCTTTTATTAGTCCAACTCTTGCATATAAATGTGTAAAAAAAGCAATTTCAAATATTCTTTCAATTTTATATTACAAAACAAAGAAACAAAATTATCAGCAATTTCACATTGTCAATCACAGAAATGAAAAACAAAATTTTATTTCACTATTTTCATTTATTTCAGGTTGCTTCACACCTATCTTCAAGAGAGAAATACATTTCAGTCAAATTACCTCGCACAATTTTTGATATTGATTTACTACTTCAAATCTTTAGGAAAGTAAAGAAAAAGGAATTTCGCTTTCAGATCTTTTAGTGCTCTAATGTTTATTTTGAAAGAGTTTATCCTGTGATAAAAGGCAGTAAATTTTTTACAAGGACGTCATATTGTTTGTTACATATGCTGCTATAAAATCTATTGTCATCTATCGTCTTTTGAGATCATAACTGCATACGCCAAAAAATAAATATAGCTCCCAGATAAAAATGTTGAAGACGGATTTGAAATAAGAGTTTATAAATCTTTTATGTTTGTATATTTTTTATTTTATTGATGATGCATATAGATATATATCCTAGTTTTATAGACTTAAACTTCGTGAAAAAAATTATTTTAATTATTAAAAAATCGAAAATATTACTGACTTTTCATTTAAGCTTTAAATAGATACTCCTTTTTTGGAATACCTTGTATATACAAATTATACATTTATCAACAGCATACCTTTTAATAAATAATTTTGGTGGCAATATTCATCCATATTTTTTACTAGTAAGTATAACAAGCATCATTTTGAACCCGATTTCTTTTACAAAAAATCACAGATGTAGCCAAAAAAAAAAAAGAAAAAAAAAAAAAAAAAAGGCAAATGTTGGAATATTCCACATTTTGAAATGGCATGTTCATATAATAATTTATCAGTCAAGTTTAATAATAAGCTTCTATTTTCAAATGAATAGATAACATACTATATTGATGAAAAGAAATAAGTAGTGAATAAAGAAATTATTGGTTGGATTGAAAATTATAATAATAACAAATACATACTCTTCTCCACCTTGAAATACTTTGCGATATCAAAAGCCAGGTTCCTCCCCCCTCCCTCCTTTCCCAAAATGATAGTGCTATACATGTACAGACCCTTAACACATTTTATTGGTCCAACTCTTATACATAAATGTGTAACAAAAGCAATTTCAAATATTCTTGCAATTTTATATAACAAAACAAAGAAACAAAATTATCAGCAATTTCACGTTGTCAATCACAGAAATGAAAAACAAAATTTTATTTCACTATTTTCATTTATTTCTTCTTGCTTCACACCTGTCTTGAAAAGAGAAATGTATTTCAGACAAATTGCCACGCACAATTTTCGATATTGATTTACTACTTTAAATTCAGAGTAAAGGAAAGAAAGAGGAATTTTACTTTCAGATCTTTTAGTGCTCTAATGTTTATTTTGAAACAGTTTATCCTGTTATAAAATGCAGTAAATTTTTTACAAGGACTACATATTGTTTAATACAAATGCTGTTATAAAATCTATTGTCATCTATCGTCTTTTGAGGTCATAACTGTATACGCCAAAATAAATAAATAAATAAATAAATAAAATAAATATAGCTCCCAGATAAAAATGTTGAAGACTGATTTGAAATATAAGTTTATAAATCTTTTATGTTTGTATATCTTTTATTTTATTGATGATGCATATAGACACACTGTTAAAAAAATTCTGAAATTCACGAACATTTTTTTCCTGAATTTCACAGAAAAGCTCCCTTTTAACAACAAAAGGGTATTTTCCGTTACAAATCACAAAATTCCATCATATTTCCTGAAAATAACGAAACGGATGGAAATAAAAACAAAAAACGGAGACTCTCCGTTGTGTGGGGAGTTCCATGGCCGAGTGGTCAAGGCACCACACCTCTAATCGCCTGTGATCGCAGATTGTGGGTTCGAGTCCCATTGGCGCCATGGAATAATGGAACTTAAAAAATTCCTTTTAAATTACATTTTTTCTGTTTATTTTTCTCTTTTTTTCTTATTAAAAATCTTTTAATTTATTAGCCGAAAAATAAATAAATAGAGAAATAAATAGTGTACGACAATTTCAAAAAAATGTCTATATATATATATTTGTAAAAAAAAATTGTTAATAAAAAAATCTTTATTAAAAAAAACAATGGTTTTAAACAGTGATTTTTTTTAATTTAAACTATTTCAAAAATTAAAAATGATTTTAAAAAATAATTAGTATTATGCATCAGTCTAAAATAATCTGTTTACAAACATTCTAAGGAATATATTTGAAAGGAAATCTTTAAAAAGCACAACAGATTTTCCCACTAACTTATAAAAGACGTACTTTGTGCCGTTTAGAATCAGCAACTTTGGCTCAGTTTGTAAGAGTTTGTTCCGCAATCGGAAGGTCCCGGGTTCGATCCTGAGGACGGCGTGAACTAAATTATCCAAAATAACAATTCAGTAAAATAATATAGCAGCTTAAAATCCCTCGGTGATTTCGAATTATTTGAAGATTAATCAGTAAATCATTTTTAAAAATTATATTAAATTATTACTATTATAAATCAAACTTTGCAACGGAAAGTTACTGATTCTTACACCGGAGTTTTCCCTTCTTGTATTTCCCACAACGGAAAATCTACTAACGGAACGGTAAAAGTTCGGCTACTATTGCTGCCGGTAGTTTCACCTGGAATTCACAGATTTATTTTTAACAGTGCATATATCCTAGTTTTATACACTTAAACTTCGTGAAAAGAAATATTTTAATTATTAAAAAATCGAAAATATTACTGACTTTTCATTTTAGTTTTAAATAGGTACTTCTTTTTTGAAATACCTTGTACATACAAATTATACATTTGTCAATAACATACCTTTTAATAAATAATTTTGGTGTCAATATTCATCCATATTTTTTACTAGTAAATATAACAAGCATCATTTTGAACCTGGTTTCTTTTACAGTAAATCACAGATGTAGCCAAAAAAAAGGGCAAATGTTGGAATATTCCATATTTTGGAATGGCATGTTCATATAATAATTTATCAATAAAGTTTAATAATAAGCTTCTATTTTCAGATAAGTAGATAAATACTGTATTGATGAAAATAAGTAATTGCGCAATAAAGAAATTATTGGTTGGAATAAAAATGATATTAATAACAAATACACACTCTTCTCCACTTTGAGATACTTTGCAATATCAAAAGCCAGGTTCCTCCCGCCTCCCCTCTTTCCCAAAGTGATAATGCTATTACATGTACAGCCTCTTAACACTTTTTATTGCTGCAACTCTTACACATAAATGTGTAAAAAAAAGAAATTTCAAATATTCTTGCAATTTTATTTAACAAAACAAAGAAACAAAATTATCAGCAATTTCACGATGTCAATCACAGAAATGAAAAACAAAATTTTATTTCACAATTTTCATTTTTTTCTTCTTGCTTCACACCTATCTTGAAGAGAGAAATATATTTCAGACAAATTGCCTCGCACAATTTTCGATATTGATTTACTACTTCAAATCTTTAGGAAAGTAAAGAAAAAGGAATTTCACTTTCAGTTCTTTTAGTACTCTAATGCTTATTTTGATAGAGTCTATTCTGTAATAAAAGGTAATAATATTTCTATAAGTACGTCATATTGTTTATTATAAATGCTGTTATAAAATCTATTGTTATCTATCGTCTTTTAAGGTCATAATTGTATACGCCAAAAAAATATATATAGCTCCCAGATAAAAATGTTGAAGACGGATTTGAAATATAAGTTTATAAAACTTTTATGTTTGTATATCTTTTATTTTATTGATGATGCATATAAACATATATCCTAGTTTTATAGATTTAAACATCGTTAAAAAATATTTTGATATTTAAAAAATCGAGAATATTATTGACTTTTCATTTAGCTTTAAATAGGTACCCCTTTTTTGGAATACCTTGTATATACAAATTATACATTTGTCAATAGCATACTTTTTAATAAATAATTATGGTGGCAATATTCATTCATATTTTTTACTAGTAAATATAACAAGCAACCTTTTGAACCTGGTTTCTTTTACAATAAATCACAGATCTAGCCCCCCCCCCCCCAAATAAAGGCAATTGTTGGAATATTCCATATTTTGGAATGGCATGTTCATATAATAATTTATCAATCAAGTTTAATAATAAGCTTCTATTTTCAATTGAAAAGATAACATACTATATTGATGAAAAGAAATAATTAGTCAATAAAGAATTTTTGGTTGGATTTAAAATTATAATAACAACAAATACATACCCTTCTTCACCTTGATATACTTTGCGATATTAAAAGCCAAGTTCCTCCCTCCTCCCTCCTTTCCGAAAGTGACAGTGCTGTACATATACAGACCCTTAACACATTTTATTTGTCCAACTCTTATACATAAATGTGTAACAAAAGCAATTTCAAATAATCTCTAAATTTTATATAATAAAAGTAACAAACAAACAAAATTATCAGCAATTTCACGTTGTCAATCACAGAAATGAAAAACAAAAATTTTTTTCACACTTTTCATTTATTTCTACTTGCTTCACACCTATTTTGAAGAGAGAAATGTATTTCAGACAAATTGCCTTCGCACAATTTTCGATATTGATTTACTACTTCAAATCTTTAGGAAAGTAAAGAAAGATGAATTTCATTTTCAGTTCTTTTAGTACTCTAATGATTATTTTGAAAGAGTCTATTCAATGATAAAAGGTAATAATATTTCTATAAGGGCGTCATATTGTTTATTATAAATGCTGTTATAAAATCTATTGTCATCTACCATCCTTTGAGATCACAACTTTATACGCCGAAAAACAAATATAGCTCCCAGATAAAAAAATGTTAAAGACGGATTTGAAGTTTATAAATCTTTTATATTTTCCTATCTTTTATTTTATTCATGATACATATAGTTCTAGTTTTATGGACTTAAACTTCGGACTAAGTATTTATTTTATTAAATAAATAATCGATAATATCGTAGAGTTTTCATTTTAGCTTAAAATGGGCTTTTGGGACACTGTATATGCAGTTTATGTATTTGTCAATTGCATGCATTGGTAATTTAAATGAAGGAACAAATTAATAAAATATTAATAGTATATAAAGAAAACACTATGAAATACTTAATAATTAAAGTTATTTCATATTACGTTTTTCGTTACATAATTCATTCATCATTAATATTGTTTTCATGCACGCCCTATGCACGGAGATAAGCAGGCATTTTTATAAACAATTTGGTCAGCAATATTCTTCCACATTTTTTACTAGTAAATATAGCAAGTGTAATTTCGAACTTAGCTTCTCTTACAATGAATCACAGATGTAGCAGAAGAAAATGAATGGCGAAAATTGGAATATTCCCTATTTTAGAATGAATGTTTTTATACTAATTTATCAATGAAGTTTAATATTATATTTCTATTTTCAAATAAATGGATAATGAAATATATTGATGTAAAAAATATAAATAATCAATAAAGAAATTATTGGTTGGATCAAAAATGATAACATTAACAAAAAGATACCTTTCCCCACCTTATGATACGTTGCGATATCAAAGGGCAGGGTTCCCCTCTCCTCCCCTATGCATGTACAGCCCCATAACACCATTTATTCACCCATCTCTTACACATAAATATGTAACAAAAGCAATTTCAAATATTCTCGCAATTTATTATAATAAAACAAACAAAATTATCAGCAATTTCACGTTGTCAATCACTGAAATGAAAAGCGAAATTTTATTTCACTATTTTCATTTATTTCTTCTTGCTTCACACCTATCTTGAAGAGAGAAATATATTTCAGACAAATTGCTTCGCACAATTTTCTATATTGATTTACTACTTCAAATCTTTAAGAATGTAAAGAAAAGGGAATTTCACTTTCAATACTTTTACTGCTGTAATGCTTATTTTGAAAGAGTTTATACTGTGATAAAAGTTAGTAATATTTTTTCAAGGACAATATTTTGTTTATTACAAATGCTGTTATAAAATCTCTCTTCATGAGTCGTCTTTTAACCTCCTAAATTCCGAAGCTAAAATAATAATGCATACTTATACATTGATTTTTCCAAACAAAATGACAGAAAAGGTACCTTTTCCAAAATTGATCCGATAGGCGCTTTTTAATTTAGGTTAAAATATATGGATATAAAGCTACAAATCCCTTTAAAACATTCATTTAAGAACCATAAACCTTAATTAACGCAATCACAAATTTAAGGGCTTTAAATATGTAAATGATCAACAAATCATAAAAAAATATATATATTGAACAAGATTTAAGTTAAATGCCTATGAAAATTTATAACTTTCTTGTCGCACTGTCTTTTGGACATTTTTAAGTATTTTGTAATTAATGATGAAAATAACACTTATTTTATAAAGGATTCAGCTTAGATGAAGGCATTTATTCGTTTGCTTGAACCATAAAAAAACATTCAGCTATTAAGAAGTGATGTTAAAATGCAAAAAATGTCAAACGTTTTAATTTGTATAAGTAAAAGAAGAGAGATTCCCGAATGCGGACCCAGAGATTGAAGAAGTTAAGATGATAACTGTATAAATAAAAATAAATATAGCCCCAAGATAAAAATGTTAAAGACGGATTTGAAATATAAGATTTATAAATCTTTTACTTTTTGTCCATCGATTTTTTTATTGATGATGTATACACAGATGTATTTCAGTTTTATAAACTTATACTTTGTGCAAAAGAAAGAAAAAAATATATAATTTTGATTGAATAATCGGTATTATCAGAAGAATTTTTGTATTATATTCTAAAATTGAAAAATTGTAATTAAACATTTAAAAGATACTTTCCTAAAAGGAAAAACGTAACTTATATTTTTTTTCCTTTGAAAAATAACAAAATATGCAGTTATTACACACATATATACACGCAGAAAATCATTAAGTGTTAACACACATAATTTTGTTGTTGTTAGTAGACAATGTAAAAAGTGTATTGCATGGCAAAAGATTTATTAGAGAATTCAATTTAAAATTAATATTTTTTACACATATACTTTGTAACTTGAGAAGCTCAGGTTCGATCCTTTAGTTGTCTTAAAAAAACAAAAATACATATTCTTGTGTAAAAAAATTGAACAGGCATCCATATTGCCCTACTGAATGTCAAGTTTAATGGAAAACAATGTTGCTATTTAAGTTTTCGTGACCCAATTCAACATATCCGATTAAGTAACCAACACTCACTTTGTTTTACTTTCCCGAGAAAGTTCCCAACTTTAGTAGATCCATATTCTATTGATCAACAAAAAGCCACACGCTTTCGAACTCTCTCAGAAGTATAGTTTATTTCTTTTTAGCAAAACAAATCTTATATCCAAAAAATTACTTTCTACCAATACAAAGAAACTGCATAAAGTTATATATATATAATGTCAACTAGTGCATAAATGTAACAATGATTTTTTTTTTTTATTAAAAAAAAATTACCGACTTTTCTTTATATGAAGAAAAATAGCAATGCTTTAAAATTACGTATTAGATATATAAGCAAAATGCTAAAATTTATTAAAAACGAAATTTCTTAAAAAAAAAAAATCCTGTTTCTAATGTCGTAATTTCGTGTTGAGTGTCTCTGTTGTTCTGTTGGTATCTCTGTGTTTCTGTTGAGTCGTGTTTTCGTGTTGAATGTCGTGTTTTTCTTTGCTTTCATCCGTCGATTTGTTAATTACGTAAAAGTGAATGCAATAATGCCTTTTAATCTAATTTTTGCATTTTCAATACAGCAGTTATTGGATGTTGTTAGTTCTGCATGTAAAAAACGAAACTTTTACATTACTTTCTTTTCTTGACTTTCACATTAGAATTCCATCGGAAGACTTTCAAACACTGCAGCAGTGGCAGAAGTGAAGAATTTTTAAAAAATCGATCATAATTACTTTTGTGACCCAAATTCAACATATCCGATTGATTATATAAAATTCACTTCATTCTAATACTCCTACTTAGTAAAAAAAATGCATTAAAGAAGGAAAAAAAGTTACAAAAAGAACTGCAGAGGTTCAGTATTTTTTCATGATTTGATAAATTATTACTTCACATTTAATTATAATTTTTAAATCACAATTCCACGGATAGAATCAGAAACATCTGCGTGATTTGCTACAGAATAATTCTGCAAGTACCGACTTAACTTTATTGCATGCCACATCTAATAGAAGACAATATTGTCATTCAAACTTTTGTGACCCAAATTCAACATATCCGATTGAGAAAACAATTCTCACTTCATTCTATTACCCATACTCTGTAAAAACAGTGCATGAAAAAAGGAAAAATTTATTTTGTGACAAAAACAATTGCAAGAATTTAGTACTTTTTCATGATTTGATAAGCTATTACTTCACAGTTTATTATAATTTTTAAATCATGTCCCCAGGAAAGAATCAGAAACTACTACATAATTTGTTGCAAAATAATTTTGCAAGCACCTACTTTACGTTATTGCACGTCTCTTCTAATAGAAGACAATATTGTCATTCAAACTTTCGTGACTCAAAATCAACATATCCGATTGAGAAAACAAAACACATTTCATTCTATTACCCCACTCAGTAAAAAAGTGCATAAATGAAAAAAAATTTTGTTACAAAGAAAATTGCAACAAATCACTATTTTTTCTTGATTTGATAAATTATTACTTCACAGTTTATTATAATTTCTAAATCACATCTTTATGTAGAATCAGAAACTTTTGCATAATTTGTTGCAGAATAATTCTACAAGCACTGGCTCTACATTATCGCGTGTCGCGCCTAATAGAAGACAATATTGTCATTCACACTTTCGTGACCCAAATTCAACATATCCAATTGAGTAATCAAAATTAACTTCTTTCTATTATCCTCACTCATAAAAAGTGCATGAAAGATGGCAAAATTTATTTTGCTATAAAAACAATTGCAAGAATTCAGTATTTTTTAATGATTTGATAAGTTATTACTTCATAATTATAATAATAGATTTTGTAAAAATCCCCATTAAAAAAAGAAAGAAAAAAGCAGGACGCGTTTAGATGTAAAAAATTACAGCTTCACATCAGCTGAAGGAGACACGTGTCCGTAAGAGCAAAATGTCAACGATAAACTGTTTTTTTTTCTTTTTTCGGTATTATTACTTCATAGTCTATTATAATTTTAAATCACATCTTCATGGAAAGAATTTCTACGTAATTTATTTCAGAATAATTCTGCAAGCCCCGACTCTACGTTATTGCATGTCACGCCTAATAGAAGACAATATTGTCATTCAAACTTTCGTGACCCAAATTCAACATATCCGATTGAGTAAACAAAACTCACTTCATTCTCCTTTCCCCAGCCAGTTCCCATCTTTTATGGATCGATATTCTGTTGAACAGCAAATAGCAACATCCTTTGACATTCTCTCGGAAGAATACTCTGCTACGTTTTCCTAAAAATTTATTCTCTTATCGAAAAATATACTTTCATGTTGTTTAAGAAATTATAAAAATGTGCGATAGATTAAGAAAATTGGGAGTAAAGAGAAACATCCAGTGTTTTCTTTTAGAATATGAAGCATGTTTTCATTCAATAATTATTAAAAGGGGAGAAAAACAGATTTTTTTTCTCTATTTTTTAGGAAAATTTTTTAGTTCTGTTTTCCTACTGGTAAAAGTTTTTAATTTTTTAATTAAATATTTATGAACATTCATGAATTAAATATAAAATAATTAAAATTTTTTATATGGTAGTTTAATTAAAACATGCGTTTAATTAATAACGGCATAATTTTTATTATTTAATTAATTGTATATGAAGTACGATATGTACATGTGCAAACTAATGTTAATTTTTTTTCAGATCATTGACCATATTTTATTTAAATACATTTTTTTTACTTATTTCTATTAAGATATATTTAAGAATCTTTTAAGAATGCTACTTTCCATTTATTTAGAAGGGGTTAATTTTATTATTTGCTGTTAAATAAGCAACATTATTATTGTATTATTTATGCTAAAATTTAAAGAAGCTAAGAGAAATAGTAGAATTTGAATAAAAAAGCAGTCTTTGGGTAAGAAATTTAAAAAAATCGATCTAGCAAATTTACATATATAAATTTACGATACTTATCAATGACCAATTAACTTTTATGGCCTATTAGACCTGTTGCTTTTATTTGGAATAGACTATATTTAAAGCAAAAACCTATGATAATATTATTTCTAAACACAAAATGAAGCTATTATAAATATCGTTAACAAAAGAGTGAACTGATGAAGAATCATCAATGGAGGTAATTAAAAAACAGCCGATGTAGAATTCTAAAATTAAATTATTTCCGACTTACGATTCGGAACATTGGGAATTTCCTTACTATCACATTAGGAATAATATGATTTTAATCTATGGTAAAAAAGATAACAGGGTTACATGTGCACACGATATTTTTGTGAATGCAGGTGATATTTTGCATATTGTATTAAAACTGATTTGTATATTTACACATGTACAAAATGAGTCCTGTTCTAAATGCTATGACTCGTTCTTCTGATTAATAAAAAGTGACAAATAATTTCTCAGGTTAAATAAAAACTCCGCTTTTGAGTAATCCATGGACAAACAAAACTTACCTTTAATAATAAAGGATTATAGAAAATAAGATTGATGCATATTATTCACTAAATAATTTTGCAAATCTATGTATAAAAGAAATTATTGTAATGAAATAAAGTAAATATAATAATGTATATATAGTAATGTAATTCTTTCCATGCATAACAATATATGTTAATATAATACATATATTAATTTATTTCCTTTATAATATTTGTGTTAACTTCTGAAATCTATAATGTAGTACATATATATATACATATTTCATTCAATAAGGAAAGGAAGTTTAACTTTTCAATATTATAACTCCCCGTAGATATTTGCGTTCGTATTTATAAACAACAATGTTCTCTCAGTGATTTCATTAATCATGCTTACGCTTCTTTGATGTATGCATATGTTTATTGCAATAATTTTCTGTTAATTACATTTACAATTCTGTTATTTACAAACATTTCGAATTGAACGGTTTAGCACACACTCATATATACAAATATTAAGAATATTAAGTAGAATTTTATTTCATTATACAATTTCTCTCTCATCGAAAAATTATTTATTTCTAATATGTACTTAATATATTTAAAGTATTTTTCTGGTATGTATAGAATATTCTTTTATACATGATTTAAATGTATCATTTATGACTGTTAGTACTTTCATATAAAAGTTTGTCTAAATATTACTCATACAGATATAAATTTAAATAAAAACAAGAATGGAAAAATAACTACATGAACTTAATGATAAAAAATTGTCTTGTATCATTCCTTGATAATAGATAGTTAAATAAATTTTAAGTTTTTGACATTGAATAGAAGATTAAAAATTTTTCAATCTAGTATATAAAAATATTATAAAATAAAATTAAGTTATATATTTATATTTTTTGAAATAGTTTTATTCAATTAAAACATGCAAATAGTCCTTATTTCGTTTTCATTTGTGTAAATAAAATTTTTTTCACTTTAATATATTTAAAATAAACCAATGCAGACTGTTTGTAAAAGTTTTTGTTTTCGTCTGTGATATAAATACACAAAATAGATGTACATAGTCAGGTGTAACATTACGATATCTTATTTGTTAAGGATTAAAAAATGTATGTTTCTTCTTAGACGTTTGTACATAAATAAAATAAATAGCAACAATGCTCATATTTTTGGAAAAGATTCTATGAATAATAGATGCTTACAGTATAGTAGAAACATTTTCGTTTTTTCTTTTTTCCTTTTAATGCAACTGCAAATGATGCAATTTAAATTTTAAACGTTCTTTTTCTGTACTTGTATTTGTATTTATTTATTATTATTACTATTATTATTATTTTTTTTGCGAATGCAGATTTAAATGATTGAACGCAGATTAAAGGTATTTTAATTAAAATGTTTGTCCGTATTACATTTTTTGCATTGTATAAATTAATAAATAAATAGATAGGACGATAATTTAACTTAGAGACAGTTAAACTTACTTCTAGTTTATTACTGTATGATTATACTATCCCAATGCTTAAAACCCAAAACAAAAACGAAATATAAAATAAAATAAATTAGTTAAGTATTAATACATTTTAATAAAATATAAAAATGCTGGTTACAGTATACACTTGTATTAAATACCGTAATTAATCAATATTAATTATCTCTTATGCAATGCTTTAAATAATCAAATGCAGCTTAGAATGTTAGATTTTAAAAGATTTCAAATTAGCATACTGGTATTAGAAATATTTCTGTAAAATGTTTATTTTGTAAAAAACATCTAACAAATTTTCTGCAATTTATATTTTATTAATCTGTAATAAAATGTTGCATCCGATTTCTTATAAAAAAAGATATGCATTCAGTTTCCTTTATTCTCAATAAGAAGTTTTCCACTATCAGTCCATTAACTTAAGAGTAATGGTACGTTGAGACATTTTATGTTACTTAAATACGCATTAATGATTTACATAAATTATTTTGTACACACTAACAAATATATATATATGAGAGAAAACGATAGTAATGTTTTTTCTTTGTTTTTGAATGCAGCACTGGTCCCTATTTACATCAAACATTTACAGTCTAAAGCTGACAAGAAATACATAAAACTGCCAAAAATGAAAAAAAAAAAGTCTAGAAAATGTATGAATATACATGATCCTATCAGTCCACTTATGAAAGAGTGATGGGTACGTTGATATATTTTATGTTAGTTAAAAATGTATTAATGATTTACATAAATTATTTTGAACACATTAAAAATTTATATATATATATATTTCGGCATCAAAATTGAAAAGGGTGTAAATACTGCCGCTTCTGCTCTTTACACATAAATACATATATGTATGTATACAGAGAGAGAAAGATAGTTATGATTTCATTTCGTTTTTTAATTCAGGACTGGCCCCTGTTTCAAAACCTATTCATTTTTTGGAGTAGGAGTTGGAGATAATTCTATCTGATCGCCCACTAAGGAGAAACATCTTTTTTATCTGCGTAGGTAAATATTTAACAGTTTTAATGGTTCATAGTTAATTGTGATTTTTTTATATATATACGAGCTTTTGAAATTTTTAATGTGTCACATATTTCGTATTTTGATGAAATATATAGACATATATAAACATAAATTAATCAATACATAGATAAAATCATTATAGAAATATTTTTACCACGTCATTTTACACTTTAAAGGTTTATTAAGATTTATCGGGTTTTAAAGGATTCACAATAATTTTAACAATTTTCTTTTTACTCGACAAATATATATATATTTTTTATAAAATATCCGCTTAAGTGTTTTATTAGTCTGAATTCCATAAAACAATTTAACGCCAAATGATACCATGTGCATTTACAAAAAACTTATTTTAATTTAATATTAATATACCACATTATCAGTTATATTTATTTAAACATTGTGATTTAAATAATAATTAAAATAAAGTTACGTTAGATATTTCCATAGAATATATTTTTGGAAAATTGATTAAAAGTAATACAAATATATATTACTAGTAAAATACTGATTAGGTGATACATTTATTATATATTCTTACCTTCCACTTTTTCTAATTGTTTTCTATATCGTTAACATAGTACTTGCGTAGTGTGCATCTAACGCGTGTTTGTAGAAAAGGGTTATATAAATATTTATAATATCTTCATTATGTATTAAACCATAAATATTATTATATTGTATTATCAGCAAAATATTCAAATATAAAACCCAAATATATATATCTTCCTGTGTGTTATTCGTATATTTATAGTTAGTGTTTATGTGATAGATTCCTATCTCCAATTTTACACACCATTTTCTCCCTGCCATTTAATCGTTAACCTTGAAACGAGGCCTTGACCCACATGTACATATTGCGCGCTATGTTGCTTTAGCGATACATTTCTTAGCTAAAAAATCTGCCATTTTTTACAAAAGTTCTAATTACGTTTGCATGAATTATCTAGAATATTCGAGGCATATTCTATAAAGAAAAATAAAAAATAATCTGCATACATTTTATAACTTTAAATTAACTAACTTGTGGAAAATGTCAATTAATATTTAGTTATCATGTTATAATATAACTACATAATTTTTTTTTTCTCTAATTTAAGAAAAAACACATCACGTAATAAAAACTATAAATAAAATCGACAAGTCATTGCGTTGGCAAGGCAACCCCTACCCTTTACGTCATAAAGGAGGATGCGGATAAATCTCCAGCATCCTTGAATGCGGTCATAACCCATTTTATCATCTATTCTTTTGAGTTTCATATTATTATCTTTACTACACAAACTATAGGTATTAAATATTTAAATTATCGCCTCAAAAGGAAGTTATTAAAATTAAAAGAAAGCACTTACCTCTAAAGATTGTTAAGATGTTTCCTGGAATCGATGCTGGGAAGGGATGCTCTCTTCCTCTGTTGACAATCACGGGAGTTGTAACTGAGCATGCGTGAAGACCTTCGCCGTTATTTTCACTACTACGCAATAAATTTGCATAGACCCAGTTTCGTATATTTTTCTCATAAGTATGTTATACTGCTATATATGGACACGTAGATAGGTGATTATTTAAATATAGCATATTTTAGATATCCTTAGTGGATAGACAGTTATTGATTTGTAAAATTGTTTGAAATTCTATTTATTAATTCCCAGGAATTTCATTAAAATGATTGAAACTTTCAGAGATGAAATATTTTTCATGGATGCTGTGATTTATTGTAAATTTAATGTCTGATATATATAAAAACATAAGCAAAGATAAAAAATTAACATACATGTACAATTTATTTTTCTACTCACTTGAAGTACAGAATATTTAAAATAACCCTTCTAATAAAAATGATTGCGATCTGAATTCTAATTTTTAATTATACAATGAATCAATATATTAATTTACATGCATATTAGAATCTAATATTAATTGTCAACTCTTTTTGAAAGGTAAAATAGTTTTCTTCTCTTGAAAAACAGAATACGACTTCGTGTGCTTATGCTTTATTTAAATTTGTTATGAAAAATTTAGAAAAAAATATATTACAATTTTTATTAAGTGTTACAGTTGTTATAAAATCAAATATTTATTAATGTTGAATATTTTTGAAACCTAAATATTTTGCTATATTATACCGAAATTTGAAATACGAAAAGTAAAAGTATAAACATTTTTTATTTTATTATTGTTACATAATACTTATAATAAGCGATATTTAAATGTACATATCTAATAGAGGAATATGAAAAACATATTCTTTTACATATATATACGAGTACCAGAAAAATTTTTGAACTATTTTGTGTTTGGATAAATATGAATAAACATTTGTTTCGTATTAAAAATTCCCGTTAGAATGTTTTATTATAAAAATATTTTTGCTTTAACAGAATGACTCTTCAAACCAAATATTTCACATTTTCTTAAAAATTTACGTATTATTCCGAGAGGGGGGGGGGGATTCTCAGATGTTTGTAACATTTTTGTCTTTAGAGAGATTTCTTTTTCCAGAACTTTTTAACAGCCATGCTTTAATTTATAGATTTCTAATACGAAATTTTTAAACTGATTTATATTTAAAATTGTCTTAACACTCTGAATGCATAGTAATAAAAAAAATAATAATAATCAGGGATAAATTGATTTTAATGTTCAATGTGCATGCCCGAATACAAACAGTTAAGTTATTATCACGAAAAATATAAAGATTTGTTTATCTATTTTATGTCGGCCGATTATCTACACCTGGGATATAGGCCCTAAAGAGGTGGGATTCCCTCCGTGGGGGTCCTTCTAAGGGAATATAACTCGTATTTACGCAAGGAATACGAAGATTCGAAGAAAACCACAGAAAACTCCGAACGGTTAGTCCGAAGGCCGCGATTGGGTTCAAACCCAGCACCTGCCATCTACCCGTGAGAGGTCACTTCGAAAACAACACTCTTGGCCACTAGTGGGGCCAAAAATACAAAACTGGCTTTTTTAATATTTAAAAAAATCAATCAAATTTTATATTTAATATAGATTATAGAATAGAATGACTTATTTAAATTTTAGGATACAAATATCAAAATCAATTGATACTAAGTTTGCCTAAGTGTCTAAAACTATTTACGAAGAACTATGCACCATAATTTTTATATTTCGAAGAACAAAAATGTTGAATTTATACCTAGTTAAATCAAATGATTTGAAATATTATTTAAAGCAATCGAAAAAATAAAATGTACGCTAGAATCATATCTCTGGGAAATTCTAATTTGATTATAAATTTTGGCATTCTACTGTTTTTTCGAATTTGAGATTCGCTTCGGCTATAGTGGCGGAAATAGGTAATTTTCCCAAAGAAAAATATTTTTCGAAAGATACCAAGTAAGCTTGTCGAGAAATTTTTTTTAATATTGCACTTTGATGAAAACGAAAAAATGTCTAATTCTGGGTACCGAAAAAGTAACTTATTATTATTTTACATTTTTATAGGAAAGAAATATCAAAATCAATTGATACTAAGTTTGATTAAATGCCTTAAACTATTTACGAAGAACTGTGCATATAGTTTTTAGATTTTGAAGGAAAAAAAAGTTGAATTTATATCTAGTGAAATCAAATGATTTGAAATGATATTTAAACCAATTGACAAAATAAAATGTACGCTAGTTTCATATCTCTGGGAAATTCTAATTTGATTATAATCTTTGGTATTCTATTCTTTTTGGGTTTTTTTTTTTCGAATTTGAGGATAACTTCGCTATACAGGCAGAAATGGATATTTTTCCCAAAAAAAGTATTTTTCGAAAGACATCAAGTAAGCTTGTTGAGAATTTTTTTTGTCATATTACACTTTCATAAAACCAAAAAAATGTATAATTCTGGGTACTGAAAAAAAAGTTTTACATATTAGAAAATAGCTTCGAATATTTTATAATATTTTAACATTTTATTGACTTAGAAATAAACATCTCACATTCTATTCTATGAATTTCTATGAATTAAATGTTTTTGTACATTTCAAACATTAAATAAATGTATTTAATTTTATGGTCATTTGTTTTCTTGGAACAATTCACATCCACATACTTCCAAAACAACATCTTTTAAGTAAAAATAACCCTGTTTTGGTTTTATGCTCAAAGTTATTACAATGAAAGCCACACATAAAAACACTTAATGAAACAGGCTTTCAAATCTTTCATTTTTTAAAATATGTTAAATATGAAATAACATCTAAATGTATACATATATGTAATAGAGTGCAAATGATTAATAATGCTGCTGTTGAATAGGACCACAGTAGTAAAAACTCACATTTCAAAACTGTCCCTTACTTTGAATCCAAACGATTCGTCTCACATTGTCAAATTTATTTATTACTATGCAGAAAAAAAAACGTATATTACAATTAATTATTATTTAAAAAGTCTTCGATGTATTACAATGCCTTTTGTTTGTTTAATTCTTTAAATCAATATAAATAACTTGATATCTTATGATCAATTCTGAGTGCGGCTATAAATATATTTTTACCAGCAAACAAAATAAAAAGTTACGCTAGATCCATATCGCTGCGGAATTTTAATTAGATTATATTGTTTGGCATTCAGCTATTTTTTCAAGTTTGAGATTCTTTTTCGCCATACAGACGAAAATGGACAATTTTCCCAAGGTTTGATTTGGTTAATTTTATGGCGGCCGATTATCTACAAGATGGATACTGCCCTTAAGGCGCCCTACGAGGCGGTTTTTCTAAGGAAACCTAATCCGTATTCAAGCAAGGAAATCCAAGGTTCGAAGAAAATTAAAAACAATTAAGCCGACAGTCGCGATTGGGTTCGAACCCGGCAACTGCCGTCTACCATTTACGAGGTCAGAATCTTTCGGTCACTGGTGGGGCTCAATTTTCCCAAGGAAAGCATTATTCTGCTTGTTGTGAAGTTATTCCGTCGTATTACATTTTGTTGAAATTGAAAAAAAGTTTAATTTAGGGCAAAAGTAGTCTTTATATATTAAAAAAGTTTTGTATTTGTTGTAAGCATTTATTTTTTATTGATTTAAAAATAAAAATCTCACAATTTATTCTTGAAATTCTTCTTCTAGAAATTAATATAAATTGTAGAGTCATAAAACATGATGAAGTAAATATAAATGCATACTTTTTTTCTTTTCCTGTATCTTAAATATTTAATGGTTGTATTTAATTATATAAGGGGGTTCAAAAGCTTCAAAGATTTTCAAGTATCTTTTACCAGAAATTTGTAAAATAAAATTTAGCTTATTATATATTTATATAAAAAAAAAACAGATAGAACGATCAGCACTTAAATTTCAGCTATTTAAACACCTAAAATTCCCTCTATTTCTTGATGTGTACGAACCCTGTATATAATGATTTGTTTTGATTCTTATTCTCATCCTTCCAAACCAGCACATTTTAAATGAAAATAACCCTTTTAAGTTAAAAATGCTCAAACTTACTACATTGACTGACATTATTCACATATAGAAACATTTATTAAAACAGATATTAAAATCTTTTTTTTTTATATTTGAATTATGAAATGACATGTAAAGTTATACATACATGTATATATATATATATATATATATATATATATGTGTGTGTGTATATATATATATATAACGGAGTGCAAATGTTTAACAATGCGGGTATGGAATAGTACCACAGAAATAACTTCTCAGGTTTCAAAATCGAATACCCTTATTCCGCATCAAAGTAACTCGTCTCATATTGTCACATTTATCTATTATTAATGTAGAAAAACCCAGATAAATTACATTTATTTATGATTTCAAAACTCTGCAATGTATTTCTCTGCTTTTTATTTGTTTAATTTCTTTATTCAATATAATTAACTGATAATTTATTATGACTATATGCTGTTTTGAAATATATTTTTAAGTTATTTAAATACATTTAAATATATTTCTAAGGTAAAATTTACCTTATTTAATAAAAAATATATCTTCAGACAGAGCGATCAGAATTTTACAAAATTTCTGCAACTTAAATGCCAAAAAACCCTGTTTTCGTTGATGTGTACGAACTCTGTAATGATTTGTTTTGATGCATTGATTCATATTATCATACTTCACGATCAACATATTTTAAATAACAAGAAAACTTTTACATAACCAAAGCCCAAATGTACTACATAAATTCCACATATCCAAACACTTAATAAAACATACATTAAAAGCATTAAGATTTTTTATATATTTTAAATATGAAATGTTATGCAAATTTATACATATGCATAATAGAGTGTAAATGATTTATTATGCTGCGGTGGAATAGTACACACAGAAATCACATTTCAATCTCGATGTCCCATACTTCTATTCCAAACTATTCGTTTCACATTCTCGTATTTATCTATTATGTATACAGAAAAAAAATCACATAAACTACAATTATTTACGATTTAAAAACTCTGAAATGTATTACCATGCCTTTTTAAAAATTTTTATATTAATATAAGTAACTGATAAACTATTAGTTACGACATAACGATAAACTATTATGCTTGGAAATATATTTTTACCTGCAAACAAAATAAAGAGTTTTGCTAGCTTCAAATTTCTGGGGAATTTTAATTAGATTACATACGTTGGCAATCTGCTGGTTTTTTTTCGAGTTTGAGATTCTCTTCAGCCATAGAGACGGAAATAGGCAATTTTCCCAAATAAAAATATTATTCGAAAAGAAAAAAAAACATGAAAGCTTGTTGTGAGATATTTCTGTCATTATATTTTGATAAAAGAAAAAAACTATCTAATTCTGGTTATTGCAAAAGCTCTTTGTATGGATTAAACACCGTTCCGTATATGTTGTAAGCATTCTACCTTTTATTGACTTAAAAATAATTATCTTACAATTTATTCTAGAAGTTTTCCATTTAGAAATTAAGATAAATGGTAGAGCCATAAAACCTGGCGAACTAAATATAAATGCACTTTTTTGTATATTTCAAACATTTAGTGAATGCATATATTTACATCAGGTTTTGTACGTTTCAAGAACTTTCAAGCATTTTTATCAGAAATTTATAAAGTAAAATTTACCTTATTTAAAACCCTCTAAGTGTTTGGAACGTAATATTCCATTCATTAAGCTCCAGTTTTTACTTCAATATAAACAGTATTTATGATAACATAATTCAATAGATTTAATGAATTTTAAATACATTTTAAAATGATTAATACTCTGAAGGATTACAATCTTATTTGTAGGTAATTTTTTTAAATATAATTTTGAAATAATTATATTTTCTGATGATTTAAAACAAAATGCAGATAAAACAACATTACAATTTTACACATTTTCCAGACGCTCAGAGGGTTATAACAAATCTTCAGGTATAGCGATCATCACTTTACAAAGTTTCTGCAACTTAAGCTCCTAAAATCCCCTGTATCCCTTGATGTGCACGAACTTGTATATAGTGATTTGTTTGATTGTAATAAGACATATTCTCATACCTACAATCAACATTTTACACATGTCCAAAATAGTTTTTCATTACAAACGCTCAAACGTGCTGCATTGAAATTCACACATACAATTACTTAATAAAACAGACATTAAAATCATTATTTTTTCTTCTTTTTAAAATATGAAATGATATGTATATATATATATATATATATATATATATACAGTGTGTCCCAGAATTAATGGGACATACTTTAAAGGGAAGTAGGGGGCGTCGCAAGGATTCAGATTTACATAGCAACCCAAGGTCGGAAATGCTTTCCTGGCACAGTAGTGGCGACACACAAAAAGAAAGGACACGAACAGGGAGATAAAACATGATTATTGTTCTTAGTGCAGCGAAAATGCTAGGACAACGTTGGAAAGGGCTGAGCAACTTGTTGTACGCTTCGTGGCAACTGTTGGAGAAGTTCAGGACAATCACAGTATTTACGAGAACATTACATCTTCCATGTGCCGGAGATGCACTTTCATGCATCATGATCTGGAGTCGTAATTTCAAATACCTACTTTAATGATGATCGTTGTCTTTTTAATGTTCTTTTTTCTTAGTTTTTTACTATACTAAGGATAATAAAGATGTTTTTATCGTGTCTTGTATTTATTGGGTTTTGTGTCATCACTAGTGCACCGGTAAGGCGTTTCCAACCATGGGTTGCTGTGCAATTCTGAATCCTTGTGATGTTCTATATCTCATCTATAAGTTTGTTTCATTACTTCTGGGGCAATGGAGTGCAAATGTTTAATAATGCTGCAGTATAATATTACCACCGAAATCATGTTTCAAAACTAGATGTATCTTACATCGAATTCAAACTGTTATTTTCACATTGTCATATTTATCTATCATTAAGATAGAAAAAAATTGCATAAATTGCAATCATTTATGATTTAATAACTCTGCAAAGTATTTTTATGCTGTTTGTTTGTTTAACTTTTTATCAATATAAATAATTGATAAGTTATCATTGTGATTATATGCTGCTTTGAAATACATTTTTACTAGAAAAAAAGTTACGCTAGAATCATATCTATGGGGAATTTTAATTTGATTACATTTTTTGGCATTTTGCTGGTTTTTTCGAGTTTGAGACTCTTTTCGGTCATGTAGACGGAAATGGGCAGTTTTCCCAAAGAAAAATATAACTCGAAAAAAAAAAAAAAAACACGAAAACTTGCTGCGAAATATTTTGGTCATATTATATTTTGATAAAAGCGAAAAAATGTTCAATTTTGGATATTACAAAAGAAGTTTTATGTTTTAAAAATGATTCGTATATGTTGTAGATATTTACCATATATTTTGACTTAAAAATAAATAGCTCACAGTTTATTCCAGAAATTCCAAGTATAGAAACTATGATATATGATTGAGCCACAAAAACTAAGTTTATTAACTAAGCATACAGAAATGCATTATTATTATTAATGTTTTTTTTATACATTTCAAAGTCTTAATGAATGTAATTATATCAGGATTCGTAAGCTTCAAGGATTTTCAAGCATCTTTTTGACAGAAACTTCTAAAGTAAAATTTACCTCTTTTAATTTTTTAAATTATCTTCAGACAGAGTAATGTGCACATTACATTTATTAATTACAATTAAAAATAATAAAGTAATAGTTAATGATTTCGTATGCAGCGTTTTTTGCAGTTTCATATATTGCCCTTCGATTTATTTTGTTGAGCTGATCCATAGTATCAGACCAGATTATGTGAGCGTTAATGTTATTTGGGTGAAATGGTTCTTCACTGTGAGTGTCCGGGAAGGCTCAGTTGGAAAAGCATTGGAGGCTTCATCCAATACATCACCGGTTCGAATCCTGTCCCGGACTGTTTTCACCCACATGAAAAAGTTACATTTTTAAAGCGATGAGCATTTAACAAAATCTTTGCTACTTATATATCTAAAATCCTCTATTTCTCTTGATGTGTAGCGATTTGTTTTCATGTAATAATTCATATTCTCATACATCCAATTCAAGATACTTTAAATAACTAGAATCCTTTTACGTTACTAACGCCCAAACGTACTACATTTATACCTACATGTATAAACGCATAACAGAACTCACATTAAAATCTATTATTTTTATAATATTTTAAGTATGAAATAGTTTAAATATATACATATATATACTTAATTGTAAATGATTAATAATGCTGTGGTGGAATATTTCCACAGAAATCACATTTTAAAGCTGGATGTTCCTTACATAAAATCCAAACGATTCGTTTCACATTGTCATATTCATATATTATTACAATACAAAAAAGCGCATAAATTACAATTATTTATGAATTAAATACTCTGCAATGTATTATTATGCCTTTTATTTGCTTAATTTATTTATCAATATAAATAACTGATGAACGGTTCGTTACACAGTATAGTGATAAGAATGTCTTAAAATGAACGAAAAAAAGCAACACTCTGTGAATTGAAAATAGTTTTCAATTAAATGTATTTGGCCTAGATTCTCGGTTAACATTTTGCAGACATTACCCTTTTGTTACATATAATATCCTGTAGGAATTTCCATGTCTATATTGAAAGATATTATTTTTTAAAACTTGTAATTCAAAATAAACACTTATGAAAACATTTTTGAATTTTTTTTAGAAAATTTAAAGAGGAAAATTCAGTTTAATTTTTTAAACCTTTTTATTTTATTTTGAAAGGGAAAATCATTTCCTTGTAGTTAGTGGGTATTTTTACCATTTTTACAATCATTTTTGCTGTTGCTTCCTTCATATGCCAGAAGCTTAGCAAAAAATATTGTGATGCTCTTGTAGAGTGCAGAGGTCTCAAGTTCAAACCACAGAACGGTCGGAAAGAAATTGTGAAAAAATTAAATGATTGAAAGTAAATTGCGCCGTATTGTTATTATTGTTATTATTATTTTATTGGTAAATGCACTAGAAAATAATTAAACTTCTAAAAACATGTTACACAAATGAAAAAAATAAGGAAAACATAAAAATTCACATATAAATAAACAATTACATTTTTATTGTTTATTTATACAAAAATGTTTTTAAAATATTTGCGCATAAAAAATAAATAATGGGTTACAATTTCGAAAAATTCTCTAAAATATAACTGCCGTAAAAAATAATAATTACATTCACATTTTTAGCTTGAAAAGAATTATTGATTTTTTTTTATTTGCTACTTAAGCTAGTTAAAAAATAAAAATTCATTAGAAAATAATACATATTATGTATTGTTCTAAAATAAATTAAAATAAATCGTTTAAATTTTATTTAACGAATATATTTCATGCGAAATCTCTGAACAGCACGAGTTCAATAGATTTCTCTCCGGTGAATTATACAAAAAAATTTTTCACAATCTTAGTCAACAGTTTCTATCTCTCTCTCAGAAGATGCTCTTTCCGAGTTCAGAGCTATCGGGCTCAAGCCCTGCGATGGTTAAATACAAATTGTAGAAAAAAGAAATTAAATGGTGCAATAATTCAAATTTACTCGAAAAAATATTCCTATACTACTTCTCTGTTATTTGAGTGATTCACTAATTTTTAAAAATAAACTAGCGGCCTTCGCCCGCTACTCTGGTCGGTCTAGACGAACAGATGGGTATTAAATAGTTTAATAGTTCATTAATTACGGGCATGAAATAGTTTAATTGTTAATATTAAATAGTTTAATACTATTAAAATGCATACCAAACAATGTCTCAATGTATAAGTATGCAATTTAATACTTTTGTGTGGCCCTGAAAATTAGTAAGAAATATTAGCACATATATAAGAAATATAATATAAGCAATTAATGTAAGAAATTATTTGCACCACAGATTTCACATAATGTATATTATAGTACATACATCATAGATGCATGTCAACTTTATTATGTTCAAAAGAGTGTAAGACAATTAAAATGCACTTGAGACTTTTCCCCCATTGAACGTAATTTATCGGGATCCTTTTGATTGTCCCTGTAATTGAACTATCCATCCAATTTTCATAAAATTTTAAATGACTCGACAAAATTATCTAATGATTATATATTTTAGGTTTCAAATGATTCGGTTGGGTAGTTCTTGAGTTATTATATGCGGACAGACGGACGGATGGACAGACAGACGAATGGGCAACTCGGGATCCCGGGATTCTTTCCCTTCAATTCAAAACAAACCGACGTTTCTCCGTTTCCGGGATTGGAGGAGATAGCGTCACACACATACATACGGTCGGATTTTAATAGTGTAGATTATTATCATTAGAAATAAATTTACAGAGTCTTGTGTGTTTTTAACTATGTTACTTTACACAGTCTGTTAAATTTTTACGGGGTACCTTCCCTGTTATCTAATGGAATTTCGGTTTTTAATCTCTGTAATTTTACATGAGACTTAAGATAATGTATTACCCGTAGATTCTCTGTAATTTCACATAAAAAAAGATTAACAGTATACGTTGCTTTGAAACACATTTTCATCAGCAAACAAAATAAAAAGTTAGATTTAAGCTAGACATATATATGTGAGGAAATTTTTCGATTAAATTCTTTGGCATTTAGCTGGTTTTCTGAATTTGAGATTCTCTTCGGCCATACGGACGGAAGTGGGCATTTTTTCCCAAGCGAAAGTTTTAATCATACACACAAGAAAAAAAGTTTGTTTTGAAAAGTTTCCATCGTATTACATTTTGATAAAAACGAAAAAATGTCTAATTCTGGGTATTGAAAAAGTGTAATATATCTATTTAAAAGAAAGTAACGGATATTTTGTGATCATTTAACATTTAATTGACTTGGAAACAAATAACTAACTTGGAAATAAATAACATTCTCGAAATTGTGTTTAGCACTTTTCAGGAAACAATTATATTTCTTTTGCTTTTTATATTTCATTTTCATATAGATAAGAACACGCAAAGTATCGTTCTAATTGTAAGATATCTTCAGATATATTTTTACCAATATATAAATTAAAAATTAACTTTTTTATACCCAGAAAATATTTAAACTTATAAAAGTAATGATAAAAAAAGACATTTTTGAAAACTTTAAAAGTTAATTACTCAAAATATTAAAAATGTGTCTTACCTGGTTATTACCGGATGTCAAGAAATAAAAAGTAATCTTTATATGTCTAGGAAATTTTGATTAAATTATTATATGTTTTTTAATTTGACATTTAGTTGATTTTTGGAGTCTGAGGTTGTTCTTGCCAATAGAGATGGAAATGAGCAATTTTCCCAACGATAAATTTTATTTGCAAGAATTAAAAGAGCTTGTTGAAATACTTCTCTTGGATTAAATTTTCGCAAAATCGGAAAACTGTCTAATTCTGGGTTTTTCAAAAGTGTCTTTTATACCTATAAAAAAAAATTCGCATATTTTATAAGCATTTAAATTTTATAAGCTTATAAATAATCACTTCACTTTTCTTTCTAAAAGTTGTATTTTGTACTTTAAAAATATTTGCCTTATTATGTTTCTTTTAAATTTATTTTACATTCAATTTATTTAAATAAAGTATCTCTCGATATGAGTTTGAGTCTGCATGAAAATATACTTTAAAAACTGACAAGGAAAAAAAACGAATTGTGCATGAATAAGAAATTATGACACACTTAAATATAAGTAATACTCACATTTAGAATTCTTTACTGTCCTGTTATTACATAGAAATACATTTTTAAGCAGACTGTAATATATATGTATGTTATTTACCATAGTGATCATAGAGTGATAGCAGAAGTAGCAGAATAAATTTGCTTGCATGAAACTTTTATTTGTCTTTTTCTCTAATTTTGTTATAGTAAAATATTTTTGACGATCTGTATAAATATATATTAAATAGCAAACTATAACCATTTAAGGGGTCAAATAACTGTATTCATGTGATCGAGGTATCAAGGACAGTCATGTGATAATAATAATAATACAGGGTTATTACAAAAGAATCATCGGTTTTCTGAAGCTTTTATTTCGAAACATAATTGGGTCACAACATTGAGTTATACATGAAAATAAGCCGAATGTATACAAGACTGACATCTATATTACAAATGTTCAATATATGCTCCTTGAGTGATACGGCAGATGACAAGGCGATAATTCAGTTCGCTCCACATATTACTCAGTATAGTCGCCTCGATGATCGCGAATGCAGTCGTGAAGTGGTTCCGCAACTCAGCCAATGTGACATCGACAAATCCATCATTGTGGGTTGGTAGTTTGCATTTGTACGCCTTCCGGAATGCTCTCTGAACACTTCTAAGTGGTTAACACATTGAAAATTTTAGCACCCAAAACGTTTTCTACTGTCCAGTCGCCATTTTGAATGGACGTTCGCGTAGCAACCATGGCAATCACACGCTCATGAAATATATGCAGCGCGAAACTGTAGTTAATGCCCTCTCTTTTGAGTTGTCATGGAAACATATATGTTTCCTAGTTCGCACGTCGTAACGTGCCAAAACCAGATGATTCATTTGTTATAGCCATGTAATAAAAAGATAAACACCCTTACTATCTTCGCAAAACTTTATCGTACAAGAAAGTTACTAGTACTAAACAATTGAAAACAAAGTCTACTTTTATACGACATATATAAAATTCGCTTAGGAGGCAATCTACATATTAAAATTAACCCTAACTTTGTTTTTTTTTCAGTAGTAAATAATCATGCACAACAAGTTTTACAGTTAATATTCAATTGCTTGATAAAATTTTAAGCCATCTTTAAATACAGCTTAATTGCAAGAATGAAAATTAATGACTTCCAGTATCTATTACAATTGTGTATAATTTTATTGTTAAAACTATTTTCTTTTTTATTTTCTGGTGCCAGTAAAAAATATTTATCTATGTTTCCAATGATTAAAGTTTTCAATCTTTAGATTATTTAATATATTGTTATTTGTTTTAGATGTTCTAAAGTTTGAATCTACATCAATTTTTCAAGTTTGTGTAGTTGAAAATATTATATAATTTATTGCATATCTAATATTTTAAACATTACAATATTACTGCAATGCAGAATATAGACTAAATTTCACCTGGACAATGCAGAAGATTAGCTCAACGCTCTTTTCTTGCTACAAATATATTGCTAACTAAAAATGTGTAACTGCTGATTGTTTAAGGGGGAACGCATTTAAATATGACTTCTATTTATTGAGTTACAATTTTGAAATTTTTTGTACTGGTTAATGATAATATTTGTAAACAAAAAACTATGATTAAACTAGTCATTTTTGTTTTTTAATTTTCTTAAAAATGTGTTAATTTAAAATCGTTTTAACTCGAAATATTATTGGTAAAATTTCAATTTATTTTCATTTAAATAAACAGAAATATGTAAATTTTATTTTTTACTCAGCATTTTTAAAAAATATTTATTTGACAGGTTGGTAAAAGGGCAAAATTGTGATGTTTTTTGCTCTGCATTTGAATTTAAATGCAAAAAAAAAGACGATTTTTTTTAAATTATATAAAAAAATTAAAAGCGAGTATGGATATTACCCTTGAAAGAATTAATTACTGTTCAATATATAAAAAATTAATTAAATGAATATAATTATATTATTTTAAATATTGCTTGTATTACAGCGAAACCTGTAGCTTAGTGAACGTGTTAACACGGACTTGTCAGTGAGAGGGTTAAATAAAAACTTAAAATATTGAAAAAAAAATTTAAAAAAATATTATGTAACTTTCTAAAAAATCACATTTTCAAAAGTAAATATTTTTTAATATGCTAAATCAAAATTAAAGTAAAACAATTGAATAATGCCTATTCCAAGTTTGAACCATTTACCTATAACGGCTTTTGACTCGTAACAATTTAAATAAGCGAAGTGGTGAAAAACCTATCATGAAGAAAAACACATTTTTTCAAGAACTCCTTTTCGTGACAACCGTTGCTTGAAAGCTAGATTTTGAAATCAAACCAAACAGAAAAAAAAAAAATTTCTATTTAAGATAGAAACATGATTTAAAAGTCGTTTCAAGTTGGGAAAAAACAGAGAAACGTGTAATAAAATACGTATGCATTAGAAAATTTGAAGATTTTTGTGCCTCGGATCCCTTAATAAAGTTAATGTAAAACGCATCTTTACAAGTAGAAATTTTAAATATGCAAGCTCTCTTCTGTAAGTGTACATTATTTCTATTAAAGAAAATATTTTCATATATATCGAATTTAAATGTAGTTTTAAACTACAGAAAATATATCATATTTATGAACATTAAAAAAATATTTGCGAATTTCTGTTTCTGGAAAAATTCAGTCTTATCCTCATAAGAGAGTTTGCCAAGTTATACATTTACAAAATCTAATAAATCAACTTGTTTATCGTTACCCCGTTGTTTAATTACTCATTAATGTTTTACTATTTTAACTTGCTAAGATTTCTTCGACTGGAAAGACCTCTATCGGAATGCTCTTAAATACGGACGTTGCCATTTTCCTCATGATTTTGACATTCTCAAATCTAGCTTTCTTCAGCTAATTTTTCAGTTTTCCTCCTTGGAAATTTCAGTTCATTGGCAAAAAATTGAATAGTCAATTGGCGATAAGAAGTCACAATCTCAAGAGCATTATCAACCGTTTCTGGCTCTTGCACGGAATGCGACCGCGCAGTGTACGGTTAAGGCTCCACACTACTCACTAAAATGACCCGGATGACAATGTTAAATCTATTGGAGCATTCTTTTCAAATATCGCGCTCAAATTTTACATGATTTTTTTTTCTTTCCATAGGTTATGTGAGGACGATCTACAACCGGGCTAGTTTTTACTTTTTCGATTTTGGTATATATATATATATATATATATATATATATAAATAAGGACCGGTTCGCAAACGGTTCTGAAATTTTTTTTTAAATCTGAAACTAAAATGATAAAAGTAAAAACTATCCCAGCTATAGATAGTCTTTAGCTATCCTACGCAAAAACAAATCATGTAAAATCATTAAAATTTGAGCGAGATATTTGAAAATAACGCCGAATAAACTTAACATTATCATCCGAGTCTTTTTCAGTGAGTGGTATTGCGTCTTAAATGTCGGTGAATGGAATATTTCTTCCTCTCCGTACACTTTTTTCGACATTTCATACTCTTCTATATCAGCTTTAGATATTTTGAAGGTTAATTTAATGTTTGTTTCCAGCTCCATATCAAAGAAATGAATTTTACAGCTACATTTTAAATCGTGTTTTAAGGTCAATCATTAGTTTCTGTAGGCACTGAATTCAATTTCATAGTTCAAAGTTAAACGACCTTCCAAATGCAGCCCTTACTGCATTCTGACGATTTCTAGTTCATTTCTGTGTAGTTGCAACAGTTTAAGAAATTAAAGGTCGCACCATGTATATCACCCAGCACTCAGATCGGACCAAGCGTTTGAATCTATTAGCATTCATAACAAGCGAAATGTAACCTTTGGCATTGTAAAAGAGATATACTACAATGTTCTTTCCGATGAAAAGAAATATAATATTTGTCTCTTATCTCGATGATATTCTATTTACAGTGTTTCCTTATTAAAGAACATATTTATCCTACCTTGAATGAAAAATACGATTAGCAAAACTACTACAAAATAGAAAATAATCATTTCGTTTGGGTTTGATGACATGTGAGGTTTGAAAATTTAGAAAGTATAAGTTTATTCTTGATTGAAACATTATGCTGTTATACTCCTTGATGAGAGTTTATTTATTTATTTATTTATTTATTTATTTATTATTATTGGATGCGTTCACATAATGAATGAAGTCATTTAAATCGTTTGAAATGTACATAATTTATTATAATCAATTATGAAAAAATCGATATTTCTATATTGATATAAATTACTCACAATTGAAAAACATTTTTTTTAATTGTAATGCTGTAAGCAAACCTAAAATAAGGTTGAAAACAGCGTAAGTTATTCGACTGAAGTTGGGGGTATATGCCTGTTTCCTGTTCTCTTGCCACAGGGACTCATTGAAATTTGTAAACTATCTGCTTAAAAATTTTATTTCATTAGCATTATATATCAACAATTTTTTTTTTACATTGTTACAATTTCACAAGCTGAAAAAAAAAGTGAAATTTTAAAATCATACATGCCTCCGTAATTTGACAGCTAGAGTAAATTTTTGCTGTTTGTCATTTGTTTCCTTTAATTGATTCAGAATTTTGTTAACTGATTGAAATTTGCTGAAAAGTTTTCTTTAGGATTCTAAATAGTTATTTTTAAAAATACAAATTATAAAAGAAGATTTTCAATGACTTAAGTTTTTTTTTATTTAAATTTTTCAGATTAACATAAATTGTTAAGCATGCAAAATACAATGCTTTTTATTAACTACTTTAGTTCCTCCAACCTCTTCAGATACAGAAAATGAGAAAGAATAAATGGAAGACAGGAAGTTAATCCTAAGAAGTCAGATTAGGGCTCGCTGCACTGTACATGCATCAGTAAATTACTTACGTAAATTTACATAAAAAAATGACGATAAAAATGTCTATTGAAATTATCTAAAACACTAATAAACATCCTTTTACGGTATTTACCAATAAAAATTTTGTCTATAATACGATCATCTTGATCAAACAGCATTTGTGTAACAAGACTATATAAATGAAAAGGTAAGTTTCTTACTCATAGTTTTACAAAAGCTCTATAACAAAAAATTATCATTTCTAAGTGAAAGCCATAAAATTAGTAAATTGCAGTTGAACTATTTAATTTATTTCTATGAGATGAATGAAAAAAATATATACTTTCGTGCATCTTTAGAAAGTTAGACTTCTTGTAAAACTAATAAATCGTGTAATTTGAAGAATCTTGTAGTCTCAGGTGGAGAAATTATGACCAGGGTATAATTGTGAGCATCGCCATAATGAAGAAAACTGTGTATGGTAAAATTTTGTTTCAGGCTGAGATACTAGCCTCATAATGTATTTTTCATTTCAGATATTCTTTATCACTACTTTGAAGTAATTTTAAGATCCAAATAGAAATTTGAACAAAGTCTACCAATTTGATAAACTTACTTCTTGATAAACGGATTTGTCAGTTCGGTGTTCTAATGGTCTTAATTACCACAAACAAATGTGCATAGGAATGATATAATAAAGAAGATATTATTATAATAAAGAAGAAATGTAGTAGTTATAATTTCTCCACTAGTGGTCTTAATTACACCCAAGCTTTTAAGAAGGTAAATTTTTGATGGGGTAATTATAACCATCATTTTAACTTATGAGGCTATGAGAATTTTAAGTGGTGTTTTTAATGAATCAAAATCACATCCCATGTACTGAAAACATCACCTTTCCAGGCAGAAAAAAGTAAAAAAAATAACAATGCTGAAAATGCCTAAAGTGGTCATAATTGCTCCTACTGACCCTACCGCTCAAATATAAAGAATAACTTCAATGAATAAGATTTACGATATTTTAAATTCTTGCGTACTAAGTTTGTGCACTTTTATCATGCTTACTTATGTTTCCATAAATAAATTCCTAACGTTTGAAGGTTTATTTAAACAAGCTGATTCTGCAGACTATTATGCGCCAAATAAAAGATAATATTCCTCTATGCATGAGAAGAATGCAATCTCTTTCATTTATAACACCGCAATAAAAATATACTGTCTCATCAAAAGTTCACCACTTATCTCCAGTTCTTCTACTTTCTCAAAATACCGTGTCAAATTAATGGACATCCCGCACAGTTCTAATATTATTCTGAAGGAAATGTATTCATTTGCTTCGTAATAATTTATGCCAAGGTGAAAAATAAATAAGTTATGATGGGATGATTTATAAAGAAAACATGTCCGCAACCCTATACGATAAAAGTGGCAGACACATAAGTATGTCAAAGATAATATAAATACAGTATGTGAAGTTCTTTACTTTGCTTTACAGTATTTATTTCTGACGTACGTTGTTCTGTGCGAAATCAAGATATGTTTTATTCATAGTGTAATATTCAATGTTGAATAGCCCTCTACGAACAAATGGTTATTTATATATACTTATAAGAATGCAAAATAATTGTTATGCTCTTCTCTTTTATAGATACTTATGTTTTATATAAATATGATGAAAATGTACTTACATTTTAGGAATATTTAATTTGATTTATAACTTTTTATTATCATTGAGAGTTCATCTAAAATAGTCATAAAGATTACTAAATATAATTGAAGGAAAAATCTCTAAATAAAAATTATGATACAAACTCTACTAAACGCTTTGAAGTGCTTTTTTAAGCCTAAATAAACTATAATTACCGAGGAGCTGATGTCATTTACTAGGCTAATGTCACAGGGAAAATTATAATAATATTCATATTTCCAAACAATTTATTTCTACTTTATAAAAAATTCGAAATTTTTTATGTACCTTTCATCAGAGCGGATATTTCGAGAGTCTGAAAAAATAGTTCCGTATAATCCAGGTTACTGATATTCAAAAGTAGAATGCAACCCACTACATTTTTAGTCTCTACCTCTATTTGTACGGGAGATAGAGCGTTTACAGAGAGATGAACAGGCAGACGGACGGACACACACACACACACACACACACACACACAGAGATGGTCGGAATCTTCCCCCCTTTAAAAATGTACTTTTGGGAATCGTCAGTGTCTAAAACGTGTTAATTCGTCAAAAAAAAAAAAAAAAATCCGATTTTCCAAACGATTTTAAAATATACTTTATGCTACGTATGATGGGTAAATAAGACGAATATAAACTTCTGTGCAGGTTTAAAAACGTAAACTTGTAATAAAACTAATAATTTTCATTATTCGAAGAATATGGCACTAATCGTAAAAAATAACGCTTAACCTTAATATTTGCGATCTTATAAACTCTTCCGTACAAATATTTATTATACATTATTATTATAATTATATTAAATTATTATTATTATTATACAAATTTATAATGCTTACTTATGTTTCCGTATATACATTCCTAACTTTTAAATTTTTTTTCTTCTTTTTTTTAAAGAAGCTGTTTCTGCAGATTATTATAGACAAATCAAAGATAACATTCCTCTATGCATGAGAAGAATGCAATCTCTTCCATTTATGACACCGCAATAAAGATATACACCTTAATAAAGGCATGAAAAGTTCACACATATCTCAAATTCTCATACTTTCTCAAAATACCGCGTCAAATTAACGGACATCACGCACAGTTCTAATATTATTCTGAAGTAAATGTATTCCTTTGCTTCGTACTAATTTATGTCAAGGTGAGAAATAAGCATTATTATGATTATCTTATTAAAACTTATCTGATTAAACTTATTCTTATGATTATTATGCGACAAATAAAAGATAGTATTCTTTTATGCATGAGAAGAATGCAATCTCTTTCATTTATGACACCGTAATAAAGATATACTGTCCTATCAAAAGTTCACACTTATCTCAAATTCTCATACTTTCACGTGTCAAATTAACAGACATCATGCACAGTTCTAATATTATTCTGAAGGAAATGTATTCCTTTGATTCGTAATACTTCGCGACAAGATGAGAAATGAATAAATTATGATGGGATGATTTATAAGGAAAACATGTCCGCAATCTTCCACGGTAAAAGTGGCAGACACATAAATATTTCAAAGATAACATAAATACAGAATATAAAGTTCTTTACATTTTTTACGGTATTTATTTCTGATGTATATTGTTCTGTACGAATTCAAGATATGTTTAAATCATAGTGTTATATACTACTATAATGATCTACTGTACTATAAAAGAGTTACTTCTGAATAGTCATAATAGTTACTTCTTACATTTTATACTTAAATTCTAATAGTTATGTCTGAATTTTGTTTAGCGCATGCAACGGTGTAATAACGCAATGGCGTTTCCTTCGTATTCCGAAAATATTGAATTACTTTGTCCATATTATCCATTTTTTTATTCAAGGTTTACTCAAAATATGGACCAACGTTGCTACCAGAACCTGCTTGTTAGATTATTAAAAAATAGCATTTATCCATAATATTTCTAATCTTTTAAGTTCTTCCGAACTAATTTTATATTCATTTATCATGCTTACTTATGCTTCCATAAATACATTCCTGACTTCTGAAGGTTTATTTAAAGAAGCCAATTATGCAGACATATGCACCAAGTAAAAGATAATATAACTATATGAATGAGAAGAATGCTATCTCATTCATTTATGACACCGTAATAAATATATACTGTCCTATCAAAAGTTCACACTCATCTCAAGATCTTATACTTTCTCAAAATACAATGTCAAATTAACAGACATCATGAACAGTTCAAACATTATTCTGTAGAAAATGTATTCCTTTGCTTAGTAATAATTTATGCCAGGGTGAGAAATAAATAATTTATGATTGGATGATTTATAGAGAAAACATGTCCGCAATTCTATGCGGTAAATGTGGAAGTCACAGAAATATTTTAAAGATAACATAAATACAGAGTATAAAGTTCCTTATTTTGCTTTACGGTATTTATTTCTGACTTATTGTTCTATATGAATTCAAGATATGTTTTATTCATTGTGTAAATGTTTAATATTTAATAACCCACTATGAACAAATAGTCATGTATATATACTTATTTATATATACATATTTTTCCAGTTGCTATGCTATTTTGTTTAAAAAATATATTAATTTATAAAATTAATATATTTTTTAAAACAAAAATTAAATTATTAAATTTATATTTTTTCTAATAAAAAATAATATTTATAAAAATTGACTCTTATCTACAGGATTTCTCATCTTTTAAATTCTTTCGTACTAACTTTATACACATTTATTATGTTTAAATATGCTTCCATAAATTTCTGACTTTTGAAGTTTTATTTAAAGAAGTTGATTCTGCAGACATTTATGCGCCAAATAAAAGATAATATTCTTTTATGCATGAGAAGAATGCAATATCTTCCATTTATGACCGCACAATAAAGATATACTGTCTTAACAAAAGTTCACACTTATCTCAAATTTTTGTACTTTCTCAAAATAACGTGTCAAATAACGAACATCACCCAGAGTTCTAATATTATTCTGAAGGAAATGTATTCCTTTGCTTCTTAATAATTTATGCCAAGATGAGAAATAAGTAAGTTATCATAGGATGATTTATCGAGAAAACATGTCCGCAACCCAACACGGTAAATAGTGTAATATTTAATTTTTAATAACCCTCTACGAAAAAACAGTTATTTATATATAAGGTACCCTGGGGCAATAACGCCACGTTAAGGTTCTACCAACTTTCACGGCTCAGTTTTTGTTTGTATTTTTCAAACAAGTATATGATTTGATACAGCAACTCATTGACTTTCTATATAAAAAAATTATTTAACAGATATGTAGTCATAAAATGTAATACGTGATTTCTTGACCAATACTATTTGGCGTTATTGCCCACCTATATGGGTAATAACGCCATGCAAACAAAACTATGAAATAAGATGGAATAATTGCATGTAGATTGCTCAATTCTAAAAATACAAACTCTACAAACTTAGAAATTGACAAATTGCATTCTAAGCTATTGAAAATGTTCAATTTTTTGTGAAAGTGTAAGAAAAATAAAGGTGTGGTGTGTGTGGGGGGAAGGCTGAGGCAAAAGAATACCATACCGAGAGCTTTTTTTTTGCTTAAAAAGGACCGCTTAAATAGAATTATTAGAAACATTGCAAAGTTTTAACTGTGTTTTTTTTAATCAGTATTTAGGATGGAGTTCGGCCACTGTAGGGAATCAGCCGGGGTATTAATGCCAAGGATTGGCGTTATTACCCCGTTATAGTTATTGCGCTGTACATTTTAAATTACAAATTATCTCGAGAAGATATCCAAAATCTTCAACAACATTTTGAAAGTCCATGAAATGTACTACAAATTTATGTAATTAACAAAGTATTTCCGGATAAAAAAACAGTCTTCATATCACAAAACGTATCTCGCAAATTTTAGATCAAGCGTTAATTTTAGTTGCTTGTAAAAACAATAAGACCTAAAAATGAAACAAATTAACTTGAAGCTGTTTTTTACGATTTATGTGAGTCAAAACCCTTCTGCGCAGTGCACATGGGTGCCATTTACCAGATTATTTCATAATTATGCAAAATATTAGCACTTGACGTTATTACCCCGCCTGGCGTTATTACACCAGACCACCTTACTTATTTATATGTATAAGTTTCCAAAACAAGTGTTATGCTATTATGCTTTATAAACACTAATTCGTTATAAAAAATTTTAAAACTTAGAAAATTTAAAATTTTAGATAATACTTAATATTTAATAACCCTCTATAAACAAATAGTTATTTGTGTAGACTTATTTATACTTATAAATTTCCAAAATATGTATTATGGTCTTATGTTTTTTTAGTAATTATTTTGCATATAAACATGTTAAAATTTTAGAAAACTTTCACTTGTAATAAAACTAATAAATTGTATTATTCGAAGAATTTTGTATATTTATAATCTAAAAATTGACTCTTATCCATAGGATTTCCGATCTTTTTAATTTTTTCGTGCTAATTTTACACTCATTTATCATGCTTACTTATGCTTCCGTAAATGCATTTGGATACTTTTGAAGATTTATTTAAAGAAGCTGATTCTGCGCCAAATAAAAGATGAAATTTTTTTAAACATGGAAAGAAAGCAATATATTTCATTTATGACACCGCAATAAAGATATACTGTCTTATCAAAAGTTCACACTTATCTCAAATTTTTATACTTTCTTAAAATACCGCGAATTAAATTAGCGGACATCACGCACAGTTCTAATATTATTCGGAAGGAAATGTATTCCTTTGCTTCGTAATATTTCATGCCAAGATAAGAAAAAATAAATTATGATGGGATAATTTATAAGGAAATCATGTCCGAAACCTTATACGGTAAAAGTGTCAGACACATAAATATTTCAAAGTTAACATAAATACAGAATATAATGTTCCTTACTTTGCTTTACCGTATTTATTTCTGACGTATATTGTTCTGTGCGAAATCAAGATATGTTTTAATCATAGTGTTTTATTCTACTATAAAAAACTACTGTACTATAAAAGAGTTACTTTTGAATAGTCATAATAGTTACTACTTATATTTCTTATATCCTATACTTAATTCAAATTGTTACTTCTAAATTTTGTCTACCGCATACAATAGTGTAATAATGCAATGGTGCTTCCCTTCGTAGTCAGAAAATACCGAAATATTTTGTAGGTGAAGTTCTATATAAATTTAAATTACAGGGTCAAATTACCCATTTTATTTGATTAAAGCTTTATTAGAAATATGGACCAGAGTAGCTACCTGAAACTGCTAGTTAAAATATTAAAAAAGATAAATCTTATCCCTAATATTTCCAATCTTTTAAGTTATTCCGAACTAAATTTATGTTCATTTATCATACTTATGCTTACGTAAATACATTCCTAACTTTTGAAGGTTTATTTAAAGAAGCATATTCTGGAGACATATGCGCCAAATAAAAGATAATACTCCTCTATGAAAGTTAAGAATGCAATCTCATTCATTTAAGACACCGTAATAAAGATATACTGCCCTATCAAAAGTTTTCACTGATTTCAAATTCTTCTACTTTCTCAAAATACCGTGTCAAATTAACGGACATCCCGCACAGTTCTAATATTATTTTGAAGGAAATGTAATTCTTTGCTTTGTAACAGCTTATTTCATGGAGAAAAATAAATAAGTTATTATGGGATGATATATAGAGAAAATATATCAGCAACCCCTCAGTGTAAAGTCGAAGACACATAAATATTTCAAAGACAACATAAATACAGAATATAAAGTTCCTTACTTTGCTTTACGGTATTTATTTCTGACATGTTGTTCTATGTGAAATCAAGATATGTTTTATTCATTGTGAAATGTTTAAAATTTATTAACCCAGTACAAACAAATAGTCATTTATATATACTTATTAATATGCATATTTTTCGAGGAGTTGTTTTTTTCTTATAATTTTTTTATATAAAAATGTTAAAAATTTAAAAATTTAGACTTGTAATAAAATTTAAAAAATGTATTATTCGAAGAATTTTGTATCTTTAAAAAATAAAAATTGATTCTTATCCATAGGATTTCCAATCTTTTAAATTTTTTCGTACTAATTTTATACTGACTTATCATGTTTACTTATGCTTCCATAAATACATTCCTGACTTTTGAAGTTTGATTTAAAGAAGCTGAATTTGCAGATTATTATAAACCAAATAAAAGATAGCATTCCTCTATGCATAGGAATAATGGAATCTCATTCATTTTTGGCACCTTAATAAAGATGTCTAATCAAAAGTTCACACTTATCTCAAATCTTCTACTTCCTCAAAATACCGAGTCAAATTAACGATCATCAGGCACAGTTCTAATATTATTCTGAAGGAAATGTATTCATTTGCTTCGTAATAATTCATGCCAAGGTGAGAAATAAATAAGTTATGATGGGATGATTTATAAGGAAAACATGTCTCAACCCTTCACGGAAAAAGTGGCAGAAACATAAATATTTAAAAGATAACATAAATACAGAATATAAAGTTCCTTACTTTGCTTGACGGTATTTATTTCTGGCGTATATTGTTCTGTGCGAAATCAAGATATGTTTTATTCATAGTTTAACGTTTAATATTTAATAACTCACTACAAACAAATAGTCACTTATATATACTTATTTATACGCATATTTTTCCAGGTGTTGTGCTATTTTGTGTTATAAGTATACATTTTTTTGTATAAACATTTTAAAAATTTAGAAATTTAAACTTCTAATAAAACTAACAAAATGTATTATTCGAAGAATTGTGTATCTTTAAAAAATAAAGATTGATTCTTACCCATAGGATTTCCATTAATTTTCGTTCTAATTTTATACACATTTATTATGCGTACTTATACTTCCATAAATACATTCCTAACTTTTAAAAATTTATTTAAAGAAGCTTATTCTGCAGACATTTATGCGACAAATAAAAGATAATATACCTCTATGCATGAAAAAAATGCAATCTCTTTCATTTATGACACCCTAATAAAGGTATACTCTCCTATCAAAAGTTCACACTTATCTGAAATTATAATACTTTTTAAAAATATCGTGCCAAATTAACGGACATCACGCGCAGTTCTAATATTATTCTGAAGGAAATGTATTCCATTGCTTCGTAATGATTTATGCTAAGGTGAGAGCTAAATAAGCTATGATGGGATTATATATAAAGAAAACATGTCCGCAACCCTACACGGTAAAAATGGCAGACATATAAATATTTCAAAGATAACATAAATACAGAATATAAAGTATCTTGCTTTGCTTGATGATATTTATTTCTAACGTTTATTATTCCGTGCGAAATCAAGATATGTTTTATTCATAGTGTAATATTTAATATTTAATAACCCTCTACAAACAAACAGTTATTTATTTATACTTATGAGTTTTCAAAATAACTAATACGGAAAAAGGCAATTTTCCCAAAGAAAAGTGCAATTCGCAAAAAAAGCAAGAAAGCTTATTGTAAAATATTTCCGTCGTATTATATTTTATTAAAAGTAAAAAAAAAAAAAAAAAAACTGTCTATTTTTATGTATTGCAAAAGTAAGTTTCATCAAATGTTTCATACATGTTGTAGGCATTTAATATTTTATTGACTTAAAAATAAATATCTCACAATTTATTCTAGAAATTCCCCGTGTAGAAATTAGGATAAATGGTAGAACCATAAAAACCTGTGAAAGTAGATATAGATGCATTGTTTTTCTTTTCGTATATTTCAAACATTTAATGAATGTACTTAACAATATTAGGGTTCATAAACTTCAAGGAATTTCCAACATTTGTTATTAGAAATATGTAAAGTAAATTTTATCTTATTTAATTTTAAAAAATATTTTTCAGATAGAGTAATCAGCACTTTACAAAATTTTTGTTACTTAAATATCTAAAATCCCCTGTATCCATTGATGTGTACGAACCCTGTATACAGTGATTTGTTTTGATGTAAAAATTCAGTTTCTTTAACATCAAAATCAACATATTTTAACTTACTTTGCAATTTGTACTTTCCAAAGGCTATAACAAAAGAACCATTTGTAATCTAGAAATTTAGGCTTGTAATAAAACTAATAAATTGTATTATTTGAAGAATCTTTTAACATTAAAATACTAGAAATAAACCTTATCCATAATATTTCCGATCTTATAAATTCTTCCTTACTATTTTTAACCTCATTTATCATGCTTACTCATGCTTCCGTAAATACATTCCTAACTTTTCAAGTTTTATTTAAAGAAGCTGATTCTGCAGACATTTATGCGCCAAATAAAAGATAATATTCTTTTATGCATAATAAGAATACAATCTCTTTCATTTATGACACCGTAATAAAGATATACTGTCTTATCATAAGTTCACACTTATCTCAAAAACTACTACTTTCTCAAAATGCCGTGTCAAATTAACGGACATCACGAACAGTTCTAATATTATTCTAAAGTAAATGAATTCTTTCGCTTCATAATAATTTATGCCAAGGTCAGAAATAAATAAGTTATGATCAGATGATTTATAAAGAAAACATGTCCGCAATCCTGTACGGTAAAAGTGGCAAACTTTTAAATGTTTCAGAGCAACATAAATACGGAATATAAAGTTCTGTACTTTGCTTTATTTATTTCTGATTTATATTGTTCTGTGCAAAATCAAGATATGTTTTATTTGTAGTGTAATATTGAATATTTAATAACCCACTATGAGCAAATAGTTAGTTACGCATATTTATCTGCATTTATAAATTTCCAAAATAAGTGAAAAATAATCTCTAAATAACAATAATCATACAAATTCTACTAAACGCCCTGTTTTTATTTATATATTTATTTATTTATGAATAAACTATAATTACCGGAGAGCTGGCAACACTTATTAGGCTATTGACACAGTAAAAATTCGAATATTTTTTTATATTCGAACAATTAAATTTAAAATTTTTAATCCGCAATGTAATATAAATTTTTTAATTATATATATATATATATATATATATATATATATATATGATTTATGGCCAAAAAAATACTTGTTGCATGTTTTTTAATATGTTTTTTTTTCTATTGCACAGGAGTCGTAGCTTAATTATAGAAAAAACACCTTGACAGTTTGAAATTTCATTTCTGAAATCATATCATCAGAGAAATGCTCTCAACTTTCCGAACAAAGCTCCATTAAAAAAAGAGAGCAGGCAACTCACATAGCTTCCCGATGACTCGCTCAAAATCGACTACCACCTTCATCTTCGAAATTACTGGCCGAAAGTAAAAAGTAGTTTCTAGAACATTCGATAATCTCAAACACGATCCCTTCACTTAAACAGGCACCAGCATCTGGGCCTGAGTTTAAAGTAGCAAAATCGAATGTTTCCGCAAACGATTGTCTTATTAAACAAGATTATTATTTAACTTATATAATAATTGAAAGTAGTTAAAATTTGAATGTATCCCATATACGATAATTTTATTTAATAAAAAGAGAAATGAATTTATTGTTACGTAATAACTTTAAAACGTGAAAATATTGTTTTGAAATATAAGCTTTTTGGGAATAAATTAAGACTTTTAAAAAGAGGTACATTAAAATAGGGAAAAAACGAGTTTTATTAGGAATTTTAAGAAATAAAGTTTATTTAACAATATTTTTAATTTACAGGCATTTTTCAGATTTATGCGTGTTGGAATAGATATTTTAAATGCGAATTAAGAATTTTTATCGTTTCTGTAAAGATTAATAGATTAGATCAAATAATAGGGTTTTAAATTAATAAGCCGGTATAAATACGGAATTATGCTAACTGAAAATTAATATAATATAATGTTAATGAAAAAAAATATTTTTTTAAATATATACATACATATATACACCATCAAACTGAGCTTCTTTGATCACGAAATAGTTGAAATATGCCAAATGATAATTGCATGTTTCATTTTTATTAGAAGAAATTGCCAAAGAAGAATGCAAGTTTTAGCATCTTTAATATTCCAAAAGTTGCAATTTAGAGCTTTTTTTGCTCTTGCATACCTTTAATGGTATTTTGACAAAAAAATAGTCTATATTATATTCGCTTAGCGTTGTGGACACTTAAATTTTCGCTTAGCGTGATTTGTGACAACATAACTATACATTCTATTAATTACTTTGTCTGGTAATCATATTTTGAGTGGATAATAGTGTGAGTCTGAATATAAGGCAGCAGTAAAGCTCAGTTCATTTTCAGTTTCAAATTTTTCTATCAACAAAAATTTGAGTAGCTTTAGAGATATGATACTATGAGCTTTAGAGATAATTCGTTTCCGTTACTTATCTACGCACTTTTTTAAATTGAAAATACTTGCCAATTTCAACTGTGATATTTAAAAATCAAGCTCTAATTTTCTATCTGGTTCTACCAGTTTTTCATATGATTTCACACCTTTTTCAGATCCTTTCAGGAACTTGATCAACTATCTTCAACTAACAAATAAACGCTTACCTACAAACCAACAAATGATCTCAAATAAATGGCCGAACCCATTGCCTAAATCAAAAACATTAGTTCGTCAATGTATGTAGAAAGTTTTGGTTACTCAATACATATTGCTAAGTAACAGATTAGCGCTTTAACCTATGGTTTTATCCAAGCTGGCCATAGATTACTTTTTAGCCTACGGTTCATATAAGAAAGTGATCTCTTGTTTTTTATGCTACGTACCTATGTTTTTCTGGCTTGATGACTTTCTCAACAATCTCAAAATTTTCTAACGTATTGACTTATGAATTTTTTTAAAGGTAAAGGGACAAAATATGCAGAACTTACTTTTGAAACGATTTGAAATGGATTTTTTTTTTTTTTTGATAAATAAATTTTTTATTTTACTATAAGCGAAATTATGTCACTTGCCAATAAATGTTTCTTCTTTCTTTGGCTGCATTTTTTCTTTTCATGCAGAAATTTGGTTAAAAACGCCAACTATGATGATATTTTCTGAAAGATATTTTCCTTTCACACACACAATATATATATATATATAAATATATATATATAATAGTGTTTGGATAACAACACCTGCCAGTTTTATATTTTTCCGAAAGAAAATAAATTAAAAAAAGTCCTTCCGACAATGCCGGGAGGAAGAGGTAGCTTTCATATACGTATTTATTTATTTCTTTATTTTAAATTAAGTTATATTATTCAAACATACGAAGCTTAAATTAGTGGAACACGATTTTATAAGACTAATGCTAGTTTTTGTCATAACTGAATATAATTAGGAATATTTAGAAATTAGTCATATTTTATTCAACCTGGTTTCATTTTCAGCGATTTAGAGAGTTGCCAAATTCCACGATATAATGAAGTATATTCCATTTCAAAGCAACATGATGAATAAAACAAACCAATGATCTTGGTCGAAATCTTAATTCATGTGCACGTGCCACTCATATCGAAATCGATTAATATATACGAGTGCTGTCGCGGACAAATTGATTTTTTTTAATGTCACCCACAATAGAAATTCAAACTGCTATATCTCAGGCGTTTTTTCAGATTAAGACAAAGCAAAAATTACTCCGGAATTCATTATTAAGATAAATACTTTAGAAAGAATCTTTTTTCAATTTCATTTTTTGGTTTGTACATCATTATACATTTAAAAGATTTTTGACAAACTTAAATGGCCGCCATTTTGAAACTAGATGGCGAATGAAGTTGGACAGTGAATTCGGTCAAGACATTGATATGTACTATGTACACACGGAGTTATATCCAAATCAGCTTATAAAGATGCGTATTATCGCGTGACAAATTTCAGACCATTTCATAATATTAACCACACTGGAAATTGAAAGTGCTATAACTCAGCCATTTTTTAAGATATAGATGAAACAAAAAGTGCTCTGGAATCTTTGTATGAAGGTCAAACACACAAAAGAAAAACCTTTTTCAATTTTTTATTTTTTGCACTTAATTTTAAAGTTTAATTAAAAAAAATAATATTCCGTCATTCTGAAACAAGATGGCGGATGGAACTGGCCAACAACTCGGTCCAGACATCGATATGTACTATGTACGCACCAAGTTTCATCGAAATAGGTTTATAAATACGCGTGTTATCATGTGACGAAAATCAGATAATTTTAAAATGTGAGAAACACTAGAAATTAAAAAAGTGCTGTAACTCAGCCATTTTTTCAGATACAAACGAAACAAAAAATACCCTGGAATCTTTGTATCAAGGTCAAATGAATAAAAGAAAAATCTTTTTCAACTTCTCACTTTTTTGTACCTAATTTTAAATTTTAATTTAAAAAAAATTAAATGGCCGCCATTTTGAATCAAGATGGCGGATGGAACTGGCTAACGAACTCGGTCAAGGCCTCATAATTTATCATGTACACACCAAGATGCATGCAAATCGATTCATAAATACGCTTGTTTTTGCGTGACAAAAATCACATCGTTTCAAAATATCAACCATAGAATTTTTTTTTTAATTTTTAAATTTTTTTTAAATGGCCGCCATTTTGAAACAAGATAGCGGATGATGCTGGCTAACGAACTTGGTCGAGACATTTGTATGTACCATGTACATACCGAGTTTCATTCAAATCGGTTCATAAATGCGGTAGTTATCGCATGACAAAAATCAGATATATATATATATATATATATATATATATGGTTATATCTATATATATAAAAGAAAGTCTGGATTTCGTATTAATCACAGCACAAAAAAATCTACCGAACCAAAAATCATGAAAATTAGGGTAAAAATACTTCTTATAACATCGAATGCCACTAAGAAGGGATTTTCGAAAATTCCACCCCTAAGGGGGTTAAAAAAAAGAACGAACTTTAAAAAAATTCCTTAAAAATCGGCTATTGTAGTTATTTTTCAACTGATAACATATTTTAGTGTATTTGTTCATGCTGAATCGAATGGTACTAAGCAAGTTCTTTTAAACCCAGTAGTTCGTGAGATACTTCACATTTTCCTAATTTGGCGATCACTTCGGCGCAAAAACCTGAAATTTTCAATCGTTATCTATATATATAAAAGAAAGTCGGGATTTCGTATTAATCACAGGACAAAAAAAATCTACCGGACCAAAAATCTTTAAAATTCGGGTAAAAATACTTCTTATAACATCGAATGCCGCTAAGAAGAGATATTCGAAAATTCCACCCCTAAGAGGGGTAAAAAAAAGAACGAATTAAAAAAAATTCCTTAAAAATCGGCTTTCGTAAGTTATTTTTCAATTGATACCATATTTTAGTGTATTTTTTCATGCTAAATCTAATGGTACTAAGCAAATCCTTTTAAATCCAGTAATTCGTAAGATATTCAATTTTGAAAGAGTTCTATAATCAGGTTAACATGATTACGTAAGCTATATTTAATTATCTCAGTGTATATAAAACCCCAAGTGAAATTTCATTCCGGCCGCTTATAACTTAAGTTCTACTAGATCGATTTTAATGGAACTTACATTGTTAATAGGATAATTTTTCAGAAATTTTGTAACAAATGGAACATAGCATTCTACGTTGTTTAATATAATATTTATTGAGAAGTTTTAAATCAGATAAACCAAATTACAAAAGGTTTTTTATTTTAAAGTTTCCGCTGAATGAATTTTTATGTGATTAAAACTGTTACCGTGTTGAGCGCTACGTCATTCATTGGTGTCTAACATTGAACTTTACGTTTAGATGACTGACTTTTCACCTTTTCTAAAATACGATATAAAACTAAAAATTACTATGATATAAAATTTTCGCTTGATTTAAAGTCTCTTTAAAAAAAAACTGACCAGCGTAGCGGGCGAAGGCTGCTAGTATATATATATATATATATGTCATCATTTGAACGGAGGGTGATTTTGGGGTCTGGGGGTCATGATCGGTAAAAATATACCAAAATTTTCTGGAAGTGCTTTCCTCCGGACGGCTGCAAGAGGTAGCTTTTCACTTTTTGTAATGAAAGCTACCTAATTATGTCATAAAGTTGATCCTTTAGAATTCAGAACTGCTTTAGAACATGCATGTGTTTTAAGGGTGTGTACCGTATCTTCAACTATTTGTCACTATCACTATATGTTCTTCTCTCTCTCTGTATATATATATATATATATATATATATATATATATATAATATATATATATATATATATATATATACATATATAATACATATTTATATATATACATATGTATGTATTTATACTAACAAAACGTATGATACAATGACTGCAAACAACAAAGAGAAGTATGGAAAGATGTATGCTAGGTATAACTAGAAGAGACAAAAAGAGGATAAACTGGATAAGAAATCAGACAAAAGTTTTTGACATCCTCGAAAGAATCAAACAACTAAAATAGAAATGGGCTGGGAGCATTGCAAGAAAACAAAACAATAGATGGAGCACAAATATACTACAGTGGTATAAAACGCCCAGAGATATAAAACGACCAAGAAGACGATCACAGGTAAGATGGAGTGATGAAATCAGAAAAGTGGCTGGTGTAAATTGGATGACGTAAACAGGAAAACATTGGAAAAATCTGGGGAAGACCTACATCCAGCAGTGGATCGAAAACAATTGGTGATGATGATGATGATATCAGTTTTTATGGAAACGATAAATTCCATATTTCTGAGCAAATCTTTTCGAAAGTGATACATGAATTCAAGAAGCAGAAAATCTCGGTTAAGTTCATTAATGGGTAAAATCAGACCAATGGGATAGAAATAGGGAGGTGTTTTGTGAAAATTGGAAAATCCAGAGAACTTCTCAGGTATAATAAATATCAAATCAATTTGAGATATGATTACTTCTAAAAACGCGGCAAAAAATTTAAGTACGATACATTTTTGATAAAAATTAAATGAGCTAAAGGTGCAAAAAAATATATGGCTTTAGAAAAAAATCCTATTTTCGTCAGTTCTAAAATTATTAAAACCAATTAAATTTATTATAAATCTTCATAATATTATCTATAACTTTTATATTCACAAGTTTATAATAGGACTAACTTGTTCTTCCAAAAAAAAAGAATAAAAATAAATAAATAAATAAATAAATAGAAATTAAAAATTAAAAGCGAAAGTTAAAAGGGATCCTATGGGATTACAATTGGTGTCCATGGGAATTTGGCAAAATACCGGAAATAGCGGAAATTTGGTGTCACATTTTGAGAGTAATTTTGGTCGACAGACTTGACGATATATCGCAAGTTGACAAAAAAAAAAAAAAAAAAAAAAAAAAAAAAAAAACTTTACAAGGAAGGTCTCTATAGTGGGCATACTCAGAATTTTATGAAAAAAATACTAATTAAAGTACTTATGTTTGTAATAAAAGATCAGTCAAAATTAGCGGCGGAATCACATTAGAAATTATGTAAAAAAATAAAATAGTTTCGAATATTTGGTAATGAAAAGATAAAAGAGTCACTCGATTTGGCAAGCAGCTCTTTTCTTCGCCAAAAGCAACCGATTATTATGCAACTCAAAACTGTTAGATATTTAGAATGCGTGTAAATCGTATTTAATGAATTTAACCATACGCAATGAGAGACTTTAATATATTATAAACATATATATACATATTATATTGCATATATATATATATTACTTGTTGAAGTAACTATTTAATTAATCATTGGAAAAAATGTTTTCATAGTTAAAAAAAAATCATATTGAGAAAAATTATCCTCATAAATTTAAGCGTATTCAAAAATAAAAGCCACTAGTTTCCATAGCAACAAAATCTAATCGACAATTCTCAATTGGACTTTGAGCAAGAAACAAATTTAATTTAGATTATGAATTTCGTTTTAAATCTCAAATTTTGATGGTTAAATTTGAATATAAATACATATAAATATCGATATAACAAAATTATACTTAAAACAAATTAAAACTTATAAAACTAAAGCTATTTAAATTAAATTTATCAAAACAAGTTCAACATGAAACTTTTTTTTTCTTGAAGTGTATTTGACATAAACTATTTTTTTAAATTACATTCCTTCGCCAACCGGCGATAAATCGTCAAATAACGAAATTTTCATTATTTTTTTACGAATACTGAATGGACGTTCCGCCGAAATTTTTTTTATAAACGTATTTATCCACACGAGAAGAACATTGTGTAATTTTTTCAGATTTTTTGGGGTATGCCCGTATGGAGACCTTCCTTGTTAGCGATATTTGGCGAAAGAACCAGTTTTCCCACACAGGAAGACATCCACTCCCCCTGCTGTTTTACGGTATCAACGCAGATTTTTGTTGGACCATTTCGATATTGTTAATTGTTTTATATATAGACGGGGTTTTTTTTCCAAAATTATTCCTTTGTTATTGAAATATATGTATTAAAGTAAATGTTTTGACTTCAAAAACATTATGTTGTCTCAACATATATTTATTTAGAGTTTATATATAAATGAATGAAAAATATGTTTTTTCTGTTTCGAATGATGTCGATTTCAAAAATGCAAAAAGCTTTCAAGAGAATCTGAATTATTCTTTATAAATAAATTAACATATGATATCTCTTTTTATAAATCATTCTGCTGTTTTTAGTATAACTCGAAAGAAATGCTTGAATTAGATATTAAAAATAAGAGCTTTCTATAATGTTAGTATAGGGAAGGTAGAGCACTATATAAATTTTAAACAGGTACCATTTTCTTAATACTGAACCTTTTCTAGCCAGACTATCGAAAGGCACATACCTAAATTAAAATCTTTCGAACAAGCTATTTCTTGACGCTAAATGTTTCCTGGTTCGGGTTATAATTGAGTTGTCCTTTTATTCTGTTTCATGAAGAAATAAATGACAAAAGACGGGTTACGGATCTCTAGAAACAATCGGTGGATCTGGATGAAATTTGGTAAACATTGAGGTTTTGAGGTTCGCCTTTCCCCTTCATTGCTATCCGATGAGTGGGGCCAAAGTTATTAAGAGTGGAACTTTGGATTTTAAGGCGAAAGATGCGTCTGAACTCTTCTAAACACTATTGTTTGACAAAGATATAAAAATGTTATCTTTACACCTTTAGTCCGAAGTACCACTTTCATAATGTAGCTAAATGAAAATTAATTTTTATATAAAAACTGATTGCAGTACATCAGTTTCTCAGCTTTTTTTTTACTTGGTTTAAAATATATATATAGAAATTTATTTTTTAAATATAGATATTAGTAGTACTTGACATGAAATGAAATATTAAGTTAATATTAATAGTTATGCTTAAAAAATATACTTACTATCGATAAAGAATTCTTAAATATGATTTAGCAAGCAATAATGTATAATTTTCTTTAAAGCAAATTATACCCTTTTATCCTGTCCAAAAAAGCCACCTCAAAATTTTTTAGAATTTATCATGCAGATGTAAAATAATGCATTTTTTCACTTTTTGTTGTTTCTATCAAAAAAACGTTTTCTCATTAAATAAATTTACATTTAATTTTACTTCATCCCATAATAGCACTAAATAAATTATTTTATCCCGATAATTATCTCAACAAAAAAATTTTTGAAGCACATTTTTTATCATATGAAGAGTTCAAAAACAAATCTCGTAAAAGAAAAAAAAATTCTAGTTGCAAATTTGATAAAACTTGGAGGAAAATAAAATTATTATTTTCCTAAATACAACATACTTTTATTTCAAAATATGTAAATCATCTTTTTTTGACATTATCTTGTTTCTTAAAATAAATTTGTCATTCATTTAATTTGAATGTTTTTAATATCGAATCTTGTGCAATTTTCAATATTGTATCATCGAATAGCATATAAATTTATTTTTAGAATTAAATCAAATGTTTTGTGTAAGTGTTTGGCTATGGCTAGATGGTCCTCCTTGAATTTGAAAAATATCTACAGGAAGGAGTTGCTATACAATAGCAGTTTTTTTTCTGCCATTTCTAATATTGTACCCCCAAAATGTGAATGAGGTTATGCATAGAATTGAACGAAATTTTTTGTGTAAATTTTGAATATAGTCAATAGGACCTCCTGAATAATAAAAAAAAATCCGTCGGAAAGGGTTGCTATAGTCGCGGCCTTTAACAAATTCTAAATTTTTTGTGTATGATGGGTATGGCAAGCAGGTTACCCTGAAAAAAAATCTGCCATAGGGGGTGCTGTAAAAGTCATATCCGCGCTATTTTCAATATTGTACACTCTAAAAAATAAATGTGTAAATTAGCTAATTTTACCCGAATATATGTGTAAATTTCTAAAATTACACACCTGTCGTAAAATTTACACATTTTTTTCTGAAATTTACCTGTTTATATGTGTATTTAGGATGTGAAAGTAAGTGTGTAATTTTTTATCAGTTGAAAAACTCAAACAAGTGTGTAAATGTCTAGAAATGCTTGGATTTACACTTATTTATGTGTTAGTCTAATTTAAACTTAATTATAAGTACACACATAAGTGAGTAATTTTTTACAAATGCATACTTGTCATAAAATTTACACATTTTGAACAAAAAATTACCTTTTTTTATGTGTACCTAGCATGTGAAATCAAATGTGCAATTTGTTATCGCTTGATTAACTCATACAGATGTGTAAATGTATAAAAGTACTTGCATTTACACGAATGAAAGTGTTAATCATAATTAAGGATCAACTGAATCAACGATTTTTAAGATCAAAACAGAAACTGAAACCGAATTTTGGTACTCATCCTATTTTCGGCCGAAAACGATAAAAAAAATTTTAAGTGATTAATACATACAAAATGATACAAAATTAGGTCCGTTCGTAATTATGTATGTATGTAAGACCGATTGTCGTTGTTCAGTCCATTCATTCGTCTGTCTGTCCGTCTGTCCGCATATAATAGAGCAAAAACTATCCAACCGAATCGTTTGAAATTTAAAATATAAAATTGATCCATAATTTTGTCGAGTTTTTCAAATTTTATGAAAATCGGATGTATAGTTTGATTACAGGGATAATCAAAAGTATTACGTTACATTACCGTCAATGAGAAAAAAATGTTTCAAGTTCATTTTAATGGTGTTACAGCATTCCAAACAGGAAAAAAATTATATACATTTACCGAAGCGTATTAAAATATACATTCGGTGCAATATATGGTGAAAAAACGTTTATTATTCATTTACAGAGCTACAAAAAAAGAATTCCGTCACATAATGATATATGGGAAAACATTGTTTTCTGCGTATTTCAATCATGTTAAATTATTTCGTATATAATTAAGTTGATATACGTTGCTCAGTTTTATTGCAAGTTACTTCTTTAATAATAGAAAGCGCTAACAGTATTTACAAGCACTCACAAAAGATTTCGGATACTATACTGCACCAGAACTACTCTACGTTACAGATTTTTGCTAGAAGTGCACTTTTAGTTGTGATATGAGTTTTTAAGTGTAACCATATTTTTGCATATTACTTTGTGTATATAAATGCTGTAAATCATATACAGGGTAACACAAAAGAATCTGTAAGAGTTACAGAGTAAAAATGAAAATAGCAGTGGTTTTCGAATCAGTTACGCATTTTCACGGTATCCCATGATAAGTAATGATTCTAGGTTTGCGATCTTGATTGCGTCCTATTTAAGAAGAGGTCCTATTATTTTCGTGTTACTGAATTGGAGATATATAATCGTATCAAATTTTATATTCATGCATTTTAGCATAAGAATTTAACAGCTAATGTATTAAGCTCAGAATATTTATAAAATTAATTGTAGTACGAACGCAGCTCATTTGCCACGTTTGACGCGCAATTTCCAATTTGTTAATGATGCTACACGCTTTCGAATATAATACAATCTACCGGGTGTCCAGTAAATAACTGACCCATTTTGAACTTAAATAACAAATAAACGGTTTTAGATAATAATGTGCGGTTTGTGGTATTGTTATTAGAAAATCAATAAATTTTTAAACATGTACTTTATTAATATAGTTCAAATTTCAGAAAAAAATATCGCGCTGGTGGTAACAGGCTGTTTGAATACAGACATGACTCTAATTTTCATAAATATGAGATTTTCGGCTGAATCTGAATCTATATGTTGTCGAATCTGAATCTATATGCTCAATCGACTCTCGAATCAGCTTCAGAAATAGGGTACGTTGTTTGGAAAGTGATTTAAAATAATATTTGTGATTGAACCATCTGTATTATATTTCCCCTCCTCAGTCTTAAGACTGAGATATTATTTTAAATATTATTATATTACATTAACAAAGTGCATATTTTAAAATTTATTTATATTCTAATTACAATACAGCAAGCCATGCATTTTTATCTCAAACAGTTTTTTTGTTATTTACATTCAAAATGGGTCAGTCATTTACTGGACACCCGGTATATGTATCTAAGAAGTGTATGATAAAATATACGTTCTGCACAATCGGTGGTGCAAAGAATATTCATTATTAATTTCCAGGGCCACACACAAGTATTCCATTACATAATATTATAGGGGAGATACCGTTCGGGGCGCGTTATAATACGATTAAACTATTTCACATTTTATGTACGTTGTTGAGGTTTATTATAAGTTACTTCCTGTATAATACAAAGCAGGGATGTAGTGGAGGGTATACGCGGGTACACGCCGTATACCCTTTGGATTTTTTTAAGGAACTCGGTATACCCTCTGTTTCTCAAAAGAGCTATAGTGTATACACTCTAGGGTATACCCTCTGTTTTATGCATATACCCTTTGCTTTTTTTACGACTACACCGCTGACAGAAAGCAGATAGTATTTACAGGGACACACCGAAGATTTCGGCCACTATACTGTATCCGAAATACTGTATCCATTACACCAAAAACTGAATATTTTTAGAACTTTGTCATAGCACGAACGCATCTCATTTGCTACGTTTAAAATGCAATTTTCAGCTTGTTATAAATTAATTATTGACATACAGAATCACATTTCTAACACACAAATATATACAGGGTGAGTCATAAATATCGAAACAATAGGCTATCTCCTTAAATATTGCCCCTAGACCCATACTTCCAATTGCAAAGTTTCATCAAAAAAGGTAAATTTTTTGATAAGATAAGTTGCAACTCCATGGGGGGTCTATTTTGAAAAATACGAAAATTAAATTTTTATACGACCCCCAGAGAATAAAACTTCCAATTAGAAAATTTTTCCTTATCCTCTTCTGAATCGAACTAAAAAAAATTCATCTCGATATCTGCAAATCCCTAGATGATATTAAAATCCAAAATTTTTCAAAATTCGTGACTTACACCACTTTAGCATACATCTGAGTGCAGCGATATCAGTTCATTTGAAATACAATTTAGGGATCGACCATTAATTTACGCATTGTTAAATGTAGACCCAAGACAATACTTTAATTTTTAAATATAAAATAAAAGCGTATAGCTTTTTGCTTTAAACTTCCTTGACATATGCTAGATGTCTGTAATATCTCGAGCTTGGCGCCAGGCTCGTAATTGGCACGACCCATTGGCCGGACCGTCTTATTAAACACTTATTAAAAGTGTTATTAAATTAAGTGATATTAATTAAACTCTCATTAACCGTGTCTTTAAAACTTATTGCCGCAGACAATAAGTTTAGTAAAAATAGTAATAGCGATAATGACCCTTTTATTAACTGGATCATATGGAATATATTTTAATGTTATTGTACATTTTAATGTTAATGGAAATATATTTTAATAAATTACTTAGAATTTTTTTCAAAAATCTAGTTTGTACTATTCAGCTTCAAAATTTATGTGGTTTTAAACATATTTTTACTTTTTTCTATTTTTACAAGAGAAAAGTATTGGATTCATGAAAATTTCGAATTCCGGTTTTCGACGGATTCACACGTTTTAGGGCTCAGAGATACCGAAAAACATGTTTTTACAAAATGTCTGTCTGTGAGTCACTGCTTCTGTATCTCTGTATATGATATACATTTTGTGAGCGCGTTATCTCAAGAACTAATACACAAAATTTAATAAAAAATTATATTTACTTAGTTCTTGATATACATTGATGCTGATTAGTTTTTGGTGTGAATCGCTTAACAGGTGACCCTACACTGTAAAAAAAAAAGGTCGATCTACTAAAAAAACTTTAGTGATCCTTGTAATTACTAAAAAATTTTTAGTAATCTTAGTCGGTTACTAGAAAATCTGTAAGAATTACTAGAAAAAAGTTAGCAACGAATAGAGTTAATAGTTTTATATTTTTAATAGCTCTTACTAAAACTCAGTTGGTGTGGCCTTGATAGCATAGTGGTTATAGTAACGGACTCCAGGCTAAAAGGTCCCGGATTCGAAACTTGCCACCGCCAAATACACCCCGAATGTCTGTAGTGTCTCGTTAATAAAGGAGTTATGAAAATCCTGTCGGAGCGGTTAAGAATGTTTAGTGTTGCCATCTATTACGGTTTTGCCGAAAATCTTCCGCTTCAGAAGTCTGGATGCAGCTTCTCCACTTCGGTTGCACGTAATGGTTATTAAAAGTCATTTTGGAGCTATTACTAAAATTTGCTTTGTGGCTCATACTAAAAATTTTTAAGTTAGTTATACAAAAAATTCTTTCGTTCAGTTTACAAAAGAAATGCTTGTTTCACTTGCAAAAAAAAAGTTTGTAATGGTTACTAAAAAATTCTGTGGAATACAAATTTACTAAGAAATTTTTAGTAACCTCTTGAATTTTTTTTTACAGTGTACTGCAAAGGCTTTTGTGCGATTTCCGCGATCGCTGTATCTCCAAAATGCAAGGAATATCACCAATCTTCAGATTCAGTTATTCCTTGACATGAATTGATGTTATTTATATTTTGTTGTTTATGGCTCCACGAGAGGCGCTGCAACACTGAATTTGTTACGATTTCTGCAATAGCTCTACTTTAAGAACTAATGCAGGAATTTCCATAAAAAGTCAGATGCAGTTACTTCTTGACATGAATCGGTTTTGTTTACGTTTTTGTATCAATCATCTTTCGGATGGCGTTTTCATAATGAATTTTGTATAGTTTACACTATTTCAGTGATATCTTGTACTAATCCACGGAATTTCGTATCTTTAGAGTCCTCTGATTGCTACATCCGAGTAGTTTATTTATTCCAAACGGCATTAAAAAAAATATTTATTCGAATGTTAAAGTCGAAGAGTATAACGTTTCTGTTGCGTATTTTTTTTATGCTAAGCTCCCACTAATATTTCATTCTAAGTGTATTTAATTGATCAAGGTTTAATGCGTTCGAACCAAACATCATTTAAGAAATTCAATTGAATAATTTCAACTTAAAACGTTTAAATGAAATATGCCGAAGATTCATTAAGCACCTGTTCCTGTTTTAAAAAGATAACTGATTCGCAAGTTAAACAAAATTTAAAATGTATTTGTATTTGAACTGAAAACTGTATGTTAAACTCTAAAAAATGAAAAAAAAATAAAAAAAAAAGCGCAGCGGCCTTTGAGTCCGCTTGCAGCGGTTAACACGTTAGGGATTTTTTTTTTCGGCCCATTATCTGCAATAGGAAATACAGGGTTAAAAAAAAACCACGGAAAACTTCGAACGGTTAGGCCGATGTCGATTGGGTTCGAACCCAGTACCTACCGTCTACCAGTTTGGAGGGCCGTAATTAGAGGCATCTTTTACGCATCGTGTGGCAATTTTAACAAGAAAAATATGAAGTTGACAGGGATAAAACAATGAAAAAAAATTGAAGTCGGCGTGATAAAAAAAATTAAGTTTAAATAAGCTGACTCATTTAAATAGTAATTAAAGAAGGCGAAAAAGGCAAAACTTAAACAAAATCTGAAATCGAAACTACACAAGAAGGAGTTAATCACCTAGACACTTTTAAAAAAGCATTTAAACGTTAGGAGCCAATCTTTGTTTAAAACTAAATGCACTTTTCTTCATCAGATGTTTTTATTTCAGTATTTCTCATTTTTAAACTTACATCATAAGTCAGCAACCGTTGGTTACGGTAACAGTTCAATAGTTTTTTAACACCTCAATTTAAAAAAAAAAAAAAAAAAAAAAAAATGCCGAAAGATGTTTTCACCTCAGAAAATTTACTTTTAAAAATATGATTTGTTCACAAAAAATTGCGTCTTTTTTTAAATTGCTATTTTAAATACTTTTATTTTTTTTTATTTTATTTAAAATGCTGAATCAAATTGAAAATTAAACATTTTCATATAATTAAAAGAAAAAAATTCAATGCGACAAATAATATTTTGAGTTATGACAATTTTAATTTACTCTAAATTTTTTGAAAAAAAAATTATTAAGAAAGCTTATGATGTGATAGTGCTTACAAATTATGTGGTTAACCATCACAAAACATTCAAAATTCAAACTCTATAAATAAATAAATAAAATAAATGTTTCCTGGACAACATACAGCAACCTTGTTTCTTCAATTACACGCATTTCAATTTGTGTCTGATCCCTTGAAACCTCACGATTTATTAAAATTGTCATAACTCTCTGAGTTTTGAAGATATCAAGATGGAATTTTTTTTGTTCAATTCAGGAATGGATAAGGAAAAATTTTCTAATTGGAAGTTTTATCCTCTGGGGGCCGTATAAAAATTTAATTTTTGCATTTTTTAAAATAGACCCCCCATGGAGTTGCAACTTATCTTATCAAAAAATTTACCTTTTTTGGTGAAACTTTGCAATTGGAAGTATGGGTCTAGGGGCAATATTTAAGGAGATAGCCTATTGTTTCGATATTTATGACTCACCCTGTATATATGCATGTGTATGTATAAGGTTCAAATAAAATGAAAACGTATTCCATGTATTAGTTCTTGAGATAGAGTGCCAACAAAATTTATATCACATAGAGACAGACAGAGTCACAGACATACAAACAAACATTTTATAAAAACATTTTTAACCTTATAAAATGTGTAAAATCCATTAAAAACAAGAATTCGAAAATTTTCACGAATCTAGTATTTTTTTCTTGCAAAAATAGAAGAGTGTAAAAATGTTTCAGGTTCAGGTATATATGTCAGTTTATCTTTTACGGTGATTTTTTGTCAACAATCAGCTGTCGTTAACAAAACACACTTCTGCGACACTTATACTTCTGTGGTTTCAAAAAGGAAAAAAAAAAAATATTAAGCCTGCTGTTTTGAACGAACAGGTGATAAACTTGAAAGTTTAGTAATGTAAGCATTTTTTGCTTTATAATTTTTGCATGCGCATATGCCATGTGCAATAGGGAAAACTCGCAGACGATTTTTTAATTAAAGACAGTAAAGTTTATTTGTTGATCTTTGGAATACACAGAGAACGAGAACATTTTGTTTGTAAAAATAGCCGTTTATGTACGTATAGTCCGTCTAAGTTTAAAAATTTAAGCAAAAAATATTACAAGAGTATCGCAAAATTCTGTGTTTCATACAAAATACGTCCAAGAAAGTTTACAAATGCTGTTGGTATGTGTAAAATAGATTCATGCCACTGTTTTTGTAATTAATATTGGACTATTTGTTTTCTACAAATGATTCTATGGATTACCATAAAAAAAATGAAGAAATATGTCGATGGAAAATAGGTATGAAAAATATTTTTTCTGTTTGCTTTTCTTTAAATTACAATGATTTTGTTGAAATAAATAAAAATCTATGAATAATCCATATGTTTGAAGGAATGAGACTGAAATGTCATAATTATATTGTCTATTTATTTTTTTTTAAATTCTAGAAGCTTTTATTATTTTATTTTGTGAATGATTTTAATGAAAGGAATTTCAAAATATCTATACGATACACAGTATCAGAAAATATATGATTAACCCACGAAAAAAGAAATAAAAGAGAAACAGTGCACAAAAATTACAATAATGCATACAACCACAGTTAAAATTCATTAGCTTTTATTCGATATATTTTTTAAATGTTTCGAGATTTTTATGAATTTAGATCTAATAAAACAAGTTTACAAACCAATTTCTAAATTTTATCGCATTCATTTGGATTTTACTTAGGGTGTTAACTATTTTAAAAAGTGGATTTAAGCTAGCGATTAAATCATTATTTTAATCAACAATTTGAAATAAAAATCAATTATTTAAATCAAAATTGATTTAAATCTAATTGTTCTAAATGACACAAACGTATTAAAATCTAAGATTAATGTAATTTGGAAAGTGTATTAAAATTAATGTAATTTGGAATACTGTGTACAGTACACCAAAATCTGATAAAAAAGCTTTAAATAATTGTTTCTAATCTTAATTTCTGAGTCCTGCGAAACATTAAATACAATAACTTTGTTAAGGCATAAAAGATATTTCATTTAAATATTATATTTAAATCTAAATCTAATATAATTTGTGATGTCATAATTTCCTTTAAGTAATTAAATTGTTTATTCTTTTATATGAAATAAGCATTTAAAGTATGCTAAATTTCGGCTATATATATATATATATATATTAGTATGCACATACATTGTGTAAGGTATGATTTATGCTATTAACAGTAATTTTTGTTACTACAAATACAAAATGAGCTACCAATAATATTTGTTAGTTATGTTGGTTATGCCATATTGAAATTACTTATTTGCTGTTTTTATTAATTCTGTTGATTACTGTTTCATTTTGGCTATTTGTTAAGGCTGCAACACTTTGCCCCTTTTGAAATTAACAAAATGCACCCTACCTTTTAAAAAATAGTGAAATATAGCCAGATCTTTTTTGAAATAAATCCCTCCATACCGCAGTACTTCTAAATATGTGCACGTAAGACTTAACAAAAATGATAGAACTTTATTTCTTGGAAAAAAGCAGGATATTATTAAAACATGTTATTTAATTGTATTTTTCAATTCGTGATTTATAGAAATATTGAAAATTAATGATTTTTATATTTATCATACTAAAAAATTATGTACTTATTTTTATTGCTACTAAGCACATTAGTAATATATTTTCTTATGTAATAGTGCCTTTTTTTTAGAACAAGCATTCTGCCCTTTTTCTTTTTAGAATAAATATTAAATACTGAATTATCGTTTATTAATTTAAGCATTACAATATGCATTATATACCTAATTAAAGATTGTAATCAATTTAAAATTAAATGCAGCAACTGATAATTTTAATAAATGTAAAATCATTATTTTTTAATATAGTTTTACATAATTATTGCAAAATATTAATGTATATAACTTTATAGTATTATATTAATTAATGAAATTACTAATTTACAGTTTTTATAATTTTTGTAGTCACTAAATAATAATTAAATTTTATTGATTAAAGTGCAAAAACATAGATTATGTTAGTAAATAAAAGTCTAATTTTTTAGAAACCTAGAATCTATTAATCTTAGAAACCTAGGCTAAACCTTAATCTATTCAATATTTCAATGCTGGAGAGAAAAAAAAATCCGATTCAAATAAAAAGAAATATGATTTAAATACAAAAATTCGATCTTTATTATTATTGCTTTTTAAATCATGATTTTTTTACACCCTATTTTTACGGAATTTTAAACTAATTTTTGTTGGCCGATCCGACGGGGGAACTGTCTGGTAGGCGGAGTGTTAAAATAAGTTTTGTTATTTATAACTATCCTCCATACTTGTAAATAAAATATTAATGATAATATACCAAAGTGTGATTTTATTTTATGTATGGTCTGCAATTTTATACTTCATTCACATAAAAAAAAGTTATTAACTGTGTATTCCTACTTTGTTTTTAGCTGTGTCTGGTAAAAATAAGTACGGTTATATGGATTTCTAACAGACAATTATATGGAAAAAAATTTATCACATTTCATTTAAAGCCACTATAGTAAATTCTTATAAATCCGCTTGTATTATTTTATGACGATATCAGAGTGATATTGGCCCTGGCAACATAGATTCTTGGAAAATTGTGCAAAAACGTTCATATAAGACCTGAAAAATGAGCTTTGTTTTAAAAAATGATAATCATAGATAGCAAGAGTTATTATTTTTAAATGTACAATTTTATAAATAAAAATGTAATTTTCGCAATGAATGATTAAAATTATTTTTTAATAACTAAATTTTTTAAAGTTTGAATTTTGCTTCAGTCAGATCATAATGTAAAGTGAATTACACCTTTGTATCTCCGTGTTACATAACTGCGATGTACACTAAAGTCAAAATGACCAGCGAGCATTAAGGGTGCATTCGAAAACATTTTTTTCACCTTCAACAGTTCGAAATTTTCTGATACAATTTCAGACTCACTTTTAGAAGTAAAAACACGAAACTTGCTGATGATACTTTAAAGAGATCTATAAGATGTCGTGTGATTTTATTTTTTGTTAAATTCATTAGAATTAGATTTATAAACTATTATTTCCCCAGTATGACTCTTTTTTTCGTTCCCAGATCTCCCGCTTCGGAAAATTCGGTTTAAAACGTTGACTTTAACAGCATTTTTTTGCAATATTTTCGGCATTTATCAAAAAATTGAAAAGCACGGGACCTAATATACTTTCTAAATAAGAGAATTTGCCAGTTTGATGCGCTTGAGAGAAAAAACGAATTTAAAAATAAATCAGAAAAAAGGTAATTTGTATTGAAATACACCCTTAATCGGGGGTCTTATTTATTACTGCTATCATCCATCATAGCATTTTTGCCACATATGTTCTTAAAATTCTCAACATACGACGATACTGAGTTTGATCACATGAGCAGTTTTAGATCATTATTGCTAAAATGAATTTTGAATTTTGATAGCCCAGAACAGATTTTTTTTCAAAGGTAAGTTCATTTATTTTACAATTTAACACTTGAAAATTATAATATGGATGAGAAGTGTGTTATTTTCTGCTTATTACAAATTTGGAAAAAATAATTTATTATTTTTGTGTTTTAAATCATTTCTTCATGTTTAAAATCACATATTGTAACATAAGAGTAAATATTTGCAGTTTTAACATTATATAGCATTTAAAATAATTATTCGGTTTAAATACTATCTATTTCAGAGTGTTTATAATATATTTTGCTATAAAACTTCGAGTTTTTATTATTTTACATGCTATACATTTCTTATTTCATTTTATACCGATGACAAAAGACAGCTTTTCATAGATTTCAATTCATGGTTTTTCGTTTGTGATTTTTAAATTGAAGACTTTTTGTAAGCGTATTGCATTCAAAAACTACAAGAAAAATAAATAAAAACTCTAAAAAAAAAATGTCATTTGATGTCAGAAGAAATAGTTTTTTTAACCTAGTCCGAAAAATTCAAATGTTTACACCAAATCCAATTACAGACACAGAAGCAATTATAACTTTTTTTCAGATAAATTTTTATAAAATTAAAACGCGTCCCAAACAATGTTTCCTTCTTTACCATAATGTAATGTAATATTTTAGTATGGCCCTGTAAATTAATAAAAACTATTCTCTGTACTACAGATTATGCAGAATTTATATTGTAGTATATACTTCATAGATGCAAGTCAATTTTATTATGTTCGAAAACGTGTAACGTTATTAGAAGGCACTTGAAACTATTTTTATACATGGGCCGTTATGCAAGGGAACGCTTTTGACTGTCTCTATAATTGAATTATGCATCTCATTTTCATAAAAATTGAAATGACTTGATAAAATTATGCAAGAGTTATGTATTTTAAATTTCAAACAATTCGGATTAAGTAGTTTTTGCGTTGTTATATGCGAACGGACAGATAGACAGACGGACGGATTGAATGACAACTATAGTTATTACGTATTTACATAATTACGATCGCGTACTTAGAAACAAGTCAAGCATACGAATTTGTTCTTCATGTAATTTTGTTTTGCTATTTTAAAAACGTTTTCGCAGTTTACACATCAAAGAATAAGGTAAATCTTTGTACACAAAAACCTATGTATTTTAAATATTACACAAAAATGTATTTTCCATGTTACATAGACATATGTGTAAAAACAGAATATTACACAAAAATCTGTGCATTCTGTACATAACACAAAAACATGTGTATTTTGCATATTACACAACATTGTAGGTATTTTCCTATTGCACAAAAATATATGTAAAAAAAGAGTATTACACATATGTATGTGTAAAAATAGTGCTCAGAAATATGTGTATTTCAGTGCAATTCACACATTAAAGTGTGTATTTCAAGAGTTATCAGATAACTTTTACACATTTGGACTTATCATCAAATTACACATTAAAATGTGTATTCTGAAATTTACACATTTGGCGCAATTTACACACAAATTTACACACATAGACATGTCGTTTTTGTATCATCGATTTACACATTTTTGTGTGTAAATTTACACATTTTTTTTTAGAGTGTACCATCTATAAGTTTATAAAGTTATGAACAGAATTCAACCAAATTTTTGTGTACGTATTTGGCGATCGCCATCAGGTCTTCCTGGAATTTGGATATATTCCGTGGAAAATGAGCATTGTGATAGCACTTTTTGTATCATTTTCTCGATTCTTCCATGTTTTATTGGTCTTCCGCTCGTGCAGAGACGAAAACTCGCGTCCTGCCAAGCAAACTATTTCAAAACAGCTGATGATAACATAATAACGGAAAACTATTGATTTTAATAAATATCATGATCCACATTAACATGATTTTCCTCCGATTTATTGCCTGAGGCAGAAGTTTTTGATGAAAATCGAAGTTTGTATAGTACTGAAATAATAACATTAAATTATTAACATGTGTAACAACCTTTTGAAATATTAAAATGAGCACGTGAGATAGTTTTGAAACTAGCACATCCAACTAATTTTCATTCAAAACTAGAAACTCTTATAATTTTTTTACATGTCATATGCTTTTTAGATTTCAAACTTGCTCCAAAAAAGTATTTTTATATGAAAAAAAAATAATTACGCAGTTAAATACAATAAATAAATAAATTTATCAAGAGTTATATTTTCTTATTTGACACATACCAGGAATAATTAGTCAAAGATTTTGCAAGAAAAAAATATTTCAGATAAAGAATCTAAATGATTCTTGTCTTTTTTTCACTTCCTGTTTTTTATATGCTTAGACAAAAATAATATAATATTTATAGGCTTTTTTATAACATTTTTGTTTAGTTTTCCAGAAAAAAGGGAAAATTGAATTTGCAAAGTACTAGGAGTGTATTTTTCGGACAACTGCATTTAACCTTTAAACAGTGCAATTTTATTTTCAGAGAATAAAAAACTTCAAGAAGATTGCATGAAATAATCTACTTTTCGTTTTTCAATCTTCTCTTCAAAAGAAAAGAAAAAAAATACTCAATACATGTTTTATGTTTACTTTTGAATAAAATAAAAGAGCTTTACTTGTACGCAAATATTTTATGAAAACTCGGTGCATTTTTTAAACTTATTCTCTGCAGTTTATACATTCGTACGTAGGTACCTTATTTATCATGCCAATAAATATTTGTTACTTTCCGTATTGATTTTAGATTTTCATTAAAAGTTACAATCCTCATGTAAATTGTATAGAAAAAATGTAAAATTCTTTTATATAAATTAAATTATTGTACGCATTATTCTTTTAATGTTATTGAAAACCAAAACTAAAATAAATATTTAAGAAATTACTTGAACGGAATTTTGCTATTAATACGAAAAAAATACAATACTTTTCGACATAAAAACAGTAAAAGAGTCTTTCTTGAAAATAAGATTTCGATAAAAAATATTCAGAAAAATAAACTTTTTTTTAGAATGGATGTATAAAGAAAAAGAAATTTATCAGTAAGTACCAGCTTCATTTCTAAGGTACTTCACTTATGGATTCTCTAATAGGAATTAAAATCGCATACTCATATGGAGAATAGGAAAGTCAAACTCTGAGATATTCCACATTTTAGAATTAAATAATTTTATAATAATTTAGTGATTTTAATTATAACTTTGTATTTTCATAAAAAAGCTAACATACTATTTCGAAAGAAAGACCATGTTACAAATAAAAAACGGAATCTTTAATTGGATCAATAGACAATAACCTCTACTGCCTAAAATGATAAATTTATGTATGTATATCATCCTATAGGATAAAATGCGCTTTAACTGTGTTCCGCAGAATATAATGTTCCAGAAAAATTTAAATATTCGTTTTTTTTTTTTTCCATCATTATGCTTTTTATATGTTTGGACAAAAACAGCATAATATTTATACGTTTTAATAACATTCTCATTAATTTTCAAAAAATAAAAAGTGAATAAATAAATAAATAAAGAGGAAAATATGGAATTTTCAAAGTACTAGAAGCTTATATTTCGTACAACTGCACTTAACCTTTAAACAATAGAATTTTATTTCAGAGAATAAAAAAAAAAAAAAAAAAAAATAAGAAAGTTCCGTAAAATAATTTACTTTTCGTTTTTCATTTTCCTCTCCGGAAGGAAACAAAAAAAAGTACTCGATACACATTTTATGCACTCTTTTGTATAAAATAAAAACTATTCTTGTACACAGATATTTTAAGAAAACTCGGAGCATTTTTTAAACGTATTCTCTGCAGTTTATATATTCGTACATAGGTATCTTATTTTTCATGCAAAGAAATATTTGTTACTTTCCGTATTGACTGTAGATTTTCTAGAAAAGTCACAATCCTCAAGTAAATTGTATAGAAAAAATGTAAAATTCTTTTATATAAATTAAATTATTCTAAGCATTATTCTTTTAATGTTATTGAAAACCAAAATTAAAATAAATATTTACGATATTATTTGAACGAAATTTTGTTATTCATACGAAATACAAAACAATACTTTTCGACATAAAACAGTAAAGGTATATTTCTTGAAAATAAGATTTCTATAAAAAAATATTTAGAAAATCAACTTTTTTTCGAATGGATACCAGGAGAAAATGTAACTTATTAGTAAAGACCAGCTTCATTTAAAAGGTGCTTCACTTATGGTTTCTCGAGTTGTGATTATATATGCATACACATATACAGAATAGGAAGGTCAAACTCTGAGGTATTCCACATTTTAGAATTAAATATTTGTATAGTAATTTAATGATTTTTATTACAATTTTATATTTTCATAAAAAAGATAACATACTATATCCAAGCAAAGACCATGTTACAAATCAAAAGAGAAATTTTTAATTAGATAAAAAATTATATCGATATCAAAGGACAACTCGCTATCCTCCTAACATGATAGATTTATGTATGCACACTGTAAAAATTTTTTGTAAAATTCCAGTAGATGTACCGTAAATTTCACGGTACTTCTACCATTTTCACTCTTTACGGTATGAATACCGTATTTCTAAGGTATATTAAGTGTAAAAAACAGTTTTTTGTACTGTTTCGATTAAAAACGGTATTTACACAGTAAAATTATTATTTTTCCGTAAAAACTCGGTATTTATACCGTAAAATAATTATCTTTCAATAAGGAAAACGACATTGTAAAAATTTTCGTAGCATTTCAATAAATGTACCTAAATTTTACGGTACGTCTACTGTTATCATTCTTTACTGTATGAGTACCGTATTTCTAAGCTATATTAGGCATTAAAAAAAAACAGTTTCTGTGCTATTTCGATTATAAACAGTATTTATACCATAAAATGACCAATTTCTATGCTATTTCAATTATAAACGGTTGTGATATCGGACGGCTCCGTGATGTCGACGCCAATAAGTCTGCGATGACGTTCCATGCCTAGTGCCATGAGGTCTGCAAAAACTGTCCGCTGCGTGATTTTTTCATTTTGAAAGTAACTTTTCTGTTTGAAATGGAACTGAAACGAAGGGATTCAGTTGTTGCCTGGTGCGCAACAAGAAAATAACGTTTTTTTTTCGGCGGGCTCGGGTGTGAGCCGGATATAGTTCAGGTTTTAAAGAACATCGGTGAAGGGTGTTCAAAACCTCATGCCCGGAAGGGGCTGTATATTCTCAAGTGTTTTTCCTCATGGATATATGTGTAAATTAACTGTACATAATTGTAAATAGCGCTGTGTGGTTATGTATATAGTTTTCATCGTGTACTCTGTGTGTTGGTTTCATTAAAGTGAATTGTGAAATTCTACAGAGAGTCGAAGTATATTTAGTTACGACGTCACAGCTAGTAATATAAAAATTATTGGTGGCTTGCTGTGGGATACAGGAACTGATATCAAAAGTTCCGCGAACTCATCGTCTCTGCTGTATTATTTTGAAGGCGGACTGAAAAGCTGTGTCGATCATTGAAATCAGCTTTCGAAGATTATGAATTTCTGCTCGGAATATTAAAGAATCGAACGGTGAGTCCCTATTGTTTCTCTTGCGCGCTGAATTTTGGGGAGGTCTCAATGCCATACGCTTAAATGTTAGAAAATTAAAATAGCGTGTTTCGTTTTGTTTTCTTTTTTTTTAAGGTTATTGCACAAGAGTATTTTTGTGATTTATTATTATTATTATTCTTTGCTAATTGCTGTTTTGTTTTTAAAGTAAAACAAAATAAGAAGTGTAAAAGTAGAATATATTAAGTATTTTAAATACATTTTTATTTTTTGCATAAAGAGTAAAGTAATTTTCATTACACAAGTAATACGGTTATGAACTTAATTGTTTTTTACAGTGTAAAGTTTATTAAATTCGAAAGTTGAATTTACTGAAATTACTATTGACTTTTTCTTAGTGCATTAAAGCAAAGTGATTTAGTAAAGTAATGTACTGAGTGTTTATTATTTTATTGTGCATTTTTTATGAATAGTTTAGTTACGGTTTTAAATTATTAACTGTGATTAGAGAAAAGTGTTACTCAGTTGAAAAAAAAAAAAAAATCTTGTTTTTCTTTGGTATTTTAATGCTATTGTGCTCAAGAAAGTTATAGAAATATTTTGTAATTGTATTTACTTTTTGTAGTGAGATATTTTTCTGAGTTTGATTATGGATTCATTCTTGAATAGGCAAAATAAAGATGTATTGCTTTTGCTCGCAGCAGAGTTTGATACCGAAATATCTGCTGACATTAAAAAAGTGCCTTTAATTCAGGCAATTTTGAAAGCTTCTGATTATGATGAACAAATTGCAAAAGATATGTTAGAAGGGATTTTAGAAGAAAGGGAAAAATTAGCAGAACAGGAAAAAATAAATAAATTAGCGGAACAGGAAAGGTTAGAAAGAGAGAAAGATAGACAATTGGAATTAGAGAAGCTGCGATTACAATGCAGTGCAGATAGTAATTCCTTAGTTTCCCCTGATTCTGTAACGGCTGAAAATAAAGATAAAAGAGTGAGTTTAAAGGATTTAGTTCCAAAATTTGACCCTAAATTAATTGATATTACCTTGTTTTTTATGATTTTTGAGAGTCAGGCGTCAAAAGAAAATTTAGGAGAATTAAATTACGTTTCCCAACTTATACCTTTGTTACCTGTAGAGGTAGCTGAAATTATTGTAAAAGAACCTTTAGAAAAAAGGGATGATTACCAGCATATCAAAAATGTTTTGTTAAAGAGATTCAGATTAGGAGCAGGGGCCCTGAAAACAAAATTTGAGACTCATCAAAGGAAGGCAGGTGCGTTATGGACTGAGCTTGTTTATGAATTAAGAGGGTATTTAGAATACTGGTTAGAAACTGTTGAAGTAAATGATTTTGAATCACTCAAAGAACTAATGCTCACAGAGCAGGTTAAGCGTAGAGTTCCTTTTGCTATTAAAGATAAATTCCTCGATGAGTGGGACGAGATTAAGACAGCGTCATATTTAGCAGAAAAATGCGATAAATTTGAAAGTGTGAGAGGGAATGTTAGGAAGTTTGATAACAAAACGTGGAATAATAAACCATATTTTAGGGATAGGAATGGGCAAGATAATGCTAGAAGTAAAGGGGATCAGGTAGTTAAATCAGGTGGGGTTGATAAAAGAGATAATGTGCGTAGGGATTTTGGAAATAAAGATAAATTTTATAGAAAAAAGCCAATTATCTGTTTTCAGTGTAATCGTGCAGGGCACATTAGGCCAGATTGTCCGGATTTAAAACGCAAAAGTTCTGGAGATTTAGTCAGTCACGTGGACGTAGGTGTACGTTTAGGACAGTGTTTTACACCTTATTTGAAAAAAGCAGAAATTAATGGGATAGAACGAAATTATTTAAGGGATACAGGGGCTGGAATTGATCTTTGTGACCGTAGTTGGATAGATAACGATGATTTAATTGGGGAAGTAACGTGGATAAAACAACCCTTGGATAATGCGTGTAAATGTTTGCCCTTGGCGAGAGTTACCATTAAAGGGGATTTTGGAATGGTAATTACTAAGGCAGCTGTGATACCGACAGAATTAGAGCAAGGTTATTATTTGCTGGGAAACAAGACAGCTGAACTTATTGAGGAATTAAAAGGTAATCCTGTGTTGGTAAATGCTGTAATGACGCGCAGTCAGAAGCGGGAACGTGAAAGGGAGATATCCGTGGTTGAAGTTGAGAATGGATTGGATTTGGAGGATGGAGATAAAGATGAGGTGGAGTTTAAAGAAGAAGAGGAAGGGATGGTTATACCGGAAAAGTTAGAGACGGAGACAGGTTTGGTTAATGTATCAGCGGAGAAATTTAAAGAAGAGCAGAAAAATTGCCCTTCACTTAAGCAGTTGTGGGAGAAAGCTAAAAACTCTAATGATAAAGAATTTTGTATTAGGGAAGATAAGCTTGTACGGGTGTCGCTATCAAGGACAGGTGAGGAGAAAATACAATTATGCGTACCGGAAATTTATCGAAGAGAAATTTTAGCATTGTGTCCTGAGCAGGTTTCGGGACATTTAGGTACGACAAAGACAAAGGATAGAGTCCTTAGGTATTACTTTTGGCCAAATTGTTATCAAGATATTGAAAATTACGTAAAAACGTGTGATCCATGCCAAAAGGTGGGTAGTAATAAAGATAAGCGTAAGGCCCCTTTAAAACTGGTACCAATAATTTCCGAATGTTTTTCTAAGATAAATCTGGATGCGGTAGGTCCCTTACAAACTAGTAATAAAAATAACAAATACTTAATTACATCCATTTGCCTTGCTTCTAAGTATCCGGATGCCATACCGGTGGTAGATATCACTTCTACTTCCGTTATTGATGCTATGTTGCAGATTTTTGCTAAAACGGGCTTTCCCAGAGAGGTACAATCTGACTTAGGAAGGTCTTTTACGAGCGAGTTAACGACGGAATTCTTTCAAAAATTTGGCATAAAAGTGTCCCATAGCTCAGTCTGCCATCCGGAGTCCAATTGTGTGGAAAGATTACATTCTACATTAAAGAAAGCCATTAAAGCCTTATGTCTCGAATCAGGTCGTGATTGGGAAGAAGTTTTGCCTATGGCACTGTTCGCTTTAAGAACAGTAACGCATGAAAGCACGGGGTTTAGTCCCGCTGAACTCGTTCACGGGAAGAATTTGCGTATGCCACACACTTTGGTGTATGAAAATTGGATGGGTGACGAGAGTACGGACCAAAATGTGGTAGATTATATTTTGAATCTGACAAATAGGTTGAAAAGATGTCAGAAGTTGGCAGTCAAGCGCATTGAGGAATGTCAGGACAAGCGAAAATTATGGTACGACCGGAATGCAGTGATAAGAAAGTTCAAGGTTGGAGACCAGGTGTTAGTTTTGGCAACCTCTAAATCTCATAAGATGGCTGTAAATTGGATCGGGCCAGGTACGGTCACGGGAGTAATTTCGGAAACGAATTATACCGTTGACTTACCAGAGAAGCGAAATAAGGCGACAATCTATCACGTTAATTTATTGAAACCTTATTATAAGCGGCCGGAATTTGTTAATCTGGTAATTGATATCGATTCGGAAGAGGTGGAAGAAGATGCCGAAATACCGTACCCCATGCCAAACCCCACACAAATTGATTTTTGGGAAATCGTGGACAACAGTGGGCTAGAGAAAAGGGCGACAGAAATTCAAATTAATAATTTTAAGGATGTCATAGAGCGAAATAAGAAAGTATTTTCTTCGGACCCAGGACGTACTCATTTAGTAGAGATGGATATAGAATTAGTTGATGAAACGCCGGTGAGAGCCAAATCTTATAGAATGTCACCGAGGCAGATAGAAATTTTGAGGGAGGAGATAAGAAGATTATTAGACTTAGGAGTAGTTGAGGTAGGGCAGTCCGATTTTACGTCCCCCATGATTTTGGTAGAGGTTCCAGGAAAAGATCCTCGTCCTTGTGTGGACTATAGAATACTAAATTCCAAGACTCGAACGGAATTTTTCCCACTCCCGAATATAGAGGAGGTAGTAGAAAAGGTGAGTTCTGCGACCTTTATTACGGTGATGGATTTAACCAAAGGTTATTTCCAAATACCATTGACCAAAAGGGCCCAAAGGTACGCTGCATTTGTGACACCTTTTGGGGTATTTTTGCCTAAGGTCATGATGTTTGGTCTCGTGAACGCTCCTTTCTACTTCTGTAAATTAATTTCTATGGTTCTGGGAGGTCTGGAATCATTTGCCTTGCCGTACATTGATGATATTGCGGTGTTTTCACTTACTTGGGAAAGTCACATGAAGGATGTATCCGAGGTCCTAAAGCGCTTATTAGAGGCCGGTTTAACAGTGAAACCCACAAAATGCAGATTTGCACAAGACAGCGTGAAATTTTTAGGTCATGAGGTAGGTTCGGGAAAGAGGTCCCCCAGTGACGTAAAAATTAAAGCAATTTTAGATTTTCCAACACCCTCAACTAAAACACAAGTAAGGTCATTTCTGGGAATGACGGGCTACTATTCTCGTTATATAAAAGATTATGCAATAATCGCGGTTCCCCTGACTAATATCTTGAAAGGGAAAGTAAAAAAAGAAAAGATAGGGTGGAATGAGGATTGTGAAAAGGCATTTCAGGAATTAAAAAGGAGGTTGACCCAGAGTCCTGTTTTATATGCCCCCGATTATAAACAAGAGTTTATTGTGCAAACCGACGCAAGTTTATATGGTGCTGGTATAGTTCTGTCACAGATTCGAGATGGGGAAGAGCATCCCATTTTATATTTAAGTAAGAAATTTTCTAAAGCAGAGCAGAACTACAGCACTATTGAACGCGAATTAGCTGCGATTGTATATGGTCTTAAAAAGCTGAATCATTATCTGGATGGGCAGCGGTTTGTTATACAAACAGACCACAATCCTTTGACCTATCTTAAAACAATGATGGGGAAAAATGCTAGATTGACTAGGTGGGCATTATATTTACAGGCATACAATTTTGAGGTTAAGCACAGACCAGGAAGGCTTCACGGGAATGCCGATGGACTGAGTAGAACTGAGTAATAGTGTGTGTAAATATTAAAATACAATCATTGAATTCACTCATTTATATTTATTTTACATATATTGAATTTTATTTAATTGTATTAATTTTGTGTATTATTTAGTATAGAACTTTATGTTGCATATTCGAGAATAGTACTGTGCCATTCTTTCGGCTCAGATGGATATCTCAGATGAATAGCTCATTGTGTTTAGTAAAATTTAATCGTAAGTTTTTTTTTATTATTAATATGCATTTATTTTAATAGTGTTCTGGTATTGTGACCTCTCAGGTTTGGCGTGTCGGGAGTGATAGGGGGCTCAATGCCGTCTTCCTAATCTTCAATTTTCATAGGTGTAAGCACCCTATGAAAATCTCTTTAGGGGGAAGGAGCTGTGATATCGGACGGCTCCGTGATGTCGACGCCAATAAGTCTGCGATGACGTTCCATGCCTAGTGCCATGAGGTCTGCAAAAACTGTCCGCTGCGTGATTTTTTCATTTTGAAAGTAACTTTTCTGTTTGAAATGGAACTGAAACGAAGGGATTCAGTTGTTGCCTGGTGCGCAACAAGAAAAGAACGTTTTTTTTTCGGCGGGCTCGGGTGTGAGCCGGATATAGTTCAGGTTTTAAAGAACATCGGTGAAGGGTGTTCAAAACCTCATGCCCGGAAGGGGCTGTATATTCTCAAGTGTTTTTCCTCATGGATATATGTGTAAATTAACTGTACATAATTGTAAATAGCGCTGTGTGGTTATGTATATAGTTTTCATCGTGTACTCTGTGTGTTGGTTTCATTAAAGTGAATTGTGAAATTCTACAGAGAGTCGAAGTATATTTAGTTACGACGTCACACGGTATTTATACCATAAAATGATTGTTTTTCAGTAAAAAGGCGATATTTATACTGAAATTAATTATATTTCAGTATGGGAAAATATGGCATCCTCGCCTCGGTGTACGGCATTCTCTCAAGCGATGTTCTTGTTGTTGCTATGTAAATGCGCGCAGGTCTGAGGAGATGGGGGAGTGCAGCCGTTAACTTCTTTTGGAGTGCAAAAATCTCAAAGGGTCACAACTCCTGCAATACACACTGTTTATTATAATTTTTATGGATACCATAATGTAACAAAAAAAAAAAAAAAAAAAAAAAAAAAAGAAAGGAATGTATTTACTTTTGTTAAATAGTATTAAAGAAGAATAGATAATTATTAGAATATATAATTATTATCTTTAACTACAAGAAAATAAAAAATGTAATTTATGAAAGATGACTAAAGTAGTCTACAAAGTAGACGAGGCTTTATTAAAGATTCACATGCATTTTATGTGTCTTGCGTGTCTGTGTAAGGGGGGGGGGGGTGACTGATTCTGGGCCCGTCACGGTTCTCGACGGCCTGAATAGATGTCGTCTTTCTAGTGGGAACTTTTAATCTATCATACTGAATGATGTCAAATCCATCCTTAATTTTTATTGGAGAATTATACAATTCATAGAAGTGAAATTCTATGATTTTAAACTAGTTTAATTAATTACTTATTCATAGTCATGCAATTGTAATTGTAATATTATGTACCATTGAATATACAGGGTGTCCCTAAACAAATGGTATATACGCTAGGAGGTGATAGAACACATCAAGACGAGTAATAGTAAATAGGAAACCAAGGGTCCCAAACGTTTTCCAAAGGAAATAGCCTCCATTAAAGTTTGGGGTCCTAAATTTCAAATACACATAAAAAACGGAAAATTGGTCGATTCATTTGCGGTTTTCACTAAAATTATTCTTTATGTTGGTATTTTCTTGAAAATAAATTATAAAGATAAATTTCGAAAAATGCCGATAGAGGGCGCTTTAGAATTTAAAGTAATGAAAAACTACTTTTTTGCATCTCATTAAATGGTTTCGTAAGCTTAGATTTAAATTTTGAGCTCATAATCTGAATAGTTGGAAGCGGTTAAGTAGCACAAACTTAACTGTGTTCAGAAGGTTTAAATTTCAAATGATTATAAAAAACGGAAAAATTGGTCGATTGATTTGCGGTTTTCACTAAAACTATTCTTTACGTCGGTATTTTATTAAAAATAAATTATAAAGATAAGTTTCAAAAAATGCCGATAGAGGGCGCTTTAAACTTTGGAGTAACGAACAACTACTTTTTACGTTATTTTTTGCATCTGTTTAAATGTTTTCGTAAACTTAGACTTAAACTTAAATTTTGAGCTCAAAATCTGAATAGTTGGGAGTGGTTAAGTAGCACAAACTGAACTGTGTTTAGAGGGTTCAAATTTCAAATGATAATAAAAAACGGAAAAATTGGTCGATTTGTTTGCGGTTTAAAATAAAACTATTCTTTAAGTCAGTATCTTATTGAAAATGAATTTTAAAGATAAATTTCAAAAAATTCCGTTAGAGGGCGCCTTAAACTTCACAGTAACCAACAACAAATTTTAACCGTCATTTTTTGTATCTAATTAAATGCTTTCCAAAACTTGTTAAATGTTTTCGAAATCTTAGATTTAAACAACATTTTGCGCAAACTGAAGTGTGTTCAGGAGTTGAAATTTTAACCCCCCCCCCCCTCCCTCGAACACAGTTCACTTTTGCGCTACTTAAACCCTCGCAACGACTGAGAATTTGATCTCAAAATTTAAATCTAAGCATTTGAAAGCATTTAATGAGTTTTAAAAAAATAACGGTTAAAAATAGTTGCGCGGTACTCCAGTGTCTAAGGCGCCCTCTATCGGCATTTTGTGAAATTTATCTTTAAAATTTATTTTCAAGAAAACACTGATTTAAAGAGTAGTTTTAGAAAAAACCGCAAACGAATCGACTAATTTTTCTGTTCTTTTTTATAGTATTCCATTTCGTTGGAAATTTAAACCCTCTGAACACACTTCAGTTTGTGCTACTTAACCACTCCCAACTATTCAGATTTTGAGCTCAAAATTTAAGTTTAAATTTAAGCCTACGAAACCATTTAATGAGATGCAAAAAATAGTATTAGGATGGATTATTTCGTCAAACCAAAGTCTAAAGCGCCCTCTATCGGCATTTTTTGAAATTTATCTTTATAATTCATTTTCAATAAAATACCGACATAAAGAATAGTTTTGGTGAAAAACGCAAATCAATCGACCAATTTTCCGTTTTTTATAATCATTTGAAATTTAAACCCTCTGAACACAGTAAAACTTTTTGCTACTTAACCGCTTCCAACTATTCAGATTTTGAGCTCAAAATTTAAGTTTAAATCTAAGCTTACGAAACCATTTAATGATATGCAAAAAATCACGGCAAAAAATAGTTCTTTATTACTTCAGAGTGTAAAGCGCGCTCTATCGGCATTTTTCGAAATTTATCTTTATAATTTATTTTCAAGAAAATATCAACATAAAGAATAATTTTAGTGAAAACCGCAAATCAATCGATAAATTTTTCTGTTTTTTATGTGTATTTGAAATTTTGGACCCCAAACTTTAATGGCGGCTATCTCCTTTGGAAAACGTTTGGGACCCTTGGTTTCCTATTTACTATTACTCGTCTTGATGTGTTCTATCACCCCCTAGCGTATATACCATTTGTTTAGGGACACCCTGTATATACCAATGATATTCTTATGTGTTAAAAGGGTTTGTTCACCTTTGTGTATGCTCTTTGTGTTTCATTCAGTTGGATCCTCATACCGGACGTGCAGGACAAAGAAGTATGTAACATTTTAACTATTTTTAAGTGAAAGTAACTATTATGCATGTATTTTTATTACATTTTTAACTTGCATTAGTTCTTAATAAACTTCTTCTTTACTGTTATATATTTGTCTTATTAATTTATTTTGGGTTTAAAAATTATGACATTAATAATTATTTTTTTTTTAGGTATGACAAATAAGAAAATTTTCAGCTAAAAATTATCTGAAATTAAAAAAAATTTCAAAAAAAAAAATCTAATAATACAATGTTAAAAATTTCCGTGGTGGAATTTCAAAGTGGAGTCTATTCATGAAGTAAAATAAAGAGAAGCACCGAAATATGGTACTGCTTATTTTTTTGAAAACTCCAAGCTGGGCAACACGATGCGTTTTACCTTTTTATTTTTCCTTATTCAGCGACACACTAGTAACACGCATGTCCACGTTCTCTACAATTCTAATGTATCGAACGTCGCCTCTCTCAAATAATGAAGATCGGCGGCTAGTAAGTTGTCTGTTAAAAAAAATGAAATGGTATAACGTATCGTGTGTGCTCAGATGGTGAAATTTTGGGGCCTATAAAGACCCATCCCCCGCGAATCACCACGTTCAAAATTTAGACAAAATTATCATAAAACTAGAAAAAAATACATCCTTATCAGAAAAAAATAATAAAATACCAAACAGTCAGTTGGCTTAGATTTACGCTTAAACCACCAGTAAAACTGCAAACACCGGTCCCCTTTCTTCTACCAAACTCATAAATAACTAAAATTCAAAAATCTTTTTCCCTTACGTTGTTAGAATTTTATCGAACTCAGACCCCAATCTCTATGAGCTCAGGAATTTCGTAATTAACAATTCTGTTGATCTAATCCTTAAAAAGGTGGTAAAGTTCAAAAACTCTAAAAATCGCAAATCAAAATTTTAGAACCTATCTCACTCGACGCTCTTTCCCCATATGGCTCAGTATTGAATTCAGACACTTTTCTCCGAGAGGGACTTCTGGGGCTCCGGAGGGTGGGAGAATGAAACCTTTTTTCCCAGTGAAAACACAAGAAATCTATTTTTCCGGGGGGGGGGACATTTTATTGCACTGGGGGGGGCCTTCTGGGGCACCCCATTAATTCAACACTGATATTTCAAGACTGTTATTTTTGTTAAAAGAAAGGTCTCTCATTCGGTAACTCAATCTCTCCCTCCAAATTCTGGAAAATTAAACATTAAAAACCATTTAGACAGTTAAAGTTAATTCACAGTCTTATCCATATGTCTTCAAATCTTAGACAATCCCCCCTCCCCCGATCTCTCTTCAGTCCGGCTTGGATAAATTATTCAGACTAGATCTTGAATGATATTTTCCTGTTACTTCAGTGGTCATCAGTGGAATTTTGATGCAAACACTACCACTGATGTTTTTAAAAGAAATAGTCGATGCCTCCTACCCGACTCAGTATGATCCATCGGATGGGTCGACCTTGCTCTGTTAAAGATGTCTGTAAAATAATGATTCCCTATTCCCTGATTTTGCACTCACTTTACCATATTTCAAGTAAATTATAGAAACGCGGTTAATTTACAAAAATTCCATTCGACCAATAAGGAGCTAATTGCAAATATAACGTTATTTACTTTTTGGTAATTTTGGACCCTTTCCCTCCCTTTAGATATCATACGTTACTTCCATCAAACTCCGTGCCCCGGTAATGATATCGTTATCAAAGTGTAAAAAAATTTTTTTAGAATTAAATTCTTTTGTTTTGAGTAACATACAAAACGGGTTAAATTTATTTTTCGCAAACTTTATTGATTCAATTAAAGATAATTTAATAAAATATCGCTTTATTCAAACAAAAATAGTTAACAAAAAAAAAAAAAAGATAATGTACTATTTTGAACAAAATACCACGTTACAGAGAAAAAGAGATAATTCTAATTGGGTCAAAAATGATATCGATATCAAAAGGATAATCCCCCCCTTAACCTAGAGATATCTTACGATATCATGTGCCAGACCCTCCCTCCCCCCTAAAAGAATAATGTTATATATACACAACACCTAATAAAAAAATTAATATATCATTCTTGTTTCTAGTAAAACCATCGTAAATATTGACTGAGCAAAACATTTTCTTTGAAAATGTCTGATTATAGGTAAGATAATACAAAGCGTGAAAATTTGCTTTCGGCCGAAGTAATGTTGTCAGATTTTCGAGGCAAACGCCTTCTTTAGGTAGCAGCATAAGTTTCAGTATTCACCAACCAACCAACAAATCTAATGGCGTCAGTTTGTTGATTTTGGGCGATGGAGAACTTGAGATCCGAGTTATTTATTTAAGTAAGTTAATCGGCTGTATTTCTTGTTTTCCTTTAACTTACATAATTAGATAACTAATTTGAACTATACATGTTTTAAATTGTTTTTTCTTAAAAGTATGTTATTCATTTCTTTGGCTAAGTTATATAAAAATTGGAAAATGAATTACTTTGTTAATGAAAAGTGCGTGTTGGATTAAATTGTGTTTAAAATAGCAAACTGACATCTACAAAATTTTGAATATTTTCTGTTCAATATTTCAACTATTTCCTTTTAAATTTAATCATTTTTACTAGAATATATGCGTAATATTAGTAATTTACATTTATCTTATTCAAAAGAAGGAAATCGACTTATTTCATTCCTCCTTTTGCTAGCAGGTCCCATTCCTTCCCATTATGTTCTGTTATATTAAACTGCTTTTAAGTTTAGTTAAAATTATGGATAATGTATAATATTAGGTTTTCTAAAGAGGGGAACTATTACAGCTACAGGTAAACAAGTCATTAATGTACTTCAAATATTAAAATTATAGTAAGCAAATTTATTTTTTTAATAAACAATTTTTTTATACAAATCTAAGTTTATGCTGAAAAGCAACTTTTTTCAACTGAAGATTTGGTTGTCATTGCTCCATCTCAGTGGCGTAGCTAGGATAGGTGACACCCAGAGCGGATGTAAATTGTGTTACCGCCAGCCACCATGGTGTCACCCCCCCCCACACACACACACACCGATCCGTTATATTTTTTCATTCACAATTGTACGCTATTATAACAAATGACCATATCATTTCTCATTTACCTTTTGCCCTGCATTGAGAAAAAAAACAGAGGGGGGAATTTTTACTTAACCCATAATCCGCTTAAATCAATGTGGTGTCTGTATGTCGAAGAAAATTCTTTCTTTTAAAGTTTGTTTTTGTTATCCACTCGTTGGATAGATAAGATTTTTGTTCCCTGGTGCAAATATCTTATTTAAACACACCAGTCTGCATAAAATTTCAACTTCTTTTAGAAAAGAAAATTAAGTCTATTTCGTCGTACGCTAGAAATTTAATTTTATTTCAGAATTCTTTTTCCAAATGGTGTAAGATTATAAATATTTATTTTCAAATAAATATTGGGTGACAGCCGGGTTGGACCGCCCCCCCCCCTGCCCCCTACTAACTACGCCACTGCCTCCATCTAGTATTGTGATTGATGTTTAGAATAATACGTCATGAGGAAAAATTTCTGTCCTATTCTATCCCATTCTCCATTACTAACTAATATTGTAATAAATATTAGTACTATTTATTACTAATATTAGAACTAGTACTAACTAATATATCCCGTACTTGAATAACATTAATTAATTAAAGTTTGAAAACATAGTATATTAACACACGAAAAAAAATCATAAAAACCTGATTTAAATAAAAAGAATCTGATTTAAACAAAGATATACATATATATTTTTTAAACTATGATTGTTTTGCACTTTAGTTGCTATTTAAAAGCATGCATATTCATGCATATTCCATTCATAATACTAATTTTGAAAATAGTGAGAAATGGTGTTTACATTAAGACTTTTTTGGTTTTAAATGTTTATAAAAAAAGACTAGTGCATTAGTTGCTCTTAACCCGGGAGAACACGTCCTTACCCAGTGTATGAATGGTCTTAACTTTGTCACCAATAAAATCAAATTATAACAACTACTTTATTTAGACGGAAACAATTCATACAAATTTTGTGATAAAATAAGTTGCAGATTACTTTTAAAAAAATAGTGGTTACAATTGTAAAAACCATACGCACTCAGGGTCTTTTACGCTCTGTGCGCGTCCCCTCGGGTTAAAATTAGAGTCATCGTCCTGTTTAATTTCATAGAACACAGTAAAAAGAGGGGGGGGGGAGAGGAAATTAAGTCAATGTAAATCAGAATACATTAGTTGATATAGCCCTTTTAAAATTCAGCTGGCATATTTGCAAATCTGATTAAAAAAATTCACTGGCAGCTCATATCTATGTGTTATTACAGTATTTATGTTTTCACTAGTGAGAAACTGGGTTATTTATTAAATTTTAAGTCAATTAAATGTCATTAAAACTAGTGTTTGATTAAATAGTCGATTCGGTATTTTGTGATTCCGCATGTTATACGATTATAAGTGTCATTAAACTAATTAAAAAATACTTAAAAATGTGTAGCCTATAATTCAAATACTTCGCTGAATAAATGCGAATTACGGCGTTTCTTGATCCCCCCCTCCTCTCTAGAAAAAAAAAAGCGCCCAGTTAAAGTCAAATTTCTGGAGTGATACTTTTTTAATTTGTCTTTTTTGCACACAGAGAGAGTTTATTGAATCGGATTTAGGTCTTTGTGTTAAAAATTTACTTTCTGGTAAACTTTTTTTTAGGTAGATTTCGTATGAAATACTACCTATTGCAATCGCTCCAGTTTATATATCTATCTATCTATCTATCTATCTATATATATATATATATATATATATATATATATATATATATATATATATATATATCACTTTTTTATGGCCACGATAACGTCTATAATTCTTCAACAATCTCCACCAAACTGGTACATAAAATCAAAGGGGATAAAATCTCGGCTAAGTTCGTTAATGGGCAAAATCGGACCAAGGGGGTGAAAACCGAAAAAAAGCCATAACTTCTTAATTAAAGTAGATATCAAATCGGTTTAAAGTTTATATTACTTCTTAAATATGGGCCAAAAGTTTATGCATGACAGATTTTTGATAAATTTAGAAGTGAGCTCAAGGAGCGAAAAAAAACAGGGGTTTTGAGAGAAAAAAATTCATAACTTCGTCAATTTTCAAGATATCAAGTCCAACTAAATTTTTTGTAAATGTTCTTAAAATTATCTAAAACTTTTGTATTTACAAGTTTTTGATAGGACCAACTTTTACCGATGAAATAAATTAAAAACGAAAAGAAAAAGGGCGGTGAAAAAAGAGAAAAATCCATAACTCCGTTAATTTTTAAGATATCAAATCTGATTAAATTTATTTTATATCTTCTTAAAAATATCTACAAATTTTATAGTGACAAGTTTTTCATAGGACCAATTCGTATAGCAAAAAGAAATTAAACAAAAATAGGAGTTGGAGAAAAAACATCAAATCCAAACTGCTTATATTCTGACTCATTTTTAAATTCATTTTTGATTTTAAACGCATCCAAATGATAATAGATCCTCTTATTTAGAAACTGTATAAAGTGACGCATTGGTCAATTTTCTGATAAAGACAGAATATATTTTTAAAAAGGCTACCAAAAAGGGTATTTTGAACAGAATTTCTCAAAGTTATCAGGACTGAAAATTTAACGAAGTATTCAAAGAAGAAATTGTGTTTTTTTCTGACTCGTTTTTAAATCGATTTTTGTTCTCAAACGCATCCAATTTACAGATCTTCTTATTTAGGAACTATATAATGTGATGCATTGGTCAGATTTTTGATAAAGACGGAATATATTTCAAAAAAGGCTACCAAAAAGGGTATTTTGAACAGAATTTTCCGAAATCATCGTGACTGAAAATTTAAGGAAGTGTTCAAATAAGAAATTGCGTTTTTTTCTGACTCGTTTTAAAATCCATCTTTGCTCTCAAACGCATCCAATTTACAGATCCTCTTATTTAGGAACTATATACTGTGACGCATTGGCCAGTTTTTTGATAAAGATATATTTTTAAAAATGCTGCCAAAGTGAGTATTTCGCACAAAATTTTCCGAAGCAATCATGATTAAAGAATTAAGGATGTATTCAAACAACAAATCGGTTATTTTATGACTCATTTTTAAATTCATTTTTTTCTCAAATGCATTCAACTGACAGTTTTTTGTTGTTCAGGAACTGTATAATGTACTGTTTCGGTCGATTTTTTAATAAATTCAGAATTTATTTCAAAATATGTTGTCAAAATGGGCATTTGAGCTGAAGTTTTCTTAAGATGATGCTGATAAAACCAGTTTTTGCAGAAAAATGAAATTAAAAAATTTTCATAAATGTCCAGATGAAGTTATTAAACTGGGTTTATCTCTAATCATATATATATATATATATATATATATATACATATATATTTGTTGAAATGAGCACTCTTCAAAATCTACCTCCGCCTATAGGCCCAGCCGACAGGGATTTTTTTTTTTTTTTTTATTGGGATGGTAAAAATAATGAAATGTCATATTTTGTGAAAGAGCCTATTATTCAATGAATTTTTTTTTAAATAGGCCCCAAATTTTGCTTTGATTGTGCCTTATTACGTAAGTTTACACTCAAAATTTACAGTTTTACATATTTAGATTTTAGACCATTGGTGTAAAAATCTAGGCACCAGCGGGGGGCAATCACTCACCACGGGGTAAAATTTAATAGCATTCTAGCAAGAAATTTATACAAATTATTAGATGATACAAGACGAAAAAAGTTAGTAGTGAGAGCATAGGAGCAATTGGCACAAAGACTTTTGCACCCCTGTCTTAAAACAAAGAGGTCCAACCAATCCATATTTTATCACACGTTCTCAATATTAGAAATTTTACGGGAAGTGTAAATTATAATTATCATCTATTTGAGATCTTCGAAATCAGCCTGCGTAATTTTTGTGATAAAATATTAATAACAGTAAAAATCATTGATTTACAGTATAACTATTTAGTTTCTTACACATCCAATCCTTGTGTGATTTCTTTGTTTTTCAAATTGATTATTTAGAGAATTATAAGAACAAGTAGATCGAACCCGAGCTTCCCGGGTTACATAGTAAAGATAAAAACCATTTTCTTAATCGAAAACTTTAATAAATTTTCTACATGTAATATGCGTTTTAGGTTGCTAACTAACCCCTTGAAGGAGGTGGGATAAAATTTATCTCAATTTTAATTTCAAAACGCCACATTGACGCCAGAATTTTATTTTTCTCAAATATGTGATGAAACGTTTTTAATTATTTTGAAACAAATTTATTTTTAAATTCAGGTGTCAATCAATCATTTCAGCATTTTAAGAATCATTTTAAGTGCTTTTTCCCTCAAGAATTAAATATCTTGCGGATTTTTTTCATTTATGTTTCGTTCATAAAATAATACTGTGAAAAGTATTGATATGAAGATTTGTATTTGATACTTTACATATTTTTTTATCTTATAAAATTAAAAAAATAATTACATTAATCTCAATATTATATTAAATCAATCTTTGAATTAAAATATTTCATAGCGGAAAAATATGATTAGGCTAACATGGTTAGGTTAAAGGGTTAACTGAAAACCATTAATTATGGAATCAGATAAAGCTATGAAGTTTATTAAAAGTCACATTTCCGTGCTAGACGCATGCCAGAAGTTAGCCAAAGATTTCGTAACGGCAGCAATTTTGTTTCTGGTCATTTCAGCGCTTCGAGCACGTAATTTAATTACATGTCTGTTAAATTTGTATTTATTTTATTTTATTTTATTATTTATAAAGGAAATTTTTATTTTGGTATAGTATATTAGCCAGAAACAAATCCCGAACTCTTTATATTTTTCTATGGACAAATAGATTAATCTATCGTAATCGAGTTTCACTCGGTAGAGATATATTTAAAAATAACTCGCACCTCATTTTTTTTAAAACCACAGCCAATCAGTAAATTGAAATACAGTTTTCAAACAAATTCAAAGCATTTTCAAGGTTTTTTTTTTTTTTCTTATTTGGCAGTGTAGAATTTTAAGTTGTTTGATTACATGTTGAACTTGTAATTTTTAGTAATTTAATCTGCGTTTTAAACCATTCTTTTATTTTATTACTCATACAATTATTTTAATTCTATAATGGGAAATTATCAGTAACAATATTTATAGATTTATGAGTAAATTGTGTATCATTATTTCTACGTAATAGAGATTAAAAAAAAAAAATGCTTGAAATATATAAGCTCGTAATAAATGATTCAAATAAGATGCAGTCTTTAATCAAATTGCATTTGAAAGTATATTTCTTTTCCTATATGACGAAATAAAAATTAAAAATGTGCGACGTTTAGAATGTTAAAAAATTGCAGTAACAAAAATTGCAAAAAGTCATTTTATCCTGAAATGTTGTCATTTGTAAAATAACATCAATGCTACACACGGACACATTTGTTCGTTACAATATAGATTTTGCTCCCCATATGAAAAATCAGTACTACTTGATTACTCCGTCGACCATTTTCGCCAAATTAAAAAATTGCCAAATTATAGCCAAGTTATGTATGTTGACATAATTTATATTTTAAATAACGGGAAATCAAATTAATTAGTAAAACATGAATAAAAATACAAATAAAAAGTGGTATTGATGACATTTTAAGCATGTTTATCGTGTTTAATATCATTCAATATGACATTCACAATCATCCATTATTATGATCATCCATTTCTCTAAATAAAAATGATGTGCTTAGATTTACGCATTCTAAAGTAGCATTTTATTTTATTATAAACAAAAGCTATAGTACTAAAATTTTCCACAGACTTGTCATTGAAAGTTTTCTTCTTTTTTGCGAAAACACGTGGTTGTGTTTGGGCTTAATGTAGCAGAATTCTCAGGGTTACACTTTTTACACTACTCCCGGCCACCACACATAAGTCTTTTCTATTTCTTCTTTTTACTTTATGGCTATTTTTCCTTTACTTTGCACCATGGCCAACTATATCTATAAGGCCCATTTAATGGAGATTAATGCATGAAGTCTCCCGACAGAGCCCTCTGACACTTTGCCCAAGTTACTCTGACCAATCGTGCAAACTCTGAATTAAAACAATGACCATGTGCTCAGAACAGAAATCAGCTCATACAATGCTAATTTGGGCAGGGTTTGTGCCACGTGATCCAATGAAATGGTTCAGGGTTTGAAGCTGAATGCAGCTTCAATTTTTCGGCGGTTTTTACCGAAATGGAAAGTGGAAGTGGTCGTTATATCTAGTTGGTAATGCTTTGCACAGAAATGGAGTTCTCAAGTTGCCACTTCCAGAAAAATTAAATTAAAAACTACAAAAAAATTAATATCTCAAAAACAAATTAAGATACGGTTTTCAAACAAATTGCATTTAAAAGCACATATTTTTCCCTACACAACGGTGTAAAGATTGAAAATGTGCGATGTCTAGGAGTTAAAAAATTGCAGTAATGAAAATTGCAAAAGTGAAATTTCATCAGAAAGTGTTGCCATTCGCAAAATGACGTATGCGTTACGCACAGATACGTTTGGCCTTTATAATATAGATATAGTTATTATATTTTCGGGTTTTTTTTAACACATTTACTTTTTGATAATGAGTAATTTTAATATGACGGAAAAGCTAGGGGTCTTCCTCTGGTATTTTATTTATTTATTTATTTTCATAGTCATTATCGTCCAAAATCTTCAAAAATTTTTGGAATTAAAACATGTTTTCACAGTTTTTGACAAGCAATCCAGAAAAAATATTGATGTATATTAATAAAATGGCTGGTATAAAGACTTTTTTTCATTTGGTATATTTAAATCGTTAAGAAATTATATATGTTTATTTTCAATAATAGAAAATTTGGAATGGAGAAGGAATATGGCTTCCCAATTTCATTTTTGAAGTATAATGGAGGAGTAGACTTGGACCTGATACCCAGTAGCAAAAAAAATTCTCGATTGTCTGCGGCAGATACTACAGAGGCAGAAAATAATCCATAGGTAAAATGTTTTGCAATTGCAGCGTTAATTAAACATTTACTTTTAACGATTTTACGCGTTTTATTCAGTTCTGTTAATAACTAACTTACATTTTTGCATTCAGTAATAAAATGTTAAATATAACTTAAAACAAAAGAAATGTTTGATGAAAAAATAATCTGCAAAGAAGAAAAGAAAATCTGTAACACCCGTCTCCATTCTTTAACTTTCTGCTATAAGGCTTGCAATATGAATAGTGATTGAAAAAAATAGTGGATATGACTGAGTATCAGCATTTTTTTATTGCACAATCTTGATCATAGTTTCTTATTTTAATTTTTGAAAAACAAATAAAATCAAACACAAAGTTAATATTTGATTTTTTTTTTTTTTTTTTTTTTTTTTTTTAATCAAAGGCTTGATACATTTCTTGTAATATTTCAAACCCATAATGGTAATAATAATATAATGACTTTTAGTTATTACTAATAGCATAATTTTATTTGTAGGTACATTTAACTCACACATAATCTAGCTAAAATAGCGTCTCAGTATTATCATTGTTAAACGCATACTTTTTACTTATTTCTAGTTAGATTTTAATTCCATACATTCCTCCATTTTAATTCCTCTTTTCTTCTCCAAATAAACTGAGTTTTTTAATTGACTTCTTTTCATACCCTGCCCTTCATTATAATTACAGATTCACAGTCGCGAGATGCCACACGCGGCTAATTTTATGCTGCGACTTGTAACTTTCGGTGCTTAAGGGGGTGCGGGAAACAAAAATATTTAAATTTTATTAAACAGTTTTATTACATTAAAAATTCTGCTTAAAATTATGTTTAAAACCTTGTTTCTATTTTAACTGTAACAAGAAATATGATTTTTTTCTTTTTGGTTTCTTTTTAAAATCTAGTTTTCAAAGCAATCGTTCTCATAGAAATGACTTTCCGTGAAAATGCTATTTTTCTTCATGAGTTTTTTCACCATTTCTTGTATTTAAATTACTTTAACCCAATAACGGTTAAAAAAAACCTTTGTTTAAATTTGGAACAAGTCTTTTTCAATTGTTTTATATTAATTTTGCTTCAGCAAATTTCAAAACAAAAAAATTTATTTTGAAAATATGATTTTAAAAAATACATTTTTTTTTAAAATTTTACTTTAAATATTTTTTAATTTTATTCAAATTAATGCTTTTAAAATTCCTAAATCAGAATTAAAGCTTATATATTTCTGTTTATATAAATGAAAAGAAATTCTACAAATAATATTTGGAGTTATAACGATTTTAAATTACCCCACTTTTTAATAACTACTAAATTTAAAAATTAAAAAAAAAACATTATGAGAAATTATGTCACGTGCTTTTGTTTCAAAATGATATGGTAAACCATCAGAAAAAAATTTCAAAATTTTAACTGAATAAATAACAATTACTTGATAATGTGTGCATTGTTGAGAGAATGTATTAAATTAAGTATTTCATTTCCGACAATTCCATTTTTGTTTAAACACATAGCCTACACTAGGCTCGGTAAGAAATTTTCAATCTAAATATTAATTCTATAATATTGTTATTTACAGACCTCTTGCCCCCCCCCTTTTAATATTTTTAAATGATTTTTTTTTTTTTTTTTTTTTTTTTTTTTTTTTTTTTTTTTTTTTTTACACAGGGTGCAGTACGTAAATTTTATTGTGCATTTCTACTTTTACTTACCCATCATACGTAGTATAGGGTAAGTCTTGCAATCGTTTTGAAAATCGAAAAATTTTTTTGGACGGATTTACACGTTTTAGATAATGGAGATTCCGAAAAACATATTTTTAGAAAAAAAAATTTTGCCGTCCGTCTGTCTGTCTGTCTGTCTGTCTGTAAACGCTCTATCTCCCGAACAAATTGCGATAGAGACTTGAAATTCTGTATGTAGTTAGTATGTAAGAATGGGACGAACCCTATTTAATATCAGCGACCTCGATTATCCGGAACTATTTTTTTCGGACTTGCGAAAAATTCGTTCTGATGAAAGGTATATAAAAATTTTCGATTTTTTTTTGTTCTAAGGAATGGACGTAAAAGGCAATAAAATAACACACATTTTGCATATAGAACGAAGTCGATCGGATTATTAGGTGCCGAGATATTTGTAATCTTGTTTTCCACATTCTTCGATTTTTCATGACCCTGTATTTCATTCAAATTTCAATTCAGAAGTATATTTTAATTGGAAATGAGACGCTTAATCCGACGCAGTCAATTGTTAGTTAATAGAATTATTATTTTTGGAGTTATAAGGATGTTTCTTTTACGCAGTTCGGTACTACTTGAGTAGTTTGGCGTTTTATATAATTTGTCGAAATTGGTACATCAGCAGTTCTTCAATATAGCATTACCATGTATATTAACAATATATAAATTTTGTTTATGAATTGCAATGCATTGTATAAATAGTTTCACATGTTTTATTTCCAAATACATATCCATGATGGGTAAGTATTACGGTGGCCCCCAACGACTAGTTTCAATAGTTTGTTACAGTTTTAGGCAGCTTTCATTAGAAAAAGTAAAAAGCTATCTATTGCAGCCGTCCGGAGAAAAGCACTTCCGGAAAATTTTGGTATATTTTCATCGATCATGACTCCCAGACCCCAAAACCACCCTCCGTTCAAATGTTGACATATATATGATTTTTGTCACGCTGTAACTATCGTATTTATGAACCGATTTGAATGAAACTTGGTATGTACATAGTACATAGAAATGGCTCGACCAAGTTCGTTGGGCAGTATCAGATGCAATCTTCAAAATAGTGTCCATTTAAGTTTATCAAAAATCTTTTAAATATATAATGATGTACAAGGAAAAATTTAGAAATTGAGGAAAGATTCTAAAGTGTTTGATATTAATAATGAATTACGGAATACTTTTTGCTTTGTCTTTACCTTAAAAAGCGCCTGAGATATAGCAGTTTGGATTTTTAATGTGGATGACATTTTTTTAAAATCAATTTGCCAGCGCCAACCCTGGTATATATTAATCAATTTCGATGTGAGTGTGCGCTTGTACATGAATTAAGATTTCGACCAAGCTCATTGTATTGTTTTATCCATTATGTTGTTTAAAAATGGAATATACTTCATGATATCGTGGAATTTGGAGACCCTATAAATCGCTTAAAATAAAACCAGCTTCAATAAAGGATGACTAATTTATAAAAATTCCCATTAATATTCAGTATTGACAAAAACGAGTATTCAATCTTATATAATCGGACTCCACTAATTTGAGCTTCGTATGTTTGAATAACATAACTTAATTTAAAATAAATAAATAAATAAATAAGGTATATGAAAGCTACCTTTTCCTCCCGGCACTGCCGGAAGGACTTTTTTATGTGCAGATGCTTCTACTTTGAAAGCAGTTCTGAAAATAAAACTATTTTCGCCTTAAGATATGGTTACAAAAGTTGAAAAAGTACAAACACACAACAATATATATCAATTTAAAATTTCACATCCAAAAAAAAGTAAAAATAAAAATACTAAAATACAAGTTAGAAATTTCTAAGAAATTTTCCCGTGAATTTAACATTAAATATTGGCATTTAGCCACGGGACTGGTGTAGGTTCTTAAGAGTCATGGGAAGTACCACACTAGTCATGGGAAGAAACGAACACACCAATGTAAATTCTATGGGAGCGTTATTTTATAATATTTAACCCATTAGTGCCTGGCGTCCCATTTTTGGGACAGTTTCAAAAAATTCAAGTAAACGCCTTTCACACCAGTAAAAAGGAGAAAAAATAAATACTTTCTTTCTCGAGACGAAGTCCTCGCTAAATTAAGATAAAAGTTATTCTTTCTTTTAAAGCGGTGGGAAAATGCAAAATTCGAATTTTAGCGAAGAAAATAATTCAGGCACAAATGGGTTAACATGGATATAAATATTGTTCAGTAATTTCTGTGTAGGATAACTGAGGGCGATGTACCTGCGGTAGTTTTTTAATTTTTAGATTTTAGTTTTTGACATTTTTTTTTGTTTTCCTTCACTTACAGAACTGGTTTGGAAATTGAAACTACCCAAATATATATAAAAAATCTATAACTAAAATAGGAAAATGAAAAGTAGCCCAGTAGATCATCTTCATCTATTGTATGTATATATATATATTAAAAACAAAGCGAGAAAATTGAAAATAACGGTCCCATAGGATTAATATTAGCATTCTTGTTACTTCTTGTGAATATTGAAATAACCTCTTAAGATGATTTTGTGAAACCATTTCTATAAATTACTTTTGTATTTTCTTTAATAATTTATTTTAATGCTTATACCCATGTTGAATGAATCTTTTTCTTTAAGGTACTTGATGTTGGTCAATCCTGTGTGTGGTACAAACTACAAATAATCAATTGGTGGATAATCAAAATACAGCAAAGTGGGCAAAACTATTGGAACTTGTATATAAATGTAAATGACACACTGTGTAGAAGAAAATAAATTGTATACATAAATATTATAACTATGCACCATGATACAGTGTATTAATGTAATTTAATCGTTGTAATAAATATAATTTTATATTTTAATTGCTGGTTTTAAATATGTCTGAATCATAATGATATTAATTTATTTTGTAAATGTTCTAAAACATTTATATTTGTAAATTTAATATGATTCTCAAACCCTCTCCTTAACAATGCAAAGTTTTTATACAATTTTAAACTTATTTTTAAGCATGAATGTATAAATTTAGTCTTGACTATTTAAATATTTGGAAGGAAAATACATTTTTCATTTTTATTAACTTTTTTTCGCGTTATAAGCAATTTTGCCCACGACAACTAGTTTTTACTTTTCTTGATCTGTAGGGAGAATTAAAGTTTGTTATTAAGATTATAAGCTATAAATTACATATCAATTCTTGCAAGAATAATATAATAGCACATTTCCATTAAAAAAATTAAAAAGTGGTGATTTGTTAGACAGTGACATTCTTAAACTTTTAAATGAATGTAAGAAATTTTAGATTTGTATGTTGAGAAAATAAAAATAAAAATCCTAATTTCCAAGTAAGTAACAAGAATATTAATGTATATGTATAATTTTAACCACTTTTATTAATTTTACTTTATTTTTTGAAAGTGTATGTGATTTGTATTCTCTTCACGCCTTTCTGATCCTTTAGTTTTTATAATTATGTCTGTGAAACAACAAAAGAAGTGTGAAATAATTTTTCGGCAGTCAGTACTCTTGAATTATTTGTTAATATTTAATAAAATTTAATAAATTGTTACTATTTAATAAAAATAATATAAGATCTATTAATTTTTTTCAGTTTTAATAATTTATAGAAATGTAAGAAAGAAATTTAATATTAGCATTTTATTTTATCAGAGATCATCTCACATTATCATAGCGGTCACAAATGTAAACACTTTTTTGTGATTTTTTTTTAATTCTCTAAGTGCATACTACTTTTATAGCATCTTTATACCTCTATTTTAAAATAATAATTTTCGTTGTATATTTAAACCTGAAATGTGACAGCAGTAACTATTTTAAAATAGTGGTATAAAAAATAAATGTAGAAAAGGTGTAGTAATTGGCAGCTATGTGAGTGTAATTCAAATTCATTGTTTTTAGTTACATTTTACCATAATTTTTTTTTAACAATTGTACGTAATGACAAAAAACAAAAAGAAAAAAAATATTCATTAAGAAATACAGAAAATCTAATATTTATAAAAAATAATATATATTGTTTTTTACCAGCACACATATCTTTGCACAACTTGATGATCTACAAATGGTTTTATTAAAATTTTTATCAAAATATTTAAATGTATCCTCACATATCTAATATTTCTCGCCAAAATAAGTTTTTATAATAAGAGTAAGACTTGTGCTTACCATGTATATTCGTCGATTTTGATTACAGAATAACACATAAGAATATCCTATGTTTGACAGGATAATATAAAACAAAAAAGGACTGTAAAGAGAAACTTGTTTGTTTTAAAATAGGCAATGGGTATGACAAGAGTTTAAAATGACTATGTTTTAGAAATGATGATTGGTAAGTGTTATCCATTATAAGCAATATAAATTTCTAGACAATATCTGAAATATATCATCCCCTAACATATTATGTCTAGTGGAAGCGGCTACCTCTGCTTGAGACAATCTTGAGACAAGACCTACACTCATTCTCACCTCAAGAGAGTAATTCAGGTGGAAGTAGCAATTCTCCCACAAGACGATGCAGTCGTGATGATAGATTCCAGACATCGTCTTGAAATGTATATTGCTCGCAATGGAGGACACTTACCAGAAGTCATTTCTGAAAAATAGTCATTTTAAACTCTCGTCATATCTATTCTACAGGGTGGTCATAAAAAAACTTTGCCGATATACGGAGCTCTAGCGGCCAGTCCGCTCAGCCGATCGAAATGAAATTTCAGATATAGCTATTCAGAGGTATGAGCTCGAGATTCTGTGAACGGCAACAAAATGGCGCTCACGGTTACAGTTATAGTTACAGAAACTCGAAAATTTCCAATCGCAACACCCATGTTTTTTCATCGCAAAATGCTCAGCGCATGCGAAAACCCTAAAAAACTTTGGAACCATACGTGTACCGCAAGAAACGGACATGTTATGCACGCACAAAAACCGTTCTGGGAATCCTCCCCGCCATAGAAAAAACTCGATTGGGGCGCAAGGAGCCATTTGCATACGACGCAGAGTCAGTACACTAATCTCTGATTACAATACAGATCGGAGAAACCAAAACTTTTATTTTGGTTACACATTTTCCACATGGGTGCTGTGCCTGTGATGGCACCCATGTGGAAAATGTTTTAATAAAAGTTTTAGTTTCTCCGATCTGTATTCTAATCAGAGATTACTGTACTGACTCTGCGTCGTATGCAGATTTCCTCCTTGCGCCCCAATCGAGTTTTTTTTTATGGGGGAAGGATTCCCAGAACGGTTTTTTGTGCGTGCATAACATGTCTGTTTCTTGCGATACACGTACGGTTCCAACGTTGTTTAGGGCTTTCGCATGCGCTGAGCATTTTGCCTAGAAAAAAATGGGTGTTGCCATTGGAAATTCTCGAGTTTCTGTAACTTTAACCGTAACCGTGAGCGCCATTTTGTTGCCGTTCACAGAATCTCGAGCTCATATCTCTGAATAGCTATATCTGAAATTTCATTTCGATCGGCTGAGCGGACTGGCCGCTAGAGCTCCATGTATCGGCAAAGTTTTTTTATGACCACCTTGTATATTTTTAACAAATAAGTTTCTCATTAGAGTCGTTTTTGTTTTTTTTAACCTGTCAAATGTGGGAGGGTTTTTTTTTGGATCATCCTGTATTTTTACGGTATATATACCGTATATTTCATTTACGGTACACATACTGATTACAAATGTGTTTACGGTACATATACCGCACATTTAATTTACGGTATATATGTTGTATAAATATTTTTACGGTACATATTTCGTACATTTAATTTACGGTATCTGTGCTGTAAAAATATTTTTTACGGTACATATACCATATATTTAATTTACGGTATATATGCTGTAACGATATTTTTTTAAGGTACATGTACTTTAAATACTTTACGGTACATATACCGTCCAGTTAAATTACGGTACATATACTTTAAATATTTTACGGTACATATACCACAAAATATTTAAATTTATGTTCAGTTAAATTACGGTACATGTACTTTAAGTATTTTACGGTATATATACCGTCCAGTAAAATTACGGTAAAAGGAAGTGTCACAAAGTTGACGGTATAACCACCGTGATTCGAGACCAAAATTTTTTACAGTGCACAGCTACAACATGTATCTTTCATCTTACCTATATACATACATATATATATATATATATATATGTATATATATAATGCACTTTTACTATGTCCCGCAAAATATAATATTAGAGAAAAAAATAAATGTTCGTTTTTTTCACATTATTTTTTTATATGCTTTGAAAATGTAGTATAATATTTATAGGTTTTTATAACATTTTCTTAAGTTTTCAAAAAAAAGGAAAGTTGAATCACAAAATACTAGAAGTTTATTTTTAGACTACTGCACTTAACTTTTAAACAATGTAATTTTATTTTAATCGAGCAAAAACTTTAAGGAGGTTGCGTGAAATAATGTACTTTTCGTTTTTCATTCTTCTCTCCAGAAGAAAAGAAAAAAAATACTCCATACACATTTTATATGCACTTTTGAATAAAATAAAGACTATTCTTGTACAAAGATGTTTTATGAAAATTCGGCGCTTTTTTAAAATGAATTTTACGATGTTTAAATTATCAAAAGTAGGTATTATTTTTTATATAAAGAGGTACTTGTATCATTACGTATTGATTATAGATTTTCAAAAAAGTATCCTCTCAATTCTCATGTAAATTTTATAGAAAAATTGTAAAATTTGATTACATAAAATAGACTGCTGTATGTATTCTTCTTTAGATTTTATTGAAAACCAAAGTTTTAATAAATATTTATAGAATTACTTGAACTAAATTCTGTTATTTATTCAAAAATCAAAACATTACTTCTCGACATAAAGACATTAAAGAATATTTCATGGAAATATGATTTCTAAATAAAATAATCAGAAAAATCAATTTTTTGATAATTTGATTTATGATTTGAAGGCAGGCGTTGTTTGTGTGTGTATGTGTGTTTTAACATTTATCGTAGATTAATAAAATATTAAATCTATTCATCGTTGTCCCATTATCCTTAATGATGGAAAGATGGTTTTCCCTAACTTGGCTCATTAATGAGAAAGTGCCGTTGTCGGCAATCGCCGGACTAGCTCAGTAGTTAGAGCAATATCCTGGAATTGTGTGGTCCCAGGTGCGATTCCTCTCTGTGACAGTTTTTTTTTTTACTTCAGTTTGTTTCATTGCATTTATTGTTTTTTGTTTGTATATTATTTATGTGTACCTTTAATCTGTTTTTTATTTTTCATTCTTTACTACAAAAGAAAAGAAAAAAATGCACCATATACATTTTATGTTCGCTTTTGAGTAAAATAAAAACTATTCATGTACAAAGATATATTATGGAAGCACGACGCAATTTTAAATGAATTTACTGCAGTTTAAACAATGATTGGTTGGTATTTTTTATGCAAAAAAATATTTCTAACTTTCCGTATTGTTTGAAGATTTTCAAAAAAAAAAGTATCCAAAAAATCCTTATGTAAATTTTATTTTAAAAATGTAATTTTTTTTATATAATATAAATTATTTTGCGTATTCTTCTTTAGCTTTTATTGGAAACCAAAATTTAAATGAATATTTTTAAAATTACTTAAATGATATTTTATTCTTTATACGAAAAACAAAACATTACTTGTGAACATAAAAACAGTAAAAGACTATTTCATGGAAATAAGATTTATATAAAAAATAATCAGAAAAATCATTTTTTTAGTATGGATGCCAGAAGAAAATGCATTTTATTAGTAAACACAATCTTCATTCCAAAGGTACTTCATTTATGGTTTCTCGAATCGGAATTATAATTGCTTACTCATATGGAGAATAGAAAAGTCAAACTCTTAGGTATTCCACATTTTAGAATTAAATAATTTTACGATAATTTAGTGCTTTTAATTATAATATTGTATTTTCATAAAAAAAAATAACATACTATTTCGAAGCAAAGACCATGTTACAAATGAATAACGGAATATTTGATTGGATTAAAAATGATATCGATATCAAAAGACAACACTCCATACATCCGAAAATGATAATGTTATGCATGCATATTACCATATATATTTTTTCTTAATTATACATGTATATAAAATGCGCTTTTACTATGCTCCGAAGAATGTAATATTACAGAAAAATTTAAATGGTCTTTTTTTTTCACCCTTATACTTTTTATTTGTTTGGACAAAAAAAGCATATAACATTTTCAAAACTTTTTTTAAAAAAAAAGAGTACTAGAAGTTTATTTTTTAGACAAATGCACTTAATCTTTAAACAATGTAATTTTATTTTCATAGAACAAAAACTTTAAGAAGGTTGCGTGAAACAATCTACTTTTCTTTTTTCATTCTTCCCTTCAAAAGAAAAGGAACAAAAATAATCCATGCACATTTTATGTTCTTTTTTGAATAAAACAAAAAATATCCTGTACAAAGATATTTTATGAAAACATGAAGCATTTTTAAAATGAATTATTCTATGTTTAAATAAGGATACGTAGGTTTCATCGTTTTTATATAGAAAAATATTTGTAACTTTTCGTATTGATTGTAGATTTAAAAAATATATCCTGGTAATCCGCTAAAAATTTTATAGAAAAAATGCAAAATTTGTTTATATAAAATAAATTACTGTGCGTATTCTACTTTAGATTTTATTTAAAAGCAAAAATTTAAAAATATATTTATAGAATTACTTAAATGAAATTTTATTATTTATACGAAAAACAAAGCATTACTTCTTAACATAAAAACAGCAAAAAAGTATTTCATGTAAATAAATTTTCTAAAAAAAAGTAATCACAAAAATCATTTTTTTAGTATGGATGCCAGGAGAAAATGCAATTCATTAGTAAACAAAAACTTCATTTCAAAGGTACTTCACTTATGGTTTCTCTAATCGTAATTACTATTGCATACTCATATGGAGAATAGAAAAGTCAAACTCTGAGGTATTCCACATTTCAGAATTAAATAATTTTATAATGATTTAGTTATTTTAATTATAATTTTGTAATTTCATAAAAAAGCTAACATACTACTTCGAAAGAAAGACCATGTTACAAATAAAAAACGGAATCTTTGATTGGATCAAAAATCATATCGATATCAAAAGACAACACCCCCTACCCCTAAAATGATAAATTTATGTATGCATATCACCATATAAGGTAAAATGCGCTTTAACTATGTTCCGCAGAATATAATGTTCCAGAAAAAAATAAATGTTGTTTTTTTCACCCTTATGCTTTTTATATGTTTGGACAAAAACAGCATAAAATTTGTAGGTTTTAATGGCATTTTCATTAGTTTTAAAAAAATGAATTTGCAAAGTACTAGAAGTTTATTTTTGAAGACAACTGCTCTTAACCTTTAAACAATGTAATTTTATTTTCATAGAACAAAAACTTTAAGAATGTTGTGTGAAATAGTCTACTTTTCGTTTTTCATTCTTTTCTCGAGAAGATAAGTAAAAAAAGTACTACACACACAATTTATGTTCGCTTTTGAATAAAATAAAAACCATTTTTGTACAAAGATATTTTATGAAAGCACGACGCATTTTTCTTAATGAATTTTTCACAGTTTAAATAATTATACTTAGGTACCTTTTTTATGCAAAAAGGTATTTGTATGATTACGTATTGATTATAGATTTTCAAAAAAGTATCCTCTCAATTCTTAAGTAAATTTTAAAGATAAATAAAATATAAAATACATTATTGTGTGTATTCTTCATTAGATTTGATTGAAAACCAAAATTTAAATAAATATTTATATAATTACTTGAACGAAATTTTGATTTTTATACAGAAATCAAAACATTACTTCTTGACATAAAGACAGTAAAGAATAATTCATAAAAGTAAGATTTCTACGAAAAAATAATAAAAAAAGTTCAAATTTTTGATAATTTGACTTATAATTTGAATGCAGGCGTTATTTGTGTGTACATGTGTTTTTTAATACTTGTCGTAGATCGATGGATTAGTAAATCTATTCATCGTTGTCCCAACATCCTAGTGAATGATGGACATATGACTTTGCCCAACTTGGTTTTGCCACTTAAAAAATCTGCAAAAAATACGTAATTGGCCCAAAAATCTGTGGAAAATCTTTAGGTATTTGGCCCATTCTACAGATATTTTTAAGAATATCTTAAAAATGTGCAGTTATTTTTAAGGTAAACTAAATCTGCAAATATTCTTCAGATTTTCATAAAATTTATGAAGAAAATGAAGATTATTTCAGATAATGTTAAGGTTATTTTCAATGGATTATTTGTGAGAAATTGCAGGCTCAAGGATCGGCTGGAGTAGTTCAGTGGTTAGAGCAATATTCAGGAATGCTGTTGTCCTGTGTTCGATTCCTGGCTCAGACTAATTTTTAACTCCATGTGGATTTATTGTTTGTAAAGTGTATTTTATTTGCGTTTACCTTTAATCTTGTATCCGTTTTTCATTCTTTTCTTCAAAAGAAAGGAATAAAAAACGCCGTACGCATTTTATGTCCGTTTTTGAATGAAATAAAAACTGTTCTTGTACAAAGATATATTATGAAAACACAGCGCATTTTTTAATCGAATTTACTGCAGTTTAAAGGATGATACATAAATATATTTTTTTAATGCAAAGAAATATTTCTAACTTTGCGTATTGATTGAAGAGTTTCAATAAAAAGATAGTATCCAAATGATCATCATCTAAATTTTGTAGAAAAATTGTAATATTTGTTTTTAAAGTACAAATTATTTTGCGTGTTCTTCTTTAATGAGAAAAATCATGTGAATTTTATAGAAAAATTGTAAAATTTGTTTTTAAATAAAAAATTTTTGCGTACTCTTAAATAATGAGAAAAATCAACTTTTCTAGCATAGATATCAGAAGAAAATACAATTTATTATTAAACACCGGCTCCATTTCAAAGTTATATTGCATATAGTTTCTCGAATAGTGGTTTTATATGCATATACTAATGGAGAAAAAAAAAGGCCAAACGCTGGGTTACTCCATATTTTAGAATTAAATAATTTTACAAAAAATTATTGATTTTAATTATAATTATGTATATTTTTAAGATAATATACTATTTCGAAGCAAAGGCCATTTGACAAATAAAAAGAGAAAAATGACATCGATATCAAACGTCAGCCCACCTTCTACCTAAAATTAAGAATTGACATATTGATATATACATATATATATTTCGTCTAACCTATGCAGACATATAAATTGCGATTTTACTATGTTCCGAAGAATATAATATTCCCCCCTCCCCTCCACAAAAAAAATCAAAAGTTCGTTTTTTTTTTCTTTTTTTTCACATTATACTTTTTATATGTTTGACAAAAATAGTATAATATTTATAAGTTTTTATAAGATTTTCTTTAGTTTTTTGAAAAATAAAGTTGGAAATTGAATTTGCAAAGTACTAGAAGTTTATTTTTCGGACAACTGCACTTAACCTTTAAACAATGAAATTTTATTTTCAGAGAACAAAAACATTTTAAGGAGGTTGCGTGAAACAATCTTTTATTCATTTTTCAGTATCCTCTTCAAAAGAAAAGAAAAAAAAAATACTCCATACACATTTTATGTTTGCTTTTGGATAAAACAAAAACTATCCTGTACAAAGATGTTTTATGAAAACTCGATGCATTTTCTAAATGAATTTTTCACAGTTTAAATAATGAAACGTCAGTACCAGCTTTTTATGTAGAGAAATATTTGTAACTTTTCGTATTGATTGTAGATTTAAAAAATATTTTCTGACAATTCTCTAAAACTTTTACAGAAAAGAAATGTAAAATTCGTTTATATAAAATAAATTATCGTACGTATTCCACTTTAGATTTTATTTAAAAGCAAAATTACAAAAATATTTATACGAGTACTTAAATGAAATTTTATTATTTATACGAAAAACAAATCGTTACTTCTTAATATAAAAACAGTAAAAGAATATTTCATGGAAATAAGATTTCTCTAAAACATAATCAGAAAAATCAATTTTTTTAGTATGGATGCCAGGAGAAAATGAAATTTATTAGTAAACAAAAACTTCATTTCAAAGATACTTCACATGTGGTTTCTTGAATCGTGATTATGTATACTAAAAAAAGGCTAACATGCTATTTCGAAGCAAAGACCATGTTACAAATAAAAAACGGAATCTTTGATTGGATGAAAAATGATATCGATATCAAAAGACAACAACCCTTACCCCCTAAAATGATAAATTTATGAATGCATATCACCATATAAGTTAAAATGCGCTTTTATTTTGCTCCGCAGAATATAATGTTCCAGAAAATTTTAAATCTTCGGGTTTTTTTTCACCCTAATGCTTTTTATATGTTTGGAGAAAAACAGCCCAACAAACACATAACTGGTGGGCCACTAGAGGCGTCGTTAGCGGTGGCCCAAAGTGTTTGATAACGGCCCGCCATCTTTGGCCGTAACGGCTCCGTCAAAAAACTGTCACGCCGGCCAGAACGCGGCCGCAAGATCATGGCCATGAATACAAGAAGTTGCCCACAAATGTGCCATTAACGTTTTTATTAAAAATATCAGACAGCCACAAACTGGCCACAATTATTCTTTTAAAGGCCATTAAAAATAAAGGCTGGCCAGGAGATCCCCCTCACCCAGACATTTGTGTTTGTAAGAATTAATATTTAAACATGAATTCAAAATTTGTTCTATAAAAAATATTTGCTGGAAGATTATTTAAATGATAAACTGTCTTTGCATGTAAAACAAATATACTAATAATCTTTATGTACACTTTTCAAAAAAGTTATAAATTTACTTATCTTCAAAATTTTCAAAAATTTCCAAAGCATATAAGTTGAAAATGAATTTATTTGTTTATTATTTAATTATATGCTTTAAAAATTTACATGTAATGCAATTAAAAATAATTTTTAAAGCATATAATTAAATAATAAACAAATAAATTCATTTTCAACTTATAAGTTTTGGAAATTTTTGAAAAATTTGAAGATAAGTAAATTTATAACTTTTTTGAAAAGTGTACCTAATGATTAATAATATATTGTTTTTTTATGCAAAAACACTTTATAATTTAAACAATCTTCCAACAAACATATTTTATGGAACAAATTTAGAATTTATGTTAGTGATGCATGTATTAAGTTAAATGCTTTATGTTTTTTTTTTTTTTTTTCATTGGTTTTTAGACTTAAGAGGCTACTTCAGCCAAGCGAAAAGACCCAATATATAATGCCGATCCTACAGAAGGAATTTATAAAGATATCTCGGTTGCATTCCAATACTTTTAAATTACTTATTTATTTTATTTTGTTTATTTATTATCTGTTGCATTAGATTGCTGAGATCGATTCGTAGACAATTTTTTTATTTTTTCGATTTTTATTGTAGATTTTTTCTGAGGATGCTTTCGCTTTCGTAACCGGTTCCGAAAATAAAAACATTCTCATTAAAAATATCTGCAAACAAAATAGAAAAAGTAAAAAACGGCCTTTGTACAGATTAATTTCAGCTATCTGATAGGAAAAATATCGTTTCAAAATATTAAAATGTAAAAGAGATATCTTTATTGATTTCTTCTATAGGATTAATGTTACCGAACGAATCGTTTTGCTTGACTGAAGTAGCCTGTTAATGGCTGTCACCAATATATTATATTTATTCATTAAAGAATTATTATGAAACCTGTCGAATATTTTTTGCATCATTTTAATATACAAAAGAATTTTCATTTAGATTTTATTCGAATAATTTAATATTCAAACATTACATATATATATATATATATATATATATATATATATATATATATATATATATATATATATATATATATATATACACACACACACATATATATATATATATACATAACAATAATATTTGCTATTTAAAAAATATATTATTTTAATTTTTTCATATTAGCTGAGAATTATTTACAGTAATTGAAAATGTATCAAAATTTTGAATGATCTGACAATTTTATTTAATTGTTTAATGAATGAAATATTTTCGATGAAAAATTGTTAATTTTTTTCGCTCAAAATAAAAAAAAGAAAAAACCATCATTCACAGTCATGTTACTTACAACGTTAAAGAAGCTATTTTAAGAATCTAAAATTAAACCGATAGCTATTTTATCTAAAATAATTGAATAAACCTCTACAAAAAAGAATTTTTTTAAGTCAAAGAAACATCTATTAAATGGTATTTTTCACAATTTTATACAAGAGACATGAAATCACTCTTTCTCACTTCTAATATATGAAAAGAAAAATAAATTTTACCTTTAAGAATCAGTGTAAACTTTATTTAAACTAAACTATTTTATTTTTTGCAATATTTTTAATGACATGCACAGTAGAAAACAACAATTGTTATATGAAAATATGATTAACTTTCAAACTTTTAAAAAATTCTTAAAAGTATATAATTTTAAATCAGCTGCTTTTCCTAATTTATACAAAACTTTAAAATAACGAATAAGCGATGAATAGCGGAGTATAAAGTAAATATTATTTTATATTTGTTAAAATACAACTGCATTTTTAAAAACGTATGTCTTAAAAATGAATATGTTTCCTATCTTTCTATTAGGTTTCCTGAAACAATCAATCGTAATGTCGATGCAAAAAAAACTCAAGAGGTTATAATGAATTATAAATTAATAATTCTTCAATGAATAAGCATAATAAAACATACCTATATTGTGTTAAAATATCCAAATTGAAAGTAGCATTCGTTAAACACGCTTTCTTTCCCTTATGTGACGGTTTAACTGAAATGATCTGCTTATCAGCACACCGCCCAAAATTCTTGGAAAAATCCCCCTCCGTACTTGTTGACCTTGAAGGAGAGCATGTATTCTCCTAAGGCCCAAACAGATCTGACCACTTTTTGCGATTACTCGTCGGATCGTTTATTGTGGCGACATGGTGTTTTGATCTTTAATGAGTTTTGTTTGAAAGAGACGGTTATCCGACATATGAAAAACAATAGATGGCTTTATCTGTATTTTTTTTAGTAAAAATATAATAAAGCAAATAAATACATATAAATGTTAGGAATTTAACAGATACAGGGAATTTTTTTTTCCCTTTTAAATCCCCCTCCCCCCGGGAATTTTATTTAAAATGCATATATATTTGAAATCATATTAAAAATTTACGTTTTAGAAAGAGTTTATATGCTCCCCCCTTTTTTTTCTTTTTTCTTTACTGACTAGCATTCAGCAAAAAATTCTTGTTGAAACAAATTAAATGCCATTTCATCCATTTTGTTTGCAACAAATACCTTTTTTATAGAATTAAAAAATATATACATAAAAAAATTCACATTTATCAGTAAATATCTTGTAAATATTTTGTATAATATGCATTTCCAATGAATGCATCTTACTGTATTTAAATCATTGTATTGTTCCAATTTCTTAAAAATTTGTGTTCTGTTTATTTTGGCTATTAAAATCAATATAAATTGAATAATATATTCATTATTTCCAGTATGACCACTGAAATATATCCATGCAAAGCTATCCGCGCTTGCAGATGCAAATAAATCAAAATACATTCTTTCTTTTTTTTTCTAATAACACCATTTTTCAAATTTTAGAATGATCTTTCCTAGAAAAAAAAAAAAATGTGAAACTAATTGTATTTCTAAGCCAACTTTAGAAATACAGAAATCGACAATTTTAGAAATATATTATGCATGTACGATTAAAAATTATTTTATGCATGTATGCTAAAGTTTTGCATGACTGAGTAATTGGGAGGAGGGGGGGGGGTGTGTGGACATGGACTGCTTTAGGGACAATCTAAAAACGTTTTTCTGATTTAATATTTATTTTAAATTATTTTACTATATTTTAAATATTTATTCTTTTTTTTTCCAACTTTTTTTTTATAAATAATGAATGCAACAGTGTGCCGGTGAAGAAAAAACTTGGAATTCTATATACATTTTGAGCAAAATTTTTATTTTTTATATAAATATTTTCAAACTAAATAAAATATGTCATCTATTTTATTGTTTTAAATATAAATCTCGTAAATTATATCTCGTATATAAATCTCTTCTTATTAAAACTCAGATTTAAAGTAATTTTTGAAAGAAATAAAGACCAAAAATATATACATTTTCTCTCATAAAATAAAAATGCTGGTCAGTTTATATTAGCCCTCTGCTTTCTAGATGTTGGAGGGCCATTACTTTTTTGCCCGAAACCGACCATTAAGAGTTTACCGGCAAAGTAAATGCAACAATTCTGTCATCGCCGAGCCGTTAAAGGCTCGGCGATGACTGCCGCAATTAGCGGCGGCTCACTTGCAGTACAGCATTGTTTTTGTACAATTGGCCTTAACTCCTTTTGGCCGTGACGAAACCAGCTTAAGGCCTTAACTCGAGTGTTTGTGGGGAGTATAATATTTATAGGTTTTTATAACATTTTCTTGAGTTTTCAAAAAAAAAAAAGTCGGAAATTGAATTTGCAAAGTACTAGAAGTTTATTTTTCGGACAACTGCACTCAACCTTTAAACAATGCCATTTTGTTTTCATAGAACAAAAACTTTAAGATGGTTGCGTGAAACAATCTACTTTTATTCCGTTTTTCATTCTTCTCTCCAGAAGAAAAGAAAAAAAAGTTCTCCATACTCATTTTATGTTCCCTTTTGAATAAAATAAAAACCATTCTTGTACAAAGATATTTTATGAAAACTCGGTGCTTTTCTTAAATGAATTTTCCGAAATTTAAATAATCAAACGTAGGTTTCATCTTTTTTATGTAAAGTGGTATTTGTATCATAACGCATTAATTATAGATTTTCAAAAAAGTATCCTCTCAATTTTATAGAAAAATTTTATAGAAATATTGCAAAATTTCCTTATGTAAAATATATTATTATGTGTATTCTTTTTTAGATTTTATTGAAAACCAAAGTTTAAATAAATGTTTATAGAATTACTTGAATGAAATTTTCTTACTTATACAAACATCAAAATTTTACTTCTCGACATAAAGACAGTAAAATTATTTCATAAAAATAAGATTTTTGTAAAAAAATAATCAGAAAAACCAACTTTTTTTTATCATGGATATAATTAGAAAATGAAATTTATTAGTAAACATAAGCTTATTATACATTCATAATGTTACAAATGAAGCCAAAATGAAACCAAGGTGAAATGCAGGGATAATTCATATTTTAGAATTAAACAGCTTTATAATAATTTCCTGATTTTAATTATAATTTTGTATTTTCATAAAAAGATAACATACTATTTTAAAGCAAATACCATGTTGCAAATAAAAAGAGAAAATTTTGATTGGATCAAAACTGATATCGATAACAAAAGACTACCCCTAAAATGACAAATTTATGTATGGAGAGCCCCACATATCTTTGGTCTTAAATATACATATATATAAATGCGCTTTTATTATGTTCCGCAGTGTATAATATTCCTCAGTGTATTAATATATAATTTTCCACAATATATAAATAGAATATTTATAGGTTTTTGTAAAATTTTCTTTGGTTAAAAAAAAAAAAAAAAATAATAATAATTTGCATAGTGTTAGAAGTTTTTTTTTCGGACAACTGCATTTAATCTTTAAACAATGTAATTTCATTTTCTTACAACAAATGCTTTACGAAGGTTGCATGAAGGTTGCATGTCTGCTTTTCTATTAAAACACACTTACACCCATACAAAAATAACGCCTGCATTCAAATCATAAAGGTACAGCCAAATAATGTACAGACATTCACAACAGTAAATCCAACTCTAGTGAATAATTATCCAGAGTCAGAATTCCAGGATGTCGCTATAACCACTGAGCTATTCCGGCCGATCCCTGAGTCTGCAATTTCTCACTAATAAACCAAGTTGGGGAAAGTCATCTTTTCATCATGAAGATGGACTAACAGGATGGGACAACGATGAATAGATTTACGGTAATTTGATTTATGATTTGAATGCAGTCGTTATTTGCGTGTGTATGTTTTTTTTAAATATTTATCGTAGACCGATGGAATGGTAAATCTATTCATAGCTGTCCCATCATCCTAGTTTATCTTAAAAGGAGAGGACTCGAGGCTTGTGTCACCGAATCCAGCGAGCCTTTGGGTATTAATAGAGTACAATTAGTATATAAAGATATCATAAAGATAAAGTGCAATATTCAGGGGGGCCTTAAAAAACGACTTCCAAAGTTCACCCATTATTGAAGCAAAATATATAAAGAAGTAATTTAAACACAGCTCCGAGGGCTGGATTGCCCAGTTGGCTGGGAGCCACACATTATTTTCTCGCTTTTCGGCTGCCTGCGGGTTCAAAACCCGTCCAGGTGTTTTTTTCTTTTCACAGACAAAATAAGGATTAGTTATTTTTGGACTACAATATCTGATTATTTATACGTATTACAAATATAAATATGAACATACTTCTGCACGCAATGCACACACACACACACATACACTATCAACCAAAAAGTATTTGTACACTTTCAGTTTTTGACATTTTGTCAAATATTTAAAAATATACTGGTCGGATTCTTCTGGAACTTCAGAAATATAAAGATTATGTTTCACTTTATATTTATTTACATTCATTTAAGCGGGTAATTAGGGGGCCGGCAAAAAAACAAAGAATAATAGAAATATTTGGGATCGCCCTGTACATGAAAATGCACGAAACGACTTATCGCTTTAGAATACAAATATATGAATACAGTAGAATATGTACACTAATTTTTGTGAGAATAGCATGTATATTTATGGCGATAGAGCGATTTTTTTGAAAAATTCAAAAAATTCTGGTATGTTTTTTGTTTATATCATAGAGGGTTTTTGACCAAATTTAACGCAAATTTCAGAAAAATTGGCAAAATGCAGTAGAAAAAATGTAGCGCAATTGGAATCAAAATATATTAAATATTTTATGAAATATGAGTAGTTGTATAAGATAATTTTTATCTGCACATGCGCGAACTAGAAAAACATTTTTTTTACATCATTTAATAGTCAATTCTATGGAGTGACTTATAAAAAAAATCCAATCAAATATCATGAAAATTCAAAAAGATATCATTATTTTAGTGAGATGTTTTTACTCTGCTCTCTAAAAACGGCTGAATCATAAGGGATTCTCCACAAATTGACATTTTTTAATAACTGACTTTAAAAAAAAACTAGTATTGAATTAATACAATATCTAATACAATATTGCTGCTAATAAGTACTTGACAATTGTGATAGAAAAGAAAAAGAGCTTTATTCACATTCAGGGCCAAAACTAAAAGAGGGTTGGGGGAAAAGGGCATGTGCCCCGGGCGCTAGGATGAAAGTGCCCCAAATGTACATTTTGTTTGGCGATTTTTTCCATGTCTATGTTTAGCATGACATTGTCAAAATCGTCCCATTCACAGCATTTCTCCTATACCAAAGCATAGAAGAATCCAATGATGATGGCATAAAGATCCCGCATAAAGCAGATTTTTTTTTCGTTTTGATTCGGTTTCACGATTTTAAGGTATCATTTTTTTTAAACAAAGCAGACTACTTTAATCAATATTACATATTTTAAGTTTTAAAATAAGTCGGCTATTAATAAATTAGAAAATTTTTCTTTGCAAATACTTATGCAGATGCTTCGCAAAGAAGAAAAGGGAGGAGGGGGGGAGTTCACCAAAATTCATTGAAATATAAATATATTAAATATTTTCTAAAATGTTCTATATCATGCAATATTTTCAACCAAATATAAAGCCACATTCAGAAAAATTCGCAAAATGTAGTAGAAAGAATAAGGTGCTATTGAAATATAAATATATTAAAAGTTTTCTAAAATATGAGTATTTGTATGAAATATTTTTTAATCAGCGTATGCGTGAACGATAAAATTTATCATTTTACATAATTTAATATTCAACTCTATGGAGCTACCTATAAAAAAATCCGATCGAATTTCGTGGAAATTTAGAAAGTTATTGTGGATAGGAGTGAACTGATTTTCAATTGGTCTCTGAAAGCAGTTGAATGACGTCAGATTTTACGCAAATTGCCAAATCTCCATTTACGTTTTTTACTGGTGATTTACTTCTTTTCTTAGATAATTACCAGAACGAACCTATTTCAGGATAAAAATAATTATAAAAAATCGAAACATTTGTGTCAAATCTACCCATTGATACATAATTGATAATGGCTCTTATGCAAATGCCGATATCTGCGATCCTGAAATACGTCAAGTTCTCCACTGTTAAATGTGGTGTCGAAAACAACACTGACATCAATCGCATACATGTGATCATCGGGTACCACCGAAATGGCCGATCTTTAATCGATATATCTAGCGAGCTTAATTACCCCAAAACGACTGTGGCTTATGTGATTAGAAAATGGAAGCTGAATGGTGATTGTCAGAATGTGGCCAGAGTAGGCAGACCGACGAAACTGGGAGATAGAGACCGACGGGTTCTGTCTAGAGAAATTCGGAAGAACCGCAACCAACCAATGTTACACATACGCCAAGAATTTCAACAAGCTTCAGGATGTGTTGTTTCCACGAATACCATCCGTAAGGAAGCTCATCTGCTTAATTTTTATGGCCGTGCTGCCGCCCATAAGCCTTTAATCACCAAGTCCAACCGCGCAGCTCGGTTAAGTTGGTGCAAAACACGCCAGCAATGGACTGTACAGTAATGGAAACAGGTTTTCTGGAGTGATAAATCAAGGTTCACCCTCTACCGTTCTGATGGTAGGGTCTGGGTCTGGCGTCTGCCTGGAGAACGCCTCCTACCAGAATGTATTGTGCCCACAGTTAAATTTGGCGGAGGGGGAATTATGTTCTGGGGTTGTTTTTCCTGGTTCGGACTAGGACCCTTGGTCCCAATTCATGGTAAGCTCAATGCCGATGCCTACTGTAATATACTGGACAACAGTGTACTTCCTACGTTGTGGCAATACTATGGATTGGACCCATGTTATTTCCAGGATGACAACGCAAGCTGCCATGTAGCGAGGTCCAGCATGGATTGGTATGCTGATAATGGAGTGCATCGACTCGAGTGGCCTGCCCAGAGCCCAGACCTGAACCCAATAGGGAACCTCTGGGACGAGTTGGATCGTCGAATTAAGGCGGGTGACACACGCCCAAAATCAGTAAAAGAGCTTACCTGCCTTGTGCAAACAGAGTGGAATAAAATACCATTAAATGTAATACAATGACTAGTTGAGAGCATGCCCAGGAGAGTCGCTGCTGTAATTGCCTCTCGAGGAGGATCTACAAATTATTAAATGTGAACAGGGCCTAAACCAGTCTTTTTTTCCCGAGGCAAACGTGGATTTTAAAGGTACCCCTTTCCCCCTCCTTCGCAAAGCATATTTAAAAAGAAAATTTCTCCAATGTATTAATAGCCGACTTATTTTAAAACTTAAAATATGTAATATAAAATAACGTATTCTGCTTTATTAAAATACTCAAATTTGATACTTAAAACCGAATCAAAAAAATTCTACTTTCAACAGGATCTTTAAGGCCCTTGTCCCTGCCCGCGAAGACACTGCTGAGCTAATGCTATTCCTGTGGGGAGGCATTTTTCTAATAACTCTTTCGCATTTTGAAATTTTCATTTTTTTTTTTTTTTTTTTTTTTTTTTCTTTGGATAGCGGAAGTCCCTCTCAAAATCGCTCTTTGACTACTTTTTCGATTTGAGTCATAGATATTTTTTATAAAGTTAGTTTCACTTTCAGAACCGCTTTTGGAAGTGAAAGAAACATTATAAAAATATCTACGCCAAAATTGAAAAAGTAATCACGGAGCGATCTTGAAAAGGACTTCCGCTATCCAATGCAAAACATATTATTTAAAAATGTCCAAATGCAAAAGAGTTAAAAAAATGCATCCCCATAGGAATAGCATTAGCTCGTGAGCATCTTTGCGGGTAGGGGCAGGGACCTTAAGCCATCATCATTAGATTTTTTTATGCTTTAGCATAGCCCAGATATAATAATTTTAACAATATTATGCTAAACATAGCCATGAAAAAAATCGCCAAACGAAAGATACATTTGGAACACTTTCATCCTAGCGCCCGGAGCAGATGCCCTTCTCCCCCCCCCCTCTCTTAGTTTTGGCCCTGAATGCAAATAAAGCTCTTTTTCTTTTCTATCACAATTGTCAAGTACTTATTAGCAGCAATATTGTATTAGATATTGTATTAATTCAATACTAGTTTTTTTTAAAGTCAGTTATTAAAAAATGTCAATTTGTGGAGAATCCCTTAAGATTCAGCCGTTTTTAGAGAGCAGAGTAAAAACATCTCACTAAAATAATGATATCTTTTTGAATTTTCACGATATTTGATTGGATTTTTTTTTATAAGTCACTCCATAGAATTGACTATTAAATGATGTAAAAAAAATGTTTTTCTAGTTCGCGCATGTTCAGATAAAAATTATTTTATACAACTACTCATATTTCATAAAATATTTAATATATTTATATCCCAATTGCGCTACATTTTTTCTACTGCGTTTTGCCAATTTTTCTGAAATTTGCGTTAAATTTGGTCAAAAACCCAGCATGATATAAACAAAAAACATACCAGAATTTTTTGAATTTTTCAAAAAAATCGCTCTATCGCCATAAATATACATGCTATTCTCACAAAAATTAGTGTACATATTCTACTGTATTCATATATTTGTATTCTAAAGCGATAAGTCGTTTCGTGCATTTTCATGTACAGGGCGATCCCAAATATTTCTATTATTCTTTGTTTTTTTGCCGGCCCCCTAATTACCCGCTTAACAAATGAATGTAAATAAATATAAAGTGAAACATAATCTTTATATTTCTGAAGTTCCAGAAGAATCCGACCAGTATATTTTTAAATATTTGACAAAATGTCAAAAACTGAAAGTGTACAAATACTTTTTGGTAGATAGTGTATATATATACTTATTTATTTACAGAGAGATTAAGGTTTTATGGATTGAATGAAAAAAGACAGAATTATTCAGGCGATAAAATTTTAATTCTATTTATTCTTACATTTTATCACGTAGTTTTGCAGGTGGTTGTTAAGCAAAACAAGCTTGTTAGTACACTATAGAAAATAAACAGCGAGGGTTTATAATGATTATTCTTTCAGCGGTCAACTGCTACAGAGCGAATAAGTCCGGTAGTTTGTTTTTAAAGTTTTTCGGTGATTAGATGTTGTTCTTTATAAATAAAAATGAAAAAAATTATTCTGTAAAATTTTTTTCTTGGACAAGCTTCAAAACGTCACTTGTAATAGCGCGCATTTTTTAAATACATAGTATTGAATTGAATGTAAATAATGTAAAATAACTGTACGTAATTTAAAAATATATGTAAATTATTGTAAAAATAATATAAATAATTTACAAAAATCCAAAGATGTCGAATGTAAAAGAAATACGTATATATAGCATAAGATTTTTTTTAAACTTTTCTTTATATCCGAGCGTTTCAATGGAACTCTCTTACTCTTTGTAAATAAATAAATGTGTATTAATGAGCCAAGTAACATATTCTTTTTTATATTTTTCATACGTATAAATAATCAGACATTGTAGTCCGAAAATAACCAAACCTTATTTTGTCTGGGAAAAGAAAAAAAAATTACCTGGACGGCATTTGAATCCGCAGAGAGCCGAAAACAGAGAAAAGTAAATGTCTGGCATTTAGCCAACTGTAAAATACAGCCCTCGGAAAGGAGTTCAGTTTGTTTAATTATATATTTTGCGTCAATAATGGGTGAATTTTGAAGCTCGTTTTTCAAGGCCTCCCCTAATATTGCACTTTATCCTTGATATATGTTTATATACTAACTATACTCTATCAATACCCAAAGGCTCGCTGGATTCGGTGACACAAGCCTCGGGTTAGTGATGGAAAGATGACTTTCCCCATCTTAGTTTATTAGTAAGAAATTGCTGACTCAGGAATCAGCCGGAGTAGCTTATAGTCCAGTAACTTTAGCCAGAAAAAGGTCTTTCTTCGGAAAAATTTTTAATAAAGGTTTTTTTCACATAAAGTTTTATTATGCCATTTTAAACGATATCCTCAAAGTCCCCGACATTCTGCTGCACGCTCCACCCCCTTTTGGGGGGGGATTTGGTGGTAAAAGGGGGCAAAATATAGATTTAGCTGTATGAGCAAGTGATATATCATTTTCGATATATTTTTAACGCCAAATCGAATGAAACTAGAACCAAGCTGATACGACCAATAATTTCTGAGTTATAACAGATTTTATATTTTGAAAAATTCAAATATTTTATGTACACATTATTTATAAGAATGACTTTTTTTTAGTTAGTAATTCTATAGCCAAATATCACGGTAGATATGACTAGTAGTTCTCAGCCAGCAGGGGCGTCCATGCGAATGGGCAAGGGGGAAGGGGTGCCCCCCCGGGCTCATGTTCGTATACATTTTTATTTTTAAACAAATATTTATAATACAACAAATTCCTGGGTAGAGTGGATTTATGGAACTGTTGACACAACACGAGGAATATTAAAATCACGTGTTATGTACCTACCGTTCATAAACCACCCTGCAAGTAATTATGGCACCATTCACAGCAGTTGCTGTACATTCTCGAAGATAGTCTCAAATATGGTCACACTATCTATGTAATAACGTTTGACCAATCTCCTTATATTAAAGCAAGGGAAATCTTTGCTTCAACAGATGAAAATTCCCCGGCTTCCAAAATAATTGTGAGACTTAGAGGTTTTCATATGTGCATGTCCTTCCTCTGTTTGATTGGTTTCATCTTGGCTGGAAGTGGTCTTAAAGAAGTGATGAGCACGATTTACGTTTCCGATTCGGTTGAGAAAATGTTATCTGACCATGCTTACTCTAGAGCTGTCACAGCTCATACACTTTTACTAACAGCTCTGTCTGAAATAATTTTTAATAAACAATGACGAGCAATAATTCATAGGCGCCTACCTCGAGGACATTTATGAAACAAAGTCTTCATTTTCGGAGGTGGAAGGATTGAGGATTCTCAGTGATGTCAAAAATAAATTTCAAGGTAAATGTTCCAACTTAAAAAAGAGAGGGCCAACTTCAAAATTATGGATTCAGTATTTGGACATGATTTTAATTCTCAAAGAATTTATTAAAGCAGAGAGGATGGGAGATTGGAGAGCATATTTAACATCGATAAAAGTAATGATTCCATATTTCTATGCTGCAGGACATTTATTGTACGCTAAAATTTCCCAGTTGTTATACAAGACATGGAAAAATTGGAAAATTCAATGAATAAGGACACGTTGAAAAGATTTACTTCGGACTTTTTCTCTATTAAAAGGTCTGACGATTTTTTTTGAGGGACTTCAAGTGATATGGTAATTGAACAGTCACTCATGAAGTCCTCAAAGATGCAAGGAGGCTTTGTGCGTGGAAAGAGCATAAAAGAAAGTGTTTTAACAAAGTTTGTTGTTGTGTTAGTAAGTGCAACCAACATTTCTGAAGGACTTGAAAAGTTCTGTGATGTTTCCTTTGCAAGTGGAGAACAACATGTGGATGCACAGGAATCTCGAACAAAGCGGGATTAAGAAGACGTAAACATAGTATGAGAGCGGTTTTATGTCCACGATCCTTTCTAAAGTATACAAGGGATTATTTCCATTGCAACAGGGGTTACAGGTGATGTGGAAAAAATAAACTGCTATGATGCACTGAACGTTGGTGCAAATATAATGACAAAAAATGTCGGTGGCAATTTTCACGAGATGAAAAATTCACGTGCCGAACGACTTCTTTCTCTTCAAACAGTGAACAGGCGCATAATAGTGACTGTTCACTGTACCTGGTTACCGTACCTGTAGATACATCGCTGCTGTTTCAAAGAATTTGTATCATGAAGAGATACTACGACGAGCTCCATGAATGTTTGAAGTTTCAACTGGCTCCTTACCCAGTAACCCTTTTCGATGAAATTGGAATGAGAAAAACAAAAAAGAGTCAGTCATCCTTATTCAATAGCTTCAGTCCCATAGATGTCCTGTCCATCCCGATTTTGAAAGAGCGAACTACATCGTTGGTGGAGAATATCTGCTTCATCGAGTAGTCTGGTATCAAAATGATTCTTTCAGAGATATTTTGTGAAAAATATGTGAAGTATGTTGAAAAACACTACGGTCGAAATAATATTCTCGTATTTGATGGTTATAGTAATCTTCAGAAAAGTGTCAAAGCCATGGAGCAATTTCGTCGTTGCTCAAAAATGGCATCAACAGATATTCTTTTTAATGAAAACATGACTGCGACAGTTAGCCAATTAAAATTCCTCCCCCACGCAAAATCAAAAGTAGGTTGATTTATTTGCTCTCTGAAAAATTTAAATCCATCAGTGTATGCGTCGAGCATGCAAAAGATGATCAGATGTCTTCATTGTTGAAACCTCACTCAAGACCGCAGGAAACTAGCAAACATGGCCACTGTTATTATTGGAGGATATATTGATTTACTGGTAATCATGGCTATTCGAACTCCACCAAACTTGGAATTTTTTTTCCTCAAGCCAGGTAAAGGCCAAGTGGAGGAAAAAATTTACTCTTCAAAAAGTATGGAAGGAAGATACAGGGAATACATTTTATTCCTCCATGCTTTATCTGGCTGCGATGGAACATCTGCTATTTTTCAGATAGGAAAATCAGCAGTGATGAAATTAATATAAAAGCGTCCAGATTTACAAGATGCAATAAAAAATTTCAATCAAAATAACATTTCTCGTGCACTAATTGCGTGCAATAATAGCATCAACATTTTTCTGGGCATTTATGGTGCCTCTTCTAAGGAAAAATCTCTAGATGATTACCAGTGTGTACACTTCACCAAATCAGTCACAAAGAATAAAGCGGTCAATTTAAATACCCTACCTCCTACTTAAAGTGCAGCAAAACAACATTTATTTAGAGTATATTACCACGTACAGGTACAGACAAGGCTTGGTAATGAACTGAATCCTCAGAAATGGGATTTGGTTATAAAGGATATTTTCAAGTTCCCATACGAACAACCTAGCCACCCGCCCCAGATTCGCTTTTGAATATGATTTTCTGTTCATGTTCCAAAGGATGTGACAGTACGTGCGGATGCCGAAAATTGGGTTTACACTGTTCCGTAGTATGCGGAAATTGTCATCGAAAATCTTGTTTAAATATTGCACCAGTAGAGGGGATCTCTGATAGAGATATCATAATTGGCATCGAAGAATTAGACGTGAGAGATATTCATGATCAAGAATAATTATGAAAAAGTATCTGTATTTTAGAGTAGAAAAAGGTAAATATAATAAACATTTTCTTTATAAAGTAATGTTTTATATGTTCTATAATGCAATGTTTAATGTGACGTTAATAATGAATGTTTAGATTTTAAATGAAAGGAAAAAAATATTAAAAATACGTAAATGAAAAATTTGATTTTTTTTAAATATATAAAAATTTCAATAACTCAGAAACTATTGGTCCTATCAGCTTCATTCTAGTTTCATTCGATTCAGCGTTAAAAAATACATGGATAATGATGCATCACTTGCCTATATAGCTTAATTAATATTTTGCCCCCTTTTCCCCTTAAATGCCCCCCAAAAGGGAAGAAGCGTACAGAAGAATATCGGGGGCTTTGAGATATCATTTATAATTACATAATAAATCGCTCTGTGAAAAAAAACCTTTACACCTTTACTGAAAATTTTTCCGAAGGAAAATGCTAAAGCGACTGGACTGTTAGGGGTTAGCAATAATTTTGAATGCTGTGGTCCCGGGTTCGATTCTTGGTTCTGGTTAATTTTTCACTCCAGTTGGATTTTTTGTTTGTATGTTTGTATATTATTTGTGTGTACCTTTAATCTGCTTTTCGGTTTTCATTCTGTTTTTCAAAAGAAAAGAAAAACAATACGTCACACACATTTTATTTCCGCTTTTGAATAAAATAAAAATTATTCTTGTACAAAGATATATTATGAAAACACGGTGCATTTTTTAAAGGAATTTACTGCAGTTTAAATAATGATACGTAGGTATTTTTTTATGCAAAAAAATATTTCTAACTTTCCGTATTGATTGAAGTTTTAAAAAAAAATAGTATCCAAACAAACTTTATGTAAATTATATAGAAAAAAATGTAAAATTTGTTTAAAAAATATAAATTATTTTGCGTATTCTTCTTTATATTTTATTGAAAACCAAAACTGAAATAAATATTCATAAAAATACGTAAATGAAATTTTATTATTTATACAAAAATTATAGCATTACTTCTCGATATAAAAATAATAGAAGAATACTTTTTAAAATAAGATTTTTATGAAAAATAATCGGAAAAATCAATTTTTTCTAGCATGGGTATTGGAAGAAAATGCAATTAATTAATAAACACAGGCTTCATTTCAAAGTTACTTCACATATGATTTCTCAAATAGTGGTTTTATATGCATACACAAATGGAGAATAAGAAAGCCAAATGCTAGGGTATTCCATGTTTTAGAACTAAATAATTTTACAATAATTTAGTGATTTTAATTATCCTTTTTATTTTTTAAGATAATATACCATTTGGAAGCAAAGATCATTTCAGAAATAAAAAGAGAAAATTTTTATTAGTTGAAAAATGACATCGATATTAAAAGACAATCCCCCCTACCGCGTTAAAATGATGAATTGATATATTGATATGTTCCCATACATATTTCGTATTACCTATACTTATGTATAAAATGCGCTTTTACTATGTTTCGAAGAATATATAGTTTTTTTTAAATCAGATGTTCTTTTTTTACACATTATGCTTTTTATATTTTTGGACAAAAATAGTATAACATTTATAGGTTTTCATAACATTTTCTTTAGATTTGAGAAAAAAAAAGGAAAATCGAATTTTCAAAGTACTAGAAGTTTATTTTTCGGACAACTGCGCTGAACCTTTAAACAATGAAATTTTATTTTCATAGAACAAAAATTTTAAGAAGGTTGTGTGAAATAATCTACTTTTTGCTTTTCATTGTTCTCTTTAAAAGAAAAGAAAAAAAAAAACCAGTTAATATATATTTTATGTTCACTTTTGAATAAAATAAAAACTATTCCTGTACAAAGATATTTTATGAAAATTCGGCACATTTTTTAAATGAATTTTCCGCTGTCTAAATAATGATACATAAGTCTCATATTTTTTATGTAAAGAAATATGTGTAGTTTTCCGTATTGATTGTAGATTTTTAAAAAGTATGCTCACAATCCTCATGTATTTTATAGGAAATATGTAAAATATTCTCACATAAAATAAATTATTGAACATATTATTCTTTCTATTGTATTGAAAACCAAAATTTAAATAAATATTTATAGAATTATGTAACCGAAATTTTGTTATTTATACAAAAACAAAACATTACATTTCCATATAAAAAAAGTAAAAGAATGTTTCTTGGAAGTAAGATTTCTATTAAAAAAATATTTAGAAAAAAAAACTTTTTCTTTAGCATGGCTGAAAATGGAGAGGAGAAAATGGAAATTTGCACTTTTAAATCGATGAAATGTTTTTTCTGAACAAATCTTACTGAAATGAATTGATCCTTTTAATTAATTTATCACACATTTTATAATCTATCAGAGTGTAAATAATTTTAAGAAGCTACGATACGTTTTACTTGAAATGAAATAAAAATTAAAAATATTAAATAAAAAAATTACATCATCATTTTTTCTTTTAGTTTAAAATAAATTGTACCGCAAGTATCCAAACACAATCAATTTCCGGTAAAAGAATATGTTATTTTATTTTGGATATATACTTCAGTTTTTTTTATTCGAAACAATGAATATAAAATAATAAAAGATTACGTACAGAATTTATTAGAAACAGCCAATTCTAAAACTAGTCGGACGAGTAAATCCCATCTCATTTTTCTGTCTCATAAAAGTTCTAATTGAAAATATGTTGCAGCAGTGCTACACCATGAGGATCCTAAAGGTATAAGTTCAATGAATTTTCTCCTTTTAACCCTCTCGAGCATGAATTATTTTGCAATTGTCAAAAAAATTTTCACTGGCGAATTATTTTGGATTAGATGAGAATATAAACATAAAACATGATTTTTAGATTTTTTAAAATTCTTAAGAAAGTTTTGAGTGTCGTCATATGAGGCTTGTATGCAGAAATGTTACATTTGTTACAATTGTAACAAATGCACATAAAACTTCCTTGAGAATTTTTAAAAGATAAAAATCAAGTTTCTTTTTAATTTTCTTATCTATTTCACGATATTTGCGAGCGAAAATTTTTTAAGTTATTTTTAACTATTAATAGTGGTGTAATATTACAAACTTTACAACATACATATTTTCATGAAAATGTTCGAAAAATTCTGGATTTAAATGTACTTGACAGAGACCACGAAAATATCGTTTTTTACTCAAATAGCTTTCGTTTTTGCACTTCAGTGCAAATTTACCATTAGACGTTTTTGCGTAATGTTTACCATTATCATATCTTAGTTCTTTAGAAAACTAAAGACACTTTTCTTTTCTTCGCTGGACATACCAAAGCAAAAGTTGCTTTAGCCGATGACCGACCCTTTTTCTTCAAGTTCGAAGTTGAGGTTCCTGTATGTATTAGGCTACTTGCAATACTATTTTTGAATTCTAATAAATCATTAGCAGCTCTTCCATCTTTTCTCCAAAGAAGCCAGGCATTTACAACAGCAACATTTAAAAGATAAAAAATGTGCATATACCAACATATATTTTTTTACAGTGAAGATAAAGTGCACAAGTGAATCCCTCAAGTCCATACTCCCCATATGCTTGTTATATATTTGCACTGCATGTGGTCTATCTATTTCTACAATTGACTTAGTTGCAGAATTAAAACATTTTGCTTTATCTTTTGCTTAAACTCCAGCAAAAGATGACAACACACGCACAATACCTTTATCAACCCATCGAGTCACTATTATGTTGACTTCAGAAGTAGTTACAAAAACGGATCCCCTTCCATCTTTCATAAAAGATTTAGCATTTTCAAACTTTTTCTCTGTGCTCTTCATTCTGTTACTTTGAATGGTTCCAACAAAATAAATTGTTGTTTTACTTATAACATACACAAAAAGTAATATATACGTAGTTCTCACTTTAAAAATTAATAGCATTGCCTTTTTTATAGTTTTCTGCTTTTGAAATTTGCATGTACAGCCTCAAATGAGGTTTGCAAGCAGAGATATCTGTAAATACTACAACAGCATGGAAGCCTCATTTGAGGTTTCAAAGTAAAATACCCTTCAATCCCTCCAAAACATATTTAAATCTTTATTTGTTTTCTTATGGTAATTACAATGATGTGAGAAACATGAAATATATTTTTACTTACATGTTATGCCTCTTTGTGCGGTGGAGTACACTTTTTAAGTCTGTTTTTTTAGCATACTTGACTTTTGATAAAAATGGAGATTAAAACCTGTAAAAAATAAATGAAATGTATGTGCTGTCATCGCTTCATTCTTTCCAAAGGATGACTTTGGTTACAAATAATTTTTTAATGTTTTTTATTTGACAACCTCATACGAGATTTCAATGCACGAGAGGGTTAACCCTTTCTTCCACGGAAAAAGTCTATTCATAAAATGATAAAACACTGGAATTTACAAATGACTTTATTAGAAATTAAAATCGCATTACTGTAAACTTTTATTGTAAAAGCTAAATTTTATTAAAATATTCTTTATGCAATTTGAGTTTTTGATTAAAATTAAGTTGTCTTTCCTTGTGATCACCTAATTTTAATTAAATGCCGTGGACGGTAAAAAGAGCGATAAAAGCGTCGCATCTTTCAAACGAATCATGGGATATCAGAACCCATAGTCTTAGAAATTCCTATACCAAAAAATATTAAAGTGATAAATTTAATGCTTTCTACAATACGAACGATAAAAAAATTTGAAAATTTTTATCATAAGTTGATTAAATTTCCATTCAAAATGTTTCTGCGTCATACATAAAAATACTAAAACGTTTGTTTGTGAACATAAAGAATAATCACTTCCGTCTCTTAGTTATAACAATAAAATCGTCTCTCAATTATATGTCACTTAAAGGATCACAAAAAATGCTGATATTTGTTCACAAAATTAAGATTAATGCTACAATTTTAAGTACCACGTTCTTAATTAGCGAAACTAATTGACAGATTTTTTTAATAATAAAAGATAAAATAAAAAAGGGGATGTATTTTTTCTTTGTGTGAAGAAAAGTTTTCTTTTATTATGAAAATTTTTATAACATTAAAAAGTTTCCAATATCTTAAATGAATGTATTAAGAAGAGAACATTTGATAAAAAAAATAGTATACACATTAAATATAACACGAAAAAAATCTTGATCAAGTAAGTTATTTGATAGTACATTTTTTAATTAAAAAATACCTTAATGTTTATACTAATAGATAAAAAAATATGAAAACTTGTTTTAATGACTACATATAACAGTACATAATTATATAAAAATAATACTTAGTGTATATTTATTTTCCGTGATTGCAATGCCAAGATTGGACTAATTAAAAATAAATATTTTTAAACGCATTCATAAAAATATGATTGTGTTAAACAATCTTCATTGTTAAAGATAAGAGGAATACTCGTTATTTTTGACAAAAGATTAAAAGGTAATAATAATAAATATATCAAAAAACCTTGTTTTTCTTGAACTATAATTATGTCAGAGCAGAATGGAAAACGTAACTAACTACAGTGTTTAGGAAAATAATTGTCATGTACTGCTAAAAACATTGAAAATAAAATAATATATGTATTTATTTATTTATTTCTGCAATCAAAGTTAAATTTTATCGTGATTGGAGCCTTTCAAATATTATTATTTTTTAAGTAATGGTCCAGTCAAATCTAGGTTTTGAACGAAGGACATTTGATTTGAAAACCTATATACTATCGATCACACGATTAATAAATTTGTTCATACTCTTCATTTTCTAGGAGAAGTCAATTCTGGCTCCTTGAAAAATTCCATCACTGAATTTTATTTTTAATTTGTTCAACATCACAATTCATCCGCAATCTATTTTTCGTTTCTTCTAGTCACTTATTCATAACCCAATTTTTGTACGCGAATTGTGAATATGCCACATTTCTTCTGACACATTGTTCCATATCCTCCATTTTGTCATTAGCTTCTTTATCTTGGGCATGTAGATGACGGTTTATTTCAAAGTATACAAAACAATTTATATTATTGGTTTATGTATTTCCTTTTTCGCCACTGTGACATTTTTCTACTTATTTCATTACATTCATTATTTTGAAAAAAAAAAAAAAAAAAAAAAAAAAAAAAACAGAACTGGATCCTTAAAAATCATCTAATATTTTGCACTTGTTTTAGCCTATTCCTAAATCCTGTCTATCTCCACCTCTTCCAATCGCATATCCTACATCTTAATCGTTGGTCGCGAATATGGAGGATGCAACAAATTTTCCACAGCGCTGCGACATTTCTTCCATCTCTTCACTATCTTTTCTGTCTTGGAGGTAACAGTGCAAGCCATCACGAAAAAAAGCATAAATAAAAAATTATATGCATAATAGTTTATGAGTATTCAAAACAATTTATATGATACAGTTATGTGTCCAAATACATCATGATGCCATTGCTTCAGCGCTTTCATTATCACCATAATCCTAAAGAAATCAATTCCGTCTCCGTAAGACATTCTTTCTCGGAAATTCTTCGCAGGGCAAAAATGCCAAATCAATTTTTTCACTCTTCTAGACTCTTATCCATCACCCTATTGTTCGGATGCCAATTATAAATCCGTGATATGTCTTCCGCAGCCCTGTGATATTTTATCTATAGCTTCGTTTCTTATTTGGTTAATGTGGGTGATAGCTTATTATAGAACAATCATCTAAGACAAGTTTGGCTACCATTTCTTATTCAGACATTCCGAATTCATTCCGGAAATTCTGATTTTTGTTTCATTGAAATAATTCTAAAATTTTTGTCATTATAGATCGGGAGACGATCGCACACACCACTGTCTGATCGATTTGAGGCTAACGGATGAAATTTCAGGATTATACAGAACTCAATTAGCATATTAAAATGTTACTCATCTGACAAGTAATATCTTGGTGGAAACCACCTGCAGACCCAATTTCAGTGATTAATCAGTGGGTTCATCATGGTATTTTCCAGTACCTAAAGGTATGAAAGTATGGAGCTTAAAAATCATAGTAAATATACCATTATATATTACATAAAAGGCAGAGGTCTTTCAAAATATTTTTAGAGAAACGAGAAATTTAATTCCGCCTTTAATAAAAAAAATCGCGAGGAAAATTAATGATTTTAAAAAAGCATTTTTAAATGATTTTTATATTAAAAAATTCCTACTAATAAGAATTTTTTAAAAGGGCGCCTGAAAATCCGCAAACGGCACCATGACGTCCAAGGATGTTGCATTGGAAGCTCTGCCTTGCCTTAATAAATTCACGTCAAAAATATATGAAACATTAAAAATAGTTCTGAAAGTAAAAAAAAACACTAAAAATAAGTGTAGCGAGCCATTAAAAAAGTATAAGTATAATTTTATGCAAAGTGTTTTTTAATATAGGGGCGAAACTTTAAGGGGGCTCAGGGCGTGAAAACTTTTCAAAAAAATCGATTTTTTATGATCTAGTTTGATTATTCAACTCATTCTGAACTCAATGCAAAATACCGCATAAAAATATTTGCGTTTTTAACGGAGTTATAAGCATTTATGTATCAGCACTTTCAAAGCCGCACCCATATAATTTCAACTTTAAAAGTTGCGTTTCTCAAAACTTGATTTTTGACGCCTAACACCAAGATTTAAAAAAAATATTTGATGGAATGGTTTAATTTTTTTTCATGCATATAATATCATTATCTATAGAATTAATTATTATATTTTATATATTTTAATATTTTGAGTGTTTTTAATGAAAAAAAAAATGTTTTTTAGGGTTTTTTTAAATTTTCAAATTTGAGAGTTTTTTTAATAATTTTTTTTGATTGATAGTTATATCCTTAACTCATTCTACAGAGTAAAGTTTCCGGATCATTTTAAAGCAAAAATTAGTTTCTTATGTCAATTCAATGTTAAGATATCTTGCGGGTGGTGATATAACACATACTTTTTTTCGAAAATTGTGTTGAAAAAATTTTGCTATATTTCTTATTATATTACATTGAAGTACTTAATTTTATAATTTTATAAGACTACAAACATACCTTTAAAATATCAGAAAGTTTAAAATAATTACACTGAATACTTCTGTTTTTATATGGACTCGAAGCGAGAGCTCTGTTCACATGTTTTTCCGTATTATTCAAGTTCTGAGCCCTCTTAAGAGATGATAATTTCCATCCAAATAAACAATTTTCGTCAAAACATTTATGGTAAGAATCAAAGCGCTAATTTGCTAGAATGCGTTGAGCGTAATGTTGTCATACAATGCATAAATACAAGATTTAAGGGAACAATTAAGGAACAGAAAGAAAGAGGAATATTTTCAGCTATTTTTATTGGGAGTCCTGTTGATAAAATGCGTATAAGCTGATAAGTAAAGGACAAAATCTTCCAATATGTTCCTGCAGCGACAGACATCTGCACACGCTATTCAACGGTTTTTATGTAACGGAAACCGGTCGTTGCAGAAACTGAGAGCCATAAATTTGGAGCATGTGCACTTTGGTTTGTCGTTTGCTGGAAAATCGAAACTGGGCGAGACTGGTGTGATGTCAATCGGACTTTTTTGGGAAATGAAAATTTTGATCAATCATTTTCGAACCAAAATTGAAAAAAATACGTATGATAATTGAAATTTACAAAAAATATAAATTAAATGTACTTTTTTGTCGCATATAAGTATTTTTCTCAACTAAGAAATTTTGCATGTTTAAATAGGTAATGAAAAATAAAATAAAATAAAATAAAATAAAAAATACAAATATTTACGTCTATCGACCAGAAATTTTTTCCTGTAGTTAAAATTATTTTTAGTTATTGCAATCCATAATCTACTATTTTTAACAGATAAATAAATTTTCATTTCAAAAAATAAAAGCGCGCTGGATTCGTATTCAATTAGAAAATTTTCTAGTCCTATATTCTTCTGATCATGCTACAAAGCCGCTTGCCAATAAGCGAAATTTTTCCAATTATAAACTGTAGTGCTGATTACATTTCATCTCAATTTTCGAGCAGACGACAAACCAGCAGATTTAAATACGCATGCGCCAATTTTGTGGCTTGCAGATGCTGCAACAACCATTCCTCTTACAAAGCGTTAATTCCCAAATTGGCTCAGCCGAGCTCAACAATCTGATTCGCTAAAACTGGAGGAGGTGACGTAGATTCGAAGTGGTGCTAAAAAGTATTAAACACAATCGAACCCGATGTAGGAATTTGTTCCATGAGGTTTATGTTATTCAGGGGTTTTACTTTATTTCAATATTAAAGAATAAATATTTGTCCATTTTTCTATTACATAAAAGTTTGGACTGAGCCAGTTTGGGAATTAACGGCTCGTGTTCCCCTTGTGAAACAATCGAGGCGAACTTTAGCTTAAGTGTTCTTCTTCTTACCCAAATCACATTTGCACGCTTTTAGAGTCGTTCTTCTCCGGATAACTCGCAACAGGAATGGAGCTTTAGCGTTTGCATGGACCAATTTTCTGAATGCGCCAACACGTTTGCGCTTTATTTACAAACTTGCTTCCTCTAGTAAAGGTTTTTTTTTTTTTTTTTTTTTTTTTTTTTTTTTTTTTTTTTTTTGTGTGTGTGTGTGTGTGTGTGTGTGTGTGTGTGTGTGTGTGTGTATTATCACTTCTTAATGTTTAGACTATTTTTTATGTTACATCCTATATATTAATTCTATAAATGTTATTTTAAATTGAATTTTAATTGAATTATTAAATTTTTAAATCGAAATATTTAACTAGCAAAAGCCATGCTTTGTTTGGATTCGCGAAGCATTATTTTATAAAACAGATATTTGAAAGTAAAATTTTTTTTTAAATATTATTTTTGCATCTTTATTAAATAAAAACGTTATTTTATGTTTTGGCGCATTTTAATTTTTTATTTATGATGTAAGACTGGCATAATAAAATATTTTCGAAGCAAACTTTTACAAAATATTTTTAAATTTTCAACTAAAAGCTCTTTTAAAGAAGTTTTTACAATTTCCAGTAGCCACTGGTGTTTATTAAAGTTATTTGAAATATGTATGTTTCCAATCTTTGTAATTAACATCAAATAATCTTTGATAGCTATTTTAGAATAATATATTTGAAGGGAGCTTGAAGAAAGTTACTTCGTCAAAATCCTATTTTCTGGAAAGACATTTGAAATCTGCTCTCGTTGATACTATGAATTATTAACTGTAAAACTTTTTTTTCTAATTTCTTCTTTTTTATACATGTTAGCGTATCAGAATTTTTGATATTATAGAATGTTTCGTAAGGAAAATTTGTTATTGAACGCTTAATTTTGAAGAATTTTCTCTCTCGACAACGTTACGTACGTTTTTAAGCCAATAGGTGTCTATATATCCTCAATATCTATAACGGCTTCATCTAATGTTAAACCTTGGGATTTATGAATTGTAACAGCAAAAGCTAACTGCGGAAGAAATTCTTTCCTTGAGCAATTTATGCTTCCATTTTTCTAGAATTTAATTATTGGAGGAATTGGTACCCACCAATGCTTATAAGTTAAATTATTGTAGTATTGAAATTTATCCATGATTATTCGCGATATCTGGTCTGGTGGCTTTTGGTTTTCTTTATTATGTGCAACAAAGTCTAAAGTCCCGTTCACTAAATCTTTTTCGGTCCACAAATAGGAAAGTAACATTACTTTAGATCCAAATGATAACGTAAGAAATGGTTAAAGTCAATTTGTCGTTTCTGAATCGGCCAACTTTGCTTTAGTACATTTATAAAGAACTTTAATCGAGGCAACAACTTCATGCTTCAATTCTTTTAATTTTTCATTCTTATAACAAATTTAACAATTAATTTTATTTGTTTACAACTATTTTGTTGCCACTTTACAAAAAAAAAAAAAAAAAAATCCACAATACAATTTTTTATAAATGTTTAAGTGTCATCTGTGCAAACGATTTTGCTGAATAATGAAAACATATTTTATTTATTAAATTAATCATGATTCTATCTATTATAACTTACTCCATGATTTATATTTTTTCTGAAAATATACGCGTTTCATTTTTTATTTATTTGCTAAAATGCGTCCGTATTGGAAATGCATGTAAAATAAATTAATTAAAATAATTTTTTTTTAACGTTTTACTGTAAAAAAACTTATATTCTGCAAATCTACAGATCATAATTTATTTTTGTGTTTAATTTGAAGTTAAAATATCGAATAGTTTTTTTGTAAAGTGTACGACAAAATGTAATTTGAGTGGCCTAGTAGAAGATTAGCTTCGCTCATCCTAATAAAAATAAAAGAATAGCAGAAACATGCGTTTCTGCCAATTTTTTGTTTGGAGAAAGTATTTTTTATTTCATACAGAGACGACATATTTAATATACTCACATTTAGTAGAAACATTGTGCTTAATATAATGCAAAATTTTACCTTTAAACATTTAATGTATAAAGAAAAATGTTTGTGTTTTATGTTCAAGGGAATTTTTTGAAAATAAAAAATATATAGAATTTAAAGAAGACAAATACGCATTTAAACTTTTAGCTTTTTACTTTCTTCTATCATTAATAGAAGAAAATATTGTAATTGAAATTTTTTTCCAACTTCCGTTTTTCGACGGATTTACACGTTTTAGGGGTTAGAGATTCAAAAAACCAATTTTTAAAAAATGTCTGTCTCTGTGTCTGTCTGTGTGTGTGTCTGTGTGTATGTCGTCATTCTACCATCAAAAAGTGTATGAAGATATGCATAGAAATAAACCAAATTTTTTGTGAATGTTTCTGGCTGTAGCAAGCAGGTCCTCCTTCAGTTTTGAAGTATTCCGCCGGAAGGGGGCGCTGCAACCACGATTTTTGTGCCATTTTCAATATTGTACCGGCTAAAAGTATATAAAGTTATGCATCGAACTGAACCAAATTTCTTGTGTATGTGTATGACTATGGCTAATTGGTCTCCCTGAATTTGAAAAAAATCCGCCGGAAGGGGGGGGGGGGGCTGCAATTGCGATTTTTGTGCCATTTTCAATATTGTACCGGCCAAAAGTATATGAAGTAATGTATCGAATTGAACCAAATTTTTTGAGTAAGTGTATGACTATGGCTAAATGGTCCTCCCTGAATTTGAAAAAAATCCGCCGGAAGAACGCGCTGCAATCGCGATTTTTGTGCAATTTTCAATATTGTACCGACCAAAAGTATATGAATTTATACAACGAATTGAACCATTTTTTGTAAGTGTATGGCACCCCACACTTATATTGGAAATTTAAATAAAATATTTTCAGCTTAATCCAAAATGTTTTCTTGTATGGTTATTACAATTCCGTGTTGGCGCTCGCTTGATACAAACAGCATAATCTCATAGCATAAACCATGGAGGAATGAGATAGGTGGAGGTGCAGTAAGGCTCAAAAAAGGTTTGCAATGTGAATCAATTTATCGCTCAAATTTTAATGTTTCAAACAAAAGGACGTGGAAGGAATTTTGTATTATAATACGAATTGAAAGGAATGAATTACAACTGAAGCATATTTTAAGAAAAAATAGCAAATTTTTAAAATGGTCTTTGTTCTATTATTATTTATTAAAATAAATGTTCGCTTTTAAAATAAAAGAAATAGGAAAATTAGCAATTATTAAATATTAAATTAAAATTAAATTAAATATTGAAAACATTTGTTACGAACTAAAAATTGTATTGCTAAAAGATTCCTTCTTTAATTCAGTTTTAAATACTTTATAACGTAAATGAAAAAATTTTATGACTAAATAATTGCATGTAAATAAATATTTAAAGTATAATGATGAAAACATTCTTTTAAAATCATGTATGAAAACTTAAGTAATAAATATTAATCTAAAATAATGATTTCTGACTGCAGACGATTTTAAGATATTAACAAAAGAATGTTATATTTTAAAGCAAAACGTTAAAATAATTTTCCATATTGATGTTTAAAACACATATGATAAAATAATTAATAAATTCTTACCGGCGAAGCGATAGATTAGTTCTTTTTAAAAATACAATAGCAAAAAAATACGGGTTTAATCTGTTTCAATTGATAGGCGTGTCAAAGCACGTGATTTTGTTTGTACTTAATGTGACTTAATGTACGATTACATTTTTAGCATCACCCCCAGAGATAGTACTTCCCCTCCACCTGTCTCAGGAGCATAAACTTATCGATGGCAGACGATAATTTTAATTTAAAAGTGCATGCATTTTTAATTTAAAAATTCTTTCTTGTTCTTTTTGTGTAATTTTATCGATATGTATTGATATAAGCTCGTATTTATGCAATTAATTGTGCATATTTTTTCATACTTTAGGCTGTTCTTTTCGAATGTTTACACAAAATGGAATGCTTCGATTTCAGACATTTTTGAGTATATAGGTAACGATTTATCTTATTCGTGTGAACCAAAAGTCGTTTCGTACTAATTAAGAGATGCTTAAAAACTTTTTAAATGGAAATTTAGCTGTATATCTTTTCGTTTTCGGTTTGCAATGGCTGTCTTCAAAAAGTCGCCACTAGGGGCACCGCTGTCGTTTGTATTATTATGTCGGGCGTAGTCACTTTAGTACACCGTTAGCTCACTTACATAGCTGTAGCTCTCTCCGTTTGCAAGTATTTTGGGATTGAGCGGACTTTTCTATGTACCCTGTATATTGTGTTCCTTCTCTGTTTTTTTTTTTTTTTTTTTTTTTTTTTTACGTTCTTTTAACAACATGTTTAGCCCTAAGTAAATATTTTTTCCAATAATATTTATTGAGATACAGTGAGTTAAAATCTTGTTGCGAAAGTTGACGCGTAACTGAAAATTCTTACATTACTGGTCTTAGAAACTATAAAACTTGTGTTTGGAATAGAAAATATATTCTGACAGGCTCTTTTGAAAAGTCGGAAAATATTTTTCTTTTACCGATAGAATTTCTTTAACCTTCATTTTCATGAACTGAAAGATAAAACACATTCCACTGTGCCACGAATTTCAGAATAGTTCTGCAAACATGTTTTGTGTGCACATTTATTCAAAGATACTTCAAAAAATAACGTTTTATTCCAAATAAACAATGCAAATAAGATCACAAAGCGAAACGCCACATTTCACCTTGATTCATACATAACATAAAAATAAAAGCTTACCTTTTCTTGACATTAATTTAATTAAAAACAATGAAAACCTAAACATTGACAAAAATGTTTATAGGAAACCGATCAGATAAAGTTATACGATGTCATATAATAATTTATTACCACTTTTATAGAAGATCTCAGCACATAAAATTTTACAGTACAAGAGCTTTTAAAGTACATTCAGACAAATGTTTAGAAAAAATGATTAATGTCATTAGATATATCGCTGAAGAAAAGGGTTTTCCAACAATCCCCATTAATAAACTAATTTATTAATTCAGTTTTCATGAAAAAATTAAAACCCTCTGAGAGTCTTGAAAAAGGGCAAAATTGTAATGTTGTTTTCGCTTCATTTTGTGTTAAATGCAAAAAAAAATTTTTTTTCAACATTATATAAAAATTTCAGTTACATATATGAATGTTATCCTTGAGAATATTAATCTTTGTTAAATGTATCAAAAAATAATTAAATCAGCTGAATTATATTATATATATATTATATTATATATAAAATATTGCTTGTATTGCAGTGAAACCTTGAGCTTTGTGAACGTATTAACACGGGCTTGTCAGTGAGAGGGTTAAGAAAGTTAATCATAAAGAAATGATATATAAAGACTATTTTCCCTGTCTGTACAAAAGGTTAAGATATACTCTACTAAATGGCAAAGTAAGTCTAATAGCTTGTTCACCAACAATGTTAACCCTTTATATTTCATGATAGAACACGTTCTAGAAATTATTTAGTTCAGAAAATTAGATTTTACACAAGAAAAATTTAATGGCAAATTTAGTTTTAATTTAAACACGGAATGTTCTGCTACTAAATAAATCAAATATTGCTGTTTTAATTTTCTGGTGGGAGTTAAGATATACAAATTACAATACCGCAAAGTATCTCGGGCGGTTTGGGATACAGAGGGTTAAAAGAGTTAATTTGCACTAAAATTGTTCCAACACCGAAAGATGACGCACCTATTGTATATGCTATTTCCTATAGAACTGACAGTAATATCGTAATATAACTGTAAACAAGCGGACGATTTTAGGAAGATTGTAATGATCATATGGACGTAGTACAATTTACTTTTTTTAACGGAAATTTTCTTGTAAATTCCAGAAAAAATTCCGTTTTTCCTGTAATTTACGAGACTTTTTCAGTTAAAAAACAGTAAATTATGCTGGAGTCCCGATTATCAGTACAATCTCCGTAAAATCATCCTTTAGTTTTCTTTTTTTAGCATAGATTACGTAGGAATGACCAAAAGAAAACTGAAATAAAGTGACTAAGAGTATAAAGCATAAAATGTTTGTCGCCAATCCACAGCTCTGTCTTATTTAACTTTCAATCAGAATAACACAACATATTTTGATCCCGCAAAAGTTATATACCAAACCTCTAATTATATATGCATACACTAATAGACAAGTCATAGAAATCCGATGTAAAAAAAATCATGTACACAATGACACCCTACCATACAAAACCATTAATACACATTTAAATATCCTGAAAATAAATAGTCAAAATTACTGAAAAGTGAAGTATTAAATTTTATCATACAACATTTAAATATTTTCTTGCACACTTAAATAATTTTGGACACTGTGACTGGCCGGTTACATATTTAAAATGACGCATGTGACGTATTAGAATAGAATGATGTAATAAAATAAATAGACCTACAGTTGCAGTTAATAATAATACGCATTTTCATTAAGTTCAATCCTAGAAACTGCTATTTCTATTTTCCTCTATGATAATTATTGGCTCGCTCATTCTCAAAACGAAGTGAGGTATTTATATAAATAAACATGAATAAGTTATTAAAATATTTTTTGATAATGGACTTGAGAAATACATCCAGAAAGTGCTACGAAGTTCCAAAAAAATCCATTTTTTTTTCTTGTAACATCTCTTTTATTATTTTAGTCGCTTTTTTCAGTAAAACAATGAGATTTTTAATGATCATTTTGTATATTTTTGGAGAGTTTAAAATTCTTCGAAAAATAATTTTGTAAAAAATAAATATAAGTGAAAAGCAACAAAATTAAACAAAAACTTTTCATGCCGTGTGAAAATAATTCATCATGAAATTATGCAATATTACTTTAGAAATTTAAATCTGTGCGCACGCAGAAAAGAAAACTATTGTTAAAATAATTGTTTTTACACAATTTCAGATTTTTTATTTTATTTTCAGGAACAGAATAATAAACAGAAACTAGTAAGTTTGTGACAAAACCAAAACTTTCTTCTATCTCTTTCACGTAATACGTCCAGAAAAATTAAACATAGCAGCATCACCGGTTAGGCAATTTACATCAAAATCTAATCTGCAACAACTTATTTCATGATCTAACTAAATCTGTAATTTGATGAACATCCATGTGTTAGTATTTGAGATACAACTATTGCAGAAATCGTAAAAAACAGGATAAAAGCGCCACCTATTCAGTAATTTACTCTTAATTCCTGAGATGAAGCTGCCGCGATAATCATGAATAATGCCGCATACCAGCACCATCTTTCAAGCGATTTAGACCAAAAACTAAAAAATGCTCATTTATATCAGGAACTAACTAAATCTGAAGCTTGATGAAAATTCGTGCATAACATCCTGAGACAGAGCTATAGCGATAATCAGGAATAATGCCGCATGGCAGCACCACCTATTGGGCGATCTACTCTAAAATACTGATATATATCAGGGTCTAATTGAATCTGAAATTTAAAGAAAATTCGTGTAATAGTCCTTGAGATAGAGCTACTGCGATAATCATAAATAATACAGCATAGCACGCCACCTGTTGGCTATTCTACATCAAAAACTAATCAGATCTATTTCAAAAATATATATTTTCTAAAACACAGCCAAAATATATATTAAAATATTTAATTGTTAAAAAGGACGTCAAATGTTAATAAAATACATTAAAAGATCTTGATAATTTGACATGTTTCGATTGAAATTACTCAATCATCACCAGAAAAACAAAATGTACAAATAAACACAAAGATGGAAAATGTCAATAAACTATTACAAATGAAATTTTAAAATAAATAAAAATCACGCGCGTTATATTTTAATTATGTTTCACGTTGCTTTATTTTTATTTTCAAATTATCTAACAATTCAATCCAAATATTTGGCGTAAATTTCAATAGACTGTCTAATAAAAAGTTGCAAATAAAAATCTGACCTAAAAATTAATCTACTTTCATTAAACAATCTATGTTTTCTATTTTATTTATCCTTGATAATGCGGTTTTACCTCTTTTAAATTTTATGTTTGCAATGTGTTCTTTACATCTCACTTTGAATTTTCTTTGAGTCATGCCAATATAATAATTCCTATATCCACCTTCTTTCAGATATGGAATAATATAAACACCTGATAGGTCGAATTTACCAACTGGGTCAGTTCTAGTGGTTAAAATTGATTTTATTTTAGAGGGGGTCTAGCAATCAAATTTGAATCGCACGTTTTTAATTGTGTTCTAGCGGATTCGAAGAAATTTGATTTACTCATGATTAAGATATATGATAGACATGATAAGATATTACAGATAATATACAAGCGTAAAATTCTATACACAAGCTTTTGTTGAAAATTTTTAGTATAGTCTGTCTCAAATATTTAAGCACTCTGCAAATCTGGTTTAAAATAATTGAATAAGAAAATACTTTATGCTAATTTAAAATAAATACTCGACAATTAGTCAAAATAAAATAAAATACTCCATGTTGGGTGGTTAAAATAAAAACATATATTTATTTTTATTTAATTTTTGTTTTTTCTTGAAGAAACGCTGTCTCAAAAGTTTAAGCCCTTTATGCAATTTTTTTAGTAACACGAAATTGGCCGTGTGTAATGACGTTATATGACATGACAATGTAATTTTATAAAGGTATAAAAGGTGGAGAAATTATTTCCTTTCATTTTAAAAATGCCAAAGGGTAAAAAATTGTGAGATTTTGAAAGTTTTTAAATTGAAATCGTAAAATAAAATTGTTTCTGAAATTACAAAAGATTTAAATCAATGGAAACGAGGTATATATCAAGTACGCTCATGAAATAATAATTTTAAGTGGAAACCAAGATGTGGATGACCATGTATGACGACTGTTCAGACTGATCGGAGAATAAGAAGATTGGCATCTAGACAAAATATGTCCATACGGCAAATTAAAAGTAATCTCAATGTACATATGACCAAAGACACCGTAAATAGACGTATTAAAGAGTGTGATTACATCATACTAGAAAAAAATGGCTCGTAAACCATCTCTCAAATTACACCACAAACAGGCAAGAATGAAGAAGACTAAAATACACATATCCTATGGGGAAAAATGGCTTACTGTTTTAGTCAGCGATGAGAAATAATGGAACTCAGATGGCTCTGATAGTTCGAACGCGCATTGGCATGATTTATGAAAATAACCAACGACATTTTACAGCAGGCAGCAAGGCGGTAAATCTGTTATGGTTTGTGGGCATTTGGATTCAATGGCCAGACCTCTCTAGATTTTTTTAAAGGAAGACAAGATTCAAAAAATTATCGAGACGCTAAACCAACATTTGCTTCCATTTGGTGAGATTTTGGGGAGTCCTGAATGACTTTTTTAAGCAGACAATGCCTTAATCCACGTATCACTTTCTGCAAAACTTTGATTTTCTCAGAAAAATGTTAAAGTTCTTGATTGGTCATCTTTATGATCAGATATAACCAGGTTAAGAACGCCTGGGGTATTTTAACCTGCGAGGTTTATGACAATGGAAAGCAATGTAACTCTATTTAAGAACTTCAAGAGGCCATTGGGGAAGCATGGTACTCTTTGCCACCAGAAACCCTACAAAAACTAATAATTTGGATAGACGTGCGCTTATTTGAACTAATCCGAAATCACTTAAAAATAATGTGTAATTAAAAGTTCTGTAAAAATTATAAATTTGGTTGTTTTTGGCATTGTGCATATACTTTTGAGACAGTTTTTTTTTATATTTTTTTAATTAATATTTTTTACAATTATATAATTTATTTTTTTCTACTTTTGTCATCATTTATTGAAATATTGTTGCAAAATCTGCAAATAAAAAAAGTTATTCATTTCAACTTTTTATAATTCTTTAAATATCGACATTTTATGCTTGTGCTTAAACTTTTGAGAGAGATCTTACATGCACATATTAAAATAAACATGTTATATAGCGTGCTTGTAAAACAAGACCATTTAAAATTTAAATGTAATATCAATATTGACTATACAAGTACTTAATATTCGTAAAATTGAAAAAACATATATGATTAATAAAAATATTAACTCATTTTATATTCAAAAAGTTTTCATACTATATACGTAGAATCTTAAATAAAAATAATCTACGCAACTCTAAACCTATCGGAATAATATATATATATATATATATATTTCGTTTTTAATTATTAAAAAAAATGCCTGTCAATTATGTGCCACTTGCATGAAAAAACACATTTATGTTAATAAAATAAAGATTAAGGATGAAATTTTAAATACTTTGTTCTTAATTAGCATTAGAAATTGACAGACCACTTTCTTTATTAATGAAAATTAATCAGACATAAGCGATTTTTTTTAAGAAGCAGATTTTTTTCTTTTATTAGTGATTGAAATAACATAAAAAATTTAGAAAGTAGTTATTATGCGGTATCAAAAATAGACATGCTACCTGTAATGAGGACTTTTATAAGTTTGAACATAATAATCTGAACTTACTTTTTTATTATTAATTAAAAGAATAAGATAATAACATTAAGAGAATAACATTTTCAAATAAATTTTTGCTAAAGATTCAAAACAATAATAGAATAATTAGAAAGACATTCGTCTAACGCAACAAATGGTGAAAGCGTTGCCGCTCATGAACACACAAGCTAATTAAATTTTAACTAATGAATCACTTCTTTAAAAGTCACGCAAATGTTTGTATCTCGAATTTGGTTACTAATACAACATTCTGGAATTATTGTCATTGTATGCAGGTATTTGCATGTTATTAAGGCCAGAACGAACTGATATGAGTTCACGATTTGCTATAGTTTATCCACAGGCCAGTGATGGTAAGCTCTCAGAGTCCTCCTCAGAGTTCCCGCTTATTGTTGCCGTTATTTTTTCTTTTAGTTTCCTTTTTAAATTTGTCTGGTTTAATTTTTTAAGAACTTTGCTTCCGTTAGAGAATCAAAATAAGAGGAGAAAAGCTAAAGCACCCGCCACGCACCGCGAATTTTTCCACTTAAAATCAAACTAACTTTTGCTTCTAACTATTTTTTTTTAAACTTTTATATTTTGAATAGGCCAGTTGTCTTTAGTTAGGAAATTTTTTATGTGATTCTTTACACCAGCTTTATCCTATCTTTTAGAAAAACAGATTTGCGAATAAATATTCTAGACTAATAAATTTATTTTATGTAAAATATATGCCGTTTTATTTTAATACGTTGAAGTCTTAATTTCTTTTGAAATTTTGTGTGTGGATGGCGAATAACGCATTGGGTGCGACATTAGAGACCCAGTGTATACTCTATTAAGAGCACTTTTTCGCCTGAACCTGCAAATGACACACCAAACAATTTGTTTGTCTCAAAAATTCTTGGACAAACTTGACCCCAGAATTTGATACGGAAAATAATTAATCTATTACTGGTAATTTATTGGTCGAAAAAGAGCTTTCGAAAATAAACAAAAAAATACATCAACAAAAAGCTGTTTGTATTCGAGCCCTTTCTTCTAACTGTTGAAGAAATTCGCGCAAAAATGTTAACATGTGATGCCATTTTTTAAATATGAACATATAACATAATTTACAAAAGATAACGGAAAAAGAGAAAGGAAAAAATATCATCCAGATTCATCTAAGTAAACTTTGAAATCCATTTTTTTAATATAAAGCAAACGATAAATCACGTATTATGTTACATTAATAAATTAATTTTTAAGTATGGGAAATATTTCTTCTAGATTAAATTAAAATTTTTCATCTTATATAGCATATCTCATTAATGCTCTCTTTTCTTTCTTTTTATCTAGAAAAGGATGATAATTATCAATAATTATTTTCTTCTTTTATTTGTAAGATGTTTGTATAGTTTTCTAATGGATATAGTTAATTCAGTTATTTTATCAGCAATATTTTTTGTTAAAGAAAGCACCACCACTGGAAATATTTTCGTCAAAAATCTCAATAAAATACAAAATTTTATTATCAAAATATCATGTTTATACCTATATATAATACTCATAAACCATCGTGGGAACTTTGTCTATCGAATAATACAATTTACAAAAAAAATCCTTCGAATACTTTTGGAAATTACTTGAGCCGAACTTTTTAAGCCTATTTATTTAAAATATATATGATGTGATTACTAAATTTATGAAAACATTTAACAAATAAAATATATAATAGTATAAATTTTAATTGTTTGAAAAAATAGTATGTGTACTGATAATTAAAAACATTCATTTAAGGATTAACATGTGAAAAAAAACCGTTAAACATTTTCCAAAACAAATTCAGTTCCTATTTATTTAAGAAAAAAAATGTATCTAGTAAAATATTTTTATTAAACAAAAACGGTAGAAATGCTATTGTGTGAAATAGCTTTTATTGTTCTGATGTTATTAACAATATTGCTTAGAAAGAAAAGTTTATCAGTAAAGTATAAAAATAAATGTGTCACGAAGTTTTTACAGCACTTGATCTATAATTACGTCAAAGTATAAAGATATAAGTAACTGATAGGGGAGTGTACTAAAATAACTGTCATCTAGTGTAGTAACAGAAAGGACGAAAGAAAGTTATTTTCAATTTCTTTTAACAATGTTGATTTTTCGTGGACTATTTCCAAGTAATACATAAAATTTTTCCAATACACCCATTTATTTAAATAAAGAATATATCGATCAAAATAAATATATATTTTTTAAAATATAAATGGTAGAAATGCTATTGTGTAACATAGCTCTTTGATCTGCTGATGTTATTGAGAATATCCATTGCTTAGAAGGAAAGTTAATTAATAAAGTATAAAAATAAATGTGTCATGAATTTTTTGCAGTACTTGATCTACAATTACATCAGAGTATAAAGATATAAGTAGCTGATAGAAGAATGCATAAAAATAACTGTCATCTAGAGTAGTAACAGAAAGGATGAAGTTATTTTCAAAGGAAGTTATTTTCAATTACTTTTAATAATGTTGTTTTTACGTGGGCTATTTCCTAATAATAATTTTCATTCTTGACTATTGTGCCATAATCATTGCTCCATGCATAAAAATATAATGTATCGGCTCATTTTATTTCAGCAGTTCAGTATTTATTAAAATAGCTTCCATAAAAGACCTTGCATTTTTTCCGTCTTTTTCTTTTTATTTTTTCTTTTTTAAACCACAATAAACAATGAAATAATTGTAAGTCATCAAATAAAAGAAATTTTGAATTAAAAATATTTCATATGCAAGCAACTCACAATTTCAACAAAAATAAGTTGTTTAAATTAAGAAAATATTCCTCCATTATTTATATAAATTCTCTATCATATTGACTCTTTATTCATTCTTTATTGATATTCATTACATATATTTTTTTTTATTTAGATTCGTTCTCTGTTATTTATTCATATTCATTTTCATCTTTTTATTTTTTATCCTCCGTTTTTTACTCCTTACCGAAAAATGAATAAGACTAATGCCATTTAAATAAATTTATTCAATCGATAAAATATGGATATGAGATTTTTTAAAGATTCTTTAATATATTCATTATTTAATTAAACGTAAACCAAAGACGTTCTTTTAAATATTTTTAATAATATAAAGCATTTACTGTAATATATAAATATGATTATTGTTCCATATTAAAAACATAATATAAGCTCCGCGCATTTGTTTTTTAAAAAATACATTTACATGGGTCTCTAATTCAACGGCCCAATTTTAAAATCTCTGCAAACGAAACTATTTTTCATTATGTTGTAAGATTTTGTGCAGAACCTAGCAGAGGTATAATAATTTCATTGAGCAATTAAAAAAATAGTGGAAAAGCTCGTTGTCAACGTGCGTTTTTTAATGAATTAGGTATTTATCATATATTTACGGTAGATTACAATTTCTATTACAATTAAAAGTGCTCCAAATGATGGTCACCAGTTTTCGATACCATAGCAGATAGAGAAAAGCTATAGAGATAAGCAGATATAGATAAACGGTATGATAGTGAAAACTACAGTTAAACGGGACTGGAACACATATATCTTTAAATTTTCTAAAAAACAGAAAAACAAATTAAAAAAATCGCATAAAAAATGTATGATTTTTGTATGCTTAAATAGTGACAGTTTGAAATAACAAACACTCATATTCGTTTATTTAATTCTGTCTTGGCTTTTTTAATTAATTCTGGTAAATTTTACACGACCAACCAACCGAAAGCAACCTGTAAAAAATTAACGTATTTTTTATAAGCGACGTTGTATGAACCAACCAAACGAAAGTAATCGGGGAGGGGGGGGGGTAAAGAGAAGAAAAAGATGCATTTTTGATGAGAGTGGGTTCAAAATTTCAATTAATTACACATTTAATAATTAGAATTTCAATATTCTGAATATCAGGTACAATAGAAGAGACGTTGGACAACTTTCAAAACAATTTTGAGCCTCGTAAAGGCCGTAGAGTTTGCTAGCCATCGCAGACACACGCACACAGAGAGAGGCAAAGCGTTTTGCTCTTTTATTAGTATAGACATTTTAAATATTTCCAGTGAAAACTTTTACAACTGTTCCCATTTATTATATAAGCTATTTTTGAAATAATTAATGATATGTATGTATTGCCTTAAGGTTCAAAATACAAACCCGATATAATGTGTAGAGTAATTACAGGAAGAATTAATATTCAGTGAATTCACGCAATAAGATAAAGAATCCAGTAAATTAGAATCAACTGTAAAAAGAATTTTTTACGCAATTATAAATTTCACCTCAGTTGAACCAATTTTGATTCTACAATAGCTTAGACCATATTAAGGAGAAATTTCATTCCAGTATTTGTAGCTGCGATAGAACCATAGATTTAAATCCCTGAAAGAGATTTAACCATGCAATTTTTGCAGCTGCTGCAGACCCAAATTTTGCTTCAAACCAGCAGAAGTTTCAGAGGTTATAATGATCCAAATCAAATTTAACCTTCATAATACTACACTAATTTTAAGATAAGGTTTCTTTGTTTGATTTTTTAAATAGAATATAGCTTTTGACATTTGAATTATTACGCTCCTCTGAATTGTTATACTGGGCTACATCGAGAATAAATACACATTCTCGCGTAATAATAAAACATTATGAGTCATATTCTTACAAAAACTTATTTAATTATTGATTTATGTAAATTTTAATTGTAGATAATAATTCAGAGTTTTATTTGCTAAAGGAGATTTTGTGCTCTGTATTGAAATTTACAAAGCAAAAAGAAAATTACTGAAATTACATTTTATGTTTTGACATATGTGCCAATTTTCTGCTATTTTATGTATGCATTAATGGAAAAAAATCGTTATTCAAAATTATTCAAAATTATATATGTTCTGGATATTATTAAAAGTTTTATCTAGTTTTATTTGCTAAAGGAGATTTTGTGCTCTGTATTGAAATTTACAAAGCAAAAAGAAAATTACTGAAATTACATTTTATGTTTTGACATATGTGCCAATTTTCTGCTATTTTATGTATGCATTAATGGAAAAAAATCGTTATTCAAAATTATATATGTTCTGGATATTATTAAAAGTTTTATCTAGTTTCTGTAATTTTACGCACATATAAGTCATATTTTAGTAAAAGATAAAACCTGTTAAAAGGTACTTGCACATCTTTCAAAATTCAATCTATTAATGAAATATTGATCCATTATTTTTTGTAATGTAGAAGGAAAGCTAATCTTTTTTTATATATATAGTTTAAACATAAATTGATAATATGATAAGTAGATTGTATAAATTGTATAAATTGATAAGTAGTTTTCTGTCTTTTACGGTAAGCATTTCATTTATCTTTTCATTAAATGTTTTACTTTTGAAAATCCTATCTTATTTTTTGATTGTGTACAACAAAAGAATTTAAGCATTTTTTTTAATTTGTTTGTTTACTTTGTTTACAGTCTAGGGGGAGGGAGGGGGCAGTATGATTTTGAAAGCAATTTAAGGAAAATGAAAAGGAATAAGGGTTAATTTGTTCAGTTTAATTGTAGGATATTGGATTGATTTTCTTTGGAGACAAAAGAAAAATTTCATTTTGACTTAGTGTTTTTGACAGATAATTTTATAAAAATTCATTCTATTGTGTTATATAAAGGATGTTGATCGCATGGCATTATGAAATATTAGCATATTCAAAACAGTTAGAAAGCAAATATTTCTTTTTCTTCTTTGTACATATTTATTACAATTTTTTATTGAAATACATAATGAGGTTTATATTAAATTTAAAATGTTAAAAACTTTGAAAAATATTCCATAAAATAGCACATTACTTACACAAATAGCTTTTGCATCTATTTAGTGTTATTTTCTCCCACTGTATTTTTATAATTATTAACAAGGATAATACCCTGCTCAAAACAATTAAAGGATATTTGAAGTTTTATATAAAATAAAGATATAAACGAAATTTTTTTGCCGGAAATAGAAGATGAGAATCACAAATGCAAATTTTTATGGTTTTCAAACTGTGGAGTATGCAAATTTTGAGTTCGACGTCAGAAACGTCGCTTCAGCGGCAGCGAGTGAAATTTGACTTTCAACTGGATAAAAGAGAATGAAGACAAGGATGATCGGCATTCAGTGATTGCTTTGTTTCGATGAGTACGATGTCTCAGCGAAGTCATTTGACAGATTCAGAAGCTTGGAGAATTGTTGGTAGGTTAGAAGGGGGCCAAACTCAAGCCGAAGTAGCGCAAGCTATTAGAGTGTCACAAAGTGTCATTTCCAGGATCTGGAACCGTTTTTTTTTTTGGAGAGTGGATGTGCAGGGCGAAGACCAGGGCAAGGTCGTAGACGGGCAACAACGCCGAATGAAGATCGGTATTTAGCGTTAACAGCTCGGAGACACCGAAACATGAACGCTGCTCTTCTCCAACAACACCTTCGCTCGGCTACAGGTACCACGATTTAAACTCAGACTGTCCGAAACCGGCTCCATGCTGTAGGTCTGTATGCTCGCCGACCGATGGTATGTGTTAGATTAACATCAAGGCATCGTCGCGACTGCAGGGAGTGGGCAACCGAGCATGTCAACTGGAGGAGAAATGAATGGAACAATGTTCTGTTTTCTGACGAGTCCCGTTTTTCTGTGCATCCGGATAATAGGCGTATTTTCATCTGGAGGGACCGTGGTAGTAGGAATAATCCTTCGTTTGTGCACGAAAGTGTCAGATTTGGCGGTGGAGGAGTGTGGGTGTATGGTGGCATCTCCATTGACGGGCGCACTGACCCGAGGGGTTCGACAAACTAGTTTTTGGTGTACCAGATTTATAAATCAAGTTGATTTACCTGATTTACTCCTGATTTACTGATTTACTCGTGATTTACTGATTTACTCGTGATTTACTGATTTACCTCTGATTTACTGATTTACTTGCGATTTACTCCTGATTTACTGATTTACCTGATTTACTCCTGATTTACTGATTTACTCATGATTTACTGATTTACCTCTGATTTACTGATTTACTTGCGATTTACTCCTGATTTACTGATTTATTCGTGATTTACTGATTTACCTCTGATTTACTGATTTACTTGCGATTTACTCTCCTCATTATAGAGGTTAGCATTGCTCTGATTGGCTCTTCAGATCCTGTGACGCTATGACGTTTGTATATCTCGTAGTGCTGGATGATAAAAACATTATATTGAAAGATAAATCAGTGCATATTCATTCTGTAGGCACTATATTTCGTACTAAACTGTATGTAATACTTTCATTTTCCTTCTATAGTAAAAAAAAAAAAAAAAAAAAAAAAAAAACTAGCCATAAAAGGAATGACTCCTGGAATGATGCTGATGTGTAAGATTTCCGGAAATAACGCTTCCGGGTGGACCACTCCTTGGATTGCAAAGCAACACCGAACGGAATCGCTTCGCGATTCCATGGGGTATGGCGAGCGCAACAAGCAGGGGTAGCCTACAACTTGGAATAGCGAAGCGGTTACGCGGGAAGTTGGAGAGCGTAGCGAGTTTAAAAGGACTGTAATTGCTCATTCCAATTATGCATGTTTGGGGCGCCGCACCCCACTTTGCCCGACCCCCCAAAGGGAAGCTTTTTAAATTTTTATCCACAGCACTCGTGTTGCATATCTTTAAAAAGGTCTGAAACTGCCTTTTCCTGTTATGGATGTCTTGTGTGACCCCCTCCATTCTGCCCCCCAGAGGGGGCACATTTTTAATTTCTTTACAACACCAGTCGTGTGACACATCATTTGAAAGTTCTGGAACTGCATATTCATATTTTGCATGTCTTGCGTGTCAACCCCCCACTGCCCCCCCAGGGGGGCACAATTTTTATTTATTTGCAACACCAGTCGTGTGACACATCATTTGAGAGGACTGCAACTGCTTATTCATATTATGGATGTCTTGCGTGTTACCCCCCACTCTGCCCCCCCAGGGGGTCACATTTTTAATTTCTTTACAACACCAGTCGTGTGACACATCATTTGAGAGGTCTGCAACTGCTTATTCATATTATGGATGTCTTGTGTGTCACCCACCACTCTGCCCCCCCCAGGGGGGCACATTTTTAATTTCTTTACAACACCTGTCGTGTGACACATTATTTGAAAGGTCTGCAACTGTTTATTCATATTATGGATGTGTTGTGTGTCAACCCCCATTCTGCCCCCCAGGGGGGGCACATTTTTAATGTCTTTACATCACCAGTCGTGTGACACACCATTTGAGAGGTCTGCAACTGCTTATTCATATTATGGATGTCTTGTGTGTCACCCACCACTCTGCCCCCCAGGGGGGGCACATTTTTAATTTCTTTACATCACCAGTCGTGTGACACATCATTTGAGAGGACTGCAACTGCGGGCCGGGCTCGGGCATTAATTTTCTTTCCTGGAGTATCCGGCCGGGCCGGGGTTAACTTATTTTTTCCGTACGAAGCCGAGACTGATTTCGTTCTTCCTAGTCTTCACGGCTCAAAATAATCAGTTCCTGTTGAATTTTCCCGTATGAAAATCCTTTTCTCGACGTGGAAAAGTGTTCATAAATCAGTAAAGTTTGGTTTGGTCCAAAAATTTTTGCAAAATAGACATATACTTTTAAGTCGTCATTATTCTACAATTAAACATTAGAATTTATTCTTTTTAAAGAATAGATAACAAGGCATCTTAAAATAGAATTAAACACATAAAAAAAAAAAAAAAAAAAAAAAAAAGCATGATTATGAATGAATTTTTGTTTAAACTGAAAACCGCAGATTTCTTTTAAACTGCTCATTCATGCAAAATGAATACAACAATACGCGAAAAAAATATATATATTAAACATTTACATTTGCTAAGAAGGAAACTTTTTTTTTCCAATGTCTTAGAAGATTTTACTTTTACCATATACCATGTTTTAGATTTTTTTTTTTATGTATTAATAATATTAATGATAACTGAAAGATTTACATACATCAAACAAAGATTCATTAAAAGCGTAAATATCACAGCCTGTGGCGTTTCTGCATAAATAGAGATTATAAATATGGGAAAAAAAAAAAAAAAAAAAAAGACTAAGATAAGTTTTTTTGGTCTGAACTCTTCCGTTAGAGTAAAGATCAATGTTCTGCAGAAATTCACCAGAACCGGGCCGAAATTTTAACTTTCGGGCCGGGCCAATAAATCTTTCGTTCGGGCCGGGCCGGGCCGGGCCCGGGCCAAAATTTTAACTTCCGGGCCGGGCTCGGGCCTGGAAATTTCGGCCCGTGCAGACCTCTAAAGCACACAAGCATAATCTCGTTGAGGAGTAAAAGTTCGCCATTTTGCGATTATCATTAAGGGTTTTTAATTAATATTTCGGGTAATTAACAAAAAATAAAAAAATTGAGTGTCAGGTGCACGGTGCATCTACCATCATCTATCCTTATCCAAATTTTCAGATGTCTATGTGCAGTAGATTTTCGTAACCATCGCCAATACTTCTTTCTTTTAGATGCAATCTATTGTTATGCAGAGTTTCCTCCAGGTTTAAAAAGGGGCAGGGCGCTACTTTTCTGAAAAGGGCACTTTTTACATTCTTCAGGGCACTTTTTTTATTCTTCCGGGCACTTTTATACAGTTGAATCTAGAATGTAGCGCGCCAAAAAATCATAGAAATACAGAAATTTTGTCGAAAAAACAGGAAAAAAATCCTAAAATTTCATCAAAAATTTAAAAAAAGATAAATTTTGTTAAAAGATCGCGAAAAAACGGCCGATTTTGATAAAAAATCGCAAAAAACGACAAATTTCGTGAAAAAACGGCACATTTTGTTAAAAGATGATAAAAAAATGGCAAATTTCTTCAAAAGATTTCGAAAAACCGCTAATTTTGTCACGCTTAAACACGAAAAAGTGCAAATTTAAAAAAAGGGGCGCGGAAAAAAAAAAGCACATAGTTCGTAACGGGAGTGGAATAGCCCCCTCTTTTCTCCCTCCTGCGTTATAACCTTTCAGAAAATTTGCATGAATTTTAATTTTTTTTTCTTCTTAGGATCACCTGTGTGATTCTGTCAGATTTTTTCCAAAATTAAGACAAATTAAGGCAGTCATTTCTGAAAATTAAAATGTCGGTCGTAACTCTAAAAATCTTACATAAAATATAGCACCGATCACACCGGGTGCGAAAATTTATACTACAAACGTCATTTTTGGGCTGTCACAAGAAAAAGTTAAAAGGGGGGGAAGGGCGTCAAATTCTAATTACGCCCCGTGTGAAATTTTCTCTTCGCACGAAAATGATTGTGAATCAGAAGAATCCACTTTTGGAACAATAAAAACACAATTTTGAAGCAGGAAAATTAGTTTTTAGAACAGAAAAATTTATTTCTGGCATTAACTTTTTTTTGTGTGCTCCTACAAAATTTGCATTTTTTGCGATCTTTTGACGAAATTGCCGTTTTTTGGGATATTTTGACGAAATTTGCGTTTTTTCACAAATTTTTGGCGAAATTTGCCTTTTTTGCGAATTTTTTGACAGAATTTTCCGTTTTATTGCCATTTTTGGACGAAAATTGCTGTTTTTTTCGCTAATCTCTTGACAAAATCTGTCGTTTTATCACGATTTTTTGACGAAAGTTCCCGTTTCTCGTGATCTTTTGGCGAAATTTTACGTTTTTAGCGAATCATTTGACAAATATTTCCGTTCTATCACGATTTATGGACGAAATTTGTCGTTTTTTATGATCTTTAGAAACAAATCTGTCGCTTTTTCGGGATTTTGTGACGAAATTAGCCATTTTTTTCGCGAATTTTGACGGAAATTAGTCGTTATTTCGCGATTTTTTAACGAAATTTGCTGTTTTTTCGCGATTTTTTGAGTAATTTACGCACTATAGCGCGTCCGCATCTTCGCTGAAGGGCTGCGTTTTTTCAAATGTGTGGCAGGAAAGGCGCTATTTTTTTGAATGAGCGGCAAGAGGGGCGCTAGTTTTTGGATTAGGGGCAAGAGGGGAGCTATTTTTTTAACTAAAGGGCAGGAGGGGCGGAGCGCCCCCTGAAACCCTCTGGGGGAAACCTTGGTTATTGCATTAAATTATTTTCTCCGGGATAATGAAATTTTACTGTAACGCAGGATTCTGATAGGGAGTGCTTCATCTGCACAGGTTTTACTGTGTTACAAATTTTATTTACATAGCTGCCATCCTTCTTTATTTTGCAAGCAATTTAAGCATGTTTGGAAACAGAAATAAATTTATTTAATGAAATAAAGTACGAATTGTAAAGAAACAAGACATGTTTATTAAATAAATTTTCTGATTCAAAATACTCCAAAAGAATGGCAACTATACATTTTTAAATATTCATAGCTTTTTTTGTGGGGGGGGGGGGAGGGCGCCAAATGCAGTTCTGCACACAGGCGCCGAGTACTGCTGGCACGCCCATGGCAATGTGAGAAATATCAAATAAAAAGTATTTGATAATAATGAGAACTTGAATGATGACTTAAAATACATTCATCAAAGAATATATTGATGCTAATACTTCTTTATTTATATCTTATGTAAAAGAAAAAAATCTTTTGCCGAAACTATTCCGAATGTTAAGTACAATACAATCCACTTTTTATATTTTTCCTTTCCTTTTCTTATTTTTTACTGCGCAATTTAATGTGCCTGAATAAAAGTGTAAATTACAGAGTGGTTTTTCATTTCTAAACAGCAAATTTCAGAGGTCAGTAATCTCGATGATTAAGCACATAAATAAACAATTTTCAAAAGAGGAGAAAAAAAAAAAAAAAAAAAAAAAACCTTTACGAAATACGCATCCGTCAACCAATAAATAAGTTATTTCTATCGAGATAAAAGTAGAATAAAGAAAAAAGAAAAAAGAAACAGAAACACGCATTAAGTCTTAGTCAGGAGCACACGTATAGATATCATATATTTGTGTTCATCAGCTTATCCACTCCGCCTTTCGCCCCCCCCCCCCCCCACCGCCCGCAACAAGCAAAATAAAAAAATAAAAATAGACTTCTATTACTCATGTAAAAGGTTTATGATCGTGAAAAGATCACAATTCAGAAACATAAATAGATGATGAAATAATTACTTTCTTTTCACTGCATTATTTTTAAATTAATTAACGTTGATTAAAAAAATATTTATTCATCGATTCCATCTGCTTTCCTAATTAAATGAAAGTGTGTTCTTTCCTAATATATATTCAAAAACGACTAAAATAAATTTTTCGTACGGAATACATTTAGACCAGGGTTTGGAAAAACCCGGTTTTTTTTAAAAAAGCCCAACTCGCTTTGCCCAGTAGTCTAAAACCCGGGTTTTTTCGGGTTTTATTAAAAATTTTTAGAGAACTCTTCAAACTTGTAATTTTCATATGCATAATACCTAAATTTTTCATTTATCAGTGAAACAAGGGTATATTTTTAAATTAAGTATGGATTAACAATAAAAAGAAATATATAAAAAGAAGAAAAAAGTATATTTAAAAAGATTATTTTGTATCTCATGGGACTAGATTATTGTAAGAATGATATACTATGCCAAGTACAACTGAATTTCTTTATATAAATCTTACATAAGTTAAACAGACTAATAATTTATACTATTCCTTTCATTTCCTTCTATCAGAAATCAGTTTAAAACAACAACATGTTTATTTTTTTGCTAAAAAAATGGCATTTTTATTTATTTATTTATTTTTTAATCGACAAAAATTACTTTTAGTGTATGTGATAGCTACACATGCTTATAGAAAATTAAGTTACAATTACTTGTTTTAAAAATTGTCATTGGGTTGTTTAATAATTGTCATTGGGAATTGTCATTGACTTTTTTTTTTCCCTTGGAGGGGGTGTTAACTTTACAAGTGGTGTACTGATATTACAAAATATATTACCTTATGAAATTTAAAGTTGAAATTTTGAAAAAACCCAAACGGGTTTTTTCATAAAAAAGCCTTTTGGGTTGGGGAAAAAAGCAAAAATTCTGCCTTAAATTAAACATGCTAAATTTTTATAGTTTCTTTCATTCACTTCAATTCAAAAATCAGTAGAATTTTTTTAAAAGGGAATTATCAGTAGAATTTTTATAAAAATATTTTTGAAAATTTTAGCAAAATTTACTATATATATTGCAACAGTATTAAATGTTAAATTAGATTGTCATAGAAGCCAGTGTCAATGACATTTGTAAATTTAGATCATAAATGGAAATACTCTTTCACTAGCTTTGCAGCTTAATAAACTTCTAAATGATTATGTAATTTGCTCCAAATTAGATCAAATGGAGAAAAATATTGTTCGATTAAAATAGAAATAATTTGTGCTAAATGTAAAGAAAAGAAAGACTGACAATTTCATAATTAATCATTAAACCACAAAAACTGTTAAGAAATTCAACTTATCAGAAAGAACCTACATCCAAAATTTAAAGCAAATCGGATAACTATGTATAAAAGTCTATTTATCTAACTTAAGGAGGAAGTAATCGCTGGTACTCTTCTTAATAATTAACAAAAGAATACCAAAACAAATCAGCGAATCTTCTTACTACTATGAACCTGTATACAAAAATTGAAACAAATCGGTTAATTCTGTAAGAAAAACCATTTCCATAAATTATGAGGGGTAGTTTCCCCTATCCTCCCTATATACTTATCCAGCGAATTCCAAAAAAAAAAAAAAAAAAATCAGGGAAGTGCCATTTTAGCATAAACCTTTATACTAAATTTGGAAATCAGGAAAAACCCACTTATATAAATTAAGGGGGAGGGGGCAATAGCTCTGGTTCTCCTTCTTATACTTATCGAATCACCTCTAAAAAATTATCAGGGAAGAGTTATCATAATAAGCCTAAATCCAAAATTTCATGTAAATCGGATATTTTTATCTTGAATTATTACGTTACGTACGTAAGTACGCACGTACATACATACAGAAATGGGCGGGCACATAAGCTCTCAGGCTTTGATAGCCTGTGAGCTAAATAACTACACTGTTAAGCGTAATTCAGAAAATCATCTTGTAATTTTCACCACTACAAAAAAAAAAAAAAATCTAGAGAAAACACAACACATTTTCAGAAATCAAAACCAAACCAACAAACGAAAATTAAAAGGAATTTGTTAAAGGGACAGAGAATTCGAAAACGTAAATGAGAAAGTAAATGAGTTAGACAGTCACGATGCCATAAGTGAAAATCGAGCTTAGGATCAAGCCAAGACCGTCTATGATGCCAAGTTTTTGCCATCGTTGTTATAATATCCAGTAGCTTGCTAAACTTTATTTTCTCCTCGTTCCTGTATAACTAGAGGGGCTCCGCCCCCTTGCTCGCTACGTTGGCCAACCCACCACGCTTCGCGATTCCAAGTTGTAGGCTACCCCTGCTTGCTGCGCTAGCCAATACCCCAGACCTTTCAAATGATGTGTCACACGACTGGTGTTGTAAATAAATTAAAAATGTGCCCCTCCCTGGGGGGGTAAAGTGGGGGGTAGACACACAAGACATTCATAATATGAATAAGCAGTTGCAGACCTTTCAAATGATGTGTCACACGACTGGTGTTGTAAATAAATTAAAAATGTGCCCCCCTGGGGGGCAGAATGGGGGGAGGACACACAAGACATCCATAACATGAATAAGCAGTTGCAGACCTTTCAAATGATGTGTCACACGACTGGTGTTGTAAATAAATTAAAAATGTGCCCCTCCCTGGTGGGCAAAGTGGGGGGTAGACACACAAGACATCCATAATATGAATAAGCAGTTGCAGACCTTTCAAATGATGTGTCACACGGCTGGTGTTGTGAAGAAATTAAAAATGTGCCCCCCCCCTGAGGGGGCAGAATGGGGGAAGGACACACAAGACATCCATAACATGAATAAGCAGTTGCAGACCTTTCAAATGATGTGTCACACGACTGGTGTTGTAAATAAATTAAAAATGTGCCCCTCCCTGGGGGGCAAAGTGGGGGGTAGACACACAAGACATCCATAATATGAATAAGCAGTTGCAGACCTTTCAAATGATGTGTCACACGGCTGGTGTTGTGAAGAAATTAAAAATGTGCCCCCCTGGGGGGGGCAGAGGGGGGGTGACACACAAGACATCCATAATATGAATAAGCAGTTGCAGACCTTTTAAATGATGTGTCACACGACTAATGTTGTAAAGAAATTAAAAATGTGCCCCCCCTGGAGGGGCAAAGTGGGGGTGACACACAAGACATTCATAATATGAATAAGCAGTTGCACACCTTTTAAATGATGTGTCACACGACTAATGTTGTAAATAAATTAAAAATGTGCCCCCCCCTGGAGGGGCAAAGTGGGGGTGACACACAAGACATTCATAATATGAATAAGCAGTTGCACACCTTTCAAGTGATGTGTCTCACGACTGATGTTGTAAAGATATTAAAAATGTGCCCCCCTGGGGGGGCAGAGCGGAGGGGGAGACACAATACATCCATAATAGGAAAAGTCAGTTTGAGACCTTTCTAAAGATATGCAACACGAGTGCTGTGGATAAAAATTTAAAAAGTTCCCCTTTGGGGGGGGGGGCAAAGTGGGGTGCGGCGCCTCAAACATGCATAATTGGAATGAGCATTTACAGTTCTTTTAAACTATAGGGAGGCTCCGCCCCGCTGCTCGCTACGCTCGCCAACCTCCCGCGTAATCGCTTCGCGATTCCAAGTTCTATGCTACCCCTGCTTGCTGCGCTCGCCAATACCCCATTTACTACAGGATTTACCCTGATTTACCCTGATTTACTATAGGATTTACTGATTTACTATAGGATTTACTGATTTACTAGAGGATTTATTGATTTACATTGATTACTGATTTACTACAGGATTTACTTTTTAAATCTTGATTTACTATAGGATTTACTGATTTACTAGAGGATTTATTGATTTACATTGATTTACTGATTTACTACAGGATTTACTTTTTAAATCTTGATTTACTGATTTACTATAGGATTTACTGATTTACTAGAGGATTTACTGATTTACTAGAGGATTTAATGATTTACATTGATTTACTGATTTACTACAGGATTTACTTTTTAAATCTTGATTTACTGATTTACTATAGGATTTACTGATTTACTATAGGATTTACTGATTTACTAGATGATTTATTGATTTACATTGATTTACTGATTTACTACAGGATTTACTCTTTAAATCTTGATTTACTGATTTTGACTTGATTTACATGGCAGTAAATCCGCTGTGTACCAGATTTACAGAGTTGTCGGACCCCTCGCACTGACCTCTACATCATTCGAGATGGAGCTCTGACTGGTCGCCGATATAGGGATTAGATCCTCAGACCTATTGTAGTCCCTTACGCTGCAGCAATCGGAGATAACTTCATTCTAATGGACGATAACTGCAGGCCACATCGTGCAAACCTGGTGGAGGATTTCCTTTTCAAGGAAGGAATCGTTCGAATGGAATGACCAGCGTGTTCTCCAGACATGAATCCAATGGAGCACGTTTGGGACGCTCTAGGAAGACGAGTTTCTGGCCGCCAACAACCCCCACAAATTCTCCAAGAACTGGAAAGAGCTCTTCTGGAAGAGTGGGACAGAATACCCCAACTCGTCATTAATAGCTTCATTGAGGCCATGCCTCAAAGGTGTTCAACGTTGGTAGCCGCCCGTCAAAACCATACCCCCTACTAAAAATGATTTTTTTTTTGAAGAAAACACCTTTTCTTATTCTTTTTTTCTCATATGCACAAATTGTGTTTTTTTCCTTTTGTACACAAATGCGCAATAAAATGCATTTTTTTCTGCCAAACATGTGTAATTAGTTCTCATATAACCTACTACGTCTGTCGACCATGTATCAATCAGCTAAAATGTTTCCCAGATACAAAATCCACCTAAAACTGCAATATCCTTTAATTGTTTTGAGCAGTGTATCTCATGCCTAATTAAATAAATCTTATAGAAAAATAAAGGAATGCTGAATTAATTATTAATATCATTCTGAAAGTTTCAAAAATTCGCTCTCCTCCAATTTAAATTATTTGTTTTATTCATCATACGGAGGCAGTTTAAATAATATGCGACAGCAATTTCATTTTTTTATTTACTTACATTTTTATTAGCACTTTCAAAAAAATGAAAAGTTCTTGCTTCTGCATCGGTTTGTCTATCCGTCTGTATAGCATCTGTACACGCTGTAATTCCCGTAAATATATTCGAATTTTCATGCAATTGATAAAGCTTTCTCGGGGACCCAAAAGTCTGTTTGGTATTGCATATAAAATATGTACGATTAGAAGTTTATCTAGAAGGACACTCAGAAGAATTCGATTAAATTATGACATATGGGGGGAAATAGTTTGGAGAGTATTTTAATGAGATTACGTAATTTCAAATATGTTAAAATTTTATAAATCACTGATTTTCACTATAATCACCTTAAAACAGAACAGTCATAGCATTTGTTATTAATGTACAGGGATGCACAAAAGATATCATTTACAGTACTGTCTTTGCGTAATATTTGCTGGAGAGTACGTTTTAAAATCAGATATTCGCTTTTAAATATAATTAGTTTTTTTTACATATTACTTTTTATAGATAAATTATATGTGTTATATACACGGCTGCACAAAAGTATTTGCATACCATTCTCCTTATAAGAAAAAATTGGTGAAGGGGAATTTTCTGAAATATATGTATCTTTTAAATGAACTAAATTTTAGAGTGCATGTTGTTAATAGATACAAATCTCTAATGATATCATATACAGGGTTACTAAAAATTTCGGATAATTTAACGAATTATAGATGGAAACATCTGAAATTCAGTTTAGAAATGCTTTATGTATTTGCATAATGTGAAATGATGCGTAATATTTTAGTTTTTAAAACAGTGCAGTTTTATTAAATACATCATTGTGAATAAGTTGGAAAGTATTTCATAATCCATGCTTGATGCAGGATTTTTTCTTTCTTGTTAATTTCTTAAGAAGCTTTTCGGCAGACAATTGAATTAGAAATAGTATATTATCTTTTTTGCAATAAAAAGTTATCATTAATAATACTCCTATAAAATAATTTATAGAAACAGAACTGCATTTTAAAGATACATATATTTATTAACTTAATGACAATATGCATATGTACATGTCTTAAGGTATGTGACTAACTTCAAATCTCTATTTTTGCGAAAATTTTCGTTTTTGTTTTTATTATTTTAAAATAATGATGAGACATTTAGTAAACAAAAAATGACTTATGTTTAGTTCATCAATAATTAGAAGCAATGTTATAGCCCAAAATAAAAACCTATACATAAGATTTTTCCGTTGTATTAAAATCTCAGTTTGCGTTTTCTGCAAAACTGCACTTTTAATTATTTACGCTTCCATGAAACCTCATTTCTGGTCGTTTTCATGTCGTGTCTATGATATGACTGCCATTATTTGAAAGGTAGATTTTGAAAGAAACCGAAAGAAAAAAAATTAATATTTCGTGTATCAGTTAAGGGAGACCCGAACCCCATTTTCGGCCAAGTTCAAAAAATTTTTTTTATAGCAGAAAACGATAAAATACATATTTGCGAATATCCATGCAGAATTTCAGAACTCGGGTGCACTTGGAACAGGTAGCAAATGAGCTTTTTTAATTGTGTTCACTAGAGTTTAAAGGACTAGTGGCCATTTTAAAATGTGTTTTCCTGAAAATGACTTTTTTCATATTTTGCCTAAGTTCAAAGTACTAAGGCTCAGTGGTAAAATGATTTAGAAACAATGTCGTTATGTTTTTAGAATCTTAAAACAATTTGCAACAAAAGTAAGGAGAGATATTTTTTTTTAAACTATTTCTGAAAATTTTACATAAATTAGTAAACATGAAAATTATAACGAATTTAAGGAAATTTACCATGCGTAATATCTTTCTTTTTTTAGCTGATTAAAACAGAAAATTAAAAATAGCTCTCCCTAGGTCTTTTCCATATACTATAACACTATTTAAGAAATTTCAGTACTACTAAAATATTGAAAATTGAATGAGGAGTAGTAATTTTAAAAAAGTGTATTTTTTGACCAAAAAAAAATCATAAAAATCCCCATAAAAAATTTACTTTTTAACAAAAAGTGAATTTTTTTGCTAATTATTTCTTTCAAAAAGATTCTTAAATAGTACACCAAAATTCATTGCTTTAAAATCAATAATAAAAATTTGGGGTTTTTTCTTACGGGTCTCAGATAGAAACATGAATTAAACAAAATTTTAGTTACATTGTTAAAAATCTTGTTCTAGTTTGAACTAAATTTTAGTGATCAATAGCTACCAGTGTAAGATGGTGAAATCTTGAATTAAGATTTGGAGCTCCAGTTGAAGCATAGTTCCAATAGTTGGAACGAGGTTTAAATAGGAAGCTCCAAATGTTGGTACGTGATTTCGCCATCTTAAGGTGGCAGCTATTGATATTAAAATTTGGTTCAATTTAAAGCACAATTTTTAACAGTGTAGAAAAAAAAAATCAAAGAAGTTTTTAATTCAATATTTTAAAGAAAATTTTAAGTGTTTTCTACCCCGACTACGTAGTACCACTCAAAAAATGCGCACGTGGAAAATCTTCTTCGTTGAACTGAAGCGAAATTGATTCGCTGAACTTTTAAAATAATCTAAATTTTTCGGCATAGATGCAAGATGCAGAACAAATGCATGTTATGGTCAGACTAATTGGATTAGAGTACATTTAGGGACGGTAATCAATACAAGAGGCGTTGTGCTATACAATAATTGGTAGTAAAATTCTGACGCATGCACAGTTTTCCTATAGAAACATTATTCTTTACTAAATAGCTACACCTCGTATAGTAATGGTCTGTATTATAAACATTGGAAATACTTTAGATGTTTATCTATTTTGACTGTATTGATATTTTTTTAAGTTAAAAAAAACTCTAAACGTACTGTATCACAATTTTAACATAATAGAAGACAAATGTATTGAGTAAAAAATTTTTATATGAAAATAACCCCATTTTGTAATTCTTAATGTACCACTTACAAAAGCATTTTGCCTGATTTTTTAAAAATACAATGGAGGATTTCTGTAATCAATAAATAAATTTATGTAATATATATTTTTTATAACAAATAAAAATAAAAACAGTATTTATAAGTATTTTGTGTCATAGTAACATTTCTTTTCAAATAAGTCTTTTAAAATTCTTATTTTAGTATTTGTTGCAATTAGAAACTGTAAAAATTTAATGATCTTATAATATATTTATTATTATTACTATTAATATATATAAATATTTATAACATCGAAACTTTCATATGTTTCAGTTTCAAGAATCTTAAATGATAAATTAAAAAATGAATTATTCTTTAAACATATGTTTGTACTTTATAACGGACTAGCTGACCCGCCCGGCGTTGCCCGGGTCCGTTATAATAATGTTAAACGAACTTGAAATTTTTATGATTTTATCTTCAACTCAAAATATGTGTTAATACACTGTTAAGAATTTGACCGTTTTGCTGCATCGTCACTCCACCGCTTTTATAGAAAATGATTACTTCAGCCTATTTTGGAGCATTGTCATAGGTCAAAAGAGATATATTCTATAAAAGCGGGGGAGTGATGATACAGCAAAAGGGTAAAATTTTTTACAGTGTACATTATATTAAATACGTGCCCCCTGACTGTGTCAAAAATTGGTTTTTAAAAAAAACTAATATTTAGCTGCAAAAATACCTAAAATGACTGCAATGGGAAACGCAGGAGGGAATATGTGTCCAACGATTTCGTGTTGATATTTATCCTTAAAATTACTGTTAAGTGACTTAACTAAATACTTTTTTCACATAGCTATCCCAAGTGAAATATTTTGAATTTCAAACTAATTATATATCACTCTTAAATCTGACTATAACGTGAATGAAATCGATTCTCGATGATTCGCTAAAAGGTTAGTATATAATATTATAAATTCAGAGCCATTTTACAAAATAGGTGTATATTTTTTATCAAACATGCGTAATGTTCATTCTATGAACAAAATCCTAACCGTAACCTAATTGTATCGGAATCATAACTTGTCTGTAACTTAGCTGTATCTTAACAGTAACCTAACTGCAAGTTAAATATACCATAAATGTAACTTGGCCGTCACCTAATCATAACCTACCCATAATCTAACCACAACCTAACCGCAACTTAACCTTAACCTAACTGTAACTTAACCAAGACCTAACTGTAACCTAACCGGAAAATAAAATAACAAAAGGGTCACCGGAACGTAATTGCAACCTAACTGTTATCTAACCGTAACCAAGTTCTAATTTAACATTAACTATAAACGAAATATTTTAACCATCTCGCGCTAAGTACTTAGTTTCACTTTCCACCGCTACGGAGCGCATTATGTTTTGTAGAACATCCGAATTTTAGGTTCGGATTGGATTCATGTTCATGGAAATTATTTTGTCTTCTTCGGATACGGTTATGATTGTTTGGAATATTTGTGTTCAGTTTAGATTCGGTTCAATTCAGATTTCGTGGGGGTTTTTTTTCCCTTCAAATGGGATTTTTAAGTTCGGTTCGGGTTGTACTTATATGGAAATTATTTTACCTAGTTCCAATGAGGTTATACTTCACTGAAATATTTTTGTTAGGTTCAGATTAAGTTTGGTTCAAATTTCGGGATTTTTTTTTTCTTTTTTTTTACAAATTTTTTGGTTTGGAATGGGGATTATGTCCATGGAAATTATATTGTCTTGTTCGTATCTGGTTATAGTTATTTGGACTATTTTCGTCGGATTCAGATTTGGTTCGATTCAGATTTCAGGTATTTTTTTAAAATTGATTTTTAAGGTTCTGGTTGGATTCATGTCCAGGGAAATTATTTTGTCTTGCTCGGATGGGGTTTTGGTTCTTTGGAATATTTGTTTCGGGTTCAGATGTCGTTCAATTCAGATTTCGGCTTTTTAATGGAATTTTTAGGTTCAGGTTGGGTTGCGCATCAACGGAAATTTTCTGCATTGTTCGAATAAGGATATGCTTCTCTGGAATATTTTTGTCAGATTCAGTTTTAGTTCATTTTTTAGGTTCGGATTGGGTTCATGTTCATGGAAATTTTTTTGTCTTGTTCAGGTCCGGGTATGGTTCTGTGGAATATTTTTGTCGATTCAAATTTCAGGTATTTTTTTCAAATGGAATTTTAAGTTCCGATCGGTTTCATGTCCACGAAAATTATTTTCTCTTATTCGAATCCAGTTATGGTTCTTTCGAATATTTTGATCGAATTCAGATGTAGTTTGCATAAAACTTCAGGCTTTTTTTTCAAGTGGAATTTTTTAGGTTCGAGTCAGGTTTATGTTCATGGAAGTTTTTTTGTCTTGCTCTTATCAGGTATAGTTCTTTGGAATATTTTTATCGATTTCAGGTTTCGTTCTGGTCATTTTTTGGGTTTTTTCAGAGAAAAATTTTAGGTTCGGGTCGGGTTGCATATACACGAACATTATTTTTCTTTGATCGAATTGGAGTATGCTTCATTTGAATATTTTTGTGGGATTCAGATTTGATTCGGGTCAAATATCAAATCCATAGTTTTTTTTTTTTCAAATGAAATTTTTAGGTTCGGGTCGCGTTTATGAAATTTTTGTCTTGCTTGGATCGGAGTATAGCCTGTTTTTTTCTGGTTGGGATCGGGTTATGTGTTAATACGCCTAAACATTATGTTTTGCTACTATTCTTTTAGTGACTATTTTTTATATATAATTTATTTTGCTATTTGATAATTTATTACTGTGTATGAATCGTCTGCCTATTCGAACAATTGTACGTCAAAGAGCCATTTCATTTTTGTTTTAAAAAATTAAAGTCTTAATAAAATTTTAACTTAAATAAATGCATTCAAATTTAATCAATGATTTAAAAAAACTGCTAAAAAAGCCTCATATATACATATGCATATATTAACTGCAACATAGCCAACCACAAATACATTCTAATGTACGAAGTACCAACGATCTGACGTAATAGCTATGTTCAAAAATCCTAAGTTAAACTGACATTTTGCCAGTCTATGAATTTTAAAGTTCTTTGGGAAAAAAACAGTCACTTTTGAAATGTCAAAATCTCAAATTGGTTTCTTTTATAGAGTAAAAAGAAATTAATAGAGTGGAGGTATTATCTCTGGAGATGATGCTTAAGATGTAACCCTACATTAAGTCCAATTAAGTACCAACAAAAGCACGTGCTTTGACACGCCTATCAATTGGCGAAATTTTAAAATGAAGGGCCAAAATCACAGTCAAGTGAAATCCAGCCACCCCATTGGTCGTGTGGTAAGGGTGAAAATCACGAACTTGTTTCTCCATTTGAAAAAGGTGAGGGGGAAAGTATTTTTTAAGCGATTGTTACCGTCTGTTCTTATTTAAGATAAACCATCGAAATTAACTCAATTAAGATATTTTGATGCCATTTTATAAAATGAGAGTGGAAAATTTAGATTATAAATGAAAAGAGATAAGATTTACTTCAAAACTGCCGCTACGATTTTTTCTCGGAAAAAGGAGTATGACAACATTTACCCAACTGCTAAGAGATTGTTCCCTGAAAAGGACGCGGCTCAATGACCAATGAGGTGTTTGGATTTCACCGGACTGTGATTTTGTCCCTCCATTTTAAAATTTCGCTATCAATTGAAACAGGTTTAAACCTGTATTTTTTTTCTCTCGTTTTTAAAAAAAGAACTAATTTATCGCTTCACCGGTAAAAATTTATTAATTATTTTATCATATGTGTTTTAAATATCAATATAGAAAAATATTTTAACGTTTTGCTTGAAAATATAACATTATTTTTTTAGTACATTAAAATCGTCTGCAGTCAGAAATTTATATTTTAGATAATATTTATTACTTAAGTTTTCATACATGATTTTAAAAGAATGTTTTCATCATTATATTTTAAATATTTATTTACATGCAATTATTAAGTCATAAACATTTTTCATCTACGTTATAAAGTATTGAAAATTACATTAATGAAGGAAACTTTTAGTCATACAATTTTTAATTCGTATCAAATGTTTTCAATATCTTATTTAATTTTAATTTGATATTTAATTATTGCTAATTTTCCAATTTCCTTCATTTTAAAAGCGAATATTTATTCTAATAAATAATAATAGAACGAAGACCATTTTAAAAATTTGCTATTTCCTCTTGAAATATGCTTCAACTGTAATTCATTTCTTTCAATTCGTCTTATAATACAAAATCTCTTCCACGTCCTTTTATTTGCCACATTAAATTTGAGCGATAAATGGTTTCATATCGCAAACCTTTTTTTAGCTTACTTCATCTCCACTTATCTTATTCCTCCATGGGTTTCTTTAATTCTGTCTCAGCTTTCTTATTACTTCTGCGAAAATTTTTACACAACCAATCAACCGTAAACAAATGAAAGAGAAAAAAATTGGGAAAAAGATGATTTTTTATGAGAGTGACCTCTTGATTTCAATTAATTACTCAGTTAATAATTGGAATTTTGAAATTCTGAAGCTCAGGTGCATCAGGAGAGATATTGGGCTACTCTCAAAAAAATTTTGAGTTTTGTACGTGCTGTAGATTTTGCTAGCCATCGCAGACACACACACAGACAGAGCGTTTTGTTCTTTTATTAGTATAGATAATGCTTTTGAAACATTGAGAACATTGAAGAACATTTTGAAAAATTGAATAATAAAGTATAAATGATTCATCTGAAGGGAAAAGTTTAAATTTTCACCATTTTTGTTTATTTTTAAAAAAACTGCGTATTTATAAAAATCTCAGTGCATATTTATGTTCAAATAAAAGTGAATTTTGAAAAAAAGAAAAAGAAAGAAAGGAACTGCACATTTAATTATATCTTTATTTTTAATGTAATTTTTAAAGTCTTTACTAGTTATTCAAATAATGATTTTTTTTACAGTTTTTTAAATGTTTGTTGCACAAGTCCTGCGGATGGATATTTAGATAATAATACATTTAATATATATTTTTACTGACATATAAAGAGAAAAATGATGCGATCTGACTCATATTTATGTACTTTAATAATAATAATAATAATAATAATAATAATAATAATAATAATAATAATAAAAATAATAATAATAATAATAATAATAATAATAATATCTGAAGTATGATTTCATGCGCAGATTTTTCACGTATATAATAAAGAATATATACAAAAATGTTAAAACTTCTATCTCAAATATAAAAAAGTAATAGCATTTTTTGCAATAGCAAAACGACGAATTTTTGAATATGTATAAAAGGCCGTTGAAATTTTCATTTGTGTAGTTTAAAAAAAAAGTATTGTCCTACATAATTTCCATATGGGTAAAATTGGGTGTTAAAATATTCCCAACTAAACAAGCTTTCATTTCATATTTAAAGAATCGATTTTTTTTTAATAATGTTTTGTAAACTCTTCTTTTAAACATGTTGGTCATTTAATTCTAAATTTTGCTTGCTAATGTTGAACCTGTGTGCACAGTATGCATTTGTATATTTAAGATATCTCTTGAGATAATTAATATTTTAAATCCCATCTCTGTATATTCTTATTAAATAATATTATTGAAATTAATATTACTAAATAATAGTATTAACCCCTGAGTAGTCGCGACTTTTTCCACAACGTCATTAGTCGCGCTCGGTCTTTTCGCCGCTGGCTCCCTGCATACCAAATATGAAAAATAAGAAATATTTTTCACCTAATATATGAAGATAACATTTCAATGAATATATAAATTTGCAGTTTTCTTAAATTATGCATTTTATTCATGAGATATGGAGTAATTCGAAAAAGTAAAAATGAACTGACATTAGTGATTGTTACGTAGACTTTTTCGTCAATTTCAACTTTGTTTCTAAAAATGTACCTGAAAGAAAAACAGAGGTGTCCTGTTACTTCACTAAGGTGTTCGAGAAACCTTCAAAGTCAGCTACATGGTAGATCTCCGTTGTATTTGTAATCTGATACAAGTTAGGAGCAGATAAGTTATACGGGCGGCGAAAAGACCGACACGCGACTACTGACGGGTTATAAACACATTTATATTGAATAATTAAAAGACTCACTGATATTTAAGAATATGTTTTTATCCTTAGTTCCAAGCATATTTTTTAGATATATGCTTATACTACTTTTGATTGCTGAAAGATTTAATATTGAAACTTTAAGAACAGTAGTTTAATTCGAATGTTTACATGCTTCGACTTTGCCTGAGTTATATTTTGCATACTAATAATGCAGTACAACTATTTTTAATGTTCTAAAATTTTAATTTTAGACCTTTTATCCATTAAAAGAAGCATATTATTACAAGGTGTTAATTTCACATGTATGTGATAAAAGCCCGGGAGCAGTAAATAATATTTTACCACTTCAAGCAAAAATCACTATTTATTTCAATAATATTTTCACAGTTAAAAAAAGAAAAGAAAAGAAAAATACAAATACAAATAGTGTAAAAGTAAAGAAGGGGATATTTTAAATTTGCGAAAGCATTCAACGCTAAAAAGAATGTTAAATAAAGGTACTTTAAAGGTAAATTAAAGGCAGATAAAAAAAGTCACTTTATAATATAGTTGGGCTTTAAAGTATATTAGAAAGTATGAGAAACATAATTAACAACCAAATTTCTTAAGGAATAATCTTCCCACCTTCTAAAATATCATCATTGTCTTTAAATAACAGTTACTGTTTCACGCTTATCTTTTTAAAGAGCAGGGAAGACAAGATAACAAAAATTAAATACAATATTTAAAAACACATTTTTTGGAAGATATTGTTCAAACTGCATAAGACAAAGCAAGACCGCATAACTGTAATATTATGTCATTAAATTGTTTGAACTAATTAACATTTTAATTTTATAATACAACAAAAATATGCATACAAATAGTTAAAATAAAAACAACACTTTCATTTTAAAATGATACATTGCTATTAATTTGTATCGAGAAAATATTTCGTTACTTTTAAAGCGGAGCACTATCGCATCTTAAAAACACTTCATTCACAACTTCATTTAAAAACAATACCTTAATTTTCAAATGATACATTATTGTTAATTTGTCTCTGGAAAATATTTCATTACTTTTAAAGGGAAGCACTTTTGCATCTGAAGTATAAAAATCACTTTTTTTTTTAAATACAATGTGTTTTTTTTTTACACCAAAGAATGTTATCAAAATATTTTATTAAATGTAAAGTCCTGCAATTAAGTATGCTTATTTAAATCAAAATAGTGGATGCTCTATAAAATGCAGTATATAACATTAGATAGTTCTTCAAATGTTTTCCAGAATTCCAATTTGTAAGCATTTTAAAGCATGCAGAATTGAAAAAATAACATGAATATTTTCAGGCACTTTGAGTTTAACAAATGTTGTTTTATATTAACAAAAATAAAAAAAGGAGAGACTTTTTACAAAGAACGCTCAGACACACAAAAAATAATACAAGTATGTTTTTATCGATAAAAATATAGATAGAAACATACTTGTATTATTTTTTGTTTACATTTATTTCAAATTGAAACATACAATATTTCACTGTGTGATGATTATTTGAATCGTTTACTTGCTACGTTTTTGTTTTTCTTTTAAATGTTTCAAACTGACAATCTCATTAAAAATATTCAGTATCTTTCAAAACATTTCTCGCAATTAACATCCTTTAAGATTTTGAATGTGCAAAATATTATTTTTTAACATTTATACGAATTATTTAACTATGAAAGTTACGCTAAAAAAATTCAAACGAAAATTATGGTTTTCTTTTTATTTTAAAACTATATTTGGCATAACTACGTAAAACTAAATAGTTCGTAATAATGGGGTTTTTTTATGTAATAAGGGGGAGGGGGTCTGGGACACATCTTAAAATAATTTTTATTTAGTGAGCTGAAATTTTGAATTTATTTATAATTATTAATCATACCATTTCTAAACAAAATCACACGATTCTTACACTTCACACTCATAAAAAAAAAAAAAAAAAAAAAAAAAAAAAAAAAAAAATTAAAATTGTTATAACTCAAAATATTATTTGTAGAATTTAAATTCTATTTCATATATTACCAGAAAATTTATTACTTTAATTTTAATTGAGCGATTTTTTTTCAAATATTTTGTTTAAAAACTAAATTTTTTTTGAAAAACAAATATTTAATTATTTTTAAAAAGTCACATTTTCAAAAGTTTTTTTTTTTTCAAATTTGCTGAACCAAAATTAAAGTAAATCAATCAAAGGCATGCCCCAAGTTTGAACTATTTAACTTTAACGGTTCTTGAGCTATACAAATTTAAATATGAAAAATTGTGAAAAAACCCTTCATGAAGAAAAACAAACTTTCACAAAAAGTTATTTCCCTGATAACCATTGCTTGAGAGTTAGATTTTGAAACCAAACCAAAACGAAAAATTTAGTATTTTCTCTTCTAATTAAAATATAAACAAGATTTAAACGTCATTATAAGTATTAAAAATCAGAGAATATTAATGCAATAAAAGTTTTTTTTTAAGAATTTGAAGATTTTTGTATCCGGAACTCCTTTAAAAAAGGATAAGATATGATTGCCAGCTTAGTACATTTAAGGCGTTACTTTATTCGCAGAAAAAAGACTCGGTTGATAATGTAAAGTCTATGGAAGCATTCTTTTCAAATAACTCGCTCGAATTTTAATATTTGTAGATGATTTTTTTTTTTTTTCTTGCATAGAACAGCTGAGGACGATCCACAACCGGCCTAGTTATTACTTTTTCGATTTATGTTTCAGATTAAAAAAAAAAAAAAACTTAAATTACAAAACCCGTTTAAACCGGTTCTGAAATGGAAACTATCATAATATAAAAACTATGTAAGCAAAATTGAAAAAGTAAAAACTAGCCTGGTTGTAGATCGTCTTCAGCTATCCTATACAAAAAAAAGTAAAAATATTAAAATTTGAGTGAGACATTTGAAAAGAATGCTCCTATAGACTTTTCCTTATTATCCGAGTCTGTTTTCTTGACTAGTGTTGCGCTTGTATTAATCGCTTTACACACCAGGAGTATCAGGATTACCCAAAAGATATCCTTTTTTTAATTTCAATTTGTTGACAATCCCCGGTGTTTCGGTAAAAAATCTTTGAGGAAATACATCACGTGTATTAATCTCTTTACACATCTGAAGTATCATTATGATTTCTAAAGTACTTTTCTAGATATTTAATAAAATGTCTAAAATCGAAATGGCCGGTCATCATTGGAAATATATATTGTATATATATGTATATATTATTTTAAAATGCTGGACAACCAATACCCCGCTGAAAAAAATATATATAAAAATATTCTCCAAAGGCATTTTCGCTAAAAGTCTTTTATGTTTGCCTGATATCAAAATTTTTTCCTAGTCAGCTTGAAAAATAAACACACATTTATATTGTTACTGTATGGTGCTTTAAATGTGTTTCTGTATTACCAATAAATACAAAAAACAAGCTTTATTTTCCAAAGGAATTTCTATTAGATTATTTTCTTTGGCATTCGACTGATTTTTCCAGTTTGAGATTCTTTCTGAGCATAGAGGCGGAAATATGCTATTTTCCTACTGCAAAATTGTTATAAAGTAAATAAGAAATCATGTTGTAAAATATTTTCTTCTTATGCAATTTTATTAAAAGCGAAGAACTAGATTATTCCGGATAATAAACAAGTAGATTTCACGAACATGATATTCTGTTGTACGTTTAAACATCCGTTACGATTTCATAACTTTAGAAAGAAGAAACTTAGTTTATCATTTCCGAGCGCATTTATTTACATTTTAAGATTTTTTTTTTTTTTTTTTTTTTTTTTTTTTTTTTTTTTTGTCTTTTAATAATGTTAAAAAAAATAAAATAAAAAATACCGTTACACAATCTTAAAAAAAAATGTGATTTTACACATTACAATGACTATTTGAAAAATGATATTTTCAAAGACTAAAATTTTAAAAACATATAAATTAATTCTATAATTTAAAATAACAATAATAAACATAATTTTAAAGAAGATCACAACTTGGTTTACTTAATAATAGAGTCATATATTACATAAACACATTTTAAATAAAATTTAAATTTTACAATTTTCGGAACTGCAAATTTTTAAACTTCTAAAGTTCGCGCATTTAATTTTTTTACACTTTTAAGTGAAATTTGTTTGAAATCTTGATCACAACTTATTTTCAAATAATAATTATTATTTTTATGTTTTATTACTTTTTTGTCATTTTTGCAACAATCAGAAAACGAAAAATAAGTTGCGTAATACAATCAATATAAAAATTCAGATATACTTAATATTTCTCAGATTTCTACCAAGAACAACAACTTTCCAAATTGTAAAAAAAAAAAAAAAAAAAAAAAAAAAAAAAGATTTTTTTTTCATATTTATCCGAAGTTCATCTATACTGAAAAAAAAACCTGTCAAATAAAATATATCTATTACAGATCTTAATTTATTAAACTTATTTCTAAGAAAATGTGTTCGAACATATTTTCTAAGGTAAGTTAAAGTGAGAAATAAGCAGGTTATGATGGGATGATAAAGAAAACAGGTGCAGCAATGCTACATGAACGAAATAACTGATGCATAAACATCTCAAAGGTAACATTAATGCAGAATAAAAAGTTCCTTAATTTACTTCACTTCATTTATTTTCACAAACAGTGATGTCTATGCATTCCGTTTTATATGTCGCTCATAAAGTTTATTAAAAGTTAAAATAACTATAGACTTGGAAAGAATATATTGTAATAAGTATGAATACAAAATGCAGCTTGTACAGTAAAACCTCTTTTATCTGAAGCTCTCGGTTAACTAAAATCTATCTTTAAAGTTTAAATATATATATTTGAATTTCTATATGTATGTAGGATTTTTATATTCTACCTATTTAATATTCATGTACTTTACATCCACAAATAAGTTGACTTTACTATTAAATAACTTTTAATTTTGGCATGAACAAATATAAAGACGTTAATTCAAATACACTGATAAAAAAATATGCATATTACACAGTTGGAAATAAAATTAAAATACAATACTTTGAGTTTTATTTCTTGTGCACATCAATAAATGAAACCTTCGAAGCCGGATTTATGCAAGGTGTATGAAATGAAAATGAACGCCATGCGGTAAGGGCAATGATCGTGACATGCGTTCGATGCCAACACTGGCGTGTCTAGACTTTATTATTCCAGAAAGAGCTGTGATACAATAAAAATGTCTAACCCAAGAAAACGATAAAAATTCTCTTTAAACAGACCTTTATAAGTTTCGGTAATTCATCTATCATGCGATTAAACTTGTTAAGATAGAATCTTATAGATTTGGGGAAAAATGAGTTTTCAGCAGGTTTTTGTCTTAACAAGAATAATTTAATGGTCATACAGCACTTTTTAAGATGGACTAATTTCAATTATCTGCTAATTGCATCTCAACAAAAAGTGAATAAAACTATAAGTAAACTGAAATGAAAAAAGTTAATGGTTTCTGTGAAATAACACTCTTTTTTAGATTAAAACCCGTCTTTTACTAAACTTTTGTAATTAAATTTGATATTTTTTTAGAAATTTCTGAGGGGGCGGTAGTCTTCATGAGCCCACAACTTCATACACCACTGGATCCCAGAATTTTTCTTTTACCAGTTTTGTTAGAATAATAGAGCTGACTATGTCAGAAATTTAATATCGCAATATATCAATGAGTTAATATTGATATTTGTGCTATATCGCAATAACGATCTTAAATTGTTCAAGAATAGAAAATTTGCTAATTTCGTATCAAAAATTCTATAGTAGCATGTATTTAAATAAAAACAGATATAGAGAGCAAAAAATCAATGTGATATTCCTATATGTTACACAGCCTCATTAAAATAAGTAGAGTAAACCAGCGGTTCCCTGCGGGCGTTTTGGTGGTCGAGAACAACTGAGGTCTGTTACAAAAATAGCTTTTATTTCAACTGTTTAAAACACATAAAGTTTTCAACAGTAAATAATATTTCTGGGGAAAATCATTAATTTCCTTCTGTATCAATATACGAACAATAAATGCAGAAATATCTAAATCAACTATAAAATTCCTCAATTGGATTCAATACGATATTCTTATGTGAACATTGTTTTAATAACTTGCTCTTTTTAGAAACAAGTACAGAAGCAAACTGTGTGTAGAAAGTCATTTAAAGTTAAAATTAACCAGTCTTAGCCCTCATCGGTAAACTTCAGTACAGAAATGTCACTGATTATAACATTATGTTTTTATTAAACATATGTTTATCTTTGCAGTTTGTGAGTTGTTTTATTATTAATCTATTTACACTCATAGTCATTACCAAGTCTTGTTTTTGTTAATAGTGACAAAAAAATCACCTTTTTACGTAAAATGGAATAGCCGATATCTTGGAGGTAATACAATGAATGCCATATTGATATACACCCTTATATCACATGGGTCGCAATTTTTTTTTTTTTTTTTTTTTTTTTTTTTTTTTTTTTACTTAAAAGCGGGTCGCGTACCAATAAAGTTTGGGAACTCCTGATTAGACCATCTATTAGCCAGTGGCGATTAATCGGATTGTCTAATCAACCAGAGTTTTGATACTTCTTCCCCGTCTTCAAAAATTTTGCAATGAAATTTCTTAGATGCGCTAGAGTAAATTCATCTGTATGCCACAAAAATTAACTGTTAAATAATCATTTCTTGTCCTGCAATACTAAAATTGCCACTAACTAGAAAGAGAGAACTTATTTTTTAATAAAGAAAAATCTAGAACCTAAAAAATTGTTACTTTAAACGTGTCAGAGACCAACAGGCATATTTTTACATACACACACCCACGAAAATCCCTCTTAATATTCAGATTCTTTGAAGAGGAAAAAACGAAATTACGATATTAGATAATATAATGATAGGATTAAATTGCAGTATGGATCTCTTTTTTTTTCATAAAATTCACAGAATAAATAAACAGTTTGCTACAGATTTTCAACAGTGTAGATACGAAATAGCATCGTTATTTCTATTTTTGATTAGTTTATTATAATTATTTGTCATTCGATTACTGAATCTAATAGTAAACTCAATGTTACTTCAACATTAATATTTAACGTTAAAAATAATACCAGAAAATGTTAAATTTTAAAAAAAGGGGTGGCAAAAATAAAAAGTCAGCGATTGTTTTTCATAGGCAGTACTGTAGCCACATTTTTGGTACGATTCTGTAAGTAAACTGTAAAATCCTCTAATACCATATTCTAAAACAGGTACCTTATAGTACACCTCAGTGACAAATATAAATTATGTTCACCAAGTAATATGCAACAAAGCAGTTAAATTCAAAAAGCTTTAATATAAATTAAAACATACCTCCAACATCTATTATTCCTAGGCAGTTCTGTAGGCAAATTATCTTGTGTGTCTCTGTAAATGCGCATTGAAACTTTTAGGCATTATATTTATTATATTCGAAAGTAAGCTCCTAGTATTAAATATCAGTGGTATATACAAATTCTTAAAAATATTTCAAATAATGTAGCATCACTAAAATAGTTCACACAGGAATTTTACCATTGATCATGAAGTAACGGCATTGTTTTCAGTGTCATTTAAAGCAAATCGTAAAAGCTCCATACTTAATTTTCATATATATTTTTTTAGTTACATACTTTATTTTATTTACTCTTTTTCACATATTATATGTAATAAGCTTTAATAACACACGAATAACAGAAGCTGTAAATTTTCCAAACTGTGCGGAAAAATGTCCAGTCAGGATTTAAACAAAAGACGTATGGCAGAAGCCGCCAATAGTCTGCCAACTGAGCCTATATCAGAAAAACCTGGAAGACACATTATCTGCAACGGCACATAATGATTATGCGATTTGTCTTATTCGTGAATAAGCTATGCAGAATAAATCACAGGAAGTGTGAAATTCAAAGAAGCGTTGTGCAGGTAATTTTATTCATAAAACGGAGTCCTGCATTTTATGAGTATAATAAGATATACCTATTTGATGACTATCTAAAAATATACTCGAGCTGTTGCACAGAAATACGACAGACCGACCGGACAGACAGACAAACTAAAATCTTAAGTGATTTTCAAATATGTAAAAAGCGATAAAAATTTTAAATTTAATCATAAAAAGTTAAATTACAAACATTTTATAATGCAACAATAAAAAAAAATGAATATTTATTTTTAGATAGTATATAGTTATGTTTATGAACTTAAAACTTTAAAATTCCAGCAAAACTGAAAATTTGTATCTTTACTGGTCTCAGAAACAGTAAAGTTATTCCTTATAAAGAGAACAGATTATGGGAGATTCTTCCAAAGGGGATAAAATATTCACTTCCTTTTCTTTTGGAATTGTTTTTTATTCTACTGGGTCTTGATATTCAGAATACTTTTGCAGATATGTTTTTTTGTGTACGTATACAGAAAGAGATTTAAAATATAGAATTTTATTTCAAATATGCTATGTATACACTGTAAAAAAAAAGGTCGATCTACTAAAAAAACTTTAGTGATCCTTGTAATTACTAAAAAATTTTTAGTAATCTTAGTCGGTTACTAGAAATCTGTAAGAATCACTAGAAAAAAGTTAGCAACGAATAGAGTTAATAGTTTTATATTTTTAATAGCTCTTACTAAAACTCAGTTGGTGTGGCCTTGATAGCATAGTGGTTATAGTAACGGACTTCAGGCTAAAAGATCCAGGGTTCGAAACTTGACACCGCCAAATACACAACGAATGTCTGTAGTGTCTCGTTAATAAAGGAATTATGAAAATCCGGTCGGAGCAGTAAGGAATGTTTAGTGCTGCCATCTTTTGCGGTTTTGCCGAAAATCTTCCCCTTCAGAAGTTTGGATGCAGCTCGAAGGAAGCTCCTCCGCTTCAGTTGCACGTGATGGTTATTAAAAGTAATTTTGGAGCTATTACTAAAATTTGCTTTGTGGCTCATACTAAAAATTTTTAAGTTAGTTATACAAAAAATTCTTTTGTTCAGTTTACAAAAGAAATGCTTGTTTCACTTGCAAAAAAAAGTTTGTAATGGTTACTAAAAAATTCTGTGGAATACAAATTTACTAAGAAATTTCTAGTAACCTTTTGAATTTTTTTTTATAGTGTAGATGGGTGCCTTAAATTCTAAAAATGCGCGATGTATGTTATTAACACGTAAACAAGTTATTTGAAAAATCTCTATTTGTGCTAAAAATAATACATCTGAACATAAACTAGAATGATGTGAACACATTTATTTTGCCTTTTAATATAGACCATTGTATTCCACTCTTGTTTAGAGATTATTATATATGAAAATATACTTTAAATAAAACGACAATTGTGCAAAATAGCGTAAAAACAGCTGGCAGTGCTATACCTTTTTTCAACAAAACCATTCAAAGAATTTGGATTTTTTTTTTATCGTTTTAAGATAGGTTAAAAAATCAATTGGTTGTTCTACAGCAGCAGTTCCTAAACTTTGTTGGTATGCTACCCATCTTTAACTAAAAAAATATTTTGCGACCCACCTAATATGAGAATGTATCTAACATTAATATGGAAATTCTGTATGACCTTCATAAGCTATCGTCATCCTATTCTATGAAAATGGCAAATTTTCATACGAAATGTGCTATGAGGAAAAAAAATTGGTTATTCTGGTGTGTGTAAGTCGAATAAAAATTTAAACAACGAATACAATGGAAAACGCTTTTATCACGTTGAGGAGACATATATCTATTTGATGACGATTTAAGTATGTAGCCGGGTTACGAATTGAATATTTCCAGCTGAGCGAAAAATTTCCCAGGCCGGGAATCGAACCCGGATTGGCCATAACATCTGGTCTGTCATTTAGACAGCTCGGCAGAATAAGCTTTACCAATCAGTTAGATTGTGATAAAATAATAGTATATCTACGTATCCATCGTTCTGTGGAGTTCCATTACCTGCGGTTTATTCTGCCGAGCTGTCTAAATGACAGACCAGATGTTATGGCCAATAACATTATCTGAGCGAAAACTCCCAGCCGGTTATCGCCCGGTTAGCTTAACAGGTAAAGCATTGGCCTTGTAAGCCAAGTATCCGAGATCGATTCCCGGCCTGGGCAATTTTTCGTTCAGCTGGAAATATTCAATTCGTATGATAACTTTACCAATCAGTTAGATTGTGTTAAAATAATAGTATACTCGAGTTGTTGCACAGAAATACGACTGACCAACAAATAAAAATCCTAAATGATTTTCAACTACGTTGGAAAGCGATGAAAATTTAAATTTAAGCATAAAAAATTAAATTAAAATTAGTTTTACAATGTTACATTTAAAAAAAAGAATTGGACATGTTATTTTTAGATATTCTACAGATATTTTTATAAACTTTAAAATATACAATTCAAGCAACACTGTAAAATTCTATCATTACTGGTCTCAGAAACAGTAAAGTTGTTTCTTGTAAAGAGAATAGACTATGAGAGATTCTTTCACAGGAAATAAAACATTTTTCCCTTTTCTCTTGAATTTGTTTTTTATTCTACTGGGTCACGATTTTCAGAATAGTTTTGCAGATATGCTTTTTGTGCACGTACACAGAAAGAGATTTCAAATGTAGAATTTTATATCAAATATGTTGTTTATAGATGGGGGCTTTAAATTCTAAAACTGTACTATATATTATACTAACACGTAAACAAGTTATTTGACAAAATTATATTTATGATAAAAATAAAACATCTTAAAATAAACTAGAATGAATTGAACAGATTTCTTATGATTTTGAATACAGACCATTGGATTCCATAAGTGAAACTAAATTTTCATTTTCGTTTAGAGATGTATATATCTGCAGTTATACCTTAAATAAAACGACTGCCATAGGAAAACTACATGTAAAACAGCTGACAATGCTATACATTTTTTTACCAAATCCATTCAAACAATTTAGATTTTTTAAAAAATCCAAATAGGCACAGGCTATATAGTTGATTGCTTTACAGAAATGAAAAAGGAAGAAGAATTTGGTTGGTTCAATGTCTCCTCATTTTTGCTTATTTTGAGAATTGAGTACTTATTTCATTTTCTGTATTAATTTCTTCCCCAACTATTATCTCTCATTTAGCTTCTGACAAAATTCAAAAGATAACTTTTATCATTGTGTAGTGGAATACTTTTGTGTGTGGCCCTCTAAATGAAAAACAGCTTTTTTTTACCACATATTTTATAGAATGCATACTTTACAGAATGCACTTTGTAAATGCATATAAATTTTAGTATGCTTGACAACGTGTAACCCCTTTAAAATTCATTTTAACCGTCCAAGCGTCTTGCAAATGGGTAAAATTGTAATGTTGTTTTCTCTGCATTTTGTTTTAAATGCTAATAAAATATCATTCTTTAAATATTACATAAAAAATCTTAGTTAGGAATATTAATGTAATCCTTGAGAGTCTTAATCATTCTTCAATGCTTTGAAAATTCATTAAATTTATAGAATTATAGTATCTTAAACATTGTTTATATTGCAGTGAAACCTGGAGCTTAGTGTACGGAATATTACGGGTCAAACGCTTAGAGGGTTAAACAACTTTTTCCTATAGGCCGTTATGTAAAAATAAATTTTTGATTGTTCGTGTAAATAAACTAATCATGCTAGAAATTCAATTTGAAATAAGGTAAGAGGTAGGGTGAATGTCAATAACGTCAAGAAATATCAGGGCAATCCGAGTGTAGTTACGGGAGTTAGAGTCTGGGAGTTAGAGTCTGGTTAGAGACGACCAAACGGACAGACAAACCGAAATCACAAACACTTTTCAACTTTGTCGGAAAGTGTTTAAAAAGTAAAATAATATGTTTTAACTTCTGTTTTTTCATTTAACTTCACATGTATCAAAATTCACGCTTTTTCATTTAAAATTACTCGTTTTTTAAAATAAAATTTCAATCTAATCAACAGTCATTTCTTATTTATTTGAATTTTTTTTTTTTTTTTTTTTTTTTTTTTTTCTTTTGCAAAATATTCAGAAAAATATTAGAATTTGAGTTAAAAAAAGTATCAGTGAGAATATTTCTTGGAAATGGCTACAGAAACTCAACTACCTAATTTTACTTTGCAATTTACTTTGAAAAGAAAATGTTTAACACAAAAGTCTTTCAGAGATTAGAAAAAGAATCTTATCATTATTTACATGTGTGTATATTTAGAAGTAAAACTGAACATTTTCTGCAGTCTTTGAATTTCTTGAATGTAAGCATCTATCTATGCTGTTTATATCTAATGTAAATGTTATGTAAAAGGATGCTTGATATTATTATTATTATTATTATTATTATTATTATTATTATTATTATTATTATTATTATTATTATTATTATTATTATTATTATTATTATTATTATTATTATTATTATTATTATTATTATTATTATTCTTTAAGCTGCACATACCTCATTTGAAAGCCAATTTCATATAAGGTACCCTGGGGTAATAACGCCAGGCGGGGTAATAACGCCAAGTGCTAATATTTTGCATAATTATGAAATAATCTGTTAAATGACACCCATGTGCTCTGCGCAGAAGGGTTTTGAGTCATATAAATCGCAAAAAACAGCTTCAAGTTAATTTGTTTCGTTTTTAGGTCTTATTGTTTTTACAAGCAACTAAAATTAACGCTTGAACTAAAATTTGCGAGATACGTTTTGTGATGTGAAGACTATTTTTTTTTATCCGGAAATAATTTGTTAATTACATAAATTTGTAGTACATTTGATGGACTTTCAAAATGAGTTTGAAGATTTTGGATGTCTTCTCAAGCTAATTTGTAATTTAAAATGTACAGCGCAATATCTATAACGGGGTAATAACGCCAATCCTTGGCATTAATAGGCCGGTTGATTCTCTACAGTGGCCGAGCTACCTCCTAAATACTGATTCAAATAAACACAGTTAAAACTGTGCAATGTTTCTAATAATTATATTTAAGCGGTCCTTTTTAAGCAAAAAGAAACACATGGTCTGATATTCTTTTGCCTCATCCTCCCCCCCCCCCCCACACCACACCTTTATTTTTCTTACATTTTCACAAAAAATTGAACATTTTCAATATCTTAGAATGCAATTTGTCACTTTCTAAGTTTGTAGAGTGTGTATTTTTAGAATTGGGCAATCTACATGCAATTATTCCGTCTTATCTCATAGTTTTGTTTACATGGCGTTTTTACCCATATAGGTGGGTAATAACGCCGAATAGCATTGGTCAAGAAATCACGCCATTACATTTTATGAATACATATCTGTTCAATTATTTTTTTTATATAGATAATCAATGAGTTGCTGTATCAAATCATGTATTTATTTGAAAAATACAAAGTAAAACTGAGCCGTGAAAATTGCTAGAACCTTAACGTGGCGTTATTACCCCAGGGTACCTTACATTCATTCGTAGAGTATCTTGTTACCAAATTTAATTTTGAATCACATTAAATATAAAAGTGGTATAACACTGTTATCCTGTCGACCAATTTCACCAAATTATACAAACTAATAGCCAAATTATACATATTGACATAATTTTTATTTTAAATAACGAAAAAACAAATAATTAGTAGAATATTAATAAAAATATTAATAAAAAGTCGAAATAAAAATCACTTAATGACATTTTAAACACGTGATTCGTATTTAATGTCATTGAACGTGACATTCACGATCATCCATTACTGGCTTTAATCTTACAGTTTGGCGGTAATTTTTGGGTCTATGGGATAACCTAGTAGTACCAAAAAATTAAATGCTAAGCACTACACAATAAAACTAGTCATTGGGGGCCACAGTAACACTTTACCCATCATGGATATGCATAATATAATGCATGAAAATAAAACATATGCAAACTATTTATAAAATGCATTGAAATTCCAAAACAAAATTTAAACGTATATTTAAATATTTTTGATATACATAATAATGCTTAATTAATGAATGGCTGATGAACCAATTTCGACAAATTATATAAACACCAAACTACTCGAGTACTACTGAATTGCTTGAAAGAAACACCCTTATAGCTCCAAAAATAATAATCATATTAACTAACAGTTTATTGCGTCTGATTGTGCGTGTCATTTCCTATTAAAATATATCTTTGAATTGAATCTTTGAAATTTGAATAAAATACAAGGTCATGAAAAATCGGAAAATGTGGAAACAGGATTACAAATATCTCGGCAACTAATAATCCAATAGCCTTTGTTCTTTATGCAAAATTTGTGTTATTTTATTCCCTTTTGCGTTCATTCCTTAAAATAAAAAAAAATCGAAAATTTTTATGTACCTTTCATAAGAACGTATTTTTCGAGAGCCTGAAAAAATTAGTCCCGGATAATCGAAGTTACTGATATTAATAAGTTTCGTCCCTATTTAATTTCAGTATATTCAATTTGGGAGATAGATCGTTTACATACATGCAGACAGACAGACACACAGACACAGACGGACGGGCGGCAATTACATATATATATATATATATATATTTCGGAATCTCCAATATCTGAAACGTGTAAATCCGAAAAAAATGTTTCGATTTTCAAAACGATTCCAAGACATACATTATACTACGTATGATGGATAAGTAACAAAAAAAGGTGTAATTCTATGGATGCGAAGTTAGAAAAATCTGAATGCTTACTAAAACTTTATCCGCACACTGTACAAAAAAAAAAAAAAAAAAAAAAAAAAAAAAATCAACAAAATTAGTTTTCTTAAAGTAAAAGAAATCTATGGTTTTACAAAATAATCTCCTAAAATTGCAGAAATCTCGTTAAAAAATATTTCTGTAATCTGGCTTGCAATTACATTTAAAGTTTCTAAGCATCCCAATTCGTAATGCATTTTCCTAACCTTTGAGATTTTTTGATTTTGAGTGTAAACGTGCATTTATTACATGAGTTTCCTCTGTTACCATTACATAAAAATTTTTACGATTCTTTTCCTACAAAATTCTCTTTATAGTTTTTTTTTCAAATGTGCATCATATTTTACGGCAATCATCCTATATTATATTACATTAATGCACACCATTTCCTTTATGTCTGAAATAGGGTAACGTCTTTATAATACGTGAAATAATATTTTCTTTTATGAAATATAAAATAAGGAATGCTTTCCTTTCCCCTGTAAATGCTGATTATCATTGCACTGTAAAAAATATATATACACTATATTGCCATTGATTATGGGACACTTGCGATTTTAGACATTTTACTAAATATCTAGAAAAATATATTAGGAATCATCTCGAAACTCTTAGTGTATAAATATAATAGTACACGTCATACATCTCCGTGAAGGTTTTTTACCGAAACTCCACAGGGGACCGTCAACAAATTAAAAAAGAATGAATATCTTTTGAATAACCCTGTCAAAACTAATGTAGCAAAAGCGCTCAAACTCTAGTTTATGAATGAATGCCTTATTGTAATACACTGTGTTCATTTTTATGCAAATAGCATGCACACTCGCAGAGTAATTAAGGTTTTTATAAAAATGGTCCCAAATTTTTCCAAGTTTTTCCATTGTAATTTTCAGAGTTCTTAATATAAAATAATTTTTTTTTCAGAAAATATGACAAACAACATTGCACACAGTACCCTGTAATCAGAATTAAAAAATAATAAAAATTGTATACAAAATGAGTTGGTTTACTAAATAATTTTTTACTGCGCATGCGTCAACGATATCAAAATTTCATTTGCATATTATGTTAGCTAAATCTATAGGGCAACTTTTGTGAAAGTCACAAAATCATAACTTGAAAATTCTGAAAATAATCGTCAATTGAATAAGTTGAAAATCCGTTATTCTCAAAATGAAGCAAAAACAAGAGGGGTTGTATCCATATATTCATTGATTAGTGTCAATATAGAATACACAATACGGGATGTTACGACTACTTTTGGATAAAATCCCTCATTTTTTGCTTCATTTTGGAAACAACGGATTTTGTCCTTTTTCTATAGACGATTACTTTCAGAATTTTCAAGCTATAATTTTGAGACTTTTACAAAAGTTGCTCTATACATTTAGCTAACATAATATGCAAATGAAATTTTGATATCATTGACGCATGCGCAGTAAAAAATTATTTAGTAAACCTACTCGTTTTTCATACAATTTTTATTATTTTTTAATTCTGATTACAGGGTACTGTGTGCAATGTTGTTTGTCATATTTTCTGAAAAAAAATTATTTTATATTAAGAACTCTGAAAATTACAATGGAAAAACTTGGAAAAATTTGGGGCCATTTTTATAAAAACCTTAATTACTCTGCGAGTATGCATGCTATTTGCATAAAAATGAACACAGTGTATTGCAATAAGGCATTCAATCATAATCTAGAGTTTGAGCGCTTTTTCTACATTAGTTTTGACAGGGTTATTCAAAAGATATTCATTCTTTTTTAATTTGTTGACGGTCCCCTATGGAGTTTCGGTAAAAAATCTTCACGGAAATGCATGACGTATACTATTATATTTATACACTAAGAGTTTCGAGATGATTCCTCATGTATTTTTCTAGATATTTAGAAAATGTCTAAAATCGCAAGTGTCCCATAATCAATGGCAATATAGTGTATATACATCTATGCAATTCTACAGATGTAAATTTACAGATGACTGTATATTTACTGAAGGTTTATCTGCACACTGTACAAAAAATATATAATTCTACAAAAATATTTTTTGTAAAGCGACATAAATTGCTTTACTAAAATTACAGTAGTCTTACTAAAATTTTACCTATAACTCAGGTTGCAGTTTAAGTTATTAACATCTTAGTTTCATAAATATACTTAGTAACCTGACAGATTTTTCGATTTACAGTGCAAACGTACATTTGTTAATTGAAATTTGTTGCTGTCGTTACATAAAGAAATATTAATCCCAATATTCTGGAAATGTTTTAGTAACTTTTCAGTTTTTTTTTTTTTTTTTTTTTTTTTTGAAATTGTGTAACTCTATTAAAATACATTGAAAGCTATTTTTTCCCATACCCCAGTTTGTAACAGAATTATTTCTTGCTTCTCTCAAAAAGAATAATAATCGCCAAGCTTTTCCCCTTTCTATAGGCTAACTGATGATTTGCGCAACAAATTTCCTTGTCAGTTTCATTATGTTTTATAAAATGTAACGTCAATCTAATACACTGTAAGTTTAAGGATAGAGAGCCAACGAATATAAATGCACAAATAAAGTATGAGAAGGTAGCAAATAGCTATTTCGAATCTACTAACGAGATTCTTCATCAGTGCAAAACTCAGCGAGCTAAAAGTAGCAAAACTGAGCGAAGAGACAGAGAGACTCAGGCTTATATACCCGCTATGGGAACAATCCCGCCTAAAGGAAAGCAACCAATGAGACGAAAGCAGCCAAAACCAACTGAGTGGACAAGTAGCGACATCTAACGGAGAACAAGCAAAACAAAAACTAAAAAGCGAGTGAAAAAAAAAGAGTATTAAATTAACGATTTCCAAATACTTGGGAAATAAGGAGTACTAGATAAGTCATTGACTAAGGAGTGAGAATTTTTTATGATGTGGTAAGCTTCCCAAAAATCAAGATCAAGAATAGAAGGACATTTATGGATGATGGTGGCTGAAGAAAAGTTAAACTTATGTTGAGAAGACCAACAATGTTGAGCAATAGAGGAACGTTTAAGCTCCTGATTTTTGACATACCTTTTATGTTCCATTAAACGAAATCTGAGAGCACGTTTAGTCTGACCAATATAAGAAAGACCACATTGGCAAGAAATTTGGTAAATACCCCAGTTATCTAAGTGATCAATGGGGTGCTTAAGATTTGAAAAAGCAATTTTATTAACAGGAGAAAAAATAACATTGAAATCGAACCTTTTTAAAATTTTAGCAACTTGCTGACTGATTTTGGGGAAAAAAAGCAAAACAACCAAAGCACTGGAGTTCGAATTAAAGTTCTTACTTTCAGATTGTGTAGATTTTGTCAAATTTCTATGAATAGAATCTATAATATTAGGAGAACAAATTATCTAAAAGCTATTGCTGTTGATCGTGGTTATTCCGATGGAATGACCGACATAAATTTGATAAAATTGTAATCATAATAACGGATACTAAAAGTTTTTATTACATAAATCGCTAATATCCTTTGAAATTTTTCTATAACTTAATTAAAAGATAAAGTTTCCACTTTTTGATACAAATTAATTTAATTAATTCGACTAATAACTTTTTATAAGTTAAATATTTAAAAAATATTATTTTTTCATTCAAACTACTTTTTATAACTTTGAAATTCAAAAACAAAAATCTTCACTTTTTTTAAGCCTTTGACTACTTCGGTTAGAATTTAGGCACAACACTATTTGCGACAAATAACAGACCACGTTGCTACAACTCATTAATAATGAAACAGCTTATAACAAAATTCTAATTCGACGGTCAATGATTAAAAATTTTTCAAAGTCAGTATTGTCTGATGGTCCAGTGAAAGGGAAATGGATCTGGACTGAGTAGGTATTGTGAATATGCATGCAGCGTTTAATGCAGCTCCGAAAATAATCTTTAAATTATTCTATTGAGCTGATTCGAATAGCGGAACAGATGCTGAGATCGCTATTGGTTAATTGGGTGAATTAGTCCTCTAGATTGTTTTGGGATTGACTCATTTGCGGTTTCAGCCAATACACACCTAATTTGAATCATATTCGGACTCTTTTCTGAAAGACGTTTGTCTTAATAATGGCGTGAGTTGTCACTATATCCTCAATACAATAGTTTTTCTTCATTTCTTATCATTAATCAGAATTAAATAGGAGAGTAAATGGTACTCACCCGATGAATTCTTCTTCATTGAAGTATCCAACAATTAAATCCACCATAGGAGAAGGGAACCGGGCATATTCACATTTTGATCTATACACTGCACTAATTCATCTTGATAAAGACGTATAATATTATTATATGGTAAGTGTAAAACACACACACAAATTATTGTATACACACTTCTTCATTTTCTACTTTAATTTTCACACGCGAGAAAAACAAACACAGCAAAAAGGATAGTGCTCACATCAAGCTACAAAACAGAGAACAGAATGAATTTAAATCGATACATACATAAATCATAATATAGAAACAATTATTAATAAAAAAGAGTCAATTTGAAAGTTTTGACAGTTTTTGTAAACCTGTAATTGTTCACTCGTAATCACTGTTTCCAAGGTCACTCTAACGAGCACTTAACTTTATTTATGATGCCATGATAATTGTCATTTGTTGCACAACGGAGGAAATTATTTACGAATTGCGCAATGTTTCTATCAACTCCTCCTTAATTTCTGAAGTTGTGTTGTCACTCAGATGCAAGTTCTTCCTGTGAATTTCAAAAAAAGGTTTTGGCAGGGGTTTTGTGAATAAGTCAGCTATCATTATTTTGGTTGGGCAATATACGAGTTTTATTATGCCATCTTGTTTCAGTTGTTTTATGAGATGATATCTAAGTTCTATGTGCTTTGTTTTACTTGAATGTTTTTCAAGCTCTATCATTTTGATAGCCGACTGATTATCCTCGAAGAGTTCTATAGGATATGTTTGTGAGATATTGAGTTCTTCAAGTAAATTCACCAGCCATTTGACTTGATTAGCTGCATTAGCTGCTGAGATGTACTCAGCTTCGGCAGAAGATAAAGCTATGCAGGATTGTTTTTTAGTTGACCAAAGTATGGGATTTTTACCTAGCAAATATACATTACCACTTGTCGATTTTCTTGATTCTGTGTCTCCACCCCAATCAGCGTCCGCGTAGACTTCTAGCGTTGGTTTTGAATTTCCATCTATAACTAGATTAAAGGTTTTTGTTGTCTTAAGATACCTCATGACCCGCTTTACACAGTTCCAATCTTTCATTCTTGGCTTTTCGTTCCTTCGGCTTAAGATGTTGACAGCTGCACAAATGTCAGGTCTGCTCACTGTGGCAAGATATAAGAGTGCACCTATGGCTTGTCTGTACTGTGTGTTGTTTGGTAAAATATTGTCATCATCTTTAAAGTGAGTGTAATTTGTTTCCATGGGTGTACTACATGGTTTTGCTTCTTGTAAATTGAATTTATTAATTAACTCTTCAATTTTTGAAGTTTGGTTAATTAAGTAGCTTTTGTTTAACTTTCGAATGTTCATGGATAAATAATTGCTTACGTCCCCTAAATTCTTTAATTCATACTCTTTATTTAAGTTCGCGATTATTTCCTCAATGGTTTCGTCTTTCCCTGCAATTAAGAGGTCATCGACGTATGTTATTATATAGGTTGTTTCATTATTCCTTTTCTGTGTAAAAAGACATGTGTCAATTTTACTTTGAATGAAATTCATGTTTTTTAGTGTTTCTGTTATTTTATTATGCCACGCTCTCGCGGCTTGCTTAAGTCCGTAGATTGCCTTATTTAATTTACAAACTTTGGTTTCCTGGTTTGGTTCAACGAATCCTTCCGGCTGTGACATGTATATCTCCTCATCAAGTTCCCCATGTAAGAACGCGGTGTTAATATCTATATGCTTAACATTTAAGTTTTGGTGCAATGCCGCTATTAATAATGCTCTTATCGTAGTATACGATACGACCGGTGCGTAGGTTTCGTCGTAATCCTCTCCGAACTTTTGCGTATATCCTTTAGCTACTAAACGTGCCTTATATTTTTGGATTTTTCCGGTATTGTCACGCTTTAATTTGTAAGTCCATTTACAACCTATTATTCTCTTATTCGGTGGAGGATCTACAATTGACCATGTTTTATTTTTTCTTAAAGAATTCATTTCGCTCTCCATGGCTTCTATCCAATTCTGTTTTACCGGAGAGTTTTCCATTAATTTAACTTCCTTATAATCCTTTGGTTCATTAATTTTGTCGTCTTTGACAATATATATAAGCCTATCAGGAGGTACGCCTTTATTTATTCTATCTGAGCGCCTTAGTTCCACAATTTGTTGTTGAGACGCAGATGGTGTTGTTTTTCCGTTCGAAATTTCTATCTCCACGAGATTTTTACAATTGCGTTTTTCGTCTTCATTTTGTTTTTGTTCAATTTCAGGCTTATCATTTACGTATTTGAATTTATTTTCAAGAAATTTTACCGTTCTCGCGATTTTTATTTCATTTCCTCCTACATATATGCGGTATCCCTTAGATTCATTGTCGTATCCCACAAAAATACCTTCAACAGCTTTATTATCTAATTTTTGTCTTCTGGCTTTGTCAATATAAGCGAAGGCTTTGCAGCCAAATACTTTAACGTAACTTAAGTTTGGCTGTCTTTCTGTCCATAATTCATATGGCGTTTTTGCATTAGCTTTTGTAGGCAGTCTATTTTGTAGGTGGTTTGCCGTACAGATTGCTTCCCCCCAGAACTTTAAAGGTAGATTTGATTCATTTAACATTGTCCTAGCCATCTCAACTAACGACCTATTTTTCCGTTCAGCCACCCCATTTTGACTTGCACAATATGGGACTGTATGTTGATGTTTTATCCCATTTGATTTGAGATAATTCTCAATTTCATCTGATGTAAATTCTCCCCCATTATCCGTTCTGATTTCTTTCGGTTTTTCACCAAATTTGTTGCTTATTAGCGCAATGAACTCTTTGAGTTTTTCATAGACTTCACTTTTTCTTTTCAATAGATAGATTATTGTGAATCGCGAGTAGTCATCGATAAAAGTCAAGAAATATGATTTCCCCCCAATCGTGGGTGTCTGAAAAGATCCACAAACATCCGAGTGAATAAGTTGAAGCCTTTTACTTGCTCTATACTGAGCAACTTTCGGATAGGGTTCATCAGTTAATTTCGCCTTAATACAAGGTTCGCAATCTATATTATGTTTACAATTGTTTATCTGGATACCTCTTACTAATTCCTTTTGTGTAATTTCTTTAATCGATGTTAGATTTCTGTGTCCTAACCTTCTATGCCATAGTTCTAGACAATTTTTATTGTTGCACGTTTGTGTAATGTTCGCGTGGTTTTTGTTAGCCAACTGGACTTCATAGAGGTTATTTACCTTTTGTGCTTCTAAGCAGATTTCTCCGTTAAGTTTGAAAGAGCATCGGTCATTTTTAAATACAATCTCACATCCGTTTTGGGTTGCTTTGCTGACTGATAGTAAATTCGTTTCCATTTCAGGTACTAGAAGTACATCTTTAAGTGTTATTTTATGAATTTTATTATCCGATGTCAGCGTATTTAAATTTACATCGCCTGAACCGTAAGCGATAAGTTTTTTTCCGTTTGCGATAGTCACGTTTGTTTTTTCCCTCGATTTTATCTCTGTAAACATTGATTCAGAGGATGCAATGTGACTTGAGCTACCGCTATCCACAATGAATGTTTTATTTTCTATCCCTTGTGTTATAAATGCATAATCTTTGTTTTCGCTGTTTCTCCATGTATTGTTTTTCCCTTCATAGCGATTAAACCTGTTATACGATTCCGATGCTTGTTCATTCTTAAAATTGTTTTCACCCCTTTGAAAAACGAGTGATGTAGAATAGTGTTTTTTGTAATTTTTGTTGTGTTGATTTTGTTGTGTTGTGTGTGTTTTGTTTTTATTGTGCCAACATTCTTGTGTGTTATGGCTTCTCATTTTACAAATCGAACAATATTTTGATTCTTTTTTAGCTGGAAACTTTTTCTGAGCTTTAAAAGCTTTCGCTGTATTATCAATACTTTCATAGTTTTCATTTCGACGATTAAACTCGTCAATCAGCTTATTTTTAATATATGACGGAGTTAATTGTGCTTCTTCTTTACTTTCGAGAGCAGTAATTAAATTATCATAAGACTGGGGCAGAGAGCACAGGAGGAGCGCGGAAATGTGGTGATTATCAATTATTTCGCCTATAGCTGCCAAATGATCAACGAGCTCCATTATTTTTGTAATATGATTTATCATATTTCCATTTTCTGCTAATTTTATACTATATAACTTTCTAAGGAGAAACAATTTGCTTGTGAGGTTTGATCTTTCATGGATTTCTTTTAATGCATCCCATGTTTGTCTAGCAGTTTGTAGGTTCTTAACGTGGGTTATCTGTGAATCATCGATAGTTAGGTTTATCAATGCCCGGGCCTTCCTATCATTTTTGGACCATTGATCGGTCAAAGGGGTCGGTGGATTATCGGTTATTACATGGAACAGCTCTTCTTTAGTTAAGAGCATTTCAATTTTAAATTTCCATGTACTGTAATTCGTTGCTGTCAATTTTTCAATTGAATAATTATCTTTTAATGTAGCCATTCTAAGCTTATATTTTTATTTGTTTTTTTTTTATTCGATATTTTTTATTTGTGTGAAATTAGTATATCACTATGTTATCAAATTGATATATCTTTTTAGATCAGTCTCATAATCATTGAAAGACGTTTGTCTTAATAATGGCGTGAGTTGTCACTATATCCTCAATACAATAGTTTTTCTTCATTTCTTATCATTAATCAGAATTAAATAGGAGAGTAAATGGTACTCACCCGATGAATTCTTCTTCATTGAAGTATCCAACAATTAAATCCACCATAGGAGAAGGGAACCGGGCATATTCACATTTTGATCTATACACTGCACTAATTCATCTTGATAAAGACGTATAATATTATTATATGGTAAGTGTAAAACACACACACAAATTATTGTATACACACTTCTTCATTTTCTACTTTAATTTTCACACGCGAGAAAAACAAACACAGCAAAAAGGATAGTGCTCACATCAAGCTACAAAACAGAGAACAGAATGAATTTAAATCGATACATACATAAATCATAATATAGAAACAATTATTAATAAAAAAGAGTCAATTTGAAAGTTTTGACAGTTTTTGTAAACCTGTAATTGTTCACTCGTAATCACTGTTTCCAAGGTCACTCTAACGAGCACTTAACTTTATTTATGACTAGCTGACCCGCCCGGCGTTGCCCGGGTCCGTATTAACAATATTAAACGAACTTGAAATTTGTATGATTTTATCATTAACTGGAAGCATGCAGAAATACATTGTCTGAAATACGTCGCAGCTGACTTTGTGAAAAATCGGTTTTAAAAAGAACAACTAATATTGAGCTCTAAAAATACTTAAAATGAGCAATGAGAAACACGGGAGGGAACATGTATCCAACGATTGCGTTAGTTTCGTGTTAAAGTGTTGATATTTACCCGTAAAAATCACTGTTAAATCACGTAACTAATTATTTTTTTCGCATAGAAATCCCAAGTGAAATATTTTGAATTTCAAACTAATTATATCACTCTTAATTCCGTCTATACCGTGAATGAAATCGATACGCGATGATAAAAGATTGGTATATAGTATTATAATTTCAGAACCATTTAACAAAAGTGTATATTTTTAATCAAAGCATGCGTAATGTATACACTGTGGACAAATTCCTAACCGTAAACTTTTGTACCATAACCATAATCTGTCTGTAACCTAACTGCGACTTAACATTACCCTACCGTAACTTAAATATAACATAATTGTAACCTAGCCGTCACTTTGAAATACCAATATAGAAGCATCATTTAAGATTTTGCTTGAAAAGTTAACATTCTTTCGTTAATGTCTTAAAATCGTCTGCACTCTGAAATCTAGATTTTAGATTAATATTTGTTATTTAAGTTTTCGCGCATGATTTTAAAAGATTGTTTTCATAAATATATTTTATATATTGACATAGAGTTATTAATATGTTGTTAAATTAAAAACATTTTTTCATCTACGTTATAAAGTATTAAAAAGTTCTGAAAAAAAAAGAAAACTTTTAGTAATACAATTTTTAGTTCAAATCAAATGTTTTCAATATTCTTTTTTATTTTATTTTGATATTTAATTATTTCGAATTTATCAATTCCAATTATTTTAAAAGCAAACATTTTTTTAAAAATAAATAATATAATGGAAAAAAGACCATTTTAAAAAATTACTATTTCTTCGCAAAATACGCTTCAGCTGTAATTCATTTCTTTCAATTCGTCTTATTAATACAAAATCTCTTCTACATGCTTTTGTTTGGGACATTAAAATTTGAGCGATAAATGGTTTAATATTGCAACCCTTTTTTCGGTTTACTTCACCACCACCTATCTTTTTCCTCCATGGTTTACAACCGCTGTGATAAAAAATCATCTTTTAAACTGACAGCTTGCCAGTCTATAAATTTTAAAGGTCGGTTCCAGCTTTTTTAATTATTTATGCCAAAATTTTATGCAACCAACCAACCATAACTAAATGAAGGGGAAAAAAAGAAGAAAAAAGGCGATTTTTTATGAGAGTGATCTTTGGAATTTAATTAATTACTCAGTTAATAAATAGAATTTCGAAATTCTGAAGCTCAGGTGCATCAGGAGAGATATTGGGCTACTCTCATAAAAATTTTGAGCTTCGTACGTCCCATAGATTTTGCTAGCCATCGCAGACACACACACACACACACACACACACACACACACGCAGACAGAGCGATTTGTTATTTTATTAGTATAGATGCCATGATAATTGTCATTTGTTGCACAACGGAGGAAATTATTTACGAATTGCGCAATGTTTCTATCATTTTCATCCACTTGGAAACAGAACTGTAGTCGTGAAACAAACAGAGGGTACACGTTAAAGGCAGAGGATATACCCTACATTGTATATACTATGGCTTACTTAAAAAAACAGAGGGTATACGGTGGTCCGTAAAAAAAGTCCAGAATGTATACGGCGTAAATCCCCGTGTATCCTCCACTGCATCTACAAATGTTATGTACCATTTATTCTTTTCAGCATTCATATTTATGTAAAAAAGGGTACATTTAAAAAATAATAAGAAGAAAAAGAATACAATCTCTTTTAAATCATTAACATTCAAATGAATGTACTGGCGCATCATTAATATTAATAATAAATACCAGAAATGTAAGGTAACTGCAAAGTCTAAATTATTATAAATTATTTTTAGCACTGAATCGAAATTTAGTATCATTTTCAGAGTAACTGTTTTTTTAAAAACATTTTATTATAAGATCTATTTGTTCCCACAAAGAATAAATAAATTTAAGAGAAAAACAATTTGCTACTATAACAAGCTCTTTATTAAAAACAATAGCATGAAAAAAATTTGCAAAATTCTGTCAAGAACATTGAAAGACTAACATATAATTAGCCTTTATCTCTGCCATATTTTTTCTTTTAAACTATTCAACGCGATATTTCTTGTTTAAAACGCAAATAATAATTTTATCATTTAGGATTTTCTTGATTGAATTCAGAAGTATTTTTGTACTGTTCCAATTTATGAAACGAAAGAAATAAAATGCTTGTTTTTGTTTCATTATTTTGCAAAACGCACACAGTGAAAAAAAATAATTCATTTTCAGAAAAAAAACCATTAATTTTCAAGGAATCTAAAAAACATTTCTATTGTGATATTTTAAATTTCTTTTGAACCACCAACATTCAAATGAATATATCAGTCCTAGTGCCACACGACCCAAATAAGATCAAAACTGCAAATCCTGATAAGTGCACGCCGGTTGGTGAGTATCTATTTTATATAATACGAAGCATAAAAGAAGAAGAGACATCGTGTAAAGTCGTAGGAATTCAAGATAGCGGCTGCTATTCAAAATACCGTCATTTACTGGATTTTCCTACTATCCATCATATAAAAGATTCTTTGATGTCAATTTTAATGTTTTTTAGAATTCAAATTCCGTTTTTTTATCAATTTAAAACATGAATGAAAGTGTTTATGAATTCCGTTTATTGTTTTTTCTGTCTGTTTGTCCGTCTAACTATGCTTCGTGTTTTATCCTAATTCGACCAAATATACTCGGATTACCATGTAATTGATGTATGTTACTTATGTTTACAATGGCGTGTTCGGCATCAAAAATAAAATATGTATAAGTTATAGTTCATGTACAGGGATATTCAAAAGAATTCCATTACATTATGACTATGGGAAAAAATCATTTGCTTCGTGTTTTATCCATGTTTCAGAGCTTCAAACATAATGAAATTTATTTTTATCTTTGAGGTGCATTTCAAGATACGTATTAAATAAAGTGGTGTGCATAGCATTCATCATTCATGTACAGAGACACACAAAAAATTATTCAGTTTCGTTAATCTCTATGAGCAATAATTGCTTGAAATGAGTTTTTAAGGTGTGATACTCATTTTAGTTATTTTTTTTATATTACTTACTGTGTATAAATTATATAAATCATATATTTAAAATGTTTCATGAAGCCCTGTATATTTCAGTTTACTGATAAAAATTGCGGAAAAGAAATTTTTAACGGTGCAAAACGGTTTTTCCCATAAGCCGTAATATAACGGAAAATTTTTTACTATTCCTGTAAATAAACTAATCATGGCAGAAACTTCATATTCAAAAGGGTAAACGCCAATAACATCTAAAAAATTCATGGCAATCCGACTTTTTTTAAGAAAGTTAGAGAGCGAACAGACGACGGCCAGACAACCCGAAATCATAAACACTTTTCAACTTTGTTGGAAAGTGTTAAAAACATGCGGGATTGTATAAAGCTAAAAAATTCTCCAATTTAGCCCTCCGTTGTTTATGTCTGGGATGATTTGTGGATTTTAAGAGTTTGAAAATTTTAGAGTTGCAGATTTAAATGCATCTGCTACACTAAAAGTAAAGCAAATACTATACCAGAAAAATTATAATGCAATATGCTATGAATTATTTTGCGTAGATCATAATTTGTGCCATGCATCTCTCGATACGAATGGAATATGTCGGTGGAATGGAACGTGGAATATGTCGGTCTGCCTGCGTATATCCTGGTACAAAACCTCGGCAGACTAAAATTTATAACAAAAAATGACGCTATAATGTAAAATTCAATATGACTACGTCATCGAGTTACGGGATGAAATCATGATGTAGGACAAGATTATTAGATGTAGATTAAGGAATGACTGGTCTGCCTCGTCATTTCTTGGTACGATATGAGTAACAGCGGGCGCCAACTCCCCATTTTTACGTCACTTTCACGTCATCGAGTTACGGGATGAAATTGGTGCCAAATCAAAGCTAAAATAAAGTATTTTAAGAATATTTCGGTCTGTCTGCGCATATCCTGGAACAAACCCTCGGCAGACTGAAATTTATAACAAAAAATGACATTATAATGTAAAATTCAATATGACTACGTCATCGAGTTACGGGATGAAATCATGATGTAGGACAAGATTATTAGGTGTAGATTAAGGAACGACTGGTCTGCCTCGTCATTTCTTGGTACGATATGAGTAACAGCGGGTGCCAACTCGCCATTTTGGCGCCACTTTCACGTCATAGAGTTACGGGATGAAATTGGTGCCAAATTAAAGCTAAAATAAAGTATTTTAAGACTATTTCTGTCAGCCTGCGCATATCCTGGTACAAACCATCGGCAGACTGAAATTTATAACAAAAAATGACGTTATAATGTAAAATTCAAAATGGCAAGTTGGCGCCCGCTGTTACTCATATCGTACCAAGAAATGACGAGGCGGACCAGTCATTCCTTAATCTACACCTAATAATCTTGTCCTACATCATGATTTCATCCCGTAACTCGATGACGTAGTCATATTGAATTTTACATTATAATGTCATTTTTTGTTATAAATTTCAGTCTGCCGAGGGTTTGTACCAGGATATGCGCAGGCAGACCGAAATATTCTTAAAATACTTTATTTTAGCTTTAATTTGGCACCAATTTCATCCCGTAACTCGATGACGTGAAAGTGACGCCAAAATGGCGAGTTGGCGCCCGCTGTTACTCATATCGTACCAAGGAATGACGAGGCAGACCATTCATTCCTTAATCTACACCTAATAATTTTGTCCTGCATCATGATTTCATCCCGTAACTCGATGACGTAGTCATTCGTGTCGCCGCCGCCCGGTCTATTATTAAAAGCGTGCAAGGCGTGAAGTTCACCTTTTGTATTTGTAGAAATTAAAATAAAAAAGATGAATATATATAATAATTTAAGTACATATTACCGTAGCTTTCAGCTTATTCAGCAACATCCTTAAAATATGTGCATCAAAAATGCGGGGTGAATACAATCGATCGTCACTTCAAGAAATTTAAAATTTGCATGGTCTGAATCTAGCGAGCCAATCAGATCTGTGGATTAGAAAAGAGTAGGTATTGTGTAGGTATGCACGCTGCAAGCGTAATTTTATTAGATCAATTTTTTATACAATTATTCATTCGGGAATTTTGTTGTGATCATTCCAAATTTCCGAATAGGTGAAAAATGTTCGAGGCAGGATTCGAACCAAGCATGTATTTTGTGAAGCCGCTAATACTTAACCAATTGAGAAATTACGGACAAACCTGGAGTACTAATTCACCCAACTATCCTTTAAGAATGTCCAGTCAGTAAATGCAATTCTTTTTCGGACGGGATTAAATAATGACGATTTCATTGCTTTATCTATTTTTGGATAGTTTCAGGACAGAATTCGGTAAGAAAATTTATTGAAAGTCACTCATACTTTATCATTCAAGTGAAATTGATTGTCTAAAAAGATATAAAACGTATTAACACACTTAAAAGTTACCAGAATAATAAAAAAAATCTAAACTCAGTTTAGAAGCTTGATCTATAATGCGCTGTCCGGAATTTTTCCAATAAAATCTTCTTCAAGCGATGAGGAAAAATTTTGTACATTATAATTTTGGAAATATTATATCGCTCATGGAGGAAGTTTAATTGTGATGGTCACTGAATTGAGGTAAAATTAATATTGAGCCTATGGAAATAAATCTGCTTCCACAAAAAATGGTCTTTTAGGGAAATGGTCATTAATGGAGGATGCCACACAGGGAAGTTTCACTGTATATTAATTATATAAAAATCCTAGTATATTTATGTGACAGTGAAGCACGATCATAGGAAGTCATAAACAATATATATGGAAAGGGTTCCAAAACCAAAAAAGTGAATTTTGTATTGTTGCCACTGTAACTGCAGCGCTCATTGAAAATGTATTTATAATACTATGAGATTTTTACTGAAATCAATTATACAGGGTGTCCGAAAAGTCTGGAAACGGCCGAATAACTCGAGAAATACATATGAGATTGAAAAACGTAAATATACATGTTAAATATTTTTAAATAAGCTACTCTGTGATACCAAATTTGACCTTCGAAACCGACCCCCTGGGGATCAGAGGGGGTCCAACTTTTAAATCTTAAATTATAACCCCCATTTTTTATTGCATATTCGGATTCTACGGACAAAAGTACGTAACTTTTGTATTTGATGTTTATTTCAAATCTTCGTTTATCACGGTGTAATCGAGCATATTAAATCGATACATATTCCCGCTTTTCCAACGGGATCTTCCCTAATCGAAACTGATTGGGTAGAATTTTTGACGTCAAATTCCTCGTCTTTTGTAGGAATAGCGTTTCCTGAAAATCACCCGTGCCGATTATTTCAATAGTGCTACACTGTTAAAAATTTGACCCATTTGCTGCACCGTCACTCCACAGCTATTATAGAATATCTCTTTTGTGACCAATGAGAATGCTCCATAACACAGTAAAGTAATCGTTTTCTATAAAAGCGGTGGAGTGACGATGCAGCAAAAGGGTCAATTTTTTTACAGTGTACTTTATTGTGTAATGGAACATTCTCATTGGTCATGAAAGAGATATTCTATAAAAGCTGTGGAGTGACGCTGCAGCAAATGGATAAAATTTTTAACTGTGTAGCACTACCGAAATAATCGGCACGGGTGATTTTCAGGAAACGCTATTATTGCAAAAGACGAGAAATTTGATGTCATAAATTCTTCCCAATTAGTTTCGATTAGGGAAAATCCCGTTGGAAAAGCCGAAATATGTATCGATTTAATAGGCTCAATTACACCGTGATAAACGAAGATTCGAAATAAACATCAAATACAAAAGTTACGTATTTTTGTCCGTAGAATCCGAATCTGCAATAAAATATGGGGGTTATAATTTAGGATTTCAAAGTTGGACCCCCTCTGACCCCCAGGGGGTCGGTTACGAAGGTCAAATTTGGTATCACTGAGTAGCTTATTTAAAAATATTTAACACGTATATTTACGTTTTTCAATCTCATATGTATTTCTCGAGTTATTCGACCGTTTCCAGACTTTTCGGACACCCTGTATATGATTTAAAAGAAATAAGGAAATTGACGATTTTAAATTCGAAAATAACATACAAATTGCTTTATACAAACATAAAACTTTGAACATGCCCCATAAAATCGATAAACGAATTATAAACATAATAACTGCGAATTTTGCATTTTTTAAATAATGCAAAAAGCAATTATGCGTTATTCAAAATCTTTCAAAAAAGAAAAAAAAGAATAATATGACAATAACAATTTTAAAGATAATTAAACATAGGAAGCTAATTTTATCTTTAATGCACGAATATTGTAATGAAAACGCCAATCAATCATATGTCATATGCAGAAGAAAAAAAGTCAGTTTTTTAATGAAATAAATATAAAGAAAACAATTTTACATAAAATGTTCATAATTAGGGTCAGTAATTGGCAAAGTTCTTTTTGTTTTATGAAATAAATTAAGGTAAGAGAATACTGCAAAAACATGACAAAATAAAAAAATGAATTATAAAATGTTAATCACCATGAAAAATAATTAAAGAATAAAAATATAGCGATAAAAATGCTTAAGAAATTTTATTGAATAAGATATTCAATGAGATTTTTTAAAAAATTAAAAAATAAATGACTCTTTAATAATGGATAAAAAAAAGATAAAAAATACGTTCTTTTATTATACACACACATACACACACACACATATGTATATATATATATACACTATATGGTCAAGGTGACAGACTATTATCGGTTTTAGACGTTTTGTTTAATACCCGGAAAAATACATGCGATATTATTTTGGAAATCCAGGTACGTAAATAGAATATTACAGGTCATATATTTCCGTGAAAATTTCATTTCAAAATACTATAGGGAATTGTCAACAAATTGAAAATGAATGAATATCTTTTGGACAACTCTTTCAAAACTAATGTAGCAGAAGCGTTCAAATTGCAGATTATGATTACATGGTTTATTGTAATAAACCTTATTCATTTTTTTGAGGATACCACGCGTACTCTTAAGGGGGATCAAGAAGTTGAAAAATTTTCAAAAAATCGATTTTTTTATGATCTAGCGTGTTTATTCAATTAATTTTTAACTCAATGCAAAAAACCGCATAAAAATGTTTGCATTTTTAACGTAGTTATAAGCATTTATGTATCAACACTTTCATATCCGCACCCATATAATTTCAACTTTAAGTCGCATTTTCTCAAAACTTGATTTTTGACGACTAACACCAAGATTAAAAAACCATTTGATGGAATGGCTTAATTTTTTTGCATGCATATAACATTATTATCGATAGAATAAATTAATATGTTTTAGATAGTTTAATATTTTCAGTATTTTTAATGATACAAAAGATGTATTTTTGGGCTTTTTTTTAATTTTCAAATTTGAGAGATTTTTTAATAATGTTTTTTTAAGTGATAGTAATATCCTTAATTCATTCTGTAGATAATGATGTTATATGCATGCAAAAAAAAAGTTATTCTATCAAATAGTTTTTTTTAAAATCTTGCTGTTAGTCTTCAAAAATCAAGTTTTGAGAAAACGCTACTTAAAGTTAAAATTATATGGGTGCGGCTATGAAAGTATTGATACATAAATGCTTATAACTCCGTTAAGAATGCAAATGTTTTTATGCGGTTTTTTGTATTCAGTTAAAAATTAATTGTATAATCAAACTAGATTATAAAAAATCGATTTTTTGAAAAGTTTTCAACCCCTGAGACCCCTTAAAGAAATTAAGGTTTTAATAAAATCAGTTCCATACGTTTCCGAGTTTTTTGCTTATAATTTGCTTTTGTTTTTTGCGTACAATTTTATAAAAAATTGTTCTTTTCCAATAATATTAGAAATAATATTATACATAAGAAACTGTAATCAGAGTTTAAAGATAACAAAAATTGCAGGAAAAATGAGCAGGTTTAATAAATATTCTTTCACTAAGCATGCATGAACGTTATCAAAGTTTAGTTTGCATAATGTGTTAGCTAAATGTATGGAGCAACTTTCGTGAAAGTGTAAAAAACATAGCTTGAAAATTCTGAAAATAATAGTCGATGAACGAAGTTCAAAATCCGTTATTCCCAAAATAAGGCAAAAATACGATAGGTTGTATCCAAATATAGTAGTATGTGCAATAATGTGTATGCTATAGTGACACTAACAAATTGATATATGGATACAGCCCCTCATCATTATGCTTCATTTTGGGAATAACGGAATTTGAGCTTATTCTATCGACGATAATGTTCAGAAATTTCAAGTTATGTTTTTGAGACTTCCAAAAACGTTACTCTATGCATTTAGCTAACACATTTTGCAAATTATATTTTGATTACTTTCACGTATGCGCAGTGTAACATTATTACATATTAGTAAATCTGCTCATTTTCATACAATTTTTATTATTTTTTTACATTTATTACAGGATATTATGTACAATGTTGTTTGTCATATTTTCTTAAAAGAACATTTTTTAAAATGATGAATTTAATTAAGAACTCAGCAATTTATACGCAAAAAAAACTTGTCAAATTTGGGATTCTTTTTTAAAAATTTGAATTTTTCTACGAGTAGACATGCTATCTTCAAAAATTATAACAATTTGTTACACTAAGCCACTTAATCGTAATCTGCAGTTTGAATTCTGTTGTTATATTCGTTTTGTCAGTGTTATCCAAAAGAATTCTTTCTTTTTTAATTTGTTGACGGTTTCATGTAGGATTTCGGGAAAAAAAAACTTCACAGAAATATATGACATCTGTTTTATTCTTTTTACACACCTGAAATTTTAGAATAATTCCTCGTATATTTTTCGAGATATTAAATAAATCGTCTAAAATCATAAGTAGCCGATCACCTTTGGACATACAGTGTATATATATTCTAAATGTTTCTGATCAATCTAAATGTATATATAATATATAAATGTATACATAATGTAAATCTAATGTATATATAATGATTAGGAGAAATTGTGTTTTCAACATAATGAAATACTCTACTTGAAATATTTATGCAAATTTGACTTACACTTATAAAGCTATACTGATTCAGCATAAATGTCATTTCATCAATTTATTGGAGAAAATCTTATCTTTTTCATGGTTATCCTTTGATATATTCCTTCGATGCAAGGAATAATCAGATTATAATAACTCCTCGCATAAAAGAAAAATATAAAATGAAGATACTTCCGATACATTTTTTTCTTTACTTTAACTACCTTTTGTTTCTAAAATCCTATTACATATTTCGATGTATCAAGTTTTTAAAATTTGATGAAAGGTGCTTTTGTGATAGATCTTGGAATGCAACTTTCATTCAACGTTGTCAATAAATATGATTTTAAATGACATGTCATCGAAAAATTTGTTCTTGATTTCGAATTAAAATAGCTAAGTCCTTAATAAAGATAAATAATTTACTTAAAAATGTTTAATTATCAAAATGCAAAAATTATTTCAGTGACCGTTTTAAAGCATAAATATTTTTTCATATTTTTTTCGTCTAGGAAAGAATCTGCTTTTCATTCATGAATGCTTCCTGATACAATCCTCGGAATCATCAAATTAAAATTAATCTTCAGATGAAAGAAAAAAAAAGTTTCATCTGACATATTTTATTTTTCTTTTCTTTAGGAATCGTCGGTATCTAAAAAAATATTTCATGTTTCGATGGCTGAAGTTTATACAAATTGACGAAAGATGTTTTTATGATCTTTTTCTGTATCGTCTTTTAGTGCGATATTCAACTCAACGTCATCGAAAAAAGTGTTCCTGAATTCGAATTAAAATAATTAAGGCCTTGATGAAAATAAATCATTTATTTTTTCACTGTTACATTAAATCAAATTATGTGAGTTTTTTTTTCTAAGTATTTTAAAATCTTCAATATGATCTCCGCTGTTGCTTGGTAAATATGTATCTAGTAGCATATGTATCATATGTATCTAGTAGCATATGTATCTAGACGCACTTCCAAGTGTGAATTAAACTTATTCAAAAAACAAACATCGTCGTGCGTACGGAAAAAATAACGTTGTACCCAGTGTTGTAGTCGTAAAAATATCATAGAATGTACGGTATAAGCAGAAAGTATTCGCTGACGTCATGAAAGTTCATGGATAAGGTATACGCTAATGCTTTATTTGAAAAACAGAGGTTATACAAGATTTCTTAAAAAGATCAAGAGGGTATACGGCGTATAACCCGGTATACACTCCCTCCATCCCTGGTTGTACCAAAATAACACATTTAAACGCAGCGTCAACAGCACACATCACACTTTCTGCTATACACAAAGGTATTCACTGACGTCATGGACGTTCATGGATAAGGTGTACGATAATGCTTTATTTAAAGAACAAAAGGGTATACAAAACTTCTTAAAAAGATCCAGAGGGTATACGGCGTAAAACACGGTATACACTCCTTACATCCCTGGTTGTACCAAAATAACACATTTAAACACAGTGTCAACAGCACACATCACACTTTCTGCTATACACAAAGGTATTCACTGACGTCATGGACGTTCATGGATAAGGTATACGATAATGCTTTATTTAAAGAACAAAAGGGTATACAAAACTTCTTAAAAAGATCCAGAGGGTATACAGCGTAAAACACGGTATACACTCCCTCCATCCCTGGTTGTACCAAAATAACACATTTAAACACAGCGTCAACAGCACACATCACACTTTCTGCTATACACAAAGGTATTCACTGACGTCATGGACGTTCATGGATAAGGTATACGATAATGATTTATTTAAAGAACAAAAGGGTATACAAAACTTCTTAAAAAGATCCAGAGGGTATACGGCGTAAAACACGGTATACACTCCCTACATCCCTGGTTGTACCAAAATAACACATTTAAACACATCGTCAACAGCACGTGTCACACTTTCTGCTGTACACTCAGTTTGATTACCGATGAGTAAAATGCCATTGCCATTCGGAATAATGTCGATGCGTTCGGGCAGTGACATCAAGGTAACGCCATCATTACTATCATTTAGGTGCTCTACAATTTCACGTTGGTTTCGTACCTCACACATTTATCGTGCAATTTATTGTTTTTAATTGAGCACACCATTTTCGAGGAATTTATAAAATAATGACACTACACTTTTTAGAAATACAGATTATTTTGTTTTAAATCTACAAACATGAAATGTATCCACATGCAAAAATGTACAAATTCTACTCGGTAATAAACAATTCCGAAAAACGAATTTTATGTTTAAAAACTGCAAAAACCATCATATTTTTGAATCTTAAAGAATCATTTTAAAAATAAGTCTTCTGCTGCCTCTGATTTTAATAAAGGTTTCCCATGGTACATTAATCAGATTTCTGAGCCCGAAATAATAGTGATGTAATACTCTCATTTCTCATGTAAACATTTGCATGTTAAACAAACATATTTTGCAGACAAAAAGGATAAAAAACCAATGAAAATGACTAGATAAAATTAATAATGTAATACATGCTTGAATGCACATTAGCACAAAAATTATACAAATTTTAATGCATTAAAGCATCTCAGATGCATATACATAGATTCCAACACTCTTAAATATTACGAAGTCTGATCCAAGATAAATATGTAAAATAGGAAATTTTATTCAATCAAAAATTTCAAAATGAAATCTAAAATGCACCTTATATCAAAAAGACGTATTTCCTTATACTTATTTTCCAGTTTAAAACACGTTTATGTTGAATCAGATTGCCGAATAATCAACAGATGTTAGCATCTATGCACATAGTATATTTTTCAGCAAGCAAAGTTGAGGCCTTACCATCGTAAAATACGAAACAAGACAAATCAAATCCAGTTAAATTTCAAGACGTTATTCCTCCAAAAATAGATTACTTTCACTGGAAGTGGAACAAGCTTCATTTAGTATTTTCCATCTGTGTGAGTGAGGCAGTCTTTTAGGATCAAACTGCAATGATAATTGTCTAATGTGATAATTGTAACAACCAATAAAAAAGTTAATGTAAAATTATTATTATTTTGTTATCACCACATCTATAAATGCAACTATGCGAATGAAAATGTTTAATTAAAAATCGATAACATCCTAAAAAAATCCAGTTTGATAATTAACAATAATAAACGGAAATGCTTAAGAAAATTGATGCAGGGAAAGAAATCTTTTCATAAATGATTCTTTAAGGGGGCCCTAGACACATTTAAAGGTAATTTTTATTTATTGAACTAAAATTAAGAAAATTTTTGTGGTAGTTAACCATATTATTTGAAAACAAATCACGTGATAAAGTCTGTTAGAACTTAAAACAAAAATTTGAATTTCAAATTTATTACAAAAACGGGGAAATATAAAATTTTTTAAATTCTAAATATTATTTTTAGAAATTCCATTTCTTATCATTTAAATGAAGAGAAATATATAGAAATATATAACTTTTCATTTTGATATAGCAATTTAAAAAATATAAATTTATATGAAATTTTAAAATATTTAAAGTAAAAATACTAAAAAGGGATGAAATTCTTTTTTAAAGAAATTCTCAAAATTAAATGTATTTTCAATTTGCTAAATCAAAATTAAAGTAAAACAATGAAAAATACATGTTCCTTTAATGATTACTGAGTTATAACAATTTAAATACGAGCAATGGTGAAAAAACACATCATGAAGAAAAGCTCATTATCACAAGAAGTCTTTATCATGACAACCATTGCTTGATAGCTATATTTTGAAAACAAACTAATATGAAAAAATTAGTATTCCCTGTCCCCAAAAAGATAGAAACATGATTGAAACATCTTTTTAAGCAGAAAAAAAAAACAGGAAAATTTTAGTGCAATAAAATTATTTCAGAATATTTGAAGATTTTTGTGTCTCGGTTTCTCCCCCTGAAGTCTGGAACATACTTCGTTTTTGAGGCTTTTACATATAAATAACGATTTTTGAATCCTGGCTAACTCGAGAGAGTTCAAGAGGTCTCAGGATAATTACTTTTTACCTGACAGTGCAATTTAGCAACATATCACAACATTTTTTTTTCAGACCCTATAAAATATAAAAACATATTTTTTTTAAATATAGATAACTTAATATTTCTTTAATTATGAAATACTTTTTTAATAAGTTATACTGAAATTTTATTTTTTTATATTTAATTTTGATAAAATTTTAACATTGTTTTTTGATTTACATCCACTGAATGCAAAACTATTCGTTCAAGAGACCCCCTAAATATTGATAATGATATAAAAATAATTTATCTTGAACGAATACTTTATTTATAAGCAATTTTTCAGTAAATAAATGATTTTTTTTAAATTTTATAATTAAAATTTAAATTTCAAATAAATAAATTGCTTAGAAATGTAGTATAGTTTCAAGATACATTAGTTTTACATCATTATCAATATTTTGGAGGTCTCTTGAACCAATACTTTTGCTACAGTCTTACACTCAGTGGATGCAAGTCAAATAACTTTTTTAAATCTTTCATCAAAACTAAATATTAAAAAATTGAAAAATTCAATGTAGAATATTAAAAAATATGTTTTTAATAGAAGAGATATTAAGTTGTCTACATTAGAAATTTTAGAAATTTTAGTTTTATAAGGACCGATAAAAAAATAAAAATATATGTAACATGCTGCTAAACTGCACAGCCAGGCAAAGACTCCTGACTCATAATGTATGGTGACGTCACTGCGACATCGTTGGGAAGTTACACTGTGACTTTGTGAACATCGATCGTCGATGTGACGTCACGTGATTTCGATCTGAAGTCACAGTTACTAAAATGTGAAGTCGTTATAACCGTTTTAGAGCTCGTTTGTAACGTCACATTATGACCACTTTGTGAAGTCACGGTGTGACAAATTTGTGAAAAATTAGTCATTTATGATTACTTTGACATTAACTACGTGGCAAACTTTTACAAAAGCGACTTTGTTGCAAAAGTGGTTTTTGAAATAAATAACATGGTTTGAAGAATTTTTGTAATTTTCTAAAGATTTTTAAGAACGTCACATTTCAGTCACAAGTGACGTCACTGAATGGTGGCATTTCGGTCACAGATGTGATGTGACCACAGTGACTCACAGTGACGTCATTGTGACCTCACTGTGACCATGCATGCTATGAGGGGAGATCCCTTACTGTATCTTTCATTCATAAATACATTATATTTTCGATCACTTACAAACATTTCAGTTTGTCCAGGTTGTTATTAGGAAACTGTCGTCTATTTTTCTTTCAATTATGACACAATCTTAAAACTTTCCTTAAAAAGAAATGAAATAATTTATTTGAGAAATTTATTCAATAAATCAATAAAATCTTATACATGAAGATGGCGTTTTGCAAATTTTATCTGAAAAATATTGATTTCATAATAAGCTAGAAGATTTTAAATATTTATATTAATCTGGAATAATACAAAAAGCATTGCTTATAATGTAAATTCGATTGGATTGATACTTTAAAAGTTTATAATACGGTTGATGTCATTTGTATCAACAAATGAGTTCTATTTCAACGGTTGCTGTCCGATACAAACCTATGATAGAAGAAAAAGTCAAAACAAAATGCAACTTCACAGATAAAGAAAAGAAAATAACGATTACATCAGCACGTTTTTTTTCTTTAAGTATCATCGGTATCTAAAGCCTATTTCTTTTCTTACTTTTTTATAGATAATTTTTTTTTACCTTTTCAAGATATAGATATTTCTTTCTTCTAAGGGAATAGTGAAAATATAAACCATTTAATTTTGTTTCTATACTTGTATTTGTTATCCAATGAAAAATAAAATGTCGAAATATAATTATAATTTAGAAGTGACCGAATTTAGGCATTTATTTTGGAAAATGCTTTTTTTTCCTCAGTCTTTTCAACTGATTTCAAACAGGAAAAGACTATCATTTAAACATTTATATATTTTCTGTTTACGCATAACTTTCGTCAACATTAACGTCAATTTTGATTTTTTTTTGAAAGTGTAAGACCGCGTCGTCCCATTCAAACATTATAAAAATCCAATGATTAGAATTGCTTTTTATAATATAAACTTTAATATTCAAATTACTTTTTGAAGCAGACTACCAATTCAAAGCATTCATTTTTCAAGCTGTTACCCTTACACAGATACGAGATCTTTACAAAGTGTGAAATCTTGATTGTAAAAGAGCCGAGATCCAAATAGGTTTTGCGATGTTAGCGAAATGTGATTGACTAATAATAAACTTTACTTAAAGTAAGTCAATATTTCGCTAAAACGGAATAAAAAAATATCGAAAAAGAACAATTTTAAGGAGAGACTTTAATATTTCTTATGCTTATTTAAACATGAAGGATAGCTGTTATAATTGTAAAATTATTCGAAGTTGTAAATAAAAGTACATCATTTAAATACCGGGAATTTTATGTTTGCCCTTTTATTCCTTAATGAAAAGAAAAATAAATAATAAAAAATATACGGAAAAAAGTTATTTACATCAAGGAAGACTCTTATGTATTTTCAAATTATTTTATATTATTGATGAAAGTGTCTATTATAAGTATTAAAGCAATAATTCTCGCTTTTTTCTTCTTTTTTTTTCTTTTTTTGCTTCAGGATTATATTAAAACTGATTAAAATTCATCATATAATTATCTATTAATTTAAGTTACTGTAGATGGCAGCACTCTTTTATTGCTTGATATCAACCAATATTTTAAGAAAAGTGCACAAATTCAAAGAGAAATAGAGCATGGACTGTAAAAAATTATCTTTTTCGATCCATTCTTTTTATACTAGGAATGAAAACGCAATCTTGAAATTTTTTTAGGATATTTTAGACATTAATCTTTATATCTATGCAGTATTGTTAATACCATTCATTTATCTATTTTTATTTTGCATACATAAGAGAAAAAATATGAATTTTGTATTTTTTTCTAAGTTTCTAAGTTATATTTAATATGAAGGAAATAAACGGTAACTTTCAAACATGGGAATTCGATTTTCATATGTAATACTACATCAGGCATTAATTTCACACTTAATGTTTAATTCCTTTAATTTTTATAATGTTTCTAATTTTCTCAAAGTTCATAAATTTTCAATTTTTACAATCAATTGAAAATTAATCATGTTGTTACCAGATTATCATTACTGAATAAGTAAGAAAATAATTTTTCAGAGGTTACAATATTATAAGGAAAATTAATTTCGGTTAAATATTTTTCAAGATATAGAACATCAATTTTGAAACTTTGGACGATTGCACACATGCCATTTTATATTACCAGTTTTTAAAAATGTCCGATTTGTCTCAAGTTGGAATTTTTGTCAAGTTATTTTGCAGAGCTCAATTTGATTATAAATTGAGCTGTGTATCAAATTTTATTAAAATCGGTTACCATGAATCCGTGACTTTTTATTTAATTTTTACTCCTTTTACGTGGAGTGACCCAAATATCATGATACATATATATTTTTATGGTAACTTCCTTTTTTTAAACTCATACTAAATATATAGCGATTTTTTAGATATTTTTCATAATGTTCATACTTACAAAGTACATTATCGTATTTAAAATGTAGCAGTTAATAAGAAAATAATAATTATTCAGCAAATTTAAAGGATTGTGGCAAAAAAGCTTCACACAGCTTCACAGACATTCTATCATTATACACCATTTATACTTATATATTATGTTATACTATTATTTTTTTATACTTTTTTAGTCTTCACGGCATTTCCGACAGAGTAGAGATCTTGTTCAGGTCAATTACATACTGTTCATCAACAGTTTCAAGAATAATAATCTTGAAAACTTCAAAGAGAGATTTCAAATGACATTATACGAATGATGTTTTTTCTACTTTTTTTTTCTCTTTTTCTTCTAAGTAATACTTTTCAAATTTGTCTCATTTATTTTTCGAAAACCATATGATAATACTTCGTACTACCTTATTTTATAACTGGAATAAAAAAAGAAAACGAAAAAAATACATTTTACATTGAAGTTCATCACTTCTTTTACGTTTCTTTAAACATCATGCCTTCTTTATTTGCATGTAATGCAAAACAAAGAACGTAATTTTTCTTTATTTCCTTTTATCTTTTTTTTCTGCTTTTAATGAGTAGCAAATATTATTCATGAACCTTTTCAGCATTGTGCCAACATTAAAAAGGTTAATCTGTGTCGCTTAAAGCATAAAATAGTGAGTTTTTTTTTTCAAAAAAAAAAAGAAACTTTGATGATTGTTAATTATATTTTAATTTTCAAAGCATGTAATTAAAAGTTGTCAGGCAATTGCTTTAATGATAGGTTTGTGACAACTCCAAGTTTAAAACTTTTCATTTGTTTTTCACATGATTAAAACGATCTGACGTTTGCAACTGACAGCGAAATTTGTAGGCTCTGAAATTAATCCAGTCAGTGCACTCTATTCCTAACGGTAAAAAATTTAAGTTTATAGATAATTAAAAAAATGAAATGCAATTATATTTTGGTGATATAATTTTTAAATACGTAGATTTGCATTGTACTATATATATATATATATACATATATATATATATATATATATATGTATCTATACACACACACACATACATACATATATATATATATATATATATATATATAATATGGGTGGAGTGCTTTTGGGAAGAACAATATTATTGTTATGAGTAATATGCCTCTTTGTTTGAAAGAAAGGAAAGTTTGAAAAGAAAGTTGTTCAATCAATATGTTGGCCTACTTTAACTTACGGAGCAGGAACACGGACGCTAACAAAATGAATGGTATAAAGACTACTAATACTGTAAACTACATAATTATTATAAAAAAAATTACATAAATTCAAGAAAAATTCCCGATTAATATTTAGATCTTCTTCATAGATTCATTATACAATGTTCTAAAAGATATTTTTGACACTTTTTGTATCAATGAAGAGCTAAATATTAATCGGGAATTTTTCTTGAATTTATGTCATTTTTGTTTTTATAATAATTATGTAGTTTACAGGAATAATATATTTAATCAATCATGTGGAATCGGAATGGGAACTAACTATTCTAGCACTGCTGCTAACTTGTTTTTATTTCATTATGAATACAATTATACAGTTAAATATAATAAGCATTTACATGTTTTTAGATACATTGATGACATATTAATTTATAATTTTGATTTTTATAATGAATACAATAAAATTTATCCTGATTTCTTAAAATTAAATAAAGCTAACAATATTGATAACAAAGTAGATTTCCTTGATATTTCTTTTAATATTTCAGACAATAGTATCAATATCGATCTATATGATAAAAGAAACAGTTTTGATTTTTATACTATAAATTTACCCCATTGGTATTCCAATCTAAAGAAAAAAGTTTTTATTAATACAATTATAAATCAGTTTATTAGATTTAGAAAAATATGCAGTAATGATTTCAATATAAATAAACAGTTTATAAATTTTTAGGCAATTTATTTTATAAAAATAATTATCCGAGTAAATTTTCGAGATATTACGTAAAGTTACTTTTCAATAAATGGCAACTCTTTGGATTGGAGGCGTAGCTGAAAGGAATGCTGCCTTCTGGAGCTTGTTACATGAAGCGGTCATCTCAAAGTCTACAAGGTAGAGAGGATGACTGTGGATGAAAAAACATGCAGAAAGAAGTCACGACCGGACAGAAAAGGCTATGTTAATGGAAATGTGGACTGGTCTTCGTTTGAGTTAAAAGTTTTTGTCACCTGCTGGAATTAAAGAGCCGTGCTTTTGCAGTAAGTTTATCTTTTATGCTAATAAGCGGGTACAGGCGGAAGTATGGCAGTTGCTTGCATTTTATACTATAATCAATTAAGATTTCATAAATATAAAAGTTTATTCTTTAAATGGGCTTATTATGATTCAAAATATTGAGTGTAAATAATTGATTGCATTACATCAATATATAAGTACAGCTTATTTCTTTGAATTGATCTTTAAATGACGTTTGAAATAATATCATTTTCATATTTAATGCAAGGCTTTTCCATATTACACGAAACCTGCTGATTAAGCTTTATTTTAATAGTGGGGGGAAGGTTAAAGCCATTCCGCCTGCTGAAGAGTGATGGCTTTTGATTCTGCGGGTGACTTTTTATATTGTTCAATATTGTTATTTTAATGTTTTCTGTTTTAAAAAATGTTTATACATTATGCACCTGGTGTTTAATAAATATATATATATATATATATATATATATATATATATATAGATAGATAGACAGATAGATAGATAGATAGATAGATAGATAGATAGATAGATAGATAGATAGATTCTATTTCTTTAAATATTGACAAATTCCGCGTATTTCCAACTGCAGGGTTTCATAAAAAATGTGCAAAATTATGTTGCATAACTAACAATCCGATATAGAGTCTATATCGGATAACTTATTTGAGAAGGTATGAAAACTACATTATTATATGGCCCTGTCAAGAAAAACTTTAAATAAGGAAAATTTCCATTATTAATTCCTTCATTAAATCGAAAAAATTCTATACGTTTGCAAAACTGCCAGAGATATTAAAAATACAAACTTCGTGAGTAACACCACATAAGCATCCTCTGAGCGAAGCGATATTGATACATGGATGATAAAAATACAGGGATCACACCAAAATACATTATTAAAAGTTGCATTATTACGGTACGTCTTATTTTGGACAAAAATATATCATCGCTTATAGATCTAACGTTTAAAATGCTTCCAAAACATTTTGAATATCTGCACTAAAGACCTAAATGGAACGGATCGGGGATAGAATCAATCGTAATGGATTATTTATGAAAATATTTATTTAAGAAGCATTCAGAAAGTTTTGAGTTCCTTAAATTAGAAATTTACATCCCAATCTCTTAAAATTGTCCAGAGTTTTATGTTATGCATTTTATAAATTCATTAATAAAAAATATATTCTTTCTAAATTCCTTTAAATACATAGAAACCTCCTTTGCATACATTTGCGTACATAGTCATAATTTCATTTCGAATAACCCGTGAAAAGAAAACAAGATTAATTTGAATAGCTAATTTTGCTATTTTTTTTCATTAAAGAGTCGAGGAAATTTTGATATTTTTTCAAACTCGGGTAATTAAAGATATTTCCTACATTAACTCGAAAGTGTGCATGTATTTCCTTCATTAATAAAGCTCCAATTGCTGTAGTTAAAAAATTGTGTTTTTTCTGGAAAGTTCCGTAAATTTCTTCCAGTATTTCAAACACAATTCGAAATAGAATATTCCCAAGACAAATAATAAAAGTAATCAAAAGAATGCTTACATCAGCATTTTTTTAATTTTATTGACGCGTCAGCAAAATACAAAAGCATTTTTCATTTTTGATGACTGAAGTACTTTGAACTTTGTTTCTTTTCTACTTTTAGTTAAATGAAATCAGCTATAATAACAGTAAGTTTATACATGTCTAAAAACTTTTTTAAAGGGGGATTCAAATTGCAATAATACTGCAACTTTATATTATTGAAGCTTTTAATTATTTCAATTCTGAGTTTGTTATTTAGCGTTTTCCAAAAATTTTTAAAAGAGTTTATGAATCAAATTTATCTGTCTGTCTACCTATCTGTAGCGTAGCTACAAATGATGACACCCGGGACAGATGTAAATGGTGTCACCCCCACACATCCACCCTCTGCCCCATTCGTCACGACCCTCTGCCCCATCCGTCACATTTTTTCAATCACAATTCTACGTTATTACAACAAATGACTATACCATTCTGTATTTACTTTTTGTCCTTCTGCATAAAAAAATCACATGGGAGACTCATGGCAGAACCCATAATCTGCATAAGTCAATGCGATATCTGTATGTAGAAGATAAATCTTTCTTTTAAAGTTTGCTTTCGCGTCCCATTCATTGGATAGGTTGTTTTTTGTTTTCTGGTGCATACCTTATTCAGAAAAAATTCATATTCTTAGAAAAAAAAAAAAAAAAAAAAATTAACTCTGTTGCGTCGTGCGCTAGAATTCTCATTTTATTTCAGAATTCATTTCCAAAATCTTATAAGATAACATAAAAATAGATTTGCGAAAAGATATTGGCTGTCGGTAATTTACACCCGGGGCGGACCGCACCTTCCGCCCCCTGCTTGCTACGCCACTGCTGCCTACTTTCTAACTCCCATAAATATACTTTGTTTGTCTTGCACTTGTTATACGTTATTAAAATTAACTATGATCTGAATTGAACATGACATATGTGGCATTAATAATTAATTTACATCGGCTTTCAGAAGAATCCCTTAACATCACAGTCTATAGGAAAAAATCGTTTGAAGCGCAATATAATGATATTACGGTATTTGAAATGTAATGATAATAATAAAATCGCTAAATTTCACTACCATATTTATTCTATATCTTAATCTACAGAAGATACCGTCCATAGCATTTATTTATTATTTATAAAAACGCACAAAAGCGATCGTTTACAGTAATGTCTTTCAGAAATAAATTCTGGAAGTGATGCGATTTCGGATTATTTTTTGTGTAATAATTCAACACATCGCATACAGGATTGAACAAAAATTCCACGCCTATATACGCACAGAGATAAATGCTGAAGGGGATTTTTTAACTGAAATTATATTTTCTAAAGGAGCTAAACATTTATTTATTAGATGGATATAACTCTGAATACAAGACTGTTCAAAGTGTTTAATACGTTTCAAAATGGCTCCATAAGACATAATATTGTAACTTATCAAACGGCGAAGATTTGCTGCAGTATTCCGAATGTGTTGGAAAGTTTTTCATAAGCTATGTTTGAAGCATAATTTTGTCATTCTTATTCGTCATAATTTCAATTTAAGATTTATGCATGTTTTTTAGTTAGAGTAATAAAAGGTTTTTTAATGTATATATATATATATATATGTATATTGCACAGTTTAAAATTATATATGAATTCAGTTTTGCTTCAGTCGTCTGACTAATGTGTAATTCTCGCAAACATACTAATATTGCCATGAAAGTTTTATGATTTTACTACATAAGGCTCTGTGTTCAAAATGAAATATATTCTATTTAATGTTCGTTTACAAAAAGCTTTCTCTTACATTGGGTTCCAGAAGGTTAAAATCGTTTGCTAGTTATTTTATTAATGTCACACTATGTGAAATATAATGAGATTGATCTGCATTATTGAGATGCACTTTAACATCCTTTCTCATTAATGCACAGGGTACATCAAAATTCACGCATCATAGGAAAAACAAGTATTGTTGTAATACGTTCTCTATATTTTTGCCGCTAACATTGGCGTTATGGCTTGATACTCAGTAGCAATTAGCTAACGCAAATGTTTTTTATTTCTGATCTTTGGCTGTAAACTTTCGATTAAAAGGGGGGTTGATAACACATATTCTGAATTCTTCTCCATAATGTTAAGTCTTATCACATTTGATGCATTCGTATATTTAAAATATCTGTGAAAAAATTAATATTTTTAACTTCTTCTTTCTCTACATTCTTCATATGGTATGTCTCTCTATTTATTAGCTCTCAAAATGCTTCTAAAATATATGCTGAATTTAATATTTTGCATGTTAAAAGCTGTCGAACTGTGAGAAAAATTAAAATTTTTGATATAAAATTAAGTGCACACTTTAAAAAATTTTTTTAAACTAACAAAAACACAGACATACTTTAAGAAATATGTTAAAAAAAAAAAAGGTAAATATATGAATTTCTCTAGAAGAAATTTTAAATATACGAATGCATCAAACGTCCATATATTTTACATTAGGGAGGGGATTTCGGAAACTGAGTGATCAGTCCTCAAAATGTAATCCCATTAAGCAAAATCCATTGCATTTAAATTCGTGGATCAGGGGTCCGGTGTTCTTGCTGACATTTGATCAACGTTAGTAATTTGGCTAATTAGAAAAAAAAAAAAAAAAAAAGCCAAATGAAAAAAGTATTAGCAAAATACATTCGCCATTAGCACAAACAAAAAATATCTAAAACCCGTATAAAATACTCAGATTACTTAAAAATGTTTTTTATTAATAAAACCTAGTACTTTCGAGCATGTCATGATCATCATCAGGGTTAAAACAACAAAAGAGTAAAATTTGAGTGTTGTTTTAACCCTGATGATGAACATGAGATGCTCGAAAGTACTAGGTTTTATTAATATAAAACACCTTTAAGTAATCTGAGTATTTTATTTTGGTTTTATGTATAAATAAGGTGAATTAAAGGATTCGACATGTGTGATATGTTATATCATTTTAATCTTATAAAAAATATATTTCATCTTTTAATGAATCCCCTTTTTTTCAATGTGTTTTTAAATAGCCTAGTTTTTTATAACTGCGACAACGATTGTTATTAATCTAATTTCAACTATCTACTACAAATATATTAAATGTATACATATATAAAAAAAATTCTATAATTGCAAGTGTATGAAAAACGAAAACGAAAAGAAAGAAAAAGCAAATATTGAGCACTAGCAATTTGGAGAATCTAATAGCTTGTTTACTCGCCAAATGAAGAATTTAGTCGCAATTTGACGCAATGGTGAGCGACAGCGAGAACTCTGCATGGAGCCCATTCTTCTCTTTTCTTTCGGCCAATCCACTGTGAAAGGATTAAAAAAAAATCTCCTATGATAGGAGACTTTTTTTTCCACCCTATATAATAATTTGAATTTATGGCTGTTTTTCAGGTTAAAGCAATTACTGGAGAAAATCTTTTGCAGGAAATTTTAATAATGTTCACATACTCCAGACATGATGAAATTTTAAATGACCACTAAAGTTTATTAAAAAAAGATTTTAGTAGCTTCTGAAATGCAAAGCATTTATCATTAGCCTCTAGAGTCACACAAAAGAACTCATAATACTGACTAAAATCTATAACTGCTGAAAAAGTGTTTTTTGGCGAGGTATGCATTTTAAAACTTATCTGATATTGAGTGTATTAGGTAGCAAGTTTAATTTCCATGTAATACACAAAATACCACAAAATAAAATTTTTGACTAATACTCATACGAATGGTCTTATAATCTACGTTTAATGCAATATTTTCCTTTTTTCATTTGAAACGTTCTAGGTTTACAAATATATATATATATATATATATACATAAACATGTCTTGTTGCCGAAACGTCAATGAAGGCTTACTTTGGAGACACGATTTTTTGTTCTGTCTGTCTGTCTGTTCCGCGATAACTGACGCAAAAAACATTCGACTGACTTGAAATTAAGTGGGTATGTTAGTGAGCCACTGGGATTAATCTGTATAGTTTTTTTTTATTTTTATTTATTTTTATTTTTTTGTTAGATTTGATTCATTCATTCGGAAAATATAGAATATTTTATTTTGCGCAATAATGCTTTTGTATGGCAAATCCAATGATTTTCATTTTTTTTTTGGGGGGGGGGATGACACATTTGATTATTGGAATTCAATGATAAATAGATACTGAAATTTACCAGTTAAATTATTCGTATTTTTGTGAAATTTTGTCTATGCATTTGTCAGATTTTTTAAATTATTACTGTAAATATTGGAGATTGTTTATTAATGTGTTGTAATAATGTAAATTAATTTGTTTTAGAGATTTACTTATCTCAAATGTATTTATTAAATTTTCTTTATTTTCTTTTAATGGTTGAAGAAGCAACCATTCATCCTAATCCTTATCCTTATTATACAAAAACTGGTGGAACGAGAGAGAACAGTAGAGCTCGACCTATAAAAATGTTACAGTAAAAATTGGGAAATATTTTCAGCCTAAAAATGTGCGTGTAAAAGAAAGGAAATCAATTGATCTGTAAAGCTCATAAAATAACCCAATTTTTTTTAGCTGAAAATGAGGACTAAGCTTTACTGGTGCCTTAAAATCAATCAGGGAAAAAAAGGAATTTTTAACTCATTCCGTATTTCAATCATCCATAACCAGTTTAAAATTTTGGATTAATAACTATATGTTACAGGCTGTTGTAATGAAGTATGAGAACGGTTCGTTTAGTACAAAGTGTGAGCACAATTCCATTCCAGCGGTTTTGATAACTGGAAGATAAAAGCTCCAAGTAAACTCAAAACCTTGAATAGATACGATTCAATCATATACTAAATATTTGTTTTCAGACATACTTATCTACATCAATTCCTCAACAACTTGATTATATTAATGTTATACTTTAATTATCACATCATGGGTCATATTTGTTTAGCGTTGTGGAGCTTAACTAATTTGAGATTACATAACTATATATTCTACTGACTACTTTTCTCAGTAATAATTTTGAGTGAATAATAGTATAATTCTGAATATAAGGCCAGTACAGCTCAGTCCACATTTTCAGCTAACAAAAATTGGGGTTATTTCATGAGCTTTACAGATCATCTAATTCCCTTTCTTTTATACGCACATTTTTAGATTGGAAATGTTTTCCAATTTTTACTGTAACATTTTTTTTAGATCGTGCTCTACTTTTCTCTCTGGTTCCACCAGTTTTTTGTAGGATTTCATATATTTTCAGATCCTTTCAGGAACTTTATCAATCAACTTCAACTAACAAATCTAAACTCTTATTAGTATTAGTTTAAAGTTATTAGTAGACATATTAATTTGGCAAAATACCGGAAATGACTCCAAGTTGGCTTTAATTTTGTCGAGTAATTTTAGATGTCAAATTTGGCGATATATCGACAAGTTGGCGAAAAACTTGGTGACATTTGGCGACAGGACCATCCCCTCCCAGATGGTAGCCCCACTGCAGTTTCTCGGTATCGACGCAGTTTTTCTTATGACGATAAGTATCCACACAGACTTTCATAGCTTCATTTTCAAATAGTTATTTTTATAAATATAGAAGTTTTTTTTACGAATTATCCTTTTTTAATTGAAATATCTGTATTGTAGTCATCTTTATTTGACTGTTTGACTTCAAAAACACTCAAATAAAGATGCGATGTTGTTTTAACACACATTTAATTACAGTTTATATATATGTTTATGGTTAAATGTATATGGTCAAAGGTTAAAAACTATCAGGAGAATCAGAATTTTTATTGATCTATAAAAAAAGACCACGTGTATCGTTTCTTTTTTAAATTATTGCATCGTTTTTTAGTTGATGGCATTTCGAAAGAAGCAATTGAATGAGCAATTAAAAAGGAGAGATTTATATACTGTTAAATTATAAAAGGTATAGCGTTATATAAATTTTAAATGGCTGCTATTCCTTTGATTTTTTATTTTTTTTACCGGACCTTCAAAAGGCACATCCCTAAATTAAAAGCTTTCGAACAAGTTATTACACGGAACTAAATGTTTCCTGGTTCGGGTTATAATTGAGTAGTTTGTTTTTTCTTGTTTCACGAGCAAAAAATGAGAAAACAGGGGCTCTGGATCTTCGAAACTAATCGGTGGATTTGGATGCATTTTTTTAAACTTTGAGATCTAGGGTAGGACACTTCCCCTTTTCAATTTCGTCGCGATCCGATGATTAGTTTCAAAGTTATTGAGAGGCAAACTTTGGACTTTAACATTAGAGATGCATTTGAGATTTATTATACAGCACTATCGTGCTGTATGATAATGTTATAAATTTGAAAGCGTGTTCGAAGATTTAAATAAAGTCAACATCATAACTAATGAATTAATGTTTTTGTATCTTTCCGTATAAGTATAACATAGCCCAGAAAATAACATAGGCTATGTTTTATTAATTTAATTCAAATATTTTCCTTAATAATTCAAAATTTTATTCTTTTTCATACAGAATCAATGGGGGGATTACACTATATGCTATGCTTGTTACGCTGGTGTGTCATGAAGGGATTTCAGGTATATCTCTTGAATTAGAACATATTTATAGTACTATTTAATGAAATGATAAGTTTATATAAAATTATTATGTTATAATCATCACAAGACACTGGTTAATTTTACATAAATCAAATCGTCTGCAACTTAATTAAATCACAATCTATTAGCTCTTCATTTCTATAGCTATTGTGGAGATAGTGAAAAAGAATGCATGGTCGCAATACCGGTGGACGCATATACTCAAGTATATTACTGATAAAGTTATGCGGATGTTAACAGAATATAAAGTTAAGTGAAATTCACTAATAATGTTATTTTCTTGCACTTTATTATAGTACAGTCAATGGTGAAAATATAATAAATAGAATTAGTTATTTTAAGTAAAGCTGACTGATAATTTTTTGTAATTTTTTCAAACGTATTTATACATTAACCTGCTAACACCAAAATTGTTTTAAAATTTATTTACTAGGCATTATTTTTAAAATACCTTTATAATATGTTGTAATACCAAATTAAAGTACTTATAAAATATTACATGGTTATAACATCTGGTACAACAGTTTAGCCAGTTCCCAGTTTGATAGAAGAGAGTGAATGAATGCTTTTATACACCCCACATGTGTATAAAAGAACAATAGATCTTAATAAGTCTACATAATTAATGGAAATTGTTCTGTAGGAAATTTCTCATGCTTTGCATTCAATATTATTTAAAATTTTAATTGCTTAAAAGACATAAAGCCAACAGAGTAAATAAAGAGTCCAATGAGGTACTCGAACCCCGTAGCGCACCGACATTTTCTACAAACTATACTATTTGGAACGATACCCAGCCTGAAACTTTTCACAACACATCTTGTCAAGGATACAAACATAGAGCAAGATAGAACACTTTTCCATGAGCCACCAGCTCTGGAGCAAACTATGAATAATGCATCGATGAAAATGTGTAAATTTGCTTAATTACTGGGAATTTTTTCGTAGAAAATTTCTCAAGTCAGTCAATTTTATTTAAAATTTTAATTGATTAAACAGCGTCAGTGTGAAAAAATGTCTAGGCAGGATATCAAACCCGGGCCATCAATATAGCGCATAAACGTTCTACAAACTAATCCCTTCGCCTGACACTTCTCTCTGCATATGTTCGCAAGGCTATAACTGCAGTACATAATAGACTATTTTTTCGTAGGCCAACAGCTCTATAAGGTGAAAAGTGCCAGACTTGGTATTGGTCCAAGTGGTTCAACTGATAGAACGTCTGTGCACTACATCAATGGGCCGTTCCTGAAGTCCTTGCTTAGCCACATTTTCACTCTATTGGCTGTACATCTTTTAAGCAAATAATATTTGCAATAACTGGTTAGTATATTGAGACAAATTGAAGTTTATTTATTTATATGACATTAAGCGCTAACAAGGTAATAAAATAGTTCATAAATGCTATATTTTAAATAGGTTTTCCAGTGGACTTCTTATTCAGTGTAACTGTATCATGCGATTAATAATTCATTTCATACTTTTTAATAAAACACGAAAATGTTTTAATTATTTTTTAAAGTCAGTTAAGAGTACATATTAAATTAAGACCTATTTATTAATTATATTAAATAGTAGTTTGGTATTTCCTAAAGGCATTTTCACATGTTCATTACTGATTTTAAATGCTTAGTTTTTCTCTTACAACAATAGAAGCAATTTTGCATTTAGATGAAATAAAAGATAGCTACTAAATATAACTGTCTAAGAGTTTATATCGAAATAAATTACAATTTCTGATTAAAGTACTATAACTCTTTAAATTGCACCACTAAAATTTGCGGAAGACAAAGCTTCTCAGAATCTCTCTATTAATATTTAAAACAGTTATAGTTAAATGTAAAACTTTTTCTTTTCATCTAATAAGTTATATTAAAAATATATAGATGTGTTTGTGCAAAAAAACTTTAACTTATTATTTTTATCTATTTAAAGGATACTTTTTCATCAACTCTATTCCTTAAAACGTTACTGTGTTAAAAACCAATCTTTCCTTGGGGCTATGAGAAATTCTCATTACTTGAATCCAAAGGTTGAAAGATTATTAGAGAATAAAAAAGAGTATCTTTATGCCTCGAGCACTTGAACTATAATTATGTCACAGCAGTAAAAAATAAGTAACAGATAACGGACTCTACGGAAATACCTGTCAGTTACAACAAAAGAAAATAAAATTATTTCTAAAAGTAATATTGTTTTTCCATTATGTTTTTTCGTTTCTTTGAATGTAACGGTATATAAAACTGGTACATATTATATAAGGATTTCTATGAAAGCTCAACAGTCGAAAACTACTTATGTAATACGATATAGTTTTTAAAATAGAATAAGTATTAATATTTTTTAAAATTTATGTTTAATATTTAAAATATAGTAAATGTATTTTTATTTCATCTAATAAATTATATAATATACATATATATATATATATATATATATATATGTAAAAAACAATACTAATGTTCTTTTTGGATTAATATTTCTTATTAAATATACTTAAAAGATACTTTTTATCAACTCGATTCCATAAACGTTACAATGTTAAAAACCAATTTTTTCATGAGGCTATGCGTAATACTCATTGAATCCAAAGATTGAAAGATTATTAGAGAATAAAAAAGTGTAACCTGATGCCTCGGGCACTTGAACTATAATTACATCCCAGCAGTAACAAATAAGTAACAGATAACAGACTCTACGAAAATAACTGTTAGTTACTGTCGTTTATAGTTAAAGAAAAAAAAATATTTCTAAAAGTAATATTGTTTTTTCATCATGATTCTACGTTTCGTAGAAAGTAATGGTATATAAATTTAGTACGTTTTGTCTTGATGTTTTTGTTAAAGCTAATCAATCGAAAATTACTTATGTAACACACTATAGTTTTTATAATACAATAAATATTAATAATTCTTAAAATTTATGGTTAATGTTTAAAATACAGTTAAATGTAATTTCTTTTCCTCTAATAAGCTATATAAAAAAATATATAAACAAAAACAATACAAAAGTCCTTTTTGGATTAATATTTCTTATTTAATATATTTAAAAGATACTTTTTCATCAATTCTATTTTTTAAAACGTCACTGTGTTAAAAACCAATCTTTCCTTGAAGCTATGAGAATACTCATTACTTAAATCCAAAGGTTGAAAGATTATTAGAGAATAAAAAAGTGTATTCTAATGCCTCGGTCACTTGAACTATAATTACGTCACATCAATAACAAATAAGTAACCTATAACAGACTCTACGAAAATAACTGTTAGTTACTGTCGTTTATAGTAAAAGAAAAATAATTAATTCTAAAAGCAATATTGTTTTTTCATCATGTTTCTACGTTTCGTAGAAAGTAATGTTACATAAATTTAGTACACATTGTCTTAAAATTTCTGGGAAAGCTAAGCAGTCGAAAATTACTTATGTAACACAATATAGTTTTTATAATACAATTAATATTAATAATTCTTAAAATTTATGGGTAATGTTTAAAATACAGTTAAATATAATTTCTTTTCATCTGATAAGCTATATACAGAGTGTTTCTAAATTCATGGTACAAACTTTAAGGGGTGATAATACACATCAAGACAAACAATATTAAATAGGACATCAAGGGTCCCAAACGTTTTCCGAAGGAGATAGGTGCCATTAAAGTTTAGGGTCCAAAAGTTCAAATGATTATAAAAAACAGAAAAATTGGCTGATTCGTTTGCGGTTTTCACTAAAACTATTCTTTATGTCAGTATTGTCTTGAAAATAAATTATAAAGATAAATTGCAAAAATGCCGATAGAGGGCGCTATAGACTTTGGAGTAACGAACAACTATTTTTTACCATTATTTTTTGATTCTCATTAATTTTTTTAGAAGCTTAGGCATAAACTAAAATTTTGAGCTCAAAATCTAAATCGTTGGGAGTAGTTAAGTAGCGCAAACTGAACTGTGGGTGAGGTTTGAAATTTCAAATGATTATAAGAAACGGAAAAATTGGTCAATTGATTTGCGATTTTCATTAAAATATTCTTTATGTCTGTATTATCTTGAAAATAAATCATAAAGATGAAATTAAAAGATATGCCGATAGAGGGCGCTTTAGACTTTGGAGTAACGTACAACTATTTTTAGCGTTATTTTTTGCATCTCATAAAGTTTTTTTAGAAGCTTAGACATAAACTTAAAATTTGAGCTGAAAATCTAAATCGTTGGGAGTGGTTAAGTAGCGCAAACTGAGCTGGGTGAGGAGGTTCAAATTTCAAATGATTATAAGAAACGGAAAAATTGGTCAATTCGTTTGCGATTTTCGCTAAAACTATTCTCTATGCCAATATTTCCTTTAAAATAAATTTAAAAGATAAATTTCTAAAAGCTCCGTTAGAGGGCGCCTTAAACTTTAGTGTAACCAACAACTATTTTTAACCGTTATTTTTTGTATCTGATTAAATGCTTGTAAAAGCTTAGACTTAAATTTTGAGCTCAAATTCTAAATCGATGGGAGGGTTAAGAAGCGCAAACTAACTGTGTTCAGTAGTTGAAATGTTATTCTCCCCAACCCTCGAACACAGTTCAATTTTCCGCTACTTAATTCCTCACAACGATGCAGATTTTGAGCTCAAAATATGTTTTAATTTTTACAAGCATTTAATTAGATACAAAAAATAATAATTTATTATAATTATTGGTTACTCTAAATTTTAAGGCGCCCTCTGACGGTTGTTTTTGAAAGATATCTTTAAAATTTATTTTCAAGTAAATACTGACATAAGGAATAGTTTTAGCGAAAACTGTAAACGAATCGACCAATTTTTCCGTTTGTTATAATCATTTGAAATTTGAACGTTCCCACCCCCATTGAACACAGTTCAGTTTGCGCTACTTAACCACTCCCAACGATTAAGATTTTTATCTCAAAATTTAAGTTTATATCTAAGCTTCTAAAAAAATATGAGATGCAAAAAATAACGGTAAAAAAGTAGTTGTACGTTACTCCAAAGTCTAAAGCGTCCTCTATCGGCATTTTTAAAATTTTATCTTTATAATTTATTTTCAAGATAATACTGACATAAAGAATAATTTTAGTGAAAATCGCAAATCAGTTGACCAGTTTTTCGTTTTTTATAATCATTTGAAATTTGTCCCTCCCTCCATAGTTCAGTTTCCGCTACTTAACCGCTCCCAACGATTAAGATTTTCATCTCAAAATTTATTTTTTTGGGGTTTAAGCTTCTAAAAAAATTAATGAGATGCAAAAAATAACGGTAAAAAATAGTTGTTCGTCACTCCAAAGTCTAAAGCGCCCTCTATCGGTATTTTTTGAAATTTATCTTTATAATTTATTTTCAGGACAATACTGACATAAAGAATAGTTTTAGTGAAAACCGCAAACGAATCGATCAATTTTTCTGTTTTCTATTGCCATTTGAATTTTTGGACCCTAAACTTTAATGGCGCCTATTTCCTTCGGAAGACGTTGGGGACCCTTAATTTCCTATTTAATATTCTTTGTCTTGATGTGTACTATCACCCCTTAAAGTTTGTACCATGAATTTAGAAACACCCTGTGTATATATATATATATATATATATATATATATACAATGCAAATGTCCTTTTTGGATTAATATTTCTTATTCAATATATTTAAAAGATACTTTTTCATCAATTCGATTCTTTAAAACGTTAGTGTGTTAAAAACCAATCTTTCCTTCAGGCTATGAGAAATACTCATTACTTGAATCCAAAGGTTGAAAGATTATTAGAGTTTAAAAAAGTGTATCCCGATGCCTCGAGCACTTGAACTATAATTACGTCACAGCTGTAACAAATAAGTAACAGATAACAGACTCTACGAAAATAACTGTTAGTTACTGTCGTTTATAGTAAAAGAAAAATAATTAATTCTAAAAGCAATATTGTTTTTTTATCATGTTTCTACGTTTCGTAGAAAGTAATGTTACATAAATTTAGTACATATTGTCTTGAAATTTCTGGGAAAGCTAAGCAGTCGAAAATTACTTATGTAACACAATATAGTTTTTATAGTACAATAAATATTAATAATTCTTAAAATTTATGATGAATGTTTAAAATACAGTTAAATATAATTTCTTTTCATCTGATAAGCTATATATATATATATATATATATATATATATATATATATGTATATATAAACAATGCAAATGTCCTTTTTGGATTAATATTTCTTATTCAATATATTTAAAAGATACTTTTTCATCAATTCGATTCTTTAAAACGTTAGTGTGTTAAAAACCAATCTTTCCTTGAGGCTATGAGAAATACGCATTACTTGAATCCAAAGGTTGAAAGATTATTAGAGAATAAAAAAGTGTATCCCGAAGCCTCGAGCACTTGAACTGTAATTACGTCACAGCAGTAACAAATAAGTAACAGATAACAGACTCTACGAAAATAACTGTTAGTTACTGTCGTTTATAGTAAAAGGAAAAAAAATAATTCTAAAAGCAATATTGTTTTTTCATCATGTTTCTACGTTTCGTAGAAAGTAATGATATATAAATTTAGTACATATCGTCTTCATGTTTCTGTGAAAGCTAAGCAGTCGAAAATTACTTATGTAACACAATATAGTTTTTATAATACAATAAATATTAATAATTCTTAAAATTTATTTATAATGTTTAAAATATATTTAAATGTATTTTTTTTCATCTAATCTTATTAAATCTATTTAAAGGATACTTTTTCATCAATTCGATTCCTTAAACCGTTGCTGTGTTAAAAACCAATCTTTCCTTGAAGCTATGAGAAATACTCATTACTTGAAACCACAGGTTGAAAGATTATTAGAGAATAAAAAATTCCCTCCGGCAATGCCGGGAGGACGAGGTAGTTTTCATATACTTATTTATTTTAAATTAAGTTATGGTATTCAAATATACGGATCTCAAATTTGTGGAACACGATTATATAAGACTGAATACTAGCTTTTGTCAATACTGAATACTGTAGCGAAAATAGCATCCAATGCTGCGCGAGCCGGTGCCCTCGCGGTAAAGCGCTGACCTGCGAAGCAGCAGATTGTGAGTTCGATTCCAACTGAAGGCAAGTTACCTAAAATTTGTTTTTGTGTTAAATTTTCGTTTATGTTCGTTTCCTGTACTTTCCAGAAAATTCTTATGTTAATTGTTATGCAGTTGCTAGAACTTTCCAAGTCTGGAACGTTCCTTTCGAGAAAATTCCTCGTCTGTATATAAGCTGGTGTAGCTTTCAGTTCAACAGAATAAAGTTTCAGAGTTTGGTGGATACTCGTTGTCTTCACTTGTTCATAGTGAATACACACTACGATTGAGAAATCTACGCGACAATATTAATAGGAATTTTTAGAAATTAGTCATCTTTTATTCAACCTGGTTTTATTTTAAGCAATTTATAGGGTGGCCAAATTCCACGATATCCATTTTAAAGCAGCATGATGGATAAAACAAACCAATGAGATTGGTCGAAATTTTAGTTCATGTGAACATGCACACTCACATTGAAATCGATTAATATATACGAATGCTGTCGCGGGCAAATTGATTAAAAAAAAAAAGTCAGCCACATTAGAAATTCAAATTGCTACATCCCAGGCGTTTTTCAAGAAAAAGACAAAGCAAAAAAATATTCCATAATTCATTATTAAGGTAAATAGTTTAGAAAGAACCTTTTTTCAATTTCTAATTTTTTGTATGTACATCATTATACATTAAAAAGATTTTTGACAATCTTAAATGGCCGCCATTTTGAAACAAGATGGCGGATAAAGTTGGCCCATGAACTCGGTCAAGACATTTGCATGTACCATGTACGCATGGGGTTATATCGAAATCAGTTTATAAATATGCGTATTATCGCGTGACAAATTTGAGACCGTTTCCAAATGTCAGTCACACTGGAAATTGAAACTGCTAAAACTCAGCCATTTTTCAAGATATATATGAAACATAAAATGGTCTGGAATTTTTGTATCAAAGTCAAAACACAAAAGAAAAATCTTTTTCAATTTCTTACTTTTTTGCTCCTAATTTTAAAATTTAAATTAATAAAAATTTAATATTCCTTGAAGAATATTAAATTTTTATTATCTTTGAAACATTTTGAAACAAGATGGCGGTTGAACTGGCCAACGAACTTGGTCCAAGCATCGGTAAGTACTATCTACGCACAAAGTTTCATCCAAATCGGTATATAAACACGCGTGTTATCACGCTGATGACGAAAACCAGCTCATTTCAAAATGTGAGCAACACTAGAAGGCTGAGTGCTATAACTCAGCCATTTTTTAAGATACAAACAAAACAAAAAATGCTTTGGAATCTCTTCATCAAGGTCAAAAGTATAAAAGGAAAATATTTTTTAATTTATTACTTTTTTGTGCGTAATTTTAAATTTCTCAAAAAAAAAATTAAATGGGCGCCATTTTGAAACAAGATAGAACTGGCTAACGAACTCAGTCCATGCTTCATTATGTACTCTGTACACACCAAGTTGCATCCAAACGATTTATAAATCCCATGTTATCACGTGACAAAAATCAGATCGTTTCAAAATTTCAGCCATAAGAAAAATTCAAAGTGCTATAACTCAATCATTTTTTAAGGTATAGACAAAATAAAAAGTTTTATGGAATCGGTGTTTTAAGGTCTAACACATAAACTAAAAATATTTTTCAACTTTTACTTTTTCGCATTTAATTTGAAATTTTAAATTTTTGAAAACTTTTAAATGGCCGCCATTTTGAAACAAGATAGCAGATGGCACTGGCTAACGAACTCGGTCCAGGCTTCATTATTTACTATGTACACACCAAGTTACATCCAAATCAATTCATGAGTACGCATTTTATCACGCGACAAAAATTAGTTTGTTTAAAAAATTTCAGCCATAAGAAAAAATTCAAAGTGCTATAACTCAATCATTTTTTAAGATATAGACAAAATAAAGTGTTCTGGAATCGGTGTTTTAAGATCTAACACATAAAATAAAAATATTTTTTAACTTTTAATTTTTTTGCATTTAATTTTAATTTTTTTTAATTATTTAAATGGCCGCCATTTTGAAACAAGATGGCCGATGATACTGGCCAAAGAACTCGGTCGAGATATTTGTATGTCAACATTTGAACAGAGGGTGGTTTTGGGGTCTGGGGGTCATGATCGGAGAAAATATACCAAAATTTTCTCCGGATGGCTGCAATAGGTAGCTTTTTACTTTTTTAATGAAAGCTACCTAAAAGTATATCCTGATGCCTCGGGTGAACTATAATTACGTCACAACAGTAACAAATACGTAAAAGATAACCAACTCTATGTAAATAACTGTCAGTTAATGTAGTTTACAATAAATGAAAATAAAATTATTTCTAAAAGCAATATTGTTTTTTCATCATGTATCTACGTTTTATAGAAAGATGGTATATAAAGATAGTACATATTATACTGGAGTTTCTGTGAAAGCTAAGCAGTTGAAAATTACTTATGTAACACAATATAGTTTTTATAATAGAATAAATATTAATAATTCTTAAAATTTATGTTTGATATTTAAAATATCTTTAAATGTAATTTTTTTCATGTAATAAGTTAGATATATGTGACGATTTAAAAGTTAGGAGCCAGAGACATCAACGCCGGGTTTCCCTTTCAACGCACAGAAGTCATGGCCACCGAGGAAAATAAATAAATAGATGTAGAAGATCCAATAAATTACTCATTGGCTGCTGTAAGTTCATTTATTTAATCCGTAGTCATGAGAAAGGGAAAAGCTCCTTTTGCAAACTGTTTTTTAACGAAACATTCCATCATTATTTCAGTGAGCCGTACTCATCGAAGAAAAAAACCCAAGAATCTTCCTTCTCATGCATAAAAATATCATAATAATCTTTAATATGCAACAATAATTTTTAAGAATATCATACTCTTCAATTTAATCCTTAAGAACAAAAATGTTTCAATCTCCAACACATAATAATGATAATAATAATACTCATAAATAGGCAAGTAAATAAAATTCACAGACAAATAATCAAATAAATAAACCTGACAAACAGAGAATAATTAATTTAAATAAAAACATAAAAAGTATACAAATAATAATAATCAAAACACTACGAAAAAATTCTCACCGAAATCCTATTGGGCTTAACTATCTCGAAAAATATTTGTCTATTCACGAATTTACAAGAAATGGTCTTGTAATTATTATTTTTTTTCTTCTTTTCATCATCACGAGGACTACTTTTTCTCGACTATGAAAGAATGGATCTCAATCGTCATGGAACACACAAGCAAACTCAAAGCAAGCACTAATTCTTTCAGATTAGCTTCTTTCCAAGCATAGCTGTGAAGTTCTTTAGAAAGAGCATTTCTTTTACTTTAATTAAGTAAGAAATTACGGCGATTTTGGCACAAGAACATTCACGAGAAATCGATTATCGGCGATTCACAAACCTATCATCATTTCGTTCCACAGCCGATTTCATTAGCAAGCCGAAACTACCATATAGAATGTCCTTCAGAACATAGAATTCAATCGAACTTCGGCGATAGCATGTTCTACTTTGCTCCATCGCAATTTTCTTTAAATATCCGAAAAAAGGCAGCTCAGGCATAAACAATCCTGTCGGACTTTTGAGTATATTTTATCCCCCCTCCCCGAAAATTTTGTATGAAATTGATAGTTAAATAAAACTACAAGTTCAGACAACAGAAATATAATAATTTAGAAAAGTTAAATTTTGGAATAAAACTGTCATACTCCCGAAGCCAAGAGATGGAAGAAAAGAAAATTAACGCAATATAAAATATATTAGCGATTAAAAAAATAGTTAAGAGAAAATTAATCTGAATTAAATTTAGGTAGGAGCATTTCGCTGAAAGAAATACAATAATGTTACAATATCACTTACTATTTGTAAGTGCATAGGAGATAATACATACAATAAAAGTAAATAAGTTATTAATATTAATAAGCGAGAAATTTTAAAAATATAATAAAAACAATAAGAAATCTCCTTCATGGGAGTTTATAGAATTTCACTGACTTAATCAGTAGTTTATTTTAAACAAAATCCTTCAGTTAAAAAAGTCTTTCAAGAATATATAAAAGAGTCTTTCTCAATGTCCATTGAATACAGTCTCTTTAATTAAAGATCTTCAAATCTTGTTTAATATTTGGTTTTAATCTTATGTTTTTTGTTGGATTCCAACGTTTTTTAATAATATGTCAAATTTCTAACAATAAATATTATCACTTCAAAAATTAATAATAAGTAATATAAAAAAATTTAAATAATAATAATAACAATAATAATAAGTAGCATAATAAGACTCTATATCCTAATATTTTTCAATAAGAGTATAATTAATACTAAACTTCATTATAGAAATAATAATAATAATATTAATAATAGTAAAGCAAGAGTATAATCAAAAGAAAATATCACAATTTGTTTATTATTGATAGGGAAAATATTGGTTGGGGATAAAAATAATTACATAGCAACTAAATAATTTTCTTATCTTCTAATAGCAAAAGAAAGTATTTTTTGCTAGCCGAAAGTATACATAAAATAATAATAATAATTCCAAAATCCAAATAAAATTAAATATAACTATTTAGAAAATGGACTTTCAACCAGTATTTCCTTACAATAGTTCCTCTCTGATACTCTTTTACAAAATTGTCAAATTTGGTTATAAGTTTTCAAATGCCAAATGTAGAATAATGTTTTATCTACACATGGTTTATAAACTTTAATAATAAAAACAAATAAGAATAAAAGTTGCCATTCTTAATTGAGAAATGGAAATAAAAATATTTTGCTTTTTTGAAAAACTTTTAATATCTGTAGTTTTCACAATGACTGAAAATCACATATTATGTTATAGGTTTGAGTAGAATCATCAGATTTTATAACTGTTATAACATAAATATCTGCTGAATAAATAGAATAATACTAATGTCAAATGCATGAGTAAATATAGTTAGACATAAACACACTTAAAATTAATTTATCAACATCAATTTGAAAGCGTTTACAATCAAAGTGTATACCTTATGCCTGCATAAGGAGCCCAATTTAACCCCAAAAACTCCCCAAAACAAGTAATATTCTTGTTGCGCACCAAGAACATACCTGCTAATGTTGAAAATTATGGTGATAAAATATTAAAAGAATAAGAATTAAAATTTAATCTACTGTCTTGACTTTAGTTTGGTCTAGTGATTGTGATTGTATCTGAGGTTTTGTTTGTTTTTTGGGTTGCTCATGAAACAGTTTAAAATCTTCGGGTGAAAAATAGGATCTTAATTTAGAAAAATGCACAATAACGGAATTCTGTCCTGTCTCAAAATTAAATTTATCTATTTCATAAGTTACATCAGAAAGTTTATTTATAATTTTATATGGTTTAGAGAAAATAGGTTCTAATTTTCGAGTGTTAGGGTATTTAAATTCTTCATAAATTACAGAGTCTTGTATTTTTAATGGGCATTCGACAAAATTTCGATCATAGAGTCTTTTACTTTTAAAGTGAAATTCCTGAGTTCGCGCTTTCGCAATTTTGAGGGCTTTGTCTACTGGAGTTGTATACATTTTAACTGCCTCACACAAAACCATTACCCTCCATTTTAAAAATCTGAATCAGAATTATCGTGAAAATTATAATTATATTTAGCTGCTAACTTTAACCAGAAATTTTATCTAATAAAACAGAAATTGTAAATATCATAGATATACCTTAAATTGGGATCAACTTTTAATTCTATTATTTTATAAATCATAAACAGATTCAAAAATTTTAATTATAGGTAATTTCTTACTTAAAATCAAAAAATTTACTGAAATAATTAATCATGTTTATCAGTCCAGCTGTTAACAAAGATTGAATTTTGTTTTTTATTTCTATTTCTTCTAGGGGAGATGTTCGGTAGGGCCTCAAAGATAGAGGTAGGTGAGATTTTAGTATAACGCGTTGTGGTTCAATATTTATCCTACCCACATCTATGAGGACGGTTTCAACATCATATAGGAAGTTTGCGTTGCTAAATCGTAAGTGTAGTTTCAATCCCAAGTTCGTACATAATCCATGAATAATTGAGAAAGGCAACACAGGAGGCTAATTTACTGGAGACAAGTTTTTTATTAATTTCACAGTTCCAAGAAAGGTTGCCGTGCCAGAGAGGGACCCTCGCAGAGATAGGTCCGATCGCTAGTACTTACAGAGAAGAAGTGGTCACAAATACATTTTTCACATCGTCAAGTGTTGGCGCGATACATGTACATAAAAATAGCCAAAAACGACTGATAAGCACAAATTGCGGTGAGAGAAGGCACGTGGAGAGTTTCCGTTAAATAGACTTTCAATGATAGAAACCAAAGGGCATGATTTGAAATACTTAACGCCAAATGATAAAAGATAGCATATGGCTCGGGAAACCACAAGGATTGCATTCTTTACATAGGGTTAACCAAAAATCTCACGGGCTCAGAAAGGAAATTAATTCAAATGAAATAAAATAAAGACAAACATAGCACATCTGGTTCTTAAGTGAATAGCGTTTAACTATGCTTAACAACAGCCGAGAAATAACTCTTTAAAAGGTTGTTGCTATGGGAAAATACATACATGTACATGAACAAACGGATGTACGTTGTGGTTTTAAAGAAAGAATTAGAGATAACTGAAATTATATTTTAAAGGAAAAATGGCCGTTAGTAACTGAATAGAATTAAAGGGATTAAAAATCTAGCTTATTAAATAAAGATACAAATTAAGGGAATATTGTAATTTTAACTATGGGGAAAAACAATTATTAACTAATATGTAAAGGAAAACGCCTTTACATATATCGTTAATATATATGAGGACGGTTTCAACATCATATAGGAAGTTTGCGTTGCTAAATCGTAAGTGTAGTTTCAATCCCAAGTTCGTACATAATCCATGAATAATTGAGAAAGGCAACACAGGAGGCTAATTTACTGGAGACAAGTTTTTTATTAATTTCACAGTTCCAAGAAAGGTTGCCGTGCCAGAGAGGGACCCTCGCAGAGATAGGTCCGATCGCTAGTACTTACAGAGAAGAAGTGGTCACAAATACATTTTTCACATCGTCAAGTGTTGGCGCGATACATGTACATAAAAATAGCCAAAAACGACTGATAAGCACAAATTGCGGTGAGAGAAGGCACGTGGAGAGTTTCCGTTAAATAGACTTTCAATGATAGAAACCAAAGGGCATGATTTGAAATACTTAACGCCAAATGATAAAAGATAGCATATGGCTCGGGAAACCACAAGGATTGCATTCTTTACATAGGGTTAACCAAAAATCTCACGGGCTCAGAAAGGAAATTAATTCAAATGAAATAAAATAAAGACAAACATAGCACATCTGGTTCTTAAGTGAATAGCGTTTAACTATGCTTAACAACAGCCGAGAAATAACTCTTTAAAAGGTTGTTGCTATGGGAAAATACATACATGTACATGAACAAACGGATGTACGTTGTGGTTTTAAAGAAAGAATTAGAGATAACTGAAATTATATTTTAAAGGAAAAATGGCCGTTAGTAACTGAATAGAATTAAAGGGATTAAAAATCTAGCTTATTAAATAAAGATACAAATTAAGGGAATATTGTAATTTTAACTATGGGGAAAAACAATTATTAACTAATATGTAAAGGAAAACGCCTTTACAACATCATATTTATGCTTTGCAAAAATATCACTATAAATATGAACTAATTCCCTTAAATTTACATCTTGAATTAAATTTATTTCCCCAGTTAAATCTGAATCCGAATTATCGCGAAAATTTTGATGAGTCATGGAACCTCTATAATCAGGATGCACATTAATTTCGTGATCATATTCGGCACAGTCTTCATTTTTCATAATATTTCCACAAGAAGATTGTAACTCTATATCATGATTACTTGCATTCAGTGTTTCATTATCATAAATATCTATTGCTACATTATTACCAGTACTTAATTTCATATTTTTTTTTTTTTATTCTGAGGTTACAAATTCATTAGCTTGATCCCTGTTCTGTTGTACTTGGTCCATATTTACTGTATTGAAATGAAGGGTTCTCTCATTATGTATGGATATACTGTTAGTTATAATTTTCCTTCCCTGCCTTACAATACAATTTTTACATTCTATGGTTAATTTAAATTTAGAACATTCTTTTAACTCCAAAATAGCATAATCCAAATTTGTATTGCATACTAAAAATTTAACATTTTTTTTTAATTTTACCCACTTTTAGAAGAACACTACATTTTTTATTTATATGTAAAAATCCTTTTGCCTGACCAATGGTAACTGAGGGTATAGTCTCAATTTTAGCATTAAGTTTTTTAACCAATTTAAGTGGCAATATTGCAATAGTTGAGCCAGTATCTACAACACATGGCAAATTATAATTATTTGTACATCCATACACAATTAATTGCCAAACATTATGAGAATTATTTTGTGAGATATTTGGAAGAGTATCAGAGGATGGTACCTCATTCCTAAAAATACATTCTCTTTCCTAATGAAAAGCATTATTCACACCCCTATTTATGCATATCCTACAAGGTCTTGAAGGATATGATTTCACAATATAATTATTTTGACAAATTCCGGGCCTTTGAGATTGCCTTTGGGGAATCCAATTCCTAGGTGTATTATTGGGCCTAACTGGCTGAATCCAGGGCCTAGTTGGTTGAAAAGGTTGAAAATTTTGTCTAGCTGAGGGTTGATTTATTACTTGGTTTGAAACTAGTGGGGTGGAAACTTCCACGAATTGTTTGACAACCCGGTACCATTCGGTGGTACTACTATGAGGATTTATAATAATACTGTTTTTGAATTCTGGTTTTAAACCATCAGTTAAACCTTGTAATAGTATATTTTCACTAAGATGTAATTTCCTACCAATTTCCACTTTTTTACGAAAATAAGTTTCTAAATTGTCTAAATTATCTAATTTCAGATTTGAAAAATCAGAAAAACTCGGGAAGTCTTATTCAATGAGTCTTTCTATCAAAATTTTCTTAATTTGTTCATAATCCGTACAATTTAAGCAGTCATTGATACAAATTTTTTGCGCTTCCCCTTTCAAATATTGCGCGATAAAATTAAATTTCCATTCTAGATTTTTCTGTTCCCTATCACATGTTTTATCAAAATAAGTTAACCAAGACAAAATCTTGATTCCAGAACTCGGATCAAACGGTACGAATTAAGGATCTTCCATAATTTTTTTATTCATACTCATTAGAATAAATGAAGCACTTCTATTTTCTTTATTAAATCCTGAGCGTAAAATCATTCGCAATAAATTTCAAAGTTAATAATTTCTATCAATTACATAATTTTTCAAAATTACTATATCAGATTCATAACATACAATAAATAATATATAAATAAAGAAATAAATTAGTAAATTAATAAATTAACTTCAAATTACTCTCATCAATAAAATAATAAATAAATAAATAAATACATAATAAATATTTCGTCAATCATAAAAAGAATAAAAATAATAATCAAGACATTTAATAAAATAACTTGAGCTTCTAAGTTCTTTATACTTCATTATTATTACGAACTTATCTTTAAATGTGCATGTGACGATTTAAAAGTTAGGAGCCAGAGACATCAACGCTGGGTTTCCCTTTCACCGCACAGAAGTCATGGCCACCGAGGAAAATAAATAAATAGATGTAGAAGATCCAATAAATTACTCATTGGCTGCTGTAAGTTCATTTATTTAATCAGTAGTCATGAGAAAGGGAAAAGCTCCTTTTGCAAACTGTCTTTTACCGAAACATTCCATCATTAATTCAGCGAGCCTTACCCATCGAAGAAAAAAACCCAAGAATCCTCTTTCTCAGCTCGAGGCTTCCCCTCTTAAATCTAAAAAGAAAATTCTAGAACATTCTGTAACCTCAAACCATCATTCTTTTATGTAAACATAATCCTTGTCCAGCTTCGAGATTAAACACTTCATTCAGACGACAGTTTTATTTTTTAAAAAAATATTATTTAACCAATTTATAATCGACTCAGGATTTCTTAGGCAGACGATTTTTTAGAGATGATTAATTTTAAAAGAAAAAGAAAAGAAATGAATTTATTAATATGCACACTATCAAAGGTTGACGGAGGAAAAATAAATAGATAAAATAAAATAATGATATTTTTTGAAAGGTATGGTTTTGGTCTAATAAATTTAATAAGACTTTCTTAAAAAGGGTTGATGAAAACATAGAAGAAATCAGTTTTATTTGGAATATTAAGAAATAAAGTTTAATTAAGAATATTTTTAATTTAGAGCCATATTTTTAAATTTACGCATACTGGAATAATGTTTTTTAAGGCAAATTAAGAATTTATATCGTCTGCATAAAGATTAACAGATTAGATCTAGAAATAAGATTTTAATTTAATAATTTGAAGTAAGTACGGAATATTATTATAAGAAAATTAAGATAGTATAAAAGTCAGTTTTGGCGAAAAAAAAATTAAAATTTGTAATATATATATATATATATATATATATATATATATATATATATATATATATATATATATATATATATATATATATATATATATGGTTGTGTCAAAAAAGCAATAAAAATGTCCTTTTAAATCAACTTTTCTTATTAAATATATTTAAAAGACACTTTTTTATCAACTCGATTCCTTAAAACTTTGCTGTGCTCAAAAAAGCTCAACACTCAAAAATTATTTATGTAACACAATGTACTTTTTATAATAGAATAAATCTATATAATAAAGGCCAAACGTATCTGTGCGTAACGCATACGTCATGTTTTGAATGGCAACACTTTCCAATGAAATTTTGGTTTTGCAATTTTCGCTATTGTAAATTTTTAAACTTCTAGACATTGCACGTTTTCAATCTTTATACCATCGTTTAGAGAAAAAAATGCACTTTTAAATGCCGTTTGTTAGAAAACTGTACCTCAATTTGTTTTTGAGATATTAATTTTTTTGTAATTTTTGGTTCAATTTCTCTAATGGTGGCAACTTGAGTATCGCATTTATGTGGGAAAAAGAGAAAAAATATCCATAGAGTAAAAAAGAAAAAAAAATAGAGATGCAGTTTAGTGGCTGGAGGTGACGCTAAAAATGTAACTCTAAAATTCGCTGCATTGCATCAAACACAACGGCGTGCTTTCACAAAAAAGAAAAACTTTTAGCGATGCAATTTTAATTCATAATGCAATGAAATGCTATTTTATAATGCTAAAATATATTCAGATCTTTTTCATTTATTGAAAAAATGATGTTAAAAAATTCGGTCTCTGTTCCATGTGATTGTTTTGTTTGGGTCGAATGAGAGACTTATAATGGAAGAATAATGCCCATCAAACCGTTTTAATCGCCTACTGCACCTCCATCTATTTCTTTTCTCCATGGAAAGTAACAGATCACTGTATATTTTAGTTGTCATTTTTTCATAGCAACTGAAAAAATAGTAATTAAAAACCTGTTATGTCAATATATCGTCGGCTATAAAACCCGGTGAATGTTGTTGGTTTTATTTCGTTTTTATCTATGAATTAGTGACTTTTAGTTCGTTAGTAAACTTACTTTACAAAAGATACATCCATTAACCTTTACAAAAATGTATTTTAAAGAATATCTGGGTGTCATATTTTCTTAGTTGTTTTTAAAAACTGAGAATGCAATTTTATTTTTTAGCGAAATCTTTGGCTAATAACTGCTATCTTGCGTCTAATACGCAGGGCTGTAGTGAACAATAGGGAGGGCCCAAGAGAATGTAGGGGCTCATAGTTTTTTTTTTCTCTCTCTCTCTGACGCAGAAAAATAAATTAGTGCATATTGATATTGTAGTTTCTCTGTTTCTTATTAAACTGTTAAAATAACTTCATTTTATGCTTAGAAAAGTATATGATGATGAAGTTTTGAATGTATAACTGGTGCAAAATAGCCCATCATGTTAGCTTCATATGTTCGAATAGGATGAGGGAGTGTTGAAACACTTATTTTAGATACAATTTAGTAACTCTGCAAAACTGTGAAAAGGTTTCAAAACTAAATTAGATTTTTAAACAATATTTAATTTGAATTTTCGGAACAGGAATTCATTGAGTGACCTTGGAATCTTTTCCCGGGAGGGGGGGGGGCTGACCGCCCATAGCGCCTTTTTAGCTACGGCCCTGCTAATACGGAAGTACCGATAATTTTTAAAGCTGTATATGATTACATAAATAATATGTTTCATATAAAATTGCTATTTGGAATTAGTTGGCAGTTTAAAAAGCCTATTAAGCAGAAAAAAATTATTAGACTTTCCAATTTTAAATTTAAAAAAAAATTTTCACCTTTACTTTGTGACCCGGGAACCCCGGGTTCGGTGTACTAGTATTAATAATTCTTAAAATTTATGTAATCAATTTTTGTAAAATGAAGAGAGCTATTTTTAGTAGGAGACTTTAAAAAAAAAATCTCGAACCTGCAAAAAGTTTAAAAATTGAGTTTTTATGTAACTTTAAAAAATAAAACATGAAACATATTTAAAAAATTTCTTATAATATAATTTAATAGAAAATAATAAATTTATCGCTGTCATACAGACTACAGTTGTAGAATTCACTTGAAGAATTTTTTCCACGCATTAATTGCATATTAAATTAATTTATCATAAATAACAGAATCTATTCACTACAAGCCGGTTACCGCTGTATAGAGCTTGGAGTAGCAAACGCCCGAAACAAAATAAACGCCTTAACACATAAATACGTTTATTATTATTATTAATGAAAACTGCCTATTCTGAATTTCCGCTAAGCCGAACAGTGTTTCGTCCCGATTAATTCGGAATAACCGGATTCTACTGTAATTGGTAAAGATTTTATACAATCAGAAACACAAACTAAGGGAACAGAGAGAAGAACACACGAGAACAAAACAAACACAAAGAGAATTAAACAACAAAGCAAATAAACTGAAATGCCGAAACTTACATGTTATAGCTTTAACTTAAAGCTTTTAACCAGTTTAAAACCAATTAAAAAGAAACCAAACTAAGAAACCAGTTAAAAACCAAGTAAACCAGTAAACTGGTTTAACTTAACTGTTTCGAGTGCCGGTAATCAGTTACCAGTTGGCTACTGATTACTGATTGCTGGTAAGTTGCTGGTTCCCAGTTGGTTCCCAGCTACGGGTTTAATTGGTTTAACCAAGTTAAACTAGTTAAAAATCAGTTAAAAATAAACCAGTAGAAATCGGTTAAAAAGAAACTGGTTAAATCCAGTTTATAACCGGTTAAAACGAAAAGTTAAGAGAAACTGGAAATAACAAAGAGAAGAACACAAGAACTGTCACATAAATTGCACCGTTTCGAATATTGAGATACTTGGTCCATCACTCAACAGGTACTGAGTGAATTGTGCGTTAATGTGCATAAAGCCTAAACAATTATTCAATAAAGTTCGCGAAATTACATGAATTCAGCATGCAGTTTAACAAGAATCAGGGATATTTAAAGGAGTCTTTAGATTTGAGTTTTAGTCTTAAATTTTAATAAGTAAAAAAATTATAATAATTATAGGTTTATTGCCGCTTTGTTTCATTAAATTTCAATAATTTGTATTTGTATTTTTTGCAGTATTTTTATTATTTTAATTATAAAAATAAAATACCTATTACATTTAAATGAATTTATTATATTTAATGCAGCAATTCTTGCTTTTATAAGTCATTCCATGAGGTTTACCGACCGATCTCGATTGCTTCAGGAGAGATTAAGGTAACACATACAAAATTTATTGTAGAAGAATCAGGATAGGAATAAGTTTGGCAATTCGATAAATGGCAAAATCGAAAATTCAAAGAATGCCGATATAAAATGAATGAATCCCAGTGACATAAAATAAAAATATATGAATAAATGAACAAATTGTGACGAGGTAAAAAAATGGAGATGATTAAGAAAAAATAACAAACAAAGATAAATAATTTAAAATATTGTTTACTATTCTTTTAAATACCGTTTTATAAAATTAACAAGGAAGGTTTCTTTAGGACGCATATTTTTAATGCTAAAATGGATGGTCTTCTTAAGGCGGGCGCACAATCAGAATGTTTAAAAAATTGTAATGAAATTACTTAAGTATGTAAGAAAGGATCAATGAAATTTAGCGGCTGAATTCCAGTAGAAAGTCACCTCAACAGTGGCTTAGAAGTTCTGCTGTCTAAGTTCGTTGACGAGAGACGCTGGATTCGATCCAATCGCGCCCGTTGGTCTAATGGAGTTTTATAAGTGTTTTTTTCTAACCTTGGAAATCCGCGTATTAATTCTATGTATAGGGTATGGGGTAAGTCGTGGTAAAATGTGTCATAGTGCTGCCCCCTGTAGGACAATTTACACTAAACTGTAAACAACACGAAGTCATATTAAAGAATAACTATGTCTGAAATTTTATGAAAATCTGTGCATTATTTTCAGAGTTATCGGGAAAAACGTCAAAGATGCAGCATAGCAGCGTCATCTGATGACCGATTTACTCAAAAGATAGAAAGCGTCAACGCACATCACGGATTATATGAATCGGACTATTTATGAAACTCCGTGCATTAGTTCTTGAAAAAGAATTATTGCGGAAAACCAACAAAAGGCAGCATAGTGGCATCACCTGTTGAGCAATTTACACCAAAACCTAATCAGCTCCAATTTATGTCAGGGGCTACCTGAATATAATGTTTTAACATAATTCCGTGCATTAGGTTTTAAGATAGAGCGCCCAAAACATTTGTATACAGAAATATATAGACAGACATTTTGTAAAAACTTGATGTTTGTTAGATTTGACCCCTAAGACGTGTAGATCCGTCGAAAATTTATACGACCAATAATGTCTTCTTGTAAAGATACTAGAAAGTAAAAATCTAGATATATGTAAATTTAACTTATTGAAGAAACATATAATTAACTCCCAATAGGAACAACAGTATTTATTAAGGGGGCTGGTCACTCTGCTTCTGAATTGCCCGCAATAACTTAAAATTTATGGGCGTTTGATGCTTTCGTATATTTAAAATAATCTCTCTTAAAATTTCTCCTTTGAAAAATTCTTCTCTTAATATTTTAAACATGTATTTTGTGTACATATCTTAAAAGAAGTCTGTTTTTCTACCTGTCTATGTTTTTCTAACTTTTAGAAGTTTTCTAAAATATGTATATTTATTTTTACATTAAGTGTTAAAATTTTATTCACATTTCGTCGGTTTTTAACACATAATATTTTAAGTTAAGAATGGTCTTTAGGTATATTTTGACTAATAAGAAAATAAGATGCATCCTTTAATAGCTTATGCTTTTGGTTTGTCTGTCCCTCTGACCATCTGTCCGCGCTCTGACTCTCGTAAATATAATGCGATTTCCCTGAAACTTTTGGACTTTATTGAGGTTTACTCAAGTACGAACCCGATTAAAAATGAAGTTTCTACCATGATTAATTTATTTGCAGTGATAATCAAATTTATTTAATAGCTTATGCTTTCGGTTTGTCTGTCCCTCTGGCCATCTTTCCGCGCTCTAACTCGTGCAAATAAACTACGATTTCCCCGAAACTTTTGGACTTTATTGAGGTTAATTCAAGTACGAACCCAATTAAAAATGAAGTTTCTACCATGATTAATTTATTTGCAGTAATAATGAAATTTTTCCATTACATTACGCCTATGGGAAAAAAACGTTTAAATGAGTTTTAAAGATGTTGCACCCTGTCAAACGTATTCAAATTTATGTGCATCTACGAAGTGCATTAAAATATACATTTTGTAAAATATGCAGTGAAAAGAGTCATTAATATTCATTTACAGATATACACAAATTGATTACATTATATAATAATAAAACTGGAAATTCTTTGCGACATATTTTAACTATGTTAAATGATTTCATATTTAATAGAATTGATACACACCGTTGAGATTTAATATTTCACTCATAAAATGAAGTACATAGCATTTACAGGAACACACAAAATACTATTTCAAATATTATATTCTATTCGAAGTACTGTACATTACAGATGATGTCTAATGGATGGATGAAATACATTTTTAATTATAATATGCGCTTTTAAGTTTCAGTAAATGCGTGCATATTATATGGTGTGTATAAATGCTATTGTTGATATACAGGGTTACACAAAAGAGCTCGGAAAGATTACCCAATATGAGCGTAATTTATTTAAATGTGGTTTTTATATTAGTTGTGCATTTTTACATTGAACGGCTTTTACTTTACTAAGAAATGTTTGTAGAATATAGAAAAAATGATACACAGGGACACGCAAAGAATTGGCTACATGGTCATCTATGTATGTCAATTTCTGTAAATTTAAGTAGTTTTAAGTGTTTTTGTATGAACTAAATTTTAGCAAAATACTATCATGCAAAAAAAGCACTACGTAAACTACAGGGTAGAAGAAAATTATTCAAGTTCGTTTATATATATATTACTATAAATTAATGAAAAAAGATTTCAATCAGTTAAGAGTTTTCTTGGTAACAAAATTTCACCGCTATTTAGTTAATATATCAACCAACACATCAAATACAGAGCTGTTCAAAAGTATTAGCATACATATTTGGCTATGGACAGTCTTTCATAATCTATGTTTAACGCATGATTTCTCTTACTTGTTAAATATACGAATGGAAAAAACGACCATAGACTTAATATTATGAAGCAGAATTCCGAAACTCAGAGACAAACGGTTAAAAGACTGTTAAATATTGGAACAAATCGTAATTACTTTTTTTTCTGTCTTTACAAGAATATATTGGATACATAATAAATTTCGACTTCCAATTTTAGGGGAATTAATACGTTTTAGAAAATCTTGAACACGATTGGGTGGCTTTTAGAAAATATCTGACTTACATTGACTATGTAAGAAAAGTTTTGTGGGCACTCTATCTCAAGGACTAATGAACATGATTTCATAAAACTTCAGTTAAACCTTGATATAAACTTGTGCTAATTAGTTTTTGGTATATATGTGTGACACTCTTCAAGATTTCCGCAAAATCTCTGTCGCAAAATTTAAAACACAGATTTTCTTAAAACTTGTGGCATTGTTAGCTGCATATTCCACGATTTTCCCAATAGCTCTATCTCAAAAATAAATTAACGAATTTTCATCAAACTTCAGATTCAGGTATACCTTGACAGATATTCATACTGATTAAGTTTTGTTATAATTCAATCTACAGGTGGCGCTGTTATGCTGAATTTTCTCCCGTTATTCAAAGAGCTCTGTCTGAAGAAATAATGCTGAATTTTCATCTAACATCAGATACAGTTAGACGTTGACACAAGTTGTTGCTGTTTAGGCGTTCATATCGATAGGCTAATAGGTGGCACTGCTATGCTAGATTTTTCACGATTTTTGTATCTATAAAACTAAATGCGCGGATTTTTTTGAAACATCAGATCTCGGTAAATTTTGATATAAATTCTTGCCGTTTTTTTAATGTAAACCATAGCAGGTGGCGGTCTTATACTGCATTCAGCAAGATTTGCATTATTTTAGCAACAATAATATCTCAAAAAAATGCATGAAATCTCATATCTTTAGAATCCTTATTTTCGGCATAGACCCATTTAATTTAGGCACCATGATAGTGAATTTTGAAGAATTAACACGTATGAGACAGAAGAAAATTTTTATGTTAGTTTAATTAATTTTTAGCTGTGAAATTATGCTTGGATTTATTAAATATTTAATATGTGATTTGTTTGTTGTATGCTTTGATCTGACATTTATAGAGATTTAACATTGTGTCCATGAAATTCGAATAATTCTTTCTATGGTATTTTATATCAGAGTTTCGAGACTAAAAATGAACAAGTTGGAAATTGCAGGTCAAGCGTAGCAAATTAGGTGCGTTCCTACTATAACAAAGTCTGATCTTGGTATAATAGTATACTGTACTTCAGGCACAATAGAGTATCCGAAACCTTTTGTATATCCATGTAAATACTATCTGCTTTCGATTATACAGGAATTAACTTGCAGTAATACTTAGAAACGTATATCAATTTCATAAAATGTGGAATAATTTAATATTATTAAAACGCGCCGCCAAACAGTGTTCTTCCCTATACAATTATGCAAAGGAATATTTTTGTGTGGCACTGTAAATTAATAACATATATTTTTTGCATCACGCATAACGTACATTAACGTACATTTTAAACCATACTTCATAGATGCATTTAAATTCCATTATGTTTGAAAGAGTGTAATGCCATTAAAATGTACTTGAAACTATTTTCTCTATTGGCCGTAATGTAACGGAATAATTTTGATTGTTCCCGTAATTAAACTATTCATCAGTTTTAAGGATAGAAAACCAACGATTATAAATGCACAAATAAAGTAAGAAAAGGGGAGCAAACAGCTCTTTCGCATCTACTAACGAGATTCTTCTTCAGTGCAAAAACTCAGCGAGCTAGACAAAGCAAAATTGAGCAAAGAGACGGAGAGACACAGGCTTATATACCCGCTACGGGTACGATCCCGCCTAAAGGAAAGCAACCAATGAGAATAAAGCAGCCGGAACAACTGGATGGACAAGTAGCGACATTTAACGAGGGAGAAACAAAACAAAAACTATAAAGCAAGGGAAAAAAAAAAGAATTAAATTAAAGATTTCCAAATGCTAGGAAAATAAGGAGTAATTAATAAGTCATTAACTAAGGAGTGAAAATTTTTAATGATGTGGTAAGCTTCCCAAAAATCAAGATCAAGAATGGAAGAACACTTACGGATGATGGTGGCTGAAGAAAAGTTAAATTTATGTTGTGAAGACCAACAATGTTGGGTAATAGAAGAGCGTTTAAGCTCTCGATTTTTGACATATCTTATATGTTCAGTTAAACTAAATCTTAGAGCATGTTTAGTCTGGCCGATATAAGAAAGACCACATAAGCAAGAAATTTGGTAAATACCCAGGTTATCTAAGCGATTAATGGGGTGCTTAAAATTTGAAAAATCAATTTTATTAACAGGAGAAAAAATAACATTGGAATCGAATCTTTTTAAAATTTTAGCAACTTGCTGACTGATTTTGGGGAAAAAGGGCAAGACAATCAAAGTATCGGAGTTCGAATTAAAGTTTTTTCTTTCAGAATGGGTGGATTTTGTCAATTTTCTATGAATTTAATCCATAATATTAGGGAAATAATCACGATCAACAGCAATAGCTTTTAGATAATTAGGTTAATCATTGAGTAACTTAGGATTTGAACAAATATTGGAAGCTCGACAAACAAAAGTTTTAAAATTCGCAACTTTCTGGTTAGGAGAATGAGAAGAATATCTGTGAGGTGGAAGACTGACCGCAAAAGGTTTGCGAAAGACAGTAGTCTGAAAATTATCTTCATTGCGAATAACAAGGTCATCGAGAAAAGAAAGGCAATTGTACGATTCAACTTCAAAAGTAAATTGAATACAAGAATCAATTGAATTCATGACAGAAATAATATGATTTATATCTGAATTCACTTCAACCAAACCATAGATATCATCTACGGAATGAACATAAAACTGAAATTTTAAGACTTCAAACAATTTTATTTCAAAATAGTGCATGACTAAATCGCATAAATCGGATATATTATAAATCGCATAAAATCGGACTAAGAGGATTACCCATAGCCAAACCGTCAGTCATATGAAAGAAATTCTCGTTAAATTTTTTGGGAAGCTTACCACATCATTAAAAATTCTCACTTCTTAGTTAATGACTTATCAAGTACTCCTTATTTTCCTAGCATTTGAAAATCTTTAATTTAATTCTTTTTTCCCTCGCTTTTTAGTTTTTGTTTTGTTTTTTCTCCGTTAGATGTCGCTACTTGCCCATCCAGTTGTTCCGGCTACTTTCTTCTCATTGGTTGCTTTCCTTTAGGCGGGATCGTACCCGTAGCTGGTATATAAGCCTGTGTCTCTCCGTCTCTTTGCTCAGTTTTGCTTTGTCTAGCTCGCTGAGTTTTTGCACGGAAGAAGAATCTTGTTCGTACATTCGAAACAGCTGTTTGTACCCTTTTTCTTACTTTATTTGTGCATTTGTAATTGTTGATTTTCTATCCTTAAACATTTTTGCACAAAGGTTTTATTTGCTATTTTAATATATTCATCAGATTTTCGCATAACTTCAAATGATTCGATAAAATTATGCAACAATTATATATTTTAAATTCCATATAAGTTGTTTCGATAATTTTTGCTCGGTTATATGCGGATAGACAGACGGACTGAACGACGACTATATAGGTCTTCCAATTGAGCCATCCCTGACACGAACACTGGAGGACTCTTTTACCCAATTAACCTCAACGATATCGTATAGTATAGTCGATAACGTATTATAATCGATTATAATTATATCATAATCGTGTTTAAAATTAATCTATTGTAATTTTGTATGCAGAGATTTTCTGCAGTTCCATATATTGACCTTCGATTTATTCTGTTTAGCTGATCCAGAGTATCAGACCAGATAAAGTGATCGTTGAGGTTAATTGGGTGAAATAGTCCTCCAGTGTTCATGCCCGGGATGGCTCAGTTGGAAGAGCATTGGCGGCTTCAGCCAATACATCCCTGGTTCGAATCCTGGCCTGGACTTTTTTCACCCATAAATGAAAAATGGAAAATTTGCATCTGTTATAATTCATTTACCGATTGAATAATCGTGTTTAAAATTAATCTAATGACGACTATATAGGTGTTACAGATTTACATAATTAAGAACGCACCTAAAAAGACAGAAATTTCGAAGTTGATAAAGTTAAGAACAATTTTTAAATCAACCAATTTTACAGTTGTAGAGCATTAAGATTTTGAATCAAGTAGTGTCATTATGCACATTTATTTTTAATTAAGTGAGATTTTTTATATGTTAAATAAAAGCTGATAATGAATTTTTAAATGCATGCAAATTTATTTTCGAAAACCTTTTGTATAGTTTTTTCTTCTTCTTTGTTAGTAGAATATAAAATATCATCGAAATTAGAATAAAAAAATATGTTTTAACATTTGGTATTACCATTTATTTACTTAAAAATTTATCTTGCCTTTTCATTTATGCAAAAAGCCGAAACAAAGAAAATTAATTTCATTATTTTCTTTGTTTATTGTTTTGAGGAAAGCGAAAATTATTTCTTATTTCTTTTTAATAAAATTAAAGATCAATTTGTGTCACTTAAGCGTAAAATAATGTAATGTTTTTTCTTCTTCAGAAAAGAAACAGAACTTGATAAAGGTTAAATATACAATGTTCATGACAGAACATAATTGAATTTTTTGAGGAAATTTTTTATTAAAATGTTTTATTCTTTGAATTAATAAACTCCTTATTTATGATTTAAATAAATAAAAAGATTTACTGCTTGCATTACTTACGGCTAATTTGTTTGGCATTTTAAAAATATTCATCACAAACGTTATTACCATAAGTTAAATGTAATATTTATTCATGTAGTATGCATATTATGCATTAAGCTTAAATTTATTTTAATATTTATAATAATTCATGTATTATGCATAATATGCACTAATCTTAAATTTATTCTAACATTTAAAAAATATTTTTATATTTAAAAAGCCTTATTCTTTTATTATTATACTTTTTTTTAATGGAATATGAAGCTTTAAAACAACAGACAAAAGCATAAATATAATTTTTTTCTCTTTTGATGTGTCGGTATTTGTTCTGTGGTACTAGTTTGATATAATTTTTGAGCTATTTTCTTTTTAAAAAATCATAAAAGTGAATATTATAGAATCTATGCAATTATTAAGTAAAAGATTCAAAATAAAAAATTTAAGCAATGGAATAAACTAATTAGGGAACGTTTTCAGGTGTAAATTGTGGATTTGGATGAGTGTGGTATCAAAAGAAAGATCTCGTCATGTACTTTAAAAAGTACGATAGAACCACCCGTCCGAATCCAACCGTTTACGAGATATCAGAACTTGAAGTGGGAATGAATAAATAAATTAACAGGCAGGAATATAAATTATTCGCAAGTCATGCTAGCCTAAGAAAAACATTCTATTTTACACATTATATATACCTACAGTTTATCCATTACGTCACGTAACACATTTTCCGAAAAATTTGCGTAAAAGAAAGTACTGAAAATAACAAAAACACCTGGAAAAACTCTCCGACCGTAGGCGAAAGCTTAGTAGAAAATGAAGTGCTTCTCTAAAAGAGGGGCAATAACTGGCAATGTATAGGTGTAAAGGATTTTGCTCGTAGCTCGGGAAAAGGTATTGACAAAAAAATTAAAAACAGTTCAAAGTAACTTTTAACTTTCGAACATTTTATATACCTGCCTGTCAATTTATTTATTATTTGTTCATTCACACTTCAAGTTTTGATATCGCGAAAATGGTTGGACTCGGACGAGTAGTTTCATTGCACTTTTTAACGTACATGACGAGACTTTTTTTCTTTTTATACCACACTCGTCCAAATCCACAACGTACACCTGGGAAGGTTCCCTAGTAAGTATTTGTGAATATTACTTATAAATTGTTCCACTTTTTCCCCTTTATCATTATTTATCATTTGTTTCACATACGTTAGCGTCGGAAATGTGCAAATTAGGTCATTGATAATGTGGTGCACAATGGACGTGTGTAGGAATTCTGATCTGTATTGTTTTTTAAAGTGAATGTGGTGTGTGAGAGTGATCAGAATTCATTTATTGTGGCTCAAAGGCTTCATTTAAGTGAAGTTCAAAAATGGTGAATAAATCGGTGAATAGATCGGAATGATGTTAAGTACAACTGGACGTCGCTCAAGATTTGAATATTCGTCAATCTTTCATATCAAGAGCTTTGAACCACTTATTAAGCACTTGCCCCGTTGATAGGCAGCCTAAGTAAGGGGGACGAAGAGCAACAACTGCCTCCAAAGACTGTTTTCTGTTAATTGTCGGCTCGAAGAAACCATGAAGCGACTACAAGAGATTCTGTTTCAAAGCTTTCAACTGCCACAGGAACTCGAGTTAGCCATTTTACTGCTGCACGAAGGCTTGACGAAGGTGGACTGCATGCGAGAAAACCCATTGCATGTACCCCACTAACTCCAGCTTCCAAAAGGGTCTATTTAAACGGCTGCCATTGTTATGTTAAATGAAAACAAGGTTTGAACTGGGGTATTTCCCAGACAAGTAAAGGTAAATTGCATGTTTCTTGCTCACTCTAGCACCAAACACGTTTAGAATCAATGGTCAGAGTAAATCCGGAGTCATCACTAAACAACACTTAAGCTTAGTCATCTTGACTCCATTGAACATGAGAAGAGCAACAGTTTAAACCAGTCCTTTGATAACTGGAGACAGTAGAAGACACGCTGTCGTTTTTTTTCATACAATCCACCCATTTTAAGTCTTCATGCATTAGTAGAACTGTTAATTTGAGTTCCCATAGAAGCCCGAATGTCTGAAATTGGATTTTTTTTGCAGTTTCTTCGAGCACCAATGACAGAAAACTTCTTCAAGTGCAATTGCTGCTTTTGGTGTCCTTTGATCAGGCTGTCTATCAGCACAACACAGTACTTAAAAAACTTTTCACCTCTCTTGATATGACACTTTGAGGGATATTTAAATTTGAGTGGTCCTCCATTTTTATTTGACCTTCCTCGATTTTTTTTTCAATTATTTGCACATTTTTGCCTTAACCAACATGACGCCTTTGAGCCACAACCAAAGTGTACGAATAGTGGTATTTCTAGTTAAATAGTATGTAATTAGCATAAACAATTGCTGCATTGGGCAATGGTTGAATCATTAACGTTATGAGGATATTTTTTCTCATTATTCTTTAATTTTTATGACCAGTATATGTTTCACTCAGAGTTTAAATCGATTATAAAATCAACTATTTTATGTGGCAGTATTCACACAGTTAAACGAATGTATGACTCATTTAGTGCCCAAAACACTGTATTTTTCATGTGTATTATTAAAACGTCAGCTGCAACTGCAACAACAATAAAAAAATAACTTCAAAATAAGGAGAAATTTGACTATTGCATTTCTAAAATACATTTTTTGATATTTCTTCTTTTTGGTTAATGCGAAACATTTATAGATATATTTAAGATAAAATAAATGTAACAAAATTATTTGAAGTCTCCGTAACTGAGATGTACAATTGTATTCTTTAGTACTCATTCAGTATTTCAAAAAATGTTATGATTTATTGTATCTAAAATGGTTTTAGTAAGAAATAACATAGTACGAATTTTTTTATTTTTTGCTAAAACATTTGAAGCATATTCTAAGGACAAAAAATATGTGTATTTTATTTAATCCACTTTATTCACAGTTTGCAGTCATTTCAATTGTGTTTACAAATCTGCAGTTCAATTTTAATATGAATCTAATTAAATTTAATTCTGTTTTTGACTTAAACTTTCGAAAAATATGAAGTATTCATATGTTACACCAAATAATAGTATAACGATAAAGTATATTTCTTTTCATTAAAATTTACTTAACGAAACCTCTTTTATTTAAAGAAATGTGGTTGGGAATTACAAAGTTAAACTTCAAAAAATTACATTATTTTCAACGTATTAAATAACGAATTTTCTAAACGCTAGACATCTATAGCCAAGGATTTTAAGAATTCAGTTTCACTTACTTATTTTGGATAGATCGAACGTGTTTTTGATGGATTTCACGTTGATTTAAATAATTTTAACAATTTAATATTTAATTTTAATAATTTAAATAATAAAGTATCTTTAAATTTATGAAAATTGGATTTATTGCTTAGTTATATATACATTCAAATGTATTTATTTGCTTTTCTTTTTTTCTTTTTTGCCCATATTACCAATTTCCTTCCTCATTTCCTTCCTATAATAGGTCCGTTTTGATTATGTCTTGTTTGATTAGCTGTCTTCTACTTTACTATTGGCTAATCCTTCATTTTGTGTCTTTTCCCGCCTTCTTTCATTTCAGTCGTACTGCTGCTTACATAGTAACCTTCTTTACGACTGACGAAGAAAGACACAGATCTTTCGAAAGGCCAAACAAATTTAAGTATATTTTTATTTTGTTTTTAAAAACAGGGTTCGTACAAGTACCGTTAGTTTCCCAGGTTTCCCAGGTCAAATACCTGCATTATTTAAATAAAAAAATAAATCTATTTCAAACGCAGGAAATTTCGCCTTATTTATAAAGAAATTTTCTATAAGAAAAAAACTGGTACTGTATATTTTCCTGGTTCTGAAATTCCAGGACCCGTAAGAACCCTGTAAGAAGATTTTTAATTTTTTCATTGCTTTTTTAGCACTTTCCAACGAAGTTGAAAAGTGCTTATGCATTCGGTTTGTCTGGCCGTCTGGCCTTCTGTCCGTCTGTCCGCGCTCTAACTCCCGTAAATATACTCGGATTGCTATGAAATTTTGATCTGTCATTAATTTTTACACTAACACGAACCCTATTGAAAATGAAGTATCTACCATGATTAGTTTATCTACAGAGAGAATCAAAAGTTTCCCATTACATTACGGCCTATGGGGAAAAATCATTAATATACTCGGATTGCCATGAAATTTTAGGATGTTATTGAGGTTTACCCTTGCACGAACCCTATTGAAAATGAAGTATCTACCATGATTAGTTTATCTACAGAGAGTATCAAAAGTTTCCCATTACATTTTGGCCTATGGGGAAAAATCGTTAATATACTCGGACTGCCATGAAATTTTAGGACGTTATTGACATTTACCCTAGCCCGAGTCCTATCGAAAATGAAGTTTCTACCATGATTAGTATATCTACAGGGTGAATCAAAAGTTTCCCATTACAATACGGCCTATGGGGAAAAATCGTTTCAAAGTAATTTTAAAGATGTTATACCCTGTCAAACATATTAAAATGTGCATTCTATAAAATATAAGGTGAAAATGTAGCTATTTTTCATTTACAGGGCCACACAAAAGAATCCCATTAGATAATCGTAAAAGGGGGAATTGTGTGTGACATATTTTAAATATAGTAAGCTTTTTCATGTATAATAAAATTGATATATGTCACTGAAGCTTAATATTAATTATACGGTACTGTCTTGCGTAATATGAAGTACATAGCATTTACAGGGCCATACAAAAGATTTCAAATAGTATATTCTTTCCGAAGTACAGTATATGTGTCCGATGATGGCTGATGGAGGGATGAAATGCATTTTAATTATGATATGCGCGTTTATATTTCATTAAATATATGCACATTATATGGTGTTTATAAATGTTATAGTTGATATACAGGGCTACCCAAAAGAGCTTACCAACTTTACTGAATATGAGCGCAAATTATTTAAACGTGGTTCTTAAATAGGCTATACATTTTTACGCTGAGCTTCATTCAATTTACTGAGAAATATTTGCAAAATATAGATAAAAGAATATACAGGGCCACGCAAAGAATTCGGTACATGGACGCCTATGAATGATGATTTATGAGAATGTGATTTCAGTTGTTTTAAAAGTGTTTTAGTTTACAATAAATTTTAGCCTAATGCTGACGTGTAATAAAGGTACAATGTAAACTACAGGGCTGAACAAAAGTATTCAAGTATGTTTCCATCTAATAGTATGAATTGCTGAAAAAGAAATGTCAAGCTAGTGGGTATTTTCTTGCTTAACTAAATTTTCCCTTTATATCAACTGAGATATGAAATACAGGGCTATTCAAAAGTACTGGAATACATATTTGGGTATATTTGGCTATACACTATTATTTACCTAAATAACAAAGTTTTGTTAAAGATTTCAATAAGAGTTGGAAAGTGCTTCATAATCTATGCTTAACGCATAATTTTTCATACTTGTTTTTTGTTAAAATTATGAAGTGTTAAGAATATTAGAGAGTATTAGATTTAAGTGCTGATTGCAATAACCATATTTTAATCCGTGCGTACACATATATGCTCGTAAATATTGATAGAAAATATCTAGGTGCAAAGAAAGGGAAATAAACCAATTACTGTTAAGCAGAATATTCTTTAATGCCTAATATAGAGCCTTGTTGTTTCCAACACAATTGGCAATTAAGACTATTCAATAATATTTTTTCAGGAACAATAAAATATGCAATGTATTACTCTGAGATATGTTAAAATAATGTATTTTTTAAAACGCATCCGAGTTTTTACTGAGTAGTATGTTTTATCAGATTGCAAAAAGTGTTAAATACATTCTTTCCTTACCTTAATCATTTCAACTTATCCAGACACTAACAATTAAACAATTATATCAATTAAAGAATATTGGAAGACAATTGAAGAATATTGGAGCGACACTAATATAGTTGCCATGCTTCGTGCGTTTTTTTATATCGTTGGCTCTGTATATATAAAAAAAAACTCTCAAAATAGCTACCTGAAAATCGCAGCAGTAAATGTTAAATTTAAAAATATAAATACGTGTGACATAACTTTGATTCAGCTTGAATAATTTTGAACCAATCAAATTGCCTAACTGTGTTTTACCACCCGCGAAACAGAAAACACAATATTCTACCACAATGCTAATGTCTGAAAAAGGAAAACTCAAAAATTAAGAAAACGTCGCAACGTCGTTTATTGTAAAGTTTAAATTTTTAAAGGAGACCTAGATCGAAAAGCCTTTAGGTGTGTCACTAAAAATTGTAAGACAGTTAAGTCAAATGCGTACAGATATGAATAAAAATTTTTAGTTCCAGTTAATTCCAGCTTTAGAAATTTTATAATTGTGCTTAGCTATAATCCACAATATTATTTATGTGCGTATACTTCCAATATAAATTTCGTTTTCTGTCATTTTTAAAAATTTCAGCAATTTTTATGCGACTTTTTTTTGCTTCGATTTACAACTATATATATATATATATATATATATATATATATATATATATTTAATAATAAACGATGCCGATTTAAATCTTCTGGCAGAACACTCTATATTTTGTTCTCTTTTATTTAAAGATTAGTCGAAATTTGTCTAGCGATATTTAAGATGTTTCACGATTTTTAGAATTTGCTCGTATTTTTTGTGAATTTGAAGGCCAAGACAATGGTTAGTTCTATTTCGAGTGACAGTTAGTTCGATTATACATCAGCTAAATAGGTCAGTTAGAAAAAGTGCAAGTGTTTCTCGGTGGCGCCGCACAGCAGACTAATTCTTTAAAACAAAGTTGTTTACAATTAAACTCTAATATAATGCATAATATATTGTTTTATTATGTGGTCTTTAAGTACCAATAACTAAAAGTTCATTTACTTGAACTGGTACCTTGACCATAGCTTGGGAAAACCTGACTTTTAGACCTTTTTTCGCATTTGTCTGCAAGACGCATCAATTCTACATGGAGCAGAGAAAAAACACGTCTTAGATTCGGATAAGTACAGTAGTTATTTTAGGAAGATGTAATATTTTTTTATTATTATTGGAGTTATTTTTTTTATTGCCGAAAACAAGCAAATAAAAATACTGAAATGTATACAAAAAGTAATGTGCACGTCAGTAAAGTTATTATTTTTAAATAACAAAATAAAATTTTGGCGAAAAGTCATCGAAAACCCTGGCATTAAGTAAAGGTCAAAAAAGTTTTTTGACCTTATTCTCTGCTTTACCTAATGATAAGCTACTATTATTTTTATCTTGAAACACTTAGTGTAGTGTTTTATTTCATGGTGATTTTGACAAAGTTTTTTATTTTAATAAAAAGAAAAATATCTAATATATTTTAAACTCATTATGCTTAATATTTCTTTTACAACTCGAATGTAAAACTATTAATTTCACAGATATATTAAAAAGAGCTTTTACGAATCGAATTCATCTAATTTTTTGATGAATATAAATAAATCTCAGAATTATTTTTGTTTTAAAGAAATATATTTATTTTATATTGATGTACATTTTTTTTTTCTTTAGATGTATTATGATTTTATTAATGTGAAATAGCTGTGATGTTTGAACACCAGATTAAATATTTAAGTAATTTAAACCCATATAGAATCATTTACAGAAGCCACAAATCGTTCAGATGCAAGTATTTTAATATATGCAGTCGATATCCCTCATTATTAAAGACGAAAATTGAATATTTAATTGTATTTTAAATTTCATTTTAATACTTATTAAATTTGTTTGCCAAATAATAATTAGTGACCATAACCTCATTAACTTCAAATTTACTAATTCACTCTATTCTAAAATATAGCTACGCTTATGGGATAAGCGATATACAAAACATATTATCTTGAGTGGTGGAATTCTTAGGCTACTAAGATTAGTTTGAGGTCTAAGACAATCTTTATTTTTATTTTTCTGTATTTCAAAACAACTGCGGATATTTATATTTATAATCGTACTATTTTTTTGTATGTTCAAAAGATATATTATATTTGTTTTGAAAATAGTTGCCAATTTCAATAAAGAATTCTTATAACTTTTGATCTATATAAAAAGGGGTTATTTTCACTACAAATGTTGTATCTGTACGTTTTATTGAATACAAAATAAAAGTATAAGATAAAATATTCCCCCTCGTTTATCTTCCATCTATAAAAATGGAGAGAAATATAAAATTCCGAATAAATTATCTATATATATACCCCTTCTCGATAAATATCTATTCAGGGTGTCCAGCAAATGAGACAATGATTTCAATGTTAAATTTCTCAAAAACAAAGATTGATACAAATATGCGGTAAACGGTTTGTTTATTAAATAAGCTGTAAAAATGTTATACTGAAGTTTCGGTTTGGTGAATATTTTGAAAAGATTGTGTTCTGATTGCAAAGAATACTTGCTTTGATATTGTTCTTGTTCCAGATTGCTTGCAAAGAACGAGTTTTTTAGCGTACAGTTTCATATTTCAACAATTTTTCGAACAAAAGTTTTGGAATTTCAAAAATTTAATTCCAAAAATCATTAAAAAAATTGCACTGTAAGCCAAAGAACTCGTTCCCTGCAAGCAATTTAAAACAAGAAAAATATCAAATCAAGCAATATTTGCAATCAGAACACAATCTTTTCAAAATTTCCACCGATCGAAACTACGTATAAGCGTTTTACACCTTACCTAATTAAAAAAACCGTTTACCGAATAATTCTATCGATCTTTGTTTTTGAGAAATTTAATTAAACTAATTAAATTTAATGAGGGTCTCATTTTCTGGACACCTTGTATATAATATATGTATGTATAAAATATGTTTAATGGCTTTTCAAATGATCTAAAAAATAAATTTTTCAAATACATAAACCTAATTATATACTCCCTGTTAATTTCAGATAACACAAAGCATAATTACATCCTTTTAAACCCATAGGTTATTCATATTCATTGGGAGATATTTTTATTAAAATGATCTCCTTTATGTCTCTTTTTTCCATATAAAATAAGAATATTTTTATCGCAGAAATAAAATTAAAATACTTTTTTTACTTATTATTACACTTTATTCAGTTTGTTTTCATTGAAAGTTCTAAAAAGGAAGCTCTTAACGTTCTAATCAAAAATGGAATCTACGCAGAAGAGAAAAGCATAAAAAGAATGTTTACATCAGCACATTATTCTTTTGTGAAAACATCCTTAAAGTATAAAAACAGCGTGCTTCTTTTGAAGACTAATGAACTTTTGATTGTATGAGAGTTTATTCAAAAAGTCAAAATATAGTATTAATCAGTTCATTCACATATTCTTGTAAATGGAAGTTATGAATAGGTGAAATATGCTACAGAGAACCAGTTTTAGAACTAAACGTATAATTTCTAGGTTTTTTAGACTCTTCACAAATTCTAATACTGTATAATTAATTTTAACATATTAATCCTTTAATGAATGATGTATCTACACGTTAGTAATTAAACCCACGAAAACTTTAAAAGTTTAATTAAGGTATTCGAAATATTATTTCTATTACCCTGCTATGAATAATGAAAAAAGTTGGGGGCCATCGTAATACTTACCCATAACGGATATGCTAAAAATGAAATATAAAAATAAGACGCGCTTAAACTATTTATAAAAAGGATTGCATTTCCAAAATAAAGTTTAAATAAATTTTATTTTACATTAGTTTATGTTATATTCATTCTTTTAAATAAATAATTTCCAAAATTTTTATATAAGCTTCATCAGAATGAATACAGCAGAATCCCTGTTATCGGAATCTCGATTATCCGAAAATTGGCTTAACCGAAAGACCTTAAAATTCCTGAAAGTCTTTTTAAAGTGTGAAAAATTTGATTGTCAACACTGCTTTTTACTGACGTTAAATGTCACTTTTCAACGCATTTTGATTTATGATTGCTATTTTATTTGTAAGTTTTAGAACAAAACAATCCTGAATCATTTTTGTATATTTAAGAGTCGTTTAGGTACTTATATGCTTTAAAATTTTGAAGCAAAATAAGCAAAATGAAAGTTTTGAAAGGTTTTATTGGACACTGGTATAAATAGTGTTAAAAATGCATGTTCTTTATGAAATAAATAGAGTCAACTGAATTATTTTTTATGGCCTTTAAGACCGGTATTATTTCATTTCAATTTCCAATGTGCAATTTCTTTTTTATTCGCGCATGTATTACATTTATTACTTATAAATTAATTTTTAATTTACTGACAAATTTATTGCGTTTGTACTTGCTTTTTGCGGCTTTGTGAGTGCGGATGTGTTTGTTGGCTCAGAAAATTCTCTTTTTGCTTGTATAAAAGCGTACGCCTGCTACGTCACTATCGGTGCTGGTTTTCGATTTTAATCAATTAGTTATTGCCTTGCTATTAGAGTAACTTGTAATTTTGATTTCTTATTGAGAGTGCTTTGAATACGGAACCACAACATTTTTATTACAACGAAGTTCTAAATTGTAATCACACTTTTCATCGAACAAATTTTCATCATGAACTTCTCAGTTATTAGAACATTCCAATGGAACCCCGATTATTCGAAAATCCTGTGGAACCCCAGTTAACCGAATATGCTTTGACCCCATGCTTTTCGGACAACCGGGTTTTTACTGTATTTTGAAGTTAAAAGAAATAGTGCCGAATAACTAAGGCTACAGAAACCTAATAGGTATTGAAACATTATGACATTCTAAATACATACCAAGTTGTTAAATTTGATTTGTTAAATAGAGTAATAGAAGAGAAGTAGAGAAATAAATTTGTCCAATTTGATTGTTATATAGAGTAAATGGTTGCTTGATGATGCCATAAACATTAATTGCTTGATAACTGAATAGAATAAAAGAAACATCTAAACATTCCTAGGCTTGATTCATAAATTTGAATATATCATAGCGACCTACACTTTGGACAAAATCAAAGTGCTGTTTGACATAACAGGATATGTTTACTCGCATTATAATTAAAATGTATTTATAACTATAAATTCGACATACTTCGTTTTCGATAAAACCTTATAGTAAAGTTCGAAACACTTAAAAGATTTAACGCAATACAATTATATTTAGGAGTATAGACAGAAGCACTGACAAATTGAATTCAAACACACTTTTCGTCTGTACTAATAAACGTCAAAAATTACATTTTTGTTGACAACTCACTCACTTCAAAAATGATTTAAAATCAAGTGAAATTTAATTTGTTTTATAAAATACATCGACAGAAATGTATCATCTTTGTTATGTTAACAGATTTATTTTACTGAATCTCTGTACTTTTTTATTTTCTTCAATATTTACTAAAAAGGTATTGGATTCATGAAAATTTTCGAAATCTGGTTTGTGACGGATTTACGCGTTTCAATGGTCAGATAAGTCGAAAAACATGTTATTACAAAATGTTTGTCTATGAGTCTGTCTGTAGTTGACAAAAATTTTGTAGGCGCTCTATATAGAAAACTAATGCACGAAATTGTACAAAAATTTAGATTCTGTGATAACTTGTTATAAAATAGTTCTGATTAGTTTTTCGTGTAAATCACTCTACAGGTGGCGCTGCTATGCTGAATTATTTTCAATTTCCACAATAGCCATATCGGAAGAACTAGAGAATGGATTTTCATAAAACTTTTCATTTTGTCAATACTTGATATAACACGGTGCTGATTACGTTTTAATGCAAATCCTTCAAGAGGTGGCGCAGAAATGGTGCTTTAGTTTTGATTATCGCAATAGCTTTATCTCAAGAACAAATGCTCGAAATTTTCTTAAACTTCCGCTTCCGTTAGTCTCTGATATAGCTTAGAGTTTTTGGTATAATTCACCCTTCAGATGGCGCTGCTATGCAACATTTTTCATGATATCGCAATAAATGAATCTCAAGAACTAATGCATGTATTTTCATCAAACTTCAGATTCTGTTAGTGCCTGATAAATAATTGATCATAACTAGTTTTCGGTGTACATTACTAAACATATGGTGCGGTTATGTATACATTTTTTAAGATTTTGCAATAGCTCTATCTCCAAAACTAATGTAGCGATTTTCATGAGATTTCAGATTCAGTAAGAAGTTAACATAAGTTGTGACTAGATATTGATTTAAACCAACCAACTCGCACTGCTATGCTACATTTTTCAGAAAGTATTAAAATACATAAGTTAGAATAAAGTTTTGAGATTGCGACATCTGACTGTTTTTTAGTGTATATTATTAAAAATAAAACTAATGTTATAATATTAGATATACGACACAATATCTGTTACTTATTCCAATTAAATTTTCAAAAAGTTAGTTAATTTTATTGCGATAAGAGTTATTTAACAATTTTAGTCTGATGACATAGTAATAATAATTTCATATTTGAAGAGAATAATTTAAATTGATTTTCTTTATAATTAGCAGTGCAAATTATTTCTGAGACATTAACGTTAATGACAAAAATCTTTCAATTTAGGAAATTGTAGAGATCATATATTAAAATTTTTATCCTCTGCCTAATTGCTTGTCACACTTTCGAAAGTTTAATTTATCATATTTCTTTTTTTGTAAAATCCAAATCATATATTGATTATTTTTCATATGCGTCATTTACTTCAGCTGTTAAGAATGATTTATTTTGAAGACGATAAATGGTCTTTTTTATCAGCAGGTATTGACCTTTTAAAATTTTTAATGTTTAATTTAATTTATTTTTCTCAAATTTTTCTATTATTTTTTTTTAGTTTCTTTTAAAAAAAAATGAATATTACTTGTGTTTTCTAAATAAATACTTTGATGAAACTCAGAAATATTTTTAAAAAGTTTTGTCAACCACAAATGTAATGAATGTTTTATTAATTTCAAATTTCTAAGAATGTTATTTACTTGCAATTTAAAACGCCGAAGTGTTTAAATTTGCAATATACATAGTATATTGTATATATATATATATATCGTTTTAAATAGCTTTTTAAAAAAAATTGCATATTCTTTTTAGAAGACAGTGATCATTAATAAAATAAATTATCTGAAAACCGAAAGTTCATTAAAATTTCACATTTTTCCATACATTGTTATTAGTTTAAGAACTTTTACAAACCTGTAATTTGTGACATTCTGATATATAACGTTACACTGATATATATTTTGCACTGATATCAGGGCAACCACAGACGACTATTTTTATATTCTTTCAGCACCAGTATTCCTTTAATAGAAATTTTGACAGCTATTTCTCTCGAAAATGTTTTCAAAATGTCTGTTAAGGATTTCTGATTATATAAAATGGTGCCAGTTAGAATTAAAAAATAGTTGCCTGTGACAGCTCTGTGATATATATATACATTAAACGTGTTTGTAGTTTTACAGGTATTGAGCCTCAGCATTGCAGCTGACAAGAGGCAATTTTCACAGTCAGGTTTATCTGCATTTCTGAATAATTATTTTTCGAAACAATGAGTAATAGAAGAACAGGTTTCTTTAAAATTATTTCAGTAATTACAAATTATCTTTTCATCAACGATAAGAACAAGTTTCAATCAGAATATCCCAAAGAAGCAAAATGCATTTTTGTCACATTTTATTTCAACATTTTAGATTGTATTTCCTGTTTGAATTTACAATTAAGTTTACTCTCAACATAGTACCCCTTTTTAAATAAAATACCTGATAACATTTCCGTTTCACAATGTCCTTCATTATTACTGGCATTGATGTATGAAAGAAAAATAATGAAAAAATTGATTTTCAATTCGCAATTCCGCAGAAAAGCTGCTAACTCGAGAGATTAAAAATGGGGAAAAAATAAAATTGGTTTAAGGGAAGATGGGGATACCTAAGCCACTTTTTAAATTTTATTTATATTTATTTTTTTATAATTTCTCAGAACAAAATAAAGTATTGAAAATGAAAATTTGATATTTTTTCTTGATCAGAAAACCACTTTCAGTAATTTTTGAACTATTTTTCTATGTCAAATAAATTTTTACTTTTTGTTTTTCATCGTGGCTTGAGTATCCCCATTAAGGGGATACTTGAGCCAGTATTGAAAAAAAAATTCCTACAAAAGTAATTTTTTTCGCTTTATTTTTGCACAAATATTTTACAGAATGATAAATTAAGATACTTAAAGTCTTTAAAAACCAGTTGCGAAAAAAAGCTAATAATACGATATTTTTTCGTCGTCACATAACTGGTGTTCGAAGGATCATTGCAACATCTTTTTTACTTTTAGCTACATGGTAACTCAGTAGTGCCCTCTGTTGGGGACAATAGTCCTTTCTTTGATTAAAAAAACTAACAGTAACAGAAGAGGTTGCAATTTCAATATAATATATTAATTTAATATATTATATTAAAAAATAAATATTTTAATATGTTGGACCTGACTAATTAAAGTACTAGAGATTATGACATGTAAAACAGTTTTAAAAATGATGAATGCCAAAATGAAAAATAAAATGGATATCTTTGTTGTGTTTTCTAAAGGAGATTGAAGCTGTTATGTTTGGGAGAAGAGAGATGAGAACACTTATTTTTTGTTTCATCTAAAATAGGCCAAGTGATCATAATAGTGGGTAGACGTACATTGCATTGGATGAATGCCAGCAAAAGACCCGTAATAAAAGAACATGACAAAAGGCAACCATTACAGTTCTTAGTAGTAATTCTTTAACTATGATAATAATAACTCAAAGTAATTTGTAAACGAAAAATATAAAAGAAAAAGAAAAATGTTACCTAGAATTCTTGGCAAATGAAGAAGTATTCACGACGACGAATAAATTGACTTTTGACACATTAAATGAAGAAAAAATGAAGGAACAAATATTTTATTTATAAATATTTGTGAAATACTTCATGACTTGCATATTTCAATATATATTTGCTTTCATGCACATCTTTATATAAGTAGATTATTATTTATTTCAAACAAACGTTTCACAGGGATGATACACAGGAATATATATATTTCTTTTCACATAATTTTTTCTTCATATGTATATAAATTCACTTTAACAATAATTTTTATGATCGACCACTTTTTTCAAAGATGTGAAGAATATATATATATTTTTTAGAATACGAAATTTTATCAACTCAATAGAGAAATAAAACACTTGAATCACAAAGAGATTTTTAATACTTTCCTGTGGGATCCCGTTTATGCGAAAATAATCATTTTATGCGTATGAGCGATTTTTTTATGAATTGAAAAAGAAGAAGCTGTGATATGTTGATCAAGAAGACTACTCTTTGCAATATCTTCGGAGGAAAAGAAGATTCCACTGATAACAATCATATGAAAAATACCTTGAAGAACTTGAAATAAATTTGAAGAGAGGCCCTTCGAAGAATACGACAAATCGTTTATGGAAAAAAATTAACTGATTCTCAACAAACCATGAGAACATATGAGTAGCCGGCATAAAAATAGCCAAACGGACTAGGTCGCAGCAATAGAGAAGCCTTAGTCTTCGCAGCATGAAAAATATGAGTGGCCGGCATAGAAAAATGGTCAAACGGACTAGATCGCAGTGGCAGGGGAGCCTTAGTGTTCGCAGCAAAACGACTATTCGGAGGTTTACCATCCATCTTGCAGTGCAGCCTCCGCTCAACTGAACTGGTGGCGCAGAGAGAGAGAAGAGGAAAGATCAAGGGTTACTGCAAACCCGGAATGCGCCAAGTTGGCAACATTAGAATGGGGAAAGCGAGGAAAAAGAGGCCAAGCTACGTGTCAATGTATAGTGAAATATGAATTTAATAAGGAAAAAAGATAATACACTCAAAGAAGGAAGGCCAAAGCAGGTGGCCAGGCACTTAACTGCTTAAATCACGTCACTTGTGGAATTTAATTTGATAGGCCAGAGGGAGGGCCAGATTACACGGAAGTAACCACCCATCGAACAAGCGAGAAATTTCTAGAAGCTTTTTAAACCGAAAGGAATGAATTCAAACAAGATTTTACCGTTTTAGAACATTCGATAAGCTACGTAAGGAAGAAAAATTTACAGGGGAAGACATCAAAAGGAACGAAATCGAAATAATATTTTAAATTGAGAACATTAATAAAAAGGAGATGATAGGAAATAAAATAGTTAATACAATTGAATTAAAATAAAAATATGGGGGGGGGGTTATCGAGTAACCACCACATATCTACCCGGGCCTCCCCAAAAGAAAATATTGGAGAGATGACAAAAATTCAATAATTTTTTCATCGAGACAATATTTTCTAAAACATGTACAAAGATATAAAATAATTACACAAAATAAATGTACTAGAAATTGTTATATGAATACAAATAATTGGTTTGCATGATATTAAATAATAAAAAATAATTACTATCATAGTAGTAGTCCTTATGTTCATACAAAAGATAGCAAATATTAAAATAGAAGTAATACAAAAGGTAAGTTTCTTCCAGAGATACCTATCATGTATCAAAAAAACAATTATTAAAGTCTATATATATTTGCAGAAACAACAGTCTTTAACTATGAATAGTCTCTTGTTAAGCTGTGCAAAATGGAATTTGATAATTAAATGCTTTAGAATATGTAAAAATATTTGAGTATACAACAACAACATGTATATGTATATTTTTCAGTTGACAACAAAATGAATCATACTATAACTGTATATAAAAATGGATGGTTTCAAATGACACAAGATAAATTGAATGAATTTGTAAGTTGAAAATTTGAAAAGAATACATACAAATGGTGCAGAGAGAGTATTTAGGCTCTCATAAAAATGTACATATATCAATATATAATAGCTTTTTAAGCTTTTAACCAACCTTAACTGAATAACCTTAGTATCATTCAATAACAACATTTTCAAAGAAAAATATAACAAATTCTAAAAAAAGGCATATGTAAATTGGTAGAAAAAGTACAATGTTATTTTCCAATGAAAACATCTTCAAAATGAATATAACAATTTTCAAAGAGAGAATGTTTATACTCTCATAAAAGAATATTCTTGAACACTTTCAACATAAATTCACAATAATTGCATAAATACTTTTAATACTATATTCAAAATAAAAATAAAACAGAGGATATTTATATTCTGATAAAAGGAACCTATATGAATATATCAATCTTGTATATGACTTTGATAATGTCAGCTTCCAAACAAAAATCTATTATGTTAAAAATTTATATAAGACAGTTTGAATATGTTTAATTGCGATTTTTCAAACATTTTTAAATAACAAGTGATCATTTTTGTATTTGTCATATATCAAGTATTTGCTTTATATAAATATATAATGACTGAAGCAATATCTTTGGATCCAAAGTATGATTATAGGATAATAAAAATTCTGTTTTTTTTTTTGTTTGTTTGTTTACATCTTTAAGAACTTTCAAATACTTAGAAACATACAAAGAGATACTTATTGTGAGTCATTCATTTTCTATAGGTCAACAATAAGAGTAGAAGTATTAGTATGCATAAGTTTATCATGCATTTTCATTTTTTTTTTTAAAGAGGTTAAATGTTAGAGCATGCATGCATTGTGAAGAGAAATTATTGTATAATTCACAATAGGGAAAATGATTTCATGAGTACTCATGTTTACCTTACATCAATTACAATTCACTTTTCTTAGTAGAATAAACATTTGTCAAAAATAACTTGAAATAATGACATAATATTTTAACAATTATATAAAAGGACAAATTCTTTCTCAATTTAGCACCAACTATTGCAATTAAAGACTTTGTAAGGCTAGAAATAGTAGTATATGGCATATTTGAGAGTATATATACTTATTACAATAATTATGGTTTAGAAATGAATACAGTGAATAGTAAAAATATTAAAACCATACATACATTTGGAGGATGACCATTGTATTGCTTCAAGGAGAAGATGACTTAAATAAAGAAGAGAAAAAAAATAACAGCTGCCTGCAGCTTGGAGGAAGAAAACAAAAATTATACAGTCATTCTTCATACTCGAATATCAGTCGAACTAGTATTGACTGAATATGTTACAAATCAAGAGTCATCCTGAAAAAAGAAAAGAAGATTAGTTCATTTTTTATACATTTTATGAGTGCGAGGGCGAAGATCATAATTTTTATATTGAGTAGACTTGTTTCTAACATCATTGTGAGTGCTATCAGGAGGAGCATGTGACTGTACCGATTTACTTGAACATGAAGATGTTTGTTGGCACTTAGAAGAAGAAAGAATTTGAGGAGATGTGTTGCAAGCAGCATCATGATTAGAAACTTGAGTAGGAGAGTGTTGTCTCACAGGAGTAGAAGATGCATTATCAACAGCTGTTTGATCATGTGATGTATTTTTAGAAGAAACTGAAGGATATTGCAATGCTTCATTTCTTTTTTGAAGCTTCAAGATTCTGTTAGTGTGAATCAACATGGGTGATGCTTGACTATAATTGGAATCTTGAATTTGAATAAGTACAGGAGAAATTATTTTCTTCACCACGTATGGGCCTTGTACTTTTTTGTTAAACACAGTGGGAAATTTTACGTAAACAATGTCATTAACATTGATGTTGGCAAATTTTAATTTTTCTCTCGATTTTTGGTACACTCTTTGTCTAGAAAATTCGTTATTCTTGTAAGCTTGATAGTATATTTTCTCAATAACATCCATTAATTTATGAATTTCATAGGCAGTATTGAGAATTTTCCAGGATGCTTAAGTTTTGTAATTAGCATAAATGTCATTTATCTCTCTTCCAAAATGAAGAAGATTTGGAGTGAATTTTGTAGCTGGATGAGGTGTAGCATTATATATGGATTGGTGAATTTTTAGAGCAGTTGGTACATTACATCCTTGGGAAGCCATTGTATTCACAGACGATTTTATTTGAGAATTACATCGTTCACTTAATCCGTTAGCCTGGGGATGGGCTACAGAACTTTGTTCCAATTTAATGCCAAGCTTTTTATTAAAATAAGAAAACATATCACTAGTGAACTGAGAGCCATGATCAGTGAGAGTTAATTCGGGTTTTCCATGAGTAGAAATGTAATGTAATAGAGCTTTGGTAACAGATTCAGCGCTAATGTTATTCAAGGCATATAATTCTAAATGACGAGAAAAGTGATCAATAACGGTCATGACATATTGGCGATTTCTCAATGGGCCGAGTAAATCCATAGAACCCTTTTGATTGGGAAATGTTGGAAGTGGTGCTGGTAAGTATGGAGCAGTATTTTTTTTATGATTTTTGTTTACTAAACAAATTTCACAAGAGTTGACATAATTAATGGCATCAGAAACAAGGGTTTTCCAGGTAAATCTTTTCTTTAAATTAACAATAGTTTTATGAATTCCAGTGTGAGTAATATGAGCAATTCTTAAGGCTTTTGCTCTAAGTGACAAAGGTAAAACAGCTTTATGTAGCTCAATATCTTCTGAAGAAAAATGTCCATTGTAGCAAAGTAAATCATTATTTGGGTTAATATAGTAACCATTTAAAATTTTAGATTTTTTGTTATTTTTAAGATCTTCATAAATTTTTTTGATTTTTGGGTCTTTTTGTTGTTCAGAGAAGTTGGTGTGATCAAGAATTTCTAATAATGGATCTTGATTATTATCATTATTTGGAGGTGAAGAGTCACTTTGAAGATGACATGTGTGGTGCATTTTGTCAACTAAACCACATGGAAAGTGAGGAATTTCATTATGTAAATCTTTCTGATTATCAACAATCGGTAGTGGTTCCTGTGTAGAAATAAGATCTGGATTATTATGGAGATCTTCAGTAGGAATGTGAGGTGTTCTACTTAGAAAATCTGCTAACACATTTTCTTTGCCTGGTACATGTTGGAATGTGTACGAGTATTCTGACAGTTCTAACATCCATCGAGTAGTAATATCAGCTGGTGATGTAGCCTTTTTATAATTATTAAGAGGTTTGGCGTCGGATAAAAGAATGAAGGGTCGACCAAAAATGTAATATTTAAAGGCCGTTATACCTTTGTAAATGGCATAAAGTTCCAATTTGATGGCAGGGTACTGTCTTTCCGACTGAGATAGAGTTTTGGAATAATAGGAGATTGGTCTAAGTTCACCATCAAATTTCTGCATAAGAACAGCTGATATTGCTGTCTTTGATGCATCTGTATTAACATAAAAGGTTTCATTCCACTTTGGAAGATTGAGCATAGGCTTCTGAAAGAATATGTCTTGTAATTTTTTAAATGCATTTTCTTGTTCAGATTTTCAAGAAAATTTATTTTTAGGTTTGGTGACTTCGATGAGAGGAGTAATCAATTTAGCAAAATTAGGTATAATTGACCTATAAAATGAACATAAACCTATAAAACTTTTCGTTTGCCTTTTGGTTTTAGGCGTTGGAAATGAAGTAATCTTTAAAATGTTGCTTGTAATAGGAAGAATTTTATGATCTGTGAGTTGGAATCCTAAAAAGTTAATACTAGTTTGCATAAAGGAACATTTTTCAGGAGACAGAGTAATGTTGTTAGCAATAAGAGTGTCTAAGAGCTTTGTGAGTTTCATGGTCATTTCTTCAAATGAATTAGCGCCAACTACAATGTCGTCTTGGTATGCATAACACGAATCAATTTGAGATAATTGAATAACTGAATCAATTAATTGTTGAAAAGTGCTTGCAGCTGTCTTCAAGCCAAACACGAAACGCAAGTAGGTAAAAATTCCCCATGGAGTAGTAAAACTGAGCTTATCTTGCATATCTTTAGGTACAGCGATCTGCCAGTATGCAGAGGGCAAGTCAAGTGTAGTGTAATACTTAAATTTTGATAATTGCACCAATAGATTTTGAATTCTAGGAAGAGGATATGAATATGGTATAATAATAGAGTTTAGCAATCTTAAATCTAGAGCCAAACGATATTTTTGAGGCTTCGACATATCAGTTCTCTTCTTTTTAACAAGGAGCATGGGACACGCCCAAGATGAATTTGATCTTTCAATAATACCAGCATTTAACATTTGATTAATTTGGTCAAGAGCTTCTTGCTCGAGTGCCTGTGGCACAGGAAAAGGTAGGGTTTTGACTGGATGAGAATTTAGCATTGTAAATTGAGGATTAACCAGGTCGGTATGACCTAAAGTGTCAAGAGATTTGGAAAAAGCTAAAGCTTTACTGCACAATAATTTTGTTAAAGATTCTTTTTCATGAGGAGGTAAGTGTTTTAGATCAAAGTCATTTGGAGACAGTTCTTGGATACGTTTTCTCTTAATCTCTTCAGATGGTAAAATTAAATTGCAATATTCGTCTTCAAAGTCTAAATCAAAAGAGTATTCCTCAATGTCTTTCTCATCTACATTGATACATTCACCAATAATTGAATTTTTATTTAAATGAATGTCCAGCTTTGATATATTCTGACATACAACCAAAAAAAAATTATTTTGAATTGAAGAGCTGGAATGCAGGGATTCATGTAACACAAGACCTTTATTTTTTAAAGTAGGTTTGAAAATAAAATATTCAGATGGAGGATTCAAGTACTTAACATGTAAATAAACAAAGGAATTAGGAGGGATTAATTCTCTATTGAGTAATTGTACCATGTTGGAATTCACCAAAATTTTATTACCAATATTTAAATGAGTTTGCTTTTCATGAACATAACTAACATCATTAGTACTTTCAGATATAAAATTTTGTCAGGTATATTACCATTAGTAGATAAATAGTTCACAACATTACCATAATCAGTTGGAAAATAGTTAGAAAAATAAGTAAAATTACCATCAATATAAGGATTATGAAAATTCATAGCAGTGTTAGCAACATTATTTGTAAATAAACCACTATTTTGAAAATTATAATTGTAAGGATAGGTTGTATAATTGTTGACTAATTGTAAATTTGTGTCACCATAATTTGCATATACATCATCAGTATAAGTACCATTACTTAGATTATTTGATATAGAATCTTCATAACAAGGCATTTTGTGTACATCTAAAGAATATGGCACATTTGAATTATCATAAGTATATTCAGAATTCATGAGATAGCAAGTAGGAGATTCGTTATAACTGTGAAAATGTATATGTTTATCCTTAATCAAGATAGATTTAAATGTTGGTGATATGGTTACAGAATGTTTATCCAAGTATGGCTTGAAAATGGACATTTTGTATCTTTGTAAGGTAAAAGACATGATGAAAAAAGAATTTGTCGATTTTAAATGCAATCGCTATGCATCCTTTGAAAAAAACTTTAGAATTTATAGTTGAAACAGACACATTTCTGGATAAGAATTTGTAGTGAAGCCTGGATTTAATGCTATTAAAGCATTCTTGATCCAAAAGGGACAAACTTGATCCAGTATCAATTAACGTTGAGATTTCATTATGTTGAATATTTATCAGGATGCATGGAAGAACATACGAGTTATTAAAGGAGCTGCATATGACATGTCTTTCTTGTATATCATCATCAATTTCAAAATTTTGTTTGGATGTCAAAGAATTATAGGAACATGAAGATTTGTTAAATTTAGGTGTTACAGGGGAAGTTTGGACAGCTGTGGATGATACTAAAGTGATTGAAGAGCTTTTGTCAAATTGATGTTTGTTTTTGTCACTAAAGTGTACTGACCCTGAATGAGAATTACGGGAGAGAAGGCGGTCAGTAGAACCAGTCTCCCCTATTTGTTTAAATGATAGACATTGTTTTTATTTTCAGAAGAAGAGGTGTAGTTTTTCCTTCTGTAAGGATTAGACGAAAATTGAGATGAAGAATTTTGATTGGAAGAATTGATGATATTCTTAAATTTGTAGAAAGTGTCCATACGATGATTGAATTTTCCACAAAACGCACATTACACAACATCTCGTTTATGATAAAAGGATGCAGAGTTTTTTTTGTGAGAAAATTTGTCGAAGGTGGGTTGATGATAAGGACGTTTCCGATAAAATCTATGTTGACGAAAATTATTTTTATATTTATCTGTAGCCTCTTGTCTATGTGGAAAAGGAGAATATGTTCTAGCTTTTCTTTTAAAATTACGAGAAGCATGAGAATTGTCTTTTAGAGTTTGCAAAGGTGAGAAGGTAGTTTGAGAATTGACATAAATTTTATCCTTCGTATGTTTTATAGGAGTCTTATGGAGCACATTATTAGAAGCCATAGGATTATCATGGACTTTTTCAGTATCCAAACAATAGGCTTGATTATAATTCTCGTAAGATTTTTTAGGGGGGGAGTCGTATATATCTTGAAGAAAATTTGCTCGTTCAAGAGCTAAATCAAAAGATGAAATATTTTCTTCTAAAATCTTTCGCTTAATTTGTTTAGGCAAAGCCTCAAGAAAATGAGTGAATTTTAATGAATTGAGAGCAGGAGGATCCAATTTAGGGTATGCAAGTCGAAGTTGTTTATCCAGACGAAATGCAAAATTTTTGACTGATTCGTTTGAATCTAACTTTAAATTTTGCAAGGATTTGAGAGAAACAGCCTTTTTTGAGGGTAAGAAATAGTCTATAAAAGCTTTCCGAATGTCATGGAAATTATAATTCTTGAACTGAGACTGTGTTTCAAGAAAGAGGAGTAAGGCGCTACCCTCAAGTTTTGATTTGAAGAGAACAAATAGTTCTTTATCAGAAAAAATTATTTAACTCTTGTATATCAGATAATTGATCAAAGAAGAATTTCACAGTCTGTGGCTTGCCGTCGAACGGCGGTATTGCAATATTTAATTTTGATTTGGGAGGCATGATGAGATAATTAAAATAAGAGCTCAATAAATGACAGGTTAAATTTTCTTATAGACTGGTCACATTACTAAATAATATATAAATTGACCCATTATTTAAAATATTGACAAATTTCATCTACGTTATACATCATTTTTATACGTTAAGAAGAAGAATAAATATATGATGAAGAGAAGAAAAATACCAACATATCTTTCTTAGCATCAGATCAAAAGAACATGGCCCAAAAATTTTTATGTATATATATATATCATATCGCTCAAAACATTGTGCTTATATTTATGACAAGAGAATAATTTATATTAAAATAATCAATTATGTTTACCAGCACCTTCGTTAAATATTATATGACATTAGTTATAAATTATATCATGACAAGAAAAATATATCAATAAATTATGTTATATAGAATCTACTGCTCCAAAAAAAAATATTATTTCAGTATAAAATCAAAATATATTATGCATTCATTTATTACACTCCGATCAATAAAGGATGAATATAAAATATTGATCACTGCATAAAGAAGAGATAATGAAGATATAATTTTTTTTTTTAAATATATATATATAGATAAAGAAAACACAATATCATCTAATAATTGTCATGTCTTGAAGAATATTAATTGATTCAAAGAGGTACATGGTGCCAGAAGAAAAATATTGGTTCACAAGGAAACACGGCACCAAAGTAGATTGTTACTGTTGTGTTTTCTAAAGGAGTTTGAAGCTGTTATGTTTGGGAGAAGAGAGATGAGAACACTTATTTTTTGTTTCATCTAAAATAGGCCAAGTGATCATAATAGTGGGTAGACGTACATTGCATTGGATGAATGCAAGCAAAAGACCCGTAATAAAAGAACATGACAAAAGGCAACCATTACAGTTCTTAGTAGTAATTCTTTAACTATGATAATAATAACTCAAAGTAATTTGTAAACGAAAAATATAAAATAAAAAGAAAAATGTTACCTGGAATTCTTGGCAAATGAAGAAGTATTCACGACGACGAATAAATTGACTTTTGACACATTAAATGAAGAAAAAATGAAGGAACAAATATTTTATTTATAAATATTTGTGAAATACTTCATGACTTGTATATTTCAATATATATTTGCTTTCATGCACATCTTTATATAAGTAGATTATTATTTATTTCAAACAAACGTTTCACAAGGATGATACACAGGAATATATATATTTCTTTTCACATAATTTTTTCTTCATATGTATATAAATTCACTTTAACAATAATTATTATGATCGATCACTTTTTTCAAAGATGTGAAGAATATATATTTTTTTTAGAATACGAAATTTTATCAACTCAATAGAGAAATAAAACACTTGAATCACAAAGAGATTTTTAATACTTTCCTGTGGGATCCCGTTTATGCGAAAATAATCATTTTATGCGTATGAGCGATTTTTTTATGAATTGAAAAAGAAGAAGCTGTGATATGTTGATCTAGAAGACTACTCTTTGCAATATCTTCGGAGGAAAAGAAGATTCCACTGATAACAATCATATGAAAAATACCTTGAAGAACTTGAAATAAATTTGAAGAGAGGCCCTTCGAAGAATACGACAAATCGTTTATGGAAAAAAAATTAACTGATTCTCAACAAACCATGAGAACAAATGCGTAGCCGGCATAAAAAATAGCCAAACGGACTAGGTCGCAGCAATAGAGGAGCCTTAGTCTTCGCAGCATGAAAAATATGAGTGGCCGGCATAGAAAAATGGTCAAACGGACTAGATCGCAGTGGAAGGGGAGCCTTAGTGTTCGCAGCAAAACGACTATTCGGAGGTTTACCATGCATCTTACAGTGCAGCCTCCGCTCAACTGAACTGGTGGCGCAGAGAGAGACTAGAGGAAAGATCAAGGGTTACTGCAAACCCGGAATGCGCCAAGTTGGCAACATTAGAACGGGGAAAGCGAGGAAAAAGAGGCCAAGCTACGTGTCAATGTATAGTGAAATATGAATTTAATAAGGAAAAAAGATAATACACTCAAAGAAGGAAGGCCAAAGCAGGTGGCCAGGCACTTAACTGCTTAAATCACGTCACTTGTGGAATTTAATTTGATAGGCCAAAGGGAGGGCCAGATATTAAACGGAAGTAACCACCCATCGAACAAGCGAGAAATTTCTAGAAGCTTTTTAAACCGGAAGGAATGAATTCAAACAAGATTTTACCGTTTTAGAACATTCGATAAGCTACGTAAGGAAGAAAAATTTACAGGGGAAGACATCAAAAGAAACGAAATCGAAATAATATTTTAAATTGAGAACATTAATAAAAAGGAGATGATAGGAAATAAAATAGTTAATACAATTGAATTAAAATAAAAATATGGGGGGGTTATCGAGTAACCACCACAATCTTCATTAAAAAATATACATTTTTAAACATTTTTTTCTAAGTCATTATTTTTTAAATAAAATAAAATAAAATAAAGAATTATTCTCCGTTTTATCAAAAAAAAAATTATTGATTATAAGGATGTAATTTTATTTTTTGTTTGTTTCATCCATGTCTAATTTTCTAGTGGGGATGGTTGAGCCATGGCTCAACTATCCCCAATCTCACTGGCTCAAGTATCCCCATTACCACCATTTATGTTTATCAGAGTTTTACTAAGTAAAGCATACAGCTATTTGAACTAGTTTAGATTCAAAATACAATTGAAATTATACTTATCAAATTTATCTATGTGATTTCAACTTTAAACAAAACTTTTAATACAAAAAAAAAAGAAAAAAAATTCATGCACCTAAATATTTATTTGAGATAGGGAAAAAACAAATATTAATCACCATACTTTCAAAATGGTACCAAGGTATGTGATTTCTTTTTTACATCTCCAGAACTATAAATATGTTACCATATTGCCAGTTTTAGAAAGAAAAATTAATCAACTGTAGAGATAATAGGGGTGGCTCAAGTATCCCCTATGCTCAAGTATCCCCACGCTCCCCTAGATGTCCCGTCGCACATGCTCTGTAAAGTTTGCCGAAATGTTGAAAAATTCCTATCATTACATTTTTTTTTAATTAGCCTTTTTACGAATGTAATAGTTGAAATAATTATATATTATAATAATAGTACATAATGCTGAAATATTACTTAAATCGATCAACATTTTCCGGCCACGCAATTGCTTTAAAGGTACGCATGAATCACACTTTTACGTTACTTAGCTTGTCAGTATTTAAATGTAATAGCTCTTAAAAATTTAGAGCACATGCGCGACTGGAAAATATTGATGGAAATAAAAAATATTTCATCATTCATTATACTTTGTTGTTATAATACATAAGAATTTCAGTTTTAATTTGTAAAAAAGGCTTTTGAAAAATATAATAATGTGATTTTTTTTAACATTTCAGCAAAGTTTACAAAGCATGCGTGACCGGAAAGTACAAACCGATTTTATTCCTTATTTACGTATTTTTTAGTCTCCCGAATTCGCAATTATTACGAATTGAAAATCAATTTGTGCATTTGTTCGTCTCCCCCTCTTTATGTGCATCACTGAATATACTAATTTTAAATGCTAAAAGGGATAAATTAAGACTGCAAGCCTTTGCTGAACCACGTATCATATCTGGTGTATACCTAAAAACATTGTAATTTTTCTTATGTGCCATGAATTTGTTCAATATGATTATTGTACCTGATCAAGATTTGTTTGTTTGTATTTATGTCGGTCAATTATCTGCACTCTGGGATATAGGCCCTAAGGGGTGGGATACCCTCCGTGGGGGTCTTCCTAAGAGAACCTAACCAGTATTTACGCAAGGTTCGAAGAAAACCACGGAAAACTCCGAACGGTTAGGCCGACGGTCGCGATTGGGTTCGAATCCAGCACCTACCGTCTACCATTTTGGAGGTCGGAACCTCGCGGCCATTGATGGGGCTACCTGATCAAGAACAATCCGAAGAATGAGACAGCACTTATATTGTGCATTTCAGTTGGCTGCTGCGTTAAAAAAAAATAGAATTTATTTTTCGAAGACAAAAGAATTTTCCATCAATTTATTAACGTAAGATTTACATTCATTATTTTTACTGAATACTCAAAAATATTAATATAAAAAATTCAGACTGTTAAACAGAGATAATTAAATAATTTAAACTCATTTAGTTGCAAAAGATAGCAATGCAATATTTTAAAACAATAATTGTGCACCCATAATAATTGATACACAACATAACATATCAAATTTTAGCTTACAATTTGAAATTTCAATTTCTTGCCTTTTTTCCATTATTAGAACGATATATAGATTTCGAGTATTTTTTAGCATAGATAATACAAAATTTAGTACAGTGAGGAGTTAAGGGGACACTATCTTGAAATTGGTTAAATTTATCGATTTTCTTTTTTTAATATCAACTGAAAGCCTCATTATTTGAGAATATTCTGTTAACTCATTTTTACGTATACGACAATTATATCTCGAGATATTGTAAATTTCTCTTCTTAAATCCAATACCCATACAAATAAAAACTTTAAACTGATTTTTTCCCAGTTCATATTTTTATAACTTGCTTGTTTGATAAATACTGATGCTTTATTGCTAATTTCGATAAAGTTTTGGATTCTTTTTACTTGTTCTCCAAAGTGTATTTAATTTTTTTGTGCCGGGATTCAATATTCAAATTTATAATCATTTTTTTTTAATATTTAAATTTAGAGTGTTGATTTTTTTTCAATTTTTTTAATGTAGAAAAGAATTTTAAAAAATCATATTTGATGTAACATCCCATACATCCAAAAATCCATGCACGGTTTTATATAATTGATTCTAATTAATGTAAAAAAATTAATGCAAAAATATTCATATTTATAAAAATAGTAGGAATTTTTAAAAAGTTATATTTTTTGAAAAAGAAATTAAATTTTAGTAAAATATACTGTTCTACATACAAGATTTATTTTTTAAATTTTATTAAATTTTTAGTATTAAATATTGTGCCTCCACATTAGGGTGGAGCGAAAAAAAAATTTTTTTTTTATCAAAAACGGGTAGGTGCCAAAAGTTGCCTTTATAATAGTACATTAACGGTGTGAAATATTAACGCTGAAAAAAAATGTCTTGAGTCTGCGCTTTTGGCTCAAAAGTCGGAATTTTGGGTAAAATTTGGCAATTTTACAAAAAAAATAAAAATTTTCTATGTAACTGGTTATGATTTAAAAGTGTCATTTAAACCTTTATTTTTAAAGATTTAAAATATTGAAACGATAAAATGATACCTTCAATGTGTATAACTTCAGCGAAGTTGGATATTTTCAGTAAAAAAAGATCTGTTTTCACTGTGTACTACACCACGTAAAGCTGAATTCTTTACGAGTTGTGGGATCAATTTACGTCCAGGTTTGATCCTTTTTTCAGTCATGCATCCGCTCGGGGAAAATGGGGTAGTGGGCGGAAAATATACTCACCCATAAACTATAAAAAAAGGGAGGGAGTGCAGCTGACCCATGACCTTCTACTGTCCAGTGGTGTTACGTGCCAGAAAATATCTGTTGCTTCGTTATTGACTTTCAATTTCAGCTTCAGTGTCTTAGTTACTGTGAAGCGAGTGTGTCGTAGAAATGTCTCACACAAGGCGAGAAGATGATCCTATTGTGGGAAGTAATCAGGAGTTGAATGAATCAGTGTTACCTACACGTTGTGATGTAGTTAGATATTATAACTTTTTGTGGCATAAAGAAAAGGCTGAGAAGAAAGATAAGAATCCGTCTTTCAAAACTATAAGTAGTGCTGTTTTAGAAAAAGTTGAAAGGATTTGGAAAAAAGCATCCATTCCTATAAATTCTCGAAGGACAATAGAAATCAAGTTACGAAAAGAACTGGATTCAATCCAAAAATTGAAAAAATCTCGTTCTAAAGCTAATTTTGTTGCTCTTAAAACAGCATACTTAGATGAATTAAATAAACTGTTTGATGTTGCAGCATGTAAGTGTCCTGATTTTGAACTATGTTCGTGTTTGATAGAAGAAAGGGTTCCGAATCTCGAACGAGATTTTCTTGTGGACCAACGCACAAAACGTCTCATGATGATTAGTGGTGTTGATACCAAAACCACATTAAAATATAAAGAAATAGAAGAAAGAAAAAAAATGGTTGAAAGAAGAAAAATAGAAAGAAAAAAATTAGCCGAAAGAAAAAAATCCGTAGGAAGAAAAAAAATAGTAGAAAGAAGATTAAATCAAGAAGTACCGCAATTAGAAGAGGCCCCAAGTGAAACTGAAGAAAATGAATCTGTATGCAGTGATTCAAGGATAGATATAATTGAATTCCCATCTTCATCTTCCAATACCCAAACTAGAATGAAGCTTGACACTTTTTCTAAGACATGTGACAGGTATGGAATTTCCGATCGGTCGGCTGCAGCCATTGCTTCGGCGGTTCTCCAGGATTACGCACGTATATCAAAGGGCACTGGAAAACCTAATGTACCTGTACCAGTGATAGATAGAAGCAAAGTAAGGCGTGAACGCCAATCAACTCGTTCGTCTCAACGTAAAGAACAGCACCCTAAAGAAGAAGTAAGAGCCTTATATTTTGACTCCCGAAAAGATGATACAATGTATATAGAAAAAAGTAGTGGTAAACATGCGTATCGCAGAGTTAAGAAAGAAGAGCATGTTACTATCTTAGAGGAGCCTGGCTCCAAATATTTGGGGCATGCAACTTCTTCATCCGGTGCGTCAAAAGATGTTTTTAAATGTATGTGGAAGTTTTTAGAAGATGAAAGTATCGATTTATCAAGCCTTTCAGGCTTAGGTTGTGATGGGTGCCCTGTGAATACGGGAAAGCATACTGGAGTGATCCGTCGAATGGAAGAAAAGCTTGCAAGACCATTACAATGGATCATATGCCAGCTCCACTCCAATGAATTGCCTCTCCGGCATTTATTAAACGAAATCGATGGGAAAACTTCTGGCCCACATGGATTCACTGGACCAATAGGAAAATCTTTATCCACATGCCATTCACTTCCTATTGCAGTTTTTGAACCCATAGAGACTAATTTGGATAAATTATTTCCTGAAATCGAGGAAAAGGCACTCAGCACGGACCAGAAATACCTGCTGGACATTTGCAAAGCTATTTCATCAGGATATTGTTCAGATGAATTAGCAAATAGGAGCCCAGGTAAATTATCCCACGCAAGATGGCTCACAACGGCGAATAGAATTATTCGCCTTTATGTAAGTACTGAGTGCCCATCAGAGTCTCTACGTTTACTGACAAACTATGTAACCCAAGTTTATGCCCCAGGATGGTTTACTATCAAATGTAATCCATATCTAAAAAATGGATCAAAAAACTTATGGAAAATAATTCAGCTAGTAAACAAAACAGAAAAAAGCATAAAAGAAATAGCAAAAAAAGTTATTCAGGACAATGCATACTTTGCACACCCAGAGAATATTTTAATTACAATGCTCACCGATGACCGCCATCACATTAAAATGCTAGCTGCTCAACATATAATAAATGCAAGAGGTACGGTAAATGATAATATACGCAAATTTGAAATCCCAAGAATCAACTTTCAAGCAGAAGATTATATAAGTTTAATTGATTGGAATACTGTTGCGATAACAGAACCTCCAATCACTATGCATTTATCGGATGCAATTTTGATAAAAATAATGAATGGCTGCACAGATTCGATCAACAGCTTACCTACTGCGTTATTTTGTATGCCTTCTCATACGCAAGCAGTAGAAAGACACGTAAAAGAGGTCACAGAAGCATCATCGAAAGTCTGTGGGTACGACAGAAGAGATGGATACATCAAGAATAGGTTGGTACATAGAAAACTTATGCCAGTCTTTGATAAAAAGTCGCAATTTAATCTATAAATAAAACATTGTGCTCAGATGGTAGGGTGGTTGGGCTAGGCCTGGGTGGGACATGATATGCAGCCACCTCCACGTGGTATGTCCTGGGTAGTTGTGAAAACAACTAGCAAAGAGCTGCACTCAAATCAATGATTCGTTATGTGTTGTAACACCCATTTTTTACTGAAAGTTGTCAGTTTTGCTCCACCTATACAGAATGTTGACGTTAACTTATCGTTTCAATATTTTAAATCTTTAAAAATAAAGGTTTAAATGACACTTTTAAATCATAACCAGTTACATAGAAAATTTTTATTTTTTTTGTAAAATTGCCAAATTTTACCCAAAATTCCGACTTTTGAGCCAAAAGCGCAGACTCAAGACATTTTTTTTCAGCGTTAATATTTCACACCGTTGATGTACTATTATAAAGGCAACTTTTGGCCCCTACCCGTTTTTGATTAAAAAAAATTTTTTTTTTTCGCTCCACCCTACTCCACATATATTACAGTATTAATCAAGATTGAAGATATGATTTCAAAGGTAGCTCTCAAAAATAGTAAAAATACGCTTCTTTTGACTTTTTACATGTTTTAATTCAAACCCAGTGATTTTCAATAAAATAAATAAGCATACTCTAAAATTTCGTGGACAGTGAATTTTCATCATTCAGTGTTCCATATAATCTTTCATGTGTGACATGTTATCACTTATTTTACTCCTATATTTATTTTATTTTTACTTTCATAGTTATTAACAAGCTCGAGTCGTAATTTTGTTAAGGCGCAACACTAGGCACAGAAAAAAACCCGGATGCTAATGTAAAAGTCTATGGGGGCGTTCTTTTCAAATATTTCGCCGAAATTTTAATATTTTTACATGATTTTTTTTGCAAAAGGTACCGGAGGACGATTTACAACCGGCCTAGTTTTTACTTTTTCAGTTTTGGTTTCAGATTTTTTTAAAAATTACTTTAAATTTCGAAACCGGTTTCAACCGGTTGTGAAATTGAAACTATCCTAATATAAAAAAAATATATAAGTAAAATTGAAAAAGTAAAACTAGTCTAGTTGTGGATCGTCCTCAGCTATCTTGTGCAAATAATTAAATAAATAAATAAATAAGTAAATAAAAATAAAAATATTAAAATTTGAGCGAAATATTTGAAAAGAACACCCCTATACACTTTACATTATCATCCGGATCTTTTTCCGTGCCTAGTGTGGGGCCTTATGTGAAATGATACTGCATCGTTACACATTGAATTTTTGCGGGTAACATAATGGATGAATTGTACAAACTGAAGGGGATTTATTTTCATTGAAATTTATTTGATTGAGTTTTTTTCTGGTGAAATCTCCCTAGGGATGGGGTATTTCTTGTTATATACTCGAATTTCTGCTAGTCACACCACTACAGTAATTCTTTAAATCATCTGCTTTAATAAATTATATTTCATAAATTCACGATTAATTCTGAAAATTAATTGATCAATTTTAGTCCAAAATGTATTTGCAGGTAGTTTGGATACTAAGCAGATATTGGAAATTTTAACTTTTTAATAAAGCTTGAAATATATTGAATAGTATAAAGTTTGTATTTTTGCAAACCAAAATCGCATTCAGGCGTCTTGTTGTTGGCAATATCCACTATTAATATGTTAATATTAATAGTGGATAACTAACCTAACTATAATAGTGGATAAGTAAACTTTTAATTTTTTAAATAAAGATTGGAATATATTGAATAGTGTAAAATTTGTATTTTTGCGAACCAAATTCACATTCAGGCTTCTTATTGTTGGCAAAACCCACCATTAATTTGTTAATATGTCAAACTTTAAAACTAATCTTATGGGAATTTTTGCTATTATTATCTAAATAATCAATCAAAATTATTTAATGCGCGTACTAGAAAAGACCGTCTTCCGAAAATTCAATAGGTTGAAATTTTATACGTCTATGAAGAACGTGCATTTTTCGGTATGACGGCTGGCTGGTTAGCTATGCTTTTTCGGAAAACAGATCGGTTGATAGATTCATTTGTTCTTGTTGACATTTTTCAAAGTATGGAAAACTTGTATTATGTTCAATTTCAGTAGTGCAATCAATGTCATTGCCCTCAATTTAAATATTTTACATTTGTGAAAATTACACTGAGAAATTATAAATATATTATCAACATATATCAGTAACTTTTGAAAAATACTCTAGAGAGTTAAAACATGAAAATATTCCTAATAAACATATTTACTGGTTTTAAAGATCTAATTTTCAGTTTTAAGTATTTTAAATCAGTATAATATCACATTTACTATACATTTAATTTTCTATACATTTACATCACTGGATAACTTTAAAAATGCATAAAGGTAGAACATATATAGTAGCTTTTTTCGATCTCTTTGCCACACAAACTTGATCTACAAATTTGGCGCCAACTTTTTCATATATAACCGATATTTAAATGATAAAATTTCTAGTTTCACTTAACCCATTAGTGCCTAGCATCCCTTTTTAGGGACGATTATAAAAAAGACAATAAAGCACTTTTCACATCAGTAAATAGAAAGATAAATAAACACTATTTTTTATGAGACAAATTCGTCTATAAATTAAGATAAAAGTTATTCGTCTTTAAAAGTGGTGGGAAACCCAAAATTTCATTTTTAATGAAAAAAATTTTTTGGGCATTAATGGGTTAAACAGAATTACATTGCAATATTGTAGGAAGCATGAGTAAAATTTCTTTTGGGAAAACTGAAAATTCAAAATCACAAATCATTTTCAGAAATGCATTAATTGTTTATAAAGCTAGATACAGACCATACTCTATTTTTATAAAAATTAAAAATATTCTTAGAACAGTCATGCCATGGAAATGTAGTAGTTTCAATTTAATGTTAGTGTTTTCATCTTGGGGTATCGTTTTTACTGCATATTTATTGACTTCTAAATTTTATATGATTTCAAATCTTTCACCATCAAATCAATAAAAAAAATTGCTTTCAGTTAATGTCTTTTTGGAAACTGTAAATTTATTTAGAAATTTCTTATGATCTTTAAAAGAGATTTCATACTTTCAACTTCAACCATATAAATTTATTCTGTGAACAAGTATCTTTATAGAATACTAGTGAACCCGAGGATTTGCCCGCGTAATAGTTGAAATATGCCAAGTGAAATTTCCAAGTGGCAGGGGGAATGTGGTGTACCTGGGACCTATTTTGACTTTTTAATTTTTAATTAACAAAATTGAAAAAACTGAAAAAAGAAAACATTTTATAAAACTTTTAGATGTCATATATTACATATATTTGTCTTAAATTACCACTACTAAGGTACACCACTAGTGTTGTACCTTGGTACCATTATTAAAAAACGACAAAAAACTTGTTTTAAACGAATGAAATTATTTATTTATTAATAAAAAAGTTACATATATATATATTTTTTTAATTTATCTACATATATATATTTACATTTCATTGTTTATTAGGTTTTCAAAACAAGAAATTCTAAACAGATAAAACTTCAGAACATTTACACTTACTATAATCACAAAAGATATTAAAATTTATTTATATTAGTAATTATATTTATTTTTAGCCAAGATTGCAATTAGATAAGTCAATTCTAAATGTTAACTTCTTGAGCTGTTTTTCAGATCCATTAGACAATACTTAGTGTACCTTGGACTCAGTCCAAGGTGCACCACTTTATTAGGTTCAAGATACACCGTTTGACACTTAAAAACAAAACTACCAATCATGATGTTAAGGTTAGGCCTAACTTTATTTAAAGCAAATAGTGTAGTAGCTAGAGCATTGCTTTATTATGTATTATGCTCATTAAAAAAATAGATATGTTTTAGTATAAAAATAACATAGAAATGTCTAAGAAAAATTTATTTTTGAAAGGTTAATTTCCTTTTTTTTTAATTCTACAATTAGTTGAGCTTCTAAACAAATGCCGAGAGCTTTAATGAGACCTCTGGTGGCATATATTTAATATACCGATGCCCTTGTTTAATGATGTAAACAAGTAAAGCTTGAATTAGCATAGGTCCGAGGTACACATATGTCCAAGGTAGACCACTCTTCCCTAATACTATATGTAGGAGTAATTCAGAAGTGTCCATTTAAGCCACAGTTTGACTAAATATCATGATTACACTGCATTATTCCGAAATGAGACTGAAAATAATAAGAAGAACTAAAGCTAATTCTATACAAATGACAATTTATAAACTATTTTGAAACTTTTATGCTTAATTCTTACATTCCTTTCAGTATTCATTTCATCTTTTTAGTATGAATTTACATCTTAATAATAGTTATCTTGTGAAAAGTCAAGTTTCTTTTTTAAGTGTCTATCATCACTCTATGGGTAGTGGCACTAACAGAAAATGAAAGTGTTAAAACAGAGACTGTCACCATGAATTTGCTAAAATTAATTGAAATCTGTTCGATATTGCCTAATATTTCATAGAAACGTTATTTAGAGAGATTTTAAAGTATTTTTTTTATTAAATTTGTTGTTCCTGCCACACCAGGTGTTACTGGTACACTCAGAGAATACAGACTATGTAGGATCAGAGAGTGTTACCATTGATTAGCAGCCATTATTTTTATAATAGGTTTATTATCCCCTGAGCTAATTATTAATTAATTGTCATGCAATTTTTAAAGTTTCTAGATTCGCAAGTACAAAAGAAATCGCCATTTTTATTGTTTTTTGTTCCTGTAACCCTATGCTGATTGATAGTTTCACTGACATAAAATATATCTTATGTTTGTTGTGATTTAAAACTTTCTATCACCACTAATTTACTTTTGAAATCGGTTACATACTTGCTGAGATTTCTTACAAATAGGAATTTGAAACTATTTTAAAGCGCTTTTCGCGTAATTTCAGTTTTTTTAACTTTTGAATTTCTGAGGAAACGTTGCTAGAGATCATGCCAAATTTCATGTTTCTAGGCCTTTCAGTACCACAAAAAATTTAACAGCATTTAAAAAAATATTTTTGTTCTGGCATCCCCCCTTTTGGGCTAGTGGCAACGACATGCGATACAACCTATGTTTGAATCGGGAACAACACCATCATTTTGAAACCGTTACCTTTGAAATTGATTAGGTAGTTCCAGATATTTGCCCCTACAAATAAACAAAATTTACCTCTGTACAATATTGGTATAGATATTTATTTTTTGCCGTGAATTAAAGTTAGATAAAAATAGAGAGCTTCAAACATTGCAAAAAAAAAAAACAGAATACCTCAAATGACAATTTACTTCTTAACCCATTATTGAATGATTTAAAAATTGTGACTCGCCAGCATGAAAATTTCTTAATAATAGTTTGTTTAGTTTATGGATTTGCGACACTGCTTCGTTCTACTAAGATTAATTCTACTGATATCATGGACGCCACAGGATTACATAAGCTTCTCATTTTAAAATAAATCTTAATTATTCAGTTCATTTTTTCTCTTATGTTTAATCATATCCTTGATAAACCAAATAACATTATAAACGTTCTCACAATTTCTTTTAAAATTTAAAAAAATTAAAATTTATTAAAAAATGGGGTAACCTAAACTTGTTATAAATCAAAATATTATTTGTAGAATCTTTTTTTTTATATTTAAATATCGAAATTTTAATTTTGATTCACCCCTTTACAAATATGAATTAAAAAAATATTTAAAGTATTTTTTTTAAATAATGTAACTTTTATTTTAAAATAGATATCTACAGCTCATATTCAAAATATTAGAATAATTACCTTTTTTTGTAGAAATTGAAAATATCGTTTGGTAATTTAATGTCTTTTAATGAAAATATGCAAACGATATTTTTATTAAGAACTTATTGTTGATTAAACTTACTTGTTATCTTAAATTTAATATCATTTTTGAAAAGATTAATTGCAAAAAAAATTATTTTGAAAAGTCAAAATATTAGAATATTTATTCAAGTGGTTCAAAATATTAGAATATTTCACATTAATTCTCCTTTAATTATTACCAATTCTTAACTGGTGGCATCATTGATTAAATTCAGACTATTTTATTTAAAATCAGTATTCTTTTTTGCAGTTTGTTTCTTTTTCGTCTTAAAATGGGCCGTGTGAGTGATATTCCTGAATCTACTAAACTTCGTATGGTTGATTGGTATCGACACGGTAAAAATCAATGTTTTATAGCGAATTATTTACATTGTTCGCAATCGAGCGTTAGTAAAATAGTAACACAATATTCAAAAATTGGAAAATTTCAAAATAATCGCCGAAATGGTGGCCGAAAATCAAAAATATCTGCTAGAGATGACAGGAAACTGAAGCGTATAGTTAAGAAAAACAGTTTTAAAAGTGTGCGATTCTTGCACCGAAAATGGAAAGAAGAAGGAGTTGAAGTTTCTACATCGACAACATTAAGACGTCTCCAAAAATTTTAATTTGAATCTCGTGTACCGAAAACAAAACCTCTCATGACTGCAAGACAAAAGCGTATAAGATTGAATTGGTGTAAATCAAGACGTTTATGGAGCAATGAAGATTAGAAAAATATATTATTTAGTGATGAAAGTATGTTTTGTGTTTCATATGGTAATCAAGGTATTCGAGTTTGGAGAATGAAGCAAGAAGCATTTGATAAAGAATGCCTTAAACGTTCCGTAAAATTTGCTGCTAGTGTCATGGTTTGGGGTTGTATGAGTGCAGAAGGACCTGGAAAGTTATGCATCGTCTACGAAAAGGTTAACTCTCTGATATATCAAGAAATTTTAGAATATTACATGATTCCATCATCAGAAGATTTATTTGAAGATGATTTCATCTTTCAACAAGATTTAGCGTCCCCGCATACCTCGGTGTCAACTAAGAATTGGTTCCACCAACGCAACATTAAGGTACTTCCTTGGCCACCAAATTCACCAGATCTTAATCCCATCGAAAACTTATAGTGTATAATGAAGAAAAAACATCAAGAAAATCCTCCTTCAAGTAAAACTGAGTTAGTGGCACATATAAAGTCTATTTGGGCTAATATTGATAGAAATGTTTGTAAACACCTTGTATATAGTATGCAAGATCGATTGTACGCTGTTATGAAAGCTAAATGGGATGCTACAAAATATTAACTACCATTTACTTCATATTCATAAGGTAATAGTGTTGCGTAAAATAAAATATTCTAATATTTTGAACCAATCTAAATTTTATTCTAATATTCTGGTGTGTTTAAGGAAGCTGTATACCTAATTTATTGTGCTGTATTTTATATTTTATAAATGTTAAAATCTTATCTAAACATTCCAGATTTAATTTATAAGAAATTTAATTGCATTTACTTAGTATAAAAAATAAATAAATGACAAATAATTTTTTCTTATTACTTTTTCTCAATTATTCTAATATTTTGAATATGAGCTGTATTAATTAATGTAAATCTATAATTAAAGTAAATATATATTTTTTAATTTCCTGATTCAAAATTAAAGTATAACAATAAAAAAAGACATGTTCCAAGTTTGAATAGTAACGATTACTGAATTATACAATTTAAATCCGAGAAATGGTGAAAAAAATCCATGTTGAAGAAAAACGCATTTTCAGAAGAGCTCATTTACATGACAACCATCGCATGAAAACTAGATTTTGAAAAAGCATCAAAGCTAAAATTTAAAATTTCCTCTTCCTATTAAGATAGAAACATAATTTAAACATGATTCTAAGCATAAAAAAATTGGAAATTGCACGTGAAGCGTAGAAAATAAGGTGCGTTCGTAGGATAACGAAGTTTTAAAACTATCACTCTCATATATTAATCGCATAAAATTGTAAATAGTTACAATTAAAATGCGCACCAGACAATGTTCTTCCTATATCATTATGCAATGGTATACTTTTGTGTGGCCTTGTAAATTAATAACAAATGTTCTTTTCACATACAATATGTATTTTTTAGTATGTACTTTATAGATGCATATCAATTTTATTATGTTCGAATGAGTGTAACACCGTTAAAATACATTTGAAACTTTTTTCCCTATTGACCGTAATGTAACGGAATACTTTAGATTGTCCCTGTAATTGGTCTATGCATCTGATTGTTATAAAATTTGAAATTACTCGACAAAACTATGTAATTTATTTAAAACTATGTATTATATATTTTAAATTTCAAACGATTCGGTTGGGTAGTTTTTGCGTTGTAATATGCGGACGGACGGACTGAACGACAAATATAGGTGTTTCGTATTTACATAATTACGAACGCACCTAAAAATAGAGATATTTTTGATGCAATAGCATTTTTTAAAGAAAATTTGAAGATTTGTACACTGTGGTTGCAGATTTTCTCAAACTTCTAAGACTGCGGCGCATGTTTTTTTACTAAAGGATAGTAATGCTGCCGCGAAGTGGGAAAAAAGCCTTAGACAAACCTAAGAATTTTTTCTCAAAAATAATAGTGATGTGTAAAAAGCTGGAGACTTGGTGAACGGCTTGATAGGAAACTAAAAGCATTTCTGTCCATTTTAGCACGGCTTTCTGAAATTTCTTAGACAGCGGCACAAGTTTTTTGAAGTAACGATGGGAATATTGCAACGATTTAGGAAAAACCTAAGACAAACCTAAGAATTACTTTCTCTAAAATAATAGTGGTGTGAAAGAAGTCGTAGACTTGGTGACTCTGGATTACATGAACTTTGAACATAAACAATCAACAGGCTGGATAGAAATTAAAAGCATTTTTGTCCACTTTGGCACAGTTTTTCTGAAATTTCTTAGACAGCGACACAAGTTTTTTGAAGTAACGATAGGAATATGTTGGATGGGGGAAAATGTAAGACAAACCTAAGAATTGTTTTCTATAAAATAATAGTGGTGTGAAAGAAGCCGTAGACAGTCAGAAAACGAAAAAAAATAAAAAAAAAGGTATTCTATTTTTCGACATTGAGTATGGACCAATAAGAAAACGAATAAAATATAAAAAGTTGTGGAATTCAACTAATAAAAAGATTCAGATATACTTTAAATTCCTAGTTCTTCACCGATGACAGCACCTATTTTCCAAATAATAATAACGTATAAATAGACCTATGCAGATTTTATCTTGTAAAAACGAAAAGTCTGTTTTTATCAAAAGGGTCACTTGAGAAGCTTTTAAAGAAAATGGTCACATCCCATCAAGAGAAATCTCACTATCAATTAGAATACGCAAAAACATCACCAGTTCTCATTGATCTAATGCTGTATGTGAAAGACAATATATTCATGTCCCCACTTTCCCTGGAATTACAACAATTAAAGTAACGAATAAATGACATGTTTCACTAATTAAAACCAGATAAATTAGCGAATTTTGGCAAAAAATTGGGACTAATACATAAATTTTTGCAGTTAGTTTCGGGAATGATCCACATCGAACATCTTTTGAAAATTATATAGTCATAGTTTCAAGTTTAGAACGTTTTTAAAAAATCTACAAATTTCAGCAGTCAAAGGCAAAGTTTCCTTTTTGTCCCATTCAATTTGCATTACCTTGTACAACAAAGAGTAATTATATCCATGTCTCTTTCTTGAGATTTTGTTTATTGCTTTAAATGTACATAAACTATGAATATGTTTTGTTTATCCGATCAATATGTTATATTTTACATACATATTCTTTTTCTAAAAAAATATTTTTTTAACACATATAATAAGAAAAAAGAATAGGTGTAAGCTTTTGTATTACTATAATGACAAATACGAATTTTTCTTCAATGTAGATCTCATATTTATTTTGCGACAATAGTAGTTTATAACAAAGCTGTGTAATACTTCATACGTAATATATATAAATGGTAATTATAGAACTTTTGTATGTGAAATTTATGTTTCCATAAAGACAAATGTAAAATTCAAATTATTAAATGGGCACAGAGCGTGCAACTGCAGCAGTAAGTGACAAATGAATTGAGTTTACACATTGCGTGAGAAACAAACATCGAATAAAAGTGTAATTTAAAAGACTTAAAACAAAAGTAATTTCATATTTAAATTGCAATTCTATGTTTTTCATTTAATTCAAAACTAGTTCACAACTTAGAAACATGTAATGAAAATGCTCTTTTTATTTCAAACTCATGTATGTTTCCGAAAGTTTTGAAAAGTTTTATGTACATTATTTGTCACATTAATATATTTTATTTTTTAAACTGCTTTTTAAACTAAGACTCTAAATGAACTTTTAAATAATAAAAGTTTACTGCTACACTAAATTAATAATATTCACTTTCAGTTTAAATATTCATTTAAATACATTTATTCTCTGATTACATGTGCATTTACATTCCAATATTTTAAAATATATTTTTGTGCTTGTAGAAAACAAACTAAATAGAAAATATAAACCTAGTTTTGCTATGCTATTATTTGTAAGAAAGAAACTGGCGTAAAATGAAATGAAAACCAGATTTTTCTTTTTACTACATCTATAAAGGAAATTATGCATTTTTAAAAGATCAATAATCCTAAAAGTTTTTAAAAAGTTGCCAAAAATAATGCACACACATATATATATCTACACTATCTACCAATAAGTGTTTGAAAAATTTCGATTTTTGACATTTTCTCAAATATTTAAAAATATACTTGTCGTATTCTTCTGGAACTTCAGGATAATAAAGATTATGTATGACCTCATATTTATCAACATCCATTTGATAAGCAGGGCAATTAGGGGGCCGACAAAAAATTAAAGAACAACAGAAATATTTGGGATCACCCTGTACATGAAAATGCACGAAACGATTTATCGCTGCAGAATACAAATATGTGGATATTTCTGTTAATATGTATCTTGACATCTGTGATAGAAAAGAATAAAAGCTCTTTTCCTTTTCTATCACAGGTGTCAAGATACTTATTAGCAGCAATATTGTATGAGATATTGTATTCATTAAATAGTACCAATTTTTTACTAAAAGTCAGTTAATAAAAATGTCAATTTGTGGAGAATCCCTTATAATTCAGCCGTTTTTAGAGAGCAATGTAAAAACAACTTCCTTATTATAATGATATCTTTTTGAATTTTCATGATATTTGATTGGATTTTTTTATAAGTTACTTTATAGAATTGACTATTAAATGATGTAAAAGAATGGTTTTTATTGTTCGCCCATGCGCGGATAAAAATTATTTCATAAAACTACTCATATTTCATAAAATATTTAATATATTTATATTCCGATTGCGCTGTACATTTTCTAGATTATGCCAATATTTCTGAAATTTGGGTTAAATTTGGTCAAAAGCCCTGCATGATATAAACAAAAAACATACCAGAATTTTTAATTTTTTTTTTTAAATAACTCGTTTTCCATGAATATATGTGCTATTCTTACAAAATTCAGTGTACATGATATGCAGTATCCACACATTTGTATTCTGCAGCGATAAATCTTTTCGTGCATTTTCATGTACAGGGTGATCCCAAATAATTCTGTTATTCTTTAATTTTTTGTTGGCCCCCTAATTGCCTGCTTATCAAATAGATGTTAATAAATATGAGGTCAGCCATAATCTTCATAATCTTGAAGTATCAGAAGAATCCGACAAGTATATTTTTAAATATTTCAGAAAATGTCAAAAATCGAAATTTTTCAAACACTTATTGGTAGATAGTCTAAGTAATACATATAGATATAAGTTATACGATTTTTTTTTATCTTACAAATGCTCCTTTAAATTATTTATTATTTTCTTATTTCTTACAACATCTATTCTCTATTACTATCTAATTTCTTAAATTTAAAACGCATATAATAATTCGCGTTTCTAATGACCGAAAGGTGGCCTTGTATAGACCTGATAATTGTTTGTTTACGTAATGCTGTTTGTTCCATGCATAGCGAAATCCGTTTAAAGAATTATTTAAAGTGCAGTTTTTTATCTTTTTTATTTAATTATGGGAGATAAATTACAAATATCGACAATTTTAGAATTTCTAGATGCTGTAAAATCTAGTAGTTGCTTTAGAGAAGCTGAAGCAATTATTGATTCAAAGAGATTAGTAATGTGCGGCATTAAAGAATGCAAAGAAGAAATAGAGATTGTAGGCTCGTGTTTACAAACAAGCTAAACAAAAGGAAATCCCCATATTATTTCAGGTTTGCTAGTAAAGGAAAACAAAAATTTGAAAATAAAATTTTTTTCTTGCTCTTGCAAAGTTGGAGCAAGCGAATCATGCAAGCATTGTGTTGCTGTCATGTTATTTTGCCATGAGTAAGTCAAATGTACTTTTTTATATTATGGATCTAAACTTTGTCTATAAAATTTTGATTTTAGATAATTTTAATACAAAGAACCCAACGTTGCATGCGTTATAGAACTGTTTATTTATTTATTTATTATGGAACTGTTTATTTATTTATCGGCCTTTTAAACACTGATTTCAGCGGAAGATGCTCACAGTATCAGTTCTATTTCGTTTCAGACTTTGTCCTCGAGAGGGCGTCTATTTCATTTCAATCGCGAATTGCTATTTATTTCGAATTCTTAATTTAACAATTTTATCACTTCATAAATTTTTATCAACGCATTCTTTCCTTTTTTATTCTAAAAAACCTGAATCTATTGCAAACAAAACTCATTTTTAAACCCACGAATTATTTTTATTGTCTCAATTTGTGGCATTTGATATTTGTTTATTAATACCATTTTTATTTTTATTTTTCTATTTCATGTCTAAACATGCCCTGAGGTTTCGCGCGCTTGTATGCCGTGTTACTGCCGTGTTTCAAAATATCCTGTCGTCATTAGATAATGGACTCCCCGCATGCATGAGTTTAGGAGTATGATGTAAGTAATCAATTTCAGTCGTGATAACTTCGCTGAATTTCTTATTGAGTGGAAATTGTTTCTCAGAACGTATTTGAAGAAAGAAAATCTCTCGAACTTCATGTTGTCTATGTCTTTTCTGGGATATTATCGGCATATTTAACTATCACATTATTCTATCATGTAATTATGTTATCATTGAAATAATGATACGATTGCCAAGTAAGGATTATATTTTTTTGCGTTGGAGTAATGCCGCTACAGTATGTTCTGTGAAATTAATATATCTGGTTACAGCTTCTACTGTTTTGATGAAAGTTTATACAATGCTACATATATATATATATATATATATATATATATATATATATATATATATATATATATATATATATATATATATATATATATATATATATATATAAACATTGGATGTATTTATAAAAGTATTTATATATATATATATATATATATATATATATATATATATATATATATATATATATATATATGTGACAATTTAAAGTTAGGGGGGCAGAAACATCATCGCCAGGTTTCCCTTTCTCCGCACAGAAGTCATGGCCAGCGAGAAAAAAAACAAAATAAATAAATGTAGAAGGTCCATAATCACTCCTTGGCTGCTGCAAGTTCATTTTATTAAACGGTAGCTATAATATAGGGAAAAGCTACTGTTGCAGACGATATTTTACCGAAAATTACATCATTATTTCAGCAAGCCGTACTCATGCAAGAGAACACCCAATAATCCTTCTTCTCATCTCGAGACTTCCCCTCTTAAATCTAAAAAGAAAATTCTAGAACATTCTCTAGTCTCAAACCCCCATTCTTTTATGTAAACATAACTCATGCCCAGATACGAGACTATTTTCCACAGACGATAATTTTATTTAAAAAAATATTATTTAACTAATTTCTAATCGACTCAGAATTTCTTAGGCAGACGATTTTTATAGATGATTAATTTTAAGAGACAAAGTAAAGAAATGAATTTATTGATATGCACACTATCAAAGGTTGATGGAGGGAAAATAAATAAATAGATAAAATAAATAATGATATTTTTTGAAAGGTATGTGTACGGAGGTGTACTAAATTAAAAAGAAAAACTAAATTAAAAAGAAAAAGCAAGTAAACTGTAAACTTTAATGGAATGTTTATTTTGTTTGAGTCGCCGCTTGTAGCAGCATTCAGAGCTTGTTGTTAAGAGACCGTTTCTCTCAATCCACTGCGTCACATAACACGTGAGCAAGGTTACACTAAATTGCCGATTGGCGTATAATTGGCGTGGGCTGTGTTTGTCGCCAAGGCGATGTTACAAGATCACAATACAGAAGCGGAACATCCCGCCCGGCATTGAAATATTTTTATATTTCAAGATACATATGCAATACAAATAATAACACAACATGATACAAATTATAAGCAAAAATAAATAAATAAAATAAACACAAATAATACATGAAAAATTAATACATAATAAAGCACATTTAAAGTTTAGGATCTATGATGTTGTCCTCAACGGGTAATATACTTATTTTTGAAATAGGTCGTTTAAAATTACCCTTAGCGGTACGAACTTCAACTACCCTGACTATCCCGTCCGCGCCTGGGAATATCTTATTAATGCGGCCTAGTGACCAAGTGCAAATGGGCAGCTGTGAGTCCTTAAGTAAAACTAGCATTCCTGGCAGAATATTAGGTTTTTTAAATAGCCACTTATTCCTTTATTGTAACTGGCTCAGATAATTATTCTGCCAACGTTTCCATATTAACTGCGTTAGTTTTTGAGTCCTTTGCCATTTATTTAGCAAATTATCTTTGACCTCACTTAAATTGGGTTCTGGAATTAAATTAAGAGGCTTTCCTATGAGGAAGTGACCAGGAGTCAACACCTGAAGATCGTCAGGATCTGTTGACACAGGACAAAATGGTCGCGAATTTAAAATAGCCTCTATCTAGGTGATAACTGTCAAGAATTCCTCGATCGTGAGATGAACTGAGCCCACAGCTCTTTTTAAGTGGTATTTGAAAGATCTGACACCTGCCTTCCAAAGGCCACCAAAATTTGGCGCTCTAGGAGGGGAGAACTTCCAGTTAATACCTTCAGAAGCTAAAAAGTTCGAAACTTCATCACTCGTAACAAGTCTGCGTAAACGTTTTAGTTCTGCTGAAGCCCCAACGAAATTTGTAGCATTGTCGCTAAAGATTACAGAGCTTTTCCCACGACGAGCGAAGAATCTTTTTAGAGTTGCTATTATAGCCTCGGATGCCAAATCTGAGACAAAATCCAAGTGCACAGCTTTAGTGACCATACATACAAATATGGCAACATAGATTTTCTGAAAAGTACCCTTTCTTTGACCTTTATATTTTATTTTAAAAGGCCCGCTTAAATCTAATCCCACATTTGAAAAGGGGAACTGGGCACTATTCTTTCAGGAGGGAGATCCCCCATCATTTGACTAGCCATTATAGGTTTAATTTTAAAGCATTGTAAACACTCATGTACAATTTTACGCGCAATATTTCTGCCACCAAGCGGCCAATATTTTTGACGCACAGTGTTCAAAAGAGCTTAGGGTCCTACATCAAAATCTCGTTTATGATAATATTGAAAAATTAATTTCGTCAAGTGACCGCTCGCAGGAAGTACAATGAGGTGTTTATGGTAAAAATTCAAATTTGATTTTGCTAGTCTTCCTCCCACCCTCAATAAGCTATCTCCATCTAAAAAGGGATTTAAGAATTTTAACTTACTTGCGCGATGAACCGAAGTTCCCGTTTGGAGGGCCGAAATTTCATTTTTTAAATACTTTACCTGTATATATCTTTTATTAAATAATTCTCTGCCATTCTTAATTCCTCCAGAAACAGAGGGCCGGTTGCAGATGTTACTTTTTTACATTTACGTATGAATCTGAAAATATAAGCTAAAATTCTAATTAATTTTTGGAAATTATTGCTAAGATTAATTAAATTATCACACAAATTAGAGTCATTATGAATAGCGAATGTCAAGTTGCTGGGAGCTTTAAGCTCACTAGAATAATGTTCATCTTTAATGTCACTTTTATTAGAATACGTTTTTGCTATTGTTTCTTCAAGAATTGATAGAGGCGGGCCATGCCACCATAACTGGTTAGAAGACAGGTTTTCCACACTTGCACCTCTTGATATCAAGTCAGCTAGATTGTGTTCTGACGGAATATGAAACCATGGAAAGTTCTTAGTTTGTTCCTTAATTTGCACAATGCGGTTTCCCACAAACGTTTTCAGGAGATGAGGAGCAGTGTCTATCCAAGCTAAAGCAATAGTTGAATCAGAAAACAAATTGACTGAAGCTACCTGTTTGTCTAATGAATTTAAGACCTTGTTAGTGAGTTTAGCCAGAAGAAGACATGCTGACAGTTCGAGACGTGGCACTGTTATTACTTTGGTTGGACACACGCGGGATTTACTACATAATAAGTGACTAATGGTTTCACTAGAATTAGATGTTTGCATGTATATCACTGCGCCATAAGCCTTGGAAGACGCATCTGCGAAACCATTTAGCACCACTGATTGGTTCACAGCTAGGAAGCATCTTGGTACTTCAATGGATTCCAGTTCTTTAAGACTTTCGAGGAAGGTTTCCCATTGTTTGGCAACATGAGAGGGCAGCTTCTCATTCCACTCCATTTTAAGAAGCCACAGCTCATGCATGAATATTTTTGCTTTAGCAATCACTGGCCGTAAGAGACCGAGAGAATCATAAATGCGGCCAATTTGCGAAAGTACATCTCTTTTTGTAAAATCACCTTTTTCGTTAATATTAACTTTATACCTAAAGGTATCATTGAAACTGTTCCACAATATCCCTAATGTTTTAACAGTTATTTCTTCAGAATTTCTGTCCAGGGGAAACATGTGATTATCAGTAGATTGGACCTCATTGGTACACCATTTGTGTAAAACCATCCCTCCCTTTAGGAGAAGTTCTGTTAATTGCGATTTCATGAATCTGAATTCTTCTAAATTGGATGAGCCCGATAGGCAATCATCTATATAAAAGTCCTTCAAAACAATTTTCGATGCTAACGGGAATTCCCTTTTCACATCTAGAGCTAATTGTTGTAATACTTTGGTGGCTAAGTAGGGGGCACAAGATGTTCCATACGAAACTGTTGTTAGCTGAAATACCTTAACCGGGTATGACATACTGTCTTTCCACAAAATTTTTAAATATTTGTACTGGTATGGATTTATTTCTATCATCCTAAACATTTGTTTAATATCCGCAGTAAAAGCATAAATATGCTTTCTAAATCTAATTAATATCGAAAAAAGATCATCTTGCAGAACTTTACCCTTAAATAATAAATCGTTCAAAGATTTTCCGTTGGTTGACTTGGCACTAGCGTCAAAAACGACGCGTAGTTTTGTGGTTTTACTAGAGGGTCGTAAAACGCCGTGATGTGGTAGTTAATAGCCATCATTAAAGTTCGTGTTTTCTTTTATTTCATGCATGTGATTTAAACTCTATATTCTTTAATAAATTCTGTGTATAAATTTTTCATAACAGGATCTCGATCTAAACGTTGCCACAGAGAGTTTAATCTTTTCAAAGCAAGATTTTTGGAATTTCCCAAATCGGGTTCTAAAACCTGTGGTTTAAACGGCATCGTGACCACAAACCTACCATCCGGTTTTCTGAAGTGCGTTTTATCGAAGTGATCATTACAATATTCTAATTCTTCACTGTTACAGGGTTTTAAATTTTGTACTTCTTCAATTTCCCAAAAAGACTTCAAAGTGTCATTAAGTATTTCAAGATTTTTTGTTAAGAAACAATAATTAGTATTATTATTATTTAATGTTTTGTCATAAATACAACCAGATACAATATAACCGAAAATACTTGATTTCAAATATAAGTTATTGCCTAACTTTATTTTTTCTTCATTTAAAAGAGAAAAATACAGTTCAGCACCGATAATTATCTCCACACTGCTTGGAATGTTAAATTGTTTATCCGCTAAACAAATATTTGCTGGAATTTTTAAATCTGATATGTTTATCTTTTTCGACGGCGGGCGTGAAGTCACAGATGTTTGGAACGATTAATAACTCAATATCATAACTGGTACTATTCATTTTATTTGACAACTTTGATTTGATTCTAAATTTAATGTAAACAGGCAATTTATTTATTCCACTTACAGGAATATTTATTTTCTCTTTTTTCAAGCCTAACATTTGTGCTGCTTTAAATGTACAAAAACAATTCTGCGATGCGGAATCCAATATTGCCCTGAAAGGAATTTTGATGCCATTTACATCTTTCAAATAAATTATTGCAGTGCTATTTAAGACAGATTTATTATTATCATTTTCATACGAAAAAAATGAATGAGCAGTAGTTTCGTTTTGGGATAAATCTTCCGAAACAAAATTGCTATTTATTGTTTCATGTATTGGGAGATTGTTTATAGGATTGATTACTGGTGTTGTATAATTATGTAATGATGAATGATGGCTTGCGCTCTTGCAAACATGTCGAGTGCTTTTTGAATTACAATAATTAATGAGGTGGGCTGAACTTAAACAATTGAAGCAAAGTTTATTTTTCTTAACAAGGTTTATTCGCTTACTTAACTTCATGTTTTTATATTTAACACAATGGTATAAGGGGTGGTTTTCGGTTTTACATGTTACGCAACATTTACTTTGAGGTTTGTTTGTTTTTATGAATAAGGATTTTGCAGTATATTTAGAGGATACGTTAGAACTTATACTATTTAAGATTTGACATCTTCGCTCAAGAAATTCTAAAAATTCATCAAAATTAGGCACTTCATTATCCTTTAATGTTAGTTCGTATTGTTTACGAGTTTCGTTATCCAGTTTATTTAGAATAATATTCAGCAAAATTGCGTTCGAGAAATCATCTCTATCATACTTTAAGACCTTTAGAGCCCTTAAATTCTTCTTTACGTTATCTAACAAAATGCGCAGATCCTTAGCGGACTCTTTTTTAACTACACAAAGATTTAAAATATTCTTTATATGACAATCTACCATAACTCTTTTATTCTTGTATCTTTTTTCTAACGCATTGAAAAGTGAAACACAATTTTCATCTGGTGTAATCAAACTCCTCGCTTCACCAATCAAAGCAGAACGCAAATAAAATAATTTTTCATTATCTTTTAAATTTGAATTATCATTAATAAGCTCATTAAAAGTACTTTTAAATGCGGACCATTCTTCAATTCTGCCACTAAAAACCGGCAATATAACCCTAGATTGTTTAATGCTAGACGTTTTAGCTTGGTCCTGTTCAATGGATTTTTTATTTGAATCAGTATTTTCATAATAAGCATTAATAGAGGATTTTAAGCTTACCTCTAGTTTTAGAATATCCTCGTCCAGTTGACTGAGTGTTTTTTCAGTTTCTTCCAATTTTTCTTCCTCTATTATTCTGTAATACTCTAGTTTAAGAGCTTCAAACTTTTCTTCTGTTTTCGACAGTAAGTCCAGGTGGGCTTTTTATTCGGATAAATTGAAGATTTTTCCATCCGTAGCGTTAAATATCCTGGTGACTTGGGCCTTGATATTCCCTCGCCTTCTGTTCAACGCTTTTATTTCAGTTTCCGTCATTATTCATATTGTTGACGAAATTCGATAAATTCAAGTAATTAACTCAATAGAAAAAAGATGCTGGTTCGCCTCCGGGTCGCTAGGACCAAAATGTACGGAGGTGTACTAAATTAAAAAGAAAAACTAAATTACAAAGAAAAAGCAAGTAGACTGTAAATTTTAATGGAATGTTTATTTTGTTTGAGTCGCCGCTTGTAGCAGCATTCAGAGCTTGTTGCTAAGAGACCGTTTCTCTCAATCCACTGCGTCATACAACACGTGAGCAGGGTTACACTAAATTGCCGATTGGCGTGTAATTGGCGTGGGCTGTGTTTGTCGCCAAGGCGATGTTACAAGATCACAATACAGAAGCGGAACAGTATGGTTTTGAAATAAGTTTAATAAGACTTTCTTAAAAAGGGTTGATAAAAACATAGAAGAAATGAGTTTTATTTGGAATATTAAGAAATAAAATTTAATTAAGAATATTTTTAATTCAGACGCATCTTTTTAAATTTACGCATACTGGAATAATGTTTTTTAAGGCGAATTAAGAATTTATATCGTCTGCATAAAGATTAACAGATTAGATCTAGAAACAACGTTTTAATTTAATAATTTGAAGTAAGTACGGAATATTATTATAAGAAAATTAAGATAGTATAAAGGTTAGTTTTGGTGAATTTTTTTTTTTAATTTGTAATATATATATATACAATATGAATACATACATAATGGAAATGAAAGAAATCGCATGACATGCTCTAAGCAACTCATAAAACATGATACAAATCTGCACTTCACCAAATTATAAAAATTACAACACATTAAAAATATTCTGAAATTAATTATGAATTATTTAACTAAATAATTAATTAGTCAATAAATTTGTTGTTGCTAAAATACCATTCTACCTCTTAATATTTTTTTCCTTTTTAATATATAATATGTTACGTAACATATTTAAGTTACGTAACACTCTCTTTACTGTTATTATTTAGGTTTATTTTAACAATGTTTTTAAACAGCTCCTGCTACAGCATTTACTTTTAAACTTCCAGTTAAAGTTAACTTTTAAATTATTATTATTTTTCATTAAAATGTTTAGTTTTTGACAGCATTTTCCATTTATAAACAGTCAACAAAGTATCCATGGTTGGCCGTTACATCCAACAGTTGAAACATCACATCTCCAAGTAAATAAAAGCCGTAACTCATACACACCAGCTGCCGCACCTAAACTTTTTACTGATGGATGTCGTACAACATCAGATGTGTCGTTAACTTACTGTTTCACGAAAAATACTTTGGTTATACAACAATATGTCTGTAGATTAGACGACAACAAGACGTTTTACCAAGCTAAGCCATATGCTATCCTCCAAGCACTTTAATGGATCCAAACATAAACAGACTTTGCATTACATCTTATATATAGCGATAGTCTGTTTAGTCTGCAGGTAGTAAAATTCTAGAGACTCAAACACCCATTACTTTTTAGCATTGAACAAAGTCTATTAACTTTGAAATATCGTTCGCGAATAGGTCACGTATCTGCTCATAATGGTATATTTGGGAACGAGCTGGTATACACTCTGACAAAAGAAGCCACAAAAAATCCAAAACATATCCTTTCCTTCCACATCCATCTAGATACCTCAAACGTTATGCAAAAAAAATTGTTGAAAACTATCAAAGTCGTCCGACTTTAACAAAAAGCTGACACACTTTTACATTAAGCCAAAATGTTTCATACACATTATTCTACCCCACTCACCACACTACAGTTTTTTTCCGATCATGGTTCCTTTTGTCAGTACTTTAACAAATCCCATTGCGCTTCGTTAGACAGGTGAAAATGCTTTGAACAAGGTACAGCGTCACATCCGTATTTTCACTACATACTAACGTGTCAATGACACCTCATATATTAAAACCTTCTTAGAAATTGGCTTACTAATATCTTCATCCGCCCAATTTTTAATACAAACTCAAAAACATATATGAACATCCAACATACCCTTCCAATTTAACCTAGGGAACGTGTCTGTCACTTCGCACTTCTAATCTTGTCATCTATCGCGAGTACCACTGTCACAAAGTAACACGTATTAGTTTGTCTGGGCTCATCAGAAGCTTCATCCACTTACCGATGTCCCTCGATGCCCAGTGTCGTGTGGGAAATCTGTTTTCCTGGAACGAGTGGTAAATTTTGTCAAGCCTTAGCCAGATCTTGCTCGTGTTTGGGATTTCCCTTGTTGGGCAAGCCTTAGATCCAGAACGTTTCACATGACAAAATATTTAGATAACCCTTATTGCCATTTTTTCTGAAGGTTTCAGCTTAGGTAGAAATCTGTAATTTTTTTGCATTTTTATGATAATTCAGTAAAAGGGACCGTGAAGGATACCACGCTCAACAGACTTGGTTTCCTTGTATGAACAGTCTCTTTTAGACAATCAAATCACATGAAATCAAAAGGTTTTTAAATGTAGGATTTAGTTGTGTTTCGAAACCTACAAGACTTTTTATAGTAACGAGAGTTGGTTGGAGTTCGTTCTGTCTATCTACTCTATGAAGAGAAACAGATATTCTTTTGATCTGTATATATTAATCATTGACACTTTTTAAATGTACGAGAAATAAAAAAGATGTTTGGGCCTGAGAGGCATCTGGGTTGCAGGTAACGTGGTTAACGTTGCAAAGGTTAGAAAAAACCCGGTTTAAACCCGGGAATAAACCGGGTTTTTAGGAATAAACCTGGAAAAAACCCGGGATTTTTTGGAATAATTCGGTTTTTTGGGAATAAACCTGGGAATAAACCTGGTCTATTGGAAACAAACCAGGGAATAAACCGACTTTTTGCAACTCTAAACGTGGTACAGGATTTTGTATGACACCAACAGAAAAAGTAGCTCAAAATTTCGAAAATAGAAAGTCCTTCTTCTTTTAATTCAATGAAGCATTCCCGCATTGCTTACACTATGCAAGATTTGAATGCGAAATTTTTTACCTGTAGAAATTGTTGAGATTTAAAGTGAATTAACATAGAGAATTGATTTCTTAATAGAAGAGATATTACCTGTGACATTCTTCGTCGTAGACGGCATCTTGCAGGTCACAGGTATATTTTTCGTAACTTGAATGGCAGTCTTCGATTTTATGATTTCTTATGTCTTGAAAATAGCTCTTTAGGAATTTTGCCCACTGGCAGTATTATACCTTTTTCGTCTGGTTCTTCACAAAAAAATGATTTAAAGGGAATTTAAAGAGATTTAATAGACTTCCGAATTCGTAAACATACTTTGGAACTTAACATGTTCTGAACTGTCACGCAGTCAATCTGCGGAATAAGGAATAATATAAAAAGATGAATTACAAATGGATAAATACAAAATATCTGTATGAAAAAACATATTAGAAATTTTAAATTAGAAATGGACAGGAAATAATGTGAAATAAATCTCTTTAGGGCTCCTAGCAAGGCTTGTACAGACAAGTCTGATACCACTTCCAGATGCACTGCCTTAGTGCACATGCAGAAGAATACAGCTATGTATGATTTTATTTTTATCTTACTTCTAGGCAAATTTGGCTTAGTTATGCAGGGGATAGCAAAATCTATACCAACCTTGGAAATTGGACAAATTGGGGTGATTCTGTCAACGGGAAGATCTCCCATCATTTGTTGACAAGCTTGTGTTTTTAGGCGTTTGCAAAGCACACACTTGTTGAGCTCTTGTCGTACAGTAGAACGACCATTAACAAACCAAAACTGTTGGTGTATAATAGAAAATACTAGCTGTGTACCTGCGTGCATATGTTTCTCATGTACATGCTTTTTTAATAGTTTAGGGACAAATTTATTTTTTGGGAGTAGCATCGGATATTTTCTATCAAAACTTAAAGACTGATGTTGTGACAAACGACCACCTACTCAAATGATATCACTTGAATCTAAAAATACATTTAGTGGTAATAGTTTACTATTTCTCGGTAAGGGCTTTCTTTCTTTAAACAACTTAAGCTCTATGTTGAATTCAGAACTTTGAATTAATTTTATAATTCGTTGAATTGAATTAGAGATTTCTTCTGAAATTAGATTTCCAAATTTTTTTGATGTACTATGTCTAACATTATAAATAAATCTAAGACAATAGTCTGTGACTCTTGACAGCTTAGAGAATTTTGAAAACTTAAGAAAAAAGTCTGGAGATGCCCTTACTTGTGTTACATTACTGACAGAGTCAATTACTTGATTTAATTCTGAAATCGGAGCAGTGAACTTCGGTATTGGGATTTGCTCATTTGACAACAGCCATGGAGGCCCATGCCACCACAGAGAATGATTAAGAAGCTTTCGTGGAGGGATTCCCCTAGAGGCTACATCTGCAGGATTTAAAGCACCTGGAATATGATTCCATTGATGGGAAGGCATTAATGCCTGTATTTGGCATACTCGATTGAGTACGAACTGATTTTCCTTCAAAGGTGGTGCTTTTAGCCAACTGAGAACAATCTGCGAATCTGACCACAAATAAATACTGTCAAAGTTTACTGGTAATGTGTCGATAATTACAGAACATAACTTAGCTAGTAAAAGAGCTGAACAAATCTCGATTCTTGGTAATGTTTGAGGTTTAATAGGGTTCACCTTAGTTTTTGCTGCAATCAAATTAACAAATACCTTTTCAGGTGTAACAACACGTAAATAGGTAACAGCAGCATAAGCTTTATTCGAACCATCGCAAAATCCATGCTGTTGAATTTGAACAACTGCTTCATTAAATAAATTCATGTATCGAGGAATTTCTATGGTCTTCAATAAATGCATTTCAGATGAAAATTCATTCCAAACCCGTTGTATGGAATCTGGGATTTCCTCATCCCAAGAAATCTTATCCTTCCAAAGATCTTGCATAATAATTTTTAACTTTATTGTTGTAGGAGCTAGGAAACCCAGAGGGTCAAATATTATAGCCACTACAGAAAACAAATCTCGTTTTGTCTTAACATCCTTTAAATCAGAGAACCTAAATTGTAAAATATCTTTGGGAGAGTCCCAAAGTAAACCAAGCACTTTAACAGTATCCTTTATCATTTTAACTGAATAACCTTTTTTGAGGAAGCCTTCATTTCATCAGGTAAGTGAGCTATTACATCAGGATCGTTACAGGTCCACTTTCGTAGATTAAAACCTCCACTTTTCATAATTTTTATTAGTTCTGTAACTGAAATTTGAGCGTTTTCTCGTGAATCGGGTCCAGAAAGAAGATCATCAACATAAATTTCCTCTTGAATAATTTGGCAGGTTTTTTGATAATATTGTTCGTAATCCATGGCCAACTGGCGTAATGTTCTAATGACCAAAAAAGGTGCACAGGGAAAACCGTATGTAACGGTCAACAGCCTATATGATTTGATAGTGCCTTCTAAATTAAATCTCCAAAGAATCCGTTGATAATCAATGTGCTTCTGAGTAACGAGTATTTGCCTAAACATTTTTTCGATATCAGCACTAAAGGCAATTGGATTCATTCTGAACTTTAATAATAAAGGAAATATTTCCGGCTGCAATTTTGGACCTATCTCTAGATAATCATTTAAAGAGCGGCCTGATGAACCAACTGCAGATGCGTCAAATACTACTCTAAGTCATGTAGTTGAAAAATCTTCTTTTAATACCCCGTAATGTGGAAGAAAAAAATGATCTGGATTTGAAATTTCTGAATTTCGTACAAGTTCCATGTGTCCCAAGTCGATATATTCTTGCATGAATGCTAAATATTGCTCTCTAAGCAAAGGGTTTTGGTGGAGTCTCTTCTCCAAAAAATAAAACCGCTTTAGAGCTTGAGATTTTGAATCACCGAAGATTGGTTTAGATTTAAACGGCAAGTTTACAACATATTCTGCGCGTGAAACGGTTTTAGAATAATTATCTTCAGCAAGAGAAATTGGATCAGAACTGTGAACCGACTCAAGTTCCCAGAACTTTTGCAGCTGAGAAGTAATCTGCGTAGTAACACGACAACTAACAGATGAATTTTGGTTTGATTCATTCGAATAAATAATTCCCGATAGTATCCAACCCAGTTTAGAATTAATAGCACTCGGTGATTTTTTAGGTCCTAAAATAGACTCTCCTATTATATTAGCAAACAAATCTGAAACTATAAGGAGATCAACAGGACTGGACACATGGAAATTTGGATCCGCCAGATTCAAGCCTTCAATATGTGGCCAAAACGTAGTCGTAATCAAAAAATATGGTAAATTTGTTGTTATCTGGTTAACAACTAACGCGTCTAATTGAAAGATTTCATCATTAAAATGGGGAGAGAATGTCAAAGAAACTTCCTGAAGAGATGTTTCTGCAATTAAATTATTTATACCTGAGATTTTATGATTTGTAGGCCTTGATGGAAGATCTAATTTTTTACAACAAGTTTTAGAAAGTAGGCTCTTTTGAGAACCACTGTCGATCATCGCCCTGCAAGGAATGAATTTGCCCGATTTGGATTTTGCACGTATAATGGCAGTAGCTAACAATGTTTGAGAATTTCCGCTAAACGATTGATTAGTAAAACAATTAGGTTCATTTAAATTACTTACAAAATTTGGGGTTGCTACAAGATCTTGTTCTCTAACAGTTTGTTGTTGTGCAGGGGCAGACTGATCACGATGAATGAGTGTATGATGTTTTGAATTGCAATGTTTACATGCGGCATTTATCAAACAATTAGCAACAAAAAGGTTAGAACGTAAACAGTTCGTACATAACTTTTTAGATTTTACTAAATACCAGCGTTGCTCAAGTGATAAATTCTGCATTAATGGGCACCTATGAAGTTGGTGGGGTTCATTACATTGCGGACAAATAATTTTTTGTGATTTATTCAAATTATACGTTACAACAGTATTCGATACCGATCTTTTTAGAAAATGTTGAGATTTAGGATCAAATTTATGATTAGATTTAGATTCAGTTTTAATAAATTCAACATTACAATTCTGCAGACTACGTGCTTGTTTTTCAAGAAAACTAATTATCATTTCATAAGTTGGAAAAAAATCATTATTTAATGATAACTCCCACTGTTTTCGCAAATTATCATAAAATTTCGTTTAAATTAAATAAACTAAAATCAAATCAGCAAATTCATTAATTTCAAATTTTAAAGATTTCAAATTCCGAGTAACTTCATTACAAGTGTCCAATAGCTCTAGAATTGATTTTTGCGTAGGTGATTTTAATGATTTAACATTAATGAATTTTGACAGTAATGAATATGCCAAATTCTTACGATTATCATAGCGGTTAACAAGAGTTTCCCACGCTTATAATTATCGCCGGAAATTGAAAAACCCGAAATTAATTTAGCAGAATAATTTTTTACACTCGCTATTAGATAAGAAATTTTTAACTGATCTGATAAATTTTCATTATTATGAATTGCTGTCAGAAATGATTCCTTAAAGGTAATCCAATTACTAATATCGCCATAAAATATCGGTAATTTGAATTTAAGCTATTTTAAAGCGTTATCCTTAACAGACATTCTTGAATTATTACTAGTTTCATTCATATTTTCTTGTATTTTTACAACCAAAAATTCTTCAATTTTGACTAAATCGTCAACAACTATATCCTTCGCTTTAGTAAATGAATCATATAAAGCATTAATACTTTCTTCGGCTATGCCAAAATAAGATTTTTTTTTTAAATCAGCTTCTAAGCTAATTAATTCTGCTTTAAGATTCGCAATTATTTAAAATTTTTATTTTATATTGCTTCAACCACTTGAATATTATATATATTAATTTCTTTTATAGTGAAATTAAATTTCTGTTCACTTTGTATTTCTACTTTCGTTTTCATTGTGAATCAATAAACATTTATATTTAAACTTTAATGTATTTCACTGGACGCTCCGGCTCGACCGACGGACCAAAGACTCTATTTATGTTGAGATTTAAAGTGAATTAACATAGAGAATTGATTTTTTAATAGAAGAGATATTACCTGTGACATTCTTCGTTCGTAGACGGCATCTTGCAGGTCACAGGTATCTTTTTCGTATCTTGAATGACAGTCTTCGATTTTATGATTTCTGATGTCTTGAAAATAGCTATTTAGGAATTTTGCCCACTGATAGTATTATACCTTTTTACGTCTGGTTCTTCACAAACAAAAAAATATGATTTAAAGGGATTTTAAAGAGATTTAATAGACTTCCGAATTCGTAAACATACTTTGGAACTTAACATTTTCTGAACTGTCACGCAGTCAATCTGCGGAATATGGAATAATCTAAAAAGATCAATTACAAATGGATAAATACAAAATATATATATGAAAAAACATATTAGAAATTTTAAATTACAAATGGACAGGAAATAATGAGAAATAATTAATAAAGTCACTACAGCTTCGTTCTATCAACATCAAAGTTTTTGCTGCTGCCATCTAGTATCACGTTTCAGAAATAATTAGTGTCAAGACACAACAGTAATCTTTAATTTTTTATATTCAAATCTTACCTTGCAGGAGCAATATGGTATTATTCCATGAAATTGCCTCCAGTTAGTCCTCGAGATTTTAAACTAATATTTTTTCTGCCTGTTTATTTACTTATTTTATTATTTTTGGTGCCAATGAAAATCTAGTACCGCGCTGATTAGTTATTTAAAAATAGCACGTTTCTCCAACCCAGAAATATCCTTCGAGAAACCAAACTTTTGAAACACTTTGTTATATATATATATATATATATATATATATATATATACACATATATACATATATAATTGGAACGATATGTCTTATTACTAAACGCTTAGAAATTAGCCATTGATCACCTTGATATTATATAGTCTACATACATATTGTAGTTGATTATTTCTATTAGATTGTAATGGATTTTTATACACATAAAGGATGCGCATTGTTAACGTTGATCAATGCCTACCGTTAGTCAGAGACATACAATTCGAAATACAAAATATTTTAAATGATTTTAAAAAATTAAATAAATAAAAGTCACTTCGATCAGTATATTTTTTTTAATTAGGCAATATAAATTTTTATAAGGTACCTTCGGGTAATAACGCCACTTTAAGGTTCTACCAATTTTCAGGCTCAGTTTTAGTTTGTATTTTTCAAACAAATATATGATTTGATACAGCAACTCATTGACTATCTATATAAAAAAAATTAACAGATATGTATTCATAAAATGTAATGGCGTGTTTTCTTGACCAATGCTATTTGGCGCTATTACCCACCTATATGGGTAATAACGCCATGCAAACAAAACTATGAAATAAAATGGAATAATTGCATGTAGATTGCCCAATTCTAAAAATACAAATTCTACAAACTTATAAATTTACAATTTGCATTCTAAGCTATTGAAAATGTTCAATTTTTTGTGAAAGTGTAAGAAAAATAAAGGTGTGGTGTGGGGGGGGGATGAGGCTAAAGAATATCAGACCGTGAGCTTCTTTGTGCTTAAAAAGGACCACTTAAATAGAATTATTAAAAACATTGCACAGTTTTAACTGTGGTTATTTGAATCAGTATTTAGAATGTAGCTCGGCCACTGTTAGTAAAAATTTTCTATTACATACAGAAAAAGGAATTGACTAAAACTACAAAACATGCTTTTTTGAGTACATTTTGGTTATTTTATGCAAATTTTTTGTTAAAGTTAGAAATCATTTTGTTACTCAGCGAAAAAAATATTGTTAACACTCTTATAAAATTTTAACAAAAGTTCATCAATTTTATTTCATTCTTACTAAAGTCTTGTATTTTCAATTTGTAATTACAACAAAATTTTGTTGTTTGTGCAAAATTTAAATTGGTGTGAGTGAGAGAATTATGGCTACTGATCTGTAAAAAATCTGTAAAGTTACTAAGATTTTTCTAGTAAACTTATTTTTCAATAACTCTTCATGTAACGGTAACAGAGAAAAACTCATGTAATCTTCCTCGGTTACATGAAATTTTGCTGTTATCGTTATATAAAAAGTTCTTAAAATACAAATTTGCTAGAAAAATTTTAGTAACTTAACAGATTTTTTTTTACAGAGCAGTAGTCATAATTCTCTCACGTAATTTTGTTTAACTGACTTATATAGCTGTAACGAATTAACATAATTTTTGGATAATAAAAACTTTTTAAATTGCTTGAAAAAATATATACGTGCCAAAAAATTGGCACAAAAATCTGTAGTAAGCTCCAAAATAGAGCATAACGATGAAAAAAAGTTTGTTATAAAAAAGTATGAGACAAAATTTGATTGCGTTTTATGCATGATGATGACAGGCTTGTAGAAAAAAAATCCATTTCAAACAATCGTGTAAATGTATGAGCTTTTTACTTAAAGTATGTCTTAATAATAAAAGTTTAATTTTAGATATAAAAAACTTTCCTTATATATGTCGAATAGATAATAATCTGTCATACAAAAATGTTCATAAATTAACAGAAATAATAATGTTTAAAACTTGTATTTTTAAAGAAAGCAATTTCAATTGTTTTCTTTAGAATCCATTTACTTTAATTTTGAAACATGTTTAATCTCGGAACTTATATACATATTTAGTTACCGTATTTTACATTCAAACCCTTGAATTGTAAGCTTGAAGTAAATTGCCAAAAATAATTAACATTATTAAAACCGAATTCGAACATAATTCTTCACATGAATATTTCATCATGCTGTGGCATAGTAACTATAACCAAAATATTCCTAAAACAAGGCAAAATCTTGCTTTATAGCTTCCGGGAGATTGTATATAGCACATTTTAGTGCTACTTTTTGAATCTACTCTTTTTCACGCAGAATTTAATCACGCAAAAATGTAATGTAATTAATTTCCAAGAGAACATTAGAATATTTTTTTTTTTGCTGTAGTGCTTTTTTTTTTTTTTACTTTATATCTTCAGTTTATTTTATTTTAGTCCGATCTTTTAAGCATATAAGTTTATTATTCAGCTGAAAAGTGATATTTCTATAAATAAATTCTAAAGCATTAAGGTATCATTTACGTATGAATCGACGAAAAAAGTTTAATTTACTCTGTATCGATCTTCAAAAATTAAAAAAAAATAATCCTTCTATAGTAAAAAAAAACTAGCCTTAAAAGGAATGACTCCTGGAATGATGCTGATGTGGAAGATTTCCGGAACTAACGAATCCGGGTTTTCCACACCTTCCATGATTCGAATAGACAAATCAGGAAAGGACTCCGTCTATGCTTCGCCGTATGGGTTACCATAAAGAGAGGAAAGGTTACCATCGCCAACAATCGCCAAGTTTGTCGCCAACTGAATATCGCCAAATTTGGCGACCAAAATTAGTTGTCAAAAGTGACACCAACTTGGCGATAACTGTAATATTTCGCCAAATTTTTAATTTCTTTACAACACCAGTCGTTTGATACATCATTTGAGAGGTTTGCAACTGTTTATTCATATAATGGATGTCTTGTGTGTTATCCCCCATTCTGCTCCCCAGGGGGGACACATTTTTAATTTCTTTACAACACCATTCGTGTTACACCCAAATTTGAAAGGTCTGCAACTGCTTAATCATATTATGGATGCCTTGTGTGTCACCCCCACACTCTGCTCTCCCCAGGGGGGAGGTCACATTTTTAATTTCTTTACAACACCAGTTGTGTGACACATCATTTGAAAGGTCTGCAACTGTTTATTCATATTATGGATGTGTTGTGTGTCATCCCCCACTCTGCCCCCCAGGGGGGCACATTTTTAATTTCTTTACAATGCCAATTGTGTGACACATCATTTGAGAGGTCTGCAACTGCTTATTCATATTATGGATATCTTGTGTGTAACCCCCCTCTGCCCTCAGAGGGGCGCATTTTGTAATTTTTTTACAACACCAATTGTGTGACACATCATTTGAAAGGTCTGCAACTGTTTATTCATTTTATGGATGTCTTGTGTGTCACCCCCACTCTGCCCCCCCAGGGGGGCACATTTTTAATTTCTTTACAACACCAATTGTGTGACACATCATTTGAGAGGTCTGCAGCTGCTTATTCATATTATGGATGTCTTTTGTGTCGCCTCCCACTCTTCCCCCCAGGGGGGCACATTTTTAATTTCTTTACAACACCAGTCGTGTGACACATCATTTGAAAGGTCTGCAACTGCTTATTCATACCATGGGGTAATGGCGAGCGCAACAAGCAGGGGTAGCCAATAATTTGGAATCGCGAAGCGATTACGCGGGGGGTTGGCGAGCATAGCGAGCAGGGGGGCGGGGCCCCCCTAGTAATATACAATTTGCCAAATTTTAAGCAAAAATCCCGTATTAAATAAGTAAATTTGTAATAAAATAAAGAAAAGAAACGAAGACTAAAAATTTAGTATTATTAATAGAAGAAAATTGATTAAGTTGAAACTGAAACTTTACCATAATCTGTAAAAAAAATCTATAAACTTGCTAAAATTTTTCTAAAAAATTGAGATTTTTAAAACATTTTTTGTAACGATTTCAGCAAAACTTCATTTAATCGATTCTGTTACATGAATTTTTGCAGTTGCCGTTACGTAAAAAATTCTAGGAATCCCAGTTTCCTAGAAAAAGTTTAGCAACTTTACAGATATTTTTTCTACCGTGTAATTTTGAGCAAACTATGTGTATTAAAGAAATGCTATAATTTCATCTAAATTTTCAAAATACTAAAATCAAAAATGCTTATACATATTTAGGATACATGATCATAAACTGTAAAAAATCTGTAAAGTTATTAAACTTATTATAGGAAACCGGGATTAATAAAACTTTTCATGTAACGGTAACACGAAAAATAATGTTACCACTTCATTTACATGAATTTTTGTTACCATTACATAAGAAATTCTTGGTGTCCCATTTTTTTAGAAAAAAATTAGTAACTTTTTCTTAGATTTTTTTTCACTGTGTACCAGTATCAGAAACATGCAATTATTTATTCCGAAAAGATTACTTTTATTGTTGGGTCAAAGCATAAAAATAAAGAAATTTGGTGGATTTAAATTTTTACACGAAAAAACGTATCATTTACGCAAAAAAAAAAAAAAAAAAAAAAAAAAAAAAAAAAACACGTTTAAATTTGTTTGCGATTATATGAAACTTGAGAAAAAACATTTCGCAAAATGTAACCCAAAGAGAATTAATTAATTCAAGAAATGTCTTTAAAATTCTTTTACGCAACATAAAATTTCATACTTAATGGAATATGTTTCGTACATACTGAGCCATAATTCTTATTTACTATGGAAAAATATGAGCTCGTTGTACTATGTTCTTAACTAACTGAAGTTATATGTACTCAAAAGAGGAATGCTTTTAAAAACATTCTTCTTTAGATAATATGTAAAAGATGATTTAAAAAGATTAGACAATTTTTGAGAGATGATAGTGCACATTATACAAACTATTCTTCTATAGAAATTCAGAGTTATAAATCCGTATTTTCATTTAAAAACATATTGGTTCTGCTCCAATATAAAAGTAAAAGTTTTTTTTAAATAAAATGAAAAGAAGAAAATTATCCTCCTATTTTCATTTTTTTTATATTATCCTATGTATGAAATGATATGATAATATGGTGCGTGATGAGTGTTCAGTGGCTTACGCGATACAGTGATACAGTGTAGGTGTAGAATCACAGTCGCCAATCGACACGTGGCGATTACATTTTTTGACTTGGTGACGAATTTTCGGCGTCTAAGTCACATCCATTGACGAATTTTGAGTTTTTCTCGCAACTATTTGAAAAAAAAAATCGCATTTTTCTGTAATATTTTGACGAAAATTGCTTTATTCAGCGATTCCTTGGCAAAATTTTGAGGGGTTTGCGATATTTTGATAATATTAGCAATTTTCCTGTTATTTTTTTTTACGAAATTTTCGATGTTTTCCGTCGTTTTAGGTTATTTCTTAATTTTGTTAGAAATTGGGGCCCAATACCGACTGAATTATTTGAGTTTAGGAGCCAATGGCTCCATAAAAATCTTGGATATCTGCAGTCTATCTATTTATCTATCTATCTATATAGTCTCTATCTATCTATCTTCAATAGTATAAAGTTTGATATGGAAAGCTAGGTGAACTGTTAAAAAAATTGACAATGACAACATAGTTCAACTATGTTAATGAAAACATAGTTGAACGCTATTTGCAAAAAGTTTTACAGCTATTTGTAATTTTGATAAGCTTAGAAAAAAACCTTCTTGATATTTAAAATGCACAAAAAAGCATAAAAATTTAAAAAGATCCATTTTTAACGTATCACAACAACGTTTTAAGGTTCGTACTTAAAAAGTAAAAACAGAACAATTATAAAATTGCCCTGTGCCTATTAGTACCAGCCATTTTACTCTTGAATTTATGAAACGTGGAAAGTTCGAAAAGGGGGATGTAATAAAGACTATTGAACCACATATTTATGGATTATGAAACAAAAAAGTGTAATTAAGAAAAATGTAGTGAGGCTAAGCTACTTGGAAAAAAATCTTTTTTATGCATATTTTGAGACATCATGAACGCTTTTGTAACATTGAAAAGAAAACATTTATTTGAATTTTAAGAATTGTACTTAGAGCAATACCGGAGAATTTGTTTTTTTTAGCACTTTCCCTCAAAGGTGAAAAGTGCTTATGCATTTGGTTTGTCTGGCCGTTTGTCCGTCCTTCCGCTCTCTAACTCTCGTAAGTATACTCGGATTGTCATGGAATTTTTGGACGTTAATGTCGTTTACCAGAGCACGAGCCCTATTGAAAATGAAGGTTCTATCATGATTAGTTTATTTACAGGGACAGTCAAATTTTCCATTACATCACGGCCTATGGGGAAAAATTGTTTCAAAGGAATTTTAAAGATGTTACAACCTTTATACATCTTCAAATTTATATACATTTACAAAGTGCATTAAAATATGTATTTTATAAAGTATGCTGGGAAAAGAATAGTTATTATTCATTTACAGGGCCATACAAAAGAATTCCAATACATAATAATAAAGGGGGAATGTTTGCGACATATTTTAATTATGATAAACGATTTCATACATAATCAACTTGATATACGGTGCTGAGGATTAATATGAGTCATTGCATGCATGATACTAGTGCATAGCATTTACAGGGACCCAGAAAATATTTCAAATAATATATTCTATCCGAAGACCTGTATATTATGGAAGATGGCTGTTAGATGGATGAAATGCATTTTTAATTATGATATACGCTTTAAGTTTCTCTAGATGTATGCATATTATATGATTTATATAAATGCAAATTGTTACACAATTTTGATATACAGAGTTGCACAAAAGGTCTCGGAAAGGTTACTGAATATGAGTGTAGATTTCTTAAGGGTGTTTTTTAAATATGGTATGCCTTTTTACGATAAACTGCATTTAGTTTACTAAGAAATGTTTGTAGAATATAGATAAAATGATATACAGGATCACGCAAAGAACTAGATACATGATTGCCTTTGCATGATAATTTATAGAAATTTAATTTAAGTATTTAAAGAGAATTTATTTTTAAACTACACTTTAAGAAAATACTTTCGTGTATTAAAGGTACTATGTATTTTACAGGTCTAAAAAAAGTATTCAAATATGTTTCAATCTATTAGTATAAATAGCTGAAAAGAAAATTTCAACCAATTAGGCGTTTCCTTGCTAAACTATATTTTACCATCATATAGTCTATATTAACCGACAGATCAAATACAGAGCTTTTCAAAAGTATTGGAATACATATTTGGATACGAACAATAATACGTTATTTCCCTGGATAACAAAGTTTTGTTAAAGATTTCAAGAAGTGTTAGAAAGTGCTTCATAATCTATGCTTAACAAATGATTTTTCTTACTTGTTTCTTAGAAGTGCAAAAATATGTTCTCCTTCTTTCTATTTCCGAATCTAATGAAACTAAAATTGTGAATAAATTAGAAATAGTCGACGTATGTTTAAACGTTGAGGAAAAATTATCGTGATTATTCATTCTATTAAAATTAGAAAATCAACTAAAGGGAAATTTTAGTTAAATTGTCTCCTTAAAGTATGTGCACTATTTTTTTAATTATTCTTTATATTCAAAATTTCTTTTTTAAAGTAACAAAATAATATTTTAATATACATGAAATTGCTATATTTCGGTAACTCATGATACATAAAAAAAAAACCTCGAGAAAAAGTTTTAAATATGAATGCCATAAAAATGTGCTTATTTCAATTTTTTTAATGCTGGCAGTTTAAAAGATATTATCTATGTCTTCAATAAATGGAAGACGAAAGAAAAATTCGGAAGAACGAAACAAAGAATTCTTCTTCGTATCAGAAAAACTGTCAAGTTTCTTTTATATTTTTCTAAATTCTACTTTTACTTTATTTTATCTATAATAGAAAAAAGTTTTGTAATCGAATTTTTTTTCTATGTCTGTTTTTTACGAATTTAGAAGTTTTAAAGAGTCAAAGTTCCAAGAATACATATTTATACAATATGTATGCGTGCCAGTTGGTTGTCTATGTACCACCGAAAAGCGTATGAAGTTATGCATAGAATTGAACCAAATTTCATGTACGTTTATTTGGCTATGATAAGTAGGCACTATTTGACTTTGGAAATGTTCCGCTGAAAAAGGAAGCAGTAAAGTGATATTTCTGTAAATTTCATTATTATATCATCGGAAAGTAGCAAGATTAAGATTAAGAGGGTCGCAGTTACTCGCCGTTTGCCCGTGCGGACCGGACCCTTCCACACTCAGCGCCAGGGGAGGGGGATTACCTCCCTTACAGCCTACTCACGAAAAAAACAGTAACTTGAAGGAACCCTTCTAGCGACTGAGCATAGAAAAGAACTGAGGCCACAAACGCCACTCAAGACGAAGGCACCAATCCGCCCGAAATTTCATCGGATGGGTTATACATATGTGTACGGCTCGGCTGAACCTCGGGCAAGCGGGACCGCAGGCAACGCCAGAATAAATCCAACAAAGCACACACCCACCAGGAACCTAACCGACATTATTTAGGGCAGGGAGCAGCTACACCCCCGGAGGCCTTCGGTCAAACGTTAAACCGTGTCCCAAGGGGTGCCCAATTCCCACGTGCGCGTGGTATGAGCAATTTATGCATGAATTTGAATTTATGCATAAAACTTTGAATGCATAAATTTATGCATAAAACTGAACCAAATTTAAAATATGTTATTTTGGCTATGGAATTCATCTTCCATCTGAACTTGGAAGTATTCTGTATCAAAGTTGCACTGTAATAGAGATTTGTATGCAATTGATTCGGCTTTTCGTGCTTCTATTGTACATCGGGAACAAAAGATTTGGATTTATGCTAAAACTAACCCTCCGAAAGCGCTTTCTGCGCAATTTGCAAAAAAAGTATAAAACGAAACTCTTTCTAATAAAATATTTATATTCATTTGGCCAACCATTTGTGAGCCCTGAAAATAGAGGAATATCAAAGACGTGTGAGAGAGAAGAACGTTTTGGGATTGGTACATGCAATAATTTTTCTTTTTTTATTCTCTCCTTTAATGTTATTTTGTACTTAATCATCAAAATAACCCAGCACATTATTTTCTCTCTTGAGCTGTATGAAGCAACAAAGTAGTATAATATTTGAATTAATATATTTGGCATTTATCTGTTAAGTGAACATAAATGTATAAATAAGTTAAACCTTTACGCTGCGCTCGGATAGCATCTGTCCAGCTTAGCTTGTAAACTCGGACAGATGCTTCCAGAGTGCTTGTGTAAAGATTAGTGTAAATTAAAAGTATGTCTGATTTCATAAAATTTAAAATGTTTTATTCATTTTTGTAAGTGCTGTTTTTTTCTTGTGTTACAAATCTAACAATAACAGAACTTTTTTGAATTAATCCTTTCAGCTATTTCCTTTGTCAGTAAGTATGTCTTCTAGTGTTTCGTTACACAAAATTAGAAACTACTGACATTATTTTTTATCACCATTATGAAAATGGTCTATTTGGGTAGAATCACCCATATATAGAAAGCCACGCATAGAATTGGATCCATGGCCATTCACATGTGACAATTTCTGGAAATGTGATTTCAATAGTTTTAAAAGTGTTTTAGTTTGAATTAAATTTTAATTAATTAGTGGCCTGTAATAAGGTATTAGGTAAATAACAAGGCTGAACAAATATATTCAAGTATGTTTCCAAGTATTAGTATGAAGTGCTGAAAGAAAAGTTTCTAATTGTTATGCGTTTTCTTGCTAAACTAAATTTCCCCATTATATAATAGACATATAAATCTACAGATAAAATACTAGGCTCAACAGAAGAATTGGATTACACAGTAACAGCTGAAATCCATTTTTCAAATACTTTATCTATTTTCTAAAATGTTTACTTAGTTGTTTTATTTACGATATTTCCCTAAATATCAAAGTTTTGTTAAAGATTTTAGGAAGTGTTTAAAGGGTTTCATAATCTATAATTAACGAATGATTTTTCTTTCCCGTTTTTATTTATATAGCTGATATTTTATTTATTAACTCGCGCTATAAATTATTTCACAAATATATGTTAAATGATTTTTTCATTAAAAGTATATTTCCAACAGTACAGCATCACATGTATGCCAAAGTAATATGAAGCGGTTTTTAAATTATTTAATAACTATCCCTTTCTTCAAAGTTAAATTATTTGCTCTATCAAGAGCAAATATCCTAAATAATAAAAAAAAAACTTATTTTTTTTTTATTTTTCTTCGAATTTTTTCAAACATTAGCATATGAAAGAAAGCTTAAATTGCCACAAAATTGAGATTGACGTGAAACCATACGTCAAAATGTCTTCATTCCGGATATATGCGAGAAGTAAAATTACTTTCATGAATTATTTATAAAGTCAGTTATAAGTTGAAATTTCTGTGTAATTATTTTAAGAATATATTTAAAAAGACTTTTCTTTCAGGTTTTAATGAAAAATTTTAGTATATTTATTTAGGTTATGCTAGATCATGTACATGAAATATGCAATCAGTGTTAATATTATATTTATTAATAAAACATTTTTTTTTTGCTTATTTAGAGATAATGTAGTGCGCAATAACAGAATTTTTGCCATATACAAGTAAAATGTAAGATTTTATTTTTCTTAATATGCGTAAAAATTACTTAAAAGTATAAAAATTGTACTTACTGTTCTTTATTTATTGGCTAGAATAGTAAAATAATATGCAAGTAACAGCAGCACATTTTTCCAAGTGGATGAAAAATGCACGGCCTAGGATTCGAACCACGGATTTATTGGCTGAAGCCACCAATACTCTTCCAACTGAGCCATCCCGGACGAAGAGTGGCGGACTAATTCACCCAAATAACCCTAACGATCATGAAATCTGGTCTGATACTTTGGATCAGGTCAGCAGAAGAAATCGAAGATTAATATATGAAATTGCAGAAAACGCTGCATACAAAATTATAATATAATATTCATGGTACAAATTATTGAAATATAATATGTAAATAATAACTAATTTTTCAGATACATATTTCTGCTTTGTTTTATTCGTGTACTTAAATTAGGAAGAAGTATTTCATAATTTATAAGGATTTATTCCTCATTTACACTCTGTAATTTAATGTCATAAAATATATAAAGTATTAACAGCAAAATTTTCTGTAAAAGATGCACTTTTTCACTGTAATTCAAAAAATATGTTAAGTTACTAAGAAGTTTTCAGAAAACTGGATGCCTAGAAAATTTTATGTAGCTGGTATCTGGGCCACAGTCAAAATTTTAGAAATAATATTGTAATATTCGTAGAGTTTAAAAATGGCTGCTTTCTAAATGGAAGCATTTATCTTCACAGCTGACGATGAAAGTTTAATTCTAATAGCACATTTCTACATTTTATTTTTAAGGGCGTCTGGTCTGTTAAATGAAACAGCTAAACATAATAAATAATAAGTAAGGCCAAGTAGATACTGGATTTGTAATTGCATTTGTATTATTTCTAAACAATTATTGTAACTGATAAATAAATTATATGAGTTTTAATTTTTGCGCATTTTTTTCTTGGCAGTTTAAACCAAAGAACCTTTACTCATTTCCTCACCTGAACAACTTTTCTTTCAGTTGGGCAATTGAAAATCACATGATTTATTTACCAAATAGAGTATTTTTGCTAAAATTAGTCCTGTGTAATGAGGTATCCAGAGTTTTTTTTAAAAGCTTGCCTGCTATTTATTTTTTTAGCTGCTTTAGTCCCATAATGGACAGAATTAGTTTGGTTAGCTAGGATTTCAGAAAAATGAAAGCTTAAGTAAAATAATCCTGGTTCAAATCACATTTGTAAACTATTTCAAGAAGTTGGAAAATTAAAACTCATATGATTTATTTACAAATTTTAATAATTGTGTTAAAATTAATTCAAGTGAAACCATGTAGAGTGTAACAGACGATTTTTATTTAAAAAATTCAAACGTCTTATCAACTGTAAGTGTGAATTACTGAAATTGGGTATTCATCTTTATAATGCGTTTACTAAACTTTATTTTGATATATTCTTTTACCTTACTAAAATGTTGAGCTTTATTACAATGTTCTGGAAGTGTTGGATATCGCTTCACAATCTATGTGTCAGAATTTTCTGTTCTTGTTTTAAAGTCATGTTTGGGGCCTTTTTTAGTCATTTACAACAAAGTTGAAACATGTTGGTACATGTACAGAGACACTCAAAAGAATTCGATTACATTGTGGTACACTGTAAAAAATCTGCTGCATTTTGCTGCAACGCACTCCAATGCTTGTATAGAAAACGGTTACTTGGCCGTGAAATGGAGCTTTCTCGTTGGTTGGAATAAAGATATTATATACAAGCGGTGGAGTGCGTTGCAGCAAAATGCAGCAGATTTTTTACAGTGTATATGTGGAAAAATCGTTTGGAGTTTATTTTAATTACATTACGCTATTTTTAATGTATTGAAACTGATATAATTCACTGACTTTCAGTTAAATCATTTTAAAACAGAGCATTCATAGCATTTTTTATTTATTTACAGAGATAAACAAAGAAAATCGGATTCAGTACTATCTTCGCGTAATAATTTCTGGAGAGTGCATTCTAAAATTCGGTATGCGCTTTTAAATTTAATTAGTTATTTTCCTAAAAATCTTTATATATAAATTTTATATCTCATGTACAGAACTGCACACAATTATTTGTATACTATTCTCCTTATTAGAGGAAATTTCTGAAGGGGAATTTCCAATTGAAATGTGCGTAGCTCTTGAATAAATTAAATTTTGGAATACATGTTGGGAAAAGATGCAGATCTATACCATATACAGAGCTGCTAAAAATTTCGGATCATTTTCCGATTGTAGATGAGATTTGGATTTGAAATGCGTTACTCATTTTCATATGGTGAAGTGCGATGAAACATTTAAATTTTTTTAAATGTTCTGTTTTGTAAAATTATTCTGAATGTGTTGGACAGTGCTTCATAATCTATGCATAATGCATGAGTTTTTCTTTCTTGTTTAATTTCAAAAGACTGTAAATACAAAGGTAAACGTATGCCTTAAACATTTGGGATATATTTAAATAAAATTGAATATTTGAAATATTTTGAGATAAGCATGTGAGAATGACGAGTTTATTTGAATAGTTTTTGAAATGCTGTCAGATTGAAAGATTTATTATCTTTGTTCAAAAGCCGAAGACAAAACTGAAAAGGGAGAAAAACTGTGAAATCTATACCGTCACAAAAATCTGCTACATTGCATTATTATTACTATTTTACAATTTGTAGATTTATATATTTGATCTTTTTATGTCCTCTTTTAAAAATTTTGATTGTAATAAATTAACTTCTATAATACCATAAAAGCATTAAATTTTTCACTCTAATTTAATGATTTATAAAGCGTATAACTAAATAGGATATGTATTAAATAAAAAAAAAAATCAAAATTAGATATGACGATAAATTTAATGCATGATTTCAGAATATTTATTTATTTTTAATAATGTTAAAATGCTAAAGTAATGGAATATTAATATGCACATAGATTCATTATTGACCGAGAGGATCATCTACTGTCGAAACTAGCAAATGAGAGGTGCTGGGTTTCATGAGCTGGGTTTGATGAGAGGTGCGGGGCCTATTCATCTAACGATAAAATTTAGTAAAATTTGAAATTTTGAATTCTATGATTTATGCCAAATTTTCTGCATCCGAACACAGATGAATTGGACCATATTTTGGGAGTGGCACGCAGTGTGCTTAAAATATTATAAGGATTTATTATACATGTAAATGCCTGAGTTGCAGCAGAAGGGAGCCACTTCGAGCAAAATTTAAGATAGCTTTAAGGGTTTTTTTTTACTTGTAAGGTAACATTTTGTAGGATAATATTTTGTAAAGAAATGTAACAATTGTCTTTCATAATTTCATTTAACAAAAAAAATCTTATATTTTAGCTTACATTTTTAAAACAAGTTATACATTTTTTTAACAACAAAATGGAAATGTATTTCAAATTTATATTGTAAAATTAATTTTACTTTTGATAATCATTGCTATTTTATATTTGACAGTTATTTATACCTCTAATAAATTTGTGAATAGCCACTATTTTGCAGTAGGGGAAAAATCCCGTTTTTGAACAGCTATTAATCGTTCACTTTTAATGTGAGAAGAGCTTCGATTTTTTTGTCTTAGTTATTACTACTACACCGCATTTTTATTAATTTAATTTAGAGAACTGGAGGTACGTATATAAATTTAAGTATTGCTACTTTTCGGAAATGTGCAGCGGCGTGCGGTTCGCTGCTTACTGTAAATATTCACAAAAATTTCATTGTGGCAGCATAGATCTAAGTTTCATAATTCTGGGCCAAAGTTATTCCGTTTGACTGTACATTTTTACAGCATTTAAAATAATTTTGTACTGTGAACTATTTGTCTATGTCAAACAGTTTAAAGAGTTAGATATATGGTGCCGTTGAAGGTGGGCACTTAGCATCTATGCTTTACATTATTTCTTGGAAAAAAGTATGATTCGTTACTGTTGAAATTAATAATTATCGTCATTAATAATTAATTTTATATATCAAAATTTGTAGCAAAAAAATTTTTTTCCCAAAACTTATGTTTTATTTTAAAGAACGTTTACGTTACATTTGTAAAGTTTTTCAAGTATTTTGATTATTCTCATTTTTTTTGTCCAAAGGATGGTTCGAGATATTATAGTATGTAAGAGTGCAGTCGTAATTCGTGCATCCGTTTTGCAGCTTTCATATATTAAAATCTCCAGATTTATAATAAAATCTACATGACATTACCTAATCCATGGATAAACCGGAAAAGGTTGAATGGGCACTGTGATAATAATTTATTGTACAGAAACGTATGAGTGAAAGTTAGACGTTGAAATACAGAACAGAGATATAAAAGAGATGCTTATTGACAGAGTCATTGATAAGGGCTATGTTTACAAAAAGTTCACATATTTGCGTCAACCGAAAAATAGAAAGTGACACATAAATACTATGACCCAAATAAGATACCACACTTTTAACTAATGGAATAAAACAACTCGTTTTGGTCCCCATTCTAAAAGGAAGAAAGTTCTGGGCATGAAAAAACCAAGATCATTCGTAATGGCTTTCTCCGGTGGTGATGCAAGCGTTTGGGACTTCTGGAAATTCTTCAAGATGGCTGCGAAAGTTATTTTCAGTACGTGATTTCGTCCCGGTCTTTTTTCAGTTCATGTTTCAGAGAATCAAGTGACATGGGTTTGACTGCACAGACTTTTTCTTCCAGGAATCCCAAAACAGCCAAGTTTCTTTGGAGTTTAGGGGTTGTCCGAGGAATGAGAAATAACCTTCGCAAACAATGCCTTCCTGCAGATCAGTGCATGAACATCAGCGTAAATTGCAATTAGTCAACAAAAAAGCACGAGGAACATGAATAAAATAATAGTATAGCTGAAAAGTCTGAAAATTCCTTGAACTAAATTAAGAATATCATCACGTCTCAGCATTTATGCGTCAATCTGAAAGTGTCTGATAGCATCAGTGTAGCAATCGATGAGCAGATTCAAAAAATGACAAGTGTTTCACACACACATGTAACAGAAATGAATCGTTCCATCGACGGTGCCGGGTCATAATAAGCTTATCAGTCTTGGAATTAAAGATAGTTTTACGAAGATCTTTCTGTATGTAATTAAGAAATAGCTTTTACAACTTTTTTCAAGCTTGAAAAAATTTAAAAGATGTACGTACCGAGGAACTTGCTCAAAAATCTGCAGTAAGCTCCAAAACAGAGCATAATGATGTAATTTTAATATTTAAGTAAGAAAAAAAGTTTGTTAAAAAGTATGAGACAATAGTTGATTGCGGTTTACGCATGATGATGAGGGGCTTGCAGAAGAAAATTTCCATTTTTAGGTAATCCTATAAATATAGCGAATTTTTTTTTCAAGCACCTTCGTCGTTCCAAGCCCAAGCTCGCACTCTGGTTGGTTGTTGCTCTCGGCACTGTTTTCACGTAACTTCGTGATAACCATACTTGGCGAAATATACTTCGCTCGTAAGTGAACAAGTAAACCTAAAACCTAACCTACTCATTCTTAGTCTTCCTTCATTCTTACCCTCGTGGTCTTGTGCTCTTGTGCGTAAAAACTTTTAAAGAGTACAGCTTTCAGTAAGACGCGTTCCATCCAATCCAATGCTCCAAGAGAAAAGTTAATTTGTACTCGGTTCGGAAGGAAATCAAACTTGACAGAAGCATCTATGGCTACGCCAAATTGCATGAAAATAGTGCCGAGAGCAACAACCAATCAGAGTGCGAGCTTGGGCTTGGAACGACGAAGGTGCTTGGGAAAAAAAATTACGCATAAATATAAGATCTTTTACTTAATTTATACCTTAATAATAAATGTTTAGTTTTAGATATGAAAAAAAAAGTCGAATAGATAATAATCTGCCATAAAAAATGTTCATACATTAACATAAATAATAATTTTCAAAGTTTGCACTCTTAAGGAAAGCAATTACAATAGTTTTCTTTAAGCATCTGTTAACTTTAATTATAAAATATCTTTAATCTCGAAACTTGTATACAGATTTAGTTACTTTATTTAATATTCAAACCCTTGAATTATAAGTTTAAATTAAAATGCCTAATGTAATTAACATTATTAAAACATTATTATTATTAAATTCGTACATAATTCTTCACATGAATATTTCATCATGCTGCGGCATAGTAACTATAACAAAAATATTCGTAAAACAAAGCAAAATCTTGCTTTATAGCTTCCGGGAGATTGCATATAGCACATTTTTGTGCTACTTTTGGATTCTTTCACGCGAAATTTAATCACGCAAAAATGTAATGTAATTAATTTTCAAGAGAACATTTGAATATCTTTTTTCTGTAGTGCTTTTGTTTACTTTACTAGGGGGGCACCGCCCCCCTGCTCGCTATGCTCGCCAACCCCCCGCGTAATCGCTTCGCGATTCCAAATTATTGGCTACCCCTGCTGGCTGCGCTCGCCAATATCCCGTGGTATGAATAAGCAGTTGCAGGCCTTTCAACTGATGTGTCACACGACTGGTGTTGTAAAGAAATTAAAAATGTGCCCCCCTGGGGGGGCAGAGTGGGAGGTGACACAAAAGACATCCATAATATGAATAAGCAGCTACAGACCTCTCAAATGATATGTCACACGACTGGTGTTGTAAAAAATTGAAAATGTGCCCCCCTGGGGGTCAGAGTGGGGGTGACACACAAGACATCCATAAAATGAATAAACAGTTGCAGACCTTTCAAATGATGTGTCACACAACTGGTGTTGTAAAGAAATTAAAAATGTGACCCCCCCTGGGGAGAGCAGAGTGTGGGGGTGACACACAAGGCATCCATAATATGAATAAGCAGTTGCAGACCTTTCAAATCTTGTGTAACACGACTGGTGTTGTAAAGAAATTAAAAATGTGTCCCCCCTGGGGAGCAGAGTGGGGGATAAAAAACAAGACATCCATTATATGAATAAGCAGTTGCAAATCTCTCAAATGATGTATCAAACGACTGGTGTTGTAAAGAAATTAAAAATTTGGCGAAATATTACAGTTATCGCCAAGTTGGCGTCACTTTTGACAACTAATTTTGGTCGCCAAATTTGGCGATATATCGCCAAGTTGGCGACAAAATTGGCGATTGTTGGCGATGGTAACCTTTCCTCTCTTTATGGTAACCCATACGGCGATGCATAGACGGAGCCCTTTCCTGATTGGTCTATTCGGCTCATGGAAGGAGTGGACAACCCGGATTCGTTAGTTCCGGAAATCTTCCACATCAGCATCATTCCAGGAGTAATTCCTTTTAAGGCTAGTATTTTTTTTACTACTAGGGGGGCCCCGTCCCCCTGCTCGCTAGGCTCGCCAACCCCCCGCGTAATCGCTTCGCGATTCCAAATTATTGGCTACCCCTGCTTGCTGCGCTCGCCAATACCCCATGGTATGAATAAGCAGTTGCAGACCTTTCAAATGATGTGTCACACGACTGGTGTTGTAAAGAAATTAAAAATGTGCCCCCCTTGGGGGCAGAGTGGGAGGCGACACAAAAGACATCCATAATCTGAATAAGCAGCTGCAGACCTCTCAAATGATATGTCACACGACTGGTGTTGTAAATAAATTAAAAATGTGCCCCTTGGGGGGGGGCAGAGCGGGGGTGACACACAAGATATCCATAAAATTAATAAACAGTTGCAGACCTTTCAAATGATTTGTCACACAATTGGTGTTGTAAAGAAATTACAAAATGCGCCCCCTCTGAGGGCAGAGGGGGGGGGTTACACACAAGATATCCATAATATGAATAAGTAGTTGCAGACCTCTCAAATGATGTGTCACACAATTGGTGTTGTAAAGAAATAAAAAATGTGCCCCCCGGGGGGCAGAGTGGGGGATGACACACAACACATCCATAATATGAATAAGCAGTTGCAGACCTTTCAAATGATGTGTGACACAACTGGTGTTGTAAAGAAATTAAAAATGTGACCCCCCCTGGGGAGAGCAGAGTGTGGGGGTGACACACAAGACATGCATAATATGAATAAGCAGTTGCAGACCTTTCAAATCTTGTGTAACACGACTGGTGTTGTAAAGAAATTAAAAATGTGTCCCCCCTATGGAGCAGAATGGGGGATAACACGCAAGACATCCATTATATGTATAAGCAGTTGCAAACCTCTCAAATGATGTATCAAACGACTGGTGTTGTAAAGAAATTAAAAATTTGGCGAAATACTACAGTTATCGCCAAGTTGGCGTCACTTTTGACAACTAATTTTGGTCTCCAAATTTGGCGATATATCGCCAAGTTGGCGACAAATTTGGCGATTGTTGGCGATGGTAACCTTTCCTCTCTTTATGGTAACCCATACGGCGATGCATAGACGGAGCCCTTTCCTGATTGGTCTATTCGACTCATGGAAGGAGTGGACAACCCGGATTCGTTAGTTCCGGAAATCTTCCACATCAGCATCATTCCAGGAGTAATTCCTTTTAAGGCTAGTTTTTTTTTACTACTAGGGGGGCCCCGTCCCCCTGCTCGCTAGGCTCGCCAACCCCCCGCGTAATCGCTTCGCGATTCCAAATTATTGGCTACCCCTGCTTGCTGCGCTCGCCAATACCCCATGGTATGAATAAGCAGTTGCAGACCTTTCAAATGATGTGTCACACGACTGGTGTTGTAAAGAAATTAAAAATGTGCCCCCCTTGGGGGCAGAGTGGGAGGCGACACAAAAGACATCCATAATCTGAATAAGCAGCTGCAGACCTCTCAAATGATATGTCACACGACTGGTGTTGTAAATAAATTAAAAATGTGCCCCTTGGGGGGGGCAGAGCGGGGGTGACACACAAGATATCCATAAAATTAATAAACAGTTGCAGACCTTTCAAATGATTTGTCACACAATTGGTGTTGTAAAGAAATTACAAAATGCGCCCCCTCTGAGGGCAGAGGGGGGGGTTACACACAAGATATCCATAATATGAATAAGTAGTTGCAGACCTCTCAAATGATGTGTCACACAATTGGTGTTGTAAAGAAATAAAAAATGTGCCCCCCGGGGGGCAGAGTGGGGGATGACACACAACACATCCATAATATGAATAAGCAGTTGCAGACCTTTCAAATGATGTGTGACACAACTGGTGTTGTAAAGAAATTAAAAATGTGACCCCCCCTGGGGAGAGCAGAGTGTGGGGGTGACACACAAGACATGCATAATATGAATAAGCAGTTGCAGACCTTTCAAATCTTGTGTAACACGACTGGTGTTGTAAAGAAATTAAAAATGTGTCCCCCCTGGGGAGCAGAATGGGGGATAACACGCAAGACATCCATTATATGTATAAGCAGTTGCAAACCTCTCAAATGATGTATCAAACGACTGGTGTTGTAAAGAAATTAAAAATTTGGCGAAATACTACAGTTATCGCCAAGTTGGCGTCACTTTTGACAACTAATTTTGGTCTCCAAATTTGGCGATATATCGCCAAGTTGGCGACAAATTTGGCGATTGTTGGCGATGGTAACCTTTCCTCTCTTTATGGTAACCCATACGGCGATGCATAGACGGAGCCCTTTCCTGATTGGTCTATTCGACTCATGGAAGGAGTGGACAACCCGGATTCGTTAGTTCCGGAAATCTTCCACATCAGCATCTTTCCAGGAGTCATTCCTTTTAAGGCTAGTGTTTTTTTTACTATAGAAGGATATCTTCAGTTTGTTTTATTTGAATTCGATCTTTTAAGCATATACGTCAGCTGAAAAATGATATTTCTATAAATAAATTCTAATGCAATAAGATGTCATTTACGTATGAATCGACGAAAAAATTTAATTTACTCTGCATCTAACTTCAAAAATAAAAAAATAAACAAAATAATATAAAATTTTCCAAATTTTAAACAGAGTTCACGTAAAAAATAAGTAAATTTGTAAGAAAAAACCGAAGATTTAAAATTTAATATTATTAATAGAAGAAAATTGATTAAGTGATAACTGAAACTTTACTATACACTGTAAAAAAATCTGTAAAGTTGCTAAACTTTTTCAAAAAAACTGAGATTTTTAAAACTTTTTATGTAACGATAACAAAAGTTCATTTAATCGATTATGTTACATGAATTTTTGCAGTTGCCGTAAAAAATTCTAAGAATTCCAGTTTCCTATAAGAAGTTTAGCAACTTATTTTTTACAGTGCACTTTTTAGCAAACAATGTGTAGTGAAGAAATTTCGTAATTTCATCTAAATTTTCAAAATACTAAAATCAAAAATACTCGTACATATTTAGGAACCATATGATCATATGTTGTAAAAAATCTGTAAAATTATTAAACTCACTATAGGAAACTGGGATTCCTAAAACTTTTTATGTAACGAAAATAGGAAAAAATTATGTTGCCAGTTCATTTACAAAAATTTTTGTTGTTACCGTTACATAAAAAAGTCTTGGTCTCCCATTTTTCCAGAAAAAAATAAGTAACTTACAGATTTTTTTTTTTTTTACTGTATATCAGTATCAGAAATTTGCATTATTTATTTCTCAATGATTACTTTTATTGTTGGGTTAAACCATAAAAGGAAAGAAATTTGGTGTATTTAAATTTTTACACGCGAAAAGCATATAATTTACGCAAAAATGTAGAAAAAAATACACGTTTAAATTTATTTGCGATTTTACCAAACTTCGGAAAAATTATTTCGTAAAATGTAACCCAAAGAAAAATTAATTAAATCAAGAAATCTCTTTAAAATTCTTTTACGCAACATAAAATTTCATACTTAATGGAATATGTTTCGAACGCACTGAGCCATAATTCTTATTTCCTATGCAAATATGTGATCTCGCTGTTTTATGTTCTTAATCTAACTGATGTTATATGCACTCAAAGGAGGAATGTTTTTAAAAACTTTCTTGATTCGATAAAATGTAAAACATGATTTTAAAAAATTAAACAAATTCTGAGAGATGATAGTGCATATTATACAAACGATTCCTGTATAGAAATTCAGAGTTATAAATCCATATTTTCATTTAAAAACATTTTGGTTCTGTTGCACTTTAAAAGCAACATTTTTTTAAAATGAAAATACTTGAAGAAAATCCTCCTGTTTTCATTTTTTTTTATATAATCTTATTTATGAAATAATATGATTATATGGTACGTGATGAGAGAGTACAGTGACTTACATGATACAGTGATACAGTATCGGTGCAGAATCCAGTCGCCAGTTGAAACGTGGCGACTACATTTTTTGACGAATTTTCGGGGTGTAAGTCTCGTCCTTTGACGAATTTTGAATTTTTCTTGCGACTATTTGATAAAAATTGCGTTTTTCTATAATCTTTCTACGAAAATCTCTTTATTCAGCGATTTCTTGGTAAAATTTGGGGCTTTTGCGATCTTTCGATAATACCAGTAATTTTCCTTCAATCTTTTGGCGAAACTTTCGTTGTTTTTCCGTCCTTTTAGGTTATTTTATAATTTTGTTAGAAATTAGTATTAATGCCGAATTAATTATCAGAGTTTAGGAGCCACTGGCTCCTTAAAAATCTTAGATACCCCTATGTGATACAATAGTATAAAGTTTGATATGTGAAGCTATGAGAACAGGCAAATAAATTCAGATGTAATAATAACCTAGCTCAACACTATTTGGAAAAGTTTTACAGCTATTTGTAGTTTTAATAAACTAAAAAAAAACTGTAAAAATTAAAAATTTGCAAAAAAAAAAAAAAAAAAAAAAAAAATAATAATAATAATAAAATAGAGCATACAAAATTTAAAAAGATCCATTTTTAACGTATCACAACAACGTTATAGGGTTCCGTACTTAAAAAGTAAAAACGGAGCAATTATAATTTCCCTCCTTTGCTTATTAGCCGAGTAATTTTAGCAAAAAATAGGGGCAAAATCAAAACAAATCTGGATTTTTGCGTAGGTGCTAATTAAGTTATGTAGTTAAACATACTCAAAGTCCCCATCGATCCGATGTGAACTTTCTCCCTGAGGGAGCACTAATCAGCTTGGAAATCGGTTTGAATATATCACGAACAATGGCATTTAGAAAAAAAGTCCAATTACAAAGTTGTAGATAAATTAATGTCCTATAAAAAGTGTCTTAATTTTTTTTTTTTCACACCAATCCTTCCCTGTCAAAAACGGAAAAAAAATTAACATATTTGAAAGTAAAATTATAAAAATACGAAATCTGCTGCTACTTTAAAATATATATGTAAACAGATCTAAAACTTTTACCTTCGTACGGAGAAAGTAAATATATAATATACATTTGAGATTATTTCCACACTATCCTTGAGATAAAGGCATTTAGGGCGTGTTTTTATTGTGGTTTCTTCCTTAGTGCATATTCCAACTTATAGTAACTGGCTTAATCCAATTTCAATCGTTTAACTGCTTTAGTAGTTCTTTGTACAGCTTTAATTTCTACACTTTATTTCGTTTCGCCATTATCTGTATTTCTTTCTTTCGTTGTTGTGCTGCTTTCGGTATTTTCAGTTTGACTTTAGATATCATCACTGAATTCAGAAGTAGCGCTTTTCTCCTCTATTGCAGCGGGCAGGATACTGTCAACATCTTCCTCGTCTTCAAATTCAATTTTACTTGCATTATGACATGAAAATCCGCAGCAATTTATGCAAATATCACAGCATTTCAATCCAATTTTTCGGCATCCACATGCTTTTTCACATCCTTTGGAGCAAGTACAAAAATGGATTCAATAATATTTTTGGCCTCTGAAATTGGAGAGAAATTAGACGTATTTTGCCAGCATGCCATAGTGTGCTTTAAGTTTAGAAATTATTGTCTGTTTATATACAACCAAGTTCATGCTCTAGAAGATCATCAATAGAGAACCGACATTCATCATTTTTTTCAATAAATTTATAAATGCCTTCCATACTTTCGGCAATCTGTATTTCTTCCGATCTTCCTTTCTTCTTACTAGTTTCCTCATGCTTAGTAAAAAACCTTATAAAGTATTTGTGGTAATATCTTGCTTCAGCTGTAACCAAATCAATAACATTAGATAAACGCTTACTGGCTTCTTTACCCCATTTGTCTTTACGTTTATTTGCAGCAACAATTAAGCTATTTTTCACTTCTAAGTTTTCAATTAATACAACTTTTTCGCGATACTTTAGAGCATTCCTTTTTTCTCTCTGTATAAAAGGTTCGTCCAATATATATGAACTTAAGCATTTTTCCTTAAATTCAAACAAGGACTATCACTTCTCAATTTTTAATTCAATGGAGTAATTTGTGCGGACGTTGATGGTTTCTCTGGAATAGATTTATTGTATGATTTAGTAGAATTCTTTTGTGTAATTTTTTCAACACGTTGGATGAACTGTAAATTCACTATTGTTTTTAGCCATTTTTTTTCAAATATTTTCTACTTATGGCCGCCTCATTGCGAACTTGCTGTCACAAGAGACTTCAGTCCCTTTTTTCTTATTTTTTACAGTAATCATTCGAAACACAGTCCTCTTTGCATACAGGACAAACTATTTTGTCAATCTCTATTTTTCTCTCAAAATCAGCAATTAATAAAATCATTTATTACTATCAAAAATTTTTATAACATATAACTTTCTAAAACATATCTTGAAAATAAAATTATTCCTTTCCTAAAGAATACTTCGTTCAATAAATTATGTCAATTAATACTATCAAAAGAGCACCAAATGAAAATAAAATATCGAAAAGATACCTGCACGGGGTATACTTCGAGAAATGCAAAGAGAGTTAGGGCATTGAGCAATGACTATTGCACAAGCGTGTGAAAACGGCATATAGACAATGGGGGAGAGGTGGGAGAAGGAGCATATAAAGTTGTTCAGTATTTGTTCTACCTAATTGGCGCGTTATGATTGTACTCCTTCATATTTTTTTAATAATGTTTACTTTATTTTAATTTTTCACAGGAAAGGATTGGTGTGACAAAAAAATGTTATGGACAATTTCTACAGGAAATTAAATTATCTACATCTTTGTAATTGAACTTTTTTGTCTCGATGCCATAGTTTGTGAGATAAGGTACCCTGGGGTAATAACGCCACGTTAAGGTTCTACCAGTTTTCACGGCTTAGTTTTAGATTGTATTTTTTAAACAAATATAGGATCTGATACAGCAACTCATTGACTATCTATATAAAATAAAATAATTTAACAGATATGTATTCATAAAATGTAATGGCGTTTTTTCTTGACCCGTGCTATTTGGCGTTATTACCCACCTATATGGGTAATAACGCCATGCAAACAAAACTATGAAATAAGATGCATGTAAATAGCCCAATTCTAAAAATACAAACTCTACAAAATTAGAAATTGATAAATTGCATTCTAAGTTATTGAAAATGTTCAATTTTTGTAAAAGTGTAAGAAATATAAAGGTGTGGTGTGGGAGGGGGGGGGGGTGAGGCAAATGAATATCAGACCGTGAGATTCTTTTTGCTTAAAAAGGACCGTTTGAATAGAAATATGAGAAAAATTGCACAGTTTTAACTGTGTTTATTTGAATCAGTATTTAGGATGTAGCTCGGACACTGTAGGGAATCAACCGGGGTATTAATGTCAAGGATTGGCGTTATTACCCCGGTATAGTTATTGCGCAGTATATTTTAAATTACAAATTATCTCGAGAAGATATCCAAAATCTTCAACAACATTTTAAAAGTACATGAAATGCACTACAAATTTATGTAATTAACAAAATATTTCCGAATAAAAAGATAGTCTTCACATATACAAAACGTATCTTGCAAATTTTAGATCAAGCCTTAATTTTAGTTGTTTGTAAAAACAATAAGACCTAAAAATGAAACAAATTAACTTGAAGCTGCTTTTTGCGATTTATATAACTCAAAACCCTTCTGCGCAGAGCACATGGGTGTCATTTACCTGATTATTTCATAATTATACAAAATATAAGCACTTGGCGTTATTACCCCGCCTGGCGTTATTACCCCAGGGTACCTTATTTACAGTAAACTGATTTTCGAGCTCAATAGCACCCTCTAAGGGCGAAAATTCACATTGGATCGAAGAGGACTTTTAGTTTGTTAAATTACATATCGTAACTAGCACTTATGCAAAAATCCAGCTTTGTTCTAATTTTTTTCACTATTTGTAAAATAAGGTGCTAAAGTGACTGGACTATATCTGCACTAGCCATATTACTCGTAAATTTATAAAACGTAGAAAGTTGACAGAGGGAGATGTAATAAAGACTATTGAACCACATACTGGCGGATATGAAAACTTTCGTACGGTTAAAGTAATAATAATAATAATTTTAAGAATTGTACTTAGAGAGATATCGGAGAAGTTTAGAGAGATAACGAAGAAATTAATAAATTACAGATAGTAGACGTTTACTCAAACTTTGAGGAAAAACTTTGGTGTTTACTGATTACATTAAAATTGAAAAATGAACCAATGGCCAATTTTAGTTAAATTATCTTCTCAAAGTATGTGCACTATTTTTTTCAATCAATCTTTATAATCAAAATTTTGTTTTAAAGTAATAAAATAACATTTTAATATGCATGAAATTACTTTAAAAAGTAAATTTATTTTGGTAACTCATGATACACATAAAAAATTTGGATTATTTAAAAAGTTTTAAATATGAATGCTAAAAAAATGCGTTTCCTTCCTTTTCTTTTTTTAAAATATTGACAGGTTAAAAGATATCATCTATGTCTTCAATAAATGGAAGAAGAAAGGAAAACTCTGAAGAAAGAAATAAAGAATATTTCTTCGTCACAGAAAAACTGACAAGTTTCTATTTTATTTTACTTTATATATATTTTATCTAAATTCTACTAAATTCTACTTTTACTTTCTTTTATCAATAATAGAAAAAAGTATTGTATTCGATTTTTTTTCTATATCTGTTTTTTACGAATTTAGAGGTTTTAATGAGTCAAAGTTCCAAAAATACGTATTTATACAATATGTATGCGTGCTCGTGTGCTGCTTTTGTATTATCGAAAAGTGCATGGAGTTATGCATAGAATTGAACCAAATTTCATGTACTTGTATTTGGCTATGATAAGTATTTGACTTTGTAAATGTTCCGCCGAATAAGAACGCAATAAGGTGATGCTTCTGAAAATTTCATTATTATATCATCGGAAAGTATTCTAATTTATGCATAAAACTGTACCAAATTTCAAATATGTGATTTTGGTTGTAGAAATTCAGCTTCCATCTGAATTTAATAGTATTCTGTGTGAAAGGTGTACTATAACAGAGATTTGTATGCAATTGCTTCGGTTTTTTTGTTTTTCTATTGCACATTGGAGGCAATAGAATTGGATTTGTGCTAAAACTAACCTCCAAAGGCCATTTCTGCGCAATTTACAAAAGAAGTATAAAATGAAACTATTTCTAAGGAAACATTGATATTCAGTTGGCCATCCATTTGTGATTCCCGAAAATAAAGGGGAATATCAAAGTTGGTACAGTATTGAAATTTTAAAACGAAAGTATTAATTATATTACTAATTTTTAAAACAATTAGATGTGAGATAGAAGAAGGTTTTGGGATTGGAATATGCAACTAGTTTTTCTTTTTTATTCCCTCCTTTAATGTTCTTTTGCACTTATTTATTAAAATAACCCTACACATTATTTTATATCTCGAGCTGTAAGAATCAAGAAAGAATAATGCAATTTTTGAATTAATATTTGGTATTTATAGCATAATCGAACGTAAATTGATAAATAAGTTCAACCTTTACACTGGGTTCGCACAGCATATATCCAGCTGAGCTTATAATTTCGGACATGCTTTCGGAGCGCCTGTGTAAAGGTTAATGTAAATTAAATGTATGTATGATATATTAAAATTTAAAATTTTTATGTATTATTGTAAGTGTGGTTTTTTGTGCTACATATCTAACAATAACAGAATTTCTTAAAATTAATCCTTTCAGCTATTTTATTGTCAATAAGTATGTCTTCTAGTGTTTCGTTACACAAAATCAGAAACTACTGACGTGACTTTTTTAATCACTGTTATGAAAATAGTCTCTGCATTGAATCACCCATATATGAAGTCAAGCAAAGAATTGGATCCAGGGCCATTTTTGTGTGACAATTTCTGGGAATATGATTTCAATAGTTTTAAGAGAGTGTTAAATTGAAATAAATTTTAATTAACCAGTGGCGTGTAATAAGGTAAATAACAAGGCTAAGGAAAATGTATGCAAGTGTTTTTCTATCTATTAGTATAAATTACTGAAAGAAAACTTTCAAATTGCTACGTGTTTTCTTGCTAAACTAAATTTTCCCATTATATAATAGATATAAGGTACCCTGGGGTAATAACGCCACGTTAAGGTTCTACCAGTTTTCACGGCTTAGTTTTAGATTGTATTTTTTAAACAAATATAGGATCTGATACAGCAACTCATTGACTATCTATATAAAATAAAATAATTTAACAGATATGTATTCATAAAATGTAATGGCGTTTTTTCTTGACCCGTGCTATTTGGCGTTATTACCCACCTATATGGGTAATAACGCCATGCAAACAAAACTATGAAATAAGATGCATGTAAATAGCCCAATTCTAAAAATACAAACTCTACAAAATTAGAAATTGATAAATTGCATTCTAAGTTATTGAAAATGTTCAATTTTTGTAAAAGTGTAAGAAATATAAAGGTGTGGTGTGGGAGGGGGGGGGATGAGGCAAATGAATATCAGACCGTGAGATTCTTTTTGCTTAAAAAGGACCGTTTGAATAGAAATATGAGAAAAATTGCACAGTTTTAACTGTGTTTATTTGAATCAGTATTTAGGATGTAGCTCGGACACTGTAGGGAATCAACCGGGGTATTAATGTCAAGGATTGGCGTTATTACCCCGGTATAGTTATTGCGCAGTATATTTTAAATTACAAATTATCTCGAGAAGATATCCAAAATCTTCAACAACATTTTAAAAGTACATGAAATGCACTACAAATTTATGTAATTAACAAAATATTTCCGAATAAAAAGATAGTCTTCACATATACAAAACGTATCTTGCAAATTTTAGATCAAGCCTTAATTTTAGTTGTTTGTAAAAACAATAAGACCTAAAAATGAAACAAATTAACTTGAAGCTGCTTTTTGCGATTTATTTAACTCAAAACCCTTCTGCGCAGAGCACATGGGTGTCATTTACCTGATTATTTCATAATTATACAAAATATAAGCACTTGGCGTTATTACCCCGCCTGGCGTTATTACCCCAGGGTACCTTATAAACCTACAGATAAAATACAATGCTGAACAGAAAAGTTGGAACACACGGTAACTGCTGAAATCCTTTTTTCAAATACTTTATCTATTCTGTAAAATGTTTACTTAGTTATCTAATTTACCTTATTCCCTCGATATCAAAGTTTTGTTAAAGATTTTAAGAAGTGCTTGAAAGGGCTTCATAACCTATAATTAATGCATGATTTTTCTTTCTTGTTTTTACTTATATATCTTATATTTTGCTTATTAACTCGCGCTATAAATTTTTTCATAAATATATGATAAATCATTTTTTCATTAAAACATAGCTGCCACCTTTTACTCAGTTTTGCTACCACTAAAATTTTATAGAGATTTTCCATTTGTTTAATCATGAGATTTCGACGTTTAAATACAGCAATATTTACTAGAAAATTTTTGGGGCAGGAAAAATGCGTAAAAGTTGGCAGCTATTTTAAAAGTATATTTCCAAGACAAAGCATCACGTATATTCTAAAGCAATATGCAACATTTTAAAAATTATTTACCAATTATCCCTTTCTTCAATATTTAATTATTTGCTCTATTAAGACCAAATACCCTAATTTGAAAGAAAAAAATCTTCATTTTTCATTTTTCTTCGAACTTTTTTAAACATTTGCATATGAAAGAAAACTTAAATTGCCACAAAACTGAATTTGACGTAAAACCATACGTCAAAATGTCTTCATTCCGGATATATGCGAGAAGTAAAATTACTTTCATGAATTATTCATAAAGTTAGTAATAAGTTGAAATTTCTGTGTAATTATTTTAAGAATATAGTTTAAAAGATTTTTCTTTCAGGTTTTAATGAAAGATTTTAGCATATTTATTTAGGTTATGCTAGATCAAGTACATGAAATATGCATTAAATATTAATCTTATATTTACTAATAAATCCTTTTTTTGTGTGTGTTTATTTAGAGATGATATGGTGAACAAGAAGGAAATTTTGTCGTATAAAAGCAAAATGTAAGATTATATTACACTGCTCAAAACAGTCAAAGGATATTTGAAGTTTTATATAAAATAAAGATATAAAGAAAATTTTTTTGCCGAAAATAGGAGAAGAGAATCACAAATGCAAATTTTTCTGGTTTTCAAACTGTGGAGTATGCAAATTTTGAGTTCGACGTCAAAAACGTCGCTTCAGTGGCAGCGAATGAAATTTGACTTTCAACTGAATAAAAGAGAATGAAGACAAGGATGATCGGCATTCAGTGATTGCTTTGTTTCGATGAGTACGATGTCTCAGCAAAGTCATTTGACAGATTCAGAAGCTTGGAGAATTGTTGGTAGATTAGAAGGGGGCCAAACTCAAGCCGAAGTAGCGCAAGCCATTGGAGTGTCACAAAGTTTCATTTCCAGGATCTGGAACCGTTTTTTGGAGAGTGGATGTGCAGGCCGAAGACCAGGGCAAGGTCGTAGACGGGCAACAACGCCCAATGAAGATCGGTATTTAGCGTTAACAGCTCAGAGACACCGAAACATGAACGCTACTCTTCTCCAACAACAACTTCGCTCGGCTACAGGCAGCACGATTTCAACTCAGACTGTCCAAAACCGGCTCCATGCTGTAGGTCTGTATGCTCGCCGACCGATGGTATGTGTTAGATTAACATCAAGGCATCGTCGCGACCGCAGGGAGTGGGCAACCGAGCATGTCAACTGGAGGAGAAATGAATGGAGCAATATTCTGTTTTCTGACGAGTCCCGTTTTTCTGTGCATCCGGATAATGGGCGTATTTTCATCTGGAGGGACCGTGCAGTAGGAATAATCCTGCGTTCGTGCACGAAAGTGTCAGATTTGGCGGTGGAGGAGTGTTGGTGTATGGTGGCATCTCCATTGACGGGCGCACTGACCTCTACATCATTCGAGATGGAGCTCTGACTGGTCGCCGATATAAGGATGAGATCCTCAGACCTATTGTAGTCCCTTACGCTGCAGCAATCGGAAATAACTTCATTTTAATGGACGATAACTGCAGGCCCCATCGTGCAAACCTGGTGGAGGATTTCCTTTTCGAGGAAGGAATCGTTCGAATGGAATGGCCAGCGTGTTCTCCAGACATGAATCCAATCAAGCACGTTTGGGACGCTCTAGGAAGACGAGTTTCTGGCCGCCAACAACCCCCACAAACCCTCTAAGAACTGGAAAGAGCTCTTCTGCAAGAGTGGGGCAGAATACCTCAACTCGTCATTAATAGCCTCATTGAGTCCATGCCTCAAAGGTGTTCAACGTTGCTGGCCGCCCGTGGAAACCATACCCCCTACTGAAAATGATTTTCTTTGAAGAAAACACCTTTTCTTATTCTTTTTTTCTCATACGCACAAATTGTGTTTTTTTCCTGTACACAAATGCGCAATAAAATGCATTTTTTTCTGCCAAACATGTGTAATTTATTCTCATATAACCTACTATGTCTGTCGACCATGTATCAATCAGCTAAAAAGTTTCCCAGATACAAAATCCACCTAAAACTGCAATATCCTTTAATTGTTTTGAACAGTGTATTTTAAATATGTGCAAAAAGTACGTAAAAAATATAACAATTGTACTTACTCTTCTTTTTTTGCAAAAATCTATAAAATAATATATAAATAATAATTAATTTTTCGGATAAATATCTTGCTTTTTTTTATTCATTTGTAAATTGGAAAGAATTATTTCATAATTTGTAGTTATTTATTTTCATTTATACTCTGCAAATTTATATTATAAAAAATACAAAATATTAACAGCAAAAATTCATATAACAGATGCAGATTTTCACCCTAAATCGAAAAATTTCTAAGGTTACTAAAAATTCTTTGGGAAACTGGGATGCCTAGATTTTTCATGTAATTGAAATCCGAGTTAAAATTAAAATTTTCGAAATAATACTGTAATTTTTGTACATTCTTTTTAAAAGTTACACACTTCTGAAACTTTACAAAAACTAGTTTGGTCGATTTATATCCTTTTTTAGCTCATATGCTAAAAAAGGATGTTCTCAGGCGGGCACATAAGCCTGAGAGCTTATGTGTCTGCCCGTTCTGTATGTATGTACGTTCGTTCGTGCGTACGTGCGTAACGCGATAACTCATGATAAAAATATCCCATCCACTTGAAATTTTGTATGTAGGTATATCCTAATAAGGCGCTTCCCTGATTAGTTTTTGGAGTTCATTAGATATTTATAAGATGGGGAACGGGGGCTCATTCCCCTCCCCTTATTTGGTATAAATCGGTTTTTCATGCAGAAATATTAGTTTATGTCCAAAATTTACATATAGGATCATTCTGATGAGGCGCTTCAATGATTGGTATTAGGATAAATATATGGATTGGATAAATATAAACATGGGAAATGGGGGTTCTAATATCACTCCCCTTAATTTATATAAATGAATTTTTCATTGAGAATTGTCAGATTTCGTTTTAATCTCTGAACAGTTTTGGAAGTTTAATGGTTAAGTATGAAAGAGGGAGATAATTCCTCTTAAATTATATAAATGGGTTTTTATAATGAATTTTCCGATTTGCTCGGAATTTTGGATATGGATTTTTTACATGATAAAGCATGTCCCTGATCTGTTTAGAGGGTTCAATGATTAAGTATAAATAGGGGAAAGGGTGAGCTGTTCCCCCCTCCTTATTTTTTTTCGAACAGAATTAACCCTTGAAAGTATGAAGCTGTAATGTACAATTAGTATGCGTAGCCTGTGAGCTCAATGCCATCAGTTTAACTGGGTAATATACTTTTTGTATACGGTACAGATAAAACTTCAGTAAGCATACAGATATCTAACTTCATATCTGCAGAACAACAGATTTTTTTTTCCCAGCGCTTGGTATGCAAACCTATACGCTTTTAATAGAATCGCTCGTTTCAAATTTCTTAATTTCTTCCCACTTCATCCATCGGTGCAATTTCGCTGTAATCTGCCTCGATAACACATATACAATTACTGATTTGAAGGCATTTCAAAAGATAGGAATCATGCATTGGCACTGCTTCATGTAGCCGCTTCGTTAATTGTTTAAAGCAGTAACGAATGCCTATTTTCTAGTTGTGTCCAATTTCATCATTAAAGAATTTTTTGAATTATAAATTAACTTACCTGAATATTATAAATTAACTTAACCTGAATTATAAATTATCTATTCAACATTACTACCAGAAATGTTTTCACACAGTAAAATATAAAATACGAGTTTTAGTTAAATAAGTTAGAATTTTTCCTGATAGCGATCGCCTCTATTTAAAAAAAAAGATTAAATTTGAATTCCGTAAGTTCCATGAGTATGACTGTCATTTATTGATAAATAAAAAACAATTTTAGTTAAACTTATTTATTTATTTATTTCCTAGCTATGGCGCATTTAACAAGATAAAGGAGAGTTGAGAGTAATTTTTCATATCTAATCTCATCTTTGAATATGATTGCCATATCAGAAAATTTTAAAACTTATTGTTATGCAACTACTAGGGCATCAGCGAAAAAAAAACATTTTGTTATCACTTCCCCTCTTCGTGGGGATTTTAAAAAACGCAAAATAAAATTATATTGAATCTGTACTATCGAATTTTATCATGAGTAGAGCTATTATGCAGCGAAACAGGAAAACAATATTTTTCATCTAAACCTTATTTTTTATTTCTCCCTTTGTAGTGTTATATGCGTAAAATATACTTGCATTAAAATTTTTCTGTATAATTTTAATTTTGAATATATTTGTGTATAGTTGTAATCTAAAAAAACATTAAAAAGTTTCAATTTAAAATTTTAAAATACTGATTGTCAACAGAGGCGCCACCAATGAAATCGATCTTTAACGCAAATGTTTATATTGATGAATACATTTTCCAATTATTTTTAAAAAGTTTTTATTACTTTCTTGTTATAGTGGCATCAGAAGTATTCCATTTTCGGACATTAAACATCGACCAATCAGAAAATGAATAAAATAAAATAAGTTGCGGAATTCAACCAATAAAAAGATTCAGATATATATCAGATTTCCCAGTTCTCTACTGAGGACAACAATTATTTTCCAAATAATTAATAATAATAGTTAAAAATTTTGAGCCTGAAAAATTATATTGAGGGAATGAAATATTTTTTTTTTCAATCGTATCTCAATGTGTTACAAATGCACATTATTTTGAATACATCTTAAAAATTAGTATGATGTTAAATTCGGAATTTTTGAAAAAATTTTTTAGGTAATGGAACATAGTTCTTACAAAAATAATTAGAGTATCACTTTCCATATTGTCAATGTAGAACATACTGGAGCCCCTTAGCAGCATACAAATAAGGTGGGATTCGAAACAACTTGCTGGACTAAAACAGATTTTAAATGTATATACACCGCACCCAGACGGTAGTGTGATCGATTTTTTAATGGTTTTGTGAAATAATTACTACATGCACTGTCATAAACGTAATGCGTTGTAATGGACTGGAACGATATTCTAAAATTACATAAAAGAGAGCATAGAGATTGTTCAGAAAAGATTAGTGACAATATAAAAAAAAGTCCTTCCGGCAATGCCGGGAGGAAGAGGTAGCTTTCATATACTTATATATATATTTATTTATTTTAAGGTAAGTTACATTGTTCAAAAATACTAAGCTCAAATTAGTGGAAATAATCTTATAAAATTAGTGATTTTATAAGATTGAATACTAGTTTTTGTAATGAAAGAATATTAATAGGAATTTTTAGAAATTAGCCATCTTTTATTCAACCTGGTATTATTTTAAGCGATTTAGAGAGTCACCAAATTCCACGATATCATAAAGTGTAGGCCATTTTAAAGCAACATTGTGAATCGTTCAGATCACACCGTTTCAAAATGTCAGCCATAAGCAAAATTCAAAGTGCTATAACTCAATCATTTTTTAAGATATAGACAAAATAAAAAGTGTTCTGGAAGTTGTTTTAAGTTCAAACAAGTAAAAGAAAAATCTTTTTCAACTTTTAATTTTTTCGCATTTAATTTTAAATTTAAATTTTTTTAAATTTAAAATGGCCACAATTTTGAAACAAAATGGTGGATGATGCTGGCCAACGAACTCGGTCGAGACATTTGTATATACTATGTATTACATATTTATGTTTTTCATAAATACGCGTGTTATCACGTGACAAAAATCAGATCGTTTCAAAATATCAGACATAAGAAAAATTCAAAGTGCTATAACTCAATCATTTTGTAAGATAGAGACAAAATAAAAAATGATCTGGAATTGTTGTTTTAAGTTCTAACACGTAAAAGAAAAATATTTTTCAAATTTTGATTTTTTCGCATTTAATTTTAAATTTTTAAATATTTAAAAATTTTAAAATGGCCACCATTTTGAAACATAATGGCGGATGATGCTGGCCAACGATCTCGGTCGAGACATTTGTATGTACTATGTACATACCAAGTTTCATTGAAATCGGTTCATAAATACGCGTGTTATCACGTGACAAAAATCAGATCGTTTCAAAATGTCAGACATAAGAAAAATTCAAAGTGCTATAACTCAATCATTTTGTAAGATATAGACAAAATAAAAAATGTTCTGGAATTGTTGTTTTAAGTTCTAACACGTAAAAGAAAAATATTTTTCAAATTTTGATTTTTTCGCATTTAATTTTAAATTTTTTATTTTTTAAAAAATTTAAAATGGCCACCATTTTGAAACATAATGGCGGATGATGCTGGCCAACGAACTCGGTCGAGACATTTGTATGTACTATGTACATACCAACTTTCATTGAAATCGGTTCATAAATACGCGTGTTATCACGTGACAAAAATCAGATCGTTTCAAAATATCAGCCATAAGAAAAATTCAAAGTGCTATAACTCAATCATTTTATTAAGATATAGACAAAATAAAAAGTGTTCTGGAATCTTTGTCTTAAGTTCTAACACGTAAACGAAAAATATTTTTCAACTTTTAATTTTTTCGCATTTAATTTTAAATTTTACATTTTTTTTTTAATTTAAAATGGCCGCTATTTTGAAACAAAATGGCGGATGATGCTGACCAACGAACTCGGTCGAGACATTTGTATGCACTATGTACATACCAAGTTTCATTCAAATCGGTTCATAAATACGTTAGTTATCGCATGACAAAAATCAGATATATATATATATATATATATATATATATATGTCAACATTTGAACGGAGGGTGGTTTTGGGATCTGGGGGTCATGATCGGTGAAAATATACCAAAATTTTCTGGAAGTGCTTTCCTCCGGACGGCTGCAATAGGTAGCTTTTTACTTTTTGTAATGAAAGCTACCTAAAATACACTGAAAAGTGGCTTACAGTTGATAACAAATATTAATTTCTTTATGTTTGAGGGGAAAATTTATGAGCAAAAGATGGGGGCTCCAATTGGTTGTCCATTTTGGGCTTTCTCGCAGAATTCAAGATGAGACCCTACGAAAAAAGAATTTGAGAAATTTTTGATAACGTTCCTATTTTTTGGAAAAGGGTATGTTGATGATGTTTTTTTGGTTTGGGAATGGGAAGTAGATTCTTTCCTTAGTTTTGTTGATAAAGTTAGTAAATTAGATAAAAATATTCAATTTGCATATGAATTAGAAGTGAGTTGTAGTTTACAATTTTAGACACTTTTTTTAATTAGGGAGGGGGATTCATTGAAAAGATCAATTTATAGAAAGAAAATTAATAGCCAACATATTATTCCAAATTTCGCATGTTCATCTTTTTGTTATAAATTATCTACTTTCCGTTTCATAGTTGACAGAGCATTTAAAGTCTTTTCTGAAGAATTTTTAAATAAAAAGTTGGGTATTATTTGTGAGATTGCAGGTTCTAATGGATATAAAATAAGTAGCATCAATAAATTAATAAAATATTATAGAAAAGGGAAGCCTAAAAAACAAAATCCAGAGTTAATTGAAGGATTTAATAAAGGGGGAGATCCTACGAATTGTAAAAGATTTTAAATTCCATATCTGAAAGGCAGTTTTGAGAAGATAAAATTTAACCTAGAAAAGTTTAATATTAAACTGATTACAACGCCTCAACCAAAATTAAAGTGTGTCTTCTTAATAAGCAAGTGGACCCTATGGGACATGATGATCTAGCAAGAGTTTATGAAATACCTTATATTACAGAAAAAGGTTCTTAAATTATTACATAGGCATGACTGGGAGAAAGCTTAGAATTAGAAAAAAAATGAACATGAATCCGATATTAAATTTGGGCGTACTAACACTGCCTTATCTAGAACATGTTTAAATGAGGGTATAAAAATAATATTTAGTGAAAGCAAATTATTTTTCATGTCAAATTTTTGTCATAAATCTATTATACGAAAATCCATTGAAATTTATACGCCTAATAATTTTGTTTGCAATGATACCGTTTCTTTTATTATCCCTAAGTTATGGTTAGAATTAATGAATAAATTCCTCGTGAGAGCTTGAAAGGGATGAACCTGGCTGGAAAATATTTTAGATCATGGCCTATTTTAATTTCATTTTTTACAATAGAGTGCGTAGTTTTTGTTGTTTATATCTCATTGTCATGTGTCATTTGTATTGACCGTGAAATGTTTTGAATTTTATTTTCATTTTTATTATGGATCTTATTAGACGGAACCGAAACATGTCAACGTCATTACTTTTTAATTTTTATAACACCTTTCTTACATAATATAATTTTTTTTAAATGTTTACAAAAAAGGTGAATCTTTTAAAATCTTCTGATTAAAAAAAAATCTATTGGATTTAATAAACTTTTTTTTATATAGCAGAGAGCATTTTCAAAACTCAGATTTCAGCTTTTCAAATAAATAAATAAATAAAAAATAAACAATCGACTCATAAAATTGTTTTATAGAAATGTACATAATCATTTCTATATGTTCATTTAATTATGATTTTTTTAAAATAAGGTATACACAGTAAAAAAAAATATTAATGATAATATGTACAATTACTAATTTTTTTCACAGAAAATGGGATTTCTAGAATTTTCTATACTATGATAACAGGAAAAATCATGTATCAGAATCAGCAGCATGAATTTTTGCTGTTTACGTTCCATAAAAAATTCTGAAATCCCAGTATCCCAGAACAAGTTTAGAAACTTTAAAGATTTGTTTTTACTGTGTATGTTTATTATGTCAACCGGGAGTTCTGTCGTATAATGTCATTTCACGTCCATTTTTTTAAAATTCAGTTTTCTTCACTGGCACAACTTTTTTGAAGTAGTGAAACATTCCCACTTTTTATAACTTTAGCGTGAAAATGAAAAATATGGGAATTTCACCATTTCAAAAATGAAGTGCCTTTTTAGGAATGCGAGTTTTAACTAGTTGGATGTGTCAATCGCAAAATATTCTTCTATCTCATGCGTGCATTTTAATATTTCAAAAATTTTTTATGCATTTTAATACTTAAACATTATTAATTCAATGCTTACCAACTTTGATTTTCATCTAAAATTTCTGCTTTAGTCAATTAATCGGTGTAAAAACGAGTTAATGTGAATCGTGATATTTATTAAAATCAGCAGTTTTCCCTTAATCTGTTATCATCAGCTGTTTGCAAATAGATGGCTTAGCGGGACACGAGATTCCGTCTCTGCACGAGATGATGGAGAACAGAACGATAGACAGTTTGTTTTATCAAATTGAAGGAAAACCTGCTTGCCATACTTAAAAATATTCACACACAAAAAAATTAGTTCAGTTTTATGCATAACATCATACATTTTTTTGTTGTTGTTGTACAATAAGGAAAATGACACAGATGTTGCGATTATAGCTCCGCCTTCAGGTAGATTTTTTTTCCCGTAAGACATGGGGATGTCACTGCAACGTCGTTGTGAAGTCACATTGTGACTTTGTGACCATCGATTGTCGATATGACGTCACGTGACGTCGATGTGAAATCACAGTGACTAAAATGTGAAGTAGTTATGGCCGTTTTAGAGCTTTTTTGTGACGTCACATTGTGACCACTTAGTGACGTCACAATGTGACCAATTTGTGAAAAGTGTGTCATTTGTGACTAATTTGACATTAACATTGTGACGAACTGTGAAAATTTTTTTAGAAAGTCACAACTTAGTCACATTGTGACGTCACTGAGTGGTGGCATTTTCGTCACAGATGTGATGTGACCAAAGTGATTCACAGTGACGTCATTGTGACGTCACTGTGAACATGCATGCTATGAGGGTTAATTCAGGAAGGATCAACTAGCAATAACCGAACACTCACACAAAGAATTCTATTTCATTTATATGCATAACGTCATACACTTTTTGGTGGTACAATTTTGTAAATGGCACAAAAATTGCTATTACAGCACCCCCTTCCGGTGCATTTTCAAAGAATTCTGGCAGGATAATTTGCCACAGCCAAACACTTACACATTTTTTTTTTAATTCTAAGCACAACTTTGTACACTTTTCGGCTGCAAAACATTGAAAATGGCACAAAAATCGGTGTTGCAGAGCAGCATTCCTACGGATTTTTGTTTCAAATTTAGGGAGCCCCAAATGGTCATAGTCAAACACTTACACAAAAAAAAATCTGATCAAATCTATGAATAACTTCATACACTTTTAGATGGTGCAATATTGAAAATGACACAAAAAATCACTGTTACAACGCCTCCTTTTCGGCAGAGTATTTCGAAATTAAAGGAGAGGCACCTTGCCACAGCCAAAAACGTACACAAAAAATTGGTTCAATTTTATGCATATCTTTATACACTTATCAATGGCACCCTGGCGACATATAGGCACAGAGATATATACACGAACAGATAGACATTTTGTAATTACATTTTTTTTCGAATCTGTGATCCCTAAAACGTGTAAATCCGCCGAAAACTGGAAGCCTAAAAAATTTTCGTTTACAATACATTATTTTATTAGAGATAGCAGAAAATAAAATTGTAGATGTGAATAAACATTAATCGACAGACTTTTCTCGTTGACATAATATATAGGTATATCTATCTATAATAAATATAAATATCGTGAATATTTTCTTATTTTTTTATATTTTGTATTACTAAAATAAGTATATTGCTTCATTAATTTAGATCGAAGAATGCATGTACAATATGATTAAAATCATGTCACTTTTTAAATAATAAAAAACAATTGCAAAGAGAATTGAATTTTGATGAAATAAAATACATTCGTCGTTAATGCGTATTCATAAATCATTGATATTTTAGTATCATATCATATCATATCATATATATTATAAAGCAGAAGTTCTGAAACTTCCAAACGAGTGTTTTCTAAAACTACCCGATGGATTTTTTTGCCGATTGTATCATTCGATAGGAAATATTTTTCCGAAGGTTTATGATTCAAATTTACAGGGATAACTCTGATTTTTCGTAGTAAATTTCGTATTTTTCGGTTATTTTTGACAAAAGGGTTGCCAGTAGCTGTTTTTGGCGAAAATTATAATTGCTAAAAGAATTAAAATGGCTATATCTTTTAGAAATATTACAAACATCTTGAAATAATAGCAGAAAATAACTACTGATAATATTAATAATAGTAAAGAAAGACCGCTTAAATGAGGCGTAATATTATAAAAAAAAAATATTTATCTTAAAAATAAAAGAAATATTTGTAACGCTTAAAAAATAACTTAACGTGAAATATTACATTTGATTTGATGCAACATTTGGCGACTTATCCTTGCGTTAGAATAATAATAATAATAAAAAAAAATAAATAAATAAAAAAACTTGAAAATTTGATTGAATGAATTTTGAACGATATTTATTTTCCTTTTTATTATTTTCTTTCTCTTTTTTATCAAATTTCGATAGTATATAACTTATTCCAGAAAAAGGCAGATCTAATTATAAAAGTAATTGTGAGTTATATATTTGTTTCTTTGGGATTTTTTTTTTTACTTTTGTCGGCAAAGAATTAAGCCAAAAATGCATATGTCTAACATTAGGTCGCAATAATGTTGTTTTTTCCAAAAGAAGATAATATTTGGAGTATATTTTAGATTCAATTGTAAATTCAATAAACATAAGTTAATATTTTAAAAATTGTAATCAAATATTTAAATTTTAGCTTTAGTGTGAAATTTTGTCACACACATATATAGTAAAATAATGTCATTCTTTTTCAAAAGTTTTTCACCGCAATTTTGAAAATTGTAATCAACAAACATACTTTTTTGCGCCATTTTGTCAAATTCTCTTCCAGGGAAAATTAGTTTTAAAATTTACAAACTGAACAAGGAAATCTATGCAATTTAAATTAAATTTATGCAATTTCGCGTTATTACTATCGATAAATTCAACATTTTGAGAAAAAAATTGCCTGCTGAAAAAAATGGCACAGATGTCATATATGCACCACATTGGCGCGATTGCAACAAAATGTCGATTTCATGTTCATATGGTATCTCGGCTATTGTATATTTATTAATAAACTATTTACTCTTATTTATTTTTTAAATGATGTAAATTGTTTTATTTTATAATTATTAACAAAACATTATTTATTTATTTTTGTTTCCTTTTTTAAAATAATAGAAAACAATTAAAAAAATATATATGTAACTGATATTTTAAAATGAAGTTTTCGCCAAATTGGCGTAAAAAGGGGGGAAAATGCACAAATGTGGTGCACATAAGCATTTGTGCCAAAATATTTTACAAGTTTTTTTTAATTAGCCATTTCTTCTTCAATTTTCTTCATATTTTTCCTGTGTTAGATAATATTTAAAATGGTATTGGACTAATCTTCAATTATTGAGCACCGCCAAATAGCATATTTACTATATTATTGAAAGTTTTATTGGCACAGATGTTATGTATCACCGAGGTAACTAATAGACTTTAAATTGGCATTATTTTGTCTCAGATATATTAACCCGACTATTAATATTTATTTATAAATAAAATGCTTATTTACTTTATAAATTGTATAAATTGTTTTGTTATATACTTATTAATTAAACTTTCTTCATACATTTTTATTACTATTTAAATAATAGAAAATAATTTAAATATACGCATGTAACTGGTATTCGAAAACAATGTTTCCGCCAAATTAGCATAAAAAATTATCGCGCCAAACTCGGCGAATATGACATCTTTGCCTTTTTGTTTATGTATTAAGGAGATTTCTAGATCATCAACGAGATCATAGAAAATTTGTCAGATTATTTTATTTGAGATTATTAAATTTATGGTTTTTCATTATGAAACAAACGAAGAAAAGAAAATTTACTATTGATGCAACTACAGAATTGACGACTGCTTGGCGTTATTTTTAAAGAAAATCGAAAAGGCGATTTTTTAATTATTTTTTTACTTTTTTTGTTTACATTATTATAAACATTTTTCCATTTTTATATACGCATCACCTTGGCGTGTTTTTAAAATCTGACATCAGTTTGGCAAACACTGCGTTTTCAAATACCAGTTACATGTTATATTATTTTTAATTATTTTCTATTATTTTAAAAAGGAAACAATAATAAATAAGAGAAGTTTAATTAATAATTATAGAAAAAAAATAAAGAAAAGTAAAGAAACAAAGTTTATTAGTAAATAAACAACAACAACCAGATTACCACGCAATCCATAAAATCAAAATTTTGTTGCAATTGCACCAACGTGATCCATACATGACACCTGACCAAAATATTATTGGCTATATTATTATTTATATTTTTTTTATATTATTTAGTACTACTTGATTATCCCATCGACCAAAAAACTGCCGCCAAAATAAAAGATTAAATGTCAATAATGGATGATCGTAAATGCCACATTCATTTAAAATTAAACATGTTACATGCGTTTGTTACGTCATTAGCTACTTTTTAATTCGACGTTTTATTTGTATTTCTATTAATATTTTCATAATTTATTGATTCTTTGGTTATTTAAAATAAAAGTTATATTCATTTGTATAATATGGTGAATCGTTTTGCAATATGTATAATTTGACGAAATTGATCTATGGAATAATATTGTAGTACCTATTATTTATAAAAATTCTATCTGAATATTTAAGTTGACAGAACTGACGTACTTTTCAAGTCTCCGTAGAGGCATTCGCCAAGTTGTCGTTAATTCTGTGTTTTAGCCTTAGTTAACTACGTATTTTTCATCGTAGTTATTTTACTATCCCTAAAAAAGCAATATTTGCAATGTGAAAAGGAAAAATATTCGGAATATCAACGATATAGAATTAAAAAAATATATTTGCATTTAATTTATCAATCATTCAGGTTAAAAAAAAATACTTTAAAATTGGCTAAGAAAAAAATATACATTAAATAACGACAGTAAAAAATTTTATTTATGATGTTTATGTTGCAGTTTTAATTAAAATTAAGCCCTATCAACAGAATTTTATTAAAAATTAACTATTAAATACTACTTCATTACCCCGTCGAAAAAAAAAAAAACTATCGCCAAGATATAAGATTAAATGCTAATAATAGATGATTGTAAACTTCACTTTCATTTGACAATAAACACGAAATAAGTCTGATATATTTGTAACAAATCGTTATAAGCAATACTAATGTTTGACGCCAAAAATCATAATGGAATTGATTACAAGCTGAAGGTTTTTTTTTTCTACAAAATTTAGCATCAAGATTATTCCCGTTTTAACAGCTACATCTTAGCAACTTCAGGGCTGCCACAGGCGACTATTTTTTAACTCTAACTGGCACCATTTTCTTTAAACAGAAATCCTTAACATACACTTTGACAACGCTTGCAAGAAAAATTTATTTTGAAATTTATATTAGAAAAATAGTGGTGCGAACAGAATATAAAAATAGTCGCCGCATCCCTGCAACTGGTTTAAAAAAATGAAGAGGCAGCGAAACTGATGTAATTTTAATTTTACCCAAATAATTCAGCTTTAAAACACACCTTTTATGCTCACACTCTTTTTATGCTCACAGTTAAACACTCTTTTTTCATTTTTTTGCTATGTACTTTGCTGGAACAGACCAAGGTAGATAGAAAACTGTAGTAGAGTTGCCAGAAGAAGACAGGTATTAAAAAATGTAATGCAACATGTAATGAGATTGTATTTAGGCTACCAGATCAACACATAGTGCAAGTTCAGATTCGGGAGTTTAAGAACTAACAAATGATAATGTGCTATTTGAAAATTAATAGAGTTTGATAATCATTGCAATGCTTTCTGACAAAATAATGTGATGAGTAGAGAACATTTTGATTCCTGCTATCACAACGGTCTCATTTTCATATCAAACTCTACGATATATGATCAAATAAGAGAGATGGTACTTAATTACCCAAAGTTTGTCCAAGGCATACAATAGTGCAATATCGCAATGACATTGGCATTGGCTTCGTTTTCAGCATTGTGGAAGGACATTCCAGGTGATGGTCTACACTGCTTTAAAAAAAATTCCAAATCACCATTTTGTTTGAGTCAAGATTTGTTTGGAAAAATGGACCAGCGCAGCGGGCATAGCCTGCTAGTTTCTATATATTTCAAATAAAGGAAATTGTACAATGTTATCGGAGTGCGTAACTGGATTATATTTGCATATTTGAGTAGAATCCCATATAATATCATCACTGTTATAAAATGCAATTTTTTTTTTTTTTTTTTTTTTTTTTTTTTTTTTTTTTTTTTTTGTTGTTGTTTCAATAAAACAAAAAAAATTAATCGGGGTGGGTTTCATAAGACGAAAAACAGACTGACTATTAAATGATTCACTTGCTAATTTTTTGTGTCAGTTTTTATTCAATTTGTTTCATAATTGTTCTTCAGTCTGTATTCTTCTGAGTTGGTAATTCTCATGTTTGACAGGGCCGATGGCTTGTAGTAACCTATTGTTTTTTTTTCAATATATCCCTTTTCATATGTTTGATTCCTTTTATAATCCAAGATCCGACAGCACAAAACTCTATGTCATCGAGCACAAGACAAATTCCTTTATTTCATAGGATAGTAGTAATAGAGGAATCTAATGATCCATGTGTACCGAAAGTGAAGTAGTGCATAAGCCAAAAATTGATACCATAATGGTTGACTCGTACGCTTAGCTACGTGTATTTTCCTGCACCCACTTTTGCATGTTTTCCTAGTTTTGATTGTACGGCAAACACAATGCTAAACCTATGAGTCAGCCACGAGTGGTATCATTTTCTGGCTTATGCACTACTTCACTTTTGGCAGTTTTGGATAAAATAGATTCCTCTATTGTCTATTACTATTCTTCCATAAAATAAAGGAATTTTTCTTGTGTTCGATGTCATAGGGTTTTGTGCTGCCGGCTCTTCGACAATTACTCATCTTTTCAAAATGGAAACATTTATCTAGTAGCTGATAAATTAAGTGTAAGTTCTTTCGAAAGATCTAGGACATTTGTATATTTTATGTTGTTTTCATAAAGCTCTTTTGGGTCTTAAGAGCATCTGGTTTGCTAAATGAAACAGCTGAACATAATAAATCGTAGGTAGGGTATCTCCAAGTAAATGCTAGAAATTGCATTTGAAATATTTCTAAATAATTATTCTAATTGGAAAGAAAATTATATGAGTTGTACTTTTTGCGTATGTTTTTCTTTCTTGGCAACTTAAACCAAAGAATCCATATTCATTTTCTTGCCTGGACAATTTTTCGTTCAGTTGGAAAATTTGAAATCATATGATTTGTTTACTAATTAGAGTATTTTCGCTAAAATTAGTCAAGCGTAATCATGTATCCAGAGTATTCTCGAAGTTCTAGTACCTGTGATTTATTTTGTTTAGTGATTGTAGCCCCATAATGGATAGTTTTAGCTTAAGGTAGATAGAATTTCAGAAGAATAAAAGCTTAAGTAAAATTTTCCTGCTTCAAATCATATGTGTACACTTTTTCGATAATTTGAAAAGTTACTCATATGATTTATTTACAAATTAGAATAACTGTGTTAAAATTAATTTCATGAAAATGAAATCATGCAGCGTGTATCAAATTATTTCTATTTAAAACATTCAAACATCTAATTGACTGTTAGTATAAGTTGCTAAAATTGTTTGTTCATCTTTATAAGCGTTTACTAATAGACAGGGAGGCGGCAGCACAAACTATCACCTCATCAAGTTCAAGAATGAAAATCTATGATTAGTTATATCTCTAAACGCATATTAAGACACAATCGGTCTGCTAAGTCATATCTTGGTGAAAAATACCTAAAAACGCGATTTTAGCGGTTGACTCTTAGGTTTACCGTTAAGTTTTCTTGCTCCCAATCCTCCATGTTTTCGTACTTTTGGATGCAGGAAAGTACAATGGTAAACCTACGAATCAATCATTAAAATAGGGTTTTTAGGTGTTTTTCACCAAGCTATGACTTCACAGACCGATTGCGTTTTAAAATGCAAATTGAAATTTAACTAATCCAGGATTTGCATCTGTGAAGTCGATGAGGTGATTAACTGTGCTGCCGCTTTCCCGTCTAAAAACTGTGCATTGTGATTCATTATTTTACCTCACTAAAATATTGAGATTTACTACAATATTCTAGAAGTGTTGGAAATCGCTTCCTAATCAATGTGTAAGACTTTGCAGATTTTGGCTTAAATTCATGTTTTGGGCATTTTTTTATAAATTATGAAAAATTGTAAATACAAAGCTAAACATATGCCTTTAGCACATGGGACACATTTAAATAAAATTGAATATTTGAAATGTTTTGAGATAAGCATCTGAGAATGGCCAGTTTATTTGAATAGTTTTTGAAACGCTGACAGATTGAAAGATACATTATTTTTGCTCAAAAAGCCGAAGACAAAACTGAAAAGGGAGAAAAACTTTGACATTTATATAGTCAGAAAAATCTGTTACATTAAATTACTATTATTATTTTACGATTTTCAGATATATATATTTGATTTTTTTTTTTTTATCTTCCCTTAAAAAAAATTTACTGTAATAAATTAACTTTTAATATTATAAAAGCATCATTTTCTCACGATAATTTAATGATTTATAAAACACATAACTGAATACCTAAATAAGAAATCAGAAAAATCCAAATTAGAAATGTGAAAAAATTTAATGCATAGTTTCGGAATGTTTATTTATTTATTTTTAATAGCGTTAAAATTTTAAATTAAAAAAATAAATATTTTAATGAATTCTAAAGTAACAGATAAAAACTTACATTTTCTTAACATTCTTAGAGATTCACAATGGCCGAGAGGTTCTGCTCTCGAAACTGGTGTACGGGAGGTGCGTGTCTCAATAGCGCCCATCGGTCTAATCATTAGACGTTTTTCGTGGTTTACTTCGAACATTGGATTTCCTTGAATAAATATGGGTTAGGTTCCCTTAGAAAGACCCCCACGGAGGGCACTTCCCCTACCTTCGGGCCCATATCTGTGGTGTTGATTACTGGCCGTCTTAAAAACACTACCAACCTTAATATTCCATATTAAATTCTCGTGTAACTAATTAAACTTCATTTTACGAGGTTACATTATTTTCTTGAATGCATTAAAATATACATACCATATTTACTCGCGTATAATGCGCATTTTTTTCAAAAATTTCGGGCAAAAAATGTATGTGCGGGTTATGCATTCCATATTATTTTTTATTTTGGATGGAATCTCACACTATGCATATGAATCAAGAAATGTATTAATAGAAGAAATTAAAATTGAAAAGTCTTACTTAACAGAAGTATTGTTACATCTTTATTTCACTCCTTTCACTTTTTCATACAACAGCGATAGTAACATTATTTAAACGCTAAGTAGCAATTATTAGTGTCGCTACTGTTGTTGCACCAGTCATCAGGGGCACAGAAAACATCCTCATAAATCATATGGCCATTTTCAAATTTCGCTTACATATACTGTCCCAGAGTAAAAAGAAGAAAATTCAAACATGAAAAATTTAAAAAATCAATAAAAATGTTTGAGATATAAATCGTTAAAATTTTGATTCTGAGCAAAAATGCCTGTCCCATTCCAAGTTTTATGTTTTTAACTGTGTTTTTTTAAATATAAGTTAACTTTAAAAAAAGGTTTAATTATTTTAAATATGAACCGTTAGTGTTTATATTACTGAAAAAAATATTACAAAAGGTATTTTCTTTAAGAAATTACCAGAAATCTTTTGTCCCTCACTTTTTTTCAAGTCAGTTACCTTGTGATATTTTTGGTCAAAATAGGTTTCGAATGCTGCCTAGAATTAGCATCAAAAATTCGGCGATATAGTTAAACACTTCATGCAATTACTGCTTGCCATTTTTAGCTCTTCAATTGTGAAGCAATGTAATACTGGCAAGAATAAGCTTTTATCAACGTTGGTATTTTTTTTTTCACTGTCAAGTCTGTTACCATAAATTTTAATATTAAAATAATGTTTTTTGCACATTTGAAATTAAATATTGTTTACTAAATAGTTTCAGAAGGTATGTGTATTATTATTTAAGTTAGAAATTATACAAGCTAGTTCATTTCTAATAGTTTTATTTGAAATGTCAAGTCTGTTACTTGTCAAGTTCGTTGCCATGAAATGTAAGCGATGAAATGTAAGCTGCTAAATAAGGTTATTATATAATTTTAGAAGGTATGTAAATTATTATCTAAATTAGAAAAATATACAAAGTAGTTCATTTTAATACTTTTTTTTTTTTTTGAAATGTCAAATTTTTTACTTGTCAACCTTACCACGTTAACATGAAAAATCAATAAATGAAATGTAAGCGAATGGTGAAAATGACCCATATCGTCTTTAGTTCTTTTGATGATAGACGTTATGGATCGTCAAATGTCGCACAGTGTAGCGTGATACATGAAGGTTCAGGTAACTCTTCTTGAAATTTTCGATTAGAATATTCATTTTTGCATCAGTCTTACAGGCCTCGAACCATCGACAGACCATTTCCGATGCAAATATGTTACATGAGTTAAAATCCGGAGCCCATTTGCTAATATTTTCAAAATTTCTCTTGGAAAGTACGCTTTTTAAATGGTACTTTTTCCAGTTTTTTTCCTTTTCTCCTACTCTTTCACACATAACTCTGCAATGCCAAGTATCTCTGAAGCATCATTACAATTTTTTTTACATATTAAACTATTTTCAACTTATATGTTGCAGTAGAACTACATAGATTCTTCATCTTATCCGCATGTTGTCAATAGACAGTATGAAGTATTTGATTAAATGAATGACGTCACCACAGCATGTCATGTTATGAATAGTCTAAAGAAAGAATTTCACCGTCTTTGCTGATCTGATGTAGCATTTGTAAATTTGTAAACACACTAGTAAATACGGCATATCTTTTGAGATTGTTCATGTAGGATGAAAATAAGTCCAATTAAAATTGATACGAAATTTCATAATTCGATATATTTTCGTTTTCATTAAACGTAAAAATATTTCAATATTCGCTCTCTACTTAGTTTCAATATTAATAAAAAACTTCCAGATTTGATATGGTCAAAATTAAAAATTATTTAAAATTTTAAAACCTTTTAATGCTTTAAATGAAATTTAAATTATTTAGTTACTTATTTAAATTGTAGTCTGAAGTTTAAGTTACAATAAAACGGAACATGAATTTACATACACAAAAAAAAACTTTATTCTTTATACACTTGGAAATTAAAATAACTTTTATGAAACTTTAATCGACTAAGAGTCATAAGAATGAAATTTCTCTGTTACATACATAAACAGATACTGTATTAAATATAATTTTCATTCAAATACATACATGTAGCTATCTATCGACTTAAGTGAAACAATTGTATGATGTATGTAAATAGCGTTACAATTTAAATTTATTATGATTGCATTGATCTCTATTATTATAAACCGTGTGCTGATAACTACTAGAAAATTTTAATACATTAGGTAGTTTAAAATGATAATGGTGATTTCTATTCTTTAATTTTTCAATCAGTATATCTTTAAATAATCTTTTAAACTGTTATATTACAGTATAATTTTCTAATGGAAGAATTCTGTATACTTATTAACTAAGACTTCCCTCAGAAAGTTTAGTCTGAACGAAAATGCTGAGAAACAGAGATTCAATAAATTGCGATAAGTAACGAAAATGAGATGTAATTTTTAACATGGCCATATATTGCGATAAATTGAAATGATGGAAATAAGCGAATTGAATCATAGAATTACAAAATCTTATGTATAAATTCGTATGTCTGTTTTAAAAAAAGGAAAGCAAACCATGCTCGGATATAAAAATTGGAAGTACGCAGTTACATTAAAAGTAATAAAGGGAATAAAACTGTTAATTATCTTATATTTTAATTTTAAATCTTTGAAATAATGTCAAGAGCATTTATTTATGCATAATTAAGGCTACAAAAACCTATGGAAATAAACAAGGTCGCAAGGAGATTTTGTTCTGATTCCTGCTGGGGAAAAGGATATAAATGACCACAATATTAAACAATTGGTATATAGAAGATTTGACTGAAGATTTTTGCTTTAAATCTACTATTAGTTACTAAAATCACAATTGAAAAAATACAGTAAATTCTTCAAGATACACATGATTTGTGAGAGTGTTCTCATACACATGTTTGATTTGTTCAGTTTCACTGAAATGTGAGAGTGTTCTTATACACATGTTCGATTTATTCAGTTACATGTGATTTGAGACAGTGTTCTTATACATATGTTTGATTCAGTCGGATATGAGGCTATATTTTTGCAGGAAATGCACTGACGAATTTAAATCAGCAGACAAATATGATTTTCAAACATTGCGGCTTTATTAGTAGTTTTATCGTCCCCAAAGTTTGTTCCTCCATTTTTCGAGGTATACATAATCAATGTAAATAATTGTTTATAAAAACCAATGAGCATTGTGACCATCTTTTAGTCTTAATATAATTTGCCTAAAAATAAGTGCCAATTGTCCTTACCAAGCCACCTTTACAGTCCCTTTATTAGCTCACAAGCTATTAACGCCTAAGATCTTATGTTTTCGTCGGTGTTGTATGTACGTACGCCTGTACGTACATACGGCTATGTATGTGTGTAAAGTGATATCTTATGATAAAAATATCCCATTTGTTTCGAATTTTCAATATAGATTTATTCTGATAACGCGCTTATCTGATTAGATTTGGGAGTTCATTATAAGTATAAAGAGGGTTGAAGGAGAGGCTAATCCTCCCCCCCTCTTAATTTATATAAATGAGTTTTTCGTGCAAAATTATCAGATGTCCTTCAAATTTCAGATATAGGATCATTCTGATTAGGTTTCTTCATGATTAGATCTGAGTGTTCATTGGTTAAACATAAAGGGAGAAATTAGGGTCCCCTTCCTTAATTTAAGTAAATAGATTTTACATCTGAATTAACGAGTTCATATCATTTTTTGTCTTCAGGTTCATACTGGTAAGAAGGTTCTCTAATTAGTTTTGGGGTTCTTTATGTAATTATAAGGAGTGGAGCACAATTACCCCCCCCCTTTTAAATTATATAAATTGGTTTTTATGAAGAATATCCCATTTGCTTCAAATTTTGGATATAGGTTCTTTTTGATAAGGCCGATTCCTGAATAGTTTAGGGGATTTATTAGTTTAATACAAAGGATGAAACGGGGAATAACCACTCTTAAATTAAATAAATGAGTTTTTATGCAGAATTAACTGATTTGTTAGGAATTTCTGAAACAGGTTCACTATGATAATGCGTTTATCTGATTAGTTTAGGGGGTTAAGTAGATTAAGTAATAAAAGGAGAAAATGGTGAGGGAAGAAATGATGGAGTTATTTCAAACTTAATTAGTTTTTTCGAGTGACACTATTTCTTGAAAAAATAAGGCTGTAATGTGCAATTAGTATGAATAGCTTGTGAGATCAACTCCATCTGTTTAACTGTGCAATATTCTTTAAATTTCTTTTCGTCCAGTCCTTACCATCTATGTTCCATTTCACCGTTAAATTGATAGCAAAAGTTTCACTGTGATATGCAGTAATAAAAATCAATGCTGAATAAGAACTTTTTCTAAATACAACTAGAAGAACGTGAAAATTTAAAACTGGAAGCTTAAAAATTCTGTTTTCTTTTTAAGTTAGATTTCACATAATTAAATATAGTAGAAAATAAAAATTATCGTAGAATGGCCCAGAAGTATTTTGTTATCAATCATTGTTTTTTCAACTTTCATTTTTGAGACCTTCTAAGCACTTATAAAAAATAGTTCTTCATTTGGAATACAAGAGGTTAAATAAATTTTCCATTTAATAAATATACAAAGATGATATAGTACAACAAAAAGTTTAGTAACGATAATAAATATCTATTGTAATCATTTAGTTATTAATATATGTGTTGCAGATTTAAAATTTCCTATTTTCTACAATAAGATATTGCTTTATAAACAGAACGATAGTTCCGACCAAATGATCAGGCGTATTAAATGTTTTGACATGTGATATACAATTTTAAAAAAAAGCTTCATTCGAATATTTTTATTTAAGAAAGTACAAAAGAAACGTATACGTCAACTGTTTTTAAATCGCTGACAGGCTGAACTATTTTATTTCTTTTAGGTCAAAGAATGAAGAAGAAAAAATATTACTATACAGACATGAAACAGTCTTTTGCTGTCATAAAGAAAATATCATGTTTCATCTTCATTTTTTTAGCGATACGTATTTTTAACTTTTTTATAAGCGCTTTTATTTTTACTGATATAAAACAACATTTTACTGTAAAAACTATGAAAATTATTGGACGATTTTACATTTTTAAAAACATTTTCTCTAAAGCATGTCACACGGAGCTTTTATTCCCCAGTGATATACATTAAAAAATTCATTCGAAACTTAAAAATAAATAAATAAATAAAATAAAATAAAATCTGCGAAATTGACCTTCTTTTTGCATTTTAAAATACTGTGTATACAGAAAACCGAAATTACTTTCTCACGCTTCAGGCATAGATTTGTACATAACTTTTTTCATTCTTCGAAGTCGAGTCTCAAATAAATGCTGTCATGTCGATTACTTTCAACATCAAAGCGGACTCAAATGCATGCGAGAAGAAATGTAGACGTAAAGAATATGAAAACATACGATAAACCCAGGATTTGGGGTAACTTTGTCACCTAACTGTAAAAATGCTTTAAATGCTCGTAAAAAAGCGATTTATGACAAAGTTACATCAGATATTGAGATAAAATGAAAGAGTACACACTAGGGTGGGCCAAAAAACAATTTTGTTCGATTTTCGATGATGGCGCGTGCAGAAAAGCGGTCATTGGTGGCACTTAGCTCACACAAAAAAATGAGATTTTTTGGATAGTCTCTTACTCTGCCTTAAATGGCTTAAAGTTTTGCAAAAATGCTGATTTTTGAACTCATTTAGCAAAAAAATTTTAAATATTAAATTACTTTTTTTTGGCTGCATTTACTTGAAAAGGCATACTTAATGTACCAAATGTTTAAATAAATTCTGATAATGCATTATTTAATTGCTATGTGTATTTTAAATTAGCCGATCTTAATAGCTTTTTCGCGTATACACTGTAAAAAAAAATTGGGAGAATTACAAAAAATTTTCCAGTAGAATTGTATTCCAAGAACTTTTTATGTAACGGCAACAATAAAAATTCATGTAACAGATACAGATTTGCACTTTGAATCAAACAAATTTTAAGGTTACTAAGAATTTTTTTGGGAAATCGTATTCCAAGAACTTTTTAAGTGACGATAACGAGCATCATAGATAAAATTTTAGTAAAGTTACCAAAATTTTAGTAAATTCTTTTGTAAAGATTACAGATGGTTTTAGTTTTGCTTACAAGTTTTGTAGATTGACATCATTTTCTTGTACACTGTACACATAAAATTTTAGTAAGCATAAGAGATTTCGGTTAATTTAGATTACTAAGGTTACAGATTTTTTTTACAGTGTAACAGGCAAAAATTGTATTATTTTGAATTGTTCATTAGTTTTTCTCTTATTTATGTTTCTTGGTCTTCTTAATTTTTTTTCTATACGTCAAAGGTCATATATTTGGGCAACGAACAGCAGTATACTTCAAAAACAAACTTGGAAGGTGAGAAGTGGATGAAGCAGGACTCTAAGCGAGTGCAGTAACTCGTCGTAATACAGAGTTAGTGAAGGTCCAAATAGATGAGAGGGGAAAATGCGACACGAAATTCTTATTATTTTTATTTTTACATGCTCAGTTGCTCTGCGACATTTGTTCAGTGTGAACATGAAACTATTTCCTAGTGAGATACAGTGCTTTTTAGATCGTTTAATGTGTCATTATGATGTTTTGTGCGTTTTATTAAAACTACCTCAGAAATGGCTAGTATAAAGGGCCATAGCAATGTAAAGACACGAGATAGCGTGAAAAGTAGCCTTTTTGGGGCATCAAGCATATTGAAAGTATTGCAATTGCTAACTTAAGCTGATATCATGCGCCCCTACTACTGGTTGCTGCAATATGTAGGAGTTGTGATAGCAGAGGATACGAATCTCGTCATCCATAAAAACAAGGTTAGAAGAAAGAAATAGAAACTTGAAAGACGAAGAACAGAAAGAAGATACAAGCGGAAGAATTTCTTGAAAGTAGGAATATTAAAAGCATATTTTTTATGGTAGAAAGGATAAAACAATCTTCATAGGAAAAAAAGAACAAACAGCACCATCGAGAGAAAGGCGAGGAACTGAACCTGGTTAGGAATACTTGGGTCACTTGATACCTTGTTCGATCACATAAAAGAAATAGCAAAATCATTATGTAATCTTCTAAGTCAGCAAGTTACATTTTTCTGAACTGACAGCACTCGGGTGGGATGGTCCCACTGTTAATGGAAGAAAACGCACTGATGTCATTGCCTGTCTGGAAAAAAAGCTAGGGAGAGAGCTGCAACGTATGATATGTATTTTTCATAGGAACTAATTCCCACTCCGACATCTTGATGATGGGACCACAGGACCTGAGATTTTTGCCAAATCAATCGGTGCTAGACTGACGGGGTGTGAAAATCTACATGTCACTTTGTTCAAGCCTATTGCTGTTTCATAGATATCAGAAATGGAATATACTGAAGACTTAAGTACCGATCAAAAGTACTTATTTGGTATTTGTGCAACAATTTCAACAGGAGTATGTCCTCGAGAACTGGAAAACAGAAAACCAGGACCGACTGCGAAATCGAGATGGATCATAACTGCTTGCATAATTTTACGCTCTGCGTTAGTAGATCAAATTCTGATAAAGCGTTAAAATATATCTCGCTTTGTACGTGATACGAGTTCATACGACCTGGTTTTCTGTAAGGAAAAGGCCAGGTTGCGCGGGCAGAATTAGACATATGTGGCAGATAGTTAACTTTCAACGTTTTTACCAGATGAACTAAAGTAGACAGTGCATTCAGTCATCCAAACAAATGGATACTTTGGTCATACCGATAATTTACTGCTAGCAATGGCAACCAGACGGTAGACAATATATTAGAAGAATGGCATGGGAAATAATAAAAGTATGCTGCAATTTAAAAAAGATAATAACCATCATAGTGCGAGAGTTTCAAGTTCCGAAGCTAAAATTGAAAGCAACGGAACACTATGAGTTATCGAAAGGGCCGCCACCAAAATCACCGAACCTCCTATAGCAAAAGCCTTTTCACTAGAAGAAATGAGAGAAAACGTAATTTCAGAATTCATGTTGGATTAATCATTAGTCGGGTTTCCAAGTGCCTCCAGGCTCTGGAATGAATCGTTAAAATTGTGACAGATGCTGCATGAAAGGTATACGGAAGTAAAGCAAGAAATACCTTCATTAGAAAAAAATTGCAAGCACGGAAAAACATACCAAAGTTCATTACTAAAAATAGCCTTGTACCGTAAATGCAATTCAGTGAATTTTTAATATAACGTTCTGTGGGTATGAGGGCCGGTAAAACTCGGCGTGCTTCTGCCTCCTCATGGCGAGTTCTGAGTTGTATCGAACGCATAAAAAGCTAAAAGCTAAATAACTAAAAAACTTTGTAAAATCACCATAAAATAAAAAATTAAGCAGGACGCGTTTCGAAATACAACAATAACAGCTCGTCATCAGCTAAACCAACACGTGTGCGTAAGGGCACAGAGTGGAGATGAATTCATCTCCACCCTGTGCCCTTTTTTATTTTATTTTATGGTGATTTTACAAAGTTTTTTAGTTTAATCATCAATTTATCGCCAGTGATTACGGTGTTTTTTAAAAAGCTAAAAGCTGTACAATTTTAAAGAACATAGCACTAAAATAATACGTAATTAGAGGCTATTTAAACATTTGACACATTAAATATATCTTTCTAACTAAATGCAACCAAAAAAACTTCATTTAACATTTTTAAATTTTTTGCTAAAAAAGTTCAAAAATCAGCATTTTTTGCAAAACTTCGAGCCATTTGCGGCAGGGTAAGGAATTATCCAAAAACTCTCAATTTTTTGTGTGAACTGAGTGCCACCAGTGACCACTTTTCCGCACCCGTCATCATCGAAAATCGAAAAAAAGTTTTTTTGGCCCACCCTAGTACACACACATGGAGTTTGTTGGTCAATATAAAAATATTGACTCTCATCAGGTTAAGGTATTTTAAAATCACCGTTGTATATCGTGCTTAATAAAAGAAAGCCCCAAATTGTAATGACTCCCCAGATCTTAGAAATTAACTACTCATCTTAATCAGTATGGATTCTCGGATGACCCTCAGACTTGGTGTGTCTCCAAGGCATTTATTGACAAGAATACAACGCTATATTTGGATTGTTATGGCAGCTGTTTTACTCATGCCCCTATTCAAAGCTGTCACTGCGGTTTTCATATTATCGTATGTATATTTACAATGATGCCGGACCACTAGTATTTTATCGTAGGTCTTATATTTCATTTATTGCGTAGTATCTATAAGAAAAGAGAGAATGAAATGCATGAATTATAAAACTTACGAATAAATATGTAGAGAAAAGTAATAAATATGTGTGTTTTAAGATCATTTCAAAATGTCAGCCCTAAGAGAAATTCAGTGCTTTTTTAAGACATAAACGAAACAAAAAATGCTCTAAAATCAAAATATTCCTTAAATAAATTTTAAAACTCCATTTTTTTAAATTTTGAAATATCAAAATTTTAGCAGGTAATTAAATAAAACTATAATATATATATATATATATATATATATATATATATATATATATATATAATGTGTATTTATCAACAATTTATTAAATATTCAAGCGTAAAAAACAGAAATTGTTCGACAAAATTCTCAATTCTGAAATTTTTGATAAAAAGAATTTTTGAAATAAAAGAAAAATAATTAATAAATATTTTTCAGCAGCAATTAAGTTGAAAATGAAAAACAAAATCTGCAAAACTACTATAAAATTTGTTATATTAGATAATAAAATAAATTTTCAGATGAAAAAGTTTAAAGCGTGCTCAAATTTAAGCCTGCATTAATTCTCATTTTATATTCATCATTATAGTAAATTTTATTTTATATCTATTACTATACTAAAGTTTAATTATATTTATTTTTGTAACACACTTGCGCATTGTATTTTACAGTTAAATTTTAGCGTTTGAAGAGCAAGAACAAAATTGTACTTATGCTACGATCATTTAAAACATTCCATATGAAAACTCCAAAATTTATAATTAAAATAAAAATCAAACCGAAGAATTATTTGTTAAATTTCAAACAATCCCTTTAATAATCTTCGTAATCTTTGTAAAATATGCTTTTAAAGCCGATTTTGAAAATTTTTTTTGTTCTTCAACAAAAATGGGACGTCCGTATTTAGTCGCATTCTACTGGATTATTTTTAAGCATTAAACTAAATGAATTACAAAGCATAAATTCTCAGAATGTGTTTCATTTGAGCATAATTCTTCTCGTTCTCTGAATTATTATTACTCGAAATGTCGCAGTAAGTCTCATCTTAGCATTATAAACACAGTAAAGCAGGAATTTCGCCTCGTAAAATTGCGTAACAATTATAATGTATATAATAGAAAGAAATAAATGTTTTCTACAGAAATGTAAGAGCGATCAATGAAACTTTTGGAGTTAATTTCTAAACGAGTTTATGATAACAAAAAAATAGTATTAATTTAATATAATGACACACCATATATAGACAAAAATCAATTGTAATACTTGAGTGTTTAAGTAATTGACCATACGTTTTGTTTAGGAATTTTCATTAATCCATAATATTAAGCATTTTAATGTGTAAAAAAGAAAATTATTCAACAGAAAAATAACGTCGTTTTAGAAATATTTAAAATGAAAGTGTTAACCCATTATCGCTCAGTGGTACATTTTTAGATTACTAATATTTCTGGAAAGAAAGCGCTTTTAACACGAATAAATATGAAGATGAACACGCTCAGTTAAAAATTGTGAAATTAAAGCTATACTAATTCTTGTTTTATATTCATCATTATACTAAATTTTATTTTATATCTATTACTGTATACTAATGTTTATTTATATATTTTTTATAGTACGTTTGTGTATTGCATTTTATAGTTAAATTTTACCGTTTGGGGAAACAACAGCAAAATTATACTTATGCTACGAGCATTTAAAACATGTCATATGAAAACTCCAAAATTTATAATTAAAATGAAAATCAAACAGAAGTATTATTTGTTAAATTTCAAACAATCCCTTTAATAATCTTCATAATCTTTGTAAAATATGATTTTAAAGCCGCTTTCGAAAATTTTAATTGTCCTTCAACAAAAATGCTACATTCATATTTAGTCGCATTCTATTGGATTATTTTTAAGCATTAAACTAAATTAATTATAAAGCATGAATTCTGAGAATGTGTTTCATTTGAGCATAATTCTTCTCGTTCTCTGAATTATTATTACTCGAAACGTAGCAGTAAGTCTCATCTTAGCATTATAAACATAATAAAGCAGGAATTTGCCTCGTTAAATTGTGTAACTATTATAATGCACATAGAAGAAATAAATAAATGTTTTCTGCGGTAATGTAAGAGTGTTCAATGAATCTTTTGGAGTTATTTTCTAAACCAGTTTATGATAATAAAAATTTAGTGTTCATTTAACCTTTTACAGGCCAAATTCAGATCCAGGCATATTTTAAATTATTTTTTTTGCACATTATGCCTTCTAATGCTTTAGTTAAGGGATATTAGTCATTTAATATGATGCAAGTTTTTTTTATATGTAATTTTCAGAATGTTCCCAATTGGGAACATTGGTCACTTCCGGCGGTCATTTTCCAGTGTTCATTGGTCATTTTTATTATTTTCCGTATATTTCCCCATAAATGATAGGAATATAACTTTTGTTTTAAAAAACCTTGTTATCTAATTCGAAAAATCTGTTTCAAAAAATGATTCTTATGTCTGATTATTTTATAGTGGGCATTGGTCAGTTTTTATGATTTTCTAAACATTTCCTCATTAACGATAGGAATGTAACTTCTATTTCAAAAAATAAAGGCTTCTTTTTACTCTTTCCGCTATTTTTTTCGAGTCAAGTTTGAGCAAATTTAATTTGTAATAAATTTTTAAACTTATGTTCCCAATTGGGAACATTGGCCTGTAAAAGGTTAATACAATGACACACAATATACAGCATCAGACAAAAATCAATTGTAATTCTCCAGTGTTTGAATCATTGACCAAACGTTTTGTGTAGAAATTTTTATTAACCCATAATATTAAGCATTTTAATGTCTAAAAAAGAAAATTATTCGACAGAAAAATAATACCCTTTTAGAAATATTTAAAATAAAAATGTTAATCCATTATAGCTCACTGGTACATTTTTAGATTGCTAATATTTCTCGCAAGAAAGCGTTTTTAACACGAGTAAATATGAAGATAAATAAATACTTTCTTTCACGAGACAAATTCTGAGATAAAATAAGGTAAAAATAACTTTTATTTAATAAAGATATGAAATACAAAATTTAAATTCTAACGATAAATAACTTGGTCGTCAATAACTTAATGTGGTAACTTTTTATATTTTTATTTTTACTTTTATTAAATTAAATATATATTTTTATAAACCACGTACTAATTCACTATTAAAAAAAATGAAGGCGCATTATTACTCGTGTTCTATCATTCCTGTTTCAACAGAAATTCGTTCGATTAATGTAGATTACAATTAAGCTACTTTCTGCTATATCAAAGTTTATTTAAGATTTCTGTTACCACTATTTTTTAATATAAACGGCAGTTTCTTATCCCGGTTTCTATAGGCTAACTGCTGGGAATCAAACAATTCTGAATAATGAAGCATGCAGCTCGTGAATGTCTCGGGCGATTAAAGGGTTAAACTTCACAATTTCACTCGGAAAGGTATTTTGGAACATATTGGATACTGATGATGAGATGTGCTGAAGCCGTTGGGGCGCTCCATAAATTAAGTTTATTTGATGCAATGTATGCTACGAAAGCAGTGGGGTGCCAAAGCTGTGTTCATTTAAAAAATTTGCCGAAGATTAAAACCACACAAATTTGAGTTTTTTAAGGCTGTTATAACGGCTTACATAAATACTGCGTTGCGTGAATCAGCTAATATGTTACTAGAATTTATTCTGTAAAATAATCTTTTACGCAAAGTATTCTTTTTTTTTTTTTTTTTTTTAATCACAGTTGTTAAAACTGCTTTTTCTAATTGACAACCAGTTTTAAAATTTTTTATGCTTTGAGAGCCTTTGCTTGCTTTGTTGGTTCTGCTTCGGATTCACTGTTATTATCATCTTTTCCATCAGTATTTATATTTAATCTTCTCAAACGATTTTTGATATGGTAGTTTCACAATTAATAATTATCTCATTGTCAATACCAGCAAATATCAATTAGTCTTGCATTTTTCAAATTGAGGCACATCATCATCAGCAGTAGCAGCTTATTTTTAAATTTATTTATATATTTAATGTGTTTTGTTTTTCTTATGTATTATCTGTTTATTATACATTTAATGTAATTTATTTTTTGTCCCAATATCATAATTTTAAAATATCTTTATTATTTTTTATTTTTTATTTTGTAAACCGAAACTGTATTATTTCATTTTTAAAGGTTGTTTTTTTTCCCGCAGATGACGTTATAGTTTTATAAGGTTGGATATGATAAATTTTGTTCGTTTAAAATATTATTTTTATTATTACATAATCTGAATTGATATATTTACAAATATCTATTTTTCAAGAATATTAAAATTGTTTAGTTTATATAATTGGAAATATTTAATAGGCAAACTTTCATAATATTTTTAAATGGGGAAAATAATTAGTGAAGTCAGAAAATTTCAAAATATCGGTATTTCGTTCTTTTTTGATAAATTGTTTGGCAGCTATTAATAACCGACAAATATATTGAAAAGAAAATATCGATTTTCCGATCTATACGAATATTTTTATCGTTACTGTTGTATTAATTCAATGAATGGTTTATTTATATTAATGGGAAATATCTTTAAAGTTTTGTACCATGTATTTTTATGAAAAAAAATACATATAGAGAAGAAAAAATTCATTCTAGTGCTTTTATGAAAACCCATTTAAGAAAAGTCAGTTTAATAATAGCCGCAACTGAACCCAAAGATATAAAAACATGGAGGAATGTGAGCAGGAAAAACAACGGTAAACTTTCAAATAAACCGCTAAAATTGGGTTAAGATGCTTTCCACCAAGGTATTGTCACACCGAATGAGATGTAATCAGCGAAAAATTTCTAATTCTGAAATTTCAGCCGTGAACGATAATGTGATTATCTATGTTGCCTCATCCCAGTCTATATGCAGGAATGAGACAAAACCGCATGCACTGTAAAAAAAAAAAAAAAATCTATAAATTTACTAAAAGTTTTCTAAGAAACTGGGATTCCTAGAATTATTTATGAAACGACAACAGCAAAAATTCCTGTAACAGATACAGATTTGTTCTACAAATCAAAAATATTTTAAGATTACTAAAAATTTTTTGGGGAAACTGGGATTCCAAAAACCATTCATGTAAAGACATCCCAAGTTACAGATAAAATTTTAGTATGATAAATATAATTTTAGTAGATTCGTTTGTAAAGTTACAAATTTCTGTAGCTTTACAAAAATTAATTTTGTAGATTTACATTTTTGTCTTGTATAGTGTACAGATAAATTGTTAGTATAGATAGAAATTTCGGAAGCTTTACATCTGTAAAAATACATTTTTTTTTAAACAGTGTGATTATCAAATTTATTTTATTGTCAAGTTAAAATAATGTTGAAAGGGAGATAATTTTCTTCTAATAGGTTGCTTTTTTAAATAATGATTTATTTTATTATATTAGAAAAAAAAAATCTCTTTAACAACAGTTGTGTTAATTTTGGTTAAATATATACACAATTTTTTTTTGGACATATTGGTGCTATAAACTTAGTTAATTAATAATACGAAAATATTTATATATAAATAGAAAATTGCTATGCTTACACATCCGTCATCTGTCAGACACACATCAGCCTACACGAATATTTTGTTGACAAGGAGGTGGCAGCATAAACAATCCTCTCATTGAGTTCACGGACAAAAATCTAAGATTAGTTAAGTGTCAATTCATATATTAATATGCATTTGGTCTGCAACGTTATATGTTGGTAGAAATCACCTAAAAACCCGATTTTTGCGGTTGCCTCGTACGTTCACCATTGTGTTTTCCTGCACCGAAAAGTATTAAAACATAGAGACTTAGGAATAGGAATACATATTTCCACCAATATAGTACTTAACAGATCGATTGCATTTAATATGCGAATTTTAAATATGCGATATTTAACTAATCCTAGATTTTCATCCTCGAACTCGATGAAGTGATTATCTGTGCTGCCGCTACCCGGTTTCTTAAGATTCCCAAACAATTGTGGACAAAACAAAAAGCACGCCTAAGTTTTTTTTTTTTCAATTGAAATATTATTTTGGAAAAAGGGAATGAATGCAGTGATAGTATTTTTTTTTAGGTTTTTGATTTTGATACCAAATTTTACCAAAAAATTAAGCAAAATACGTTGCGATTTTTTTTTTATTACGTGAAAAATATTATCACTAATATCTAAAAGTCTTAGCCATACCTAAACAAATACACAGTTAAAAAAAAGGTATTTTTTAAGAAATGAAATAAGTTTAGTTTCATATATATAGAACGTTTGAGAAAAATGTTACTTCTTAAGCTAATTTTTACATACCCAAGATTAATTACTAAGTTGTTTTAATATATTATACATAAAAACCCATATATTAATATACAGAAATATAACCAGATTCTACCATCGATATTTCTTTGACAAAAAATAGACTTTATCAATAAAATTTTTATATATTTTGCACAAATTCTAAAACATTATATGTTTAGTGTGCTAAAATCATGCATAATGTGATTATTCCTATGAATAATTTATGAGGCTAGAATCTAATATTTAATAACATAATGTCATTAAAGCAAGTCAAGCTATTTTGTTACAGCATGCGCTATATTGTGACTAGCATAATTGTGCACTAAAGTTCAGTTCGCTTATATAAAACTTTGTCACGCAATAAGATGAAACATATAATTAAATTGCAATAGAAGCGTTTTAATGATTCGTATCATAGTGTTTATTTAGCTTTAATTATTGAATTTGTTTTTCACTGGACATTTTACAAAAATTTCTATTTCTTTGTGGATAACGTTTAAAATTAATTCATAAGTAAACGAAGACATTCAGATGATAAATTTCTTCCAAAAAATATACAGTTTATCGCGCAAGCCCATTTACATATTTAAAAATAATATATATTAATAACATTTTTTATATTAATGTTGTATTTTCATTATGAATTTTTTCAAATAGCCATACTTTAATAGCGGGTAAGGGATATATAAGCTCGAAGACATTTTGAACAATCTTTTGAATGAATAAATGAAATCTGTGTACAATCTTGCAACAATTCTCAATGCGATTCGCGTTCTGCCGCACGAAATACACACAGATTGTTATGTAATCGATTAGTTATTAAAATTTGCAATGGCATACTCGGTATTAAAAGTAAAGAGTATCGCATTTATTTTTTATAGTATATATATACATATATAAAAGGTTGATTAGGGACAAAGAGGGTTAACCATATGGGAGACTTGACTCACAACTCAGTTTTCATGTAAAAAAAAAATTCAGAGGTTTGCAATTGATTTATACTAAAACCACAGAAATGCTAAAACAGCTTTCTTTATTTCACACGATAATGGAAATAAGCGTGAAAAAATAAATTGTAGGGTGTTTGAACCTAAAAGTTTTATTTTTTAGAAATATTCTGAAATCTTATTTTCTAATAAAGTACATTACATCAAATTTAGTAAACAGGTTTTAAGTAATGTAGAAATATTGAGCATTCATTCCAGACATTGAAGATTCTACAGTAAATAGGCTTAATGTGTTATTCTTCATTTATGTGTGGAAAGCTTCAAATATGAGGGAAGGTTTACAAGATGCTCAAGGTTCCGTTAATAAAATGGTTTCTGAAATCTTTTTATCATTCGTTACACATAACGAGGGATTATTAGTTATATATAAAAAATTATTATTATTATTATTTTGTAAAGCTATAGTAAAATAGAATGATCAAAAAGAAAATAATTTAAAAAATATGTGGAAAATTGCTATTGTATCTACTGTAAGACAAAATTTAATGAAATATAAATCGGAAAATTGGTAGGATCTTTTTCCGATTTAAATATAACAATTAATATATATAATTAATAATTATATAATGATTATATATATATATATATATATATATATATATATATATATATATATATGTATAATGGTTTAAATATAATAATGATAAATATAAAAAGCGGAAAAAACTAAAAAGGACTAAAATAAAGAAAGCAGACAAACTTTCACAAAAATTTGATGTAATCAAGTAAAAAGCGAGATTGGTTCGATTTTACACCTGCTAACGTCCTTAGTATCTAGTAGTTTTGTTATGTCAATAGCTTTTTTATTCATATTTTTTCCAAAACCAATGATGACTTCTTAACATAAATACCAACTCACTAAAATTGTTGGAAATGTTTTCGAAGACATATTGGTGATAAAATGATTAATACTAAAGAAGATACACTGTTTTTTTCACGGGTAAACCCTTTATTCAATTCAGTCCACTGCCTCTATATATGCCCATTCACGATTTGCATCAATGTCAGGTGTCGGCTATTTATCAAATTATCATGATTTCACGCATGACTGAAATGTTGCTCTGAATCTGTAGAAATTACAATGCTTTCAACTGAATTCTTCACAGTAAACACATCAAAGTTAAACATAACTCTTTCGGGCCTGATGTACACGTCTTTATATGGAGTATTATTTTGTTTTAAGAAATACTTTTGCTACTATTCAATTGTAAAATTGTGATATGCCTATGCATTTACTATATGACTTTGTTTATGTTTAGGCATTTAGTAATAATATTAATTATTATTATTTACTTAATCCACTTTGCTCCGTTTGCGATTCTTTTATCTTAAACATAAATTTTACAAATTAAATTTAAAGTAAAAATTATTTTCCTGAAAGAATCATGTATAATAAAGCACAAAAAAGTATTAGAAATTTTTAATATAAGATAAATCTTATTGTAACACAATATTTTCTCAACATCTCCAAAAATTCCTCCTTCGTCTATTGTCATATGAATATGAATTGAATAATACGCAAAATAACAACATTAGTTATATTTCAAACGATTCAATATTCGGTGAACATTAATTAATGTATTTGGAGAGGTAGTGTTAATGTTATTAACGTAAAAGTAATTTTTTCTAAAAATTGAAAAAAAAAAATCGGGCCCGAAAGGGTTATGATAATGAACATAAATAAATCTTCAGATGACACAATTAGCTGAACTCATTAAAATATTAGACCCGTTTTATTATTTTTTAAAACAAAATATGTAAAGTAAGAAAGAAAAAGAAAAACTTGCTTTTGACGAAACGATACGACAAAATGAAAAAAGGAATTTTCCATTTACTGCAAAAGAAAAAGAAAATTACGTGAATGTTTTTTAGCAGTTTCTTTAAATCATAAAAAGCCTAAATTATGAAACATTTATTTTCTTCTATTTCCATACGCGCGCCATCTAAATTCATTTCACAGTTAAAAAAAAGCCAACTTGGTTGCTATGGCAAATATAAATACCTTTTCCGAAAAATATAACTTTAAAAGATGGCAAAAGAAAGATTTGTGCGCTTTTAGATGATTTCTTACGGTAACACACGTGACAACAAACAACGTCTCTGGTAAATTACCATAACTATTACAATGAATAAAGATGGAATGAAAAACATGTGAATATTATCATGAACAAAATATGACAGAAACAGATTTTTACTAATACAATAGACTCCCTTAAATTCGCAACCCTATAATCCGCACATAACTTACAGATGCAAACAATGGAACATTCAGTTTTAATGTAGGAACAAAATTTGACTTTTTAATTTTCGTACCTTTTCCATATATATTTTAATTTGTAATTTTCATTATATTACTGAATTCATATGTTTTCATGAAGGAAGAAAAAATTTATTTTGGAATAAATTAAGACATTGCTGATATCACTAGCAATCACAATCTTTTTACCAAATATATTTATGCATTAACCAAATTTTTTGGTTATTAAGTCTGGCTAAACGTGAAGCAAAATTACCTTATTTTGTAATTTTGATGTGAATTAGTAATGTATCTTTATGAAGCAAATTTCATTTGAAAAATGCATCTTATCTTTATAATAAATATTTAATCATACATTATGGATTATTAACTTGACCTATGTTTTTAATATTTTAATCGTGTTAAAATTATCCAATTTTTTATTATTTTAGTTTATTACTCATTTTAATGTTTTATTTTATTGAAAGCCTTCACAATAATTTCAATTTCATTGTTAATTGCATTTAAATTACTGTTTAAAAAATGTAAACAAAACAATGACCAGAAATCCGCAAAACCTCTGGTCTTAAGCTGTGCTGATTTGAGGGAGCCTACTGTACCAATTATTTCATATGTATAGCTTTAGATTTTGGTTCATCTTAAGAAACTCTATTCGTCTCAGTCCTCTGTATGCCCGTCTATCACAGAGTTCGTGCATGAAACTATGTAAGTCAGAGTTTTCAGATTTCGTGTACTTACAGTTGAATACCTCAGTCACGCGACAAATCATAAAATTTTGAAAAAGTCTATTATATTAATTTATTTTATTTTATTGAGGTCAGCCGTTGAGGTTATCCTCGGTGATGCAAGTTGAAATTTTCATATTAAGATGGATTTATTTAAAATATTTTTCGAATTTTTTGGAAATTTAAGGGTTTATATTATTAGAGTTTCGTTCATGTTACTTCCATAATATTTTTTGGAGTTCATTTGTTTTTCTTTTTTTAAAAGCTATTGTGATTTATTAATGATTCAGTATTTTAAATTTCGTTTAAACAATTTTTTTCGCTTGTATAAAGGTAAAATTTTATTTATATATCCGCTATTTTTTTAATTTCAGATTAAAAAAAAATTGAATTTTGGATTTTATTTAAATAATTTGATATGGAAATTTTTAATTTGAATAAAATAAATAATTTCTTTTTATAATTATTTTAAAATCAAATTTGTTGATGCTACCATCTATGTAAGAGTTAAAAAGATAGAAATTAACAATTTTAATTTATTAATAAAAAGATAAGCTGTTTTGAAAGAAATATTAAATGAAACCTTCTGTGCAATCTTCAAGCACACTTACCAACTTTTTTTTAAACTCCCATGAAATACATAGAGATATTTTAGTAAAAATATATTGGATATAATTTATTTAAAAGTTGTATATTTCATAGTTATTTTTTAAACAAAAATTTTAAAGCTCAATTTTTGACTTTTGCCAATGTGTATAAAATGTTAAATGTGAATAACTTATCTTTTTCTGGAGGTTTTTTGCACTTCTATAACACTTTTTTACCATTAGGTTTTATATTAATATGTGACAATTTTATTTATTTTTTTAATTTTATTTTTTATTGTAGGTTTATTGATTTATTTATTTTGCTTTTTCATTGCGTATTGTATTATAATCAGAAAAATCGATATGTTTTAATGTACTTCAAATACTACTTAAAATTAAATATATATATATATATATATATATATATATACAGGGTGAGTCATAAATATCGAGACAATAGACTATCTCCGTAAATATTGCCTCTAGACCCATACTTCCAATTGCAGAATTTCGTAAAAAAAAGGTGAAATTTCTGATAAGATATGTTGCAAGTCCATGGCGGGTCTATTTAAAAAAATACGAAAATTAAATTTTTATATGGTCCCCGTAGAGCAAAATTCCCAATTAGGAAATTATTCCTTATCCCTTCCTAAATTGAAAAAAAAAAAAAAAAACATCTTTGTATCTGAAAACCTGACAGAGATATTAAAATCCAAAATTCTCCAAAACTCGTGACTTACACCACTTTACCATGCCTGTAAACGAAGCATTTTCGATTCAGTTTCAAAGCAAATGAGGGATCGTCCACAAATTGTTCGTATTAATTGTAGATTTAAGACCGTGCTTCTTATTTGGACATAATAAAGCAGGGTATTGATTTAAATGAAAACTTGTTTTCAAAATATGTCGATCGTGGCACTGTAGGTCTGCATGGATCGAAATATCTAAGTCCAGTTCCAAACCGACCCATAGGGAAAAATTTCTGCTCGGCATGGAAAAATGTTAAAATCACAATCCGGAACAGCCTGGAAAAAAGTTTAAATCATAGCCCGGCTCAGCCGTGATTTTCTATACAGTTTTTTTTTTTAATTTCAGTGTAGTTAAAAATTGTTTTACGCGAAGGGATTCTCACCAAAAGTACTTATTATAGCTTTACGTTTTTTATATTTATACTTTTCATTATTAAAGAAGCGATAAAGGCTGTGATATCTTTATTTTATCGATAAATCTCTGTTTATCCCTTAATGTTTCACTTATGTTTTAATATCACTAATTCATATCCCGTGCGTTGGAGACTTTGAAAAATGTTATACAGTAAAACCTTTTAAGACGGAATCACATAGGAAAGAAAAAATACGTAATAGACAAATGCTCTTCCTAGGAAGATTAAATGGGGTTTATTTTTTCTCAGGCATTATTGTATTCATTTGCATAGATCAACACATTTTCTGTTTAAGACAGAATTCTGTCACAGGGAGATTTTTTTTGTTTTATTGTGTTTAATTTTTTAGCACTCAAATGTACTATTCTTAAAAAAATAAATTTTATATTTTAAATTTTTTTTGTTTTTTGTAAAATAAAAGCGATTTTAAAATCTATGTGGTTTTTGTAAAAATTTTGACTGAACCGAATTTTACTTATTCCATGCACGTATTAGGTCAGTCAGAGACTGTGATTTTAATACGGATTGCTCGAGACCGGGATTGAAAATTTCGTCCAATGCAGACCTTTTTAAAAGTTAAGAATTGTTAAAGAAAAAAAGTACAAACTTGAAACATGTCATTTTTAGTTGTTTTACATTAGTTTTGTTTCGGACAAAATTGAAAAATTATTTGCTTTTGGAAATATGATTTATTTTAAGTTAATAAAAAATCAGTAAGTTAATAAAATAATTTTTTAAGTTTATTAATTTTTTAAATAAATATTTTTAATAGTTCTAAAATTAATATTGAAAAACAAAAACCCAGAAACAAAACTAAAATCAGATTTTCATCTTTAATTAAAGGGAAAGAAATTGAAATCCGATAAATAATGTTTGGAGTTATTACGATTTTTAGCCATTCCATTTAAACCAATAGTAATCATATGAAATTTTTATAAATTTTGTGATAAATTTTAGGATGTGATTTTCTTATCAAATTATATGACTAACCATCACAAAAAAAAAGAAAAAAATCAAATTTCTAACTCAAAAGATAGATTTTTTACACGTTTCCTAGAACTGTTAAAGTAACATTGTCTTTTGAATTGTGCGCATTTCAATTTGTGTCTAATCCCTTAAAATCTGATGAAATTTACAAACGGCTATAACTCTGTGACTTTTGAAGGTATGAAGATGCAACTTGTTGAGTATTGTTCAGGACTGGATGAGGAAAGTTTTCCTATTTGGAATTTTTATCCTACGGGGGCCGTATAAAAAGCTAATTTTCGTATTTTTTCAAATATACCCCCCATGGAGTTGAACATATCTTATCAAAAAATTTACATTTTTCTATAAATTTTTGCAATTGGAAGTTTGGGTCTAGAGGAAATACTTAAGGATATAGCCTATTGTTTCGATATTTATGACTCACCCTGTATATATATATAAGTTTGATTTTTTAAAGTAAAATGTCCATCTAAAACTCAATGAGTTTTAAAATTTATTTCAAGTACTACCTAATATTAAAAAAAAGCTTTTTTAAATTAATAGTTTGTTCTTTTACTTGAAAAAAATCAATGTATCTTAATGTATTTTAAATACTATGTAAAATAAAACGATATATATATATCTTATTTTAAGTTTGATTTTTGACTATAATATATATATTTACTTATGTTATCACTTAAAATATTTTTCTTATGAATACCTTTATTTTGTATGTAATTAACAAAGTATCACTAATCTTTATAGTGGATAAAAACGTTTAGCGTTTATTTCAAATACTAACTCCCGGCTTATCTTTCAATTACTACTTCTCACGATACATTTAATATGTAGCTTTTCAGGATCTAAACGAAAATGAAATAAAAAAATCATGCATTATGCATGATGAGTCGCGGCCGGCTTAATAATGAAATTGAGGTGTATTTCAGAAAAAAAGACTAAATTGCTAGACATTTACATTTTCCATATTTGGACCATTTAAATTAATTTCACGGAAATTTATGAAGAGTACTACTGTTGTTGTGAAATAGGTAAATTACTTTATCTGAAAATGTAACGTAAAACAAAGAGATAAAGGTTTCTATATTTATTAAATCCTAATTATCAACACGTGTAGGTATGCATTAATGTCTCTGAACAATTAGCATTAAAATAGAAATATTCACACAACAAATGTAACTAGTTGGATGTAGCAATCCCAAAACTTTCTTCTATCTCATATACGTTAGAATTTTGAAATTTATATGACAGTGCCAAAATTAAATGGCAATCCATGCCCATCATGAGGATTGTAAAGGTATTAAATTCAAAGCATTAGTTCTGAAATATGACTATCATGAAATTCTTTAAATCCTACAAAATTCGGCATAGCAGTGCCATCTCTCGGGCGAATGACACCTAAATGTAAACAAAACCAATTCATGTCAAGGATTAACTGAATCTGAAATTTGATGGGATGCCGTGCATTAGTTCTTCAGATAGAGCTGGTACAGAAATCGTAACAAATGCAGTACAGTAGAACCACCTATGGAGCTAGTATTTATAGCAAAATATAAACATAATCAACTCATGTAAAAAAAACTCGAATCTGAAATTAGATGGAAATCAGTGTATTCATTTTTGAGATTGAACTGCTTCGGAACTTTTAAAAAGTGCAGCATAGAAGCGCCGCCTATTTATCTATTTCTGCCAAAACGTACAAATATGTTACTTCTTGTCAAGAATTAACTAAATCTGAAGTTTGAGGATATTATTTGTGAAATAATTTTATAGATAGAGCTATTGCGAAAATCGCACAAAATCCAATACAGCAGCGTTACTAAATAAATTATATAAATTAAATTTAAATGTTTTTATGCCGATACCTTATATTCTATGTCTGATTTTTCAATAACGTTTTGTCTTTAGAGATTTTTAAAGAATTATTTAATTCTTTTTAGCGCTTTTTTTTTTAAGTGGGTTGATATATTTTTAAAAAAAGCTTATCTTGTTTCCTACTTTTTAGTTATTCATACAGTAATGCTTACACATGCTCTCACCTCTTGTCACACAATAAATCATAAAATTCTGGAAAAGACTATTTTTTCAATTAAAATATTTTTTTTTTCAAATATCATCTGTCCATCAGTTTTTTTTCTTCTAATTGTTGAACGCAAGTTTAAATAGCATATAAAAATTATTTCTTATTACGCTTTTAAAGGAAATCAAATACTTTTGTTGCCACTATTACAAAATTGGTATTAAAAACTCTAAAAAATTAATATTTCAAAAATAAATCGAGATACAGCGTTTAAACACATTGCATTTAAAAGTACATTTTTTTTTTATACGATGGTGTAAAAATTGAAAATATAAGTTAAAAAAATTATTAATTATTGTCAATTATTGTTATTGTTATTAATTATTATTACTTAAAATATATAGTTATTTTTGTAAGTTTAAAAATTTGCAGTAGCGTAAATTTCAAAATTTAAATTGCATTTTTTTTATTTTTGTCGCATACAAGTTTAAATAAAATTATCATGTATGTAACATAAATTAATGGATTTAATAAATTGCGTGAAAAATGTTTTTATTCGTTTTTATTTCATCATATTACATCATATTTATCCTCTATTTTGTGGCCGCCCCTCCCGGTGGTCTCGACCCGATCCCTTCAGTGGGAGAGGTGACCGAGAGCCGGGCAGCGCTCGTAGTACACGATGCTCGACGGGGGCCGGTCGGGGACTGAATCACCACCTCCAAGTGAGGCTGGGGTGGCTGAGGGACGCTCCGGTCCGGTGGCCACGGATAGCGATTGTCTAGGGCCTGGTGCAAGTCGTAGTGCACCTGGTCCTGTGGTCCTCGGTTTTCGAGAGAAGCCACCAAGGGACGATCAAAGCCCAATCCCAGAGGCGGGCCTTGGGAACCCGGCAGCGATCCTCATGTGAGGGTCAAGCCATAGGCTACCAGGATAGCATGGTGACTCTGGGCAACGGGGAACCAAGGTGATCGGGACCTCAACCACAAACTTGAATGAGAGGGAGCCTGGAAGGAGAGTGTGGACTTTGTCGGAACAAGTGGTGGGGACTCTCTAGTGTCATCGCATCTCGCAGGATCGGTGTGCAGCATCTCCTGGAGGTAGCGATGGGAGAGGCTTTAGGCCAGTGCCCGGTGTGACTTTTATCCGCCGGGAAACTCAGCCACCCATCACCTCTGTAGCGGAAGTAGTGGTGTGCCAGCTCCTAGGTGGGGGGAGACTGGGGGTGCTCCTCTCGAACCAAGGGACAGGTCGAGTCGGAAGGGCGCCGTGGTGGCGTTTGTCCCACACGGCCTGACACCCATGGGAGGAGGTTGGCTGGCAGGCCCGCCTCCTGATCCACTCACCGCAGAGTCCTGGGCCGGACGCTCACTGGTTAAAGCAGTGGCACATCTCTCCCGGGTGAACTCTTTGGTTCGATCAAGTCTGACGTGTCTAGGCGGGACTGGGGCTTTCTGCGTCCAGTGATACAGACTTAGCAGTACCTCAGACTAACTTTCCCGCTACTAACCCCTGAGCCGGTTGTCGCTTCGGACGACGTGGGGGGACTTTCCTCGTCCCCCAGCGTTTGGCTAGAGGTACTTTCACTTCTCTGGTAGGAGACCTCATTGCACGGGGAGATACCCTCGGGTCTAGGAACCAACGAGGGCTCTGAGGTAACGGTAGTGCGTGGCGGGGCCTCGTTTTGGCCCCGCTCGGCTCCCCGGCCGGAGGGCGGGGGGGGGCGGAGCAAGGCGCGCGTGGTTCCGTTCGCTCCAACCCTCTAGCGAGACTGTGTCTATGCAGTCAAGGTGGAGCTTTCTGGGCCCGCCTGGGGTCGCTACCAGCACCTAGCCCGAGACTCTGGACCCCTACTGGCTTGCCGGGAGAGTGGGGAGGGTTTTGGGCGACAAAAGCCTAGACTGGGTGGCTTCTCCAGCCACCGCGAGGGGTTTTCTCGGCCCTCGAGGTTTCAGTTATGGTAGTTCACCTAGTCTCCGGCCCTATGTCAGTACGCAGCAGGTGCAACCTAAGGGTTGTTCGTAAGTCGTCACGTGCAGGATTTGGGGGTGAAAAACCCTAGAGCGAGCACATGTCTATGTGTGCAGGAGGGACTTTCCCCGTCCTCCTAGGGTCCTGCTAGGGGTACCTTCATTCACGGCTAACCCACATAAATGTGATGTGTTTCCTATTATAGTGATTTCATCTTGTGGGGCCTGCCGTACAGCAAATTTGCATCCGTCGTCCCATGGCAATGGGTCACTGGTTTCGGCGTTCTTGTGGGCGTCGTCATCCTGGGGCTCGTCATGGTTCAATGGGTGCAAATCCCAGGTGTCCGTTCAACATTGAGGTTACTCAATGGGCAGGAGAGCTGTCGCTTTCATCAATAGCTGGGAACGTGGTCGGCCTCCGGGCTGGCCACTAACGCCGTAGGCGTCGGACAGTGAGGTGTGCGGATGGGGACCCGGAGTAGTAGCCGCATGCGGTTTGCGAATCCCGACCCCAGTCGATGCCCCTCATCGGAAGAGCCGCAAGGGCCTGACAGGGCCTAGAGACGGGATGGTGGATCTCCATCATTATCCTCTATTTTGACATGCGAAGTTAAACATTTTTTCTTATTTTTTAAATTTCTTTTCATTTAAATTACTAGCCTCCTATGGTGATTGGTTTGGTCTTACTTAAACTTATGCTAAGCTTTGTATCATCTTACTTTTATACATAATTTTATTTACTTGCGTACCTTCACTAAATCTGTAGATAATGATGGAAAAATCAACAAATCTATGCGATCAAAGCAGCATTTAGGGCAAAAATTCAGTATTCTGTGCTGGTTGGCGCAATTAGGAAATAAATCCGAAATGGCACCGAAAAACTACTTTTCGTTTTTTAATTTTATGATAAAATGTTTTGAAGGAGATGGTAAACGAAACTCTTTGTGCGATCTGCGATCACACTTACCCACTTGAAAGTGTTTTACTCCTGCATCCCTCTTTTTCTTACCGGCACAGACATAAATTATATTTCTTCTACTGATTATATCTTATTCTTAATTAACATTTTTTTAAAGTTCTACCTCATCGTATACAAGTAATTCCAGTATTAATTTGTTATTTCTATTTATCATGCCAAATTAAATGTATTTAACTTTAAGAATTCCTTAAAAATCAAAATTTTTAAAATGTTTAGAAAGCATTTCTCACATTTCATTCTTTTTAATTTCAATTCTTTTTATAAGCTGTTTTAAGAAAACAGTACATCCTATAAATAACTACCATCCAACACTTCAAGTTAATAATATTTTCAGTTTTAAAAAAGTCCCATTGCTAGATAGTGTTTTCCTGCTGTATACGTATGTTGCTAGTGGAACATATATGCAATATATTTCTTTATCCGTTTATAACTAACTCTTAATTAATGCACTGTAAAAAAAAATTATAAAGAAACTACACTGTATCTAGGAAACTGGGATTCCAAGACCTTTTCATGTAACGATAACAGGAAAAATCCATGTAACCGATTCTAAAACCTGAGTTTTTGTTTTTACCGTTACAGGAAAAGTTCTTGGAATCCCAGTTTCCTAGATAAAGTGTAGTACCTTTACAGATTTTTTATTACAGTGTGTATCTTTAAAACTCTGACTCAGCGTATACGACTATTTCTTTTAATTAATTATCATATTTTTCCTTATCAATAACTACAGAATTGATTTTTTAGATTAATTACTTTATAATTGTATATTTTTAAAAAACGCATTCATTTTTCTTATCGTCCTCCCATAACTGAAAGGTATTAAAATTGTATTTCATGGCTCTGAAGTAAGTTATGTATTAAATTACTTATTGTTCTAAGATTTTCTTTCAGTTACTCACAAGTGATAGAATTCTATTTAAAAGCTTTCAAGCATTAAATAATAGATTTAATAATTAAACAAAACATGCCCACTTAATAAATGTTTTCTTCTAAATGACTTAGGTTATTGACAGAAGATTAAAAGTTGGAAGGTATTGTGTGTAAAAATAAATTCTTATCGTGAATTCTTTTTATAAAAAGAATGAATGGATAAGTTTTTATAATTAATTATTTTAATTGTTATTCTGAAATACATGATAAACATAATATCTCATATACAATAGAAATTCCCGATAACGAAGTACTTTTTTAACGAAGTTTTATACTTATCAACATTTTTTGCTGAATTTTGACTTTGAACACCATTTTATGCACTGTAAAGAAAAAAAAAAAGTTAAATTTACGGCAAAAACTACTGCCAGTAATGTTGTCAGCAGTTTTTGACGTAAAAATTGCAGTAAAATTAGATGTGAATATTTTTATTACATCTAATTTTACTGTAATTTTGTTATTTTTGTTGTACTGTAAAACTGCTTGCAACATTACTGCCAGCAGCTTTTGCCGTAAATTTAAGGAATTTTTTTGACAGTGAGTATATCAATGTCCATTCTACGGAATGTATATTTTATATAAGGATTTTTATTGAACTTTCATGCGTGTATATTATTCAATTGGAGAGACTAATGTAATAATGGCTTACAAAAAAATCCATTGAGTTTTCTTATTTAATATTTCAATTAATTAAAAAATTAAAATTGATTAAAAAGCAATATTTATTATGTGTGGTCTAAAATAAATTTTAAAAAGGTATTATGTGTCGTTCTAAAATAAAAGAGAATAGGCATTATAAGTCTGTCTAAAGTAAATTATAATAAATCGTTTTCGAATTTCCTGAATGATATATTTGAAGCGAAATCTTCAAAGAGTACAATAGACTTTTCCCCGCTGAATCATATAAGACATATTTCATACGCGTAATCAACATCTCCAATAACTCAGTCAGTAAAGTTTCTGCTACTGTCCAGCGATCTGGGGTTTAAAACCTATGGCGGATAGTAACCGATTGTGTAAAAATTAAATGATGCAGAAGTCCAAATTAATTCAGAAAATTCAAACTCTCTGAGTGAATTACTAATTTTGAAAAGAAAATTAAATTCTTATTATTAAAAATTAGATTACATATATTGAAACTAATGTGTATCACTGAAGTGTTTTGCAAAGTTCTTATTATGGAATAGAGTGCGCATAGAACATATCGTGCATTTTCAAACACACACAGAAAAAAATGAAATGAACAGTATACTTACACTATTAAAATCTATGAGCACTAAGTGTTGGAAAAGCGTTTTCATATGTGGTGTACATTTTGAAATTGACTATTATTTAAATATTACTTGGTGTTTATGAAATATGTAGGTCGTATACAGGGCCGCACAAAACATCTTAACAAGATTCGTTTATTGGGGAAAATTCGTAAATGGAAATTTTCAACTGTAACATGTGTTGAATTGAACTAAATAATAGCATACTATATACTATATATGCATACTCATATTTAACATACTCGGCGGCTCAAAATTGTATATTATATCGAGTATTTATAATTATAGCAGAAATCTGATTTCCAAATACGTTATGATTATGTATTTTACAAATTGTTTATTTTGCCATAAATTTACTTGTAAGTAAACTGTGAAGTTTTGTTAAGAATTGATAATGTTTTGGAATCTGTGTTGTATGCATGATTTTTTGTTTGTAATGTTTTTCTTGTGGTTGATAATAAAAAAATCAATATAAAATCAATAATAAATTTAAAAATATTATATTTGAAATGACGATAAATATTTATAATTGCACTGCACATACTTATCGATATTCCACATTAAGATGTACCTTTAATTAATTTATCTCACTATTAAACACACATAATTTTAAACACCATTTAACCCGGTTGTTTCTATTACGTAATTTATAAATATTAATTTACAGTATGTATGATTAATATCAAATCCACATTGAGATGAATAATTTTTCATAATTTTTCCATTAATATTTTTTTTCCTTGACAGTGTTTTCTTTTTACAATTTTACGCTTGTTGATTTCTTGTACTTAATTTGAAAAAATATGATTCAATGGATAATTAATCTTTCATTTTATCTAATGGAACCGAAATACTTTCCTAGTAAATATATGATTTATTTGATACGTTTTTTACTTAATTTACTTTTAACTGAGCATTATATTATTTTATGATTTTATAATATATATACATACATCTATGATGCAAAATGAGAAAGTTATAAATCCACAAACTGTTGCAAGTATTATAGTATTTACTATTTTATCCCAAAATATTTAAAATTACAGACGATTTACTAAATGCATGAAGTTCAGTAAGACTATGTTTTTCATGATGTTTAATAAACAAACTACATGCTAATACAAATTTCAGACTTTAAAATATATACATACTCAGAGAATTATAAATATACCTCTAATGATAGATTTACTTCTGGAATTAAAAGCCCGATTACATTAAAAGACTGATTCACGAACGCAATAACACATGTTTTTCATGATGTTTAATAAACAAACTACATGCTAATACAAATTTCAGTCTTTAAAATATATACATATTCAGAAAATTATAATATACCTCTAATGATAGATTTTCTTCTGGAATTAAACGCCCGATTACATTAAAAGACTGATTTACGAACGCAATAACGCAGGACTGTTAGTGTTAATCATGTGGGTGAATTCATTAAAAATAACTCGTTTGCATTTAAATATATTTAGGTGATCGTTTTTCAATATATAGTTGCTGCTAATATCTATAAAAGCCTTTTGTTATTTTTTATTTTATTTATATTTTTTAGTTAAGTTAATTTCACCTTCGGAGCCGGTTTAGAACGTGTTTTGTTGTCACCATTACAGAAATGTTATAAAAATGTATATAAATTGATACCGAGAAAACTAATTCAATTAAAAAAAATTCTAATACCACTTTTGTCACATGTGGATCAATATGTTTAAATGAAATGAATTTCAACACCAAACGTTTCATATTTTTGGAAGAATAACAGTGAAACATAATCAGCAGTTTAATCAGTCATTTCATACAAAATCGTTTCATAAAGTAGTAATCGTTTCATTCGAATTTTATACAGGGTGATTCAGCTCGTCGGTGACAAACTTTAAGGATCGATAGAGCACACCTATACGAACATTTTTGAATAGGGAATGTAGGGTCCCTGACGCGATGGTAAGGCGCTAGGCGCTTTCGAAAATTTGGGTGCCGAAATTCGAAACGGCATAAAAACTAGGGAAATGGTTAGATTTTCTTGCTTGTTGCGTCGAAATGATTCTGTTTGTTTAGACTTTCTTCAGTACCAATTTGATAAGCGTATCTCTTAAAACATGGATAGGGGGCGCTGCAGACTTTGGAGAGCTAGACAACAACTTTAAGCCCGTTATTTTGATAATTTAACACATGCTCGCCAAAGTTTATACTCTAACTTAAAGTTTGAACCCAAAAGTAGAGCCCTGCAAAAAGCGTAAGAGCCGGAATAAAATGTCAAAGTACAGGGTGGTCGAAACTCGAAAGCTCCTAAGAGATAAACAAACAGATTTCTTGACTTATGGCATGCATTTTCATGATTCTGTTTGCTGGGGCTCTCTGAAACTCAGTTGAACGGTACAAAAAGAAACATCGATAGGGGGCGCTTTGGGCAAAAAACATAATTCGTTGACATTTCGGACGCTAACTGGAAACGGGGCGCTACGATCAGTTAGAAACAAAACAAGAGAGTAATTTACTTATCATAAGAAGCTATTAAAACTGCAGTTTGTTTGTTTTTTTTAACAAACATAGCTGGTTTCAATCATGCACAATGCGCGCAATAAAATTTACATAAGGTGCTTTTTGCTGATTTCTGCAAAAGATATCGTACCATATCGATATGCAAAAGATACGTAATGCGTAGACGACAACGCGAGATGACGTAGTTGTATGCGCAGACACGTCTTTTGAACGTGCGGTACCTACTTAAGCTTCGGGTTACTTGTCTGCAGATCGGTAGTAGGATGGAACGGTACACAAACTCTGAATTGGCTGACATGCATTTGGCGTATGGCGCTGCTGGTTGTAATGGACGAGCCGCTCAGCGGTTGTACGCCGAGCGTTACCCCAACAGGCAAATCCCCTGCCATGCCTTCTTCGCTCGAGTACACCAGAGGTTGTCCACAACGGGATCTTTCGACGGAGGCAGGCCTGAACGGGAGCGATCAGTGAGCACCCCCGACAACGAAGAGGCTGTGCTTAACCTGGTTGAGGACAACCCAGGTCTTAGCACGAGAGATATCGCCAGACATGTTGGCATTTCGCAAGCAACTGCGTGGCGCATCTTACGTTCCCGGAATCTGCACCCCTACCACATCCAGCGGGTGCAGTTGCTCAGAGAGCAGGATTTTGGCCCTCGAGTGGAATTCTCAAGATGGTACTTGGCGATGAGATCCAGGGATCCCCGTTTTGTAAACAGCATTTTGTTTACGGACGAGTCCACCTTCAGCCGGGAGGGAATGTGGAACGCCCAAAACAGTCATGTGTGGTGTGATGAAAATCCACATGAAACCAGAAGCCGAGCAGCCCAGGAGCGTTTCTCAGTAAATGTGTGGGCCGGCATTCTGGGGGATTGCCTCATTGGCCCTTATTTGTTACCTGAACGGCTGACAGGTGGAAATTACCTGATTTTCCTGGATCAAGTGCTGCCGCAGCTTCTGGAGGAGGCGCACGTACCCGAAGGTTCACGTCGCCAGATGTGGTTCCAGCACGATGGAGCTCCGGCCCATTACACGAACGACGTGCGTCTCCATCTAAACGCAAGGTATGGCCAGCGGTGGATCGGGCGTGGGGGTCCAGTTCACTGGCCTGCCCGATCACCAGACCTCACCTGCTTGGATTTCTTCCTTTGGGGTTACCTGAAGGCCGAGGTATACCATACACCTGTCAGCAGTGCTGAAGAACTTGTGGCGCGCATTGTGGCAGCTGCAGGGCAGATCAGAGATACTCCTGGCATTGTTGGAAACACACACTCCTCAATGCGACGGAGGTGCGAAGCCTGCATCATGGCCCAAGGTCGAAATTTCGAGCATCTTCTGTAGTGTTATTTTTTGTAAATAAATTTCCAGTATCATTGATGTTTTTGGTCTAAATTTATTCAGAAGTGTTGAGCAGAGGTAGAAAATGTGTTTTCATTATTACTAACTGATCGTAGCGCCCCGTTTCCAGTTAGCGTCCGAAATGTCAACGAATTATGTTTTTTGCCCAAAGCGCCCCCTATCGATGTTTCTTTTTGTACCGTTCAACTGAGTTTCAGAGAGCCCCAGCAAACAGAATCATGAAAATGCATGCCATAAGTCAAGAAATCTGTTTGTTTATCTCTTAGGAGCCTTCGAGTTTCGACCACCCTGTACTTTGACATTTTATTCCGGCTCTTACGCTTTTTGCAGGGCTCTACTTTTGGGTTCAAACTTTAAGTTAGAGTATAAACTTTGGCGAGCATGTGTTAAATTATCAAAATAACGGGCTTAAAGTTGTTGTCTAGCTCTCCAAAGTCTGCAGCGCCCCCTATCCATATTTTAAGAGATACGCTTATCAAATTGGTACTGAAGAAAGTCTAAACAAACAGAATCATTTCGACGCAACAAGCAAGAAAATCTAACCATTTCCCTAGTTTTTATGACGTTTCGAATTTCGGCACCCAAATTTTCGAAAGCGCCTAGCGCCTTACCATCGCGTCAGGAACCCTACATTCCCTATTCAAAAATGTTCGTCTAGGTGTGCTCTATCGATCTTTAAAGTTTGTCACCGACGAGCTGAATCACCCTGTATACATGTATAGTATATTATTTGTATATTATTTTAGAAACTTACTTTTCAGCTAGTGTAATCGTAAACATCTCTGTTTGCAATCTCACTTGCAATTACTTTCGCTAAAAATTAAGATCTGATTCAAAATAATTGCAAGTTGTTCTTTGCGTTACAATGTGCACGATGTCATAGTTACTCGCAATGACAGCTGACAAAGGGATTCGCCGACATTATTGTTGTAGTTTCTGTTATAGTACATATTAAGGTACTGGGTAATAATGAATGTAAATTTCATAAAAATATAAACAATCGACTTTTATGGCATTACTATTGTACACGATAGCCACATGCTTGAAACGTGTAATACATGTTTTTAAAAAACACAAAAATTGCTGTAAAATTGCAAACGCCTGCATATGCGTATGTAGTTTGAAGAGGGTACGAGGGGCGTCGAAGATCGATATGATTATCTACCACATCTGCAAAAATATTACTTCTCATTTATTCGTGGCCGCAGAAAGCTGGTAGATAGATGTAGATAAGTGAATCTGGTGGTTTTGAGGTTTCTTCAACTAATTAAAAATACAAGAGAACAGGAACATCATATTTTATTACCGTGCACTTTCACTGTCACTCCACACATCCCTCAATCTCCATCACTCGATAATATATACAGAATTGTTCTTGATTCAAACATTTCCATCAGAAAAAGATGCACCACAAGAGACAAGACATCCTTTCTGAGTCACCATAAATAATTCAAGACTAAAAAGCGGCCTGTTGAAAGCCGTTTCTGGAAAAAAAACATCGCAACTCCGCAAAAGCGTTCTAAAAATAGTCGGAGAAGCACCGTGAGTACTTTAACAGCACTGTAAAAAATTTTGGTCTCGAATCACGGTGGTTATACCGTCAACTTTGTGACACTTCCTTTTACCGTAATTTTACTGGACGGTATATATACCGTAAAATACTTAAAGTACATGTACCGTAATTTAACTGAACATAAATTTAAATATTTTGTGGTATATGTACCGTAAAATATTTAAAGTATATGTACCGTAATTTAACTGGACGGTATATGTACCGTAAAGTATTTAAAGTACATGTACCTTAAAAAAATATCGTTACAGCATATATACCGTACATTAAATGTAAGGTATATGTACCGTAAAAAATATTTTTACAGCACAGATACCGTAAATTAAATGTACGACATATGTACCGTAAAAAATATTTATACAACATATATACCGTAAATTAAATGTGCGGTATATGTACCGTAAAAACATTTGTAATCAGTATGTGTACTGTAAATGAAATATACGGTATATATACCGTAAAAATACAGGATGATCCAAAAAAAACCATCCCACATTTGACAGGTTTAAAAAAACAGAAACGACTCTAATGAGAAACTTATTTGTTAAAAATATAGAATAGATATGACGAGAGTTTAAAATGACTATTTTTCAGGAATGACTTCTGGAAAGTGTCTTCCATTGCGAGCAATATAGATTTCAAGACGATGTCTGGAATCTATCATCACGAACGCATCGTCTTGTGGGAGAATTGCTACTTCTACTCTCTTGAGGTGAGAATGAATGTAGGTCTTGTCTCAAGATTGTCTCAAGCAGAGGTAGCCGCTTCCACAAGACAGTTAGGGGATGATATATTTCAGATATTGTCTAGAAATTTATATTGCTTATAATGGATAACACTTACCAAGCATCATTTCTAAAACATAGTCATTTTAAACTCTTGTCATACCCATTGCATATTTTAAAACAAACAAGTTTCTATTTACAGTCCTTTTTTGTTTTATATTATCCTGTCAAACATGGGATATTCTTGTGTGTTATTCTGTAATCAGAATCGACGAATATACATGGTAAGCACAAGTCTCACTCTTATTATAAAAACTTATTTTGGCGAGAAATATTAGATATGTGAGGATACATTTAAATATTTTGATAAAAATTTTAATAAAACCATTTGTAGATCATCAAGTTGTGGAATGATATGCATGCTGGTAAAAAACAATGCATATATATATATATATATTATTTTTCATAAATATTAAATTTTCTGTATTTCTTAAGAAATATTTTTTTCTTTTTGTTTTTTGTCATTACGTACAATTGTTCAAAAAAAAATTATGGTAAAATGTAACTAAAAACAATGAATTTGAATTATACTTACATAGCTGCCAATTACTACACCTTTTCTACATTCATTTTTTATACCACTATTTTAAAATAGTTACTGCTGTCACATTTCAGATTTAAATATACAGCGAAAATTATTATTTTAAAATAGAGGTATAAAGATGCTGTAAAAGTAGTATGCACTTAGAGAATTAAAAATAAAAATCACAAAAAAGTGTTTACATTTGTGTCCGCTATGATAATGTGAGATGATCTCTGATAAAATCAAATGCTAATATTAAATTACTTTCTTACATTTCTATAAATTATTAAAACTGAAAATAATTAATTGATCTTATATTATTTTTATTAAATAGTAACAATTTATTAAATTTTATTAAATATTAACAAATAATTCAAGAGTACTGACTGCCGAAAAATTATTTCACACTTCTTTTGTTGTTTCACAGACATAATTATAAAAACTAAAGGATCAGAAGGGCGTGAAGAGAATACAAATCACATACACTTTCAAAAAATAAAGTAAAATTAATAAAAGTGGTCAAAATTATACATATACATTAATATTCTTGTTACTTACTTGGAAATTGGGATTTTTATTTTTATTTTCTCAACATACAAATCTAAAATTTCTTACATTCATTTAAAAGTTTAAGAATGTCACTGTCTAGCAAATCACCACTTTTTAATTTTTTTTATGGAAATGTGCTATTATATTATTCTATATTGATATGTAATTTATAGCTTATAATCTTAATAACAAACTTTAATTCTCCCTAGAGATCAAGAAAAGTAAAAACTAGTTGTCGTGGGCAAAATTGCCTATAACGCGAAAAAAGTTAATAAAAAATGAAAAATGTATTTTCCTTCCAAATATTTAAATAGTCAAGACTAAATTTATACATTCATGCTTAAAAATAAGTTTAAAATTGTATTAAAACATTGCATTGTTAAGGAGAGGCTTTGAGAATCATATTAAAATTACAAATATAAATATTTTAGAACATTTACAAAATAAATGAATATCATTATGATTCAGACATATTTAAAACAAGCAATTAAAATATAAAAAGATATTTATTATAACGATTAAATTACATTAATACACTGTATCATGATGCATTGTTATAATATTTATGTATACAATTTATTTTCTTCTACACATTGTGTCATTTACATTTATATAAAAATTCCAATAGTTTTGCCCACTTGCTGCATTTTGATTATCCGCCAATTGATTATTTGTAGTTTGTACCACACATAGGGTTGACCAACATCAAGTACCTTAAAGAAAAAGATTCATTCAACATGGGTATAAGCATTAAAATATATTATCGAAAAAAATGTAAAAGTAATTTGTAGAAATGGGCGTGAAGAGAATACAAATCACATACACTTTCAAAAAATAAAGTAAAATTAATAAAAGTGGTCAAAATTATACATATACATTAATTACATCTTCAATAATAAGGTTTCACAAAATCACCTTAAGAGGTTATTTCAATATTCACAAGAAGGAACAAGAATGCTAATATTAATCCTATGGGAGCGTTATTTTCAATTTTCTCGCTTTGATTTTAATATATAAATATACATACATATATACATAAAATAGATGATCTACTGGGCTACTTTTCATTTTCCTATTTTAGTTATAGACTTTTTATATATATTTGGGTAGTTTCAATTTCCAAACCAGTTCTGTAAATGAAAGAAAACTAAAAAAAGTCTAAAACCAAGATCTAAAAATTAAAAAACTACCGCAGGTACATCGCCCTCAGTTATCCTACACAGAAATTACTAAACAATATTTATATCCATGTTAAATATTATAAAATAACGCTCCCATAGAATTTACATTAGTGTGTTCGTTTCTTCCCATGACTAGTGTGGTACTTCCCATGACTCTTAAAAACCTACACCAGTCCCGTGGCTAAATGCCAATATTTAATGTTAAATTCACGGGAAAATTTCTTAGAATTTTCTAACTTGTATTTTAGTATTTTTATTTTTACTTTTTACTTTTTTTTTTTTTTTTTTTTTTTTGGATGTGGAATTTTAAATTGATATATATTGTTGTGTGTTTGTACTTTTTCAACTTTTGTAACCATTTCTTAAGGCGAAAATAGTTTTATTTTCAGAACTGCTTTCAAAGTAGAAGCATCTGCACATTCCGGCAGTGCCGGGAGGAAAATGTAGCTTTGATATAACTTATTTATTTATTTATTTATTTTAAATTAAGTTATGTTATTCAAACATACGAAGCTCAAATTAGTGGAGTCCGATTATATAAGATTGAATACTCGTTTTTGGCAATACTGAATATTAATGGGAATTTTTATAAATTAGTCATCTTTTATTGAAGCTGGTTTTATTTTAAGCGATTTATAGGGTCTCCAAATTCCACGATATCATGAAGTATATGCCATTTTAAAACAATATAATGGATAAAACAATCCAATGAGCTTGGTCGAAATCTTAATTCATGTACAAGCGCACACTCACATCGAAATCGATTAATATATACGAGTGCTGTAGTGAGCAACTTGATAAAAAAAATGTCATCCACATTAAAAATCCAAACTGCTATATCTCACGCGCTTTTTAAGGTAAAGACAAAGCATAAAATACTCCGGGATTCATTATTAATATCAAACACCTTAGAAAGAATATTTCCTCAATTTCTAAATTTTTCTTTGTACATCATTATACATTTAAAAGATTTTTGATAAACTTAAATGGACACCATTTTGAAACAAGATGGCATCTGATGCTGCCCAACGAACTCGGTCGAGCCATTTCTATGTACTATGTACATACCAAGTTTAATTCAAATCGGTTCATAAAAACGACAGTTACAGCGTGACAAAAATCATATATATATATATATATATATATATGTATACAGGGTGTATCGAAACTATTGGGCAAAACTTTAAGGGGTGATAGTACACATCAAGACAAACAATAATGAACGGGAAACTAAGGGTCCCAAATGTCTTCCGAAGGAGATAGGCGCCATTAAAGTTTAGGGTCCAAAATTTCAAATAAACATAAAAAACGGAAAAATTTGTCGATTTATTTGCGGTTTTCACTAAAACTATTCTTTTTGTTAGTATTTTCATCAAAATAAATTGTAAAGATAAATTTCAAAAAAGGCCGATAGGGGGCGCTTTAGACTTTGGAGTAACGAACAATTATTTTTTGCCGTTATTTTTCGCATCTCATTAAATGTTTTCGGAAGCTTAGACTTAAACTTAAATTTTGAGCTCAAAATATGAATAGTTGGGAGTGGTTAAGTAGCGCAAACTGAACTGTGTTTAGAGGTCGAATATCAAATGATTATAAAAAACGGAAAAATTGGTCGATTCGTTTGCGGTTTTCGCTAAAACTACTCTTAAAATCAGTATTTCCTCGAAAATAAATTAGAAAGATAAATATTAAAAAATGTCGATAGAGGGCGCTTTAGACTTTGGAGCAACGAACAACTATTTTTTGAGGTTATTTTTTGCATCTCATTAATTTTTTTAGAAACTTAGACATAAACTTGAATTTTGAGCCCAAAATGTGAATCACTGGGAGTGGTTAAGTAGCGCAAACTGAGCTGAGTTCAAGGGGAGGGGCAGGTTCAAATTTCAAATGATTATAAAAAAAGGAAAAATTGCTCGATCCGTTTGCGGTTTTCGCTAAAACTATTCTTTATGTCAATGTGTATGTAATATGTAAATGTTTATTTGAAAATAAATTTTTAAAATAACTTTCAAAAAATTTTGTTAGAAGTCGCTTTAAACTTAAGAGTAACCAACAGCTATTTTGAACCGTTAATTTTTGTATCTAATTAAATGCAAAATCTTAGACTTAAATTTTGAGCTCAAATTCTGAATCGTTGGGAGTAATTAGGTAGTGCAAAAATGAACTGTGTTTGAGGTGGGGGGGGGGGTAAATTTCAACTCCTGAACACAGTTCAATTTGCGCTTCTTAACCCCTCCCAATGATTCAGAATTCGAGCTCAAAATTTAAGTCTAAGCTTTTGCATTTAATTAGATACAAAAAATAACGGTCAAACATAGCTGTTGGTTACTCTTAAGTTCAAAGCGCCCTCTAACGAAATTTTTTTAAATTTATTTTTAAGAAAATACTCACGGAAATACTGAAGAAAATTGCTTGCGGTTTTCTCTAAAGGAAAACCGCTAACGAATCAACCAATTTTTTCTTTTTTTTATAATCATTTGAAATTTGAACTTGCCCTCCACTTCAACTCAGTTCAGTTTGCGCTACTTAACCACTCCCGGGGATTCAGATTTTGTGCTCAAAATTCAAGTTTATGTCTAAGCTTTTAAAAAAATTTAATGAGATGCAAAAAATAACCGCAAAAATTACTTGTTCGTTGCTCAAAAGTCTAAAGCACCCTCTATCGGCATTTTTTGAAATTTATCTTTATAATTTTTTTTAAAGAAAAGACTGATTTAAAGAGTAGTTTTAGCAAAAACCACAAACGAAACGACATATTTTACCGTTTTTTATAATCATTTGAAATTTGAACCTCTAAACACAGTTCAGTTTGCGCTACTTAAGCACTCAAAACTATTCAGATTTTGAGCTCAAAATTTAAGTTTAAGTCTAAGCTTCCGAAAACATTTAATGAGATGCAAAAATAACGGCAAAAAATAATTGTTTGTTACTCCAAAGTCTAAAGCGCGCTCTATTGGCATTTTTTGAAATTTATCTTTACAACTTATTCTAAAGAAAATACTGACACAAAGAGTAGTTTTAGTGAAAACCGCAAATCAATCGACAATTTTTTCCGTTTTTTATGCTTATTTGAAATTTTAGTTCCTAAACCTTAATGGCACCTATCTCCTTCGGAAGACGTTTGGGTCCCTTAGTTTCCTATTCAATATTGTTTGTCTTGATGTGTACTATCACCTCTTAAAGTTTTGCCCAATAGTTTAGATACACCCTATATATATATATATATATATATATATATGTGTGTGTGTGTGTGTGTGTGTCAACATTTGAACGGAGGGTGGTTTTGGGGTCTGGGGATCATGATCGATGAAAATATACCAAAATTTTCCGGAAGTGCTTTTCTCCGGACGGTTGCAATATAGATAGCTTTTAACTTTTTCTAATGAAAGCTACCTAAAACTGTAACAAGCAATTAAAAAAGTAGAAATGCACAATAAAATTTACGTACTGCACCCTGTGTGAAAAAAAATCATTTAAAAATGTTAAAAGGGGGGGGGGGCAAGAGGTCTGTAAATAACAATACCATAGAATTAATATTTAGATTGAAAATTTCTTACCGAGCCTAGTGTAAGCTATGTGTTTAAACAAAAATGGAATTGTCGGAAATGAAATCCTTAATTTAATACATTCTCTCAACAATGCACACATTATCAAGTAATTGTTATTTATTCTGTTTAAATTTTGAAATTTTTTCTGATTGTTTACCATATCATTTTGAAACAAAAGCACGTGACATAATTTCTCATAATTTTTTTTTAATTTAATAGTAATTGAAAAGTGGGGTAATTTAAAATCGTTATAACTCGAAATATTATTTGTAGAATTTCTTTTCATTTATATAAACAGAAATATATAAGCTTTAATTCTGATATAGGAATTTTAAAAGCATTAATTTGAATAAAATTAAAAAATATTTAAAGTAAAAAATTTAAAAAAAAATGTAATTTTTTAAAATCATATTTATAAAATTAAATATATATTTTTTAAATTTGCTGAAGCAAAATTAATATAAAACAATTGAAAAAGATTTGTTCCAAATTTAAACAAGATTTTTTAAAACCGCTATTGGGTTAAAGTAATTTAAATACAAGAAACAGTAAAAAAACTCATGAAGAAAAAAAGCATTTTCACAGAAAGTCATTTTTATGAGAACGATTGCTTTGAAAACTAGATTTTAAAAAGAAACCAAAAAGAAAAAAATAATATTTCTTGTTACAGTTAAAATAGAAACAAGGTTTTAAACGTAATTTTAAGCAGAATTTTTAATGTAATAAAACTGTTTAATAAAATTTGAATATTTTTGTTTTCCGCACCCCCTTAAGCACCGAAAGTTACAGGTCGCAGCATAAAATTAGCCGCGTGTGGCATCTCGCGACAGTGAATCTGTAATTATAATGAAGGGCAGGGTATGAAAAAGAAGTCAATTAAAAAACTCTGTTTATTTGGAGAATGGAAGAGAGGTTAAAAAGTTTAAAAGAAATTCTAACTAGAAATAAGTAAAAAGCATGCGTTTAACAATGATAACACTGAGACGCTATTTTAGCTAGATTATGTGTGAGTTAAAGGTACCTACAAATAAAATTATGCTATTAGTAATAACTAATAGTCATTATATTATTATTACCATTATGGGTTTGAAATATTACAAGAAATGTATCAAGCCTTTGATTAAAAAAAAAATCAAATATCGACTTTGTGTTTGATTTTATTTGTTTTTCAAAAATTAAAATAAGAAACTATGATCAAGACTGTGCAATAAAAAATGCTGATACTCAGTCATATCCACTATTTTTTGCAATCACTATTCATATTGCAAGCCTTATAGCAGAAAGGTAAAGAATGGAGACGGGTGTTACAGATTTTCTTTTCTTCTTTGTAGATTATTTTTTCATCAAACATTTCTTTTGTTTTAAGTTATATTTAACACTTTATTACTGAATGCAAAAATGTGAGTTAGTTATTAACAGAACTGAATAAAACGCGTAAAATCGTTAAAAGTAAATGTTTAATTAACGCTGCAATTGCAAAACATTTTACCTATGGATTATTTTCTGCCTCTGTAGTATCTGCCGCAGACAATCGAGAATTTTTTTTGGTACTGGGTATCCAAGTTCCAAGGGTTAGTTCCAAGTCTACTCCTCCATTATATTTCAAAATTGAAATTGGGTAGCCATATTCCTTCTCCATTCCAAAATTTCTGTTATTGAAAATAAACATATATTATTTCTTAACGATTTAAATATACTAAATGAAAAAAAGTCTTTATACCAGCCATTTTATTAATATATATCAATATTTTTTCTGGATTGCTTGTCAAAAACTGTGAAAACTTGTTTTAATTCCAAAAATTTTTGACGAGTTTGGACGATAATGACTACGAAAATAAATAAATAAATAAAATACCAGAGGAAGACCCCTAGCTTTTCCGTCATATTAAAATTACTCAGTATCAAAAAGTAAATGTTTAAAAAAAAACCCGAAAATATAATAACTATATTCTTATAATTCTCTAAGTAATCAATTTGAAAAACAAAGAAATCACACAAGGTTTTGACGTGTAAGAAACTAAATAGTTATACTGTAAATCAATGATTTTTACTGTTATTAATATTTTATCACAAAAATTACGCAGGCTGATTTCGAAGATCTCAAATAGATGATAATTATAATTTACACTTTCCGTAAAACTTCTAATATTGAGAACATGTGATAAAATATGGATTGGTAGGTACACCTCTTTGTTTTAAGACAGGGGTGCAAAAGTCTTTGCGCCAGTTGCTCCTATGCTCTCACTACTAATTTTTTTTCGACTTGTATCATCAATTTGTATAAATTTCTTGCTAGAATGCTATTAAATTTTACTCCGTGGTGAGTGATTGCCCCCCGCTGGTGCCTAGATTTTTACACCAACGGTCTAAAATCTAAATATGTAAAACTGTAAATTTTGAATGTAAACTTACGTAATCAGGCACAATCAAAGCGAAATTTAGGGCCTATTTTAAAAAAAAAATCATTGAATAATAGGCTCTTTCACAAAATCAGACATTTCATCATTATTTTTACCATCCAAATTAAAAAAAAAAAAAAAAAATACACCAGAAAGTAAATTTTTAACACAAAGACTTAAATCCGATTCAATAAACTCTGTGTGCAAAAAAGACAAATTAAAATAAAGAATACTGCCCAGTTAAACTGATGGCATTGAGCTCACAGGCTACAAATACTAATTGTACATTAAAGCCTTATATTTTCAAGGGTTAATTCCGTTCGAAAAAAAAATTAAGAAGGGGAAACAGCTCTCCCCTTTGCTCTTTTTTTATACTTAATCATTGAACCTCCTATACTATCAAAGACATGCTTTATCATATAAAAAATCTATATCCAAAATTCAGAGCAAACGAGATAATTCTTAATAAAAACCCATTTAGCATTTATATAATTTAAAAAGGAGTTATCCCCCTCTTTTATACTTAACCATTAAACTTCCAAAACTATTCAGAGATTTGAACGAAATCTGAAAATTCTGGTTGAAAAACTCATTTATATAAATTAAGGGATGGGGGCATTAGAACCCCTGTTCCCCCTATTTATACTTATTCAATGAACACCTAATAACAGTCACGGAATCGCCTCATCAGAATGATCCTAGTCTAAATTTTGAACGAACACTTAATTCTGCATGAAAATCCCATTTATATCAACTAAGGGGAGGGTCATGAGCCCCCCGTTCCCCCTCTTATACATATCGAATGAACTCCAAAAACTAATCAGGGAAGCGCCTTGTCAGGATATACCTACATACAAAATTTCAAGTGAATCGGATATTTTTATCACGAGTTATCGCGTTACGCACGAACGAACATACAGAACGGACGGGCACATAAGCTCTCAGGCTATGATAGCCTGTGAGCTAAGAAGTATCACTCCAGAAATTTGACTTTAACTGGGTGCTTTTCTTTTTCTAGAGAGGAGGGGGGGGGGATGAAGAAACGCCGTAATTCGCATTTATTCAGCGAAGTATTTGAATTATAGGCTACACATTTTTAATTATTTTTTAATTAGTTTAATGACACTTATAATCGTATAACATGCGGAATCACAAAATACCGAATCGACTATTTAATCAAACACTAGTTTTAATGACATTTAATTAACTTAAAATTTAATAAATAACCCAGTATCTCACTAGTGAAAACATAAATACTGTAATAACACATAGATATGAGTTGCCAGTGAATTTTTTTAATCAGACTTGCAAATATGCCAGCTGAATTTTAAAAGGGCCATATCAACTGGTTTATTGATTTACATTGACTTAATTTCCTCACCCCCCTCTTTTTACTGTGTTCTATAAAATTAAACAGGACGATGACTCTAATTTTAACTCGGAAGGACGCGCGCAGGGCCTAAAAGACCCTGAGTGCGTATGGTTTTTACAATTGTAGCCACTAATTTTTTTAAAGTAATCTTCAACTTATTTTATCACAAAAATTTTATGAATTGTTTCCGTTTAAAAAAAGTAGTTGTTATATTTTGATTTTATTGGTGACAAAGTTAAAACCATTCAAACACTGGGTAAGGGCGTGTTCTTCCGGGTTAAGAGCAATCAATGCACAAGTCTTTTTTTATAAACATTTAAAACCAAAAAAAGTCTTAATATAAACACCATTTTCTCACTATTTTTAAAATTAGTATTATGAATGGAATATGCATGAACATGCATGCTTTTAAATAGCAACTAAGGAGCAAAACAATCATAGTTTAAAAAATATATATGTATATCTTTGTTTAAATCAGATTCTTTTTATTTAAATCAGGTTTTTATGATTTTTTTCGTGTGTTAATATACTATGTTTTCAAACATTAATTAATTAATGTTATTCAAGTACGGGATATATTAGTTAGTACTAGTTCTAATATTAGTAATAAATAGTACTAATATTTATTACAATATTAGTTAGTAATGGAGAATGGGATAGAATGGGACAGAAATTTTTCCTCATTACGTATTATTCTAAACATCAATCACAATACTAGATGGAGGCAGTGGCGTAGTTAGTGGGGGGCAGGGGGGGGCGGTCCAACCCGGGTGTCACCCAATATTTATTTGAAAATAAATATGTATAATCTTACACCATTGGGAAAAAAATTCTGAAATAAAATTAAATTTCTAGCGTACGACGAAATAGAGTTAATTTTCTTTTCTAAAAGAAGTTGAAATTTTATGCAGACTGGTGTGTTTAAATAAGATATTTGCACCAGAGAACAAAAATCTAATGTATCCAACGAGTGGATAACAAAAGCAAACTTTAAAAGAAAGAATTTTCTTCGACATACAGACACCACATTGATTTAAGCGGATTATGGGTTAAGTAAAAATTCGCCCTTCTGTTTTTTTTTTTTTTTTCTCAATGCAGGGCAAAAGGTAAATGAGAAATATGGCCATTTGTTATAATAGCGTACAATTGTGAATGAAAAAATATAACGGATCGGTGTGGGGGGGGGGGTGACACCATGGTGGCTGGCGGTAACACAATTTACATCCGCTCTGGGTATCACCTATCCTAGCTAAGCCACTGAGATGGAGCAATGACAACTAAATCTTCAGTTGAAAAAAGTTGCTTTTCAGCATAAACTTAGATTTGTATAAAAAAATTGTTTATTAAAAAATAAATTTGCTTACTATAATTTTAATATTTGCTGTATATTAATGACTTGTTTACCTGTAGCTGTAATAGTTCCCATCTTTAGAAAACCTAATATTATACATTATCCATAATTTTAACTAAACTTAAAAGCAGCACTGTTGTTTATATAAATAGTTTAACATAAAAACAATAGCGGAGGAGCGTAGGACAGTCTAGCAAAAGGAGGAATGAAATAAGTCGAATTCCTTCTTTTGAATAAGATAAATGTAAATTACTAATATTACGCAAATATTCTAGTAAAAATGATTAAATTTAAAAGGAAATAGTTGAAATATTGAACAGAAAATATTCAAAATTTTATAGATGTCAGTTTGCTATTTTTAACGCAATTTAATCCAACACGCACATTTCAAAAACAAAGTAATTTATTTTCCAATTTTTATATAACTTAGCCAAAGAAATGAATAACATAGTTTTAAGAAAAAAACAATTTAAAACATGTATAGTTCAAATTAGTTATCTAATTATGTAAGTTAAAGGAAAACAAGAAATACAGCCGATTAACTTACTTAAATATGAATGACTGGATCTCAAGTTCTTCATTGCCCGAAATCAACAAACTGACGCGATTAGATTTGTTGGTTGGTTGGTAAATACGAAACTTATTCTGCTACCCGTAAAGAAGGCTTTTGCCTCGAAAATTTGACACCATTACTTCGGCCGAAAGCAAACTTTCACGCTCTGTATTATCTTGCCTATAATCAGACATTTTCAAAGAAAATGTTTTGCTCAGTCAATATTTACGATGGTTTTACTAGAAACAAGAATGATATATTAACTTTTTTTATTAGGTGCTGTGCATATATAAAATCATTCTTTTAGGGGGGAGGGAGGGTCTGACACATGATATCGTAAGATATTTCTAGGGGAAGGGGGGGGGATTTGCCTTTTGATATCGATATCATTTTTGACCCAATTATAATTATCTCTTTTTCTCTGTAACGTGGTATTTTGTTCAAAATAGTACATTATCTCTTTTTTATTTTGTTAACTATTTTTATTTCAATAAGGCGATATTTTATTAAATTATCTTCAATTGAATCAATAAAGTTTGCGAAAAATAAATTTAACCCGTTTTGTATGTTAATCAAAACAAAAGAACTAAATTCTAAAAAAAATTTTTACACTTTGATAATGATATCATTACCGGGCCAGGGAGTTTGATGGAAGTAACGTATGATATTTAAAGGGAGGGAAAGGGTCCAAAATTACCAAAAAGTAAATAACGTTATACCGCGTTTAACATTAACCGCGTTTCTATAATTTACTTGAAATATGGTAAAGTGAGTGCAAAATCAGGGAATAGGGAATCATTATTTTACAGACATCTTTAACTGAGCAAGGTCGATCCATCCGATGGATCATACTGAATCGGGTAGGAGGCATCGACTATTTCTTTTAAAAACATTAGTGGTAGTGTTTGCATCAAAATTCCACTGATGACCACTGAAGTAACCTGAAAATATCATTCAACATCTAGTCTGAATAATTTATCCAAGCCGGACTGAAGAGAGATCGGGGGAGGGGGGATTGTCCAAGGTTTGAAGACATATGGATGAGACTGTGAATTAACTTAAACTGTCTAAATGGTTTTTAGTGTTTAATTTTCCAAAATTTGGAGGGGAGAGATTGAGTTACCGAATGAGAGACCTTTCTTTTAACAAAAATAACAGTCTTGCCATATCAGTGTTGAATTAATGGGGTGCCCCAGAGGGAACCCCCCAGTGCAATGAAATGTCCCCTCCCCCCGGAAAAATAGAGTTCTTGTGTTTTCACTGGGGAAAAAGGTTTCATTCCCCCACCCCCGGAGCCTCAGAAGTCCCTCCCGGAGTAAAGTGTCTGAATTCAATACTGAGCCGTATGGCGAAAGAGCGTCGAGTGAGATAGGTTCTAAAATTTTGATTTGCGGTTTTTAGAGTTTTTGAACTTCACCACCTTTTTAAGGATTAGATCAACAGAATTGTTAATTACGAAATTTCTGCGCTCATCGAGATTGGGGTCTGAGTTCGATAAAATTCTAACAACGTAAGCGAAAAAAATTTTTGAATTTTAGTTATTTATGAGGTTGGTAGAGGAAAGAGGACCGGTGTTTGCAGTTTTACCGGTGGTTTAAGCGTAAATCTAAGCCAACTGACTGTTTGGTATTTTATTATTTTTTTCTGATAAGGATGTATTTTTTTCTAGTTTTATGATAATTTTGTCTAAATTTTGAACGTGGGGATTCGCGGGGGATGGGTCTTTATAGGCCCCAAAATTTCACCATCTGAGCACACACGATACGTTATACCATATCATTTTTTTTTTTTTTAACAGACAACTTACTAGCCGCCGATCTTCATTATTTGAGAGAGGCGACGTTCGATACATTAGAATTGTAGAGAACGTGAACATGCGTGTTACTAGTGTGTCGCTGAATAAGGAAAAAGAAAAAGGTAAAACGCTTCGTGTTGCCCAGCTTGGAGTTTTGAAAAAATAAGCAGTACCATATGTCGGTGCTTCCCTTTATTTTACTTCATGAATAGACTCCACTTTGAAATTCCACCACGGAAATTTTTCACATTGTATTAATAGATTCTTTTTTAAAGAACTTTTAATTTCAAATAATTTTTAGCTGAAAAATTTGTTATTTGTCATACCTAAAACAATATTAATTATTAATGTCATAATTTTTAAACCCAAAATAAATTAATAAGACAAATATATAACAGTAAAGAAGAAGTTTATTAAGAACTAATGCAAGTTAAAAATGTAATAAAAATACATGCATAATAGTTACTTTCAATTAAAAATAGTTAAAATGTTACATACTTCTTTGTCCTGCACGTCCGGTATGAGGATCCAACTGAATGAAACACAAAGAGCATACACAAAGTTGAACAAACTCTTTTAACATATAATAATATCACTGGTATATATATATTCAATCGTATATAATATTACAATTCCAACTGCATGACTATGAATAAGTGATTAATTAAACTAGTTTAAAATCTTAGAATTTCACTTCTATGAATTGTATAATTCTCCAATAAAAATTAAGGATGGATTTGACATCATTCAGTATGATAGATTAAAAGTTCCCACTAGAAAGACAACATCTATTCAGGCCGTCGAGAACCGTGACGGGCCCAGAATCAGTCCCCCCCCCCCTTACACAGACACGCAAGACACATAAAATGCATGTGAATCTTTAATAAAGCCTCGTCTACTTTGTAGACTACTTTAGTCATCTTTCGTAAATTACATTATTTATTTTCTTGTAGTTAAAGATAATAATTATAAATTCTAATAATTATCTATTCTTCTTTAATACTATTTAACAAAAGTAAATACAGTTCTTTCTCTTTTTTTATTGTAACATTATGGTATCTATAAAAATTATAATAAACAGTGTGTATTGCAGGAGTTGGGACCCTTTGAGATTTTTGGACTCCAAAACAAGTTAATGGCTGCACTCCCCCCCCCCCCCATCTCCTCAGATCTGCGCGCATTTACCTAGCAACAACAAGAACATCGCTTGAGAAAATGCCGTACACCGAGGCGAGGATACCATATTTTCCCTTACTGAAATATAATTTTTTTCAGTATAAATATCGCCTTTTTACTGAAAAACAATCATTTTATGGTATAAATACCGTTTATAATTGAAATAGCACAGAAATTGGTCATTTTATGGTATAAATACTGTTTATAATCGAAATAGCACAGAAAATGGTTTTTTTAATGCCTAATATATCTTAGAAATACGGTACTCATACAGTAAAGAATGATAACAGTAGACGTACCGTAAAATTTAGGTACATCTATTGAAATGCTACGAAAATTTTTACAATGTCGTTTTTTTTATTGAAAAATAATTATTTTACGGTATAAATACCGAGTTTTTACGGAAAAATAATAATTTTACTGAATTTTAACTTTAATTGATTTATATTGAACTTTAATTTTACCGTTTTTAATCGAAACAGTACAAAAAACTGTTTTTTACACTTAATATACCTTAGAAATACGGTATTCATACCGTAAAGAGTGAAAATGGTAGAAGTACCGTGAAATTTACGGTACATCTACTGGAATTTTACAAATTTTTTTTACAGTGAGTGGGAAGGTTAGGTGATTCTCATCACTCCGTAAAAACCAACTGATTTTCACGAAAATTCTCAGATAAATTGGCTCCTTCCCTCTGACGCATTGCTTTTCAAAATCCGCTAATATCGATTCGAATGTAGTTGTAATTTATTTCGCGCCCTTCCATTGGTTCATGGGTGGGACTAGACGTAAGGATTCTTTACTAATCGGCGTAGAATGCAGGAGTAAATCGCCCCATGCGGATGAGCCAGCGCAGATGATTATTAAATAAATAAAACAAAATTAAAGTCTTCGATAAATGTTTTATTCTAAAAAGCAAAATAGAATAATGGAATAATTTTAACATTTTGAAATAAGATAGTGATATTTAAGTAATACAGTTTAGTTCTTTATAGGAAAATAAATAATATATTATACTGAATTAAAGGAAAAAAGGAACTTTAGCCGATAATTAAATATTAGTAGATTACGGAAAATAGTAATGAAAGCATGTTCTTATAAGAATTTAGAACGAAATCAAAACGAGAAAATGGCGAATTTTTTTTTATAATTACATATATATGTAAGATAAGCAAACTTACTATTGGGTTAGACGGACAAATTGAAGCAACACCAATTGATCAGAGATCCATATTTCACACCTTTTGTAATTTACTGGGAAATTGCATTTTTTATTCTACATGGGAAAAAAAATCTAAAATCCGTCTGATTATACTCCCTGAAACCGAAACTTTTTTCGAGCATTACTTTTTTTATTATGGATTTTTAAATTTTCCACGAATTTATGAAGCACCCGGTATACAAATTTCGCATAATTTTGTCATTTCAAATTTCATGAAAATTGAATGCATAGTTTAATGCCAGGCACAATTTAAAGTATTTCGTTATATTACAGTGAATAGCAAAAATAATTTCAAGTGAATTTTAATGGTGTTACATTTTTTCGATTATAAAAAAAAAGATGTGCATCTACGAAGTGTATACTAAAGAATGCATTCTGTACTATTATTAGTGCAAATAATATTTATTATTAATTTATTGGGCTACACGGAAGTATTCCATTACAAAATGGTATAGAGGGGGGGGACATTGTTTGAGGTGCGTTTTAATAGTATTAAACTATTTCACATTTTATTAAATTAATATACGTTGCTCAGGTTTGCTACAAGTTAGTTCCTGTATAGTATAAAGCAGATAGTATTTATAAGGTTGCACAAAAGTTTTGAAATTGTCTTCTGTTCAGAGTTATGTTTACTATTACAACATGATCTGAATATTTCAAAAACTTCCTTATATTACGAACGCACCTCATTTTCTAGGCTTGAAATGCAATTTACAACTTGTTTACATATGTTTAAGTTTTAAATATATAAATATATTATAAAAAAATAAAATTGAATGAAAATAAAAATACCGTAAATGATTGTTTAAATAAAATTTATGAGCTATTCATTCAAAAGAGCAAGAAAATGTAAAACACTGAAATCAATTTAAAACAATATCTTTAAATGTCGAACTGCAAATTATATTTCATTTTCTTTACTCGCCAGAAAACACATTTAACCACTAAATGCCCCACTTAAACTTCGTGCTAAAAAGTAATTAGCAGTGGATAAAAGGTAAATTTGTTTATATGTATTTGTTAATTAATGAAATAACATTTGAAAATAGCATTTCTATGAATAATGTTGTTGTTTCATTTAAGGCTTTAATTATGTATGTAATCCATTGCCAATTTGTGTTTCAGCTCATTTTGAAATTTAGCATTTTTAAATTTGATTATATTATATCCTGTATACATAGTGTTTGGTACAAAATAGTATGTTATCCTTTTTTTAGCAAGTTATCTATTTTTATGAAAATACAAAGTTATCATTTAAGTCACTAAATTATTATAAAATTATTTTATATTAAAACATGGAATACGCCAGTGTATGATATTCCTATCCTTCTTCATATCTATGTGAATATACAATCACGGTTTTAGAAATCATTTGTAAAGTTTTATTAAAATAAAACTTTCGTTTACAAATAAATAAAAAGGAAATAATCTTATCCACTTCTTTTATAGATAAGAATTTCTGTTTGCTCTTTAATCTTTCCCCAACTCTTCCATTAAGGGAAAGTACAACATAATTTTATTGCTGTTGAATGCATTATGAATGCAACAAAAAGTTTTAATAAAATATTTTTAAATAGTAGCTATTATTGTTTAGAGGTATTTGATATGAAGCGATATATTATTGATTTATATTCATAGTCATATGATTTATATTCATAGATAAAGTCTGCGAAAAATAAATATAACAATACTTTAATAACGATATCATTATCGAGGTAGGATGAAGGGGAATCAAAATAAAATAATGTATGATTTAGAAAACGAAGGTGGTCCAAAATTACAAAAAAGTTGATAAAGTTTTACTTGTACAGACCCTTATCAAAAATATGCTGAATAATTTAAAGTAGAAAATTTATAAAAGTGTCTAACTTCTTTGCTACTGATTATTATCGCAATATATTTAATTATTATTGAGTTATTTCTTCTTGCATTAGTAAAAACTTCGAAAGGTATTATTCTTGTATCGAAATTGTAATTATGTCCAAATACCATTAATATAATGAGAGAAAATGCAGGTTCCCATTTGGGGAACCAGGTACTGAAGAGGTTTATGGGTCATTCCATGTCAATTCAACCAGACCTTGTAATCCGACCCACAGGGATTTTGATGAAACTTTGTGTAACCACTAATTCTATCATGAAATGATTCCATCAAAAATTTTTCCTTCCTAGACCTCATGGTTTTTGAGATATGTGGGGTCCAATTCTTGGGGGTTTCTCAAATCTCACATTTCTTAGTCTGTATTCTGAGATTGCAGTTCCATCTTCAAAAAATTGTTTCTCTTGATCTAAAACATGAATCATCATAAAAATATCACTGTAAGAAGATAAAACAATGCAGATTTTAATAAAAAATATTTAAAAAATTTACTTGTAATATTTAGGATAAAAAAAGTCAGCTAAAGTTGAGAGTTATGGGTATTTTTCCAAATTTTTGTGACTTTACCAAAAAGGCTGTACACAAAAAGGCAAATTAAATTTCCAATTTCTTTTTGTTTGAAATAAAAGTTTATACTTTGGGCTTTCTATCTATAAAATAAAAATGATGTGTTTCGCATGGCTTATGCAAAAATTTTGGGTACTTTCCAATTAGCCGGATGCACGTTGTATTTTTACATATTACTATGCAAACAAAAAGGCAAATGAAATATCCAATTTCTTTTTGTTTTAAATAAAAGTTTACACTTTGGGCTTTCTATTTGTGAAATAAAAATGATATCTTTCGCATGGCTTATGCAAAAATTTTGGGTACTTTCCACTTAGCCGGATGCATGTTTTATTTTTACATATTACATATGCACACAAAAAGGCAAATGAAATTTCCAATTTCTTTTTATTTTAAATAAAAGTTTACACTTTGGGCTTTCTATCTGTGAAATGAAAATGATGTCTTTCGCATGGTTTATGCAAAAATTTTGGGAACTTTCTAATTAGCCGGGTGCGTGTTTTATTTTTACATATGTACATATGAATAGATCTATATAAATGCAGATGTATTATACACGTACATATGTATGTATATATACAGTATATTGATATAAATATGTATAACACTGGTGCCCGTCTAACCGAAAAGTACCAAATTTTGCCTCGTTTTGAGAATCTGCACCAATTAAGAGGAAAAAATATCTTATTAAGTTTAGCTGTGGTACTTAAATAATTACTGGAATTTCTATGAGTTTTTGAATTTAATGTTATTTGATGCATGATTTTTTAATTTGCAAAGTAAAATTTAGGCTTTGTTTTCAATAATTAAACTCAAAGCAGATTTTTTTTTCAGTATAAAATAGATAATTTTTTCTCCTCACATTTCCATTCTTTCTTTCGAATGCTTATATATTAATTATTTGTGTTTAAAAAATGTTCAAAACCTTGTATTTCCTGTCCTTGGTTAATTTTAATCAGTTTAAATATTTATATTGGCAAGTTTAAATACACAAATGTTTAACAGAACTTAAATTTTTTTCTATAGTCTGAAAGATTTAATTGCACCTGCCTTGTATAAACACCTTCTGATAAAGGCAGTGTAATGTTCGTTAATATGAAAGCAAATGTTTTGAAATCAATTTAATAAAATTATTGTCATTCTGTTGTTTCTTATCATAGAAGAATGATCTAAATTTTACTGTGCTACTAAAAATATAATCTGATTGTTACATACTTTAGAGTTTATGATATGTATAAATATTTTTTTGCTTTATTGTTTTAATATGGAGCCTGATATTAAACCTTCTACTAGTCTTCAGGCTAGTATTATAATATTAACTGGTTTAGAATGTCACAAAACTAGCTATAGAAATAACAGAGAAATAGACTACATTGATAATCTCTGTGATTCAGAAATAAACTTTTATTAGTTAGGACTATTGCATTTATAAAACAAAAATTAAGTGAAAACTGTTTGATTAATATATGTGAGCATCACAGAATTTCGCTCTTAATTAAATATGATTATATAAATGTGGAGATCCATTTAAGCGGCATAAAAAGCAAGTGAAAAAAGAAATTAGGGCAGTTAATAGAGATTTATATACGGCCGAAAAAGTAAACCAAAATTGAAAGTTATGATTATTTTTCCGAAATTTTGTGACTTTATGAATAAGTCTCTACACAAAAAGGAAAATGAAATTTCCAATTTGTTTTTGTATCAAATAACATTAAATTCATTAACTCATAGAAACTCCAGTAATTATTTAAGTACCACAGCTAAACTTAGTCAGATATTTTTTCCCCCTTAATTAGTGCAAATTTTCAAAACAAGGTAAAATTTGGTTCTTTTCGGTTAGACGGGCACCAGTGTTATACATATATATATATCAATATACTGTATATATAAATACATATGTACATGTACAATACAGCTGTATTAATATAGATCTATACCTATGTACATATGTAAAAATAAAACACGCATCCGGCTAACTGGAAAGTACCCAAAATTTTTGTATAAGCCATGTGAAAGACATCATTTTTATTTCACAGATAGAAAGCCCAAAGTATAAACTTTTATTTAAAACAAAAAGAAATTGGAAATTTCATTTGCTTTGTTGTGTGCATATGTAATATGTAAAAATAAAGCACTTATCCGGCTAATTGGAAAGTACCCAAAATTTTTGCATAAGCCATGCGAAAGACATCATTTTTATTTCATAGATAGAAAGCCCAAAGTGTAAACTTTTATTTAAAACAAAAAGAAATGGGAAATTTCATTTGCTTTTTTGTTTGCATATGTAATATATAAAAATAAAGAACTTATCCGGCTAATTGGAAAGTACCCAAAATTTTTGCATAAGCCATGAGAAACACATCATTTTTATTTCATAGATAGAAAGCCCAAAGTGCAAACTTTTATTTAAAACAAAAAGAAATTAGAAATTTAATTTGCCTTTTTGTGTACAGCCTTTTTCGTGAAGTCACAAAAATTTAGAAAAATAACCATAACTCTCAACTTTGGTTGACTTTTTTTATCCTAAATATTACAAGTAAATTTGTTCAATATTTTTTATTAAAATCTGCATTGTTTTATCTTCTTACAGTGATATTTTTAGGATGATTCATGTTTTAGATCCAGAGAAACAATTTTTTGAAGATGGAACTGCAATCTCAGAATACAGACTAAGAAATGTGAGGCTTGAGAAACCCCCAAGAATTGGACCCCCCATATCTCACAAACCATGAGGCCTAGGAAGGAAAAATTTCTGATGGGATCATTTCATGATAGAATTAGTGTGTACACAAAGTTTCATCCAAATCCCTGTCGGTCGGGTTACAAATGGGGGAAAAATTGGTTGAATTGACATGGAATGACCCTTTTGCGGATTTTGTATTAAGAACATTTTAATATTTTCAAATTACCGTTGTTGAAATCAATCCTTTTTATCACAATAAATGAAACTAGTTGGATGTGCCAATCCCAAAACTTTCTTCTATCTCATACATACATTTTAATATTAAAAAAAATAGTTACTCATTTTAATGCTTTAATAATTTTAATTCAATACTTTACCAATTTTGATTTTCAGATTAAATTTCTGCTTCAATCAATTAATGGGAGTAAAAACGAATTTCCGTTTCTGCAAGAGCCGATGGCAAATAGAATGATAAGCAGAATTCAGAAAGGACCAACTAGCCATAGTCATACAGATACAAAAAAAATTTGGTTCAATTCGATACATAACTTCATATACTTTTTGTCGTACAATATTGAAAATGGCACAAAAATCGCGATTGCAGCGACCCCTTCCGGCGGATTTTTTCAAATTCAGGAAGAACCAACTAGCCATAGTCATACATATACACAAAAAATTTGGTTCAATTCGATGCGTAACTTCATATACTTTTGGTCGGTAGAATATTGAAAATGGCACAAAAATGGCGATTGCACCGCCCCTTCCGGCGGATTTTTTTCAAATTCAGGGAGGAACAACTAGCCATAATCATACATATACACAAAAAATTTGGTTCAATTCGATGCATAACTTCATATACTTTTGGTCGATAAAATATTGAAAATTGCACAAAAATCGCGATTGCAGCGCCCGCTTCCGGCGGAATATTTCAAAACTGAAGGAAGACGTTCTTGCCACAGCCAAAAACATTCACAAAATCATTGGTTCAATTCTATGCATAACTTCATACACTTTTTGATAGTAGAATGGCGACATACAGACAGACACATAGACACACACACAGACACACATACAGACACACACACAGACATTTTGAAAAAACATGTTTTTTGGAATCTCTGATCCCTAAAACGTGTAAATCCGTCGAAAACCGGAAGTCGAAAAAAATTTCGATTACAATACTTTCTTCTATTGAAGATAGAAGAAAGTAAAAATATGTATTTTTTTCTATTTTAATATAGTATTAAATCATTCAGCAATATTATATACTTGTATTATCCATCATCACAAACACTTTTTATACAAAATTGAAGTAAAAATGAATTTTACTACTAAACCTTACTGCTATGACAAAAACTGTCGTATAACTGATAGAGCGGTTTATGAGCGGTTTCAGAGTTATTTTATCTGAAGGTGAATAAAAAGATACATTAACTCAAAAAATAGTATTTCTGTACAAAATATACTGAACTACAATACTCAAAATTGACCCATTTAGAAGGCTCTAGTACTATTATTCAAGCTAAAAAGAACAAGATTAAACTAGTATCTATAGTTAAACTGAAAATTATCATTTGAACTCTGAAAACTGAAAAAAAGTAGTGGTTTGTGAAGCCGCTAACAGCAGTTAAGAATAATAAAAAATAAAAAGAAAACAGCTTGATAATTTTGCTCTTGAGCTGGATTGTCAGAGAGTTCAGTCATAGTTTTACATTGGAAACTTTTTCTTTCGAAAAGCACGTGCTAAATTATTTTTAACCCTTACTAATGCATTATGGATTCATTTTACATTCTAGAGCATTTTACGCAAATTGTTTAAATTAAATTAAAAGATTTACATATTCATTTAATAGATATTTGAATGATTTTAGAAGGATTGAAGGATTTAGAAGGATTAATTAAATTTGAATTTACAGGGATTTTTTTTCTTATTTCTAATTACTTTCTTTGTATTTTGTAGAATTATAAAATGTACAAATTTGATGTTCATACAATATAAATACGGAAATATCTCCGCAATGAAGAATCCCCATCCCGTCCTCAGTGCCAAGAAAGCTGAAAAGATGCAAAGGCAAAAGAAATATTCCTTTTAAAAGTATTTTTGTTTTGTGTAACCAGTAATGCTTTTGGAACAAAATAAAATAATGTATCTGTAACTCATGAAAAACAGTATTATAACTAACTGATTTTAACTTATTGAAACATTTTATAAGTTACTTTAATGGGAATTATAAGTACCGTCGTAGATAAAGGGTTAAAATAAATCTAACCTGTTTTCAGAAAATGTCACATATAATTCTTATAAATGGGGTTTATAAAATCATATGCATTTTTATGTAAAAATACAAAATAAACGAGAAAAGAGCTTATGTTTTAACAGTGGATAACAAATTAAATTTGTATGACCAGATAAAAATGACAAATGTCTACTCTTAAGAGACGTGCGTGATAAACAAACATAACTTAAATGCAACTTTTATTTTATGCATTTAACCATCATAGCATTTACTTGAACATTAACATTTCATATTCATATTCATTTGCGTTAATGTACTGACTCTTTCAGTCCCATCAAAACATTTAAAAAATCATTTTTACTTACTTTAAAGAATATGAATTGTGCATGCTTGCATGAATTTAAATAATCATTTAGCGTAATCTTTTTGAAACTTTTAACTTTTTAATGTTCTGATTTTTCCCATAAATGATTTATTAAAAAATACAGAATTAAAAAAGAACACATGTAGAGAATCTTCACATATTATAGTTTGGTTTCATTACTAATATACTGCATGCGTATAACTGAAAATTAAACTGTCTGATCTAAGAAGTAACCATAAAATACAAAACTTATTTCCTAGTAAATCTTTTTTAATAATTAAATTTTATTTAGCAACAGAATAGTTGTATATTCCCAGACTGTTGGCACCATGAAGGATTAAAAATCGTTGCTGGCACGGTCTACATTGATACTAAGATTTCAAAGTTAAATATTAATTTCAGCAGCAAAAAACTATATAAACATTAGAAATAAATAAAATCTCACAGTTTTATCTCACCGTTTAGGAGAGTTTTTAGTTATCTTTTTATATGTGTTGGTTCTATCAAAATCATATTAGTACTGTATTTTTTATTCAACCCTTACTTTTTCACCCCATAAGAATGTGTGTAGAATAATTAACTATTCCTCTGGAATTCATCTTATCAAAAACTTAGACTCTTTGATGCTTTTGAGCTATAGAAAACTACAACATTTTAATCACTATTTCCAATAGGATGATAAAATTGCTTCTGATATCAGGAGAACAATTCCAGATCAAAATTTTTCTATATAACATAAAATGATTTAAATCATAATTATAGCAGACAAAATCTATATTAATAAAAGATTTGAATAAGACTTACTTTCACGTTCCATAAATAATCACTTTAATAATATGTGTAGATTATAATCCAAAAATGACGACGTACTTATCTTAAAAAAGGGTAGAGTTAAGACTATTTTCTGATTGATTAAGGAGTAATATCAATACATTCAATACTTACTCCAGCTGAGAATGATTATTCATTCTAAGCAGGAGTGAATAGTCACTCTTTCAGAGGCAACAACTTCACTATTTCATTCTAGAAAAGAAGTGCGTTGTAATACTAGATCAAGTATAATTTCCAAGGTTACACTATGAATGGTATTTTTTGAAAATTAAAAAGTGACATATTTTGGTGTTTTTCAATTCTTTACTTCGTATATTGGTTGACGTTGAAAATAATATTTTATGTGTATAGTACGAGGCGTTTGCAATCGTTAGTGGAGAGAGATATTTCACTAGCGACAACGGAATGACATATTTCACTCTCGTCATGGAAGTTAAATATTTCACTATTTTCTAAAAAGTAAAAAAATCCACTATTTAAAGAGTATATTTTCATAACATTCACGCCAAAAAACAGAGTCGTGAGAGGTCAGGAAAAAATATAGTAAAGAAAAAAGAGAGAGAGAGAGAATACAACCAGTACGTTCTTATAGAAAATACAAAAAATAATACAAGAGGGTTACAGAAAATGAATTACTGCTTAACAAAATACTGGTATTTAACATCTTTTTGATTGTATTTTCCTCTAACCATTCGTCACCCTAAAAAAAAGAGTTAACATGCTTGTCACATATTCAAAAAAAACTTTTGAGAGACTTTTTCCTCCTTCCAATTTCGTAATGCATTGACTACAATGTAGCGGAATTCTTTTCAATACCCCTCTAAATGAAATATAAAAGCAAGAAACTTCATATTCGATTTTTGAAAATGCCATGGGGAACATCATTAACATACATCAATTGCATGAAAATCCGAGAGTGTGTACAGATAGACAGATGTAGTGAATTCACAAATCTTTTCAACTTTGTTGGAAAATGTATAAAATGATGTGAAAAATAATGTCTTAAGAATACAGAAAGTCCTTTTTAACCCGCTTCTATTAACTTCACTCGTATGTGAGTTTGTGAGTTTGTAATTCTCCTTATTATCTAAAGATTTTCTCAAGCAATTTTGACTAAAAATTGCAATCTATGGTTTTCGGGTATGACAAAATCATTGGGCTAGGTTACATGTTCGAGAAAAATTTTAATGGGTCATATTGGGTCATTAAGGGTCTGGGTCAAGCTATTAATATTTAAAGAACGGCGTGATCGATTATAACGAAATTTTGTATGTAACAGTTTTTTGGCAAGAGAAAACTATCGGGCTGGGTCACATGTTCGAAAAATTTCGATTAGTGGGTCATTTTTGGGTCATAATGGGTCAAGCTATTTTTATCTAAAAAACGGCTCTAACGATTTTGACCAAATTTTATATTTTATCGTTTTGGATTACAAGAAGACCATTGGGTTAGGTAACATGTTCAATAAAATTCGGTTAGTGGGCAATTTTTGGGGTCATTGTGGGTCATGCTATTTTTATCTAAAGATTTTCTCACGCAGTTTTGACTGAAAATTGCATTCTATGGTTTTCGGGCACGAGAAAAATGTTGGGCTAGGTTACATGTTCGAGAAAAAAGTTTAATGGGTCATATTGGGTCATTAATGGTCTGAGTCAAGCTATTTATATTTAAAGAACGACGTGATCGATTATAACGAAATTTTGTATGAACAGTTTTTTGACACGAGGAAACTAATGGGCTAAATCACATGTTTGAGAGATTTCAACTATAATGATCATTTGTGCGTCATGATGGGCCATAATTTATCATGTCAAGCTACATATAAAGAGCAGGTGGATCGATTTTAACGAAATTTTGTATATAACATTTTTTGGCACAAGAAAATCATTGGGCTAGGTCACACTTTCGAGAAATTTCGATTAATGGGTCATAAAGGGTCTGGGTCAAGCTATTTATATTTAAAGAACGGCTGGATCGTTATTAACGAAATTTTGTATGTAACAATTTTTAGACACGAGGAAACTAATGGGCTAAGTCACATGTTCGAGAGATTTCGATTATAAGAGTCATTTGTGGGTCATTGATGGGTCATGCTAATTTTATGTAGAAAATGTCTCTCACCATTTTGACTATATTTTGTATTATGATATTCTCGGGCAAGAGAAAACCACTGGACCAGGACACATGCTCGCGAAAATTCGATTAATGGGTCATTTTGGGTCATAATGGATTAGGGTTATTCTAATTATATATAACAACGATTCAATCAATTTTACTTACATTTTGTAACGAAACGTCTTTTGTCAAGAGAAGTCTATTGGGCAGAGTCGCAAGTTAAACAAAATTATATTAGTGGGCCATTTCGCTTTATTGATGAATGCTGTCAAGCTAATTTTATCTAAGAAACGGCTTAAACGATTTTGATTCAATTTTATATTCTACTGTTTTTGAGCCAAGTCACATGTTTGATCAAATTTGATTAGTGGGTCATTTTGGGTAATACGGATCAGAGTCATGAGAAAATGGCAGCAACCAATAAGTTGGCGATATTTCACAAAATATTGGCGACATTTGGCCGAAAAATTGACTATTAAGATTACGAAAGCCACAACACGTATTTGGTGCCAAATGAAAGAATGTCTCCAAATTTGGCTATATCTGGCAAAAAATGTTGTCTTTCATAATGTGAAGAATTTTTTTTTATATATTCTTAATAGGATTCGAGATGCATGGTTAAATTAACCAGAGTCGACCAAAAAAAGTGATTTGTATCGATGTCCTTTCGTTGTAAATTTTAAAATAAATATAGTTTAAAAAAACTAAAAACCACGCTTTTAAAGTAATCAAACTAAAAAGTGAAAAATAAATATAGTTTTAAAAAAACTAAAAAACACGCTTTTTACGTATATCAAACTAAAAAATAAAAAATAATTCGTACTATAAGCTGAAAACGAAAATAGATGAAAAATACTATATCTATATAATAAAGGCCAAACGTATCTGTGCGTAACGCATACGTCATGTTTTGAATGGCAACACTTTTCGATGAAATTTTAATTTTGCAATTTTCGCTATAGTAAAATTTTAAACTTCTAGACATAGCACGTTTTCGACATTTATACCATCGTATGCAGAAAAATATGCACGTTTAAATGCAGTTTGTTAGAAAACTGTATCTCAATTTGTTTTTGAGATATTATTTTTTTTATAGTTTTTAGTTCATTTTCTCTAATGGTGGCAACTTAAGTATCGCATTTGTGTGGGGAAAAAAAGGAAAAATATCCATAGAGTAAAAAAAAAAAGGAAGATGAATAGAGATGCATTTTGGTGGCTGCAGGTGACGCTAAAAAATCATCTCTAAAATTCGCTGCATTGCATCAAACACAACCACGTGCTTTCGCAAAATAGGAAAACTTTTAGCGATACAGTTTTAATTCATAATACAATGAAATGCTATTTTAGAATGCTAAAATATAATTATTATTATTATTTTTCATTTAGAGAAAAAATGATGTTAAAGAATTCGGTCTCTGTTCTTAGAGATTGTTTTGTTTGGCCCGAATAAGAGACTTAAATTGGAAGAACAACGCCCATGAAACCGTTTTAATTGCATACTTCACATCCATTTATCTCTTTTCTACGTGAAAAATAACAGATCATTGTATATTTTAGTTGCCATTTTTTCATAGCAACCGAAAAAAATAGTAATTAAAAAAGTGTTATGTCAAAATATCGTCGGCTATAAAACCCAGTGAATGTTGTTGGTTTTATTTCGTTTTTTCCTATCAATTTAATAACTTTTAGTTCGTTGCAAACTTAATTTACAAAAAATACATCAATTAATCTTTACAAAAATGTATTTTAAAGAATATCTGTGTATCATATTTTCTTAGTTGATTTTATAAACTGAAATAATGCAATTTTATTCTTTGGCAAGATCTTTCGCTAATAAATTCTATCTTGCGTCTAATACGGAAGTACCGATAATTTTCAAAGCTTTATATGATAACATAATTAATATTTTTCATATAAAATTGCTGTTTGGAATTAGTTGGCAGTTTAAAAAGCATATTACGTAGGAAAAATTTATTAGACTTTTCAATTTTTATTTTTTAAAAAGTTTTTCACCTTTATTCTGTGACCCGGGAACCCCGGGTTCGGTGTACTAGTTACTATAAAATCATTGTTATTATAGATATCAATTAATAAGCAATAAATAAAATTATCGTGGAAAAAAAGCGTGGGGTGCTTCTTAAGAACTGATAGATGGAGCATGGTAGATGAAGCACCCCACGCTTTTTTTCCACGATAATTTTATTTATTGCTTATTAATTGTTATCTATAATAACAATGATTTTATAGTAATATAGTATTTTTCCTCTATTTTCGTTTTCAGCTTATAGTATGAATTATTTTTCACGTTTTAGTTTGATATACTTAAAAAGCTTGTTTTTTAGTTTTTTTAACTATATTTATTAAATCAGTATTAGATTACAACAACTTTTTATATGTTTCATGTTTTTTTTCCTATTAAGATTTGCTTTTAGTTTACTTGTATACAAATTTTGTACTGGTGACATATCGAATTTTACATTAATCATGTCTAATAAGTTTTCAAATTATTCATACCAATTATTAAATTTGCAGATAATCTTTCATAATTCTAATAATGCATTAAAATGGAATATCATCTACTGCAATCTCTTAGACAAACAAATCCATTATTCTATATAAGCATTTCTACTAATATTGACTCTTAAAACATACTTTAGATTAATTATTATTTCTGTGTACTTGAATTACTTGCATAATTGATCGATTTGCACTCGTAACAGGCATCATGTGAGTTTGGAAATGAACTCACTCCATTTAAATGAGTTATATTAGAAGTTTATAAAGCAATTCGCAATGCATTTCTAAATACAAAATAAAAGTGAAAGCCGTAGGAAGTTGACACATTTCTTTCTATAATTAACGTGTAAAGGTAAGCAAATTTATTTGGAGATTACATAAGTGTGCTCAGTGAAATTAATAGCACTTTAGAGCTAAATTAACAATAATAATACTAACAACATTTTATGAAAAAAAAATTCAAAGGCCCAGGCAACTAGCTTATTGATTTTTTTCTCGGCAGCTTTCAATTTTACACTTATTTTATTTAATCGATGTTATAATCTATCTTCCATAATCGGGTAGAATGATACAAAAATGATGTTTTCAGCTATTTATTTCCATTTAAAAAATATTGCACTCAATATCGTAAACACTTGAAAGTTAGATCTGATAACAAGAAATGAAAAAACAAGTTTTTTAAATTTCTTTATGGCAATCAGTTAATAACTCTCACACATGATCTGTAATTGATTTATGAGTTGTTACTTTCCCTGTCTGAAGTAAAAGACCTGTCTCGAAAAAAAAAATAAAAATGTATGGTTTAAAATAATTTTAAAAGAGAAAAAAGAACTAAATTTAATTACAATTTTTGAAAAAAATTCTTTTGAAAATACATTTTTGCCTTATTTGTTGATTTGAAAAGTTAAATTAACAGATGTATGGAAGGTATTTCACAGGAATAAAAGTGGAGCCATAGCACCCTTGCCACCACTGTTTTGCATTCCTAAAAATAACATCCAAAGTTTAATCATTATTTTTTGGAAAACATTGAAAATTAGGTTGAACAAGAAAAAGGACATTGGCACTGAAAGTAAATGTTTAGAAATTAATATGTGCATTTATATAAGTAGATGTATTATACTTAGGTTTGACTATGCAGATATATTAGAGCGTATTTAACACTTGCTTATATGATAAATTATGTAAATAATATCCATGTTTTAAATAAATGTAATTATTAAGTTTTATTAATTTCTAAAATTTCAGATTTGTTTCAGTAACAAAAAATTATTATAATTTTATATCAAAAGTTGAAAATTAATATAAAAGGTTAAATAAAATAATCTAATTCAATTGCAACAGTTTTTAAAACCACTTTTTTTTTCTCGAAGAGTAAATAAAATTAGAACAGAACTAAAATCAAAAAAGGGAATTCTGTTATTTATTTCAAAATTTTAATTTTATATGAATAAATCATGCTTTACTCTACAAAACTACAACTGAAAAAAAATTAAACAAGAATGACTTATATTAACACAAAGACTAACAGTTGTAACAAATGTGAAAATTTCATTAACTTAATGAGTTTTATCATATGCTATCACACCATTTCTTGAATACACAAGAGGCGACGGTTATTGAATGAAAATCTGCAAACATTCTCAGTGTTTTTAGGGTTTTGTTCATGTGTCTCTTTTTGTGTACTTACAGGTGAATGCCTCGTTTCACAAAATTGTGAAACTGTTTATTGTTTTAATTAAATTAATTTTTTATATGTCATGAGTTAATTTTTGCGATTTGAATTTTAAAAGAAAATTTTAATTTAACCTTTTTTCATCTAAACATCATACTTTGGAGGTATAGCATTTTACTGGTAAACAGAAGATTCTCAGTTCAAACCTTAATGCTAAAACTTGGAATTTTCATATTAGGATGGATTTAGTTTGAAGAATAATCGCATTTTTTCGCCAATTTAAGAGTTTACATTATAAGAGATTCGATCATCTGACATATAATAATATTTTTGGGAATTCAATTTCTTTTTTATTTGAAAAACTATTGGGATCTGACAATGATTCATTTTAACATTGGATTTAACAATGATTCATTTTCACATGGGATTTAAAAATCCATTTTAGATTTCGTTTAAAAAAATTTTTCGTTTATAGAAATTTAAAATTTTATCTATAGCTCAACTAATTTTTTTTTAATTTCCTACTTTCAAACAGACAATGAATTTTGTTGTTTATTTAAATAATTTGATTTGAACAATTTTAATTTGATTAAGATAAAAAACTGCCTTTTATAAATATTTTAAAATTAAATTCATTGGTGCTATCATTTATTTTAGAATTTAATATTTCTAAATGAACAATCTGGATTTGTTAATTAAAATATAAGTTGCTTTGACAGAAATATTAAACGAAACCCTCTGTGTGATATGCGATATCACTTATCCACTTGTTTTTTAAAATGATGCTAGAACTGTTAAAACGAAATATTTTTTCTAATCAAACTAATTTGTATGTAATTAAATTTATCAATAAAATATTTAATTGATTTAAATACGGAAATTATTTTTATTTTTTATTCTTTATTTTATAATTTTTATTCTGTTCACTGCTGTGAAGCAGAACTCCTAATATGAGGTGTCATAGTATACACATTCGGGTTAAGAATAAAGTACAGGATACGTGTATCGTGATATCTAGCAGTTACCAGTGGAATAACTTAGAGGGTTTTCACAAGATGACGATGACGGCTGTTTCTTTTTATTGGATCAACAGTTTCTGTTTACAACCGGTGAAAGCATCAATCCGTAAATTTGAATAGAAAATTACCTCCAATTCACTCCTTATTGAAATGAAATTTCTCTCACAAATATTCTAAAAAAATGCATTTTGACTGGTATCATTTTCTGCAGTTTCTATAGTGTTTTCACTAATGCAGACAGGAAGTTGTCTTGTTTCTCACAATGTGGAGAATTACTACTGTCGAAAAAAACTTCCACCAGTACAAAACTAGCACCATTGTTTACCATTACTTTTGATTGAAATTGTGTATTAATCAGGCGTTTAAATAAAGATAAATTCTTTACTGAAATTGTCTGGTGGAATTTTTCTACGCTAGTAATGAACCCATACGAAAGCGGTAATAGTTGAATCTTCACTATTACGTGCTCGAATATTTTTCAATTTTGAGAGAAAAATTATTTTCACAATAATAATGTTAATACTAGTATTCAAACAGATTGACTGGCATTTTATTGTATAATATTTAACGAATGTAGTTATTTTTCACACTATTAAATTCATTTTCATGTAAAAAAATAGGCTAACAGAAGGTTTTGGGAACGTTTGGAAAATATCAGATTGCAACAAAATTTAAGAGATATAACTTTCTAATACTTTTTGCATTTTATCATACATTTTTCCTTTAGAAAAGCAACCATTATTGCAATTTAAAGAGTGAAGTATATGCTTAAAATAAAAAAAAATCGCCAATGGTTCGGAGAAAATTAAGCAAATATTTATTATTATTATTATTATTATTATTATTATTAAATCCCTAAAAGTTAATGAGGTCAAATAGTAAATGCACAGACGACACATTACTTCGTATAAACCATAATAAAATATTTGTTAAAACAAAATAATACTTAATTAAAAGAAATGTACAATTAATAGTATATCAGACTAGTAAGGGTTAAGACCATGTCAGTTTCTTTTTCTTAATAGCTCCATGATATAGACGTGAGTAATTAGTGTTTAACTATGTATGTAAAAACTATATACGAGTTAGATTTTTCTTAAATACTTAAGTAAGATTCAGCATTACGAAATCTAATAGCATTCATTAAATTATTTCTAAAATTTGCACATAATTGTACGTAAGTTCCCAAGTGATTTTATCTATGCATCTGAATCTGGTAAATATGAATGTATATAATATATGTATTTAATAAATCTAAAATTTCATAAAAGAAAAGCATAATGTATTTTTTATACGAAAATACATGAAATTTTTTTATTACGTATAGTATTTGTAAATTCACGCTACTTTCACATGGTGACGATACATAATAAATTTCCGAATAGTCGAGAATAATGTTCTGTGTTTGACTACTCTTCACGTTTCTCTAAAGTGCACTGAATTGTAAAACGTGAGCAATAACAGAGAGATGTTCCCTCGCTCTATTTTTTTTTACTTTAAAACTTTCTAGTTCATAACAATGCAGCAACAGATATATAAATTTATATGCCAAATATATAAGCAGATATGCATAATATTTATGTAATTTATTTATAAAGGGATTCAAAAACTGTATAAAAGTATTTAATAGAATATTTTAAACTTTTTACAGAGATGCGTTAACATACAATTATTATTAATATGATAAATTTACGTAGGAATTTAAAAATAAAAATAAAGAAAACAACAACAACAAGTCCTCTCTAATCGTTATGTAAACATCTTAATTTTAAATCATTAATTGTAGAGGTATTTTCTAATTACAAACTACTTTGAAATGTCATTCTTCATCATATCAAACGGCATTTTCGACAGATATTCATTTAAAAAAAAATACTTAATTTACATCTCTACACCATATCTTCATCCTATAAGTTGTATTAAAAAAATTATTCATTCGTAATAATTGTATTGCCACTGTAACCTAGTTTGACTGCGTCTTAACCACTTAATCGTCGCGCCCGAGACATTCACGGGCAGCAAGTTTCACGGTTTTTATTCAAAATTGCTTTATTACCGCCAGTTTTACAAAATAGTGTAAATGGTTTTATTTTGGTATCAATTTATTTGTCATTAAATAGATGAATATTTTTTTTTTCAAAAAAGCGGCGATAATAATGAATTTAAATTTTTAAACCGTATTTTAATGCGACCTTTAAGTGGTTAATAGTATAAATACTAAAACTTCTTCGTTTTCTAGTGCTACTCTGCTTTTCTTTACATTTTTTGTATGAAAATATTAGTCTTTTATAGTTTTATATCCAGATTTGAAATTCATAATAAAGTGTCTTATAAAAGGAAACAAAAGTTTTACGAATTTTACTTTTTTATGTGTAATAAAATATGTAGAATGATTTTTAAAACAAATGATAGTGTTAATCTATATCTTCTACATTATAAAGAGGTAAAGTTTGTTTATTTGTAGGGGATAATCTCTGGAATTGCCGAACCAATATCAAATGTAATGGTACTAAAATGATGGTGTTTGCCAAAATCAAACATAGCCTATATTTTATGTCGATTCCATTAATCCAAAAGCGGACGCAGAAGCAGAAAACGTTCTAAAAATGCTATTTTTGTGTTACTGAAGGACCTACAAGCATAAAATTTGGTATGATAATTATTTAAAAGATAAAAATGATCACTGCGAACATTTGTTAAAAAATGCAAATTTTAAAACATTTAAAAATGCGTGAAAAGCGTTCTAAAAAGTTGTAAATTTTATTAAAATGTTCCAAATATAGATTTGTAAGCAATCTCGAGAAGTAACGAACCGATTAAAAAACAATGTCAAAACGATAGTGACAGTCCTTGCTCCAACAGAGCCTGTATCTTATGTCGGTATCACTATCTCAAGCAGAAAGCTGGAGCAGAAAGCGCTCAAAAATTGCCTTTTTTGTGTTTTTAAGGAATTTAAGTGATAATTATAACGCGAATATTCAAAAGGAAGTATTATAATTTGAATAATTATTAGCACTGCATAACAGCTAGTCCATATAACATCTCATTCAGGTCACACATGGTCGCAAGAGTCACAGTCACTACAGCGAAATAAAAAATAGGAAATTTCATTTATGGGTCTCACATGACTATCCTATGACTCCACTGTCAGGTCATTGTGACTGCTGCTTTGTGGCGAGTCACCAGGGGACTTTATAATATTGTTTCATTAAGCATTTCGTGTGACCTCTCATCTAGAGACTCAATTTCAAAGTCATTGCGAACACCGCATTATAATAAATTACCAAATAATGTCCCATTAAAGTCACATGGTGACTTTTCACAGTGGTTACTTCACAGTAGGTTCTCTGACACCATTGGACAAAGTCTTGTGACGGAAAGTCACAATGTGACTTTAATGTGACATTATTATGTAGGGATAGTAATTATTCGAATTATATTATTTCCTGTTGAATATTAGCGTGAAAATTATAGTTTGAAAATCCCTTTAAAATTGGCATTTTGGGACTCGTCCTTAAATTTTGCACACCAGTGCATATTGTATGTATGAAAGTACCTTTTGGTAATGCAGTAGCTTATATCCTAAGGTAGTGAAATTTCGTTTTACCGTTTTGAGCACCGACTGAATTATATCTTCGATTCTGGAATTAGATTTCAGAATCTAATGTTTGCAGTTATTGCATAGCCAAACGTTGGTTCAATCCGGTGCAATTTTTTTTTCAGCAGTGTACAGTCAAAAAAAAAAAACATCTTCTAAAAATTTCTCAACAAATAATCACAGAAGAAAGTTACTGATACTGTAAAGAAAAAGTAAATATATTTTTACCAATTTTTTAAAAGATAATTCAAATCTTCGGTTCACTATAAGCCTAGACATCAAATTTGAAATAATTTAAATAGTAATTTATTGAATTGTGAATAATTAAAATTTGGTTCTTCTAATGTTAAATTACATTTTCATATTTTTATTAACATATTTTGAAATTATACTTCTAATGGGCTATTTTTTAAGAAGCTGTAATTTTAGCATATCCAAACATAAATATGTTGAATTTGCAATCTTCATAATTTTAAGATATGAATTATGAAATTAATATTCGAAAAAGTTATGAATTATAACCTTCAATTCTCCTAATGAATTTAGATTTATTAAAACCTCCTGCATGAAAATCCAAAATTTCAAAATTTTCTCCTTAGCAGTTTTCAAATTATGCTTAAAATCGGGAAAATTATGGTTTAAAGGACAATTTACCACAGAACTGGTTAGATATTTTGAACCTTTTTATGCTATCCTGTATTCTAGTTGTCTTCAATGACTGCTTGAATGGCGCCTGAGATGCTTTGATCAAAAAAGGGTTCACTCAGTTAACAATCGAAAACAGGATTTCAATTTGAATACAGCATTTAAAATATGCTCATTTTAAAATTATTAATTTAGCGGAAACATATCGTACGAATATAATAAAAATTTGTTTTAAGCTAATTAGAGTGTGAAGAGTTCATTTGTGCTCTCAGAATAGATTACTGCTATTGAAAAAAAATTTGGATACGTTTTAATGCATAGATGGCCCATATACATAACTTGAAATTATAATTTATTCTCTAAATTTGGTACTAGTAAAATTGTTCTGCGATATTTTTTACGGAGTTAATAAGGAGTTATTTATTTTTTCCCTCGACTATACATTAAAAATTGATACTAATAAAAAAACACTAAATGTATTTATAAATAATATATGATTTTAATAACATTTAAAAATTGCACAATTAAAAAAATATATGAAATAATTTTTTATCTTAGAACTTCTTAGAACTTTTATATCTTTCTTTATATGAGCTGATATCATTAAATAAAAATTCCTGATCATTTTAAATTTCATTTGCCAGACTGAAATTTAAAATGTAATTAGATTATAGTCTTGCTGTTTAGCCAAATGTGTATAAGATTTTTTCTTTACAAAATATTCAGCTATGCGAAACAGCATAAAATGCACTATGTTCCTGCATTAGAACTTACGTCACAGCCAATTTTGTATGTGTGAGGTGTATGTTGGTTTGTATGCTTTGTTTTAGTTTTTACTGTTTAAACTCTAAAAATCCCATAAAGCGTTTCTTTATCTATGTTGATTATATTCGTATCTAGCAAATTCAAATGACGAATGCTCAGTATTTCTTTTTTTCAGATACTCAATCGGCAGTTAAAATTTTATGTATGTTCTACATGCTGACACATAAAATTCAAAATTAACTTTAGAAACATTTTAGTTTAACATAATTTACAACATTTGCATATTCTCAGGCAATTCTCTTAGATGCGTCAAAAGAGAAAATGCATGATGTAGTTTTCGTTTCCTTCACACTTTAAATTCTAAACATTTTTCATTCATAGCAACGTGAATAAAAATATCGAGACATATAGTGTCTGTATATTTGGAGATTGTTCAAATACACTCCAATTCATATAATACAATTTTATTTTTCTTTCTAAGGCAAAATTTAAAAAATTCAAAGATATTTAAAGTTAATATAAAATAAATTTTGGCTATTTCTTAACAAATTTGCACATGCATTTAAAGTGAAAGAAAAAATACATATCAATTTGTAACTTAAAAAAACTTAGGAATATATTAAAGAATATATCTATGGACAATGGCATGTCAAATTAAATGTTATATGTAGCAAATGAGGTGCGATCGCAAATTTAAAAACGCTTATAAATTTTCATATGGTAGTGTAACAATATACAATACATTGGATACAGTATATTAGCCCAAATCTTTTGTGTGTCTCTGTAAATACTATATGCTTTCTACTATACAGGAAGTGATTTGTAGTAAACCTCAGCAACTTATATCTTTTTCATAAAATGTGAAATAGTTTAACTTCGTTAAAACTCGTTCCGTTTCCCCCTGTACCATTGTGCACTGAAAAAAAAATATACCTTCATCTAGATTGAGTAAGTAGTCCTTTTCTAAATCCCTAAACTAGAAATATAGATGTCAGAGTTATGCGAATAAGCCTAATAAATAAACCGTATCGATGAAATGATCCAGAATTTCTATTCTGTTTATTTATAGATGACGAAACTAAATTTTACGAATTATAACTACTACGAATCGCTTGAACTGCGAGAAATTATCGCTTTGATTTCTTGAATAGATTCATTAACTGGAATTCTAGCTATTGTAACGTTTTTCTTGTGTTCGCATTTATTTGCACAGATTTTTATATAAGTTCGACAGCAATAATATAGGGAAATGCTCAATAATACGTATAGGTAAATCAGGGAGAATTTACGAGAATTTTAAAGCTTTTAGATTGCTTTCTGTTTTAAAATGGCGTTTTAAAAAATTAACTATTTTAAAAATTTAAACCTTTCTTAATTTGTTTATTATTTATATCAGTATAATTATTGTTATATTTGACAAAAAAAAGGAGATTGGAGCTTTTTATAAAATTTGAACTCCTTGAAACAAAAAAATCGGATATTTTAATTTGAAAACTCTTGTAAAAATATTACAGCATACGAACATTTAAAAACAGATGAGGGGGGAAAAATAACCTGTCCTGGAAATCGCAGACGATTTGAAAAATGACTTTCGAATGAGCAGAAAGTTTGTAGAATAGAATGGCCATCTCATGAGACGTATCGTCAGTCTTGATTTAAAAAATTAACTAAAAATTTCTCAAGAGTCCTTAAAAGTATGATTTAGATTTAGTATGCGTCCGATAAAACTAAAATATCTGTGGCGTGTTAAAAAGAATTTATGTCATTGTTATTTTAGTTATTATCGGAACGCATACATTTGTTAGTCATTTGTTCTTTGTGAATGTGGATTACATAAAAAAAGGTATGAAAAAGTGTTATTTTTTTCTCTTGCTTTTCTTTAAATTTTATGATTTTATTCAAATAAATAACTGACTCTCAATAACTGCAATCCAACGATAGAAAGGAGTTATATAAATTACATTTTGATAACATTTGTTTACTTGTAAAATACCATTCATTAAAATCGCATGTTTTCTCAAATTTTAAAATGATAAGGAAAAATTTAATAGTCAAAGTTTAACATTCTTAGCAAATATTTAAAGGTATTTAAATTACTAACTAAAAACGCTATTTTATAGAATATAACTGTTTGAAAATTTAATTTTAAAATTTTATATTTACAAAGGGAAGTTTTCAAAGAAATTTTTAAGTCTAAAATCGTTAAAAAATGAAAATACAGAAGTTATGCAACCAGTAATAATTTAAATTTTATTTTATTGAATGATTTTAATGAAAAAAAAATAACGTATATGTTTGAAAGAATGAAACTAAAATGAATTAATGACTGAATGATGCTAGTTTATTATTTTTTTTTCTGGATTCTAATTCTACTTTCTGACACATCTGGTTGGCCTAGGGTTATAATGAAGGTTGGTATTTATAATTATCCTCTAATCCTGTAAATATAATAATAATAATATACCAGTGTGTGTTTCTATTTTGTGTTTATGGTCTAAATTTTTATACTTTATTTACATTAAAAAATATTAACGTGATTATTAAATATTTAAAAATTGACAATATTGATGTGAAGTATGCAAGTTTCTACTTATTGCAAATTTGAAAAAAATCATTTGTTAGTTTTATGTTTGAAATCATTTTTTACATACTTAAAAATACTTATTATAACATTCGAGTAAATGTTTGCATTTTCAACGTTACATAGCATTTAAAAAAATTCTTCTATTTAAACACTGTTTCTTTTAGTATGTTTATCAAATGTTCTGCTATAAAACTATGAGTTTTCATATATTTACATAAGATAGTTTTCCGAATATAGGCAGTGAAAATCGAAAATTACAATAAATTCAATTATAGAAGCAGCAGCGTTTTTTTTTTTTTTTTTTTTTTTTTTTTTTTTTTTTTTTTTAACTTTATTTTTAGAATAGAGCGATAGATGAGAAATCAGTGTATATTTTAGAATCGAAATACTTTAACCTTTTTTTAGGTAGTTTTGTATTATAGCAGAGCCCGAGGGTGAATTGTCAAATTATAAACATGTATCATTATATAATAATATTCGATGCAAATAATATTTCGTGAGATATATGGACAGTTGTAATCATACAAGACGTATATGTATATGATATGTATAGAACGTGTACTTATATATACTATACGGGTATATATAAATGAGGTGTTCAGAAGTGAATCCAACTAATCCAACTAATTTCATAGAAATTCATGTAAAGACATGTTTAAACTTTTCTATGTATCTATAATGTGCTTATGAATTACCCTTGATTATAAGACAATTAATCAACGTATGATCAAAATATGGTGAAAAAAAATAGTAGTTTTTTAATAGATAAATAATCTATAAATATTTAAAATAAGGGTTTTTAGTTGATGGAGTTGGACTGACTGATGGATTGACTTCTGAACACTTCATGTGTGTGTGTGTGTTTATATATGTATATATAGGACATATATGAATGTGTTTATATGTAACATATATAGCACAAAAGGAGTAAATGATACATATATAATGACGGGGCACATAACAGCGTTTGGAGTATATTCATATCATATATATATATACTAGCGCCCCACCCTCGCTTTGCTTCGGGTAGTCCCGTGTCATTACTGACGTCGCAAATTGTTACTACCACTTAATCCCATTAAATGCAACTATTAAAACCATCTCCCTCCTTTTAAGTAGTCGGGTAAAAAGTAGCCTGTATGTTACTCTAAGGTGCTAGATAACTCCATACAAAGTTTCATAAAAATCGATCCATCCCTTCTTAAGTTATAAATGGTGTAACCAACACGACTTTGTTTTATGGACATAGAGTATAGCAGCCCGCCTAGGCTTTGCACGGGTATTAAAAAAATTTTCAAGTTATAAATTTTTACACACATACTCATACTCTCTTCTTTGTGGGTGGGGTTACTAAAAAGTGTAAACTTATAAAAGAAAATTCGGATATTAGTATTATTTTTTATTTATTTGTAATAATGTTTGTAAAAAAATTTACGCCTACAAAACAAAGGCCATTAAATTTATTATTCGTTTACAGAGCTTCCGTGTAAACGATTTTAGATGTTTTATTTTGTGGCAGCAAAATAAATTGATTTTCAGGACCTCCGGCCCGCGATAGGCCAACATACAATTGGCCATGAGTAAAACATTCTTTTCGTAGTTCGATCCTGACTAATTCGAAGGTTTGACCTTTGGACTTATTAATAGTTAACGCGAAAGATGTTTTTACAGGAAATTGAAGCCGTTTATTTGCTATTAGTAGATCAGTTGGGATCCTCGATATATGAGCTAGTTGACCAGCTGCTGAGCCAATGATAATGGTTGCTACAGTTAAATTGTCCTTCAATTTCTTTATAAGTAGCCTCGTCACATTGCACATGTTCGAGGGCTTAAATTTCTCAAAAGCATGATTGGAATTTCAATTTTTAACGTCAATTCATGTGGTGGAAGTCCAGAAAGATTTAGTGAATTTAAAAATTCCCGTAGATAATGGACTGTGTCTTCGATATTAGTTGGTATATTGTTTGGATAGCGCTCTTTCCTGTTCCGATACGTGTCTTGAGTCGTATGGTGTATTATCGCGTCAGTCTTGTTTATGGAGTAATTTATTTTGATAAGGATTAATACAAAGGTAAAAATAATAAATTTTTACTGAGACGACATTTTAATTTTTTTTTAATAAAAAAACTTTATTGTGGCGTAACTGTAACAGGTACACATATGCTGTCGCGACATTTTTTGTAGATAATTATACGTTCTGCAAAGTCGTAGTTCATTATTTTGTTTTATAATCAATAGTATTCTCAGCGCATGCAATGTAAGGATTTTTTAAGGCCATTTTTTTACACTTCGGGTTACATTATTGGTATTTTAGTTAGGATCCCTATTTTTTTTTTAAATATAATTTAGTCTAGGTTCACCGGAAATAGTGTAGCTTTCCAACGGCGAAATATTTTTTCAAATCCGTCAACTACTTTCGGAGCCTATTCATTTCAAACAAACAAACAATCAATTAACTAATATTTTATTAGTTACATATATCCATGCCTCTTGTTCTATTAACAAATATTTCAAAATTCCTATGTTATTTAAAGTATGACGCCATATTTTTCCAAATCAAATATTTTATTAATAATTTAATTCTTTCTCGTTCACTTTATTTGTAATTATGTCCCCATTTTTCACAGAGAACCTCTTATTAAGATAACCGATTTTTGTGCGTCTTATATAATAAAATACTTTTTTCCAAGTATGACGTCATATTTATTTTCCTTTGAATTCTTTTTATTTTAATTTTTCACATGGATACTGTTCAACTGAAAATTAATTGCCGAGGAGAAATTATTCGAGATTTTAATTTTCTTGGCAACGGGTAAGAAAAATGGTTTTTTTTTATCGGGAAAATGTTAATTGATTCTGTATGAAAAATAATGAAATTTTGAATTATTTAGGAAAATATTTGAATAAATCAATTAAAAATTAGCCTATATTCACCGGAATTAGTATAGCTTTCCAACGGAGAAAGAAATTTACAAATCCATCAAGTAGTTTCGGAGCCTATTCAATTCAAACAAACAAACAAATCTTTCCTCTTTATAATATTAATATAGATAAGGATTGAAAATTTCAGATTTTTGAGCCAAAAACATCGCCAAAATAGGAAAATGTGAAGTATCTCACGAACTACTGGATTTAAAAGAATTTCTTAGTACCATTCGATTCAGCAGAAAAAAAATACACTAAAATATGTTATCAGTTGAAAAATAACAACAAAAGCCAATTTTTAAGGAATTTTTTAAAAGTTCGTTTCTTTTTTTTACCCCACTTAGGGGTGGAATTTTCGAAAATCCCTTTTTAGCGGCACTCGATGTTATAAGATATATATTTTCACCCCAATTTTCAAGATTTTTGGTTCGGTAGATTTTTTTGTACTGTGATTAATACGAGATACAAAATTTCTTTTATATATATAGATTATTTTCTATTATTTAAAAAATAATAACAATTAGTATATAAATAATAAGGATAGAACAAAACAATTTACATAATTTTAAAGAAGACAAAGGAAATATTTTTTTTTATTAATAACTAAATAACAATAGTCGGGTTGCCATGCCAGGCAAAATAGCATCAATTTAGTGTCAATTAGTTACCTCGGTGTGTATATGATATCTGTGCAAAAAAACTTCCGATAATATAATAAATGACGTCATGTTTATTTTACTTTGAATTTTTTTTTATTTTAATTTTCAACGTGGATACTGTTCAACTGAAAATTATTTGCCGAGGAGAAATTGTTGTTCCACATTTTGATTTTCTTGGAACCGGGAAAGAAAATGGTTATTTTTTATCGGAAAAATTTAATTGATTCTGTATGAAAAATTATGAAATTTTCAATTATTAAGGAAAATATTTGAATAAATCAATTAAAAATTAGCCTATGTTCACCGGAAATAGTGTAGCTTTCCAACGGTTAAAGAATTTTTCAAAACCGTCAAGTAGTTTCGGAGCCTATTCAATTCAAACAAACAAACAATCAAATCTTTCCTCTTTCGTTAATCAGTCGTTTCACAGAAGAATGGAAGTGCAATGTAAAAAAGGGGGTTTATCCTTTTATTCTATTTCCCTAGAAGATTTTTATAATTAAAACGGATTCTTTTTAATTAGATATATTTGCTTTTAATCGTCGTTCAACTTTTTTAAAACTTTCTACTAGCAGTACTCAGAAAATATTTTGCTAAAGGTTTTTCGGAAAATTTCCATCTTAAAATATTGTTTAAGACGGATATTCAGAATACTTAAGGTATTAGTAAGACCTATGTATGTAATAAAAGATCAGTCAAATTTAGCAAAAAATTACCAGTAAAAAATCTGTAAAGGAATACAAAATGCTTTCGAATATTTGGAGCAAAAAAAGAACGCGCTACGGCATTTGGCGAGAAATATTTTCTCTCGCTAAAAGCCAGCAATTTTAATAATTTTTGTATTTTATCGTTACATAAGTGTTTAAATGTACTGTACTTACTGAATTTAAATTTAAATGACGAAACAGTTTATGATTGTTTTTCTATTTCATATAATGTATTGCATGTCCTGATGTTATGTGATTTTACTTCATGGATTTCAGTGTAAATATCTTAAAAGTAACTGTCCGCTTAAGAAAGATCTCCTATTACATTTCGGTACTAAATAAGTCGTTGTTGTCATAGTAACAATAATATTCTCATGTTCGCACAATCACAAACGCTATTGAAGAATCAGAAACTTAATTTTGAGTTTGAAGAAATTTTATATCATTAAAACCGTTATTATAGAATCAATAGATTTCATTATGCATACACATAAATGTTAATGACAAATATTTAGTTATAAAAGTTTATTTATTTAAATTAAACGTACGTAATCAAGATCGGTATAAAAAAGTTTTCCGTCGTCAAGGAATGATAAATCACCAAATAAACAGTTTTTATTTTACTTTTAGAGAAGATATATAAAGGTTCGCCAATTTTTTTTAAAAATCTAAACATATATATCCACATAAGCGAAACATTCGATATTTCCTTCATATTTCCTGAGTATACAGATATGAAGTCCGTCCTGCTGATATCTGTTACTATGATTTAAATAATAATAGAATTTCCTTCGTTAATTTTTCCTCTCGGTAGAATTAAAAGGGTCAAATTCGCAAAACTGTTCTGCGAATCAGGTAATTATTTCAGATTAATGAATGGTAATGTACGTTATCTATTAAACGTGAAATGAAATTAAATCAGAGTAAGTATCCAACTTTTCTAGAATCAGAATCATTAATCTTAAAAGGAGGAATAAAATTTACTTCGAATTATGTAATTTTCAGTGAAGTATGACAATAGACTTATTTTTACAACTGATATACGTTTTCTTTTAATAGTAATATCATTTTACCCAGTGTAAATGCCTCTTCGCAAATAAAAAAAAATGAAAATATCATTTTATTCCATATTACCATTTGTCATTTTAAATTATAGTTACTATACCGAGAATTACATCCCTCCAATAGCGGAATTAGAAATCGTAAAAATAGTGGAGTTATTTCTCCACAAAATCATTAAAAATCGTCAGTAAGAGTATGTACTGACTTCCTAATTTACAACGAGGATTCTTTTAGTGAATTTTATGAGCTAATTTAGTTTATTCCCATTAAGGGGTCCTTTTAAACACGATGAAGTTTTCCGAAAAAATTGAATTAGTCTAGCTTTAAAATTTTTTATGTATAAACATGAAATTTTGCACATTATTAAAATAGATTTTGCTTTATAATATGCTTTCATTAGAATCTGATTAAGCTATTACAGAATTTGTGTATTGTTAATATTAAAAAAGTTTTTTTTGGCTCTGTAAGTTATTGCACACGCCATACCTTATGAGCATATGTATGAATTCATAGAAAATCTCGTGTACATAATGAGCAAATATGTGGGTTTAACATTATATACTTTTACAGTGATAATATTTTTAATTCTGACTATTTTTATTCATTAAAAATATATGTAATAATAAAAAAATTTTCGTTATTTTCTCGTTTCGATTTCATTCTAAATTCTTATAAGAACATACTTTCAATATTATTTAGTCTATTATTATTAGTCTACTAATATTTAATTAACAAACTCGGCCTCTAATCCAATGGAAATCCTAGAAGTGTTATACAACTACCTTCAAATGCATGTTATTAGGCTTTAATTCCGTGCATCAGCGGATGGGCGGAACCAATTTCTCTGAGAATTTTCAAAGCGTCAGTTTCGCTGAGAGAGACATCAGAATTGATTGACCTCCCAAATGTTAAGCATGTACGTTGCTTCTTCTCGTAATGTTGGATCGGTTACCGTAGTGGTGGTAATTTCGCGAAAATGGCTTTGCACCGAACATCTTTTCAAACAATGCACTAAGATTCTTAAAGATCGGTCATGGATAGCTGAAGAACAGGTTTCTTATAAATTTTGTAAAGGTTTCTTTTATTTTTTCAAGTTTTGCGCCATTAGTAAATCGTGCGTAATTTCAGGAGCACTGGAGCATTCCGAATATTATTGTCTTTATTTAGCACTATATTTTTCACCGGTACATCCTGTCGGCTTTTCCATTTGTGATGGTATTTTTAGGAGTTTCCACAAAAACACAAGTACCGACGAAGCAAATAGGATGGCGCTAACAAAGTCGACGTTCGATCTGTCATCAGTAATCTTATTACATCAAATAGATTTCCAGCTGACGTAATTTGGCATATGGTAATCGATTAATGGTGTTGTCACGTCAAATAATGAAAATTCTACGAAAAATCAGGGAACATTGCTTTATTATCGTTCAATTTCAATGCTTCTCCATCATCACCACTAGACTTCTCACGACTCGCCAAACCAATGTCACAGAAAATCACAAATGTACTAAAAAGGTGTTCGGTGCAAAGCCATTTTCGTGAAATTACCACTACTGCGGCAATCGTTCTAACATTAAGAGAAGAGGCAACGTACATGCTTAACATTTGGGAGGTCAGTAAATTCTGATCTTTCATTCAGCGAAACTGACGCTCTGAAAATTCTCATAGAAATTGGCCCGGCCTGCCTGCTGATGCACGGAATTAAAACCCAATAACATTCATTCGGAGGTAGTTGTATAACACTTCTAGCATTTCCATTGGATTAGAGATGGAGTTTGTTGTTGCCACTCTTTATCCAACGAGGCAGTATGCAGGGATAAGCAGCTCACATGCGGACTGATTTCGACCTGCCAGCAGACGATAATTAAATAAAAAATAAATAAAACAAAATTAAAGCTTTTGATAAATGTTTTTTTATTCTAAAGTGGGAAAATGGATTAATGGAATGATTTTAATATTTCGAAATAAGATATTCACATTTAAGTGATGCATTTTAGTTATTTTTAGGAAAATAAATAATAGATTATGCTGAATTAAAGAAAAAAGGGTAAAAGGAACTTTAGCCGATAGTTAGAAGATTTCGGAAATAATAATGAAAATATGTTCTTATAAGAATTTACAACGAAATCGAAATGAGAAAATGGCGAATTTTTTTTTATTATTAAATATATAATTTTGTTTCCTTTTTACACAAGCATTTTTTATAAAGTTATAGAAATAATTTTGACCCGAGAATAGATCATTTGGAAAAAACATATGTGTTTGTTATATATCTATCCAATTTCATAGCAAGCCATAAATGCGTTCTCAAGATATCATAAGCGGAATGACTTACGGAGTAAAAAAAAGAACTATTTCAATTTTTGAAACTTAAAAGAGTATAAATCGACCGCGATATGACCATTTATTACTGTTATATGAAATCTGAACACACCTATAAACTCCTTTAATTTTTTAAAAAATTGCCACAGAAATATCAATTTTTTTATGTTTTATGGAAAAATTATTCTCACATAAAATCATTTGATAATTTATTTATGATTTTTCAAACGTTATCAAGATGCATATTTTATAAACAATATATATATTTATTTTAGATTTTAAAACATCCAATTTATGTTTCTTTTAAGATGAAATAAACAAATATAATAAATCTGCATGCACGATTTACTTAGCTAAACAAAATTCCATGTTAGCGCCTTGTTTATGTAAAATTTGTTTTGACTTAATTTTATAATAAGAGATTGTTTTAGAAGAATGTGAAAGAATATGAAATTGAATTTTTTTATTCTTCTATTCTTTGAAATAAAGTCATTCAATGGAAAATGCAGACATGCTTACATAGCATAAATGAATAAGCTAAGAAATCAAAGCATAAAAATTACAAAGTTTTACGAAAGAATGAAATTTATCATTTTTATTTTAAGCCATTGTTGTATTTCTGATATTTGAATTGCAAATTATTAATAAAACTGTAAAAAGTTAAATACAATAAATACAAAAAAATAGTTCTATGAAATGAAAACGCATCATCTGTGAGTTAATTATTCATTGGACTGAAATTAAACTATTTCGTCTACCATAATTTCTTCATATATTAGGAATGAAATACAGTCGAATCTCGTTAACATGAACTTCAAGGGGAATTAAAATTTTGTTCAGGTTAACAAGAATTTATTTTATCAGTATCAAATCTTTATAATCGTCTTTATAGTGGACTGTGAAAATAGTTCATGCTAAAAGTAATTCATGTTAACCGTGTTCATGTTAACGAGGTTTGCCTGTTTTATGTATATATACTAGCAGGGGTGACCAAGGTCAACTCGGTCAAAATTAACTTTGTGTTCAACTCGATATAGTATTTTCCCTGAATCAGTCACTCTGAATTATTACTGTAAAACATGTTATTAATAATAGTATTATTTACAAAAATAATTAATAAGAAAAGTATGTTTGTATGCACATGTTCATAAATTTTACTTTATTTTAAAATTAACAACGAAAGGACATCAATCCAAATCACTTTTTTAGTTCGACTCACTTTAGTTAACAATGCATCTCGAATACTATTAAGAATGTATAAGAAATTTCTTCACATTCTGAAAGACTATATTTTTTGCCAGGTATATCCAAATTTGGATACATTCTTTCATTTGGTGCCAAATACGTGTTTTGGTTTCGTAATCTTAATAGTGGATTTTTCGGCCAAATTTAGCCAGTATTTTGTCAAATATCGCCAATTTATTGGATTTTGACATAGTCTCGTGATACTGACCCTTATTACCCATATGATCCACTAATCAAGTGTGACCAAACATATGACTTAGCTCAATGGTCTTCAGGTAATCAAAAACAATAGAGTATAAAATGAATCAAAATCGTTTAAGCCATTTCTTAAGTAAAATTAACTTGACAGCATTCAGCAATGAAGCGATATGACCCACTAATATAATTTTGTTTAATATGCAACTCAGCTCAATGGTCTTCTCGTGACAAAAGACGTTTTGTTGCAAAATTTAGGTAAAATTGATTGAGTCGTTATTATATATAATTAGAATGACCCGAACCCATTAAGACCTAAAACGACCCACTAATTGAATTGTTACGAGAATGTGTCCTAGATCAATGGTTTTCTCTTGCCCGAAAACGATATAGTAGAAAGTATACTCAAAATGGCGAGAACAATTTTCTAGATAAAATTAGCATGACCCACAATTGACCATTATATCGAAATCTCTCGAAAATGTGATCTAGCTCATTAATTTTTGCGTGCCGAAAAACGTTAGATACAAAATTTAGATAAAATCGATTGAGCCAATTTTTTAGGTATAAATAGTTTGACCTTGACCCATTATGACCCAAAATGACTCATTAATAAAATTTTCTCAAACATCTGACCTAACCCAATGGTTTTCTTGCGGCCGAAAACGATAGAATATAAAATTTAGTCAAGATTGCGCTAGAATATTGTCTTGATAAAATTAGTATACCCCAAAAGTGACACACTGATCAAAATTTCTCAAACATGTGACCTAGCCCAGTGATTTTCTCGTGCCAAAAATATGTTGTATACAAAATTTCGTTGAAATCGATTCGCCCGTTCTTTAGATGTAGCTTGACCATGACCCACAAATGACCCTTATAATAGAAATCTCTCGAACATGTGACTTAACCCATAAGGTTTCTCGTGTATAAATATTGTTACACTCAAAATTTCGTTTAAATTGATCCTGCCGTTCTTTAAATATAAATAACTTGACCCAGACCCTTTATGACCAAAAATGACCCATTAATCGAAATTTCTCGATCATGTGACCTAGCCCAATGATTTTCTCGTGCCAAAATATGTTGTATACAAAATTTCGTTAAAACTGATCCACATGTTCTTTAGATATAGCTTGACATGACCCGTTATGACCCATCATGACCCATAAATGACTCTTATAATCGAAATCTCTCAAACATGTGACATAGCCCATTAATTTTCTCGTGTCAAAAAACTTACATACAAAATTTCATTAAATTTGATACTGTTGTACTTTATATATAAATAGCTTGACCCAGACCTTTTATGACCCAAAATGACCCAGTAATCGAAATTTCTCGAATTGAGACCTAGCCCAATAGTTTTCTCGTGCCAAAAAAATGTTGTATACAAAATTTCGTTAAAATCGATCGACCTGTTCTTTAGCTATAGCTTGACCATGACCCATTATGACCCATCATGACCCACAAATGACTCTTATAATCGAAATCTCTCGATCGTGTGACTTAGCCAATTAGCTTTCTCGTGTCAAAAAAACTATTACAGGCAAAATTTTGATGAAATTGATTCTGCGGTTCTTTAAATATAAATAGCTTGACCCAGACCCTTAATGACCCAATATGACCCATTAAAATTTTTTCTCGAACATGTAACCTAGCCCAATGTTTTTCTCGTGATCGAAAACCATAGAATGCAATTTTTAGTCAAAATTGCGTGAGAAAATCTCTAGATAAAAATAGCATGACCCACAATGACCCCAAAAATGACCCACTAACCGAATTTTCTCGAACATGTTACCTAACCCAATGCTCTTCTTGTAATCCAAAACGATAAAATATAAAATTTGGTCGAAATCGTTAGAGCCGTTTTTTAAATAAAAATGGCTTGACCCACAATGACCCAAAAAAGGTCCCACTAATCAAAATTTTTCGAACATGTGACCCAGCTCAATTGTTTTCTCGTGCCAAAAAACGATTGGATACAAAATTTCCTTAAAATCGATCCAGCCGTTCTCTAGATATAAATAGCTTGATCCTGACCCATTATGACCCGAAATGACCCAATAATCGAATTTTCTCGAACATGTGACCTAGCCCAATGGTCTTCTCGTGCCCGAAAATGGTAAAATCCAAATTTTTGCGAAAATCGTTAGAGCCGTTTTTGAGATAAAATTTACCCACACAGACACACACACACACACAATTTTTGCTCGCATTATAGTATAAGATATAGATAGATAGATAGATAGATAAGAACTTTTTACATAATTTTGAGTAATGTAGAAGAGTAGTATATTTTATTTAATCATTTGGTGAACTAATAAAAATAAATTATAACTTTTGATTTTATCAAGATTTTTGTAATACGGGAGAGTATTGTGCATATGTGCAAAATTGCAGTTTAACTTTAAACTTCATTAGATCAGTCAATCGCTACAATTATTGACAATCGCAAATTTTGCCTATGTTTTAAATTGCCAACCGTGTTAAAAATTTAATTCAGAATGAATTTTTGCGCATTTCGTCATGTTTAAAGATTCGTAAATAAACATTATTATAATATGTAAGTGCGAAATATAAGAATTTTTTTTGTTCTGTTTTTAATAACGTATCTTTGGGAAGTTTTAATTTTATTTAAATTGCTCAGTTCGAACTCACTGACATAAATACCGTATCTTTTATTTTAAAATTTATTATGAAATTTGTCAATAATATTTTTCTAAAATCCTAAAAACAAATAACAATACACATTTTTTGCACACAATGGGTAAAGTTATTATAGTATCTAAAGAAATTTTTGTGAGTTGTTTCTAAAATTAAAAACTATAAACGATTTAACTTTAAAATAAAAGGTAAAATTTCAAACCTTTCAAAAAAAATTTATCTGGAAAGAAATATTTCACAGAATTATTGTCCCAGCATCTAAACACTATAGCACTCCTCTTAAGACAGACGGTGAAACACTTAATACACATGTTTTCACATATAAAATTCCATAAGAAAGACAATATAATTCCATATTGTATACATCTTTTGTAGTTTCTAAACAAAGTCTACACTGTAAAAAAATCCTTAAAAGTACAGCAAAAACTGCTTGCAACAATGATGCCAGCAGTTTTTGCCGTAAAAATTTTGATAAAATAAGAAGTAATTTTTTATTACATTTAATTTTACTGCAAAAACCGCTGGCAACATTCTTGCAAGCATTATGTTTCATAAATTTTACGCATTGCTTTTACAATGTATGAAAGTTCGGTTTTGTTTCACTGTGAGATGCGTTGAAGTTACAAGAAAAGAGTTTAAGAGTGAGTATGAGAAAACAGACGTAACGCATGAAAATAATGCTATAAAGAATGAATGGAAGAAAAACGTGCAGACTCACTAAATGCCGTTAAGATTATGGAATGTTTGCCACATCTTGATATTTCGCAGTCTGTATAGTTTTGAGAAAATTATTATGTACAATTATCTTAATCTTTTGATAGTAACAAATTTTATACATTATGTAAATAACTAAATGCGATCAAGGAATGTCCCTAATTTATTTAGTTACTCAAATTTTAGTTGTAACATGCTGTTTATGCAAAATATTTCTAGAATTAATTTTAAAAAGAGAGTATGATTATTGGAAAAAAGCAAAATAATAGAAAGAAAACTAAACAAAAATGCATAATTAATAAATTTACATCACACAATTTTTTGAATAAGAAAGAATAATAAGCAGTTATGTTTATATAACAACGTACAAAAAAAAAGGGTATAAGTAAGTAAAAATCGAGATGCACTGTTAAAAATATTTTACTTAAAAATTAGAAATATTCTGCATTTATTTTTAATAAAAGGAACAATTCTATTTTACTTACAAAATCTGACCTTAACGAAATTTACAATAAAATCTCAAAAGTTAGCGAATTTCTCCCAATTTAATAACACTTAAATTATTATATCATATTTTAACAATACATAAATAAATAAACAAATAAACCTCATAATTAACAATATAGACTCACATGCAAGTAAATAATAAATTAACCACGTAAATAGAATTTCATAACAAAATGAGAAAAAAATAAGAAAACGACTATAAAAGTACAGTAGAATTACTCCTTTTTTTCTATTAATATTATCATTACTATAATCATGTACCAGGAATACGCACAACCCAAGACATCTTTGCTAAAGATCACTTGTTAATATATATTTTAGCAACAAGTCGTACAATAACCAAACTTAATATATCAGTAAAGTACCATCATCCGTAAGTCATCACAATCATTCGTATTAAACTTCGACGCTAAAGATATTTTTTACAATTCTGTCACTTCGATCCTGTCAGACTTTTAAAAAATGTAGTAAAATTACATAAGGAGCTTAAGTAAAAGCTGTAACACTGACTATTCGATAAAGTTTTCCCACTGTTGTGCACAGGAGTCGGGCCGAGGAGTTTAAAGAAATTCAGATGATTCAAAAAAGACTAGACAGTAGATGAAAAGGTCAAAAAAATTATTACAAACTAGTAGTATGTTAGAGGAGAAAAGCTATAATTTTTACTAAATTAATCTCATTTTGAAAAATGGTTGATTTAATTGCCACCCCATTCCATTTAATTAAAATACCTCGTAACACAATTAACTCCACATATACGAACGAACATAAGCATAGCATTTCCTTCTTGTTTCCAAACCAACCAAACATCCATCAACTATCCAACTATCAAATAAGTCTGACCGGTACATCTGTATTTAACCTTCTTTAGCATAATAATAATATTAAAAAGTCAGCTAACCATACTTATCCAAACAGGATCGCAAAAACAATAATTATTCCATCATTTCTGATGCATTTATCTTTATGCCAAACAACCTCCTGGCGCGAATATTCTTTCTGCAACATTCTAAAACCACACATCAGATGCCTGAAATGTAAATAAAAATTAGTATCAGGCGTCAGGATATCAGTTAAAATCGAAGCTACTTCGCAAACGATAATTTTATTACGAAGAAAAAATGAATTCATTGACGCGTAATAAATCGCAGATGTTTGTGTAACTGCATTACGGGTTAGAGATAAAATTTATTAAAAAAACTTTTAGTAGACTCTTTTATCTGTAGCTTTACAAAAGCTAGTTTTGTAGATTTACATCTTTTTTTGTACCCTATACACATAAAAGTAATTAGTAAGCATAGACATTTCTATGAATGTATTTTAGTAGAATTACAAACTTTTTTTACAAAGTAAAATAGTGCTGAACGTCGAGTCTTCGAGAGCTACAAAAATTTCCATGCACACTTTTCCTTTTAGTCAAATCTAGACACGTTTTCTTTAAATATATATATGGACTAAATAAAAAATAATATTGATTTGCAATAAGGGCTAAAGGATAAAATTTTATCTTAAAACAAATTTCAAATATTTATTATTATATGTAATAAATTACAATTATCTAAATCATACTAAATTAAAACACAAGTCATTTTTCATAATGTTTTTCAAATTGTCGGGGATTTTTATCAAAATCTGGTTGTTTTATTATAATTTGCTCTAAGGAAACCTGTAAACCATTTATTAAAAAAATTAAAATTTTTTTTAAAACTTAAATTTAAGTAGCGACAAATTAATACACTTACAACTTAATTTATTTTACTGAGTTAAAAGTAATAAACGTATTTAATAATGAAAATTTATCAATAGAATTCTCTAAATCATACTAAACTAAAAATACAAGTCTTTTTTCAAAATGCTATTCAGACTAAAATTATTAGCAACATAAGTATTTTTAAAAACCAATTAAACTGTATATTAGTGAATTTTGTTTATCATAAAATGCATTGAAATGCAACTAAATACAAGTTTCATCGCTGCAAAACACTTAAATTCTTCAAAGCAATTTTACATGAATTAATATGCTTGTTGCATAGATCATTTATACGTGTATAACCGATCCCTTTGAAGCAAATAAGTCGTATCATTCTAATTTGAAAATAGGTGCATTGACTCTAATTAAATATTTCATTGCAGAATTGTGTACGGCAATCCAAGCTAAATTTAAAAGACACTTATAAGCATATAAATGACACTAGTTCCCGTAATAAATGTTAAAAGCATTAAATAACTTTGGGTCTCGATTGTATATGTTACTCAAATCTAATTTACAGAATTAAAGAATATAAATGATTTTAATGATAAAGATTTATTATTGCAATTATCTAAATCATACTAAATTAAAACACAGGTCATTTTTCATAATGTTTTTCAAATTGTTTGGGATTTTTATCAAAATCTGGTTGTTTTATTATTATTTGCTCTCAGGAAACCTGTAAACCATTTATTAAAAAAAAATTTAATTTTTTAAAAACTTGCATTTAATTAGCGACAAATTAATACACTTACAACTTAATTTATTTTACTGAGTTAAAAGTAATAAACGTATTTAATAATGAAAAATTATTAATAGAGATCTCTAAATCATACTAAACTAAAAATACAAGTCTTTTTTTCAAAATGTTTTTCAAATTGTAAGTGGTTTTTAACAAAATGTAATTGTTTTCTTATTATTCGGATTAATGAAATCTGTAAACTAGTTATTAAAAGATTTTAAACTTTTATATAAATCTTTGAATTCATGAACGAAAAATCCTGTAAAAAATTTGTTTACAAGTGATATCACATATTACATACTTACTGCAAAATATGTAACTTATAAAGTGTGTTAAGAAAAGTTTATAAGAATCTTTGTAAGTTGCAAGAATTTTCCCTAAAATATTTCAAAGCCAATAAATGACTTTACAAATTAAAGTAGACATTTGCTTCACAGTCGAACAAAAATCTCATTAAGTAATAAAAAAAAATAGTTTCTCCTAGGGGGAACTGTGGCGCATTGATACAGTTTTTTTCTAAGAAATTTTTTGGTGTCCAGAAAGTATAAATATCAAGTTATGTTTCCTCGTGATATCAGCAAAACTTGTGTAGTGTGTTATAAAAATGTGCAATCGTTGTTTTACATAATATTTTTGCATGTACTTAAAAAAAAAATTAAAAAAAAATCATTTGTATCAATGTGTCCCATCCCTGGGGCAGATTGATACATCTAATGAGGCAATTTGATTTGTTTGGGAAAAATGGAGACAAAATAACACGAATGCATATGTTTCATAGAAAATAACAAACAATTTTGTATTTATTTATAGAAATTTAAATCCCCTACAATTTATTAGTAAGCAATATTAAAGCAATCAAAACTAAATGTATAATGACCTGATGTTCTGACTGTTCATTGTCTGATTGTTGGCTGTGGTACCTTTGACATATCTGGCATTTCACTTCAACCCCAGCATTATCTTCTTTTTTAGGAAATATGAAAAAATTAACACTTTTTTTTATAAATCGGTTTATAAATAAAAAATAAAAGAAAATTAAGTTAAAAATTCTGTTTATAATACCATTCTACTTTGCTCTTTTGCAGCTTGTTTCTCTTACTTAACATTTCTCATGTTGAGAATACTTTTTTCTCTGGATTAATTCGAGATTTGCCAGGCTTCGTCCTTTTCTTTTGTTAGTTCTACTAGCACTAGCTGTTGGGTAAATCCGTGCTTCTTTTGTTGGCAAAAATACTATAAAATGTTCTAATATAGATAGAGGTATTTCACTTCAATAAAAAATAATACAAGAAATTTTGGGCGAAAAAAGGTTGTATTATAGAGTGTATGGTAAAAAAAAAAAATGTAGAAAGTAATTGAAAAAATGGACTAGAAAAGGTTTTAGGTTGTCTGTAGCTATCATGGGGCAGACTAATACGCATCAATATGCTCCGACAAACACTGTATCGATGTGCCCCATACAGCCATTTTGAATAAAATGAATCTCATTTCCAACACTTCATAATTTATATAAGAATAAAGAATGAGGAACTGATAAAGAGTAGCTTTACTTACCAGGGACAGCATTTTTTCAGTTGAAAATACTGGAACAGTTGTATAATACCATTGTAATTGTACAACTCAAATTTACTTTTGACCTACAATAACAATAAATCCCTCGTCCCATTTCATCAAAGTATTGAATCGTGCCAAGACTTTCTGTATGTAATTGTGTACATTAGAATAATCTTTTGGAGCTGTTGTGAAGCTTCTTATAATGATCCTGTGAGCAGTAGAGGGGTGTATCAATGTGCCACATGTATCAATATGTTTCAATTCCCCCTATATATTTTATGTCCAAATGTATAAATTATTTATTGACCAAATGTAAATAAAATAAAATAAAATAAAATAAAATAAAACAAATAAATAAACATCGAGAAAATTTTATTTATAGAATATGCATTAAGAAATAATATTAAATTACGTGACTAAATAAGTATGAGATTGTTTACATGAATTGAGTTCTGGATTCTCCTCTAACAAAAAGATACTATTTAGCATTATTCAAGTATAATGCTAAAAAATTTAATTTGCAATTCTTTCTCAATAGCTCTTTAACATAGATGATTGATATATTTTTGTGTGTGAAAAGTCTTTTTCCCCGGAAATGACATATCAGTATTTTTTTAAATTATCGTAATTAATTGTAAACTTACGGTATATCATACTTTTCAATTACTTATCATTGTTTATATAGTTTTACTTTCTTCTATATTTATATAAAAATAAAAAGAATATTGCCCAGTTAAACTGATGGCATTGAGCTCACAGGCTACGCATACTAATTGGACATTATAGTTTTTTATTTTCGTTAATTGCGTTCGAAAAAAATTAAGAAGGGGAAACAACTCTCCCCTTCCTCCTTTTTTTATACTTAATCATTGAACCTCCTAAACTATCAAGTACATGCTTTATCATATTAAAAAAACTATATCCAAAATTCAGAGCAAATCGGATAATTCTTAATAAAAACCCATTTAGCATTTATATAATTTAAGAGGAGTTATTCCCCTCTTTTATGCTTAACCATTAAACTTCCAAAACTATTCAGAGATTTGAACGAAATCTGACAATTCTGATTGAAAAATCCATTTATACAAGTTAAGGGGAGGGGCATTAGAACCCCCGTTCCTCCTGTTTATACTTATTCAATGGACACCTAATAACAGCCACGGGCTCGCGTCATCAGAATGATCCTATATCTAAATTTTAAACGAAAACTGTTAATTCTGCATGAAAATCCCGTTAATATCAATTAAGAGGAGGGGCATGAGCCCCCCGTTCCCCCTGTTTATACTTATTCAATGAACACCTAATAACAGACACGGTATCGCCTCCTCAGAATGATCCTATATCTAAATTTTGAGCGAAAACTGTTAATTCTGCAAGAAAATCCCGTTTATATCAATTAAGGGTAGGGGCATTAGAACCCCCGTTCCCCCTGTTTATACTTATTCAATGGACACCTAATAACAGCCACGGACTCGCCTCATCAGAATGATCCTATATCTAAATTTTGAAAGAAAACTGTTAATTTTGCATGAAAATCCCGTTTATATCAATTAAGGGGAGGGCATGAGCCCCCCCGTTCCCCTGTTTATACTTATTCAATGAACACCTAATAACAGACACGGTATCGACTCATCAGAATGATCCTATATCTAAATTTTGAACGAAATCTGTTAATTTTGCATTAAAATCCCGTTTATATCAATTAAGGGGAGGGGCATGAGCCCCCCGTTCCCCCTGTTTATACTTATTCAATGAGCACCTTATAACAGTCACGGAATCGCCTCATCAGAATGATCCTATATCTAAATTTTGAACGAAAACTGTTAATTCTGCATGAAAATCTCGTTTATATCAATTAAGGGGGGGGGCATGAGCCCCCCGTTCTCCCTCTTATAAATATCGAATGAACTTCAAAAACTAATCAGGAAAGCGCCTTATCAGGATATACCTATATACAAAATTTCAAGTGGATCTGATATTTTTATCATGAGTTATCGCGTTACGCACGAACGCACATACATACAGAACGGACGGGCACATAAGCTCTCAGGCTATGATAGCCTGTGAGCTAAAAAAGCATTGGATTCGTGAAATTTTTTGGATTCCGGCTTTAAACAGATTTACAAGTTTTAGGTGTCAGAAGACAAGAAAACATGTTTTTACAAAATGTCCGTATGTAAATCTGTAGTTCTGGATTTTGTGAATATTTTTGACCGACTGTCTGTATGTGACGTAGATTTTATAGGCCCTCTATCTCAAGAATTGATGCACGGAATTTAAACAAATTTATGTTCAGGAAGTCACTGATAAAGATTGATTCTGGTATTGTTTTTGGTGTGAAATGCTCAGGTGGCGCTGCTACGCTGCAGTTTTTATGATTTACGTAACAACCCTCTCGCAATGACTAATGGCCGTATTTGCATAAAATTTAGATTCAATTCGTTCTTCACATGAATTGCCGTTTTTTACATTCCGGTGTAAATCTCTTTATATGTGGCGCTGTTATGCTACCTTTTTTTGGAGATTTTCGTAATTGCTCTACCTCAAAAATCAATGCACGATTTTTTATCAAACTTTAGATTAAGTTTGTCTTTGAATTACTGTTTTTTAGATTGTGGTGTAAATCACTAACAGGTGGTTCTTAAGATATAAACACTGTAAACTGAAGTACCAGTGTTTATACCCTCCAGTCAAAACAGCTGCCTATAAGACACACGAAGACAAACCACAATCAAAATCGTTGTAATACCCACACTGCTGCCTGTAACCCTTGCATAATGTTTTGACGAGTCCGAGATTCCAGGAAACATCTGCCCCGAAGGGGGAAAGTTATATTAACATGAATCGTAGACGAGCCGAAGCCAACAGCTTCTATCGCTGAGCAACAAATAACATCAAATCGTCAATGTCCATGCTTTAAAAATTTCACCAGAAAAATGCAGAAGGTAAAAGTTAAAGAAAAAATAAACTTTTTTGTTTAAATCATTCGACATTTTCTCAAAAATCGGTTTTTTTAGAAAGTATTAGTATAAGCTTTAGCGAATGCAATCCTCTTTCGTAATTTTACAACCGAACTTGCTTCAGACGCTTGTCACCGAAAAAACACAGTCTTCAAATTGAAAGTTTAATTTTAAAACTGCCCATTGCACAAGTCGTAATTTATTATTTTTTTGTGCAAACATTCACATATATAAGTGAAATGTGAATAAATAGAATGCTTAAAACCAAACATAGTATTTTTTTCTTCATTGTAACCAAAAAACAAATTACGAAAATCGTGAGAATTTCATGCGTAGGAAGTAGAACATAAATTTAGTATACTGACATCGCTAAATAACTTGGTGAAATAATAGAATAAACTAATCAAGTTACAACTGAAAACAAACCTTTTTATTTTGCACACTTTTCTTTATTAAAGGTGGGCCTCATCAGTGGCCGAGAGGTTCTGACCTCTCAACTGGTCGACGGCAGGTGCTGGGTTCGAACCCAGTCGTGGCCGTCAGCTAAGTCGGAGTTTTTGTGGTTTTCTTCGAACTTTGCGTAAATACGAGTTAGGTTCCCTGCGAAAGACCCACTCGAAGGGCACTTCCCCCTGGGCCTATATCCCTCGAGTTGATAATCGGCCCACACAAAATAAAAAAAAAACCAAACCCTATTAAAATTTACTGATTATACATATAAATTTTATTTATTTACCAGCACATTAATGAGTAATTATAAAAATTATTGTGATTGACGAAATTAAAACCTTCAGAAAATTTAAAGAATATATTTGTTTACAAAGTAAAATAAACTGACTTCCTTCATTTTACTTTGTACATTTTTTGCCTAATTAGCAATTTATTTTGTCGTTAATAGGTACAAGATCAACATTAAACACAAAATAAAGAAATAACGATTTTCTCCTGTAATGACATCAGCAATATTTCATTCTTTCTCTTCTTTTCCTGTAACAAATAACTCAGGAAAAAAGAAAATATATTGAACTTTGCCATTTATATATTATCTTGTACAACCGATGTTTGATTTTTAAGTGATATATATCGTTATACGTTTTGTATAAAGTGCAGTTTTTAAATAATAAAATTGCCTAAAATAGAATTTCAAATAATCGAAATTACATTTAACTTTCCATAAAATTGAGTATGACATATAATGGTATAACTCGATCGTTTTCCATTTCAAAAGAATGCTAGCATTAAACGATACAATTTAATAACATCGTTGTTTTACATAAAAAGAAAAGAAAAGTGTTCATTTTGTTGTGATTGTTAAAACTATCTTGATATGATTTAATACTTTCAAATTCTTCTAAAGTGTTTTTTTCTTTATCCTCACTTCTTAATTTTTTGTAAATATGCAAAACATTACTTTTTCAAATAAGATGGCCTGAGGTAATAACGCCAGTGTGGGTAATGCCATGGGTAACGCCATGTGCTAATATTACGCATAATTATGAATGAATCCAGGAAATGGCACATGCGGGTTCTGCGCAGACGGGCTCTATGTTCTCAGAATCACAAACAACTGCAAAAAGTAATTTTTTCTCTTTTTAGATCTTATAGCTGGAAGAAGCGCGTAAAAGTCAACACCAGATCTAAAATTTGCGAGTTAAGTTCTGTGATCTGAAAGTTATATATTTATTGGGACATATTTTATTTATTATATAAATTTGTATTGTATTTCATGTACTTTAAAAATGTTGCGCAAGATTTTTTATAAATTCGCGAGGCAGTTTGTATTTTAATATATATTGCGTAATAAGTATACCATGATAATCACGGAATGCACTGATGTAATTACATTGGTTGATTATTTCCAATTTTTTAAATACATTCAAAGAGGGTTTATTTTCTATTTCATGCTTGAGAAAGATTAATGTCATTGTTGAAAACCAAAAAGGATAAAGATAAATTCATATGCCCTAAGTGCTGATAATTTTTTGATATTTGTCAATTTATAGTTCTGTAGAGTTTGTATCATTAAAACTGGACAATTTACAGATCATTAATGTATCATATTTTATAGTTTTCGTTGCATGGCATTATTACCCAACTTTGTGGGTAATAACACCAAATAGTAATGGTCCAGTAAACACGCCATTACATTTTATGAATATCATACATATTATAAAGCAGAAGTTCTGAAACTTCCGCTCGAGTGTTTTCAAAAACTACCCGACGGATTTTTTTTTTCAGATTGCATCATTCGATAGGAAATATTTTTGCGAAGGTTTGTGATTCAAATATACAGCGATAACTCTGATTTTTCGTAATAAATTTCGTATTTTTCGATTATTTTTGACGAAAGGTTGCCAGTAGTTATTTTTGGCGAAAATTATAATTGCAAAATAATTAAAATGGCTATATCTATTAAAAATATTACAAATACCTTTCAAATAAAATCAGAAAATAACCACTGATAATAATAATAATAATAATAATAATAAAGAAAGACCGCTTAAATGATGATAATATTCCGTAATATTATAAAAATATATCTTCAAAATAAAAAAATATATATTGTATTTCTTAAAAAATAAATTAACGCGAAATATAACAATTGGTTCAACTTTTGGCGACTTATCCCTGGTGTTAGACATGAATTTGAAAATTTGATTAAATGAATTTTGAATGATTGTTATTTCCCTTTTTATTATTTTCTTTCTCTTTTTTATCGAATTTCCGTATAATATAACTTACAGCAGAAAAAAGCAGATCTGATTGTAACAGACACTGTAAGTTGTGAGTTATATATTAGTTTCTATGCGATTTTCATTTTGCTTTTGTCGCCAAATAATGCGTGTTTGAAGCCGAAAATGCACTGATGACTTACTGCCTGACTTGTGTTTTTAATGGTCGCAATAATGTTGATTTTTTCAAGTGAAGATAATTTTAGGAGTGTATTTTAATATTCAATCGCAAATTATATAGATATGAGTTAATATTTAAAAAATATTGAATCAAATATTTAAATTTTAGCTTTAGCATAAATTTTTGCCACACATATATATTGTAAAATAATGGCATACTTTATCAAAAGTTTTTCACCGCAATTTTGAAGAATGTGATCAACGAATATAACCCTTTTATTTCTTTTTGCAAATGTTTTTTTATTGTTAATTTAACTTTACTTACGCCATTTAGTCAATTTCACTTACAGGAAAAATTACAGTTTGAAAATTTAGAAACTGAAGAAGGAAAGGTTATCCCGTCGATTAAAAATCTACCGCCAAATTTCAAGATTAAATGTGAATAATGGATGATCGTAAATGTCCCATTCACTTGACATTAAGCATAATATAGATATTAATTATGTCATCAAGTGATTTTTAATTCGGCATTTTATTTCTACCTTTATATATGCTCTGCTAATTTGTTTTTCGTCATTAAATGAAAATTATGCTAATCTATATAATCTGGATAATAGTTTGGCGATTTGTATAACTTGACGAAATTGGTCGACGGTATAACCAAATAGTACTATAGGAAAAAATTTACAATTCAAAGGAAATTTATGCAATTATGCGTTATTACTATTGATAAATTCAACATTTTGAAATAAAAAATTCCTGTTGAAAAAAAATTACAAGTCTTTTTTAATTAATCATTTCCTCTTCAATATTTCTTCAATCAATATTACGCTATTTATCTCTTTCGCGCCAGGCTAAAAAAATATATTTTAAACATTTTATTAGATAAAACGTAAATGATATTTTTCTATTAAAAAAAAAAAATAAAATCTAGTTCTACCTCTATGTGTCTTACAGGAAGAAATAGCAGAATTATTTTTAAAAATGGTTTAATGTGTTAATTGTATGTTATTTGTTTATTTGGGTTTTTGAATTTACTTTTGTCATAAAACAATGCGATTTTATGCCAAGAAGGGATAAGCCGGAGCGATGTTTGCAATAACTCATCTGTTTTAAATGTGTGAGAGCATTTTTAGGATAAATTTTTATGTTTAAATGTAAATATATAAATAGCAGTTATAGCAAAAAAAATTGCGTATAATGTTTAAATTTTAATATAAATCTCTTCCTCATCCAAACTGTAAAATAATTTAATTGCAACTTTTTAAAGTTTTGGCGCAGATGTCATATACGCACCACATTCGCACGATTGCAACAAAATGGCGATTTTATGCTTCATATGGTAAACCGAATATAGTTGTTTATTTATTAATAAACTGTTTATTAACTTTCATTTTGTTTTTTAAAATAATATAAATCATTTTGTTCTATAGCTATTAATTAAACTTTTTATTTATTAATTTTTTTTAAATAATAGAAATAATTTAAAAATATGTATGAAATTGGTAATTAAAAACGAAGTTTTCTCCAAATTGGCGTCAGAAAAAAATTGTGCCAATGTGGTGCGTACATGATATCTGTGCCAAAGTTTTTTCACTGTACATAAGTAGGAAAAATGCAGTATAAAAATCGATTAAAATTTTTTCCAAATATGGAAATTTTGTCACAGATTTGATGATATACTCATCGAGGTATCTCACTGGCGCCAAAACGGCATTATTTGCCTTATATGGTAACCCAGCTATAGTTGTTTATCTATTTATAAGTTGTTTATTTCCTTTCATTTCTTTTTTGAAATGATATAAGTTGTTTTGTTCGACAGTTACTTTTTTATTTATTGTTAATTCCTGTTTAAAATAATCGAAAAAAAAATAAAATATACATCAATTTCTTTCGTATTCTAAAACGAGGATTTTGCCACATTGGAGTTGCAAGAAAATCGTGCTAAACCTATTACGTATATGATGTCTGTGTATGAAAATGTGAAATATGAAAAGTGTAAATTGCCTACTACTTGATTATCACGTCAACCAATTTCTCCAAACTGTTCGCCAAATTATACAAATTTACATAATTCCATCTTAAATAACTAAAAAGAAAATACTTAAATACGAAAGAGCAAATAATTTTTTTTCATTTTTCAGAAGGAAATTTTGCAATAATAAAGTAATTAATGTAGTTTGAATTTTAATGTATTTTTTTATCGTTGGCAACTGCTGTAACGAAATTATTTTTTTCCTGCCATTGGTTTGTATGAAATGGTTTTGTCAAAGCCATGTTAAGGTGGTATTCAAATTTTTGAACCCTTCCTAATTACCACCCCCTTGGGCCGATTTTGCTCATTTGCAATCTCCACTGAGATGTTAACCATCTCAATGTATTTGACGAGTTTGATAATGATTCTTGCATAATTGTGCCTTTTATCACGCGGACAAAATTTAGTATATATGTTACAGGCCAAACCCGATTTTAGGCCAAACTAGATTGGCCTAGTCCAAACTAGTCTATCCTAACGCCCATCGGATAAACTAGTTTTTCCTAGGCCAAACTAGTCTATCCTAACGCCCATCGGATAAACTAGTTTTTCCTAGGCCAAACTAGTCTATCCGAAGGCCCATCGGATAAACTAGTTTTTCCTAGGCCAAACTAGTCTATCCGAACACCCATCGGATAAACTAGATTTTCCTAGGCCAAACTAGTTTGGCCGAACGGTCATTAGGATGAACTAGTTTAGCCTGCTATTCATTGGTTTGAACTAGTTTATCCTAGGCCGAACTAGATTGTCCTAGGCCAATTCAATTTGGCGTGATTTTATTGAATTTAAAGACCGCCACGGCGTCAACTTTCTTGTTTTGATCTAATTTAGCCTAGGCCGATGCAATTCGACGCGATTTTAGCTCACAGACTATCAAAGCCTAAGAGCTAATGTGCTCGCAGATTCTGTGTGTGTGTATGTAACCATGTACATACTTAGGTACGTACGTATGTATGTATGTACGTACATACTTATGTATGTACGTACTAATATAACGGACTAATGTGTAACTAATATAACGCGAGCACTCTGGTGTTGGAATTTGGACGCGATTTAGTTCAAGCCAGCCGGCTTCGCCCGCTATCGGGCCCCTTCTTTTATATAAAATCTTGAAACGGACGTATGTTAAGGCGAGCGAACTGTGAAGTGAAAAAAAAAAAAACATGATGATAAATATTTAAGAAAAAGGATTTTGCATCGAAATACCACTATTTTCTAATAGTAATTTTTGTAAAAATGTTATATTTTTGATGGAACTTTTTGAAACTTTGTGATAGTTTATCGCATATGATATAATTTTATATAAAAAAAAAGAGTTACATTTCGGCGTGAAAGAGGATGTGGTTGCGAACAAAATCAGGAAATATAATGGAAATTCTATGTTTTAAGCACCGCGACCTCAAGTAACACATCTACTAATAGGTTGTTTAACGGAATTTCATTCAAATACAGTTTTGTTAATAATAGAGTACGCTCCCTGGTGTTGGAATGAGGAACAAATATAACGTGGCTTAGTTAAAACTTGCTGGCTTCGCCCGCTATCGGACTGGCGTGGGCAGCGGGGATGTGGTTCGAATTTCGTTCGCTTCGAGGTTCTTTCGAAAAGGAGGGTTACATTCGGTGGTGCGTGCTCAGCATGCTTGCTACGATTTAAATTTTGTTCCCTTCGAAGTTCATTCGAAAAGGAAGAGCGCATTCCGCAGTACGCGTGCAGCACACCTGCTATACGCTGCCGCAGTCTGTGGGGACGCGGCTGAAGAAATAATGCACGAAATTTAATAAAAAATTATATTCAGGCAGTCTCTGATCTAAATTGATGCTGATTAGTTTTTGGTGTAAATCGTTCATCAGGTGGAGTACTGTTTGGCATTTTTTACGATTTACGCATGAGCTTTATCTTAATAGCTAATACAATCAAATTTCCATCGAACTTTAGATACAGTTCGTCCATGATATGAGTTGGTGTTGTTTATATTTTGAAGTAAATCACTCAACATGGCTATGATATGCTGCATTTTTCACAAGTTTCGCAATAGCTGTATCTCAAGAACTAATAGACGGAATTTAATAAAAATTTATATTCAGATAGTCCCTGATATAAATCGATACTGATTACTTTTTCATGTAAATAGTTCAACCATATAGCGCTTCTAAAGTGCATTTTTACTGATTTGCATTAACACTATTTCAATAACTAATTTACGGATTTTCATCAAACTTCCGAATCAGTAAATCCGTGATATGAACTAAATCTTTTACGTATTCGTGTTAATTGCTCAACAGGTGGCGCTGTTGTGCTCAATTTTCCCGATTCCTGAAATAGTTTTGTTGCAAGCATTAATGCACGAATTTTCATCAAACTTTAGATTCAGTAAGTCCCTGACATAAATTAGTATTCTGTAGTTTTGGAGTAAATCTCTTGAAAGGTAGCGCCGCTATACGGTATTATTCGTGATTATTACAATAGCTCTATCTCAGGATCTAATGCATGGATTTTCATGAAACTCCAGATTCTGTTAGTCCTTGATATAAAAAAGTACAAAAGTACTTTTTTAGTTTTTGGAGTAAATCGTGCAACAAGTGGCGCTGCTATGTGGCATTATTCATGATTATCGCAATATCTCGAGAAGAAATGCACGGATTTTCATCAAACTTCAAATTCAGTTAGTCCCTGATATAAATTAATATTCTTTTGTTTTTTGAGTAAATGGCTCAATAAGTAGCGCTTCTATCCAGTTTTTTTTATGACTTCTGCGATAATTCAAATATCTGAAATAGTACTAATACACAGATTTTCATCAAATTTCAGCTTGAATTAGAATTTGAAAGACGTTGTTACGGATTTTTCAAAAAGTTCCGGCAAGAATTTAACATTTTTACAAAAATTGCTGTTAGAAAATAGTGGTATTTCGATGCGGAATCCTTTTTCTTAAGTATTTATCATCATGTTTCTTTCTTTTCGATTCAACATTCGTAAATACCTAAATCGCGTTGTATTAGTTCCAAATTCCAACACCAGGGTGCTCGCATTAGTTCCACATTCCATCACCAGGGAGCGTACCTTATTACTAACAAAACTGTATCTTAAGAAAACTCCGTTAAAGAATCTATCAGTAGATATGTTACTCGATGTCGCGCTGCTTCAAAACAAGAATTTGAGATTTCTGAAAAAAATCACTATTCTTCAATAGTGGCATTAAATGCGAAATATATTTTTATAAATTTATATCATATGTCATAAACTATCTTAAAGTTTCAAATAGATCAACCTAGAATTTCCGTTATATTTCCTGATTTTGTTTGCCCCCCCCCCCTCTTTCCCCTTCGTAATGGGACTTTTTATACAATTTTTTATCACATGTTATAAACTATCACAATGTTTCAACAATTCCTACAAGAATTTAACATTTTTACAAAAATCACTAATAGAAAATAGAAATAATTTGACGCGGCATCTTTTTTCTTAAATATTTAACATCATGTTATATTATGTTTCAAAAAGTTTCACAAAATTGGTAATATTTAATTAGCAGCTAAAAGTAAAAAAAAAAAAAAAAAAAAAAAAAAAAAAAAAAAAAAAAGCTGAGCTTTTAAAAAAAAAAAATCTAGCGTCCCCTTACTCTACCTCCCCGCCGTATCCTAAATTTCAAGTATCATGCTTTATTTATCTTTTTCTTATTTTTAAAAGGATTCGGATATTTACTTTTTTATTACGAACAATTTCGCGAGAAGTGACGTGTGTGAAAACCAATATCTGTTACGAATTAAAAATCTTTTCATAAAACCAAAAGTTTCTATCCGATTGAAAAAATAATCCGCTCTATCTTTATATTTAAACTCAGAACCCCCAAAATTAATCAGGTAAACGCCTTATCAGAAGAAACCTACATCCAAAATTTGAACAAATCGGTAAATTATCCCTGAAAAATCTATTTACATAAATTAAGAGTGTTACCCCCCATTCCTCCTTTCTTTATATGTAAACAACGAACACCCACAACTAATCATGGATGTACTTTATCAAACTGATATTGTACCTAAATTTTTAATAAAATCTGATACTTTTGCATGAAAACTGACATAACGAAATTAAGGAGTGGAGGGGGGGGGGTGCGGTTTAGCTTTTTGTTCCCCTTCCCTTATTCTTATCCAATGAACCCCTGAAACTAATCAGGAAAGGTCGTTATCAGGATAAATCTATGTCCAAATTTTGAAGCAAATTGGATATTTCTATCAGGAGTTATCGCATTACGTACATACGTACGTACATACGTACATACATACATACATAATTACATACACACACACAGAATCTGCGAGCACATTAGCTCTCATAGTTTAATAGTCTGTGAGCTAAAATCGCGTCACACTGCATTGGCCTAGGCTAAATTAGATCAAAACTAGAAAGTTGGCGCCATGGCGGTCTTTAGATTAAAAAAAAATCACGCCAAATTGAATTGGCCTAGGACAATCTAGTTCGGCCTAGGATAAACTAGTTCAAACCAATGAATAGCAGCCTAAACTAGTTCATCCTAATGACCGTTCGGCCAAACTAGTTTGGCCTAGGAAAATCTAGTTTATCCGATGGGCGTTCGGATAGACTAGTTTGGCCTAGGAAAAACTAGTTTATCCGATGGGCGTTCGGATAGACTAGTTTGGCCTAGGAAAATCTAGTTTATCCGATGGGCGTTAGGATAGACTAGTTTGGCCTAGGAAAAACTAGTTTATCCGATGGGCTTTCGGATAGACTAGTTTGGACTAGGCCAATCTAGTTTGGCCTAAAATCGGGTTTGGCCTGTAACATATATATATAAAGATTTTAGGTGGGAGTATCTTTGGGTTCCTAGCTTCACATAATGAAAAGTTGTGAAGAATTCTTTAAGAAGTCGTACCATGGTAACGACTGTAATAATTAATATTTCTTCAGAAAAGGGAAAATTTTAAATCATGTTGCCACAATGGTCTCATTTCGCTTCTAAATGTGCACTGTTAGTAATAAACTAAAATAGTTACTTCTCAATAGCAGGATTTTGTCCAACGTTTAAGGTAATTTAATATCACAATCGTGTCTAAATCGTTTTCAGCAATCAGCAAGGTGCTACTGGAGGTCCAAATTGTTTAAAATACAAATTTAAATTCACCAGTTCGTTTCATCCACGGATAATTTTGCAATATTGACCAGCGCAGCAGGCTTAGGCTGCTAGTATATCTTCTAAGATATTTTTTTTTTGTATGCACAGTCAGTAAGTTTCTATATCAGATTCTATATTTGTTTGAGTGAACAAAATTAAAACTAAGCAGTAATAATTGGTAGAATCTTAACGTGGCGTTATTAACCAAGGATGCATTAATTTCTTTAATCAGATATTATATTTATGAAATAATGTAAAGGTATGATTAATCTTTAAAACAACTAAATAGTTTGTTGATTTTTAGCTGTTTCATTTAAAGAAATTCAGATAGATCATATGGCGTGAAAACAATATAGTGAATTTCAATTTAAAGATTTTAAAATAAACCATTTAGACCAGGAGGCGTCAGATCAGGTAATCACCTTATTTTCACAGCCGAAATTCTATAATTATTAATATCTCGATTTACGTAATAAAATGCAATCAATCTGCCAAATGATATCTTGGGGAAAAAACATGAAAGTCTGATTTTAGCATTTGAGTCATAGAATTAATATTGTGATTTCCTGCTACCAATCCTCCATGGTATCATATATTTTGTGTGTATGAAAACAAATAAATCCACGACTCAACAGCTAAATTTTTCTTTTTAGGTTTTTTCCACAAAAAATGTAACTAGGCAGACCGATTGTGTTTTAATATGGGAATTGAGTTGTAACGTTTTCTAAAATTTTAGCCGTGAATTTGTCGCTGTGCTGCCACCTCCAGTCTCATTGCAATTACGCTCTAACGCTTTATCAAGTGAACTAACCGAACAATATTAAATGTGCTGTCTGCACTTTTCCTTGCAACGCAACCAAATGGTCCAGGCACAAATCCTAGCTTCAACATTTTTAATTCTGTTATTTTTACACTTTATAATCAATTTTAATTTAAAAAAAAAACTTAAAAGTTCAATTCCTGTTCTCAAGGATGCATGCTGTTGTTACGAATTAAATAGTTTATTTCTGCATTAAAAAGTAGCGCAGTTGCTATATTACATTCACGTTATTTGATACCAGATTATCCCTGATTTTATAATTATAGAGACCAGCTCTAAATATTCGGTTTTGTTTTCGTTTTCGGCCAAAATCTGTCTTTCTTCAAAAATTCTTTTTTTTTAAATGATGCAGAGAATTCGGTCGTACCGAAAAGTGACCGAAAATATCTGCATTCCAAAAAATTAGTTTATTTCCTCGGAAATTTTTAACACAACTTATTAATTTGATCTGTATCAGTTGAAATGAGATACATTTTACTTATTGTTGTGTATTCAACTTTATGTAATTATCGACATGTCTGACTCAAGATGTGAATGCTAATAATGAAGCAAGAAATGTACATAGGGCAAAACTTTGAAGAAACTTTTCACGTGCTCTATAAATCTAAAAACGTAACTGAAATAGTTTTTTTTAGTTTGAAACCAAAAAAAAGTTTTGAATTCTTTTTTCTTTTCTTTTCTTTTTTTTTTTCTTTTTTTTTTTTTTTTTTGTTCTGGATTTATATTTTGTATCATTGGAAATGTCTTTTATCGTCTGCGTTTGTATTTGTATAAACAAACGCAGATTTCTTTTTATTAATTTAATTTAATTTAATTTTAATTTTTTTTTTTTCAGGAGGAAAGGATGGTAAAATGTTGGCGTGTACGTGTTGATTTGTAGGTTCGTTAAAATAAATTAAAATTCACTGGAGTAATTTTACTCTATATTTTATTCCTTATTAAATGAGTGTTTTAATGTGAGCTATCATACAATGGTCTGAGGGGCAATGCTGGATCCACCTAGAATTAAATGCAACGAGTTTAAAGCTGTGAATCAAACGAATTCAAGTTGAGTGAAATGCCAAAAAATTATCGCGTATTAAAATTCGTCAAAATGTTCTTCAAAAAGTAATGTGACAATTCCTACATGTACTGCTATATATATATGCATAAAACTGTGTTTAAATGCTCAAAAAAGAAGATATAAGGCTTATTGCCACTGAAATAAATTTAAATATTAATGGCAAAAAAAATTACTGATTTAAACGATTTTGCATTGAAATGTATAAAAATAAACCATTTTTAGTAATAGAGATAGTAAATACTGTAACTGAAAATCGCAAACATTAGGAGCAAAAGCAATTTATCTGAAAAATTGAAACAGGAAACATCAAAAAATGAATTTGAGCTGGCGAAAATTAAATTTGAAACTAAATCTAATATTAGTAACATTGCAACAAAATTTGAATAGTTAGATCAATTGATACAAAGTATTAGAACTTTGACTGTAAAAAAATCTATTCGTTCTGAAGGATGGGGTCTTTTCATTTTCTTCTTAAAACGAGCTTTTAAGACTAACATTGTTTGAAAATAAAATAAAGCACAAGTTCTGTTACATTTATTAGGAGACAAAACATCTTACATAATAACTTAATTACATGATAGGAATATCGAAAATTATGAAAGAATAAAATAATTAGTTTTAAAAAATTTTTAACCAACGCCTTTTTTTTTGATGAGAACAGTCTAGAGAAATTGTTAAACAACCAGATGAGACTCATGTTCAGGTTGCCTCAGGACTATTGACCAATTGAGAATATAATCTATCATTAAGAAATGTCTCTAATTTCGGAAGTTTAAAACAACTGATTGTTTCAGATAAATTATATGAGATGTTAGATAAAAAAAATAGCTTCCCATATTAGTGTGGAAAAAGGAGAAAAGTAGTTTTAATCAGAAACATTGGAACGAGGGATTGATTTGTATTTCACATCATATAGAAAAACTCTTACTGAGAATTTTAGTGTTAATCTTAAGTATACTAACTCCAAAATTTTAAGAAAACTATTTTAATATGATGTTAAAATTTTAGACTATGTTTTGTGCCGAATACCACCTTCTTGCAAAATGCCTGCATTATTCAAATTTATTTTTAATGAAAGAGTGAACGCAGTAAAATATAATTGTTTAAATTTACAGTCACCATCAAAGTATACTTGCTATTGTAAAGAACAGCAAATTTCCCATGCCTGCACCATTGATGAATGAAATGTGTACCGGAATGTCATCTTATTTGGAACTAATTATTTTAATTTTGCTTTAGAATTCCAAAATCAAATAACAAAAATTTTAAGTAGTGACGAAATATTATTACAAAATTGGTGCAGTAAGCTCCACAACTTTATTAAACAACTTTGTTAAATAAATGACAAGATATACTCTTTTGGTGATTCAGAAGAATCTTAACCATTAGATGTTTCTAGAAATTGAGAAAAGATTGTTTAAGTTTCGATTTTAAAATTCATAATGATGTAAATGTCACTAAGATACAAGTGTTTTCAGTTATATCACTTATATTCAATCCCCTACGTTTAGTTTATCCTGTTGTAATTAAAGCAAAAATATTTATCCAAATCTTATGGTTATTAAAATTTAATTGGGACAATTTGCTATCAGAGATAGGGGATAGGAATTGGAGAGGGCTTTCTGATACCCTAATTAATTAATAAAATTGAGATTAGTAGGTGCGTTGAATTAAAAGATGCAATTGTGATCGAGTTACATGGATTAAACTGTACGCCTGAAACAGCAAATTGTGCAGTAATTAAATGCAAATAAATATCAGAATTTGGTGAATTGACCTAAAAATTAGTGGCTTGTGGCCTTAAAGCAATTGACAGTTCCAAAACTTGAGCTTTGTGTTGTAGTTTAATTAACGAAGCTAATCAAACGTGTGATTTCTTCGCTCAAAATCAGTTTAAACAAAATCATCTTGTGGTCCCGATCCATGATAGTATTATCCTAAATTAAATAAGAGCTATGCGTACTAAAAACATTTGTTGGGAATAAGAAATATTGTAATTCCCAAGCTAACTGAAGGAATACAGTGTTGACATGTCCTCTCTCAACATAATCATGCTGACCTTCAAACAAAAGGAGTTAATCTTGACAGTGTTCAACGAAAATGTTTTGACAAGGAAATAAATTCTTGTTAAAATTAGATAAGATTATTCGTAATAGTTAGATAGAAAACTTTTCTCAATTTCTCGATAAAGACAGTCTTTTTAGAATGAAAGGTAGGATTGTAAACAGTAACTTAAATGCCAGCCAAAAATTTTCAATTCAACTAATTCAAATGATAGTAAACGATAGTAGTAATTTCAAGTAAACTAATTCAAATGATACCAGAATACTTTCATGAACATTTACATGTAAGTCCACATGCTTTACTTTTAAAAATAAGGCAAATGTTTTGGCCTTTATATAATCAAGCAATATATTGAAAAACAATTAATAATTGTTGGATGTTTAATGATACAAATATCGTAAAAATGTGTATATTTTCTTAACGCAATATGTTTTATAAAATATTTTGTGTGTAAATAAGAAAAATTGGACTATTTTCTGTTTAATTGAATATATTACATGTTATCAAAGAAAATATTCATAAAAAATGTATATCGAGAGTGTAGATATTTTTTTTAAGTTACGTAAATGACACTAATCTTCTCCAGAAGCCTTGAATTTTATTTTGATCAAATCGAATATTTTAACCTTTAAATGCTTTTAGAATTAAGTATTTCCGAGATATTTTTTTAGAATAAATTTGTGAAAAGAAATAAATTCTTGCACCATTTAAAATGAATTTACTTTAACCCATTAACGCCCGAAATATTTTCTTCGCTAAAATTTAAATTTTGTATTTCCCACCACTTTTAAAATCAAATTAACTTTTATCTAAATTTATCAAGGATTCTGTCTCGTGAAAGAAAGTATATATTTATCTTCCTCTTTACTGGTGGGAAGACCATTTTCTTGCTGTTTTTGAAGCCGTCCTCAAATGAGGACGCTGGGCGTTAATGGGTTAAATGTTTGATGTCATCAGTGTATATCATTGCATAATGAATGCAGAATTTTAGATAGTTTAGACAGAAAACGCTAAAATAAGTGATTTAGTAATTATAAAGGAGGATAATGTTGCTATTTCCAAATGGCTTCTATGTAGAATTGTAGAGTTATTTCCAGGTAAGGATGTAATCATCAGAGTTGTAAGCATAAAAATACAAAGAGGGGATAATTAAGAAACCAGTTTCTAAAATTTGTGTGGTATCCATGAAAAATGATAAAAATCTTTTGAAATTTTTTAATTTACATTTTATTAGTGCATATTGTATTATTTGTCTGAAATTTAAAATAAAATGATTTATTATAATTGTGGTTGAAGGAAATATTTCAACGGGACCTGTAATGTTCGATCGTCTTTATTCTTTTTACAATGATAATGTCTTTTATTGACTGCGTTTCTTTACACAAGTTGATTTTTTTAACGTAACCAAGAGCGGCTTGATGTGTGCTTATGTTAAAATAAATACCGATTCACTGGAGTATTTTTATTATATGTTTTATTTTATATTAAATAGTGTTTTACATTGAGATACCAAACTTTTTTTTACAAAAATCATTAGAAGATAATTCGAGGTATGTACAGCTAGAACATTTTTTAGGGAAGAAAAGTCACATAATTACGTAATCATTTTGTGTCACTTATGAAATACATACATCTTATTTTATAAGAAAATAAAAAAACTTTGGTTAGGGCCAAATTGGAATATACGTGTAATTAAAATATAATTATGTATATTTAGGTATGTATTAATTATTTTTTTAAATGGACATTTTCGTTGTCGTCTGAATATAGAGATGTTACCGAAATTCGGTTCCAGCTTCACTTTTGTTCTTGAAAACATGTTTTGATCTTTCCTTAATTGTAATTCTGCATAGTTCTGTAACAAACAGCTTGTAACTGGCATAAAAAGAAATAAATTATAAAATATTTATTTCAGCTATCTGTAAAATAATAATTTTTCATGTTTTTCTCTTTCTTCTAAATGAAACCACCGTTATTTTCTATTTTTAAAATATTTTCTAGCTATAATTTGCAGCTACATGCCACAGATCTTTGTTTTAATACTTTAAATGCAGTGGTAAATTTTTCTGTGGTTTATGTTTAATAAGGAATGAAACATAGCAACCGTTTGTTTGGAGTCAGTTTGCGAATAAAAAGTCATGATTGACGTCACATTGAAAACGTCTATTACAAAACATGCATCAGAATGCAAAGAATATAGCTATTTCCAATTTTAAAAGTGTAATGTTCATATTTTTTACGCTTTAAATGTTTTTTTTTTCATACATTTGCAACTAACATCACTAAACAACGCATTGATATTTAAAAATATTCTTTGTCTATTCAAATTTACTAGAAAAAGCATTGTTGTATTGCAAAATCCATCAATTAAAATCTATTGAAATCACAAAACACTTTTCTCTCTAAATTTGGATCTCCCCATGCTGTTTAAATGAGTATATAAAATATATAATATATCTATTTGAAAAATTTCCCACACCTCGAAATTAATAATTTTCAAATTTTAATTGATTAAATGTGGTAGAGCCATCTTAATGAAGAAGCTTTGCTATCAGATAAAAGTAGGAAGTGTTATGCAAACTTATGTAACAAAAAAGTTTGTATACAAAGAAATAAATTACAAAAAAAAACGCGATTTTCAGCTGTCGATACAATAGTAATTTTTCCTGTTTCCTCTTTGATCTGAATGAAATTATTCAGCAGAAGAGACAGATGAGTTCTATCTTGCCAACATTTGTATGAACATAATATTCTAGAGAAAAAAGAAACATTTTTGAAAAGTATGTTTTGTAAGACTTCTGATGATTTGAATTGGAAACTGCATTGAATATTGTCCCAAAAATGAATATGATAAATGATACAATAAATAGATTTTCATTTGAAAAAATACGTTAAGTATTTAAGCATGAATAATTCATTAAGCTAGAATTGAAGATTTTCTTTTTGTATAGTTACAAGAAAAAAGAAGAATGTTTTAAAAGTTTACGTAATTTTTCACCCTGACTCTTAAAAGATTTCGTGTGAAAAATATTGTAAAATAGTTTTAATTTTTGATAATGTTATCTTATTGAAGTGATGTATAAATAACTATTTATGTTTGTATATATCAGTTTTAATGCTTATCAATTGAAAAGAAAAAAATCATTTAAAAATATTTGAATAATAGGTAGGTACTTTTTATTTTTGTTTGCAGAATATAATTGGTATTTCTATATAATTGTTAACTTTGGCAGAGGATTGAAAGCCAGTCTACACAAGTAATCGCTGTCAGTCATGACGTCAGAATGACGTTTTGCTCAATTACTGTGTTCAAACAAACCGTTGCTATGCATTATTTTCTATTTTTTAAATATTTTCTAGCTATAATTTGCAGCTACATGCCACAGATCTTTGTTTTAATAATTAAAATGCAGTGGTAAATTTTTCTATGGTTTATGTTTAATAAGGAATGAAACATAGCAACCGTTTGTTTGGAGTCAGTTTGCAAATAAAAAGTCATGATTGACGTCACATTGAAAACGTCTATTACAAAACATGCATCAGAATGCAAAGAATATAGCTATTTCCAATTTTAAAAGTGTAATGTTCATATTTTTTACGCTTTAAATGTTTTTTTTTCATACATTTGCAACTAACATCACTAAACAACGCATTGATATTTAAAAATATTCTTTGTCTATTCAAATTTACTAGAAAAAGCATTGTTGTATTGCAAAATCCATCAATTAAAATCTATTGAAATCACAAAACACTTTTCTCTCTAAATTTGGATCTCCCCATGCTGTTTAAATGAGTATATAAAATATATAATATATCTATTTGAAAAATTTCCCACACCTCGAAATTAATAATTTTCAAATTTTAATTGATTAAATGTGGTAGAGTCATCTTAATGAAGAAGCTTTGCTATCAGATAAAAGTAGGAAGTGTTATGCAAACTTATGTAACAAAAAAGTTTGTATACAAAGAAATAAATTACAAAAAAAACGCGATTTTCAGCTGTCGATACAATAGTAATTTTTCCTGTTTCCTCTTTGATCTGAATGAAATTATTCAGCAGAAGAGAGAGATGAGTTCTATCTTGCCAACATTTGTATGAACATAATATTCTAGAGAAAAAAGAAACATTTTTGAAAAGTATGTTTTGTAAGACTTCTGATGATTTGAATTGGAAACTGCATTGAATATTGTCCCAAAAATGAATATGATAAATGATACAATAAATAGATTTTCATTTGAAAAAATATGTTAAGTATTTAAGCATGAATAATTCATTAAGCTAGAATTGAAGATTTTCTTTTTGTATAGTTACAAGAAAAAAGAAGAATGTTTTAAAAGTTTACGTAATTTTTCACCCTGACTCTTAAAAGATTTCGTGTGAAAAATATTGTAAAATAGTTTTAATTTTTGATAATGTTATCTTATTGAAGTGATGTATAAATAACTATTTATGTTTGTATATATCAGTTTTAATGCTTATCAATTGAAAAGAAAAAAATCATTTAAAAATATTTGAATAATAGGTAGGTACTTTTTATTTTTGTTTGCAGAATATAATTGGTATTTCTATATAATTGTTAACTTTGGCAGAGGATTGAAAGCCAGTCTACACAAGTAATCGCTGTCAGTCATGACGTCAGAATGACGTTTTGCTCAATTACTGTGTTCAAACAAACCGTTGCTATGCATTATTTTCTATTTTTTAAATATTTTCTAGCTATAATTTGCAGCTACATGCCACAGATCTTTGTTTTAATAATTAAAATGCAGTGGTAAATTTTTCTATGGTTTATGTTTAATAAGGAATGAAACATAGCAACCGTTTGTTTGGAGTCAGTTTGCAAATAAAAAGTCAGGATTGACGTCACATTGAAAACGTCTATTACAAAACATGCATCAGAATGCAAAGAACATAGCTATTTCCAATTTTAAAAGTGTAATATTCATATTTTTTACGCTTTAAATGTTTTTTTTTTCATACATTTGCAACTAACATCACTAAACAACGCATTGATATTTAAAAATATTCTTTGTCTATTCAAATTTACTAGAAACAGCACTGTTGCATTGCAAAATCCCTCGATTAAAATCTATTGAAATTACAAAACACTTTTCTCTCTAAATTTGGATCTCCCCATGCTGTTTAAATGAGCAGTTTATAAAATACATAATATATCTATTTGAAAAATTTCCCACACCTCGAAATTAATAATTTTCAAATTTTAATTGATTAAATGTGGTAGAGCCATCTTAATGAAGAAGCTTTGCTATCAGATAAAAGTAGGAAGTGTTATGCAAACTTATGTAACAAAAAGTTTGTATACAAAGAAATAAATTACAAAAGAACGAGATTTTCATCTGTCGATAAAATAGTAATTTTTCCTGTCTCCTCTTTGATCTGAATGAAATTATTCAGCAGAAGAGACAGATGAGTTCTATCTTGCCAACATTTGTATGAACATAATATTCTAGAGAAAAAAAAAACATTTTTGAAAAGTACGTTTTGTAAGACTTCTGATGATTTGAATTGGAAATTGCATTGAATATTGTCCCAAAAATGAATATGATAAATGATACAATAAATAGATTTTCATTTGAAAAAATATGTTAAATATTTAAGCATGAATAATTCATTAAGCTAGAATTGAAGATTTTCTTTTTGTACAGTTACAAGTAAAAAGAAGAATGTTTTAAAAGTTTACGTAATTTTTCACCCTGATTCTTAAAAGATTTCGTGTGAAAATTATTGTAAAATAGTTTTAATTTTTGATAATGTTATCTTATTGAAGTGATGTATAAATAACTATTTATGTTTGTAGATATCAGTTTTAATGCTTATCAATTGAAAAGAAAAAAATCTTTTAAAAATATTTGAATAATAGGTAGGTACTTTTTATTTTTGTTTGCAGAATATAATTGGTATTTCTATATAATTGTTAAACTCTAGCAGGGGATTGAAAGCCAGTCTACACAAGTAGTCGCTGTCAATCATGACGTCAGAATGACGTTTTGCTCAATTACTGTGTTCAAACAAACCGTTGCTATGCGTTATTTTCTATATTTAAAATATTTTCTAGCTATAATTTGCAGCTACATGCCACAGATTTTTGTTTTAATAATTAAAATGCAGTGGTAAATTTCTCTATGGTTATGTTTAATAAGGAATGAAACATAGCAAACATTTGTTTGGAGTCAGTTTGCAAATAAAAAGTCAGGATTGACGTCACATTGAAAACGTCTATTACAAAACATGCATCAGAATGCAAAGAACATAGCTATTTCTAATTTTAAAAGTGTAATGTTCATATTTTTTACGCTTTAAATGTTTGTTTTTTTTTTCATAAATTTGCAACTAACATCACTAAACAACGTATTGATATTTAAAAATATTCTTCTTCTATTCAAATTTACTAGAAACAGCATTGTTGTATTGCAAAATCTCTCGATTAAAATCTATTGAAATTACAAAACACTTTTCTCTCTAAATTTGGATCTCCCCATGCTGTTTAAATGAGTAGTTTATAAAATACATAATGTATCTATTTAAAAAATTTCCCACACCTCGAAATCAATAATTTTCAATTTTTAATTGATTAAATGTGGTAGAGCCATCTTAATGAAGAAGCTTTGCTATCAGATAAAAGTAGGAAGTGTTATGCAAATTTATGTAACAAAAAAGTTTGTATACAAAGAAATAAATTACAAAAGAACGCAATTTTCAGATGTTGATAAAATAGTAATTTTTCCTGTTTCCTCTTTGATCTGAAAAAATTATTCAGCAGAAGAGACAGATGAGTTCTATCTTGCCAACATTTGTATGAACATAGTATTCTAGAGAAAAAAGAAACATTTTTGAAAAGTACATTTTGTAAGACTTCTGATGATTTGAATGTGAAATTGCATTGAATAGTGTCCCAAAAATGAATATGACAAATGATACAATAAATAGATTTTCATTTGAAAAAACATGTTAAATATTTAAGCATGAATAATTCATTAACTTAAATTTGATGATTTCCTTTTGGTATACATATTGAAAAAAAAAACATGAATGTGATAAAAGTTTACGCAATTTTTCACCCTGATTCGTTAACGATTTCTTGAGGAAAATATTGTAAAATAGTTTTGCTTTTCAAAATGGTATCTTATTAAAATGTTGTATGAATAGCTCTTTATATTTGTAAAATTCAATTTTAATGGTCATCAATTGAAAAGAAATATTTAAAAAATATTTTAAAATATTTTAATAATAAATAGTTACTGTTTGTGCTTGTTTGCAGAATATTTTAAGTATTTTGATTTGATTGTTAAATTTTACCATTGTATTAAAAGCCAGCCTACACAAATTAAAAAACATGCATCACGATCTGAAGAATATAAGTATTAATATATTTTTCGTAAATATGTTTTCGTTTAATATATTCTATTATGTGAATTACGATTTTCAGTAAAAACTACAACACACGTATTTTTTTTTTTTTAAATGTTTTTTCCTTAAATTTCCAATTAACATCACTAAACATCATTTTGATGTGTAACAATATTCTTTGTGCATTCGAATTCAGTAAAACCAAGATTTTTTTAAATTACATTATGTCAGCGGTTAAAATCCTTAGAAATTACAAACAGTTTTACTGCTTATAATTTCAATTTGTATTTCATTATTTTATTTAAAAGAGTAGTTTATATTATATATAATTAGGGACAGATTAGAAAACATGTTTTGATCGTTTAAAAACATGAATTAAAAAATGAAAATATGTTTCGATCGTTCCTTAATTATAATTCTACATACTTATGTAACAAAAAGTTTGTATACAAAGAAATAAATTACAAAAGAAAGAGATTTTCAGTTGTCGATAAAATAGTAATTTTTCATGTTTTTTTTTTTTCTTCTCAATGAAACTATTCAGCAGAGGAGACAGATGAGTTCAATCATGCCAACATTTGTATTAACAAAGTAGTCCGAAAAAAAAGGAAATTTTTTGAAAAATATGTTCTTTACGACTTCGAAGTTCTTTAATGATTTGAATTGCAAATTGCGTTTAACTTTTCCACAAAAATGAATATTAAAAATGATAGAGTAAATAAAAAAAGTTTAATTTCAAAAAATATGTTAAAGATTTAACCATGAATAATTCATTAAGTTAGAGTTGAAAATTTTCTTTTCTATAATTACAAAAAAAAAAAAAAAAAAAAAAAAAAAAAAAAAAAAAAAAAAAACTAGAATGAATTGAAATCTTACGTAATTTTTCACCCTGATTCTTATATCTTGAGAAAAATATTGTAAAATATTTTTTAATGTTATTTTATTAAAAATATGTACAAATTCCTCTTTATGTTTGTAAAAATCAGTTTTAAGGGTTATCAATTGGAAAGAAGAATAAATAATATATTTGTATAAGAAATAGTTGCTATTTATTCTTGTTTCCAGAATATATTATGTTCTTTGATATAATATTTTATAAGGGGATTTAAAGCCAGTCTATATAAATTATAGAACATGTATCATGAGATGAAGAATATAGCTGTTTTTAATAAAAATTTTAAGATACAATAAATTACAAAATAAATAAGAAAAACAAAAGAAATTATTATAGGGAACGATTTTCAGCTGTCGAAAAAATAGTTATTTTTCATGTTTCCTGTTTCTTCTGAATGAAACCACTCAGCAGAGGAGACAGATGAGTTTAATCTTGTCAACATTTGTATAAACGTGGTATTTTGGAATATAAAGAAACATATTTTAATAATACGTTCTGTAAACCATTTGTGTTATTTAATGATTTGAATCGCAAATTGCATTTAAATTTCTCAAAAGCATGACTATGACAAATGATACAATAAATAGAGAGATTTCCATTTCAAAAAATATGTTACAGATTTAAGCATGAATAATTCATTAAGCTAAAGTTGAAGATTTCTTTTTACTATAATTTAAAAAAAAATTGATTGTGATAAATTCTACGTAATTTTTCACCCTGATTCTTAAAAGATTTCTTGTGGAAAATCCTGTAAAATAGTTTTTATTTTTCATAATGTTATTTTATTAAAGTGATGTATAAATGACAATTTATGTTTTTAAAAATCGGTTTTAATGGTCATCAATTGAAATGAAAAAAGATTTGGATAAGAAATACTTACTTTTTATTCTTGTTTCTAAAATATATTATGTATGTTTTGTTATTGTTAAATTTTAGCTGGAGATTGGAAACTACTCTATTTAAATTATAGAACATGGATCACGAGGGAAAGAACATAGCAGTTTCTAATAAAAACTGTTATATACAAAAAATTAGAAAATAAAGTAAAAAAATGAAGCAAGTTGAATGTAGATTCTGTCATTGCAGAATTTATTTTCGCCTCCGATTAGAAAAAAAAATCGAGATTTTTTAGAGGGGCGACCCCGTTTAGAATGCAATGAACAAACTTCATTTTTCATGTGTTTATCAATATAATAGCAAACAGAACGGCGTGAAATACTCAACTGATTAGCAATTTCTCTCAGAGACATTGGAATTGCGGAATAATAAAGAGATACAATTTGGCGTGCTACTTGTTCATTGACTAGATTCATCAAAAACGGATTTTTCCTTCAGTTTAAACGCTTTTTTGTAGACTCTGAGAAAAAGGAAATGCATTTAACAATAAAAGGAACGGAATCCCGTCGAATTCGACGAATGAAATGTTTAAAAGACCCGATCGATTTGGTTAAAAAAAAAAGCAAAAATAATTACATTATTGAATCAATATGTAATAAATATATTTCCAAACTTAATGTCAATTTTGACAATTTTGCATGCAAATATTCGCACATCTGCAGTTAAAACTGTAATCTGAGTGCCGGCGAAATCCAGAAATATTATTTTATATGCACTCACAGAAAAGTAATTTTACTTAAAAAAAAAAAAAGAAACTAATTTAATTTTTACTGTGACATTATTTTCACTAACTGAAGTCATCTGAAAGTAAAATCTCAATCTCAGTGTCCATAATGAAAAGAAATATTGAAATGTAATATCGTTATGAGTAAAAATGCGATGTTTTAAATAGTGAGGTCATTTTCTCTTCAAATGTTTTTTTAAAGTTACTGTTATTAGTAATATGAATTATTAGTAATAACAATTAGTGCATAATTATATGCAGTCATTTTATTGTGGTTAAATTTTACGAAAAGAATTAACTTTTTTCTTTTAAATGCGAGGACATGTTCACTGATGAAATAAAGCTTCTGACTGATGGAAAGTGATAATGGAAAATAAATTTTAATTATCGAGAGAAAAGCTAAACTGAGGTGCCACCATTTTGAAAAAATATCGTAAAAAGCAATTAAAACTAAAAATAAAATATAAAAATGGAAATAAATTAAAAAATAGCTAAAATGGGCACAACTACAAATAAATAGCTTTCATTTAAAAAATAATTATCATAATCGGTTGAGTAGAAAATTCAGGGCTGATGACACGATAATTTTTAGCTTCTCTGAAAGAAATAGCATCGGAGACTAATAAATTACGAAATAAATTACAAAAGAAAGTGATTTTTAGCTGTCGATAAAATAGTATATTTTCATGTTTTTTTTTTTTTTTTTTTTCTTTCTTCTCAATGAAACCACTTAGCAGAGGAAACAGGTGAGTTCCATCATGCCAATATTAGTAAAAACATAGTATTCTGGAAAAGAAATAAACTTTTTTGAAAAATATGTTCTGTAAGACTTCTCTGTTCTTTAATGATTTGAATTGCAAATTGTGTTTAAACTTGTCACAAAAATGAATATGAAAAATGATACAGCATATAGAAGGATTTTCATTTTAAAAAATGCGTTACAGATTTAAGCATGAATAATTCATTAAGTTAGAGTTGAAGATTTTCTTTTCTATAATTACCAAAAAAATCAATGTGTTAAAAATTTTCGTAATTTTTCACCATGATTATTAAAGTCTATCTTGAAAAAAATATTTTAAATAGTTTTTTGTTAATGTTATTTTATTGAAGATATGAACAAATGCCTTTTTATGTTTAGAAAAATCAGTTTTAATGGTTATCAATTGAAAAGGAGAAAAAATAAAATGTTTTCTTAAGAAATAGTTTCTTTTTATTCTTGTTTCCAGAATATATTACGTATTTTGATATAATTGTTGAAGTTTAGCAGGGATTTAAAGCAAGTCTATACAGAGTGAGTCATAAATATCGAAACAATAGGCTATCTCCTTAAATATTGTCCTTAGACCCATACATTCAATTGCAAAAATTCATAAAAAAGGTGAAGTTTTTGATAAGTTTCAACTCCATGGGGGTGGGAGATATTTAATAAAAAATACGAAAATTTAATTTTTATATGGTCCCAGTAGTATAAAAATTCCAGTTAAGAAAATTTTCCTTATCCAGTCCTGAATAAATTGCATCTTCGTATTTTCAAAACTCACAGAATTATAGCCGTTTAAATAATTCATCACGTTTTAAGGGATTAGACACAAATTGAAATGCGCGCAATTCAAAAAACACTGTTATTTTAACATATCTAGGAAACGTGTAAAAAATCTATCTTTTGAATTAGAATTTTGATTTTTGATTTTTTTCTTTTTGGTGATAGTTAGCCACATAATATAAATATGCTAAGAAAATCACATTTCAAAATAGCTCATAAAATTTATTAAAATTTCATATGGGTAGTACTGGTATAAATAATATAATTCAAAATAGTTATAACTCCAATCATTATTTATCCGATTTCAATTTCTTTCCATTTAATTACAGATGATAATCTGATTTTATTTTTATTCCAGGGTTTTTGTTTTTCAATATTCATTTTAAAACTATTAAAAATATTTATTAAAAAATAATAGAACTAAAAAAATAAATGTTTTCAAAATTTTATTCAAATTTGCCGAATTAAAACTACTGAAAAATAATCAAAAATGACATGTTTCAAAGTTGTATTTTTTTTCTTTAACAGTTCTTAGCTTTTAATAATTTAAAGACAAAAATAGTAGAGAAAAATATCATTATGCAAAAAAAGAATGTGTACTGTTTAAATGTCCGTCAGTTGTTTAAAAGAATGCTTTTTTAAGATGCAAATTAAGTCTTTTTTAAAAAAAATAGCTATCGCAACTTCAGGCCTTTTATCGTCCTGGAGAGGCTGTTAGAAAATCTGTATTCTGGACCCAGGTCGGGCCAAGACTAAGACGTTACTTTTTTCTGAAGATTCATCTGGTCGGGTCAAACGTATTTTTCATACCCGAAAGGATGCTTCCTTCTCCATAGGCCTGCACTGGACAAAATTTTCAATCCCGGACTCGAACAATCCGCATTAAAATCACTGTCTCTGACTGACCTAATACGTGCATAAAATAAGTAAAATTTGGTTCAACCAAATTTTTTTACAAAAACCACATAGATTTTAAAATTGCTTTTATCTTACAAAAAGAAAAAATAACCTTTAAAATTCATTTTTGTAAAAGAATAGTATATTTAATTTAGTTAAATTTTTGTCGGCCGATTATCTATACGAAGGATATAGGCCCAGGGTGAGAGTGCCCTTCGTGGGGGTCTTTCTAAGGGGACCTAACCCGTATTTATGCAATGTTCGATGAAAACCCCGAAAACTCCGAACTGTTAGGCCGACAGCCGCGATTGGATTCGAACCCAGCACCAGCCTTCTATAAGTTATCGGATCAGAACCTCTCGACCACTGGTGGGGAAATTTAGTACATTTAAAGGAAAAAAAATTAAATACAATAAAACCAGTGAAAAAATCTGCATAAGGCGGAATTATGTCTTAAATGTAAAATGTGTTGATCCGTGCAAGATAAATACAATAATACCTGAGAAAAAAATAAACTCCATTTATACCTCCTAGGAAAGGCATTTGTCTATAAGGTATTTTTTCTTTCCTATTTGATTCCGTCTTGAAAGGTTTGATTGTATAAAATTTTTCAAAGTCTCCAACGCATGGGATATGGATTAACGATATTAAAATATAGGTGAAATTCTTACATATAAATAGAGATTCATTGACTAAATAAATATATCACAGCCTTTGGCGCTTCTTTAATAATAAAAAGTATAAATATAAAAAACGAAAAACTATAATAAGTATTTTTGGCCAGAACTCCTCCATACGAAGCAATTTTTAACCACACCGAAGTAAAAAAACTATGTAGAAATTCACGTCTGAAGCAGGCTATGATTTAAACTTTTCTTCAGGCCGGTTCGGGTTATGATTTTAACATTTTTCCAGGCCGGGCCGATCTGTTTCCCCTTTGGGTCCGGACCTAGATTTTCGATCCATGCAGACCTCCAGTGCAGACTACCAACATATTTTTAAAACAAGTTTAGATTTAAATCAATACGCTGCTTTATTATGTCCAAATAAGAGACACTGACTTAAATTGATATTTGACAACACACAATTTGTGAACGACCCTTTATTTGCTTTCGAAATGAGTGGGAAACTCTTCTTTTACACGCATGGTCTAAGCGGTGTAAGTCACGAATTTTGGAGAATTTTGGATTTTGATATCTCTGTCAGGTTTTTATATATGGAGATGAAAACTTTTTTGTTCAATTTAGGAATAGATAAGGAATAATTTCCTAGTCGGGAATTTTGCCCTACGGGGGTCGTATAAAAATTTTATTTTCATATTTTTTCAAATAGACCCCCCCCCCCCCCATGAAGTTGCAACTTATTTTATCAGAAATTTATCCTTTTTTATGAATTTTTGCAACTGGAGTAATGGATCTAAGGACAATATTTAAGGAGATAGCCTATTGCTTCGATATTTATGACTCACCCTGTGTAAATTATAGAACATTCATCATGAGGCAAAGAATACAGCTGATTTTATAAAAAAAATGTAATATACAATAAATTACAAAATAAATTATAAAAGGAAGTGATTTTCAGCTGTCGAAAAAATAGTTATTGTTCATGTTTCTTGATTCTTTTGAATGAAACTTCTCAGCAGAGGAGACAGATGAGTTCAATCATGCAAACATTTGTATTAACATGGTATTCTGGAATAAAATAGGACACGTTATAAAAATACGTCCTCAAAGTCTTTTCTGTTCTTTAATGATTTGAATTGGAAATTGCATTTAAATTTCTCAAAAGCATGACTGTGAGAAAGGATGCAATTTATAGAAAGATTTTCATTTCAAAAAATATGTTACAGATTTAAGCAAGAATAATTCATTAAGTTAGAGTTGAAAATTTTCTTTTCTGTAATTGCCAAAAGAAAATAATTAAGAATGTTTTAAAATTTACGCAATTTTTTACCATAATTCTTAAAAGCCATCTTGAAAAAAACATATTAAAAAAAGTTTTTTTTATGTTATTTTATTGAAGATATGTACAAAATGCTTCTTTATGTTTGTAAAAATCAGTTTTAATGGTTATCAATTGGAAAGAAGAATAAATAAAATATTTGTATAAGAAATAGTTGTATTTATTATTGTTTCCAGAATGTATATGTATTTGGATATAATTGTTATATTTCAGAAGGGGATTTAAAGCCAGTCTATATAAATTATAGCACATGAATCATGAGGAAAAGAATATAGCTGTGTTTAATACAAATTGTAACATACAATAAATTAGAAAATAAAACAAAAAAATTACAAAAGAAAGCGATTTTCAGCTGTTGAAAAAATGGTTATTTTCATGCTTCCTGTTTCTTTTTAATGAAACCAGTCAACACAGAAGACAGATGAGTTCAATCTTGCCAACATTTGTACAAACATGGTATTCTGTAATAAAACGTAGCATATTTTAAAAATACGTTTTGTAAGACTTTTCTGTTTTTTAATGATTTGCATTGCAAATTGCGTTTAAATTTACCAAAAGCATGACTATGACAAATGATAGAGTAAATAGAAAGATTTTCATTTCAAATAAATATGTTAAAGATTTGATCATGAATAATTCATTAGTCTAGAGTTGAAGATTTCCTGTTTGTATAATTACAAAAAAAAATCAATGTGTTAAAAATTTTCGTAATTTATCACCATGATTCTTAAATGATTTCTTGTGGAAAATACTGTAAAATAGTTTTACTTTTTCATAATGTTATCTTTTTCAAGTAATGTATAAATGGTTCTTTATGTTTGTAAAAATCAGTTTTAATGGTTATCAATTGAAAAGAAAAATAATTAAATATTTGAATAAGAAAAAGTTACTTTTTTCTTCTTTCCAGAATATATGATATATTTTAATATAATTGTCAAATATTAGCAGGGGATTGAAAGCCATTCTATACAAATTATAAAACATGCACTCAAACGATGCGAAGAATATAGCTGTTTTTAATAAAATCTGTAATATACAATAAAATACAAAATAAATTACGAAATATATTACAAAAGAAATCAGATTTCAGCTGTCGATAAAATAGTAATTTCTCATGTTTGCTGTTTTCGTTGAATGAAACCACTCGGCAGAGGAGACAGATGAATTCAATCATGTATGAACCATTTGTATGAACATTACAGACTGAAAAAAAATCATATTTAAAAAAGACTAAGACTTTAAGAGGCTCTAAGACTTTTCTGTTCTTTAATAATTTGAATTGCAATTTACATTCAAGTTTGTCAAAAGCATGACTACGACAAATGGTACAAAAATAGAACAATTTTTATTTCAAAAAATACGATAAGATTTAAGCATGAAGAATTCACTAAGCTAGAGTTGAAGACTTCCTTTTTGTATAACTACCAATAAAAAACATGAATGTGCTAAAAAGTTTACTTTATTTTTTATCCTAATTCATAAAAAAATTCTTGTGAAATATATTGCATAATGGTTTTACTTTTTCATAATATTATCTTATTGAAATCAAGTATAAATGGCTCTTTAGGTTTGTGAAAATCAATTTTAATGGTCATCAACTGAAATGAAATTTCTAAAATATTTGAATAACAAATAGTTATTTTTTGTTCTTGTTTGCCGAATATTTTAAGTATTTCTCTATAACCGTTAAATTTTAGCAGGGAATTGAATGTTAGCCTATGCATACAAGACATCCATCACGATGCGAAAAATATAGCTATTTTTAATAAAAATGTAATACACATAGTTTTTACATTAAATGTTTTTATTTTCTTAAATTTTGAATTTATTCAACTTGTTGGCTGAGAAAAACATTATTAGTTAGGATTTCTATAATAATTTAAAACTAGTAGTAAATTAAAATTATCTGTAAAGCATGTTAAAACAGAATTAGTAGAGAACTTTAAGTTCATCAAAATTTTCAAAATATGCGTCGAACAATGTACTAAATGCTTCAAAATTATAATATTACGATAATTATTATGATAACTATACACAAGATTTTATTAACTTTATTAACCCTCTAAGCGTTTGTCCCGTAATATTCCGTACACTAAGCTCCAGGTTTCACTGCAATATAAGCAATGTTTAAGATATTAAAATTCTATAAATTCAAAGATTTTTCAAAGCATTGAAGAATGATTAAGATTCTCAAGGATTACATTTAAATTCCTAAATAAGATTTTTTATGTAATTTTGAAACAGCCATATTTTAATTGCATTTAAAACAAAATGCAGAGAAAACAACATTACAATTTTACACATTTGCAAGACACTTGGAGGGTTAAGATACAAAAATAAGTAAATGTATCAGAGATACGTCAATAAATATAATGCATGAAGTTCGAAGGTGATATCTCTTTTATTTGTGACTGCTAAACACAAAATTGTCAAAATCACACACGTTTTAGGTCAAAAAGATAGAACAGGGCTAGCTAAAGGTTGCTGGTGTTTATCCCCCCTAAAACATTTTGAGCCTCCCATGGAAAAGATTCTAAAGTCACTAAATGAATTTATGTTCCAAAAATTCACATGAAATTCTGTTCAAAAATTTAATTTAGCTTTGTGGCTCTTTCACAGTTTTGTTGAAATACTACATTGTAACTAACATAAGTGTTTCAACATTCACACATCATGTTTGCACATATGAAGCTAACATACTTTTTAATATTGCACAAATTATATACTCGAATTTTTCATCATGTTATTCTTTTCTTAACATAAAATGAAGTTATTGCTACAGTTTAATAAGTAATAAGATATTACCTATAGTATAAATGTGTATAAACTTATCTTTCTGAGTCAAAGCGAAAGAGAGAGAAATATAGAGATAGAGACAGAATTTCAGCCCCCCCCCCTATTTCTTCTTGATTTTCCCCTCCCATATTTTTCACTTCTGGCTATGGCCCTGGATTGTCAGACTGACCCATACTGACCCATCAGCATATCCCATACGTTACAAAACAGATAAAATGCTAAAGACATCTTTAGTACCAATTTTAAATATTTATTCCACAGAATTTTACTGACATCTCAAATAATCTTCCAAAAATATTTAATCTCAATACAGCCAAATGCTATTTATTTTAAAATGCAGTTAGATTTAATTCGAGCTCCATCGTCACAATAAAGTAAACGTTTGAAAGTTACATATGATTAATTTACAGGTTTTTGATATTCCGCAAGTACTAGTATAATTGATCTGTAAAAATCCCACTAAAGTTCTATGATGCTAATTTGAAAATTCACGCACTCACTTCAATTAAATATTTCATTACTGAATCCTAAACGGGTATCCGGATTGCATTTTAATGTCACTTTTAAAGCATATAAACGAGATTGGTTTCATAAATAAAATTAATAGAAATGTTAAATAAACTTATCAAAGTATATACATTAGTTACAGATTTTATATAAATTCGATTTGTTGGCTGATAACCACAAACTTAGTTAAGATGGTTATATTAATTTAAAACTTTTGTAAATTAAAATTATATGAAAAGATTCTTGAGATAAAGGGATTATACAAGTCTTAAGGGATTGCACAAATATATCAATCTTTTCTGTTACAGAAAATGTAATTTTTCCTAATTAAATATTTATTTTCCTCTTTTTAAAATCTTTCTAAGAAAATTATCTAAAAAGAGCGAATTAAAACTTTTTGAATTATACAGAAATTACTGTACAAACACGTACAATAAATTTTATAAATTTTATAAATTTCAAAATATGCATTCAAACATGAACTAAATACTTTATAATTATAATAGTGTGATAATTATTGTGGTAATTTTACAGACTATTTTTTCTTTACACTAGAGATACAAAAACAAAAAATATATAATTAGACATATGTGAATAAATATAATGCAGAAATTTGATGATGATATCTCTTTTATTTGTAACTGCTAAACATACAATCGTAAAAATCGCGTACATTTTTGGTCAAACAGAAAACCTTTGACTGTCAATAATACTCCATGTGTTACAGAATAGAAAGAAATGCTAAAGCCATCTTTTGTACCATTTCAAAATATTTAATCGACAGAATTTTACTGACAATTCAAATACCCCCCCCCCCCCAAAAAAAAAAAAAATATTTAACCTCAATACAGCTAAATGCTATACACTGGTATCCAAAAGTTAAGCATAATTGGTAATTAAGTAAGTAATGAAAGAAATATAAATCGGAATGGGATGAAACGTGGTATGCGAGTTTAAAACTGTTATAAAGTAAGGAAACAATTCAAAAGAACGATAATATTTAATTTTATTATACAAAGTAGCAGTTTGAAAGAAAACTGAGCATAGTAAGGGTTCAGATTTTAAAGGAAAAATAAAAGAATATATTAAATAAAATAGTGATGCTGCAGTTTAAGAAGAAATGTGGTCACCTCTGACAGTCAGACACACTGCACAGCGATTTCCGATACTTGCTATGATATTATGAATGACTTAGGTCACAAACAGTTCCGAGCTTCTTTGAGAGCAAATTTCAGTTCTATAACAGAGCGTGGTGGGTGCAAAAGAGCTGCAAGTTGTTTCCCGAGCATATACTATACATGCTCGATAGGATTTAAATCCGGAGAGTTCGCAGGTCGCGACATGCACTGGATGTTTTCCGCTTCAAGAAAGTCGTCAACCAGTAACGTACGGTGACAAGGCGCGTTATCATCCAAGAACATGAAGTGAGGACCGCCAGACCTCGAAACAAGCAAATATATTTTACCAGTCACAGACCCTGTGTCAAAGATATGGAGGTCTGTGCGGCCATCAAACATGATGCCTGCCCATACCATTACTCCCCCTGATGGAAAAAGATGTCTTTCCATTATATTTCTTGGTTCAAAACGTGTTCCACATTCTCTCCATATCGTTACCCGACGAGAATCACTACTCAGACTAAATCGGGACTCGTCAGTGAACGAACATCAAATTCGCCTACTATCTCTTACTCCAATGTTGATGTTTCAAATTCCAGTTTAAACGAGCGCTTTTATTCGTAGACGAGAGGGGAATGCAAAATTCTGGTCTTCTAGCGTACAGGCCAGACTGATTGAGTCTCCTGTAAACAGTTTTTCTCGAAATTCGCGTTCCTGTGGCGATTGTGAGCGCCGAACTCAGTTCTCTGGCAGTACTGCCCCTCTGAAGTTGCGCACTTATTGCCAGATATCGGTCTTGGCGAAGGGTTGTGACTCTTGGTCGACCTGATACTGATCGTCGGATAACATCTCTCGTACTCTGAAACCTTTGCCACAGTCTTGAGATCACAAAGTGGTCCACGTTCAGAATTCGAGATACTTCGATTTTTGAGCGTCTGGATTCCAGCATTCTAAGGATTTTTCCTTTCGCAAACATATCTAGTTGGCGTCTTTGTGCTATCATTAATCCTGTTTGATCGTAACAATGTTTCTTGGCACATCAGTTGTACGAAATTCGTCTGGACTGCCTATACCGCGTGAACCGGTTTATAAGTATTCCGATATGCGTAGGTTTTTCGCGCATGACGCAATCGACTGAAAAATTTTGCATAAACCCAATGATTGTTCTTCAACCAATTAACTCCGCAAAAAAAATTTTTGAATATTTTTACAAATATTTACTCCATGCTTTTAGCATTTTACGAATTATTGTTAACTTTTGGACACCAGTGTATATCATAAAATTAATTTAAATTTAATTCAAGCTCCGTCGTCTGATAATTTGATCACTTCAAAGACACATAAGATTAATTTACATGTTTTGATACTCCGCAATTATCTATTTAATTGATCTGTTAAAATCCCACTAAAGCTATGTCATGCTAATTTCAAAATTCATGCACACACTCCAATTAAATATTCGATTACTGAATCGCATACTAGTATCCAGACTGCATTTTAATGCCACTTTTAAAGCCTATAAACGAGATTGGTTTCCTAAGTAAAGTTAAAAGAAATAGAAATTAATTTATCAAAATATTTGCATAAGTTGCAGATTTTGCAGGCATTCAATTTTTTGGCTTATAAGGACAAACTTAGTGAAGATTCTTATAATATTTATAAACTATAAGTAAATTAAAATTACAGGGAAGAACGTTGATATAAATTTATTCTACAAATCTTAAGAGATTACAGAAAAATAGATTTTTTTCAAAAAATATTTAATCTCAATTCAGCTAAATGGTATTTTTCTTAAAATGAATTTTAATTCAATTCAATTCCCATATCCCAAAATGAGAGCTTCAAAGTTACATAAGATTTAATTTACATGCTGTGGTAGTCCACAATTACATGTATAATTGATCTGTTAAAATCCCACTAAAGGTATGTCATGCTAATTTGAAAATTCACGCGCTCATTCCAATTCAATCTTTTATTACTGAATCGCATACTAGTATCCAGACTGAATTTTAATGTCGCTTTTAAAGCATATAAATGAGATTGGTTTCCTAAATAAAGTTAATAGGAAATTTAAGTAAATTTATCAAAGTATATACATCAGTAACAGACTTTATACATATTCAATTTGTTGGCTGATAACCACAAACTTAGTTAAGATGGTTATAATAATTTAAAACTACTAATAAATTAAAATTATATGAAAATAATATTGTTGTGATAAAGGTATTATACAATTGTAACGGGATTGCACAAAAATATGATTATTATCGGTTACAGAAAAATGTAAATTTTCTTATTTAAATATTTAATTTCTTTTATTTGGAAATTCCGTAAAAAAATTATATAAAAAGACGAATGAAAACTTCTTGAATTATACACAAACTACTGTACAAATACGTAGAGTAAATTTTATAAATTTTATAAATTTCAAAATATGCATTCAAACATGAACTAAATACTACAAAATTATAATATTATGATAATTTTATAGATTTTTTTAGATTTACATTAGCGATACAAAAAACAAAAAAAATATATTAGACATATGTCAATAAATATAATGCAGGAATTCGATGATTTTATCGCTTTTATTTCTCTGCTAAACACAAAATCGTAAAAATCACATACATTTTAGTTCAAAGAGAAAACCTCCAGCTGATATGAATATTCCTTGTGTTACAGAAGAGAAAAAAATGCTAAAGCCATTTTTTGTACCATTTAAAATATTTATTTTACAGAATTTTAATGACACTTCAACTACGCCCCCCCCCCCATCGAAAAAAAATTAAGGTACCCTGGGGTAATAACGCCACGTTAAGGTTCTACCAATTTTCACGGCTTAGTTTTAGATTGTATTTTTCAAACAAATATAGGATCTGATACAGCAACTCATTGACTATCGATATAAAATAAAATAATTTAACAGATATGTATTCATAAAATGTAATGGCGTTTTTTCTTGACCCATGCTATTTGGCGTTATTACCCACCTATATGGGTAATAACGCCATGCAAACAAAACTATGAAATAAGATGGAATAATTGCATGTAGATAGCCCAATTCTAAAAATACAAACTCTACAAACTTAGAAATTGACAAATTGCATTCTAAGATAGTGAAAATGTTCAATTTTTGTGAAAGTGTAAGAAATATAAAGGTGTGGTGTGGGAGGGGGGGATGAGGCTAATGAATATCAGATAGTGAGTTTCTTTTTGCTTAAAAAGGACCGTTTAAATAGAAATATGAGAAACATTGCGCAGTTTTAACTGTGTTTATTTGAATCAGTATTTAGGATGTAGCTCGGCCACTGTAGGCAATCAACCGGGGTATTAATGTCAAGGATTGGCGTTATTACCCCGGTATAGTTATTGCGGAGTACATTTTAAATTACAAATTATCTCGAGAAGATATCCAAAATCTTCAACAACATTTTAAAAGTACATGAAATGCACTACAAATTTATGTAATTAACAAAGTATTTCCGGATAAAAAGATAGTCTTCACATATACAAAACGTATCTCGCAAATTTTAGATCAAGCGTTAATTTTAGTTGTTTGTAAAAACAATAAGACCTAAAAATGAAACAAATTAACTTGAAGCTGTTTTTTGCGATTTATATGACTCAAAACCCTCCTACGCAGAGCACATGGGTGTCATTTACCTGATTATTTCATAATTATACAAAATATAAGCACTTGGCGTTATTACCCCGCCTGGCGTTATTACCCCAGGGTACCTTATATCAATACGCTAAATGCTATGTATCATAAAACTAATTTAAATTTAATTCACGCTCCGTCGTCTAATAATTTAATCACTTCAAAGATACATAAGATTAATTTACATGTTTTGATACTCCGCAATTACCTATATAATTGATCTGTTAAAATACCACTAAAGCTATGTCATGCTAATTTGATAATTCACATGCTCACTCCAATTAAATACTTCATTATTGAATAGTATATGAGCTTCCAGACAACATTTTAATGTCACTTTTAAAGCATGTAAACGAGATCGGTTTCCTAAATAAATTTAATAGGAAAATAAATTATTTTAACAAAACATTCGCATCAGTTGCAGATTTTGCAGCATTCATTTTTTTTAGATACATAAGATTAATTTACATGTTTTGATACTCCGCAATTACCTGTATAATTGATCTGCTAAAATCTCATTAAAACTATGTCATGCTAATTTGAAAATTCACACGTTCACTCCAATTAAATATTTGATTACTGAATCACATACTAGTATACAGACTGCATTTTAATGTCAATTTTAAAGCATGTAAACGAGATTGGTTTCCTAAATAAATTTAATAGGAAAATAAATTATTTTAACAAAACATTCGCATCAGTTGCAGATTTTGCAGCATTCATTTTTTTTAGATACATAAGATTAATTTACATGTTTTGATACTCCGCAATTACCTGTATAATTGATCTGTTAAAATCTCATTAAAACTATGTCATGCTAATTTGAAAATTCACACGTTCACTCCAATTAAATATTTGATTACTGAATCACATACTAGTATACAGACTGCATTTTAATGTCACTTTTACAGCACATAAATAAAATTAGTTTCCTAAGTAAAGTTAATGGAAAATGTAAGTAAATTTATCAAAGTGTATACATCAGTTACAGATTTTATACATATTCAATTTTTTGCCTGATAACCACAAACTTAGTTATGATGGTTATAATAATTTAAAACTACTAAATTAACCCTTTCGGGTCTGGTGTACTACTAATAGTACAACATCTTTCAACTAACATATTTTTCTAGTATTTAGTAATTGTTTTCAAATTAGCCTGATATTCTATTATAAAGACTCCTGTTGAAAGCGTGCATTACATTTTTTTCACTAAAAGATAGTCCTAGAAGTCCAGGAACACTCCTTCAAGAGGGTTTAAACTTTGAATGCACGTCAAGAAAGGAATTTTTTGAATACGCTCTCATTATCGATATTATAAATGATTAGAATTATTTTTTGAAATTATTTTCGTAAAATAAATTATTTTAGCTAATGCTTGATGTAATTTTTGTAATCAAAACCATTCAAAAGTTATGATTTATCAGTATTTGAATATGTGTACTATTAGTAGCTCAGTAGTCTTTAGAGGAATTAATTTTACAAAATGTGCACATTGTATTTATTAATTTTTAGAAATGGAATTTTTAGCAACTTAAGTTGAATATTTCTGTTTTGTAGCAATATTTCTCATTTTTTTCATGTAATATTGTTATGCAATATTACTAGTCTAAAAATTGAAAAAAACACTTGATTTATTAAATTTTATTTTATCAGTTAAAAGTACTGGCTTTCAAAACACAAGCAACAAACTCCGTGAAACATGGCCTTCCATGTAGGCTATTCCCTCTAAAATAAGTTGAAACAATCACTTCGCCCGATTAAAGATGTAAGATATGATAATGCTTATCATATGACAGAGAGAAGCAACGTGCAAAGGTGCAATTTAGGAGGATTTAACTTTACCTGAAAAATGCAACGTCTACTTATGCTTCCATAATGACAAGAATCGCTTGAAAACGTTTCATACCAAATAAGAGAGGTCATCAAAATATACCAACAAATGAAAATTTTATTTTACTTTATTTATTTATTTATTCTTTTTTTGCAATTTTTACACGTATTTTTCTGTTTAGAAGTGTAAATTGTTTGTCAAATATTTTGAATTATGTAATGCTAATTGCATATTCTTAAATATATCTTATGCATTTTTTATACATCTTGCAAAATTTCGATTTGAATTTGTACTACATTTATATTTTTGAACATATTGTACAAATAATAAAATACTCGTAAATGACAACTTGTTCCTTGAAAAACCACTGTATTATTAATAGTACATAATGTAATTCCTTAAGTAATTATACTATTTTAATAAAACTTATTTTTTTCCTTCCAGAGCAATACCTTTTCATATTTAAATAATAAAAACATGATTTGGAATCATAAAAAAATCGGACCAGAAAGGGTTAAAGTTATATGAAAAGATTCTTGAAATAAAGGCATTACACAAGTATTTTGGGATTGCACAAAAATATGATTCTTTTCGGTTTGTTAAGTTAAGATCGGTAAGTTCAGATTGTTATAATAATTTACATCGATTAGTAATATTAAATTATCTGTAAAGCATCTGTAAAGCAGAATTAGTAGATAGCTTTATGTTCATAAAAGTTTTCAAAATATGCATCGAAACATGAACTAAATGCTCAAAAATCATAAAATTGTGATCAATATTATGATAGTTTTACACAAGATTTTATTAGCCTTATTAGAGATACAAAAATGATTAAATATATCAGAAATATGTCAATAAATACAATGCAAAAATTTCGAAATTGATATCTTTATTTATTTATTTTTATTTTACTTTATTTTATTTTATTTTATGTTTTGTAACCACTAAAGACAAAATAGTAAAATCACGTACATTGTATGTCAAAGAAAAGAGACTGGCATAAATATTCCTTATATTACAAAACAGTTAAAAATTCTAAAGTCTTCTTTAGTACCATTTAAAAATATTTATTCGATAAAATTTTACTGACACCTCAAATAATCTCCCAAAAATATTGAATCTCAATATAGCTAAATGCTATTTATTTTAAAATGAATTTAAATTTAATTCGAGCTCCATCGTCGCAATAAAGTGAACGCTTTTAAGTTACATAAGATTAATTTATATGTTTTTGATATTCCGCAATTACCTGTATAATTGATCTGTTAAAATCCCACTAAAGCTATGTCATGCTAACTTGAAAATTCACGCGCTCACTCCAATTAAATATTTGATTACTACATCGTATTCGAGTGTCCAAACTGCATTTTAATTTCCCTTTTAAAGCATGTAAATGAGATTGGTTTTCTGTAAATAAAGTAAATAAAAAATTAAGCAAATTTATCAAAATGTATTTTGCATCAGTTGCAGATTTAGCAAATATTCAATTTGTTGGCTGATCAGGACATATTTAATTAAGATTTTTATAATTTAAAATTATTAGTACATTAAAATTATAGGAAAAGAATGTTGATAAAAAGATATCCAGGCTGCATTTTAGTGTCTTTTTTAAAGCATATAAAACGAGACTAGATTCCTAAATAAAGTTAATAGAAAACTTAAGCAAATTTATCAAGATATATTTTGAAGATATTCATTCAATTTTTTGGTTGATCAGGACAAAATTAGTCAAGATTTTTATAATCGTTTAAAATTATTAGTAAATTAAAATTGGAGAAAAATAACGTTGAAACAAGGATCTTATATATATATATAAATATATCTATATCTATCTATCTATCTATATATATATATATATGTTACAGGCCAACCCAATTTTAGGCCAAACCGGTCTATCCTAACGCCCATCGCATAAACTAGTTTTCCTAGGCCAAACCGGTCTATCCTAACGCCCATCGGATAAACTAGTTTTTCCTAGGCCAAACCGGTTTATCCTAAGGCCCATAGGATAAACAAGTTTTTCATAGGCCAAACTAGTCTATCCTAAGGCCCATAGGACAAACTAGATTTTCCTAGGCCAAACTAGTTTGGCCTAACTCTTATAGGATAAACTAGTTTAGACTGCTGTTTATTGGTCTGAACTAGTTTATCCTAGGCCAATTCAATTTGGCGTGATTTTATTGAATTCAATGACCGCCTCAACGCCAACATTCTTGTTTGTCCTAGGCTGATCTAGTTTATCCTAGGCCAATGTAGTTTTACGTGTCTTTAACTCATGAGGGTCAAAGCCAGAGAAAAAATGGGCTCACAGGTTCTGTATGTATGTATGTACGCATGTAGTTACACGTGCATGTACGTATGTGCGCAACGCGATAACATTTGATAGAAATAATGTAATTTGACTTGTTTTTAACTCATAAGGCTACCAAAGCCTGAGAACTAATGTGCCCGTAGGTTCTGTATCTATGTATGTACGTAAGTACGTAACGCAATTATTCTTGATTGAAATAATCGATTTGCATCAAACTTTCAATATAGGTTTACTCTTATAAGGAGCTTTTTTGATTACTTTTGGAGGTCATTGGAGAAGAATAAGTGAGGCGGGGGGGGGGGGGGATCGAGAGGCTGATTCGCCCCTTGCCTTAATTCAAATAAATGGGTTTCCATGCATTATTAGCATATTTTATTGAAATTTTAGATATGGGAGCATTCTCTTGAGGGGCTTCCATGATTAGTTGTGAGTGTTCATTGTTTAAGTATAAAGTCAGGGGGGGATAGGAGTAACGTCCCATAATTTATGTAAATGCTTTTTTCACGCAGAATTTACTGCAATTTTAGATTTGCTTCAAATTTTAGAAATAAATTCATCTGGTAAATCACTTCCCTAATTAGTTTTGGGGGTTAATTAAATAAAAAAAACGGGAATAACGGGGGATCTCGCCTAATTTTGGTAAATGTGTTTTTTCATGCAGAATTAACCGATTTGGTGCAAATCTTGGATTTGTTCATTCTAATGAAGCGCTTCACTGACTAATTTTGATGTTTCTTCGGTTAAATATAAGGGGGAAACTTACAATTTATTTCTTTCCCTAAATTAGATAAATTGGTTATAATACAGAATTATCCAATTTGCTTAAAATTTTGGACATGAATTCATTTGATCAGGCATTTCTTTAATTAATTTGAGTTTTTCTTTTATTTAAGTATAATGGGGTAGTGGACGTTCTATCGCCTTCCTCAAATTAGATAAATAGGTTTTTATGCAAATTTATCCGATTTGCCGTAAATTTTTAATATCATTTTTAAGGCGAATCCCTGAATTGTTTTGAGGGTTTAATGATTAAGTATAAAGTAAGGAATGGGGGATTATCTTAGATCAGGGATCCTTAAATCAAATGAATTGTTTTTTGAGCAGAATTATCTGATTTGCTTCAAATTTTGGATAAGTTTTTAATTTTATAAAGTGTATCTGTGATTAGTTTTGGGGGTTCAATGGTTATTGTATAATTGGAAAAAATAGGAAAAAGTAATTCAACTTATATTATTACTTACCCATCATACGTAGTATAGGGTAAGTCTTGCAATCGTTTGGAAAATCGAAATTTTTTTTGACGGATTTACACGTTTTAGATAGTAGAGATTCCGAAAAACATATTTTTAGAAAAAAAAAATTTGCCGTCCGTCTGTCTGTCTGTCTGTCTGTAAACGCTCTATCACCCGAACAAATTAAGATAGAGACTTGAAATTTTGTATGTAGTTAGTATGCAAGAATGGGACAAAGCCTATTTAATATCAGCAACCTCGATTATCCGGAAGTATTTTTTCGGACTCTCGAATAATTCGTTCTGATGAAAGGTAGATAAAATTTTTCGAATTTTTTTGTTCTAAGGAATGGACGTAAAAGGCAATAACATAACACACATTTTGCATATAGAACGAAGTCGATCGGATTATTAGTTGCCGAGATATTTGTAATCCTGTTTTCCACATTCTTCGATTTTTAATGACCCTGTATTTCATTCAAATTTCAATTCAGAGGTATATTTTAATTGGAAATGAGACACTTAATTGTTAGTTAATAGAATTATTATTTTTGGAGTTATAAGGATGTTTCTTTTACGCAGTTCGGTACTTACTTGAGTAGTTTGGCGTTTTATATAATTTATCGAAATTGGTACATCAGCAGTTCTTTAATATAGCATTAGTATGTATATTAACAATATTTAAATTTTGTTTATGAATTGCAATGCATTGTATAAATAGTTTTTACATGCTTTATTTTCATATACATATCCATGATGGGTAAGTATTACGGTGGCCCCCAACGACTAGTTTTTCGAGGGTGTTATTTTTTAAAACAATAAGGCTGTAATACATAATTAGTGTAAACAGCATGTGAATGCAAAGCCATCGCTTTAACTGGGCAATATTCTTTTTAATATTAATCCCGACTGCTGCTCCATACCTAACCTTGTGCAAAGTTGTTTTGTTATCACACTTATATAATGTATTTTATTCGAATATATAATGTGTTTATATAATGTATTGTAGAATACTGTCAGAGGTTTGCACGGGCCGGAATTTCCAGGCCAGGGCCCTGCCTGACCGTGCCGCCAGGCCTCTAAATTATGTTGTATTACCTACATTGCCCTTTCTTTTAGAAATGTGGATTTTTATTGTTTAAGTCTAAAATTTAGACTTAAACAATAAACATCCACAACTAATCACGGAGGCGCCTTGTCACAATGATCCTATATCTAAAATTTAAAAAGAAAACTGATAATTCTGCATGATAAATCCATTTCTCTAAATTAAAGGTGGGGGATTAGCCTCTCGTTCGCCCCCCTTTATTCCTATCTAATGAATTCCCAAAATTAATCAGAAAAGTACCTTATCAGAATGAACCTACATCCAAAATTTGAACCAAATCGGATATTTCTATCAAGAGTTATCGCTGTTAAAACTGTTGTTAGCTTTCGTTTTTTCAAAAACTAAAACAAAATCACTTCACCTTTTTCATTCACGTATAAAAGCATTTCATATTTATTTACTTAGAAGGTGTCACAAATAAAAATTAAATTAAAAAGTTGACATGTTTTTTAAATTATATTTATATCTAGTGTCATTTAATTTTCTACTGATTTTATATGTTATGAATACGGTTCTTATGAATGAACCGAAAAATGTCAACTTTTTAATTTAATTTTTATTTGTGACACCTTCTAAGTAAATAAATATGAAATTTTTTATAAGAGTTATCGCGTTACGTACATACGTACATACATTCATACACAACCTGTGAGCCCATTATTTCACTGGCTTTGACCTTCGTGAGCTAAAAACACGTAAAACTACATTGGAATAGGATAAACTAGATCAGCCTAGGACAAACAAGAATGTTGGCGTTGAGGAGGTCATTGAATTCAGTAAAATCACGCCAAATTGAATTGGCCTAGGATAAACTAATTCAGACCAATAAACAGCAGTCTAAACTAGTTTGTCCTATAAGAGTTAGGCCAAACTAGTTTGGCCTAGGAAAATCTAGTTTGTCCTATAGGCCTTAGGTTAGACTAGTTTGGCCTAGGAAAAACTAGTTTATCCGATGGGCCTTAGGATAGACTAGTTTGGCCTAGGAAAAACTAGTTTATCCGATGGGCGTTAGGATAGACCGGTTTGGCCTAGGAAAATCTAGTTTATCCGATGTTAGACATTTACATAATTTTTTTAAATGTTATACTACATTTTTAATATGCCCATGAAATAATTTGCAGGGTCTCATTAAACACTTCAGTTGAGTATTTTCCACACATATTCTATGTAAAAGGGAGCCATGAGGTAAAACCCCGTTCAGGTCTCGTAGCCTCTATAAGATTACTAATTTGCTCCGAATAAAATATATATCCAGGTTACGGAAGATTGAATAATATCGGCATTTCCACGGCTATCTCCTGTAACCACGTTGCCGTGCTTTTCAATTTGATAAGGAATTTTCCTGTTTCCCTGGCCTCATTCATTACTGTCGTAATAAATGACGTCTGTTTTCGAGATTGAAAAGCTAAATTACACATTTAAAATAATCTTGTATAAAATAAGGTTAGGTTAAAAATGACTCGATATTATAGGATTTTATAACGGCGCTATGGACAGTATTCTTCCTTTAGGTTTGAGTGTAAAATCTGCGTTTGCTTGGGAATAGCTTTTTGATCCACGAATTGAAAATTATTGTGTTTAAATAAATTGAGCTTATATTTTATATTTTTGTCTATTACTAGGTATTTCAGAAACACGTTAGCTCAGCAATAGATTCCGTTCGTTAATTGAACCCTTTGGGAACGAGCGACACCTAAACGAGCCGCAAAATGGCTAAGAAATCTTTGTTTATCCCCACCAATAAAATTTCATTGTAAAATTCGCCTTCTTTAATCTGGGCATTTTCTCGATTTATAAAGACAGAAATTTCTGTGTTTTTACATTATTATTTATATTATTAATATTTATTTCTGTTTCTCTGTTTCGCTGTCAAACATAATCAGCCGTTTAATCCAAAGCTATTGAATACTTAAGCTCAGTCACTACGTGTTAAATTTCTTAGCGCACTTCAGCGCCACAGCGGCTGGTAGGCGAAACAGATTGCGCTGCAGGGAAACCACCCACCAGTTCCTTTTACCGTTTGTATCGGTGTTTTGTTTTCGCACTCTCTTTAAAAGGTTGCTAAATTATTTATACGTCAAAGCTAAAACTTTTACGAAAATAAAATAATTGGAATTAAAAAAGAATTTCGCACATATTTTAACAAAAATCAGATAATTCAACAAAAATATTTTATTGCTGTATTTCATGAATACTTTTTTTTTTTTTAATTATTTTTAATCGGAATAATGGTTAATCTTATGAAAATGTTCAATTTAAGACATTCATCTGCAGAATTTCAAAATGAATTTTAAGTTGCTTTTTTAATAGCGATTTAGTATTTTAAAATATAGTGACATAAATATTTGTTTAGTATCAAATAAATTCATTTGAAGATTTTATGTACATACAGGATAAGAAAAGGGAAAAACTATACATAGACGCATATATATATCTATGTTATTTTGTGGGGTGGGTGGAATAAGGGATTAAAAACTAAGAAATTAAAATTTTTTCATTATTTTTTTTTTATCTAAATCAGCCATGTATAAAAATTTTTATTTAGCATACTTTTAGTACCATGATGAAATTGCAAAAAGTTATACGTATTGAAACTGTTAAATTAAACTTGTTAAGTTGAAAAACTGAAAGCTTCATTTATTCAACATTTTTCTAAGTATAACTTTTTGCAATTTCATCATGGTACTAAAAGTATGCTAAATTAAAAATTTTATACATGGCTGATTTAGATAAAAAAAAATAATGAAAAAATTTTAATTTCTTAGTTTTTAATCCCTTACTCCACCCACCCACCCCCCCTCCAAAATAACATAGATATATATATATGTGTCTATGTATAGTTTTTCCCTTTTCTTATCCTGTATGTACATAAAATCTTCAAATGAATTTATTTGATACTAAGCAAATATTTATATCACTATATTTTAAAATACTAAATCGCTATTAAAAAAGCAACTTAAAATTTATTTTGAAATTCTGCAGATAAATGTCTTAAATTGAACATTTTCATAAGATTAACCATTATTCAGATTAAAAATAATAATAAAAAAAAGTGCATCATGAAATACAGCAATAAAATATTTTTGTTGAATTATCTGATTTTTGTTAAAATATGTACGAAATTCTTTTTTAATTCCGATTATTTTATTTTCGTAAAAGTTTTAGCTTTGACGTATCAATAATTTAGCAACCTTTTAAAGAGAGTGCGAAAACATTGTATAAATCAATCGCAATTTTTTTTTTATTTCCAATTATTTTATTTTTGTAAAAGATTTAGCTTTGGTGTATCAGTAATTTGGCAACCTTTTAATAATTCTTCCTTATTAGGATGAGCGAAGCGAATATTCTACTAGGCCACTCAAATTACATTTTGTCGTACACTTTACAATAAAACTATTCAATATTTTAACTTCAAATTAAACACAAAAATAAATTATGATCCGTAGATTTGCACAATATTTTTTTTACAGTAAAACGTTAAAAGAAAAAAATATTTTAATTAATTTATTTTACATGCATTTCCAATACGGACGCATTTTAGCAAATAAATAAAAAATGAAACGCGTAATTTTCAGAAAAAAAATATATAAATCATGGAGTAAGTAATTATAGATAGAATCACGATTAATAAATAAAACATTTTTTCATTATTCTGCAAAATCGTTTGCACAGATGACACTCAAACATTTTAAAAGAATTGTATTATGGATTTTTTTTGTAAAGTGGTAACAAAAGAATTGCAAACAAAAATATAAACAAATATATAAATGAAAAATTAAAAGAACTGCATGAAGATGTTGCCTCGATTCACACTCTTTATAAATGTACTAAAGCAAAGTTGGCAGATTCAGAAACGACAAATAGGCTTTAACCATTTCTTACTTTATCATTTGGATCTAAAGTAATATTACGTTCTTATTTGTGGACCAAAAAAGGTTTAGTGAATGGGACTTTAGACTTTGTTGCATGTATTAAAGAAAATCGCAAGCCACCAGATCAGATATCACGAATAATCATGGATAAATTTGAATACTGCAGTAATTTAACTTATAAGAATTGGTGCGTACCGATTCCCCCAATAATTAAATTCTGGAAAAATGGAAGCATAAATTGCTCAAGGAAAGAATTTCTTCTGCAGTTAGCTTTTGCTGTTATAATTCATAAATCCCAAGGTTTAACATTAGATGAAGCAGTTGTAGATATTGAGGATATATAAACATCAGTTGGCTTAAAAACGTATGTAACGTTGTCGAGAGTGAAAATCCTTCAAAATTAAGCATTCAATTGAAATTTTCCTTACAAAAAATTCTACAATATCAAAAATTCTCATATGCTAACATGTATAAAAACGAAGAAATTAGAATAAAATGTTTTACAGTTAAAAATTCACAGTATCAACGAAAGCAGATTTCAAACGTTTTTCCAGAAAATAGGATTTTGAAGAAGTAACTTTCTTCAAGCTCTCTTCAAATATATTATTCTAAAATAGCTATCAAAGATTAATTATCTGATGTTAATTACAAAGATTGGAAACATGCATATTTCAAACAACTTTAAAAAACACCAGTGGCTACTGGAAATTGTAAAAACATCTTTAAAAGAGCTTTTAGTTGAAAATTTAAAAATATTTTGTAAAAGTTTGCTTCGAAAATATTTTATTATGCCAGTCTTACAACACAAATAAAAAAGTAAAATGTGCCAAAACATAAAATAACGTTTTTGTTTAATAAAGATGCAAAAATAATATTAAAAAATAGTGTTACTTTCAAATATCTGTTTTATAAAATAATGCTTCGCGAATCCAAACAAAGCATGGCTTTTGCTAGTTTACTTAAATTAATATCTTAATCCCTCCTCTTCTTCCTTAAAAAAACTGCACATATTCATTAAATGTAGCAATATATACATGTGTGAACACAGGACATGATAAACTTTTGTAATAATTTATCCAGTACTTTGTTGTTGAAATATCCACTACTAAATGTTTAATGCATTTTTTAAGGTTTCGCTAAAATGCCATATTGAAAAGATACAATTCAAAAACTAATATGTTTTAATACACTCGCAAAAATTTTTTAAAGAAAATTACCTGTAGCAAATATTGAAATTTGTGAAGTCATTTCTTTATTACACAGTATTTCAGTAACAAATAAAAGAGTTTTTCACCACTGGAGAATTGACAATTTTATTCCTTAGTTATATGTTATCAATTTAATTTAAAATTTTACAGTTATAAGAATGAAATTCATGTCACCGCATTCAAAGGAGCATACCTGAATTCAATACTTAACACCAGGCATAATAAAAAATATGAAATTCCAATAAAGATTCATATTCATTATTGATCTAAGCTCACTAACAACATTGCGTAATACAGAATCATGATCTTTCTACAATTTAATGCTAGAAAGCAGCAACTGAAGTAAGGAATTCTCATACCAAGCATAAAATTTTGAAAAATAATTATTTAAAAAAAAAATTCTTCATATATATTTTAAGCTGAAAACATATTCAGTTAGGTGTTTAACATTCACTCATGTCAACAAATATGCATTAGCCTAGTTGGCCATTTGACCACTCATTCTGTCGATATCAATTTTTAGCACTGTTGACAGTACATTGATTAATTTTACTGATGCAAACTTTTATGTTAATCATTAAACTTAAAAAATAAAAATATAAGAACCTTCAAATTGATTTTTGAGGGATTTATACACAATATGTAATGCAGAGCTTGATGTCGAATGTCACAAAAAATATTGAATCGTTATGGAATTTTTCTCCCAAAATAAAATTGCAACCAGGCAGATTTAGTATGTACATCTGGCAGATTCATTGTTATATATATATATAATCAAAGCTGCAATGGGTCAGAAAGTGCTACTAATATAAATTTATAGGAGAGGGTACATAAGGATGTTCAGGATACATCCTAACATGTAAAGAGAATTTGACGTAAACAGAAATCCTCTGAGGTGTTCTTGTATGGGTAGTGTTTTAGCAAAGTAAAATAATGATAGCAGTTTGAAAATTCATTTACTAATTTTATTTAAAAAAAAGCATAAAGTAGCATGGTGGAAATAAAAAAAATGCAAACAAAAAGTTGCACTAAGTAATTTAATGTTAATGCACAAGTTCACAAATCAAAGTACATATTTCAAAAATATTCTTCACAAACAAACCACATACTTTAAGATGATTAATATTCAACATAAGCTGTTCTACATAGTTCTACAAAACATTTTTAAATTATTAGACCTTTTATAAACTGCAATGTGTATTTAAATGCCAACTCCAAGTAGAGAATTCACACAGTACAATTTGCATAAAAATAGCAAAAAATTAATTAGCTTTAATTCATCATATAAGCCTCTCATAGAATTTATTGTTAAGACCCAACCCTTTAGTCCTTTCGACGCAATTCTTCCTACTTTTGGAAGCTCATCTGTGTTGCTAGAATTGACAAAATGACTTTTTTTTTAATTTCTTCAGATGTAATTTTTCTTTTTTTCTTTGGTGGCTGATCTCTGCTGCTAGAACAGACAAAATAATATTTCTTTAATTCTTCATATGTATCAGTCCAGAACTGCAAATGAGAACCCTCAGAAGCCACACAATGATACTTTGTACCATCTGGAGGATGTTTACTGTTGCCGTTACAAGAGTCAAATAGGTCATTTATCATTCTCACAAAGTCAGCAGTTGCAGCAGATTCAGCTGGCAGAAAATTGCCTGAAATTAGTGCACTCATTCCAGCAGAGACACTTTACTGAAAATTTGTCTTGCAATTTTAACCTGAAAATAATTAAAGACAGATTAAAAATAAACTTTAGGAAATTTTAATGCTAAATATTTTTGTAGTCTAATATTTAACACATTTTTCAAATAAAATTTATAAAAAAAAAGAGAAATAAGAGTAAAATAAAAAAAAAAACTTTACCAAACGTATTTGTTTGTGCTTCAAACATAGAAAAGAACTAACTCTACTTTTAACAAGTACAGCTGTTGCAAACCACACCTATTCGTTATTAGGCAACTGGTATTCTTAAAGATAAGAAATACCAAATTGTTACTTAGAAATATGACTCGTTAGTCGTATGTGTCAATACGTATGATTCCATATGATTTCGAAACTTTTTAAAACTGAATAAATTAAGACCAATCTATGAAAAAATTCGTTATATGGAGATAGATATTTCGCTATATAGAGAGGGGTACATGGATGCTATTCTCCCTTTTGGTTCGAGGCATTAAAAACTTCCATTTTACCCTGTGGCGTATCTAGACTTATCATTTCGGAGGGGACAGATTTAGTAAAAGTTTCTACGAGGGAATCGCAAGAAACATTAAAAATTCCGCTTTAAAAGAGTTTTTATTAAATCAGGTAACACACATCATAACAGGAAACGCATTATATCAGCGGTTCCCAAACTTTCTTGGTACGCGACCCACCTTTCAGTGAAAAAAAATTTCGTGACCCACCTTCACTAAAAAAAAAATTTTGCGACCCACTAAAGAAAAAGTTGTATATCAGTATAGCAATTTTTGTACGATCTCTATACGCTCAGCTATCCTGTCCAACGAAAAACGCAAATTTTTGTACGGAAGATATATTATCAACAAAAACAAGAATCGGTAATCTCAATGTGTGTCAGTGAATAGTAATTAAAAAAATGCACAAACTACAAATATAGCTAAAAATACATTTAATTATTATGAACACATAACTTTTTGGTTAATTAGATACTTCCTGCTGAAATTGTCATATCATATTTTTTCAAACAGATGAAATAAAAGATATATTTTGATAACAAACCTTGATTTTTCCGAGGCCCACCAAAATAACTGCCGTGGCCTACCAGTGGGTCGCGACCCATAGATTGGGAACCGCTGCATTATACAATCAAATCTGCTAAGATAGAACAGAATGCAATTGGAAAAATTTTCCGTTTAAGCAGATTTCCGTCTTAACAAGTATAATTCCATGGTTCTACCACATTTTTTGTAGTGGGTTACTGAAAATTACTAAAAGGTATCTCAATAAATAGTAAATAAAACTGAAGTAAACAGCAAATTTAAAATTATTTAAGAACGTTCTCATTCTACCCTCCCCCCCCCATCCATACACACACACACACCTCCTTCAACACATTTCAGAAACCATTTTGGAGAATACATGCACAACATTTTGTAAAATTTAAGTATTGAAAAATGTTTTTTATTTTCTCATAAAAGAGATACACTTGGAATCCCCATGATGACTTTTCCGAGATATACCAATCAATTAACTGACAAATTTAATATTATTTCTAGGGATGGGACGAATATTCGGCCACTATTCGGTATTCGGCCTATTCGGCTCTTTTGCCGAATATTCGGTTGGCCGAATATTGAAGGCTTGTTGACCGAATACTTCGGCCGAATACCTGTAGCCGAATATTTCGCGATATCTCGCCGAATATTGTTAAAATCTTGCCGAATAGTGAAAGATATCTTGCCAAATAAATTTAAGATTTAAAGAATTTTATTTCTTGCATTTTTTTTTCTTTAATCCAAATTGGCTACTTCATTCATGAAGTCATTCTCATTCTTACTTACAAAATATACAGTTATTCAAATACTAAAAACTATACAGCCTTTCTGTATTTCCTATAAAAATTAGAGATATTTTAGAAAATGCTGCCCAAGTTGGAGATTCAATTGTACGGGAAATGTCTTCATTAGAGAATGATATTGCAATTCAAGATGTAAAACACTTATAGGAAAAAATAGAAAAATAAATAAATAAAACACTGTTTTATTCTAAAATACTCCAATATTTATTAATGTCAGCAAATTCCATGCACATATAAAAAAGGCTCTTATGAAATTCATAACTTATTTTCTATAAAGTAAGAAATGAAAAAATTCATTCACTAGGTATTTTAACGAAGATTCATTTTCAAAATTATACATCACTATTCCAAATACAATGGTTCATCTGAAAACAGAACTGGTGTCAAACTAGATACGCATTAGATGACACAACTTGCTTTAAGAAAATAGTTTTATAAATATTTAAACATAAATTCTAAATACCGAACAAAATATTTTTTTTATTCTATAGTTTCCACTTTTAAGTAATTATTTGCATAGTTACAGACTTAAATGTGTAACATTATTATGTATATATTTTTAATTTACATCTTCCTTCATTCATGTTATTATCAATTTATGTTTATCCTTTTAATGCTTATTGAATAGGTGAAATATTGAAGTTGAATATTGTATGAGCTGATTCAAATATCAAAGATTTTGTTTACACATGCATTCTATTTTAAGCATAACCTTTTGCTTAAACGTAATTTGTAATTTAAAGCTTGGAATTGATTTCAGAAAATAGTCTTATTCTTACGAATTTGCTTATCATTAGGGACACAAACTCTAAATGATCAAATTTACTTCATTAAAGGTTATTTCAGAAAATATCTCCTTGTGAGTTCTGAGAGAGAGAGAGATTAAGAATGTTGTTAATTTTCGAATTTAGAAAGGGTAAAAGTATCATTTGATAGTAAAAATGAAGTACATTCTTCATATTTCAATGGAAATATCTTACCATCCTGATTTACTGAAAATCAATTTGATGTACATTAGGATTAAAGAATATAATTCAATTTCATATTTTTTTTGTGTTAAAATAAGTTTTTCAAGTTTAAAAATACATTTGAAAGCACAATTAAGGGTAATAATTATTAATGAGCTCCTATTTTTTAAATTATATATAATCAAAATTTATTTTCTTTATTGGAAAAAAAAAGTTGGTATTCGGCCGCCGAATATTCGGTATTCGGCCTAAAATTTGGCCGAATATTCGGTATTCGGCTATTCGGCCAAATCACTATTCGTCCCATCCCTAATTATTTCCTGAATTCTTTTTTTTATGATAATTTGTGACAGACTGAAACCTGTTTATATATTCAAAATTCAGAATCACTCAATTAAATTTATGATTCACTTTTAATGTAAATGAAGTTTATTTCTAATCAAAACGTTAAACAGTCATAGAGCCGCCTTTTTTATCAATATTTTGTAATACTATGGAAATAATATAACCATCACTGTTCTACAACAAGCTAAATAACAAGTTTATACTACGATTTAAATAAATTAAAAACTAAAAAAAAAAAATAAAGGTTCAAGGCTGCCTATTTTATACAGAGAAGATATCTCTATCTATGTATTACCTAAAGTCACAGTGTTGGTGTTGTTTATTACAGCCGATTATCTACAGTAAGGATAATGGCTAGAAAGAGATGCCCTCCATGGTAGTATTTTTAAGGGATCCTAATCCGTATCAATACAAGGAAATCAGAATCCAAGGTTCGAAGGATACTACCCTAAAATTACAGATTTTCTACTGATAAATAGCAAGTGTAAGCTTTTTAATGTTTTAAAACTAATAAAAATTAATAATGACCTTTTAATCAGCATATATTATGTTTTAAACAGTAAAAGGCATGTAAATCGAGCCTATGTATAACTGATATTTGGTTGAAATTGTTATTTCCTTATATCTGCAAAATAATACATTTTCTAATAAAAGTCTGTCTAAAACAGAATGGTTTAGACTTTAGACTTTCAACACTCCCTGTTAGCTTCATATGTACCAATAGGATGAGGATGTTTAATTTTGCACCAGTTATACATTCAAAATTTTCATCATCCTATACTTTTCTTAGCATAGAATGAAGTTATTATAACAGTTTAAAAATAAACATAGTACCAACAATGTGAATATGCACTCATTTATCTTTCTGCATTAGAGAGAGAACAAAAAAAATATGAGCCCCTCCTATATTCCCTTGAGCCCCCCCCCTCCTATCGTACACTTCTAGCTACGGCCCTGGTAATCCCATCAGATCACCTTTTTAATCTACTGATTTTACCAATTGTGACATCACAGGAATACTATTTATTGCACTTACCACATTACAGAAAATTTCATTTACACAAAAAAGTACATAAATAGTGTAGCATTTGTTTCCAGTTAATAATCCATAAACAAATAGCCCCTGCTGTCCTCTTCGGTTTGAGGCTATAAAAATTGCCATGTTACCTATTGTGACATCAGAGGAATACAGTCCATTTTGGAAACGTATCATTTCGTTCATAATTTCAATCATTTCAGAAGATTATTTCATACTGTGTGTACATTTCATAGTGTAGACTTTTCACAAACAGCAGTATAAAAAAAAGCATATCGAAAGATCAGCAACTCTTTAATCCAATTAAGGTATTTTTTTTAGATATACTTGATACACAAAAACTTAATTTATGGATGATGCCGAATAAAATATTCCAATTTAAAGCTTCACCCAATCCCAAAAGTTAAAGTTCTTTCGATTGTTTTGCTTACAATTTTTTTTTTCAATTACCTTCTAGATAAATTTTAAAAACCTCCTCTTTATAAATATGCTGTAGCATCAAATGGAATCTCTGTTGACCCATTGTTGTTCAGAAATATGTTTGAAGCCATTGACGAGTACTGGAAGATCTCTCAGCTGCTGCTACTGATGTTGGAATCACCAAAATAAATTCTGCTGAAAGGTAAACTTCAGAAAATAATATCTTCATTAATTCCTCCGATGACATAATTTTAATTCCGATCATAATGCATTTTGGTCAGTTTCATCCGGGATTAGTGTTAGAAAAAGTATGCATTTTTTAATTCAACAATATATCGTAAATAGATGTGGTGCGAGAATTTCTCCCGGGGAAGCTGAGCTCATCTAAAATATTCCAGGGGGAGCCAGAGCTCCCGCAGCTCCCCTGGTTCTTACGCCTATGACCCCTGAATAACCCTTTGACAAATTTGGCATTTTCCTGCTATCTTTTACCGAAATTAGCACTTCTTATACCATCTTTTAATGAAATTCACATTTATTTCGAGATTCTTTCATGAAATTTGTGTTTTTTTAAGCGGCATTTTGATAAATTTGTGTTCATATGAAGAAACGTATGAAGAGAAAACTGCGCTCGGAGCAAAGTTTCAATGTAGTGTTCTTTTCCTTCTTAGCGACCAAAAATGATCTTGGTAGGAGAAAATGGTATCCATAAATTTCTGTGCCCGGGGTGACTGCCCTTTCTCCCCCCTGCCCCCTTTCACACAACGCTGTTTATAAGGAGATGGCGATCCTTTCACAAAATTTGCATTTATTCCACAGTGCTTTCATGAAATTCACATTTGTTCCGCAATCATTTCACGAAATTCGCGTTTATTCAGCAGTCATTTCACTAAATTCGTGTTTATTCCGTGATTTTTTAAAAAAGAAATTCGTGTTTTATTGAGATCTTTTAAGGAAAGTCAAGTTTTTTGAGCGATTCTTTGAAAAAATTGGTGTTTTTATTGTGATAATCTAGCAAAAATTTCTGCGATCGATTGATGAAATTGATTATGAAAATAAGCTATTCAGCTCAGTTCAAAAGCTATGAAAAATCGGTAATTATCCTGGAAATTTGGACATAACTATCCAAATTTCAGAGTTGATAAACTATGTTTCATAACTTTTGGAATCGAAAGCATTAATTTTTTGGAAAATTTCAAACTGAATTGTTTGTTCTCTCGATGGTAAATCGCACAAAACTTGTCAATCAATCGCAGGGGGGGAAAAATGCGAAATTTGATGACTGTTTGTGAAAAATAGCGGGAATTCAAACGATTTTTCTCAACACAAAAACTCGTAAAATATGTCATTCAGTTGCACAAAAAAAAAAAAAAACCGTGAGAGTTAATTGTAGTTTCAAAATGCAAAAATGTTTGGAAAATTTGTGATTTTTTTTTTTTTTTTTTTTGGCGGGAGCCCCCTGCCCACGATACTTTTTTTGGGCGGGATTTCAAAATTTTGGGTGCGAGTCCCACCCTGAAAATCAAGACCTGCAAGCCATTATGCAGTTTAGAAATAAGTAGAATTTAATACAGAATATCGTTTACAATTCTATTATTAATTAAAAATCCCCTTTTTTAGGTTTAGAATACGAAAAATACTGTAGTTACATACAAAGTTTTGAAGGCATTGAAAAAATGACGTTTTTGAGGATTCTCTTTAAGCTTTTTTATGTTTCATAGTATATGAGTAAAATGGTTGTGACAGAGATACAGACAGATAGAGGATTGATTTTATAACAGTTTTGTTTTATAAGTATGGAACCCTAAAACCGTATTGCTTGTCCAGCACTATTAAGAAGAATTAAGGCTAGTTTCCACCAAAATCGATTATACAGAGAGAAAAAAAAAAAAAAAAAAAAAAAAAAAAAAAAAAAAAAGAATGACTCAAGTTTTTTAAAAACTTCAACCTCAGTTCAGACATGATGTAATGTCCTATGTTGATGCATGTTACATTATGTCAAACTAGCATTGGCTTTGCAGCACAGTTACACTTATTCTCATAAAAATCATTTTAAATAAAAAGGGCAAAAATCCACATAATTTTGAAAAAACCGAAACTGCGACAAAAAATACACTTAAAATACAAAACCAGAAAGAATCCTGAAAGAAAAAAAAAACTCACTCAAAAAATTAGCACTAGTGGCAAAGCCTCTTTTGACCGGTAATTTGACAACAAGAGAAAAATAAAGAAACAGAAATAATTTAATTATAAGCAAGTGTAATTTGTAATGAATTAGGGATGCACCGAATATTCGGTATCTATTCGGTATTTGGCCATGTTACCGAATATTCGGCTAGGCTGAATATTAAACTATTCGGTTGGGCCGAATATGAAACTATTCGGCTAGGCTGAATATTAAACTATTCGGTTGGGCCGAATATGAAACTATTCGGCCTGCCGAATATTCGATATGGCCAAATCCAATACTTAATAAAACCTTTTAAAAACTTTTCACTATTTCTACTTTTAACTGTCAAATGTTTAATTTATATTTAAAATAATTAGAAAAAAATCATTTTTAAATAAAATAGAAAGCTTTTACATTATTTATTTGCTATTTGTAAAGTATAACTTAAGAAAATTAACCATGAGAAGGATTAAAATGGTGATTTATTAGGATTCTCCTTAGGAATAAATTATGTATTGATACAAGTTTCTAAATTTTGTTTAGTAAATAATCTGTTTCTTGCTTTTCCGCAAATAAAAGTCCTTTAAAAGAAAAAAACTTTTGAGATTAGTAAAAGCTATCAGACAATTTTTGTCCATGAAACCATAATCAACTTATTGAGTCATAAGTACATTGTATTTCATTTCATTCTAGGTCAAAACTTGTGTGTTCGTTTATTACATTAACAATAAATAAGATAACATATATTCTACTCACATGCTTTGATTTCTCTAAAATATAATATGATGAGAAGGGTGGAAAATACCACTATTCATAAGAAAAGAATTATGAGCCAAACATACCTTTATTCAGAATTAAGTTGAAAGTATTTGTACTTCATATTGAAAAAAATCTGCCTTGAGTTATTTAAAAAAGACAATTATCAGACTGTAAAATTTTTCTTCGGCCATTTTTTCATTATTTGATTTTAAAATGTCTGTTTTGATTCGTAGAAAATTTTATTATTTAAAGTTTCATAACGATAACTACACTTCTTAAATAACTCAAGCCAGATTTTTTTCAATACTAAATGCTCTTATAGAAAGCTCTTGGTTATCAAAGTAAGTTTCTTTTATTAAATATTATGTAAAACTGTTTTAAAAAGTAACATTTTATTACCTTTAAATTTTGAAATATAAAAAGTATTTGGAAAGCCGAATATTCGGTATTCGGTTCACCTGTCGGCCGAATATTCGGCATTCGGCCAAAATCACTATTCGGTGCATCCCTATAATGAATGTTTTTCAATTTAATTTTTGAGTGAAAGAAAAGCAGCATTCTACATTTTCTTATAATTGATACTTAGTGCTACCAACTGTTGATTTTCAAAATACAGTAGACTCCCTCAAATCCGCAACTCTCTAAAATCCACACATATTTTATGGATGTAAACAATGAAACATTCAGTTCAAATGTAGGTGCAAAATTTGACTTTTTTTAGTTTTATATTGGTTCCATATATTTTTTAATTTATAATTTTTGTTAAGATTTCTGAATTCATGTTTTTTCATAAAGAAAGAATGATTTATTTCTGAAAAAATAAAGATATTGCTGATATCATTGGTAATCACAATCTTATCAAATATATTTGTGTATTAATCAAGATTTATTACTTAAGTCTGGCTAAACTTGAAATAAAGCTTCATTATTTTATGATGCTGATTGTGAATTAGTAATGTACCTTTATGAGGCAAGTTTCATTGAATAATTTAGGAAAAATACATTTCATCTTTATAATGAATATGTGATTGTACATTATTGATTATTAACTTGACCTTTGCTTTTAGTATTTATATATTAATCATTATCATTTAGTATGTAGTATTAATCATTTAAAAATTATCTAAATTTTTATTATTTTAGTTTGTTACTTATTTTAATATTTTAGTATATTGTAAGCATTCATTATACTTTTGATTTCATTATTAATTACATTCAAATTATTTTTTAAAAATGTAAACAATGAAATGACCAGAAATCCGCAAAATTCTAAAATCTGCAAAACCTCTGGTCCCAAGCTGTGCGGATTTGAGGGAGTCTACTGTATATGGCTAAACTGAATGGCAGACCTGAAAACATATGAAAAATTAAAAATCTTAGTACACAAAATTCAAATTAATATTGAGGTTTTGGGTTTTTTTTTTTTTTTTTTTTTTTTTTTTTTTTTTTTTTTGGTGCTTCACAACCTTTTATTTTTTTTTTTACATTCATTAATACACTTAGGTAGGTTTTTAGTATTCCATCTCCATATACAGTACACTCCCTCTAACCCCTTGGGGACGAGCGACCACTATAGATGCCGGCACCGATTGTACTCAGATCCCGCGAGACTACAATTGATGCCGGCGCTGTTTGTACTCACATCCCGCGAGACTACCATTGATGCCGATCAAACGGAACGTTTTGTTTTTCACAGTTTAGCATATAAAAAATTTATCCTAATTCTATTTGAATGTATATTAAGGAAGAAGACTTTTCCTTGAAACTAGGAAAGCTAATGAAAACTTTTTTTTTTTTAATCCACGCGAATTTAATTTTTTATGGAAATACTACAATGGGAAAAAGATTATTTTTTCATCACGTCTTTGTGTTTCATAAATCTTTTTATGCATCTAGTAAAACTTTATTTTTCTTTATTAGAAATAATGCTACTGAACTTCAGAAGGAAAAATTTGCGGTTAACGTAAGTAAGTGTATTCGTAACCTTAAATAAGCATATTTAAGGTTACGAATGATAACCAGAGCCCGATCAAGCTGAAGTTGGGCCCAGGGCCTGTTTAAATGTTGGGCCCCCCTACCTACCCATTTTTGGCGACACTTTCAGAAAAAAGAAGGTTTATTTGATGAGTTGACAAAGTTATTTGGGAGAAAAGTGCCTAAAAATGCTTAGCTTCTAAAAATTTTATCGAGTCATTCAGAATATTTAAATTTTACGTTTCATATTTTATAAAACAATATTTTTGAAAAGTATTTGATTAAGAGGAAAAAATCAGCCACATAGTTTCTGGGTCCCTGAAATTGGTGGGCCCAGGGCCGAGGCCCCGGAGGCCTGTGCATTAATCAGGCCCTGATGATAACATGAACATCTGATTCATTGCTTTTTTTCCCGCTCTTGTATCTCGATCAGATCGTAGTGGCAAAAACCGACGTCATTAATGTAATCATTCTTGTAGAAGGAAAGATTTACCTTTTTAATATTTTTATTTTATTTCAGGAGTGCTTCGCAATTAAAAAAGAAAAAATAATAAGAAAGAAAAAAAGGGTTATACACTGATTGTGGGAGCTGATAGCTGATAACATTCTCTCTCAGTGCAGCTAAATTGAGAATATTTTTCTGTGTTACTGACCAGTTTTTTTTTTCTATAATTCCATATATTTATCTAATATGTTTTAAATTACATGCTTGCATATATATACATTTCATTTTAAAAATTACTAGTAACATGAACAAAAGTTTTTAAAGAGTGTTTTAAGTTTTAAAGAGTATTTTAAAGTATTATTGTGCTTTATTCATTATTATTCAAGATTTTTTTTCTTACTTATATATTAGATTATATGTTAACATAGATTTTAAAAGATAATTTTAACATCAACGAAAGTTTTGAAAGTTTCAAATCATTATTAAATTTTATTCATAATTATCCAATAATTTTTATTTGAGATACCTTATTATACGATATACCATATGGAAATATATTTTCTTTTTCTGAAATAATTTTAACATAAACATATTTTGGAAAGGTACATTTTTAATTTTTACTCTGATTTGCACATCATTACTGATTATTATTCAAGACTGTTTGTTTGTTTTTAATTATGTGTTATATATATTTTTTTTTTATTTCAAAAATATTATAAAATTAAACTAAGTTTTTTTTTTTTTAAATCCAATCTTACACACACACACACACACATATATATAAGTGTTACAAAGCAACAGTAGCAGGTTGTTTGTATGTTTCATTTAATATTTTTCATTTCTAAATAAATCGTTTTTTGTAAAACATTTATTTTATTTACTGAAAGTGTTAAAAATTATTAAATATCAAGATGGTTAGGCTTGTTTTTCTATTATAGCAAAATGTTTCATAGGTTGATATTTAACAGCCTGGTAAGTATTTTTCTGTCATGTTATATCTTTTTAAAAGCTAATAACAGGATTTAACTATTCATTATTTACATTTAAACATTTTTTTCCAATAAAAATATCACACGATATACATCATTTTTTGAGTAAATATGTAAAATAACATCAAATTCCATGTATGTGAATTTCAAAAAGTTTCATGCGAAAGTTATTTTTTTATTAATTTTTTAAGAATTTTTGACATGCGTTAGGCTTAACTGCGCGAAATCCTCCAGCCCAGAAGGTGAAATCGAATTTCTCCGCTCCGTCCTCAGATGCGCACTTCAAAATGCGCGCGCCGTCGCGAGCGGGTTAATCTGCACAGGTCGGGACCAAGGGTTTTGCGGATAATAGAATTTTGCAGATTATAGGTCATTTCTTTGTTTACATTCTAATATTCGGAATTTATCAACAAATATAGTAAATATGCAGCCAATAAATAACACAAATGAAAGAAAATATTTTTTTAATGCATAAAAAGCTATAGTCAATAGCAACACATTTAAGTGATATAATACAAAATTAATGGAAAACATTTCTATTTATTTTTAAATCTTTCGAACATCACAGTAGTGTTCACTCTTGAAATAAAAAGGGCATGATTCTGTTCACTTAAAAGGGCACTACTGCAGCAAAAAAGAGCACTTTTGCAAGAAAAAAATTGTTATTACTTTTAGAATGGGAAAAAGAAAGCGGCAAAATGCATAAATTTTAAATGATTTTATGACATAAAAATACAATTAAATTAAAACATAATTGAACAGTTTCATGTTTTTTTTTTTTTTTTTTTCCCAGAAAGAAAAAAATGCCATCATTTTTGAGAACACAAATTTAAAATACTATGGAATAATAATAAGAAAAATATATTAAAAATCTCTGGGTAAAGTGGTGCATTTTACTACATGGGTGCAAGTATGAAATTTTGCCAAGACTGAAAATATTTTTCGCCCTCCCTCCCCCACTGAGTGAGAACATGAGCACGTAACTCGTGTTCTTTTTCCACGACCATATGACGAAATTAGTTTTTCCCCCAATCTTTCAACAAAATTTGCGACTTTTCTACGATTTTGAACAGAATCTTATGATTTTCTACTATTTTTCACCGAAATTTGCGATTTTTCTACAGTTTTCAGCAGAAATCTGCAATTTTCGATAAAATCCAAGTATTTTATACGATCTTTTGACGAAATTCGCGTCTTTTTCGTGATCCTTTGACAGAAATCGCGTCTTTTTCGCGTTCCTTGGATAGAAATAGCATCTTTTTCGCAATCTTTTGACAAAAATCACGTTTTGTCTGCTATCATTTGATGAAAATCGTAGGGTTTTTTTTTGCGATCAAGTCATGGAAATCGCGTTTTTTTTTCGATATTTTGGCAAAATTCGCATCTTTATTGCGATCCTTTGACAAAAATTGTACATATTTTGTATTCTTTGACCGGAAATAGCATCTTTTTCGCGATCCTTTAACACAAATCACATCTTTTCACGATGCTTTGGCAAAATTCGCATCTTTTTCACGATCATTTGATAAAAATCGCGTTTTTCCTGCAATCATTTGATTAAAATTGTGGAATTTTTGTGATCATTTGACGGAAATCGCGTCTTTTTCTCGATTCTTTGGGAAAATTCGCGTCTTTTCCACGATCCTTTGACGAAATTCACATCTTTTCCACGATCCTTTGACAAAAATTGCCTCTTTTTAGTACTCTTTGACTGGAAATAGCATCTTTTTCGCGATTCTTCGACGAAAATAGCGTCTTTTTTTGCGATTCTTCGACGGAAATAGCGTCTTTTTTTGAGATTCTTCGACGGAAATAGCGTCTTTTTTTTAGATTCTTCGACGGAAATAGCACCTTTTTTCGCGATTCTTCGACGGAAATAGCACCTTTTTTCGCGATTCTTCGACGGAAATAGCATCTTTTTCGCGATTCTTCAACGGAAATAGCATCTTTTTCGCGATTCTTCAACGGAAATAGCATCTTTTTCGCGATTCTTCGACGGAAATAGCATCTTTTTCGCGATTCTTCGACAGGAATTGCATTTTTCTGCAACCTTTTGACAGAAAACTCATCTTTTTTGCGATCATTTGACAGAGGGCGCGTCTATTTCGCAATCTGTGACCGAGATGACGTCTTTTCCGTGATCTTTTAACAGGAATCGCGTTTTCTTCACAAGCTTTTGACAAAAATCGCACCTTTTTTCGCAATTCTTTGATGATATTAAAGTGCTTTTCGTGATTTTCCGACAGAAATAGCGTGTTTTTCGCAATCCTTCGACAGGAATAGCGTTTTTTCCGCAAGCTTTTGACAAAAATAATGTTTTTTTCCCATGATCCGTTGATGAAAAGCGCATGTTTTTCGCGATCCGCTTCCGTCCTCGGAGATTTTTCCGTCTCCTTTCCGTCCTCGGGAATTTTTAAAAGACGGAATTCCGTCTCAGGACGGAAAAACTTGCACCCATGTTTTACTATTGCAAAAAAAAAAGGCAGGGTGCTACACCCTTCAAGTTTGGTCTAGAATAAACACTAGATCACAGTGATAGTGGTTTGCTTTATCATTTTTTATTCATGCAATGCAGTTTAATCTTGATGCCCTTAAGAGTCAGAATTCCTTAATCAGTAACATAAGTTTTTTTTTTTCTTTTTAAATATCCTCAAGAGCTATTTTATCTTTTATATAGCCCGCAAATGTGTACAGACTATAGCAATCTTAATAGTTATTTATAAGATACATAAAACATTTCCTTCTAATGAATGCAGAAATGCATTGAAAATTTCTAAATTCATCAGTACAAGTACAGTTCAACTTTTATTATGGTCAAAGTGTGCATTATCTTGGTTAAAAAAAAAAAAGGAGATTTTAACAGTTTGTTTACATCTGAAATGTAGTACGGATTATAGCAGAGATGCATCGGATGTGGATTTTTGCCGGATACCAGATAACAGATATCCGGTACAAACTTTTTCTGAATATCCGGTATCCGGCCGAATAATTTCTCATTTTTAATTTTAATAATATTTCGATTTTATGCTTGTTTAAAGAGAGAAAAAAATATTATAATTTTATATTATGCAAGTATTAATAGATTTCAATTAACTTATTAAGTCAAAGTTACTTAAAAACATAGTAATAATTAAATATTGAAATGTAATATTATTTTGCCTTTTCATTTTTACTTATAAAACTTCTAACTTTACATGCATATTTTTTTCTACCTTTTCTTTAGTCTCTATCACCAGATTTAGATAGTGACTTGAGGTTTTTATAGATGAGTTGTATCGATTAACTAACAGAAAATTTTTTTTTTACCCTGTTGACACATAATTAACAAAAATGGGATAGTTGTATATGTTACTCCTCTCGACTCTGAGTGAGAGTTACAGTTTTCCTATTAAGCTCTTTTTGCATTGCAGAACAAGTTTCAGAATGAACTTTATTTAAAAGGTCACTTGCAATTTTAACATGACTGGGTGACTTATAACAAGGCGTAATTCAATTGCTTTGGAAATTTTTACTAAAATATGTTTTTAAAAAAAAAATGCAATTTGTATATTTTTCTTTTGTTTTTACCACATTTTTTTCTATTGTAGACTGCTTAACTTGTGCAATTGATGTTCCAGCAAAATTTGAATGGTTTCTTCAACATCAGCACCATTTTGTTCTTGATTTTTTAAACAAACACACTTTGAATCTGGAGTATGAATATTCATAAATAAACTCTTTAGTTTGCTGGAAACTTTATTTTTCTACATGGTTTTTAATCCTCAATACTTTAGCACTTATAAGACTACCGGAGTCCGGATATCCGGCCTGCACCGGATATCCGGCAGGAGCCGGATATCCGGTGCATCCCTAGATTATAGGGTTGTGGAAGAGGGAGTGGACTGTTGTAAACTAGTCAGATGTTGCAATCCTAAAACTTACTTCTATCTTATGAATGTTGATACTTCATGAAAAATGCAGCATAGAAGTGCCACCAGTCATCAATAATTATCGTTATATAATCTGAAGAAATTGATCCTGTGAAAGAAAAAAATTAAAGTAATCACTAATTTTCTGTATTTAGAAATTTAATAACTTTCACTGGTTGAAGCATTGTCAACAAATATGAAATTTTCTTATCTTATACTATAACACAAGCAAAAATTGTGTTTGGAAATTTTATCTTAAAAAAAGTTCTAATGATTTTGACTAAAATTTTTTATTTCACCATGTTCAAGCATGGGAAGACCATTGGACTAGGTTACATGTTCAGGGTTCATACTCATTTTCGAAGAAAAAATCCCCTGAGAATCCCGTAATGTACAATTATGATGTGTAATCCCCAGGATATACAATTTTTCCATGTCAGCAATTAATGGCATGTTTTAAACCAGTATCATGACATCCCACCTTCTCAAAATAAAATGAAAGCAAGTAATCTCAAAAATAAAGTTTACATATTACCTATATGAACAAAACCAACAAAACTTTAAAAGAGAAACATTGATTTGTATAAAACATGGATGAAGTCTGTATGCCTTGCTGGGCTATCCTTAAAAACTTTGTAGCTTGCTGCAAGAATTTAATTTCCACTTTATAATTTTAATACCTCTTTCAAAAACATTATATGAACAATATTAAGACTACAAATGCCATACCAACTTAAAAACTTGCTTCATTTTACTTAAATTCCTCTTGAACTTATGTCAAAACTTACAACGTTAGAAGGTGTATCGAGTGACTGAACGGATGCCGACAGATCTCAAATCATCAAGCATATAGACAGTAGCAATTGCCCTCAATTTCCCAAAGTAGCTAGTCATTTAGCCAGGTTTTCCCAGGTTTGGGAATTTTTTTGTATTATCCCTTGAGAAATCCCCTAATTTTTAGAACCAAAAATCTATCCCCCGATTTTCCCAGGAATCCCATAATTCCCTGTTGAGTATGAATTCTGATGTCCTATAAAATTCGATTAATGGATCATTTTTGGTCAGGGTCAAGCAGTGTTCTCACTAACATTTGACAAACATTAGTAATTTGGCTAATTTAAAATAAAAAAACATTTGTCAAATGAAAAATGTATCAGCAAAATAGATTCTCCGTGTAGTATAAAAAAAGTATCTTTAATCTTCATGCAAAATAATAAACTAATATTCAGAGCATACATGTAACAAAAAATAAGTATTATCTATAAAAGAATAAGGTGGGGGTAAAGATGCACACTTCCCATAAATTTTGATTTTTAACAACATATTTGGTCTAAACTTATGTGATTAATGATTAAAATATACTCCAACATTAGGCACGTGTCACCATCAACCAGTGTTCAGTCAAATCGTAATTTTCAAAAAGCATTGTTCAGCATATCCAGGGATAGGGAAATACATCATTTTGCTCGCCAGTGGCGAGTGGATTTTCTGGCAAGGCGAGTGCATTTTTAATTTTTGAAAAAACTGTAGGCAATAGAAACATTATCAGAGACACTTTTTCAATCTAGATATTTTAACTTTCCAAATTATTACAGTGTAAATATGATACTAAAGTTCTATCTTATATTAAGCTTACCTCTGTTGCATATATTTCTTAATTTTATAGGGAAAAAAGAATTACGAAAATGTATTGAGTAGTAATAGTAATTTCATGTACGATTTTGTCAAAACTATTTTCAACTGCATGCGTGTTGTATCTTGCAGGCTGGTGAAATAAATCAATGGGTGGTAAGATTTTTGAAAAATTCCCCACCCCTGAGCATATCTTTGTTCCGTTGGTTGGGGTAAAAGTATGCAGGGATGGTACAAAGATACACAGTGTGTAATTTTATCTTGTTTCTCCTAAAACAAATGAGTTATGAAAAAGTATCAGTAACTTTCACTAGTATTTATAGTTAAACTGAAAATTATAAATTGAACCATGGAAAAAACGAAAAAAAAAAAAAAAAAAGAAGAAGAATGTGAGATGAAAACTAGCAGTTAAACTTGTAACTGCTGTGACAAAAATTGTTCCATAAATGTGAGCAGTATCAGAGACCACTTGATCATAGAATGAATAAAGGGCTGACTGACTTATAAGTTACTATTTTTGTGCTAAACTTTATGTTAAGACCTATTATTGTAATAAAAACAATCATTCAAAAATGTTTAGCGATACTACTAAACTACCAGACGAATCAAAATTAAACTATAACAACAATAATTTAACTGAAAATTAAAATGTTAAAACTGTTGTTAGCTTTCGTTTTTTCAAAAACTAAAACAAAATCACTTCACCTTTTTCCATTCACGTATAAAAACATTTCATATTTATTTACTTAGAAGGTGTCACAAATAAAAATTAAATTAAAGAGTTGACATGTTTCGGTTCATTAATAAGAACCGTATTCATAACATATAAAATCAGTAGAAAATTAAATGACACTGGATATAATATGGACACTGGATTATATCCAGTGTCATTTAATTTTCTACTGATTTTATATGTTATGAATACGGTTCTTATTAATGAACCGAAACATGTCAACTCTTTAATTTAATTTTTATTTGTGACACCTTCTAAGTAAATAAATATGAAATGTTTTTATACGTGAAAATTAAAAGTTAAGTTGTGAAAAATAAAAACAGCAGGGTGTCTGTGATGCCAAGAGTTAAGGATTAAGACAAATCCATTTCATTCAACAAGAATATTGGTTTTTAAAAGTAGATAGGTGGATGCTTACATTTCACATAAAAAAGGGGGGGAAAATTGAAAATCAATTTGATGTACATTAAGATAAAAGAATACAATGTAATTTCATAATTTTTTTGTGTTAAAATAAGGTTTTCAAATTTAAAAATACATTTATAAGAACATTTAAGAGTAATAATTATTAATGAGCTCCTATTTTTTAAATTATACATAATCAAAATTTATTTTCTTCATTGGAAAAAAAGTTGGTATTCGGTCGCCGAATATTGAGTATTCGGCTAAATCACTATTCGTTTCATCCCGAAAATACTTTATTTAAATTGCATCCAAATTGCTAAATTTATTTTAAATAATTCTGTTTGATTAGAATATGTAATAATATTAATATTGGAATAGAATATTTAGATATGGTTCTAAATCGTACAAACTAGAAAGTAATCATACAAGACTGGCGTAAGAAATGAAGATTTAAATAGCTACCAAAATAATAATAAAGAACAAAATCTTAAAAAGAAAAAATATATAATACTAAACAACAGGTAAATGAATAAATAATTTCTTTTTATTAACATTAAAATGTGGTATCGTTTGTTCTCCAACATTAAATATAATTCATAATATAGTTTCAAAAAACAAAAGAAAATTCTATTCATTTTATACAGACACTAAAAAAAATATTATTATTTTATTCATTTTACACACATGAACTACAATTTTAGATCTAGCCTAAATAAGAAAAAAGTTTTGTTAAAAACGAAATAAAACAGAATAGTACCTACCTGTTTTCATCTTTGAGCGAAAGAACAAATGGAAGTTTATTCTTCGAAAGCTCAGCATCAAATGCCAAGTTTTGGAATACCGGCTGCTGGAGGGCGCTACGGTCACTCGCTAAATTTCTCCCATAGAAGTGAAAAGGCTGATATATTCAATGGCTGTGGTTTAATCAGCCGTTTATCAAAAAATCATTTCATTAGCATTTTAAATATATAGTGTAAAAAATTATTAATGGAGTATGGCAGCAGTTTTAAACCTTTATTGTCACGCTACCCAATGTTTAAGTAAAAAAAAAGTGAGGCACATCGAATATGAAACTATCCATTATAATTATGGAAATTTCTATGACCTCTATAAGTTATCGTCTATCATATGAAAAAGTCAAACTTTTATACAAACTAACGTTTGAATGAAAGTACGAAAATTTCGTGTACTATGAACAAACACAAGAATTTATAATTCCACTGAGTGTAAATTGAATCAAAATCAAAATAAAACATATTAAAAATACGCTGAATTAATATCAAAACAACTTTAGAATCAGTGAGATTTCTGGCAATGGTGTTTACTGATAATGGCATCTATATCAGAGTTTAAATCAATTTGTTTTTGCACTTATAAAAATAGCAAAGCAGAAATAACACGTTTATGCAAGTATTTTGCGTTGTGTCCCATCAAATATTAATTAAATATTTCTGGATATTCTGCTCTTGAGTTTATCCAGAAAAAAAATTAAAGATAATTTCAAGGTTACCAGATTGCTTCCTCGACTTCTGACATATCTCACAACGAGATCATAACGTAAGATTGTTTGACTGTTTTTTTCTATAACGATCTTCTCACAAAGTTTTAGTTTACATTAATAACTTTTATGATTATTGCAAATTTAAAATATAGTTTTAATTGCATTTTTTAATGAGATGAAATAAAGGGTATACTAGCTCTAACAATTAGGTTCGGTGAATAGTCCTGTAGCATTAATGCAGATGAAATATTAATGAAAGTTACCATACCATCATCAAAATAGTCATCTCCTGTAACTAGCAACGCTGAGATCAGCTATACTGGTCCTGGGAAATTCGCAAGAAGTCTTCTTTTGGGATGAAGTTCAAAAGCTTCGTCACGTTTCGTTGGATGTCAGCAATATGGTCAAATCTCTTTCAAAGAGAGTTTGAGTGGTGAAAATAGGAAGAAGACTGGAGGATTGATATCTGGAGAGTATAGTAGGTGTTCAATTTGCGCCATCCCTCATGAATTTTTTTCGGTGTCATGCAAAGCTTAAAACCAATCTTTAAACTGATTCTTTATTCGTATATTTTCCTGTTTTTAGTTAAGAACCAACACTCTGAACAAGCACTTAGTAAAGCACATCTTACACAGAACATAAAAGACTCTCAACTGAACAACAGTGGGGGAAGATGGTTTACACTTGCCTCTATACAGTTGCAGCGTTTTCCCCCAGTGTTGCCAGATCGGTCGTTCTAAATTCATTCACCGAACTTTATTATCAGAGGTAGTATTTTTGTTATAAATCTTGATAGCTCCGTGATACACCAGTGGGTCGCAACCCATATGTTGGGAATCATTAGACTATGGTACTCGTTTATAAATCGTACATAAACAAGAATTAATCGTCAAATTTCGAAATCATTTATGGCAGTGCAGTTGGTTAAATATAGATCTCCTGTTATATATCGAGGTCAATAGAGATAGTTTAATGATGGGGAGTGAGATAATACACAACTATCTTTTAAACATTAAATTTTACTATAGGCAATGTGAAATAAGTATACACATTTTCGTAGACATAATATAAATCTGTTTATCCATTTGTTTTTCACATTTTTAACATAAATTGATTAATCAATAACATTTCTTTGTCAATCTATACAATTTTCTTTAGTGACAGTACAAAATAATCGTAATATTGATTTAAATATCAAACGACTAAACATATTATATCGTTATCAAAATTTAAAATTTAAAATTTCACGCGCAATTTTGTACATTCGAGCGCACGTTAAAACAGTTATAGAAAAAGAAAAAAAAACGATTTTCTTGTTGTCGTGCTCTTTGTATTTTTCATTATTTCTAATTCTTCTGAATAAAAACTCTAAAAAAAGCAGGTGTGTTGAACTATGTATGCTTGATTTCCTTTGAACAAAAAAAGTTAAAAGTTCGAGAAAAGAATAAAATTTATGATTATACATACTATAAAGTGCGAAGTTTTTGAACTATTTGAATTGTAAATTACTTTTGAATGTGATACAAAACGGAAAATGAAGTATACAATAAATCAAAATATTTTCATTTCAAAGAACTGTGAGAATATGAGATTTGTGCATGAATAATTCATTAAACTGAAGTCGAAGAATTCCCTATTCTATTAATGCTAAAACCATCATGAATGTCTTAAGATTTTTTTTCAATTCAGAATTGTAACACACTTTCTATCAAAGATTTTTATTTATAGTTGGAAGGCATTGGTTCCTTTTTTGTTTTTAAAATAAGTTATTCAGTTCAAATAATGTAAATTAACTTTTTTGTAATGAGTTGAAACTAAAGAAACATTTAAAAATTATTTATCTATCTATCTTTCTGTCGATCTATATATCTGTATCTTTATGTATATCTATATATGTGTTTCATTATTAATTTTTCCTTCATGATATCTCCTTTTAGTTCTTTTTTATTACGCTAAATTGCTGTCATAATCACTAATTTCTTATTATTTAATAATATCTATGATTAATTACCATTAAACTCTCCTTAAATTAATTATTATTTACTCAGTTTAATATAAAGCTTTTAGTTTATTGTTAAATTGCCTCAAAATTTTTTATCATTTTCAATTACATAGTATGAATTCGAATGTTTTTAAAAGAGCTATTCCTTTTTTTTTTCTTTTTATTTAAGGTTTTATTCCAGATCTTGCCCACTGTGGGATATTTGTTTACTCTTTTTACCCTGTTTATTTTGTTTACTCTGTTTTTAGATCATAATGCATTTTTAAAAGAACTCTTTGCAGAATATTTCTCTTGTGTTCTTTGCTAGTGCATCCGCATGATCGTTTCTATATGAACCTGAATGATCTTTTATCCACTGGAATTGAATCTTTATCTTTGTTTAAATTTATTAAAATTTCAAATAACTCAACATATTAAATCGTTATCACAATTTCAAATTTCAAATTTCAAACATAATTTCGTACATTCGCACACATTCTAAAACAGTTTAAAAAAACGACTTTCGGTTGTCATGCCGTTTGTAGTTTTCCCTTATTTCTAATTCTTCTGAGTAAGAACTCTAAAGAAAAGCAGGTGTGTTGAACTATCCACTATTTTCTTTAAACAAAAGAGTTAAAAGTTCTAGAAAAGAATGAAATTTATGATTATACATTCTATAAAGTGCGCCTTTTTCGAATGATTTGAATTGCAAATTACTTCTTAAATTTGACACAAAACTGAAAATGAAGAACGATACAATAAATCAAAATATTTTCATTTCAAAGAACTATGAAAGTTTGAGAATTGTGCATGAATTGTTCATTAAGCAGAAGTCGAAGAATTCCCTATTCTATTAATACTAAAACCATCACGAATTTATTCAGATTTTTTTCATTCAAAATTGTAACATGTTTCTTGAAAGGCATTGATTTATATTTTAAAAAGGCCGATTTTTTTTTCTTTATTCTATTTAGTTTAAATGTTGTAAAATACCATTTATTCATAAAAATAAGTTTTTATAGTAATGGGGTAGAAATATAAAAATATTTAAAAAAATTTTAATCTATATATTTATCTACATATTTATCTCTATCTACATATATACACTGGTGTCCAAAAGTTAAGCATAATTGGTAATTAAGTAAGTAATGAAAGAAATATAAATCGAAATGTGGTGAAACTCCATGTGTGTAAACAAAATAGTACGCGTCATATATTTTCGCGAAGAGTTTTCCACGAAATCGAACAGGGGACCGTCAACAAATTGAAAAAGAACGAAGATCTTTTGGATAACCCTGTCAAAATTAATGTAGCAAAAGCGTTCAAACTGCACATTATCATTAAGTGAATTATTGTAATGTACTGTGTTTATTTTTATAAGGATAGCATCTATACTCGTAGAAAAATTAAGGTTTTTATAAAAACAGTCCTAAATTTTTTGCTTATAATTTGCAGAGTTCTTAATATAAAATAATGTTCTTTTCTGAAAATATGGCAAACATCATTATACACAATACCCTGTCATCAGAATTTTGAAATAATAAAAATTGTATGAAAAATGAGTAGGTTTAGTAAATAATTTTTCATTGCGCATGCGTCAACGATATTAAAATTTCATTTGCATATTGTGTTAGCTAAACGTATAGAGCAACTTCTGTAAAAGTTTCAAAAACATAGCTTGAAAATTCTGAAAATGGTCGCCTATAGAATCAACTCAAAATCCTTATTCCTAAAAGGAAGAAAAAAAAACAGGGGTTTTATCCAAATATAGTCGTACGTGCAATATTGTGTAGGCACTAAACAATGGAATATGGATACAGCCCCTCATCTTTTTGCTTCCTTTTAGAAATAAGGATTTTGAGTTGATTCTATAGGCGACCATTTTCGACCACTATCCTTTATAAAAATAAACACAGTACATTGCAATAAGCCACTTAATCATAATGTGCAGTTTGAACGCTTTTTCTACATTAGTTTTGACAGGGTTATCCAAAAGATTTTCGTTCTTTTTCAATTTGTTGACGGTCCCATGTTCGATTTCGGGGAAAGCTTTTCGCGAAAATATATGACGCCTACTATTTTGTTTACACACCTGGAGTTTCACCACATTTCGATTAATATTTCTTTCATTACTTACTTAATTGCCAATTACGCTTAACTTTTGGACACCAGTGTATATATTTCTCACCCGCAATATTGCAAGAAGTTATTTTGCGTTTTATTCGATAAATATTTCTGTTACAGGTGTGTCTTTCTTCACAAACAGTTTTATATGTGTAGGATTGCGACATGCACTGATATGCTGCCTTTGTCGTGATTTTTCAATAGTTATACCTCAAGAAATAATGGACGGATAACTTGAGATTCCTTTATTTCTTTGTATAATGTGGTACTAATTACTTTAAAAAAAAAATCTCTCCACATATGCTATGAAGTATTTTTCATGATTATTGCTTTTATTCTATCTCAGAAACTAATGTGCGAATTTTCATCAAACTTCAGATTCAATTAGTTACTTATATAAATTTGTATTCTTTTTGGAGTAAATCGCTCAACAGATGGCGCTTCTATATAGATTAATTTACAATTTATGCAATGATTCTAAACCATGCGCACGGATTTTTCTCAAACTTCAGATGCAGTAGAACTTGGCATAAGTTGTTGCTGATTAAATTTTGATGTAAATGACCTAACCAGTGTCGCTGCTATTATGTTTCATTTTTCTAAAAGTATTAACATGTATGAGAATGAAGAAAGTTGTGGGATTGCCACATCTAATTACTTTCACATAATAAATGATTAAAAATAAATTTTACACATTACATTGTGTTTTTTCTTAAAAGATAGCTTTTTATTTTAATGAAATATAAATATTTGGAAAATTTATTTAAATACCATTCATAATATACGGGGTGATTGAAAATTATGTGGACCAAATCAGGCATACGACAAGGATAAAAAATCACGTAGGAACATAGGGCCGCAAACCACTTATTGAGTCACAAATACTGCGTGTTTCATTCTAACTACACCCGGTTTGAAAGTAATAATTTCGGAGAAATTAAAAATATTGTAAGGAAAATCCAACGATTTGTACCTTATTTTGTGTGAAATGTGATAACTTTAGGAAAAGATCTGGAAAAACATATTGCTCAAGCAATCGATGATACCGTAGAAACTGATCATCACAATCCTTAATGTGAGGTGCCAAAAGCATATTTCTGGCGTACATAATGCACAATTCTACCACTTTTGTTTGGTATTAAAACAATGGTGAGAATGTCTGTTAAATATTTTATTAAAATATACTTCAGTTTTCTGAAACTTATTACTGTCAACCCAAATTAGGTTAAGATGAAACTACCTGTAGTTGTGACTCAATAAGCATTTTGCGGCCCTATGTTCTTATGTGATTTTTTTATCATTGTCGTATGCCTGATTTGTCATATCAGTTTGTCCACATAATTTTGAATAACCCTGTATATTTAATAATTAGTTTGCTTAAGCTAGTTAAATCAAACAGGACGGTCGTTCTGCCTAACCAAGCTAGAAAAAAATAATATGCCCGCCAAACAAAAAAACGCCAAGAACATAACGACCGCTTAACTGCTTAATATACTCGAGACAACTTTCCCATGTTAAATCGACGAAACATGGCATTTTAAAATTTCGGATGTTTAAGAAATGAAGTATCGAAGAGAAATAAAACAGAAACTAGAAGAATTTAATGATGAAAAGCTTCAATTTGAGATCAAACGCACCTTTATTAAAAAATTATTAAAATAGATACAGGATTTTTAAAAAACCGTCTGGATACTGAAAATAATCACTATTTTCTTCGTCAAACAATTTTATTTCAATCAAGGTACAAACTTAAATAAAGAACATAAAGAAGTATAAAATGCATTTTCGGATAGGTAATTATTCAATCTACGTGCTTTTGTGAAATTCAGTTTAAAAAAATGAAATTTTTATCCTTAAAAAGCAAAAAACTGTTATTTAATTAACAAATTATGCCAACTGCGATAAAGCGACCAATGATCGTGCACTAACCACATTACAATAGCGCAAATCAGTTTGGGTTAATATGTTGTATTACTCTAAGTTTAATATGCCACGAGATCATTTTTTTAAATAAAACAGCGTAAAAGTTAATTTTTACAAAGATATTTAAAATAAAATTAATTTTGGGAAGAAAATATATCTTCTAAAGTGTAGTCATTTAAAATTATTAGCATTTGAAGTTTCATTCTTAATGTAAACAAAAGTTTTAAAAAATTGAGTTGAGTGTGATTTTTATATAAAAAGAGAACCATGGTAAACGATATTCGCTTTGTGTGTGAGCAAAGAATCAACATAGATAACAACTTTGACGTCATTGTATGATGAAATACGATTTTACCTTCAAATGTTTATTTAAAGAGGGTAATCTCTGGAACTATCGAACCAACTTTGTACAATTATATTAACCATTAGTATTTTATATCATATCGATTTACGGCCATCTTTCCATATTTTATGCAAATTTCTAACCAATATTTAACCTGTTACCATCCAACGATAGCATAAGGATAACCTACAACTGGACAAAACTTTTAAATTTCAACACCAGTATTTAAGTACGGAAGTGTCTGCTATCTAAATGTTTGAATAAGTAACAATTTTGGATTCTAACAACGAATTTGGGTACATTAGAATTTAATGTCAAATGCGAAAAGATGGCCTCCAGACCAATATTAACCAGTTATAATCATCTATAATAAACTACAGGCATTTCATTTGCTAGAAGACAAACCAATCAGAAAATATCTTTGACTCCATTTTCCTAGAAATAAGTGAATTTATGTTTTTATTATTAGCACTTACCAACAAAGTTGAAAAGTGCTTATGCATTCGGTTTGTCTGGCCGTCTGTCCGCGCTCTAACTCTCGTAAATATACTCGGATTGCCATGAAATTTTTGGACGTTATTTAGGTTTATCCTAGCACGAACCCTATTGAAAATGAAGTTTCTACCGTGAATAATTTATTTAAAGGGACAGTCAAAAGTTTTCCATTACATTACGGCCTATCAGGAAAAATCGTTTCAAATGAATTTTAACGTTTATAACACTTTCCAAAAGTTTGAAAAATGCTTATGCATTCGGTTTGTCTGCCCGTCTGTCAGTCTATCCGTCTGTCAGTCTATCTGTCTGTCCGTCTATATGTCTGTCCGTCTGTCTGAGCTCTAACACCTGTAAATATACTCGAATTGCCCTGAAATTTTTGTATGTTATTGACGTTCACCCTAGCACGAACCCTACTGAAAATGAAGTTTCTACCATGATTAGTTTATTTACTGTGAGAGTCACAAATTTTCCATTACATTATGGCCTATGGGGAAAAATCGATTCAAAGGCGTTTTAAAGATGTTACACCCTGTCAAACATATTAAAATTTACATGCATTTAAGAGGTTCACTAAAATATGCATTCTATAAAATATGCGGTGAAAATATAGTATTATTCCTTGACAGGGCCACACAAAAGAATTCCATTGGATAATGGTAAAGGAGGGAATAGTGTGCGACATTTTAAAAATATGTATAAAAAATTGATATATGTCACTGAGGCTTAATATAAATTATACGATACTGACTTGCATAATATGAAGTACGTTGCATTTACAGGGACACACAAAAGATTTGAAATACTATATTCCTTCCGACGGACTGTATAGGTTTCCGATGATGGCTGATGTCTGGATGGATGTAATAATTTTAATTATGTTATACACATATAATTATGTTAAGTTTCACTAAATCTTTGTACATTATAAGGGTGTGTATAAATGTTATGGTTGATATACAGGGCTATCCAAAAGAGCTCGCCAACGTTGCTGAGTATGAGCGTAAATTACTTAAAGATGGTTCTTAAATGAGATATACATTTTTTACGCTGAACTCCATTCAATTCACAAAGAAATGTTCGCAGAATATAGATAAAATGATATACAAGGCCAAGCAAAGAATTTTTACATGGACACCTATGAATGATAATTTATAACGATGTGATTTCAGTTGTTTTAAGAGTTTTAGTTTAAAATGAACTTTAGTTTCTTACTGACGCGTAATAATGGTGCAAGGTAATCTACAGGGCTGAACAAAAGTTTTCAAGTATATTTTCCACTTATTAGTACAAATTACTCAAAAAAAAATTAAGCTTTTTTCTTGCTAAACTTAATTTTCCCATTTTATAATATGAATATCAACAGACAGATCAAATACAGGGCTGTTCAAAAGTATTGGAATACATATTTGGCTATATACCCTTATTTCCCTAATTAACGAATTTTTTTAAAGATTTCATGAAGTGTTCGAAAATGCCTCATAATCTGTGCTTAACGCGTGGTTTTTCTTACTTGTTAAATTAGTTATGCATTTTTATGCTAAATTATATTTAACAATAATAAAAGATGTTTACTGAATACAAATAAAAAAATTTACAGGCCACGCAAAAAATTAGATATATGACCGTCAAAGGATGATAATTTTTGGAAGTGTGATTTTACTAGTTTTAAGAATATTTTAGTCTGAATTAAATTTAAGTTATATAGTAGTGTGAATGTAAAGACAGCAGATAAAATACAGGACTGTAGAAATCTATTCAAGTAAGTGCCCGTGTACAGGCACAAATTGCTGAAAGAAAAATTTCAATTTATTACTCGTTTGCTTGCTAAACTAGATTTTCGTATCATATCTAACTAAAATAGCAACTATAGATCTATATTTTATTTCGATTCTATCAGTTTTTTACAAAATTTTCATACTTATAAACGATAAATTACTCTAAGAAATAAATGTTATATAAATACAATGCACATATATATTTATTACTTCCTACTTACAGAAGTTCCACGAGAATTCATTCCAATTCAAGTGAGTAGATTATTTAAATTTTATATAATCTCTTTAAAAAAAAGAAGCGATATCTACTAAAAAACACTTTTCAAAAGTAAAAAAAAAAAAAAAAGCCAAACAAGGAAAAAAAGAGGATGAAAGTTGTGTCTAAAAAATGGTCTGATATCAAATTTCCAAGCTTATATTATGATAATTATTTAACAGTTTCCATTAAAAAAATTACTATTTCTAAGTCAATGCCTTTGCATATGTTGATAGAAATCCTTTTCTTTTGTACTAAATACATCGTAAACGTGTTTTGAAAATTCAAATGTTTTGAAGTTATGCATGATTGGCTTGGCGGCCATCTTTTCATATTTTACACACATTTCCAAGCATCAAGTTTGTAAAGGAAAGCGTAGTAAGTTTACATTAAGTACAATTTAGAACTTCTGATTTTAACTATGGACAAATACATTTAACACGTTACCACCCAGCGATCTATTTATAGATTGTTTACAACTAAACAAAACTTTTAAATTTCAACGCCTGAATTTTAGTACGGAAATGTCTGCTTAAGTAACAATTTTAAGTTTTAAATTTTAACTATGGATTTGGGTACATAGAATTTAGTATTTAATGTGGAAAAATGGCCGCCAAGCCCATCATGCATAATTTCAAAACATTTGAATTTTCAAAACACGTTTACGATGTATTTAGTACAAGAGAAAAGGATTTTTATCAACATATGCAAAGGCATTGTCTTAGAAACAGTAATTTTTTTTAATGGAAAATGTTAAATAATTACCATAATATAATCTTGGAAATTTGATATCAGACCATTTTTAGACACAACTTTTTTTCCTTGCTTGGCTTTTTTTTACTTTTGAAAAGTGTTTTTCAGTAGATATTCAATAAAAAAAAAATAGTATAATTAGAAAATCGTGTTTTACGAAACAATGTCGCTCAAATTAAAAGGGTAATATTTATAACGTTTAGAAATGTATATAATTTCAGATTGTATGTTCTACAGTTTATTTTAGAGTTATGTTAATAAAATGAGATACTTATTATTCCATGCAAGTGAAGCAAATTTTTATTTAAAAATAAGTTTTGTAAGCTAAATATACATCTTGTGAGGTATTACACTTAAAACAAACGCTCTTATCATTACAAGTTTATTGTTAACTGATGATTTTGTGTTTAAACTTTAAATACATTTACTCATAATTTAGGAAATATGTGATGCCATGGATCTGGTTACAAGTTGTTTGATAAAGTGAATTATTTGATACCTTACACGTCAAGCTTATATTGCATATCAACAACAAATCACAACGAATGAGATTGTAGTAGAATGCAATAAATCAGAAAACCTTATGAAAAGTAACAATAAATTTACGAAAATGTGTAAACAGAATCTAAATACATTATGGTATAAAATGTTATAGAAATACAACAAAAATGAGTAGAAAAGGAATAGTTATAGATTAAGATAAGATCTAAATTAGTATGCAAAAAGATATAATAAAAATAAATCTAGTTTAATAATACGAGGTGTAACGTGTCGAAATTCGACTAAAGAAAATCTTTAAAACATAACTGTTTTATTTATTTATAATGAATCTGCAAAATTAGTTACACCAAAAAATACATCTTATATTGGTTAATGTAACTCTCAAGCAAATACTACTTTAAGCTAAAATTAACAAGATACTATAAAACTCAATTATCCAAATTATTAAGAGAAATAAAATTGAAATTCACCGGATTTTATAACAGATACATTTTAATTTTCTTTTTTTTTTCTTTTTCTTTCAAATCTGAGAGAAAATGGAACAGTTCTGTTGCCACAATTACAAAATTGATACTAAAAATTAGAAAAATAGTTAATGTATCAAAAATAAATTAAGATACAGCTTTCAAACAAATTGCATGTAAAAGTGCATTTTTTTCTCTATACGACGGTGAAAAAATTAAAAATATGCAATGTTTAGAAATGAAAAATTTGCAGTAGCGAAAATTGCAAAACCGAAATTGCAAGGAGAAAGTGTTGCCATTCGCAAAATGACGTATGCGTTACGCACAGACACGCTTGGCCTTTATAATATATATATGCATCAGAAATTGTTTAAGAAATAAAGAAACATTTTGATTCTTAAATAAGAAAAAATATGTGTCTAGAACGGTTCTTTTCTTCGTCTTCTAAAGTGAGGGCTGAAACATCATCTCTTCTTAGGAGCATTACTTATAAGCAGACATTTTTGCGCCCCTTTCTGTCCAGAACCATTTTAACATACATCAGGAAAATGTTTTTAAAATTTCTTTAAAATGTCATAAATAGCACATCTAGGCAATGCTTCTTTTTAAAAAATATTGAGGGTAAAATATTTACTCTGAATGTTTACCTTATTAAAAGTATTATTTTCATCATAGAACTTCTGCACTGGCAATGAAACGTATTCTTCTTTACGTGACCATGTTTCAGTAAAAGTAAATTAAACTGATCAAGGGTTCTGAAAAGTAAAGTAAAAAGACTAACCTAAGCTAAGTTGCTAATTTCCTTCTGAAATCTTTATGTTTAGTGGAAATTCTTATTAATAAAAAATTTTTTAATGCATATTGGAAAGTCTGAAAAAAGTATTAACTCGACCGTGATGGACTGTTAAATATAAGATACATAAAGCAGAATATTTCTTTTGGTGTTACCTCTTACAATCTATTGATTAATGACTGCAAATATCGCAAGATTGGAACGTGATATGAGTAGATAAAGTACAATCTAAATTATTATTGTGTGTATTCGATTATTTATAATGCATTTCCATGAAAGGGTGCCTAATATTCCTAAAAATACTTTTTATTTAAAAAAAGAATAAAGAGCAAATAGTATTATCTTCTGAAATTCATTTACAATGCTACGTTATACATCAGTTATGTCCATAAAAATTAGCTTCAATTTATTAATATTTAAAATTTCAGTGATTGGCGGTTTATTAAATTTTAACTTATATCATCAAAGTATAAAAGTGTTTATAAATTTGATTTAGCACTCCGTCAAGCCGTGTGCACTCGTGTCTGTCCGTGCTCTAACTGGCGTAATTGTACATGGCACAAAAGTTAAGCAATAATAGTTTTTTACAGTGCCACCCAAATGCATTCCGTTACATTAGGACATTGTGTACTTTAGTGACATCACGATTTTTCAAATGTATTGAAATTGTTATTTATCACTGAGTTTTGCTACAAGATACTTGGTATAGACTAAGGGTTTTTTTTTTCAAATTTCATGGGGTTAATAGAGACTAAGTAATAATGTCTTGTAGAAAACCACTCAAACCTCGATCGGTAAACGATAACGAGATTGAAACACAAGTGTTAATAAAAATACAATCATGTAATAAAGTTTTATTTTAAAAAATACAAGAAAAAAAGATAAAGAGAAAGCTCTCTAGGAATTTAGGTGTCACGTAAACCCAAAAATACATAAAGGAGATATCGTTTAAAAGATTAACAAGTAGCATTTTATATCGACCTTGATTTTTTGAAATTTGAAATTATTTACAATTTTAATTTTTTCTAAAGATTTTATTAAAAAAACACTCATTGCCATAAAAAATTGCGCACCAAGAAAAAGACGTCCAAATGAAATGAAATGTTGAATGCGTAAATACTACTGTGATATAAGTAAGTGTTTAGAAAACCAAAGAAAAGTGATCATTTATTCCAGAAAAAAGTACAAATGAGCAGAAATTTTAGTACTTTGTTGGACCCGTTCTAGCGCGAATGCACGATGCGATACGAGCAGGCATTGAGGCATACAAATTCCGTATGATGTCCTGAGACATCTCGTTCCACAGTTGCTGTGAACACGCCTCGAGTTCAACTAAACTCGTAGGGTGTCCAACTTGCCGTCCCAAATGATCCCAGTTTTGCTCGATTGGTGACAAATCTTGTGAACGAGCAGGCCAGGGAAGGATAATAATGTGGCGCAGGCCGGCTTGTGACATCCTTGCTGTGTGTGCCCGAGCATTGTCTTGCTGAAAAATGGCTTCTGGGAGCCCTGCCCTTAGTGGCAACACATGTGGCTGAAGGATGTCTTGGACGTACCGCTGAGCTGTCATAGTGCCACGGATCAATATTAGGGATGACCATGTATCATAAGCAAAAGCACCCCATACCATCACTCCAGGTGTAGGAGCGGTGTGTAACTGTAAAGCGAAGACAGGATTGAGGCGTTCACCACGGGGCCTCCAAACACGAACACGATTGTCATCGCTGCTCAAATTGATTCTAGACTCGTCGCTGAAGTCGACCTGGTTCCATTCCGTTGCAGTCCAATCCTGTCGTGCGCGGCACCACTCCAAACGGAGGCGTCGGTGGGTCGGTGTCATTGGCAGGACGCCGTAATGGACGCCGCGATACCAGATGTCCTTTAGCCAGGCGCCTTGCGATGGTTCGGGAAGACACAGGGATCTGAAGTGAAGGTGCTGCCTGTGTCTCGATAACGGCCAATGAGGCAGTTGGTTATACGCGTGTGTTTCGTATGATGTGACGGTCTTCTCGACGACTGGTCTGCCGAGGGCGTCCGGAACCTGTCGCCGTGTAAATGACATCTCTTCAGTCCACTGGTCCCAACACCTCCTTACAGTAAAATCAGAACGGCCTACTTGACGAGCTACTCGCCGAGCTGATCACCCAGCTTCCATCATCCCGATGATTCTTCCCCTCTCCAGCTCTGACAGTTGCTGATATTGTCTTCGATGACTGCATAACGGCATGTATACTTCAGCGTTTCCTTTGCAAAAGAAAAGGTACACTCAAACAAGTTCATTTTACCAGTTTTATACACCAAGGTTGATTACGCATTGCGCAATCACACTGCATTTCTAATCATTTGCATATCTGCTTGATATGTACCTTCATGCCAAGTTTCGTTACTATCCTAGAATTATTTCTTGGTGCGCAAATTTTTATGGCAATAAGTGTATCACAAGCTATTTTTTATAATAGTACAGTGTAATTGTCAAATTTCTCATTTTGATATATAAATTTCAATAAGGAAATAGCATTTTAAATGAGCATTAGCGTCTTAATTTGTTTTTAAGGAAAATAAAAATTTTGGTCTCGAAATTATTCCTTAGAAATAAATATTTTCTTTAAATTGTGATCATATAACAGTTATGAGTGCTCTTTACAATTCAATTTATCAATGCCCAAAATAACTTGGATCCCTTAATCTTCGTTCTCGATATATGTATCATGCGGGACGATTAAAGGTTATATTTTATTATTTAAGGCTCAGACATTAGGATTCGTGAGAAAAAGTGATTATCGTATCTAAATATATTTGAAGTAATCCGTGCAACGTTAGAAGAAATTTTAAGTATATTTAGTTTATTATCCGGTGACCGGGAATCTTGAGAGAATAATCTTGCTGACGGTTTTAAAATCCCTTTTGAGTGCTTTTTTTCATATGAAATAAATTATATTATATTATAATAATCACAAGTTTAGTATAATGAAGATTCAATTAATGCACAATGTAAATGGAAACTGCGTATTCAGATTGTAAATTGCGTGAATTTAATCCAAGTGATTATATCCAGCTTGGGTTTAATTCTGTTGTCCTCACTTCAGCGTAAAATCCATAAGCTTGTAATTTCATCATTATTAAGTCATCTGAACTGTGTTGCATTTCCGCGTAGCATATTATAGAATGCTTCCACTTATTCAAATGCAGTCGTATAAGTATTCTAAGAAAACGCACATCAGTATAGCAGCTCAGATTAACAAATTTCAAATTAATAAATATGTAGTCAAAAAAAAAAAGGATGAGTTTGTGTTTTTCCCACTTTTTTGTGGATGATGTTCATTTGAATAAGTTGTATATTCGCTAAAATGTAAATTTTATTAAATATACAAAATAATTAAAAGCACCTATTTCACGTTCTGCTAAGCAACAAGAACGCTTCATCTCTATACAAAAAACCATTGGATTATAAACATCAAGACCATTTAAGCACAATAAAAATTAAAGCTATTTTTCAGTAACAAAGTATATTCAGCTAAAATAAAACAGGATTCATTCAATGTATCTGACCGTGTATGAATAATCCGCTTTCTAGGAATAATCTATCATCATAGTTGTTACATCTCAATTTCAAAATGTATGCTTTCGTAAACAGCGAGATGCGATCCATTTCATGTAAATGCTAGACAATTATTGAGGTTTTTTTCATTATTAGCTAATGAATGTATAATTCTTAATACTATGTAAATGAATTTTTATGTGGCTTAAGAAATAATAAGTCTGTAACTTAAAATTTTTTTAACACATCTATATGTACTGCTCTCTTCAACATTAAAAAATGCACAAGAAGAAAAAGGAAGAAAAAATTATAAGAAAAAAAATGCACTTGAGTAGTAAATAAAAAACCTTCACTGCCATTATTTTTGCCAGCTTTTTATATAATTTAAAATATAAATAGTGAGTAAATATTACATAGTTTTTTAAAGTCTTAATGGAACACTGGGTTTTTAGTTTATTGTAGTTGAAATTTAAATTTTTAATTTTGAAAGATGTCGCTATTCTCGATTAAATGCAATAATTGATAATCCATAAATGTTACTCTCTTGAATGTTACCTATTAAACAATATTTTTGTTTTTATTTATAGACTTACTCTAACTGTTCAACTGTTTTGATTAATCGAGCTTTTTATACAGTTTTATACGAATGCCGATAAAATCTCAAACTTTATTAAAAAAACACTTTCTGACTTCATCATGATGATTAAACTATAATGTCAAAAATTTAACTTTTTATAAAATATCAAGACGAAATTTTCAATCTATTGAGTACATTAAACATGTAAAAATAAAAGAAATCATCACAGTTGAAACCTATTTTCTGGCCCTTAATGTTGTATAGATTTAAATTTAATATTTATGGTAAAAAATTATAAACATACAATGGGAAAAACCCTTTTCAATTTATAATGAACATTTCTCCTGCGTTAATGTATGTGATACTGATATGTATAATATACATAAAAGTGAAATCAATTAGCATTGTAATTAGACTATTAAGCAAGAAATGCAAAGTCTCATTTATATGAAGGTTTTTTTATACATAATTTCCATATACATCGCAATAATCACAATATTCATTAAAAAATAAAAATGTATCAATAAAAAATAAAAATGAACGAGGAACTTTTAACTATTGCTGCAGTAAACTATGTATATGATTTAACTTGAGAATTCAGCAATTTTCTTTATTTATTGCAAGGTATACATTATAATTTCCCAATAATATATTTTTTCAATTAGGTACATATATAGTGAGGTACATATGAATTATATTTGTTTTAATAAAGCGGTTAAGATGCTATATATAATTACAAATAACTACATACAATTTTCGTTAAAATTTTTATAAAAAAATTTCATAAATATTTATATAATATTTTTTCATAAATACTTCATAAATATTTATATAATATTTTTTCATAAATATTTCATAAATCTTTATAAAAAATAATGTTATCTGCACGCCATGTCTTATTATCTAATCTAATTTACCGAAAGTTTAAAAAAAATATTTCTCTACCTTAATTGAAAAAAAAAAATACCAGATGAGAAAAAGAAAAATATAATAAACTGTGATTACCGACATGTAAAAGGAAATATAACTTTGAAGTACTTAAATGGCATTAGAAAGTTTGATGAGACGTGATTTGCTTACAAACAATACCTATTTCTATGCGTTAATCTCTTTGTTATTCATATCATGTATCATACTCAAGGATAAATATTAACCATTCTTTTATCCATAAATTCACGATATAAAAGTGCCGTCTTTAAAAATGCAATTTTATTCAAATATTGCCATAAAAATCAGAATTCCTTCCAAATAATAAAGTTAAATATCGATAAAATAAGATTAATAGCATCAGGTATAAAATCCATAAAATAATATTATTCAGACAAGTCTAGATTTTTAAAAAATTTGGAAATACGCTGGCGTCCAAAAATTAAGGTACAACCGGTATTTTGTGTCTAATTTGCAAATGATTGAATATAGAAACAATAATTTTGCAGTAAATGTGCGCTAAATTGTTATTTATTAAATGTGAGTTAAATGTATAAATGAAAATTCAACAAAAAAGCTCTAATGGTGGAAAATTCCGTTCTTGGAGAAATCAATACATCGCAGTATTATGCAGTAAAATGCGACAGAAACATTTAAAAAAAACTGGTTTTTATACGGAATATGCCCACCTCGAATTCGAACGCATTGGCGGCATCGACTTTCCATGCTCTCAATTAATTGTCGGACACCGAAATAGTTAGCGCTGACCAGCTTATTTAATAACCTTGGAGGAAGATTTAAAGCCGCAACCTGTCTTCCAAGATAGTCCCAAAGATGTATTACCGGATTCAAGTCTGGAAAATGAGCTGGTTATTCCATTGTCTCCAACAGTGATCCTCAAGATAATCCTCAATAACCACAGCTCGCATTATCATCCATTAGAATGAAGCAACTGCCAATAGCACTGGCGCATATATGAATCAAAAATCTCATCCCGATATCTAGCACCAGTCAGAGTTCCTCCATGGAACACATGCAGGTCAGTGTGGTTTCCGAGTGAGTCCTCTGTCCAAACCATGATTCCACCATTTCTGGACCTGTGTGTTTCGGTAGTGTTTGATTGATGGTATCGAGTGCATTGCTCTCTCCTGATCAGAAGACGTCCGGAATTGCTTTTGAGAAGTTAAAAATAATAAACATGTTTTATCTTCCTGTTTGTTTCCTTTTTTTCTTGTGTTTTGTGTCGTCACAACCACATCAGGAAAGCGTTTTTTCTATGGGTTGCTGTGCAAATCTCAAGCCTTGTGATGTCTCATACTTCCTTTTAAAGTTTGTGACAATAACTCTGGGACACCTTGTATGTAATAATTTTGTTACGAAATGAATGTGAAACCTGATGTGAAAACACTTGTACATTATTGAATAATAAAATGCATAACATTCAGAATAATGTCCTTTTATTTTAAGAATAATATATATAAAGATTCAATAAAAACTTGAAACGCCACAAAGGTGGTATAACGTATTATATTAGAAATTATTTGTTTTTAATATGTGGCTGTTTAAAATCATTTGTAAGACATGATTCATGAATATTAGCAATTTTATTAATAGCCACACTTATAAGTAAAGGAAAAACTATTAAAGGATTAAAACTTCCGATTCCATTAAAGTAAGACTCGTATTAAAGTTTTTATGAATTAATAATCATTATAAGTATGGGTTTGTCATTCATTTATCTGTAAGGATGTAATTTTATGCGTTTTTTAATAGTGAAGTTTCCTTAACCTCTTCGCTACATGGGTCTACCTATGTGGATCATCATTGTTTACAGTTTTGTTAATGATAGTTGATCATAATTCCAAAATAGGTCTCCGAATGATATGCTTCGATGTCTAAGATTTAAATGATGCAAACAGATTAAAATTCTTGCTCTGAAGTCGAATTAGAGAATACATAATTCAGTCATAATGATTTATAATATTACTGAGTAACAAAGAGGTTACACCCGAAAAATATGTAATCATAAGCAATATTATATGACGAGAGTTTCGCCAAATCTGCTTTGTTGCCAAAAAAGTCATAACCACCATTTGAGTGTATCGAAAGTTGCCATTATATAGCTACAATTTAATTTTAAGTTTTTGTGCGCAATAATGTATCGTTAATAGTGAAATATTTCGAATAGCTAAACAAATTACTGTTAAAAAGAAAATGTTATTACAAACATTTTACTCAATTGGAGTAAATTGTTAAACTCTTTCGATGAATAAGTCCTCAAGACATGACTTGTACATACTTTTAGACTCATTGTATTATATTAAAGCACATTTCGTTATCAAAAACAAGTGTTGCAGGATATTGTTCATTAATTCACATTAAGAATACTGTGTTATTATCAACATTTGTTTATAATAGATTATTCTTAATATGTAATCAGTAATAATAAGTTCATCAGACACAAACATGTACAGACTCTTTTAAAATTAATAAAGAAAACGTGGAGTTATTAGGATTGAGATTCTGTTTGTTAAATGCATACAGTTTGTGAAAGATTTCGTTGAATATTAAGAGCTACGAAAAGAACAGTATTTGAAAGATATGCAAAAAGCACAATGAGAAAATTTTACCGACACAGATACTTACAATAATGTTTTTTTCCGGAAAGTATGACATCATAAGATTTTTAATATGTTTTCTACCGTTGGATAATGAACAGAAAATATTTAATAATGCCTACATTTGTAATAATGTAGTAACCATATCCATTGACGATTATTTAATAAAAAATACATAATTAAATCAATTCAGTGTGCACTGTTATTTTTATTTTATTTTATTAAATTTTGTGAAATGTAGAATGTAAATGAGTCATAGAATACCATTCATTGCCTTATATTGCGATGTAAAATTTATGTGATTAGAAAAACTGAGATTCTGTTAAATAACAGAGCAGATATTCGGTAAATTTAAAATAGACTCTCTTACGTAACATCGTCAAAAATACAAAAGACTTGGTAAATTTACTTTTAGTGATAATAATTTAATTTAGTTTTTAAACTCAATAAATCCAAAACTTCAGTGAGCTTCAAAGAATTTTATTAAATTTGCACTGCTGTACATTCAACTTTTGCACAATTTTTTTCTAGCCGTCCTGGGGTTTGAATCCGAGACCTCTAGACTGTGTAAAAACACCTCAATGACAAAGCTATGGAAGCTACTGCTATAGAGTACAAAGTGGTTCTTTAATGATTCAGGGGGGGGGGGGATTGCGCGCTAAATCTGAAGAGATGATTTTTTCCTTTTTAAATTATTCCAAGTTAAATTTAAAAAAAAACTTCTTTAAACTAAATTTTCTTTTTTAGTATTTTTAATAAAATTGTAAGCTCATTTTTAAAGTGTGTATTTTGAATTACAAAACTTAACAAAGGCAAAAATATCTTTAAATAACTACATAAAAATAACTACAGGGAGTTAGATGTACGTTAAAAAATGCATGTGAAATGATGACAGAGAAACTGATTCGAATGCATTTGACAGAGAACTAGTGTATATTTACTGAGAGTTTCACATTTTCTTTATGCTTTTACAGAGGTTTGAAACAATGTAGTCAAGCATAATTTTTTTTAATGATGCTATTTCTAATCTAAGGTTATCATTCTTGGAGCCGTCACCCTTTCAAAGAACACTACAAATTATGACTCCTAAGAAGTCTATAAGATGTTATAGATAATAAGTTGTGGCGAATTGGATTCTCTCTCTTGTTTGAAAAAAAATAACGAGTCGATGTTAAATACCATTTAAAAGTGTAATTGATGATGCAACACAATGTTGAAGCATTATGAAACTATTCATTATTTTATAGTATAAAAGCACACTCACAGGGTGTCACCCGGTCACCGGATAATAACCTAATTATACTTAAAATTTCTTCTAACGTTGCACGGATTACTTCAAATATATTTAGATACGATAATCACTTTTTTCCACGAATCCTAATGTCTGAGCATTAAATAATAAAATATAATCTCTATATTGCAAGGTCAGATACATAGTTATAGTAAGTGTTTTTGACGATGAATGAATAAATTATGATATTAACGTTGAACCTTTATTCGTTGGAGCCTTTATATATATATATATATATATATATATATATATATATATATATATACAGGGTGATTCCAAATTTTTTTTACAATAAAAGAGGTGTGATAGTACACATCAAGACAAACAATATTAAATAGGAGACCAAGGGTCCAAAACGTTTTCCTAAGGAGATAGCCGCCATTAAAGTTTAGGGACCAAAATTTCAAATAAACATAAAAAACGGAAAAATCGGTCGATTGATTTGCGGTTTTCACTAAAATTATTCTTTATGTCGGTATTTTCTTGAAATTAAATTATAAAGATAAATTTCAAAAAATGCCGATAGAGGGCGCTTTAGACTTTGGAGTAACGAACAACTATTTTTTGCCGGTATTTTTTGCATCTCATTAAATGTTTTCGTAAGTTTACACTCAAACTTAAATTTTGAGCTCAAAATCTGTAGTTGGGAGTGGTTAAGTAATACAAACTGAGCTGTGTTCAGAGGGTTCAAATTTCAAATGATTAAAAAAAACCGGAAAAATTGGTGGATTAATTTGCGGTTTTCACTAAAACTATTCTTTATTTAGGTATTTTCTTTAAAATAAATTATAAAGATAAATTTCAAAAAATGCCGATAGAGGGCGCTTTTGACTTTGGAGTAACGAACAACTATTTTTTGCCGTTATTGTTTGCATCCCTTTAAATGATTTAGGAAGGTTAGACTTAAACTTAAATTTTGAGCTGAAAATCTGAATAGTAGGGAGTGGTTAAGTAGCACAAACTGAACTGTGTTCAAGGGGGGGGGGGGGGGGAGGTTCGAATTTAAAGTAATTATAGAAAATGGAAAAATTGGTCGATTCGTTTGCGGTTTAAAATAAAACTATTCTTTAAGTCAGTATCTTCTTGAAAATAATTTTTAAAGATAAATCTCAAAAAATTCCGTCAAAGGTCGCCTTAAACTTCAGAGTAACCAACAATTCATTTTAACCGTTATTTTTTGGCTCTAATTAAATGCTTGCAAAAGCATTTTAAATGTTCTCGGAAGCTTAGATTTAAACTTAAATTTTGAGCTCAAATCCTGAATCGTTATGAGGAGTTAAGAAGCGCAAACTGAAGTGTGTTCAAGAATTAAAATTTAACCCTCTTTCCTCCTCGAGCGCAATTCAATTTTTCGCTACTTAAACACTCCCAACGATTCAGAATTTCAGCCCAAAATTTAAGTCTATGCATTTGAAAGCATTTAATGAGATTAAAAAAAGTAACAGTTAAAAATAGTTGTACGCTACTCCAAAGTCTAAGGCGCCCTCTATCGGCATTTTGTGAAATTTACCTTTAAAAATTATTTTCAAGAAAATACTGATTGATCAAGAAAACTGATGATTTAAAAATTAGTTTTAGCAAAAACCGCAAACGAATCGACCAATTTTTCCGTTTTTTACAATTATTTGAAATTTGAACCCTCTAAACACAGCTAAGTTTGTCTACTTAACCACTCCCAGCTATTCAAATTTTGAGCTCAAAATTTAAATTCAAGTCTAAGCTTACGAAAGCATTTAATAAGATGCAAAAAATAACGCCAAAAAAGAGTGTTTCGTTACTCCAAAGTCTAAAGCGCCCTCTATCGGCATTTTTTGAAATTTATCTTGATAATTTATTTTCACGAAAATACCTAAATAAAGAATAGTTTTAGTGAAAACCGCAAATCAGTCGACCAATTTTTCCGTTTTTTATGATCATTTGAAATTTGAACCCTCTGAACACAGCTCAGTTTGTGTTACTTGACCACTCCCAACTACAGATTTTGAGCTCAAAATTTAAGTTTGAGTCTAAGCTTACGAAAACATTTAATGAGATGCAAAAAATACCGGCAAAAAATAGTTGTTCGTTACTCCAAAGTCTAAAGCGCCCTCTATCGGCATTTTTTGAAATTTATCTTTATAATTTAATTTCAAGAAAATGCCGACATAAAGAATAATTTTAGTGAAAACCGCAAATCAATCGACCGATTTTTACGTTTTTAATGTTTATTTGAAATTTTGGCCCCTAAACTTTAATGGCGGCTATTTCCTCAGGAAAACGTTTTGGACCCTTGGTCGCCTATTTAATATTGTTTATCTTTATGTGTACTATCACCCCTCTTTTATTGTAAAAAAAATTCGGAATCACCCTGTATATATATATATACAGGGTGATTCCAAATTTTTTTTACAATAATAGAGGGGTGATAGTACACATCAAGACAAACAATATTAAATAGGAGACCAGGGGTCCAAAACGTTTTCCTAAGGAAATAGCCGCCATTAAAGTTTAGGGACCAAAATTTCAAATAAACATAAAAAACGGAAAAATAGGTCGATTGATTTGCGGTTTTCACTAAAATTATTCTTTATGTCGGCATTTTCTTGAAATTAAATTATAACGATAAATTTCAAAAAATGCCGATAGAGGGCGCTTTAGACTTTGGAGTAACGAACAACTATTTTTTGCCGGTATTTTTTGCATCTCATTAAATGTTTTCGTAAGCTTAGACTCAAACTTAAATTTTGAGCTCAAAATCTGTAGTTGGGAGTGGTTAAGTAACACAAACTGATCTGTCTTCAGAGGGTTCAAATTTCACATGATTATAAAAAACGGAAAAATTGGTCGATTGATTTGCGGTTTTCACTAAAACTATTCTTTATTTAGGTATTTTCGTGAAAATAAATTATAAAGATAAATTTCAAAAAATGCCGATAGAGGGCGCTTTAGACTTTGGAGCAACGAAACACTCTTTTTTGGCGTTATTTTTTGCATCTTATTAAATGCTTTCGTAAGCTTAGACTTGAACTTAAATTTTGAGCTCAAAATCTGAATAGCTGGGAGTGGTTGAGTAGACAAACTTAGCTGAATTCAGAGGGTTCAAATTTCAAATAATTGTAAAAAACGGAAAAAATTGGTCGATTCGTTTGCGGTTTTTGCTAAAACTAATTTTTAAATCAGCAGTTTTCTTGATCAATGAGTGTTTTCTTGAAAATAATTTTTAAAGATAAATTTCACAAAATGCCGATAGAGAGCGCCTCAGACATTGGAGTAGCGTACAACTATTTTTAACTGTTATTTTTTTTATCTCATTAAATGCTTTCAAATGCATAGACTTAAATTTTGGGCTGAAATTCTGAATCGTTGGGAGTGTTTAAGTAGCGAAAAATTGAATTGTGTTTGAGGAGGAAAGAGGGTTAAATTTCAACTCCTGAACACACTTCAGTTTGCGCTTCTTAACTCCTCATAACGATTCAGGATTTGAACTCAAAATTTAAGTTTAAATCTAAGCTTCCGAGAACGTTTAAAATGCTTTTGCAAGCATTTAATTAGAACCAAAAAATAATGGTTAAAATGAATTGTTGGTTACTCTGGAGTTTAAGGCGCCCTCTGACGGAATTTTTTGAGATTTATCTTTAAAAATTATTTTCAAGAAGATACTGACTTAAAGAATAGTTTTATTTTAAACCGCAAACGAATCGACCAATTTTTCCATTTTCTATAATTACTTTAAATTTGAACTCCCCCCCCCCCCTTGAACACAGTTCAGTTTTGTGCTACTTAACCACTCCCTAGTATTCAGATTTTGAGCTCAAAATTTAAGTTTAAGTCTAAGCTTCCGAAATCATTTAAAGAGATGGAAACAATAACGGCAAAAAATAGTTGTTCGCAACTCCAAAGTCTAAAGCGCCCTCTATCGGCATTTTTTGAAATTTATCTTTATAATTTATTTTCACGAAAATAACTAAATAAAGAATAGTTTTAGTGAAAACCGCAAATCAATCGACCAATTTTTCCGTTTTTTATAATTATTTGAAATTTGAACCCTCTGAAGACAGCTCAGTTTGTGCTACTTAACCCCTCCCAACTACAGATTTTGAGCTCAAAATTTAAGTTTGAGTCTAAGCTTACGAAAACATTTAATGAGATGCAAAAAATACCGGCAAAAAATAGTTGTTCGTTACTCCAAAGTCTAAAGCGCCCTCTATCGACATTTTTTGAAATTTATCTTTATAATTTAATTTCAAGAAAATGCCGACATAAAGAATAATTTTAGTGAAAACCGCAAATCAATCGACCGATTTTTTCGTTTTTTATGTTTATTTGAAATTTTGGTCCCTAAACTTTAATGGCGGCTATTTCCTTAGGAAAACGTTTTGGACCCTTGGTCTCCTATTTAATATTGTTTGGCTTGATGTGTACTATCACCCCTCTTTTATTGTAAAAAAAATTTGGAATCACCCTGTATATATATATATATATATATATATATATATATATATTAAGTATGAATGAACGTACATTCATACTTAAGGTATACGAGGTACCTAAAATTGCTGCCGGAGTACTGCAATGAGACCCAAACCTTGCAGTCCTTTCATTAAATCTCATAAGGTGGAAACTTTTTTAATTAATAAAATATATATTTAAATGTGTTTTTGTTGATTAATTATCATTAAAGACAAACGCAACTATCTAAAACTGCGGCTGCTACACGTGTAAATAACCGAAAATTTTCGACGAATCCATTAAACCCATTTAAGGGAGAGGAGCGTTTAAAATGGCTGAAATGCACATTTAAATATGTTTTAATAGATTTACTACCTTGGATGTTACGTTTATTCTTAAAACTGCTGCTAGGCAACTGCCACATGTTCTTCTTCTTCTTCTTCTTATTTATTTATTTATTTTTTTTTTACTTTTTCTTTATTCTTCTTAGGAATGAATTTCTAAAGTCACTAAAATAGGCGTTTAAATATTTTTAAAAGTTTTGTTGGCTTAAATGTTCGACCCATCTTTAACCACCCTCGTGGAATAGGAATAAAGAATCTCTAAAATCTCAAAAATAATTGCTTAATTATTTTTTAGTAGATTATGTTTTACAAATTTCACACTCCTACCTATGATGGTTGTTGAGATATGTCAATGTTTAGAAAATTTTGAACCACCATATATTTCTCTTAGAGGGGGGGGGGGCTAATGAGATATACCTGTTTAATTATTCTTTTGCTAGAATAACATTTTCTAAATTCACCCTTCAACATAAAATGGTTGCTGAGATATGTTACTGTAATTAATACAATTGAAATATACTAAAATTCACTTAAAAAACCTCTATCTCCTGTTATGTGAAAAGACTTCATAAAAACCTTTCTAACATAGGCAGTAAATATAGATCCTAAATTATGAGAAAACAATCACAATATCTTAAAATCGGTTAAAAGTATTTTGTCTCTCTCGCTAAAGCTAAAATTAAATTTCAGGATAATTTTCCATTATACTTTCTGTTTTTTAAGAAGAAAATGAATAACCTTTAAACAAAACATTTTCACCATGAAAATCTATACTTTAGAAATATTTACTTTAGAAGAGTATTTTAAATCATCGAATGACAATAAAACTAGAAATTTTAACGAACGAGGTAATTTCCTTCGAAAATTTGTGAGAACCGCAATTAGCTTTGGATTAATGCCCTAAGATTAAAGTTAAATGAAATGACGTAATTAATCTGCCGAAAAGATATATAATCCCTGATTATCTGACAATTATTTAACTTTGAATAAATTTGAAATCATCACAAATATTCATGTTTCTCAGCACAAAAGATGACTTATGAATTATTATTAAAAGGACAAGAAAAACAATATTGTTTCATCTTTTGAAGTTTATGTACTATCAAATTTGGAACTATCAGATTTGAAACACTGTACTTTTTCCAGCGAAACACTTTTGCTAAAAAACTTGAAATTATTTTTTAAATTTTTCTTACATGATTAGATATACACAGTGCATTCGAAAAGTTCCCGGACTGATCGCACACAGACCACATAACACAGAAAATTTCCTTGCTATTGAAATATACTTTTACGTAGACTCCTCTCAAGACAATGTAACATTCAAAACGAATGTATAATACAGTAAGGCCTGTACTCCGCACTGTCAAATTTTGTATTACACCCGTTTTAATTTCATTTTTTAATACGCACCGCTTCCTTTTCATCTTCAATTTCAACTTGAGAGTTGTGTTTATTCATGCAAAATAAATATAGTAATGCGTATGAAATAACACATTTATACCTGCTACTAATTTAAATTGTCAAAAATGCATGGAATATGAATTAACGATTAGATTCATAATTAAAACATCTATATGTAAATAGAGATACATAAAAATAAATAAATATCACAACTGAAAGAGTTTCTTAAAAAGCAAAGATTATAAATATAAAAAATAGGCTAAAATAAGTACATTTCGTCGAATCTTCTCATACAAAACACTTTTTAAATTTATGCACGTAAAAATCAATATAGAAATAAATTCGAGCCAGTACGAGATGTGTCCGAATGTAAGCTGTGAAATGCAAGCATGTTTCCCAAGCCGTTTCGAACATTTTTTCTATGTGTCGGAAGGATCTGAGCTTGGAAATTTTAGCAAATAAAAAGCTCTAGCATAGACCTATAGCAAATTTCGAAAGCAAGTTTAATTTTAAAATCTATCCGCTGCTTTCTTTTTTTTTAAAGAAAAGGCAACATTTAAATCGAGATTTAATTACTCGTACACGTACTATTTGTGGATGATTCTTATCTTGCTTCCTAAAAGCAATGATGTCATGTCGCTCAGAGACATGGTTAAGATATGTAAATCACGAATTTTGGATTTTAATATCTGAGCAAATTTTGTCGATAAAAAGGTGATTTTTTGCTCTTTATTCAAAATAGGACAAGCAAAATTTTCATAATACTAAATTTTACGCTTGGGGGGTGGGGGCACATAAGAATTTAGATTTGTTTTTCTCTCAAATGACCCCTCATGTAGTTTAAATTTATATTATAGAATTTTGCAATTTCTTTACAAAGAAATTTTGCAAGTGTGTGTCTATGATCAACATATAAGGAAATAGGCAATTACTTAGATCTTTTTGAACTACACTGTATAACAATTTCAAAATGGTTAAAATAATTTAACATAATTAAAATACACCATAAACGATTTTTCCTAATAGACCGTAATGTAAGAAAATTATGATAAAAACTTAATTAAATCCAATTGATTTTTTTTAAATCATCAGATTTTAAAACATTCACCTTTTATATAAACATTTTAATAAAAATTTTAATTTTACTTAAGAAAGGTGTTATAGTAAAAATAAAATACATTGACATGTTTCGGAACCATCAAATAAGTTATGTTAAGTAATCAAATTATGTTAAGTAGTCAAATAAGTTATATTATGGTTATGGAACTTATTTGACGGTTCCGAAACATGTCAATGTATTTTATTTTTATTATAACATCTTTCTTAAGTAAAATTAAAATTTTTATTAAAAATGTAAGAAAATTATTTTGTGTTTTCCTAAAAAGGAATTATAAAAGTTACATACTTCCTTTTCAAAATGTATCGTTCTATAGTAGAGCTTAATAATACATTAATATAAATTTAATTGAAATCCAATTTTACGAGAGTTAAACCACAGACAGACTGATAAACCGAATTCATAAATACTTTTAAAATATATTGGAAGTGTTAAAACATTATTTTGAGAAAATTTTACTTGCATCTATTGTAAGATATAAACTTTATGTAACAAGTTGTAAGTTGTGCATCCTTAATCCAAATCTAACATAAAAAAACATTAAAAAAACTAATTGTTCTTTACAAACAATTGATGGTGCATCTGGGTGTATCTGGCTATTCTCGTTTCCCTCGATATGTGAAATTATATGCCAGAGTGAATCGAACATATTGTAACAAATGTTAATCTAAGGAAAACAAACGGAATAAATAGGATAAAAAAGAAGTATAATTGAATGCATACAGTAATAAATGTTTGAAACTTTATGTAACATATAAAAGACTAGTACATTGTAATACACTAAAATGCATAGGATATATTTGTTACAACAATAATGATTTTTAGAGTTGTTAAAAGCAACTGATATAAATAAAGTTTCTGTGTTATTAGTTTAATAACGTTTCAATTTGTTATCTGGCTTAGAGTATGTCAACTTACCATATAATATAAAATTACCGTTAATTTTTAAAATTTAGTATATGTTAAATAAATCTCCGACATTCTGTATGAAAATAGTAAAAAAAGTGAATTGTTACATTAAGTCTGTACTATGAAAAGGAAATTTTCTTTGCATAATAATTTTTTTCTGTCTGAAAATGTTTTGTAATATCATAATTATGAATATAATATTTCACAATAAAGTAATAATAATAATAATAATAATAATAATAATAATAATAATAATAATAATAATAATAATAATAATAATAACAATGAATACTGGGTTTTTCGCAAGAGTTTTTAATCAGAAAACAATAAAAAAAATGTAAAATTGTAAAACCCATCGTCAATTAACACAAGATCAAATCACTACGACGCGACACTCACATTTACTATGAGTGGAACCATTAATTAATTTCGTTTTCGAGCAGTGCAAACTGAACTATTTTGCGTCACAGTATCGAATAGGAAGAATAAGTTATTTACAGCAGAATTGTTTAAAAACAAATGTCAAACAAATTTAACTGTGATTAATTTCTGCCAAGCATTGATTGTTTTTTATAGCTAAACAAACATATTTTAAATCATTACATGAACTATAAAAATGACACAGGATTAGTTTTGAAATCAGGAATTACAAGAAATTATAAAAACAAAATGAATCTTTTTCCATAAAACATAAATAGTACATCATGCTACATAAAATCTACATGAATAAAAGGTTAAATTTAAATAAGACTTACCTTTTCACTTCGTAAATAATAATTTAAAAGACATCAGTTTCTTTTAATCTTAACAATAACGGATGATTTTGTAAATATTTCTCCTACCTCATAAAAACGTCTAAAACATGTAGTTCTGATTAACCCATGAGCAATACTAAGACGGGTTTCAACTTAGTACCAAAATGGTGTTCAACTAAGTATAATTTCTAAGATTATATCATGAGATAAATTTTTTGAAAATTAACAAGTACAGTAAAAACTCCGAAGAGCGGCCAGCAATGGGACTGTGTAAAAGAGGCCGCTTCTTATAGGTGACCGGTATATGGACGGTTTGCTTCGGCTGATTAGAAAAACAACCAAAACTATTTAATTCAATAAAATACTTCAAAAAATGTACAATTTTTTAATTTTTTTTTCACATTATTTTTCACAAACGATATTATTTCTCAAGCGAAATTTTTCTAACCAGCCGTTAGAAGCTTTGAAATCATTAATATCAAGTTCTTTGGAAATTTTCAATGCGGTTTCTTGCATAATCGGCCCTGAAATCGGTAAAATTTTAGATCTACAATTTGTAAACCATTCTAATAGCATTTTATTAATTACTTCATTCCCAGTTTTCCGACTTTTGTTTTTGTTTTCTGAGTTTTTGTCTCTAAGATATTTTTCAACATGCACTACTTTATTCTTTAAAATTTCATTTATTTGCGTTCTTCCGCATCCATATTTTTCTGCTAATTTCCGTATACTGATGCCCTTTTTACTATCATCAAAAACCTATAATTTTTCACCGATTGATAAAAATTTCTTTTTATAAATTTTACTCATGTTCGATTTAGAAAACAAGAGATAAATCGTTGGCGAATAGTTACCGCTTTTTTTTGTCTGCGTAGACAGGGAGGAACCATATATTTAAGATGGGGGTGAAGCATCAACATGACCGTATTAAATAAAAGTTTTCAAATTTGATTTCTCGGATAAGACTCCACAGAAGTGTGTGGAAGTGGAGAGGGGAGAAAAAAGACAGGCACACTATTGGACAAAATAAAAAGTGCTCCTTAAAAGTCGCAAGCTCACTCAAGGGAAGGGAAGCAGGCTCAATAGCAACAAGGCTCGATACCCTACATAAACAAAACAGGTGTCTTAAACAAAGAATTTTTTTTAATGTCGCAATTTACAATTCTCTCGCTTTTTTTTTATGGCCGTGTCGGAGTGAATTTTCCTTGCTGTGTCCGGTTTTCAGAGGTGACGGTATTCGGAGGTTCTATATAATGTTGTTGTTAATAATGTTGTCTATATAATGTCCGACTCATTCCATTCTATGAAAAAAAAAGCTAGTTGTTAGAGGTGACCGTTAATGGAGGCTTTACTGCACTATATTTTTATACTTTATATTTATTTGCTCCATGTATTGGTTCAATGTTCAACAGAAATTTTCGACGGTGCATAGCTTATTGTCTACGTCTTCCGTATTCGTAATGCTAAAATATTTCTCATCACATTGAAGTTTTACATTTTCCCAAGTAAGTACCAAATGAGCAAGAAATATTTAATTTTTTCGAAACCGATATGCGTCAGGTAAAGAAATTATTTGATTGATGTTCACGTTAAATTACACACTTTTTATTGGTAAACCAATTATTTAAAAAAATTACATCACTTTTAAATATTCTCATTCTAAAACAATATTAATTAATACTGATATACTGGCAGTATTTTTTATTCGTTCCATATGGAACCAATATAATAAATATTTAGTCTGTTAAAAAAAGCATTTTTAAATAACTTTATCATTAGCATTCTTTCTTTTAAAAATATTTTTGCACTTTTTTTCTTTCACTGCTATAAAGAACTTTAACTTTTAATGTAATATAAAATATATTAGTTTGAAAACTTATACATAAAAAAATTCTGAATCGATAATTGAATCCTAATAGAAATTTCTTGCCATAATATCCTTAATATCGGAATGATTTGATGTGATTCTTGTAATTGTTATCCTAATACTTGAAGAAATAATCCAATTAATTGCTTTCGTATCTACTGAAGTGTTGGTGGACTTATTGTCCTTTTACTAAAATAATTACAAGTATTAGTTATATAGATATTATTTTTGGAAATATAATATTTATTGAGTGATATGAAATCTAATTTATTTTTGGGGAAAGTTGTATTTACTGTATATACAATTTCATTGATTACTGAATCTTTAAATGGATCTTATGTAGATGCTGGAATGTTATTTATTTAATTACTAACATTTCAAAGATAAAAAAAACCACAAATGTACTAAAGGGTCTAACTTTTTACCTGGTTTTAAAAGCTAGTAACGTGTCAAATTTCATTTTTTTCTCAGTCCCTATTTAAAATAAATGCATAAATTTTTAATATATATAACTTAATATACTTTCTACTTAAAAAAAGTTCTATATATATTATATATTGAACTTTTATTTTATTTTTTTATATTTAATTTTGGTAAAAAAATAAAATTGTTTTTTAACTATTTTAACATTGTTCGCAAAAATTTAGCAAAAATTAGGTTCAAGAGTCCCATAAAATATTGATAAAAAGGTAAAATTAATGCATTTTTAATGTACCTTCATTTATAAGCAATTTATTTATATATTTAAAATTTAAATTATGAAAAATTATAAAAATAATGTTTTTATTGTAAAATTGCCATATTATAAATTGCTCATAAATGATGTATACGTTCATGATGGACGCAATGGATGCAAGTCAAAAAATATTTTTACCTTTCTTTAATCAAAATTAAACATAAATAATAATAACGTAAAATTCCAATACAGAATTAAAATAAAATATTTTTAATATAAGAATCATTAAACAAAATTAAAATTTTATGCATATATACTTAAAGTTTGAATCGGAATAAATAAAGATTATAACATTTGAATACGTATTCAGAAAAAAAATAAATGTGGTTGCTTAATTGCACGCCATGTAACAGTTCTGAGACACCTTAAAAATCCGACAATTCAACCAATAATGATTATAAACTAAATGTTTTGTGAAAAAAATATGTTTTTCTACAACTTTTATGCATCAGTCTAATATATATATATATATATATATATTGAATTCTAAAAATAAAAGGTTCATACTTCTTATTAGTCCCTGACATGGTATTTCTGACAACAATTAAAGAGTCGTCCTTAAAAAATAAAGTTAAGTTATTTTCTTTCCAGCCGTAAAATGAAACAGATCTATCGTTCCACGGCTAAATACTGATTCCAGTTCTTTTAGCTTCTAAAGATCACTTTTTCACCGACATTTTTCACCATTTTCAATTTTTCACCGACAAACAGGAGAAAGAAATTACTTTCAATTGCAATTTCTTTTAAAACTTTATTTCAATTTATTTTTGAGATATTAATTTTTTGTAGTTTTTAATGCCATTTTTGTAACGGTGGAAACTGAAATATACTATTTCTGTAGAAATTGAACGGAAAATAGTTGGAGAATAGTAGATAACTATATCATTTTACTTCCTTTTTCTCATAACAATTAGAAGAAGAGTAATTAAAAATGTGCTATTAATATATATATATATATATGTATGTATATAAATGAATGATTTCTTTTAAAACATGAAACTGTTAAAAATATATTAAATTTTAAACATCCGTATTAATGTTAGAAACAAATGAGGGTATATTAGACAGCAAATTTTTTTCGAGTTTACGATATCGCTTTTAGCTGTGTTGGTATATTAGTCCGCGTAGTGTCGAAATCTGCATGCTTTTCCTTAAACGTTGTTGTTGTTTAGTCTGCATCTCAAATGTTGAGTTTTTCAGATGATGTACTGACCTAATTTTATATTAAATTAAAGAATGGCAAAAATTAAAATAACAAAGACCTATGTATACGTTTCAGTAAAATAAATTTCAGTAAGATTAGTACATTTTTAAAAATCAACTCGGAAAACATTTAAATAGAAAAAAATTCAAAAAATAAAAGAAAATTTTACAAAATAAAGAAATGCATAATAAACAACTCTTTAAATAAAGAAGATGAATTTCCTCAATTTATCATGCAAGAATCTTCATCTGCAATAGATTTGAAAAAGTATATTTATCATTAATTCTCTTTTCTTAACACATGTGAAAAACTAGAGTGCGTGTAAAGAGTTTTTATCCAGAAAGAAATCATGCTAGAAATTCTGAATTGTAATTTTTGTCTAATTTAATAGCAGATGATTTATGATTAGCATAATTATTAGCTTTTTCATTTTGAAAATCCCATTTTTTTTTTAATTTTTGGCTTGAATTCAGAAAAAAGTCTAGTCCATACCTAAAAGATGTTTTTCTAACAACTTTAAAATATCTGGAAAATATTATCAGAAAATTTTTTTTTCTATTTGCTCTACACTTCAACTTTAAAAATATATTTGTGTTAAAAATAATACTTTTCCATTTTCAAAAAAAAGAAGACATTTATTTCTTTTCACAGCCAAATATATTATATATTCATGTTACAGAAAAAATTCTAATGAGCACACAAAAGAAATACTATAAAGAAATTATGAAACGCAAATATAAACTTTTTAAATCGTAAAGGACAATGTTCAGATATTTTAAAATGATACGAAAATTTTACGTGATTCAAATGTAAACACAACTTAATAATGTTTTTTCTATTCATAATTTTGTTTAAGTATTCATGCTGAGTAGCAATTCTACAGAGAACAATTACTCTCGCCGATTTTAATCAGTAGAACTTTAATAAAATATAATTGTTATTGAAACTGATTATGTTCATGAAAAGGAAATAAATATCTCATTCTTGAAATAAAAAAAACCGTACATAATAATTAATTCTATAATAATTATGTACTATTATTATTATTATTAATTTATTAATATTAAGTCGATGAAAATTTTGTTTTTATACAAAAAAAAGGTATTTTTTACCTGGTTTTGAACAATAAATTCCTTCAAAAAATAATGTAACAAAAGTTACATTTTTATATTATCTATTCATGTTTCTATTTTAAAAAATGTATTTTTGTTAAAATATGATTTTTCAAAAAAAAAAAACTTATTAAAATTATATTTTATTATATAACAAAACATTTGGAATTTTGACAAAAGAATGCTATAAATAAACTACAAAAAGGCAAATATTATATTTTTTAAGTAATAAATGAAACTGTAGAGATATTTCAAGTAATACTGCAAATAATACGTGATTTGAACGCAAATCTTTATAAAGCTTTTTTTTAATCAAATCATTTGTTTAAGTATTCATGCATCATAAAAAATTGTGTTCAAAATTATTATTCCTTAATAATTTTTATAGTAGAACTTTAAATAAACGAGGTGGACCCTGTTGAAGTTCGACGAAAAAAAATCTTAATTAAAGAACTGTTTCATTGATTTATAATAGAACTACAGAATTAATTATAATGAAAAATGCATCTTATATTGCCCAGTTCTAAAACAAATATTATTTTAAGCTAAAATTACCAAAATACAATAAACCTCAATTATCTAAATTACTAAACGAAATAAAATCGAAATTCATCGGATTTTATAACAGACAATATTTTAAAAATACTATACACATTTTAATTTCTATTTTTTTTTTCAATTTTAAGAGAAAATGGAGTGTTTCTGTTACCACAATTACAAAATTGGTAATAAAAATTATAAAAAAAACATTAATATCACAAAATTTAACTGAGACACACGTTTGGAACAAACTTCATTTAAAAGTGCATTTTTATCTCTATACGGCGATGCAAAAATTTTACATGTACGATGTTTAGAAGTGTAAAATTTGTAGTAGCGAAAATTGCAAAACTGAAATTACAGGGGAAAGTGTTGCCATTCGCAAAATGACGTATGCGTTACTTACAAATACGTTTGGCCCTTATAAGATGGATATAATTGCTAATGAAACAGATTATGTTTTGGAAAATCGAGAAACTTCTCATCATGAAACAGATCATTAAAAACTAATAATTCTGCCAAGAAGAAAATATCCGATCGCAATTTTGTTTTATGCCTAAAAATAATAATATTTGTTTTTACTTGCATTTGAATAATAAATTCCTTGGTAAATATAGTATTACAAAAGTTCTTGAATGTTGGTATAATGTCGGCACCAAAATAATTGCTAACATGCTTCTTTTTAAGCATTGGTTTTGATTTTTCGCTATTTTTATTAAATATCTGATTTTCTATTATAAAAACATGCTTTATGCTCCTGAAATTATGTAATTTACTCACATATTTTCACACTCTCCATGGATAAGTCAAATTTCTTGCATTTTTAAATTTTTATTTATCTTTGAAGTATTATCTTCTCTTCTCTTTACTTTTCTTTATATATCATATGTAATTTTCGGTTAAGTTTTGATTTAAGTTTGATTAAGTTTTCGGTTAAGTTTTGATTAAGAGCTGAATTTTGTCATCTAATGCCGATATAATTAGATGAAATAAACATATCTTTATTATAAAATAAATCTGAAAATGTTATTCATTGTTGTTTATTATACATTTCTGGTTTCCAATGTATAATTTTCGTTCATATTTAGAATTCTGCCAACTTTTTCATACATTTGTCATTCCATTTTATATGTACATATACATATATATACATTAGGGTGGAGGGGAAAAAAATATTTTTTAAAAATCAAAAACGGGTGGGTGCCAAAAGTTGCCTTTATACAAGTACATCAACTCTGTGAAATTTTACCGCTGAAAAAAAAATGTCTTGAGTCTGCGCTTTTGCTCCAAATATCGAAATTTTCGGTAAAGTTTGTCATTTTTTGACATTTTTTCAAAAAAAATTAAAAAAATCCTACAGAGCTGATTATTATTTAAAAGTGTTACTTAAACCTTTATATTTATCTGCTTAAAATATTTAAACTATAAAGCAATATCTGTAGTCTGTATAATTGGAGAAAATCTGACAACTTTTGGTAAAAACCAGCGTTATCTCTCTATTGGAGCATACAACAAAATGTTGTTTTGAATGCATTACTTACATATCTGCTTTGAAAACTCTTCTGTATATAACTCGTAGCTGCATGTCATATCCCACCCGTCTCAGCCACCCAACAATCTACGCCCAGTGTTTTATTTATGTATTGAATTGTTATTTTTTCCCCAAAGAAGGGCATAAGTTTTCTATGTATCAAAGTAGTTTACCTCTTCTTTGTTTTCACTGACATTGGATGCTACTGGTATGACCTGCTGCACGTTTATTTTTAAACCTTGTATAACAGAAGAGGAAGCTGAGTAATGTATTAGGTATGCTGTTGATTGAACCTTTTCAGCAGTCAATTATCTTCATTAAATTTCCATACAATTAATACATTATAATTAGGAGCTCTGTTACCACAATATTTTTTCAATCAATTACATTATATTTGTAATGATATGCCTAGGAATTGATTGTATGAATTCAATTTCTAGTATGTCATTATTTATTGTACCTATTACATTGAATATATTTTGAGATGCTAGCAGTTTAATATTATGACGATCGTCACAGAGGATTGCAAACAAAATTTGCGTGTAAAGCAACATCATTTTGAAAGATGTTTTAGTGTTTGTTTTATGTCGTTTCCTGTGTTGTTTCGTTGTCGATAAATTTCTAATAAGTTTTTAGACCTATCCTTTAGGTGTGTATTACATTTGGTATAAAATACATTGCGGTATAAACTTTGATTATATATTTTGTGAGTGAATCTATAGACTCTGATTGTCAATCTGTGCTTATATAAAGCGGAAAAATTTTATTCGCTTTATGAGCTGTTTTTTGTGTGAGATGTTTTCTAAATTCCTATTCCTTATTTCTTCTGAGAAATAGCTTTCCTTATGAATTAACTTTGCAATCTCCGACAGAAATTTCTAGTCTGTTCTAAGTACCTTTACTTAATTTGAGAAAATAATTTTTCAAAATTATTATCTCTATTTTATGAAAAAATTGCAATAGGAATTGCAATAGGATACGTCGACAAATATTTTCTTATTGATTCAGTGAATCCATGTAGATTATAACGTTTTACATCGACTTGTCTAATAACTGACGCAGAGGAAATTCACTGGAGTTGAAGTAGCATATGATCTATTATTATGCACAATTCTAAGCTTACCCAATTCAAAATGGTTCACAGTGACAAATAGAATTCTCCTAAATTTAAATAACTACTTATAGTTGATTAGAGTCTGTACATTCTCTTAAAAAGTACTATGCATTATAAGTTTATGCCCAGGACAGTTCACCATTAAATATTGTTCACTTATAAAATGGGGATCTAAAAGTTAATGGGAAATTACCTGAATACGAAAAATTTTAGAAAAGGCAAAAACAAATGCAAAAAAAGTTATTTACAACAACGGTTGCTCTGCACGTGCAGGGCAAATTCCCATTGAAATTCTCTCTGACGATCACCAGAAATCACATTAAACAGATCGCTTCTCAACATATAAAAAATGCAAAAGCAGAATAAATGATGGCATACGTATAGTTAAAATACCTGAAATCATCTTTAAAGCAGAATAAAAAATAAATAAAGAATAAAGAATAAAATATATATAATTGACTGAAATAATGTTGTGGTAACAGAACTTCCAATTACTTTCATCAACTGGATGTAAGGTTGATACTGATAATAGATGGCCGAATAGATCCCTTTATAATATTCCCATGCATTACTTTGCTTGTCATTTTTTTATAAGCTGTAAAAATATACATTAAGATAGTCAAAGCAGCATGTGGATACAAAGAACAGATAAACTAGGTGAATGCATCGAAAACATGCCAAATTTTGATAAAGAAAATCACAAATCAATGTATAAATAAAACACTGTACTAAGATGATCGAAGAGTTGGGACGAGTGGTATATGAAATATAGCCACTTCCACGACATATGTCTAAGGTAGTTTTGAAAAGAAGAGCTATATTAAGAACAAACATTCATCCCAGCAAACACATAGCTATCGGTAAGCAATCGGACGATAGCCGCTTGCCACTGCCATCGGTATCGGACCGATGCCAGTTGCTGCTATCGGTTCCGTATCTTTATTGATACGCCGCGCGAATGCCGCCCGATCCATGAGGCACGCAGCTGGTCCTGTATCGGCAAAAAACTATGCCGATAGCTAACCACACGAATACCGGCTGAAGCCCGGCACAAGCAAATAAAAAAAACTCTGGTGGCGCCATCTGTTAAACACTCTAGCAAGTATTTTGAGAGCCAATGGGCATACTTCAGCGGAAACAGGAGGGATTTGATCGCGCAACCCCTAGCTCAGAAGGTGAACGCTTTAACCACTAGACAAGTCAGAACTGGTTAGGGGAGGATTATGTGTGGTAATAAGGGTGTGGTTTTTCAGTAAGTGCTACGTGAATGGCAAGTGTTGTTGACGTAAATGACAGATTGGAAAATTGTAATATTAAAGTGTTTTTATTTTATTTTTTGTGATCATTTACTTGTAATTGTCTTATGCGCCTGATTTTAAAAATCAATTTAGTATTTAAATTAATGAATTAGCAAATAATTAAAACAAACGAATTGCTTTTCTTATAGATTTTAGAATCATTAAATAGTATATTTAAAAAATTAAATATAATATTTTTTGTTCAGAAGTATTGTTAAATAAATAAAATTTTTTATTAGAAACTATAACATAATTACATGCTTTGCGTTAATTTTTAAAGTGTATATTTTTAACTTAGAAAAATCTTATTTTAAATAATAATAAATTGGTAATAATTAACTTTTAAATAGAATAAAAAATTATGTTATGCCATTTGATGATTCAAAGTAGTATTTATGTTTTAAACCTATGTTCCAATGTTATTTAGTTGATAATGAATATTTATTAAGTAAAAAATAAAATAAAAGTAACATATATTATATATATATACATATATGTATATATAAATATATTATTTTTTATACACATTTTTTTTAAATAGGAGATATTTCATATTCATTTTTATAAATTTAAAAATGCTTAAGTACTGGATATAATAAATGAATTTTAGAGGTTTTTCTGATGCAATTTCCTTTTTGGAAATTATAAAGTAATTAAATGTAATAATAAAGTAAATAATAAAGTAAAATAAAAATTAGGAAATATATATTTGTAACATAAAATAACTAATTTAATAAAAAATAAGTTGGTAATTAATCACTTTTAATTAGAATGAGAATTCACGTTGAGTAATTTCATAATTTAATGCAGAATATTTTTTTTTTAGCAATATTAATTCCGAATAATTGTTGCAATAATAATTTTTAAATCTTAAAATAAAATAGAAATACTATTTTTTTTCGTTTGTGAGATAATATTTTGGGGAAAAAATCTAATTTTTTATGTAAAAAAAAATGGGTAGATTTCTTTTATATGTTTTACATTGAAAAATAATGTTAAGCACTTTTTAGTAATTATTTTTTTTAAATAAAATAAGAAAGTGAGTTATTGCTTTTAAAATGAATAGATAAATAAAAAATAAATTCAATTACCTTACAAAGTATTTTTCTGTTTTTCTATGATTAAGTTCCTAATAGTGATTAACAATTTAAAGGAGAGAATTTAAAAATTATTTTGTGATTAAAATAATTGTAAGTCATTTTAAAAATTAATTCAAAAACAATATTTTTAAATAAATAAATATAGATTATTTTTGACATATTTTCTGTTTCTCACTGACAGAATTTTTAATGAAATACGTAAAATATACATTTCTTATCAAAAACTCAAACTCGAATAAAATTCAGAAAAAGAAAAAAAATCGGTTAAGACTAAATATTCTGAATTCGGACCGATGTTGGCAAATCTGATCGGTCCACTATCAGAACTCAGATATCGGTCCTGTGTCACCTGCCGGTATAAGTCGCTTGCCGATATATAACCAAGTGTGGACCGATTACCGTAACCGGCTGTCAAAATAGCAGTTTCTTAAGTTTTAGCTGCCAATCTGCTACCGACACTTAACCGACATTGCCGGCTCCGGTCCGATCGTATGCCGGAAGTTATGTGCTTGCTGGGATTATATGTCCCAATAGGGTGGTACTGCCGTTTTCTTACCAAAAATTGTCTGTTTTGCTCCAGCTATATGGAATAAAGATATTGTTTTATAGTTTAAATATGTTAAGCAGTTAAATATAAAGGTTTAAATAACACTTTTAAATAATAACCAGCTCTGTAGGAATTTTTTAACTTTTTTGAAAAAATATCAAAAAATGACAAATTTTACCCAAAATTTTGATTTTTGGAGTAAAAGCGCAGACTCAAGCCATTTTTTTTCAGCGGTAAAATTTCACACAGTTGATGCACTAGTATAAAGGCAACTTTTGGCACCTACCCGTTTTTGATTTTTAAAAAATAATTTTTTTCGCTCCACCCTAATATACATATACATATATATATGCCTATATATGTATTAAAAAATTATTTTTTTGCCAAAATCAACCTTTTACTATATTGATTTCCTTCTAACAATATTCCGTATTTATTTCGGCTTTTGAAATTAAAAAACTATTATTATATCTAATCTATTAATTTTTATATAAACGATATAAACTCTTAATTCGCCTTAAAAATATTTATTAAAATACGCGTAAATAAAAAAATGGCTCTAAATGAAAAATGTTTTTAAATAATTTTTTTAAATTCCTAATAAAGCTCACTTTTTACTTATTTTATCAACCCCATTTTAAAAGTCTTATTAAATTTTATCCGAAAGAGCAAACTTATTCAAAGCATCGTTCTTTTTATTTTTTCTTCGCGTTTTATATTTATTACGTACCAATAATTTCATTTCTTTTCCATTTTTAATGAAATTATCGTTTGTGGAATATTTACGTATTATAACTACTTTCGATTATTTGATATGTTAAATAATGATATTTTAAATAAAATTATCGTTTGAGGGAAACATTCCTCTTTAGTCTCGATGCCAGAGGCTGGTTTCTATTTACATGAAGGGATCTGGTCTGAGATTATCAAATGTTCTAGAAATTTCTTTTTTTTTACTTTTAACCAGGATATCCAGAGATGAAATTGGGTAGTCGGGTTTGAGCGTCGTCCAAATGCCATGATGGATGGCTGCCCTTTTGTTTTGTATAGTATGTTTTGTTTATTATTTTCAAGTGGATTCATTCGCGGGAAATTTGAGAACATCTCTAAGGTAATAGGACTGCATAAATAAACTAATTTGAAGCTGTCAATGTATTTTTTTTTTATCAAACTGCGACTCCATAGCAGTATAATGTGCAAGCAATCTTCTTTTAACAAAACGTATTTATATGAAATATAAATGTATTAAAATGAAATAAATGCATTCTTTATTTGAAAAGAGAGTAGAAGGATTTTAGACATGAGTATATTTTAAGAGATTTTTTTAAATTATGGAAATTAAAATTGCAATTAATGTGTAGTATTCCTACAATCTATATCATCTAACTATCTATATTTCTGTCTTTCTCTCTCTCTCTCTCTCTCTCTCTGTATATATATATATATATATATATATATATATATATAGATAGATAGATAGATAGATCTGTATGTCTATCTCTCTCTCTCTCTCTCTCTCTTTATATATATATATATATCGATAGATAGATAGATGGATAGATAGATAAACAGATAGATAGATAGATGATGTAGATTGTAGGAATACCATACATTAATTGCAATTTTATTTTCCATAATAAAAAAAAATCTTTTAAAATATACCTCTGTTTAAAATCATTCTACTCTCTTTTTAAATAAAGAATACAATTATTTCATTTTACTTCCAAATAATTTACATATTCATATTACAAAAAACTTACAGAAAAATTCTAGTGAGCAGAATACTTGAAAACTTAACAAAATATACTATAATTAAATGATGAAAAGCAAATGTGAAATTTCTTAAATTTTACATGAATATGTGGAGATATTTTCAAATAATACTGAGTATAATGGTAAACTGAATTTCATAAAGCCTTTTACATACAAATATTTGTTTAAGTATTCATGTTGCGTAACATTTTGTGCAGAGAATAATTATTTCCTAACAATTTGTATAGTAGAAATTCGAATAAATGCTATTGTTACTGAAAGTGATTAGTTTTTGAAAAAACTTACTTCTATCTTTTTATGTGCGTTCGTAATTATGTAAATACGTAGCACCTATTGCTCAGTCCGTCCGTCTGTCCGTCTGTTTGTCTGTCTGTCTGTCCGTCTATCTGTCTGTCCGTCCGTATTAAACTATTTCGCATTTTATGAATAAGATATACGTTGCTGAAGTGTAATAGAAATTATTTTCTGCATATTTACAGAAATACAAAGATTTCGACTACTATACTGTATCCGAAGTACGCTCTACTATATCAGCAAGATCTGAATATTTTTAAAACTTCGTTATCGTACGAACGCATCTCATTTGCTACGTTCACGTGCAATTTCCAACTTGTTTTTATAACAGTCCATTGAAAATAAATAACTGTGCCGAAGGAACAAATCCAATTGCAATTTCTTTTCTTACACCGAAAAAAAGTACATTGTTTTTACTTGATTTTAAATAATAAATTCCTTGATAAATAGTGTTACATAAGTTCTTAAAATATTAGATGAATATATATACATATATATGTGTGTGTGTGTATATTTAATTTGAGATATTAAAGAAGGATTTTGGTTAAGAGTAATGAAAAACTGTACAGTATAAAATATAAATTTTGTAGGATTACTATACATTAACTTCAATTTTGTTTTACATAACATAAAAAAATTTAAATATACTTCTGTTTAAAATCATTGTATTCTATTTTCAATAAAAGAATAGATAGAATACATTTATTCCATGTTACAGCCAAATATGTTACGTATTCATATTACAGAAAACTTAAAAGAATTATAATGACCAGAATACTTGAAAACTTAAAAAAATACACTATAAATAAATAATGAAAAACAAATGCGAAATTTCTTAATTTTTATATGAGTATGTAGAGATATTTTCAACTGATACTGGAAATAATACGTGATGTAAACATAAACATAATTTCATAAAGCTTTTTATATACAAATGTTTGTTTAAGTATTCATGTTGCGTAACATTTTGTACAGAGAATAATTATTTTGTAACCATTTGTACAGTAGAACTTCGAATAAATGCTATTGTTACTGAAAGCGATTATGTTTTAAGAAGTTTTGGCTTCTCTATTATTTCTAACAGTGCCGGGAAAATTAATAACTCAATTGAGAAAAAAAATGTAATCGCAATTTTGTTTTTATTCATCGAAAATATATATATATATATATTACTTGGTTTTGAATAGTAAATTCCTTGATAAATATAGTATTGCAAAAGTTATAGGTATACAGGGTGCGTCATAAATTCGTGCAAACTTTAAAAATTCGTAATAAAAGAAGTAATTCTCTGAAAAAAATTCGGCAACGAACGAGTTGCGCGAGTATGATCAGGCGGATTTTAGATTTTTTTCCCATATGTAATAAAAATGATTCCAAAAATAGCCAATAGAGGGAGCTCACACGCCATATTTAACATTTTATGCAAATCAGGCAAACACAAATAGACAATGAAATAAATCACAATAACATGACATTGTGCATTTATTATAAGGTTGTAAAAGATGCTCAGCATGCGAAACTTTTGCGATGCAAATTCGTGGATATACCAATCTTGTAGAAAAATTTAACCATCAGCCCTCGATCTGGTAACAACAGCATTCTGCTGATATCGAATGATGAATCCATCGCCAGCTATGTCTTTTATTGCCAACCTGATTTGCATTAAACGACTCAATATTGTTGAGGGATAGAGCAGAGTTAAACGCAGTGTTTAAGGTCTGTGGTGTGACTTGAAGAATATGGCACGTTTATGAATCAGTTCAAATTAGAAATAACATGTCCATTTATTTCATTCATCTCGAATGTTAAACTTAAATAAAACTATTTACATAAAACTCCAGCATTTATGGGTACTTCGTTGTTTAACATACATCCATGGCAAAACTGCTTCTATACTGCAGAAAGCAAGAACTAAACCCATCGGTTAGGTCGTCTGTCCATCACAGTACACATATGGGGATGTTTCACATTCTAGATATACTTACTCAGTACATAAACTTAAAATAAGGTCGGTGGTGATATGATCGACCTAGGTGATATGACCGACCTAATGACGGTTAGGTGGTCTGTCCATCACAGTACACATATGGGGATGTTTCACATTCTAGATATACTTACTCAGTACATAAACTGAAAATAAGGTCGGTGGTGATATGATCGACCTAGGTGATATGACCGACCTAATGACGGTTAGGTGGTCTGTCCATCACAGTACACATATGGGGATGTTTCACATTCTAGATATACTTACTCAGTACATAAACTGAAAATAAAATGATGCATATAGTTACAGGTGAAAAAGAGAGTGCCCTTACGACCGAAATGCAAAAAGAAAAACTGGATCGGAACGATCACTGCTGAACAAATTTAGAGGGACAAGATTTTGTCCAGATTTCTAACAAATATGTCGTGTGAGCGCCCTCTATCGGTTACTTTTCGAATCTTTTTTTTATTATACATAGGAAAAAATCCAAAATCCGTCTGATTATACTCGCGCCAATTTTTTTTTCGAACATTTCTTTTTTTTTTATTATGGATTTTTAAAGTTTGCACGAATTTATGACGCACACGGTGTTAGATGAAGATGTAAAGATTTATAGATACATATTTTTTAAAACTTTTGGATTTTTTAAAGGAATTTTGTTAATAGTAATAATAAAACTGTAAAGTAGAAAATGTGAGTTTCATATGATTATTGTACATTAACGAAAATTTTATTTGATATACTTAACGCTTAAAACAATATTAAATCCTTTACTACACCAAACGCCATACCTGATACATGACTAAAAACATTATAATTATCATTATGCTCCATATATTTGACCAAAAAAATTAGTGTTTTTGATCAGAAACAATTCAAAGAATGGAATAACACTTATTTTATCTGTGCCAGATGTCTACAATAGACACAAAATTAGAAATTGTTTTTCAGAAACAAAATAAATTTCAATGAAACTATTAAGGTAATATTTGCATTCATTATCATCATATTAGCATATCATTATTTTCACTGAACATATATATATATGAACAAAAGTTGCCGAGTGTTTTAAGGAGGAAAAATTTATAATTATTATTTATTCATTTAGTTTCTTAATATAGCAGTGAAATACTTAAAAACCTAAATGGTGTACAAATAGCACACGTAAAAGAATATCAAATTTTAGCTGAAAATTTAAATTTATCTTTTCTTTTACTGTCTGCCTATTATTAGACGATACATGGATTTTAATTTTTTTCATATAAATGTATTAAAAGTGCGGTAAAGCGTTAAAAATACTTATGTTTAAAAAATATTATTGTCTTTTTAACAAGATAATACTTTTATTTCATTTTACAGCCTGATATTTTATATATTTATGTTACAGTAAAATTATAATAAGCAGAATACTTGTAAATTGATTAAAAAAATGCTAACAACAAATAATGGAACGCAAATATGAAATTTCGTAAATCTTATTTGAATATGTAGAGATTTTTTCAAATAATACTGAAATAATGCACGATATAAATGTAAAAAAGATTTCATAAAGCTTTTTATATCCAAATGTTTATTTAAGATTGCATAACAATTTGTAGATAGAAAAATTACTCTCTAACAATTTGTATGGTAGAACTTGGAATAAATTCCTATTAAAAAAGATGATGATGTTTCAAAAAATCGTTGACCTTTCTCTCTCTCTTTTTTTTTTCAACAGTGCTTGGAAAATTAATAACTTTGTTAAGAAAATAAAGATCCAATCGCAATTTTGCTTCTACACATCGAAAATTAAAAATATTAGGTGTGTTGCAAATTATATAAATACGTAACATCTAATAATCGTAGTTCAGTCCATCCGTCCGTCCGTCTGCCCATCTGTCCGCATGCATATTAATGATGTTACCCTGATTCGAAAATAATAAATTTGATAGGCATCTATGAAATATATACTAAAATATATATTCTGTACAATCTGTGGTGCGAAGAGTATTTTTTATTAATTTACAGGGCCTCACAAAAGTACTCCATTACTTAATGATATAGGAAGAAACATTGCTTTGGGGGGATTTTAAATTACATTAAACTATTTCACATTTTAAAGAATTATATAAGTTGCTGAGGAATACTATCAATTATATCCTTTATAATAGAAAGTAAATAGTATTTACAGGCATGCAAATAAACCCAAATTATGTAAATATGTCAAACACCATAAAAAGCCAAATTTTAGCTAAAAGTTGAAAAATTATTAAGTTTCACAAATTTTCTCTATATTAGACTGATACATAGATTTCAAATATTATTTTTTGTAAAAATATGTAATTGTAAAAGGTTAAAAATACTTTTTTTTTAAAATTAACAGTATTCTCTTTTAAACAACAACAAAAAAATACATTTATTTCTTTTTTTACAGCCAAATATTTTATACATTTGTGTTACCGAAAGCTTATTAAAATTCAAATGAGTAGAACACAAAAATAACATAAATAAATTATGAAAATGCAAATATTAAACTTATTAAATCATAAATATAAATGTAGAGATAGTTTCAAATTTTACTGCAAACAAACTTGATATAAATTCAAATAAAACAATATAAAACTTTTTATATCCAAGTGTTTGTTTAAGTATTCATGCTGTGTAAAAATCTATATAAAAATATAGATTCCCTAACACTTTATTCAGCAGAACATTAAATAAATATAATTGCTACAGAAAAAAATTTGTTTTTGGAAATCATTGACTTCTCCCTTTTTTATAACAGTTCATGGAAATTTATTAATTGCGTTAAAAGAAAAAAATGCTAAAGCAAATTTATTTTTCTACATAGAAAATAAATATGATATTTTTGTAGTTGATTTTGAATAATAAATTCCTTGATATATATAATGTTGCAGAAGCTGTTGAATTTTAGATGAAGATATAACAATATATATATATACAGGTTAAATCATAAATATCGAAACAATAGGCTATCTCCTTAAACATTGCCCTTAGACCCATACTTCCAATTGCAAAAATTCATAAAAAAATGTGAAATTTTTGATATGATAAATTGCAACTCCATGGGGGGATCTAGTTGAAAAGTTACGAAAATTAAATTTTTATACGGCCCCCGTAGGACAAAATTTCCAGTTAGGAAAACTTTCCTTATTCAGTCCTAAGACTCCAAAAGTTGCATCTTCATATCTCCAAAATTAGCAAAGTTATAGCCGTTTAAAAAATTCATCAGGTTTTAAGGGATTAGACAAAAATTGAAATGCGCGCAATTCAAAAAGCAATGTTACTTTAACAGTTCTAGAAAACGCGTAAAAAAATCTATTTCTTGAGTTAGAATTTTGATTTTTTTCTTTTTTTGTGATGGTTAGCCTTATAATTTGCTAAGAAAATCCCATTCTAAAATTTCTCATACAATTTATAAAAGTTTCATGTGGTTAGTACTGGTTTAAATGGGACAATCAAAAATCGTTATAATTCGTAACAATATTCATCGGATTTCAATTTCTTTCCATTTAATTAAAGATGAAAATCTGATTTTAGTTTTGTTCCAAATTTTTTATATTAATTTTGAAACTATTAAAATATTTATTGAAAAAATAATATAAATTTGAAAGAAATCATATTTTGAAAAGCAAACATTTTTTCAAAAGTAAACATTTTTTCAAATTTGCCGAAAAAAAAAAACTAATGTAAAAAAATCAAAAATGACGTGTTTCAAGTTCTTCTTTCTTTTAAAAATTCTTAACATTTAATAATTTAAAGGCAAGAAATAGAGGATAAAAAATTCATGTGCAGAAAAACGATGTGTATTGTTTAAATGCCCGTCAGTTATTTTAAAAATTATTTTTCTAAGATGCAGATTAAATCTTTTTTTTTTTTTTTTTTTTTTAATTTACCTCTGACAACTTTAGGCTTTTCATCGTTCCCCAGAGGATGTTAAAAAATCTGTATTCTGGGCCCAGGTACGGCCAGGACCGAGATGTTACTTTTTTCTGAAGACCCGCTAGGCCGGGCCTAGCGTATTTTTCATAAAGGAGGGGATTACTTCCTTCAACATAGGTGCACTCTGGATGAAATGACAAAACCCGTATTAAAATCACTGTCTCTGACTGACTTAATACGTGTATAAAATAAATAAAATTCGGCTCAATCGAATTTTTTACGAAAAACATTTAGATTTAAAAATCATTATTTTACAAAAAAAAAAAAAAAAAAATTAAAATTTATTTTTTAAATAGAATATTTAAAGGCTAAAAAAATTAAATACAATAAAACCAGTGAAAAAAAATTTGCCTATGACGGAATTCTGTCTTAAACGGAAAATATGTTGATCCATGCCAAATAAATGCAATAGTACCTGAAAAGAAAATAAGCTCTAATTACATCTTCTAGGGAGAACATCTGTCTATAACGTATTTTTTCTTTCCTATGTGATTCATCTTAAAAAGTTTTAGTGTATAACATTTTTCAGAGTCTCCAACGCATGGGATATGGATTAACGATATTAAAATATAAGTGAAACATTTACATATAAATAGAGATTCATTGATAAAATAAATATATTACAGCCTTTGGCGTTTCTTTAATAATTAAAAGTAAAAATATAAAAAACGAAAAGCTATAAAAGAATTTTTTGGTCAGAACTCCTCCATATGAAACATTTTTTTCCCACGCCGAATTAAAAAACTATGTAGAAATTTGCCACTGAATTGGGCTATGATTTAAACTATTTTTTAGACCGGTCCGGGTTATGATGTTGACATTTTTTCAGGCCACGCAAAACTTTTTCCCCTATGGGTCGGTTTGGGACCTGACTTGGATATTTTGACCCGGGCAGACGTCTGGTATACCAATTTAGCTTAAAAACTATACGCTGCTATTTTATGTATAAAGAAAAAGCGGTATCTTAAACCGATTTTTATTAAATTGCAATTTGTGAATGTTCCCTAACAAGCGTTGTAATTGGGTCAAGAAAACACAATTTAGAGGCAGGGAAAAGTGGTGTAAGTCAGGAATTTTTGAGGATTTTGAGATTTAATATCTCTGTTGGATTTTTAGATACGGAGATGAAATTTGTTTTGTTCAATTTAGGATGATCAGGAGTAACTTACTAATTGGGAATTTTGCCCTACGGGAGCCGTATAAAAATTTAATTTTCGTATTTTTTCAAATAGACTCCCCATGGAGTTGCGACTTATCTTATCAGAAATTTCACCTTTTTTATGAATTTTTGCAATTGGAAGTATGGGTCTAGGGGCAATATTTAAGGAGATAGGCTATTGTTTCGATATTTATGACTCACCCTGTATATCCCTCCAAGCGTCTTGCAAATGGGTGAAATTGTAAAGTTGTTTTCTCTGCATTTCGTTCTAAATGCTAATAAAATATTATTCTTTCAGTATTGCATAAAAAATCTTATTTGGGAATATAAATGTAATCCTTGTGAGTCTTAACCATTCTTCAATGCTTTGAAAAGTAATTAAATTTATAGAATTATAATATCTTAAACATTGCTTATATTGCAGTGAAACCTGGAACTTAGTGTACGGAATATTACGGGACAAACGCTTAGAGGGATATATTTATAAATAAAACCAAAGTAACTCAGATATTACCACAACAATTATTCATTAAAACCAGTATTTTTACTGTCGTATGTATTATGAAAAATGAAAGCCCATTAAAATTATTTGTGGTGAGTTTGAAGTGATGTAGAAAGTAGATTACCAAAATTATTATTAACTAAATTAGTAATTATTAAATAATTATTACTTTAGATTATTAAATAATTAAAAAACTAATATTATTAACTAAACTAATTGATTGCATTTTGCGGCAGTTATCATGGAACAGACAGACAGAGAGAAGAACAGACTGACAGATGAAAAACAATAAAATTCGTGTCTCCAATGTAAGCCTTCACTGAAGTTTCGGCAATGACGTCATTCATGAGTTATTGATATTCATGTTTCTTGTATTTTTAACGACTACTATAAAATACCCGTTTTTTTCAACTATGACGTCATATTTTACCAAGTGAAATAGTTGTTAAAAATATAATTCTTTTTTATTTCTTTTAGTTCTAATTATGTCCCCATTTTTGTTAGAAAAATTCTTACTATCGAACAGGCAGTCAGCCTGATTAACTCCATGAAATAAAAATGCACATTTTAAAGAGTTAAAGTTATATAACAATAAACTACTGTTTTTTTTTTATTTATGGGCTAGGAATATTAATGTTTAATGCATGGCGTACGTAACATATGACCCGTTATGGTCATCCTAAAAATGATGTTTAATATTATTATTAAGTATAGAATTCATTTTTAAGTCTTTAAAATTTTAGGCTTTGAAAATATCAGTTTCCAAATAGTTGTTCTAATTTGTTAAATTATATTTTTTTTTCTTTCATTGTGGTCTTTTTTCAAAATGTTAACAACCGTAGAATTACATGCAACAACCTCAAATAAATGTCGCCAATTTCCGAGCCAAGAAAAACGGAGAAAATGTCTGTTTCGCGCCCGAGCTATACAGAGATTCTTGTGTATTGAGAAGCCGCCGTATATGTCTGTCTGCCGGAGGTCGGAACTACCAAAACTGTCTGCCAACTGAGGAAATATCTTCCGGTAGTCACCCAAGTAACATATATAAAATTCAGCTTTTATAAAATGACGAAAGTAGAATTTCATATTATTGAAGTTTAGTGGTGTCGGCCGGGAGTTGGAACCATAGGAAGTGTCTGCCAATGGAGAACGTGATTTCTAATATCATTCCAAAGGAAATATCAAAAAATTACACTTTATAAAATGACGAAAGTAAGTTGCTATTTTTTACACTTTTGCTCTCTGGTCACTGCCAAAGCCACCATGATCCAAATTTCATAATTACCCATCGTTCCTATCTCTATTGGAAGACTGCGCTGAGAAAGTTTCAGCTTTTATAAAATAACAAAGGTCTGCCATTCACGGGCTGTTGTTCTACAATTGAAACTTATTGCCGTTGAAAAATTATTATTCCAAATTTTGATTTTTTTGGCAACAATAAAGGAAATTGATTAAATTTTATCTAAAAAATTCCTATTGATTCTCCATGAAAAAGAAGGAAATTTTGAATTATTACGGAAAATATTTGAATAAAATTAATAAAACATAGCCTGTGTTCTTTTCTGGGCTATGTTATATTCATACGCAAAGATACAAAGACATTGATTAATTCATCTGTTTTGATGTTAACTTAATTTAAATTTTCGTACACGCTTTCAACTTTATAAGGATAAGGATTAAGATGAATAGTTGCTTAGCAACCATTAAGCGAAAATAAAGAAAATGAAATAAATACATTTGAAATAAGTAAATCTCTAAAACAAATTAGTTTATATTATTGGAAAACATTTATAAAAAATCTCCAAAATTTACAGTAATAATTTTAAAAATCTGACAGATGCGTACACAAAATTTCAAAACAAAACGAATAATTTAACTGGTAAATTTTAGTATTCATTTACAATTGAATTCCATTAATCAAATATGTCATTTTCTCTCAAGGAAAATAAATTGAAAATCATTGGATTTTCCGTAGAAAAGCATTATTGCTCAAAATAAAATATTTTATATTTTCCGAACGAATGAAACAAATCTAACAAAAAACTATACAGCTTAATCCCAGCGCCTCACCAACATTACCCATTTAATTTCAAGCGAATCGAATGCTTTTTGCGCCAGTTACAGCTGAACAGACAGACAGACTGACAGACTGACAGACAGAATGCAAAAAATTCGTGTCTCCAAAGTAAGCCTTCACTGACGTTTCGACAATAATTCAATAGGTATGTATAATCAACATTACCAACTAAAATCCAATTGTGGTAGATCCGACTTAATAACAATGGTAAATATTATAAAAAGTAGGAAAAATGGAGCATGAATAACGAATTGAATAAATACATCAATTTATGCGCTACGCAGCAGTAAAATAATATATTTTAAAATTATAAAATAAAGTTAAACTATGCAAAAATGAGCTCAAAGTGGAATTTATTAATTAATTTATTTTTTTATTTTTTAGAAATTAAAAAGGCTTTTTGATAAAGATGACCCTAAAACTGTACAGTATAAAATGTAACTTTTGTAGGATTACTGTGCATTAACTAAAATACAACTTTTAATCTAATTTGACAACGAATTTTAATCTTTTACTGCGCCACGTGCCATATTTGTCACAAGCCTAAAACATTATAATTTTCATTATGCACCATATATTTGGCCAATATGATTACTATTGGGCCATTTTACTGTCACGTGCGGGACAATCAGACACCACAATTCCACCAAAATTGTGTTAAAGGGTTTAAGATTTTTCAGAAATAGGAATAAACATATTTTTGTAAGTTTATATTTGATATAACAATATCTCAGGCAGGGACAGATTTTTCCTAAACGGTTTACTGATTTAGCTATTAATTAATTTGCATGCGTCACGTGCAGGACATCTGAAGTCAACCACTTGTAATTTGCTGTATGATCCAGATAACATTTCTGCTCTACTAATTTTGCAATTTCAAAACAAAAAATATGTATTAGAGGCTAAAGGTCTAATGTTCATGAAATAAGCATTCTTATTTGAAAAATAAATTTTTAAATTGCTAAAAAATACATAACGTATAGTGTCACGTGCGGGAGACGGTTGTCACGTGTGGTATATTTCCAAATATCATTCAAGTAACCTTTTCAAAAATCAGAAAATAAGGGAATGCAAAAAAGAAAATGCATGTTATACATTTTACAATACAAAAATATTTATTTTAACTTTTTTTGTACAAAGTAAATGTTCAAATTGACATTTTTAAACACAAAATAAAGTAAATGTATAAACAAAAATTCAAAAATTTTCTAGAAATTTGAAAAAACCCCTTTTATTAGCTACAGAGGGGGTTGATATCTTTTTTATTACATCTTTAAATGAATATAGAATTTTATCTGGGTACTGTATGGCCACTTACAGAATTTACCACTTTTTATCTTGACAGACACTTCAACACTATCATGATGGGTGCTTGTAATTTCACCAGGATAATTAATGCCGTCATATTTTACAACTACCCTTTCACCCATCTTAAAAGAAGCTGCTGTTTCTGATCCTTTTATTTTCTTCTTTTTGGAAATTAGGATTTTCTAATGACATTTTCTCTCTCATCCTTTTCATTCTTCTAGCACTAGTAGACTTAGATCTTTCCATTTCAGCTAAATAAATAACAAACTTTATCAATTATAAACGCTTTTGTCTAAATTTACTTAATTTCATAGAAAAATTGAACTTAAAATAGAATTAAACTTAGAAAAACAGAATATAGATAAGAAGTTTTATTATTTTTTCTGTAGAATAATAACAAGTTCTTAAACACACGACTCTTCTTATTGTATAGAAAAAATCGCTATAAATTAAGTAGATCAATTCTTGCTGGAAAACAATATGTTCTTAAAATAAAAATAATCATCAAAGTGTTCAAATTTTATTAAAATAAATTTATAAAAAAAATGGAAATAAAAAATTTTAGCATCACAAAAAAAGAAAAAAAAATAGAACTATCATAAAAATTTAAAAAAAAAGAATCTTAATTTCGTTTTACTTACATAGAATAAGTTCTTAGGACACAATAATCATTAAACTGCTAAAACTATGCTATAATAAATCTTTATTTAACATTCAGAAAACAAAAATAATCGTCCTGCTCATAAGGTATCACGTGCGGGACAACTTTGTTTTGATATTTTTCTCCAAATAAAAATTTCACCCAAATTTTCAACTAGCATAGGATAAGTGTACTACACTAAACTGCTTTAGAAATGTCAATTAAACAAAATAAATGCGTTCCTTTTTCCTCCTAAGTGAAAAAATTCATGTTTTGTGTCACGTGTGGGACACAGAAACAAAGTTCTTTTTGTGTGCTGTAATAATTATTTGAAATTATCTTATATATTTCAGTTTAGTGAAACATAAACCATGAATATTAGACTTACCTAAAATGTTGATTTCAAAAGTTTCACTGGAGTTTCTTTATTAAAAAAACTCACTCAAAATGTATTGTAAAACGCAACATACTTGCTTGCACATGGACGCCCCATCTTTAACCTGTTGTGTTGCCAATCCACAAAAGATAAACTTTACATTCTTACTCAAAACATAAAATTTGACATGTTGCCAATCAGTAAATACCAAAAATATTTATTTAAACAAATTTTTAAAAATGACTATCAGTTTACCTGTTTTCATGGAATAGCCCTATTCCAGATCAGAAACATTTCAATGAGTCGAATAACACTTATTTTTATCCAAATGAATTGGTTGCCTTAGACATAAAATTAAATGTCATTTTTCGGTAATAAAATAAATTTCAATAAAAATATTAAGACAATACCGTAAAATGAGGTGAATAGGAACAGCAGGTGGTGAATAGGAATGAAACTTCCCGGTCATACAAATAAATTCATTATAAATATATGTGATGATATTTTTAGTTGCCAATTTTTTTAATAAGGTAATAACATTAAGAGTTGGGAAATTCAGTTTTGATATGTTTGCACCTCTACTGGGGTACATAAAAAACTTCAAGAGGATCCTTAAAAACCTCATTTTTTCAACGTCTTCAAAACTTTATATGTAACTATAGTATTTTTCGTATTTTATACCTAAGAGAGGGGATTTTTAATTAATGATAGAGCTGTAAACGATATACTGTATTAAATTCAACTTATTTCTAAACTACATAATGAAAAAAATGAGAAATTCGTTGTAATATCAGAGTTTTAAGATTTATGGGGTGGATCGGAACACGTTTTCTTTCATGGTTTATTTTTCTATACAGTTATAGTTTCATGTAATATATGAAAATATATGTATGAATATGTATTGTAACAATGTTTTGTTTGTTCTAATTGGAAAGTTTAAAGGTATCAAGAAATTACTTGGTTAAACAAAAAAGTCAACGCCTAATCCAACGGACATGGAACACACAATAACAGAATTTAAAAATAGCAAATTAGTTTAAAAAAACTGCACAGAATTATTCTCTGACATCCAAAACATTACACAAACATCTCAAAATGAAAAATCAATTTAAAAAAGAGAGGGATGCAAACGCTACTAAGGGCTGGGGATGAGGACGTATTAGTTGATCTTAATATATTCAGCGATTAGGGTTACTCAATAGATTCACATACCCAATGACTACTAGTAAAGGATAACACGGAACAGGGCTGAATTTTTATTAAATTTTACTTCTGCAATTCGAATATAATTTCTTAAAACAAATTTTAATTTTTCTTGATCTCAGAGTTGTTTTCTAATTTTTAAAAAGTCATATCTTTACTTATATATAAAACAAAGGCTTGGTTTTACAGCAACTACGTGTTTCTATTCCTCCCTTATCATTATTACCTGTTTTTCTTAATCCTATTAACGACTGAATAAAGATTATAACATTTGTTCCGATTCACCCCTATCTGCGAGGTGAATCGGAACACCATTAAAAAAATAAATAATATATATATAAACAGTAAAAATGCTTCGTTTTTGCTTAAAAAGTAAAGAACAAAACAAGACCGAAGTTCCTAGTAGAAAAATAAAAAAATAAAAAAATCAGTTGTTGCTTTTTTTAACGTTAAAGTTAAAAAGTGTTCCGATTCACCCCTTTTTACGGTATTTTCTTTCATTTTTTTTTTTTTTTTTTTTTTTACTGAACATATAAAGATATACATATGAAAAAAGTTACAGAGCGTTAACCATGTATAATTGATGTTTGTTATTTGCTCATTTAATTTTTAAATATACCACTAATATTTTAAAACCCAAATTGTGTACATATAACACACACCATACATATCAAATTTTAGCAGAAAATTTCAAATTTATCATTTCTTTTAATATTTTCCCTTTATTAGATCGATATATAAATTTCAAATACATATTTTTTTCATATAAATGTAAAAGAACGTTCATTAAAGCGTTAAAAAATACTTCTATTTAAAATAATATTATTCTTTTTAAACAAAAGAATACATATACATATTCATGTTACAGAAAAATTATTAGATTTCTGATGAGCAGAATACTTGGAAACTTAACAAAAAAATACTATAAATAAATAATGAAAAGCAAATGTGAAATTCCTTAAATCATATATGAAAGAGTAGAGATATTTTCAAATATTAATGGAAATAAAAAGTAATATAAATATAAACAAAATTTCATAAAGCTTTTTATATCGAAATGTTTGTTTAAGTATTCACGTTACGTAACATTTTGTAAGGAGAATAATTAGTCCCTGAGAATTTGTATAGTTGACCTTCCAATAAAGGTAATTGATACAGAAAGAGATCATGTTTTGGAAAATCGTTGATTTTGATCTTTTTCAATCACATTGCAGGGAAAATTAATAACTGTGTTCAGAAGAAAAAAATCGAATTGCAAAATTTTTTTTATAGATCGAAAATAAAAGTTTCATTTTTTTTATTTGGTTTTGAATAATAAATTCCTTGATAAAATGTAGTATTACCAAATTTCTTAAATATTAGTTGAATATATAACTATATATAGGCATATATATATATGTATTAACTGGGATATTGAAGAAGGATTTTGTGAAAGATATCGATAAAACAATACAGCATAAAATGTAATACTTGGAAATTTTTTCAGAGAAATTTCACCTGGCATACAAAATTTAAAAATGAAAAATCAAATTTCAAATTGCTTAAATTCTTTGCGACGGCAGCTTTTTGTAAAATTTTAAATGTTTTGTTACTACTTTTTAAAAACAGAAATTTGAGCTTTATTAAATCGAGAAAATACTCCAATTAAATGTGGCAAATTTTACAGTAAAATTTTACTGGTGGGGAAAAACATGGATTCTTAAGCTTTTTTGAGTCACGTATACAGGTCACACGTCCCTAACGAGTTAAGAGGTGCAAATGCCAACCTCATGAAGAAGTTTCAATGCCGGGACTCAAACCCAGGCCATCAGTAGAGCGCAATGACCAACATGGAACGGTTACCAGACTCGAATTATTACATGTTGGTTAGTTCCATGTGGTTTAGACGATAGAATATCAGCGCGTTATACTGAAGACTCGAATTCGAGTCCCGGAATTGATACTTTTTCCCTAGGTTGGCATTCATTCTTCAAACGAAAGAGTGGATTCGGCTTCTCAAGAAAGATCTGTAATTTATTGGATCATGAATAAGGTGTTTTTTAAACGTTTTACTCATCTTGATTGAAAGTGCTAAAAACGAGTTGTTTCAACTCTTTTTGACAAGCTGACTTTCAAATAGTAAGATGAGTGGATTTTGGCTCCACTTGAGTTAATTTGTGGCTGAAGGTTTAAGAGAGTTTGCGTGTGTTAAGTAATTTCAAATTCGATTTTTATTTGAAATATTGTATGCAAGGTGAATTTTCTCTCTGAAAAATTTTCCAAGTATTAAAATATTCAATGGATGATGAATTTATTTCAGTTTCGTATTTATCCCGTATCGGTGACTCACTGAAAATATTCTCTCCGTTGCTGCGTTTGTAGCCTTGCCAACATGTAACAGTGAAAAATTCCAGGCTGGATATCGTTCCATGTGGTTTAGTCGGTAGATAGTTAGTGCTATATACTGGGTTCGTGTCCCGGCACGGAAGCTTTTTCATTGGATTAACATTTGCACGTTTTAAGCAATTTGAAATTTAAATTTCATTTGAAATATAAAACGTAAGTTTTGTAAGATTACTGTAAATTAATTCCTTTATATTTTTTTGCCCCACCACAGTGGCCGAGAAGTTCTGCCCCCGAAACTGGTAGACGGTAGGCGCTGGGTTCGAACCCAATCACGGTCGTTAGCGTAATTGTTCGTAATTTTCGTGTTTTTCTTCGAACCTTCGACCTCCTTACGTGAATATGGGTTAGGTTCTCTTAAAAATACCCTCACGGAGGTCACCCCCTCCTTTTGGGCCCATATCCCTCGTGTTGATAATTGGCCGTCATAAAATAAACCAAACCAAAGCTTTTTTTTTACATAATTTAAAACAATTTTTAACCCTTTGGTATACCACGTGCCGTATCTGGCACATACTTAAAAACATTACAATTTTCATTATTTGCCGTAATTTTGGCCCATATTACCACCGTTTTTGATCAGAAATATTAATTCGAAGAATAGAATAGCACTTATTTTTTTCCATTCCAGATGGCTTCATTTGACAAAAATTTAGAATTTATTCTTTGGAATTTTAATCAAACTATTATGTTTATATTTACTTTCATTATTTTTAGTGAATACAAGATGATATTAATATAGAAAAAAGATGCTGAATGTTAAGCAGATAAAATTAATAAGTCTTATTTGCTCTTTTTGTTGGAAAATATAGCATGCAGTATTTTAAAACTCAAATTATGTAAGTATGGAAAACACCATAAATTGTCAAAAATTAGCTGAAAATTTGAAAATTATTAATTTTTAGTATTTTTTTCCATTATTAAATTGATACATTTCTTTTTTGTGTGCAAATGTAAAACTATGTGTTGTAAAGGCTTAAAAACTACGTCATTTTAAAAGAATACTATTTTCTTTTCAACAACAACAAGAATATATATATATATATATATATATACATATATATTTATATGTATTTTTTTTACAGCTAAATATTTTATATATTTATGTTACAGAAAACTTATTAAAATTCTAAAGAAGAGAAGATCTGGAAATAACTTAACAAAAAATGCTATAAATTCTGAAATACAAATGTTAAACTTCCTAAATCATAAAAGAAAATGAAGAGATAATTTAAAAAAATGTTGCAAATAACAAGAATTTTTTTTACAGCTAAATATTTTATATATTTATGTTACAGAAAACTTATTAAAATTCTAAAGAACAGAAGATCTGGAAACTTAACAAAAAATGCTATAAATTAAGAAATACAAATGTTAAACTTACTAAATCATAAAAGAAAATGAAGAGATAATTTCAAAAAATGTCGCAAATAACAATTTTTTTTTTTTAACAGCTAAATATTTTATATATTTATGATACAGAAAACTTATTAAAATTCTAAAGAACAGGAGATCTGGAAACTTAACAAAAAAAAAATGCTATAAATTATGAAATACAAATATTAAACTTCCTAAATCATAAAAGAAAATGAAGAGATAATTTCAAAAAATGCTGCAAACAATACCTGAATTCAAACCCATCAGCATGCAGCTTTTTATATCCCAAAGTTTCTTTAAGTATTCATATTGCGTACCAATTTATAGAGAGAATAATTGTTATCTCACACTTTATTCAGTAGAACTTTGAATATATATATTTACTACAGAAATAGATTATGTTTTAAAAAATCGTAATTTCTCTTTTTTTAAACGGAACATGGAAAAATAATAACTCTATTAAGAAAAAATAAATCCGATCGCAGTTTCGTTTTTATGTATGAAAATAATATTCTTATTTTATACTTTGTTTTGAAAAATGCATTTCAGGATTAATATAGTGTTGTACAAATTCTTGAATATTAAATGAATATATAATAATATATATTAGATATATTAGATATTAAAAATATATTTGATTGAATAATTTTTCTGTGATTTTCTCTATTTTTTGGAAAACTATGTCAGAGATAAACTGAAGACAGTTACAAGAATTATAATTGCAGTTACCAAGATTTTAGTATTAGAAAATTATTTGTTTGAGTAATTTTTCGAGGTTTTATCTACTTTCTAGAAACTAATTTAGATATGGGAAAAGGAAAAACAGAATACAGTCACCATAATCTCAATTTCAATTTCCGAAATTTAAATACTAAAGCTAAATTTTGATTGATTTGACATCCGCAATTTTACCTATTTTCTTTAAAGCTGTTTTAGATATAGTAGTGAGACAAACTGAAGATAGTTGCCAGAATTACAATTTTAGTTTCCAAAATTTGAATATTTCAAAAAAAAATATTTCACTGAGTGATTTTCTGGGTTTTAATTTTCCCGGTTTTTTGAAAATCTTTTTTTAGATATGGAAATTAGATAAACTAAAGTTGATTGCTAGAATTATAATTTCAGTATGGAAGAATTATTCATTTGAATGATTTTCTGGAATTTTAATATATTTTTTAAAAATTATTTTATATATGGCAGTGAGACAAACTGAAGACAGTCAGCATAATTATAATTTCCGTTCCCATGATTTGAATACAATAACAATATTTGATTGAGTGATTTATTTCCCGCTCTTTTCTGGAAAACTATTAGAGATACGGGAATAAAACAAACTGGAGATTGTTATAGATTTGTAATGCCATTTTCAAAAAATTTTAATATTAAAAAATTATTTGAATGAGTCATTTTCTGGGATTTTCTTTTTTTCCGTAAAATTCTTTTGATACAGAAGTGAGATAAGCAAGAGTCAATTCCTAGAAATAAAATAACTGGAATTATCTAGCGTAAAAATCCTTAAAATAGATAATCTAGTTTTCAAGTTTACAATATAAAAAGAGCTGCATACGAAATTACAATTTCGTATGCAACGATATTCTGCAGTTCCATATATTGACCTTCGATTTATTCTTTTGAGCTGATCCAGAGTATCAGACCACATAAAGTGATCGTTGAGGTTAAATGGGTGAAATAGTTCTCCGGTGTTCGTGTCCGGGATGGCTCACTTGGTTAGAGCATTGGCGGCTTAAGCCAATACATCCCTGGTTCGAATCCCGGCCCGGACTTTTTTCACCGAAAAATGAAAAAGGCAAAATTTACATCTGTTAAAACTATTTTTCTATCTACAAAAAGAACAGACAACCATAAAACCCCATCTTTAGTTATCGGTCATACATTGAACCCAATGTGCTTTATGAATATGAAAAATTTTCCCGTGAAATATGAAGCGAATAAGGTTTGGAGTTTTAATTTTTTTATTCTGAATGATCACAAAATTTTGATTAAAAAAATTATGCAGAGAATTCTTTTTTTGTCGATGAATAATGCAGTGCTCAGGACTTCTTTTCAAAATTACAAAATAGTGATAATTTTTTCCAGTTGCATTTCAATTTTGCTGCCTCTAGATTTGGGTATAATTAAATGTTTTAAATAATATAAAAAAAAAACAATTAGCAAAGTCGATACTTGTAAAGATAGTTTATAAAGTAGGTAGTAACTGTAAATGCGAAGGAAGTTTTCGTCAGCTTTGCTGGAAGATGGTAGAACAAAAAAAAAAAAAAAAAAAAAAAAAAAAAAAAAAAAAAACTACTCGTAGTTGTTAGAAAAAATCAAATTTTTGTTTTATGGAAGATACGAAATCTGATTGTGATGAAAATTCCATAAACAGTGATCTTTCAGATAGTAAAGAACGTGTTTTGAAACTCCCAAAAGCTTTATCTCAACTTGGTGAAAATTGCAGTAAAATGTCTCAAAGACTATTTAACTGCAGATGACGACTTTATGGTTTTCGCAGGGGTTGCTAATGAAGAAATTTTCTCTGAAATTACTTATGAGATAGAAAATAATGAAGAAGAGGATGATAATGATGTAGATTCATTGAAATATTTTCATCCCAGGAATCTCTTGTATCTGTGAAGTCTCTACGGACATTTTTAAAACCTTTCATCTGCAAATGAAGACCATTTTCATGCCCTACACGCAATGCATACCTTGTTGCTTCACAGTTAAAAAATGAATAAGAAAACTAAAATATTAGATTATTTTTAATTAAAAAAGGTTTTCGGGTAAATTTGGAGGGAAGGTACCTCTATACATGTAGTTTTGCATCTCGAAGCCCGATTTTTGGTCTTTTGATTAGAATTGTTTAATTGAATTTTTAGGCGATTTTTAGCTTTCTTTTTATGTTTCGAGGCGATTTTTCCATATTAGTGAAAGGAATACGCTTTCATTCTTATCACTCAATATAGTATTTTTTTCTTTTCAATAAAATTCTTTCGGAATTTGCGCGGCGATTTTTGGAACTTATAACGAATTTTTTATTGTGATTTTTAGTATTTCTTCACATTTTGGGTCTTTTTTTGAGAATCATGAAAATAAAATTCGTTCAAACTTTCAGCCTAATTAACTAAATTTTGTCTTATTTGATTTTTCAATTTCAGTGATTTTTAATGCAATTTTCAATACGATTTTCGATGTGATGTTTAACGATTTTTTAATTTTTTGTGTGTTTTCTATCGATTTTTTGTCATTTTTACAAAATTATAGATTTTTGTATGCATCATGATCCCATCCATTCTTGAATTGCATGTAAGTTCCTCTCCCGTTTCCCATTGCAGTCCTTTTGAACATTTTTACCGCTCAATATTATTTGTTCATTTTTTAAAACCAATTTTTCACACAGTCAGTGGCTGTGTACTTCCCACAATGTAATTTCACGTTTTTTGAGTTGGAGATAAAATCACAAATTTCATGTTCCTTTAATATTATTCTCATGGAACCGTGACACGCCGGGCGGGTCAGCTAGTAAAAAATAAAATAAAAAAGGGATTTGATGGTATTTTCAATGGGCAAAAAAAAAATGATTGCAAACAAAATAAAAAGATTTATAACTTTGAGTATATCACTTGGATCTGTATACGGTTTCACACGAAAGACAATGTACAAATTGGAGATTAGTGATACACACAGAATGAAATGACGATTTTGGGGTCCATTTTTGCTCAAATAAATACCTAAGAATCCTTTAATAGTTTTGCTTATAAAAATGATTAAAAATTTTCATATGGGGTGCTCGAAGTCCATTTTGAAAACAATAGAAGGTAGGCCATTTAAAACGTGCATAAAATATTTTGTCTTCTCTCACACTGAATCCACTCTGTTTTTCCTAAATATGGCATCTGATTACATATTTGGTTCACTGTGTGAGTAAATAAAACAGATTTTATGCAAATTCTAAATGGTCTATCTCATTTTTAGGTGTGTTCGTAATTTTGTAAATAAGTAGCACATACAGTCATCGTTCAGTCTGTTAGCTCATCAGCTCGTCTGTATGTCCGTCTGTCTATCCATGCACATATATCTGAGCAAAAACTACATAACCGAAGCGTTCGAAAATTAAAATATATGATTGTTGCATAATTTTGTCGAGTCATTTCAAATTTTATGAAAATTGGATATGTAATGAAATTACAGGGACAATAAAAAATATTCCGTTACATTACAGCTAATGTGAAATGATAGTTTCATGTGCATTTTAAGTATGTTCTATTCTTTCAAAGATAATAAAATCGATATCCATCTATGAAGTACATGCTTAAATATAGATTCTGTACAATCTGTGGTGCAAAGAATATTTGTTATTAATTTACAGGGCCACGAAAAAGAACTCAATTGCATAATGGTATAGGAGAAAACATTGTTTGGGGAGCATTTTAATTGTATAAAACTATTTAATATTTTATGAAATTGGTATACGTTGCTGAAGTTTACAACCTGTTTTTTTTATTTGCCTTGTTGTACAATGGCTGTGAGCCCCTAATACAGTATATTAAATTACATTTAATTAAATATTACTTTGAAGTAAAACAACAGTATCTGAAATATTGCTTTTCCGTTATAAACAGTAAAACACTATATATTTTTTTATTTATATTTCTTTTATAAGTAAATATATACTTTTATGTGTATATAATATTAATAATGTTTATATCCTGTTAGTAACTCAACGGCAATGATTTTAAATGTAAAAAACATGAAAAGAGATTTTAATTAGAATTTTTCTATAAATACTCCACTGGGAGATAGACAGACAAAAAGAAATCAAGCATATGTTGAAAAGTGTTAAGAATTCTTTTGGGTAAAATATTGCTTTCATGCGGGATTAGATATAAACATCATATAAAAGATTAGATACTGTATAGCTGTAATTCAATTTTTACAAAAGACTATCTTTTATCTAAAAACAACTGATAATGTAACTGGTAATTCTCTTCTCCCTTGGTAGTTGTAATTATACGCCAGAACGAATCAAATATATTATATCAGAGCGTAATCTAAGGAAAACAAACGAAATATACTGGAGCAGAAAGAAGTATAATTGAATGCATATTGCATGAGGGAATAAATGTTTGAAGCTTTTTTATTGAAGTAAAAATAATTGTGCATGATAAGATATTAAAGACAGTTTTTAATTATAATGTGAATAACAAATTTTTATCACGCTGTGGTTACATTAAAATAATACTTTAACAAATTATGGCTTCAGTACAGTTGTAAAATTAACTATAATTATTTAATAAACTTGAACAGGAAAATGCAGTAAGAATGTAGAGATTTATGATATAGCTCAAACTGAAGTTAATTATAAATGCATATAAAATAAAACAATGCAACGCTGTTCTATTCCTGCCTATTCATACGACGTCAGCCGCGGGGATAATGTCACCAATAGGAGTAACTAAAATGTTAACTATGCCTTTGCTTCGTTCAATAAAGTCTTTTTCGGAGAGGGTTTTCTTTAGCGCCTGTTTTCAAAGTTTAAGAAGCATTTGTTGTTCGTTGACAAATCTTGCATTTTTTGTGAAATACGGGATAAACGACTATTTTCAGTTGATACTTTAAACATTAAGTACAAAAATGTTGTGCAGATTTAAAAATGACCATTAAACATGTTTGATTGTTCTTTTTATTGCAATAATTTGAAAACTACATACATAAATAAGGTTACGAAATATTAAAAAGCATTTATAAAACTCATAGCTTTCGTTCTATGCTTAGAAACTTTATTGACAGATTTAAAACACACTGAGACTGTTTTACTTCTTTAAAACCTATTCTATTTATTAATCAATATACATTTTTTGTGGATGGGTAGGGGATGAAAGGATAAAAATACAATTTCAAAGCATTATGAGACATTATTATTGATAATTAGCATTATTTCAATAGTTGCACCTTTGTAGTAGTTGTACCATTAGTTCAAATTTTTAATTACGCAGTTTTATTACGTATTTGTTAAATTGTTGTTTTATTAAGAAATCTTAATGATATTTCAAACGGAATGTCTAATTACACAAAAGTATTGTAAATGCTGATTTTCTATTTATTAAAGCATAAATTAGCCAAATCTTGCTTATCCAAGGCTTTTTTTTGTCAGGTATTTTTATCCGTTTTTTTTTTTTTTTTTCACATTTTAAATGAAAAACACAAATTTTATCCTACGTCCTGTGACGGGCACTTTCACTAATATTATATAAAAGTTTAGTTAACGTAAATGGGTAACTGAATAAAACAAAGGAAAAGAGAAGAAATCAGCAATATTTAACCTACTTACAGTATATTATCTGCTTTTCTCCTGTTATTTCTACTTACACTCCCAAATACTATGTTTGAGCATAAATTCCTTAAAAGTTAAGGTTCTTAAAGGTTTCTAAATAACTTATACTTTTTATGCTGAGCTGCACTTAGTATGCTAAAAAATGTCTGTCGAATAAAATTAAACAGGCCCAATCAAGGATTTGGATACATGGCCGTCTATGGATGATAATTATTGGAAATAGGATTTTAGTAGTTTCAAAAGCATTTTAGTTTGAATTACATTTTAGTTAAATAGTGTCGTATAATAAAGGTATAAGGTACGTGACTGAACAAAATTACAGAGCTGAATAAAAGTCTTTACGTATGATTCTATCTATTAGTATAAATTGCTGATTGAGAAATTCCAACTAGTTATGCGTTTTCTTGCTTAACTAATTTTTTGCATTGCGTAGTATATATATATATATATATGTGTATATATATATATATATATATATATATATATATGTGTATATATATATATATATATATATATATATATATATATATATATATATATATATATATATATATATATATATATATATATATATATATATATATATATATATATAAGGCTATTTAAAATAATTGGAATATAAATTTGTTTATAAACGGTAACTGCTGAAATCAGTTTTTGAAATGTTTTATTTGTTTTCCGAAATTTTTATTTAGTTATCGTATATAACCTATATTCTCTAAATAAGGAAGTTTTGTTAAAGATATTAGGAAGTGTTGGAAAATGTTTTACAATGTATGCTTGACGCATGATTTTTTCTTTCTTGTTTGTTTAGAAAAAAAGAATGTTGTTTATAAAAAAATGAATGTTGCAAAAAGTAATGAGTTAAAATTTTTATTTTAATTCCAGAAAAAATACTAAAAAAATCGTTTTATCGTTCTAATATGGGCAAATTCCTTATAAAATTAATGGGGATATTTTGTTGAAAGTGATAACGTTCAATATAACGGTTTTGTTAGAATTATTTACCGAAAGGAATTATTTACCTATTAGAATAATTTTGTTAAAATTAATCTAATGTAATAGTCTTATTATTAAAAAAAAGGCAGAAAACGTTTTAGTTGGTTTTAATATACATAACGAAAGACTCTACTCTTTCTAGATACGTGCTATTCCAAAAATAATATCGTTATCACTAGACTCCAGTTATCTTCAAATATTTTAAGAATATTGAATTTAATTTTAACTTAATTAAAAATTTAATTCTATAAGAATATTTTCTCACCCTTAATAACACCTTAAAAAACAGTTTTTTAAGTGTATTTATCAATTTTTACAATTTCGTGTCATTTCATGTCTTGGGCCATTCTGTTGCTATCAATTCGCAAGTGAATATTTTCATTCTAGACATGCATGTTTAACTGACAAATACAAGAAATTAATAACGGGAGATCAACAATATTCTATTACTATTTCATACAAAATACTTTAGTGCAGCTGACAATGTTTAGTAGACCTTACATTAGATTAGTTATAAAACAATGTATCGTTTATCCATTCAAATTTAAAAGGCACTATAGATTTTTCAAATATTATATATTAATGGGTTCGACAGTAATTAATTGTAAGTGAAATTTGTCACTTTTGGATATGTTATGATTTTTTTTATTTACATAAAGTTGGACAGAAAATGAAGTAATGATTAACACAAGACATTACTGCAATCTTTTGAGAGAATGTGGAACTTTTTACAAATTTCTATTGTAAATATATTAAATTCTTTACTTAATGAAATACTAAAATTTATAATTTTGGAGCTTCCAATTATTTGGTTTCGAGCCCCTCAATTAGGAAATATAAGAATCGTTACAATCAATTCATTTTTGCCAACAAGAAAGAAACTTAGGGATTCTTGTGACAGGTCCTGTAAATGTCTTGGCTTTTTGAGAATACAAATTCTCGGAAGATATTTCCGACATTAACTTGATTAGAAATAAGTTAAATTCAAGTATATCTGTAGGTTTTTGAAGAACGGATACTCGACTGGCCAAAGATCTGGAGAATCAGGAAAGCGCATGTTGCGTCACACGTAAACTAACACAACGAATCCCGAGTTTCTCAGAACAAAATATTGAGATATCGATCACTCATAATTCTAAGTTTATTTTTATTTACTAAACAAAATTTGTATTAGAATTTATTTTTTATATCATTTGCTACAATTATAATAAATCAAATGAAAAATAAATAATTAGTATGGTGAGTCAGAAATGGTAAATATTATATCAATTTCAATAATGTGTGGATTGTTTTGGAGACATGTGAATCTAAAGATTTTTTTTCATATATATTTTTTCATATATTTTTTTTATATTGTAATGTTGAACATTATTCGTTTACGTACTTTTCTTAATATTTTAAAAAATAATATTGAAAATTTTATTATTTTTTATTACTAAAAAACATAATTGTTGTTTAATGTGTTTACAAAAAGTTCGTTCCATGTAAGTGCGATTGAAAATTTAAAATAATGAAATGTTTGTTAACCAAAAAATTATATTTATGTTATAATTATAATTTTCCTCGGTGGTAAATCTAGACTTATCATTTCGGAAAAGGGGAAGAAGGGTGTGTAATAATAATACTTCCTAAATTAGAATTGTAAAAGAGTAGGAAATTTTCTTTTAAACAGTTTTATTTTCATAGCTGTCATTTATTTTAAAAATATAATTACTGTATAAAAAGCTGCAGTTTTTAATGGATGATTTAATGTTGTTTCAATACACGGAAATGCGCCTATAAATGTAAATGCCCATATCTTACCTTCACATTTTGAGATTGGGAATTGAAATGCATGAACATTCATGCCAGTTAATTTATCCACATACCATACTTTGACCGAAAATCTCAAATTTTATACATAGCTGCGTAAATTAAAATATGTAAAAAAATACACTGCTCGCTATATCAAATTCAGTAATATATTGCTCTATGTTACTGCACTTCACAATTGTCTTTTCTTTAAATTGGATTTTGTCAATATAGACTATATTGATTGTTTCGATATCCATAATGTTGAAATATTTTTCAATTCATTAAAATTATTACATTTTCCTAATTTTGTACCAAATGTGAAAAAAAATATTTTATCTTTTCAAGAAACAGTATGTACGATATAAAGGCATCATTTTGTAGACATTACCCAGCTAGAAAAAGTTTGTAAAAAAAGTGTAAAAAAAAAGTGCACAAAAAGTGAGCGTATTTGGCACCTCTGCTTATACACAAAAAGTACAAACCGAATTGTGGACAAAAAGTGTATACGTAAATTTTTCACTTTTTATACACAATCAGAGGTGCCAAATACGCTCACTTTTTGTTCACTTATTTTTTTATACTATTTTTGTATACCTAAATTGTTCACTTTTTATGCACAATCAGAGGCGCCAAATACGCTCACTTTTTGTGCACTTATTTTTTTATATTTTTTTTGTATACCTAAATTGTACACTTTTTATGCACAGAGGTGCCAAATACGCTCAGATTTTGTGCGCATTTTTTTGTACACTTCTTTGCATACTGAATAGCCCTAAATTGTATACATTATGTGAATAATCGGGAATGCCAAATACACTGATTTTGTGCGCTTTTCCTTTTACATACCAAATAGTCTTACACTGTACACTTTTTATACATAATCAAAATCAGAGGTGCAAAGAAAAAATATACGCAGGGTTTTTTTTTTCTGCTAAATAATTAAAATCTGCAGAAATTAAACTTATATCTATAAAAACGCATATAAATTTTAGTGTGAACAAAAGCATACATTAAGTAAATAAACCTGCAATGAAAACTGAAATATCATAAAAAATGCTCAGTCAAATAATTATTTCAAATCTACAGGGGAAAAAAAATCGTTTGGCAGAAAATTTTGAAAAGGACGTGACAATTGATTTTACTTTAGTTATCGAATGATAATTCTGTGTGTGCTTGTTAAAATGCAAAACATAGCAAAAAAAAAAAAAAATAAAAAAATAAAAAAAAAAAAAAATGCAAGTAAAAAATTTGTAAAGGATGCTTTTATTTGTTTAACATTACATTTTAAGATTTGTCACATAACTAGTTGTAGGCTCATCAGGATAATTCCAAAAAATCCCCGCCCTAACAGCCGCAGGTAGATCTAGATTTTGAAGGTACTAACTACTAAATTTATCAACAAAAACTAAATCAAGATTAGCCATAATCCTAGTTTAACAATTTTATCTGGTCATTTTCCTTTTTTTTTTTCCCAACTCTATTATTACTGTAAAATCCTGATTGTAAGCATCCCTTCATACTTTCAAGCAGTTTTCTCGCTGTTGCTCGCCAATGTGTCGAATTGCGATTAAATTTTCAATTTGGCGAGTAAACAAGCAATTAGATTCGCCAAATTGCTAGTGCTCAATTTTTGCTTTTTCTTTTTTTCATACACATGCATATACAGTAGACTACCTCAAATCTGCACAGCTTGGGACCAGGGGTTGTGCGAATTTTAGAATTTTTCAGATTTCTGGTCATTGCTTTGTTTACATTTTTTAAACAGTAGTAGTTTGAATGTAATTAATAGTACATTCGCAACTATAATGAATGCTTACAATATAATAAAATATTAAAATAAGTAATGAACTAAAAATAATAAAAATTTAGATAATTTTTTAAATGATTAAAGTTCTAATAGCAAAGGTCAAGTTAATAATCAATAGTGTATGATTAAATATTCATTATAAAGATTAATATTCTTCCAAAATTATTCAACAAAACTTGCCTCATAAAAGTAACTTACTAATTCGCATAAAAATCATAAAATAACAATTTTTTTTTCAAGTTTAGCCAAGCTTAATAACCAAAATATCTTGATAATGCATAATATACTTGGTAAGAAGATTGTAATTACCAGTATAATATCAGCAATATCTTGAATTTTTTCAAAAAAAAAAAATATTTCTTTATGAAAAAAACATGAATAGAGTATTAAGAAAATTACAAATTAAAAAATATATGAAATTGATACAAAACTAAGAAAAAATCACATTTTGTCCCAATATCCAAACTGAAATTTTCATTGTTTACATCCATAAAATATTTTAGAGAGTTGCGGATTTCTGGTTTGTGGATTTCAGGAAGTCTACTGTATGTATGTATATATATATATATACATATTTTTCATATTTGTAGCGCATAGTTGAAACTAGATTAATAACAATCGCTGTCACAGTTTGAGCTACACAACGAATCTATTTTGCTAATACTTTTTTCATTTGGCGAATTTTATTTTTAATTCGCCAAATTACTAATGTTGGTCAAATGTCAGCGAGAACACTGCTTTCAAGCATTTTTTATTTTTCACACTCACATATAAGCCCCCCCCCCCCCCTACCACACACACATCTCTTTTGTGGTAAAAAAATATTTAAAAATCTAAGTGTTAAACTGTGTGTTTAACACTTAGTATAACACTAGTACTCACTGGAAACTTTTTAAAATTATTTATTGCTATCAGATAGTAATATCATATTTGCTCATAGGCCACAATAAAAACTGTTGAATGTAAACATGCAATTATTTCACCTATTACATGTATATTTATAGAAATTTATCAAAATATTTAATCTACATTCAGTGACTTAGTGAGAACTTTAGCTAGTTCATACACAGGGTGCATAAAAGTGCTTATTTTTTAGTACTCCTATTTCTGAATTTTCCTTATACTGTTAAAGGAATGAAAACCCTATATAAAAATGAAAAACAACGGTATATACTGATTACAGCACTGAAGTGTAATAAATATTATTTTTAATGCATGTTGCTGATATTCAATTTCTGTTCTTGGAGATGCATACAATCCTCTCAAATATTATTTTTTTACTTTGCTTTTAATGAAAAAAAAAATCCCAAAAGGGATCTTTTTTTTAAGAATGACCCATATGCATATATTTACAGTAGCACTCCGGTTATCCGAAAATTGACTTAACCAAAAGATCTTAAAATTCCAAGTCCTTTTTAAATGTAAAAAATTTTACTATCAACACTATTTGTACCGATGTCAATTGACACCTTTCAACATATTTTGATTTATGATTACTGTTTTAGTTGTAAGTTTTGCACCAAAACAATTCAGAATCATTTTTAATACATTGAAATTTGTTTTAATTAGCTTTAAAAATTAGAAGCAAAAATCAGAACTTTGAAAGGTGCTTTTGGACACTAGTAGAAATAGTGTTAAAAAAAACATGTTTTTTTTATAAAATAAACAGAGTTAACTTACTCATTTGGTCAATTCCATAATTTTGAGCACTTTATTATATATATATATGTAAAATACTTCATTATTTTACATAATATGTTGCGATTTTCTTTTGATTTCCAACTTTGGTTTCAATGCTGATTTATTGCGCCACCTTTTAAATAACAACACATTTGTTGTTGCATCTTCTTGTACTTCAATATATCAAAGTGACACATTTTTGATCTCAGTAGCTTCATTGTGTGTAATCCTGTTTCACATCTAACACATAATCTGTAATACGTTACTACATTTTTATTACAGCACTGTACTAACTATCAAGCTTTTCACTATAAGCTTCACAGTTATTAAAAAAATCCTATGGAACGCCGGTTATCCAAAACAACTTATGGAACACCGGTTAATCGAAAATGCTTTGGTCCCATACTTTTAAGATAAAGAGCCATGGGTGCAAGTTTGAAATTTTGCCAAGACTGAAAATATTTTGAATTCCCCCCCCCTCCTAACTGGGCCTGAGTGAACACCTACACACACACACATAGCTTGCATTTTTACCCACAACCCTATGATGAAATCCCCCCCCCTTCCCAGATCTTTAGCCAAAATTTGCTACTTTTAACAAAAATTCAGACTTGGTACAGCCTCAGAAAAAAAAAAAGCTGAAGTTTCAAGGACATTTGACAAAATTAGCACTTTTCTGTGATTTTTTAACAAAATTAGTGTTTTTTGGGAACTTTTTACAAAAATCGCACTTTTTTCCACTGTCTTTTCATTGAAATTTGCATTTATCCATGATCCTTTAGAGATATTCATAGTTTTTCTCACCCTTTTGTGACAAAATTCAGATATTTGACATGATCTTTTGAGAAAATTTGCATATTTACTGCAATCCTTCGTCAAAACTCGTGTATTTTCCACGAACTTTCTTCAAAAATTTCGTATTTTCTGCTACGTTTTGTCAAAATACACTTTTTTCTGTGATCTTTCGAAAAAACTCTCGTATTTTCTATGATACAGAAAAATTTGGGTATTTTTTGTGATCTTGAGGAAAAATTTGGATATTTACTGCGATCCTTTGGAAAAATTCCCATATTTTCTGCAATCTTTTGGCAAAATTCGCATATTTCTCCTGATCTTTTGACAAACTCTATATAAGGTACCCTGGGGTAATAACGCCAGGCGGGGTAATAACGCCAAGTGCTTATATTTTGCATAATTATGAAATAATCAGGTAAATGACACCCATGTGCTCTGCGCAAAAGGGTTTTGAGTCATATAAATCGCAAAAAACAGCTTCAAGTTAATTTGTTTCATTTTTAGGTCTCATTGTTTTTACAAACAACTAAAATTAACGCTTGATCTAAAATTTGCGAGATACGTTTTGTGATGTGGAGACTATCTTTTTATACGGAAATACTCTGTTAATTACATAAATTTGTAGTGCATTTCATGTACTTTTAAAATGTTGTTGAAGATTTTGGATATCTTCTCGAGATAATTTGTAATTGAAAATGTATTGCACAATAACTATACCGGGGTAATAACGCCAATCCTTCACATTAATACCCCGGTTGATTCCCTACAGTGGCCGAGCTACATCCTAAATACTGATTCAAATTAACACAGTTAAAACTGTGCAATGTTTCTCATATTTCTATTTAAGCGGTCCTTTTTAAGCAAAAAGAAGCTCACGGTCTGATATTCTTTTGCCTCATCGCCCCCCTCCCACACCACACCTTTATTTTTCTTACACTTTCACAAAAAATTGAACATTTTCAATAGCTTAGAATGCAATTTGTCAATTTCTAAGTTTGTAGAGTTTGTATTTTTAGAATTGGGCTATCTACATGCAATTATTTCATCTTATTTCATAGTTTTGTTTGCATAGCGTTATTACCCATATAGGTGGGTAATAACGCCAAATAGCATTGGTCAAGAAAAAACGCCATTACATTTTATGAATACATATCTGTTAAATTATTTTATTTTATATAGATAGTCAATGAGTTGCTGTATTAGATCCTATATTTGTTTGAAAAATACAATCTAAAACTAAGCCGTGAAAATTGGTAGAACCTTAACGTGGCGTTATTACCCCAGGGTACCTTATTTTCCTCATTTTTTTGACAAAATTAGAACATTTCTTTGATCTTTTGAGAAAATTAGAGTATTCTCCACAATCTTTCCACAAAAAGTACAGTATTTTACCACGATCTTCGACAAAAAGTAGAGTATTTTTCACGATTATCTTAGAAAATTAGAGTACTTTCGTAATCCTTTAACAAAAGCCGCGACGTTTTCCATAATCCTTTGACCGAAATCACGCTTTTCTGAAATCCTACGATGGAAAGAGTTACCTCCCGCATTCCTTTGAAGAAAATACTTTTTTTCCAGGATCGTTTGACAAATTTATAGGTTTTTTGCATGGTTGCATTGGTTTATAGCTATTGCAGGTGACGTGCCCGGGCAGGGATCGAACTGGAGATTCCACGGCCAGAAAGCGAGCGTCTTATCTGCCGAGCAAAAGGCTAGCTCGATCGCTTCCTGCGAGAAACTCATTTTATTGACTGCACAAGATGGCCGCCACACTATAAAAATTTTGAGAATTTTCTTGATTGCCTTTGTAAAAATTGCGAATTCTCGATCGCCTTTGTAAAAATCGATAATTTTGTCGACAAGACTCAAAAAATCATAAATTTTGTCAATCGGCTTCGTAAAAATCTTATTTTTGTAGTCAAACAAGAAAAAAATCGATAATTTTGTTGATCGGCAGTGGAAAAGCTGTGAATTTTACCTGTCGTGTGAAAAAAAATTGCAAATTTCATCAATTGGCTTTGTAAAAGTCACGAATTATGTCGATAGCTTTGTAAAACTTGAGATTTTCATCAATCAGTTTCGTAAAAATCATAAATTTTATTGATTATTTGCAGAAAAATTGTGAATTTTGGCAACTGTCTTTGTAAAAATCACGAATTTTGTTGATAAGTGCAGAAAAATTGCGAATTTTCACGATCGCCTTTGTAAAAATCGATAATTTTGTCGACCAGACTCGAAAAATCACAAATTTCATAGATTGCCTTCGTAAAAATCGCACATTTTGTCGATTTATTTCGTAAAAATCTTATTTTTGCTGTCAAACAAGAAAAAAATCGATAATTTTGTTGATCGGCAGTGGAAAAGCTGTGAATTTTACCTGTCGTGTGAAAAAAAATTGCAAATTTCCTCAATTGGCTTTGTAAAAGTCACGAATTATGTCGATAGCTTTGTAAAACTTGAGATTTTCATCAATCGGTTTCGTAAAAATCATAAATTTTATTGATTAGGTGCAGAAAAATTGTGAATTTTGGCAACTGTCTTTGTAAAAATCACGAATTTTGTTGATAAGTGCAGAAAAATTGCGAATTTTCGCGATCGCCTTTGTAAAAATCGATAATTTTGTCGACCAGACTCGAAAAATCACAAATTTCATAGATTGCCTTCGTAAAAATCGCACATTTTGTCGATTTATTTCGTAAAAATCTTATTTTTGTTGTCAAACAAGAAAAAAATCGATAATTTTGTTGATCGGCTGTGGAAAAGCTGTGAATTTTACCTGTCGTGTGAAAAAAAATTGCAAATTTCATCAATTGGCTCTGTAAAAGTCACGAATTATGTCGATAGCTTTGTAAAACTTGAGATTTTTATCAATCGGTTTCGTAAAAATCATAAATTTTATTGATTAGGTGCAGAAAAATTGTGAATTTTGGCAACTGTCTTTGTAAAAATCACGAATTTTGTTGATAAGTGCAGAAAAATTGCGAATTTTCACGATCGCCTTTGTAAAAATCGATAATTTTGTCGACCAGACTCGAAAAATCACAAATTTCATAGATTGCCTTCGTAAAAATCGCACATTTTGTCGATTTATTTCGTAAAAATCTTATTTTTGTTGTCAAACAAGAAAAAAATCGATAATTTTGTTGATCGGCTGTAGAAAAGCTGTGAATTTTACCTGTCGTGTGAAAAAAAAATTGCAAATTTCATCAATTGGCTCTGTAAAAGTCACAAATTATGTCAATAGCTTTGTAAAACTTGAGATTTTCATCAATCGGTTTCGTAAAAATCATAAATTTTATTGATTAGGTGCAGAAAAATTGTGAATTTTGGCAACTGTCTTTGTAAAAATCACGAATTTTGTTGATAAGTGCAGAAAAATTGTGAATTTTCGCGATCGCCTTTGTAAAAATCAATAATTTTGTCGATCAGACTCGAAAAATCACAAATTTCATAGATTGCCTTCGTAAAAATCGCACATTTTGTCGATTTATTTCGTAAAAATCTTATTTTTGTTGTCAAACAAGAAAAAAATCGATAATTTTGTTGATCGGCTGTGGAAAAGCTGTGAATTTTACCTTTCGTGTGAAAAAAAATTGCAAATTTCATCAATTGGCTTTGTAAAAGCCACGAATTATGTCGATAGCTTTGTAAAACTTGAGATTTTCATCAATCGGTTTCGTAAAAATCATAAATTTTATTGATTAGGTGCAGAAAAATTGTGAATTTTGGCAACTGTCTTTGTAAAAATCACGAATTTTGTTGATAAGTGCAGAAAAATTGCGAATTTTCACGATCGCCTTTGTAAAAATCGATAATTTTGTCGACCTGACTCGAAAAATCACAAATTTCATAGATTGCCTTCGTAAAAATCGCACATTTTGTCGATTTATTTCGTAAAAATCTTATTTTTGTTGTCAAACAAGAAAAAATCAATAATTTTGTTGATCGGCTGTGGAAAAGTTGAAAATTTTACTGATCATGTGAAAAAAAAAATGAATATTTCATCGATTGGCTTTTTAAAAGTCATGAATTTTGTCGATTGCATTGTAAAAATCGTGATTTTCATTAATCGGTTTCATAAAAATCAGAAATTTTATTGATCAGATGCAGAAAAATTGTTAATTTTGGCAACTGTCTTTGTAAAAATCACGAATTTTGTTGATTGGTGCAGAAAAATTGCGAATTTTTTTAATCGGCTTTGTAAAAATTGATAATTTTGTTGACCAGACTCGAAAAATCATAAATTCCATTGATCAGCTTCATGAAAATCGCACATTTTGTCAATTTATTTTGTAAAAATCTTATTTTTGTTGTCAAAGAAGAAAAAATTCTGTTGATTGCTTTGTAAAAATCGTGGTTTTTGTCAATTGGTTTCATAAAAATCCAAAATTTTATTGGTCATACGAAGAAAAATTGCCAATTTTGGCAACTGTCTTTGTAAAAATCATGAATTTTTTTTATCATGAATATTTTTACAATTGAAGCATTTATTAATCAAACAGTCACTTACCTGTGGTGTATTTAGTCCTAATTTTTTAAATGTTTATTAACAATATTAACTTTCTGATATAGTAAGTAATAAAAACTAAACATGACATGAAGCAAAATAAAGGTTTAATGATAAAGAATCTGCAAAAAAGAAAAAATCTGTGATGCCCATCTCACGTCCCTTTTAGCTCACAAAACACTTATAATTTAAGGGGGAATTAATTTTTATTTTTCATAAGAATTTCCACTTGTTTTCAAAAACAATCTAAGCATGTAGTAAATGTAAAATAATCATCAAATTAAATTAATATCAATGATTAAATTAATATCAATGAATAAATTAACATCAACAATTAAATTAATAATGTGTGGTTGTTATTACAAACAATAACCGCTGATAATTCGGAAGCTAAAAATAGAGCTGTCTAATTCGGAAAGATTTTCAAGTCGCTGCAAATTCACCAACTTGCAGCAAAAGGCGAAATTTTTTTTCGATCCCGACCGATTCTACAGGGTTTGCCTGTGCTTACAAATGACTGTGTCATTTGAAACTTTCACAGAGATACTTGTGAAAAATTAACTTTGGTATAAGCGCTATAATTTAAATTAGAAATAATAAAAATAAAAAACGACGGGACACGCGGTATCCGTTACGTTCGTTTCTCTAGCTAACTTCGCGGAGGAGTAATGTAAACACACGTAACATGTCACATGTAAACACACCAGCTCCAAGTCTCTGAGTTGAGAAGTATTAATGCTTCTGGTTCTTGGTGTTGGAAAGATCGCTATAGCTGTACATGCAAGAATAATAAATTAATTAATTATTATTAAACAGGATTCGTCTGATTTTTGAAAGCGCAAGTAATTTTCATAATAATTGGAAGCTACACCTGATAAGGGAAAAGGGCAAATTGTAAGCTCGTTGAAAAAGTGGAGTTTTTGCGCGCGTGTTGTGAGCATGGGTGTGTGTGTGTGGGGGGGGGGGGGGGGGGGGCACTTCACTTCCCCCAATTTTGAAACTTAATTATTTAATTTTTTTTAATTTTGAAAAACTTCGTAAAATTTATTCTTTTCGAGAAATTTAAAATAAAAGAGGAAGTAAGAAATTTTCTGATAGGGGGATGAAAGCATGTGAGAGCAATTTCCCCCCCCCCTTCTTTTTAAAATTTGATTAATTAAAATTTTTTTCTCTTATTTTGAAATTCGTAGTCGAATTTATTATTTTCGAGAAACTTTAAAAAAAAAAGAAAAAATTAAAAATTTTGCAATGGGGGAAGGGGACATAGAATGGCTTTTGCCCCTCTCTCGATTTTGAAATTTAACTAAGTTTTGTTTTTCTCCGATTTTGAAAAACACAGCAAAATTTATTCTTTCTAGGGGTAGGCACATTTTGTCCTTAACAGGATTTTGAAATTTAATTAACTATTTTTTTTTTTCGTTTTGAAATGCTCAATAAAATATGTTTTTTTTCAAGTAATTTAAAATTAAACGATTTTTATGGGGAAGAGGTCATATGAGAGTCATTGCCCCTCCCTTAAGTTTGATTTAAATATTATTTAGTCTAAAATACAATTGAATTTTATTTTTGAATGATTTTGCAAAACATAGTAAAATTATGTCTTTTCGAGAAATTTAAAATAAAAGAGAAATTATATATTTCCGTAAAGTTAGAGGGTTTTACTAAAAACATTACCCCTCCCCTAAGTTTAAAAATTTATAATTAATCAAAATTTCTATTTTTTCTTATTTTTAACACATTCGCTGCCGATCACGCGCCAGCGCGTGATATGACGCCAACGTTAAAAGGCCGCTCACGCGCCAGCGCGTGATGTGAGGTGATGTCAAATAGCCAGTCAAGCGCTGGTACGGGAAAATCTTTCACTGATTATTTCTTATAAAAAATAAATCGGCTTCCGGGAAAACCCCACTTCTGCAGTGCGGCATTAACGGTCATCACATCTTCAAGTAAGCGGCAGCGAATGTGTTAAAAGATAGAATTTATTTTTGTTAAGCAACTTAAAATATAAGATAATCTCAAGGAAGTTTCCGGTAATGAAGCGAGGGGCGCGGTAGTTTCATTACCCCTATTTCTGGATTTTAAAATTTAAATAATTAAATTTGTTTTTCTTCAAATTTGATAAGCATACTAATGTGTATTTCATTTGTTTACCTTAAAATTAAAATCGAACTGAGAATTTTCTTTTATTGAGAAAGGGCCCACAACCTCAGGATTTTGAAATTTAATTAACTCATTTTATTTTGGCATATTAAGACATAATCCAATTTATTCCTTCCGATCGAATGCAAGTTAAATACGACATTAGTTTACCTTGGAAAATTTTCACCAATTTAGAAAAGGCACCACGCATGGATATAATAATCCCTGTAATGAAAAAATCTAATTTTTACATCCATAAAAAATAGTACATAATATTTGCAAAATTGGAATCTGATTTAAAAAAAAAAAAAAAAAAAAAAAAAAAAAAAAAGTTGCAAAATTTTTGCACACACGGAATATTTATTTATTTTATGCAAAAAAGTGCACCGTTTTTGATAACTTATAATGTTCACTTTTTTGTATACATAAAACATGAAAATATTTTTCACAAAAAGTACATACTTTTCGGAGTATTCAAAAATATTCACTTTTTGTGTACAAATTGTGTACAATCTAAACTTTTTTGCAAACAAAGTGTAAACTTTTTTTAGCTGGGTAATGTTTATCTACACACTTTTAAGCTTTAAAAAAATCTTTAAAAAAAATCGTATTTTTTCAAACATTCTTACTCTAAAATCATTATTAATTGATACTGGTGTTGCATAGAAAGTTTTTCTGTCTAATTCAATATTAATGCAACATTGGATCGATGTATAAGCAATAATATCAATATATAAATACTTTTATAAATACATCCAAAGTTATTCAGACAATACCAATAAAAGAACCAATGAAACCAGTATTGTTACAATCATATTGTTAAAAACAGTTGAAGTTTGAAGAGAAATAGAAAGCAGATTACCAAATTACTAAGAAATAAGTGGATAAATGGACATTATATAACCAGAGTAATTCATATATTACCATACAATAAACCAATGAAACCAGTATTTTTACAATTATCTTATTGAAAACAGTTGAAGTTTGAAGTGAAATAGAAGGCAGATTACCAAAATAATGAAAGATAAATGGATAAAAAGGCAGTATAAGGCTTTTCTATTAAACTACTTCTTCAGGGGTGTATAGTTTAACAAAAAAGCAAAAACATCCAACCAGTTTCTTTTATTTTGTGCTACAGAAGTATACTTATTGTGATTTAATTTATGGAAAAACTTCGTACTTTCATTTTCAAAACTTTAACATTACGTAACACATATTATGCAGAAAATTCATTAATAAGAAAATTCCGAAAAGATAATCAATCGAAACAGAAAATTGATATAATATCCTTCTTATCGAAATTATTTGCTTTGAAGCTTGTAATTGCTATCGTTATGCTAGAACAAATATCCTAATTAATTACAACTGTACCTACTGAAGTGTGTCTGGTATAATTGTCCTTTTACCAAAATAATTGCAATTCTTTAATGCACACAATCCTTCAGGAGATAAATCCGTTAATAACTGATATAAAATATAATTTACTGCAATGAAAGGCTTTATTTCAAAGATGTAGACATCGATTTGATACTAAATCTCCCATTTTAGTCCCCCAGTTTAATGTAAAAATCGCTATGTATAGTAATAAATCATATATTAATTTTATAACATGTCTAGGATATTAATAGAAAGAAATATGACAACATGCTTTGTGATAGTTATGGGAAAAAATTGTATTAAAACGTGTATATTTATATGAGATTAATTTTAAACACGAATATAAAATTGGGTCAAATAGTCCTCCAGTGTTCGTGTCCGGGATGCCTCAGTTGGTAGAGCATTGGAGGCTTTAGCCAATACATCCCTGGTTCGAATCATGGCCCGGACTTTTTTCACCCAAATTGAAAAATGGAAAATTTACATCTGCGCATATTTATGTCATTTTATGTTCCGAAGAAAAGTTTCATTACATAAGAGCTTCAAACGTAAAAGATTTCATAGATTTTTTTAATGCCCTTTTTAATTTTAAAAAATCTTATCTCAATATATAAACTCAGTTCCAAAAGTTAAGTACGGAGAGGAAAATGCTAATTTCCTGAAGCCCATCAGAATTGAAGAGGATGAAAATCGCGGCAGAGGTAGATGGAAGTAGGCAAATATGTAAGGTAACAGCTAATTCAGTTTTCATGTCAAGTAATATGCAAAAAGAACAGCCTTATAAGAAGCCAGCTTTATGAAGGGTTACAAAAGTTGATTGTAAGTGCTTAGAAGGTGTTTAAAACTTTCGTATAATTTGTTTTGAAGACATACATGTTTCTATGACTTCCAGAAGACGAATGGAAGATTCTGAGCGCTGGCGTGCTGTAGGGCGCATTGAAGCAGGATAGTCAATCACAGACGTCCCTCTTTTCTTCGGCGTTCATCATTCTGTAATTTCACGTTTACGGAAACAATTCCAAGGCACACAGACAGTTGTCCGAAGGCCCGTAGTCAGTCGCCCAGTGGTTAACCTCCTAGCTTCGGCGTGGTAAGATGTATTACCAAGAGAGAAATATCCTTTCAGTACGGCGCCGGTAAGAATGTTTACCGAAGACTTTGACTCCCTGTTTGAGGAAAAAAGCCATTACTCAGCTGTCAGTTCCCCCTCTCTCCGAGAAAATTTCCCACCCACGTTAGACAGAGAGGTCAGTTTTTACTATTGGCGATTCTTTGGGGGAGAAAAAAAGAAGTATTTGGCGAAAGCTTCTTTCGACTCGTCAGGTCAGTATCTAATCAATAGATTTGGAAAGAGGAGCGCATTTTGTTAGAGAGAATTTTATAATCATGATATCTTCTTTATTATGGCTCCCAGATTTAAAGGTCTCAGCCAAGCAGAGATTATAAAGCTTATGAATGAATGCGATGCAGAGAACAATGCTGACAGTGATTCAGATTTTGAATTTGATGATGCTGAGGAATCTCTCAATTGTACTGTTGACGAAATATTAAACGAAGAAAATGCGGAAATACCGAATAAAATGGAAGGATTTGAATGGAAGGAAGCCAAAGAAAATGATGAAGTAAACGTTTTGCACTTTACTGGGAATCCTGGAATATGCATTGATACTTCAGAATTTAAAAATGCGTATGATTATTTTCAAGTTTTATTTCCAAGCGAAGTTTTAGGAATGATAAGCATGGAAACCAACAGATATGCCGAACAAGAGTTTGACTTAAGACCAGAGGAGAATGGAAAGAGAAAACACTCTCCGGAATGGAAAAAAACAACACCTGAAGAGATAGAAATATTTTTAGGTGCTGTTTTACTTATGGGTCATATCCACAAAGACAAAATTCATGATTATTGGTCCACAAATGAATTAATTGAAACGCCTTTCTTTAGGAAAATTATGCCAAGAGATAGGTTTGTTTCAATCCTTAAATTTTTGCATTTCACCAATAATAATGAAAAGCCTTCCAAAGATTCAATAAGTTATGACAGATTGTGGAAGATGAGAAAACTTTTCGATGCTTTAAATATGGCTTTCAAACAACCCTATGAGCCAACAGAAGAAGTTGCTGTAGATGAAGTAATAGTAAAATTTAAAGGCCGTGTTGCATTTAGGCAATATATTCCCAAAAAACGCAAACAATGGGGAATCAAAATGTACAAGATTGCCGATAAAAAAGGATACACATATGATATGAGAGTATACCTGGGCAATGACAAACAGAAAAAAGATTTGAATTCTGCATCATATAATGTAGTCAATACTATGGCTGAAACTATCAAAGGAAAGGGACATAAATTATTCATGGATAATTTTTTTTCATCTCCTGAACTTTACCGTGATCTGCTAAGAGACAAGCAAATCAATTCTTGCGGTACTGTCAGAAACAACAGGAAGAATTTTCCTAAATGTATTTCGCAGCCCAAATTAAAACGCGGAGAAACTCTTATACGATATGGAAATGGGCTTACAGCTTTACGTTGGAAGGATAAACGCGACGTTTATATGCTGAGCAATATGCACAAGCCCATAGACCAAAGTGTTCTAAACGATGGAAAAAAACCAAAAATAGTCGCTGACTATAATGAAAATGTGGGGTTTGTTGACCTGAGTGACAGGATGGCAAATAGCTATGCCTTCGAACGACGCACGCTAAAATGGACAAAAAAATTATTTTTTCATTTGCTGGACATTGCTGTCCTTAATGCGTATATAATCTCACAAAGCACTGAAAACCACAGAGACTTCCGCATGTCCTTAATTAAAATGCTTGTAAAAAAAATGAAACTGTTACTTCAAAAACTGATATTTCCTCTGAAGTAACTAATACTTCCTCTGCAGGCCACTGGCCTTTGGATGAGAAGAAATATAGAAGATGTGTGGTATGCTCCAAACAAGGCTTACACAGGCGGGTTAAAGTTATCTGTACAAAGTGCAATGTTGCTTTATGCATAGATAGAAATTGTTTCGCAAAGTACCATACAAACGCAGAATTTTCAAATAGGTGAAAACCATAAGAATTCATTCAAATTTTCCTAAAAGATCTTCCATACACCAGCATATAAATCTCTGCATTCGTATTCATTCATAAAATTTTTCCATCAATTAAAATAAACAGTCCTTCTCAGGGCTAAAAGCAAACAGCTCTTTTCAGAGCTAAATTGGTTCCTTTGGAACCATACATAAAAAAAATAAGAATTCACAAACACATACTGAAACTTTCCCTGCTCCTTAACATTATTATTTAAAATATTATAGTCCCATGAAATCTAGATAATACGCCCTCCCCCCTTTCTTTATAAAATAGCAAGCATATTTTTATGGCTTAAATGAAATAAAGCATTTCCCGCATGGAATCGCCCCCCCCCCACGTTATTACTCTCAATTCCTGCTAACTCCTGCCTCCCTCATGCCTTCGATACAAGGAGTTTAAAGCAAAAAATTCTGCTTACCTATTTGTTGTTCTCTAAGAATAGTAAATAAATAATCAATCGTTCAAATTTTAAAATCCTCCAAAATTTAAGCTACCCCATCATAAAAAGTTATGTATTAAAAAAATAATCTGTTGTAAGTGGTACTCTTTAGTAAAAATAAACAATCATCTATCTAAATTATTAGCTCCTAAAATATGCACTGCGCTCGTTATCTCTCCCTCCCCCCCCCCCCCAACCACAATTATACGAAGTTATAAATATTCTAAACAATATGTTTGACATATTTATTTTTTTCTAATAACAACAAATAGATAACAAGTCATCTAAATTATTCTCTATCTCACTCCCCGTTCCCAAGTAAATCTTTTTCTTTTTTTTTTTTTTTTGAGTTTGACAGTTTTAGAGAGTGTTATGCCATTTTCTTACTGCCCAATACTGTATGTCTAATGTGCCAGGCAGGGGCGTGCGAAGAGAAAACTGCGCCCGAAGCAAAGTTTTGATTTCGCCTCCTCTCGCCCAGTTTATTCTTATAACAGGCCAAAAATGACGTTGGTAGAGTTGGTAGTATAAATTTGGCGCCCCCTAAAGTTCCGCGCCCGGGCGACTGCCCCCCCCCCCTTTCGCACGGCGCTGGTGCCAGATAACTTTCTGAGTACAATGCGTCATATTCTAACAGCACAATACTATGCCTTCATTTCCAAATGACTTTTACTTCTATGATAATAACGTAATATTTTGTATTCTGTTTCATCCCCCTCCCATAAAAAAAAAAAAAATAGACCTTATAGACTTGATATTTTATAGTAAGAATACATTTAAATAATGCATATAAATTTCAAATAATTTTATCTATTGCTGTAAAAAAGAACTATAGCCATCCTTATTAAATATAGAATATCTTATAATAAACCTAAATAGAATAGTTTTTGTTTCCAAATTTATCATATAAGCAGATACTGTTTTTAGATTTTCGTTAAAGAACAAAAATTCTTAGTAAAATGCAGTTTAAGTTGACGCTTTGAACGGGATTTTCAAATTTGATAGCAAAGCAGAAGAAACAACTGTCGTCATGAGACAACAATTGCTTAGTTGTAAAGACAACAAAGAGTATACGGTCTAAGCAGAGAATATACGCTAAATAGAGTTTATATACTAGAGCTTTCTTAGGAAACAGAGGGTATATGGTGTTCTTTAAAAAAATCCAGAGGGTATAGTGTTCTTTAAATAAATCCAGAGGGTATACGGCGTATACCTCCGTATACCCTCCACTACACCCCTGCTTCTAACTCAACATGAATTTCTTATATCAGAAAGTATTAAAATGCAAAGAATACTCGCCAGTTAGACTGATGACATTGAGCTTACAGTTTATTCACACTAAAAGTATATTACAGATTTTTTTTTTTTTTCAAAGAATTTTCCCCCTCGAAAATTAAATTAAGAGGGTGGTATTACCTCCCGTATCTGCACCCTTTATAACTGACCAATCAAGCTCCAAATTTAATCAGGGAAGTACCTTACCAAAATAAACCGGTACATCAAATTTGAAGATAATCGGTTATCAAATGTGTATGAAAACTAATTTATCTAAATTAAGGGTGGAGGATTAGCCCCCACCCCATTCTTTTAAACATAACCAACGAATCCCCTAAATTAATCGTAATATCGCATTAGCAAATAAACTTATATACAAAATTTTAAACAAATCGGACATTTCTGCATGAAAACCCCATTAGATACATTAGGGGGGGGGGGTGGTTGTAATTTCGCTCCTTTATACTTAACCAATGAACCCACAAAAGTCATCAAGGAAACACCTTATTCAAATGTCTCGATACAAAATATATGAAGCAAAGTGGAATTTCTGTATGAAAAACTCATTTATCTAATTTAAGGGAAGGGATTTATCTCTCTCATTTTCTCCCTTTATACACAACCAATGAACACCGAAACCTAATCAGTAAAGCACCTTATCAGAATGAATCTATATAGGATATATGAAGCAAATCGGATATCTTCGCATGAAAAACCAATTGATTTAACCTAACGGAAGATTAGCCCTTATCCCCTTTCCTCTATACCTGAGCAATGAGCCCCCAAAACTAATCAAGAAAACACCTCGTCAGATTAAACCTGTATAAAAAACATGAAGCAAATTGGACATTTCTTTATGAAATACCCATTTATTTAAATGAAGGGGGGGCGTTAATCCCCGTTATCCCCTCATTTAAACTTAAGAAATGAACCCCCCCCCCCAAAAAAAAAAATACCCAGGAAAGTGCCTTTTTAGAACAAATCTATGTCTAAAATTTGAAACAAATCGGATATTTCAGTCAATTGTTATCGTGTTACGTACATACATACTAACATACAGACATACAAAATATGCGGGCACATTAGCTCCCAGGCTTTGATAGCCTGTGAGCTATAAAAAAAAAACTGTGATTCCAATTTACTTCAATCAGCATGCTTATAATTATTATCTTTTTATGTGTAAAAATTGAGATCGAAAGGTGAACTGTCAAAAATAATCACTCCTAAACTTACTGTAATTGAAAATTTTCTCTTTCTTTTCTTTTCCTTTATTTATTTATTTATTTATTTTTTCAGTAAGTGCGCGTATGTGCGTATGGAAAAAAAAAGTAAAGGCTATGTAACTAAAGTCTACGTACTACAAAACTGTAGTACATTTCCCATCAAGTTCAGAATGTTTTAATTAAGAGTAATATATTTTTCAAAAAAGATAACGATTTTTTTCTCTTACAATGTAACGGACTTTTTTAGTGCATGTGTGTATGAATTTAGTCATTCACAAAAAAATTTTAGTTAAAACATACTAACAGCAACATAATTAAGAAGTAATATATTTTAAATAAACTAAAATTTATAAATTATACATGCCTGTAGGCCATAACGCTTTTTCACAGCTCTGAATAGGAGATTGAGAAGTTATTACATACCAATCATTGTACTGAAAAAAATAAAAAGTTTTTAAGCTATTTTGAAATTTACGTTGGCTACTTTCTGACATTTTTTTTTTCAAATGTATCAAGTTTTTTTATTGTGAAAGTATGTAATCAAACGCTTTTTATTTTAGTCTTTCGGTAGAGCCAAGAGATTTTTTAGAAAAATGATTTTAAAATTAGCGTTTAGAATCGAATTTCTGCGTACGCTATAGAGCAGAAAAGGAAAGAAACTGCCGCCATAAGACAACAATAGCTTATGACTGAAGATGCAATTCTATTATCGGAAGGAATTATAAAAACTAATTTGTCCAACTAATTTTCATTGTTATGACTGTAAGTATGAAGTTTTTTATGTTTAAAATTGAGACAGAACGTGACACTGTAGAGAATAAATACTTATAATTTAAATGTAGCCGAATTATTATTATTATTTTGTATGTGTCCATAAAAAATGCAGGAATAAGTTATTTCAGCTTCATAACAAGACTGTCTTCCTATCAATTTTGGTATATTTCGATAGAGTACAATTTTGTTTTTTGATAATGTAACGGAATTACTTTTCATTGTTTTTGTGCGCATATGAATTTATTAATTGACAAAGAAATTTTGGGTTTTTCTAAGTAAGTACTTAAAGTACTTAAATATTACTTCTAAAAAAGTACTTAATAAGTACTTTCTTACTAATTTAGTAAAATAAGTTTTAGTTAAACTAATTTAAAATTTAAATGAAGAAAAAATTGCAAGCAATGCCACATCGTTAAACATTGTAAACAATGCTTACTTTTTTCCTCCTGAAAACCTTGAATATAGATTTTAGAATTAATTGCATACTATACAATGCACTAAAAATATATTAGCTTTAACATATATCGTACGCGAATGTGATTATATATTATTATTATTATATGCAAATGTTAAAATAAATTTTGGTTGATTTGTCAAAATTTTGATAAGTTTTTAATGTCAGTTCATCGTAAATCGAATGATCTGATCAGGAAAATTTTTAATGTACTTTTTCGTAATGATTCATGTGTATTAATTCGCATACCTGATGCTCTAGTAATAATTTTAAAATTAACAATGAAAACGAGCCAAAATTAGGATAACTGGCGTAAGTGATAACCCTACTCATTATTTCCAGGAACTGTACAACAACCCTGGTTTGCAATGCGCCCGAAAATTCTCCGCGCTTCGAAACAAAGGTTTCGGGAGAGCTGGTCAGTCCAATGTGGGGGGAAAAAATTCCGAACTTTTGCCGTAGTAAGGGAGCAGGTTTTTTATCTTCTATAGCCGGGGGTGAAAGGTTAAAACCCCCGGGGTAGATTGATATATTGCTATTGTAACCAAGCGAAATCGCAGAGCGACATCCACACGTGTGTCGTCTATAGTTACAGCGTCCATTGGTAAGGCGATATCTGCAGCTACTGTACGCCGAAGATTACATATGAGTGAACTGTATGCCCAGGCACCTCGAGTTTGTGTTCCTCTATCCGTCCAATTAAGAGAGGCACGATTAAAGTGGCGCCGGAAACATGTCAATTGGACTGTGTCTGACTGGGGCAATGTCATGTTTACTGATAAGTCAAGATTTGCTGTACAGCCAGATGACAAGTATATAAGGATATGGCATGAACAAGGAACACGCAATCAGCCTCAAAAATCACCGAACATTACGCATTCCAAGGCGGAAGCATTATGGTGTGGGCAGGGATTTCATTAGGATACAAGAACGACCTGCATATCTCTAAACTGGAATCTATGACGGCTGTCCTGTATCGATATGAAGTCCTAGAACACATCCTGAAATTGCACGCTGAAGCAGTTGGCCTTATTTTTGTTTTAATGGACGTTCCATAGAGCTCGCATCGTCGGTGACTACATGGAGAGTTAAGGGGTTGCATGTATGGCGTGGCCAGCATATTCGCTCGACCTTAATCCCATTGAAAATCTTTGAGATGCTCTCGGCCGTGCTGTATGTTTACGTTTCTCACCTTCAGCCACTCTTATTGAGTTGGAAATTACTCTACAACAAGAATGGCGATTGCTTAATTCTGCGGTAGTTGACCACCTAATTGAGAATATGGCCACATGGTGTAAACTTTGTATACAAATGAGGGGGATCACATACATATGTCTTTTTTCCATTTTATGCTGCTTATTTTCACTTTATACATAGTTCTGCTTAAGTCTCCAGTATGTCATTATCTGATAACTTATAAAAAATTAATATTGTTTTTATTTCTTTATATAATTATTGATTTTATTTTATGTATAAATGTATGTGCTACTTTCCTGCCGAATTTTGTGTCAATCAAAGCAGTGTTTGTGGATTTTTTTGCATTTTACATCTTCGTGCTTAACTTTTGGAAGTGAGTGTAAGAATTGAAATAATAGAAACTTATGCGCCGAAGTGAAATTAGTCGGATAATAATTAGTATATTTGCCAAAAAGGAAATAAAAAAAGTTTTTTTCTAAAATTCTGTGTTATATCAGTGTGTGATTTCAATTATGTTATTTTTATAAATGAGGTATTTTCACCCGTGAAGAAATTCGAGACCACAGGAGTGAAAATGTTATGTTTCTACAAAACTTATTTCAGTTTTTAGATCTAAAATACGTGTTTTTATTTTATATGAAATGACACCATTTGCTTACACTAAATACTTAATCATTTACGATCCTGATTTAAACAGCATGGATAGAAAAATATGCATATGATGTCATTATCACGTAATAACACACAAATGCAATGCTTTAAACGCTGTAATAAAATACTATTTAATTATTCATTTGACTTTATCTTTTTTTAACATTAATATGCATACTTAAATTTAAAGATAGTTTAGCTTAACGTTATATCAGAACTCATTCATTTATATTTTCTCAAAATACCGCATATTTGGTTTTAGTTATTATGATCAAATGAGAAAGAAAAATGCAGCAACCTACTGTTTCCCAACTATTTACTCCTTACTTTCTACAGAAATGGCGTATTTCAGTTACGACCAGAGTTGGTATTAAAAGCTAGAAAAATATAAAAATACAGATATGGTATTAAAAATTTACTTTGTTTTAAAACTGGCTTAATAATATAATGCGATAATGTAGGGGTGACACTTTAATTTTTTTTTTTTCCTGAAATAAATAGCTAAGAGTAAAAAAAACAAGTTGGAAATTGCACGTGAAGCGTAGCAAATTAGGTGCGTTCGTTCGATAACGAAGTTTTAAAAATATTACTTTCATATATCAATCTCATAAAATGTTAAATAGTGAATTACAATTAAAACGCTCATCAAACAATGTTCTCCCTGTACCATTATGTAATGGAATACTTTTGTGTGGCTTTGCAAATCAATAACAAATGTTCTTTGCACCACAAATTAAGTAAGATGTATATTATAATATGTACTTTATAATTGCATATAAATTTCATTAAGTTCGCATGAGGGTAACACGACTAAAATGCATTTGAAACATTTTTTCCCATTGACCGTAATGTAACGGAATACTTTTGATTGTCCCTGTAATTGATCTATGCATCCGATTTTCATAAAATTTGAAATAACTCGACAGAATTATGTAATGATTGCGTATTTTAAATTTCAAACGATTAAAATGCATTTGAAACTTTTTTCCCCATTGACCATAATGTAATGGAATATTTTTGATTGCCCCTGTAATTTATCCATGCATCCGAGTTTCATAAAATTTGAAATGACTCGACAAAATGATGTAATAATTATGTATTTTAAATTTCAAACGATTTGGTTGGGTAGTTTTTGCGTTGTTATATGCGGACAGACAGACGGACCGACAGACGGACAGACGGACGGACTGAACGACCACTATAGGTACTACATATTATATAATTACGAACGCACCTAAAAAAGGATCATCTGATCCATGTCTAAAAAAAATGCATTAGTTTTCCATATTCTCTATGGAAATTTCTATTTAAAAATTACTCAACAAATGTTGAGGGGAGAGTGGGGATACTTGAGCATAGTGGATACTTGAGCCACATCTATTATCTCTACAGTTGATTAATTTTTCTTTCTAAAACTGGCAATATGGGCATTATATGGCATATTTATAGTTCTGAACATGTAAAAAAGAAATCACATACCTTGGTACCATTTTGAAAGTATGGTGAGTTGTTGTTTTTTGTGGTTATGTTATGTTGTGTTATGGTTATGTTGTTTTGTTTATGGTCAGTTGTTTTTTCCCTATCTCAAGTAAATATTTAGGTGCATGATTTATTTATTTATTTATTTATTTTTTGTATTAAAAGTTTTGTTTAAAGTTGCAATCATATAGATAAATTTGATAAGTATAATTTCAATTGTATTTGCAATCTAAACTAGTTCAAATAGCTGCATGCTTTACTTAGTAAAACTCCGATAAACAAAAATGGGGGTAATGGGGATACTTGAGCCAGTGAGATTGGGTATACTTAAGCCATGTCTCAACCATCCCATTAGAAAATTAGACATGGATGAAACAAACAAAAAATAAAATTACGTCCTTATATTCAATAATTGATTTTTTTTGGATAAAAAGGAGAATAATTCTTCATTTCATTTTTTTTTAATAATGACGTAGAAAAAAAATGTTGAAAAATGTATATTTTTTAATGAAAATATCCATTTTATTTTTCATTTTGACATTCATCATTTTTAAAACTGTTTTACATGTCATAATCTCTAATACTTTAATTAGTCAGATCCAACATATTAAAATATTTATTTTTTAATATAATATATTAAGATTAATATTTTATATTTAAATTGTAACCTCTTCTGTTACTGTTAGTTTTTTTAACTAAAGAAATGGCTATTGCCCCCAGCAGAGGGCACTACTCAGTTACCATGTAACTAAAAGTAAAGAGATGTTGCAATGATCCTTCGATCACCAGCTATGACGACAAAAAATTATCGCATTATTAGCTTTGTTTACTCAATTGGTTTTGAAAGACTTTAAGTGTCATAATTTATCATTCTGTAAAGTATTTGCGCAAAAATAAAGCGAAAAAAGTTACTTTTGTAGGTTTTTTTCCATACTAGCTCAAGTATCCCTTCCCCATGGCTCAAGTATCCCCCTCATGGCGATACTTGAGCCACGATGTAAAACAATAAATAAAAATTTATTTGATATAGAAAAATAGTTCAAAAATTATTGAAAGTGGTTTTCAGTTCAAGAAAAAATATCAAATTTTCATTTTCAATATTTTATTTTATTCTAAGAAATTAAAAAAAAAATTAAATTTCAAATTTAAAAAGGGGCTCAAGTATCTCTATCTTCCCCTACTTTAATTTCTTTAAACACTCAAATATATTGCATATTCATGTTTCAGAAAACGTATTAAAATTCTAACGAGAAAAACTTCTTTTAAAAACGTAACAAAGAATTTCTCTAAATAATATTTAAAAACTAAATATTATGCTTTGCAAATTATAAATGACAATCTACAGATATTTTCAAATAATATAGCAAGTAATACGTGATTTAAATGTAAACATAATAAAAAAAATTCTGTCCATAATTTAGTTTAAATATTCATGTTGCGTAACAATTCTAGAGAGAACAATTATTCTTTAAGATTTAATTCATTAGAACTTTCAATAAATATAATTGCTATTTGAATATGATTATGTTAATGAAAATGACTTACATGTCTCGGTCTTGTTAAATATATATGCAAAATAAATGACTGGATAAAGAAAAAAAATCTATAAATAAATCTTATCTATCTATCTATATATATATACATATAGATAGATAGATAGATAGATAGATATACTTTATCTGGTTTTAAATAAAAAATTCCTTGATAAATACAATGACGTAACAGTTTTTTAATACTGTTTTTATATATAGAAATATACACATATTTTAATTTACGATATAAAGTAAGACTTTTTCATAAGGCAATAATAAACTGTAAAGTATGAAAAGTACTTTTTTAAGGATTATTATATGTTTACCGTTGTTTTATTTTACATAACATGAAAAACAAACTTTTATGTATGATTCACGATGAAGAAAATACTGAAATATTTTATGCACTAAAAATCCATATAATTTTCTGTTTGGCTTTAGTATAAAAAAATTTACGTTAAAATTTTTGAATGTATAATAAAGTTAAATAAATAAAATCTAAGATTTATGCCTATAATATGTGCTACCTTACATATAACAAATATTTTAGATTATATAATTTATCAATTGTTATCTGGTCATTTATTATTACATATTATTATCTGAACAACTGTATTATAGTATATCTTATGCACATTTTTAAAAAATAAACATTTTCAAAAGCAAAATAACTATTCATAACAACAAAATCCTGTGGCTAAAACTAACATAAAATATTTTACATATTTATAGTATGGAACACATTATGAAATTGTAATTGTCATAACGAACTGAGAAATAAACGTGAATGAATTGTCTTTCAATCTAAATTAATATATGAAATATTAAACGTTTATAAGGCAGTATCTTCAATAATACTACAAAAAATAAAATATTTGATTATAAATGAATTTCTTTAAAAAAAATTATTCTTAAAATTTATAATTTTATACAAGTTGTGGTCGGATTCCGAATTAACGAACCCCTATTTAACGAATTTCACAATTTAATGAAATTTCCTTTTCCCCCAAATAAAATGAAAGCTAAAATCTCTATTTAATGAATAATAAACCTTGAGTTAACTCTTAATTAAATTAATTATCTCTATTAATTAAACTTTTTCAGCAACATAAGAATTTTTTTTTTGTTGTTATTTCGAGTCCAAAAAAATATTGGACGTTAATTACAGAAAGTTTCTTATGATAAAAATTATAGCATCGTTGGATAAAACTCCAGAGAGAGAAACTACTGAAAAGAATACAAAGACAATGTTTTCTGTATTCTATATTTTGTGAGAGAATATTGGGACCACGTTTCGAAAAATGATTTCAAAAAGCAGAATTTCTAGCCACGCAAGTGGAAAATGAAGGAATGTATGAAGATATCGCTCCTTCAGAAGAAGTTACATGGAAAGACATCGCTCCTGAAACAGACTTTAACAATTATGTCACAGGTGATGAATACTGTCTACCTGTGCAACGGAAGTTAATGAAGTATCTAGTTAATTTGATGAAACCAATAAATAGCTATTCTGATGTAAATATCAATTGTGAAATTCCAATTAAAACTAATATTTTTTTCTCATGATTTATATGGTTTGGAAACTGTGAAAACATATATACCTCATGCAACAGGGCATATATGACTCAATATTTCCTTCCATCTATAAAGTTGAAAAAGAACTTTTTCCAGCAGGAATCATAGAAATTCTCAAATATCTATTACACAGATGTTTAAAATTTTTAATTAGTTAGTGCAAATTGTTTGCTGTACTTTCAGATGTTGAATAAAAGTGCACAATTTCTAATTATGAATATTTTTGTGTAGTGGCATAATACAGTTTTTCTATGTAGTAAGTGCAGATATATTTATTTTTCGCTTCGGACCCCATTTAACGAATCAAGTTTACGGTCCGGATAAATTCGTTAAATCTGGGTCCGACTGTATATTGATCTCTTGGTCATTTATTTTTGCAATTTTAACTAGCAGAATATTGAAATAAGAATTTCTGCTATCGGAATATACTTTGTTCTATAAAATGATAGTTTATCGCGTGAAAATCATTTATCGTTAGATATTAATAAAACACCCTTACACTTTTGCTAACAGTTATAATTGTGTAAGAGGTTATGTATATTTATTCACTGTTCAGTGTGATTCTAAACATGTATCAAACTTTGCCATAAGATCATCACAAAGGCACATTTTATAAGTAATAATACAGGCCTGAGATAAAAAATACAAGGGCTGATCTTTATATATTTGGTTCTAATAAAAAAATAATGAAAAAGTTCTACGTCGTCACTTAAAAAAAAATTCTATTTTACTTAGATTTTTATGAGTATTCCATCGGCCATACGCCCTATGTACCTATTCTTCAGGGACCTAATGTGATATTGCATTCATTTGACCTGCCAGTCAGCTCTTCAGAGTCTTAATACTCGAAATATTCAGAAGATCAAGCCTCCGATACAGAATATTAGCCCTCTGGAACGATTCACTTAAGTCTTTCTCTCCACTTAAGCATAATGATCTAAGTAGCAACCCAAAATTGATACAGCGGATTATACAGAATTACAAAGAAAATTTTATTAATTTTACATGTAGTTGTTCATAAAAATATCTATATATCATCTCTATATCATAGTCACTTAGAGCTAATTATTTAGCTCATTGCACACTAGATAATATCACAAAGCACACAAAAAATTCCTGCTTATAGGGCAATAAAATTTTGAGTTAAACTAAGAGTCGTTTACCTTTTTCAATGAAAATCTATTTTTCCAGAAAATGCATGTAAAGTTTTCAAATACGGTTTAAATTAACATCATCCGTTTTTTTTAAATCTCTAATTTGATTTCTAATAGGCCTACAGGAGAATTAAAACCTATTTAGCTACATTAATGTTCATTCTACAAAAAAAAAAAAAAAAAAAAAAAAAAAAAAAAGGCAAATTTTCATTAAAATTGCCGTTTTAATCATAGGTGGATACCTTACTTTATATGTTTTTCATCAATCTGTTTATCTTATTGTAACAAGTAACGCTATACTTATCATTCCATGAAAATTCATTGAATTTGCCTTATTAGTTAATTTGTGAAAATGTATGGAAATTGAATCAATTTTCTAACATTTTTCACCGGTTGGAGGGAACTTTTCCCTTAACGAATCCGATTATAACGAGAGAAGTTAACTAGCTTGACGGTAATGATATGCTAACTTAGATTTTTCGTGATTCTCTTTTGTCATATTCATCTATACACGTATGTCACCACTTTTATATCGAGGAGCCCTGCCTGAAGAAAATCTGAAATTATTCTTATGTCTAGTCTAATAACTGGATTTGAATCTAAACACAGTATTGCTACACGAACAATACGTTTTGATATTTACTGACATAAAGATACGATTCATATCTCAGGTATAAGAGGAATCCCGACACACAGGCACTTGTACTCTGTCATTTAATGGTTGATTTTCAGTTTTTGGTCATCTTTTTCGGATGTCAGTTTATATTCATGTAGACTTTACAGAGTGTGTGTTTGTAAGAATATGGCTGGGATTCTGGTAAACATTTTGTTGTTAGCAAACGAAAGTTACCTATCAGAATCTTGTATTTTTCCAAACATAGGAAAATTTGCAATAATGCTGGCTTCTTACTGGTCTATCTCGTTTCTCTAAAAACGAAAAATATGCCTCGATTCCGGCGTTTGTCCACTCAAGATTTTTGGATTTAGAAAAATCTCGCTTCTCTGCATTAGTATAAACATAAAAAATATAAATGCTTTTAATTGACCGATTGATTCAAATTGGATTACAATTTTAAGTTTTATAAAAAAAATTATTCTATTAATCCGATTTTGACAAAATTAGAATGGGATCACATGCTTGCTTTACACCTCCAAACAAATAAAAATTATCAAAATCAGTGCATATTTGCCAAACATATACATTAACAAGAAAAAACAATGCACACGGGTCGAATTGATAACCTACTCCTTTTTTGGAGTTGGCCAAAAAAACAAAAATCAATAATTGCTTTGTGAGGGAGTGTCCCTTTGTAATAAAGGCACTCTGGAGTTTTGAGGAAGATCGTGACGTCAATGTTCTAACATGTATGGCGCAAAAGCGGCATCTATCCTTTATGACACTCTAATTTTCCGAAGTGTGTGTGGCCCCACCAGTGGACGAGAGGTTCGGACCTCTCAACTGGTAGACGGCAGGTGCTGGGTTCGATCCCAATCGCGGCTGTCGGCCTAACCGTTCGGAGTTTTCCGTGGTTTTCTTCGAACTTTGCGTAAATACGGGTTAGGTTCCCTTAGAAAGACCCCCACGGAGGGCACTCCCCCTGGTCCTATATCCCATTAGAGTAGATAATCGGACGACAAAATCAACCAACCGAAGTGTGTGTGGCGCCTTCGATCTACAGTTAACTGCGGTTTTTTGAGTTTTTACGCAAATTTCTAGCTTCGTCTTCACTTTGCAAAGTATAAAAGCTGTAAGTTGTGAGTTGGAGTGTGTGTGGTGTGGTGAGTTGAGATAGCCTCCAGCGACGAATCGTCGAGCTGACGTGTGAAGGTAGAGAGCCTCAAACGCCACATTGGCACCAGAATTTTGTTTAAAAAATGTCTTTTTTTGAATGCATGGAATATAGCGTTTTCTTATTTACAAATAAAGTTGTTTTCAAATTCCAGTGTCAGTCATTAAATTCAACACTTAAGCAATGAATTTGCCCTGCGCCGCAAAGTATTAAGTAATAAAGTATTTTTTTTTTTAATTCAAGCTATTAAACTGAGTTATTGCGGAATATAGTTATTCTAAGGAATTGTAAACGAATGTATAAATTTACAAGTTAAGTAAAAACTTCACTCAAAAAATACTCAATGAAAATACAATTTGACAAATTGCTATAGAAATATTTGACTATTGGTCTCTAACTAATTCAAAATAATAATTAAGACAAAGAAGAATATATTTGGAATTCCTTCCACTTATATGAAGAACTAATGATTAACGCTCAAATATTTATAAATAAAAGATATCTTTTATAGCTTTTTCCTATAAAGTTGAAAAGTGCTTATGCATTCAGTTTCTCTGTCAATACGATTACCTTAACATAGAGCATTCATAGCAATGACACATAAAATAAACACACAATTTACAAGGACACACAAAATAAATTAGTTACATTGCTGCCTTTGGGAAATTTTTGCTGGGGAGTACTTTTTAAAATTAGGTATGCACTGTTAAATTAATTATTTTTTGCATATTACTCTTTATATTAATAATCCTATACGTCCTATACAGGGCTGCACAAAATTATTTGCATATTATTCTGCTTATTAGAGAAAATTGCTGAAGGGGAATTTTCAACTAAAATATATGTATTCCTTAAATGAACTAAATTTTGGAAAGTGTGTTTTCAATAGATACAATTCTCTATATCATGCATATAGCTGTTAAAACATAGGGATAATTTTCCGATTGTAATTGGAAACAGCTGACATTCGGTTTTGAGATGCGTTATAGATTTCCATAAGGTAAAATGAGGCGTAATATCTTATTTTATAAACGATGCAGTTTTGTTACATTATTTTGAATGTGTTAAAAAATGCTTCATAAACAATGTTTGGCGCATGATTTTTTTCTTTTTTGTTTATTGTAGAATGTGGTCTGTATTTACCAGTAATATATATATGTATATGCGGGTATGTGACGAATTTAGAATTTTAATGTAATAATAGAAATAATTTCCTATAATTCATGCATAAAATATTTCATATCACATCATATTTGGAAGTACTTCATGCCTATTAATTGTTCAGATAATCATAAATATACATTTCTTTTACAGTTCAGGAAAATTTCTACTTTAAAAATACATTTGAAATAAAAAGAAAAACAAATTTGCTGATTCCGCACAAATATTTCATATTTTAAATGCTCGGTAAACAATTTAATTATAGCAATCACACACTCGCAAACTTAACAAAGAGATAGTTTAAATAAGATGTGACAAGAAAATATCTAAATTCAGACAGCATAGATGAAATTATAGTGATATTTCCAAATAATACGTGATTCGAATATAAATTTGATATAATAAATCTGCTCTATTCATAATTGTTATATGAATATTAATTTTGCTAAGAAATATCGACGGGGTTTTATGATATTTTACTCAACAGAACTCAGAAAAATTATAATTGATATGGAAATTTTATTGCACGTAATATAACTGAATTGCTATGAGAAATCTTTAAAAAAAGGAATGAAATTTTATTCTAGGCATAAAAGATTCGACTTTAATTATTATCTGTGTTAACCTTTGAATATATTTCGTCCGGAATTAAGCATTTTCTAGTTTTAAAAAAAATTGAGACTAAATAACAGAGTTGCCAACCTGCGGCTTTTTTTAAATCCTTGAACCTCGAACCAGAAAATTTATTTAATTAGAAGTGTCTAGTATTAACTCAGAGGGTCATTTGAAATTTTCTTAATTTCGTTGGCTGAATAAATTTCTGGTTAGAACTATAATTGTTTGATTTTAAAAAAGCCGGAGGTTGGCATGTCTGAAATAACCATTTTCAGTTCGTATATAATAAAAATAACGAAACAAAAGTTTATGTGTGTATGCCGTGTTTTTTAACATGTGAAAGAAATGAATGCATATATATCAATATACTATACTTCTTTATTTTATCGCTAATTGTAGAAAAATATTCTAGCTCAGATAGTAAAAGGAGCAGTAAACCTCATTCACACAATGATATTAGCTGTCATAATCGATGTGAATTTTATCTTAAAAGAACATAATAATGGACCAAACATAAGAAATAAAATGTTATACCTGCCTATGGATATTTAAATAAATAAATGCGTTTCAAAACTTACCTGTACAAGTAAAGTAAATTTGGGGAAAACGCGAAAAAGTCTGACTCCATTTCAGACATTCGATATCAAAATATATGAGTTGAACTTTTCAGTATGGCATCAGTTTAAATGAAACCGGGACACAAAAGATTATATATATATATAACCTTTACTGCATTTAAATCTTTTCAAATTTTTATGCTTAAAATGATATTTAAATTATGTTTCTAGCTTAATTAGAACATATAAATATATTTTTTTGATTTGGTTTGTTTTCAAAATTTAATTTAAAAACAAAGATTAACTTCTAAAATGCGTTTTTCTTCAAGATGTTTTTTCTTTCAAAATTTATTGGATTTAAATCGCTATAACTCAAGAAACGTTAAAGATAAATTCTTCAAATTTGGTACATACCCTTCTTTATTATTTTATATAATTCTGATTCAGCAAAATGAAAAAAAATATGTACTTTAAAAATATATTTTTTTAAATAAAAGGAAATAAATATTTTAAATATTTTTAAATAATATTTTGTAAGAAGCTGAATCAAAATTAAAATATAAATATTTCTGTTTATTTAAAAGTAAAAAATATTCTACAAATAATATTTTGAGTTATAATGGTTTTAAAGTACCTATTTTTTAAAAAATTTAAAAATTAAAATAAATTAAATGTTTTTAGAAGTTTTATCATGTGATTTGGTTAACAAATAATATGGTTACCATCACAAAAAAATTCAAAATTTTAACTCGATAAATAAAAATTGTTTAAAAGTGTGTCCCGGTCCCCCTTGAAACAAACTCAATGAAAGTCGTTAATCTCAACGATAAATCATGGGCAACCATCAGCTATTATATTAAAATAACACATTCGATGAAAAAACGAGACTATAAAATTTTTAATGGATTTCGAATAGCAGAAAAGGCTGGTCTCCGAGATCATGCAAAATCACCGAAAGTCGATGCTGAAACTTACACAATTCTACATAATGTTTTAATCAATCAAAAACCTCTTTTGTGGACTACTTCGTGGACGAATAATTTTGGCATAAATAGGTTCAACTTTTAAAGACAAGAAATTTTCTACGAGTTTCTCAAAAGAATGAATAAACCTAAGTATATACAAGTATTAAATGAATGCTTTAATTGCGATACTTTTCAGTAGGACATTAGTTTAAAACAAAATCGACGAAAGTTGCTAATCTAAATGACAAATGAGTGATAATTATTAAGTATTGTAGTAAAACAAGACATTCGATGAAGAAACGATACTGTAAATTATTTAATGGATTTTGAATTGCATAAAAGGTTGGGCTCCGAGATAATGCAAAATCACTAGACAGCGCTACACAATTCTACATAATGTTTTAGTCAATCAAAAACTTCAGTTAGGAACTACTCTAAGGACGAATAATGTTGGTTTAGATCGGCAGAATTTTAAGGGAAAGGAAGATCTACTGGTTTCCAGGAAGAATGTATAGACCTCAAATATCAAAAAGTATCGAATAAATAAATAGATTGCAATGACAGTAAGGATGTATAAGGAAAAAATATGGACGGCGAGAAAAATGAATTTTCTTGCTTGAATCGTTTCAACTTTGAAAGAGTAAGCCGAATATTCAGCATTTTAACATGAAATAAAATAAATGTGAAAAATTTGAAATAATTTTAAGATACATTAATATTTAAACAAACATATTATATATATGCATATATATATAGCATTATATACTTTGCAACTATAAACATATTTGCTTAATAAATGTAGCTCTAAAAGCGACTAATTATTTTAAAATAATGATACATACATGATAAACTGAAATAAATATTCAATTCATGCCGAAAATTCACTTAAATTTCTGTTTTAATGAAACACAGCAATTAACAACTCAAAATACTTTATAAAAATAATCTCTAATTTAAAAATAACTTTTTTAAGTGCAAATAAATGTTTTACGTAACACCTCATTTGATTTTAGCTCAAAACGGATTATTTTGTCATTTTAAATAATTAAAAGCTTTTACGCAAATGCGTTCTAAAAGAAAATATAACAGTTGAAATATTCATTTCCTTTGACGATGGAGAATTTAAAGTGGCAGAATAATAATTTGAATCAATGAAAATATAATAGTTAAGCCGTTAAAAGAAATGTTGCTTTATTTTACCTACATTAAGTGTAAAATGCGTTTATGAGTTTGTTTTACAAATTAGAAAAAATTGTATTAACCATTTTAGAAAAAATTCCCCCGGAGAAAACCCCTTTTAGAGAAATTTAGAAAACTTTTTATTAACCCTTTCCAGAGCACTCCCCTGGGACACCTAAATTTAATAACAAACTTGCAAATGGCATCTAAAAATATTTTAATAGGACTTCGTTTTTACAATGAATGCTTAAATTAAAGAGTTTCTAATTTTTTAGGAAGTCGTTTATAAATTACGGTGTCAGTCAATAATTTCTCATTTTACGAAGAAAATTTTTCGGCGGTGAAATGGTTAATGTACTAGGGATGTTCAAATAAGAAGGTACGTAACGTCGTAACAACCAAACAAGTTGGAAATTTAACGCTTCAATGCACGTGTGCCACATCTGGCACATAATTAAAAAAAGCTATAATTCTCAGTATATGCTATGAATTTAAACATTATGACTTTAACTGATCAAGAACAGTCCAAAGAATGAAAAACACTTTTTTGTCCATGTCAGATCGCTGCATTTGACAAAAAATTAAAATTTGTTCTTTGGGAAAAAAAACAATCAAGCTATTAATTTAAAATTTACTTTTATTATTATTACTAAATACTTAAAAACAATAATATAAAGAAAGTTTCAGAGCATTAAACAAATTAAATTAATTAATTTCATCCCATTTAATCGCAATATAATATTTAAACACCCTTATGTGTATAAAGGGTACACATCAAAAAATATCCACTTTTAGCTGAAAATTTTAAATTTTATTTCTTTTTTCTATTTTTTCCGTTATTTGACCGATATATAGACTTCAAATAGTTTTTTTCACAACAATTGAAAAAATCGTCCAGTGAAGGGTTAATATGCGGCATTGGGATAATGTAGTGAGGTATCGATAATACCATTGGATTGTCCAGCATAATAACGAGTATGCACGTGCATCCCCCCCCCCCAATTAAGAGCGATAGAAGCAGGCAGTTGTCTATTCAACTCCTACAGATGTGGCATAGTGCGTGTGAAGTATTCCTGGCTTTCCTTTTACATGATTGCCTAACAGTGAAGCGTTTAACCAAAGTATCTACAACGAGAAATCTAATACGTGTGACATTTGCAATAAAATAAATTGTTTCATTGTTTTAAGTTAAAATATTGCTTAGAGTGATGCCTTTAAATAAAATCCATTTTTCTTAACCGAAACTAATCCAGAGAAGCAGAATTAACGTCAAAAAGTTTCAGTTATTATGAATGATGCATTAAAAAATAGGAGCGAGCCCTAAATCAATAAAACTGATCTCGCCAAACAATATACAGCCATTTGTAACTATCGGGTAGAAATTCACAACTATATGTTTTCGTTGCTGTGCGTTAGATTTATGTAAACTTATTAAGCTATTTTAAAGATTCATAAGAGTTTGAATGCTAAAACTTCAAAATTTATTCACAAGTCACACTCCAAAGTTGCTCGATTGTTCAAATTTACAGCGATATTGCTTTTATCACACTTAATGATGCTGCAGAAATTGACATAGAGATAATATGTAATGGATACAAAGGACGACGCCAACCGTCAGCAAAATGCTAGAATCAAAAAGTCGAAAAAGAAGAAAAGAGTCTTGTACAGCTCGTAGGTGTAATAGAAACACCATAAATGACCAAATTAAGACATAAAAAGTATCCGCGTAGAACAGGAATACCAAATTAAGCATATGTTGAAAAATACATATCAATGCAAAATTTTTTTTGTTCAGTCAGGAAGTTAGAAATGCTGTCCCTAGCTCGATGCAGTCCGGATATTTTCAAACAATCTAAAAAATAACAGTGTAAATTAGTCACATCTATACAGATATATGAATTTGTAACATGCACCTTCGTCATTAAATGTCGTTAAAATTTAACTGGATTTATCTGTGTTTATTGGCTCAATGGGAGAAATAATTTGTTATCTTATCAAAAACTCAAATAAGTGTGTAAATGAAAGAAAATGTTACGGATTTACACGAAATGGTGTGTTAATGTAATATACAAATTTCTAATATTGCAGAAATAACTGTATATTTTACATATTAACTGAAATATGTGTAACAAATATTACTCAGATAAATACACAAAACCAGAATATTACACACACTCAGAATGCCTACATGTTCCAACAACTATTAGTGTAAGAACAAAATATTAAACAGGTCTATGTTTAACAATATTGCGCATGAATGTGTGTCATCGAAGAATATTACAGAGAAATATGTGTACTTATGTGAACACAATAAATAACATCTGAAATCCCGGCTTGGTTTAACTTACCTAAATAGTCAACTTCATGTCCTAGAATATCGCTGATCAAGAATTAAATTCCTGCTTTGGTAAATTATTGGTAACAAATTTGGTGTTGAACATGAAGTATGTACGATTAATGGTTCATTTACATGGACACTCAAAAGAATGCGATTACATTATGGTATTTGGGGAAAACTCGTTTGGAGAGAGTTTTAATGGCATTATACTATTTCAAAAATATGAAAACTGATAGAAATTCCTGAATACACTACCATTATGTTAAAAAGGGTGTATTTATAACATTTTTTATTACATTTATTTATTTACCGGTACATACAAAATTAATCAGTTTTGCGTAATAATTGCTGGAGAATTAAAATTCGGTATGCGCTTTTTGCGTAATACATCTTATGTATAAATTTTATATCTCATGTACAAGGCTGCACAAAGGTATTCGCATACTATACTGCTTGTAAAAGGAAATTGAAGAGGAACTTTTCAACTAAAATATACATATCGCTTACATGAACTAAATTTTGGAATAATTTTGTAAATAGATGCAAATTTATATATCATACACAGGGCTGCTAGAATACACGGATAATTTTCCGATTGTAGATTAGAACAGCTGAAATTCAGTTTTGAAATGCATTATGCTTTAACACAAATAGCATCCAAAATGCATGAAATATTTCTGGATACAATACTATTCGAATTATTAAATTTTTTCTCAAAATTCAATCGTTAAAAAGAACGTAAATAAAATGTTTATTTTGATTAATTATACAAGTAAATACGTGGAAATATAGATTCACAGCTAATTAAGAATCCTTTATTTTTAATATATTGTTTATAAGCTGAATATATCTTATATGGTTATAATTTGTCAAACAATATTGCAAAAAACATTTTTTTATACATCGTCTATATAAATATCTATATTTTTCCTTTGTATATTAGGTTTACTGTAAAGTAGATAGATAGTATTTTCTCAGAGATCATCATTTTTTAATACATATCTGATTATTCTCGAGACACTGCAACATTTCCCAGACAGATTCTAAATGAATAATTCATATTCACAATACATAAATCATAATTCACACGAGACATTAAATGCCAAAACCTTTTTTATACAATAACACGGAAGTAACAAGCTTGATTAGATATGAATCATCATTTTATTTGTATGCTCATGTTTTCTTTGGAAATATTTTATTCAAATTATAAAAACAAAATTGAAAGGAAAACGATTTAGTTATTAATTTACGAAGTATTTGACTTTTTAAAAAATTTTGTAGCAGTCTTTTTCAATGGAAAATTGCTATAAAAGTTTTAATATAAAATAAATAATAATAGTAATAAATAGAAATATTTTGCCTTCGAATGAAACATAATGAATTTATATAATTCTTGGAAATTCTTCTGTAAAAATCGTCTCACGCCTTGCATTCATTTTTATTTCAGATTTTAATTGCTTAAAGGGACAGAGTACCTTTGAAATCATCTTTTTAATTTTGAGTAATACTGTAATATATGTAAGAGCACAACATTTAGTACTAAAAGTTTAATAACAAAATTACATAACATGTTATATACACAAATATTGTAAAACTGTCTATTTTTCTATTTTTTTTTATTAATAAAAAAAAAATTCTAATATTTTTAAAAATATGGATATTTTGACTTTGATTTTTTTATACGCATTTAGTGGAATATGATGCATAAAACTGTGTTTCGATTTTTAGATATATGGGATTTTACATTTAACATGATTTTGTTTCTCTCGTTCATTTAAAAAATTAAAGGAACTTCAACAAACTCTCAATTTAAATACTTTTTCTAAAATAACTATAAACTAATTAATTTACTTTAATTAATTAATTTCATTAATTACTTTAATTAAATTCACCAATGGGAACAAGTAAAAACAAACTCAAAACTGTATAGAAAACAGCAAAAAAATCTTAGTACTTTTTCTACTAGTAAATTATAAAAATTTGAACACGGTGAAAAATCTGTTTCAAGTATTCATTGGTATGGATAGTTGCGCTTGCTTTATTAATACAATTTACAATATCTTGCGATATAAAAGTCTTATAGGTAAAAAAATTTACCAAATTATTATCATTTAAAGAAGCTTTCAGTGAAGATTAAAAAAGATTGATATTTTGACCAATTTCAAGGTACTGTGTTACCTTAACAAGCGTACAGTCTGTAATGGGAAAACGTGTTTACTTCCCAAGGGGTTCAGTTGGTAGAATGTCGGTGCACTATTTCGGTGACACGGGTTCGAGTTCCAAACTGGAACTCGAACCAGTTTGGACACTTTTCCACTCCGTAAGCTGTAAACAATTAAATTTTGAAATATTATTGAAACTTAATCATTTTTTTCTTCTAAAACATCTATACATATCATAATTAGATGGGGCGTATCCCCAATTAAACGATCATAGTTTGCAGATGAAACTATTTTTCATAAAGTTCTGAAAAATTGTTAAAGATACAATGCAAGAATATAAAGTTATTTAAGCAAAATGTTCAACATTTCGCTGCCAGAGGGCGTATTTAAGGAAATTACACATTTATCATACATTTACACAAGTTTTGAGATTTTATTTATTAACTTTGTATCATCTTAAAAACAGTATTCCATGACATGTTCTTAGCATTTCACAAAACACACTGCAGTCCACTATAGAACATTCTATATTACGACTCTAGGTAGTACATAAAAATGACCATTAATTGGAACATATTTAAATGTAATACAATTTGTAAAACATGATAAAGCAATGTTAAAAGTGTAAGTGTTAAAATTGTCCTCTGTCGGACTAATTTTGAACTAATTTATCTTTTACCTCTGACAAGTTCTCGTATCACTATTATATCCAGTATAAAATTTAACAACATCCTTTAAAAATAAGTAATCTATATGCAGCAATAAAATACGGTTCTTTAATTATCGATGTATACTTGCTTTACATTCAGTTTCTAATTAATTTATATAGAAATATTCCGTATATTGTTTAAATTGTATTCTTTAAAATGAACATTTTTATTTTTAAGATAGTCCCCCAAAAAATCGACTATACATAAATAAATGCTGATCAACATAAAAATAAACATCGTAAACATCAGATTTCAAACAAGAAATCAATTATCTTTAGAAATATTGGAGTCGCTGGAGAAGTCAGCACATCAATCATGCTCAGACTGAAGCGAAAAAGCTTCCAGATATACCTTCACTTATTTTTTCTCTCTGTATTTTCTCAAAAAATTCTCATATATTAAAACAACGCAAATCTAATTTTTTAATTCAGTTTTATGTTGAAAGCAAAAATCCCTGCATTCTTTTATGTAGTTAAATTCATTATTGGATAACTTACAGAAAAATATTTTAACTATATTTCGCAAGTTAAGATTTAAAATAAGGGCAAAATATTATGCCTCCAGCATCTATTATAAAAACTCTTTTTACATAAATAATACTGAAGAAAAATGGCATAGTTTAAAATGATAAACAATAAAGTAAAATAATCTAAAAATGCATAATGCATTTGAATACCCAATTTTTACCATTACCATCAACAAGGAATTCCAAACTGGGCTCAGAGTACAGGTTAAACCATTCATACCATTTACATTTAATATACATTTTAAAGACTTGTAACTAACAATTCCAACATATATTTTTATAAGTTACGTATTATGTATTTTAGAATTTAAAATTTATTCAAAGCAATGGCTTCCTGCCAGAAATTAACAATTTACGGAAACGCTAAAGATATTCTTATAATATCAATGTTTTAAACGTGATTTATTTACATAAATTTTACATTCTTCCGTCATTACAAGAAGAAAGTATTGGATTCCTGAAAATTTTCAGACTCCGTTTTTTGATGGATTTATACGTTTTAGGGTTCAAAAATTCCAAAAAATATGTTTAAAAAAAGTCTGCGTGTGAGTTTATTACTCTGTCTATGTGCTATATAAATTTTTTGAGAACTCTTTCTCAAGAACTAATGAGCAGAATTTACTAGCATTTATATTCAGGCAGTTTCTGATGTAAACGGATGTTGATTAGCATTTTATTTTTTGTAAATCATTCAACAGATGGCATTGCAATGCTGCCTATTTCATGATTTCCACAACAACTTAGTCGCAAGAACTAGGGAACGGATTTTCGTCAAACTCCAGATTCTGTCAGTCCTTGACATGAATAATTGCTGATTACTTTTGGGCGCAAATCTCTCAACAAATGGCGCTGTTATGCTGTGTTTTTCACGATTACTGCAATAGCTCTATCTCAAGAATTAATGCACGAATTTACATCTAACTTAAGATTGAGTTAATCCTTCATATGGTTTCTTCTTTCTTCTGTTTACGTATTTGTGTTAATTAATAGTTGACGCTGCTATGTTGATTTTTCTCGTTTTCTTCAATAGCTCTATCTCAAGAACAAATGCACGAATTATTTTAATTAAAATTCAGATTCAGATTTATCTTAATAAATATCATTGCTGATTATGTTTTGGTGTGAATCATGCAATACGTGCATATTCGCAATAGTCCTACTTCAAAAACTAGTGAAGAAATTTCATACCATTAGAATTATCATGTCGGAAATAAGTTACCATTTAATTTTGACACTGTGATAGCGAATTTCGAAGTAACATGATATTTTGGATGTATATGAGATGTTTTGGGATTGCTGAATCTGGCTAATTTATTTATGGATTAATAAAGCTGAAGTACAATTATGAAACATAAGATGGAATAAAATCCTGAACTATTTAATTTAAATTAAATTAAGTGCAAACATATTTGTCTGTTGTAATCATCTGTTTGCAAGTAACAAAAATAGATGGATACATAAACTCGATATCATGTCCGAAAATTATTTTAAAAAAGCATAAAAATTAAATAATATATTGCGGTGCAGCTTTTAAAGAAATAGCGACATAGTTTAGAAAAATAATTGCATTAAAATATATTTGATTTTCAATTAGAGGATGTAAAAATTGAAAATATGCAATGGTTATTTGTATAATAAATGGCTAATAAATTTTTAAAATCGTAATAAAATTAAATAAAAGTTAAATCTGATTAACTGCAGTTGCGATTTAAAAAATGCCATCAGTGTTATGTTTCTCCTTCATAATATAGATAGTAAAAAAATATTCAATTTTTATGTACAGCCCTGTATCTCATTTATAAACTTGTATGCATATCACATAGTATGATAAATGAAATGATACACTAATCCGTGAAACTTTTGAAATCAAAACTTTGAAAGGATAAATATGTAATGACATGAACCATGCAGTCATTGACCCCAGAGATTCAAAGAATCTTGAAGGAAGCAGGGGAATGTATGAGAAAACAAAGAAAAATGAGGGATTTGCTGAATCTTGGAAAGAAATAAGAGCTCGAGAAAGAATACCTTTCAGTATGCTAACTGATGATGTTCAAGAGTGAACGAAAACCTTCATAGGTTTAATTTTTAAATGTCATGTATAATGTATAAACTTTTTTATTACTGCATCTTTTTACTATGATAATGACGATGTATTTAGTAATAAAAAAATTATCTAGTCATCTTTTCAACGATCTAAAACTAATGCCTAAAATTGGTATGTTAATACATAAAATTGTGAATGTAGGCATTATAATTGTAAATGTTATTATCTTCAGTTTTTAATAGTATAATAAAAGTTAGTTCAGTCTAACGAATAGCACTTTAGAAATTTTATTCTTGAGGCAATTTATATGAATAAATAGAAACATAATTTTAAAAAATTTAAGCTGCTCTATGCATGATATATAGAATTTATACGCAAGTGATGTAAAGAATAAACACATCTAAAAGTGCTTACTACAACTGAAAACATACTTACAGTAATTATTTGTCTTAGACGTCAATAATTCCTTTATTTTAAATTTCTCCTGTATCAGAGTTCTTGTGTGTGTCCCCAATTTTCATGAATACCATATTTTACTCAAGCGCGATGTAGTATACCTCAGTAATTTATATGTTACCTAGGAAATCCGATTTTAGGCCAATCTAGTTTAGCCTAATCCTCATAGAATAAAATACTTATCCCACTATTCATTGGTCCAAACTAGTTTATCCTGGACCAGGTATCATAGTATTTACATCTTATAACTAATTATCATGACAGATTTAAAGTTGCTAACCCCTTTAGTATCATAAAAACGACAAATTAGAATGTTTTTTATTCTGCACCCCCCTAGTGATATTGACACATACCAGGAATAGAGCACGATTAAGAAAGGGCTGTCGTCATCAATTTTCACCCATTGCATCTGAAATTGGTTTGCTACTTCGTGATATTGCTTAGTATTGCAATTTAGAACGTTTAGAGCGCCTATCGCGCATTTCCTCTTCTTTTCAATTTCGATTGTTTTAAAAGAAAAATTCTTAGAGGTCATATGTATCTCATAAATAATTACCCTACGAAAATTAATGTTTCTAGAGTCTTCCATAATAAAAAACTGCAATTTAGAACGTTTTTTGCTTTTGCAACCCCAGGTGGTTGTAACACTGACATAAAAGATTCAAGGGCTGTCACTATCAACTTCCTGCCACCACTTTATAAATCGGTTTGATACTTCCCGAGATTACGTACAAATCATCATTTGAAACAGTTTTCACGCATTATAAACTTTTTTAAATTTTCAAATTTTTAAACACATGTTCTTAGACATAATTTATAAGTAACTACCATGTTTCTAAGCCCTTCAGTTACTAAAAAAATGCATTTTTATAACGCTTTTTGATGCTACACCTTCGGAGTTGTTGCACCAACGAAGAAATAGTCTATGTTTCTATAGGAGGGGATATTAATTTGGAAGCTTTACTTTTGAAATCCATGTCGTAGTTCCAAAAATTACCCCCTACAAATAAAATAAATAAATAAATAATAATAAAAAAACTTTATTTTTTTTAAATATAGGTGTGCAAAAATATAGCATGTGTATTAGATCAAGGACTGTCACGTTCATTTTGTAATTATTTTTTAAAAATTGGCTCAGTATATTTTGAGATTGATTACAAAATCGCCATTTAAAACATTTTTGGAATGCTTTTTTGCTCGAATAAGAGGGTAAATATCAAATAAGTAACTACCATGCTAAATATGCTTCTAATCCCTTAAGTAAGACAAAAATTTCATTTTTAGAACTTTTTCTAGTGCACCCCTTTGGGATAATACCACCGGCATAATCTATAGCCTATGCTTGAACAGAGGGGAGGAACAGCAACTTTTTGGTACAATTACTTTTGAAATCAGTTCGGTAGTTCAAGACATTACCCCCTACAAATAAATAAACATTTTTTCTTTATAAAATAGGCATTAATAAGTTACGTTTATATGATTATTAAATTTATTTAATGTTTGAAAATTGCAATTTGTTAACACTGATGCTATTTTTTGTACTCCTTTTTAAATATTTGTAATTTAATATCACGTATAAAACATACCTTTTCATTAAATAAAATATTTGTAAACCTAAAAAACATTTTTATGTCTTCAGGCATTATTTTTATCAATTATAAAAATAAACAATTTTATGTTTCTGTTACATTTGCTATAAATAGATATTTGTTCTGAAAATTGAATCTGTATTTTTTATTTGACATTATATATTCATTTGAGAGAAAATATGGAGCAGAAGTAATTTTTATCTTATTTAGGTAAAACAAAAGCTTTTAAATATATATATATATATATATATATATATATATATATATATATATATATATATATATATATATATATATATAAATTTATAAATATAAAAGAGTAAATAGTGGTTTTGATGTCTAAAAAGTATTTTATTTCCTTAAACATCTGAACAATTCCTTAGGTCTACACAAAATATTAAAGAGGTGTTAAAGATGACGAATATTGGTTTTTAAAAATATATAGAAAATATGAAAAAAGAAAGTTTTTATTATTATCGATTTTTTATTATATCAAATTTTCGTTTTCTTTCAAATTTTCATAAAATTAGATGCACAGCAAATAACGTATTACTACACGAAAATTATCCAGTAAATACTATTCGGGTAACTAAATTGTCTAAAAATTATGTGTTAATTTTCAGTGCATATTTCATCATAAAACGCACACATTAAATCAGAAATTTTAAAATATTTTTTTTCTTTTAAGAAGCAAAAGGCTCATTAAATATTTCTTCTGGGAGAATTTTCGCAAATATTGACTTTGGAAAAAGAGATATTTGAAGATCCCATTTTCAAAATTATAATATTCTATGGGGATTCAAATTAATACTCTTCGCTTGTGTAAATTATTTACATTTCCCTATCTTATGCACGAGAACTATTTATAGATAAGAAGATTGTATAGCATGCAAGAATATTCTAATGGAGAGTATGTCACTACTAAATGTACTTATATTTGAAAATACGAAAATGTGAGCATTTTAAACAGATTTCGTATGCTTCAAGGATTTGCAAGCACCTTTTACCAGAAATAAACTGAAAAACGCTTTGCAAAACTGAAAATGCAAGCAACAGTCGCGAGTATACAATACGTAGAATACAATAATATATAAGAAATATTTTATGTGTCCCTGCAGATCAATGATAAAGGCAAATTACAACATACTCTACTGCACACATCCTAATGTAAACCTCACAGATATAATATATGAATTTCTTTATAATTAAAACAGAGCAACATAAGTAAAATACGATACGAACAGTTTTTTCTATAGCTCGTTATACAACCAAACTCTGTTTGTAAAACTTTAATTAATGATAAAAATAATTTTGCCCAATATTCTACAGAAAGCATGTATTAGTGCATCTTAGAAATTCGCACAAATTTCATTACTTTTTTAATGGCGGAACATGATTGAACAATGAAACTATTTTTTTTTCATAGGTCATAGCATAAACGTATATTTTGGAGTCTGATTAAAAACGCACTGTAAGTGCCCTCCAGTAACCATCTTCTAATGAACCACATTGAGGTATGTAAGTTTCATTACATTTAAAATACTCTAACGTAATTAAAATAAACCACAAATTATTTTTAAAAATAGACCAGAATATAACATTATACTTTTAAGTTTCCTTGAATAAGTACTTTAAATTTTACCAGTAACCATCTTCTAATGACCTCAATGAAATATATGATTTTCATTATGCTAAAAATATTGTAATAATAATAAAACAAAGCAATAGTGTTTTTCACTAATTGATCAAAATGTTACAGAATGATTTGAGTATAGTATATTCTGAACTATGAATGGTATGTATTTCATTTTCATTGTCAAACATCCGATAGTAAGATTCAATAAAGTATATAAATGATATGACAATCGGAGTACATTTTACAGAAGTTAAAAGACAGTTAAATGCACATACAGAAAAACAGATAGTTGGTCAAATAAACACAGTCCATAACTCTATCCCCAACACTTTTCAACTATGTTAAAAGTGTAGGAAAGTTAACGTTGGAGTGAAATCAAGATTTCCAATGCCTTACATGCGTTTTATAGATGCATAATAAATGTCTTGTAATAGACTGAGACAAATATCTGTTATTTCACTGAACCAAACATCACTTACATGTGAATGAATTTGTCATATAATCAAAATCTAGTTAACTAGTTTTTGAAACAGTGATCTGAAATAATGTTGTTATCATGTAAAACATTGTGTTGAAAAGATGCTTCTGTGAAATCCATAATTGCAATTATTTTCAGACACCAAATATTTTAAATTTTGTTTTCATGTAATATCTCAAATAACTGGAGAAACAGCAAGCGATGAAAAAATTTGTAGAAAATCCTGTAAAACTTTTATTTTTTTTTCTGGACTGACAGAAAGTATGGCCTATGTATTTTTAACTGAATTAATTATTATACAATGCAAAAATAGACACGTTCCTTGATTTAGCAACAGAGTTTTAAAATTTATACTAGAATTACTTTTCATGTGTCCAATGTCTTTTGTAGAGCATTCTTTTACCTCCAGAAACATTAGAAAACACTAAATTTCAAGAAACTAGAAAAAGAGATATCTGAAACAAGAATATATTTTTGCTCCAGTACTTTTCTAGGAAATTTTCGTGAAGCTTTTACAGTATATTAATAATTTACCTAAGACATTTTTACCGTAATATCTTTTTTATGTTAAACAATCCACAAGAAAAAATTTCATGTTCGAATCAAAAAAGGCGCAATCAAATTTTAACATTAATAAAAAAATATCATTGTTTTTTTCACTCTTATAGATATGTATATGTATATATATATGTGTGTGTGTATGTGTGAGTGTATATATATATTTAGCAACAGGAAATATTTATTTAGGAAATGGTACACATTAGCAAAACATTCGGAAATGATACTGAAAACTACTGACAGAAAGAGAAACTTTTATTTAAAAATAAAATTTTATCCCAGAAATTTACTGATATCTCAGGACGAAAAATTGCATTATCAGAATTCTAAGAACCTCTGAAGAGCTTATATTATACACTGTACATCTTCGTCCTTGGTCAAGAAAAAAGTATTGCCTTTTTAATTATTATTTGTTACCCTCTACTAATAGATTACAATACAATATATGATTTATAATATAAAGGATGAAGTTTTTAGCACGGCTACTTGAGATTCGTTGATTGATGATCATAAATATGTCAAGTTCAGGACATGATATCAACGGATGAAAAGCAATTTATTTGATGTGTGCTCAAATAAATTTTATTTATGATATAACTCTTTCGAAAGGCATCTTATATTTAAAAAAATAGTATGTGTTCGAAATTGTTTATAAAAAATAATAAATATGAATATTAAATAAATAAATTACCAACTTTTTTGATACCGTATATTTAAAAGAATAAATCATTACAATGTTAAATTGTCCTAATGTTCTTTTAATACTCGAAAAGATTAGTCACCATGTATCCTGTAGAATACGTATCTTTACAATTTTTTGAGTACATAAATACTATTTTAAAAAGTAATTCTTGTTATTGGAGCCTAACAGGTAAGATAACTATACAAAATAGCAATTTCTTTCTTACAGCACTTTGTTAGCAAGATACGTATTTTAACAAAATGGTTTACAACAAAAATTTACAAAATGTGCAAAAACGAAAACGTAAATAATTTTTCTATACGTTAATATGCCATTAGTAATAACAAAAAAAAAAGTGTATAATAATTTTTTTCAATGAAAAATACAATACAATAGGCTAATTCCATGGGTTCTGTAGTGTAAGTCACATAACTTATTAATTTCTATGCTTGTTAGCCACCGTTATTTTCGAAAAGTCTTCTTGGCCTTATTCAATTAATGAGAATGTGCCAATAAAATTAATCACATTTTTTTGTTCTATAATACTGGTAGTCAAAAATCGTAGCCTGTGACTTACACTACAAGTACTCATGGAAATAGCCAATAAAAAAATCCTAACAAAATGTCAAAAAATGTCACATTTAATACATGAAGTAAATATATATAGTAGATAGCTAATAATAATAATGTTTTTAAATGCTTAATCATAGAAAAAAGATTGCATAGTAAAAATACTTACCGTATTTTAATAAAAAATCAAGGAAGTTCAACCAGATTTATGTTATATTTAAAAAATATATGTAACCAAAATTTTCGTCAATCTATCACAGCAAAGACTGAGTTATGATCGATTTGACACACGCTATTATAAGAAATAAAGAGTAGGGTGCACTGCTCATAAAAGCTAAAACTTAAAAACTATCACCAGTTTCTTTTAAAACAACATATGGCCTAGTTGCCTCGTGGTCAGGTTACTTAAGCTTACCTAATATTTAAATACACACTTAATTTTTTTTTTTTTTTTTTTTTGCAGCAATGAAATAACGCGTTTTAAATTTGACTAACTTAAAGTAAATTGCTAAAATATGGCCTACATGTAGATGATGAAGCAATGTAGCAACAGCATACTACTTTTAGATATAAAATAATGTAAATGCAGTTGTAACATTTTTTCATTGTTTCATCATCAAAATATCGTTCTTATTTGGACAAATTAAATCAAGTTTATCAAATTTAAAATACTTAATTTCATCGTTTCCTATGTGCATTTATTGCTAAATTTATATTATTATTTCCCATAATATTGCTTTAAATATTTATAAGCAACCAGTCCTACTATTTTGTTCCAATTATTTATAGCGTACATTGCAAAAGAAGACAGATGTTTCTTAAACTACAAAATTTACTATAATCACCAATAATAATAATAATAATAATAATAATAATAATAATAATAATAATAATAATAATAATAAAAACTGTAACCGCTTCCAAGTTTCCCAGTATTACAAAAAAACGTTCCTTTATCTTTAAAAACCGTAGAAAATATTTATTATAGAACGATTTTGAATAACGTCTGATTTAAGGAATATATTTTCGAAATTGTAATATATATATATATATATATATATACATAAATTTTTAAGTTGAAATTAATGTTACCAGCATTTGTAAAAATGCTTTATTTATGTATGATGAATGCTTGAAGATATGAGGCATATAAAAATTTCAAGTATTTTTCTGTGGTTTTATAAGGCTATTACGCTGGAACCTTTGAAACTTTATGTGTCGTATAATGCAAAATAAACATTTTTCCTGATGATCCTGACATAATCATTCAAATTGAGCAAGCCTCCGACCAAGGGAAGTAAAAACGTTTTCAGGATATGAACTGGGTGCAAGAGAGTTTATACTCTTTTATAATATGCCAGGTAATGTGTAACATTGGAATATAGCAAACCTTTGAATTTTTAGATTAAATATTTTGTTTATCAAAATATTGATTTTTTTTCTGTTTTTTTTATGTAATGAATGCACTTTTTGTAAATTTACAATGCAAATCAATAGAAGAATTTGAATGAAAAAAAATGTGTCACTTTTTATTTAATAACTTGAGTGATAAATAATGAAATAAAGTCTATACCATGATGCCTCTCTACTAAATATAGAATAAATTTAATGTATAAACATTTTTCTGTTATTGCCCATGCCCTGTTTCAGAAACGTTGCTGAAAATGGTTTTTATTGATCCTAAAACATCATTTCTATAATTTTTTGATAAATGTAGAAGTAAAAATTATCATAAAACGACATCGCTAAATAATACTTTGTTACCGGATTTTAGCTCAGCATGTATGAAAAAATTAGACTCTGTATATTTGTTATAATCTTTTTTTTTCGCTCTAAATCAGCAATGCTACAATGTTATGCAAGGCAAAACTCAAGATTGAAGTCTGTCTCATTTCAAAAATAATAAGTGATAAATGGAAGTATTCCAATAAATGTTTATGGAACAATATTTGTGTGAAAAAAAAAAAAAATCCAAACATGTTTATTTTAAACACGCTTAAAAAAAAACTTTTTTAAAAAATCTATTTTCGTCATAAGAACAAAATATTTTTCAACTACTATTTGAATAAAAACCAAAGTAACGAACAATAGTAAATTTGTAAGTGAAAGACACGATTAAGTTTGTTTATATGCATTATTATTTCAAATAAAAGCACCTATGTTTTTTTTTTTTTTTTTTTTTTTTTGAATGAAAAAACCCAAATAACAAATAAGGAACATCGGAAATTTATTTTTATTTTGAGGTAAATGCTAAAATTGAACCATTGTAAAATGCATTTATAATGCAATGATGTTCTTTAAAAAGGCTTACCTAATAAACCGTTATAACGTGACTTGATTTCTATTTATTTTACTTTATTTATTTATTTATTGTTAGTTGAACTTACGATGTTATTTGAATTCGATATTTATAAAACAATAGTTTTATACCAATGAACGGAAATTTACACCAGAGTATAGTTATGGACGATGATTCACGTGACTCAAAATCTGCTATTTCATTAGTACTACTCTCTGATATTTTGTCAGTAGAAACATCATAACACAAACATGTGAGGTGCAAAATCAAAGTTCAAACTGAAATACGCAATTTTAATTTATTTTTCTTTTGCTTCGACAAGAGAATACGGATGAATTGGTGATATGAAAATCGAAAGTTTGCTCTTTTTATCGCTTTTACATGACTTTTGTTTGTCAAAGTTTAAAAAAATTGAATGCGGCAAGTTACAATTGATTGTTAGTACTATCATAATTCGTAAGATATTATTAAAAACGAATTACGTATTATTATATTGCGAAAAAATACGAATTACTGAGAATTTTCCGCGCATAATCAATTTAATTTTAATGTACATAATATTTTTTTTCGTCAATTTAGTATTAAAAAAGTTTGATTCTTGGAGAACGTCGTAAACTGAATAGAATAACTAAGATTAATAAGTATAATTAATATATAGAATATAAACGATTGAGTTCTTACTGAAGCTTCACAGTACTAAATTTTTGAATTTAACCCCTTCGCAACGGGAGCCTTTTACGAAAATTTCAATGTTTTCTTACCGGTTTTTAAATACAGAAATTTGTGCCATATTAAATCGCCAAAATGCTCCGATTAAAGAAGTCAAATTGTACAGTAAAATTTTACTGGTGGGGATTAACAACGATTCTTAAGCCTTTTTGTGGCGCGTATACGTATCGCTCGTCTCCAAGGGTTTAATGAAGACAAAGCGTAAATATTTTCAATTATAAAAAAGTTAAAAAAATATAAAAAATCGATTTATTTAATTTTACATATATATATATACATGTATATACATATATAAAATTAAACAATAGTCTTCCATTTTGTTTATATTTATTATTTCGGGTTATTTCTAATCTCGATAAATACAATGCTATTCTAAATTATTTGCAATTTTACAATATCTTGTCTTTGTAACTTTTTTGTAACAATGCAAAATTGCTTAGAGATTTTGGTCTTCTTTATATGTTCAGAAAGCACGTTTGCGATTTATCTTTAGAAACTTTTCCCCGACAAAACCATTCTGAATAAATAAATGTAAAGCAATATAAATCTAAAGCATTTCTGTAATTATAATTTCCGTTTGACTTGGACATTTTTGTTAGCTTTTCCGCTGCATGTTCTAACTTTGCAATAATTATGCATTGCGGATATTCCTATGTATGAGGCATTATTAACAAGCGAATACTTAAGACGGTTTCTAAATGTAACATTTGCATAAATAAATCTCCAAATATTGCTACATAAGCTCTTTTGACAAATTCATATTCAGCCAAAAATTATGGATGGATAAATTATGTCTATACAAACTACATAAGTATACAAATGAATGAAAATATGCATAACATACAGTGCTGGTGTTTGTTCAGTATCATGAATAACATTAACAAGCAAATTATCTTAATAGCTTTAACAGAATAAAAAATACACATTGAATGTCTAATAAAATATTTCCATTAGACTGCTTATAGCATTGTTGCGAGTAACACATAATTAAAATTAAATATATTGCATGTAGTATTTACTTAAAACATCAAGATTGTAAACAGATGCGAGAAAACAAAAAGTACAAAATATAACGAACAAATTGTTCTGTTCTGATTTATTCTAAATGGCAAAGTTGTAGTCCTTTTTATATTCGCAGATTTGTTTTTCTTTTAATGAAAGATTTCTGAGGTTGTTGAAGTAGGACTTCTTTTGACGATATGTTTTATTTGAATCTGCAGCTTTTGATTCAGTATATATAGCATATAAATAATAAAGTATTATGTAGAATTTAAGGTATTAATATATATATATATATATATATACATATAAACTTAATAATAATAGAATATATATAAATATATATAAATTTAACATCCAAAATACAAAATACAAAACAATAGGCTGCAAGCCTCGTCAGCGATATGTTTTATTACAAAAAAGCAGCCGAACATTCAAATTTACGAAATTTATTTAAGTGGTATTGGGTTTCGGCCAAAATGGTGGATAGCAAAAACTCGCCGTTATTATTATTAAATTATTTGTGATTAAATTAAATGTTTTGTGAGGGGGTGTGATAGTTCTTGCTAAATTAATAATTTTGAAGGTGTATTTTTAATTTATGTGTTTTACTGCAGCGTTCCAGCGCAAATCAGATGAATGTATATTGTTTATTGTTAATTATTTTGCATATCGGATATATATATATATAAAGGTTGTTTTGATTAATCAGTTATTATTAACAATACTACTCAAATAAGCCGGTTAATATGATTATGAGAATTTATCAAATTAACCGGTTATAATTAAGAAATACCAAATACGTTCGGTTAATAAATTTCAACTCATTTAGCTTGAGATTTTTACTAGGAATGCTTTTATTGATTCCGTGTAAGCGGCTCAGTATATTGAAAATGTATCACAGCAATTACGATCGAAAATAGATGCGACGATGCATAAAGTATAACAATATGTGTAATAAACTAAACAAAATTATAAAATATCACAAAAATAAATTTAATACCTTCATTCTATTGTAAAAAAAATCTTAAAGCAAAGGAAAAGTTATAATCTGTGAAAACATAATTTGTTGTTAAATATTATATTTAGTAGATTATGATAATTTGCCATATTTCTAAAGCAGTTTAAAGAAGTGTATATGTGAACTTTTATGTATAACTCGATTTGACATCCAAAAATATATCATATTATTTAAAAAATATATTATATATATTCGTTTTATACCATACTAACAAAAGTCTTTGACATACAAGTCTAAATTTTTTCTTCGGATATAGAATACAAACAAAAATATTCTTTTTCCCGAAATATACCTGTCAATCTGCAGAGAAATATCTTCTGTTATTGTTCAGTTATCATCTATATCTTATTATTACGTGTCAGCCATCCGATAAAACTAAACTTTTTTTTCTATGCTATATTGCTAAAAACAGCACTAGAATGTAAGAAACAACAAGCTTACAAATAACTATTGGTATATTGTCATAATGGGGTAAAATATCAACACGTCAACAGAGTAATTTTTATTTATATCTTGCAGTAGATGTATATTTAATACAGAGAGAGACATTGATAAACTCATAAACACATACGTATGAAATTCTAACTTTTTGTAGATGGGTAGATATAGTAACTGCGTTATTTCCAATTCGTGTTTTTGTAAAATGATGCGTTTTCAAGAGTGAAGAATGTTAAAAAAATGCGATTATAAAAGTTTTAATTAAAAGATAATAAATAATTTTGAAACTTTTATCGATGTTTAGTGTTTTCACTAACTGCGAAGTCATTGCAGAAATTGTTCCATTTTTAAAAATAGATAATGTAATTGCAAATAATAACTATTACAGATATTTTTTCACTTTCTTTATTCAATGGCGTAAAATCTTTGATGACAAGTTAGGAAGTAATTCAGCATATAAATGTGGAAACTTGAGTCAAAGTTAATCAAAAATAGCATAAAAATTCTTTTCGTTTGACTGATTTCAGCTCAATACCCCAGTTATGTATTTTATAGTTTATTTAATCTTTCGTTATACGGTCCATAAACGAAGGCATACTTAAAATGTCATTTTTCGTCTCTTTAAAGCATTAATTCGTACCATTCATTGAAACTTACAAGATATTGTAGTCATAGTTTTATAGTTTAGAAGAGAATTCAATTACAATATAATTTTCAAGAAAATAACTGCAAATATGACATATATATATTATATTTGCTTCAGGCAATCAGTTGGCAATGATAGTAACTTGCATTACAATTGCATTACAATATTATGGGCACGAAATTCTTGTTTTTAGATTTAGTATTAGATTTAGCTCCTTTTAATAGAGTTTTAGAAAGTCATACTCGATTTTTTTTAAATTCATGACAAGCAAAACTCAATTTCAAGCAACAGTTTGAAACAAATTACACGTCAAAATATTTCATTTGTTACATATAATTTCTTAAAAGGTGGGAACTGTACACATATCATAAATTTAAGCCTTTAATTTAATCAATTTACTTTAACTTTTATTTTGACTGAATTCTTAATTCTATTTAGAGACAAAAATTGATATAATTTATTTTAAAAGTTTTGCATAAATATCTTAAAATTTTATATTTTTTTACTAAAGTGAACAATTTTGGACATTCATAACGTTAACTGTTCCAATGTACCAAGAAAAAAAAGTTCTAACTTGTTTCCAGGACAATTTAATTATAAACAGCCAATGCATAAAGGAAATGGATGATTGTTTTATAATTTTGTTAACAAATTGTCACCTGAGAATAATAAGGTTCTAACTGACATTTTGAAAAAAATTGACTTTTTGGCATATGAATGTTCTATTAGTATCAATGAATGCATTTCTGTATTAATTTCGATATATATAATTTACATCCACTTACGAAAGAGAATAATATCGTTCCATCAAAAATTGTTGAAAGCAGTCAGAATAACAGAGTTCTATGTGCAAAGTAATCGCAGACAGCATATAAGATAACATATTTTTATTTTATTTTACGATATATAATGAAAACCTGCAATCTTTTACTTCTTGTGTGAAAGAATATATTATTTCGATAATTAAATTAGCCGGTTATTTCGATAATTAATTCGATTATTAAATCTATATTTTTCGATAAAATATAGAGGAAATTTTTATCAGTAAAAATCCTTTTAAATATGTTTTTTAGTACGTCGATATGCAAAATGAATTATGTTTAATTTATTAATGGACCTGATCAAGGCAGGGATGAAGGAATAATCCTAATTCATTTAGATTTAGAAAATCCTGTGGGAAGAATGGATGACAGTTTAGATGAAGCGACAGATCTTGATATTCTTGATGTTTACACAATTTTAAAAAATCAGTAGAAGTAATTCCTACAAATCCAAATGATAGCAGGACTATGGACTTTTCATAAGTTAAAAGTGCCTTTATGTAGTTATGTATATCTTACTGGCAATACCTTGTCTCCAGCTGCGAACAAAATACCTGAGGTAAATTTTTAAGCAGAAACTCTCAAATGATATCAAGAATAAAATAAAAGCTCATATTGAAATTTTTTCCAAGATTGAGTCACACTACAACAGAGCAAGCACTACAAAAACATACTTAGAGTCAGGGCATAATTCACAGAAAATGTATGAATTGTGCTTTCAGAAATGCAAAGAAAGCAATGTAGAGACAGTGAAACTTTCAAGTTATAGGCATATATTTAATACGCAGTTCATCATAGAATACAATAAATCAAAGAAAGACAGGTGTGATCACTGTGAGGAGTATAAACATGCTGAAACCCAGGAAGAAATTAATAATGACATGCACTTTAAATATGATCGGCACTAAAGAGAAGTTGAATCCACCAGAAATCTCAGAAATGATGACAGAAATTCCCCTGATATGTCAGTCATTTGCTTTGTATTAGAAAAGTTATAACATGCCCCAAAAGTGATGTCAGCAACATTTTCTATACAGAAAATTAACTTGTATAACATGAAAGTACATGCAACGTGGAAAAAAGAAAAGAAAGCATATTGTTTCTTCTGGACAGACGAAATGTCAGGGAGAGATGGGAATGACATAAACTCAGCCTGTATCAACGACTGTTCGGAAGATACTGACAGACTTTCCCCATGCTAATATTTTAATTTTATATTGTGACAGTTGTGTTCCTCAGAATAGAAACCAAATGATAGCTTATGCAATTGCAATACTTATACAATCTCCTCCACGTATTATAAACATTGCTCTAGGATATTGTTCACCTGTACATTCATATGTGAAAGAAGTGGATAATATTCACAGCCAAATAGAAAGAGCAATGAATGCAGCAGAATATTTTTCGCAATTTTCATTTATACGTCTGTTGCCGAGAGTAAATCGCAGTAATCCATTTACATATTTACAACCCTGAAAATGAAATCAGAACAGTTCTTAGATTTCCACTCGTGTAGCAAAAAAATTGCCTAATCTCGTTCCGTAGACCAAGGTGATACAGCTATAATTCACACAACTATATTATAATATTGAGTTTAAGACAAGCAACTGTTGTGACCACAATTTCAGAGCTGTAAATTAGCAAAGGAATCCCTCCGAATGACGAGGAGTATCAACATCATTTCTTCAAAGGACTTTACCAAAGTAGCAGAGGGAAAGAAGGATTACATTAACAAAGAACAAATAAAAGACCCGAAAAACATGATAAAGTAGTTTCCGAGAGATGAAAGATTCTATTTTCAAAATATGTTTAAGAGAAATTAGCCTAACTGTAATATAAAATAAAGCATAATTTATGGAACATTTCAAAATTTCGACTAACAAAAGAGTATCAAACTTATTTTGTTGTTTTTAAAGGAACAAGAAAGTTTTTCCCTTAGATCCCTTCCCTTTTCTTTTGATCAAGAGTATATCTGACTAAAATACGAAAAATTTCATTTATAATTCATTTCGGTTTCATTTATCAGTATAATCACAATTTTTTGTATTAATTTTCATACTCCCTCACTGAAATAGCACGCAAAAAAGGAAAACTGTTGGGTTCCTCTTTGATTAAATTAAATATTTAAGCTATTTTATGTTAGGTTAAATAATATATTTAACTTACGTATATTCATTACTTTTGTAAAGATGGTTTAATTAGTATGAATAAGTGGAAGCGGCAATTTGCTGTTATTGTGCTGCAATATAGATAGTAATAAATATTTTACTATTTACTGAAGTTTATTCGAATTAATCAACGAAATTTCACTTTGTTAAACTATGAAAAATTACATAAGTTAAGAAAAATTTGTTTTTTTTTTCATGATAGAACCATCTTATTCTAAGGATAACACGAAGTTTGAGAATAGTATGGTTCTATCAATTTTTTTAAATGAAAAAAAAATCCATGAAAATGTTGTTAAAAAGCTTTGATTTTGTAGAATTACTGTCTATACCTACCTTTAAATCTATTAATGCCAAAAGTTTTTTGCAAACTTTAATAGCTGCACGTACACAGCATGCTAATTTTCAAAGTCTTCTAACTCGAAATTGATTTTTGGCCAGATAGAATTATCTTATTCTCAGGTGACGAAATGGCACTACTGATATATTGCTTTTTAAAGTTAGGACTGTTCTAGAAAGACTTTTTCTGTATTTCTTATGTCCAAAAGTAACGATCGAAACAAAGCTGTTATTTTCACGCAAAACACATTAAGTAAGTACTTTAATCACTTTTATCTATTTTTAAAATAATTTTTGTTCAATTTAAAAGTATTTATATGTATTTTCGTAACATGTTTTTGCAATAAATGTACTTTTCTCAAATAAGAAATTGGAATGTCCAAATTGCGTAAAGATCTAAACGCCGATTCTTTTTCCTGTTAAATTATTTTTAAAGATGACCTGATATCCAGAAACCTATAATAAGATATTTATTATAATGTTTTATCATAAATAATTATGCGTTTTGTGTAAATAAAGCGTATTTAGTACCTGTAATAATATAATTTTACTTAAAATCACGCTCAACTTTCTCATGTAGATTGATTAATTAAATGCTGTAATAATTAATTTTCCAGAATAATTGCTGTCTTTTAATGTTTGTATATAAGTTTATAGACACATACTGTATTGCAAAAAAATGGCCTTAAATTTGAAAATTTAAAAAATCACCAATAATTAACGTTTAATGATCCCACGTTTTGATAATTCACCTCACGCTAAATGCATTTTCTATTTGATTGAAACTTGTGTATTATTTAGAAGCAATGCATGATTGTGAGAAAACGAACACTTTTCTGTAGCTACAGCATATATTTTTGTCTAACAAAATTAAAAGAGATATTTGTTTTTATTCTTATTTACGCATCCACTGTTAAATTCATGCATAATAGTACATTAAAACATGCAAGACAACTGATAATATAATGCTTAGATATGTGAGAAACTTTCTGAGAACTACATTTTTAGAATTTGTATCTTTGAAAATATTTCTTATTCTGCTATCTTTGAATTATATAAAATAATAAGAATCTTTTTCTGTTAACTTTTTTTATTTAAGATTTAAAAAAAATTTAACAAATAATATAACATTTTAATAAATTCTAATTTTAGATAGAATGTTCTAACATGAGATGTACAGTGCCTAGTTGGATAACACGCAAAAACAAATTTTAAATTTACATTCAATGGAAAATTGAATAACGCGATTTACAGATCATTTTAAGCTATAAAGAATTTACCATTTGTTAAGCCATCATAAAAATTGCATGAATTATATAGACGTACCAGACGGGCTTGTTTAAAAATGCATACTATTTTATTTAAATGAAATTCATATTACTTAAATATCATTCAGTTTCTCGCATTTTACCTTTTTTACCAACAAAAGTGCTCGAAAAGAAACATTTATAATATCTGCCCTCCTCCAAAAATTCCTTTATAGAGTGCACCCAGTATTGTTAGATAACTGTATGCTGTTTAAAATGTTACTGAACTTTATTAGAAATCAATGCAGCTCTCTAGAGTATTGCTTTAGATCCTTACAAGGTTCAGTGATTTTTTTTATGATTTAATAATAAAGCAATAAAAATTACATATTATCGTTATGAGAATTGTTGAAATTAATTTGCTGTGAAAATTATATTTTCATCTTTAAAAAAAATGTTTGAAATCGATACACTTTTAACTGTAATATTTTCTAAATATAATCTGATTTCCAATATATATCATTACGAATGCTTATTGATGATTCAAAATAATTCAGTTATTAGGAAAGTCTCTAATCGTATCCGACATTTAATTGGAAATCATATTTATTAAAAATAATTGCAATATCCAGGTTGAATATTTTAAGGTGCCTGTCTACCTTCAGAAGGGATTATTTTTTTAATATTTGAAAAATTGCCTGCTTCTGTGCATTATATTATAGCTAATAATTATGAATAACATGTAAAAAATATTTATATTATTAAATATTTTGAATTTTAGGCTCAAAACATACTTAAAAATTGCTATAAAATGGCTCTTTAGCAAAACATCAAAACTCAAGTTTAAATGAAGATATTTTTATTCTGTAAATTTTATTATGATTAATGAAAATTTCTTGAGGTACTGAAGCATTTTCATAGTTATAACTATGTTATTTAAAAAATTATAGAAGTTGAAGTTTTTACACACAGAAAAATCAAGAAAATATATGACTATTCATAACTTGTATCAACTAAAATATGAAAAAATAATTCACTATCATAATACTAGAGGCACAAAACCTAAATAAACTCCTTAAAAGTATTTTTGCAAAGTTTCATAATGTTACAATCATAATATTTTTGAGTTATGATGTTTTGCGATAAAGCAAACTATGCAAAATCTCATTTTGAGAAAAAACACAAAATATAACTAAAAACCAGATTTTACCTATTAAATGACTAATATTTAAATGCCTATAACTCGAGTTCTAAACAAGATAGAAACACAATTCAAACTAAAATAAAGCTAAGCTAAGCAAAAATATAAGGGTATTTAGAAAGCTAAAATATAAGGGTTTAATATTAAACCAAATATAGAAAATCGCATTTTTGACCGAAAATTGCATTTTAAAGGTAGGCAGGTACCTTAAGTTGTGTTGGTGCATTTCAATAAGCAACAAGTTGGAAACTATACGGTAAGCGTAGCAAATGACATGTGTACTATAACGAACTTTGAAAAATTTTCAGATCTTGGTGATTCACCATACAGTATTTTGGATAAAGTATAGTACCCGAAAATTTTGTGTATCCTTGTAAATACTGTCTGCTTTCAATTATAAAGAAAGTAAATTATAGTAATACATAGTACCGTATATCAAGTTTATAAAATACAGCCCCGGTTATCCGAATCCCGATTATTCGAAAATCGGCTTAATCAAAAGAACTTGTAATTTCGTAAAGTCCTTTTCAAATGCGAAAATTTTTATTATCAACACTATTTTTACCGATGTCAAACGATACCTTTCAACATACGTATTTTGGTTTATGATTATTATTTTATTTGTAAGTTTTACATCAAAACGATACCAAATCACTTAATACAATAAAGATTTTTTTAATACTTATAAGCTTTAAAAATTAGAAACAAAATAAGTAAAAAACAAAACACTGAAAGGTTTTATTGGACACTGATAGAAATAGTGTTAAAAAAGCACTTTATTTAAGAAATGAATAGAGTCAACTTACTTATTCGGTCCCTTGTAGAATTTCGGGTACTTTATTAGCCAGGCATGTACATTTTTTTTTTCAAAATATGTTGTGATTTTTTCTTTTAATTTTGAACTGTTTCAATGATGCTTTATCATGCTACCTTCTTAAATAACAATACATCTGGTGTAGTTGCATCTTCTTGTACTACAATATATCAAAGTGCATTCCGCAACTAAAATCATAGTAGCTTTGATTTTAACCGGTAGGTTATCTCTTTGCTGTTGGAGTTACTTTTATATTGTTTCCTCATTCAGTCTGCTTTAAATACGGTACCACAACATTTTTATTACAACGGTGTTTTAAATTACAATCACAACTTCTCATCAAACGAGTTTTCACCATAAGCCTCCCGGTTATTTCAAAATATTTACGGAACCACGGTTATCCAAAAATTCCTATGGAACCTCGGTTAACCGAAAATGCTTTGGTTCAATGCTTTTCGGATAATCGGGGTTTTTTGTAGTTTAATACAAATAAAACGCGCCCCAAGAAAGGTTATAAATATACCAATATGTAAGGGAATGTTATCATATGGTCCTATAAATAAGTAACAAATATTCTTTTTAGACAGATTTTACCGAATATGTAGCGTTGTATATATTTCATAGATGCATATCAATTTCATCATTTTCGAAAGAATGTAACACGATTAAAATGCACTTAAAACTGTTCCTCATCAATCATAAAATAACAGAATACTTTTAAATGTACCTTTAATTGAATTCTACATCATTTTTCATAAAATTAAAAACGACACGACTAAATTATGTAATAATAATTATATATTTTTAATTTGAAACGATTTGGTTGTGAAGTTTTTGTGTGGTTGTATGAGTATAGAGAAACGGATTGAATGAAAACTATGAGTACTACATATACAGGGTGTCCACTCTCAACGGTGGCCAATGGTTAATTTCTAAACCGTTAGTCATAGACATATAGTTCCGATTGCAAATAATGCTTTAAAAAAGGTAAATATTGTTTTTCAAGCGATTTAGGTCAAAAATATATTTTAGTAAAATATTATGAAAATTAAATTTTTATACGGTCCCCCGGTCCTATAAGTGATATTTAGTATTTTTTATCACTACTCTAACAAGTAATACAAAAACAGTCCCATTCCTCTGCGATTAAAACTGATCGAGTAATAGCTGTTTAAAGTTGAAGCATCTTTTTTGCTGCAAATTAAGGGGCAATCACAAATTTACTGGAAATAAAAATAAACGCAAAATATAAAATTTAACATTAAACATTGAGAGTAAAATAATTTTTACAATAATATTTTTAAATTTATATTGATGATTGCATAACAAAGCAAAATTTCTATTAAAAATATAAGTAAAAAATCCCATAATGTTTGTTAATTTAAATTATGAAAAGCAACAGTCACAAATTTAAAATTCTATTAGATTACTTAACCTAACAGAATTTGGTGTAGGCCTGTAAAATAAATAAATGGTACGCACCTCAAATTTTATTAATTTTACATTGTTATTAGATATAAATAAATGTGCAAAGTGTACCTCGATCGGATATTTGGAAGTGAGTTAACATCTGGATAGAAATTTTGAGCTAGGGAAACATACTTACGAATGTTTTAAGCAAAATAAAAGCTTATCAAAATAACGCATCTTTTAAAATAAAATCGCGATTTCTCAAAATTTGATTTTCTCGATAAAGGGAATTTTAAAACTCACATCTTCAACTATTTTAACCAATCTAGAAGTTAATAAAAATTAACACTACCGTAAAACTTAAACGGTGGTATCACCTTCAGTTAAATTGCTTTAAAAATATTTATTTATCTCATTTAAAATCTCATTTAAAACATTTTTGTAATTGGAACAATATGCCTGTGGCAAATGGTTTAGGAATTATCTATCAGACAGCGTTGGCAATAGACGCCCTTTTTTAATACTTTAAGCACTTAGTGTACGTTCCCTTAACGCTCTGTCCAATTCATCCGTATTCAGGTACAGAAAAGTGGTTTAAGTCATGAAATTTAAAGTTTCATAAATCGGTCAATTTTAATGTTAGATGAATGGGACTTTTTTTCTTTTACTTGTTAGAGTAATGGGAAAATTTTACTAAATATCACTTATAGGACAGGGGGACCGTATAAAAAGCTAATTTTCGTAACTTTTCAATAATAAGTTTTTTTTTTACCTTAATCGCTTGAAAAACAATTTTTTACCTTTTTTTAAAGCATTTTTGCAATTGCAACTATATGTCTATGACTAATGGTTTAGAAATTAACGATTGGCCACCGTTGATAATGGACATCCTGTATACATAGCTACGAATGTACCTAAAAATAATCATTCGTACATGTTCCCTTACATGAAATGTATATTTAAACATTTATTCATGCAAATGATTCTTCACAGTTTTAAGTGTCATGTACCTTGAAATATTTGACATATACAAAATCCACTTATATATCCATTAATCATCATGTAATTGTTAAACAAATACTTTGAAGAAATACATCTCTATTCAATTAATTACAAATCATATTGCCAAACGTAATTCCCTTTTCGAAATAATCAATAAATGCGGACTTATTTAAAGTCAATCTTTGGACAAATTTATTTAGATTTCTACTAATTGGCTAAAATAAAATCTGTATGTAAAATAAGACTATAATACAGATAAAAGCTTAATTCTTTAAAAAACAACCTGACACGTTTCCTACAAAAAATTGACGATGAAATTTTTGTAGATGTGATTACACTGAAACCTCCAAATAAGGGACACCTCTATTTAAGGGACAAAAGTTGCAGTCCCATAGATGTCCCTTATTTGGAGGTTTCACTGTATAAGAAACTCCGAAAAAAGGACACTTCTATTTAGGGACAAAAGTTGCGTACCATAGGGAACCCTTATTTAGAGGTTTCACTGTATAAGAAACTCTGAATAAAGGACACCTCTATTTAAGGGACAAAAGTTGCGATCCAATAGGGGTTCCTTATTCGGAGATTTTACCGTATAAAAAAAGGAGTGTTATTTTTTTTTTATCTTAATAGATCTTGAGAATGTTCCCATTATTTTGTGTGTACAAAAATAATCGGTTTTATTTCATAAACGATTTTCAAGCCTATGTAGTTTCTGTAATCATATTCAAGATGTAATCATATTCATGTATTTTAGTTTAATGGGTAATGAGTATTTAGTTTATAAATTTATAAATTATATTCCAATTCTTATGATTATCTCTAACTGACGTAGTTAAAACGAAGTTAAATCTCAAATAAAACAAATATAAATATATTATTTAATAATTCAATTTTATAACCTCTCTATTTGTAAATATTACAGTTTGCTTTGGTTTTCTTTTCATGTTGTTCTAAACAGTAACTGCTGCTAATCTAGGTCATTTCTAGCCAAATTTACAGTTGGAAGAGAATTAAAGAAGAGTTTATTTTTTACTCCAGTGTAACATTTTTTATCAGATCATCAAATAATAATACGTAGTTCTAATAACATTTTAAAAACCGCATTATTATAAACATAAAATGATACTTAAATAAACTTGAAATTTCAATAAAGGAATGTAAAACATAACGAAATTAAAGGAAAGCTGTATATAATTATTCTTTTGAAAATGAAAGCCAGTGTAATGCTGTAATAAAGTAATGTTTTACATAATTTTATAGAATAGTATATTTCTTAAGATCTTTGTTTGTGACCTTTTGGCTGTGCTCTATCAATAAGAATGATGATTTTCAAATGGCAACAGGCTGCAAGTAAAACTTTTTATACACTGTAAAAAAAAAAAAAAAAAAAAAAAAAAAAAAAAAAAAAATCGTTAAATTTACGTTGCAGCAATCTTGCCAGCCGTTTTTGCCGTAATATTTGCACTAGAAAAGATGTAATAAAAAAATTACTTGTAATTTTGCCGTAAATTTGACGAATTTTTTTTTCAGTGTATTTATTTAAAGCGCAATATTGTATAAAGAAATATTTGATTTTTTTTTTTTTTTTTTTTTTTTTTTTTTTACTTTTTGATTTTCAAATATGAAGGTTCCCACTAGCTTTCATTTCCAAAAGAATAATAAGAATATAAATAAAAAAAATAATATATATATTTTAAAACATACTTTTAACACGATCCTATTTTTATTTTGAAAGTAAGTCTAATCTCATGTTTGCATTTTATGTTGTCCCAAAGTATTTTTGCAATGGTATGTGAATATGACATGACATAATTATGGCATGTGGATTTTAATCATATTGTGATCCAATCAATCATGGTTCAGCGTAGAGTGACACTGAAAACGTGTTTTTCTTTTTTATGGTCTGAAATTATTGAAAATTTACAAAATTCAAACTGTCATTAGTCGGTGTGCTTTGGGTCTAAAACAGCATATTTTTTTTTCTTTTTCAGTATTTGAATATGAATTTTTTTTATGTATAACATAAAGCACGTATCGAGGTACGATTTCATAAAGAAGCAGTTTAATACATTTGTGGCAAACACATGACTATCGTTTATGAAATTAAACAAGTAAGAAAAGTCATGCGTTAAGCATAGATTAAGAAGTACTTTCCAGCACCTCATGAAATCTTTAACAAAACTTCGTCAATTTGGGAAATAACGGTATACAGACAAATGTGTGTTCCAATAATTTTGAACAGCCCTGTATTTGATCTGTCCATTGATATTCATATTATAAAATGAAAAAATTATTTTAGCAAGAAAAAAGCTTAAAATTTCTTTGTGAGCAACTTATACTAATAAATGGGAAACATACTTGACAATTTTTGTTCAGCCCTGTAGTTTAGCTTGTACTTTTGTAACACGTCAGTAAGAAGTTAAAACTCATTTTAAACTAAAACACTCTTAAAACAACTGAAATCTCAATGTTATAAATTATCATTCATAGGTGTCCATGTACACAATTCTTTACGTGGGTCTGTGTATCATTTTATCTATATTCTGCAAACATTTATTTGTAAATTGAATGCAGTTAAGCTTAAAAATATATACATTATTTAAGAACCACCTTTACGTAATTTATGATCAAACTCAGTAATGTTGCTGAGCTTTTTTAGATAGCCCTGTGTATCAACTATACATTTAGACACACCCTTATAATGTACAAAGATTTAGTGAAATTTAAATCCGTACATCATAATTAAAATGTATTACATCCATCCATCAGCCATCATCGGAAACATATATAGTCCGTTGGGAGGAATATAATATTTGAAAACATTTGTGTGTACCTGTAAATGCAATGTACTTCATATTATGCAAGACAGCATCGTATAATTTATATTAATCCGCAGTGACATATATCAGTTTTGTTATACATGAAACAGTTTAATATATTTTTAAAATGTCGCACACTATTTCCCCCTTTTATCATTATCCAAACGAATTCTTTTGTGTGTCCCTGCAAATGAATAATAGCTATATTTTCGCCGCATATTTTATATAGAATGCATATTTTTGTGCATCTCTTAAATGCATGTAAATTTTAATATGTCCCTAATAGCATGCATGGTCACAGTGACGTCACTGTGAGTCACTTTGGTCACATCACATCTGTGACCAAAATGCCACCACTCAGTGACGTCACATTGTGACTGAGATGTGACTTTCTTAAAAATCTTTAGAAACTTATAGTTATCCTTCAAAACAAGTTATTTATTTTAAAAAACATGTTTCTGGCAATTTAAATATCGTCGCTTTAGTCACAGTTTCGTCACAATGTTAATGTCAAATTAGTCACAAATGACATATTTTTCACAAATTTGTCACATTGTGACCACTTTGGGAAACGTCACAAAAGAGCTCTAAAACGGCCATAACGACGTCACATTTTAGTCACTGTGAATTCACATCGACGTCACGTGACGTCACATGGACAATCGAGGTCACAAAGTCACAATGTGACTTCACAACGACGTTGCAGTGACGTCACCATGCTTTACGGGGTTTGACAGGGTGTAACATCTTTAAAACGCCTTTGAAACGATTTATCCCCATAGGCCATAATGTAATGGACATTTTTTGACTCTCCCTGTAAATAAACTAATCATGGTAGAAACTGCATTTTCTATAGGGTTCGTGGTAGGGTAAACGTCAATAACATACAAAAATTTCAGGACAATTTGAGTATATTTACAGGTGTTAGAGCGCGGACTGACGGATATACTGACAGACGGACAGACAAACCAAATGCATAAGCACTTTTCAAACAATGCATAAGCACTTTTGAAATTTTTGGAAATTGTTATAAACGTTAAAATTCATTTTAAACGATTTTTCCCCATAGGCCGTAATGTAATGAAAAACTTTTGACTGTCTCCCTGTAAATAAATTCATCATGATAGAAACTTCATTTTTAATAGGGTTCGTGCTAGGGTAAACATCAATAACATATCAACATTTCAGAGAAATCCGAGTATATTTACGGCAGTTAGAGCGCGAACAGATGGCCATACGGCCAGACGGACAGATGGCCGGACGGACAGACAAATCGAATACATAAGCACTTTTCAACTTTGTTGGAAAGTGCTAAAAACATTAATTAACATTAATTAATGTTTTTTAACCTTCCATACTTGTATAATAACTGTATTTATTAAATAACATAAAAAATCTTAAAAAGCAGTCCCACCCCCCTATATTTAGCGTTAACTTTCAATGAAGCATGAAATTAATCAAATGGAATATTGCCTACAACTTTCTCTTTGAACTAAACGAAACAACTTAACAAAAATTGTAATTTTCTAAACTGAATCTTTATCCATCCTTTAGATTTTAGGTCATTAAAACAGAATTCTTCATCTAATTCTTCATTGCATCCAAAAACATGTTAAAGACAAGTAAGAAAAATCATGCGTTTAGCATAGATTATGAAACACCTTCCAACACTTCCTGAAATCTTTAAAAAAACTTTGTTATTTAGGGAAATAAGATGCTACTGTCCATAACCAAATATGTATCGAAATACTTTTGAACAGCCTTGTATTTGATCCGTCGGTTAATATATACCTACAATATATAATATACTTACTATATAAAGGGAAAATTTAGTTTGGCAAGAACAATGCCTAAGCGGCTGATATTTCTCTTGCAGCACTTTATTCTAATAGATGGAAAATACTTCAATACTTTTGTTCAGCCCTATAATTTATCAAGTATCTTTACTACAAGCCAGTATTTTGTTAAAATTTAGTTGAAACAAACACATTCTTAAAACTACTTAAATAACATTTCCAGAAATTATCACATGTGGATGATCATGAAGCTAATTCTGTGCATGACCCAGTATAATATTTTATCTATATTCTACAAGCATTTCTTAGTAAACTGAAAGCAGTTCAACATAAAAATGCATAACTACCACCTTTATGTTAATTACTCTCGTATTCAGTAATCTTTATGAGCTCTTTTGTGTAAAATGGTATATCAAGTATCACATTTATATGCACCATATAATTTGCAGCCATTTTGTAAAACTGAAAAGCGCATATCATAATTGAAAATACATTTCAACCATCCATCAGCTATCATCGATAATACACAGTATTTCGGATAAAAATATAAGGTTTCAAATATTTTGTGTGTCCTTGTTAAAGCTATGCACTTTATATTATGCGTTAAATATTGAGTCTCAATGGCGTATATGAATTTTATGATACTTCAAACCGTTTAACATTATTAAAATATGCTGCAAACAATTCCTTCCTTTATTATTGCGTAATGGAATTCTTTTGAGTGGCCCTGTAAATTAATAATAACTATTATTTTGACAGCATATTTTACAGAATGCGTGTTTCAGTGCACTTTGTGAATCCATGTAAATTTGAATATGTTTAACAGGGTGTAACACCTTTAAAATTCATTTGAAACGTTTTTTTTTCCATTGGCCGTAATGTATCGGAAAACTTTTGACTATTCCTGTAAATAAACTAATCATATTAGAAACTTCATTTTCAATAGGGTTCGTGCTAAGGTAAACATCAATAACATATCAACATTTCAGAGCAATCTGAGTATATTTACGGCGGTTAAAGCGTGAACAGACGGCCAGACAAACCGAATGCATAAACACTTTTCAACTTTGTTGGAAAGTGTTAATAAAACTAAGGTTTCATGGGGCAAATGGGCCATTATCTTATGATGTAAATCTAGAGAATCCCAACAATTAAGCTTCAAAAAACTAATATTCAATTTGTTTAAAGTCTGAACTTTAATATATATGTTCAGTTAGGTTTTCTCTATCAGACACTGATGTTCAAAATTGCATCTAATATCTAAAAATTAAAATATATATAGATTATAACTTTTTTTTTCATATCTGTCCAGTTGCCCTCCAAAAATGGGGCAAATGGACCAGGAGAGTCTGTATTCTTTTTCTTTTAATATGGAGTATTGGATCCTGTTTGAAAAAGTGTAAACAACTCAAAAAAAGATAAAATAAAACAGAGAGCGTTGTAAGATAAATCTTTCCTATCAACGTGTCTAAGGAAAGCACCAAATGTGAAATCTTTGAAACATAAAATAAATATGCATAGATACTTAATAATATTAATGCAGGTATATGTCTAATGTTTAAAAAAAAGAGTGTTTTATAAATGCACTTACAGTAGTTTAATAAAAAACAAATGGTGTTGTATAAAATTGACGTTTTTTTTTAAACTAAAATTTTGACAATTTATTCCAGGAAAGACAGAGTTATTATTGAATCGACACGCGTTCTTTTAAGAAATAGAGATTAGGGGGCATTGTTCACGAAAGCTCAAACTTATAAGGCATCAGCGGTTCTTTATGAAACAGCCTTATGGCTCAGTTACCTAGTGAATCCAGTTGCCTCAGCTAACCTTAGCTTTATATTAAACAGTTAAATATACCTGTATTATTTCAACAACGCCTTTCATTTAATATATGTTACAGGTGTATAAGAAAAAGTGAGCAAAATTTGCGGGGTGATAGAATGCAGCTATACGAGTTAATTTCGTCATAGAATGAATGGTCGGAACTCAAGCGGTAAGAAGTTCAAAATGGTTTTCCACTCTCTCAGAGAGAAGGAAGGTCGAATTGGTCGCGGAGCTTGACTACAAACATCGCAAAATACCTTGCGTTTTTTTTTTTTTTTTTTTTTTTTTTTTTTTTCGTGGGGCCATATGAAGATACTAATCTACGAGTGCCCTATTGAAACCAATATGTATCTAGCCACTAGAAAAGTCGTTGTTGTCATAGAGTACGGGACGTGTGTTATATCTTCACAAATGTGCATCAGTACTTATTCCGCAGGCATGAAATGTGCATTACAGCTGGCCGAAGATCTTTTGAGCAAATTTTTCGAGCATGTACATTAATTATATTGCTGTTAATATTTTTTAAAGAAACGTCTTTTATACTTGTGTTATTTTTTAAATGACACAGTGAAAACGGCAATGTTTCACATCTTGCGTTTTAACCATACGTTCTATGGCAAAATTTTCGCATTTGGATGCGTTATATCACCTCGTAAACTTTTGTCCCCCCTTTCATATATAACCTGCATACTTAATAACAGCTATATTCAGATTTGAAAGTGTCGAATTAATGTAATAAAAATAAAGGTATGCTACCGAAAATGCGATTCAAAACTTTAAAAAAATTAATTTCAATTATGTATTAAATTTTGGGTTTAATAATATGTTAATTTCAATATGTTATAATTAGTAATATATCTGCATGATTTGAGATTCAAACACCAAGAAACTCCTTACTATTTTATTTATTTAAAATCTTATTCATGTAAAATATATTATTAAAATGTCAATAATCATTTTTAATGTATTTTTAAAGTATACAAAAAGATATAGAATTGAAATAAAATTATAATTTTAAATATATTTGTCATAAAACTTTGTGCAACCTACCTAATGTAAATTACATTCAGTTTAATGTTCAACCTTTTACAATCACATTTTTTGGTAGTTTATTAAAAGATTGATATGCATATGTGCACAAAATGAAGACATATTATCAAAAAGCATTATTCTCTTATTTGAAATGCTGCACGTGACATGAACTGATATAATGCATGGAAAATACATATGTTTGTACTTTACTCTCTTAAGTTCGGTCTTTTAAGCCAGATTCTTTTAAAGCTTCGGAAAAAGCTTTCATTTCTATTCTAAGTTCCATTTTTTCTACGGAAAGATTTTCTTTCGCAAACTTCAAAAACATATCGATTTTGTTTAGAAAAATACATTACTGTATCATCCACAAAACAGAAAGATAAAGCATAAATCAATATTTGCATTCAGATGCAATATTTTTGTAAAAAAAAAAGAAAACATTTTCATCTGATAAGACATAGTGAAAAATTTATATTGAATAAAAAAAATTAATAATATAATACTATTATTTTCTTTTCTTTTACATGATCAAATACAGAGAGAATAAGAGAGGATAAAAATATGAATTATATTATGTAACTCTAACGTAATTTTTAAATTTTTGAACCGATTGCCAAATTTTTAAAATGAGTTTAAAATTAAAATTAATTTTAAAATATACATACGTAATGTAAAACTAGCAGCTAAGGAAGTATCTTTGCCTTTTAGCATATAATTACTAAGCCAAGCAAAAAGATTTTTCATAGCGATGATCAAAATAAAAGAAATAACAATGGCAGATATACAAGAAAAAAATATTGGTAGGATTATTTTACAAAATTCGAAAAACATCAATTATGGCTCGCCACGCACAATTGATGGCCCGTTACTGCACTGATAATGCCCCACAGAAAACAATTTCTTTTCATATTATCCTTTTTGGCTAGCTTTGGTTCTTTTGCTAGCTTTAGACTTTTATTAGCCACTTTTTTTCCGGCCTTTCCAGCTTATTTTATTTTTGTTTTAAAATTATTTTTTCTATTTTAGATTGGCTTCTTGTTTCTTTAGATTTCTGTCTTTTCTCAGCTCATGTTATCTATGCTATGTTAGGATGAACGATCTGTTAACGGAACTCATGTTCCTTTTCTCGAATTGTCGACTATTCAAGAATTTTATTTAAACAAAGAGATCAGTCTTCATATGTAGAAGTGGGGGAAGGAAAGAATTTTTAGGCATTCAAAAATTCCCTTAATTAGTCACCGAATAACAGCTCATAGTCTTCAAACTTTTGTCGATGCTGCAAATCGTCCGATACAAATTTAATGGTTCAAAGCCCCTCTTTCCTGATTCAAAATTCATCCACATGAAGTTAAAATGGAAGTAAGCAACGTTCACTTGTGAAAATCGCGATAGAAAAGAACATGACGTTAGAAGTAAAAATGATCTTAAGAAACAAGATTTAATTTGTTTGACAAAACTTTGTAGACTATTCACATAACTAGAGTTGCATCATCCATTTGTAATAAGTCTTTGCACGCGTGAAATCTGAAAAATATATCGAAGAAAGGCTTCCGTCAATTTTTCGATGTGAATGTGGTGAAGATTTCCGAAATACTCAACAACTATCAAGTAAAATGTTACGATGCGTCATTTGTGTAAGCGTCTGGAAGAAAAGTCAAACATTATATCCTGGTTTATACGCTGTTAAAACTATAGGTGACACATTTCACCTTTTAGGGGTGAAAGGCTTGTCTCACTGGTGACATCCCTAGGAGTGCCAGAATGGCACCCTTAACTAGGGTGAAAAGATTGCACCCCTAATCCAAAATGCCCAATAATAAAAAAATATATATACAAAAACAGACTTTTGGCTCGCAAGGGATTAGAACCCTCAACGTCTGAATGCAAGTTCAACATTCTAACCATTCGGCCATCGAGCTCACCTTCAAAGTCTCCCTAAAACGTTTAAATGTACTGAAATTCAAAGGTTGCTTTATATAAAAAATCTCGCCAAAAGTTCGCAAAGTTTTTAACGAAACTGGGATAGTGCATGCGCGGTGATGGTAGAAAGAAATTGTTGTTTTGATTTACCAGTGATGGCGAGGTGAAAGGGAAGGATACACGTTACAGAGTATTCGTAGATGACTAAAGGGTGAAAATCTTCCAACGGTATGCATTGTGTGGTACCCTAATTAGCGTGAATCACCCAGTGAGGGATCAAACGGCACCCCAAATACATTTCCAACCCGCGTGTGTCAAGTGGTAACACCTTTTCACCCCTGGGCGCCAAATGCAACTGGTTTATCACTTTTATTTTTAACTGTGTAGAAATGACAACGGACTCAGGGGAATAAGATGTTTCATTGTCAGTACCCATCACGACATTAAAATAAAACAACAGTATCGATTTCTTTGAAAACATTCTTATGAATCTCAAAATTATTCGGAAGAACAAGGAATCTATAATTTTTTTATTGATTGCTGACCAAATTTCATTTTAGGTAAAGTCTTACTACAATATTTGCAATAGTTTTTGTGTGATCCTCTAACAATGCTTGAGAGACTTACAGATTTATAAAACAGAATGACTATTATAACGCTATAAGATTTAATGAAATCATTTTATTATATGTTGGTTAAATTGTGATTGTTTTTGTTTTATTTGAAATTTTTTAAAATAAGATTCAGATAGAAAAAATATACTAATGAACACTGCCATATTTGTAGCAGATTTTGTGTGATGCTTTTACAATGCTTAACAAATTTACAGTTTTACACAATGGAATGCGTATTTGGTGAAACTTTTTTTAATTATGTATAGGTTAAATTGGGATTTTTTTAATTAGAAAATTTGTAAAATATGATTTATATAGAAAAAGTATATTCATAAAATTTCATTATATGTTTGTTTTGTAAATCACAAGTACAAACAAACATTTAATTTATACAGATAAAATGGACATGTATCATTAAAAATCTTACAAAAGATTTATCAAATTTCTAATCGTACTAAATGAAAATTTTTTTTAAAAATGTAAATATATATTTACGTTCCATGTAAAGTGAACTTACATAATTAATTACATACACCATTTATACAGATATTATAGAACATAAATTTGAATTATCCATAAAATGACTCTTATTCCTTTGAACAAAAGTCATGAAAATATATATTGAAAAAAATTATAATAATCATACAAAAATAAAATAAAATATAAATCTTTCATTTTTCTTAAAACAATATTTTTGATAAAAGTATTGTAAAAACAAAATAAAAAATGATTATATTTAAATCTCAATGCTTTTAGAAAACACCTTTTTTTAACCAGGCAAGCAAACTTTGCTACAACAGTCTTTGTCTGCAAGCAGAACCCACAATCAAATATTAATTTATAGAATGCGATAGCGAATATGAATTTTTCAGAATATGTCAAATCATATGCATTGTTTAAATAATGGATTTATAAGATAATCTTGTAACAATATTACCATTAATAAAAGGAATATGTAAGTCTAAAAAATAAATAAATAAATAAAAACTACACTAAAACGCAATATTATAAGAAAACATTTGACTCTCAAACGGGTGCATTTTCTAGAGTACGAAGCCGGTCACTCGCCGCTTCTTGCCTCAGGTTTAGCAGCCCAGCTCTAATTGATAGAATACATCACAAAATATACGGTTTCGGAAAATAAAACCAGACGCTATTATTAACATTTACATAATACTGTGATATGCATAATTTCTTTAAACAAAAATTTTCGAATATATTCAAATTTAAAAGTATTAAAAATGTCCCTGTAAAAATATTTGCTCTTGATCCAGGGAATTAAATCGTGTTAGGATTAAATGTATAGTAAATAGAAATCTATATGGATTTTAACTTCATAACTAACTAAAAGAGTGTTTCATTACCGAGAAAGAGTTTTGGAATGAATTTTCGAAAGAAAAAAAAATGTTTATATTGTAAAGCATATAAATTGATGAAGAAATAATGTTGGGATGCAAAGACATTATTTTTTTCGATTGACGTCTTTCAACGCTATTTAGATCTTTCTCTTTGATTGATTTTAATGACAAATATTGAGAATAAATTTTTAGAGTTTAAAAAAGAATACGAAGTATGATTTTTCTTTTTAAGCTTTTATTCTGATTAAATTATTTTTATATGTGAAGTAAAGCATATATATAAAATCGTGAAGCATATGTATGTAAAATAGTTATTTTAAGAATAACGTATAGTTAGAACTTTTAAAACATCATCCCACAATATGCTATTTTAGAAATGAAATATTTTAGAGTATATTTTAACCCTTCACTGCACAATAATCCACATCCGGAACATACCTAAAAACACTGTAATTGTCTTTATGTGTCATGAATTTAGCCATTATAATGGCTGTAACAGATTTAAAAACGCCAAAGAATAGAATAACACTTATTTTGTCCATGTCAGATGACTGCATTTGAAAACAAATAGAATTTGTAGTTTGGTAACGAAAAAAAAATGTTGATTAAGATTTAATGTATCAGACCAGTTAGGCTGTTCATATATAACGTAATCTAATTAAAGGGTGGAGAAGGGGTTCTGAGACTTGACATCGTAAGATATCTCTAAGCGATACTAGGAAGAGAGTTGTTATTTGATGTCGTTATCATTTTTTTTCAACCAAACTTTTCTGGTTTCAGAAAGTTTTCTGTAAAGGAAAATAGTATGTTACCTTATTTCAGATCGCATTTGTTTGTTTGAAAATACAAGCAACTATTAAAGACATTAATTATTTATAAAATCATTTCATTTCAAAACATGGTATACCTCACCCCTCAAAGTTTTGTATTCTTGTTCTTCTGCCATATATGCGTATGATTACGTCCTTACGTCACTGAAACTTACGTCCTCATACATTAAATATCTATATATTAAAACGAAAGGCAGAAAAAGTAATCGTGGTTTAATTGCGTCTCTACGCATCGATACTTGCGCCGGTCTCTGAGAGTCTCCTCCTATTGGTTAATCGGAGGAGAGTAGTTACTGTCTGTAAGAGCATTTGCAAAGCGCGTTTGTAAATATGGGATAAGAACGCTGACACTGTTTAACATTCAATAAGTTAATGATTAAAGTGTTTATTTACGTTCTTGGCCGATAAATCATTTTCTATATTGTAATTTTCAAATTTATTTATTAGTATGTGTAAAAAAAAAAGGCTGGAAATCACATTGTTTTTTGTTTCGTGTTTTGATGGTTCGATTTTCGACGGATAGTTTGACTTCATGGATGTAAACAGATTCGCAAATCACTATTTATTTTTTGCTTCAGTTTCTTATTATACTCATGTCAAAAAACGGTGATTTTTTCCCACTTATAATTTCATTTCTGAGCAAATTCATAACGTTTAGGAAGTATTTACATTACATCTCATAGTCTCGCCGAATAATAGAAAATTGCATATGAAATGAAAATAATCCCAGTTATAAACAGCTTTGTAAATCATTAATATTTCTTTAATGTTTCACTTTTTTTTGAGTACACTTTTTTTAAAAAGTGTTCCCGTGACAAAATTTGCTGAGTTTTTTTGGGGAGAAGGAGGAGGGAATATTTTGATGAAATTTGCTATTTTTTTTTTTTAATCGCTTGATCTTGATCTCTCAACAATGTTTTTTCAGAAATATGAAGATCATTATAATCAACAAAGAAAAATAAAATTATCAGAAGAGATCCCTCTTTTTGCATAGCTTTCAATCATGATAAAGCAGTCTTTATATACCATATTCATTGCTTGCTGTTTTTTTTTTTATGATTATTTGGCAAAATTTGCATTTTTTGTGGTACCTAGATGATTTGAAAATTACAATATAGAAAATGCTTTATCGGCCAAGAACGTAAATAAACACTTGGAAATAAAATAACTCATGTAAAGTGAAAAAACCAATGTATTTCAATCATTATAAGATAAGTAAAGAAAAAAAATATAATTATCATAGCATTGCATTAAACAGTGATAGCAAAAATGCAGTCTCTCTGTGTTGTTTTCTCACAATCTGTTTACCAATATTTGCGTTTTTTGAAGTACCTAGACAAATTTAAAGTATTTTTTCAAGATCTTTTGACGAAATTCACATCTTTTCTGGTACCAGGAAAAAATTATTTGTTTTCTTAGGGATTTTCGGTGAAATTTGTCGTTTTTTTCTCGCTATCTTTCGATGTAATTTGCCGTTTTATCAAAATTATGCTTTTTTCATGATTTTTTTTTTTAATTTGTCGTTTTTTTCGTTATTTTCAGAAATTTGTCATATTTTCACTTTTTTTTCTTTGCAAAAATTACCTGTTTTGCGATCTTTTGATGAAATGTGCCTCTTTTTTTTCATCTTTTGACAAAATGTGTTGTTTTCTCACAATCTGTTTACCAATATTTGCGTTTTTTGAAGTACCTAGACAAATTTAAAGTATTTTCAAGATCTTTTGACGAAATTCACATCTTTTATGGCACCAGGACAAATTTATTTGTTTTCTCAGGGATTTTCGGTGAAATTTGTCGTTTTTTTCTCGCTATCTTTCGATGTAATTTGCCGTTTTATCGAATTTATGCTTTTTTTGTTAAATTTGTCGGTTTTTTTCGTTATTTTCAGAAATTTATCATATTTTCGCTTTTTCGTGATTTTTGTTTGTGAAATTGTTCTTTGTTATTTTTTTTTTAGAAATTTGTCGTTTTTTTCACTATTTTTAGCTAAATTTACCATTTTTTGCGATTACTTGGATAAATTTTATGTGCTTTTTGAGATCTTTGGGCGAAATTCACATCTTTTATGATAACTGGATGAAATTCGTCATCTTGAGGTCTTTCGGCAAAGTTTATCGTTTTTCTCGATTTCTTTCGATGACAGTTGTCGTGTTGTCATGATTTTTCGATGTAATTTGCCGTTTATTGAAGATCTTTTTGCAAAGTTTATCTTTTTTGTGATTATTTGATAAAATTTGCTTTTTTTTAATCCTTTGACGAGAATTGTTGTTTACTCACAATCATTTGTCGAAATTTGTTGATTTCTCACAATATTTTGAATTTTTTTTCATATGTTTACAAATTTGTCATTTTTTAAGGATTTTTTTGTCAAAATTTACCTTTTTTTTCGAAATTTTTTCATGAAAATTGCCATTTTTTTAGACGAAAGAAAGATTTATAATATAGAAAATGCTTTATCAGCCAAGAACGTAAATAAACACTTGGAAATAAAATAACTTACGTAAAGTGAAAAAACCAACGTATTTCGATCATTATAAGATAAGTAAAGAAAAAAAATATAATTATCACAGCATTGCATTAAACAGTGATAGCAAAAATGCAGTCTCTCTGTGTTGTTTTCTCACAATCTGTTTACCAATATTTGCGTTTTTTGAAGTACCTAGACAAATTTAAAGTATTTTCAAGATCTTTTGACGAAATTCCCATCTTTTATTGTACCAGGACAAAATTATTTGTTTTCTCGGGGATTTTCGATGAAATTTGTCATTTTTTTCTCACAATCTTTCGATGTAATTTGCTGTTTTATCGAATTTATCCTTTTTTCGTGATTTTTGTTTGCGAAATTGTTGTTCTTTGTTATTTTTTTTTTTAGAAATTTGTCATTTTTTTCCACTATTTTAGCTAAATTTACCTTTTTTTGCGATTACCTGGATAAATTGTATGTGCTTTTTGAGATCTTTGGGCGAAATTCACGTCTTTTATGATAACTGGACGAAATTCGTCATCTTGAGGTCTTTCGGTAAAGTTTATCGTTTTTCTCGAGTTCTTTCGATGAAAGTTGTCATGTTGTCATGATTTTTCAATGTAAATTGCCGTTTATTGAAGATCTTTTTGCAAAATTTATCTTTTTTGTGATTATTTTATAAAATTTGCTTTTTTTTTCAATCCTTTGACGAAAATTGTTGTTTACTCACAATCATTTGTCGAAATTTGTTGTTTTCTCACAATATTTTGAATTTTTTTTTCATAATATGTTTACAAATTTGCCATTTTTTAGGGATTTTTTTTGTCAAAATTTGCCTTTTTTTAAAAAAAATTTCATGAAAATTGCCATTTTTTTAGACGTTTTGGCAAAATTTTTATTTTTGTGCAATACTTTTGCGAAATTTGTTTTATTTGGGATATCTAGACAATTTTTTTTTTTTTTTTGCAGTTTTTTGACAAATCTTTTAGAGATCTTTTGAAGAAATTTGTTGTTTTTTGCAATCTGTTGACGAAATTTGCTGTTTTATTTTCCCACATCTATTTATAAAATTTCCGGGCAATGTTTTTTTTTTTTGGGGGGGGGGAGTATTTTGATGAAATTTTCTAATTTTTGTGATTATTTGCCAGAATTTATGTTTTTTATGGTACCTAGACAAACTTTGGTACATAATAAAAGATTTCTAGCATTTTTTTTAAAAAACTTAAACAGTTGAAAAATAATCTGCAAACATTTTCAAGTCTGTGACGTGTGTCGCAGCGTTGCACCAATTCTGCACCCGGGATCATGTCATGTTGGTGTTACGTTGGTAAATGGAAAAGCATATTGAAATTTTTAATAAATATTAATCTTTAAAAAAAAATTTCTTTGAAAAATTTTTTATAGTGGCAAAATACTTTTTTTTCTTTGATTCTTTCATATTGTTGCTGTCAAGTTTTGACGGGCTTCACCTAGCCAGAATAAATATTATCATTAATTTTTTTAATATGTGAAATTTACATGTATTTTTGATTTATGAAAAGGTAATAGAAAAGTAGTTGAAAATGCAAATGTTTATTTGTTGAATGGGGTGGGTAATGTAACAACAAATTAACCACGGAGAGGATCATTGTTATAGTTGTTGCTAAATGGCAAACTATAAATTCAGTCTTATTTTGCTGCGAAGTAAGTGAAGTATGTATATTTAGTATGAAATGAGTGATGACAGTAATTTATGATTTATTCATGTTATGTACAATTTATTGGTGTTGTATTTGTAAATGAAAAATTATCAAATGAGAGAGATTCTAATTCTATGACAGCATGTTTGAATGTAACTCGGCCAATTGCGGGTCATTTGCCTGGATGTAAAATGCAGGTTGTTCTTTTATTTATTGAAATTTTTGCTGAAGATTAGTCGTTAAAAAATCCTTTAATAGCTGGAAAATACCTTTTTCTTTCTTCGGTGCCGTCAAGTTTTGACGGGTTCCATCTAGTAAAGTTTATATTACCAACTGTATTATGGCATTTATTTAGAAAGTGGAATTATGCTTGTAAATTGGAGTATGTTTAATTTTAAAAGCTTAAATTAATAATTATAAACAAGTTCGAAAAAAAAGGTGATGTATCACTAAAATTTTATATATTGTATAAAGATCAATACAAAAAACCCTTAACGGGTTAAAAGCTTGTGACGCAGCAGTTTATCTTACATCTCTAAGAATTTTAAATTTGGGACTTAAAACTAATGATATCAAAATTTATGTGACGCTATGCTATTAATATATATATATATATATATATATATATATATATATATATTAAAATTTATTCATTAATGCTTTATCATTTACATCTTTCATAATTTCGAAATATGAATCTTAAAAGTTATGATATCAAAATTTAAGTGACGCCTTGATGAGACTTTAAACGATGTTTTAAAATTCTATTTATTTATTTATTTATTATCTAAATACATTTACATATCTAAACAATACTTTTCATTTTCCAATGCACTGTTAAATACATCACTTTCACTGAATATATATAATGCACTGAAATGTTTTATTTGAATAAATTGGCTTATCTTTTGTGCTACGCTATCCAAAATCAAAAGTAACATTTAAATAAATATTTTTGCACCATTGTATCTAAACTAAGTTAAATATATGCAAATAGATACAATGACGCAAAAATATTTATTTAAATGTTACTTTTGATTTTGGATAGCGTAGCACAAAAGATAAGCCAATTTATTCAAATAAAACATTTCAGTGCATTATATATATTCAGTGAAAGTGATGTATTTAACAGTGTATTGGAAAATGAAAAGTATTGTTTAGATATGTAAATGTATTTAGATAATAAATAAATAAATAAATAGAATTTTAAAACATCGTTTAAAGTCTCATCAAGGCGTCACTTAAATTTTGACATCATAACTTTTAAAATTCATATTTCGAAATTATGAAAGATGTAAATGATAAAGCATTAATGAATAAATTTTAATATATATATATATATATATATATTAATAGCATAGCGTCACATAAATTTTGATATCATTAGTTTTAAGTCCCAACTTTAAAATTCTTAGAGATGTAAGATAAACTGCTGCGTCACAAGCTTTTAACCCGTTAAGGGTTTTTTGTATTGATATCATTGCTTTTTTTTAGGTTAATGATAAAAAAAAAAAAAAAAAAAAAAAAAAGACTAACACAAAAAATTCATATTCATGATTCATTCGCCTTTAATTACCCCTCCCCCATCCACTTAAAAAAAAGATATTTCATATTTTATTAATGTGTGCTGTACTACTTGATTTTGTTAAAAACAACTCTGTAATAAAATACGTTAGTAAAAGATAAGAAGATAATGTACATTCAGCACCATACATCTCAGAAAGGGTTTTATAATCTATGCTGTATGTATCATTTCTCATTCTTGTTAACTATGTTTATTCTTTACACATGTTGATACATATACTGCAGATGGATTAAAATGATCAGGGATACAATATTCAGAATATGCTGGAAAGTATTTCATAATCTATGCTGCATGCATGATTCTTGTTAATTATGTTTCAACCTATGTATAGGTTGGTAATATTGCAGATTGATTAAGACTATATGCGTTACAATATTCAGAATATTCTGGAAATGTTTCATAATCTATGTTGCACACATGTTTTTCTTTCTTGTTAGTTATGATTTGTTCTTTATATAGATTGGTAAAATTACTGCAAATAGATTAAAATGATAGGTTTACAATATTGAACATGTATTGGAAAGTGTTTCATAATCTATACTTATGCGTAATTTTTCATTCTTGTTAGTTTATTTATGTTTTCCTGTTTGCATAGGGTGGGAAGATTACTGTACAAAGATGAAAACTATAGGTTTAAAGTATTCAGAATGAATTGGAAAGTATCTAAACATACTGTATGCAAAAATTTTTATTGTCGTTAATTATGCTTTGTTTTTTGCACAGAATGGTAAAATTCTTGTACATGAATGACAATAAGTTTACAGTATTCAGAATGTGTAAGAAAATGCATCATAATCGATGCAGTATGCATGATTCTTTGTTCTTGTTAGGTAAGTTTTGTTCTTTGCACTGGGTGGAAAAATTACTGCATATGGATGGAAATAGTAGGTTAATAGTATTCAGAATATGTTGGAAGTTGCATCATATTCTATGTTGCACACATAACTTTTCGTTCTTGTTTTTTTTTTTTTTTTTTTTCCTTTAGACATTGATAAAATTATTGCAGATGGATGAAGGCATTTAATTAAATCAGGCTTATATTAAAATTGACAATATATATTCTAAATTAATCAATGTACCTATCATTTGTACAAGAATGTCCTGATTGGTAATTGCCCCGGTGTAATTGATAATTACAATGTTCCCAGGGTAGTTACCGAGAATCAAAAAATTTTAATTAAGCAAACTTTAAATAATATTTTAATCAAAGCCTATATTTTATTGAATAGAAGCATGGTGAATCATTAACCATGCTAAATTTGGTCACATCTATTGTAAATATTAAAAAGATATTTAGATGTTAGTGTTTTTTGATCAGGAATTACCCCGGTCCACCCTATAAGTTTCATACTTCAATTAGGAAAATGTTTAACTGACAAAGAAAGAAAATCAGGACTCTCTTATTTATTAAATATTTTCATTTCATATGAAACTTTCCATTCTTGGGCGACTTAACTTACAAAATAAAACTAATATATTTTTATTGAACATTTCAGTCACTAAGCATAAAACATGCAAAGTACATAAATTTAAACATTTCATGTTTTTTAGATTTTAATTTTTTTTTTCTTTTTAAACATAATTTTATGAAAAAAGCAGACAGCTATTAAAAAATATTCCATATTTTCTTAGGGTTTCTTGCAGTGCAATACATCAAAAGTCTTTTCTAGATTTTCAACATTCTACGTAATATTTTGACGACTTGAAATTTTTTTATTTTTTTCTCATAAATCATGTAAAATAACATTTATCCATTAAGAACCACATTTGATTTACTAAACAGCTATAAATACAAATTCCAATTGAAATCTACCCTAAACCCGAAAAATTTAAACCAGATTCAAATGGAATTTTCAGGTGGCATTTCAAAATAAATTATTTTGTCACAGGTAAAAAGGTTCTAATTAGAAGTTTTTTTTTTTTTTTTTTTTTTTTTTTTTTTTTTTTTTTTTTCTTGTGTTTTTTTCAATTGGGTTAAGGATAGATTTCAATAGGAATTTTCAGGTTCTGGGTAGTGCATGTTGACAGAAATTAATTCGTCTTTCTTAAACAGATTAATGTTTACACTGATTTTCATTTCAGTTCAAATTGGGTTCTTGTCAATGTGTATCAGCAGAAATTATTTTTCCTTTTTCGGATCAAGTTAAGATTCCATAGAATTTTTTTTTTTTTTGGGGGGGGGGATGTTGGAGTGAGTTCAATTCAAATGTAATTTTCAAGTTCTGGTCAGATTGCATTTCCACAGAAAATATTTTGTTCTGTGCAGGGATTGGATTTAAAATAGACTTCAATCTGAATTTACAGCTTCTAGTCTGTCCGTATCAATGGAAATTACATTTTCTTTCTCGTTTCAGGATATGGTTGGATAAATTTTTTTTAAGGTTCAAATCTGGTTATGGGTTGACTTGAAATGAAATTTTTAAGTTCTTGTTGAGTTACATTTCAATCTATAATATTTTGTTGCAAATAGATTGACTACTGGAGGAATTTTTTTTTTTTTTTTTTTTTTTTTTTTTTTTTTTTTTTTTTTTTTAGTGTTTGGATTGTGTTTAGGATAGACTTCAATTGAAAATTTCCGGTTCTGGTCAATGTATGTTTTTTTTTTTTTTTTCGGGTTTGAATCTCGATTCAGTTTGACTTGAATTGAAATTTTCAGGTTCTTGTCAAGTTGCATTTCAAGTACTAGTTTTCAATTCTGGTCAGTGGATGGGGACGGAAATTATTTTGTCTTTCTTGAACAGATTTATATTTCCTAATTTTTTATTTTACCATTTTTTTTGGAGGGGGGGGGGGATTGGATTGGGTTTGAGGTTAAGAGTTCGGATCGTGTTTGAGATAGACTTCTATTGGAATTTCCATGATCTGGTCAGTACATATCGACATAAATTGTTCTTTTTTTTTTTTTCTAAAATCTTGATTTGATTGGCAGAAATAATTTTCTCTTTTTCGGATTAGGTTAAGGTTCGATAGAAATTTTTTTCAGGTTTCGATCAGGTTCAATTCAAATGGAATTTTCAAGTTCTGGTCAGGATGCGCTTTAATGGAAAATATTTTCTCCTGTATAGATATTGGGTTCTGGTTATATGGAATTTCCTTTTCCAGGTTCAGATTAGGTTTAAGATAGACTAATTGGAATTTTCAGATTTCTGATCACGCGTATCTATGGAAATTAAGTTTTCTTTCCCGAATCGAGATATGGTTGGATAATTTTTTTTTTTTTTTGGGGGGGGGAGTTGAATCTGGTTTCGGTTTGACTTCAAATGTAATTTTCAGATTCTTGTTCAGTTGCATTTCAATGTATTTTATTTTGCAGCAGATAGATTGAGTTACTCTTGGAGGGATTTTTTTCTTTCTGGTTTTGGATTGTATAGGATAGATTTCAATAGGAATTTTTCGATTCTGGTCAATGTATGTCAATGGAAATTATTTTGTCTTTCTTGGACAAATTTATCTTACCATTAAATTTTTGTTGGTTTAGAATGGGTTTCAGGATAACTTTTAGGTTCTTGTTGGCAGAGTTGTATAAAACCAAAAACTTTCTGCAAATTAATTTAATGTTGGGTGTAATTCGCATTTTTTGCACAATTTATGGTCATCATTCATGTTTTTTATGAGATTTATGAATGTAATTTGCATTTTTGAGCAATTTATGGACATAATTCGCAATTTTTATACGATTAATGAATGTAATTTACATTTTACATAATTTATGGACGTAATTTGCTATTTTTATGCAATTCATAGACATAATTTGTGTTTTTTCAGCTTTCTGTCGACGAAATTTGTGTTTTTTGATCGATTTATTGACGTTATTTGTGTTATTATAGGATTTATGAATGTAATTTGCTTTTTTTACACAATTCTTGGACGTAATTCGCATTTTTTGCAATTTATGAATGTTATTCGTGTTTTTTTGCACGATTCATGGAAGTATTTGCATTTTTTGAGTGATTTATGAACATAATTCACATTTTTATGCGATTCATGGACGTAATTTGCATTTTTTGAGCGATTCATGAATGTAATTCACGTTTTTTATGCAAATCATGAATGCAAAATGCTATTCTTTATTTTTATGCGATTTATAGACGTAATTTGCATTTTAGCTTTCTGCTGCCAAAATTCATGTTTTTTGAGCGGTTTATGAACATAATTCCCATTTTACTACACAATTCATAGACGTAATTTGCGTTTTTCATACAATTTATGAACGTAATTCTCACTTTTTTACCAATTCATCGACGTAATTTGCGATTTTTATGCGATTAATGAATGTAATTTATATTTTACATGATTTATGGACGTAATTTGCTATATTTATGCAATTCGTAGACATAATTTACATTTTTTGAGCTTTCTCTCAACGAAATTTGCGTTTTTGGACCGATTTATTGACGTTATTTGTGTTTGTATAGGATTTATGAATGTAATTTGCTTTTTTTACCAATTCTTGGATGTAATTCGCATTTTTTGTAATTTATGAACATTATTAGTGTTTTTTTGCACGATTCATGGAAGTGATTCGCATTTTTTGAGTGATATATGAATGTAATTTACGTTTTTAGGCGATTCATGGATGTAATTTGTGTTTTTTGAGCGATTCATGAATGTAATTCGCCTTTTTTATGCAATTCATGAAAATGCAAAACACTATTCGCTATTTTTATGCTATTTATAGATGTAATTTGCGTTTCAGCTTTCTGCTGCCAAAATTCGTGTTTTTTGAGCGATTTATGAACATAATTCTCGTTTTACTACACAATTCATAGACATAATTTGTGTTTTTCATACAATTTCTGAATGTAATTCTCACTTTTTTAAACAATTCATGGACGTAATTCATGTTTTGAGCGATTTGTGGACCCAATTCACGTTTTGGTTAGATATTGGGTTCTTGTTATATGGAATTTCCTTTTCCAGGTTCAGATTAGGTTTAAGATAGACTAATTGGAATTTCCAGATTTCTGATCACGCGTATCTATGGAAATTAAGTTTTCTTTCCCGAATTGAAATATGGCTGGATAATTTTTTTTTTTTTTTTTTGGGGGGGGGGGGAGGAGTTGAATCTGGTTTCGGTTTGACTTCAAATGTAATTTTCAGGTTCTTGTTCAGTTGCATTTCAATGTATTTTATTTTGCAGCAGATAGATTGAGTTACTCTTGGAGGGATTTTTTTCTTTCTGGTTTTGGATTGTATAGGATAGATTTCAATAGGAATTTTTCGATTCTGGTCAATGTATGTCAATGGAAATTATTTTGCCTTTCTTGGACAAATTTATCTTACCATTAAATTTTTGTTGGTTTAGAATGGGTTTCTGGATAACTTTTAGGTTCTTGTTGGCAGAGTTGTATAAAACCAAAAACTTTCTGCAAATTAATTTAATGTTGGGTGTAATTCGCATTTTTTGCGCAATTTATGGTCATCATTCGTGTTTTTTATGAGATTTATGAATGTAATTTGCATTTTTGAGCAATTTATGGACATAATTCGCAATTTTTATGCAATTAATGAATATAATTTACATTTTACATAATTTATGGACGTAATTTGCTATTTTTATGCAATTCATAGACATAATTTGCGTTTTTTCAGCTTTCTGTCGACGAAATTTGTGTTTTTTGATCGATTTATTGACGTTATTTGTGTTTTTATAGGATTTATGAATGTAATTTGCTTTTTTTACACAATTCTTGGACGTAATTCGCATTTTTTGCAATTTATGAATGTTATTCGTGTTTTTTTTGCATGATTCATGGAAGTGATTTGCATTTTTTGAGTGATTTATGAACATAATTCACATTTTTATGCGATTCATGGACGTAATTTGCATTTTTTGAGCGTTTCATGAATGTAATTTGTGTTTTTTATGCAAATCATGATTGCAAAACGCTATTCTTTATTTTTATGTGATTTATAGACGTAATTTGCATTTTAGCTTTCTGCTGCCAAAATTCGTGTTTTTTGAGCGATTTATGAACATAATTCCCATTTAACTACACAATTCATAGACGTAATTTGCGTTTTTCATACAATTTATGAACGTAATTCTCACTTTTTTACACAATTCATCGACGTAATTCACGTTTTGAGCGATTTGTGGACGTAATTCGCTTTTTTTGAGCGATTCATGGACATAATTCGCGATTTTTATGCGATTAATGAATGTAATTTACATTTTACATGATTTATGGACGTAATTTGCTATATTTATGCGATTCATAGACATAATTTGCATTTTTTGAGCTTTCTATCAACGAAATTTGCGTTTTTTGATCGATTTATTGACGTTATTTGTGTTTTTATAGGATTTATGAATGTAATTCGCTTTTTTTACCAATTCTTGGACGTAATTCGCATTTTTTGCAATTTATGAATGTTTTTTTTTTTTTTCACAATTCATGGAAGTGATTCACATTTTTTGAGTGATTTATGAACATAATTCACGTTTTTATGCAATTCATGGATGTAATTTGCATTTTTTGAGCGAATCATGAACATATTTCACATTTTTTATGCAATTCATGAATGCAATTCGCTATTTTTATGCATTTTATAGAGGTAATTCCATTTCAGCTTTCTGCCGCCAAAATTCCTGTTTTTTGAGCGATTTATGAACATAATTCATGTTTTACTACATGATTCATAAACGTAATTTGCGTTTTTCATACAATTAATGAATATAATTCTCGCTTTTTTACATGATTCATGGACGTAATTCCCATTTCAAGCAATTTGTGGACGTAATTCCCATTTTTTATGCAATTTCCTTTTTTTTTTAGCGATTCATGGATGTAGTTAACATTTTTTATGCGATTCATGCATGTAATTAATATTTTTTATAGGATTTAGGCATGGAATTCATATATTTTATGCGATTCATTGATTGAATTAACGTTTTTATTGCGGTCTTTGGACGAAATTCACGTTTTTCGCGTAGTATTTTGTCGAAAAGTTGGGTTTTTTTACATGATTCTTTGTTGAGATACACTTTTTTTTTTACGCAATTCTTTGTCGAAATAAATAAATAAAAATTGTTTCTTCATAAAATTTTCTGCACATGGCGTGCGTGTATATTATACAACTCTGCTTGTCAGTGTGTATTGTCAGATTTTTTTTTTTTTTTTTTTTTTTTTTTTTTTTTTTTCAGATTGAATTAAGGTTTGATAGAATATTTTTTAGGGATTGGATGAGGTTCAACTCAAATAGAATTTAAACAATTACATTTTAGAAATGACAAAACTAAAAAATTTAATTATTTATCGCCCATTATTAGCTGTTAGTATTTTAAAATGTTTACTTGTTAGTGTGTTAGTAACAGTAACTTTAAATTATTTGAATTAAAAATTTCTAATTTCTTGTTTTAAATTGAATTTTAAACATGTTTTCTTCTTAGGTATGTTATGCAATTTATTTAAATAATGGATTCAAATTTATTTGAGGATTTTGTGTTCATAAGTAGAAACAAGGCCTGTTTTTTTTTTTTTTTTTTTTTTTTTTTTTTTTTTTTTTTTTATAGATAAAAAAAGCCTTAAATTATCAAACATTTTTGTAAAAGAAAGTTAGAAAGAAATACTTCAATTTCGAGACAATGAATATGAAATTAAAACATCTATAGAAAAAAAAAGGGGGTAAATTTATATTTTATGAAACTCATTATTAAAGCATAGAAGTATAAGTTATTTCTTTTTAAACTAATGTTATCGTTAATATTTGGTTAAGAATTATTTGCTTAACCAACTTTAAATGCTTGTAAATTCTAACATTATAAAAATATATTAAGATTTTCCATTTTAGATGTCCAATTTATAAATGCAGTTAATTAATAATGCTATGTTCTAAGCTGTAAGGCTAATGCTTTTATATTTTGATTATTGATTTCTATAACGTATTATTAACTATTACAATATGAATACTTTTGTATTCAGTTTGTGATCTGAGACAAAATTTTTCATGCTTGGATTTAAATAATCAGACTCTTAGGAAGAAAAAAAAAATCTGTTTTGAACAGCATCTAATGCAGACTACAATGATGCGCTGTAGTACCTCCGTGGCAACTGCTAAATAACATTTAAAAATATAAACATGGAATTTCGAAATTATTAATGAAATAATAGGATGCATGAAATATGTTAAAGCTACAGTAACTAATGGATAATGAGAGCTGAGTGCATGTCAAATTACTGGATGCAGCAAACTTATGCAATGGTCTCTAAAACACATGAAATTTCTCAAAGCCGCAGTCAATAACAAATGTATGAACATTATGCCCATATGAAAACAAACAACGAAAATTAATAGATGCAGCAAACTATGCGGTAACATGCAGATTCCCAATATCTGGAAGAAATGAGTGATACCTGAACTAAAGAAATCCAGTGACAATATTGTGAAACAAATACATTAAAACAACAACGTTTACATTAGAAAAAAAGGGCCTAAAACTCTCACTCGCTAAAATAAAACTCGTTAAAGCAGTCCAACTACTGCATGTATAACACTTAGAGCACATGAAAACCAAACAAAAACAAAACACTCAGGCTGCAGCAAAATTGCTGTGCAACAATCCGTAAAATACACAAAATTAATTAAAAATGCAATCACTAATGCACGTTGTACAAGCACTGTGTGTACATGAAGAAAAAAAACAATGAGTGCAACTAATTTGTTTTTAAATCTCTGAAATCTTTATAGCCACAGTCACTAATGCATGTAAGAACAAATTAACTTCATTACTTTCTTTTGAATTATCAAAATACTGCTGTAATTTATTAATAAATACTAGTTTGTTCACAATTTCCAATAATAAGTGCACAATTACTTATTTTGAAAATTGTTTAAAACCTGGATTTACTGGCCATTAAGCTAAGCTAAAAAGGCACAGTTTCAAAATGAAAATTAATAGCGACAAAAATGCATAAGAAAAAATAATAAATGCATTTTGAATAACATATTCAAGCAATTTTAATCTAAAAATTAACATCCTGGGTTATTAATCACAGAAATTAATAAATGAAATAAAAAAGCACAATTTTTACAACACTTAAAACTTAGTATTGTTAATTAATTCATATAATTATTGTTAATTAATTCATATGATAAGGACATCTATAAACTTAAAAACAATCTATTTTGAGAATTTTAGAATTCACAAGCAATTGGTTTAACTGTTGGTCAATTATAAATATAGTTTGTTTACCAAAATTTAGCAATAGTTTACACATTCTGGGATAGTTTATGTTGGTTTGAAATCAAATCAACATGCTAACTAATGTATACACACTTTTTAAATAATACTTTAATAATGAGTGTCAAAAAATATTTATTTACCTTTCTTTTTCATTATAGATGGTTTAGCTTCACGTTCGTCTCCTGGAATTGAATATTTCGCAAATTACACAACATACATGCTAAAAACAACAAGTGCCAAGTACAAAGCTTACCGCCAGCGAATTCGATAACGATTCAAAACAAAACTATCTAAACGCGTATGAATACATGGGATTCTAAAGCAAATTATTAAAAATAATTCTTGTTTCTAAACTTAAAAAAAAATCATAAGTCGAAAGTATATTGAATATGTATAATTAAAAAATATTTTCCTATTTTAAAAAAGGATTCAAAATATTTTTTTCCACAAAATGCAAAAATATCCAATGTAAGAAACGTAATATTTTCTTCTTACGAAAAATAAAGGCAATATAAATAGAAATTTGATTTAGTATATATTTATTGAATGTTTTAAAGCACATGATAAGATGTTTTTGTAGTTTAAAAAACATTTATTGCTTCGATTTGGGTGTTTTAACTGTGACCATAAGTACATAACGTTTTTCATTCCTGCTCTGTCTGCTAACCCATAGAATAACATGTAATCCGCGAGCTAATATAGTCCAACTTTCCAAGACCAATATATAACAAACAAGAGTTTTCCTAGAAACAAGGCAAGTCTTATTACCTCTATCTTAAAGAGATTCATATTATATATAAGTTTTAATAAAATCTCCCAGCCCGTTTTCTAGATCTCATTATCAGGAACAAACACCATCAATTTCAGTTTTAAAATGGTTATCGAGATCTAAAAATATACGGCACGTAGAAATGTAAAAATTATAGGATAGGATTAGACTGGGAATATAAGACTATATTAAAAAAATTGGACCATTCTGACTAATATTTGCTGAGTTATTAGAAGGCGGCTTTTCCGATTTTCTTTGATGTTGAGTTAGCTGTATATATGAAGTTCCGCATCTACCCTTATGACGATGGTAGGTTTTGACGATGGTAGGTTTAAAGCTGCGTCACTTGAAGGCTGCCGCCTTCTATGAAAAATAGAAGGCGGCTTTTCCGATTTTCTTTGATGTTGAGTTAGCTGTATATATGAAGTTCCGCATCTACCCTTATGACGATGGTAGGTTTTGACGATGGTAGGTTTAAAGCTGCGTCACTTGAAGGCTGCCGCCTTCTATGAAAAATATTTTATATCATTAACTTTACACAATAAATATATAAAACTTAATATATAAAATATAAAAATTTCAAATAATTATCTGGTTCTACATATGAAATAAAAACTTCTGAAATAATTTGAATATAACACGCAGAAGGCTTCATAAGTAAATCGTTTTTCTTGTCTAACTAATAAAAATATTGAACATATTTTTAAGCAACTCGAAATAACGAAAATTAATATAAAATTATTGCTAATACTTTAGTTATATTGTCTTTAAAGAGCTATGCTTGTCAGATGCGGTATAAAATATTTTAAGCGAAAATATTTTAAGAGCTTTGTACATAAACTCAAAACAATAATGTATCCTAAAACGTTAATAATGTATCTTAAAGTATATTCCATGCATGCTTTAACCAACCAAAAGTTATTAAACCTCTGTTATATTGGAAACCATAAATGTAATATCTAAAGTTCTTGAAAGTTCTTGTCTGACATTGTTTCAGTTGATATGAAATTCATTTAAAAATATGTTTAAATGTAGAACAAAATTATAAATAATATCAAGTGAAAATAGTGCCTTATTTTATCTACCTTGTTTCTTGTCGGAAATAACATAATATAACAAGACTAAATACACACACACATACATATATATACTATTTTTTAATGTTTTAAATACACAATAATAATCAAATATGGATTTTTAAAACAAGTTAACTGATTTTTATGAAAAATAAGTACATATTAGTGCTAAAATAAGGTATATACATTAAAAGAATGAAAAGTAGGGTGAGAATACATACGGAATGCATTATTTTTCTCAAAATAAAATTTATCATTTAAAAAATATACTTGAAATATAAACTTTTAATACCTTTTTTAAGAGGCTACTTCACCTGCTCCCTAATGTAAATCATATCACAGATTTTTTATTGTTATTAATTTTTAATTTATTTATTTTTAAATATCGCGTTTGCACTAAAATATTTTTAAATGAGCTTTTTTCATTCTACGGCTAATGTTGATATCTAGAGAGGCTGTTTTTTATTTTTTTATTTCTTTTACGAGATTTTTTATTCATAGAAAACATATACTTCCCAAAACGCTTTCGAAAGTAAAATTATAATCATAAAAATCTATAATAAACATTGATGAAATAAACACGTCTTTTGAACAGATCAACAACAGCTATTCAGTGCAAAAAATGATTTAAAAATTCTGAAATACAAAATAAATATCGTAAGACATTTCCCCTGAAAAATAACCAATAAGCAGCGAGAGCTTTTGCATGAGTAAAATAGCCGCTAAGAATTCATATTGGATTAATTTATGGTATTGTTTTTATATTAAAGAAGATAAATCACCAGTTAAATATTTTTTATTTCTTATTTGCTGAAATATCAAGAAAATTATGTTTATTTTTTTTAAATAAGTACATTAAGTACATATATAAATATATACATTAATTTTTTAAATATATACATTAAAACACTCAGTCATCTAAAAGTTTTCAAAAATATTGTTACGGCTTCCCCATAACCTTGGATGTCGTGCGTCTCCTTGGCGCATTCTGCTGTACTTTAGGTTTGCCGTTTTGGCATTATTAGAATATCGTTTGTTGTTGTTTTGTTTTTATTCGGCGATCATATCGGACCTATCGTGTGTTAGCTGGATCCTTTTTCTTTAATTAAAATGTAAATAATGTGTAATTAATTTGTATATAAAGAATTTTAAGTATATTTGTAGTAATAATTGAACCAGCGATCAAATGAATATTTTGAATACACTCGCATCATTCGACAGTTCGTTTTCAAATACCGTAAATAATAAGTTTAAATAGAGAATAAGTGCCCCAAATTTTGAATTGTTCATCTTATTTTAAACCTTACTAGCCCAGACAAATTCTGTTCGTTAAATGAGAAATTATTGACTGGCACTGGAATTTACAAATCACTTTTTTAGAAATTAAGACCTACTTAATTTAAGCCTTCATTGAAAAAGCAAAATCTTATTAAAATATTTTTGGTGGGTTTGAATTTTTAGAATTAATATTAAGTGTGCCCGGAGTAGGACCACTATTTCCGGAAAGGGTTTTAAGTACTTTAAATAAATATAATAATATGTTATATATATGTTACATATATGTTAAAGGGTATTATTATATACTGTTTCATTTTATTGCAAAATAAGTCTTTTTCAGTATATTTAAATTTATAGCCACATTTTGTCTGAAATTGTGTTATTTTCATGTTTCTATAAGACAAACGATATTCATACTTTATAAAGATGTATTACATTTTAAGCATATTTTGAGAGACTAGAATTATTATAATGTGTGTTTGTCTGTTGACTGAATATCTGATAAAACTATTTCATGCTTTTAAAAAAAACAACAAAAATAAAACACGTGTTTTCATAATTAAATTGCTTAGCAATAAACGGTTAAAAATATCTGCTTTCATCCCGAAAATCCTCTTGTTATACTTCTGAAAAGTATTTTATTTAATCATGTGGTATATGTGTTGTCATAAACTTTTATATCATTAACACATATCAGCCAAAAGTTTATAAAATTATAAAATTTTTGTTTTTGTTAAATTTTTCTCAGACATACTGTTTTTAAAACCAAAATTAAATCTTGAGTTATTAATCAAATTTATTAGTGATTATTTTCACCAAATAAGTTTATTATTATTAAAATGTGTATTAATTGTTCTTGACGTAAAATAATTGCCATAGTAGATAATTCAAGGAAATAACTGTATTTTAAAGGTAAAATTATTATTTTATTAACTAATATTTTTAATAACAAAATTTCGCTCTTAAATGACATATGAAATAAAATTTTTAAATTTTCTCGTTGTTGGAAGAAATTGCCTATCATAAATCATGCTGATAAATATTAATTTATTTCGATTTATTTCAGAGAGATACAACCAAGACTCTATGTCATTTTCTAATGTTCGCTGTACTATTTCCTGTAATAGATCGAAATGAATTTCAAAACCAATTGCTTCGTTCTAAGCGGAAATTACCTTGAGGGAAGTTTGATTTCCTTTAATTTTCTAAAGTAATTGAAAATAAATTGAATTCGACTGTTTAATACACTTTGATCATGTTTCCTTCAAATGCTATTTAAACTGTATTTGGATTACTTTGATTCGTCAGAATTTCTTTAACTAACATGGATAATTTTCTGCACATTTAGAATTTTTATAGAACTTCTAGTTATAATTAAGTAAAAGAGGATTTAATGTAACTTATATGATGAATAAAAATGTCAAGGAAATTAATTTTATGCTATTTTTTCTAATTAATGTTATTTTACCTGAAATATTGCTAACTGTTCAGATTTTTTCAACAAATTATACAAAACGTTTAGATTTATTTGTTCATTTATTACTGTTATACGTTAAGTTAATAATAAAAAATATAAGTGGTTGTTTTTGCGAAATAAGTTCATTGTTAGAAACATATCAGAATGTGCATGTTTGTTATTGATGTAAAATAATCGCCATAGAATATATTTCAAGAAAATTACTACATTGTAAAAGTAAAAATTATTATTTTAACAACTAAAATTTTAAGTAACATAATGACAGTCTTAAAGGAAATATGAAATAAAAAATATAATTTTGCTCACTGTTGTAAGAAATCCCACAGCATAAATTATGGTGATAAATATAGTTTATTTTGATTTATTGCAGATAAACACAACCAAGAAATAAACTGTATGTCATTCTCGAATGTTCGCTGTACTTTTCTCTATAATCCATCGAAATGAATTTCAAAACCAATTGATTCGTTCTAAACGAAAATTAACTTGAGGGAAGTTTGATTTCCTTTAATTTTCCAAAGTAATTCAATATAAATTAAATTCGATTGCTAATCTCAACTCTTTGATCTGATTTCCCTCAGATGTTTTTTGAACTGTATTTGAATTACTATGATTCAGTTAATGGAATTCATATGCAAACAAACTGTGTCAAGAATTTCTCTTAACTGACATGGATTTTTTCTCCACATCACAGGATTTTCATAAATCACTTCGTTATAATTTATTGAATGACGAATTGATGTAATTTGTATGATGAAGTAAAATGTCGTAACATTATTTTTATACTATTTTTTTTTTCTATTAAGGTAATTTTATCTGAAATATTGCTAAAAGTTCGGATCTTTTCATCAAGTTATACAACACGTTTTAGATTTATTTATAGATTCACTATTGTTATTGCAATAAGTTATTAAAAAAATTATTAGTGGTTGTAATTATCAAATATATCATTGTATATCATTGTCAGAAATATATCAAAATGTGTATAATTGTTATCGATGGAAAATATTTGCCATAGATGATAGTTCAAGGAAATTACTGTATTGGAAAAGAAAAAGTTAATAAATTAAATTTTAAGTAACAAAATGTCTGTCTTAAATGAAATATGAAATAAAAAATATAATTTTGCACGCTATTGGAAGACGTCTGCCATCATAAATCACACTGATAAATATATATTTATTTCGATTTAAGTAGAGAGATACAAACAAGTAATAAACTGTGTGTCATTTTTAAATGTTCGCTGTACTTTTTCCTATAATGCACCGAAAATAATTTCAAAAACAATTGCTTCGTTCTAAACGGAAATTACCTTGAGGGAAGTTTGATTTCCTTTAATTTTCTAAAGTAATTGAAAATAAATTAAATTCGACAGTTTAATTCGTCTTAATTCGTCGAAGGTTTCCCTCAAATATTATTTGAACTGTATTTGGATTACACTGATTTGGTTGATGAAATTCATATGCAAATATATTGCGTCAAAGAATTCATGAACTGACGAGTATATATTACTTCACATCACAGAATTTCTGTAAAACTTTTTGTTATAATTACGTAAAAGAGGAATTAATGAAACTTATATGATGAATTAAAATGTAAGGGAAAGTATTTTTATATATATTTTCTCATATTAATGTTATTTTATCTGAAATATTGCTCGTAGAATTGCTAATCGGAATTTTTCAAAAAATTATACAAAATGTTTTAGATTTATTTAGACAATTAATATTGTCATTACAATAAGTTATTAATAAATTGTTAGAAATATATCAAAATGCTTATAGCTGTTATTCACATAAAATAATTAAAATAGAAGATGTTTCAAGAAACTTGCTACATTATAAATGTAAAAACTATTATTTTAATAACTAAAATTTAAGTAATAAAATGTTTGTCTTAAATGAAATATGAAATAAAATACATAATTTTGTTCGCTATTAGAAGAAACCACAGGATAAATCATGCTGATAAATGTTAATTTATTTCAATTTATTGCAGATACAACCATGAAATAAACTGTATGTCATTTTCTAATGTTCGCTGTACTTTTTGCTATAATGCATCCAAATGAATTTTAAAACCAATTGCTTCGTTCTAAACGCAAAGAACCAAGAGAAAAGTTTGATTTCCTTTAATTTTCTAAAGTAATTGAAAATATATTAAATTCGACTGCTTAATACGCTTTGATCTGATTTCCCTCAAAAGTTATTTGAACTATATTTGGATTACTTTGATTCAGTTAATGAAATTCACATGCAAATATATTGCGTCAAGAATTTGTTCAATTGACATTAATGTTTTTCTGCACATCACAGAACTTTCATAAAACAGTTCGCTATAATTTTTTCAATGAGGAATTAATGAAACTTATATGGTGAATTAAAATGTCAGGGAAATATTTTACAATATTTTTTTTTCCATTAATGTTATTTTGCTTAAAGTATTGCGATTAATTCGTATTTTTTCAACAAATTATGCGAGATTTTCGTCCGTTAAATTTGTGCTTAAAATCGCACACAATACATATCGTTATAGAAGGTTGCTGTTTAAAAATATCGCCTCTCAAATAGTAGATAGACGCCAGAACGTTCAGATGTTTTTTTTTTAAACTACCGAAGCTTTTTGCCGAACTCTGAGCATACTATATTGTTTTTAGAAAAAGAAATTTTCCTGAAAAGTTTTAGCTAATCAAAACTTTGCTGTGCCGTCTTGAAAGGAATTTTGGGACAGTCCTGGTTGTATATGAGTTTTATTTACAAAAACACTGCAAAAGTTAAAAGATAACTTAAATATTTAATTTACACAACTTCTTGAAGAACATAAACGATAAGACATTGACTATAAAAATCTGTTTCTTGGCTTGGACTCCTTGAATCACATACAAACTGTACTATAACTTAGTTACCTCAAGATGAAATGTGAACCAGAGTTCTGATCAGATGTAACCTATGCAACTGAAGTTAAGAGTCCTAGTCACTAGTCACTTTAAAAAGTGCCGGATGATAAAATTAGGTCTATTGGGGCGTTATTTTTAAATATCTTGCTCAGATTTGGATAGTTTTACACGGTTCTTTTCCATACGATATCTGAAAAAGATCTACAACCGGGCTAGTTTTTACTTTTTACATTTCGGTTTTAGATTTTTATTTAAAAGTTATTTTAAATTTCGAAGCTAGTTGGAACCGGTTCCGAAATTGAAACAATCAAAATAAAAATATATACATACAACCAAAATCGAAATGGTTAAAAACTAGCCTAGTTGTACCGCGCTCACCTATCCTATGCAACAAGCAAACATGTGAAAATATTAAAATTTGAGTGAGATATTTGAAAATAACGCCCTTATAGACTTAATATTATCATTTTTTTTTTTTTTTTTTTTTTTAGTCACTCGAGTGGCATCTTAAGAGCCCTCAATAGTCACAGAAAAAGTACGCAAAAAGACCCAGATGATTATGTAAAGTCTCTGGGAACGTTCTTTTCTAATATCTCGCTCAAATTTTAATATTTTTACATTATTTTTTTGCATTGGCTAGCTTAGGACGATCTACAACCGAGCTAGTTTTTACTTTTTCGATTTTGCTCATATATTTTTTATATTATGATAGTTTCAATTTCAGAACCGGTTCAAATCGGTTTTGAAAGTTAAAATATTTTTTTTTTTAAATCTGAAACCAAAATTGAAAAAGTAAAAACTAGTCCGGTTGTAGATCGTCCTAAGCTAGCCTATGGAAAAAAAATCATGTAAAAATATTAAAATTTGAGCGAGATATTAGAAAAGAACGCTCCCATAGACTTTACATAATCATCCGGGTCTTTTTGTGTACTTTTTCTGTGACTATTGTGGGCTCTTAATCACTCTTAGCTCGATCTAATTAAACATTCACTAGAGTCACATGAATATATTCTCAAGGAAATTCCATTAACGTTTGCCGCTGCGAAAGGCATGTAGAGTATTCTGAGATTTATTATAATCTTGCTGTCTGATATATTGTCCAATTTAATCTTTTGGCTTATTTTTTTTCTTTTATCGTGTCAAACTGACAGCTCTTTTGGGATATATTCCCATTGCTAGTATCGTGTTAAAAGTTTTCACGAGATGCGGTATGCACCGGCTTTTTATGTGAAGTGTGATTAGGCTAATTTCTGAAAATTTCGGACAGTGCATTGCTAAATAAATGCAAGCAAGTCTTTGTGTGTTTGTTTCATTCTAAAAACCTGAAATTTTTTATCACTATTTAAATTCATACTTTTCGTGAGACAGTTTCCTCAAATGTTTCTGAAAATAATAATAATACATTGTTATTATTAAAAATCCAAAAAAAATCGCTTTAGTAATATTTATGCCTTCTTTTTAAAAAATTATCAGCCCTTCTTATAAATATGATAAATTGAACATACTGATAAAACAAAAATATGATTTTGAGATTGATAACGACGAACACAAAGAATTTTGTATAGAAAAAAATATATAACTACAATAGAGTAAACAAATAAAGAGTGTGAAGTAATAATATCAAAATAGCAGAGTTTATTTCATGATAATTTACAGAAGATGTGTGCAATGTGCCTCTTACCGCTACTCCATACTCAGAATTTTTAGGTATTGACACAGCATACGAAAATTAGTACGCTACCACGACCCGTACAGAGCTTTCAATTGGATTAGATTGCTCAAGATAAGGCTTTTTCCATGCAAGCTCGTGATTTTAGGTTTCCTTACAACCCAGAAAGATAGCTTATGTTTTTATTTTATGTTGTCAAAGCCATAAATATGGACATCATTTATTGTATTACCAGTAGCAATAATTTTTAACTATTAAAATTTCAAGCAGTTCTTTCCTTTATTATGATGAATATTTACCTGCAAACAAGTTGTTTCCGAAACCTCCAGATCATTTTGCATTTTGTTTTAGCTATCCCCGTAAATAGTATACATACCATGTATTAGTAAATCTAGTAATAATAATATTTCTTCTGTTATAATACTGAGGCACATATTATAATTTAAGAGAAAAGTGGAAATCCAAAACAACAATTTAACTTTGTAGTTTAAAGTTCTCTCTAAACTGTCACTAACGCGAAATAAACATGTCTTATGTGCATGTTTTTAAAAATGAAAAAAATACACTGCATTGAAAAAGTTTTTTATTTTAATATTAATGTATACGAAATACATTATACCATGAGTATACCACGCATTTTTTCAATGACGCAAAACCAAATATAACTTTAATATAGATTAAAATTCGAAAAATGTACATATCTGCTTAACCGTTACTTCTGCTTAATCGTTATCGTCTGATCAATTATTATTTAAAGTATACCAGTTTATTTTCGCATGGGGGTCAAAGTTTTTTATTTTTAACACTTTGCAACAAAGTTGAAATGGGTTTATGATTTCAGTTTGTCTGTCTACCCGCCGTCTGGCTGCATTCTAACTGTTGTACGTATGGTCGGATCACTCTGAAAATTTTGGAAGTCATTGACGCTTACCCTAGCACGAAACCTATTTCAAATAAAGTTTCTTGCACGATTATTTTATTTACAGGAACAATAAAAAAAATTTCATTTCATTTTTGCCTAAGGCAAAAAATCGTTTCAAGATAAGTTTTAAAGATATTGCACCCTATGAAATATATTAAAATTATATGACTTTAAAAAGTGCATTAAAATATGTGTTATGTAAAATATGTGGTGAAAAGAATAGTTATTATCCATTTACAGCGCCACCCAAAAGAATTCCATTAAAATTGCTATATTCCGCTGCGGCTTAGTATAAGTTATTTCAAGCATAAGAAGTGCGCACATACCTTATAAACAGATTTAAAATTTAGTTTCAGAGAAAAATATTTAAAGTGGCCCCATGCACTCATTTTTGCACTAACCACCTCAGTTTTCATTTTTTTAGTACTCTTATATTTTCTCTACGCAATATAATATGTATTTTGCATAAAGCACTCTATATTTAATTGATTCCTTAATGTTTGTATGTAATCTAATGTATGTAATGAATGAACAAAAAAATTCTAAAATTTTTGATTTTCAAAATTGAAATATGAATATTTTGATAATTTTTATCATTCAATCATTTATACATTTTATAAGTTTTGTTTAATTTCTTATATTTTATTCCAGTTTGAAGAAAATGATCTAGTAAAGATAGATAAAAAAATTTTAATCTTTACCTTTAATACATTTGGAGTCAATTAAAAAAATATCGATTATTTTATATAAAAAAATCAGTTTAAACAATTCTCTTTTGCTTGAAATAGATCAAGGCTTATTTAAAACTTTTCTAAATTGAACGCAATTTTAGAAATATTTTGAAGCGTTTTGAGTTATATTATTCAGAAAAAACATTACCTGCCAAATGAGTTAAAAAACAAAAAATCCACTTTTTGAACATTTTAAAGAATATGTGTTCGCATAAAACATTTTTTAAAATAATGACTTAAATAATGCATTTTTTGCCGATAACATACAATTAATTTTAAGTAACTTGGCATTAAATTACGAAATTGTTGTTAGCTCGCTATGCTTAATATATCATTGTTTTACTTATATGAGTTATTGAAATAGTAAGTTTTTATTATCTTCCTTAACATATTCGTTAACAAAGATGCACGTAGATTGTAATAGAAAATAATCATTATAAAGTTAACTGGATATAAAACTTTAAGAATCTATTCACAAAAACATTCCCATTTTGATAAAATTATTTTTCAAAACACTTGAAAAAAGCATAAAAGTTGTTTTCAGATTCTTACAATATAGTTCATACATAGCTTAATGAAAATCTTTACAAAATCTTATCTTGAAGCAGTAATCTTAAAACGTATCTCAACAAAATTATCCAGTAAATAAATTTGAAGAACTGAAAACAGAAATCTAGACACAAATTGATTATTACATGTTCTATATATTAGGATTATTTCAAGCTAAATTGATCTTTATGTATTTTTGAGGATAATAAAGTTAACTTCACCGAAAACTGTCACAGGATAAGAAAACATAATTTATGATAGTAAAAAAATAGATTGGAATCTTTTGTTTCATTATTTCTACAATTATACTAATTTCAAGAAATAACATTTTCTTAGACTTACATTTATATGATATTTTTCAACTGAGGATTATATTAGGTGTACTTAGCTCATAATATATAATTCTACATTTATTAGTAATAAACCTAAAAAGTAATTTTTTACAAAATCAATTGAAATTCATTATAAAAAATCTGTTATTAAGCATTATTGTAAGAATATTTTTGTTAGTTTCACTCTTAGATTAGACTGTGAGTTTCACTTTGTAAATTTTTGAGAAGGGTTTTATTATACAACATAATGTTTTACGATTCTACTATATGAAGTGAAACTCTATCATCAAGAGAGTATGCATGTGAAGGGTCATTCCAGGTCAAATCAACACAATTTTAAAACAAAATTTGCCTGACCATCTCAGATTTTCATGAAATTTAGCGTAGGTATGCTAATAATATAGACTTAAAAAATGCCAAATTTCTTTTAGATATGTCCACTAGTTTTTGAGTTATACACATAACATTTTAAAGTTGAACATCTTAATTATGTAGTTGTTTCTAATTGCTTAGAGCACAACAGAGTGGCTGTTTACACCTTTAAAAAAAACTCTTATCGTTTTTGACATCCAAATTTCAAAAAATCCTTTTTGACATCCAAATTTCAAAAAATCCTTTTTGACATCCAAATTCCAAATGCTTTTCAGACGGATCTTCCGCCCATTATAGGAATAAGAAAATTTTTTTTGGACCTCTTCTTTCATGAGGAAGATTTTAAAGTGAAAGCAGAGTGGCATTTTTCGGCCACCTCGCATGTGAAAGGCCCTTGTGATGGATTAAGTGGTTCAGTAAAAAAACTGGCAGCTCGTGCTAGTTTGCAAAGACCCAATGAAGATCAAATTCAAACCCCACGACAACTTTTTGAATGGGCAGTAGAAAACATTACTAATATGTATTTTGTCTACTCAACCCAAGAGGAATACGCTAAATCAGAAATGTTCTTGAAAAGTCGTTTTAATCAAGCAGTAACAATCCAAGGAACACAGCAATACCATGCATTTATTTCAATAACTACATCAAAATTATTGGTGAAAATCTTTTCAGATGATCTTAAGAGTTAGGAAAAGGAAGTATCAAAATCTCCAAATGAACTTAAATTAGAAGACATATTAATCTATGTTACTGAAGTCTATGAAAGAAACGGGTGGCTTGGGTATGTTTTACAGAAAAATGAAGAATTTGATAAACTAAAAATAACTTTTCTTCATCCCTCTGGGACTTTAGACTCATTTCTGCATTCCTTCTTAAGGTTAGTACTCAAATTTATTTTCACATAAAGTGTAAATATTAGCATTCTTGAATTATTCTGCTGAATGTAAGAAAATATTGAAAAACAAGCTCTAATTTAAATTTTTTTTTAACAATGAACCGATTGTCGTCCCAAATTTATACTTTGCCAAATGATTTACAAGAATACAAACTATTCAGGAAATTAATTTAAAAATTTTAAAATATGAACTTTTAAAAATTTTTTAAATAATTTTTTTTTCAATTTTGGCAAAAAAAATATTTGTATTAAACTATGACATGTTGGATATCACAGGACATAGCATAAAAAATACTTTAAATCTCTCATAGCTCTCTAGCGCAATTAGGAGAGCTGCTAGAGTCATTCAAAAAATTCCCGTTTGGGGTTTTTAGACAAAAATTTTAAAATGTTATGTGCTTTAACTCAAAAACTAGTTCACATATCTCAAAGAAATTTAATATTTTTTCAGGTCTATATGGTTAGTATACGTACGCTAAATTTCATAAAAATATACAGGGTGATTCCAAATTTTTTTTACAATAAAAGAGGGGTGATAGTACACATCAAGACAAACAATATTAAATAGGAGACCAAGGGTCCAAAACGTTTTCCTAAGGAAATAGCCGCCATTAAAGTTTAGGGACAAAAATTTCAAATAAACATAAAAAACGGAAAAATCGGTCGATTGATTTGCGGTTTTCACTAAAATTATTCTTTATGTCGGCATTTTCTTGAAATTAAATTATAAAGATTAATTTCAAAAAATGCCGATAGAGGGCGCTATAGACTTTGGAGTAACGAACAACTATTTTTTGCCGGTATTTTTTGCATCTCATTAAATGTTTTCGTAAGCTTAGACTCAAACTTAAATTTTGAGCTCAAAATCTGTAGTTGGGAGTGGTTAAGTAACACAAACTGAGCTGTGTTCAGAGGGTTCAAATTTCAAATGATTATAAAAAACGGAAAAATTGGTCGATTGATTTGCGGTTTTCACTAAAACTATTCTTTATTTAGGTATTTTCGTGAAAACGAATTATAAAGATAAATTTCAAAAAATGCCGATAGAGGGCGCTTTAGACTTTGGAGTAACGAAACACTCATGTTTGGCGTTATTTTTTGCATCTTATTAAATGCTTTCGTAAGCTTAGACTTGAACTTAAATTTTGAGCTCAAAATCTGAATAGCTGGGAGTCGTTAAGTAGACAAAGTTAGCTGTGCCCAGAGGGTTCAAATTTCAAATAATTGTAAGAAACAGAAAAAATTGGTCGATTCGTTTGCGGTTTTTGCTAAAACTAATTTTTAAATCAGCAGTTTTCTTGATCAATCAGTATTTTCTTGAAAATAATTTTTAAAGATAAATTTCAAAAAATGCCGATAGAGGGCGCCTTAGACTTTGGATTAGCGTACAACTATTTTTAACTGTTATTTTTTTAATCTCATTAAATGCTTTCAAAAGCATAGACTTAAATTTTGGGCTGAAATTCTGAATCGTTGGGAGTGTTTAAGTAGGGAAAAATTGAATTGTGTTCGAGGAGGAAAGAGGGTTAAATTTCAACTCCTGAACACACTTCAGTTTGCGCTTCTTAATTCCTCATAACGACTCTGGATTTGAGCTTCAAATTTAAGTTTAAATCTCAGCTTCCGAGAACATTTAAAATGCTTTTGCAAGCATTTAATTAGAACCAAAAAATAATGGTTAAAATGAATTGTTGGTTACTCTGAAGTTTAAGGCAACCTCTGACGGAATTTTTTGAGATTTATCTTTAAAAATTAATTTCAAGAAAATACTGACTTAAAGAATAGTTTTATTTTAAACCGCAAACGAATCGACCAATTTTTCCATTTACTATAATTACTTTAAATTTGAACCTCCCCCTCCCCCTTGAACACAGTTCAGTTTGTGCTACTTAACCACTCCCTACTATTCAGATTTCGAGCTCAAAATTTAAGTTTAAGTCTAAGCTTCCGAAATCATTTAAAGAGATGCAAACAATTCGGCAAAAAATAGTTGTTCCTTACTCCAAAGTCTAAAGCGCCCTCTATCGGCATTTTTTGAAATTTATCTTTATAATTTTTTTTTCACGAAAATACTTAAATAAAGAATAGTTTTAGTGAAGACCGCAAATCAATCGACCAATTTTTCCGTTTTTTTTAATCATTTGAAATTTGAACCCTCTGAACACAGCTCAGTTTGTGTTACTTAACCACTCCCAACTACAGATTTTGAGCTCAAAATTTAAATTTGAGTGTAAACTTACGAAAACATTTAATGAGATGCAAAACATACCGGCAAAAAATAGTTGTTCGTTACTCCAAAGTCTATAGCGCCCTCTATCGGCATTTTTTGAAATTAATCTTTATAATTTAATTTCAAGAAAATGCCGACATAAAGATTAATTTTAGTGAAAACCGCAAATGAATCGACCGATTTTTCCGTTTTTTATGTTTATTTGAAATTTTGGTCCCTAAACTTTAATGGCGGCTATCTCCTAAAGAAAACGTTTTGGACCCTTGGTCTCCTATTTAATATTGTTTGTCTTGATGTGTACTATCACCCCTCTTTTATTGTAAAAAAAATTTGGAATCACCCTGTATATGATGTTTATAGAGTGTGTTGAGTTGACACGGAATGTCCCTGAAATGTTTGACTTTTAAAAAATATTTGTTTATATTTAAATCTGATTCAGGATAACAGAAAATATATCAGATACCATCATGGCTGTTTGACAAACCATTACCAGTTCGCAATAATTTTATTTAATTAGTTATAATCTAGGGAAAAAACTAAATATATTGTAACTATGTTATGTGATAGCAATGTTTTTTATGAATTTCTGTATACACGACGAACACTTATCAACATATAATCAATTTATCAGACGTATTTTACACTAAACTTGCCTCTGGATTCACTAATATTTTCGGAAACATTTCTAATATTGAATATTATGTAATGTATAGTAAATCATAGAAATTTTAAATGGCAATGACTCATTTCCTTCTGGTTGTGACAACTGAAACAATAATAATTAAAATCATAATGAAAATGTCTGCTGTAACATACGCATGTATTTAAGAGGGATATTCCTTAATCAGTCTACAGTCAGTTGGCATCAGCGATACTGTATTGGCAAATTAGTAACTTTTAAAAAAAACTCAAATCACTTCACTTTTTTTCAAAACAGTCACACTTTCAGTGTTGCAAGCAATGCAAGCGATCAAAGAAATTAGTAATAAATATTTAAATAATGAATTATAAAATTACTCAATAATATTTACATTAAAAAAATTGCAGAAAAAAAACAATAATTCTTGGACCATAGAGTTTGTAGAAAGATAAATATGCAAATACAATGCAAATAGTTTAAATGTTTTTTCTAAGAAAAAAAATCTGTATTTTGATTTTTTTTAATTAAATTTGTATTTTTACTAATGTCTATACTTCATGAAGATATAATCAATGAAATCTTCCTAAAAATATGTAAATGAAATTGTTGATAAAACTATTTTAAACAATGTAATGAGTCTTAAAAATACGTTCAAGAAATAAATTTCAATAGAAAAAGCAGTTTCTTTTCTTGTAACAAAATGCTCGTACGAATATGGATTTTTAATACATCAATTTGAAGTCTATCCCATTGTAAAAATACGCCAAAGAAAGAATATATTTTAGCTTTTATTTTCGTTCAATAATCTTAATTCATAGCATTGCTAAATGTAATACTTAAAGAATAAAAAACGCAGTACAGAATCTATATCTTAAAAACAGACTTAAAATAACAGTAAAGCAAAATGATCTTTCTTTACATTTTTTTCTCTTTGATGGTTTGTACTTTTTCTTTTTACAAATATTAATTTCTAATGATATTTAGTTTTTACAAAGAAGAGCTTTAAACAATTTTAAATACACTGATGTTCATAAAAATTGCAACACGAGCAAGGAATTATATAAAGGAACGTCAAAATCATATGAAAGTAAGAAGAGGTTGGAATGCAATTGATTTTTATTTGAGGGCACATGCGGGAGAAACGTTAACTGAAGCACTGCATAAAAAAATTGCACACTGGAAAACATGTTTTACTATCGGCGTTTGCTCAGAATATCGTGCACTGTAAATAAATAAATATATATATATGTTACAGGCCAAACCCGATTTTAGGCCAAACTAGATTGGCCTAGTCCAAACTAGTCTATCCTAACGCCCATCGGATAAACTAGTTTTTCCTAGGCCAAACTAGTCTATCCTAACGCCCATCGGATAAACTAGTTTTTCCTAGGCCAAACTAGTCTATCCGAACGCCCATCGGATAAACTAGTTTTTCCTAGGCCAAACTAGTCTATCCGAACGCCCATCGGATAAACTAGATTTTCCTAGGCCAAACTAGTTTGGCCGAACGGTTATTAGGAGTAACTAGTTTAGCCTGCTATTCATTGGATTGAACTAGTTTATCCTAGGCCGAACTAGATTGTCCTAGGCCAATTCAATTTGGCGTGATTTTATTGAATTTAAAGACCGCCACGGCGCCAACTTTCTTTATTTTACTAATTTAGCCTAGGCCGATGCAATTCGACGCGATTTTAGCTCACAGACTATCAAAGCCTGAGAGCTAATGTGCTCGCAGATTCTGTGTGTGTGTATGTAACCATGTACGTACGTATGTACATACTTATGTACGTACGTATGTATGTATGTACGTACACACTTATGTACGTACGTATGTATGTATGTACGTACTAATATAACGGACTAATGTGTAACTAATATAACGCGAGCACTCTGGTGTTGGAATTTGGACGCGATTTAGTTCAAGCCAGCCGGCTTCGCCCGCTATCGAGCCCCTTCTTTTATATAAAATCTTGAAACGGGCGTATGTTGAGGCGAACGAACTGTGAAGTGAAAAAAAACATGATGATAAATATTTAAGAAAAAGGATTTTGTATCGAAATACCACCATTTTCTATTAGTAATTTTTGTAAAAATGTTATATTTTTGCTGGAACTTTTTGAAACTTTGCGATAGTTTATCGCATATGATATAATTTTATATATAAAAAAAAGAGTTACATTTCGGCGTGAAAGAGGATGTGGTTGCGAACAAAATCAGGAAATATAACGGAAATTCTATGTTTTAAAGCACCGCGACCTCAAGTAACACATCTACTAATAGGTTGTTTAATGGAGTTTCATTCAAATACAGTTTTGTTAATAATAGAGTATGCTCCCTGGTGTTGGAATGAGGAACAAATATAACGTGGCTTAGTTAAAACTTGCTGGCTTCGCCCGCTATCGGACTGGCGTGGGCAGCGGGGATATGGTTCGAATTTCGTTCGCTTCGAGGTTCTTTCGAAAAGGAGGGTTACATTCGGTGGTGCGTGCTCAGCAGGCTTGCTACGATTTAAATTTTGTTCGCTTCGAAGTTCATTCGAAAAGAAAGAGCGCATTCGGTTGTACGCGTGCAGAACACCTGCTATACGCTGCTGCAGTCTGTGGGGACGCGGCTGAAGAACTAATGCACGAAATTTAATTAAAAATTATATTCAGGCAGTCTCTGATCTAAATTGATGCTGATTAGTTTTTGGTGTAAATCGTTCATCAGGTGGAGTACTGTTTGGCATTTTTTACGATTTACGCATGAGATTTCCATCGAACTTTAGATACAGTTCGTCCATGACATGAGTTGGTGTTGTTTATATTTTGAAGTAAATCACTCAACATGGCTATGATATGCTGCATTTTTCACAATTTTCACAATAGCTGTATCTCAAGAAGTAATAGACGGAATTTAATAAAAATTTATATTCAGATAGTCCCTGATATAAATCGATACTGATTACTTATCATGTAAATAGTTCAACATATGGCGCTTCTAAAATGCGTTTTTACTGATTTGCATTAACACTATTTCAATAACTAATTTACGGATTTTCATCAAACTTCCGAATCAGTAAATCCGTGACATGAACTAAATCTTTTTACGTATTCGTGTTAACTGCTCAATAGGTGGCGCTGTTGTGCTCAATTTTCCCGATTCCTGAAATAGTTTTGTTGCAAGAATTAATGCACGAATTTTCTTCAAACTTTAGATTCAGTATGTCCCTGATATAAATTAGTATTCTGTAGTTTTGGAGTAAATCTCTTGAAAGGAAGCGCCGCTATAAGGTATTATTCGTGATTATTGCAATAGCTCTATCTCAGGATCTAATGCATGGATTTTCATGAAACTCCAGATTCTGTTAGTCCTTGATATAAAAAAGTACAAAAGTACTTTTTAGTTTTTGGAGTAAATCGTGCAACAGGTGGCGCTGCTATGTGGCATTATTCATGATTATCGCAATATCTCAAGAAGAAACACGGATTTTCATCAAATTTCAAATTCAGTTAGTCCCTGATATAAATTAATATTCTTTTGTTTTTAGAGTAAATGGCTAAATAAGTAGCACTTCTATCCAGGTTTTTTATGACTTCTGCGATAATTCAAATATCTGAAATAGTACTAATACACAGATTTTCATCAAATTTCAGCTTGAATTAGAATTTGAAAGACGTTGTTACGGATTTTTCAAAAAGTTCCGGCAAGAATTTAACATTTTTACAAAAATTGCTATTAGAAAATAGAGGTATTTCGATGCGGAATCCTTTTTCTTAAGTATTTATCATCATGTTTCTTTCTTTTTGATTCAACATTCGTAAATACCTAAATCGCGTTGTATTAGTTCCAAATTCCAACACCAGGGTGCTCGCATTAGTTCCACATTCCATCACCAGGGAGCGTACCTTATTACTAACAAAACTGCATCTTAAGAAAACTCCGTTAAAGAATCTATCAGTAGATATGTTACTCGATGTCGCGGTGCTTCAAAACAACAATTTGAGATTTTTGAAAAAATCACTATTCTTCAATAGTGGCATTAAATGCGAAATATATTTTTATAAATTTATATCATATGTCATAAACTATCTTAAAGTTTCAAATAGATCAACCTAGAATTTCCGTTATATTTTCTGATTTTGTTTGCCCCCCCCCTCTTTCCCTTTCATAATGGGAATTTTTATACAATTTTTTATCAAATGTTATAAACTATCACAAAGTTTCAACAATTCCAACAAGAATTTAACACTTTTACAAAAATTACTAATAGAAAATAGTGGTATTTGACGCAGCATCTTTTTTTTTTAAATATTTAACATCATGTTATATTATGTTTCAAAAAGTTTCACAAAATTGGTAATATTTAATTAGCAGCTAAAACTTAAAAAAAATGCTGAGCATTTTAAAAAAAATCTAGCGTCCCCTTACTCTACCTCCCCGCCGTATCCTAAATTTCAAGTGTCATGCTTTATTTGAGCTTTTTCTTATTTTTAAAGGATTCGATATTTACTTTTTTAATACGAACAATTTCGCGTGAAGTGATGTGTGTGAAAACCAATATCTGTTACGAATTAAAAATTTTTTCATAAAACCAAAAGTTTCTATCCGATTGAAAAAATAATCCGCTCTATCTGTATATTTAAACTCAGAACCCCCAAAATTAATCAGGTAAACGCCTTATCAGAAGAAACTTACATCCAAAATTTGAAACAAATCGGTAAATTACCCCTGAAAAATCTATTTACATAAATTAAGAGTGTTACCCCCCATTCCTCCTTTCTTTATATGTAAACAATGAACACCCACAACTAATCATGGATGTACCTTATCAAACTGATATTGTGCCTAAAATTTTAATAAAATCTGATACTTTTGCATGAAAACTGACTTAACGAAATTAAGGAGTAGAGAGGGGGGGGTGCGGTTTAGCTTTTTGTTCCCCTTCCCTTATTCTTAGCCAATGAACCCCTGAAACTAATCAGGAAAGTTCGTTATCAGGATAAATCTATGTCCAAATTTTGAAGCAAATTGGATATTTCTATGAGGAGTTATCGCATTACTTACATACGTACGTACATACGTACATACATGCGTACATGGTTACATACACACACACAGAATCTGCGAGCACATTAGCTCTCATACTTTGACAGTCTGTGAGCTAAAATTGCGTCACACTGCATTGGCCTAGGCTAAATTAGATCAAAACTAGAAAGTTGGCGCCGTGGCGGTCTTTAAATTCAATAAAATCACGCCAAATTGAATTGGCCTAGGACAATCTAGTTCGGCCTAGGATAAACTAGTTCAAACCAATGAATAGCAGGCTAAACTAATTCATCCTAATAACCGTTCGGCCAAACTAGTTTGGCCTAGGAAAATCTAGTTTATCCGATGGGCATTCGGATAGACTAGTTTGGCCTAGGAAAAACTAGTTTATCCGATGGGCGTTAGGATAGACTAGTTTGGCCTAGGAAAAACTAGTTTATCCGATGGGCGTTAGGATAGACTAGTTTGGACTAGGCCAATCTAGTTTGGCCTAAAATCGGGTTTGGCCTGTAACATATATATATATATAACTGCTGGCAGCAATGTTGCTAGCAGTTTTGTTTGTAAAAATTGCAGTAAAATTAGATGCAATTTTTTTATTACATCTAATTTTACTGTAATTTTTACGGTAAAAGCTGCTGGCAACATTGCTGCCAGTAGATTTTCCCGTAAATTTAACGGATTTTTTCTTACAGTGTGCTATGTCTCGAATAATAATACGAAATGCTTACCAGCAAGTGTCGGAATTCGATAGAGACAGGATAGTTGGCTAAGTGTGGATAAAAGATTCATGATATCACCCATATCACTGGTTGAGACCCAACCTCTGTCATATGAATATGGAATCAATAGGATGACGATGATACTGAGGTTGTTGAGGATGATAGTGATCGGCATGTAGGATCGCAACGCCTTTCCATGAGTTACGCCCGAGAGGAAAGTCATATTTTGTGGTCGGCCCTGCAAAACCATGTAATACATCACGGATCATTAGTCAAGAATAGGGTATACTTGCAGTATGGCAATTTCTGTCATCTATATCCGCTCGTGAAGTGCGACGACATTTGCAGCAATTTAGGCTGTGAGCTCGGCAATCACTATTGCGGCTTTCCTCGACAATGCAGTATAGAAAGAGAGGGTGATTTTGGTGCACCAAGCGATAAAACTGGATACAGGAGCGGCAAAATGTCGTCTTTCCAGAATAATCCCGGTTCTGCGTCCAATACCCTGATGACCATATGCGTGTTTAAAGCTCTTAAGGCTCACCCCCTGCTTGCATTTTATATCCACATAGAGGCCTTGCACTCATGCAATGGTTTAGACAACCCATGGGTACACGCCACACACATTTCTAATTTAGATCGACTGTAATTTCAACGCAGATATATACATTCCTGACATCTTATGTCCAGTTGTAGTTCCCTGATAGTAGATAATGAGAGACTACACGTTGCGTAGCGTGTTCTGACTTTTCTTGATAAACAAGGTATTTGATTGTTTCCTTGGCCTGTATAGTCTTTTGATCCATTGAAACATCTTTTTATGGGTTGCTGAGATTCAGGCCCGCCAACACTCTCCAGCTGATACGGTTGATGAAGCGTGGCATAGACTTGAAGCAGCATGGAATGAGTTGACCATTTCTGTCATCAAAGCCTAGTTCAATTTCATGCCTAACCGAGTAAGAACAGTTTCAACTACCAGAAGGTGAAAGCTGTTTCTGCAAATTTCGCACAGCTGTAAACCCCAAAGTGCTTACAAATTTAATAATTTTGTTTATCTCTATTGTATTTTCTTTCTTTCATAATGATGCAATTTTAATGTCGACAAGCGTATAGGTTTTCTTAGTAAGAAAGGATTTTTTTTTTAAATATATCAACAAAAACGAGAAAATAAAGTGCTCCCAGGCTCGTTCTGTGTTACTTTATTATGTGTTTGAGTAAAATCTTAGTAGTACTTACGAAAATGGAAACATTTAATTCAATTGAAAAGTTTTGTTTGAAAAAAAAAAACAAAAAAAATATATTGTTGATTTTTTTGTGCACAATTTTTATCCGAAATGCTTAATAACGTAATACTAACGTCCTTAATCCATCTGAATTTGAAAAGTTTTTATTATCCAAAAATCATGTTAATCCTTTATAGCTATATAAGTCAATTAAGCAAAATTACGTGAGAGACGTATGGCTACTGCACACCAATTTAAATTTTGGGAAATAAACAAAAAATTTCGTTTGAATTAGAAATGGAAAATACAAGACTTTAGTAAAATTCAAATTAAATTGATGAAATTTCGTTAAAATTTTATAAGAGTGTTAACAATATATAATTTTTTTCTTGTCTGAGCAACAAAACGGATTTTTTACTTTAACTGAAAAATTCGCTTTAAACAACCAAAATGTACTCAACAAAACATTTTTTGTAATTTTAATAAATTTCTTTTTCTGGATGCAAAAACTGTAAATATTTAAAATTACTACTCCATATCCCACCCAAATTAAAATTAATTGTTAAATGCGCAAATTGGGTAGCATCACATCTGACATTAAATACATTTTGCAAAAATTGAATACATGTCGGTATGAAACAGCGAATATGTTATTCGAAAGTACCTGCTGGTCAATATATTCCTTCTTTGGGCTACTTTTCACTCGCCAAGCCCTCTATCTGAAGGATGTGTAAGATTTAATTTTATATGCATTTTTTTTTAAACTTTAGTAATCTAGAGATTGTATCATTGACTCATTTTCCTAATTGTCATTAGCAGGTTCTTTATTTAATAACTTATTCGGGTAAAACTGCATCTACGTGTCCACACTGACGTATTTGAGCTTGCAAGTTTTGTTTCAAAAATATGTTGAAGTTTATAAATTACTTTAGATGATTTTGATGACATTCACTTTGACACCTCAAAGCTTATGCAGACGAGACATCTGGCCTTGTGTCACACCTTACAATACATCCATTGCCAATTCCTTTTATTTAATGCATGCTAAATTGAAATACTGCTCAACTTGAAGAGAATATGTTTGAAAAAAAAAATAAAACAGCACAGGATGTGGCCAGCATGAACACCCATCAAAATTCGATTGTGCATATTTGAAACATACAGCGAACGATGTATTGAACTCATTTCTTGATGTTCTCGGAATTTCGATAAATCTGTTTGTGAAGAGAGAATTCCTTGAACCCATAACCCTTTAAAACCCGAAACATTTTCATCATTAAATATTATATTTCTCTGGTTATTAACTCTATACTAACCCTAATGACACCTAAAAAAATAATAAAAAAAATTTTCTCGCCCCCCTACAGTGTGAAGAGTACCCGCACGAACGTGCTGGTTAGGCTTTTCTTCTGAAATCATTACTTATTACATGTTAATATTTATACATTTTCTAGCTCTAAATGGATAGAAGAGAGAAACTGAACCAAAAAAAATTTACAAATATGGTACTTATTGATGTATTATTTTTTATTTTATGGATTCGTTACCTTTTTACAGTGAAAATCTTTAAAACATTTTTTTTGACATACACAAATAAACTTTGCATTTTTCACAACGTGTTTTTGAACTTTTTTCGCAGTTTTCAAACCTGCACTTGCAAAGACTTGAAATGTCATCAACACATAGGAAATGGCTCGCTCTAAAGCCAAAAAAGAAGGAAAATAATAATATTGGAGAAGTATTTGTCGACATAAAAAATATTTTAATTAATTTAAAAATGTTTGTTATATTTTTAAAGTTTTTATTTATTATATCGATTTAATTTCTTCTATAAATTTTTTTTGTTACAATTTAAACTAGTCGTTGGGGGCCACCGTAATACTTACCCATCATGGATATGTATATGAAAATAAAACATGTGAAACTATTTATACAATGCATTGCAATTCATAAACAAAATTTAAATATTGTTAATATACATAGTAATGCTATATTAAAGAACTGCTGATATACCAATTTCGACAAATTATGTAAAACGCCAAACTACTCAAGTAGTACCGAACTGCGTAAAAGAAACATCCTTATAACTCCAAAAATAATAATTCTATTAACTAACAATTAACTGCGTCGGATTAAGCGTCTCATTTCCAATTAAAATATACTTCTGAATTGAAATTTGAATGAAATACAGGGTCATGAAAAATCGAAGAATGTGGAAAACAAGATTACAAATATCTAGGCAACTAATATTTCGATCGACTTCGTTCTATATGCAAAATGTGTGTTATTTTATTGCCTTTTACGTCCATTCCTTAGAACAAAAAAATTCGAAAATTTTTATATACCTTTCATCAGAACGAATCTTTCGAGAGTCCGAAAAAAATAGTTCCGGATAATCGAGGTTGCTGATATTAAATAGGGTTCGTCCCATTCTTACATACTAACTACATACAAAATTTCAAGTCTCTATCTCAATTTGTTCGGGAGATAGAGCGTTTACAGACAGACAGACTGACAGACAGACAGACATACAGACAGACTGACAGACAGACAGATAGACAGACAGACGGACGGCAAATTTTTTTTTCTAAAAATATGTTTTTCGGAATCTCTACTATCTAAAACGTGTAAATCCGTCAAAAAATTTTTTTCGATTTTCAAAACGATTGCAATACTTACCCTATACTACGTATGATGGGTAAGTAAAAATGAAAAACATACTTGCAGTTGCGTGAAATCTAAAGTTCCAGGATGAGGTACAGAAATGACAGAAAAAACAGAACTTTTTAACAGTCCACTTGTATTCTTTTTTTTTTCATTCTTTTAGTATTTTCCGAAAACGCTTTGGAGGTAGAACTTTGGAAGATGAATTCAGGAGACTTTGAAAAAGAAGAATGATCCAAAATTGTCATTTTTTCTTCATCGAGCTCATCTGAACTTGACTGTCCTTCTAATAAATCTGCTTCAAATGTTTTGTCACTAACATCGTCATCATCCGAGAGATCACTAAACTCAGAATCTGATTTATTCATCAATTAAAATATTTCTTCTTGAGTGAGAATTCCTTTCCGTTTAGACATCTGAAAAAATATTTTATTTTGCTTTATTAAAAGTTAACAAAGTACTGCATAAAAAATTAGAAAAAGTATTTGAAAATTTTATTAATTAAAAAGAAAAAAAGTAAAAATTATTTAAAAAAGGGGGGTTATCTATGACAACACCCAAGAAAATAATATAGTATTAATTATGTAACAGTATATTTCGTTTTATTTTGGCTGTCATCAAAATTGTTGAAACAGAAATCAAAATGAACATTGAAAAACACTTACCTTTACTGTAGCACTGACTAACGTAACGCCCAAGTTGCACGATCGTGCGGGTGACGAAATCTTGAGGTCTAAGAGCAAAATAAATAGTCTATAATTAATGTTTTTTATTATATTATACTTATTTAGACATTAAAGCAAAAATATTTATCGAAGCAATTAAAAATACATTGATAATTACCTTTTTACGACAGATAAAATGATGAGCCATATCCGTTGTATTTGTAAACAAAGCTAGACATGCCACCTGAAAATAAAACATGGACTACTACCGCAATCTGTTGATAAAAAAAGATGCTTTACTCTTTCTGCTAACCGGAACAATCGTTCAATTTGGGTTTATATTACATACGACTGTTTCAGAAACAAAAATTTAAATGTATGTCTGACCCGCACGATCGTGCGAGCTGGGTCTTAAAGGGTTATAGAGAACTTCATCGCATTCATAGAAAACAGATGTAGATACTACAATATTATAGATATTAACTAATCAGATTAATTATTCGGTATTAGCTAATCGAGAGGGCCACATCCCATATAAAAAATTCTTTATTCACTTGAAACATCATGCTTTCTGCCATTTATATGTATTAAAATTGGTGTGGAGCGTCTGTTTAAGTTCTTGACGTTAATTCAAAATGTTAAAATTCCAATGTAAGTTCTTTTAATATTTTATTTTATGCATTACTTTCAATGTATTGTGTACTTTCATTTTTATACGCATGAATGGTTGTTTTCCATTTTTTGCTTTCCAATTTTTTTAACAGCGAATACGAATTTATGTATAACATTTTGTAATTCTACAGTTTACTTTTCTCATTTTCGGCATTTGAAAATGTAGCAATATATGGTCAATCTCTTTTTATTTAATGGTTACTGGTTACTATTAAATCTATGTTCTTACTAATATTGCTCAGACTAACCTCACTGTGGGAATTTCTAGTTAAATATTCGATTATACACGATGAGTTTTCAGATATTTAAATAAAAATAATGGTGCCCAGTTAAACTGATGGCATAGAGATGACTGGCTATACAGACTAATTGTATATTACAGCCTTATACAACCCTTGGCAAAAAGTTTCCGATCATTACATCAACACTACCATGTTTTTTAAGAAAAGATTATTTATTCTCACTGCATAAAAATGAAACGACTATTAGTGATAATACATTTGTGTTACACATAATGAACAACAATATGCAATAAAGAAAAATCACCATTCATCAATTTATAAACAGAAAAATTGTGATTGAAATTTAGGCAGCAAAGAAAAAATTATCCGATCATGCTTTGATTTGGAAAAAAATAACCGATCACTGTAATTATATATTTCGTAAATCCACCACTATTTCGGATGACAGTCGAAATTGTTAGTGGACTGGACTCATTAAGATTTTTACACTCATTGGGAGAAACTTCACCCCAGCATTCCCTTATAGCTTTACGTAAGTTCTATGTCATTTGCAATCCATCGAAAATCAATTTTTCTTTTTAATATATTTCACATATTTTCGATGGGATTAAGATCCGGACTGTTGGGCAGTCACGTCATGGTGTTAATTAGTATATTACCTACATTTTGTAGAAATTGCTTCATTGATTTGGTGCATTGGGGAGCTAATTGTCATTTTGAAATAAGAAGTCGTTTTGATTTCCGAACTATTGATCGATGCTGGGAATCAAAAAATCCATTAAAATGTCAATATAAACTTCAAAGTTTACTGTACGTAACACAATACACAACTTGCCGACGCCTTGTGGTATAATACAACTCCAAACTGCAAGTGCAGGTGAAAATATAGTCTTCGTATTGATACACTTAATATTGAACTTTTCACCAACTCTCCTCCAAACAAATGTTTCACATTCATCACTTTTACCGATAGATATGCGAAATTCATTGCTAAAAATAACTTTATTTATGTGTCAAATGGCTAGTTGCACATATTTTTTTACACCATTGCAGGCGCTCTTTTCTATGCTTCTTTATCAAGTAAGATTTTGTTTTAATTTTACAATATTTAAATCTTGCTACATTTAGATGATTACGTACTGCGGTCACATGCCTTTACGTTATACTTAGACCATTCGGAATCAAATTGTTTTGAGGTTGCTCGGCGCTTTCTTTTCAATATTTTCATAAGTTTTCTTTTCCTTCCTAGGTATTGACATTCGTGGTCGTCACTTCGAGGTAAATTTTCCACGCTATTAGTCAACTGATATTTTTTTCCAAATATCGCATACTGTACTTTGAACACAATATCATAAATAAGTCACTTTCCATTGTGAAGTTACTTCTTCTAATAATTAAATCATGCGTATTTTTAAATCGCGTGACAGGTTTTTCACACGAGTCATTTTCCAACACTTCAGAGCTGCTTTTGATCTCGAAACTGGAAGGCTTCTTCTTTTAAATAGGATTCATATATCATACGTATGCGCAGACACTCTAATCTATCTTCAATATGCAAATTTCAACTTTTTTCCTCAGTGATCGATTACTATTTTCCAACTTCCATCTTGATCGGATATTTTTTTTCTCACGAGGAAAACTTTTTGCCTGCATTTTAATTATAAATTATATGATTGCAATACTGAATTCTCTTTTTATTTATATTTTAACATTCTTTCTTTTATTTGGCATATTGCAAAACGTTCCTATGCTCTTGAATCGCGAAGTATACGCTTCGAAATACAAAACTCATAAACTTGATAACAGTAATCGGAAACTTTTCGCCAAAGGTTTATAATAATGCCTTTCGAAAAAAAAGTAAGGAAGTAAGGAAGTAAGTCTTTATACTTAATCATTGAAGCTCCAAAACTTATCAGGAATACGCTTTATCATATAATAAACCTGTATCGAAAATTCGAAACAAGTCGAATAATTCTGCATAAAAACCCATTTATGTAATTTAAGAAACGTTGTCCCCCGTTCCCTCCTTTATAATTAACCTTTAAACCTCCAAAACAGTTCAGAAATTCAACTTATCAGAAAGAACTTACATCCAAAATTTAAAGCAAATCCGATAACTCCGCATAAAACTCTATTTAGCTAACTTAAGGGGGATTTAATCGCCCGTATCCTCTTTATAATTAACAAAAGAACACCACGAGAAATGAGCGAAGCTTCTTATTACTCTCAACCTGTATCCAAAAATTGAAAGAAATCGGTTAATTCTGCATGAAAAATCATTTACATGAATTATGAGGGGTAGTTTCCCCCTATCCTCCCTTTATACTTATCCAGCGAATTCCAAAAACGAATTAGGGAAGCGCCTTTTCAGAATAAACCGATGTACAACATTTGAAGCAAATCGGAAAATTTTGCATGAAAAACCTATATTAAGACGGGGGGGATTACCCCCCCCATTCCCCCTCTTTAAACTTATCCAATGAACACTCAATACTAATCACGGAGGTACCTCATTAGAATGATGCTACATCTAAGATTTGAACGAAATCTACTAATTCTGCATGAAAAAACCATTTATATAAATTAAGAGGAGGGGCAATAGCCCCCGTTCCCCTTCTTATTCTTATCGATAGTACTCTCAAAACTAATCAGGGGAACGCCTTATCATAATTAGGGTATATCCAAAATTTCATGTAAATCGGATATTTTTATCATGAGTTATCGCGTTACGTACGTATGCACGTACATATATACATACAGAACGGGCGGGCACATAAGGTCTCAGGCTTAGATAGCCTGTGAGCTAAAAATATATGTATGTGTTAAGCAGAGATGTTTGTGCAATATTTTGACATTTCTAACGATAAATTTACATTAATAGTTTTATTCACATTATTATCTATTGATATTTGTCGTATATTTTAATTTATTGAAAAAAGTACTTTTGACAAATTTTAAACTCTTTTACAAATTTTAATATTTTTAGATAAGTACGCAATCAGATAATATGTTTTTTTAATGATAATAATATTATAATTACACAGGTCTGCAATGATTTTTCTCTTTAAAATCTGAGTAACGTTTTCTATAGTTTCTGATGTGCTGATTACGAGAAAAATAATAAAAAAATTCCATCACGTCAGGATTTTTTGATATTGAATATTTACGATTTTGCTGAAAAATGTCTGAGCGTCTACATTTTAAAATTTATAAAACGTCATTAAATTACTTCAGCTTAATTTTTATTGCATTTAATTAGTGTAAGGTGACATAGAAATTATTTCAAAACAGTAATTTGTTAATTACTACATAATAAGTATAAGTAATTCACATTAACCATGTTGAAAACGGGTCATTTTAGCTTAATTTAGTAATGAGCTCATTAATACATAATGATTAGGTAATATAACCTAATTGTTGTAAATATTAGTCGAAAAGGGTGTAATAAAGATAAACCAAAGGGTTTTTGTATAAGTACCCGCACTGATTTAGAAAATTAACAGTTGAAGTGCGCATCTTGCAACATAAACTTTAAAATGTAATCGCGAAGCTGTTTAAAGTCTCCGAATTGTTTTTGTTATATTTGCGGGAAATTTATGGTGAAAAAACAACGAAACAGCATTACAGACTTTGTAAAAAATATTTACAAAAGTTATTTTGGATAATACGTTTTAAGCCTGATTTAAGAAAATTAATGTCGGACGAAAAGTTCGATGAAAAACTTAATGATATCGAGTTGCAAGCACGGCAGTCATTTAAGGAAGTGGTGAAAAACTTTTTGGGGAACAATAAAAGCTCCTACTATAAACAAATAGTGGCCAAAATGGTTACAAATTTTGGTGTAATGGGTTGTAATATGAGCATTAAACTTCATTTCTTAAATTCGCACATAGATTACTTCCCAGAAAATCTAGGAGCCGTTAGGGAAGAACAAGGCGAAAGATTTCACCAAGATTTGAAAGAGCTAAAAGTCCGGTATCAAGGAAAATGGAATACTAGCATGATGGCGGACTACGGCTGGTTGTTGAAGCGCGACGATCCAAACCGGAAATTTAAGCGAAAATCGTAAAACCGAAGCTTCCAGGAAAAAAGGATCAGGTTCCACAAATAAAATTTACATTTAATTTAGATCAGTAATAAGTTATTATTATGTTTTAGTTGTTTTTTATGTTAAAAGTAATGTATTTTTTTAAATATATATTTTTTATGTGAAAACTTGTGTTTTTTTTCCATTTTCTATCTGTATCTTTTTTGAAAAATCTGAAGGTGATGGAAAAAAACTAAGTACATATTCGTAATCAGCGCACCAAAATACCCTAGAATCAGCTCTCAAATTCTAGAGAGGAAGTTATGACTCTCAATTTGCAGGCCTGTGTTATTTTACATCTATATTCAATCACAATATCTGTTTTCAATAAAACGACATATAAAAAATATACTATCTTGCGATTTTCAACACATTCATGCATATATATGAAAATTTATAGAAACGAGAAAAGCCATATTACAAAATTCTGACATAACTTAAAATAAAATAGTTCTCTTTGCTGAAATAACATTTTAATTGTAACAGATAATTGTACAGAGTCATAACTGTTATCATTATAAATATCATGATATAAATAAATGATATAATATAAATATATAATTTTGTAGGGAAATAATTTCCAGTTATCCATAGAATGTATAAACTTGCATTGCTTTTCATATTCAAATAAATTATGCAAATGCATTTGATGTTCAATAAGAATCACAATTCGATATACGTAAAGACGTATTTATTGTGCTAACACATGAATAATTTATAAAAGCTCAAAATAAAAATAATCATAATTATTGTAATCTTTCTGCTTAAATTTACTCATAATTTCAGCTTTCTTGAATGTTGCTTCTAATTCAGCTGCACATTCTACCTCTTGCAATTATGCAAAGAAAAGAAAAACAAATAGTCTAGTTAATTAGTAACCAGGTGTTGTTAACAATATGTTGTTTAACTATTAACGATGCGTGTTTTACTCAACTGCCACTTTTTCGAGAAAGTTGATGAATTGTAATTGCAATAGAACAATTTAAGGGATATATGTATAAAATATTCGGATAAAATTTCTGTTATACATTTGTATTTTTTGCTGAGTAAAATAATTTGCAAACATTCATGTCATGTAGACGATCAAGCTTGGTAATTTTTAATTTTGAAACAAACTTATAGATTACTTTATTAATCGAAAGAAACTTTGTCTTCATTATTATATATCTTTATTAACAATGAAAAGTATAATAAACTATTTTTAGAATTTTTCATACTCTATGAAAGTTAGCAAAATGTCTCGCTTTGTGCATGGTTAGGGCGATGATTAAGACATTTTATAGGAGATAAGGCTAGATGATCTTAAACTGCCAAGACAAATTTTAATACATATCAACATACCGGGAGGCGACAAGATAACATGGACATTCACCTCATCAAGTTCGCGGATAAAAATCTAAGATTAGTCAAACCTCGATTCGCATATTAAGAGCAATCGATCTGCCAAGTCATATCTTGGAGGAAAAGACTTTAAATTTCGAATTTTAACGGCTGAATCATAGGCTTAGCATTGTGCTTTCTTACACCTGAAAGCATGAAAATATGGAGCATAGGGAGCAGAAAAATCATAATGGTAAACCTATGAGTCAACCACTAAAATTGTATGATTAAGTCTTTTCCAGAAAGATATGACATGGCAAACTGATTGCTTTGTAATATGCAAGATTTAACTAATCCTAGATTTTAATCCGTGAATTTTATGAATTTATTGCCTGTGCTACTGACTCCCGTTCTACAATTGGTTTTATACTCGTAATTTTGCAAACTTATCACAGTTGGAAAATGTGCTATAATTCTTATTCGTAAAACGTTTAGTAATATGCCCAATTAGATTAGCAACGTTTACCATGTCTATCAGAAATAGAAAAGGTTTTGCAGTTTTTGTTAAGATTTTAAACAAGTTTGCCATATTTAACAGCATTCTATAACATTTTGAAGAAGGGAGGCTACTCCCATTCTCCCCACCATAAAGAGCAAATACTAAATTTTAGAAAATTTCGTGGAATATTTCCAAATATACTTAATGGATTCTTCTGTAACTTCAGGATTATAAAGATTATACTTGACCTCATATTTATCAACGTTCATTTGATAAAAACAGTTAAAGTCCAACCAAAAATCGTAGAAAAATAACAATATTTGGGATCATTCTGTATATTAAAATACACGGAATGATCTATCGCTACAAAATACTAATATGTCTATGCTGTACAACATATCCACAGATATTTGTAAAAATAGCACTTATATTCATTGAGATATAGCACTTTTTTTTAAGTACAAAAAATTCTCGCATGTATTTCGTTTATATCATACAGGGTCTTCAATTTAATTTAACCCTAATCAAAGAAAAATTGTAAAAGTGTAGTTGAAATAATATAGTGTAATTGGAATATAAATATATTAAAAATTTAGGAAACATGAGTAGTTGTATAAAATAATTTTTATCTGCGCGTCGGCAAATGAGGATAACAACCTTTTTACTAAAATTAATAAGTAACTTGATGGAGAAATTCGTAAAAAAAAATATCCAGTCAAATATCACGAAAACTCGCCGATATAGGAGGAATTCGGCGATATAGGAGTTAGCTGATTTTTAATTCTTTCTAAAAGTAGTTGAATAATAAGGAGTTTTCTATTAATTGCCAATTTTAATTTATTTTTTTTAAATTCATGTTTTAGTTTTCCTTGGATAATTACCTGAAAGAACCTATCCAATGATAAAAAGAAGTATCAAATTCGAAGTATTTGGTTCACATCTTCTAATTGATATTCATTAAATACTAACTTTTTCGTAAAATTCAGTTAATAAGAAATGATAATTTGTGGAAAATTCATTATCATTCAGCTGCTTTTAGGCAAAACTAAAAATCAGCTCACTCATATCGACAATATTTTTCTTAATTTCCACGATTTTTAACTGGATTTTATTATAAGTTGCTTCATAGAGTTTACTATTAAATTATGTAAAAAACAAAACGTTGTCATGATATGCGTATGCGCAGATAAAAGTATTTCATACAATTACTCATATTTCATAAAATATTTAATGCATTTACATTCCAACATTCCTAATATATCTTGCCATGTTTTTTTTAAACTAGCGTTAAATTTGGTTGAAAACTCCACATGATTTAAGCTAAAAATATGATTTTTTTTACCTAAAAAATTACTATATTTCAATGAATATACGTGTTATTCTTACAAAAATCAAAAATAATTGCATAACTATGTATTAAAAAGTAACAAATTTAGAATATATATATATATTTATTTTCTTTTAATGAAATATCTTATTTCATATTTTATTTTATAAATTTCAAATGAAAACTAAGAGGTATCTCGATACTTTCATTTCGTCTGAGTCAGGCAAAACTAACTTATTCCTGTAAATAAATGTACTTTTGTACAAATAATAACATTTTAGTTTAGTTTAAAGCAATATAAGAAAAGAATTTTATTCAATTTCAGCTTTGTATGAAAACGTCTAAATTGAATCTAGTTTATTGAAAGTTGAAATTTCTATCGAAAATCAGTCAGACATAAACATAAAATAAAATTATTTTTCTTCTTGAATAAATATCTATTTTAAATAAAGAAACAGAGGAAAATATACATCATAAAATGGAAAACAAACCTAGAAAAAATCGTTTAAGCATGCATAGAATAAGATTTACTAAATTGATGCCACAGAGTGTTGAATTAAACTGTTGCGTGGATTCCAAAAAAGCAACAAATGTGAATTCTCCATCAAATAAAGAATCACTATTTTCTTGTATTTAAAATTCAGTTTATTTTATTTATAATATGACTATTAAATAAATGAAAGCATATTCTTAACATAAGTATTGTAGTCAAATAGTAGAAAAAATGCTGTGATACCTTGACAAACGAATATCTTTGCTGATGAAATTTTCTACTAATAAATTATTTCAATTTCTTTCATTCTATTTTCCCTTTTTATTTATTTCGGATAGTAAATTCAAGCTGCAATATGCTTAAGGTGCGAAAAGACCATCGTTCTGTTATCAGTATTAGCTGTTTTTTGCGACTATGTGGTGTTAGTGGTCTTTAATCACTTTAAAAGGAAATAGACTGATGTCTTACAAAAGAGGAATTTTTCAAGAAGTAGAATTGAGCTGCTTATCTCTAGATTCATTGGTGATTTCCTCCATCCTTTTGTGAATAAACCGTAGAAGTGTCCAGAACAAAAGATTTTCTGGAAAACTGCAGAAGGATGGCAAAACAAGCGTTTATAACCTGCCCTAGTTCTCTCTCTTATTTAAGTTCTAATCCATATATTTTCTATTTCTTAGCGCTTTAGGAGTTTTATTCTTTTTGTTGTTTTAGTATCACTTTACTATCTTCTCATTTCCGGCTATTACCCCTTTATAATCTCCGTAATTAACGTCGCGACGCCTCAGTATATTTGTCATACTCACGCATTTCTTATACTGGTATATATTTTACAACTAAAATAAATTTACAATGGACAACACATTTACAGACTCATATTTCTCTATAATTTCTTTTATTGAACCGCCTTCTTTTAACCGAAAAATTGATCGTTTAATGTTATCCCCTCTCCCTCAAACGTCAATGATTGGGATGCAGAATTATCTACACATTCTCGTCAAATCCAATAAAATTCTTCTCAATTGATTGAAAGGCTCTGTAATTACTATTTTTAGCATCATTGTGACTATCGATTGTACAACAACCAATAGTAGAATTTTCGAAACATATCTTACTTTTAGTTCTTTTTTTTATCCTTACATGTTGAATATCATAAAAGGAAATGCTGCTTCCAAATTAAACAAGTGGAAATGTTCCAATGTGCATATTGAAACGAAAAATATGCACTTAAATTTTCATACTTCATTTTTACTCTCTTCTATCTTCAATAGAAGAAAGTATTCTAATCGACATTTTTTTCGACTTCCAGTTTTCGACGGATTTACACATTCTAGGGGTCAGAGACTCTAAAACAAAAGTTTTTACAAAATGTCTGTTTAGAATTTTTAGGTTCGAATCTCGTTCATGTCCACGGAAATTATTTTATCATACTCGAGTCCGGTTATGATTCTTTTTAATATTTTGATCGGATTCAGATGTGGTTTGAGTCAAATTTCAGGTTTTTTCAAATTGGATTTTTTAGGTTCGAGTCGGGTTTATGTCCATGGAAATTGTTTAGTCTTGCTCGAATCGGGTTATAGTTCTTTGGAATACTTTTATCGGGTTCAGCTTTGGTTCAATTCAGATTTCGGGTTTTTTTCAAATGGAACTTTTGGGTTCGGGTCTTCTTGTGTGTTCACGAAAATTATTCTGTCTTGTTCGAATAAGGAGATGCTTCACTGGAATATTTTTTCCAAGTTCAGATTTGGTTCAGTTCAGCTTTCGCGATGTTTTCAAAGAAATTTTTTGGGTTCAGATTGGGTTCATGTCCATGGAAATATTTTGTTTTGTTCGGATCCGGTTGCGGTTCTTTGAAATAGTTTTGTCAGATTCAGATTTAGTTCGATTCAAATTTCAGGTATTTTTTCGAATGGAAGTTTAAGGTTCGTATCGGCTTCATGTCCACGGAAATTATTTAGGCTTACTCTAATCCGGTTGTGGTTCTTTTGAATATTTTGGTCGGATTTAGATGTGGTTTGGGTCAAATTTCAGAATTTTTCAAATGGAATTTTTTAGGTTTGAGTCGTGTTTATGACCACGGTAATTATTTTGTCTTACTGGGATCGGGTTATAGTTCTCTGGAATCTTTTTATCGGTTTCAAATTTTGTTCGGGTCATATTTCGAGTTTTTTTAAAGACAATATTTAGGTTCGGGTCAGGTTTCATACCCACTAAAATTATTTTACCTTGTTTGGATCGGGTTATGCTTCATTTGAACTTTTTTATGGGATTGAAATTTGGTTCGGGTCAGTTATCAAACCCATAGTTTTTTTTCAAACAGAATTTTTAGGTTCAGTTGGGTTTATACTCACGGAAATTTTGTCTATCACGGATCGGAGTGTGGTCTGTTTTTTCTGGTTGGGATCGGGTTATGTGTTAATCAGTCTAAACATTAAGGATATAATCAGTTTTGCTACTATTCTTTTTATAGCTATTTCTGATAAATAATTTACTTTGCTATTTGACAATTTATTATGGTGTATGATTCGTTTGCGGATTCGAAGAATTGTACGCCAAACAGCTATATTTTATTTTTGTTTTAAAACCAAATTAAAGCTATAATTTAATTTTAAATTGAGTAGAATACATTTAAATTTTATCAATGATAAAAAAAAAAAAGAAACTCCTAGAAAAGTGTTGTGTGATTTTTTTACTGCAACACAGCTAATGACATACATTCTAATGTTCTAAATACCAAAGATCTGCGTACAACTACACAGTAAAAAGAAATTGATTGGAAGTATAATGTCTTGGGCTGACGCCAAAAATGTAACCCTTAAATCCGCTACATTAAGTCCAAATAAGTATCAACAAAACCATGTGCTTTGACACGCCGATAAATTCAAACTGATTTAAACCCGTATTTCTTTGTTTTTTAACTTTTAAACTGTTATTGAATAGATGACTAAAATTTCGTTGAAAAATTAACGTTTTGTTACATTATTGACTGTAATACACGATCGGAATGCATAAAAGATACAAATATATCAATCATAGGCAAGAATTATGTGATTATTTTTATCATATGACTTTGAAATATCAATATAGAGGCATCATTTAAGATTTTACTTGAAAAGTTAACATTCTTTCGTTAATGTCTTAAAATCGTCTGCACTCTGAAATCTAGATTTTAGACTAATATTTGTAATTTAAGTTTCCGCGCATGATTTTAAAAGAATGTTTTCATAAATATATTTTATACATTGACATAGAATTATTAATATGTTGTTAAATCATAAACATTTTTCATCTACATTATAAAGTATTAAAAAGTTCTGAAAAAAAAAGAAAACTTTTAGTAATACAAGTTTTAGTTTAAATCAAATGTTTTCAATATTTTATTTAATTTTATTTGGACATTTAATTATTTCGAATTTATGAATTTCAATTATTTTAAAAGCAAACATTTTTTAAATAAATAATATAATAGAAAAAAGACCATTTTAAAAAATTACTATTTCTTCGTAAAATATACTTCAGCTGTAATTCATTTCTTTCAATTCGTCTTATTAATACAAAATCCCTTCCACATTGCTTTTGTTTGGGACATTAAAATTTAAGCGATAAATGGTTTAATATTGCAACCCTTTTTTCGGTTTACATCACCACCACCTATCTTTTTCCTCCATGGTTTACAACCGCTGTGATAAAAAATCATCATTTAAACTGACAGTTTGCCAGTCTATGAATTTTAAAGCTCAGTTCCGGCTTTTTTAATTATTTATGCGAAAATTTTATGCAACCAACCAACTATAACTAAATGAAGGGGGAAAAAAGAAGAAATAAAGAATACTGCCCAGTTAAACTGAAGGCATTGAGCTCACAGGCTACAAATACTAATTGCACATTAAAGCTTTATATTTTCAAGGGTTAATTCCGTTCGAAAAAAAAAATTAAGAAGGGGAAACAGCTCTCCCCTTTTCTCTTTTTTTATACTTAATCATTGAACCTCCTATACTATCAAAGACATGCTTTATCATATAAAAAATCTATATCCAAAATTCAGAGCAAATTAGATAATTCTTAATAAAAACCCATTTAGCATTTATATAATTTAAAAAGAGTTATCCCCCTCTTTTATACTTAACCATTAAACTTCCAAAACTATTCAGAGATTTGAACGAAATCTGAAAATTCTGCTTGAAAAACCCATTTATATAAATTAAGGGGGGGGGACATTAGAACCCTTCAATGAACACCTAATAACAGTCACGGAATCGCCTCATCAGAATGATCCTAATCTAAATTTTGAACGAAAATTAATTCTGCATGAAAATCCCATTTATATCAACTAACGGGGGGGGGGGCATTAGAGCCCCTGTTCCCCCTATTTATACTTATTCAATGAACACCTAATAACAGTCACGGAATCGCCTCATCGGAATGATCCTAATCTAAATTTTGAACGAAAACTTAATTCTGCATGAAAATCCCATTTATATCAACTAACGGGGGGGGGGCATTAGAACCCCTGTTCCCCCTATTTATACTTATTCAATGAACACCTAATAACAGTCACGGAATAGCCTCATCAGAATGATCCTAATCTAAATTTTGAACGAAATCTTAATTCTGCATGAAAATCCCATTTATATCAACTAACGGGGGGGGGGCATTAGAACCCCTGTTCCCCCTATTTATACTTATTCAATGAACACCTAATAACAGTCACGGAATCGCCTCATCAGAATGATCCTAATCTAAATTTTGAACGAAAACTTAATTCTGCATGAAAATCCCATTTATATCAACTAACGGGGGGGGGCATTAGAACCCCTGTTCCCCCTATTTATACTTATTCAATGAACAACTAATAACAGTCACTGAATCGCCTCATCAGAATGATCCTAATCTAAATTTTGAACGAAAACTTAATTCTGCATGAAAATCCCATTTATATCAACTAACGGGGGGGGGGCATTTGAAACCCTGTTCCCCCTATTTATACTTATTCAATGAACACCTAATAACAGTCACGGAATCGCCTCATCAGAATGATCCTAATCTAAATTTTGAAAACTTAATTCTGCATGAAAATCCCATTTATATCAACTAACGGGAGGGGGCATTAGAACCCCTGTTCCCCCTATTTATACTTAATCAATGAACACCTAATAACAGTCACGGAATCGCCTCATCAGAATGATCCTAATCTAAATTTTGAAAACTTAATTCTGCATGAAAATCCCATCTATATCAACTAACGGGGGGCATGAGCCCCCCGTTCCCCCTCTTATACATATCGAATGAACTCCAAAAACTAATCAGGGAAGCGCCTTTTCAGGATATACCTACATACAAAATTTCAAGTGGATCGGATATTTTTATCATGAGTTATCACGTTACGTACATACGAACATACATACAGAACGGACGGGCACATAAGCTCTCAGGCTATGATAGCCTGTGAGCTAAAAAGGCGATTTTTATGAGAGTGATCTTTGGAATTTTATTAATTACTCAGTTAATAAATAGAATTTCGAAATTCCGAAGCTCAGGTGCATCAGGAGAGATTTTGGGGCTACTCTCAAAACAATTTTGAGACTCGTACATGCTGCAGATTTTGCTAGCCATCGCAGACACACACATACACACACACACGCAGACAGACAGAGCGATTTGTTATTTTATTAATATAGATAGTGATGCAATTTTATTTAGATAAAGTTATGCAAAAAAAAAAAAAAAAAAATGTAATTTAACAAATTACAACGACCAGTGGGAAAACAATATTTTCAGAGATTAAAATTTTAAAGACGTATAAATAAATTCAATATTTAAATTATTAATACTAATAAAGATAATTTTTCTAATGATCATAACGAGCCTTATATTATGTATGCTAGGCATTAATAATTAATATCCCTAGACCAATTTTAGAAAAAATCAGTAGTTTATTGATATACAACTTTAACTGTTTAAATTGTCCATTCTTAGTTGATGGAGTTAATCAGACTGAATTCTGAACGCCTCCAATTACGTAGGACATGAATTAAACATTAATATTCCTGGACCGATCACAAATAAATTTTAAATGCTTTACACAGATTTACAATTTTTGGAACTGCAAAGATTAAACTTCTAAGCATCGGCACATTTTAAACTTTTACACCGTTCCATACGGAAACAAATGCACATTTAAATGAAATTTGTTTGAAACCTTTATCACAATTTTTTTTTTCAAATTATTATTTTTTTAAAGTTTTTATTACTTTTTTTTTGTCATCGTGGCAACAGGAGTATCCCTCTTTGGACATTAAACATGGACGAATCAGAAAACAAATAAGCATAAAAAGTTGCGGAATTCAACAAATAAAAAGATTCAGATATACACTGCTCAAAACAATTAAAGGATATTTGAAGTTTTACATAAAATAAAGATATAAACAATTTTTTTTGCCGAAAATAGAAGAAGAGAATCACAAATGCAAATTTTTCTGGTTTTCAAACTGTGGAGTATGCAAATTTTGAGTTCGACGTCTAAAACGTCGCTTCAACGGCAGCAAATGAAATTTGACTTTCAACTGGATAAAAGAGAATGAAGACAAGGATGATCGGCATTCAGTGATTGCTTTGTTTCGATGAGTACGATGTCTCAGCGAAGTCACTTGACAGATTCAGAAGCTTGGAGAATTGTTGGTAGGTTAGAAGGGGGCCAAACTCAAGCCAAGGTAGCGCAAGCCATTGGAGTGTCACAAAGTATCATTTCCAGGATCTGGAACCGTTTTTTGGAGAGTGGATGTGCAGGCCGAAGACCAGGGCAAGATCGTAGACGGGCAGCAACGCCCAATGAAGATCGGTATTTAGCGTTAACAGCTCGGAAACACCGAAACATGAACGCTACTCTTCTCCAACAACACCTTCGCTCGGCTACAGGCACCACGATTTCAACTCAGACTGTCCGAAACCGGCTCCATGCTGTAGGTCTGTATGCTCGCCGACCGATGGTATGTGTTAGATTAACATCAAGGCATCGTCACGATCGCAGGGAGCGGGCAACCGAGCATGTCAACTGGAGGAGAAATGAATGGAGCAATATTCTGTTTTCTGACGAGTCCCGTTTTTCTGTGCATCCGGATAATAGGCGTATTTTCATCTGGAGGCACCGTGGCAGTAGGAATAATCCTGCGTTCGTGCACGAAAGTGTCAGATTTGGCGGTGGAGGAGTGTTGGTGTATGGTGGCATCTCCATTGACGGGCGCACTGACCTCTACATCATTCGAGATGGAGCTCTGACTGGTCGCCGATATAGGGATGATATCCTCAGACCTATTGTAGTCCCTTACGCTGCAGCAATCGGAGATAACTTCATTTTAATGGACGATAACTGCAGGCCACATCGTGCAAACCTGGTGGAAGATATCCTTTTCGAGGAAGGAATCGTTCGAATGGAATGGCCAGCGTGAACTCCAGACATGAATCCCATCGAGCACGTTTGGGACGCTCTAGGAAGACGAGTTTCTGGCCGCCAATAACCCCCACAAACTCTCCAAGAACTGGAAAGAGCCCTTCTGTAAGAGTGGGGCAGAATACCCCAACTCGTCATTAATAGCCTCATTGAGTCCACGCCTCAAAGGTGTTTAACGTTGCTGGACGCTCGTGGAAACCATACCCCCTACTGAAAATGATTTTCTTTGAAGAAAACGCCTTTTCTTATTCTTTTTTTCTCATATGCACAAATTGTATTTTTTTTCTTTTGTACACAAATGCGCAATAAAATGCATTTTTTTTCTGCCAAACATGTGTAATTTATTCTCATATAACCTACTATGTCTGTCGACCATGTATCAATCAGCTAAAAAGTTTCCCAGATACAAAATCCACCTAAAACTGCAATATCCTTTAATTGTTTTGAGCACTGTACTCCACATTTCCTAGTTCTCTACCGAAGAAAACAACTGTTTTCCAAATAGTTACAAAAAATTTCTTAATTAGTTTATGTCATAGGTAGAAATTTTATTTCAAATTCTATACATTAAACTTTTATTTAATTGAGTATGTACAGCATATTGAATATTTTATACTATTCCAAAACAATCGAACAGAATACCTAAAATATTTACGAAACGTCTTTTCAGTTTTGAATAATTTAACTTCCTTTTCCTTATACACTATTTTTTAATCATTATTATTCTGCGCACGAGGTAAAAGAAAAACAATTTAGTTACAATCTAAACGCATCATATACAGTTAACAAATTGTAAAAGAGATTTTTTATAAATGGTTGTTTTCTCTTTACAGATAAAAACATTTTGGAAATTATTTGGCACGTTTTTAGGATGCTATCTGTAAATTGCAAGAAAGATAGTAAAACATATGTAAATGGCATACATATATTCGGTTAAAATGTTGATTCTATAGCTTTTGAAATTCATAATGACATTTTGTTTAAATGATGCGTGAACAGGTTCAAAGAATTTTAAATTTCGAATCAATTTTGAACAAAGTAAATTTGTAAGCTACAAAATACACAAAATAAGCTGAAAACCGAGAATTGACAGATACAATTCAACTGTTACTAGATGATGACGTAATTCCTTTACACCAATTCTCTCGTATCGTCATTTCTCATGTAGAATAGGACGTCTGCTACTGCATTTTTTTCATATTTTAATTTTTGTAACTTTATCTATAAATATAAATTAAGAGATTCTGTATGCTTGCCTGACCCCGGATAATGCCGAAATTATCGAGACCTACACTGTTAAAAATCTGCTGCATTTTGCTGCAACGCCCTCCACCACTTGTATATAATATCTCTATTCCAACCAATGAGAAAGCGCCATTTCACGGCCAAGTAACCGTTTTCTATACAAGCAGGGGAGTGCGTTGCAGCAAAATGCAGCAGATTTTTAACAGTGTAGGTTTCTCAAAATTTTGGCATGAGTGGATGCTGACACCGGAAAGTGCACTTCGCAGTCGCATTTTTTATCTGTCAATTTAGATTTTTTAAATTGAAACTTACTAGATAAGAGGATATTTGCATCTTTCCACCAATCTACGGCAAAGAAACATCCAGGTTATAGGCTATTAGCAGCTATCCACGAATCTGCGACAAGGAAGCAGACAGCCAATGAGAGTAGGTGATAAATATGAAATTTAACGACTGCATTTAACAGCTGAATGCTAGCAACAAATTGCATACGCATTTGTTAAGCGTTCATGATTTGATGATTTTGTTTTTTCCTGATTGATTTACAATCGATCTTCAAAATCCATGCATGACACCATGTAAAAGAGTATTAAATTATATAAATACTCCTTTTATGTTTTCTTGGGGTTTGTTCAGTGCAGCGCACATCGTGCGCGTGCTCTGGGGATTTTGCATGGAGTAGGTCTCATCGAAGAAAGGGATTTTAAAACAATTCTAATATTCCATTATTTTTGCGGTTCAAACCAGCTATAAACCAACGACTATATTTCTTTATTCTTCCAAAATATGGTTTTCGCAACAGAAATGCATACTTGTGTTCACTCAAATAAATTTAAAAATATTCTTCAGATAAAATTGATTTAATTTCCTATTTCAGTATGAATGAAGATTTTAAATATTCGCAATTTGTATAAAAACATCTATGATTCCGAGTAACGCCGGCCGGATCAGCTAGTTATAAATAAATTCATGAATGCGAAGCCAAATAGAAATTAAAGTGAGACAACATTTTATGGAGGCACATTCATAATTATGTAACTGCGTAGCAACTTTAGTCGTCGTCCATCTCGCATATAATAGCGTAAAAAGTATCCAACCGAAAGGTTTGAAATTTAATATACATAATTTTTAAAGATCTTTGCCAAGTCATTTCATTTCAAATATTAGGAAAATTGAATCAAAATTTAAAATGATATTCATAATTCAATTCATATTAATGATATTCATATTGACATTCAATTTCTTCTAATAAATTCTATCGCACATTATCAATTTAATGATACATGGCTATAAGTATTGATTCTAAGTTGCTGTAGTAATTACATCATATTTATGATGGAGTGATATTATTTCTGTATTACTGAATTTACTATGCATAATCGTAATGAATTTGGTACTCATGAGAATTTTTTCCCGCATAACAGTGCTATACGTATTGCACAAATATCTGAATAGTTATCAACTAGTTATAATACAAATGTACCTCATTTATTACGTTTGATGTAAATTTCATTTCCGATTAATTTTCGCTTAGCAAAATTGTTGCACATTATTTTTATAAATGGTGGAGGATGTGTGTTACACTTTTCTATAAGTTATAGTACTGGTTTTCTAAATTATAATGCAGTGTACAATCCTTATCAAAGTTTTTCAAAAATTAATCTAATTTTAAACTAGTGTATAAAACAGTTACAATTTTATTTAAAATCTTATACATAAAAATTTTTCTTTAACCGACAGCTTCTTGGATATTTAAGATTTTAATTCATTTTAAAGCGATCGAAGCCTCAAATATTTACGTAGTTTCTTTTATACTCTTATTGAATTTAAATTGCATTTCCTCATGCACCGTTTCTCGATACTTATTATTCTATTCAGGAAGTAAATATTAAAAAACAATTTATTTACCATCAAAAAGTACTCTATACATTTTTAAAAATTGTAAAATAAGCTTCTTATAAATGGTTTAAAACTTTATTGAGATAAAGAATTTAAGATTTTATTTTTATAGATTTTTTAATGCTATCTATAAGTTGAGGACAAAGTAGTGAAATATAAATGAAAGGCACACATATCTGCAGTTGGAATGCCAATTTTATAGCATACAGTAAAATAATAGTAATTTTATGATTTCGTTACCGATTTAAATTTAAGAATTTTGAAATCACATTAATCTTTTAAACCGTGATTTAAAAATAGAACATTTTTCCTATCCTGATTATAATATTGCATCACGATACTAAATTTAATCGTAAAAGAATTGAAAAACACTCCGGGAAATTTTGTTTATTTCGATGTAAAGATTTAGCTTTACATTAACTTTATTTTCTCTATTTATGGATGCTACATTCAAACTGAAATAAAAATTGCGGAAAATAAATTTGTGCATGTATAAAGAGGTTTGTTTTTATTTTCTTCTTTACTTACATGAAGAACGTATTGATTCGTAGAATTTTTTGAATGTACACATTTTAGGTGTAAAAGATCCCAAAAAACCATGTTTTTACAAAATGTCTGTCTGTGAATCTGTCTGTTTGTATGTGGTCATTCATTTATTTTGTGGCCATCCGGTATTAAAATCTAATAGTTAAATAAAAATGTAAATGATTAAAATTATTATAATATAATATATATAACTAAACAATTATCCATACATTGGTGTCATTTAAACTCCATAGAAATTTTGTACCAAATTAACATCTAAATTTCCCACTTTCAATTTTTTTTTAATTAACCTTTGCGTTTTATGCAGACAACACCGCCCTCCTCCGTACTCTAACATCTAATAATTTTCTAATCATCTAATAACATTTAATAATTTTTTAGATTCAGTTTGTGCCTAATTTGTGCTGATTATATTATGGTATAAATCGCTCAACTGGTGTTGCTTCTTCGCTGCATTATTCCCGATTTTTGCAGCATTCAATCGCAAGATCGAATGTACGAATTTCACCAAACTTCAGATAAAGTTGGTCCGTTATATAAACTAGTGTTATTTAGATTTTGGTGTGAAAAAGACGAGAGGTGGCACTGCTATGCTGCATTTTTATGATAATTGTAAAAACTCTATCTCGAAATCTAATGATTAAATTTTCATCTAACTTCATACTTCCTGATGTAATATTTGTTTCTGATTTAACATTCTGGGTTAAGTTTCAGTTACATAGTTTTAGGTTTAGTATCCAGTTAATTGTAATGTTAAATATCTTTTATTTTTGTTTCATTTACTAATTTCAGAGCTAACCGTAAGTTAATTAGTTTTATTATACAATCGTATGTGACAACTTGTAAATAACTTTAATTTCTGTATCATTTTTGTGTTTAATAGCACCAAAGTGGGATTTTTTTCTCACTTTTTAGTTTTAATAATTGCCGCTGTGTCCTGCGCTTGTTCTTTGGGCTGCGGTTTGGCTGAAAGTATAGGGTTTTTTTCCTGCCAGGGTTTATCGGTCTTTGCCATTTGTTGGTTAACATCCTGGTAGATTAATCCTACTTCCAGATATAAATTGGTCTTGATTCGTTGTTGATGTAATTCGCTCAAAAGGTTGCGCTATCATGAAGACTTTTTTACGATTTTTTCAATAGCTCTATATCAAAAACTAATGAATGTTTTTTCATCAAATTTCATATTCAGTTAGTTGATATAAATTGGTGTGAAATATATTTTGGTGCAAATCATCTAACCTGTAGCGCTGTTTCGCTGCAGTTTTCTACATGTAATAACATGTATGAGATTAATGAAAATATTGCCACACCCGACTAGTTAGCTTCAGATATAAGAGCTTTTCCCAGCTTTAACAGAGCTTTCTTTTTCAGACAACTTTCTTTTTTCCATTTTTTTTATTTGCATTTTCCGAATGTCTTACATGGCAAATATCTGAGTGAAAAATACTTCGTGCCAGCTAACAGTCTCTCACTAAAATTTAAAAGTTTTTTTCGCATAAAGTTTAGCAGCATTCTGACAAGTATTTTACGCGAAATATCAGAGGAAAAATATTGAAATAAATTTCGTGGTGAGAGACTTCCTGCTGGCGCCTAGATTCTTGCACTCATGTTTTCTAAGTACCGTATTCTCTTAACATTCGCAGAATTCGGTTCATTGGCGAGTTAGGTTAACCTAAGATACAGTTTCTTAGTATAATGATATTCTTAATCTGAACCATTTCGTAATATCATAATAATAGAATATCATATTGAATTCCAAAATAAGTATTACAATAAATAGTTAAATGTTAGTAATCGGAAAACAGTAAATAATCGAAACTAATAGGAGAACATAAATGACTGTCTCAATACATTTTCAAGTAACGGAACATTATGTTTACATTCTACTATGAATTGTGAATGGAGCGTCCTTTTTCCGTCTTTGCGTTAACACCTTTACTTTTTTTTTGGAGGGATGTAAATGGATATTTTATAACATAATATAGAATAGGAAAAATTATGTTCTGAAAATCAGTGGTAAATTCAGACGTTTTTCTTCGGGAGGGATTTTTGTGTCCGCAGGGGATTTTTGTAGAGTGCAGGCGTGGAAAGTTAATTTTTTTTTTTTTTTTTTTACCTTTGAAAAAATAAAACTTCAAATGATTTTATGATTATGTATGATTAATATTGACAAGCTGAAAGTAAGTTTAACTAAAATAATAATTATGAAAAAGTCGACATTTGGCCAGCGTCCAGACATAAAATAATTCCACCATCCCTGAAAAATGTTAGTACGATAGAAAGATACACAAAGCGATCTATTGACATTATGAAATATATTGCTCAAATGCATTGGTTTAATTTAAACGACTGCTCAAAAAATGTTTATATTTTACTAGTTTTTTAATCAAGTAATTTTTTTGAATAATTGTTACATTACATCTGGGCATTATTTTTCGTTTCAATTGGCTAAAAATTTATTTACGATGTTATTTACGATGTCTATTATGGTTGACTTCTTTTTATAGCTTCCTAAATTTAAGTTCCCCTTTACTTAATTATGTCGCATTATCTAATAGTTATATTGCGAATGTAAACCATAAAAAAGCGAAATAAAGTATATTTATACAACATTTATTCGCTACAAGTGTCTTATTCACTGATTAAATTTCTTCTTTGTTACGAGAATGAATCCTTAACATAAATATTTTTCTACTTTAAATGTTTCTGTAAGATATATAGCCGTTTTCCTTTAAAAACGAACTAATCTCAATTGGTATTTTCCTTTTTTGTTTAATTTAGTCTCTTAAAGTTACAATGTATTTTATTTCTGGTTTTTTAAGTAATAAAAAACATAGTGCGTGTATCTGGTTGTTCTAAATGTAAAAACAGATAAGACTGATTTAAAAGAAGAACCTGCTATATTTTTGCATTATTTATCATACATAAATATATACTTCAATTTTAATATCTTTATATGTATTTAGTAATATTATTATTTTTGTATATATGCCAAAAGTTAGTTATACAAAAAATATGAATTACTAAAATAATATCTAAAAATATCTAAAATTACTTACCTGTTACGTTAATTATTTTTGCATTTTAAAACGTAAAATAAAACATTGATAGAAATTATCTAGCTTGATATAATTTTCCAAATTTGGTGATATTTTTTAAGTACTTAACACTCATTTTTTTACATTTTATTTCGTATAATGGAATAATTAATAAATATTAAATGTACAAAAGATTAATCATTGAAGAGAAATAATTAAGAAAAAAAAATTAAACAAGAATACATTACAATATATTCTACTTTATATTGCATGTGTTTCGTAATCTTAAATGCAGAGAGATTGCAACGATGTACGGTAATTTTCTTAGTATTTATCAATAAAACTAGCAGTCTTCGCCCGCTACGCTGGTCACTTTCTCTAAAATAATCTTGAACTAAAGGAAATATATTTAAATAAAAAATCTTAATATCTAAACAAAACCCCACAATTTTTGATACGAAATCCAGCATGAAAAAATATACTGAAATATGTTATCAGTTGAAAAATAACTACAAAAGCCGATTTTTAAGAATTTTTTTAAAGTTCGTTCTTTTTTTTATCCCCGTAGGAGTGGAATTTTTGAAAATCCCTTCTTAGCTGTTATAAGAAGAACTCGATGTTATAAGAAGTATTTTTAACCCAATTTTCAAGATTTTTGGTTCGGTAGATTTTTTTCTGCCATGATTAATAAGAAATCCAGACTTTCTTTTATATATATAGACTAGCAGTCTTCGCCCGCTACGCTGGTCACTTTCTCTAAAATAATCTTGAGCTATATGAAATACATTTAAATAAAAATTCTTATTATCTAATCAAAACCCCACAATTTTTAATACTAAATCCAGCATGGAAAAATACACTGAAATATGTATTCAGTTGAAAAATAACTACAAAAGCCAAATTTAAGGAATTTTTTAAAAGTTCGTTCTTTTTTTATCCCCCGTAGGAGTGGAATTTTCGAAAACCCCTTCTTAGCTGCACTCGATGTTATAAGAAATATTTTTAACCCAACTTTCAAGATTTTTGATACGGTAGATTTTTTGTGCTGTGATTAATACGAAATCTAGACTTTCTTTTATATATATAGATAAGGAATGAAAATTTCAGGTTTTTGCGCCGTAGACATCGCCAAATTGGGAAAATGAAAAATATCTCACAAACTACTGGATTTAAAAGAATTTGCTTAGTACCATTCGATTCAGCATGAAAAAATACACTAAAATATGTTGTCAGTTGAAAAATAACTACAAAAGCCGATTTTTAAGGATTTTTTTTTAAGTTCGTTCTTTTTTTTTACCCCTTGTGGGAGTGGAATTTTCGAAAATCCCTTCTTAGCTGCACTCGATGTTATAAGAAATATTTTTAACCCAATTTTCAATATTTTTGGTTCGTTAGATTTTTTTGCGCTGTGATTAATACGAAATCCAGACTTTCTTTTATATACATAGATAAGGATTGAAAATTTCAGGTTTTTGCGCCGAAGACATCGTCAAATTAGGAAAAGGGGAAGTATCTCACATACTACTGGATTTAAAAGAATTTGCTTAATACTATTTGATTCAGCATGAAAAAATACACTAAAATATGTTATCAGTTGAAAAATAACTACAAAAGCCGATTTTTAAACAATTTTTTAAAAGTTCGTTCTATTTTTTATCCCCGTAGGAGTGGAATTTTCGAAAATCCCTTCTTAGCTGCACTCGATGTTATAAGAAGTATTTTTAACCCAATTTTCAAGATTTTTGGTTCGGTAGATTTTTTTGTGCTGTGATTAATACGAAATCCAGACTTTCTTTTATATATATAGATAATAAAATATTTTATGAGCTAAGTCCAGGAAAAATAAAAACGCAACATTCATATTTTTTGTTATTAAATGTCCACATGATATATTTTTTTCTTGCTTGTAATTTTAAAATGTCATAATATAAAATAAAATCCTTAGAAATTTGTGCTTTCTATGTTCTGTGGCATATTTTAGACTCTTTCTAGTTTTGTAAACGTTACAAAAATTACTCACTAACTAAGTAAATATATAGAATTAACACAGACTGTTTAATTATTAACAGATTAATGACAGATTGTTACCATATGATTTTATACTGTAGCATTATTCGTTAGAATAAGAACCCGTTCTAGGAATAGATGAAAGAAAATACAACATTGAAAAACACGAAAATAAATAATTTATTTTGTCAAAAGAAAGAAAAATTCTAGAACAGTTTGAAAGATGGAAATAATGTACACTATACTACTTCCCTTTGTTCTCTTATTAAAGTACATTACTTACGCGAGTTATTTTTAGCGGTAAACAAGCAGCATTCGCGCGCTACACAAGTCGGTTACCGCAATAGAATCTTCAATCAATATAAACAACTTGGAGAGTTTAACATTTTGTTTTAAAGAAATATAAATCTTCAACTCAAATAACTTACCTTTGTTGAGAACAATGTAAAAGCCAGTGCAATGCTATGTGTTCTAGAGTGTCAGGCAAAGCTTAAATTTTAGAACCACTTATTTTTGGTGACTATTCACAGTAGGATTTGATAAAGAATGATAAAAATTCAATAGACTAAAACCATCCATGAAAACTTTGCTTATAAACGATGTAAATGTCATCAAAATTCATTCAACAAAATCTTTAAAAAAAGGTTAAAATATTTTAAAATCGATTTCATAGGGTTACTGAACTTCTTTCATAATTCCATAAGAAACCTTTGACTAAGACTTACCTTTGTTGATACCAATGTAAAAGCCAGTGCAATGCTATGTGTTCTAGAGTGTCAGACAAAGCTTAAATTTTAGAACCACTTATTTTGCTGGAGTTTATGAAATGCCTTATATTACTGAAAATGGTGACTTAAATTATTACATAGGCATGACTGGGAGAAAGTTTGGAATTAGAAAAGGGGAGCACGAATCTGATATTAAATTTGTACGTACTAACACTGCCTTATCAAGAACATATTTAAATGAGGAGATAAAAATATTGTTTAATCAAATTAAATTATGTTTCATATCTAATTGTAATCGTAAATCTATTATAAGAGAGTCCATTGAAATTTATACGCGTAATAATCTGGTTTGCAATGATACCGTTTCTTTTATTATTCCTAAGTTATGGTTAGAATTAATAAGTAAATTCCTCGTGAGGGCTTGAATGGGATGAACCAAGTTGTGATTTTCTTTTGATCATGGTCTTTTTTAATTTTAATTTAATTTTTTACAATAGCGCGCGTGTTTTTTGGTGTTTTTTATATCTCTTTGTCGCGTGTCATTTGTAGTGACCGTGAAATAGTTTGGAAATTTTTATTTTTAGTTAAGTTTTAGATCATGGTCTATATTTTAATTTAATTTTTTTTGCAATAGAGCGCGTGTTTTTTGTTATTTATGTCTCATTGTCGCGTGTCATTTGTATTGTCCGATATATATTTTGAAATTTGTTTTATTTATATTATGACTATGGAACTTATTTGACGGTTCCGAAACATGTCAATGTATTTTATTTTTACTTTAACACCTTTCTTAAGAAAAATTAAAATTGTTATTAAAACACTTATTTTTGGTGACTATTCACAGTAGGATTTGATAAAGAATGATAAAAATTCAATAGACTAAAACCATCCATGAAAAATTTGCTTATAAACGATGTAAATGTCATCAAAATTCATTCAACAAAATCTTTAAAAAAAGGTTAAAATATTTTAAAATCGATTTCATAGGGTTATTGAACTTCTTTCATAATTCCATAAGAAAACAATACAGATATGTTATACCGCAAAGCTTGCCTGAAAATTTGTTTAACTAACAGTGCAAATCTCAGCGGAATCCATGGAGCAGGACTAAAGTTATAAATGCCCGGAACGAAACTCCAGTTTGAATTTTATACATATAGTTCTGACATATTATGTATTCAAAATTCATTTCAGTGTAAAGCTCCCTATGGATTATACCGCTGGAGGTGCTTAAATGCAACGAGATTTTGTAGGCGCAGATTCTAGTCACTTGATTATTATTCTGAATTACAATATTAAACTCAAGTACAATAATCACAGATGCAAATATTTAACAACTTCTTTCGAGTCACCCGAAATTTAGATAAGAGTTCCTCTATCTTTAGAAAATTTAAATCATAATTTATTTTATCAAAATTTAAATGGGAATTTATTAAAAAAATTAATGAGCCACATGTCATTTTTTAAAACGCATCCGAATAGTTTTTACAAGGCATTAATCAATTCTCCAGTCGGGTTTTCGGAATCTATCATTTTTCAATGAAAAATGTTCAGAAACTGAATTTGTACATTAACTTACAAACAAAATAATGTTAATTTTCATATTAATCTTAATGCTGTTAATTTTGTATGTTTGTCTGCTAAGCATGTTTGTTGTATATCACTTTTTTTTTTTTTTACCTCAGGATCAGAAAATTTTGATTTGGGAATAAATCGTTAAAATATTTCGATTTGAGAAAATTTATTATTGCATTTTTAAAACTACTCAGAAACGTTTTGGAAAATGACGGACAGCTAGTTAAAATGCATGTTTTATAAAATTTTCTTTAAATTTTGAAAGTAAATACTCTTTTGCGCTTTTTTAAGTGGTGTCGGGAGTCTTACTTTTTGCCTAATGTGCAATTAAGACACATGTCACATTTCGTTTTCTTTTCCTCAGTTCCTGTATACCAAAAAGGCAGAAAATTTTAAACATCGACAGCTTAATATACCTTCAATTCGAATTAATTTTTTGATAGTCTTCATTGGAATTTTATTTTATTTTTTTCAATGTTTAATTTTGATAAAAAATAATTAAAATTGTTTTTTGACTTGCATCTAGTGCGCGCAAGACTGTAACAAAATTATTGGTTCAAGAGTCCCCAAAATATTGATAATAATGTAAAACTAACATATCTTGAACTTATACTTTATTTGGCAGCAATTTATTTATTTATTTATTTGAAATTTAAATTTAAATTATAAAATAAAAAATATAGTAAAATTTTTAATTTTAAATAATTAATGCAATTGCCATTCTAAATTTGAAGTATAAGTCATTCTTTATTTTAAAATGAAAATATTTACCAAGTTTAATGCACATTGCTTCATGAGTTTTGGGGAAATGATACGCGCAGTGGGTGCAAGTAAAAGAGCAATTTAATATTTTTATCAAAATTCATCACAATAATAGAAATAATAATAAAAATGAAATATAGAATATTCAAAAAAATGTATTTGAAATAGAAAAAAATACTAAGTTGTCTATATTAAAAGCCTTATGTATTTATGTTTCATAGTGACTGAGAAAAAAAATTAAATATGACATGTTGCTAAATTTCACCATTAGATAAAACGTTAGACTCATGAAACTCATTAAAGGAAAAGTCTATTTTTACGTAATCTTCAGTTTATCGAAAAAGGTTATTGTATAATTTCTTTCTTTCTTTCTCAGTTTAGTATACAAAAAAAAAAAAAAATCCTTTTTCACAGTGTAGTGTTGGCCGCCCTTCTTAGGCGGCACGTATGTGTTCTGTAGAAGAGTGGGATTCCCCCATCACCACTTTCATATAATCTTTTAATTATATTAGAAAATAAATTCTATTCCAAGTTAAAAGAAATAAACATTTTGTTCTTGCACGGATACACTGAATGCCTAACTATACGTCAATAAATCAATGGATTTCTTTTTCTATTCGTTGTTCTGTCAAATTCTCTTACTGTACAGACATTTATTTATGACAACGCAGAGTGCACATTCAATTTATTTTTCCAATCATTTTGCTACAGCTATCATCGCTCACATATTTTTATATCTCAGTGCAAATGCTTAGTTTTCATCGAAAAATATATCGTCTTTTTCTTAAAAAAAAAAAAAAAAAAAAAAAAACTTTATGGTGCATTAAAAATGTGTTTATGAATATGTATGTCCATCGATACTCTAACTCGCGTAAATATTGTCTCGAGTTATATTGCAATTCCTGTAACTAATTAATGTTTACTGAGAAATATACAAAATTGAAAAGGAAAAGCATAACATTTATAGTCCATTTGCAAGGACGCCCAAAATAATTCTGTTTGCCGAACTATGCATCAATAAATCAATGACTTGCTTTTTCTATTTGTAGTTCTGTCAAATTCTCTTATTGTACAGACATTTATTTGTAACATCACAGAGAGCGCATTCATTTTATTTTACACAGCTATCATCACTCACATACTCATGTATCGCAGCGCAAATGCTTAGTTTAATGCTTAGTCTAAAAACATATCGTTTTTCACTTTTTTAAAAACTTTCCGTTATGTTTAAAAATGCGTTTATGAATTCGATTTGTCTGTCTATGGGTACTCTAACTCGGGTAAATAATCTCCAGTTATCATGCAATTCATGTAAGTAATTATGTTTGCTATAATATTTTTAGTATTGAAAATGAAGTGCATAGCATTTATAGTTCATTTGCAGGGGTGCTCAAAATAATTCCATTTACTCCGTCAATAAATCAATTAATTGCTTTTTCTATTTGTCATTTTGTCAAATTTTCTTACAGTACAGACATTTATTTACGAGATCACAGAGTACACATTCAATTTATTTTCTCAGTCATTTTACTACAGTTATTATCACTCACATAGTTATGTATCTGCCTACACAACACATATGTAGATGTTACGTCTATTTTGAACTCTTTACTTCCAGAATACATCCATGTACATCAAACTGATGTCCATTGTAATATGTAAACTGAATTATTCAGCACATGACATCCATCAAATGTTTATATCCCAACATAATATTCACCAACACAATATGGACATAGAGGTTACGTCTATTGTAAAACATAAACTAGATCATCGTAAATAAATTACGTACAGAATATGTTTATATCCCAAAAATTTATAGACTAACATAATATGGAAGTAAATTAGAGTTAAATATTTTATTTCTGATACTTTTTTTCTTGTGGCAACATCAACTTTATGTTGTTTTGTAAACAGAACACGCCGACGCCCTTATTGAAATTTCTGTTTTTGCATTTCTTTTGGTTCGTTTAAATCAGACTATCAAAGATAAAGTTGATTCTTACTTTTATAAATTTTTAGTTGTATTAAAATGCAGATTTAAATTTGTTTTTTTAAACAATTAGAATTTACAACAACCACTGAATATAACAATAGAAGTATGTGATGTTTATACTTTAGATGCTTGATACAGTGTGACATTTGGATTAAGAATCGAACTGAATTGTATGTAATTAAATCCTTTGAGTTATTTTTTATTGTGCATTTTTATTTGACATTCTATTTTAGTATTTTTTTTTAGTTTTATGATTTAAATCTTTATTTTTAATAACTACAAGCAAATTTTTAATCATGAAATTAATTTTGAATTAATTTTTCCAATTTTTTGATATTCACATGACATGTTTTTATTATTTATTTTATTTTTATTTTTATTATTTATTTTGACATATAGAGTGATCTTTGTACTTAACTTACATGGTTACTCATTGATTTGGCATTTTAAATGTTTTAATTTTATAGTGAATCTTAATTTTGTACAATAAACTTTACAAAGTGTTTGGATTATATTTAATTTTTTATTCTCTTTCTCCCATACTCCTGAAACTCTGCCTAATTCAAATGCTACTAAATATAAATTATTTTGTGTCAATACAAGGCAAAAACTTTTTGGAATTAAGAGTTTGTTTCAAAAAAAAAAAAAAAAAGGTTAACAAAACAATAACAACTTTCAAACAATGAATTTCTCTTGAGTAAACTTTTCTACCAAAAATTGAACCGACTTCAAAAGCTGCTGCAAAGGGAAAAATAATTTTTTTACAGAATAGTATTAAGAAATTAAATTAAGAGCGTAGTATTTATCATGCGTATTATTATATTTATGTAGATTAATTTGATTTTTTGAAGTCGGTGCCAGCCAAGCCAAATTACATGTAATTTTCCAATATACACGCATCAAAGTATCTACGAGTTTTTTTACGATTTAATATTTAGTTAAAGATTTAACTTTATTTTTTTATGATTTGCATTGGGTAATTAATTTTAATTTTGAACTTGGCTTGGCTGGCACCGACTTCAAAAAATCAAATTAATCTACATAAATATAATAATACGCATGATAAATACTACGCTCTTAATTTAATTTCTTAATACTATTCTGTAAAAAAATTATTTTTCCCTTTGCAGCAGCTTTTGAAGTCGGTTCAATTTTTGGTAGAAAAGTTTATTTTTCTCTTTTTAGTTAAAAGTTAACGATTTTTTGAGGTTAGTTAATGAAAATTATAATACGGGAAAAATCGCTGTAGCCACCTGACTGCACTCCATTCGGCGAGCTTAGTCATCGTCCATGTTACTTTTAGTTTGCGAGAAAACACTAATTTTATTAGTTTTTATTTAAATACTAAAAAAAGTACTGAACCGATTTCAATGAAATGGAAGAAGTACCAATGGAAGAGTAGCCTCTTTCATTTAACACAAAAAAAAATTAATCGGTTGAATAGTTTCGGAATAATCGGTGAACATACATAGAAAAAAAAATACATTCGCGCCGAATTGATAACATCCTCTTCTTTTATGAAGTCACTTAAAAAAACATATAATACGGATTTTTTTTTTTTTTTTTTTTTGTATACTATACACATATGTCAGGAGTGAGGTTCGAACTGACACTCTCTTTCAAAACCAGAGGTAAATTCTGGTGCCTTAGACCGCTCGGCTGTCCGGACTACATTCGCTTCAGGGAACTTATTCAATCTCATGTTACTTTTTGCAAGTCTATTCTCCTTTTTGAGTACTCTTTCACTGATAAAGTATTGAGTTAATAAAAAATCTCTGATACTCTGTGGTAACGGTTAAATACAAAAATATTCCTAACAGCATAATTAGTATTTAACTTTTTAAATATATATTTAAAAATTATAATACGGAAAAATTATTGTATACTCGTAGCGGGGTTCGAACCCACGTTGCCTTTCGAAAACCAGATCTTAAATTCAGCGCCTTAGACCGCTCGGCCATTCTGGCATCGGTATATTTATTCGACATCCATATTACTACTGATTTGCGAGAAATCACTAATTTTATTAGTTTTTGCCTAATTACTAAAAAAGTACTGAACCAATTTCTATGAAACGGAAGTGGTACCAATTCGAGAGCAAGCTCTCTCATTTAACACCAAAATCAAGTTAATTGGTTGGATAGTTTCGGAGTAATCGGTGTACATACATAAAAAAAAAAAATACATACGCGTCGAATTGATAACCTTTTCTCCTTTTCGGAAGTCGGTTAATAAAAGGAAGTAACGCTAACAAATGAAAACAAGTATAAATTTGCTTCATAATAAATAATTTTTGAACATTAAAAAAAATTATCACTTTATTATGTTGTTAAATTATTTCATTAAAAATTTTTTGTTTCATAAAAAAGTTTCTTAATCTCAAAAGTTATTGATGCAAATATGTATGGATTTACCTTACAGCATAGGTCATCAGTTTAAAAGTATCTGTTAAATTAAAAATTTACTTTTTTTTTTCAAAAAAGCATTTACTATTTTTACTGTTTTAGGTAGATTTCGTATGAAATACTACCTATTGCATTCTCTCCCATGTTGGAATTTCTGAAAAATTTTTGCAGATCTACACCAATCATGACTCCTAGACCCCAAAACTACCATCAGTAAAAAAGTTTATCTATCTATCTATTTATCGGTGTATATCATTTTCTTCTGGACACGATAACTTTCATAATTATGCTCAGAGCTTTTACATAAAATCAAGGTACATAAAATCTCGGTCGAGTTCGTTAATGGGCAACATCAGACCAAGGGGGTGGAAATGGGGAGGGTTTTTGTGAAAATCGAAAAAACGTCATAACTTCTTAATTAAAATAGATATCGAATCGGTTTAAAGTTTATATTACTTCTTAAAAATAGGCCAAAAATTCATGCGTGACAGATGTTTGATAAAGTTAAAAATGAGCTCAAGGGGCGAAAAAAACAGGGTTTTTGAGAAAAAAATTCATAACTTCGTCAATTCTCAAGATATTAAATCCAACTAAATTTTTTATAAGTGTTCTCAAAATTATCTAAAACTTTTGTATTTACAAAATTTTGATAGGACTAACTTTTACCCATGAAAAAAATTAAAAACGAAACGAAAAAGGGGGGGGGGAAAGATTCCATAACTCCGTCAAATTTTAAGCTATTAAATCTAATTAAATTTATTTTACATCTTCTCAATAATATCTACAACTTTTATACTGACAAGTTTTTCATAGGACCAATTCGTATAGCAAAAATAAATTAAACAAAAATAAGAGTTGGAGAAGAAACCTCAAATCCAAACTGCTTACATTCTGACTCATTTTTAAATTAATTTTTGATTTTAAACGCATCCAAATAGTAGATCATCTTATTTGGAAACTGTATAAAGTGACGCATTGGTCAGTTTTTTGATAAAGACAGAATGTATTTCAATAAAGACTACCAAAAAGGGTATTTTGAACAGAAATTCTCGAAGTCATCGTGACTGAAAATTTCAGGAAGTATTCAAATAAGAAATTGCGTTTTTTTCTGACTCGTTTTTAAATCCCTTTTTGCTCGCAAATGCATCCAATTTACAGACCCTCTTATTTAGGAACTATATAATGTGAGGCGTTGGCCAGTTTTTTGATAAAGACAGAATATATTTAAAAAAAAGTTGTCAAAAAGGGTATCTTTTACAGAATTTCCCAAAGTCATAGTGATTGAATATTTGAGGAAGTATTCAAATAACAAACTGCGTTTTTTCGGACTCGTTTTTAAATCCATTTTCGCTCTCAAACACATCCAATTTACAGATCCTCTTATTTAGGAACTATATTATGTGACGCATTGACCAGTTTTTTGATAAAAATAAAATATATTTTTTAAAATGCTGTCAAAGTTGGCATTTCGCACAAAATTTTCCGAAGCGATCATGATTAAAGTATTAAGGATGTATTCAAAAAACAAAGCGGTTACTTTATGACTCATTTTTAAATTCAATTTTGCTCTCAAACGCATTCAATTGGTAGTTTGTTTTTATCTAGGAACTATATAATATACTGTTTTGGTCGATTTTTTAATAAATTCAGAATATATTTCAAAATATGTTGTCAAAAAGGGCATTTGAGCTGAATTTCGCTTAAGATGATTCTGATAAAACCAGTTCTTGCAGAAAAATGAAATTAAAAATTTTTTATATTTTATAATTTTTTATATAAATTTTTTAAATTTTTTATGAAGTTATTAAACTGGGTTTATCTCCAATCATACTTTTTTTGTTGTTGTTGTTGTTGAAATGAGCACTCTTCGAAATCTACCTCCGTCTACAGGCCAAGCCGACAGGGATTTTTTTGAAGATGAAATTCATTATCAAAATTCAAAAATAAAATGCTGTCTATGGAAAATTCTTGTTGAGTCTTTGTGTTTGAATGTATAATATATATTTAGTTCAATCACGAATTCAATAAATGCAATGGTCAAAATAGAAGTATGTTAAAAGTAATGAGAAAGTAAGTCCTAGTTTTGTCATTGCTTGTAGTGTAATATGCTATTTTTAGAACATATAATTAAGCGAGTAATATATTTAAAAAAAGAAAGAAAACTAGTTTGTAGAGAGCGTCAATATTATTTTTTTATGTTATGTCAAGAAACAATATCTCAATTATTACAAAATATATACCAGTGGAGATAAACGTCTGGCAGATCAGCTGATGCCGAGATAGATCTTACTTCAAATTTGAATGCTCTCAGAAAATCACAGGTGTGTAGTTTTCTTATATGATAAGCAACTACCATTAGTGATCTTTCGCGAGCAACTAAGATCTACTTCACTATTCAAATTCATTATTTGAGCATGTAAAACATCATAAACATACTTCTTTAGATTTGTTTTGTTTTGGTTTGTATTTATGACGGTAAATTATTTACACGTGGGATATCGGCCCTAAAGGGGGTATGCCCACCGTGGGGGGTCTTTCTAAGGGAACCTAACCCGTATTTTCACAAGGAAATCCAAAGTAAACTCCGAAGGGTTAAACCGACCGCCGCGATTGGGTTCGAACCCAGCGATATCTGCCGTCTACCAGTTTCGGAAGCAGAACCTCTCGGTCACTGGTGCGGCCGCATCCTTAGATGAAACATTTAATGGAAACCATTCTATTTCAAACTCTTTGCTGTTATTTTGCAAATGTTTCAGAGATGGCTTGTATTTTTTATAATAAAAACAATGGTCAAACTTTGGAGCAGTATATATTTTAATAATATGATTATTATTAAATAAAAATTACTTTGCAGTGATAACTTTGCTTTAAGATATGGTATTTTTTAGCCAAAATTATGTGCAACGAAATCAAATTCATTAGTCTTGCTATTAAAACAGTGAAAACGCAGTTCTTTTGTGGAACTTTTCTTCAATATTCGATATTCTATACTATACCTGAGACGTTTTACTATTACTGTGTAAACGCTTCAGAAATGAAATGATAAATGGTTTATATTTCTTTATAATAAAGACAATGATCACATTTTACAGCTGCACTTATTTTAAATATAAACAAGGGTTAACACGTACTCTAATATTATTTTATTTTGGAAAGATTGTTTTTCCATATAAATATAATCAGCATTAACTTTTAATAGTGCTGAAAATAATTAAAAAAAAAGAAATGAATATCATATTTTTTATTACTTAAATATTTTTATTCGACATAATAATGTCGTATGGCGTATCTATATGATTCATGTTCGCAGAGATATATTTATTGGTGATATTTTTGCATTAATGTTAAAATATTTATCTTTTCAATTTCTCTTGTCATGCATTATTTGTAAATTACCTGATGAAAAATAACAAGGTTTGATGGATTGTGTACCATTTTTGTTCTATTTCCTTCATAAGCATAAATAAACTATAAAAAGAAAAAATACCTTTACTATAGAAATTTGAAGATCCAGATTTATTTATTTATTAATTTTCTCCATTTTTAAAACAACAAATAAGAAAAATTCGCAACGTTGAGTTATAAAGATATTTTTTAGATGGTATGTATAAAAATAGATATAGTAATATATTTTTTTAATTTCATAAATTAATACCATTTTATTTTGATTGATTTATTTTGTTTTTACATTTTTTTATGCCTTGTTTTTGAAATGTAAAAAAAAAAAAAAAAAAACATTGAATGTATGATATGTTAATATATTTATTGCATTTTATTTAAGTATATTTCATCATCATTTCAGTATCATTTTATAAAATTCTATGCTTGTATAAAAAATATATAATAATAATAATAATAACATTTCTTAAAGAGCTATTTTTTTATTTTTATTTCTTTATTTTGCTTTTATTTGCATGTAACATACTTTATTTCCACATAATGAGAAAATATCATTGAATATTTCATATATTGATTGAATTATTTTATTCTACAAATTTACAATGCATTCTATTAATTTCACATGTATAAAAATAGATGTTATGATGCTATTAATGTTCGATAAAGGAATATTATTTTGTTGATTGTCATAGTTTTTATATTAGCATTTTATTTTTAAAACATAGTATATATATTCCTAAATAATATAATCTGCTAAAATATATAACAATTACGTATTACATTGATTGGAGATGTAATGTATGATTTTCAAATAAATAAATAAATAAACTTGCTTTTTTCTTACGGAATATTTATCTAATGTAGTTCTTATAGAAGATACCTAACTTAATATTTATAATATTTTATATCTGCCACAAATTTTCGTTTTACTCGATAACACACGATTAACCTCGTTCATATAACCTCGTTCCCCGTTCATGAAATTACACAGTACTATAATTATCAAATTTTCTATATTTTCTTTCGGTATTTTCTTTTTTGGGCGAAAACTATTTTATATTGAAGAACAACCATTTAAACAACTGTTAAATAACCATTTTATGCCTATCGTAAAGGTTAACTTATCGAAACATCAACTAATCTCTCACTTTTTTAAAAATATTCTAATCACAGTTTTAAAACGTTTTCAAAAGTCTTTTAAATTTTGTTGGAAAACAAGACACGAAATGTTTACTTCCTCATTCATTTTCGTCTTTCATTAATATTCTGTTCACGAGAAAATAAAAGAAAATCAATTTGCTCGTGCTGTAAAAGATATATTCACTTAAAAAAAAAAGAAAAAAAATATAGTTTTAAGGAAAACCTTCCGTTTATTTGAGGATAAAGACTTACTTTCTTTTGCACTACAGCTTTGAAAGTCTTTTCAACGAATTAGGAGAAGGTTTTTTTATATTCAAATAATTTATGAATGAGAGGTTTTGAATGAAATAAAATAAATTCTCAAAAGCTAATTAAGCTTACAGATAATGAAAAGCTATTAAAGCCTATAGTTTATGCGTTTTACTTAATTTAGTGCAAAAATATGAGTACCCCAAAACACTAAAATTTCAAAATATAAATGAAAAGTAAGGAATGCAATGCGAATTTATACAAAATATTCTTTTATTAGTTAATAGTTTAATGTTAATTAAAATCAGAAAACATGTTGATAAAAACCAGTTGACATACTGAATAAAAAAAAAATAATGTTATGCTTTAATTACTATCTCTTCCCTGCCGATATATCTTAAAAAGAAAGAAAGCAAAATTTATAACTAGTAAATCTGCAGATCCGGAGCCTCAACGTCAGCTTTGCACATCATTTATTTTAAACACACTTTGGGTAATATTCAACTTCCTGGAAACTGTGATTTAAAATTTTCAAATTACATAATTATTTATAAGAATAAAATAAGAATAAGAAGTTTTCAACCATCAAAAGCGTTAAATTAAATATTTGGTTATGTTAGGATATTCTGAAATTTTCATGATCTATTACTTATTATATCTATTATTAGTAATCTAGGGTTTTACAATTATGTTTCGAAAAAAAGAAGTTTTGATTGAATTTTGTGGCAGTTATCGCGGACAGGCAGACAGACAGACAGACAGAACAGACTGACAGGCGGAAAACAATAAATTTTGTGTCGCCAAAATAAGCCTTCACTGAAGTTTCGGCAATGACGTCATTATTCATGAGTTATTGCTATCCATGTTTCTAATATTTTTTACGACTGCTATAAAATACCTGTTTTATTTCAATTATGACGTCAAATTTTATCAGGTGAAATAATTGTTAAAAATATAATTATTTTTTATTTCTTTTACTTCTAATTATGCCCCCATTTTTTGTCAGAAAAATTCTTATTAACGAAACAAATTTCCGTGTTTAATGTTTAACAAAGCACTATATTTATTTTTATTTTAATTCTGACGTCATATTTATTTTTTCTTAGTTTAATTTTTCGAATGGAAATTGCTCAACTGAAACTTGTTGCCGTGGAAAAATTATTCCATATTTTAATTTGTTTTTGTTTTTGTTTTTTTGGCAACGATAAAGGAAATTGGTTAAATTTTATCTAAAAAATCGCTATTAATTCTGCATGAAAACGAAGGAAATTTTGAATTATTAAGAAAAATATGTAATTAATAACACATAGCCTATGTTCTTTTCTGGGCTATGTTATAGTTATACACAAAGATACAAACACATTAATTCATCAGTTTTGACGTTGACTTCATTTAAATTAACATTATAGACATAAGGATTATGATGAATGGTTGCTTAGCAACCATTAAGAGAAAATAAAGAAAATGAAATAAATACATTTGAAATAAGTAAATCTCTAAAACAAATTAGTTTATATTATTGGAACACATTTATAAAAAATTTCCAAAATTTACAGTAATAATTTAAAAAATCTGACAAATGTGTAGACAAAATTTCAAAACAATACGAACAATTTAACTGGTAAATTTCAGTATCCCTTTATCATTGAATTCCATTAATGAAATGTGACTTTTTTTCTCAAGAAAAAAAAATTAAAAATCATTGGATTTGCCATAGAAAAGCATTAATGCGCAAAATAAAATATTCTATATTTTTCGAACGAATGAATCAAATCTTACAAAAAACTAAACAGCTTAATCCCAGTGTCTCACTAACATACCCACTTAATTTCAAGCCAATCGGATGCTTTTTACGGAAGTTATCGCGGAACAGACAGACTGACAGACTGACAGACAGACAGACACAAAAAAATTTCGTGTCTCCAAAGTAAGCCTTTACTGACGTTTCGGCAATTACTTAAGAATTAAGAAATTTAGTAGTCAGGGCTTTTTATTTAGAATAGATCACAGCGCTAAATTTTCAGTAGTCGGGGATCACGCCTATTCAATATGGGTAACGGAATGATTTTAAAACTACATAAAGTAATCTAGAAATCTCAAAATTTTCAGATTTTGTATGATTTAAAATGAATGTCTGAATCCTTTTTTTTTTTAATATCCTTACTTTTTTAAAAAAAAACTCAAAGTTTACTTTATTTATTTTTTGTTTAACTGTTTATAAATTCTATATTGATTATTCATATCATTCTGTCTCTAAGCCCTACCAAACAAGTCAAAAATTGCACATAAAGTGAAGCAAAGGCGATGCGTTCGTACTATAATGAAGCTTTAAAAATAATCAGATATTGGTATAATACCATAGAGCACTTCAGATACAGTATAGTAGCCGAAATCTTTTGAGAGACTGTGTAAGTATTAGCTGCTTTTTATTATAGAGAAAGCAGCTCGTAGTAAACTTCAGCAACGTATATCAATTTTATAAAATGTGAACTAATTTAATATAATTAAGACGCACCCGAAAACATTGTTTCCGAGTATACAATTATGTAATGGAATACTTTTTGTGGCCTTGTAAATTAATAACAATAATTCTTCGCATTATAAATTTTGCAAATTATATATTTTAGTATACATTTCATAGATGCATATCAGATTTACTATGCTTGAACGAGTTTAACATAATTAAATTGCACTTGAAACTTTATTTTTCCATGGGCTGTAATGTAACGGAATATTTATATTCTGCCTGCAATTATACTATACATCCAATTACATAAAATTTGAAGACTCGATAAAATTATTCAACAAATATATATTTAATCTTTTAAACGATTTGATTGGATAGTTTTTGCTATGTTATATGTGGAGAGACATACGGACAAACTGATACAAAGGACAGGCCGACGGACTGAATGTGCTACGTATATAGAATAACTGCTACCTATTTATATAAATGTGATTGCACCTAAAAATGGTTTAACTTTAAATACACATATTCTCCACATATTAGCGCATATAGTGGAAATAATGATTCTTAAGAACTATGTAATGTATTTGTGTTTCAAAAAATATTAATAGAGAATATATATATATATATATATATATTTATATATATATATATATATATATATTTATATATATATATATATATATATATATATATATATACCAGGAGCAATAAAAAAGAAGATTCTTCAAAAACTTTTGTTATTATTAGCCATTTTTCATCTTTTTCCTGCTATTATGTTTCAGTGGTCTTGATAACAGATATCCGTGTTGATTTATAAGGAAACTGCATTTTGCAACAGCGAGTAAAAAAGTAAGGAAATGCTGGAGACAGAAAATGAATCGAGGAAATACATTTTTTCTTTCTTTAAGAGTTACCAAATATCTTGTATCCAGTAACTGAATGATATAATTTATATAAACCACCCAAGTTAACGCAAAACGGAAGAACAATAAACATTTTCTGTTAGGTTGTAAAAGACATTTGAGATACCTAGATCAGTGTTTTCTGGATAAAATTTTATTATGATGTAATTAATAAAGAATCATCAATTACTCCCTAATTAGTCAGTAAAAATCTTCTTTTACAAATATAATTAATTTAAACCCACGTTCATTTTTAGGAATATACCAATTTTTCTCTTTTGGGCATATAAATAACATTCATTTTAACAATCATAACTTTTTCACAGCCGTTATTATAATAAATCAAAATCAAATCAACTTTTTAATCCAAACAATGCTGGTGCGTATTGCTCTTTTCATTAATGGATAGATAAAAATATTCTCTGATTATTTGCCCTTTTTCCAATTCCCCAAAGAATTATTATTAATGCTTATTTTGGCAGCCAATGCAAATTATTATTTCGGTCTTAAATATTTTTTCTGTCTATGTTAAGGAAGCTGTCATGCATTTATTAATGTCTAAACTAATGTTGCTCTAAATATGATTTTCGCTTTGTTCTTTTTCAGCATGAAATAAATACATTAAAATTTCTGATATGAAAATTAGGAAACTGCTTGGCTGGACTGAAATGCAAAATTTTATACAAATAGGTATCATTTAGGGTTTTAATAATTTAAAGATTCCTATGTTTCTCACTATGCCCTTGAAATAATACCTAACAACAAATCATCACTGACATTCTGACCATTGGACATTCAATACGTACAGCGCCGTGTGAAAGTGGGGGCGATCGCCCCCGGCGCGGAAATTTATGGGGCACCAGGCTTATACTGTCAACGTTAATTTTGACCTTTTAGAAGAAAACGTTGGCGGAGGGGGGCGCCAAATTCTAGTTTTGCCCCGGGCGCAATTTTCTTTTTGCACGCCTCTGGATACGTATTACAAAGGTGACCGTTTGTGAACCCAGTTTTTAGATGTGTTCGTAATTATGTAAATACGTAGAACTTGTAGTCGTCATTCAGTCTGTCCGTGTCGCCGTCTGGCCGCATACAACAGATTTAAAACTACTCAACCGAATCAGCTGAAATTTAAAATATATAATTGCTGCATAATTTTGTAGAGTCATTTCAAATTTTATGAAAATAAGATATATAGTTTAATTATAGGGACAATCAAAAGTATTCCGTTGCACTCCGGCCAATGGAAAAAAAATAGTTTCAAATGCAACATAATAACACTGATATGCATCTATGATGTATAAACTAAGATTGCGGATTCCGTATAAGCTGTGGTGCATAAAAATATTTCCTATTAATATATAGGGCTACATAAATGTATTTTTATTACATAATGGTATAGGAGGAAATATTGTTTGGGGAGCGTTTTAATAATATTATTCTATTTCACTTTAAATGAAATTGATATACATTGCTGAGTTTTTCTACAAGTTACTTCTCTATAATAGAAAGCAGACTGTACATTAGTACGGATACGATTAATGAAATGTGTCTATGAAATACATTAAGATATTTTTGCTTATCGAATATTCTTTCTCATAAAATCGGTAAATTGCATTTATACATATATACACTATATTGCCATTGATTATGGGACACTTGCGATTTTAGACATTTTACTAAATATCTAGAAAAATACATGAGGAATCATCTCGAAACTCTTAGTGTATAAATATAACAGTATAAGTCATACATCTCAGTGAAGATTTTTTCCCGAAACTCCAAAGGGGGCCGTCAACAAATTAAAAAAGAATGAATATCTTTTGAATAACCCTGTCAAAACTAATGTAGCAAAAGAGCTCAAACTCTAGATTGTAATTGAATGCCTTATTGTAATAAGCCTTGTTCATTTTTATGCAAATAGCATGCATACTCGCAGAGTAATTAAGGTTTTTATAAAAATGATCCCAAATTTTTCCAAGTTTTTTTTTTATAATTTTCAGAGTTCTTAATATAAAATATTATTTTTTTCAGAAAATATGACAAACAACATTGCACACAGAACCCTGTAATCAGAATTAAAAAATAATGAAAATTGTATAAAAAATGAGTTGGTTTACTAAATAATTTTTTACTGCGCAAGCGTCAACGATATCAAAATTTCATTTGCATATTATGTTACCTTAATGTATAGAGCAACTTTTGTGAAAGTCACAAAATCATAACTTGAAAATTCTGACAATAATCGTCAATTGAATAAGTCGAAAATCCGTTATTCTCAAAATGAAGCAAAAACAAGAGGGGTTGTATCCATATATTCATTGATTAGTGTCAATATAGAATACACAATATGGAATGTACTACTGCATTTGGATAAAATCCCTCATTATTTATACACTAAGAGTTTCGAGATGATTCCTCATGTATTTTTCTAGATATTTAGTAAAATGTCTAAAATTGCAAGTGTCCCATAATCATTGGCAATATAGTGTATATATATATATATATATATATATATAACAAGCTGGATTAGAAGATTGTAACATTATCTTCTGAACTTAACTACCCCGTATCGTTCTTTATACATAAAGGTAAAACCAAATTTTAAATAACAACCATGTTTAATATTTTTATGAAAAAAATAACGTGCAGTATACTTATGCATATATGTTAAGCTCAGTAATTTAACTTTTTAAAAGAACGCAAATTCTCAAATCATTCTCAAAGCATTTTTTTAAACTGTGTGTTAGTGAATGCATAGTATTTTATACTCTTAATCACTGGCGCATCAAAAGAAGGGGTGGAGATTGGGATACTAAAATACCTCTTAGAGGAAAACTAATTATTGTCACTTATATGTTTTAATATATAAGCAAATTAGCCGTTCTTATGAATAAAAACCAGAGCTTTTTGGCTTATTCAGAATCCGCGACTTTGTTGAATAAATGTTGACTCGCCAAAGTGCTTTAATTAAACTGCGAATTTCCACAGCATTCCCACCACTTTTTTGATAAATTAATCATCTTATTTAACGACAAGTAAAAATGATACCAGAATAAAACCAATTACACTGTTTTATAAAACTGGTGGGAATCAAACAGTTTTTAATAAAAGCCGTGAATCTTGCAGCCCGTGATTGTCTCAGGTGCGAAGGTTAAGTGGCTACTTAATCTGCAAATATTGTACATGAAACTCTGAAAGAAACATTACATGTATTAGTTAAATAAAAACTGGTCATTCGATTCGATAAAGGACCTCAGTTACATTGTTTAGGCGATTAAAACAGTGATTATCTTTTCCTTGCCACACAGACACTTTGAGTTAAAACATTATTATACGCTGGATAGTTTTTTATTTGAATTTCTATGTTTGTTCCATATAATCATTAAATTTCGAAAAAAAAACATGAAACACACGCTTTTTGTATTTTTGCTCTGTTATCTCTAATATCAAATTATGTGCATTGAAACCTTTGAAAAAAACTAAGAATTTAAAAACAGTACTGTAAATGTAGTAACATTAAAAACTCTTTTGCTTATAATTGAACATATTATTGTAATTAAAAGTTCTTTTGAACCATTTGTTCCATAATGGGGTAGATACATTTTATGAGTGCAATTTATCAGCTGATATTTTAGTTTTAAATACAGCCCAGGAAGTCTTGCCGTCAGAAAGTTACAGCCACACGTTCCTTTGAAGGATAGAATCACTGGCTGTAATTTCATCAAATCATCAAAACATGCCTGCGAGCAGATTTTCAAAGACAACAAATGTGAAACATTTTCTTGGGGAATTAGTAAAGTTGCTATCTTACATCTTACACAAAGACGTACACTAATTATTCATCAACTTAAATTAACAAACAACAAATTACTTATATCTTTACTATTATTAATATTAAATGATTTTACTGGCATATCATCAAAATTATGAGCTTTTTTTCTATTTCATTAGAAAAAAATTACAGTCACTGTTTAAATTAGATAAAACATAAAAGCTACAAAATACCATTGGGAGAAAAGGGCATTTTTATACGCAATCAGCTGCTCGATTTTTACATAACTAAATGTATACATAAGTAGAAACTTCCCTCTAATTTCCTGAATGTGAATAAAAAGGACACATCCTTTTTTCTGAAAAATACTTTTTTCGTTTTTTGTTCTGGAAGTAGGTATCATCTATCTTTTCTTTTGCTTTAGATAACAGATAATTAAATGTATCGAAATAAACCGTAAAATCATACGAAACGAAATAAACCTAAAACAGGCATACATTTGAGTTATTAAAGTGATATCAAATATCACATTTCAATTAACCCATAAACATACATAAATACAGGTAAAATTTAAATTGACACAAAAAACAGATAAAAAGACATAAAAGTAAATCAATGTTTAAATTATAATATTCCATGTTAAAACTGTTGTTAGCTTTCGTTTTTTCAAAAACTAAAACAAAATCACTTCACCTTTTTTCATTCACGTATAAAGAAGAGGGGGGGTTAAAATTTGTTTTAAAGATAGTAGATTAGTGTTCATTTCCAGTTTATTCCGAAAATTAATCATCCGTGAATCCATAGAGATATATTCTAGGAGGGATAGAGTTTGTAATGATTCTTATTCTTATGACATTCCGAGTTTGTGGTTAGAATTACTTAATAAATATTTAAAGGATGAGTCTAATAGGAGGAACCGCGATGGCATTGGCTATTCATGATCATAGAGGGCGCAATATTTTATGTTTTGGGAGTTTTAAATTACCTTTATATCCACAGTCATTTAGTTTTTCTACTTTCTTAATTTTAATTTTATACATTTTAAATTTAATATATGGTCAAAATTTATTATATTTATATGCCACGTTGGCAATGGCTATATTCACGATCATAGCGGGCGCAATGTTTTGTTTTGATTTTTAAATTATATTTATATCCAGTGTCATTTAATTTTTCTACTGATTTTATATGTTATGAATACGGTTTTTATTAATGAACCGAAACATGTCAACTCTTTAATTTAATTTTTATTTGTGACACCTTCTAAGTAAATAAATATGAAATGTTTTTATACGTTATAATATTCCATTTCTGCAATTATATAGGCTACAAAATGACTGTTTTAATTTTTCCGATTTAGTTGGCATATTAGTGCCATGAAACTTAAATAAATCTTAAAACACTTACGTAAACTAAGAAATGTCTCCATTAAATTTTCATTAAATTCAATTGACAAAATCATGTAACACTAAAAAGTGGAATTATGATTGCCTAAACTCGAAATTTAAATAAAATGCAATGTTATTAAAATTTTTACACAGGATTTTCTTTCGTCAATATTTTAATTAAATAATAATTTTGTTATTTTAACCGGCTATACAACAATTGTAAAACTGAATAATAGTATAAAGTTTCATTATAACCATATATGATTTCTTGTTTATTAATTTAAATTTATGTCTTTAATTTATGGCGTAAAAATAGATTATGCCAATGTTAAATGTTAACTAGGACTTCCCTCAGAGGGATTAGTCTGAGCGATATTGCTGAGAATACACATTTAATAAGTAAAGAAATGAGATGTTACTTTTAATTGGTCATTCATTGTGATAAAATATAATGATGAAAATAAGCAAATGAATCATAGAACTACAAAACTTGTTGCATATACTATTTTTATAAAAGAAAAGCAAACCATGCAGGGATATAAAATTGGAAATATGCAAAATGTTAAAAGTAATACAGAAAATAAAACACCTAATTTTCCTATATTGGAAATATAGCTCTTTGAAATGATGTCATGAGCATAAACAGAAGCTTCGCACCGATTTGAAAAACTATAAATAACATAAACTATTATGTTTGAAGAGAAATGGAGTGTATTTTATATGGTGTGAAATCCGTCCGAATAGTTTATAATGTTGAATATCTGTTTTCCACGGATGCAATGAGGTTGTCGATAAGAGTTAAGGAATATTTTTTTTTTTAAATTTGTCCTAAACGAGCACTTACATCTTATAAGTTACTGTGATGCCAAAGTTATAGTTTCTGACCCCAACAGTATCCTAGAAATTGCAATATTCTCAATAAATTGGGTTTAAAACTTTTTCTAGAAAAAAAGTGTTTAATATGTGAAATTAAATTGTCGAATGTTTTAGAAATCGTTCATAACGAGAATATTATATCTTAAAAGTTGCCACCACAAAAAAAGATTTTAAATTTTTAGTCATATCAACATCAAAGAATTCTCAATTTTAGAACTTTTTTTGCTCGTGCATTGATAGTGATTATTGTTCCTACGCAAAATATAGTATATTTTGCAGCAAAGATGGTTACCAACATTTTTTGCCCTAGATACTCCCTATGCTAACGAAAAACACACAAACGTTAATGCTTTATAGCAGAGGTTCCCAAAGTGTGCTCCGCGGAGCCCTTGGGGCTCCGCCTGAACTTTCCAGGGGCTCCGCGACCTTCCCGAAAGATAAACAAAACATAAAATAATTTAGAATATTGCAAGTGAAAGATTTTCAAAATTATGTAGCAATTTTTCGTGTGTGTGTGTGCGCGCCAAAAATTAACATATCTACAAGTGGGTTGAAAAGTGCAACGATACATTTCAAACCATTGATACATTTGCATCATACATGTATTTATTTTCTATATAATATTTTTGGTTTGAATTGCTATGTTTTATGTTTCTGCATTTAACGTGCTTTGAAAATTAAAACACATGAAATATTAGAGGAAAACTGCGGAGGTTATATGCACTGATAGTGCAAAAGCAATGGTACGTCACAATGTTGGATCTATTGTTAAAATTAAGTTTAAATCAAAGGAATGTAGCATTAGTCATTGTGTTCTTCACAGACGCGCGCTACCCTAAAAAAATGCCTCTAACTTTTGATAGTTCTGAATAAAAATAATGAACTTTATAAAATCAAGACCACTTAAAAGGAGACTTTTCAAACAAATTTGCGAAGGTATGGGTAGCCTGCATCAATCCCTGCTGATGCATATTGAAGTAAGATGATTATCCCGTAAAAAAAGGTTTGCTGGAACTGAGTGCATAGTTTCAAGCCTTTTCAGATCACGACCTTGAATAAGCAACAATTTTAAATTATGAAAATTGGCATAGTTGGCGGACATTTTTAGTAAAATGAACGAAATGAATTTATCGCTGCAAGGAAAAAGTGTTACTGTTTTTGATGCAAACTCCAAAGTTTCGGCATTTAAGAGAAAACTTACCCTCTGGTCTCAATCTGTAGAAAAGGCTGTTATAAGTTGCTTTCCTCTTACTAAAATGTTCTTAAACGACCATAGCATAAAGTTTGAAAAAAAAAATCAGAAAAGTATTCAAGATCATCTTGAAACTCTGATAGATTCATTTGAGCATTACTTTCCAGCTTCTCAAAATGAGATGTTGGACGATTTTAAATGGGTACTAAATCCATTCAATGTATAAACAAAACCGCACAGTTTAAGCTTTGAAGAGTATGAAACTCTCATTGATTTAACATCTCAAAGTGATCTAGTAATCTTTTTTCTAAGCAACCTTATCACTAAATTTTGTTGTCATTTGACAGATGAATTAAATCTTGTCAGACAGAACGAAATTAATTTTACTCCCATTTTCAACTACATATATGAGTGAAGCTGGATTCTCCACTTACACAAGTATCAAAAACAAAATACAGAAACCGGATAAATGCAGAACGAGACATTCACTTACAGCTGTCGAAAAATGCACCTGATATCTAAAAACTGTGCAAAACAATTTAAGCACATTTTTCATACTAAACTATTATATATTATTGTTCGTCGAACTTTATGCAAAATAGAAAAAAAAAAAACTATCGACATTTAATGTTTGTTTATATTGCACACTGTTTTTTCCCCCTTAAACTATTTATTTTATTTATATTCAATTTTACTTATTTAAATCTTCTATCCTAGTTTTCAATTGTATTTAATTTTTAAAACAATGTCTGTCGCTTAAAACGTCGATATTACAAGGTCGTGCATTTTTAAAATCCCTCACTAGATTAATTTGTGTGTAATGTGTGAATATTTCTTTTTATTTTTATATTTTTGATTTTTTTAAATCTGTTTGTTATTTGTATTAATTTTTAGTTATTTAAAAAAAATTTATACTGTTTTTCATTGTAAAATAATGTTTGTCGCTGAAAATGTATTTTTTATTACATCTTCAATCCCTTAAAGCTACTCATTATTAGATTCATATTGCATTTGTGTATATATATTTCTTTTTCATACATAAATTTTAATTCTTTAATCTGTTTATATTGTTTGTATATTTAAAATTTTTATACTGTTTTTCATTGCACAACAATGTTTGCCGATTATAACGCCCTTTTTTGTAATATCTTATATCATTTAATAAACTCCTCATTAGATTCGTTTAATATTTATATACGTTGTGTATATAATTTTTTTTCTTTTCATAACTTTAATTACTTTAATCTGTTTCTTTTATTTTTTTATAAATTCTTAGTTATTTAAATTTTCTATGCTGTTTTACATAATTGTGCTTAATTTTATAAGCAACGATATTGCTGAAAATGCATTTTTATTAGCATTTTATATCCCTTTACAAACCCTCTTTAAAATTTTCTTTTAATTGGTCTCTGCCACATTTTTCAATCAGAAATAAGACTGTAGTAATTTAAAATATAAAATATATGCATCGGTTCATTATTTTAGTAGAACTCATTCTATAGTTAGTCTTATATCAGGCTTACCTAAGATGTGCTCTACATTTACTCATCGACAGGGCGTGGAGTTGTTTCGCAGTTGGGAAGCCTCTGAAATGCCTCTTCATGTTCACGTTCATGTATTGATTCATTACATTTGTCTTCACAGAATTTAAAATTTTGCTCAGCTCTACCCCCACCCCTTGCTTAGAGTTTTTGTCAACGAGTACCCGCCCTGATATAAATTTAATCCACCCATATATCCCATTTTGTTAATAAAGTTTTTCTGCTAGTTGCAGTTCGTTTAACATGTGTTGCTATTAACTGAATATCTGTTTCGTGGCAAAAACAATGACGAAAGAAAGTTTCTTTCAAAACTATAATTAATAGCCAAATACTTTAAATAGAATATCCAAAAAATGAACAAATCTGCACCTAACAATACTGCTTATAGATTTTGCTGCGCCCACTTGAACATTAAAACGATGGCCTATTTCTAAATAAAATTTTCAAAAACAGATGCTGAGAGGCGATTCATTTTAGTTGCATGTTTAGAAGTACTCGAAACTTAAAGAAGAACGAAAAAATATTCCGTAACCGCATGATTCAAATACGGGTAGGCGAGGCTGGCGAAAACATGTTACTTAGTTACTCATGGGTGACTGGAACTACATATTTTCTTTTATTTTTTTGCAAGTAGCCTATTGGAATTATACAGAAGTATCTCTTTGCAAACGAAAACTGTACAACTTACCTTTTTTTCTGTGTGTGTGTATGGTTTTCGACATAAATAATAATAGTTTATGTAAGTCCCAATATAATGCATAAGCCAAACAAGGTTAACATTTTGATCTTGAATTCAGAGTTCATACGGGAAATCCCAAAAGAATATTTTTTATTTTAAAAATAGATGTCATTAACCCCTTAACAGTATTGCTTGAATATCGCTCGTGTATGAAGGAGTTTATATTCTTTATTATTAAAAGCTTCCAGGAATCACAAATTTTTAACTATAATTTTTGCTGTACTTCAAGGAAATATCTCAATTATACAAGATAGGTATTTTAATACAAAATAGAGGATCTTAATCCTTATTTTTATTTTATTGAGTCCAACAATAGTAATATTCAATAAAACTGTAGAAGGATTATATAACAGAAAATTTGATTTTTAAAATTTCTAGTAAAAATTCAGAATTTCTGTATCAGGAAAGGGCCAAACTGAGAACCTTGGTCCAATGCTGTAAATTACTGGCTCGGATTTTTATCCAGCAGATTTTTCTCTACTCCATATGCATAAAAAACATTAATTTTTAAACTACAGAGTATCATTGAGTTCAGGGGCTCCGCCTTAGAAATTCTTCTCAGAAAGGGCTCCGCGTGCCAAAAAGTTTGGGAACCGCTGCTTTATAGCATAGAAATACAGAATCAAAAGCTATTTATCTCCTATTATATACACGACATAAATTATCTAATTAGTGCTAGCAGATGAATTTTTAAATATACATAGATCAATATAATGCTTCATTTTCCTTTTATGAGTATTTCTTAGTATTCATTTTTCATTTTTTTTTTGTATTATTCAGTAAAAAACTCACTTTCTTAAGCCCGAATTACGTCAAACTTTTTATAAAAGCGTCTAAGTCCATATAACAGCGAAGTATTGTGAAGAGTATTAAATACAAGGTAGTAAGACACTTAGCCAAACGCAGGTAATAAATCGCCAAATATTGTCCTTTTCGCCCTCTCTCGAAATGCATTTTTTTTCGTATATTTAAAAAACACGATTTTGAGTCATCTTATTTAAAATTCAAATAAATAAATGAGAGGAAGCAATAATAGAATAAGTCAAAACATTCATAAGTCAACATCAAGGAATTGTATCGTAGTTACACATATGGAAAAAAGCTGCTTTCGGCCAAAAAACGTTGTCTTCACTAAATTTGAATCCGATTAAAAAAAGTACCGTGATTAATTAAAATGTTATAGGCAGAGCTGCCAAGTCTCCGGCATTTTGGGTACAGGTATTTTAATACAGAAAATGTTTTATTAAATTGGAACATTCTGCGGATTAAAAAAATAACTTTTCCTACAAGAAAATTCTGCTATGCAATAAGCGAGGGTTTGGCATCTCTATATAGGAATATTTCGTAATCTACTTTTTAACCTTAAAAAAAGCAACGACCATTTTTCGGGTACAAAAAGTATTGCTAATTGTTTCATTTTGCATACAAGGTACTAATTGTAATATTGATACATCTATTTATTAACCATTTGAAAAATGGTTGTTGTTTTCGGGAGAATGGACCCGATGATGTTACCACTTTTGAATGATGTTACCACTTTTGAATGATGTTACCACTTTTGAATTTAAATTAAATTCTTTATTTTTAGAAGAATTTTTATTTGAATTTAAATTAAATTCTTTACTTTTAGAAGAATTTTTATTTGAATAGTAAATTAAAATGGTTAAAATCATTGTAATAAAGGAGAAAACTAACAAATTTAAAAATGGGTAGACGGAAATTAACAGATACGGAAAAAGCCGAAGCCAAAGAAATGAATGAACGTGAATATCGCATTCAATGATATTAAACACAGTCAACATGTATAAGTTGCTTATTAGTTTGGCGATTCGTATCATTTGGCGAAATTGGTCGACGGGATAACTGAGTAATACTGTATTTGGTTTGGCGCAAAAACGTCTTTCAATGCAGAAAATGATAAAATCAAAAGATTATTGAGCCGCTGAAAACCAATTACGTGTTGAAAGGCGATCACGAAAAAGGAAGCAATTTAATGCCGAACCGATTAATTGTAAAACATCATGTCGCCAGGGCGACCAATCCACTAGCCATGGCGTTTTACTATCGGTCGGTTCTAACCAGGAAAATTTGAGTGCCAATAGTGATTCTAACAAGCCGGAAAATGTTATAGCTATTACTCTTGATTTTCCACCACCTAAAAAGAAAACTAAAAAGCAATCGGCTTGGGAAAAACTGGGAAAAAACTTTTTTGATTCGATGTCTGATGGACCCATTCACAGATGCATGTGCTGCGATCGATTTTGGTTTAAAACCTCCATCACCAAAATTCTGCTCTGTAAAATCAAACAATATATGCCAAAGTCTTACAAGTATAACAGTATATGCCAAAGCTGTATTTTAATAATGATTACTTTTGCACCAACAATGTTAAATAGTTTGAAATGTTTCTTTCGTCGCCAACTTTTATGCTTGGCGACAATAGAGTGATATAACTTAAACGAACCGTACCTTCAAATTGCAGCATGTATAAAGTCATTTATAGCAGTGGCACGGATAATACACAATAAAACAACTGGTATTTAGCTTAAAATGATAGATGAATGTATCGAGTGAAACATTTTTCAAATGGTTGGGGTAATTTCTTAAATTACAATTATTTTTTTTTTTTTTTTTTTTTTTTTTTTACAAAATTCTTTGTATTTAGAAGAATTTTTATTTAAATAGGAAATCCAGATGTCGCTGTTAATAAAGAAGAAAGTTACGAAAAAGGGTACAAAACGAGTAGACACATACTATCAAATATGGAAAAACGACGAATCCCAAAAAGACGTCGTATGAAATATCTTCTTTTAAAGCAAAAAAACGAGGTCTGATCATCGAGCCTACTGATTACAAAATGTGCATTACATTAAAAAAAAAATGCTGCAAATATTGATTATTTTTTCTTTTGTGCAGTTTTGGCTTCGAAAGGTGCGCTATGTTGTAAAAAGATATAATCGCCTATGAAAATACACCTGGTAAACTTTCATGCTCAGTTTTACAAATAAATATGGCACATATATCCCCTATATACACCGAGGTACCTAATTGGTGCCAAAATGGCGTTTAGTTGCCTAACATGCTGGTTATCATATAAATGTTATAATAAATTGTTTGTTCTAAAAATATTATCATTTATTGATTGTTATATCTTTTTTAATAACAGGAAATGTTTCATTTATTCCTTTTTTACTTACCCATCATACGTAGTATAGGGTAAGTCTTGCAATCGTTTTGAAAATCGAAAAATTTTTTTGACGGATTTACACGTTTTAGATAGTGGAGATTCCGAAAAACATATTTTTAGAAAAAAATTTTTGCCGTCCGTCTGTCTGTCTGTCTGTCTGTCTGTAAACGCTCTATCTCCCGAACAAATTGAGATAGAGACTTGAAATTTTGTATGTAGTTAGTATGTATGAATGGGACGAACCCTATTTAATATCAGCAACCTCGATTATTCGGAACAATTTTTTTCGGACTCTCGAAAAATTCGTTCTGATGAAAGGTATATAAAAATTTTCGAATTTTTTGTTCTAAGGAATGGACTTAAAAGGCAATACAATAACACACATTTTGCATATAGAACGAAGTTGATCGGGTTATTAGTTGCCGAGATATTTGTAATCTTGTTTTCCACATTCTTCGATTTTTCATGACCCTGTATTTTATTCAAATTTCAATTCAGAAGTATATTTTAATTGGAAATGAGACGGGTAATCCGACGCAGTTAATTGTTAGTTAATAGAATTATTATTTTTGGAGTTATAAGGATGTTTCTTTTACGCAGTTCGGTACTACTTGAGTAGTTTGGCGTTTTATAAAATTTGTCGAAATTGGTACATCAGCAGTTCTTTAATATCGCATTACTATGTATATTAACAATATTTAAATTTTGTTTATGAATTGTAATGCATTGTATAAATAGTTTCACATGTTTTATTTTCATATACATATCCATGATGGGTAAGTATTACGGTGGCCCCCAACTACTAGTTTTCCTTTTGAAATAAATAAATAACGTGTTGTTATAGCATGCTATATGCATCTGGTAATCAAAACGATGTTTTCGCCTAATTGGCATAAAAAATCTCGCCAAACCCGGTGCTTATATCTCTAGTATATTATCTCAAGTATTTTATTTATGTATACTATGATTGTTTTTACATACCACTTACTTCTTCTGGTATATAGAAATAGGTAAGTGGCTCCTTTATGCAGTATAAATTGTATAAAACTTTAAAAAATAGCCCCGTTGCCCCTTTTTGGATCAAATTAAAAAAAAATCAATATCTAATTCCAGTATTGCTCCCAGGTATGCATACATACACCATATTTCAAAGTTGTATGCCAACAGGAAACGGATGAAAAATGGGAAAAAATGTCACATATGCACCAGGGTACATAATTGGCGTCAAAATGGCATTATTTTACCTGAGATGGTAACCCGGCTTTATTTATTTATTGATTATTTACTCATAAAATGTTTATTTACTTTCACTTCCTTCTTTTAATCATATAAAATATTTCTTTTTATAGTTATTAATTATTGTTATTATTTTTTTTACTGTAAGTTCTTTTTGAAAATAGAAAATAATTTAAAAAGTGTATGTAAGCGTTATTTGGAAAGGGAGTTTTCGCCAAATGGGCTTTGAAAAAAAATTGCGTCAAATCTGATGCGCTTGTGGTATCCGTGCCGAAAAATTAGTGACCAGAATTGACTTCCATACACAGACAAAATATAAGTTAAAAGAAAACATGCAATGAAAATAAATATAAAGGGAAAATGATGTCATAAAAGAAACTTTTTATTTAAAAACGTAATTGTTTCTAATTTTCACACGCGAAATATGTAAAACATTCTTTTAGCGATCAAAAAGTGCTGTTAAGAGATTATCACAAAATCTCAAAATTTTTATGACATTTTTTAATATAAAAAAATAACAGTTTTATTTTCCTGCATGATTAAATTTTAAAATGTTTTATTGCATTCAATATTTCTGTGTGCGAAAATGATTACTATTTACTCCATGTACTGATTCGGTTATCTACGAAAATGTCCAGCCGGTGAAAATCACGCTCACCAAATTTCTGTGACGTATGCACATAAATTGTGCTTTTTTATCAGTTTTTTAAATATAACTTTTAAACTATTTGGAATTAACTTTTAAAAGTAGGTGCATTCACCAGATTACCTTCATAGGTACCTATTGGTACAAACAGAATCAAAATCCGACAAGTACTTTTTGAGATTTGCTTGACGAAAGAATTTTTTTGACTTTTAATATCGTTACGTATCTCTGAGTATAAAGACTTCGCTTCGCTCAGACAAAAATTTATGTCTTTAATTTATGGCGTAAAAATAGATTATGCCAATGTTAAATGTTAAAAAAGTGCTTTCCAGGAATGCAGAAGGCTTTTTTAGTTTGATATTTTTGCTGTTGAAATTACTATTTAAATAACCATAGAGAAATCAGATAAAATACTATGTGCCGTGATAAAAAGATTATGATCATTTGAAGTTTAAAATTAATGAAATGTTATACAGATTGTTATGGAAATTATACTCTTTTAGATCATATTAAACGAAATATAGTTAAAGTTATTATAATTAGTTTAGACAACATTATCCAGTCATCTACAAAGAATTTCACAATGTTTCTATTTGCTATTCTTTCTAGATGGGTAATAATGTAAAAAAATAATATTCTATATTAAACAGAAAATCAACAAAAATAATATTTTTTTCAATACTGATAGTGTTATTATTCATAATGATCAGATTGTATTGTTATAACAGTATTTGAAGTAAAAATAATGAATTTTTTAGCTTTTTAGCTATCAAAGCCTGAGAGCTTATGTGTCCGCCCGCTCTGTAGGTATGTATGTGCTTGCGTACGTAAGTAATGCGATAACTCACCATAAAAATACCCGATTTACATGAAATTTTGGATATAGACTTATTATGATAAGGCGCTTCCCGTATTAGTTTTGAGAGTTCATTCAGTAAGTATAAGAAGGGGAAAGTGGGTTAATGCCTCTGCCTATAAGTCATATAAATGGGTTTTTCATAGACGATTATCAAATTTCATTCAAATCTTATGCATAGGATTATTCTAATGAGGCAACTCCTGGATTAGTATTGGGTGTTCATTGGATAAGTATTAGGAACGGGAACAGGGGTAAAGCCCCTCTCCTTAATGTATGTAAATAGATTTTTCATGCAGGATTATCAGATTTCGTTCAAATCTTAGCTATAGGATCATTCTGATGAGGTGTTTCCGTGATTAGTGTTGAGTGTTCACTGGATAAGTTTAAAGAGGGGGATTGGGGGTAACCCCCCTTTTAATTTAGGTTAACAGATTTCTCTTGCAAAATTTACGGATTTGCTTCAAATTTTAGATATAGGTTCGTTCTGAACTGGCGCTCCTTGGTTTCTTTTTAGTATTCATTGGATAAAGAGGTGATAGGGGAAACTACCCCTCATAACTTAGGTAAATGGTTTTTCATGCAGAATTAGCCGATTTGTTTCAATTTTTGTGCATATGTTCATATTGGTAAGAAGATTCCCTCATTAGTTGTGGTGTTGTTAAGTATAAAGGGGAATAAGGGCGATTACCTCCCCCTTAAGTTAGCTAAATAGAGTTTTATGCAGAGTTATCCGATTTGCTTTAAATTTTGGATGTCGTTTCTTTCTGATAAGTTGAATTTCTGAACAGTTTTGGAGATTTCTGAACAGTTTTGGTGGTTTACTGGTTAAGTTTAAAAGAGTGAACGAGGAAAAACACTTCTTAAATTACGCAAATGGGTTTTTATGGAGAATTATTGACTTGCTTAGTACATTTTTTTATATGATAAAGATTATCTTTGATTCGTTTTGGGGGTTCAATGATTATGTATAAAGAAAGGAAATGGAAGGGGGCTATTTCCTTTCTTAATTTGTTTTTCGATATGCATTTTTATATAAGACTCTAATACACAATTAGTTAGCATAGTCTGTGAGCTCTATGCCATCAGTTTAACTGGACTATATTCTTTTTATTATATTGTTTACATTCATAACAGGTTAGTTCATGTTTGTTTGTTTTTTCTAATAAAAAGTTTAAGATATGGTTATCCATTCATCAGCTTATCGAAAACAATCAGAAGGAAACTGAAAATACGGGTATTTAAAAATTTCTTCTTTTTGCGTGGAATACAAGACTAAATAATTTTGAAAGTATTATAAAATCTAAGATTACATTTGGTTTCTTTTCCTTTTTTAAAAATAGACAAATCTCTAAAATAACAATACCTAAAATTTCTGAAGGCATGAACAGTGTTTGTACAAATGATATTTATAATTTTAAAATTAGAATATATTTATAAGAGAGTGTTGGCATGCACTCAGAGACCATGACCAGACTGATAATTTTTGTTCTAATTGTTACAAATTGTGTTTACAGGTGCCTCATTTAAATCGGGCTACTAATGCTCTTGGCACCAATATTTTAAAACAATTTTCATCGAATTATCTAATTGCGGAAGTCAATCCGGTTAACTCCATCAAGTAAAAATTCTATTTAAATTTATTTACCTATACAAAAGTTTTTAACCCATATTTTGATTATACTCATTAATTGGCTTATCACAAATGGTAATTCATAAGCACTGCATAGATATATAGAAAAATTTCAATTCATAAACACTGTATAGATATACAGAAAATTTTCAACCCAATCATTTCTTTACCTGAATTTGTAAAATAATGTAGCTAGTTGGATTGACTTCTGAACGCCTCAATAATAAGAAATTGGTAATGTTCAAGGTATTTCGATCCCCGATTTTGCGCTGTAATCCTAGCAACTCTAGTTCTAAAATACTTTACATAACCTGAAGATAACTTAGTGGAAAAGCCAGCTTTCCAAAGTTTGATTTATAAAAACCACTTGTTTAGAAGCTAAATACTAATTATAACAATGATAACTTTATCAGTCGAAAGGAATGTTAGGCGTTAAAATTATAATTCGCAAATTTTTCAGTCTTGACAGATCTCAATATTTCTGTAAAAAGTTTTTTAAAGATACTTATTATAAGTGGGACGCACTTAGACGGAAATAAATACCAGAAGGTCTCTAAATAATCTCCATTTACAAGATTTAAATCAGTTGCAGTTGAATATGATAATCTAAACGAGAATCCGCTTGATATTTTTTAGAAAGAAATTACAAAAGCAAAAACACACAAAAACACGCAAATAGATGGCGCTGTCAAACACATATTTAATTCGTTTTATAATAATAAATATTATTTAAGAAATAAATTGGTCAGTAAAAATGCAAAATCCACCGTAAGATTTATCGTACAGTAGAATACGGCATATCCAATACTCGAGATACAACTGGCACAGTCACAATACCGAGCAGAGAGTGATTGATGAATTTTCTTCAATGACCGCAATAGCCGCATTCTCGTTGCTAAAACACTGGATTTATTTTCTGCCTTTTTCTTCAATAATGTTAAATTTTTCATCCATTTAAAATTTCTTTGTCAATTTGCATAGGTCAAATTAACGTCCATCTCTTGATCTCTTTCATAGGGCGGTATTCTTTTACAGCTACAACGGAGTTCGGTTACTTTTTGCAGAACGATTTTACGAAACTTATTTCTTCTAGTCTACCCATGATAGTGTGCCATTTATTTCTCAAGAATTCGGTACGCCGTATTCCACATTATGAATGATATTACAGAAGATTTCGCATTTTTATTGGTCAGTTTCACTTAATGTTCTTTAATTTTCATAAAGTAAATTTAATGTTTCTTGTATATTTTAGCATCCCTTATCGACTGATTTTTTATTTTTGCATTTTTGCATTTTTGCATTTTTTATAAATGTCAATCGCATTATTTGAATTATGTGTAGTTAAAATTTGATCGCATTTGAACCAGTTTAACACTATCTAGAGACCTTATAAGTGGGAAACCTATTTCTTGCTAACCTTGTATACTGATTAGATTTAATAATTATTAAAAATGTATTATTTATAAAAATCATGTTTAATGATAAATATGTAGTACTTTACTAAAAAACATTTTAAGCATTTATTGCATTATTTTGCAAAAGAAATTCCTATTAACAGTATTCTCAAAATGATTCTTAGAATTTTAGAATATTATTAGTTTTTGTTATAGCACCATTAATTCAAGTAGAAAAATAAACTCGTGTTTATAATTCTAGCATGAGAAATGAAATAAATTTATATGAGAGACCACAGAAAGATTATTTTGTAATGGAATCCAACTATGTTTTTATTTATGTTATGTAATCCTATCTTTTCAATAAACTAAATTCGATTTTGTTCAATATTTTCTTTTGGCTAGATCTATGGGGTTTGTTTAGAAAAATATTTATCCGATAGAGAATAGTTAAATAAATATTTTTCCATTTCCATTAGATTTAAAGTTAGTGATAAACAGATAAAATAAAACAATTTGTATAACCATTAAAAGAGATATGATTATAATTTTGAGAGACACAATTACCTTATTTCTTTCATCTAAAAACCCAAATTTCAAGCAGATAATACACTTTCAAAAATCGAATTATTTTCATATAAAAATTTCTAGTAAAAAATGCAAATGCACTGGTTTTTCTTAATTTTTTTAATGTAACACCCATAACATTTGGTTGGAAATTATACTAATTTTATTAGATTATTTTTTATCGTTTGATGGACATACAGAAATCTCCATCCGGTGAGAAAAAAAGAAACTTAGCATAATTATTTGATTACCTTACTATGCTTCATTTAACATTTGTGAAAATGTTAAATATTCAATCAATGTTTAAAAATTAAATCTGTATTTTTGTTTGTTTGTTTGTTTGTGTGTGTGTATGTGTGTATGCGTGTGTGCTTTCTTGTATTGTTTGTAATGTAAGTCACCACTTACGCCCGAGTATATGTATTTAACTTGTGTTTTCCTCCATAAATAGCTGTTTACATATAGATTTGATGTTTGTTATATTTCTATTATTAATGGACGCTGTATTAATAAAAAATTATCAAAAGATCAAAATCAGGCATTAAAAACGTTACTGTACGGATAGTCTGTGATACATTAATTGTAATTAATATAGGTATTTTTCAGCAGTTTAATGCTAGATGAAACCTTTTAGTGTTTGACGAATACTTTTGCTTATAAAGGCGCCATACACATTTAACTGTAAGGAAGAGTAATAGTAATTAAGGAACGACTAATAAAGAAAACAGCTGCAAAAAGCAAATAAAACAAAATGTGGAGTTGAGAAAAGCTTTTTTAGAGAAGAAGAAAAAATATATTATAAAGTTTATTAACTTTCAGGCTACGATAACAAACACAATTAATATAAGATACAGCTTATTTCAAAGTTTTATTCTTTGTGTATTTTTATTAACTCCTGAAAATATGCTATATTATTTCCTTTGGTATTAAACTAGCTTTAAACCATTAAAAAATCATCAGTAATTGAAGTTTTTAACACAGCACATTTAAAAGTTTTAGAAACACTTCAAATTGTGCATAAACAAACAATAAAAAGAATTGTTTCGCAGGGCTGTATAATTGTTAATCATTTAATAAGGTTTAATTAATGTGTTATCGTTTTTATGTTTAATTAATAAATGTATTTTCGTGATTTGTTAGTTATTAAATGCATATATGTAGGTTATTGTGTATGTTGTGAAAAACTGCAATGAGATATTGTGAAATTTTTGTTTATTCATTTTGTGTATTTTTTTTCATTTTTACTGACCAGATAATAGTTTCATTTTTTGGGGGGAGGGGGGTTAAATGTGGAGTTTTAATTATTATTAATTTTTATTACTGCGAAAACTCTTTCATTTGTTATAACATAATACTAAATTTATTTTGGAAGATATATATTATAATACTTTAAGTGCTAAAAGGGTATCTAGATTACCACTTAAAAAAAATTCAGGTTTAAAACGTGGGAAATGAATATTTGGATTAAGGAAATAATGTTAATTTAAAATATAAGTGTTTTAAAAGAAAAAAAAATAACGTTTTTCTGGTCATAGAACTTTTAAGAAGTTAAATATTAATATAAAATAAACAGATGAAGACAACGAATTTTATGAGCAATATTATTTTGAAATTCTGTACAATATGATTACACGTATAAATATTCTATATATTTAAATAACATCCACAATGCAAGCCAATAAGCAAAATAGAAATCTTATTGTTCATAAAATAATATATAATAATAATAATTTTCTATTCATTTAATCTAGACTTTAAAAAAATCGCTGATTTGAAGGCTTGGTCCGCTAATTTTGCGCTGCTAAATTATTGAAAACGCACCCTTTCACTTTCATTTTTTCTAAAAAAGTGTAGAAAATCTTCCAATATAACAAAAACATTTCCTAAACTTCTCCAATCTAAATTTGAATTTTCATTAAATCACAGAGATGTTACTGAAACTAAGCTGCATATTATTTTTTCGGATAAGATAAGAAATTTTTTTGCTTGTCATTTTTCCCTCAAAAACTCAAAATTCGAGAAAAATAAAAGCAATATTCGTTGAGCCGTTTGTTGTGTTATGCACACGTATAGTAAAACTAATGTAAGATAATATATCGTCCAAAGTTATTTATTTTATACCGAATTATCTACAATGCATTTCAGTTTGATAAAATGTCAAAAGAATAATAGAATATGACGTGTACAACATGTTATTAAAATAGTCACATACGAAAATTATTTAAAATATGCACAGTGAAAACATCTTAAAACAGGTTATTATTACAGAGCAGTAATTTCCTTATTAATAATTTTCACTCGATATCGACTCGATAGAAAACTAAGTCTATAAGACTCAGACTGTTGGAGTCACACTACTCTCACGATTGTTAATTATTCGTGATATATAAATTTGAATTTTGTCACTCATAAATTCATACATATTTCGTCATTTACGTAATTAGTTGAGAAAATTATAACTATTTAATTACAGAAGAAAATCTATTACGATATAGAACCCATATGCATTCTGTATCATAAATGATATGTAACATACGTTATCATACAATTTATAAACTGGTGTATTGAACGTTAGTTAATCGAATGGGAAAAATGTAAAAGGTGTCCACTCACAAAGGTATCCAATGGCTAATTATTAAACCGTAAGGCATACACCTATAATTTCAATTACAAAAATGTTTGAATGACGTAAATAAGTATTTTAAAGGAAATTGGTATCAAGAAAAACATATCTTAAAAATGTACGTAGTGTTATGTTTTGTATGGTCCCCTTGATTCTATAAGTTATGTACCCTAAACTTTACACTGATAAGTTAAAAATATACTGAGTAATAGTGTTTTAAACTTGGAACATGTTTTTGCTGCATAATATGGATCATTAAAAAATTAGTATAAAATGAAAAAAAACTTCAGATACATTTTTTAAAAAAAATTATATTTACCGTTATTCTGACACATTAATGGGAAATATGCAATTTTTTCTAAACCAAGGTGACGAGTAGTCAGACAAAATCGGGAAAAACACAGTTAAGAAAAGAGAAAACTACCCGTGATTTCTTACAGAAAATAGTCAAATAGTATAAAGATATTATATAAACTGAATTTATCTTTAACAAAATACTGGTATTCATACTCTATATTGACTGCTTTTTTATCTAACCACTCGCCACCCTGTAAACATATAGACGAAACAAAAACAGAATTTTTATTAGAATGATGAACGCAACACCTGCGATTCTTTACAAAATAATACTTAATAATACAATCGACACGCGGGATTTATTTGGCCAAACTGATTATAATCGATTCGCAACAGAAGTGTGTTCTTAAAATATATTAAATGGACACAGCACAAAATTGCGCTAATTAAATATGTTAACATAGTTTTAAATAAAAATTCTGGTGTAAGATAGTTCTTGTAAAACTTGAATAAAATTATTAGTTCTAAAAGTTCTAGAGATATTTTAAAATGCTAATAGCACTACCTTTCAAAATTTTGTTTGTGTAATGTTTTTTTAAGTTTTTGATAATTGAATTAAGAATGTTACAAGGCCTATTTAATATCGGTAACCTCGATTTTACGGAAGTATAATTTTCGGGTTCTCGAAAATTTTGTTCTGATGAAAGGTATGAATGTTATTTTTTTTAAATTATTTTAAGGAGTGAATGGAAAAGGCAATAAAATAACACAAATATTGCATGAAGAATTAAGTTGATCGGTTTATTAGTTGACAAGATAATTTGTAATCCTGTTTCCTACACTTTTCAATATTTCAGGACCCTGTATTTCATTCATATTTAAATTCAAAGATATATTTTAATTGGAAATGAGAGGCTTAATCCAACGCAGTAAATTGTTAGTTATTATTTTTATTATTATTATTGATGTTTCTTTTACGCAATTCGGTACTACTTGAGTAGTTTGGCTTTTCATATAATTTGTCAAAATGTCATCGGCAATTCATTAATCGAGCATTACTATGTATATCAATAATATTTAAATATACGTTTAAATTTTGTTTTGGAATTGCAATGCATTTTATAAATAGTTTACATATTTCTTATTTTCATATACTATATTACGCATATACATGATGGGTAAATATTACAGTGGCTTCCAACGACTAGTTTTTTTTTTCCTTTTTAGTTTTTGATAAATGAGTCTTATGTATTTTGCAGTGCTGAATCCGATAATGAGTTTCATGTTTCATAATCACGTAAGGATTCTTTGCAAATCATAAATTGAAAAATTGAAAAATTCAAAGTCAAAAATCAAATATTAAAAAATAGATGTCATTGTTGTAATTTAAACTTTTAATGATTGATTTTTTTGTATTTTTTACCACTGAAATAGCCTTCATTTTTAACCATCACATGAGGATTTTTTACAAATCGTGAATTGCAAATTAAAGCTGAACCCTTTCTTTTTAAATATATAGACGCCTCGTTGGATCCCTGAGGGTTTTACACGTAAAAATCATAGTATAAGACACAAAAGATGAATGAATTATTGAATTAAGTAAAATAAAATTTAATAAAAGAATATTTGCATCCACTTTACAATATCTTATTTTCGGTATTTCTTAACTTGATATTTTTGATTTACGGAAAAGCCTATGAATCATTTTTAGATTTATTGCTAAAAATTACATAAAAATCAATTATGAAAAGTTAAAACACGCAGCCATAAGTTCTGTTAAATAGCACCACACTTTTACTATTCTTTAGCATGGAAGTTTACAGTTTGCGAAAATTACTTAAATTATGTTTAAAAAAGAAAATAATTTTAAGATTCAGTGCTGAAAGACACATAACAATCAATTATAATTTTTTTCTTAAATTTGTTTTCTTAAGTTTTGTGTTATAATGTAAAATAAATACAGTGCTCAGCAAAAGTTTAGACACTGGTGCTATTTAACCTCTAAATAAAAAACTCCTTCAAAACAAAATATAAATCTGTAAGACTTTATGTGATCAGAAAATGAGATTACAAAAAAGATCCATAAACTGGCATTTACACATATTATGGTTGCTAGTCACATTAAAAGTAACTCAGGACTTTCTGTGTCGACAGATACAGATATAATTCGTAGATGAATTAAAGAAAGAGGTAAATCAATTTACATGAAAAATTATAAAACAATTAGCTTTAAAATCTTGCTATAAATTAGCGAGAATGCAATGAACTTGCAAACGTACGTCATATGGACTCAAATGGTACACTATGATATTCAGTACGAAAAAAAAGTGTAATTTGAATGACCCAAGTAGGTGGGCATACTATTGGCATGACTTACGTGAAGAGCCTGGAATTTTCTTAAGTCGACAACAAGGAGATGACTTTTTAATGATTAGGTCAAGACTTTGCTTTGATGTACGAGTATCTCTGGAGTTATTTAATGACTTCTAAGTAGCACAAGACTATATACATACGTTGGAGATCATTTTTTGATCAATTGGGGAACTTTTAGCTGGTCCAAAATATGGATTTTAGCAAGATAATGCATCTATTCATGTTGCATACAAAACAAGAACTTCGTTTACCTCTGAAAATACTACTTATCTCAACTGGACATCGTGTAGCCCTGATCTGGATCCAATCGAAAACCTTTGTAACATCATATGGCGTAAGATTTGTGCAAATTTTCGCTATACTTTTCTGATAATGAGCTTCGAGCTGTTGTTGAACATATTTGGTACAAAGTAGATGCCCAAGTGATGCATAATTCAGTTTCTTTGAAGAAAAGTCACATTCTTGCGCGATTTGCAGTAAATGTAGGTGTAACTTGATTTTAATTTGTAGTTCTTTTTTTTAAACGTACAAATTGTCTATACTTTTGCAACAATGTTAATTTCGTTTTTTTTTTTTGTCATTATATATTATATAAAAGGTAAAATGTAAAATTTATTGTTTGTGAATAACGGATAAGTCACAAATAATATTTGACAAATGAAATACAAAAATTCTGTATATATTTCTGAATATAGAAGCGTAAACGATCATTGTCTAAATTTTTGATGAGCACTGTATAAACGCTAAGCACTGAACATCGTAAACATGTTACATTATCATCGGATTTACTCCAATGTGTAAAACGTAACCACGATAAAATATTTTATAGTGAGTTTAAGTTCAAAGACAAATTTTAAAATGGGTAGACACATATTTAAATTAGATAAAATCTTATAAAATAATTTTTGCTAAAAAAAATCCTAAAAAGAAACAGCCTCAAATCCGTACAGAACAAAACACTTTTTAGAATACAATTATTTTAACCAATCTAAAAATTAATTAATAAAGCATAACAATATCGTAATGCTTGCATGATTTCTTTCAAAGCTTAAATACGCGGGAAATAAATTGTTCTAATATTTTAATCACTCTGCATACAACCTGTCAAAAATGGACGAATATGTCTGTATTGAACTATAGAAAAATGGTGTAAGTCACGCTTTTCAAATTTTCATAATTAGATGATTTTTAGTGACAAATGAATGGGACTATTTTTGTCATATTTGTTAGTGCAATAGAATATTTTAACTGACTATCAATTAAAAGGAAACGGAGAAACCATACAAAAAAATAACTACTACAACTTTTTAAGATATGTTTTTATTGATCCAAACGAATTTCAAAAAATATTTTTGTTTACCTCTTTTAAAGCATTTTTGTAATTTTAACTATGCACGAATGGCTATGAATTAGTGGCTATGAATTGGCATAGAATTATCCATTGTAAGTTATTGAGAGTGAATACCATGTAGGGGAAGATGGGGATACTTGAGCCATTTTTTGAATTTTATTTCTTTTAAATTTTTTATAATTTCTTATAATAAAATAAAATATTGAAAATGAAAATTTGATGTTTTTTCTTCAACTGAAAACCACTTTCAATGAATTTTGAACTATTTTTCTATGTATAAAAAATGTTTATTTTTTGTTTTACATGGTGGCTCAAGTATCCCCATGGGAGGGATACTTGAGCCATGGTGAAGGGATACTTGAGCCACTACGGAAAAATACCTACAAAAGTAATTTTTTTCGCTTTATTTTTGCACAAACATTTTACAGAATGATAAATTATGAAACATAAAGTCCTTCCAAACCAATTGAGAAAACAAAGTTAGTAATACGATCACTTTTTGTCGTTAGAACTGGTTGTCAAATGATAATTTCAACTTGAGTTATAACGACGGTAGAAACTACCTCAGTTCAGAGCCATTTAAATTTGGAATCTGCTATTCTTCGGGCAAATTTCATTTTCAAAATATTAAGTGCTTATCCAACAAATATTTTTAGTTTTCTTTCTGGCATATTTTATTAGTAACCAACCATCAATAGAAGGTTTTCTTTTCACATCATCACCATCATTGGCAGAATTTTCCTCTAATGATAATGTCGAACTCATGCTTTTAATTTAGTAGCTGTCGGAATTTAAGCCAGATGTATCATTCTACTATTTCAAACACTTTTTTGATTTCACAGGAAAAGATTTTGTCTTATTCTTTGGCTCCATGCAGGTAAGTTTGAACTGGGATTTTTGTTGCTTTTCTTGTTTTTTGTGCGCTCTTTTTACCAATTTTTCTTCAATTTTCTTAGTTAAAAAAATTACAGCAACAGAGGTTACGATTTCAATATAAGATATTAATCTTAATATGTTATATTAAAAAATAAATATTTTAATATGTTGGACCTAACTAATTAAAGTATTAGAGATTATAGCCTGTAAAACAGTTTTAAAAAGTTATTTTAATTTAATAAAAGTTAAATTGAAAACTATGTTTACATTTATCTAGACAGGCTATTTTGCTAGTCAAAATGAAAATTAAAATGGATATTTTCATTTAAAAAATATACATTTTTAAACATTTTTAAGTCGTTATTTTTTTAAGAAAAATAAAATAAAATGAAAAATTATTCTCTCTTTTATCCAGAAAAAAATCTATTAGTGAATATAAGGAAGGAATTTTATTTTTTGTTTGTTTCTCCTATGTTTAATTTCTAGTGGGGAGGGTTGAGACATGGCTCAAGTATCCCCACTCTCACTGGCTCAAGTATCCCCACTACCACTAGTTTTGTTTCCCAGAGTTTTACTAAATAAAGCATGCAGCTATTAGAACTATTTTAGATTCAAAATACAATTGAAATTATGCTTATTAAATTTATGTATGTAGTTGCAACTTTAAACAAAACTTTGATTACAAAAAAACAAAAAAACCATGTACCCAAAAATTTACTTCAGATAGGGAAAAGACAACTATTGATCACTATACTTTCAAAATGGTACCAAGATGTGTGATTTCTTTTTTACATGTTCAGAACTATAAATGTGTTAACATATTGGCAGTTTTAGAAAGAAAAATTAACCAACTGTAGAGATAATAGGGGTGGCTCAAGTATCCCCTATGCTCAAGTATCCCCACTCTCCCCTATAAGAAAACAGCTAATGCTATTTTAATCACGAATAATATAATTTTTATTTAGTGGAATATTTATTAGCAATAATACAAAAGTAATTATGCGTTTATATGTTAGAATTTTGAAGTATTTTTCTTGAAAATCATCCATAATTTTTTTGCAGTATATTATTAAAATAGTTTGATAAAAAAACATTACATAATACATATTTTTTTATTATTTTATTTATTTATTTGTTGTTGTTGTTGTTGTTGTATCTGATATTCTGTAAAATCTTTTTTTTTTTTAATATAAGAAAATTTTACATCGACAATGTATTTGTCTTACGGGTATACATATGTTTTTCATGTTTGTTCAATTAAATCGCTTTTCGTATTAGTGATCATTGATATTTTTTGTTACTCAAGCGTAATTTCAATAGAGCTTTTGTTAGAAATATATTTATGCAAAATAAATACCAGTGTTATTAAGCTGAAATTTGCGTATTTTCATTAACTTAAAGTTCACATAAGTAGCACAATGGTTTTTATTTAAAGAAGATAATTTCTGTTTCAAAAAAAAAAAAAAAAAAAAAAAGATGGAAATTGTTAAGCATAAATTTTTTATATTATTCTTCTCACTCATTTTTTAGAGGAATATAACCTTTGTGTATTTTAGAAGAATTAATAAAACTTAACTCTATCGTAATACTTCTACCTTTTCTTTCAAAGCTCAGAAAAACGTGTAATAAGTTCTTCTAACAATTTCCCTGTATACGACCCTTCGAAGTATGACCGATGGTGTATTTTTGTCGGCCGGTTATCTACGCTATGGGATATAGACCCTATGGGGCGAAGTATGACCGAACTCGTCTGTATTTAGATGCAGAAAAATGATAAATATCATATATTTTAAAATTTTATAACTCGAACTACTTTAGTGTCGTATGATTGCTACATTTCTCTCTTAATCTTTAGTGTAATAGAAAATATTTATTTAATATCACATACAAAACTAGAGAACCGTATAAACATTTAAAAAATATCTTAGGTAGATTTCGTATTAAATATTGGGTAGATTTCGTATGAAATACTACCTATTGCGGTCACTCCTATGTTGGAATTTCTGAAAAAAAAATTTGCTGATCTACGTCATTTATGACCCCTAGACCCCAAAACTGTCATCAGTAAAAAATTTATATATATATATGAATTTTTTATAGACACGATAACTTACACGACACTTATAACACACGATAATTCTGTTCCCATCTCTTCCAAACTTATATATAAAATCAAAGGGGTATATATATTTCAAATATATTTCAAAATATACTGCCAAAATAAGCATTTGAGCCGAATTTTGCTTAAGATGATTCTGTTAAAACCAGTTCTTACAGAAAAATAAAATTAAAATTTTTTCAAAAGTGGCCTAACAAAGTTGTTACACTGGGTTTACCTCTAATCATATTTTATTTTTTTGTTGAAATAAGCACTCTTCGAAATCTACCTCCACCTATAGGCGAAGCTGGCAGGAATTTTTATTGATCCAAACGCTTGAATCTAGCGCGTGCAATTAAAGCATGCAATGCTGGGAATGCCCGAACTGATTTTGGGCAATCTATAAACCAGTGCTTCTCTTCCACGAATTCCTTTCATTTTGAAAATTTTATATATATGGATTTTTTTACGATAGACAGCATTGGAAGAATACTAGGAAAAGCTTACTACTCACAATTAGGAAAAGTTTATTTGGTGGTTATTTTTGTGACATCAAACCAAATTTACCCTACCCTCCAAAAGAAGTTTATTTCAAAAAATTTAAATAAAACGGGATGGCCTTTGTGGTGCTTGAATGATCCGGTTAATCAGCATCTGGATAATCGGGACTCTACTGTGCGTGATATTTGATAAACGTATGTTTAAAGCTTTAATACAAAATTATTGCAATAAATTTTATTGATAAATATATTTTTTATTCACTTATAACTATATAAAATTAAAAACAACGAAAAAAACTCAGAATATGTCATGCCGTCCTCAAGACGGATCGATAAATGCTAGCGAGAGTATACTTTGTTCTAAGTTGGCATATTCTGTTGTTTTTAACATTGTTTTTAAATTTATATTATTCTTCGCAAAGTACCATTTTAACATTTTTTATAACAATAATTTCGAAGCACTATTCTTTAAACCAATCTGCAGTAATTGATTAGTTAATACTTTATCACATTACATGAGATATATAAATCTCTTCTAAGCTTCTTTTTTAGTAAGCTACTTGAGTCACATTTGCATTATGTGAATAATGTTATTTGAGTCATATATGTATTATATGTTGTTTTACATTAATTAATAGCTGTGACTAAGATAATACAAGGCAAACTTCATTTTTAAACTTAGAACATAATCTAGAGATACCGACGTATCGTTAACAAATGTATTGTCCACTGGTGGCGCAAAAAATTGCACTATTCTATTCAAAATAACTCAAAGAACTATACAGTTAAAAATTTGCAGCATTCCGTACAGTCATTTGATCTGTTCAGGTATTTGACCGTTTTTATCAAAAAAGGTTACTTAACAGTAATTTGACTTTATTTTTATCATATTATTGCCCATTTTATAGTTACAATGTAGTTAAATTACGGTTATGTAACAGTTTTATCAAAAAAAAAAGTCAAATGACTAGACAGAATGCTGCAAATTTTTAACAGTGTACATAAAGTTATCATTGGCAATCATAAATAATGAAATTAATTCTATCATCTTAAAAATATTGCAAAGAAACTTCACTATTTATTTAAGTGAAAGTTTTTATCAAAGCAAATAACTTGGGAAACGCATAAAACATTTGAAAGTCCAATTTCAGCTATTTCCATTTTTTGCCTAAATACTTTTGTGCAATCATGTGTATGACCTACAGATTAATATTATACACATATTTTTTTTTTCATCACCATGGCAGATGAAGAATTTCTAGAACACTGTAAAAGAAATCCGTTAAATTTATGGCGTAGCAATATTGCCAGCAGTTAAAATAAATGTAATAAAAAAATTACATCTAATTTTACTGCAATTTTTACGACAAAAAACTGCTCTTAACATTGCTGCCAACAGTTTTAGCCGTAAAGTTAAAGTATTTATTTTTACAGTGAATCCAAAAATATTTTTATGTTACCAGCTAAATTTTTAATAATAAATCTATTTCAAATTTAATAAAATAAGAACTTTCTAAATTGATAAGCTTATGTTCTTTTGTTAAAATGCAAACAGAAGTATTTAGATGTGATCGAGCTCAATCCGATTAACCATGTATAAATATAGCAATTAATTATCTATTGCATAAAGTGAAATAAGCCAAAGCATTTAATTAAAATAAGATATCAAATAGCTTAGAACGTTTCAATTTTTCTTTTTTGTAAATATATTTTCCAAAATTTAATAAAACAAATAAATTATAACCAGGGATTTTCAAATCTTTCGAAATACAATTTTGCTGCGAGACATTTGTAAAATCCATAAAATATTATTGGTTTCAAAATATTTTAAATATTTTAAGACAGGATTAAATCTAATTTAATATGTGATTCTGCAATTTTCTTTTATTAGAAAACAGTGAGATTTACGAAATATTTTATTCCTATTAGCTTTTGGAAATAATGTTTACATACTGTAAATTTCATTTTAAATTCGTTAATACAAATAAGCTTCAAATAATTAAAATTATATCGATTCAATTTTTTCTAGATTTTAAAATATCTTTTGAAAATAAGTTGCAAAATGATTTTCTTATTAAATCTTCCAATTTACAAAATTAACAAAGCAGAATTCAATAAATCCCCTAAATGTTTGTAGTATATCATTAATTGGAATTTCTGTACTGCAACTTATTTTAAATTCTGTTGTTTAAAAGAATATTCTTACTTTTTTTTTTACTTGTTAAGATATAATTTGGAGAAACGAAGTCATATTTTATTTATTTTTTAAGTGCCATTTTTGAAACGATATTTTTATAGCGTATAAAAGAATTTTTTTCTGGAAGTTCTTTTCCTATTATTGAGGAACTGAAACGGTTATACTATTTAGTTTAAAAAATCGAACATCATGAAAAAAAAAAGTTAAGAAAGCAAAATTAAGGAAACTTAATAATATACTTACAGGGATGTACGTAATTACGGAATATTAAAAGAATTTTCATGGTGAAATATTTTTGAAAATTTTTACTGTCTTCATTACTTTCTAATGCAACTGGGTATCTACTCTCATTTTTCTGATAGAAGATTAGAGAATTTTCTGAATATCTTCAGTAATTAAGACCGATAGTTCTTCCCCCTTCCTCACTCACAGTTGGCATAAAAATTATGTTGCTGAAGCACTTTTCAGGATTGACGAAAACCCTTCAAACAGAATCCTATTACAAAATATGAACGGATTTCACAATTAGTGATTATTTAAGAATTTATGGTATTTCATTTAATTGGTTATCACAGGGCACACTCAATGCAGTAAAGACAGTCCAAGAACTGACAGCACAAAACCTAAAGGTATCACAAAAAAACCTTATTTTTATGGAAGAATAAAAATAGCGTAATCTAATAATCAATATCTGCCGGAAGTGAAGTCGGGCATAAGGCAAAAATTAACACCAACATTGGTTTACTCGAAGGTCAACAACGTTTAGCAACAGCTAAACGTTGATAGATGATTTTAAAATATGTGCGTTGACATAATTTTTTTTTCGAATAAAAATACGACGAAAACTACATCATATGGGTAAATTGAGTCACTTTCTTAATGCTATGGATAATGTTGAATAATTGAAAAACCCATATTTCGTACAAACCCAACTGTTTCCGTACAATCTAAGCATCAATATCGCCACTCTGATATTGAAGACCTCTACCAATATTAGCTATTCCGCTTATATAAAACTAAAAATATATCTTTTTTAAACTTCACTATAAAAAGCGAGATGAATTTCGAGAAACATTTGTATAAAGAAACTACTGCAGGATTCTGGATAAATATTTTTCTAGAACTATAATGGAAACGAGTACTTTTTCAAGTCTTTAGCAGTGTGCAATTTTTTTTCAAAATGCAGGCTTGCTGTTAATCAATCTAGTTTCGGCATTATAAAAATATTAATCAAGATGCTTATAAAAATGTGTCAGCGTTTGGGTTTCTCAATCATTTAACATTATCCATGGCATTAAGAAAGTGACACAAAAATTTTCTTATATAACATAGTTTTCTTCGTAGTTTTATTCGAAAATTGATGCAAAATTAGTTGAATGCACATATTATAAAGTTATCAGTCAACGTTTAGGAACAGCTATACGTTGACGAACGTATTTTTTACGGAATAATTCTATTTAAACTTAATTTTAAAATACAATTACCCATGCGCTCGACAACTTAGGATTTCATTAAAAATAAGTTCGGTAAAAGAACGTGTGGCATGTGTTTCGTATAGGCTGCGGCATGACAGACCAGGATATTGTTATAGTACTAAACAAACTCATCATTTTCTATAGTTTATTTTTCTTGTACACTATATTTTAGAATAAGCCTTTAAAAATAAACCGAAAGTGGTATTAATTTTTGGCTTATGTACCATTTTACTTCCGGCAAACATGGATCATTAGATTACCCTATTTTTACTATTCCATAAATTAAAGATTATTTTCTTGTAGTTTATTCCTTAGGGATTTGTGCTGTCGACTCTTGGAATATGAGAAATCTGGCTGCAAATTGAAAAAAATTGGCAGTTATTTCCGGCTCGAATGTATATAATTATGATTTTCAGTGATAAATTTAACTTTTATTTTGTTTTCACTTATGTCATAGTAACTTACCAACTATATAATTCGATATATTTAGATGGTTTCGGACAAAAAAATACTGTTACGAATTTTGTAAATAGTTAGTGTTTGTACTGTAAAATAATGTAAATAATCTTATTAAGCTCCATTCCTTTACTTATATTAGTTTTTGTTACATTGTCTCTGTTATCAAGCAAACTTGTCCATTATTTTCAGTGTATGTCTACGGCAGATTGGCGAAATAATGAAGATATCGCCAAGTTGGCGTCACTTTTGGCGACTAATTTTGGTCGCCAAATTTGGCGATATATCGCCAAGTTGGCGACAAACTTGGCGATTGTTGGCGATGGTAACCCTTTCCTCTCTGGTAACCCCCCCTTAGATATACTGATACATTGTTTGTTGTTCCGTGGATTTTTTCGAGTAGGTTCTAGAAATTTCTAGCACATGCTCCGAACCTATATAAGAAGAGAAGCGATGCGAGCTGTTGTTATTATTTACCAGTCAGTCATAGAGTGAACTTCTAGGTTTAAGCAAGTTTGCTTGATGTATTGAGTTTTATCTACGTTGTTTTGAATGTGAAATAGTGTTGAGACATTGTATAAAGAGTCTCTGCGACCTATATTTGTACTTGTTCGATAGATTTAAACAGTTATTTTGGAATATCTTGTAATATTTGTGAGTTTCGAAGACTCTGTTGTTCTGAAGTTCTGTAAATAAATTATTTTCTACTTTTCTATAAGCAAGAGTTTGAAGTTGTCTAACCATAAGATCAAAAGAACCCAATATACGCTACAAATTTTTGGTGTCAGGAGTCGGGATCTTATGGCGAAAACACGAACAATGGACGTACAACTGAAAGAACTGTTAGAAGCTATTAACGGATTAAGAACAGAGCTGACCAATAAAATTGATAAAGGCCAAGAAGAGTTGGCGGATAAAATGAATAAAGGCCAAGAAGAGTTGGCGGACAAAATGAATAAAAACGAAGAAAGAATGGAACAGTTGACAAATAAAATTGATAAAGGCCAAGAAGAGTTGGCGGAAAAGATGAATAAAGGCCAAGAAGAGTTGGCGGATAAAATGAATAAAGGCCAAGAAGAGTTGGCGGATAAAATGAATAAAAACGAAGAAAGAATGGAACAGTTGACAAACAAAATTGACAAATGCCAAGAAGAAGTGACCGAAAAGATTAATATAGGCCAAGAAGAAATGAAGAAAACTTTAGAAGAAAAGTTCTCGTCGGTAGAGAGACGAATAGAGGAAGTAGAAGAGAAAATTCAGAAAGAAGTTAGTAATGTAGAAGAGAAAATGGAAAGGAAAATAGAGGAAGTAGAAGAGAAAATTCAGAATGATGTTAAAAATGTTGAAGAGAAAATGGAAGGAAAAATAGTTGAAATAGATGAAAAGCTAAATAAAAGAGTACAAGATCTCGAGAAGAAGCTTTCAGCGTCCAGTGGTAATTATGAAGAATTTAGGAATCCGCCTGCTTCTCCCGTGCACATCAAACTGTCGACATATGACGGAAAGAGTTCCTGGCAAGTTTATAAGACCCAATTCACCATTGTAGCCGAAGCGAACAAATGGAGTGACGAGGTGAAAGTTTGTCAGCTGGCAGCATCTTTAAGAGGAGAAGCCGCCGACGTGCTGCAAACATTGCCCGATATGACGCAACTCAATTTTGAGACTTTAAGTTGTGCACTTGAAATGAGATTCGGCGAAAAATTCTTCAAGGATTATACGAGAATACAAATGAAGAGCCGCCATCAAAAATCGAGTGAAACCCTTCAAGAGTTTGCCTCGGAAATTGAACGGCTTGCAAATTTAGCATTCATTGACTGTCCAACAAATGTACGGGAAATGCTGTCACTGCAATATTTTGTAGACGGAATAAAAGATCCAGAAGTGCAGAGAGCGGTACGAATGGCAGATGTACAGGATTTAAAGGCTGCACTACTATATGCCTTAAAGTTGGAAGCAGCTACACAAGCCAGCCGAAGAGATCGTCATTCATTTCGAGGGGCAACGGTGAACAAAAGCTCAGACACTGAGAACGACGTCTTGAAAGAAATTAGGAAAATAAATCAAGAAATTGAAGCTTTAAAATACGGAAGAACAAGTTCAAGAAGACAGAATCTCACGTGCTGGGGATGCGGTGATACAGGACATCTCCGAAGAAATTGCCCCAAAATCCACGAACGTGAGATAAATTCAAACAGTCAGCAGGGAAACTAAATTTTGGCCATCTCGCGGGGCGGAGGTTGCCGGAGAATGAAAAGCCCCACCTGAAGATCCTCCAGATATCAAAAATGAGTGGCGGTGATAATGAATTATATGTGATAGGCTTTATTAACGGAATTCAATGCCGTATGATTGTCGATACAGGAGCCAATGTGACAATAATCAGAGAAGATTTGGCTCGAAAATTGAAATCTAAACTCATCTGGACTCCACCCTGCATTACCCTGCAAAGTGTGACGGGCGACAAGATTGGCATATATGGAAAGGCCAATTTAACTATCAACTTTGGAGGAACGAAATATTACCATACGGCATATGTGGCTGACATAACAGATCCTTGCTTAATCGGACTAGATTTTCTGAAGAAGTTTGACTTCAGACTTGATTTCAAAAATAACAAAATGATCTCAAAATTTGAAGAAATAAGTCTTTTTGGATTAAATAACGAAATTGAATGTAAACAAATAGTAATAGCCAAAGAAGACATTAATCTAGATCCAAGAACAGAATTTTTAGTTCCAGCTGAAATTAAAAATGAAACTAATTACCGATTTGGCCATATAGATTATCCAGTAGACAATAGTACACAAGCAGGAGTATTGGTGGCTTCTTCTGTAGTAGACCTCTCGAAAAAGACCATTCCAGTCAGAATTGCTAACATCAGTGATAAGACGAGGACTATCAAGAAAGGAGAGGTGGTAGCATCATGTGCTCCTGTGACGTGCATAAGTCAAAATTCCAATCACTCTCAGAAATCTTCAGATAATTTAGTCAAGGATTTGTTACAAAATACGGACTTAGATCCAAACCAGAGAGATGCTGCTGAAAGTTTAATTAGAGAATTCCAAAGTTTATTTTCCCAAACATCTGAAGACTTTAGACGAACTAAAATGGCACAACACCGAATTGACACGGGAGATCACTCTCCTATTAAACAGCACCCTAGACGATTACCTTTTGCCAAGCAAGAAGAGGTGCAGAATTTAATTAAAGATATGGAAGAAAATGACGTCATCGAACCATCGACAAGTCCATGGGCGTCTCCCATTGTATTAGTAAGAAAGAAGGCTGGTTCAACAAGATTTTGTGTAGACTACCGCCGACTGAATGACGTCACTAAAAAGGATAGTTACCCTCTACCAAGGATCGACGACACTCTCGACACACTTGCGGGCAACACTTGGTTCTCGACTCTGGATCTGAAGAGTGGTTACTGGCAGGTAAAGATCCATCCCGACGACCGCGAGAAGACTGCCTTCACAATTGGACAAGGATTATGGCAATTCAAGGTAATGCCTTTTGGTCTATGTAACGCACCTGCAACTTTCGAACGGCTTATGGAAACGGTTCTCCGGGGGCTGTCGTATGAAGCATGTCTTGTTTATTTAGATGACATCATAATCATAGGAAAATCTTTTGATGAACATCTGAACAACCTCAGGCGGGTGCTACAAAAATTAAAGGAAGCTAATTTGAAGTTAAGCCCTTCGAAGTGCAGTTTGTTTCGCAATGAAGTCGCCTACCTTGGACACATCATTTCGGCGGAAGGAGTTAGGACTGATCCGGAGAAGATATCGGCCGTGAAAAATTGGAGTCGTCCAGCAGATGTTCACCAGCTTCGAAGTTTTCTAGGATTATGCACCTATTACAGAAAATTCGTCAAAGGCTTCTCGATGATTGCAAGACCACTTCATAAATTAACAGAAGCCAATCAAAAATTTATGTGGACACAGGAATGTGACGCTGCTTTCGAAAAGCTTAAGGAGGCCTTGACATCCACTCCAATTCTGTCGTATCCTCAAATCGATAAACAGTTTATACTTGATACGGATGCAAGCAACGAAAGCATTGGCGCTGTACTGTCTCAGGAAATCGACGGCCAGGAGCGTGTTATCGCCTATTTCAGCAAGTCCTTGTCAAAGGCCGAGCGAAACTACTGCGTAACAAGAAAATAGCTTCTTGCTGCAGTGAAAGCCATAGACCACTTTCATCACTATCTTTACGGTCGAAAGTTCCTGATCCGAACTGATCATGCTTCTCTAACTTGGCTATTGAATTTTAAGAACCCTGAAGGCCAGATAGCCAGGTGGATACAAAAGCTTCAAGAGTACGATATGGAGATACGCCATCGAAAAGGCTCATCACATGGAAATGCAGATGCTCTCTCAAGAAGACCCTGCTCAGAGAATTGTAGATACTGCGACCGGGCTGAGAAGAAATTTAATGTCAAAGGTCCTATAGTAAGACAAGTTACAACTGGGTCTACATCATCGCAAGATCCGTGGAGTGACGAGAGCCTGCGTAAAGATCAACTTGCTGATCCTGAAATTAAGCCAATTCTAGAGCTGAAAGAGGAGTCCAACAGGAAGCCCAGCTGGCAAGACATGGCCCATTACCATCCTACGACTAAACGTTATTGGGCTCTCTGGGATTCCTTACATTTGAAGAACGGCATCTTGTACCGAAAATGGGAGTCTGACGATGGAAAGACATGTAGATGGCAACTACTACTCCCTAAGTCGAGAATTTCTATAGTCCTTCAAGAACTGCATGGTAGTCCCACAGGAGGTCATTTTGGTGTAATGAAGACCCTGCAAAAGGTTCGAGAGCGTTTCTACTGGAATAATGTTCGCAGTGATGTAGAGAAGTGGTGTCGAACTTGTGACACCTGTGTAGCACGTAAAGGTCCAAAGAGGCGCACCCGTGGGCGACTGCAGCGTTATAATGTAGGAGCTCCTTTCGAACGAATTGCACTAGACATCCTGGGTCCTCTTCCTAGAACATCTGATGGCAATAAATACATCCTCGTTGTCATGGACTACTTCACTAAGTGGTCTGAAGCCTACGCCATTCCTAATCAAGAGGCGGTAACAGTAGCAGACATACTAGTTCAACACTGGGTTTCCAGATATGGAGTTCCTCTTCAAATCCATTCCGATCAAGGAAGAAACTTCGATTCGACTGTGTTTAAGGAAATGTGTGGACTACTCGGCATGGACAAAACTCGAACTACACCCCTACATCCTCAATCGGACGGCATGGTGGAGCGTTTCAATCGTACCATCCTAAATAGCCTCTCTCTCCTGGTGTCTAGAGACCAACAGGACTGGGACAAGAAATTGCCTCTTTTCCTGCTTGCCTACAGGAGTGCCACTCATGAGGCCACTAGTTACTCCCCTTCTCAAATGCTCTTTGGTCGTGATCTTCGTCTACCTGCGGATCTTTTGTTTGGCCGTCCTCCTGATGCTCCTTCATCGCCTGAGGAATATGTCGATAAACTCCAGGCGCGGATTGAGGAGATTCATCGTCTAGCGAGGAACCGAATCGGACTGGCAACGGAAAAGATGAAGACACGGTACGACACAAAGGCAACAGGACATGAGTTCAACGAAGGTGACAAAGTTTGGTTGTGGAATCCGATACGTCGTAAGGGACTGTCGCCAAAATTACAAAGAAACTGGGACGGTCCTTACATAGTCGTCAACAGGCTGAATGACGTCGTCGTACGCATACGAAAATCGCCACACGCCAAACCCAAGGTCGAACACTATAACCGGCTAGCCCCTTATTTTGGCCAAAGTGATTAGAAATTCAAAACTAGAATTTTAGACCATGGTCATGAAAGTCACTTTTTGTAAATATGTAAATAGTAATTAGTTCTTATTTATGTAAATTTTATTATTATTGTTATTATTTATTTATTTATTTATTTGTTTATTTATTTTAAGTGTTCTCCTCTAACTCACGGATTGCACTGCCTGGGACGTGCAGTCTTTGAGGAGGGGGTAGTGTTACGAATTTTGTAAATAGTTAGTGTTTGTACTGTAAAATAATGTAAATAATCTTATTAAGCTTCATTCCTTTACTTATATTAGTTTTTGTTACATTGTCTCTGTTATCAAGCAAACTTGTCCATTATTTTCAGTGTATGTCTACGGCAGATTGGCGAAATAATGAAGATATCGCCAAGTTGGCGTCACTTTTGGCGACTAATTTTGGTCGCCAAATTTGGCGATATATCGCCAAGTTGGCGACAAACTTGGCGATTGTTGGCGATGGTAACCCTTTCCTCTCTGGTAACCCCCCTTAGATATACTGATACATTGTTTGTTGTTCCGTGGATTTTTTCGAGTTGGTTCTAGAAATTTCTAGCACATGCTCCGAACCTATATAAGAAGAGAAGCGATGCGAGCTGTTGTTATTATTTACCAGTCAGTCATAGAGTGAACTTCTAGGTTTAAGCAAGTTTGCTTGATGTATTGAGTTTTATCTACGTTGTTTTGAATGTGATATAGTGTTGAGACATTGTATAAAGAGTCTCTGCGACCTATATTTGTACTTGTTCGATAGATTTAAACAGTTATTTTGGAATATCTTGTAATATTTGTGAGTTTCGAAGACTCTGTTGTTCTGAAGTTCTGTAAATAAATTATTTTCTACTTTTCTATAAGCAAGAGTTTGAAGTTGTCTAACCATAAGATCAAAAGAACCCAATATACGCTACAATACTAATAGTTTGCATATTCAATTGAAGAGTTATTAAATCAAACAGTAAATAAACATATAAATTTATATAGTTTATTTGTGGATAAAATATATCTTAAATGTAATAATCGAATTTATTAAGAGACACAATAAATACCAACATTAATGGAAAATTGTAAGAAACCCAATGCTCTTTAATTCGTCGAAAAATGTACATTAACATTACTATAAAATGTATGTAATTATTAGCCATAGACTTGAAGAGAAAAAATCAAAATTTGCAGTAATTTAAATGAAAGCTATTTTAAGGATAAATAAATATATTAGTAAAAGATTAATAAAAATACAAGTAAAATGTGAAATTAAAATCACTTGCAGACATACCAAATAAGACATTTACTATTAAGTGGATGTGATATTTCCGATCATCCATTATTGACATTTAATCTTTCAAATTTGGCAACTGTTTTTTTTTGCCGACGCGACGAGATAATCGAATAGTACAGTTTATAACATTCCGGGCTAATATTCTGTAATTGATTATCTTGTCAATTGACGCATTAAATATATTAATGAAAGCATTGTTTTTGTTTGGAGTTAGTTTTTGCCTTATGTGTATAACATACTGTTTATATCGCTTGGTTATTGAGTTGCTATGAAAATTCTAAATTTTGTCATCTGATTGTCAAAGATTGACTTTTTTTTTTAATTTCATGAATTAAAATAAGGAATTTTTTACTTTTTGAGACAGCTTTTCGTGACATATTAAAAAGAGTGCTGTATTATAAGCCATACATTTTTACTTACTGTTATCACGATTTTAACTGCATTTTTTTCCTTTGCTAAAATGGAACTGTGAAAAACTGTGGCATAATTGAGTTTTGCAAAATGTAACACCAATGTAGATAGATATAATATTTAAATTATCACAATTACACATGGCGCGAAGACGAAAAGCCCGGAATTCAAATGCTTAAGAATGAAAATGAATCACCTGAACATTGTTTCGATACTACGGGCAATCTTTGCAATCACTGTAAAGAACTCCATTTTAAGAGTATAGCGATTAAAGATAACTTTGATTCCTGTTGTCATAATGGCTTTATTTTCCTACTAAATTTATATGCGATTAATCACCCAAAACTGTTGGCGCTTAATAACTCTTTTTTTTTTTTACAACACATTAGAAAATAGATAATATCGCAATGATGTTAACATCGTTTCACTGAATCAGGAAAAACATTACATTTATGAATTCATATTCCCTTAAAATACATCATATTCACAGAAATATTTCGTTTGGCATAAATTTTAAAAAAGGACCAGCGTAGCAACATTGCCTGCTAGTATTATATAAGACATGGTTATTGTTTATTTTAAGAAACACAAATATTTCTTTTTTCTATAAAAGAAAACATGCACATGTAATTTTTTTCAAGTTAACTTCTACCACTAATTAATTAAAATTTTAATTAAAACACTTAATTGAAATTTTCCTTTTATAATATTTTTTCTCATGTACGTGACATTTAAATTTTGTTTAGTTCCAGATGCTATTCAGTTATTTTTTAAAAAGGTCAAGTAGAATTTCTTTAACGAAAAATATTTCTAACATCTCTTCTGAATAAGTCTAAAATTTTCAAGAGGTTTATGTAACTGGAAAATTATATTTAACATAAAATATTTTTTTTCATTTAAACACTGCGATATTTTTAGTAAAATGCAAAAGCTTTCATAAAACATGTGTTGAATTATCGGGTTTTTTAGTACTCGAAAAAGTACAAAATACTATTGTACTAAAATATTTTACGAAAGCCTTTTTTTTTTTTTTTTTTTTTTTTTTTTTTTTTTTTTTTTGTATATTTTTGTGAAGAGTATATTGAAGTATCTGCTTAAAATAAAATTACACGTTAGAGAAATATCTCTGATAATTGAATTTAATTCTTTTATAAAATAAAATAAAAAATATTTTAAACTTTTTTTAACGTGCAATAATTACAAAAAAAGCCGCCAAATAATTCTTATTACACAAGAACGTATTTTTAACAGATGAAAATGATAAAATAGTTTTTTTCTGTATGCATCTTTAAGAATATGTACCCATATTAGACAAAGTTTTAAGGTTGCTGTTAATACAAAAATAAGTTTTCTACAAATCTCAGCAAGATTAAATATTTTACATGTACCATGAATAACGATAACGTTGAATCAAAATTTTATTTCACTTTGAAACAATAATTAATATCGATTGAATCAGGGTTTTCTTTGCCACTTACAAAGACACGAAATTGCGGCAAAATGCTTCATTTCGCCTGTAAGCAAACAAACAGTCTCGCCAAAATGCGAGTGCTTAATTTCTATTCTTTTTATGTGTGTGCCAGTGCAGTCTAGATTTACATCCTTGTTACTGGACAATTGATGTTGTTTTTCATGTTCAACCACACCGTGAAATTTAAATTATTCTATTTATAGAGTTAACACTAACTCAAGTCTAGAAACAACCAAAGACACAAATATTTCTCTGCGATCTCTTGCGATATTTCTCTATCGCTATCTATGTGCGTTGGCTTCGCACCGGTTAAAAAATAAACAAACTTACTCGCATCAGGCACCAAATAAAGAAAAGTTTTACTGGAGTGCTGTATCTAGCTATTTATCATACTATTTATTAGTTGCATGCAAAGTATCATTCGGCGGTTAATGTTTTTATCTATTATAATCGAAATCTGATAGCAATTTTTAGTGTATATTTTCATAACGGTAAACTAAGGATTGCTGTTTTGAAATTTTATGCCCGGAATTTTAGAAGCATTTACATATTCTACTATGTTTTTTATTTTTGATTCGCCAAATCGATAATGTTGGTCAAAAGCCATCGAGAACGATTGTTTAAATAAATAGCTAGAGAACTATTGCATCATAATTCGTAAATCTTAACAAAAAGCTGATAAAATATTGTAAGACAAAGTGGACATATCATTTACAAAAATAATTTAATGAGACCAAGACCTGTATTTATGGAATAGTCCGACACTCTACGTGTATTATATTTGAAACCAATTTTGAATCTGAGATTTCTTTTTTTCTAGCTAGAATTCTAACCATCCCAACAAACACATAACTTGTGGGCCATTAAAGGCGTCGTTAACGTTGGCCCAAAGTGTTTGGTGACGGCCCGCCATCCTTTGCCGTAACGGCTCCGTCAAAAAACTGTCACGCCGGCCAGAACGCACCCACAAAATGAGGCCCACAAATGTGCCATAAACTTTTTATCAAAATATCAGACAGCCTCAAACTTGCCACAGTTATTCTTTTAAAGGCCATTAACAATCAGAGCTAGCCATAAGTGTGCCCTAGCCATGCCATTTGTGTTTTGTAAGAATTAAGTTTAGCCAAAAGCTGCCCACAAAAGAGCCCTTTATGATTTATTCTATCCAAAAGCCTGCCACTACCATGCCATAAAAATTATTTAAGCATAAATTCAAAATCTATTTAATAAAAAATATCTATTAAAGAACTGCTTGAATGATTAAATATTTTTGCATGAAAAATAAATATATTAAGAATAATTTAGGTACAATAAAATATATGTATATATAAATTTACTTTTCTTGAATTTTCGAAAATTTTCCAAAATACAATACTTCGCATATTGAATTTAATAATTTGTTTATTTATTCTATTGTGCATTAAATATATATATATAAATAATGCAATTTATAAACAGTTGCATTTCATGCCAAACATTGTATTTTCAATAAGGTCAAGATAAATAAATGTATACATTTTTGAAAAATGAACCGAAATCATTATTACTATATTTATTTTTCATGAAAAAACATTTGTTATTCAAGCAATTATTCAACAATTATTTTTTATTCAACACATTTTGAACTTACGCCTAATTAACATATATTCTTAATATGATTTATTATGTACTTTATATTAAAATAGATCTATTTTATGTATGTATGTGGTGTTTTGTTTAGCTTATTGTTAAGTCTGTCCATTCATTAAAGTACATGAAATCACAATAATTTTTGCATCATTTTCAAAAAAAAAGAAAAGAAAAGAAAAGAAAAAGAAAGAAAAAAAAGAAAAAAATAACACAGCTATTTAAAAATAAATAAAATATACAGTTTGATGTTTACATAAGTCACGAAACTTTTTTTTTGTATGCATATATATATAGGTAAAATCATGTTTCGTATTTCGAAAGTATTTCGAGCAATTAATATTGATTTTTCCCTTTATTTAATTTCTTTTTTGCATTAAAATTATTTAGTTGTTGCTTTTAATGGCATTTTCACCACGGATAAATTATTATCCGGATTTAGAGGGGGGGAACCCTTTTCTTTGAAAGTTGAATAAAAAAGAAGGAAAAATCATATGGAAACAATTAATTTTAATTAAACTAAAATATTAAGAAAGTAGTATCAAAAATTCACAATGTTTAAAATCGATTTATATAATCCCCACTACAAAACATTTATTGAAACAAAAAAAAATCAATTTACTGCTACAAACTAAATAAAATTTTGCATTATTTTGGAGAAAACTACAATTAATAAATATTAAATAAATGTTATTCTACCTTTTCGTAAACCAAAATATGTTTAAAAATCAAAAAGTAGCAGACAAAAGCTACTTTGCGTGCTCTAAAATCATAAAAGCTAATAATGCTAACATTTACCTTTTTTTATGCCGTTCTAATACAAAAACAAATACAATAAAATGATGCAAAAAATATTTCAGAGTTAAAAATCTTTAATGAATAGACAAAAAAACTAAGACTTACAATATTTTCCGTGTAAATACCTCTTACTTTCAGAGATAAAGCGACCACAAGCTAGCACCTGCGAGCTAGAGTAGCGACCGGCAGGAATGAAGTCCAAATAACAAATAGATACTTGACAACATCTGGGTGGGCAGAGGAGTGGGGGGATGAGTCAGCGAAAAATAAGAGGTCACTATCGTGCTCTTGAAAACCGTAAGAGAGGGAGGAAGATGGGAAATCTTTTTACAACCCTTTTTTAACGAGACTTTTCTCAAATTTACAAACAACTCTTCAGAATTTCAAGTACAGTAACTCTGTCTAAGGCGAAATAGATTGGAATCGAGAAAATTTCCCGTTGTAGACAATATTCCGCCTTAAACAAATTTTACTCTATGTCTGTAGATTCGCAGAGACTTGAAAATTTTTGCGAGATAGATAGATTTCCGTCTTACACAGTGTCCGCCTCACAGAGGTATTACTGCAGTTGAATCACCTTTTTATAAATAAAAGATTATACGATGTTTTGAAACAAAACAAAAAAATCATATTATAGAAGTAAAAGTTAAAAAAATATGCATATCTATAAAATATTTTTATCACAGTTTTAGGCATACATTTATTTCTCTAAGAAAACAATTTCAAGAAATGATAATACGACCTTTTAGTGAATTTAAAGAAATCATTGAAAAATCCTTCCTTAAACTTTCCTAACACATTTATAAGTGTTAAGACACATTTATAAAGTGTTATGTGAAAAAAGTTCTTTGATTGCAAAAACAATTTTCATTCATTTCTGTACAAAAATATTTAAATGCATAAGAAAGTAATTTATGTAACAGAATGTATCAAAAGCATGTTTTTACGCAGGAAAAAAGTAAAACACTTTTGATACAAAATGAACAAAAGAATTTAAAAAAATCTATTGTTCTACTGAAACATTATTCATTTTAAGGGAAAATTATCAGCCCCATAACCTCTGCCTTCCAACCCGCTTGCAGAGGCAAAAAAAATCAAAATTCCTTTTTTTTTTAACAATTTTTCCATTTTTGAGTTTAAAAAAATAAAATAAAATAAAGCTTTCCTTTCGCTTTACAGATAGGTGGGGGGGGGGGAGAGACAGAGACGATTTAGGCACAATCTAAAGGCTTTTTCTATTTTAATATTTATTTTAAATTATTTTAGTGTATTTTAAATATTTATTTATATTCTTTTAGTTATTTTTTTATAAATAATGAATGCAAAAGGGCACCTGAAGAAATTATTTGGAATATGTATACATTTTGGGAACAATATTTATTATTTATAAAAAAATATTTTTAAATTAAATAAAATTATGTCATGTGTTTAACTGTCTTAAATATAAACTTTACAACATATTTATATGTTTAGCAAAACTCAGATTTGAAGTAGTTTTTGAAAGAAATGAAGACCAAAAATACCCTTTCTCTTTTAAATAAAAATGCTGGTTAGATTATAATGGCCCTCTGCTTTCTAAAGTATGAAACGCCATTACACTGTTGCCAGAAATTGACCCTTAGGAGTTGGCCGGCAAAGTAAATGTAACTGTTCTCTCATCGCCGATCCATTACTGGCTCGGCGGTAGCTGCCGCAACTAGCGGCGGGTCATTTGCGGTACCGCATTGTTTTGTTACAATGGCCTTAACTCCTGGCTGCAATGAAATCGCCTGTCGGCCGTAAGTCATGTGTTTGTGGGATATATTTCTAAAAGAGAACGCATATTTCCTAATGTAAAAAAAAAATCAATGTAACACAGGATGTAAATATTTAGTTGCTACTTATGATTATCCAGAATCAAGAAAAGGTTTCATTAGCTAAAGAAACAATGGATATGAATATATTGATAAGATATAAAGAATCCTCTTTAATAAAAAACTACATGTTGCTGCCGACTAGCTTTTTCACGAATTGTTGCCACAAATTAATCTCGAAAAATGAAATATTTGAAGTTACTGAAAAAATTAATAGCTCGTAAAACATGACCTGTTAGACAAACTGCATTAGAAAGGTAAAAAAAAAATGTATTTTATTTTAATATAAATTTCAAATCTAATGATCAAGCAAGTTTTTAAAGATTAAAATTCAAAAATTACCAAATTTACCAATGAATAACCAATGAAAGCTTCATGAGTAAAACTATAATAACGGCAATGCATTATGACGTGTTTATTGGCTGCATCATGAGTCACAAATTACAGTAGCCTTATTATTTTGCCAAAATATGAAAATGAATTATGATGTCACGAGTGCATGATTTTTATTTATTTCTTCACAAATACTACATGTGTCATTTTTTTAGTTAATACACACACACATATATATATACATATTTTATTTTATCAAAAAGCTAAAAAGTTTTTATTTTAAGTGAAATTAATATGACTCATGTCAATGAGAACAATATTTAGCGATCTATCACATCGCCAAGCTAACATAAAAGTATTTTTTGAGTCTTAATATAATAAAGATAGTCTTTAGTTTATCAGTTTCATTTTTGTATTTTAAATTATCTTTTAAAAGTTGATTTGATAAATCATTAACCCATTTTTTAAATTAAATTTCAACATCGCATAAAATAAAAGTTTACATCGTTCAACAGGGAAGGTGTACTTGTGTGTGTGAAAAAGTGTTTGAAAACTGCTTTTAACTTTACTGACTTCTTATGATTTTTTAAACAAAATAGCTTGATTACGGAATAATAGTACATGACTATTGTCTATTAAATATTTAAAATTTTAAGAAAAAAACCCGCAATTCCTACCCACCATTCTAGGACATGCGTTTACACAGGATATTTATAAAAACAAAGTTTTTTTTTTGTCTCCACCTGATATTCGGAAGCATTTCTAAGTCTCTTTTTTTTCAGTGTGTTAATCAGTTTATTCAACTCATAATGTAGGTTTCTCGAATGAAATCCATTGCCAAGCAAATATTTTCAGCAGCGAAGTTCAATTTATTGCTCCAAGAGAAATAAAATAACATTAATTTTTATGATGATATTAATGCTATTATTTTTTGCCTTCTTGCCTGTAAAATATGTTCACAATCATAAACATTAGTCCATTCATGATTATTTAGCTATTATTAATCCGCTAAATGATTTTTCTTTCTTGCAATCGTCACCTTTGTATATTTCTGTTTCAATTCCATTCCCATGTAATGATCAAAATCCTATTCGTCATTTGATTTTTTCTACTCACGTTTTATATTTTAGTATTTTCTTCTAAACATACAACACGCTGTGGTAGTCAAGTTGTAATTTGATCGCCAGCTCGGTTTTGTTCATAAATAAAAGTACAATATTTAGTTTTCACGAAAATAAATTGTTTTTACCAATTTACAGTTGTCAGAACAAGAACTGATTAAATAAATAGTAAACATTTGTCTTTTGGCTATACCTTTATCGTTTTGTGATTCTATTCCACTTGTCCATCCCCCACCTCAAAAATAAAAAAATAAATAAAAATAATAAAGAAAGAAAGAAGAAAGCGTAACCTTTATTATTCTTTTTTAACTTAACTGGTGCTTCATTAATAATAATTACAATATTTTTAATAACTTTCTAGTTTCTGTATTGGAAAGATATTTATTTTAATAATAAGATATATATACTAATATGTTTTTTCTAATATGTAACTACATGCATCATATTAGGATTTTTCATCCGATGGTTACGATTGCTCGTGCAAATCGGAGGAAAATTATATTGTAGTGTATTTGCGTAATTGATGCATAAAATGTTATATTGATCATGTTCAAGATGTATTTTTTTATTAAAAGCAAAATTACACAAATATACCTGATAAAAATTAATAAATATGATAATATGATAATTATACCCTATTCCTTAACTTAATTTACTCATTATTAACAAGTTGAGTGCCATGTCAATCATCGATGACTGACATAGAACTTCCGGTTTAGGCCACGTCAGTCACCGGTGACTGATAATCTAAAATATTATTTAAAATTTAACAAATTATATTGTTTAAAGTAATTACTTACTATTTACTTAACGTTTATTTATTACAAGTTTATACTTTCTTAATTACTTAAAATAATATAAATTTCTCAGTTTTATATCACATTTTACATTTTTTGTCATCGGTAAATGACATAACCTTAACGGAAAGTTCAATGTCCATGACCGTGGCACTCAATGTGTTAAATAAAAAAAACCATCCATAAAATTTCTTACAGAAAGGATTTGATTATATTATCATAATATTTTTCTTGATATTTCGCATTAAGTAAGAACCTTCTACCTGGTTTATTTTAAAAAAGACAATGATTGAGACACGTTCAAAAATTCTACATGCCGTTCTTCAATAATAAAAAATGTTATTCTCAACAAGAATAATTAAAATAAAATATTTTCAGTCACATCCGCTTTACTATATCTCTGGGAAACATGCATAAAAATGATAATGACTTTGAATAAGAATTAACTTCCGCTCAGTACTTTCTATACTTTCATTATATTCAAAAACTTCAAATAAAATAATATTTTGTAAAGGAAAGACTCTTAAATTTATAAAAAGAAAAGTTTTTTCCAAAGCATATTTAAAAATTTTCAAAGTATTTTATTTTTCACTAACAGTTTTTTTTTTCAATACATAATAAGCCAATACTACAAATATTTTCTAACCAAACTTAAAAGCAATATGTTACCATGTTTTAAAACTAGTATTTTTTTTTACGTACTAGGATAAAAGTAAATAAAACGGTTCTTTAGAAAACTTTTTTTTTATTTCTGAAATATCACTGAAAATAAGACAATAATTATTCGCATAGTAAATATACGGAATAGAAATTATTGTAAATATAAAACTTTTAAAAAATGAAAGGATATGATAAGAAAAATAAAGACTAATAACACTATGAAATTATTATTTATGAGAGAAAACTTACTGTGGTATATCAACTAGCTGGCGAATTTCTATAATAGTAAAAATAAAGTCATTAAGTGGTAAAATGTCCAATGTACCGTAATTTCCGGTGTATAAGCCGCGGATCAAACAATCATTTCTCCGCCTGGAAAATTTTTAAAATATAATATAACTTTTTAAATCGCGGTAAATATTTCTCTTCAATTTCTGAACAAATTTTCTGGGTTCAAAAATTAATGTTTGATCTGCGGCTTATACACCGGAAATTACGGTTATTACATATACAGGATGTTTCGCTACCAGACCGACAAACTTTGAGGGGTGATAGTAGACATAAAGAAAAACATTATTAAATAGGAAACCATGGGGCGCAAACGTCTTCTGTAGGAGATAGGGGCAATAAAAGTTCAAGGTCCAAAAATTCAAACGCTGATAAAAATTAGAAAAAAGGGTCGATTTGTTTGAGATTTTCTCTAAAATCATTCTTTATATCACGATTTTTTATTTTTTTAATTTTAAAGATTAATTTCGAAAATTGTCAATAGAGGGCGCTTTAGACTTTAGAGTAACGAACGAATACTTTTTGCCGTTCTTTTGTGCATGGGATTAAAATTATTCTAAAGTTAAGACTTTAACTTAAATTTTAAGCCCAAAATCGGAAACATGGGGATAGGTTAACTAGCGAAAATTTAACTGTGAACCGAGGGGGAGATTTTAAACGCTCATAAACACTGGACAAACTAACCGATTTTGTTGCGGTCAGGTCATTCCCTTGTTAATTATTTTATTCAAAATGACGTACAGCTGTGGTGTCCTCATTTTTTGATAGAGGGCGTTTCGTCACATGTCCGAAATTTCAATGGTGTAATTCCTGGGTATTTTACTACCCGACCACCATATTTCCAGGAAGTGTAAGGGATGCAAAGGCGACTCGGAATCACACAGGAATGTAACGTTGAAAATTGTTTTTTTGCATGTTGCGTTTGAAAAAAGCAGAGAAAAAAACAACAGAAACAAGCAGAGAAACAGCAACATGTTAAAGTGGACAGAACAAAGTTTATTTAAAGGTTTTACTGCAAAAAGTGTTTGAAATTACGACCAGAAAATGTCCGGCAAACTACTTGACAGCGATAGTAGATAGCGCTGCGATTTTCCTGCGGTAGATGGCGCTGAACGGTAATGCACGTGAAAGTTTCTCTCTCGTTGCGCAGCTCTATGTGGTTCCAGCACGATCGGATTCTTCCACATTTTACCAATGATGTTCACCGATACCTCAACCTAACATATGGACAGCGGACGATAGGTCGTGGTGTCTCGGTTTATTGACCTGCCAGATCACCGGACCTATCAAGTATGAGCTTCTTCTGCTGGGGTCATATGAAAAGTTGGGTGCATGAAAATCCCGTACCATCAATTAAAGACTTAGCAGCTTGTATTTCTGTAGCTTTTGGAAATCTATCAAAGGTTCCAGGAATCTTTCAAAGCGTGAGGAATTACATGCGACGCCGCTGTCAAGCATGTCGAATTACTTCTGGCCGTAATTTCGAACATCTTTTCTAGTAAAACCTTTAAATAAACTGTTTTATATCCGTATTAACGTATTGCTGTTTGTCTGCTTGTTTCTGTTGTTTTTTCTGCTTCCTTTAAGCATAACTCGCAAAAAAGACATTTTCAACGTTACATTCCAATGTGATTCCGTGTCGCTTTCGCATCCGTAACACTTCCTGGAAGTATGGTAGTCTGGTAGTAAAACACCCAGGAGTAATGCCATTGAAATGTCGGAGATGTGGCGGAAGCGCCCTCTATGAAAAAATGAAGACACTACAGCTGTACGTCATTTTGAATAAAATAATTACCAAGGGAATGACCTGACCGCAACAAAATCGATTAGTTTGTCCAGTGTTTATGAGCGTTTAAAATCTCCCCCTCGGTTCATAGTTAAATTTTCGCTAGTTAACCGATCCCCATGTTTCCGATTTTGGGCTTAAAATTTAAGTTAAAGTCTAAACTTTAGAATAATTTTAATCCCATGCACAAAAGAATGGCAAAAAGTATTTGTTCGTTACTCTAAAGTCTAAAACGTCCTCTATCGACAATTTTCGAACTTAACCTTTAAAATTAAAAAAATAAAAAAATCGTGATATAAAGAATTATTTTAGAAAAAATCGAAAACAAATCGACCCTTTTTTCTAATTTTTATCAGCGTTTGAATTTTTGGACCTTAAACTTTAATGGCCCCTATCTCCTACAGAAGACGTTTGCGCCCCATGGTTTTTCATTTAATAATGTTTATCTTTATGTCTACTATCACCCCTCAAAGTTTGTCGGTCTGGTAGCGAAACACCCTGTATATTACAATCGTGACATACAATTGCAATTTTAAAAGGCGTTATCAAAATATACACAATAACATATTATTTTGCAAATTGATAATAACGAAATATTTAATTTTGAACATGAGTGTATGATCTATATTCAGTTGATCTATATTCTGTTTCGTCTTAAATATTTTTAAATATCTTATCTTAATAGATTTTACATACCTATTTACATATATATATGTTGTATTGTAGAAAATCTGGCAATAAACATTCAGTCCAATATATCGATTTTATGATATGAAAAAAAATACTAATAACACTATGAAAATATTATTTTTAGAGAATACAAAACTTAGTGTGATATATTGACTATCTGGTGGGTTTCTATAATAATAAAGATAAAGGCATTAAGCGGAAAAATGTCCAATGTCATTACATGTATATTCTAATAGTGGTATGCAATCGCAATTTGAAAAGGCGTTATCAAAATGTACGCAATAACATATTGTCTAACAAATTAAAAATAAAGAAACCTTTAATTTTGAACATGAGTGCATGATCTGTATCCAGTTGATCTATATACTGTTTCCTCTTAAATAATTTTAAATATTTTACCTTAATAGATATTACATACCTATTTACATATATATGTTGTATTGAAGAAAATCTGGCGATAAACATTCAGTCGAATGCATGATAATTTTTTTAGTGATGCGCGAACTCATTTTGAGGAACACCGACACATTGCCGGTTGTTAATGCAAATTGTGGTGTGGTCACGATTGATTGGATCATGCTCACAAAAAGAAGCATTGAGAAGAAAAGATCATTGATCAGATTTTTAAAATTGACCACCTGCTTGGATATGTTTGATTATTAGTACTTGCAAAAAAAAAAATGCCAGAAGTTATGAATATATATAACAAATGCTCCCAAATTCATAAACCAGGAGCTTCAAAATACCGAAAAATAATTACTAGACTTGTAACCGAACTTGCATAAACACGTCGGTATCAAGTTGTGAATTATCATAGGCATGTTATTATGTCAATAACAGATTTTAAAGGGCACCGTTATGATTAATTAATCAAAATAGGCTAATTATGCTGCTATTAATTTATTAATCATATCTGCATCATGTTATCACCAGTGATGGATTGCTGTTAACGCCAACCTAGGCTATAACAAGGAGTATACATTGTGTAAGGGAGCAAAATTAAGAACTTTAATGCATTTAAATTTTAAAAAATAAGGACAGTTCAAACTTTATTTAAAATTGTTAAATATGAATGGAACTTCTAACAATTACCTTTTTTTTTAAATTATACTTTTCAATAGAATAATACGAAATTTTCTCATACTTAAAGTAGAAACAAAGCACGTTCATTCCCCATCTACAATCCTCAAAATACTAAAATTTATTAAAAAATTAAATGGAAAAATATTGTTTTCATTAATTAAATATATTAAGAAAATTCTTTAATTTATCAGAAAAAATTCACTTACAGTTTTATAGAGGATGGGGAGGACAGCACACAAATATATTTCGAGCTAGTGTGTCATAATATGTTAATTCTTCCTTATTTATCAAGAAGTGTAAGATATCTTTGAACTTTGTACCTTTTCCACGTCGTAGGATCACTTTACCACTCTTTTGATAGATTAGAATATACTTCTTCCACTAACTTTCAGATAGTTGGACAAAACGTTACTAGACACTATGTACGCATCAAGAGAGAGCAGTCACAGGCGAGAGAGAACACGATAACGTTAATACTGTGAACAGAACAGAAGCGTTATCGAGCAGATATGGAGATGGCCAGTTTTAAACTCACCAACTGAAGGATCTGATCGTTTTTGCGGCAAACCTTTATATTCATACGCATATAACGCAAGTATTTCACATGTTCTGGCATGGTTTATTGTTTCTAGATGGTAGAAACATTTACTTAGAATAGAAAAACGGAAAAAAATAATTTTTCAGTTTTGGGTGCTTTTGTAACTAAACGATAAAAATGTTCATTTTTGAGCAGCCATTTGAGGTAGAAATGTGAAATTACAGAAAATAAATCTACTAATAATAAACTTTTTTTTTATTTTACTCAAAAATACCACTTTCAATTTTTTTCCCCTGTTTGAGTTAGTACTTTATTCTGTTATTACTTGAGAATCTTTTTTCGATTCTGTATCATATCTTACATATTTCGAAATATTGTTCTGTATCTATATTATTTTGTAGTATTATTTATCTAACTGAACATTTTCTGCACTGTAAATTTTATAACATTTGACATTTAAAAAATATTAATTAAATGATGTTGATGAAATCTATTTAATCAGATTGAGATTCAGATTCAGCAGCGCTGGATAACCCACCAATCGACATACGCTTCCAGATCCCGCGTGTTTGAACATGGAGTAAGTTTTTAACAAAATGAAAGTAATGTTTACAGTTTTTAGTGTTGTTAAAAAAAGGCTATAAGTCTATAAGTGAGTTACTGAATGTTCTACTTACAAGTCTATATAAGATGTGTTAGATGTTCTATTTACAAATCTATGAGTAATTTCTTAAGAGTTCTTTTTATAAAACAAGAGAGAGTTGTAGAATTTTATGTACAGATTACCGTAGCTATGGTTCGGGATCAGAACCCTCATAATTGTTGTTTGTACTTTGAAAAATATGTTCATTATTTTCTATAATCTTAATTATTTAATCAACTATTGTCCCGTTACCTGAGTTAAAAAGCCACCGGTTTCAAACACAGCACTATTATCTTAGGGAAAATCTGATAGTTTTAAATCGACGAAATGTTCCAATTAAGTAAAACAACATTTTCTGTATTAAAATAACGGTATCCAAAGAGCAGGAGATTTTCCAACTCTGAGTTATATAGTAATACAGTGTTGAATTTTTTATGACTAAGAAAATTAATTAAATATAAATTTAAAAGCTTTAGAACTTATTGGAAATGTTTTTAAAACCATTATCGGAAGTTAAAAATTGATTAAGATTAATAGAATGTTTTCTAACAGTGGAAGAAAAATTATCCAGTAAAATTGTAGAAAACTCGAACAAACGATTGCTTATATTATAGTATAATACTTATGATAAAAAGAAATGTCAATAATGAAAATGATGATGTAAAAAGTGCATATCATTATTTATTATTTTTTGAATAAAAATTTGCTAAATTTTAATGTTTTTCTTTAAAATTGTTTTTGCTTTATCTAGTGGAAAATGAATAACTTAATTTCCTAATCAGTGGCGCCAACTTCTGAAGAATATTGGGAGGGCTCAAAAATATTTTTGTAGAATGTTACAACCAGTTTTTTTTTCTTTGAATGGTTGACAGATGGTGAAAGATGAGAATTTTAAGTTGTGCTAACATGTTTTAATAAAGTTGCAATTTTATTAAATTACTAGCAGGCTATGCCCGCTGCGCTGGTCCATTTTTCTAACCAAATCTTGACTCAAACAAAATGGTGATTTAAAATTTCTTTCTTAAAGCAGTGTAGACCATCACCTGGAATGTTCTTCAGCAATGCTGAAAACGATGCCAGTGTCAATGTCATTGCGATATTGCACTATTGTATGCCTTGCACAAAATTTGGGTAATTAAGTACCATCTCTCTTATTTGATCATTTATAGTAGAGTTTGATATGAAAATGAGACCGTTGTAATAGCAGGAATCAAAATGTTCTCTACTCATCAGTTTATTTTGTTAGAAAGTATTGCAATGATTATCAAACTCTATTAATTTTCAAATAGCACATTATCCTTTGTTAAACTTAAATCTTGTCTTAAGTCTTGTTGTCTTAAACTCCCGAATCTGAACTTGCACTATGTGCAGATCTGGTAGCCTAAATACAATCTCATTACATGTTGCATTACATTTTTTAATAAACGTCCTCTCCTGGCAACTCTACTCCAGTTTTGTATCTACCTTGGTCTGTTCCAGCAAAGTACATAGCAAAAAAATGTAAAAAAGTGTGTTTAACTTATATATTTATTAGAACAATGAAGCATAAAAGGTGTGTTTTAAAGCTGAATTATTTGGGTAAAATTAAAATTACATCAGTTTCACTGCCTCTTCATTTTTTTAAACCAGTTGCAGGGCTGCCACAGGCGGCTATTTTTATATTCCGTTTGCACCACTGTTTTTCTAATATAAATTTCAAAATAAATTTTTCTTGCAAATGTTGTCTAAATCTATGTTAAGGATTTCTGTTTAAAGAAAGTGGTGCCAGTTAGAGTTAAAAAATAGTCGCCTGTGGCAGCCCTGCAGTTGCAAACATGTAGCTGTTAAATCGGGAATAATCTTGATGCTAAATTTTGTAGAAAAATAAACCTTCAGCTTGTAATCAATCCCATTATGATTTTTGGCGTCAAACGTTAGTATTGCTTATAACGATTTGTTACAAATGTGTTAGACTTATTTCGTGTTTATTGTCAAATGAAAGTGAAGTTTACAATCATCTATTATTGGCATTTAATCTTATATCTTGGCAATAGGTTTTTTTTTTTTTTTTTTTTTTTTTTTTTTTCGACGGGGTAATGAAGTAGTATTTAATAGTTTTATTTTTGATAAAATTCTGTTGATAGGGCTTAATGTTAATTAAAACTGCAACATAAACATCATAAAAAAATTTCTACTGTCGGTATTTAATGTATATTTTTTCTTAGCCAATTTTAAAGTATTTTTTTAACCTGAATTATTGATAAATTAATTGCAAATACATATATTTTTTTAATTCTATATCATTGATATTCCGAATATTTTCCCTGCACATTGCAAATATTGCTTTTTTAGGGATAGTAAAATAACTACAGATGAAAAATACATAATAAGGCTAAAACACAGAATTAACGACAGCTTGGCGAATGCCTCTACGGAGACTTGAAAAGTACGCCAGTTCTGTCAACTTAAATATCCAGATAGAATTTTAATAAATAATAGGTACTACTTTATTATTTCACAGATCAATTTCGCTAAATTATACATATTGCAAAACGATTCACCATATTATACAAACGAATATAACTTTTATTTTAAATAACCAAGGAATCAATAAATTACTAAAATATTAATAGAAATACCAAGGCTAACTTACCATAATAACATGATTATGATAAGGGGGCCTTGAGAAATACAAATAAAACGTCGAATTAAAAATAGTTAATGACATAACAAACGCATGTAACATGTTTAATTTCAAATGAATGTGGCATTTATGATAATCTATTATTGACATTTAATCTTTTATTTTGGCGGCATTTTTTGGTCGATGGGATAATCAAGTAGTACCAAATAATATAAAAAATATATAAATAATAATATAGCCAATAATATTTTGGTCAGGTGTCATGTATGGATCACGTTGGTGCGATTGCAACAAAATTGTGATTTTATGGATTGCGTGGTAATCTGGTTGTTGTTGTTTATTTACTAATAAACTTTGTTTCTTTACTTTTCTTTATTTTTTCTTTCTTTATTGTTTTATTCTATAATTATTAATTAAACTTCACTTATTTATTATTGTTTCCTTTTTTAAATAATAGAAAATAATTAAAAATAATATAACATGTAACTGGTATTTGAAAACGCAGTGTTTGCCAAACTGATGTCAGATTTTAAAAAAACGTGCCAAGGTGATGCGTATATAAAAATGGAGAAATGTTTATAATAATGTAAACAAAAAAAGTATACAAATAATTAAAAAATTGCCTTTTCGATTTTTTAAAAAAAGAACGCCAAGCAGTCGTTAATTCTGTAGTTGCAACAATAGTAAATTTTCTTTTGTTCGTTTGTTTCATAATGAAAAACCATAAATTTAATAATCTCAAATAAAATAATTTGACAAATTTTCTATGATCTCGTTGATGATCTAGAAATCTCCTTAATACATAAACAAAACGGCAAAGATGTCATATGCGCCGAGTTTGGCGCGATAATTTTTTATGCTAATTTGGCGGAAACATTGTTTTCGAATACCAGTTACATGTGCATATTTAAATTATTTTCTATTATTTAAATAGCAATAAAAATTTATGAAAAAAGTTTAATTAATAAGTATATAACAAAACAATTTATACAATTTATAAAGTAAATAAACATTTTATTTATAAATAAATATTAATAGTCGGGTTAATATATCTCAGACAAAATAATGCCAATTCAAAGTCTATTAGTTACCTCGGTGATATATAATATCTGTGCCAATAAAACTTTTAATAATATAGTAAATATGCTATTTGGCGGTGCTCAATTATTGAAGATTAGTCCAATATCATATTAAATATTATCTAACACAGGAAAAATATGAAGAAAATTGAAGAAGAAATGGCTAATTAAAACAGACTTGTGAAACATTTTGGCACAAATGCCTTATGTGCACCACATTTGTGCATTTTTTTTTCCTTTTTTACGCCAATTTGGCGAAAACTTCGTTTTAAAATATCAGTTACATATATATTTTTTAATTGTTTTCTATTATTTTAAAAAGGAAATAAAAATAAATAAATGATGTTTTGTTAATAACTATAAAATAAAACAATTTACATTTAAAAAAACAAATAAGAGTAAATAGTTTATTAATAAATATACAATAGCCGAGCTACCATATGAACATAAAATCGACGTTTTGTTGCAATCGCGCCAATGTGGTGCATATAAGACATCTGTGCCATTTTTTTTTCAGCAGGCAATTTTTATTTCAAAATGTTGAATTTATCGATAGTAATAACGCAAAATTGCATAAATTTCATTTAAATTGCATAGATTTCCTTGTTCAGTTTGTAAATTTTAAAATTAATTTTCCCTGGAAGAGAATTTGACAAAATGGCGCAAAAAAAGTATGTTTGTTGATTACAATTTTCAAAATTGCGGTGAAAAACTGACATTATTTTACAATATATATATGTGTGGCAGAATTTCACACTAAAGCTAAAATTTAAATATTTGATTACAATTTTTAAAATATTAACTTATGTTTATTGAATTTACAATTGAATACTAAAATATACTCCAAAAAATATCTTCTTTTGGAAAAAAACAACATTATTGCGACCTAATGTTAGACATATGCATTTTTGGCTTAATTCTTTGCCGACAAAAGTAAAAAAAAAAAAAAAAAAAAAAAAAAAAAAAAAAAAAAAAACAAGATGAATGTAAATTCTACTATTGCAGAATTCAGTTTCGCCTCCGATTAGAAAAAAAAATCGATAGAAGTTTTTTAGAAGGGCGACCCCGTTTAGATTGCAATGAACTAACTTCATTTTTCTTGTGTTTATAAATATAAGAGCAAACAGAACGGCGTGAAATACCCAATTGAATAGCAATTTCTCTCTGAGACATTGGAATTGCGAAATAATAAAGAGATACAATTTGACGTGCTACTTCTTCATTGACTAGATTCATCAAAAACGGGTTTTTTCTTTAGTTTAAACGCTTTTTTATAGACTCTGAGTAAAAGGAAATGCAATTTAACAATAAAACGAATGGAATCCCGTCGAATTCGACGAATGAAATGTTTAAAAGACCCGATCGATTTGGTTTTAAAAAAAGCAAAAGTAATTACATTATTGAATCAATATATAATAAATATATTTACAAAGTAAATGTCAAATTTGCCAGTTACAATTTTGCATTCAAATATTCGCACATCTACAGTTAAAAATGTAATATGAGTGCCGGCGAAATTCAGAAATTTTATTTTATATGCACTCACAGAAAAATAGCTTTATTTAAAAAAAAAGAAAAAAAAAGTAATATTGGGTACTACTAGGTTATCCCATCGACCAAAAATATATCACGAAACTATAAGATTAAATGCCAATAATGGATGATCGTGAATGTCACATTCAATGGCATTAAGGCCCCTGTCCTCGCTCGAGGAAACGCTCGCGAGCTAATGCTATTCCTATGGGGAAGCATTTTTCTAATAACTCTTTCGCATTTTCATATTTTTGAATAATTTTTTTTGCATAGGATAGCTGAGGTGCTTGCCGATTGCGCACCTTTTTTACTTTTCCGATTTTGGTTGCAAATATATTTTTTAAAAAGCACTTTCAGTTTCGAAACCGGTTTTAAAAGTGAAACTAACTTTGTAAAAAATATCTACAACCAAAATCGAAAAAGTAAAAAAGGTGCGCTATCGGCATGCACCTCAGCTATCCTATGCAAAAAAAATTATTCAAAAATGTCAAAATGCGAAAGAGTTATTAGAAAAATGCTTCCCCATAGGAATAGCATTAGCTCGCGAGCGTTTCCTCGAGCGAGGACAGGGAAATACGATTCATGTGTTTAAAATGTCATTAAGTGATTTTTATTTCGATTTTTTATTAATATTTTTATTAATATTCTACTAATTATTTATTTTTTCGTTATTTAAAATAAAAATTATTTCAATATGTATAATTTGGCTATTAATGTGGCGATTTGTATAATTTGGCGAAATTGGTCGACGGGATAACAGAGTAGTACCTAATATCGTTATGAGTAAAAATACGATGTTTTAAATAGTGACGTCATTTTCTCTTCAAATGTTCTTTAAAAGTTACTGTTTATGAAAAAGGCTTATGGAAAAAGGCATCAATAATAATATTGTAATTCCCTTTTATCTGGTTGCTGAATGCCATCATTTTCCTCATTTGAAATTTCTCTTATTTTGATTTAGACATTAATTTTTTATCATAAATTATTTTCTGTCATTTTATTTACATTATTAATATTATTTCTCAGTAAATATATATTTTTTTAAACTCAATTAGTGCATAATTATACGCAATCATTTTAGAAAATAAATTTTTATTATCGAGAGAAAAGCTAAACTGTGTTGCCACCATTTTGAAGAAATGTCATGAAAAAGCTTTTAAAATTAAAAATAAAATATAAAAATGGAAATAAATTAAAAAATAATTAAAATGGGCACAGCTACAAATAAATAGCTTTCATTTTAAAAAATAAATATCAAAATCGGTTGACTAGAAAATTCAGGGCTGACATTTTTAGCTTGTCTGAAAGAAATAGCATCGGATGCTAAAAAAAAAAAAAAAAAAAAAAAAAAAAAAAAAAAAAAAAAAAAAAAAAAAAAAAAAAATCTCAAAGAAACAAATATATAACTCACAATTACTTTTATAATTAGATCTGCCTTTTTCTGGAGTAAGTTATATACTATCGAAATTTGATAAAAAAGAGAAACAAAATAATAATAAAAAAATAAGTATCATTCAAAATTCATTTAATCAAATTTTCAAATTATTTTTTTATTATTCTAACGCAAGGATAAGTCGCCAAATGTTGCACCAAATGTAATATTTCACGTTAAGTTATTTTTTAAGCGTTACAAATATATATATATATATTTAAGATAAATATTTTTTTATAATATCATGCCTCATTAAATGGTTTTTATTATTATTATTATTATTATTATTATTATTATTATTATTATTATTATTATTATTATTATCAATAGTTATTTTCTGCTTTTATTTGCAAGATGTTTGTAATATTTCTAACAGATATATCATTTTTAATTTGTTTAGTAATGACAATTTTCGCCAAAAAATAACTACTGGCAACCCTTTCATCAAAAATAACCGAAAAATACAAAATTTATAGCCAAAAATCATACTTATCTCTTTATATTTGAATGACAAACCTCCGGAAAAATATTCCCTATCGAATGATACAATCGGCAAAAAAATCCTTCGGGTAGTTTTTAAAAACACTGGTGTGGAAGTTTCAGAACTTCTGCTTTATATTATATATGATATTTTGATGCTTTTTTTCTTATAAAGACACTTCTATTTATTGCAATGTCATGATATCATGAACATGACTAAAATTTGAATGAAGAAAGTTAAACATGGAAGCAAAACATTTAACCCTTTCCGGCACAGACAAAATCTGTAATAAAATGAGAAATCATCGACTGACACCGGAATTCACAAACGATTTTTTTAGATATTTTGAAACCCCCAATTTAAGCTTTTATTGTAAAAGCAAAATTTTAGTAAATTATTACTGGTGACGTTCGCAAATTTGGAATTAAAATTAGGTATCCCAGACCGGGCACAGTGTGCCGGAAAGGGTTAAACCATTAGGTATTAATAGATGTTAGTCGGAGAATTAAAACACATGGTTCATGGTCAGTTGTAAAATAAATTTTACTCTTAGGAAAAAAATGAATAATAAAATAATAATGAAATAAATAACTAGAACAATGAAAATTGAGTATGCCGTGATTCAAAATTATTGGTGGTACGCCGTAATTAAAAATAATTGGATGGTACGCCGTGATTCAAAATTATTGGGTTGGCACGGGCTCCATGAGCCCATATAAGTTGGCCCATCGTTCCTAATTGTGTTTTCAAAAACTGTTTGATTAAAAATTTTAAAAGGATGAATTGGCGTTATACACTGGCGGAAAAAAAAATCCCAACACCAAGAAAAACTTATTGTAGAGTAATGAAATTTGGACAGTGCATATGTCTAGTTAAAATGTTTAATTGATTAGATTTTCGATATCATAGGTTAATTTAACCCCCTGACTGCCCAGCCAAAGGGTAATATTGTAATGTTGTTTTCTCTGTAATTTATTAAAAATATAAAAAAAAAAGATGTTTTTTCCAACCTGATGCAAAATACGTTATTAGTATCGGTGTATAATCTTTGATAGCATCAATCCTAACTTAATTTTTCAGAACTGGGTTTTATTTGTGGAATTATACTAATTTAAATATTGCTTATGTTGCAGTGAAACCTGCAGCTTAGTGTGTGAAAAAATCAGCCGGCGGCATGGCAGTCAGGAGGTTGGTCAATAAAATGCATTTCAAATGTGAAATGCTGTTACATTAAAAGTCGCTATAACCTCCAGAATTTTGAATGCATACTTGCACACGTGCATGCATTGTGTCATACAGGTGCCGAATGTCACTTTGTCGTATGAAGTTCCATGATTGTTGTACTTGCTGTGTCAATACTGTGATGGTCAGTGCTGGCTGGGGATGACACCGGAGTTCTCATCCAATCATAGCCCATACGTGCTCAATGGAAGACAGATCTGGTGATCTAGCTGGTCAAGGTAACAGGTCGACACTCTGTAGAGCACGTTGCGCTACAGTAGCGGCATGAGGGCGCACGTTATCCTGTTAAAAAACGCCCCTTGAATGATTTTCTTGAGTGGCAGCACTACAGATTGAATTACCGGACTGACTTACAAATTTGCAGTCAATGTGCTTGGGATAAGCCGGAGAGTCTTCTGGTGTTATAGAAAATTGCTTCTTAGACCATGACTCCAGATTGTAGATCCAGCGTTTTTAAGCCGCAGACAGTTTGATTGCAGGCGTTCCCCTGGCCTCCTTCTGACCAGCACACGGCCATTACTGGCACGAAGGCAGAACATACTTCCATCAGAAAACACAACAGATCTCTACTCCATCCTCCAGTGAACTCTGGCTTGACATCCGGCCCAAACGGCAATGGCTTAGAGTCAGTGGAATGCATGCCTTGCATCGAGCTGTCCTTGAAGTAACCGATTTCTAACAGTTCGTTGTGTCATTGTGGTACCAACTACGGCTCAAATTTCTGTCGCAGGCACAATACGATAAGCCACAGGCGTACGCCGAATACGACGGTCTTCCCTCTCAGTAGTGCCACGTGGTCACCCGGAACCTGGTCTTCTTGATCAATACCATCCCTTGACCATTGCTCCCTATAATCATGCACAGTGGATACATTCTGTCCAAGTCTTTCTGCAAAATCGCGGAAAGAGAATCCACTTTCTCGTAGCCCTAATTTACGACCTCTTTCCAATTCGGGGAGCTGATGATAGTAGCTTCTTCGTCATCTTAAAGACATTCATGATCAACCTCAACTCAATTCGCCAAATTTTGAAGAGAAAAAAAGCTCACGAACTTTACAGCACTCGTTTAAAGAAAACCTGACTTTAAAGTTGTGAGTGGCGCTACTAGCGCCGCACTTATGCGCGAAGCCCGAAATTTGAATCAATGTCATCTTTCAGATATATGAACTCGCCTACAAAATTTCGTTTGGCTAACACAAGTCTTTCTTGGTGTTGGGATTTTTTTTTTCCGTCAGTGTATTTATTTTATTATTCTATAACATTCTATGATATAAAAAGTAATGTTATTCATAACTGGTTTTAGTTAAATAATAGATATTTTTTTAGCGATATTTTACTCAATATTTAATGCGTAAGTTTCACTAGCCTCAAATAACACCAATATAATATTAAGAAAAAAAATAGAAATTAGACGAAATAAGCAATCAGATTTAAATAGAATCGCAAATGAACATTCCCTTTGACATTTTACTCGAATACCAAATGCTATTACCACATATTTGTTTTTCTTTTATTGGTAGAGAAATGTTATTAAAATGAATTATGTATGTTTTGTTTTTGAAATTATTATCATAATTAAGTATAAAAAAAGTATATTTTTTTTTACCATATATAAGTAAAAAATAAGATTTACTGGGAAACTGTATTTACAAATGCATAAAATATTTAATCAGAATACACTAATTATAAAATAAAATAAAATAAAATAAAATAAAAATACGTTATTATTCAAAAACGGATATTCTGTACATCAAATATTCTATATTAGTATCGCTTGCGAAATATAATCAACAGAATTAATTATTTATTATAAAAATTTATGATGAAAAGAAGATTAAAATTTTTCTTAATGAATATATTAAGCTGAATATAATGAAACTGGCACAATGAATGGGTAATGAAGCAAATATTGTTTTAACGTGTAATAATACCATAAAATTAGTTTTTCATCTCAACTAAATAGTGACCTTTATGGATATCCATATTTTCGAATATAAAAAGTAAAATTTTTCGGATTTTAAAATCGCACATTCACAGCCAGTAGTTTCAAAACTGAGAATAATTGTATTTTTGTTGTGCTTTATGACAAAATTATAAATCATATTTTTTTTCGGTATTAATATTTAAAAATTAATCGCACTAAAATCGGAAATTTTCAAAAGTTAAATTTTGTAATAAGTAATATAAGATATACAAATATAGCCACCGCTAGACGAAAGGTTGTGTCAATAAAAAACTCATTAAATACTTTAAATGCAGATTCACGGTCACCAGTTGCTATGATACTATAAAATTTTATGATTTGGCTACTAATTTTTAACATCTAAATTTAAGCCCTTTCACGATTTAAGCATTTTCCTGACGATCAACTGACAAAAAGCACGCCTTTTCATAAATATGAACTTTGCTGTAGTATGTTGAATAGTGAGAATCCATGGAAACATAAATTATTGTCTTAGACTTACTGTGTATGCAAATTTCGCTGACACATATTTTTTTATTATAAAGATTTCTAAAATTACGTTAAAATATCAATTTCGGAAAATTTATAGAATAATTTCCCTCAAAATTATAGCTGTTGTGGGATAAATTTCAAATTTAAAATGTGAAGTTCTCATACATAATATTCTATTTAGATCAGTCAGTTAACATTATTATTATTAAACATTCTGAACATGCACGCCATAAACAATAGTTTTATTATCATACAGAGTTTAATGTTAATTATTTATGTCAGGAATTAATGCGATGTTGTTATTTAAAAGTTACAGTTATATTATTATGCAAAATTGTTTTTTTAAAAGTTCGCGAAATATTGTTATGCAAAGTTATTTAAAAGTTAGAGGATATTTTATATGTGTTAAGTAATTTTTATCACTCACACATAAAGCTAATTAATATGTACCAACATCTCTCTTTCTGGGTACACATAAATTTATAAATATATGTAACTCATTTTATATAGAAAATTTTACTTAGAATTTTATAATGCAAAAGATAGATAAATTATAATTTTAATTTCACAAACATTTGGTAATATAAGGGAAAAAATAGTGTATTTTTGTTGATTAGCTTAAAAATGAGTAAAATAAAACCTATCACATGCATATTATATTTATTCATTTAAAAATCCGATTTACAACATTAATAAATTATTTTTTCAATTACAGTAATTGTATATGCATTTTGTTTTTTAATGCTGCAATGCTACTCGTATAAGAAGGAACGTTTTATGCAAATGCATCAGTTTCGTGAGCTCTTCAAAAGCCGACTGAATATTACAAGAAAACAAATATTCAATGCAACGACGAAAAGTATGTAAATAAATTATTTTTTTCAAAAGCATTTTCCATAAAAAAAAAATTAAAAAATTTAGTTATTTCCTTTAAGAATTGAATTTAAGTAATAAAATCCTACAGTGGGTTCTGTGATATGTCATCACAATCGTAACATTTAGTTTTAATTTAACATGTATAAAAAAATATTACACAAATATTAATAGTATAACATAAAAGTCTTTAAATAAAATGTAGAAAAGTGTTTATAAAATATAAAAATATACTTAGTCACTTAAAAATATATTCATTTTATTAATTCAAGATAACTTCTTTAAATTCAAACTCAATTTAATTTCCCAGAAGTATTTTTATTGTAATATAAAATAAACATTCCTTTTTTAATGTACTGAATTTTAATGCTTTGCGACATATACATTGTTTAAACAGAATCCCAATTGTAAAAGTATTTAAGTATAATATTTGAAAGTATTTCACTTAAATCTGATGCAATGCAAAACGAGTAAAATTAAAAGTTTATATTATTAACCCGTTAATTCCCACATTGTTTTTAAAATTAATTTAAGTGACATATTTTAAAAGAGAATCTTTGTAACATCAAACATTAAGAATGCCTGTAGTTTTTTTTTTCATAAAAAGAAAGGAAATCACTTCTGAGATAGACTATGGAAAAAAAGCTAATGCAACATGTTTCGAAAGAAAGACACTCTTCATCAGACGCAAAAGATAGACCATTAAACCTTTCGGGTCCGATTTTTTTCAATTTTTAGAAAAAAAAAAATGCTTTTACATTACTAACATTAACACTAGCTATCCTAATGTATTAATTGAAGTTTGGCAAATATTTCATTGTCTGAAACATAACAAATATTGTTGTTTTGTGTATTATCCAATCCATATTCGTATGACAATAGGCTAATCAAGAGGTTTGGAAATATTTAGAAAATATTATATTATAAAAAGATTTTTAGATATTAAATTTCTAATGCATTGTGCACTTTATTAGACATGATGCTTTCCGGAAGTAACCTTTATTTTAAATTTGAAGAGTAAAATATATTTTCAAAATAAAAGAATCACAAATGGTACAAAGAGAATTAAGCTAATATTCATTATTATTATTATTACTAAATGCCTAAACGTTAATGAAGACATGTGGTAAACGCATGCTGACATTACTACAAGAAAAAAGTAACAACAAAAGAAATTGTAAAAACAAAAAATGAATACTCAATTAAAAGTTTTGGGCTATTAATAGAACACAAGACTCAAAAGAGTTAAGAGAGCATATTTTTTTTTCACTCGCGTAATGGTATCAAAAGTCGCATATGCACATAAATTCTAACATTTTTATGCGCAAAATATAACAACCTATTTCAGAATCAGAAAAATGTCGGTTTTTAGATTAAATCTGCTGACGCAAAAATTTGAATAACTGTCAACCAGGGCTACTTTGGTCCTTGAGAGTTTACTTTGATCAATCACATAAGAAAAGTTTTTATTCTTTGTGTTTAACAAACGATGCAAGATAATTTGAAGTTTTTGCCCTTAAAAAATATTTATACCTACTACAGGGTATTTAAATAATTTGGACTAATTAAAAATATTACTTCAACACTGGATGTGTTTGTAAATAACTGTTTTAGTGTGTAGATTTGAACTCTCCAATCTTCTTATAATGAAAAATCTGAATAAGAGTTACATGTAAGGTAAGTGTCAACCTATTATTTTTTGTTACTTGTAACACACGTGCGATCATAGTTTTTGCTTTAATATTTTATTTTGACAAGAACACAAACTGATTTGCGGTTCTAAAAAACAAATGCATATACTTTTATTAAATACTTCAGTTCCGAAGCTAAAATCACAATACAAATACTTATTCCTAGTTTTTTCCAAACAAAATAACATTTTAAATGGCAGAGGAAAACATTTTTGATATTCATCGTTTAGGCACTTAATATTTTATGTACTAAAATATCGATCTAAAAGTACAAGCCCTCTTAAAGCACCATTTTAATAAAAATTAACCTAAATTAACACAATCACAAATTTAAGAGCTTTAAACAAGCAAATAATTCACAAATTCTCAAAAAAAAATATTGAACAAGATTATATACATATATATATATATATATATATATATATATATATATATATGTGTGTTACAGGCCAAACCCGATTTTAGGCCAAACTAGAATGGCCTAGGCCAAACCGGTCTATCCTAACGCCCTTCGGATAAACTAGTTTTTCCTAGGCCAAGCCGGTCTATCCTAACGCCCATCGGATAAACTAGTTTTTCCTAGGCCAAACTGGTTTATCCTAACGCCCATCGGACAAACTAGTTTTTCCTAGGCCAAACTAGTCTATCCTAAGGCCCATAGGGCAAACTAGTTTTTCCTAGGCCAAACTAGTTTGGCCTAACTTTTATAGGATAAACTAGTTTAGCCTGCTGTTTATTGGTCTGAACTAGTTTATCCTAGGCCGATCTAGATTATCCTAGGCCAATTCAATTTGGCGTGATTTCATTGAATTCAATTATCGCCTCAGCGCCAACGTTCTAGTTTGTCCTAGGCTGATCTAGTTTATCCTAGGCCAATGTATTTTACGCGTTTTTAGCTCACAGGCGTCAAAGCCTGAGAAATAATGGGCACGCAAGTTCTGTATGTACGCATGTATGTATACATGTATGTACGTACGTATGTACGTAACACGATAACTCTTAATAGAAATAATGTAATTTGACGTTGACGTGTTATTATCTCATTAGACTACCAAAGCCTGAGAAATAATGTGCCCGTGGATTCTGTATCTATGTATGTACGTAAGTACGTAACGCAAAAATTCTTGATAGAAATACCCGATTTGCATCAAACTTTCAATATAGGCTTATTCTTATGAGGAGTTTTTCTGTTTAATTTTGGGAGATAAGGGGGAAGAATATCGAGAGGCTGATTCGCCTCTTCCCTTAAATCAAATAAATGGGTTTCCATGCATTACTAGCATATTTTATAATAAAAAAATTAGATATAGAAGCATACTGATGAGGCGCCTCCATGATTAGTTGTGGATGTTCATTGTTTAAGTATAAAGAGAGGGGGAAATATAAGTAACGCCCCATAATTTATGTAAATGCTTTTTTCAAGCAGAATTTGCTGATTTGCTTAAATTTTTGAAATAGATTCATTCTGGTAAGGCGCTTCCCTAATTAGTTTAGGAAATTAATTGGTTAAGAACAAATGGAAGAAAGGGGGAGTCTATTTTTGCCAAATGGGTTTTTCATGCAGAATTAACCGATTTGATTTGTTCATTCTGATGAAGCGCTTCACTGATTAATTTTGGTGGTTCTTTCGTTAAGTATAAAGGGGAAGCGTACAATTTATTTCCTTAAATTAGATAAATTAGTTATGATACAGAATTATCCAATTTGCTTAAAATTTTGGACATGAATTCATTTTGATCAGACGCTTCTTTAATTAATTTTTCTTTTTGTTAAGTATAATGGGGTAGTGGACGATTTATTGCCTTCCTTAAATTAAATAAATGGGTTTTTAAGCAGATTTATCTGATTTGCCGATTAAATTTTGAATATAGTTTTTTTCATAAGGCGAATCCCTGAATAGTTTTGAGTGTTTGATGATTAAGTATAAAAGGAGGAATGTAGGATTACCCTCCTTAAATCAGATGAATGGTTTTCGAGCAGAATTATCTGATTTGCTTCAAATTTTGGATAATTGTTCAATTTTATAAAACATATCTGCAATTAGTTTTTGGGTTCAATGGTTAAGTATAATTAGGGGAAATGGGAAAAAGTAATCTCCCTCACTTGTTTTTTCGAGGGTGATATTTTTTAAAAAAGTTTGTAATACACAATTAGTGCAAACAGCCTGTGAATGCAAAGCCATTACTTTAACAGGGTAATATTCTTTTTAATATTAATCCTGACTACTGCTCTCTAATCTTGTGCAAAGTGGTTTTGCTATCACCCCTGTATAATGTATTTTATTTGAAGGATAGTAGAATACTGTTACAGGTTTGCACGGGCCGGAATTTCGAAGCCCGGTATAAAAATTAAAAGTTTAGCCCGAGCCCTGCCTGTAAAAAAATCATTGAAAAGTAAACTCAGTCCGGCTCGACCTGGCCCTACTCAATTTCTGCAAAAAAATCAGATTTTAATTCACATACATTTAAGATTCTTTTAAAGAATACTGCATCCATATTTATGGATAAATTTACAATGTATTTTTAAATTACGATGTGTTCGCTAAATGGAAAATACACAATGTATTATTGATTATTTAGATTCTTAGTCCTTCAATATTCAAATAGGAATTCATTAAATAGTTAGAATAAAAGAAAAAAAGGGGTGTTATAAACATCATAACTTTTGAATATGTTTAGTAAAAAGTAGATTTGTAAATATATTTTTCTATCATTCCTTAAGGGTTTCTCAAATCCAAAAGAGCTACATCCTAACACATTTATTAATTAATTCCTTTTCGGAAATGCATAAGATTAACAGGCATTCTCACTCAGAAAATATGTAATCGAATGGCGTTAGCCATTTTTTCATAAAAGCGATGTATCTTTGAGAAAATACTATTAAAGCTACGTTTTGAATCGAATTTCCAGTTGTGACTTTACGGAAAAAAAAAAAACTTGACGCCATGACAAAAATAGCTATATGTCTACAGGTAATTAATTTCTCAAAAATGGAAAACGCTGTTCGATTCCAAATTATGTTCAACTGCGATCTGGTTCGAATAATAATAATAATAATAATAATAATAATAATAATAATAATAATAATAATAATAATAATAATAATAAAAGCAAGCTCATCACAGCATGGCCTGAGTCTGCAGAAAGAAAAATAAAAATAAGCAAACACCATGTCCAATGTATCATGTCTCTACGGTGGACATGTTAAATTTCTGTATTGATGTTACAAGCAATGACTCTTGACACACAATTATGCTTATTCTAGTGAAAGATATGTTTTTACCGGCCAAACCCAATTTTGAGCCAAACTATATTAGCCTAGACCAAACTATTTTATCCTAACGCGAATTGGATAAACTAGTTTTCCAGTGCCAAACTTATTTCTCTAAATGTCCATAGGATAAACTAGTTTTTCCTATGAAAGTTGGTAAACCTTCACACTTTTTCTTTCATACTTAACCATTAAACTCCCCAAAACTATTCAGGGAATCGCTTATCAGAAAGAACATACATCCAAATTTGATGCAAATCCGTAAATTCTGCATCAAAACCATTTATCTAAATTATTGGGGGGTTACCTACATTGCCCTTTGTTTTACACTTAAACGATAAACATCCACAACTAATCATGGAGGCATCTTGTCAGAATGATCCTATACCTAAAATTTTAAATGAAAACTGATAATTCTGCATGAAAAATCGATTTCTCTGAATTAACAATGGGGTATTAGCCTCCCTTTCACCCCCTCTTAATCTTATCCAATGAATTCCCAAAACTAATCAGAAAAGTACCTTATTAAAATGAAACTACTTCCAAAATTTTAAGCAAATCGAATATTTCTACCAAGAGTTATCGCATTATGTACATATGAACGTACATACGTACAATTATGCGTACATACATAAATACAGAACCTGCGAGCTCATTATTTCTCGGTCTTTGACGCCTGTGAGCTAAAAACACATAAAATTATATTGGCCTAGGATAAACTATGTCAGCCTAGGACAAACTAGATCAGCCTAGGACAAACTAGAATGTTGGCGCTGAGGCGGTCATTGAATTCAATAAAATCACGCCAAATTGAATTGGCCTAGGATAATCTAGATCGGCCTAGGATAAACTAGTTCAGACCAATAAACAGCAGGCTAAACTAGTTTATCCTATAAGAGTTAGGCCAAACTAGTTTGGCCTAGGAAAAACTAGTTTGTCCTATGGGCCTTAGGATAGACTAGTTTGGCCTAGGAAAAAATAGTTTGTCCGATGGGCGTTAGGATAAACCGGTTTGGCCTAGGAAAAACTAGTTTATCCGATGGGCGTTAGGATAGACCGGTTTGGCCTAGGAAAAACTAGTTTACCCGATGGGCTTTAGGATAGACCGGTTTGGCCTAGGCCATTCTAGTTTGGCCTAAAATCGGGTTTGGCCTGTAACATATATATATATATATATATAAACATTTATTTTATGAGGGATTTAGCTTAGACGCGGACATCTATTAGTTTGCTTTCAATGCAAAAAAACATTCAGCTATTGAGAAATAATGTAAAAATGTAAGGAAAAAACAGGCATTTTAGTTTTTATAAGTAAAAGAACAGATGTCCCAAATGGGGACCCAAGGACCGACGAAAAAAACTTCATATTTAGTTAGATTTTGCCATACATTCGTGCTGATTACGTTTAGCTGTATATTTCATTGAAAGCAGTTTGCATAGATTTATTATTATTATTATTATTATTATTATTATTGAAGCGGCAATTTAAAATTTCTAAAAGTATTTCTGAATAATGTTAAATTATTTTTTACTAAACTCTTAGATAAATCTGCTGTTTCTGTGTATAAATTTATTATGTCAGTTGATTCATTTTTAAACATTTTCTGGAGCAAAGGATTTGTATGACAAAAATTTAAAATAAATGAACTACACCAGAACTTACATTTTAATTTATTTTTAAGAAAATGCTTTTTTTCGCGTGCATAATAAACGGAAAGAATCTGAATCTTGGTGTCGTTGGGATGTTTTATATTTTAAAAATGTGATTTCATAAACATACCACCGTTTGTGAATAGGTTAAATAAAATGGTGATTTTCTATATATTACATAGCAAGCATTTTGTATCGATCAAAAAAAAAAAAAAAATTGGAAAAACAATCAAAAATTCTGAAAATTTCTACACATTTTTTTTTAAAGTTCCTTATTTAAAATACTAAATCTACCAGTAAAATTAAAAATAATCGACTCTTTATATTAAGAGACATTTAAATTACTTTGAATTCCAACCATTTTTCTGCAAAAAATATAGATTTCTATTATTATAGGTTTTTTTTTAAACCTTTTTTAAGATGTTTTATATTAAGAAATATTTAAATTTCTTTGAATTCCATTCAAAACCATTTTTATGCAAAAAATATAGATTAATAGTATTATTATTGGCATTATTTTATTTTATTTTACCTTTTTTAAGATGTGATCTATTATCTGCAAAATTCTGACTCCAATTGTCTTGTGGATCTTAATTTCTTTTTTCTAAAAAATTCTATTTGAATTTATTGTTCAAAAATCGTACAATAAATATGTTATTTCTATGAAAAGATTATTATTTGTGTCATGCAGTAATTTTTTTTTAATTAAAATGTCAAATATCTTTACATTTTATACATTTTTTTGTGTATGGATAAAAATTGTTTCTTATTTAAACAGAAGTGACCTAAATTCTTTTAATATATATTTGATTTTGTTTTAAATAATGGTAAAAATTAATTCTTCGTAATTGAATTCATTCTCCAAAATTTAAAAAAAAATATACAATTTCTATGAAAACTTTATTTATTGTATTTGTTGATTTATTTCCAGTAAAAAAAATACTAAAGCTATTTTTGCTTTGTAGAAATAAGTTTTTATGAATAGAAATAATCACTTTTAAATTATAGCTGAAAAATTTCAACTGTTGAAACACAATTTTTTTATTACTGTTCTAGATTATTTTTAATATGCATTTCCGATGTAGTTCATTCTGTAAAATTACTAAGATAGTGTTTCCATCTGGAACAACAATTTTATTACAGTAGATTAATTTTAAACACTATTATTCAATCGGTAAATTAATTATAACACACGTAAATTTTCCAATTTTGGGTGAAAAAAGTCCGGGCCAGCATTCGAAGCAGGGATGTATTGGCTGAAGCCACCAATGCTCTTCCTACTGAGCCATCCCTGACAGAAACACGGGAGGACTATTTCACCCATTTAAACTCAACGATCGAATCTGTTCTGATACTCTGGATCAGCTCAACAGAATAAATCGAAGGTCAATATTTGAAACTGCAAAAAATCGCTGATACGAAATTACAATTTTTCGTATGCAGCGATTATCTGCAGTTCCATATAATGACCTTCGATTTATTCTGTTGAGCTGATCTAGAGTATCAGACCAGATTAAGGGATCGTTGAGGTTAATTGGGTGAAATAGTCCTCTAGTGTTCGTGTCAGGGATGGCTCAGATAGAAGAGCATTGGCGGCTTCAGCCAATACATCCCTGCTTCGAATCCTGGCCCGGACTTTTTTCACCCAAAATTGGAACATTTACATCTGTAACAATTTTATTATTTTATTATTTTAATTGAATTATTGCTTTTAAATGTAATGATAAATTTATTTATATAGTGTTAGCAAGAAATAAGTTGATGCTTCAGAGGCCTCCAGAATACGTTCAATTGGTCCAAATGAGATCAAATTTGAACCACAGATAAATTAAATGATACACTTGACATTATTAAAAAAATTATTTAATTAAAAATACAAAACATCGGCCGATAGGATGCAATGCACATAAAACATTTAATCCGCTTTATAAATACTAAATAAAAGTAAAAAAGGGAAACTGGTCACTAAAAATACAAAATCCTCCGTAAGAGATTTCGTTTGGAAGTACACGGCATATATTCAATACTCATTAAACAGCTGCCATTCTCACATTTCTTGCAGATTCTAAATTAAATAAGTTTACCACTTTAAAGGCTTGTAGGATCTCTTCTGTTGGTCGAAATGAAATCAAGTTTGAAATACAGACAATGGCGCTAACTTTTCAAAAACATTGGGTAGGCTCTAAGATGTTTCAGCAATACACAGACAACTTGTGTTTTCATATACGATATTTTTGCTAATGTGTGTAGAGAGAGATGCGGGGATAGGAAAGAATGACTAAAGACTGAACGATTCGATTTCAAATTATGTTTGTTCTCAATAAAATATAAAGGTATTTTAATTGAATTATAAATAAACAAATAATTTATTAAATTATATTCTTAAAACTTTTTTTTAATCAGAAATACATTAATATTTATTATAACTAAAAAAATAATGTCACCTATTGAAAACGCAAAAAAACTAAATATAAAGTAAACTAACTGCTGTTTTAGTGACCTTTATCGATTCATTAAAATATTAAAATTGAGAGCAAAAGTTTGTTTGAGAGAAATTAATTTTTACGTCTGCTAAAGATGCTCTCAGTGCACCTGTGAGTGTAATTGATGTCTTTACTATCTTTAAAAATAAATAGATAAATAAATTATATGTAAGGACCCTGTGGTAATAACGCTACGTTAAGGTTCTACCAATTTTCACGGCTTAGTTTTAGTTTGTATTTTTCCAACAAATATATGATTTGATACAGAAACTCATTGACTATATACATAAAAAAATAATTTAACAGATATGTATTCATAAAATGTAATGGCGTGATATCTTGACCAATGCTATTTGGCGTTATTACCCACCTATATGGGTTATAACGCCATGCAAATAAAACTATGAAATAAGATGGAATAATTGCATTTAGATTGCCCAATTCTAGAAATACAAACTCTACAAACTTAGAAATTGACAAATTGCATTCTAAGCTATTGAAAGTGTTCAATTTTCTGTGAAAGTGTAAGAGAAATAAAGGTGTGGTGTGGGGGTGGGGGAAAAAGAATATCAGACCGTGAGCTTCTTTTTGCTTAAAAAGGACTGCTTAAATAGAATTATTAGAAACATTTCACAGATTTAACTGTGTTTATTTAAATCAGTATTTAGGATGTAGCTCGGCCACTGTAGGGAATCAACAGGGTATTAATGCCAAGGATTGGCGTTATAGTTATTTAGCTGTACTTTTTAAATTACAAATTATCTCGAGAAGATACAAATTATCTCTCTTCAACAACATTTTGAAAGTCCATGAAATGTACTACAAATTTATGTAATTAACAAAGTATTTCCGGATAAAAAAATAGTCTTCACATCACAAAACGTATCTCGCAAATTTTAGATCAAGTGTTAATTTTAGTTGCTTGTAAAAACAATAAGACCTAAAAATGAAACAAATTAACTTGAAGCTGTTTTTTGCGATTTATATGACTCAAAACCCTTCTGCGCAGAGCGCATGGGTTTCATTTACCAGATTATTTTCATAATTATGCATAATATTAGCACTTGGCGTTATTACCCCGCATGGCACTTTTACACCAGACCACCTTATATATGTGTGTGGATATATATATATATAACGAGAACTTCCATAAAACGAAATTTTAATTCCGATTTTAAATAAATAAATAAGTAAATATAAAATGAGTGGGAGAGGAAATCAAATTATTTTGTGGGCTTGCGCCCCATGGGCCTATACACTATATTGCCATTGATTATGGGACACTTGCGATTTTAGACATTTTACTAAATATCTAAAAAAATACATGAGGAATCATCTCGAAACTCTTAGTGTATAAATATAATAGTATACGTCATACATCTCCGTGAAGAGTTTTAACCGAAACTCCATAGGGGACCGTCAACAAATTAAAAAAATGAATATCTTTTGAATAACCCTGTCAAAACTAATACAGAAAAAAAACTCAAACTCTAGATTATGATTGAATGCCTTATTGTAATACACTGTGTTCATTTTTATGCAAATAGTACGCATACTCGAAGAGTAATTAATGTTTTTATAACAATGATCCCAAATTTTTCCAAGTTTTTTCCTTATAATTTTCAGAATTTTTAATATAAAATAATATTTTTTTCAGAAAATATGACAAACAACATTGCACACAGTACCCTGTAATCAGAATTAAAAAATAATGAAAATTGTACACAAAATGAGTTGGTTTACTAAATAATTTTTTACTGCTCATGCGTCAACGATATCAAAATTTCAATTGCATATTATGTTAGCTAAATGTATAGAGCAACTTTTGTGAAAGTCACAAAATCATAACTTGAAAATTCTGAAAATAATCGTCCCTTGAATAAGTTGAAAATCCGTTATTCTCAAAATGAAGCAAAAACAAGAGGGGATGTATCCATATATTCATTGATTAGTGTCAATATAGAATACACAATACGGGATGTTACGACTACTTTTGGATAAAATCCCTCATTTTTTTGCTTCATTTTGGATATAACGGATTTTGTCCTTTTTCTATATACGATTACTTTCAGAATTTTCAAGCTATAATTTTGAGACTTTTACAAAAGTTGCTCTATACATTTAGCTAACATAATATGCAAATAAAATTTTGATATCTTTGACGCATGCGCAGTAAAAAATTATTTAGTAAACCTACTCATTTTTCATACAATTTTCATTATTTTTTAGTTCTGATTACAGGGTACTGTGTACAATGTTGTTTGTCATATTTTCTGAAAAAAATATTATTTTATATTAAGAACTCTGAAAATTATAAGGGAAAAACTTAGAAAAATTTGGGGCCATTTTTATAAAAACCTTAATTACTCTGCGAGTATGCATGCTATTTGCATAAAAATGAACACAGTGTATTACAATAAGGCATTCAATCATAATCTAGATTTTGAGCGCTTTTGCTACATTAGTTTTGACAGGGTTATTCAAAAGATATTCATTCTTTTTTAATTTGTTGACGGTCCCCTATGGAGTTTCGGTAAAAATTATTCACGGAGATGTATGACGTATACTATTATATTTATACACTAAGAGTTTCGAGATTATGCCTCATGTATTTCTCTAGATATTTAGTAAAATGTCTAAAATCGCAAGTGTCCCATAATCAATGGCAATATAGTGTATAAATTGGCACCATTGAATACAGATAATTCAAATATACGCTTAACATTTATTAAATGAAAAATTTTCTTTAATTTTCTTACATTTATTAAATGAAAATTCTCTAGCAGATGCACCTGTAGCACTATAACACAAATAGTACTTTTTTTCATATTTTAAAAATGCGAAACATCATTTATGTTACACCCAAAGGAAAGATAGGACTCCAGACTAAAGCACATTATTCTTTCAGACAGAACTTAAATCAAACATGTTTTCGCTCTATTATCGCCAAAAGTATGTCCTTTTTGGCGGTGATCCCTTTATTGGTAACTTTCGGTTGGCGTTTTTGCGGGGAGAAAAGCCTGTTTGATGTCCATCTGTACTTTCCATCACTTATAGGATCCATAGGAGAGCAGAGATGGAAGAATCAAGAAAAGATTACCAAATTGGGGTCTACTTACATGAGAATTCTATGATGTTACAGTGCACGTCTCTAATATTCTTTAGTTTAAATTCGTTTTGCAAAAACTAACAGAACTCCGTTGTAGTTGTTAAAAGTATTCCACAGTATAAAGCAGATATGTAGAGTTCAGAGTCCAATGTCTCCATTTCCCGTCGCAATATGATAAAGAATATTAAAATAAATGTACAAATTATCATTACTTAATAAGTAGAAGAAGAAAATAAATCTAATAGTTAAATGATAGAGTTTTTCGGTACGAATTAATTTTCCAAAACGGGCATGTCTTTTCGAAAAACCCAATACAAATACTTTGTTAGTAACATGTTTCCAACATTTGATAAAGAAATAGACTTGTTTAATTTCCATAAAACGCAAAAATATTAGCCCCTGTTAAATAGAAACAATATTTTCTAACAAAGTAATGGAGCATAAAAAAACATAAACATGGTAAAAAAATAATAAAGTCCTTCTATAGTAAAAAAAACTAGCCTTAAAAGGAATGACTCCTGGAATGATGCTGATGTGGAAGATTTCCGGAACTAACGAATCCGGTTTGTCCACTCCTTCCAAGAGTCGAATAGACCAATCAGGAAAGGACTCCGTCTATGCATCGCCGTATGGGTTACCATAAAGAGAGGAAAGGTTACCATCGCCAACAATCGCCAAGTTTTTCGCCAACTTGGCGATGTATCGCCAAATTTGGCGACCAAAATTAGTTGTCAAAAGTGACGCCAACTTGGCGATAACTGTAATATTTCGCCAAATTTTTTATTTCTTTACAACACCAGTCGTTTGATACATCATTTGAGAGGTTTGCAAATACTTATTCATATAATGGATATCTTGTGTGTTATCCCCCATTCTGCTCCCCAGGGGGGACACATTTTTAATTTCTTTACAACACCAGTCGTGTTACACAAGATTTGAAAGTTCTGCAACTGCTTATTCATATTATGGGTGTCTTGTATGCAGAGTTGGGCAGTATCGAAAATACATGTATTTGAAATACATTTTCAAAATACATTTGTATTTTGTATTTTGTATTTTAACCCAACAAAACGAAAGTATTTTAGGAATGTATTTTGTAATGCTTTTTCCAAGTATTTTGTATTTTGAAAATACATTTTTTATAGAAAATACATTTTTAGAGATTTTAAACTTTGCGGTCCTGTAAAGCGTAAACCAAAGATTCGCAACAAGGAAATATCGTGCATTTTGTTTAGTCTTTAAATTCATTTCTGGGCGTTAATATAAACACACTTTTTCAAGTTGTGGTGTGATAGAGATTGTAAATGAACAGGATGTATAGCTTCTCCAGAAGCTTTTATGCTGAATGGTTACAAAAATAATGTTATAAATGTTGCTGTTGCTGCGAGAATTAAAAAACAAAATGTTTGTGATAGACAAGAAAGACCATAAAGAGTTTCATTTCTTATTAGTTTATTTTTCCCCCCAAGTACGTTAGAAGTGTAATGTAACGCTGTTATCTATTATAAAGGCTCCTGAAAAGTTGAATAATTCTTTTGACGTTCCCAATGAAAATCTACCAAGAAAATAATTTTATTGCGATAATACACGGTGTGCAATAAATATCTGCACGGACCGGACCCGAGCCTTACTTTTTTTCCCTTAAGGATTGGGCCCAGCCAGAGCGGGCCTAAATTATTTTTTCCATTTTATTCCGCGATTGATTTCATTCTTCCTAAGTCTTCACGAACGAAACTATTCAGTCCCGGTTTTGTGCCATTCCGTACGAAAAACATTTTCTAGGTTTAGCCAGGTCTGTTCAAAAGTCAGTAAAATTTGGCTTGGTCTAAATTTTTTTGCAAAAAATGCATATATTCAGAGATCAGTACAATTTGGCCTGACTTAAAAATTTGTGCAAAAAATTCATATACTTTTAAATTGTTGTTTCTCTACAAATAAACATAATTATTATTTTTTTAAGCATCGTATAGGCTTATTAAAATATAGATAAACGTATGAAAAAGAACCTGCTTATGACGAAAATTTGTTTTAAACTGAAAAGCTGTGTTCCTCTATGCAAAATGAATACAATAATACGTGTGGAAGTATATCCCCCCCTCCCCTTAATTTAGATTAATTGTTTTTCATGAGAAATTTACTGATTTGCTTCAAATTTTGGAGATAGGTTCATTTTGATAAGACGCTCCCCTGATTTGTTTTGGGAATTCATTGAATAAGTATAAAGAGAAGGGCATCGAGAGGATTACCCCTGTTAATTTAGGTAAATGGTTTTTCATGCAGAATTAACCGATTTGCTTCAATTTTTGGATACAGGTTCATAATGATAAGACGCTTCCAGATTAGTTTTGCTGATATTTTGTTAAGTTATAAAAGGGGTTACAGCGATTACCCCCCTTAAGTTAGATAAATGGGTTTTTATGCAGAATTATCTGATTTGCTTTAAAATTGGATATATGTTCTTTCTGATAAGGCTAATCTCTAAATACTTTTTGAGATTTAATGATTAAGTATAAAGAGGGGAAATTGCGGGGAGGGTATTTCCCCTTTAATTTGTTTTTCGAACGGCACTTTTCCTTGAAAATATAAAGACTGTAATATACAATTAGTTATCATAGCCTGTGAGTTCAATGCCATCAGTTTAACTCCACAATATTCTTTTTATTGGTTACTCTATATCTCCGAAATTGAGCCGCATATGTGCGTTGCTGAAAGGGAGTAAAAGTCAAAAGTGGAAACGACCCTTTATGAAAATATTTTTGTTTACTGTATGAAACGAGGTCTCAAATTAGAATTTAGACTGACTTCTTTCTTTCTTATTTCATTTTAACACTCATTCATTTCATTTTTAACACTTTCTAACAAAGTTTAAAAGTATTCATGAATTCGGTTTGCTTGTCTGTCTGTCTGTCTGTCCATGCTCTAACTTGGGGGAATACGATCCGATTTCCATGAAATTGATAGTTGTTATTGAACATCCCTATGTCATGTTCGGTATAGAAAATGAAGAGTGTAGCATCGACAGTTCATTTATAGGGACACAAAAAATTTCCGTTACATTATGGCGTATTCGAAAAAATCATTTGCGGTGTACTTTAATCATATATAAATTTAATCATACTGAAATTTATATATAACACTGAAATATGCCACATGACGATTACTGTTGAATGTGATATGCATACTATTTATCATTCATCTACACTCTACAGGGATGCATAAAAGAATTTGGCTACAGAAGAAACTGTACAATAAATGAACTTTTGAAGGCTTTGAACAATAAATGTTGGAGGTACTTTTTTGTTATGGTACGCGTCCTTAAATTGAATTAATTTTTCAACTTGACTTGGGATGGCCTAAATTCTATAGATTCTATACAGTGATGTATACGAAGGTTCTCAAGTACTTTTCATTTATTTACGGAAATTGCTGAATGGGAACTAAAAAAACTTTTACTAGCATACAAACACATGTACATTATACATACAAATCCATAGATCATATACAGAACTGCATGCACACACACACACAAAAAAAAAATTACAATATATACAGACAGTGTTCTCGCTGCTGCTCGCCATTGCGACAAATTGCGACAAAATTCTTTATTTGACGAGTAAAAAAGCGATTAGATTCGCCAAATTGCTAATGCTCAGGTCTTTTTTTTTGCGCGAGTGTGTTTAATAATTTTAATTTAATTTTTTTAATATGTTTGTATAATAACGCATTTTTAATATATTTGTAGTGAATAGTTGAATTTAGATTAATAACAATCGTTGTCGCACTTGTAAAATTTTGGGTTATTTTAGAACATATTGAGAAACAGGGGGTACATTAAAGAATCAAAGATTTTTTAATGCTATATGGTGAATTTATTTGGCTAATATTTTTTTCATTTGGCGAATGTTTTTTATTTTGAATTAGCCAAATTACTAACGTTGGTCAAATGTTAGCGATAACACTGTATACAGATAGTAGAAATTGGGTTTTCAAATGCATTATGCCTTTTTAAATTCTCTATTTAGATATCTTTAATAAACTATAAAATTTTGATACAGTATTCTGAATGGGTTGGAAAATGTTTCATAACCTATGCTAATAAGGATGCATAATTTTCGTCATTTTTTCTTTATTTTAGAAATTATGTTATAATTTCAAAAGTTTAATCAGTTTTGTAAACTCGCTTTGCATTTATATAGTACAACATGCAGCAATTTTCAAAATTTGAAAATGTATTTTGTATTTTGAATGTATTTTGAAAATACATGTATTTTGTATTTTGAAAATTTTTCTTTTGAAAAGTATTTTGTATTTTGTATTTTAGGTTCTAAAACAAATGTATTTTGTATTTTGTATCGAAAATGATTTTTCGATGTATTTTGCCCAACTCTGCTTGTGTGTCACCCCCACACTCTGCTCTCCCCAGGGGGGGGGGGAGGGTCACATTTTTTATTTCTTTACAACACGAGTTGTGTGACACATCATATGAAAGGTCTGCAACTGCTTATTCATATTATGGATGTGTTGTGTGTCATCCCCCACTCTGCCCCCCAGGGGGGTCTCATTTTGTAATTTCTTTACAACACCAATTGTGTGACACATCACTTGAAATGTCTGCAACTGTTTATTCATTTTATGGATGTCTTGTGTGTCACCCCCACTCTGCCCCCCCCCCAGGGAGGCACATTTTTAATTTCTTTACAACACCAGTCGTGTGATATATCATTTGAGAGGTCTGTAGCTGCTTATTCCTATTATGGATATCTTTTGTGTCGCCTCCCACTCTGCGCCCCAGGGGGGCACATTTTTAATTTCTTTACAACACCAGTCGTGTGACACATCATTTGAAAGGTCTGCAACTGCTTATTCATACCATGGGATATTGGCGAGCGCAGCAAGCAGGGGTAGCCAATAATTTGGAATCGCGAAGCGATTACGCGGGGGGTTGGCGAGCATAGCGAGCAGGGGGGCGGGCCCCCCCTAGTAATATAAAAAAAACTAGACCTGATACAGAAAAACAGGTGTTATTTTTGAATTTATCAGAAAAAATTACTTAAAAATTCTTTTAAATATTCAAGGCACACACACACAAAAAAAATCTCTGTGTTATTAATGCTCAGAAGTATACTAAATGTTTTCCAAACAAACCGATCTAGAAAATGAGTTTAGTTACAAAAATTATTATTAATTATTCACGAAATGTCAATAACACACCCATTTACTGCCACAGAAACTTTTATCAGATTACTAAATAAATATTTAGAAAATTGCAGCGTATTATATGATTTGCATTTTAATACAAAATTCATCATAAACTGTCGGTTGCAGGGAGAATAACTTCTAAGAAAACATTTGTTGTGCTGATTGTTTGAAAATACAAAATATATACGTTCTAGAGTCAATTGCAAAAACGGCTTAGAATATTTTATGCATTATTTGTTTTTTTATATGCATTTGTAATTCTATAAATACATAGTACCTATAGTCGTCCGTCAGTTCGTCTGTCTGCCCGTCTGTTCGTCCGCATATAACAAAGCAAAAACTACCAAATCGAATCGTCTATAATTTAAAATATATAATTGTCGCATAATTGTGTCGTGTCACTTCAAATTTTATGAAGATTGGATGCATAGTTCAATTACAGGGACAACACAAAGTATCCCGTTCCATTATGCCCAATGAAAAAACTAGTTTGAAGCGTATTTTACTGATATCTTTCGAATATAATAAAATTTATATGTATCTATATGAAGTGTACACTAATATATACATTCTGTAGAATCCCTGATACAAAGAATATTTTTATTAATTTACAGGGCTACACAAAAATATTCAATTACATAATGGTACGGGGGGGGGACATTATGGGGCGCGTGTTTATCTTATTAAATTATCTCGCATTTTATGAAATTGATATACATTACCGAGGTTTACTAAAGTTTACTTCCTATATAAGAGAAAGCAGATAATACAGGGACACACAAAAGTTTTCGGATACTTGGATCTTCAGGTCTTTGATACTTCGAATATACTGTATCCGAAGTACTTACTGCATATTGTTACACCAAGATCTAAATATTTTAAAAAGTTCCTTATAGTATGAATGCACCTTATTTGCTATGGTTGACGTACAATTTTTTATACTTGTTCACATCAAATCTGCATCAAAATAAATGCCTTTTACTTTTAACTAATTGTATGAGCAAATGATCCGTACTTTCCACAAAAAATAAGTTAGGCAATATCGACTTTATCAGAAAAAAAAATACAAATAAGTTATTAAAAAAATTATTTCACATATTACTACAGTAATAAATAAAATTCTTTTCGAGTCATTTATATTAAAACTTTTGTCTTATGTTACCGAGATCAGATATTTTCGTTTTGTAACCTATCATACTGTATATACAAAGACACTAATAATTATTTTGAACTTTTTTAAACTGAAACACAGACTAAGGACATGCTATTTTCTCGGATAATTAAAAAATAAAATTTATAATTTTAGCATTAAGCTTAATGGAAACGACAATTAAGCTTTATGTAATTATTCTACACTGCAAGTTTTAAATAATTATAAAAAATGGATGACGGAGTGAAAGTTTCGCCTTGGTTTTAACACAAAATATATAACTAGTCGTTGGGGGCCACCGTAATACGTACCCATCATGGATATGTATATGAAAATAAAACATGTGAAAACTATTTATACAATGCATTGCAATTCATAAACAAAATTTAAATATTGTTAATATACATAGTAATGCTATATTAAAGAACTGCTGATGTACAAATTTCGACAAATTATATAAAACACCAAACTACTCAAGTAGTACCAAACTGCGTAAAAGAAACATCCTTATAACTCCAAAAATAATAATTCTATTAACTAACAAATTACTGCGTCGGATTAAGCGGTCTCATTTCCAATTAAAATATACCTCTGAATTGAAATTTGAATGAAATACAAGGTCATGAAAAATCGAAGAATGTGAAAAACAGGATTACAAATATCTCGGCTACTAATAATCCGATCGATTTCGTTTTACATGCAAAATGTGTGTTATTTTATTGCCTTTTACGTCCATTTCTTAGAAGAAAAAAATTGGAAAATTTGTATGTACCTTTCATCACAACGAATTTTTCGAGAGTCCGAAAAAAATAGTTCCGGATACTCGAGGTTGCTGATATTCAATAGGCTTCTTTCCATTCTTACATATTAACTACATACAAAATTTCAAGTCTCTATCTCAATGTGTTCGGGAGATAGAGCGTTTATAGACAGACAGACAGATAGTCGGACGGCAAAATTTTTTTTCTAAAAATATGTTTTTCTGAATCTCCACTACCTAAAACGTGTAAATCCGTCAAAAAAATTTTCGATTTTCAAAACGATTGCAAGACTTACCCTATACTACGTATGATGGGTAAGTAATATGAACTTTAAAACTGTCAGGTTTACTTAAATGGCGATTATAATCGCCTTTTAAGTAGAGATGAACATTTTAAAGTTCATATTATATATTTTGTACAGCAAGTTTTATTTCCAATAAGGAAGGATTGCCAATTTCTATTTCTAATATGGTGAGCTCAATACAACTCGCGTGGGTAAGTGAGATGGCAGATCGCACAGAATTTCATTTAATATTTCTTTTAAAACATCGTATCCTTTAATTACTAAATTTGCATTAATAATTTATAATTATCAAACTCTCACAAAGATGGTACCATCAATAAATTGAATTTTAAAGTAATTATAAAAGGGAGTTATTTATTTTAATCAAATTAAAAATACTCAAATCAAATTATTTAAATAAAAACAAAATTCTCAATTTTTTTTTAAATCCGGAATTAAAAAAAATAGAGGAAATATTGTAAAAATTGTAAATTTATAAGAAAGTAAAATTTGTTTATACCAAATTTAAAGTTCTGAATCATTAATAAATCGCAATAGATTTTAAATAAAAAAAAATTGAATTCTTGTAAATATCATGAATGTTTTTAATAAGTATAAACCCTTAAATTGACAAAAAATGCGAAATTTCTTTTAATTAAATCCATCTTGATATGAAAATTTCAACTTCCAGCAGCTGGATTCGAACTAAGAACCTCCCGTTTATTAGCGAGATGCTTTAGCTCCAAGCTATGATGCCTACACGAAAAACGTTGAAATTAAGGTTCTATTTGAAAATTTAAATCGGGTAAAATGTAATTAATAAACTTTTTTTTAAAAAAAATATATGATTTGTCGTGTGACGCTAGCAGTAAGTACACAAAATTTGAAATCTCTGAGTTACACAAATTTTATTTGACAATTTCTGCGATGGACAAACATAGAAGTTAGGCGAAAAGGGTTTCGTCAGATGAACGAGATCCTAAAAAGTACTGAAAGAATAATTAAAATTTTAAAAGAAACTGTACATCAATAAAGGCAATAATTTATCAAAATCTTTGTGTATTAAAAAATGAATAGGTTTAAAAAGCGCAATCCTATATGCATGACGTTTATATTTCTAATTAGCATCTTTTTAGTCCAAGAGTCGACAGCACAAAAACCTATGTTATCGAGCACGAGAAAAGAAACCTTTATTTACTGTAATAGTAATACGAGAATCTAATGACCCAAGTCTGCCGGAAGTGAAGTGGTCCATAAGCCAAAAATTAATACTACTAGGGGTTAATTCATAGGTTCATCACTGCGTTTTTCTGCTCCCAGTTTTCCATGTTTTCATACCTTTCATTGTACGGTAAACACAATGTTAAACTTACGAGTAAACCACTAGTGTCATTAATATATGTCTTATGCAACACTTCACTTCCAGCAGACATGGATCATAGGATTCATCTTTTTACTACTTTTCCAGTAATTAAAGGTTTCTTTCCTTGTGCTCGATAGCATAGGTTTTTGTACTGTCGGCTCATGGACTATTTCTAAAAAGATACTTTTAGGTTTATGAAAACTAAACCTACAATGCCTACTTATGCGTATTAAAGTAAAAATAAAAATTTTTGTTTGATTTTTCTAATTTCATACAGTTATAAAAAAAACTAGTCAGATGTGGAAATTCCAAAACTTTCTTCTATCTTATACATGTTAATATTTTCTGAAAAAAAGTAATATAGCAGCACTATCGATGGTTTATACTAAAATCTAGTCAGCAACAACTTATGCCAACTTATAACTGTATCTGAAGTTTTATGAAAATACGTGCATTACTTTTTGAGCTAGAGATATCGCAAAATCTTTAAAATGAATCTTCTTAACAACGCCACATATTGAGAGATGTACACCAAAAACTAATCAGGATCAATTTTTTCATATCGGGTAATAACTGAATCTGGAGTATGATGAAAGTCCATGCATTAGTTCTTCAGATTCATTTATTGCAAAATCGTGAAAAATGCTGCATAGAAGCGCTTTCTGTGGGGCGATTTACACTAAAAACTAAACAACATTAATCTATATCAGGGTCTAACTGCATCTGAAGTTTTATAAAATTTCGTTTATTATTTCTTGAGATAGAGCTATTGCGTTAATTTCGAATAATGTACCATTTCAGTACTATCTGTTGAGCGATTTGCATTAAAAAAAAACAACATCATGTTATATCAAGTACTAACTAAATATAAAGTTTTATGAAAATCCCTTGTTTATCTCTTCAGATAAGGCTATTGTGGAAATTGTAAGTAATAAAGCATATCAGCGCCACCTGTTTAGCAATTTACACGATGAACAAACAAGATATATTTTATATCAAGGTATCACAGAATCTAAAGTTTTGTGAAGCTCTGTACATTATTGTTTTAGATATAGCTATTGCAATAATCACAATTAATTCACCATGGCAGGGCCACCTGTTGCGCGATTTGCACCAAAATGTAAACAGCACCATATTATATCAAGTACTTAATAAATCTAAAATTTTATGAGAATCCATCTTTGATCCATGAAATGTTTATCGCAATTTGTTTTCAAATTATTTTTTTTAAGTTTTTATTACTTATTTTTGCTATTGTGGTAACAGACGTATTCCATTTTTGGACATTAAACATGGACAAATCAGAAAACAAATGAAATAAAAAAAGTTGCGGAATTCAACCAATAAAAAGATTCAGATTTCCCATTTGATACCGAGGGCATCAACTATTTTCCAAATAGTTAATAAAAAATGTTTAGTTAACTATTTAAATCATTTAAAAAAAGAAAATAAAAGTAAATAAGCAGTTTATTAATAAAAAAACAACAATATCCGGGTTACTATGTGAGACAAATAATTGCCATTTTGTTGCAATCGCGCCATTGTGGTGCGTATATGACATCTATGTTTATTTCTCTAGCAGAATCTTCTAATTTTGAAAAAAAAAATGAGCATTTAAAATAAATTATGAATAAAAACAATATAATTTAATGCGTAGCATATATTTAAGGGAGATTAAGCTGGTCGCTAAGGGCGGCTAGTAAATAAAAAAAAGTTTAATGCATAATGAAAACTAAATACGGAAGTGTCGACACGAAAAAAAAAATTGAGAGATTATTATACATCTATATTATAAAGACCAAACGTATCTGTGCGTTTCGCATGCGTCAATTTGGGAATGGCAACACTTTCAAATTTTAAATGAAATTTCAGTATTGCAATTTTTGCTCCACAAATTTTTAAACCTCAAATACCGTAAAATGGGGTGAATGGGAACGAAATTTTCCGATTGTACAAAAAATTCATTATAAATATATGTGATGATATTTTTAGTTGTCAATTTCTTTATAAGAAGGAAATATCATTAAGAGTTGGGAAATTCAGTTTTGCCATGTTGGCACCACGACTGGAGCATATAAAAAAAAACTGCAAGTGGATCCTCAAAAACCTCATATTTTCAACATCTTCAAAACTTTGTATGTAACTGCAGTATTTTTCGTATTCTAAACCTAAGACAAAGGATTTTTAATTAATGATAGCCCTGTAAACGCTATGCTGCATTAAATTCTACTTATTTCTAAACTACATAATGAAAAAGTGAAAAATGGTTTGTAACACCAGAGGTTTAAGATTTAAGGGATGAATCGGAACATGTTTACTCTCATGGTTTTTTTTTTTTCTATGGAGTAATAGTTTCATATAATATCTGAAAATATATGTATGAATAATGTAATATAACAATATTTTGTTTGTCCTAGTTATTTGAAAAGTTTAAAGAGACCAAGAAATTATTTAGTTAAACAAAAAAGTCAACCCCCAATCCAATAAACATGGAACACAAAATAAAAAAATTAAAAATTGCAAACAACCACAACAGTACACAAACATCTCTAAATGGAAAACCAATTAAAAAAGAAAGCGATGCAAACAGCACTAAAGGCTGGGGATGAGGCCGTATTTGTAGATCATATTAATACATGCAGCTCAATTGATTCACTTACTCAATGACTACTAGTAAAGGATACCTTAGAACAGAGCTGAATTTGTGTTAAATTCGATCTTCTGCATTTAAAATACAATTTCTTAGATTTTTTTTTTTTTTTTGAGATTAAAGTTGTTTTCTAATTTTTGAAAAGTAATACCTTTATTTATACATAAAATAAAGGCTTGGTTTGATAGTAACTATGTGTTCCTATTCCTCCTTTATTAATATTACCTGTTTTAATTAACCCTATTAAAGTTTGAATCGAAATAAATAATAATTATAATATTTGTTCCGAATCATCACTATCTGCGGGGTGAAAGGGAACACCATTAAAAATTTGAAAAATATGTATATAAACAATAAAAATTGTTACGTTTTTTCTTAAATGAAGAACAAAACAAGACCGAAGTTTCTAGTAAAAAAATAAAATAATTAAAAAATCAGTAGTTCATTTTTTTAACGTTAAAGTTGAAAAGTGTTCCGATTCACCCCGTTTTACGGTATCGCACATTTTAAATTTTTGCACCGTCGCACAGTGGGGCAAAATCCCGAAAACCTGGCCAAGAGTCGAAAAATAAAGTTAACAGTTTAGAAATTTTGATTATACAGTTGGATAAAGAAGTGTTTGGAAGGTCAGAATCTGTATTTAGAAAATGATCTTCACCTGTTCCTGACAACTTGCATCATTTCAAAAATGATGCTTGTGGAAATGTCATATGAAGCAAACAAAATGTGCAAAAAATCGATTCCTTTAAACAAGTACAACTTTTTTCTATATTATCCGATTTTAATGATTTAAAATGGATATACATGCTAATGATATGCAGATTATTTGCATATATTACAAAAATTATATCAAGCACATGAAAATTTAAAAATTTCATGATTACTTTATGATATATTTTTAAAAAATATATACTGTTACTTTCCTTTCAAACATTAAAAAGTTTAAATGTTCCTCAACGAAACCTATTAGAAATAATAGCCTTAACTATTATCTAATGAATTATAAAAAACCAGCTGCCTTAAACTGCCTTTCTGCATTTATGCAAGTTTTTGTAATAACAAGTACAAATGTCACTTTTCTAGTCGCATCAAAAATTCTCAAATTGGAAAAAAAAAATAGTGTGTACTTTAAAAATAATTTTATCGTCTGCAGTGCTGAATGCAAACGATTCTTTGTGCAAAATTATTTATCTGAAAATGGCAATATTTTTTTTTTGTTTTATTGACATTTATTATTCTATTCTAAAAACGAATTTTGTAAACTTCGAGCATTTAAGCAAAATGTGATGCTATTCTCTTTTTTCTTTAATAAGTATGTGTTTTATTTCTTTAATATATAACTAGTTATTAATACATAAAAAACTTAATGAATGATTATTAATTAACTAAATATTATATGGTTAAATATGTTAAAAGAATGTGTTCAATAATATCAATTTTAATTTAATTTTACGAAATCTACTGTAATGGCTTCGGACAGTGATGATATTAGTTTATCACGGAAGGACATTTTTCACTTGGTGAAAAGCCACTTAAATGAAAGTATAGCTGTGATTTATGAAGATATCGAAAAATGCATTTCCAGTCGACTTAAATGTCATTTTACACTGCCGGAAAATATCAAACCAGTTATTCGAAAGTTGATAACTAGTTTTCGTACTAAGTGGCAAGAAGCTAGAAGAATCGAAGATGCATTTTTAAAAAATTTTGAGAGTTGGCTGAACACGGTTATTTCTTTCAAAGAAACCCCCAAAAAATCAAAACCAGGTCGACCTTCTTTAGATTTTAATGCCGCCAGCGAAAGAACGAAACGAAGAAAAACTGAAAACTTGCGGTCAGAATCAAATATTGATGAGTTATGCTTTGCCACACAAATGAGCCTTCGTGCTTCCGGACAATTAAGTGCTGCAAATATTGTGAAGGATGCAACAATGGGGAGCCTATCAACAAACAGATTTCCATCTGTTGTCCCAGAAAATACTCTTTCAGGCGATTCTGCTCTTTCCCTTATGATCGAGCATAAATTATCAAGAAATCAGTATCAAGGACTACGAAGTGTAAGCTTAGAAAACGATTGTAAGCTTTATCCATCATATAAGTTGTGCAAAGAGCTAAGCAAAAATGCTATCCCCTTAAATCAGACATAACAATAACCGAATGTGTTGCCGAAGTTAAATTGCAGTCTTTACTAAATCATACGGCTGAGCGTATATTATTCATGCAATCGGAAGTCATTATGAATTTAACTTTCGAGGACGTTATCAACTTGAGTTTGATTTGCAAGTGAGGATGTGATGGCACATCTGGTCAAAGCACGTTCAAACAGAAATTTATTGATGATGATGGTAGCAAATCAGACGCGAATATCTTTTTCACTTCCATCGTGCCTCTACAACTCGTATGTTTTGCGAATAATGCCGAAATCGTTGTCTGGAAAAATCCGAGACCATCATCTCCTCGATTTTGTAGGCTCATAAGAATCCAATTTTTACACGAAAATACGGAAGTTGCTCTCAATGAAATGGACTATGTTAAAGATCAAGAGAGTAAGCTCATTACTTTTGAAACAATAATTCCTACAAAAGAGGTAATCGTTAATTACAAACTAGCCTTAACAATGATTGATGGTAAAGTTTGTAATGCCATTACCAGTAATATGTCGACGCAACGCTGCTACCTATGTCATGCAACTTCAAAAAACTTTAACAACATTGATGACATTGTTAAGTTGAAAATAAATGAAGATCATTTGCAATTCGGGATGTCCACATTACATGTCTATATAAGAGGTTTTGAGTGCTTTTTACATCTTTCATACAAACTTGAAATAAAGAAATGGCAAGCCCGTACTCCAGAGGACAAGAAGAAAACTGAAATAGCTAAACAAAAGATACAAAAAGAATTCCGTTTACAATTAGGGCTTCTCGTTGACAAACCAAAGCCTGGATTTGGTAGCACAAATGACGGCAATACAGCTCCTAGATTTTTTGAAAATACCATTATTTCTGCCTCTATAACGGGAGTAGACGAAGACCTGATAAAAAGATTCAACGTCATATTGCAAGTAATTTCTTGTGGTCATGACATTAATTTGATCAAGTTCGAAGAATACTGTTTACAAACGGCACGTAAATTTGTTGAATTGTATCCATGGTACTATATGCCAACTTCAGTTCATAAACTACTCATACATGGAAAAGAAATAATAGCTTCCTCATTATTGCCAATCGGACAAATGTCTGAAGACGCACAAGAATCGTGCAATAAATTGATCAAAAAATATCGAGAAGATTTCTCTCGAAAATGCAGCAGGGAAAAAACAATGGAAGATGTGTTTTTACGACTTTTGATATCATCAGACCCCTTCATATATCAAAATTGCCACAGAAAAAATTAAGATCCTTGTCCCTAGAAGCAAAAGAACTTCTAATACCTCCAAGTTCTGTAAACTGTTATAATACCTCCTCTTCTGATATTTCGCTTCCTGACACTACAGATGATTCAGAAGATGAATCTTAGAAATCCTTTCGTTTTATTTTCATGTTATAAAAAGTAAATATTCTTATACTTTAATTTTCATAATGTAATTCCATTTTAATTTAATTATTTTAATCATATTTCACAAATAAAACGTCAATGTTTAATTTCCAGTAAAAATGCCGTAGTTCCTTGAAAATTCTTTGTAATGATTAGCTTCAAAACTTTATATTTTATTGAAATCTAATTGCTTTTAACTTTTAAACAGCCATATTAGATCAATCTTTTTGTTTGTTTTTAGTTTCAAATTTTGAATCGTAATTAATATCTTCAAAAGCGCCTGTATACGATGTCCGCCATATTGGATACGACATTTTATTTTTTTCAAATTTTAATTTTAGAATCTTAATTAGCATCCTAAAAAATACATGTGTACGAAGTTTCATGCAATTTGAATAACTTCTTCATATTTTGGCCAGCTTTTCGGGTTTTTGCCCCACTGTGCGTCGTATAGGGGGGAAAATGTACTTTTAAATGAAATTTGTTTGAAAGCTGTATCTTAATTTGTTTTTGTAATATTAATTTTTTTTGTAGTTATTAATACCGCTTTTCTAATTGTGGCAACAGGAGTACTCCATTTCTATTATAAGCAAAGGAAAAAAGGGAAGAAATTTATTACTGTTTCTTTATGTTGCCATTTTCTCATTAAAAGGGTAAAAGTTGAAATTTAAATATCTTCTGTTATAAAACCCTTTGAATTTTGATTTGATTTACAAAATTTGATTTACACGTAAAAGAATATCAACAGTGAAGATATGTTTCAGCTAATAGCATTGAAGCTTCAAGTTTTGAATCAAAATGATCAAATTAAAATGCCAATTTTTTCTGAAAAGGTGAATACAGATGCGAAATGTGCATTTGTAAATTTTGATATGATGAAAATGATGTCGGGTTTAGATTTCACGGGAAAAAAATTCTATGATTGAGTCGAATAAATTTTGCTATCTTTCATTTTGGAATACTAGCATAAGAACCTAAATTAATAACTTTATCATAATAACAATTTATTATTATTTTTTACTGCTTACATGCATGATTAAAATTAAATTTTAACAAATTCTACAACTGAGTTTTCTAGAAATAGTATTTTTTTCATTTGATGTTATGTATCGTTTGTTTAACCCTTTCCGGCACGGGCAAAATCTGTAGTAAATTTAGAAATTATCGACTGACACCGGAATTCACAGACGAATTTTTTAGATAGTTTGAATTCTTTAATTTAAGCTTTTATTGTAAAAGCAAAATTTTACTAAAATATTATTGATGCAGTTTGCAAGTTTGAAATTAAAATTAAGTATCCCAGACCGGGCACAGTGTACCGGAAAGGGTTAAGAGTACTACTAATATAAAATGTATTTTTTACTATAACTAATTTTGTAGGTTTATTATAAATCAATGAAACAGTTCCTTTTAAAACATTTTCTTTCGTCGAAATTCAACGGGTTCTACCTTGTATATGTAATTACCGTAATTTTCAATGTATAAGTCGGTGTATTTTTAAATATGAATATTTATAAAACAAAATATTTTTTTCTCAAACATTTTATAATAAACTTTAATGAGCATTAATAAAAGGGGCATATTACATAATTTTATATATAACCATTTATATCACAGAAAGTTTTTTATTTTCAATTTTGTATTAAAAATTCCAATGACTGGAGGCATTCATATCAAAATTAAATCGTCTCTTCGGAAAACTTATTGTACATTAAATTCACTGTATGAATATTTCTGAAAATTAAATGCAATACAATACAAGCATTGAAAAGGAATTCGGAAACAAGCAGTATTTCCCAGAGGGTTTTAAATTGTTGTTAAGAAATTCTTTTAAAGATTCTCCATAAAAAGATAAGAAAATCCAAAGCAAAATCTTCGTATTAGTGGAAAAAATATTTTGTAAAACACCCCTAGGTTATTCTCTTTTTTTTTTTTTTTTTTTTTTTTTTTTTTTGAATAAGAAAAGAATTATAGAAAGTTACGCAAGTTAAATAAAATACTTAAAAATATAAGTTTTATAAACATCTTCTGTATTATTAAATGCACGAAAATGGAAATACAAAAATATTTGTAAGGTTTACAGAAATTATTTGGTAAACATGGAAATTTCAAAAATATGTGATGGATTTTATATTCCTTAATATTTACTTTTGAGGATATTATTATTATTTTTTAATATAAGTTATATCATTTAACAGTTTTAACATTTTTATATTTCATTTGTTTATTCCATATTTTTATGTTTCATATTTTCAATAGTTTTAAAATTAATATTGAAAAAAAAAACCTGAAACAAAACTAAAATTAGATTTTCCTCTTTTAATTAAAAGAGCGAAAATCAAGAAATACGATGAATAATGTTTCGAGTTATAAAGATTTTAAAATATTCTAGATTTAAAAAAATTGAAATTTTTATAAACGGAATGGAAAATCTTAGGAAATAATTTTGGTTGGAAATTATATGGATAATCATCCCAAAAAAAGAAAAAAAATCAAAATTCTAACTCATAGATATATTTTTACATGTTTTTATACACCTGTTAAAGTAACATTATTTCTTCAATTGCGCGCATTTCAATTTGTATCTAATTTTTTGAAACCTGATGAATGACTTAAGCGGCTGTAACTCAGCGAGTTTTACAGACATAAATATTCATTTTATGTGTTTAATGAAGGATTGGAAAGGGAATGTTTTCCTAATTGGAATTTTTACCTTAGGGGGGGGGGTAGTTTTGAGCTTAAAAGCCATGATTTTTTGTATTATAATTTTTACAAGTCTCACCCCTTTATTTTGTTCCTTTTGATACAAAACCACCAGAAAATAAGTTTGAGCAATAAATTTTAATATTTAATGGTAGTTCAATTGACTTAAAATTTATAAAATTAAGAAAATATATATAAGTATATTAACTATACAAAGGACAAATGTATGCTTGCATTTTTTAATGTTTTAGTTATAAGAATTTGTTTAATTTACTGTATAATTATTATATTTTTATTTTGTGTTAAATTTCGTTGCCTTTGTATATTTTAAGACAGATTTTTCTTGCTAATTGGGTACATTTGGCGGTGATCTGCAATAACTTGTAGTAGAAACTATCGTCGCGTTTCATCATGAGTTATCAATTCCCTTTATTCCTGAATAAGTGTAACCGCATGTTCATCATGATCATTTATTAATTATAGGGCTTTTTTATACCCTTTTTAGCCTTTGAATATTCCTCTCTTGATTCCTACAATTTAGGATCAACTGCAAGATATCCAACTTGAAATTTTAAGAACTGAAACATTAACATTGGCATGGCTGTAACAATTTTTTTCTAATTTTTCATTTTTGAATTAATAAAGAGTAACACTGACTTGGTTGAAGTAATTTTGAGCTTTTTTTCCAGAATTAGCTTCATTCTATGAAGCAATAACAATGCGTCTTTGGTTGGTAAACTTACACGGCAACTCCAACTTATCCAACAAGTATTTCTGACCAATACTACAAAAACTAGCAAATTTTGGTGGTGATGACTTGAAATTAGCTGAATGTACTGATGAGTATTCAAGTAGGAATTTTAGCAACAACAGATGCTTCCTGCGGAAGCACGTGAAGCTTGAGAGCGGACATCCAGCCTTTGAAATATACCCAGACTGTGACAACATATACATAATGTACACAATTTTCCTCTTTTGAAGTCGATTTAAATTAAGCATTGGACATCCAGATATTATGACAATATACCATTTGCAATATTATGAAAGGAAATTCCTAGTTCGTACTTGTATCTATCATTGAAACTCCAATATTCTCGAAAGCGTTAAAATAGCGCAAATTTTTAGATGAAGATTTGACTGCTCTACGTATTTCAAATACAGTACTAATTGTCAGTTCCGTAATGTTATTCCTGCAAACAAGTGACAAAAGCTCTTTTTTGAATTTTTTTCTTTAAAAAAACACATGCAGAAGAATTATGATCAATGTTTGAACTGATAATGTCTATTCATACTGCTTGAATATTATCTCTTATTCTCCAGTCTTGAATTCTCTCAAATATTCTGCTTAAACTTTACCTGTGATATACGTTGAACAGTCCGTAGTTCAGTATCATCTGTCCCAAAAATTAATACTGGCAACCAGTATTCTTTTCCAGCCAAATCATACGTATAATTTTCCATCCAAATGAATGTTAAAATTAGTTTTGCCTTGAAACCTAATTTCTATTTTTTCATAATTCTTAGTTCTCTTAAACATTATTTGTCCACGCATAGTGTCTTTGTTAAACATGTGTTCTTCTATAAATATGTTTTAAAAGATGGAATTTATTTTTCCTTTACATAGCATACGAGCACACGTATATTTATCATTCCCTTTACACTAGAAACTTTCCTTTCATTGAGCTACCTATAAATATTGTTCAACTGCATTATTATTTTGCCTGATTTATTTTTTTATAAAAAGGAACAAATTTAGGGGGGGTGAGTAGATTTTATTTTCAAACTTGAAAAATAAGGTCCACCCTAGGAGGAGGCATATAAAAATTTAATTTTTGTATTATTTTTTTTTTCAAATAGACTTCCGCACCACCACCACCAGCACCCATCAAGTTGCAACTTATCTTATTGAAATGTGCAACTTTTTGTGGAACTTTGCAATTACAAATGTATGCCTAGGGGCGATATTTAAGGAGATAGCCTATTGTTTCGATAATTATGACTCATCCTCTACATTTATCTTTCTATAAAAAAAATTTCATTTGAAACATGCTTAATTGCTACTGGTTGAGCAGTTTTCGGTACAATTATAGTACAAGAGTCGACAGCACAAAACCGTATGTTATCGAGCACAAATAAAAATTCTTTATTTTATGAAAGAGTTGTAATAGGGGAATCTAATGGTCCATGTCTTTCGGAAGTGAAGTGATGCATAAGCCAAAAATTAATGCCACTACTGGTTGACTCGTAGGGGGACTCAATTTGTTCGTAGGGGGACTCAATTTGTTTATCATACAATCAAAAGTATGAAAACATGAAAACTGGGTAAAGGAAAACACATTGTTAAGTCTACGAGTCAACCACTAGTGGTATTCATTTTTTACTTATACACCACTTCCGTTCCGGAACACATGGATCATTAGATTTCCCTATTACTACTCTTCCATAAAAAAGGATTTTTTTTTTTTTTTGTGCTCGATAACATTGCGTTTTTTGCTGTCGGCTCTTCGACTATTAATGGAGCGGGTCCTTTACTACCAATTTGGGATTTTGTCGAGAATAGTATCTTTGGAAAGCGATTACCGTGGCGATCAAGAAAATCGTCCGAATGCAACTGTTGAAGAGTTGCAGCCACCAATATACTTCTGAAATTTAAGCTGTTAAGCGCCAACGTTAAAAACTGAATCGAAGAAAAGAGAAACGAATGGTAATTGTGAGTTGGTGGGAGAGAAAAAAGGACGTAGTATGACGACTCGATGTGTGTTAATTCTGATGGGTGATGAAAAAAAAAGCTACGATGATTTATGATGAATATAAGTTACTTGTAAATAGCAATCTGTAAATATTTCATTTTTGTAAATAAGTCGTTCTTTAATATAAGTTTTGAAATTTTAACGGTGTCAGTCTGCAATATGTGTTTTTGTTTTTACTTTTGTCCCTACCAATATATATTAAAATACTGTTTTAAATGCGATTGGTCTTTGATAATTTTAAATATAATTGGCGGTTAACAATAATTTACGAGGATTTACTTAAATGATACATAGATACAAATTAACTGGCGATGAGATATGAAATTTATTAAATATTACATGAATTGGGCTTGTTTACATTTCCTTTTGTCAGGAAACCTTTTTGAATGTTGAGTTGTACAGGACTTTACCTAATAGAATTATACTAAATTTGTATTGGGTTGCATGCTCGAATTATTTTTGCATGACAAAATTCATGATTGGAGAACTTGCTAAATGTGAATTATTACCTCCATAAATTAGTATATTTTTTTCAGTCATTGAAGAACGAATCCTTTTTAGTCTACTTCGGTGGAAAGAGATATTGGATTGTTAATTTAATGTTCACTGAGGTAATCTCAAAATGTACATATACTTCAATGTAAGTTATTTCTTAAATATTTTTTTTTTCAAATGATCTCTATAAAAGTGCAACTTTTACGTGGTTATATCCGAAATAAATAATTTTAAACAAAATTGGCCGCGTGGCATATGAAGTGCAAAATTGTCATCCTGGCAAATTGTTAATGACAACGAAATGCTTTGCGCTTAAGAATAATAATCTGTACAATATTTGGCGACTTATCTGTACCTGTCCATATTAAAGTACAAAATTGGCCGCAAAGCATATAAAAAGTGAAGCGAGTAGCCTGGAACTGATAATGACAGTCACATGACTTAGACTTTTATTATACAGATAACTTACTTTAAGTATAGGCTATTTTGTATAAATTAGAACAAAATTCTTAAGAAATTTATTTAAAGTCATGTTTAAGATGACCCTTTTTTAAACAATTAATAATGAATGTACCAGAAATACCTCATGCGACTATAGTTTGAAGTAAGTCACTTATTTATGTAAATTTAACTTATTTATTTATTTATTTATTTGTAAAAAGGTACTTTACTTTAAAATTACATATATAAAGCAAAGAAAATATTTGCATTACTATATTTTGGTACCTTAATGAACTGTTAATTAAAAAAGAATTTACTAGAGTCATTTTATTACAATAACTGTTTTATGTTAACTACGAAAATGTACTCATGTTTTACTTAATGACGCAAAACATCTTTGGGCTGACATCAACAATGTAAATCTTATTCATTTCTTTAAAAAACATTTTATTTTGATAAGTTTTAGAAATATTTTTTTGATAAACTAAATAGTCCTAAAGGAATAGAGTATATAGAGTTAATAGTGCAAGAAGTAATGAGTTATAACTAATGCAGAAGTATTTAAAGATCAATACTTAAAAATGACTTGCATTACTACAGTATTTTTCTAATTCTGTAATATTTAAATCTAATCTAAAATAGCATATGAAGTGAAATTTATTAGAATTTAAAATTGATTTTATTAAGATTTATATTAGTATTTATTCATTTCTTTAACACGTTGATTGCCACGTCATTCACCGGTGACCGACACTGAATTTTCCGTTTAGACTGAGTCAATCACCAGTGACCGACCAGTCAACCCGACAGTTTAAAATAGTAAATAACTACTGAAAATTTATTTAAAATTTACTTAACTTCTATTTATTACAGGATTATACTTTCTTAATAACTACATAACTACTCAAAACATTTTTTTAAAAGTTTTATATCATAATTTAAATTGTCAGCCACAGGTGCTTGATAGGACCTAAACGAAAAGTTCAGTGGCAGTCACCGAGGTGCTTAGCGTGTTAAATATATATATGTTGCGGTTAATTTGATAAATTCTATAATTGTTAATAATAACCTGTTATTATTAATAATATCCAAGTCAGTAAATCTGATAAATGTTGCATATTAATTAAATTTACCGGTTTTTATTAATAATTATCGATGAAGTTTGGTCAGTATGATTATTTAAGCTTTGTAATGAATATATGCTTTACAAAAATGTGTTTTATCAGAATTGCTTCAATCTAATAGCAAAAATAATTGTTAAGAGACAATAATACTCAATCAAAAGAACTGTTCTACTAATAAGGCACAAAAGACTAAACAGTTTAAAATAATTATTTTTATAATTGCTGAATGAATTAGATAAAATTTTAAAAACTAGAATATTCAAAGAATAAATTATACAGCATTGTATAATTTATTCATAGTTTTAGTAGTTATGGTAAATTCTCATAAATTTATCATACTAACTGGTTTATTTGGATGTCATTTGGTTATTATTAATAAGAGCCTATTACTATTAATAATGGCAGATTAATGAAATTGATTGTAACATATAATAAGAGTCGCCTATACTTTAGGTACTAGGGATAAACAGGCAATGTAAATTGAAACTGATTCAAAATAAGATTTTAAAAAATGTTGCATTAATGAAATAGTGTTAGCAATGAATATTTAAAAAAAATACTGATACAAATTAAAAATCTCATGCTAAACGAATCGAAATTTATGATCTTTACCAACCTTGATTCATAATTATTAATAATAACTTGATAATTTGATAAATTCTCATAAATTTATCATATTAACCGTTTTATTTGGATATTTTTTGGTCAATATTAATAAGAACCGGTTACTATTAATAATGGCAGATTAATCAAATTGACTATAATATATAATACGAGTCGCCTATATTTTAGCTATTAGGGATAACGGTATAACAGGAATTGAAACTTATTAGAAATAAGATTTTAAAAAAAATGTTGCATTAATAAAATAGTTTTGACTTTCAGTGCAAAAAAGTATAGGGTTCAATTTTTAAACCACCTCACTGAAGATAACTCTTCATTTAACCTTTTGGGTCTGGTGTACTAATAATAGTACATTTCTTTTAATTGAGTATAATTTTGTTTAAAGAAATAATTTTGCTACTATTTACATGTAGGAATGTTAGTATAAGTCTATGCATTTACTATATGACTTCATTTAAGTTTAGGCATTTAGTAATAATAATTATTATTATTATTTGCTTACTTCTATTCGTGACGTTTGCGATTCTTTTATTTTAAACACATAATTATTTAATTAAAATTTAAAATAAAAGTTACTTTTCTGAAGAAATAATATGTAATAAAGCGCAAAAAGTATTAGAAAGTTGTAATATCAGTTAAATCTTATTGTAATACAAGTATCTTATTGTAATAGTTTATTTTCTAAACATCTCCGAAAATTCTTCCTTGACCTATTTTCATATGAATATTAAAAAAAAAATAGTACGCAAAACAACAACATTCGCTATCTCTCAGACAATGAAATGTCCGTTTAACACTAATTAATCTAGATGGATAGCTAGTGTTAATGTTATTAACATAAAAGGTTTTTTTTTTTCTAAAAACTGGAAAAAAAATCGGACCCGAAATTGTTATAAATTTTCAAGTTCATATGACAAGATAATTCCAACACAATGAATATCTGTATCTATAAGAATAACTCAATTATAGGGGTAGAAAAAAACTTACTTTCGCAATTTTTTCCTTAATAGAATTTAAAATATTATTTAAACAGTAATCTGGCCAAACACTAATTAATGATACTTTCTTTAAGTCACATGTCACATATAATCTAGCAAATGTGAATGGCAATTCTTAGAAATTTAATAAAATAAATAATAATTGAAGTTTTTTTCTTTATTTTTCATATAAACCTATTTTTTTTTCTAATACGTGTTTGGAGATATTCGCTTTGAAGCGGGGATAATTTTTTGTGCAAGGTCAAGTGTTTATGCGCTGTTGCACTTATTTGTAAAGTCTTGCAACGTGTGGCATATTTCTATTTTAACTAAGGATAACTATTTGCATATATGGTCCCCATTCTAAATCTACTGATATTTCCATTAAAAAAGCAGGTTATTTTAAAATTGGTCAAAAAATTGTGTTTTCATTTTCACTATTAAAAGAAAACATGTTTAATTGTGATTATTTTAGCACCTCAATTTCGTTTATACGATAATTATATCGCGAAATAATGTGATTTTTGTTAAGGGGTCTCAGGAGTTAACTAGCAGTGCAATTGAGCAAAATATCACATTCAGTTTTTTGTCTCAGTCAATATAAAACACAAATGCACATTTTTTTTTAAATATAGACAACTTAGTATCTCTTCTGTTTCAAATAATTTCTTTTAATATTTTATATTCAAGTTTTATTTGCATATTTATTTATTTATTTGTGTTCAGTTTTGATGAAAATTTTAATTTAATTTAATTTTAATTTATTTATTTAGATATTTTTATCCTGCATGCACAGCGCGCAATGCTGTATCAAAATTATTGTTGAAAAAGTCCCCCAAAATATTGATAATGATGGATGGCTATAATATAACGCAATGAAATTATGTATTTAAAAATTATAAAATTAAGAGTATGCCAAAATGGCCTTAGAGTGGAAAAAGTAACCCAAAATAGCTGCAATACATTAAATTAACAATAATTAACAATAAAGTACATATATATATATATATATATATATATTAGTGATAATTTATAATATTTTATTATTCTCTTTTTTTGCTTTAAAAACGTATACATCCATTCCTTTGCATTAAAAACGTGAATATCCATTCCATGCGATGTGCGTGTGCATGTGTATTTATTCTACATACATGTGTATAATGTTTCGATACTTCTGCTAGATTAAAAAGTATATTTCTTATATTTAAACAAGGCTAATTTAATTCTGAATATAGAAGTTACTTAACTTTTTAATTTTCAGATGAGACTGGAAAATAATTTCTCTGGTAATCTTTTATCGTGTATATTAAAAATCAAATGAGAATACATTATTTGCAATTGTATTGCAGATAAAAAGAAAGAAAAATAAGAAAACTACAGTTCATTTTTCTGTTTCTGACACTAATTTGAATTTATATTGGATTTTTGAAATAAAATAAAATAAATCAGGGGAAAATGTAACGACAAAATCTTATCAAAAATTAGAAAATTGTAACTTGTAGTTATTTTAATACTAGCGAAGTGAATATTAATTAAAGAAAATAAGTTTTAAAATAATTTATTAACTATGAATTGTGTTGACACAGTTATATTTTTAATGAATAAGGTATTATAAAAGCATACTATAAAATATTATAATTTCCTGATACAGATTATAATTTCATTTTACCATGCATACATAGAAAAAAAGAAATGGTATTGTTTACAGTTTTTAAGCAAAAATTAAACATTATATATATATATATATATATATATATATATATATATATATATATATATATATATATATATATATATATATATATATATATATATATATGTATGTATGTATGTATGTATGTATGTATGTGTGTGTATACATAAATTAATAAAATTTGTTCCTTTAAAAGAGGTGTTAAGAGATTTTAGTTTAGTTTAAATTAGAAGAAATTATATTGTAGTATATTTTGACATAAAATTGCTTTATTAAAGAATATTAAAATCCTTTTTTGTTAGAAAACATATTTGTACCTGAATATTTGGACAATTAAATTTCGTTTTTTTTATTTCAACTTCTTATAGATTTTTCAATAATTATTAAATCATATTTCTTTCAAAACAGACAGTGTTACCGTCACACTTCGTTTTCAAATCACCAATATGTGGCCAAAAATCATTCCTGGTTCACCATTCGCTTACATTTCATGGTAACGGACTTGACAAGTAATGGATATGACATTTCAAATAAAACTAAAAAAACTATTAAGATGAATAAGCTTGTACATTTTCTAACTTAGATAATAATTTACATAGCTTCTAAAATTATTTAGTAAACTTGCTTAGCATTTCATCACTTACATTTCATGGTAAGGGATTTGACATTTCACATAAAACTATTAGAAATGAACTAGCTTGTATAATTTCTAACTTAGATAATAATACACATACCTTCTGAAACAATTTAGCAAATAATGTTTAATAACAAAAGTGCAAAAATCGTTATTTTAATATTAAAATATACGGTAACAGACTTGACAGTGAAAAAAAATACCAACCTTGGTAAAAGCTATTTCTTGCCACTATTACATTGCTTCACAATTGAAGAGTAAAAAATGACAAGTAGTAATTGCATGAATAGTTTAACTATATCTCCGAATATTTGCTGCTAACATTAGACAGCATTCGAAGCCTATTTTGACTGAAATATTCACAAGGTAAAAGACTTGACAAAAAGTGAGGGACAAAAGATTTCTGGTAATTTCTTAAAGAAATATCTTTTGTAATTTTTTTCAATAATATAGAACAGTAACAGATCATATTTAAAATAATTAAACCTTTTTATTTAAAACAATTATTCAAATTAAAAAAAAAAAACACAGTTAAAAACATAAAAATTAGAATGGGATAGGCATTTTTGATTAGAATCAAAATTTTAAAGATTAATATCTCAAAAATGTTTACTGTATTTTTTTTAATTTTTCATGTTAGAAATGGTCAATATAATCTTCTTTAGCTAATGCATAGCTAACCTCAAACTTTAAATATTAATTTATGTTTGAATTTTCTTCTTTTTACTCTGGGACAGCATATGTAAGTGAAATTTGAAAATGGTCCACATGATTCGTTTTTTATCTTACAATTCTCTAAATGACATTGCATTGCGAATTTAAAGTAAATGTAATTAAGGTTTCCGGTGAAGGGACGTGAGGGAGGAGGACAAAAGAAGAATAGAAAGTAATCAACCTTTTTTTTACATAAATGACAATTTCTTACTTTTCATTATGGAGAATATTTTCTCTTTTCTAAGACAAATCATCTAAATGTACTTACTCCGATATTTTTTATTTCCGTTCCCTTTAAGGCCCTCCCTCAAAATATATAAAATATATATAGTTTAAAATTTTAAATTTTTTTCTCTCTTTTGACTGTTATTGCAAAGCAACAATAGATGAAATAAGCAACGAATAAAATGTATAAATCAATAGCTAACTCCTCTCACACACACATACACGTGAAACAATTTTAAGAAATGGTGCTATACAAAATAAAAAGAATACTGCCTAGTTAAACTGATGGCATTGAGCTCATACGCTACGCATACTAATTGCACATTACAGTCTTATATTTTCAAGGTTTAATTCCGTTCGAAAAACAGATTAAACAGGGGGAACCGCTCCCCCTATTTCCCCTTTTGTACTTAATCACTGAACCCACAAAAGTAATCAGGAACATGCTTTATCATATAAAAAATTTATATCCAAAATTCAGAGCAAATCGAAATATTCTTAATAAAAACTCATTTATATATTTTAAGAGGAATCATACCCCTCTTTCATACTTAGCGCCTTATCTGAATGGTCCTATATCCAAAATTTGAAGCATATTGGTGAATTCTACGGGAAAACCCCATTAACCTTAATTAATGGAAAGGGGGCATTTCATATTTCCCTCCCCCGTCTTAGATTTATCCAATCAACTCGCGAAACAAAGCATGGCGGTGCCCTCATCAGAATCATCCTATGTCAAAAATTTGAATGAAATCTGTTAAATTCTGCATGAAAAACACATCTATATGAATTAAGGAGAGGGGCATTTGCCCCTCGTTCCCCCTCTTTATACTTATCCAATGAACACCTAATACCAATCATGGAGACGCCACATCAGAGTGACATGTTATCTAAATTTTGACCGAAAACTGATAATTATGCATGAAAAACTCATTTTTATCAATTAAGAGGAGGGGCATGAGCCCCCCGTTCCCCATTTTATACATATCGAATGAACTCCAAAAACTAATCAGAGAAGCTCCTTATCAGAATATACTTATATACAAAATTTCGTGTGGATCCGATATTTTTATCATGAGTTATCGCGTTACGCACGTACGCATGAACGAACGAACGTACGTACATACATACAGAACGGGCAGGCACACAAGCTCTCAGGCTTTTATAGCCTGTGAGCTATTAAGAAAAACTAAAAGAATCTATGATATATACGGGATACACACACATACATATAAGTGAATTCTAATTACGTAATTTTTTTTTAATACGGTCAAGTTTTAATAATATTTTTTTTTTCATATGAACGAAAAAAAGCAAAGAAAAACACATAAAAACAAATAAATAATATAAAAAAATAACTAAATAAAAAACCTTTCACCCATTATTAGCCCCACCCATATTCCACATTCTTAGCGACGATTAAACAAAAATAAATCCACAGTTTTAAGTTAATCAGAATGTTGCATTATGTAAAACATGTCAATTGTTGTTCAGTGTGAAAGTTAGATAGATTTTAAATCAGATCACTGATTTTGGTTTTAATATTGCCTACATCCAACTCCAAATTATAACTACTGGTTCTCATAAGGTCGCAAAAAATTGCTAAAGATCTCTTGGCATATGGTTTTAAAAAGTTCTTTCTGCTTATTCTACTATGAAAGTTCGAAAAACTCGGAGTGACCTTTTTCATACAAAACTTTCGAAAATCAAAAATGCCTTAATGCTGTGTATTACTTTTTTATTCTTCTTGAATTCTTCAGGTATTTTGAAATTAAAACATACAAATAAAGATGTAATTTAATGTTGGTTCAAAGACGCGTCGTGTATATTTCCAAATGGGTGAAAAAGTTTGTATTAAAACCAGGTATTTCTGTGGCCGCCAATGTTCTTCTAACTGAGCCATCCCAGTAAATTACTGGTGCACTAATTCCCCCGATTTAACCTTTGGCAATCACATATGAAGACTTTAGTAGCAAAGGAGCACAAGTGACAAAAATTCGATTTTGAGTAAATTCAGTTCAAAGATAACTGACGTTAAATTTGAACATCAATAATAATTGACGAAATAGGATACTGCAACTTGTTTCATTGTGGTCTTTGAACTCTTATTTCAACAAGTGTGAAAAATGTAGCATACAGTTTCCTTTAATTTTACAATTAATCAATATTGAATATTATTCGGAAAACGTCTTTGATATCTAGAACGCAGCACATAATTAGAAATAATTATAACGTGAATTATAATAAGGTACCCTGGGGTAATAACGCCAGGCGGGGTAATAACGCCAAGTGTTTATATTTTGCATAATTATGAAATAATCAGGTAAATGACACCCATGTGCTCTGCGCAGACGGGTTTTGAGTCATATAAATCGCAAAAAACAGCTTCAAGTTAATTTGTTTCATTTTTAGGTCTTATTGTTTTTACAAACAACTAAAATTAACGCTTGATCTAAAATTTGCGAGATACGTTTTGTGATGTGAAGACTATGTTTTTATCCGGAAATACTTTGTTAATTACATAAATTTGTAGTGCATTTCATGTACTTTTAAAATGTTGTTGAAGATTTTGGATATCTTCTCAAGATAATTTGTAATTTAAAATGTACTGCGCAATAACTATACCGGGGTAATAACGCCAATCCTTGACATTAATACCCCGGTTGATTCCCTACAGTGGCCGAGCTACATCCTAAATACTGATTCAAATAAACACAGTTAAAACTGCGCAATGTTTCTCATATTTCTATTTAAACGGTCCTTTTTAAGCAAAAAGAAGCTCACGGTCTGATATTCGTTTGCCTCATCCCCCCCCCTCCCACACCACACCTTTATTTTTCTTACACTTTCACAAAAAATTTAATATTTTCAATAGCTTAGAATGCAATTTTTCAATTTCTAAGTTTGTAGAGTTTGTACTTTTAGAATTAGGCTATCTACATGCAATTATTCCATCTTATTTCATAGTTTTGTTTGCATGGCGTTATTACCCATATAGGTGGGTAATAACGCCAAATAGCATGGGTCAAGAAAAAACGCCATTACATTTTATGAATACATATCAGTTAAATTATTTTATTTTATATAGATAGTCAATGAGTTGCTGTATCAGATCCTATATTTGTTTGAAAAATACAATCTAAAACTAAGCCGTGAAAATTGGTAGAACCTTAACGTGGCGTTATTACCCCAGGGTACCTTATAATGATTATAATGTGAAATCAATCCGTTCTACCTAACTAACTGTCCACATAATTGAAATTATTGTAAATTGGAAAAATAAATGAAAAATGTATTTTTAATATTAAACTTACAAAACATTCATTAAAAATATTTCAAGAATATTATGTATTAAGAATATTATATATTATTTTTCGAAATATAAAAATAACATCAGTGCTTTTTTTTTTTAGATTTTTATATTCAAAGTAATAATGACTCAGCTTTTTACAGACGAAGCTACTCGAGATTACCATTATCAACGAGAAACATATGTAGTGCCTTTTTCCAATTTCGGTTTAAGCCACAGTTAAATGTCTACTCACACATCCTAAACTGCATATTCATTTTGAAACATTGCTTAGTTAAAGATTCAAAGTAATTAGCGCTTTATAGTGAAACCAAATGCGCAAAATATTTAATGTTTTTCATTACTTATAAGAAGTTAGTTTCGGCAAATAGCTGCTGAAGAAAAAAATAAAAAAACTAATGTGATCATCATTAAACTGTATAACAAAAACCTTTTTTTTATATATTTTTTTTATTTTGAAAACTATCTGTCGGTTACTATCTGGTGGTTGTAAATGCTGTATAAATATAGATAATAATTGCAATCTTAAAAAAGATAATAATCAACGTAAACAGCAGTCATCATGTAAAGCTAACCATTTTTCGTAACGTGGCTGCAATTTTGAAACTCTATGCGCATAAAAACTTTAAACAAAGAAAACACTAGCGTATATTTTTGCATATTTCAAAAGTTTTGAGCTCATACTTGTATGTACATTTGTGCCTTTTTACTGAATTTAATCTTGTATAAATCATTAAAATACTTGAAATTGTATTAAAATGCAAAAAGAGTTAATATTTTCATAGTTTTAAAAATAAAAGTTTTTAATAAAAATTTAGTTTACTTGAATGTCATGTGAAATGAATCTAGCGTTAATTCTAAACACTTTCCACATAATTTAAATGATTGTCTTTAATTGGTATAAGAAATGTAAATAGATTTTTAACATTAAACTTACAAATCACTCATAATTTAAGAATATTATGCTTAAAATTAATGTATTAAAATAATTTAGAAATTTGTATATAAAACGCATATTTCAAGACATTCACCATCTTTCGAAATAAAAAAATACCATTTATGCGTTTCTTTTGCGATTTTTATATTTAGAATAATAATTACTCAGCTTTCTACAGATGAAGCTACTTGAGATTACCATTATCCTAAACGAGAAACATATGTAGTGATTTTTACTCATTTTCCTTTAAGCCACAGTTAAATATCCACCTACACTTCTTAACCCCTTCGCGACGGGAGCCTTTTACGAAATTTTTAATGTTTTGTCACCGGTTAAAAAGAACAGAAATTTGTTTCTTCTCAAATCGAGATATTGCTCCGATTGAATAAGGAAAATTTTACAGTGTAATTTTACCGGTGGGAATAAACAAGGCTTCTTAAACAAGGCACATATACGTGTCGCTCGTCCCCAAGGGGTTAAACTGCGTATTCATTTTGAAACATTCCTTAATTAAAGCTTCAGAGTAATTAGTGCTTTATAGCGGAACCAAACGCGGAAACTATTTAAAGTCTTTTCATTACATATAAGAAAGTCTTTATAAAAATAAACTTAGTTTCGGCAAATGGGGATAAAAAAAAGAAAAAAGAAGTTATGTAATCATCATTAAACTGTATAACAAAAATCTTTTTTTGATAATTTTTTTTATTATGAAAACTATCTGTCGGTTACTATCTAGTGGTTATAAATTCTGCATAAAAATAAATAATGATTGCAATTAAAAAAAAAAAACAATAATCAGCATGAACAGCAGTCATCGAGTAAAGTAACCATTTTTTGTAGTAAGGGTACATTTAAAAAAAAACTCTATGCGTAAAAAACTTAAAACAGAGGAAAACAATAGCACATATTCCAAAGGTTTTAAGCTCATATTTGTATGTATATTTGCACCTTTTTTTAGCGAATGTAATCTGGTATATAGTCATTACTACAAAAAGTTAATATTTTCTTAACTTAAAAAATAAAAAATTTTAATAAAAAAAATAATAAATTTACTTGCATATCATGTGAAATCAACCTAGTTTTAATTCTAAACACTATCCACATAATTTAAAGTATTGTTTTTCTTTCTTTTTGTATAAGAAAAGTAAGTATATTTTTTACATAAAACTTACAAATAACTCATTAAAAAATAGTTTAAAATAGTTTAAATATATTATTCTTAAATTTAGTATGTTAAAAATATTTAAAAAAATTTATATAAAAAGCATATTTTAAGACATTCACCATCTTTAGGAATATAAAAATATCATCTATGCGGTTTTATTTTTCGATTTTTTATATTTAGAGTAATAATTACTCAGCTTTCTACAGATGAAGCTACTTGAGATTACCATTATCCTAAATGAGAAACATATGTAGTGACTATTCCCAATTTTGCTTTAAGCCACAGTTAAATACCCACTTACACATCCTAAGCTGCATATTCATTTTGAAACATTCTTTACTGAAAGCTGCGGAGTAATTAGTGCTTTATAACGAAACCAAACACGGAAAATATTTAAAGTTTTTTCATTTCTTATAAGAAAGTCTTTATAGAAAGAAAGTTACTTTTGGCAAATAGTTGCTGAGGATAAAAAAGAAAAAGGAATATAATCATCATATAAACTGTATAACAAAAAACTTTTTTTGATATTTTTTTCATTTTTAAAACTATCTGTCCGTTACTATCTTCTTTTTGTAAATTCTGCAATAAAATAGATATCGAATGCAATTTTTAAAAAGTTAATAATCAATATGAACGCAGGTAATTAAGTAAAGCTAACCAATTATAGTAACGTGGGTGCATTTTTTTTTTAATTCTATGCGTAAAAAACTTTAATCAGAAGAGCGCACTAGTGCATATTTTTTGCATTCTTAAAAAGTTTTGAGGTCATACTTATATGCATATTTGGGCTTTTTTTAGCAAATGTAATCTGATATCTAGTCATTACTGTACTTGTAATTATATTAAAATACAAAAGCTTAATATTTTCTTAACTTAAAAAACATAAGTTTATAATAAAAAATTAATTGATTTACTTGAATTACATGTAAAATCAACCTAGTTTTAGTTCTAAACTCTGTACACATAATTTTATTATTAGTATTATTTTTTGTATAAGAAATGTAGATATATTTTTAACATTAAACTTACAATTTACACATTTAAAATATTTTAAGAATATTATGCTTAAAATTAGTGTACTAAAAATAACTTAGAAATATTTATTTAAAATGCATATTTCAAGACTTACCATTTTTCGAAATATAAAAATCTCATCTATGCGTTTCTTTTTCGATTTTTATATTTATAGTAATATTTACTCAGCTTTCTACAGCTAAAGCTATTCGAGATTACCATTATCCCAAACGAGAAAAATATGTAGTGCCTTTTTCCAGTTTTGCTTTAAGCCACAGTTAAATACCCACTTACACTTCCTAAACCGCAAATTCATTTCGAAACATTTCTTAGTTAAAGCTTCAGAGTAATTAACACTTTATAGCGAAACCATATTTAATGTCTTTTCATTACTTATAAGAAAGTCTTTATAGAAAGAAAATTAGTTTCGGCAAATAGCTGCTGGGGATAAAAAAAAGAAAAAGAAAAAGAAAGTAATGTAATCGTCATTAAAATCAATGACAATTTTTTTTTTCATTTTGAAAGCTATTTGTCGGTTACTATCTGGGTGTTGTAAATGTTTCATAAAAATAGATAAAGTTGCAATTAAAAAAATTAAACAATCAACATGAACATCGGTGATCAAATAAAGCTAACCAATTATAGTAACGTGGCTGCGTTTTTTATTTTAATTCTATGCGTAAAAAACTTTGAACAGAAGGAAGAAGTAAAGTTTATAAATACTTTTTCTTTTATTCTATCTGTACCGAATTAAATTATCGATCTATATATTAAATATAGGGTCACAAATCATATACGTTCTATACAGTTGTAGTATCTTATTTATTTTATTTTATTTTGCTAAAAAGTCTTGATAAATAGATGTAGCGAATTATAATAGAAAAGTTATCAGAATTCTTTATTTTAGTTTAAGTGAAACTAATATGATAATCTCTTGAATACATTTTTGTCTTCGTGATTTGATTTAATACTGTAAAAGATATAAAAAATAAAATATGTTACTGTATAAAATTTAATCATACAGTTGTTCATTTAAGCTTCCGTCTTACTCGATTGATAAATTTAGTATTTTGCTAACTTTGGAACTAAACGCTTAATGTTCCTGGTTTAGGCATACTAGATATATAGAGTATAGCAAGTTATAATATGGTATATAATTAGTTGAATGCACAAACTCAGGTCTCAGTGTCAAGAAAACAGTATTGGGAACTTTAGCCCTGATCTTTAATAGATCGTAAAGCTACAGGTTTAATTCAATTTTAGTCTGTAGTCATTATGCAGTTTATTGTTATAAGAAAAAGTTAAAAAATAGTTACTTTCTAATGATTATTTCCGTAGAAAGAAGCACTACTCTAAAATGGGGTGAATAGGAATGAAACTTCCCAATCATGTAAATAAATTCATTGTAAATATATGTGTTGATGTTTTTAGTTGCCAATTTTTTTATAAGAAGGTAATAAAATTAAGATTTGGGGAATTCAGTTTTGCCATGTTGGCACCACTACTGGGGTATATAAAAAAACTGCAAGTGGATCCTGAAAAATCTTATTTTTCAACGTCTTCGAAACTTTGTGTGCAACTGCAGTATATTTCGTATTCTAAACCCAAGAGTAGGGATTTTTTTATTACTGATAGATCTGTAAACGATATGCTGTATTAAATTCTATTTATTTCTAAACTACATGATGAAAAAGTGAAAAATAGCTCGTAATTTAAAATTTACGGGGCGAATCGGAATACATTTTTTCCCATGCTCTATTTTTCTATAGAATAATAGTTTCATGTAATACCTGAAAATATATCTACGAATATGTATTGCAACAATATTTTGTTTGTTTTAATTACTTGTAGAGTTTAAAGGTGCTAAAAAATTACTTAGTTAAACAAAAAAGTGAACATCCAATCCAACAGACATGGAACACACAATAAACGAATTTAAAAACGACAAATTACTAAAAAAAATAGCTGAAAGTTATTCTCTGATATCCACAATATTACGCAAACATCTCGAAATGGAAAACCAATTAAAAAAGAGAGGAATGCAAACAGCAGTAAGGGATGGGGATGAGAGCATACTTGTAGATCGTATCAAAACATGCAGCGATTGGGGATATGCAATAGATTCACTTACCGAATGACTACTAAAAAGGATAACACAGAACAAGGCTGAAGATGTATTAAATTCCAACTTCTGCAATTCGAATACAATTTCTTAGAATAAAAAAATAAAAAATACATATAAAAACAATAACATATGTTACGTTTTTGCTTAAAAAGTAAAGAACAAAACAAGACCGAAGTTTCTAGTAAAAAAATAAAAGAATTAAAAAATCAGTTTTTGTTTTTCATTAACGTTAAAGTTGAAAAGTGTTCCGATTCACCCCATTTTACGGTACTACAATGAAATGTCATCCACGTGTGTGCTTCAAACTTTGAATATAATTAAACACAAATTTAGTAGAAATGTAACTAAGCTACGGAGTTAACCATTAAAATCATTTAACCGTGGTTAACAATGAGATTAATCCGCGCTTAATTTGAATAACAAACTGCTTTAAATTGCTGAATTTTTGAGTAATTCTTCGTTTATTAACAATTGTTATGCGTCTAATACGAAAAAAAAAGATTTAAATGAATTTCAGAAATAACATGCTCATAAATATGCTCCTAAAGTATGCTCCCTAAAATATTTTCATTTTAAAATAAGGTACCCTGGGGTAATAAAGCCACGTTAAGGTTCTACCAATTTTCACGGCTTAGTTTTAGATTGTATTTTTCAAACAAATATAGGATTTGATACAGCAACTCATTGACTATCTATATAAAAAAATAAATTCACAGACATGTATTCATAAAATGTAATGGCGTGATTTCTTGACCAATGCTATTTTGCTTTATTACCCACCTATGTGTGTAATAACGCCATGCAAACAAAACTATAAAATGAGATGGAATAATGACATGTAGATTGTCCAATTCTAAAAATACAAACTCTACTGCTCTAAAAATTGACAAATTGCATCCTAAGCTATTGAAAATGTTCGATTTTTTGTGAAAGTGTAAAAAAAAAAAAAAATAAAGGTGTGGTGTGTGTGGGGGGGGAAGGAGGCAAAAGAATATCAGATTCTAAGCTACTTTTTGCTTAAAAAGGACTCTTTAAACAGAATTATTAGAAACATTGCACGTTTTTAACTATGTTTACCTAAATCATTATTTAGGATGCAGTTCGACCACTGTTGGGAATCAACCGGGGTATTAATGCCAAGGACTGGCGCTATTACCCCGGTATGCTTATTGCGCAGTACATTTTAAACTACAAATTATCACGGAAGATATCCAAAATCTTCTACAAGATTTTGAAAGTACATGAAATGCACTACAAATTTATGCAATCAACAAAGTATTTCCGGATAAAAAAAAATAGTATCAGATTACAAAATGTATATCGCAGATTTTAGATCCAGCGTTAATTTCAATTGCTTGTAAAAGCAATGAGGCCTACAAATAGAACAAATTAACTTTAAGTTGTTTTTTGCGATTTATATGACTCAAAACCCTTCTGCGCAGAGCACGTGGATGTCATTTGCCAGATTATTTCATAATTATGCGTAATATTACCACTTGGCTTATTACCTCGCCTGGCGTTATTACACCAGAACACCTTAAATAATTTCTTTAAAATGTATTGTACGAAATACAGGAAAATCTGCTTTTTTGCTAATTGAAGGGTAAAGATTTCATTTATGCTGTCATAACTGGGTACTGCTATTTAAAAAACAAGCGATGTTAGGGTTCGTTTTAATATGTAGATGCACCTAAGCAATTTTTTATATACAAAATTTAAAAGTTGACTTTATTTGCAATCAATTGGTATCAGTAACATTCTTGTAGGATATATATTTTTTTCAGTGTTAGTAGGGGGTATTTGCATTTTTTTTTTTTTTTATCACGATTGTACATTTAGTTTCAGTTAAATAATAATTACAGTATCAATACTTTTTTCCTTATTTTACATTGGAATTACATTACTTTAAAGCATGGGAAGCAATAACAACAAAATACTAGTCGAGGAATTTATTTCGCAATTTTCTTTTCTGCAAATAACTAAGGTTACGTTAGGCAACTAGACCATGATTTTACAATGCCACTCTCTAGATTCTGTTAAATTCCAAAAGCCAATGTTCATTTGAATTAATGTCCGAACCTTTGCAAAGTGTTCAGTTAGTTCTACTTTTGCAAGCAAATATTTTTAAAATTACATTTTAGTATCTATATATATATATATATACATTTAATCTGTCATTTTTTCACGGGCCCTAATTTAATGAGGACTTTTTTTTTAACTGAACGTTCTATTTAGGCCGCGTCAGTCAGAAGTGTATAGATTGCTGTATAAATATATATATTATTTTAAGTAATTATTGAAATTTCATTTTTAATTTACTTAAATTTTATTTATTAAATGTTTATATCCTTAAATTAGAGGCAGATTAAAGGAAAAGTTCCGTGTCTGTCACCGGTGACTGGAATGGAACTAAACGTGTTAAGGTGTCTAAAATAATACCAGAGGTTAAATTATTAGACTTATTTATAAATAAAACATAAGAATTTGGTAAGCACATATGTACTTTAGTATAGATATTACGTATAAAAGTAATATGAGTATTTTAGGAGAAAAGTAAATAAGATGAATCTGATGAGCAAACGCGTACGTAGGTACTTAAATATCACATTTATCTTTTTATTTATCTCATTGAAAATTCAATAAGTCTAATAAATCTGTGGAGATAGCAACCATGTTTTTATACCGAACAAAGTTTTTTGTTGTTGTTTCGGCATTTTTTTTTTATTGTGCCGCTTTGTCTTATGCATCCCACCTTCATTTCTATCGTAAAATTATAAAGGTTTACGTATCTCACTTAAAGAGTTTGATCCAATATCCACTGGTATTTTTATTTTATATGTATACATTTAATAATATATTATATAATTTCCTTTACTGCAAGCAAAAAGACTTGGAGAAAATAATTTCCTGCAGGAAGAGAAATATCAAAAATGTATTTATGACTGTTTGGGTGATTGGATCCTGCATGGTGCAGTAACCCCTGTCCCATGTCTTTTCACTCAATTCTTGAAAAATTTAAGGGGTAACTGAAACAACACCAAGCATTTTGAACATAAAGTAAATGTGTATAGATAACTAATAGTAATAATATATTTATATTACTAGACTAAAAAAGTAATTGTTAAAAAAAATAAAAATAAAATAAAAATAAAATAAAATTGCCGTATTTTAAAAGAAAACCGATACAAATTGCATTTTTTAAAAAACTATTTGGAAAATAGTTCTTGTCCTCGACAGACAACTAGGAAATCTGAAGCATACCTGAATCTTTTTATTAGTTGAATTTCGCAACTTATTTTATTTTATTCGTTTTTTCATTGGTCCATGTTTAATGTCCAAAAATGGAATACTTCTGTTGCCATAATGACAAAAAAGTAATAAAAAAAAATAATAATAATCTGAAAAAAATTATGATAAAGATTTTAAGCTAATTTCATTTAAAAGTGCATTTTTTTCTCTACACAACGGCATAAAAAAATTAAATGTGCGATGTTTAGAAGTTTAAAAATTTTAACTTCCGAAAATTGTAGACTGAAATTTTATTTAAAATATATTTATGATGGATCCAGGAATATTATTATTACGTCCATGTCATACATAATATGGGGCGTTGAGAAGTCAGCCTGACTAACACCATCTAATAAAAATGCGCATTTTAAACAGTTAAAGTTGAATATCTATAAACTAGCGGTTTTTTTTTCTTTAATAATTGGTCTAGAAATATTAATATTTCATGCATGACGTTCGTAATATATGACTCGTTATAATCATCATAAAAATTATGTTTATTATTATTATTAATTCAAATATAGAATTTATTTATAAGCCTTTCAAATTTTAGTCCTTGAAAATACATTTTCTAAATAGTCGTTATATATTTTTTAAATTACAATTTCTTATTCTTATTATTATTTATTACGTTACTGTTTTTTTAAATTTTAATCAGAAATTAGAAAGAATGTTCTAATACAATATTTTAATTTGGGCAGAGATGTCATGTGGGCACCACATGTGCATTATTTTTTTTTACACCAATTTGGCGAGATATTTTTAAATTACCAGTTACACATGTACATTACAATATTATTTTTTATCTAAAATTGGAGTGCATATTACTAAATACACATCTTTTTTTTTTTTTTTTTTTTTTTTTTTTTTTTTGTAAGAAGTTTGAATTTTCTGTAACCGATCACAGAAAAGACAGAGTTCAGATTGTGTTCCCCGTTGTTTTAAGAAGCAGAGATGGGGGTGAAATGTTCACAATAGTTAAAACTGCGTTTCTTAGCGCATCTGCGTTTTTTAGAAAATAGCTTATCGTCCAGTTACCTCGTGGGTCCAGTTACCCCTGTTTACCTTAAAACTTTTTTGAAATAACTAAATAAACAAATCCACTGGAATGTGCATTATCTTTTTAAATGTAATTAAGCATTCCTCTAAAAATTTTAACAAAGAATTTTTTGTTTAAAAGCTTGTATAGGTACTTGATTCAATGAATGATTTAACATTGAAAAGTAATTAAGATTCATATATTTACATATTTTTTTCCGAAGAAATTATTTATCATTCAATTAACTGACTGGAAAATCTTTAAATACATTCTTCTTTTAATTTGAGAAATAAGTTTGTTACGTAAAGAAAATTACATTCAATCATTTCAACGTAGACGTAATGAAATTCGTTGGAGCATGACCAAGAGTTATTAAAAATGGGAAAGACAAAATATATCTCGTTATCTTTAACTTAATAATGATTATTTTCCGTCATGGAGAGACCGCGCATTCAAATTAATTACGGCTTTTCTACTAAGAAATTACAAATTCAGGAAATTAAAAACAGATATTTCTACATTATTTATATATGTATATAAATTTTGAGAGGCATTATTATTTTAATAAAATATCGTATCCGTCGAAGAATTTTCTATATAAATCCTCCATTTTGTTGCTTAAAAGAATGACCATGCAAAAAAAATTGCAACGAAAAATCACATTGTTTGTATAGCAATGTTTGAATTTAGTATTCCATAACACAGTTATAATGCATAACACGTTCTTGTAAATTACACTGTAAAAAAAAGAAAATCTGTAAAATTACTTCACTTTTTGTAGGAAACTGGAATTCGTAGAAATTTTCATGAAACGATAATAACAAAAATTCATGTAGCGAGTCCGTTACATGAAATTTTGATGTTACTGATACACAAAAAAATCTAGGAATCCCAGTTTCCTAGGAAAAGTTTTAACTTTACAGATTTTTTACAATGTATAGACTAAATAAAATGTTGCTTTTTCAGGAACATTTTTTAGGCTATCATCTTGAAAAAAAAATACATACCTGACAAAATTACAATATAAGGAAGGCTATAAATTTACCGTAGATACACTGTAAAAACAATCTCTAAAGTTACTAACAGTTTTCTAGGAAACTAGGATTTCTAGAACTTTTTGTGTAACGGCAACAGCAAAAATTCATATAACAGATACAAATGTGCACTAAAAATAAAAAAAAATCTGTAAATTTACTAAGAATATTTTAGGAAACTGGAATTCCAAGAATTTTTCATGTGTTACCTAGGTTAAAGATAAAATTTTAGTAAAATAACTGCAATTTAACTCGTTTGTAAAAATACAGTGATCTGTAACTTTACAAAAAATAGTTTTGTAGATTTACATTTTTTTCTTGTACGGTGTAGAGATAAAGTGTTAGTAACCATACAGATTTCGTCAACTTTATGTCTGTAAAAATACAATTATATATATATATATATATATTTAATGAATAACATTTTTTTCTGTGAAATTCACTTTGTAAATTGAAAAAAAAATCTTTAAAGTTACTTAATTTTTTCTAGGAAACTGAGATTTCTAATTCTTTCCATGATACAGTAACAGCAAAAATTCACGTAACCGATTCCATCACATGGCGTTTTACTTTTACCTTTACATAAAAATTTTTGGGAATCCCAGTTTCCGACAAAAAGTTTAATAAATTTACAGACTTTTTTAACACTGCAAGAGGCAGACGTAAGAACATTTATTACACATGAAATAGAGTTTTTATTAAGATTTGTATGAACAATCATGCAAAAAAAAGAAAGTCTATCAAGTTTGTGCCCAGACAATTAAATATCAAACTTTATGAAAAAGGTGTTTAAATTTAACTGTAAAAAACAATCTATAAAGTTACTAAATTTTTTCTAAGAAACTGGAATTCCTAGAACATTTTATGTAATAGGAAAAGCCAAAATTCATGTAACCGATTCCGTTACATGAATTTTTGCTGTTACCATTACATAAAAATTTCTAGGAATTCAAGTTTTCTAGAAAAGTTTAGTAACTTTACAGTTTTTTTTCTTTTAACAGTGTACACATTTTACAATTTTATTTAACAAATCAATAAAATACACTCTAAAAAGAAATTTTGGAAAATTACAAACATTTTTTTAGTAGAATCATATTCCAAGATCTTTTTATGCAATGGCAGCAGTAAAAATTCATGTAACAGATACAGATTTGCGGCTTGAATCAAAATATAATTAAGGTTACTAAGATTTTTTTTTTTGGAAAATAGGATTCCCATAGCTTTTTAAGAAATGGTAACGAGGATTACAGATAAAATTGTTGTAAAATTACCGAAATTTTAGTAGATCCTTTTGAAAAGTTACAGATGTTTCTAGTTTGGCTTGCAGGTTTTGTAGATTGACATCATTTTCTTCTACAGTGTGCATATAAAATTTTAGTAAGCATAACAGATTTCGGTGAATTTAGTTACTAACGTTACAAAATTTTTACAGTGTATACCCTTTTTGTAATTTAAATTTTAATAAAATTATTTAAAAAGCGTAGTAAAAGTAAAAGTATTTCTTTTTCTGAAGGTACCAGAAACAATGAACGATATATTTAATTTAGTGATGAGGAAAAATCTGCAGTACACTGTAAAAGAAATCTGTATTTTTAGTACTCTAAATTTTCCGTAATATGTTATGCTTACTAAAATTTTATATGTACACTGTACAAGAAAATGATGTCAATCTACTAAACTTGTAAGCAAAACTTAAAACATCTGTAACTTTACAAAAAAATCTACTAAAATTTTGGTAATTTTATTAATTATTTTATCTGTAATACTCGTTGCCGTTACGTAAAAAATTCTGGGAATACGATTTTCCAGAAAATTTCTTAGTAACATTAAAATTTTTTTTATTCAAAGTGCAAATCTGTATCTGTTACATGGATTTTTATTGTTGCCATTGCATAAAAAATTCGTGAAATATAATTCTACTAAAAAAAATTATAATTTTCCTAACTTTTTTTATAGTGTATTGCTGCTTGTCTCTAAATAAGATATATCGCCCTTTTTCTCCTGGAATCTACAAAATAAGAAACTTTTCTAAGAAAAAATACCTTAAAATCTACCTTACATTTTCAGCTTCTGAAGCTGTAAGACAACATTTCCAGCTTCTTCATAAAAATGACTTAATATTTTCGTCGTCGTGCGGATTTTTATTTAAGGGGACAGTTTATCTTAAATTTTGTCGATTTCCTATTTTCGTTTATAAATGAAAGCCTATTTCCTTGTGAACATTGAGGCGTCTCAGTTTCACCCACACAATAATCATTTCATGAGATATTTTAATTTTTGTTAATTTGCGCAGTCCATTTTAAACATACATATTAAATTTTAAATGGCCTTTTTCCCCATTTTCATATTTTCTTCACTTTCATGTTTTCAAAATGCTAAGGATTTTTCTTGTTTTTGAATCAGGTATTTAATTTTATTATGGATATTCTTTATTATAGATCTGCGAATAGAAATAGCAATTTGTATTTTTACTTTAATATATATATATACATATACATATACCGGGTGTCCCAAAAATGACTGATGAATTTTAAAATTCAATAACTTGGAAACGGTGGCAGCTATTTAAAAATTTTTTGCAAGAGGGTTATGTATAATGTCAGGAGTTTTTTAACCATGATTTTTTATAGTTCGAATTTCAAACAATAGGTGGGGCTGACGGCAATTGACAGCCAGGTGATCAGCGCTGAGTGAAACATTGACCTGTCCTTCAATCGCCGTCAGCGCTACCTATTGTTTGAAATTCGAACTAAAATAAAAGATTACGGTAAAAATCTCCTGACATTATACATAACCCTCCTGAAATTTTTTTTAAATAGCTGTCACCGTTTGCAAGTTATTGAATTTTAAAATCCATCAGTCATTTTTGGGACACCCGGTATGTATTATCATCATCATCAACAACAACAGCCATTTTCGATCCACTGCTGGATGTAGGTCTCCCCCAAATTTTTCCAATGTTTTCTGTCTAGTGCTTTCGTCATCCAATTTACACCAACCACTTTTCTAATTTCGCCACCCCACCTTACTTGTGGTCGTCTTCTTGGTCGTTTTACATCGCTGGGATACCACTGTAGTATATTTGTGCTCCCTCTATTGTCTTGTCTTCTTGCAATGTGCCCATCCCATTTCCATTTTAGCTGTTTGATTCTTTCAAGGATGTCAAAAACTTTTGACTGATTTCTTATCCAGGTTATTCTCTTCCTGTCTCTTCTAGTTATGCCTAGCTTGCATCTTTCCATACTTCTCTGTGTTGTTTGTAGTCTTTGTATCATCCGTTTTGTTAGTGTCCATGTTTCTGCTCCGTAAATTAATGCACGTAAAATACATTGATTAAACACTTTTCTTTTCAAACAAAGGGGTATTTTACTTTTCAGAATAATATTGTTCATCCCAAAAGCACGCCACCCGTTTGTTATTCTTCTATTGATTTCATTCATGATATTATTATCCGATGATATTTCCTGTCTTAAGTACACATAACTTTGCACTTCTTTAATCTCTTTGTTCTTGTAATCAATTTTCTTTTTTGATGTAAATGAATTGAACATCACCTTAGTCTTTTCTAAATTTATTTTTAATTCCACATTGATGATAGCTTCTGCAAGATATTTTAGCATAATTTCCAATTCTTCAGGAACCCGGTATGTATATATGTATATATATATATATATATATATATATATATATATATATATATATATTAGACATTTGTCTTTTTATGTTAACTAGCAGGGGAGACCGAGCTTAGCTCGGTCAAAATTAACTTTGTGTTCAACTCGATATAGTATTTTCACTGTATCATTAACTCTGTATTATTACTGTAAAACATGTTTATAATAGTATTATTTAGAAAAACAACCAATAAGAAAACTATGTTTTTATGCGCATATTTATAAATTTTATTTTATTTTAAATTTTACAACGAAAGGACATCGATCTAAATCACTTTTTTAGCTCGACTCTGATTGGTTTAACCATGCATCTCGAATCCTCTTAAGAATGTATAAAAAAATTCTTTACATTCTGAAAGACAATATATTTTGCTAGATATAGCCAAATTTGGAGGCATTCTTTCATTTGGCTACAAATACGTGTTTTGGTTTTCGTAATTTTTATAGTCGATTTTTTGGCCATATGTCGACAATATTTTGTCAAATATCACCAAGTTATTGGCTTTTGCCATATTCTCTTGACCCTGACCCGTATTACCCAAAATGAGCCACTAATCAAATTTGATCAAGCATGTGACATAGCTCAATCGTCTTCAGGTAATCAAAAACAGTAGAATATAAAATTGAATCAAAATCGTTCAAGCCATTTTTTAGGTAAAATTAGCTTGGCAGCATTCAACAATGAAGCGAAATGACCCACTAATGTAATTTTGTTTAACATGCGACTCAGCCCAATAGTCTTCTCGTGACAAAAATCTTTTTGTTTAAAAATTTAGGTAAAATTGATTGAGTCGTTATTGTATATAATTAGAATGACCCTAGCTCATTAAGACCCAAAATGACCCACTAATAGAATTTTCGCGAGCATGTGTCCAAGCCAAATGGCTTTCTCTTGCTCAAAAACGGTATAATACAAAGTATAGTCAAAATGGTGAGTACCATTTTCTATATAAAATTAGCATGACCCATCATGACCAACAAATGACCCTTATAATCGAAATCTCTTAAACGTGTGGCCTAGCTCTTTAGTTTTAGCATGCCGAAAAACATTAGATACAAAATTTAGATAAAATCGATTGAGCTGTTTTTTAGATATAGTTGGTTTGACCCTGACCCCTTATAATCCAAAATGACCCATTGATCGAATTTTCACAAAAATCTGTCCTAACCCAATGATTTTCTTGTGACCGAAAACGATAAAATACAAAATTTAATCAAAATTGCGCGAAACGTTGTCAAGATAAAATTAGAATGACCCAAAAGTGGCCCACCAATCGAAATTTCTCGAACATGTGACCTACCCCAATGATTTTCTCATGCCAAAAATATGTTGTATACAAAATTTCGTTAAAATCGACCCACCCATTCTTTAGATATAGCTTGACCTTGACCCATTAAGACCCACAAATGACCCTTATAATCGAAAGCTCTCGAATATGTGACTTAGTCCATTAGTTTTCTCGTTTCTAAAAATTTTTACATACAGAATTTCGTTAAAATTGATCCTGCCGTTCTTTAATTATACATAGCTTGACCCAGACCCTTTATGATCCAAAATGACCCATTAATCGAAATTTTTCGAACATGTAACCTAGTCCAATGATTTTATCGTGCCAAAAAAATGTTGCATACAAAATTTCATTAAAATCGATCCACCTGTTCTTTAGATATAGTTTGACCATGACCCATCATGACCCACAAATGACCCTCATAGTCGAAATCTCTCAAACATGTGATTTAGCCCATTAGTTTTCTCATGTCAAAAAACTGTCACATACAAAATTTCGTGATAATCCATCACGCCGTTCTTTAAATATAAATAGCTTGACCCGGACTCTTAATGACCCAAAATGACCCATTAATCGAAATTTTTCGAACATGTAACCTAGTCCAATGATTTTATCGTGCCAAAAAAATGTTGCATACAAAATTTCGTTAAAATCGATCAACCTGTTCTTTAGATATAGGTTGACCATGACCCATTATGACCCACAAATGACCCTCATAGTCGAAATCTCTCAAACATGTGATTTAGCCCATTAGTTTTCTCATGTCAAAAAACTGTTACATACAAAATTTCGTTATAATCGATCACGCCGTTCTTTAAATATAAATAGTTTGACCCAGACCCTTAATGACCCAATATGACCCATTAAATTTTTTTCTCGAACATGTAACCTAGGCCAATGTTTTTCTCGTGCCCGAAAACCATAGAATGCAATTTTTAGTCAAAATTGCGTCAGAAGATCTCTAGATAAAAATAGCATGACCCACAATGACCCCAAAATTGACCCACTAACCGAATTTTCTCGAACATGTTACCTAACCCAATGGTCTTCTTGTAATCCAAAGCGATACAATATAAAATTTGGTCAAAATCGTTAGAGCCGTTTTTTAGATAAAAATGGCTTGACCCATAATGACCCCAAAATGACCCACTAATCGAACTTTTTCGAACATGTGACCCCGCCCAATAGTTTTCTCGTGCCAAAAAACGATTGGATACAAAATTGCCTTAAAATCCATCCAGCCGTTCTCTAGATATAAATAGCTTGATCCTGACCCATTGTGACCCAAAATGACCCAGTAATCTAATTTTCCCGAACATGGGACCTAGCCCAATGGTCTTCTCGTGCCCGAAAATGGTAAAATCCAAATTTTTGCGAAAATCGTTAGAGCCGTTTTTGAGATAAAATTTACCCACACACACACACAATTTTTGCTCGCATTATAGTATAAGATATATGTATATATATATAGACATATACATATATGAAGCTGTGTGAGATTTCATCGTTTTGCACCATATACAGGGTGATTCAGCTCGTCGGTGACAAACTTTAAGGATCGATAGAGCACACCTAGACGAACATTTTTGAATAGGGAATGTAGGGTCCCTGACGCGATGGTAAGGCGCTAGGCGCTTTCGAAAATTTGGGTGCCGAAATTCGAAACGTCATAAAAACTAGGGAAATGGTTAGATTTTCTTGCTTGTTGCGTCGAAATGATTCTGTTTGTTTAGACTTTCTTCAGTACCAATTTGATAAGCGTATCTCTTAAAACATGGATAGGGGGCGCTGCAGACTTTGGAGAGCTAGACAACAACTTTAAGCCCGTTATTTTTATAATTTAACACATGCTCGCCAAAGTTTATACTCTAACTTAAAGTTTGAACCCAAAAGTAGAGCCCTGCAAAAAGCGTAAGAGCCGGAATAAAATGTCAAAGTACAGGGTGGTCGAAACTCGAAGGCTCCTAAGAGATAAACAAACAGATTTCTTGACTTATGGCATGCATTTTCATGATTCTGTTTGCTGGGGCTCTCTGAAACTCAGTTGAACGGTACAAAAAGAAACATCGATAGGAGGCGCTTTGGGCAAAAAACATAATTCGTTGACATTTCGGACGCTAACTGGAAACGGGGCGCTACGATCAGTTAGAAACAAAACAAGAGAGTAATTTACTTATCATAAGAAGCTATTAAAACTGCAGTTTGTTTGTTTTTTTTCACAAACATAGCTGGTTTCAATCATGCACAATGCGCGCAATAAAATTTACATAAGGTGCTTTTTGCTGATTTATGCAAAAGATATCGTACCATATCGATATGCAAAAGATACGTAATGCGTAGACGACAACGCGAGATGACGTAGTTGTATGCGCAGACACGTCTTTTGAACGTGCGGTACCTATTTAAGCTTCGGGTTACTTGTCTGCAGATCGGTAGTAGGATGGAACGGTACACAAACTCTGAATTGGCTGACATGCATTTGGCGTATGGCGCTGCTGGTTGTAATGGACGAGCCGCTCAGCGGTTGTACGCCGAGCGTTACCCCAACAGGCAAATCCCCTGCCATGCCTTCTGCGCTCGAGTACACCAGAGGTTGTCCACAACGGGATCTTTCGACGGAGGCAGGCCTGAACGGGAGCGATCAGTGAGCACCCCCGACAACGAAGAGGCTGTGCTTAACCTGGTTGAGGACAACCCAGGTCTTAGCACGAGAGATATCGCCAGACATGTTGGCATTTCGCAAGCAACTGCGTGGCGCATCTTACGTTCCCGGAATCTGCACCCCTACCACATCCAGCGGGTGCAGTTGCTCAGAGAGCAGGATTTTGGCCCTCGAGTGGAATTCTCAAGATGGTACTTGGCGATGAGATCCAGGGATCCCCGTTTTGTAAACAGCATTTTGTTTACGGACGAGTCCACCTTCAGCCGGGAGGGAATGTGGAACGCCCACAACAGTCATGTGTGGTGTGATGAAAATCCACATGAAACCAGAAGCCGAGCAGCCCAGGAGCGTTTCTCAGTAAATGTGTGGGCCGGCATTCTGGGGGATTGCCTCATTGGCCCTTATTTGTTACCTGAACGGCTGACAGGTGGAAATTACCTGATTTTCCTGGATCAAGTGCTGCCGCAGCTTCTGGAGGAGGCGCACGTACCCGAAGGTTCGCGTCGCCAGATGTGGTTCCAGCACGATGGAGCTCCGGCCCATTACACGAACGACGTGCGTCTCCATCTAAACGCAAGGTATGGCCAGCGGTGGATCGGGCGTGGGGGTCCAGTTCACTGGCCTGCCCGATCACCAGACCTCACCTGCTTGGATTTCTTCCTTTGGGGTTACCTGAAGGCCGAGGTATACCATACACCTGTCAGCAGTGCTGAGGAACTTGTGGCGCGCATTGTGGCAGCTGCAGGGCAGATCAGAGATACTCCTGGCATTGTTGGAAACACACACTCCTCAATGCGACGTAGGTGCGAAGCCTGCATCATGGCCCAAGGTCGAAATTTCGAGCATCTTCTGTAGTGTTATTTTTTGTAAATAAATTTCCAGTATCATTGATGTTTTTGGTCTAAATTTATTCAGAAGTGTTGAGCAGAGGTAGAAAATGTGTTTTCATTATTACTAACTGATCGTAGCGCCCCGTTTCCAGTTAGCGTCCGAAATGTCAACGAATTATGTTTTTTGCCCAAAGCGCCCCCTATCGATGTTTCTTTTTGTACCGTTCAACTGAGTTTCAGAGAGCCCCAGCAAACAGAATCATGAAAATGCATGCCATAAGTCAAGAAATCTGTTTGTTTATCTCTTAGGAGCCTTCGAGTTTCGACCACCCTGTACTTTGACATTTTATTCCGGCTCTTACGCTTTTTGCAGGGCTCTACTTTTGGGTTCAAACTTTAAGTTAGAGTATAAACTTTGGCGAGCATGTGTTAAATTATCAAAATAACGGGCTTAAAGTTGTTGTCTAGCTCTCCAAAGTCTGCAGCGCCCCCTATCCATGTTTTAAGAGATACGCTTATCAAATTGGTACTGAAGAAAGTCTAAACAAACAGAATCATTTCGACGCAACAAGCAAGAAAATCTAACCATTTCCCTAGTTTTTATGACGTTTCGAATTTCGGCACCCAAATTTTCGAAAGCGCCTAGCGCCTTACCATCGCGTCAGGGACCCTACATTCCCTATTCAAAAATGTTCGTCTAGGTGTGCTCTATCGATCCTTAAAGTTTGTCACCGACGAGCTGAATCACCCTGTATATCAGAACAAAAAATTATATTAAATGTAATGTTAAATTTATCTAAAAATCCATGCTCTGTCTTGCATAATACGCATTTAAGCATCTTTAAAAAATTCGATAAAAATATATAAATTTTTCAAAAACGTAGCGGTGATTTTTAAAATTTCAAATTTTTATGAACTTTAAGAAAATTTTAATTAAATATTCAGCTAATTTTTATTCAACATGCACTTGTAGTTGAACATTGAACTTTCAGTGAGTTCACCATTAAAACCATATTTTGGAAAGTAAACAATATTGTTGAAAACCAAACAGTATCCTTAAAAGTCTATTAATGTACCGCAACAACTGTTACTAATTATGTAATATAGGATGTGTATAATATGTTTGAATAAAATATTTCAAAATTTTACAGAAGTATGCGTACACGCAACTTTCCAAATTAATCTGTATGCCATTCCAGAGTTTTGAACTGTAATAGGACAGTTTCATAAGACGTTACAAATCGACCATTGGAGGTCAAACAATCGTTGTGATTAGTAGCTGAAAGAATTATGGGTGTGGCAGGAGGTGAATTGCCAGCATTTGATTGGTGCATGAAAAGTAAATCAGCTGATTGCAACTGTCCTATATGCAAGGTGTTCAGAAAATAAGATCCTGATTTAAAATTAAATTTCTCAAAAACAAAGATCGATAGAATTATTCGGTAAACGGTTTGTTTATCAGATAAAGCGTAAAAATATTATACAGTGAATATTTTAAACGGTGAATGCATCACATGGGCATTCACATGGTAAATTTAAACGGTGAATATTTTACAAGATTGTGTTCTTATATTACAAAGGATGCTTGATTTGACATTTTCCTTGTTTTAGATTACTTGCAGAGAATAAGGTTTTTGGCTTGCAGCTCCATATTTAAACGTTTATTGAAATTAAATTGGTTAAATTTCGAAATTTCAAAAATTTAGTTTCTAAAAATTCTTTAAATATTGCTCTGTAAGTCGGAACATCCGTTCTCTGCAAGCAATTTAAAACAAGAAAAATGTCATATCAAGCATTCTTTGAAATATAAGAACACATCCTTTTCAAAATATTCATCGATCGAAATTTACCATCATATACTTACCATAGATCGATCGTATAACATTTTTAAGCTTACCTAATAAATAAACTGTTATCCGCATAATTCTATCGATCTTTGTTTTTGGCAAATTTAATTTTTAAATCAGGGTATTATTTCCTGGACATCCTGTAGTAATAAGTTACATTTATTTTCGTTTTAATGCCCCAAAATACATATAAATGAACAAAAAGCGAAAGCTACTGTAATTAATATGTATATGTGAATATTTTTAAAAAAGTGATTAATATAAAGATGGTTTTTCAGTTTAGTATAAAATGTGTGTGCCGGAGCTATTAAAATACATTTTTCACCTTTCTTTTTTGCAATTTAGCAAACATTTCACAGAGATTTTTTTTATTGAAGAGAAGAAACAATTTAAAAGAATTAAGTTAGAGCTCAAATTGACTCCTAAACTTATTTTTTTCTTAAACGTTGTATCAAAATATAATGGTAGTTTTCAAATATTTTTTTTTCTGGAAAACGAAATAGTGTATTTTTACTAAGAATGTATTTGTTAGAAAGACAAAATTTTGCTCATTGTTGAACAAAACAAGAACTTTAATAAAAACTTGTACAATTAAAATAAAATAAAATGTAAAATCTACGTTTCGAGCCGTCTTCCGAAAAATATGATAGTGAAATGACTAAAAATTTGCATCCTGAGCGGGAGATAATATTTCTAATAAAATAAAATCGAAATGAATCAAAAGTTTGAATATGTTGCCATCTACGCGCGAGGAAAAATTAAAATACTGCAAACCAATACAAATTTAAGATTTTATGGTGTTATGCCATATTTCTGGTTAATTATCTATGTTATAAAAGCGCAATGTCAGCAACACTTCTGGATCACCAACACTTCACATTTTTATATGCATGGTTGCCATTTTGGTATTTTTATGCTAGCCGAGTGCAGGTCTGCCAAATTTTCTGCCATTGCTATTGTTTCATTTGAAATATAAATTTGGATAATCACTGAGGAAGTAAATTAAATTGAGAGTAAAATTAACATGATGGAATGCGTAGAATACTTCTAATGGAGACCAAACTGGTCGCCATAGGTGGCTAGTTATATGATAAATTATCATTAAAAGGTTTTATTATCTCGCGCAATGATTTCAATAGATTCTCTAATTTTGTTTTGATATGGGTAATAGCACGGAACTATGATTTTAGCCTCTTCAAAGTTAATATGGCAAGAGATGCAATAAGCAAAGTTTTATATTTTTAAGGAAAGTTTTGTATTTTTAACAAATACATTCTTAGTAGTTATATTTTATTGTGAAATTGTCCCGTATATGTTTAGTGTATTTTTGTTATATGTCTAAAAAGTTTGCATATTGACGAATCATTACTTAAAGGTTTCTGAAAAAATTTTAATATTTATTTCACTCTTTACTATCTTATAAACAACAAAATGAATGTAAATGATAAATGTTTTCGAAGATATTGAAATTTTAATAATTTAATTTACATTAAAATTTCCTAAAGTCTTAAAAGAGATATTTTTCATTCGACATTTTTTTATATATATGTTGCGGCCAATACCCGGAGCCTGGCCAATTCTAGAACTGGCCGGCCAACACCCGAACTGGCCAAGCTTCCTGGCCAAAACCCGAAATACATGAAATGAATAGCGTATTTCGGGTTTTGGCCGGCCAATACGCGAACTGGCCGGGAAGCCTTGGCCAACATCCGAACTATGATTCACAGGTACCAATATTTTTGTAATTAAGATAATGTAACATTAAAATGTACAGTAAAAAAGATTCCCATTGATTATATTGAAACGAAATATTTTTATGTACCCAACTAAATTACCCAAAAATAGTACACAATTCCCTTTAAATATCAAAATTAATTGATAAACCTAATACGATGACAATTACAAGTTAACCGGAAACTTTACTCGAGTTAGATCACGGACAGGCTGACGTCTAGACTATTTGAATTCATAGACAATTTCAACTATGTTAGAAAGGATTAAGCCGAGTACTCATATCTATTTCGCGAATTGGCCAATCGCATCCATCCAGTTCGCGTATTGGCCAATTGCATCTGGCCAGTTCGCGAATTGGCCAATTTCGGGTACGGGCTGCAACATATACAAAACTTACGAAAACGCTGAAACTCGAAAAAAGCCGCACCCTGTAAAAAAAAAATCTGTAAAATTACTAAAGTTTTTATATATGAAACTGGGATTTCTAGATATTTTCATATAACGGTAACAGCAAAAATGCAGTGGTAAGAGGCTACCCGACTCGCTCAAAAGGACCCGTATGATAATGTTAAGTCTATGAGGACGATATTTTCCAATACTTCGCTCAAATTTTATAATTTTTACATGATTTTTCTGCATAAGGTAACCAAGGACGATCTGCAACCGGGCTAGTTTTTACATTTCCTAATTTGGGTTACATGTTTTTAATATTATGATAGTTTTAATTTCGGAACTGATTTCAACCGGTTTCGAACGTTAAAGTAGTTTAAGATAATCCGAAACCAAAATCAAAAATCAAAAACGAAATTATTAAAAAGCAACTATTGTAACTATTATATTATTGTACATTATTATTATATACTATTGTTATTAATATTATATATTGATATATATATTGTTATTGTAATTATTATTATTATATATTATTATTATATTATTGTTAGTTAGCTATGATAATTATTTTTAAAAATAGTTATAAATTTATTTGGTAATTTTTAGTTAAACGAAAGCAAAATAATAAATAAAAATTTATTTTTATTTATTATTTTTTTCGTTTGTTTAGAAAATAATCTACCCTTTTCCAAAAAATATATATGTGTCTTCATTCGTTTCTTTTTTAGATTGGATTCACTCATTGCCTATCTCACATCTAAGCTGAATTTATCTTTATGTAGGTACTCAGGTTTACAGCCATTTATATTTTTAGTTCAATCGGAAATCGTTTATGGACTTTTATATCTGCAAAAATCGATCTTTTTCTTTAAAATATCGTGAGTATAAAATGAAAATATCAGCATCTTATACTTACATTTCTTTTACAGACACGCTAAGAGTCCATTTTAGAAATGTAACTACTTTGAAAGAACAAATTTAAGAATTCCGAATTGCTTGTTTTCTTTCCCTTTACTTTGCCGCATAAGAATAAAAGTTTCCTTTTATTCTCCAAAGAAGAATTTCAAGAAATATCTAAGGTTCATTTCCCATGTTATTAATCTATAATGATTACATGCTATTTCGCTTCTTTCAAGAAATTTTTAAGTAAATAATAAAGACTTATTTTAACTTTTGACGTATGTTTTAAAATTGATTTTTTTTTCAATTTCTTCTTTGATTGTTTTATTTTGCAGGTAAAATTGGTTTTTCAATAGAAAAAATATTGTTTGTTTTAATAAATATTACCACTTTTCCTCTCATTATTTTTGTCTTTGAAGATATGTAACAAAGCGTGTAATTTTTCTTCTTTTTTTTGTATGCAAGAGAGATGGGAAATATGGTTATTTTCGGTTAACAGGTTACATGATTCCACAGTAGCACTGGTAACAGGTTCCAACATCCTTTATTTTTGTAACAGGATACAATAAATAATAATAAACAATTTATAAACAATTGCTAAATGTTCTCCCAAACGACGTTTTTATATAATGTTCAAAAATAAAACTTTGAAATAATTTCAACTTAGATTTACGTTTAAAAAAATGCCTTCTAATTTAAATTTATTTAGATAACGTAGTTAAAAGATATTTGAACAAGAATTGTTAACGACCAATGATTCGTTATACAAAATTACAATCAGCAAAATGACTAAGCAATTTTATTATGATAACTGAATAACCTTAAAATATTATTAGACTGTTTACCAGGAAAACTTAAAAAAAATTATTTAAGTTTGGTAGGTTAGTTGTGGTTATGACGGCCAATTATCAACACATGGGATATGGGCCCTAAGGTGGGTGCCCTCCATAGGGGGTCTTTCTAAGGGAACCCAACCCGTATTTACGCAAGAAAATTCGAGGTTCGAAGAAAACTACGGAAAACTCCGAATGATTAGGCTGACGGCCGCCATTGGGCTCTGTTGAAATATAGCAGCTGCCGGGGGTCTAGCAGTTTCGAGGACAGAATCTCTCTGCCACTGGTGGGGCAACAACATTTAAGAAAATATCTATAGGCACATGTATTTTTGAATATAAAATAATGTATCTTTAAGGAAATACGAATAACAGGAAAATTAGAAATTACAAGAAAACATTCTTTAACATACAGAGAAAAACGAATTTTTCAAAAATCCGTCTTTCATATACCGCGTATTATCAATCTGCGCTGTTGATGTTTTAAAATCTGAGATGAAACGTATACTGAATTTTTTATAGCAAGTCAACGCGTGCTGCCACTACCAGAGCGGTTGCGAAACATAAAACAAATACTGACTGATAGGACAGAGAATCTTATGAGATAGAACAGATGGTAGAGAATGAAATATTTTCCTATTCAGTTTTTTCGTCAATTTTCTTAATAGCAGGTATGAATAGTATGCAAGATCGATTGTGCGCTGTTATGGAGGCTAAAATGGGTGCTACAATATATTAACTACCATTTACTTCATATTCATAAGTTAATATTGTCGCGTAAAATAAAATATTCTAATACTTTGAATTCATCTAAATTTTATCTTATCATTTTTATGTATTTCAGAAAGCTGTAAATTTAATATATTGTACTGTATTTTATATTTTGTAAATGTTAAAATGTTATCTAAACATTCCAGATTTAATTTATAAGAAATTTAGTTGCATTTACTTAGTATCAAAAATAAATAAATAAATAATATATTTTTTAATAATTTTTTCTCAATTTTTCTATTATTTTGAATATGAGTTCTAAAATGGTTCTAAAGTTCACTAGTTGATGCTTTTTTATATGGATCCATATAGAAATCAAAAATAAGGCTTTTTTCTTCAAAATTTTCATCCACCCTCAAAAAAAAAAAAAAAAAAAAAAAAAAAAAAAAAACAATTGTGACGTTCCGAGAGTGCCACCAGAAATGAAAACTTGGGCAATTATGTTTGTATTTTTTAAATTGTCAGGAAATATTTTTTTGATCGTCAGTAAACATTTTATTGTGTAGGAAATACTTTTAAAGGAAGTGTTTCTTTATTATTCACTATTATAAACTACTACTACAAAACATTACATCACAATTTTTATTTAATGCGCAATTGTACATGTAAAATAATGCATATTATTTTATGTACTAAAATTTCAATTAAAAAAGACTGAAAAATATTTGTATGGCACAAATGTCGTACACATAGCACATTGGCACGATTTTTTTCAGATGCCGATTTGGCAAAAAACCTCGAAGAAGTTTAAGCAATTTAAATTTTAACCCATTATGCATGCGTAACGAGGCCCAGAATGACGGGAGAACATATTTTATGCTAGATTTGTAATGTATGAAGCATATTAATAAATTCAACTACTAACCATCCAATTGACTTATAATACATCTTTTCTTTAGAAATCAAATCCGCAAATCTTTAATTTAACATTTCTGATATTTAATAAAAGAGACGAAGTCATTTTTTATTAATCCTCTGCTCATCAAGAACCGCAAATAACAACCATTGTTACTTTCCAAAAACAGGAACCGAAACTTTTAATCAAGCGTTTGAAAATAAGCAATAGTTACAAAACGGTAAAATATATATATATATATATATATATATATATATATATTTTATAACGTAAAGAACTGCATTTAATGAAAGACAGGCGGAAAATCTATTAGATATTTAATTAGCGAATATTAAGGAATTATATCTACTGTGGTTTTGTTTCGAATCGCTGCTTTCAATTCAAAATAATCTGAAGATTTAATGTAGACGTTTTAAATGAGCTAATTAATCATAAGACATAGATTCAAGCATTTTATTTGAATATGATAAAAATTGTTTTGCTAGTTTTAAAATAGATTTTCCAACTAAAATCGACAATTTACTTTTTAAGGCATTAAATTATGAATAAATGCAGTTTAGTTGAATGTAGAAAAAAATTACTTTTTATAAAATTAATCTTTTGAACTCAAATTATACTATATTTTCAGGGTGAAGAGGTAGAAATAATTGCTTTTTTTCATTTACGTAACATGAATGGCAAATATACTAAAAAAATCTAACAATCATATACGCTTGGTTATGCAGCATTTAAAAAAATTTTCTTTTAAAAATATAAAACTCTATTAATTTAAAATGCATTTGCAACATAAGATTGCATTTAAAGCAATTTTTAGGGATATGTTGACTATACATTTCTGCACATATTTTACCTTCATATTTTAACTAATGAGCAATGATTCATGATTTACGGCTTCCGACTTTTAATGGATTTACATGTTTTGAGATGTTTTAAACAGAATTTAATTATTTTCGAATCATTAATCTATGTGTTTTATATAATATATTGATATATGTAATATAACATATTGATTAACGAGGAAAACATTTCAAGCATGAGGTTTTTCTAATAAATTTTCAAAAAATTTCCTGATCTGCTAAAAATTTCTGTGTTTTGTGCTCTAGATACTGTGCTGTAGTGTTTTGTGCTGTCAAAATGGGAGAAAGTGCGTGGTGACCTATCACCAGGCACCAAGAAGAAAAATCGTTTAATTAACGGCCCGTAAGATATGGTGACATCACTGCAACGTCGTTGTGAAGTCACCTTGTGACTTTGCGACCATCGATTGTCGATGTAACGTCACGTGACGCCGATTTGAAGTCACAGTGACTAAAATGTGAAGTCGTTATGGCCGTTTTACAGCTTTTTTGGGACGTCACAATGTGACCAATTTGTGAAAAGTGTGTCATTTGTGACTACTTTGACGTTAACATTGTGACGAACTATGAAAATTTTTTTAGAAAGTCACATCTGTGTGTGTCACAACAATGTGACGTCACTGAGTGGTGGCATTTTCGTCACAGGTGTGATGTGACCAAAGTGACTCACAGTGACGTCACTGTGACCATGCATGCTATGAGAGGGTGTAAGTTATTACTATTTATGCTTGTATTCACTACTAGTGATAGTGATTGATGAACTGCAAAAAATTAGCATCACGTACCTAAGAGAGCGGATCATAACTAAGGGTGAAAATAGGGTCATACTGAGCGACGAAGTTTGAATTCAGGGGATGGTCCGGGGGGGGGGGGATCGCCACTGAGCAATGAGATGTGTCCTCGGAAGATTTGAGATTTTGGGTTTTCAATGGTCAAATAAAGCAATGTCTCTCCCCCTCCTCCCGGAACTCTATAATGTTCCTCTTCCAGAGCACAGAAATTCCTCACGAGAAAAGTGTCTGAATTCAACATTGTTTGGCGAACGTCTCAGAAGAAACGATTGAAAACGTTTTTAATGAATATTCTTATTTTAGAGGTACAAAAAATTAAATCTTGATTAAGGCAAAAGAAGGAAGATGCTTTCATTAAAAAGCATGTATTATTTTTTTAACAGGGACTTTTCGGTAACATATTAATGCAATATTAGGTTCCAGCACAGTAACACTGTTATTTATCCTAATACGATAAATAAAGCCCATCCCTAGTATACAATAATTCTAAAGTATTGCGCAGTTTATTGGCGCTACTACATGTAAAAATAGTGTAAGTCAAATTAATATCTACCGGCAAGCCAATCTGTGAAATCGGGCAATTATTTTTCTGTTTTCCACTTTTACTAATGTTTCGACTTTGCATAAGAGACATTTTAAGAGTTTACAAGAAATTGAAGAATCCTTATTTTAGTTTACTTTGTAAGTCATTTTTTATGGGACACATTTTCCATTACAAACAGTAAGAAGTTTCTTTTAGGAACTTTTTAATGAATGGCGATTCCAAATAAATGCCAGTATATCTTTACTCACTATGACCCACTAGATTCCGCTTAAATGTTGAAATACATAAATACATATATAAAGAAACATGCACATATGCACCACTAGTATCTCACCAATATATCACCCATGTATCACCAGTGTTTCACAGTATTCCGTCTAAAGGAAACTTTTTATAATAAAACTTAAACCACAAAATTATTAATGCAGTGAATTGGAAGCCGGACTCGAGTGAAATTATGTTAAACCATAACCTGGGAAACATAATCGACAAAACTATCTCGAATGCCACTGGAAAAAAAAATAATGAAAAAAAAAAACTTTTTCATATACTATCATTTATAACCATAATATATAGTTTTTCTATATATGAAATAACATTCTGATTTTTCTTTAGAAAAATCCAGTCAAACCCATAAGAATCAAATGAAATACGAAATCACAAATCTAAAACTTTTAAAATCAACCCGATCCCCAACAGACTATTAGATTGAGCTCTGTGATAAATTCATTAGCGGCAGAAACAATTAGCAGAGCCGTAACGAAACATACGTGGGATTTCGTTCACGAAAAATCGGGTTATCTGATCTAATGCAACGTCCGTCTGGTTCGATGCATCCTACATTACCAAGGAATCTACAAAAAAGTACGAAAACTGCTATTAAATAATCATGTTTTTCTTTCTTTATTTATTTAGAATGATTTTAAAACAAAGGAGATGAGAGGAATATCATACATGATACTTTTTTATGGTTTCATGTGAAGTAAAATTATTCACTTAAAAAAAAAACTAATTCAGGATTTAAACTTTAACCCGGATATATAAAAATGACGTTTTGAATTAGTACACGTAAAACTGTGGTGCACATATTCACTTCTATCCATGGTAGTATTCTAGGTGGTGAAATTGCGTTGTTATTCCATCTTTCTCAAAAAATTATGAGACACAGCGAAAAAAAATCTTATACACAATTAACAAATGGATACAGAGTTTTTGGCATATGACTTAAATGCACATTTAATACATCAGGGAAAATTCTCTACTTCTAATACAAGTAAAACATATAAGCAAAGTGTAATTTATTTTGCTGAGAAAGTTGATTTAAGTATGCTGAATGGGGCAACATATTAAGAATATTGGTCAACACACTTGCTACATCATGCATACGTATGCAAAGATGGTAAACTAATGCATGAGTATGTAGGCATGATAAGATGACGTATAAGCATGTATTTCTATAGAATGGTGTGCGTGTGAAAATTAAGTGTACTGAACTGGATTTCCCAATTAAAATACAGGGTGTAACTAAACTATTGGGCAAAACTTTAAGGGGTGATAGTACACATCAAGACAAAACAATATTAAAACAATATTAAATGGGAAACTAAAGGTCCCAAACGTCTTCTGAAGGATACATGCAAGTTTAAGGTCCAAAATTCCAAATAAACATAAAAAACGGAAAAATTTGTCGATTGATTTGGAGTTTTCAGTAAAACTATTCTTTATGTCAGTATTTTCATGAAAATAAATTATAATGGTAAATTTCAAAAAATGTCGATAGAGAGCGCTTTAGACTTTGAAGTAACATAAAACTATTTTTCGCCGTTATTTTTTCCATCTCATTAAATGTTTTCCGAAGCTTAGACTTAAACATAAATTTTGAGCTCAAAATCTGAATAGTTGGGCGTGGTAAAGCTCAAACTGAACTGTGTTTAGAGGATCAAATTTCAAATGATTATAAAAAATAAAAAAAAAATGGTCGATTCGTTTGTGGTTTTCGCTAAAACTACTCTTTAGCTCTGTATTTTCTTGAAACTAAATTTTAAAGATATATTTCAAAAAATGCCGATAGAGGGCACTTTAGACTTTGGAGTAACGAACAACTATTTTTACGGTTATTTTTTGCATGTTATTAATTTTTTTAAAAGGTTACACATAAACTTAAATTTTGAGCTCAAAATCTGAATCTTTGAGAATGGTTAAGTTGCGCAAACTGAACTGTGTTCAAGGGGAGGAGGGGGGTCAAATTTCACACAATTATAAAAATCGGAAAAATCCATCTATTCGTTTGCGGTTTGCGCTAAAACTATTCTTTATGTCAGTATTTTCTTAAAAATAAATTTTTAAAAAATTTCAAAATATTTCTTTAAAGGCACTTTAAACTTAACCAACAATTATTTTTAACCGTTATTTTTTGAACCTAATTAAATGCTTGCAAAAGCTTAGTCTTAAGTTTTGAGTTTAAATTCTGAATCGTTTGGAGGGGTTAAGAAGCTCAAATTGAACTATGTTCAGGAAATGAAATTTAACCCTCACCTCCCCGCTCGACTATAATTCAGTTTTGAGCTACTTAATTACTCCCAACGATTCAGATTTTATGCTCATAATTGAAGTCTAAGCTTTTGCAAGCATTTATTGAGATTAAAAAAATAACGGTTAAAAATAGTTGTACGTTACTCCAAATTCTAAGGCGCCCTCCATCGACATTTTTTGAAATTTATCTTTAAAAACTATTTTCAAGAAAATACTGATTTAAAGAGTAGTTTTAGCGAAAACCACAAACAAATGGACCAATTTTTCCGTTTTTTATAATCATTTCAAATTTGGAGCTCCACCCTCTCCCCCTCTGAACACAGTTCAGTTTGCGCTACTTATTCACTTTAAACTATTCAGATTTTGAGCACAAAATTTAAGTATAAGTTTTTGCAAGCATTTAATGAGGTTAAAAAAATAACGGTTAAAATTAGTTGTACTTTACTCCAAAGTCTAAGGCGCCCTCCATCGACATTTTTTGAAATTTATCTTTAAAATTTATTTTCAAGAAAATACTGATTTAAAAAGTAGTTTTAGCGAGAACCGCAAATGAATCGAGCAATTTTTCCTTTTTTTATAATCATTTGAAATTTGAACCTTTGAACACAGTTCAGTTTGCGCTACTTAAACACTCCCAACTATTCGGATTTTGAGCTCAAAATTTAAGTTCAAGTCTAAGTTTCCGAAAACTTTTAGAGAGTTGGAAAAAATAACGGCAAAAAATAGTTGTTCGTTACTCCAAAGTCTAAAACGCCCTCTATTGGCATTTTTTGAAATTTATCTTTATAAATTATTTTTAAGAAAATACTGACATAAAGAATAGTTTTAGTGAAAACCGCAAATCAATAGACCAATTTTTCCGCTTTTAATGTTTATTTGAAATTTTGGACCCTAAACTTTAATGGCGTCTATCTCCTTCGGGAAACGTTTGGGACCCTTAGTTTCCTATTCAATATTGTTTGTCTTGAAATATACTATCACCCCTTAAAGTTTTGCCCAATAGTTTAGATACACCCTTTACCGTGTATTGACCATTTCTTACAGTGTTAATTGTATAGCTAAATTCCCATTCAGCTCCTAATAATACAGTTAAACATACGATTTGTGACGTATTTAGTCTGATGATTAGAAATATAGAAACGCACATTTCAGAGCTTCTGATATATATAAATTTTGCATGCACGGTATACTTCTACACAATGTAGTAAGCTAAAGGCGGGTTTTTCCTCTGGCATTTGGCCTTTTTCCTTTATATGTAATAGACTTCGAGTTAGAGCATTTTACTTTCAATGTTGCAGCTGTCGTCATCGTCATTAAAATCTGTTTCATATGATAGCGTATAAGCATTTTATAGGAAAACCTTTGTTCTACAACTTTAGTTTTACTCATCCAAACATTATTTGAAAATGTACCCCGTTTGTGCGTCATATATGCAAACAGAAATTGAAAATAATGGAAATCCCTTCAAAATATAATCACTAGCAAAATAAATTTCAAAAGCCCGGACAAAATTCGCAATATTTCTGAGCATTCTGGATAAGACAAACAGCGACATGAAAACACGTGTAATTGTTCCCATTTATAAATACAGAAGTTAACAGTTCTTAAAATGATGGAACATTTTAGAAAAAAAGGTGAAAAAATTATTTAATAGATCTTTAATTAGATGGTTGAAAAATTACTGAGGCGTCAGACTTTTATGAAGTGAACACTAAAAATACAAAAGATGATAAACGTTTTCATTGTTCGCAAATGCACAAAAGACTATCTCTTTTAATTAATTTTTAAACAGTCATTAACGGACTTTCACGAAACAAATATGATAAATGAATTGAAAATCCGACGAACATTAATTTTTAACAAAACCAAGATAGTCGCATGTGAATCATATTTTACATGATGTAAGTCTGAAATAAATTAAAATAACTGTAACTCACTTATTAAATAGAATTGAGCTTTAACATTTTAATTTCTAATTGGGACTTCTATTATTTACTTGAAATTTTTTACAGGTAGACCAATATGGATAGATTGATGAAAAATATTCTCAGTGTTGAAGAAAATTTAAAAACAAAATGATAAAAATGAATTACAAATAGGTACGTTCGTTATTAAATAAATAAGTAGCACCTATAGTCTTTGTTCAATCTGTCTGTCGTTCCGTCCGTTTATCTGTCAGTCTGTCCGTCCGTCCGTCCGTCCACAGATAATAGTGCAAAAACTACCCAAACGAATGGCTTGAAATTTAAAATATGAATTGTTGCATAATTTTGTCGAGTCTCATTTCAAATTTTATAAAAATCCTATGTATAATTCAATTACAGGGACAGTCAAAAGTACTTTGTTTAATAACAGCTAATAGGAAAAATACTTTAAAATTCACTTAATGATGTTACACTCTTTCGAACAGAATGAAATTCATATGCATATATGAAGAACATAAAAATATATATTTTGTACAATATGCAGCAAAGAATGTCTGTTATTAATTTATAGGGCCACACAAATGTATTTTATTGCATAATGGTATAGAAGAAAACATTGTTCGGAGGGTATTTCAGTTATAATAAACTATTTCACGTTTTATGAAATTGATATATATTGTTGAGATTTACTAAAAGTTATTTCGTGTAGAATAGAAAGCATATAGTATTTACTTATTAAAGATAGTTGAATAATTAAATACATCCAAAATTTAAAGCAAATCGGATAAGTCTGTATAAAAACCCTTTCATCGAATTTAAAGAGGAAGCTAATCACCCGTTCTCTCCACCTTCATTTGGAACAAAAGAACCCGAAAACTAATCACAAAAGTGTCTTATCAGTATATTTTTATCCAAAATTGAAGTGAATTGGATAAATTTATCAAAAGTTATTGCGTTACATACATATATAAATACGTACGTGCAGACATTCAGAAGAGGTGGGCTCCTAAGCTTTCAGGATTTGATAGCCTGTGGGCTAAAAAAAACCTGTTACTGAAAATACCTAAAATTCGGTCTAAACATATAATACCATATGCATGTATTTCCTTTTTTCTGAAAGATATTCTCTGGCAAATATATAAATATATGAATTTTTATCCTCAAATTAAACAAAAGAAATTGTCGCTAGTGTCATTATAAAAATCTAACTGGCAGCGCATTTTAAACATAACCATTTAATACAAGCGAATTTTCAAATCTGTGAGTCATTTTATTTATGTATTACAAAAGAAACCGTCGTTGTTCGTGATAATATAGAATTTTCCATAACTTCGTAAAATTAAAAAATTGTAATTTAACAAATTGCTACGCCCATTTGGAAAATGATATTTTCAAATATTAAAATTTTAGATTTATGGACAAATCCTATATTTAAAACAAGAATAATAATAATAATAATAATTTTCATATTGAAAAAAACGTGGCTTACTTAATAACAGAGTCACATATTATGTACGCGATGGATTAAACAATAATATTCCTTAACTAATCACAAATAAATTTTAAATGAAATTTTAATTTCACAATCTTTGGTACCGAAAAATTTTCATCTTCTAAGCATCGTACATTTTCAATTTTTGCACATTCTCATAGACAAGTAAAAGGAACTTTTAAATGTAATTTCTTTAAAAGTTGTATCTCAATTTGTTTTTGAGTTATTAATTTGTTTTCTATACTTTTTTATACTTTTTTTATCTCGTGGCAACAAAAGTATTTCATTTCTAGACATCAAACATGGACCAATCAAAAAGCGAATAAAAACCGAACATCACAAGGTTTCAGATATGGTTCCAAATTATATAATATTTCGATATTAATCTAAAATATACTGTACCATTCCAAATAATTAATTCAACATAGTATACTTTGTTCCTGTTTTTGTAGAACGTAAAGGCTTTATGTCATTACTGGCGTAATATCATTTTAATTAATAATTTGATGAAAACTTTATAGAGAAGATGTAAAGAAAAATATGTGAAATATTTTATTTTACCGAGAAATCGGCACTGCTACCACGTAAATAAGTATATTTCTTCTGAATCCAAATGTACGTTATTTTAATTCATAAGTTTACAGTTGCGTCACATAATAAAAAATACCTTAAAAACCAGACATATATAGCTGATATATACTCATGATAAATGCTAGCGTCTCTTTACAAATACATTGCGATATTGATAACCATTACAGTGATGTCTTAAAATACTGTTTCTTAAGCTGCGCTGCGCAAGCCCCAATAAATTGGCCATGTATCATTGCCTCCCACCCCCTCTAATACAAAAAAAAAAAAAAAAAAAAAAAAAAAAAAAAACTGAGGTTATTTGTAAAATTTTTTATTTATGTATAATTTGAGAGAAATAATCCGAGTAAAATAAAATGAAGACCTAAGAATTTTATTGAAACACATCATTGTTTTTAGGGTTTCGTTCACCTGACGAAACCCTATTCGTCTCTGTCCTCTGTCTGTCTGGCTCAGAGTCCGTAAACAAGAACTATACAAGGTAGAGCGTTCAAATTTTGTGTACTTACCACTGAATACCTCTTGTCACACAACAAATTATAAATGTTTGAAAAGGACTATTATTTTATTTAAAATATTTTCTTTAACATCATCAATTCATTTTTCGTTGGCCATTTCTCTTCTAATTGTTGCCAAAGTTTAAATAGATTAACAAATTAATTATGTATCTAACATAAATTAATGGATTAAATAAATCACGTGAGAAACGTGTATTTGTTTTTATTTTGGTAATTAATTCCAAAATTGTTTTAACTTCATTCTCGATCTTTGTTGAAAATATTCTAAGAAAAATGCTTGAGATTTTTTGTAATTTTTTTATTTTTTCTTTGGCACAGCACACATCACAATACTTCACAGACACAGATCTTTACATAAATGTTGCAGAACAATAAATAATAGTAGTTCTGGTTTCATAGTTAAACCACTGATCCAAATTTTAAAACAATATTTTCATCTGATATGAAAGGAGGAATTAAAATAACAAATTAATAACCCCAGCCAACTTTAGGGCGAAGTTAATTAAAATTATATTAAAAATAATAAAAGGTGGACACCTCTTGACACCTCTAAATCTCATTTCAAACTAAACTATGACATCCTAATTCTGACTTTAGAACATTGCACAGAATTCATAGTGCTGCCATCTATTATAAAAAAATAACTAAGACTAAATTTTATTCTAATCAAATGGCTTCACTGAACAATCTTGTTTTTGTTTTGTTTTTTTTCTCCTAGAGTTTTGGATTACTCGAGACAACAGCTCAGCTGCTATAAGTCTCAAAAAGATCCCTCTCCAAACCATATCCAGAAATGATTTTTTTGCCACGGCAAACCCCGTGAAACGGAAAGAAAAAAATATTTTCTTATGTTTTACTAGGATTTGATAATCGCAATACAATTTTTTAAAATTATTGATTTTACAAATTTGGTACTTCCTTCGGTTGGTATTTCATGTGCTGATTCATAAAATCTAAATAAATAAATAAATAAAGCGAGACCACAACTTTCCAATTTATGATAAAATAAATTTTTTAACTTAGAAAAAAGATACTTTTTTGCACAGACAATTAGCGGGAATTTATTAAAATTAGAAAAACTAAATGGTCGCTGTTACATTTTGACATAGTTTATAACACGTAATACAAATTTTATAAATTTAAGATGAATTGAATTTTTGTTGGGGGAAGGGCAATGTTGTCTTTTTTCCTTAGATAAGCATGTTTATTGCAATTTAAATGTATTTTTTTAGCACTAATGTCAATATTATTTCATAACATTAAATATTTGTAAAAGTGAAAATTTCAGGTGAAAGAAAGTGTCGTCCGAGGAGAGGCGATTTTTAAAATTTTGTTAAGTTTGGGAAAACTAAAGAATTAGTCGTTAAACTTTGATATATAATTTATAAAACATAATAAAAATAAGGATAAAGTTTTTTGAAAGAGATATTAAACGAAACCCTCTGTGCGATCTGTGATCACACTTACCCACTTTTTTATCTTTATTATCGATTATGACTTATATTTATGTTGTACAGAATATTATTTCAATTTTAAAGAGTCTAAGAAGCCTTACTCTTCGATTAGCGTTGCAATTTAGCAGCATGTCACATTTATTTTCTTTCTCAGTCCATTTAAAATATAAATGCATATTGTTTTCACTATAGACCACTTAATACTTCTTCTACTTAAAAATATATTTAAAAATAATCTAAATAAAAATCTCACTTTATTTTTTTATGTTTAAATTTGATACTAATATAGAAAGTTTTATCTGACTTTCAGAATGTTGCAAAATTACAAGTTCAAGAGCTCCCAAGTACTTTGATGACGATGTAAAACTAATGTATCTTGAACGTATACTTCATTTATAAGCAATTTATTTATCTATTTAAAATCAGAAATTTTACAATTAAAAAATTATTTTTTTTTTCAAAAATTTATATGCATCTATTTTACATGCATAAATGGTGCATATTATATGCATTATTTTCATATGCTATTTTATATGCATCTTTTTATTTTTATAAATCAATGTTTTATATGAACTAAAAAATAAAATTAAGTGTGACATGTTGCTAAATTGCACCACTAAATAAAAAGAAAGACTCTTGAGACCCTTAAAATTCAGTATCTTTTCGATGGCAAAGAAAATATAAATAGCTGGATACGTAGAATGGTAAAAATTAAGTACCTATTGTCCTAAAATGATCTCACAGTTTGACATCAGTAAATATGATATCAAAACCTCTCATTTTTATTAAATAACTCATAAATGTAAACTTTCATACCCTTTTCTTAAGAATAAATAGATATTTTTAATGGTTTTTATTCAAAGTACTAACTTTATATATGTTTTAAGCAATTACCCCCAAGTTCTGATCAACACGCTTTATTGTTCTACATATATATGTAATAAAATAAAAAAAAATTGCGCCATTTTTGTTCTCTCTTAACTTCAATTCTAAATTTGTGGAACATATTTCCATCTTAGTTTCGTAACTTGTAACAGCTAAAATTCTTTTTCTTACTTTAGTTATTAATAAATTATTGCTTGCTTCTCAAAACGGCGGGCGGGAGGTATTTCGTAACCTTTTTACTTTCTGGAATATTCCTGGGATTTTAATTTTATTTTTTATTTTAACATCGCTTGACAGGTGTTAATACGCGTTGCTAAAGGGCTTGTTACTTCCAAGGAAAAAATATAGTTCTTGCCAAGGACCGCCTGCTAAGACCAATCAGAATTGATCATTTTTGTCCGTTGAGACTCCAGTTCATCCTAATTGGATTTTTAAAATTATTGACGCGGAGTAGGAGGGAGCTAGATTGTCGTGGAAATGTCCCATATTCATTTGGCTTTTTAGGAGGTGAGAATGCGATTGCCCTTTAAACTATCAAGACGCACATTTCATTTCTCCGCTGAATTAGAATATCAGATGATGTGGACTAGATAACAGAAGTTGTAGTGTCGATGCGTGTTAAGGTGATTGCGGGGAAGATTTTATCTATTTTATGAGTTCATCAATAAAGAACTTGAAGACTGATGGTGTCTGTTTTTATAATGGGGAAATACCCCAATGAAATTCTTCTACTGCTCGCCAACTGTCGGAGCAACTACTCTGCCCGTGCTGCTAAGAATTCCTAGAATTTATGCAACATAGTTTATTTTCGTTGAGTTCAACATATATTTATTACATATATATTGTTTGGAAAGAATGTTCTTTACAAAACTGTAAAATACAGTTATATAGGCAGAATATTTATTATAAATCTTTTAGAAATTTGTTTGGATATTTTCCACAATCTGATAAGTACTCATTTATTTTGTTTATACATAGGTCTCTGTATATCGTAATTATACTTTATAAATTTCTAAGTCGTTTTACTGATTTTAAACAATTACAGTAGTATTGATTAGAATTTTGAATTGAGTGTCTTCTCGATGGCAGAGGATATTTAAAAAGTTGGAAAGGTAGAATTTTAAAGATTAAGTACCTATCATCCTAAAATAAATGCACACTTTGACATCAGTTAAGGTGATAGTAAAATCTCTCATTTTTATTCATAAATAAATAACTCAGAAATTTAAACTTCAATACCCTTTTTCACAAGAATAAATAGATATATTTAATGGTTTATCTTAAATTAGCAACTTTATGTATATTTTTAATCAGTTATGAAATTCTAATCAACAAGTTTTCCTGTTCTACATATACCTATGGTTGGAAAAAAATTTTTTTTAAAAACTTTAAAATCCAATAATATAGGCAGAATAATTATTATAAATCTTTTAGAAATGTTTTTGGTTAGTTTTAACAATATGATAAATACTCATTTATTCAGTTTATACATATGTCTCTGAATATTGTAATAACATTTTATACATTTCGAAAATAGTTTTACTGATTTTAGAAAAAACAAGTCAGAAATTGCACTTCAGATGTAGCAAATGAGGTCTTTTTACACTTTAACAAAGAAAAAATATACAGAACTTCGGATACAATTGAGCACCAGAAATCTTTTCTTAGTCCCTGTAAATACTAAAGGCTTTCTATTATACATGAATCAACTTTCAGTAAACCTCAACAACGTGTATCAATTCCATAAATGTGAAATAGTTTAATATTATTAAAAAGCATCAAAAACAATGTTTTTCCCGCACCATTATGTAATGAAATACATTTGTATGGCTATATATTGATAAAAAATATTCTTTACACCACAGATGTACAAAATGTACATATTAGTATAGGTGTCAAAGATGCATATGAATTGTATTATGATTGAAAGTGTGCAACATCAATAAAATTCAATCGAAACTGTTTTTCCCATTGACCATAATTTAACAGAATAATTTTGATTGTCCCTTAATTGAACTATTCATCCGATTTTCATAAAATTTCAAATGGTAAAATTACATAATAATTATATATTTTACATTTTAAACGATTCGGTTGGGTAATTTTTGCATTGTTATATGCAGACATCCGAATGGACGGGCGGATGGACAGACGGTCTGATTGAACGAGCACTATAAGTACTACACTGTAAAAAATAAAGAGTTTTATCACATTTCCTTCGGTTGTATGAGATGTGAAATAAGGTGTAAATGTATTATTTTTTGTGCGCCAATACCAAAATAAATGTTACTTTACACTTTCAATGACATATCACAACTCTTAAAAAAAAAAATAGGCGTTCTGAATCACTAGAAATCGTTACAATGCGCTCTCTAAAAGACTTTATTGAATTTATCAACACAACGCCAGGTGTTTTTTTAATCTAGCAATAGGAAGTCGGTGATTATGAAATCCAGCGCGGGGGGTGGAATTATTGGATATGCAAAATGGCGCTTAGTTGAAAACGTTTTGTTTTGTTCTGTGAATATCAAATATATTTCGTAGTAATAAAATGATTAAAAAATATCTGACATAGTTCATATTAAGAACTTTTATCGACTTACAGTTTTGATTATTTCAATTAGTTTGGACACTTTAAGAAACAAGAAAAAATCTATTCTACGATGAATTAGAGTTTATTCTAATGATGGCCGTCAGCTGCAACGCAGTGTTGTTGCAAAGTTTTGGATTTTTTTTAAATAAGTAAGTGACGTTTATTTTCTTTCTATTTTGTATACAATCACTCTTAATTCTCTGTAAAAACCTGTATTTGTGTTATATATTTTAAATAAATGCATGATATTTGCAAAATGTGATTTTGCAGTCTAGCTTTTTCGATATTTTAAAAATAAAAATTAATAATAAAAGAAGTCGTAAAATTGTCACTTTCGTATACAGAGCCAAAGCTCTGTAAATATTTAGTTTTGATTTTATAGTGTTTTACTGCTTTAAATTCCGCATAACTTGAACTAACACGAAATTAAATAAACATAGTGTTATATCTTGTTTTAAACATTCATTTTTTCAATTTATATTTGTATTTTGATGTGTTTTTAGATTATTAGAAGCAAAAATTTCATTATTTTTATTTCGTTTATATATATATGTTGATACTGAAAGAGTTAAAGAGATTGTCATGGTTTTATTTTTCTATTTATTAAATTAGTACACCATAATTAAAATCATCATTAATGCCTATTTGAATTTGAATACATTTAACGGAAAATCTTAGAACTTCAATGAAAGGGGGGAGGTGGCGGTATGTTCATTCAGAGCTGTGTGAAACGGGGGGCGAAGGGGGCGGTCGCCCCGGGCGCGGAAACTGAGGGGCCGCCAAATTTATGTTAATATCGTCTTTTGTTTCTTCGCTTTTTTTGTAAAAAAAAATTATATATATAAACATATTGGGATTTTTTGTGTGAAAAAAACATACATTTTCAAAATAGCATGTTACTTCATTCTTGAAATCCAAATGTGGTCATACAATACTGTTAGATACATTTTTTTCACATATGTTTTCCAGATCACCTTTGCCAAAATATAAGCGTAATGTTCTTTTATAGTATTTAGTTGTAATATTAAATCTTTTAAAGTTTCAAAATAAACGAAAAACATGAACTTAATAGAATTTATTTGTGCTTTTACACTTTTCAATTTTGTGACACCTGTGACAAACAGTAATGAAACTATACTGAAATTTAGAGATGCTGCAGATGCATTGTGCCCCCTCCTCCCACCAACCCCCAAACACACTATGTGACCCATATAACTATGTTTTTAAGTATGTAAATATACTAAATTACATTGTTTAATAACTGAGTATTATGTTTAAAATGCATGTTATAATAAATTACCTCAATTAAAAGGGAGTTTAGCAGCCTTTTTGCATGAAACTAATTATTTTAATTTATGGCTGTGTTAAATTTAAAATGTAATCTTTAAATTATTTTTTATTTTGCTGTTAAAATCATGTAAATATTAGAAAATTTCCTTTTTTACCGTCTACTTATATAGTGTACTTTAATAAATGGTAGCAAAATAAAAAATAATTAAAAAATTACATTTCAAATTTAATACAGCCATAATTTAAAAAAAATAACTTCACGCAAAGAGTGTGCTAAACTTCCCTTTAATTGAGACAATTTATTATAACGTACATTTTAAACATATTACTTACTTTACACCCAAAAGGGTGGCAACTAAGTTGCCACTACAAATGGTGTTTGTTTACCATTTGATAGTTGGTGGCTCATTACACCAATTTACAAGTGGAATTTCATTACACCACTTGGGGTGGCAACTTAGTTGCCACCCTTTTTGGTGTAAAGTAAGGGAGTTTTTTTTTACAGTGTACGTTTTTAGATAATTGCAAACGCACAAAAAATGTTTCATTCTACAATAAATGATTATGCAGATGTGGGGGTAATTTTGAATGTTTATTAATATAATCATTGATAAATTTATCTAGGTCTTGTTGCCTAAATTCGTTAAATAAGGATGAAGAAAATGTTATTATAAAGATTTAGTATGATTAGAGGTAATTTGGAAGTAAAAACTCACATTTCATTAGTGAAGAGGGGCATTATGTACGCGTACGTTCTTGAAACTGTGAAAGATAATGATTACTATAAAGACACACTTTAATGAGTTTCAGATTTATAAGCCAAAGCTACGAAACCGTTTCCGAATCTTATACACAATATAAGAAATACAGCAACGGAATTATCTATTTAAATATTAAAAAGATTATCATTATTAAAGCTTGGCATCTTTCGATATAATATTTGGATTTTAATTATAATTATTATTTATTTGTCAGGTAATTCACCAAGTCGTTTCACAAAACATATGCGCACAAAATATATTAAGATACTTTTAAGCAGCAAAGTTTTATTTTTTATTAATTCCGATAAAGTATTTAATTACTATGCTTATTTTGTCTAAAATTTATAAATGTAAAATCTGGAAAAAAATATGAGTTAACAATGTTGTCGAAAAATCCAGCATGGTCATGAATAAAGCAAAATAACACATTGATACAATGTATTAATTTTAAAATATTGAATTTGAGTTTCATAGTTTTAAATACACTTAATATATTCTTAAATCTTATGCAATAGCAAAAATGTACGCATTATTAAGTTTTTAATTTTCTTTGAGAACCCTTTAAAAAGATTATTTTAATTTCCATGCAATTGCGTTTAGATGCTAAAACTACCTATAAGAATTTTTCTAAATGCGTTTCAATATGTAAAAGTTAATGACTTTAAATAGAAACCAATAAAAGCTCTTTTTATCTGAAAATAAATCGGATTAACTTTCTGGCTAAAAATATGAAAATTGTGTAATGTGTTTATGCATAAAAAAAACAAGTACTGCTTTAAGAATTACATTTAAAAGAAATACATTATCCGATTAAGAGTTCACAATGCAGACAATTTCGAAAACTATGTGAATTACAAATGAGTTACTTAAAAAAGGGCTATAAATAAATTTATTTCATTTTTTTCCGATAGAAGTGGGATTAAAAAAAATATTTTGTGGTAACGAACTTAAGAAACAAAAAGGTTCAAAAACTATGTTTAATAATAAATGCATATTACTGACTTAGGAAAAGAGATCAGACAGGATAAACCAAAATATTTAATAGTATATTATATAAAAAAATATGTAAATTCTATAGTTTCACAAATTATGTCATTGATTATTATATTTTAAATTATTACGTATTTTATTCCTACCTTAACTTCTGATATGTAGAATAATGTACTGAACAAATGTAATATTTCTCAATTTTATTCGAAACTCTTTTCATGCATCCTTAAAATCATTCTTGAAACTGTGAAAGATAATGGACAATATAAAAGCATTTTTTAAGGAGTTTGAAATCCATAAGAAATTACTTGCCTACGAAATCCTTTCTGAATGTTATACACAATATAAGAGATAGAGAAATATTTGGTTTTATTATCATTATTATTATTTATATATCGGTAATTCACAAATTCAGAGAAATATTTGGATTTATTATAATTATTATTATTTCTATATCAGTAATTCACTAGTTAATTTCCCAAAACATACCCACCGAAAGTATTTTGAAACTTTTAAACAGCAAAATTTTATTTCCTATTAATTCCGATAAAGTATTTAGATATTATGTTCAATTTGTTTAAAATTGATAAATAGATTACTTAGAAATAAATATGAGTTAACAATTTTTTTTGAAAAGTTGAGCTTCGTCATGAAGAAAGCAAAATAACATATTGATACAATGTATTTATTTTAAAATATTGAATTTGAGTTTCATAGTTTTAGATACACTTAATATATTTTTAATCTTTTGCGATAGCAAAGATGTACACATTATTAAGTTTTTAATTTTCTTTGAGAATTCTTTAAAAGCATTATTTTTATTTCCATGCATTTATGTTTACATGCTGAAACTACTTACAAGAGTTTTTCTAAATGCATTTCAATGCGTAAACGTTATTGACTTTAAGTAGAAACCAATAAAAGCTTTTTTATCTGCAAATAAATCGAATTAACTTTCTGGATAAATATATGTAAATTGAGTAATGTGTTTGTACAGAAAAAAGCACAAGTACTGCATTAAGAATTGCATTTTTTAAAAATTATTTTATCCGATTAAGCGTTCACAATGCAGACAATTCCAAAAGCTACGTGAATTACAAGTGAGTTACTTAAAAAAAAAGGGTAATAAGTAAATTTATTTCCTTCTTTTCCTGATAGGAGCGGGATTTAAAAAATATTTTGTGGTAACGAACTTAAAATACAGAAAAGTTCTAAAACTATGCTTAGTAATAAATGCATAGTACTAACTTAGGAAAAGAGGTCAGACAGGATAAACAAAAATATTTAATAGCATATTATATGAAATAAAATTATGTAAATTTTAATTATTATAGTTTTACAGATTATATTATTGATTATTATATTCTAAACTATTAAATATTTTATTCTTAGTTTAATTTATGACATGTAAAATAATGTATTGAACAAATGCAATATTTCTGATTTTATTTAAACTCTTTTCATGCATCCTTAAAATCATTCTTGAAACTATTAAAGATAATGGACAATATAAAAGCATTTTTAAGGAGTTTGAAATCCATAAGAAATTACTTGCCAACGAAACCTTTTCTGAATGTTATACACAATATAAGAGATAGAGTAATATTTGGATTTATTATTATTATTATTATTCACAAGGTAGAACCCGTCGAATTTCGACGAAAGAAAATGTTTAAGAAGAAACTGTTTCATTGATTTATAATAAATCTACTTAATTAGTAACAATAAAAAATACAACTTATGTTCGTAAGTCTAACTCTTAAAAAAATGTTATTTAACCTAAAGTTAACAAAATACTATTCCTATAAAACTCAGTTGTAGAAATTATTAAAATTAAACTCGATCGATATGTAAACTATAAAATATAATGAAGATCTTGTATTATTATAAAGTTATCAATTACGGCTCTTATGCACGGTATTCCAAAAAGTAAAATAGCAAAATGTACTCCACTTTGACTCAAATCATAGAATTTTTTGCCCCATGAAATCTAGCGACATTATTTTTCCCACTTCAAAATTTACATATGCACCTCTCTTATTCGTGTTCATGTTTTTTTAAAAATGGTATTTTAATTTTATCATTTCAAAATCATTTTAATTCAAAATTAGAAATCTCGATTGCTATAAACAGGTATTAATTTATTTATATTCCTTTAAGTGTAAATAAAAATTTCTAAAATAACCTGCATGCAATAAATACGATATACAATATTCCTGTGACGTCAGAATGTGAAAATAAAGTGTTCTATCGAGTTTAAAGAAAGTTTTTAATAAACTAAAATTCCTCTAAGTAATAAATAAAAGCGAACTAAAACTAATTTTTTTTCACTTAAAAAATGGCAACAAAAAGATACATTAATTTGCTTTTTGCAGCTTTTTTCATTTTCATTTTAATAAAAATGGAGTAAATATCAATAAATATAAAAACTTTGTTAAATCACCATAAAAGAAAAATTATACAGGACGCGTTTCGAGCTGCAAAATTACCGCTCGTCTTCAGCTGGTCCAAACACGTGTCCCAACGGACAGAGTGGAAATAAGTTATTTCCACTCTGTCCGTTGGGACACGTGTTTGGACCAGCTGAAGACGAGCGGTAATTTTGCAGCTCGAAACGCGTCCTGTATAATTTTTCTTTTATGGTGATTTAACAAAGTTTTTATATTTATTGATATATATTTATCGCCAGTTTTTTCGGTGTTTCTCAAAAATGGAGTAAGTCTGTTGCCACAATTAAAAAACGATATAAAAAACTGCGAAAAAATTAATAACACAAAAACAAATAAAGACACAGCTTTCAAACAAATCGCATTAAAAAGTAATTTTTTCCCTATACGATGGTATAAAAATTTAAAATATGCGGTATTTAGAAGCTTAAAAATTTGCAAAAGAAAAAATGTCAAAATTAAATTTTATTTCAAATTTTAAAGTGTTGCCATTCGCAAAATGACGTATGCGTTACGACAGATACGTTTGGCCTTTATAATATAGATATATCAGTAATTCACAAATTCATTTATACAAATTCAGAGAAATATTTGAATTTATTATTATTATTATTATTTATGTGGGTATAAAGGATGAAGTATTCAGCAACAAGTTGAATGTAGATTCTGCCATTGTAGAATTGAGTTTCGCCTCCGATTAGAAAAAAAATCGATAGAGGTTATTTAGAAGGGCGACCCCGTTTAGATTGCAATGAACTAACTTAATTTTTCTTGTGTTTATCAATATAGTAGCAAACAGAAAGGCGTGAAATACCCAATTGAATAGCAATTTCTCTCTGAGACATTTGAATTGCGGAATAATAAAGATACAATTTGACGTGTTACTTTTTCATTGACTACTCTCTTAAAAAGTCAGCCACAAAATAGCTCAAGTTGAGCTGAAATCCACTCATCTCAGTGCTGAAAGGCAGCTTCTCAAAAAAGAGTTGAAATACCTCGAGTTTTAACCAATTTAAATGAAGTTGAGCTATTTAAATAACCAATTTAGATCAAGATGATTTAATCGTTTGAAAAACAACTCTTTTATGATCGAAAAATTTACAGCTCTTTCATGAGAAGTCAAATCAGCTCTTTCGTTTTAAGAGTGTAGATTCATCAAAAACGGATTTTTCATTAGTTTAAATGCTTTTTTTATAGAGTCTGAGTAAAAGGAAATGCAATTTTAACAATAAAACGAGTGGAATCCCGTCGAATTCGACGAGTGAAATGTTTAAAAGACCAGATCGATTTGGTTTTTAAAAAAAAGCAAAAGTAATTACATTATTGAATCAATATATAATAAATATATTTACAAACTAAATTTCAAATTTGCCAGTTACAATTTTGCATGCAAATATTCGCAAATCTTCAGTTAAAATTGTAATCTGAGTGGCGATGAAATCATGAAATTTTATTTTATATGCACTCGCAGAAAAATAGTTTTATTTAAAAAAAAAACTAATTTCATTTTTACTGTGACATTATTTTTACTAACTGAAGTCATCTGAAAGTAAAATCTCAATCTAAAAGTGCTATTACACGTCAAAATTGCAAGCGACAAAAATCGCCTGCGTTTTTTCGTGTTCTTAGCATTTCATTGGCTGTTCGAGAATAGTCTTTACCATCACATGGATTTCCAAGCATTTGATTGGCTGTTGCCGGCGACTCGCTTCGTTCCACGCATCAAAGACGCTCCGACAAAAGAGAATCGCGCGCTACCAAACGACTCGCCTGCTCCCATAGGATTACATGGAGACGCCTGCGATTTGACGCCTGCAGCAGCACACGTGTAATAGCAGCTTCAGTGTCCATAATGAGAAGAAATATTGAAATGTAATATCGGGTACTACTAGATTATCCCGTCGACCAAAAAATTATCGCCAAACTATAAGATTAAATGCCAATAATAAATGATCGTGAATGTCACATTCAATGACAATAAATACGGTTCATGTGTTTAAAATGTCATTAAGTTATTTTTATTTCGACTTTTTATTAATATTTTTATTAATATTCTACTAATTATTTGTTTTTTGTTATTTAAAATAAAAATTATGTCAATATGTATAATTTGACTATTAGTTTGGCGATTTGTATAATTTGGCGAAATTGGTCGACGGGATAACAGAGTAGTACCTAATATCGTTATGAGTAAAAATGCGATGCTTTAAATAGTGACGTCATTTTCTCTTTAAATGTTTTTTTAAAAGTTACTGTTATTAGTAAGATGAAAAAGGCATCCGAAATAATATTGTAATTCCCATTTTTCCGGTTACTGAATAACATCATTTTCGTCATTTGCAGTTTTTCTTATTTTCCTTCAGCCATTAATTTGTATCATAAATTATTTTCTGTTATTTTATTTACATTATTAATATTATTTCTCAGTAAATATATTTTTTAACCTCAATTAGTGCATAATTATACGCAATCATTTTGGAAAATAAATTTTATTATCGAGAGAAAAGCTAAACTGAGTTGCCACCATTTTGAACAAATATCGTAAAAAGCATTTAAAATTAAAAATAAAATATAAAACTGGAAATAAATGAAAAAATAACTAAACTGGGCACAACTACAAATAAATAGCTTTCATTTAAAAGAATAATTATCAAAATCGGTTGAGTAGAAAATTCAGGGCTGATGACACGACATTTTTTAGCTTGTCTGAAAGAAATAGCATCGGAGGCTAATAAAAGAAAATAAACTCAATGATTTAATGAACGGGATGTCCAAGCGAGACTCATGTGATGAGCGTGGAGAGAACGAAGTGTTCTATAGATTTTTCAGCGATGGCGAGTTTGGTGGATTTTTAATGCAAAGCTCAGGGAAGCTTGTTTATGCTGAATATTATTCAGTTCTACTGTTATATTTGAATGTTACGTATATTTTTTATGTCTATTAAACCTTTTTATATTTTCAAGAATATTAGTTTTACTTAAATCATAAGTTAATCACTTAAAATCCCACAAGTTCTGGGGGCTCGTTGCCGAGATTTGAATGATTTCGATGATTTATATTTGAATTTCAATTTCACGATGAAAGCTATTTTGTACTAAGAAGATAAAAGTCTAAGAAGAATGTTTTGTTTTTAAACCTAAACATATTATATAAAAAAAGAAATGTTTGTCATATGTGTAATGATTAAAAATTATCCGTTATCAAGCCTGCAAGATAGTGCAATATTTTGTTTTGTTGAAGTATAAAGAAAAATAAATAATGTCCATTCTAAATAAAGCAAGAAAGGCGAACTTGTTAACATTGTGTGATGATTTAGGTATAGTTGTGCCTCATAGTCCAAGAATCGTTGATTTGATAAAGCTGGTAACTGAATCAAAGGATTATGAAGAAAATTTTGTAAAAGTTCGACTTGAAGTCATTGCTGCGGAGAGAATAGAGAAAGAAGAAAGAAGGCTAGAAGCCGAAAAACAAGAAAGAAGGCTGGAAGCATAAAAGGAAAAAGAAGAAAGAAGGCTAGAAGCAGAAAATAAAAAAGAAGAAAGAAAGATAGAAGCAGAAAAAGAAGAAAGAAGGCTAGAGGTAGAAAAAGAAGAAAGACGGTTAGAAGCTGAAAGAAGATTAGAGGAAAGAAAACTAGAGATAGAGTATGAATTACGAAAAATTGAGCTTCAAGGGAATGTGACAAATATAAATGACGGTTCGACTGTAGCCGTTTCAAGTAAGCAACCAGATTTATCTAAATTAATGTCACACTTTGACTTGAAGGGTGATATTAGTGTCTATTTAGCTTTATTCGAGAGGCAAATTTCTAGAATGAATATAATGAAAGAAAATTGGGTAATTGGGGTTATTAAGTTTAATTCCGCTAGAAATTGCTAATGTTTTAACTAGAGAACCAGAAACATTAACAAATAACTACGATTACGTAAAAAACTTGCTGCTCAAAAAATTCAAATTGACGCCAGAAGAGTTTAGGCAAAAATTAATGTCGCATAAGAAAGAAAATTTAGCCACTTGGCGCGATCTAGCGTTTGAGTTAAGAAATTATTTAGAAGAATGGATTACCGGTCTTGATGTATCTAATTTTCAAGACTTAAAAGAATTAATATTAGTAGATCAAATCAAGAGAAGATTGCCGGTAGAAATGAAAGAACATTTTATCGATGATCTTCCCAAAATTAAAAATGCTGATGCATTAGTTTGTAAGTTAGATGATTACGAAACGGCAAAACATAATAATAAAAGCATGAATAGAAATTCACACCACTTTGAAGAAAGGGAGCCAAAAATGCGCGAAAACAACAATACAAAACCATGGTTACCATCTCAACGTTATAATACTTTAAGAAAACAACTATTTGCAGACAATACAGCTAATGTAAATGATTCTTCTTATTTAAATGTAAAGAACAGAACACAAATTACGTATTTCAAAAGTAACCGTCTTGGCCACGTAATATCGCAGTTAAATAATGGGAATAATACTCAAATAAATAATGACAGCCAAAATCGGAGCCAAAACCCGCGTTTATCCAATCACAAAGAAGCGAATTCTACAGTAATCAAACAAACAAATAGCACCAAACCTGATTGCTTGAAAAATACTGATATTAACGTTAAAAATACACAGATCTTCTTCGACACTGGAAGTGATATCAGTTTGGTGAGTTATGAATATTATACGAAAATAGGCTCGCCAAGATTATTTTCAAATAATATCTCATTGTCAGGTATAAATTAAGTGGCTGTTTATCCAAAAGGATACTTTAAATATGAATTTAATATAGATGGTTTTCTGATCAGAGCGAATTTGTACGTGTTAAAATATCTTGCGTATGATATTTTATTGGGATATGATGTCATTAAGTTAAATTTGGCGATAGACGAGAACGGAATTAAGATGTTTGGCAAACGCAAAAATATTCAAGTAGGTTGCACTAAAGTTAAGAATTCTGTTACAAAATTGAATCATATTGCCAGAAATGAAAATGAAATCAATATGTCTACGTTAGATAATTCACGTGATAAAAATATCATAGTTGTAAATGATAATAATGCAGGAGGTAATTTCTTGATTAATTTCGCGAGCGTCATAGAGGATAATGCAATTGATTTCAATTACATGAGAAATTTGAAAATAAGAAAAGAAATAAATGAGAAAGAAGGAAATTTAATTAGTCAGAAAAAATTGAATGAAAGAAATGATGTATCAAAAATAGGACGAATGAGCGACCTAAAAGAAAAACGCAAATTATGTGCATGCGCCAATAAAAATAATTATGAAACGACGAAAATTGAAAAATATTATAAACGGAAAAACACGAGGGAAGAAAATAATATCGAAGTGGTAACGGCAAATAAGCATAGATTTATCGGAAATTACAAGAAACGTGATTACGATGACAGAAATGAAGAAAAGAAATATTATTCGAGAAAAAAATTTTGATGGAAAACGTCACACATATGAAAATGAGAGAAACAGCAAACAGAAAGATTTAGAGTTACAGCAAAGAGAAAGAAAACATGAAATTTTTGAAAAAGAAAGGGCTGAACCGTGTGAAAAGGATACTATTAAATTTAAAGGCAAAAGAAGAATTAAAACAAATTTTAATAGTCCGCGTAGAAATCTATATTTTTGGAGTAATGGTAATTATAGAAAACAATTTAACATGATGAGAAAAGTACCTAACAGATATGAATTAAATGATCCCGTGGTAATCCAGGAAAATCAGTATGGAACAGGACTGAAAAAGGGAAAATTCCATGGACCGAATAAAAACATTATAGAAAAATCACATGATCATTATGATGCAAAGAGAATTGGAGACAATGTCGGGCAACAAGATATCCACTATTGCAGAATACATCAAGCCGTGCGGTAAGACATCTGCATAACGTGAGATGTTTTTGTTTTATATTTACTTGTTTTATTTGTATAAATCTGTGTCTAAATTTTTATAAGCAGCTGCCGAGGTCGTTAGAAACGTCAGGATGACCGAGAATGTGGGAATAAAGGATGAAGTATTCAGCAATAAAAGAAAATAAACTCAATGATTTAATGAACGGGGTATCCAAGCGAGACTCATATGATGATGCGTAGAGAGAACAAGGGGTTCTATAGATTTTTCAGCGATGGCGAGTTTGGTGGATTTTTAATGCAAAGCTCAGGGAAGCTTGTTTATGCTGAATATTATTCAGTTCTACTGTTATATTTGAATGTTACGTACATATTTTTTGTCTATTAAACCTTTTTATATTTTCAAGAATATTAGTTTTGCTTAAATGATAAGTTAATCACTTAAAATCCCACATTTATATATGAGTAATTCAGAAATTCATTTTCACAAACATATGCGCCGAAAGTATTATGAAATTTCTAAACAACAAAATTTTATTTTTTTCTTAATTCCGATAAAGTATTTAGATATGTTCATTTTGTTTAAAATTGATAAATGAAATACTTAGAAATGAATGTGTCTTAACAATGTTTTCGAAAAGTTGAACATAGTCATGAAGAAGGCGAAATAACATATTGATACAATGTGTTATTTATTTTAAAATATTGAATTTAAGTTTTATAGCTTTAAATAGACTTAATGTATCCTTAAATTTTATACATTAACAAAAATATACGCATTATTGCTTACTTTTCTTTGATAACTCTTTAAAAATTCTATTTTTATGTTCATGCATTTACGTTTAGATTCTAAAACTACTTATAAGAATTTTTCTAAATGCGTTTCAATATGTAAAAGTTAATGACTAAGTAGAAACCAATAGAAGCTTTTTTTATCTGGAAACAAATCGGATTATCTTTCTTGCTAAAAATATGAAAATTGAGTAATGTGTTTATGCAGAAAAAAAACAAATACTGCTTTAAGAATTGCATTTTTAAAAAATTACATTATCCGATTAAGCGTTCACAATGCAGACAATTCCAAAAGCTACGTGAATTACAAGTGAGTTACTTAAAAAAGAGTAACAAGTATTTTTATTTCCTTCTTTTTCTGATAAAAGCGGGATTAAAAAAATATTTTGCGGTAACGAACTTAACATACAGAAAAGTTCAAAAACTATGTTTAAAAATAAATGCTTTGTACTAACTTAGGAAAAGCGATGGAGAGGGATAAACTAAAATTTTGATTATATCTGTATGAAAAGAAAAAAACAGTAATATAAATATTCATTATTATAGTTTTAGAAATTATCATATTATTAATTATTATATTATAAAATATTAAATAGCTTATTATTATTTTAACTTATAATATGTAAAATAATAAATATGTATTGAACAAATGTAATATTTCTAATTTTATTGAAAAAAATGTTCATGCATCATTAAAATCCTACATATGCGTCTGTGTATAATATTGAATCAATTAGGTATTAACGTATTTATATATTTAATATATTTATCGTCTCGAACACTTCAGAATCTTTCTTAGAATTAAAGACTGTAATAACGCATCAAACGTTATACTTAATATTATATGTATACAAAGAGTCTCAGGCCCTTGTGAGCTATGTCCACAAAGTTCCCGTTCAGTTTTCGTATCCTCTAAATCATAGTAACGTGCCCTATTAAAATATATATATATATATATTACCAGGTTACGTAAATATGAATGATATATCAATCTGTGATATGAATGAGATAATCTGTATAACAATACGAATAATATAATCTGTATAGTATAGTAAGGCTATGTTCTGTAATCGATTCAATACAGAAATCAGTTCAATACAGAGATAGCTTCAATACAGAAATCGATCACAGTTTGCTTAGATGCAATCTGCTTTTAATGGCTGAACACTGTAAAAAAATCTGTGAAGGTACTAAACATTTTCTAGGAAACTGGGATTCCAAGAACTTTTCATGTATCGATAACAGGAAAAATTCATGTAATCGATTCTGAATATTGAATTTTTGCTGTTACCGTTACAGGAAAAATTCTTGGAATCCCAGTTTCCTTGAAAAGGTTTAGTACCTTTGCAGATTTTTTTTTTCAGTGAAGTTAAAATAATAAATATTTTGCAACTCTAAAAAAACCGTTTCCATTCACTTCAATCAATAATAGAAGAAGTGAAAGATGTTAATAGTGAACAAGAAACTATCCATTGTTATACAAAAATGTTACATGGATGTTACATAGTGCAAATTACATGGTGTGTAGCCGATGAACCACAACTACAGCATACAAAGAAAATAAAAGAATTAGCAAAAATATTAATGAAGAACTCAGAGAAACTAAAATTATGAAAAACGATCTTAAATCAAAAGTTGAATACACAGAATTATGTAAAGCAGTATTAAAATTAAATTTGAATATTAAATTAACCTTTAAAACCGCATCAATCTCATATACGATATCATTAAAGCAATAATTAAAGTTATAAATTGTTCTTTCTAATGCATTTCTTTGTTTTATTCAAAATCTATTTATATTACTATACATTTATATATTTCAATTTTAAATTATATATTAAAGTTCATATAAATTTAGAATTACTATTTAAAATAGTAGATTGTAGTTAATTAAACTAAGTGTAACGTGATTTTTTCTTGAGTTCGGTTAATAAAATAATGCTACTTTTAGATTTGTTTACTATCATCTTTTATAAACACTAGTAGATTGAACCCGGGCTTCCCGGGTTACATACACTGTAAAAAAAAATTTGGATGATTACAAAAATTTTTCTAGTAGAATTGTATTCCAAGAACTTTTTATGTAACGGCAACAATAAAAATTCATGTAACAGATACAGATTTGCACTTTGAATCAAACAAATTTTAAGATTACTAAGAATTTTTTGGGGAAATCGTATTCCAAGAACTTTTTAAGTGACGATAACGAGCATTATAGATAAAATTTTAGTAAAGTTACCAAAATTTTAGTAAATTCTTTTGTAAAGTTACAGATGGTTTTAGTTTTGCTTACAAGTTTTGTAGATTGACATCATTTTCTTGTACAGTGTACACATAAAATTTTAGTAAGCATAAGAGATTTCGGTTAATTTAGATTACTAAGGTTACAGATTTTTTTTACAGTGTAGAAAAGATAAATACCATTTTTTAAATTGTAAACGTTAATGAATTTTCTACATGTAATATGCGATTTAGATTGCTAATTAACTCCAAAAAAGAATTTTAACCCTTAAACCCCACGCCAGTAATTTGAAATAACAATTTTATTTTTCTGAAATACATGGAAAAATGCTTTTAAATATTTTGAAACAAATTTGTTTTTAAATTCTGGTGTCATCAATCATTTCAGCATTTTAAGAATTGAAGTGCTTTTTCCCTCAAAGGGTTAAGTGTCTTGCGGATTTTTTCATTCATGTTTCGTTCATAAAATAATACTGTGAAAAGTATTGGTATGAAGATTTGTATTTGATACTTTACATATTTTTGTATTGTATTGTGCTTTACATATTTTTTTACCTTATAAAACTCAAGAAATTAACATTAATCTCAATATTATATTAAATCAATCTTTGAATTAAAATATTACATAGCGGAAAAACATGATTAGACTAACGTGGTTAGGTTAATGGGTTAAATGAAAAATATTAATTATGGAATCAAATAAAGCTATGGAGTTTATCAAAAGTCACATTTCCGTATCAGACGCATGCCAGAAGTTATTAGCCAAAGATTTCTTTGCGGCAGCAATTTTGTTTCTTTTCATTTCAGTGCTTCGAGCATGTAATTTAATTACATGTCTGTTCAATTTGTATTTATTTATTTTATTTTACTATTTATAAAAGAAATTTTAATTTTGCTATAGTATATTAGCCGGAAACAAATCCTGTACTCTTTATATTTTTCTAAGGACAAATAGATTAATCTATCGCAATCGAGTTTCACTCGGTAAAGATATATTTAAAAATAACTCGCACCTGATTTTTTTAAACCACAGCCAATCAGTAAATTGAAATAGTTTTCAAAGATATTCAAAGCAATTTCAAAGTATTTTTTTTTCTTATTTGGCAGTGTAAAATTTTAAGTTGTCTGATTACATGTTGAACTTGTAATTTTTAGTAACTTAATCTGCGTTTTAAACTATTCTTTTATTTTATTAGTCATGCAGTTTTAATTTTATAATGGGAAATTATCAGGAACAATATTTATAGATTTATGAGTAAATTGTGTATCACTATTTCTTAATAGAGATACGTAAAATTAAAAAAAAAGCTTGAAAAATATAAGCTCATAATAAATGAGTCAAATGAGATACAGTCTTCAATCAAATTGCATTTAAAAGTAGATTTCATTTCCTATATGACGAAATAAAAATTAAAAATGTGCGACGTTTACAAGATTGAAAAATTGCAGTAACAAAAATTACAAAAAGTCACTTTATCCTGAAATGTTGTCATTTGCAAAATAACATCAGTGCTACACACGGACACATTTGTTCGTTACACTATAGATTTTGCTCATATGAAAATTCGGTACTATTTCATTATCCCGTCGACCATTTTCGCCAAATTAAAAAAAATGCCAAACTAATAGCCAAGTTATATATGTTGACATAATTTTTATTTTAAATATTGGAAAAACAAATAATTAGTAAAACATGAATAAAAATGCAAATAATAATACATACAAATAAAAAGTGTTATTAAAAACCACTTGATGACATTTTAAACATGTGTATCGTGTTTAATATCACTGGATATGACATTCACAATCATCCATTATTGGCATTTAATCTTATAAGTTGGCGATAGTTTTTTGGTTGACGGCATTACTAAATAGTAACGAAAAATCTTACGCGCATACTAAAATATTAAAAGTAAAGAAATGACTGCACGTGCATTTTTTCGAAAAAGTTTGCTTCAAAGGTAACTCTATGACAAATTTAAAATTTGCTTTATAAATTAAAATACACGATACAAATTAAAAGAATAAACATTAAAATACACAAACATTGCACTCCGTCACTTCAACGTGCAAAGAAAGATGCCGTATTTTCGGTGAAATACGCAAACCTTGATTTTTACAAATCATATCAAACCAAATTTTCAATTACATTTTAAACATTGGATATTAGCGGATTATGAAATCTCATTTCGTCATTTACATTGTTCTTTTTCTATTTCAGATCAATTTTTTATGTGAAAAATGTACTTTTTTCTTTTCTGAAAATATATTTGGAAAATAAAAATGGTTCTAAAAATAAATTAAAAAATAAATAACATAAAAAATATAATTATTCCAAAAAGAAAGAAAAATTAAACAATTTTGGTAAAAAGACAGGTAACAAAAAAGAACTAAAAAAATCGTCTGCTCTAGCAAGTTTAACTGAAATTTATAAAAAATTACACTAAGCGAATAATTTTATTTTAATATAACTATAATTAAATGTCTTAAACAATTTTGTCTTAAAAAATTTGGGGAACAGGACATTACTTTAAACCTGGAATAATTGTCAAGACCACCTTTGTTTGCTTGTCTAACTCGGCGAAAAAAATTCAACCCGGAGGGGAAAAAAAGAAACACATTGAACAGGTACTAAATCCTTTGACATCAGCCGTGCATTTTTTCTCTAAATAAAAATGATCTGCTTAAATTTACGCATTCTAAAGTAGCATTTTATTTTATTATAAACAAAAACTATAGTACTAAAAGTTTCCACAGACTTGTCATTGAAAATGTTCTTCTTTTTTGCGAAAACACGAGGTTGTGTTTGGGCTTAATGCAGCAGATTCCTCAGGATTACATTTTTGGCACCACTCTTAGCCACCACTCATAAGTCCTCTCTATTTCTTCTTTTTACTTTAAGAGCCCACAATAGCACAGAAAAATTACTCAAAAAGACCCGGATGACCATGTAAAGTCTATGGGAGCGTTCTTTTCTAATATCTCGCTCAAATTTTAATATTTTTGCATGATTTTTTTGCACAAGATAGCTGAGGGCAATCCACAACCGGGCTAGTTTTTACTTTTTCAATTTTTGTTTCAGATTTTCTTTAAAAAATTACTTTAACTTTCGAAACCGGTTTAAACCGGTTCTGAAACTGAAACTATCGTAATATAAAAAATATATAACCAAAATCGAAAAAGTAAAAACTAGCCCGGTTGTGGATTGCCCTCAGCTTTCTTGTGCAAAAAAATCATGCAAAAATATTAAAATTTGAGCGAGATATTAGAAAAGAACGCTCCCATAGACTTTACATGGTCATCCGGGTCTTTTTGAGTAATTTTTCTGTGACTATTGTGGGCTCTTAAGACTATTTTTTCCTTTACTTTGCACCATGGCGAACTACATCTATAAGGCTCATTTATTTGAGTTTAATGCATGAAGTCTCCCGCCAGGGGACTCTGATACTTTGCCAAGTTATTCTGACCAATCGTGCAAACTCTGAATCAAAACAATGGCCATGTGCTCAGAACAGAAATCAGCTCATACAATGCTAATTTGGGCAGGGTTTGTGTTTCGTGATCCAATGAAATGGTTTAGGGTTTGAAGCTGAATCCAGCTTCACTTTTTCGGAGGTTTTTAGCGAAATGCGCAGGCCGTTATATCTGGCTGGTAATGCTTTGAACAGAAATGGAGTACACAAGTTGCCACCTCCAGATAAATTAAATTAAAAACGACAAAAAAATTAATATCTCAAAAACAAATTAAGATACGGTTTTCAAACAAATTGCATTTAAAAACACATATTTTTTTCTATACAACGGTGTAAAGATTGAAAATGTGCGATGTCTAGGAGTTAAAAAAAATGCAGTAATGAAAATTGCAAAAGCGAAATTTCATCAGAAAGTGTTGCCATTCGAAAAATGACGTATGCGTTACGCACAGATACGTTTGGCCTTTATAATATAGATTTAATGGTTTAAAAAAGTAAATCATTAAAGTAATCCAAGACAACGTCATTAGTTGTATTTACAGTGTTAAAAGTAAAAAGAATTTTTTTAACATAAATTTAACATTATTAATAAAAGTTTCATATTTATAGAGGTCAAATGTTCGAAAAATATTATTAATAATATTTTGAAAGATAATTTTTTCTCATCTACAAATATACTTTATCTATCTTCTGTGAACTACAAATATTTTTAAACTTTTAAAAATAACCCGACTTTGTTTTTCCATCTCAAGCATTATCTCTGAAAAATACTTAACGTTAAACCTTTTCAACTCGCACTGATTTTGTAGAACTTAAAATTTATTTTTGTTTAAGAAATGCGATTTTCTAGATTGCATGTTCTTTATAGTTTAAACAGAAAGCATTTATTGTTATTTATTTTAGAACATTTTATTCTTATAAATATAACGATAAATATAAACATAACGATTATTAAATTTCTTTTAGCTGAAATGAAACAATGTAAACAAAACGGCTATCTGAACAGTTGAGAATAAATTACGCAACGTTTTGGGAATATTTTAAGATTGTTTTCCATAACTTTATGATTTGAATTAACTTAACGATAAAAAAACATTACATTTACTAAAAAAAATAAGAACTTTAATATTTTAAGTACGTATTTATTCTTTTTTCTATATTCATATTTGGTGGGATCCAATAATTATTTTACTCTGAATTTTATACAGGCTATGCAAGAATTGTTGGCCATTTTGCAAAATGAAGTAAAAATAATTATAAAAACAAAAGCAATAAAATGTAATCACTAACTTGATGTATAACTACAAAAATTAATAGAATAAATTTCATATGCGATCTATTGGTGGCTGGCTCTAAGCGATTCTCGATTTCGTTGCATGTATTTGACATCATCTGAATTGTTGTGGAAAGAATAATAGTTGTAATTCACCGCTTAAGTTCTTCTACATCAAGGCATGTAGTCATACGCAGTGTTACCAGATGGGCTACTTATTTTAAATTCAGATTCTTGACTGGCACCACATTTTTGAAATACACTCATTGCCATAAAAATTTGCGCACCAAGAAATAATTGTGAGATCGTAATGAAACTTGGCATGAAGGTACATATCAGGCAGATATGCAAATGATTAAAAATGCAGCGTGATTGCGCATTGCGTAATGCCACTAGAGGGCGTTGAACTTCGTCCTCCTTGGATATAAAACTGTAAGAAGAACTTGTCTGCTTGTATATTTTCTCTTGCAAAGGAAAAGCCAAAGTACATAGGCCATTACGCAACCATAGAAGACAATATCAGCAGCTATTAGAGCTGGAGAGTGGAAGAATCTTTGGGATGATAAAAGCTGGGTGGTCAGCTCGAAGAATAGCTCGTCAAGTAGGCCGTTCTGATTTTACTGTAAGGAGGTGTTGGAATCAGTGGACTGAAGAGATGTCATTTAAACGACGACCAGGCTCGGGACACCCTCAACAGACCAGTCGTCGAGAAGACCGTCACATCATACTAAACGCACGGGTAGAGCCAACTGCCTCATTGGCCGCTGTCCAGACACATGCATAACCTTCACTACGGACCCCTCTGTCTTCCCGAACCATCACAATGCGCCTGGCTGAAGCACGTCTGGTATCGCGGCGCCAATTGTGTATGCGGCCAATGACACCCACAAACCAACGCCACCGTTTGGAGTGGTGTCGAGCACGACGTGATTGGACTGCAACGGAATGGAACCAGGTCGTCTTCAGCGACGAGTCTGGATTCAATTTGAGCAGCGATGACAATCGTGTTCGTCTGTGGAGGCCCCGTGGTAAACGCTTCAATCCTGCTTTCGCTTTACAGCGACACACCGCTCCTATAGCTGGTGTGATGTTATGGGGTGCTATTGCTTACGATACACGGTCACCTTTAATATTGATCCGTGGCACAATGACAGCTCAGCGGTACGTCCAGGACATCCTTCAGCCACATGTGTTGCCACTAGTAACAGGACTCCCAGGAGCCATTTTTCAACAAGACAATGCTCGGGCACACACAACAAGGATGTCACAAGCCTGCCTCCGCCACATTACCACCCTTCCTTGGCCTGCTCGATCACCAGATTTGTCACCAATCGAGCTTATCTGGGATCATTTAGGACGGCAAGTTAGACACCCTACGAGTTTAGTTGAACTCGAGGCGCGTTTACAGCAACTGTGGAACGAGATGTCTCAGGACATCATACGGAACTTGTATGCCTCAATGCCCGTTCGTATCGCATCGTGCATTCGCGCTAGAGGGGTCCAACAAAGTACTAAAATTTCCGTCCATTTGTACTTTTTTCAGCAATAAATGATCCTTTTTCTTTGGTTTTCTAATCACTTACTTACATCACAGTAGTATTTAAGCATGCAAAATGTCGTTTCATTTGGACGTCTTTTTCTTGGTGCGCAAATTTTTATGGCAATGAGTGTAGTAAAATGCGCCTTATTTAATGACACATTAATAAAAGCGGAAACAAACGGAATTTTGGCGTTTCAAAAAAGTGGTGCGAATAAAGGAATCTCAATTTTTTAAAAGTAGCCCACTGGCAATACTGGTCATACAGACAATATCGCTGACGTAACCTCACATGAAAAAGTCCAAGGGTTATATTTCGATGAAAGAGGTCACGGAATTGCACGCGACCAAACCTTTGTAGACTACAGACACATCTAGCACCATCTATGCGATATTTTTTTGAGATAAAATTATGCAGAACAACACTGCAGACATTCTCCAAGCAGTACATAGTTCAAATAACCTCTTACTGTTTATCGTTTATCATTAATGGAATCCTGTTAAGTGCTCAACAACTCTCAGATATCCTGTAGTTAGAACAAAAGCGAGTGTTATAGAATGTTCGGACAATTTCGAATACTTCAATATCTGATTTTTATGATCCTACATTCAAGAATACAATGCTCAAATGCTTTCTTAGTTCTTCTGTGAGGTAGTGTATTTAGTTCTGTTTAAATAACTGCTGTTTTATAGATATGGTTAATTAAATTCTTATTCTTAATTTTTGCAGTTTTTTATAGGTAAATTTTATAAAATTCTTATTAATTATAAAATCTCATTGCTAGTTGTATTAACCAATATCAGTATAAAGTACATTTACACATATTTCTGTGCCCGTCGAATTTTCTTTATGCTAACTTGGTGACGAATGAAGAAGCTATGTTTTATGTTGCAGGGTAATATGAAATATCAGATTGATAACTGTTTCAAGACGATCCTAAATATTAAAAAATATATATTTCAAGGAATTCGATGATTTAGGGATGATGTACTAATGTTTATTCGTTAAATACATTTGATTCTTTATTTAAACTGTGATTTTTCTTTGAATTTTAACCGGTTACCCAACCGGTTACCATTACCAAAAAATTGTATCTTTTTGTTTAATGAAAAAATAAATATTCATAAGTATATTTTTCTTAAACATTAAAGGCATTAAAAATGTGTTTAAGAAAAAAAATGTACGTTACTGACTTTTTTGTGTATTTCGAATATTTTTATGTTGATTTAAAAATCAAAATGAAAATGATACACAATTAAAGAGGAATTTTTGCTATATACAGTGCTTCAAAATAATAGAAATGCAAATGCAGGTAGAAAGAACCTTAGTAAGAAGATTTTGTAGAGAAATGTGAGTGCCAAAATTTAGGGTTGAGGTTCTGGAGGACACTGTTATGTTCAGTGAAAAAAAAGATTTCGCTGGCTGAATCGTCTTTCCTCACGACGATTTCAAACTTCATATTCATTACACCAATGCAATGCTTGCCGACATGCATTTCATGCATGTGGCTGAGCAAGAAAATGACACAATCAACACATATCCAACATTTTTTAAGCTTTTTGAAGGACATCCCTCCACTTTTCATTATGTTGCTTTTGATACTGCAAGAATTCTGCGATATCTTCTAGTGCCTTGATGCACATAATGATCCTCTCGCGCACAGCTTTGGATGAATACTGCCATGTGCTAGACGATCCGGCAGACTCTTACTTGGAAAACATTTCATATGTAATCATGGGAAAAAAGTAAACATCCCCAACTAACTCTGCAGCAAATTATGGTTCCAAACGACTGGAAATGCAGACTACATTTAAATCTACCCAATATATATAAAATCAAAATGGGAACGAATTATGAAACGAATTTATGAAACGACTAATTAAAAGACTGGTTGTGTATCGTACAGATTTTTCTCCTAAAATGTGGAACGCTTGACAGTGAAATTAATGCCAATTATTCATAAAAATTTGCGGATTTCAAAATTCATAGTTGAATTTTAAAACTTTAATTAGTTTTCTAAATATTATTTTTTTTTCTAATTTTAATAACATTCTCCAATGATAGCAACAAAATGATTTTATTTTTGTGGCAAAAACTAAACTATTTGAAAAACTAAAATTGAATCTCTTTAGAAAGGCACCAAAATAACTTTACATTCATTAATCTCTTTGAAATAGTATTTATAATTTATGATTAAACTTATTCTGTTATTTCATTTGAAATTTTACAATTAAAACAGTAATGCAGGTCGGAAAAAACTTGCCACTTAATTTTTTTCTTTATATTTTAGTTATGTATTTTTTATGGAACACTACTTCCGACTGTCTTGCAAGAAAACTTGCAAATCTAAAAGTTGAAAATTAATTTTTAAAAAGTTTTAAACTAGAATATGTATCTATATTATAAAGGCCAAACGTATCTGTGCGTAACGCATACGTCATTTTGCGAATGGCAACACTTTAAAATTTGAAATGAAATTTAAGTTTGACATTTTTTTTTTTTGCAATTTTTTAAGCTTCTAAATACCGCATTATTTTAGTTTTTATACCATCGTATAGGAAAAAAATTACTTTTTAATGCGATTTGTTTGAAAGCTGTATCTTTATTTGTTTTTGTGTTATTAATTTTTTCGCAGTTTTTTATACCGTTTTTGAATTGTGGCAACAGACTTACTAAATTTTTATTAAAATGAAAATAAAAAAAGCCGCAAAAAGCAAATTAATGTATCTTTTTGTTGCCATTTTTTTTCTTTAAGTAAAAAAAAATAGTTTTAGTTCGTTTTTATTTATTACTTAAAGGATTTTTAGTTTATTAAAAACTTTCTTTAAAGTCGATAGAACACTTTCTTTTCACACTCTGACGTCACAGGAATATTGTATATCGTATTTATTGCAAGCAAGTTATTTTAGGAATTTTTATTTACACTTAAAGGAATATAAATAAATTAGTACCTGTTTATAGCTAATAGCAATCGAGATTTCAAGTTTTGAATTAAAATGATTTTGAAAGATCAAATTAAAATACCATTTTTTAAAAACATGAACACGAATAAGAGAGGTGCATATGTAAATTTTGAAGTGGTAAAAAAAATGTCGGATTTAAATTTCATGGGGCAAAAAATTCTATGATTTGAGTCAAAGTGGAGTACATTTTGTTATTCTACTTTTTGGAATACCGTGCATAAGAGCCGCAATTGATAACTTTATAATAATACAAGAACTTCATTATATTTTATAGTTTACATATCGATCGAGTTTAATTTTAATAATTTCTACAACTGAGTTTTATAGGAATAGTATTTTTTTAACTTTAGATTAAATAACATTTGTTTAAGAGTTAGACTTACGAACATAAGGTGTATTTTTTATTGTTACTAATTAAGTAGATTTATTATAAATCAATGAAACTGTTTTTTCTTAAACATTTTCTTTCGTCGAAATTCGACGGGTTCTACCTTGTTTTAATAAATTTAAAGTTTAAGCTGTGAAAGAAACAAATTAATAATTTAAATCTCTTTTTTAATGTGTTAAAAAATTATAAAGATTACAATTTTTGACTGATATACAAAATATAGTAATAAACTAAGTTATAAGTTTTCGTGGGAATAGTTTTCCCTAATAGATATTCAGTGTAATACAAGAAGCCGTTTAACAAGATTTGAGTAACTTAAATTTATAAGTATAACGTCCATATGAATGGCTACATTATGGATAGAGGAATGGTTTAAATGATGTAAAATATTTTTGACCAAAATTTTGAAGATAACAAATACTAGAATTAGATAAATTGCCTACCATAAAATACATCGGTATTTATTAAAAAAGTATATATGTATATACAGGATGTTTCGCTACCAGACCGACAAACTTTGAGGGGTGATAGTAGACATAAAGACAAACATTATTAAATAGGAAACCATGGGGCGCAAACGTCTTCTGTAGGAGCTAGGGGCCATTAAAGTTTAAGTTCCAAAAATTCAAACGCTGATAAAAATTAGAAAAAAGGGTCGATTTGTTTGCGGGTTTCTCTAAAATCATTCTTTATATCACGATTTTTTAATTTTTTAATTTTAAAGGTTAGGTTCAAAAATTGTCGTTAGAGGGCGCTTTAGAGTTTAGATTAACGAACAAATGCTTTTTCTCGTTCTTTTGTGCATGGGGTTGAAATTATTCTAAAGTTTAGACTTTAACTTAAATTTTAAGCCCAAAATCGGAAACATGGGGATCGGTTAACTAGCAAAAATTTAACTGTTAACCGAGGGAGAGATTTTAAACGCTCAGAAACATTGGAAAAACTAATCGATTTTGTTGCGGTTTGCGTGTAGGCCATTCCCTTGGTAATTATTTTATTCAAAATGATGTACAGCTTTCATGTCCTCATTTTTTGATAGAGGGCGCTTCCGACACATGTCCGACATTTCAATGGTATTACTCCTGGGTGTTTTATTACCAGACCACCATACTTCCGGGAAGTGTAAGGGATGCAAAGACGACTCGGAATCACACAGGAATGTGACGTTGAAAATTGTTTTTTTTTGCATGTTACGTTAAAAAAAGCACAGAAAAACAACAGAAACAAGCAAAGAAACAGCAAGATGTTAAAGTGACAGAACAAAATTTATTTAAAGGTTTTACTGCAAAAAGTGTTCGAAATTACGACCAGAAAATGTCCGGCAAACTACTTGACAGCGATAGTAGATGGCGCTGCGATTTTCTTGCGGTAGACGGCACTGAACGGTAATGCGCGTGAAAGTTTCTCTCTCGTTGCGCAGCTCTATGTGGTTCCAGCACGATCGGGCTCTTCCACATTTTACCAATGATGTTCAGCGATACCTCAACGTAACATATGGACAGCGGTTGATAAGTCGTGGTGTCTCGGTTTATTGGCCTGCCAGATCACAGGACCTATCAAGTATGAGCTTCTTCTGCTGGGGTCACATGAAAAGTTGGGTGTATGAGAATCCCGTACCATCAATTAAAGACTTAGCAGTTTGTATTTCTGTAGCTTCTGGAAATCTATCAGATTCCAGGAATCTTTCAAAGCGTGAGGAATTACATGCGACGCCGCTGTCAAGCATGTCGAATTACTTCTGGTCGTAATTTCGAACATCTTTTCTAGTAAAACCTTTAAAAATACTGTTTTATGTCATATTAACGTGTTGCTGTTTCTCTGCTTGTTTCTCTTGTTTTTTCTCTGCTTCTTTTAATCATAACTCGCAAAAAAGACATTTTCAACGTTACATTGCTATGTAATTCCGTGTCGCTTTCGCATCCCTAACACTTCCTGGAAGTATGGTAGTCTGGTAATTAAACACCCAGGAGTAATGCCATTGAAATGTTGGAGATGTGTCGGAAGCGCCCTCTATGAAAAAATGAGAACACCACAACTGTACGTCATTTTGAATAAAATAATTACCAAGGGAATGAACTACACGCAAATTGCAACAAAATCGATTAGTTTGTCCAATGTTTCTGAGCGTTTAAAATCTCTCCCTCGGTTCACAGTTAATTTTTCGCTAGTTAACCGATTCCCATGTTTCCGATTTTGGGCTTAAAATTTAAGTTAAAGTCTAAACTTTAGAATAATTTCAACCCCATGCACAAAAGAACGACAAAAAGTATTTGTTCGTTACTCTAAAGTCTAAAGCGCCCTCTATCGACAATTTTCGAACCTAACCTTTAAAATTAAAAAAATAAAAAATCGTGATATAAAGAATGATTTTAGAGAAAACCGCAAACAAATCGACCCTTTTTTCTAATTTTTATCAGCGTTTGAATTTTTGGACCTTAAACTTTAATGGCCCCTAGCTCCTACAGAAGACGTTTGCGCCCCATGGTTTCCAATTTAATAATGTTTGTCTTTATGTCTTCTATCACCCCTCAAAGTTTGTCGGTCTGGTAGCGAAACACCCTGTATATATATATATATATTTCAACTGTTCTTTCATTTCATAGAAAGCATTGAAATGAATAATTTTGTTTTAACACAACCAATTAAGCTTTTTTCTGTGAAATTTTATGTTAATTTGATCATTCAAATTCCTTTCATTAAAATTAAACGTGAATCAAACGCAAACATGTATATGTTACAGGCCAAAACCGATTTTAGGCCAAACCGGTCTATCCTAACGCCCATCGGATAAACTAGTTTTTCCTAGGCCAAACCGGTCTATCCTATGCCCATCGGATAAACTAGTTTTTCCTAGGCCAAACCGGTTTATCCTAACGCCCATCGGACAAACTGGCTTTTCCTAGGCCAAACTAGTCTATCTGAAGGCCCATAGGACAAACTAGTATTTCCTAGGCCAAACTAGTTTGGCCTAACTTTAATAGGATAAACTAGTTTAGCCTGCTGTTTATTGATCTGAACTAGTTTATCCTAGGCCGATCTAGTTCATCCTAGGCCAATTCAATTTGGCGTGATTTTATTGAATTCAATGACCGCCTCAGCGCCAACGTTCTAGTTTGTCCTAGGCTGATCTAGTTTATCCTAGGCCAATGTAATTTTACGTGTTTTTACCTCACAGGCGTCAAAGTCGGAGAAATTATGGGTTCGCATGTTCTGTACGTACGCATGTATGTACGTATATATGTACGTAACGCGATAACTCTTGATAAAAATAATGTAATTTGACGTGTTTTTATCTCATCGGACTACCAAATCCTGAGAACGAGCCATGTGGGTTCTGTATCTATGTATGTACGTAAGTATGCAACGCAATAAATCTTGATAGAAATACCCGATTTGCATCAAACTTTCAATATATTTCTTCTTATGAGAAACTTTTCTAATTAATTTTGGGAAGTCATTGGAGAAAAATAAGAGGGGAGGGGGAGAACGAGAAGCTGATTCGCCCCTTCCTTTATTTAAAATAAATAGGTTTCCATGCATTATTAGCATGAAATTTTAGATATAGGAGCATTTTCATGAGGCGCCTCAATGATTAGTTATGAGTGTTCATTGTTTAAGTATAAAGGGAGGGGGAATAGGGGTAATTCCCCATAATTTATATAAATGTATCTTTGAGAAAATACTATTAAAGCTAAGTTTTGAATCGAATTTCCGGTTGCGACTTCACGGAAAAGAAAAAATTGACGCCGTGACAAGAATAGCTTATAGGTCGATAGGTAATTAATTTCTCAAAAATGGAAAACGCTTTTCGATTCCAAATTATGTTCAGCTCCGATCTGGCTCGAATATGCAATGATAATAATCATAATAATAATAATAAATGCAAGTCTGATCTCAGTATGGCACATGTCTGCAGAAAAAAAAGCAAACACCATATCCAATACATCGTGTCTTTACGGTGGACGCGTTAAATTTCTGTAGTCATGATACAAGCAAAGACTCTTGATACACATTTATACTTATTCTAGTGAAAGATACATTTTTTTACCGGAAAACCCGATTTTCAGGCAAATTAGATTAGCCTAGGCCAAACTATTTTATCCTAACGCCAATTGGATAAACTAGTTTTTTCTACGCTAAACTTGTTTATCTAAATGTCCATAAGATAAACTAGTTTTTCCTGGGTAAGAGGGTAATCCTTCATTTTTCCCTTCATACTTAACCATTAGACCGCCAAAATGATTCAGGGAATTGCCTTATCAGGAAGAACCTATATATAAAATTTGAAGTAAACCATAAATTCTGCGTCAAAACCATTTATCTAAATTATGGGGGGTTACATACATTACCCTTTTTTTACACTTAAACAATAAACATCCACAACTAATCACGGAGACTCCTTGTCAGAATGTTCCTATGTCTAAAATTTTAAATGAAAACTAATAATTCTTCATGAAAAATACATTTCTCTAAATTTACGGAGGGGGATTAGCTTACCGTTTGCCCCCGCTTATTCTTATCCAATGAATTTCCAAAACTAATCAGAAAAGTACCTTATCAGAATTAACATACATCCAAAATTTGAAGCAAATCGGATATTTCTATCAAGAGTTATTGCGTCACGTACATACGTACAAACATTTGTACATAGATGCGTACATACATACATACAGAACCTGAGAGCTCATCATTTCTCAGGCGTTGACGCCTTAGAGCTAAAAACACGTAAAATTATGCTGGCCTAGGATAAACTAGATCAGCCTAGGACAAATCAGAATGTTGGCGCCGAGGCGGTCATTGAATTCAATAAAATCACGCCAAATTGAATTGGCCTAGGATAAACTAGATCGGCCTAGGATAAATTAGTTCAGACCAATTAACAGCAGGCTAAACTAGTATATCCTATAAAAGTTAGGCCAAACTAGTTTGGCCTAGGAAAAACTAGTTTGTCCGATGGGCGTTAGGATAAACCGGTTTGGCCTAGGAAAAACTAGTTTATCCGATGGGCATTAGGATAGACCGGTTTGGCCTAGGAAAAACTAGTTTATCCGATGGGCGTTAGGATAGACCGGTTTGGCCTAGGCCAATCTAGTTTGGCCTAAAATCGGGTTTGGCCTGTAACATATACAAGGCAAACCTGATCCGCATAGTGAAACTTAAAAAGCTATAACTGAAGCAACGTATCCCCAAAAATTTAAAATAGGAATATTTACCTAAATGAAACTAGTTGGATGTGCCAATCCCAAAACTTTCTTCTATCTCATACGTACATTTTAATATTAAAAAAAATAGTTACTAATTTTAATGTTTTAATAATTTTAATTCAATACCATACCAACTTTGATTTTCACCTTAAATTTCTGTTCAATCAAGTAATCGGAGTAAAAACGAATTTCCGTCTCTACACGAGCCGATGGACAATAGAATGATAGGCAGATTTTTTTTTTTTCAAATTCAGGGAGGACCTACTTGCCTTGCCAAACAATAATCATATACAAAAATTTTAGTTGAGTTCTAGAACTAACTTCATACACTTTTATGCGGTGCAATATTGAAAATAGCATAAAATTCGCTATTGTAGCGCGCCCTTCCGGAGGATTTTTTTGAGATTCAGGGCGATCCAACTAGCTATAGCCATACATTTGCACACAAAAAAAATCGTTTAATTCGATGCATAACTTCATGTACTTTTGATCGGTACAACATTGAAAATGGCGCAAAAATCGCGATTACAGCGCCCCCTTCCGGCGGATTATTTTCAAGTTCAGGGAGGACCAACTAGCCATAGTCATAGACTTACACAAAATTTTGGTTAAATTCGATGCATAACTTCATATACTTTTGGCCGGTAAATTATTGAAAATTGCGCAAAAATCGCGATTGCAGCGCCCCCTTCCGACGGATTTTTTTTCAGATTCAGGACTATCCAACTAGCCATAGTCATGCATTTACTCAAAAAAATTCGTTCAATTCGATGCATAACTTCATGTACTTTTGGTCGGTACAATATTGAATATGACACAAAAATCACGATTGCAGCGCCCCCTTCCGACGGATTTTTTTTTTCAAATTCAGGGAGAACCAACTAGCCATAGTCATACACATACAGAAAAAATTTGGTTCAATTCGAGGCATACACTCTCAAAAAAACTTCCGTCTTTTCACAGAAAATGCACTGGCAGCACTGCTGCCAGAAATTGTCTGTATATTGACGATTTTCTGTTTATTTTTTTCTCTGTCAAAAGAGGAAAAATATCCGTCACTTGAAAAAAGTTTGGAAAAAATCAATGCGGAAGAGGCGGGGATCGAACCAAAGACCCCAGGATTACCAGACCAACGCTAATCCACGGCGCTACGGCTGCTCATGATGATTGTGCGTTAAAATAGAACTCTTCATTTCATATGGTGTGGGTTGGTGTATTTCGTTAAAAAGCTTTTAATTATGCAGTTAATCTCGGAAAGATTTCATCTTTAATGAAACTGTGGCTGGGTTTTTTTTACGTTTAGTATTAATATAGTATAAAAATGTGAATTTTAAATATATTACGTAGAATGTTAGAGAAAAAACATGGATGTTATATTTGTGAGAATTTTTGAACGAATAAAGAAAGTAATTGTTATTTATTTTTAAATTCGAAAACATTTTTGTCTTTTAAAACTAAATTAGACATTTTAATCAATAGAATATTTTTGTTTTTCATTTTAAAAATAAATTCGAACTTATTACTAACAGACCCAATGCGCATGCGTGCTGGATAGAAACGGAAACTTTTCCTCATTTTTCGACGCTCGGAATGAACTCACAGAACAAATACGTTTTCTGGGAGAACAGAAATTATTTGTGAAAAAATAACGATAACTTAGTGTATATTGACGAGTTTTTCTGACAGTGTAATTTCATATGCTTTTGGTCGGTGCAATATTGAAAAAGGCACAAAAATCGCGATTACAGCGCCCCCTTCCGGCGGATTATTTTCAAATTCTAAAGATTCCAACTAGGCATAGTCATTCACATACACAAAATATTTGGTTCAATTCGATGCATAACTTCATATACTTTTGGTCGGTACAATATTGAAAATGGCACAAAAATCCTCTTAGAACTTAGAGTAGATGCGCTGACTGCGGCGACGCAGTTCGAGAGATCGACTCCCGGGGGCTTACTTAGCCTTTTATCACTTCAGGATGGATAGCATGAGTACCAAGCTTGCTTGGGATTAAATACCGAGGGTCTTGCGTTAAGGCCCCACACTAGGCACAGGAAAAGACCCGGATGATAATGTAAAGTCTATGGGAGCGTTCTTTTCAAATATCTCGCTCAAATTTTAATCATAGAAGGCGGCAGCCTTCAAGTGACGCAGCTTTAAACCTACCATCGTCAAAACCTACCATCGTCATAAGGGTAGATGCGGAACTTCATATATACAGCTAACTCAACTTCAAAGGAAATCGGAAAAGCCGCCTTCTAATAACTCAGCAAATATTGGTCAGAATGGTCCAATTTTTTTAATATAGTCTTATATTCCCAGTCTAATCCTATCCTATAATTTTTACATTTCTACGTGCCGTATATTTTTAGATCTCGATAACCATTTTTAAACTGAAAACGATGGTGTTTGTTCCTGATAATGAGATCTAGAAAACGGGCTGGGAGATTTTATTAAAACTTATATATAATATGAATCTCTTTAAGATAGAGGGAATAAGACTTGCCTTGTTTCTAGGAAAACTCTTGTTTGTTATATATTGATCTTGGAAAATTGGACTATATTAGCTCGCGGATTACATGTTATTCTATGGGTTAGCAGACGGAGACACTGCAAAAAGGCAAATGTAGTAATGGTCACAGTTAAAACACCCGCATCGAAGCAATAAATGTTTTTGAAACTACAAAAACATCTTATCATGCGCTTTAAAACATTCAATAAATATATACTAAATCAAATTTCTATTTATTTTGCCTTTATTTTTCGTAAGAAGAAAATATTATGTTTCTTACATTGGATATTTTTGCATTTTGTGGAAAAAATATTTTGAATCCTTTTTTAAAATAGGAAAATATTTTTTAATTATACATATTTAATATACTTTTCACTTATGATTTTCTTTTAAAGTTTACAAACAAAAATTATTTTTAATAAATTTGCTTTAGAATTCCATGTATTCATACGCCGTTTAGATAGTTTTGTTTTGAATCGTAATCGAATTCGCTGGCGGTAAGCTTTGTACTTGGCACTTGTTGTTTTTAGCATGTATGTTGTGTAATTTGCGAAATAATGGTTATTATGGTAATATAGGTATTGTGTTATTTGGAGAAACTGAAAGGCCCCCTTTTTTGGATAAAATAATATGGTGAATCCAAGTACACGAATCAAAACAAATTGATTCGTGCTGTATGTTGGCATGAAATATTCAATTTCAGGAGACGAACGTGAAGCTAAACCATCTATAATGAAAAAGAAAGGTAAATAAATATTTTTTGGCACTCATTATTAAAGTATTATTTAAAAAGTATAAGTGATGTATACATTAGTTAGCATGTTGATTTGATTTCAAACCAACATAAACTATCACAGAATGTGTAAACTATTGCTAAATTTTGGTAAACAAACAATATTTATAATTGACCAACAGTTTAACCAAGTGCTTGTGAATTCTAAAATTCTCAAAATAGATTGTTTTTAAGTTTATAGATGTCCTTATTATATGAATTAATTAACAATAATTATATGAATTAATTAACAATACTAAGTTTTAAAGTGTTGTAAAAATTTTGCTTTTTTATTTCATTTATTAATTTCTGTGATTAATAACCCAGGATGTTAATTTTTAGATTAAAATTGCTTGAATATGTTATTCAAAATGCATTTATTACTTTTTCTTATGCATTTTTGTCGCTATTTATTTTCATTTTAAAACTGTGCCTTTTTAGCTTAGCTTAATGGCCAGTAAATCCAGGTTTTAAACAATTTTTAAAATAAGTAAGTGCACTTATTATTGGAAATTGTGAACAAACTAGTATTTATCAACAAATTACAGCAGTATTTTGATAATTCAAAAGAAAGTAATGAAGTTAATTTGTTCTTACATGCATTAGTGACTGTGGCTATAAAGATTTCAGAGATTTAAAAACAAATTAGTTGCACTCATTGTTTTTTTTCTTCATGTACACACAGTGCTTGTACAACATGCATTAGTGATTGCATTTTTAATTAATTTTGTGTATTTTACGGATTGTTGCACAGCAATTTTGCTGCAGCCTGAGTGTTTTGTTTTTGTTTTGTTTTCATGTGCTCTAAGTGCTATACATGCAGTAGTTGGACTGCTTTAACGAGTTTTATTTTAGCGAGTGAGAGTTTTAGGCCCTTTTTTTTCTAATATAAAGGTTATTGTTTTAATGTATTTGTTTCACAATATTGTCACTGGATTTTTTTAGTTCAGGTATCACTCATTTCTTCCAGATATTGGGAATCTGCATGTTACCGCATAGTTTGCTGCATCTGTTAATTTTTGTTGTTTGTTTTCATATGGGCATAGTGCTCATACATTTGTTATTGACTGCGGCTTTGAGAAATTTCATGTGTTTTAGAGACCATTGCATAAGTTTGCTGCATCCAGTAATTTGACATGCACCCAGCTCTCATTATCCATTAGTGACTGTAGCTTTAACATGTTTCATGCATCCTATTATTTCATTAATAATTTCGAAATTCCATGTTTATATTTTAAAATGTTATTTAGCAGTTGCCACGGAGGTACTACAGCGCATCATTGTAGTCTGCATTAGATGCTGTTCAAAATAGATTTTTTTTTTCTTTTTTTCTTCCTAAGAGTCTGATGATTTAAATCCAAGCGTGAAAAATTTTTTCTCAGATCACAAACCATATACAAAAGTATTGTAATAGTTAATATTACGTTATAGAAATCAATAATCAAAATATAAAAGCATTAGCTTTACAGCTTAGAACATAGCGTTATTAATAAACTGCATTTATAAATTGGACATCTAAAATGGAAAATCTTAATATATTTTTATAATGTTAGAATTTACAAGCACTAAAAGTTGGGTAAGCAAATAATTCTTAACCAAATATTAATGATAACATTGGTTTAAAAAGAAATAACTTATACTTCTATGCTTTAATAATGAGTTTCATAAAATATAAATTTACCCCCCTTTTTTTCTATAGATGTTTTAATTTCATATTCATTGTCTCGAAATTGAAGTATTTCTTTCTAACATTCTTTTACAAAAATGTTTGATAATTAACGCTTTTTTTATTTAAAAAAAAAGGCCTTGTTTCCACTAATGAACACAAAATCCTCAAATAACTTTGAATCCATTATTTAAATAAATTGCATAACATACCTAAGAAGAAAACATATTTAAGATTAAATTTAATACAAGAAATTAAAAATTTTTAATTCAAATAATGTAAAGTTACTAACACACTAACAAATAAATATTTTAAAATACTAACAGCTAATAATGGGCGATAAATAATTACATTTTTTAGTTTTGTCATTTCTAAAATGTAATTGTTTAAATTCTATTTGAGTTGAACCTCATCCAAACCCTAAGAAATATTCTATCGAACCTTAATTTAATCTGAAAAAAAAAAAAATCTGACAATACACACTGACAAGCATAGTTGTATAATATAGACGCACACCATGTGCAGAAAATTTTATGAAGAAACAATTTTTATTTATTTATTTCAACAAAGAATTGCATTTAAAAAAAAAGTGTATCTCAACAAAGAATCATGTAAAAAACCCCAACATTTCGAGAAAATACCACACGAAAAACATGAATTTCGTCCAAAGACCGCAAAAAAAAAAAAAAAAAAAAAAAAAAAACGTTAATTCAATCCATGAATCGCATAAAAAATACAAATTCCATGAATCGCTAAAAAAAGAAAGCAAATTGCATAAAAAATGGGAATTATGTCCGCAAATTGCTTAAAATGTGAATTACGTCCATGAATCATGTAAAAAAGCGAGAATTATATTCATAAATTGTATGAAAAATGCAAATTACGTCTATGAATCGTGTAGTAAAACAGGAATTATGTTCATAAATCGCTCAAAAAACACGAATTTTGGTGGCAGAAATCTGAAACGGAAATTACCTCTATAAAACGCATAAAAATAGCGACTTGCATTCATGAATTGCATAAAAAATGCAAATTACATCCATGAATTGCATAAAAACGTGAATTACATTCATAAATCACTCAAAAAATGCGAATCACTTCCATGAAGTGTGCAAAAAAACACGAATAACGTTCAGAAATTGCAAAAAATGCGAATTATGTCCAAGAATTGGTAAAAAAAAGCGAATTACATTCATAAATCCTATAAAAACACAAATAACGTCAATAAATTGATCAAAAAACACAAATTTTGTCGATAGAAAGCTCAAAAGATGCAAATTATGTCTATGAATCGCATAAGTATAGCAAATTACGTCCATAAATCATGTAAAATGTAAATTACATTCATTAATCGCATAAAAATTGCAAATTATGTCCATGAATCGCTCAAAAAAAGCGAATTGCATAAAAAACATGAATTGTGTTCACAAATCGCTCAAAACGTGAATTACGTCCATGAATTGTTTAAAAAAGTGAGAATTACGTTCAGAAATTGTATGAAAAACACAAATTATGTCTATGAATCGTGTAGTAAAACGGGAATTATGTTCATAAATCGCTCAAAAAACACAAATTTTGGCAGCAGAAAGCTGAAACGCAAATTACGTTCATAAATCACTCAAAAAATGCAACTCGCTTCCATGAATCGTGCAAAAAAATACTAATAACATTCATAAATTACAAAAAATGCGAATTAGGTCCAGCAATTGGTAAAAAAAGCGAATTACATTCATAAATCCTATAAAAACACAAATAACGTCAATAAATCGATCAAAAAACGCAAATTTCGTCGAGAGAAAGCTTAAATGAAAATTATGTCTACAAATCGCATAAATATAGCAAATTACACCCATAAATCATGTAAAATGTAAATTACATTCATTAATCGCATAAAAATCGCAAATTATGTCCATGAATCTCATAAAAAACGCGAATTAAGTCCACAAATCGCTCAAAACGTGAATTACGTCCATGAATTGTTTAAAAAACTGAGAATTACGTTCAGAAATTGTATGAAAAACACAAATTATGCCTATGAATTGTGTAGTAAAATGGGAAGCTGAAACCCAAATTACGTCTATAAATCGCATAAAAATAGCGAAGAGTGTTTTGCATTCATGAATCGCTCAAAAAACACAAATTACGTCCATGAAACGCATAAAAACGTGAATTACATTCATAAATCACTCAAAAAATTCTAATCACTTCCATGAATCGTACAAAAAAACACTAAGAACGTTCATAAATTACAAAAAATGCGAATTACGTCCAAGAATTGGTAAAAAAAGCAAATTACATTCATAAATCCTATAAAAACACAAATAACGTCAATAAATCGATCAAAAAACGCAAATTTCGTCGATAGAAAGCTCAAAAGATGCAAATTATGTCTATGAATCGCATAAGTATAGCAATTTATGTCCATAAATCATGTAAATTGTAAATTACATTCATTAATCGCATAAAAATCATGAAATATGTCCATGAATCGCTCAAAAAAAAGCGAATTGCATAAAAACATGAATTGGGTCCACAAATCGCTCAAAATGTGAATTACATCCATGAATTGTTTAAAAAAGTGAGAATTACGTTCAGAAATTGTATGAAAAACACAAATTATGTCTATGAATCGTGTAGTAAAACGGGAATTATGTTCATAAATCGCTCAAAAAACACGAATTTTAGCAGCAGAAAGCAAACGCAAATTACGTTCATAAATCACTCAAAAAAAGCAAATCATTCCATGAATCGTGCAAAAAAATACTAATAACATTCATAAATTACAAAAAATGCAAATTAGGTCCAACAATAGGTAAAAAAAGCGAATTACATTCATAAATCCTATAAAAACACAAATAACGTCAATAAATCGATCAAAAAACGCAAATTTCGTCGACAGAAAGCTCAAAAAATGCTAATTATGTCTACGAATCTCATAAATATAGCAAATTACATCCATAAATCATGTAAAATGTAAATTACATTCATTAATCGCATAAAAATCGCGAATTATGTCCATGAATCGCTCAAAAAAAGCGAATTGCATAAAAAATGTGAATTATATCCACAAAACGTGAATTACATCCATGAATTGTCTTAAAAAGTGAGAATTATGTTCATAAATTGTATGAAAAATGCAAATTACGTCTATTATTTGTGTAGTAAAATGGGAATTATGTTCATAAATCGCTCAAAAAATACGAATTTTATAAGCAGAAAGCTAAAATGCAAATCACGTCTATAAATCGCATAAAAATAGGGAATAGCATTTTGCATTCATGATTTGGATAAAAAACGCGAATTACATCCATGAATCGCTCAAAAAATGCAAATTACATCCATGAATTGCATAAAAATGTGAATTATGTTCATATCACTCAAAAAATGTGAATCACTTCCATGCATCGTGCAAAAAAACACGAATAACATTCATAAATTGCAAAAAGTTGTGTAAAAGTGTTACGTCCAAAAGTTGTGTGAAAAAAGCGAATTACATTCATAAATCCTATAAAAACACAAATAACGTCAATAAATTGATCAAAAAACACAAATTTCGTCGACAGAAAGCTGAAAAAACATAAATTATGTCTATGAATTGCATAAAAATAGCAAATTACGTCCATAAATCATGTAAAATGTAAATTACATTCATTAATCGCATAAAAATTGCGAATTATGTCCATAAATTGCTCAAAAATGCAAATTACATTCATAAATCGCATAAAAAACACTAATGATGACCATGAATTGCGCAAAAAATGCGAATTACACCCAACATTAAATTAATTTGCGGAAAGTTTTTGGTTTTATACAAGTCTGCCAACAAGAACCTACAAGTTATCCTGAAACCCATTCTAAACCAACAAAAATTTAATGGAAAGATAAATTTGTCCAAGATAGACAAAATAATTTCCATTGGCATACATTGACCAGAATCGAAAAATTCCTAATGAAATCTATCCTATACACTCCAAAACCAGAAAGAAAAAAATCCCTCCAAGAGTAACTCAATCTATCTGCTGCAAAATAAAATACATTGAAATGCAATTGAACAAGAACCTGAAAATTACATTTGAAATCAAACCGAAACCAGATTCACCCCCCCCCCAAAAAAAAAAAAAAAAAAATCCAACCATATCTCGATTTGGGAAAGAAAACTTAATTTCCATAGATACGCGTGGTCAGAAATCTGGAAATCCCAATTAGTCTATGGGTTAGCAAACCTTAATTCAATCTGAAAAAAAAAAAAAAAAAAAAAAAAAAAATCTGACAAGCAGAGTTGAATAATATAGACGCACGCCATGTGCAGAAAATTTTATGAAGAAACAATTTTTATTTATTTATTTCGACAAATTGCGTAAAAAAAAGTATCTCAACAAAGAATCATGTAAAAAAACCCAATATTTCGACAAAATACCACGTGAAAAACGTGAATTTCGTCAAAAGACCACAATAAAAACATTAATTAAATCCATGAATCGCATAAAAAATACAAATTCCATGCATGAATCACATAAAAAATGTGAATTAAATGCATGAATCGCATAAAAAATGTGAACTACATCCATGAATCGCTAAAAAAAGCAAATTGCATAAAAAATGGGAATTACGTCCACAAATTGTTTAAAATGTGAATTACGTCCATGAATCATGTAAAAAAGCAAGCATTATATTCATAAATTGTATAAAAAACGCAAATTACGTCTATGAATCGTGTAGTAAAACATGAATTATGTTCATAAAAAAAATGTGAATCACTTCCATGAATTGTGCAAAAAACATGAATAATGTTCATAAATTGCAAAAAATGCAAATTACGTCCCAGAATTGGTAAAAAAAGTGAATTACATTCATAAATCCTATAAAAACACAAATAATGTCAATAAATCGATCAAAAAACACAAATAGAAAGCTCAAAAGATGATAATTAGGTCTATGAATCGCATAAGTATAGCAAATTACGTCCATAAATCATGTAAAATGTAAATTACATTCATTAATCGCATAAAAATCTCGAATTATGTCCATGAATTACTCAAAAAAGGCGAATTGCATAAAAAACGTAAATTGGGTCCACAAATTGCTCAAAACGGGAATTACGTCCATGAATTGTTTAAAAAAGTGAGAATTACGTTCAGAAATTGTATGAAAAACACAAATTATGTCTATGAATCGTGTAGTAAATCGGGAATTATGTTCATAAATCGCTCAAAAAACACGAATTTTGGCAGCAGAAAGCTGAAACGCAAATTACGTTCATAAATCACTCATAAAATGCAAATCACTTCCATGAATCATGCAAAAAAATACTAATAACATTCATAAATTACAAAAAATGCGAATTAAGTCCAACAATTGGTAAAAAAAAGCGAATTACATTCATAAATCCTATAAAAACACAAATAACATCAATAAATCGATCAAAAACACAAATTTCGTTGACAGAAAGCTCAAAAAATGCAAATTATGTCTACGAATTGCATAAATATAGCAAATTACATCCATGAATCATGTAAAATGTAAATTACATTCATTAATCGCATAAAAATCGTGAATTATGTCCATAAATCGCATAGAAAACGCGAATTGGGTCCACAAATCGTCAAAACGTGAATTACGTCCATGAATTGTTTTAAAAAGTGAGAATTACGTTCAGAAATTGTATGAGAAACAAAAATTATGTCTATGAATCGTGTAGTAAAACGGAAATTATGTTCATAAATCGCTCAAAAAACACTAATTTTGGCAGCAGAAAGCTGAAACGCAAATTACGTCTATAAATCGCATAAAAATAGCAAATAGTGTTTTGCATTCATGAATTGCAAAAAAAACGCAAATTACATTCATGAATCGCTCAAAAAACACAAATTACGTCCATGAAACGCATAAAAACGTGAATTACATTCATAAATCATGCAAAAAAACACTAATAACGTTCATAAATTACAAAAAATGCAAATTACGTCCAAGAATTGGTAAAAAAAGCAAATTACATTCATAAATCCCATTCTAAACCAACAAAAATTTAATGGAAAGATAAATTTGTCCAAGAAAGACAAAATAATTTCCATTGACATACACTGACCAGAATCGAAAAATTCCTATTGAAATCTATCCTATACAATCCAAAACCAGAAAGAAAAAAATCCCTCCAAGAGTAACTCAATCTATCTGCTGCAAAATAAAATACATTGAAATGCGACTGAACAAGAACCTGAAAATTGCATTTGAAGTCAAACCGAAACCAGATTCAACCCCCCCCCCCCAAAAAAAAAAAAAAATTATCCGACCATATCTCGATTTGGGAAAGAAAACTTAATTTCCATAGATATGCGTGATCAGAAATCTGGAAATTCCAATTAGTCTATCTTAAACCTAATCTGAACCTGAAAAAGGAAATTCCATATAACCGGAGCCCAGTATCTATACAGGACAAAATATTTTCCATTAAAGCGCAACCTGAACAGAACTTGAAAATTCCATTTGAATTGAACCTGATTGAAACCTGAAAAAAATTTCCATCGAACCTTAACCTAATCCGAAAAAGAGAAAATTATTTCTGCCGATACACATTGACAAGAGTGAAAGTTAACATGAAACCTAATCCAAACCCGAAAAGGAAAAAACAATGGAAACACAAGTCTGTCCAAGAAAGACCAAATAAATTCTGTCCACATACACCGACAAGAATTTCAATTGAAATCTATCCTAAACCCAGTTCAAACACTACCCCCCCCCAAAAAAAAAAAAAAAAAAAAAAAATCCAATTGTAACCCAATTTATCTGCGACAAAATAATATACTTGAAATGCAACTCAACAAGAACCTGAAAATTCCATTTGAAGTCAATCTGAAACCAGATTCAATCCCCACCCACCCACCCCCCAAAAAAAAAAATTAATCAAATCAAGATTTTAGAAAAAAAAGGAACAATTTATGTCGATATGTATTGACCAGATCATGGAAATTCCAATAGAAGTCTATCTCAAACCCGATCCGAATAATCTGAAACTCAATCCAATCCCCCCCCCCCCAAAAAAAAGTAAAATAAAAAAATTAGGAAATAAAAATCTGTTCAAGAAAGACAAAATAATTTCCGTCCCCATCCACTGACCAGAATTGAAAACTAGTACTTGAAATGCAACTCGACAAGAACCTGAAAATTCCAATTCAAGTCAAACTGAATCAAGATTCAAACCCGAAAAAAAAAAAAAAAAAAAAAAAAAACAATTATCTAACCAAATCAAGATTTTTGAAAAAAAAATTATGTAAATAGGTACAGACTAGAGCATGGAAATTTTAATAAAATCTTAAACTTGATACAAACTCCCCCCCCCCTTACATAACTAACAAGAAGCCTTGATGACCCCACAAAACATAACTAACAGGAACGAAGAGTCATGCATACTGCATCGATTATGATGCATTTTCTGACTCATTCTGAATATTGTAAACTTATTGTCATTCATGTACAATAATTTTACCATTCTGTGCAAAAAAACAAAGCATAATTAACGAGAGTAAAAATTTTTCCATTAAACATGTTTATATACTTTCCATTTTATTCTGAATGCTTTAAACCTATCAGTTTCATCTTTGTACAGTAATCTTCCCATCCAAATCTCTCCCCCCCCTGTTAGTTTATATATGTTTTGTGCAAACAGCAAAACATAAATAAACTATTAAAATAAAATAAAATTTAATTCATTAAGGTTTTATCAATTACATCTTTCATAAATTCAAAATATGAATCCTAAAAGATATGATATCAAAATTTAAGTGACGCCTTGACGAGGCTTTAAACAATGTTTTAAAATTCCATTTATTTATTTATTGTCTAAATACATTTTCATATCTAAACAATACTTTTCATTTTCCAATAAGAATGAAAAGTTACACATACAGTATAGATTATGAAACACTTTCCAACACATTTTCATTATTGTAAGCCTATCATTTTAATCCATTTGCAGTAATTTTACCACTCTATATAAAGAACAAATCATAATTAACAAGAAAGAAAAACCTGTGTGCAACATAGATTATGAAACACTTTCCAGCATATTCTGAATATTGTAACGGATATAGTCTTAATCAATCTGCAATATTACCAACCTATACAAAGGTTGAAACATAATTAACAAGAATCATGCACGCAGCATAGATTATGAAATACTTTCCAGCACATTCTGAATATTGTATTCCTGATCATTTTAATCCATCTGCAGTATATGTATCATCATGTGTAAAGAATAAACATAGTTAACTAGAATGAGAAATGATACATACAGCATAGATTATGAAATCCTTTCTTAGAAATACAGTGCTGAATGTACATTACTTTCTTATCTTATACTAACGTACTTTACTACAGAGTTGTTTTTAACGAAATCAAGTAGCACAGCATATATTAATAATAAAATATGAAATATCTTTTTTTAAGTGGGTGGGGGAGGGGTAATTAAAGGTGATCAGAAATCATGAATATGAATTCTTTGCATTAGTCTTTAATTTTTTGTTTTTATCTTTTTATTATTAACCTAAAAAAAGCACTGATATCAGTACAAAAAACCCTGAACGGGTTAAAAGCTTGTGACGCAGCACTTTATCTTATATATCTAAGAATTTTAAATTTGGGACTTAAAACTAATGATATCAAAATTTATGTGACGCTATGCTATTAATTAATATATACATATATTAAAATTTAATTCATTAAGGTTTTATCAATTACATCTTTCATAAATTCAAAATATGAATCTTAAAAGATATGATATCAAAATTTAAGTGACGCCTTGACGAGGCTTTAAACAATGTTTTAAAATTCCATTTATTTATTTATTGTCTAAATACATTTTCATATCTAAACAATACTTTTCATTTTCCAATACACTGTTAAATACATCACTTTCACTGAATATATATAATGCACTGAAATGTATTTATTTGAATAAATAGATTTATCTTTTGGGCTACGCTATCCAAAATCAAAAATAACGTTTGAATAAATATTTTTTGCGTCATTGTATCCAAAGTAAGTTAAATAGATGCAAATAGATACAATGACGCAAAAAATATGTATTCAAATGTTATTTTTGATTTTGGATAGCGTAGCCCAAAAGATAAATCTATTTATTCAAATAAATACATTTCAGTGCATTATATATATTCAGTGAAAGTGATGTATTTAACAGTGTATTGGAAAATGAAAAGTATTGTTTAGATATGAAAATGTATTTAGACAATAAATAAATAAATGGAATTTTAAAACATTGTTTAAAGCCTCGTCAAGGCGTCACTTAAATTTTGATATCATACCTTTTAAGATTCATATTTTGAATTTATGAAAGATGTAATTGATAAAACCTTAATGAATTAAATTTTAATATATGTATATATTAATTAATAGCATAGCGTCACATAAATTTTGATATCATTAGTTTTAAGTCCCAAATTTAAAATTCTTAGATATATAAGATAAAGTGCTGCGTCACAAGCTTTTAACCCGTTCAGGGTTTTTTGTACTGATATTTTTACATGATTTTTTTGGTATAGGATAGCTGAGGACGATCTACAACCGGCCTAGTTTTTATTTTTTGATTTTGCTTATACATTTTTTATTATACGGTAGTTTCAATATCAGAACCGGTTTAAACCGGTTTTGAAAGTTAAAATAATTTTTAAAAAAAATCTGAAATCAAAACTAAAAAATTAAAAACTAGGCCGGTTGTGGATCGTATTCAGCTATCTTGTGCAAAAAAAAATCATGTAAAAATATTGAAATGTGGGCAAAATATTTGAAAAGAACACCCTTATAGACTTTACATTATCATCCGGGTCTTTTCCTGCGCCTAGTGTTCCGCCTTAAGCTGATCACCTGGTCGGGACGCACGCTGCATGGCACCTTGGGACCCAGGGTGTCTACCAAACATAGATGAGCATTTTCGGCGCTGATCCTTCATGGATGTCAATATCACAGAATTTTTAGTTAGATAGAACTTTAGCAAAAGATGAGCAAAAATTTTGGGTCACAAAAAAATAGGTCGAAAATCTTTCCACACACCCTAAACAGCCACATATTTTGCTTAAACTTAATAGACAGGATCCGTTAAAGTGGTGTATAGAAACCATTTTTCTCAAGCGTTGTTTATAATCTCCATGTTATTGCTTCAATGAGACTGTCAGCAATATCAGGATATCTTTCGATAATTCCTATAGCATATGAACGTTGAAAATATTCATATTAAGTAAGACTATAAGATACTGAAATAAGTTTTTCGCTTTATATCATGAGACAGATTTACGCTTGAAGTTGATCTTCAGCGATGCACCGTAATTCCAGCCCAAATACTTCAATAATATGCGTAAAATACACACACGCATACACACACACACGTATATATATATACAGGGTGATTCATAAAAGATGGGCAGAACTTTAAGGGGTTATAGTACACTTAAAGACAAATAATATTAAATAGGAGACTAAGGGTCCCAGACGTATTCCCAAGGAGATAGGAGGCATTAAAGTTTAGGGTTCGAAATTTCAAATGATTATAAAAAATGGAAAAATTGGTCGATTCGTTTGCGGTTTTTGCAAAAAATTTTCTTTATGCCAGTATTTTCTTGAAATAAAATTTTAAAGTTCAATTTCAAAAAATGCCGATAGGGGGCGCTTTAGACTTTGGAGTAACAAACAACTATTTTTTAACGTTATTTTTTGTATTTCTTTAAATGCTTTCGAAAGCTTAGACTTAAACTTAAATTTTGATCTAAAAATCTGAGTCCTAACGAGTAGTTAAGTAGCGTAAACTGAAATTTGAAATTTGAAACCCTTCTCCCCCCAGAACAAAAATCAGTTATTCCCGATCTTTGTGTCGTAGATTAGGCTCTAACTACTGCCGCGTTTTGCTAAAATTATTCTTTATGTCAGTATTTTCTTGAAAATAAATTTTAAAGAAAATTTTCAAAAAATTCCGATAGAGGGCGCTTTAGACTTTGGAGTAACGAACAACTATTTTATACCGTTATTTTTTGTGTCTCATTAAATGCTTTCTAAAGCTTAGACTTAAATTTTCAGCCCAAAATCTGAATCGTTAGACGTGGTTAAGTTTCTGGGGAGAGGGGTTTGAAATTTCTACTCCTGAGCACAGTTCAGTTTACCATGTCCACACATTGTGTGCTGTGATACGAGGTAAAAAGACACAAATTAGGATTATGTTACCAAAGCATATTTATTAACATGTAATTACAATAAATGTTCAAAATTGTGACCACCAGAGGTTATGCACGCAGAACAACGGCGAAGAATGGAACGGCGAACATTCGCGAAAACATCAGGCTTTTCGAGCACTTCCCCTACAGCGGCGGAAAGTCTGGCGACCAGTTCCTCGGGGGATTCAATGGGTGTCTCATACATAAGAGCCTTCAATTGTCCCCAAAAAAAGAAATCGAGGGGTGAAAGATCTGGCGAGCGAGCAGGCCAAGCAACAGGACCACCTCGACCAATCCATCTGTTCGGAAATGTGATGTCCAGATAGTTGCGGACGTCTCGTACGTAATGGGCTGGCGCTCCATCGTGCTGGAACCACATGACCCGCCGGATGCGTGGAGGAACAACGTTTAACAGGTCTGGCAGCACATGTTGCAGAAATGTGAGGTATGTTTTACCGTTGAGGCGTTCAGGAAGAAGGTACGGTCCGATTAGGTGGTCTCCGAGGATTCCTGCCCAAACATTGATGGAAAAGCGTCTCTGATGAGCATGTGGATACGTAACATGTGGATTGACATCCGCCCATACATGTGCATTGTGTGTGTTAAATGTACCTTCACGTGTGAAGGTACATTCATCGGTGAAAAGCACAGTTCGTCCAAAATGTGGATTTAGCGCGTTCTGCTGCAGAAACCAGCGGGCGAATTCAATACGATTTGGATAATCCCCTGGAGACAGTTTCTGGACTCGTTGCACATGAAACGGGAGCAAATGTTCATCCTTCAGTACCCTCCAAGTCATGGACTGTGAGGTATCCACCTGCCTAGCCACTGTTCGTGTACTTGTACTTGGCTGCGCCGCTACTACATCCAGAATGGCTTCTGCAACAACTACTGATTCGTCCTTTTTTGCACGACCTGCATTCGACCGGGAAGCGAGAAATGATCCCGTCTCACACAACTGTCTGTGCAAGCGCTCGAAAGTTTTGCGGTTAGGCAACCGCCTGTTGGGAAATCGCTCTCCGTACATTCGTTGTGCCTCTGCACCATTTCCATCTGCCGCTCCGTAAATTAAATGCATCTGAGCCTTTTCCTTATTCGTGAAGGGCACCATCTTCCGATTCATTACTACAGCGACTTACACTTGACTCACCGTTCAGTGGTTTTTATGCCTGAATCGTGTCGAAATTTTGCATACGTGTTCTTCTTCTTCCCCATTTGACATTTGCATACTTTCTGTCTCCATCTTCACCCGGTGACTAGCGTCAGGAATGGAGCTTTAACGTTTGCATGAGCGATGTTTCCAACTGTGCCAGTGCCTTTATGAGTGAATTACGACTATGCAGTCCTTGACGAAAGTTGTAGTTTTGCCTCGTATCACAGCACAGAATCGTTTGGCATGGTTAAGTAGTGCAAACTGAACTATGTTCAGAAGTTGAAATTTGAACCCCCAACTCTCGCTACTGAACCACGCTCAGTGATTCAGATTTTGAGCTGAAAATTTAAGTTTAAGTCTAAGCTTTAGAAAGCATTTAATGAGACACAAAAAATAACGGTATAAAATAGTTGTTCGTTACTCCAAAGTCTAAAGCGCCCTCTATCGGAATTTTTTGAAAATTTTCTTTAAAATTTATTTTCAAGAAAATATTGACATAAAGAATAATTTTAGCAAAACGCGGCAGTAGTTAGAGCCTAATCTACGACACAAAGATCGGGAATAACTGATTTTTGTTCTGGGGGGAGAAGGGTTTCAAATTTCAAATTTCAGTTTACGCTACTTAACTACTCGTTAGGACTCAGATTTTTAGATCAAAATTTAAGTTTAAGTCTAAGCTTTCGAAATCATTTAAAGAAATACAAAAAATAACGTTAAAAAATAGTTGTTTGTTACTCCAAAGTCTAAAGCGCCCCCTATCGGCATTTTTTGAAATTGAACTTTAAAATTTTATTTCAAGAAAATACTGGCATAAAGAAAATTTTTTGCAAAAACCGCAAACGAATCGACCAATTTTTCCATTTTTTATAATCATTTGAATTTTCGGACCCTAAACTTTAATGCCCCCTATCTCCTTGGGAATACGTCTGGGACCCTTAGTCTCCTATTTAATATTATTTGTCTTTAAGTGTACTATAACCCCTTAAAGTTCTGCCCATCTTTTATGAATCACCCTGTATATATATATACCATGTGTCCCAAAAATAACTAATGGATTTTAAAATTCAATAACTTGCAAACGGTGACAGCTATTTAAAAGATTTTTGCAGAAAGGTTATGTATAATGTTATGTCAGGAGTTTTTTTACCGTATTTTTATTATTTTAGTTCGCCTCTCAAACAATAGATGGCGCTGACGGCGATTGAAGGCCAGGCGATCAGTGCTGAGTGAAGCGTCGACCTGGGCTTCAATCGCCGTCAGCGCCACCTATTGTTTGAGATGCGAACTAAAATAAAAAATTACGGTAAAAAAAACTCCTGACATTATACATAACCCTCCTGCAAAAATTCTTTAAATAGCTGTCACCGTTTGCAAGTTATTGAATTTTAAAATTCCTCAATCATTTTTGGGACACCCGGTATATATATATATATATAGATATATATATATGGGAAATATTTTCTGTTGCACCTGAATTGAGACGATATTTTTCCGATGCTACTCTATTACCGGAACTCTGCTTCGAGATTAAATAAGAAATGAAAAGTAGCGTAGCTGTGTGAGAAAGAGAAAAGAAGTAAATAGAATGTTTTTGAATGATGGTAAAAGCAGTAATGAAGAATTCGACGATTTAAAAGTAAACTTCGAAGGAGACTTTTAAAAACTGATAAATAATTACGACGGATAGATGTCAGATAAAAATAGTTGTAAAAAATTCCGGAAAATAAGTTGATGCTTTTTTTGTCTGCTTGTTTGAATAAATGTCAGTGTATGTCATTGAATCAGCTTTAATTCTGAGTATGGTGTCGTCCATCCTACATATATATATACGGTCAAAAGTTTCCGGCCAGTTAGTTTCTTCGATTTATTTACCAAAAGATTTCAGCAAAGAAGAAGCACAATTGCTTCAAAAGTTAGGAATATGTGAATGACCTCTGACCACGTGATCATTTTGATTAGATACTGAAGATGCTTCATGCTAAGGCATAAAATTCGAAGTTTGCGTGTGCAAAAGTTTCCGGCCACTTATCATTCTTTAGTTTTTTTCTATCAGTAAACTGTTTTATGGTTGTGTTTATGAATGAATCAACGTGTATAGCATAATCTGAACTGAAAATTGAAAAGTTCAACAATTATTTTTCATAAATGAGTGATTAGTTTGTCGCTAAAAAGCCAATCTTCTCGAGATATTGCGGCAAAGTTATCGATCGGTAAATCGCCCGTGAACGATATTTAAAAATTATATAAAGATGGCCTTGGCCTTCAGGATTTTCAAAGGTCCGGGAGATCCCGGAAAATTACTATTCTGTGGACACAATTATCAAGAGAAAAACAATTGATAATCCGCATAAAAATTCCTCCGCAATATACTGCGATTTATGGAATGAAAATATTGCTATAATAAGTCCGTATACCGTATCAACATGCTGACGTGATGCATAACTTTTTGCATAAGAGTCGGTGTTAAAATTTTTTCAGAGCTAAAAAAAATACAAACGTACCCGATTGGCGTTTTCCAAAAAACACAAAGTCTGGTCAAGTGAAATCTGGAAAAAAGTTCTATTTTTCCATCAATCGAATTCGAAAGAGTTTTGGAAGTGATGGCAGACACAACGTCCGATGACCTAACAACAACAGATATGATTCGACCTATGTTATTTCTACAATGAAGCATGGCGGATGACACGTTATGCCGTAGGGAGAATTTTCTTCAAAAAGTGTCGGTCAATTATTTGAAATCCTCCGCCAGGTGAATTATACAATGTAGAAGGATATCTTGCAAGACTATTTTCTGCCTTATTAGAGAAAAAAAAATGGTCACAACTATTTTTCTTAACATGATAACGACATAAATAATGTTTGCAAACCTCGATAAGCAATGGTTTTCGCACAAAAAATTTCGTTTTTTAAACGATCAGCCCAAGCGCCCAACATGAATCCAATAGAAAATCTTTGAAAAGAAGTTTACAAAAGTCTGCGGAACTATAAATATTCTAACTCAGCCGAAATTTCGCCTAAATTGCAAGACATGTGGGAAAAACGTACCATAGACGATCTTTAACCGTTGATTGTATGAATGTCACGTTGCTGCGCAGCAGTACTTATTACTAAAGCTAATAAAATAGTAATACGATAAAATATTAATGATAAATGTTGTTGATCACTGTAATTTTCTATTACAATACCACTTTTTTACAAACTTGTGAAGGTGGCAGGAAACTTGTGAGAACATGCGTTTTTCTTTATACTTTATTTTGTCAGTTAAATGTATTGATACTTGCCGAAACATCAGTGAAGGCTTACTTTGGAGACACGAAATTTTTTGGTTTCTGTCTGTCAGTCAGTCTGTCTGTTCCGCGATAACTAACACAAAAAACATCCGATTGGCTTGAAATTAAGTAGGTATGTTAGTGAGGCACTGGGATTAAGCTGTATAGTTTTTTGTTAGATTTTATTCATTCGTTCGGAAAATATAGAATATTTTATTTTGCGCAATAATGCTTTTCTATGGCAAATTCAATGATTTTCAATTTTTTTTCCTTGAGAGAAAATGACAAATTTCATTAATGGAATTCAATGATAAATGGATACTGAAATTTACCAGTTAAATTATTCGTATTGTTTTAAAATTTTGTCTACGCATTTGTCAGATTTTTAAAGTTATTACTGTAAATTTTGAAGATTTTTTATAAATGTGTTCCAATAATATAAACTAATTTGATTTAGAGATTTACTTATTTAGAATGTATTTATTTCATTTTCTTTATTTTCGCTTAATGATTGCTAAGCAATCATTCATCCTAATCCTTATCTATATATTTAAAAGACCTGGCTGTTTTTTTAGTCATTAGCCCTGAGTTTTCTACTGGCCCGATTTTGATAATTATTTTTTTTAATGAAAGCTATTTATGTGTAGATGTGCCCATGCTGGCTAATTTTTGATTTAATTCCATTTTTATATTTTCTTTTTAATTATAAAAGCTTTTTCATGACATTTCTTTAACCCATTTTCGGCCAAAGGTTCGTATACGAAACATTTCGATAAATATTTTTTTTTAACACTCTGACACATTTTTTTCAAGAATTTTATTTTTCTTCTTTTTTTTAAGGCTTTTGAAGACATCCATAAAATATTAGTAATTCAATTGGAGTAAACACTTTCTCTTAAAAAATTTTCAAAATACGCTAGAGTTTTAATTTGAAACGCCTTTGACAAATTCGACATTTTAAAAATGTATTATTATTCCAATTGAAATGAATTATACGTTTTTAAAATTGATTAAATTTGCAAATTCTGTATATGAAATAAGAATAAAACAAAAGTCATAAAAATATTATTCATATTCATATTATTCATTATAAGAAATAATATTTTATATTATTATATAAAATATTATTTCTTATATGAAATATTATTTTTCATGCACGAATCTTTTTTTGTGTCTTAATGTATGTAATTTAAGCATATTTCAATAAAAATAATGCTACATTTTATAAAATTTCTGTGCTTGGCCTAAAATGGGTTAAAACAGTGGCAACAGGTTAAGCTTTTCTCACAGCAATAAAAATTTATTTTGCTTTATTACTTTCCACCAATCAGGAGATTGATCTCATCCCTGAATGTGAAATCGCATTTCAAAGAAAAAAAATATGGTTTTCGTAAAATTTAATCCTAATAAAATGATTGCACATAATTATTCAGTAATCGCGGTACAATGCATAGATTATTTACTGAATAATATTATTAAGTATTGTGTAAATAAAATAACAGAAAATAAACTTTAATGAAATATAATATGTAAAGCGAAATTTTGTCGATGGAGAAAATGTCTTCATTTAGAAACTAGATAAATTTATTCAGTGAATATAATATTTATTGTTATAACCGTGTCAGTGATGATGCCATATTCACTGACTTTTATTCCTGCATCTAAATAAACTGAACTTCTATTTATTTCAAGGTCCGTGGTCTGCACAAATGAAAATATTTCTATAAATTGCGCCATTTCTATTCAATTATAATAGATATTTTATGGAACTAAAGAATTTTTGAATAACTGCATAAATCACGCCTTTGTTTCCGAAAAGATAAATGTGTCTGAAGATGTAAATAATGCCATATCAGAAAAAATATATGATTAAATAAAACCTGCGATATGCCGTTATTACGATATTTCTATTTTGTTTTCTGCATCATAAACAATAAAGAAAAAAATTTATTTATTTAAACAACATACATCCGATTTGTGTGCTCGACATAAAAGTCTGCTTATAAGTCATCGTCAATATACAAGGACGACATAGCACAAGAGAAATACAATCAGGAGCTCCACACAAAGTGCGTGTGCAATGGAGCTTGCGGGAATCGAACCCACAACCTCCAGCATAGCAGAGCGGTGACTTAACCAGTCGGCCACGGAGGTCCACAAAAATTTATTCTTTTTAATAACAAAGATGTCGTTTGTCTTTTCGTTGCCATAACAATAAAATTAATTTTGACAAGTTCATAGAGGCTACAAACCAATAAGTAAATCAAATTTATTGCAAGTGCTGTAAATGTGTAGTGGGTTGGTTATGCAGTTTAGAAACTCGCTATTTCTATTATAATTAAAAAGTTTTATTGATATTATAATTATTTTACAGTTACAAAGTGATATTTAAACGGAGAAAAAATAAACTATGCAGATTATTTGAATTCGTCTTCTGAGGTATTATATTAACTTCTTAAATAATTTGCCATCTAAATAATGTTTAAGGTTTAGAAACCACATTAAAAAAGATTTCTAGCTGAAGTTAAGTCCAACATAATAATTGTTGTATCCTTGTTATATTTTAATGCTATAAATTTGAAAGCGTGGACGAAAATTTAAATGAAGTCAAAGTCAAAACTTATGAATTAATTAATCTCTTTTTATCTTTGCGAATAAATATAACATAGCCCAGAAAGGAATATAGGCTATGTTTTATTAATTTTATTCAAATATTTCCCTTAATAATTCAACATTTCCTTCTTTTTCATACAGAATCAAGAGCGATTTTTTAGATAAAATTTAAACAATTTCCTTTATCGTGGAAAAAAAAAAAAAAAAAATCTGGAATAATTTTTTAACGGCAATAAGTTTTAATTGAGCAATTTCCATTCGAAAAACCAAACTAAGAAAAAATAAATATGACGTCAGAATTAAAATAAAAATAAAAATAGTACTCTGTTAAATATTAAACAAGTAAATTTGTTTCGTTAATAAGAATTTTTCTGACAAAAATGGGGGCATAATTAGAAGTAAAAGAAATAAAAAATAATTATATTTTCAACAAATATTTCAATTGGTAAAATTTGACGTCATAATTGAACAAAAACAGGTATTTTATAGTAGTCGTTAAAAATACAAGAAACATGGATATCAATAACTCATGAAAAATAGCGCCATTGCCGAAACTTCAGTGAAGACTTACTTTGAAGACACGAAATTTATTGTTTTTCATCTGTTAGTCTGTTCTTCTGTATGTTTGTCTGTGCCGCTATAACTGTTACAAAATGCAATCAAAACATTTTTTTTTTCGGAAACAAAATTGTAAAACTCTAGATTACTCAGTTTACACTTACAAAATTTCCTGATACATCAGATTTAGGTGTTTGTGGTTGGCAGGTATGTAGAAGTATGAGGATAATGAAAAATATTTGTCCAAACTGTTACTTATCCTTATAAATCAAAATGTATAAGGAAATGCAAGATATACAATAACCATTAGCACAATTATTAGAAAATGGCAAATTTAAATTAAGTGAGGCTACGGGGGGGGGGGGTTCAGGGGACTCCGCCCCCCTGAAGAAATATACTGTGTTGTAATAAAAAAACAAAAATAATAGATCATGAAAATTTCAGAATATCCTAACATATTTAAATTTTTAATTTACCGCTTTTGAAGGCTGAAAACTTCTAATTCTTATTTTATTCTTATAAACAATTAAGTACTATGAAAATTTTAAAAATAGTTTCCAAGAAGTTGAATATTACCCAAAGTGTGTTTAAAAATATATATATATGTGCAAAGCTGACGTTGAGGCTCCTGATCTGCAGACTTACTAGTTACATGTTCTTCTATAAGTAAGTTCCTAACTATTAGGTCAATAAAATATATAAATGTCACTTTGAGATTCATATTCATATGAGTATATTCACAAATTAACTGAAAAATAATCGCTGGCCGGAAACTTTTGTCCGCCACTGCATATATACATATATTTCAAATTATGCCTTTCATCACATCATAGACGAGCTCTTAAACCAGAATTTAGATTTTTTAAAGCATATTTAAAAATACTTGGGAATATTATTTGGATTTTCATAAAGAAGGACATGACAACTATAAATCCATAAAAAATATAAGATGCAATTCATATTTTTAAATATTAATTTCATGATTTATAATTCACTAGCGGCCCGCCCTCGCTTTGCTTCGGGTAGTCCCGTTTCACTACTGACACCGCAAATTGTTACTACCACTTCATCCCATAAAATTCAACTACAAAAACCATTACTCTCCTTTTAAGTAGTCGGGTAAAAAGTACCCTGTATGTTAATCTAAGGTGCCAGATAACTCCATACAAAGTTTCATAAAAATCGATCCATTTAAGTTATAGATGGTGTAACTAACACAACTTTGTTTTATGGATATAGATTATAGCAGCCCGCCCAGGCTTTGTACGGGTATTAAAAAAAATTCAAGTTATAAATTTTTACACACATACTCATACTCTCTTCTTTGTGGGTGGAGTTATTAAAAAAGTGTAAACTTATAAAAGAAAATTCGGATATTAGTATTATTTTTTATTTATTTGTAATTCATACACTACATTTTTACTTATTTACTTTTTACATTTTTACTTATTTATTTTATTTTTGCAACAATTACAGGATGTCTTTTATACACAATAAATCTTGTAGGGTTCAGCCTGCGTTTGCAATGTATAAGTGGAAAAAATGAAATTATTTACGACATCACATTAAAAACCTCAAAAATAACAGTATTTCTCCACTATTTAATGGATGTTATTATACATATAAACCTTCCTCTTGAATCACTCTATCTATTAAAAATAACCACATCAAAATCCGTTGCGTAGTTTTAAAGATTTAAGCGTACATAGGGATATAGGGACAGAAAAAGCGACTTTGTTTTATACTATGTAGTGATGTCTTTATACACAATAAATCTTGTAGGGTTCAACCTGCGTTTGCAATGTATAAGCGGAAAAAATGAAATTATTTACGATATCACATTAAAAACCTCAAAAATAACAGTATTTCTCCACTATTTAATGGATGTTATTATACATATAAACCTTCCTCTTGAATCACTCTATCTATTAAAAATAACCACATCAAAATCCGTTGCGTAGTTTTAAAGATTTAAGCGTACATAGGGATATAGGGACAGAAAAAGCGACTTTGTTTTATACTATGTAGTGATATCATAAAATTACAATTTAAAAATTCATTGTATTTATTTTTTCTTTTTTAGTACTATAACAACATAAAAATATTCTCATGAAGAATTTTTAGGAGATATTGATAGAATTACAGAAAAGTAAATTAACATTAGAAGCTGTAAATTTTGAATAAAAACTTTTAATCCAAATTAATCCAAACTTATGATCCAATAAATCCAGTATTTGTCAAAAACTTATAATTCAAATGATATGAAATTTCGTTTTTAGGCATACTTTGAACCAAACTTTTAAAATATCTAGCCATAATTTAGAGGTGCTATTGAAAAAAATAAAGTTTCGCCTAATTTTAATTTGTAGGTAGGTACTTAAATAAATTTTATGTAGATCATATAGAAATAGACTTAATTTCGAAATGCTTGGTACTAGTAAGTCTCTTCTATGATTATTTGTTCCAGAGTTAATAGGGTTATTTAGTTATTATTTTCCACGGCTGTGCATCCTTTGAACAGTCACTTCATTTTCTTGTGCAGTCTCGTGCATGAAATCGATGTAGACAGGGTCCGCATTGGTGTAACGATGCATTTTTCTCAAAATCTGTGCGGAGAATGTTGATCAAAGCCAGTAAAATATTTTTATTTACTGAACTTTACAGCTCCTTCTATCGCGTCAACTCTGTATTTTTACATCCACATTCTTGTTCAAAATCTGTTTATTTACGTCTTTTCTGCCTGCCTTTTCAATTCTGATGCATAATTTTGAAACATTCTGTATAAATAATTTAGCTGAAATTAGACTTTTAGAAATTGATTGATTTTTTTTTAATCTTAAAAAGAAATTTTAATTATTAAGCAAGTTTTATTAAGGAAGCTTAAAACCACTGCTTCTAAAATTCACGAAATTTTGCTTCGTTTGCAAGGGGAAAAATTCCGCCTTCGATTTATTTCGTATTACATTTATAAATATTTCTCTTGAATATTTATATTTTTTTCGTGTAAAACTAGTCGTTGGAGGCCACCGTAATACTTACCCATCATGGATATGCATAGTATACAATAAATGAAAACATAACGTATGTAAACAATATATAAAATGCATTACAATTCCAACACAAAATATAAACGTATATTTAAGTCTTTTTAACACATAATCATGCTCTATTAATGATTTTCTGATGAACCAATTTCGATAAATTATATGAAACGCCAAACTATTCAAGTAGCACTGAATTGCGTAAAAGAAACATCCTTATAACTCCAAAAATAATAATCATATTCACTAACGGTTTCTTGCATCGAATTAAGTATCTCATTTTCAATTAAAAGATATCTTTGAATTGAAATTTGAATGAAATACAGGGTCATGAAAACTCAAAGAATGTGGAAAAAAAATTAGAAATATCTTAACAACTAATAATCCGATTGACTTCGTTTTTATGCGAAATTTGTGTTATTTTATTGCCTTTTACCTCCACTCTTTAAAATAAAAGAATTCTAAAAATTTTATATACCTTTCATCAGAACGAATTTTTCGAGAGTCCGAAAAAAATAGTTCCGGATAATCGAGGTTACTGATATTAAATAGGCTTCGTCCCATTCTTACATACTAAGCACATACAAAATTTCAAATCTCTATCTCAATTTGTTCGGGAGATAGAGCGGTTACAGACAGACAGACAGACAGACAGACACACAGACGGACGGACGGCAAAATTTTTTTTCTAAAAATATGTTTTTCGGAATCTCCAGTGTCCGAAACGTGTAAATCCGTCAAAATTTTTTTTTCGATTTTCAAAACGATTGCAAGACTTACCCTATACTACGTATGATGGGTAAGTAAAAATCAATAATACACATTGTGTGAAATGTACCTATAGAAACTGACTTACAGATATTTTTTACAAATGTCAGCAGTCACATATCTGCGGGCGTCTACACTCCGAGAAAGGCTGCGTATAGGTGAAACATGATTACAAAGTTATTTCTTTCTGGTGACATTTTCTTTAATATACCCGCAGTTGATGTTGGACAATAGGCCTGTGATATAACATAAGGTAAAGATGCCATTTCTGTAGCCTCAAACCAAAAGAAACAAACAGTTGGTTCCATTTCTTTATGCATTGTTAGCTGGGAACAAATACTATACTTATTTACATTGTTTTAAGTTTAAATTTTGTATTAATCTGCAGGAATAAGCACTATAGAAAATTTCCTGTGACGTCACTTAAGGTAAAATGTCAATTTTTATAGTCTCGAGCCCAAAGGAAAAAAAAATTGTAATTTAAGAAATTACCCCAACCATTTGAAAAATGTTTCACTCGATACATTCATCTATCATTTTAAGCTAAATACCAGTTGTTTTATTGTGTATTATCCGTGCCACTGCTATAAATGACTTTATACATGCTGCAATTTGAAGGTACGGTTCGTTTAAGTTATATCACTCTATTGTCGCCAAGCATAAAAGTTGGCGACGAAAGAAACATTTCAAACTATTTAACATTGTTGGTGCAAAAGTAATCATTATTAAAATACAGCTTTGGCATATACTGTTATACTTGTAAGACTTTGGCATATATTGTTTGATTTTACAGAGCAGAATTTTGGTGATGGAGGTTTTAAACCAAAATCGATCGCAGCACATGCATCTGTGAATGGGTCCATCAGACATCGAATCAAAAAAGTTTTTTCCCAGTTTTTCCCAAGCCGATTGCTTTTTAGTTTTCTTTTTAGGTGGTGGAAAATCAAGAGTAATAGCTATAACATTTTCCGGCTTGTTAGAATCACTATTGGCACTCAAATTTTCCTGGTTAGAACCGACCGATAGTAAAACGCCATGGCTAGTGGATTGGTCGCCCTGGCGACATGATGTTTTACAATTAATCGGTTCGGCATTAAATTGCTTCCTTTTTCGTGATCGCCTTTCAACACGTAATTGGTTTTCAGCGGCTCAATAATCTTTTGATTTTATCATTTTCTGCATTGAAAGACGTTTTTGCGCCAAACCAAATACAGTATTACTCAGTTATCCCGTCGACCAATTTCGCCAAATGATACGAATCGCCAAACTAATAAGCAACTTATACATGTTGACTAAATTTTTATTTTAAATAGCAAAAGAAGAAATAAAAATCACTTTATGATTGTTTAAGTACGCGTATTGTGTTTAATATCATTGAATGCGATATTCACGTTCATTCATTTCTTTGGCTTCGGCTTTTTCCGTATCTGTTAATTTCCGTCTACCCATTTTTAAATTTGTTAGTTTTCTCCTTTATTACAATGATTTTAACCATTTTAATTTACTATTCAAATAAAAATTCTTCTAAAAGTAAAGAATTTAATTTAAATTCAAATAAAAACTCTTCTAAAAGTAAAGAAATTAATTTAAATTCAAAAGTGACCACATCATTCAAAAGTGGTAACATCATTCAAAAGTGGTAACATCATCGGGTCCATTCTCCCGAAAACAACAACCATTTTTCAAATGGTTAATAAAAATCACTTTATGATTGTTTAAGTACGCGTATTGTGTTTAATATCATTGAATGCGATATTCACGTTCATTCATTTCTTTGGCTTCGGCTTTTTCCGTATCTGTTAATTTCCGTCTACCCATTTTTAAATTTGTTAGTTTTCTCCTTTATTACAATGATTTTAACCATTTTAATTTACTATTCAAATAAAAATTCTTCTAAAAGTAAAGAATTTAATTTAAATTCAAATAAAAACTCTTCTAAAAGTAAAGAAATTAATTTAAATTCAAAAGTGACCACATCATTCAAAAGTGGTAACATCATTCAAAAGTGGTAACATCATCGGGTCCATTCTCCCGAAAACAACAACCATTTTTCAAATGGTTAAATAAAAATTCTTCTAAAAGTAAAGAATTTAATTTAAATTCAAATAAAAATTCTTCTAAAAATAAAGAATTTAATTTAAATTCAAAAGTGGTAACATCATTCAAAAGAGGTAACATCATTCAAATGTGGTAACATCATCGGGTCCATTCTCCCGAAAACAACAACCATTTTTCAAATGGTTAATAAACGGACCTTTTGGTTGATAAAAAAAAAATGATATCTCGCGTTCATGAACGCGCTCATGTTTTATAATAAAAAAAACATATGGCAATATTTTAAAGCAAATTCGATTTCTTTAAACACTTCTTGTAGTTAAAAAAGTTTTTTCAGCAGAAAATCTTGAAACTTAATTTGAGTTGACTAAATTTATAATAAAAATTATCAAATTAGAAATAACTTCGTAAAAAAAAAAGATTCTTTATCAAGTTAGATATGGAAGATCAAAAATCTCAAGAAGATCAAGAAGTTCAACAAAGTGCTGAAGCAACAGAAAATCGCGGAAGTTGGAATTATAAATTTGACCCTGATTCATCAACTTATTCCATAATTCTCTTGCTGGTGATTGTTTTGTGTATTGCTGTTGGAATTGGTTTTGCATACTGGAACGGAAATTCTAACATGGATGCACCAGTTAGTAAGTCCTGTGGTCTTAAGACTCTCATAGAAGACTTCTTCCGAAAGTTTCGTAATTAAAATGGTTAAATGATGTCGAAATTAAAATAATAAAATTCCATTCAAAATTGACATTGTCTATGTTCTCTAATTTTGATCTTAAGGCTGATATCAAATTAAAACCCATCTTTCTGGCAAATTTTTACACTGTGCGGATTTTTGATATAATCAAGAAACATGGTTCAATAAAAAGGGCTGTTAATTATCATTTGTGATCAAAACGGTAATTTAATGCATATTTATTAAACACATGACATCGTCAAACATAATTAATAACAAAAAGCCAAATTAAAATAATATCAAATTGTAATGGTAGAGATAGGGAAGAGTTCCATATCGTTTTTAAGGTTATTTTCGTTTTATTGATGAGTGCTTTGATGTTTTCAGCAAGGATTTTTTTGGCACAGGTATCATATATGCACCATATTAGCGCGATTTTTTTCTGATACTAGTTTGGCGACAAGTTCGTTTTCAATTATCAATTACACATACATTTTTTTAATTATTTTCTAGTATTTTAAAAAGGAAATAATAATAATAAAGTTTAAGTATTATGGGGTAAAACAATTTATATCATTAAAAAAAGAAAAATAAAAGTAAATAAATAGTTTATTAATAAATAAACATCAATAGCTGGGTTACTATGTGAAGCATAAAAAAGCCATTTTGTTGCAATCGCGCCTATATGGTGCGTATATGATATTTGTGCCTTTTTTCAATTACTTAATAAGACTGGTGGATATGTAAACGATTTAACTTTTTAAAACGACATTTTTCTGTTGATTTAATATTATGTAATTATATTTTTGTGCACTTTTATATGTTTAAAAATCTACTTAAGACGGGAAGAATTCCATAGCCTGTTCCCGTTGGAACAGTTGGAGAAAAAATCTGAAAAACTGAAAAAAGTCATTTTAGCAACTTATCAAATTTCTCAAGATAGAAAAAAAATATGTGATTTTTAAGTAATAAACTTTAAAGAAATAAACGTTATATACATCACCTGTTATAAAAGTATTCGATATTAAAAAAATATTTTTATGTATATAAATTTTAGATACATCTCTCTATATACATATGTAATTATCTGTAGAAGTATGCATATATAAATGCAAGGAAGAGTTCTACATCCTATTCTGGTAGATGCAGTTGGCGAAGAAATCGAAATTGGCGCCATGCAACCATTTTAACATCTTATTAAAATTTTCAAGATGTCGAAATGCCATGGTCTTTAAATATTTATAAACATATATTTATTTATTAAACATTATATGTGTCACATGTTAAAAAAATGAATACGTTGTTCATAAAAATAGATTTATGTTTATATATTACATCCCTTTACGGTACTACTTGGTTATCCCGTCGACCGAATTCGCCAAATTGTATAAATCGCCAAACTAACAGCCAAATTATACATATTATATATATATATATATATATATATTACAAATGTATTACAAATTATACATATATTATAATTTTTAATATTAAATAACCAAAAAAAATAATTAGTAAAATATAAATAATGATACCAATAAAAAGTCGAAATAAAAATCACTTACAAGGAAGGTCTCCATACGGGCATACACCTTCTTATCTTAAAAAATTACAGAATGTTGTTCTCATGAGGATATATACATTTATAAAAAAATATATATATATCGGCGGAACCTCCATATAGTGTCCGTAAAAAAATAATGAAAATTTCGTTATTTGGCGATTTTTCGCCGGTTGGCGATGGAATGTAATTTCAAAAAACACTTTTTTATGTCAAATGCATTTTAAGATAAAAAAAGTTTTGTTATAAAACTTGGTTTCTATACCATTTCTAACACAAGAAATCAAACTCGGTCACTGATTCAGGAAAATTTTCAGAAATTTCAGTTGCTAATTTAGAAAAATTCGTTTTGTTTGGTTCAAAACCGCACCTATTTATTATCCGGGCTATTTCAGATAGAACTTCCCCAAGCATGACGCCAATTATACAAATTACTTTAACCCTCTTTTTTTTCGAAGCATGTAATTTGTTTATCACATTTTATTAACTTATTATTGTTCATAATTTTCTTACTAATTATAATTTATTTTTATTATAATTTATTCTCCTATTACTTATTGATTAGAGTATAATCGCTGTAAATAATCTTTTGTATTTCAATGTTACATTATTTATCATTTTTGACTATGTTATGTATTTACTAACATTCAATTATTACTCTGAATGTCACTGGCATCGATTACGAGATTGGAAAATGGCAATCATATTTGGCGATCTATAACTTAGGTCTCGGATAATACATCACTACCTTTTAAAACAAAATAATTTTTAAAAAATAATGTTAGAAACTAAAAATATTTCCGACAATACTTATGAAATAAGCCTCATTCTAATGCGAAAAAAACATCTATCTAAAAATCGACTTCGTTTTTATTACAGATTTAAGCATTTTTTTTAATATTTAAACTTCAATAATACAATACCATACAATAGGGTGGAGCGAAAAAAATTTTTTTTTGAAAATCAAAAACGGGTAGGTGCCAAAAGTTGCCTTTATACTAGTACATCAACTGCGTGAAATTTTACCGCTGAAAAAAAATGGCTTGAGTCTGCGCTTTTGCTCCAAAAATCGAAATTTTGGGTAAAATTTGTCATTTTTTGACATTTTTTCAAAAAAATTAAAAAATTTCTACAGAGCAGGTTAGTATTTAAAAGTGTTGCTTAGATCTTTATATTTATGTGCTTAACATATTTAAACTATAAAACAATATGTTTATTCCCTATAGCTGGAGCAAAACAGACAACTTTTAGTAAGAAAACAGCAATACCACTCTATTGGGTCATATAACGAATTGTTGTTTTTAATACAGCTCTTGTTTTCAAAACTACCTTGCACATGCGTCGTGGAGGTGGCTATATTTACTATACCATCCGGCCCAACTATTCGATCATCTTAGTACAGTGTTTTATTTATACATTGATTTGTGATTTTCTTTATAAAAATTTGGCATGTTTTCGATGCTTCCACCTTGTTCATCAGTTCTTTGCATCCACATGCTGCTGTAACTATCTTCATGTATATTTTTACAGTTCATACAAAAAAAATGACAAGCAGAGTAATGCACGGGAATATTATTAAAGGGATCTATTCGGCCATCTATTATATTTATCAAACTTACATTCAGTTGATGAATAATGATTAGAAGTTCTGTTACCACAACATTTTTTCAGTCAATTGTATTTTTTTTTACGTAATGATTTGCTTCAGATATTTCAACTATAAGTATGCCATCATTTATTCTCTTTTGCATTTTTTATATGTTGAGAAGCGAGCTGTTTAATATGATGGTGATCGTCAGCGAGAATTGCAATAAAAATTTGTTCTCCCTGTGTAAAGCAACCGCTGTTGTAAATAACTTTTTTTGCATTAGTTTTATGCCGTTTTCTAAGTGTTTTCGTATCCAGTTAATTTCCTATTAACTTTTAGATCCCCTTTTTATGAGTGGACAACATTTGATGGTGAAATGTCCTGGGCATAAACTTATAATGCATTGTGCTTTATGAGGGAATGGACGGATATCGACTATAAGTGCTCATTTAAAATTAGGAGAGTTTTATTTGTCACTGTGAACTATTTTGCATGGGGTAAGCTTAGAATTGTCTATATGATATTGAATCATTCGCTACTTCAACTCCAGTGAATTTCCTCTGCGTCAATTATTAGAGAAGTCGATATAAAACGTTCTAAGCTACATGGATTCACTGGATCAATAAGGAAAATCTTTGTCTACGCAATATTCACTTCCTATTGCATTTTTTTTTTTATAAAATAGAGAAATTATTTTCTCAAATTGAGAAAAAGATACTCAGAACAGACTAGAAATTTCTATCGGAGATTGCAAAGCTAATTCATAAGGAAAGCTATTTCTCAAAGAATGGGGAATAGAAATTTAGAAAACATCTCACAGAAAAGACAGCTCATAAAGTTAATAAAGTTTTCCGCTTTATATAAGCACAGATTGGCAATAAGCGTCTATATGTTCACTCACCAAATCTATAATCCAAGTTTATACCAAATGTACTACACACCTAAATAATAGATCTAAAATCTTATTAGAAATTACTAGACTACGGAACAATACAGGAAACGACATAAAGCATACTAAAACTTCTTTAGAAATATTGTTGTTTTACACGCAAATTTTGTTTGCAATCCTCTGTGACGATCGTCATAATATTAAACAGCTAACTTCTCAGCATATATTCAATGTAATAGGTTCAATAAATGATGGCATACTAGAAACTGATTTCATACAATCAATTTTTAGGCAAATCATTGCATATAAAATGTAATTGATTGAAAGAATGCTGTGATAACAGAACTTCCAATCATAATGTACTAATTGCATGAAATTTTAATGAAGATAATAGACTGCTGACTAGGTTCAATTAAGAACATACCCAATACATTACTCAGCTTCTCTTCTGTTATACATGGTATAAAAAATATACGTGCAGCAGGTCACACCAGCATGATTCAAATCATCCAAAGTCTATGACTACAAAGAAGAGATAAATTACTTTGATATTTAGAAAACTTATACTCGTCTTCGGGAAAAAAAAATAACAATTCAATACATAAATAAAATACTGGGCCTAGATGATTGGGTGGTTGAGACGGGTGGGATAATGCAACCACCTCTATGAGTTATATACACAGTAGTTTTGAAAGCAGCTAGGTAAGAAATGCATTCAGAAGAACATTTCGTTGTATGCTCCAATAGAGAGATTAACGCTGATTTTTCACAAAAAGTTGTCGGAATTGCTCCAATTATACAGACTACATATATTGTTTTATAGTTTAAATATGTTAAGCAGATAAATATAAAGGTCTAAACAACACTTTTAAATACTAACCAGCTCTGTAGGAATTTTTTAATTTTTTTGAAAACATGTCAAATAATGACAAATTTTACCCAAAATTTCGATTTTTGGAGCAAAAGCGCAGACTCAAGCCATTTTTTTTCAGCGGTAAAATTTCACGCAGTTGATGTACTAGTATAAAGGCAACTTTTGGCACCTACCCGTTTTTGATTTTCAAAAATTTTTTTTTTTCGCTCCACCCTACCATACAATACTTACAGCAATACTATTTGTCATTGATCCTTAATGCGATAAATTATGCTCTCCTGAATGGCGGCAATAGTTTGCCTTTTGTAATGTATCGAGACCAAGGCTAACTTATCATAATATCATGATATTATGATAAGGGGGCCTTGATCGAGACACAGATCTCATACACGCACCGAGTTCATAATTCGTGCCTAAATGGTGTTATTTTGCTTGATCTGGTAACCTAACTTAATTCATTGTATATTTACTTATATACATATATTTAAATTATATAAAATGTTTTGTTCTATAGTTATTAACTAGGACTTCCCTCTGAGCGATATTGCTGAGAATACACAGTTAATAACTTGCGATAAGTAAAGAAAATGAGATGTTACCTTTAATTGGTCATTCTTTGTGATAAAGTAATGATGAAAATAAGCATACTGAACCATAGAATTACAAAATCTTATATATAAAGTTGCATATATTATTTTTATAAAAGGGAAAGCAAACCATGCATAGATATAAAATTGGAAATTTGCAAAATGTTAAAAGTAATACAGAAAATAAAACACCAAATTTTCCTATATTGGAAATGTAACTCTTTGAAATGATGTCATGAGCTTAAACGGAAGCCCCGCACCGATTTGAGAAACTATAAATAACATAAAGAGAATGGAGTTTATTTTATATGGTGTGAGATCCGTCCGAATAGTTTATAATGTTGAATATCTGTTTTCCAATGATGCAATGAGGTTGTCGATTAGAGTTAAGGAATCCTTTTTTAAGAATTTTTCCTAAACGAGCATTTATATCTTATAAGTTACTGTGATGCCAAATTTATAGTTTCTAACCTCAACAGTATCCTAGAAATTGCAATATTCTCAATAAATTGGGTTTAAAACTTTATCTAGAAAAAAAAACATGCTTAATTTGTGAAATTAAATTGTCGAATGCTTTAGAAATCGTTCATAACGATAATATTATATCTTAAATGTTGCCACAAAAAAAAAAGATTTAAAATTTTTAGTCATATCAACATCAAAGAATTCTCCATTTTAGAACTTTTTGTACTCGTGCATTGATGGTGATTATTGTTCCTACGCAGAATATAGTATATTTTGCAGCAAAGATGGTTACCAAAATTTTTTGCCCACATTATTTTTTAAATCGGCTAGGTACTCCCAATGATAACGAAAAGCACACAAACGTTATTGATTTATAGCACAGAAATACAGAATCAAAAGCTATTTCTCTCCTATTATATACACATAAATTATCTAATTAGTGCTAGCAGATGAATTTTTAAATATACATAGATCAATATAATGCTTCTTTTTTCTTTTCTTAGTATTTCTTAGTATTCATTTTTCATTTATTTGTATTATTCAGTAAAAAACTCACTTTCTTAAGCCCGAATTACGTCAAACTTTTTATAAAAACGCCAAAATCCATATAACAGCGAAGTTCTGTGTAGAGTATTAAATAGAAGGTAGTAAGACACTTAGCCAAGCGCAGGTAATAAATCGCCAAATATTGTTCTTTTCGCCCTCTCTCGAAATGCATTTTTTCCGTACATTTAGAAACACGATTTTTAGTTATCTTATTTAAAATTCAAATAAATAAATCGGAGGAAGTAATAATAACATAAGTCAAAACATTTAATTTCAGCATCAAGGAATTGTATCGTAGTTACACATGTGGAAAAAAGTTGCTTTTGTCAAAAAACGTAGTCTTCACTAAATTTGAATCCGATTAAAAAAAGTACCGTGATTAATTAAAATGTTATAGGCAGAGCTGCCAAGTCTCCGGCATTTTGGATACCGGTATTTTAATACAGAAAATGTTTTATTAAATTGGAACATTCTGCGGATTTAAAAAATAATTTTTCCTATAAGAAAATTCTGCTGTGCAATAAGCGGGGGCTTGGCATCTCTGTATAGGAATATTTCGTAATCTACTTTTTAACCTTAAAAAAAAAACAAAGACCATTTTTCGGGTACAAAAAGTATTGCTAATTGTTCCATTTTGCACACAAGGTACCGATTTTAATATTTATACATCTATGGTGATAAATTTCCAATAATTTTTCAAATCCCATTTATTTCATGAAAAAAATATATTTTTTTATTCATTTAGTTTAAAGTAAATGGTTTTTAACTAATTTCATAATACTTTTGAAATATCACTTTTCATTGGCCATTTTTTAAAGCATTTAGAAAATGGTTGTTGTTTTCAGTCAAATATAGACTTCGTTCTGTCCGCATTTTGTTTTATAATTATTATTATTATTATTTATAAATGGTGGAGAAATATTAATACTTAATCCATAACGTACAAAATATATCACTCTGTTATTACATAGTCACATTTTTATCATCATAAAAATTATGTTTTCACTGATTTTTATTAACTCAATAGGAAAAATTTTGTGCTTTGAGCAATAGATGTCCGCATTTCATTTATTTATTTATTTTAACAAAATTCTTTGCATTTAGAAGAATTTTTATTTAAATAGGAAATCTAAATGCCACTGTTAATAAAGGAGAAAGTTACAAAAAAAAGTTACAAAAAAGTTACAAAAAAAGTTAAAAAAAGTTACAAAACGAGTAGACGCATACTATCAAATATGGAAAAACGACGAATCCAAAAAGACGTCGTATGAAATATCATCTTTTAATGCAAAAAAAAAAAAAAAAAAAAAAAAAAAAAAAAAAACGAGGTCTGATTATTGAGCCTACTGATTTCGAAATGTGGATTACATTAAAAAAAAAATACTGCAAATATTGATTTTTTTTTCTTTTGTGCAGTTTGGGCTTCAAAAGGTGCGCTATATGTTGCATAAAGATATAAGCGGCTATGAAAACACACTTAGTAAACGTTCATGCTCAGTTTTACAAATAAATATGGCACATATATGCCCTATACACACTGAGGTACCTAATTGGTGCCAAAATGGCGTCCAGTTGCCTAACATGGTTATCATAGAAAAGTTACAATAAACTGTTTGTTCTAAAAATGTTCTAAAAATTATTATTATTATTATTTTTTAACAGAAAATGTTTCGTTTATTCTTTTTTTTTTCATTTTGAAATAAATAAATAACGTGTTATTATAGCATGCTATATGCATCTGGTAATCAAAACGATGTTTTCGCCTGGCATAAAAAATCTCGCCAAACCCGGTGCTTATATCTAATGTATATTATCTCAAGTATTTTATTTTATGTATATTATAACTGTTTTTACATACCACTTACTTCTTCTTGTATATAAAAATAGGTAAGTGGCTCCTTTATGCAGTATAAATTGTATAAATCTTTAAAAAATAACCCCCGTTGCCCCTTTTTGGATCGAATTAAAAAGGGAAATAGAAAATGTTTCGTTTATTCCTTTTTTTTCATTTTGAAATAAATAAATAACGTGTTATTATAGCATGCTATATGTATCTGGTGATCAAAACGATGTTTTCGCCTAATTGGCATAAAAAATCTCGCCAAACCCGGTGCTTATATCTCTAGTATATTATCTGAAGTATTTTATTTTACGTATACTAAAATTGTTTTTACATACCACTTACTTCTTCTTGTATATAAAAATAGGTAAGTGGTTATTTTATGCAGTATAAATTGTATAAATCTTTAAAAAATAACCCTCGTTGCCCCTTTTACATCGAATTAAAAAAAATCAATGTCTAATTCCAGTATTGCTCCCAGGTATGCATACATATTCCAAATTTTAAAGTTGTATGCTAACAGGAAATGGATGAAAAATGGGTAAAGATGTCACATATGCACCAAGGTACATAATTGGCGTCAAAATGGCATTATTTTACCTGAGATGATAACCCGGCTTTATTTATTTATTATTTGTTTATTTACTCATAAAATGTTTATTTACTTTCATTTCCTTTATTAAATTATATAAAATATTTGTTTTTATAGTTATTAATTATTATTATTATTTCATTTACTGTAAGTTCTTTTTGAAAATAGAAAATAATTTAAAAATGTGTATGTAAGCGTTATTTGAAAACGGAGTTTTCTTCGGCAAATGGGTTTTGAAAAAAATTCGCCAAATCTGATGCGCGTGTGGCATCCGTGCCGAAAAATTAGTGACCAGAATTGACTTCCACACACAAACAAAATATAAGTTGAAAGAAAACATGCAATAAAAATAAATATAAAGGGAAAATGATGTCATAAAAGAAACTTTTTATTTAAAAACGCAATTGTTTCTAATTTTCACACGCGAAATATGTAAAATATTCTTTTAGCGATCAAAAAATGCTATTAAGATATTATCACAAAATCTCAAAATCATAGTTTTTATGACATTTTTTTTTTGTTTTCCTGCATGATTATTTTTAAAAAAATTTTATTGCATTCAATATTTCTGAGTGCGTAAATGATTACTATTTACTCCATGTACTGATTCGGTTATCTACGAAAATATCCAGACGGTGAAAATCACGCACACCAATTTCTGTGACGTATGCAAATAAATTGTGCTTTTTTATCAGTTTTTTTTTTTAACATAACTTTTAAACTATTTGGAATTAATTTTTAAAAGTAGGTGCATTTACCAGATTACCTTCATAGGTACCTTCTGGTACAAACAGATTCGAAATCCGACAAGTACTTTTTGAGATTTGCTTGACGAAAGATTTTTTTTTACTTTTAATATCGTTACGTACTCTGAGTATAAGACTTCGCTAACTAGGACTTCCCTCAGAGGGATTAGTCTGAGCGATATTGCTGAGAACATATATTTAATAATAATTTTCAAAAAGTAAAGAAAAAAATACCACATTTAAAAAACAAATGTAATTTAACAAATTACAACTATTTGGAAAATAATATTTTCAAAGACTATAATTTTAGACTTATAAATGATTTCTATACTTAAAAAAACAATAATAATAACATCATTTTTTAGGATGATCAAAACGTAGCTTACATAATAACAGAGTCATATTAATATGCCTGGACATTTACAGTCACGTTAATATTCCTGGATCAATCACAAAAACAAATATTAAATGAAAATCAGTTTAACAATTTTCGGTACTGTAAATTTTTAAATTTCGAAACATTGCACATTTTCAATTTTTACACCATCGTATAAAGAGAAAATTTACTTTTAAATGCAACTTGTTTGAAACCTGTATCTCAATTTGTTATTGAGTTATTAATTTTTTGTTAGTTTTTAGTTTTTTTTTTTTTTTTTTTTTTTTTTTGCATCGTAGCAAACACATTCAGATGTACTTCAGATTTCCCAATTCTCTACCAAGAACAACTATTTTCCAAATAGTTAATAAAAAATGAGACGTTATTTTTAATTGATTACATAGTGAAATAAATTTAAATGTCAAAAATGAGCAAAGTAAATGGAAGAAATGCAAAATTTTATATAAAAATTTTTATACGCGGTAAAAAACTGGGAAAGCAAACTATGCAAATCAGCCATGCATGGGTACAAAATTGGAAGTACGCAATGCATTAAAAGTAATGCAGATAATAAAACATTAAAATAGCTTTAATCGAATTTGAACTCTTTGAAATGACGTAAAATATATAAACAGCACAAAAAATTGCACAAATCATGATGGTTGAGTAGAATGAAAGAGTTTTTTTATATGGTGTGTGGTCCCCTTAGATAGTTAATATAGAATAGTTAATAATATAAGATCTATATCTGTTTTCTATGGATATGATGAATCTCTCGATAAGAATTTAGGGAATTCTCTCTTTAAAAAAAATCCTGAAAACGCCAACAAAGGAATGCAATGCATCGTTCGAGTGTGTCTCAGATATGCTCGATCAGATTTAAATGGATTGTGCATGCTAGCCACTACATACACTGCTTTTCTTTCTTTTCAAACTTGTTCTCATGAAGTTGAGCAGTATTTCATTGTAGCATGCATTAAATAAAAGGAATATACAATGCGTGCAGTATAAGGTACGAACGATATTTAAATATCTAGTCTGCATAAGCCTTGAGCTGTAAAAATGTCACCACAAGTGACTTATAAATCTGCGCATATTTTTTCGCAAGACATGCTGACTCAAATATGTCACTATGAACTCGATTATGCAGTTTTTTTCCAAAAATTTATTATTTAAAGACTAATGACAGTTGAGAAAATGATAAAATCCCCAGATTAGTAAAGCTGAAAAATTAATGTACCTCTTCCCCGTACCATTTTGTTATGGAATTCTTTTGTGGTGCCCTGTAATTGAATAGTAAATATTCTTTGTGCGGCATGCTCTACAAAATATATATTCTAGTGCTTCTCATAAATGCATATCAATTTCATTATGTTTCGATGGGCGCGTAACATCATTAAAATGTTCTTGGAATTTTTTCATCCTATCGGCTATAATGTAACGGTATATTTTTTATTGTCCCTGTATTTGAAATATTTATCCAGTTTTACCAAAATTTAAAATGACTCAACGAAATTTGGCAACAAATATATATTTAAAATTTAAAACGATTCGGTTGGATAGTTTTTGTGCTGTTCTATGCGGACAGAGAGACGGACGGTTCAGACGACGGCTATAGGTACTCCGTTTTTATATAATTACGAATGCACCTAAAAAAAACTGTTAAATTTCAAAGCACATGCCGAAATTGAAAACACATGACAAGCAATTATTGCTCAAGGACAGTATTGTAACTGATTTCTTTTGTGTGTCCCTGTAAACGGATTAAAAATGATATGAATGTCCTGTTCAAACGTAATCGTAATGCAATTCATCGATTTATATAAGTTTCAATACTTTAAAATAGTGTTCAAATTTCATTAAAATAATCTGTTAACAATTTTTCTTATAGACCATAATGTGATGGAAAACTTTTGGGTTACCCTGTAAATAAATTATTAATCTCACATACTTCATATACAATAATAAACATGCCTAGGGGACCCTAAATGAGATTTACCAATTGCATAAAATTCCGAGTATATTTACGGATGTTAGAATGTGGACAGATGGACAGACAAACCGAATGCATAAACACTTTTCAACTTTGTTGGAAAATGAAAAAAAAAGCGCAACCGATTCATTTAATGCAAATAAATAAATAAATAAATAAATAAAATAAAATAAAACAAAATTTCACCCAAAAAGCCAGGACAGGATTTGGTACTTTTCAATATAATTGGCATCGAAATATCGTTATTAGGTGCGTTCGTAACTATGTACATACGTAGCACCTATAGTTGTTGTTTAGTCCGTCCGTCTGTTCGTCCGTCCGTCCGTCTGTCTGTCCGTCCGTCCGTCTGTCTGTCCGCCTATAACAACGCAAAAACTACCCAACCGAATCTTTGAAATTTAAAACATATATTTATTACATAATTTTGTCGATTAATTTAAAATTTTATGAAAATCGGATGCATAGATCAACTACAGGGGCAATCAAAATTATTCCTTTACATTACGGTCAATGGGGGAAAAGGTTTCAAATAAGTTTTAATCGTTTGAAATTTTAAATATATAATTATTAGATAATTTTGTCGAATCATTTTAAATTTTATGAAAATCGGATGCATAAATCAATTACAGGGACAATCAAAAGTATACCACTACATTGCAGCCAATGGGGAAAAAAGCATCAAATGCATTTTAATCGCTTGAAATTTAAAATATATAACTATTACACAATTTTATGGAGTCATTTCAAATGTTATGAAAATAGGATGCATAGATCAATTACAGGAACAATCAAAAGTATTCCCTTACATTACGGTCAATATGAAAAAATAATTTAAAGTAGAATTGACATAAACCTATGAAGTATATATATATATATATATACACATATATATACTAAAATATACATTCTTTACAATCTGTGATGCAAAGAATATTTATTATTAAATTACAGGGCCACCTAAAAGCATTCCACTACATAATGTTATACGGGAAAACTTTGTTTGGGACGCGTTTTAATTATATTAATCTATTTCACATTTTATGAATATGATATGCGTTGCTGAGGTGTAATAAAAGTTACTTCCTGTACATTTACAGGAACACAAAAAAGGTTTCGGACACTATACAGTATCCGAAGTACTGGCTACTATAACAGCAAGATCTGAATGTTTTTAAAACTTAGCTATCGTACGAACGCATCACATTTGCTACACTTCACGTGCAATTTCCAACTTGTTTTGCATAACATGGTAACCAGTCAATTGTTTTTTTCTATATTAATTAAATCTGTATTTAATCGCGTTTTTATTTATTGTTGCTTCCTTTTTAATATAACAGAAAATAATTCAAAAGTGATTTTCGCCAAATTTTCGCCAAACCAAATACGGTACTACTTAATTATCCCGTCGACCAATTTCGCCAAATAATACAAATCGCCAAAGTGATAGCCAACTTATGCATGTTGACTAAATTTTTATTTTAATTAATATAAGAAAAATTAAATTAGTAAAACATTAATAAAAAGTTGAGGTAAAAATTACTTTATGATGTTTTACGTACGCGTATCATGTTTAATGTTATTGAATGGGACATTCAAGGTCATCTGTTGTCGGAATTTAATCTTATAATTTGGCGATATTTTTTGGTCGACGGCATAACCAAGTAGTACCCGAAATACGTATATGATATTTTTGTCCTATTTTTATGGTACTTTTCCATTAATACCTTCACTTCGGCGTTTTTATAAATCTTGGTCCTTTTTGGGCTTCAGAAAGTCAGATTTCATATCTGATGAACGTTTATGCTTATTTTTTACACATAAATATGGCATAAATGCCATATAAGCGCCAAGTTGGTGCGATTTTGTCTGTCGCCAAATTGATGAAAACTTTGATTTTGAATATTGCTGTAAGTGTTAATATTTTCGATTTATTGTGATATGTATATTTTTTATTATATTTATTATTATGATTATTATTTATAATTTTTATTTATTGCTTCAACTGTTTCTTTTTTAGTACTACTTGTCTGTCGACAAACTATAAGATTAAGCCAAACTATAAGATTAAACGCCAATAATGGATGATCGGGAATGTTTCATTCAATCGTATTAAACACGATACATGTGTTTAAACCTTTCAGGGGCAAGGCATTTGTGCTCCAAAAATGGTCAATTTATATTTACGAACAAATTTAATTGAAAATAATCTGAAATAATGAAAACCGTTTCGTCACGTATATTATGAGATCAAAATTGTACTAAAAATTTACTGGTGCCAGTTGGCAATTTATGCATTAAAATTAACCGTTTACATACTGCGAATGGCTCTCTTCAAGAGGTTAAAACGTCATCAAGGGATTTTTAATCCCACTTTTTATTTGTATTTTTATAAATGTTTTAATAATTTATTTCTTCTTTCGTTATTTAAAATTAAAAAAATATATCAATATGTGTAATTTGGCTGTTAGTTTGGCGATTCGTATAATTTGGCGAAATTGAATGACAAAATAACCAAATATTACAAAAAAAAAATGATCGATGTAAACAGAATAACAATATATAATCTATTAATAAAAGTAACATCTAAAGCAGCCATGTCTAACTCGTATTTAATTTAAATACGAAAGAATTGTTTCCAATTTGCACGCGCGAAATATAAAAGATGTTACATGGCGATTATAAAACGCAATTATAAAAAAAATCGCAAAATATCAAATGCTAAGTTACTAAGAATTATGCCTTTTTTCTTTTCAATTAACGAAAAAAAAAAAAAAAAGATTTCTTTTCCCGTTGTTTCTTAAGTTTAAATATGTTTTATAGCACATACATGAAAATTCTTTGCATATTTTCCTTGCTCCATGTGCTTGAATTTGGAAATCTAATGAAAACATCCAGCTTGTGAAAATGACGCACACCAAATTTCTGTGACGTATGCAAATAAATTGTGCTTTTTTATCAGTTTTTTTAATATAACTTTTAAACTATTTGGAACTAATTTTTCGTAGGTGGTGCATTCACCAGATTACCTCCATAGGTACCTATTGGTACAAGCAGAATCAAAATCCGACAAGTACTTTTTGAGATTTGCTTGACGAAAGAATTTTTTTGAATTTTAATATCGTTACGTATCTCTGAGTATAAAGACTTCGCTTCGCTCAGACAATTAAACTATGGTTTATTTCTTATTTATTTTTTAAAATAATAGAAAATATTAAAATATATAATAACTGGCATTCAGAAACGTGGTTCTCAGTAAATTGGCGTCATTGTACGGGGACCTCTGATAAATATTACTTAAAATTCATGAAAGTTTCAAAGAAAAGGAAAATTTTATACCGGGGAGGCTTGATAGTTGGAACTTTATGTCGGAACACTTTGTTTTGGTAAAAATCGTCTGCTTTCATTTATGTGAAAAAGCTCCAGTAAGAAATTGTATTATTTGTTACCATGGTAATTTATTCTTTTTATTTTACGTTTTTGGCAGCATTCTATGTTTTGTTTTTAAGTTTGTGTTTATTCGAATGTAAAAAGATGATGGAATGTTGATAGCCGACCAATGGCTCGCATATTTCAGCGTTAAATAAAACGCATCTACACCTATAGTCCACATTTGTTGTGTTTAAGAACCAGCGTGTGTTGTTTTTATTAGTGTAAAACCCGCTAAAACCATTTTTGGTACTACGAACATTTTTGGTCTCAATTCTAGCCGGAGCTAGTGAAAATTATCAGTTTAAAAAAAAAGAACATTTTTTCCAAAATCCTTTTCAATGTTGACATTCATAGCAAGGGAAAAAAGAGAAGGTGAGTTAATTTGGCATTCGATTTTATGTGTAAAAAAGAATTAGTACAATTTAGAATTACTTTATTGGTTTAATGTAATAAAAATGACTGACTTGAACATTTTTAAAACTAAACGAGCTGCTTTACGCAGAACTATTACAAATTATATTAAGAAAAGCGAAAATATTATTGCGGTGGATGAAATTAATGTGAATGATTTAGAAGAAAATATTGAGTTGTTAAAACGGAAGGAAACTGAGTTAAAAAAGATTGATAGAGAAATAGAAATTTTAATTAAAGATCCTAAACAGTTAGAAAGCGAAATAGACGGTGCTCAAGAAATTTCAGATAAAATTGATTTATGGAAATTTAAAGGTGAAAAAATATTAAAAATTCAAAATGCTCAGTTAAATAAAAGTGAAAATAAATCTAGTGTAGTTACAGAGCAAGTTTTTGAAAATGTTAAACTGCCAAAATTATCCTTACCTACTTTTGGAGGTAATATAACAGAATGGATAGGATTTAAGGATATTTTCAATGCTTGCGTAAATACCAATAAAAATATTTCAAATACCCAAAAACTGCAATATTTGAAGGCTTCATTAAAAGGTGAAGCATATCGCGTCATCCATTCTATTCAAATTTCGGATTCTAATTTTGAATTAGCATGGAATTTGCTAGATGAAAGATATTCAAATAAGAGAGAGCAAATTTTTGCGTATATTAAACGATTTCTGAGTTTACCTACACTTCAAACGGAATCAGCTATTGCTATTTTAAATTTAGCTGACAATGTTAATGAAATAATTCGCTCGTTAGAAATATTGGACCAACGCATTGATAAATTTGGGGATACAATAATGACGTATTTAGTTTTGAAAAATTGGATACCTCTACAAAATTATGGTGGAAACGCCAGCTTAAAAGCAATGAGATTCCGAAACTTAGTGATTTAATTGAATTTCTTAAAAATTACGCAAGAACTCATCAGAATAGTAAACTAGCTGTAAATAAGGTATCTAAACCTACATTTCCGAATAAGAATAATACTTTTGTAGCTACCTCGGTTTGTGGTTATTGTAAAGAAGATCATAGTTTAGCTGAGTGCTCAAAATTTCTTAATTTACCTGTGCAACAAAGAATAGAATTTGTAAAGCGAAATCATTATTGTTTCAACTGTTTATCTACCATGCATTTACTCAACAAATGTAAGAGTCTTAATACGTGCCACCATTGTTTTAAGAAACATCACAGTATTTTGCATATGGCAGATTATTCAAGGAATAAGAGTCGTTTAAATAGTAGTATGTCACCACATGCACAAGAATTTGTCCCTCAAAAAGTTGAGTCAGAAAATGCGAATTTGTCGTCTACAGTGTGTGCTTCCCATTATGAGTCAAACGCAAAGAGTAATCAAAAGACTCATATTTTGTTATGTACCGCATTAATAAAAGTTCAAAATTATAAACAAGAGTTTGTAAAATGTAGATGTTTGTTGGATACAGGTTCTCAAAGATCATTCATTTCTCGAGAATGTGTAAACAAATTAGGATTAAAAGTGAAAGACAGTTCTATTTCTGTTTCATGTTTAGGAACATTTAATACTGTGAGTGATGGAGAAGTCGATTTATTATTCACTTCTCACTTCAAAAGTGATCTCAGAGTATCCACATCAGCGTTCGTAATGGACAAAATAGCAGATAACATTCCCTATGTGTCTTTGCCTTCAAACATTTGCGATAGCTTTAGTGATTTAATGTTAGCTGATCCATCATTTTATAAATCACAAAAAATGGATATTCTTTTTGGTGTAAATGTATTTATGCATTTAATGACTGGGGAACTTGTTAAACGTGAACCTAACCTTCCATTTGCCTTAAATTCGAGACTTGGGTGGATAATCTCAGGTACCACAAATTTTGAAACGCTAGCAAATGATCCAGTTCATGTAAATCATTTAAGTACAAAAACTGATGAGCTAATAAATTCATTTTGGGAATTAGAAAAAATTCCAAATGTACCACTTTTAACACTTGAAGAAAAACTTTGTGAAAAACATTTTGAGAATTCTCATTTTAGAGAAAAATCAGGTCGTTATTCAGTCGCATTACCATTTAAACATGATCGAGATAGTCTAGGTGATTCTCGTCAAATGGCGTATAGAAGATTTCTTTATCTTGAGAAAAGATTAATATCCATGCCAGAAATTTATGATCAATATATTCAATTTATGAAAGAATATTTAAATTTGGGGCATATGGATCTTATTTCAAACAGAGATCATGGATTGGAGAATAAACATTATTACGTCCCACACCATTTTGTCTTGAATAATTCTAGTTTATCTACCAAATTAAGAGTAATTTTTGATGCGAATGCTAAAACCACAACAGGTGTTTCTTTAAATGACACTCTAATGATAGGTCCTAAAACACAAGATGATTTAATTTGCATTTTATTGAGATTTAGATTTCATAATATTGCAATAACAGCTGATGTAAGAAAGATGTATATACAAGTAAAAATTCATGAAAAGGATAGGGATTTTCAGAGAATTTTATGGAGAGATGGTCCTGAAAAACCAATAAAAACTTATCTCTTAAATACAGTAACATACAGAACTGCGGCTGCACCATATCTTGCAACAAAATGTTTGAATCAGTTAGAAATGGATGAGGGTCTTAATTTTCCAAAAGTGAAGACTATAGTTTTGAGAGATTTTTATTCTTTCCGTTGAGAATCGAGTTCATCCTAATTGGATTTTTAAAATGATTGACGCGGAGTAGGAGGGAGCTAGTTTGTCGTGAAAATGTCCCATATTCATTTGGCTTTTTAGGAGTGTTAGAATGCGATTGTCCTTTAAACTATCAAGATGCACGTTTCATTTCTCTGCTGAATTAGAATATCTGATGATGTGGACTAGATAACGAAAGTTGTAGTGTCGATGTGTGCTAAGGTGATGGCGGGGAAGAGTTTATCGATATTATGAGTTCATCAATAAAGAACTTGAAGACTGATGGTGTTTGTTTTTATAATGGGGAAATACCCCAATGAAATTCTTCCACTGCTCGCCTACTGTCGGAGCTACTACTCTGCTCGTGCGGCTGAGAATTCCTAGAATTTATGCAACATAGTTGATTTTCGTCAAACTCTATCTATATATTTATTACACACACACACACACACACATATATATATATATATACAGAGAGAGAGAGATTTATATATAAGGATAGGGTGGGTTTAGTCCTCGGAAAAAAATACTAATTATCACTAGAGGTGTATCTTTTATATGAAAAGTATAAAATAAGATTTCCAGCATGAACATTATGCATTTATGAATGAGGCATTAGCATAAAGACATTTCTAGCCCTTCTAATTCCTTTAACCGAGAACGCATATTTTTTACGTCAATTCATTTTATTGAATGACTAGTATTAAAAAATGCTCTGACGAACACCAAAAAAGGTTAATATGTTTTAAGTATGAAAAAGGGTTTGACAAGTGCTTCTGTTAATTATTGACCATGAGGAAGGACAAGGGATCCCTTCTTGACTACAACTTACTTCAATGCCAACTTTTAAAAAATCATATTTGCGCTTTTTCCGTGAAAACAAATCAGTCGCAGTTACTATAAAAATGTATAGTGTAAAAACATAACCAGTAAAGATGCAGCTTAATTAGACTTAAATGTAAGGGAAGACGACATAGTGCCAAAAACCTAGTTCCTAGAGGTATCACATTCATGCAGTGCCACTAAGCATGCCATAAGTGTATAATTGCACAGAAAAATTATTTGTAGCATAGTGCAGAGTGAACAATGCAGTTAACATCAGGAATGTAGTGCAGGTTATACGCCGTATACCTTCTGGACTTTTTAATAGAACACCATATACACTGTTTCTCAAGAAAACTTATAGTATACACATTCTAGGGTATCCCTCTGCTTAGAGCATATATCCTATCTTATTTTTACGACTACACCCCTGGTTAACATCTAAAGCACGGTGGAAAGTTCTACTAAAGAACCGCAAATTTATTTCATATGGAAAAAGCGCAAATATGATTTTTTAAAAGTTGGCATTGAAGTGAGTTGTAGCCAAGAAGGGATCCCTTGTCCTTCCTCATGCTCAATAATTAATAGAAGCCCTTGTCAAACCCTTTTTCATACTTAAAACATATTAACCTTTTTTGGTGCTTGTCAGAGCATTTTTTAATACTAGCCATTTACTTTTTTGATAAAAAACTGAAGATTTTCTAATATCGTAAAAAGAAAAATAATTGCTGCTGTCAAAATTTATAAAATGATAACAACAGCATAAAATTTTGATGTAACAGAAAAATTAAAAAAGTCATTGCATTGCCATATAAAATGCATGATATAAAAAATAAACCATGGATTCAAACGAAAAAAGTACAGAACTTTATTAAAAGAATTAAAAGACATACCAATTAAATACATTAAAGGTAATTTCTCGAATGAAACATTCACAACTGGAAAAATTCTAGAAATTGAATATCAATTAACATAAAAATATTCCCGAAAGAATAATAATTTAACACAAAAGCATTTCTAAACAAAACGAACTTGCATCCAACGGGATTCGAACTCTCTACCCGCTGCTGAGCAGCTAAATGCCTTACATCGAGAGTCCTAGTTTAACACAGAGATGCTGCAAATTTTGCTATAGTACCAATATAAATACCAGTATAAGTCTTGTGCTGTCATCAACAGCTCCGATCTGATTGTTTTATTTTTTATATGCCTGGCGGCTATTTTCCTACCTTTATTTTAGCTACCCGAAACAATCGTCAAATAGGTTTCCTTCGCCATAATTTCATTTTAAATATAAAGCTGTCACTAGCTTTATTTAAAACTAGCTGTCCTGCCCGGCGTTGCCCGGGTTCGTCAAAAAACAGCAAGAATTGCGAAAAAACTTTAAAAATCATAATAAAAAACTCGAAAGATTGAAAAAATGCTGCACGAATTTCGTCAAAACTTCGTTGAAAAGAGATGGGCTAGAAAATTGAAACTGGATTACTTTTACTAACGAGGAAAAATCTTACAAAATCGCAAAAAAACATTAAAAATCACATAAAAATATAAAACAAAATTCATAAATTGTGTTTCAAAATTCGAATAAACTTTGAAGAAAAGAGATCAGAATTTACTACATTCGGCCAAAAATTGAACGTCTAGAAAATCGAAGCGGGTCGCGAAGAAACGTAAACATCGCTTTAAAAATGGCAAAATTTTCAAAAATCATGGAACTCAAAATTTACTCTACTTGGATAAATGTTTTGAATCTAATTAATTTGATAATATAAAAAGCATTGAAATGCGAAAAAAAACCCCGCTAAAAATCGCAATAAAAACCTTTAATCGCACAGGAGAAAATTTATCATATTAGCAAAGAAATTTAAAACCGAATTCCTTTTCCGTATCTGAAAAAATCGCCGTGAACTCAAACAAACAAAAAAAGCATACTGCATTAAAAATTGCTGTAGATCAAAATAGGAGAGCAAAACAATCTATATAATAAAGGCCAAACGTATCTGTGCGTAACGCATACGTCATTTTTCGAATGGCAACACTTTCTGATGAAATTTCGCTTTTGCAAATTTCATTACTGCAAATTTTTTAATTCCTAGACATTGCACATTTTCAATCTTTGCACCGTTGTGTAGGGAAAAATATGTACTTTCAAATTCAATTTGTTTGAAAACTGTATCTTAATTTGTTTTTGAGATATTAATTTTTTCGTAATTTTTAATTTAATTTTTCCGGAGGTGGCAACTTGAGTACTCCATTTCTGTGCAAAGTAAAGGAAAAATAGGCCATAAAGTAAAAAGAAGAAATGGAGAGAACTTATGGTGGCTGGAAGTGGTGCAAAAAATGTAACATTAAACCCAAACACAACCGCGTGTTTTCGCAAAAAAAGAAGGAAACTTTCAATGACAAGACTGTGGAAACTCTTACTACTATAGTTTTTAGTTTATAATAAAATAAAATGCTACTTTAGAATGCTTAAATTTAAGTAGATCATTTTTATTTAGAGAAAAAATGCACGGCTGATGTTAAAGGATTTAGTACCTGTTCAATGAGATTCTTTTTTTCTTTTTTCCCCCTCCGGGTTGAATTTTTTTTTTTTTTTTTTTTTTTTTTTTTTTTTGCCGAGTTAGACAAGCAAACACAAATGATTTTGGCAATAATTCCAGGTTTAAAGTAATGTCCGGTTCCCCAAATTTTTGTCCAATTATTTAAGGCATTCAATTATAATTATATTAAAATAACATTATTCGCTTAATGTAACTTTTTATAAATTTCAGTTAAACTTTCTAGAGCAGACAATTTTTTAGTTTTTTTTGTCATTTTACCAGAAAGAAAATGCAAAACAAAATTATTTAATTTTTCGGTACTACTCTGTTATTCCGTCGATCGATTTCGCCAAATTATACAAATCGCCAAACTAATAGCCAAATTATACATATTGACGTAATTTTTATTTTAAATAATAAAAAAGCAAATAATTAGTAGAATATTAATAAAAATACAAATGAAAAGTCGAAATAAAAATTTCTTAATGACGTTTTAAACACGTGTATCGTATTTTAATGTCATTGAATTGACATTCACGATCATCCACTATTGGTCTTTAATCTTATTATTTGGCGATAGTATTTTGGTCGACAGGATAACAGAGTAGTAATTATTTTTCTTTCTTTTTGGAATAATTATATATATTTTTTTATTTTATTCCTTTTTTACTTTCATTTTAGAACCATTTTTACTTTTGAAATATATTTTCAGAACAGAAAAAAAAGTATATTTTTCACATAGAAAATTGATCTGAAATAGAAAAAGAACAATGTAAATGACGAAATCAGATTTCATAATTCGCTAATATCCAATGTTAAAAATGTAATTAAAAATTTGTTTTGGCATGATTTGTAAAAATGAAGGTTTGCGTATTTCACGGAAAATACGGCATCCTCTTTGACATTAAAGTAACAGAGTGCAATTGTTTGTGTATTTTAATGTTTATTCTTTTAATTTGTGTTATGTATTTTAATTTATAAAGCGAATTTTAAATTTGTCATAGAGTTAAATTTGAAGCAAACTTTTTTGAAAAAATGTACATGCAGTCATTTCTTTACTTTTAACATTTTAGTATGCGCGTCAGATTTTTCGGTACTTCGTGGTTATCACGTCGACCAAAAAATTATCACAAAATCATAAGATTAAATGCGAATAATGGATGATTATTAAACACGATACACATGTTTAAAATGTCCTCAAGTGGTTTTTAATACCACTTTTTATTTGTATTTTTATTCATTTTTTACTAATTTATTTTTTTCCGTTATTTAAAATAAAAATTATGTCAACATATATAACTTGACTATTAGTTTGGCGATTTTTTTAATTTGACGAAAATGGTTGACTGGATAATCAAGTAGTACCGATTTTTCATATGCGCAAAATCTATATTGTAACGAACAAATGTGTCCGTGAGTCACATAAGCACTGACGTTATTTTGCGAATGACAACATTTCAGGATAAAATGACTTTTTGCAACTTTTGTTACTGCAATTTTTTAATCTTTTAAACGTCGCACATTTTCAATTTTTATTTCGTCATACAGAAAAAGAAATCTACTTTCAAATACAATTTGATTGAAACTATATTTCATTTGACTCATATATTACGAGCTTATATTTTTCAAGCATTTTTTTTATCTCTATTATGTATCTCCATTAAGAAATAATGGCACACAATTAACTGATAAATCTATAAATATTGTTTCTGAAAATTTTCCATTATAAAATTAAAATTTCATGAGTAATAAAATAAGAGAATGGCTTAAAACGCATATTAAATTATTAAAATTTACAAATTCAACATGTAGTCAAACAACTTAAAATTTTACACAACCAAATAATAAAAAGAATACTTTGAAAATACTTTGAGTTTATTTGAAAACTGTATTTCAATTTACTGATTGGCAGTGGTTTTAAAAAAATCAGGTCCGAGTTATTTTTAAATTTATCTCTACCGAGTGAAACTCGATTACGATAGATTATTCTATTTGTCCTTAGAAAAATATAGAGTTCGAGATTTGTTTCTGGCTAATATACTATAGCAAATTTAAAATTTCTTTGATAAGTAATAAAAATAAATAAATAAATAAATACAAATTTAACAGACATGTAATTGAAATACGTGCTCAAAGCACTGAAATGACCAGAAACAAAATTGCTGCCATAACGAAATCTTTGGCTAATAACTTCTGGCATGCGTCTAATACGGAATCGTGACTTTTGATAAATTTTATTGCTTTATTAGCCTCCGATGCTATTTCTTTCAGACAAGCTAAAAAATTTCGTGTCATCAGCCCTGAATTTTCTACTCAACCGATTTTGATAATTATTTTTTTTTTTTAATGAAAGCTATTTATTTGTAGTTGTGCCCATTTTAGTTATTTTTTAATTTATTCCCATTTTTATATTTTATTTTTAATTTTAAATGCTTTTTACGATATTTCTTCAAAATGATGGCAACACAGTTTAGCTTTTCTCTCGATAATAAAAATTTATTTTCCAAAATTATTGCGTATGATTATGAACGAATTGAGATTTAAAAAAATATATATTTACTGAGAAATAATATTAGCAATGTAAATAAAATAACAGAAAATAATTTATGATAAAAATTAATGTCTAAAGCAAAATAAAAAAAATTTCAAATGAGGAAAATTATGTCATTCAGCAACCAGATAAATGGGTATTACAATATTCTTACAGACGCCTCTTTCATATTACTAATAACTTTAGATTTTATAAAACATTTGAAGAGAAAATGACGTCACTATTTATAACATCGCATTTTTACTCATAACGATATTAGGTACTACTCTGTTATCCCGTCGACCAATTTTGCCAAATTATACCAATCGCCAAACTAACAGCCAAATTGTACATATTGACATAATTTTTTTTTTTTTAAATAATGAAAAAACAAATAAATAGTAGAATATTAATAAAAAATATTAACAAAAAGTCGGAATAAAAATCACTTAATGACATTTTAAACACATGAATCGTATTTAATATCATTGAATGTGACATTCACGATCATCCATTATTGGCATTTAATCTTATAGTTTGGCGATAATTTTTTGGTCGACGGGATAACCTAATAGTACCCGATATTACATTTCAATATTTTTTTCCATTATGGACACTGAGATTGAAATTTTACTTTCAGATGACTTCAGTTAGTGAAAATAATGTCACAATAAAATAAAATTAGTTTTTTTTTTTTTTTTTTTTAGCCTCCGATGCTATTTTTTTTTTTAGACAAGCTAAAAAATGTCGTGTCATCAGCTCTAAATTTTCTACTTAACCGATTTTGATAATTATTTTTTTAAATGAAATCTATTTATTTATAGTTGTGCCCATTTTAGTTTTTTTTAAATTTATTTCCATTTTTATATTTTATTTTTAATTTTAAATACTTTTTTACGATATTTCTACAAAATGGTGGCAACTCAGTTAACCTTTTCTCTCGATAGTAAAAATTTATTTTCCAAAATGATTGCGTATAAATATGCACTAATTGAGGTAAAAAAATATATTTACTGAGAAATAATATTATTAATGTAAATAAAATAACAGAAAAAGTTTTATGTAAAAATTAATGTCTAAAGCAAAATAAGAAAATTTTCAAATGAGGAAAATGATGTCATTCAGCAACCAGATAAATGGGAATTACAATATTATTACGGATGCCTTTTTCATATTACTAATGACAATAACTTTTAAAAAAACATTTGAAGAGAAAATGACGTTACTATTTAAAACATCGCATTTTTACTCATAACGATATTAGGTACTACTCTGTTATCCCATGGGCCGATTTCGCCAAATTATACATATTGACATAATTTTTATTTTAAATAACGAAAAAACAAATAATTAGAAGAATATTAATAAAAATATTGGTACTTCTAGGTTATCCCGTCTACCAAAAAATTATCGCCAAACTATAAGATTAAATGCCAATAATGGATGATCGTGAATGTCACATTCAATGACATTAAATGCGATTCACGTGTTTAAAATGTCATTAAGGGATTTTTATTCCGACTTTTTATTAATATTTTTATTAATATTCTACTAATTATTTGTGTTTTCGTTATTTAAAATAAAAATTATGTCAACATGTATCATTTGGATATTAGTTTGGCGATTTGTATAATTTGGCGAAATTGGTCGACGGGATAACAGAGAAGTACCAAAATATGAATAAAAAGTCGAAATAAAAATCACTTAATGACATTTTAAACACATGAATCGCATTTAATGTCATTGAATGTGACATTCACGATCATCCATTATTGGCATTTAATCTTATAGTTTGACAATAATTTTTTGGTCGACGGGATAACCTAATAGTACCCGATATTACATTTCAATATTTCTTTTCATTATGGACACTGGGATTGAGATTTTACTTTCAGATGACTTCAGTTAGGGAAAATAATATCATAGTAAAAATGAAATTTTTTTTTTTTTAATAAAACTATTTTTCTGTGAGTGCATGTAAAATAAAATTTCTGGATTTCGCCAGCACAAAATTAGTTTTAAAAAAATTTAGTTTTAAAAATACTTTTTTATTTAGTTTTTAAAAAATCAGGTCCGAGTTATTTTTAAATTTATCTCTACCGAGTGAAACTCGATTACGATAGATTATTCTATTTGTCCTTAGAAAAATATAGAGTTCGAGATTTGCTTCTGGCTAATATACTATAGCAAAATTAAATTTTTTTTATAAGTAATAAAATTAAATAAATAAATAAATACAAACTTAACAGACATGTAATTGAAATACGTGCTCAAAGCACTGAAATGACCAGAAACAAAATTGCTCCCATAACGAAATCTTTGGCTAATAACTTCTGGCATGCGTCTAATCGTGACTTTTGATAAACTTTATTGCTTTATTTATTCCACAATTACTATTTTTCATTTAACCCTTTAGCCTAACCATGTTTTCAGCTATGTAATATTTTAATTCAAGGATTGATTTAATATAATTTTGAGATTAATGTTAATTTTTTGAATTGTGTAAAAAAAATGTAAAGTTATCAAATACGAATCTTCGTACCAATACTTTTCAGAGTTATTATTTTATGAATGAAACATGAATGAAAAAAATCCGCAAGACACTTAACCCTTTGAAGGAAAAAGCACTTCAATTTTTAAAGTGCTGAAATGATTGATTGACACTAGAATTTAAAAACAAATTTGTTTCAAAATATTTAAAAGCGTTTCTTCACGTATTTGAAAAAAATAAAATTGATATTTCAAATTACTGGCATCAATGTGGCGTTTTGCAATTAAAATTAAGTGGGATGTATTTTAACCCACCCCTTTCATAGGGTTAAAGAGTTAAAAATGCTTTTTTGAGTTAGTTAGCAATCTAAAACGCATATTACATGTAGAAAGTTCATTAAAGTTTTCATTTACAAAAAATGGTTTTTATCTTTGCTGTGTAACCCGGGAAGCCCGGGTTCGATCTACTAGTTACCATAAAGGAGAAAAGTTTGAAACCAGAGTCTTATTAGTCTAGAAGTTTAAAATCAAATTCCTTTGAAAAATGTAAAAAAATAAAATAAAAATAAAAAATGACTGAGAAAGCCCAAAAATTGCATCGAAAATTGTAATAAAATTCGTAAAACATTAAAAAATCCCTAGGGTAAAAATTCACTGTTATAATATAAAATATTGTAATCAAGAAATTAACCATATTAAACAAAAAGTTTGAAATCGAAATCGATTTCCGGATGAAAAAAATAGCCACGGAACTTAAAGAATAACTAAAAATAACATAGAAAATTGCATTAAAAAATAGCTAAATATTTGGAAGTCAATGCTTAAAAAATTAATATTAAGGCAGGGCCGGGGGGGGGGGGAGGGGGTATGATCGGAAATCATTTATAAATAACAAAACGTAGACATGGAACGCGAAAATCATATTAAGAGATAAAACATTGCATTCGAAACATAACTACATTAAACAAAATGTTTGAAATCAAAATTGGTTTCCGAATGGCAGAAAATTCGCCAAAGAACTTAAAAAATGGATAAAAATCGTATTGAAAACTATATTAAAAATCGCTGAATATTTAAAAGTCATGGCTGTAAAAATTTAACATTCAGTCGAAAATATTGTAATCGGAAATCGTTCATGAATAAGGAAAAGTCAACACGGAACACCTAAAATCCCCAAAACTAACTAAAAATTACATTGAATATCGCATTAGAAATTGGAAAAATTCAAAAAGCGTGGAAAACAAATTGTACTATTTATGCTAAAAATTGGAAACCGAAATTCTTTTGCCGATGTCAACAACTGTCGCAGAACCTGAAAAATCACTGTAAAACAGATTAAAAATCAGTAAAATTCAAAAATCCGGACAAAATTTACCATAGTAAGATAAATATTTATATTAAATTCCTGCGGACAAAATTTACCATAATTTGACAAAGCATTGAAATCTGAACTCTTTCATTAGTTAAAAAATATCGACACAAAACTTTAAAAAAATCGCTAAAGGTTTTATGAAAATATGCTAAAAATCTGAATCATTGATGTCAAAATTTACTACATTAAGCTACAAATTATTCAGAAATTTTCTTTTCCAATTGTGAAAAAATCGCCGTAGACTCGAAAACATCTAAAAATTGTATTCAAAAATGCATTACAAATCGTTTCAAATTTTAAAATAGCAGGGGACAACATTTACATTAATAGAGTAAAGTAGTGTAATCTGAATTCTTTCTTAAATACGAATGAAAAAAATTGGCGCAAAGCGTGATAAATAATGAAAAGATTGCTAAAAATTGCATTGAAAATTACATTGAAAAATCCCTAAATTTCAAAATTTGTAAATGAAGGGTAAATGTTTAAAATTAATTTCCTTTTCCAAATTTCAAAAAATTGCCGTGAGATTCAAAAAATCAATACAAAACCATTGAAAAATTCATTAAAAATCGCTAAATGTAAATACATCCCGTGAATAAAAAATTATTCTAGTCGTGTAAAACATAGGAATCATTCCTTTTTACATGAATTACTAAAAAATCGACGCAGAACACAAAATATATCAAAAATCACATTGAAAATCGACAAAATTCAAAAAAGGTAAATGGTGAAATTTACTATATTAGGCTAAAAGTTTGAAACCAAAATAATTTTTTTAATTGTTAAAACACCGCTGTGGTGGGGGTCGAAAAAAAAATGAGAAAAAACACTAAAAATCGCATTAAAAATTCGTTAAAAATTCAAAAATCGCTGTACAAATTCCGAATAAACTTTGTTGAAAAGAGAAAAAAAAATTGCTATTTTGGGTTAAAAGAATGAAACCGTATCCCTTTCACTAATGGGATAAAACCGCAAAAATGACGCTAAAAATCGCCTAAAAAATTATTTAAAAAAATCTAAAAAAAAAATCGAAAATCGGGCTTCGAGGTGCAAAACTACATGTAAAAAAGTACCTTCCCTCCAAATTTTGTAACTCTACATGCAGCGGTCTCTTCAGAACAGCGCTGACAGACAAACATCCTTCTCTCTTTATCATTTACATTAATAGAGTAAAGTAGTGTAATCTGAATTCTTTCTTAAATACGAATGAAAAAAATTGGCGCAAAGCGTGATAAATAATGAAAAGATTGCTAAAAATTGCATTGAAAATTACATTGAAAAATCCCTAAATTTCAAAATTCGTAAATGAAGGGTAAATGTTTAAAATTAATTTCCTTTTCCAAATTTCAAAAAATTGCCGTGAGATTCAAAAAATCAATACAAAACCATTGAAAAATTCATTAAAAATCGCTAAATGTAAATACATCCCGTGAATAAAAAATTATTCTAGTCGTGTAAAACATAGCAATCATTCCTGTTTACATGAATTACAAAAAAATCGACGCAGAACGCAAAATATATCAAAAATCACATTGAAAATCGACAAAATTCAAAAAAGGTAAATGGTGAAATTTACTATATTAGGCTAAAAGTTTGAAACCAAAAAAATTTTTTTAATTGTTAAAACACCGCTGTGGTGGGGGTCGAAAAAAAAATGGTACTAAATCGCATTGAAAAGTTTATTAAAAAACGCATTGAAAAATGCACTAAATATCGCTAGTTATTTTTAAAATCGCAGTAATCAGAATTTCATCAAACGAATAAAACATTCTAATCGGAAATCTGTACTATTTGATTATCCGGTTGACCAAGAAACTATCTAGATCTAGGTCAAACCATAAGATTAAATGACAATAATGGCGGATCGTAAATTCCATATTCACTTGACATTTAACATGTTACATGTATTTGTTACGTCATCAAGTGGTTTTTACTTCGTATTTTTATATGTATTTTTATTAATGTTTTTTTTAAATTATCTCTCCTTTCATTATTTAACAAACAAATTACAAATTGTAATTAAAAATTACATCAATTTGCATAATTTGGCTTGTTTTACGATTGATGTAATTTGGCGAAATTGGTCGACAGGATAATCAAGTAGTAAATGGAAATCCTTTATAGATAATAAAAAATGGACACGGAACCCAAAAAATCTTGAAAAACCGCGTTAAAAATCTCTAAAATTATATTACATTAAAAGTTTGAAATCAATTTTTACTTCCCAATATCAAAAAATCACCATAAAACTCGAAAAAATCTAAAAATTGCATTGAAAAGTGCATTAAAAATCACTAATATTAAAAAATCACAGGGGTCAAAATTTACTCTAATAGGGTAAAACGTTGTAGTTGGAAATATCTCATGAATGACAAAAATTCGACATCAAACGCAAAAAATCTCAAAAATTCGCATTAAAAATCGCTGAAATTAATAAATCTTAGCAGCTAAAATTTAATACATTAGCCTGAAAGTTGTAAGCAAAATTCCTTTTACTAATGTCGAATAATAGCGGTAAAAATCGAAAAAACATTAAAAATTACATTAAATAATTCACTAAAAATCCAAACATCGTTGCGCGAAATCCAAATAAATTATACTGAAAAAAGAACAAAATTCACTAAATTAGGTCGAAAGAATGAAAACGCTTTCTTTTTATGTGGAAAAATCGCCTCGAAACCCACTAAAAATCGCATATGAATTAAATTTAAAAAAACTTAAAAATCGGCCTTCAAGGTGTAAAACTTCACACATAACTTCGTGCAGCGGTCTCTCCAGAGCATCGCCAGTACTTTAAAAATTTTAACATGCGTTATAAACTACCTTAAAGTGTAAAACAGATCTCCATGTTACATTTCCTAATTTTGTTCGCGCCCTTCCTCTCACGCACCCTGAAATGTGTCACACCATTCTTTTTTAAAATTTTTTTATCATGTATTACAAACCATTTTAAATTTTAAAACAAAGCACATTGTTGTATTTCCAAATTTTAACAAAATCGCGTTCTGTTAGTTCCATTTTCCACCACCAGGTAGCGCACTCTATTCTTCAAAAACTTTATCAAAACGATACTCTGTTAAACAACCTATCAGGTGATACATTACTCGAGGGGGTAGCGGTCTTAAGCAAGAATTTAAGATATTTGATGAAATTGCTATTCGAAAATAGTGGTACCTAAATTTTTAACATTTTAGCTGGATTTCGCAAAAAAATACTACTTATTGCATTCTCAACAGCTCAAGTTTTTGATAGAACAACTATGAAAAAAATAGATGCTAAATGCAAAAAATCTTGAAAAAGCGTTACAAATCGCATTGAAAATCGCATTAAAAATCGTTAAAATCTAAAAATCTTAACAAACACAAAATTTAGTGCATTAGGCTAAAAGTTTGAAACGATTTTCTTTTTATCAATCTCGAAAAATAGCCGCAAAATGAGAAAAAACACTATAAATCGCATTAAAAATTCGTTAAAAATTCAAAAATCGCTGTACAAATTCCGAATAAACTTTGTTGAAAAGAGAAAAAAAAATTGCTATTTTGGGTTAAAAGAATGAAACCGTATCCCTTTCACTAATGGGATAAAACCGCAAAAATGACGCTAAAAATCGCCTAAAAAATTATTTAAAAAAATCTAAAAAAAAAATCGAAAATCGGGCTTCGAGGTGCAAAACTACATGTAAAAAAGTACCTTCCCTCCAAATTTTGTAACTCTACATGCAGCGGTCTCTTCAGAACAGCGCTGACAGACAAACATCCTTCTCTCTTTATTATTATAGATACATGACTTTCATTAAGGGTGTTCTTAACTGCTTCGCTCAACAAGCGCAAAACATTATGACACATTTATAAATTCATTTTTTAACAGAAAATTATAAAACTGAAATGACTGACTATGGAAGCGATTTTGAATGGAACTTATTTTTCCATTTTATGATAATTAAATTACCTATCCAGTTCTAAGCTATTTCGATGACGTAATCACCCGTTTTCCTACTGCTTTTCGACCGGTTTTTCTGCTTTCGTCGGGAAATGTGCTCAAAAATGTCAAATTTGAAGGCTTGTTAAGAAACATCTATTGTGTTTTTTAAAAAACAGAAAATTGAATGCAATTAGACAGTTTCTGATTAATAACACCTGCTATTTTTATGCATTTCCGAACAAAAATAAATTAAAGCATGTGTCACAAAGTTGTTCTTTTTGATTTAAGAACACCCTTAAAAAACACATAAATTAAAAATACATATATCAGATACATTTAACTTGCACGTTTTTCTTTCATTTTATAAAAAACTAGCTGACCCGCCCGGCGTTGCCTGGGTCCGTATTAACAATATTAAACGAACTTGAAATTTGTATGATTTTATCATTAACTGGAAGCATGCAGAAATGCATTGCCTGAAATATGTCGTAGCTGACTTTGTGAAAAATCGGTTTTAAAAGCAACAACTAATATTAAGCTCTAAAAATACTTAAAATGAGCAATGAGAAACACGGGAGGGAACATGTATCCAACGATTGCGTTAGTTTCGTGTTAAAGTCTTGATTTACCCGTAAAATAATGTTTTGATCCATTATAGACTGTAATACACGATCGGAATGCATAAAAGATACAAATATATCAATCATAGGCAAGAGTTATGTGATTTTTTTTATCATATGACTTTGAAATATCAATATAGAAGCATCTATTAAGATTTTGCTTCAAAAGTTAACATTCTTTCGCTAATGTCTTAAAATCGTCTGCACTCTGAAATCTAGATTTTAGACTAATGTTTGTTATTTAAGTTTTCGCACATGATTTTAAAAGAATATTTTCATAAATATATTTTATATATTGGCATAGAATTATTAATATGTTGTTAAATCATAAACATTTTCATCTACGTTATAAAGTATTAAAAAGTTCTGAAAAAAAAGAAAACTTTTAGTGATACAATTTTTAGTTCAAATCAAATGTTTTCAATATTTTATTTAATTTTATTTTGACATTTAATTATTTCGAATTTATCAATTTCAATTATTTTAAAAGAAAACATTTTATTAAAATAAATAATATAATAGAAAAAAGACCATTTTAAAAAATTACTATTTCTTTGTAAAATATGCTTCAGCTGTAATTCATTTCTTTCAATTCGTTTTATTAATACAAAATCCCTTCCACATGCTTTTGTTTGGGACATTAAAATTTGAGCGATAAATGGTTTAATATTGCAACCCTTTTTTCGGTTTACTTCACCACCACCTACCTTTTTCCTCCATGGTTTACAACCCCTGTGATAAAAAATCATCATTTAAACTGACAGTTTGCCAGTTTATGAATTTCCAGCTTTTTTAATTATTTATGCGAAAATTTTATGCAACCAACCAACCATAACTAAATGAAGGGAAAAAAAGAAGAAAAAGGCGATTTTTTATGAGACTGATCTTTGGAATTTAATTAATTACTCAGTTAATAAATAGAATTTCGAAATTCTGAAGCTCAGGTGCATCAGGAGAGATTTGGGGCTACTCTCAAAAAAATTTTGAGCCTCGTACATGCTGTAGATTTTGCTAGCCATCGCAGACACACACACACACACACACACACACACACACACACGCAGACAGAGCGTTTTGTTCTTTTATTAATATAGATACTATCTATACTAATAAAAGAACAAAACGCTCTGTCTGTGTGTGTGTGTGTGTGTGTGTCTGCGATGGCTAGCAATATCTACAGCATGTACAAGGCTCAAAATGTTTTTGAGAGTAGCCTCAAATCTCTCCTGATGCACCTGAGCTTCAGAATTTCGAAATTCCAATTATTAACTGAGTAATTAATTAAAACCCGGAACTCACTCTCATAAAAAACGCCTTTTTTCCACTTTTTAATCACTTCGCTTGCTTAGGGTTGATTGGTTGCATAAAGATTTTTCAGAAGTAATCAGATAAGCCGGTGTAACAATGACATTGGAGTATTTCATGTTTCCAGGCGATAACCATAGAGGAGTAAGGTAGGTGGAGGTGAAGTAAGTCTCAAAAAAGGTTTGCAATATGAAACCATTTATTGCTCAAATTTTAATGTTCCAAACAAAAGGACATGGAAGAGATTTTATATTACAAGACGAATTGAAAGAAATGATTTACAACTAAAGCATATTTTAAGAAGAAAAAGCAAATTTTTAAAATTGTCTTTGTTCTATTATTTATTAAAATAAATGTTCGCTTTTAAAATAATAAAAAAAATGAAAAATTAGAAATAATTAAATGTCAAATTGAAATTAAATAAGATATTGAAAACATTTTAAATATAATTTAAATTCTCATTTTCGATAATATTAATGATATATATGTATTTTTAATCTCAGACATGTTTTTTATCACAAAGTTGAAAAGTACTTCGCATTCGGTTTGTCTGTACATCTGTCCATACTGTAAATCCCGTAAATATACTCAATTGATAAAGCTTATTTAGGATCACTAACGCATGTTTGGTATTGCATATGAAATATGTACGAATATTGGTTCATTTACAGAGACACTCAAAAGAAATTGATTACATTACGGTATGAGCGGAAAAATTGTTTGATGAGTATATTTTAATGAGATCACGCTATTTCAAATGTATTGAAACGGTTATAAATCACCTGCTTTCACAACGATTAAATTAAACACACAAATCATAGTCATTTATATTGATTTACAGGGACACACAAAATAAATCAGCTACAGTACTGTATTTGCGTAATAATTGCTGGAGAGTACGTTTTAAAATTTGGTATATACTTTTAAATTTAATTAGTTTTTTGCATAATACTCTTTGTATATAAAATCTATATTTGATATACAGAGCTGCACAAAAATAGTCGCATACCATTTTCTTTATTAGAGGAAATTGCTGAAGGCTAATTTTCAGAAATATATGTACCACTTAAATGAATGAAATTTTGAAATGCATATTGAATTACAAATCTCTATTCATAGAAGGCGGCAGCCTTCAAGTGACGCAGCTTTAAACCTACCATCGTCATAACGGTAGATGCGGAACTTCATATATACAGCTAACTCAACATCAAAGAAAATCGGAAAAGCCGCCTTCTAATAACTCAGCAAATATTGGTCAGAATGGTTCAATTTTTTTAATATAGTCTTATATTCCCAGTCTAATCCTATCCTATAATTTTTACATTTCTACGTGCCGTATATTTTTAGATCTCGATAACCATTTTAAAACTGTAATCGATGGTGTTTGTTCCTGATAATGAGATCTAGGAAACGGGCTGGGAGATTTTATTAAAACTTATATATAAAATATGAATCTCTTTAAGATAGAGGTGATAAGACTTGCCTTGTTTCTAGGAAAACTCTTGTTTGTTATATATTGGTCTTGGAAAATTGGACTATATTAGCTCGCGGATTACATGTTATTCTATGGGTTAGCAGACGGAGCCTGAGTGAAAAACCTTATGTACTTATGGTCACAGTTAAAACACCCGAATCGAAGCAATAAATGTTTTTTAAACTACAAAAACATCTTATCATGTGCTTTAAAACATTCAATAAATATATACTAAATCAAATTTCTATTTATTTTGCCTTTATTTTTCGTAAGAAGAAAATATTATGTTTCTTACATTGGATATTTTTGCATTTTGTGGAAAAAATATTTTGAATCCTTTTTTAAAATAGGAAAATATTTTTTAATTATACATATTCAATATACTTTCGACTTATGATTTTTTTTTAAGTTTTCAAACAAAAATTATTTTAAATTATTTGTTGTTGGAAAGTCATGTATTCATACGCCTAGGGGCGCCACTTGTCTAGTTTTGTTTTGAATCCGAACCCGAACGCGGCAAGTTACACGGAGCATTTTTCATTCAGGTAGTAATATTCTTACATAATGTCCATTAAATTGATATAGAAAATGCACGAATTAAAAAATATAAACCAGACAAGATAGAATCATTAAGTAATTTTCAGGTTTTAATAATCCACATGTTGTTTCTTGTTACGCCAATTGAATCTCGCAATGTCAATATACAACGAATAAGCTCTGCAATAAAGTTAACCGGAGAATCTTGCAATGTATTAGTAATTAATACAGAATGTGTAACTTTGCAATAAAGTTATTTGCTTGTATTTTTGAAGACTTATGGATTACAGTGTGGAGGCAGGATATATTCAAAATTTTACGAGAATGCCAGTTAAAAATCTGGACTGCATTTTGTTTTGTTGTCAGTAATTTTGGGTGAAATGCAGTTTATTCTCCTTCGCCAAGGAACTTTTTATGTGTATTGTTTGATAAACAAAAAATATATAGAGGTAAAATTGTTTATTTTTTTAATTTTTTCGCTGCTTGAGCAAAGAATAGGTTTGCATTAATCATAATTAATAAACGGAAACTTACTGGCTTGCTTAAAGTATTGTTTTTAAATACAGGGTACAAAATACATGAATTTTCTTAAATCCCAGTTTATTTTATTAAAATTTGTCATTTCATGAAAATAAAATTATTGCATATCTGTTATCTTTGCGTTTAAGTGTTAAAACACTTTTCAATGTTTGCATTTTAGCATGTTTTGCAGATAATACATTTTGTGAATTTCACAGAGTTGACTGTATTATACTCTATTATAAGCATTCATTAAGATTTCTAGTACATTATTACATTCAAATTACTCTTTTTAAAAATGTAAACAAAAAATGAGCACATATTTGGGCAATGTCTGGTCCCAACAATGGAAATTGTAAAGTACACACACTTGATGGACTTTACAATTTCTATATATTGCTTGTTTTAAACTTAAGTGAAATGTTGGCTAAAACATTTTCAGTTTCATAAATTATTTCAATTTGAAATATTTTAGTAATCGCTACTACTGTTATTCCGTCGACCAATTTCGCCAAATTATACATAATCACATATTTTTTTATTTTAAATAATGAAAAAACAAATAATTAGTAAAATATTAATAAAAAGTCGAAATAAAAATCAATGACATTTTAAATATACAAATTGTATTTAATGTCATTGAATGTGACATTCACAATCATCCATTAATGGAATTTAATCTTATAGTTTGGCGATAATTTTTTGGTCGACGGGATAACCTAGTAATCTATAAAGCTAACAAGTAACATTTATACAACATTTCATTAACTCGATTCTTCTTAAGTAAATTTGAATAAGCGACGGCAAAAATCCATTGCAAGATTCTCTGGTTAACTTTATTGCAGACTTTATTCATTGTATATTAAGACATTGCAAGATTGTATTGGCATAACAAGAAACATCCATGTGGATTATTAAAACCATGAAATATACGTAATGATTCTATCATGTCTGTTCAATGGTTTTCAATTTGTGCATTTTCTTTATCAATTCTATTCTAAATAAATTCTACCTGAATGAAAAATGCTAATAACGCGTTCTGATTAAAAAAAAAAAAACTAGACAAGTGGCGCCTTCTTAATATGGAATATAATATAGAATGTATGAAAACTTATGAATTAGAGGGGGGAGGCAGGGTATGTTCAAAATTTTATGAGAATGCCAGGTAAAAATCCTGTATTGTACTTTTTTTTTGGTTTGTTGTCAAACTTTTTTCTCATGTCTATGAATAAATTACTCCTTGCACCAACATAAGATTTTGTTGTCAGTGGCACAGCCAAGGGGGTGTTTTTGAGAACTACATCCATGAATCGCTAAAAAAAAAAGCAAATTGCATAAAAAATGGGAATTATGTCCACAAATTGCTTAATGTGAATTACGTCCATGAATCATGTAAAAAAGCGAGAATTATATTCATAAATTGTATGAAAAATGCAAATTACGTCTATGAATCGTGAAGTAAAACATAAATTATGTTCATAAATCGCTCAAAAAACACGAATTTTGGCAGCAAAAAGCTGAAACGGAAATAACCTATATAAAACTCATAAAAATAGCGACTTGCATTCATAAATTGCATAAAAAATGTGAATTACGTTCATGAATCACTCAAAAAACGCAAATTACATCCATAAATTGCAAAAAAACGTGAATTACGTTCATAAATCACTCAAAAAATGCGAATCACTTCCATGAATTGTGCAAAAAAACACGAATAACGTTCAGAAATTGCAAAAAATGCGAATTACGTCCAAGAATTGGTAAAAAAAAGCGAATTACATTCATAAATCCTATAAAAACACAAATAATGTCAATAAATCGATCAAAAAACGCAAATTTCGTCGATAAAAAGCTCAAAAGATGCATATTATGCCTACGAATCACATAAGTATAGCAAATTATGTCCATAAATCATGTAAAATGTAAATTACATTCATTAATCGCATAAAAATTGCTAAATTATGTCCATGAATCGCTCAAAAAAAGCAAATTGCATAAAAAACATGAATTGGGTCCACAAATCGCTCAAAACTTGAATTACGTCCATGAATTGTTTAAAAAAGTGAGAATTACGTTCAGAAATTGTATGAAAAACACAAATTATGTCTATGAATCGTGTAGTAAAATGGGAATTATGTTCATAAATTGCTCAAAAAACACGAATTTTGGCAGCAGAAAGCTGAAACGTAAATTAAGTTCATAAATCACTCAAAAAATGCGAATCACTTCCATGAATCGTGCAAAAAAATACTAATAACATTCATAAATTACAAAAAATGCGAATTAGGTCCAGCAATTGGTAAAAAAAGCGAATTACATTCATAAATCCTATAAAAACACAAATAACGTCAATAAATCGATCAAAGAACGCAAATTTCGTCGACAGAAAGCTCAAAAAATGCAAATTACGTCTACGAATTGCATAAATATAGCAAATTACATCCATAAATCATGTAAAATGTAAATTACATTCATTAATCGCATAAAAATTGTTAATTATGTCCATGAATCGCTCAAAAAAAGCGAATTGCATAAAAAACATGAATTGGGTCCACAAATCGCTCAAAACGTGAATTACGTCCTTGAATTGTTTAAAAAAGTAAGAATTACGTTCAGAAATTGTGTGAAAAACACAAATTGTGTCTATGAATCGTGTAGTAAAATGGGAATTATGTTCATAAATTGCTCAAAAAACATGAATTTTGGCAGCAGAAAGCTGAAATGCAAATTACGTCTATAAATCGCATAAAAATAGCAAATAGTGTTTTGCATTCATGAATTGCATAAAAAACGCGAATTACATTCATGAATCGCTCGAAAAACACATTACGTCCATGAATACATGAATTACATTCATAAATCACTCAAAAAATGCGAATCACTTCCATGAATCGTGCAAAAAAAACACTAAGGACGTTCATAAATTACAAAAAATGCGAATTACGTCCAAGAATTGGTGAAAAAAAGCAAATTACATTCATAAATCCTATAAAAACACAAATAACGTCAATAAATCGATCAAAAAACGCAAATTTCGTCGATAGAAAGCTCAAAAGATGCAAATTATGTCTATGAATCGCATAAGTATAACAAATTATGTCCATAAATCATGTAAAATGTAAATTACATTCATTATTTGCATAAAAATTGCGAATTATGTCCATGAATCGCTCAAAAAAAGCAAATTGCATAAAAAACATGAATTGGGTCCACAAATCGCTCAAAACATGAATTACGTCCATGAATTGTTTAAAAAAGTGAGAATTACGTTCAGAAATTGTATGAAAAACACAAATCTTATACTATAATGCGAGCAAAAATTGTGTGTGTGTGTGGGTAAATTTTATCTCAAAAACGGCTCTAACGATTTTCGCAAAAATTTGGATTTTACCATTTTCGGGCACGAGAAGACCATTGGGCTAGGTCACATGTTCGAGAAAATTCGATTATTGGGTCATTTTGGGTCATAATGGGTCAAGATCAAGCTATTTATATCTAGAGAACGGCTGGATCGATTTTAAGAAATTTTGTAACCAATCGTTTTTTGGCACGAGAAAACTATTGGGCTGGGTCACATGTTCGAAAAATTTCGATTATTGGGTCATTTTTGGGTCATTATGGGTCAAGCCATTTTTATCTAAAAAACGGCTCTAACGATTTCGACCAAATTTTACATTTTATCGTTTTGGATTACCAGAAGACCATTGGGTTAGGTAACATGTTCGAGAAAATTCGGTTAGTGGGTCATTTTTGGGGTCATTGTGGGTCATGCTATTTTTATCTAGAGATTTTCTCACGCAATTTTGACTAAAAATTGCATTCTATGGTTTTCGGGCACGATAAAAACATTGGGCTAGGTTACATGCTCGAGAAAAAATTTTAATGGGTCATATTGGGTCATTAAGAGTCTGGGTCAAGCTATTTATATTTAAAGAACCGCAGAATCAATTTCATCGAAATTTTGCCTGTAATAGTTTTTTGACACGAGAAAGCTAATGGGCTCACACGATCGAGAGATTTCGATTATAAGAGTCATTTGTGGGTCATGATGGGTCATAATGGGTCATAGTCAAGCTATAGCTAAAGAACAGGTGGATCGATTTTAACGAAATTTTGTATACAACATTTTTTTGGCACGAGAAAACTATTGGGCTAGGTCTCAGTTCGAGAAATTTCGATTACTGGGTCATTTTGGGTCATAAAAGGTCTGGGTCAAGCTATTTATGTGTAAACTACGACAGCATCAAATTTAATGAAATTTTGTATGTAAGTTTTTTGACACGAGAAAATTAATGGGCTATCTCACATGTTTGAAAGATTTCGATTATAAGAGGTTATGGGTCATTATATTATGAGTCATGATGGGTCATAACGGGTCATGTCAAGCTATATCTAAAGAACACGTGGATCAGTTTTAACGAAATTTTGTATACAACATTTTTTGGCACGAGAAAATCATTGGGCTAGGTCACATGATCGAGAAATTTCGATTAATGGGTCATAAAAGGTCATAAAGGGTCTGGGTCAAGTTATTTATATTTAAAGAACGGCAGGATCGAGTTTAACGAAATTTTGAGTGTAACAATATTTATACACGAGAAAACTAATGGGCTAAGTCACATGTTCGAGAGATTTCGATTATAAGGGTCATTTGTGGGTCATGATGGGTCATGGTCAAGCTATATCTAAAGAACGGGTGAATCGATTTTAACGAAATTTTGTATACAGCATATTTTTGGCACGAGAAAATCATTGGGCTATGTCACATGTTCGAGAAATTTCGACCAATGGGTCACTTTTGGGTTATTCTAATTTTATCTAGACAATGTCTCGCGCAAATTTGACTGAATTTTATATTCTATCGTTTTCGGACAGAAGAAAATCATTGGGTTATGTCAGATGTTTGAGAAAACTCGATTAATGAAACATTTGGGGTCATAATGAGTCAAGGTCAAACTATTTATACCTAAAAATTGGCTCAATCGATTTTATCTAAATTTTGTATTTAACGTTTTTCGGCACGCAAAAATTAATGAACTAAGTCACATTTTTCGAGAGATTTCGATATAAGGGTCATTTGTGGGTCATGCTAATTTTATCTAGAAAATTGTTCTCACTTCTTTGAGTATATTTTCTATTATATCGTTTTCGGGCAAAAGAAAACCATTGAGATAGGACACATGCACGAAACAATTCAATTAGTGGGTCGTTTTAGGTCTTAATGGGTTCGGGTTATTCTAATTATATATAACAACGACTCAGTCAATTTTACCTAAATTTTGCAACGGAACGTCTTTTGTCACGAGAAGACTATTAAGCTGAGTTGCACGTTAAATAAAATTATATTAGTGGGTCATATCGCTTCATTGCTGAATGCTGTCAAGCTAATTTTACTTAAGAAATGGCTTAAACGATTTTGATTCATTTTATACTCTACTGTTTTTGATTACCTGAAGACCACATGTTTGATCATATTTGATTAGTGGATCATTTGGGTAGTAAGGGTCAGGATCACGAGACTATGACAAAAGCCAATAAGTTGGCGATATTTGACAAAATACTGGGGAAATTTGGCCGAAAAATCGACTATTAAGGTTACGAAACCAAAACACATATTTGGCGAAAAAAAAAAAAAAAGAATGTGTCCAAATTTGGTTATATGTGGCAAAAAAAATTGTCTTTCAGAATGTGAAGAAATTTCTTATACATTCTTAATAGTCTTCGAGATGCATAGTTAAACTAATCAGAGTCGAGCTAAAAAAGTGATTTGGATTGATGTCCTTTCGTTGTAAATTTTAAAATAAAGTAAAATTTATGAACATGTGCATACAAATATAGTTTTCTTATTGATTGTTTTTGTAAATAATACTATTATTAATAACATGTTTTACAGTAATAATACTATATCGAGTTAAACACAAAGTTAATTTTGACCGAGTTGAACTCGGTCACCCCTGCTAGTTATGTCTATGAATCGTGTAGTAAAATGGGAATTATGTTCATAAATCGCTCAAAAGACACGAATTTTGGCAGCAGAAAGCTAAAATGCAAATTACGTCTATAAATCGCATAAAAATAGGGAATAGCATTTTGCATTCATGATTTGCATAAAAAACGCGAATTACATTCATGAATCGCTTAAAAAATGCAAATTACGTCCATGAATTGCATAAAAATATGAATTATGTTCATAAATCACTCAAAAAATGCGAATCACTTCCATGAATCATGCAAAAAAACACGAATAACATTCATAAATTGCAAAAAATGCGAATTACGTCCAAGAGTTGTGTAAAAAAAGCAAATTACATTCATAAATCCTATAAAAACACAAATAACGTCAATAAATTGATCAAAAAACACAAATTTCGTCGACAGAAAGCTGAAAAAACGTAAATTATGTCTATGAATTGCATAAAAATAGCAAATTATGTCCATAAATAATGTAAAATGTAAAGTGCATTCATTAATCGCATAAAAATTGCGAATTATGTTTATAAATTGCTCAAAAATGCAAATTACATTCATAAATCGCATAAAAAACACGTATGATGACCATGAATTGCGCAAAAAATGCGAATTACACCCAACATTAAATTAATTTGCGGAAAGTTTTTGGTTTTATACAAGTCTGCCAACAAGAACCTACAAGTTATCCTGAAACCCATTCTAAACCAACAAAAATTTAATGGAAAGATAAATTTGTCCAAGAAAGACAAAATAATTTCCATTGACATACATTGACCAAAATCGAAAAATTCCTATTGAAATCTATCCTATACACTCCAAAACCAGAAAGAAAAAATTCCCTCCAAGAGTAACTCAATCTATCTGCTGCAAAATAAAATACATTGAAATGCAACTGAACAAGAACCTGAAAATTACATTTGAAATCAAACCGAAACCAGATTCAACCCCCCCCCCCCAAAAAAAAAAAAAAAAATCCAACCATATCTTGATTTGGGAAAGAAAACTTAATTTCCATAGATACGCGTGGTCAGAAATCTGAAAATTACAATTAGTCTATGGGTTAGCAAACCTTAATTCGATCTGAAAAAAAAAAAAAAAAAAAAAAAAATTCTGACAATACACACTGACAAGCAGAGTTGCATAATATAGACGCACGCCATGTGCAGAAAATTTTATGAAGAAACAATTTTTATTTATTTATTTCGACAAAGAATTGTGTAAAAAAAAAAAGCGTATCTCAACAAAGAATCAAGTAAAAAAACTAGGGATGCACCGAATATTCGGTATCTATTCGGTATTCGGCCATGTTACCGAATATTCGGTTAGGCCGAATATGAAACTATTCGGCCTGCCGAATATTCGGTATGGCCGAATATCAAAGTATTCGGCCGAATCCAATACTTAATAAAACCTTTTCGCTATTTCTACTTTTAACTGTCAATTTTTTAATTTATATTTAAAATAATTAGAAACAAAATCATTTTTAAATAAAATAGAATGTTTTTACATTATTTATTTGCTGTCTGTAAAGTATAACTTAAGAAAATTAACCATGAGAAGGATTAAAATGGTGATTTATTAGGATTCTCCTAAGGAATAAATTATGTGCTGATACAAGTTTCTAAATTTTGTTTAGTAAATAATCTGTTTTTTGCTTTTCCCCAAATAAAAGTCCTTTATAAGAAAAAAAACCGTTTGAGATAGTAATAGCTATCAAGGCAGACAATTTTTGTTCATGAAACCATAATCAACTTATTGAGTCATAAGTACATTGTATTTCATTTCAGTCTAGGTCATAACTTGTGTGTTTGTTTATTACATTAACATTAAATAAGATAATATATTTTCAACTCCCATGCTTTGATTTCTGTAAAATATGATATGATGGGAAGGGTGGAAAATACCACCATTCATAAGAAAAGAACTATGAGCCAAACATACTTTTATTCAGAATTAAGTTGAAAGTATTTGTATTTTATATTGAAAAAAATCTGCCTTGAGTTATTTTAAAAGGACAATTATCAGACTATAAAATTTTTCTTCAACCATTTTTTCATTATTTGATTTTAAAATGCTTGTTTTGATTCGTAGAAAATTTTTTTAACTTTCATAATTGTGCTTCTTAAATAACTCAAGGCAGATTCTTTTCAATACTAAATGTTCTTATAAAAAGCACATGTTTATCAAAATGTAAGTTTCTTTTATTAAATGTTATGTAAAACTGTTTTAAAAAGTAACATTTTAATACCTTTAAATTTTGAAATATAAAAAGTATTTGGAAAGCCGAATATTCGGTATTCGGTTCACCTGTCGGCCGAATATTCGGCATTCGGTATTCGGCCAAAATCACTATTCGGTGCATCCCTAAAAAAAATCCAACATTTCGACAAAATACCACGCGAAAAACGTGAATTCCGTGCAAAGACCGCAATAAAAACATTAATTCAATCCATGAATCGCATAAAAAATACGAATTCCATGCATGAATCGCATAAAAATGTGAATTACATGCATGAATCGCATAAAAAATGTGAACTACATCCATGAATCGCTAAAAAAAAAGCAAATTGCATAAAAAATGGGAATTACGTCCAGAAATTGCTTAAAATGTGAATTACGTCCATGAATCATGTAAAAAAGCGAGAATTATATTCATAAATTGTATGAAAAACGCAAATTACGTCTATGAATCGTATAGTAAAACATGAATTATGTTCATAAATCGCTCAAAAAACACGAATTTTGGCGGCAGAAATCTGAAACGGAAATTACCTCTATAAAACGCATAAAAATACCGAATTGGATTCATGAATTGCATAAAAAATGTGAATTACGTACATGAATCGCTCAAAAAACGCAAATTACATCCATGAATTGCATAAAAACGTGAATTACGTTTATAAATCACTCAAAATATGCAAAAAAACATGAATAACGTTCATAAATTGCAAAAAATGCGAATTACGTCCAAGAATTGGTAAGAAAAGCGAATTACATTCATAAATCCTATAAAAACACAAATAACGTCAATAAATCGATCAAAGAACGCAAATTTCGTCGACAGAAAGCTCAAAAAATGCAAATTACGTCTACGAATTGCATAAATATAGCAAATTACATCCATAAATCATGTAAAATGTAAATTACATTCATTAATCGCATAAAAATCTCGAATTATGTCCATGAATCGCTCAAAAAAAGCGAATTGCATAAAAAACGTAAATTGGGTCCACTAATTGCTCAAAACGTGAATTACATCCATGAATTGTTTAAAAAAGTGAGAATTACGTTCAGAAATTGTATGAAAAACACAAATTATGTCTATGAATCGTGTAGGAAATCGGGAATTATGTTCATAAATCGCTCAAAAAACACGAATTTTGGCAGCAGAAAGCTGAAACACAAATTATGCTCATAAATCACTCATAAATTGCGAATCACTTACATGAATCATGCAAAAAAATACTAATAACATTCACAAATTGCAAAAAATGTGAATTAAGTCCAACAATTGGTAAAAAAAGCGAATTACATTCATAAATCCTATAAAAACACAAATAACGTCAATAAATTGATCAAAAACACAAATTTCGTCGACAGAACGCTCAAAAAATGCAAATTATATCTACGAATTGCATAAATATAGCAAATTACATCCATGAATCATGTAAAATGTAAATTACATTCATTAATCGCATAAAAAACGCGAATTATGCCCATGAATAGTTTAAAAAACGCGAATTGGGTCCACAAATCGTCAAAACGTTAATTACGTCCATGAATTGTTTAAAAAAGTGAGAATTACGTTCAGAAATTGTATGAGAAACACAAATTATGTCTATGAATCGTGTAGTAAAACGGGAATTATGTTCATAAATTGCTCAAAAAACACGAATTTTGGCAGCAGAAAGCTGAAACGCAAATTAAGTCTATAAATCGCATAAAAATAGCGAATAGTGTTTTGCATTCATGAATTGCATAAAAAACCCAAATTACATTCATGAATCGCTCAAAAAACACAAATTACGTCCATGAAACGCATAAAAACGTGAATTACATTCATAAATCACTCAAAAAATGCGAATCACTTCCATGAATCGTGCAAAAAAACACTAATAACGTTCATAAATTACAAAAAATGCAAATTACGTCCAAGAATTGGTAAAAAAAGCAAATTACATTCATAAATCCTATAAAAACATAAATAACGTCAATAAATCGATTAAAAAACGCAAATTTCGTCAACAGAAAGCTGAAAAAACGCAAATTCTGTCTATGAATTGCATAAAAATAGCAAATTACGTCCATAAATCATCTAAAATGTAAATTACATTCATTAATCGCATAAAAATTGCGAATTATGTCCATAAATTGCTCAAAAATGCAAATTAAATTCATAAATCGCATAAAAAACATGAATGATGACCATGAATTGCGCAAAAAATACGAATTACACCCAACATTAAATTAATTTGCAGAAAGTTTTTGGTTTTATACAAGTCTGCCAACAAGAACCTACAAGTTATCCTGAAACCCATTCTAACCCAACAAAAATTTAATGGAAAGATAAATTTGTCCAAGAAAGACAAAATAATTTCCATTGACATACATTGACTAGAATCGAAAAATTCCTATTGAAATCTATCCTATACAATCCAAAACCGGAAAGAAAAAAATCCCTCCAAGAGTAACTCAATCTATCTGCTGCAAAATAAAATACATTGAAATGCAACTGAACAAGAACCTGAAAATTACATTTGAAGTCAAACCGAAAGCAGATTCAACCCCCCCCCCCCCCCAAAAAAAAAAAAAAATTATCCAACCATATCTCGATTTGGGAAAGAAAACTTAATTTCCATATATATGCGTGATCAGAAATCTGGAAATTCCAATTAGTCTATCTTAAACCTAATCTGAACCTGAAAAAGGAAATTCCATACAACCGGAGCCCAGTATCTATACAGGACAAAATATTTTCCATTAAAGCGCAACCTGACCAGAACTTGAAAATTCCATTTGAATTGAACCTGATTGAAACCTGAAAAAAATTTCCATCGAACCTTAACCTAATCCGGAAAAGAGAAAATTATTTCTGCCGATACACACTGACATGAGTCTGAAAGTTATCATGAAACCTAATCCAAACCCGAAAAGGAAAAAACAATGGAAACACAAGTCTGTCCAAGAAAGACCAAATAATTTCTGTCCACATACACTGACAAGAATTTCAATTGAAATCTATCCCAAACCCAGTTCAAACACTACCCGCCCCCCCCCCCCCAAAAAAAAAAAAAAAATTCCAATTGTAACCCAATTTATCTGCGACAAAATAATATACTTGAAATGCAACTCAACAAGAACCTGAAAATTCCATTTGAAGTCAATCCGAAACCAGATTCAATCCCCCCCCCCCAAAAAAAAAAAAATTATCAAATCGAGATTTTAGAAAAAAAAGAACAATTTATGTCGATATGTATTGACCAGATCATGGAAATTCCAATAGAAGTCTATCTCAAACCCGATCAGAATAACCTGAAACCCAATCTAATCCCCCCCCCAAAAAAAAAGTAAAATAAAAAAATTAGGAAATAAAAATCTGTTCAAGAAAGACAAAGTAATTTTTGTCCCCATCCACTGACCAGAATTGAAAACTAGTACTTGAAATGCAACTCTGCAAGAACCTGAAAATTCCAATTCAAGTCAAACTGAATCGAGATTCAAACCCGAAAAAAAAAAAAAAAAACAATTATCTAACCAAATCAAGATTTTTAGAAAAAAAAATTATGTAAATACGTACAGACTAGAGCATGGAAATTTTAATAAAATCTTAAACCCGATACAAACTCCTCCCCCTCCCTTACATAACTAACAAGAAGCCTTGATGACCCCACAAAACATAACTAACAAGAACGAAGAGTCATGCATACTGCATCGATTATGATGCATTTTCTGACTCATTCTGAATATTGTAAACTTATTGTCATTCATGTACAATAATTTTACCATTCTGTGCAAAAAAACAAAGCATAATTAACGAGAGTAAAAAATTTTCCTTTAACATGTTTATATACAGTAGACTCCCTCAAATCCGCACAGCTTGGGACCAGAGGTTGTGCGGATTTTAGAATTTTGCGGATTTCTGGTCATTGCTTTGTTTACGTTTTTTAAACAGTAATTTGAGTGCAATTAATAGTGCATTCAGGACTATAATGAATACTTACAATATAATAAAATGTTAAAATAAGTAATAAATTAAAATAATAAAAATTTAGATAATTTTCAAAATGATTAAAATATTAAAAGCAAAGATCAAGTTAATGATCAATAGTGTATGATTAAATATTCATTATAAAAATTAAATATATTTTTCCAAAATTATTCAACAAAACTTGCCTCATAAAAGTACATTACTAATTCACATCAAAATCATAAAATAAGGATTTTTTTTTTAAAGTTTAGCCAGGCTTAGTAACCAAAAAATCTTGATTCATGCATAAATATATTTGGTAAGAAAATTGTGATTACCAGTGATATCAGCAATATCTTGATTTTTTTTTTTTTTTTTTTTTTAAATTTTTCTTCCTTTATGAAAAAAAAAAAAAAAAAAAAAAAAAAAAAACATGAATAGAGTATTATTGAGAAAATTAAAAATTAAAAAATATATGGAATTGATACAAAATTTAAACAATCACATTTTGTCCAAATATCCAATCTGAAAGTTTCATTGTTTACATCCATAAAGTATGTGCGGATTTTAGAGAGTTGCGGATTTCTGGTTTGCGGATTTGAGGGAGTCTACTGTACTTTCCATTTTATTCTGAATGCTTTAAACCTATCAGTTTCATCTTTGTACAGTAATCTTCCCATTCAAATCTTCCCCCCCCCCCCTGTTAGTTTATATATGTTTTGTGCAAACAGCAAAAAATAAATAAACTAACAAGAATGAAAAGTTACACATACAGTATAGATTATGAAACACTTTCCAACACATTTTCATTATTGTAAACATATCATTTTAATCCATTTGCAGTAATTTTACCACTCTATATAAAGAACAAATCATAATTAACAAGAAAGAAAAACCTGTGTGCACCATAGATTATTAAACACTTTCCAGCATATTCTGAATATTGTAACGGATATAGTCTTAATCAATCTGCAATATTTCCAACCTATACAAAGGTTGAAACATAATTAACAAGAATCATGCACGCAACATAGATTATGAAATACTTTCCAGCACATTCTGAATATTGTATTCCTGATCATTTTAATCCATTTGCAGTATATGTATCATCATGTGTAAAGAATAAACATAGTTAACTAGAATGAGAAATGATACATACAGCATAGATTATGAAATCCTTTCTTAGAAATACAGTGCTGAATGTACATTACTTTCTTATCTTATACTAACGTACTTTACTACAGAGTTGTTTTTAACGAAATCAAGTAGCACAGCATATATTAATAATAAAATATGAAATATCTTTTTTTAAGTGGGTGGGGAGGGGTAATTAAAGGTGATCAGAAATCATGAAAATGAATTCTTTGCATTAGTCTTTATTTTTTTGTTTTTAACTTTTTATTATTAACCTAAAAATAGCACTGATATCAGTACAAAAAACCCTGAACGGGTTAAAAGCTTGTGACGCAGCACTTTATCTTATATATCTAAGAATTTTAAATTTGGGACTTAAAACTAATGATATCAAAATTTATGTGACGCTATGCTATTAATTAATATATACATATATTAAAATTTATTCATTAAGATTTTATCAATTACATCTTTCATAAATTCAAAATATGAATCTTAAAAGATATGATATCAAAATTTAAGTGACGCCTTGACGAGGCTTTAAACAATGTTTTAAAATTCCATTTATTTATTTATTGTCTAAATATATTTTCATATCTAAACAATACTTTTCATTTTCCAATACACTGTTAAATACATCACTTTCACTGAATATATATCAGTACAAAAAACCCTGAACGGGTTAAAAGCTTGTGACGCAGCACTTTATCTTATATATCTAAGAATTTTAAATTTGGGACTTAAAACTAATGATATCAAAATTTATGTGACGCTATGCTATTAATTAATATATACATATATTAAAATTTATTCATTAAGATTTTATCAATTACATCTTTCATAAATTCAAAATATGAATCTTAAAAGATATGATATCAAAATTTAAGTGACGCCTTGACGAGGCTTTAAACAATGTTTTTAAATTCCATTTATTTGTTTATTGTCTAAATACATTTTCATATCTAAACAATACTTTTCATTTTCCAATACACTGTTAAATACATCACTTTCACTGAATATATATAATGCACTGAAATATATTTATTTGAATAAATAGATTTATCTTTTGGGCTACGCTATCCAAAATCAAAAATAACATTTGAATACATATTTTTTGCGTCATTGTATCTATTTGCATCTATTTAACTTACTTTGGATACAATGACGCAAAATATATTTATTCAAATGTTATTTTTGATTTTGGATAGCGTAGCCCAAAAGATAAATCTATTTATTCAAATAAATAAATTTCAGTGCATTATATATATTCAGTGAAAGTGATGTATTTAACAGTGTATTGGAAAATGAAAAGTATTGTTTAGATATGAAAATGTATTTAGACAATAAACAAATAAATGGAATTTTAAAACATTGTTTAAAGCCTCGTCAAGGCGTCACTTAAATTTTGATATCATATCTTTTATGATTCATATTTTGAATTTATGAAAGATGTAATTGATAAAATCTTAATGAATAAATTTTAATATATGTATATATTAATTAATAGCATAGCGTCACATAAATTTTGATATCATTAGTTTTAAGTCCCAAATTTAAAATTCTTAGATATATAAGATAAAGTGCTGCGTCACAAGCTTTTAACCCGTTCAGGGTTTTTTGTACTGATATATATTCAGTGAAAGTGATGTATTTAACAGTGTATTGGAAAATGAAAAGTATTGTTTAGATATGAAAATATATTTAGACAATAAATAAATAAATGGAATTTTAAAACATTGTTTAAAGCCTCGTCAAGGCGTCACTTAAATTTTGATATCATATCTTTTAAGATTCATATTTTGAATTTATGAAAGATGTAATTGATAAAATCTTAATGAATAAATTTTAATATATGTATATATTAATTAATAGCATAGCGTCACATAAATTTTGATATCATTAGTTTTAAGTCCCAAATTTAAAATTCTTAGATATATAAGATAAAGTGCTGCGTCACAAGCTTTTAACCCGTTCAGGGTTTTTTGTACTGATATCATATACAGGGTTCCTAAAAAAATCGGATAATTTTCCGAATGTAAATTAAGTAAATGTAAAATTAAGTTAATTAAAATTTAAGTTAATTTATTTAAGTTAATTAAGTTAATTAAATGTAAAATTTAGTAAGTAAAATTAAGTTAAGGATGTAAATGAAGCTGGAATTCGGTTTTAAAATCTTTATGTATTAAATAAACTGTAAATGGAAAATAAATTGTTTTCGGGTGTTTCTAAAGATAAAGGAGTATTGGCGACTTGGAAGCGGTTATCGAGTATTTTTATATAGTGATTATAGTAAATTAGCGTAGTTTAAGAAACATCTGTCTTTTTAGCACTTTCCAAGAAAATTGAAATGTGCTTATGCATTTGGTTTGTCGGTCCGTCTGTCCACGCTCTAACTTCCACGTTTGGTGACCCTAAATAAGCCTTGTCAATTTCATGAAAATCCTACTATATTTATAGTCGGATTTTCATGCAATTGATAAGGCTTATTTAGGGTCACCAAAGCATGTTTGGTATTCCATATGAAGTATGTATGACTAATGATTTATTTACAGGGACATTCAAAAGAGTTCGATTACATTATGATATATGGGTAAAAATCGTTTGGAGCGTACTTTAATGACATTCGGCTATTTCTAATGTATTTAAACTAATATAAATCAATTAATTTAACTACGGTTACGTTAAAATAGAGCATTTACAGCATTTTAAAATAAATTTACAGGGACACACAAAAGAAATGGTTACAATACTGTCTTTGTTTAATAATTGCTGGAGAGTACGTTTTAAAATTCGGTATACGCTTTTAAATGTAATTACTTTCTTTCCCACATTACACTTTACATATAAATTCTATGCATCATATACAGGGCAGAACAAAAGTATTTGCCTACCATTCTCCTCATTAGAGGATATTGCTGAAGGAGAATTTTCAATTGAAATATGTGTATCTCTTAAATGAATTAAATTTTGGAATGCATGTTGTTAATAGGTACCTATCGATGTATCATATACAGGGCTGCTAAAATTTTCGGATCATTTTCCGAATTCAGATGGAAACAGCTGAAATTTGGTTTTGAAATGCTTAATATATTTTCACATGGTGAAATGAGACGCAATATCTTAATTTTTTAAACGGTGCAGTTTTTTACATTATTCTGAATGTGTTGGATAGTGTTTCATAATCTGTACTTGATGCATGACTTTTTATTTTTAAACACATTTTTTCACTGTTCTTTTTTTTTCGCTTTTAAATACTAAAAATTGTTCCGAGTTTCACGCACACCTGCCATACATTGCTGCAGGTAGTGGGAATCTGTGTAGGATATTTGCACAAAACATATTTCATCCTTAATTTATAAGTACTGGTTATTTCCGAACAATTTTTTCACTAAATTTCTTAAATTCTTATTGGATTTTCCCGCCCTCTCGACTAATATATGTACGAATAAGCTTAATACTGGAGTTTCCTTCGGATATAAGTTTATTAAGAAATTAGTGAGCTCCTGGAGGTGAAAAGTAGAGCTAACATATTTTACAGAGCACGCAGCAGCAGTGTAGGAGATTCTTATTGATTAATATTGGACTCTTAATTGCGTGGTGGTTATCATTATTTCTTAATAGAAATTTCAACAAATTTCATAAATTTCTATTTGTATCCACATCCCGTTGGGCAATATATCTACGGAAAGAATGAAAATCGGATTATCGATCGGATTTAGGTTTGTTTGCGAAAAAATGCCTATTCTGGTGATGGAAAGTGAAACTGTAGCACTCTGCAAATCGTGCATTGCACGCTTATTATATCCGACCGCAGGTGGCGGTGATCCATATCAGATTTTCGTACAAAACATACTGCGCCCCGTAGTGGTGAAAAGTGGAACTAAAGTACTTTGTAACACGTACGCGGTTAGAATTCTTAGTTTATAATTAGTGTTAAATTTAATTAATTTAGAATTTGGCTACAGTTAGATAACAGTTAGGTTACATTTGGGTTATAGATAAGTTGAAATTAGGTTGCAAATATATTTCGGTTAGTCTTACGTTATATTTAAATTCCGGTTACGTTATAGTTAGGTTACGATTAAGTTACAGTTAGGTTAAGGTAAGTTGCGGTTAGGTTATGGTCAGAAAATTGATGTTATGATAAGGTGACGGTTAGGTTACTTTTATGATATATTTAAGTTTGGCTCAGGTTAAGTTGCAGTTAGGTTACAGATAGGTTGCAATTACAGTACAATTAGGTTAGGGTTAGGATTTTATCCACAGGTTGAATATTACGCATGTTTTGATTGAAATATACTTAATTTTGTTCTATGGTTCTGAAACTACATTACTATATATTAACCTTTTACCTAATTATTGATTATCGATTTTAATTAAGGTATAGTCGGATCTAGGAGAGATATAATTTGTTTGAAAATCAAAATGTTACACTTAGGATTTCGAGGTGGAAAAAAAACCAAAAAGTTACGTGACATGAAAATTGCGCAATTGTTGAACACATATTTCCTTCTCCGTTTCCCATTGAAGTCATTTTAAATATTTGTTACTCTAAATTCAGTTGTTTATTTTTTAAACCGATTTTTCTCACAGTCAGTGGCCACATATTTCGAATTAGAGATAAAATAACAAATTTCAGGTTCGTTTGATATTATTATCACGGACCCGGGCAACGCCGGGCGGGTCAGCTAGTAAGTAAATAAATAAAGGTACTTTTTCAGTAGTTGTACATAATGAAAAGCTCTTGGCGAAAAAAGAAGTTTGGCAACGTATATTCTGGCAACCTATTTACTATTTCACATACACAAGCATTTTTTATCATGAGATAACAATGTATTTAAGGTACTACTTAATTATCCCGTCGACCAAAGAACGATAGACAAACTGTAAGATTATATGCCAATAATGGATGAACATAAATATTACACTTTCTTGACAATAAACCCGCTGCACTTGTTTGTTAAGTGATCAAATGATTTTAATTCGATGATTTATTTATATTTTTATGAATGTTTTACTAATTTATTTGTTCTTTTGTTATTTAAAATAAATTTTATGCCAATAAGCGAATAGCTCTTGATATTAATTGAGAAAAATATAATATGTTTTTTATTAAAGTTACTTTACGGTTATATCCACCGACATTATTTGGCTAAATAAAAAGCATTTAACTCCTTACAAATTTCCGCTAACATTGATATTTTTGGTACTTACATATTGATGCCACCACAGTAGAAGGTGTGCTAATGCGCCAATAAAGAGCGATCTTGTTGTTCGTGCCTTTTTAGATTTTTTTTTTTTTTTTTTTTTTTTTTGCTCATTTTGACGTCATTTTTAGTACTTTAGTACTTTTTAAGCCTAATTTTGACGCCAATTTTTGTGCGCATGAGAACAAGATTGCTCTTTATTGGCACATTAGTGCAACTTATGCTGCGGTGGCATTAATACATAAGTACCATATTTTTTATACTCCTTAATAAATTCTAATATTACATCTATACATATAATAAAACAGTAGGACCCGGTGTGTCTGTACATTGAAGATAATTGACAAAAATGGAGTCAGGGCGATAAAAGAAAACCAATGAAACACAAAAAAAAATTTTTTGAATTTTTTGTCTGTCTGTCTGTCTGTCTGTCTGTTTGTTCGAGGTTATCTTCGTAACTACTGAATGGATTTTTATGCGGTTTTCACTAATGAAGAATGCACACTCCCGGGCAGTGTATAGGCTTTGTTACATCAAAATCGGACAACAGACAAAAAAGTAACAAAAAGAAACAAAAGAAACTATTAGGTGCGCTGCTCACGTTTTTTAGTACATATAAAATCCAATAGATGTCACTGTGCGATTTTAAAACGCGCTATCGTTATGTTTTCGCCAGTCTACTTAAGTATGAGAAAGTTTCAAGCTGGCTGTCGTTCCATGTGGTTTAGTCGGTAGAACGTCAGTGCGCCATACTGATGGCCCGGGTTCGATTCCCAGCATGGAATTTTTTTTCACTATGTTGGCATTAACGCCTATAAGCAATTAAAAGAATTTGAAATATTGTATTCAAGGCGAATTTTCTCTCTGGGAAAATTTCCTTGCATTAATATGTCAGTGTAATTTTTTTTTCGATTTAATTTTTTTTTTCGAAACTTTGTTTTTCTTAAAAAATTACAGTAAATATTTGATATTTCCCAACGTTTTTTGAATGATCGACTTGCTTTTTTTTTTTTTTTTTTAATGTATGTCTGAACCTTATCTAACTACTTCTTCAAGATTTCTTTAGATAAACCGACCAGCGTAGCGGGCGAAGGCCGCTAGTTTAAAATACTTCAATGTTATTAACATATGCTATATCTTACAAATATCTCTTTATGGTTTGATTTAATAAATTCTGCATTAAAATATGAAAACTTTTATTAGTATTCTTTTATCCAAAATCACCTGAATAAATCAAATTTAATATTTGCTAAATCTCAACGTCATAACTAAACGTCATCATTAAAGTAATCCTTTTCGTTAATGACTTTTATTTTTTTTTTTTTTTTTAGCCTCGGATGCTATTTCTTTCAGACAAGCTAAAAATGTCGCGTCATCAGCCCTGAATTTTCTACGGAACCGATTTTGATAATTAATTTTTTAAATTAAAGCTATTTATTTGTAGTTGTGCCCATTTTAGCTATTTTTTAATTTATTTCCATTTTTATATTTTAATTTTAATTTTAAATGCTTTTTTACGATATTTCTTCAAAATGGTGGCCACTTAGTTTAGCTTTTCTCTCGATAATAAAAATTTATTTTCCATTATTACTTTCCACAAGTCAGAAACTTTATTTCATCAGTGAACATGTCCTCGCATTTAAAAGAAAAAAGTTAATTGTTTTCGTAAAATTTAACCACAATAAAATGATTGCATATAATTATGCACTAATTGAGGTAAAAAAATATATTTACCGAGAAATAACATTAATAATGTAAATAAAATAACAGAAAATAATTTATGATAAAAATTAATGTCTAAAGCAAAGTAAGAAATATTTCAAATGAGGAAAATGATGGCATTCAGCAACCAGATAAAATGAATTTACAATATTATTACGGACGCCTTTTTCATATTACTAATAACAGTAACTTTTAAAAAACGTTTGAAGAGAAAATAACGTCACTATTTAAAGCATCGCATTTTTACTCATAACGATATTGCATTTCAATATTTCTTTTCATTATGGACACTGAGATTGAGATTTTACTTTCAGATGACTTCAGTTAGTGAAAATAATGTCATAGTAAAAATTAAATTACTTTTTTTAATAAATCTATTTTTTTGTAGTGCATATATATAAAATAAAATTTCTGGATTTCTCCGGCACTCAGATTACAATTTTAACTGAAGATGTGCAAATATTTGCATGCAAAATTGTAACTGGAAAACTTGACATTAAGTTTGGAAATATATTTATTATATATTGATTCAATAATATAATTACTTTTCTTTTTTTTTAAGCCAAACCGATCGGGTCTTTTAAACATTTCATTCGTCGAATTCGACGGGATTCCACTCGTTTTATTGTTAAGATGCATTTCCTTTTCCCCAGAGTCTATAAAAAAGCGTTTAAACTAAAGAAAAAACCCGTTTTTGATGAATCTAGTCAATGAAGAAGTATAGCTCGTCAAATTGTATCTCTTTATTATTCCGCAATTCCAAAGTCTCAGAGAGAAATTGCTAATCAACTGGGTATTTCACGCCGTTCTGTTTGCTATTATATTGATAAACACAAGAAAAATGAAGTTAGTTCATTGCATTCTAAACGAGGTCGCCCTTCTAAAAAAACTCTATCGATTTTTTTTAATTTTTAATTTAATTTTTTTTTTTTTTTTTTTTGTAATCGTAGGCGAAACTGAATTCTGCAATGGCAGTAAGTACATTCAACTTGTAATCTAAATTCATTAATTTTCTAAACTTAAATTTTTTTAATGGCAACATTTTTCCTTTTGAGTAATTTGGCGAATAATTTGTCGATTTCTATAAATGGGTGAAATTGGTCGACCTGATAATCAAGTAGAACCGTACGTAATGTAAATAAAATAGGTATGCATTTTTAGCACAGATGTCATATACGCACCACGTTGGCGAATTTTTTTCTGACGCCAATGTCATATGCGCATCGGAGTATTTAACTGAATCCAGAGTGTCGTTATTTTGCTTGATATGGCAACTCGGATGTTGTTCTTTACTTATTAATAAATATTTTTTTTAATATATAAATTGTTTTGTTCTACAGTTATTAAACAAACCTTTTTTTACTTATTGTTATCACCTTTCAAAAAATATATATGTAACTGGTATTCCAAAACGAGATTTTCGCCAAATTGGCTTTAGAAAAAAATTAACGCCAATGTGATTCGTATATGACATTTGTGCCGCATTTTAATATAGAAACAGAAATAATTCGTACGACAATAAAAATTAAAGTTCATCAGGTTTGTTTTCAGAGCTATTTATATATTTTGGCATCATACCCTCCCTTTTTGAAGCCAAAATAGCACCAAGCTTTGGCAAACGGATGTATATTAATCAGACATTCATAAAATAAGTAATAATTTAACTGTCCTAGAATCATTCAAAGTACCTGAAAAAAAAGCTGATACATTCTCACGTCCGAATCATCATGGAGCGCCCGACTCACAGCTCTTGTGTTGCGCCAAACCGGATTTCTTACCGGTACGCCTTTACCTTACGTCTCAAAGGCTCAAATAAATGTTTATAAATATTTAAAACCATATTTTTAAGCTTATCTTTTAAATGTCCTGTAGATCTTTCCATTCATGTCTAATTATTCATAAAATAATAACTGTGAAAAGTATTGGTATGAATGTTTGTACTTAATAACTTTACATATCTTTTTGACTTGTACAATTAAAAAAAATAATATTAATGTCACTCTTGTGTTAAATCAGTCTTTGAAATAAAATATTACGTGATGGAAAAACACGGTTACGCCGCTTTAACGGTTAAAAAAGTTTGCTATTCGGTCTTCCGGCGCCATTTTTAATTTATTCTCCAAACACACCAACCAGAATAGGATAATGAACTTTTCTACAAAATCTTGCCCTGATCGCCTAAATTTGTTGATTTCATCATATGGACCTTCAGAAAAGCAAGTAAATAAAATTATGAATAAAAGTATCATATTACAATGGCTAGCATAAATTTAAGAGAGACTAAGCTTTTTGCCAGAGGCGGCTTTTAACTTAAATAAATGAGAATTTAATAAATAAAAAAATATTTCACTTCGCTCGTCAAAATAGATAGTGGTTGGTTGGTTCGTTGGTTGTATGTATGTCGGCCGATTATCTACGCCGTGGGATATAGGCCCTAAGGGGTGGAGTGCCCTCCGTGGGGGTCTTTTTAAGGGAACCTAACCCGTATTTACGCAAGGTTCGAAGAAAACCACGGAAAACTCCGAACGGTTAGGCCGACGGTCGCGGCTGGGCTCGAACCCAGCACCTACCGTCTACCAGTTTGAGGTCAGAACCTTTCGGCCACTGGTGGGGCCAAAATAGATAGTGAATATGATACATGAAAATAACAACAAATAAGTATTTTGTTCACGTGATTTATCTAATCTATTTATTTATGTTACATACACAGCAATTTTTATGTTCATTTAAACTTCGTGCAACAACTACAAGAAGTAACAAATGTAAGAAAAAGACTATGTTCAGCTGGAAATTTCAGACAAAAATTCGATTTTCTCAGCGACAGTCAAACATACAAAGATGAAAAAACTGTTTTAAGTTTAATCCATCCACGGAAACGTTTGCTAGACTTAGTTAAATTTTTTGCCTTCATTTTTTCTTTTAAAATTAAATAAAAAACTATTCTAAGCTGCAGTAATTTTTTGAATACTATCATTTTATTTGTCTCGTCGAGTTCTATCTTTAAAAAAAAATTCACTGCCGTATCTCAACTGGTTCGCCAGAAATTTTAGAAAGTTGTTTGCACTTTCTATTTCTTAAACGCGTATTTTTTTTTCCCAACCGGGTTTTGCCATCTTGTAATCTAATTGGTCAGAGATGACTGCGTCAAAGAGACTTTTGTTGGCGGGAAGGTATTGTGCTTGGCGAAAATCCAGAGTAGAGAATTTAGATAGGATGGGCAGAGAAAGGGAAGATTTTTTTTTTTATTATTTCAATAGAGTTTTTGTTTAAAATAGGAATCAATGGAAAAGTGATTTTTACATAAATAAAATTATTTCCATTAACTTATGAAAAACCGGGGGGGGGGGGGAGAGGATCATCGCGTTTCGATAGCATTCTGCTACTTTTCAAAGAATTGAAGGTTATGTAGATTAAAAGATGACAAATTGAAAATTTCTGAAGATAGGAGATTTATATAAGATTATTTACTGTAACCACAAATTAGCAATATTATAAAAAGTTTAAAAGAAAAAAAATCCAAAAAATTTTAATCAAAATTATAATGAATGCTTGGAATATACTAAAATATTGAAATAATTAAGTAAAGTAATAAAAATTAGCATAATTTTAAACAAGATTAAATTATTATAAGTAAATAATTAATAATGTATAAATAATAAATTTGTAATTTTTTTAATTTAACGTATTCCTTAAATTTATGTTATTATATTTTTTTATTTTAAATTTTCTATAAATTTATAATTTTGTTTAATTATAAATTTATTTAATTGAATTTGTAATTATTTAAATAAATTATAAGTTTTACCTTTCTTAATGATTTTTTAATAATTCTTATAATTATGAAACTCTGTATGATCTAAGGATTATGTGGTTGGAGAGAAGGAAATAAAATTTATGTTAATAAAATTGATAATGATGTTATTTAAAGAAAAATAACCTAATGCTTACAAAACTCGAATATTTTGTAAAATATAACACAGTATTTAGCCATTTAAAAATGGACCTCATCTAAACAAAGCATCTTACAAAATTTGAATATGTTGTTGAAATATAACGCAGTATTTATCCAATTAAAAAAGGAACATCTTCTAGAAACCTCTATCATTTTCTTTCGCTGAAAGAAGTTGAAGTTCCAGTTATATAATTGTTTAAAACTGTTATATTTGTTGGATATTAAAAAATTACTTTAATGATGGTAATTTTTTATTCCTTAGCTTAGTATCTTCATTTCATTAGCATCTGTTTAAACTTTGAAACGTATGCATGAATGACTGTAAATTCTTGCATTACAGAGTCCTAAAAATAACTTTGTTTACCAAACTTAAATTACTACTCTCAATGTAATTACTTTACTCAAAAAGAAAAAACAACAACTAATTAATCTGAAATAACGAAATAAAACTCGCTATTATAAAAATTGTCATTGTTAAATATAGTCAATTAGCCATATTATCAATTAGAAACCTATCTAGAAAACATCGCCACGGACCAATGCGGTACTCTAATTTTTCGACCTGCTTTCGAAGCGCGCTTCGTAAAATACCATGTTTAAACTTTGTACACGGTTGTACTTTGTAGTACGAAATCGCTTCTATGTGAGTAACAATTCTCAGATTGTTTTTATATTATATGTTATAATATTTTCATTATAATATTTTTATGCAATATGTTATATAATATTTACAATTATTGCGATTGTCAAAGAAATCTTTCAAAAATAAGTTTCGTTATCTTATTTTTTTTTTTCTAACTCCAACTTTGACAGTATTTTCCAAAATATCTTCTGCTTTTACCAAAAACTTGAAAACACCATTCGATTACATAGTTTATTAATAAGAACAATTGTCTCAGCACGAGCCGATGGACAATAGAAATACGAAAAACAGAGAAAATGATAGAGAAAGCATTATCACAGTGATCCTTTCCCTTGGAATATTTCCAAATTCAAAGAAGATCTGCTGGCCATAGCCAAAAACGTACACAAAATATTTAGTTCAATTCTGTACATAACTTCAAATACTTTTCGATGGTACAATAATAAAAATAGCATGGAAATCACTTTTACAGCGCCCTTCTTCCGGTAGATTTTTTTTTCAAATTCAGGGTTGACCTGCCTGCCATACCCAAAAATTATCATACACAAAAAATGTGGTTCAATTCTATGCATATTTTCATACACTTTTCGATGGTACAATAGAGACATACGGACACACACAGTGGCGTATCTAGACTTCTCATTTTGGAGGGTGCTGAGTTATAGTAAAAGTTTCTAAGAGGGAATCATATGAAAGATAATTTTTCCGCTTTAAACAAATTTTTTCATAACAGGTAATGCATAAATTATATCGATTCTGCTAAGACTGAATTGCATGGGACTGCAAATATTTTGTTTTAAAAAAGATTTAGTCTTAATTAGTAAAATTTTTATGACCTGTAAAAATAGCCTGTGTATAACGGAAATTTAGCTGAAACAGTTTTCTTGTAATCTTTGCGAAATAATACTTTTTTAATAAAAACCTGCCTGAAACGAAAAGTTATTCTGCTCCTTAAAAAGTCTATCTTCGCAGATATCATTACATCTTTATAAACTTTTGTAATTATATTTCATGTTTCGAAAGGAGCTGCAGTCCCATCAGCCCACCCCCTGAATACGCCACTTGACACACACACACACACACATGGATCGACAGAGATTTTCTAAAAACATGTTTTTTGGAACCTCTGATCTCTAAAACGTGCAAATCGGTCAAAAGCTGGAATTCGAATAAAATTTCGATCACAATACTTTCTTCTATTAAAGATACAACAAAGTAAAAATAAACATAACGTACCCAGATTCATTCTAAAAAATTATTGAAAAAAAAGAAAGGAAAAAAAATGGGAAAATTTTAGGAAATTGGTTTTGATAAGGGCGATTCTTCTGTAATTTCATAAAACATAAAATTTGTTAAAAAAAAAAAAAAAAAATCTGACACTATAAGAAATAGAAAATTTAAATAAAGAAGTGTTTTTCGCCAAACACGATTCCCGCCAAGAAGCGTCGAATTCATGCCGAGAGCTCTGGCCAATCAGATTGCGAGACACAGTTTGGATGGCAAAACCTGGTTGGGAAAAAAAATTATGCTTCTTAAACATATTATACCAAACGCTACCGCGTTTGCTATGATTTGGTACGTCTCGACGTCATAACTAAACGTCATCATTAAAATAATCCTTTTCGTTAATGGCTTTTATTTTTTTAACCTAAATTCATTAATTTTCTAAACTTAAAATTTTTTAATGGCAACATTTTTCCTTTTGAGTAATTTGGCGAACACTTTGGCGATTTCTATAAATGGGTGAAATTGGTCGACCTGATAATCAAGTAGCACCGTATGTAATGTAAATAAAATAGGTATGCATTTTTGGCACAGGTGTCATATACGCACCATGTCAGCGATTTTTTTTCTGACGCCAATGTACGCGCATCGGAGTATTTAACTGAATCCAGAGTGTCGTTATTTTGCTTGATATGTCAACCCGGATGTTGTTCTTTACTTTTTAATGAATAATGTATTTTTATTTTTTTTAATATATAAATTGTTTTGTTCTATTAAACAACCCTTTTTTTTAATTATTGTTATTACCTTTCAAAAAATATATACCGGGTGTCCCAAAAATGACTGATGGATTTTAAATTTCAATAAATTGCAAACGGTGACAGCTATTTAAAAAAGTTTTTGCAGAAAGGTTATGTACAATGTCAAAAGTTTTTTTTCCGTAACTTTTGAATTTAGTTTGAATTTCAACCAATACATGGCGCTGAAAACAATTGAAGTCCAGGTCGACGCCGAAACTGACCTCACTCAACACTGATCACCTGGCCTTTAATCGCTATCAGCGCCATCTATTGTTTGAAATTCGAACTAAAATAAAAAGTTACGGTAAAAAACTCCTAACATTATACATAACCCTCCATCAAAATTTTTTTTAAATAGCTGTCACCGTTTGCAAGTTATTGAATTTTAAAATCCATCAGTCATTTTTTGGACACCCGGTATGTAACTGGTATTCCAAAACGAGATTTTCGCCAAATTGGCTTTAGAAAAAAAATAACGCCAATGTTATTCGTATATGACATTTGTGCCGCATTTTAATATAGAAACAGAAAAAATTCATACAAAAACAAAAATTAAAGTTCATCAGGTTTGTTTTCAGATATATTTTGGCCTCAAACCCTCCCTTTTTGAAGCCAAAATAGCACCAAACTTTCGCAAAAAGATGTGTATTAATCAGACATTCATAAAATAAGTAATAATTTAATTGACCTAGGATAATTTAACGTACCTTCAAAAAAAAAAAAAAAAAAACTGACACATTCTCACATCCGAATCATCATGCAGCGCCCGACTCACCGCTCTTGGGTTGCGCCAAACCGGATTTCTTACCGGTACGCCCTTACCTTACATCTCAAATGCTCAAATAAATGTTTATAAAAATGTAAAACCATATTTTTACGCTTATCTTTTAAATGTCCTGTAGATTTTTCCATTCATGTCTAATTATTCATAAAATAATAAATGTGAAAAGTATTGGTATGAACGTTTGTACTTAATAACTATACACACCTTTTTGTCTTGTACAATTAAAAAATAATAATATTAATGTCAATCTTTTGTTAAATCAGTCTTTGAAATACTACGTGAATACTTTGAAATATTACTTTGAAATATTACTTTGAAATATTACTTTGAAATAATACTTTGAAATATAACGTGATGGAAAAACACGGTTATGTCGCTTTAGCGGTTAAAAAATTTGCTATTCGGTCTTTCGGTGCCATTTTTGATTTATTCGTCAAACACACCAACCAGAACAGGATAATGAACTTTTCCGCAAAATCTTGTCCTGATCGCCTAAATTTGTTGATTTCATCATATGGACCTTCAGATAAGCGAGTAAATAAAATTATGAATAAAAGTATCATATTACAGTGGCTAGCATAAGTTTAAGAGAAACTAAACTTTTTGCCAGAGGCGGCTTTTAACATAAATAAATGATAATTTAATAAATAAAAAAATATTTCACTTCGCTCGTTAAAATAGATAGGGAATATGATGTATGAAAATAACAACAAATAAGTATTTTTTTCACGTGATTTATCTAATTTATTTATTTATGTTACATGCATAGAAATTTTTATGGTCATTTAAACTTACGTGCAACAATTACAAGAAGAAACAAATATAAGTAAAAGACTATGTTCAGCTGGAAATTTCAGACAAAAATTCGATTTTCTCAGCGACCGACAAGCATACAAATATGAAAAAAAAAACTGTTCTAAGTTTTACCATGAGGATTAAAATAAACCAAAAACGAAGTTAATCCATCCACGGAAACGTTAGCTAGGCTTAGTTGAATTTTTTGCCTTCATTTTTTCATTAAAAATTAAATAAAAAACTATTCTATGCTGCAGTAATTTTTTGAATGCTATCATTTTATTCGTCTCGTCGAGTTCTATCTTGTAAAAAAAAAAAAAAAAAAAAAAAAAAAAAAAAAAAAAAAAATCACTTCCGTATCTCAACTGGTTCGCCAGAAATTTTAGAAAGTTGTTTGCACTTTCTATTTCTTAAACATATTATACCAAACGCTACCGCGTTTGCTATGATAAACATTAAGTTTTCAATATTTCCCAAATAAATTTTATTTCGTAGATCTTCAAAATACCTCTATAGTAGCAATACTTATCATTTATCTCTTTATGCTATGACTTGCATTTAAAAGCTGAAAAACAAAATGGTTAAGGAAATAAAATTAGATTAAAGGAAAATTAATGAACTAAGTTTTCTTAAAACATCTAGAAAATGTAAATGTAAAAAGAAAAATAATACATATTTTTATAAATTTCATAAGATTTTTCTATTTACGCACAAAATCCTTTATTTAAATTTGCAGTTTCAGACAAAATGCTCATTAATTTATTTTCTTTGACATAGATCTTAAAAACTTAAACATATTTTTTAAGAGCAATTTTCCTTTGTGAAAAAGGGTTTACTCTCGTACAGAATAAATAAAAGAGTTACAGCAAAAAAAAAAAAAAAAAAAAATTTGCTTCTACATGTCGAACATATTTTAACAAAAATAGAGATTTTATGCAAAGTACTTTTAGAATGAAATAAAAAAAAATAAAAATGTAAAAGTGCTTGAAATATTTAAATGAATAAAAGATCTAGCGACCGCCTTAAAATTTCAGTAGACTTTTTTAGGAATGTTTTAAAGATTTTATTGTAATGTAACTCAGAATGAAGGCAGATAATTTAATTGTGATATATTAAAAATATATAGTTTTTTATGTAAGCTTTTTATGAAAGTTTAAAAGTAAAGCAGAATAAGAATTATGTATTAGTGTCATTGTGGTTTAGCCTTTATCCACCGAATTGTGAATTCATGAAAACTTTATCTTCTAGAGAATTTTTTGTGAATTGTTTAAACTACGTTAGAAGATTTACATAATCATTTAAAAAATTTTAGAAGATTTAATTAAATTGAATTTTTAGGGTATTTTGTACAATATTTATAACCTCACTCAAATCTGCTATTTTAAATTTTTTAGGTTCATTTCGTAATAAATACTACTGATTGCAGTCGTTACTATGGTACGACTTCTGAAAAATTTCTTTATAACTTTTCATTATACGATCTTAGGAGCCCCAAAACACGAAAATTTTGTCCCGAGTTACGTCCGACCATTACAAAATAATTATTGGCCAGGGCCAGTATAAAAACAAAAATCTCGGTTCGTTAGAAAATGCAAAAGCTCCCCCGTCCCATACGAAAACTTTAAATTAGTCCTGCCCAACTGAATTTCTACAAAATACACATTGTTATGCCAATATGCTTAAAAATTTTCTTACACGAGGTGTTCTGACAATAAATACTTATTTTAGATTTCGTAAGAAATACTAATTATTGAAAGGTTACCATGACTTTAAAAAAATTTCTCTATAACTTTTCATTGTATGATCCCAGGAATCCAAAACCACCCTCATCTAAAAAAATTATACATATATATATATATGTATGTGAATATGTATGTATGTAAATATGTACTAAATTTGGTCCGGACGATAAAAGTCGTAAATTTGCACGAATCGTCTTCAGACTGGCTAAATACATTAAGATAGTTAATGTCTTGGCGGATATTGCAAATGGACAAAATCTGCCCAAGGGGTGTAAATGGCGAGGTTTCCAAAATTTAAATACCGCCTTAACATATCTATGGCAAAATCAACTCTTTCTAAACAATGACAAAAAATATATATATCGTTCTAGTAATTGCCAATAATTGAAAAAACACACAATAAAATTCTTACTGCAACAATTACTTCACTATTGCAAGATTTGCATGTGAAATATGAAAAAAAATATATAGTTTAACGAACTTAAGAAAAAAGGAATATTACGTCATAACTTTTCTATATGAAGGTTTTCAAATGAGAACGAAAAACGAAATAAATAGCTAGACGTAGATTTTTAAGCAAATATTAAGTCATATTATATTGGAAATATAATGAATGAAAAGCAGGTGAACATATAACGTTATGTGAGTTTGTAAAAACATGTTGAAACATGATTAAAAAAAAACAGACTATTGTAATATTTTAACACTTTTAAGTTCTCTGAATTTGTCCTTGGCATTTTTTAATCTATTCCATATATGTATATATTTATATGTGCGTATGTGTTTAATGGAATTTTTAAGGCTCAGGACCCTAGAGCTCGTTCTTAGTAATGAAACTGGGTTTATCTCTCATTTTGATTTATTTTTTATGTGTGAATTTTGTACCTAACTCCAAATCTACCTCTACCTGTAGATCGAGCCGGCAGAGATTTTTTTCTTAATAATTTGTAGAACTAGGAAATGTACAAATATGATATTCTTACAATACATGTATATCATATCATATCATATATATTATAAAGCAGAAATTCTGAAACTTCCAAACGGGTGTTTTCAAAAACTACCCGATGGATCTTTTTGCAGATTATATCATTCGATAGGAAATATTTTTGCGGAGGTTTATGATACAAATATACAGGGATAACTCTGATTTTTCATACTAAATTTCGTATTTTTCGGTTATTTTTGACGAAAGGGTTGCCATTAGCTATTTTTTGGCAAAAATTATTATTACAAAAAAAAAAAAAAACTGAAATGACTATATTTATTGGACAGTAATATAAATATCTATCAATAAAAGCAGAAAATAAATACTAATGATAATTTGAAAAAAAAAATAAATAAAAGCCATTTAAATGAGTTAAAATATTAAAAAATATATATGTAACTTAAAAATGAAAGAAATATTTGTAATGCTTAAAAAATAACTCATCGTGCAATATTACAATTGATACAACAATTGGCGCCATATCGCTTGCTTTTAAAAATTGATTTTCCGTATCATATGTTTTACAGTAGAAAAAAAAACAGATCTGATTATAAAAGTAACTGTAAATTGTGAGTTATATATTTGTTTCTTTGTGATTTTTATTTTGCTTTTGTCGCCAAAGATGCAAGCCAAAAATGCATATGTCTGACATTAGGTTGTTGATGATCGCGATACTGTTTTTTCAAGTGAAGCTAATTTTTGGAGTACATTTTAATATTCAATTATAAATTATATATATATAACAGTTTGTATATTAAAAATTGGAATCAAACATTTACGCTTTAGCTTTAGTGTAAATTTCCGCCACCCATATATATTGTAAAATAATGTCATACGTTTTCAAAAGTTTTCCTCCGTAATTTTGAAGAATTCGATCAACGAACATAACCCTTTTTTAGCAAATATTTTTTAATGTTTATTTATTTTTTCTTGCGCCATTTCGTCAATTTCACATACAGGAAAATTACAGTTTTAAAATTTAGAAATTGAAGAAGGAATAATGCAATTCAAAGTACGTTTATGCGATTATGCGTTATTATTATTGATAAATTCAACATTTTCAAATAAAAAATGCCTTCTGTAAAAAAATTACAAGTTTTTTTTTTTTTTTTAATTAGCCATTTCTTCTTCGATTTTCTTCATAATTCCCCTGTGTTAGGTAGTATTTAAAATCATATTGGACTAATTTTCGAAAATTGAGTGTCGCCAAATGGCAATTTATTATAGTATTGGAAATTATGGTACTTCTAGATTATCCCGTCGACCAAAGAATTATCGCCAAACTAGAAGATTAAATGCCAATAATGGATGATCGTGAATGTCACATTCAATGACATTAAATGCGATTCACGTGTTTAAAATGTCATTAAGTGATTTTTATTTCGACTTCTTATTAATATTTTTATTAATATTCTACTAATTATTTGTTTTTTTTTTCTTTTGTTGTTATTTAAAATAAAAATTATGTCAACATGTATAATTTGGCTATTAGTTGTGCGATTTGTATAATTTGGCGAAATTGGTCGACGGGATAACCTAGAAGTACCGAAATTATTTTTGCACAGATATCATATATGCACCGAGGCAATTAATGGACTCTAAATTGATATTATTTTGCCTGACATGCCAACCCGACTATTGTTATTTATTTATTATTAAAATATTTATTTACTTCCATCCTTTTCTTTAAAATCATATAAATTGTTTTGTTCCATACTTATTAAAGTAATATCCCGTTGACCATAAAACTTTTGCCAAATTATAAGATGAAATGCCAATAATGGCTGATCTTGAATGTCACATTCAATGATAGTAATTAAGATACGCGTGTTTAAAACGTCATTAAGGGATTTTTATTTCGATTTTTTTTTTGTATTTTTATTAAAATTCTACTAAATCTTTTGTTTTTTCGTTATTTATAATAAAATTTATGTCAATATATATAATTTGGCTATTAGTTTGGACATTTGTGTAATTTGGCGAAACTGGTCGAAGGGATTATCAAGTAGTGCCCTTATTAAATAAACTTATTATATAACTAGCAGCCTCCGCCCGCTACGCTGGTCAGTTTCTCTAAAATATTCTTGAATCAAACGAAATATATTTAAATAAACAATCTTAATATCGAATCAAATACCCACAATTTTTGTCTGATTTATGTAATCTTACATTGGTCAGTTCAAAGTTCATTTTGGCGACAAAATACCTCTAAAATGACTAAATAACTGACAAATTACAAAAGTACTAAAGTAATTAAAATTTTTTTAGTAGGTTTTTTATCTTGAATTTCACTTGAATTGCTTCTATCTGAATTTGCTTCTGAGGTATGGTGAAACATTTTATTACTTTAGACCATCCGATGAACTTCCTAAAAGAAAGATTTATATATATATATATATATATATATATATATATAGATAGATAGATAGATAGATAGATAGATAAAGATTCAAAATTTCAGGTTTTTGCGCCGAAGACATCGCCAAATTAGGAAAATGTGAAGTATCTCACCAAGTACTGGATTTAAAAGAGTTTGCTTAGTACCATTCAATTAAGCATGAAAAAATGCACTAAAATATGCACACACACACACACACCAAAAAAAAAAAAATTTGTAAAATATTAATAAAAAGTCGAAATAAAAATCGTTTAATGACATTTTAAACACGTGAATCGTATTTAATGTCATTGAATGCGACATTCACCATCATCCATTATTAGCATCTAATCTGATAGTTTGGCGATAATTTTTTGGTCGACGGGATAACCTAGTAGTACCTTTTTTTATTAGAATGAATGATAAATTAATTGCAAATATTTTTTCATGATAATGATTTTTCTTTCACATTCAAAATATTTCTTTTATAGGTATTTCTAGGTTATCCCGTCGACCAGAAATTATCGCCAAACTATAAGATTAAATGCCAATAATGGATGATCGTGAATGTCACATTCAATGACATTAAATGCGATTCACGTGTTTAAAATGTCATTAAAGGATTTTTATTTCGACTTTTTATTAATATTTTTATTAATATTCTAATAATTATTTGTTTTTTCGTTATTTAAAATAAAAATTATGTCAACATGTATAGTTTGGCTATTAGTTTGGCGATTTGTATAATTTGGCGAAATTGGCCGACGGGATAACCTAGAAGTACCCTTTTTTAGTGATGGTAAAGTAACTGCAGATGAAAAAGATATAATAGTAAGGCTAAAACACGATTTAATGACTGCTTGGCATATGACTTGGCGGAGACTCGATAAGTACGCTAATTCTATCAACCTAAATATCCATATAGAGTGTAAACAAACAATTGGTACCATTTGATTATTCCGTCGATCAATTTTGCCAAATTATACAAATGGATATAATTTTTATTTTAAATAACCAAAGAATTAATAAATTACTAAAATATTAATAGGAAAAGAGATAAAATATCGAATTAAAATTAGTTGACGACGTAACAATTTGCAAAACATATTTAATGTCAAAAGAATGTGACATTTACGATCATCCATTATTGATATTTAACCTTATACTTTAGCGACAGTTTTTTGGTCGATGGGAGATCAAGTATTGCCAAATAATGTAATATTGTCAAAAAATGTAAACAAATTATTTAAACAATAATATTGCCAATAATATTTAGATGCCGATATCATCTACGGATCACGTTGGCACGATTACAACAAAATTGCGATTTTATGCCTCACGTAATAATCCAGTAATAGTCGTTTATTTATCAGTAAACTATTTTATTATTTGTCTTTTCTATTTTAAAATCATACAAATTGTTTTGTTCCATAATTACTAATTGAATTAATTAATTTATTATTATTATACCAGATTACATTTTCTTGGCAACGGAAAAGAAAAATGGTTATTTTTTATCGGAAAAATTTTAATTGATTCTGTATGAAAAATAATGAAATTTTGAATTATTAAGAAAAATATTTGAATAAATCAATTAAAAATTAGCCTATGTTCACCGGAAATAGTGTAGCTCTCCAACGATGAAAGAATTTTTCAAATCCGTCGAGTAGTTTCGGAGCCTATTCAATTCAAACAAACAAACAAACAAACAAACAATCAAATCTTTCCTCTTTATAATATTAGTATAGATTAAACTTTTACTAATTGATGCTATTTGATTTCCTGCTTGATGTTATTTTTAAAAATTATCGAAATGGCGATTTTTTAATTGTTTGTTTACTTTTTTGTTTATATTATTGAAAACATTTTTCCATTTTTATACACGCATTACCTTGGCGCGATTTTTTTTTGATGCCAATTTAGAGAACACTGCGTTTTCAAATACCAATTACATTTATATTACTTTTATTTTTTTTTTCTATTTTTTTTTTAAAAGGAAATAATAATAAATAAATTAAGTCAATTAATAATTATGGAATAAAACAATTTAGACAACTTTAAAAGAGAAAAGAAAAATAATGAAATAGTTTACTGATAAATAAACAACTATTGCCGGATTACCACGTGAGGCATAAAATCGCAATTTTGATTTAATCGCGCCAACGTGGTCCGTAGATGATATCCGCATCTAAATATTATTGTTTATATAATTTGTTTATAAAATTTGGTAATACTTGATTATCCCATCGACCCAAAACACGCCAAAGTATAAGGTTAAATGTCAATAATGGATGATGGCAACTGGCACATTCATTTGACATTAAATATGTTATACGTAATTGTTACGTCATCAACTAATTTTAATTTGGAGTTTTATTTTTATTTCTATTAATGTTTTAGTAATTTATTGATTCTTTGGTTACTTAAAATAAAAATCATGTCCATTTGTATAATTTGGCGAAATTGATAGTGGAACAATCAAGTATTAGGATTATTTTTTTACGTTCTGTCGGGATATTAAGTTTGATAGAATTAGCGTACTTATCGAGTCACCGCCGAGACATACGCCAAGCACAGTCATTAAGTCTGTGCTTTAGGCTTACTATTATATATTTTGCATCTGCAGTTATTATACTATCACTAAAAAAGCAATATTTTCAATGTGCAGGAAAAATCATTATAATGAAAAAATATTTGAAATTAATTTATCATTCTCTCTAATAAAAAAATCGTAAGGAAAATAAATATACTTTAAAGTTGGTTAAGAAAAAAATATCTATAAAATCTCGGCAGCCATATATATGTGACGATTTAAGGAGAACTCGAATTATTTCCACTGGTTAAAAAGAAACACGCAGTCATGGCAAGCGAGGGAAAAAAACAAAAATAATAAATAAATGTAGAAGATCCAATAATTAGTCATGGGCTGCTGTAAATTCATTTATTAAATTCGTGATAATGAGGAAGGAAAAGCTCCTTTTTGCAAAAATTCCATCATTATTTCAGCGAGCTGTCCTCATCGAAAAAGCAACCCAAGAAATCTTCAGAAGAATCTTCTTTTCATCTCGAGACTTCCCCCTTTTAAACTAAAAAGAAAGTTCTGGAACATTCTGTAATCTCTAACCATCATTATTTTATGTAAACAGAATTCTTGTCCAGCTACGAGATTATTTTAAACAGACGATAAATTTATTTAAAAAAAAATATATTTAACCAATTTATAATTGACTCAGAATTTTAAATATCTTAGGCAGACGATTTTTATACATGATTAATTTTAAGAGAAAAAGAAAAGAAATGAATTTATTAATATGCAAATTATCGTTGACGGCGGAAAAATAAATAAATAGATAAAATAAAATAATGATATTTTTTAAAAGTATGGGTTTTGGAATAAACTTAATAAGACTTTCTTAAAAAGGGTTGATAAAAACATAGAAGAAATCAGTTTTATTTGGAATATTAAGAAATAAAGTTTTAATTAAGAATATTTTTAATTTAGAGCCATCTTTTTAAATTTACGCATACTGGATTAATGTTTTTTAAGGCAAATTAAGAATTTATATCGTCTGCATAAGGATTAACAGATTAGATTTAGAAACAAGATTTTAATTTAATAATTTGAAGTAAGTACGGAACACTATTATAAGAAAATTAAGATAGTATAACGGTTAGTTTTGGCGAAAAAAATTTAAATTTGTAATATTATCCCCCCTCCCCAAGACTTTGTATGAAATTGATAGTTAAAAAAACTACAAGTTCAGACAACAGAAATATAATAATTTAGAAAAGTTAAATTTTGGAATAAAACTGTCAAACTCAGGAAGCTAAGAGATGGAAGAAAAGAAAATTAACGCAATATAAAAAATATTAGCGATTAAAATAAAATAGTTAACAGAAAATAATTCTGAATTGAATTTAGGTAGGAGCATTTCCCTGAAAGAAATACAATAATGTTACAACATCACTTACCATTTGTAAGTGCATAGGAGATAATACATATAATAACAGTAAATAAGTTATGAATATTAATAAGCAAGAGATAAAAATATAATAAAAACAATAAAAATTCGTTCTCATGGAAGTTTAAATAATTACAATGACTTAATGCATAGTTTATTTTAAATAAGTCCTTTAAATGAAAAAAGTCTTTCAAGAATATATAAAAGAGTCTTTTTCAATGTCCAGTGAATACAGTCTCTTTAATTAAAAATCTTCAAACCTAGTTTAATCTTTGGTTTTAATGTTATGTTGGATCCAACATCTTTCAGTAATATATCAATTTTTCAATAATAAATAGCATCACTCTCAATATCAATAATAAATAATATAGAAAAATTTAAATAATAACAATAACAACAATAATAAGTAATAGTATAATAAGACTCCATATCCTAATATTTTTCAATAAGAGTATAATTAATACTAAACTTCATTATAGAAATCATAATAATAATAATAATAGTAAAACAAGAGTATAATCAAAAGAAAATATCACTATTTGTTTATTATTGATAGGGAAAATATTGGTTGAGGATAAAAATAATTACATAGCAACTAAATAATTTTCTTATCTTCTAATAGCATAAGAAAGTATTTTTTGCTAGCCGAAAGCATAAATAAAAAAAAATCATAATAATTCCAAAATCCAAATAAAATTAAATCTAACTATTTAGAAAATGGACTCTCAACCAGTATTTCCTTACAATAATTCCTCTCTGATACTCTTTTACAAAATTGTCAAATTTGGTTATAAGTTTTCAATGCCAAATGTAGAATAATGTTTTATCCACACATGGTTTATAAACTTTAATAATAAAATACAATAGGAATGAAAGTTGTCATTCTTAATTGAGAAATGGAAATAAAAATAGTGTGCTTTTTTGAAAAACTTTTAATATCTAGTTTTCACAATCACTGAAAATCACATATTATGTTATAGGTTTGAGTAGAGTCATTAGATTTTATAACTATTATCATATAATATCTGCTGAATAAATAGAGTAATACTAATGTCAAATAAATGAGTAAATATAGTTAGACTTAAACACCCTTAAAATTAATTTATCAACATCAATTTGAAAGCTTTTACAATCAAAGTGTTCACCTTATGCCTGCATAAGGAGCCCAATTTAATCCCAAAAACTCCCAAAAACAAGTAATATTCTTGTAGCGCTCCAAGAACATACCCGCTGATGTTGAAAATTATGGTTTTTTTATGGTAAATTTAATCTATTGTCTTGACTTTAGTTTGATCTAGTGATTGTATCTGAGGTTTTGTTTGTTTTTTTGGATTGCTCATGAAACAGTTTAAAATCTTCGGGTGAAAAATAGGGTCTTAATTTAGAAACATGCACAATAACGGAATTCTGTCCTGTCTCATAATTAAATTTATCTATTTCATAAGTTACATCAGAAAGTTTATTTATAATTTTATATGGTCCAGAGAAAGTAGGTTCTAATTTTCGAGTGTTAGGGTATTTAAATTCTTCATAAATTACAGAGTCTTGTATTTTTAATGGGTATTCAACAAAATTTCGATCATAGAGTCTTTTACTTTTAAGGTGAAATTCATGAGTTCGCGCTTTCGCAATTTTGAGGGCTTTGTCTACTGATGTTGTATACATTTTAATTGCCTCACACAAAACCATTACCCCCCATTTTAAAAATCTGAATCAAAATTATCGTGAAAATTATAACTATATTTAGCTGCTAACTTTAACCAGAAATTTTATCTAATAAAAATAGAAATTGTAAATATCATAGTTATACCTTAAATTGTGATCAACTTTTTAATTCTATTATTTTATAAATCATAAACAGATTCAAAATTTTAATTATAGGTAATTCCTTACTTAAAACCACAAAATTTACTAAAAAAAATTAATCACATTTATCAGTCAAAATTCCAGCAACAGCCTTGCACAGTTCCATATTCTTACTGAATTTAAATAAATTATAAGAATCCGGGAACCAAAGCTCACTGTCACTAGAAATTCTAACAAATAAAGGAAAAAACATAAATGTTAATTTAATTTTCAGCTCAAATGTTTAGTTGTAGGAACATTATCATGAAAATACTGTATTCTGAGAATAGTTCTTGATAACAAACAATATCAATAAATTAGAAAATGTACCTTTTAAAAAATAACTTGAGCTTCTGAGTTCTTTTATACTTCATTATTATTACGAACTTATCTTTAAACGTGCATAAAAATATCATAATACTCTTAATAAGTAACAGTAAATATCTTAAGAACATCATACTCCTCAATTAAATTTTTAAGAACAAACATGTTTTCACTCCAACAAGTAATAATAATAATAGTAATAATAATAATAAGACTCATAACTAGATAAAAAGATAAATAAATAAGGCTCACAGAAAAATAAACAAACAAATAAATAAACCTTACAAACAAAGAACTATCTACACAAATACAGTAAAAAGGATACACATAATAATTAAATACATCTAAAAATAACTCACGGATAAGGAGAAATTTTCAAGCTGATCCTAGGGGAGACAGGAATAACGAAAATTATGAAAGTAAGTAGTAATCTGCGTTCAGTTGTCTCTAAAAGTTTTTTTTTTTTTTTTTTTTTTTTTTTTCTTGTCATTATGACCATGATTATCTTGAGTCATCAGTTACACATAAACAGCAAAAAGGTGGAATATCAGGCCTCAGGAATTCAAGAGATATTTAGAAGAAATCTTTCAAACCACTCGGACAGAAAGCTGTTTAACATTAAAATCTCCTCTGTTACATTCACTCGAGGAATCAAAAGATAATGGCAATTCTTGCTTAATAACACTTTCAACCATGGCGGGAAAAATTTTCGGCGATTCATATTTTTGTCATCACTTCGTTTCAGTAGATTCATTAGATTCATTTACATAGCATTTTACTTCTTCAGTAGATTCATTTCAAAATCCGAAACAGGCACTAGCACAGGCATTACCTATCCTGTGCGACTTTTCGATTAGTTGTGACGATTTCAGGAGAACTCGAATTATTTCCACTGGTTAAAAAGAAACACGCAGTCATGGCAAGCGAGGGAAAAAAACAAAAATAATAAATAAATGTAGAAGATCCAATAATTAGTCATGGGCTGCTGTAAATTCATTTATTAAATTCGTGATAATGAGGAAGGAAAAGCTCCTTTTTGCAAAAATTCCATCATTATTTCAGCGAGCTGTCCTCATCGAAAAAGCAACCCAAGAAATCTTCAGAAGAATCTTCTTTTCATCTCGAGACTTCCCCCTTTTAAACTAAAAAGAAAGTTCTGGAACATTCTGTAATCTCTAACCATCATTATTTTATGTAAACAGAATTCTTGTCCAGCTACGAGATTATTTTAAACAGACGATAAATTTATTTAAAAAAAAAAATTATTTAACCAATTTATAATTGACTCAGAATTTTAAATATCTTAGGCAGACGATTTTTATACATGATTAATTTTAAGAGAAAAAGAAAAGAAATGAATTTATTAATATGCAAATTATCGTTGACGGCGGAAAAATAAATAAATAGATAAAATAAAATAATGATATTTTTTAAAAGTATGGGTTTTGGAATAAACTTAATAAGACTTTCTTAAAAAGGGTTGATAAAAACATAGAAGAAATCAGTTTTATTTGGAATATTAAGAAATAAAGTTTTAATTAAGAATATTTTTAATTTAGAGCCATCTTTTTAAATTTACGCATACTGGATTAATGTTTTTTAAGGCAAATTAAGAATTTATATCGTCTGCATAAGGATTAACAGATTAGATTTAGAAACAAGATTTTAATTTAATAATTTGAAGTAAGTACGGAACACTATTATAAGAAAATTAAGATAGTATAACGGTTAGTTTTGGCGAAAAAAATTTAAATTTGTAATATATATATATATTTGGATTACGTAGTAGTTTTAGTTAACGATAAGCCCTATCAACAGAACTTTGTCAAATATTAACTATTAGATACCACTTCATTATCCCGTCGCACAAAAAACTATCATAAAACTATAAGATTAAATGCCAATAGTGGATGATCGTAAATTTCACATTCATTTGAGAATAAATATGAAATAAGTCTGGTACATTTGTAACAATATCGTTACAAGCACTACTAATGTTTGAGGCCAAAAATCATAATGGAATCGATTATAGAAGGTAGAAAGATTTTATTGGATGCAAGTTAAAGGTTTATTTTTCTGCAAAATTTAGTCAGCAAAATTACCCCAAATTTAACGGCTACACGTATACAACTGTTTTATAAAATGAAGGGACTGTGAAACTGATACAATGTTAATGTTATTCAAATAATATAGATTTAAAACACACTTTTCATGCTTCGTTGTTCTAATAATTATATAAGTTAAACACTCATCTTTATTTGTCAAAAATTCTTTACATTTTTTATTCTATGTACTCTGCTGGAACAGATCAAGGTAGATAGGAAACTACAGTAGACCTGCCAGAAGAGGTCGTTTATTAAAAAAATGTAATGTAACATGTACGGATATTGTATGTATGCTACCAGAACTACATGTATTGCAAGTTCAAATGTCAGGAGTTTAAGAACTAAGAAATGATAATGTACGATCCAAAAGTTAATAGAGTTTGATAATCAATTTTATAATCATTGGAATGCCCTCTAATGTAATAGTGTGATTACTCGAGAGCATTTTGATTCCTGTTGTCATAACGGTCTCATTTTCATACGAAACTCCACTATAATTGATAAAATAAAAGATATGGTGCTTGATTGTCCAAATTTTCTCGAAGGCATACAATAGTACAATATCGCAATGGCGTTGGCTTCGTTTTCAGCAAATGGGGAAGGACAATCCAGGATGGTCTATACTGCTTTAAAATAAAAATTTTAAATCAACATTTTGTTTGAGTCAAGTTTAGTTTGGAAATATGGTCCAGCGCAGCGGGCATAGCCTGCTAGTATATTATAAAGCAGAAGTTCTGAAACTTCCAAACGGGTGTTTTCAAAAACTACCCGATGGATCTTTTTGCAGATTATATCATTCGATAGGAAATATTTTTGTGGAGGTTTATGACACAAATATACAGGGATTACTCTGATTTTTCGTACTAAATTTCCTATTTTTCGGTTATTTTTGACGGAAGGGTTGCAGCAACTAATTTTTTGGCGATAATTATATTTCAAAAAAGAAATGAAATGCTTTCTCTAATGAAAAATAATATAAACATTTCGAAAAAAACCTGTTAATTCATTGATTTAAAATAAATAATGATAAAAAGAAAAAAATCCGTTTAATGCAAAATAATATTATGAAAGGAAAATATTTATCTTTAACGAAAAAAAAAGAATATTTATAATATTTAAAAAGTAACTCAATGTGAAAGAAAGTTTTGAAGTGTCACAATATTTGGCTGTTTATTTCTTTCGAGCCAGATTAAAAGAAAATAACATCTCAAAAATTTCATTAGGTAAAACATAAGTATTTTTTTTCTTTCTTTTGTTAAAAATATTTTTAAATCTAATTTTCCCGTTATGTGTTTTACAGAAGAAACTCGCAGAATTAATTTTAGAAAAAAGGCTCTATTTGTTATTTGTATGTTGTTTGTTCAATTGGGTGTTTCAATCTACTTTTGTCGCCGATCAATGCGATTCTAAACCAAAAAATGTGGAGCGATGTTCGCAAGAACTATTTTCTCTCTCTCTCTCTTTTAATGAGTGAGAGCATTTTTAGGAAAAAAATTTATATTTAACTTAAATACATACATAGCAGTTAATACCACAAAAATGAATAATATTTAAATTTTAGGGTAAATGTCTTTCCACATACATAAATATTGTAAAATAATTTAACTGCAACTTTTAAAAATTTTTTGGACACAGATATCTCATACGCACTACATTGGTGCGATTTGTCTCTTAAGCCAATACTATTTATATACATCTGGGTAATTAACTGACGCCAAAGTGTCATTATTTTGCTTGATATGGCAACCCGGATGTTATTGTCTATTTATTAATAAATTGCCTATTCACAATTGTTTTCGGTACTTCTAGGTTATCCCGACGACCAAAAATCTGACGCCAAATTATAAGATTAAATGCCAATAAAGGATGAATGTGAATGTCACATTAAACACGATACACATGTTTAAAACGTCATCAAGTGGTTTTAAATTCACTTTTTTAACTGTGTTTTTATTCATGTGTCACTAATTTATTTGTTCTTTCGTTATTTAAAATAAAAATTATGTCAACAAATATAACTTGGCTATTAGTTTGGCGATTTTTATAATTTGGCGAAAATGGTCGACGAGATAACCTAGAAGTACTTTTTCTTTCTTTCTTTCTTTTTTTTTATTATATAAACTATTTTAATCTAGGCACATTTGTCATACATGCGCCACATTTGCGCGACTGCAATAAAATGGCGATTTTATGCCTCACTTGGTAACCTGGCTGTTGTTTATTTATTAATAAACTAGCGGCCCGCCCTCGCTTTGCTTCGGGTAGTCCCGTGTCACTACTGACACTGCAAATTGTTACTACCACTTCATCCCATTAAATTCAACTACTAAAACCATTACTCTCCTTTTAATTAGTCGGGTAAAAAGTAGCCTGTATGTTAATCTAAGGTGCCAGATAACTCCATACAAAGTTTCATAAAAATCGATCCATCCGTTCTTAAGTTATAGATGGTGTAACTAACACGACTTTGTTTTACGGATATAGATTATAGCAGCCCGCCCAGGCTTTGTACGGGTATTAAAAAAATTCAAGTTATAAATTTTTACACAGATACTCATACTCTCTTCTTTGTACGGGTATTAAAAAAAAATTCAAGTTATAAATTTTTACACACATACTCATACTCTCTTCTTTGTGGGTGGAGTTATTAAAAAAGTGTAAACTTATAAAAGAAAATTCGGATATTAGTATTATTTTTTATTTATTTGTAATTCATACACTACATTTTTACTTATTTACTTTTTACATTTTTACCTATTTATTTTATTTTTACAACAATTATAGGATGTCTTTATACACAACGTTCACAGCTTTCTTGTCATTAGACAATACAAACATATTTTCTCTAGAGGTTACTCTTGAAAGAGCGACATACAGTTGTCCATGTGAAAAACAGTGAACGCTCAAATCTAAGCCTGCAACGTTGAAGGTTTGACCCTGCGATTTATTAATGGTCATTGCAAAAGATGTTTTTACCGGAAACTGTAAACTTTTAAATTGGAAGGGTAAATCCGATGGTATCAGAGGGATTCGGGGAATCAATACATCTTCTCCGGTACCACATCCTGTGAGTATTGTGCACTCTATTATGAAAGTTTTCCGTGATTTTACCAGCAAACGCGTGCCATTGCAAAGTTTAGGTGGATTCAAGTTTCTTAACAAAATAACAGGACAACCAACTTTCAACACCATTTTGTGAGGGGGGAGTCCAGACGGGTTCAAAGAGTTTAGAAATTCTGTAGGAAAATGAACAGCTTCTTCCAAATCGAGAACAGTATCGACCGAGTAGTAAATTTTCGTCGGCGCATCAATCTTTGAAAGAATCAAGTTATTTACCTTATCTACTTGTTCGTTAGTTGGTGACAGAATCGCTCTTTCTTTAAACCAAGATATTGTCTTATAACTTATGTTATCAATGTCAGGATAGACATTGTTGACTAACTCTTGGATGTTGTCTATCAAAAGACAAAGGTTTTCAAGGTTAATCCTTCCCTCACTTTGTGTTAACTCTCCATTGCCAACTTTTAGCATCATCTCTGAAAATAGCTTGTTCTCACGTGAAGATGACGAAACCTTCATATTAGTTTTAAGCTCTAATTTATTGACATGTGGCCAAAGGTTGGATCTTTTTAGGGAAGCATTTATTTCGTCAGCACATGTTCCTCGAGTCACAACTGGTAGGATTTGACGAAAATCTCCAGAGAACAGAATTGTACATCCACCCATAGGTGAATTTTTGCTGCGCATATCGCGCATTATCCTATCCAATGCTTCCAGCGATGTCTTGTGTGACATGGTAGCTTCGTCCTAGACTATTAATGAGCAGTCACGCATCAATTTTCCTGTATTGCTCTGTTCAGAAACACTACAGACGCTGTTATTGTCATCGGTGGCGATTTTCAGCGGGAGCTTGAATGTAGAGTGTGCGGTTCGACCTCCTTCTAAAAGCGTAGCGGCAATGCCGGATGACGCAACAGCTAACGCAATTTTTCCGGTAGATCTCACTTTTTTTAAAAGCAGATTGATTAAAAATGTTTTTCCTGTACCTCCTGGGGCATCAAGGAAAAACAATTTCCCTTCATTGTTATCAATTGTTGATAGTAATGCAGTGAATACTTTTTTCTGATCGATGTGGAATCGTGGCTCATCTTGAGCTATATTCTGTAAAAGTCTCATTTGATCATATGATGTTTCTCTTGTGTATTCGGCACTGCTAGTTAAATCTGAGTTAGTAGTATTAGCTGGCATCGGTAGCCCAAAATCCTTGATCGATTTACCCGAAAGTAATTGCAGTACTTTATTCAATTGAAATAATGCTTCGTCAAATATGTTTTGATCATATTGTGTATCATCTGAGTTTAACTCTCGCCGTCGCCGATTTAGAATATCACTGGCCATGTTTTCTTGAAATTTATTCCATAGATTAACAGAATCAGTTACTTGACAAAACACTACTATGACGGCAAATAAATATCTTAATGATGTAGCTGAACTACAAACAGCTGCTTCTGATAATGTGTTTTCCCAGTGAGAATCGTCTTTCAAGAGCCCCATACTTTTGCATGCTGCTTGATAAATATTGTAAACAACACCTTGTACAGTTCTTATCTGTGCAAAGGATGTCGGGCCTTTTACGGTATGCAGTAACATTCTAAGATAAAAGCATTCGATGTTGCTGAGATGAATCACGTAGACTCTGCCAAGAGCATCCGTTTTTTTACTCCGGGGAAACCATCAACCGCAGTACCTTGTTTTCTCCGTTGAAAAGTTTTAGAACTCTGGTTCCATGTATAGTAACTTGGAACTCTGTCATATGTCAGTGTTTTCGCGAAATCATCTTGAGCACATAACTTGAAGAATGCTGTCAATGTTGTATCCCGCGGGTTATTAACAACTTCTTGTATATTGTTCTCCATGAAATATACTCTTTGTCCATTTTCTAAATGAACTGCAAGGTGGACAAATGTGGGAGTCCGGTCGTGTACTTCGAATGATAAAATCCTCCATACAACTTCAGAACTGCAGATGTAACGTCCAGACTGATATTTTCCACTTCATTTGGTGATTGTATGCTGAAAGTGGCTTGATCACTACCTTTATTGATGTACTTAGTAACATATTGGGTTGACTTTATCGAATTGCACAACTCTACGTTGATGTGGGCATCAAAAATTTTCAATAGGAGCGGATTATAGGGAACGATTAATCTTTTATCAATATCATGGTTTCGGACGGTAGCATTTTGCCCACCCTGTTCTGGCGATCGTCGACGATATTTGGGATATCCGTCATCGCTAGTAATTGTTTGAGTTTGGAACGACTTCGGAAATTTTTTGCTGCATTTAGAATCTGGCATACATGAAGAATTCGGGTTTAAAGTTCCGCAAGGGCCGTGTACCATATGTTTCTTTACGATTTCGTACAGGATAGGATCTTCATCTTTATCCGGTAATTCAGCTGAAATGACCCTGTCAATTTAGTTTGGTCTAATTTTGTTCACTAACCACACCAGCAGGTGTACATGTGGCAAGCCACGTTTCTGCCATTCTATTGTGTACATATGACAGCGCGGGGTACCGAATATATGAGACTTAGGTGCAGGAGTTTCTGTACTTTTAAATGGAAGACTCTGTTAACTATATCGTATCTGTCTTGTGGATTTAAATTGATGTTAATATTTTCTTTGATTTCCGGCCAATTTGGGTTACATGTTGCAGTTATAAATAAATCAGGTTTGCCGTAATTTCTGACATAAGTCATGGCGTCTTGCGATTTTTCGTGTAAATATCGAGGTCCACCTGTGAATGATGAAGGTAGTATAACCAACTGCCCAATGCCGTTAACGTGTTCATTCGTCTGTAAAGCATCCTGAAGATGAACGTAATAAAAGTTAAAAAAGTCAAAAAAGTTAAATTAATATGATACTTATTCCTTTTATAACATGTTTTTTACGAAATTAACAGAAATCATTATAAAAAAAGCAGGAAAAATAACATTATCTTACCTCTTTCTTATCGGCATTATCATCTAATTCCAGTTTTATAATCCAAATAGGGAAGATAATTTCGAAGTCGGAATGTCCGAATGAAGTACAATGACATTGACGCGCTCATATTAACGAAACGCCACTGACATTGTGTTTTTTCGGACCGACATTTTATAGAAAATGTCATCTGATCGCATTTTTGCATAACTTTTTAAAAATTTTCAACTTACATACTAAATATACACACATAACATCATAACAAAGTTACTAGAGCAGCTGCATAATATTCTAAAGAATAAATACACTAGCGTCAACTATTCCGGTCGTTGCCAAACGATATTTTTTAAGCAGGTGATTTTTTGTTATTATTGGTTGTTTGAGCTTCGAACATTTATAAGTTGAATGCGCATGCGTATTAGTTTTATGAGGGTATCCCTAATTAAAATTTTGAGTTAAAAAAAATTTTTCACGCATTTCTTTTTTACTTTTAATTAGTTTCGAAATACAGTGGAACTTTCATTTAGCGAAGCCCATATTTAATGAAATTATCTACTTTTTTAATTTTCTGTTAAACCTTCATTTAGAACGCAATTAACATTTAAATTAATATTCATATAAAAAAAAATTCTACTTAGCAAAATTTGTTGCACTTCCGTGCGTGCACAATATTCAAAAGGATAGATTGCTGTTAAGATTGATTGGTGAATATATTTCAGCGGATTGTATGATATGAAATTATGTATTTATTTTATCTTTTAAATAAAAAGGGAAAAATGCGAAAATTTTTCGATATGCTAAGAAAGGGATTCTAGCTCCACGAAAGTATTATAGGTTCATTCTCTGAATACTTAAAAAAGATGCGAAAGTTTTTATGAGTGTATCTTTCATAAGAGATCGCACACAAAGTTATATTCCAATTTTTTTTTCTATTTGAAATACAAGAGAAAACGAGAAATAGCACGCTGCGATTCAGTTTTTGTTTCCCTTCCTTTATTACGTGGTTTTTTAGATATTATACTAATGATTTTTTTTTATGTGGCTATATTGCATAACAAAAATTACTATCCAAATTAAAACACAGTTTTATAATATTTCCATTTTTATTAGTAGCTTACTATACAAATTTCATGAATTTTCGTGGGTTTCTATTCAACGATATTATTTTCATAACGAAGCATTTAAGTGTAACGAGAAATTTCCTTAAATGGAAGTTTCACTGATAGGTTCATTGCTGGGTGCTTAATTTCATATGATGGGAGGTTTATCTCACATATGTGATATGACGTACACGTTACACGCAGTGCATGTAACGTGTGACATAACAGCGATTGCACAATATTCTTCTGAAATGCCAGAAAACACGTTTTTTGCCAGTAAATAACATGGTTTGAAGAATTTTTGTAATTTTCTAAAGTTTTCTAAGAAAGTTACATCTGAGTCACAATGTGACGTCACTGAGTGGTGGTAATTTGGTCACAGATGTGATGTGACCACAGTGACTCGCAGTGACGTCATTGTGACCATGCGTGCTATGAAGGATCTTTTGAAGAATTTTTTTATATATATTTTTAATTTTCTAAGAAGGTCACATTTCAGTCACAATGTGACGTCACTGAGGGGTGGCATTTTGGTCACAGATGTGACGTCACATTTCAGTCACAATGTGACGTCACTGAAGGGTGGCAATTTGGTCACAGGTGTGACGTCACATTTCAGTCACAATGTGACGTCACTGAGCGGTGGCATTTTGGTCACAGATGTGACGTGACCACAGTGACTCACAGTGACGTCACTGTGACGTCACTGTGACCATGCATGCTATGTGGGCGCGTAGATGCTTGTTTATCTGGATCTGCAATAAAATATATTTAAAGAAATTTGTGATCATCGGGTCGAAGTGATAGCAAGCTCCCAGCTAAGTGGTACACTAGCCCTTGAATTTTAAATGTAGGCATGAACCCACGCTCAGCGACTTGCTTACTCTTAAAAACGGTCATTTGAAATGCGTTATTATAACGGCGTATATTGTGCATGAATTGTTTGGATTTCTGATGATCACCTTTAAGAAGAGAGTGAAGTGGTTTAGGTGGAGGGAGAATTTCTTCTAATTTGACTTTTCCTTGTAAGCAACACGTGCCTTTCGATTCTTCCTTGAATTTCAATGCCAAGCAATGTTCACACACTACTGACATAGTACCTATTTGATACTATACGATCGTCCTTGTAAGAAATCGAAGGATCGTAATTCATGGCAGAATTTTTTTTATTTACCCATGAATTAGTAACTTGTGCTGATGATTCTCTGGCTCTCTGTATTCGATGTCTGTCCCTATCTCGACTGCGGCGAACCTCACGCTCTACTGAAGATTCTCTCTCTCTCTCAGCTCTATATCTATCCCTAAGCTGACTGAGTCGAGCCTCACGTTCTGTTGACGATTCTTCATCTCTTTGTGAACGTACTCTTCTGGCATTCACTGTACTACGACCTATGTTCGAACGACGACGTCTTCCAGACATGACTTTATAATTTCTGTACAAAATTTACTCAGTTCTAGACTTATGTATGATTACCTATAAACAAATTGCCATATTATTAGTATGTACCCCAGTAAAAAATATCTAAATACTTACCATTTAGAGACAAATGATTATCAACAATCATAAAAAACCAAAGATTCTATTCAGTACTTTTTTTAACTGAAATACCTTAAACTACTATTTTAATTAAATTAAAAATACTTAAATAATAATTTGCTAATCGTGCGACTAAAAACAAAAGATAATCAACAATCATTAAGAACAAAAGATACCTATTCCATTCTATCCTATTTTTCTAAACTTACTTATCTAACTCTAAATTTTAACCAAGATCCTAATAGAAATTTCAATCCATAAATTATGGTTTTATTAAATCTAATCTTATCTAACCTTATGTACTTATAATTACTATATGTGCGATTTAAAAATTAACCTTAGAATAGAATATCATTTATATTTTGAAACTACTATCATACAATTATTTATCGTAACTTACTTATAATTACCTACTGATAAGTTGTCGCGCTGAAAAGCACGTTTTTATGAAGTAAGCTCCTTTAAACTGCGCAGGAACCATAATTTTTCCCGGACAGAAAAAACAACATTAACTCAAAACAAACTTGCCACATAAGGTGCCGTTGGTTACAGAAATACAATAACAATGATAATATTATTAGCACTGCAGGTTGGTGTAGCACTGCACTTCTTTAGCTGTATAGTTTTAAGTACAGTTAGCATTTCTGAACACACAAAAAATGGAAGTTAAAATTATGTTGAGAAAACAACAAATCCTCAAAGCGAATTACAGAGCGCAGAGTGAAGTTGAGTGGAACGTCGCCTGCTAGAGAGATTAGGCGTCCGTTCGTGACAGGCGATCGGGCCAATCGAGGCGAACGGTTTGATGCCGGAATGACGTGTGCAGTCTCGCGATTGGCCGAGAAAGTTGTTCTTTCGCATTTCTGAAATAAAAAGTTACCAGTCGTAAAATGTAAATGACAAAAAAATTTTATTGTGGGATCTCCATAAGAGATAAACATATACCATCGCGGGGGTTTCTGTAGACCTTTTTAATGTGTACAATAATTAGTACATTATTTTGATAAATCTTGTAGGTTTCAGCCTGCGTTTGCAATGTATAAGCGGAAAAAATGAAATTATTTACGACATCACATTAAAAACCTAAAAAAGAACAGTATTTCTCCACTATTTAATGGATGCTATTATACATATAAACCTTCCTCTTGAATCACTCTATCTATTAAAAAAAAACCCATCAAAATCCGTTGCATAGTTTTAAAGATTTAAGCGTACATATGGATATATGGACAGAAAAAGCGACTTTGTTTTATACTATGTAGTGATTTTCTTTTCTTTTCTTTTATTTTTTAATGGATATAAATAGTTTTATTTTATAATTATTAACTAAACTTTTTAAAATTTATTGTTATTTTCTATTTAAAATAACAGAAAGTAATTGTAAACTATATATGTAACTGGTATTTGAAAACAAAATTTTCTCCAAATCGGCATCAGAAGAAAAAAAAAAAAACGCGCCAATCTGCTGCGTATATGTCATGTATACATTTTTTCATTATACTACAGTATTTAAACATGCTGTGTAAATGACGATTATTGTTTTTTCCAAACATGTTTGGCACGGATATTATTACACACTGAGGTACCTGACTATCGCCAAAACGGTGTTATTTTGCCTGATATGGTAACCCAGCAATAGTTGTTTCTGTATTAATAAATTGTTTATTTAATTTAAATTTCTTTTTAGAAATTCTATAAATTGTTTAGTGCTATAGTAACTTTTTTATTTATAAATATTTTCGTTTTAAAATAACGAAAATAATTTTTAAAACTGCACATTTCTTCGCTATTCTAAAACGAGGATTTTGCCGCATTGGTATTGGAAGGAAATCTTGCAAATACACTGTAAAAAAAATCTGTAAAGGTACTACACTTTATCTAGGAAACTGGGATTCCAAGAACTTTTCCTGTAACGGTCACAACAAAAACTCAAGTTTTAGAATCGGTTACATGGATTTTTCCTGTTATCGTTACATGAAAAGTTCCTGGAATTCCAGTTTCCTAGAAAATGTTTAGTACCTTTACAGATTTTTTTGTTTTTTGTTTTTTTTTTTTTTTTACAGAGTACGGGTTTGTGCCACATTGGTATTGGAAGGAAATCTTGCAAATCCGGGTTTGTGCCGGAGTTTTTTTGTGAAATATGATATTTTCAAATGTAAATTGAGTGCTACTTGATTAACACGTCGCACAGTGGGGCAGGAAGCCTCCAAAGTTGGCAAAAAATAAAATTTACTTTGAACAAAAAAAGCACATAACGGATTCTTTTGTAGAAGAAAAGTAGTAAAATTTTAAACTTTTACATAAGCTAAATAGTAACTTATTAATTAATTTACAAACCTTTTTCAATATTTTTTGTAGAAAAATGAGTTAAAAACAAGAATTTAAGATAGTTTTATACGAATTAGATATTTATAAATCATCCATAATATCGCATTAAAAAATGTAAACATAATTAGTAGTTTTAATTATTCTCAAGCAAAACTTTTAATGAATATTAGCGACTCGTTTCGAAGGATTGGATCAACCTTTCTCAGGCAAAATGTACGCATTACTATAAAGACAGCAGAAGAAAAACTGTTTCTGTTGTTTTAGTGCTAACACTCACTTTTTGTTTTCCTGTTTTTCAGATCTTAAACTCATACATGTCACGTACACTAACGAATATGTAGAATTAGAATTGTATAACCGTTTTACTCTTGATATTTTTGATCGTCCAGAACAAATTCAGACGAAATATGAAGATGGGCACGTTTGCTTTTCATTACGTTTGTTTTTCAAATCGAGGAAATGAAAGCGATTTGCCAAGCCACTCTTTGTTTATTCTAAAGCATTTCCCTTGTTTCGCCAGGCTTTTGCTCATCGGAATGTATATTAAACTTTAAAACATTTAATCTTCTTTTCATTTAAACTACTTGTTCGTAGTTTCTCCGATTATGGAGCTCTTATACAATAAAATCACATTACTTTTCAAAAGTTTTTTGTTAAAACATTCCATGATAGTCAGTTTCATTTAAATACATTGTTTTGTGACAAACAATGCATTAAAATTCGTATTTAACAAAGAAAATATTTATAATCATGTTTGGCACACCCGCACACTAACAAAAATTTAAGGATGATTAGCTATAAAAATGACCATACAATTAAAAAAGTGGCAAAAAAGAGCAAGATTTTCTGGCATATTTGTCCTTTTAAAACTCATACTTAGTTGAAAAAACTACAATTAACACTTAATTCGCCTTAATTCATAACTAAAACCTACAATGTTTGTAGACAGTGTTAATTTTTTTTATAAATTTCATCACTATATATTCTAAGCGTCTGTATATCTATAAAAATCGTATTAAAACAAATTGAAAGTTAATGAATTATTGTTACATACTTGTAGTTAAAGGTTCCATAGTCAAAAAAAAAATTATTTTTTAATTATTATAGCGAAATTAACAAACGAATGTTGAAACAAAATTATTGATTTTTTTTTCACTTATTATCAAAGCACAATATGCAGTTTAACTTCTTTCTCTAGTGACGATCAAAATAACTTTTCACAAATAAAAAATACAAATTAAAAATCGAATTAAAAAGCACTTATGATGTAAAAAAAAAAAAAAAAAAAAAAAAAAGTGTATCACGTGTAATATCAATTGCTATCATACTTACGATCATCGATTATTGACATTTATTCCTATAATCTGCTATTAATTTTTTTCTCGACAGAATAATCAAGTAGTACCGTACATTGTACAAACTCCAGTTAATATTACAAAAATAGAGCTAAATAATTAAATTTAGGTGCAAATGCACACACCCCTGTTGTAAGAAAGAGGCACAAATGTCATATATGCACCAAGTTGGCGTGATACATTTCTGGCGCCACTTTAACGGAAACTTCGTTTTTAAATGACAGATACATTTCTATTTTCTATTTTACTTTTCTATCTATAGAGCATAACATTTTGTATCATTTTAAAATGCAAATGAAAGTAAATAAATAGTTAAATAATAAATTAAAAACAAAGCTGGATTACCATAAGAGGCATAAAATGTTCATTTTGTTTCAATCACGCCAATGTTTGGCATCTGTATCAAAAAATGAATTTCACACATTCAAAAAACATTCACCTTATTTTTCTAAGGAAAACTTTATTTAACTTTATTTATTCTGCTACATTCCAAAAACGGAACACTGTAATAGATTTGTCAAGAGCAGATGTACGTTGCGAAATGTAATATAATATTGATAGAGGATGTATTAAGGTTTACAAAGATACCCATATCCTCAAGTTGAGAGGTTTAGAGTTCAAAAACTATCAAATGAAAATGAATCATTTGAAAATTGTTTAAATTCAATGATAAATCTCTGCGATCATAATGCTCGCTATTTTAGAAGTATGGTGAATAAACAATATTTAAATTGCTCTTTTCATAATTGCCTCATTTATCTATCAAACTCTACAATAAATGGTCAACTGAAATATTTTTTTCTTAAAAACCCGAATTTTATCGAATGCATAAGCTGATAGAACAACATAATATTTTATTATTATTTTAATATATTTTGGCGTCAAAGGGCCTTGATTCCATTGTTATTGTTTTTATTTTTGGCTCAGTTTTGTTTTTTCTAGCTCGCTGAGTTTTGCACTGATGAAGAATCTCGACAGTAGATTCGAAACAGCTGTTTGCTAACTTTTAATGCATTTTTAGTGCATTTATAATCGTTGATTTCTATATTTAAATACAATGGCGTTTTGCATGATTTTTAGAAATGTGAAAGAGGATTCGAGGTGAAGTTGCTTTAAAAACACAATCATATTCAATATTTTGTTTGATTCATGTTTTGTTTTGAAAAATAGACCAGCGCAGCGGGCTTAGCCTGCTAGTATAGAAATATTTCAGAAATTAAAAATTACCCCCCTCCCTCCTCCAACGCCAAGAAAGCTTTTAGATTCAAAGACAACAGAAATCGTCCTTTTAAAAATATAGTTCGTTATCTGTAATTAATGCTTTTGGAAGAAGAAAAAGAAATGTACCTATTACACATTCTAAACTGTATTATGACTGATCGATGTACTGCATGAATTTTATAATAATTTATTTTAACCGTGATTATAAGTATCTTCAGTAGATAAAGAGACAATGTAGATAAGACAATGACTTGTGACTAAAACAATGTTAGATAATGATAAAGACATGTGAAAAAAACCTTAATTTTGATATACAAGTTTTTTCTTTTGCATGTTGTTTTGCTGAGTACTTTTGCAGATGTGACTAAATATGATTCTCAAAATTTGTGTGATACTAAATATAGTTGTTAATCTATTAGTATCATCAAAAACAATAAATTTCTAATTTTAAAGAATTAATTTTGCAATACATTTTAGAAACAGAACTATAATCCCAGAGAACTTCCTTTGAATACTGTTGTATAATTTAAAATTACAAATATATTATAATGCTTAAATTTAATCTTGCACTTTAATCTTATTCAATAAATATGAAATAGATGCATGCGTACATTTACATGCACAAGACCACACGTAAAGCATAATATCAATTTTTTTAAGGTTTTTCTTTTAACTTAAAAAATGTACAAAATACAAAATTTTTTTAATTTAAATATTTCATCAAATATTACATCACGAGTACTTCCATCATATTAGCTAACCAGTAAATTTCCTAACCCGCGAGTATTTATTTTTCCTTTTCTGCGCATGCCACGATAACTGTTTTTTTTTTCGTTTTTATTATTACAAGGTAGAACCCGTCGAGTTTCGACGAAAGAAAATGTTTAAAAAGGAACTGTTTCATTGATTTATAATAAACCTACAAAATTAGTTATAGTAAAAAATGCATTTTATATTGGCAAGTCTAACTCTTACTCAAAAGATATTTAACGGAAAATTAACAAAATACTATTTCTATAAAACTCAGTTGTAGAAATTGTTAAAATTAAACTTTTATCGTACATGTAAACAGTAAAAATTAATAAAGATTGGTTATTATGATAAAGTTATCAATTTAGGTTCTTATGCTAGTATTCCAAAATGAAAAAAAAAAAAAAACATTCAAATTTGACTCAATCATAGAATTTTTTTCCCGTGAAATCTAAACCCGGCATCATTTTCATCATATCAAAATTTACAAATGCTCATTTCGTATCTTTTAAAAAAAATGGCATTTTAATTTAATCATTTTGATTCAAAACTTGAAATCTAATGCTATTAGCTGAAACAGATATTAAACTGTTGATATTCTTTTAGGTGTAAATCAAATTTTGTAAAGAAATCAAAATTCACAGGGTTTTATAAAAGAAGATATTGAAATTTCAATTTTTTCCCTTTTAATGAGAAAATGACAACATAAAGATATAGTAATCATTTTTTCCCTCTTTTTTCCTTTGTTTTTAATAGAAATGGATTACTCCTGTTGCCACAATTAGAAAAGCGGTATTAAAAACAACAAAAAAATTACTATTTCAAAAACAAATTAAGATACAGCTTTTAAACAAATTTCATTTAAAAGTACATTTGTTTTTCGCTACACGTTGGTGTAAAAATTGAAAATGTGCGAAGAAGTTAAAAAATTGTAGTGGTAAAAATTGCAATACCGAAATTTCATTTAAAATTTGAAAGTGTTGCCATTCGCAAAATGACGTATGCGTTACGCACAGATACGTTTGGCCTTTATAATATAGATAGTTAGATATTTTTTTATTTATTTTTTCTGGAAAACCCATTACTAATTAATAACATTCATTTCTTCAAATAGACGTTTCCATGCACAATTTGATAGTAATATGAATTTTTATTTGCATAAAAATCTGTAATTTTTTTCACACACATACACATATGTATATATTACAATAGAATAACATTTGTGAAATATATATATATATATACATATTTGACCACATGTATAATTCTTTCTACATTATCGATTTTCATTATTCTAGAACTTTCTTCATTCGTAAACTTTTATTTCCAAACGCTTTATCTTTAAAGCAATATTGAAAATCTTTATCGTATTTCCCGAAATGCTTTTCATAATGCCGGAACTTAAAATGTCCTTAAAACAATTCATTTTCAAAATTGTGTAGTATAGAAAAAAAGTGCACACTACACATACAAAGTGAATTAAATATTTTGCATCAAAAATGAATAACATTTTTTTTTCTTTATGCGAAAAACATGATAAAATTACACGTAGTTTTAGACACGTTAATCAACATAGCACGTATTGAGCTGATTGTTGGTCACAGGGCACATACGTATCCTGAAATTTTCAGACGAGAAAACACTTCGGTATCAGTAATTTCTTACAAAATTCTGAACTTAAATAACGCGAAACATTAGGGCTTTTCAACCAAATTTATTTTTTTATAAAAAAAAGAGTCGAAGTTCGTCAAATTCGATGAATGAAAATCTATAATATTACCGACTGATGGAACTTGTAAAATACAACAAAATTAATTACATTAATCAATCAACATTTAATAAATACACCCAAAAGCCAAAATACTATGACTGCGCACACATTTTGCAATAAACTCAGTTGGATGACATAGAAGGTACATAATCTGATGGGAATGGCATTTAAATGCTGCTAGGATGTTTTGGGAATACTTTTTGTGCTTACATCTAATTGCTTGTGAGAGTAAATGCTGCTAATCTAAGTTACTTTCATAGAAGGCAGAATTCACTTGTCCGACGACTAAGGACGAGTAAATTCAAAACAGCACGTCTCATAGGTTGTATGGGACATAGTAATTTTAGTACTTGTAAAAAGTGGAAGAATAATGGTGTAACCATATGTAGAAGCCTTCGCATTAGACTCCCAGGCGTCATAACAAAAAGTACGTCGTATACGCCCCGTTTTGGTAAAGCAAGTCGACACTAGAGACTGGCTCAATTTACATCCCAAGACAATGCAAGTAGAATTCTTTTGGAGCATACTGTTCAACTGACATTGTTGAATGTGAGACTATTGGTCTAACGTCCCACTCATGTACCCTTGGTGATCAAGCATTATTGACTTGTACACTAGGCCCGAGAACATCGAGACTGGGCTAAGAAGCATAGGGAGAGAATTGCCTCATCGGATGAAACACGATTCATCCTTCAACATGCCGATGGTCGCATTTGGATACGCCGTCTTCTATGCCAACTGTTACTCCTCCTTATACAACAGATCATACACAAGCCAGTTGACGATATTAAGCTTTGAGGAACGTTCTCATAAGCGTCCCTGGGACCTATGATTGGTGTAGAACAAACCATAAAAGCCATGGTCTATCTGAATATCACTTCGGATCTTTTGCACCATTGCGTGGTATCTGTCTTCCGAAATGGAAATGGAGTCTTCGTGTAAGACAACGCTCCATGTCACATTGACTCGAATTTTACTAGTTGGTTCCAGGAACATAATACATAATTCCAGTTAACGTCTTGGTCGCCTAACTTGACGAATCCTAATCTGAAAGAGCTCATTTCGAGTGTCACTCGACAGCAGCCCTGTGCTTAAAAACAACCATTTTGAATGCCTAAGAGAGACTGCGAAGACAAGGAAACATTGTCTGTAGAACATACTGTTCCTCCTTGTCGCCTTTATTAACGTCTAAAAAACATTTTTTCTGTAACAAGAAAATAGAGAAAACTTACGGACTAAACTAGCCGCTGGGGCACAGACTGCACCCTCGAGGCAAAGAGTGTCAGAGAAAAAAGGTGAAATGTTCCATATTTTGGTTCAGCGTCAGCTAGGGCAATTGCTCCCTCGCGACAGAGAGTGGGAGAGAAAAAGATAAATTGTTCCATATTTTGTTGACATGTCCGCTAGGAGGCCCGTACCCCATCGTGACAATCAACTGGTGAGATGAGATGGAGAACTATCCATCTCCTGCTATACGACCTAAAGACAGACCTCTAAGTGGTTAGGATGGAAACAAACATTAGATAATTATGTATGTTTCTTAGTTTAGAAAGCAATGCTGGCCGAGTCAAAACAACCAATTAGGAATATCCTGAAAATGCATGACCGCTGTTTGAACAACTAATACAATTTATCTCCGGTCATCTACCTAGAACTTGAGATAGATATGCCAAAGTTTCTATCAACTGTTTTGCGATCAAAAGTGGACTAACACGGTATTAGGTATGTGGTCATAATGTATTGAGTGTATTTTTACAGGCATTATATTGAGTTTCTCAGTTTCAATTTTACTTATAACATTCGAGCTATTAACTTAAAGTTCTAATTTGAGTGCCGGCGAAAACCAGAAATTTAATTTTAGGCGCATTTCCTCTAAAACAACTCGTTTTACCAAAAAAGTACTCATTTTGTTTTCACTGTGACATAACTTTCAAACACTGAAGACATCTGAAATAAACATTTGAATTTTTGCCGGCGAAAACCAGAATTTTAATTTTAGGCGCATTCCCTCAAAAACAACTCGTCTTACCAAAAAAGTACTCATTTCTTTTTCACTGTGACATAACTTTTGAACACTGAAGACATCTGAAATAAGCATTTGAATTTTAGTCTCAGTTGAATGAAAAAGTAATGAAATGTAAAAGTGTTATGAGAAAAATGCATTTTTTCATATAATGACGTCATTTTCTCTGTTCAAAAGATTTTAAAAAGTTATTTTTATTTGTAATAGAAAAAGACATGCATAATAGCATGGTAAATCACAATGTGTTCCTTCTCTATTCAATAGTGTAACTGACCCAATTGTCACAAATGTCAAGAAAGTCTATAAAACTTTTTTAATTAAAATATAAAAACGGGATTGTTTTGAAAAATAGTCAGCGTTAGCATATCAACGAATAAAGTATTTTCATCATAATAAATTACTATCAAAAGCGGTTTAATATAGAAAACTAAAGCTATATGACTAAGAAAAAAGCCTTGTCATTTAAATATATGAATTACAATTAAATTAAATTGATAATGATTTACACTGTAAAAAAGCTGGAGAAGAGATTTACTGCCGCCGAGATTACAGACAATGTCCGTAAAAAAACGGACTTTGCGATTACATTAACGGTTTTTGCACGTAGAAAGCAAAAAAATACGAGAGTTGAACGTTTATGTGAAAAAAGGGACATATTCTGTATATTTACTGGATAATTAACGGTAATGTTCCGTAAATTTATAATTTCTTTTTGCTGTGTACAGGAATATGTTCATTCGTGTAGTCGAAGGAACCTTAAATAAGTAACAGAAGTTCAATCCATTTATATGCAGAAATAAAGGTCAGCTAATATGATTTCATAACTCAAACGTTATACAGAATTGTACGGGTCCTGGAATTCCATGGCCAGAAAATTCTTCGGTATCAGCATATTTTTAAAGAAATAGCTAATTAAATACGACGAAATTACGCGTTTTTGAAGTGTATTTATTTTTCTATAAATGAATGCTGGTATTTTACCTGGAAAATAACGGTACCCATATGAACTATGGTTATAGCAACATGTGTTGTATCTAAGAAAAAATATTATATACATTGTATATTTTTGTATATTATGTATATTTTTTTGTTTTAATAGCTTAAACTTCTTCATCGAAAACATTTTGCTTTAGATATTACTTTTTATCATAGATTATTTTCTAATGTTTTATTCATATATATTCATTAATGTTATTTATGCTAAATAATTTATTTTTTCACGATTAGTGCATTACCAGCAAAAGAAAAATTTAATAATGTAAAACATATGTAGAACATATGCATACGAATATAAAATGTAAACGTGCATTGCTCATAGAAGCTATCTTTAAAAGCATTATCGAATATCTGTTTATTTGCCAGTCACTATAGTCACGCCAAGTAGTAATACGACCAGCATAAAAAAAAGTAGTAATGTAAAAGTAGAACATATGCATACGAATATAAAATGTTACGTGCATTGCTCGTAGAAGCTATCGTTTAAAGCATTATCGAATAAGTGTTTCTTTGCCAGTCACTATAAAATTATTTTCTGTAATGAAGTATTTAATCTATAGATTTTTCATATTTACAAATAAATTTGTAAATACGAAAAAAATGCAACAATGTAAAAGTGGAACACATGCAAATGAATATAAATTGTTAACATGCATTGCTCGTAAAAGCTCTCGTTAAAAATGTTCTCGAATATCTGTTTGTATGCCAGTCACTGTAAAATTATTTTCTGAAATGGAAGAAGTATTTAATTCAGACGATAATAATTTATTCTCCCTTTCAACACTTTGATTTCATAAATTGTCTACAGAAATGATTTTTCTCCACCCTCGTCGATGTTGTGATTAAGCTACTTATAATTTCGCGATTTTAAACTGTTTGTATAGGTTGTTGCTTAATTCCTCATTCTGAAAATCCATTAGATTATTATAAACACCTGGAGTGATTAAACAGAAATACTATTTTATTTTCGAATATCGCGCCTAATTACTCAGCATGCCGGACCCTAGATTGTCCGATAACATGATAGTTACTTTTCTACTGAGTATTTATAACTTACATTTTTAATAAAACGAATCTTTTTTTCTACTTTTATCAGAATATCGGGTAATCATTTTTTTTTTCAATTCGAACTAGAACCGGTCCCAATTAGTTATTAGGTCCCAAATGAGGCTCTAGTGTATACTGAAAGCGGATTAATGTTAGAATTCTATCTTTTCATTATAATATTAAATTCATCGTGTTATTAAAAGCTTTGATTTGGTTTAAACCTTTTTTTTTCAATGCGTATTTTTCTTTTAACTGCTAAAAATTGAACGTGTTCCATCCAATAATAATAAAATATTTTAAGTTACTTTCAATCAGTTGTTCGAAAAGAAAATAGTTCCAATTTGATGAAATATAAAGTTTTTCAAAACTTTTATTAACAGAAATATTTCTTTAGTTTTTTCAAACTTTTTACTTGAAGAGTACTTAAACAAAAAGTTGTCACTTCAAATTTTTATTTTTGAAGCCAGGATAGATTTTTCTTTTACTGAATTCTGAATTGTCTTTTTCTGAAAGCTTTCTTAAAATTCTATAAAAGTTTTTAAATTAAATCACAAAAAGACAAAATATCTGTTTTAAACTTTTCTTAAAATGATTTTTATGATGAAAATGTATGAGTTTTTCCTAAGTTTTATATACATAATGAATTAGGAATTCATATGCATTGTAAAGCAAATTACATTGGGGAATCTATGAAATAGATGCAAATAATGTATTTTTTACTTTCTGACCATACAGTTTTAAAATATTATCTCAATTGTGATAGAAAACACATATCATGGAATTTTTTGTGTATTTTCACACTTTAATACCCCCAGAATCCGATTTATCACGATCCTGTGTGTATGTGCATATGCATATGTATACTATATACAAAATGTCTTCGGGTTATTCTTTAAATTTTTGGCATATTCAATGTGTTCCTATTTTAATAATAACTATAATTTATTCCTAATTAATTTCCCCTTAATGTGAAACACGTATATCTATACATATATAAAATAACTTGTCCTGACTAACATATAATCAACACGCAGACACTACTGAACCTAGAATTATGAATATTAGGGAAATATACTTCTTGTGATATAAGCGTGCTGTAAGACAGGATTTTTGAAATCTTCTCCCTCCCCCATAAGGGGATTAAAAGGAGAATAAAAAATTATGGAACATTTTGCTGTATCTCAGAGGCCGTTATAGATAGGAGCGTGGAATTTCAGAATAAAAATCAAATAAAAAATAATTAAATATATATTCAGAATATCTTACATGGTTCCCCGTCCTTAAAAATGTTAAAAAGGGGTCGAAACTTTTAGGAAATTTAGCACATTTCAGCAGCGGTTTTCGGTTGTAGTGAGTAAATTGCAGAAAATAAAGCTACTAAAAAATAGCTAAACATGTATTTCAGAGACAGATCAGTTCAATTTAAATCGTATTTTTTTAATGGTTGCCTCCCTTACATATTATTTATAATATATGACAATTTAAAAGGAAAAGGGTGATATTTCCCCAAGGGCGATAGTTGGAACCCTAGGATGCACTTTTCCAAACTTTGCCGATACGACTCATGTGCCATATCTTTGTAAAACTCTGTGACCATTACTTCATGTTATGCACCTCCCGAGCAACCTCCCACACTTCGCACCCATGGAAAGGCTATTTTTCAAAATTTAGCCAACACCCTTCATGTGATATATCGTTGGTACGCTCTGTGTCCACTTATTTATATTATACAGTTCCCCTTTCCCTCTCCCTATTTTGCCCCTTCTGTGAGGCACGTTTAACATATTCCAGCAAAACGTTTTCTAATGATGGGAAAATTATGGAACTGATACTAAGCGATGTTGAAAAAATCAATCAGAAATATTGAAACCGTTCACCAACATTTTAGTTCTTGTGTTTGCCACAAAGAGTGTTTTTAATTCGTATTTCTTTGGCTATTTTGCTGCTAATTACCAAAAAATTCGAATTTTTTATACTTAAACTGCCTAATCTTTTATACTTTCTCTCACCCTTTCTACTTTTTGCAACCAGGAAACGCCATCAAAATATTTTTCCACTATTGTTTTTCTCTTATAGCCTTTCTTTTGTTTGTTGTTTTTTTTTAATTCTTTATGTTTCTAGTTTCCATGTACTTACTAAAATTGATTTCATAAACGTATAAAAACCATGAATTTTACAAACAATTTTAAAACACCTTGATCGTGGATTCTCGAAAGTAATCGATAACTGTATCGATTGTATTTTTTACGATGACGATTTTTTGAATTGATTAATTTTCGAGAATCTATCATTAGTCATATTCCAGCAGCAACTTTAAATGGAAGTGTGACATTCACAATAATAACCCTTTAAAAAAATTACTAAATATTTATTTCATCGATTTTACAATTTCCACTTTTAAATTATTAATGTGGATTGCAATACATCTGAGTACTACAGACACAGTATTCTAAAACATTTGAATACTACGAAGTACGTTTGAATACTCCAGAATATTATAGTACAACTAAGTGCTATAAACAAATTTCATGGCTAAGTATGATATGCTTCAAAAAACTGCTCATCATCAGGGTTCGGAGATGCCTGGCAATCTTGAAAATCTTTTGAAACATCTACACAGTTTTTGTACTTGTTCCTGTTAATTTAAGAAACTGCAAAAACGGATTCCAGGAAATTGAAACTTACTTTTTGTATACGTGCATACAGACACATAGATATAAAATAGATATAAAATTTTGTTTCAAAACAAAAACTAGTTGGATGTGCCAATCCCAAAACTTCCTTCTATCTCATACATACATTTTAATATTTAAAAAAAATAGTTACTCATTTTAATGCTTTAATAATATTAATTCAATACCATACCAACTTTGATTCTCACCTTAAATTTCTGCTTCAATAAATTAATCTGAGTAAAAACGAATTTCCGTCTCTGCACGAGCCGATGGATAATAGAGTGATAGGCAGATTTTTTTTTTCAAATTCAGGAATCACTTACTTGCCTTACTAAAAAATAATCATATACAAAAAATTTAGTTCAGTTCTAGAGCTAACTTCATACACTTTTATGTGGTGCAATATTGAAACTAGCATAATATTCGCTATTCTAGTGCCCCCTTCTGGCGGATTTTTTTCAGATTCAGGGCGATCCAACTAGCCATAGCCATAGCCATACACTTACAAAAAAAATTCGTTTAATTCGATGCATAATTTCATGTACTTTTGGTCGATACAATATTGAAAATGGCACAAAAATCACGATTGCAGCGCCCTCTTCCGGCGGATTATTTTCAAATTCAGGGAGGACCAACTAGCCATAGCCATACACTTACACAAAAAATTTGATTAAATTCGATGCATAACTTCATATATTTTTGGTCGGTACAATATTGAAAATGGCACAAAAATCGCAATTGCAGCGCCCCCTTCAGGCGGAATATATCAAAACTGAAGGAGGACCTGCTTGCCACAGCAAGAAACATTCACAAAAAATTTGGTTCATTTCTATGCATAACTTCATACACTTTTTGATGGTAGAATGGCGACATACACATGGACACACACACACAGGTTGGTCTACCCTGTAAAGTGAGGAACCGTGTTTACACAATACGTTCTGAGTAACCTTAGAAATTTTTGTCAAAACCCTCAAAATGCAATTTACTGATACGTATTCACATTAATAAAAGCTATAACTATATTAAAAATTATATTTTTCTTGTAACATTATTTTTTATTAAATAAAACAGCAGGAGATGTTTTGCATGTATATCGAGTAACTGGTTCAGCTTACACACATGGCGTTGTGAGTAACATAACCTCGAACTAAGATAATAAAAATTGTTACTCAGAAGAACGGTAATTTTTACCTGCTGTGTGTTTAGTGTTGATTGCTATAATGAACTAAGATAATTCTCTTCCTCGTCACTATAAAATTTAAGACAAAAGAAAAAAAAAACGTTTGTATATATATATATATATATTCGCACAAAATTGCAATATCCGTCTTTGTTTGCATTCAGCGAGTGTTGAGGAGATATTCATTTTCTGTTGTTCTAGACCTTTGCTCAACAATGCGATTCGTATATAATAGATCGGTTTGATCTCAAATGTTATAAATTCCGAATCATAGATTTTGTGTTTCATTTAGAGAAATATACAAATCATAACGAATCAACATTACATTCATAAACCGGTTGAAAAACAAATAAAATAAAACGTAACAAACATAATTATGTATAGAAAATAGATTATTTTTAACTAAGAATAGACATTTACTTCAATACTGATAAATAGTGTCAAAACATTTCAGTTACTTCAAGAAATCACTTTTATAGAAAATTATATAAATATGATTTTATGTTGCAATGGAAACACAAATTTGATTTGAAATAGTATAGTGAATAATGAAGTTATATAATATTTAATCTGAAAATGGTGCACTAATCTGAATAATTAATATTTTTTAAAATCTTTAAACACTTTAAATGCATCTTTTGTATTTTATAAGCACATATATGCTCTATCAATGATTTGTAAATGCACAGGAGGTCGAAGTGACGAAGTATGATAAATTTAAAAATGAGTGAAATAAAGGGTGTTTTTGGAGGAAAAAAATTAATAACTTCAAGTCAATTCTCAAGATATCTAATCCAAATAATTTTCTTTATAAATATACGTAATATTATCTAAAACTTTTGTACTGCTATATTTTTTTATGCCAACTTTTACTGATAAGGAAAAAAAAATAAAAATAAATAAAATAAATAAATAAAATAAATAAATAAACATAAAAATAAAAGTAAAAACGAAATAAAAAAAAGTGGGGTGGGAAAAAATATCCATTACTTCGTCAATTTTTAAGCTATTAAATCAGATTATATTCATTTTACATCTTCTTAATAATATCTATATCTTTTGCAACGACAAGTTTTTTATAGGACCAATCCTTATAGCTAAAATAAATTTAACAAAAATAGTAGTTGAAGAAAAAAATCTCAAATACATTACACTTATATAATGACTCATTTTAAAATTTATTTATTAATTTAAACGCATCCTAATGACAAGTATTCTAATTTGGGAGCTATATAATGTAACGACACTTTTACTTTTTGCCTGAAAGAAACGCAAATCGGGAGCTAATAACCATTGAAATGAGTTTAAGTTAAAAGATAATAAAAATGCATAGCCTTATTATTGTTTAATAAAATTATCTTAATTTTCGCAAAATTGTATTATTATTTAATCTATTTATTAAATTGTATTATTATTAAAATTATCAGTGGTTAGCTTTGTTTTCCATTAATGCGAATTCATTAATTTAATAATTTTTTATTTAATTTTTTATATAACATAATATTTTTTATATAACAAAAATAACCTGAATATAGTTAAGAGTAGGCGGAAAAAATCGCCCCGGAAAAAATCACCCTGCTAAAAATCTCCCCACAAAGAAAGGTAACCGAAACATAAGGCTTTTTTTAAATAAGATTGAAAAATCCCACACATATGAATAACAAAGATTTGATGACTTTGATTAGGGCAATTATAATTTCAAGTAAATCACGTGCTAATCACGTGTATTTGTACTGGAAACAATTACGGCATATCGTTTTATATATGCATATCCTTTAATAGTAAAAGCTCTATATCAAATAAGGTCCTACTTCCAGGATTATTGCAAGGGCAAACGGGGAAGCTGCCCCATCTAACCTTTGGGTGCACTGGGTTAGAGGGGGGGGGGGGGGGTTACATAGACGAAGGGAAAAGGAATTTACTTTCGAAGAATCTGTTTGTTATTCTGCTTTTTGAGCTTTATTCTGCGGTTTGAATTAGAGTTACAGGAATGTAAAGTTGTATTGTTTTTTGACAAGCTATATCACATAAATAGAATGATCTTTAGAATAAAAATATGTGCTTCGTTTCTATCTTTTTGTAATTGAAGAGAGAAAAGGGTTTTGTAATCTATATCAATGAATCTAAAGGCACCTAGGAATGCAAATAAATGTTGAAATACCCCAAAACCGCGTGATTTGTCACAAAAGCTTCAGCTAAGAATTTTTCATTTATATTTTTCAGGGAACATTATAACGTTTGAGTAGCGGGGAATAAATTTTGCTTTAATCAGAGTTTTAATTCAAAATGAATTTAAAAATCAATAATAATTTTGACGGTTAAAAGAAAATGAATAACTGAAAAAAGATTATAAAATTTAGAAAAATATTTATTTCTGCGCATACGTTACCTTTAAAATGAAAAGTTTTAAATTTATATTCAATATTTTTCTATTTTTATTAAAATTCAATATGTGTATGCAAACATTTTACTATTTATAAACTAATTCTAGTAATAACTTACTGCGTGAAAAAAGTCTTTCTATTGTTCATATTATGAAATATATATTATAAGATTAATTGATTTATCAGGACAAAAGATCTAATTTTTTGAATATCATTTAATAGAGATTTATTTATTTTTATAAGTTTTTTGGAATCTAATTGATAATTTATTAGTCATTTAACGACTTTGAAATTTCTTGATATAAATTCATGATTTTTATATTGATTTTGGGAATCATAAAATAGGTTTATTAGTTTTATAAATACTTGTTGTGATTTAAATAAAGAATTAAATTTATAATAATTTATAGCTAAATTAATGTGTATTATAATATTTGAATTAGAGTAATTGCAGATGATTTTATAAACAGCATATTGTTAAGTTAATTTGATGGGTTTTCACTTGTTATAACAGTTATCTTTAAGAAATCAAATAATCTTGACTCTGCAACAAGAGAGGCACAGCGTGAAATTTCATGGTTCTGTATCAGAGACAGGTCTGTATTGTCTCTGTATTACAGAGAGTATACGTCATGTATTGTGTTATCTTGGCTATTAGTTTTTAATAATCTAATGACGTGATTACATTATTTCAATTTATTTAATACATTATAACCTAATAACTATCTTATCTAGATGACTTTGCGATTTATTTGAATAATTGTGGATAATCATTATTTTCAATGCATGTTAAACATAGTTAATATTTTTAGATATTTTTTCCCCAGCTAAATCTTTTTTCACTTCTTCTTCGTTTCTTTTTTTCTTTTTCTTTTTGTTTATCATGAACTGGAGCATTTTTTAATATTGATTTATATTTTATATGTTCTTCAATAGTATGTGATTCAAAGTTATATAAAATTTAGAATGTTCTCAGTTGGACACATGTAAATTCTCCTGATAATTAGTTTTTATTTGATTAAAATTTATTTTATTACATAACATTTTACTATAATTAATTAGAATGCTATGAAATTGATATGAGCATGTTGTATTTATTGTTATTTAAATTTCGATGGAATTTTATTTAATTTTCATTATTCATAACTATCCGTCTCTTTGCTTTTAAAGAATATACATTCTAAATAATTTCTGAATAACTTCGTATCCGAAAGAAGCATTAATTAGCCTTTTATTTTTTATGAAAGAATTAAAACATTATTAACTAAGATTGGATTACAGTGATGGAATTAAACACAAAAAAAATATTTTAATTCTAAGCATTACAGTAGCTTTTACACAAAGTCCGAATCATAAAAAAGACCACACTTAAAAATCTCTCTTGTTATTTTTAGTATTTGAAAGTGTTTATTATGGAGGTTTTACTGTACACATTACGTTTATTGATGATTTTTCCACCCTCAACCGTTCGAAATAATTGGACACATTCTCAGGCTGATTTTTAAAAGTAAAAACATTAAACTTACTGAGGGGATTTTTGAAAAAATATAAAAAATGCCGTTTTTTTTTTTTTTTTTTTTTTTTTTTTTTTTTTTTGCTCAATTTGTTAGAATTTGATTTATAAACAATTATTTTTTCAGTATGACTCTTTCTTTTTTCGTTCCCAGATCTCATGCTTCGAAACATTCCGTTTAAAATGTCCAGTTTGAAAGCATCTTTTTGCAAAGTTTTCTGAATTTATCAAAGAATCGTCAAGCACGGCACATTGTGCAGTGTCTAAATAAGAGAATTTGCCAGTTTGACGCGTTCGAAAGCAAAAACTAGTTGGATGTGCCAATCCCAAAAATTTCTTCTATCTCATACGTACATTTTAATATTTAAAAAAAAAAGTTACTCATTTTATTGCTTTAGTAATTTTAATTCAATACCATACGAATTTTGATTTTCATCTTAAATTTCTTCTTCAGTCAATTAATCGGAGTAAAAACGAATTTCCGTCTCTGCACGAGCCGATGGACAATAGAATGATAGGCAGAATTTTTTTTCAAATTGAGGGAGGACCTACTTGCCTTACCAAAAAATAATCATATACAAAAAATTTAGTTCAGTTCTAGAACTAACTTCATACACTTTTAGGTGGTGCAGTATTGTAAATGGCATAAAATTCGCTATTGCAGCGCCCCCTTCAGGCGGTTTTTTTTCAAATTCAAGGAGGACCAACTAGCCATAGCCATACACTTACACAAAAAATTGGTTTAATTCGAGGCATAACTTCATATACTTTTCGTCGGTACAATATTGAAAATGGCACAAACATCGCGATTGCAGCGCCCTCTTTCCGCGGAATATTTCAAAACTGAAGGAGGACTTTCTTGCCACAGCCAAAAACATTCACAAAAAATTTGGTTCAATTCTATGCATATCTTCATACAATTTTTGATGGTTGAATGGCGACATACGGACACACACACAGACAGACATTTTGTAAAAAACATGTTTTCTGGAATCTCTGACCCCTAAAACGTGTAAATCCGTTGAAAACTGGAACTAAAAAAAATTAAATTCGATTACAATACTTTCTTCTATTGACGATAGAAGAAAGTAATGAATTAAAAAATAAATCACAAAATAAGCAGTTTAGATTGAAATACATCCTTAATAAAATTTCAGATTCTTCCAAATTGTTACATTGATATACTATATGTTATCCATCGATGGTTACATACGGTATTTTATGGAAGAAGCGTCACGGCCTTTACGAATTGGATTCCCCCCCCCCCAAATGAACGCATTTATGATTGTTTTATTTCGCGCGCATAAAATTTATGTAAAATAAAAATTCAAAAAATAATTAAAAATTTAATTTAATTATTATTAATTTTAAAAAATATATATGAAGACAGAAGCGACTTTACTTATATATGTAATTTATAGATGAAGAAAGGTGAAAGAATCAATAAATTACATTTTCTTTTAAATTAGCTCTTCGCCTCCCCCCCCGCCCTCCTTTCAAACACAGAAAATCCGACTTTCCCAAACATCTATAGATTTTATCTCATATTTTTTTGCTACCTCCCATAAAATCAACCCCTCCCTCACCTTAAAAGATAGATAACCAAAAAGATTGAGATATAAGAGATTTTGATCACGTGACAAACACGTTTTTACCCCTGTTTGTGTGGTTATTCATCTTTCGCGAGGAAATTTAATTCAAAACGCCCCTTTTGATATTATTTTCTAAAAAATCTATCGGGTTAAAAAAAAAAAAAAACCACAAGTTAGTAATTGGATTAGATAGTTTCTGAACATCAACACCTGCTAGTTTCATGAATTTCCGAACAAAAACAAATTAAAACTTATGTCATAGATTTATCCTTTTGTATCTAAAAACAGTCTTAACATTCATATCTCTGTTTCCTCCCTATCCTCTTATTTTGTGCGACCCGATAATTAAAAAAAAAAAAATGTTTCACTGTTTAAGAGTTTTCTCCTTGTTCATTTCTATTACACAAATAAAAATCGGATTTAAAAATGATACGAAATGAAATGTGGATTTGTATCCTAATAAGTAATGAGTTATCAATGACTGAATAACAATATTCAATATCTGAAGTAAGGACTTAAATGAGGGTATCCAAACTAAAAAACATTTCTACCCCCAAAAATTTTTTCGCTACGACAACAGAATTCTTGTAATAAGTTCTATTCAAAGCTGCCAGGATGCACGAAAAAATTCAAAACAAAATTTTCTTTCCCCCGCCTTGAGTGATTAGTTAATCTTTCGCTTTTGTGCAGGGAGGAGAATCGCTGAACAAAAGGCATTTATATTTGTATGCTAAAGTATTTGCAATATGCGTGAGAAAGAGGGACAGAAGGCAGTTTCCTTTTGAATGCTGTGAAAGGGTTTTCTGCTTTTCCAAATCTCACACAGAAAAACTTTTTCTGAAAAAGGTTGTTTGCTCAAGTAGAAATATTTATGCGAAATATAAGACAAAGAAAACCAATAATTATAAAGGATTTTTAACAATTTCATTTTTTTTCTTGTTTTTTAAAAATAAATTTTAATTTAGTATTTGATATTCGCTTCATATTATGAATTCCCATCACATTTTTTAAGAGTAGTAGAATTTCTTTTAGTATACATAGCACGAAATATGAATAGATTAACTAAAATTTTTTAAAGCATCTTAGTTTTTCTAAAAATTATTTTTATCGTTTTTAATAAGAAGAAGTAAGTAAATAAATGCAAATAGATATGTATATGAAATTATTTTGTAATCTGTATTTGGAGCAACAAGAGGTACAGAAAACTTTTTTATCCCTTGAAGATGAATAACATCTTTAAATTATAAACATAATATTGATAATAAAGTTACAACATTTTAAATGGTATGTCAATAATTTGATATTGTTTGTGGTTTTACTCTTTTTTATATCATATTCTGTGCATTTTTCATAACTTAAATTTTAAATTAATTTATGCAGTAAAGGTAGAATTCAATCAAATCTTCATTAATATAAATACTTTTATAATAAGTTAAGCTATGCTTTCTGATAGTAGGAAATAAATATAAACAAATACAATTATATTTCTGTTGTGGTGGAAATTGGTATTTTCTGAAAATCATTTGACATACTTATTTTGAATATTATGTTGTAGACTTAGTGCATGCACCACAATAACTCACCAATGACTTGAAAATAATGACATTTAAGAAAGTCCTACAGACATGTATGTTTTAAAAGAATTAGTTATGGGATTTGTTACTAAATAAAAATACAATAATAGTCCAAATTAATTAACATTCAATCTGTTAATAATAAAAAAAATAGTACACAACATTAAGAAAACAAATGAATTAATGTTTTTATTAATTCGTTCGTAAAAAAAAAAAAAAAAAAAAAAAAAAAAAAAAATCTAGCAATTTAGATATGTTTACAGTGTTAATGCAACAAAATATTGCTTTTTTCTACAAAAAAGAAAAAGATAAAAATAGATCTTGAGTGTACAAAATAAATAAATAAACCATCAAAATACTCTTGCATTACAGTTCAAATAAAATTTTTAGAAATGAATAAATGGTATTAAAAATTCGAAAAAAAATAACATGCTTTTAATCGATAGCAATTTCTTACACTGCTATGCTAGTTTCTTTGAGAGTAATTAATTGTTTTACGTGTTTCAGATTGCTTGAATTTTTTTTCAAAAAAAAAGTTTTTTTTTTCAAAAAAAAGTTTTTTTTCTTTTTTTTTGCAACTAAATATCATTTGCATTTAATGAATTAGTGCATATTTTGTTATAACCTTTAGCTCATACCAGTGGCTGAGAGGTTCAGCCTTCGAAACTGGTAGAGTCGGAAGGTGCTGGTTTCGAACCCAGTCACGCCCGTCGGCCTAATCGTTCGGAGTTTTTCGTGGTTTTCTTCAAACTTTAAATTTCCATGCGTAAATAGGGGTTAAATTCTCTTAGGAGGGTGCTCACCCTCTTCCTCGAGCTGAAAATTGATCGTCATAATTAGTAAATACAACGAACCTTTTGCTAAATAAGCCAAAAAAGACCTTTATGAAACAATTTTTAGCAATTAATATTATCAATTTTTACTTTATATTCCACATTCTACGGAAAGAAGACATGTAATGGTATGAGCAAAGTTCCTACTGTTATTGGATCAACCAGTAAACTTCCAGTGTCTTGGGTGCTTTAAAATTATTATTCCCTTCAATCCATTTCTAAAGCTCAGAACAGAAATAATTATTTTGGGGCTATTGATATTTAGAGTTCTAAATTTTTGTATCCTCGTGAGCTATCTTCAGCAATGCCCGACTGACGCAGGGGCATGCGAGGCAGAGCTGCGGGGTGCCTGCTGTTTACCCCCTCATGAGTGTAATTAGAATTCTCTTTAAAAGGTATAAATGATTATAATTAGTTAAGAGTGACCAAGATTGCGATATTTTCAAACAGGAAAAGAGTATTTAGGAAAAGAGTATGGTCCCCTTTCCATTCTCTGTTTCCAGTATCTCCCATCTACGCATGCAAAAGCCAAGTTATATCATTGGAAAACTAATGAGTTAATTAAAATTTTATTATAAAAACATAGTATTATATTGTTTTTAAAAGAAATTCTTTATTAACGTTTTCCTCGTTAAATAGCAAGTTAAAACCACTAATTATGTCCAATTTAGGACATTTTCTTTTAAGGGATCTCAGGAGTCTTACTTTTTACCTGGTAGTGCGATTTAGCAACATATACATTTGATTTTTTTCTCAGTCCCTATTAAACTTAAATGCATAAAACTTTTTATATAGACAACTTAGTATCTCTTCTATTTAAAATAATTTTTTTAACATTCTATATTGAATTTTTATTATATGTTTTTTATGTTTAATTTTGATTTAAAATTTAAATTGTTTTTTGACTGCGCGCAACATTTCTCAAAAAATAATAAAGCAATTTGTGTGAAACTTGGTAAATATCTTAATTTTAAGTTTAAGAACAACTTATACCTCAAATTTAGAAATTTAATTATATTGATTATTGATAATTGGCAATTTTTTTAATAAAAAATGATTTTTTTTCTTTTTTTTTTCAATTTTAATTTAAATTTTAAATAAATATTTGCATAAATTGCTTTAAAATGAGGTATAAGTTCTAGATATATTAATTTTACACAATTATCAACTTTTTTAGCGGTTCTTGAACTAATAGTTTTCTAGAATCCTGCGCGCAATGGATACAAGTCTAATTTTTTTTTTATCAAAATTAAACATTAAAAAAATAAAATAGAATTTCAATGTAGCATATTAAAAAACATTATTTTTAATAGAAGAGATATTAAGGTGTCTATATTAAAAATTTTATGCATATATGTTTTATAGGGACTCAGAGAAAAAATCAAATGTGACATGTTGCAAGTTGCACTACCAGGTAAAAAGTAAGGCTCCTGAGACCCCTTAAACATCTTATAACGTACGTAAATAAGCAAAGTAAAAGCTTGCAGTGAAATACTCTTATCAACCAATATATCACTTTTTCTACTATTATCATACTAGAATTTTTTCTTAAAGTTGTGACCATTTTTTGTGAATATCTGCATCTAGATGTGAGCGGTACTGGGTACAAAATGTATGCATAGATACAATATGCATGAAATTTGATATTATTCTCTTCCACATTACTCATAAAAAAATTCTGTTGGTTGACTCAAGGGTTGAAGCGGAAAGATACTTGTACCGAACCCTTCCACCCCCCCACCCCCTTAAGATATGAGCCCTTTAAGGCCTCACACACCGAATGGCCTAAGTCGGACCCTGAGCTTGATTACATTAATATATAACTTTCGGTAAACGGAAAAAAAGTGACCGGAAAAAAAGTTATCGGAAAAAAGTGACATAAACTACAAAAGCGGAAAAAAATGACACGGAAAAAAAGTGACAAGGAAAAAAAGTTACCGGAAAAAAAGTGACAAGGAATGGATTTTGGGGATTTATTATTGATTTAGGGGATTCATTGGTTAAGTATGAAAGGGGGATCGGGGGGGGGGGGGGCTCATAGTTTAGGTAAATGGGTTTTTCATGCAGAATTAACTGTTTTGGTTCAATTTTTGGATATACGTTCATCCTGAAAAGACGCGTGATTGATTAGTTTTGGGAAGGGACGATTACCCCACCCACCCCCCATCCGTCCTCAATTAGATGAATGGGTTTTTACGCAGAATTATCCAACGTGTGTCAAATTTGCATATAGGATCTTTTCGATAAGGCTTATGTATAGGATAAAATGCCTGTAGAGATTCTAGGAGTTTAAGGGTTAAGTATAGAGGGGAAACGGGGAATAACCTTTCTTAAATTAAATTAATGGCTTTTTACGCATAATTATCCGATTTGCTTAAAATTTTGGATATAAGTTCATTATGATAAGATGTATCTTAGATTAGTTATGGGTTCTTCTGCTTATTATAAAGGGGGGAACGAACAATTCTCCCCCTCAAACTAGATAAATATGTTTTTATGCAGAATTATCCCATGTATTTCAATTTTAAATATAGGTTCTTTCTGGTAAGGTGAATTCCGGAATAGTTTTAAGGATTTAATGGCTAAGTATAAAGGGGAGATGGAGGAAACCCCTCTTAAATTAAATAAATGGCTTTTTATGCAGAATTATCCGATTTGCTTCGAATTTTGGACATGGGTTCATTATGATAAGACGTATTTCTGATTAGTTATGGGGTTCTATTGGTAATTAAAACGGAGGGCGGGTGATTGATATACCCACCTTAAATTAGATTTTAAAAAATTATGCACACTTATCCGATGTATTTCAAATTTTGGATATAGGATCTTTCTCATAAAGTGAATTCCTGAATAGTTTTATGGGTTTAATGGCTATGTATAGAGGGGGAACGGGGGATAAACCCCCTTAAATTAAATAAATCGCTTTTTACGAAGAATCATCAGATTTGCTTCAAATTTTGGATGTATAATCATTACAAGAAGGCGAATCTCTGATTAATTATGGGGTTCTTTTGATAATAAAATAGGGGAAGCGGGTGATTACTCCTCTTGTTTTTTTTTTTCTTTCACAACTATTCAACGTATTTCAAATTTTGGATATAGGTTCTTCCTGATAAAGTGAATCCCTGAATAGTTTTAAAGGTTTAATGGCTAAGTATAGAGCGATGAACGGGGTATAACCCACAATTAATCAGGACTTCGCCTTATCATAATGAACGCTCAATCAAAATTTGAATCAAATCAGATAATTCTGTGTAAAAAGCCATTTATTAATTTAAGGGGGGGGAGTATCATCCGTTCCCCCAGTGTTTACTTAGCCATTAAACTTTTAAAATTATTCCGGGATTCACTTTATGAGAAAGAACATATATCCAAAATAAGAAATATATCAGATAAGTGAGCATAAAAAACAATTTATCTAATATAGGGGGGGGGGAAATAATCACCTGCCCCAATTTTTAATTGGCAAAATAACCCCATATGTAATCAGGGATACACCTTATCATAATGGTTCTATAATCCAAAATTTGAAGCAAATCTGATAATTCTGCTTAAAAAGTAATTTAATTTAAGGTGGGTTATATTCTATCCCCCTTCTATACTTAGATATTAAATCCTTAAAACTATTCAGAGATCCACCTTATCAGAAAGAACCTATATTTAAAAATTAAAATACATGGGATAATTCTGCATAAAAACCTATTTTTCTAGTTTAAGGGGGATATAATTGCTCGCCCCCCTTTATAATAAGCAAAAGAACCCCATAACTAATCAAAGATACGTCTTATCATAATGAACCTATGTCCAAAATTCTAAGCAAATCGGATAATTATGAGTAAAAAGTTATTAATTTAATTTTAGAAGGTTATCCCCCGTTCCATCTCTATACTTAATCATTAGAACTCCTAAATCTCTTCAGGCATTATATACTATATATAAGCCTTATCGAAAAGAACCTACATGCAAATTTGACACACGTTGGACAATTCTGCATAAAAACCCATTCATCTAATTGAGGACGGATGGGGGGGAGTAATCGTACCTTCCCAAAACTAATCAGGCAAGCGTCTTTTCAGAATGAACGTATATCCAAAAATTGAACCAAAACAGTTAATTCAGCATGAAAAACCCATTTATCTAAAATATGAGCCCCCCTCCCCGATCCCCCTTTCATACTTAAGCAATGAATCCCCAAAATCAATAATAAATCCCCAAAATCAATCCTTTGTCACTTTTTTCCGGTAACTTTTTTTCCTTGTCACTTTTTTCCGCATCACTTTTTTTCCGTGTCACTTTTTTTCCGCTTTTGTAGTTTATGTCACTTTTTTCCGATAACTTTTTTTCCGGTCACTTTTTTTCCTAGATTCATAACTTTCATGCATGACGCTAAAATATTTTCATGATTTTTTCCAACATATAATTGATTATTTTTTCCTGTCGCAGTAAATATAAACCTTTTAAATTATCAATTTATTCAAATTTTAAAGATTTTTTAAAATTACAGATTTTAAATTTTAACGATTCTTTAAATTTCCAAAATTACCGCTGCATAAAACCTAAAATTTTCTGCTATTTATTTTTTAATAAATCTCTAAATTTCCAGGATTTCTAAAATTCCTATTGCAGTAACTAATAGTTGGACAGTTTTTCTTTTCATAAAATTGGGACGCATGTTTAATTATAATTGTTTTCTGCATATGATATCCTCTGCTGAGCTGTCTCCCAGAACTTTTACAGGGGTGATTCTCATCCGAAAATTCTGAAATTTCCGAAAAATTAAGACATCCTCTTCCGAAAATTTGAAATTGTGTTATCAGTTCCGCATAGTTGCCAACTTGTACGGTTTTTCGCACGGAAAAAACAATTGCGTAGAAATGCAAATTTCGTGATAGGCATAGGATCGCCAAAATAGCATACATTTCGTCAATATTTCGTGGAAAAAAGACGATTTCGTCAATATTTTTGTAAACGAACTTTGTCAAAAGATCGATGAAAAACGAGAATTTCTTGTGTGATCGCGGAAAAACACGGCAATTTCACCAAATATCGCAGATAAAACGCTGATTTTTTTCTGAAGACGGCGGGAAAATGCCGATTTCGTCTAAAGATTGCGGATATAACGCCGGTTTCGTTAAAAGATAGCGGGAAAAAACGCCGTTTTTGATAAAAAATCGCTTAAAAATATTTTGTCAAAAGAATATTTGAAAAAATACGCCGATTTCATCGAAATATCACGGAAAAAACGCCGATTTCGCCAAAAGATCGCGAGAATAAAACGCCGTTTTCGAGAAAAATCGCGTAAAAAAACAAATTTTGTCTAAAGATCATCGAAAAAACGCCGATTTCACTTAAGAAAAACAAAGGAAAAAGCCGATTTCGTCAAAAGATCGCGGAAAAACCGCCGATTTTGGTAAAAGATCGCAATAAATCGCCGATTTTGCTAAAATATTGCTGATTTCGTCTGAAGATAGCGCAAAAACGCCGTTTTTGTCCGCAGATCGCTGGAGGGGAAGGACTCCCCCTCCCCCCTCCCGATTTCCGAAAATGCGATGCGAATTTCCGAAAAAAAAATTTCATCCACAATCACCCCTGCTTTTAAAAAACGAAACTGACATCATTTTTTAAAAATATATTTGATTTTGTAAGAAATATGAAACGCTATTCGACCTTTAGATAATATTTTAAAAAAGGGTGACAAAAAATATATACATTAGCGATTGAAAGTAACTCGTGGAAATTCCAACTTTGTATTTTGGTACAGGATAAAATCTTGCACAAAATGCAGAATATAAGTGAAATTACAATTTCATTTAGTAGTTATAATTAATAGATAGTCCTGAATTCGAATTCTTTATGCAATAAAATAAGTTATTAATTTTATAGCCTAATATTGACAAGTAGGGTGCCAGTTTAAATCCGAAAAATTAATGTTAAAAAAAAGTAAAATTAGCAAATAATTTACCGTTAAGCACTGTTATATTATGTAACTTATTTACATTGCGGTATATTACTACTTATTTTCTATAAATGAACGATAAAACTATTCACGCCATATTCTATTGTAAATAGTAATTGTATAGTAGTTGTAGTAATCTAGTAGTGCATGTCAGTAATTTAAATCAAATCCAATATGTTTGAAGCAGTGTAACATCGTTCAAGTACACCATAAACGACCCCTCTCCTACACATAAGCAGCAATGCAACGAATTATTGTTTGTACCATTAATCTTATTGTTGTTATTAATTATTGTTACGATGTAAATGAACCATAAATACTATAAATCCAATTTTCAGTATCGAAAGTGCTAAAATAAACATTATTAATATAAATCAATTGCATGGAAATCTGAGTATTTTTAAGCTAGTTAGAGTACGGCCAGTCAAACAGCAAACAGAGAGACAACCCAATTTATGAGCTCTTTTGAACTTTGCTAGAAAGAGTTGAAAAATGTTATGAAGCACATAAGAAGACAAGATGAGGTGTTGAAGTCAATCCGATTAGCTCCATAAAATAAAAATGCTCATTTTAAAGATTTAAAGTTATTTATCTAAAAAATAACTACTATTTTTTCACCATATTTCGATTATACTCATTCAGTTGTATCATAATCAAGGTTAATTCACAAGCAGTATATAGATACATAGAAACATTTCAGCCAAATCTTAACATTACCTAATTTTTTTTTTTTTTTTTTTTTTTTTTAATGAGGTTGGTCGGATTGACTTCTGAACGCCTCATATATTGTGTAGAACGTAGAAGCTGAAACCGGATTACACAAGTACACACACACATACAGATATATAATACCATTATTCTACTCGCGTTACCACCCCCCACCCCCTCCCGCGAAAAAAAAAAAAACATCGCTGCACAAAAAGAAATATTTTCACAGACTCATTCAAAAAAACATGTATATAAGCAAATACATCAAATCTCCTGCAAAATTATTTTGAACCGAATAGCACTTTTTATTAAAAAAAAAAAAAAAAAAAAAAAAAAAAAAAATAGTCGATTTGAGTTTTGTTTTCTGTAACTTTTCATGCAAATCTCCCCCCCCCCCCTCCAAAGGGAAAAAAAAAGTATATTTGTGAGAAAGGGAAACGCCATTCGATTTCCCATTAAAACTATTCTAGGGCTACTTTGCTGGGAGTAACTTTGTACCATTTTATACAGCGTTTAAGTTTCCATACAATTTTCTTTATGCCAGACAAATGAGATGAGGCTAAGTAAATGCGTTACTCATATATATTCGTCATTTTTATAATCTTTTTCTTTCTTTCTCTTTTTTTTTTTTTTTTTTTTTTTTTTTTGTTGTTGTTGTTGTTGTTGTTGTTGTTGTTGTTGTTGTTGTTGTTTTTATACAAATCTGAATTGAAAACTTTTTCCGAATTATTTAAAAAAAAAAAAAGGTTGCTGCCCTGTTAAAAATGAATTAACTAGAAAGTAAATGTCGATGATGTTATGAAGTCATATATATATATATATATATATATATATATATAACTTAACTGTACTATGTACGTCCAATAGAGGAAGGAAATATTTAACAGAAAGAAACATAATATTCATTTAAAAACAAATGTTTTTACAGCTGATACTTGTAACTCATAGCTTGATTACCGCCAGATAACAATAAATCCCTAGATCTGTCATAAGTACTTTATTATATCAGGCGAAAATTATTATTCGTAAATGCTAGCGACTGTATGACCCTACGATAATCTGCATCTGATGCAGTATTACATTATAAAATAAAAACATGGCCACTTGAGCGGAACCTTAACGTCATTTTAAATATCGCAAAATCTGTGGATTAAATTTCTGCTTTGCAAATTATGCCAAGAACTTTAAAAACTTTGAAAATTTAGCTTCTGCATTTTTTTAAAATTTTAGACATTGCACATTTAGAAGTTTTACATCGTCATAAGGGGGACAAACAAGTACTTTCAAGTATGATTTGTCTGAAAACTGTATTGCAATTTACTCATTTAATGTGGTTTTAAAATAATTTCCAAGCATGATTTTTTTTTATTTTAATTCTCCATTAAGGAGGCAAAATAAGTCATTTTCCCCATAGAATCAAAATACATATGTCCCCGCTTAAACAAATAATGACGGTTCTAGAAATAAGATTCGATTAAGTGGATAATTTGATTAACGGGAAAATATATAAATGTAGTATTTAATGTGTAATAAAATGGCAAAATTATTAAATAACGTATTTAATTTGGAGAGTAAGGAAATTTGTAAAAAACTTTAATAATATAATACAAACTTAAATAAAAACGAAATAATGTAAAATAAATACATAATATTTTAATGTCATCAGCCACAAGCATTTGGTTTATATTACATTTAATGAGCTCGTTTGAACTGAGTCCAAATTTGGTCATGCTTTTTAGAATTTTATTTACGTTATTTATAAAGATCTTAAAAAATTGATTAAAGTGACTTATGTGAAATTTTAGAGGAAAAAATGATGAGTTATTTTTCAAATGGTATCATATTTATTATGATAAGCTTCTGGCGGCACATTATCATTAAAGGGCTATTTAGTCACGCGAATCGATTCGCTCGCTAATGTTAATCCTATTAAAGAAATTTATAAAATATCTCTGTCCCATTTCAATGCTTAAAATTATATATATATTGCATCGGATAGCGGAGATCGATCTGTATTAAGGCCGTTTTTTTACTTTTGTAGATTTTGGTTGCTGATATTTTTAATCAGGATGCTTTGACTTTCGGAACCGGTTTCGAAAATGAAAGGGTCCCCATTAAAAATACCTGTAAACAAAATAGAAATAACGTAAAAAATGTCCTTTGACAAACGAAGACAAATAAAATACAAAATTGAATGAACTGTGTAATTTATTTCTCAATTTTTTTTAATTTATCTCCACCCCCCCCCCCAAAAAAAAAAAAAAAAAAAAAAAAAAAAAAAAAAAAAAAACGGTGGGAGGGAACTCACATGACCTGTCCATTGTACATATGCCGGAAAAATCCATGCAGGAAACTCTAGAAATTTATTTTCCAAGTAAAAACTAACAATGACAAAAAGTGGGGGGGGGGGGAATTCCTGGTGAAATGAGTTTTTTATTCTCGTTTTCCAAAGTCTCGCACAGTTATTATTCGATTAAGCGGAGACATTTTGTGAAAAGTATTTGGTTGAGCGGGTTAAAATAATATTATCCCAAAGGAATAAATTTGAATAAGCAGTTTATTCGATTATCCATAACCCAATTAAGTGGGGAGGAATGTAAAAAGTACAGGATTAGACTCTGGCTTTTTTTTCCATATACCCAAATTAAAACTTTATAAATAAAATATAAATAAATATAAATAAATAAATAAAATAAAACACAAATTTAACGTATAATAAGCGAACATTTTCAATTAGCCATTTCGGGTAAATGATTGAGAATATATTTTTAACATTTTGAAGCTATATTAGGTCAGGCAATTTAAATGTACTGAGCAATGTAATCACACTTTTCTGAAATATGAAAAAAAAAAAATGCGTAACTTAAAAATTAATAATTTTTAAACAAACGGTTTTGTTTGCCCATTATTGTCTTAAATACAAAAACATAGTTTAAAAAAATTACAATGTAATAATAACAATATTTAAATTCAAATATAAATGCAATCAAATGTTTCATTTTAAATGTTTTTACAAAAACTGTACTGATTTTTCCAATTTATTTCAGTTGCGAAAATTTTAAATTTAAATTTGTTTTGAACACGACAAAATTCTTTTTTTTTTCTTTAAATTTTTTTTCTTTAGCACAGTTATAGAGCTGGACAATAAATTTCATCTTTTGCAATAACTGTACTGATTTTTCCAATTTATTCAAGTTGCGAAAATTTTAAATTTAAATTTGTTTTGAACACGACAAAATTCTTTCTTTTTAGGTGCGTTCGTAATTATATAATACGTAGCACCTATAGTGATCGTTCAGTCCGTCCGTCTGTCCGTCCGTCTGTCCGTCCGTCCGTCTGTCCGTCCGTCCGTCTGTCCGCATATAACAACGCAAAAACTACCCAACCGAATCGTTTGAAATTTAAAATACATAATTATTACATAATTTTGTCGAGTCATTTCAAATTTTATGAGAATCGGATGGATAGATCAATTACAGGGACGATCAAAAGTATTCCATTACATTACGGTCAATGGGGAAAAAAGTTTCAAATGCATTTTAATCGTTTGAAATTTAAAATACGCAATTATTACATAATTCTGTCGTGTTATTTCAAATTTTTTGATAATCGTGTGCATAGATCAATTACAGGGACAATCAAAAGTATTCAATTACATTATGGTCAATGGGGAAAAAGTTTCAAATATATTCTATACGTTTGAAATTTAAAACACATAATTATTACATAATTTTTTCGAGTTATTTCAAATTTTATGAAAATCGGATGCATAGATCAATTACAGGGAAAATCAAAAGTATTCCATTACATTACGGTTTAATGGGAAAAAATGTTTCAAATGCATTTTAATCGTGTTACACTCATGCGAACTTAATAAAATTTATATGCAACTATAAAGTACATATTATACTATACATCTTACATAATTTGTGGTGCAAAGAACATTTGTTATTGATTTACAAGGCCACACAAAAGTATTCCGTTACATAATGGTATAGGGAGAACATTGTTTGATGAGCGTTTTAATTGTAATTCACTATTTACAATGTTATGAGATTGATATATGAAAGTAATATTTTTAAAACTTCGTTATCGTTCGAACGCACCTAATTTGCTACGCTTCACGTGCAATTTCCAACTTGTTTTCTTTAATTTTTTTCTTTTCTTTAGCACAGTTATAGAGCTGGACTATAAATTTCATCTTTTGCAATAACTGTACTGATTTTTCCAGTTTATTTCAGTTGCGAAAATTTTAAATTTAAATTTGTTTTGAACACGACAAAATTCTTTTTTTTTTCTTGAATTTTTTTTTTCTTTAGCACAGTTATAGACCCCTTGCACGTGACGTCACATGCTTCATCTGGCGCCCAAACATAAGGCAAATGTGGTGTTTTCACATTTATAAAAATAGTAATTTGCGCTTCATTTTTTAAGTATTTAGAAAAATAATGCAAGAATAAGAAAAATCAAAATTAAACAGAAAGACCACAGTTGCTTTAAACGGCAAACGGGGAGTTATGATGGTTTGTTTGGGCTCCAGATTATGGCGTCATGTGCACCACATAAGAGGAACAGCCGCTGTTGTGACGTCAATGCAAGGGGTCTATAGAGCTGGACAATAAATTTCATCTTTTGCAATAACCATATCCCCGCTGAAAATAAACAAACTGGTACTTAGAACTTTTACCTATTGTATATTAAACCTTTAATGCATTTGGTACATTAATCCTTAGGCAAAGTGACAAGCACGCAACGCCTCTTTACCGCCTCTATTGTAAGCACGTCTTGTAGAAGGGGGGAGAGACGTGCAGGTCCCGTTTTAAGGCTTCTTTCAGAAGGCGGAATAACCCGGTAGCGCCATTTTTAAAGCGTAAGTCTTGCCGGAATGACAACCAACCCGGTTAAGTCGCGAAAGGGTTATTATTATTATTATTATTATTATTATTATTTTGTTAATTTAAACACAGCACTGATATGAATACCGTCCACTGGTCAGAAGGTATTTAGACATCTGAGGGTGCTCTGCTTGAAGAAAAGGAAAAACATTGATTTAAATAGTTCCATGCTTAATGAATTAATTTAAATGGTTCAGAAATAGTTCCAGTCTCATTTTGCAATATGAAAATAAAAGCAAACGTGGCCGTCTTCTAGAGTGAAATTGGTTACAGGATCACTTCACAAAAAGCGCATTTGGACATGGCAAAATTGCCTGTAATAAATATGTTAAAAAGAAATAAAAAGGTTAGAAGTAAACCGAATGAAAAAACAGGCAAAAAAAGCAGAAAATGGATTATAAAAAGTGAAATGATGCCATTTCTGTTTTCTATGAGAGTGCTTTTTCTTCGGACAAATGTGGTGGAGGAAATTCTGGATTCAATGTTAAAAATAAAATATGTAACTAGAACGACTGCATCGAACATAAACATGATTATTTATGCTTGTTTTTTTTTTCAAATAAAACCAGTGTCATTTCATGCAGCAACCTTATTTTTTCCTGTTAAAAACAATTCAAGAAACATAATAAAGTGCGGAAATATGTCCCCCCCCCTTTTTTCTCTAAATCAGCAGAAACTAAAATGATGAAAAAATTAGAGGTTCTAGACTCTAATTTATATTTTCCAGGAAAACTATAGCGATTACCCTAGAATACATAGATTTTGAGAAAAGCGCATTTTTTCGTTATACTCAAATTTCGATTTGCGATCATTCAGCAAAGTTTTTCAGGATCGCTGGTATAATCTGGTATAAAATTGAAAGTGTGTGATGTTTAGAAACTTAAAAATTTGAAATAGCAAAAATTGCAAAACCGAAATTCCATTTCAAATTTCAAAGTGTTGTCATTCATAAAATGATGTATGCGTTACGCACATAAACGTTGGCCTTTATAATATAGATTATAAGAGTTTTCCTCGAAATTTATAAACTTACAAATACAAAACGCCAAAGCATGTTATTTAAAGATATGATATTTAATTGGCTTAAATTTTAGTAACTTTTCAATCATTTTTATACATTGAATTACATGCTGAATTATAATCGCTTGTTGTTTGATGAAAATTTATAGCATTATAACATCTGAAAATTCAGTTTAGAGTACTTTATAGAAATTTAGTTCAAATTCTAAATGCTTTTAAACAGCATTTTGTGAAAGATTGTTTTTAATGAAAATTGGAAATATTCTTCGATTTCATACTTTCTAAATATGAGTATATGTCATTCTCATGCAATAGCCATGCAGGTGCAAACAAATATGAATTCTGGAGAGTAACAAGTTTGGGCTTGAAGTCAATCTTAAGGCTGCTCTCAAATTTAAAGACGCTTTTTTCTAACACATTTCTGAATTCAATTTTGCTCGAAAACACATTAAATTAGAAGGTGTTCTAATTCAGAATTCAATCGAATGTTGTTTCATTTCATGGTAAACGCATATAAAAAATGTTATTTTTATAAAGTTACAGAAATTATTATTATAATTATTATTTATTTATTTATTTACGACATTTAAGCACTAGTAAAACTTTCTCCGTGTCCTAATAAGTAAAAAAAATAAAAGTTTCACTTTTGTACAAATAAAACTTACCGAGTTATGATAATTTGAATTTTAAGACTTTTCAACATTTTTTGTCTATAAAAACAGAAAAACGCTTTTTATCAACGAGTTTACAAAAATAAATAAATAAATAAAAATTTACAAAATAAAATAAAATAAAATAATAATGGTGTGTGTTAATTAATCCATGGAATACCTTGAAAGAGTTAAGAAAATTTGGGGCACCGGTTCCATTTAAAATGGAAATCCTCTGCAAAAATTGTAATCCACTACTTGAGAAATTATGATTCATTTTATTTATTTATTTATTTTCTTTGTATATACTGAGTATCTTGTAAGATGTAGTACGAATGCAGACCAGATGTTTATAGGTACTGTGACTATTGTCGCCAAGAGTTACCATGCTTCTATTTGCACACAGAAGAGTTTGTGGGTAAAAAATCATTAAGGTATTTTTCAATGTAATGATATACAGGGTGTTTCGCTACCAGACCGACAAACTTTTAGGGATGATAGTACACATGAAGACAAACATTATTAAATAGGAAACCATGGGGCGCAAACGTCTTCTGTAGGAGCTAGGGGCCATTAAATTATAGGGTTCAAAACTTCAAAAGATGATAGAAAACTGAAAAAAGGGTCGATTCGTTTGCGGTTTTCACTAAAATCATTCTTTATATTACGATTTCTTTACAAAAAAATTTTAAAGGTTACTTTCAAAAATTATCGATAGAGGGCGCTTTAGACTTTAGAGTAACGAACAACTACTTTTTACCGTTATTTTCTGCTTGGGGTTGAAATTATTATAAAGTTTAGACTTTAACTTAAATTTTAAGCCCAAAATCGAAAACAGTGGGGTCGGGTAAATAGCGAAAATTGAACTGTAATCAGAGGGGGAGATTTTAAGCCCTCATAAATATTGGACAAACTAATCGATTTTGTTGCGGTTTGCGTGAAAATCATTTTCTTGGTAATTATTTTATTCAAAAAGACGTACAGCTTTGGTGTCCTCATTTTTTGATAAAGGGCGCTTCCTACACATCTCCGACTTTACAATGGCATAACTCATGGGTGTTTTACTACCAGACCAACTTACTTCCAAGAAGTGTTAAGGACACAAAGATGACTCAGAATTACAAAGGAATGTAACGTTGGAAATGCCTTTTTTGCAAGTTATGGTTAAAGGAAGCAAAAAATTCAGCAACAGAAACAGCAGAAAAAGAGCAACACGTTAATGTGACAGAAAACAGTTTATTTAAAGGTTTTACTACAAAAGGTGTTTGAAATTACGACCAGAAGTAGTCCGGCAAGTTTGACAGCGACGGTACATGGCGCTGCGGTTTCCTTGCGGTAGATGACGCTCAACGGTAATGCGTGTGAACAGCGATCACATTGAAGTGATCATTCGCGAACCGGCTCCAAAGGTACCAGAATGAAGTATTTGAAAGATGAACAGCCCGATGGGACTCCTTCACATTTTACCAATGACGTTTGCCGACACTACAAAGTAACATATAGGCAACGGGTCGTGATAGCCTACCAGATCGCCGGACCTATCATGTATCGACTTCTTCTGCTGGGGTCAAATAAAATTTTTGGTGTATGAGACTCCCGTACCATCAGTTAAAGACCTTGCATCTAATATTTCTGTAACTTGACAGAAAGCTATCAGAGATGCCAGGAATTTTTTAAAGCGTGAGGAATTCCATGCAACGCCTCTGTCAAGCATGCCGAACTACTTCTGGTCGTAATTTCGAACACCTTCTGTTGTAAAACATTTAAATAAACTGCTTTCTGTCGCATTAGCGTGTTGCTCTTTCTCGGCTGTTTCTGTTACCTTTTTTCTCTGCTTCCTTTAACCGTAACTCGCAAAAAAGGCATTTTCAACGTTACATTCCTATGTAATTCCGAATCGTCTTTGCACCCCTAACACTTCCTGGAAGTATGTTGGTTTGGTAGTAAAACACCCAGGAGTAATGCCATTGAAATATTGGAGATGTGGCGGAAGTGCCCTCTATCAAAAAATCAGGACACCAAAGCTATGCGTCGTTTCCCGTAAGACATGGTGACGTCACGGTAACTTCGTTGTGAAGTCACACTGTGACTTTGTGACCGTCGATGTGACGTCACGTGACGTCGATGTGAAGTCGCTATGGCCGTTTTAGAGCTTGTTTGTGACGTCACATTGTGACCACTTTGTGACGTCACAATGTGACCAATTTGTGAAAAGTGTGTCATTTGTGACGATTTTGTCATTAACATTGTGACGAGATTGTGACGAAAGTGACTATGCTTTCAAGTCACATTGTGACCAAATTGTGAAATACAGGGTGAGTCCAAAATCATGGAACAAACTTTGAGAGGGCGGTAGGACTCACTATAACAAATAATGATGGCACAGAAATATATGACCGGAAGTGACCCGTCAAGACGCTACACTAGTCCCCAAAAAAGACCCGGATGATAATGTTAAGTCTATAGGGGGGGGGGCGTTGTTTTCAAATATCTTGCTCAAATTTCGATATTTTACAATATTTTTTCCATAGGATAGCTGAGGACGATCCACAACCGGGCTAATTTTTAAATTTCCGATTTTGGTTACATATCTATACTAATATTATAAAGAGGAAAGATTTGATTGTTTGTTTGTTTGTTTGTTTGTTTGAATTGAATAGGCTCCGAAACTATTTGACGGTTTTGAAAAATTCTTTCACCATTGGAAAGCTACACTATTTCCGGTGAACATAGACTAATTTTTAATTGATTTATTCAAATATTTTCCTTAATAATTCAAAATTTCATTATTTTTCATACAGAATCAATTAAAATTTTTCCGATAAAAAATAACCATTTTCTTTCCCGTAGCCAAAAAAATCAAAATATGGAAAATAATTTCTCCTCGGCAATTAATTTTTAGTTGAACAGTATCCACGTGAAAAATAAAAATAAAAAAAATTCAAAGGAAAATAAATATGACGTCATTTATTATATTATCGGAAGTTTTGTTTGCACAGATATCATATACACACCGAGGTAATTAATGGACACTAAATTAATGTTATTTTGCCTGGCATGGCAACCCGACTATTGTTATTTAATTATTAATAAAATGTTTTTTTATTTTTTTCTCTTCTTTAAAATTATGTAAAATGTTTTGTTCTATACTTATTATTTAAGTACTAATTGTTATTATTTTTTAAATAATAGAAAATAATTTAAATATATTGAGGGAGATTGGCGCCGGTTGGGTTTGATCTGAGAACCTCTGATCAGGAAGCGAGTGCTTTAACCGTTGAGCAAAAGGCCAAGCCAGTTACTCTCAGGTAGTAACTCGCTTTATACTGATCGAGATCGTTACAGAGTATGCCCCCAGTGAGAAAGACGTATTACTGACTTCTGACGAACGTTTTTTTATTACGATAGTTTCAGTTTTAGAACAGGTTTAAACTGGTTCTGAAAGTTAAAGTATTTTTCTTTTAATCTGTAACCAAAATCAAAAAAGTAAAAATCAGCCCAGTTGCAGGTCGACCTCAGCTATCCTATGGAAAAAAAATATGCGAAAATATTAAAATTTTAGCGAGATATTTGAAAATAGCGCTCCCATACACTTAACATTATAATCCGTGTCTTTTTCAGTGACTAGTGTGGCGTTTTAACGCGTCACTTCCAGTCATACATTTCTATGTCATAATTTTTTATTATAGTGAGCTCTACCACCTCCCTTAAAGTTTGTTCCATTATTTTAGACTCACGCTGCAGATCATTTGTGACAAAACTTTCGTTAACACTGTGATGATTCTGTGACGATTTAACTTTTCTTAACGATTCTCTAACAATTTAAAAGAAATAGGATCTGCTGAAACTATAACTCCATGCCATGTTCCTGTTAAAATAGGGTTTGAGTCCTAAAATCATATATTGACAATTTATGAACAAATACTGTATAATATATAAAAATAGTTACCTGCAGTAAGGAGACTTTCTTCTAAATTAAAGTTAAAAATTTGATTTACCTCACATGCCTTACAACTCTGGTGTTGTTTTCAAAATTTGAAAAATATTACCTTTCAAAAATATTTATATATTTTTCCCCACATGCTGAAAATTGCATAGCTTCAATTTTATTTATAACTGACACATATTTTGTAGTATGTTGTTCAAACTGTTTAATCTTTTTGAACTTTTTTTTTTAAACTTTTACTCGCTTTAATATCCACAAATCCCAGCACATATCTAAAACTGTACAGCTTGCCAATATTTCTGACCAATAATCCTGATGTCTATAAATATATAGGGTCGATGCTCCAGTTTTGGCGACATTAAGAGAAAAGTTGAAATGGAAATTTTATAGTTTTAGACTGAATAAAGCATATTAAATCGCAATAACAATATTCTTTAGTAAATTTAGTTATCTTTCTGTTAATTATAATAACTTTCTATCAAATATTTTAGATTGTGAGTAATAACTCGTTAAGTAATTTCTTTCATTTTGCACCAGCTTTGGCCACCCTAATATCTTGTAATTTTGCAAACATTTTAACTGATAATAAGTAAAAATAAAGCCTTTTTGTGCAAAATCTGTTTTACCATACACATATTTGTTTGCTGTATAAAAAAGATTTGCATTTTTTTAAATGAAATCATAAAAACATCAAATAAAATATACTTAAGCTGAATTTAACTGAACATTTAAATTTAAAAACAAAAAATATGTTTAATTCATAAAAAAGACTTATAGGACATAAAAAGCTTATTTTAACATTTTGCATATTTTCATTTATATATATCATATGTTATACTATCCCAATATTTACAGTTATATGACTAGAATCTTGAAATTATTCCATTTTTTCATGAAATAGTATTTTGACAATCTCTAAAATCCATTTTTTTCAACTGATTTTTAACTTTAATTCCTCGTATTTAGCTGCCCGTCAGCCTAATCATTTGGAGTTAGTTTTCTTCAAACCTTAAATATCCTTGTGTCGATCTTAGAAAGACCTTCACAGAGGGCATCCCCCCTTCTCTTCGGCCCATATCTCTCATATAGATAATTGGCCATCATAAATAGCACAACCCTATTACTTGAGATTCAAAAATAGTAAAAACTGGTCTCCATTCTGTAAACTTGTGTTGCAAGGTAGAACGAGATACTACAAAACTTAACCATCTTGAAAAGCTGACAATGAATTTTGAACAGCCATAATTTTACTTCCTATCTAATAACAGTGTTTAATCTAGACCATTTTTAAGAGTACAGAATTGTCTTTTTTAAACTTGTTAAAATGGATCCTATTTATAGTGTAAAGATTTTCACATTATTTATTATTTCTAAATTCATGTGCTTGAAATTTTGCAAAAGTTATGCAACTTCCTCATTTTGTTTTGAAAAAATACAAGAAACCACTAAATCATGCTGTAATTTTATTGAACTTTTAAATTTATAAGCCATAAAACATTTCTAAATATATTGCTGAAATTTTGACTATAATTAGTCTTGTGGCCAAAAGTGGAGCATAATGTTGTGCCCTTTTTGGCCACACCATGGCCATAACTGGTACACATAGCAAATTTAAAGTACCAGTTTTGGCCACCCCTACTTTAAGCTGTAAAAATAATTAATTTAAGTATGAAATTGCAACAGAGAGAAAGCCTACTTCATAAAGCTTCATAGCAATTTGTTTCAGAACAAATAAAGTTCGATAAATGCCTAATATTGAAAGATTATGAAAACTTGTTACCTAAGCAAAAACCTTAATATATGTGAGTGCACACTATAGTTTTACACATTTATTTATTTATTTATTTATCTTTTTTTTTTTTTTTTTTTTTTTTTTTTTTTCCAAGTCATTTTTTATCAAAAAATAAACAAATGGGATTGGAAATGATAAAAGAGTGTTGGATTATGGAGTAAGAATGCATATAATTTGTTAAAATCAATTTACAGCCTAAATAGAGGGTAAATCATTCCAATGTGGCCAAAACTTGTGCTGTTGCCAAAACTGGAGCATCCACCCTATATCTTTTAATTATCTCTTGTTGTAATTTTCCAACTGATTGAAAAAGTGTCCAGGTCAGGATTCGAACTAAGCAGTATTTCGCGCAAATTGTCAAAATTTTGGCGACTGAAATATCCTGGAAGAATCTGACGCACACAATTCACACAGTGAATACGAACGCATACTCATCATTATTATATATAACCCTATGTAATAATACTTTAATTTTTTTTTCAAACTACCCGTATGATAAATGCATACTATTCGTATGAGTATATAATGATATTTCTCCGAGTGAATTGTGCGTGCTAAGCTGCTCTGTTGGAAGAGCATTGACAGCATACATCGAGGGTCTCTAGTTCGAATCCTAACCTAAACACTTTTTTACTCATTTTGGAAAATTAATATTCGTTTGATTAATTTGCCAATTAAAATCATTCTGTTAAATATAATATAGAATTATCTTTTGATAAAACTACGTGAAGTTTATGCGCAATATTCGTGATATACAGATTTTATTTGAAAATCGAGTACAAATGAAGATGAGGCAATTAGTTCTAGTATTACGCTTAGTTATTTTCTTACTATAGTGGCCTGTGCGCATGTATGATTACACCAAAGTTTAAATTCGCAGTTAAACTCATATATATATATATATTGTATATGTCATATAGTATAGATGTGCCGGTAAAGGACATCCTTAAGGAATTTTTTTTTTTAAGTTTCCTTATTAGTAGTTATAATTATTAGATTTCATTTTTTTGTATTAGATTGATCTATTAATAATATTTAAGTATTATCAGTCTCACTTCCCAATATTAGACAAAATTTTATTGAAAATAATAGAAATACATCAAACACTAAAAATTTCAGCAATGTACATCCCACAAAAGTGTACATGTAATTGTTTTTATGACTATTTAGAACCAGGATTTAATGAACACATACTAATGAAACAAAATTGTTATTTTCAACACAATTTAACAATTGAGATATCAAAAATTAATAAAATAATGCGATAATTACTCATTTTTTAAAATCAATAATTGTTATTACCACAAAATCAATATCTTAATTATTTTAGATACATGGTTTAAAATAATAAATGTCATGGAATTACAGTTATCAAATTTTTGGGATTATGAGAAATTCAGAAAGGTAATAAAAAAGTTTTACAAAAGTATTTTTGCAATATTAGTGCATAAATTAGTATATTTATCACTATTTTCAACAATTAAACAACCCCAAACTCCTTTATATATTAATTATAACGTTAACTTTTGATTATGTGTATATTTTTTAATTTATTAAAATGTGATTTTAACCATGTAATTAAAAAAAATGTGATTAAAGTGCATTTTAAAAATAATATTATTAACTATTTTCAAATCTTTGACATGCTGTTCCGTATTTCAACAAAATAAATGTTAAATTTATTGAATTTACTAAGGTAAGTTAATTCAAAAAAGTTAAATTAATATGATACTTATTCCTTTTATAACATGTTTTTTACGAAATTAACAGAAATCATTATAAAAAAAGCAGGAAAAATAACATTTTCTTACCTCTTTCTTATCGGCATTATTCTCTAATTCCAGTTTCATAATCCAAATAGGGAAGATAATTTCGAAGTCGGAATGTCCGAATGAAGTACAATGACATTGGCGCGCTCATGTTAACGAAACGCCACTGACATTGTATTTTTTCGGACCGACATTTTATGTAAAATGTTATCTGATCGCATTTCTGCATAACTTTTTAAAAATTTTCAACTTACGTACTAACTATACACACATAACATCATAACAAAGTTACTAGAGCAGCTGCCAAATATTCTAAAGAATAAATACACTAGTGTCAACTATTCTGGTCGTTGCCAAACGATATTTTTTAAGCAGGTGATTTTTTGTTATTATTGGTTGTTTGAGCTTCGAAGATTTATAAGTTGAATGCGCATGCGCATTAGTTTTATGAGGGTATCCCTAATTAAAGTTTTGAGTTATTTTTTTTTCACGCATTTCTATTTTACTTTCAATTAGTTTCGAAATACAGTGGAACTTTCATTTAAAGAAGCCCATATTTAATGAAATTATCTACTTTTTTAATTTTCTGTTGAACCTTCATTTAGAACTCAATTAACATTTAAATTAATATTCATATTAAAAAAAATTCTACTTAGCAAAATTTGTTGCACTTCCGTGCGTGCACAATATTCAAAAGGATAGATTGCTGTTAAGATTGATTGGTGAATATATTTCAGCGGATTGTATGAATTGAAATTATGTATTTATTTTATCTTTTAAATAAAAAGGAAAAAATGCGAAAATTTTTCGATATGCTAAGAAAGGGATTCTAGTTCCACGAAAATATTATAGGTCCATTCTCTGAATACTTAAAAAAGATGCGAAAGTGTTTATGAGTGTATCTTTCATAAGAGATCGCACACAAAGTAATATTCTAATTTTTTTTCTTAATTTTTCGATTTGAAGTACAAGAGAAAACGAGAAATAGAACGCTGCGATTCAGTTTTTGTTTCCCTTCCTTTATTACGTGGTTTTTAGATATTATACTAATGATTTTTTTTTTATGTGGCTATATTGCATAACAAAAGATTCTATCCAAATTAAAACACAGTTTTATAATATTTCCATTTTTATTTGTAGCTTTGTAGCTTACTATACAAATTTCATGAATTTTCGTGGATTTCTATTCAACGATATTTTTTTCATAACGAAGTATTTAAGTGTAACGAGAAATTTCCTTAAATGGAAGTTTCACTGATAGGTTCATTGCTGGGTGCTTAGTTTCATAGGATGGGAGGTTTATCTCACATATGTGATATGACGTACACGTTACACGCAGTGCATGTAACGTGTGACATAACAGCGATTGCACAATATTCTTCTGAAATGCCAGAAAACACGTTTTTTGCCAGTAAATAACATGGTTTGAAGAATTTTTGTAATTTTCTAAAGTTTTCTAAGAAAGTCACATCTGAGTCACAATGTTACGTCACTGAGTGGTCGTAATTTGGTCACAGATGTGATGTGACCACAGTGACTCGCAGTGACGTCATTGTGACCATACATGCTATGAGGGATCTTTTGAAGAATTTTTGTATATATTTTTTAATTTTCTAAGAAGGTCACATTTCAGTCACAATGTGACGTCACTGAGGGGTGGCATTTTGGTCACAGATGTGGCGTCACATTTCAGTCACAATGTGACGTCACTGAGCGGTGGCATTTTGGTCACAGATGTGACGTGACCACAGTGACTCACAGTGAAGTCACAGTGACGTCACTGTGACCATGCATGCTATGTGGGTTTGAATAAAATAATTACCAAAGGAATGACCTATACGCAAACCGCAATAAAATCGATTAGTTTGTCGACTGTTTATGAGCATTTAAAATCTCCCCCTCTGTTCACAGTTCAATTTTTGCTAGTTACCCGATCCGAATGTTTCCAATTTTGAACTTAAAATTTAAGTTAAATTCTAAACTTTAGAATAATTTCAACCCCATGCAGAAAATAATGGTAAAAAGTAGCTGTTCGTTACTCTAAAGTCTAAAGCGCCCTCTATCGATAATTTTTGAAAGTAACCTTTAAAATTTTTTTCTAAAGAAATCGTAATATAAAGAAGGATTTTAGTGAAAATCGCAAACGAATCGACCCTTTTTTCCGTTTTCTATCATCGTTTGAAGTTTTGGACCCTAAACTTTAATGGCCCCTAGCTCCTACAGAAGACGTTTGCGCCCCATGGTTTCCTGTTTAATAATGTTTGTCTTCATGTGTACTGTCATCCCTCAAAGTTTGTCGGTCTGGTAGCGAAACACCCTGTATTACTATACTATCCCTCGAGCACAGATCATAGAGATATGGTCGAAGCTGTAAGCGCAGTTTATGATCTCCTCCTACCGTAGGCGCACTTTTTGTACACCCGTACCTCAAGTATCTATCGTTTACCCCGTAATTTTTTCAAGAATGGGGTAGCTGCGACATGTATCAGGAAAATCTGAACCATCTAAAATCCAGTTACTCCCAAAATGATAAATAATTTTTATGAGTTTCTCTTACTACGGAAATTAATTAATTTCTTTTTTTTTTCTTCAAATTATGAAAATGATATAATGCCGTTAAAAATCACATAATAATAATAATAATAATAATATAAAAAAAAAAAACATGTTGGGGATAGCAAACTAAATTTCTGAACTCATATTGCGAAAGTTTCAAATTTTACGATACAGATGAAGAGACATACATAAAACAAAGTGATATTATTAGTAAATTATCGAAACCAGTGAAAAATAGTTCTGTTTGATATTAAAAAACAGTAACATTTTTCAAAAATTTATTGAAAAATCGTGTTTCTTTTTCTATAGAATATCCATTTAACTTTTATACTTAGTACCTAAAGAAAAGTACATAAGTACTTATTTAATTATTAAGTTCATTGTATAAATAAATCTAATAATTTCATATCATGTGCTTACTGACACTTTTTACATGAAAATATCATATGGTCTATCATTAATGCTCTCATTTTACATTTAAGATAAATTAATGTTATTATTAATACAATTATTTTCTTAAAGTACCACCAAAAAATATTAATCCATAATACGATATCAGTTACAAATTTATCTACAATTGTTCCTTTAATTCACATTTATTTTTATAATTTTGATTTTTAAAAATATTCAAGTTAGTGGCTGCAGACCACGCTGCGATTTTACACAATACTCAATTTTTGTAAATGATCCCCCCCCCCCTTTCAGTTTTTACCATAATAGCTCTGTGTTTTTATTATTAGATAAAATATTGTATGATGTAGTAACTTAGCTTGTAGTGTCTACAGATGGACAGAAGAACGCATTATCGAGTAACTGAGATTGTTGAGTGTAGAAATTGGTAATATACCATACCAATGAGTAACGTAAATGTGTACGAATGAACAGAAAATTGCATTATCGACTAACTGAGATAATTGTGTGTAGGAACTGGTGAAATACATTATCATTGAGTAACTATATTGTTGTGCATACAGGCAGAAGATTTCATAATCGAGTAACTGATATAATTGTGTTGTAGGAACTGGTGAAATACATTACCATTGAGTAATCTATATTGCTGTACATTCAGGCTGTTGATTGCATTATCGAGTAACTTAGAAAACTGTGTAAAGAGTTAAAAAAACACATCGAGTCATTGAGTAACTCTACTCAGTAATCAAAGAAAGAAAACATTTTTTTAATTGCTATTTATGTGTAGATGATCAAAGTGAGATTTTTTAGAGTCATGTATGTCATGCATTATTTTTTATGCTTTCATTTCACAGTAAAGGTGTTATGAAATGGTAATTTGAAATTATTTCAAAATTGATCTAAAAGGCGATTCTTTTAATATATTAATTAAAGACTTCTTTTAATTGGAAATATTTTGACACCGAATTTTTACACATACGGAATGCAATACAATATCGCGAGACGTTGTATATTTTGTAAATACGCCCGGTACAATTACCCATGTAAATTAAATCTTTTATTGACTTTTTTCCATGGTAATACTTTCGTCACTTTACTGTTTTTGAAAATGCTAATTTTATTTATTTATTTATTTATTTATTTATTTATTTATTTTTGTCTTTGAGATAGAGATAGAGATTTAAAAACTTCTAATAAATCTGCGCATGTGATAAGCCCTCGGGCTTTTTATTAAGTATATAAAGATGCGTTAGATTTCATACTTTTTCACTTTATAATTCAGTAAAATATGTTATATGAAACGTAATATTATATGAATCTAAAAACCGACGAGTAGTCTCGTGTAATACGTATTTTAAAAGCTCAAAGGGAAAAAAAGCCAAAATATTATTGTTTAAAAATGCAATAGGAATTTTTTAAAAATGCAATTTTTTAAAACATTTTTACAATTTTAATTAATAATGTAGTTTGTTTGTTTATTTTATTAATTCACTGTTAACTGAACATTAAAAGTAGTCAGTTCACCGTTTAATCTATATTTTCAAAAATAAACAAAATTATTGAAAAGATACACTGTCCTCTGAAGAGATACTAATCTTATCGCTATTATTTTTATTTTCTTAATTACACTACCAACAAATATCAATATATATTTCCCATTATCTCCCAGCTTTTAAATTTTGATGAAATTATTCACCGTAAAAAGTAACATACAATCCAACAATTTGATAAAATGCTTGTCGAAATTCTTGTAAATAAGCCACCCTTCCCGACATCTTTTTACGGTAATACCTTTGTATTTTTATAACTAGGTCAATTATTGTATTATCGAGTAATTAAACTTCTTTTGTGTGATGAACATAGCTTTATCGAGTAACGGAGATATTTGTGTGTAGGAATTGACAAAATACCGCATCACCGAGTAACTTATATTTCCTTATACATACGGGTAGAATATTGCACAATCGAGTAACCAATAATGCTGTGTATACATACGGGCTAAATTTCGCACGATCGAGTAACTTATATTGTTGTGTATATATGGTAGAAGATTGCATGATCGAGTAACTGAAGTAGCTGTCTAGAATATGACAAAATACCGCATCTTCGAGTAACCTTAGCTTACTTGGTAGAAAGCCATTGCATCTGTAAAAGTTTTGGGATTCGAGGCTATCAAAATACACTCCATAAGATGGCGCTGAAACTAGTGGCAAATAAAATGTTACACACGGTGTGTATTCATGACGGCAATAAATCGCTTTTCCGAGTAACCTGAAAAAACGGCAGATTTAGCATCCTGGTTATTGAAAACGCGTAATTCAGGTCTCAGACACTCCGAGTAACCTCCAAAAGTTACTCGAAGCGTCTGAGGTTACTCACTCTGTTGGTGTTTAAACCGACGAAGTTACTCATTTTACAGGGTACACCAACGCACACACACACACACACACACACACACACAGGCAGACGGACAGACAGACATTTTGTAAAAACATGTTTTTTGGAATCTCTGAACCCTAAAACGTGTCAAACCGTCGAAAACCGGAAGTCGATAAAAATTTCGATTACAATACTTTCTTCTACTGAAGGTAGAAGAAAGTAAAAAGAAAGAAAGAAAGAAAAAGAAAAAGAAAAGAAAGAAAGAAAGAAAGAACAAGATGGCTTGAGGCCATGCTACCAATGCAATGACTGGCTACAACACCATATTAGAGATGCAAATCATCTAAATTAATATCGGGTAAAGAATAATACATAAAAATAGTCTTCGACTAAGTAACATAAATTTGCAAATAACTTTTATAAGAAGAATTATAGAATTAGACATAATTTTTCCTCTTATAATATATTATATATAAAAATATATTTTAATTATAAATGTAATGCAATTTTTATGCTGTAATATTTAATATTTGGAATATAATTCGAATATTTTCAAATGCAACATTTTTCAATTCAAATTTCTGTATTTTAAATTGTAGTTTTCTAAATCTTTGTTGTTGTCATAAGAAACCTAAGAATAAAATAGTTGATCAGGCTTCTTTTTATTTTTTCACAAGTCAGATTTTTTTTCCTTTTTAACGCACAACTTTTTGGATGTTCCCCGATATTTCGAAAGAAGTTTGTTTTTTGCTATCAATTTTAAATAATTATAAAAACAAGACCATACCTTCTTTTTTTTCATTCATATTTATTGGTTATAAGAAATTTCTGTAACTCTGAAAAAGAAAATAGTAAAATATTTAATGAAGTTTGATGCTGTCATCTATAATCAAAACATGAAACTACACCAAAATCATATGATTCTTAAGTTAGAAACTCCAGTGTCATGAACAAAGGATTATTTTGGGGTTCCAGCCCTGTGACTGAAAGCCCATCTTTATTGCTCTCCTCGTTGTTCTATATTCATGATCATTCAAAACTTCTAAATATTGTTTTGAAGATTAGTCGTTCACATACCGCCATTTTTTACACGGTTTTATATACTAGTTTATAATAAATTCTCAACGCATATAATGTATAACTATTTTTAAAAAGTAAATGAGTAAATAACAAATAGTTCGTAGTAAATTTCGGAAAATCAAAATAAATCTTGGGGTTTCTTGTTAATAGAAGTCTAATTTAGATTTGTTGTGTTATTTGTATTATTTTTTTTAATAAATTTTACATATGTTTAATCGGATTATATTTTTAATCTACAAATATGGAAATCTTTTTCAGTCGACCTATGCACTCTTCATTAATGACTAGCATCATATTTTGTCCCTCAAACCTTTTAAAAACATCAATAGTATTCAACCTAAATTAATTGTGTAGCATAACATCTGAAAAACATCAGATAATCAATTTTCATCTTCTCAATAATAATTTGATAGCATTCTGTGTTGTTATTTTTTATTATTCTTTCAAATATGCGAAAATGCAATTTATCTGAAATTAATTTCTTATAACTTATTATTAAATTAGATTTTTTCTCTCTATTATGAATTCCACTTAATTAGATTTTGTTTAAATATATGTATTTTTAAATATAAAATTAGAATGAAAATGCTGTAACATAAATTCCAATTATAACAAAGGAATTGATGTGAAAAAATGTATTTTATTAATGAGATTAGATTTTTAAATTTTTATTTTGTTATAATTTATGAGCTAAAATAACACATTTTGCATGTGTTATGCTACTTAAATGTTTTGATTATGTAATATGAAGTATAACATATAATATATACTATACTAGCAGCCTTCGCCCGCTACGCTGGTCAGTTTTTCTAAAGAAACTTTGAATCAAACGAAATTTTTAAATAATATTAATTTTTAGTTTTATGTCATATTTTAGACTGTCTATAATCGGTGAAGAATCAGTCATCTAAAGACATAGTCAATTTATAAAAATGTGAAGTATCTCACGAACTACTGGATTTAAAAGAAATTGATTAGTTCCATTCGATTTAGCATGAAAAAATACGCTTAAATATGTTATCAGTTGAAAAATAAGTATTAAAGCCGATTCTTAAGGAATTTTTTAAAAGTTCGTTCCTTTTTTTACCCCCTTAAAAGTGGAATTTTCAAAAATCCCTTCTTAGCGGCACTCATGCTATTTGAAGTATTTTTACCCCAATTTTCAAGATTTTTGGTTCGGTAGATTTTTTTGTGCTGTGATTAATACGAAATCCAGACTTTCTTTTATATATATAGATAAGGATTGAAAATTTCATGTTTTTTCGCCGAAGACATCGCCAAATTAGGAAAGAGTGAAGTATCTCACGAACTACTGGATTTAAAAGAAATTGCTTAGTACCATTCGATTCAGCATGAAAAAATACACTTAAATATGTTATCAGTAGAAAAATAAGTATTAAAGCCGATTTTTAAGGAATTTTTTTAAAGTTCGTTCCTTTTTTTACCCCCCTTAGAAGTGGAATTTTCTAAAATCCCTTCTTAGCGGCACTCGATGCTATTTGAAGTATTTTTACCCCAATTTTCAAGATTTTTGGTTCGGTAGATTTTTTTGTGCTGTGATTAATACGAAATCCAGACTTTCTTTTATACATATAGATAAGGATTGAAAATTTCATGTTTTTTCGCCGAAGACATCGCCAAATTAGGAAAGTGTGAAGTATCTCACGAACAACTGGATTTAAAAGAAATTGCTTAATACCATTCGATTCAGCATGAAAAAATACACTTAAATATGTTATCAGTTGAAAAATAAGTATTAAAGCCGATTTTTAAGGAATTTTTTAAAAGTTCGTTCCTTTTTTTACACCCCTTAGAAGTGGAATTTTCTAAAATCCCTTCTTAGCGGCACTCGATGCTATTAGAAGTATTTTTACCCCAATTTTCAAGATTTTTGGCTCGGTAGATTTTTTTGTGTTGTGATTAATACGAAATCCAGACTTTCTTTTATATATATAGATTGTATTTTTAAAACGTACTTTTGTGTTTTTGTAAGTGCATTATGCTACTCAAATATTTATCGAAAGTGTATGTGATGCAAAATTGGAATTTCACAATTTGCTTTATTACGAGAACATTTCACAACACACGAGAGATACAACTGGGAGCTCTACACAAAAAGTGCGGGCAATAGAGCAAGTGGGATTCGAAACCAAAGAATAACCTCCTACGATCGTAAGCGATTAGCGGCGTGGTGACTTAACCACTCGGCCACGGAGTCCATCCTCCCTTATGATTCTAAGGGGAGAGGGTTGTTTGGACCTATTCGATCTTCGCTTTAGGCTTAAATTCTAGTCAGTTTGCGATTTTGAAGAAAAAAATGCTTCTTTAATCGGACCGCTTGGTGAATTTTTAATTAATATCAGAATTTTAAATTCCGAGTATCAGGTGCATTAAAAGAGGTCTTGGATTTCGTCACAGTTTAGTCAGTAACTTTTTAGCTTCGTAAGTGCCTTAGAATTCGGTAGTCATCACAAACACACATAACCAAACAAACACACAGGTAGACAGACATTAAAAAACTTTATTCAATTGCTATATATTTTTTGTTCGAATTAAAAGTGCACTTTTGGAGAGCAGACAAACTTAGTCTGTACGCAGGAATACGTCCCCCCCCCCCCAAGCAATCTTACAAAAAATTTGTAATTAAATTCACATCGATTGTTCTTTTCACTTAATATTCTCAATTGTAGTTTTATATTGCCACAAAATTAATTGTTTTGTTTTGAAATTTTTAAAATGTATTTAATTTATTGAGTTAAAAATCATATTAAGTTCAGTTTAAAACTGTTTTATATTACGATATTTTGAACTGAAAAAAAGTATTTCTTTGTTTGTTTGTTTGTTTGCTTTACATTATTACAAAAGAAAAAATGAAACAGAATTTTCTGCTTTCACAAAATTTATATTTAAAAGAAAATAGAGTGGTATATAGTTAAGTATAGTTTAAAAATTAATAGCGTACATTAATGTCATTATAAATTCAGTCTTTTTTAATCTTAATGAAATTCTCGGTAATCCTTTGAAATATCATTAATTGTTGGACAATAAATTCTCTAGAAATTTGATAAAAAATCAGAAAAAATAATGCTAAATGTAATTGAAGGAAAGCTTTAGAAAAAAGAAAAATCGTATACCAATAGCATGAATCTAAAATTTTGTAGTATTTCTATTTTATGTTTAATAGCAAGAAGTTATACTCGACTAATTATCATAAACATTTAATGTTAATTTAAACTTCTTTTTTGATTTGATAATGATTACATTTTTTGTGCATATAATTCATTTAATTTCTTATCGTTCTTAGCGATTTGGAACTAAATAAATAGAAAAACAGTTAATTACGCTGTGATTTGAAAGAACAAAATTAATATTTCAAAGGGTAAATTTTTTAAATCCTACGTTATTTTTTTTAAAAAAATAAAATATTTGAACACAAGATAAATAAATTCACATTTTTCTTAACCTCAAAAATATTCTCTAGATTTTAATTAAATAATTACATATTCCCTTTTAAAAGATTTCGCGAAAAAAGAATTGCTTGTTATCTGCTAAATAATGATAAATCATTTACTTTCTAAAATTTTACAAAACTTTGTAAAATATTATATCTTAGTTAAGTAATTTCCTTGTATTATGATAATTATCTGTCGAGAACCCATGTATTTCATGCGTTTATTTAACATACGGTTGTAGGAAGCAAGCTTATTTTTTCATTTAATCTATTGAAATTTAAATGCATTATCATCTATTTTAAAAACTTGTCTATGCGAACATTATTTATTTTAAATAATGTTGACTGTGACAACCGCCAAAATTATACAAAGTTGAAATTTATACTCGCAATTATGCTTGCCTTTATTTTTCCAACTTGCTACTTAAATAGTGGAAATTTTTATTACCAAATAAAGTATTGTAAAATGGTTACTTTTTTTCTATTTTGATTGATCACATATCCTTTAAAGACTCACTAAATACAATGTAGTCATAAAAAAAAAACTTTGGCGATATATGGGACCTCTAGCAGCCGGTCCGTTCAACCAATCGATATGAGATTTCCAATATAGTTATTCAGAGGTATGAGCTCGGTATTCTGTTAACGGCAACAAATTGGTGCTGACGGTTACGGTTATAGCTACAAAATTTTCCAATGGAAACGTCCATTTTTTTTTTCGTCGCAAAATGCTCAGCGCACGCGAAAACTCTAAGGAGCGTTGGAACCATATGTGCATTGCAAGAAACAGGCTCGTTATACACGCAGAAAAAAGTTCTGTAAACGGCCTAAAAAACACGATTGGGGTGCACGCAGGAAATTTGCATGTGACACAGAGTCAGTACACCCATCACTAATTACAACAGAGATCGGAGAAAAGAAATCTTTTATTTTGATTACACATTTTCACAGGCATAAAGGCGATTGTGGACGGGTCAATCCATTTCAAGTGGTCCAGCACTGGTCGCTCGACCATTTTTAAAATATCTGAAATTTTTTGTACAACCCTAACATGATGGAAGTTCAAAATGACCGTTATTTTAATTTTACCATTTTTTGTTTGTGCATGAGGGCCATCATTGTTTCATCGTGTGCAGCGATATTCTCAGATACTAGGATACACAAAATTGTAAATATCTCGTCTTTTATTTTCACAATTGAAATGGGGTTTACAGCATTTTGTTCAGAATAAAATAGGCTAAATGTACGGTGGTAGAATAATTTTGAAAAATAAATTTTTACTGGTGAAATTTTAGGACAAAATTTAAGATTTTTTCCAAAATCTATCCATTTCCAAGAGGACATTTTCATGCAAGGAAAACGGTCAACCTTACACAATTTTTTCTACAAATAAGTCAAAAGTGCGTGTACTCATACACCAAGTTCCAGATCTGGGAGTTGATTTCTTTTTGCGAAATAAATTCCGAAATTAGTCAAAAATTTCAAAAATCGCACTTTTTAGTCTTTGATATCTCTGGTGGGGCAAGAGATAAAAATCTGAAATTCTGGCCTTTGATAATATTCTGTAGCAGTGTTATGTACAAAAAAATTCAAGAAGGAAATTTGACTACAAGCTGAGATATGACATGGACAATATGTGAAAACAATTCTGCCAAACTATTGTAACCTATACTATGTAATTGTTCATGCCTATAAAATTTTAAATTAATGATTTATGGTACAAAGTTAAATGTTAATTACAAATATCTTCTTTAAATGCCTTTGTGTGATTTAAACAATTCAGAATGTATGCGAAGCCAATAAACTATTTGTCCAGATAAACAAACCTACTAGAATTACTATTGCAACAATTTTATTTGAAACACATTTCAGAAAAAATAAATTACAGACAATGGGATGCAACTGATCGAGTTGACATGGTTTCAGTTATTAAATCTAGAAAATTTCATTCAAGTTAACAAAGGATGACAAAACTTGGGTAGCTTCAAATGAAATTTTGAGAAAGAACAGCCTGATGGACAGACAACAGTAACTGGTCGAGCTCATAACATCTCTCGTAAATAGTATTAGGCTCTTTGTTGAGCATATATATTACCTTTGTAAATTAAACATTTATTATTAAACTGTTTTCAACAAACGATATTTTCTGTGTAAATATTGTAATTAAAGAGAATAATCTCGTTCCTCCTAATGTACTCGTAATAGCATTTCATAACACTTTTTAATCACCGTATCTCAGTTTATAGTTAAATCTCCTTCTTGAAATTTTTTGTGCATAACACTACTATAAAATACTATCAAAAGCTGGAATTCCATATTTTTATCTCGCGCCACACAAGAGATATCAAACTTCAATATGGGGAAATAGCTGCACACGATGAAACAAAGATGCCCACCATGCTCAAACGAAAAATATTAAAATTAAAATAATTGTCATTTTGAACTTCCCTCATATTAGGGTTGTGCAAAAAATTTCAGATTTTTTAAAAACGGTAAATTAACCACAATATTTTCAGGTCCATTGAAGTGGACGAATAGCATATTTAGCAGGTTTTGTTCATCTGGACAAATAGTGCGTTGGCTTAGCATACAATCTGAATTCTTTAAATCACGATTTAAACAAAATTTGAAGATGATCTTTGTAACTTTGCATCATCAACCATTAGTTTTGCATTTTTTAGGTATGAACAAACATATAGTAGGTTACAATAGTTTAGAAGTATGGTTTTTACATAATGACCATGCCATATCTCAACATGTTGTCAAATCTCCTTCTTGAAATTTTTTGTGCATAACACTACTACAAAATATTATCAAAGGCCAGAATTTCAGATTTTTATATCGTGCCCCACCGGAGATATCAAAGCCTAAAAAGTGCGATTTTTGAAATTTTTGACGAATTTCGGAATCTTTTTCGCAAAGAGAAATCAACTCTCAGATCTGGGACTTAGTGTATGAGTACACGCATTTTTGACCTAATTGTAGGAAAAATTTTGTATGGTTTACAGTTTTCCTTGCATGAAAAATTTCCTCTTGCAAACGGATAGATTTTAGAAAAAATAATAAATTTTGTGCTAAAATTTCACCAGTAAAAATTTATTTTTCAAAATTATTCTACCACCGTACATTTAGCCTTTTTTATTCTGAACAAAATGCTGTAAACCCCATTTCAATTGGAAAATAAAAGACGTGATATTTACAATTTTGTGTATCCTAGTATCTGAGAAAATCGCTGAACACGATGAAAGAAAGATGGCCGCCATGCAGAAACAAAAAATAGTAAAATTAAAATAACGGTCATTTTGAACTTCCGTCATGTTAGGGTTGTTGTACAAAAAATTTCAGATTTTTTTAAAAAAATGGTCGAGCGACCAAAAAAATATTTTCTGGACCACTTGAAATGGATTGACCCGGACAATGCAGCTGAACATATCATCGCATGAGGGATGTTTGTAATCTCACGTTGGATAAAATCTTTCAAATCCATCAATGTCGTCAAAATGCTATTCGAATAGACTTCTCTATATGTGGAGATGCACCATCTTGCATCCAAGCGAAGTCTTTCAGTGCATTTCGCTGCAGTAATTCTGGCATGATTTAATTTTGAATTATTGCCGTACAGCGGGAATCTGTTTTAGATCAAGTTACAAATCCGGTTGGTGTTGCTTCCTCCAACAAATACGGCCCAATAATAATTGAGCCTGCGATGCCGTACCCCACAGTAACTTTTACGTCGTGTAAAGATTTTGCTGCCATAGCGTGCGAAATCATGTCTGCCCAGTGCATTCAATAATTGGTATTGCAGTTGCCAGTTTAAAGTGAAATGTGCCTCGTCCGTCCATAATACGCGGATAAACCAGTCGTTATCTCACACATATCCAATAAGAAATTCATTAGCGAAGTCTATACTTTTTTGAGGGCCTCCCCACTTCCAACATCTTGACTTATTAGTACCGGTAAAGAAATATGTGGATTACAGAGCGCAATAACTTTAGCACCGTTGAATTTGGTATATCGAATACACGAGATGCACTTCCTGTAGTTTACATGCATCCTTTAGTCACTATGTGATGCACTTCCATAACGGTATCGTCAGAGAGAGTTGGTCGTCTGGATCGCGGCCTGTCACAATTTCACCCAGTTTCTTCGAATTTCTTTACTAAGTCATGAAGAACTTGCGGCTAAATGGTCCACGTATTTGGCGATGGTTTGGACGGTAAATACGCAAGGTTTTAGCAGCATTCATCCCAAATTGATAATCGATATTTACTAATTCCTCACGAACTTTTGCTGGAAGAGTCATTTTGTCGGCATTTGCGAGCTCCTGACTGAAGAACTAACATTCCCAAATTTTTATATATTTTCTACGGTGACTATCTGGCGAACGCAGTTCCACGATTAGTGTTCTAGCTCTGTCATATGCAAATTTCCTCCGTGCGTCATAATCGTGTTTTTTTTCTGAGCATTTTTGATGAAAAAATATGGGCGTTGCGACTTGAAAATTTCGAGTTTCTGTAGCTATAACCGTAACCGTGAGCGCTAATTTGTTGCCGTTCACAGAATACCGAGTTCATACCAGTGCATAACTATACTTGAAATCTCATCTCGATCGGTTAAACGGACTGGTCTCTTGAGTTCGATGTATCGGTAAAGTTTTTTTTTTTTTTTTTTTTTTTTTTTTTTTTTTTTTTTTTTTATGACCACTCTGTATATTTTTCATAGACTACATTAAAATTTTGGATTCCTTAGGAACATTTTAAAAGAAACCTGATGATAAAATTAACTTTCAAAAAGAATTTGCGTCTAAATTAAGCTCATTAATAATGAAAAAGTGTAATTCCATCTTTTAAAATCTGCTTTCTCAAAACGGTGATTTTTGTCTTAGTACGCCCAATTTCTCAAAAATGACAGGATAGAATTTCGTGAAATTTTGACTGAAAATATAAATCGTATAAAAAATTATCTCTGTTTTTTTTATCTAGAAGTAAGAATTTTAGAGATTATGAATGTTTTTATCGAAAAAAAAATTTGTGATTTGGTTTTTAATTTTTTTAAGAACTAGTCATCATAATTTTTCCCAGTGTAGGCCATTTTAAGCGCAAATATTTCTGATCAATATCAAAATTCTGTCTCACCATGGTAATTTAATTATAAGAAATCCTGCGCTAAAGGCAGATTCAGTGAATTCATTTAAGTGTGTCCAGGATACAAAAATCTTCAAATTGTCTTTAAAAAATGTTGCATTAAAATTTCCTCTGTTTTTTAAAATGACGTTTAAATCACGTTTTTATCTTAAATGGAACAAGAAATATTTTTTTTCGTTTTATTTTATTTTCAAAATCTCGCTTTCAAGTAATGATTTGTCATAGAAAAAATTTCCCATAAAAATGTGTTTTTCTTCATGACGAGTTTTTTTCACCATTTCTTTTATTTAAATTGTTATAACTCAATAATCGTTGAAGATAAATAATTCAAACTTGTGGCATGTCTTTTTAAACTATTGTACTATAATTGAGATTCAGCAAATTAAAAAAATATATATATTTTTGAAAATATAATTTTTCTAAAATAATTTTCATAAAATAAATCGGTTACAATACTGTCTTTGCATAATAATTGCTGGAGATGTCCGTTTTAAAATTCGTTTTTTTAATCTATACCTAGTATACAGGGCTGCATAAAAGTATCCGCATACTATTCTTTTTATTTGAAGATTGCTGAAGGAGAATTTTCTGAAATATATGTACTCTTAAGTAAATTAAATTTTGGAATGATTGTTGTTAATAGATACAAATCTCTTTATCATATACAGAGCTGCTAAGCAATTCGGATAATATTCCAATTGTAGATGGGAACAGCTGAAATTTCATAGAGTGAAATAAGACGTAATATTTTAACATATTAAACGTTGCAAATTTGTTACATTATTCTGAATGTGTTGAAAATTGCTTCATAATCTATGCTTGATTCATGATTTTTTCTTTCTTGTTGTAACTTATTATAAGTTCACAAAAAGCTTTGGATGCTACATATATTTTCTATGGATAACACAATACTCAAGAATCCTTTCAAGATTCCGATCTACATCAAATTTGAGCAGCGATTATTTACCATCACAACACATTTTCTTTGTTTTCCTATTCACAGTATCTTTAATTGTCTTCCGGGTATTATCTGATTTTAACATTTAACCTACATAAGTCAGCATACAAATTTATTTACTCTTGACAGTGCCTGCATTGTCACTTTGTCTGTCTACTTTATTTGTATTTATACATACTTATTGTAAATATGTGTAATATTTACTTTATTTGTATTTATGATTTATAATTTTCATTAAGTTGGTAGTACTTTGTCAAACATCTCATATATTTTTAGATTAAATTTGCTCAATATAATCAAATCTTACAAATACTTTTAACTAATCTCACGTGTAATATATTCTTCGTCTCACATTAGTAGAACCAATAGAAGAAGAAAACTCATTTCATAAATAAACGAAAACGTTAAAAAGTGTTATAAAACATGATATAAAAAAATTATAGAGAATGTAATTTAACAACATGATAGAAAAACATTTTAGAGATTATTAATAGAGGTATTCTGATCTTAAATCTATATAAATCTTTTTGATTTAAATGCTTTTTTGAATAGAAAAAGTTTTTTTTTTTTTTTTAATTTTGAATGCATACTATTTGTTCAATTTCTACAACATCATCTATCTAAAAATAATTTAAAAATCTGATAATGAGTAAGTGAATAACAAATTTGGAATTGCTCCCGAAAGAGTGAAATTGTCTCCTGGTACATCGAGAAACATTTGTGGGAACGTTACTCCGTAAAATTGGTGGCAACATTGCTGCCTCCAATTTTATGGAGTATTTTAACCGTTAAAACCGGTGTAACATTGTCATGTTACATCAGTAATATATGTTTAAATTACACCATTGCAAATGTGAAAACAATTACTCCATGAAATTGGAGGCAGCATTTGCCACCATTTTTACACCAATTGTATGGAGTAACGTTTCCACAAGTGTTTTACATTGTAGGTCGCACGGCCCACTTTGGTAACCACTAAATTAGACAGAGAGTATATGAAAAAAAAATTAAAAATGAAATATTGCGGATCACTTATTTTAAAATTAATTAATAAATTTATATAGAAATATAGAAGAAGAACTATTTGAGAAAACTATTTAAAAAAATGAAAACAACTTTTTATCGCTAAAAATAATTTTTTTTTAGAATTGCATTATTCGATATGCGTTCATCTTTTTCTGCACTCAGTTAAAATGTGTTAACTTATTCTTTTAGTAACGTAAATTTGAAAATGTGTTAACAAAATGTTAAATAATCATTTATTAACTTTAATTTAACGTTAATTTTAAAACTTATACCGTGGGGAAGTAGATAAGTATGATGAAGTAACTAAAATACATAATTATATTCTATTTTTTACAAATAATTTAAAATATTTTTTAAAATATTTTTGCAACAGTATATTTTTTCTTTTTTCGTGGTTCAAAAATAAAAATTCCTCCGGCCAATTAAGTTATTTAACTTGCTGAGTCGTGATAGTCAAGTTTCATTCAACTTGATCTTTCGGGAGTTATATTTATCTCTTGTGAAAATATAGACTTTCTTCATTGAGTACGGCGTTTCTATTTAAATATCGAATATAACACTTCCACGGAATATTTCATGATCCTCACTGGAAATGATTTCATGAAAATGAAGATTAATGATGGGCTATTTTATGATAATAATTCATGACACATTAAAGAATGATATGATTCTAATATTGTGAGAAAAATGAAGATTAATGTATTGATAAAGTTCCAGCTCTAATAATCTTTGAAGGTATTTTATTGAAATTACTAATTTTGAAATTTTATCTCTTAAATCTTCCCGTTATTTAATATCTATCAAATCTTCCCGTAATTTAAACATAAATTATTTTTAGTTAGGGACTCAATTTGCATTTTTAATGGTGGATTATAAAACAAAGATTTTAAATAATATTTTGTCTAATTTATTTTTACTTTACCTATGCGTATTATTACTGATACTGCATCTCCAAATAACAAAACAGAACACACTGAATATAAAATATTATGCATAAACTTATCATATCAGTATAATATTGAATACATTTCATATCATGCAGTTATAGAAGTATTTTATAAATATAAAAGAATGAGCTCTTAGTATTGGAAAGTAATGTAAAAAGCGGTTCTTATACAAAATGGTACTATTTGTTGTTTTAAGGAATACTATTTGTTGTTCTAAGGAAATCTCAATTCTAGTTATTATAGCGAAAGGAACTAAATTGTTTAATCTGAGACAAGTAAAATTAATTCTGAAAGTTATTACATACATTTCACAATTGTGGTAATTTTATTCAGACCGAAATTAGGTTCTGAGTGGTGAGTTTTGGAATTAGTCTGTTGGAATGTGAACTGTCTCCTGTTAGATATTAGAAATCTTTACAATATTTTTTCAGTCAATTTCATTTAACTTTCTTCTCTCGGTGGGGCCCCACCAGTGGCCGAGAGGTTCTGACTTCTCAACTGGTAGACAGCAGGTGCTGGGTTCGAACCCAATCGCGGCTGTCGGCCTAACCGTTCGGAGTTTTCGTGGTTTTCTTCGAGCCTTGCGTAAATACGGGTTAGGTTCCCTTAGAAAGTCCCCCACGAAGGGCACTTACCCCCTGGGCCTATATCCCTAGCGTAGATAATCGGCCGACAAAATACACCATACACCATCTTTTCTCGCTGTTTCTATTTTTTAGCTATATTCTATAAGTTGCGGTTTTGAATTAAATAATTAAAATTTTCAATATGACTTCTACAACAAATTCTCCAAGTAAAAATTTTCAAATTATTTACCTTCTTCTAAATTATGTAACAAAGTAACGTATAACATCATGCAAAAATTATACAAAAAACACATTGTCATTAATATATTAATACTTTGTTCACAGAAGACATGGAGATTATTTTTGTACTTAATTATACTACTATTTACCAAACAATTTTCTTCTTTGTGAAGATCTTCCTTGAAAATATATTTTTACATGTATAAATGTGTCTGCAGCTTTGAAAAAAAAACTGGTAGGAGTAGAACAAAAAAATGCTCTACTGAGAAATGTTCCAAAAGGCAGCCAAAGGATTCATTGCTACAAATGTTTATAAATGTTACTAAATATTTTGAATAAAAATATTATTATAAGTTAATTTTGTTACTTTCAGTGATAAAATATATAATAAATTCGATAATATTGTTCCGGTATTTAAAATTTTCTTTATTATATACTGAGTTTTCTTATTTTAATTTCTACACATTTTATAAATTATATTAATATGAATATAATAATTAATGAATTAAAATGAATTAATTTGGATTAATATGAATATGCATTAATATGAATATTATGATTATTTCCCATTAAAATCAGTACGCATTTATCACATCTGTCTGAAGCTGTGTCACATAATGAGAGTATCGGGACCAATTTGTTTCTACAAGATAAAAAATAATTCCAGAGAAAAACACATTTTACGTTTATATTAATTAAGACGCCAATAATTAGCGGAGCTATTTCAAATCCTCAACAGCGGTTAACTAGTAGATTTCAATTGTCTCCACACGGCCTCTTTTCCGGGAAGGAAGATTATCCAAGGAGGTTGCAGGCAGATAAAGGATAAATGTTCTAATTTCTTTGTCTCCAAAGATGGTGTTTTTTTAAATAACGTATAATTTTTACATTTAATATATATTTTTTATTTTATATTTTAAGATATAATTTTTTTATTATACCGTACCTTATTTTTTTTCAATCATGACTTTCACGTAAAATTCTTAATTTGTAGTACTTAAAGTAGTGCAAATCCTATTGTATTTATTCTAATGTAATCGTAGAAGTAAATAATGCTTCTTTTTTCTTCTAGGATTGATTTTTATTTTAAATTCCCTTTGTAAGGAAGCTATCCCTGATAGTTCGAAATCCATTGGTGGTATAATCCACTGGTTCTAATCATACTTGTTTTTAAATGTTTTGATGCGGCTCTTTTTTTTTCCGAAAACTGGTTTTAATCTGAACTCTACTGAATATTGCGTTTTGCAAAACTAAGTACCTCAAGTACTAATTGATCTATTGGTGCATTTTTTCATAATTACTTTTTTAAAGGCTAAAAGAAGGAAATAGATTGAAGGTATATCAAAGGGCACTGATTTTTATTATACGTTTAAAGGAACTGTTGTTTAGAAATTAAGGTGTTACAAATGTACATGGAAGATTTTAAAGTTCCACTAGATTACATGTAAAGCAATTACATGTTCTGACACGCCTACGTAGATGATGAAATTTGAAAGTTTATTTATTTTGTTAATGACTGTATGTTTTCTTTTCATAACTACAGCTGTTAGATTACGGTAAATTTCGTGATTAGTCTAACACAGATCATTTACATGGAACCGAAAATTTTGAAACAACTCTTGAAATTTTCAGATTAAATTAGCTACTTAAATATTATTTTTTGTACTGTAATTTTTAATGGGGAAGTTTCTGCATTACTGGCACATAAAGTAGGGGAGAGTGGGGATACTTGAGCATAGGGGATACTTGAGCCACCCCTATTATCTCTACAGTTGGTTAATTTTTCTTTCTAAAACTACCAATATGATAACATATTTATAGTTCTGAACATGTAAAAAAGAAATCACACATCTTGGTACCATTTTGAAAATATAGTAATTAATAGTTGTCTTTTCCCTACCTGAAGTAAATATTTGGGTGCATGGCTTTTTTGTTTTTTTGTAATCAAAGTTTTGTTTAAAGTTGCAACTATATACATACATTTAATAAGCATAATTTCAATTGTATTTTGAGTCTAAAATAGTTCTAATAGCTGCATGCTTTATTTAGTAAAACTCTGGGAAACAAAAATAGTGATAGTGGGGATACTTGAGCCAATGAGAGTGGGGATACTTGAGCCATGCCTCAACCATCCCCACTAGAAATTAAACATGGGTGAAACAAACAAAAAATAAAATTCCATCCTTATATTCACTAATAGATATTTTTCTGGATAAAAGGGAGAATAATTTTTCATTTTATTTTTTTTTTCTTAAAAAAATAACGACCTAAAAATGTTTAAAAATGTATATTTTTTAAATGAAAATATCTATTTTATTTTTCATTTTGACTAACAAAATAGCCTGTCTAGATAAATGTAAACATAGTTTTCAATTTAACTTTCATTAAATTGAAATAACTTTTTAAAACGGTTTTACAGGCTATAATCTCTAATACTTTAATTAATTAGGTCCAACATATTAAAATATTTATTTTTTAATATAACATATTAAGATTAATATTTTATATTGAAATCGTAACCTCTGTTGCTGTAACTTTTTTTTAACTAAGAAAATTGAAGAAAAATTGGTAAAACGAGCGCACAAAAAACAAGAAAAGCATCAAAAATCCCAGTTCAAACTTACCTGCATGGAGCCAAAGAGGAAGAAAAATCTTTTCCTGTGAAATCAAAAAAGTGTTTGAAACAGTAGAATGATACATCTGGCTTAAATTCCGATAGCTACTAAATTAAAAGCACGAGTTCGACAATATAATTAGAGGAAAATTCTGTCAATGATGGTGATGATGTGAAAAGAAAACCTTCTATTGATGGTTGGTTACTAATAAAATATGCCAGAAAGAAAACTGTAAAAATATTTGTTGGATAAGTGCTTAATATTTTGAAAATGAAATTTGCCCGAAGAATTGCAGATTACAAATTTAAATGGCTCTGAACTGAGGATGTTTCTACCGTCGTTATAACTCAAGTTGAAATTATCATCCGACAACCAGTTTTAACGACAAAAAATGATCGTATTACTAGCTTTGTTTTCTCAATTGGTTTTGAATGACTTTACGTTTCATAATTTATCATTCTGTAAAATGTTTGTGCAAAAATAAAGCGAAAAAAATTACTTTTGTAGGTATTTTTCCTTAGTGGCTCAAGTATCCCTTCACTATGGCTCAAGTATCCCCGCCATGGGGATACTTGAGCCACGATGTAAAACAAAAAATAAACATTTATTATACATAGAAAAATAGTTCAAAATTAATTGAAAGTGGTTTTTAGTTGAAGAAAAAATATCAAATTTTCATTTTCAATATTTTATTTTATTCTAAAAAAATATAAAAAAATTTAAAAAAATTAAAATTCAAAAAATGGCTCAAGTATCCCCATCTTCCCCTACTTCGATTTCGTAGAACAAGAAAGGAAAGACAAATAATGAGATATCTTCTGCTACCCTAACTAGTGAACAAATATCTTTTAGTTTTTCTAAATAGATATATTGATTTTAAGTGTGAATTAATTTAAAAAATTAAATTCAAACAGCTTTCACAATAATTACTGCTAAAAATGTGATAATTTTTATTTTTATTGATCCATATGAAATTACATTTACACATTTGGTTTAAAGATGGATTCATGGACTGTTACAGAACAGGAAGTTATGTTTACGGAGAAGAGATGCGCAAGACGTGTACTCAGATGGATAGTTTAAAAAACTTTCATTTTTTACTCCTGGGTCATTCTAAAAATCTAAGACAATTTTATCATAAATAAAATATTTAACGAAAATTCTTCAAAAATTATGAAAAACATGACAACTAATAAAGACATAAATATAAATATATACTGGACAATTGCATCATAAAATTTAACTACTAAGAATGTATTTATTAAAAATACAAAATATTGCTCAATGGTGCACAAAACAAGAATTTGAATATACACTTGTACAATTAAAATAAAATAAAAATATCAATGTTTCGCGCCGTCTTCAGGAAAATATGATAATGAAAGAATTAAGTTTGCTTCCTGATCGAAAGATAATTATTCTAATAAATTTAAAATTGAAATGAATTAAAAGTTTTAAAATGTTGCCACTTACACGTGAGTAAAAATTAAAATATTACAACGAGATAAAATTTAAGATTTTATAATGTTATGCCATATTTTTGGTATATTGTAGGATAAATTATCATTACAATGTCTATTTTCTTGTTCAATGATTTCGACAGATTCTCTTATTTTACCTTTAATCGGGTTATTGCACGGAACTATTATTTTGGCCTCATCAAAGTTAATACGGCAACCCTTTTTCGCCAAGTAGAAGCGAGAAAGAGCAGTTTGTTAATATCTCTGCGATGCTTTTTAATTCTAATAAAAAGTTTGCGTGTTGTCATGCCAGAGTAGACTTTTTTAATATTATTTGATAAAGTGATGGGGATGTCATAAATACCAGATTTTTCATCTATTGAAATTTTGTAGATTTTATCTGTAACGATGTCAGTGAGATATGGAGGTGGAATGTCGACAAGTTTTATGTTGTATTTTTGTGCGATCTTTTTTACTTTTTCAAATATCTAAGGGATATAATGAAATTTTCTGTAAACCACAAGCTTATCCTGTCGTTGGTCAGATGTGGAAAGAGTATCGTACTCTTGAACTATTTTATTCACAAATTTTGCAGAAAAACCATGGTCAAAAGCTATTTTCTGTATAAATTCAATTTCTTTATTTAATATCCCATCCGAACAAATCATAAAAGCTTTTTTAATAAATGACCTTAATGCAGATATTTTGTATTCGAAAGGCATGTTGGCTGAAAACGGGATAGCTGTATTTTCTTTTATTGGTTTTCTAAAGACTGAAAATTTTAAACTTGAATTGCATCTATTAATTTGAACATCTAAAAATGGAAGGGAGGCAAGATAAAAATTCTGGTATTTATGAAATCCCCATCACTTTATCAAATAATGTTAAAAGAGTCTACATCGGCATGACAACACGCAAACTTTTAATTAGAATTAAAGAGCATTGCAGAGATATTAAAGAATATAAACAGAATACTGCTATTTCTCGCTTCTACATGGCGAACAAGGGTTGCCGTATTAACTTTGATGTGGCCAAAATCATAGTTCCGTGCAATAATCCAGTTGAAGGTAAAATAAGAGAATCTGTCGAAATCATTGCACGAGAAAATAAACCTTGTAATGATAATTTGTCCTATAATATACCAAAAATATGGCATAACATCATAAAATCTTAAAATTTTTATCTCGTTGCAATATTTAAATTTTTACTCACGTGTAAGTGGCAACATTTTAAAACTTTTAATTTATTTCGATTTTAATTTATTAAAAATATCATCTCTCGATCAAGAAGTAAACTTAGTCCTTCTATTATCATATTTTCCTGAAGACGGCCGCAGAAGACGGCGCGAAACGTTGATATTTTTATTTTATTTTAATTGTACAAGTGTATATTCAAATTCTTGTTTTGTGCACCATTGAGCAATGTGTTGTATTTTTAATAAATACATTCTTAGTAGTTAATAAAGACATGTTCAAGGTTCTCGTTTGCTTTTTAACAATATTAGCGGTTTGGCAAATAAGAAAAAAAAGAAGCCAAATGAAAATTAAAATGTTAGCAAGATAGATTAGGTGTGAAACACTGAAAAATCTACCTTTAACTCCTTTTTTTCAATTTGATCTAAAATACCATAATTTTTTGTCATTGCTTAAAAAGTAGAAATTCTTCTATACGCTACAATAACTATTAAAAATAAGTACATTTTAAATGTATCTTACATATCTAAATCTTTCGAACATTCTTTTAGCGGTAAATTGCTATGAGATTTTGACTATGGCCGTTAGAAAAAAAATTATGATTGGCCAAAGACTATTTTGCAGTACGGTGAATGGCAAATTCCTCACTGTATTTCAGCAAATTTTTTCTCGATTTGGCGATTGATATCAGTAATTTTAGTTGTAATTTTACCATTGCATTGATAGTGATAAACTGACAACAGAGAAATACTTATCGTGCAGTCTTTTTTGTGTCTTTGGCAATTACTAAACTGAATATGTGTTGAATCACTATCTCTATAAATAATAATGTAAATGATATTTCAAGACGAAAAGCGACATCAATCGGATAAGAATCTGAACTGTAACCACACACAAAAAGAGCATATGTTGAACACTCGCAATTTGGTAAGTCTGATGGTTCATTCACTCTCCAAATGAAGCATTTTGTCGCATTATGGCACAATGGCGAATGACAGCCTAACTCTGGACATGTTAAATATAAAAATAACAGCAGCAGAGATGATCAGGCGATTTTTGCAAGGTAAATGCATTTATGCCTATGGAATTGATAATACATACTTCAAATAACATTCTAACCTTGCTATTTACAATTAAAAAATATTTCATTGAAAGTAAAAAAAACTTTATTAATTATCTATTAAAGAAAAGAATTAGAAAATCATATAAAATATCAATAAATGTCACCCGCTTCATACAATAAAGAGTAATTTTTATTAAACAACCTTCTTTTCTCTATTTTCTTCGATTTTTTCTAGACACTTTTTTCAAGTTGTTTTTTCTTTTCCCACTTTTCTTGTGACTAAAATGGAATACAGAAAATTGTAAAAATATTGCATATTTATTTCCAAATTATAATCCATAATTCACACTTTTATTTATAACAAATTACTATTTTTGATTACATAAATTTAAAACAAAATTCAAATTTTCTTTAACCGAAACACCTTTTTCCTATAATTAAAAAGAAAAAAAAACATACACCGAAAAATGAGTAATACGTAGTTAAAGAAGATAATTTGAAAACTTTCTGGATTTGTAAATAGCCTTTCTTACAAATAAATACATTTTATTCTAAAAATGCTACTCATTTTAAATAGGAAACTTAAATGCTTGTAATTTTACTTTGTTGTATACCAAATATTAACTAATTAGGCCTAATCCTCAACAATTTTTAGCCTTATAAGGACATGGTTTAAAAAATACTTTGAATATATTTAATGAACACCCTAAAATAAATACTTTATTTTTAATTATATTCATTAAATCGTTAGTGTGATCATGGAGTTTATGCTATGAATACTTTACCGTCTTAATAAGTAAATCGAGCTTTGTAAAACTACAGGGTGACACATAAATACTGTAAAATGATGAAAATGGTAATTTATTTTAATGATTTTATTGTGTTTTTACGCTACACTATTGTTTTATTTATGCTATTCGGCCTTTTTTTTTATTTTTGTCGTTATTTTCCATATTTGCTGATATTATTAAATTGTTTTCCAGGAAAACAGGTTGTGTAAAGGCTAACCCTGCATTCCGCCAACAATTTCTCCCTCCCAAACAAACTTATCTTTTTGGGGGATTCTGGACCGAAAAACTTCTGCAAACAAACATAAGTATTTTGATTCTCTCAAAACACGATCTGCAAAAAAGCCTGGAAAAAACTACAATGGGAATAGTTTATCGCGGCCATCTTGTAGAATTTCTAGAAGAGTATAAACTCCTGCATCGCTGCGGAGGAAAACATTATGAATGATCTTGATTCTTTCTTGTGTAGAAATTTCTTCTCTTTCGAATGGTGAATAAAACGGTCTTTTTGTTCCTTCAAATAAAAGTTATATTTTTAAGGTAGATTTCATGAAAAATACTATCTATTGCAGTTACCTTTAAAACCTCATTTTTTTAATGCAGTTACCAGAGTACGACTTTTGAAATATTTCTACATAACTTTTCATAATATAACCCTAGAAGCCCAAAACCACCCCCTTCTGATAAATACATATATGTACTAAATTTTGTCTGCACGATAAAAATCGCAATTATGCACGATTCGTCTTCAAATTTCGCCATAGACATTGAGATGATTAGCATCTTGACAGGGATCGAATAAAGGGCAAAATCAGCCAAATCGGGGTAGAAATGAGGAGAGTTCAAAAATTTAAATACAACCTTAAAATGGCTCTGACAAAATCAGCTCTTACACAACAATGGCAGGGGGAAAAAGTAAGCATTTTTTTTCTTATAGTAGTTGCCAACAATTAAAAAAAACAATAAATTCTTAGTACAACAATTGCTTTACTATTACAAGTTTTGCACGTGAAAAATAAAAATAAAATAAATAGTGTTATGATTTTTTTAAATTAATATTTCGTCATAACTTTTCAATAGCAAGTTTTCCACGTGCAAATTGAAAATGCAATACATAGTTTAACAAATAAAAAAAATTGTGAATATTACGTCACATTGGAAATGTGATAGATGCCACCGGGTGAATATATAACGTCATTTGAGGTTTAAAAAAAAGTAATGAAACTTGATAAAAAACAAACCATGGAAATATTGTCACATTTTAACATTTTGGAGTTCTCGGATGTTGTTTTTTTGGGGGGCTATTTTTAAATCTAATCCATACATACCGTATTTACTCGTGTATAACGCGCACTTTGTTAAAAAATTAGGGCGAAACTCTAAGGTGCGGGTTTTATACGGAATATTTTTTCACTGCTGGATGTAATCACACGATATACATAGGAATCATGATATGTATTCAATGAAGACATAATCACGTAGAAAATCTTACTAATTGAAGTAATGCTGCATCTTTTTTTACCCCTTGCACTTTTTCATACAACAGAGCTAGTAACAATATTTAAACGCTAGAAATTCTCACTGCCGTCATTCAGAGCCTACCCGAAGTCTAAAAATGTATTTTCGCCTTGTTTTCTGTCTGACGTAATCGGTGCACGTTATATACAAGATTTTAAAAAATCGTCTTTTGTTTTCTTGTAAAGTATAGGATGCGGGGTAAATTCGTGTGTGTATGCGTGTATATTAGATATTTCACAAAAGGTTTAGGCCCCTGGAGCTTATTCTTAGTTATTGAAGTGGGTTTTTCACTAATCTTGATTTAGTTTTTTGTTGGTGAAATTTAACTTCGTAATCTACTTCCACCTGTAGGCCAAGCCTACAGAGATTTTTTTTTTATTTACGTCACAGTATTGGTGTGGCACCATGTACAGAATAGCTATGTATCCAGTTGTTGAAATAATATCAATGTAACGCAAATCTTTCACTAAACAGCAAACAAAGGCTACAATGCTGATATCTACAGTCTTTTGTATCGATTAAATCATAAACATAGAGTTGTTTCAACAATTTGATCAGAAACGTTCAGACATAGATTTGATATTTAAAAAACTGACATAAAAATATTTTGCTACTTATAATAAGTTTTTTGTTTCTCTTGTGTAAGATATAAAAAAGAAATTTAAAAAATGGCTAAGGTTTGAAAATAATGTAATTTATTTATGAATCTGGGCATAGTCCATTTAGTTTGTATTCACCTACTTCGAAATCACATTAAAAATAATGAGTAATTAAAATCATGATTTTACTCATGGAATGAAAACCTCTAATAATATGTGTGTTACTACATTCAAAAATATTACAAAATGTTACAAAAATTTGCATATTTGCAGGCAAAGAACTTTGGTCACAAAAAATTCCTACTTTTTGAAAAGACCCTCTTATAAAACATCTTTACTACAATTATTACCAAGAAACTTAAAGACTGCAATTTTTTTTTATCCGTAACAAATGCCATATAAAGATTTTGTTCAATATGTGTGTGAATGCATTCTTACAGAGCTTGAACTTTTGATCATGGAATTTGAACTCATGCACAATGAATATGCTCAGATTAGATATTTTGTATCCATCGTACCAACACATACTTGCATTTTTGTCTAATCCAGTTCATTTCAAACACGTACAGATGTAACTATTAAAAACTATTAGCTTGGTGATAACAACAAGCCCCAGAATGTTTTATCGAAAATCCATTCGACAATTTAAATTTTAGTCCCTGCATGTTATCAATCTCTTATAAAAGCATCCTTCTTTAAATGCATAAAAATTACGATATTATTGTAATTTTTATAGTTATATTGTAAATACATTTTCTTCTTATTAAAGAAATATAAGAAATTATTTTTCTCTAATTAAAGAAATTTCTTTTTTCTCCAAATATAAGTAAAATTCATGCAATACAAATGCAAAACATTGGATTACTAAGTGAGATAGTTATTAATTAAATACCATTCATGAAAAATAGTTTTATATTCTGATTATGAGAAAGACGAAGTTAAAAAATAACTTGATTAATTTCGTAAAATTTTTTTCCTGAATGTATCTGATATGTAACTGTAATTTAAAATATTTCTCAGTCTAATTGACTGCATGCATTTTTACCAGAAATACATTTTTTTTTTCCTTTTCGCTTTTTTATTTGATTTAATGAAAAGTACTTAGTAATAATTGGATAATTGGATTACCAGAATAATAAAATATTCTCATAATTAAAATGTGATAAGGCGATTAACAAAATTAAAAATGAATTTAATATTTCCAGATCTTTTTCGTTACGTTTACAGCTTAATATTAAAAAAAAATATATGTTTTTGCTTCTAGAGATTTATAATTGCAATTTACATTTTTATACATGGAAGAATACAAAAAGAGAATATTCATTCAGTTTACTTTTTCAAACAACTTAATAAATATTGTTAAGTAACATATTACTAAAATATTAGCGCTTTCGCATAGTGCTTGATGCAAAATTAATATGTTGGAAAATATTCCGTAAAAATTGCATTGTAAAAAACGCTAATTGGTTCAGTTGGAATCGTTAATAGATTATAAACATTAGATGCTACACCAAAAAAAAATGAATGCAATTATATTTTCGAGAAAAGTTTCACTTACATTGAAATCATAAAGGTCATAAATGCATACACACACACACACACACATATATATATATATATTAAGAAATAATTAAAAAATTAAATTAAATTATCTCTTATCCAAAATGAACCCTTCCGCACATGGGCTGGGATAAATCCCTGCCAACCACATTTTCTTTCGAAAAAAAAGAGATAATTTTTTGAGGACATTTCCGTCCCACTTTTTTTCCTTTCAACATTAAGGTTTAGATTGGGTTTGTTAAACAATGTTTTTAGGGATTAATTTATCCTACGAAATAATACTCGTTTCGCTTCTCTGTCTGTCTGTTCGTCACAGAGTCCGTATACAAAAACTTTGTGAGTCAGAGACTTCAAATTTTGTATTCACAGTTGAATATCTACCTTCAAACGACGAACCATAAAATTTTTAAAAGGCTATTATTTAAATAAATGAATTTTTTCAATGTCATTTTTTCATTTTTGCGATTTACATTTTATAAAATAGTTTTAGTTTGAACTTTTTTGTTTAGACATTATAACTTGGAGGTAATGCTTTTCGATAGTAAAGAGGAGATTGTTAGTTCGTTCTCCGGCGCGGCAAGTTGAAATTTTCATACTATAAGGATTTAATTAAAATAAATTTCGCAATTTGCTCTAATTTAAGGATTTGGATTTCATTTAATGTTAATATTATGTTGTGATAAATAAATACTGATAATCATATATTTTTTTTCTTTCTATTTGAAAACTATTGCGCTTTGTTAATGGTTCGTGGTTTTAAATTTCACATAAACATGTTTTTCGTTTTTATAAATTGAAAATTTTATTTATGTACCAACTGTTTGTTTTTTTTTCATATTTTTAAAAATATTTAGAATTTAGAATTTTATTTAAATAATTTAATTTAATCATTTTTAATTTCCTTAAAATAAGTAAATATCTTTTATAATTAGTTTAAAATTAAATTTATTTGTGCTACCATCTATGTGAACATTTAATAATTATAAGTAACCATTTTCTATTTACGAATTAAAGTATAAGTTGATTAAAAAAAATACATTAAAAATCTAACACACTTAACCAATTCCTCTTTGTTTACTAGGAGGGGAGAAACTGGCTGTTGGGACAACAGTTAATCTGCGTGTGTACAGACGTTTCATTTCGATATGTCCATTTCTTACGGGATAACATATATTAAAACAGTTTTTTATGAAAAAGTTCAATTAAATCTACATGTATGACAAAATCATACGTGTCTTTATAAATTAATATATCGCCTAATTACTGACAATTTTTTTGAAAATCATTGTGAGCAATGCTTTTCTGCTTCTGCTACGATTGGTACCTCCAACGTTCCTCAACACCTTTGCTGAAAGTTCGCAAATCGCAATTTGGATGTAAATTGAAAATGCACTTTTTTGAAAAACTTTGTTACATATAGTAATCGTTATAGTTTTCCTGCAAAGTTTAAATTAATGTCTATTACCACTAATTTTATCACGATTTTGGTTAGATCAGATTCCGAAATAGATGACAGGGAGTCTATTTTTGCACTACATTTTCGACGATATAGATAAGTTGGTCAATATTCTTTATTACTTTTCCCAATTTGAGCTTTCCACGTTACATAGTTTACGAATAAAATAGATGTGACAGACAATTAGACAGCCACAGGAGTTGTCTTATAAGGGCTCCGTTTTTGCATTTTAAGTACGAAGCCGTAAATATAGTTAAATACTTGGGATGTGTCCAGACATATCCTGCTAAACGTAAAAATACTGCTATAAGTCATAGTTCAAAATATTTGCCTAAAATTTTCTGGAAATACTTTATACTTAAAAAAATTATTCAAATGTGTTCCAGAGAATACTTCCTGAAATAATAAATCAACTTGTTTTTTCTTTTACATTGTGAATTCCATAACAATTTCGAAATTTATTTTATTAAACTTCAGTATATCTTTTTAAAGAAAAATTGTATTTCTTATTCTGCAATAATTTTTAGGCCTGAAAACAAACTAGTAGTCATTACTAGTTGTCATCACCGTTAAAGTTTTTTTGTTAAATTTATACACATTACACGTATATAATTAAGTTTTTTTTTATTTATAGTATAAAAAAAATATCACATCCCTTGAGTGACAGCAGGCCAAGTGTTTAAAATTCAGCGATCGCTTTTTACCACATATGTTACCATAATATGAAAGAGAATTAAATTTTAGTTAGAATGTACCTGTATTTTATTTTAAAAGTTTTTTTTAAAGGCTTTTTTAAGCAAAAAAAAATTGTTTTTTCGTAACTTTTGTGAGGCCTTACAAATATTTAATGAATGAAATTTATAGTCTTTGGCAGTATAATCTTCACTAAATAAGTTTAGTCATCTTTTACATAAAATATGAAGGAACTGGTTCCAATAGTTCTTGAGAAATGCTGCACATTAGTTTAAAACAAATGCAAAAAGAAGTGTTTCGAGAAAAATCAGATTAAAATTTTACTATTGTACCGATTTATAACGCCAAACTACACATTTGAGGAATGCAAGAAACACAGAATAAAAGAAGCAAAATATTTTGACCCCCAAAAAGTATCAATTCTCTTGAAATATTTTCGTACATTAACAGCAAAAAGGGAAATCAGCAAAAAAGTTTTCGAATAATCCAAGCATTTATAATATTTTTTTTTTAATTAGACATTATTTCTCTTCTTGTAGATAAGCTACTATTAAGTAAAAAGTACTTTTTAATTTAAGTAGATTAAAAATATTTATTTACAGATCTTTATAATTATTGAAATAATAAAAAGATTTAAAACTTAAAAATTCTAGAACTTTAAGTATATTTTCTTATACCAAATAAAACCTTAAAATCCTTTAAACAATATCTTAAAACAACATATTCAACGCAGAAAATGAAAAGTAAGAATAGTTACCACAAAGCAAATAATTATTACAAATAAATGTACTTTCATTTATTTCTAATATTCTACAAGCATACAAGCAAATAAACAAAATAGAAGTGCAGTAGAATCCCGATAATCCGGATCGGTTTTTTCATTTTTTTTTTTTTTTTCAACTTTGAGAAGCGATTGGCGAAAATTTTTTTTGTTTTATTATTCAGAATACGACGCTGCAACAAGTTAATGTTAAAGAAATTAGCCAATCGCTTCTCAAACTTGAAAAAAAAGCGAAAAACCCGATTCAGATTATCGGGGTTCTACTGTATTTCTTTTTCTAAAGCATATCTATAAAAGTTACAATATGTGTTCGAAAATTTTTCTAAAACTTATAATCTAATATTGAATTTTCAACAGATTTTTTTAGAATCATAAACAGGATATTTAAAAAAAGAATTTGTTTTCACATGTTTAAAAAATTGTTAATCCATAGTATAGGGGGAACTGGGGCACATTGATACAGCTTTTTTCTAAGGATTTTTTTGGCGTCCAGAAACAGAAATTTTCTGTTATTTTTCCATGTGGTATCAGCAAAACTAGTGTAGTGTATTATATAAATGTACAATCGTTGTTTTATGTATTATTTTTGCATGTAATTTAAAAAAAAATAAAAAAAATCATTTGTATCAATGTGCCCCATCCCCGGGGCATATTGATACACCTCATGGGACACTTTGATACGTCTGGGAAAATGGAAATAAAGTAACATCAATGCATATTTTTCATAGAAAAATTGATAACAAACCATTTTATATTTATTTATAGAAATTCAAATCGCCCACAATTTATTTGTAAGGAATATTAAAGCAACCAAAATGAAATGTATAATGACCTGGTGTTCTGGCTGTTCCTTTTCTGATTATTGGCTTTAGTAACATTGTCATATATGGCATTTCAACCCCAGCATTATCTTCTTTCTTAGGAACGGTGAAAAAAGTACCAGGGTTTCTGTTTATAAATCGGTTTATTTATAATCGGTTACAAACAACTTGTGTCAACATCTGTCTAAACCGAAAATTAAATGAAAATTTGTTTATCAATTGTTGAGATAATGCAATCGCAGAAATTGTGAAAATGCAGCATAGCAACATCCCATATTGGACGATTTACATTAAAATGGGTAATTTTATCAATCATTAAATATAAATATCAATATAATAAAAATCAATAACGAAAATTGAAACATATTATGAAAGATAAAACATGAGAGAAGAAAGTTATATTGTAGCAGTAAATGTAAATAAAACGAAAATTAGCGGAAATTTGAAGCACCATCGCATTGAAATAAATGAAGAAAGGAAAAATCATCCGAGAATTAGTTATAATATTCCACACATCTCGAAGATTGGAGAAAATTTTTAAATGTACCGCAAAAAGAAAGAAAACAAGAGATTTTTGAAAGGAAAAAAGACTAAATCGTATAAATGGGATCACATAAAATTAGAAGATAAAACAAGCTTTGAAAGATATTTTAATGGTCTTCTTGGAAATCTATACTGCTAGAGTAACATTAATTTGAAGAAACACGAACAGTCATTAGCCGCCTCCAATAGTTTTGATTATAGATAACATGAAGTTAAATTTGAAGAATGATATGATAGATTCAAAATTAAAGCTGAACAGTAAAATAATTCTCTAAATTTTTAATGCAGATGTGGATAAAGAAAACATATATGAATGCAAATATTTTTGTAGACAAAGTAGAAATGACTTAGATATGTAGCAAAAATTAAATGGCTTGTATTATGTAATACATCACTTTGTAAATTTCTTTTGCACTTCCATTGTATTTTGTAATTCTCTTGTATGTGTGTACACTTGAAAAAAAATAACATCTATCGTGAAAATCACAAGGTATTAGGCAACTGCTCGTGTTGAAAAAAATTAACAAATATACACCAAGAGAGATGGTTGGAGCTCCAATGAAGAAAGAGGTTGAAAATCTGTCCATGCCCAATTAAAATGGCTTAATCGCTTCAGATTCGATATCTGCTATAGGATACACATCTCTGCAATTAAGTAGATTTCGTAAGGCTTAATATCTTCAGATTCGATATCTGCTATAAGTTACACATCTTTACAATTAAGTAGCTTTCGTATAAAACACAACCTATTGCAGTCTATTCTATGTTAGAATTCCTGAAAGGTTTTTGTAGATCTATATCGATCATGACCCCTAGACCCCCAAAACTACCATCCGTAAAAAACTTTATCTATCTATATATCTATATCTATATATATGTATCACTCTTTTATCGACACAATAACATCTATAATTCTGCTCAAATATCTTTCAAAATTATATATAAAATCGAGGGACATGAAATCGGTTAAGTTCGTTAAAGGGCAAAATCGGACCAAGGGGGTGGAAATAGGAACTATTTTTGTGAAAACCAAAAATCCCCATAATTTTTTAATTAAAATATATATCGAATCAGTTTAACGTTTATATTACTTCTAAAAATAAGCTAAAAAATTTGTTATGCCAAATTTTTGATAAATTTAAAAATCAGTGGATGAAAAAATTGGGGTTTTTGGAGAAAAACATTCATGATTTCGTCAATTCTAAAAATATCAAATCCAATTAAATTTATTATCAATTTTCTAAAAATTGTGTAAAACTTTTGTATTTACAAGTTTTTGATAAAAACAACTGTTATCACAAAAAAATAAATAAATAAAAACGAAAACAAAAAGAAATGTGCACACGAAAAAAATCCATAAAAAGTCTTAATCCTTAATTCTTAAGATATTATATCCGATTAAATTTATTATAAATACTCTCAATAATATCTACAACTTTTATATTGACAATTTTAATAGGGCCTATTCTTATGTCAAAAATAAATTAAACAGAAATAGGATATGGAGAAAAAACCTCAAATCCAATCTACTTGCATTCTGACTTATTTTAAAATTCATTTTACTTTCAAATACATCCATTCGGCAAGTTCTTTTATTTAGGAACTATATTTTGTGATGCATTGACCAGTTTTTGATAAAGGCAGAATAAATTTCAAAAAATGCTGTCAAAGTGTACAGAATTTCCCGAAGCGATCACGATTGAAAAATTGAGGTTGTATTCAAATAAGAAATTGCTTATATTCTGGCGCATTTTTAAGTCCAATTCTTCTCTCAAACAAATTAAATGGACATTTTTCTGTAATTAAAAACTACATAATATGCAACATTGGTTAATTTTATCATAAAGGCAGAATTTATTTTTAAAAATGATGTCAATGTGGGCATTTTGAGCCGAATTTAACTTAAGATGATTCTGATAAAACTAGCTCTTACAGAAAAATTAAACTAAAAATTTTTCAAAAGTGGCCAAATACTATTGTTAAATTTGGTTCATTTCTAAGCATTTTTTTTTTTTTTTTTTTGTTATAGAATGGAGCACTTAACTTCGAAATTTACCTGCATCTGTAAACCAAGAGGGATTTTTTTTCCAGGCATAATAATAATGTTGAAAAAAAAGAAATCGGTAAAAATGGAGCCTTACAGATAGAAAAATTCAACAAAAAAGCAATTTTTGTTTTACAATGAGTTTTTAACGAGCTACCTGTTATATAAAATGGCTTGCTGTTAAATGCACGAAATTTACAAAAAACGATAGTGTAAATAATTTTACTGTTCGTTAAAATATCATTTGTAAAGTTCAACAGCGATAGAAAAAATATCATATATACATTTATTTTATGTTTTTCAATGTTTTTGCACTGCAAAATATAAATTAAAATAAAATTAATCCAAGCAAATTGTGAAAAATTCTACTTTTTCAGTCCCCATGTATCCTCAAATTTTGTGTACAAAAAATAGATTTAATTTTTTTCGGTTTTGAATTATTTTTAGTTATCAGTTTGTTAATATAAATTCATAATTGAAATTAAAAAAAAGTGTACAAATAAATGCTAAGATCTGAAGATATTTAGTAAGAAATCTAAGTATTTATTTATGATTGTGGAAAATATATACTATTTTATTAGTTATTTATCTGATATGGTGTATATTTGTTTGTGTGACTAATAAATGTTGTATATAATATAAAAACTGATTAGTAAATAAATTTCCAGATGAAAGCCAAGCAAATATTTCAGAAGGTATAATAATAAATTTTACACACACATGCACATATATAGGGTGAGTCATAAATATCGAAACAATAGGCTACCTCCTTAAATATTGCCCCTAGACACATACTTCCAATTGCTAAAATTCATTTAAAAAGGTGAAATTTTTGATAAAATAAGTTGCAACTCCATAGGGAGTGGTCTATTTGAAAAAAAAAATACGAAAATTAAATTTGTATACGGCCCCCGTAGGGCAAAATTTTCAATTAAAAAATTATTCCTTATCCATTCCTAAATTGAACAAAAAAAATGTCATCTAAATACCTAAAAACCTGACAGAGATATTAAAATCCGAAATTCTAAAAAATTCGTGACTTACACCACTTTACCATGCCTGTAAACGAAGAATGTTTGGCTAATTTTCAAAGCAAGTGATTGATCATCCATAAATTATCTATTATTAATGTCGATTTCTGACAGTGCCTCTCATTTGGACATAACAAAGCAGCGTATTGAATAAAATCCAAACTTGTTTTCAAAATATATTTGTAGTCTGCACTGGAAGTCTTCATCAATCGAAATATCTAGGTCCGGTCCCAAACCGACCCATATGGAAAAAAGTTCGGCCCTGTCTGAAAAAATATTAAAATCATAGCCCTCACCGGTCTGAAAAATAGTGTAAACCATAGCCCTGTTCAGCCGCAAATTTCTACATATTTTTTACTTCGGTGTGAGAAAAAAAATGTTTCGTATGGAGGAGTTATGACCAAAAATTCCTTTTATAGCTTTTCGTTTTTTATATTTATACTTTTTATTATTAAAGAAGCACCAAATGCTGTAATATATTGATTTTACCAATGAATCTCTATTATCAATGAATCTCTAAATATAAATGTTTCATTTATATATCGTTAATCCATATCCCATTTGTTGGAAACTTTGAAAAATGTTATGCAGTAAAACTTTTTAAGGCGGAACCACATAGGAATGAAAAAATACGTTATAGACAGATGCTCTTCCTAGGAGGCGTAATTGGAGTTTATTTTTTTCTCAGATAATACTGTATTTATTTTGCATGGATCAACATATTTTCCGTTTAAGACAGAATTCCGTCATAAGCAGATCTTTTTTTCACTGGTTTTATTGTATTTAATTTTTTAGCCTTTGAATATCCTATTCTTTAAAAAAATGAAGTTTTAAGGTTTTTTTTCTTATTTTTTGTAAAATAAAAATTTCAAAATCTATGTGTTTTTCGTAAAAATTTTGATTGAGCCGGATTTTATTTATTTTATGCACGTATTTAGTCAGCCAGAAACGGTGATTTTAATACGGATTTTGTCGAGTCTGGGATTGAAAATTTCGTCCAATTTACACATAGGAAGAAGGAAACAGTCCCCTCCTTTATGAAAAGTACATTAGGTCCGGCCTGGCGAATCTTCAGGAAAAAGCAACGACTCTGACCTGTCCCGGCCTGGGCCCAGAATACGGATTTTTTAACATAATCTCGAGGACGATAAAAAAGCCTGAAGTTGTCAGATCTAAATTTATAAAAGAGACTTAATCTGCATCTTAGAAAAAACATTCTTTTAAGTAACTGACAGACATTTGAACAGTACACTTCGTTTTTCTTTATAATGAATTTTTCCCACTATTTCTTGTCTTTAAATTATTAAATGTTAATATTTTTTAAAGAAAGAAGAACTTGAAATATGTCATTTTTTATTTTTTTTACATTAGTTTTATTTCGGCAAATTTGAAAAAATATTTACTTTTGAAAATACGATTTATTTAAAGTCATATTATTTTGTCAATAAATATTTTTAATAGTTTTAAAATTATTAAAAAACAAAAATCCTGGAACAAAACTAAAATCAGATTTTCATCTTTAATTAAATGGAAAGAAATCAAAATCCGATAAATAATGCTAGAGTTATAACGATGTTTAATTACCCCATTTAAACGAGTACTAACCACATGAAACTTTTATAAATTGTATGAGAATTTTTAGAATGTGATTTTCTTAGCAAGTTATAAGGCTAACCATCACAAAAAAAAAAAAAAAAAAATCTAAATTCAAATTCAAAAAATACACTTTTTACGCGTTTCCAAGAACTGTTAAAGTAACATTGTTTTTTGAATTGCGCAAATTTCAATTTGTGTCTAATCCCTTAAAACCTGATGAATTTTTTGAACGGCTATAATTTTGCGAGTTTTGAAGATATGAGGATGCAACTTTTTGTGTCTTATTCAGGACTGAATAAGGAAAGTTTTCCTAATTGGAATTTTTATCCTACGGGGTCCGTATAAAAATTTAATTTTTGTATTTTTTCAATTAGTCCCCCCCCCCTATGGAGTCGCAATTTATCTTATCATAAATTTCACCTTTTTTTTTAATTTTTGTATATAGAAGTATGGGTTTAACATCAATATTTAAGGAGATAGCCTAATGATTCGATATTTATGACTCACCCTGTATGTGGCGTTTTGACATTGGAGCTCAGGAAAGCTGTAACACATAAATTTTTTTGAATTAGGTTTGACGAAATATTAAACATGGGGTTTCTGGACAAAAAGTTATTTAAAAATTGAAAATGCAGGTGGTTAAAATGAAATTACAAGACTTTACATCTTCCGAAAATGTTGTCAGAAAAAGGCTCCCAAACCTCATTACTATGATAGATATTACAATTCGAAAAAATTGATTTCTATCTTCGCTTCGTTCCATTTGACTACTCACACCATCATATCGGGCCGAACTCCAATCGAATACCGCATTTGCAACAAAATGCCGATCCAAATTCTAAGCCTCATTTGACAGTAGTATTTAAAGCTACTGATCACCCATTTTCCGAATTCCTCTCCGTATATAATATTTAATCTATGGACGTTTGATGCTTTTTTATATTCAAAATATCTCCTCAGGAAATTAATATTTTTAATTTCTATTTTCAGTGTTCTCTTATTTAAACATTTTTTAAAAGTTTTTAAAATATATCTAAAAGGTATGCTTAATTTTTATATGAACTTAATTTTATATGACAGTTTTTAAAACGAAAAATATTGAATTAAGCAAACATTTTAGAAGTATTTCGAGAACTAAGAAAAAGAAGGACATCCTTTAGAAGAGAAGATTAGAAAAAATAATTTAGAAATATAGGAGATATTTTGAATATAAAAGTGAATGAAACGCCCATATACTGAATATTACGAAAGCGAACTTGGAAAATGAGTGAAAGGACATCCTTTTAAGAATTGCAGAATGGAAAATGTTAGAAATAGTAATTTACCAAAAGAAATATTGTGAATATAAAACTACATGAAACTCCCGTAGACTTAACATTACGGAGTTGATTCGGAAAAAGAGTGACCAACAGCCTGAACTCTGTTTGTAGTAAGATGGCAATTAAAGTAAGCTGACATATATTCCCCAAACAGGGTCGCTTTAAAGAATTCTTTTCCAGTTCTGGTGGATTAATTGTAAAGTGCGGCAAATTCTGTAGCGCGAAAATTTTATTAGAGAACCTTCTTATATCCCGAGCAGGGTGTACAACGTGTAAATAAAGAACAAAATCTGAGATTGAGATTGTTGCCTAAAATATGATTTAATTTTTCAAACGATAATTTGAACGGAAAGATAAATGAATTAATTGCTATGGAATAAATTTAAGCACTGGATATGACGAATGTTTTCGTTCACATTTTAAAGATTGGAAATTAAATTTTATTAACTACTTAAGACATAAGAAGATCAGCCGTGAAAATTAATAGCAATAACTCAGGAAAGAGAGACTCGATGAAGAAAATGCTCAAGTATGTATGTGGCATTTATTAAAGAGAGGTAAAACTTACACTCTCACGGGGGTGACCCCCTGGTAAAAATACAGAAGCAGGAGCTCTACATCCTTACAGCAGGACAGTTAGAGATAGACTGATTCCTGACATCAAATAATGTGGCCAAAATGCGTCGAGCTAAAATGTGGTTGCCCTTAGACTATAATAACCCTATACGTATAGTTCATAAAGAAAGTTTAAATTAAAAACATGCCAACCGGACCGTTAATTTGGCGATTAAAATATCAGCGTACAAATATGCATGCCAACACTGATTGCTGAGAAAAATATTTCAAAATGCATAACACAGATGTCAGACGCTGCTTTAATATAAACAGAGCGTTAGATTTTAAGCCGAAAAAGGAGTTGTAATGTCTGTTAATTTGGAAAGGAATTAAGTTATTGCCGCAAATTAGCATATGGTTTTAAACTATCATTCTATGTACTATTTGAACAAACGAAAGTATGCAGGCTCAGAAAATGATTTTAGGATGAGAAAAGATTTGTTTTTGATTTATTTTATTAACGGCCTCAATTAAGCATGAGAATCTACATAACCGCAATTTACAGGAAAGAGATAAATATATTCTTTTTAGAAAGTAAAAATGATGTTTAATTGATTTGAAATCGGGAAAGATAATTTAAATTTTAAATTTGAGAATTTAAATTTAAAAAAAGAAGTTAATATGTGATGTTATGTTACTTTCAACATCACACTGGATATTATCCTAGACATTTTAATAAATAAATAATGATTTAAATAAATGTTTTTTTAGAACGGAATAATTTATGAATTGTGATATTTTAGCAATTAAATAATGGATTTAAAAACGGTTTGAGCACTGAAAATAATAGTGAATTTCATTAGGGATTTAAATAATATTTTCTGTTATCTAAAGACTATAATTAGCATCATTGTTTAGATTTAAGCAAATTGAAATAGGTATCTCTAGGGGGATTAAGATTTTATACTTCACATACAAAGATTGATAAATTAGTTTATAAACAGATTTTTAATTTAATGAGCCAGAATAATGAATGGAATATTATTAAATAGAATATTAATATAGAATAATGTTCACTTTGGCAAAAAAAGTAAGATATTGATCTCTCTCTATATATATAGATATATATATGCAAATTTAGGTTTTAGTTCACCAAAGTAGCCTAACTATAACGTACACATGGCCCCTTAGCTTCACATACAGTATTATAGTTAAATTCTTATGAGAATATGCGTAAAAATCATTTTGAGATACTAAATTTATGCTTTAAGAGCCATTATTTCAAAATTCAGACAAAAAAGTGATGAACTGGTAGTTGTATTTTTTGATTGGCTTGCATTTTTTTATGTTGAAATAAATCATATTTAATAATAATGTGCTATTTTGAAGCCCTTGAAAAAATTTGTCTTTTCCGTGTAGAAAATGTCAAAGTTAAAGGCTGTGAATGCCACTTTTCAAGAAAAATGAAATGTCAGTATGTTTAGAGTGCTATATCTCTGACAAACAACAACCTTCCAAAATTATTTTGGCATAAACTATTAGTATAACACTACCTGCTTGTTACAATTTATTTGTTTCCATGGGGCATTGTTACTTTACATTGTTATGTTGCTACAAAGTACAATCAAAATGACGTTTTTGTCATTTTTCCTTATTTAAGCAATAGTACCCCAAGCTTTCTCTTAAAGAAAATGAAAGTTTATTAGTAGGAGAAGCTAAATAATATAATACTGCATAGAGATATTGTTGCTGTTATCAGATATAATCTATTAAATATTCAAAATTTTCAGAACCTGCAGTATTTAAGTTAATGTTATCTAAAAGAAGCGTCACGTTTAAATAAAATAAAATATAATAGTAGTTGTGACATGCGTACAAAAACATAGAAAAGAAAAAGAAGTGGCGTCTCGTCATACTTTCAAAAACAAAAGTTACAAAAAAAGCATCGTCAATGATCACATTTTTCAATATCAAAATATGAAATATCTCATTTCTCTTTCGGAAGGGGAAAGAAAAAAAAAGTTGTTCCATTTTCTCATAGAGAAAAAACATAGAAAGAGGAAAGAGAAATAGTTATATAATATAAATTTTTCATTTTCTGATGGGTAAGAAGTGTGATTATCGACATTGTTTGTTTGAAAATTTTATTATTTTTTTTTAAATATCAAGAGACCCCATTTTTTTTTCTTTTCCATGTTTTTGTACACATATTCAATTGCTTCATGCTATATTTTGTTTTATTCAAGCGTGACGCTTTTTTTCAATAACTCTAATTTAAATGTTACAGATTTTGAAAATTTTGAATATTTAACAGATCATATCTGCTAACAGCAACGATATCTCGATGCAGTATTATATTACTTAGTTTATCCTAGCAGTACACTGTCATATTCTAATAGAAAAAGCTTGGGGTACTATCTTTTAAATAAGATATTAAATGCGGAAAATCGACAAAAACGTCATTTTGATACTATTTTATGGCAACATAACAGTGTAAAATAACAATATCCCATGGAAACAATAACCAGTTTGAATTATACTAACAGTTTATTTCAAAAGTTTTTGGGGATATTGTTACGTTCCACAGATATAGTACGCCAAACATAGTAGCATTTCATTTTTCATAAAAAAAGGCATTCGCAGCCTTCAACTTTGACATTTTCTATAGGAAAGAGGAAATTTTTTCTGGGCTTTAAAATCGCACATTAATTATTAAATATGATTTATTTCAACATTTAAAAAGTGAAGCAAATCAAAAAATACAACTATCGGACTTTGTCAGCTTTTCAAAATAATAGCTCTTAAAAATACTTAATCACTAAAAATAAACAGAAGCTATATAACTTTGTCTTTTTCAACTTGTGAAACTTCAGAATTACTAAAGAAATCAGAGAGAATGATTTAAGTCTCAAAATTTTTTTTTATAAAAAACATACTTTAAGAAACATTTATTATTTTTTTAATTAGTTAACAAAGCGTGATAAAAGTGTAAAAAAATATACCTCTTTTTTGTGGATAAATGCACATATTTTATTCAGTATTTTATTTCTATATGATCTCGAAAAAACAAATATCTTACAGAACTGTCACAAAACTGCAAAAACACAAGAAAAATATCACAAAAAATATGTAATTTTTTTCTTTAGTAAACTTTTAAACTGCATCTAAAATTTTTTTCCACAAGAAAATTTTTCAAAAGTAAAACGCTATATATTTTATTAATATTTTACGAAGTGATGTTTAATTTTTATTTTTCTAGCAAACATCGTAGTACAATTTAAAAAAATCTTTTATCAAGTTAATATAATATTAAAAAGAAAGAAAGTTTTAAATCATATTAAAAAAGGCTTTGAAATAAAAAATAATTGAATTTTACTTTTTTCAACATTTTAAATTTTTGAGTTAAAAATAATTATTAAAAAGTTTTTTTTAAAATATGATTACGTGTTTTTTAATATTTAATAATAGTGACAACATATTTTTGAGTTTAAAATAAATGCATCAATAAATTCAGTTTTCTTCATTTCTTAAATTTCTTTTAATTTTTTACATCTATAAGATACATAAAATATGCATATTTCATTATATTTACAAAAGTATGAAAAATGAATGATCTTAATAAAACAACAATGTTACTTTTATTTGTGTTTATTATTTTTAATTTTTATAAAATTGTAATACTATCGTAATATTCATTTTTTTTAATTCAGTAATTTATATTTGTCCTTTATTAAGATCGTTTCCAAAATTTTTATATTCTCATTATTTCTTATTAATAGCGTTTAAACAAATGTTTGATTAATTATTTTCTCACAAAATTATTATACATTTATTTGTAAACTTTTATTTATACGTCATATAATAAAGTAGGTACATATATATATCTATATATATATATATAAATCTTGCTAGGATTTGGGTAATGGTAAATATTTTAGTATATATATGTTTGTTTTTTTAAGGAATATTATATTATTGTTATTTTGTCATATTGATTTTATTTTCTTCAATGAGTATCTTTTTTACTAATTTGTCATGTGAATAGTTTCCTGCCAGTCGGGTGTATTGTGAGTCGAATTCTTAGCTTTTACCACGACCCATAACAGAAACTGGTTGGATATTTTTGCTTTTTTGTTAAACTATACACCCCTGAAGAAGTAGTTTAATAGAAAAGCCTTCTACTGTCTTTTTATCCATTTACCTTTCATTATTTTGGTAATCTGCCTTCTATTTCACTTCAAACTTCAACTGTTTTCAATAAGAAGACTGTAAAAATACTGGTTTCATTGGTTTATTGTATGGTAATATATGAATTACTCTGGTTATATAATGTCCATTTATCCATATATTTTTTAGTAATTTGGTAATCTGCCTTCTATTTCTCTTCAAACTTCAACTGTTTTTAATAATATGATTGTAAAAATACTGGTTTCATTGGTTTATTTAATGGAGTTGTCTGAATAACTTTGGATGTATTTATAAAAGTATATATATATATATATGAAATAATATGGCAATTGGTTGTAATAATATATCGGTTCTCGTGGAATAACATCTTTGCTGTAAGAAATAAGTCGATTCACTTGAAAATAATAAACAGGTTTAGCAGCCGTTGTTGTAAGCAATGGATTTCTGTTCGTTGGGAGTTTCTCCAATAAAAATGCAATAAAATCAGTTTTTTTCCTTTGTTATTTGGAGTACGAACATAAGTTACTCCACATCGCACCAATCTGCTCAAATTCACACTAGACAACTTTTCTAAGACTGTATCATCTCCAACGTTCGAAATGATTCCAAAGATGAGACGGGCATCCTGGCAATTTAAAAGTCAGAAGCATTCTGTCTGCTCTTCCAATAGTCCGGGTGCTACGCATCAGAAAACTGCAAACCGTGATAAGAATATACCGCTTGGTGAGTATGTACTTTATGATAATACAATGCATATTGGAGGGGGAGGCATCTCGCAAAGTCGTCGGAATTCAAGATGGCGGCTGTTATTCAAAATGGCGTCATTTTCTGAATATACTTAATATAAATGTGCATTTCATGTCGATTTCGATGTTTTTAAAGTTAAGTTTTCGTTTTTAACACTATTCAACGTTATTTAAAAGAGTGTATGAATTCGGTTTATCTGTCTGTTTGTCTGTCTGTCCGTCTGTTTTTCCATGCTCTAGCTCGCTTAAATGTACTCAGATTGCCATCTATATTTTATATGTTTTATGAAGTTTATAATAACATGTTCGGAGTAAAAAGTAAAATGTATAGCTTTTATAGTCCATTTACAAGGCACTCAAAGTATTTACGAATTGTCTGACCTTGCTCTTTTTTGCTTAAATTTACTCAGATATCCGTGTAATTTATGTATGTGTTATCTCTATGTATAATTTAAAGACCTGGTATTCTGTAAAATGTTCTACATCGAAAATTAAGTGTCTAGCATTTATAGTTCGTTTACAGGCACACTCAAAATAATCCCCTTACATTATGGTCCATCTGCAAAAATCCTTTTTAGTGTGTTTTAATGATGTTAAATTATTTGAAAAATATTGAAATTAACATACATCAGTGAAGTGTGTACAAGATACTTACTGTATAATATGGTGAGCGTAGAATTTATAGTTCATTTACAAGATCTAAAAAAGAATACGTTTACAATTCTGTCTATAAGCACAATGTTGTCTATGTGCTTTTAAATTATAGTATGTTTTTTTTAACTTTACCAGGTAGGAACGAATTGCAAAATTTCATATGATTATTTTCTTTGGTTGGAATGCAGCTTATAACATGTGATTCTTTAATATATGATGGGCCATTTCTTACTAACATTTTAAAGCCTCAACAGACTTTAGAGACATTTAATGATTACTACATTAAAACGTTTTATCCTTACTTACGTAAAGACATTGAGAGTTTTAAATGTCAAAGAATAGATTTGATTTGGGATAGATATATTATACTAAGCTTTAAAGGAGAAACTAGACAGAAGAGGGGTTCAAGGGGTGAGATGACAAGTGCAACCACATATTAGATTACCTATAAATTGGCACGATTTCTTAAGAAATTCAAATAACAAAGAAGAACTTTTTAATCTCCTTGGAACACTAGCACCATACAAAAGCACAAAAGTTATAACCACTTCAGGAGAAGAAGTTAAAGGCAGTCTTACTGCTGTAAGTTCCTTAATTGCAACGACTTGCCATGGTCACAAAGAAGCAAGATTGAAGAATAATACTGCATCTCAAAGACATGGTTGTAAAAGGACTGAAAAATAATATTGTGTGCTCTGTAGACACTGATGTATTAGTTGTGGTGATTCCATATTTTTTTTTATCCTTTTAAACAGATGCTTAGAAATTGTTCGGATTGCATTTGGAACAGGGAAGAAATACAGATTTATTCTTGTTCATACCATAGCAGCAGCGATTGGAAGAGAAAAGGCAACGACTTTAGTAGGATTTAATGCTTTCACAGGATGCGACAGCAATATTGGTTTCACAGGAAAAACTGAAAAGTCAAATTGGAAAATGCTCATTCTCTTTAAAGAAGCTACTGCTGCCTTTTCATACCTATCAAAACTACAAACTTCTATTCTTGAAAGTATTTTAAATATTTTAGAAAAGGTCGTAGTATTGTTGTGCTGTTCAACAAGCAATACCATAAGTGTCAATAATGCAAGACAAGAATCGTTTCTGACAATTTTCCACCAACCAAGGGTGCACTTCAAAAATATATTTTAGGCAGTGCTTTCCAAGCTGGAGACATTTGGGGAAAAGTAGATAATCGGGAAATACATGCAATCTCTCCAAACAAATGGGAATGGTGTTTGGAAAATTTATCATAGAAAAATAGATGGTCGGAGTTGCCAGTGATTTTAGACTCTTGTGAAGATTTAATAAAGTGTATGTGTAAAATCTGTAAAGGTAAATGTGGCTGAAGAAAGGTTGGACTTTCTTGCATTATTGTGCAATTGCAAACACGAATGTGAGAAATATGATGACACCGAGTGAAGTTTCTATATTCTACAGATTAGTGTAACATTCATTTTTTAATATACTGTACAAGTAATCTATTAATAAAAGAGTATTTTTATTATATATCATTCTTTTAAATTTTCTACTGTAAATGACAAAAACACTTTAATAAATGTCCTATTTTCATTTAGGTATATTTCTAGTATTAGAAAGATTATTTTTGAGTTATAAAATGTGGAAATTAACGTAATAAATAGCCTTGTAAGATGCAAAGAAATAAAACTGCAAAAGATTTTAAATAATAGTCGCCATTTTGAATTCCTATAGATTTATACGATACCTCTCTTTCTTACATGCATTTTATTAATATAAGATAGATACTGACTATTCGGGATATCCTTATTACAAAGGTTTTATCCCACCTATCACTTTCATTAATAACACTTGAATCATATAGTGATCGTTATAAGATTTATATGCAAATTACAAACGTATATTTTCTTGTTTTGGTGTGTCACAGTAAATAAGCGATAAATACCATATACACCTTATTATAAGTAATTGGTTAGCTCATTGTAGTATTAACATTGATGTATATTCATTTTAATGTGTTTTAAAGAGTATAACATCATTAAAATACACCGCTAACGATTTGGCCAAATGCACAATATTGTAATGTATTTCTTTTAGCGCCCTGTAAATAAACTATAAAAGCTATACACTTTTATACACTTACTACGAACATGTCATTATAAACTTCATAAAATATATAAAATATACATGGCAATCTGAGAACATTTAAGCGAGCTAGATTTCGGAAGGACAAGCGGACAGACAGACAAACATACAGATAAACCGAGTTCATACTTTCTTTTAAATAATGTTGACTAGTGTTAAAAACAAAAACTTGACTTTAAAAACATCGAAATCTCTATGAAATGCATATTTATATTAAGCATATTTAGAAAATGACGCCATTTTGAATAACAGCCGCCATCTTGAATTCAGTTGCTTTTACGAGATTCCTCCCCCTCTAATATCCATTGTATTATCATAAAGTACATACTTACCAAGCGGTATATTCTTATCACGATTTGCAGTTTTCACCTTATTTTTGTCGCGTAGCACTCGGACTACAAAGCAAAATGAGTCTCTTAAATTCCAAGCTAATCTAGCCCCTCCTCTTTTTTTACGTATGGCTTTTAAAGATCCATTAGGATCATTTTCAACGCAAAGATAATTCAATCCACTCTTTCTTATTGGAAGCTAGACGTGGCTAGATGTAAGGAATCTTTACCGAATCGCGTAATAGCGTAACCTGCTCACACGCAAGGCGTATGAATCCCAGCAGACGATTGATTAAATAATAAAACAAAATTAAAGTTTCGATAAATGTTTTTTAATTCTAAAAGGAAAATGGATTTGTGTACTGAAGGAAAGATTTCGCAAAAAGATATTGGCATTCAAGAAACACTCCCGCTCTTTTAAGAAAATAATCAATAGATTATACTAAGACAAATAAAATAAAATAAAAGAACTTTAGCTGTTAAAATATTAATACATTACGGTAACTGAGAATAAAAACATGTTCCATAAAACGTTAGAATAAAACTCAAGGCGGGCAAAAAGGCAATTTTTTTTTATTTATTTATTACACACACACACTCACACACACACATATAGATATATATATAAATGCATACAGCACATTGTATTCTACAACCTGCACGTTTGAAACAGGAATGTTGATGAAAAATTATAGTGTACGACTATTCTGAAAATTATAAATTATAAATTAAGATGGAAAAAATACTTATAAGACTACGACTTTGGATTTAATTATCATGCAGTTTGTTTACAAAAATATATTTCACTGTCAGAATACATAAAAAGTAATACTTATTTCACATTATAATAACTTTTTCTTATGTTTAGCTGGGTAGGTAGTGAAGATTACAGTTAATTTTTAGAGAAAGAGGTGGTCGTTATACGACGAATATAGCTAAAAATAGAAAAATATTTTAAATGATATATATAGAGAAAAAGATTGCGGAAGTTCGGTTATCATTAAATGCCGTCTATAATTTCATATATAAATAATCTTAAAAATTTCGCGGTACATTATAATCTATAAAAATAAAACTTTGATTATTTCTTAACACATTTTTAATGTATTTAAAGTAGAAAAAAAGCTACATATCAATATTTAGATTAAAAAAATAATAATTATAATTTTCATAAGTAATTATATGGAAGGAATATTAGCAAAAAAAAAAAAAAGATTTGGAAGTCTATTTAAGATTATTTTATAAGTAAACTGTATACTGTAAAAAAGATTTTTTAAAGTGACTAAAATATTTCTATGAAGCTTGGATTCCTAGAACTTCTTATGTAATGATAACAATAAAAATTTCTGTAATCGATGCACATTTTTAATCTAAATAAAAAAAATCTGTAAAGTTATTAAGATTTAAAAAAAAATTGGATGCCTAAAACATTTTACACGAGTATAACCTGGGTTACAGATAAAATTTTAGTAAAATTACTGAACCTTTTGTAACGCTTAATATTTCCAAGCTTTACACAAACTAATTTTGTGTTTACATGTTTTACTGAACAATGTTCGGATAAGATTTTAGAAAGCATATATGTTTTTGTAAATTTACACATGTAAAATTCATATATATATATATATATATATATATATATATATATATATATATATATATATATAATGGTATAGTACATTATTTGTAAAATATCGGAACCTTTGAAGTATTGTTTGAAACAACAAGCTGCATTTGATGTTTTTACAAATATTAGAAATACAATTTGTTTTGGATTTATCACACTCCGCATAAGCCCACATCACACATAATAAGCATTTTATTTATTCCTATCCTCTTCCATCCTATGAATATTTCCCAATGCATTTCAGGTATGCTGAATTTTGTTCATTTGGTGCACAACCTCAGAAAAGAACATTTCAGATGATATTTCAGAATGGAATATTTGTTCATCTTAATTATAGTTTTCTTCAAACAATTGGCAATGTTGATATTACTTATTTCCTAACTTTTTTTTTGAAAAAAAAATAACGTTTACACTAATCAACAAGTTAGCATACATTTAAAGAGATCAGCAGAGCAAAAAATTAAAACGCAGAATGTAAATATATCAAAATATTGTAAAATTCTTAAGTTGCAAATGGTGAAATTTATTGAATTAGCCTAAAAGTTTAAAGCTACATTTCTTATATAGATGTCAAAAATCGTCAAAAGGCTTGCAAGTGACGTTGTAACAAGCGACTAATGTCCACCTCATACAAGACCACCCATATACCAGCTGCAAACTTGCCTTGTTAAAAAATTTATTAGGGTAGTTTTACTGCCTGAGAAAATGGTAATAATACCGTTTTCTAAGAAAGAAAGCAGCAAACTTTAAAATACCCTTGAATATATGTTTTACTTTGAATAAAGACCACCACGGTAGTGAAAATTTTTATTACCGTCATAAAACTGAGGCTAAAATGTTTCTCTCCCCCTTTTTTCCATGGGAACCGCAGGCTGAAGAGTCCTGACACCTGGCCCCGTCAGGATGTGGATTTGTGTCACGTGGTTTAGTGTTGCCCTGTTATGTCCTTATATGGTGATAGGAGAGGGAGAATTAACTTTGAGCCAATGATAGCCCATCCCGGTACGCACGAGGAGAAGCGGACACCCGTGTTGGTAGTAAAGGGAGCCCCGGAGTTAAGTTTTTTCCTGAGAATTGGGATAAATTTTAGTATTAGAAGAGTCCGGTCTACGATGAAGATGTAGATTTTAGTGGCTGCTGGGTGCCCCCCCCCTTTTTGGGAGAGGGGGGAGGCGTTTTGGAATGATATGTTTAAGAATTTTTTAATAGACATTCAGATCGTGCAGGATCCAGACCGATGACCAAGTGATGCTAGAAGGAAAGACTTTTCCTCCTTTTTCAAAAAAAAAAAAAAAAAAAAAAAATCCTGCTAAGAGTTGTTCCAGTACATATTTAGTTTTTCGAAATAGAGTCTATCTCAGATACTTCGTGCTAGAAGGAACTTAAAAAGTGTATTAGTAGACTGTAACCAAATGAAGAGTTTTGGAAGTAAGCTGCTGTAGTGGGAGAAGCACTAGTGAGATGTATTCGTGATGTGAATAATACCTTGGTGGGTTTCCTCTTCATCAAGAAAGAAAAAAAAAATTTAAGTAGCTGTGTGTAGATTGTTGCTCCGTGCGAAAGTTATGCCGACCCCAATCCATGCTTTACAAAAGTTCAGCCGTCCTAGAGTAACAGGAAAACCTCCTAAGTAAGACCTCTAGAATTAGTTTCGAACTGGTATCACGTAATAAAGGGGCGAAGATTTCTTCGAGCAGCGTAATAATAGCGTAGGAAATATTCAGCGACGTCATGGAACAAAGTGTAAAGATGACTAAATCGCAAGCAGTTCCACGAATTGAGCTCTAATTATCCTTGTGATACTCCTAATTTCATAAGAATTAGAGACTTTAACAAGAAAGCAAATTATGCTTAAGTGATACTACTTGATAGGTCCATGTCGCCAGTTGGTAAGCTCATTTTATGCTAAGTTTGATCTGTAAAATTGTATTTCCTTTTTATATACGTAAATAATTTACTAAGTTTATTTTAATGCTAATTTTGATTTGTAAAATTGTGTTTCTTTTTTATATACGTAAATAATTTACTATGAATCAAAAAAAAATGGAGGAGATGTTATTGATTGATTCCATTATATATGCAATAAACTAGATTTAATAGTGAAAAATGTATGTATATTTCTTGAAGTTTTACTCTAATTTCTCTTTATCTAAAAAATAAGGAAATTTGATTAACTTTAACTCAGATGAAGAATTTTTTTTTGTTTTGTTTAGCAGTTAGAATTTACCTGGATATAATTTCAGCTTATCCTAAGATTAAAAATGAAGTAATTTTCATCCCAATAATGTACTTGAAGTTTAATACTTAAATGAAATATCTTCTTAATCTTCTTAGAAATTTTAAATGAATATAGATGGACTTACTTTGTACTCATTTTATAATATTCTTTTATTAATTCTAGTTTAAAATGGAAAATATTTAATTGATTTTTCATCAAGAATTGATAGTTATAATAATAATATCCAGGAATTTTATATTTAATTCTCATACTAATGCATTTTGAAGATTCTAAATGAAATAAAATGAATTGGTAATTCACAACGCAATAATAATAATAATAAAAAAAAAAAAAAAAAAAAAAAAAAAAAAAAGGGAATATAAAAGTAATGCCACTATTACATCAGGGTTATATACCATTATACAGGCCTCAACAAAATCGTTTTGAAAGATGAATTAAAAATCAGTAAATATAAAAAAAAGAATCGCAGTCATTAAAAATTACTCCAATGGGGTAAAACATCGTAATTGGAATGCTTTCATGAACCAAAAAAATTCGATGCAGATAGTAAAATCCGCAAAAAGTCGCTACAAATCGCATTTAAAGCACATTAAAAGTCTCTAAATTCAGGAATTGTTGATAGCAAAATTTACTGTATTAGGCTAAATATTTGAAACAAAATTTCTTTTATGGATGTCGAAAATCATCATGAGACTAATCGTGATGGAAAAATCATTAAAAATTACTAAATATTAAAAAATTCCAAGGGTGAAACTTTATTCTAATGGGTTAAATCACTGTAATGGACAATTTTCATGAATTACAAAAATCGACTCAGAAAGTAAAAAATCGTTAAAAATTGCTTTGAAAATCACACTAAAAATCTCTGAAATTCAGGAATTGTGGATAGCAAAATTTACTATATTTGACTAAAAATTTTAAACTAAATTTATTTATTAAATGTTAAAAATCGCTATGAGACTCTAATTATCGTATCGCTAAAAATCGCATTGAAAAATAAATTAAATACCACTAAATGTTAAAAAATAGCAGGAATCAAAATTTATTCTAATGGGGTAAAGCACTGTAATCGAAAATCTTTCATAAATGAAAATTTCGACGCAAAAAGTATATAATATCTAAAGTTTTGCATCAAAAATTGCATTAAAAATCTCTTAAATACAGCAATCAAAGATAACAGAATATTAGTCTGAAAGTTTGAAACGAAATTTTTGTTCAGAATGTCAAAATATCACAGTAAAATACATAAAATACTAAAAATTGGATTAAAAAATTATAAAAAATTCAAAAATAACTGGATGAATTACAAAAAAATTTATTAAAAATTGCCAAAATTAACTGTATTGGGATAAAAAAAAATTAAGTCAGCTTCTTTTTTTTAATGCAGAAAAATTGTTTCGAAACATAAATAAACGTTAAAAATCGCATATTTAAAAAATATGTAATAAAAAAAAATCCACAATTTGGCCTTGAGATGAAAAATCCATGTAGAGTGGTACCTTATTCTCAAAATTTTGTAGCTCTCTTCTTTTTTCTGTAGCTTTCCGCTCTCTTCAGAACATTGTCGGTAAACTCACGCACACACAAATTTCTTTATTATTAAAGAAAAAAACAAAAGTACAAGGATGTATTCGCATATAGAAGAAAATTATTAAGCTTTTGCTCAATATCACAAATTCTTTAACGCACCTATTCACAGGTTATTGAATATTATTAAGGATACTGGAATCAAAACTTTGTCTAACGAAATTATAAAACTAGAAGGAAAATTCGTCTAAAATGATGGAAAATAAGGTATAAACGAAAATCGTAAGCTTTAAGAAATTTTTGAAGAATTTTTATAAAGTAACATTTTCTTATTTGATGAAAAAGAAAAAAATCTGTCTTCAGATATATCAGTACGTTATGACAGTTCTGGGATTAAAACGCTTAAAATACCTTAAATCACCATATGTCAATGAACTACAAATCGGAAAACATTAAAATTAGTGGCCATTTTTTTTTCAAAAATTTTTCAACATTCAAATATTTCTTAAGAATGTCTTTGTTTAATTCCAAAATTGATAGAGGATTAAAGGCGTTCACGTATAACAAATTCGTGCTTTAGCGGCAATCTAGTTTATAATGAATGCTTCAAAATTTTCAATTTAAGAATAAATTATTATTAGGTGACAAAATGTTAGGAAATACGATGTTTTTTTTTTTTTGTAAAAACACTTTCATTGTTTTAAAGTTGACCTTACTGTTCAGTATCTTCGAAATAAATTTTTAATGGTCTTTCTTCTTTACATCTTCCGGCACTTAGATATACAGTCGACTCTCGTTAATTCGAAATCGGATAATTCGAATCTTCGCCTCATTCGAACTAATCATGAAGTCTCGAAATTTTCAATGGTAGAACAACGTTAAAATTTTTCATTAATTCGAACTCATTTTCTCTTGACTTCGTTTAATTCGAACCAACTAGAATTCCGATTTTTCATTTTTCTTTTCTTTCTCACGGATTTCAGATTATTTAAATAACTTTCTTTCTTTGATTTTTGTAAAAATTGTTCGAACGAGTATACATATAATCCAATGCATTTGATATCCATTTTCTTAGTGTCCCGTCTGTCCATCAGTGAAGCTTTAAATTTTTCTTCCATTGTGCTTGTTTCTAATCTTTTAATTAATTTATATATTTATACATTCTAATGATGTCATATTCTAATGATAACAAATGAAACAAATTTAAAAAAAATCACTATAACATTAATTCCTTTGTAACAGCACTATATTAAGCATGTTTTCATTTCATATTTTCCATAATTCGAACTTCGGATAATTCGAACATTTCTTGTGGTCCCGAGAAGTTCGAATTAACGAGAGCCGACTGTAGTTGGTGTATAATAAATAAATTTGATTTTACAAACAATTTTCTACATTAAAAATATTCATTTTTAGCTCAAAACATGGTTTATTTCCCACAAAATAACTTAAAAAATATTTTTTAAAGGCGATTTCCTTTACTGTTGACTGGGAAGTAAAATAAATAACTAGAAGAACTCTAACATAAATTCTTTATCCCATTACTTTAAATATATTTGTTATACCCTAGTTTCAAATCTTTCTTAAAAATTCTATCGCGCTTCAGTTTATTAAAAAGGTTTTTCTATTTGGTTCTGAGTTTCTTCTTCAATTACTGATATATAAAAGAACACAATGGTACCTTTTAAAAGGGCAGCAGTTCAGTTTCTGCAGTGAATTTTGAAAAAAAGATAACATCTAAGAAATATCTTTTTAGATTTTATTTAAAAAATATATTTCATGTTTAACATCTTATTCTCGATCCGAATGTAGACTTTATCTTAGATAAGAACAAATGCACACAGTAGCTCCTGAAAAATCAAAAAAGAGTTAAAACAAATCCTTTACAGTTGGTTAATAGAGGCTTCTGTTGATGCAGAAATGGACTACTCTAATAATCTTTTTACGCTCTTTTCGCCCCCTTGAGCAATTTTACTACAGCAATAACAACAATTAGTTTGAAAGTTTTATGACAAATTCCAAAACTTGATGCTTTAAAATAAAAAGATTTTTGAAAGGAAGAATTTGATCAAATTACAGATTTTGTTCTGTTCTATCAAAACCTTGAAAAGTTTTTGGCAGAAAATATTTTCAAAAAAATAATTTTAAGCAATCAATATCTACTGTAGATTAAACTATCAATGTGATTGAGAGAATCATTCACATTAATTTATAAACACGCATTTGAGAAGTTTTATACATATTTTACTTCATCAATGGGGAAAATAGGAACCAAAGTCAATTATATTGCATGTAAAATATCGGTTAATATTGAGTTACAGAACAAATATTCCTGAATTGATTACGAATGGTAGCATAATTTGTCTTATAACACTTGTTTGTAAAAAATTACATTTTTGGTAATGATTATCTGTTTTATAGTAATTGCTTTTGTTTAATAATATCGTTTCGAATCTACAGGGTGGTCATAAAAAAACTTTGCCGATATACGGAGATCTAGCGGCCAGTCCGCTCAACCAATCGAAATGAAATTTCAGATATAGATATTCAGAGGTATGAGCTCGAGATTCTGTGAACGACAACAAAATGACGCTCACGGTTACGGTTATAGTTGCAGAAACTCGAAAATTTCCAATAGCAACACCCATTTATTTTCATCGCAAAATACTCAGCGCGTGCGAAAATCCTAAATAGCGTTGAAACCGTACGTCTATCGCAAGAAACGGACATGTTATGCACGCACAAAAAACCCTTCTGGGACTCCTCCCCCCCCCCATAGAAAAAAGTCGATTGGGGCTCAAGGAGGAAATTTGCATATGACAGAGACTCGGTACACTAATCTCTGATTACAATATAGATCGGAGAAACTAAAACTTTTATTTCAATTACACATTTTTCACATGGATGCCGTCACCATCACAGGCAATTACGGCACCCATGTGAAAAATGTGTAATCAAAATAAAAGTTTTAGTTTCTCCGATCTGTATTGTAATCAGAGATTAGTGTACTGAGTCTGTGTCATATGCAAATTTCCTCCTTGCGCCCCAATCGAGTTTTTTCTATGGGGGGAAGGATTCCCAGAATGGTTTTTTGTGCGTGCATAACATGTCCGTTTCTTGCGATACACGTACGGTTCCAACGCTCTTTAGGGTTTTTGCATGAGTTGAGCATTTTGCGATGAAAAAAAAGGGGGTGTTGCCTTTGGAAATTTTCGAGTTTCTTTAACTATAATCGTAACCGTGAGCGCCATTTTGTTGTCGTTCACAGAATCTCGAACTCATATCTCTGAATAGCTATATCTGAAATTTCACCTCGATCGGTTGAGCGGACTGGCCACTAGAGCTCCATATATCGGCAAAGTTTTTTTTATGACCACCCTGTACTTTGTTATTACTTTTGTCATTCTGTCAAAGTCTCGATCTTTTAAAAAATGGCCCTTTTCTTAAATTAATTACTGTGTGGCTATAAAATAATAGAATTACCTAAAAATATTTGAAGAATTTTCTTTTCGATTAGGCACGTATAAAGGAAATTCATTTTATTTTATTTTGAATAGTATGAATTTTGATTAATGGCCTTAGAGAGGTGCATAGCCGTGCTTGTAAACACATACAAAGTACGAAACTTTATAAGCAATGCGGGTTGCTAAAATGTTTGTTTGAATGTTACTAGAAAAGTCATAAAAAATCTAAAGTGAATTTGCAAAAAAGTAAAAGTGAGTATAGTTTCAAAAGTGATTCCGAATAAACCTGTTAAAAAACCCTCTAAATTCTCGAAACTGATAGCTGTTTGTAACTTTTTGTTTAGCTCCATTTTCATAAATATAAGAATTTTAAAAAAAGCTTAGTACTATTTCTTTATTTTTGTAAAAATTTAAATCTCCTCTGTTGTAAATTTAAACCGTTTATATTTAAATAAAGAATTCATGAACTGTTCATTTTCTAAAACTTTTTTCGGGATTTTTCAAATTAAGTTAGAATTTATACAATAATTTAAAAAAATAGAAGGATTTTGACACTTGAAATAATTTAATTAAAATTAATTTAAAAAGATTTTGTAAAATAATCATAACTCCACTGAAATCTTCTATTTAAAATAATTTTTCAGTCTTTATAGAATTGAGAAATGTGTTAATATAATGCTCTTACAATAGAAATATAGAAATATTTCTTATCTAAAACATTTCTCCAACAATCTTTTAATGTCAAGGAAGTTCAAAAGATGCAAAGGCAAATCAAATTATCTTTTTAAAAATATACATACATATATATATTTTTCTGTAAGCAAAAATGTTTATGGAACAAGATAAATTAAAGTATCTAAAACTAATTCTAAACTGTATGACTAAAATGATATATTAAATTAATTTTATAGTTAATTATTTTAATAATGCTTTAAAATACCGTCGAGTCATACAGGGTTAACCCGTGGCATGTTTTTTAATCATATTTATAAAAATTTTCAACCAAAACGATTGCAAGTTCTTTTATTTGCATTCCTATTTTCATAACATGTCTCAATTTTTTCCATAATAAAATATTCCTGAAATACATATTTCATTTAATTTTAATGATTATTTTTCATACACTTAATTCTAGTTTGATTACGTCCTTAAAATTTCATCATTTGAAATATAAAAATAAGTAGAGTAACTTAGAGTGAGATGCGGTGTTTGCAAGATGCCGTGGCAAATAGCTTTCATATGTGCAGGCATTATACAAAAATGCCATTCAGTTGTAACGAAAAAGGTTTTCTATTAATACTTTAATTTCTGTTTGCGTCTTTTTTTTTTATAAGTGGTGTGTTTTTATTGCTATTTGGTCTTAACATTTTGGTAAGTGTTCAAAATATTTTATGTGACTTCGTTATTTGCCTGGTTTAAATAATAGAGACAAAAAAGATGACGTTTTTAGAGAGTATTGGAATGTGGTCTTACTGCAAAGCATAAATGGCTGCCGGTTTTATCATCTTAACGTCAGTGTGTGTGTGTGTTAGGGGGGGGGGACCGGCGTCTTGACTAATCATTTGGGCTAAATGGCTGATTTTTTTAGATATGATGCCTGTTATTTCCCCCTAGGGTTAAGATGCTGGTTATTTACCTTCGAGTGAGGTGCCATTTATTTTTCGTTGCAGTCGAGTACTTTTTTTTAATTGTTTTAAATTACTTTTGGGTATTAAGTAAGTTGCCTACGATTTTAATCTGATGATTTAAATCAAGGATTAAATCATGATTTTTATCAATTTATTAAAAAATTCATTGATTGAAATCTATTAATTAAAATTAATAATTTACTAAAATTAGCTTTTATAAAAGTGCTAAGTAAACAGTTTTATACAGGCACTTTAAGAAATTTATTTTAAAAAAGACATTTTAAGTGTACCGTTTTAAATATAACGTAATTTTTACCAAAATTTCGTTTTTCATTTTAATATTTACATTAAAATAATTTTAAAGTCCTATAAAATCTAAACGAAAGCTTTGTGTTTATATAAAACGAGAATCTTCAAGTATCTGAAACCTTTCAAAAAAGGAATTAGAAAAGAAGAAGTTAAAGGCTTAAAAAAGAGAATTTTTACTAGACGATGATGTGGATGATGATTAAATTCCTTGCCAAGATTCAAAAGTTGAGGGGTTTTTTTCTTTTTGAGTGAATAAAAATGAGTGTTCAGATTGTCTAACAGAGGGTAATAAAACCTCGGCAAAATGTGATTTGATCAGATGCGTTCATGGAAATTGTTAATTACATAAAAATTGATTAAAGTTCCGAAACAAAGTTCCAAATAAAGTTCCATGTTTGTGGCAGATCTGAGATATTGCTGAAAATCTAAAGAGAAAAATGAAATACATAAACATAAAACTGGCTCTAAAGAATTTTGTAACAGTCGCTTTAACGTATTTCTACTTGGTTTAATGCTTTAAAAGTACGAATACGTAAGATCCGTAACTATTTTGAATGTTAAGTAAAACAATCTTTTTTTTTTCCAAAGATTTTTTTAAAATTAATTTGACCACATTTATTACATTAATTTTTTTTTTTTTTTTTTTTTACTTTCCTAAATATAAGTAAGTGAGCAGCTTTAGTACACCTAAAATATTAAAGTTTATTCTATTTCTCCCATTATATTTTACACTGCTTCACAAAAATTATTGTTTACATTGAAACTCAAGAAGGCAACTTACCCCAAGTTAATTGGAAATTTTACCCCTATTTTGTGATAAGATGCCAAATTTCTGTAATATCTGAAAAAATGAAATAGGCTTTGAAATCATTCAGAAGTGTAATAAACTTTAACAACAAATCAATGAATAACAAATAAAAACAATAAACTGTTTTTAAAATAATTGAATCAAAAACTTTGCTATCTTCATCTCATCTGCCCTATATATATATTTTTTTAATTAACACAGAAAAAAGCAAAAAAAAAAAATCCTAAGTTTATACAAAGAAATTAAATAATAACTTTTAATTTTCTAATAAGAAATTAGAAAGATAAAAAATTTGATAGAAATTAGAATGATATGTAATAATTTATTTCACTTCGTTTGATTTAAACTCACAAGGTGGAAGACTTAAGATTAACATGTTATCCTCCACAGTTTGTAACAAAGTGGCCTTTTTTTCAAACATTTCTACACTGTTAAAATTTTTTGCAAACACACAGAAAAGAACGAACTATTCGTAAATTTTTCATTTAAATGTATTCGAACGAGTTTCCCTTTTACCAACATTTTCCTTTTGTTCTATCTAATCCACGAGTTCTTCTACTGTCTAAACGTTTCAAACACCAGGATTGCTAGAAAAAAATTGTGCAAAAAATAAATGATACAGGAGTTCAAAATTACTCGAAAAATTCAAAATCTTTCAGGCTCGCTGAAGATAGAGGGATTTACTGGTATTGAAAACTTAATTAAATTATTATCATTAGAAATAAATTTAGATAGCCTTGCGTATTTTTAGTGATGTTAATTTTCAGAGTGTATTATAAATTTACTAAATAATTTCTCTGTTATTTAACAGAATCTTGGTTTTTTAATCTCTATAATTTTACTTAACACTTAAGATAAAGTATTAACCGTAGATTCTCTTTAATTACACAGATCATTTTTTAACAGTGTATAGTGATTTCAGTGTATATCGGCCCAATAATAAAATTTTTCCGTAATAATAACCAAGAGCAAAGCATATGACATCTGCAAAAAATATTGAAAAAGAAACTCAAGTAAATTTAAGTTTTTTGTTATAGATTCAAAATTTGTAGAAAAATAATGGTGAGGTAATAAAATTACAGATTAATTGCATCAATTAAGGAAAAAAAATTGTGTTAACACAATTGCAGCTTAATTACACCCCTTGAAGTAAAAAAATGAGTTAACTCTATTACAGCTTAAATACATGAAATTTGTCTTTACAATTAAATTCTCTCAGACATAAATCATTATGAAAATCTCAATTATTATTAATGTTTATCTACATTATATATGTACTGAAAGCGAAAAGCTTATCAACGTGAAAAGTGGCAAGTAAATCAGTAGTTCAAAATAAATCATACAAGAATAATTTTATATTAGATATATATAAATTATAAGGGAAAAATTTGAATGTGCGTTACATTGACGCTTCTAATGTAAATTTAATGTACATGTAAGTTTAATTTCACGTATAATTTTTCCCATAACAGCCAAAAGCAAAGCAATTCTAGAGCACTATAAAAAACTTATTATCCAACGAAATAATGGTTATAAATACAATAACCAAAACTTCCATTAACAAAGTATATAAAATAAACAAATACCAAAAATCTAGAGACAAAGTAAAATTTCAAAATGCTTTTAGAAGATAATACATTAAACTGAAAGGTGTCAAAGGATCTTAATTGTCCGAAGCTATGCTGAACTGTTTATGCAAATGGGTTTATCGAGTAGGTTATAATTCACGATTAATGCAATGGTTGTTAATTTTATAAATATGTCAAATTTTGTGCAATGTTTATTCAAAGACAGCAGATTTTAACTATTTTGATAAGTTGAACACTAGACAGAAATCACTATTTTTGGTGTTGCACTTGGCTCCCTTTTTAAATAAGATGACATTCATGGGTACATCAATGTACAGGACATCACATCCATGTGTGACATCATGACACACATGGTAAAAAATTATCAACAGTTTTATTTTGCCGCAATAAACTGTTTTCAGCGAAAAAAAAAATAACGGTACATTAACTCTTGTGATATGGCACCATCGGAAGTATTCTCGGCACTCATATTTGTGTCAGGCCAGTGAGTGTGTTAAAGGAGTTCGTGTTAATGGAAATATGAAAACTATGACTGAATTTTTTATACATTTTAAACGCCAAAAATTTATTATTTAGTACAGAGAAAACTTATACAAATACTTTTACTACAAACATCTAAAATACATAAATGTTGTAAATAACTAAGAAATTATTCAAATAATTTCATTAGTCGTAAAAATAAATGCAATACAAGGCCTCAAAATGTGTCAAATTATCTCACATTTAATACAAATATAGACTCAAGATAAAAACCTTAAAAGGATTTAGAATTTCTCACATACGAATTTCAACGATATATTTACTGAATGTCAATTTATTTGAAAGAGATAGTATTTCAAATGAAAATACTTAATGAATTTGAAGCGCTTTCGCCGATCATTTGAAGACATTTCGATATTCGAACGATTTATTACTACTGCAGAATATTACAATCTTAACAAGGAAAACACAACTAATATTTCAAAATTTCGGGAGAGCAAGCTTCTGTATATTCTCATTTAAATAAATTTGAGATGATTTTGAAATTCGGTGATGAATTAATGTATTTTAAATATTATAAAATTAATACTTTTTTCTTATTAAAAAGTACTATTCATTTGCAAAACATACAGTCATTCAGAAAATATATTAATAGAAACTGGAATTAAAATTGTGTTTTTTTTTATGGTTTCAAATTTTCAAGAAAAAAATGATAGTAAGTTAACACAATTACTGCTTAGTAACATAAACTAAGGAGAAAGAAATTGTGTTAACACGATTACAGTTTAATTTCATCACATGAAGATAAAAATGTGTTATCGCAATTACAGGTTAATTACATTACTTAAAGTAAAAATGAGTTAACACAATTACAGCTTAATTACGTGAAATGTATCTTTATAAATAAATTGTCTTACGTATAAAAGTTTATAAAAATCTCATTTATTATTAATGTTTATCTACATTATACAGGGTGAGTCATAAATATCGAAATATTAGGCTATCTCCTTAAATATTGCCCTTAGACCCATACATCCAATTGCGAAAATTCATAATAAATGTGAAATTTTTGATAAGATAAATTGCGACTTCATGCGGGGGTCTAGTTGAAAAGTTACGAAAATTAAATTTTTATACGGCCCCCGTAGGAAAAAAATTCAAATTAGGAAAACTTTCCTTATTCAGTCCTGAATAAAACACAAAAAGTTGCATTTTCATATCTCCAAAATCCGCAAAGTTGTAGCCGTTTAAATAATTCATCAGGTTTTAAGGGATTAGACACAAATTGAAATGCGTGCAATTCAAAAAACAATGTTACTTTAACAGTTCTAGAAAACGCGTAAAAAATCTATTTCTTGAGTTAGAATTTTGATTTTTTGTGATGGTTAGCCTTATAATTTGCTAAGAAAATCACATTCTAAAATTACTCATACAATTTATAAAAGTTTCATGTGGTTAGTACTAGTTTAAATGGGACAATCAAAAATCGTTATAACTCGTAACATTATTTATCGGATTTCAATTTCTTTCCATTTAATTAAAGATGAAAATCTGATTTTAGTTTTGTTCCAAGGTTTTTTTTATATTAATTTTAAAACAATTAAAAATGTTTATTGAAAAGATAATGTAACTTTTAAAAAAAATCATATTTTCAAAAGCAAACATTTTTTCAAAAGTAAACATTTTTTTCAAATTTGCCGAAACAAAACTAATGTAAAAAAATCCAAAATGACGTGTTTCAAGTTCTTTTTCCTTTTAAAAATTCTTAACATTTAATAATTTAAAGACAAGAAATAGAGGAAAAAAATTCATTATGCAGAAAAACGAAGTGTATTGTTTAAATGTCCATCAGTTATTTAAAAAAATGCTTTTTCTAAGATGTAGATTAAGTCTTTTTTTTTTCTTTTTAAATTTATCTCTGACAACTTCAGGCTTTTTATCGTCCTCCAGAGGATGTTAAATAATCTGTATTCTGAGCCCAGGTAGGGCCAGGACCGAGATGTTACTTTCTCCTGAAGACCCGCCAGGCCAGGCCTAGCGTACTTTTCATAAAGGAGGTGACTACTTCCTTCAACATAGGTGCACTCTGGATGAAATTTTCAAACCCGGTCTCGACAAAACCCGTATTAAAATCACTATCTCTGATTGACTTAATACGTGCATAAAATAAATAAAATTCGGCTCAATCGAATTTTTTACGAAAAACATATAGGATTTAAAATCTTTATTTTACGAAGAAAAAAAAACTTTTAAAATTTATTTTTTTTAAATAGATTATTTAAAGGCTAAAAAAATTAAATGCAACAAAACCAGTGAAAAAAAATCTGCCTATGACGGAATTCTGTCTTAAACGGAAAATATGTTGATCCATGCAAAATAAATGCAATATTACCTGAAAAGAAAATAAACTCCAATTACATCTTCTAGGGAGAGCATCTGTCTATAACGTACTTTTTCTTTCCTATGTGATTCCGTCTTTAAAAGTTTTAGTGTATAACATTTTTCAGAGTCTCCAACGCATGGGATATGGATTAACGATATTAAAATATAAGTAAAACATTCACACATAAATAGAGATTCATTGATAAAATAAATATATTACAGCCTTTGGCGCTTTTTTAATAATAAAAAGTATAAATATAAAAAACGAAAAGCTATAAAAGAATTTTTTAGTCAGAACTCCTCCATATGAAACATTTTTTCCCACTCCGAATTAAAAAACTATGTAGAAATTTGCGACTGAACCGGTCGATTTAAACTATTTTCCAGACCGGTCAGGGTTATGATGTTGACATTTTTTTCAAAACGCCAAACTTTTTCTCCTATGGGTCGGTTTGGGACCTGACCTAGATATTTTGACCCGGGCAGACGTCTGGTATACCAATTTAGCGTAAAAACTATACGCTGCTATTTTATGTCCAAAGAAAAAGCGCTATCTTAAACCGATTTTTATTAAATTGCAATTTGTGAATTTCCCTAACAAGCGTTGAAATTGAGTCAAGAAATCATAGTTTAGAGGCAGGGAAAAGTCGTGTAAGTCAGGAATTTTTGAGGATTTTGGTATTTAATATCTCTGTGGGATTTTTAGATACGGAGATGAAACTTGTTTTGTTCAATTTAGGAATGGATAAGGAATAAATTTCTAAATGGGAATTTTGCCCTACGGGGGCCGTATAAAAATTTAATTTTCGTATTTTTTCAAATAGATCCCCCAAGGAGTTGCACCTTAATTATCAGAAATTTCACCTTTTTTATGAATTTTTTCAATTGGAAGTATATGTCTAGGAGCAATATTTAATGAGATAGCCTATTGTTTCGATATTTATGACTTACCCTGTATATATATATATATATATATATATATATATATATAAAGATAGATAGATAGATATATTTAGTAGAAAAATATTCTTGAATGATTATCACTTGTTATTTTCATAATCTTTTCATTCTCAAGATATATATATATATATATTAGCAAAAACCAGCGGCTTTGCTTGCATAATAGTTGAAATATGCCAAGTGATACTTATATATGTGATTTTCATTAGAATAATAATGCATTAAGTAATTATTCAAAAACTTTCATTTAAGCGACAGTTTGACTGAATTTCATTATTACATGCATTATTCCGAAATTAAGACATAAAATAATACGAAAAACTAAAGACACTCCTAAATAAACGATAATTTAAAATATATTGAAACTTTTATGCTCAATTCATACATTCCATCCAGTATTCATCTGAAGTACTTATTCTTTTTTAGAAACAATTTTCGTATGCATTTACATTTTTTAATTAATCATCATGTCACAATCTAAGTTTGTTTTCTAAGGGTCTACCATCTCTCGAGGGGTAGTACCATAAAATGCAGAAAAGGGACGATCATTAATTTACAAATTTTAATTTTGAAATCGGTTTGATAATTTCTAATATACCAAAGAAACGTAATTTAGAAAGTTTTTAAAGGCTTTTATAAAATATTTATTGCTTCTGCTTACCCCATGTGGTAGTGGTACTGGCATAGAATATACAGGATCAATAGAGTGTAGGATCATGAGAATTATCTATGTAGGAACAGAGGGTGTCATCGTTGATATAAAACCATTACTTTTATAATTGGTTTATTATCACTTTTATAATCGGTTTATTATTTCCTGAGCTTGCACAGAAACCGTAATTTACGAATTTTTTAGAACGCTTTTCGCACCGCTCCTTCGCTTCACAACTTTTAATTTTACATTTACTCACGACAGTTCTTAGAAGACATTTATATTTTGTAAGTAACTACTAAGCCGAATTTTAAGTTTCTAGACTTCTTAGTATAATACTTTGAATACTTTTGGATCCTGCACTCTCTGTTGATAGTGTCACAGTAATAAAATGTAGCTTACGTTTGTTATGTTTTAGCAGATTCTATCACCACAAATTTACTTTTGAAATCAGTTTGATGCGTGCTCAGCATGTTTACAAATTGCCATTTAGAAAGTTTTTACTTTATTAAAAGTGTGCAGCATTTGCTGCATCGAAACTCTACCTCTTTTACAGACTATCTTTATTCTGACCAATGAGAATGCCTTACAATTTAGAAACAGATTTTTTTCAAAGCGGTGGAATGATAATGAAGCAAATCCTGCAGATTTTTAATAGTGTAGGACGCTTTTTCGTGTACCCCCTCCCCCTTTTAAAATTCAATTTTTTAATGAAATCCTAGAGATCATTTTTATCTTATAAGTAATTACCATGCTAAATTTCATGCTTGTAATCCCTTCAGTAACACAAAAAACGCATTTTTAGAAAGTTTTTTATTCCTGCACCTCCTTTGGATTTGTGGCATTGACATAAGATATAGCCTATGTTTCATTCCGGATGAACAGAATCATTTTGGTACCATTACTGTTGAAATCTGTTCGGTAGTTCCGGAGATTAGCCTCTATAATCAAACAAACAAACTTTTCCACAATTTAATATAGGTATAGACGACATAAGATATAGGCTATGTTTGATTCCGGGCGAACATCATCTATTTGGTAATATTACTTTTGAAATCGGTTCTGTAGTTCCGGAGATTAGCCCCTACAAACAAATTTCTCCTCTTTATAATATATGCATAGACGACATAAGATATATCATATGTTTGATTACAGGCGAACACCATCATTTTGGTACCACTACTTTTGAAATCGGTTCATTAGTTCTGGAAATTAGCCCCTACAAACAAACAAACTTTTCCTCTTGTTAATATAGGTATAGACCACATAAGATATAAGCTATATTTGATTCCGGGCGAACATCATCTGTTTGGTAAAATTACTTTTGAAATCGGTTCGGTAGTTCCGGAGATTAGCCCTTACAAACAAACAAACTTTTCTTCTTTATAATATATTATAAAGAGGAAAAGTTTGTTTGTTTGGTTATAGATATAGGCGACATAAGATAAAACCTATGTTTGATTCCAGGCGAACCCCATCATTTTGGTACTGTTGCTTTTGAAATCGGTACAGTAGTTTCGAAGTTGTGGCATAGACATAACATATAGCCTATATTTGATTCCGGGAGATCACCATCAATTTGGCACCATTACTTTTGAAATCGGTTCGGTAGGTCCGGAGATTAGCCCCGACAAAGAAACAAGCAAACTTACCTCTTTAAAATATAGGTATTGATAATGACATAAATTAATTTGTTCTACATAATTGTTGTATAAAATATCGTTTATTTATTATTTCCTCTTTTAAATAAAAGAAAATAATTTAAAAATGTGTGTGTAACTGATATTCAAAAATTAAGTTATCGCCAAATTGTTATAAAAAACATCGCGTCAAACCCAGTGCGTATATGACATCTGTGCCAAATATTTTATTTAAACATCAATGTTGTTGTTCCTAATTTACATTCTAATAAACATATATTCTACGATAACTTCAATTGATATTAAGTTGACAACTTACTATCCGACTTCATAAAGAAAAAAATGAAAGAGATTCATTTACATGAAAGGTAAAAAATGTTAAACCATGAAAATAATAAGTCGCAAAGCACTCCAAGAATGAATGGACATGGACAATAATTCTTATGACGTCATAGCATGTAAACTGGAGAAGCTATCGGTTAAGTTGTTTCGGAGAAATTTTTTCTGGTGGGCCACCCTTATCACTTATGGGTATAAAAAATAGATAACAACCTATTCTCATACCTACTGAGTATACCTATAAAATTTCATCAAAATCGGTTAAGCCGTTTTGGAGGAGTATGGCAACTAACACTGTGACACGAGAAAATTACTATATATATTATATATATATATATATATATATATATATATATCTTGAAAGTGAAATGATTATCAAAGTAACAAGTGGCAAGTAAAACAATAATTTAAAATAAATCATTCAAAAATATTTTTCGCTTAAATATATCCATATTATAAAGAGAAAACATATATGTGCTTAACGTTGACGCTTTTAATGTAAATTTTACATTTTACATTTAATTTTTCCATAACAGCCAAAAGCAAAGCAATTATATCTGCAATTCTAGACCACTATAAAAATTTATTATCCGATGAAATAATGGTTACCAATACAATAATCAAAACTTTCATTTACAAAGTAAATAAAAAGATTTATCAAACATCTAGAGTCAAATCGAATTTCAGAAATGCTTTTAAAAGTTGATACATTAATATGGAAGATGACAAATGATTTTCAGCGAACGGAGCTGTGCTGAACGGTTTCTGCAAATGGGTTTATCGAGTAGGTTCATAATTCACAATTATTGCAATGATTATTAATATTGTACATATTGCAAATTGTATACATTTTTTAATTCAAAAAAAGCAAATTTTAATTTTTTTATACGTTTAACACAAGACAGAAATCGCTAATTATTTTTGGCGTAATGCTTGGTTCCTTTTTTAAATACCTGGTAATAAATTATCAACAGTCCCATTACATCGGTAAATTGCCTTCAATGAAAGTAATAATGGCACATTAAATCGTGTGGTATGGTAGCACTGGTAGTATTCTCGGCGCACACATTTATGCCATGACAGTCAGTGGGTTAAAGGAGTTTATATTAAAAAAATTATGAAACTGCGACTGAGTTTTTAATCTATCCTTCTAGATCCAAAATTGCCCGAGATATTTTGAGATATTTTAATTCGTATATCCTAATTCCCACCAGAAAATTAAAATTGCAATATTGGCTATAATTCATAACAGACATTCAAGATTTAAATAAATCGAAATTAGCCACTCTAAGTCTCTGGTGTAAAGTCAAATTTTCTGGACTACATAATTTCTAGTACGTGTTCCATCACGTGAAATAAAGGGTTAAAGGTGAAAAGATTATTGTTTAATACAGAGAAAACATATGAAAATGTTTCTCACTATACATATTTAAAATATACAAATTCTATAAATAACCAAAAAATTAATTGAAATGATACATTTTGTTAAATTCACCATAAAATAAAAAATAATGCAGGAGGCATTTCGAGCTAAAACAATTCAGCTCGTCATCAGCTGAGGTAGACAATTAACCATAAGGGCTATTCATTTGAAGACAAATTGTGTTGTTTCAGCTCGAAACGCCTCTTGCATTGTTTTTTATTTAATGGTGAATTTAACAAAGTGTATTATTTCAATTAATTTCTTGGTTATTTATGGCATTTGCACATTTTAAATGTGTATAGTGAGAAACATTTTCATATGTTTCCTCTGTATTAAACAATAAACGTTTGACCTTTAACCCTTTAATTCCCGTGATAGAACACGTAGTAGAAATTATGTAGTCCAGAAAACTTAACTTTACACCAGAAACTTAGAGTGGCTAATTTCGATTTATTTAAATCTTGTGAATTTAACAGTCGTAAAAGTAAATGTAATACAAACGTCAAAATGTCGAATCATCTCATATGTAACACAAATATACAGTGGTGGTCACACTTATAAGGCAAGGCAAAAATTGCCAAATCTTAGTTATATTTGGAGAGAAACTTATGCAGCGTTAATGGCTGGAGACCAATAAAACATGAAGATTATTTTTGTAGGTTTTTATGAAAATATTTGGTAAATTCATACTCATAAAATGCATTATAAATTTATACAACCATCTGATATGGACAAAATTATAAGAACAACTGTATTTGTGTGTTCTAAAAAGTAAAATTTGCATGTTTTTTGCTCTGCACACGGAAGTTCCAGACGGTATAAATGCGTAGTAAGCGTTTGGGATCGTATTATTCTGTTTTTCAATCATGCCGCAAGGTGCAGAGCTTTTGGAGTTTCAGAAAGGAAAAATGGATGCATTCCAAAATTCAGGACATTCCGTATGCTAAATTGATAAAAAATTTAATAGATCAAGAACGGTTATTTATAACTATCTTTAAAACACCGGTAAATATGGACGGCATTGCCATGCAAGCAGTCGATCTTATGTTTCTGTAAGGGTGGAAAGAATGATAAAAAGGAAAGCTTGCTCCAAAAAACGGAAAAAAATCGTGAATTGAACTTAGAATGCAAGTGCTCGAACCGTTCGGCGTGTTTTACAACTGTAAATAATGAAATCTTTCTCATTTTCTTTGCTTATTAATTAATTTATACAAAAGCGTCGCTGTTAACAGATTTCGAAATATTTGAATGCAAAGTTGCTACTTTTCATATAAAAATATTATTTTGGTGTTGTTAGTGAACAATTAAAAAGTTATACACGGTATCCCAGAAATATTGGGATAAATTTTAAGGGGGGTAGGAGACATCACAAGGATTCAGTTTTACACAGCAACCCATTGTCGGAAACGCTTTCCTGGCACGTTAGGGACGACACAAAACATAAAAAAAACGGACACGAATAAGATGAGAAGACATTTTATTATCCTTAATACAGCAAAAAATTAAGAATAAAGTACATTAAAAAGACAACGATCGTCATCAAAACAGATGTTCAAAATTACGATCGTCGGGCCGTGATGCACGGAGCGCATCTCTGGCGCATCAATGATCTGATGATCTCGAAAACACCAAGAATGACCCGAACTTCCCCAGCATTGCCACGATACGTGTAACAAGTTCCACAGCACTTCTTAGCACTGTCTCAGTATTTTTGCAGCATTAATAATAATAAACACGCTTTATTCTCTGTTCATATCCTTTCTTTCTTGTGTTTTGTGTCGACACTACCGCGCCAGGTAAGCGTTTCCGACCATGGGTTCTTATGCAAAACTGAATCCTTGTAATGTACCCTACCTCCACTTAAAATTTGTTCCATTACTTCTGGGACACCCTGTATAGTAATATAACAAATGCTTTTCTTTTTTTTTGTATCCCGGGAGGTCGGAATTGGATCTCCTGCGTAAACAATAAAAGACTTAGTCGTGTATATATAAAATTAGATCATACATGTCTAATTTATGTACACTGAAAAAAACTCAATGTATCGAAAATTCATATGCTTGGTTGAAAAAAAAGAGAAAAATAATCTTTGAAATTTGTTATGATAAAAATAAGTTTGTAAGACTATTAAAACTTCTATTTGAACTTAAACTTAATTTAAATCGAAATGCATTAAATAGCGCCTATTAATCTAAACGACTGTAATATATTTTAAATCAGAACTTAATCAGAATATATAAGATTATTTTAAGATAGATTTTTAAGCTAGATATATTTTAAGATAAAATATATCTAGCATTTATTTTATCTTAAAAAACTTAATCAGAATTTTTAAGATAAAATAAATGCTAGATATATTTTATCTTAAAAAGTTAGTTTATTCTTCATGTTTTTTTTTTCTGTTACATTATAAAACAAGTAAGAAAAATCATGCGTTAAGCATAGATTATGAAGCCCTTACCAACACTTAATGGAATCTTTAACAAAACTTTGTTATTTAGGGAAATAATAGTGTATAGCTAAATATACCCAAATATGTATTCCAGTACTTTTGAACAGCTCTGTATTCCATATGTCAGTTGATATAATGGGAAAATTTAGTTTAGCAAGAAAACACCCAGTAGCTTGAAATTTCTTTTTCAGCATTTCATACTATTAGATGGAAACCTACTTCAATACTTTTGTTCAGCCCTGTAGTTTACATTGTACCTTTATTACACGTCAGCATTAGGCTAAAATTTATTGTAAACTAAAACATTTTTAAAACAACTGAAATCACATTCTCATAAGATATCATTCATAGGAGTCCATGTACCGAATTCTTTGCGAGGCCCTGTATATCCTTTTATCTACATTCTGCAAACATTTCTCAGTAAATTGAATGAAGCTCAGCGCAAAACTGCATAGCTTATTTAAGAACCACGTTTAAACAATTTACGCTCATATTCAGTAACGTTGATGAGCTCTTTTGGGTAGCCCTGTATATCAACTATAACATTTATACACACCATATAAAGTGCATATATTTAGCAAAATATAAACGCACATATCATAATTAAAATGCATTTCATCCCTCCATCAGCCATCATCGGACACATATACGGTACTTCGGAAAGAATATACTGTTTGAAATCTTTTGTGTGGCCCTGTAAATGCTATGTACTTCATATTACGCAAGACAGTTGCGTATAATTTATATTAAGCTTCAGCGACATATTTCAATTTTATTATACATGAAACAGCTTAATATATTTAAAATATGTCGCACACAATTTCCCCTTTTACCATTATCTAAATGAATAATAGCTACATTTTCACCTTATATTTTATAGAATGCATATTTTAATATGTTTGACAGGGTATAACATCTTTAAAATTCCTTTGAAACGATTTTTCCATATAGGCCGTAATGTAATGGGAAATTTTTGATTCGCCCTGTAGATAAACTAATCATGGTAGAAACTTCATTTTCAATAGGGTTCGTGCTAGGGTAAACGCCAATAACGTCCTAAAATTTCATGGCAATCTGAGTATATTAACGATTTTTTCCCATAGGCCGTAATGTAATGGGAAACTTTGATTCGCCCTCTAGATAAACTAATCATGGTAGAAACTTCATTTTTAATAGCGTTTGTGCTAGGGCAAACGTCAATAACGTCCTAAAATTTCATGGCAATCCGAGTATATTAACGATTTTTCCCCCATAGGCCGTAATGTAATGGGAAACTTTTGATTCTCTCTGTAGATAAACTAATCATGGTAGATTCTTCATTTTCAATAGTTGACGTGCTAGGGTATATATCAATAACGTATAAAAAATTCATAGCAATCCGAATATATTTACGGGAATTAGAGCGCGGAAAGACGGTCATCCGGTCAGACGGACAGACGGACAGACGGCCATCCGACCAGACGGACAGACGGGCAGACGTCCAGACAAACCGAATGCATAAGCACTTTTCAACTTTGTTGGAAAGTGCTAAAAAAATTCTGTAAATATAGTAAACTGGGATTCCTAGAACTTTTCGTGTATCGGTAACAGCAAAATCTCATGTAACCGATTCTGTTACACGAGACTCTAGAAATACCATTCTCCTAGAAAAAGTTTAGTATAATTATTATTATTATTATTTTACAGTGTAGAAGTTTTTTCTTCCTACATTGCAAGACGTGAAAATTAATGCATTTCACAGATTATTATATTATGATACTTTTAAAGACATATTTTGCTATAATTATAAAAAAATCGTTTTAGATTGAGAAAAACAAAGTAATTCTTTTCTATAATGATTTATAATAAGAAAACAATTAGGGAACAATGGGTGTAACTCTAAAAATTTTCGGTTTGAAATATTACACAAAATTGAGAAGATAGCCATCACTGAGAAAAATTCGAAAAACGAGAAGATATATGTTCATATTATTGGAAGATTAGATTCTGTTATTATGAGAAGATAATTGTTCCGTTTTATCAAGGAAAGCTTTATCAGGACATCTATTGACAGATTTTGTATGTGAATTTTAATTTAACATTTTGACTAATATAACTAACAGATGCTGTTCTTGATAGAAATTCTTGGCCAAGCAAATGCTCTACATCAGAGATGCCCATTGGCTTCATGGTGCTCTTTGAAGGTTTTCTTAGCGCCTTACATATGTTAAATTATATAATGATAAACGTAAATTTTAAGGAATGCTTTTTTAAAAGTAAATAATTATGTTTAACATAATTATTTAATAATTATGTTTAATAATTATGTTTAACATAAAATTCTGCATTTAAATAAGGCTAGAATTAACATACAAAAATACTGGTAGAATTATCTCTTGTGGTAATCAAACTCTGCCGACTACATGATTTAAGTCAAGTCAATAATGACGCCTTTCATTGTTTAAAAAGAAGTGAGTTGCGCCCCTGCTTACTAAAAGGTTGGGTAGACCTGCCTTACGCACATTGATTGTAAAAAAATAAGGTTATTTATGTACATAAAGTAATTCGAATAATGAAAACACTTGCGCGCTAACGAAATAAATTTCAATATAAGCAATATGAAAACTAATAACACTCGGAAAATAAATCCAAAAATTAGCATGTAACATAGATTGTTAGAATAAAAAATAAACCCTGTTGATATTACGTGATCAGAATTGTCGCCTAATTGGAGGAGAAATTTCTTTTTATCCAACAATCAATGATGAGAATTTGAGATATCCTTTTAAAAAGAAATGGATTTTTTTATTTCCACTTGTTGCAAATAATAATTCAAACACATAAGATAACACATAAGATAAACAATATTTTTGCGTTAAGAATGTGATCCTAGTTAAAACTTATTTCCCTTATATCCCTCCTATAAACATTTGCTGAAATATTGGAAACCGTACCCATTCTCGAATATAAACAACACAATAACAGACATTTGTTTCGTGCCGATGCATTATGCGATGTGTACTTCACACACGAATGCTGTGATAATAGAAACGCCAATCACTTTAAGTGAGAAAGAAATATTTTAAAAAATATATATTATCCTTTAATTTTATTGTGTTTTTTAGATTAACTTCGAATAGATCGTTTAAATTTATATGTTATCATTCTTTTTTTTTAAGTAACAAAGCTATAATAAAAATTTTTAAGGGGACAGTGGACCTTTATTTGAGAAAAATCGTCTATAGCAAAATCGTCGCAAAAAAGGGTCTTTTTTCGTGGTATAATAGTACCAAAACAGTTTTTTCCTAATAAAATATCATTTATAAAGGTTTTAAGACTAAATCATAAAGGAAAGTGTATTTATGTACTTTAAATCTGTTTTTCTCAAAACTAATTTTTCAGCTGTTTTAAATTTTTCAAATGCTTCTTGCAACGTAATTTTTGATAATTTTTGATCAATATTTATCAATTTGATAAAGAAGAACTTGTTTAAAAAGAAATTGTGTAAACTTTTTAAAATTCGTCTTCATTAAAATAGTCAAATTTGAATTTCTACTTATTAAAAGGGAAAATTTTGATGAAAACCGATATGGAATTCAGAAAATATCTGTAAAATATTTACTATTCAAGAGCTAAAAAATGTTACACTTACTTGTTTATAATCGAGTTTTAAGCGATGAAAATGCAAAAACAAGAAAATATCTCAAAAATTAAGACACTTGGAGCATTTTAAAATTTTGTTTAAAAATTTAAAAAAAAAATTAATAAGATTGGAAACATTTTTGAAGGTGTTCTTATATGCTTTTTTGTGAAATGTATATATGCACAAAACTTCATATAGCTATGATGAAAAAAAAATAATAATAACGTCCACCGTCCCTTTAATTCACAATACATAATTTTTAATGAAAGCATTAGAATAATGAGTTTTAATACCAAACACAAAAATATTATGTGAAACTTACAAAAAATTGAATATTTTGAACAATTATATCCAATTTTAATTACCACAGCGAATGGATTAGCACAATTTTTAGTTTTTTTGACACCATCTCCCTCCTCTAAGCACATTATAATCCTGTTATAAGCTAGCATACTTAAATTGAAAAAAATGATGTTCACTGTACATGAGATGGTGATGATTTTAAGCTTAGTTCTTCCGTTAATCCGAGAGTAGTCGCGACTCTTTTGTGAACGTTATTAGTCGCGCTCGGTCTTTTTGCCTCCGGCCTTCGACAGAAAGACATAGTAAAATTGGGATAACTTTTTTCTTTCTATTCAAATATTGCATTTCAGTAAAGTTATAAATTTTCAGTTTATTTAAATTACACATTTTATTCATGAGATTTGGAATAATGGTAAAACTAAAAAAGGATTTGACTTAAGAGATCGTTGCATAGGCTTTCCAGATATTTCAATTTTGATTATAAAAATGTATATGAAAGAAAAATATGTATGACTTATTACTTCGCTATGGTACTAAGGAAGCATTTAAAGTCAGCTACATGGTAACTCATCATTGTATTCAAAAGATAATATGAGTTACGAGAAGATAATATACATGGGCTGTCAAAAAGACCGACATGAGACTACAGCGGGTTAAAAGTACAAGAGAAGAGTAGGAGAATTGCTTGAAAAATGCAATAAGGGATGGGGAAGGAAAACGCCATTTGTGTTAATTTGTTAGGTTATTTTCATTTTTAAAATATTCCTCCAAATTGAACTAGTTAATCTGCAGTGACGACCTTTCACCGCATTTGTAAAGCAGTGTAAATCCGTGTTCGATATAGAAAGTATTATAGTTCCTTAAATAGGAAAAGAAAAATTAATATCGAGTACAATAAACAAGATTTAATAGATAAACCCAAAATAATATAACTCCATCTGCATCAAAATAAAACGGCGACCAAATCAGTACGGTTTTTTATGTGCATACAACAGTCGAATTTTAATTTATGCGTAGTTTTTAATAGTAAATATAATTATTCTCAGATGTTTAATACCCATAGAATAAATTTATTATTATTTGCAGCATAAACTGTAGGAAAAACGAAAAGTTCCCTCCCCAACACCCGAGAAAGAACAATGAAGCATTACAATATTCATTCATACAATATTCAAAACGGAGTAATGTGATCATTACAGTATACATTCCGTATCAACTATTTTTATTATTTTACTAACCTTCATTTAACCTAAAGATTATTTACAGATCGTGGTTTTAATTTTGCTGAACTTTTTAAGTAAGTAATCACTTGTAACATTAAAACATAGATTTTACATTTTGTTTTTATTTGTGTTCAATTTATCAATAAAGAAAGTACAAATATTTATCCAGATAATTAATTAAAATTACCTCCAGGATATTACTACGCCGTGCTCATTGTATAATCAGAAATTATAAAAGAAAAAGTCCCTAATTCCTAAATAGAATATTTAGTTTGAAGTATTTGACTCCAGGGTTTAATTAGGATAGAAGCCATTTGAAAATATTTGTAACTCTCAATGATTGAATTAATTATGTGCATTTATGAAAAAAAAATACATTTGCTGTTTCTTTGGAAACTAAGTGTTACAATGAATTATTTGTTACAATTTTTTTCGTGTCTGTGTGCTATTAAAATATTTGTCATTAATTTTTCTTTTTTTATATTTAAAAACTAGTTAATATTGCATACATGACAGATAATCCTAGATACATTTTTATATTCGACAAAATCCATGCAATTATAGTACATTGAAGTGGTATGATAAAAAAATATGTATATTTGAAGTTGCTGGAAATTGATTTCACTAAAGGGAATTATGGATACAATTGATATTTATTTCACAAAAAATTCATTTTTCTGAAAAAGTATAGTTTTTTTAAAAGAGAAATTGATTTCTAAATTTTTCAAAGATGCAAATCAAGAATTTTTTAAAATTGGGCTAAAACCATCTTGAATTATGCTTAAAAAACTGTATTGCAATATGTTCTGTAATCAACCCCCAATGCACCCCCAGTTAAAAATTCTATCTATCTCTCTATTTATTTTTCTACATTTATCACTTTTTATATACACGATAAATTCCATAATTCTGCATAAATGTCTTTTTAAATGATATATAGAATAAAAGAGCAGAAAACGTCGCGTCGCTCAAGTTCGTTAATAGGCAAAATCGAACCGCGTTGGAACAGGGTGGGGTATTATGAAAATATGAAAATCCCCATAACCTCTTAATTAAATAGATATCAAATCAATTTAAATTTATTATTATTTCTAGAAAAAAGACCAAAAATTTTTGGTATGATGATATATTTGTAAAATTATTTGTAACTTATTTTTGATAAAATAAAAAGGGCTCAAGAGGAGAAAAAATAGGGTTTTAAGGAGAAAAGAAATCTCAACTTCGTAAAGTCTCAAGATATCAAATCTAATTAAATTTATTTAAAACATTCTTAATATTATCTGCAACTTTTATACTGGCATGTTTTTGATAGGACTAACTCATACTGCCAAAAAACATTAAAAACGAAAAGAAGAAGGGGACTTATTAGATTACAATGGCAGCCTATGAAATTTGGAGATATACCGCAAATAGCACCAAGTTGCCATCCCTTTTGCCGAACAATTTGGGTCTCCAAGTTTGCGTTATATCGACAAGTAGGCGGCAAACTTAGTAACATTTGGCGACAGGAATTGGTACTCCCTTGGGTGTATTGCGATTTGGTGGTATCTATGCAGATTTTAATTGATCCATCTCAAAATCGTTACTTTTTTACATACAAGGAAAATAAATCTAGTACAAACACATGAAACTTCAAATTATTTAAAAAAAGAGATTTTATATAGAAAAAAACTGGTGCCGAAGAATTTTTAAGTTTTGAAATTCCCGGAGCCGATTGATCCTTGGTCTAGAATTATGAAAAAACTGGCAGATAACACATATATTGCATCCATCGGTTTTCAAAAGCATCCTGTGGAATCATCAAAACATGTACATACTTGCTACTAACCATGGTTATCTCCAACATAGTTTAATTCCTTCCAGAGAGTTCCTTCGCCATTTTAAGGGTGCGACAAGCTTGGTACACCACTAGATTATATTTTTGAATGTAATTTAAAAGCAGCTTATAGAATTCTCAAGACAACAATTGGACAACAAGGACTCAAGACAACAATTTCTTGTTGCGTCAAATTCCAAGTTGAAACAAAACATAATGACTATGTGAAATTAATGGAGAATAATTAATTACTCTTCCAAAACTTACAACTAGTTATTGATTAGTACTCTTAAATTTCTCTATCAGTGTTTTTAACGAATAACTAAATCTATAAATTTATTAAATTTAGGTAGAAGTTTATTTAAACTTGCGGAGATAAAATGAATTTCAAAGACTAAATGACAATTATAGAATATTAGAATAAATGGACTTATAAATTCCTGTTTGTATATAGAAAATGAACTTCAGTATCTAAATAGCGTTTTAAGAACAATTAAATAAAATTAGGCATCCTTTTCTATATATCAATAAGTTGTTAACTATAAAAAAGTGTTTGCACCCCAGTTTGGAATTTCTTTTTAAACACTTGAAAGTTTCTACTTTCATATAAATTTAACATATTTTTTAATTCACCATACATGTTTCTCTTTCCGGCGCAAGCTTCTTATATAGTAATCATTTGAATATATTGTTAATAATTTTATGAATATTTGTTTTATTTTTTTATATTGCAGTATATTCTATTTAAAAGCCAGAATTAACATAATTTTGTTCATCATAAATTATATTTAAATCTTAGGCACGCTTAAAAATCTTTTATTGTTGATCTTTGCGGGCCCTGTCTTTTGTTCGGGACTTTGTGTTGACGGTAAATAGAGCTTATTGCTGGGTGAGGCTTGTTGAGCTCTATGCAGTTAATAGCTTCCCCACCTACCTAAATCTATATCATTATTAAGAAGTTATGGGTCATTTTCTGTCTTCAGAAAACTCTTTCTCATTTCCCTCCTCTTTGGCCTATTTTGCCTATTATCGAACTTGGTGGAGATTTTCTGCGCCTTTGATTTTATACATCAGCATTGAACAGATTTGTGCAGAATTACGCAGAGTATCGTGTTCAAATATATATATATATATACACTGCTCAAAACAGTTAAAGGATATTGCAGTTTTAGGTGGATTTTGTATCTGGGAAACTTTTTAGCTGATTGATACATGGTCGACAGACATAGTAGATTATATGAGAATAAATTACACATGTTTGGCAGAAAAAAATGAATTTTTTGCGCATTTGTGTACAAAAGGAAAAAAACACAATTTGTGCATATGAGAAAAAAATAATAAGAAAAGGTGTTTTCTTCAAAGAAAATCATTTTCAGTACGGGGTATGGTTTCCACGGGCGGCCAGCAACGTTGAACACCTTTGAGGCATGGATTCAATGAGGCTATTAATGACGAGTTGGGGTATTCTGCCCACTCTTCCAGAAGAGCCCTTTCCATTTCTTGGAGAATTTGTGGGGGATTGTTGGCGGCCAGAAACTCGTCTTCCTAGAGCGTCCCAAACGTGCTCGATTGGATTCATGTCTGGAGCACACGCTGGCCATTCCATTCGAACGATTCCTTCCTCGAAAAGGAAATCCTCTACCAGGTTTGCACGATGTGGCCTGCAGTTATCGTTCATTAAAATGAAGTTATCTCCGATTGCTCCAGCGTATGGGACTACAATAGGTCTGAGGATCTCATCCCTATATCGGCGACCAGTCAGAGCTCCATCGCGAATGATGTAGATGTCAGTGCGCCCGTCAATGGAGATGCCACCATACACCAACACTGCTCCACCGCCAAATCTGACACTTTCGTGCACGAACGCAGGATTATTCCTACTGCCACGGTCCCTCCAGATGAAAATACGCCTATTATTCGGATGCACAGAAAAACGGGACTCGTCAGAAAACAGAATATTGCTCCATTCATTTCTCCTCCAGTTGATATGCTCGGTTGCCCACTCCCTGCGGTCGCGACGATGCCTTGATGTTAATCTAACACATACAATCGGTCGGCGAGCATGCAGACCTACAGCATGGAGCCGGTTTCGGACAGTCTGAGTTGAAATCGTGGTGCCTGTAGCCGAGCGAAGATGTTGTTGGAGAAGAGTAGCGTTCATGTTTCGGTGTCTCCGAGCTGTTAACGCTAAATACCGATCTTCATTGGGCGTTGTTGCCCGTCTACGACCTTGCCGTGGTCTTTGGCCTGCACATCCACTCTCCAAAAAACGGTTCCAGATCCTGGAAATGACACTTTGTGACACTCCATTGGCTTGCGCTACTTCGACTTGAGTTTGGCCCCCTTCTAACCTACCGCAAGCTTCTGAATCTGTCAAATGACTTCGTTGAGACATCGTACTCATCGAAACAAAGCAATCACTGAATGCCGATCATCCTTGTCTTCATTCTCTTTTATCCAGTTGAAAGTCAAAATTCATTCGCTGCCGCTGAAGCGACGTTTTTGACGTCGAACTTAAAATTTGCATACTCCACAGTTTGAAAACCAGAAAAAATTGCATTTGTGATTATCTTCTTCTATTTTCGGCAAAAAAATTTCGTTTATATCTTTATTTTATATAAAACTTCAAAAATCCTTTAATTGTTTTGAGCAGTGTATATATATATATATATATAACCATTGATATTACAATATATGAACCATTGAATTTAATAATTTATATCACATTGAACAAAGAGAGAAAAAATTACATAATTAAAATGAAAACTAATGGAATTTGTAGAACCAAAGCAGAATCTTTGGACCCCGAATACTTTGGAACTACAAATGATGTGTGTGGTTGCATCTTCGTATCTGCTAAGAAAAAGCAAAATAATAAAGATTTGGGGCTACCAACATACATAAAACCAAAATTAAATGAAGAAAAAAAAACAAGGCACATCAAAATTACTAAATCAAATAGCAAAATGAAACGGGAAAAAAATAAAACTAATTATCTTCACCATGATAATAATTAATTAATTAATTAATTAAAAACGGAGTAATGTGATAACACAAAAAGTAAACCATACACCATAGTTTACCCTATTAAGATTTAAAACAAATTAATTTAATTTGACTATGCTAAGCTAAACTTAATATCTTAATATAAGATGATTTAAGATTTAAAAATAGCTAATTAATATATTTACCCTATACACTTAGAAAAAGTATTACAGATTTCCAATTTATTAAAAGTTAGGTACAATTTATTCATGTAAGTTAATTAAATTATAGTAATAGAATTAATTGATGCAACTGTACAATTATCCATTCATTAGTGTCAATTAAACATCCTTTACAATATGTTTTTCAATTTAACCAATGCATTTCCCACTCTTGATTTTTTTTAAATATTAATTAACCATTGCGTATTATCCGGACAACACCGCCTCTCGCCGTACTCTCTCTGTGTCTCTGCCTCTCTCTCTCTCTATATATATATATACATACATATATATAAGGTACCCTGGGGTAATAACGCCAGGCGGGGTAATAACGCCAAGTGCTTATATTTTGCATAATTATGAAATAATCAGATAAATGATACCCATGTGCTCTGCGCAGAAGGGTTTTGAGTCATATAAATCGCAAAAAACAGCTTCAAGTTAATTTGTTTCATTTTTAGGTCTTATTGTTTTTACAAACAACTAAAATTAACGCTTGATCTAAAATTTGCGAGATACGTTTTGTGATGTGAAGACTATCTTTTTATCCGGAAATACTCTGTTAATTACATAAATTTGTAGTGCATATCATGTACTTTTAAAATGTTGTTGAAGATTTTGGATATCTTCTCGAGATAATTTGTAATTGAAAATGTACTGCGCAATAACTATACCGGGGTAATAACGCCAATCCTTGACTTTAATACCCCGTTTGATTTCCTACAGTGTCCGAGCTACATCCTAAATACTGATTCAAATAAACACAGTTAAAACTGTCCAATGTTTCTCATATTTCTATTTAAGCGGTCCTTTTTAAGCAAAAAGAAGCTCACGGTCTGATATTCTTTTGCCTCATCCCCCCCTCCCACATTACACCTTTATTTTTCTTACACTTTCACAAAAAAATTGAACATTTTCAATAGCTTAGAATGCAATTTGTCAATTTCTAAGTTTGTGGAGTTTGTATTTTTAGAATTGGGCTATCTACATGCGATTATTCCATCTTATTTCATAGTTTTGTTTGCATGGCGTTATTACCCATATAGGTGGGTAATAACGCCAAATAGCATTGGTCAAGAAAAAACGCCATTACATTTTATGAGTACATATCTGTTAAATTATTTTATTTTATATAGATAGTCAATGAGTTGCTGTATCAGATTCTATATTTGTTTGAAAAATACAATCTAAAACTAAGCCGTGAAAATTGGTAGAACCTTAACGTGGCGTTATTACCCCAGGGTACCTTATTTATAAAGAGAGATATATAGTAAAAGATATATAAACCCACAGATAGATAGACAAATAAAGTTTGGAAATGGGTGTGGTTTTATGTTTAAAGAATCATGATCGGCTTAGATCTTCAAAAATGTTTCAGATATTCCAACATAGATGAAAATGCAGTAGGTAGTGTTCCTTACGAAATTTTCCAAAAATCAATTACAATTTAAAATGCATTATTAAACAGGAAATACTAACATCGCAAACAATCCAATATGAATGTTATATCCTATCTGTATAGCTAGAAATACTTGAATATAGATTGGGAAAAGTCATAGTGTATAATACATTAAAAAAAATGTCTGCACGTTATAGGTTGGTATTGTTCTGAAACGTCCTCTAAACACTTTTAACCTCAGTTAAGTTCTCATAGCACTGACATTTCTCTCCCACCTGTAAGTTTTTACATAATGAAATTTAAAATTAGTTCTGAACAATAAAAAAAACTCTGCAAAACATTTTATTTTCATTATAACTTTACAACTATGCACATTTTTGTGTTTATAAATAGTTCGTTATAAATTTCTAAAAATTCCATTTTTTATTCTATAAAGATTATTTTTAAAATATTTATCTAGATGTAACAGAAAAAAATTACATGAAATAGAAAAATATTTTTTCTTTCTTTGGACTTAAAAATCATATTTTATTTACATAACATAAAATTTAAAGAAAATTCCTTAAAGGGAAATATTGAAATTTCTCTTTTTCTCTCTTTTTTCTTTGTGTTCTTCGTAATGAGAAGAATTCTCTTTATTTTGCCGTCGAAAACAGAAGACAAAAATTAATTTTGTATAATAAAAGAAAGTACATTCTTGGTCTTTTCTTCATTGTACCTCAAAAGAAAGAGAGATAATGGAAAGAACAAGTAAAGCTAATGGTCACAAAAGTAAAGAAAAAATAAATTTCTTTCCGTACGTAAAAACATCGTAAATTAGTTCAAAGTCGTAAAGCCGTATTGAATTTACAATTTAAAAAAAAATGAAAATAAAAATAGTTGAATAAATCAGAGATAGTGGTATTTTAATGACAAAAGACAAATTCAAGACTAATTTCTAAACGAGGATATAAAACATTCTTATACCCTAGAATAATGCCTGTAAAAATACCAGAGCACAGCTGAAGTATTGTTTTTGATTATGAAGCATACTTAGCTTGATTTATAAAATCAACGAATGCAGGAAGATAATGGCCGCATACATAGTTTGATTTATTTTGCAACATAACAGTATTTGTAAGTTATATGCTTTTTGTTTATTTTATTAATTAACTCTGCTGTCACTCACAAATAATATGCTAAAGTTCGTTATAACTTTCAGAATTTCCAATCTATGTTTCTGAGATTTTTACAAAAGTTGCTCAATACGTTTTGCTAATACATTATACACATTATATTTTGCTTTTAGTCGTGCACGTGCAGTCTTAGATTATTTAGTAAATCTGTTCATTTTTAATATAGTTTTTATTATATTTTAATTGTAATTGCAAAGTATTGTGTGCAATGCTGTTTGTCGTAATTTCGAAAAAGAACATTTTTTATATTAAAAATTCTGCCAATTATAAGCAAAATTATTGGCATACTTTTAGACTGTTTTTATGAAAAAAACCCTTAGTTTTTCACGAGTATACATGCTATCCTCATAAAAATGAGCACAGTTTATTAGAATAAGTCTCCTTATCAAGTTTTACAGTATGAACGCTTTTGATATACATTCTGTTTTACAGGGTATAAAAGAGATATTGCTGAATTTTCAATTTGCTGAAGGTATTCTACAGGATTTACTTAATCTTTACGGAAATACATGACGTATACTATTCTGTTTACACACCTGAATTTTCACGATAATATCTCGTGTATTTCTTTAGAAATTTTACAAAACGTCTAAAATCACAAGTGACCGGTCTTCATAGGACACAGTATATAAATAGCAATGTAAAAACTCAAAATTTTCAAGAAAATTTTATAAAACACAGAACAAATGAAAATATATTAAATTTAAAACAAAATTTAAGTATGAAAAATTAATTTATTAAGAAATAATGTAATTAGTTTAATATTTTTTTTTTACATATGAATACGTCTTTTTTAATTTGTATTCATTCTACTCTAGTCTTTAAAACATCATTTCTTAAATTATCGTCTGATAAAGAAATTTAGATTATTTTACTATTCAGTTCTAAATAGTCTCAGAAATATACCTTAAAATTTTATTTGTTACATTATTTTTCACCATAGCTATTGCAGAAACAGTTTCTTGGAATTGTGAAATCCACATTGCATCCCTTCTGTTTGCAATCAGCATTTTATCCCGAATGTTAGTGTGCGAAAATAATATTTAATTATAATTTTATTGGATTTGTAGAGCACATTGATCTGTACAAGATTTTTTTTTTTTTTTTTTTTTTTTTTTGAGGTACAAGATAGCATTCTCATTAACCTTTTCGGGTATGGTGTACTATTAATAGTACATGTCTTATAATTGAGTGTAATTTTGTTTTAAGAAATACTTTTGCTACTATTTACATGTAGGAATGTTAGTATAAGTCTATGAATTTACTATATGACTTCATTCTTGTTTAGGCATTTAGTAATAAAAATAATTATTATTATTTGCTTGATTCTCTTCGTTCCGTTTGCGATACTTTTATTTTAAAAATACATTTCATTTATTAAATTTAAGATAAAAGTTACTTTTCTAGGAGAAATAATGTGTAATAAAATACAAAAAAACATTAGAAAGTTGTAATATAAGTTAAATCCTATTGTAATACAATATTTTCTAAACATCACCGAAATTCTTCCTTAGCCTATTTTCATATGAATATTAAATAAATAGTACGCAAAACAACAACATTCGTTATCTCTCAGACAATGAAATATCGTTAAACACTTATTAATCTAGATGGATATATGGTGTTAATGATGTTAACATAAAAGCAATTTTTTCTAAAAACAGAAAAGAATTCGGACCCGAAACGGTTAAAATTAAAGATAATTTAATTACATCTGCAAAGAAAAACTAAAAAAAATATGTTATATATTAAATATTTTTGATAATATGAAATAAAAGTAAGGTTTGTTTCAATTCATCAATGCCTTTCATTTAGTTGCACTGATGACGTGTTTATTTTTATTTGATTATATTATTCCGCTAAATGTATATTTTCTGTGCTGTAATACAAAATATAAGGTACCCTGGGGTAATAACGCCACGTTAAGGTTCTACCAATTTTCACGGCTTAGTTTTAGATTGTATTTTTCAAACAAATATAGGATCTGATACAGCAACTCATTGACTATCTATATAAAATAAAATAATTTAACAGATATGTATTCATAAAATGTAATGGCGTTTTTTCTTGACCCATGCTATTTGGCGTTGTTACCCACCTATATGGGTAATAACGCCATGCAAACAAAACTATGAAATAAGATGGAATAATTGCATGTAGATAGCCCAATTCTAAAAATACAAACTCTACAAACTTAGAAATTGGCAAATTGCATTCTAAGCTATTGAAAATGTTCAATTTTTTGTGAAAGTGTAAGAAAAATAAAGGTGTGATGTGGGAGGGGGGATGAGGCAAAAGAATATCAGACCGTGAGCTTCTTTTTGCTTAAAAAGGACTGCTTAAATAGAATTATTAGAAACATTTCACAGTTTTGGCTGTGTTTATTTGAATCAGTATTTAGGATGTAGCTCGGTCACTGTAGGGAATCAACTGGGGTATTAATGTCAAGGATTGGCGTTATTACCCCGATATAGTTATTGCGCAGTACATTTTACATTACAAATTATCTCGAGAAGATATCCAAAATCTTCAACAACATTTTAAAAGTACATGAAATGCACTACAAATTTATGTAATTAACAAAGTATTTCCGGATAAAAAGATAGTCTTCACATCACAAAACGTATCTCGCAAATTTTAGATCAAGCGTTATTTTTAGTTGTTTGTAAAAACAATAAGACCTAAAAATGAAACAAATTAACTTGAAGCTGTTTTTGCGATTTATATGACTCAAAACCCTTCTGCGCAGAGCACATGGGTGTCATTTACCTGATTATTTCATAATTATGCAAAATATAAGCACTTGGCGTTATTACCCCGCCTGGCGTTATTACCCCAGGGTACCTTATTTATAAAAATTATTATTTGTTCTTTTTTGTGCGAAAAGCATTTCATCAATTTAAATTTAAAATTGAATTAAATTGGAACGAGAGGAAAACTTAAGACATTTTAAAAAGCAGATTAACGGAACTTTTCAAATTTAATAACACATAAATCAAAATCCACAGAATGTTTATAAATTTTAAGGTATTTTTAAAAAGATGCTAACTTAAGATTTTAGCTACTTTGTTTTATTTTTACATGAATTACATTGTAAATTCGATATATCTTTCAACTAAACTTTTGATAAAAGATCAAAGAAACATAGAATGCATTTATTCATTTTTAGAAAGCTAAAATGATATTTTCAATTTATTCGCATTTCATTTATGGGTTTATTGAAAATCTTTCAGAAGCTTCCGATTGATTTCATTTATTAAAATGATTTATATTTATTATTTTAATTTTTCAAAACTAAATAAAGTTCTTAATGCAGTTTTGAAACTCATTTCAAATTGTTCTCATAGCTTAATTTATTCTTAAAATAAAATAAATTTATGAAACATTTTTTTCACTTCACTGAAAAGCAATCTCTTCAAACTGTAACAAATTCTTAAAATGTTGTCTTTAATGGGAAAAAAATAAAAACATTTTATATATGATTCTTATTTTTCTATTCAGATCTCCTAGTAATAGTTATGGTATTGCTATGGATAATTAAATAGCAATGGATTATCACTGTTGCATAGTGTAAAGTGGAAAAGGTTTCAATTTAATCGATACTGTGGAAGAATTATTCTCTAAAAATTAATGATCCTGAAACTTATAACTTAATTTTTGCATTTTGTGATGAAATGAATTTTACAAATATACATATATATATTGGTCACTTTCAACTTTCTTTTGTGTTTTGCTCACTTAATAAAATCCAATAGGTAATGAATAATTTCATTTACCGTATTTGTTCAGAAAATTCTCAACATTCCACTGCATCATGTAGGAAGAGTAAATGCAAAAAACAAATTACAATATTACCTGAACAACAACACCAAAAAAGTTTAAATGCATTTGTGTCTTTTTTGTTAAACGAAAGATATTTTATTAATTAAGAAATGTTTTTTCTCAATATATGCACAAAATCGCTTGAATTTTGCACCAAAGTTAGTAAGACTGCACAAGATATCTCTGAAGTATACGTTGCATAATATACAGGGTGTCCGAGAAAGATCCGTACAACTTCAAAAATTTATTGAAAAAGAAACTGTAGGGTAACAGCAAAACTAATTAAGACATTAGATAGAATAACTCAAAAAGTTTTTTTCTGCAGTATGTTTCTGACCATAGATGGCTCTACATGTCATGCAAAGGAATATTAAAACATTTTAGTTATTTCAATGGCGGATCGCGTGAAGAAAGCTCAATGTGTTGCGTGGTTTATCGAAACAAAATCCGATACGCAAACACAACGGAATTGTCGAACGACGTATGGGGAATCGCCACCATCTCGGTCAAGCATTCGTGAGTGGTCCCATTGCATGGCCACCCCGGTCTCCTGACCTAACACCACTGGATTTTTTCTTTTGGGGTTTTGTTAAAGATACTGTATACCGAACGCAAGTTAACAGTCTCGTAGAATTAAAGCAAAACATCCAAACAGCTGTAGCTACTGTTGATGTTAGCATGCTGAAACGGTCGTGGATGGAATTGGAATATCGTCTTGATATTGTTCGTGCTACGAAAGGGTCTCATGTAGAAATTTCCTAAGGTAATAACTTAAGTTATAGGAAAAAAAAACTTTTTGAGTTATTCTATCTAATGTACTAATTAGTTGCGCTGTAAACCTATTGTTTCTTTTTCAATATTTTTTTGAAGTTGAACGGATCTTTCTCGAACACCCTGTATATAACACTTTACATTATTTAAAAATGCAACTTCTTATTCTGATTATTAGATTTTTCTCGAAAAAAACAAGTTGAAAAAATAACAAGTTAGAAATTTCACGTCAAACATAGCAAATGAGGTGCATTTGTACTATAACGAAGTTTTAAAAACATTCAGATTTTAGTGTAATATTACACAGTACTTCGGAAACCGTGTAAGTATCCACAATCTTTTGTTTGTCCCTGTAAATTTGATCTGTTTTCTGTTATACAGGAAGTAATCTTCAGTAAACCTTAGCAACGTATATCAATTTCATAAAATTTGAAATAGTTTAATATAATAACAAACGCGCCCCAAACAATGTTTTCTCCTATACGATTATGTAACAGAATACTTTTATGTGAGTCTGTAAATTAATAAATATAACTAATAAAATTTATTCTGTGCACCCCAGATTGAACATAATTCTAGAATTAATGAATATATATCACTCTTTTATATTCGATAGAGAGTAACATCATTTAAATGCAATTGAAACTTTTTTCCCAATGCTCGTAACGTGAAAAGTACTTTTGATCGTCTCTGTACTTGAACCATAGATCTGATTTTCAAAGAATTTGAAATGACTCGACCGAGTTATGCAAAACTGATATATTTGAAATTTCAAGCGATTCGATAGGGTAGGTTTTGCGTTGTCATATGCGGACGGGCAGACAAACGGACGGACGAACTGAACAAATACTACAGGGACTAAGTGTTTATATAATTACAAATGCCCCTGAAAAGGACGAAAAAATATGCATATTGCATAGATTATAAAAATCCAACACATTCAGAATACTGTAAGAAATATTCACAGTTTATTAAGGATGATGTCTGCATGAAGAGTATGAAAAACACATAATGCATTTGAAAACCCAATTTCTGCAATTACCATGAGTAATCAGGAAAATATGCGATGTTTTGTGTATACTGCATAATTTGCTAAATGATAGTTTAGTTAAAGGCAGATGAAAAATTCCGCCAATAATGTTGTTAAAATTTTTTGTAAAGCCCTGTATATGATCTATAAGATTGAAATGTGCCAGTAACATTCAAAAGAAATAACAAACGCATTCTAGAACTGAAAACGAACTTTTGGCATTTATTATTTGTAGGTTTCAATTGTTCTATTGTTTTTCATAGTTTTCAAATATTAGTTAGTCGGGCTTGACTACTAATCTATGTCTTTTCTGTGCTCGTTGGTACATTTTTACATGATTCGTTATTTTCCTCCACTTGTTGTTGAAATGAGATTGAAATATAGGACAAGCAAATTTATTTGTGTTCCTAATGTGCCCTATTTTTAGAGATTATATTTAACCTTGTGCTTTGAATTCAGGAATTGACGTGGGGTCTTCACTAGAGCATCAAACTAATACCCCTTTATGATATTTATTGTTATGCTTGGCGGTTCAACACTTCTTTGGCACTCCTTAAGCACCGTGATGTCATGCCATTTAAATTTCTTCTGCAGCCAAATTTTTTTATGCTTTACTATAAATAAAAGATGAATTGTATGTTTACCATGTTCTATGGTAAGAATCCTCTAGTATACTTCATGATGTATATCCCTTTTAATAATAATGTGACATCAGTAAATTACACTGTAAACTATCTTACCCCGTCCACCATAGTGTAATGGGATTATTTTAAGTGTCCCTGTAAATAGACTGTAAATGCTACACATTTCATTTTCAATACAGAGCATACCATAGTAAAATACAATAACATGATTCCGCTTCATGGCAATTGGACTATATTTACAAGACACAGAGCAATGACACACAGATATACCGACGGATAGTTAAATGAATTTCATAAATATATTTCAACTATGGTGGCAAGTGTTAACAAAGAACGCGTCATTTTCAATACAGAACGTGCGTGATGCCCAATAATGTATATTCGTTTCATGGTATTAATTAAAGAATAACAAACGCAAAATTTCAACTTCGGAATACTGTAAAATGGCATTCGATTGTGGCATTAATTCTTTTGAGCATATTAAATAGAAAATTAATTATATGGTAATAAGTGCAACTTTTATGGAGAACACTACTGAAAACGCAAATTTAATTATCAATAAAAACCGATTTATTCACATCTACTACATCAAAATCGCAAAAATAATTTTAAGTTTTAACTCTACCCAAGAAAGCACAAAAATATTTAATATAAAATATATACAAGTTACAGAAAGCATAAATTTTTGCTCTACATATAGCGCCCTAATAAAAAAAATCAATACAAACATGTGGGAATAAATGAAATGTACTTAAAAAAATTGGTTTAGTATATACTTTTTATTTATTAGATTTAAGTATAACTGAAAGTTCACACTAAAACTAAAAACACTCACAAATAAAACTGAAAATTCACAAAATATACAAATAATTGTGGTAAAGCAGGTCATAATATTAAATAATATCGTTGTTCAATATTAATATTTTTCGTTTTATGTATGTTATTTATTGTAAAAACTTTTGAGTTAAAACAGAACGTTACCTTATACCGTCACCAGATATTTTCTTCGATATACATTAACTTAAAAAAGCCTAAATCACATATTACAATAAAAAGGAGAAAATATATCATGATTATAGAGTATTTCTCAAATATATCGACTATTCGGCTTTATTCTAAACAGAAAAAATTTTAATGTCTACACAACGAAAATATCCGTGAATTGCGGAAATTTATTTTTACACTAGTTTAGTTGATGTTATGCTGCAAAGATACTGTGGAAAACAAATGCTTCTGATGAAATATGATAATGTATACAGGAAAAGACATAAGTTTTTATACATATTGAAACATTATTTAATTTAATTTAATTTATTACTAATAAATATTATTATTATTACTACGCTAGTTTCATAAATGTCATAATTTACAATACGCCACCAATATGATTTTAATTTATCGCCCTTTATTCGAAAATATTTTTTGGGTATTTGAGAGAAACTTTTAGGAACCATATGGCTATAAACTTCTGGTCCATACTGTGCAATAGACAGGAAAGAAAGGGGAAATCCTGGACACTTTTTAAGTACTCTCATATACAGGTTGGAAAAAATTATAAAACCACTTGAAAATATGATATAATTGAATGACAAAAGATGGAACATTGATGAAATTTCATACATATACATTGTGTGTTACAAGGACGTAAAAATTTTTTTTCATTAATAGCTACATTAATAAAAGTTTAACAGCCTAAGGAAAATTTTCTGTACAAAGTAAGTTGGAAGCAATAATAAAGCCGATACATGTATTTCATAAATAATAATCGATGTGAGACCCTTTGACTAGTGTATTGTTCATTGAATCTATCAGACCAAACAAAGTACTTACATCAATACTGTTCCAGCATTTTTAATATCATTCATCAATTCTAACTTTGAATTGCATTATCGTAAACTTTTTGTAAATATTTGGGGGAAAAAATACCCAAAGACTTTTTTATATTCCATTTCTATGCATTTTTCTATTACAAGCTAGCAATTGAAAGCATTTCACTTGATTAACTTCCAGCCAAGTTTTAGTTGATTTCGGAACAAGAACGGAAGCGTTGTCCTTCTGAAATGCCCAGTCTCCTGAAATTATAGGAGGAGCAATGGGTAATATAATATCTCTTAAAATATCTTTGACATCGTCTATCCAATTTGTGCTTTCGGTTAAATGTTTTCGTGCAAAATCTAAGTCAGTATTTTCTTAGTCCTTAGAAAGAGGAGGTTATCACTCACATTTCGCATTAAAAGTGATAACATTTCTACTTTTTACAATTCATTTTAACTTCTTAGGGTTTCTTTCTAAAGCTTGGGACATCAAATATTCTTTCTCGAAAAAACGCGATATAAAAGATGCATTTCAAAATCCTCATCTTTTTCAGTTTCCATTTGCCATAATTCCATATAAAAAACACACTTTCTCTGGTTTTCACTTTCCCAATATCGTTACCTATTATCTGAATTTAAAATTTAAAATGTATATCTCATCTTATAAAGATACTTAGCGCGTATTACTCTTACACTAAATTATAGACATTTGCAATCTACCCATGTCTTTTTCTAATGTAAGTTAAGATTGATGAGTTTAATAAAGTTTGTAGCACCTCATTTAAATATTTCATATACTTTTCAGGTTAAATATATTCAACGCAACCAATTCTTCATTTTAGTAGTTTAATGTGTAAAATATTCTTTGTGCTCCGTATAGCAGAGTGAATGGAAATAGAAAATTCATTTAATAAACAATCAAAAGCGTTATAAAGAATTGCATGACGCAAAATAGAGCAGAAAATTTTAGAAATTTAAATCATTGTAAAATATGTAACAATACAAAAATAATTACTAATATTATTATTCTGGTAACAAATCTATTTTATCTTTTAAAATGTTAATTAAACACGTTTCAAACATCAGTAAAAAACTAATTATTAAATTTTTGCTAGTATTTCATTTTAATTTACAACGTTCCTTTAAGAAAAAAACATAAAAAAGATAGTGAATCATTGAAGCACAATATTGAATTGTTCTCTGTGTAATACAGTCCACGTTGAGATCCAGGGTTGTAGAGCTAATAGCGTCATGCAACTTTCCTAAGTATTTTTTGTTAAAGCCTTGCAAAAGTTAAATGCCGATTCACCTTTTTCAAAATTTAATTTTTATATATGTATATATACTACACAATGTAATTTTAACGACCTATGTTTAACTCAGATTTAGGAATACATTTTTGAAATATTTCTATTGCCATATTATCATAGTGTTAGCACAGCTATTTTACTTCATACAGTTATTTAAATGTTATTTTATTTTTTTTCAATGATTAAAAATTTTAACCTTCGACATTCTTTATGTTTTACTCTAAATCTAAAGGATGTAGTAAAACACAAATATTGAGGATTATGCGCAAAAATACAATCAGAAATCTTCTTCTGGTAATAGAAATCCACAGAATGTCAATATTGGCGTAATTTTTTATTCAATAAGTAATTACAGTCGGCTCTCTAATTCGAACTCCTCGGGACCACAAGAAATATTTGAATTATCCAGATTTCGAATTATGAACACAATGAGAGGAAAACTTTTTAAAGGTGTACAAATGAATTATTATTATAGTATTTTTAAAAAAAATTTCGACTGTTATCATTAGAAAATGACTTAATATTTAATTAAAATTGTGAGGGAGTGACCTTTGTAATAAAGGCACTCTAGCATTTTTGAGATCGTGACGTCAATGATTTAACATGTGTAAGCGTGAAAGCGACATCTATCCTCTCTTTTACTTTGACTTTCTATAGCGTGTGTGTCTTTCTCGGATTCTACAGTTATGTCGCGAATAGAAGTAATATGTAAATTTGCAGTATCTCAGTTTGCAGCATATAAAAGCTTGGAGTTTGAGTGTGTGTAGTGTGTCTAGCTGCATTAGCCAGCTAGTGGCGTTCAGAAGTGTGTGTCTAGCTGCATTAGCCAGCTAGTGGCGTCTAGCAGAGTGTGTCTAGCGGCATTGGCCAGCTAGTAGTGAATCTAGAGTGAGCGATATCAAGTATTAGCGAGCCTCCAGTGAGTTGACAAGGAGTTTTGGAATTCGACTCGAGAAGTTGGCCGGTGGTAAGAAGTTAATAGTAATTACGTTGACTATTTCAAAGTTAATAAAGAATGTATATACAACCACGGGCTGTCTAATAAAGTTTTATCCAGCAGCTTAGTTGAAGTTAAAGGAGAAGTAATCTAAAGTGCCCCGATTGAGTTAGTGCCGGAGCTGTGAGTATGAGTTTAATCTTCTAGTATTGTTATCAGTTGTTAAAATTACAGAACTGCTCCACGTCCCTTGAGCCCTAATCGTTTTAAATAAACTGTTTTTATCTTATGTTCTGAGTTATGTCTGCATTCAACACCCAGTACGAGCACCCAACCGTTACAAAATATATAAATATATAAACTAATTAAGGGATTAGGAACAAGCACAATAGGAGAAGGGGTGGAGGTGTTACTGATGGACATATGGGGCACTAAAAAGTGGATATCAAATGCATGGGATTAAATGTATACTATTTCAGACTAATTCTGTCAAAAATGAAAGAAATAAAGTTATTTTAACAATCTCAAGACCGGGAGAGAGTACGGAAAATGAAAAGTCAGAATTCTCGTTAGTTCGAATTAACAAAATACAGAAAAAATGAGTTCGAATAAATGAAATTTTAAATGTTATCCTCCATCGAAAATTTCGGGACTTTATGTTTAGTTGAAATTAAGTGAAGATTCGATTTATCCGATTTCGTATTATCGAAAGCCGACTGTATTTTTCTAAGCCTAAAATAAATATTAATCATATGTAATACACTTAATTTCTCTGTAACTCTAAAATGATATGATTTCCAACCCACATAAGCAGGACATAATACTCGAAAAAATAATTCTGTTTTAAAAAATATTCTCCGGTTCATTCTGTGTTATTTATCTTCTATTTCATTTTAAACTTGCAATAAATTTTTGAAGAATTTTTACAAATGCATGACGAATGTCTTATCCATTTATTAAATTTTGGAAACTCTACAAAATTACGTTTTTAATTTCACAGAGTTTGTGAATTATATTTTAAATACGTATTTAGAATTTCAATCGAACGGCATAAAGGATTTATAACTTCGCTTATAAACATAAGAAAATGACAAAATTTCTTTTTCTGAAATTTTTTTTTTAATTCTCTGAAGTAAGCTTAAAAAAGACATTAATTTAAAAACCTTTAGCATGTCTCATGTTCCATTTCAAGCAAATATTTACTAAAAGTTACTTCGTTTACAAAACTGTTTCAAGAGATCCTACGAAATGACGTGGGCGCCGCATAATATGCGAGATCACAGGGGATTTGCGAAAATCTCTTAATTTATTAGGAAGGAAGGGAGAAAGGAGAAGTGAGAAAATATTCAAATATTAAAAAGTAACTAAACGGGTAAGAAGCTTTTCCAAAATTTAAACAGCTGTATAAAATGCGTGCAATTAAATAATGAAGTAAATTTTAAAATAAGTTTTGAATTTCTTGTCCAAACATTTCTAAAAGAAATGATTGGAATTTTCCTTGCAACTATCTTTGGAATATAAATGTTTCAAAAAATTCTTTTCTTAGACTTTTTTTATGATCTTTATTTAACAGCCGTTATCGCAGAAATCGTCCTCCTTATAATATTTTTCAATGCTTAAAATAAAATATAGTTAAGGATTTTTATCTAAATTGTAAATTAAGAAATAATTAAGAAAATAAAGGTTATGAACATAGACAAAATTAAATATAGATATATATATATTGCTAATCATCTAACAATTTTTAACTGGATGTGACACATGAAAGTAACATTTTTTACTTAATGATCACTAGAGCCACTCAGTATAGTGACCAAGAAAGTGAAATTTGGGAATTGCTCAAATATTCTTCTTTTTCGAATGTATCTTGAAAAGAAATTGTAAAAATAAGAAAATAAAAGTGCCATCTCACCCCCCCCCCCTCCACACACACACACAATGGTAATTTCAATAAATATATGGTCTCATAACAAAATCATTTACCTTCATATTACAAAGCAATTTTGGGGCTTCATACACTGTAAAAAAAAAAATCGTTAAATTTACGGCAAAAACTGCTGGCAGCAATGTTTCCAGCAGTTTCTGCCGTAAAGTTTACAGTTATATTAGATGTAATAAAAAAATTACATCTAATTTAACTGCCATTTTTACGGCAAAAATTGCTGGAAACATTGCTGCCAGCAGCTTTTGTCGTTTATTTACTTTTCCTTTTTTTTACAGTGTTACCCTAAATTTAAATTATTTTTTAAATTATTTTTAAATTATTTTTTAAACAAGTTGTGAATGTTTTTACATACAAGCATGTAAAATTTAATAAGTTATCTCTACGATATCATATAGAAATCTGTTTGTAAAAAACAAAGGAATGGAAACTTTGTGTCTAGTTCTTAAAAAATTACAATCACTGAATAATTTCCAGGTTTCATTTAGCACTTGATTTGATATATTTATCTAAAATTGGCCTTGTAAGCCAAGTATCAGGGTTCGATTCCCGGCCTGGGCAATTTTTCGCTCAGTTGGAAACATTCAATTCGTATTATAACTTTACCAATCAGTTAGATTGTGTCAAAATAATAGTTTATCTACGTATCCATTATTTCTATGGAGTTCCATTACCTGCGGCTTATTCTGCCGAGCTGTCGAAAAGACAGACCAGATGTTACGGCTAATAAGGTTATCTGAGCGAAAAATCCCATTCGGTTATCGCCCGGTTACCTTAAGAGGTAAAGCATTGGCCTTGTAAGCCAAGTATCCGGGTTCGATTCCCGGCCTGGGCAATGTTTCGCTCAGTTGAAAATATTCAATTCGTACTTATCTAAAAGTTGAATGATTTGGTTTTTATCTTTTTGATTCCTTTTATAAGTGGATCAAAATTGCTGAAAATCTGAAAATGAGTAAAGACACACTAAATTTTCAATATAATGTAATATAAAAGAAGTTTAAAAAATCGACAAACGGAGAGCCTGATTAAAAAAAAATATATTCAAAGTCTGCTCATTATATTTTACAACCAATATGTACATATATTTTTAATTAAATGATACTTATTTAACAAACAATATTCAAGAACCAGCGTTTAATTATCTGTTTATTAATGTTAACCAACATTTTTAGTTAAATTGTTGATGTTCAATTTATTAGTGTTATATCCTATTGTTGACCATGCTGAAATACCTATGCCATACTGTAATAAATATTATGAACATATTTTTTGCCAAAATACGAGAAATTATAGAAAAGAAACCAGTAAATAACTTTCGTCAGTATTGTTTCTGAAAAATTACGTACTGTAGATTTTACATTCAAGAACTGATTTTCCTATAAGAAATCTGAAATAAATATTAATAACATTCATTTCGCATTTTCTACATCTTTTCAATTTCTTTGCCAAACAGTCACGGCATATAAATCTAAATACTTATAATTGCGCCAAAAGACCACTTCTGACATTTAAAATTTTTTACTTAAGTTGTACGAATGCAATGAGCATTTTGTTTAATTTCATTAGAAATTTCTCGTGATTTATTTTCGTGGTGGTAGAAATATACATTCAACACGTACAACTCATCCCAAAATACATTTTTAAATATGCCTGGAATATTTCCTATACTCATTTCGATGGTTTTATAAAGCCTATTCTACAATCCTAAAAAATTGATTAAATTCCGTTAATCCGAAAACATTTTGAAGTTCTCTGATGTAAGCTAAATATCTATATTATAAAGGCCAAACGTATCTGTGCGTAACGCACACGTCATTTTTCGAATGGCAACACTTTCTGATGAAATTTCACTTTTGCAATTTCCATTACTGCAAATTTTTTAACTCCTAGACATCGTACATTTTCAATCTTTACACCGTTGTGTAGGGAAAAATATGTACTTTTAAATGCAATTTGTTTGAAAACCGTATCTTAATTTGTTTTTGAGATATTAATGTTTTTGTAGTTTTTAATTTAATTTTTCTGGAAGTGGCAACTTGAGTATTCCATTTCTGTGCAAAGCATTACCAACTAGATATAACGGCATGCGCATTTAACTAAAAACCGCCGAAAAAGTGAAGCTGGATTCAGCTTCAAACTCTGAGCCATTTCATTGGATCACGTGGCACAAACCCTACCCAAATTAGCATTTTATGAGCTGATTTCTGTTCTGAGCACATGATCATTGTTTTGGTTCAGAGTTTGCGCGATTGATCAGAGTAACTTGGGCAAAGTATCAGAGTCTTCTGGCGGGAGATTTCATACATTAATCTCAAATAAATGGGCCTTATAGATATAGTTGGCCATGGTGCAAAGTAAAGGAAAAATAACCATAAAGTAAAAAGAAGAAATAGAGAGGACTTATGTGTGGTGGCTGGGAATGGTACAAAAATTGTAACCATGAGAAATCTGCTACATTAAGCCCAAACACAATCGCGTGTTTTCACAAAAAAGAAAACTTTCAATGACAAGTCTGAGGAAACTTTTAGTACTACAGTTTTAGTTTATAATAAAATAAAATGCTACTTTAGAATGCGTAAATTTAAGCAGATCATTTTTATTCGGAGAAAAAATGCACGACTGTTGTCAAAGAATTTAGTACCAGTTCAATGTGATTCTTAATTTCCTTCCGGGTTGAATTTTTTTTGCCGAGTTAGACAAGCAAACAAAGATGGTCTTGGCAATAATTTCAGGTTTAAAGTAATGTCCGGTTCCCCAAATTTTTGCCCAATAGTTTAAAACATTCAATTATAATCATATTAAAATAACATTATTCGCTTAATGTAATTTTTTATAAATTTCAGTTAAACTTGCTACAGCAGACGATTTTTTAGTACCTTTTTGTTACCTGTCATTTTACCAAAATTATTTAACTTTTTTTTCCCTTTTGGAATAATTCTATTTTTTATGTTATTTATTTTTTACTTTATTTTTAGAACCATTTTTATTTTCCAAATATATTTTCAGAAAAGAAAAAAAAGTACATTTTTCACGTAGAAAATTGATTTGAAATAGAAAAAGAACGGTGTAAATGACGAAATGAGATTTCATAATTCGCTAATATCCAATGTTTAAAATGTAACTGAAAATTTGGTTTGGCATGATTTGTAAAAATCAAGGTTTGCGTATTTCATGGAAAATACGGCATCTTCTTTGCACGTTGAAGTGACGGAGTGTAATGTTTGTGTATTTTAATGTTTATTCTTTTAGTTTGTGTCGTGTATTTTAATTTATAAAACGAATTTAAAATTTGTCATAGAGTTAACTTTGAAGCAGACTTTTTCGAAAAAATGTACGTGCAGTCATGTCCTTGCTTTTAACATTTTAATATGCGCGTAAGATTTTTCGGTACTACTTGGTTATCACGTCGATCAAAAAACTATCGCCAAATTATAAGATTATATGCCAATAATGGATGATTGTGAATGTCATATTGAATGATATCAAACACGATACACATGTTTAAAATGTCATCAAAGTTTTAATGCTACTTTTTATTTGTATTTTTATTCATGTTTTAATAATTTATTTGTTTTCCCGTTATTTAAAATAAAAATTATGTCAACATACGTAACATGGCTATTAGTTTGGCCTTTTTTTTTAATTTGGCGAAAATGGTCGACGGGATAAACAAGTAGTACCGATTTTTCATATGAGCAAAATCTATATTGTAACGAACAAATGTGTCCGTATGTAGCACTCATGTTATTTTGCAAATGACAACATTTCAGGATAAAATGATTTTTTGCAATTTTTGTTACTGCAATTTTTTAACTTTCTAAACGTTGCACATTTTTAATTTTCATTTCGTCATATAGGAAAAAAATCTACTTTCAAATGCAATTTGATTGAAGACTGTATCTCATTTGACTCATTTATTACGAGCTTATATTTTCAAGCATTTTTTTTTTTTAATCTCTATTACGTATCTCAATTAAGAAATAATGATACACAATTTACTCATAAATCTATAAATATTGTTCCTGATAATTTCCCATTAAAAAATTAAATTGCATGAGTAATAAAATAGAAGAATGTTTTAAAACGCAGATTTCATCACTAAAAATTACAAGCTCAACATGTAATAAAACAACGTAAAATTTTTCGGTGCCAAATAAGAAAAAAAAAATACTTTGAAAATGCTTTGAATTTGTTTGAAAACTGTATTTCAATTTACTGATTGGCTGTGGTTTAAAAAAAATCAGGTGCGAGTTATTTTTAAATATATCTCTACCGAGGGAAACTAGATTACGATAGAATATTTGTCCTTAGAAAAATATAAAGAGTTCGGGATTTGTTTCCGGCTAATATACTATAACAAAATTAAAATTTCCTTTATAAATAATAAAATAAAATAAATACAAATTTAACAGACATGTAATTAAATTACGTGCTCGAAACACTGAAATGACCAGAAACAAAACTGCTGCCGTAATGAAATCTTTGCTAATGATTTCTGGCATGCGTCTAATACGGAAATGTGACTTTTGAAAAACTTCATAGCTTTATTTGATTCCATAATTAATATTTTTCATTTAACACTTTAACCTAATTACGTTAGCCTAATCATGTTTTTCCGCTATGTAATATTTTAATTCAGAGATCGATTTAATATAATATTGAGATTAATGTTAATTTTTTGAATTTTATAAGATAAAAAAATATGTAAAGTACAATACAATACAAAAATATGTAAAATATCAAATATAAATCTTCATACCAATATTTTCCACACTATTATTTTATGAATAAAACATGAATGAAAAAAATACGCAAGACACTTAACCCTTTGAGGGAAAAAGCACTTCAATTCTTAAAATGCTGAAATGATTGATTGACACAAGAGTTTAAAAGCAAATGGGTTTCAAAATATTTAAAAGCATTTCTTCACGTATTTCAGAAAAATAAAACTGCTATTTCAAATTATTGGCGTCAATATGGCGTTTTGAAATTAAAATTAAGTGGGATAAATTTTATCCCACCCCCTTCAAGGCGTTTAAGGGTTAAAATGCTTTTTTGGAGTTAGTTAGCAATCTAAAACGCATATTACATGCAGAAAATTCATTAAAGTTTTCAATTAAAAAAATGTTTTTTATCTTTGCTATGTAACCCGGGAAGCCCGGGTTCGATCTACTAGTACACTTAAAATCTAAACTATCACTTATTATCTAAATTATATTAAGATTCCTTAAATTCTTCTTCAAAAAGCTATTTGACGAATGTCATTGCGTTCAGCAATGAGTGAGTTTCAAGAGAAACTTTTTAATGAGTTTCGGTGCGCATTCAGCTAAAATGCAAGGAAGAGCCGAAAGTAAAATAATTTATTAGTCAAGATGAGGTAAGGAAATATTAGGAAACCAAACGGCTGAAATCAAATGGCGAGAAGACCTAGAAAGGCAAATAAGTTGTCAAGAGTTAACAGGGAAAATCTATTTTCATTAATTTCACTGAAATAAATCGGACTTCAACGAAAATGAAACTTACTTTTTCGAAAGCTGAAACGTTAATATCTGAAAACTTAGTAATAAATATAACATTAAATTATAATCTAATAATAAAAGATATATACGAAGTGATATACGAAGTATTTTCTATTTTCAAATAATAATAATAATAATAATAATAACAAGAAGGAAACACGAATTCTTCTTTTTTAGAATTCAGTGCCGTCCTCAATAAGGAAAAAAGAAATATTGCTATTACTAAGTGGAACGCGTCGAAATTTGACAAAAGAATATTTTAAGAAGGAATTTTTTTATTGATTTATAATAACACTAAAAAATTAGTTACAATAAAAAATGCGTTTAATATTGATTAACGTACACTAACTTTTTAAAACTGCTAATGTTCAACAAATAAGTGTTATATATCCTTCTGTTAAACATACCGAAATACTTATTTTATACTGTAATACATGTGACATATATTTTTTCCTAAATTCGGGACTTTATAGAAAAGATACCAGCAAATAATCTTCCGTTAGTGTTGTTTCTGACAAATTCGATATAGTGGATTTCTTATTGGAAAGCTGATTTACCTATAAAAATTCTCTAATAAACATTAATGATATTAAATGCAGTTCACATTTTCTGTAACTCTGAAATTTCTTCGACAAATAACTCTAAATACTTCAAATTGTGCCAAAAAATCACTCCTAACTTTTTAAATTTTTTCTTCATTTCTACTTAAGTTCTACGAACGTAATGAGAATTTATTTAAATTTCATTAAGAATTTTTTATTTATTATCGATGGTTTTATACAGTCTTCTACAAACCTAAAAAAATAGATTAAATTTTTTTATCCGAAAACATCTTGAAGTTCCCTGGTGTGAGCTAAATATATACTTTAATCTTAAATTCTAGTAAGATTCCTTTAATTCTTTTGCAAAGAGCTTTTTTTTTAATGTCACTTAGTTCAGCAACGAATGAGATTCTAGAGAAACTACTTAATGAGTTTTGGTGTATATTCTGCTCAAACGCAAGAAAGATACGAAGGTCAGATAATTTATTAGTCAAGATTTAGGAAATATCGAGTCCAAGCTGAAATCAAATGGCGGGAAGACCGAGAAAGGCAAATAAGTTGTCAAGAGTTAACAGGGAAAATTTACTTTGATTAACTTCACTGAAATAAATCATATTTCTCGAAAAGAGTAAAACCACGCTAGATTTTCTGTTCAATGTAATATAAAAAAAATCGCAAACTGAGAGTCTGATTTTTTAAATATATGTATATATATATATATATTACCATATGTACATATGTATTTATAGCATAATATTTATTTAAGAAATAAAATTCAATAATCAACATTTAAAGATTTATTTATTAATGTACACCCACATGTTTAGTTAAACTGCTGATTTTTAACTTATAAGTGTTATCACCTGTTGTTTATCATGCTGAAATACTTAAATGATACAGTAGTAAATATTATGTAAGTATTGTCCTAAAATATAGGAATTTACAAAAAAGGTACTGTTGAATCCTAAGATGTTGAATCCTAAAAGGACACTAATTAGTTCTGAAACGTAATGACAGATGGCAGCACCAAAAACTTTGATGTTGACAGAACGAAGCTGTAATGACTTTATTAATCAATTACTTTTCATTATTTCTTGTCCATTTGTACTTTAAAATTCATAATATGTTTTTTCATAGATATAATTTGTATTTATTCATCTCTAATCCATCTTTTTAGATTGTATTCTTTATTCTGCAGTTGACTGCGGGACTGTTTTTAGAATGTTCTGATTCAAAGAATGTTTACGTTTTGATAAAGTCTATTAAATCGTTTTAAAAATCTCTTTAAATCATTTTTTTTGTGAAGCACCATACGTAAAAGATATAATATTGCCAGTAGGCAAAATTCATAAATAACTATTTTCAAGATGTGAAGAAATCGTAAATTCCAAGACTGGAATTCAAGTTATGAAACATACAATTGCTTATGAAAGTCGCCGACAAGAATTGCTCAGGTAATAAATCTCTCTTTGACTATAAGAAATCAGTTCTATATGTTAATTGACATTAAATCTCAACATAAATAAATTTTCTGGTCCGCCGAGCCGGAGCGTTCAGTGAAATAATATTTTTAAAGTTTAATTATAAAAGTTAATTACTTCAGAATGAAAACGAAAGTAGAAATACAAAATGAACAGAAATTTAATTTCACTATAAAAGAAATTAACAGATATAACATTCAAGTAGCTGAAGCAATAGAAAATAAAAATGTTAAATTAACTGAAAAGCTTAAAGAAGAATTAATTAGCTTAGAAGCTGATTTAAAGAAATCTTATTTTGGAATCGCCAAAGAAAGTCTTAATGATTTATATGATTCATGTACAAAAGCGAAGGACATAGGTGTTGACGATTTAGTGAAAATCGAGGAATTTTTGGTTGTAAAAATACAAGAAATTAGGAATGAAACATATAATAATTCAATTTCTGTTAAGGATAACGCTTTAAAGTTACCTAAATTTGAGTTGCCGATATTTTACGGAGATATCAACAATTGGATTACCTTTAAGGAAACATTTCTGACTGCAAATAATAATGAAAATTTATCAGATCAGTTAAAATTTTCTTATCTAATAGCGAGTGTAAAAAATTACCCTGCTAAATTAATTTCGGGATTTTCAATTTCCGGTGATAATTATAAACAAGCGTGGGAAACTCTTGTTAATCGCTATGATAATCGTAAGAATTTGGCATATTCATTACTGTCAAAATTCATTAATGCTAAATCATTAAAATCACCTACGCAAAAATCAATTCTAGAGCTATTGGATACTTGTAATGAAGTTATTCGGAATTTGAAATCTTTAAAATTTGAATTTAATGAATTTGTTGATTTGATTTTAGTTTGTTTAATTCAAACAAAATTTGATGATAATTTACGAAAACAATGGGAGTTATCATTAAATAATGATTGTTTTCCAACTTATGAAATGATAATTAGTTTTCTTGAAAAGCAAGCACGTAGTCTGCAGAATTGTAATATTGAATTTATTAAAACTGAATCTAAGTTTAATAATAAATTTGATCCTAAATCTCAACATTTTCCAAAAAGATCGGTATCCAATACTGTCGTAACGGATAATGTGAATAAATCACAAAAAATTATTTGTCCAAAATGTAATGAACCCCACCAACTTCATACATGCCCATTAATGCAGAATTTATCTGTTGAGCAACGCTGGCATTTAGTAAAATCTAAAAGGTTATGTACGAACTGTTTGCGTTCTAACCATTTTGTTGCTAATTGTTTGATAAATGCCACATGTAAACATTGCAATTCGAAACATCATACACTCCTTCATCGTGATCAATCTGCCCCTGCACAACAACAAATTATTGGACAACAAGATCAGGTAACAACCCCAAATGCTGTAGGTAATTTAAATGAATCAAATTGTTTTACTAATCAATCGTTTAGCAGAAATTCTCAAACATTGTTGGCTACTGCCATTATACGTGTAAAATCCAAATCAGGCAAATTCATTCCTTGCAGGGCGATGATCGATAGTGGTTCTCAAAAGAGCCTACTTTCTAAAACTTGTTGTGAAAAATTAGGTCTTCCATCAAGGCCTACAAATCATAAAATCTCAGGTATAAATAATTTAGTTGCAGAAACATCTTTTCAGGAAGTTTCTTTGACATTCTCTCCCCATTTTAATGATGAAATCTTTCAATTAGACGCGTTAGTTGTTAACCAGATAACAACAAATTTGCCAAATTTTCTGATTACGACTACGTTTTAGTCACATATTGAAGGCTTGAATCTTGCGGATCCAAATTTCCATGTGTCCAGTCCCATTGATCTTCTTATAGGTGCAGATTTGTTTGCTAATATCATAATAGGAGAGTCTATTTTAGGACCTAAAGGATCACCGAGCGCTATTAATTCTAAACTGGGTTGGATATTATCGGGAATTATTTATTCGAATGAATCAAACCAAAATTCATCTGTTAGTTGTCATGTTACTACGCAGATTACTTCTCAGCTGCAAAAGTTCTGGGAACTTGAGTCGGTTCCCAGTTCTGATCCAATTTCTCTTAATGAAGATAATTATTATAAAACCGTTTCACGCACAGAATCAGGACGATATGTTGTAAACTTGCCGTTTAAATCTAAGCCAATCCTCGGTGATTCAAAATCTCAAGCTCTAAAGCGGTTTTATTTATTGGAGAAGAGACTCCACCAAAACCCTTTGCTTAAAGAGCAATATTTAGCATTCATGCAAGAATATATCGATTTGGGGCACATGGAACTTGTACCAAATTGAGAAATCTCAAATCCGGATCATTTTTATCTTCCGCATCACGGGGTACTAAAGGAAGATAGTTCAACTACACGACTTAGAGTAGTATTTGACGCATCTGCAGTTGGTTCATCAGGCCGCTCTTTAAACGATTATCTAGAGATAGGTCCAAAATTGCAGCCGGAAATATTTCCTTTATTGTTAAAGTTCAGAATGAATCCAATTGCTTTTAGTGCTGATATCGAAAAAATGTTTCGACAAATACTCGTTAATCAGAATCATATTGATTATCAACGCATTCTTTGGAGATTTAATTTAGAAGACACTATCAAATCATACAGGTTGTTGACCATTACATACGGTTTTACCTGTGCACCCTTTTTGGCCATTAGGACATTACGCCAATTGGCCATTGATAATGAACAATCTAATCAAAAGGCCTGCCAAATTATTTAAGAGGAAATTTACGTTGATGATCTCCTTTCTGGATCCGACTCAAGAGAAAACGCTCAGAATTTAGTGACAGAGCTAATTAAAATTATGAAAAGTGGAGGTTTTAATCTACGAAAGTGGACCTGTAACGATCCTGATGTAATAGCTCATTTACCTGATGAAATGAAGGCTTCCTCAAAAAAGATCATTCAGGAAGATGATACTGTTAAAGTGCTTGGTTTACTTTGGGACTCTTCCAAAGATATTTTACAAATTAAATTTGCTGATTTAAAGGATGTACAAACAAAACGAGATTTGTTATCTGTAGTGGCTACAATCTTTGACCCTCTGGGTTTCCTAGCTCCTACAACAATAAAGTTAAAAATCATGATGCAAGATCTTTGGAAGGATAAGATTTCTTGGGATGAGAAAATCCCACATGCCATACAACATGTTTGGAATGAATTTTCATCTGAAATGCATTTATTGAAATCGTTAGAAATTCCCAGATACATAAATTTATTCAATGAAGCAGTTGTTCAAATTCAACTGCATGATTTTTGCGACGGTTCGAATAAAGCGTATGCTGCTGTTACATATTTACGTGTGGTTACACCTGAAAAGGTATTTGTTAATTTGATTGCTGCAAAAACTAAGGTGAATCCTATTAAACCTCAAACATTGCCTAGAATCGAGTTTTGTTCAGCTCTTTTGCTAGCTAAGTTATGTTCTGTAATTATCGACACATTAAAGGTAAAATTTGACAATATTTATTTGTGGTCGGATTCCCAAATTGTTCTCAGTTGGCTAAAAGCACCACCTTTAAAGGGAAATCAATTCGTACTTAACAGAGTATGCGAAATACAGGCATTAATGCCTTCCCATGAATGGAATCATATTCCAGGTGCTTTAAATCCTCAGATGTAGCTTCTAGGGGAATTCCTCCACGAAAGCTTCTTAATTATTCTCTGTGGTGGCATGGGCCTCCATGGCTACTGTCAAATGAGCAAATCCCAATACCTAAATTCACTGCTCCAATAGATGAGTTAAATCAAGTAATTGACTCTGTCAGTAATGTAACACAAGTAAGTGCACCTCCTGACTTTCTTCTTAAATTTTCGAAATTCTCTAAGCTGTCAAGAGTCACAGCCTATTGTCTTAGATTTATTCATAATGCTAGACATAGTACATCGAAAAAATTTGGAAATCTAAGTTCAGAAGAAATCTCTAATTCAATTAAATGCATTGTAAAATTAATTCAAAATTCTGAATTCAACACAGAGCTTAAGTTGTTAAAAGAAAGAAAACCCTTACCAAGCAATAGTAAACTATTACCACTAAATGTACTTTTAGATTCAAGTGATATCATTCGAGTAGGTGGCCGTTTGTCCCAACTTCAGTCTTTAACCTTCGATAAAAAATATCCTATTTAACTCCCAAAAAATAACTTTGTCACTAAACTATTAATAAAGCATGTACACGAGAAACATATGCACGCAGGTACACAGCTAGTACTTTCTATTATACGTCAACAATTTTGGGTTGTTAATGGTCGTTCTACTGTGCGACAAGAGCTCAACAAATGTGTACTTTGCAAACGCCTAAAAACACAAGCTTGTCAACAAATGATGGGAGATCTTCCCGTTGACAGAATCACCCCAATCCGTCCATTTTCCAAGGTTGGCATAGATTTTGCCGGCCCCTGCATAACAAAGCCAAATTTGCCTAGAAGTAAGATAAAAATAAAAACTTACATATGTGTATTCGTCTGCATGTGCACTAAGGCAGTGCATCTGGAAGTGGTATCAGACTTGTCTGTGCAAGCCTTGCTAGCAGCCCTAAAGAGATTTATTGCACGTAGAGACCTGCCGTCTGATATTTATTCAGATAATGGGAAAAATTTCGTAGGTCTAGCAAATCAACTAAAGCAGTTATTCCAATATTTGAGGGACAGAGAAATTCAAGATTTTCTTTCGAGCCAAAAAATCAGTTGGCATTTCATTCCTTCATAAGCGCCGCACTTTGGTGGGCTATGGGAGGCAGCTGTAAAGCTTACAAAAAATCATCTGTTAAAGGCATGTAAATCCAGTATTTTAAATTTTGAAGAATTATCTACTTTACTGTGTCAAATAGAAAGTTGCATAAATTCCAGACCTCTAACGCCGAAGTCTTCAGATCCATCAGATCCGCGCGCATTAACTCCAGGTCATTTTCTAATCGGAGCACCGCTCCTTGATATTCCAGAAGCTTCTAATTCGCGAGCTCTATCATTAAATGCTCGTTGGCGCCTTATTGAAAGGGCCAAGAACCAATTTTGGTATAGATGGTCAAGAGAATATCTCCAACATCTCCAACAGCGTCCTAAATGGACTACTCCAAGTGTTAATCTACGAGAAGGGGACTTGGTAATAATTCATGAACGATCCCTGCCCATGAGATGGAAAATGGGCCGCATTCTACAAACTTTCCCAGGACAGGACAATCGAGTTCGAGTAGTCTTGATTAAAACAGCGGACGGTGACATCAAACGTCCTATTACAAAGGTATCCCCTCTACTGCCGGGGGCGGAGGATGTTGAATCCTAAAAGGACACTAATTAGTTCTGAAACGTAATGACAGATGGCAGCACCAAAAACTTTGACTTTGACAGAACGAAGCTGTAATGACTTTATTAATCAATTACTTTTCATTATTTCTTGTCCATTTGTACTTTAAAATTCATAATATGTTTTTTCATAGATATAATTTGTATTTATTCATCTCTAATCCATCTTTTTAGATTGTATTCTTTGTTCTGCAGTTGACTGCGGGACTGTTTTTAGAATGTTCTGATTCAAAGAATGTTTACGTTTTGATAAAGTCTATTAAATCGTTTTAAAAATCCCTTTAAATCTTTTTTTTTTTTTTTGTGAAGCACCATACGTAAAAGGTATAATATTGTCAGTAGGCAAAATTCATAAATAACTATTTTCAAGATATGAAGAAATCGTAAATTCGAAGACTGGAATTCAAGTTATGAAACATACAATTGCTTATGAAAGTCGCCGACAAGAATTGCTCAGGTAATAAATCTCTCTTTGACTATAAGAAATCAGTTCTGTATGTTAATTGACATTAAATCTCAACAGGTACCAGCAAATAACCTTTCGTTAATGTTGTTTCTGACAAGTTAGGTATCGTAGACTTCACAGTGAAGGATTGATTTATCTAAAAGTAATCTGAAATAAATATTAATCGTATTAAATGCACTTCATATTTTCTATAGCTTAAATTTCTTCGCTAAACACTCTCGACGTTTAAGTCTAAATACTTATAAAGGCGCCAATGTAATCACTGCTAACTTTTTAAACTCTCTTCTTCATTTCTACTTATGTTCTATGAACGTGATGAGAATTTATTTTAAGTTCATTAGGAATCTCCCATAATTTATTATCGTTGTGCTGCATTAGAAAAATATATTCCATCACTTAAAATTCACTCCAAAATGCATTTTTAAATATCGCTGGAATACTTTTGATACACAAATCGATGGTTTCATCGAGATTTCAACAAACCTAAAACACTGATTAGTTTTTATAAAAAGAAAATATTTAGAAGTTCTCTGATGTAATTTAAAGACGCAGTTTAATCTAAAATTCCATTAAGGAGGACGCGCGCAGAGCCTAAAAGACCCGGAGTGCGTGTGATTTTTACAATTGCAACCACTAATTTTTTTTAAAGCAATCTTCAACTTATTTTATCGCAAAATTTGTAGGAATTGTCTCTGTCTAAATAAAGCGGCTGTTTTAATTTGATTTTGTTGGTGACAAAGCTAAAACCATTCATACCCTAGGTAAGCGCACGTTCTCCCTGGTTAAATTCTATTTCAAAGAGCTAGTTGTCGAATGTCACTTCGTTCGGCAACGAGTGGGTTTCAAGATAATGAGTTTTGGTGCATATTTCTGCTAAAACGCGATAAAGAGGTGTAAGTCAAATAATTTATTTATATGAAGCTGAATGATAAACAAAATATTATGAAACTAAACGGCTGAAATCAAATGGTCGAAAGACCGGGAAAGGAAAACAAATTGTCATGAGTTATCATGGAAAATCTATTTGGTTTCCTTTACTGAAAAAATCGGACTTCGCAGAAAATAAAACCCACTTTTGCGAAAACTGAAAACTTATTAATAAATTTAATATTAAATTATAATTTTATAATTAAATAAAGCAAAAAAAGACACTTTCTAATATCTAAAAAAGAAAATATTAACAAGCAGGAAGCACGAATTCTGTTTTTTTTTTAGAATTTAGTGCTGCCCCTGATGAGGAAAAAAGAAATATCATTATTATAAAGTGGAACACGTCGAAATTCGACGAAAAGAAATTTAAGAAGGAATTTGTTTACTGATTTATAATAAAACTACAAAATTAGCTACAATAAAAAATGCGTTTTATATTGATTAATGTTAATCAACATTGTTAGTTAAACTGCTGACATTCAACAGATGAATATTATATATCCAACTGTTAAACTTGCTGAAATACTTATATTGTACTGAAAAAAAATATAATTACATAAATAGTATTATATAATTATGCTTTTTCCCAAAATACAGAAGTTTATAGGAAAAATGCAAGGAAATAATCTTTCATTAGTGTTGTTTGTGACAAATTCGGAATCGTTGATTTCTTATTGGAGAGCTGATTTGTCTATAAGAATTCTCAAATAAACATTAATGATATTAAATTCTCTTCACATTTTCTATAACTCTTGAATTTTCTCGCGAAAAAAATCACGACATATATTCTAAATATTTACATTTGTGCCAAAAAAACACTGCTAACATTTTAAATTTATTTCTTAATTTCTAATTAAGATCTACGAACGTAATGAGAAATTATTTTAATTTCCTTAGGAATTTCTTATAATTTATTATTGTTGTGGTATATTAGAAAAATACATTCCATCACTTAGAATTCATCCAAAAATACATTTTTAAAAATGCCTGAAATATCCCCAATACAAATGCGATAGTTTTATAAAGTCTTCTACAAAACTGGAAAATTGATTAAACTCTGTTATCGGAAAACATTTTGAAATTCTCTGATGTAAACCAAATAAAAATTTTAATCTTAAATTCTATTAAGATTCCTTAAATTCCATTTCAAAGGCTTACGACGAAAAGCCTTGCTGAATGTCACTTCGTTCGGCAATGAGCAAGTTTCAAGAAAAACTTCTTAATGAGTTTCGATGCATATTCGGCTGAAACACAAGAAAGAATTGAAAGCCAAATAATTCGTAAATATTAGATTTGTCATTTGAGAATTGACATACGTTTAAGAAATTTAATATAAATATTATTGATATTCATTGCACTTTGCATTTTCTATATCTCTTAAGTTTCCATGACAAACAATCACCACATTTAACTAACTCTAAGTTAGGGGTGCACAACCTGTGGCCCGCGGGCCAAACTGATACCAGTAATTTTATGCAGAATAATTTTCCTTATAATAATGACAGAAACTTTGCTATGAAAGAAAACAAACGTCACTTTTGAAATATTCTGGTGTCAAACGATTTTCTGGCGAAAAGGTTGTGCATCGCTACTCTAAATAATTATAATTGCGCCATAAAGACAACTGATGGCTTTTAATTTATTTTCTTCTTTTCTACTTATATTCTATGAACGTAATGAGAATTAACTTTAATTTCATTTGGTACTTGTTAACATTTATTTTCGTTGAGGTGTTTTATACATTTATGCTCTCCATCACATAGAATTCACCCCAAAATGTGTTTTTAAATGTGTTTGATATATTCCCGTTACACAGTTCGATGGTTTTATAAAGTTTTCGTTAAACCTGGAAAATTGATTAAATTATGTTATCTGAAAACATTTTGAAATTCTCTGATATAAGCTAAATATACACTCTAGTCTTAAGTTCTATTAATATTCCTTAAATTTTATTTCAAAGAGCTATTTGCCGAATGTCACTTCGTTCGGCAATGAATGGATTTCAAGAGAAACTACTTAATGAGTTTTGGTTTAAATACTGCTTAAAACGAAAAGAAAGAGGCGAAGGTCAAATATTTAATTAGTCAAAATGAAGTTAGGAAATATTATGAAACTAAACGGCTGAAATCAAATGGCATACAGACCAAGAAACGCAAATAAGTTATCAAAAGTTAACAGGGAAAATCTATTCTGACTCACTTAATTGAAATAAATCGGACTTCGAAGAAAATTGAACCCACTTTTGCAAAAGCTGACACGTCAATAACTGAAAACTTAATTTAATATGAAATTATAATCTACTAATAATATAAAGTGATAAACGAGCATTTTCTATTATTTTAAAAAGAAATTATTAACAAACAGGAAGTAGGAATTCCGATTTTTAAGGTTTAGTTCATCTCACAATACCCTATTCGCCTCTCTCCACTGTCTGTTAATCACAGAATCCGTACACCAAAACTATTTAAGTCAGAGACTTAAAATTTTGTGTACCAACATCTGAATACCTCGTGCCACATGACAAATCATAACATTTTAAAATAAGTATATTACTTTACTTAAGTTTTTCAATGCCATCCGTTTATTTTTTGCGATTTAACTTTTGGAAGGGAAGCTTAATTTCGGTATTTTTCCTATAGACATCGTATTTGGAGGTAAAGCATCTGACATGTAAATATAAAGTTCTTCATTCGAACTCCGATGCTGGTAGTTGAAATTTATATATTAAGGTAATATCTATATTGAGGTTTCTATATTAAGGTCTATATTAAGGCTTCTATATTAAGGTATAATTTAAACTTAAATTCTATTAATATTTCTTAAATTCTATTTCAAAGACCTATTTGCTCAATGTCACTTAATTCGGAAACGGATGATTTTCAAGAGAAAATACTTAATGATTTTCGGTGCATATTCTGCTAAAACATAAGAAAGAGACGAAAGTCAAATAATTTATTAGTTGAGATGAAGTTAGGAAACATTATGAAACTAAACGGCTGAAATCGAATGGCAAAAAGACTGAAAAAGGCTAATAAGTTGTCAAGAGTTAACAGAGTAAATCTATTTTATTTACTCCATTGAAAAACATTAGCCTTCGAAGCAAATGAAACCCAATTTTTTGAAATCTGAAACGTTAATAACTGAAAACTTAATAGTCAATTTAATATTAAATTATAATGTAATTTAATAATAACATACATTACGTAACATTTGAACATTTTGTATACATTTGTACATTAAGTAACATTCGAAACATCTTCTAATATTTAAAAAAGAAAATAACAACAAGCAGGAACTACACATTAAGCTTTTATAGAATTTAGTAGTACCCCCTATGTGGGAAAAAGAAATATTATTATTACAACATGGAACACGTTGAAATTTGGCAAAAGAAAATTTTAAGAAGGAATTTTTGTATTGATTTATAATAAAACTACAAAGTTAGTTACAGTAAAAAATGCGTTTTATATTGATTAATACATACGAACATTTTTAGTTAAAGTGCTGATCTTCTGCAAATAAGTGTTATATATCCTACTGCTGGACATGCATAAATACCTACGTTATACTGTAATGAATATTAAAAATATTTCCCTCCAAAACACGAAAATTCTCAGAAAAGGTACGAGTAAATATTCTTCCGTTAGTGTTGTTTCTGAAAATTAGAGTGAAGTAGATTTATCGTTGGAGAGCTGATTTACTTATAAGAATTCTCAAATAAACATTAATGATATTCAATGTAATTCGCATTTTCTGTAACTCTTAATTTTTTTAGCGAAAAAATCACGACATGTAACTCTAAATACTTATATTTGCGTCAAAAAATCATTGCTAACGTTTTAAATTCCCTTTTTCATTTCTACTTAAGTTATAGGAATATAATGAGAATTTATTTTAATTTCATTATAAATTTCCCATCATTTATTTTCATTGTGTTAGATGAGAAATATACATTTCATCACTTAGAATTCCTCCTAAAATGTATTTTGAAATATGACTAGAATATGTCCAATACATAATTCTGTGGTATTATAAACTACAAACCTGTAAAAATGATTAAGTTCTGTTAGTGATAAACATTTCGAAATTCTCTGATGTAAGCTAAACATATACTTTAATCTTAAATTCTATTAAGATTCCTTAAATTCTATTTCAAAGAGCTATTTGCCGAATGTCACTTCTTTCGGCAACGATTGGGTTTCAAGCGAACCTACTTAATGAGTTTTGGGTGCATATTCTACTAAAACGCAGACAAGAGGTGAAATTCAAATAATTTATTAGTCAAGATAAAGTTTGGAAATATTCTGAAACTAAACGGCTGAAATCAAATCGCAGAAAGGCAAATAAGTTGTGAAGTGTTAACAGGGAAAATCGATTTTGATTCACGTCACTGAAATATTTAGAACTTCGAAGAAAATTAAACTCAATTTTATGAAAAAGAAACATTAATTTTCAAAACTTAATAATAAATTTCGTATTAAATTATAATTTAATAAAAAAATAATGTGATAAATGAAACATTTTCTATTATTTTAAAAAGAAATCAATAACGAGCAGAAAGCAAGAATTCTTCTTTTCCGGGTTTCTTTCATCTTACGAAAACCAATTCGTATCTATCCTCTGTTTCTCAGTCACAGAGTTCGTACACCAAAATTATTTAAATCGGATACTTCAAATTTTGTGTACTTATAGCTGAAGACCTCGAGTTACATGACAAATAATAAAATTTTGAAATAAGTCTATTATTTTACTTAAGTTTTTTAATGCCATCCATTTATTTTTGCGTTAAGTTTTGAAAGAGAACCTTAATTTCGGTATTTTCCTAAAGTCATTGTACTTGGATGTAAAGCAACTCACGAATAAATATAAAGTTTTTAATTCGAGCCCCGATGCTGAAGCTTGAAATTTCCATATTAAGATACACTTTAATTTTAAATTCTATTAATATTCCTTAAATTCTATTTCAAAGGGCTATTTGCTGAATGTCACTTCGTTCGCGAACAAACAGGTTTCAAAAGAAACTACTTAATGAGTTTCGGTGTAAGTTCTGTTAAAGCGCAAGAGAGAAGGGAAAGTTAAATAACTTAATAGTCAAGATGAAGTTAGGAAATATAATGAATTTAAACGGCTCAAATCAAATGTCACAAAGATCGAGAAAGGCAAATAAAATGTCAAGAGTTAACAGACAAAATTTGTTTTGATTCACTTCACTGAAATAAATCGAACTTCGAACAAAATTAAACCCATTTTTGCGAAAACTAAAACGTTAATAACATAAAACTTAATATTATATTTAATATAAAACCATGATCCAATAATAAAATAAAGTGATAAAAGAAACATTTTTTTTAATATTTTAAAAACAAAATAATAACAAGAAGGAAGCATGAATTCAGATTTTTATAATTTCGATCATCTCACGAAGCCTTATTCGTCTCTGTCCTCTGTCTGTCAGTCACTGAATCCGCACACTAAATCTATTTAAGACAGAAAATTTAAATTTTGTGTACTTACAGCTGAATACCTAGTGTCACGTGCAGAATCATAAAGTTATTTAAAAAAAATCTGTTATTTTGATAATTTTTTTTTTCAATTTAATCTGTTAATTTTTACGGTTTAAATTTTAAAAGACAACCCCAATTTTGGCATTTTTCCAAAAACACTATACTTGAAAGCAAATCATCTCACTGATAAATGACGTTCTTAATTCGAATCCCGATGCTAGAACTTCAAAATTTCATATTAGATGGATTTTGTAAGAAGATATTTCGTAATTTTGGTCAATTTTAAGGTTTCGTTCACCTGACATTCATAATTCTTTTTGGAATTTAGTTTTTTTTCTATTTTAAAAACATTTGCAATTTATTGACGATTCAGCATTTTAAATTTACTTTTAGATAATTATTTTCGCTTTAAGAAATTTAAAATTTTATTTATATCTTGGCTAATTCTTTTTGAAATTGGATTTAAAAAACTTGGAATATTGGGTTTTATTTAAATAATTTATTTGAACAATTTTAATTTGCTTAAAATAAATAACTTTCTTTTATAATTATTTTTAAATTAAAATTATTGGTGCTATCATTTATGTAAGAATTTATAACTATAAATTAACAATTTAAATTTATTAATTAATGTATAAGTTATTTCGAAAGAAATATTAGCGCGATTTGAGATCATACTTACCCACTTGTTTAGCCCCCGATGACGAGAAAAACATATTATTATTACAAAGTGGAACATGTCAAAATTCGACGAAGGAAAATGTTGAAAAAGAAATTATTTTATTGACTTTCCGATCGACTTCGTTCGTAAAGCTAAATTTGTGTTATTATATTGCCTTTTACGTCCAATCCTTAAAATATAAAAAATAATAAAAAAATTTATATGCCTTTCATCAGAACGAATGTTTAGAGAGTCCGAATAAAATATTTTAGGATAATTGAGGTTACCTATATTAAATAGGCTTCGTCCCATTTTGTGTTTAAATTTTCAAGTCTGTATCTCAATTTGTCCAGGAGATAGATGTTACAGAACGTTACAGTTGTTTTCGGAATCTCCAGTATCTGAAACGTGTAAATGCTTAATTTTTTTTTCGATTTTCAAAACGATTGGAAGAAATACCCTATATTATGTATGATGGGCAAGTAATAAATGTAACTATAATTTTCGGAAAAAAGAGTAGTACAAATAAACATATTCATTTAATGAATGTTAATATAAAAACATTTGATAATTTTCTTTTTATATCTGACATATTTCTGATTTTTACCTCTATCCATTCATTTACATATATATGGATCTGGCTCAAAATGAGTTATTTTACTTAAAAATTTGCTATTAAAAATATTGAAAGAAATTATTCTACTGTGCCACTTTCATAGAATAACATTTGAAATAATATCATTTATACACAAGTGAATATCTTATTCTAAATTATCATGTTAAATAATGTATTATGTTGCAAATTTAAAATAGAGGAATTCATTTGTATATTATGCTATTTTTTATTTCATAAATCTACTTTAATATTTGATATACGAAAGTTTATTTCTGTAACAAATTTCGAAGAAATAAGTGAAGCGTTATTATCATACTCTGATAGCAAACAGTCTGTCAAGTTATTGATTTGAATACAAACATTCGAGATATTTCAAATACGACAGAAATGTTAATTAATTTGTTTGTAGCAGCTATAGGACATTATTATTGTACTTCAAATGTTCAGAAACTCATTTTCTGAATAACGTTTGAGGCCAAGTCATTAATAACTGGTAGACAAATTCCTTAATAATTACTTGCAATTTGTTATTTATAATAAATAAAATCCTTTTATCCAGTGTTTCTTAACCTGTGTGTCATGACACACCAGTATGTCATAAGAGATTGTCAAATGTACTGCAAGAGTTTTTGATAAATAATTAAAATTCAAAATTTGACAATAACAGAAAAAAAAACAAATGTAAGAAATGGTGAGTTTAAACTTTCAACATTCTTCGAGAAAAATGTGATAAAATTTCACTTTCTGTCATTTTTTTTACTCTGCTATCATCTTGAAAAGCATTAAAATTATTGTATATTTTTCATCATCTTGTGAATTTGGATTTTCAACATAATAATCTTAAGATTATCTGCAGAAATCTCTACATTCTTCAGAAATTTTGCAGAAATCTGAAGAAATTTCGGAGACATTGTTTTACCTTAAAAATATCTGCTTAATTTTTTAAGATACTCTTTAAAATATCTGCAGGATGGGCCAATTCCTTACAGATTTTTTATAGAATTTTTTAGTGGGGAAGCATCAAGTCTGAAAAGCGAGATAGACCTTTTAAAAGTTGATGATGAAATGCGAACTCTTCTGATGATTATGGAATCTCGTTTTGGTTTAATTTGTTCAAGAAAACAGTGCCAGCCAGCTCCTTTAATAAATATTGTAAATAATAAATAAACATATTTTTTATAACGTATAATTTTCAAATTTTTGATATTCAGGTGTGCCACAAATAATTCCAGATATTGTTAGTGTACCGTTAAACAAAAAAAATTCAGAAACACTGCTTTTGTCTATGAACCAGGATATGTACTTTCCAATGGACTATTATCCCATGACATTGCATTTCATTTGGGCAATGATTAAAGTGTCGTCCCTAAAATGGAACGTTCCGTTACATAAGCCAGCTGTATGGATGCAGATGTATCACTGTACGTTTAAATATGTACTTATAAACTCTACTACATTTTATTTAACTTGTAAGTATCGCACATTTTCCACTTTTACACCGTCGTATAAAAAAAGAATCTTTTAAATGAAATTTTCTCAAAAACTGCATTTTAATATATTTTTGAAACATTATTATAACTTTTTTTTTGTCGGTAGAGAATTGAGATATCATTATTATATTTGAAATCTTGTCATATCTGGAATTTTACGTTTTGTGATTGGTCCATGTTTAATGTTCAGAAATAGAATACTTCTCTTGGAACGATGAAAAAAAATATTAAAAAGTACAAAAAAAAAAAAAAAACTTAGAAACAAATTGAGATACACTTTTTAAACAAATTGCTGTTAAAAGTAGATTTTTTGTCTATACAATGGTGTAAAAATTGAAAATATGCGATATTTAGAAGCTTTAAAAATTTGAAGTACTAAAAATTATAATACTGAAATTTCACTTAAAATTTGTTTATTATTGGACCAGGAATATCAATATCGTGATCGTCCTACAATCCATGCAATACTAAATATTATGACTCTGATATTACGAAGTCACATTTTAATCATCATAAAAAGGATGTTTATAATTGCTACTTTTTTAAATATCAAATTTTTTTATAAGTCTAAAATTTTAGCTTTTGAAAATATTATTTTCGAAATGATTGTCGTAATGGTTGTTAAAGCTTTTAAAACCTTTCTGTAATGATGGGAATCGAAGTACTTCATTTCTGCAGAAAGTGAATAGGAATGTGTTGGATAATAGTAGATTATTGCTTCGTTTTGTTCTCAATATTTAATAAGCCTGAAAAAATTGTAATTGAAATCCGTGTCATTTTCAAAAAAAAATGCATAAATGAAGGATTTCTGATAAAGTATGGTATTATTATAAAATACATTTAAATATCCATGTTAATGTTACAGGCACTTCAATCATTATAGCCGTTTTTTTTTTTTTTTTTTTTTTTTGTCGAGTTTCTTGCATGACGACATTACTTTTTATGGGTTTGTATGCTATTCCGCGTAATGATGTCATTTGCATATTTTTCTATAGATGTTATTTAAGACTAAAACGTAAATGCGTAACTCTTCAGTGGATGCATCTGACGTCATTTTATATAAAATAAATGTGTTATTTTAAGTTTTAAAATTGAAATGTGTTTTGTACTATTCATATATATATATCTATATATTTTCCATCGAGAGCGACATTAAATTCTGAAAAAGCAGAATTTCTGTTTTCTAGTTGTAAATTTTTAGTTGTACAACTAATAATCAGTGACTTGCACTTATATTAGGATATTTAAGGATAAAAAAAATTATCTCTATTTATTTTATTATGATCCGATAACAGATAAAAATAATCAGTCTTAACCAAGAATAAAATGGCTAATTTTATATTTCTCATTAATCCAACAAATACTGTTATTATAATATTTTATTATTATAGAACATTGCATTATTTAAACGAAATTTTATTTTTATGGAGGATATAAAGTTAATTGCTGTTGAATGTTTAATATTAATTTTATAGAAAATAAAACTTTCATTCTAAAATTGAATATAATACTGTATTAATTAACTTTACAACTTATTTTACCTTATCACCCTCTGTATCACTATGTGTATTGTTTAGATATAATTTAATTTTTCAGAAACAATATTTGGAAAACTTTTCTTTTAAAAGTCGCTCTTAACATTGAAAAGAGTAACACACGTATTATTGTCTTTTTTTTAATAGGTCCTTTAAAAAGTGGGTTAATGTATTTTAAACTATGAAAGAAGAGTCATTTGGGGGAGAGATTTGATTATCCATCATTTGACATAACTAGTTAAAAAATATTGCTAGAAAAACATTTTTTTAGTAGAAACTTCCGATTTTAAAGTGGTTAATAAAATATATTATACACATGTCGATGCTATTACGGAAATTATATATAATTATACAAGAGAGAGTGGTAGATCCTTAGAAAAGAAACTTGGATTTTGACATGACAGTTAATTTTAAGATGTAATTGCATACTAAGAAGATTGTTTCTAAAAAATAATTACTTGAAATGAATACTGACAGAAATGTACGAATTGAGCATAAAAGATTTAAAATTTTTTCTAAATTATCATTTATTTAGAATTATCTTTAGTTCTTATTATTATCTTAAGTCTCATTTCTGAATAATGTAGCATAGCAGTGAAATTTAGTCAAACTTCGGCTTGAATGGGAATTTTTGTATTATTCCTAAAAACCGTTTATATTCTTCTAAACCGGTGTATATTAAATGTTTATGTTATCTTTTCACTTTTGCGGTGTTATTGTAAATAAAGTTCGTATTCGCTATGGACTATCCTGAAATTCATTTAAGGATGACGCAGCAATGTTTTGATTAGTTAAAAGTTTTCAGATAAATTTCTTTTTTTCAACAATACAACAAAAGATAGAGGTTCACAGAAATACGCTTCGTTAGATTAAAAATTCGGCTCAACTTTGGGGCCTCTATCTATTCTTTGAGCGATGATATTTTTAAACAATAACCGCTATAACGATATGCAACGATTGCGTGTGACTTTATGCGGAGGATTAAATGAACGATCATCTCTTGTTCATTAGAGAGAATGTTATAAAAATAATCATAAATGCATAAATATATCTACAATATTTTATATAATTTGTTGGAAAAGTCCGAAATATATGCGATATTTCAGGTAAAGTAACATGAAAAAAATATTGTAAAAATAATTTCCCTGACATTTTAATTTATCACATACGTTTAATTAATTCCTCATTTAGTAAATTATATAACGATCTGCTTTATGAAAATTCTCTGATGTACAGAAAAATATGTATGTCAGTCGGAGAAATTCTTGATGCAATATATTTGCATGTGAATTCCCTTAACTGAATCAAAGTAATTCAAATGCAGTTCAAATAACATTTGAGGGAAACTTGATCAAAAAATATTAAGCTGTCGAATTTAATTTATTTTCAATTACTTTAGAAAATTAAAGGAAATCAAACTTTCTTTAAGGCAATTTCCGTTTAGAACGAAGCAATTGGTTTTTAAATTCCTTTCGATGAATGCATCGAAAGGAATTTAAAAACCAATTGCCAAAAGTACAGCGAACATTCGAAAATGACATACAGTTTATTTCTTGGCTGCATCTCTCTGCAATAAATCGAAATAAATAAATATTTATCAGCATGATTTATGCATGCTCGAGGATTTCTTCCGACGGCGAGCAAAATTGCATTTTTATTCCATATTTTATTTATGACAGACTTTGATATTTAAAATCTCAGTTATTAAAATAATAGTTTTTACTTTTGCAATGTAGGAATTTCCTTGGAATATATTCTATGGCGATTACTTTACGTAAATATAAATTTTGCACATTTTGATATATTTCCAACAATGAGCTTATTTGGTTAGTACAGCCACTAATCAATTCTATTAAAAAGTTAATGTAATAACAATAATAAATGAATAAATAAATCTAAAACATTTTGTGTAATTTGTTAAAAAAAAACGAACTATTAGCAATATTTCAGTAAAATAACATTAATATGAAAACAATATTGTAAAAATAATTTCCTTGGTTTATAATTTATCATAAAAGTTTCATTAATTCCTCTTTTAATAAATTATAACGAACAGTTTTATGAAAATTCTGTGAAGTGCAGAAAAATATATATGTCAGTTGAAGAAATTCTTGATGCAGTTTATTTGCTTGGGAATGTCATTAAATGAATCAAGGCAATCCAAATGCAGTTCAAATAACATTTGAGGGAAAACTGATCAAAGAGTACTAAGCAGTCGAATTTAATTTGTATTCAATTACTTTTGAAAATTAAAGGAAATCAAACTTCCCTAAAGGTAATTTCCGTTTAAAACGAAGCAATTGATTTTTAAATTCATTCCGATGCATTATAGGTAAAAATACTGCGAACATTCGAAAATGACATAGAGTTTAGTTCTTGGTTGTATTTCTCCGCAATAAATCGAAAAGTTTATCAACTTGATTTATGCTTTGTGATTTCTACCAACAGTGAGCAAAATTATATATTTTATTTCATATTTCATTTAATACAGACATTTTGTTACTTGAAATACTAGTTATTAAACAATAATTTTTCTCTTTACAATGCAGTGACTTCTTGAAGTAAATTCTATGGCAATAATTTTACGTCACTAATAATTATACATATTTTGATAACAAGGAACTTATTTCTTTAAAACAATCACTAAAAAATTTTATTAATAACTCTAAATTTAATTTTGGTTTTAAGGAAAATATGGCTGAAAATAAGTTAACAAAAACGAAAATTAGATTTTTTTTATAAACTTTTAGTTAATATGTGTTATCGATATCAAACTTTATAACACCACATATATGATTTGATTATAAAAAACACTTATCATAAGTATAGCAAAATGTTTTTCTGAAGAAATGGCAGATATTTTTTTATCCGCAAGAGTATATTTGTTGCTTAGTAATCGAATTATGAAAACGTAAGTTTTATTTTTACTGCTTTTTTTAAATTCTGTTAAAGCAAGAAGTTAGTTTTATAAGTTATTCAGTCAACAGAAAAACAGACATTATAAGTCAAATCTCTCAAATCATGCTTAAAATATCACACATTTTTATAAAGTATGAATATCACCTGTCTTATAGAAACATGAGAATAACACAATTTCCGAAAAAATGGGGATATAAATTTTAATTTACTGAAAAAGAAGTTAGTTTTATAAGTTATTCAGTCAACAGAAAAACAGACATTATAAGTCAAATCTCTCAAATCATGCTTAAAATATCACACATTTTTATAAAGTATGAATATCACCTGTCTTATAGAAACATGAGAATAACACAATTTCCGAAAAAATGGGGATATAAATTTTAATTTACTGAAAAAAATTTATTTTGCAATAAAATAAAACAGTATATAATAATATCCTATAACATATTTATAATATTTTGTTATATTTATTTTAAGTCCTTTAACCCCTTTCCGGCATATAGCGGTCGCACTCTGGGCACCCTTAATTTTAATTCCAAACTTACAAACCCAACAAAAATATTTTCATATAATTTTGCTTTTACAATGAAAGCTTAAAATAAGTAGATCTTAATTTCTAAAAAAGTCATTTGTAAATTCCAGTGTCAGTCAATAATTTCTCATTTTACGAACATAATTTATTTGTGCTAGTAAGGGTTAAAATAAGATGAATAATTCAAAATTATAGGTACTTATTCTGTATTTTAACATATTATTTACCGTATTTTGAAAAATTTTAGATGAATGAGTGTTTTAAGGTATATGTTTTAAAAATTAATGTATATATATGTATATATATATACATTTAATGTACATATTTAAAAAATAATAATAATTTTCCTGTAATTAGAGTAAATTAGAAATAAAAAAAATATTTAACTGTTAATTAATCTTCTTTAATATATAAACAATACCATAGTTTATTCCAATATGAATTCTTAGGAGCCACTTTACTCATACAAAAACTCTTACTGCTTATTGGTTATCTGAGGGGGGGGGGATGTCTTAAGATATTTCTTTTGCATTTCAATATTTATATACCGAATTATGATTTCATGAAAATTTTACATTCTAAAGCATTTTTCGTGAATTGTTTAAACTGAATTAAACGACTTACATAATCATTTAATAAATTTTTGAGGGATTTTAGAAGGATTGAAGGATTTTGAAGGATTAATTAAATTTGAATTTATACGGATTTGGGAAATATTTATAATCCCACTCAAATCTTTTATTTTAATTTGTTTTCTTAGTACTTTCTAGAATTATAAAATGCACAAATATGATGTTTTTACAATATAAATATAAAAATATTCCCGAATTGAAAAAATTCCATCCCCCTCCCTCAGCGCCTAGAAAGCTGAAAAGATAGAAAGGTAAAAGAAATCATTCTTTAAAATATTTTTGTTTTGTGTAACCAATAATGCAAATAAACAAAATAAAGTAATGTATCTGTAACTCATTCTAAATAGTATTACAACTAATTGACTTATTAAAAGAATTTTACAATAAGTAACTTTAATGATACTTATAAGTACCGTCGGTAGAAAAGGGGTTAAATCAGTTTGTTACTTTCTGGGACTAGGTAGCAGATAAAAAACTTTGCGACTTCTTTTATCAGAACTAACCGTGGGTTATCGAAGAAGTAGTATTGTAGTTCGGATATTCATAGCTTTAAATTGATAGGGACATAAATAGTTAATTCATCTAGTAGATAAACTAAATATTTTGAAAAACCGAATGGGTATCCAAAATTAATGCTTTTCTAGAGGAGATGTCAGAAACTATTTTCTTAAGATTTTTCGAAGTATAGTCCAAAGCGAAGTCCTATTCCCATAAGATTCCGCACCATGTTACAAACCTTATCCCTACCTATAATGAAATTATTTTCACTATCGAAACAGTTTACCATTCTTTCTAACATCAGAGAGAACATGTACACAGTACAAAACTGTAATTTTGTAGGTGTAAAGTTGTAGAAATATTTATTCATAACTAAAATTTATCTATACATTGTGCACAAAATGTGTAAATCCACAAAACTAATTTTCGTTACAGAAATCAGTAGCTTTGCAAAAGAATCTAGGAAAATTGCAGCTGTCTCACAAAAATTTCATATATAACTCGGCTTGCAGATACATCAAAAGCTCTTGGCATCTGTTTCCTAAAACACTCTTAGTAACCTTACCAGTTTTTTTTTATTTATTTATAGTGTGAACGTGTATCTTTTATATAATTTTTTTATGTAGCCGTTACACAAAAACCTCTAGTAACCTCAGTTTCATCAAAAAGTTTTAGTACTTTACAGATTTTTTTTCTTTTAGTGTACAAGAATTACAAAAGTTATATCGTAAGTTTATGTCAATTTTCAAAAGCAATTGGTGAATTAAGCAGCCATGTTTACTGGAATCTTAAAACTAAAAAAACTATAGCCACGATAATAAATTATAAGTCAAAAGAAAGTAATAGTTTTTGTAAAATATTTTGTTGCTACTTTCTAGACTTGTAATATATTTATTGTTAAAACACAGGCCAAATGACCAATATTTTTAATCTGTATATGTTTTATACATGACGTTAATGAACATTTTCATTTCTTATTAAAGTGGAAACAATTGCATTTAAAAGTTTAAAACACTGTCATTAATATATATAACGAATTTAAAATAATGCCAAACGGTCAGCAATAATTATAAAAATTATTAGAATTTAAAGATAAAACTTTAAAACTTAAAAGCTTTTTTTTAATGTATCAATACGCTTATCAGTAAAAAAGAAAAAAAAATCACATGGTTCCATCAACATCTTTTTATGATATCATACATTTTCTATGCAAATAAATCGACTTTATTTAAATTGAATTGTGTGTCCTCTACTAACTAATCTAATTATCTTTTACAATAAAATGTATTACGAAATAAGTTAAGATTTCGTAAATGTAAGAGGATAAAAATTATCTTTCATAAATAAAAAGAAATAAGAATTTTCTTGGAGGACTATTCCTTTTTTAAGCGGAAAGAAATTAAATTGAAATCATCATTCAATTTTTTTATGTAAGGAAATAAATAAATTAAATTGGGCGTCATTAATTTAACAGAAATGCAAATACCAGAAAAAATATATAAACTTCAAAAAAATAAATCTTAAGAATATAAAGCAGAAAAGAACTCACACTGCTGTAAAGCACATCCAGACGTATCATAAAAGTATTTTCACGTTGTTAAAAATTATAAACATTCGAAAATTTCCCTTTCTAATTTCATTTTTTTTTCAGTTGTATTTGTAATGCGATATTTTTTTCTAATTATGTATTTAATCGTTTAAGAAATCTTCGAAGGGAAAATTTTGAAAAAGCAATTATCCGATTTACAAAGTAACCAATTGAAGAATAGTTGAACCACTTGAAAAGAGAGATTTATATCCCTATTTTGCATGAATAGTCAATAACCTTTAAATAAAGGTTACATATTTAAAAACTATCCTGTCAATATATATTTCCAAGAATCTCTACTAGCATTAGTTAAAAATGAACAAAAACTGAAATAAAATAATAATTAAGAAACAAAATATAGAATTAGAAAACAATTAGAAAAAAATTAGTATAAATTTTACTATGCACTCCAGAAATCATTCGGTTTAAGTTTCGTTTTATTTATAAATTCATCCTTATATTTCAAAGTCGGTAAATATGATCACATATCGCACAGAGAGTTTTGTTTAACATTTCTTTAAAAACAACTTATATTTTAATTAATAAATCAAAAATGTTAAATTATGATTAATAAATTCTTAAATAGATGGTAGCACCAATAAATTTATTTTTAATTTATTTATAAAAAAGATATTATTTGTTTTTAATAAAATTAAAAATGTTTATATCAATATATTTAAATGAAATCCAAAATTCCATTTTTTTAAATCCGAAATTAAAAGAAAAAATTGGCGAAGATATAAATAATATTTTTAAATTTTTTAAAAGCGAAAAAATTTGTTAAAACGAAATTTAAAATGCTGAATTATTATTAAATCACCATAGTTTTTAAAATAGAAAAAGAAATGAATTACTAAAAATATTATGAATATCAGGGGAACGAAACCCTAATAATATAAACTCTTAAATTGCGAAAATATCCGATTTTTTTTAAATTAAATTCATCTTAAAATGAGAATTTCCATTTACAGCACCTGGGATCGAACAAGAAACTCCTGCTTACTAGTGAGACGCTTTACCCCCAAGCTTTTATGTCTACACACAAAACATTCAGATTAAAGTTCTCTTTGAAATGTAAATTGCAAAAATGAATGGATGAATTAATAAAATAAATTTAATTAAAAAAATAGACTTATTCAAAATTTTATGATTTGTTGAGGGGACACGAAGTATTCAGGTGTAAATACACAAAATTTGAAGTCTCTGACTTACACAGTTTTTGTGTAAGAACTCTGTGCCAGACGAACAGACAGAGGACGGAAACCAATAGGGTTTTGCAAGATGAACGAAATCCTAAAAAGATTGCATTGGTCGAGACATTGAATCATTTATTCCGTATTAGCTTTAAATAATAATAACGGTAAAGTTACAGATTGTAGGTAATTTTTTATGTATTTAAAGGGACATTTCTCGCTGTCTGCAGTTTATTTGGTTTTGATACCATGTATGACACGCATGTATAATGTTAGTCAATGGGTATTTCAGGTTTTTTCTTCTCTAAATTCCTTTTGTATCTTTCTGTTTTTTTTTTTTTTTTTTAATTAAGAAAAATCAATATGTTATAAACTCTAAAATATAAATATGATGGGTCAAAAGTAATTCAAGATTGAAATGTATTTCATGAAAATGAAATTTCTATGAGTCACTGCTACAATTTGACCATTTCTAGTTGTTTATTAGAGTACCATTAATTTTCAAGCTGGTCACAATAACTCCTAAAAAATGCCAGCCCAAAAGAAAAAAAATACGACACTTATTAAAAGATGTGAAGTTTTTGACTGTTGGTCCTTATTGACACACTTTTGTTACTAATGTTGATTTTTTAATTATGCACCTTTTATAGTTGATTTTAACAGTACGACGCATCTTTAAATATTATCAGACCTGGGTGAAGTGTTTCTCGTTTTTTAAGCGATTTTTTTGAGTGTGTGAGGTGTCATGTGTTTTAATCGGTTTTGCCTTTATTTAGGGCATAGGTAGTTTTTCCTGATACTTGTAAATCTGTGGCTTTACGACTTACAAGAACATTTTTTTCTAATAAAGTCAAAAGACAAAGTTTTTTTACAATTATAATCTTTTTATGTGGATTATGTTCACCAGAAATGTTTCATTTGTCGAATTTCTTTGATTCCCTCTTTTCAAACCACTACCAGAACTAAAAAATGCAAAAGGAGAACTCTAAACTATGTTAAGCTGTCACGGCTACCACTCCTCTTAACCACAGAGTACGGAACAGAGAATCAACTTTCATACACTGTAATGGTAACTTGTTTAACATGGGATTACGCATAGACAGTAGCGACACGAGCGGACCACTCTGAAACTACGATCATAACATAAGAGAGGTTGCTAATTCGGCGAAACATCGCTTCCTTGCCGACAAATGATAAGGGAAAAAAAATACAGCGACGGCTTGCTGCTTCTTGTTTTGAAATTTATGGAAGAATTATGAAATAACTTTGACGTATTCGTCTTGCAAGCAATGCATGCGTCTCTTCGTAACATAACGATCTAATAATTTAAACTTGAAAATTCAAGAATAATAACAGTAATAATTACGAATCAAACTAAGCGCGGAAATCTAAGATCAAATAGCATAAGCACATGTGCAAAGATAATCAAATCAGCATTCAGCAAGAAGCGCCAAGCAGAATAAGGTTACAGTTAAACAGAAATCACGAGGATAAAAATCGCCAACGCAATGGTTTAGTTTTTAAGTGATCCACTGAGGGCGCTCTTTTCAAGCCGAGTTGAGGCTCTGTTATTACTCTGCGCTCTTAACAAACGAGTGAAAAAATCTCTCATCCGCTCCATATAATGGGAGACAAAATAGGATGATATTTATTCCACGTGTAGTAACTTAATGAAAAGAGTCTCGTGTGCTGACGGGTTAAAAAAAAGAAAAGAAAAATGCATTTATATGCAAAATTATTAGAAATATACCCAACTTCAAAATTTTCCTTAGGGAAACAAACTGACACAAATTGTCATTTATCTATTTAAAAGCAGCGATACTCAAATAATATCAAAACTTTCAAATGAAATCATCGTTTAAAAAAATAATAACAATTACAAGTGTTAAAATTAATAAAAGGTTATTACAAATGAATTATCGGTTTTTGATATGTGACTACGAGCGAACTAGGAAACGTGTATGTTTCCATGACAACACAAACGTGAGGGCATTAACTACAAATTCGCGGTGCGTATGTGTCATGTGTGTCTAGTTGCTATGGTTGCTGCTCGAAAGTCATATTAAAAATGGCGACTGAGCGTCTAAAAGCATTTTGTGTACCAGTATTTTCAAAGTGTGAATCATTTATAATCGTTCTGAGAGCATTCCGAAAGGCATACAAATGCAACCCAACAAAGCATTCTGCGCTGGTATCGATAGTTCAAAGAAGCCGATTATTATGTAAAAGCAAAAATGTTTAGTACCTTTACAGATTTTTTTTACAGTGTACTTTCGGATATTTTCAGGTATTACTCATTGTTGTAACCCAATTATGCTTCGAAATAAACGCTTCGGAAACCGAATGATGCTTTTGTAATAACCCTGTATTTAAGTTTCATTTATCGGAAGCACAATGATATCAAAATGTAAAATTTTAATCAAGACTTCATGTTTGGATCATCGTTAATACTTGTCATATACAAAACAACTGATATTTCCCACTCAACTAATTCTTGAAAAAAAAAATATTATTTCAGAAAAAAGGAAGTTAAAGAAAAACTGAGTGGCGATGGCTATCATTCTTAATAAAAGAATAAAAGGAATATCTCTCTAAATAAATTTAAAAAATCCCGAATGCTAGATTGATATTGTCTGTTATACTTCCTTATGAATTAAAGAGTGTATAATCTAAATATTGTTATCTACAAACAATTCGTAAAGTTTAGTATATTTGTAATATTTAAAGTTTGTCTCAAAAGAAAATATAACAATGATGTATAGTAAATATGATGCAAAAACTTTTTGGATCTCTTTTGAAATATCTGTGTCATTATTCTTAAAATATACAAAGAAAAGAAAAAAAACGTATATTTCAAACCTTTTCATAGATCACAGGAATCGCATTTTTCACCATCAGATTTTTTACTCGGTATTTTACTTCAAAATGTTTTTTTTTTTTTTTTCTGTATAATATATCAGAAACGTGTTGAACAAATTAAATCATTTATAAAATTGATCTTCTGTTTTACTAGCAATGTTTTTTTCATTAATCATTATACTTTATTATATTTTAATTTCTCTAAAAACATTTTTAAAAATAAGATTTCAAAAGATATATTTTATATAATTCAAGTTTTCTTTGCAGAGTTTTATTTTGTTTAGCTCATTACCGATATCGTCACTTTTATAAACTGATCAAAAACAATGAATTATCACAGTAGCATTATTTTTCAGAAACTTCCATCTTGTTTATCACCAAATTTTCCGATTAAATTATATTTAAAAATGTTTTCCAAAAAGGTTATGCTTGAATAATAAGAGAAATGTGCTTGATGATCATTGCGAAATGATTAAGAGATGATTTAAAGGGATTCTTTTCCTAACAGCAATACTGTGATATTGTTTTATTTCATATATTTTTTAGGGGTTATTAGTGCGGATTTATATAGGTAATATTTAATATTAACTTTCTTTAAAGAAACTACTCTTTCTATTATTTGCATACCTAAGTATTTAAATGATCTATTTCTTTTTTATGTTTTAGATTAAAAGTTACCAGAAAACTTATTTTTATTAGAAAATAAATTGACTAATAGCCACTTTTGCATGACAATCCTATTTGTGCATTATAAAAAAATCAGTAATGGTACAAAACTTTTCATGTAACGGTAACAACAAAAACTCATATAACTTAATCTATTGTATGATATTTTGCTGCTACCTTTACATAGAAAGCTCTAGGAATCGCATTTTACCAGAAAATCTTAAGTACCTTTACAGAAATGTTTTGCAGTATGCTGCATTAATTAATTTTATCCCACTTACAATTTTTTATTCAAAACTTTCAGCCATAACTTTCAATGGATCAGTGATTGTATAATATTATTCAGATGCATTATTGTATATCTACCTATTCTGTTTCTCTTTAATTAGTAAATAATTTCAGCACCCTCTATATTGTTATTGCTAGCCCACATTTTCTTCTTATTTTTAAGGTACTAATATTTGGATAATTATTGGGCCATTATTTTTTACATCTAAATTCAGATATCTCCTTGTATTTCAACGCAACGTTCATTGTTGCAACAACTATGTTTTATCCAACAATACAACAATGGTAAATGTTATGTGTAAACTCTTTTAAAATATCTGTGCCATTATTGTTAAAATATACAAAGAAAAGAAAAAGACGTACATTCCCAACCCTACATAAATCCGAGTAAACACACTTTTTATTGTCACATTTTTTTTTTTTTTTTTTTTTTTTTTTTTTTTACTGGATATTCTACTGCAAAATGTATTTTTCTGCATGATATATCAGAAACGTGTTCAGCAAATTAAAACATCTATGAAAAATTATCTACTGTTATTTTAATATTTATACTTTATTATTTTTTATTTTTTTTTACATTTTACAAAACAAGATTTTAAAGATTTTATAGCAGATTTTATTTTGTTTGACTTATTGATTTTGCCATATTTATAATTTGATCAAAATCCTTGAATTTTCACAAAAGCATTATTTTACAGATAATTTCATCTTATTAATCACCAAATTTCTGTGAATGAATAATATTTAAAACACATTTCTAAAAAAAAGTTATTCTTGAAGGATAAAAGAAATGCACTTGATGTTCATTGAGAAAGAATGGAGGGAATGCTTCTTCGGATACATTCCTCTCAGAAATACAGTGATATCGTTTTATTTCAGATATACATTTTTGGGTTATAATTACGAGTTTAAATAGTTAATAATTAATTTCAACTTTCTTAAAAAATTTTATTTTTCTCTTACCTGGATATCTAACTGTTTAATTAATCTATATCTCTTCCACGTATTAGATTAGTTATTCCCGGAAAACTCATTCTACCACTTTCTCAGGAAAAAAAAATGACTCATATCCATTTAATCCTTTTCATGCTGTAATTCCCGATTTAATTTTATCCCATTCATATTTTTTTATTTCAAAGCTTTGCAAAAACTTAACTATAACTTTCATAAGACCAGCGACTATATAATAATATCCAGATGCATTTTTACATATATATCGCCTTTTATTTCTCTACAGTTGTTAAATAATTCTTTTACGCACTACTCTCTTACCAGTAATTTTTTTCTTATTTTCTCAGTTACTAACATTTGGATAATTATCGCCTAGTATTTTTTACTTCTTAATTTATATACTCTCATGCATTTCAATGCAACATTCACAGTTGCAAGAACTGCGTTTTATTCAGTAACTGTATCTAGAGAAAAACTTCACAAGTGTACTCTCAAGTAATAAAAAAAAAAAGCGCCATTTTGCCCTCTTTGAGTTTTTAATTCTAACTTTATGGAACATAGGTTTAATCTTAGTTTCGTAATGTATTAATATTTTAAAGCTACAGTTCTTCTTCTTATTTTATTTAACTTAGTAATAATCTATTAATTGTTCTCTCAAAAAGAGCGGGAACGATTTCGAAATATTCTTTCAATGTAGAGGTTTATTTTTCCTTTTTAGAATAATTATCGAGATTTTAATTTTAATCTTTATTTGCCGGTGTGTTACTGCGCATATTTTAACAGGTTAGTCTATTTCCGCGACAGTATGAAGATCTTACGGGAGTCACGCCCCACGTCTACCAATCGGAAATGGTGATGACTGCGAAGCCTTGAAGTTAATCCTAATTGGATCTTTAATTTAATGACGGGGTTTGGGAAGGAAACAGTTTTTTCGTGAAGTCTGGGAAATTCATTCTTGGTCGGAAGAGCGTTCAGAATGCAGCTGACTCTTGAACTAAGATGAACTAAGAACTTGACTCTAAGACGCCCATTTAATTTTCCCGATAAATTGAAATATCTAATGATGTAGTTTGGTTCACGAAGGCTGTAGTATTCGATGTGTGCAACGATGGTATAATTTTGCTTTTTTTCTATGAGTTCAAAAAATATGAATTCAAAGACTGAGTGACTTATTTTTTTTACGGGGAAAGGCTCAAAGACCCCTATTCATTACTTGGTAACTTACACTTACGGTTGCTTAAACTGCTAGTAGTGCTTAAGGGAATGGAGGTGGAACTTTAGATGGAATACCGCCAATAAATAATTTTTTTTCGCTACATACATATATACATATATATATATATATATCTGTAATCCTACAGATATAAAATTGCCGAAATCTGTTTGGTTAACAACATTTTGTCTGTACACTGAACAAGAAAAAAATGTAAATCTACAAAGCTAATTTTTGTAAAGTTACAGATTTCTGTAACTTTACATACGAGTCTACTAAAATGACACCTATCTTGCAAAAATTTTATCTGTAACTTGCGTTGCATTTACATGGAAAAATTTTAGAATTCCAGTTTCCTGAAAAATTCTTAGTAACTTTACAGATTTTTTGATTTTCAGTGCAAATTTGTATGTGTTGCATGAATTTTTCTGTTACCGTTACATAACAAGTTGGAAATTGCACGTGAACGTAGCAAATGAGGTGCGTTCGTACGATAACGAAGTTTTCAAAATATTCAGATCTTGCTAATATAGTAGAGCGTACTCCGGATACAGTATAGTAGTCGAAATCTTTACGTTTCTGTAAATATGCAGGAAGTAATTTTTATTACACCTCAGCAACGTATATCTTATTTATAAAATGTGAAATAGTTGAATATAATTAAAACACGTCCCAAACAATGTTTCCCTGTATAGCATTATGTAGTGGAATACTTTTGTGTGGCCCTGTAATTTAATAATAAAAATTCTTTGCATCACAGATTGTACAGAATGCATATTTTAGCATATATTTCATAGATTCATGCCAATTCTATTATGTTCGAATGACAGTAACAGTGAGTGTAACATCATTAAAATGCATTTGAAACTTTTCCCCCATTGACCGTAATGCAATGGAATACTTTTGATTGTCCCTGTAAATGATCTATGCATCCGACTTTCATAACATTTGAAATGACTCGACAAAATTACGTAATAATTATGTTTTTAAATTTCAAACGATTAAAATACATTTGAAAATATTTTACCCCATTGACCGTAATGTACCGGAATAGTTTTGATTGTCCCTGTAATTGATCTATGCATCCGATTTTCATAACATTTGAAATGACTCGACAAAATTATGCAATAATTATATGTTTTAAATTTCAAACGATTAAAATGCATTTGAAACTTTTTTCCCTATTGACCGTAATGTAACGGAATCCTTTTGATTGTCCCTGTAATTGATCTATCCATCTGATTCTCATAAAATTTGAAATGACTCGACAAAAATACGTTATAATTATGTATTTTAAATTTCAAACGATTCGGTTGGGTATTTTTTGCGTTGTTATATGCGGACAGACGGGCAGACAGACAGACGGACAGACAGACGGACAGACGGACGGACCGAGAGACAACAATGGGTGTGCTACGTATTTACATAATTACGAACGCACCTAAAAAGTTCTAGGAATCCCAGTTTCCAAGAAAACTTACAGTGACTTTACAGATTTTTTTTACAGTGTGAAAAATATAAATCTTTGTATCTTGGCACCCAGATTACAATCCAAAGAGAAAAAAAAATGTGCTTTAGGGGGATATTCCTATGACATTTACTTATCATCCTATACATTTATTAAAAACTCTTTTTAAAAGCCTGGAGGATTTCATTAGTAAGTATTTATTTAATCATCTTATTCTTTGTGTTACTATCATTACATTGTACTTTATCACAGGAAATACAAGTTAATTGGATGTCAAATGTGATCCCAACTTATCTGCATTATCCGAAATTTAAAACATTACACAAATAGAGTGATAACCTTCAGAAAAATCTAAGTAAGTGATTAAGCATTAACTAATATAACTTTAATGCATATTTTTCCATTTTCTATTTGAAAATTTGAAGTAACAGAAAAAGACGATTGGATTTTCAAATTTTTAATTGAGATATTTCTTTTAAATATTTAAATTTCAATGTGGCCTTTTTTTAAAACTTCACTACATTAACATCAGATATCTTATTTTCCTATTAATCCTTAAATCCTATTTTCAGAATTATAGTTGGCTTAGTTTGGTTTGGTTTATTTTGTGTTGCTCGATTATCTACTCGAGGGATATAGGCCGAGGGGGGAGGATGTGATCCCCCCCCCCTTCATGGGTGATCTTTATTTATAGTTGGTAATAAGAAACCACATGCTTAAAATTTTCCCTTTCAGGTTAACATGAGTTTTCGCGATCTTGAATGAACGTTGAGCAGTCTCCTAATATTTAAAACATTATTTATTTTTAAAGTACTTATTTCATTTACATTGTAAAAAAAGAAAAAGGGATTTTTGAAAATTTTAGTTTTAGACCAAATTTATTCTATTTTGTTAATAATAGAAAGACCAGTAATTGCAGAAGAGGAATCCAGATCCCTTTTATATCTTAGGAGATTTTTAAATATTAAATGTGACAGACTGTCGATGTTTCATCTACTTTTTAGTAAAATGTTCCTAATTTGTTTTTAGCGTTTTAAAGACATCTTTACTGGCAGCATATGGATAGAAACAAACGTCTATGGTTGAGTCTGGTTAATGCATTTCTTTTAATCTCTTTTTTTACTGAACAAAAAAAAAATTTTTGAAATAATGTTGGAATTCCTACTTATTTTGACTTCAAAAAATGTAATAATAAAATAAAATTGATGGATATTAAAATTGGTGGATCAAGATGCATGTATATGGAGGCTCACATATGTGGACCTTGCGATTCAAATGCGTAAAAAGTTCAAATTTTTGGAAAAGCATTGTAAATATTTATTTTTTATTAAAACTGCAAAAAAATGTGTTTTTTTTAAGTAACATAATTAAATGCTACTATTATTTCTTTAAATATATTAAATTATAAAAATTATGAATCTAAAAAAATTTTTTGTCGTGAACTACTGTTAAGAAATAACTGAAAAACTTAAATTCTATTACTTTATTTTATATACTAAGTGATAAGAAATTCAAAACAACTGTTTTTCAAATGCATAAATAAATTTTACACTTTATAAACATAACTCTTCTTTATGATTGATACTTTTCCAAACAACACTCAGACGCATGTTCGCTCGCTATAAACCTTGCAAAATGTCCTTCATTGTCATGATAAATTTCCTTATAAAATATGTTAACTTTTGTTTGCTTCTGTGACATTTCTTCTCTCAGAACTACGGGATATGATTTGATTGATATTATTTCTTCCTTCATTCTTGATCAGAAATGTAGTAATATTCTATATTCTACAATCTATTTATGGCATGCATTTTCGTCTATATCACTTTATTATCTTTTGCATAATGTATAATGCAATTCAGCAATTAGAAATCACTAGATATACAAAGTGATTGATTACATGCGTTGGCCATTTGTTTGTTCTTACTAAAAGTGATAACATGCCAGTTACCGACAACAGATCTACACCATCCATACATATGCTGTAAATCTTTGCTGCAAATGGCTGGTTATTTTTTTTTCCTTATTCTCTTTTGACCATGTGAAGGTTGTATAAGTTTCTGTTGTAAAACATGTTGAAAAAAAATTATTTGTTGTGTGATTTTCATGTAAAAGGTTTGTTATGGTTCCAATTAAAAATGGAAATCTAATCCTATCTAAGTACACCATTCTCCTTTTTTGTTATTTATCAGCTCTCAATTTTTGTGTACCAGAACCCATTATATTTGAATTACTAAATCCTTAGAAAAATTGTTTTGCACGAAGTATTCTGCACATTTGAAACTTGTAAAAACTCTGTATAAGTTATCTGGTAAACTAGATATATGTTGTTCTTTAATACAATAATTAAAAACACCCCTACCTAAACAAAAATCTCGCACATCATCTGAGAAAATACAGCCTATATTACTAACAAACGTACACTGTAAAAAAATGGGCTCTCAAAAATGAGTAAAATGTACTCATTTTTGAGTATGTCACATACTTAAAATAGCTCCGATCCAAATTTACTCAAAATTGAGAAACATATGTACATTTTTTTGATTCCATGGTTGTGTTCAAATGTAAATTGCATGAACTGCCCCATTAACTTATAAATTACAGTAAAAAATATACTAGCATTTATTTCTTGCTCATAATTATTAGCAATAAAAGTAAAATTGATTATTTATTAAGAAAAATAGCAAAAATTATTAGCAAAATACCCAAATCAAATATGCTTATGGCAAGAGCACACTGTTTGAAAGCACTTTTGAATTATTTCAAAATACCGTGTATAACTTAATTTTTACATTAATAAGCATCTTTTATGCCACCGTGAATGAAATAAACCATTACAGGGTACAAAATTTTGTTAGTTTGGATTTAATAGCATGTGATGTTTCAAAATTAAGACAGCAATGTGATAATTTTTTATCCAAACATATTTAATTCCGTAAGAGTACATCGATGTATACATGTTTGAGTATTTCATTTTTTTAGTGTATGTAAGAAAAATCTAACACCAATCCTTCTGTAACAAACAGAATAAACTTTTAAACCTAAAGAATTTCGTTTTGAATTTACAGATTGTGGGAAATCACGCTGTCCAGAAAGAGAATCATTTCTAGTGCAAAGAAAAATGCTTATGTCGAGGTAACTTAATCATTTTTCTCTTACGAAATCTAAAAAGAGTGGCAGAATTACCAACATAATAGCGATAGGACCTCAGTGTAAAAAATTCATTTTCTTTTCGTTGTAGCAGCAAATTGCCGCATTAGCATCAATGTTATCAATATAATTTAGTTATGGGAGTTTCGATATACCCATGAGAATATATTGGTCTATAAGCTTTATCACATCAAAAACTGCAGTATTCATTAACCTGTGCTCCCGATATTGCATAGGATATAAATTTTTTTATGAAGCTAGTTCCACAAAAAGCTCACTATTCATAACTGGTGGTTAAATTTTATTTTGAAGAAAATTATTAATTGTATCAGTATTCAGCCATGTTTTTCTCAACTGAAAAAATACACAGTTATTGAATTTTCCTTTTTTACTTTATAATGAACATATAAGAAGAAAAGTATACGTGTGTTTCTATTAAAAGAATTGGCAAAAAATAAAGTAATTAGAAAAGTTGACCTAAAGAATTTTTTTAGCATTTTATTATTATTATATATTGTTAACGCGAAAGTATATTTTACAAATATATCTGAAGGAAGCATTTATCATTATTTATTTAGAATAAAAAATACATTAAGAATTTAGTTACGGTCTCCAATATGTCTATGTATTTTCAAACAAGATACAGATTTTAATTTGCCTTAATAATATTTAATCAAAAAATGTATACAAAATCCATTTAATGTAGCTTAAATTACATATTCTGTTTCAAAAAACACATATTTTCAGTTAATTAAATATAGGGAGACATTATTAGTATTCCTAAACCCGATGATAAAATTCCCAGGTTGAACCTATTTATAGTCTTTGAGTACTGAGTTCCAGATATGTGACTTCAATAAAATGATATTTTTTAAATTGTAAAATTCCCAAAATAAACAAAAGGAAGTTATCTAGTGAATACTTATAATGGTTTTAACGATGAAAAAATAATGACATCTTAATTAAAATTTTAATATAGGTAAATATTGTTTATTTTTAAGCAATCCATAAAATGACGACATTTCTCAAAACCTGACTTGCAGCCAACAAATTAGCCATGGAAATAAGCCTAGTGCTGAAGTCTATTGGATTCGTTTTGAAGCTTAAACTGATATAAATGTGAAAATATAGTCAAAATTTAAACATTTTGCATAATTTTATTACAGCAGGGTCTATATATGGTTTATACCAAGGTCCATATATGTGGATTTGACTAATGAAAAGGTTAAAATGTATATAATCTAATAATGAGGATAATTTCGCTGGTCCCACCATTTTCTATTTCCAATTAATCAAAAACGCATTCTTAAAAAATAACTTCTTTAGTCCGTTTTATTTTCGTTTTTTTTAAATGCAACTTTGGTGTGAATTTCATTATTCAGAAATCCAGAGATTGTTAATGAGGGGGCGGGGGTAATAATGAAAACAAAGAAAAATTCTACCAACAAAGTATAGGAAGCTAAATAATTGTTAATGAATGTTTACCATTATTGCCAATAAAAATGTGATGCGAGAAACAAATATTTTCATTCCCTGTACATTTGATGCTCGTAAAAATGTGTTTGTTAGAGTATCACAAATGTAACTAAAAGTTTAAAGAAAGTTAAATTATATAAATACACGGAATTACTTGTGCATATTATTTGTCGTCAGTAATTTATTCTTTTCAGTCTGTCACTAACTCTATTTTTAACCAAAATTACTAAATTGGAGTAAAAGTTAATTTTCTGAAGTACTAGATTGTAATCCAGTTAATTTCTCTTAAACATGTAATTATTATTTTTTAAATAAAAGTTTCATTTTACACCATTCAGATTTCTACATCATTTCATGCGGAGATCGCGCGGGATTATTGCAGATGAAAAATGGTTTCCTATCGAAGCATGTGCTAGCGGCGGAATCACTGTCCTGTTTCTTTTTATAGCGACAAAATTTCTAAAGGGTACTAATTGGTTTTTCAAAACTAATTTTAAGAACTCTGTTTTACTCGCCGGATCAAATAAAGTACATTCTTATCATGAATTGCATTTAATGAAATGTAATGCATGCCGAGATGGCATTGACTTAACTTATTTTAGTATTTAAATATTTTGGTACAAACAATTAGTGTTTGATCTGGCCATCGTATAAAACTACTGATTCTTTAAAATTTGACTACCTCATATTTTCTATTTTAACAATTCATGAATTAAAAAAAAATATGGGCTGTCAATTACCATTTTAAATGAGACTAATTTGAAGCCAAAAAAGGTGATTGGAGCTATAAGTTTAAGATGACCCTTACAAGAAATAAAAATAACATCTTTAGCTCAAATTTTAAGGTATGCATATTATGCGTTAAATAAACATGCAGACTTCAGAATAATTTGTCTGGAATTGAAAAACACTTTATAATGAATTTATATATTATTTACTAATAGGTATGTTTGCATTAAATTTCTGTTACAAAATAGTAGTATTGTCAATATGTTAAAATTATTTTTAGAAATTGAGCTATTAATTACACAAAAAGTAAGTTATTAGTATGTCTTTTTATAAAATAAAACGAAAATATTATGGTGTTATCAAAAACGAAAATAAAAAATTCGAAATTTTATTGCAGTTAAACATTACATAACCTCGATTTGAAAAAAAAAAAATTACTAAACTAACTTATAATTAGTTATATCATATATTAAAAAAATTAAAAAGTAATGTACACTCTAAAGAAAAAATACTTTCAGTAACATTACTTATAACAAACATTATCAGATTACCAACAGGCAAATGAAAAAAATTCTTCTTAAATGGAAACATGAAAATTCCACTTTATTTTTATGGACTCACACATGGCTAAAGATTAACATGACCTAGAAAAAAGGCTTACAATAATTTTCATCAAATTTTCATTATAAGATTCTTATTAATATTAGTATTAATAAGCATTATATTTGTTTATATAAGTATATAAGTTTTTATATCTGTGACTTCCGGTAATAACCAAGTAAGGCACATTTTTGAAAAAGTTGAGATAATTTTGGAAAATGTAAATTTAAAAGAGTACTTTCATCTGCCACAGTACTGAAAAATGAAAATTGAATACTTCCCGTCATAGGGCGAATTTGAATTTTCATTTAAAAATTGAAAAAAAATTGGTTCTCAATTGATAAAAGAAATTTTATCTTACTAGTTTGGAAAAAAAAAAGAGGTTCTTATATTCTAATTGAATATAGTGAAAATTATTAAGTTCTAATCTATTTTATAAAGGTAATGTTAAAAAGATACTTAAAAACTTTAATTACTCAAAATATTAAAAATGGGCCTTACCTGGATATTACCGGAAGCTACAGATATAGATATATTAATATATATTTTTTTAAAATTGTTTACTTGTTTTTTATTTATATTTATATATGTATATTTTATGTTATTTGCTCTGTTATTCAAGCGAATATATGATTATTGCATCATTTTTGGTAGTATACAAATATCCTTTTAAAATTACAAATGATTTACAACAGTTCTTAAAAAAAAAAAAAAAAAAAAAAAACACGATAGAACCTTTAGAAAATATTTTTTCTTGAAAGAATTTTTTTTAACTTCTTATTTCAACTTCTTTTATTATTATTAAATAAACATCCACAGATTATAACCTAATTGTTTTTAGAACAATTATTTAATGAATCCATAAATGCATTAGCTAAACAAATGTATTTTCATAAAACATAAACCTTTTTTTTTCAATTAAAAAAACACAGGTATGGAAAAGTTAAAATGTTATTGTTTAAAGTTTATTATAAAGCTGTTTTAATATTTTAGTAATGCCATTAACAACCCGTTTTTTATTCTAGCAACAAAAGCAAAAGATGCATTAACCTTTAAATAATGAGTAACATTTATGACATTCTTCACGAAATAGTTTTTTCAGAACAAAGAAACGTAAAGGAAAAGAAAAGCAGAGCTAATTGTTTAAAAAGTAAAAGATTATTAGATACCTTGCTATACATAATTATTGTTAATTATAAAAATTGTGCTTTTTTTGCAATGAAGGTAGTATGTCTCATGATGTTTTAAGTTAATAATTACACAAAAAAAAAATCAACTGCAAGACTAAAAGAAAATCAAATTCAGCTTTTGTCTCGATTACTTTGATCTGCTTTGTCTTTCTATATTATTAACGTCTTTCTAGAAAATATCTATTTAGTTTCCTATTTCAGCCTCTATGGTCTTAATTTTAAAATACTCTGTTGAGTGAAAATTTAATTATTTTTAACTTTGTTTAAAGATAAATGTTAAATTGATTAACAAAAAATATTAGTAAGAATATTACTTTTTTCTGGTAGAAAAAAATTTGAACAATACTAATATATATATATATATACATATATATATATATATATATATATATATATATATATATATATATATATATATATATATATATATATATATATATATATATATATATATATATATATATATATATGGTAAATGGATTTCATCTTTCAATGGATTTTCATCTTTGCGGGACACTAAAAAAAAAAAAAAAAAAAAAAAAAAAAAAAAAAAAAAAAAAAAAAGATTAAAAATGAAAATAAAAAAATAGAAAATGAGGATGAGGAATAAAAGTATTATAAAAATTAAGGATTTTTTCATTTATTTTATAAGTGTATTACTACGTAAGATTTCATTTGATTAAACTAATGCAAATGCCCGTGATACAACGGTAGGGTAAAACGTGTGGTTTTCATTTAAAATTTAAAATAATTAAAATATTGATATACTAATATCGAAAATAAAGAAGATTGACCTGAAACGTTAAAATCAAAGCGGAGTTTTGCATATGCTCTGAAGGTTTTGAGAGCAAATTTGCAATCTGATGTAAATAAGATGCCACAAAGGGGGAGAGGGATTATACATCTTACTAAGATTCTAAAAAAGAAATATAGAATGAATGCAATATCAATACAAATATCTTTTTCTGACTTTTATTTTAAGAAATGTACAAATAATATAAGAAATATTTAAAAAAATATCGAATTTTTTTTATTATTATTATCGCAACACCGTACTAAAAACATACAATATTACACAAATTTATTTTAACCCTAATCACGCAAAAAATATTTCTTGTAGTCCGCAGCAACTATTTTTATTTGCTATTAAATTAACGTGAATATTATTATTTAAAAGATAATAATTTACAATATATAACAATTAATAACACTTAGTTAATATTTATATATCTTATGATTTAACTGCAACTATGCCATGTTTCTTAATTTGCTATTTTTCGAATCGAAAATATTTATTTATAACCGTACAATACTATATAAAGAAGGCATTTCCTCATAATGCGTGAAGTTAATGTCCAGAAGAAATTGCAATCTAAAACCACAATTTCGACTACTCCTGCAAACCTTAACCAAAATTCAGACAATGTGGGAGGGATAGGTGTATGAATTTATTTAATGATAATTTGTGGAGGGTTTTTGCTAAAACACGTTACTAAATTTGGCTTTACGGTTTTCGGTGAAATGAATTCTTCTTTCTGTAATCCAAAATGCAATATTTATAAATTGTTTGTATTACTGATGATGAGATACATTTTACCATTTGACAGTTACTTGGTAAAGAGAAAGTTACAGAAATATTGTTTCAAAATTTTAGAATTATACATTGCATTTCTTATAGATAAATATTTTTTCTTGAAAAAACCTGAACATCTTTGTTAAAAAAAATAATTAAATGCTTGATTCAATGCTAAGATGTATTTAGAATTTCATGCTTGTAGTTTAAATTGAGTTTAATTTTATTACTTGATGATATAATATTTATCTTTTGTTTTGTTTTAGGTATGAATTTGTATTTTAAAAAAATCATAAAAATCGGTCATCTACAATTGTAATATTTTTGAAACGTTCACTTTCATGTAAACAATATTGTTTTTCGTCTGAATGTTAGAATTTACATAAATTTCGTTTCGTGCCAATTATTACACGTTGTGGCTCATGCATAAGTTAAGGAATATTAGACAAAATTTGGGAGTTGAAAATGAGTCTACGACATATGCACGAGACAGTAAAAATACATATGTATGTCACAGATAATCGGCGAATGGCTAAGTCTTTTACGTACACATGAATCTAGGTTCGTAGCAGATAGAAGCGGACAATGGTCATTTTTTGTGATTGACAAAAATCTCAACATAATTTCCCTGTGATTGTTCGGCACCCTTTTCTCTTGGGATAGAATTTTCTTCAATACAAGGGCATTCCTTTCAACATTTTAATCCCTTTTTAAAAAAGAGTTCAATTTCAGAATGCTTCTAGATATCTCTCCTGAAAGTCCTGAAACACAAAAAATAATTATAGTATTCTAGTAAGAAATTGTTTATCCTTGTAAATAAAGCCTGAATGTATTTTTAAAGAATATTTCTTTTTAAATGTCATTGAATTGATAAAGTAGATTTCAAAATAGTTTAAGTTTCTACAATTATTCAATTTTAAAACGTCGAATTAAAAAAAAAGTCTGTTTAGAAACGTAATAAATAAATAAATAAATAAGCTTACAATTTTAATGAAAGTTTATTAATATTTTTTATTTTCGCTACCAGAAATGTGGTTCGACTTTTGCACGAAAATACAATTTATTCAAAATTTTACTTAAGAATTAGGGGTAAATAAGATTTGTAAATAAGAATTATTTAAAAATTTCGGCTTATATACAAATCGATAAATACACAACTTCTAACAAAAAATTTTGCATACACTGTTGGTATACTTTTTATTTTAGAAATCGTTGTGAAAGCCTAATAAGAAATCAGGTTGATTGCCTTGAATCACACGAACCTCTTTCAGGAGATGTCTAACCCATGGCATGTGTGGCTGAGATAGCATGCGGGACAATTTGTAAGATATGCAAAATAGTCATACCTGACAATTAATATATAAATTTATTTGAATTAACGAAAGAAATTTTTGAGAGTGTTACACTTCATTTGTATTTTTAATTAAAACTTTTGTATTTGTAATATTTATAGATATAAGCAGTTTCGGCACACCTACGTAAAGAATTTCACACATAATACAAATATTTATTACAGAAAAACTCCTTCTATAAATTGAATATAATTTCGAATAATTGAATAACTAATTATCCAAACAGATGTTTTATAGGTATTTTACAGAGATAAAATATTACCTGAATAGTTAAAGTTAATTATAAAGCTATTTTTTATGCTTCAAAAATATTTTTTTTCTTTAGCAGGAAGAGTAACAGATGGATCAATTTTTTCAAAAGAATATTGCGTCTGAGACTTTTCTTTACTTTCTCTTTTAGAAAATCTGGCTCAACGAGAAAAAAACAAGGCTAATGGTCTGAAAAGTAAAGAATAATTATGAACCCTATTAGAATACAAATAATAATTAATTATAGAAGTCCCTCTCTAATGAAGTTGGAAATCTTTTTTATGACATTTTTGATTTATTAACACTTCAAACAAATTATTTTCAGAAGTGTTACAAAAGAACAAACATACTACGTAATCTGACAGTTAATTGTATATTGTTTAATGAACATATTATGTATTTATGTACTTCTTTTCTGAGAAAAAATGATAATACTTTCAAAAGCTAATTTTCAATAAAGTTTTTCAATATATATATATATATATATATATATATACATTTAAGAGAAGAAAAAGAATTTGAAATAATAAAGAATTGGGATTTTTTGAACGTATAGTATATGTAGACAACTCAGTAAATATTATAAAAATCATATATATAAAAGTTCAGATTTAAAAAAATTTGTTCAAAAGTTTAAAAATAAAACTGCATAAAACACATGGCTATAGATTTTCAATGATAAAAATAGCAAAAAATTTTTAAATGCAATTAACTAGGAATTTGATTCATTACGTAATCATCTTCAATTGATTATCACGAAGCACCCGTGAACCAAAACAATTAAAACATTTGAAACTACATTTAATTAGGACATCATACTCTGCCGGGTTTTGAGTAGCTGCGATAATTCAAGACTCCACAACTTGCATATTACTAAAGTCAGGTACATGGTCGTATTTAAATAAACATGCAACCAATCTTCAGTTTCAAGTATCTTTATTAAAATTTTTTTTAAGGTCCTTAAGTATTCCATTTAGAGACCATCGAGTTTCTTCAATGTTGATAAAGTTGCAGAATTGTAGAATTTTTATATACAGCCAAAGATCTATAATCTGCACACCCATAATCCCCTATTTTCTATAATTCACGTTATTTTACGAATGTAAACAATGAAATAAACAGTTAAAAAATTTACAAATTAGTGATCCAAAAACGTTTTTTTTAGAAAATTTTTGAAAACAATGAGGAAACAGTGAATTATGGGTGTGCGTATTATAGATCTTTGACTGTACTGCATCTGTAATTTCATCTGTCAAACTTTGGATACTTATGATTATAATTACTAAAGAAATTACAGTCAATCAGGATAACTTTGACTTATCTACATTGGTCTACGAGAGAAAAAAATAAAACTACCTTGAGTTAGCGGCAAACTTTTGATCTCAAAATATAGATAGTAGCACTAGTATGAATTTAGCAGCGCATCGGAAATAACTCGTCAAGGCTCCAACTTGGCAGAATGGATCAAACTTTTGTAAAGTTGGATCAAAGTAGCTTGATTTGGCGCCAAGTTACACAGATTGACTGTACCAATATGATTCAAAGACACACAAGCCGTCGTTTTAACATTATTTTTCCCTCAGAATTTTATCTTATAGATTATCTCTGTACACATCACATGTATAAAAAATCTAAAAAAAACCTACTTAATAAATATTCTAATTTCTAAAGTTAAATTATGCATGTTAATGAGCTATGCAATATCATTATAAATGCAGGAATCCTTATTGAGTAATTTTTGTAACTCAAATAAAAGACAGCGGGCGTTTATGCAATTCAAGAAATTTATTGTAACAAAGTTGAAATTAGACCTTAAGCGAAAGCCTAAATATACAGGAAATTCATTATAAAAAACGAAAAATAATATAATAGTACATACATTCTACAATAAAACTCCACTGCTGAATCATTTGTGTCATTCTGAATATTGTTTAATGAATATATGTATGCAGTGACAGTAATTATCCTGACAACAGGAAAACATTATGCGCGACTACAGAAGAATTTATCTTTAAAGTTCTAAAGCGAATTTCCTTAATTAAAGGATTTAAAAGAAAATGTTTGGGCGGTCTGCAAGCTGGTTTGAACTAGTTCATTCGCGTCGATGCTGATGAATGGAAGGAGAAAAAGAAGCCTCTAACTATGTACTTACACATTTGGCAATGCCTATTCTCTTTATGGAGAATCGTTGCACAAGAAATTTCTAGAAAACTTTGGACATATATTACATATATTACGGATGGGATTTTGGAATGTCTGTGCATATAACTGTATTAATCTTAATAATATCGAAGTTAGTGGTAATTTACGCTTTAATTAACGAAAGTGCGAAATCATGTTCATTTAATTGCCACAATTAGATATATATCTGCTTCTCTCATCTTCGATCCCTACCCTGTATTTATTCGCTGTAAAATATCTATATTAATAAAAGAACAAAACGCTCTGTCTCTCTGCGTGTGTGTGTGTGTGTCTCCGATGGCTAGCAAAATCTACAACATGTACGAAGCTCGAAAACTTTTTGAGAGTAGTCCAAAATCTCTCCTGATATACCTGAGTTTCAGAATTTCGAAATTTCAATTATTAACTGAGTAATTAATTAAAATCGAGAGATAAGAAATCATCATCTCATAAGAAATCATCTTTTCCCAATTTTTTCTCTTTCGTTTGTTTACGATTGGTTGGTTGTATAAAAATTTTCGCAAAAGTGATAAGAAAGCTGAGACAGAATTAAAGGGCGTGTTCAGCGGCTACGCGCGTTGAGCGCTCAGGAGTCAGGGACATGGAGTGGATCCATATTGCGGCTGTTCAATACCGAACCAAGCGCACGGTACTCGGTACTGTGCGCTCAGGGACAGGTTAAGAACAGATCATGGATTCATTGGACGGAGCTAATGATAAAGATCATCCGCTACCAACCCTGGAGGAATGAGATAGGTGGAGGTGATGTAAGCCTCAAAAAAGGCTTGAAATATGAAACCATTTATAGCTCAAATTTTAATTTGAGTCAATTTGAATCAGTTTTTAATTTGATCATGTTCCAAACAAAAAGACATGGAAGGGATTTTGTATTATAAGACGAATTGAAAGAAATAATTTACAACTAAAGCATATTTTAAGAAGAAAATAGCAAATTTTTAAAATGGTCTTGGTTCTATTATTATTTATTAAAATAAATGTTCACTTTTAAAATAAAAGACATTGGAAAATTAGCAATAATTAAATGTCAAATTGAAATTAAATAAGATATTGAAAACATTGTATTACAAAAAGTTTCTTAATTTAATGTAATTTTAAATATTTTATAACGTAGATGAAAAATGTTTATCTATAATAATAAAGAGACAAGTTTGTGTGTATGTCAGCGCTGTTCTGAGGAGACCGCTGCATGTAGAGTAACAAAATTTAGTGAGAATGTACCTCTATACATGTAGTTTTGCACCTCGAAGCCTGATTCTTGATTTTTTTATTAGAATTTTTTTATTTAATTTTTTAGGCGCTTTTTAGCGTCCACTTTATGTTTCGAGGCGATTTTTCCATATCAGCGAAAGCAATACGGTCTCATTCTTTTCACTCAATATAGTAATTTTTTTCTCTTTTCAATATAGCTTATTCTGAATTCGTGCGGCGATTCTTGATTTTTAGCAAATTTTTTTAATGCAATTTTTAGTGTTTTTTCGCATTTTGCGTTTTTTTTTTACAAATGACAATGATAAGAAGAAAGTTTATTCAAACTTTCAGCCTAATGAACTAAATTTTGTCTTCTATGATTTTTCAATGTCATTGATTTTTTAATGCGATTTTCAATGCGATTTTCGATGTGATTTTTAGCGATATTTTTTTTCTGCGTTTAACATCGATTTTTTGTCATTTTTGTCTAAATTATAGTTTTTTGTATGCCACGTTCTTATCTATTCTTGAATTGCATGTAAAAAAAGCAAAAACATAAAATTAATGAATCAGCAATAAAGTTATTAATTAGGATATTCACACTAATCTTTAAGTAAAGAGAAAAGTTTGCGTGTGCGTCAGCGCTGTTCTGAACAGACCGCTGCATGTAGAGTTACAAAATTTGGAGGGAAGGTACCTCTACACATGCAGTTTTGCACCTCGAAGCCGATTTTTGATTTTTTTATTAGAATTTTTTAATTTAATTTTTTAGGCGATTTTTCCATATTGGTGAAAGGAATGCGGTTTCATTCTTTTCACTCAATATAGTAATTTTTTTTCTCTTTTCAATAAAGTTTTTTCGGAATTTGTGCGGCGGTTTTTGATTTTTAGTGTATTTTTTATTGCGGTTTTTGGTATTTCTTCTTATTTTGGGGCTATATTTGAGAATCATAAAAATAAAATTTATTCAAACTTTCAGCCCAATGAACTAAATTTTGCCTGCTATGATTTTTCAATTTCATTGATTTTTGATGCGATTTTCGATGTGAGTTTTAGCGATTTTTTTTAATTTTTTGTGCGTTTAGCATCTATTTTTTGTCATTTTTGTCAAAATTATAGATTTTTGTATGTATCATGATCCCTTATATTTTACTACATTATTCTTGAATTATATGTAAATTCCTCTCCCATTTTCCATTGCAGTCTTTTTAAACATTTTTACCTCTAAATATTATTTGTTCATTTTCTTAAACCAATTTTTCACACAGTCAATGGCCGTGTACTTCAGAAAACGTAATTTTATGTATTACGAGTTAGAGATAAAATCACAAATTTCATGTTCCTTTAATATTATTATCACGGAACCGTGCAACGCCGGGCGGGCCAGCTAGTATATATATATATATCTATTTTTTTTAATTATCTAGATACACGGCAGTGTGTCAGCCAAATTCTTCAGATATACTAGTGTGTTATATTAAAGGAACCATTTCGAGCTCTTTTTACGAAATTTCCATATACTGCTTTTGGAAATGTACAATCTACTACACAGTAAACCCCGTAATGACGCACAATCCAAAATCCGATAAATAACGCAAAATGTGCTTTCGAGATAATCGAGAATTTTACTACGGACTCTGCTACACACTCTGCTACACTTACAGACTTCAAATTTGGTGCGGAGTTCATTTTCACTGTAAAACTGAAAAAATGAAAAAAGTATGTGAAAATTAATTAACCATTTGCGGATGACTTTTTTTAATTTAAGATTACGCTTATAAGGCGAGATAGTAATTTGCCAAAATCAAAATGACCAAATACTGAAACCATGCTAATGCAGTACAATCACCTGAATAAAAGACATTTTCGGAAATTTCAGAGAAATATATTTTTTAATAGTGATGCGCACAATTAACGTTTTTACTTACATGTGAAAAAGCAAAAGCGTCTTTCAAAAATACTTATATTGAAATACGCACTTATGTCAGTGCTACTTTTACTCTATCAATTGCCGCTGAGCATAAAGGTAATGCTTGCATGGTACTATCAAATATCATTTCGATGTCGTTTGATAGCGACACAAACTTTCGAAGTGCCGGAAACGAAAAGTTTTGAAGATACACATTCTTGCTATGCTGTAGTTTCGGTACACGAATTTGAACTTCAAAATTACTGTCTCTTTACTTTAACTTTACGCGTTGTGAATAAAAACAAGTTGGAAATTGCACGTGAAGCGCGGCAAATGAGGTGCGTTCGTACGATAACGAAGTTTTAAAAATATCACTCTCATATATCAATCTTATAAAATTGTAAATAATTACAATTAAAATGCGCACCAAACAATGTTCTCCCTATACCGTTATGCAATTAAATACTTTTGTGTGGCCTTGTAAATCAATAACAAATATTCTTTGCACCACAGATTATGCAAAATGTATATTATAATATGTACTTTATAGATGAATATCAATTTTATTACGTTCGAATGAGTGTAACATGATTAAAATGCATTTGAAACATTTTTCCCCATTAACCGTAATGTAACGGAACACTTTTGACTGTCCCTGTAATTGAACTATGCATCCGATTTTGATAAAATTTGAAATAACTTGACAAAATTATGTTATAATTATGTATTTAAAATTTCAAACGACTAAAATGCATTTGAAACTTTTTTCCCCCATTGAACGTAATGTAACGGAATCCTTTTGATTGTCCCTGTAACTGAACTATGCATCCGATTTTCATAAAATTTGAAATGACTCAACAAAATTATGCAATAATTATATATTTTAAATTTCAAACGATTCGGTTTGGTAGTTTTTGCGTTGTTATATGCGGACAGATAGACGGAGAGACAGATAGACGGACAGACAGACGGACGGACGGACGGACTGAACGACAACAATAGGTGCTACGTATTTACATAATTTCGAACGCACCTAAAAAGAAAGAAAGAAAGGAAATAAGTTGAAATGTTAGTAAAACAAAAATACTGGGAAACAAGTGTTACATTTTACAAACCATTTTGAGCATCATTTTCATCATTTTCACTTTTTGCATAATTTTCTAGCGAAAATCTATTTGATCTACAAGATTGTGTACGTCTGTACTGTGTTATTGACAGTCCAAAAGTTTAATAAATAAATAAATATTTTTTTTCAAATTTTGGAATGATTTAATAGTATCAAAATGATTATTAATGTTTTAGAAACAATAAAAATTTCGAATCAATGCATTTTATTTCATAGCATACATTTAATATAGTAGTATCTATTTACAGAAAATCCACGTCTCTGTGTATCTCTCACAATTCTGGTTGGACCACCTCCTTTTTGAGTAGTTAAAAAATACTAAACACAGGATTCATAATAGCATCAAAATTTGACCAAAGTTATTCATATGCTATCAATAATTTTCATCATTAAACAATTCAAACAATGCTATAATAATATTTTAGAATGTAAGTTTGGGGGAATTTTATTTGAACTTGGTGTCCACTCATTTTCTTGTTGGCTTTTTTTTTAAATTTATTTTTCAGAACTTGATTTCTTTTTTTAACATTTATGTTATTGTTAGTTCATTTTAGCATACTTAATTTATTCACATACACGTTACCATTTCTAGAGTAAACATTTTTGTTCGAGAAAAATGTTTCACTAAGCAATTAAGGTTAAAATAATAGCACTAATACTCGAAATTATTTTTTTTTTTTTTAATTTCTAATGATACAGTGACATTTTCTGGAATCAGAGTATCTGGGAATAGATTATAATTTGTATTCGTTCGTGATTAAATTAATTGTTCGTAAATTAAGAAGTATTTGTCATAGCAATTTGTACGGATTTTTCATAAAAAAAAATAATAATAACAGAAAATTATATTTAAAACAATTGCCGAAACCTACCGAGTTCCAACGATGAAACATGCCAAAAATTTCCTTTTAATTTGAGTGATGGGAAAAATGCGTAGAAGTTGATAGCTATGATTTGTCCTTTTTCATCTAAAAGCATATCAGAAGCGTACCAAACATAATATTTTCAATTGAAACAAGTAAACACACCGTAAATCATCAATTATCAAAAGAAAAAAAAAACACTATGCAAACAGCATAACAATAATCTCACGATACCCTAAAAGCAGTTCTATGTTTCATTGACAACCAAACATTTCATGCCTTTGGATTATCTAAACTTTATAGTGGTGCTATGTTTTATTTTAATGTATATTAACCGATCTACTTGTTGTTGCAGGGACCGTAGATTAAAAGAATAAATAAAAATCGAATTTGTACGATTTTATATCTTTAAACCAATTTTGTATGAATTTGTATTTTTAAAAGAAAATGATTCGCATAATGATTGATGCTTAGTGTCAAAATCCCGCATAAGAAGACATATTCTTGTCTTTTAGTTTTACTTATTATTACTATTATTATTATTATTTTGTATGAAGTCTTTGTAATGTTTTCTGTATCTATATCTATATTATAATGAAGTAAAGTTTGTTTATTTGTAATGCGTAATTCTGGAACTAGCGAACCGATTTCAAACGTAAGGTACCAAAATGATGGTGTTTGCCCCGATTCAAATGTCAGCTATAATTTATGTCGACGCCACTAACCCAAAAGGGGTGTAGGGTCATAAAACGTTTAAAAAATGCGAATTTTGTGTTACTGAAGAGCTTAGGCCATGGAATTCAACATGTTAATTACTTGTAAGATATAAAAGATCTCTAAGAACAGTTCCTAAAAAAAAAAAAAAAAAAAAATACGAAATTTTAAATCGATGATAGTGCATGCAAAACGTTCTAAAAGCGTTTTAAATTACGAGTTTTAAGCGAAATCTGGCGAAGTAATGAGTCGATTTAAAATATAATGCCAAAATAATGGTGACAGTCCCAACGACAGTGCTCCCAGAGACATATATAGTCCAACATAGACTATATCTTATTTCGATGGGATTACCCCAGGAAGAATCTTATTTGTACAGGAGCAAATAACGTTCTAAAGATGCGATTTTTGTGTTACTGAAATGCCTAAAAACATGAAATTTGGAATGTAATTATTACATGATATGAATGATACATGAGGATATTTAATAAATTATACAAAATTTTTAAATTTTGTATAATTAATTGAGGTTTTATTTTATTGGGGTGAAAATACGCAAGCATTTTAAAAAACGTTCTAAAAAGTGTTTTGGATGAGATCTGGGTACAATAGCTGTTCAACTTTCATGTGAGTATTTATAAATATAATATTTATTATAATTATATATATTAAGTCCAGTATGCGGAAATAATAGGAAGTTGTTTTAAATAGAATGTAATTACAATGGCAACTTAGAATCATTGTCTATAATGATATATCATTGAATTAATTACGTGAGATAGGATTTAATAGAATGCAGAAAATTTTATTAATCTTTTTTCTAAGTTTTGATAAGATTTTTTCAAAAATTAAATGACTAGGCAAATTTTTCAGCTGTATAAACTTTCAAACCATTCGGCTGGGCTGATTTTATTATGTTATATGTGGTCAGACGGACGGACGAGACGATGACTATAGGCGCTACATATTTATAATAATAAACAATAATGAACCTACCAAGATTCTGAGAAATTATGCAACGGCTAAACAAAATATTCCTATAAAAAATAAAAGTAAAATAACAGTTTCTTAGATGATGAATGTTGGAAGTTAATTAGAAGGTTTCTGTAATATATTTATAGAGGAACCTCTTCAATATTACTACATGTGTGCAATGTTTGTTAATCTTCTAAGAATGAATGATTGGATAGCCTTATTTTGCCGCCTTTTATAAAAAATAAACGAAAAAGAAAAAAGAAACGAAGCTAATTTTCGAAGACGTAAAGGTTAATTAGATCCTCATTAGTATACAGATAAAGATTTATTATTACTGAATTAATGCGAAGTTTTTCATTCTTTTTTTTTCAGTTTTGTAACCAGAAAAATGGGGAAAAGTAAATAATCCTCAAATGTTTGTCTTTTATTTCTTATTAAATCCTGTCGCTTTTACAGAACTGCGTTGGTGGGAATTTGAAACTGTAAAGAACTTTTAATTTTTTTTTTATCTAGTTTTAAAGAAAAATAAAAGGGACCATTTTAATATATTAGAGTATAAATGCATTATAAGATAGGTAATGGGAGTGAAAAGTTATAAAATATATAACAAGTGGCAGATGTTATTAAAATATTAAAAGTGGAAACTATGTGGAAGAAAAAATTGATCTTAAAACTGGAATTTATTTCAATGATAAGATTTATTACTGCAATGATGCGATTGTTTTAAATGTTTTAAAAATGTAAAAAAAAAATGACGTCGTTAAATGTTACTTGAAAACTGCAAAGGATTAGTAAAAAATTAGAAGATATATAAAAATGAAAAAAAAATTATTTAAAAAATGATGAGAAATGAAATTTCTACACATTTAGATACTTAAATTAAAAAAGGTAAGCGTAGAATTAAACTGATGTCATTGAGTTCACAGGCTATTCACATTAATTGTTCATTACATTCATATTTACAAGATTAATGCTCCTTGACAAATACAGACATTGACAAAAGACCCATTTAGCTAAAATATGGGGTGGATTAGCTCCCACATTACGTTTTTATATTTATGCAGTAAATCTGGAAATCTAATCAGGGAAGAGTCTTATCAAAATAAAATAGTTTACCAGATTTGGAGTAATCGGATAATTCTGCATGAAAAACCCATTTATCTAAATTAAGGGGAATTATCCCCCGTCCCTCTTTCATATTTAACCTATGAAATCCCAAATCTATTCAGGGAAGCGCCCTATCAGAATAAACCGGTATGCCAAATTTGAAGCCAAACGGATATTTCTGCATGAAACACCCATTTATACAGGGTGTTTCGCTACCAGACCGACAAACTTTGAGGGATGATAGTAGACATGAAAACAAACATTATTAAATTGGGAGCCATGGGGCGCAAACGTCTTCTGTAGGAGCTAGCGGCCATTAAAGTTTGAGGTCCAAAATTTCAAACGATGATAAAAAACGGAAAAAAGGGTCGATTCGTTTGCGGTTTTCAATAAAACATTCTTTATATCACGTTTTTCTAAGAAAAAAATTTCAAAGGCTATGTTCAAAAATTGTCGATAGAGGGCGCTTTAGACTTTAGATTAGCGAACAGTTACTTTTTACCGCTATTTTGTGTGAGGGGTTGAAATTATTCTAAAGTTTAGATTTTAACTTAAATTTTAAGCCCAAAATCGGAAACATTGGGGTCGTGTAACTAACAAAAATTAAACTGTGAACCGAGGGGGAAATTTTAAATGCTCATAAATATTGGACAAACAAATCGATTTTGTTGCAGTTTGCGTGTAAGGCATTAACTTGGTAATTATTTTATCCAAGATGATGTACAACTTTAGTGCCCTCATTTTTTGATAGAGGGCGCTTCCGACACATCTCTGACATTTCAAAGGCATTACTCCTGGGTGTTTTACTACCAGACCATCATACTTCCAGGAAGTGTTAGGGATACAAAGATGACTTGGAATCGCATAGAAATGTAACGTTGGAAATGCATTTTTTGCAAGTTACGGTTAAAGGAAGCAGAGAAAAAAGTAACAGAAACAGAGAGACACGTTAGTGCGAGAAGAACGACACGTTAATGTCACAGAAACCAGTTTATTTAAAGGTTTTACTAGAAAAGGTGTTTGAAATTACGACCAGAAGTAGTCCGGCAGGTTTGACAGCGACGGTAGATGGCGCTAAACGGTAATGCGCCTGCGCAAAGATCACTTTGAAGTGATCATTCGCGAACCGGTTCCAAAGGTAGCAGAATGAAGTATTTGTACGATAAACAGCACGATAGGGCTTCTCCACATTTTACCAATGACGTTTACCGACAGTTCAAAGTAACATATGGACAGTGGTGGATAGGTCGTGGTAGCCCGATTCATTGGCCTGCCAGATCGCCGGATCTATCATGTATGAACTTCTTTTGCTGGGGTCAAATAGAAAATTGGGTCTATGAGACTCCCGTACCATCAGTTGACGACCTCGCAGCTGGTATTTCTGTAGCTGCCAGAAAACTATCAGAGATGCCAGGAAACTTTCAAAGCGTGAGGAATTCCACGTGACGCCGCTGTCAAGCATACCGGACTACTTCTAGTTGTAATTTTGAACACCTTTTCTCGTAAAACCTTTAAATAAACTGTTTTCTGTCACATTAACGTGTCGTTCTTTCTCTGCTGTTTCTGTTACATTTTCCTCTGCTTCCTTTAACCGTAACTTGCAAAAAATGCATTTCCAACGTTACATTCCTATGTGATTCTAAGTCGTCTTTGTATCCCTAACACTTCCTGGAAGTATGATGGTCTGGTAGTAAAACACGCAGGAGTAATGCCACCGATATGTCAGAGATGTGTCGGAAGCGCCCTCTATCAAAATATGAGGGCACCAAACTGTACATCATTTTGAATAAAATAATTACCAAGAGAATGACTTACACGAAAACTGCAACAAAATCGATTTGTTTGTCCAATATTTATGAGCGTTTAAAATTTCCCCCTCTGTTCACAGTTTAATTTTCGTTAATTGCCTAATCCCAATGGTTCCGATTTTCGGCTTAAAATTTAAGTTTAAGTCTAAACTTTAGAATAATTTCAACCCCATACACAAAATAGCGGTAAAAAGTAACTGTTCGTTAATCTAAAGTCTAAAGCGCCCTCTATCGACAATTTTTGAACATAACCTTTGAAATTTTTTTCTAAGAAAAACGTGATATAAAAAATGTTTTAGTGAAAACCGCAAACGAATCGACCTGTTTTTCCGTTTTTTATCATTGTTTGAAATTTTGGACCTCAAACTTTAATGGCCGCTAGCTCCTACAGAAGACGTTTGCGCCCCATGGTTCCCTATTTAATAATATTTGTTTTCATGTCTACTATCATCCCTCAAAGTTTGTGGGTCTGGTAGCGAAACACCCTGTATAAATTATAAAGAGATTACCTCACATTCCCTTTTATTGTAATGTTGTAATTACATAAGACATCTGAACAAAACAACCGAGTGTCCTAAATGGGACTGGTGGATTTTATAATTAAACAATTTGCAAACGCTGATAGCAGTTTAAAAATAAGAAGTTTAATGAAAAACTACAGGAGAGTTTTTTTAATGTAACTATTAGTTTTAAGTCAAAATAGCAGTGTATCTGGCGTTGCAAGCAATAGGCGCTTCCACTGTCTCTTTTCTCAGTACACTGTTAAAAATCTGTACTTTTTGTTGCATAATCACACCATGGGTGACGCTTGTGAGTGCTTAAGCTATTTGATAGATCTCTCCATCTAACTGAACCCTACATACTCACTTTAACGCTTTTACGGAAAACGATTCCTCGATATTATGGAACATTCTCATTAGTCAGAATACCTGAATTCTATAATCATAGCTACTCATAATCATACTATAACAGCACTAGAGTGACTTTGGAACAAAAGTTGCAGATTTTTAACTGTATACGCGTGCTAAAGAAGGAGGTTAAATATATGGAGGGGTGTTCAGTTGCCAATGCAATCTCTTTCTTAGGCATTCACTCACCTTCTCCTTTTGCATTAATACTGGAAAAATGGAGAGTAGAAAAATCAGGCTTCGCTTTAGCGCCTGTTTTTGATGTGCCATCTTATGCGGCTATTTAGAGCTAGAAATAACACAACATAAAAACTTCTTATATCTTGCATAACCTTCTTGCAATAATTTGTTTAAGGTACACTTTTAAAAATCTGTACCATTTGCTGCATCATCACCCCACTACTTTTATAGAATTTCATTCTAACCAATAAGAATGCTCTATAATGCAGTTAAATAACTGATTTCTATAAAGGCGGTGGAGTGACTACACAGCAAATTCTTTTGGTTCAGGAATAATTAGAAGCAAAATTATAGCTCAAAATATAACTCGGAAATAAAATTTCTGAAACAGGAAGTAATGATTTAAAAAGCTACAGAAAGGTAAACGTAATGCATTTTAATACATAAATATATAATGTATGATGTATATGCAGATGTTTAAAGAAGATTTTAAAGTCGTAATCTTTACACGCAATTTTTTTGCGCTGTATCAAAACCTTAGGTTTTCTGTTATCAATCACTGCGTACATTTACGAGAAACATTATTTATTTAAAAAAAATTGGATATAAAAAAAAAAGTCACCAGGTTCTGATCATCTATTGGTATGTTATGAAACAAAATTTAGCTTGTAATTTGTATATATATTAATTTAAGAGCTAGTTTTTATTGAAAAAAAAAATCCCTGTCGGCTTGGCCTATAGGCAGAGGTAGATTTCGAAGAGTTTTCATTTTAACAACAAAAAATAAAATATTATTAGTGATCAACCCAGTTTAACTATTTTATTTGACCGCTTTTGAAAAAAAAAATTCATTTTTCTGTAAGAACTGATTTTATCAAAATCATCTTAAATGAAATTCGGCTCAAATGCCCATTTTGAAAACATATTTTGAAATATATTCTGACTTTATTAAAAAATCGACCAATACGCACGTTACATAATTCCTAAATAACAAAAAAATTGTCAATTAATTGCGTTTGAGAGCAAAATTGAATTTAAAAATGAGTCATAAAATAACCAATTTGTTATTTGAATACATCCACCATTCTTTAATTAAGATCGGCTTTGGGAAATTTTGTGCGAAGTGCCCACTCTGTTGGCATTTTTAAATATATATTTAGCCTTTATCGAAAAACTGACAAATAGGGCCCATACACAGTTCCTAAATAACAAATAACTGTCAATTGACTGCGTTTGAGAGCAAAATTGAATTTAAAAATGAGTTATAAAATAACCAATTTATTATTTGAATATATCCTCAATTCTTTTATCATGATCACTGTGGGATATTTGTTTTGCGAAGTTCCCACTTTGCCTGTTTTTTTTTAAAAATATATTTAGCTTTTAGCAAAAAAATTGATGAATACACACATTATACAGTTTCTAAATAACAAAACATTGACAATTAAATGCGTTTGAGAGTAAAATTGGATTTAAAAAGGAGTCATGAAATAACCAATTTGTTATTTGAATACATCCTCAATTCTTAATCATGATCGCTTTGAGAAATTTTGGGCGAAGTGCCCATTTTGGTAGCCTTTTTTGAAATATATTCTGCCTTTATCAAAAAACTGGCCAATCCGTCCCACTATATACTTCCTAAATAAGAGGATCTCTAAATTGAGAACAAAAATGGATTTAAAAATGACTCAGAAAAAACGCAATTTGTTATACTTCGTTAATTTTTCAATCACTATTTTTCGGGAAATTCTGTTCAAAATACTCTTTTTGGCAGCCTTTTTTGAAGCATATTCTGCCTTTATCAAAACACTGGCTTATACTTCACAATATAAAGTTCTTAAATAAGAGGATCTGCCATTTAGATGCGTTTAAAATCAAAAATGAATTTAAAAACTTGCGGTTAGGATTTTCTTGCGGTACACGTACGGTTCCAACGCTCTTTAGGGTTTTCGCATGCGCTGAGCATTTTGCGATGGAAAAACATGGGTGTTGCCATTGGAAATTTTCGAGTTTCTGTAACTATAACCGTAACCGTGAGCGCCATTTTGTTGCCGTTCACAGAATTTCGAGCTCATACCTCTGAATAGCTATATCTGAAATTTCATTTCGATCGGCTGAGCGGACTGGCCGCTAGAGCTCCGTATATCGGCAAAGTTTTTTTATGACCACCCTGTAGAATAGATATGACGAGAGTTTAAAATGAATATTTTTCAGAAATGACTTCTGGTAAGTGTCCTCCATTGCGAGCAATATACATTTCAAGACGATGTCTGGAATCTATCATCACGACTGCATCGTCTTGTGGGAGAATTGCTACTTCCACCTGAATTACTCTCTTGAGGTGAGAATGAGTGTAGGTCTTGTCTCAAGATTGTCTCAAGCAGAGGTAGCCGCTTCCACTAGACATAATATGTTAGGGGATGATATATTTCAGATATTGTCTAGAAATTTATATTGCTTATAATGGATAACACTTACCAATCATCATTTCTAAAACATAGTCATTTTAAACTCTTGTCATACCCATTGCCTATTTTAAAACAAACAAGTTTCTCTTTACAGTCCTTTTTTGTTTTATATTATCCTGTCAAACATAGGATATTCTTGTGTGTTATTCTGTAATCAAAATCGACGAATATACATGGTAAGCACAAGTCTTACTCTTATTATAAAAACTTATTTTGGCGAGAAATATTAGATATGTGAGGATACATTTAAATATTTTGATAAAAATTTTAATAAAACCATTTGTAGATCATCAAGTTGTGCAAAGATATGTATGCTGGTAAAAAACAATATATATTATTTTTTATAAATATTAGATTTTCTGTATTTCTTAATGAATATTTTTTTTCTTTTTGTTTTTTGTCATTACGTACAATTGTTAAAAAAAATTATGGTAAAATGTAACTAAAAACAATGAATTTGAATTACACTCACATAGCTGCCAATTACTACACCTTTTCTACATTTATTTTTTATACCACTATTTTAAAATAGTTACTGCTGTCACATTTCAGGTTTAAATATACAGCGAAAATTATTATTTTAAAATAGAGGTATAAAGATGCTATAAAAGTAGTATGCACTTAGAGAATTAAAAAAAAATCACAAAAAAGTGTTTACATTTGTGACCGCTATGATAATGTGAGATGATCTCTGATAAAATAAAATGCTAATATTAAATTTCTTTCTTACATTTCTATAAATTATTAAAACTGAAAAAAATTAATAGATCTTATATTATTTTTATTAAATAGTAACAATTTATTAAATTTTATTAAATATTAACAAATAATTCAAGAGTACTGACTGCCGAAAAATTATTTCACACTTCTTTTGTTGTTTCACAGACATAATTATAAAAACTAAAGGATCAGAAGGGCGCGAAGAGAATACAAATCACATACACCTTCAAAAAATAAAGTAAAATTAATAAAAGTGGTTAAAATTATACATATACATTAATATTCTTGTTACTTACTTGGAAATTAGGATTTTTATTTTTATTTTCTCAACATACAAATCTAAAATTTCTTACATTCATTTAAAAGTTTAAGAATGTCACTGTCTAACAAATCACCACTTTTTAATTTTTTTAATGGAAATGTGCTATTATATTATTCTTGCAAGAATTGATATGTAATTTATAGCTTATAATCTTAATAACAAACCTTAATTCTCCCTACAGATCAAGAAAAGTAAAAACTAGTTGTCGTGGGCAAAATTGCTTGTAACGCGAAAAAAAGTTAATAAAAATGAAAAATGTATTTTCCTTCCAAATATTTAAATAGTCAAGACTAAATTTATACATTCATGCTTAAAAATAAGTTTAAAATTGTATAAAAACTTTGCATTGTTAAGGAGAGGGTTTGAGAATCATATTAAATTTACAAATATAAATGTTTTAGAACATTTACAAAATAAATTAATATCATTATGATTTAGACATATTTAAAACAAGCAATTAAAATATAAAAATATATTTATTACAACGATTAAATTACATTAATACACTATATCATGATGCATAGTTATAATATTTATGTATAGAATTTATTTTCTTTTACACAGTGTGTCATTTACATTTATATACAAGTTCCAATAGTTTTGCCCACTTTGCTGTATTTTGATTATCCACCAATTGATTATTTGTAGTTTGTACCACACACAGGATTGAACAGCATCAAGTACCTTAAAGAAAAAGATTCATTCAACATGGGTATAAGCATTAAAATAAATTATTAAAGAAAATACAAAAGTAATTTGTAGAAATGGTTTCACAAAATCATCTTAAGAGGTTATTTCAATATTCACAAGAAGTAACAAGAATGCTAATATTAATCCTATGGGACCGTTATTTTCAATTTTCTCGCTTTGTTTTTAATATATACAGTCACTCCCATAATTGAGTATACACTAGGTGTTCACTTTGAATTTTACCTATAAAAAGCTAAAATTTTGTATGAACGGAATGGAAGTTTTTTCGAAGGTACTGCATATAGATTCTTAAAAAAAGGTTGCGAAATATCCACAATATTGAGGTAAAATCAGCATAAAAAAATTCCATATATAATATAAGACGGAAATGTGTGTCACATAATTGAGTATACACTAGAATAAATTAATTCGTAATAACCACTTTTTATTTAAAATGTTTTGCATTTATATTTGTAACGATTCTTGTAGATTGTAATTCTTATTAAGTTCTGCATTGTAATAATTTTCGTGCCAAATTAATCCTAAATGAGCAATTGGAAGGAGACTTCAATAGAAGAGCGGAATTTGGTTATAAAATGGTCAGCTGAAGGCAGATCTCTTCGCGAAATCGCTTCTTTGATTGGTAGAAGTCATGGGTGTATTCAAAACATCATTAAAAAATACCACAGAACTGGAACAGTGGTGAATACACCTGGAAGAGGACGCAAACAAATCCTCAACGATACAGCAAAAAGAACAATTATTCGCAGTGTGAAGAAAAATCCAATGAACAGTGCCCCGAAACTTGCTGCATCTGTAAGTTCAGTCATAAAGAGAAATGTTTCTGCAGAAACTGTGCGCAGGACTCTACGACATGCAGGCTATAATGGTCGTGTACCTAGGCGAAAGCCACTCATCAGCGAAGTTAATCGTAAGAAGAGACTTTTATTTGCTAAAAATCACATCTCTAAGTCCCAAGATTTTTGGAAATCAGTGATTTTTAGTGATGAAAGTAAATTTAACCTTTTTGGATCCGATGGGCGTAGCAAAGTTTGGAGGCAACCTCGGACTGAGCTGCATCCTAAGAATACAATACCGACGGTCAAACAAGGTGGTGGATCTGTCCTTGTTTGGGGTTGCATGGCTGCTGGTGGAGTCGGAGAACTTGTGTTTATCGATGGAATTATGAACAAGATGTTATATCTAAACATTCTTAAGAATCATCTTAAAGCTAGCTCCAACAAACTAGGTTTGGGATCGAACTTCATCTTCCAGCAGGATAACGATCCTAAGCATACGGCTAAAATTGTGAAGTTGTGGCTTCTGTATAACTGTCGCCAGCAACTGCATACTCCCCCACAGTCTCCGGATTTAAATGTAATAGAAAATTTGTGGTCTCATTTGGAGAAAGCGGTCAAAAAGCATCACATTTCAAGTAAGGAGCACTTGAAAACTGTTTTGAAAGAAAAGTGGGCTAAAATTTCAGTGGAAACCACAAAAACTCTTGTAGAATCAATGCCTGCACGAATACGAGCTGTTATTCGAGCAAATGGATATGCTACAAAGTACTAATTCATTGTTACAAAGCATTTAATAAAACTGTATACTCAATTTTGAGACTCTTGTTTTTGCTTTGCACTATCTTTGAAAATTTTTTTTATAAAAGCTATTTCAATATTTTGCATTTTTTCTTGCTATGTTGTTAGAGAACTAGACACACTATTATGTATAATATTTTAAAATATTTTCTTATGAATTTGATTGTTTTACACACAAATTTAGAAACGATCAGTTCGTGTATACTCAATTTTTGGAGCGACTGTATATATATGTATATATATATATATACATACAATAGATGAAGATGATCTACTGGGCTACTTTTCATTTTCCTATTTTAGTTATAGATTTTTTATATATATTTGGGTAGTTTCAATTTCCAAACCAGTTCTGTAAGTGAAGGAAAACAAAAAAAAAAAAAAAAAAAAAAAAAAAAATGTCAAAAACTAAAATCTAAAAATTAAAAAACTACCGCAGGTACATCGCCCTCAGTTATCCTACACAAAAATTACTGAACAATATTTATATCCATATTATTTTCTTCGCTAAAATTCGAATTTTGCATTTTCCCACCGCTTTAAAAGGAAGAATAACTTTTATCTTAATTTAGCGAGGACTTCGTCTCGAGAAAGAAAGTATTTATTTTTCCTCCTTTTTACTGGTGTGAAAGGCGTTTACTTGAATTTTTTGAAACTGTCCCAAAAATGGGACGCCAGGCACTAATGGGTTAAATATTATAAAATAACGCTCCCATAGAATTTACATTGGTGTGTTCGTTTCTTCCCATGACTAGTGTGGTACTTCCCATGACTCTTAAGAACCTACACCAGTCCCGTGGCTAAATACCAATATTTAATGTTAAATTCACGGGAAAATTTCTTAGAAATTTCTAACTTGTATTTTAGTATTTTTATTTTTACTTTTTTTTTGGATGTGAAATTTTAAATTGATATATATTGTTGTGTGTTTGTACTTTTTCAACTTTTGTAACCATATCTTAAGGCGAAAATAGTTTTATTTTCAGAACTGCTTTCAAAGAAGAAGCATCTGCACATAAAAAAGTCCTTCCGGCAGTGCCGGGAGGAAAAGGTAGCTTTCATATACCTTATTTATTTATTTATTTATTTAAAATTAAGTTATGTTATTCAAACATACGAAGCTCAAATTAGTGGAGTCCGATTATATAAGATTGAATACTCGTTTTTGTCAATACTGAATATTAATGGGAATTTTTATAAATTAGACATCTTTTATTGAAGCTGGTTTTATTTTAAGCGATTTATAGGGTCTCCAAATTCCACGATATCATGAAGTATATTCCATTTTTAAACAACATAATGGATAAAACAATCCAATGAGCTTGGTCGAAATCTTAATTCATGTACAAGCGCACACTCACATCGAAATTGATTAATATATACCAGGGTTGGCGCTGGCAAATTGATTTTAAAAAAATGTCATCCACATTAAAAATCCAAACTGCTATATCTCAGGCGCTTTTTAAGGTAAAGACAAAGCAAAAAGTATTCCGTAATTCATTATTAATATCAAACACTTTAGAATCTTTCCTCAATTTCTAAATTTTTCCTTGTACATCATTATACATTTAAAAGATTTTTGATAAACTTAAATGGACACTATTTTGAAGATTGCATCTGATACTGCCCAACGAACTTGGTCGAGCCATTTCTATGTACTATGTACATACCAAGTTTCATTCAAATCGGTTCATAAATACGATAGTTACAGCGTGACAAAAATCATATATATGTCAACATTTGAACGGAGGGTGGTTTTGGGGTCTGGGAGTCATGATCGATGAAAATATACCAAAATTTTCCAGAAGTGCTTTTCTCCGGACGGCTGCAATAGATAGCTTTTTAGGTGCGTTCGTAATTATGTAAATACGTAGCACCTATTGTTGTCGCTCAGTCCGTCCGTCCGTCTGTCCGTCTGTCTGTCCGTCTGTCCGTCTGTCCGCATATAACAACGCAAAAACTACCCAACCGAATCGTTTGAAATTTAAAATACATAATTATAACATAATTTTGTCGAGTCATTTCAAATTTTATGAAAATCGGATGGACAGATCAATTACAGGGACATTCAAAAGGATTCCGTTACATTACGGTCAATAGGGAAAAAAGTTTTAAATGCATTTTAATCGTTTGAAATTTAAAACATATAATTATTGCGTAATTTAGTCGAGTCATTTCAAATGTTATGAAAATCGGATGCATAGATCAATTACAGGGACAATCAAAAGGATTCCGTTACATTACGGTCAATGGGGAAAAAGTTTCAAATGCATTTTAATGATATTACACTCATTCGAACATAATAGAATTGGCATGAATCTATGAAATATACACTAAAGTATGCATTCTGTACAATCTGTGATGCAAAGAATTTTTATTATTAAATTACAAGGCCACACAAAAGTATTCCACTATATAATGCTATACGGGGAAACATGGATTGGTACGTGTTTTAATTATATTCAACTATTTCACATTTCATGAATAAGATATACGTTGCTGAGGTGTAATAAAAATTACGTGCTGTATATTTACAGAAACGTAAAGATTTCGACTACTGTACTGTATCCGGAGTACGCTCTACTATATCAGCAAGATCTGAATATTTTTAAAACTTCGTTATCGTGCGAACGCACCTCATTTGCTACGTTCACGTGCAATTTCCAACTTGTTACTTTTTCTAATGAAAGCTGCCTAAAACTGTAACAAACAATTGAAACTAGTCGTTGGGGGCCACCGTAATACTTACCCATCATGGATATGTATTTGAAATAAAACATGTGAAACTATTTATACAATGCATTGCAATTCATAAACAAAATTTAGATATTGTTAATATACATAGTAATGCTATATTGAAGAACTGCTGATGTACCAATTTCGACAAATTATATAAAACGCCAAACTACTCAAGTAGTACCGAACTGCGTAAAAGAAACATCCTTATAACTCCAAAAACAATAATTCTATTAACTAACAATTAACTGCGTCGGATGAAGCGTCTCATTTCCAATTAAAATATACTTCTGAATTGAAATTTGAATGAAATACAGGGTCATGAAAAATCGAAGAACGTGGAAAACAAGATTACAAATATCTCGGCAACTAATAATCCGATCGACTTCGTTCTATATGCAAAATGTGTGTTATTTTATTGCCTTTTACGTCCATTCCTTAGAACAAAAAAATTCGAAAATTTTTATATTTCTTTCATCAGAACGAATTTTTCGAAAGTCCGAAAAAAATAGTTCCGGATAATCGAGGTCGCTGATATTAAATAGGGTTCGTCCCATTCTTACATACCAACTACATACAAAATTTCAAGTCTCTATCGCAATTTGTTCGGGAGATAGAGCGTTTACAGACAGACGGCAAAATTTTTTTTCTAAAAATATGTTTTTCGGAATCTCCATTATCTAAAACGTGTAAATCCGTCAAAAAAAAATTTTCGATTTTCAAAACGATTGCAAGACTTACCCTATACTACGTATGATGGGTAAGTAAAAGTAGAAATTCATAAAATTTACGTACTGCACCCTGTGTAAAAAAAAAAAAAACATTTAAAAATATTAAAAGGGGGGGGGGGGGGCAAGAGGTCTGTAAATAACGATATTATAGAATTAATATTTAGATTGAAAATTTCTTACCGAGCCTAGTGTAGGCTATGTGTTTAAACAAAAATGGAATTGTCGGAAATGAAATCCTTAATTTAATACATTCTCTCAACAATGCACACATTATCAAGTAATTGTTATTTATTCAGTTAAAATTTTGAAATTTTTTTCTGATGGTTTACCATATCATTTTGAAACAAAAGCACGTGACATAATTTCTCATAATGTTTTTTTTTTAATTTTTAAATTTAGTAGTTATTAAAAAGTGGGGTAATTTAAAATCATTATAACTCCAAATATTATTAGTAGAATTTCTTTTCATTTATATAAACAGAAATATATAAGCTTTAATTCTGATTTAAGAATTTTAAAAGCATTAATTTGAATAAAATTAAAAAATATTTAAAGTAAAATTTAAAAAAAAATGTAATTTTTTAAAATTATATTTTCAAAATAAAATTTTTTGTTTTGAAATTTGCTGAAGCAAAATTAATATAAAACAATTGAAAAAGACTTGTTCCAAATTTAAACAAAGGTTTTTTTTAACCGTTATTGGGTTAAAGTAATTTAAATACAAGAAATGGTGAAAAAACTCATGAAGAAAAAAAGCATTTTCACAGAAAGTCATTTCTATGAGAACGATTGCTTTGAAAACTAGATTTTAAAAAGAAACCAAAAAGAAAAAAATCATATTTCTTGTTACAGTTAAAATAGAAACAAGGTTTTAAACATAATTTTAAGCAGAATTTTTAATGCAATAAAACTGTTTAATAAAATTTGAATATTTTTGTTTCCCGCACCCCCTTAAGCACCGAAAGTTACAAGTCGCAGCATAAAATTAGCCGCGTGTGGCATCTCGCGACTGTGAATCTGTATTTATAATGAAGGGCAGGGTATGAAAAGAAGTCAATTAAAAAACTCAGTTTATTTGGAGAAGAAAAGAGGAATTAAAATGGAGGAATGTATGGAATTAAAATCTAACTAGAAATAAGTAAAAAGTATGCGTTTAACAATGATAATACTGAGACGCTATTTTAGCTAGATTATGTGTGAGTTAAATGTACCTACAAATAAAATTATGCTATTAGTAATAACTAAAAGTCATTATATTATTATTACCATTATGGGTTTGAAATATTACAAGAAATGTATCAAGCCTTTGATTAAAAAAAAAATCAAATATCGACTTTGTGTTTGAATTTATTTGTTTTTCAAAAATTAAAATAAGAAACTATGATCAAGATTGTGCAATAAAAAAATGCTGATACTCAGTCATATCCACTATTTTTTGCAATCACTATTCATATTGCAAGCCTTATAGCAGAAAGTTAAAGAATGGAGACGGGTGTTACAGATTTTCTTTTCTTCTTTGCAGATTATTTTTTCATCAAACATTTCTTTTGTTTTAAGTTATATTTAACATTTTATTACTGAATGCAAAAATGTAAGTTAGTTATTAACAGAACTGAATAAAACGCGTAAAATCGTTAAAAGTAAATGTGTAATTAACGCTGCAATTGCAAAACATTTTACCTATGGATTATTTTCTGCCTCTGTAGTATCTGCCGCAGTTAATCGAGAATTTTTTTTGTTACTGGGTATCAGGTCCAAGTCTACTCCTCCACTATACTTCAAAAATGAAATTGGGAAGCCATATTCCTTCTCCATTCCAAATTTTCTGTTATTGAAAATAAACATATATAATTTCTTAACGATTTAAATATACCAAATGAAAAAAAGTCTTTATACCAGCCATTTTATTAATATACATCAATATTTTTTCTGGATTGCTTGTCAAAATCTGTGAAAACATGTTTTAATTCCAAAAATTTTTGAAGATTTTGGACGATAATGACTATGAAAATAAATAAATAAATAAAATACCAGAGGAAGACCCCTAGCTTTTCCGTCATATTAAAATTACTCATTATCAAAAAGTAAATGTGTTAAAAAAACCCGAAAATATAATAACTATATTCTTATAATTCTCTAAATAATCAATTTGAAAAACAAAGAAATCACACAAGGATTGGATGTGTAAGAAACTAAATAGTTATACTGTAAATCAATGATTTTTACTGTTATTAATATTTTATCACAAAAATTACGCAGGCTGATTTCGAAGATCTCAAATAGATGATAATTATAATTTACACTTCCCGTAAAATTTCTAATATTGAGAACGTGTGATAAAATATGGATTGGTTGGACCTCTTTGTTTTAAGACAGGGGTGCAAAAGTCTTTGTGCCAATTGCTCCTATGCTCTCACTACTAACTTTTTTTCGTCTTGTATCATCTAATAATTTGTATAAATTTCTTGCTAGAATGCTATTAAATTTTACCCCGTGGTGAGTGATTGCCCCCCGCTGGTGCCTAGATTTTTACACCAATGGTCTAAAATCTAAATATGTAAAACTGTAAATTTTGAATGTAAACTTACGTAATAAGGCACAATCAAAGCGAAATTTGGGGCCTATTTAAAAAAAAATTCATTGAATAATAGGCTCTTTCACAAAATATGATATTTCATTATTTTTACCATCCCAGTTAAAAAAAAAAAAATCCCTGTCGGCTGGACCTATAGGCGGAGGTAGATTTTGAAGAGTGCTCATTTCAACAAATATATATGTATATATATATATATATATATATATATATGATTAGAGATAAACCCAGTTTAATAACTTCATCTGGACATTTATGAAAATTTTTTAATTTCATTTTTCTGCAAAAACTGGTTTTATCAGCATCATCTTAAGAAAACTTCAGCTCAAATGCCCATTTTGACAACATATTTTTAAATAAATTCTGAATTTATTAAAAAATCGACCAAAACAGTACATTATACAGTTCCTGAACAACAAAAAACTGTCAGTTGAATGTATTTGAGAAAAAAATGAATTTAAAAATGAGTCATAAAATAACCGATTTGTTGTTTGAATACATCCTTAATTCTTTAATCATGATTGCTTCGGAAAATTTTGTGCGAAATACTCACTTTGGCAGCATTTTTAAAAATATATTATATCTTCATCAAAAAACTGGCCAATGCGTCACAGTATATAGCTCCTAAATAAGAGGATCTGTAAATTGGATGCGTTTGAGAGCAAAGATGGATTTTAAAACGAGTCAGAAAAAAACGCAATTTCTTATTTGAACACTTCCTTAAATTTTCAGTCACGATGATTTCGGAAAATTCTGTTCAAAATACCCCTTTTGGTAGCCTTTTTTGAAATATATTCCGTCTTTATCAAAAATCTGACCAATGCATCACATTATATAGTTTCTAAATAAGATCTGTAAATTGGATGCGTTTGAGAACAAAAATGGATTTAAAAACGAGTCAGAAAAAAAAACACAATTTCTTCTTTGAATACTTCCTTAAATTTTCAGTCCTGATAACTTTGAGAAATTCTGTTCAAAATACCTTTTTCGGTAGCCTTTTTAAAAATATATTCTGTCTTTATCAGAAAATTGACCAATGCGTCACTTTATACAGTTTCTAAATAAGAGGATCTATTATCATTTGGATGCGTTTAAAATCAAAAATGAATTTAAAAATGAGTCAGAATATAAGCAGTTTGGATTTGAGGTTTTTTTTCTCCAACTCCTATTTTTGTTTAATTTATTTTTGCTAGAAGAATTGGTCCTATGAAAAACTTGTCACTATAAAATTTGTAGATATTTTTGAGAAGATATAAAATAAATTTAATCAGATTTGATATCTTAAAAATTAACGGAGTTATGGATTTTTCTCTTTTTTCACCGCCCTTTTTCTTTTTGTTTTTAATTTATTTCATCGGTAAAAGTTGGTCCTATCAAAAACTTGTAAATACAAAAGTTTTAGATAATTTTAAGAACATTTACAAAAAATTTAGTTGGACTTGATATCTTGAAAATTGACGAAGTTATGAATTTTTTTCTCTCAAAACCCCTGTTGTCGTCCCTTGAGCTCACTTCTAAATTTATCAAAAATCTGTCATGCATAAACTTTTGGCCTATATTTAAGAAGTAATATAAACTTTAAACCGATTTGATATCTACTTTAATTAAGAAGTTATGGCTTTTTTTCGGTTTTCACCCCCTTGGTCCGATTTTGCCCATTAACGAACTTAGCCGAGATTTTATCCCCTTTGATTTTATGTACCAGTTTGGAGGAGATTGTTGAAGAATTATAGACGTTATCGTGGCCATAAAAAAGTGATATATATATATATAGATAGATAGATAGATAGATAGATAGATATATAAACTGGAGCGATTGCAATAGGTAGTATTTCATACGAATTCTACCTAAAAAAAGTTTACCAGAAAGTAAATTTTTAACACAAAGACTTAAATCCGATTCAATAAACTCTCTCTGTGTGCAAAAAAGACAAATTAATAAAGAATACTGCCCAGTTAAACTGATGGCATTGAGCTCACAGGCTACAAATACTAATTGTACATTAAAGCCTTATATTTTCAAGGGTTAATTCCGTTCGAAAAAAAAAATTAAGAAGGGGAAACAGCTCTCCCCTTTCCTCTTTTTTTATACTTAATCATTGAACCTCCTATACTATCAAAGACATGCTTTATCATATAAAAAATCTATATCCAAAATTCAGAGCAAATTAGATAATTCTTAATAAAAACCCATTTAGCATTTATATAATTTAAAAGGAGTTATCCCCTTCTTTTATACTTAACCATTAAACTTCCAAAACGATTCAGAGATTTGAACGAAATCTGAAAATTCTGCTTGAAAAACCTATTTATATAAATTAAGAGGGGGGGGAGGCATTAGAACCCCTGTTGCCCCTATTTATACTTATTCAATGAACACCTAATAGCAGTCACGGAATCGCCTCATCAGAATGATCCTAATCTAAATTTTGAACGAAAACTTAATTCTGCATGAAAATCCCATTTATATCAACTAACGGGGGGGGGGCATTAGAACCCCTGTTCCCCCTATTTATACTTATTCAATAAACACCTAATAACAGCCACGGAATCGCCTCATCAGAATGATCCTAATCTAAATTTTGAACGAAAACTTAATTCTGCATGAAAATCCCATTTATATCAACTAACAGGGGGGGGGGATTAGAACCCCTGTTCCCCCTATTTATACTTATTCAATGAACACCTAATAACAGTCACGGAATCGCCTCATCAGAATGATCCTAATCTAAATTTTGAAAACTTAATTCTGCATGAAAATCCCATTTATATCAACTAACGGGGGGCATGAGCCCCCCGTTCCCCCTCTTATACATATCGAATGAACTCCAAAAACTAATCAGGGAAGCGCCTTATCAGGATATACCTATATACAAAATTTCAAGTGGATCCGATATTTTTATCATGAGTTATCGCGTTACGCACATACGCACATACATACAGAACGGACGGGCACATAAGCTCTCAGGCTATGATAGCCTGTGAGCTAAAAAAGTATCACTCCAGAAATTTGACTTTAACTGGGCGCTTTTTTTTTCTAGAGAGGAGTGGGGGGGGGGATCAAGAAACGCCGTAATTCGCATTTATTCAGCGAAGTATTTGAATTATAGGCTACACATTTTTAAGTATTTTTTAATTAGTTTGATGACACTTATAATCGTATAACATGCGGAATCACAAAATACCGAATCGACTATTTAATCAAACACTAGTTTTAATGACATTTAATTGACTTAAAATTTAATAAATAACCCAGTTTCTCACTAGTGAAAACATAAATACTGTAATAACACATACAGTTGGCAAAAAAAGTATTTGTACACTCTAAAATTTTTAATTTTTAACTAAATAAAAGCAGATATTTTGTCAAAAATAGTTTTAATACAGTCTGTTTACCGTGCATTTTAAATTACATAACAGAAAATTTCGATAAAGATGTAAAATAATTTTCTAATAGGAAAAGTTTAAAAATTTCTTGCAAAAAAAGTATTTGTACATTTCTCCATCCTGATATATACTGTGTTTTATAGTGTTTATGGTTCAAAGGACTACTTTTACAGAAGCTGTTAATAATTTTTAACTTCATATTATATTTGTCTGACATTTAATATAATTTGCTCTTGAAGTAATTAAGTATAGAACCTAAAACTAGAGAGGCACCTCTAGATAGATGAAATCCTATGATTGAGCATAATAAAAATTTAAATTCGCAACAAGAATTAGTAAAAGCTATTAAATTACCATTTACAACTATTGGATATATAGTGGGACACTATGAATAAATTAAAAGCAAAATTCAATGGAAACCAAGACTTCTCAGCAAACTAACAATGAGGGAAAAAGGGAGTGTTGTTAAAAAAGCTTTAAAAAATCCTATGCGTTCGGTTCAAAAATTTGCTGGAGACCTTGCGACATCTTCTCGCATACCTCAAACAATAAAAAATATTCTTCTCAATGCAGATTTAAAAGGAAGAACCTCAAGGAAAAATCCATTCATCAGCGGAACAAATAGGCGAAAATGCATAGTATTCGCTTTCGCATACAGAAGTAAATCATTGGATTTTTGGAAAACAGTAATTTTTTCTGATGAGGGAAAATTCGGAATTTTCTTACCACCAAGCATTCGAAAAAATTGGCGTAAAAATAAAACTGTTCTAGATCCAAAACGTATACTTCAAACTATCAAGCATGTTAGGGGAAATATTATAGTTTTGGGGTGTATAGCTTCTAATGGAGCAGGACATTTAAAATTTATTGACAATGGAAGGACAGGTTTAACATACATTGATGTGTCGCGGCATAATTTATTAAACCGTGCTAAGAAATTATGCATAGAGGAAGCTTTTACCGTTCTGCAGGATAACGACCAAAGCATACTGCTGTGATCACCAGCTCATGGTTACTACAATACTCGAAGACGACTGGTAATTTCTCTAAAATCTCTAGACTTGAATCCAAAAGAAAATTTGTGGATGCTATTGGATGCAAAAATCCGAGAAAAAAATATGTATCAGTAAAAAACAGTTTTAAAGAAGCTCTTATTGTGTCATGGAATAACATTAACCAGACCGCTACAAAAAAGTTGGTGGAATCTATGTCACACCATCTAGAAGTAGTCAAAAACACTAAATAAATTCACACAAAATATTAATTTGCATCATTTTACTAATTTTTCATTAATTATATTACATTAATATAGTGTACAAATACTTTTTTTGCATTATATTTTTGTATATTTGTTTATTATAATGTAAAAAATCGATTCGTTTAATTTTGTTTTTGCTTCTATAATAATATAATGCATTAAATTAATGTATTACAGTATTTTTTGCCTAAATCGTTTGTTTAATTTCATTATAATTTAAAAAAATGAAGTGTACAAATACTTTTTTTGCCAACTGTAGATATGAGCTGCCAGTGAATTTTTTTAATCAGATTTGCAAATATGCCAGCTGAATTTTAAAAGGGCCATATCAACTAATGTATTCTGATTTACATTGACTTAATTTCCTCTCCCCCCCCCCTCTTTTTACTGTGTTCTATGAAATTAAACAGGACGATGACTCTAATTTTAACCCGAGAGGACGCGCACAGGGCCTAAAAGACCCTGAGTGCGTATGTTTTTTACAATTGTAACCACTAATTTTTTAAAAGTAATCTGCAACTTATTTTATCACAAAATTTGTATGAATTGTTTCCGTCTAAATAAAGTAGTTGTTATAATTTTATTTTATTGGTGACAAAGTTAAGACCATTCATACACTGGGAAGGACGTGTTCTCCCGGGTTAAGAGCAACTAATGCACAAGTCTTTTTTTATAAACATTTAAAACCAAAAAAGTCTTAATGTAAACACCATTTCTCACTATTTTCAAAATTAGTATTATGAATGGAATATGCATGAATATGCATGCTTTTAAATAGCAACTAAGGTGCAAAACAATTATAGTTTAAAAAATATATATGTATATCTTTGTTTAAATCAGATTCTTTTTATTTAAATCAGGTTTTTATGATTTTTTTTCGTGTGTTAATATACTATGTTTTCAAACTTTAATTAATTAATGTTATTCAAGTAAGGGATATATTAGTTAGTACTAGTTCTAATATTAGTAATAAATAGTACTAATATTTATTACAATATTAGTTAGTAATGGAGAATGGGATAGAATAGGACAGAAATTTTTCCTCATGACGTATTATTCTAAACATCTATCACAATACTAGATGGAGGCAGTGGCGTAGTTAGTGGGGGGCAGGGGGGGCGGTCCAACCCGGCTGTCGCCCAATATTTATTTGAAAATAAATATTTATAATCTTACACCATTTGGAAAAAGAATTCTGAAACAAAATTAAATTTCTAGCGTACGACGAAATAGACTTAATTTTCTTTTCTAAAAGAAGTTGAAATTTTATGCAGACTGGTGTGTTTAAATAAGATATTTGCACCAGGGAACAAAAATCTTATCTATCCAACGAGTGGATAACAAAAACAAACTTTAAAAGAAAGAATTTTCTTCGACATACAGACACCACATTGATTTAAGCGGATTATGGGTTAAGTAAAAATTCCCCCCTCTGTTTTTTTTCTCAATGCAGGGCAAAAGGTAAATGAGAAATGATATGGTCATTTGTTATAATAGCGTACAATTGTGAATGAAAAAATATAACGGATCGGTGTGTGTGTGTGTGTGTGGGGGGGGGTGATACCATGGTGGCTGGCGCTAACACAATTTACATCCGCTCTGGGTGTCACCTATCCTAGCTACGCCACTGAGATGGAGCAATGGCAACCAAATCTTCAGTTGAAAAAAGTTGCTTTTCAGCATAAACTTAGATTTGTATAAAAAAATTGTTTATTAAAAAAATAAATTTGCTTACTATAATTTTAATATTTGAAATATATTAATGACTTGTTTACCTGTAGCTGTAATAGTTCCCCTCTTTAGAAAACCTAATATTATACATTATCCATAATTTTAACTAAACTTAAAAGCAGTTTAATATAACAGAACATAATGGGAAGGAATGGGACCTGCTAGCAAAAGGAGGAATGAAATAAGTCGATTTCCTTCTTTTGAATAAGATAAATGTAAATTACTAATATTACGCATATATTCTAGTAAAAATGATTAAATTTAAAAGGAAATAGTTGAAATATTGAACAGAAAATATTCAAAATTTTATAGATGTCAGTTTGCTATTTTAAACACAATTTAATCCAACACGCACTTTTCATTAACAAAGTAATTCATTTTCCAGTTTTTATATAACTTAGCCAAAGAAATGAATAACATACTTTTAAGAAAAAACATTTTAAAACATGTATAGTTCAAATTAGTTATCTAATTATGTAAGTTAAAGGAAAACAAGAAATACAGCCGATTAACTTACTTAAATAAATAACTCGGATCTCAAGTTCTCCATTGCCCGAAATCAACAAACTGACGCCATTAGATTTGTTGGTTGGTTGGTGAATACTGAAACTTATGCTGCTACCCGTAAAGAAGGCGTTTGCCTCGAAAATCTGACAACATTACTTCGGCCGAAAGCAAATTTTCACGCTTTGTATTATCTTACCTATAATCAGACATTTTCAAAGAAAATGTTTTGCTCAGTCAATATTTACGATGGTTTTACTAGAAACAAGAATGATATATTAATTTTTTTATTAGGTGTTGTGTGTATATAACATTATTCTTTTAGGGGGGAGGGAGGGTCTGACACATGATATCGTAAGATATCTCTAGGGGAAGGGGGGGATTATCCTTTTGATATCGATATCATTTTTGACCCAATTAGAATTATCTCTTTTTCTCTGTAACGTGGTATTTTGTTCAAAATAGTACATTATCTTTTTTTTTTTTTTGTTAACTATTTTTGTTTGAATAAAGCGATATTTTATTAAATTATCTTCAATTGAATCAATAAAGTTTGCGAAAAATAAATTTAACCCGTTTTGTATGTTACTCAAAACAAAAGAATTTAATTCTAAAAAAATTTTTTTACACTTTGATAACGATATCATTACCGGGGCACGGAGTTTGATGGAAGTAACGTATGATATCTAAAGGGAGGGAAAGGGTCCAAAATTACCAAAAAGTAAATAACGTTATATTTGCAATTAGCTCCTTATTGGTCGAATGGAATTTTTGTAAATTAACGGCGTTTCTATAATTTACTTGAAATATGGTAAAGTGAGTGCAAAATCAGGGAATAGGGAATCATTATTTTACAGACATCTTTAACAGAGCAAGGTCGATCCATCCGATGGATCATACCGAGTCGGGTAGGAGGCATCGACTATTTCTTTTAAAAACATCAGTGGTAGTGTTTGCATCAAAATTCCACTGATGACCACTGAAGTAACAGGAAAATATCATTCAAGATCTAGTCTGAATAATTTATCCAAGCCGGACTGAAGAGAGATCGGGGGAGGGGGGATTGTCTAAGATTTGAAGACATATGGATGAGACTGTGAATTAACTTTAACTGTCTAAATGGTTTTTAATGTTTAATTTTCCAGAATTTGGAGGGAGAGATTGAGTTACCGAATGAGAGACCTTTCTTTTAACAAAAATAACAGTCTTGAAATATCAGTGTTGAATTAATGGGGTGCCCCAGAGGGACCCCCCCCCCAGTGCAATAAAATGTCCCCCCCCGGAAAAATAGAGTTCTTGTGTTTTCACTGGGAAAAAAGGTTTCATTCTCCCACCCTCCGGAGCCCCAAAAGTCCCTCTCGGAGAAAAGTGTCTGAATTCAATACTGAGCCATATGAGGAAAGAGCGTCGAGTGAGATAGGTTCTAAAATTTTGATTTGCGATTTTTAGAGTTTTTGAACTTTACCACCTTTTTAAGGATTAGATCAACAGAATTGTTAATTACGAAATTCCTGAGCTCATAGAGATTGGGGTCTGAGTTCGATAAAATTCTAACAACGTAAGCGAAAAAGATTTTTGAATTTTAGTTATTTATGAGGTTGGTAGAGGAAAGGGGACCGGTGTTTGCAGTTTTACTGGTGGTTTAAGCGTAAATCTAAGCCAACTGACTGTTTGGTATTTTATTATTTTTTTCTGATAAGAATGTATTTTTTTCTAGTTTTATGATAATTTTGTCTAAATTTTGAACGTGGTGATTCGCGGGGGATGGGTCTTTATAGGCCCCAAAATTTCACCATCTGAGCACACACGATACGTTATACCATTTAATTTTTTTTAACAGACAACTTACTAGCCGTCGATCTTCATTATTTGAGAGAGGCGACGTTCGATACATTAGAATTGTAGAGAACGTGGACATGCGTGTTACTGGTGTGTCGCTGAATAAGGAAAAATAAAAAGGTAAAACGCATCGTGTTGCCCAGCTTGGAGTTTTCAAAAAAATAAGCAGTACCATATTTCGGTGCTTCTCATTATTTTACTTCATGAATAGACTCCACTTTGAAATTCCACCACGGAAATTTTTAACATTGTATTATTAGATTTTTTTTTTGAAAATTTTTTTAATTTCAAATAATTTTTAGCTGAAAATTTTCTTATTTGTCATACCTAAAAAAAAAATAATTATTAATGTCATAATTTTTAAACCCAAAATAAATTAATAAGACAAATATATAACAGTAAAGAAGAAGTTTATTAAGAACTAATGCAAGTTAAAAATGTAATAAAAATACATGCATAATAGTTACTTTCACTTAAAAATAGTTAAAATGTTACATACTTCTTTGTCCTGCACGTCCGGTATGAGGATCCAACTGAATGAAACACAAAGAGCATACACAAAGGTGAACAAACCCTTTTAACACATAAGAATATCATTGGTATATACAGGGTGTCCCTAAACAAATGGTATATACGCTAGGGGGTGATAGAACACATCAAGACGAGTAATAGTAAATAGGAAACCAAGGGTACCAAACGTTTTCCAAAGGAGATAGCCGCCATTAAAGTTTGGGGTCCAAAATTTCAAATACACATAAAAAACAGAAAAATTTATCGATTGATTTGCGGTTTTCACTAAAATTATTCTTTATGTTGATATTTTCTTGAAAATAAATTATAAAGATAAATTTCGAAAAATGCCGATAGAGCACGCTTTACACTCTGAAGTAATAAAAAACTATTTTTTGCCGTGATTTTTTGCATATCATTAAATGGTTTCGTAAGCTTAGATTTAAACTTAAATTTTGAGCTCAAAATCTGAATAGTTGGAAGCGGTTAAGTAGCAAAAAGTTTTACTGTGTTCAGAGGGTTTAAATTTCAAAGGATTATAAAAAACGGAAAATTGGTCGATTGATTTGCGTTTTTCACTAAAACTATTCTTTATGTCGGTATTTTATTGAAAATGAATTATAAAGATAAATTTCAAAAAATGCCGATAGAGGGCGCTTTAGACTTTGGTTTGACGAAATAATCCATCCTAATACTATTTTTTGCATCTCATTAAATGGTTTCGTAGGCTTAGATTTAAACTTAAATTTTGAGCTCAAAATCTGAATAGTTGGGAGTGGTTAAGTAGCACAAACTGAAGTGTGTTCAGAGGGTTTAAATTTCAAACGAAATGGAATACTATAAAAAAGAACAGAAAAATTAGTCGATTCGTTTGCGGTTTTTTCTAAAACTACTCTTTAAATCAGTGTTTTCTTGAAAATAAATTTTAAAGATAAATTTCACAAAATGCCGATAGAGGGCGCCTTAGACACTGGAGTACCGTGCAACTATTTTTAACCGTTATTTTTTTAAAACTCATTAAATGCTTTCAAATGCTTAGATTTAAATTTTGAGATCAAATTCTGAGTCATTGCGAGGGTTTAAGTAGCGCAAAAGTGAACTGTGTTCGAGGGAGGGGGGGGGGTTAAAATTTCAACTCCTGAACACACTTCAGTTTGTGCAAAATGTTGTTTAAATCTAAGATTTCGAAAACATTTAACAAGTTTTGGAAAGCATTTAATTAGATACAAAAAATGACGGTTAAAATTTGTTGTTGGTTACTGTGAAGTTTAAGGCGCCCTCTAACGGAATTTTTTGAAATTTATCTTTAAAATTCATTTTCAATAAGATACTGACTTAAAGAATAGTTTTATTTTAAACCGCAAACAAATCGACCAATTTTTCCGTTTTTTATTATCATTGGAAATTTGAACCCTCTAAACACAGTTCAGTTTGTGCTACTTAACCACTCCCAACTATTCAGATTTTGAGCTCAAAATTTAAGTTTAAGTCTAAGTTTACGAAAACATTTAAACAGATGCAAAAAATAACGTAAAAAGTAGTTGTTCGTTACTCCAAAGTTTAAAGCGCCCTCTATCGGCATTTTTTGAAATTTATTTTTAATAAAATACCGACGTAAAGAATAGTTTTAGTGAAAACCGCAAATCAATCGACCAATTTTTCCGTTTTTTATAATCATTTGAAATTTAAACCTTCTGAACACAGTTAAGTTTGTGCTACTTAACCGCTTCCAACTATTCAGATTATGAGCCCAAAATTTAAGTCTAAGCTTACGAAACCATTTAATGAGATGCAAAAAAGTAGTTTTTCATTATTTTAATTCTAAAGCGCCCTCTATCGGCATTTTTCGAAATTTATCTTTATAATTTATTTTCAAGAAAATACCAACATAATGAATAATTTTAGTGAAAACCGCAAATGAATCGACCAATTTTCCGTTTTTTATGTGTATTTGAAATTTAGGACCTCAAACTTTAATGGAGGCTATTTCCTTTGGAAAACGTTTGGGACCCTTGGTTTCATATTTAGTATTACTCGTCTTGATGTGTTCTATCACCTCCTAGCGTATATACCATTTGTTTAGGGACACCCTGTATATTCAATGGTACGTAATATTACAATTACAATTGCATGACTATGAATAAGTAATTAATTAAACTAGTTTAAAATCATAGAATTTCACTTCTATGAATTGTATAATTTTCCAATAAAAATTAAGGATGGATTTGACATCATTCAGTATGATAGATTAAAAGTTCCCACTAGAAAGACGACATCTATTCAGGCCGTCGAGAACTGTGACGGGCCCAGAATCAGTCACCCCCCCCCCCCTTACACAGACACGCAAGACACATAAAATGCATGTGAATCTTTAATAAAGCCTCGTCTACTTTGTAGACTACTTTAGTCATCTTTCATAAATTACATTATTTATTTTCTTGTAGTTAAAGATAATAATTATATATTCTAATAATTATCTATTCTTCTTTAATACTATTTAACAAAAGTAAATACATTCCTTTCTTTTTTTTTATTGTGACATTATGGTATCCATAAAAATTATAATAAACAGTGTGTATTGCAGGAGTTGTGACCCTTTGAGATTTTTGGACTCCAAAACAAGTTAACGGCTGCACTCCCCCATCTTCTCAGACCTGCGCGCATTTACATAGCAACAACAAGAACATCGCTTGAGAGAATGCCGTACACCGAGGCGAGGATGCCATATTTTCCCTTACTGAAATATAATTAATTTCAGTATAAATATCGCCTTTTTACTGAAAAACAATCATTTTATGGTATAAATACCGTTTATAATTGAAATAGCATAGAAATTGGTCATTTTATGGTATAAATACTGTTTATAATCGAAATAGCACAGAAACTGGTTTTTTTAATGCCTAATATATCTTAGAAATACGGTACTCATACAGTAAAGAATGATAACAGTAGACGTACCGTAAAATTTAGGTACATCTATTGAAATGCTACGAAAATTTTTACAATGTCGTTTTTCTTATTGAAAAATAATTATTTTACGGTATAAATACCGAGTTTTTACGGAAAAATAATAATTTTACTGTGTAAATACCGTTTTTAATCGAAACAGTACAAAAAACTGTTTTTTACACTTAATATACCTTAGAAATACGGTATTCATACCGTAAAGAGTGAAAATGGTAGAAGTACCGTGAAATTTACGGTACATCTACTGGAATTTTACAAAAAATTTTTACAGTGTGAGTAAGTTATGGATTTTTTTCTTTTTCCTACCCCCTTTTTCTTTTCGTTTTCAATCTTTTTCATCGGTAAAAGTTGGTCCTATCAAAAACTTGTAAATACAAAAGTTTTAGATAATGTTGAGTATATTTATAAAAAATTTAGTTGGATTTGATGTCTTGAGAATTGACGAAGTTATGAATTTTTTTTCTCCCAAAAACCCTGTTTTTTCGCCCCTTGAGCTCATTTTTAACTTTCTCAAAAATCTGTCATGCATAAACTTTTAGACCATTTTTGAGAAGTAATATAAACTTTAAACTGATTCGATATCTATTTTAATTAAGAAGTTATCGCGTTTTTTCGGTTTTCACAAAAGCCTTTCCTATTTCCACCCCGTTGGTCCGATTTTGCCCATTAACGAACTCGACCGAGATTTTATGCCCCTTGATCTTATGTAAAAGTTTGAAGAAGATCTGAGCATAATTATGGAAGTTATCGTGTCCAGAAGAAAGTGATATTCACTGATAGATAGATAAACTTATTTACTAATGTTAGTTTTGGGGTCTAGGAGTCATGATCGGTGTAGATCTGCAAAATTTTTTCAGAAATTCCGACATGGGAGAGATTGCAATAGGTAGTATTTCGTACGAAATCTACCAGACAGTCAAGACCACCAGACAAAAAAAGACGTCGTTTTTAGAAAGTATTGGAATGTGGTCTTACTACAAAGCTGCCAGTTTTAGAATCTTAACTTCATTGTGTGTGTGTATTATTGGGGGGGGGGAGGGGGACTGGCGTCTTGACTAATCATTTGGGCTAAATGGCTGAAACTTTTTTAGATATGATGCCTGTTATTTCTTCTTGGGTTAATATGCTTGTTATTTACCTTCGAGTGAAGTGCCATTTATCTTGTGAATTGACGAAGTTATGATTTTTTTTCTCCCAAAAACCCTCTTTTTTTCGCCCCTTGAGCCCATTTTTAACTTTACCAAAAATCTGTCATGCATAAACTTTTAGACCATTTTTGAGAAGTAATATAAACTTTAAACTGATTCGATATCTATTTTATTTAAAAAGTTATCTCGTTTTTTTCAGTTTTCACAAAAACCCTCTCGATTTCAATCCCCTTGGTCCGATTTTGCCCATTAACGAATTCTACCAAGATGTTATGCCCCTTGATTTTATGTAAAAGTTTGAAGAAAAATTAAGCATAATTATGGAAGTTATCGTGTCTAGAAGAAAGTGATATACACCGATAGATAGATAGATAGACAGATATATATATATATATAAACTTTTTTACTGATGGTAGTTTTGGGGTCTAGCAGTCATAATCGGTGTAGATCTGCAAAAATTTTTCAGAAATTCTAACATGGGAGAGGATGCAATAAGTAGTATTTCATACGAAATCTACCTAATACACATTAAAAAATAATTATTATGTTTTGTATGAAAAATTTACTATATGTCAGTAAATTTAAGAGGAATTACAAATCTCTGATTTGATAACATAAGTAAGTTGTGTGCTTGTATATTATTGGAAATGAAGGTGAAATATATTAAATCGATTTTTTGATAGAAAGTTTAGCATAAACGCAATTCTGTACTAAAATGGGATTAAATATTGCCTAAATGTGAAAAAAAATAATCAAAATTTTACTTAAAAAAATCCTATGAATTCATAGTTTTATTCTTTATTTTAACTAAAAACACATGTGTCTGATAAAAATTCCACATTAAAAAAGAAGTTTCCTGAAGGTAGACACATGCAATAATATCTTGCGTTTGCAAGTTATTGTATTTTAAAACCAATCAGACCATTTTAGAACAAATAAACAGGGTGTCATAAATTTCGAAACAATAGGCTATCTCCTCAAATATTGCCCGTAGACCCATACTTCCAATTGCAAAAATTCATTAAAAAAAGTGAAATTTCTGATAAGATAAGTTGCAACTCCATGGGGGATCTATTTGAAAAAATACGAAAATTAATTTTTTATACGGCCCCGTAGGGCAAAATTCCCAATTAGGAAATTATTCGTTATCCATTCCTAAATTGAACAAAATAAATTTCATCTCCGTATCTAAAAATTCCACAGATATTAAATCCCAAAATCCTCAAAAATTCCTGACTTACACCACTTTTCCCTGCCTCTAAACTGTGATTTCTTGTTTCAATTTTAACGCTCTTTATGGAACTTTCACAAATTGCAATTTAATTAAAATCGGTTTAAGATAGCGGTTTTTCTTTGGACATAAAAACAGCGTATTTGGCATTGATTTATATTGGTATACCAGACGTCTGCCCGGGTCAAAATGTCTAGGTCAGGTCCCAAACCGACCCATTGGGGAAAAAGTTCGGCGTGGCCTGAAAAAATGTCAACATCATAACCCGGACCGGTCTGGAATATAGTTTAAATCATAGCGCGGTTCAGTAGCAAATTTCTACATAGTTTTTTTAATTCGGCGTGGGAAAAAATATTTCATATGGAGGAGTTCTGACCAAAAAATTCTTTTATAGCTTTTCGTTTTTTATATTTATACTTTTTATTATTAAAGAAGCGCCAAAGGCTGTAATATATTTATTTTATCAATGAATCTCTATTTATATGCAAATGTTTCACTTATATTTTAATATCGTTAATCCATATCCCATGTGTTGGAGATTCTGAAAAATGTTATACACTAAAACTTTTTAAGACGGAATCACGTAGGAAAGAAAAAATACGTTATAGACAGATGCTCTCCCTAGAAGATGTAATTGGAGCTTATTTTCTTTTCAGGTACTATTGCATTTATTTTGCATGGATCAGCACATTTTCCGTTTAAGACAGAATTCCGTCATAGGCAGATTTTTTTTCACTGGTTTTATTGTATTTAATTTTTTTAACCTTTGAATAATCTATTTTTTAAAAATGAAATTTAAAGTTTTTTTTTTTTTTTTTTTTTTGTAAAATAAAGATTTTAAAATCTATATTTTTCGTAAAAAATTCGATTGAACCGAATTTTATTTATTTTATGCACGTATTAAGTCAGTCAGAGACAGTGATTTTAATACGGGTTTTGTCGAGACCTGGTTTGAAAATTTCATCCAGAGTGCACCTAAGCTGGACGAAGTAGTCCCCTCCTTTAAGAAAAGTACGCTAGTACCCTGGCGGGTCTTCAGAAAAAAAGTAACATCTCTGTCCTGGCCCTACCTGGGCCCAGATTACAGATCTTTTAACATTCTCTGGAGGACGATAAAAAGCCTGAAATTGTCAGAGGTAAATTTAAAAAGAAAAAAAAAGACTTAATCTGCATCTTAGAAAAAGCATTTTTAAAAATAACTGACGGACATTTAAGCAATACACTTCGTTTTTCTGCATAATGAATTTTTTATCCTCTATTTCTTGTCTTTAAATTATTAAATCTTAAGAATTTTTAAAAGAAAAAAAGAGTTCAAACACGTCATTTTTGATTTTTTTACGCTAGTTTTGTTTCGGCAAATTTGAAAAAATTTTTACTTTTGAAAAAGCGTTTGCTTTTAAAAATATGATTTTTTTTAAATTATACTATTTTTTCAATAAACATTTTTAATAGTTTTAAAATTAGTATATAAAAAACCTTGGAACAAAACTAAAATCAGATTTTCATCTTTAATTAAATGGAAAGAAACTGACTTCGATAAATAATGTTACGAGTTATAATGATTTTTGATTTTCCCTTTTAAACCAGTACTAACCACATGAAACTCTTATAAATTGTATGAGAAATTTTAGAATGTGATTTTTTTAGCCAATTATAAGGCTAACCATCACCAAAAAAGAAAAAAATCAAAATTCTAACTCAAGAAATAGATTTTTTACGCGTTTTCTAGAACTATTAAAGTAATACTGTTTTTTGAATTGCGTGCATTTCAATTTGTGTCTCATCCTTTAAAACCTGATGAAATTTTAAAACGGCTATAACTTTGCGAATTTTGGAGACATGAAGATGCAACTTTTTGGGTCTTATTCAGGACTGAATAAGGAAAGTTTTCCTAATTGGAATTTTTGTCCTACGGAAACCGTATAAAAATTTAATTTTCGTAACTTTTCAACTAGACCCCCCCATGGAGTCGCAATTTATCTTATCAAAAATATAACATTTTTTAATTAATTTTGGCAATTGGAAGTATGGGTCTAAGGGCAATATTTAAGGAGATAGCTTATTGTTTCAATATTTATGACTCACCCTGTATGTTTAATAATAAAATTATAATGTCAGATTTCTTACTTCTAACTTTCTATAGCTTTTCAAGCTTGGTTGCTTAAGTCCGGTGATGCGGTAAAAAAAATCAGTGAAAAATTAACAAAATATTTTACATTTTTAATTTTAAAAAGAGAGAGAAATTAAAAATGAAGGAACAATGAGGAAAACTTGAAGTCTGGGTAAGACTGAAAAAAATTAATATGGTTTAAGCATACAATTTAAAATAATTTTAATTGGAATCATAATCAACACAGCAGAGAAATTATAAATTGCCGTATAAATACATAAAAAATATTTGTTTTCTTTCTGAATTGTACTTGCGTAATATTGTAAATTTCTCTAGTCAAATGTGTAGCTATTATACTTGAAAAATATTCAAGTGAATTTTGCATTTCTTTTCAAAATTGATGGTATCTTCATAGCTTTACAGTATTTAAAAAAAAATTGACACCGCATATTTCAAGTTGAAGAGATATTGGTTTTTTTCCATTGAATTTAATTTTTTTTACCCAAAGTAAATTAATAAATTATTCATGCAACTAAAGGTTAGTTCTTTATGATAAAATGCGTGTTCAGAAAATCTACTTGGAAGCTTTGTGGAGTAATAAAATATATATCTTTGTAAATCGTATTCCAAAATGTAAAGAATAGGGGGCGCTGTGCAATGATTAGATTGAATGTGGTTGAGCTATGTCTGCTATCGCCATCTGATATTTCCAGTTTTGACTTGGTTGAAGTAGAAACTTTGAAAAACACTTAATATGAGACAGTTGTGGAATGATTCACCACAGCCGCTGTGATTTGGAATCAGCGAAACTTGAAAGATCTGTAAAACAATTTTTCAAACAATGCAGCTTTGATATAAGATATTTTGTTTCACTGAAACCTTTTACAGTTATCACGACTTAAATATTCCGTGTTTCGCTTTGTCTCATTTGAAAACATAATTTAAATTCCTTTTAGTATTGCGAGGTTGATTTTGTTTTTTTTTTATCTATCTCCAAAGAATCATGTTTCTGTTCGAAAGATATCCATTGTCATTTATAATTTGTAACCATGTAGTTTTTAGATAATGTGCATATGACATGTATTCGTTGGCATGTACCGTGCACAATAATGATGGGAAGTATTATAATGTAGCCAATACATTTTCGGAATGTAATAGCTAAAATTATTATTATTATAATTATTATTTTGTTATTTTAAAACATCTTATTTATCAGTTGATTTAATCAGTTTTTTAAATTAAACTCTTTGTTGATTAAAAATATAAAATTTGTAAGAAAAAGCAACACATATTTATTTTCTGCTCCAAAATCAAGTTCCGAAAACAAAACTTTTATTATTATATATGTTATAAAAGACAATTCGCAAGAGTTATGGGAAAAGAAGGAGAATTTAAAATGTAATACCTCTAAGGCAATTTAGAAAATTATTATTGATTAATTATAAAAGCGCTTCAATATTTCATAATTCATAGAAACGAAAGTTACGAAAAATAAAATGAAAATAAAATATTCTATTTATACTTTAGATCAGGCCTGTCCAACCTTTCACCAAGTAGGGGCGCATTTTAAACTCATGGTAAACAATGAAGGGCGCCATTATTAGCAAAGCTCAATTCTTGCAACAAAATTATCTATACACATGCAAATGCATATTGTAAGTAAAGCCCTATAAATCTAAAATTCCGTGTAATAAAAAAAATTAATAAATAAATAAAATAAAATAAAATAAAATAAAATAAATAAATAAAAATTAAAAAACTAAATACTAAAAAAGAAAAAAATTAAAATAACTACATATTGTAGTAAATTTTGAATTATACATTTTCTGTTTAGGACTATCGCAAAAGTTTTTGTAGTAGAAGGAGTCGGAAACATTAATTTCGCTGATAATTAAAATAAAATGTTAATCAAGGATTGTTAGATAGGGCGAAAAAATACTCTTCACGACTTATTTCGGAGGAACAAATATTTTGTTATAAACAGTATAAAAAAACAGGCAGGCATGGCAGTGACCTATGGGTGGCCCTAAAGAGATGCATTCATGGAAATCATTTTGCATGATTTTATAGATTTTTTTAAAACAAAATTCACAGTATTATAAAACAGCAATGGGCCAGTATTAAAGCATCAAAAATGATAGCAACAACAAAGAAAGGCAATTCATTCATACACGAAGGAGGAAGGGGGGGGCGGTTATTTTTCTATATTTCACATTTTAGCATATTAGAAAAGCCATTGCCAACTTTTTCCAGTTTCCATCGTCATAATTTCTAAAACATTTTTTTATAATAAATAACTATAAATTAGTGAAGAAACTCAATAACACATTACTAAATTTTTTTTCTACGTCTTCATTCTTAATGCGTGACCAAGTTTTAAAAATATTTCTCAAGCAAATAACAAAAATAAAAGAAATCATCCTTTTAAAATAAAATTTTTTTAAAGGGTAGTAAACCTTCAAAAGGGCGCCAAAAAAATCTGCAAAGGGCGCTATGGCGCCCGCGAGCGCCGCGTTGGACAGTCCTGCTTTAGATGATTTCTTTTCAATCAATTAAATGATGATCCAGTTTCATGATAAAAGGAATTTAAATGACAGAGAATTAAAAATTTATGAAATTCTACTATCAAGTTTGCTACTTTTGAGAGCACATTTGAAATATCAGCTAAACAAGAATCTTTATAGTACAATTGTACTTGACATTACCCAGTACCAGGACACATTTTAAAATAATTTTTTATTTATTCAATTAAAATTTTGTTATTTTTTATGGTGATTAACCATATTATTTGTAAACAAAATCATGTGATAAAACATCTAATTTTTTATAACATTTGTTAAAAATTGCAATAATTTAAAGTCTTTTTAACTCAAAATATTATTTCAAGAATTTTTTTTTTTTTTTTTTTTTTTTTTTTTTTTTTTTTTTTTTTTTGCTTCATTTAAATAAACATAAATATGTAAGCTTTAATTTTGATTTAGCTTTTTTAAAGATCAATTAATATAGAAATAAAAAATATCTAAAGTAAAAATTTAAGAAAAAATATTATTTTGGTAGTTTGCCTTCTATTTCACTTCAAACTTCAACTGTTTTCAATAATACGATTGTAAATATACCGGTTTCATTGGTTTATTGAATGGTATTGTCTGAATTACTTTGGTTGTATTTATAAAAGTATTTATATATAATTTTGCAATATTTTTTTTCAAACGATATTTTCAAAATTATTTTTCTTTTGTATCTGCTGAATGCAAATTAAAGAAAAACAATTGAAAAGACATATTTCTGGTTTGAGCCATTTATCTTTAACGTTTATGACTTATAACAATTCAAATGCGAGAAATGGTGAAAAACCCCACAATGAGGAAAAACACATTTTTATAAGCAGTCATTCCCATGTAAATCATATTGCTTGAAATAACATTTTAAAAATAAACCAAAATGAAAAAAAATAATGTTTCCTGTTCGAATTAAGATCAAAACATGATTTAAACGTTATTTTAGGTAAAAAAACACAGAAAATTTTAATTCAGTAAAACATTTTTAGAAAATTTGAATTCTTTTGTGTCTCGGACCTCCTTATAATTTTAATAATTTAGAAACAAAGAGTGATTATGGAGTTAAAGAAATGAATGCATTAAGATAACGATATATTATGCTGGAGCATAAAATTGGGGTGTAATTCCTTTCATATCACGACAATTAAAATAATGTATTATTTAAATACGTTGAGTTAATCTCATGTTAATAATTGTCTTATAATTTATTAATTATTTTTTAATTAAGTCGATTAATTTTTAACAAAGTCGCGTAAATATATTGAAGCCCAGTGGCGTAGTGGCCAGTATGTCTGGCCCAGTGTTTGTTCCCTGAATGTCAGTACATTGAGTACCAAGCTTGTTTGGCAACTGAACAGTAAGGTTCTCCCGTTAGTCAAATCACTTGAAAAGGTGATATGCTGTATAACACCTCCAGAGTCTAGGGTGAAAAAAATAGAACGGGCAGTGGCAGTACAGACAACCACCTCATCGAGTTCACAGATGAAAATCTAGGACTAGTTAAAGTTCCATTCACCTAGTAAAACACAATTGGTTTGCCAAATCATATCTTTGTGGAAAACATCTAAAAATCCGATTTTAGGGATTGACTCATAGGTTTACCATTCTCTTTCCTGCATCCAAAAGTATGAAAGCGTGGAAGGTTGGGGGCAGGAAAACATAATGGTAAACCTATGAGTCAACCCCTAAAATTGGCTTTTTTAGGTGTTTACTACTAAAGTATGGTTGCAAAAGTAAATAAGATAAAGTACGACTGCATTTTAATATGCAAATCAAGATTTAACTAATTCTAGATTTTCATCCGTGAACTCAATGAGGTGATTGTCTGTGATGCCGCCTCGTGGTCTAACAAGGATTGGGTAATTTAGTTCCCGATCCTTAATAGATCGTATTTTCATATGTTTTGCTATAAAGTATTTTTTTCTGTGCATTGTGATTTAATTTTAGATTATTGCACAGTCTTTTAAACTATGTTGTGTGGTGAAACTTGATAAAAATATATTATAGAAGTACAATGCATAAGTTAATTACAATTAGCTTATTATAACGCATAGAAAAAAATAAATTAAACCTTATTAAATTATAATTTGATTTTTTTTTTTTTTTTTTTTTTTTTTTTTTTTTTTTTTTTTTTTGTAAATTTTGAACTAAACATAGAAAATTTAACGTGCCGCATAAATTAATGTCATATGTAAGTAAGTTATACTCAACTGAGTCTAAATTAAAACATTTATGATTATTAGTGCTTCACAAATTCACTGCAAGCATTCTAAACTCTGCTAAATATTTCTTGAATGTCAAAAAAAGATTTGAGATATCAAGTAAAATATTTTAAATTTGTACTTCTAAAGACTGTTTCGCGGTATTCTTTGGTTAAATGATTTAAATGTTTAAGTGAAATGATTTCGAAAATTTTAACTTAACGATGAAAAGTGTAATTTGTTTCGAATTAGGTTCATTAAAGTAAAATTCAGAAATCATTTTTAGTTTCTTATCTCTGACAAAATTCCATAATTGCAGTTCTTTCAAAAATCAAACATTTTAAAAGTTAATTTATCAACGAAATATTTCATTTAAAGAAAGTAATACGAGAATTCTAGCGTTTATATTGTATGTATTAAAAGATAGTTCATACATCAATATACAGGGTGTCATTTCATTTAGTTGATTTATAGATAATTCAGAAACTGTTAATTTTAGTAATATAAATACATTAGAAGAAAAAAAAGTTTCGGATGTTGCTCTTTTCATATAAAAATCCATTTGAGCTAAAATTATTTTAAAATTATTTTTTACGAGCAAAAACGTCTTCTGTGTCATATCTAGTAGGTCACCCGTTTTTATGATAGTTTCGGTGGTCCAGTATGAATTCTGCAGTGTATGATGAGGGAAAATTTTCTTTTTTTACACAAAATTATTTTTCATTTTTAACCAATAATTTTAGTATTTCTAGAATTCATGCATTATTCATTAATTATTCCAGAACGTCTATATAAGGAAGAAAAACATCCATTTATTACCTGCATGCATGCTTATTTGCTTTCAAATATCAAAAAAATATTAAATTTTCGAATAGTTCGAGGTTTTTTCTTTTTTAAGTAAAAACAAATATATATATATATATATGTATATATATATATAAATTTATAATATACAGGATAAATCTAAACTTTTACGAGTGATAATATACATCAATACAGACAATATTAAATAAGAAACTAAGGATCACAAACGTCTTCCGAAGGAGGTAGGCGCAATTAAAGTTTAATGTCCAAAATTTCAAATAATATTAAAAAACAGAAAAATTGGTCGATTTGTTGCGGTTTTCGCCAAAACTGTGTTTTTCTCAGTATTTTCTTGAAAACAAATTTTAAAGATAAAGTTCAAAAATGCCGATGGAGGGCGGTTTAAGCTTTGGAGTAGCAAACAGTTATTTTTTTACCATTATTTTTTGTATCTCATTAAATTATTTCAAAAGCTTAGATTTAAATTCAAATTTTGAGCTTGAAATCTGTATCGTTAGAAGTACTTAAGTAGCACAAACTTAACTGTGTTTAGAAGGAGGGGGGGGGGTATTTCAAGTTTCTACTCCTGAACACTATTCAGTTTGAGATACTTAAGCACTATCAATGATTCAGAATTTGAGCTCAAAATTTGAGTTAAAGTCTAAGCTACTGAAAACGCTTAATGAGAAACAAAAAATAACAATAAAAAATAGTTGTTCGTTATTCCAAAGTCTAAGCGCCTACTATCAGCATTTTTTGAACGTTATCTTTAACATTTCTTTTCAAGAAAATACTTAAATAAATAATAGCTTTAGTGAAAACAGCAATTGTATCGACCAATTTTTCCGGTTTTTATAATCATTTGAAATTTTAGACCGTAGACTTCAATGGCACCTACTTCCATCGGAAGACATTTTGGAATCTTAGTTTCCTATTTAATATTGTTTGCGGTGATTTGTACTATCATCCCTTACAGTTTTACTCAAGAGTTTAGATTCACCCTCTATTTTAAAACAAACAATCAAAAATAATACTTTCGAATTTAATAATACAGCAACTTTCTCATTCATTTAAACTTTTTCCTAATTTATTTTTTAGTGTTGAAAAATATTACCATGTAAAATTTATTTTAAAAGAAAACATTTAAAATGTTTAAAGGAGTTCAATCAACTTTTATAAAATTAATTACATTTATCATTAAACATTTCTTCTCAAATTAAATCAAAATTGCTATATTTATATTTTACATCAAACAAAAAATTTATATCTTACTAAAAATATGTCTAATCTGTAATAATTATTAACCTCTATTATTGTATATGTGTTATAAAACCAACTATTATTCCGCACCGACGATTCCTGCACTATTAAAAACTTTTGAGAAAACACAGAAAAAGGCGAGACTCTCTTTAAACTTACATTAGTTCTCTGTTAAATGCATTCGATCGAGTTTCTTTGTCATCATTTTACTGACATTTCCCTTACATTATATATAATTACTTTTACGGGTTTCATTTTTATTAAAAGATATTTTTATCTATGTTAAAGCTTATAGTTCAAAATACAACTTATAGAATTATTTTGCGATTTTATTAGAGATATTAAAAAATAAAATTTAAGTTAAGTTTGTTTTAAGTTAGAATAGTTTAAAAAGAGAAAAATCATCTCCCCAGTGTTTGTTCGGATTTTTATCGATTTTTCCTTGTTAAATCAAAAAAGGCATATTAAGAAACAAACAACAAAAGCTAGTGTGGTTCATTTTGTAAGACATTCTTCCCTGTCAAAAGGGCTCGGGTTCAAACTCCAGAACGGCTAGCAACAAATTGTGTAAAAAATAAATGATTCAGCTGTTCATAGTTTCTCGGAAAATTCATTTTCTTTCTGTTTCTTTGAAGATTCAGTGATTTACTCATTTTGAAAACTAAATTAAATTATCATCATTAAAAATAAATTCACAGAATTCGGTGTATTTTTTACGTTGTTTGTTGTAGTCTATTGTAAATTTAGCGAAATATCTATCTGTTGTTTCCCTCTAAGTGTTTGGAACGTAATATTTCGTTCACTAAGCTCAACGTTTCACTGCAATATAAGCAATATTTAAGGTAATATAATTCTATAGATTAAATGAATTTTCAATAAATTTTAGAGTGATTAATACTCTCAAGGATTACATTCATATTTGTAAATAAGTTTTTTTCTATAATGTTGAAAGAATCATATTTTCTGATCTTTTAAAAAAAAATGCAGAGAAAACAACATTACAGTTTTACCCATTTGCAAAACACTCAGAGGGTTAACAGAATCTCGGTTTTTCTAATCTCTAATTTTTCATTGTACTTAAGATAATGTATTACCCGTAGATTCTCTATAATTTCACAGATTTTTTTTATCAGTATGCAGTTATACTTAAATTTCCGAGCGTTATGAACAAGAAATATTTACCAATAACCAATTTTACCAAAATCCATATCTTCATTTAAACTCGTCCTTTTCGTTTCTCCTTCTTCCCTAGAGGTTACAAAATCTCTATTCGAAACTTGGGACACAAGATTTTACTTTATACATGAATGAGAGAACGAAGTATTTTTTCTTAATTCTCTTTTACATATAATAAAATTTTTTATCCTAGAACAGAAATATAGAATTGTCATTTGTGCAACTTTCGAATATTTTCTTTTTTTCTTATACAGAGAAAAAAAGAAACGGACATTTTTACTTCTTGGATCTAATTCGGTACTACTTCTGCCAGGGAGGGCTTCGTGATTTGAAGAAGGTATTTCTGAGAGTGTACAGCCCGGAGTTTTACCAAGAGCACAAACAAAAAAATTTAATTTATTAAATTACAACACCATTTGGAAAATAATATTTTCAATGAATAATATTTTAGACGTATAAATGAAATCTGGGTTTAAAATAAATAATAATAATATAAACATCATTTTTAAGGTAATCAAAACGTGGCTTACGTAATAACAGAGTCATATATGACGTACGCCATGGATTAAACATTAATATTCCAGGACCAATCATAAACAAATATTAAAGAAAACTTCAGTTTTACAATTTTCGGCACTGTAAATTTTTAAACTTGCAAACGTCAATTTTGCATCGTTGTAGAGGAGAAAAATGTACTTTTAAATACAATTTGTTTGAAAACTGTATTTCAATTTGTTTTTGATTCATTAATATTTTGAGTAGTTTTTAATACTTTTTTTTGTCAGTGTGGGAACTGTAGTGTTCCATTTCTGGACATTAAACATGGACCAATCAGAAAACGAATAAAACTGGAGGTGCGAAGATTTCCAATATGCTCCAGATATCTCTAATCTCTAACAGAAACATTCATTTTCCAAATGGTTAATAAGAGTAAATAAAATATTTTATTTTGAATTAGTCCAAAATAACAAACTTAGTTATAAAAAGGGAGTGTAAGTAAATATTTCGTAACGTAAATAATACATTATTTTCATGACAAAGTCTTTCAGGAATGCTCACTTTATTATATCTTTTGTGATTTTTAATTTTTTCCGTATTGAAGACAATAAAGTACTACAATATGTTTGCATACTTCTCACATTAAATAAAAGTAACTTAGAAATGTATTGATATCTTCCTTTCGAAAACGTATCTTTATTTTAAGTTAACGTCTTCGTTTCTATGCACTGCATTATTTGATGTTTTTCTTTACCAAGAAAACTATTCAGTGGCCAAAACATATTAAGACAAAATGTTAATAAAATAAAATATATAGCTATACTTAGACTATATTAATAGTCCATTATATTTAATTTTCTTTAGACACTTTTAAAACAAAATTATTAAGTTATTTCTCTTCTATTTTTAATTAATGGCAATCCTGTACTGCCATTGTTGATAAATTTCCTCGATATTCAGATTGATGATTAAGGAATTTAAAACAATAAGAGACATAAATTATAAAATATGTTTTATGTGTAGTATTTTCTTCAATTATTTATCATTTGAGATTTTCATGAGGGAAGTTGTATTAATATTTATTGAATGAAAAGGAAATCTACTTTTTATATTTCTGCTACTAATGATTTATTTACTTTCACATGTTTTTCAAACATTTTTACAATAACTTGTCTCAAATAACTTGTCTTCTTTTGTTACAGCTTAGAATCAATTGATACTTTCTTTTATTCACATTTATTTATTTATTTATTTATTGTGGGGGGGGGGGTATGAAAATGTATTTGAATTAATCTATATAATTCTTGGAAATTTTTCTGTAGAAAAATTTTGGCACTTCCAATTTAGCAATATTTCAAATTTTTGTTGTCTAAAATGCATATAGTCAACAGAGTGAAAGTGCATCCAAGTCAGGATATGAACCGGGTCCTTGGTATAGCACACCGACGAGCAGAGAGAAGTTCCGTATTGATTATGGTTCCAAGTGCTTTAGATGGCAAATTGACTTTGCGCTGTGCCAAGAACACGAGTTCGGTTCCCACCTTGTATAACTTTCACTGTGTTGGTTAAGCACCTTTTAATCATTTATCTACCGAATTATTTATCATGAAATTGATTCACCTCAATAATTACCTTCTTTAATATCTGAAGATATCCTGCAATTTTTAGATAATACTAACGTGGAATTTAGACATTTTTTTTTTCATTAAAACTGATTAAATATTTCGGTAGTTACAATTTTTTTTGAAATATTCACAAAAATAATCAGATTAATTAACCAAAATTATTCTTTTGAAAATATCACAGTTCTTAAAAAAGCAACGAGTTAAAATGCATCATGATCCTCTCTATAAATGGAAACGCTTTTGCAGTTAAATATGTTTCATGTAATTTTGTTTAAAGAAAGAAAAGAAATACCTACAAAATTAAATAATGAAACTACTACTTTTTGAAAATATTTAGCTTCGACTGTTTCTTTATTCTATCTAAATTTGATCGAAAAGAATGTTTTGTGTGGAAAGAATAAAAAACTTTATTAATAGACAATTAATAAAATTTATATAGTTTTCTTCAATGGTACTTTAAAGTACCGACGGTGCATAAAGGTTAAGCAACTAGAATTTGAGTTATCATTACTTAAAATTTATTTATAAAATACCTTTTAGTGACTCTAACATTATTGTGATAATCAGATGACAGTGAGGCATAAAAATAAATTATTTTAAATTCATAAATTATAAATAAAATACATAGAAAAATATTTTTAATTCAAATAGAAATTTAAAGATTTCAACAGATTTCTCGAAAATATAATTAATAAAACAGAAAGATAGAATTCTTATATTGAAGAATTTAGTGTTGGTCCCTCCTCCAAAATAGAAATGATATGTATGCCACCTCTACAGAAATTGCATTAAAAAATACCAAAACATTAATATTTCAAAAATAGATTAAGAAGCAATTTTCAAACAAATTACAAGGTACTTTTTTCTGTATATAAAAATGTAAAAATTGAAAATGTGCGATGCTTAGAAGTAAACAAAAATTGTAGTAGAGTTTATCAGTATTTAACCGTACAATAAGATACCTATTTCGTTTCGTGGCTGGTTTATGTAAAATGACGTTATTTTTTACTCACTACACATTGATTGTTGCTTGACAAAATATTACATCGGGTACTAATGATTGTACATTAACTGAGCTGACCTAATTTTCTTACAAGCAACGCTTTTCTTATTGCTTTTTTTCAGAATTTCTTGTTTTATTGCAAAATTTCTTTTGGAATACAGTTTATTAAATTATGCTCATGATTATATTAGAGAATATTATCACTGAACAACTCTGGTAGATATTAAACTAGTAACCTTTACCTCGGAGTCTGAGCAGCATCTGTCTGATTTTAAAGCGTATTCTGGGAAGAGACCTTGTGAAGAAGTTAGTGTATAGAATATTCGTTTTTTGACATTCTTCCCCCAAATCCTGCAGTGCTCAGGGTGTATGATATAATCACATGTGCAGCATATGTATTTTTTCAAATTTATAATTATTCCTAATCATCATAATGCGGAAATAAAAATTAAAACTGTATGCAAAAATATTCAGATTTTAGGAATGCAATATTAAAAAATAAATAAAAAAATTTTCTTCAACCTGAAAGATTTTTATACTTTTTAAATTATTATTATAGCACCAATTTATTTTTGAATACTCGAAAACTTAATACCCTATGCTTATAAGATAAAACTTTTTTCAACATTAAGAAAAAATAAACATTAAAAGAGTACAACACAAAAACGGATCATTGTATAAAAAAACTCTTAGATTATATAAGTGCAAATACTTTAAGAATAACTATTTCAAACGAAACAACTCTGTGGATCTTAAGCTATTGTACAGTGCAATTGATTTATACTAACTATATTTTACCTCTGAAAAGGATTTGGGAGATAGAAACAGTAACTGGAGAATAAACTTTATTGGTTTTTTACTGTCTTCTTAGTAAAATATGAGAATATTTAATGTGAAGCATTTCTCTGACAATATTAATGTTTATAAATTTGCATGTTTTGGAACGACCACAAATATGAGTGTTTTTGTTTATTCCACTTCAAATAATTTATTTTTCAATTTCATTTTTTAAAAATAAAAACTAACAAATAACAAAAAATTTTCATAATTAAGTTTGAAGTATAGCTAGCTTTCATATGAAAGTAATTATCTTTGAATTAATGAAAAAATATAATATTATTACTTCTTTAATATCCATAATTTAACACTATTTATTGACAATACATTTTGCATATATTAGCAATTGTAGTGTAAAATTAACTTTATAACGTATTTTTTATTAGTATCTCCTTAAAAATCCAATAACCTTAAAAATATCCTGTACACATAAAAAAATCCGTTAAAAATTGAATTCAAATGTCTGAAGTTCCAAATTATCTTGTACATACTTCTAAATTTTTGAATATTTTCAAAATTTTGATATTTATAGTCAATAAGAAGTATTCCATCAAAAATTTTAAAAATAACAGAAAATTTTTTAAAAAAGCCATTCACTATTTTAGCTGCAGGTTTTTAAAAAAATAACGCTAGATGGTATTTTTCGATTTCCCATCACACATTTCTTTGTGTGTGTGTGTGCGTGTATGTATGTATACGTGTGTGTCTCATATTGAATATTGAAATGATTTTTTATAAATGTACATAATTTATTAAGTTTATATAGAAAATAAATACATTCTGCGCATCTCCCCCGCGTATGAGATGACATCGCGGTGCTTAAGGAGTGCCAACGCAACGTGAATCCGCTACGCGTAACCTCCAACGAAAAAAGAAAGTGAAAATAAAAAGGGAATTTTGAAACAACGCACGCCAAAAAGGTATAATTTTGAACTCTGACTCTGTTGGAAATTCTAAGATCATTCCAGAACTGGAAGTACGAGATTAAGTATAACCTCCTAAAAAAGGGGGCGTATGGAGCATCCAAACAAGTTTACAACAAACAAGTTTGATTGCCCCATGCTTCGATGTCATTTCACCGACTGGCGTAGGCAAAACACGGATAATGTAAAGGCAGTATGGTACCAACGAGCACAGAAAAGGCACAGCATAAGATAGCCAAGTCCGACTACTAACTCTAAGAACACAAAAATGGGTCTCCTGCGTATCTGCAAGATCAGAGGAGTTTCACTTTTAAATATATTGTTATTTGATAACTACTCAGCATGTGAAGTCATTCTTAACTTAAAATTTTCTTTTAATTTTAGAGGACTTCCAAATGAACCAATTTTTAAGTACAAATGTTTTATATATATATAGTATATATATAGGGTGTCCAGCAAATAACACCCTGATTTCAAAATTAAATTTCTCAAAAACAAAGATCAATAGAATTATGCAGTAAACGGTTTGTTTATCAGGTAAGCTGTAAAAATCTTATACAAAAGTTTCGAATGGTAAATATTTTGAAAAGATTGTTTTCTGATTACAAAGAATGCTTTGATTTGACATTTTTCTTGCTTTAGATGGCTGCCAGAGAATGTGTTTTTCGGCTTAAAGTGCCATATTTCATAGTTTTTTTAAATTAAATTTTTGAAATTTCGAAATTCTAAAAATTTATTTCGAAAAATCTTTAAAATATTCACTGTAAGCTGAAAAATTATTTCTCTGCATGCAATCTAAAACAAGAAAAATGTGAAATCAAAGCATTCTATGCAATCAGAAGGCAATTTTTTCAAAATATTCACTGTTTGAAATTACTGTAAAAGATTTTTACAGCTTACCTAATGAAAAAACCGTTTACCGCATATTACTATCGATCTTTGTTTTTGAGAAGTTTAATTTTGAAATCAGGCTGTTATTTGCTAGACACCCTGTATATACATAATGTTATTGTATTCAAATTTATCTTCAGATTTTAAAATTTTACAGAAAGAATTGAAGGTTATTTTTATTAAAAACTAAGGTACCATCAACAAATGGAATAAAAAAAGTAATTTTTACGGTCATCGTATAAAACAAAATGCTTAAAATATTCTGTAGCTACAGCACACGACAATAAGAGATATTTATCACAATTTTGTTGATTTCTGTAAGAATAATAAATCAAAAAATTTCAGCAGTATTTTTTTAATATATATATATATATATATATATATATATATATATATATATATATATATATATAGTGTTCTCGCTGTCACTCGCCATTGCGCCAAATTGTGACTAAATTCTTCATTTGGTGAGTAAACAAGCTATTAGATTTGCCAAATTGCTAATGCTCAATTTTTGCTTTTTCTTTCTTTTCTTTTTCGTTTTTTATATATATTTTTAATATATTTGTTGAGTAATAACAATCGTTGTCGCAGTTATAAAAACATAGTTTATTTTAGAATATATTGAAAAAAACTGGGTACATTAAAGGATTAAAGACATTTTTTTGTGTGTGTGCTACATGGGTAATCTATTTGGCTAATACTTTTTTATTTGACGAATGTTTTTTATTTTTAATTAGCCAAATTACTAACGTTGATCAAATATCAGCGAGTACACTGTATATATGGCATACAAAAATTTCAATCAAATCTAACGTCAATTTCAATAATCTTGACAATGTATACAGTAAAAACCGTTATACGTAAGAATTAAGATATAAATATTTCAAATATTTTATGTATTATGTGCATTTGCATGAAATAAATAAAAATACTCATATGGGGAAGATAATGAAATCTTTTGCTAAATTTAATAACCAATTACATAAGGCAACTTATATCAAAAGGCCATTGGAATGTCATGAAAATTTCAAAAGATATCGATGACATAATCAGCTGAATTTCAGTTGATTTCGAAGTAGCTGGATAATTTGCAATTTATAAATCTACTAGTGAGGTTAGAGTAAATATGAATTTTTATTCACTTATCAAAATAAAGTACAAATATATAAATATTTTTTCAGAAATTTAAATCGTAAAATAAGAAAATTTGTTCTAAAATCCTCAATATTTTTCATTATTTTTTCTTATCTCTACATTAATGGAAATATTTTATAGCCACTGTTTTGAAAACAAAAATCATAAAAAACTTTTAAAATTAAAAAAACATATATAAAAATGGAAATATTAAAAAATAGTTAAAATAAGCACGTCTTCGTATGAACAGCTTTCATTTAAAAAAATAATTATCAAAATCGGCCCAGTAGATATCTCAAGGCTGATGACTAAAAAAACAACCTGCTATTTCAAATATACAGAAATGTAAGACGAATTTCTTGAATAAAAAATACTGATAATAAAAAGCGCGCCATTTCCTACAATAATTTGTAAAAATTGTATTAACAGTGGTAAAAGAATATGTTAAAATAATTTCTTATATCTTAGTAAAAGAATGGTTTTAAAAAAATCAAACAACTGAGAATTTTAAACAACGATCATATCTGCAATAGCTAAGCAGGCATAAAAATTGGCTTCATTGCCACATTATAAAAATCTCAAAATACGGTAAAGCAAATAAAAGAAGTGACAGAAATTTAAATTTTCTTTTTGTTTCTGGTTTTCTTATATTTACATTAGATTAATCACATAATGGTACATTTAAAATAAAAGAATGCATTTTCGTTTAATCACTATAGCTAGAAACTTCGTAATCTATTCTAAAAATGGATAATACACTTCTCGGCTGATAATTTATCAAAAAATATTTTATCGGTTTAACTGTATAACAAACTGAAAATGGATATCATTTCCTGTTTTTTTTTTCAGCGGCCAAAAATGCATCAATTTTATTTTTATGTAAGAAATGGCTATACGTTATTAGCAGACGAAAATATATTAGAATACATTTTATGAAAAATAAAATAAAATAATGCAATTAACGAATAGCTAAACCTTTTTTTAAATGCATGTATGCAATGTCGTATGTAATATTTGCTTGAAACTTCATTTTAATGCATATGACAAATACCATTACAAATTCACCTCAATAATCTCTTAAAAGTCTCTACGCTTTTAGAGCCATCGCTATGTCGATATTAGGTATTTGTAGAAAAGAACGTCTCCAAAATGCGTACTATATCTTAAATTTAAATTTGAAAATTGAACATCTTACTAAAAGTTTATAGATCGGTTAAATGAAATAGACAACATAATATTTGGATTTCATAAGGATATTTGATCTTCAAAGTTAAAAAAGAAATTCCCAACAGCGAAATTTCAGGAATTTTTGCCACATTTAAGAAATATCGAGGAACTGAAAAGTGGACAATGTGTATTTGATTAAAATTTTCTTAAAAAAAAAATAGTATCAAATGCAGAAAAATTCCAGGGTTTTTTCTTTAAGATCGGATGCCTCATTATACAGTGGTTACGGTATTTACTCGTGTATAGGGCGCGCGAGTATGTATAGCGCACCCCTACTTTACAAGTAAAAATGGCGATTTCTTAAAATCTCGTATATAACGCGCACGCGCATTTGATACGTTAATGAAGAACGACCAAATGAATTTCAGTAAAAAAAAAGTCGAAACAAACATTACACCAGACCAGAAAACAAGACGAAAATGCATTTTTAAACTTCGGGTTGTAAGAGAATGACGGGAAATAGGAAAGAGTGACGCTAAAGATAATTGCTAATTAGCGTTTAGATAATGGCATTAGCTCTGTTGTATAAAAAACTGCAAGGAATGAAATAAATATGCAGTAATATTTCAGTTAAGTAACATTTTCCGAGTTTTAATATCTTCTTTGAATAATTTCTTGTTTCATCTGTATATCGTTCGACTGCATCCAACAGTAAAAAAAATTATTCCGTGTATAAGGCGCACCTAGGAGTTTTACCCTAATTTTTTGGGAAAAAAAGTGTTCCTTATACACGAGTAAATACGGTATTTATTATTCTTGGATTAAGATTTTAAATAAAGCATTTAAAGGTCATCACATTTAGGCACAATTACCTAATTTTCACTTATGAAATCCGGTGTTTAACATATTTTAGTCTATGCAATGTTTCATTTTTGATTCCATAGAAACTATTTTATTGAAGAAATGTTTCATTTGGCCCGTGGAAATTAATTATAATGAATATTTAGAAACCAGGAGAATATTTAATTTTATACATTTACTTAATACAAAAACATAGAAAGATTTTTAAACCGTCTTTTTGTTATAATGTATTGTATATAAATATATATATATATTGTATAATATATATAAATTGTATAATATATATAATATATACAAATATATATATATTGTATATAAATGTATAATATAAATGCAGTACTCTGAACGTATGAGGGCTAAATAAACTACCAGTGGAATAACTGTTTTGAAAAATAACGAAAACAATAACAATTTGAATCTTAAAAAAAGTCCTTCATACAATACAATATCTTTCCGTTGAACACAAAATTAGATTTATGTCTGTTATTTAAGCTTTTTCCTAGAAGGTAATCATATGAAATTCCTTTCCTGGTTACTGAAGAAAAATATAAAGCCGTTTAATTTTTGTTCATTTATTGGATTCCGAAGCTTTTATTTTCGTTCGAAAAATGTTTTTTTTTTAATCTTTTATTTTGGATAAGCAAAATTTATAAGAATATGTATTTCTTAATGTGTAAAAATTCTTATAATCTTTATTAAAAGTTCATTCTTTGTTAATAAAATCTGACGAATGTTAGATCTTTGTGTACACCTACACTTGAACAATTGTACGTATATTATACTACAAGCTAATCATGTGTTTTTGTATACCTGCGATAAATGTGTATGTAAATTTAAGTTAATAATATTAAACATTACTAAAAACATCCATCAATCTACCTAACAATTTTGACTAAATTTGCATCGACTATTTTCAGAAACGAAACGATCTCTTAACTATTTCGCATGTTTGAAAATATTCTATTAGTGGGTCATTTTGAGTCACTATTTCTCAGAATCAAGATTTTTATATCTAAATATTACTCAAACGTTTTCGACTAAATTTTATAAAACATCATTTTGGATTACAGGAGGGCAAATGGCCTAGGTCACATGTTAAAAAAAAAATAGATTAATAGAACATTTTTGGGTCACTACGGCTCAAACTAATTTCATCTAAAAACTATTTTCATAATTTTAAAAGTTTTATAATCTACATTTTCGATTAGAAGAAGACAATTAAGTTAAATCACATTTTCAAGAAAATTCGATTTGGGGGCCATTTGTGGGTCCCTATTGATCAAACTAATTGTATCTAAAGCACAATCTAAAAATTTTAACTTTTTTTTTTTTTTTTTTTTTTTTTTTTTTTTTTTTTTTTTACTGTACAGATCTAGATTACTAGAATAAAAATTGGTTGGGTTACACGTTCAAGAAAATTTTATCAGCAGGTCATTTTATGTTACTTTTAATCAGTAAAAGCTTATTTTATCAAAAAAAGTTTTTTTGCTCTAAGATTTTAAATAAATTTTGTGTTCTTCCATTTTAGATTAAGTTAAGACCAATGAAATAGATCACATACTCGAGAAAAATGCATTAGTAGATCATTTTTGGGTAAATTTTGTTATGTCAATTTAACCTGAAATGCCGTTCAAACGCTTTTGACTAAATTTTGTATCCTAAAGATTTGGATTCACAGAAGATCATTGGGCTGAGTTACATGTTCGACAAAATTCGCTTAGTGTCGCATTAGGGTCAAGGTCAAGTTAATTATCTTAAAAATAGCTCTAACGATTTTGGTATATACTACCTCTGACAATAAAATTCAGTGAATGAATTCAGAACGACCGATCTGGCAACACTGGGGAAACAGAACGCTGCACCTGCATAGAGGCAAGTGTAGACCATCTTCCCCCACTATTGTTGGGGAGTCAGTTGAGCGTCAGTTGAGCGTCGTTTATGTTCTGTGTAAGACGTGCTTAACTAAGTACTTGTTCAGTGTATTGGTTCTTAACTGAGAACAGGAAAATGAACGAATAAAAGATCAGTTTAAAGTTTGGTTTTAAACTTTGCAAGACACCGTAAGAAATTCATGAAGGATGGTGCAAATTGAACCCCTACCATACTCGCCAGATCTCAGTTCGCAAGATTTCTTCTTATTTTCACGACTGAAACTCCCTTTGAAAGAGATTTGACCCTATTGCTGACATCCAATGAAACGTGACGAAGCTTTTGAACTTCATCCCAAAAGAAGAAATCTTACGAAATTCCTAGGACATGTGTAGCAGATCTCAGCGATGCATAGTTACAGGAAATGACAATTTTGATGGATGGTATGGTAACTTTCGTTAATATTTCATCTACATTAATGCTACAAGACTATTCACCAAGCTTTTTTGTCAGAGGTAGTATATGTGCGTGTTTGTGTGTAATAAAAAACATTTTCGCCTTAATCCTAAGTTAATTACTTCCAAAATCTTTTAACATTGAACATTTTCCTTTCTTCTTATAATATTTTAACATATTATTTTTAATTCCATACCTTTAAATCAACCCTTTTTATTTCATTTTATTCTAAAAAAAAATAATCTTTTCAAACAATACTTTTCTTAAAAAGAAAATTCCATTATTTAATTCATTGTATCCGTTGCATAATATTTCTAATTTTATATAAATCTATTTTTTTTGGTACCTTATAATTTTTTAAATCGTCTTCAGTGGAATAGTTTTCTTGATGTGGAAGTCTATTAAGGATGCTTAAAAAATGTACACTGTTGTCTCATTTGAGAGGGAAATATCACTTAAGAAGTTGTCTCTTTGCCTTGCTAAGTTAATGCGACACATACATACATAAATATATTACTATTTTTAAGTCTACTTGGCTAGAAAATCATTAGGTTGATTCACATATTTGTGAAAATTCGATTAGTACGTTATTTTTGGGTCAATACAGGGTCATCTATTATTATCTAAAACATGCTCTGGCAATTTGGACTAAATTTTCTATCTTTCCCTTTTTGATTACTAAAAGATTATTGAACTAAGTCACTTGTTCAAGAATATTCGATTGATGAGTCATTACGAGTAAGAGTCAAGCTAATTTTATCTTAAAAGCGGTTCTAATGACCATGACTAAATTTTATACCCTGTTATTTTGAGGTACTAAAAAAATTGGGCTAATAAGGAGAGGACGAACCATGGTAATCCCAGATTTGGATTATTTCAATACATACTGAAGGGTAGAGACACCTTAGTCTCCGGTTCAAAGGATTTTATACCACGCTCCTCTTTCCTAAGAAACAGTTGGGTTGAGTCTTATATTATAACACAAGTTAAATACTTAATTTGTAACGAAAGAAAAACGTTGATCATAGCTCAGTTAACAAAGGTTTTGCTCATTTTTCCCGGGGACCGGGTTTGATACCGGAATGAACTACATTTGTTTTTCTCATTTTTTGCCTTATAAAAATATTTGTATATATAATTTAATAATCTCATTGTTTATTAAAATTATAATATTGTGTATCAGTTGTAATTTTTACCCATGTAATTTTTTATTTATAATTAAATAATGTATGAAACATCAAAACACTATTAATTTGTTAAATCTTTTCTAGAATTTATTTCAGCTTTTCTTTTTCGATGTGATGATATTGAATAACTGTGTCATTTGTGACATTAAAGAAACATCATTTATGAATTGCTTTAACTGGGAAAGTCAATACGATAAAAAAAAAACTACTATGTTTTTAAAGTAACAGACATAATGATATTAAAAAATGCTATAAGAATTATAGTACAATCTATTTTTCATATTAAATATTTTTACTTTATTCAATCTTTTATAGCAAAAAGTATTGTAATCGAATTTCTTTCGACTTCCGGTTTTCGACGGATCTACACACTCAGAATCCTTACTTATTTCTTACCAGTCAAATTTTACTGAAAAAATTTACTTATTTAATCAGGGCAATATAATTTTCTCGATTGAATAAGGCACAAATTTCTACATTTAAAAGTCGGTGACAAAGGATTAAAAATTTCGCAAATGGCTTCCGTCGCGAAGGGATTAACAGTATTGCACGAACGTCGCTTGGGATAGAAGTGTTTGTTTTTATCGTTACTAATAGCTGTCAAAACCCTCAAATTTTTAACTATAAGTTTTGCTGTATTTAGTAGACCTATCTCGATTGTGCAAGATAGATATTTTAATATAAAAAGTGGATTTCATTTTTATTTTTAATTTTTGTATCAAATAATACGAATATTAAATAAGGGGTTAAGTAATAGAAAATTTAATTTTCAAAATGTCTCGTATGAGTTCAGAATTTCAGTATCAAGAAATAGACTAAACTGACAACACTGGCACCCTGTTGGAAACTACTGGTTAGGACTCTTATCCAGGCGTTCTTTCTCTGCTCCGTAGGTATAAAAAACATAAATCATAAACAATGTATAAACCATTGAGTACCGTACGATTAAGGGAATCCCCCTTAGAAATTTTTCCCAAAAAGGTATTCCCCAAGCACAAAAGTTCGGGAACCACAAATCTATCAAAAATACTGTACATTAGGGTGGCCCGAAAAAAACTTTTTTTTCGATTTTCGATGATGGCGGGTGCGGAAAAGTGGCCACTAATGGCATTCAGTTCACACACAAAATTTGAGATTTTGTTAACATTTCCTTACCCTGACGCAAATGGCTTGAAATTTTGCTAAAATGCTAATTTTTGAACTTTTTAACAAAAAATGATAAATGTTAAGTTAAAGTTCTTTTGGTTGTAATTACTTCAAAAGGCATATTAAATGTATCAAATGTATAAATAAATTCTGATAATACATTATTTAATCGCTATGTGTATTTTTAATTAGCCAATTTTTATAGCTTTTTCGCTCATAACAAGCAAAAGTTGTAGTTTTTCAAATCTTTCGTTGGTCTCTCTTTTATGTATGTTCCTTGGTCTTCCTTATTTATTTTCTATGCAACAGAGGTCATATATTTGGGGAACGGACAGCGGTATACTTCAAAAACAGAACTGGAAGGTGAGGAGGAAGTGGAAGCAGGACTGTAAGCGAGCACAATGATACATCCTAGAGTTAAGGGAGTCAAGAAGGAAACAGGAAAGGAGGAAAAATAAGAAATTCTTATTACTTTTCTAAGCTCAGTTACCCTGCGACATTTGTTCAGAGTAAACGTGAAACTTTTTTTAGTAAGATACAGTGCTTTTTGGATCGTTTAACGTGCCATTACAATGTTTTGTGTGTTTTATTACGACGAGTTTAGAAATGGCTAGTATGAAGGACAATCAATGAAAAGACGCGTGATATCGTTAGAAGTAGCCTTTTTGGAGCACCATGCATATTGAAAGACTTGTAATTGCCAACTTATGCTGATATCATGCAGCATTATTACCTGGTTGCGAAAGAAAATCGAAAAGACATGGAAGAAAATCGAGAAAATCAATATAAATCAGTAGATGACGTTAATAAAATTATAGGTGAAAAAGTAACCGAAATCTGAATAAAAGCTTCCATACCAGTGGTTTGCCATCGATCAGTTTACAGAAAGATTAAAATTATTACAACAAGTGTAGATCATTGGAGATATCCTGTAATCGTACGGGCGTGAAAGACAAGACAGCTTGCGAAGAATTCGTACGAAATGCGGAAATCTCTCTGTTTGACTTTGCAGCTTGTAAGTGTAAGAACTTGAACAATTGTACCTGCGACACCAGGCATAAAGTTCCACATCGAGAAGTGGACTCCTTGAAGAATCAAAGAACTGATGGAAAAATGTTTATCGGAAATATTGATTTAAAAACAAGCAAAACTCTTGCAAAGAAAATAGCGCGGAAAATAAAAAGGGATACAGTTTTAACGAGGGATAGTTGTTCTGCGTCAAAACACTCAGCAAGTGGAGTTAGATCAAGGTCTAAGACAGTTATATTGTTAGAAGATTCAAGTAGTGGAAGCTTTCAAGAAAGCAGTTCTACTGAATCAGAATTTGAAACACCTTTTACAAAGCCAGACACTCCTAAACGCTTATACGTTTCTCACACAGCATCCACAGCATTTAGAACTGGCATATCAGACAGGGAAGTTGCCTGAATAGCTTCATCCGTGTTCAAGATATGACAGCAGAGGATAAGAATCTCCTTATCGATAAAAACAAGGTCAGAAGAGAGAAACAGAAACTTGGAAAGAAGATAGGCTGAAGAAATTCTTGAAGGAAGGAAAATTAAAAGCATATTTTTTGATGGTAGAAAGGATAAAACTGGCACCACCGAGAGAAAGGCGAAGAGCACATCACCGTGTTATCTGAACCTGGTTTGGAACACTTGGGTCACTTGACACTTCCTTCCGGTCATGGAAAAGAAATACAAAACTCATAATATAATTTTCTAAGTTAGTACAAGTTAGACTTTTCTGAACTGATAGCACTAGGGTGTGATAGCACCACTGTTAATACAGGAAAATGCAATGGTGTTATTGCCTGTCTTGAAAAAAATAGGAAGGGAGCTGCAACATTTGATATATATTCCTCACACAAACAAACTCCCGCTCAGACATCTACTTTCTAAAATGGATGGTGGAACCACGGAACCCAAGACCTTTGCCGGTCCAATCGGTGCTTGACTAACAGGATGTGAAAATCTGCGTGTCACTTTGTTCGAGCCTATTGCTGTTTCATGAACATCAGAAATGGAAAATACTGTAGATCTGAGTACAGATCAAAAGTACTTATTTAATATTTGTGTTGCAGTTTCAACCGAGGTATGTCCTCGAGGACTGGAAACATAAAAACCAGGACCAATTATGCAACCGAGATGAATCACAACTGCATGCAGAATTTTACGATTGTACGTTAGTAGTTCAAATCCTGATAAAGCGTTAAAATATTTCGCTCAATATGTGATACGTATTTATGCGCCCGTGTGCTTTTCGGTAAGTAAAAGGCCAGGTTGCGCGAATGGATCGAGACATTGAATTCAGTCATCCAAATAAACGGATACCATGGTCATCCCGAGAATTGACTTATAGCAATTGCAACCGGAAGAAAAATAGCATGGGAAAAAATAAAAATATACCGCAATTAAAAACAACAAAAAACAACATAATGCGAGAGTTTCAAGTTCCAAAGCTGAACTTTAAAGCAAAGGAATACTATGAGTGTATCGACTGGGTCGCCGCAAAAATCAACGAGCCTCCTATAACAAGAACTTTTTCAGTAGGAGAAATAGAAGAAAACGTAATTTCAGGGTATATGTTAGATGAGTCATTAGTCTGCTTTCCAAGTCATTCCCAGACTGTGGAAAGATTCGTTAAAATTGTAACAGAAGCTGCATTAAAGGTATGCAGGAGTGAAGGAACAGATACCTTCCTTAGAGCAAAAACTTCAAGCACGGAAAAAGATACCTTAATTTATTTATAAGAAGGCCTTTGTAGCGTAAAAAATATGCATTTTGAATATAACATTGTATAGGTTGGCGAGCGGGTGGAACTCGACGTGCAGCTATCTCTTCGTGGTGAGTTCTGGGGTTTTTCGCGTTGGTATAGAACGCAAAACAAGCTAAAAGCTGTACATTTTGAAAGAACATAACACTAAAATAATGTATAATCAGAGGTTATTTCGACATTTGGCGCATTAAATATATATTTTCAATTAATTACAACCAAAATTAATTTATTTTAACATATTAAAGTTTTTTGTTAAAAAAGTAAAAAAAGCAGCATTTTTGCAAAACTTCAAACCATTTGCGGCAAGGCAAAGAAATGTCCAAAAAATCTCAAATTTTTTGTGTGAACTGAGTGTTACCAGTGGCCACTTTTCCGCACCCGCCATCATCGAAAATCGGAAAAAAGTTCTTTTCGCCCACCCTAATGTATATTTAGGAATGATGGTAGGTAATGCACTTTTTAATATGATATGCGCTTTTAAGTTTCACTATTGTTGTACTTTATTGTACTGATTTTAATAGTTAGAGCATGATTATTATTTATATATATGTTTCAAAATATTACTTATTACAGTGTTCATAAATGCTATAGTTAATATACACGGCTCTAGAAAATAATTCGCAAAGGTTACTGAGTGCTATTAAGTTATGTATTTAAGAAACGCACTAAAATATCCATTCTGCAGGTTATGTGTTGCAAAGAATAGTTTTATTCATTTACAGGGCCACACAAAAGATGTCATTACATAATGTTTTCTGCTTCATTTATGTATATTAAATCGTGTTATGTATAATGAAATTGATATGCGTCGCTGAGGCTTAATATAAGTCATGCCATGTGTAAAACGAAATGCATAGTATTTACAGGAATACACAGAGAGTTTCAAATAGCACATTTTATCTGAAGTACTGTATATCAGCAATGATGACAGGAAATGGATTTTTAATTATGATATGCGCTTTAACGTTTCATTGTATTTATGTATATTATATGGTGTGTATAAATGCTATAGGTGATATTCAGGGCTACACAAAATAGTACGTAAAAATTGCTGAGTGTGATCGTAAATTATTTAAAGGTGTTTTTTAAATGAGCTATGCATTTTTACACTAAAATCCACTCCGCTATATACTGGTCCATGCAAAGAATTAGATACACGGTCGTCTATGGATGATAATTTCAGGAAATATCATTTCAGTAGTTTAAAATGTGTTTTAGTTTGGATTAAATATTAACTAAATAGTGGCATATAATAAAAATACTTAGTAAACTACAGGGATGAACAAAAATATTCAAGTATATTCACATCTATTAGTATAAGTTTCTAAAAGAAGAATTTCAATTTGTTAATAGTTTTTTTGCTAAACTAAATTTTTCTGCTAAATAATATTACATATCAACCAACTGATGAAATATAGGGACGGTCAAAAATAATAAAATGCATATTTGATTATGGAGAGCAACACCTTTATTCCCTAAATAACGAGGTTTTGTTACATATTTCAAGAAGTGCAGGAAATTGTTGCATAATCTATACTTAACGCATAACTTCTCTTGTTTCTTTAATAAAACATCGCTTTATGCGTTTGCAACACGGTGTATATTAAAAATAAATAAGTATTTTCTTCTTTTAATTAAGAGATCCCCGAATATGTGAAATGATTCATGTATTCATATTTTATTAAATAACATTTTCCCATGAATAATAGATTTTAACATGAGTTTTTGGATCATTAAATTTGAAAGAATTATTTCAAAAAAAATTACTGTACTTCAAGCGCATGAGTTTAAAGATTTTATATTATTGAAAGAAGTATTTTATTTAAAATATTCAACATTGTAACTGCGTACATTCAGAATAATTTGCTTAATATTAATATTTAAAATTTATTATTATGTCTGTAGTAGCATGAAATTTTGAAACGTATATAAAATGTTGAAAGAGTAATTTAAATTGTAAATAATTAGTTTCAAGAGAATCATAAAAAACAGCGGTTTTACAAAATAGCTTAAAGTTTCATAGGTGAGATATACAGGGTGATCATGTATACAAAGTGACTCTAAATTATTTTTACAAAAAAGAGGGATGATAGTACACATCAAGAGAAACAATGTTAAATAAGAAACCAAGGGTCACAAACGTTTTCCGAAGGAGATACTTGCCATGAATGTTTAGAGTCCAAAATTTCAAATAAACATAAAAAATGGAAAAATTGGTCGATTGATTTTCGGTTTTCACTAAAACTATTCTTAATGTGAGTATTTTCTTAAAAATAAATTATAAAGAAAAATTTCAAAAATGCCGATAGAGGGCGCTTTAGACTTTGGAGTTAGGAACAACTATTTTTTGCAGTTATTATTTGCATCTAATTAAATGCTTTCGTAAACTTAGACTTAAAATTAAATTTTGAACTCAAAATATGAATAGTTGGGGGTGGTTAAGTAGCGCAAACTGAACTGTGTTCAGTGGGGGGGGAGGGGGGGAAGGGGGGGGATTCAATTTTCAAATGATTATGAAAAGCGAAAAAATCGTTCGATTTGTTTGCGGTTTTCGCTAAAACTACTCTTTAAATCTGTATTTTCTTGAAAATAAATTTAAAGATAAATTTCAAAAAATGCCGATAGAGGGTGCCTTAGAATTTCGAGTAACGTACAACTATTTTTAACCTTTATTTTTTTTAATCTTATTAAATGCTTTTAAACGCTTAGACTATATTTTGAACTCAAAATCTGAATCGTTGGGAGTGGTTAAGCAGCCCAAAATTGAAGTGTGTTGGAAGGGGCGGTGAGGGTTCAGTTTATACTCCTGTGTTGAGTTTGTGCTTCTTAACCCCTACCAACTATTCAAAATTTGAGCTCAAAATTTAAGTCTATGTTCTTTGCAGGTATTTAATTAGATACAAAAAATAACTGCTAAAAAAAATTTCTTCAAAACTCTAAAGTTTACGGCGCCGTCTAACGACTTTTTTTTTTTTTTTTTTTGGTAATTTATTTTCAAGGAAATACTGACATAAAGAAAAGTTTTAGTGAAAACCGCAAACGAATCGACTAATTTTTCTCTTTTTTATAATTATTTGAAATTTGTATCTTCCCTACCTCCCTTGAATACAGTTCAGTTTGCGCTACTTAACCCCTTGAAGGGCACCGGTATATTATATATACCAGTTAATTTTAATTCCCAAATGCCACATTGACACCGGAATTTTAGTATTAAGATTTGCTTTTTACAATGTACGCGAAAAACAACTTTTACTTTCTGTCATATAAATTTGTTTGTAACTCCCGGTGACAATCAACCATTTGAGCATTTTAGGAAAATAAGTGCTTTGCCCCTCAAGGGGTTAACTAGTCCCAAAAATTCAGATTTTAAGCTCAAAATTTAAGTTTATGTCTAAGCTTCTAAAAAAATTTAATGACATGCAAAAAATAAAAATAGTTGTTCGTTACTCCAAAATCTAAAACGCCCTCTATCGGCATTTTTTGAAATTTATTTTGTAATTTATTTTCAGGACAATATTGACATAAAGGATAGTTTTAGTGGAAACCGCAAATCAATCGACCAATTTTTCCGTTGTTATAATTATTTGAAATTTTCGATCCTAAACTTTAATGGCGACTATCTCCTTAGGGAAACGTTTTGGACCCTTGGTTTCCTATTTTACATTGTTTTCCTTGATGTGTACTATCATCCCTCTTTTTTGTAAAAACAATTTAGAATCACTCACTTTTCAACACTTTTCGCAGTGGTTACTTCACAGTAGGGTCTCTGTCACCATTTCACAACGTCTTGCAACAGAAAGTTACCACAAGAATTTAATGTGACATTATTTAGTGATTTATCATAATACAACGTTCACAATGACTTTGAAATTGTTAGTCTCCAGATGAGAAGTCACACGAGAGTCTCAATGAAACGGCATTGTAAAGTCACCTGGTGACTCGCCACAAAGCAGCAGTCACAATGACCAGTCAGTGGAGTTACATATACAGGGTGATTCATAAAAGATGGGCAGAACTTTAAGGGGTTATAGTACACTTAAAGACAAATAATATTAAATAGGAGACTAAGGGTCCCAGACGTATTCCCAAGGAGATAGGGGGCATTAAAGTTTAGGGTCCGAAATTTCAAATGATTATAAAAAATGGAAAAATTGGTCGATTCGTTTGTGGTTTTTGCAAAAAATTTTCTTTATGCCAGTATTTTCTTGAAATAAAATTTTAAAGTTCAATTTCAAAAAATGCCGATAGGGGGCGCTTTAGACTTTGGAGTAACAAACAACTATTTTTTAACGTTATTTTTTGTATTTCTTTAAATGATTTCGGAAGCTTAGACTTAAACTTAAATTTTGATCTAAAAATCTGAGTCCTAACGAGTAGTTAAGTAGCGTAAACTGAAATTTGAAATTTGAAACCCTTCTCCCCCAGAACAAAAATCAGTTATTCCCGATCTTTGTGTCGTAGATTAGGCTCTAACTACTGCCGCGTTTTGCTAAACTTATTCTTTATGTCAGTATTTTCTTGAAAATAAATTTTAAAGAAAATTTTCAAAAAATTCCGATAGAGGGCGCTTTAGACTTTGGAGTAACGAACAACTATTTTATACCGTTATTTTTTGTGTCTCATTAAATGCTTTCTAAAGCTTAGACTTAAATTTTCAGCCCAAAATCTGAATCGTTAGACGTGGTTAAGTTTCTGGGGAGAGGGGTTTGAAATTTCTACTCCTGAGCACAGTTCAGTTTACCATGTCCACACATTGTGTGCTGTGATACGAGGTAAAAAGACACAAATTAGGATTATGTTACCAAAGCATATTTATTAACATGTAATTACAATAAATGTTCAAAATTGTGACCACCAGAGGTTATGCACGCAGAACAACGGCGAAGAATGGAACGGCGAACATTCGCGAAAACATCAGGCTTTTCGAGCACTTCTCCTACAGCGGCGGAAAGTCTGGCGACCAGTTCCTCGGGGGATTCAATGGGTGTCTCATACATAAGAGCCTTCAATTGTCCCCAAAAAAAGAAATCGAGGGGTGAAAGATCTGGCGAGCGAGCAGGCCAAGCAACAGGACCACCTCGACCAATCCATCTGTTCGGAAATGTGATGTCCAGATAGTTGCGGACGTCTCGTACGTAATGGGCTGGCGCTCCATCGTGCTGGAACCACATGACCCGCCGGATGCGTGGAGGAACAACGTTTAACAGGTCTGGCAGCACATGTTGCAGAAATGTGAGGTATGTTTTACCGTTGAGGCGTTCAGGAAGAAGGTACGGTCCGATTAGGTGGTCTCCGAGGATTCCTGCCCAAACATTGATGGAAAAGCGTCTCTGATGAGCAGGTGGATACGTAGCATGTGGATTGACATCCGCCCATACATGTGCATTGTGTGTGTTAAATGTACCTTCACGTGTGAAGGTACATTCATCGGTGAAAAGCACAGTTCGTCCAAAATGTGGATTTAGCGCGTTCTGCTGCAGAAACCAGCGGGCGAATTCAATACAATTTGGATAATCACCTGGAGACAGTTTCTGGACTCGTTGCACATGAAACGGGGGCAAATGTTCATCCTTCAGTACCCTCCAAGTCATGGACTGTGAGGTATCCACCTGCCTAGCCACTGTTCGTGTACTTGTACTTGGCTGCACCGCTACTACATCCAGAATGGCTTCTGCAACAACTACTGATTCGTCCTTTTTTGCACGACCTGCATTCGACCGGGAAGCGAGAAATGATCCCGTCTCACACAACTCTCTGTGCAAGCACTCGAAAGTTTTGCGGTTAGGCAACCGCCTGTTGGGAAATCGCTCTCCGTACATTCGTTGTGCCTCTGCACCATTTCCATCTGCCGCGCCGTAAATTAAATGCATCTCAGCCTTTTCCTTATTCGTGAAGGGCGCCATCTTCCGATTCATTACTACAGCGACTTACACTTGACTCACCGTTCAGTGGTTTTTATGACTGAATCGTGTCGAAATTTTGCATACGTGTTCTTCTTCTTCCCCATTTGACATTTGCATACTTTCTGTCTCCTTCTTCACCCGGTGACTAGCGTCAGGAATGGAGCTTTAACGTTTGCATGAGCGACGTTTCCAACTGTGCCAGTGCCTTTATGAGTGAATTCCGACTATGCAGTCCTTGACGAAAGTTGTATTTTTGCCTCGTATCACAGCACAGAATCGTTGGGCATGGTTAAGTAGTGCAAACTGAACTATGTTCAGAAGTTGAAATTTGAACCCCCTCCCCTCGCTACTGAACCACGCTCAGCGATTCAGATTTTGAGCTGAAAATTTAAGTTTAAGTCTAAGCTTTAGAAAGCATTTAATGAGACACAAAAAATAACGGTATAAAATAGTTGTTCGTTACTCCAAAGTCTGAAGCGCCCTTTATCGGAATTTTTTGAAAATTTTCTTTAAAATTTATTTTCAAGAAAATACTGACATAAAGAATAAGTTTAGCAAAACGCGGCAGTAGTTAGAGCCTAATCTACGACACGAAAATCGGGAATAACTGATTTTTGTTCTGGGGGGAGAAGGGTTTCAAATTTCAAATTTCAGTTTACGCTACTTAACTACTCGTTAGGACTCAGATTTTTAGATCAAAATTTAAGTTTAAGTCTAAGCTTTCGAAATCATTTAAAGAAATACAAAAAATAACGTTAAAAAATAGTTGTTTGTTACTCCAAAGTCTAAAACGCCCCCTATCGGCATTTTTTGAAATTGAACTTTAAAATTTTATTTCAAGAAAATACTGGCATAAAGAAAATTTTTTGCAAAAACCGCAAACGAATCGACCAATTTTTCCATTTTTTATAATCATTTGAAATTTCGGACCCTAAACTTTAATGCCCCCTATCTCCTTGGGAATACGTCTGGGACCCTTAGTCTCCTATTTAATATTATTTGTCTTTAAGTGTACTATAACCCCTTAAAGTTCTGCCCATCTTTTATGAATCACCCTGTAGTAGTCTTTTGACACTCATAAAAGAGACATATGAAATTTCCTATTTTTTGTTTCGCCGTAGTGACTGTGACTTATGTGACCATGTGTGACCTGAATGAGATGTTATATGGACTAGTTGTTATGCAGGAATAGTAATTATTCGAATTATATTACTCCCTTTTAACTATTCGCGTGAAAATAATCCCTTGAAAATCCGTTGAAAATTGGCATTTTGGGACTCGTCCTTAAATTTTGCACACCAGTGTATCTATCTATATCTATATCTATCTGTCTATCTATCTACATATATATATATTATATTATATTTTATAACCATGTTGTCGCACACAGTGATTATGTAACGACACATAGCGTATATATGTCATTAAGAAATTAAAAAATTGCAATATATTGGATAACAAAATACCTGGCATTGCCTGGGTATTTTAGAAATTTTTTTTAGAAAAATCAATTTCAAAATCAAACAACGTACGCATTAATACTTGTCAGCATTAGTTTCAATAAATATATCTTGCGCAAATTTGCTAAATAATCTTAATTTTTGAAAGAAAGATGAAAATTTTTTTTCATAAATGAAAAGCGATTTACGACAATCTTTCATTATTTTTAAGCCGTTAACCATTATATTCGTTTAACCCCTTGCGGCGCGATGGTGTATCTATGAAACCACATAATTTTAATTTGCATCGGCACAAGAATTTAGGTAAAAAAAATTACGTTTTATTCATTGTGTGAAATATAGCTTTTTCTTATTTAAAAATTAAGTTATTTTGAAATTCCGGTGTGAGTCATTAATTTTAATATTTAAGCAATGAACTTGCCCGGCGGCAACTAATATCAATTCCTATTTATCTGCTTTTTGTACTTACATATATTTATATTTAAGGTATAATGCACAATTATAAGAAAATATTTGTTCTACTATTAATGCTCCTTGTATTACGCACAATTACTTGAAGATATTCGTTTTATCTATAATATAATGCAATACTTTTCTGATTTTTGTGCTTACTAATATTATTACTTGTATTATTGTAAAATATTCGAAAATGAAAGTTATACTTCCTCTTCCGTGACATCAAATTGATTTTAATTCTTTCAATCTCATGAATTCACTTGTTTTATATACTTAATGATATTTAAACTTCTTGTATTGTTGTTGAAATTGAAAATTAATACTTGTCTTTGTGGCTCTCATTTTCCAACTTTCTGTACTTTTAACGCCTCTATTTTTCAAATAGAAAGAAAATACACCAACGGATTTAAAAAATAGTTTTGATGAATATTGTGATGTAAAAAATATATTCATTGCTCTAAATTTTTCAAATTGATATCTTGATTAGTCTTCTTAATTTTTGCCAATTGGTAAAAAAGTATTGTCATTTTAATGTCACAAACCAAACAAAGGTAAAGGTAGTGTGAAAGAGGAAAAGATAATCAAATTTTAACAAAACAAACTTCCATATTTTTTGTAGCTAATCCTTTCAAATTCCATGAATGTCTAAGACATTGCATCTAGATCCAAAAGATATCTTTATTTGAAATTATTTTGAGATCCTCTAATTCTCACGGACATCTTCATATCTTTTATATCATAACAATATTCATTCAACGACGTACAGTGTGAAATTTATTTATTTGTTACGTTTTTATTATTATATATTATTTATTACACTTTCATAAAAAAAAATATCAAAAATTCTAAGTGTTTTAAAACAGTGCGATAAAGAAATCAAGAAATCACAAAATGCTTTACTTGTGACAAATTGATATTGAATTTGAATAATTTAGAATATCATGTTTATTTTTATTTTTCATTTAAATTATCGTGTGTAATGTAACGGAAGAATCAAAAATCAAACTCTGCATTTTCTACATTACATACCGAAATAGAAAAATATTTAAAACCTGCAATGAATTAGTTATACAAAAGTTTTAAACCAATTTATCCCGGGAATGTTTCTTAAGGGTGTTCTTAAATCAAAAAGAGCAACTTTCTGATATATAATTTAATTTATTTTTGTTCGAAAATGCATGAAACTAGCCGGTGTTGTTATTCAGAAACTGGCTAATTGCACTCAATTTTCTGTTTTTTAAAAAACAAAATAAATCTTTCGCAACAAGCCTTTAAAGTTAACGTTTTTAAGCACATTTCCCGACGAAAGAAGAAAACCGGTCGAAAAGCAAGAAAAAAACGAATGATCACGTGATTGTAAGAGTTTAGGACTGGATAGGTAATTTAACTATCATAAAATGGAAAAATAAGTTCGATTTGAAATCGCTTCCATTGTCAGGTATTTTAATTTTATATCTTTCCGTTAAAAAATGAATTTGTAAATGTGCCAAAACGTTTTGCGCTTCTTGAGCGGAGCAGTTGAGAACACCCTTAATTATTGAAGTTAACAAAAGTTACTATTATATTATACAGTGTAATTAAAACAAGTAAGAAAAATCATGCGTTAAGCATAGATTATGAAGCACTTTCCAACACTTAATGAAACCTTTAGCAAAACTTTATTATTTAGGGAAATAATAGTACATAGCCAAACATACCCAAATATGTATTCCAGTACTTTTGAACAGTCCTGTATTTCATATATCAGTTGATAAAATGGGAAAATTTACTTTAGCAAGAAAATACTCAGTAGCTTGAAATTTCTTTTTTAGCAATTCATACTATTAAATGGAAACATGCTTGAATAATTTTGTTCACCCTGTAGTTTACATTGTACCTTTATTACTCGTCAGCATTAGGCTAAAATTTATTGTAAACTAAAACACTTTTAAAACAACTGAAATCACATTCTCATAAATTATCATTCATAGGCGTCCATGTACCGAATTCTTTGCGTGGCCCTGTATATCCTTTTATCTAAATTCTGCAAACATTTCTCAGTAAATTGAATGAAGCTCAGCATAAAAATACATAGCTTATTTAAGAACCACGTTTAAATAATTTACGCTTATATTCAATAACGTTGGTGAGCTCTTTTGGGTAGCCCTGTACATACACTATGACATTTATACACACCATATAATGTGCATATATTTAGCGAAATATAAACGCTCATATCATAATTAAAATGCATTTCATCCCTCCGTCAGCCATCATCGGACACATTTACGGCACTTCGGAAAGATTATACTATTTGAAATCTTTTGTATAGCCCTGTAAATGCTATGTACTGCATATTATGCAAGACAGTAGCGTATAATTTATATTAATCTTCAATGACATATATTAATTTTATCGTACATGAAACAGCTTAATATATTTAAAATATGTCACACACAATTCCCCTTTTACCATTATCTAATGGAATTCTTTTGTGTGACTCTGTAAATGTATAATAGCTACATTTTCACCTTATGTTTTATAGAATGCAGATTTTAATATGTTTGACAGGGTATAACATCTTTAAAATTGCTTTGAAACAATTTTTCCCTATAGGCCGTAATGTAATGTAAAATTTTGATTCGCCCTGTAGATAAACTAATCATGGCAGAAACTTCATTTTGGATTGGACTTGTGCTAGGGTATCCGTCAATAACGTCCTAAAATTTCATGGCAATCCGAGTATATTAACGATTTTTCCCCATAGGCCGTAATGTAATGGGCAACTTTTGATTCCCTCCGTAGATAAACTAATCATGATAGATACTTCATTTTCAATAGGGTTCGTGCTTGGGTAAACATCAATAACGTCCAAAAATTTCATGACGATCCGAGTATATTTACTAGATTTAGAGCGCGGACAGACGGTTATATGGACAGACGGCCAGACAAACCGAATGCATAAGCACTTTTCAACTTTGTTGGAAAGTGCTAAAAAAAACGTTGACAAAATAATATGGCAAATCAGGCTTACGACAAGGATAAAAAATCACATAGAAACATAGAACCGCAAACCACTTTTTGAGTCACAAATATAGGGTGTTTCATCCTAACTCAATTTGAGTTGACGTTAATAAGTTTCAGAAAACTAAAGTATATTACAATAAAACATTTAACAGACATTCTCAGTTTTGTTTTAAAGGTTATAATACCAAACAAAAGTGGTAGAAGTTTGCAATATTCACTTGATACATCACATTTTGGACTGTGATAATCAGTTTATACGGTATCATTGATTACATGTGCAATTTTTTTTTCCAGATCTTTTCGTAACATTATCACATTTCACACAAGATAACGTACACTTCATTGCATTTTCCTTATAATATTTTTATTTTCTTCGAAATTATTATAGTCACACTGGGTGTAGCTAGAAAGAAACACCCTGTATTTGTGACTCAATAAGTAGTTTGTGACTCTATGTTCCTTTGTGATTTTTTATCCTTGTTGTATGCTTGATTTGTCATATCATTTTGTCAACGTTTTTTTAATCACCCTGTATATTATTTATTACACTTTCACAAATTTCTGAAAATTTTTAATTGTTACAAATAGGCTGTTAAAGAAATCAAGGAATCAAAAAATGCTTTAAATGTGACAAATTGATATCGGCCTTGAATATCATGTTTTTTTATTTTTTTCTTTAAATTATTGTGTGTAATGTAAAAAAAAAAGAATCAAGGAACAAACTGCATATTTCTCACATTAGATGTCTAGATAGGAAATGACTCAAATCTTTCAATGAGTCAGTTATATAAAACTTTTAATGCAATTTCTCCTAGAAATGTTCCTTAATTATTGAATTTAACAAAAGTACTTTGGTGAACATTTGTTCTATCCAATTTCTGCGAGAAAGTAATTTTCTAACATTCCTTTAATAAAGTTGTTTTTGAAACAACTAAATTTTGAAAACAGTGGTTCTGGAGTTCATTTGATAGAACAATTCCACGTGAAAAATTTCAAAAGTTTTACGTAAAATGAACAGTTTTAGAATTACATTGCTTATTAATAACTTCACAATAATTCTTCATCCGAAACTAATAGTTATTACATTTGAATAAAAATTTTCTCCTATATCTATACTTTTGAAGAATATTAGACACACAGTTTTATTATTCTATTTTTTTTTTCAATAAAAAGTTTCAGAATTAATTCTTTAAGTCCAAATAGAACTATGTTAAAGTGTTATTTTCATTCTTCAGATAAAGTACTTAACATATCAAAAGGATACTCTTCCGCAAATTCTAAATCCTCTCTTGAACTTCTGAATTTCAAAAGGAATTTCTTTTAAATAAATGATTGCTAAAGGTTTTGAAATGAAAGCAAACAAATAAATAAAGATAAATTTAATTAACTGAAGATGTAAACGAAATAATAGAAGTTCAAAGAATATTTAAATACAAATGTTTTTTAAATGAAGCTATTCTTTATATAGGAGAGTGTATATCTAATTCATACACGAAGAAAATAAGAATGAATCGTCTTCTTTTAATCTTAGAAAATCCATTGAATTTAAAATGAATTAAAATTTATTAACACTAGAACGCCCGGAAATTCTACTCAAGTTTGAAAATAATATTTCTCACCAGAATTTTTATTCAAAATTATTTAATTGATTTATTTAACGTAAATTTGCGTGGATTAGATTTAAATTATTTCAAGAAAATTTTTCTGGTTCGAATTGAAATTTAGTTACATGATTGGAGTCGAATCGACTCCATCCGGGCGTTCTAGTGTTAAATTTGCGTTCATAATTTCATTGATATTTCATCGATTTTTTTTTAACTAATTAATGTAGATTAAACCAATTGGTTGAGAATAAGTGGACTAAATTTTGATTTTATATTAAAAAAGTCGCCTATATGAATGTCAAAATAAAATATTTTAAACTTAAATAAACCGGCTAGGTCCTCTAAATAACTCATCAGGTTTTATAAAAATTAAATATATGTATTATGTATCACAAATTTAATCAAAGCTCTGAAAATTCTTAACGTCATATGTTGTCTATGGCGTCAAAAAAACTCGGAATCACGATAAGTTTCAATCTTGGTTAGTAATTAAGAACAATGTGGTTCTTTTAAATATTTCATTAAACTGTTTTCGGATTCGTCATAGATAATTCAAAAATATTCTAAACATTGTCTAAATTTGGCACTCAACAATCAAAGTATAAACTTCTTAAATAAGTAGTATAAAACGATTCTTGAATCGTACACAACTTTTTTACGCCTTATTTTGTGGCAGTGCTTTTTAGTTACTGAAAATAAGATAATTATCAGCTGTTTTTCTCGCCGAAAATATTTTTCTATGAAACATTTCTCCAACAAAACAAATTAAAAAATATATTTATTTGAATAACATACATCCGACTTGTGTGCTCGACATGAAAATCTGCTTATAAGTCATCGTCAAATACAAGGACGAGATAGCATAAGGAAATTTACAACACACGAGAAATACGACCAGGAGTGTATGCACACAAAGTGTGTGTGCAATGGAGCCAGCGGGAATCAAACCCAGAACCTCCAGGTTAGCACTGCGGCGTCTTAACTACTCAGCCACGGAGGCCCCATTTTAAAGAAAATGTTTCAGACGTTCTAGGGAAAATAAATAATTGTTCAATCTCATTACCGTTCAACTGTGCACACTGTTAAAATACTGCTGCATTTTGCTGCAACGCACTCCCCTGCTTGTATAGAAAACGGTTACTTGGCCGTGAAATGGAGCTTTCTCATTGGTTGGAATAGATATATTATATACAAGCGGTGGAGTGCGTTGCAGCAAAATGCAGCAGATTTTTAACAGTGCATATACTGTAAAAAATATGACTATTTTGCTGCATCGTCACTCCCCCCTTTTATAGAATATCACTTGTTTGGCCAATGAGAATGCTCCTGATAGCCTGAAGTAGTCCTTTTCTATAAAAGCGGTGGAGTGACGATGCAGCAAAATAATCATATTTTTTACATTGTAATTTGTCATAGGAGGTAAATTGATGTTGCTATTAAAAATTTAATTGTCGTATAAAAAAAACTTCTGAAGAACATTAATTAATTCGAAACTATGGGTGCTGTATGTACCTTCATATTTTACATGCAGATTTTTTTTTTTCTTTCTTTAGTAAAAGTATTAAACTGATATATTATTCGTGTTATTTAATTACAATATTTTGATGATTTTACAATTAAAATTATCTTGTTAAAACTGTACCAACCGAATAAAATTTTGTAAAAATCACTCGTCCCGAAGGGGTAAGGCTTGATTACTATACTCTCTCAAGTAAAATGTTAAACTAATTCGTTAAATATAAATAGAGCTATGGCAAAATACACTGGTCATTAATATTAAAGGATAATGAGAAGAAATATGCTTACTAAGTTGATGGTGCAACCAATGCCTAATGCTGCAATTATTTATGTTAATTAAATACTATTGAACTCAAAATTGCACTTCCACGCATATGTTAGCTACATAAATATGCAAATTAGACGATTGGCAATGTGATGCGCAATTGGCGTATATTGGAATTCTGATCTGTAGTGTTGCTTAACATACTGTAATCTGTAGTGTAGTTATAGCCCAGAGACATAATTTAAATTAAGGTAAAATATGGCGAATAATTCATAAGATCGAGGAAGGTCAAACAAAAATGGAGGCCACCCAAGATTTGAATATCTCTCAAAGCATCATATGAAGAGTTTCGAGCCACTTTTTAAAAACTAAATACCTTGACAGGCAGCCTGTTCAGTGGAGATCAAGAGCAATGGAAATGAAGACCATTTTCTGTCATTTTAAGATCGAAAATACACCAAAGAGGCAACAGATTTAGTTTCAGACATTCAAATTACCACAGTAACACGAATAAGACGTTCTATTGCTTCCCAAAGGCTTAAGAAGGATGGACTCTAAGCGAGAAAACCAATAGTTTTGTGTCCTACTCACTCCAGCTTCTAAAGAGTCCCGTTTAAAATATTAACTTCGTTTTGTACAAAGGAGACAAGAAGCCTGAGCTCAAGTATTGTTTACTGAAGAATCCAGATGTAGTCTGAACACAGATTTTAGACGCGCTTTAATCTGGAGAGAAGAAGGAACAGGCAACATCTTTTCCCTTGTACGTGAAATTAGCCCATTCCAGTCGAGAGAAATCTTCTTAACATACTTTGAACATGGCAGCGGCAACACTTTAGACGGCCCTCTTTGGAAGGGGAAGTGAGTAAGACACAAACTATTGGTTTCCTCGCATACAGATCACAAACATTAACCCTTCGTGCAATAGGAGAATGGCCATTTTGAATTCCTGTGGTAACTTGAAGGCCTCAAACCAAATCTCTTGTAGTTTCTTCCCAGTTTCTTCGGATCAACAATGACATAAAACGGTCTTCAGGAGCAGTTATATCTCTTCTTTTCCATTGACGAAGCTGTCTATCAACGAACCCAGTAATTAAATAGCTGTTCGAAGGTCTTGATATGACAATTTGAGGGATATTCAAATCTTAGGTTTCCTATACTTTTGTTTGACCTCCCTCAATTATGCCAATTATTCATGTTGTTTGAGCTTCACGTAGATGATGCCTTTGATCAAAAAGCAATGAATATTAATCACTATCAGACATTGTATTAACTTGAAACAATGTGATAACACAGAATTTCAGCATACGTCCATTGCGCACCACATTGTCAATCAACTAATTTGAATATTTCCGACACTAATGTATGCCTGGGGGTGCAATTTTGTATTCAATAGTATTTAATTAACATAAATAATTACAGCATTTTGCATTAGTTGCAACATTAAATTATTGAGCATACTTTTTATCTTCATCCTTTAATTTTGATAACCAGTGAGTTATTTCCATTTGTTAGATAAAATATTCAAGTACTAAAATACTTAAATTTAAACAAAAGTATTTAGGATTTGTCCTTATCATAGCACAAAAGCTGCAAGTAGGACGGAAGTTATCATTTAAAAACTTTTTATTATTATTATTTAGAAAAAATAAAATCTACATTGTATTTAATCTATCTTCAAATACGGCGAAGAATAGTATTTTTAAAAAGTGACAGAAATTATGTTATTTGAATAAAGAAATTCCGTCCGTCTGACAACACTATTGGTCTGACGGTAACATGTTTGCTACGAAAGGCATTACGCACTAAATATGACAAAAATATTCGTTCCGCAAATATTAAACCCTACCTTACAACTTCTTCTAAATTTTCCGAAGTTCAAAAGAAATCATTTCAAATAAATAAATGAAAGCGAACGGTGTTGAAATGAATTCAAAAATCATATAAATGTGACATTTAATTAACCGCTGTGTAAGCAAGATAATAGCGATTCAAAAGATAATATGAAAAGAAAAGGTTTTTAAAATGAAAACTCGCTTTATGTGGAATAATGAAATTTTCCTCAGTATATTAATATAATATAAACGAATCATCCTTTTAAATGCAGAAAACTCTTCACAAATAATACATATATATATATATATATGTATATAATCAACATTTTTCTTAATAAAATTTCGTCATGAATAATTTATTATCTCAGGAATTTTCAAGTAATTAAATAAATTGCAATGTTAAAAAAAGTCAGTGCAGAAAACATTAACTAAATTAGCAGCATAAGGGGGTGTAATTTTATTGTTCTCAGTAAAAGAATTGTTTATAGTGTAAATATTTTTAGTCTTTTATGTTTTAAAATTTGTTATGGCACTAGAACATATCGTATTTAGAAGAATAGTATGACTATTGAATGTTCCATGTGTAAGAACTGCATAAAAATTCAGGTATACTTAGAAACACATATTTTTAAACATAATAAAGAACAACCAACTTTTTAAGATTTATTTTTAAGAAGTCATTTGTATTTGATTTACCAGTTTTTGTAATTACACTGCTCGACATTGAAAATGCAACACCAAGAAGGAGAGGTCAGAAAGTGATGAAATTTGGGGGAAAGACAGAGACAGCAAGGAGCATTAAGTGATCTTTATTTCAAAATGATAGTCAGAATACAGAACGAGAACGGCGTCGGATTAGTAGGATGTAGGACCACCGCGAACTGCGATGAACGAAGAAACACGTCTAGGCATCGAGTCAATAAGAGCGTGGATGGTGTCCTGAGGGATCGCTTTCCATTCCCTTTCAACCATTTGCCACAGTTCATCTTCTGAACGAGGCAGGGGCAGAGTCCGCAAAACGGCGTCCAATCACATCCCACACATGTTCGATTGGTGACAGATCAAGAGAATACGGTGGGCAGGGAAGCATCTGTATACCTTGCAGAGCATGTTGGCACATGTGAGCACTGTGTGGTCGGGCGTTATCCTGCTGAAAAATCGCATTAGGCTGCCCCTGAAGGTAGGGGATTGCCACTGGCCGCAGTACATTATCCAAGAATCGTTGGGCCGTCATAGTGCCCTAAATACGAACTAGAGGTGACATGCAATTATACGCAATAGTGCCCCAAACCATTGTGCCACGTTGTCGCGCGGTGGGGCGTTCCACAGTTATTGCCGGATTTGGTCTGTCTCCACGTAGATGCCACACACGTATGCGGCGACTGTCACTGGATAAACAGAAGCGTGACTCATCTGAGAACGCAACGTTTCGAAATTCTGCCCTCCAAGTCGCTCTAGTCCGGCACCATTCCAAACGTTGGCGTCTATGCTGACGAGTCAATGGCAGTCTTCTTAACGGACGCCATGAGTGCAGGCCATGTTCAACCAATCGACGGAAAATGGTTCTGGTCAACACGGAAACATCCAGGGTATCTTGTACATGCTGCACTGTAAAAAAAATCTAAGTAAAATTACGGACAAAAGCCGGCAGCAGAGATTCCGGAGAGTATCCGTAAAAAAATATTTAGACCGTAAATCAACAAATTACCCGTAATTTTACATTTTAGCAAATGCATAACTAGCCCGTAAAAAAGTAGTATTGTCCGTAAAAATACAATGCCAAGTTGCCCGTGAAAAAAAGGGCATTGCCTGTAAAACTACAATGCCAGAATGGCCGTGAAAAAAAGGACATTGCCCGCAAAAATATAATGCCAGGATGCCCGTCAAAAAAGGGGCATTGCCCGCAAAACTATAAGATGCCCATAAAAAAAAGGTGCATTGACCGTAAAAATTCCAAGATATCTCTGAGAAAAGGGATGTTGCCCGTAAAATAATTCAAATTCTGCCCATGAAAAAAAAAAGGGGGCGATTGTCCATAAAATAACAAAACACATACATTAGGATACCTCATTAAAGAAAATGCATTGTCTGTAAAATTACAAAAAATATCATTCAGTGAAATTAATATAAATTTCCATACAGTTATCCAGTATTACCCCATTCTCTTTTGGACTCGGGGGGGGGGAGGAAAAAAGGGGGCACAAATCATAAAATTATAGGGTTTTTTAAATAAAATCTTTAATGTGGATTGCCATATATACCAACTGAAAATCCATAATAGATTTAAAAGAGGAATATAGATAATTCACAACACTAATAAACAAAAATTTTCACAGGAGTACTTATGTTTTCGCAATATTTGAACAAAATATTCATAACTTATATTATAAAACTTGTATATTCAAAACCTAATTTTCCAAGGTTTTAAGGTACACTTAGCAGGCAATTTGTAGGTTTTTTTTTTTTTTTTTTTTTTTTTTCAAATAAAAGTTTAATTCTATTAAAGGAGAGCATTCTCATTCATTTACTATAGTAAATTGCATTTTTATTCAATTACAAGGTTCTCACTTTTGGTGTTGTTGCATTAATAACTTATGTTAAAATACAATTTTTAGCTTTCCAAAATTTACCATCACACACTTTAATAGTGAGAGTGGCGGAGCATTTAAAAACTGATAAGATAACAAACCTTCGTGTGTTTAGATAAAAGTCTGATATGTAAAATGAAAATAGAAAACTAGTTACTTTAATATTAAATTTCAGGGGTTGATCCAGGCAAAATTTGGGCTCCACAAAAATCTATTTGATAAAATAGGCTTCTTCACAAAATAATTTTAATAAAACAGACCCTTTCACAAAATTCTTTTATGCCATTTTTATAAATACTGTTTTAAAATCTAATTTGTACACAAAAACATGTCATAATTTTCAAAAACTTAGCAAAGGAATTTTTAAAAATATATATTTTAGTTTTTAAATTCCTTGTTCAAATAACAAAGTCAACTTCCATTACAAAATGTTATTTTCACAAAAATAACTTTTCTTTTTCACAAAATGAGCCCCAAGAATAAAAACCTGCATCAACTCCTGAACTGAAAAAATTATGATTAGTAATATCAGTTTAGTAGCTGTACTGCTATTGCTCCCTCTCCTCCCTTCCAAGCCCCTTATAATAATAGAGTGCAGCTTTTTTAAGATACACAAATGCTAATTTATTATTTCATTTTTTATGTATTACATATTTACTAAATACTAAATTAAACAAAAGTAGTCCATTTTTGATTTAACAATGATTCATAATCCTACACGCATGGGTGCAAGAAACTCATCTATGTCAAGACTGAAATCTTATTGGTCTCTTATAATAAAAGAAAGTGATTAAATGTTCTTGATGGTAGAACCACTATTATTTAAGTGCATAAGGTAGAATTTTGAGTCAGTCAAAAATCTCTTCAACACTGAAATCAAACCTGAGATTGAAGGTCTTGCACCCATGTCCCACGGTTCTTGATCTTGTGTACACAGATAATACATACTATATTGTTTACGAGATTTTAGTGAAAATTGATTAAACTTGGGAATATTTGAAGATGAAATTATTACAATGGTTCTGTTTTATAAATTATCATACAATAAATAAAAAGAAAACATGAATTTTTACAAATTTATTTAATATACTTCAACACAGTATTCTTAGAAGTAACAAATTTAAATAACAAATTAAGAAACAACAAATAAAAAATTAATTTTTTCACGCAGATTTGTAGTAACACAATTTATCGCCAAGGTTCTGCAATTTCACATTGATTTTGGATCTGGTAGATCATTTTTCGATTTTGTGCCTTTTTCCAGATTAATAGCCAAGCATGTCCTATTTAAAATAAGGTAAGAATAAATATTACATAAAAATATACAGAATAAACAGAAATTAAGTATAGTAACAATCTCAATTATTCCAGATGAACAGCAAAAACAGCAGTTATGTTTAATAGATAATTGTTATGAGCATCCTATTAAAACAAGTAACAAAAAAGTAAGGAATTAGAATTCATTCCAGTTTAACCCAAAATTAAATTCAATTATTGTAAAATAATTCATTTGTTATAATGTTACAGTTAGTAATTTATTTTACTGAACCTTTTGTACATGAATAAAACTAGGGATGGGACGAATAGTGATTTGGCCGAATAGCCGAATACCGAATATTCGGCCAAATTTTAGGCCGAATACCGAATATTCGGCCAGCCGAATAGTAAAAATTTTTTTCCAATAAAGAAAATAAATTTTAATTATATAGAATTTAAAAAATAGGAGCTCATTAATAATTATTACTCTTAAATGTGCTTTTAAATGTATTTTTAAATTTGAAAAACTTATTTTAACACAAAAAAATTATGAAACTGCATTATATCCTTTATTCTAATGTACATCAATCTGATTTTCAGTAAGTCAAAATGGGAAAATATTTCCATTAAAATATGAAGAATGTTCTTCATTTTTACTATCAATTGATACTTCTTGCATCCAAAATCAATAATATTTTTAATCTCTCTTTCTCTCTCAGAACTCACAAGGACATATTTTTCTGAAATAACCTTTAATAAAGTAAATTTGATCATTTCGAGTTTGTGTCCCTAGTGATAAGCAAATTTGTAAGAATGAGACTGTTCTGAAATCAGATGCCAACCTTTAAATTACAAATTACGTTAAAGCAAAAGGTTGGTTGATTGGTTGATTTTTGTCGTCCGATTATCTACGTTAATGGGATATAGGACCAGGGGGAGTGCCCTCCGTGGGGGTCTTTCTAAGGGAACCTAACCCGTATTTACGCAAGGTTCGAAGAAAACCACGGAAAACTCCGAACGGTTAGGCCTACAGCCGCGATTGGGTTCGAACCCAGCACCTGCCGTCTACCAGTTGAGAGGTCCGAACCTCTCGGCCACTGGTGGGGCTAAAGCAAAAGGTTATGCTTAAAGTAGAATGCATATGTTAACAAAATCTTTGACATTTGAATCGGCACATGCAATGTTCAACTTCCAATATTCCACTTATTCAAGAAGCATTAAAAGGATAAACAGAAATTGATAACAACATGAAGGAAGGAAGATTAAATTAAAAATATATACATAATGTTACATATTTAAGTCAGTAATTATGCAAATAATTATTTAAATGTAAAAACTATAGAATGAAAAAATTATTTTGTTGAGTATTTAGAATTTATATTAAAATATTTATAAAACCATCTTCATAAAGCAAGTTGTGTCATCTAATGTGTATAGAGTTTGGACACCAGTTCTGCTTTCAGATGTACCGTTGTATTTGGAATGGTGATATATTATATTTAATTTTGAAAATGAATCTTCGTTAACACACCTGGTGAATAAATTTTTTTTATTTCTACTTTATAGAAAATAAGTTATGAATTTCATAAGAGCCTTTTTTATATGTGCATGGAATTTGCAGATATTAATAAATATTCGAGCGTTTTAGAATAAGGCAGTGTTTTTATATCTTGAATTGTAATATATCATTCTCTAATGATGACATTTCCCGTACAATTAAACCTCCAACTTGGGCAGCATTTTCTAGAATATCACTAACATTTATAGATTAGAAAATACAGAAAGGCTGTATATTTTTTAGTATCTGAATAGCTCTATATTTTGTAAGTAAGAGTGAGAATGACTTCATAAATGAAGTAGCCAATTTGGATTAGAGAGAAAAAAAATTCAAGAACGAAATTCTTTAAATCTGAAATTTATTTGGCAAGATATCTTTCACTATTCGGTGAGATTTTAGCAGTATTCGGCAAGATCTCTAAATATTCGGCTACAGGTATTCGGCCAAAGTATTCGGTCAACAAGCCTTTAATATTCGGCCAACCGAATATTCGGCAAAAGGACCGAATAGGCCGAATATTCGTCCCATCCCTAAATAAAACTTGCACTTGACCTTTTATTTCTATGTAAAATATTTTTAAATGAGTAAATTAAATTTGAAGCAATTTTAAAATGACAAAATTCTTTAAGCTCTGATATAAAACTTTGGGCCCAAAAATGAAAAGGCCTGAACATCTCTGATAGACATTAATGTTCTTTATATCAAAGTAAAATGCCTTTATAGCACCTTGAACCGTTTATATATAGCACTTATAGCTGTTTGAACCAATTATAGTTGGTTTTAATCACTTTTGAATTGTTTTATGTCTGTTTTGCAGCCAATGTGTATATTGCATTTCTTAGATCTCTTCTTCATTGCTAACTGTAATTGAGAGTGCATGTTTTTTCATATGTTTTTATGTTCTTCTATCTTTACAAGAAAATATTGAATTCAAAGAAAATATGGTATTCTGACTTTCAGTAGATTTGTACATATTGGAAGGCACGGAATAAGATTTAAAAGTTTTTAGAAAATATCTATCAGTCAACACTGTAAGTTAAAAAAAAAAAAAAAAAAAAAAAAAAAAGTGGTTGTTTTGTTTGAAGAACTAATGCATGACATTTCACAAAACTTTACATTCAGTTAGAGCATTGATATAAACTGAAGCTGGTTAGTTTTTGGGGTATATCTCTTAACAGGTGGTGCTGATATGATGCATTATTCACAATTTCCATAACATCTGTAACTCAAGAACTAATGCGCAGGTTATTATAAAACATCAAATTCTGTTAGTTCCTGATTTAAAAAGTGCTTCAATTCATATATAGGGAACAATTTTTTACTACCATTTCAAAAATATATCGACATCAACTTCTTTTGTATCATGCAATAAATCAACAGTTATATTGAGAATTTTGGAGACTAATAAAATACTTTTTTCTTTCAAATAGAGCATTTTCCAATGTTCCCTTAATAACTAATTTTCTGCTTAATGCCATAAATAAATATTTTTGTTTATCGAAAAACTTTTTTTTTCGTAAGTGATGGAAATATTTTACATATACACACACATATTGCCATAATTAACACTACAAAGAATAGATTTATATAATACATTCCATTTTACAGACTTTTTAATAATATTATTATTGCAGACACTTGAAGATAGTTCTGTCCCTGCACTCTCAACTAAATTTGTATGTTTTACAAGATCTCTTAACTAGATTCACACTCTTTTCAAGATCGACTAAATTGGCACTTTTGTGAGATATCTCAAATAAATTGGTGCTCTTTCCGAGATATCTCGACTAAATTTGCTCTTTTTCTCAAGATTTCGACTAAATTCGCATTTTCCCCCCAGGATCGGGACTAAATTCACACTTTTTTCTCCAGGATCTGGACTCAATTTTCACGTTTTCCTGATATCTCGACGAAATTTGCACTTTTTCTTGAGATCTCAATTTTGCACGTTTTCTGGAGTTTTTTTTTTTTTTTCACGTTTTTTTTTTCTCAACAAATTCGCATGTTTTCCCAAGATCACGACTAAAGTTGCATCTTTTATTGAGATCTCGACTAAATAATGCATTTTCTCGAGACCGCGACTAAATTTGCACTCCCTCCCAGGATCTTAACTAAATTTGCACCCCGCCCCCTGAAATCTTGACTAAATTCACACTTTTTCCGAAGATGTCAACTAAAGTCACACTTTTTTCGATTATTTAATGATATTCATATCACCCCCCTCCCTCTCTGCAGAATCATAATTCCCATTTTTCTATCATGATTCTATGTTGAAATCTGCATTTTGTAAATATGATGAAATTAGCATTTTTTACCAAGATTCTTTGATGAAACTTCTTTTTTTTTAATGCGATTGTTCTATTTAAGAGATTTGCAATTTCTTTCTGTGATATCTTGGCAGAATGTGCATTTTTACCATGACCCTTTGACAAAATTTATTTCTTCTGCAACTAATTGACTTTTTTATACGTACTCATTTGTTAAAATTCACGATAGTTTATCGTGACTGATTGCCAAAATTCTCAACAGTTTTGCACAACTGATTGGCTCATTTTGCAGAAAAAAATATGTAGAAGAATTTACAGGGGGAAATACAGTACAGAATTTTAATATGTAGGTCTTTCCTTTTCTGTATGTAAATCGCACAATTCTGCACACGATTTCAAACCCTACCCCTCAAAGACAACCCATCTTCCAAGAAACTTTTAAAATGGCACCATAAGCAGCCAATTTATTTATTTTATGTGCTTGGCGGCTCTTTTAAACCCTTTTGATGCACACAATGGTTTTTTTTTAACCTTTCCATGGCAGCCTGTGGAAATTCAATTGATCTTTGAAAATTATAGCAAATATTTTTGGTATACAAAGAATAAGCATACCCTCCCCCCATTTTTTAATAGCCCTTTTTGAAAAAATGTACTTTTGCTTTAAATTAGTGGTTCCTCTTCGAAAAATTCTACCTGGTGCCCCCCCCCCTTTTTTTCTTTCTCGAATTTAGAGTATTTCAGGTATGACAAAAAATCATCTTTGCTAGTAAAATGGTATTATCGTAGTGAGCATTAAAAATCATTCAAAATACAATTTAACTGCAATAGTTGGCAGATCTGTAGTAGTATTGGTAATTGATTTTAATTTTTGAGAAATTAAAAACAATACATGCCTTTCTAAAAAATATTATATGGTAGAGTATCTAATTTGCCGACATGTAATTCACAGTCAGGGGTGCCCAGAGAGGGGTTTGGTGATGCAAGATGCGTCATACATTTTAGTTTTGGGGGGGAATTTGAGGAAAAGTACATTTTTTTTGGGGGGGGGATTTTTAAATTCTTAATATTTCCTTTTTTTACTGTAAAAAAAAAATCTTGATTTTTTTAATATCACTTTAAAATTTTTTCAACATTTAATTTCCAAAAGTATTCCTGTGTTTTCTTTCTTTAAATTCTAGATAAGGGCAATAAGAGCTCATTCTGCTATGCTCGACTCGCTCTCTTTTGAATGTGCAGTAGATTATAAGTAGAATATATTTTACAATTGATATTCTGTTTAGGGGGGGGGGGTCAATGTTAAAATATGAATTTTTTTTTTTTGGGGGGGGGGGGGAGAGATTTGCATCATTGGGTTTGGAGGGGATGGTCACCTCTGTTCTCAGTCAATTTTTTAAAGTTAACAAAAACGTATTTAGATTAATAATATTGCACACTGTGTCACCCTCTTAGTGGTGAGTATTGATTTTTTTTTTTGGGGGGGGGGGCTGGAAATAAAACTTTACACGAACAAATTGATGCTGTGATGATTTGGCGCTGCGATGAATTGGCACTACAATGATTTCAATGCAACACCTAACTTTTCGAATTATAACTAACTGAATGAAAATGCCTTAAAATTAATAATTATTTGTAACAATATTACAATGTTTGTAACAATATTTTTCTGCATAATTTTTTATTTTAACATATTAGGAAGTAGGTAAAAATTTGTTTGCAACATTACAGATCTACATACAAGAAAAAAAAAAAAAAGATTATTATGAATTGAATATAAATGAAAACAAAGCATGTTTTCATTATTCTCACATTCACAAAAATATACATTTTTTGAAAATGCATTAAAAGATAGAAAATTTCACTAAATTAACCAGCTAAGTTGGTTTTATATATGGCAATTTATTTTGTTGCCTAATTAAGTGTTATATGACCAAATTGGTCAAAATTTAGTTCTATGGTAGTAATACTGCTATTACTATTTTTTTTTTTTTTTTTTTTTTTTTTTTGCCATTATACCTACGGCAGCCTACTGACCACCTTAGGGACTGAATTAAATGAGAAAAAAAAATTAGCCTAATGTGTGTATTGTCTTTGAATACATGAAGGAGAGACTGGAGCACATGTGAATAGTTCACATACACATAGCTTTTTTTATTACTGGTTAATTTCTGAAAACAAAAAATACTGAATACAGTAAATAGAGCCCTTTTTTTCAAACAAGGTAAGTTTTTATAAAATCATCTCTCTAGTTAGCTCTTCTTTTTTTGTAATAACTTTATAAATTCAATGAATTGCTCACAAGTGCCCCAACAGCAGGGTAGTTGCGAACACTTATAAATATAAAAACTAAACCTTATTTTTACTTAGGGGCTATCCATAAAAGATGTTGAATTTTTTTACCTTGTCTCCCCCCATTTGTCACACTTGTCATACCCCCTCCCCCCTCTACCAATTGTCATATGCCTTGCTATATTACTTAAACATACTTTCAGTTCAAATACAAAGCACTATGTTATAGATCTTATTTCAAATTTTATTTTAAAACTTTAACTATGTGTTTTAATGCCATTTGTAAGCACAAATGGCAATAACTGTACAAATGATTCATGTACTTATTTTATACGAAACAAGAATAAGGCTTACATCAAGAAGCATAATTAATGAACAATAATAATACACAAGGGTGGGAAAATTTTCAAAAATCTTACCAGCCAAGTATTTGTTTCATCCGCCAGCAAGATGCAAAATACACACAATTGAAAATAGTTATGACAAAATTGCATGCAATTGCAGACAAACTTACGGTTACTACAATGCATTTTCATAATTCTTTTTTTCTATAATATTAAGAAATATATACAACAGAGGTAAGCTTAATATAAGATAGAACTTAGTACCATTTTGTAATTAAAACTTAGTTTAGTTACTTACACTGTAATAATTTGGAAAGTTAAAATATCTAGATTGAGAAAGAGTCACTGATAATGTCTATTATCTACAGTTTTACAAAAACAAAAATTGAACTCGCCTTGCCAGAAAATCCTTTGCCAGTGGCGAGCAAAATGATTCATTTCCCCACCCTTGGTAATACAATATTCATATGTAAGAGCAAGAGTTATAAAATAAAAAGTAGCGAAATAAATAATTTATAAATGAAAATTATTTTGAAATAAATTTTACTGATATTCAAATCGTTATTTCATATATAATTATCTTTTATCATTCAATGAGATAACAAAAAAAGAAGATTAAAAAATTTTATTTAGCTTTTAATAAAAACAAACTTGTCAATAGAAGGTGTAAAAATGAAAAATTTAAGAGTCAAGAAAAATCCAACAAAAGAATTTTTAATTAAGTAAACTAGTTAATATAGCTTTTCCTTACACTTATTTCACAATGCTACCTCTTTTTGAACAATAATATTCACTTTATATAATTTACAATTAAATAAGATAAATGTTACAATTTGAAAATAGCATTAACATCCCGAGAAAAAAAAGTCAGTGCTACAGTTAATATGTAAAAGTGTATACAAAATTTAATCATGTATAATGCTCCCCCCCCCCTCCAAGAAAAAAAGATAAATAAATAAAAAAGGGATGCATTTTACAACAAAAACATGTAAACAACAACTATTTTCTAAATGGTAAAAAGAGCCAAATAAAATCCACAAAAAATTTATAATTTAGTAAGCCAGTTAACATAGTATCCCCCTCCCTTCTCCATTTCACAATGATACCCTTTTTTCTGAATAATAATAATAATGTCTTTTAATTTACAAAAACATCCCACATAATTTGCACAAAAAAATTATACCCCCCCCCCTCCCCAAAAAAGGAGAAAAACTTTCCTGGAATAAAAGAAAGCATTAAAAAATTGTACAAGAACTCATTATTATTGTATTAATTTTACTAAAATAGTATATAATAAATAAACCTGTTTTTACATTCTTGCTTTTAGTTGCTTCCCTCTTTTACAAAATATTTTTTCAACACATTGAAGACATGGCTTTGGCATCTTTATCAGCTGATGTCATTAGGATTTGTGACTGAAAAATACAAAATTTATAATGACAACCTAGAAAAACTTTAAATCTGTCATGAAAAGCCTCCATGCATCACTATTCCCAAATAGTGTTACCCCCTCCCCCTAATAAAATAAAGCTACTACATAAAACAAGCAGAAACTGATCCAGTATTTTTTTTTTTTTTTTTTTGTTTATTCATAAGGCAAAATATTTCTAGAAACAACTGTAGGTCCACTGTGCCTCCATGTTAAATTTCAATACATGATCATAAAATTGCTATTTAAAGTTTTCTTTTAACCATATTAAATTTAATATTAACCCTTTGCGGTGCAGTGGTTTCATAGATATACCACTTAATTTTAATTCCCAAACGCAATATTGGCACTGGAAAAAATTATGGTTTATTGACAGTGTGAAATATAGCGTTTTTTTTATTTACAAATAAAGTTGTTTTCAAATTCCAGTGTCAGTCATTTATTTCAACACTTAAGAAATTAATTTGTTCTGCCCTGCAAAGGGTTAAATCAAAACAAGTATCTTACCTTTACAAGAAAAAAAATTCTTATTTATCTATAACCTTTAATTAAAAATAAAGAAAAGTATGATGAATTTTACTTTTAGACAGACTTGTATAAAACGAAAAACTTTCTGTGCACGTAATATTGAATTAAAAACTATCTGCAAATTAATGTTGGGTGTAATTCGATGCAGTTTATGAACGTAATTCGCGTTTTTTACGTGATTCATAGACGTAATTTGCGTTTTTGAGCGATTCATGGGCGTAATTCGCATTTTTTTATGCGATTCATGAGCATAATTCACGTTTTTCATGCGATTCATGAACATAATTTGCATTTGTTATGCTATTTAAGGGCGTAATTTGCTATTTTTATGAGATTCATGGACGTAATTTGCATTTTTTGAGCGACGAAATTTATGTTTTTTGATCGATTTATGGATGTAATTCGCGTTTTTTTATGCAATTTATGAACGTAATTCGTGTTTTTTTTTTTTACATAATTCATGGATGTCGAATTCATGTTTTTTGAGCGATTCATGGGTGTGATTCGGGTTTTTTGAGCGATTCATGGATGTAATTCGTGTTTTTTATGTGATTCATGCAACAAATTTGCACCTTTTACTCAGCTTTCGGGCGACATTCAGGTTTTTCGCGCGGTATTTTGCCGAAATGTTGGTTCCTTTTACACGATACTTGGCTGAAATGCACGTTTTTTATGTGATTCTTTGTCGAAATGCATATTTTTATGCAATTCTTTATTGAAATTCGTGATTTTTTCGAGGTCTTTTGATGACATTCGCATTAGCAGTAAATAATTCTTTCTTAAAATTTTCTACAAACTCCATAAAATTTTCTGCGCAGTCTATATTATACAACTCTGCTTTTAGAAGCTCAAAACAAACAATCAGGATAAAATGGATCACTGAGCTAACAATGTATTTTGAAGGCTATAAGTAATCAATTCAGAGCTGAAATCAATTAAATTTCTAAAATCAAAATCTATTGTTTAACAGCTAATTCAGAGTTTCCCCAGGTTTAAAAAGGGGCAGGGCGCTACTGTTCTGAAAAGGGCACTTTTTCATTCTTCAGGGAACCTTTTTTTATTTTTAGGGGCACTTTTATAGTGTTGAATCTAGATTTTAGCGGTTCAAAAAATTGTGGAAATACAGAAATTTCGTCAAAGAATCCAGAAAAAAAAATCCAAAAATTTCGTCAAAAAATTGAAAAACAAGAAAAAAGGGTAAATTTTGTTAAAAGATCGCAAAAAACTTCCGATTTCATTAAAAGATAGGAAAAAAAAGAGGGTTTTGTTAAAAGATCACGACAAAAAATGACAGATTTTGCTAAATAAAAGCAAAAGAAAAATTTCGTGAAAAGATCACGAAAAAACGGCAAATTTGTGACGGATTGTGAACAGAACCGTGCAGGGGGGGGGAAACTTAGGAGGCACCAAATTTATACTACAAACGTCATTTTTAGGCTGTCACATAAAAAAAAGATGGGGGGGGGGTCATCAAATTCTAATTATGCCCCAGGTGCAATTTTCTCTTCGCACGAAAATGATTATGAATTAGGAAGATCCCTTTTTGGAGCAATAAAAACGCAATTTTTGAAGCAGGAAAATTAGTTTTAAGAACAGAAAGATTCATTTCTGGCATTAACTTCTTTTTGTAATACTTTGACAAAATTTGCAATTTTTTTTTTTTTTTTTTTTTTTTTTGCGATCTTTTGAAGAAATCTGCCTTTTTTTAGGATATTTTGACGAATTGTGTTTTTTGCGAATTTTTGGCGAAATTCGCAGTTTTTGAGAATTTTTTTTTTACAAAATTTTCCGTTTTATTGCGATTTGTGGACAAAATTTGCCGTTTTTTCGCAAATCTTTTGACAAAATCTGCCGTTTTATCGTAATTTTTTAACGAAAGTTGCTGTTTTTCATGATCTTTTGGTGAAAGTTTCCGTTTTTTGCGAATTGTTTGACAAAATCTTCCTTTTTATACTGATTTATCGACGAAATTTATCATTTTTTCATTGTCTTTTGAGGAAATCTGCCGTTTTTTTTCTGGATTTTGTGACAAAATCCAGACTTTTTTTCTCGAAACTTGCTCGAAATTTGTCATTATTTCACGATTTTTAACGAAATTTACTGTTTTTTCGCGATTTGTTGATGACATTAGGCGTCCCATGGGACGTGTAAGAACTATTTTTAGCGTCCCGTCGCCGATTATTTGCGTAATTTACACGCTATAGCATGTTCGCATCATTGCTGAAGAGCTGAGTTTTTTCAAATGTAGGGAAGAGGGTCAAAAAGGGCGCTATTCTTTTCAATGAGCGACTAGAGGGGCGCTAATTTTTGAATGAGGGACAAGAGGGGTGCTATTTTTTTAAACTAAAGGGCAGGAAGGGCGGAGCGCCCCCCTGAAACTCTCTGCGGGAAACTCTGGCTAATTACAGCAGGCTGAGATACAACACAAAAACTATATGCTCTAATACAAATAACTACAACATATTTAAAAATACAAAAAGAAAATAATATTTAAACCTAATTCTTAATTCATGTATTTAGGCGTGTAATTTTTAAAAGCCTTAAAAAGCAAAAATTGTCCAAAATATGAAAGAAAAAACAGCAACAAATACAGTAGACTACCTCAAATCTGCAACTCTCTAAAATCTGCGCATATTTTATGGTTGTAAACACTCTCAAAAAAACTTCCGTCTTTTCACAGAAAATGCACTGGCAGCACTGCTGCCAGAAATTGTCTGTATATTGACGATTTTCTGTTTATTTTTTTCTCTGTCAAAAGAGGAAAAATATCCTTCACTTGAAAAAAGTTTGGAAAAAATCAATGCGGAAGAGGTGGGGATCGAACCAAGGACCCCAGGATTACCAGACCAACGCTAATCCACGGCGCTACGGCTGCTCATGATGATTGTGCGTTAAAATAGAACTCTTCATTTCATATGGTGTGGGTTGGTGTATTTCGTTAAAAAGCTTTTAATTATGCAGTTAATCTCGGAAAGATTTCATCTTTAATGAAACTGTGGCTGGGTTTTTTTTTACGTTTAGTATTAATATTGTATAAAAATGTGAATTTTAAATATATTACGTAGAATGTTAGAGAAAAAACATGGATGTTCTATTTGTGAGAATTTTTGAACGAATAAAGAAAGTAATTGTTATTTATTTTTAAATTCGAAAACATTTTTGTCTTTTAAAACTAAATTAGACATTTTAATCAATAGAATATTTTTGTTTTTCATTTTAAAAATAAATTCGAACTTATTACTAACAGACCCAATGCGCATGCGTGCTGGATAGAAACGGAAACTTTTCCTCATTTTTCGACGCTCGGAATGAACTCACAGAACAAATACGTTTTCTGGGAGAACAGAAATTATTTGTGAAAAAATAACGATAACTTAGTGTATATTGACGAATTTTTCTGACAGTGAACAATGAAACTTTCAGTTTGGATATTGGGACAAAATTTGATCTTTTTTTTTAGTTTGTATCAATTCCATATATTTTTGCATTAGTAATTTTCTTATTAATACTCTATTCATGTTTCTTTCATGAAGGAAGAATAAATTCTTTTTGGAAAAAATTCAAGATATTTCAAATATTATCGGTAATCACAATCTTTTTACCAAATATATTTATGCATTAATGAAAATTTTTTGGTTATTAAGCCTGGCTAAACTTGAAAAAAATATCCTTATTTTATGATTTTGATGTGAATTACCGTATATACTTGCGTATAAGTCGACCCCCTAACTTATGTAGTTAAAAATAAGAAAAAATTGAAAACCCGCGTATAAGTCGACCTCCCTCCAAAAAGGGGACCGTTTGACTTTCCCCCGAAAAGGATATGGACTCGGATTCGCTCCTAAATGAAAAGACTCCAAAAAGGACTGATTCCTCGTACTCGTTCCGAAATGAAATGACTCCGAAAAGGACTAATTCCTCAGACTCGTTCCGAAATGAAACGACTCTGAAAAGAATCGATTCCCTGGAAACCTTCCGAAAAAGAAGGACGCCTCTGAATCGTTCTGAAAAGAACGAATCCTCGGACTCGTTCTGAAATGAAATAACTCTGAAAAGGAACGATCCATCAGATTCATTCCGAAAAATTATGCTTAATGTCATAAATCGGAATCGGGGAATGACGAAGAAAAATCGGATTCATTCAGTTTTTTATTGGACTTGTTCCATTTTCTCGGATTTGTTCCTTTTTTTCTTGGACTCGTTCCTTTTTTCGTTCCATTTTTCTCTGATTCGTCCTTTTTTCGGAACAACTTCGAATGGCTCATTCCTTTTGGTGAATGATTCTGACTGGAACGATTCCTTATATTGGACGATTTTGCCATTCTCCTTTTTTTAGGTGATAGCCAACTATTTTCTGATATTTTTTTATAGATTTTTGTAGGTCTCGCGTATAAGTCGACGCCCCCACTTTGAAGTTCTTTTTTTGTCTAAAATTTCTCGACTTATAAGCGAGTATATACGGTAGTAATGTACTTTTATAAAGCAAGTTTTGTTGAATAATTTTGGAAAAGTACATTTAATCTGTTTAATGTATATTTAATCATACACTATTGATTATTAACTTGACTTTTGCTATTAGTACTTTAATCATTAAAAAAATTATCTGAATTTTTATTATTTTAGTTTATTACTTATTTTAATATTTAATTATATTGTAAGCTTTCATTGTAGTTCCGATTGCACCATTAATTGCATTCAAATTACTGTTTAAAAAATGTAAACAAAAAAAATGACCAGAAATCCGCAAAATTCTAAAATCTGCACAACCTCTGGTCCCAAGCTGTGGGGGTTTGAGGGAGTCTACTGTATTACAATTACGATTTATACTATGTAAAAAATCTCACATTTGACAAACGCTTAACTGAGCTGCACAGATCGGTGTTTTACAATAAAATCTGTAAAAGAAAAAAATATATATATTATTCTAGATTATAGTCAACTCTGTGAAATCCTCACACTGAGGGACTGAGTGGTTTGCATATTATACATTGTGGAAGATTTATAGATCATCCCTTTGTTTACATTTTACTCTTTAAAATCTGACTATAAATTAGTAACTACATAAAAATTATAAAACTCAACACTAGTAAGTTATGTTACATATAATAACTAAGACTAAAGAAAATTTAAATTACGTATAATACACATTTTATTGATTATTCATTCTTTTAAACATTGACACAACAGAATTGTAGTTTAAGTTTTGGTTTATTGTAGATAATTTTATTACTCTCGTTTCTTGCTCCAAGATAAAATTTTGTTACTCAAAGAAATTTAGATATTTATCTTTAAATATTCATTCACTGAAAAATTGATAACTGAAAAAAAAAATAATAATAACCTTAAGTTTTTAATTATTAATGACTATTTTCATTGTTTACATTCCAACATGTAGTGCAGATAATAGAGTATTGCAGATTCTACATCGGCATATTTCAGAGTTGACTGTATAACATTTTAACATTGCTCTGTATCCACAGTATATTGCTTCATTGTTATATTCATGTACATTTAAACATAAAATTTGAATTTAATGTTTATATGGGATAATCAATAATAATTTATATATTAAATATTTAATCCTCCCATCTACCAAAAATGGGGAGAAAAAAAAAGAGCTGTGTTTTTAAGTTGTTGAATATTGATATAATTCAACAAAATTCTCACATAATTCTTTAAACACAGACACCAAAGACTAATTTAAATATTCTTTTATATTGTTAATTTATTAAAGTTAACAAAAAGAAACAAACTGCTACTAGGATATAAAAATGTTTTGTACAAATAAAGTTGAAGGGGTGTGTGTGTGGGGGGGATGCAATGGCAAAGGATAAAATAATTTAACTATTTATTAAAATATTAAAAAATCAGCCAAGCTTTGCTTTCTGTTGAATTTATTAAAACATTTAATTTATAAATACTTCTGGCCTAGTAATATAATAAGCTAGACAAGCATTTGAGACTCATGATCAAGATTAAGAATTTTGCTGATTTTCAATTAGCTGGCAATGTATTTGTTTTATAGCTTTAAAAAAGTAAAATTTAATCTGTCAACAAATGTACATAAAACAAATTTAATAATTATGATTTGAGTTGCATAGATGTTTATGATTCAATATGATTTGGTAGAGAACTATTAAGTAATTAGTACCTGTGGTACTTGCATATTAATGCCACTGCAGCTACAGATTTGGCGGTTAAGTAGCGCCAATCTACATCTAAAAATTTTTCGACAAATCATAAAATAAAACACTATTTAAAATCAAAACCCTTTCAAAATTTTAATAAAAACTGTAATACATTTCCTATTTTTGATAAAATTTGCAAAAGTTAAAACTATAATTGGGAATATTATAAAACTTTTTACAAATAAGAACTGTATTACATTTTCTAAGTGTGGTAACTTGGCAAAATTATAAAACGAGTTGGCAAATATGAAAATTTGACTTGGCAATTTAAGGTTTTCTCCCCCACCAATAAAAAGTCTTAGCAATGGCCCTGGCTATAATAAAACATATTTAATACTATATTACTATAACTTTTCTAAATTTTGTGTTTACTGTTTGCTTACACACTGTATATGAATAACAAAACAGACGTTATACATTTATTTAAACAAAAACTCTCTTTTGTTTCTTAACCATCCGGAATTTTCTGTAAAAATGTCTGCGATATCTTTTTTATAGAAGTAACTGTAATTTAAAAATCTAGCATGCACAAACCGAAGGTGGAACTAACTAAAATATATGATAAATTTATGAACATCATCCATAAAAAAAGGCAATACAGAAGAAATAATTAAATAACAATAATATATTAATAATGAACTTACGGAATTTTTTGTAAAACCTTATATAAAACGAACTAGCGTCCTTCACATCAAATAGATAGAAATAACCGCTACCGATTGCCGCCATAGCATTTTAAGAGGAACTGAGTTTACGCATGCGCACAATTCGAATACGTATATCGATGATTAATGAAATGTGGTTCTCAGCCACGGCTTATCGTAAAAAGCGAAGATTGAAAGCATTAGCCGCCTATGGTGACTACTTTCGTCTCCATTAAAAGTATTCTAAGCATTCCATCATGTTATTTTTACTCTTAATTTAATTTACTTCTTCAATCATTATCCAAATCGGAAGATTCCGACCAGAGAAATTAAGAACTATTTGCAATAATGGTAGCATTTCATACTTCATTTATTTCAAAATTTAATAATGAAAAAGCATGCTTTTTTAGGTCTGTGAAGTTGTCCCCCTCACTTTATGGAATATAAAAACTGAAAACGTCATTCGTTTGAGCGTCGTTTGAGCGCGTTTGAGCGACACAAATTTTCGTTTGAGCGACAATCAGAAAAAAGTTATAAATAAATCAAAATCCAGGCCTTCGTTTTTGTGAAGTTGGCCCCCCGACCTTTTCGGATATACAAACTGAAAACGGCATTCGTTTGAGCGTCGTTTGAGCGTCGTTTGAGCGCGTTTGAGTGACAAAAATTTTTGTTTGAGCGACAAACTGTAAAAAGTTATAAGCGAAATAAAAAACTGAGGAGGCCACATTTTGTGAAGTTGGCCCCCCGACCTTTTCGAAAATACAAACTGAAGATGGCTATCGTTTGAGCGTCGTTTGAGCGCGTTTGAGCGACAAAAATTTTTGTTTGAGCGTTAAACTGAAAAAAGTTATAAGCGAAATAAAAAACTGACGGGGCCACATTTTGTGAAGTTGGCCCCCCGACCTTTTCGGATTTAAAAACTGAAGACGGCATTCGTTTGAGCATCGTTTGAGCGCGTTTGAGCGACAAACTGAAAAAAGTTATAAGCGAAATAAAAAACTGAGGGGGCCAGATTTTGTGAAGTTAGCCCTCCGACCTTTTCCGGCATACAAACTGAAGAGGGCATTCGTTTGAGCGTCGTTTGAGCGCGTTTGAGCGACAAAAATTTTCGTTTTAGCGACAAACTGAAAAAAGTTATAAGCGAAATAAAAAACTGAGGGGGCCACTTTTTGTGAAGTTGGCCCCCCAACCTTTTCGGACATACAAACTGAAGACGGCATTCGTTTGAGCGTCGTTTGAGCGCGTTTGAGCGACAAAAATTTTTGTTTGAGCGGCAAACTGAAAAAAGTTATGAGCGAAATAAAAACTGATAGGGCCACATTTTGGGAAGTTTGCTCCCCGACTTTTTCGGACATACAAACTGAAGATGGCATTCATTTGAGCGTCGTTTGAGCGCGTTTGAGCGACAAAAAATTTTGTTTGAGCGACAATCTGAAAAGATTTATAAGCGAAATAAAAAACTGAGGGGGCAAGATTTTGTGAAGTTGGCCCCCCGACCTTTTCGGACATACAAACTGAAGACGGCATTCGTTTGAGCGTCGTTTGAGCGCGTTTGAGCGACAAAAATTTTTGTTTGAGCGACAAACTGAAAAAAGTTATAAGCAAAATAAAAAACTCGGGGGGCCAGATTTTGTGAAGTTGGCCCCCCGACTTTTTCGGACATACAAACTGAAGATGGCATTCGTTTGAGCGTCGTTTGAGCGTGTTTGAGTGACAAAAATTTTTGTTTGAGCGACAATCTGAAAAAGTTATAAGCAAAATAAAAAACTGAGGGGGCCAGATTTTGTGAAGTTGGCCCCCCGACCTTTTCGAACATACAAATTGAAGAAGAAATTCGCTTGAGCGTCGTTTGAGCGCGTTTGAGCGACAAAAATTTTTGTTTGAGCGACAAACTGAAAAAAGTTATAAGCGAAATAAAAAACTGTGGGGGCCAGATTTTGTGAAGTCGCCCCCCCCCGGACCTTTTCGGACATACAAACTGAAGACGGCATTCGTTTGAGCGTCGTTTGAGCGACAAAAATTTTTGTTTGAGCGACAAACTGAAAAAAGTTATGAGCGAAATAAAAACTGATAGGGCTACATTTTGGAAAGTTTGCCCCCCGACCTTTTCAGATTTAAAAACTGACGACGGATATCGTTTGAGCGTCGATTGAGCTCATTTGAGCGACAAAAATTTTCGTTTGAGCGACAAACTGAAAAAAGTTATAAGCGAAATAAAAAACTAAGGGGGCCAGATTTTGTAAAGTTGGCCCCCCGACCTTTTCGGATATACAAACTGAAGACGGCATTCGTTTGAGCGTCGTTCGGGCGCGTTTGAGCGACAAAAATTTTTGTTTGATCGACAAACTGAAAAAAGAAGTTATGAGCGAAATAAAAACTGATAGGGCCACATTTTGGGAAGTTTGCCCCCCGATCTTTTCGGATTAAAAAACTGACGACGGCATTCGTTTGAGCGTCATTTGAGTTCATTTGAGCGACAAAAATTTTTGTTTGAGCGACAAACTGAAAAAAGTTATAAGCGAAATAGAAACCTAAGGGGGCCACATTTTGTGAAGTTGACACCCCGACGTTTTTCGGATTTAAAAGCTGAAGACGGCAATAATTTGAGCGCGTTTAAGTGACAAAAATTTTCGTTTGAGCGGATATATTTTTGCAATTATTCAGCTTTTTTTTTCACATGGAACTGAATTTTACTTCCCCTTAAAAATAAGTATTTTGAAAAGCGAAATGCGTGAAATGTTTGATCGTCCAAAATATTTATTTAATTATAAAAATTTTCGTTTGAGCGATGATTTTTTACAGTTATTTAGCTTTTTTTTTTTTTTCAAAGGGCCTAAAATCACAACTTATTTAATGCCCCTTTAAATGGGTTTTTTAAAAATCTAAACGCATGATACGTTTGAGTATCCAAAACATTGTTTTGGGTTATTCATTGTTTCGTTTGAGACAGATTATTTGTACAGTAAATTAGCTTTCTTTTTTTCCATTGGGCTGAAATCATAGCTTGTATAAAGCCCCTTAAAATAAGTTTTTTTGAAAATTAATGCATGATTCGTTTTAGCGTCCAAAATACTGTTTTGAGTTATAAAATTTTCGTTTGAGCGGATATATTTTTGCAGTTATTTAGCTTTCTTTTTTCCAAGAGGCTGAAATGACAGCTTGTATACAGTCCCTTAAAATATTTTTTTTGAAAAACTGAATGCATGATATGTTTGAGCGTTCAAAATGCTGTTTTGAATTATAAAAATTTTCGTTTGAGAGGATATATTTTTGCAGTTATTTAGTTTTCTTTTTTCCAAGCGGGTGAGATCGCCCCTTTTATGCGTCCCCTTAAAATATATTTTTTTAAAACTGAACGCATGACATGCTTGAACGTCCAAAATACTGTTTTGTGTTTCAAAAATTTCCATTTGAGTAGATAAATGTTTACAGTAAATTAGATTTCTTTTTTTTTCAAGTTGCTGAAATCACGTTTGTATACAGCCCCTTAAAATAAGTTTTATGAAAAACTGAGTCCATGAAACGTTTCAGCGTCCAAAATACTGTTTTTTGTTATAGAAATTTACGTTTGAGCGAATATATTTTGACAGTTATTTAGCTTTCTTTATTCAAGGGGCTGAATTCTCAGCATGTATGCAGGCCCATAAAGTAAGTTTTTTTGGAAACTACATGCATGGTATGTTTGAGCATCCAAATATAGCTTTGTATTATAAAAAGTTTCGTGTGGCGGATATATTTATACAGTTATTTACCTTTCTTTTTTCGAAGGGGCTGAAGTCGCAGCTTGTATACAGCCTTTGAAAATAATTTTTTTTTGGTAAACTAAATTTATGATTCGTTTGAGCCTCAAAAATACTATTTTGAGTTATAAAAATTTTTGTTTGAGCGAATATTTTTTTACGGTTATTTAACTCTCTTTTTTTTCAAATAGTCTAAAATCACATATTGTCTATATATCCCCTTAAATCAAGTATTTTGAAAAACAAAAAAACAAAACAAAAAAAGAATCCATGGCACATTTTGGCTACCAAAATACTGTTTTAGCTTTGAGTTCCTATTTAGACATATTTTTACAGTTGTTTAGCTTTCTTTTTTTTCTAAAAAAGAAGTCCAAAGAAGTGTCCAAAAATTTTTTTTTTTTGAATTATAAAAATTTTCGTTTGAGCGGATACATTTTTGCAGTTATTTAGCTTTTTTTTCCAAGAGGTTGAAATTGCAGCTTATATACACCCCCTTAAAATAAGTCTTTAGGAAAACAGAATGCATGATAAGTTTTAAAGTCCAAAATACTTTTTTGCATTATAAAAATTTTCATTTGAGCGGATACATTTTTATTGTTTTTTATGTTTCTTTTTTCCTAAGGACTGAAATTGTAGCGTTTTTACAGCCCCTTAATATAAGTTTGATTATATATAAAATTCCTGTATATCCAATAAGATCCTGTATTTCCTTAATACAAGATTCTTGTTTGATCTGCAATATTTTCATACATATTAAACTATCTTTTTTTTCATTGGGAATCAAAATCGTAAGATGTATATTCAGCCATTTAAAAAAAAAAAAAAAAAAAAAAAAAAAAAAAAGTTTAAAATTTTTAATGCAGCTTACGTTTGGGTGTACAAAATACTCTTTTGTGCGGTAAAAGTTTCTGTCAGAGTGGCCGCACTTTTACGACAAATGTTTTTGATACAGCACCAAATTGTCACAGCATTTATTTTTCCACGTTGGCTAAAATTAAATGTTTTATACGCTAGTTAACTTAACTATTTTGAAATTCGAAAAAAGACCATACGTTTAAGTGCCCAAAGTGAACTTTTTTTTTTCATTTAAAAAAATTTTTTTAGCTGTAATTATCTTTGTTTCAGCATCATTTTTTTCACAGTTAATGCATATATTGATTAAACATTTTCTATAATATGTAACTTTTATTAAATTTCTCTGAAATTTAAAATATGCGAGAATTCTTTTATTACAGTGTTCTTTTTAATGCTTAGTATACTAGGCTGATTCTTGAAATAATCGCTTTTGAAATAAAATCCTAACTATATAAAGAAGGATATTTTCTACCGCATCCTTTGTAGTTTTACTGATTCACATACACATATTTTAAACTTCAAACACTGCCGAAGTGCAACAAACACTGCAGACACCTTCTGAACTGAAGTACGGTGGAGGAGGTCATAGGGCATAGGGAAGACAAATGCACGAGGTCCTGACTTCGCTGTAAATTGCGACTTCTAATACAGGGGAAATATCAAACAAGTGTTTATTACTTTGCGAATGTCTGGTAGAAGATATTTTTTTCTTTATTTGTTTATACTGAGCCTAGCACGGAAAGAGGTTTTATAACAAAATTTTTTAAGGGTAGATTTTTAGTGAGCATACAATAACATATTTTTTTTATTTTTTATTTATTTACTTATTTTTAATATTTCGAGACCTATCGCCGTTGCGATAAACAGAAAAAAGTGACTAGAAAAAAATAATAGGAGAGATACTCCGTTTAATCTTCATATCATTATACTTCACGCGCAAGACTATGGAATAAGCTTTGGTCTTATCTATAAGCTTTGTTAAGAACAGTTGCAAAACCCAGATTCAGATTTCGTTTTCGGCATGATTATTTAACTGTCGGGTATTTTTTGAAGTAAGAGTGCCTTGTCTAAATTCATGACTCAAACGGGAACCGCTGACATGTCATTCCTTTCTATGTCAAACCATACCATAATTTATTCATCTTTGTTATAAATCGAAAGAAGGAAATTAAAAGGGGCCGTATATAATTTAGCAGAGTGTCAAATATAGTTCTACAACCTGACTGTGAAACCAAAAGTGTAATTCCATTTCCATAGATATTATATTCTAAAATTAAGGGGTGCGAGGGAGATGAGTGGGCTAGATTTTATGAATTGATAGGACTCTTGCATTTGCATTGAAACATTAATGGTTTTATTGTCCATTTTATCATTTATATATGCACTACAACAAAATATTTTATTCCACAAAAGAGGAACTTGGACGTTCAAATGTACAGTATTCTCAGAATTTAAAAATATTTATTTTAAGGGGACGTATACAAGCTGTCATTTCAGCCTCTTGGAAAAAAGAAAGCTAAATAACTGCAAAAATATATCCGCTCAAACGAAAATTTTTATAATTCAAAACAGTATTTTATACACTCAAACATATCATGCATTCAGTTTTTCAAAAAACTTATTTTAAGGGACTGTATACAAGATGTCATATCAGCCTTCTAGAAAAAAGAAAACTAAATAACTGCAAAAATATATCCGCTCTAACGAAAATTTTTATAATTCAAAACAGTATTTGGGACGCTCAAATGTATCATGCATTCAGTTTTTGAAAAAAAAATATATATATAAAGGACTTATATCATTTTCAAAGGAATGATACAAGCTATCATTTCAACATCTTAGAAAAAAGAAAGCTAAATAACGGCAAAAATATATCCGCTCAAACGAAAGTTTTTATAGTTCAAAACAGTACTTTCATAATTAAAATTACTCAACATTTCTACTATGTATACAAACTGAGATTATTGACCGAATTATATAAACTTCGTTATGTTTGGAAGTATTTTCGCTCGTGCAAAAATTTTTGTCCACCAGATGTGCTCAAATGTAAGCTGCTTTCCGTTTTTTATTTCGTAAAAGTCGAGGGGTCTATTTCATGTGTAAATTGTCATATCGAGCTAGTTTTTGATCATAATTTCTCTTAATTTGTCGCTCAAGTAAAACTTTTTGTCGCTCAAAAACGCTCAAACGACGCTCAAACTTATGTTATTTTCAAAGTTTAAATCTCATAAATTCGAGAAGCCATCCTCACGCAATGGTGGCCCCCGCATTTTATTTTCTTTTTAATTTTTTTCAGATTATCGCTCCTATGAAATTTACTGCAGCTCAAACGACTCTCAAAAATATGCTATTTTCTGTTTTTAATTTCTTTAATGTCAAGGGGCTAACTTCACGGACTAAAATGTGGTCATATCAGGTTTTTATTTGGCTTATAACTTTTTTCAGTTTGTCGTTCAAACGAAATTTTTTGTCGCTCAAATGAGCTCAAACGACGCTCAAAGGAATGCCGTCGTCAATTTTTAAATCGGAAAAGGTCGGGGATCAAACTTCCCAAAATGTGGCCCTACCACTTTTTATTTGGCTTATAACTTTTTTCAGTTTGTCGCTCAAGCGAAAATTTTTGTCGCTCAAACGCGCTCAAACGACGCTCAAACCAATGCCGGCTTCAGTTTTTTAATCCGAAAAGGTCGGGGGGGCCAACTTCACAAAATGTGGCTCCCTCAGTTTTTTATTTCGCTTATAACTTTTTTCAGTTTGTCGCTCAAACGAAAATTTTTGTCGCTAAAATGAGCTCAAACGATGCTCAAACGAATGCCGTCGTCAGTTTTTAAATCGGAAAAGGTCGGGGGGCAAACTTCCCAAAATGTGGCCCTATCAGTTTTTATTTCGCTCATAACTTTTTTCAGTTTGTCGATCAAACAAAAATTTTTGTCGCTCAAACGCGCACAAACGACGCTCAAACGAATGCCGTCATCAGTTTGTATGTCCGAAAAGGTCGGGGGGCCAACTTCACAAAATCTGGCTCCCTCAGTTTTTTATTTCGCTTATAACTTTTTTCAGATTGTCGCTCAAACAAAATTTTTTTTCGCTCAAACGCGCTCAAACGACGCTCAAGCGAATTTCGTCTTCAATTTGTATGTTCGAAAAGGTCGGGGGGCCAACTTCAGAAAATCTGGCCCCCTCAGTTTTTTATTTTGCTTATTACTCTTTTCAGTTTGTCGCTCAAATAAAAATTTTTGTCGCTCAAACGCGCTCAAACGACGCTCAAACGAATGCCGTCTTCAGCTTGTATATCCGAAAAGGTCGGGGGGCCAACTTCACAAAATCTGGCCCCCTCAGTTTTTTATTTTGCTTATAACTCTTTTCAGTTTGTCGCTCAAACAAAAATTTTTGTCGCTCAAACGCGCTCAAACGACGCTCAAACGAATGCCGACTTCAGTTTGTATATCCGAAAAGGTCGGGGGGCCAACTTCACAAAATCTGGCCCCTTCAGTTTTTTATTTTGCTTATAACTCTTTTCAGTTTGTCGCTCAAAAACAAATTTTTGTCGCTCAAACACGCTCAAACGACGCTCAAACGAACGTCGTCTTCAGTTTGTATATCCGAAAAGGTCGGGGGGCCAACTTCACAAAATCTGGCCCCCTCAGTTTTTTATTTTGCTTATAACTCTTTTCAGTTTGTCGGTCAAACAAAAATTTTTGTCGCTCAAACGCGCTCAAACGATGCTCAAATGAATGCCGTCTTCAGTTTATATATCCGAAAAGGTCGGGGGGCCAACTTCACAAAATCTGGCCCCCTCAGTTTTTTATTTTGCTTATAACTCTTTTCAGTTTGTCGCTCAAACAAAAATTTTTGTCGCTCAAACGCGCTCAAACGACGCTCAAACGAATGCCATCTTCAGTTTGTATATCCGAAAAGGTCGGGGGGGCCAACTTCACAAAATCGAAGGCCCTGAATTTTGATTTGTTTATAATTTTTTTCTGATTTTCGCTCAAACGAAAATTTTTGTCGCTCAAACGCGCTCAAACGACGCTCAAACGAATGACGTTTTCAGTTTTTATATTCCATAAAGTGAGGGGGCCAACTTCACAGACCTCACAATTTTACCTAGTATGATGTCTTAAGACATAACAAAACTATCACGTCATTATCTAGAATGATGTCCAGGGGTTCCCAGAGAGGGGTTTGGTGACGCAAGATGCGTCACACAATTTACTTTTGGGAGGAATTTGAGAAAAAGTATAATCTGTGGGGGGGGGGGGATTTTTAAATTCTTAGTACTTCCTTTTTTCTTACTGTTAAAAAAGTCTTGATTTTTTAAATATCACTTTTAATTTTTTTCAACATTGGATTTTCAGAAATGTTCCTGTGTTTTCTTTCTTTAAATTCTAGATAAAGGCAATAAGAACCCATTACGCTATGCTCAACTCGCTATCTTTTGAGTGAGCAGTAGATTATAAGTAGAATATATTTTACAATTGATATTTTGTTTTTTTTTTTGGGGGGGGGGGTGTCAATGTTAAAGTATGAAGATTTTTTTTTTGGGGGGGGGGGATTTGCGTCTTGGGTTTGGGAGGCGATGGTCGGGGGGGAGGGGTGTCAATGTTAAAGTATGAATATTTTTTTTTGGGGGGGGAGGAATTTGCGTCATTGGGTTTTGGGGGAAAGGGTTTGGTTTGGTTTATTTTTGTCGGCCGATTATCTACACTAGGGATATAGGCCCAGGGTGGAGGTGCCCTTCGTGGGGGTCTTTCTAAGGGAACCTAACCCGTATTTACGCAAGGTTCGAAGAAAACCACGAAAACTCCGAAAGGTTAGGCCGACAGCCGCAATTGGGTTCGAACCCAGCACCTGCCGTCTACCAGTTAAGAGGTACGAACCTCTCCGCCACTGGTGGAGCTTGGGGGAAAGGGATGGTCATCACTGATGATGTCATAAGAATATAGCGTTATCTCAGAAACTAATGCATGGATTTTCAGCTAACTTCAGATGCAGTTAGGAGTTCATGTAAAGTTGGAAATGATTAGATTTTTGGTGTAAGTCACATAACCGGTGGCGCTGTTATACTGCACTTTTCAGGAGAGTATTTACATATATAAGATAGAAGAAAATTTTTGGAGTGCCACAACCGACTAATTTTTCTATAAATTTACCAAAACAATAGCATATTAAAACAAGACGATAATTTTATGCGATAATTTTAACCAGACAATAATTTGATTAAATAATAATAATATTTTCAACAAACAAAATAAAACGTTCTGTTATGACGTCATCGAAAGACTTATTCGAAGGTATTTGTCCGTAAAAAAAATGGCTAGGCAGCAGATTTTCACACCCTGCATAAAAAAACGGGCTTTGCCCGTAAAAACATATTAGTACACCGAATTTATGTTTCCGCAACGTAAATTTACGGAAATGTACCGTTAAGCTTCAAAAACGGACAACTACCGTAAAATATTACGGTAAATGCCCGTTAATTTACATTTATTTTTTACAGTGTGCAGAATCGAGGTACAAGTGACTTGCGGGCCGCCACAGCTTGTCGGTGGATGCGTCGATCCACGCGTGCTGACGTCACTCTGGCTGCACCTGCACCCCTCAATCTCGCCACATTTCCTTGTTCCAACCATGTTCGCCATAGCTGATGCACCGTGCTCGCATCCATGTGAGTATCAGCTGCGATTTGACCTACAGACCAACCCCCCCTTCTCAGTCCCATCACCATACCTCTCGTAAAATCGTCTATCTGCTGGAAGTGCCTTCGTTGACGGCGGCCTGGCATTCTCTTCTATACACGTACCCTCCGAGACAAAAACAAAATTTCTTCGATAATTCGTCTGGCAGAAATAGCGACACGAATATTGCCCATTCTACAAGTTTCTTCACTTATATCTTACATCACGTGCGTCGGAAACCTACGCATTTCACATCATTTGCATAACTCAGGGACATACGCCTACTCTGAAATTTGCATAAATTTCTGACCACTCCTTCTTGGTGTTGCATTTTCAATGTCGAGCAGTGTATTTTACCATTTATTTACTGTTTCGAAAATTTATCTTCTTTTAGTAAATAAATAAATATCTTTGCAATAAATCCTTCTATAGTAAAAAAAACCTAGCCTTAAAAGGAATGACTCCTGGAATGATGCTGATGTGTAAGATTTCCGGAAAGAACGCGTCCGGGTGGACCACTCCTTCCATGAGTCGAATAGACAAATCAGGAAAGGGCTCTGCCTATGCGATCCGCCGAAGCGATTCCATGGGGTATTGGCGAGCGCAGCAAGCAGGGGTAGCCTACAACTTGGAATCGCGAAGCGATTACGCTGGAGGTTGGCGAGCGTAGAGAGCAGGGGGGGCGGAGCCCCCTATATTTTAAAGGAACTTTAATTGATCATTCCAATTATGCATATTTGAGGCAACACACCACACTTTGCCCCCCACCCCAAAGGGGAACTTTTTTAATTTTTATCCACAGCACTCGTGTTGCATATCTTTAGAATGGTCTGAAACTGCCTTTTCCTATTATGGATGTCTTGTGTGTCCCACTCCGTTCTGCCCCCCCAGGGGGCACATTTTTAATTTCTTTACAACACCAGTCGTGAGACATCATTTGAAAGTTCTGCAAGTGCTTTTTCATATTATGGATGTCTTGTGTGTCACTCCCCACCCTGTCCTCCCAGGGGGGGGGCACATTTTTAATATCTTTACAACACCAGTCGTGTGACACATCATTTGAAAGGTCTGCAACTGCTTATTCATATTATGGATGTCTTGTGTTTCACCCCCAAGTCTGCCCCCCAGGGAGGCACATTATTAATTTCTTTACAACACCATTCGTGTGACACATCATTTTAAAGGTCTGCAACTGCTTATTCATATTATGAATGTCTTGTGCGTCACTCCCACACTCTGCTACCCCCAGGGGGGCACATTTTTTAATTTCTTTACAACACCAGTCGTGTGACACATCATTTGAAAAGTCTGCAACCGCTTATTCATATTATGGATGCCTTGTGTGTCATTCCCCACTCTGCCCCCCAGGGATAGGCACATTTTTAATTTCTTAACAACAGTCGTGTGACACATCACTTGAAAGGTCTGCAACTGTTTATTCATATTATGGATGCGTTGTATGCCATCCCCCACTCTGCTCCCCCAGGGGAAGGCACATTTTTAATTTCTTTACAACACCAGTCGTGTGACATATCATTTGAAAGGTCTGCAACTGCTTATTCATACCATGGGATATTGGCGAGAGCAGCAAGCAGGGGTAGCCTACAACTTGGAATCGCGAAACGATTTCAGACGGGATCGCGAAGCGATTACGCGGGTGTTGACCAGCGTAGCGAGCAGGGGGGCGGAGCCCTCCTACTATCTTTACAATAAAAAAACAGTGCAATTGAATATATGCATTTATGTAATATTATGATGTAAAAAAAGGTATCGATGATATGGATCCGTAAAACTAATTGCAAATATTTGTTAACTTTTTTACGGGCAAGTACATATCATGCATTAGCATAATACTAAATTAGTTTCCTAAGGTTTAGATTATAAATTTTATACAATGGCTCTCCGTTTAGCCACACTCAATCACATTGATCGTCACATCTTTGAGAACACTTAACATTAATGTCTGTCTGCCTGCCTGCCTGTCCGCGAATAGCGCCGTAATTATAGCACCCAAGTCTGAAATTTTTGTCATGTGTGGGTGCTAACACCGGAAAAGTGCACTTCGCAAACGGATTTTTAAATTTCAATTTAGATTTTTTTTAATTAAAACTTACTGGGTAAGTTTATATTTGCAGCTTTCCACTAATCTGCGGCAACGAAGCAGTCTGGTTAGAGGTTATTTGCAGCAAGCCGCCAATCCGCGGCAACGAAGCAGGCAGCCAATGAGAGCAAGTGATAAATATGGTATTTAACGACTGCATTTCACAGACAAATTACAACAGATTACACACGCATTTTGTAATTTTTCCTGTTTTGATGATTTTGTTTTTCCTGTTTCATTTACAATCGATCTTCATAATCCATCCGAAGCACCATCATAAAAAGTATTAAATTACGTAATCACTCCTTTTATGTTTTATAATGATTTGTTCAAATATGCAGTGCAGTTCACGCGAGTGCTCAGAAGATTTTGCATGGAATAGGTCTCATAAAAGAAAGAAATTTTAATATAATACAATTATTACATAATTTTTCTGGTTCAAAACTGCTAAAACAAACGACAATATTTCTTTATTCGTCTAAAATATGCTTTTCGTATCAAAAATACATACTTGTGTTCACTCATATAAAATTTAAAATATTCTCCAGATAAAATTTTAATTTTTTTTTCTATATTAGTATGATTAGAGATTTTAAATATTTGCAATTTTTTTTAAACATCTATGGACCCGGCAACGCCTGCGGTTCAGCTTGTCCGATATAAAAAATGTTAATCCAAAGAATGATTTGTATTTTAAAAGCTGTAAGTGGACTTATAAATTATGCACAAGTTACAACGAATATCTATACATATAATAAAACAGTAGGACCCGGTGTGTCTGTACATTGAAGATAATTGACAAAAATGGAGTCAGGGCGATAAAAGAAAACCAATGAAACACAAAAAAAAATTTTTTGAATTTTTTGTCTGTCTGTCTGTCTGTCTGTCTGTCTGTTTGTTCGAGGTTATCTTCGTAACTACTGAATGGATTTTTATGCGGTTTTCACTAATGAAGAATGCACACTCCCGGGCAGTGTATAGGCTTTGTTTCATCAAAATCGGACAACAGACAAAAAAGTAACAAAAAGAAACAAAAGAAACTATTAGGTGCGCTGCTCACGTTTTTTAGTACATATAAAATCCAATAGATGTCACTGTGCGATTTTAAAACGCGCTATCGTTATGTTTTCGCCAGTCTACTTAAGTATGAGAAAGTTTCAAGCTGGCTGTCGTTCCATGTGGTTTAGTCGGTAGAACGTCAGTGCGCCATACTGATGGCCCGGGTTCGATTCCCAGCATGGAATTTTTTTTCACTATGTTGGCATTAACGCCTATAAGCAATTAAAAGAATTTGAAATATTGTATTCAAGGCGAATTTTCTCTCTGGGAAAATTTCCTTGCATTAATATGTCAGTGTAATTTTTTTTTCGATTTAATTTTTTTTTTCGAAACTTTGTTTTTCTTAAAAAATTACAGTAAATATTTGATATTTCCCAACGTTTTTTGAATGATCGACTTGCTTTTTTTTTTTAATGTATGTCTGAACCTTATCTAACTACTTCTTCAAGATTTCTTTAGATAAACCGACCAGCGTAGCGGGCGAAGGCCGCTAGTTTATAAATATGATAGAAGCAAGCAAAATAAAAATAGTTTGAAGGGTTTTTTTTTTTAATGATACATATATATTTTTTTCTTTGCATACAAGGCATCGATCTTAACACTTTACCAGTGTTGCCAGTGGGCTACTTTTTTTAAATTCAAATTTCTTGACTGGCACCACTTTTTTGAAACGGTAAAATTCCCTTTGTTCTCACCTCAAATAATGTAGCATTAAGTAAGGCGCATTTTACCATTTCAAAAATGTGGTGCCAGACGAGAATCTGAATTTTAAAAAAGTAGCCCATCTGGCAATACTGCACTTTACTGACCGGCCGTCGATTAATCGACATTTGCTACCCAGCGCTTACCGACCGGTCGTCGATTAATCGACTTTTGATCTTTCTGTTAGATTTGGTTAGATTAGATTGACAAATAGCAAGCAGCAAGCATTTCGCATTCTTTATTCTGATAATGGGGCTTTTTTTATAAGCTTTAGCCCTTAGAAATGAATGGAAAGGATAGTCTCGGCGAGTTTCATCTCGACGACTTGTCATATTGTCTTGACAGCCGTTCAGCAAGTAGTACTGATGACGAAAGTTATAGCAGTAGTATAGCCATTCAAAAGCGACGTCCTGTACCGCTAATATACAGTGATTCAGAAGACGAGAACATGAATAATAATGTTGAAGACAACAATGATACATGGTCAACGAACGACAAGAGTATAATTTTGGAACCTTTCGAAGGCAGCTTTTGCGTAAAAATTATGCCAAATTCCTCCGAAAGCGTAATGGATATTGTGAATTTATTCATTTGAAGTGACCTGATTGAGCACTTCGTAAGGGAGTCTAATAGATATCATTATCAAATGGTGGAAAAATATAGAATTACATCTAAAACGAAAAATGGAAAGACGTCACGGTGATTTAAATGAAGAAATTTTTGGGCCTGATCATTCTCATAGGACAAGTAAAGAAGGACGTTTTCTACGATTATTGGTCTATAGACCCATCTATAGAAACGCCGTTCTTCTCGAAGGTTATGAGAAGGAACAGATTTTTACAAATAATGCAAAGCTGGTATTTTTGTAATAATAACGATATTTCTCCCGATTCGCATAGGCTGGTGAAGGTCCAGCCTGTCATTGATTATTTCAAGAAAAAATTTAACAATGTATATAAACCAGATCAACAATTGTCTCTAGATGAATGTCTAATTCCATGGAGAGGTAGACTGTCAATCAAAACATATAATCCGGCAAAAATTACAAAATATGGAATACTGGTTAGAGTGCTGCCTCATGCTCGTACAGGATACGTATCCAACTTTTGTGCATATGCCGCTGATGGAAAAAAATTAAAAGAGACAGTATTATCGGCCATTGGACCGTATAAGAACATGTGGCACCATATATATCAAGTTAATTATTATAATAGTGTCAAAATAGCTATATTTTCTTTTTAAATAAATTGCGAGTGTGCGGACGATTCGAAAGAACAGAGGTCTTCCTCAAATATTTCAAACGGTCAAGCCTTCAAGAGGCCAACATCAATTTCTTAGAAAGGGCCATATTTTATTACAAGTACGGAATAATGGCAAACGGAATGTATACATGATATCGACAATACATTCTGCACAAATGGCGGAATCTAGAAACAGAAGCAGGACATCAGATTGCCCCATACAGAAACCTATTTTAATAATAGATTATAATAAATATATGAAGGGCGTAGATCGCGCTTATCAATATCTGTCCTATTACTCCATTTTTAAGAAAACAAAAAAATGGACGAAACGTGTCGTACTGTTCTTCATCAATTGTGCACTTTTAACTCCTTTAAAGTATATACAACTCTGAACGGACAGAAGATTACATATAAAAATTTTCTGCACAAAGCGGCACTCTCATTGATAGAAGACAGCGAAACTGGAGAACAAGGTAAGGATCTACCTAATTCCGAACCCACAAGAACCACATCCCGATTTGATCATTTTGGAAGACTGGCAAATTTTGGAAAGCATAAACTAGTAAGTATAGTGAGCAGCGGTCAATGTAAAAAACCCGTACGACAATGCAGAGTTTGTGCAAGTAAAAAAAAAGACCTAAGCAGAGCAGGTTTCGCTAGTCCCATTACACAAAGGTGACTGTTTCGGGCACTATCATAGTTTAAAAAAATATTAAACAACTTCTTTTCTCGACAAATATTGTTATATGGATTATGGTATATTTTATGTAAATAATAAACTGAAAACGATTGTAATAGATAAAATAATTATTGTTTAACACTAATATGATGAAAGTAAAAGATTTTATTAAATTTCATTACCCAAGAATAACACGAAGCATACAATTTTACCAGAGTTTAAGAAAAGCGCATATATTCCTGCGCGTCAGTCTAGGCCGAAACCAAGCCGGTGACTTGGACGATCTGCGGCTGACCGGGCGGTGAAAGGGCATGGTATGTTCGAACCGCTGTAAAGTGTTATCGGTAAGTGAATCGGTAAAGTGTTAATTTAAAAAAGTTATTTTAGATAAATATATCTTCCAAAATGTTGCTATTTGTTTAAGAATGCTCCATTTTCTTGAATTCTGCATATCCAGGTTATATCCAAAAAACATTAAAATGGATAATCAGTATTTTATATATATTTTATGTGTATTTTATCTATAAAATCTACTTTCTTGATTAAAAAAAATATATACATAAAATTTAAAAATCTCAGTTTTTAATCTTTATTTAACAAGGATAATATTGATTTTTTTCCTATATGTATTGAGAAAAAGTACAAGCTATTTAATTTGAGTATAATTAAAGAAATGTAATTTTTCACAGGCATATATTGATTTATTGATGTTAGGTATAAGAAAGACTTTTCTGTTATTGAAAAAAAATAAGTTTGGTTGAAAAAAAAATTATGTTCAACATATCTTGAATATACTGTGATTGATGATCTAACTTTTGCTTTCGAAATCAATATTTTCCCGAAAAATGACTTCTATTCTTTGTGCATAGTTCTCATGATGCAGATGCTGGACTAAAAAATTATAAATGATATACTATAATAAATTATGTGTTTTAATTTTTGAAACATAATATTTATTCTATTTGTGTGTGTTCCAAAATTAGGGCTTGTTGCGTTGCATTTCGAATATTTTGTCGCTTGAGAGATAAATGGGAATAGTTGTAAAGTTGTTACTTAAATATTTTATTTTAGAGCAAGAGGGAATAAATCTCTTAAAATTTTAATGTTAATTTTATATTTCATTATGCCCTATACTTCTAAATTAGATCGTAAACAAATATATACAGGATGTTACAAAATAACGATCCTTTTGCTATAAAGACATTAATGTATTGATTTCTTCCACAGGTGTTTGCAAAAATGTACTCCTTAGAAGAAAGACCTGCCATCGTTTCCTGGAAACTGGATGATAAAACATATGAAGGGCTGTACCATCGAAAATATTGAAAATAGTCACCAACAAGGGCCAAAATCCGGTTAAGTATGAACAAATTCGGACAAACTGGTAGCATGGCGGAAAAAAATTGTCCTAGACGAGCAGTTCCCAAACTTTCTTGGTACGCGACCCACCTTTCTGTGAAAAAAATTCTTGCGACCGATCTTTTCATAATAAAAAAAACAAAAAAAAAAAATGCAAAAAAAATCGAGACCCACTTAAAACATAGCAACAGTATAGCAATTTTTGTTCGATCGCTATACACTCGGCTGTCCTTTCCTACGAAAAACACAAATTTTCGTACAGAAGATACATTATTAACAAAAACAAAAATCGTTAATCTCAATGTGTGTAAGTGAACAGCTATTAAAATCATGCACAAACTACAAAAGTAGTCAAAAATACGTTTAATTATTATAAAAACATAACTTTATAATCAAAGAGATTTCTGGTACTGGTGTCTAAAAATGTGGGAAAATATATTAACACGCAGTTTGTCTCAGTACTTGTCTTTCAAAAGCAGCAAAGTAGAAAAAGCATGTTCTCATAAGCACAAAGTGTTAAATTTCACCAAGGGCATGTAAAAGAATATAGAATATTCTAAAACTTTTCATGAATTATTATCTAACTAGAAGTACAATTTACACCAAAATCTATTAAATAGATTATCTTAAGAGCCATTATTTTGAAAATCAGACAAAAGATTTTGATAGTTGTGTATTGATAGTTGTATTTTTTAAATTACTGAATATCTTTTTATGATGAAGCAAATCAAATTTAATGAATAATCTGCAATTTGAATCCCTGAAAAAATTTCATCTTCCCTACAGAAAATGTCAAAGTCCAAAGTTATGAATGCCATTTTTCATGATAAAAGAAATGCCAATATATTTGGATTGCTATATCTATGGCAAGCAACAACCTCTCAAAATTCTTTTGCCATAATCTATTAATATGTTAGTACCTGTTTATTAAAATTTATTTGTTTATTTGGGGCATTGTTTGTTTTCATTGTTATGTTGCCGCAAAGTATAATTAAAATGACGTTTTTGTCCATTTTCCGCACTTAATATCTTATTTAATCAGTAGTACACCAAAGTTTTTCTTATAGAATATAAAAATGCACTAGTAGGAGAAGCTAAACAATATAGTATTACACAGAGTATTGTTCCTGTTAGTAAATATAACCTTTTAAATATTCAAAATTTTCAAATTCTGCAACATTTTTAGTAGTGTTATTTATAAAAAAAAAGCGCCACAGTTGAATAAAAGGAAATATATCCTGCAGTAGTTGAATATATGTGCAAAAGCATGGAAAATAAAAAGAATTAGAATCTCGTGATATTTTTTGGCAAAAAAATGACAAATATTATAAGAAAAGTAATGTCAATGATCACATTTTTCCCTTATTTTAAAATGAAACGTACCATTTCTCTTATGGAAGGGGTAACAAAATAGGGATATTTCATTTTCTCATAGAGAAAAACACATAGAAAGAGGAAAGAGAAACAGGATTTTTCATTTGCTAATAGGGAAGAATTATGTTCATCAACATTGTTTTTCTTTTAATTTTTGTCATTAAAATATTATAATATTAAATTCTTTTAATTTCTTTTTCTTTTTCTTGTTTTTCTACATATGCTCACTTACTACATGGTAGATTGTTTCATTCAACTTTGACGCTTTTTTGAGATATGAGTAATTGAAATGTTGCAAATTTTGAAAAATTTGAATATTTAACATGTTATAGTAAAAAAAAACTGTTTGCCAAAAATCTGGAGGATAATTCAATCAAAAAGGATTCCAAATTTCATCAAAATCGATCGACTAGATTCCGAGCAAATTGATCTTAAATCTCACACATTCCCTCAGAGGTTTGTACCTAGCATTGTCTGACCTTGCAGCTGGTCACTCAGCGGCCAAATTCCGCAAGGGAACGTAAAATCTATGGGTTTTTGATGCATTCTTATATTGAAAACATTTCGTCAGGAAATAAATGTTTTTAATTTCTTTTTTCGGTGTTTTTTCTTAAAGGATGTAACTTTTTTCTTAGTTGTCAAAATATTTGTAAAATTTATGCTCAATTTAATATCTTATGTTTTCGAAATTGATGAGCTGGAAGTAAAATTTGAACCGTTTATATAAATTTCTGCATAAATTTTAGAAATATTTTAAAAACTAAGTAAAAACTTTTTTAAAAAAAATGGATGCATTTTTTAAGAAGAGAACACTGGAAAAAGAAGTTAAAAATATTAATTTTCCGAGGAGATACTTTGAAATAAAAATGCACCAAACGCCCATAAATTTAATAATACGGTGGGGGAATTCGGCCGCTGAGTGACTGACTAGTCGCCTTAAGTGAAAATATAAGCGTGATCACGGTTTGCACGGGTCTTTGAATTTCATGATGAAGAAATTCTTTCGTATTTGCAATACCTAACCAGTACTCCCTTATAGAAAATGTCTGATTAAATAAGGTGAAATTTCGTGTATTTGAATTATAGAGCTATTTATCTATGGAAAAAATATACGTTTCACCTTTAAAATAACGGTACCCGTACGATTCGTGGTGATACATCAATTTAAGGCTAAAGTGTTATTGTACATGGATTTATGTTTTAATTTAATTTTTCGGTTGTATTTCTGCTTTGTAATTTTAACAATGTATTTTATGGCCTGCGTTTGTTTATACGAGTTCTGAGAATGTTTTATAAATAGCGTGGCCATGAGTGGCATAATTGAGATCTAGTTAAGTAAACTACAATCCATTAGAGTTTTTAATCTCTGTTTTATTAATTATATGAGTGTTTAAAAAAGAACTATCAATATTATTAAGAACGATTTTGTACTGAAAATGGACTGAAAACGACAATATTAAACTTCATTTCACATTTAAACTTAAAAGTTAACTTATTGAGTTGCATTTCATTTTACTTCTATTCATTAAATAACATCATTATGCAATGAAAATTAAAAGATTTTACTCATATCCGCTCATGTTTATAGGCAAAGGCATTAAATGCCATATTAACTTTATTAGTTAATAATTAAATCTCATTAGAGTAACAAAACATATTAAAGTTTCAATTAAAAAAACTACATCAAATTTTTGCACTGCCTGATTTAGCGGTTTGAAATAGATTTTACACTATATATTTTTAAGATTTTATGTATGGAATGGGATCTGGATGTTGTCACAAAAGTAAAAAATAACATTTTCGTTCATAATTTGATGTAAAATCAAGATTTGAGATAAACCTAGCTGACCACTTTTGACGAAACGAATTTTCAACTTCATTTTTCCGTAATTTTTCCGTAATTTTATCAGAATCATGCTAAGACACTTATCAAAAAATATTTTTCCCCGCCTAACAACTTGAAATTTTCTGGTATATTCTTTTAAATAAAAACATGACACCTGGTAACGTGGTTTTTAAAGAGGTTTAACAGTGAAGTGTGTTTTTAGTTTCTTCTATCTTCAATAGAAGAAAGTATTGTAATCGAAATTTTTTTAGATTTCCGGTTTTCGGCGGATTTACACGTTTTAGGGCTCAGAGATTCCAAAAAACATGTTTTTACAAAATGTCTGTCTGTCCGTGTGTCTGTGTGTCTGTGTGTCTGTCTGTATGTCGCCATTCTACCATCAAAAAGTGTATGAAGTTATGCATAGAATTGAACCAAATTTTTTGTGAGTGTTTTTGACTGTGGCAAGCAGGTCCTCCTTCAGTTTTGAAATATTCCGCCGGAAGGGGGCAATGCAATCGCGATTTTTGTGCCATTTTCAATATTGTACCTACCAAAAATATATGAAGTTATGCATCGAATTGAACCAAATCTTTTTGTATATGTATGACTATGGATAGTTGGTCCTCCCTGAATTTGAAAAAAATCCGCCGAAGGGGGCGCTGCAATCGCGATTTTTGTGCCATTTTCAATATTGTACCAACCAAAAGTATATGAAGTTATGCATCGAATCGAACCAAATTTTTTGTGTATGTGTATGACTATAGCTAGTTAGTCCTCCCTGAATTTGAAAAAAATCTGGCTGAAGGGGGCACTGCAATCGCGATTTTTGTGCCATTTTCAATATTGCACCGACCAAAAATACATGAAGTTATGCATTGAATTGAAAGAAATTTTTTGTGTAAGTGTATGGCTATGGCTAGTTGGATCGCCCTGAATGTGAAAAAAATCCGCCTGAAGGGGGCGCTGCAATATCGAATTTTATGCCATTTTCAATATTGCATCACATAAAACTGTATGAAATTAGTTCTAGAACTGAACTAAACATTTTGTATATGATTATTTTTAGTAAAGCAAGTAGGTCCTCCCTGAATGTGAAAAAAAATCTGCCTATCATTATATTGTCCATCGGCTCGTGCAGAGACGGAAATTCGTTTTTACTCCGATTAATTGACTGAAGCAGAAATTTAAGATAAAAATCAAAATTGGTAGGGTATTGAATTAAAATTATTAAAGCATTAAAATGAGTAACTTTTTTTAAATATTAAAATGCATGTATGAGATAGAAGAAAGTTTTGGGATTGGCACACCCAACTAGTTTTATTTTTCTTTAAATTAATTAGAACTTGATTTATAAACAATTATTGAATTTAAAAACAAATCATAAAATAAGCAGTTTGGTTTTAAAAAATCGATAAATTTTTCTTCCACCGGTATATATTTTAAATTTGTTTTTGCTGTAAGAATTGATCTATCAAAAACATATCAATAGGAAAATTATAAATAATATTAAGAAGATCTATAAAAATTTCAAGCGGTTACCTTTGAAATTAACGAAATTATATATCTTTTTTAATCTTCAATCCTTATTTTTTTGTAGATGTTTTATATTTTTAACAGCAAGAGTTGGTCTTGAAGACATGTGTGAGGAGTGCGTATGAGACCAGCTTGACTTTCCTATTGCAAAGTTTGACGATTTAGGAGCAGTGAGGTGCTATCAGATTTCATGCTGCACCAGTTTTTAATGAGATATATTATTGCTCCTCAATCATCGAATTTTGCAATAGGAAAGCCATGATGTCCTCACACGCACTACCGCATCAATTGGAGGAGCACATAACCGTCTGCTTCTCCCCCTTCATCATGTGCCGGCACGTATAAGCGTGCACAACCACCCCGAATAATTCAGTTGCAAAGCGGTATATTTAAATTTCAACCAATTTCTTTTTACGACGTTGCGTACCTTTTCATTTGAACAATTCTAATATATAACTAAAAGCGAAAAAAAAATTAAGTACATAATTGATGTGGATCCCTTGTGTATTTTTAAATGAAAAGGTTCTCATTTAAAATCGTGAAAACTATTTTTTCCAAAAAATGCATAATACGCTTTAAAAAAAGTGAATTGCATCTTTTGAAATTAATATACCAAATTACTGCTAATTTGTCGTCATCATTGTTTGTTTGTCTGACATCAACCTATGAATGTTTAATGTAAGTAATTCTTAACATTCACTAAAAACTAAGGCCTTGGACAGCTTAAAAAAAAAAGCAAAACGAAAAAAATCATACGTTAATTTAAGGATATTGCAATTTGCGCAATTTGTAATTATCTGACATAATCTGTTTTACATTTTTTATAAACAGTTTTATATTTCTCACATATGATATCTTTAAGATTTGCTATAATACAATTTATTTTTGATTTCAACATCTCTTTTCCCACGCAGTTACAAAGCACTCAACGCTGAAATTGCTATCAAACGAATGAGCGACTTTAGGCTTAATATGGTCGCATATTGACACATAGTGTGAAAACTCAGGCCGATACAGTGAGGTCACTCAGAAATTGTAAAAAAAAAAAAATTCTTAAAATAAAGCTAATTTCTGAAGGCTACTCATTATATCGCTCCAATCTTTATGAATTTTTGCGATATTTGATTAGAATTTTGGCATAGTTGCCTTAAAGAGCTGACCGTATGTTATTGAAAAAAAATGGCACCTTCTATGCATGATTAGTTAAAAATTATTTCATATTAATACCAATATCTCATCAAATATTCATGTTTAATTGCGATAAACTGTTTCTACAGTTAATTTTCGAAAAGTGGAGTTAAATTTGGTTGGAAAATGTGTATATAGTACAAACAATTTTTTTTTTCCTATTTGGCAGAAACGTTAACACGTTTACGAATATGCATGCTATGCTTACATCAATGCATACCAATGTTAAATGGAACCCAAATAGTTACGTTCTACTTTAACAGGATATTTTGGGAATTTTCTGTTACAAGGGGAATGGCAAACATTACTTTTTTATTAAATTAATTTTTGGTCTTTAAATTGTTTCTGCGATTAAATCATCACCGAAAAGATTAAGTCAAATATATCGGTTACATCTTCGAAATTCAAAGATAATTTGTAAGGCACTTTTCTAGATATTCGATTAACCGTTTAAATCATTCTGTCACTATCCCCAAACTTTTAGTCGCCAGTGTATTTCAGAAATGAATACCAATTTTTATATGGATATATACAAAACGCAAAACTATATGAATGGAGTGTCATAGAAAGATTTTGTATGAGGTTTTAGACATGAAGGACTCGTATTCCTATAAAAAAAATGTTGTTTATTTAAAAATTGATAAAATTAGAATTTAATGATAAGACACATCCGAAAATAATAAATATTAAAGATTACAATGAAATCGCTTCGCATGGGTCCATTTATATATGGAAATTTTTTTTAGGTAGATTTCGTATGAAATACTACCTATTGCATTGTCTCCCATGTTGGAATTTCTGAAAAATTTTTGCGGATCTACACGAATCATGACTCCTAGACCCCAAAACTACCATCAGTAAAAAAGTTTATCTATCTATCTATCTATCTATCTATCTATCTATCTATCTATCTATCTATCGGTGTATATCACTTTCTTCTAGACACGATAACTTCCATAATTATGCTCAGATCTTCATCAAACTTTTACATAAAATCAAAGGGCATAAAATCTCGGTTAAGTTCGTTAATGGGCAAAATCGGACCAAGGAAGTGAAAGTTAGGAGGGTTTTTGTGAAAACAGAAAAAACGCGATAACTTTTTAATTAAAATAGATATCGAATCAGTTTAAAGTTTATATTACTTCTAAAAAATGAGGAAAAAGTTTATGCGTGACAGATTTTTGATAAAGTTAAAAGTGGGCTCAAGGGGCGAAAAAAACATGGTTTTTGGGAGAAAAAAAATCATAACTTCGTCAATTCTCAAGATATCAAATCCAACTAAATTTTATATAAATGTACTCAATATTATCTAAAACTTTTGTATTTACAAGTTTTTGATAGGACCAATTTTTACCGATGAAAAAAATTAAAAACGAAAAGAAAAAGGAGGGAGGAAAAAGAAAAAAAACCATAACTTACTCAATTCTTAAGCAATTAAATCTAATTAAATTTATTTTACATCTTCACAATAATATCTACAATTTTTATATTGACAAGTTTTTCATAGAACCAATTCTTATAGCAAAAATAAATTAAACAAAAATAGGAGTTGGAGAAAAAACCTCAAATCCAAACTGCTTATATTCTGACTCATTTTAAAATTCATTTTTGATTTTAAACGCATCCAAATGACAGATCCTATTATTTAGCAACTATATAATGCGACGTATTGGCCAATTTTTTGATAAAGGCAGAATATATTTTTAAAAAGGCTGCCAAAAAAGGTATTTTGAACAGATTTCCCGAAGTTTTCATCATTAAAAAATTCATTAAGTATAACAAATTGCGTTTTTTATGCGTCATTTTTAAATTCATTTTTGTTCTCAAACCCATCCAATTTACAGGTCCTATTATTTAGGAACTATATAACTTGACGTATTGGGCGGTTTTTTGATAAAGGCAGAATATATATTTTAAAAGGCTGCCAAAAAGGGTATTTTGAACAGAATTTCACGAAGTTATCGTGATTAAAATTTGCGGAAATTTAAGAAATTGCGTTTTTACCGAGTCATTTTTAAATCTTTTTTTGTTCTCAAACGCATCCAATTTACAGGTTCTCTTATTTAGGAACTATATAATGTGACGGAGTGGCCAGTTTTTTGATAAAGGCAGAATATATTTAAAAAAAGGCTGCCAAAATGGGCACTTCGCACAAAATTTCCCAAAGCGACATGATTAATGAACTGTGGGTATTCAAATAACAAATTGGTTATTTTATGACTCATTTTTAAATCCAATTTTGCTCTGACACACATTCAATTGACAGTTTTTTGTTACTTAGGAACTATATAATGTGCGTATTCGTCGATTTTTTGATAAAGGGTGAATATATATATTTTAAAAGCTGTCAAAGTAAGCACTTCGCAAAAAAATTTCACAAAGCGATCATGATAAAAGAATTGAGGTTGTATTCAAATAACAAATTGTTTATTTTATGACTCATTTTTAAATTCAATTTTGCTCTCAAACGCATTCAATTGGCAGTTATTTGTTATTTAGGAACTGTGTAATGTGCCGTATTGGTCAGAGTTTTGATAAAGGCTAAATATATATTTAAAAAAAATCTGTCAAAGTTGGCACTTCGCACAAAATTTCTCAAAGCGATCTTGATTAAAGAATTGTGGATGTATTAAAATAATAAATTGGTTATTTTATGACTCATTTTTAAATTCAATTTTGCTGTCAAACGAATTTAATTAACAGTTTTTTGTTATTTAGGAACTATATAATGAGCATATTGTTCAATTTTTTAAATAAAGTAAGAATATAATTCAAAATATATTGCCAAAATGGGCATTTGAGTAAAAATAGGCTTTTTTTTTTTTTTTTTTTTTTTTTGAGATGAAAACTTTTCGAAATCTACCTCCGCCTATAGGCCATGCCGAAAGGGATTTTTTGAATTAAATCAGCTAAACCAATCGTATCGTTAAAATTTTGACAGATAATTTAAAGATACTGAAAAGCAAGGGAACAAGCAGATAATATTTATTTAACACTGGTTATTTAATGATACTATTAAGATTAATTTAACTTCTCAGTGATAACTTTTTTAGAATAAAATTCTTATACGTAGGTTTACTGTCCTTCCCAGAAGAAATAATTTGTCATTTCCCAGATAATTTTCTTTTACAGTCTTACAACAAAGAGATGGAGAAGGAAGAACAAACAAAGTTAATGGACCCAGAAGTAAATGATAATGAGATAGCCATCAGCATATAAACAATGATTAATTATGAAGTATAGCTCAGTAGATTTGGAACAAACATCAAATAATTCTGTAATTCTAATTAACAGATTAAACTGTCATAATAAATATTACAAAAACAAAGGTTAATCAAATTTCAGCATTATTAAAAATATCATTTTTTCATTTTTGTTTTATAGATATTAAGAGTTTCTACAAAAATTTTCGTTTAATATTATTCTATAAAAAAAAAAAAAAAAAAAAAAAAAAAAAAAAAAAAAAACGAAACATATTGTTTTAAAAATTTGGAGTGGTTAATAGTGCGTGTGGGATTATAAGATTATTATTATTATTGTTGTTGTAATGACCATTCTGCATATCTTAGCTTTATATTATACGTGTATATATTTAGAGATTAAGTCGATTACATTAAATCGAATATGTAAGCATCAAGAAAAATCAAACAATATTCAGCAAAATCGAAACTTTCTTAAATTTTCTATTCTAAAAACCTTTGAATTAAACTCTTTACGTTAAAATTTCGAGGTATATATTTTCATGAATAAACATTAATCACACGGTTATTTAAAATATGTGTATAAATATCTGGAGATAAATATTTTTCATTATTTTATTAAAAAACCTCATAGTTATATATATATATATATATATATATATATATATATATATATATATATATATATATATATAAAATAAAGATAACATTGTTTGGTTTTCGAGCAATTAGAATAATCAAATTCGTAGATGATTATTTCATACAATATCCGTAGAAATCATTTGAAATCACTGATTTTTATTTGAAATTATATGAATATTTAAGGGCAGTTGGAATCCCTATACCTGCCCTGTTAAATTAATGTACATTTTTTCATAAACTACTTAAAATATGCACTTGAATATTTTTCATACATAAAATAAACATTTCTTAATAATCTGAAGTTAAATTTATAATTAGATGGAGTGTTAAATTGGATATATTTTTTAAATATCTGAAGTAGAAACCATATTTAAATTTCAGAAAACATGCATTTTTTTTCAAAGATAATGATAATAATAAAAAAAGTTCTTTTTATGAGTTTAAACAATTCACCTCAGATTAAACAGGAATATGTATAGAGTGTTCAAGCAAAATTTCAAAGTACAATGTATAATATTTTTTCAAAAAAGTTTATCGAAGTTGAAAAAACCACATTTTAAGAAAATCAAATTTAAAGTAAATAAACGCATTTATTTAAAAACGTTCCTGCTCTATAAAGCTCTTTTTTTTGCATTCTTTTGTTCACATCCCTCTTGGTGTTTCCTTTTTTTAAATTTTTAAATATTATTTTTTCTTTAGTTTATTGCAAATGGCCATATCTTATCCTCTTAGCATTCGATCACGATCAAATGTATTTGTTTTAGCAGTATAGCCCTGATTCTATGCCTAATTTATGAAGCTCATCATATACAACTAAATAAAGATATTCTAACTGCACAATAGTCTTTTTTGGTACACAAACCAAATTACATTGTGCACACTTTTAATTGGATTGTGTGTTTTGCCATGGAGACATTTTTTAAGTAAATGTTCCTAAGTAAATCGAAATACGTCGATTAAAATAAATCGAAAAAATTATAGTAAATCACTTATCCGTTTTAAAACACGGAGAAAATAAATTCTGAAGCTAAGCAACGAAGAACAGAGCGGGATAGCTTTCAGTTTTTATGTTCTTTTCGCTTTACACGAGCGTTGTCGAGAAGTATGAGGAAATAAACAAACAGAATTATTAAAACTTTTTCACTTCTGGCGGTCGTAGAAACAAAAGTAATGTATCAGTAGAAATAGGAGAAATGGTAGATTCAAAATATTAAAAAATCAAAAATTCTATTTATTTTGGTTTTGATCTTCCAATTGCCCTTAAGGACAGTAAGTGCAGACAGTTATTTAACAGATACAGGATGGTGAGCTTTATAAAATAACAGACGCACACGTAAAGGCTGTTTTCTAAATTGTATATGCCTGTGGATAAAATTTGAACGACCAATGAGAATATGGATCAAGATTATATACATATATATATAAATATATATTTTACAAAAAATCTAAAGATAAATAGATATTTTTTATATATGAAGAGCAATGAATATATAATTAAGTTTCTCTTACCAAGACTTCTCTCCAGTCTTATCCAAAACAGTATCGTTTATCATATTTTATATTTCAAAAAAATAAATAAATAAATAATCCGAAAGTTTAAAAAGATAGCATTTATTTTGTTGCGACATCTGAACTCTCTTTTACCAGCAATACCCATGCATCACAGAGTAAAAAAAAAAAGAAGTATTTCAAACTATCAAATTGATAGTTTCAGGGTTTTATACTTAAAAAGTACGAACAAAACCAGTATAAGATCACTTCTGTGTCTGTCACAACTATTTTATTTTCAAAACTATGGAACGCAGAAAGTTCAAACTATGGGAGGTAGTAAAGACTATTGAACCACTAATTTGCAGCTTGTTAAACATCCACAGATATACATATTTAGAAAAACTGTAGAGGAGCTACTTAAATTATTTGAAAATAAAATATTTTCTTTGTGTTTCGTGTGGGGATATTGTGTGAAAGATTTCGTAACGCTGAGCTCAAAATTATATCAATTTTCATTAAAAATACTTTATTTTCAGAGATAGCATCGAAATTGTATTGCAAAAATATATTTTCTCCCTTTTATTTTCAAATCTACTGAAACTAAAATTAGGTTAAAATTAGTGATTAAAAACGTTGATTTATACTATGCAGAAAATTTACAAAGATTATACTAGGTCGTATAGTTTTTGAGAAAACGCTAATTTTTTCGTAACGAATAAATTTAGATTTGCGAGCATTGAGCAAAGATGCTTAGTAAGCGCAGGAAGTTCCATCGAAGTACAAGTATAAAATTATAGATTATAGTACATTTCGGAATCAATTGTCAGTAATTAGCCGAGATATTAACCCTTATGGAAAGTCTGAACATGCATAACGATAGGGGCGGCGTATTCTATGTATAATTGGCTTTTAAAGCCTAGATAACAACTATTAATGATACATTTGTGTAACACAATGCTCTATAGAAGTATAAAAGCAATAAACAACAAATTATTAAAAACAGTCTGCTCACATTAATACCATGGTATTTGCGATTAGTTTGCATTGAGTGGATCTATTAATACGCCACCCGCGTCATTAAAAATTAGTTTAAAATCTATTTGGTAAAACGTTGCACGGACCAAAGCGGTGTTGCAACTTGCGACATTCTTTTGAAGCTATTCTAGCACAATGTGAAGTTCAAACTTTATACAATGTTTTCTTTTAGCTACACTTTAAAAATTAAAGATTATTATTATGCTGAATTTAGATTAATGAAATGCCAAAAGAAGTTTAAATATCTTACTTTTATTATCTGTATCAGATTAATTTATCGAAACAACAACAACAACAAAACAATTTAGGTTAAGGGTAAAAAAAATATACAGAATAACAATATTGATAATATTTGCGTTTCAAATACCTTTGAACTTTTATAGTATATTCATTTATACTTTTCTAATATATACAACTATACCTAAGCCTACACTATATAGTTTTGCAAAGTCTTATTATTTTTTAACCAACGATTTTTTATAATAAATCAACAGTTAATAATTCATATATTTACTGTACGGAACCCTCTGAGCACGAGTAATATTCGTACTTGACCATTTATTTTTTTTTAAATAAATAAATGAAATGAAATAAAATGTATGCGTCGTTCTCAGAACAAGACTTCAGATGTCGCTAAAATTTCCGCACTTTTCTACCAGTATTTTAAATCAAAAATCTTCGTGTCCGATTCCTTTAATATATACAATGAAATTCTATGATTAATATTGTTTTTTTTTTTTTTAACTGTGGTAGGAAAGTGGGAAAATTTTAAGGACGCTGCAACCCCTAAAACTTTAATATATCAAGGGCACAGGGGGAACAACTGTAAATATTAAATAATGACAAAATTAATTAAAAGTATTTTTTTCTATCTTTCTTTTGTTGTTTTTTTTCTGCGGCGAAATGCTTAGCTGTAAAGTCTAGAATAAAATGTTGTAAACGAAATCTAAAAGATTTATACTAAACATAAAAGGGTAGAATGAGAATAATTCTGCAATTTTAAACCAGTTGTAAACATTTACAGAATGTTCTTTTCATGACATAAAGGCACGTACAAAATGTATCTGACATCGGAACCCAAATTTACCTAAATAACTTAAAAGAGCTGTTTGGACTGATTTTTTGCCGTCCCTGCTATTAGCATTAGATTTAATTCTAACTGTGATTGAATGAAATATGCGATAAAAAATATAAAAATTTCTGTCTCTATTTACTGGATTATAGCAGATCAGTTGTTTGTCTGACAAAACTCTAAGTACATACATGTAACGGTAACATATCATCTAAGGAAGTTATAATAATAACAGAAACGCGCGTTGCATAAACGCAGGTGATACAACTAAGAAATATGTTAGTTAACGCAACATGCATGTTAGATCAACATCACCACAATCTTAAACAGTATTAGCAAAAGTGCTTGGTAAGTGATGCAACAGCCCCAGAAGCTTAAACGATACTAGAAAAAGTGCTTATTAAATAACTTTACTCTGCATTAATCATCCCCTTTCTAATTTGTAGTTTAAGAATGGTACATTTTGGAAGATGTCTTAATATGCGTTAATCATTCTGTTTTATAATTTTTAAAAGCAGCGTAATTTGCTTCAGGTTTAGTGATAAGCAGCAAGTAACGGTTGACAGATAACAGAATTGGCATTGCATATGTCAAAGTTAAAGAATACATTGAAGCACATAACATTACAGTTCTGCAATACAGTTCTGCAATACAGAGAAGAAAGGTTTGGAGGCAAATCTTCTTTCAATACTCTACACAGGAAAAATTACGAATTAAAATTTAAATGCTGAAGACCAAATGGGGAATGAAAAAAAGTGGTATAAAACTCTATCTTTGGTTATGATTTTTAATCATTACTAGCTGGTTCTTCATTGAACCTATGCTCAAAATAAATGCGCATTTTAAAATTATTTACCTATGTACCTGTTTTTTTTAATTTAAAAATAGCCTTACTCAAAAAAAAAAAAAAAAAAAAAAAAAAAAAAAAAAAAAACCTCATTTTTAAAAACGCTAAAAAATTATCTTTCAGTGACAAACAACGTTCATCTAAAAAGTTAAAAACCTCTACCGTCTATTCTTTGCTCTTAATGGATTAAGTAATGATTATGGTCATTATCGAAACGATTTGAAAGTAAAAATATACGATAATATAATTAGAGCGACAGTTATAGTTAATATGACACAAAATAGTCGCTTTGCAATCAATAAAGGTGCTTTCGAAAAATACCAGAACAGTAGTACAGTATGATGCACTTTTTCAAAATTCTATATTTTGCAGGTCAAAAAGACTAGGTTATAACGGGCTTTTTCTGTGTGACATTTTAAAAATCAAAAACTAATAGTTTCTAAAGCTGTATAACTAAACTACTATACCTCACTTAAAGAATTGATTATTCAAGGATTTTTTGTACGCCGTACAAGAAAATTGCTGATAAGATCAGAATTGGCAATAGATATAGTTCTCCTTCGTCAGGCCCACAGATATTGAAAAAGTTGCATATAAATACATCCACTTCTGAAAATGTAAACAGCAATTTAAATAATGCATGTTAAACAGCTGCAAAATTCATTAACCGTTTAGACGGCGAATTAATATCGCAATGTAATAATAATTTTGTTTTTCCTATATTACAACTTCAAATGTTTTAATTTATGTATACAAATTTAGAAAATAACAAAAACAAATATTTTTGCAGTTTTTTGGCTGTTTTTATTTTAAAATTCGCATGGGCAATGGAACATGATTGTTAAATGACAACCTATACAATTGTAACAAATTATTTTCCGCTACATGCTTTTGTATATTGTACTTGAATATTTTCTCGAATTCGAAAAACATTTAGATTCCTAGTGGTCAAATGTAAGTAATATAGAGAAAACGATAAAAGCAAATATATTTTTATACAAATTAATGACTTTACATTTTCCATATACCTGTGATAAATGCTTAAACATAAACATATTTCTTTTTCAAAAGTTGAAATCAACCTTATATTTTATTGAAAAAATAAGCACATCGTTATTATGTTGGAAAATATATGTTTTGTATTACAAATAGTGCAATGTTCCCATTTCGGAACATTGGCGTTTAAACGGTTAATCCTTTTCTGCAATTTACACTTAAAATAAATTGCGTTTTCAGAATAACCCTTTAGTATTTATGCATCATAATGTTTCGCATGTTTTAAATGATAATGTACTTCTAATGTATTACATCTTACATTCATTCATGAATAATCACCAGATTTTTTCCCGATTTATCGCGCGGATCCTAAAAAAACTAAGAAACTTCAGGACCTATAAACAAATCCTTTCCTTGCGAAAAAAATCGATTGGTTTCTTTTAATGATATTTATAATTGATTTTGAAAAGTAATTGTATCTTTTACATATGAAATAATGATTGTTAAGGCATATACAGGTTTATTCTACTGAATAAATCTGCTTGTTACATAAAAAATAACTAATACAATTCAGACTTTGATTTCATATTTTAGAAAATCTTATTACTCAGAATAAATTGTGTTACTTTTTTTTTCGTCGAACAACAAAATTACGAAATGTTATTCAACTGTATCGGATGAATATTATTGGCTGTAATTTAAAATTATTTTATCATGATTATCTGAGGCAATTAAAAAATGAAAAAAATGCATATGTTTGCTGAAATTGATTCAATTTTATGAGATTAAAAAATAAGAGTTTTACATGTAAAACTCTATCAACTTTTTTTCCAATTTTGGACATCCTTCTTACGTTATCATTTGTCGAACTCGGCACCCCCCTCCCCCAGCCCTATGATATCATTATCAATATCTAAAATTTATTCTTACTTTTAGATTTGATTTCTTTCTTATATGTTTGCAATAATATACACATATGATTATAAATTTATAAGTCCCATAACTTATGAATTCAGGAAATCAATACAAAATATATACTTGAAACAGATTTATATCAAATCTAAGAGACTTAATTAGTATTTTAAAGCTTTTTATAACTTTTCCTTATTACATAATGCATTCAGCAATAATGTTATCTTCTTTTAACTGCCTTCTGCTCGTGCATAGAAAAAGTAGAACTTGCATAAAAATAGCTAATAATATTATTTATCTTTCCTAACTGATGAATACAACTATCCTTCTCTACATATTATCTCCTGATTTCTCTAACGACGAATTATATGCGTACATGGCAGAATAACAGAAATGTCAAACGTTTGGGTTATTTCATATTTTGGAATGAAATGATTTTATGGACATTTGATAACCTTTTTAATACAGTCCTGGCCAAAAAAATGCGATTTTTGCAAAACATGCACATTCGCTTACACTTGTTCATTTTAAAATAATTTTAGTAACTACGTGGCATCGTTGTATTTGTGTATTGAATGACCGTGATTTGGCTGAATATCAATGCACTGTCATTCATATTAATCCCCCCCTTGGGTGCATGTGTATTAGGGTGGTGCGAAAAAACAAAAGTTTTTATTTCCGAATCGCTATAGTGCGGAAAAGTTGCGATTGGTAAATACAAGAAAAACTAAAAAAAAAATTTTTGAAATCGGACATTATCTTCCGATCGCGCAAACCACCTAAAATTCAAAAAAATTGAAAATTTTCGATTTTTTCAGAATTTTTAAAAAAATATTACATATAAATATATTTTATCACTATAGTGAAAAATATTTACACATTGTACTATTTAATAATAATAATAAAATAAATTGCGTTTAGAAAATATCTTCCGATCGCGCAAGCTCTATAAAAACCGGGAAAATTTCAATTTTCAGTGATTTTTGATGTATTAAGAAAATAATTAAACAAGTTCAATTTGCGGTCTCATGTTAAAATTTAAACGTAAATTAATACTATTGTGCATGTTATGCTATTTTTGAACAACCGAGATCTTACCACGACGAGATCGCTGCAGGGCGAAAAGGTTTAATAGTTCGCGCAACTCCTGTTAGCCACGTTGCGAAACAGCGTTGAAGTCGCCCTATGTGTCCACATACTTTTCTCTCCCCAACCTCGTCCACTTGCACAGTGCGCTATTTCGTATCAGTGACCCGTGAACGAATTTCGTTTGTTAATTAGATGTATTGTGTTATTTAAAATACATTAACATGTGACAGGTACACGGATCTGCATACGTCGTTGACAAAGAAAATTACTAGACAATCTTTTCATTGTCCTATATTTTGTCATCCCCAAGAGATTTTTTGTCAAATATTCTTCACGAATATAGCGCCTGTACGAGAAACTAAAGAAAATCCTTTAAAAGAATTTAAATAATTCTAAAATCGTTAACAATACTTCTAGACTTTTTCAATAAATGCGTCCCTATAACACGTATTGATATGTAGAATGATACGTGTTTGAAGATGGTTTATAGTAATTTTAAACAGCGTATGTTGTCTATCGTGATATTTGTCTCAGGACTGAGGAGGATAACTAAATAATCGTCCTTTTTTCATCAAAATTTATTTCATGTGTTCTTCTGATTCCACTTGACTTTGCCGTAATTTTTTTCTTTCTGTTTGTTTTCTTCTAATTTTGTATAGGTCAATAACTTGAAAAGCATCTGTTTTAGTTATTACAGGAATATCTTCTAGTACACTCAACGTTTTAGCAGCACCTGCACTGTCAGATACACCATTGCGATCGCAATGTAAAGATGTAAATTGTAACTCCACTTTCATTTGCCATGGTAATTTCTTCTTCTTAAATCTGATAGACTATATCCGTCATGGTAATAATATTTTACATATACCTACATTAGCATTAAAATTCTCATGTATTTCATCTAAATGCTCAAGGTCTTTTATTTTCGCTTCAACAAATTTGGAAGGTTGCCTTTTCAAAATATAGTTTCGTTTTCCAAGTCTTGTACTCAGTTTTTTTTCTTTTTTTTTAAACTTTAGTACCAATTTTTCCCGTTCCGTCCTTTCTCTGGAAGTAGATAAATCTATGCTCAATGACTGGAATTTTTTTGTGTTTTTGAGACATACAATTAGTCTCAATTAGACACTCCCACAGATCTGGTGACTTTTTACAAGAGCAATATAAATTCATTACACGTTTGCAGGCTGAAATATCACACAGTTGAGTTTCTTGTTTTTTAAATTCATCAAATTTTTTATAAGGTTTGGCTATTTCTTGTCTCGAATATAAGATTTCGTTAGTTTAGAATATTATCGTAGTAGGCATTAATTAACTAAATGATTCTACAATCAAACACTTTTGGGATTGACGCCTTCTAATAAATATATTTTATTTTTTATGCCACTGTATTGCTGACAAATTAGAAACTCACTTTAATGATGTTGAATTTACTTGCTAATAGAGACCTCTCCTCAAGGTAGCATTGAAGAACATATTCGTGTGTTGGAAGAATATCTGGCAGAAAATCTCTTGGATGACCGAATATAGGACAATGAAAAGATTGTCTAATAATTTTCTTTGTCAACGACGTATCCAGATCCGTGTCCCTGTCACACGTTAATGTATTTTTAATAACACAATACACCCAATTAACAAACGAAATTCGTTCACGGGCTCTCTGATACGAAATAACGCTCTGTGCAAGTGGACGAAGTTGGGGACAGAAGCATGTGGACACGTAAGGCGACTTCAACGGTTTTTCGCAACGTGGCTAACAGAATGCGCGCGAAATTCTAAACCTTGAAGAACTACTAAATCTTGCAGCAATCTCACTGTGGTAAGATCTCGGTTGTTCAAAAATGGCATAACATGCTCAATAGTATTAATTTACATTTAAATTTTAACATGAGACTGCAAACTGAGCTTATTTAATTATTTTCTTAATATCAAAAATCACTGAAAATTGAATTTTTCCCGATTTTTAATGAGCTTGCGCGATCGGAAGATATTCTCTAAACGCAATTATCTTTTTTATTGTTATTAAACAGCACAATATGCAAATATTTATCACTATAGTGATAAAATATGTGTATATGTAATATTTTAAAAAAAATTTGAAAAAATCGGAATTTTTCAATTTTTTTGAATTTTTAGGTGGTTTGCGCGATCGGAAGATAATGTCCGATTAAAAAAAATTTTTTTTTAGTTTTCCTTGTATTTACCAATCGCAACTTTTCCGCACTATAGCGATTCGGAAATAAAGACTTTTGTTTTTTCGCACCACCCTAATGTGTATTGTCCTTTAAGTTTTGGTACAAAAACAATTTTTTTTGCTTCATTTTTCTGAGATTAAACTCGTCAATGCTATCTTTTATAACATACATGGTGTCTAAATTTAAGGGACCATATTTACATTAGAAAAAAAGAAAACTATCTTCGGCTGCGTCATTTCTGTGTCAGTGCTCAGACATGCTATACAGGGGGCGATGTACTGCGAAAGACAGAGCATTGAAATTCAGCCAAATCATCATCGTAGAATACATTAAATTAAAAAATGCCCCGCAGTTACCAGAATTACCTTAAAATGAACAAAAGTAGGCGGATGGAACGTTTTAAAAAAAAGAATTTTTTGGCCAAGAATGTAGTTTTCTATTTTCAAAAAAACATATAAAAATAATAATAAATATAAAATATCAGACTATTTGGCTAAAAAAAAAAGAAATTTTCAAAAATGAGAGATTTATTCGAAAAAAAAAATGTCAACGGTATCAAAAATCTTCCTCAATCCCCTAGAGGTATCTATTGGTACCCAAATACCCCCCTAAAGGGGTAACGTTACATATGCACAGCACCATACTAGAGAAAAGATCAAATTAAAGAATATAGCTACCATCTGTATAATAAAAATATTCATTCAAGTGGAAGAGAATAAATATTATTTACTCTTTCGCACTCCACACTTCCACAAAAAATGCTCAATTACAGTATTTGCGATATTTCTATTTCTAAGTATATACAGCGTATCTCTTGCAACCTCTTCGTTTTGCAAAGAAACAGTTTTGGTATAAAAATACGATAAAGAACATTAAAAAGTGTGCAAAGAATTACTAGAAACATAAAGAAAATAAGCAAATTCAAAGTCAGAACCTACACCACTACAAAGTTGGTGTGCTTATATTGTCAAATAGCGTTTGGATACATGCTGTCCTTGATTTAAATAATCAGGTCACCTTTTATTGATCATCATCATAGAAATTTATATTCTTGTACTATTATTTTAATCTATGATTATTAAACAATGTGAAAACTGCATATCTCAAAAATTGCAGTAATGTCTTAAAAGTAAAAAAAAAATCATTAAACACTGGAATATGCGGTGATTTTAGGTACATTTCGTAAAAAATACTTCCTATTACATTTTCTCATATGTTGAATTTCTGAAAAAAAAAATTGTAGATCTCGGCCGATCATGATGCCTAGAACACATGTCGAACCCGTGTCCCTAGAACCCTGTATGTCATTTTAAACCATAGACCTCTATCACAACTGGACTTACAACAGCGCGAAACGCATCTGATTTTCGTAAATACCATCTCCGCAATAAAAAAGATCAGATATAATTTGATATAATATCACTCGCAGCATAATATCTCTTGAAAAGAGACGAACAGATTTTATTAATCCGGTTAGCAGCACAGAGCATTATTTCAGAGTGGGATTTATGTTTTAAAATTCCATAAGACATTTCCTCTTGAAAAAAAAGTTGCAAGGTCGAAAACTTAAAATTTAAAATGTAGAGAACCCGTTCCACTAGCTTTGGACTAATATCTGAGCCATATTGCGTAAGAGAACAGTATAGGAATTTAGCTTATTAGAGAAGAACACTCCTGACTAAAGCCATTTTCAGGTGACGTGGATTATTGTAAAATAATAACAAATAAGAAAAATCATGTGTTAAGCACAGAATATAAAACACTTTCCAACACTACCTGAAATCGTTAACAAAACTTCGTTATTTAGATAAATAAAATGTTACTGTCCATATCCAAATATGTAATCCAATAATTTTGAACAGTCCTGTATTTATCTGTCGGTTGATATATATACTATATACCGGAAAAATTTAGTTAAGCAAGACAAAACCTATCTGGTTGAAATGTATAATAACAATATATACTAATAGATAAAAACATACTTGAATACTTTTGTTCATCCCCGTAGTTTAAATAGTATCTTTATTACACACCAGTATTTTGCTATAATTTAGTTAAAAAAAACTCCTAAAACTACTTAAATCTCATTTCCAGAATTTATCATCCAAAGGCGACCATGTATCCAATTCTTTGCGTGACCCTGTATATAATCTTATCTATATTCTAGAAACATTTTTTAGTAAACTGAAAGCAGGTTTGCGTAAAAATGGATAACTTAATTAAAAACCACCTTTAAGTAAATTACATTCATATTCAGTAGCCTTTACGAACTCTTTTGTGTAACCCTGTATATGAACTACAACATTTATACACACCATATAATATGCACATATTTAGTGAAACTTAAAAGCGCATATTGTAATTAAAAATGCATTTCATCTATCCATCAGCCATCATTAATAATAAACAGTACTTCGGATAGAATATACTATTTGAAATTCTTTGTGTATTCCTGTAAATGCTACGCACTTCATATTATGCGTGAAATATTAAGTCTCAGTGGCGTATATCAATTTTATTATGCATGAAATCATGTAACATAAATAAAATATGTCGCAAACAACCCCCCTCCCTTTATAATTGTGCAATGTAATATTTCTTGTGGTGCTGTAAATGATATATAACTATTATTTTCGCTGAATATTTTACTGAATGCATATTTTAGTGCACTTCCCAAATGAAGATAAATTTGAATATGCCTGACAGGATGTAACATCTTTGAAATTCATTCGAAACGATTTTTGCCCATGGGAGGTTATTTCTACAAAAAAAAAAAAAAAAAAAAAAAAAAAAAAAATTAACTATACAAAATGAAAATTTTCATATGGTCCTTGTGTCCTATAAGTTTTGTTACGGAAAAACATGCACTACACGCTTTCACGAAAAACAAACATGCTTCCCATTTTTCAACACCAAACTTGCCAAATTCTTTTTGATCGGATTTTCTCAATTTTCAGCACTTTCTAGTTTTAAAATCTGAAAAATGTTATTTTTAGTGTTAAAAAAAACTGAAATTTCTTAAAATTCAAGATTGTTAAATCATAAGTCGTTATGTATTTATCACACGAGAATAATCTGTTCGACATGTACACCAGAGTAACTGTGTTTTAATTGCCACAGCATGGATAAACTTTTTAAAAATACAACTTGTAAAGCACACAGGGGAAGGGGGACTGATTGGGTATAAAAATTAATATTTTTAACGTATATATTGCGGATAGGAATACAGATTTAGCAGAATGGACAAAAATCATATTCGGTTCTTGAATGTCAACTTTTCTTTAGCAGATATTGATTGTAACTTTATTTTGAAATTATAAAATAGGATAAAGTAATTAATCTGAAATTATTTTATTTATTAATATTAAAATAGCTAATGCAGTAAGTGCCTACGTTAGTGATGGTAATACGTATCAGGATAACCTTGGTTATCCAACACACGCTTACCGATAAGTTTTAATCAAAATATTGATTAATTTTAACCGAACGTTTCTCCACAACACAGCACACAATAAAAAAAAAGATAAATATCTTATAAAATTTCTTTACATGTATGATAAATATAATTTATTAATAATTTTTTCTCTAAAAAAATAACTTCAATAAATATTTGTCCAAAAAATAATTTTTAACTGTCCTTTTTTTCAGAAAGACAATTAATATAGCTTGGAGACTTTATAACAAATAAACCTGAAAAAACACATCTAAGTTTGCTCAATTACGTTTTCCTTTATGCTTTTGAATAAACTTTTCATTAAATAAATCCGTAACTGTTATAATCTCAAATTAATTTGTATTCCATTTTTCGGAAACATCTTCATCCAATTTTTCCAAATCCCTTCTTTACTACAGGAGGCATAATTTCTTTATTTCTGTCCATCTTTGTCCTTAGATCGAATTTTCTTTCCTTTTTGTCACATTAATGAAGGAAAAAACTTTTTCGTATTCAAAAATAGAATCACGAGTATCAATCTGAGCTAATTTTTTAACCTTTTCTTTATTTACGTGCAAATGAAGTTCAGGATCTAACATTTATTACCAATTTGTTTTATTTATCTGAAATCTATCGTTTTCCTTAAGATAGGCACGGTATCTTGAATCATATCTTTTTTAGGTGCGTTCGTAATTATGTAAGTACGTAGCACCTATAGTTGTCGTTCAGTCCGTCCGTCTGTCCTCATATAACAACGCAAAAACTACCCAACCGAATCATTTGAAATTTAAAATATATAATTATTATATAATTTTGTCGAGTCATTTCAAATTTTATGAAAATTGGATACAAAACTCAATTACAGGGACAATCAAAAGTATTCCATTACGTTACGGATAATGCGTTAAACAGTTTCAAATGTATTTTAATGCATGTTAATTGCATGTTAAACTCTTTCGAATATAATAGAACTGACAGGAACCTATGAAGTATTATATGTAATTAAAATATACATTCTGTACAATCTGTGATGCAAAGAATATTTATTATTAAACTACAGGGCCACAGAAAAGTATTCCACTACATAACGCTGTACGGGGTAAATTGTTTGATGCGTGTTTTAATTATATTAAACTGTTTCACATTTTATGAATATGATATAAGTTACTGAGGTATACTGCAAGTCTCTTCCTGTATATTTACAGGAAAACAAAGATTTCGACCACTATACGGTATCCGAAGTACTATCTACTATAACAGCAAGATCTGAATATTTTTTAAACTTCGTTATCGTTCGAACGCACCCCATTTGCTACGCTTCGCGTGCAATTTCCAACTTGTTTATCCATATGTTGTAGCTTCTTTGTACGACTTAACAATTATTCTCATATTTATCACAATAATGAATTCTTCCTTTACAAATGTATTCTTAAAGTTATTTTCTTAGACTCTGTCATTCCAATACACGTAAAAAAAATTGTTTTGTCAAATTATTTTTACTTTCTTCTATCTTTACAAGAAAAAAGTATTTGATTCGTGCATATTTTCGAAATGCGTTTTAGACAGATTTACACGTTTTAGGGGTGAGAGATTCCAAAAAACACATTGTTTACACGTGAGTCTGTGACACTGTCTTTATAAACGAAACACGTATTTCAACAATTTAACAAATTTTCTCTCTAAGGGGGGATCTAAGATTGAAAATATTAGATCATCTGACAAATCTCAACAGCCGTTTTAGGTACAAGCGTGAAACAAATAAAATAAATCTACTAAAAAAAATGCTTCAGCACTTTTAAAGGTTCCACCCGTGAGGAGGGCTAAATTGGGGGTCTTTTTTGGACTCGTCAGGTGACATATCATCTTAAAATCCTCAGATTACGCTTTCAGATTATGGATCTCTCTTTCCTCCTCCCTAATTTGGCTCCCCTGTGTGGGGCAATTTTCGGCCTTTTTTGAAATCCTAATGTTTTTATCATTTTAAATCGGATTTTATTTTTTTTTAATATTTTATTTAATTTAATCTAATTTTGTTACCTTTTCTTCCTTTGCTTGCAAAAGTTTATGTTCTAACATTTATTACCAATTTGTTTTATTTATCTGAAATCTATCGTTTTCCTTAAGATAGGCACGGTATCGTGAATCATATCTTTTTTAGGTGCGTTCGTAATTATGTAAGTACGTAGCAACTATAGTTGTCGTTCAGTCCGTCCGTCTGTCCTCATATAACAACGCAAAAACTACCCAACCGAATCATTTGAAATTTAAAATATATAATTATTATATAATTTTGTCGAGTCATTTCAAATTTTATGAAAATTGGATACAAAACTCAATTACAGGGACAATCAAAAGTATTCCATTACGTTACGGATAATGCGTTAAACAGTTTCAAATGTATTTTAATGCATGTTAATTGCATGTTAAACTCTTTCGAATATAATAGAACTGACAGGAACCTATGAAGTATTATATGTAATTAAAATATACATTCTGTACAATCTGTGATGCAAAGAATATTTATTATTAAACTACAGGGCCACAGAAAAGTATTCCACTACATAACGCTGTACGGGGTAAATTGTTTGATGCGTGTTTTAATTATATTAAACTGTTTCACATTTTATGAATATGATATAAGTTACTGAGGTATACTGCAAGTCTCTTCCTGTATATTTACAGGAAAACAAAGATTTCGACCACTATACGGTATCCGAAGTACTATCTACTATAACAGCAAGATCTGAATATTTTTTAAACTTCGTTATCGTTCGAACGCACCTCATTTGCTACGCTTCGCGTGCAATTTCCAACTTGTTTATCCATACATTATAGCTTCTTTGTACGACTTAACAATTATTCTCATATTTATCACAATAATGAATTCTTTCTTTACAAATGTATTCTTAAAGTTATTTTCTTAGACTCTGTCATTCCAATACGCGTAAAAAAAATTGTCTTGTCAAATTATTTTTACTTTCTTCTATCTTTACAAGAAAAAAGTATTTGATTCGTGCATATTTTCGAAATGCGTTTTAGACAGATTTACACGTTTTAGGGGTGAGAGATTCCAAAAAACACATTGTTTACACGTGAGTCTGTGACACTGTCTTTATAAACGAAACATGTATTTCAACAATTTAACAAATTTTCTCTCTAAGGGGGGATTTAAGACTGAAAATATTAGATCATCTGACAAATCTCAACAGCCGTTTTAGGTACAAGCGTGAAACAAATAAAATAAATCTACTAAAAAATGCTTCAGCACTTTTAAAGGTTCCACCCGTGAGGAGGGCTAAATTGGGGGTCTTTTTTGGACTCGTCAGGTGACATATCATCTTAAAATCCTCAGATTACGCTTTCAGATTATGGATCTCTCTTCCCTCCTCCCTAATTTGGCTCCCCTGTGTGGGGCAATTTTCGGCCTTTTTTGAAATCCTAATGTTTTTATAATTTTAAATCGGATTTTATTTTTTTTAAATATTTTATTTAATTTAATCTAATTTTGTTACCTTTTCTTCCTTTGCTTGCGAAAGTTTATGTTCTAACATTTATTACCAATTTGTTTCCTTTATCTGAAATCTATCGTTTTCCTTAAGATTGGCATAGTATATTGAATCATATCCTTTTTTCTTCATTAATTGCAGCTTCTTTGTAAGACTTAACAATTATCTTCATGGTTATCAGTATAATAAATTCTGATTCTAAATTCTGAAAAAGTATTTGATTCGTCAAAATTTATGAAATGCGTTTTAGATAGATTTACACGTTTTAGGTTTCAGAAATTCCAAAAACGACATTTTTACAAAATGTCTTGATGTGAGTCTCTGACACTGTCTGTATGTCAGTATGTGATATAAATTTGCGGGCTCTCAACCTCCAGAACTAATGCACAGAATTTAATAAAAATTTATATTCCGCTAGTCCCAAATAAAAATTGGTGCTGATTAGTCTTTGATTTAAATCGCTGAGCAGGTGGCCCTGCTATGCTGTATTTTTTACGATTTACGAAAAATCTGTATACCAAGAACTAATGCAAGGATTTTAATAAAACTTCATATTGAAATAGTCTCAGAAATAAATTGGTGCTGATTAGTTTAAGGTGTAAATCGCTCAATAGTTGAAGCTACTTTGCTGCATTTTTTACGATTTACGCAATATCTGTATGTCAAGAACAAACACATTATTGTCCATCAAACTTCAGTATCAATCATTACTCAATTGATTCTGATCACATTTTCGTGTAACTTGCTCATTAGGGTGCGCTTGTATACTACAGTTTTCACGAATTCTACAATAGCTCTATCTTAAGAATTAATGCGCCAATTCTTATCAAACTTCAGATTCAGTTAATCCTTTATATGAACTGGTTATGTTTACTTTTGGTGCCGATAATGCAATAGCTGGCACTACTATACTGAATTTTTCCCAATTCTCACAATAGTTCTATCTCTAGAACTAATGCGTGGATTTTCATGAAATTTGAGATTCAGATACATCTTGATAAATATTATTGCTGATTATAGTTTGGTGTAAATCACGCATTAATTGGCACTTTTATGTTGTATTTTCCCGAACAGTCCTATTTCAAGAACTAATGCATGGAATTTCATATCTTAAGAATCCTCGCGATAGGTATAGCTTGTCATTTAATTTTGGCCCTGTGGCAGCGAATTTTGAAGTAATAACATGTATGAGATTGAAGAAAGTTTTGGAATTTCCGCAACCAACTAGTTAAAATTAGAAATAAGAAACTGAACCTTAATTTTTAGTAAGAGGTGCAGTGTTAGTACGAAAAAAGATAAACATGATAAAATCTTATAAGTATTTTTTCAGATACGCTCGCCGGAGAGCTAAGTATGTTATTAAAAATTATATTATTCATATTTATTGACTGCTTTTCAGAATAAAGGCTATTACAGCCATTAGAGACCTTTTTGCGAATCGAGTAAAGTAAATTTTATTCCTGTAAGTTCAAACTTTCTTATTAGAACTACACATAATATCAGAATTTGTTTAAGATAGAAATGTTTCAGGTCCCTAAGTAATAAAATAACATTACTTATAATATAGCAGTTATCCATTATATTTGCTGCGAAATTTTGTGATTGTGAACAAAATGTTTTTTTTCTTTTGTGATAACTGTTTTGTTGGGACTTTATTTCTAAAATACATTGTTTTATTACAATTACAAGCTTGTAGGTTTAACTATTCTAATTCTTCTATATCTATCGCAAAGTTCATGGTGAATTTACCTTCAACATTCTGTGAACTCTAGTTGCCTCTGTGTGATTTCTGACTTGTTTTTTTAAAGTTCTTCTACCGGATATTCGAGAGTCGTAAAAGAAGATAATTACATTTTTATGCTTATTTTTATACTATAGATGCTGAAATTTTCTTACTGTTAAAGACGAAATTGTATTAAGGTGTAATAGGTGATGAAACAAATATATGGTAATTGTAGAACAACATAATCTATATATATGTATAATAGTTTGTCCTGACTGACTGATAATTAACATACAAAACAAACTACTAAACCTAGAAGCATGAAAATTGGAGAAAATAAACTTCTTATGATTTAAGCGTGCACTAAGACGGGATTTTTGTAAATTTCCACCTTAAATGGGCTAAATGGGGGGGGGGGGGAGTAAAAATTATAGCAAATCTTGCTACTTCTTAGCTACCGTTATAGGTAAGAGCGTAAAATTCACGACTATAAATCTACTAAAAAAATAAATAAACGAATTTTACAAATTTTCCCCCTAAGAGGGGGATAAAAAAAATTCAACAATTCAATTAGGCAAAAAATTCAACTAAGTCTAGCTAACGTTTCCGTGAATGGATTAACTTCGTTTTTGGTTTATTTTAATCCTCATGGTTAAACTTAAAATAGTTTTTTTTTTCATCTTTGTATGTTTGATGGTAGCTGAGAAAATCGAATTTTTGTCTGAAATTTCCAGCTGAACATAGTCTTTTTCTTACATTTGTTACTTCTTGTAATTGTTGCACGTAAATTTAAATGAACATAAAAATTGCTATGTATGTAACATAAATAAATAGATTAGATAAATCACGTGAAAAAAAATACTTATTTGTTGTTATTTTCATGTATCATATTCACTATCTATTTTAACGAGCGAAGTGAAATATTTCTTTTTATTTATTAAATTCTCATTTATTTAAGTTAAAAGCCGCCTCTGGCAAAAAGTTTAGTCTCTCTTAAATTTATGCTAGCCATTGTAATATGATACTTTTATTCATAATTTTATTTACTTGCTTATCTGAAGGTCCATATGATGAAATCAACAAATTTAGGCGATCAGGGCAAGATTTTGCAGAAAACTTCATTATCCTGTTCTGGTTGATGTGTTTGGCGAATAAATCAAAAATGGCGCCGGAAGACCGAATAGCAAATTTTTTTAACCGGTAAAGCGGCATAACCGTGTTTTTCCATCACGTAATATTGTATTTCAAAGACTGATTTAACACAAGATTGACATTAATATTATTTTTTTTAATTGTACAAGACAAAAAAATATGTAAAGTTATTGAATACAAACGTTCATACCAATACTTTTCACAGTTATTATTTTATGAATAATTAGACATGAATGGAAAAATCTACAGGACATTTAAAAGATAAGGATAAAAATATGGTTTTAAATTTTTATAAACATTTATTTGAGCCTTTGAGACGTAAGGTAAGATCGTACCAGTAAGAAATCCGGTTGGACGCAACACAAGAACGGTGAGTCGGGCGCTCCATGATGATTCGGACGTGAGAATGTATCAGCTTTTTTTTAAGGTACTTTGAATGATTCTAGGTCAGTTAAATTATTACTTATTTTATGAATGTCTGAATAATATACATCTGCTTGCCAAAGCTTGGTGCTATTTTGGCTTCAAAAAGGGAGGGTATGATGCCAAAATATATAAATAGCTCTTAAAACAAACCTGATGAACTTTAATTTTTATTGTCGTACGAATTATTTCTGTTTCTATATTAAAATGCGGCACAAATGTCAAATACGAATCACATTGGCGTTAATTTTTTTCTAAAGCCAATTTGGCGAAAATCTCGTTTTGGAATACCAGTTACATATATATTTTTTGAAAGGTAATAACAATAAATAAAAAAAGTTTTGTTTAATAACTATAGAACAAAACAATTTATATATTAAAAAAATTATTTATTAACAAGTAAAGAACAACATCCGGATTGCCATATGAAGCAAAATAACGACACTCTGGATTCAGTTAAATACTCCGATGCGCATATAACATTGGCGTCTGAAAAAAAATTTCGCCACGTGGTGTCTATATGACATCTGTGCCAAATATGCATACCTATTTTATTTACATTATGTACGGTGCTACTTGATTATCAGGTCGACCAATTTCACCCATTTATAGAAATCGACAAACTATTCGCCAAATTACTCAAAAGGAAAAATGTTGCCTTAAAAAAAAATTTAAGTTTAGAAAATTAATGAATTTAGATTAAAAAAATAAATAAAAGTCATTAACGAAAAGGATTACTTTAATGATGACGTTTAGTTATGACGTCAAGATGTACCAAATATAAAATTTGATTTATTCAGGTGATTTCGGACAAAAGAATACTAATAAAAGTTTTCATATTTTAATGCAGAATTTATTAAATCAAACCATAAAGAGATATTTGTAAGATATCGCATATGTTAATAACATTGAAGTATTTTAAATGTAATATTAGAATTTATTAATGAGTATAAAAAATATGGCACTTATGTATTAACGTCACCGCAGCATAAGTTGCGCTAATGTGCCATTAAAGAGCAATCTTGTGCGCACGCACACAAAAATTAGCGTCAAAAATAGGCTTAAAAAGTACTAAAGTACAAAAAATGATGTCAACATGAGAAAAAAAAAAAAAAAAAAAAAAAAAAAAAAAAAAAAAAAAAAAACAAGTTGAATGTAGATACTGCCATTGCAGAATTCAGTTTCGCCACCGATTGGAAGAAAAAATTTAAAAAAAAAATCGATAGAGGTTTTTTAGAAGGGCGACCCCGTTTAGAATGCAATGTCCTAACTTCATTTTTCTTGTGTTTATCAATATAGTAGCAAACAGAACGGCGTGAAAAACCCAGTTGATTAGCAATTTCTCTCTGAGACTTTGGAATTGCGGAATAATAAAGAGATACAATTTGACGTGCTACTTCTTCAATGACTAGATTCATCAAAATTGATTTTTTCTTTAGTTTAAACGCTTTTTTATAGACTCTGGGAAAAAGGAAATGCATTTTAACAATAAAACGAGTGGAATCCCGTCGAATTCGACGAATAAAATGTGTAAAAGACCCGATCGATTTGTTTTTTTAAAAAAGCAAAAGTAATTACATTATTGAATCAATATGTAATCAATATGTAATAAATATATTTCCAAACTTAATGTCAAGTTTTCCAGTTACAGTTTTGCATGCAAATATTTGCACATCTTCAGTTAAAATTGTAATCTGAGTGCCGGCGAGATTCAGAAATTTTATTTTATATGCACTTCAGAAAAATAGATTTATAAAAAAAAAAAAAAAAAAAAAAATTAATCTTATTCTTATTGTGACATAGTAACTGAAGTCATCTGAAAGTAAAATCTCAATATCAGTGTCCATAATGAAAAGAAATATTGAAATGTAATATCGTTATGAGTAAAAATGCGATGTTTTAAATAGTGATGTCATTTTCTCTTCAAATGTTTTTTAAAAGTTACTGTTATTAGTAATATGGAAAAGGCGTCCGTAATAATATTGTAAATTCATTTTATCTGGTTGCTGAATGCCATGATTTTCCTCATTTGAAATATTTCTTACTTTGCTTTAGACATTAATTTTTACCATAAATTATTTTCTGTTATTTTATTTACATTATTAATATTATTTCTCAGTAAATATATTTTTTTATCTCAAATAGGGCATAATTATATGCAATCATTTTATTGTGGTTAAATTTTACGAAAATAATTAACTTTTTTCTTTTAAATGCGAGGACATGGTCACTAATGAAATAAAGTTTCTGACTTGTGGAAAGTAATAATGGAAAATAAATTTTTATTATCGAGAGAAAAGCTAAACTAAGTTACCACCATTTTGGAGAAATATCGTAAAAAAGCATTTAAAATTAAAAATAAAATATAAAAATGGAAATAAATTAAAAAATAGCTCAAATGGGCACAACTATAAATAAATAGCTTTCATTTAAAAAACAATTATCAAAATCGGTTCAGTAGAAAATTCAGGGCTGATGACACGACATTTTTAGCTTGTCTGAAAGAAATAGCATCGGAGGCTAAAAAAAAACACTAAAAAGGCACGAACAACAAGATCGCTCTTTATTGGCGCATTAGCACAACTTCTACTGTGGTGGCATTAATACGTAAGTACCAAAAATATCAATGTTAACGGAAATTTGTAAGGAGTTAAATGCTTTTTATTTAGCCAAATGATGTCGGCGGATATAACCGTAAAGTAACTTTGACAAAATACATATTATATTTTTCTCAATTAATATCAAGAGCTATTCGCTTATTGGTATAAAATTTATATTAAATAACAAAAGAACAAATAAATTAGTAAAACATTAATAAAAATATAACAAAATCATCGAATTAAAATCATTTGATCACTTAACAAACAAGTGTAGCGGGTTTAATGTCAAGAAAGTGTAGCATTTATGTCCATTCATTATTGGCATGTAATCTTACAGTTTGTCTATCGTTCTTTGGTCGACGGGATAATTAAGTAGTACCTTAAATACACTGTTATTGCATGAGAAAAAAATGCTTGTGTATATGAAATAGTAAATAGGTTGCCAGAATATACGTTGCTAAACTTCATTTCCCGCCAAGAACTTTTCGTTATGTACACTACTGAAAAAGTACCTTTATTTATTTACTTATAGTATTTTTTATAAAATGAAAGAAAAACGTGCAAATTAAATGTATCTGATATATGTATTTTTAATTTATGTTTTTTTAAGGGTGTTCTTGAATCAAAAAGGACACATGCTTTAATTTATTTTTGTTAGGAAATGCATAAAAATAGCAGGTGTTATTAATCAGAAACTGTCTAATTGCACTCAATTTTCTGTTTTTTTAAAAACACAATAGATTTTTCTTAACAAGTCTTGAAATTTGACACTTTTGAGCACATTTCCCGACGAAAGCAGAAAAACCGGTTGAAAAGCAGGAGGAAAACGGGTGATTACGTCATCGAAATAGCTTAGAACTGGATAGGTAATTTAATTATCATAAAATGGAAAAATAAGTTCCATTCAAAATTGCTTTCATAGTCAGTCATTCCAGTTTTATAACTTTCTGTTAAAAAATGAATTTGTAAATGTGTCAAAATGTTTTGCGCTTGTTGAGCGAAGTAGTTAAGAACACCCTTAGTGAAAGTCATGTATTTTAAATAAAGCTAGTGACAGCTTTATATTTAAAATGAAATTATGGTAAAGGAAACCTATTTGGCGATTGTTTCGGGTAGCTAAAATAAAAGTAGGAAAATAGCCGCCAGGCATATAAAAAATAAAACAATCAGATCGGAGCTGTTGATGACAGCACAAGACTTATACTGGTATTTATATAGGTATTATTTTTAACACAATCAAACTGATTGGTAAAGTAATCATACGAACTGAATATTTCCAGCTGAGCGAAAAATTGCCCAGGCCGGGAATCGAAACCGGATACTTGGCTTACAAGGCCAATGCTTTACCTGTTAAGCTGGCCCCACCAGTGGCCGAGAGGTTCTGACCTCAAACTGGTAGACGGTAGGTGCTGGGTTCGAACCCAATCGCGACCGTCGGCCTAACCGTTCGGAGTTTTCCGTGGTTTTCTTCGAACCTTGCGTAAATACGGGTTATGTTCCCTTAGAAAGACTCCCACGGAGGGCATCCCACCCCCTAGGGCCTATATCCCATAGCGTAGATAATTGGCCGACATACATACTACTACTACTACTACTTTACCTGTTAAGCTATCTGGGCGATAGCCGGCTGGGATTTTTTGCTCAGATAACCTTATTGGTCGTAACATGCGGTCTGTCATTTGAAACAGCTCGCAGAATAAACCGCAGGTAATGGAACTCCATATAACAATGGATACGTAGATATACTATTATTTTATTTTAAGAGACCGGATGTTACGACCAATAAGGTTATCTGAGCGAAAAATCACAACCGGCTATCGCCCAGATAGCTTAACAGGTAAAGCATTGGCCTTGTAAGCCAAGTATCCGGGTTCGATTCCCGGCCTGGGCAATTTTTCGCTCAGCTGGAAATATTCAATTCGTATGATTACTTTACCAATCAGTTTGATTGTGTTAAAAATAAGATTTAGAAGATTTAGAAAAACATTCTTGATTATTGACATACCGAGAGTGTTCTTTAAGGCGTTTTTCGAGATTTCTTTTAGTTTGACCAACATAAGATAAATCACAGCCATTACAAGGAACATTATAAATATCCCATTTTTGGAGGTCAGGGACAGGGGATTTAATGGAAGGAAATTTGAATTTATTGACAGGTTTAAAAATAATGTTAAAATTGAATCGTCTTAAAACTTTAGCTAATTTAAACCATAAAAGTGGATAAAAGGGGAGGACAACCAAATTATCAGGTTTACTTTTAACGGAATTAGAAAGAGTGGATTTATTAGACGGTCTATTGAATTTGTTTACAGCAGTATTGATGATAGAAGGATTGAAACCTCTTTTGGCAGCAACGGATTTTAAGTAATTCAGTTCATCCTTAAGGGATGCGAAGTCGGAACAAATTTTGAGAGCACGATTTGCATATGTGTAAAAAGCACCGATCTTTTGGGTGAAAAGGATGATTTGAGCTAGCATGGGGGTATTAAAAACAGAAGAAGGTTTTCTATAAACACAAGGTTTGAAAGAAGAATCACATTTGGTAACTAAAACATCAAGGAAAGTGAGTTTATTACAATTTTCTAATTCAAAAGTAAACTGAATATGTGGGTCAATAGAATTGACAATTTGAAGAATAGTAGAAATATCAAAAGGATTATCAATTAAGACAAAAGTATCGTCAACGTAACGTATCCAACATTTAAATATAATCAGATTTAATAAATTTTCTTCAAAATAATGCGTATAAATATCACAAAGAATGGGAGATAAGGGTTACCCATACTTAAACCGACTGGCTGTTTGAAAAATTTACTATCAAATTGAAAAGTAGTGAGGGTTTAGCATATTTTAGTTAAATTAACAAACTCTTTGACTTCAATATCAGAGAAATGAAATTCACGTAATCTTTTTTCCAAGCAATGAAGAGCGCCCTCAATCGGGACATTAGTAAATAAAGATTTGACATCAAGAGAAAGCATTGAACAACTGAATGGGTTAACACTTTTTAATTTACTATCAAATTCATAAAATTTTTTTACTGTATGAGAATTAGAATTGCATAAAGGAGAAAAAATGGATGTTAAAAATTTAGCAAGAGGATAAGTAGCAGAACCAATATTAGAGACAATAGGTCTTAAGGGAATAACGGCTTTGTGAACTTTAGGTAAAGCATAAAAACGAGCGCAAATGGGTGCAGAAGGAATAACACAATGTTTAGTGTTGTCATTTAAAACAACAGAATTTTTAACAGCTTTTGTGAGAGTGGAATGATGCGAATTAGTAGGATCTTTTTTAACTTCAATGTAAGGACCTTCAGATAAGAGAGCATATACTTTATCAGAATAATCATTTTTATCCATAAAAACAATTTGACTCCCTTATCTGCTTTAGTAATAATAAGATTATCATTAGACTTCAGCTTATTCAGAGCAATTTGCTGAGAGCGTGAGATATTAGGTTTATATTTTGAATCATTAGAAGAAATTGTATCAGCAAGGATGTGGCGAAGAGTTTCTTTTTGAAATGGAGTAACTTTACTATGTTTAAAGGAAGACTCAATGGGAACAACCAGTTTGGTGAGAGAAGGTCTACATTCATTGTAGACGCACGTCTTTTTGCCTGATCAAGATAGACTAAGTTCTATCGAAAGGCCTAGCGTTATTTTATTTATTTTATGGTATTTCAAGAGGTTATTTTTTGTCTTCTATTGTATAACACCAGTTTCCAACTTTTTCCTAGATTAGAGAATTGGTTAGCCACTTGTAGTGATATTTTAAAGATATTCGAAAAAAATGAATTTACTTGAAAATAAGTGAAGTATTAAGCTACTATCATTATTACTAATTTGCTTAGCCTTCCGTTTCATACTTCATACCGTTCGCAACATTAGTAACTCTCATTCTTTTAACTTTTTTCTCATTGTTATTCCATAAAGATTAATTTGTTTTTTTTTTTCTCAAACAAATTCAGTTTTATGTATTGTCTAAAATATTAATAATTTAAAGAAGAGCTTAAAATCTCCAATTTCGCACAGAAATTGACACCAATTGATAGCCTAATTTTCAAATTAGGATTACTTATAAGTAATCTGCATTTGATATGCTAGCTTCGTATATTTGCATATGTACTTGCGGCGCGACTGAGTTTTAACCCCCTTCTTGGCGCGTTTTCAAAATTTCGCCACATTGGCGCGCTTTTGCGTTTTGTCTCCCTTTTGCGTTTGAATCTTGAAGACACCACGCAAAAGAACGCAATTTAAAGTGGCGATAATAAAAAGAAATCAAAAATGCATGTTTTAAAACTTAGAAATTTAAAAGAATTTGAAATATCACAAATAAAAAAAAAACAAATAATCCACTTACAGACAAACTAAGTTTTTAACGCAGTTTGGGAGATCGCGACAATAAAAATAGCGCAAAAATACATATAATAAAGCAGAATCTTAAAATATTGAAAAAATTAGGATGGAAGAACCATGCATATTGCGAAAAATTAAAACAAATATCTCATTTACATACAAAATTATTTCATAAAATTTAAGATTCCAAGTTCGGATGACCATAACCAAAAATGTAATTTACAAAGCTTTAAAAAAATCTTTCTCAGGGGGGCGGAGCCCCCTGAACCCACCGGTGATATTTTTCTTTAAAATATGAAAACATGTATAATATTTAAACATTCAAAACAATTCCGTTCAAGAAACAAAGAAATTGTACGCATACCTTCTTTTAAAAACAAAACCAGACATTTTTTAATTAAAGAAAGAAATCAATAGTAGATTTTCTAAAAAAATATATTAAGCTTTGAATGCAAATAGTCATTTTCATTTATATTTAATATGTAATTACATAGCATTAAGATTCAAAACATCTATATGACTAAAGAAATGCCGATGAACTCTTTTCGTAATCCAACGGTCAAATACGACACCAGAAATTTAAATAATTTCAAAACGCCAGAATTAAAATTCTTAAGTTTCTCCTCTCTCATCCAATAAGAAAGCTAGAAAAGAAAAAACGAATAGAGCATGCACAAGCTCTCGCTAACGGAGGAGAAAAGAAATCTCTTCTTCGCTCCGAGGGTTGCCGAGAAGAGCGATAGATAAAAGCAAAGGAAACAAGGCATGGCGTACTTATCGCTCAGAAGAAAAAACGCCGCCAAGAAGTGGGTTAAAACTCAGTTTACCCTTACTTGCTTCCATGGTAATATATTGTCATGCATTGTACATATTTGCATCTATATTATAGCATATATTCATAGCCATCTTAAATATAATAATCGCAACTTCTAGATATTAAAGTAGTATCAACTATCGATAAATTTTTCATATTTCCGCTTTCACGAAAACTTACTTGATCCATTATGATGTCCCAAATGTTTGTAGCATTTATAATCCGGAAGGCAACGTCATAGATTTTGAAGCATAGCGCCGATGGTTTTGCTAAATATGGCTGATAATATAGCAGTAATGAAAAAAAGTATCAGTCAGCTAGAATATAAAAAGATGTTCTGCTTTAGCGATGTCACACAGACTAATGTGAAGTGTGATGAATGGTAAACCGATTACGAATGACTGGCACAAAGTCTAGGTAACATACGTAGTCGTGTGTCCATTCATTTCTCCAATGCAGCAGTTGTACATTGTTGCTTTGTCAACCACTTCTGAATTGTGCTACTTTTATTTGTTTGTCACATAATCTATCATATCATGACACTAAAAGCTATTGGGAAATATGACACTGTTTCCTGGGATGTTTTCTTTATTTGATATAATAGCATTTATAAGTATTAGTGATACATAATAAGTGAGTTCTATGCATAACAATTGCCGTTATTTTAGCAAGTGGTTGCTTTTATTGAGAGATTTATGAGTAACTGGAAGCAGGCAATAAGTAACTTATTTACCTAGAAACAAAAATGTTCAAAGTGGAACAATGTCAGAAAAAAAGAATAAATAATAATAAATGTATAATATAAATTTAATGTTATAATTAATATGTAAGCAAATATACATTTTCTAATTAAAAGATTTGAATATTTTTCTACATAATAGCAAAATATCTACTTTATTACACATCACCAGCATTCAAAAGTCGCATCTTTCTTTGTTACGAAAACCTTTGATATAAAAAATAAAAACATACAAAACTTTTCTTCAGTGTGACTTTTAAAAACAAATTCTTTAATGCCACAATGCCCAACGTTAAACATATTTATGAATTATGCATTAAGAATAAATCTTACAAAATATATTAGTTCTTATCAATTTAAGGTATTTCTCAGCAAAGTTGATTTATATCGAAAAATATTTTATTTCTTAAGAGGATTTCAAAAACACGGCAAGTAACTCGAAAATAAACAATATTGATTTATTCAAATATGATATTTTAGTAAGTCGGTAATGATTTATATATATTAATAAAATAAGTGCATTAGAAAACCGAAATGTAAATAACAGAATAGTTTTCAAAAGTTTGAAATTACGTATGTCTTTTACTTTCAGAGGTAGTGCATTTTTAAATTAAATTTGTGAAACAATTATTGTCTGAGCGAAGCGAAGTCTTATACAAATAGTACGTAACGATATTAAAAGTCAAACAAAATTCTTTTGTCAAGCAAATCTAAAAAAAATACTTGTCGTATTTCGATTCTGTTTGTACCAGAGGGTACCTATGAAGATTACCTGGTGAATGCACCTACTGCGAAAAATTACTTCCAAATAGTTTAAAAATTATATTTAAAAAACTGGTAAAAAAGCACAATTTATTTGCATACATCACAGAAATTTGGTATGCGTCATTTTTCACCGGCTGGATATTTTGGTAGACAACCGAATCAGAGTGCATGGAGTAAATAGTAATTGTCTGAGTATATTATAACATTTAAACGATAACCACGTCAGGCAAATAATCGCCATTTTGGCACCAATTAGGTACCTTGGTGTGTATAGGGCATATATGTGCCATATTTATTTATAAAGTAAGCATGAACGTTCAACACGTTTGTTTTCATAACTGCTTATATCTTTTTGCAACATAGCGCAATTTTTCTTGCTAAAACTGTGTACAAATTAAATAAATAAATATTCGCAATAAATAAATGTTATTCACATTTCATTATCAGTGCTCTCGATAATCAGGCCTCTTTATTTATTTATTTATTTTTATTTTATTTTATTTTTATTTACTTATTTATTTTTTGCTTTAAAAGACGATATTTCATACGACATCATTTTTTGGATTCGTATTTTTCCCCATGTTTCATAATTTGCTTTTACTCATTTTGTAATTTGTTTACTTTCTTCTTTATTTACAACGACATTTCGATTTCCTATTCAAATAAAAATTCTTCTAAATGAAAAAAATTCTGCAAAATAAATAAATAAAATGAAATTCGGACATCCAATGATCAAAGCACAAAAATTTTCCGATTGTATTACTATCCGATGTATTACTTTAAATATAATAAAAGTAAGTAAAAACATAATTTTTATAATGATCAAAACGTGACTTACGTAATAACAGAGTCATATATTATGTAGCCACGGATTAAGTAATGATTTAAGCACGGATTTAAATACAATATTTTGTAATTCTACGATTTAATATTCTTATTTCCATCATCATATTTTAGCCCAATAAATGACCAATTAAAGGTAGCATATCATTTCCTTTACTTACCGCAAGCTATTAAATCTGTGTTCTCAGCAATATCGATCATACTAATCCCTCTGAGGGAAGTCCTAGTTTTTTTAAATAGCGTCACTCTAAAACATTAAAAATTTGGCGGTCCCGTCGAATTTTAATGGTATATAAATGCAATAGAGTTATGAATAAAAAAGAGGAGACATATAGTCTATTGTCTATCAGTTGCGAGTGAAGTAACTGAGTTGGTTGTCACAAGATGGCAGCTATTTCATTTTAATCGAAATAACAATTTCTGATTATGGCCTACGAAATCTTCTACCAGTAAACTTAACAAGAAACTTTCGTCGTATTTTGTTGATTGGAAATTTCTTTAAAAAATGTGATAAAAAAATCTATTTATTTTACTGGTGTCAGTTTGACGAGAAGGTAAAATCTTTTTGCTGACAATAACATTGGGTTGCTTGGTTGTCACAATGTGGCGGAACTAATACTGCAGAAGTAAACTCTTACCAGTAAAAGCGGATATCAATTCCTGCCATCATTTTTTATTTAAGATTTTGATTAATGAGTCATTTAAATTAAGAGAATTTTTCCGCATAATTTTATCGGTGGAAATTCGCCTCATTAGTAATGAATCCGTGTAAAAGCGGTTACAGTTGAAGCTTCACTATTTTCAGGATATGTCAGTTCCTCTTTCTTAATAGTTCCATGATAAATACACATGTAAATAAACATAATTTCAAATGTAAATATGCATATCTTTTAAAAGGTCTTCTTCAGTATATTAAATAACAAATTTCGATCCAATAAAATATTTACTGATAATTTGAAAACAATATAAACCAACATTAAATATATTTTATTAATAATTTTGTAATGAGAATACTAAACAGTTTTAGAATATTATAGAGCTAATAATACATATTCTTTTATATATACATAAATTTATTTAAAAAAGCAATTTAAAATATGTTTACTATATTTAACTTTGCCTTTAAATAGATACGTAATATTAAAAGCTTTAAAATTTTTAAAGAAAAAATGTTTTTCAAATATTTGCACTGAAACTTCGCCTTATAGTATACCATCCACATGCAGAACTTAATTTATTCACAATATATTTTTTTATCTACATTCATTTAGAAATCGTTCTACATCTTCAGATTGAAATGGATATAATAATCCAAAAAGATTTTACGGCACTTACACTGTCAGATTTCACTCACTCAAATAATTGATCAAAGAGAAATATGAATAAGATGTATGTGATCAATTCTACGATTATACAAGAAATATTTCCTTAGTTGTATAAAAATTAGATTTATTGTAATACGTGTTAAATACGTGTAAATTGTAATACGTGTAAAAGTTTAGTCATCCAAATAATGTCAAATTATTTTCAGAAATAATATGACGAAAATTTTCTTTAATTTTTAAAAACTGGTTTTTTAAATATTTTATTATTAAAGAAGCCTCACTTTCTAAACAAACATATTTTCTTTTGCCGTGGTTTTGCGACAACAATCATTTCAGTAAAAATATTTCAATTATTATAAAAGTGTGAATCATATAATAACATGATCTTTTTAGTTTTAGTACAAAATGTGTATGCTTGTCATGGTAATCATGGGAAGTTCTTTATAATTCAAAATTTCGTTTGATATTATTTTATACATATACTTATTTATTCTGATTAGGTTTTGGTGTACATCACCCAACATGTGGCGCTGTTATGCAGATTTTTAAAAATATTTTGCAATAGCTCTTTCTCAAAAACTAATGCAGGGATTTTCATCAAACTTCAGATTCAGTTACAAGTTCACATAAGCTGTTGCTTACTAAATTTTAGTTTAAACGGTCTAATCAATGGCGCTTCTATGCTGCATTTTTTAGGAAGTATTAACATTATAATATAGAAGAATGTTCTGTGATTGCCACTTCCGATTAGTTTTGCAATTTTACAACTTCATTCTATTATTTCAGTGACCTCTTCTGGGCAGCAACGTAACTTTTATGACAAGTTATTCTTTAAGTTAAATAGTAAGAAGAGGACGATCTTTTTTACGCCAATGCAGATATGAGGAAAAACTACTGGGCATGAAGCAAATTTGAGGAAACTCTTCGGTAAGCCGCATAATATAGAGTACAATTGATCGATTCAGAAATACGCAAGAAGACAATTTATGGCATGAATGTGATGAAAGAAAAGAAATTATATAAATCGGATAACTTTAATGGAACAAATATCAGTGATTTAAGATTGAAAATTTAAAAGGTGTTGTCGAACATTAATAAGGGGAATTGTTTTTTAGGAATTTTTTAGGGAATTAAATAAGAGTTTTGTGCAGAATTATCTAAAATGAAAGGACTATTTTTTAAGATAGGGAATAATTTAATAAATTAGGGTTGTAGATTAGTAGGATTGTAGATTAATTTAGAAAAGCCATTTTTATGGAGTAATTTTAATAAGGTGCAGAAATTTAATTTTCATAATATAATGGGTGTTTTTTTTAAATGCATTTTTATAATTTTTCATATTGATTTTATATATTTGTACATTGATGAGTATCTAGAATGTTTTAAAGGTTTTCTAGAATTTTTGCTACAATTTTTCAACTAAATATTTTAAATAGAATTATTTCAAATATTGAAAATATAGCAACAACTTGATTGTTTTGATCAGTATATTTTGAAAATTTTTAAAAGGAATAAAGGAAAAAGAAAACTTCTAACACGTTACTTTTTCCAATTTTACAGCAGATTCTTGTTTGCACGGCTGAAATCTTCCTCGCCATTAAAAGTATCCCTCATTTTTGCAATGTTAATAGTAATCATAGATATATTAATTGATAAAGTATAAATACTACAGAGTAGAACCGAAATAATCATATAGATTATCGAGTATAATATTTATTTTGACTTATGAGTTGTTTAACAAAATAAACAAACAAAGAAAAAAATAGGTTAATTAATAAATTTTTCCCAATTAATTCAAACATTTTTCTTAACATGTTTTATTTTGTGTAACAAATAATATTAACATTAGAAATCCAAAAAAAAAAACCATTGAATTTGCTTTGTTAGATATTTTGTTTAAAAGTATGAAAATTGAATCAATTTCTAAAATTTATGACCGGTTAAAGAGAAACTGTTCCCTTAAGGTAACCTTTATTTCGTATTCTAAATAAACATGACATTATGATGTAAAACAATATGCATTATTATCCTGGCGGATATCCCTTTAGTTAGACAATACAAGAACGTAATTAGACATTAAATCTTTAAAAAATAAATTAAACATCAGTCAATAAGAAGACTATATTATTACCTATGTAACTTAAAAAAAAAGGGAAAAATACATTATGGATATACAGTCATTTTTTTCAGATATATATTAAAGTCTGTACATTCAGAAATTAAAGTTTGCTATAAAATGAACCTAATGCATCGATTGTTTACTAATACGCGTCAATAGTTATATCTAGTTTATTAATCTATTTTTGCATCCAAAATGCAAGAAGTGTTGCTTCAACAATTGAAGGAAATGATGATTAACGAGGAATCTTCAATATTTCTGCTTTCATTACTGCAGGATAATCTATTAGGCTGAGGTAAATGTTGGTAGAGTCTAATATTTTTTTAAGATAACAGAATACAGAAATTAAAGTGTAGTGTATAAAACTATATCCAATAAAAATAATTTTTATGTTCGTATGTAGTTATATTATACATTATATGATATTTTCTAAGAAATATTCGAAAACAATAACAACCTACGAAAAAGAAATACATTGAGAGGAAATTGCAATTTCTTAACTAAACAGTTTAAATATTTTTTTGAATTAGTAATACAAGTTTAAATTTACTATTAAATCAGATTCATTATTCAAAGAGTGTATATTCTCAATACAAATTTTTCCAGTAGAAAAATTTTTTTTTTCAAGAAAAATGTTACCATTTTTAGAAACTTATCGCTCAGTGTAAGTTTAAATCAGCAACGCCACAGCTACATGATATTTTTTTAAATATCATTCAATGAGTTTAATTTATACCACAGCTATGTTCGTTTAGTGGGATAAGACTAAAAAACAATTTATTCTATTGTATATACACACATGTCCAAAATTAAGATCATGAACATAAATCTGTCAAAATTGATGAGCTATTCACCGTGTTATGACTGAATTTGAGTATAGAGCAATGGGAGAAAGAATATAGCAAATAATAATATATGAAAGTTTTTAATTGTTAATTAATATACAGGTCTTAACAAAAAGCACTGTATCATGAATAAAAGGTAAAGCATTTATCTCAGGAACAGTTACTCTAATGTGAAATGTTACTACCGTACACTGTTATACATGCCTTAAACGAGCATTCATACTATTTATGGGTGTGTCAATAAATGTTTGCGGCAACAAAGCCCATACTTCCAAAAGCGCGATTTCCTTCTGAATCCTGGGAGGGGGATTATGCTGTGCAATAGCTTTTCCTACACCATTCCAAATTTGTTCAATAGGACTGAGATCCGGAGTTCTCGAAGAACAGTTCAAGAAATCATCAACAGCATGAGCTGTGTGTGGCTTCGCATTATTGTCCATAAACATGAAGTCTGGGCCTACAGCACCACAGAACAACCTCACATGAGTTTCAAGGACTTTATCCATATGGCGATGTGCTTTGAGAGTATCCCTATCCAAAATGTGGCAGAATCGCTCTACCTGGAAATTTTCGACTCATCACTGAAAAGAGTACGTCGATTCTTCTTGAGTCTAGACAGACTCAACAAGACTTCGGCTCTACAACAACCGGGCTCTCTTGTTGGAAACAGTGAAAAGTACACACGAGACAGGACGCCGAGCATTAGGAATGAGGTCATTGAATCTTATGTGATGTTCCAGGATAATGTATCACCAGACAATAATGCAAAGCCAAACATAGCTCACATTATTATTGATTTTCTTAAAGAAGAAGATATTCGCCGCATTAATTGGCCCTCGAAGTTCTTGGATCTCACTCCTTATAAACATGTTTGAAACAGTCAAGGAAGAGCCACTGAGTAGCGTAATCTCCCTCTCAGGACCCGCCAGGAATTAAAAGCCACGTTTTTGGAATAATGTGCTTTATTTCCACAAAAATTTTTGACAGCTTCATATGCAGAATGAGAACGTGTAATGTGGCATGCATATCAGTGCACGGCAGGCACACTCCATATTAGAAAGACTTTTCTTGTGATAAATTCTTTATCTCTGATTCAAGATTTAACACTTTTTGATTACCCTGTATCATAAATCGCAATTAAAATCTTTTACGCATTGTTATGCTGTTATATTTTTTCTCCCATTGTAATATACCTCTGTGCCAAATTTCTTGGCAGCATACTTGGTTCGCCGATTTTATGTTTGTGACCTTGATTTTAGACATGAGCGTGTAACTAATGAGCAATTCTCTATAAGAATGCATAATGGATTTATTTGAAATGAATATAAAATGCATCTTCCATCTGGAGCTGCTTTTAATCTCCCATCTTTTAAATGTTATTCGTTACTCATCTTTTAAACCTTTGAAGCTATCTTTTTAGATTTACAATCATTATAAATTCTTGTTAAGTATTTTTGTCTAAAATACTTATCAAAATTGAGATAATCACGGAAGTGGTAACACGGAGATAGGGAACAGATCTACATCGAATATTAAGCTACATTTTTATTTATTACTGTTATTCTTGAAATCAATATCTGAAGATATATTAACATAAGCAATATGCAAATATATATCTTAATGTTGATTTAGTCACTCTGAGTTACAGTTCACGAATAGTGAGAAACTCCATTAATGATCTCTATCTTAAAAAAAATATATATTTATTTAAAGTAGAAAGTCTGTAGGCAATCGGCCAGTTCTGCAGATATTTTAAAGAATATCTTAAAATATCTTGCAAATATTTTTAACATACAGCTTTCTGTAAAATTTCTGAAGAAAATGGAGATTTTTTCAGATATTTTTAAGATTATTTTTAGACAGAATGGCTGCTGTTTTATAATAAAATCTAACATCTGAATAAGAAAACAAATTTCTGAGTTAAAATTTAATAAAAGAAAATATACTGCCTAACATTATACCCACTAGAGACAGAAAAATCTCTTTATTTACATATTTCCACGTAAAAGAAAAACATGTGTAACACTTTTTATTCAATATTGGTTTATGAAATAAATTTTTACATCATCATATCATTTAAGAACATGGCTATGAATAATGCATTAACAATACATAATCTCAATGAGCCCAGAGCAACGAAAGGTAATATTTAATGAAGCTGATTTATATATAAAAATATTTTATAACTATTTATAGGATATTAAAAAAGCGAAACATAAGTTAATGTTAAGCTATAATAATTTTATTATATGTATGATACTTTCGTAAGTTGTCAACGATTTATAAATATAAAGAATATGATTGCGTAATAATAGATAAATTAAAAAGTGTAAATGAGAAAATAATTTACAAAGCTCAATGTTATGCATATAATTATATATATAAATATACTATCGAAATCTTGGTTAAAATGTTCTTACAAGAAAATACAATATCTAAATTTTTGGACAAAAAAACTTGGAAAATTCCCTCTCATTGTGGTTTTAAAAACAAATTTTTATCTAGTCCTAATAGAACTTAGCATGCATTATGCATTAAAAATACATTTTTTAAATCTTCACGTAACTAAAGGTCTTATTCAACAGAATTGATTTACATCGACAAATATTTTCAATTAAAAAATATATTTCAAATACACGAAAAGAACTTAGGAAAAAAATTATATGGAATTATTTATGTCTATTTATGTCAAAGGAAAACCCATATAATTTTGTAGGTTCAGCCTTAGTGAATAGATGTTTTGGCTAAGTCTACACATTTGTGTAATTTGGAATTATGTGGGCAAATATCTAAAAATAAATTTTCAAAGAAAAATTATTGTTGCTTATTAAGATAACTTTATCAGCAACAATGATTAAAAATGTTTGAAAGATTTTTTTTTTTGGGGGGGGGGACAGATATAACATCACATTTCACTCTTGTACGGCTCGAAAATTTTGAAAACAACATCTCCCAGCAGTTTTTAAAATCGTTGAAACAAGACCAGTGCCTAATTGCATCTAATGACATACTACTCATTTGATTTCGCATCATGTTTATAGATAATCCCTGAATTTACCCTAGCCAGGTCTATGAAATAAGCCGTTATTTTCAATGTCTACTTTTTATTTTAAACTAGGTTTCATGTGCTTCCATTTTCTAATCGCATATCATAATATCTTTTATGGATGCTTTGTAACTCCTAAAGCTGGTTGAAAAATGGCATCAGTTTTCAGTTTATCTCCCTTTGACCATCGCTTGACGGTCGCAATTGGTTACATTTAGTATAATCAATGCCAGTAAAATTTTCTAATTGCCTTTCCACTCGATCTCTGCAGTTCCAATTTTTAAGATATGCTAAATACTCTCATCTCTTTTAAGAGCCTCTGGCTTCATAAATAAAATTATCCCGCATTATGATATTACAAAAAGAATCATCCCAACGGTGTGTAGTTTGATTTTACATACTATTTTAAAAGGACACATCTTGATAAACTAATACCATCAATACAAAAGTAATACTATTTTATTATTCTTGCATGCATAAATAATATTACACAGCTGAGTATATTTAATTGGCACATGAAAACTTCTTTAATTTTATACTCCGGTTTGAGAAATCTGATTTATACACTATAAATGATACGCAGAAATATTTTTAGTTCTAAAGTAACATTTTCATGTTCAACGAAAATTTTTATTAGTAAAACTTCATAAACTAATATCTTCAGTAATAAAGTTAATATTAGTTTACTATTCTTGTATGTAAAAAAAAAATCTTACACAGCTGAATATGCTTAATTGACACATGACAACATCAAAAATTTTATATTCCGTTTTGAGAAATCTGACTGATATCCTATAAAAAATACATAAAAATGTTTTCAACTCTAAAGTATAAATTTCATGTTCAATGAACATTTTTCAATTATAAAACTTGATAAACTAATGCATCAATACTCAATTTAATGTTATTTTATTATTGTTACATACATTACTTACACTGTTGAATATCCTTAATTGATACAACACAACATCTTAAATTTTATACTCTGATTTGAGAAATCTGATTAACGCATCATAAAAAAATCAGCAGTTTTTTTTTTAACTCTAAAGTAACATTGTTATGCTCAACGAAAATTTGTTTTATTAGTAAAACTTGATGAACTAATAGCCTCAATGTTAAAGTTAATATAATTTTATTATTCTTGCATGTAAAAATTATGTGATACAGCTGAATATGTTTAATTGACTCATGACATCTTAAATTTTATACTCTGGCATGAGAAATCTGCTTCATACACTATTAAAATTACACAGAAATATTTTCAACTCTAAAGTAACATTTTTCAATTTTAAAACTTGATAAACTAATAGCATCAGTACTAAAGTTAATATTATTTTATTATTCTTGCATGCAAAAATTGTGTTACACTACTGAATATGCTTAACTGACCCATGAAAACATCTTAAATTTTATACTCCAGTTTGAGAAATCTGATTGATACACTATAAAAAATACACAGAAATGTTTAAAAAATCAGTGGCTTAAAAATGTTTTTATCTATTTAAAAAAAATCTTGAATATATATTGTTACGAATTTTGTAAATAGTTAGTGTTTGCACTGTAAAATAATGTAAATAATCTTATTAAGCTCCATTCCTTTACTAATATTAGTTTTTGTTGCATTGTCTCTGTTATCAAGCAAACTTGTCCATTATTTTTCAGTGAATGTTTATGGCAGCTTGGCGAAATATTATAGATATCGCCAAGTTGGCATCACTTTTGACGACTAATTTTGGTCGCCAAATTTAGAGATATATCACCAAGTTGGCGACAAACTTGGCGATAGTAACCCTTCCCTATGTATGGTAATCCCCTTTAGGTATACTGATACACTGAATGTTATTCCGTGGTTTTCTGGATTTTTCGAGAAGCCTGTGGAAATTTCCAGCGCATGCTGCGAGCATATATAAGGAGAGCAATGCGAGCTGTTATTATTATTATTTATCAGTCAGTCATTGAGTGAACTACTAGGCGATTGTTTAAGCAAGTTTGCTTGAGTTTTATCTACGTTGTTTTGAATGTGATTTAGTGTTGAGACGTTGTATAAAGAGTCTCTGGGACCTATATCTGTACTTGTACGATAGATTTGAACAGTTATTTTTAGATATCTAGTAATATTTGTGAGTTTCGAAGACTCTGTTGTTCTGAAGATCTGTAAATAAATTATTTTCTAATTTTCTAAGAAACAAGAGTTTGAAGTTGTCTAACCATACACTTCACCTTATATACGCTAGAACCACCAAATATAATAAACCAAAGAACCTTATATACGCTACAATATTAATTTCAAAAAACACTAAAATTATAGAACGATTTTCCTAATTGTGGGTAACTTGAAAAAGTTATTGTAATTTTCTTTCTCGCTTATATTATATTTTTCTTGATTAAGAAACTATTTTTTATGGTGCATAAAATTTTGATCCCAGTACGGTATGTAAGATAATCAAAAAAATATTTAATACAAATATTTTGCATAATAATGCATGTTGTAAACCTTTCATTTTTTAAACTCAATATGCAGTATAACAAATCATTGTTAATTTTAATTTATATAAGCTCTACAGCAGAAACAAATGACATTAAATAGGATTTCTTAAATAGTAAATTTTCTAGTTATTTAGCGTGACTTCTACAGCAATAGACATTAAAACAGTTTATTGAAAATCTAGACCCAAATTTATCTTTTATGAAATGTTCATGTTATTATACGCATGCTTAATTTAAATAAGTAAACAAAGCTCTTAAAACTTTGCACATCTCATGAAGTTGTTTTACGATTTAATATGGAGATGTTTTTGAGCAAAACTTTTCTTGAGTCATGTGTATTAGAAACTTCCATGTGAACTGCTTATATAATATATGAAGCTTAAGTAATTTGTTACTTCTTCACAAAGTTCTTTTAATTTCTTCCATCTTAAATTTCCACTTAAAAGAAATTTCACTCTTTGATTTAAAAGATTTAGAGCATTATGATTCAATTATTTATTCTGTTCTCTAATCCTTGTAGAAACTAGAAAGAAAATGCATAAAACAAGTTACTTTTAGTTCTGGATTGAAGAAGAATAAAACTAAATTAATTAACTAATACTTGAGGCGTTAAAAGAAATTTCAAGGAAATACAAGCATATCATTAATGAAAAACTGTTGAATAATTCTAAATTCTTGTAAAGTAAAATGTTTTCAAGTTGCTACCAGTTCTAAGCATGTTTTCAAATTGTTTTCAGGTTGTAAGCTTTTCAGCTTACACAACTGAATATGCTTAGTTGACACATGACAACATCTTAAATTTTATACTCCAGTTTGAGAAATCTGATTGATACGTTATAAAAATTACTCAGAAATGTTTCAATAATCAGTGGCTGTATAAGAATTTTATCATTTTTTTTTCTACTATATATTGATTTCATAGGCTATTAATGTTAAAGTTTTCAGAATAGTGGATAACTTGAACAAACTATTTTAATTTTCTTTCCTGCTTATATTATATTTTTCTAGATTAACTTTTTTGTGGTGCATAAAATTTTGTTCTCACTAAGATATGAATGAACATAGAATGAAACTGAATTAATAGAAGCATTGTACAAAATAATATATGTTTTAATTAATAATATCTTTTATTTTTGAAACGCAAAGTGCAGTATAACAAATCGGTTGTAATTTTGCTTTTCATAAGCTCTACAACAGAAACAAATTACATTATACGTTTAAATGGGATTTTAAAAATAGTAGATGTTAGAGAGATTTAGCGCAACATCTGTATCAATAGCCGTGAAAACAGTTTATTGCAAATTTCGAACTGTCTCATTTTTCGAAATTTTCTTGTTTTTATACGCTTGATTAAAATAAATAAGTAAACAAAACACTAAAAAGCTTTACAGATCTCATAAAGTTGTTTTAAGAGTTAATATGGAGATATTTTTGAAAAAACTTTTTTCAGGTATGTGTATTTGAAACTTCCTTGAAAACTACATTAATAATATGTGAAGAATAATTAATTTGTGACTTCTTAACAAAAATACTTTTAATTTCTGTTAACTTCTATTTCCACTCGAAAGAAATTCCCCTCTTTGATTTAAAAGATTTAGAGCGTGATGAATAAATTATTTATTCCTTTCTCTAAAGCGTCCTAACAACTAGAACGAAAATACATAAAACAAGTTAGTTTTGCTAATACTTCAGACGTTAAAAAATTTCAAGAAAATATAAGTATATTATTAAAGAAAAGTTGTTGAGTAATTCTAAATTATTATAAAGTAAAATGTTTTGAAGTTATTCAGGTATAATAAACACATGTATTATAGAATTTATAAGTTATTTTAACATCCCCACATAAAAGTACAAAATGAAACTCAGGTATTTAATTCTTTAATTTAAAATTTTATTGTTGTCAGAATACTCTACTTTTTCGTTTACTTCAAATTATTTCATTAATTTTTGGTATAAAAATTACTTTTAAAAATTAAGTAAAGAAAATTGCATCTTTATAATTAATCCTTAAATTAAATTGAAATAATTATAATCTACATACTAACTTTGAAAATTAATTTAGAATTAATGGAAATTTGATAAACTAAAACTATGGAAATACAATGATTTCCGGATATCAGTATGAGATTTGGCTTAGCGCTTATATGCATACTAAAAAACAAAAAGAGGGTCAATCGATAAAATGTGAACTCCCCCCCGGAACTCTCCGGGTACTGTAGTTGAATTTCATTGAGCTCATTTTTTATAATACTTATTTTTATACTAAAGTTTTAAATAGCTTGAATATTATATAAATGTGAATTCAATGACCGTATTAGATTTTGCGGCAAAAATATTGATATTTAAGGCATAAATCGCCTATTTGAAAAAACAAAAAACCTTTAAAAGAATAAAACTAATCTGTATTTTTTCTACTGTGAATATTTTCTTCGCTGTATTTTTTTAATATTCTTAGGAACTTAATTATCCTGTAGAGCATTATAAATAGATGAATTTCACCTGTCAAAATATAAACGAAGAAGAAATTGAAAAAGAAAAAATTAACTTTTACAAAATTACTTGTACAAAATTTTGAAAGTATAGTGAATATCTGGTACTACCAGTATTTTTCCAGCTCTGAAAAAATCGGCCGTCCTGTTAATAGGATACTTAGTTTTAGATATAATTTTTCTGATTTAAAGAAGAATTCAGAGGAGAATTGACAAGTCAGGAATGTAAGGGAGCAGAAACGAAAGTAATTTGGATGATATAAACGGAATGTTTTTCCTATGAAAGTAAGGAGTGGTTGAAAATTCTGGAGACGTTTAAGGATGAACCAGGCATATAATACGAGTAAAGACTAAATTTTTGTATAATCAAGACAATTTGGATTTACTCGTATTTATATTTCTACTTCAGATCACGAACTTGTGAAACATTTAGTTTCATGTTACCACCGCAAAAAATTACATACAAGTTTTCAGATTATTTTAAATTTGCTTAGAGAAAAATATTGGATTTTGAATGGAAAGGAACAGTGAGCTCTTTTTATCAATATCTACGATCTGTAAAAGATTTAATTCTATGAATTTAGAATCTTCTCCAATTTCTTTCATAGAAAATCGAGTGAAAAAAAAAGACGTTTGGATTATCGGTAGTGATCTAACTGGCCCATCTTTTCTTAAAATAATCAGAATAATTCGATTGTTTTATTTACTTGTGTCATTTATAGAGCTGTGCATTTTGAGATTGTGACTTCACCTTTTACAGAGACATTTTTGATTGATTTGAGAAGATTCGTATCTCGCAAAGAAAGATGTTATATTATATATTGCGTCAACTCTTTCAGTTTTGTGGATACAGCCATTTTTTAATTTAACAGGAATAACATACTAATGCATGGAGGGAAAAATTCTATCGACAGAAATCCAACCTTTCAACAGCTGCTTGGTGGGACACATAGTGGGAGAAACTCATCAGGTCAATGAAATATATTTTAAAAAGAGTTTTAGGACAATCCTGTTTGAATTATCAGGAGATGATAACTGTGTTGAACGACTGTGAAAGTATCATAAATTTGCAACCACTAAATGACATGTCAGAGAATAAGTCCATCAAACCCAAATCTTCGAATATGATTCTGAATAATATTCATGAATTTGATCTATCAGACTTTGATGCGGTTGAGATAAGTTCTCTCACTTAAATATAGACGACTTAAAGCCTTGTCTATATTAAAGACTGAAGACTTAAATATAGACAAGAACTGCAAAAAGATCTGAGAAATTGATTTAGGCTACAGTATTTGATCTTCCTATCCAAGGACTGAATGGGACAGGATTCCAACTGTCAATTGATGTAGAAGACATAGACTTGTAAAGAGCAGATAACAGGAAAAGGATCATTTGGACGAGTTACAGAATTCATTCGCGGCCAAGATGGAAAAGTTCACATTTTGAAATTACAAACAATGCATTCACTGATTACTCGGCCTATTTTAAGAATCTATTCTGTCGAGGTGTCTTCGGTTGATTATACCGATAATAATTTTCCTAAATTAACTTTAAATGAAAATCAGATTGATACTCTAAAACTCGAGTCACAAATTACAAAAACGAGATCTGGTAGAGTGACAAAGATTTCAGAAATTCTCAATTTATGATGGCCCAACCAGTGGCCGAGAGGTTCGGACCTCTCAACTCGTAGACGGCAGGTGCTGGGTTCGAACCCAATCGCGGCTGTCGGCCTAACCGTTCGGAGTTTTCGTGGTTTTCTTTGAACCTTGCATAAATACGGGTTAGGTTCCCTTAGAAAGACACCCACGAAGGGCACTTCCTCCTGGTCCTATATCCCTAGCGTAGATAATCGGACGTCAAAAATCAACCAACCTCAATTTATGATGTTTATGTAATTGTTGTATTTATTTAGAATAATATTAGAATAAATTTATTTAGAATAAAGTTTTAATTAATATGTATAATCCCATCTTTTGGTTAAAATATATAATCAAAAGGTGGGAGGATGTTAAATCTATATTTCATGCTTATTTAATTTTTACAATCCTTTTATCTTTAATTCTCGTGACACTTATGGTATATTATGTAACGTGAAACGAAAATGTATTTTAAAAATATTTGAATATATTTTATGGAAAAAAGTAAAAAAGCTTTAACGTTACATAAATTATTGGTTTGTAAGAAATTAATTGACTACATTTTGTACAATTTAAAGTGATAACATGTTCGTGTTATTTTCCGAAAGCTGGGCTGTTAAAATGATACCGTAAAATGGGGTGAATCGGAACACTTTTCAAATTTAACGTTAAAAAAAGCAACTACTGATTTTTTAATTCTTTTATTTTTTTACTAGAAACTTCATTCTTGCTTTGTTCTTTACTTTTTAAGCGAAAACTTAACATTCGTTACTGTTTATATATGTATATATTATTTCTTAATGGTGTTCCGATTAACCCCACTGATAGGGTTGATTCGGAACAAATGTTATAATCTTTATTTATTTTGATTCAAACTTTAATAGGGTTAATAAAAATAGGTTATAATGATAAGGGAGGAATAGGAACACGTAGTTATTATCAAACCAAGCCTTTGTTTTATATACAAGTAAATATATGCCTTTTTAAAAATTAGAAAACAACTTTGAATTTAAGGAAAATTAAAATTTATTTTAAGAAACTATATTCGAATTGCAGAAGTTGGAATTTAATACAAATTCAGCCCTATTCTGTGTTATCCTGTTTTAGTAGTCATTGGGTAATTGAATCTATTGAGTAGCCCCAATCACTACATGTATTAATACGATTTTTTAGTACGCCCTCATCCCCAGTCTTTAGTGCTGTTACATTCCTCTCTTTATTAATTGGTTTTCAATTTTGAGATGTTTATGTACTGTTGTAAATGTCAGTGAATAATTCTATGCAATTTTTCTTAGTGATTTGCCGTTTTTAAATTCTTTTATAGTGTGTTCAAGGTCTGTTGGATTGAGCGTTCACTTTTTTATTTAACTAAGTAATTTATTGGCACCTTTAAACTCTTCAAGTAATTAGAACAAAGAAAATATTGTTACAATACATATTCATACATATATTTTCAGATATTACATGAAACCGTTATTGTATATAAAAATAAACCATGAGAGGAAACGTGTTCCGATTCACCCCGTAAATCTTAAACCTCTGATGTTACAAGCCATTTTTCACTTTTTTATTATGTAGTTTAGAAATGAGTAGAATTTAATACAGTATACCATTTACACGTCTATCATTAATTAAAAATCCCTACTCTTAGGTTTAGAATACGAAAAATACTGTAGTTACACATCAAGTTTTGATGACTTTGAAAAAATAAGGTTTTTAACGATCCTTTTGTTGTTTTTTATATACCCCAGTAGTGGTGCCAACATCACAGAACTGAATTTTCCAACTCTTAATGATATTACCTTCTTATAAAAAAATTGGCAACTAAAAATATCATCACATATATTTATAATGATTTTATTTGCATGACTCGGAAGTTGCGTTCCTTTCACCCCATTTTACGGTACATTTTTTGATTAACAACTTTCAAGGTTAATTTGACAACTTTTCAGAAACTTTTTAGTACACTGTATACTGTTCTGTTTTTCTTATTTAAAAAATTATGGGGAAAATGTAAAATCCGGTGAATTTCATTATGAATGATTAGTCTTTAAAAAAAATAAATTTATAGAATTTTCAGTAATTACTGTTTTTTTAATTAACTTTAATTAACTAATTTTAAACAAATGTCAGATTTTGTTAATATCTTATTTTTATCATTTCAATATTTTCTACGAGGGAAATTTTCTCATAACGAAACTGTAGACCTCTTTTTATTTGACAATATATGGTACGATATTATTTCCCAAAGAAAATTGCTCTCACAAAAGAATAGACAAATCGACTTAACATCCACAAACAGAAATGCTAAGAAATAAGGAAAACTACATAAAAGAAAAAATGTATATTATTTCGGGATTCGTAACTCAATTAAATTTCTAACCTAATGTGTAAACAAATAAGAAAAAGTAATATCATGGAAAATTTTCATCCTAGTTATTGCTTTGTTTATGGCCAATTAACAAGTTCAAAAAAGCTTACTTTTAGAAAATAACGCAACTGAATGAAAAAAAAATTAGTTTTTCTCTCTCTTAATACAATGTTAAAACTCGAATCCGACTTTAAATAGGCTAACATGAATTGAAGTTTTTGTTTTCGTAAATGTTTTATGTGAAGCGAAATGATTCTAATAAAAGTTTCTTCAGAGATACAAAGGAGTTCAATTAAGGCTTCTCGATATTGCATTTCATTCCATAATTATATGATGGTAATGTAATAAAAGAAACAGCCTGTATTGAAAGAAGTAAATTTGAAAAGAAATTAATCTATTTAATATGTTTTTAGAAACAATTTATTTATTTTTTATTCATAATAAAATCGAGAAGACTTATGCAAATGCTACTTTTTATTTAAGTATAGCTACACAACATACATAAAGTGTCTCAGTCATAAATAATTTAAAATTACGATTAAAATTTACTACAAGGTTAAATAGATGACCACCATGTCAATAACTACGGTGTATTAAATAATGAATTATAAATAATACATTTTTTGTTAAAAGTTTAAACATCGTAGTAGAAAATATAGGATTCGTAATATCAGAAGAATATATGATGCGTAATCACCGATATGAAAAATCACTTCTGAGGAAACCGTATTAAAATTTCGTTGTTTAAAAGATTGCAAACAAATAAGATTAACTATATTTATCAGGAACTTTGAATAAATGCTTGAAAGAATAACTTTGAAAAAAATCTCTCATTTTGCCCAATTAATTGCATATATAACAAAGGCAAATTCCGATTTGTTTTATTCAAGGATATTTTTACTTTGGAGTACATAAATAAAAAGTAAGATCAAAGCAAATTTCACATAATTAAATTGAAAATCCACTCATGATTTTCATTCGATCAATGTTAATAATCAGGTTGCCTTTCTCTTACATGATCGATGCAACTTTTGCCCAATAGACGAATCGAAAAATAAAAAATCATTACGATGAAAGTATTATATATCGTGAATGAAATCACAGATTTTTTTCAAAAATATCATATAATAAACTAATGTTAGTGTTTAAAAACAAAATGCATAATGTAAACCATCCGAGGAAGTGTTCCAGTGCATCATTGTGTCCATGATAGCTTTATTTGAAATCAATACTGAATTCAGGAGCTTGCTCGGTGGTGAGAGGTGTGCAGTCTCCCCGAAATAATGAGATTCCCTCCACCGGAACATTTTACAATTTGTGTTTTCAATAGTCAAAAGATTGTCACTAAATTTGGTCAGATTTCATCCCTCGGAGCTCTATTATGTCCATACCGTAGACACAGAAATCGCTCCTGGAGAAACGTGTCTCAATTGAACACTGTTTGCAATTCTTTGAATCTTTCTTCATACATTAAAATAGTAATATTAATCCAATTTAGAAGAGGATTTTTTAAATTTTATTTTTTAATATTTTTCTATGCGTGATCTGTAACTGAAAGCATTAGACCCCGAAAAAGTTATTTAGGTTTACAAGACATAAGGGTAAATATCATAGTGCATATAAAATATTTGTTAAAATCTATTATTTAATATTAAAGAAAACTCTTTGTACATTACTGAAAATCTTATCATTTCGCTGTTAACACTGGACGCTTAAAAATAAGCAAAATGTACACATTTTTGAGTACTTTCTGACCTTATAATAGCTCTGAGTATTTAACTCTTAAATTTGAGAAACGCATGTACATTTTTTATTATTTATTTTTTTCTTTCACTTTTAATAATGGTGCAAAAATTATTTTAGGCCCCACATTTCTCATTTTCTTTTAAGAAATCCATCGTGAGACTTTCCGAATTTTTTTTTTTTTTTTTTTTTTTTTTTTTTTTTTTTTTTTTTTTGTATTTTACGGCCAAGAGACGTTAATGTAATAGCAAATTCCGTGTATATAGGAATAAAATCCGTTTTTTACGGACATTGTCTTGAATCTCAGCTGCAGTAAATCTCTGCTGCAGCTTTTTTCCAGAGTGTATTCTTCGCGCTATAACAAAACATCTCTTCAACATGTAGCTCGTAAATTTAAAACAAATCTTAAAAATACTTCACGTTATTACGTTCATTATAATATATACCTTCACTAAATAATTTCTATTGATATCTTTAATATAGTAATAGAGTAATAAGAGACTATATTAATATTTAACGACAAGATTCCTTTTTGCCGAGATTGCCACTCATGTATGAAAATATGATACATTCGTTTTTAAAGCAATTCTTACTTTAAAGAAAAAAAACAAGTTAATAATACTGATTTTTATCACTGCTCTTTTATGAGATGCACCTTGATTTTCTAACCGCAAAAAAAGAAACTTATAATGCTGTTTTTTTTTCAGTATTTTTCTAATAATTTATAAGAATGATGATTTTTCTAACATAATATAAAAAAGTATTTATATACAGGAATAGCATTAATCATAATATATAGTTTTAGAGCTGAACCGCATTTCTTGTTTTACATTAATTTAAATAAGTATATTTTTTTTTCAATGAAATCTGCAGCTTCACGATCGGATAAATCAGTTTGGGGAACGAAGAAGGTTGGATTTCGCATAAATAATAAAGAATCAACCGGAGTATATGTTAAAGATTTTGCACTTTGTTCAAACCGATGTATTAAAAATTAAAAACTATGAAAAAGGAATTTAAATATTAAAAACTGATTTAAAGAGAAATGGGTATAACAAAAAGCATTCTTGCACATATTTTAAATTATTGGATCTTCATGTCACTTCTCACAGCGTCACAAAATAACAGTAAAAGCAATTAAATCAATAATTTTTTATGGGTTATAGTTAGAAATTTCATATTTGGTCAATAAATACATAAGGTAACCTGGGGTAATAACGCCACGTTAAGGTTCTACCAATTTTCACGGCTCAGTTTTAGATTGTATTTTTCAAACAAATATATGATTTGATACAGCAACTCATTGACTATCTATATAAAAAAATAATTTAACAGATATATATTCATAAAATGTAATGGCGTTATTTCTTGACCAATGCTATTTGGCGTTATTACCCACCTATATGGGTAATAACGCCATGCAAACAAAACTATGAAATAAGATGGAATAATTGCATGTAGATTGCCCAATTCTAAAAATACAAACTCTACAAACTTAGAAATTGACAAATTGAATTCTAAGCTATTGAAAATGTTCAATTTTTTGTGAAAGTGTAAGAAAAATAAAGGTGTGGTGTGGGGGGGGGGGGAGGATGAGGCAAAAGAATATCAGACCATGAGCTTCTTTCTGTTTAAAAAGGACCGTTTAAATAGAATTATTAGAAACATTGCACAGTTTTGCTGTCTTTATTTGAATCAGTATTTAGGATGTAGCTCGGCCACTGTAGGGAATCAACCGGGGTATTAATGCCAAAGATTGGCGTTATTACCCCCGTTATAGTTATTGCGCTGTACATTTTAAATTACAAATTATCTCGAGAAGATATCCAAAATCTTCAGCAACATTTTAAAAGTCCATGAAATGTACTAGAAATTTATGTAATTAACAAAGTATTTCCGGATTAAAAAAAAAAAAAACAGTCTACACATCACAAAACATATCTCGCAAATTTTAGATCAAGCGTTAATTTTAGTTGCTTGTAAAAACAATAAGACCTAAAAATGAAACAAATTAACTTGAAGCAGTTTTTTGCGATTTAGATGACTCAAAACCCTTCTGCGCAAAGCACATGGGTGTCATTTAACAGATTATTTCATAATTATGCATAATATTAGCACTTGGCATTATTACACCAGACCACCTTATATCGAAATGCTGAATGATTACATATATCAGCTCCATCAGACCTGATTAATACGACCGAAAGAATAAAAAAGCAGTCAAAAAATCCAATTGAAATTGAAAAAAAATAAAAAAAAACAGTCTGAAGTATTAAAATCTGAATATTTTTTAAAACAAGATCGAATGAGACAAACTCTATGTCCATATGACTAACGGTTCGTGTTATATGTATGTCACTGATTGGTAGTGATGAATTGAGGAGGTTTTTGATTTCATTTGTAACACCATGAACATTTCCCCAATATTACTACCAGTTTCTGCCGCAAAGTAAATTTTAATACACATTTTAGTCGAAGAAGCATTTAGAAATATCGCCGAAATTTTGATAGGGAAAATTTCTGTTTATTATGTATGCGAAATACAGCGTGTTTTATTTTTAATTATATTAATTGTTAAATTCCGGTGTAATTTATACAGCTTTGCCCCTTAAAGGTTAACCCTTTATGTCCCTAATTATGAAAAAAATGAAAATTTCTACTTCTGAAGTATTTTTTCTCATCTTTCCAAAATTCATTAGTAAAAATAATCAATTAATTAATTTTAGAAGGACATTGTCAACTAAAACGTATAAGTGTATTTATTAAGTGGTAGTGTAATATTTATAACTTCACTCAAATCTTTTTTTAAGATATTTTTTAAAGGATTTTACAGCATTAGGAAGTATACAAATATTATACCCCTACTATACAAATATAGAAATAGTTAACAACTAAAACTTTTGACCGACATCATGGAATTTAAATAAAATGCAAATGAAACGAAATGATATTTTTGAAAAGTTTTTTCTTTTCTGAAACAAATACTGTTTTTGGAACAAGACAAATAAAGTATATGTAACTCATTGTAATCTTGTATTACAACTAAGCGATGCATTAAATGAATTTTATAACACGATTTTTAAAAGTAATTTAAACAAGTTGGAATTTGCACGGGTAGCGTAGCAAATAAGGCGCGTTTGTACTATAAGAAAGTTTTTAAAATATTCAGATCTTGGTGTTATAGCATACAGTACTTCGGATACAGTATAGTGGTCGAAATATTTTGTGTGTTCCTGTAAATACTATCTGGTTTCCATTATGCAGGAAGTAACTTGCATTAAAACTCAGTAACGTATATCAATTTCATAAAATGTGAAAAACTTTAGTATAATTAAAACATTCCCCAAACAATGTTTCTCTCTATAACCGGTATGTAGTGAAATGCTTATGCGTAGCCATGTAAATTAATAACAAATATTCTTTGCATCACAGATTGTGCATAATGCATATTTTAGTTTATACTTTATAAATTCATGTCTATTCAATTATATTAGAAAGAGTGTAACATCATTAAAAGGTACTTGAAGCTTTTTTTACTATTGACCGTAATGTAATGGAATAATTTTGATTGTCTGTTTAATTAAACTATGCACCTCATTTCATTAAATGTGATATGACTGAACAAAATTTGGTAATAATTATATATTTTAAATTTCAAACTATTCAATTGTTTAGTTTTTGCATTGCTGTATGCGGACAGATGGATGGATTGAACGACAACTATAGGTGCTACGTATTTATATAATTACGAATGTACCAAAACAACTTCGGGACATAAAGGGGATAAACACACGTTAGTTGTACATATGAAACAAAGGTCAACATTCTGAAGCGCAAAGATAACAATCGAAATGCTTGGTTTCATTTTACCTATATTTTGAACAGTTGCAGTTAGATATTTATTTTTATCTCCAAAGGGAAAACAGAAGCTATATCTTGGAATTCCCTTCTTTTATTAAGTAAATATATTGACCGTAGTTTCTTATGTTTATTCCTTTCTGTTCATTTTATTCAGATTCTAGATATCTTTATGGAGATATATTTCCTTTCGAATATTTACTTGAAATCTTAGAAGCATTCTACTTCTCCAAATAAAAAGAAACAAACTACAGGTAATACAAATGATGTGGAGATAAAATATTTAAATAATCTTGAAGTTAATACAAACACCGTCTATTGCAATTTTTATTTTTGTGTTTATATTATGATTTTATTTAAAATAAAATATATTCTAGACTTTTTGTAATTCATACAAATGAAGAAATCTCTAGATGCCTTTCTGCATATCTGCAATGTTTAGCGAAGTCTGCGGCAAGTACGAAAAGTTTTGTGAAGACAGTTTAAAGCTAACCCCATAACATTTTACAAAAAATAATAAAACAAATTCGCATAACAAATCTCAGGAATTAGCATCTTCTCTCCATTTTCGCACAGTAAGCGTGTATATACGAGGGTAATTCGGAAAGTAACCTCCATTTATGAATTAAAAAAAATCTAATCAAAGGAAACATGTTTTATTACTCATGTATGAAAGACACGTTCTTCAGCTATTTCTCAACATAATTGCCATATTAATTAAAACAATTATCATAAAGGTAAATGAGCATTGAATTCCATCGTCACAGACTCCTGCCGCCGAACTATTCAACTGCGATTATTTTTAAATTCAACTCGAACCACTCTTTCAATCCAAAGAATTTTAACATATTCTTTTATTCATACTGACAAATTCTGAATTGCTCTCGTAATATTTTACTTGACCCACTATTTTTTAAAACATTTTTGGTGGTGCATTTATCAGAAAATTATATAGAAAAATATGTTAAAATTCTTTGGATTGAAAGAGTGGTGAGAATTGAATTTTAGAATAATCGCAGTTCAATAGGCCGGCGGCAGAAGTCTGTGACGATGGAATTTCAAAGCTGATTTACCGTTATGATAATTGTTTTAATTAATACGGCAATCATGTTGAGAAGTAGCTGAATAACGTGTCTTTCATACGTAAATAATAAAACATGTTTCCTTTCATTAGTTTTTTTTTTAATTCATAAACGGAGGTTACTTTCCGAATTACCCTGGTATTTAAGGTAAAATCGATTAAAGATATAAATTCCTACAAATTTAGGATTAATTTTAAAATGTTATCACGGACCCGGACAACGCGGGTGAATCTCTACTATATTAAATATAAGATAAATATTGCATATAATGTTATTTTTGAGGTCATGTAAATATCATAAAAAGTGTTCGTGATTTTACAAAAGGAAATCAAAAAAGATGTTGATAATAGTTAATAGTTCTTCTGTAATTAAGTAATGAAATTTATCTGTATAATATTTTAAATAATGAGATATACTTTTGAAAGAAAGAACACATATTTCTGTAATAACCAAGGAATAAATGAGAAAGGATGCTTGCTAAACTTTTTTTATATAATTTAAGCTTTTATTAAAGTGAACAAGTTCTTTTTCTTTAATTCTTTATCTTTTCTTCTACCTTCTAAGAAATAATAGTGAAACAAATAAGTACAGACTGTATATCTGCCTGGAACAATAATCAGACAATAAAAGAGTTATTTCAAAACACAAATCAGATAAGCCTGTAAAGAAGACTGTTCTTCTTCATGTGAAAGAAAGAAGTGATGTAATCATATTTTCAGAGATAATTGCTAGATATAGATTGATGTTTTCGTAGTAATCACAAATAGTAAGCCAAAGCTGGCATTATTGTTTTTTAGGAAAGAAATCAATGAATATATACACATTAGTAATGGCAGTATTTATTACAAATTAGCTTTACATTGTAAATATTTATAATGAAATGATAATTTGTGATGTACCATTGTGGGTGTTCTCTTAAAAGAAGGTCATAACACAGATTTTAACAAATCCACAAGAGATTATTTTTAATTACTTTTAACAGGGACATGTGTTTGTGGAGCAAGTAGATTAAATTTATAGCGGACGTTCTTGCAACATAGTTTGGGGAAAAATCAATATATGTGCATGTTTCACAATGAGTATGTGTATCTAAAGACAGTAAATGAGCATATAAGTCTCGGTGGTTCACTTTGACTTATATTCTTTTAACAACACATAAATATATTTCACTTAAAAATATCCAAATATACTGGTTTGACAATGGTTAAAAGATTTCAGTTTTTTAATAAGATTTTCTTGATGCAATTACATATTCACACAGCGAAAATCTCATGATTTTATTCACGATGATTACAATGCATCAAAGAAAAAAAGGATTAAGCGTTCTTAATACGTCCTTGATGTTCTTGGTGATCATAATATTTCTTCGATAAAGGCAGTTTTTCAGTTTCATCTCTAAATTTTCGATGTATACATCAAATATAAGCTTCAGAGTGATAGTCAATTTATAGCAGAGGAATTCCATGCCAACTGAAACCAGTACTGAATTTTTCAGCTTTATGTTATCTTCAAGTATTTGGTGTCATTTTAAAGGCACTTTATTACAGTTAATGTATTTATGAGTTGTTTATTAAAATATGTATGGTTATATTTAAAATTTATGATAAATAATAGGTATTTGATGATTTAGATTTATAATGTTAAAAATATGACTTTTTAAAAGATCAATTGTTCATTAAAAATATGGTGATTATGTATATTTTTTCATTTATATAATAAGTTAAAAGGTTCCTAATCATAATTTTACAGTACTAATCTGCATATACAAACTTTTTCTTACTTCTTTAAAATAAAGTTATTTACAATTATTATTTGTCCCCTCTGTTACAGTTTTTTTTTAAAGTTTATTTTATTCATTATGTAAAAAAGTTTTAAATTTAATAAAAAGTGTTTATAATAATTATCATTTGTGTAATCATATTATATGATACTTTTGAAAATATTTTTAAATACATGCATAACAGAGGAGACAGAGCTAAATGTCCCCTCTGTTACACATGGTTGTAAACAAATCTGATTGGTTTGCTCACAACCAACCAGATTAGAAAGTCAACACAATCTAATTATTTTAAGCAGTTTAGACAAAATCCACAAGAGATTATTTTTGATTACTTTTAACAGGGAAATGTGTTTGTGGAGCAAGTAGATTAAATCTATAGCGGTGATTAGAGTAGATTAAATATATAAATCTATAGAGTAGATTAAATCCAAGTGAGTGTTACAAATAGATTTTCGCGAAAACTTTAATTTTATCACACAAAATGAGATAAAATCAGCCCATTGGACTCACAAACAGTGTTCTTTGTATACTGCTGTTGCTTGGCTCTCAAAAGGCGATCTCTTGGACGAAAAAGAAATTATGAGTTATGCCATAGCCAGTGACTATATGCAGCATGACAAATATGCAATCCACACTTTCAATGAAATCCTCTTTGATAAATTAAAAAAGGATTCCCCTGTGTTAAAAGAGATTGACATTTTTAGTGATGGGCCATCATCCTAATTCAAAGAGAAATACACTCTTTGCAATGTTACTTCCTCACCCTTTAAAGTCAATTTTTATTACTTTACTATTTGCCATGGAAAGGGTGCAGTTGATGGAGTAGGAGGTACTGTGAAGAGGGCTGTGTACCGAGGAATTATGTCGTAAAAATGGACTCCTTCGTCATTTGATGCTAAATCTTTTGCTGAGTTTGCAAATACAATTTGCAATGGAGTAGAAATTATCTATTGTGCAAAAGAGGATGTAGAAAGGGGTTTGCTGCATTTAATGAAAGAGTTTCAAACATAAAAACTACACCAAATTTGAGGCGAATTCATTGTGTGAGAGTCCTACAAAAATATCACATTTCTTATTATCATCTATGTTGTTGAAAAAGGTGTACAGTTTTGCTTCAAAGATGGTTTTGATAAATCTACACAAAATAACAATTTGTTGATTCCTGATGTTAATGTTGGCAATTTTGTAATTGTTAGAGTTCAAGGAAAGAATAGGATGGTGAAATTTGTTGCCCAAATAACTGAAATAGACAATGAAACTGACAATGTTTATGTTGTATTTTTAAATTGGTCTAGTGAACTGAAAACATTTAAATATAATTATAAAAATATAGCATAGGCTCACATGTCTGAAATTAAACAATTATTACCAATTTCTACATTAAATAATCGAAATGTGACCTTCAATAATGATATTGTATTTAAAATATGATCACTGAATCGTAAGATGTCCCCTCTGTTACATTCCATGTCCCCTATGTTACGTTCTATTAGTTTCATTTAAATAAAATGTGTTTGCAATTTAAACAATCTGACAGGTAATTATTTTATCTTGATATGTCTTTACTTAAAAAATACATTTAATTTCTTTTTTGCAATTTCCAAATCACATATTTTTGTATAAATTGTAATGCATGTCAAAAATGTGAAGACTTTTTTTGTCCCTTCTGTTGCATACCATTTTAAATAATTTATCACTAAATAATTAAAGTTTTCATCGTTTATAATTAATTAACTAAGCACTGCTCCATAAATTAATATAATGTTGTAAAATCTCAAACTTTGAAAAATTTAGTATGTATTTAAATGGTAAAATATTTGTGCAATTTCCCCTCTGTTACGCTTGGAATTCACCCGCAGTATGTATTTAATATTAATAAAGTAAAAGATTGACTTTTAAACAATTAGACAAATTTTCTAGACTATGCAAATTTTTTAACTGTGTTAAATCTTACACTGGAAGTATTACATTTACGAATTTATCTGTGCACACTTTTATTAGAAATTTGGATTTCACTTTAAAATGAATGTTAAGGATGTTTTTTCATAACTGAATCAATGTCAAGAATTTACTTTTCACATTAATATCTTTTCTTAAATAGATTTTTTTATTTTAGTTTTTGAAAAAAAGTCCATACATAAAATAAATATACATTTGATTTTAAATTTGAATATTGTGAATTTTTGAAGTATTTTATCAAATAAGATAATTTTTGTTTTCCAATTTAAGGCACAATCTTAATATTTGTATGAAAAAATCTAAGAAAAGTTTCGATTTATATTTTCAATCTTAAAAGGTAAAAAAAAAGGTAATAAGAAAGTGAAAAAGATTTTTAATCATTATATAAGTCTCATGAGAAAGAAATAAAAATGACCTACATTCTTTGTTTAAAATCTGTTTTATACGAGATTGCAAAAAGTAAATTTAACAAGCTAATACATTATAAAAAAGGAAAATTTTAAAACCTAGAAATTTTCTAAGGCTATTAAAATACAAACTTATTTCTTCCGCAGAAACACACTTTTAGATTCAAGGACATAAATAACCATGTATGGCGGCTATATTATTTATTATTTGTCTATATTATTTACTATTTGTAATTTTAAAAATATTATGTGAATGTTCTTTCATAAAATGTATAGAATTTTTTTTCATATCTACTCATTTCTCTGGTCAAACTATAAACAAAACAAATATTCCATCATGATAAAAATTAAATGTATTATTTATAAACTTTTAATTCTTAAAAATATGTCGTGATCGATTTTAATAACATACATCAATTTCGCTTTTTGCAAAAAACATTTTTTTACTTTTACCGCACATAGACAAACAAGCATAAAATTACTTTTTAACGTATATGAAAGAACGATAAATGTTCTACACAACGTTTTCTATGAGAAAATTGCAGTAGACGATATCAATATATCGTGGCATTACAGGAAATTTTAGGGAAAATCCTTAGTGGGAAATCAGGCAGATACACAGACAAAACCGAATTATTAACGTATCCCAGCAAACAGAAATAGTTGATAATTAATGCATGTTACATTCTGTGATTATAAAAAACAACTGTAAATATATCATTTAGAATCCCTCAGGAGAAAGTAATAGTTAGTTTACAAACTGTTTGATATACAGAAGTAGAAGGATAAAGTAGAAAATATGAAGTAGAAAATAAATGTAAAAATGAAATACATAACAAACACATCATGCAAGCTTGTGATATTTAAATACAGTAATTAAAATAAGAAAGTAAAAGAATCATACACCAAGCATAGATAACAAAGCACTTTATAACATATTCAGAATAATGTAACAACACTGTATTTTTTTAATAAAATAAAATGTATTATGTTTAATTCAATCACCTAGAAACGCAAAACACATTTGAAAAAAAAAAAAGCTTTATTTGTCCCCATTCACAGTCGGAAAGGTATCCAAATGCTTTGAGTCGCTATATATATGATATATAGATTTATATCTATTAACTACATAAATGCGAAAAATATCAGTTGAGAAATACATATATATCAGTTAAAAATTCCTCTTCAGAAATTACGCTAATAAGAAGAATAGTATGTGAATTCTTATATGCAATACTGTGTACGAGGTATCAACTTATATACACCGAGTAACATGCGAAACATTACTTAAATTGTTAAGTCCATACAAACTTTAAAACTCACTTTCAACGATTATTATTTAAAGACATATTTCGTTTGTGTGCCCTTGTAAAAAACGAAAAAAGCAATGAATGCCCTTTTCTAATGCATTTATCTTATAACAAAATTCCGTAATTGATATGAGCTTCAATATATTTTAAATAGCGTAATTTCATTAAAATACTCTGCTAACGATCCCCCCCGCCCCCAAATATTATAATAAAGTGGAATTATTTTGAGTGTCCCAGTGCAGGAACTATTAATCCCACATACATGTTTTACAAAACCAAAGAAGCTTTGATTACATTAAATAACGTTTTCAATCGCATGAAAATCCGAGTATTTTTACGACTTGGGCAGACGTAAAAACAATCCAAATGCATAAACATTTTTTAATTTTGTTGGAAAGTGTGTGTTAAAACATAATAAAATCAGTGCATTTTTAATTGTTTTAGTGAAAATAAGCAAATTAAATTTCACATATACCCATAAACAATGTATATAGAGAAGATCACAAAGTGTGAGATTTTGATTATTTGAGTTATTGAAAGCATCTTTTGAAAACAATTCAAAAATTCAAGAGTTCAAATTCGTTTTCGATTGGAGAATAAAATATCACCCATGTAAATTTTTTAAGTTTTTAAGAGCTTAAATTATAAGTTAATCTTAATGTAATTATATATGTCAGGATAATAAAATCATCAGGATAATCATTCTAAAACTTTTTTTTACATTCTTTATTTTAGGTCTATTATTTTAATTGTGTTTAAAGGAACATGTTTTCTATATCTTAACTCACATTCAAATTAATTTTCAATTTAATTTGTTAATTTATGGAAGCCAGCAAAATGTCATAATAAAAGTCCAGTCAATTTTTATAAAGATTTTAAACACATTATTTTCAAAGAAAAATCAAAAAAATCTTTCTCATAGCTATGATTTTATTATTTCTGATTTAATCTGTATCAAAAATAAGAAGACTTACACTGTAGCGTCATATTTATACCTGATAAAAATGATCAAGGACAGGAAAATGGTATTCATTTTCAGTGACAATCATATTTTAATTATGAAAAATTATTTATAAAACACAGAATTTGTTGTTTTCCTCATATATGTGTTTTATAAGGTATAAATATCAATTAGAAATTTAAAAAAAACCTAGAGAAAAGTATTTTTGCAGTACAGCAGAAGGCCCATAACTTTGCCCACATCACAGTATGATATGCCAGAAAAATGACAATTCGTAAATTTAAGTCTTTTAATTTCATATTTTATGTTATTAGAAGTATGAAGTCTCTTGAAAATAGTTCTAAGAATACTTTTTATTAAAATGTATAAAAATAAATTGCATTATATAACATTTATTAGGAATTTTACTGTACGGACATCCAATTTTTGTATTTTCTTATATCCTTCCTCTAAAAACTACATGCACGATTTTCTTTTAAAAATGTGTGATAAAATATAATTTCAACACACAAGGAATTTACTCAAACAGCTTTCCGAATGTTAGACACATGCATAAACTGATCTGATGAACACTATAGTTAAACTAATTTAATAATCTGTAATCTTCAGACAGATGGTTTAAATCTAAGGAATCCCAGCGCGAAACTTTATCTTTCCGTATAGAGAAACAAATAAATCTTTTCAAATTTAAAGTGACAAACCTGTGTTCAAAAACCAATTTTTTACTATCCAAACATTTGTCTTTCTAAAGCGGCTTTCTTTTTTTTTACGCTAAATTGAAAGAGATATGCAACATAAAAAGAATCACTGTCAAGACTTGTTTCACAAGAATTTCGCAAAAATGTTCAAACATTTCCCAAGAAGTTTTACTTATGATCTAAGTGAGTTTTAAACTGTTTTATATCAGGGAATAAATATGGTAAAATAAATACAATAAATAAAAACACTGCAAATGAAATATTGTAAATTTCTAAATTTCTGAAACATATGAAACTCTCTATGGGTTAAATTGATAAAAAATTCATGTATATTTCCAATTTATCATTAATAGTAAAATAACATAGAAAATGTTTTGGAAGCTCAATATTTTTGTATTTAGTGATAGTGTTCTTGTTGAAAAGTTAAGTGTTTAAAAAAAATACATTATAGGGGGGGAAATCGCTTATAATTTTGCATTTAGTGATGATTTTGTTGTAAAAAATGCGTAAACTACCGCTTACATGCATATATATATAGTAACTTGAGAATTTTACCTTATACAGCAATTTCTTTTAAGTATCGTTATGCTGTGTACCATCTATAGAATGAATATTATGACTGATACACTTGCACTTTTATTAAATTTTAATCATATAACGTGAACACTTTAAAACTACAATCGATAAATAAAATATTGTTTTTTATGTGCACACACACACACACATATACAAACTCGACATACATCTATTATTATTTACACATACATCTATATATATAAATATATATAAATGTTCCGTTTTTCTTTCACATTTCTTAGTATTTTTTTTATTATTTCACAAACAATACTAAATGCAGCATTTAATAATTGCTTTTCAATAAAAGATCCTACCATTGGCCGAGATATTCATCTCTTGAAGCTGGTAGAAGGGAGTTACTGGGTTCGAAAACAATCACGCCCATCGGCCTAATCGTTCGCAGTTCTCCACGGTTTTCTTTGAACCTTGGATTTATTTGCGTAAATATGGATTAGATTCCTTTAGAAAGACCCCCACATAAGGCGCTGCCCATGGAACTTATATCCCTCGTGTTGATAATTAGCAGTCATAAATATATGTTTTCCATAAAATTTTATCCTGATTACCGTGATGAAAATATTTTTGACCAAAAATAACATACGCTAGGCTTCAAATGAAGCAGCAATGAATAATCAAATCTGTTTTATTAAAACAAAACATCCTTATGCAGAAGTTTATATTCATTATTTTTCTGGCATTTAACAATGCTAAAATTTTCGATATTTGTGTAATAAAAACGTCATACTTAAAATTACTTTTCTCAATTTTTCCATAGTACAGATATGATAGGTATGGCATAATATAGAATGGTACAGATGTCTCTACATCAGTACCATTAGTTTTTATAATGTTTTACTGGAGTTTTTCAAAAGAATATTTATGTATGTATCTCTATTTTATATCGGAAATTAAAATAGTTATATTGGACTTTTGTGTAATAAGTCAAGTCTTTTGTGTCTAATTTTAGTAAAATTTGTTGAAATGATACGTGCTTTAAAAAATATTTTATTAATGAATAATTAATTGTGAATTTTTACTTAAATTCCCATACCAAAAATTGAAAAGTAATTTCTTTTTAAAAATTGATTTTGATAGCAGCCAATCTTCTTATTGAATGATACCTCGCATTACTGTACCCATGTATAAGCACTAAAAATTAATTAAGAAATTCAATTGACTAAACATTCAACTTGATATTTTATTGCTTCACTTATTGTGTTTATAGAGGTTCAGGGTTGTTCGAAAATAGAACATTAATTTTCATTTAAGGAATCCTCACACATTCGGAAGTGATTTTCTCATGCCATCCATTTTTCTTAATGAAATTTACTTTAAAACTTTAAAAAAATATATAAAAATTCTAGCAATTACCCAGAAATAGTATTTTGAAGAGTAAAATAGTCAAAATTATTTAAAAAATGCATATATCCGCAAAACGTGATAACTCAAAAATAAAACAATGCATTTACATATTCTATTATAATTTCTAATACAGTGTATTTACATTTTGTAAATTGCATAATAAATATAACATTCTCTAGGCCATAGACTACACACATTATAATCGCATCACTACATATCAGATAATGTGGCACTTAAAATACTAATGTAATGAAAAATTCGCAAAATATTTCTCAAGTTTTTCATTTAAAGCTGTGTAAATATAAAACTATTTAATGTATTATCATGAGTGTAGTCTAATCCCTCAAAATACATTTATAAAAGAAGTACAGAAAATTTCGTAGCGTTCCATGCATAAGTTTATGTTTTAGAATGTTTTGTGTATAGTAAAATTAAAAAAAACTTCACTTTGAAAAACAGCTAAGAATAACTTTTAAACACAATTCAAAAGCTGCAATATCTGTAACTTTAAAATCTGTAACTTTGGTTGTTATTAAAATACAGGCACAATTTAAGCAGAATTTGACAGACATAAGAGTTGATTTTAATATTATTGCATAAATAAAAAATCTAGTTTTTTTTTTTTTTTTTTTTTTTTTTTTATCGAAAAGTATGTTTTAAATGTGTTCGGATGCCTTAAATATTTATGCTGTTTTCTAAAAATAGTATTATTTTCTTTTAAATACTATTTTAAACGTTGAATTTTGTGTACTACTCTCATAATATCCTATGCCATTGTTAATGGCTAGATTTTGCGATTGCGTTTTCACCCGAAAGTCCGTTTCAATTACAGCTTTAATTTCCATCTTGGTCATTTGGTCTCCTGGTACATGCTTTATTATTAATATCCTAATCGACAGAAAGCAATTTAGCAAAACAATCTAGATACACTTTCTCAGATAATCCATTAATCGCTGGAGTTGCGTTCACGCAACGGTAACAAAATAATTGCTCATACTCAAATTAGTTACTTACCACCACTATTTTACAGTTTAAAAAAATGTCTTATCATCAATAGAAATTTTGATATTTTCATTAAGCATAAATTAATTTTCTAAATTTGTGAGGGTAAATAACTTTTGTCAAAAAGTTTGATAATTCTTAATAGATAAGAATATTAATAGGTTAACACAACTCCACCAAACAAATTGCTTCAACACCAATCCTTCCACTACGGTAATAAAAATTATCTAATTGAATCGATGCAATAATTTTACATTTTTGTTTTCATCCTCCGCGTTCACAAGTAAAAATAATTGCCGTCAATAAAAAATAAACCTTAAAATTTTGTCTATAAAATGTATAAATACAAACTAGCTAAAAATGCACTAAAAAACACGATCCATTTTAAAGAAAAAATAATAACTTTTCGAATAATAGAGTTGAAATATTTCTAGCAGTACATTGTAAAAATGCTTTAATGTAGACTGTTTAGAATAAAGAAAATAATTACAATTTCATTTTTATGTTTTTATTTCAGAAGCATTAGTATGTGATTTCGTGCAAGGTAACTCAATTTCTATAAAATTACAGTATAGGACACTATGTAAGATGGGAATCTGTCTAACCCAGAATGATTTAATGCATGAAGTAACAGTAAATACATAGACGTACAAAGTTTATAATATGGAATACTGACTATAACAATGATGACTAAGGTCTAAACATTAGTATGTCGAAACATTAGTAGTTTCTCAGTACCGATTGATAACGCGTTTGAGAGAGTTTACTTCAATGACAAAATTTTACAAAGCGGTTTATAAAAAAAAATTCATTTTTTAAAAAATGGTAAAAAATATTTAATACCGGAAAAATATATAAAGTATATTGTAAATAATTTTCAAATATATTTGTTTTTATACTTCGGTGTTGGTTGGTTTAACTACAGCTCATATTCAAAATATTAGAATAATTACCTTTTTTTTAGAAATTGAAAATATCGTTTGGTAATTCAATGTCTTTTAATGAAAATATGCAAACGATATTTTTATTAAGAACTTATTGTTGATTAAACTTACTTGTTATTTTAAATTTAATATCATTTTTGAAAAGATTAATTGCAAAAAAAATTATTTTGAAAAGTCAAAATATTAGAATATTTATTCAAGTGGTTCAAAATATTAGAATATTTCACATTAATTCTCCTTTAATTATTACCAATTCTTAACTGGTGACATCATTGATTAAATTCAGACTATTTTATTTAAAATCAGTATTCTTTTTTGCAGTTTGTTTCTTTTTCGTCTTAAAATGGGCCGTGTGAGTGATATTCCTGAATCTACTAAACTTCGTATGGTTGATTTGTATCGGCACGGTAAAAATCAATGTTTTATAGCGAATTATTTACATTGTTCGCAATCGAGCGTTAGTAAAATACTAACACAATATTCAAAAATTGGAAAATTTCAAAATAATCGCCGAAATGGTGGCCGAAAACCAAAAACATCTGCTAGAGATGACAGGAAACTGAAGCGTATAGTTAAGAAAAACCGTTTTAAAAGTGTGCGATTCTTGAACCGAAAATGGAAAGAAGAAGGAGTTGAAGTTTCTACATCGACAACATTAAGACGTCTCCATAAATTTAAATTTGAATCCCGTGTACCGAAAACAAAACCTCTCATGACTGCAAGACAAAAGCGTATAAGATTGAATTGGTGTAAATCAAGACGTTTATGGAGCAATGAAGATTGGAAAAATATATTATTTAGTGATGAAAGTATGTTTTGTGTTTCATATGGTAATCAAGGTATTCGAGTTTGGATAATGAAGCAAGAAGCATTTGATAAAGAATGCCTTAAACGTTCCGTAAAATTTGCTGCTAGTGTCATGGTTTGGGGTTGTATCAGTGCAGAAGGACCTGGAAAGTTATGCATCGTCTACGAAAAGGTTAACTCTCTGATATATTAAGAAATTTTAGAATATTACATGATTCCATCATCAGAAGATTTATTTGAAGATGATTTCATCTTTCAACAAGATTTAGCGTCCCCGCATACCTCGGTGTCAACTAATAATTGGTTCCGCCAACGCAACATTAAGGTACTTCCTTGGCCACCAAATTCACCAGATCTTAATCCCATCGAAAACTTATAGTGTATAGTGAAGAAAAAACTTCAAGAAAATCCTCCTTCAAGTAAAACTGAGTTAGTGGCACGTATAAAGTCTATTTGGGCTAATATTGATAGAAATGTTTGTAAACACCTTGTATATAGTATGCAAGATCGATTGTACGCTGTTATGAAAGCTAAAGGGGATGCTACAAAATATTAACTACCATTTACTTCATATTCATAAGGTAATATTGTTGCGTAAAATAAAATATTCTAATATTTTGAACCAATCTAAATTTTATTCTAATATTCTGGTGTGTTTAAGGAAGCTGTATACCTAATTTATTGTGCTGTATTTTATATTTTATCAATGTTAAAATCTTATCTAAACATTCCAGATTTAATTTATAAGAAATTTAATTGCATTTACTTAGTATAAAAAATAAATAAATGACAAATAATTTTTTCTTATTACTTTTTCTCAATTATTCTAATATTTTGAATATGAGCTGTATTCATGTAAAAAAAGCTATTAGCAATGGCTTTAAAATGGAAAAAATGAATCTTGATGAGCAACTCTGAAGTTGCATCTAAAGTGGGTGATAACCCAATCAAACTCTATTTTTGTCACACACAAACAGTTTTATGCCTATTTAAGTATATCATTTTAATAATAGAATTTACTTCGTGGCCCAGCTCTATTCCAAAAAATACTTTTTGTTATAAAGAATAATAATTTAGAGTCTGAAAAAAAAACTTGCCATAAGTGAATATGATCAATCTATGCTAGCGTCAATAGAAGATTGTAAGTATTCATTCAATCATGCAACACAGCCTTGTAAGAAATTTCCTTATTTTTTATTTTTTTCAAAATAATTTTGTTGCTGCATAATGTAACAAGTTTTATTTAATAAAAATTATCGCCTTCTTGAACATATAATTATTTCACAATAATGTAAATTTCAGGATTAAGTGGTTATTAAATTTACTGGAATGAGTAGAAAGCAATCAATACGACAAATGCATATAAGTATCCGCAGCTCACAGCTTGTGACCAACGATGAAATAGTGGTGATTATTGAGAATTAACCATAGAATCAGTTGTTTTATGAAAAGGACATGTTACATGAAAAGGACAATGAGAAGCGATTAACCAAAACACAATGAGAGAAGTAAAAGAATGGGAGACGGGAAAATTTGGCGTACTAGATATATAATTCACCAAGATGTTAGATGTCTGTTTTATATAGCATCATAATTCATAAGGGTTTTAGATATTTGATCCATAATTTTTGGAAAACATGGAAGTATAAGTAATTCATCTCTGAAAATAGTGTTAATAATGGAAGACTCTCAATACCTTCGCAATATAAAAAAAGAAGATTCATGCTATACCCTTACATCATAAAACACATTGAAACACTGTAAGAGTATTTTTTAAAAAACTCAATTTGTTCATACTTTGAAAATAGATATCAGCTAAACAATTTTGAAAACATTGAACACAGACCAAAAGCTTTTTTTCAGCTTTTTCTTTTATATTTGATTTTTTTTCTTTATACAGCTGTATACATGATCTACCAACTTATTCATACAAAAGTTCTATTCAACCAATAATTCGTAAGATAAAATAAAGGTATTTTATTCCAATGATTTCAATATTTGACAGTGTAGCTTGACGTCTCATGCATGAAACACTGCCACAAATATTCGCCAATATACACTAAATTATCCTTTTTTTTCACAAATAATTTCCGTACTCCCAAAGAACATATTTGAGGAACCCAGAAGCAAAGGGGTATAAGTGACAAAATTGAAAAAAAAATGAGTTAAGTGCACAGGCTATCTGAAAAAAGGCTGTTTATTTGTAGGTAAAGAGTAATGAGTAATTTTTTTAATTATAGACTGCGTTTTAGGGGTCAGTTACTTAATCTCTTTTCCAAAGATATGAAACGCGTGGAGGCCAAGGGATATAAGTGCAATTGTATACGTTTAGGTCTATGTAGCAGAAACGCGACTAACGACATACAAGGCCATTTGCTTTTTTATACATTAAATAAATTCTTTTTAACTGTTAACAAGTAAGAAAAATCCTTCGCTAACCATAGGTTATGAAACACTTTCTAACACTCCCTGAAATCTTTAAAAACCTTCGCTATTTAGGATAATAAAGTATTACTATCCATAGCCAAATATGTATTCTAATACTTTCAAACAGCCATATGTTTTATCTGCCTCAAAGGCTATGTTCCAAAAAAAATTTTTTTATTACATATATATATGTATATTGATAATTTCGCATTAAAAATATACTTCAAGTGAACACTTTAAAAGATATTTTAATTAAAAAATTAAATTCAAAAAATCGATATTTTTCCAAAATAATCTTATCAAATAAAAACTGAACACCCATATTTTACCTCTAGCAATCGACGTAAATATAATTAAAATTCACATTTTTATGTTACATTAAAACTATCCTATAAAAACTCCAGCCATAATCTCATTAAAGACGAAATCTTCCTGCAATTAACTTCTAAATTAAAAGCTTTTTAACGAAATAGATCAAACTGAACCCATGTGAAACGAACGCATTTACTTCAGAGTATTTTCCTCCGGTACAAAGCACTGTGCTATCGCGTTCGCCTTCCAACACTGGAATCGGTGGTTCGATCACTACTTCTGCCGCATTTTCCTTTTACCAACTTTCTTGAATTGATTGGCATTTTATCTCTTGGAATGGTGAAAAAAATAAACGGATACCTGTCAATTGAAAGAAAATTACTGGCAGCACTGCTGTCAGTAAATTTTCCGTGAAAAGAGGAATGTTTTTTGAGAATGAAGATGTCGAGGTAGAAAAATGAGCTCCAGAAAAAATACATATTTATTCATATGTAAATGTATTTATAATATACACACTTCCAAATGTTAGAGTAAAATGTACTTCTCACGGAAAAAAAAACCTTGTTTCAAAATACTTTTTAATTAGTAGAAATCTATTTATTGGAATATATATTTTACCCATTAAGTGCTTGGCACTTAATATTTTGTTCACTAACTTTCAGGTTTTACTGCAATATGAGCATATTTAAGATAATATAATTCTATAGATTTAACGAATTTTCAATATATTTTAGAATGATTAATACTCTCAAGGATTACATAATTATTTGTGATTAATTTTTTATAATTTTATAATGTTGAAAGAATCATATTCTCTGACCATTTGAAACAAAGTGCAGATAAAACAACATTACAAATTTACCCATGTGCAAGACACTCAGAAGGTTCAACCAGCCCCATGTACCGATTTTTTTAATTAAAAAATATATATATATGAAATACTTCTGTGTAATAACAGAAGAACATCTGTTGAAATGATTGAAGGAACGTACCATAGCACAACACCGCTGGCCAATCTAAATTTTTCACATCCTCTTTTAAAAACAATCAACGTATATCTCTGTCGTGGTCAGAATCAAAATGAAGATGGAGGAGTTAATTGTAGGTTTCTCCAACAATGAAACATACAAGAATACAGGGAGGCAACGAAATTTTTATTTTTGAGCACGTTCACTGGCTATTCAACACATTTTCAGTCTCTACAAATTTATAATAAATAAGAAAAGTTCTTAATTCCCTCATGTCAATCAAAGAAAATAGACGAAATCAAATAAGCCATTTGTTGTAAGTCCGTATCACTACAAAAAGTATAAGGAAAACACAAAGTGGACTTTGTAAAAAGACTGCTGGAAATACATTGCACACCACAAATATTCCAAATTATTCTGAGAAGAGATGTGAGTCTTAGTACTTAGAAGATCAAAAGCATTCTACTCGCTCCGAAAATCCAAAATGACTATCTCAAAAATTCTAAGCTAACCTTGCCCCTCCCCCTTTGACGTAAGGCTTTTAAAAATCCACTAGAATCGATTTCAAGGTAAAGGTAATCCACCTCGCACTCTACTATTGGCTGATGGGCGGGACTAGATGCAAGGCCTATTTAACAAATAGCATAATAATAGAGTAATAGGCCCCAACTGAAAGCGGATTAATTTCACTAGCAGACGATTATTTAAATAATAAAACAAAATTAAAGTTTCTATAAATGTTTTTAATTCTAAAAAAGAAAATGGATTTGTGTAATGAATTTAAGATTTTGCAATAAGATATTGACATTCGAGAAACATTCTAGCTCTTTTTAGGAAAATAATCAATAGATTATGCTAAGTTAAATAAAATAAAATAAAAAGAACTTTAGCTGTTAAAAATATTAATACATTAAGGAAACTGAGAATAAAAAGTATTTTCCTATAAAACATTAGAACAAATTCAAAGCGGGAAAACGGCGATTTTTTTTTTTTTATTTATTACATATACATAGTACAAAAAAAACAAAAAACAAATTCTTTCAATTGAAAAAAAAATTAATATTTCTTAATCAATCACCATCAGCATAATTTAGTTACTTTAAATGTTGGGATGTCCACTGCATTAGATTTTCCCAACCATCAAAAAGCAGGGATCTATCTGAACAAGTGGCAAATAAAAATGGAGTTGAAGATGTATAAATGACTCAAAAATGTAACAATATCATACTATTATACTAAATGCACTACATACACGTCTTATTCTATGCATATTCACAGAAAAAATAAACTTAAGTAAAAAAATATTATTATTATTATTATTGATTTACATATATCTGTCAAGAGTCTTTTTCTTACAACTTTACAACTGTACAGAAATAGAAAAAGCTTAAATCCTCTTACAATAAAAAGCGCGCAACAATAATTATTTCGAAGGAAAATCTTTTAAAACGGAATTTCGATATATAAAAATAGCTACACTGTAATAAAATCCAAATGTTGAAATGTTTCTCAAAACAAAGACTCCTAATATAACCACAAATAAAAATTTATAACAAAATACATAATTTCATCTTTCGAGTTACTTCCTATTGTAAATATCGTTTGTCTATTTATAAAAATTTGAAAAACTAATACATTTTCGAGATTTCATAAGCATTTATAAAAACAAAAAATTTGACACTGCTATTGACTTCCGGAAACATTTTTGAAAGGTCTTAAAGTATATAAATTTGTTTTCTGCAATCGGCATATAGATTTTACGGATGCAAACAGAACTTATTTTTATACTTACCAAATACATTTTACAGACACATTTCAAAAGTAAACATGATTAACATTGGCAATAAAATCAATATTATTTTCTGTCTGTTGTCCAACATAAATTCAGGTACGAATTCAATAATGTTAAATGAAAAATTTGTTGTATTAAAAAAATGACACTTTGATTTAGGAAATCTGATTATTATACTATAAAAACTATTTGGAATTGTTTCGGATTATCAGATGCAGAAGAAAGAGTTTTCTTTAAATTTCGAAAATATATTGGTTTCTGAAATTTCTAAAAATAAGAAACGCTTTTCCCAATCATGAGCAACACGGGAAAGATTTTTATTTATTTTCGTTTATGGTTTTAGTTCATTTTCGTGTCTTAAGAAACCATTTATCTTTGGGGTTTTTTTTCAGAGTTTAGTGACGTAAAACATTTATAAGAGGGACTGTAAAGGCTCTAAATAACAGTATGACGCCTTCGAGCACTTCGTTTGACCTGCTTGCTACATTTGATATATATATTAGTCATATTCTATGCCAATCCTTATAATTTTACTTGTTTCTTATTTCACACTGCATTGGATAAATATTTAGTCTTGCATTAAAATACTAAATTTTTAACACTTTCCAACAAAGTTTAAAAAAATTTATGCTTTCGGTTTGTCTGGCAAATCTGGCAGTCTGGCTGTCTGGATTGTCTGTCCGTCTTTCCGTGCTATAAATCTCGTAAATATACTCGGATTGCCATGAAATTTTTAGATGTTTTTGACGTTTACCCTATCACTAACCCTATTGAAAATGAAGTTTCTACCATCATTAGTTTATTTACAAAGATCGTGAAATTTTTTCCGTTACATTACACCCTTGGGGAAAAAGTCGTTTCGAATGAATTTTAACTTTAAATTTGAAGGTGTTATAACTTTACAAAAATATTCTATTTTATATGCACAATTAATGCATTATAATACGCATTAGTAATATGCATTAAAAGTACACAAAAATATGCATTGTGCAAAGAATGCGGTAAAAAAGAAAATTTGTTATTCATTTACAGGGCTACACAAAAGAATTTCATTATATAATCGTAAAGATGGGAATTGTTTGAGACATATTTTTAGCACTTTCCAACAAAGTTGAAAAGTGCTATTCATTCGGTTTGTTTGTCCGTTTGACAGTCTGTCCGCGCTCTAAATCCTGTAAATACACTCGGATTGCCCTGAATTTTTTAATGTTATTCAATTTACTTTAGCAGGAACCAGAAAAAATGAAGTTTCTATCATGATTAGTTTATTTATAGGGATAGCAAAAGTTTTCAATTACATTGCAGCCTATGGGGAAAAATCGTTTCAAAGGAATTTTAAAGATGTTACACCCTCTCAAGCACATTCTAATTTATATGAATTTACGAGGCGCACTAAAATAAGCGTTCTTTAAAATATGTGGTGAAAATATAGCTATTATCCATATGCAGGGCCACACAAAAGAATTCTATTACATAATGGTAAAGGGGGAAATTGTGTGCGACATATTTTAATTATATTAAAGTGTTTCATATATAATAAAATTCATGTATGTCACTGAGGCTTAATATAAATTATACGATACTGTCTTGCATAATATGAAGTACATAGCATTTACAGGGACGCACAAAAGATTTCAAATAGTATATTCTTTCCGAAGTATTGTATATATACCCGATGATGACTGACGGATGAATGAAATGCATTTTAATTATGATATCCGCGTTTTAGTTTTACTAACTCTGTGCACATTATATGGTGTGTATAAATGATGTATTTGATATACAGGGCTACCCAAAAGAGCTCGCTAACGCTTCTCAATATCAGCGTAAATTACTTAAAGGTGGTTCTTAAATAAGTTATGCATTTTTACACTAAACTGCATTCAGTTTGCTATGAAATGTTTGTGGAATATAGAAAAAATGATATACAGGCCACGCAAAAGATTGGGTCCATGGACGTTTATGAATGATAATTTATGAGAATGTGCGATTTCAGTTGTTTTAAGAATATTTCAATATAAATAAATTTTATCTTTATACTTATGTGTGATAAAGGTACAAATTAAATTACAGGGCTGAACAAGAGTATTCAAGTATGTTTCCGTCTATTAATATAAATTGCTGAAAAAGAAATTTCAAACTGCTAGGTATTTTCTTTTAAACTAAATTTTCCCATTATATAGTACGTATATCAACTGACAGATCAAATACAGGTCTGTTTAAAAGAATTTGGAATACATATTTGGCTGTATTTAGCTATATACCCTTATTTCTCTTAATAACGAAGTTTTGTTAAACACTTCATGAAGTGTTGGAAAGTGCTTCATAATCTATGCTTAACATATTATTTTTCTTATTTCTGATTATATTAATCTATTGTACATGCAATAAAATTGATATACGACGCTGTGGCTTAATATAAGTTAGTTCACGCATAATACGGTGTGCATAGAATTTACAGGGACACACAAAAGATTTCAAGTAGTATATTCTATTCGAAGTATTGTAGATTATAGATGATGGGTGATGGATGAATATATGCTAGTTATAATAAGCGGTTTTTAATTATAAGCGCAGTTTTACTTATAATAAGTGCTTTTATGTTTAACTATATTTGTGCATATTATATGGTGTGTATAAATGCTATAGTTGATATATATAGGTTTACAAAAAAGAGCTGGTAAAAGTTACTGAATAAGAACGTAATTTACTTAAAGCTGTTGTTTAAATAAGTTATTCATTTTTACGTTGAACTGTTTTCAGTTTAGTAAGAAATGTTTGCAGAATATAGATAAAATGATGTACGCAAAGTATTGGCTACATAGTCACCTATGGATGGAAAATTTCGTGACATGTGATTTGAGTAGTTTTAAGAATAATTTTGTTTCAACTAATAAAGGTGCTAGATAAACTACAGGACTGAACAAAAATATTTAAGTATGTTTCCATATATTAATATAAATTGCTGAAGGAGAAATATCAAGCAATTAGACGTTTTCTTGCTTAACTAAATTTCCTCTTTATACAATATGTATATACCAACAGATCAAATACATAGTTGCTCAAAGGTACTGGGCTATATATATTTGGTTATGGACAGTAGCACCTTATATCTCTAAATAACGTAGTTTTGTTAAAGATTGCAGGAAGTGTTGGAAAGTGTTTTATATAGTGTGCTTAAAGAATGATTTTTCTTACTTGTTGTAATAAAAACAGATAACTACATAATTTCAAATAAAAGAATAATATCACATTTAGACAATTGTATAAAGATGTTACAAAAACACCAACAAAATAACAACATGAAATAAATAACATATTACGGGTACATTATATGTTAACGTGTATATTTCACAGAATAACAATAAATTTGGTATTACATTTAACATTGCTTTTACATTTTGTATGTGTGTATAACAAAGCAAGGTTAAAGCAACTTAATTTAATAAATAAAATGTTGCGAGAAATCAAATTTGAAAATTAAATTCACAAAAAATAATAGTGAATTACGTGAGTCGTTTATTCGTTTACATGTCTGTAGAATAAATTCTTTTTAAAATGTTCGGCATACCTTTGAAGTATTTTTAAAAAGCAAAGTAAAACACTCAAACTAAAAAGTGATAAATACTCTATAAAATTAATTGCGAAATCGACAAAAAGACCAAAACGTTTCACGGAGTCATGGTTGAACTATTTTCCCCAGCATGATTTTTCATCCTGAATCCGAAATACATTATTCATTGGAACAACTTTATTGGAATGTTTATGATTTTTTATGCTATGTATTTCATTGTGTCTATCATAGTACCTTTTTCTATAAAACTTCTTTTATGACAATATTACCGATATTATCAATCTTTAGTAATGTGAAAAATATTAGCTGTTTATTATAAAAATATTTTTCTTTATAAATGAATAAAACATTTAATGATTTATCTCTCATGGAATACGGTATAAATACATTCCTTTTAAAACATATATAATAAATTTCAAACATTTTGTTTTTGTTCAACTTTAGTTACATGGCTGAACATCACATAAATGTGCGTTTTAGTGTTTCAGACCTTTATTATTGATTTTAAGCAAATAAAATGTAAAATTTTATTGTTATTCTTTCGAACAATTGTTTTAAAAATCAATAAACTAAAAAATATTATTTTATTGCAATTTTTTTTTTTTAGAAAATTTTAAACCTTAAAAATGTTATTTTTATGACAGTATCTAGGACCAAATGTCTATATATAAAGTATGTTGTCTTTTAACAAAAATAAAATAATATTTATAAAAACTGCTAATTATTGTAAAAAAAACATTTTGTTTTCAAAGGAAAATATTTTTTAATTAATATTAAGTTAATTATCATGCATGAGTAATTATATTGTATGTATACAAGCCTATGCATCATTTTCGTGACACGCGAAAATAACTTCATAAACGGTCAAAGGATCCTGCTACTATTCATTTTAACAGTATTTTAGAGACTGAAAGCCTACATTAAGTACTTGTGGCAGAACTAGTTTGAAGAAAAGAAAAAATAGGTAAGTGGTAACATTATTTTTATTGTTTATATGCTATGCGTATGGTTATTGCTTGTCATTTTCGAGATGCTTAAAAAATAAAAAATTTTATTGTAAAATTTAAAATAAAGTTTTATTTTAATATAGAATGTGAACCAGAAGAAGGAAACGTGCCGATGTAGGTTTAACAAAAGCATGCTTGTAATAATAGAACAAATTACTGGCGAACCGTCATTTTTCTGACGTCGTGGTAGAGAAAATAAGGTAAATAAAATTATGAACTTTTATTGAAATTTTTTTTTAATTTATGATTGATCTCTGCCAAACTCAGAATGTCTAAGATAGACTTATTCGCACTTATTAAAAAAATTGAAACTCAAATATAGAGTTTGAAAAAAAATCCAAAATGCACGTTTATATGATATTTAGCCACATAAGATTTTCTTATTTGTATGGGATTATTAATATTATAGAATTCCTAAATTATTGGAATTAAGATATATATATATATATATATATATATATATTATATATTTTATTTTTAACCGTTGTTATTTTCCTCAATATGTATTTGTTTCTGTTTAGTTTTGTTTTGTATTCAGAGAAACATTCAGTAAAACCTGCGAAATTTTATGCACGTGAAATAGCAAAAAAAAAATGAAAAAAGTGGAAGCTATGAGAGAGATAATTAAGAGACACAGAGATACTTTATTTAATTGATAAATATTAATTTTAGAAGTTTTTAAGTGTATTTATTGTATTATAAAATTAAATTCATAAAACTCTCAAAAAATAATGTTAATAGTCTGTTTATAAGAACATAAACTATCTGAACTTTGCTCTTCTAAACGCTTCCGTATTTTTGATTATTTTTATCAGTTTTTTTTTTCATATTTATGTAAAAAACATAATTCTTACACACGATCTTTATGACGGGTATCCACATTAGTCAATTAATATTTTTCAATCAAAAAATTACAGTGATTTTAGTTAAAAAATGAAACTAGTCTGTGTATTTAACTCATTGTCCTTTAAAAAACGTCCTTTAAAAGTGAATTACGTGAATCATTTATTCATTTGCAGCAATATACAAGAAATTGTTCCCAAAATTTCAGCCTACCTTTGAAATATTTTTAAAAAGAAAAGTAAAACACTCAAACTAAAAAGTGATAAATACTTTATAAAATTAATTGCGAAATCGACAAAAAGATCAAACGTTCTACGGTGTCCTGGTTGAACTGTTTCCCTCAGCATTATTTTTTATCCCGAGTCCGAAATTCATTATTCATTAAGAGAATTTCATTGGAGTATTTGTGATTTTTTTCGTGTATGTGTGTGTGCTATGTATTGCATTGTGTCTATCACAGTACCTTTTTCTATAAATCTTCTTTTATGACAATATTATCGATAATATCAACACTTGGTAATGGGGAAAATATCAGCTATTTATTTAAAAAAATATTTTTACTTGTAAATGAATAAAACATTTATTGATTTTTATCTCATGTAATACGATATAAATGTATTTCTTTTAAAAAGTACAGATAACAAATTTCAAACATTTTCTTTTTGTTCAACTTATGTTACTTAAGATTTTATCTCTTGTATCGGATTATTAATACTAATGAATTCGTAAATTATTGGTCTCAAGATTTGTTTTTCATATATTTTTTATAATTTTTAATTTCTAGCGTCATTTTATTCCTGCATATATATTTTTTTCTGTTTTATTTTGTTTTGTCTCGAAGCAAATTTTTAGAAAAAACTGCGAATTTTATGTATGCGAAACGGTAAAGAAAGACGGAGAAAAAAGGACACAATGAAAGAGATATTAAAGAGACACAGAGGGAGATTGATTATTTGAAAAATATTTTAAAAATTGTTTAAGTGTATTTAATAAAATGAAATAATAATTATATAAAATGAAATTATAATATTTATAATATATTATAAAATGAAAATCTCTAAAAATGATGCTAATAGTGTGTTTATAAGAGCATAAACTACCCGAACATTGCTCATCTAAACGTTTTCATATTGTCGATTATTTTTATTAGTTTTTTTCACATTTACGTGAAAAACACAATTTTTATACACGGTTCTACGACGGATATCTACACTAAAGTTAACTAATATTTTCCAATCTAAAAAATTATTCAGATTTTTGTTAGAGAATGAAACTGGTCAATGTATTTAACTCATTGTTCTTAAAAAGAACGTCCTTTAAAAATGTATTACGTGAATAATTTATTCGTTTGCATCCGTATTCAATAAATTGTTATCAAAATGTTCGGCATACCTTTGAAATATTTTTAAAAAGCAAAGTAAAACACTCAAAACTAAAAAGTGCTAAATACTTTATAAAATTAATTGCAAAATCGACAAAAAGTCTCAAACGTTTCGCGGAGTGGAGTCATGGTTGAACTATTTTCCCCATCATGATTTTTCAAAGTCCGAAATACATTATTCATTAGGCTGTGTATTTCATTGTGTCTATCACAGTAACTTTTTCTATGAAACTTCTTTTATGACAATATTATCGATATTATAAACACTTGGTAATGCGAAAAATATCAGCTATTTATTATAAAAATATTTTTATTTGTAAATGAATAAAACATTTATGAGTTATATCTTATGTAATACGATATAAATACATTGCTTTTAAAAAGTATAGATAATAAATTTCAAACATTTTGTTTTTGTACAACTTGTGTTACATAAGATTTTATCATTTGTATCGGATTAGAATTCATAAATTATTGGAAATAAGAATCATTATATGTATATATATATATATATATATTCTAAATATATGTATATAGAATTGTTGCGTCTCTGTATATTTTTTTTCTTTTTTGTTTTCGAAGCAGATTTTCAGTAAAACCTGAGTAATTTTATGCACGTGAAATGGCAAAGAAAGACATAAGCAATAATTCTATTTGGTGCTATTATCCTCCTATATGAGTAATAATGCCATGCAAACAAAAATATAAAATAAGATGGAATAATGGCAAATAAATTATCCAGTTCTAAAGATTCAAACTCGACACTTTTAGAAATCTATTAATTGCTTTTAAATACCACTAATTGTGATATCAGGATGTAGTTATAATCATTTGATATTTTACTCTTAATACAGACAGATTTTTAGATGTTTTTACAAACAGCACTTATCTCTTTTTTCCGTGACTGCAAACGCACCTACGCTCAAATGGAAGGATATTTAAAAAGAAAAAAAAGCGACTTACCTGTTTTTATATCCTTCGACTCACTCTTTTCAAAATTTTATTACAGAAAGCATAATAGATCCTGAATGATCATAGAATCATCATAGTTCTACTTATTATAGTTCAATTTTATAAACTATTTTACAACTGGAGATTCTCTTGTTTGCGTTTAAATCAATGTAAATAATTCAATATGTTTTTGTTTCTATGTAATTTTCCATATCTAAACTGTCGAACGAAATTAACATTTCTGAAGTCAATACCTACATAAATAACTATGTAAAACAGAAAGGTAACAGACATGTAAATGAACTTCGTGCTTAAACTCCGAAATAAATTGAACTGGAAAAGTTTTTGTAATTATCAAAAAGTTTCACGATTGAAAATTGGCATGCAGACAATACGAAGGTGTATCCGAAATGTTTAATGTAGTGCGGTTAATGGGCAATGTAAAAAAATGTATTAATAAAAAATATATATATAATAGAGATTTCAACTATGAATGACCTTCAAATACACTCACTAGGAAACTGCAAGAAGTGTAAGTCACCGATTTTGACGAAAGTGGTCTCATCGTTAGAAAGGTCTCATCGAGAGAAGTAAAAAACTCAAAGGAACTACCCGTCGCAAATCAGCCGTTTTCGAGATATCCGACATTTTATGTCACGTAATCATTGTGCGCGCGGCAGCGCGCAACAATAATATGATTGAGCAATAATGCTTAAGCATAGGAAGCCGCAAAGCACGGATTTTTCAATTTTTCTTTTCGCAATAACTAACTAAATACTTATCCAATTTTGATGATTTTTTTTTAAATGTTCGTCTGACCAAGAAGCACAACATAGCACAAAAATTATTTTTTTATGACATACTGTAGGTGTACTATAGAGTATTCTGAAAATCGGACAAAAATTTTGTGTCACAGCACTTTTCTCGAAAACTACTAAAGATAAAAACTTAATTTTTTTTTAAACAAAAGACAAACTTTTTATCCCGGGGTAGTCATCGAGAAAACGTTATTACGCTGGGCGGTTTTTCTGAAATTGCGTATTTTCCAAACTTGGACATAAATGGGTATATCTAACGTTCTATTGCAGATAGAATGTTGCGGTAAAGTTTATTTTAAAGATTTTGCGATGCTAATTAATCCTGAAAAAATTCATAGCTTTACGTTAAACAGTTTTTTTACAAGATGAAATAAAAGAATAGCAGTCATCAATCTAAGGTACTTCTGATCATCGGAGTGAAAAACCAATTACACCATTCGATTAAGCATAAAAAAATACAGAATGCTTTTTTTTCTCTTATTTTTAACTTAATTTTTTAACGAATCATGAATTTTTTTGAAATTTTTGACATGCTGATTTTTGTCATTTTTTAATGAATCATTTACTGAATAATTTAAATTAGGCAATTTTTTGCACCATGCCAAATTTATATTTTATCCATTTTTTTCATTTATTTATATTTTGTTTTTAGCACAATGGCATCAATAGCAAAAATGCCTGGCATACCTGTCAAATATTGGGGCCCTGTACTTTAACAAAATGTATTTACTATAAGTATATACCGTATTTATTCTAATAGAATGCGCCCTCTAATAGAGCGCGTCTTCTAATAAAGTGCGCACCTTGGTGCTGACTGAAAAAATAAATATACGGAAACGATATAGTAGATAAGCAGAAAACGATTATTTAAATGCATTATCGAGGATTCTCATCGATCAAATTAGAGATATTCTATCAAAGCGATGGAGTGGCGATGCAGCAAAAGTTTCAAATTTTGAACAATGTACCACTCTTATAAACTATAGCGCCAAGGATATGCACACTGTTAAAAATATTTATCGTCTGCAAAATCGTTAATTTTGCTGCACAGCCACTCTTATTGGCCCTCATTAAGAAGGCCCATTTGCCTCTAAGATGGGCATGACTGGATTACAAGCATACGTGCACGTAGGAGTCTTAGAAGTAAACCCTGCACCATGGAGATTCTACCACCCCTTGCCACCAAAAATGTTCTAGACTGTTTTGGGAACAAACTTTTATGTTTTTCTTTTCAAATTTTATACATATTTTTGTTTATTTTCGATAGATTTCAAATTTTTCTAAATTAAACTTATCTATAGACTTTTTGCTGAGACATTCCCCTGGAAAATTTTTACTGTGCATGCCTGTTTACAATAATTCAAAGGAGTGTACCACCAAGATTCACTCATGGACCAAAGAGTACACAGAGTGGGTGCCGGTCATGAGGCACAGCCGCTCTTACTGGCCTTCATTGTGAAGGTCTTTTTGCCTCTATGTAGAGTCTTCCTTCCCCCATGTGGGGGTTTAAATTCCTGTTGGTGTTGCTTCTAGAAGGACACCTGAAGGATCCCTGATGGTGTTGCTATTATAGGGCACCTGATGGAAATCACCTTGGTAGTGGTACTTATACTCTACTTTTACATGCTCATTATGGGGTGTAACTGTAACATGGGTATGGCTATGGGTACCCTAGCTGCCATTAATGGAGCTAACCAAGGTTCTGCGTGCAGTTACCTACATTTTTGCCTAAAAATGTAGTGATCTTAGTCTCAGCTGAGGGCAGTTTTGCTGTCTCAGAATTCCCGATGATGATAATTTTCTGTCAGTCTTCTTTGACTGATTACTGCACTGTCTCTTTGATAGTGCTTATCTGAGGGAATTTCAAATATACGTTGCATCAAAGTCAACCCACTTTTTAGAATACCAGACGAAGAGTATCCAATGTCTGAATGTTGAAAAAGACTATCCTTTTTTTGTATAAAAAAGAAATCTTTCATTAAAAGAAGGTAAGCAGTAAAAATGTAATACATTTAAAAAATACGGATTAAGAAAAAAACGAAGCATGGTTTTTGTATCAAACTTTACTCTTGCATAAAAAAAGTTCCTGTTTTTGGCAAAAATAATGGATATTTGAATGAAAAATCTATTCTTTGAAAGGATTTATTATTTTATTCACTTTAGTAAAAAACTGATTATTATTATTGATTTTTTTTTTTTTTGAAAACCACCGTAGAATTTTGGTATAGAAAAACCTGTTTAAAAAGTTTTTTAAATTTGTAACACCAGAGTATTAGAGTATGTAGCATTTTTTAATTTCAATACAAATAAGATTTTGTTTTCTATATACAAAATGCAAAACAAGTTGTGCAGTATCCCTATGGAATATGGAAAAATAGAAGGACTAGTGAAAAATGCTCCAAGGAGCAGTGCAAAAGCAGAATATGATTTTAATTGAGCATTAAAAAGTAATGGACAAGTTTATTTTTTGGAAAAAGTACACAAACATTTAAAAGTAATGAACAAGTTTATTTTATTGAAAAAATGCCCAAGCATTTAAAAGTGATGGACAAAACTTGAAACTAAGTCAAGAACTAGTAAATAATTTCCTCAAGACTTGAAAATGGCTGATCATGCTCTTATGTGACAAGCATATTCAACGTCCTTTTTTTTTATCCCTATCTATCTTAGTATTGACACGTTATCAGAATATAACATTGTGCTCTATAAAAGCTGAACTTTCAGAGCAAGTTTTTGATGAAGTAGCTAAATTTACCACATGCTGCTCCTTAACAATTTACTTGTGAAGTAGTAACTCTTATGGCAATTTTATTATGTCCAAGTACATAAAAAAATGGAAAAGCAGTTGCTGTTTGGTTGTACATGTTACGTGCTTATCAGGTATTCTAACTTTATTAAAATCAAAATTTGCTTGAAATATACAGTGCTTTTGATAAAGTTATCGATTACTTATGAAAATATAAAAATTTTAGCACTATTTTATCTTTTGCTAATAAAAATCCGCTTAAAAATTTTTAGAAAAAAGATTGGATAGAAAAACTGTTTTTTAGTGATAAGATTGCGTGCAAAAAATGGTTGTGATAAGAGTAAATACAGTGCAAAGCAGTAATATCAAGGCTTTGTTAAAGAGGGGCCAGGATGTGTTTAATATAGATACTGTATCTAATACTTGTTGTGAAAACTGAGTTTTTCTAAAGCACAGTGTTAGATTCTGCCAACATGCCTACACTGTAAAAAAAATCTGTAACCTTAGTAATCTAAATTAACCGAAATCTCTTATGCTTACTAAAATTTTATGTGTACATTGTACAAGAAAATGATGTCAATCTACAAAACTTGTAAGCAAAACTAAAACCATCTGTAACTTTACAAAAGAATTTACTAAAATTTTGGTAACTTTACTAACATTTTATCTATAATGCTCGTTATCGTTACTTAAAAAGTTCTTGGAATACGATTTCCCAAAGAAATTCTTAGTAACCTTAAAATTTGTTTGATTCAAAGTGCAAATCTGTATCTGTTACATGAATTTTTATTGTTGCCGTTACATAAAAAGTTCTTGGAATACAATTCTACTAGAAAAATTTTTGTAACTTTCCCAATTTTTTTTTACAGTGTATACTAAGATAGACAGGGATAAAAAAAAAGGACGTTGAATATGCTTGTCACATAAGAGCATTATCAGCCATTTTCAAGTCTTGAGGAAATTATTTACTAGTTCTTGACCTCAGTTTCAAGTCTTGTCCATCACCTTTAAATGCTTGGCCATTTTTTCAATAAAATAAACTTGTTCATTACTTTTAAATGTTTGTGTACTTTTTCCAAAAAATAAACTTGTCCATTACTTTTTAATGCTCAATTAAAATCATATTCTGCTTTTGCACTGCTCCTTGGAGCATTTTTCACTAGTTAGTGCATACTTAATGGGGGACCACAAAAATATTTTGTCTCGTTTTAACAAAAGTGGTATCCTTAAAAATATATCATCATGAGGGAGAAAAACTCAGAACTACCCGTCGGAAATGAACCATTTTCAAGATATCGGATAATTTATGGCACATAGCTAGTGCAAACTGTTTTAGTGCACACTTAATGGGGGACCGCAAAAGTTTTCTTTTCTCGATTTTGTTGAAAATAGTTCATCGTGAGAAGTAAAAAACTCAATAGAATCACTCGTCGGAAATGAGTCGTTTCCGAAATATCGGACAATTTATGTCACTTAATGCAGTTTCCCAGCAGTGTGCAGTGCATTAACAATGTGACACAAATTGTTGTATATCTCGAAAACGTCTCATTTCAGACGAATAATTCCATTGAATTTTTTACTTCTCACGACGATATCTTTTCAACGATACCACTTTTGTTAAAACGAGACAAATGTTTTTTGCGGTCTCCCGTTAAGTATGCACTAATTACGTGACATAAATTGTCGGATATCTCGAAAACGGCTGATTTGCGACGGGTAGTTCCATTGCGTTTTTTTACTGCACACGATGAGAGCTTTCTAACGATATAACTTGGTGACTTACACTTCTTGCAATTCCCTAGTCAGTGCAATGGACAATATACCAAGTATTCTTAATATAAGTAGTCTCAGTTTGATTGCCTGGCCATATTTAATGGGGTTTTTTTTATGGCGGGTGCGATAATTTTTCCTTATAATATTTAATTAAAGCACTTTTTAACAAAAAAATTCTAATAAACATTTACATTTATTATTTCAGAAGAAAAAGAAAAACATTGAAATGATGCGTAATCAAACAAGTCATTTTTACATTAAGTAAAACTCATTAGAGTATAATGGCCTCTTAAAGAATAGAATAATTACTTTTTTGATTAAATAGCGATTTGTTCTTTTGCAAAAAAGTTTTAAATAAAAACTGTTTAAAGAAACACAAAACTATTTCAAGAAATTTAAATATTTTTTTCATCAAAACTTTAATATGTATGAGAATACTGTTAATTTATAAAAATAAAGAATTTGCTCAACGAGGTCATGTTAAAGAACAAATTCCAAGAAGCATATTAAAAATGGTTTTATGGATACATATATTGAATATATGCGAAATTTAGAAATTTAAATAATTTCATTTACTACTTCATGTAAGTGATAGGGGAAAGTTGGATAAAACCGGGAACTAGGCTTTATGGCTTTATTTAAAGTGGTATCTAGCCGAAACTTTTAGAATTACTTCTAGGTGCGCGGCATGCCAGTTCACAGTAAGCAGAAATTGTGCAAACTCATTTTGCAGTGATGATTTTTTAAAGATTTTACGTGAAAAATTAAACATTCGACGTCTGAAATATTACGTTACAAATCCTAAATAACTAAAAATTTAATTTAAGTAAGTATAGCATATGATAGTCGGTTATTTACTTGTTATTTTAACGTTTGGTATTGGTGTCTATGAGTTATCTGAACAACGCTAGAGTAACATTTCATCAAAATGGCATGGTTGGACAAAACCGGGATGCAGATGGTCGGAGATAGCCGTGAAGCTTCTGGTTTCGGACAACTCATTTATTTGCGTGATTGAAATAGAATTAACTTGTTTATGCATTGTTTGACAATCTATACATATTTAAAAACTATACAAAAAATATTATTTAAATTAAGTTGTTATATAGAAGACTCTTTAGTCATTTGTATTCCAGCATCTATCCTTATTTAAATCCTCTACAAATTAGAACTCGGACAAGAAGAAAAAGAAAGGCTGGGAAAACAACTCAAGAAGAACTTAATCCTGAAGTGAAAACTTTCCATGATGACAGAAAAGCAAAGCAAAAAATCTGATGTGAAAAAGAAGAGTCCAAAGTAAAAAAACACTTAACATCAAACGAGGAGGAAGATGAAAGTGAATCATGCATCTTTTGCAACGGCTTATATGAACATTCTAAACCTAAGGAGAGTTGGATACAGCATTTTCATTGCAGCTGGAGGGCATAAAGCATGTAGCAATGCAAATGAGTAAGAACGAACTTTCATTTGTAATTTGTGTACCTAACACTTTCAATTCTTAAAGCATAACTTATCTCATTATTATTTTATGCATATTTGATATACATTCACATTCTATAAGTATAATATGTCAATTTTCCTTTAATAAATAGTATTACAGCAAAGTTATAATGTGTTTATTATTTTTTTTCCAGTACCCAATTTTGTCCGCCCAGGTCGGACAAAACCGGGACATTAAATACTTCTAAAAAGGGTTGGTATGATCTCATTTGCTATTGTTCGCATCTGAATGAATACGCATTTTCTTCGCAAGGAATCAACTTATCGTTTTAATACAAATTTTGACTGTTTTGTTCACATAGCGCGCAAAAATAAAAATAAAAAAGCATTGGGGTCCCGGTTTTGTCCGACTTTCCCCTACTTATCAATAATTTTTAATTACCTGAAAATATAAAATTCGTTATTTGGTAAAACGTAAAACAAAACAGAATAAAGGAAAGCATAAGTTATCAGACAGAGAATAAGGCCTATGTCCTTTGTGTTGATAATTGGCCTTCTCAAATACAACCAACCAAACAGCGAATCTTCCAAGAAACTATAGCATTTCATAGATAAATAAATAAATTAATTAATAAATATCTACTATTGAAGATGCCCGTCCTAGCACTGTGAATAAACATTGTGTTTTTCACATAAATTTGAAAAAACTCATAAAAATAATTGGCAATATAGAAGCGTTTAGATGAGAAAAGCTCTTCTAGTTTATGTTGTAATAAACACACTACTAGCATTTACAATACTTCTTTCTAAATCAAGTTTAGCGGTTAATATATTACTAGCAGGGGTGACCGAGCTCACCTCGGTCAAAATTAACTTTGTGTTGAACTCGAAATAGTATTATTACTGTAAAACATGCTATTAATAATAGTATTATTTACAAAAACAATCAATAAGAAAACTGTGTTTGTATGCACATGTTCATAAATTTTACTTTATTTTAAAATTTACAACGAAAGGAATCAATCCAAATCACTTATTCATCTCGACTTTGATTAGTTTAACTATGCATCTCGAATACTATTAAGAATGTATAAGAAATTTCTTCACATTCTGACAATATTTTTTGCCAGATATAACCAAATTTGGACACATTCTTTCATTTGGCGCCAAATATGTGTTTTGGTTTCGTAACCTTAATGGTCGACTTTTCCGCCAAATTTCGCCAGTATTTTGTCAAATATCGCCAACTTATTGGCTTTTGCCATAGTCTCGTGTTCCTGACCCTTATTACCCAAATGATCCACTAATCAAATGTGATCAAACATGTGACTTAGCTCAATGGTCTTCAGGTAATCAAAAACAGTAGAGTATGAAATGAATCAAAGTCGTTTAAGCCATTTCTTAAGTAAAATTAGCTTGACAGCATTCAGCAATAAAGCGATATGACCCACTAATATAATTTTGTTTAATATGCAACTCAGCTCAATAGTCTTCTCGTGACAAAAGACGTTCCGTTGCAAAATTTAGGTAAAATTGTCTGAGTCGTTGTTATATATAATAAGAATGGTCCGAACCCATTAAGACCTAAAACGACCCACTAATTGAATTGTTACGTGCATGTGTCCTATCTCAATGGTTTTCTTTTGCCCGAAAACGATATAATAGAAAATATACTCAAAATGGTGAGAACAATTTTCTAGATAAAATTAGCATGACCCACAAATGACCCTTATATCGAAATCTCTCGAAAATGTGACTTAGTTCATTAATTTGTGCGTGCCGAAAAACGTTAAATACAAAATTTAGATAAAATCGCTTGAACCAATTTTTAGGTATAAATAGTTTGACCTTGACTCATTATGACCCAAAATAACTCATTAATCGAGTTTTCTCAAACATCTGACCTAACCCAATGATTTTCTTGTGTCCAAAAACGATAGACTATAAAATTTAGTCAAATTTGCGCGAGACATTGTGTAGATAAAATTAGAATAACCCAAAAGTGACCCACTGATCGAAATTTCTCGAACATGTGACATAGCCCAATGATTTTCTCGTGCCAAAAATATGCTGTATACAAAATTTCGTTAAAATCGATTCATCCGTTCTTTAGATATAGCTTGACAATGACCCATCATGACCCACAAATGACCCTTATAATCGAAATCTCTCGAACATGTGACTTAGCCCATTAGTTTTCTCGTGTATAAATATTGTTACACTCAAAATTTCGTTAAACTCGATCCTGCCGTTCTTTAAATATAAATAACTTGACCCAGACCCTTTATGACCCTTTATGACCCATTAATCGAAATTTCTTGATCATGTGACCTAGCCCAATAATTTTCTCATGCCAAAAAATGTTGTATACAAAATTTCGTTAAAACTGATCCACATGTTCTTTAGATATAGCTTGACATGACCCGTTATGACCCATCATGACCCATAAATGACTCTTATAATCGAAATCTCTCAAACATGTGAGATAGCCCATTAATTTTCTCGTGTCAAAAAACTTACATACAAAATTTCATTAAATTTGATACTGTCGTACTTTATATATAAATAGCTTGACCCAGACCTTTTATGACCCAAAATGACCCAGTAATCGGAATTTCTCGAACTGAGACTTACCCCAATAGTTTTCTCGTGTCAAAAAAATGTTGTATACAAAATTTCGTTAAAATCGATCCACCTGTTCTTTAGCTATAGCTTGACCATGACCCATTATGACCCATCACGACCCACAAATTACTCTTATAATCGAGATCTCTCGATCGTGTGACTTAGCCCATTAGCTTTCTCGTGTCAAAAAACTATTACAGGCAAAATTTCGATGAAATTGATTCTGCGGTTCTTTAAATATAAATAGCTTGACCCAGACCCTTAATGACCCAATATGACCCATTAATTTTTTTTTCGAACATGTAACCTAGCCCAATCTTTTTCTCGTACCCGAAAACCATAGAATGCAATTTTTAGTCAAAATTGCGTGAGAAAATCTCTAGATAAAAATAGCATGACCCACAATGACCCCAAAAATGACCCACTAACCGAATTTTCTCGAACATGCTACCTAACCCAATGGTCTTCTTGTAATCCAAAACGATAAAATATAAAATTTGGTCGAAATCGTTAGAGGCGTTTTTTAAATAAAAATGGCTTGACCCACAATGACCCAAAAATGACTCACTAATCAAAATTTTTTGAACATGTGACCCAGCTCAATTGTTTTCTCGTGCCAAAAAAGATTGGATACAAAATTTCCTTAAAATCGATCCAGCCCTTCTCTAGATATAATTAGCTTGATCCTGACCCATTATGACCCAAAATGACCCAATAATCGAATTTTCTCGAACATGTGACCTAGCCCAATGGTCTTCTCGTGCCCGAAAATGGTAATATCCAAATTTTTGCGAAAATCGTTAGAGCCGTTTTTGAGATAAAATTTACACACACAGACACACACACACACATAATTTTTGCTCGCATTATAGTATAAGATAAAAAAAACAAGATTTCTTAATAATTTTTCTAAAGAAATAATGCAACAAAACTGCGCAATTAAAACAGTCTTATGCATTTTTTGGAATAATACTAATAATTAATAATTATTACTATTTTTATAGCTCTTTGAAATTGTATATTTTTTTTGTTTACCACCCCCACCCCCCCTCTCCCCCGAAAAAAAGAAAAATTGTCATTTTTCCCTTTTGTTGGTAACTTTTTGTTCTGCACTTTGAATTTAGGTGCACACCACACATACGACATACTACACGGGAGCATTAATTCCAAAGATAGTTTTGGGAGAGAAAAACCAGTGTTACGCTGGGTTTTATTATATACAGATTTTGACTAAAAAAAACCCCTCAAATGCATAGGAAAATCATTAATTTTAGGCGTTTTATTCGGAGATTAAATGTACAATAAGTTTTACTTCTAGTAATTAAAACTAGGTTTTAAAATAACTGCATGAAGAAAACTGGAATTAAATAACCTCAAAGCATTAATTGTGTAATACCCTGTAATTTATTTTTGATAAATTTTCTGATAAAAGAAAATTTAACACAATGTTTTCAAATAAACTAACAAACATTACCCTTCATTACATAAATAATTATTTTATAATGCATAGTAAATGTAGTAAAACCGAATATATAATCAACCAATAACAATAAAACCTTGTTATATTTATAGTTGGAATAACACAGTTGATGTTTTTTCCGACAGAGTGAAAAATGTCCAGAGTTTGACTCACAGACTATTCAATCTGTTAAACTGTGCTACCCCAATTTTAAAAATGTTTTATCCACTTGAAAAAACTTTTCTTTTTATAATTATGATATTTTGTTGAAAATTCAGCGTATATTATGGGGATATGATATTAAAATGATATATTTATCAAATATATGACATAAAAATCATACAATAATTAAACATATGAAATTAAAATCATATAGTAATGAAATATACAGGGTTTGTCCGGAAAGTATTCGATTTAAAAAAATTTATTGGGCCAATCATTACAATTCTTTAAAAACTTTCAAAATAGGCTCCTTCTGCGTCGATGCAACGCTGCCAGCACGATTTCCAAGCATTGAAGGCGTCACGGAAGGCATTCTCCGGAATAGCCTTGAGAGCCGCGTTGTATGCTGCTTGGATCACCTCTGTCGACTCAAAATGCTTGCTTTTCATGGGCTTTTTCAGGCGAGGAAACAAAAAAAGTCTGGAGGAGCCACATCTGGGCTGTAGGGCGGCTGCGGAAATCGGCCTTGGTCAGGTAGCTGTTCACAAGAAAGGCGGTGTGAGCCGGGGCAATGTCGTGGTGCAACTTCCAGTGGGCTGTGATGTCTTGTCGGACCCGATTGATCCCTCGTTTGAGTCTCTTGAGCACTTCCACGTAAAACTTGCCATTGACAGTTTGTCCAGTAGGAACAAATTCACGGTAGACGATGCCTTTGATGTCAAAAAGGACAATGAGCATCGTTTTCACTTTCGATTTCCTCATTCTTCCCTGTTTTGGGAGAGGAGACGCCGGCGTGTGCCACTCAAAAGATTACCTCTTTGTCTCGGAATCATACTCAAAGACCCATGACTCGTCACCTGTGATTACGCTATCCAAAAATTGGGGGTCACTTTCACACATGTTCAAATTTTCTAGGAACACTTCCACTCGCCGCAATTTCTGGGCGTCAGTACGAATTTTTTGGACCATCTTCGCGCACACCTTGCGCATGGTCAAATGCTCCCTCACAATATCGTGAACCACAGATTTTGGTAAATTTACCATTTGGGCAATTAAACGAATACTTAATCGACGGTCTGAGTTCAAAAATTTGCGCACACGAGTCATATGGTCGGTGTTTGTCGAAGTCAAAGGTCTTCCAGCATGATTTTCATCGGCGACCTCTTCCCGGCCCTCCAAAAAGTCCTGTTGCCACCGAAACATACAACTTCTTGCTAAAGCAACATCTGGATAAGCCTGCTTCATCATATCAAACGTCTGTGTCGCAGATTTACCGAGTTTCACACAGAATTTAATCACATACCTCTGCTGTAACGAACGCTGCATTTTCGGCTTGCACCAATCATAGAAACACGTCGCGCGAAAATGCCTGTCCTCACTCTCCAGGTGCTCGGAGACAACTGAACAGCCGATCGTTCGTTAGCGAGGAGCGCCCTCTACCGTGTCCAGTCGGTGCGCGCACGTCCCAAAGTACAGTCGAGGCGGAAGAAAATCAGTCCTAATACTTTGCAGACAAATCCTGTATGATACAAAAATTTACAATAATTAAATATATGATATCTAAATTATATAGTAAGGAAGTATATGATATAAAAAACATACAATAATTAAATATGTGACATCAAAATCATCCATACCATTCGACACTGGTGCAAGTATTGATCACCATCAATGACCAGGCATGACGATATCATTATTATAATTTCAGGATCAACACTTAAGAGGAAAAGCCGTAGTTTCTTTATGGCAATCTGTGAACGGATAAACCAACGTTTACACGGGCTTCCTTTGCAAAATGAGTATTATTAGTCTGTGAATAACTTCCACTTCTCCCATCAGTACGCCACGAGATATGTTGGTCAACGAACGTGTGGTGCGATATGTTGGGAAACCTCGTTGTTGTCCCCATTTTCTAAGATGACACCTTAATGAACGATCGTAACCTGAACATGCTGTAAAACACTGTGTACAAAATCTGTATGAAGAGCTACCTATCCAAAATACATATCGTATGTGGTTTCCAACATTATGGGACCCCTTCGCATAAAGCATGAAATGTCTATTCGTTCTAACCAGTGAATTCGGTCAACGGATCATTGGATATGGTGGATCAGTAAAGTGTCCAACCATATGCTGGACTTGATTTCCATCTACCTCTGGCGTTGCACAAAGTCACAAGTCTATATTATTCATATTATTCCTCAAAGATCTGAAGCAGTCCATCATGCCTGATTTTCGCACACCTGCTATGCTTCAACGTGTTCAGGTCTATGTTTTGTCATGCATTTAATTGTGCATTGCCACCAATGGAAAACACTTTGAGCAGTATGTCTAATAGATTCCAGCGTTTGATGGGTTCATTTTTTATAGTATAACGTTATCTGTTTAATTTTGATATTTCATTCTTTGCTGTATACGCCTCTTGCTCAAGTCACTTTAAATTTTTATATGAAATAAACCCCTTCGGTGAAATTCCGATTTGTCGATACAGTCTAAAGATGGTTTCTCTGAAAAAAAAAGGGACATTGCATCCTGATTTCTATCCCCTATTACTTTAATTCTTTTTTTAACAAGTCTCTTAATGAAAGATAAAATCGTGCAAAAATCCCAAATATGAAATTTAATAACTGCGTCAATTCGTGTGATACAGAAGTCAAACTTTTAGACTTATAGCCATTATTATTTGTGTAAAATTTAATATGCATAACTATAGGCATTAGGGGACCGTATAAAAAATTAGATTTCGTAAATATTTTAAAATTGATTTTTTTAATTTAAACAAAGAATAAACATGAATAGTTACGTCATTTAATATATTTTTGTAATTGGAACTATATGTCTATTACTAAAGGTTGAGAATATGAAGTTCGGTAATTGATAACATATTGAACTCTGTATATGTAAGAACATGCATTTATTTTTAAATAGTTTTTGCAGCTTACTGATATTTACACGCACATATATATATATATATTAGCAAAACATGCAATTCCAAAAGTAAAAAAAAAAAGAAAGAAGTTATGATTTTTTTCTCTTTTCTCAATTTTGTGTCTTTAGTCAGTTACTGCCATGCAAACTATTTCTAGAAAAGGGTAGTGGAGTATGTATTAATGCTGAAGAAAGCTGCAAAATTTATTCCTCTCCGCATTTTCCATTCTTTATTGTCCTGCTTTTTTCATAAAATAGCTTGAACACAACCCACAAAACGATACTTAAATCTGGAATAGACATATATCTCTTTTCATTTTAAACCCACGATGACATTTTAGCGAGGAATTATTTCACTTTAAAATAGATATTTCTCCGCCTACTGTAAATACTATTCATTGCGTGTTTTTTTTTTCTTTTTTTAGTTCAAGCCTAAAACACATTTTTCTTTCAACACACTGATTTTAATCGCATAGATTATGTGTGCACATATTCGCATAGATTATATATTGCATAGATTATATATTGCATAGATTATATATTGCATAGATTATATATTGCATAGATTATATATTGCATAGATTATATATTGCATAGATTCTAAATTGTAATTCTTTCTAAATTGTAAACTTTTAAATTCTGAAAAAAAAATATTTTAGACCCCATGCCGAGAATCAGTAAAATATTGTTTCTCAAACATACCATAGTCTAATTCTAACTTGATAAACAAATGATAAACAAGTCATTATATATATAGTCTTGATAAACAAGTCACTATTTCCTAATCAAGAAAGAAAAAAATCCTGCATCAAGCATAGATTACGAAGCACTTTCCAACACATTCTGAATAATGTAACAAAACTGTACCGTTTAAAAAATAAAACATTGCATCTCATTTCATCCGAATTGCAGCTCACCCAATCTACAATCGTAAAATTAGCAGAATTTAGCAGCCCAGTATATGATACATAGAATTGTATCTATTAACACCATGGATTCATAAATTTAGTTTATTTAAAAGATGCGCATATTTCTGTTAAATTCTCCTTGAGCGATTTCCTCTAATATGGAGAATGATATGCGAATAGTTTTGTATAGCCCTGTATATGAGGCATAGAGTTAATATATAAACAGTAATATCCAAAAAGTAATTATATTTAAAAGCGCATACCGAATTCTGAAACATACTCTCCAGCAATTATTACGAAAGGCAATACAGTAATCGATCTCTTTTGTGTGTCAATGAAAATCAATAAAAAATACTATGAATTCTCTGTTTTTAGATAGTTGTAGTGAAATCCAGTGATTTATATCAGTTTCAATACATTTGAAATAGCGTAATATCATTAAATACTCTTCAGACGATTTAGTCAAACCAATGTTTAGTCTAACTAATTTAAACTATATCCTCTCCATAAGACGCGAAGTGACCTGAGTTCACCGATGCATGTGAACCTGTTAAAATTCATATTTTTTAAAAACATATTAGAACATCGATGAGAAAAACGTTTCAGTTTTAAAAAAGTGTTTTTAAAACGTTAAAGGTAAAAAGGCATTTTAACTTTTAGAAATGCATCCTGGGAATGCGTTGTAATAGGACTGAAAAAAAAATCGGAAGAACGATACTTTTTGAATTTTTTTTATCACGGAATTAACCGCGATATTTTCTTTAGTTTGTTGCGGCATTCGAGACTTAAGAATAAATTTTAGAATATATCTTCGGTTTTGAACTTTACTAAGAGTTTTGGGAGATGGTAGTTAAAAAATAATTTCAAAATAGTACCGAACTTTACTTTATATTTTTTCATTCTTAATCGATGCGTAACTAAGCCGTTAGCGCATGCGCCAAAGTTTATCTGTCTCGGAATGAACAAGATAAGCTTTAAATATGAGTGATATGCGTTTGTTAATTAATAACACAACTAATTATAAGAATTTTAAAAGTCTGAGACTCAGGTGCGTTAGGAGAGGTGTTCGACTACCTTTGCAAAAATTTTGAGAGCCTCGTACGCGCCGAATTTTTGCTAGTCATCGCACACAGACAAGACAGAGCAAAACTTTCTTTAATTAGAGATACAAAAATTGTACTAGAAATTAATTTTTTATGACAAATTTCGAAGGAAGCTTCGAGGCAAAATACTATTTCGCCATTCTTATACCGAATTTGCGTTTATTTGCAATCTTTTTTTTTTTAAACTATTTGGAAAATGGTTGTTGCTTTCGGTAGAGGTTTGGGAAATCTGATGTATAAGTGAAACTTTTAATTAGTTGAATTCCGCAATTTTTTTTATTGTATTCGTTTTCTGATTGGTCATTGCTTAATGTTCAAAAATGGAATACTTCTGTTTTTTATTTTATTCGTTTTGTGAATGGTCCATGTTTTAATGTCCAAAAATGGAATACTTCTGTTGCCAAGATGACATAAAAAAGTAATAAAAATTAATAATAATAATAATAATTTGAAAACAATTTGTGACACAGATTTCAAACAAATTTCATTTAAAAGTGCATTTTTTTCTCTACACAACTGTGTAAAAATTAAAATTATGCAATGCTTAGAAATTAAAAAAAATTGCAATTCCGAAAATTGTAAAACTGAAATGTCATTTAAAATTCTTTATGATGTTTAATCCATGTCGTACGTAATATAAGGCTTTCAAAAGTCTGTCTGAACTCCATCAAATAAAAATGCACATTTTAAACAGTAAAAGTCGCATATCTATTAACTACAAGTTTTTTTTTATCATTTGTCTAGGAATATGAATGTTTAATGCATGGTGTACGTAATATATGATTTGCTATTATTATCGATTTAAATACAGAATTTATGTATAAGTCTTTAAAGATATCATTTCCCAAATAGTCGTTGTAATTTGTTAAATGACGATTTTGTTTTTCCAACAAACAGCTCATTATTTACAAAGCTACTTCTTGATGAAATACGGGGGGAGGGGGAATGTGTGACTATAGCTAAGCGTCGAACAGTGAGTCTCTTCGAATGAAGGCACCATTGAGCGATGATTATCAGTCAATCAGGACAAACTTTTTTATATATGTATAGATTTTGTATTTATACATTGCACAGTTTATTAGACGCAATTCGGTTTTTTTACATTATTTATAAAACAAATTACTCTAAAAGAATTTATAAGAATGGATTATTCAAGGAAATGCATGTAAATAAAATATAATTATTTCTGTAATTATTCTTTTATTTTTATGTACAATCTAGGGCTCTAGCCCCGGCGAGCTGCGCCTTCCAACAACATTTCAGGTTCACAAACTCTGAAAGCACGGTAATCTGCCTTGTTTAAAAAATATCATTTTAAGGAAGATTGAATGATATTATTATTATAGCAGTGGCTGTCTTCTGTAGTCGAGTTGTCATTCTTCTCTGTTTGAATGGGATATTTTGTTTATTACAATGGCTTTATCCATCGCTGTTGTAACATTTGATGGTGATTTCAGGATTAATAAGTAAGGTCAATTATACATTTGAAAATCATTTAGTATAAAAAAATATTATGATAAAAATTTAGTTATCTTTCTGAGTTATATAACGATGCTACGTACAATATCCTTTTTACTTTCTTTTATCTTCAATAGAAGAAAGTATTGTAATCTAAATTTGTATGACTTCCGGTTTTCGACGGATTTACACGTTTTGGGGGTCAGATATTCCAAAAAAACATGTTTTTGCAAAATGTCTATCTGTCCATGTGTCTGTGTATCTGTCCGTATGTCGCCATTCTACCATCAAAAAGTGTATGAAGATATACATAGAATTGAAACAAATTTTTTGTAAGTGTTTCTCGCAAAGGCAAGCAGGTCCTACTGCATTTTTTAAATATTCCGCCAGAAAGGGGCGCTGCAATAGTGATTTTTGTGCCATTTTCAATATTGTATCGACTAAAAGTGTATGAAGTTATGCACCGAATTGAACCCAATTTTTTTGTGTAAGTGGTTGGCTGGCTAGATAGTCCTCGCTGAATTTGAAAAAAGTCCTCCCGAAGGGGCGCTGTAATAGGATTTTTGTGCTATTTTCAGTATTGTACCCCCCAAAAGTGCATGAAGTTATGCATTGTATTGAACTTTTAATTAACAAACTAACTAATAAACTACTAAACTAACTACTAAACTACTAACTAGCTAATTGTAAATATTTTTTAAAATTTTAAAATATACACATGAGGTAGAAGAAAGTCTTGGGATTGGCACATGCAACTAGTTTTAGTTCGGAAGCTAAAAAATTTCGTCTGCTTGAGAGTAGATTTTTGATCTACGATATTGAAAAACATTGTATTTTTAAATTTTATATTTATATTTTATTTTGGATCGAGTTTTAGGTATTTCAGGAACAGATGTAGCTTATTGTACAAAATAAAACGAAAGTATTATGCGCATGCATTTACCCGTATTTACGCTGCATCAAATAATGTAATGTATAAACAAATTTGCTAGTCGCTCTACTTTTATACTGTGTGACGTCACATTAAAATTCTCCGAAGTGAAAATTGTTTGAAATGTATTCCTTGAATATATGACGTTAATTTTCCCTTTTTAATGCCTTTTCCATTTAATAATTTATTTCTTTTAATCTATTTAATAATTTATATTTGTTAAAGATTCACGGGTACATAAATTATTTAATACAAAAGTTGAGTAATAAAAATGGAGTAATTTTGTTGTCATTGCAGATTGCTACTGGAGAAATGCAAACATAATTATTATATATACAGTGGAGCATCGTTTATACGACGCCGAAGGGACTACCGAAAAACGTCGTATAAACGATAACGACGTATAATCGATTTTCACTTCCAAAACTAGAATTAATTTTGTTTTCATTTAATTTTAATGTTTAACGTGATGATTTGCATGCATTTTTAAATTAAACAAACCAAAATAAACAAATAATCTTAAAAACGGAGGGGGGAATTAGTAAGCAATTTAAATATGCGTACCTTTATTTATGTTTCGCCGAAAGGTTCCTCATTTTCAGTACATCATTTCCTTTTCATTTAAAGATAAAGATAAAAAACCCAGAGTGGCCAACTAAAAGTCGCCAATACTGATAACAGTTAGAAGGATAGTCTATTTGCAACTTAAAACAGGTCGGGAAAGCTGACCATCCCCGAAAAAAGAATGGCCTCTCCCAGTGTAATCTGTTACACGTAAGCTGATTTTTCAGAATAGAACACCAGCCCACATTTTTATAGTGTGGAGTGCATTTAAACACGTTCTTTGGTGTCATTCATAGCTGTCAACTTCCGCTCGTTCGTAAAATATACAAGAAAAATAAACCTATGCAAAATCGAAAAATCGACGTATAAATGATTTTGGGCGTCGTATAAAAGATATATTTTTACATTAAAATGAATAGGAATGAATCGGGACCACATTAAAACGTCGTATAAATGTAAACGTTGTATAAGTGATCGTCGTATAAACGATGCTTTACTGTATATAATATTTGAAAACTAATTCAAATTTAAAAATGCTATTAACACTTTTTACATCCGTCGGTCAATACGGATAAATGGTGCTAATTTTCTCGCCAAAATTTCCATTAAATGTAAACAATTGTTTAGTCAGTCGTTAATGAATTCGTTTCGAAAATTCAGTTTATTCGTATTTACATATAGGGTAGATATTATATTATATATAAAAATTCCTTACTTAATGCACCTAAAACAATTCTAGAAAGTTTTAGAAAACTCATAAAAATATTGAATGGTAAATTTATTCCTAACACTTGAATTTCCCCTCTTATTATTATTGATCTTTACACATAAAATGTCTCAAACACATCCCACAAAGTATTACTTAGATATGGAATGGGCATATATATTTTTTATTTAATGCCATGACAATATTTAAACAGCAATATTTTTTGCTTTTAAACGTATATCAAATCGACCAGTGTAAATATTTCTTGTTGAAGTTTTTATAGCTAAAGCCATAAACAAAGTTTTCTTCAAAAAATATTTTTTAAACGAGATTTTTATGTTGTATACGCGACTCGTTTTCTTTCTATAAAGTATTTAAGATTTCAGGGGCATTTTTGTATGCTATGGATTTTTCTCTTTCGATACCTGAAAATGATATATCTTGAGAATAAGAGTAACTGATTTTGAAGAATGAAATAATCGATCCATCTAATAAATTACGGTTAAAAGTTTTTTCATCACCAAAATTCCTAAATAGCTCATGAAATTTCCGGCAGTGGAATAGTACACATAGATAGAAAGGGGTGAAAAGTTGTTAGCCAAGGTTTTTTAAAGACTTAAAACTAAACAAAGCCTATATCAGTGCACACAAGCAATCTCCTATAAAAAAAACGTTCATTTAAATAATAACAAATGGGGGGACACATTGAGACTTTCGAATTAAATAACACACAGTAAAGTATAGTATTTTGTTGAAATTTATTAGAATAAAACGAAAATTAATTGGCAGTAAAGCAAGGCTGTTAAGAAGATTTTCAGAAGTTTCAGGCCTCAGGAAAGAGGAAAATTAGTTCATAAGAATGATTTTGGGGTTGTTCGTGATTTTTTGCTTTTCTTTTTTATGCTAATTAAAGGGAGTGACAAGAATTCCGAAATTATATGTAAATTATCTGACAATTTCGTACGTTTTTTTTCGCGAATTTCTTAAATAATCTTAATTCATTTACAATAGATTTGGCAGTAGTTGAAATATATACTATTCGTATGGGGAGAATTTTTAAAAAAGTACTGTGCAATTTTAAATAGAAACACAATGAAATGTTAAGTTGATGACATTAATGTACCGTTTTTTCTAAAGTACTTTGGAAACATTTCAATATTTTTAAAAAGTTTGAAAACAATAATGATATTTAGAAACATTTATATTTCTTTTCTTTTTTGTGAAGTTACTATTCAGTGTAACTATTCTTATTTATTCTTATTTATCTAAATTTTGACAAAAGAAAAATAAAAAAATGTGGAAAACAGACTGTAGAAAAGGAATTTCTTTTAAAAGCATTAATATAGTTCCGACGGCTACTACATGAACATCATTTTTATCTTCAGCTCTATCCATAAATTCACATCGGCATTTTATTTACCAACAATTCTAAAACCTCATTTCACTAAATAAATCGAATTATTTTTATAAAAGTTCGGGCATGTTCATCGTTCGCTACAGTCATGTATTGCTGACACTTGCACTTGTTTTGATGCAATTTCATTGACAACTTTAACATTCTATTAATTTGAAAAGAATGTATGATAATTTGATAAGTCACAAGATCGAAAGTAAATTTTCATAACATTTCAAGAGTCGACAGCACAAAAACTTAAGGTATCTAGCACAAAAAAAACGTTTATTTTATGGAAGAGTAGTAATAGAAGAATCTAATGATCCATGTCTGTCGGAAGTGAAGTGGTGCATAAGCCAAAAATTAAAACCACTTGAGATCCATTCGTAGGTTTGTCATTGTTTTTGCCATACAATCACTTCATACCTTTGATTACATTGGAAACAAAATGATAAACCTATGAGTGAACCACTAGTGGTATTAACTTCCTGAAGACATAGATCATTAGATTCCTCTATATCTACTCTTCCATAAAAAAAGGTTTTATTTGTGCTCGATACCTTAGGTTATTGTGCTGTCGGACCTTGGAATATAACGGCCGTTCTTTATTCTGTCGTATTTGATTTTCAGGATCCTATTCCATATCTAAATATTTAATTTAGTCAAATTAGGAAAATCTACCATAATAAATACTACATAGATAAAATTTGGTACACTTGTTCATTGATAGCTACTAATAACTAGATAGATAGTCTTGAAGAAGAGGAAATGACCAGGGAAAGGGGAAAAATAAATTTTGCCCCTTCCACTTTTTGTATTTTTTGAAAATATTTCAGAAACAATGCGTTTTTCAGAAAAAATAAATCCATCATAAATTCTCTAAAAAAGATAGGTTTACACAATGGAACCTCAATTATACGACAGTGATAAGCTCGATGCCCTGACGGATTTTCCAGAAAGAAAAAATCACTTACCTTTCTTTCTTTCAAAGTTATTTAATTTCTTTCAAAATTATTGACTATTGTGACAATAAATGAATAAAACAGAAAGCACTCCAATATTACATTATTGTACGCAAAATTGGTAATTAGTAACGCATATTTGCAATCAATAAAAATAAATATTTGAAGAAAGATTTCACAGTAATCCGGGAAAATGTAATTCAATAGATCCAGCAATACAGTTCATAACTAATAAATAAACTAAATATAAACCCTACTTTTTAGGTATTTGTACTGTAAGAAAAGAAAAACCGGTTAAGGAATTTTAATTCGATTATGCCATAAGATAAAATCTTTAATACATGAATTTTCATTCTGAAAATCAATTGTTAGATCCTCAGCTAAAAGATTAAGAAATAATTGCAGTAATGATGAAGCTTTTTCATTAAAAACTAATTAATTTATAGATTTTAAATATGGTTATTACTGTAAAGTATTTTCTTCAGAGCACCTTTTATTATTTTCCATAAACCACAGGCATCCTACAATTTCTCTGGTGAATACCATAAAATAACAATTGGGTAAGTGTGGTCATTTGTACCGCACAGAGGGTTTAGTTTAATATTTCTGTCAAAAAACTTACCCTTTAAATAATAAATCAAAATTGTTAATTTATAATTATTAAATTCTTACATAGGTGGTACCACCAATAAATTTAATTTTAAAATAACTGTAAAAGAAACTCATTTAGTTTAATCAAACTAAAAACGTTCAAATATGATTGTTTAAACAAAATCCAAAATTTCAAATATTTTAACGTCCGAATTTTTTTTAAATAAACTGAAATATAAATAAAACTTTAAATTTCTAAAAACAAAAACAAAAAAAGTTTAATTTTTTTTTCGGATTTCCTAAAAATTTGGAATTTTGTATTTTTGTTAAGCAAGTTGATTTGAAATTTTTCGACTTGGTTAAAATAAACAACTTCCTTTTCAAATTATTTTAAAATGAAATTTGTTGGTGCTATCATCTATGTAAGAATTTTATATTGATAAATTAACAATTTCAATTTACTAATTAAAGGATAAGCTGTTTTGAAAGAAATATTAAATGAAATTTTCAGTGCGATTTACGATCACATTTACCCACATGTTTCATCATATTAATTAATAATTTCTCCATCGATTTGAAAATACAACATTTGAAAAGAATAAAATACAAATTGTTCGAAGATTACAAAATATTACATCCATTACTTTACAATAAATTATTCTTATCAAAATGCATAAATGACAAACATATGAAAAATCCTTCTATTCCAGCTAAGGATGAAATATATCTTTCGGTTTTTCCAAATCATATAACTCAACAGTTGAATTCTCGAAGAATGAAAATTTATGGAAATATAATGCAGTGCTGGAAGCGTCTAGGTCCTGTCAAAAGCATTAAATCACTTGATAGAAATTTTTCACATCACAAAAAATAACAAATATTGATGTCTAATTTAAATTTTGCTATAACACTTTTAAACAAGTTGGAAATTGCACGTGAAGCGTAGCAAATGAGGTGCGTTCGTACGATAACGAAGTTTTAAAAATATTCAGATCTTGCTGTCATAGTAGACAGTACTTCGGATACACTATAGTGGTCGAAATCTTTTTGTGTTCCTGTAAATATACAAAAAGTAACTTTATTACACCTCAGCAACGTATATCATATTATTAAAATGTGAAATAGTTTAATATCATTAAAACATGCCTTAAACAGCGTTTTCGTATAGAATTATGTAGTGGAATACTTTTGTGTGACCCTGTAATTTAATAATAAATATTCTTTGCATCACAGATTGTACAGAATATATATTTTGGTATATATATATACTTCATATGTTCACGTTAATTATATTATGTTCGAATGCACACCATTAAAATGCTTTTAAAACTTTTTTTCCCATTGACCGTAATGTAAAGGAACAATTTTGATTGTCCCTCTAATTGATCTATGCCTCCAATTTTCATAAAATTTGAAATGACTCGGCAAAATTATGTAATAATTATACATTGTAAATTTCAAACGATTAAAACGCATTTGAAACTTTTTCCCATTTGACCGTAATGTAACAGAATCCTTTTGATTGTCCCTGTAATTGATCTATGCATCCGATTTTCATAAAATTTGAAATGACTCGACAAAATTATGTAATAATTACGTATTATAAATTTCAAACGATTCGGTTGGGTAGTTTTTGCTTTGTTATATGCGGACAGACAGACGGACGGACAGACGGACGGACTGAACGACAACTATAGGTGCTACGTATTTACATAATTACGAACGCACCTAAAAAGCGGTCAACGGTAAAAAGTCCATTCCTGTACACAATAAAAGGTGTAGTGTAATTTCCGTAAAGAGGGTTTTGTAAAATATATATATGATTTATTAATTAAATTAATGTAACTAAAAATCGTTGCTAAAAGAATAATAAGACTTTGTAAAATGCTATTAAACATATGGTTAGGTATAGATTTATATACTAGAAAAGTATGAAAGGGTAGGGGAGACCGGGGCAAGATGGCGTTAAAAATTTGTTGTTTATTAATTTATTTTTAAGTATAATAAAATTAATTTTGCATGAACTGTTAGAGTATTCCTTGTGGTATTTAATATATTATCATTTTATTTTTCAAAAAATAAATAAATAAAATAAATAAAGGATAATTTTCTTTTTCATAACATCAACTAATCGTCATCTTGCCCCAGTACTGGGGCAAGTTGACTTTGCCCTTGGGGCAAGATGACAGCACAGAAAAAGGTTGAATAATAACTGTGAATGATAAATGTTTTACATCTTCGAAGTATCAAACTAAGCATAATGCATTGTAACGTAATGTTGGAGTATTTAGTGTACAGCTAACAATAGTCCACAAATAAAAGTGGTATTTTCGAACTGGAACATTCCTGAAGCCACCACTTTTGCATTTAAAGCACTGGATCCATTTTTATGTTGGTGTGTTTCAATATCTTTGTCACAAGCCGGACGTCGGAAAAACCATCCTTTAAAATAACGAGCTCGCCATCTCTCCCCGGACTGCCTGATTAAAAATATTCGTTTTCACTGCCATTAAAGAAGCTGATTAACTGACAGTTATTCGTTGTAGTAGGTAATATTTAAACTAAGTCACTGATAAATATTTAAGAAGAACGATATATCTTGTCTGTATCTGCAGCAGAGCTTATTCACGCATGGATAAAAGTAATAACGGGGCAGCGGTAAACTGTCAAAGCTTCACAACTAACACAAAAATGGTCAGTTTAGCATCTCTTTACTATTGTTTAACGAACGGCCGATAGGATAGTCAGTAGTGTTTGGTTGATGCTGCCACCTAGTGGAAAACGAAAAATTAAGACATTCGTCATCTTGCCTCGCTCTTCATCTTGTCCCGGTCTTCCCTATGCCGCAAGAGTTCAGAGAGATAGGAAGCCTAAATAACATCAGATATAGTTCTTTTATACATTTCTTCTTTTAATCTTATCCTAATCCATTTTTTATTTTTTTTATTTTAATTCAGTACTGACAATGAAGTAGTGCATACATAAGCTTTATTTGGCATTTTATAAAACTAAATTTAGCATAGTAATAATCGATTATATAATGTAGCTAAAGCAGAACAATTGTTGAAAGTTTAAACTTAACACTGTGCTAAGCGCTCTTCGAAAAGAGGTCGCAAAGTTTCTACACCACCTTGGTTCTTGTTGCGTTTTTCTAGGTTTTAATCAACCTTTAAAGGCGTTGGATGCGTATTAAGAGATCCACTGAATGCAAACTATTCGGGAGTTCCATTGTATTTTGTAATTATTTCTAATTAACATGTCTTTAACAATTCAACATTTATTGTTTTTATACTGCTATTAAGCATTGGATTTCACAAATTTATTAAACGTTTTTCTCTAAGCTTTTAAAAGAGATGGTACATAGAGTACGCTGCCCCAGTGATTTTGTATGTCCAAACCGCCCCTGTCTTTAAAGGTTAATGTCTCCGTTAGTTGAAGGTAAATATTTCGAAAATCATTATGAACAATGCTTTTATACTTCATCTACGATAGGTACTTCCAGTGCTCCTCAACACATTTGCTGAATGCCTGCAAATCGAAATTTGTGTGCAAAGGAAAAATTCACTTTTCTCAAAAACTATATGACCTTCGGTAAGCACTTTAGTTTCCTGCAAGGTTTAATTAACATTTATTGCCTGTAATTTTAATAGATTCGGCATTAGATGGGGGCGGCATATTTTTGCAATACATTTTAGACGATATCGTTGAAAATTTAATACGTAAATTAAAAGAAATGTATTTTTGAGTTTAGAATTAGAAAAATTTTCACACGATACATCAAGTAATTTTTTTCAACTAGCTCAATAAGTTTATCTGCACTTTTCTTAAATATATTTGTGAATACTTAAAACTCTATAAATATGTGTGTCAATAGTCTTTATTATTTCCCCCAGGTTGCATAATTTCGACTTCCATAATTGAAATTGGCTGTCACAGACAGACAGAGGAAGGATCTTATAATAATTCCGTTTTTCATTTTCAAGTAAGGACCCCAAATGAAACTTTCCTTAAAAAGCATCTCTCTAAAACGTCCTTAAAAGCAAAATAACATTTTGGTTTTCCAGAAAAAATTAAATCGCTGTACATTTTTCCCCATAAACAGATGTTGCCCGGTATCAAATAAATATTCCATATTTTTTACTAACAGTATTAATTTGATTTGATAGTATTCAAAAAATAATAAAAAAGTCTTTTTGAAAAATTAAGTACCGAATTTATGTAGTTTTATGGACTAGCTTCTGATTCACTGGCCGCTAAAAAATATTCTACATCATTTCATTAAAACAAACATCACTAAGAACAAATATCTGCGGCCTATTCTTTTCTTTTTGGTGAAATATCGCAGTACAGAAATTACTGTTTTTCGTATTATTATTAAATTGCATTTTCATAGTTTTTGCATGATTTTATATGATCGGTACCTAATGTAATATTCATTGGTAGAGCCCAGATTGTTTTACTCTATTTACAGTTTGTTTTCTTCTAAAATAAGTTAGGAGAAAATGGAAGAGAAAAGAAGTTAATAGTTTCTTATTTTCTAATAATAATATAAATAGTTCATAAATAATACATTCATCATTTTATTATTAGAACGTTATTTAATTTTTTAAAGTAAGTATTAAAGTTACTATTTCTAAAAATAATCATTGTAGTTTTCTTAAATAAAAGAGAAGTCAGATGAATACTATATTTTGCATTTAAAAAATTAGAATAGCTGTTCTGTAACAACAGCAAAAGCAATTATGCAACTTTTTAAATTAGTATTATACCGCATAAAATCTATATTAGCCAGGTTTAAATATAAATACTTCAAACTATGTTTATTATTATATTACTGATATTGATTCATCGAAATAACTTGGTTGGCTATGTTCGAAATAAACTTCTACACTTTTGCAAATATTTATTTCGATTATTAGTTTTACCGATAGTTCTCAATATTTATAACATAAGATTAAAGGCATATTTCTCTAAATTCAATTTATTAGATAATTCAGTCTTTGAGCCTTTCGATGTGCGATGAATTTAAACTGTTAAAACATATTTAGATTAATTATGCTGCTTTCGTGAACGTCAATTACCTGCATAATTAATACATTTGCATCCACTTTATGATGATAATTTTAGTATGGGCGCAATCAATTGAATTGATTACATAATAACTGAAGCCTTCATTACAATCTAAAAGTTATATAAAAACAAACAACGAAAAAGTAACATGAAGAGAAAAACCAATCATAGAGTCATAATATAAAACACTTTTCGAGATCATCTTATATGCGTCACGAAATTTTATTATTGTTATTTTTTCACACAATGAAAAGCTTTATTTAAATAAAGAATTTAGAATATATAGAAGGTAGTTCGAAATTTAATGGAAAAGGTTTTGAAATTTATTTTTCTCGTTTGTATTTTAAAATAAAAATTTGGCAACTTCAGAATAATCGTCATCTACTGTTATTTTTTTTATGGGAACGCAAAATAAAAAAACATTTTTTTAAATGATTCCTAAAACTGGGAGAGGGCTTGAAGGTTACGCCATTGCACTTTCCAAGGAAAAAAATATTCGTATCCACAAATTAGAAAGCATTTTAAATATCTCGGTAACTGCATTAAAAAGGATATTTATAATGTATAGTAAATTTGAAAGGGAAAAATGTCTACCTGGAAAAAAAATGAAAACATAATTGTAGCTCATCCTAAGACTGTTCCACCGTAGTAAAAATTTTTGATCCTAAAAGAAAATTCACCGATTCAACGTTCAATTGCATCGAAAGTAGGAATGTCTTTTGGCACTGTAATTAAAATCTTTCATAAATATTTGAAATTAAAAAAGATGATTAAACCTGAAGTTACTCTACTTTTGCCAAAGTATATTGCTGAAGAAAAAACAAATTGTAGAAAGCTACATAAAAAACATTTAATTGCTGAAAAGTCAAGAAAAATGAGGTAACAATCGATGATGCATAGGTATGTTTAAGTTACTGTGTAATAAGAAAACGATTAATTTTCTATTGTTCAACAGACGGGAATGCCCGAAAAAAAAGAGTTTTGTCAGTGTAAAGAAGTGTTCCCAAGAGGATTCAAGATAGTGGCATAATTTCCTAACAACGGCAAGTTAAAAACTTTAAAAAGTATCAAGTAATGTCAAAATAATTCACCCTACTACAGAATACACCCTACCCTACTACACCCTACAGCAGAATATTTTAAAACTTATTTTTGAAGAAAAAATTCCAGCCCTATATGAAAAAGCATTGATATAAAAGGGGTTTTTTATGAAAAAAGCCTCCAGTTATACATCTAAATTTATGGAGGCTTAATATTTAAAAAAAAAGAACCAGAATCAGAAATAAAGTTTCATTAAGTGATATAACTCGTAAAATCACCGGATGGTTCGTCATAGGATTTTTGGGCTTTCGATTTATTAATTATAGTCTTAGGAAAACGGCATATAAGAACACTATACTGACTTTGGGAAAAGGGGTCAACAAAAGGGAGTTCACGGAACTTTCATGGAACTTTCACGAGAAATGCGAGCTAAAATATTGTCAAGGTCATCTGATATAAGCAAGTAGCTTCAAGAGATATATGCATGCGCATTTATGCATAAAACTTATTTTTCAAAATAGTTTCCATAAAATGCGCGTCACCTTCTGTATATCTATAAGAAACATCGAGGTATTTTAACGCAATTGATATTAATTATTTCCATAAAAAATATGAATATTAATCTAATCTAAATAAAATTTCTTTTAGAAAACCATAAAATCATAAATCATAATCAGATTTTTTTTTATTGTGATAATACCATGAATTAAAAGATATATGTTCAGAATTTTAAGTATTCTAGTATCTCAGAGTAGAAACATGGCTTAGGAATTAAGCTTTTTTTGTTTGTGTACTAAACCCTTTAAACAGTTAACTGTTGTATATTCATTATTTAAAAACCAATTAAACTGGTTTAAATAATTTGTTTGAAAAAAAATCGTTCTCATTTTATATATATTTCAAAGAATTTTACACATATAAAACGACTGTAAAAATTGGTGCACATATATTTTTTAATATTTTATTTCTACATATTGTAAATATATCTATGTGTATACTTTATTTATAATTTTTTCTTAAGATTATTCTTAAATCATTTAGCATTAAGTTGTTGCGATAATAATCGTTTAATAAAATTATCATCATGTAACTTATTATATCATGAATATTAATTTGAAACTAAATTTCGCTCCATAATTTGTATGTAAACTGTTTTTGTAATTCATAATTTTTATAATTATATTTTATTTAATATATATACCGATGACGAACTTACAACTGTTTTCTAATCCCAGCTACACATCATTAATCCCATCATTAAATTGCATGAGTGATCTATTTACATGCGATTATGGTGCATTATTATAATTTGAAAATGGACACCACACCGATCTTGAATATTCAATGCCAAAAGCTTATCATAACACCTCTAAATAGATTTCAGGCATATTTAAACTTATCATTTCTTGTTAATTTAAAAATTAACAAAGTTCATATAATGAAAGAGTTGCATTAACAATGCAATGCATTTCGCGTCTGAAATGCACAATTAAAAATTTACAAATCCTAAAACGTTAATGCATTATAAAAATATTAAATATATTTAATTTTATACTAATAGCATAAAATAAGTTATACTTATTTAAAGAACTATATTTAAACATTTAAAAAACAATTTTCCGAAGTTAAAAAAACATGTTAGTTATTCAATTTAAAATCTTAATACAATTACAATAAATGGTTCTGGTATGCACATAATTTCACGCAAAGAAGTCATTAAGTAGATTTCTTAGTTTCTTCTATAGGTTAATTTCCGATTTTTTAGATATACACTCTATAATGCTTACATTTGATAACGTATAAAGAAATTTAAACTCAGCTGCCCTTAATATTTACATTTGAGAACTCACAAAGAATTGTAAACTCAGCAATCTGGTAATACTTGCATTTAATTATTCACAAAGAAATCTGAACTCAACAGGCATTAATACCCTAATTTCCTGCTTATAATCCGCAGATCAAACAATTCTTTTTGGACCCAGAAATTTTATTTAGTGATTGAAGACAAATATTTATGGCGATCTAACAAGTTACATTTCTTTTTAAACAAATTCTGGGTCGAAAAAGAATTGTTTGATCCGCGGATTATACGCAGGAAATTAGGGTACTTAGTTTTGATAATTCACCATGAAAATTAAGCTAAACAGCAGATTTACATAGTAAAGATGTTTTAATGAAATTTAAGAAATACAAGCATTTAGGGTAAATGCCTATGATTTATCTAAAATTAAACTTAATGTAACCGAATGAATAAAGCCTTTACAATAATGTATTTAACTGCCTGGAATGATTCCACTGAGAATAGTCTTAGAATAGAACGTTTGATACGTTTCAGTATGCCTAAATGTGGCTGCTGACAAAATTTATGGAAACTATTTTCCAAGTTATAATTTGTTTCTATAATTAACTGAGGTTAAGTAATCCTGAATGATTAGAATTGTCATGTTTCGTTTATTAGTGTTTAGAAAAATGTTTTTTTTTTTATTAATGTTCAATCAAAGCTGATTTAAAAGATTAAACTTTTAAGCAAATTTTAAAGTATTGAAAGGTTTTAATTAAATTTTTCTGATTTACTTTAAATTTAATAGGTTAATTTAAGGATAATTCACAACACTTTGGGTAAAGCAAAGTACTTTTACTCAAACAGCGTTTGAGATATTATATACCCCCCTATTATCCCTTTTTTAAATATATATTACCCTCCCTTTTTCTTATTTATCTTTGTTTCATGTGCTCTACAGCTACGATAACTACACGATATATCATTAGAAAGTAACCATATTACACTTTTAAGGTTTCTGAAACCTCGTTATCGAGAAAACAGAGAAAAAGAGAATTACAATATCTATTCCCAGGAGAAAGAGTGGCACTTGTAGAGACAACAAACACAACTAATTAACATCAACTCTGCAAATCTATATCATTAAATTTTAATGGATGTTTTCTTTTTTTTAAACGTAAAATAAATATAAAAATTTCTATTATAAATGAGGTACAATTTTATTCCTTTTCAGTGATGGAAGTGTTTACATCGTTGGTAATCAGACCCTATAAGTATGAATACTGATGAGCTGATGAGGAAGAGTTGAATAGACCAACAAATGTAATGATTATCTTCATGTATTCCACGAAATTTCAAAACAAGAAGTGGGAGAGCATAGATGAAACAAGTTCTTAATTTACTATTCAATATTTAGTTTCATGTATTCTGAAGCTTTGTGTATACCATTTCGAAATAATATTCTTCATGCAAACTTTTGTAGATTATATTTAAATCGAAATATACAGTATATACAATATTTACATAGTAATATCATAGGTGAATACATTTAGTTGCTTAATTAGAAATCAGGATTCTAAATTACAAGGAATATTGTAGCAACTTTTTCATGTTAATATCGAAACAATATTTTATTTCCTTCCACTTTTGGAAGGCCACGAAATACGCAGTTTTCTACTGCGTCCAAGCACAAAACATAAAACCAACTAAAACTAAAAGAACAAAAAGAATGTTTTTAATATCAGTTCTCTAGTGAATCACGTGACCCAGGCGCCAGCGCGTCTAGCTAAGCGGCGCAGGGTTTTTTGAAATTTTCCACAAACTCCCCCCCCCCCCCCCGATGAGCAAGGGTTCATCAAAAAGGGGATTCAAAATAATTAAAGTAGAAAATAAAACTATTCTAGAATAAACAATTATACATAAATGCAATACAAATCAATATATACTTACATACAGGATTTCAAACAAAATAATAAAGTTAAATTATTAATTTTTTCTAGATAGAGGTCTTCTACTAAAAATAGAAAAAAAAGAAAGAATTTAAATCTATACAAATTATTATAAACATTCAAGACAAAATCAAATTAAAGATTAAAATGTCAACAAGAAAAAACTTTTTTTTTAGGTCAATAGCAGAAAAATGTTCAAAGTTTTTTTTTTCTTTTTTTTTAAAGTCAAATGCAATTTTTGAGTCTATAAAACTGTTTTTAACGATAGATTCAATATATTTAGGAAAGTCATTGAAGAGCTCAGCAACAGCATTAGCAGCAACTTGTCTTACCAAAGTTTCACTATTGGTCACATCATTTAAACTACGCTTACACAAGTCAGGCATTTTGGAGAAGTTTAATCTCTTCCACAAATTTTTTGCAGCAGTAGCATTTTGCTCTTCTGGATCAAAACAAGTCACAAATAGGAGCTTCACAACATTCACGCCATTTTCATAATGGGAGTCAACATCAGGTAAAACTACTTCCAGATCCTTTAAACACAGTAGTACAGCAAATCTGGTCTTTTCTTCATACAGAAGAAGAGCTGATAGTAAAACATCAGTTTTATCCATAGTTGCAACCTCACAATTGTCATCCCCAGATGAAATTTTACAAACTTTCACAAGAGTGATTATGGAAAGATTCCGATTTTGTACAGTAGTAACCCACATAACTTTAGTCAGTACATCAAATAATTGCACTGTTGGCAAGCTTTCTTGGTAAATTTTTTCTGAAGTTTTATCAATTTCTCTAACGTCAAGATGTTCAGAGATAATAGTGAGAATCTGTTCAAGCAATGTCATATTAGATGTGCGCACAAATGTTGCATTAGTGGAAAGCAAAATGAGAAAACTGCAACGATAAGATGATTTTTAGCTGTCTGTGAAAACGAATCATAACCATCAATAGCAGTCTGGCATGTATTTGAGTATAGAAAATTTACAATTTTCAATGCTATTTCATCTAAGCCAAGTTCTGTCCATGCACGTTCAAGTTTACATGAAGAATTCAACATCCTTGACGCATTAAATGCAACAGGTTTGCTCCAGAGAAAGAAAATTCCAGTTGCTATTACAGGTGATAAGCTGATAAACGTCCTAGTAGCTCTGAATGCATAAAGAAGGCACGAAAACAAAGAAATAAGAACAGTTGTTAGATCTTTCATGATTAATACAGTAAATTTGTGTTTTTCCGGAATCACAACAGGGTAATTTTCATAAAACGATGAATCGGACTTTTATAATCGTCCTCGTACCAACAGCAACCCATCATCTGACAAAATAGGATTTAACTGAAGATTTGACTCTTTGGGAACACTCTTCTTATTTTTCAAGCATTTTAAAACCTCAAGAAAACTTTCTTCCTGTACTAGTTTTAACCAAAAATTTTCAGCATGTAACATTTCCTCAGCTGATAATTCTGAAAAATCTCTCTTTTCTAGCTTTGATTTCAAATTAGAAATAAATCTAAATACCCATGCAGTTACTCGATACAATTTCTTTATTGAGCTATATTTTTCTAAATTGAAAATGGGAATTATATCAGCTTTATTTGTTTGAACAACACAAGAAATGGTTGCTGCTTTTTGAGATTTCTCTTCAGAAACATCAAGTAATCGTGATGCAGCAATTTTAACCCTAGGCAACTGATTTTCGGGAAGGGAAAGAAATTCAGGACGATGGAGCCAATTTTGCCAATTATTTGCAAGTTTACCAGAACAAATTTCATTCCATGATATTCCCATTAGCCAAAGTTTTTGTAAAATGCATTTGATACAAATGATAAAAGGGGAAATAAATCCGGCTGGATCAAATAACATAGCTGCAACATATAACTCTTTTGTAAGTTTTCCCTCGATTCCCTTTAATATTTTCCATAAAAAGTCAGACCCTAATAAAATATTTATTTCTTGTTCAAGACCTGTATCAGCAGGCTTGTAGCCCTTTGTTCTCATTATGTCTAGAAGTTCCGGTTCTAAGGTTTTTACGGAAGCTCCGGTTATATTGTCAACTACAAGAGCTTCGATCGTTATCGAGTTGATAGGTTGCACAATACTGGATAATTCAAGAGCAACAACTTCGTAACATGATTCATAAGGGCGTCTCCGCCCAAATGGATACATCAATAAATTTTCCTTTCGCAATGGCTTCAATTTTAATTTTTGAACTAAAGATCTAGTCACGAAACATTTTTCAGAACCGCTATCACATAAAACGAGAGCCAACAGACATTGTTTACCAGCAGACACAGAAACTGTACAAGTCTGCAGTAATGTAGATTTATTTCGCTCATATTTTTGTTCTGACATCATAGATACAATTGCACCTTTCGTTTCTTTTTCAGGATTCTCTTTTGTTGTTTCTTTAAAGCAAAATAGATAACTATGGGAATTGTTACCACATTTGGAGCAAGGGTTAATTTTTGTTCTACATTTATCAGATAAATGGGATTTATAAAAACATTTGTAACAACGACCTTCCTTTTTTAATTTATATCGTTTTTGCTCATCCGTGAATTTTGAACAGTTTAGTCCTACATGATCAGAAGACTTGCAAAATATGCAAAACTGTTTTGTAGATGCATTTAAAGCAGCAGCTGAAGGTATATTTTTCTTTTGAGGATAATTTTGGCATTTACTTGAAGAATTTTCAGATTTGGTTTTAGAATTTTCAAAAATCTTGCATTGGGAATTATTTACTAAATTAGTAGCTTCTCGGCATCTTAATTCCGTTTTAATAAAATTTATTAACTCTGTTATTTCACAATCCTTATCGGGATCACGTTTACGATGGAACTCTAGAATCAAATTTTCAGGTAATAATCGTAATAAAATGGGTAGTAATAAATGACCGTAAGAGCCTGATGTTACTCCTAAAGCGTCAAGGTTTCTTATACAAGTTTCAATATTATCATATAACTTTCTGAGCGAAGTGACATTATTACTAGATTTCACTGGTTCAAGATTTAAAATTTTATTCATATAACAATTTATTATGTTTTCCCGTTTTCCCTACCTTTCTTCTAATAAATTTAAACATGTAGAATAATTTTGATCATTCAATTCGAAACCGGCTACAATATTATATGCAGGTCCAGACAGCAAAGATTTAAGATATTGGAATTTTTCAACTTTTGATAACGATTCATTTGAATCTATCGCACTAGTAAATAAACTGAAAAATTCTAAGAACTGGCTTGCATCACCAGAAAATTTTTCTATGTTCAACTTAGGCAGCTTCACTGCCGAAACTGATTTATTACCGATTTTTGAACCGTTACTTGTTTCGAGTAAAACTTTTGGTTCAGTTTCGATTTGACATTTTTTAAGTCTCATCTTAATTTTAAATTTCAAACTTGATATTTTTTCGGCATACACTTCTACTGATTTTAGTTCCTTTTCATATTCAGTTTTATCCTGAATTAACTCATCAATCTCCTTATCTAATTCCTTAAGTTGGGCTTCCTTTTCATTTATAAGCTCTAATGATTCCATTAAAGAATCGGAATCAGTTTTATCTATATCTGCCAACAGCAAAGTATCACATTTTGTGATTAATTTAGTAACTGCTGCGCGAACAGCAGCTCGCTTACTTTTAATCTTTTCTGGCTTGTCCATGTTAAAATTTTAATTCAATGTTCAAAAAATATTATCATGAAAAAAAGTTATTTTCACTAAATCATGTTCAAAGTCATGCAGAATAATAAAGGTATTTCTTACCTTTTTTCCCGGTTGTGGAGGCACCAAAAAATAATGATTATCTTCATGTATTCCACGAAATGTCAAAACAAGAAGTGGGAGAGCATAGATGAAACAAGTTCTTAATTTACTATTCAATATTTAGTTTCATGTATTCTGAAGCTTTGTGTATACCATTTCGAAATAATATTCTTCATGCAAACTTTTGTAGATTATATTTAAATCGAAATATACAGTATATACAATATTTACATAGTACCGTAATTTCGGGTGTATAAGCCGTGGATCAAACAATTCTTTTTCGACCCAGAATTTTATAAGAAACAAATGTTACTACTTAGATCGACGTAAATACTTCTCTTCAATCACTAAATAAGATTTCTGGGTACAAAAAGAATTGTTTGATCCGCGGCTTATACACCCGAAATTACGGTAATATCATAGGTGAATACATTTAGTTGCTTGATTAGAAATCAGGGTTCTAAATTACAAGGAATATTGTAACAACTTTTTCATGTTAATATCGAAACAATATTTTATTTCCTTCCACTTTTGGAAGGCCACGAAATACGCAGTTTTCTACTGCGTCCAAGCACAAAACATAAAACCAACTAAAACTAAAAGAACAAAAATAATGTTTTTAATATCAGTTCTCTAGTGAATCACGTGACCCAGGCGCCAGCGCGTCTAGCTAAGCGGCGTACGGTTTTTTGAAATTTTCCACAAAATGAAAACAGTTATAATATAACTTAGGGATGTACTAAGTATTTGGTACTAGGCATGCTTGGTCAATTTGCCATGCATTCGGTACTTAGCCAGTTTTTTGCCTGGGGACCAAGTATAAAACCAAGTAGTTGTAAGAATTTTATTTTTAAGCGTTATTATCATTACAGAAAACAAAGAAATGTATAACTGATCTGTATTTTTTTAAATATAAATGTATAGCATAATTCTATTATTAAAAAAAAATATTTACTTAGTACATAAAATATTGACTATATATCATAGAAAAATAAGAAAAAGTAATGCAGTTAAAAGTAAATATATATGTATAAAAAAATAGTTCAGTTTTAAAACTAAGAAAAAATTATTGTTTGAATGCAGAAACTTTTTGTAAAATTCGAAAATATAACAAATTAAAAAAAATTAATAATTAAATTTGTTATATCATGACTTATCCCGGGAAGGCAGCAATTTGTTTTATATTTTCGGGAGGAAGATTATTTTATCATTGTAAATTTGGCATGAATCAGAAAAAAACACATTTGTTGTAATTGCTACTTCAAGGTACGAATAAGAATTTTCTTGTAATGAGTATTAATTGCATGTAATGAGAAAAATTTTACTTATTTTTCTCCATGCTAAAAGACTGTCCATTTTACCTAATAACGTACCGACTGAGTCTTTTTTCAACTATTTTTTTATATTTACTTCCGATTTAGTGTTAGTGTCTTAATTATTATCTGATTCATTTGCAATATCATGATAAAATTGACATACATTTTTATTGTCTTCTCATTTAGATCATCCTCTTCAACATCTCTTGTCGTGTTTTCCCGTTGAATTTTTCTTTTTTAGGTGAATTTTGATGATTAATCTTCATGCAGGATGACCATACACTGTAGAAAAAAAATCTGTTAAATTCATGGCAAAAACTGCTGGAAGGCTGACATTGCTGTCAGCAGTTTTTGCCATAAATTTAACGGATTTTTATTACTATGTAAATTATTGTGAAAAAATGCATTGATTTCACTCTGGATATAACACACTTATCCAGCTTGCTAATATTTCATTTGGAAGGAAAAAAAATGCAAAATCGCATCCTATTATCATACTACACTGAACCCAGAGGCATCTCTAACATTAAATTTCAAAGTTTGCCTCTTAATAAATTTCGATTCAATCATCGAATCGTGACGAAATTCAAAATGCAGAGTGTCCTAATCTAGTCCTCAAAATTTACTAAATTTTATCCAGATTCAAAAATTAAATCTGGAGATCTGGAACCCCTGTCTTGTCACATTTTTCCTTATAAAACAAGATAATGGTACAAAGAAAAAATAAATTATAACCCTAACTAATAAACATTCAGCGACGTGTAGTAGTTTGTTCGAAATATTTTAATTTAGGTATATACCTTTTGAAAGACCTGTCTAAAAACATCCAATATTAAGGAAAATTAACCCATTTAAAATTTGTTTAGCGCTATACCCTTCATAATTTAACATTATAAAAATCTTTTCTTTTCAATCGCTAATTCAATCATTTCTTTCGAGTTGCTGCCAATTAAAAACCAACACAATAATAAAAACATGATTACACAATTATTATTGTTATTTTTACAGGTCAATAAAAATACAGATAGTCCTGAAGGAATTTTGCACTTTTTGGAGTTGACGTCATTCGAATATTTTTCATATTTTCCCTGTGATATTTTTCATAAACATATGCATAATTTGTGACTAAACATGTATTAAAACAATATTGCTTCTTTATTTGAATGCTTTCGAAGTCAAAACAGTTACTATAATAGAGATATTTCAATTAAAATGGATAATTTAGAAAAAAATCCTTCTATTTATAAATAAATAACGATCTGGAAATGGAGCGATGAAAATCTGCGTAGATATTACAAAACTATAGGAGAACTATCATCGGGATTGAAGGGGCGGTTCTGTCACCAAATGTCGTTAAGTTTGTGGCCAGCTGGGTTATACATCGAGAAATCTGGAGACCAAAATCACTCGCAAAAGTGACGCCAACTTTGCGATATTTCCGGTATTTTGCCAAACTAATATATTTACTAATAACTTTAAACTAATACTATCATCAGTTTAAATTGTTAGTTGAACTTAGTTGATCAAGTTTCTGAAAGGATCTGAAAAAGTTGTGAAATCATATGAAAAACTGGTGGAACCAGAGAAGAAAGTACAGCTCGATCAAAAAAATGTTACAGTAAAAAATAGCAAATATTTTCAATCTAAAACAGAGCGTAGAAAAGAAATGGGTCAATCCATTTCAAGCGGTCCAGAAAATATTTTTTTGGTCGCTCGACCATTTTTTTAAAATTTAAAATTTTTTGTACAACAACCCTAACATGATGGAAGTTCAAAATGACCGTTATTTTAATTTTACTATTTTTTGTTTGTGCATGGCGGCCATCTTTGTTTCATCGTGTGCAGCGATTTTCTCAGATACCAGGGTACACAAAATTATAAATATATCGTCTTTTATTTTTCCAATTGAAATGGAATTTGCAGCACTTTGCTCAGATAAAATGGGCTAAATGTACGGTGGTAGAACAATTTTGAAAAAAAAAATTTTAGAAGTGAAATTTTAGCACAAAATAACAATTTTTTCCCAAAATCTATCCGTTTTCAAGAGGAAATTTTTCATGCAAGAAACTGTCAACCTTACACAATTTTTTCTACAAATAGGACAAAAGTGTGTGCACTCATACACCAAGTCCCAGATTTGGGAGTTGATTTCTCTTTGCGAAATAAATTCCGAAATTCGTCAAAAATTTCAAAAATTGCACTTTTTAGGTTTTGATATCTCTGGTGGGGCATGAGATAAAAATCTGAAATTCTGGCCTTTGATAGTATTGTGTAGTAGTGTAATGCACAAAAAATTTCAAGAAGGAGATTTGTTTACAAGCTGAGATATGGTATGGTCAATACGTAAAAACAATATTTCTAAATTATTTTAACCTACTATGTGTTTGTTCATACCTACAAAATGTTAAACTAATGGTTGATGATGCAAAGTTACAAAGATCATCTTCAAATTCTGTTTAAATCGTGATTAAAATAATTCAGATTGTATGCTAAGCCATTGCACTATTTGTCTAGATGAACGAAACCTACCAGAAAAACTATTCGTCCATTTTAATGGCCCCGAAAATATTTTGGTTGATTGGCCGTTTTTAAAAAATCTGAAATTTTCTTGTTTAACAACCCTAATATGAGGGAAGTTCAAAATGACTATTATTTTAATTTTGATATTTTTCGTTTGAGCATGGTGGCCATCTTTGTTTCATAGTGCGGAGCTCTTTCCTCACATTGAAGTTTGATATTTATTGTGTGGCGCGAGACAAAAATCTGGAATTCAGGCTTTTGATAGTATTTCATGGTAGAGTTATGCACTAAAAAATTCAAGAAGGAGATTTGACTATAAGCTGAGATACGGTGATTAAAAAATGTTAAGAAATTCTATTACGAATACATTAGGAGAAATGAGATTAGTCTCTTTTACAATATTTACACAGAAAATATCGTTTGTTGAAAACAGTTTAATAATAAATGTTTAATTTACAAAGATACTATATATGCTCAAATAAAGAGCTTAACACTATTTACGAGAGATGTTATGAGTTCGACCAGTTACTGTTGTCAGTTCATCAAACTGTTCTTTCGCAAAATTTTATTTGAAGCCACACAAGTCTTGTCATCCCTTGTTAACTTGAATGAAATTCTCTAGGTTTAATAATTGAAACCACGTCAACTCGATCAGTTGCAATCCATTGTCTGTAATTTGGTCAATATGGTTTGGAATATTGGTCAATATGGTTTGGAATACTTTTTTCTGAAATGTGTTCCGAGTAAAATTGTTGCAAGAGCATTTCTAGTAGGTTTGTTTATCTGGACAAATAGTGTATTGGCTTAGCATACATTCTCAATTGTTTAAATCAAACAGAAGCATTTGAAGAAGATATTTGTAATTAACATTTAACTTTGTACCATAAGTACAAAAAATAAATTAATTTAAAATTTTGGAGGTATGAACAATTACATAGTAGGTTACAATAGTTTGGCAGTATTGTTTTCACATATTGTCCATGTCATATCTCAGCTTGTAGTCAAATCTCCTTCTTGAAATTTTTTGAACATAACAAGACATGACTACACATTACTTTCAAAGGCCAGAATTTCAGATTTTTATCACGTGCCCCACCAGAGATATCAAAGCCTAAAAAGTGCGATTATTGAAATTTTTGACGAATTTCGGAATTTTTTCGCAAAGAGAAATCAACTCCCAGATCTGGTACTTGGTGTATGAGTACACGCACTTTTGACCTATTTATAGAAAAAATTGTGTAAGGTTGACAGTTTTCCTTGCATGAAAAATTTCCTCTTGCAAACAGATAGATTTTGGAACAAATCTTAAATTTTGTGCTGAAATTTCCCCTCTAAAAACTTATTTTTCAAAATTATTCTACCCTCGTACATTTAGCCTATTTTATTCTGAACAAAATGCTGCAAACCCCATTTCAATTGGGAAAATTAAAGATGAGATATTTAAAATTTTGTGTATCGTAGTATCTGAGAAATTCGCTGCACACGATGAAACAAAGATGGCCGACATGCAAACAAAAAATAGTAAAACTAAAATAACGGTCATTTTGAACTTCCATCATATTAGGATTGTTGTACAAAAAATTTCAGATTTTTTAAAAATGGTCGAGCGACCAGTGCTGGACCACTTGAAAAGGATTGACCCAAATGGAATCACATTATCTGTAAAGCTCATGAAATTTACCTTTGTCAGCTGAAATGTGGACTGAGCTTTACTGGTGCCTCAAATTCAGAATGATACTATTTTCCATCCAAAAGGATTACTGGCAAAAGTAGTCACTGGAATGAAAAATTATGTTGTCTCAAACCAGCAAAGCGCTACCACGCTAAACAAATATGGATCACAAAGTTATAAATATAACATCAATATAGTCAGGTTGTTGAGAAATTGATGATGTAAAATATTTTTCAACACAAACATTTAGTATATGGTTAAGCAGTATATATATATATATATATATATATATATATACCGGGTGTCCCAAAAATGACTGATGGATTTTAAAATTCAATAACTTGCAAACGGTGACAGCTATTAAAAAATTTTTTGCAGGAGGGCTATGTATAATGTCAGGAGTTTTTTTACAGCAATCCTTGATTTTAGTTCGAATTTCAAACAACAGATGGCGCTGATGGCGGTTGGCGGCCAGTCGACGCCGAGAATTTCTTCATTCAGCTTTGACGCAAAAGAAGGAGATTAAGGCTATAGAGTACGTCTCATTCTACAGTACAGTCTTGCTCTCAGGCACCAATTCTGGACTCATTCGATATGATTTCAATGGAATGCGTTGTTGCCATGGAAATAACAGATTGTTCGTTAGTGGAATACAGCGTTCAGAAATGGGCATAAATTTCGCAAGCAGTATTTGAGTTTGCAGAACATTTTCGTTTAGGAAGTTTCATTTTCCCGGATTAAATTACTTTTTTATGGCAAGATTTAAAGAATATTTTATGCATCATATTTTAAAACTAGATAAAGAGATTGTTTCAATTTGATGATTTTTGTTACATTCTTAAGAAATTTTAGATCTTTTATGAAAATTCGTCAGTAGATTTTTATGAATGTTCAAAAAATTTAATGAAAACTGTTGATAGTACATTATTGTGTAAAATAACTACCAAAAACAAATATTATAAGTTGCCTTGTTTAGCCCTTTTCAATGGGATTAGTCCATCGTTGCATTAAAATAGAAAAAAATAAAATAAATGTGAGTTAATTAAAATTTATTTTCCCGGATTAAATTGCTTTTTATGGCATGATTTAAGGAATATTTTAGGCACCGTATTTTAAAACTACACTATTAAAAATTTGAAACCTTTGCTGCATCGTCACTCCTCCACTTTTATAGAAAGAGATTACTTCAGTGTATTATGGAGCATTCTCATTGGTCAAAATAGAGATATTCTATAATAGCAGTGGAGTGACGATGCAGCAAAAGTTTCCAATTTTTAACAGTGTAGGTGAAGATATCTTGCTAAAATCTTGCTCTTACACTATAAAAATCTGCTGCATTTTGTTGTATACGCACACCGCTTGTATAGAAACGGTTACTTGATTGTATTATGAAGCATTGTTATTGGTCGGAAAAGAGATATTATATACAAGAGGCGGAGTGCGTATGAAGCAAAATGCAGCAGATTTTTAACACTGTGGGGCCCGATTCTGAACTCATTCGATATGATTTCAATGGAATGTGTTGTGGTCATGGAAATAACAAATTCTTCTGTAGAAAAACACGGCCCCACCAGTGGCCGAGAGGTTCGGACCTCTCAACTGGTAGACGGCAGGTTCTGGGTTCGAACCCAATCGCGGCTATCGGCCTAACCGTTCGGAGTTTTCGTGGTTTTCTTCGAACCTTGCGTAAATACGGGTTAGGTTCCCTTAGAAAGACCCCCACGAAGGGCATTCCCCCCTGGTCCTATATCCCTAGCGCAGATAATCGGACGTCAAAAATCAATCAATCAATCAATCAATCAATCTGTAGAAAAACACAATATTCAAAATTGAGCATGAATATAACAATATAAATGGATCTAAAATTTCTTAGAATATAACAAAAATTATCAAATTAAAGAAATCTCTTTATCTAGTTTTAAAATATGATACATAAAATATTCTTTATATCGTGACATAAAAAGTAATTTAATCATGGAACTATTAAGAAAGAGGAACTGACATATCCTGAAAATAGTGAAGCTTCAACTGTAACCGCTTTTACACGGATTCATTACTAATGAGGCGAATTTCCACCGATAAAATTATGCGGAAAAATTCTCTTAATTTAAATGACTCATTAATCAAAATCTTAAATAAAAAATGATGGCAGGAATTGATATCCGCTTTTACTGGTAAGAGTTTACTTCTGCTGTATTAGTTCCGCCACATTGTGACAACCAAGCAACCCAATGTTATTGTCAGCAAAAAGATTTTACCTTCTCGTCAAACTGACACCAGTAAAATAAATAGATTTTTTTATCACATTTTTTAAAGAAATTTCCAATCAACAAAATACGACGAAAGTTTCTTGTTAAGTTTACTGGTAGAAGATTTCGTAGGCCATAATCAGAAATTGTTATTTCGATTAAAATGAAATAGCTGCCATCTTGTGACAACCAACTCAGTTACTTCACTCGCAACTGATAGACAATAGACTATATGTCTCCTCTTTTTTATTCATAACTCTATTAATTTAATACGGGAAAATAAAACTTCCTAAACGAAAATCTTCTGCTAACTCGAATATTGCTTGCGAAATTTATGTCTACTTCTTAACGCTGTATTCCACTATCGAACAATCTGTTATTTCCATGGAAACAACGCATTCCATTGAAATCATATCGAATGAGTTCAGAATCGGTCCTCACAGTGTTAAAAATCTGCTGCATTTTGCTTCATACGCACTCCGCCGCTTGTATATAATATCTCTTTTCCGACCAATAACAATGCTTCATAATACAATCAAGTAATCGTTTCTGTACAAGCGGTGTGCGTATACAACGAAATGCAGCAGATTTTTAGATTGTGAGAGCAAGATATCTTCACCTACACTGTAAAAAATTGGAAACTTTTGCTGCATCGTCACTCCACTGCTATTATAGAATATCCCCTATTTTGACCAATGACAATGCTCCATAATACAGTGAAGTAATCTCTTTCTATAAAAGTGGAGGAGTGACGATGCAGAAAAGGTTTCAAATTTTTAACAGTGTAGTTTTAAAATACGGTGCCTAAAATATTCCTTAAATCATGCCATAAAAAGCAATTTAATCCGGGAAAATAAATTTTAATTAACTCACATTTATTTTATTTTTTTCTATTTTAATGCAACGATAGACTAATCCTATTGAAAAGGGCTAAACAAGGCAACTTATAATATTTGTTTTTGGTAGTTATTTTACACAGTAATATACTATCAACAGTTTTCATGATTATTTTTTGAACATTCGTAAAAATCTACTGACGAATTTTCTTAAAAGATCTGAAAATTTTTTAAGAATATCACAAAAATCATCAAATTGAAAAAATCTCTTTATCTAGTTTTAAAATATGATGCATAAAATATTCTTTAAATCGTGCCATAAAAAAGTAATTTAATCCGGGAAAATGAAACTTCCTAAACGAAAATCTTCTGCAAACTCAAATACTGCTTGCGAAATTTATGCCCACTTCTGAACGCTGTATTCCACTAACGAACAATCTGTTATTTCCATGGCAACAACGCATTCCATTGAAATCATATCGAATGAGTTCAGAATCGGGTCCTGAGAGCAAGACTGTACTGTAGAATGAGACGTACTCCATAGCCTTAATCACTTTCTTTTGCGTCAAAGCTGAATGAAGTAAGTCTCGGCGCCGACTGGCCGCCAACCGCCATCAGCGCCATCTGTTGTTTGAAATTCGAACTAAAATCAAGAATTGCGGTAAAAAAGCTCCTGACGTTATACATAGCCCTCCTGCAAAAATTTTTTTAATAGCTGCCACCGTTTGCATGTTATTGAATTTTAAAATCCATCAATCATTTTTGGGACACCCGGTATATACACTGGTGTCCAAAAGTTAAGCATAATCGGTAATTAAGTAATTATTTTTAAGTAATGAAAGAAATATGAATCGGAATGTGCTGAAACTCCAGGTGTGTAAACAAAATAGTACGCGTCACATATTTTCGCGAAGAGTTTTCCCCGAAATCGAACAGGGGACCGTCAACAAATTGAAAAAGAACGAAGATCTTTTGGATAACCCTGTCAAAACTAATGTAGCAAAAGCGTTCAAACTGCACATTATGATTAATTGGCTTATTGTAATGTACTGTGTTAATTTTTACAAGGATAGCATGTATACTCGTAGAGAAATTAAGGTTTTTATAAAAACAGTCCAAAATTTTTCCAAGTTTTTTGCTTATAATTTGCAGAGTTCTTATTATAAAATAATGTTCTTTTCTGAAAATATGACAAATATCATTGTACACAATACTCTGTCATCAGAATTTTAAAATAATAAAAATTGTATGAAAAATGAGTATGTTTAGTAAATAATTTTTCATTGCGCATGCGTCAACGATATCAAAATGTCATTTGCATATTGTGTTAGCTAAATGTATAGAGCAACTTCTGTAAAAGTTTCAAAAACATAGCTTGAAAATTCTGAAAATGGGAGCCTATAAAATCAACTCAAAATCCTTTATTCCCTAAATGAAGCAAAAAGATGAGGGGCTGTATCCATATTCCATTGTTTAGTGCCTACACAATATTGCACGTACAACTATATTTAGGTAAAACCCCTGATTTTTTTGCTTCCTTTAGGAATAACGGATTTTGAGTTGATTCTATAGGCTCCCATTTTCAGAATTTTCAAGCTATGTTTTTGAAACTTTTACAGAAGTTGCTCTATACATTTAGCTAACACAATATGCAAATGACGTTTTGATATCGTTGACGCATGCGCAATGAAAAATTATTTACTAAACATACTCATTTTTCATACAATTTTTATTATTTTTAAATTCTGATGACTGGGTATTGTGTACAATGATGTTTGTCATATTTTCAGAAAAGAACATTGTTTTATAATAAGAACTCTGCAAATTATAAGCAAAAAACTTGGAAAAATTTAGGACTGTTTTTATAAAAACCTCAATTTCTCTACGAGTATACATGCTATCCTTGTAAAAATTAACACAGTACATTACAATAAGCCAATTAATCATAATGTGCAGTTTGAACGCTTTTGCTACATTAGTTTTGATAGGATTATCCAAAAGATCTTCGTTCTTTTTCAATTTGTTGACGGTCCCCTGTTCGATTTCGGGGAAAACTCTTCACGAAAATATGTGACGCGTACTATTTTGTTTACACACCTGGAGTTTCAGCACATTCCGATTCATATTTCTTTCATTACTTAAAAATAATTACTTAATTACCAATTATGCTTAACTTTTGGACACCAGTGTATATATATATAGGGTGTCCGAATAATCTGGAAACGGTCGAATAACTCGAGAAATACATATGAGATTGAAAAACGAAAATATACGTGTTAAATATTTTTAAATAAGCTACTCAGTGATACCAAATTTGACCTCCGCAACCGACCCCCTGGGGGTCAGAGGGGATCCAACTTTCAAATCTTAAATTAAACCCCCCCCCCATTTTTTATTCCAGATTCTGATTCTGCGGACAAAAATACGTAAATTTTGCATTTGATGTTTATTTCAAATCCTCGTTTATCATCGTGTAATCGAGCATATTAAATCGATACATATTTCGGTTTTCCCAACCAGGTTTTGCCTGATTGGCGAGAATTTTCGACGTCAAATTCCTGGTCTTTCGCAGGAATAGCGTTTCTTAAAAATTGCCCGTGGCTATTTTTTCGATAATGCTACGCTGTTAAAAAATTTTATCCATTTGCTGTAGCGTCACTTTACAGCTTTTATAGAATATCTCTTTTATGACCAAAGAGAATGCTCCATAACACAGTAAAGTAACCGTTTTCTATAAAAGTGGTGGAGTGACGCTACAGCAAATAATAAAAAAAAAAAAAACATACACCCACATAAGCCGTATTTAGAAACCATTTATTGGATAAAATAAAAATCCAAATAGAAAACAAAATTAATATATTTCAATGAATTTTTGTAGCGAAAAACATAAAAAAATCTATACACTGTAAAAACTTTACCTCATTTTCTACAGCGTCACTCCACCGCTTTTATACAAAACGATTACTTTACTATGTCATGGAGCATTCTCATTGGTCATAAAAGAGATATTCTATAAAAGCTGTGGAGTGACGCTACAGCAAATGGGTCAAATTTTTAACAATGTAGCATTATCAAAATAATCGCCACGGGCGATTTCCAAGAAACCGCTATTCCTGCAAAAGACGAGGAATTCGACATGAAAAATTCTGGCCAATCAGGCAAAACTTGGTTGGAAAAACCGAAATATGTATCAATGTAATATGCTCAATTACACCGTGATAAAGGAGGATTCGAAATAAACATCAAAAACAAAGTTACGTATTTTTGTCCGTAGAATCAGAATCTGCAATAAAAAATGGGGGTTATAATTTAAGATTTCAAAGTTGGACCCCCTTCTAATCCCCAGGGGGTCGGTTGCGAAGGTCAAATTTGGTATCACTGAGTAGCTTATTTAAAAATATTTAACACGTATATTTTCGTTTTTCCATCTCTTATGTATTTCTCGAGTTATTCGACCGTTTCCAGACTTTTTGGACACCCTGTATATATATATAAAAGGTTTGGAATTGCTTGGAGATTTGATCTTCCACTTATTAAAAACCCGTAAAATGAAAATTTCTCTACTCTTTATATAGAACGGAAAGATTCAGTTCTCATTCTTTATTGCATCAGCCTATAACTTATAATTATGAATTCAAATTTTAAAAGTGGATATGAATGACTGGGATATGGAGTGTGTTAAAAATGCCTCTTTTTCCCTGACTAATTTTAAAGCTTCAGTATAACTGACTCCACATTTTTCAGATAGCAAAAATTTGGGTAATTTCATGAGCCTTACTAATAATCTGATTCCATTTCTTTTCTATGTACTTTTTTAGATAGAAAATATTTGCCAATTTTTACTGTAAGGTTTTTTAGATTGAGCTCTATTTTTCTCTCTGGCCTCAACAGTTTTTCATATGATCGGTTTAAATATGTGTGTTTGTTGGTTCTCCAGTCTCATTGTCAAGGTGAAAACGTAAATATGTTCCTGTTTAGTATAATTTCCCTGATTTTAAAGTATTTCTAGGCAAATTCTGTGATTTTACAAGATTGATAAACTCATTGATTTCTTCCTTATTTTCAAAATCTGTAGCCACCCAGTCATGTAGCAGTTCTACAACTTTATTTTTTTTTAACCTTTTTTAATGACACAGTCACATTTTGCAGTAAAATAGTGTAGCAGTCGCCATAGGACAGTGGACATTTTCATAAAATTTGATTTTAATAATATCCTGATGATTCTCACTTGCCTCGTTTTCAATTTTCGTAAATGTGTATCATTTTTTAGATCACTTTTTAAGGCCTCTTTCAGCGGAACTAAAAATTTTTGAACCTACTATTTCCAAAAATATAGCAATAATTTTATTTATATTATTAGTTCTAATATAATTTATTCATTTGAGCTCTTCATTTTTATAATTAGTCTGCATGGCAATAACAGTTTCAATACACTTTCAGTAATTGCTACTGAACTGTGGTTAAATTTTTTATGTTACTTTCAGCAGAATAATGGAAAAGAGGTGCTTTAATTTATGCTATGTTTTCAATATATTATGAATTCCATATTATAGTTAATTACAGTTAATTACACTAAAATGATATTATTTTAGGGAGAAGGGATTCAGACAAATACAACTGAACCTTTTAAAATTTCAGCATGCAGCTGTGGAGTGTTTAAAATGTCTCACAATATTTTTAGTTGTACACTGTAATAAAAGGAATATTATTGCGCTTAATTTCGGTTTATAAAATGCCGAAAATGTTAAATATGCTCTTTTTCTTCTGTCATTACACATTTAGGTGGTTTAAATTATTAAAAATGGTGTAACTTTACACCTTTAAACAAACTGACATACACCAGTTCAAGGAAATTAACCGCCAATTATAAACGAAATAATGCGCCATTTTGAAATGTTCCTGTTGTTATGTTTCCGCGGGTAAAAATGTTGTCTTATTTTCGATTATATTTCTCAGTAATGATTAAAGATTAAAAAACTGTAGACATAGTTCTTATTTCAGCTTTATCGACTGACAGCTGTGATTAATTTAATTTGCTTAAACAATTTAAGAAATCAAAGGTCGAAAACACCTGCTGCGGATTTTCATGGCCGCTGCCGCTGCCGCTGCTGTTTACAAAAAGAGAAGAAACTCCGCATTACTTGAATTTAAAGGAGTATTAAATAAACATGGTGCTATATCTTGTTTTAACAATACATTTCTTCAATTTATATTTGTATTTTGATGTTTTTTTAATTATTTGGAACAATATTAACAACGTGTAAAATTTTTATTCCTTTTTTTTAGATGTTGATACTGAAAGAGTTAAAGGTAATGTCATAAGAGATTGGTCTTATCAACTGTAATTCGCGATGTAAACTAAAGAAAATTTATATCATATAAATGACTATAACTTTAAATGAAATTTTCGGAATTATTTCATAATAACTCAGTTACATACTAATTTTCAGGTAGGTTTCGTAAGAAATACTACCTATTGCAGTCGGTAACATGGTACTTTTGAAAAAATTTTTCATAACTTTTCATATCAACCACTCCCATCGAAAAAGTTTATATTCTGTCTGTAGCTTGAAGGAATAACCCGAATGAAGCCAAAAAATGTACACATACTATTTGAGAAGCGTCGAAGAAGACTGGAACAATAAAAAAAATAATTGCAATAATCGGACAATAATCGAAAGATGACGCTTTTATGTTTGAATTGTAATGTGCAATACACGAACAAAGAATTAAGGCACAAAACCGGATGGCATATCTAATTTATTGAAAATTTTCACAGTGAATGGGGTTAAGATTTCGCATGGCGGTGCTGATTAAGTTCAGGTTCCACATGACCATTGTGCTGCAAGACACAATCTAGGCAGTGGACGACATGCTCAACTGCGGAATGCAACGCATCAGGAGTGATGTTTTTGCACATGTTGTGATATGCGATCTTTTAAGTCATTGAGGTTTGCGACACCTCCACGGTACACAATAGACTTTAAGTGTCCCCAAAGCCAAAAATCACATGGCGTCAGATTAGGGGGATCGAAAAGGCCACGCCATACGAAAATACCGACTTATTACTCTATCATCTGTGACATGTTGCCGTAAGAACTGTTGTACTGCTCGCCCAATATGGGGCGGGGCTTCATTTTGCATAAAAAGTGTTTCAGACAGGCACTGTCTTTGCTGCAGATGAGGAACTACAAAAGTTTGTAACATGAGCAGATATCTTTGTGCAGAAACCGAACACGTTACAGGGCCTGTTGGCTGTAACTCCTCAAAAAAATAAGGACCCAGAATAAAATTTGAAGTAAAGCCACATCATACAGTGATTTTTCGAGAGTGGAGAGGTATTCCGTGAATAACAGTTCGCGGCTCCGAAGCCGATATTCTACAGTTCTGCGTATTGACTGCCCAATTCATATGAAAATGGGCTTCATCCCCTCATAAAATCTTCCATGGGAAGCCATCATCCACCTCCATTCGTGCTAAAAACGTTAAAGCAAAATCCAGTCTCTGTTGCGCGTCACCTGGTAACAATTGTTGATCACAACTAATTTTATACGGATAAAATTGGAATACTTTTCGTAGGACTTTTCGAACAGTATCATATGAAATATCGAAATTTCGAGCAACTCCACTTGCACTAGGACCGGCTTCCGTGATGGCTCCACAATCACAATAGCAATTTCTTCTTGAGTGCGGAGAGGTAATGGTTTCCTCCCTGTTCCACATTTTACAGTAAAAGATCCAGTCTCCTCGAAATTTTTTTACATTCTTCTCACTGCACACGGTGTCAAAGGACCTTTTCCTTTACGCATTCCTTTCACACGCCTAAATTCACGTAAAGCAGCTGCACTGTTTGAACTGTTAACGCAGAACAGCTTTAAAATTAAAGCGCGATCTGGTAAACTGAAAGTCATGTCGTGCGACATTAATGACAGAAATGACCACGTTTTGATTTTACTAATGATTACAACGGCGTGTGCACCGACAGGACTCGTAGCGCCATCTGTTGTCGATTATTGTAACTATCTTTTTTTATTGTTCTGTTCTTCTCCCCCTTTCTTGAATAGTATGTGTACCGATTTTCGTTTTATTCGGGTTATTCCTTCAAGCTACAGACAGCTCCGTATAGGGCTACTTATTTTATAACCACCCTGTATATATGTATGTATGTCTATGTATGTAGTACTAAATTTTGTCCTCACGATAAAAGCCACAATTATGCAATAATCGTCCTCAGATTTGCCAAATTCATTGAGATGGTTAATATCTGAGATAATAAAAATAGAATATATGAGTATCTGAGATGGTTAATATCTGAAATTATAAAAATAGTTTGACGAATTTAAGAAAATTTGAATATTATGTCTTAATTTTTCTATAGTAAAATTTCCACATAAAAAAAGAAAAAGAAATAAATAGTTTCATGGATTTTTTAAAAAAGCGAATATTAAGGGGTCTCAGGGGCTGATCGATACGGAGAAACATGTAAACAGAGCTCTCGCTTCGAGTCCATATAAAAACAGAAGTATTCAGTGTAATTAATTTAAACTTTCTGATATTTTAAAGGTATGTTTGTAGTCTTATAAAATTATAAAATGAAGTACTTCAATGTAATATAATAAAAAATATAGCAAAATTTATCTAACACATTTTTCGAAAAAAATTATGTGTTGTATCACCAACACCAACATATCTTAACGTTGAATTGACTTAAGAACCTAATTTTTGCTTTAAAATGATCCGGAAACTTTACTCTATAAAATGAATTAAGGATATAACAATCACTCGAAAAAAAACCTTATTAAAAAAACTCTCAAACTTAAAAATTAAAAAACACCTAAAAATACAACTTTTTTTTCATTAAAAATACTCAAAATATTAAACTATCTATACTATATTAATTCCTTCTACAGATAATGATGTTATATGCATGCAAAAAAAAAATAACATTCCATCAAATAGTTTTTTTTTAAATCTTGGTGTTAGTCGTCAAAAATCAAGTTTTGAGAAAACACGACTTAAAATTATATGGGTGCGACTATGAAAGTGTTGATACAGAAATGCTTATAACTCCGTTAAAAATGCAAATATTTTTTGTGGTTTTTTGCATTGGGTTAAGAATTAATTGAATAATCAAACTAGATCATAAAAAATCGATTTTTTAAAAAGTTTTCAACCCCTGAGCCCCCTTAAGTCATATTGGAAATATAATGGACGAAAAGCAGGTGAATATATAACGTCATGTGTGTTTGTAAAAACGTATTGAAGCATGATAAAAACTAGACTATAAAAATATTGGCATATTTTAACATTTTGAATTTCTCTGAGTTTGTTTTTACCATTTTCTCAATATTTTCGACAAATTTATTCCATATATATATAGCTATATGCGTGAGTTCAGCGTGCATATAGAACTTTCAAAAAGTGTTTAAATTCTTAGAATTAACTTTTAGTGTTAAAACTGGGTTTATCTCTAATCTTGATATAGATTCTGTTGGCGACATTTGTACCTAATTTCGAAATTTACTTTCGCTTGTAATCCGAGCCGGCAAGAATGACTATTTTTATTAATATGTAGCTATGTAAGTTCATTTTTTAATTATGATTGTATTTGCCATGATTATATTTAAATATTTATAAAAATGTTTCAGCATTTAAAGTAAAAATTTAATTGAATCTAAAGAATTATTTCATTTTTAATCAATCAATTTTTCAACAGTTTACAGTTATTTATTAAAGTTTTCTATGCTTAATATTATTAGGCAAACCATTTTGAGTTATAATACATACTCTATAAGGCACTGTATTTTAATGTTATCGGTACAATATATTGCAATCAATTCAAATATTATAATGTATTTTATATTAATTATCCTGCTATCAGTAAACGTCACTTACTTTCATAATAGATTTGTTTGCAACTAGTAAAGTCATATCAAGATTGATATGAATTGAGACGCGTTCACTCGTATTGCATATTTAATATGGAATTCATCAATCGCAATTCACGATGCAAATTAAGACAATTTTAATTATATAAATGATTATGATTATAAATAAAAACATTATAAGTTTTTAAAAATAGTATAGTGACATGCTCTATATAAAGTTATTTTTATTTTCTTATTATGTTGCAGCTATTAATAAATGTTTATTTCTAATATTGTTTATTATTTAGATATTATTATTTTTCTAGTTATATTCAACAAAGAATTTCAATATTTTTTATTATTGTTATTATTATTATTATTAAGAAATTCATCTAAATAAATTAGTTTTTAGAGCTATGTGTAAGCACACTTTTTCTTAAGAAACCGAAAAAAGTTTTAAAATCATTTCTTACTTTAAATTAGGTAGACAACGATAAGCGAAAATTTGATCTAGAGGAACGTTAAAGATAAAATGGTTATTTAAATTACATATATGATTCAAAATTTACCTTGCTAATATAAAATTAAGATTTTAAATTGAGTACGATAGCCACCCTTTTAACATTTTTAGATTTCTTTCAATCATTTATAATTCTTTTAATAACATAATTACTGCTACCAGGAATGCAAACCATCCAATACGCATCTCTAAAATGTGGTTTAATTGTAACCAATGTAAATACGTTTTGAAACAAAAATTTATTTTAGAAATGAATTCAATGTTATAATGTGTAAACAGCATCTACAGGCATTATTTTTCCATAAATTTTACACTCATTCTTTAACGATAAAATAAAGAAAGTAGACATTTGGCAAAATCTTAAATTTTGCGTTATATGTTGCATAGATTATAATGCAGCCATCTAACAAGTTTGAAATTTCTCTGAAATTATAAATTGAAGTTGACATGTATTTTTTAAAATATTTTTATTTTTCATTATGCAGGTATTAACCCTCGATATGCTATTTCAGTCGGGCAACAACTAAAATGTCTCTTAAACAAATAACATTTTTCACATAATTTAGCTGTAAAACATAGTAAATATATCACTCTCCGGTTAAACACTGACAACCTATCGTACAATTTTTAGGCAGATTTTTTATGAAATAATACGTATTGCGGTTGCTCTTATGTTATAAATTTTAAAAACATTTGCAGATCTACACCGATTATAACTCCCAGATACCAAAACTACCACCAGTAAAAAAAATTATAGACCTATTTGTCTATCTATCTCTCCCTACATAAATATATATATATATATATATATATATATGTGTGTGTGTGTGTGTGTGTGTGCATGTAAGTATGTATGTATATATATATATATCAATTTTTAACGCCACGATATTTTCTATATTTCTGCTTAAATCTCTTCCAAGCTGATACATAAAATCCTAGGGCATAAATCTCGGTCAAGTTTGTTAATGGGCAAAGGGGCCGTCCATAAATGATGTGATGCTTGGAGGGGGGAGGGGGGTTCATGAAATCGCGACAGTTTGCGACAAGGGGTGGGGAGCGATAAGAAAAAATATGTGACATCACACATTTGGATTAAAGTAAAAATATTGAAAATCTTCCACAAAAACAAAGCACTTATCTTATTATATAAGTTACAAATAAAATATTTTATAGCAAATTCTTTTTATTAAAACTATCTCTTCATTGTCAATTGCATTTCTGAAATAGAATTTACATGGGAAGTGTAGCAGTATTATTATACATGACGAATTTATGTGCAATGTGCTTTCAGCGGCTTAGTGTTTTCTTTTCAGTTAATTAAATAAGCTTTTCATTTTTTTCTTCTTCCTATTTTCCCTTATATACATTACGCCTTATCATCATATTGTAACATACACTGTTTTCCAAAAATTAAGGAAAAATCACAACAATAGCGTTAACTCGTTCAGAAAAGGAACCAATCCGTCTGAAATTTGCATATATTTTTAAATAAAAGATGCTGAATAAAAATATCAAATGCAAATTAGTGGCGCTGCAATCGCATTGTGTCATCCGTAAGGCAGATAAAAATGCACGTTAGAGAGTAAGGCTGCAGTTGTCGCTGTGATAGTGATATTATAAATCTTGGATAGCCAATTCATTACAATGACCTCGAGGCATCATTTGCCTGCAGAACTGCGATTTAGAGCTATTGGGAGGTTGGAGGCAGGACAAAGTCAGGCAGAGATGGCTAGATGGGTAAATGTGAGTCCTTCGATGGTTCATAGGCTTTGGAAACAATTTCAAACCACTGGTTCGGGTTTAAGAAGGTTTAGCCAAGGACGGCCAAGGGTTTCGACAAGCACCGATAACCGATATTTGCGGTTATGTGTATGAAGGAATAGAACCGAAACCCAATCTTACCTTTGATTCTGCCTTGCTGCAGCCACTGGAAGGTTGGTGTCAATGTCTACTGTTCGTAGAAGGCTTCACGAAGGTGTACTTTACGCGAGGCGACCAACAATTTGTGTGCCGCTCACCTCACGTCACCGGAGGGAACGTTTGATATGGGCACGTCAACATGGCCACTGGACGGTTGATCAATGGAGGCTTGTTCTCTTCACGGATGAGTCCTGGTTTAGCCTACAAAGCGATAATATGCATTGTTTGATTTGGAGAGAACAGGGAACACGCTATCATCCATCAAACATTCGCGAAAGAGATTCATACGGAGGAGGCAGTGTCTGAGTTTGGGGTGGTATCTCTTTGGGTGGACGCACAGACCTCCATGTCTTTCCACATGGAACCGTGAATGCTCTCGTCTATAGAGATGACATCCTTGATGCTTATGTGCGACCTTATTCCGGTGCAATAGGTAATGATTTCCTGTTACAGGACGACAACGCTAGAACTCACAGGGCTCGCATCGTGGAAGATTATCTTCAGCAGCAGACAATTCAGTGCATGGAATGGCCAGCTTGATCACCGGACTTGAATCCCATCGAGCATCTTTGGGATGCTTTAGGGAGACGTGTAGCTGCTCTCAATCCCCCTCCTCTGACCCTTGCCACGCTTATAACTGCTTTGGAATGGCAATGGCTCTTACTTCCCAGCGAACTCATCGACCGCATAATTGACAGTATGACACATCGCTGTATGTGCTATATTGCAACTAGGGGTGATCATACGGCATATTAAAGGTACTTTTCGTATACCAAACTGGCAAACTGATTTTGTTAATTTTATAAATATGCTATTTTTTGAAGAACCATAATTGTCTGGAAATTCCTTTTCATGTTATTTTATACATTACTATGCGTTGTATATTGTGACTGAGTTTCATTAAAATCCATATGTAATATTTTGAATTATCGCTATTTTCGTGATTTTTCCTTAATTTTTGGAAGCCAGTGTAAGTCGAAAAGTGTTTATGACTCCTTAACGTATATGGCTTATGAGTCTCTCCATCTGCCATCTTCCTTCCAGAGCTCTAACGTACGTAAATCTAAGTGTGTGTCATCTAAATGTATATCATTTAAGTGTAATTGGTATATATAACAAAGTTAAATGTATAACATCCCCTGTGTAATATATATTGCATAGTGATTATAGTTCGCTTATCAAAGAACACAATGGAAATCCCTATCATTAATGCGTAAACAATTGTTTGTCATGTATTTGAAGGATGTTACACTACTTGAAACATACATAAACTTATATGCATTATTCATAATAGCTCAACATTCTTTACAGAGAATATGCTGATAATATTTAATCTTACTATAAAATTGTATATTACTGCATAATATAACGTAAATGTATTACTAAAAATCTCAAAAAATATTTTTAATAAAAATTTTTAGTTTACTATTTTCCAATTCTTTGAATTATGCTGTGAGATGTAATATCCTAATATTATAGCTCACAGCATAATTCAATTAGGTTCATTCAGGTTAATGCAGTGGTTCCAAAACTTTTGGGCTCACGGAGCCCTTTTTGGAAAAAATTTCTAAGGCGAAGCCCTTAACTCCATGGTATTCCAGTGTTTATAAATTAATGTTTATTATGTCTATGAAGCAGGAATAGATCTGCTGAATAAAAGTCCGATCCAGTTGTTTCCAACATGGGGGCCAAGTTCTCAGTTTACTTTCCACCACACCTTTTTTGGTGCAGAAATTCTCAATTCATACTAAAAATTTTGATTTTTTTTATTTCATTGAACTATTATTGAGCACAACAAATTTAAAATAAAGACTAAAATCCGTTGTTTTTATATTAAAATATACGCCTTGTATACTCGAGATATGTCCGCCAAGCACAGAAAGAATTGTAGTAAAAAATTTGATTTTTTCTTAACGTTTTTAGTAACGAAAAAAGCAAACTCTTCTTACCCGAACGACGTTCGAGAAATACTGTTAAGTGGTGAATGATATTCATTTTTAAAATAAAAAAAATATTATTTCGGATTTTTCAGTATGAACTCAGAATTAGATATTAAAATGGAAACCCTGTCTGGGTTATGCACTACTTTGGCGGCTACGTGAAGCTATTATCATTTATAGCAAAAACCCGTCACACAGAGAAAGAAGGTAACTTGTACTTTTTTTTGTTTACAAAGAGAGACTTCTGTGTAATTTAAATACGCTACTCGCATATCGCGCTATACGCGCTAACAGGGAAAAAATACTTAAGCTAAGTCGTCCATGAATAACTATAAAACACGTTTTCGCTAGTCCTTTCCATCCGTAATAGAATCATATGATTACGGATTCTTTTTTTTTTTTCTTTCTTCTTTACGTTTGTAGTACTTCTAAACATTCAACAAAAAATGAATTGTCTTTGAGCTTCTTCATTTGCATTATTTTTAAAAAATATATTTTGAAGCATACCATTGTTTTAGTGTTTAAAAATGTACTCAAAAAATATTTCTTCTTCCTTAACAGATCGAAATTTTCGAATACATTTTAAGACTAATTTTTAGAGATTAAAAACCTGAAATTTACTTACGGGATTTTTAAGAGATGTATAAGAGATGTTTTCATTGTTTCCCTCAGTTAATAAGAACTTGACATATAATCAATTATTTCCTCTCGTATGAGCATTTATTTTACTCCCAGCTCTCTCGCTCCGGTAAATTTCGTTCAAAACGCCAACTTCCATTGCGTCTTTTGCAATATATTCTGTCTTTATCAAAAAATCGACAAGCACCTCTAATTGTATAGTTTTGGAATAAGAGAATCTGCCAATTTGGCTGTGTTTCTGAACCAAATTGAATTTCAAATGAATCAGAAAGTACCCTATTTGGATTCAAATACCCCCTTAATTGTGCGGGACAAAATTTATAACATGTGTTATTAGATGTAGCATCATTCCCTTTTTTGGATGTTTCATTTGAAGTATTTAGCTACAGATTCCAGTTTTGAAAAAAACTTTCTTTCATCATTGCTTTTATCTCAAAATAGATATATAGTTAAAAATTACACATGTTAAAAGAAAATTAACGAGCAGAAAACTTCATTAATAAAACGGGATATATGGTTGAGGTTAAATTTATGTGAAGGCGGATACTCATTGACGAAAAATCTAAGCAAGGGGTGGAACCTGAGCAAAAGTTAAGATTGTTCGTGTGATGGCAAACGTAAAGTACCAGTATAATTTTTAAAATTGTTACAGCCTTATTTCTGATGGGAAAATGTGGCATGAGAACGTTAAAATCTTAGTCATTTCCGAGACCAATTAAAACAGAACTTTAAATAGGAGTTGTTAAGTGATGCAAGATGCAAAAAAATAAATTTTCTGCAACATTCATTGTTAAAAAAAAAAAAAAAAAAAAAAAAAAAAAAAACAGAATTATGTAAAACAGCATAGAAAATTTTAATACCTAATATTTAATAAAAAACAGATTAAAAGAATTAAAGTTATAAAAAGAAAATAAAATCTGTATCCACAATGCATACAAATACTAAATGAATCTAATCAGGGGGTTATTATATGGTATATGTTACAAAATAGAGGCATTTTTCACGACAAACATTCTCTTGTTATGAAAAACTGTATGGTAAATATAAATATGCAAATAACATAAACAGCTAAGAAAATTACAGTTATAAAAAAAGTAATATGTATACACAATATAAAATGAATGTAATGAAGTTCTTTAAATAATACAAGGTGGTGTAAAAAAAGATGTTTTATGCGACAAATATTATTTTACTATAGAAAACAGTATAGAAAACTTAAATAACTGAATGATCTTGCAAATAACAACAGATTAAAGAAATCAAAGCTATAAAAAGATAAAGAAATATATACAATACACACATATGTAAAATGAATCATCAATTCAGGATACTATTTCTTGTAGTTTATTTTGAATCAAATTTTCAAAATACATTAAAATCAGAAACTTAAAATAAGTTCAAACCAAAAATATTATATAGAAAATAATACATTAATAAAGAAAATTTTTATGTGATTTTAAAAGATATATAAAAGTATTTCATTCGAGTGACAGTTCATTTATTATTTACACACACACACACAAATATTCCGATATATTTTCGAAAATTTTCTCTTTCAATATGCTAATTTCTTACATTTTTTGTTTATTTTAATAAAACCCCGCACGTCCCTCAAAAGTATAGGCGGAGCCCCAAGGGCTCCGCCGAGCACACTTTGGGAACCTCTGATTTAATGCATAGTTTGAAATGTGGCAAAATATTATCGCATCAAATAAATTCATTTTAAATGACTTATACTAAATTCATTATTTAAAATACTCCAATCAATCCCAATAAGTGATATTTTAAATATGTTTATCTTTTGAAAGAATATGATGGAAACCCTTATTTTATTCATTTTTATACAAGGCAATAATTTTTGAATTTCATAATAAGATTTTGGAAAATTAAAGACGAATTTATGTTTTATATATTTATTTGAGAATTTAATACTTCGAGACATATTTCCTTTTTGAAATAAAAAGGATGCATATTTAAATGGTACGATTATTCTCTAGAAAAGTAAAATTGTTATTAAAAGAAAAAAAAAGAAATACATGAAGATTTTTTCAAAAAGTTTACTGAAATCTATTGTAACTTAATAATTTTTGCATAGATATAAAAGAAAACTAGACGCATTTTCGGCAAATTATCAAAAATTTTTTACTACTATTTCAAAAGATATATAATCGATAAAAACATAACACATAATGCGAAAAAAATTCCAGCCTTTACACTAGTGCCACCACTTCAAAGCTTATGATTAATCTTGGCAAATATGTCAAGATGGAAACGTGATAGGCGTAGATAAAAGGCAATTTATTTGATGTGTGTTCAAATATTTATAAATCGGATGGAAAAGAATTGCTGTAATAGAATTGCTTTCATAGGATTTTCAAAATTAAAAAGCTAGTCGAAAAAGCTATTCACGAACTGTTTCATAATAACTTAAATATTAACAATATTTTAAAGTCGCCGATCGAGGGAGGCATTTAACTTAATTTTAAAGATGACATATATGCAGAATTAGTAATTATTCTATGTGTAAAGATAACAATAAATTTATGTGATAATCATTTTAATATTTAAATTAAGTAAGAAATACTCTTCAACAGCTATAGATTTTGAAACACTTTCCAACACTTCCAGAATGCATTTCATCACCTTTTAGTAATTTAAAAAAATACCTAAATCAATATTTTAGAAAATGCATAACACATTTGAAAATTAGATTTTTGTAAACTCTTAGCTAAACATCTTGTTTAGCTTCAAACCTTTTTCGTGTGTATGTTTCAGGGTGAAATGTCTACATTGTCTTGTTGAAAAACATTTAAATTCAGCAGATTGTTCAGTTCTTGTTCAGTAAATGGTGTTCTAACATGTGAATAAAGTTATATTTACATTTTCTCCCATCTAAAAAAGCAATAGTAGTCTTAATTCTCCAGGAAATGGCAACCTAACTAATCTGGGACACAAATAATTTGTCTTTTCCCTTTAGAAGATTATCCAATGCGAATTAATATTATCTTAGACTATCTTTTTAGCACTAAAAATAATTTTAGATCAATTAGTTTATTGCTACAGTTGCTTCGCTTCAAACGGAATGCGGACATTTTTATTCCTACATATTCAACTCGTACATCGACAAGGTTTTACATGTTAAGAAATCCAGACTTTTTCTTGCGTCCATACTGATATCTGCGTCTGTATCTGGTTTCACTTTCCTTTGGTGTCATAATTTTGCTTAAAACTGTCTGTATCAAGCAATCAAACTTTTTGGATAGTTTCGTAAAAATTCTCGCCTTTACAGTATATTTTCTAGTAACATAACCAAATAGATTCTGCAAAATAATGTAGAAAATTTCCTAACGTTGCTTCTACTAGAGTCTCTTACACGCGGTATGTGCGTCGGCATCTATTAATATGGCATGCGCTACAGAGTAAAGCGTGGAGAAGAAAAGAGTTTATTTTCATATAATGCGCTTTTATTTTAAAAGAGCTAAAATTGCTGGTCCGACTGCTCGTAAATTTTATAATGTTTGTAAAGTGTTGTTTCCGATAACATAGTGCGATTTTCAGATGCCAAAACGACAACAAAAAGGTCTCTTAAGAAAATGGTGCTTATCTGATTCAATAACATTTTTTTATCTTTTTGTAGGTCTTTACTGATATTTATCATAAAAAACCTCAGAATTTTCTTGATGACCCAATATTATGGGAATTTAATGAGAGCTTTTCACCTTTGCAATTCAGTTACAGAACTATAGGATAAGATACAACACTTTAGTCATTATTTGACCTCTTTTATTTAATTCCTCTTATGTTTAGTTTTTTATTAGAAATTGGCATCTTTAAAATCTTTCTGAAAGTTTCTCTATAGATTAAAATATGAAATATATATTTATTAAAGACAAATGCCTTTCATTATAATTAAATTCGTTTAACTGTTTAAAAAAGAGGAACTTTTGATTCATAATATGCTAACAAAAATGAGGAAAATAATATCAATGGTAGCTATTTTATGTATTAAAATAAAATAATTTCCAATATATCAACAAACTTTCGAAAAAAGTTATATTAGATAAGTTAATTATTCAATATAGATAGTGGTACCCCTGTTACTCTCATTTATTCAAATTCTATGCAGCAATCACTACTGAATTATTCCTGTATATCGGAAATTGAACATATCTTCAATCAATAAATGTATTTACAAAAGGTAAGTACTGCTTCCCATTAAAAAAAAAATCTAAGTCCTGAAACTTTCACTTAAATAACGTTTTATTGATCTACATGCGTCTCTTATCATTTACAATGCGCTCTTTCATGATGATTTAACGCAATATAATATTATTCTACTGTGAGTAACATTATCACAAAGTATTTATTCATACTAAATAAGATTGTTTACAAAAATAACTATCTAGTAAATAAACCAACATTAGTTTTGATCTCGAATAAACCATCTAGGATTATGATTATATTTCCAAATCCTAATTAGTGACTTCCTTCGTAAGGCGTTCAATAAAAGAGTTTAGGTAAATATATAAATGTTAATTAATTCAATGCATAAATGTTAATTATTTCAGCAACAAAAAATAGATAAAAAATTCGTAATAATTATTAGAAGCATTCAATTAGCAATCTACCACTGGATAACCACGTATCGGAAAATGCTAGCAAATTGTGGAAGAATGTTTAAAGATTTCAATGAAATATTCATATTAAATGGGATGCCAAATGACAAAAATGTCGGTTAATGTTATTGCCCCTTAATATCTTGTTAATGCACGCAGAAAAAGAAAAACTGAAATTCATAGTATTTAAATGGCCAGTTGATCAAGGCTACTGTAATTAACTGGTTTTGGAAATATTTTTATTATGAACTGTCAATAATGAAAGATTAATCTGCTCGTTGCATAATTGTTTTATTTAGATAGATTCAAAAATCGAGCCAATAATTTCTTCGCGATAAGCTATGTAATCTGTATAAAAGTTTTAATCTTTTACCATCAGTTCTTTAATATAGAAGTATTTGTGTAATTTAATCCAGAAAAAATTCTGATTAAATAAGCATAGGTTTACAAAAAAAAAATAATTGTTGGAAGTAATCAAGTTGTGTAAATTAGGCATAAACAAGTTGGAAGTTTCACGTGAAGCGTAGCACGTGAGGTGTGTTCGTACATCAACGGAAATTAAAAATATTCAGATCTTGCTGTTATAGTATACAGTACTTAGCATACAGTATAATGGTCAAAATCTTTTGTGTGTGCTCTTGTAAATGCTATCTGATTCCTATTATACAGGATGTAACTTAACTAAACCGCAGCAACGTACTAAATTTCATAAAATATAAAATAGTTTAATATAATTAAAACACGCCCCAAACAAAATTTCCCTGTATACCATAATGCAGTGGAATATATTTGAGTAGTCCTGTAAATTAATAATAAATATTTTTTGTATCATAGATTGTACAGAGTGTATATTTTATTATCATATTCATAGATTTGTGTTAATTCTATTATATTCGAAAGAGTGTAACATCATTAAAGTGCACTTAAAACTGTTTTTTCCTATGGGCTGTAACGTGATAGAATGATTTTGATTGTTCCTGTAATTAAACTATGCATCCAATTTTCATAAAATTTCAATTGACACGTCAAAATTATGCAAAAATTATATATTTTAAATTTCAAACGATTTGGTTGGGTAGTTTTGGCTCGCTAATATGCGGACGGACAGACAGATAGAACGATGATTATAGGTGCTAAATAATTATAATTACGAACGCACATAAATATATTCAGATCTTGGTGTAATAATTTACACTAATTTAGATGCAGTATAGTAGCCGAAATCTTTTGTGTGTCCCTGTAAATACTATCTGATTTTTATTATACAGGAAAATACTTGTAGTAATCCTCCGCAACGTATATCAATATTAAAAAACATTAAATAGTTAAATACTATTAAAACGCGCACCAAACAATGTTCTTCGTATACCATTTTGTAATGCAATACTTTTTTGTGGCCTTGTAAATCAATAACAAATGTTCTTTGCACAACAGATTGTACAGAATGTATATTATAGTATATACTTTTCAGTATCAATTTTCTTATGTTCGAAAGAGTGTAAGACATTGCAAAGAACTTGAAACTTTTTCCCCATTGACCATAATGCATCGGAATCCTCTTGGTTGTTCCAGTAATTCAACTATGCATCCGATTTTATTAAATTTGAAATGACTCGCCAAAATTATGTAACAGTTATACATTTTAAATTTCAAATGATTCGATTGGGTTGTTTTTGCTTTATTATGTACGGAACAGAAGGACTGACTGAACGACGACTTTAAGTGCTACATATTTACATAATTACGAACGCACCTAAAAAATGTCAGTTCATAAAACAGACGCGTTTTTGACAAGGCAGCAACAGCAAACGATTATATTTGTATTTTAATGAAATGTTTTTTAACTTCCTTATCGTACACTTTTCATTTCTGCACTGTCTAATTGGGAGGAAAAAATATTTAAAAATACAATTTGCTTGAAAACCACATCACAATTTACTTAAATTTTTGCATAAAAATAATTTCCAGACATGATTTTTTTTCATATTTAATTATCTCGCGTGCAGATGTTTGTGAAAGATAAATCCATTTCCACTTAAGTTAATAGAAAAGCTCTAAATTTGTTTCGGATTTATATTTCATAAAGATATTACAGAAGTTGTCAACGAATAAATAAAAGAATAAACTGAAATTTAAAATCTACATCAAATGGATTTACACACTTAAACTTCCGAAATAAAAGAATCAAAAAGACTGAATGTAAAAGGGATCTTTAGAGTTTTCTTCCGCTGTTAATTCCTAGCAGGAAGTGACAAAATATTGCTTATAATAAATTTCAAAACTTTAATTCAGCGCATTGCTTCTATTTTTACTTACCCATCATACGTAGTATAGGGTAAGTCTTGCAATCGTTTTGAAAATCGAAATTTTTTTGACGGATTTACACGTTTCAGATACTGAAGATTCCGAAAAAGATATTTTTAGAAAAAAAATTTTGCCGTCCGTCCGTCTGTGTGTCTGTCTGTCTGTAACTGCTCTATCTCCCAAACAAATTGAGATAGAGACTTAAAATTTTGTATGTACTTAGTATATAAGAATGGGACGAAGCCTATTTAATATCAGTAACCTCGATTATCCGGAACTATTTTTTTCGGACTCTCGAAAAATTCGTTCTGATGAAAGGTATATAAAAATTTTTGAATTTTTTATATTAAGAAGTGGACATAAAAGGCAATAAAATAACACAAATTTTGTATAAAGAACTAAGTCGATCGGATTATTAGTTGCAGAGATAGCTGTAATCCTGTTTTTCACATTCTTTGATTTTTCATGACCCTGTATTTCATTCAAATTTCAATACAAAGATTTGGAAATGAGATTGGAAAATTGGAAATTTAATTGGAAATGAGACATTTAATTTGACGCAGTAAATTTTTAGTTAATATGATTATTATTTTGGAGTTATAAGGATGTTTCTTTTACGCAACCTGGTACTTACTTGAGTATTTTGGCGTTTTGTATAATTTGTCGAAATGGGTTCATCAGCAATTCATTATAGAGCATATATATAGAGCTATGTATATTAAAAGTATTAAAATGTATGTCTAAGTTTTGTTTTGGAATTGCAATGCATTTTATAAATAGTTTACACATGTTTTATTTTCATATTTTATATTATGCATATCTATGATGGGTAAGTGTTACGGTAGCCCCCAACGACTAGTTTATTTAGCTGTAATTTTTAGTATTGTTGTTGGATATTCAAAAAATATATTATATGTAAAAAAAATATTACAGTTAAAAAATATGTAGAACAGTGGCAGGTTTTCTCACCGCAATCCTTGAGAATATTTGTTAATTATAGGTTTCTGCATTAAATTTTCAATACTTACAGTTATTTAAAATCAAATCAAATAAAATAATGCGTTTAAGCGATATGTAAATAGAATACTTCAATAAGTCTTTTGCAGTAGCTTTAAAAAATACCTCATTCATCGCTGTTCCTTTGCTTTTTGCAGAGGAAAACGGATGTTGATATCGGAGCTAATATACATTATAGCCATTAATCTCTATTATAAACAATAATCTTATTTTTTTTTATAGAATACGTATTTTTGTGTTTTTCCAAGAAGAATTAAAGCAGTAAAAAGGGAAGAAAATAAAAACATCAGTTTATGAAAACCCCATGTCATGAAGCTGTTTTCATAGAACAACTAAAAATCAGCTGGTATCTTTTGGCAAGGCATTTTTTCCCTCAAGAGGAGAGGAGAATCGTCTTACCACTACAACCCTTGGCAAAAGGTTTTCGATCAGTGTTATCAAGTTTAAGATTTTTGCATTTCGAAGCATATATTTTGTGATTCATGAACATAGGGGCATTTTACCATATGGGAAATAAAAGAACACGTATTAAAATATAAATGAAAAGTGAATTCAATATAACCATCATACGATTTATAATTGTACTTTTCACGAAAAATTTTCCTCGTGAGAAATAAATATCCGATCTAGACGGAAGTTAGAAAATAGTAATCGATCACTGAGGAAACAAGTTTGAAATTTGCATATTGATGACAAATAGGAGTGCCTGAGCATATGTACAATAACTGAATTCTATTGAAAAGAAAAAATCTTACAGCTGCGAGCTCAAAAGCAGCTCTGAAGTGCTGGACAATGGCTCATCTGAATAAAATGTCGAGCATATTTCAAAATCCGCATGATTAGATTGTTACAAGAGGAAAATTAACAAATGAAAGTAGCTGTTTTATAAAACTGTGCTTAAACTATGGTATGTGATATTCGGGAAAAATATAGTTGAATAACATTTAGGATAATTTACCTCGATGTGGACGTCCACGAATGAAAACGCCTAAGGAAGACAGATAACTTAAGGAAATAGCGAAAAGAAAGTGCGAGTAACTTCAAAATAACACAATGGCGAATGGTCTAAGCATAACGTAAAGGTATGTGACCGCACTGTACGTAACCGTCTAAATGCAGCGGAATTTAAATTCTGTAAAGCTAAAACGAAATCTTACTTGAAAAAGAAGCATAGAAAAGAACACTTGCAATGGTGCAAAAAACATAATGAATGCTTTTAAAAATGAAAAAAATGATGTAATTTTTAGCGATGAAACTCGCATATCTCTTGGAACAGGTGATGACCGTGGAACATTTGTTTGGAGGAGAGTTGGTGAGAAGTTTTACGATAAATGTGTCAATACGGGGATTAAATTTTTACTTCATTTATAGTTTAGAGCTGTATGGCATTACAAGGCGTCGGTAAGTTGTGTATTATGTTACGTACAGTAAACTGTGAAGTTTACATTGACATTTTAGATAACTTCCTGATTCCTAGCATCGATCAATGGTCGGGGATCAAAATTTCAATTTTCGGGGACTGCATATTTCAATATGATAATGCAGCTCTCCAATGCACCAAATCAGTGAAAAAATTTCTACAAAATATAGGTAGTATACCAATTGAAACCATGACTTGGCCACCCAATAGTCCGGATCTTAATCCTATGGAAAATCTGTGGAATACATTAAAAAGAAAAATCGATTTTTAACGAATTACAGATGCCATAGAACTACGTAATGCTGTAAGGGAATGCTGGTGTGAAGTTGCTCCCAATGAGTGCAAAAAATCTTATTGAGTCCATTCCACTAAGAATTACGGCTGTCATACGAAAAAAAAGAGTGGATTTACGATATATTGATTACAGTGATCGATTATTTTTTTTTTCCAAATCAAAACACGATCGGATAATTTTTTCTTTAGTGCTTAAATTTCAATCATAATTTTTCTGTTTATAAATTGGTGTATAATGATCTCTCTTTATTGCATATTGTTATTCAAGTCATATAATATAAATGTATTATCACTAATAATCGTTTCATTTTTATGCAGTGAGAATAAATATTAATTTCTTACAAAAGAATGGAGTATTCATGTAATGATCGCAAACTTTTTGCCAAGGGTTGTATTTATGTCAATCCAAATGACTAGAATATTAATTTTGATTAAATACCTTCTTTGTGAGCACACGTTCTATGGTAATACTTCATCCTCTTGATGCCTAAGATCACTCACCTAAATTTATTGATGGAATTTAGCAACCCTCTGCATATGAGCGATTACCCATGGAGGAAAGAGATTAATGCAGATGCAGTGTGCCATAAAAAAGGTTTGCAAAATGATGTGCATAATAGCCTAAATTTAAATGCCTTTATTCGGCCCTAACAAAACAAGCATGTATGAACAGGAACGCAACTTTTTGACATTCTCCATGGTTTTTTTTTTATCTAAATGAGAATGATCTACTTATATTTAAGCATTCTAGAATAGCATTTCATTGTACTATGGATTAAAAACTGTATTACTAAATGTTTTCTTCTTTTTTCGTAAGCATATTGTTATGTATGGACCATATGTTGCGGATTAGATTGTTACTATTTGGCATCACTCCCAGTCACCACTCTTCATCTCCATTTTTTCTCTTAAGGAAATCTATAAAAAACATTTTTTATAATAAAATGAATATTTCAAAGTTTGACTAATGTCTTTCTGTAAGTGCTTCACTTATTTGAAATAGAATCTACATAACATGCAGACGTCATATATATGTTAATATTAATGCAACAAGAACAAAAAATTATAATAACTTCATTTAAAACATTTTTAGAACAAAGTATTTAACAAAAAATTAATATTCTAGACCTGGTAAATGAAATGAATTAAAAATCGGTGGTGCACAATATGTTTTATACAATTAATATTTTTAACATGTACAAATGTATAGAATTCAGTCATTCATACTTTCAAATATCAAATAAATTCTGAATTTAATTTATATGCTGATATTATTACCATGATAGTTGAATATATATATATATTTTCCTAATTTATGATGACTATGCATTTTATAAAGTATCAATTGTTAAAGTTTGAATAAAAAATAAAGTGGAAAAGCATATTTCAAATAGTTTATTTTTTTATTATAGAGCAAGAATGAATTGTTTCATTTTAAATACATTCATTCGAGATTTCACTGTAAGATAAATATTAAAGAATAATAATATCAAATGTGTGGTAGCATAAAATTATTTTTATATTGACATAGTTAATTTTAAAAAATAAAAGTATTTTATTACTAGCAAATAAATTCTTCGTTTCTTTACAAAACTGTGTGTTTAAATCAAATTTAAATTTAATCTGAATCGACCGGGAGGCAGAAGCACAGACAATCACTTCGTGTAATTCACAGCTGAAATTCTATAATTAGTTAAAACTCGATTCGCATATTAAAACCTGATTCGCATATTAAAACCGATTCGCATATTAAAACCTTGGTCTGCTAAGTCATATCTTGGTGAAAAACACCTGAAGATCCATTTTTAATGGTTAATTCGTAGATTTACCATACATTTTCCTTCTCCTAAGCATCCATTTATGCATACCTTTTGGTACAGGAAAACACGCTGGTAAACCTACGATAGACTATTTTTTTAGTAATAGGATATGTTTTGGCAGAAATGCTTAGGTCAGAGTGAGCAACAAGCAGGGATGTAGTGAAGGGATATACGAGGGTATACGCCGTATACCTTGTGGATTTTTTTTTCTCAAAATTCTATTCTATTTCTCAAAAAAGCTATAGTACACACCCTCTGCTTAACGCGTATACCCTCTGTGTTTTTACGACTACATCCCTGGCAACAAGTTTAAACTGTGACAGTATACAAGACCAATTCAAACCACTAGCTTACTAGTGGTCAGCAATTGTTGGATAATATCAAGGTTAGTTGATGTTTTAACAGTATCATTACATATTGTACTATCCGATGGAATAAAAGCATCAAAATGTCTTTCATTAAAGTGGCTTGTGAAAATGTTTTTCTATTCCCTGCAGTGCCTCTCTAAAAATGCCATAAAGGGTGCTACTATGGAGTATCTTAAACCATAAGGATACATTTCCCGTGCATTTTCTTTTATCGACAATATTAATTTATTCCGTTGCATGTCCATAATTCATGCCTTTTACTCATTTCGTTTAAACTATATACATCTAAAATATACGTCTTTAACCAATTTCATTTAAAGAAAAGAAGGAAAAAATAATAACAATAAAAAATACCATAAACTGAAAAAATACAAAATCAACATCAAAGAAAATCCTTTGTAACTTTCACACGCGAAATTTAAATACTGCTGTTGGCAAAAAGTAAGCAAGACTAATATAAAAGTTCTTATATTTTGTTTTATTGAATAATTTAACCGCCAATTAATAGTTGAATTGATTTTTTTTTTTTTTTTTTTTTTTTTTTTTTTTTTTTTTTTTTACTGAAAATATTTTTATCCGTACAAACGTTGCTTTCATATTTAAAGTAAACATATCTATATTATAACGGCCAAACGTATCTGTACGAAATGAATACGTCATTTTGCGAATGGCAACACTTTGAAATTTGAAATAAAATTTCAGTTTTCAAATGCAAATTTTTAAACTTCTAAACACTCCACATTTTCAATTTTCATACTGTCGTATAGGGACAAAAATGTTCTTTTAAATGCAATTTGTCTGAAAACTGTATCGTAATTTCTTTTTGAGCTATTAATTTTTTTTAAGTTTTTAACACTATTTTCATAAAAGTGGGAACATAAGTACATCATTTCTATTAAAAGTAATGGGAAAAAAGCCGGTGATTAAAAAGTGAAAAATTTTGAAATTAAAATATTTGCTATCTTTAAAATATCGTCTTATTATACAACCAGGTGAATTTTAATTTTCATTCACACTGTCAAAATTTAAAATTTCGTTTACACTTAAAATAATATAAACAGTTTAGTATTTGTTTCCAGTGAATAGCAATAGAGGTTTAAGATTTTGAACTTAAATGATTTTAAAATGATCAAATTAGAATACCATAAAAAGTGTCATACGTAAATTTTAAGATGGTGAAAATTATAATGGGTTTAAATTTCACAAGAAAAAATTCTGTGATTGAGTCAAAGTGCAATAAATTTTGCTCTTTTTCATTTTGGAATACCAAACAGAAGATCCTTAATTTATAACTTTGTCATAAAAACGCATCTTTATTATATTTAACTGCTTACATTACCATTAAAGTTTAATTTTAATAATTTCCAAGGCTGAGTTTTATGGTATTTCGTTAACTTTAGGTTGAATATCACTTGTTTAAGAGTGAGACTTACCAATTTAAGATACAGTTTTTATTGCAACTATTTTTGTAGGCTTATTATAAATCAATGAAACAGTTTCTTCTTAAATATTTTCTTTCGTCGAAATTCAGCAGGTTCTACCTTGTTTTTTATAATAGTTCAGTTTTATTAAAACTTTCTTTTTAATATAATTAGTAACAATTTCATTTAATTTTACATTTCTACGCGTTTGTACTTTTTTATTTTCTGGCTCATATAATTCTCTAACCAAAAGAATTGATTTAGAATAATATTTAATTAATGTTTCCTTTACAATAATAACCGATATCACCTTAGGCATTATCAATTGAAAATGGATGTTTTGTCAAGAATAACATCGTCAATAAGAAAAATATGAAATATTTGACGAAGTATTGGAGTTAAAACAATTAGTTAGTACCATTCTATTCAGCATATGAAATCACACTAAAATATGTTATAAGTTGAGAATTAACAATAAAAAAGATTTTAAAGGATTTTTTTAAGTTCACTCTCTTTTTTACTTCCTTTAGACGTGGAGTTTTGGAAATTTCTTTCTGAGCGACATTCTATGTGACAAAAAAGTATTTTTATCTATATTTTCACAGTTAAGGCTGTGCGTTAATTAATCCCAAATCCAGACTTTCTTATACAGTTGAACCTCGTTAACATGACCTCAAGGAAAATCAAAATTTTGTTGATGTTAACAGTAATTCATGTCATCAATATCAATTCTTTATATTCGTTTTTATAGGGGACTGTGAAAATAATTCATGTTAAAAGTAATTTATGTTAAGCGTGTTCATGTTAACGAGGTTTGACTGCATATACAGTCGACTCTCGTTAATTCGAAATCCGATAGCTCGAATTTTCGCTTAATTCGAACTAACCATGCTGTCCCGAAATTTTCAAAGGCGGAATAACGTTAGAAACTTTCATTTATTTGAACTCATTTTCTCTTGACTTCGTTTAATTCTAAGTAACGAGAATTCCGATTTTTCTTTTTCCCGTACTTTCACACGGAATTCAGATAATTAAAGTTTTTTTTTTTTTTTGTCAAAATTGTTTTGAAACACTATTCTGAATTTCTATACATATAATCCCATTCATTGGATACTTGCTTTCTTAAAGCCAAATCTGTTCATCATTGACAAATCCAATCCTTCTTCCATTGTTCTTGTTCCTAATACCTGAATTAGTTTATGTGTTTATTTCTTTTAATTAATAATAATTTTCTATTGTAATTTTAACGGCCGAAATCTGTTAAAAAATACTATAACATTAATTCCTTTGAAAGAGAAACCCTTTAATCATTTTTTCCTTTCATACTTTTCATAATTCGAACATTTCCTGTGATCCCGACGAGATCGAAGTAATGAGACCCGACTGTATACTGGGTGTCCCAAAAACGACTAATGGATTTTAAAATTCAATAACTTGCAAACGGTGACAGCTATTTAAAAAAATTTGCAGAAGGGTTATGTATAATGTCAGGAGTTTTTTTTTACCGTAATTTTTTATTTTAGTTCGCATCTCAAACAATAGGTGGCGCTGACGGCGATTAAAGGCCAGGTCGACGCTTCACTCAGCACTGATCCCCTGGCCTTCAGTGGCAGTCAGCGCCACCTATTGTTTGAGATGCGAACTAAAATAAAAAATTACGGTAAAAAAACTCCTGACATTATACATAACCCTCCTGCAAAAATTTTTTAAATAGCTGTCACCGTTTGCAAGTTATTGAATTTTAAAATCCATCAGTCATTTTTGGGACACCCAATATATATATATATACACTATCTACCAAAAAGTATTTGTACACTTTCAGTTTTTGACATTTTGTCAAATATTTAAAAATATACTGGTCGGATTCTTCTGGAACTTCAGAAATATAAAGATTATGTTTCACTTTATATTTATTTACATTCATTTGTTAAGCGGGTAATTAGGGGGCCGGCAAAAAAACAAAGAATAATAGAAATATTTGGGATCGCCCTGTACATGAAAATGCACAAAACGACTTATCGCTTTAGAATACAAATATATGAATACAGTAGAATAGGTACACTAATTTTTGTGAGAATAGCATGTATATTTATGGCGATAGAGCGATTTTTTTTGAAAAATTCAAAAAATTCTGGTATGTTTTTTGTTTATATCATGCTGGGTTTTTGACCAAATTTAACGCAAATTTCAGAAAAATTGGCAAAATGCAGTAGAAAAAATGTAGCGCAATTGGAATATAAATATATTAAATATTTTATGAAATATGAGTAGTTGTATAAAATAATTTTTATCTGCGCATGCGCGAACTAGAAAAACATTTTTTTTTTACATCATTTAATAGTCAATTCTATGGAGTGACTTATAAAAAAAATCCAATCAAATATCGTGAAAATTCAAAAAGATATCATTATTCTAGTGAGATGTTTTTACTCTGCTCTCTAAAAACGGCTGAATCTTAAGGGATTCTCCACAAATTGACATTTTTTATTAACTGACTTAAAAAAAAACTAGTTTTGAATTAATACAATATCTAATACAATATTGCTGCTAATAAGTACTTGATAATTGTGATAGAAAAGAAAAAGAGCTTTATTCACATTCAGGGCCAAAACTAAGAGAGGGTTGGGGGAAAAGGGCATGTGCCCCGGGCGCTAGGATGAAAGTGTCCCAAATGTACATTTTGTTTGGCGATTTTTTCCATGTCTATGTTTAGCATAATATTGTCAAAATCGTCCCATTCAAAGCATTTCTGCTATACCAAAGCATAGAAGAATCTAATGATGATGGCATAAAGATCCCGCATAAAGCAGATTTTTTTTTCGTTTTGATTCGGTTTCACGATTTTAAGGTATCATTTTTTTTAAACAAAGCAGACTACTTTAATCAATATTACATTTTTTAAGTTTTAAAATAAGTCGGCTATTAATAAGTTAGAAAATTTTTCTTTGCAAATACTTTTGCAGATGCTTTGCAAAGAAGAAAAGGGAGGGGGGGGGGAATTCACAAAAATTCATTGAAATATAAATATATTAAATATTTTCTAAAATGTTCTATGTCATGCAATATTTTCAACCAAATTTAAAGCCACATTCAGAAAAATTCGCAAAATGTAGTAGAAAGAATAAGGTGCTATTGAAATATAAATATATTAAAAGTTTTCTAAAATATGAGTATTTGTATGAAATATTTTTTAGTCAGCGTATGCGTGAACTATAAAATTTATCATTTTACATAATTTAATATTCAACTCTATAGAGTTACCCATAAAAAAATCCGATCGAATTTCGTGGAAATTCAGAAAGTTATTGTGGATAGGAGTGAACTGATTTTCAATTGGTCTCTGAAAGCAGTTGAATGACGTCAGATTTTACGCAAATTGCCAAATCTCCATTTACGTTTTTTACTGGTGATTTACTTCTTTTCTTAGATAATTACCAGAACGAACCTATTTCAGGATAAAAATAATTATAAAAAATCGAAGCATTTGTGTCAAATCTACCCATTGATACATAATTGATAATGGCTCTTACGCAAATGCCGATATCTGCGATCCTGAAATACGTCAAGTTCTCCACTGTTAAATGTGGTGTCAAAAACAACACTGACATCAATCGCATGCATGATGCCAAGAAGAACAGAGCTGTCTGATTTTGAGAAAGGTGTGATCATCGGGTACCACCGAAATGGCCGATCTTTAATCGACATATCTAGCGGGCTTAATTACCCCAAAACGACTGTGGCTTATGTGATTAGAAAATGGAAGCTGAACGGTGATTGTCAGAATGTGGCCAGAGTAGGCAGACCGACGAAACTGGGAGATAGAGACCGACGGGTTCTGTCTAGAGAAATTCGGAAGAACCGCAACCAACCAATGTTACACATACGCCAAGAATTTCAACAAGCTTCAGGAAGTGTTGTTTCCATGAATATCATCCGTAAGGAAGCTCATCTGTTTAGTTTTTATGGCCGTGCTGCCGCCCATAAGCCTTTAATCACCAAGTCCAACCGCGCAGCTCGGTTAAGTTGGTGCAAAACACGCCAGCAATGGACTGTACAGCAATGGAAACAGGTTCTCTGGAATGATGAATCAAGGTTCACCCTCTACCGTTCTGATGGTAGGGTCTGGGTCTGGCGTCTGCCTGGAGAAAGCCTCCTACCAGAATGTATTGTGCCCACAGTTAAATTTGGCGGAGGGGGAATTATGTTCTGGGGTTGTTTTTCCTGGTTCGGACTAGGACCCTTGGTCCCAATTCATGGTAAGCTCAATGCCGATGCCTACTGTAATATACTGGACAACAGTGTACTTCCTACGTTGTGGCAATACTATGGATTGGACCCATGTTATTTCCAGGATGACAACGCAAGCTGCCATGTAGCGAGGTCCAGCATGGATTGGTATGCTGATAATGGAGTGCATCGACTCGAGTGGCCTGCCCAGAGCCCAGACCTGAACCCAATAGAGAACCTCTGGGACGAGTTGGATCGTCGAATTAAGGCGGGTGACACACGCCCAAAATCAGTAAAAGAGCTTACCTGCCTTGTGCAAACAGAGTGGAATAAAATACCATTAAATGTAATACAAGGACTAGTTGAGAGCATGCCCAGGAGAGTCGCAGCTGTAATTGCCTCTCGAGGAGGATCTACAAATTATTAAATGTGAACAGGGCCAAAACCAGTCTTTTTTTCCCGAGGCAAACGTGGATTTTGAAGGTACCCCTTTCCCCCTCCTTCGCAAAGCATATTTACAAAGAAAATTTCTCCAATTTATTAATAGCCGACTTATTTTAAAACTTAAAATATGTAATATAAAATAACGTATTCTGCTTTATTAAAATACTCCAATTTGATACCTTAAACCGAATCAAAAAAATTCTACTTTCAACAGGATCTTTAAGGCCCTTGTCCCTGCCCGCGAAGACACTGCTGAACTAATGCTATTCCTGTGGGGAGGCATTTTTCTAATAACTCTTTCGCATTTTAAAATTTTCAATTTTTTTTTAATATCAGTTATTAATTTGTTTTCTTTTAATATAATTTTAATATCTAAGAAGTTAATGGTATTATTAGAAAGCAGGTTTTCTGAAATTTCTAGATTGGATGGATAATCAACAGGAAATTGGGGTATACTGGTATTATCAGTATCAATTAAAATTATATCATCTATATATCGATATAAATGTATTTTATTATTTAAATATTGACGTTCATTATGATATAAGTCTGATAATATACTAGATGTATATATATATATATATATATATATGTATATATATATCATGACTAAAATTAAATGACTGATAAATTATATGTAATATGACTGTTACACAGGAAATATTTCGTATGAGAATCAATAAAACTGTTAAAATCATACATAAACTAGCATGATTAGATTTAATTAACTTATGGAAATTAAATAAATGGATTTTCAGTGCAATTGTTCAATTAGTTTTTTATATATAAATGACTTAATTATTGTTTTAGTTCTTTATAAATGTTTTTTTTCATTTCGATTTACACTTATTATTATTAATAAATATGCTGTAATATTAATGCACTAATATTAATTAATAAATATGCTATTGTTTTTAATTGAATAGTTCCATCTTTAGCTAAATACGCATACGAATTCAAATCCTGACATATAAATCTAAATATGTTATTAATTTCTTTAAATATTTATTTAAGATAATGCATTAAAGATAAAAACATTTAATAGAATTAAATTATAAGATAAATAAATAAAGCTACAATTCAATAATTCCACTGGTGATAGGATTTGAACACATAATAAATCTTCATTCATTATACACTTGAGATTCTAATGACGTTTCTGTCATTTACTTTAAAAAAAACTCGTTCGAGAATAATCTACAAACATTCATGTTATTAATAAGTTGTTATCGGTACGTGGCAGGAGAAAATTAATTGGGTGTTTTAAATTTTAAAAAAAAAGTCGTTTGAATTATTTTACAGTTGGTGAATGAATAGAGTTTGATTCCTATACTCTTGAATTTTCGATATCGATAAACATACAGAAGTTTTCCGACATGAATCAAATAGACCGCTAAAGAAGAAAGTAGTTTTTCGTTTGACTCATATATTTTATGTTTCATACAGCTTTAATAAATATATTAGACACATTCATATAGAAAATAAATATCTATCTATATATATATATATATCTGTGGCTTCCGGTAATAACCAGGTAAAGCACATTTTTGAAAGAAATGATATAATTTGGGAAAATTTAACTTTGAATGAGTACTTTTCCATTGTACTGAAAAATGAAAATCGAATACTTCTCGTCATAGGGCGACTATAAATATTCACTTAAAAATTGAAATTTTTTTTTATTGATTCTCAATTATTAAAAACTATTTTTATATAATTGAAATGAAAAAAAGTCTTTAAACACCATAAAATAAGTTAACTGCGCAAGGCCTTTCGAAAGAACTTAGTCTTTCTTCGTCAGGCGCAAAAAAGACGTGCGTCCACAATGAATGAAGCGGCACGACTGAAGGGGAATGCGGGAGGGAGAGGGAGCAAGCAGAAGGAAACAGCCAATAGGAAAGAAGAAGGGGGGAAGGGAAATGGGAAAAAAAAGCGGGGTAAATTAAAAAATTAACTAAAAGGAGAGATTAAAATGAAATAAAATGTACGCAAAAAATATATAAATTAGTAATAAAAAATTAAATAAATAAATAAATAAAATAAAATAAAAATACATAAAAATAAAAAAATAAAAAATAGTTTATAATTATAAACACACATGAATAAACCTGAAAAATAGTATACATAATATATATATATAAAAATAATAATAATTAAATAATAAACTTAATTATGAAGCAGTGCTGAAAAGATTCTTCCAGGCAACGGAGAGGGTTTTAGAATCAGATTTATCATTAACAATAATATCACGATTAATATAAATAGCTAAATTTTCAAGAAAGTCTAACTCAGAGGAACTATTGGCATTAAAAATAATTTTAGCAGTTTGAAAATTGAAACTATGGCCGGAATCCCAAGAGTGTTTAGCAACAGAAGATTTAGAAATTCCTTGATTAATGACATACCGAGAGTGTTCTTTTAGGCGTTTTTCGAGATTTCTTTTAGTTTGACCAATATACGATAAATCACAGCCATTACAAGGAATATTATAAATACCCCATTTTTGGAGGTCAGGGACAGGACATTTCATGGAAGGAAATTTTAATTTATTGACTGGTTTAAAGATAACATTAAAATTGAAACGTCTTAAAACTTTAGCTAATTTAAAACATAAAGGAGGATAAAAAGGGAGGACGACCAAATTATCAGGTTTACTTTTATCAATATTAGGAAGAGTGGAATTGTTAGGGGGTCTATTGAATTTGCTCACAGCAGTATTAATGATAGAAGGATTGAATCCACGTTTTACAGCAACAGATTTTAAGTAATTGAGTTCATTCTTAAGAGATGCAAAATCGGAACAAATTTTGAGAGCACGATAAACATAAGTATAAAAAACACCGATCTTTTGATTGACAGGATGATTTGAGAGAGCATGGGGTGGATTAGAGACAGAAAAAGGTTTTCTATAAACACAAGTTTTGAAAAAAGAATCACATTTGGTAACTAAAACATCAAGGAAAGGGAGTTTATTACAATTCTCTAACTCAAAAGTAAACTGAATATGAGGATCAATAGAATTGACAGTTTGAAGAATTGTAGAAATATCAAATGGATTATCCAATAGGACGAAAGTATCATCAACATAACGAATCCAACATTTAAAATTGATCAGATTTAATAATTTATCTTCAAAGTAATGCATATAAATATCACAAAGAATGGGAGATAAAGGATTACCCATACTTAAGCCTTCTAGCTGTTTGAAAAATTGCATTGCTAATTCTCATACTGTAAAAAATTCTTATGATTTCGTTAGTAAATTAAAAAGTATTAATCCATCGAATTGTTCTATGCTTTCTCTTGATGTCAAATCTTTATTTACTAATGTCCCGATTGAAGGCGCTCTTTCTTGCTTGGAAAAAAGATTACGTGAATTTCATTTCTCGGATATTGAGGTGAAAGATTATGTTAATTTAACTAAAATTTGCTTAACTCTTACTACGTTTCAATTCGATAATAAATTTTTCAAACAGCTAGAAGGCTTAAGTATGGGTAATCCTTTATCTCCCATTCTTTGTGATATTTATATGCATTACTTTGAAGATAAATTATTAAATCTGATCAATTTTAAATGTTGGATTCGTTATGTTGATGATACTTTCGTCCTATTGGATAATCCATTTGATATTTCTACAATTCTTCAAACTGTCAATTCTATTGATCCTCATATTCAGTTTACTTTTGAGTTAGAGAATTGTAATAAACTCCCTTTCCTTGATGTTTTAGTTACCAAATGTGATTCTTCTTTCAAAACTTGTGTTTATAGAAAACCTTTTTCTGTCTCTAATCCACCCCATGCTCTCTCAAATCATCCTGTCAATCAAAAGATCGGTGTTTTTTATACTTATGTTTATCGTGCTCTCAAAATTTGTTCCGATTTTGCATCTCTTAAGAATGAACTCAATTACTTAAAATCTGTTGCTGTAAAACGTGGATTCAATCCTTCTATCATTAATACTGCTGTGAGCAAATTCAATAGACCCCCTAACAATTCCACTCTTCCTAATATTGATAAAAGTAAACCTGATAATTTGGTCGTCCTCCCTTTTTATCCTCCTTTATGTTTTAAATTAGCTAAAGTTTTAAGACTTTTCAATTTTAATGTTATCTTTAAACCAGTCAATAAATTAAAATTTCCTTCCATGAAATGTCCTGTCCCTGACCTCCAAAAATGGGATATTTATAATATTCCTTGTAATGGCTGTGATTTATCGTATATTGGTCAAACTAAAAGAAATCTCGAAAAACGCCTAAAAGAACACTCTCGGTATGTCATTAATCAAGAAATTTTTAAATCTTCTGTTGCTAAACACTCTTGGGATTCCGGCCATAGTTTCAATTTTCAAACTGCTAAAATTATTTTTAATGCCAATAGTTCTTCTGAGTTAGACTTTCTTGAAAATTTAGCTATTTATATTAATCATGATATTATTGTTAATGATAAATCTGATTCTAAAACCCTCTCCGTTGCCTGGAAGAATCTTTTCAGCACTGCTTCATAATTAAGTTTATTATTTAATTATTATTATTTTTATATATATATATTATGTATACTATTTTTCAGGTTTATTCATGTGTGTTTATAATTATAAACTATTTTTTATTTTTTTATTTTTATGTATTGTTATTTTATTTTATTTTATTTATTTATTTATTTATTTATTTATTTATTTATTTATTTATTTATTTATTTATTTAATTTTTTATTACTAATTTATATATTTTTTGCGTACATTTTATTTCATTTTAATCTCTCCTTTTAGTTAATTTTTTAATTTACCCCGCTTTTTTTCCCATTTCCCTTCCCCCCTTCTTCTTTTCCTCTCCTTCATTGTCTATCTAGTTTTGTTTATGCTCTTCCGTGATTGGCTGTTGCCTTCTTCTTTCCTATTGGCTGTTTCCTTCTGCTTGCTCCCTCTCCCTCCCGCATTCCCCTTCAGTCGTGCCGCTACATTTATTGTGGACGCACGTCTTTTTTGCGCCTGACGAAGAAAGACTAAGTTCTTTCGAAAGGCCTTGCGCAGTTAACTTATTTTATGGTGTTTAAAGACGTTTTTTTCATTTCAATTGTGTATAACACCAGTTTCATTTTTATACATTTATTTTTATATAACTATTTTGGCATAAAAATAGGTTCTTATATCCTAATTGAATGTAGTGAAAAGTTCTAATCTATTTTATAAAAGCAATGATAAAAAGGCCTTCGAAAACTTTAAACATTAATTACTCAAAATATTAAAAATGTGCCTTACCTGGTTATTATCGGAAGCTACAGATATATACATATCTTGTATTCTAAAATAGTGTGACTGATTTTAAAATCCAGTAACTTGCAAGTGGTGACATCTATTTAAAACATTCTTCCAGGAGAATTAAGCAAAATGTCAGATTTTTTTTTTTTTTTTAGTGCGACTTTGGATTTTAGCTTAAAATGGCAGATATAAATGGCGCTCTGTCAAAAAAATATGGAATGTTTATCAGGTTTCAATCGATATTTTTAATTTCCTTCTACGGAATTCATACTGAGAGAAGAGAGAGGTGAAAATCGAACACCGATTTCACTCTTATTCACTGCATTGACTTTCTCATATACGTAGACGCCAAATCCCATTGTTATCTCGGCATGGTTTCGAATCCAACATCTTTGACGAAAAGATGCTGTTTTTTGGCGGTGATCGCTTTATTGGCAACTTTCAGATTTCACAAAGAGAAAAGAAGAAGTGCGGTCCAATTCAAGACAAACATAGCAATATGAGTTTCGGCGGGAGAAAAACCGGTTTGGCGTGCTAAATCTGCCCTCCGTCACGTGACGGAAGGCACAGATGTCGGCCTACGAAAAGGTTGCTATTTTGGAGTCTAAGTATCTTAAGGTCATTGATTCACTGTAACGGAGCCCATCGTGTACTATTGGTGAAGCACCTCACCGCTAATCGCTTGAGTGTGTAGGTGGGTTGCGGGTTCGATTCCGCTGGCTCCGTTACACACTCTTTGAGGATCTCTTTGTTGTAATTCTCTCTGGTTTTGTAAATCTCCTTGTGCTATTTCGTTCATTAATATTGACGCTGACTTATAAGCGTCTGCTGGCGTTAAGCATACACGCCAAATTAATTTATTCAATTAAAAAAATCCTTCTAATGCCGTCTATCTCTGATATTTTTAACAAAAATCGAGAATCGCTGTAAAAAAATCCTTGACATCTTACATAATCCTCCAGAAATTGATATGAATTTCTGAGGTGCACTAATAAATGTTTTTTATGAAAAGTGCAGTGTAAAGCACACATCATTCATTTGCAGGAACAGAAAAAAAGAGTACTGTTTTATAACGGTCTATAGCCACGGTCGGCAACAGGTGGAAATCGAAGTCTGGATCGAGGAAATTTTTCAATTTGAATAAAAAAAAATATTAATATTTACATTATAATACATGTGTTTGAGCAATAGTTTTATCAATGTTTCTTGTATTTTATAAGTAATAGTGAAATTAATTTGATTTTTAATAGTGGTGCATAGTTGCTGTTGAAGCGCTGACCCGGCCTACGGTAGTGGGATGTGGACTGACCAGCTGTGTTGGTGTGCTATGATGCACAGCGGTGGGACAGACCTGTTGTGCAGGACACATTCTTCGCTTTAATTGTTTATCATGCGAACTGGTTCAGGACCAAAGTGTAATTATTCACATTTATTTTTTAACGAATATTACTTTTTCTATTTTAATTTGTCTAAGTAAAAAATTTCAGAACGTATACCTATGTGTGTAGTTTTTTTATACCTTATTTTTCTATTTTATAAAGTATATATGTTTATGCAAAAATAATAAGTAATGTGTACAATAGTAAGTATGAAAACAATAAGTACTTATATTATTTATGTGTAATTCTCTCTGGATCTCGATATTTTTTTAAAAGTATTTGGCTCCTACTTGAAATCGCTTGCCGATTCCTGATCTATAGATAAATGTTGCTCGCAGAGTTATTGGCTTATGTTCATCTATTTTAAACTTTATGAGATTAATATGCATTTCTGAAGTTTGCTGCAAAATGCTTGCAGTAAAATGTGATATGTGTTGCCTTTATCGTTCATTTACATGAATAATTTTGGATATAATTCCGTATCCGAAATGTTGCCTATTTTCAATTATTTCTGAAGATGCATTTTCAGTTACGTCATGAGTATTTAAGTTTAACTAAATTTTTGCATACTTCCTCGAATTCGTAATTTTTTTGACATTATACATGATTTTTTTAAACTTTATACATGACTACCAGGGATGTAGTGGAGGGTATACGAAGGTAAACGCCGCATACCTTATGGATATTTAAAAGGAACACCGTATATCCTCTGTTTCTCAAGAAAGCTGTAGTATACACACTCTAAGGTATATTATCTACCTTGAGCGTATACCATTTGTTTAAAGCATATATCCTCTGGTATTTTAACGACTACACCCCTGATTGCAACTTATGGAAATTCATAAATAGGATTATATAAGGAACTATCACTTGACCGTCTATAGATAATAATTATTGGAAGTGCCATCTAAGTTGTTTTAAACATGTTTTTTCAGAATTCAATTTAAGGTAATATATATCGTTTATAAAAATCTGTATAATATTATACATGGATGTACAAATTAAGTCACATGTTTCTGCCTATTGGCAGAAATCGCTGAAGGTTAATTTTAAACTGTAATTCGCCTTCGGAAATAGTAATAGTTTATGTTTATAGTTAATGTTTAGATATCATGTAGAACTTGTCTATAAGTGATGTACAGAACTACAAAAAACATCTTAAGAACATTTTGGGCTATAAGCTGTAATTGTTGAAAGCTGGTTTTCAAATGCTTTGTGTGTTTTCGAAAATGTTTACTTAGTAGCTTTTTTACCATATTGATAGTAAATGTTTTGTTAGAGTATTCCGTAAGTTTCAAAAAGCGTTTCATCATCAATGCTTGACACATGATTTTTCTTACTTGTTTTATGTATTATTTGCATTTTTAAGTGTTTTTTATTAAATACAAATACTTCGATTTAAATAATTTTATCATTAAATAAATCTGTACGCGACCAACAAACCTGAATTAAAATATTTTTTTTTATGTACGTTCTTTAAAAAATATATTTCTATATATTTCGTTTAAATACATAATAAAAAATATATTCGTTTTATATTTCTATAACTATAGATTTCTTAATAGAATAAAGTCAATTTTTGTAATAAAGTTATCTGAAAATTAACTAATTCTAATTTAAAGCAGTTGTACGTAAAATCAAAAATTAGTCAATAATTAATCTTCGTTAATTATATACTTGAGATTTTGAAGCTTCTGTCGTTTATGAAAAATTATGGTATTTTTATTGTTTGAAAATAACATACAAATATTCGTTGTTTTTTACTCATTATTATCTGTAAGTGGCTGTAGATAATTATATGAATGTTTAATGGGAAAAGACTATGTCGCATTCTTTTCTTTGGCAACTAAACATGTTTGAATAGGAATACTTTTGAGTTTTTGATACCAGAAAATGTTAATGAAAAGTGTTTGTGGAAATTTCTACAAAAATTAAATATATTGATTTTCAAATATTGATTACTAGATTGATCTATATCAATTGTCTTTGAAACAGTATGAATAATTAAATATACTCAAGCTCATACTTCGAACACTTATATGCATTACATTAGAATGTATCATTTTTTACAAAGGTGTAATTTTCATATGACTTTGATTACACCCCCAGTTTGAGTGTTGTAAAAGATATATACATGAAATTTCAAGAAGATTGGTTAATATATAGCGGTTGTACACTTTGGGTCGCTTTAACAAAAGTAGGCAAAAAGTACGATTTTTCGATGTTAATTACTTTTATTGGGAAAACTAGAAAACAGAAACTTAAAATAATACTAAAACTAGACACTAAATACAATAGGTAGTATGAAAAGTAAAACATAAGTTATATTAATCAACATTAAACGACGCAATTTCTTCTTTTGTTCATTTGGTGACGACTTTTCTATTATGACCGACTACCCTAAACATTTTTTTTTATCTTTCTTGACTCATTCGTTAAAGTTTTTTAGTTGGAAATTAATTTTTCTGCGCTAACATTGATTTTTTTAGGATGATTCACATGACTTTTTATATTATCACTTATGTCTCTTATACTCACCTATACTCTTAGCAACTACGATAGCACTGTTTTTAAAGTCTGCATCTCGTTAAATGCTCAGAAGATCTGGCATATTTAAATCATTCTTTGGAACCTTTGGACTTATAATTGTCTCGTGCCAAAAGTAAACATGTATGAGGCTCACAAAACTTGCAACCCGTTTCATTCCTTTCAACTCTCTTTGAGCAATGTTCAATTGTCTGATGAAGAAGGCAATTTGTAAGTGCATATATTGCCTTTGTTACTCACCTTTCTAGATGCAGAGCCCCAGGGATTCTGAAACTGAAATCATTTTCAGACCAACCTTCTAGGTAATGGAGCGAGAGTTGTTATAACTCTTTGTAGTATTTTTTTCTAGATGTTTTCTGTCATTTAGATCATTTTAGAGGTAATTAACTATTTTCACTCTTTGCTTTTCTATACAGATATTTAACGATATTTTCTTTGACGATATTTTCTTTGTCCAGAATTGTCGTATCTGACTTCTTATCGAGTGAAGTCCAGAGACTTTATACAGTTCCAGGGAAAGAGAAGGAAATTATGCTTTTTGATCATCGAAAACACAAAATCCCAAATCTTCAGCAGAGTACACCTCATTGCTCGGGCGAGAACATTCTCCAGGACACCCTTATAATTTAACGTTGATTTTCTTTATATTTCTTATTGTATTGTATTGGCAGATTTAGTAGCATTCAAAATTATTTCTTTCATTTCCTTGTAATGGTAAATATAGACTAAAAGTAGGGGAGACCGGGGTTAGTTGTGCCAGGGGCAAGTTGTGCCATTGAGCTTTCTGACTGACCCAAAAGGTTGCAGCACCTGTCGCGTCATGTGAGTAAAGAGATTGATTGTCTCAATGTGCTGCATATTTTTTGAAGTATAACGTCGCGTTGTTTTCGAGATAAAAATATTTTTCTTGTTTTCTATCGTAAAAGTAAATTTTGCGACCTTCATTTGAATCGACATTGCCACTAGCGATAATGAGGTATGTAAACTTCCTTAACATTATTTAAATGCTTATATTTTGAGCTGTTATTCTATGTATTTAATTTGGTAATCATGCCAATATTTCGGAAATTAATGAATAAAATTCAAAATGGCGTAACGCGGGGCTAGTTGTGACGAAGTCTAAGGGGCAAGTTGTGACATCTCCACCTTACACGAGTCACAGATTACAGCCCCTTGATGTGTCAGTATACGGGCCGTTCAAAAATTCTACAATCAGGCTGTATGTGGATGGTTGAAATTGCATTCTGGAAGCACTGTGTCGACCTACGACATACCAGGTATTGTCAAAATAGCTCTTTCTAGTGCTGCCCCTCCAAAATACATTCATGCAGGATTTCGTTGTAGTGGAATTTGGGAATTTAATCGGAACATTTTTACAGATGAAGACTTCCTATGTTCCTCAATAACTAATCCACCGTTACCTATCGGAGATGAGGGCTTTAAAGACCAGAATGACAATGAAAAATAATTAATAAATATGTAACTGTTAATAAACCAAGTACTTCTGCAATAACTTTAATCAATGATGGTGAGATTGCGGGGCCGTCTTCAGAAGAAAAAAATCTCATTGAATTAAATGATTCTATGACAACTGATAATAACCATGTGTCAGAGTAAGTCTTACAGAAATAAGACTACTTCATAAATCAGGACCTCGAAACGCTGAAACAAGTGATGACAATATAGGATATAGACCTACACGTTGTAGTAGGCTTCCGAATCAAAGACCAATAAGATTAGTGTTGGCTTACTTTTTATTTCTTTCCCAATTAAGACAGTTTTTTTTTTTTTGGGGGGGGGGGGTTAAGTGCCTCTAAAAGTATCTTTATAAAAATTTAAGAGTTTACAAATGTTAACAATTTAACCATTTTATTTTCATTTGATTTACAATATTATTAAACCATGAAAGTGTTTTATTGTGTTAAGAACGTTTAAAATGAATAAATTTCTCATTCTTGATTTAACATATCCCATTTTATCGCCTTTCTTACATAATTTGTATACGTTACAATGTACTTCTATGCATCATTTATGCGTCACAATATGCCCCAAACATGTCACGACTTGCCCCGTACCAGGGATTAGTAGTGACAAATTTCGAGATTACTCAGAATTCATTTTCTGTTATGAAAAACGTTAATAATGTTAATAGCAGTTTCATAAATATGTTAAGCAAGACTTACTCTAATGATATGTTACACTAAATCTTTCGCTTCAGTTCAAATTTTACGGCTAACATAAAAAATGTCGAAAATGTCACTACTAGCCCCGGTCTCCCCTACTCGTTGCTTTGAAGGGATCCTAGTTCAAAAAAACTCACCACTAACATCTTTTCTAGCAAAAAAATTAATCTTTTGGTTCCCATTTTAAAGTTTAGATACCTCAAAATATGGAAAAAAATACGTGAGAAGCCCATTAGAAAAAAACTCCAATATTAGAAATTTCACCAGTTAGTAATAAAAGTGAGCAAAATGTGCAACTCCTAAATATTATCCAATCTGCTTAAAATTTGGCATACGTATCTTTTGCAACACTCAGAGTCGGGGCGTAATCAAAGTCCCATGAAAATTCTAACTTTGGAAATGAATGAAACACCCTAATATGCATATTATATATTCCTTATAGTTTTTCCAAAGCCGTCTATATACTACCGGCCTACTAACCTATTCGCTAAAAACCGCCAAAAAAGAGAAGCTGGATCAGCTTCAAACCCTGAACTATTTTATTGGACCACATGACACAAACCCTGCCCAAATTAGCATTGAGTAAGCTGTTTTCTGCTCGGTGCACATGACTCGGCACGTGGTCATTGTTTTGGTTCAGGATTTGCACGATTGGTTAGAATAACTTGGGCAAGACATTAGAGCCCTCTTGCGGGAGACTTCATACATTAATCTCAAAGAAATGGGCCTATAGATCTAGTCGGCCTTGATTTTTCTCACAATTAAGGTATATTGGCTTTTTATTAAATAAATTTATATTTAAACTATCAGTCTTTGCCCTGTGTCATCTATGCTTTCCAACACCCGTTCACACACTGCTGATCCTAAAACACTCTATTTTGATTGGTTTTTAAAAAATACAGAAGATTCAATTGAAATTAAAAATTGGTAATGATCTTTAAATGGGTTTCCATTCATTTCTCTTTGATTGGGACATTTTCAGCCGAATCAGCTGCTGTCAAGACATCCCGTAGATGTTTTCAAGTTTGATTCAATACGACCAGTTAAACATTTTAAAATATTTTAATATAAATCTCAATCTCAACTATCTAATGCAAAATAATAATAATATTGATGATGATGATGATAATGATTAAATAACTAATTATTGGAGCAGAGCTTCGGGTTCCCTGCAAAAATGACACTTTTGAAAACACCATAGCGTCCAAAATATTTGTCACATCAACAAAAAATAAATAAAGTGGATGTGGGTAATGCTGAACTTCTGGCGCTTATTAAAAGGGGTTTAAATCAATGTATTTCAATAATAAGGGTGATTTTTTAGTTATCTGTCGTGAGATTTTTTTTCTGAAACAATTTTAATAATTCTGTTTTTAAATGAAAACTTTTCTTTATAGATTCGTCTACAATAGTTTGTTTAAATATTCCCATTTTTATATTTGAATTTTAAAATTTTTTAAATCTAAATGGTTGCAATTAGATTAATTCCATTGCTGTAAAGAAAGGAATAATAATAAGGTTTGTTTGTCATTATTGATGCCATTATCTCCTAAAAATTTAAGATAAACTTTCTTGAAAAACTATATGCAAAATGACGTCACGCTTTCAAAAACCACACACACTTCTTTCTCAAAAATCTGTTACAGTTCAAAACTTATCCTTTCCACCGATACTAAGATTGACACAACAGATGAAATGCATTTATCAACTGGAATTTTTTTTTTTCAGGAACCTTTGTGATCACCTAAAAGGAAGACAAGAAAATGAACTTTTCAACGATGTAAACTATTGATCTCTTATCTCTAAATATCCAACGAAATTCATAAAAAATTGAAGGGGAACCCTTTACTACATCGAATATTCCGAAGAAAAGAAAAGAAGTGTAGATTTGTGTTGCCAGGTGTCGTGGTTTGCGCAAAATTTCCCGATTTATGATATATATATCAATTTTGAGGATCTAAATACAAGTCTGTCATTTGTTTGGTCTGCTACTATTTATTTAGACACTTTTGAGTGAATCATTCATTTGAGAGCTCTTAACTCCGCTGTTTCTACCAATAGCGCTGTTTCATGCTTAACCGTGATCTCCATAGTTTTATATATTATTTTGAAGATTCAAGTAATAAAGTAATAATGGACCATTACAAGCCTCCAAACTTCTGCCTTATTAGGATTTTGTTCATCTGAAGAAACCCTATTCGTATTTTCCTCTGTCTGTCACACAAAAACTCCACAAAAAGTCCATACACAAAAACTATATAAGTCAACGAGTTCAAGTTTTGTGTACTTATAGCTAAATACCTCTTGCCCCAAAACAAATCATAAAATTTTGAAAAAGACTATTATTTTAATTTAAATATTATTTTTAATATCATCAGTTCATTTCTTGTTGTGTTTTCCCTTCTAATTGTTTCCACGCAAGTTTAAATAACTATAAAAATTATTTTTTTTTTTATACTTTACTTTCAAAAGAAATGGAATACTTCTGTTGCCACAATTACAAAATTGGTAATACAAACTACAAAAAATTTAATATCTCAAAAGTAAATTGAGATACAGCTTTTAAAAAAATTGCATTTAAAAGTACATTTATTTTCCTATACGATGGTGTAATAATTGAAAATGTGCAATATTTAGAAACTTAAAAATTTGCAGTAGCATAACTTTCAAAATTGAAATTTCATTTCTTCTAATTGTTGCACGAAAGTTTAAATAAAATTAATGGATTAAATATATCACGTAAAAAACTTGCTTCTTCGTTTTTATTTCATCATATTAAATCATATTTATCACCTACTTTGACACGCGAAATGAAATATTTTTTTATTTATTAAATTATTATTCATTTAAATTACTAGCCGCCTCTGGCTAGCCGCGCACCAGTTTGGTTTCCCTTAAATTTATGCTAAGCTTTGAAATATTTCACTGTCACTCATGATTTTATTTACTTGCGTACCTTTGCTAAATCTGCAGATTATGATAGAGAAATCAACAAACCTATGCGATTAAGGTAGCATTTAGGGAAAAAAATTCAAAATTCTGTTATGGTTGGTGCAATTGGTGAAGAAATCCCAAAATAGCTCCTGAAAACCGTTTTTCATTTGCTGATTTAATGATAAAGTGTTTTGAAGGAGATATTAGAGTAAACCCTCTATGCGATCTGCGATCGCACTTACCCACTTGGTTTTAGATTTTTTTCTCATGTGCTCTTATCACGTTTTCTTTCCGTATGTTACGATTAATTCTTTACTATAATAATTTTTCAATGCTATTTTACATATTTCTGTTACATTAGTGAAAGTAATATATATCAAAAGTAGTCGATAATATTTATATTATTGCATTAAAAATGATATAATAATATATATATATGTATATTTATTTCAGCATCTTCATAAATATAAAATTACCTTGATTATGACTAATAATAGGAATAACATCAAAATATACAATGTCCAATAATGTAATACATAAAGGACTTAAGTGTTAAAAAATATTGTTTTTAAAAACAATGAATGAAAAATTATTAAGTTCGTTATAATATTTTATTACCATCATTTAAATATTTAAAGAATATAAATTCCCTTTATTTAAATATTTATTCTTCCTCTGTAATTTTATCCTGATACCACATTAAGAAAATGAGAAAATTCCATTGGGATTTGCATATTAAAATGATGTACTCAGAGGTACTTTTAAAATACTTAACATAATTTCCCATGAGCTGAAAATTTAAAAGTCTAATCAATAGCCAATTTAAGAAATGCAAAAGCTTTAAAATGCAGATTAAAGAAATTGCACAAACTTACAACGTTTTAAAGTAAATGATTTATAATTACATTATATTTGAGATTTTAATATATACATACTGGATAAGTTTTCTCAGAGGTACTGTAACTGTAATGTAAAAAAAGCATGAATGCATATAAATAAAGAATTTACTGTTAATAACTGGAAAATTGTACAGAGTGAAAATTTGCCATGCATACAATATTTGAAATGGAAAATCAAATTGCTTAAAAAGCGCAAATGCCAACCTAGTGGAGAAATTTTCATATCGGGACTTGAATCCAGGCTATCAATATAGCGAGCAGACGTTGTACCAAATGTCCTCGCGTACCTTTTGTTTCTCTAGTAGCGCCCCCTCTTGGGAAAAGAGAAGAAACTAGCAGAACGGGGATTAATATCCACCTGTGAAAGACACAAAAGGCAGTCCGGATCCATCGACCGTAATCGAAAGTAATGTAGAACAAGAAAGAAGGACAATATTAGTTATATGTTTGTTGATTTCATGTCTCTCTACATATTTGTCGTGTTTGTGATGTTTCGTCCAGCAATAAAAAATGTTCGTAAAAAAGAAATTCTACGATAATTTCCTGGCCCACCTATGAGCTCCCACACTACGAATCGTCACACCGACTAAACCACATTGAACGATACCCAGCCTGGAATTTCACACTATTACATGTTGCCAAGCACATGTAGCATAAGATATAGCATAAAATATTTTCTGTGAACCACCGACATGGGGCAAACACGAAATTCAAATAAATCCAGCATCGATTGAATATGTTAATACTTGGAAATTTTGCTATAGAAAATTCGTCATGAATGCAATATTTATAATGCAAAGTCAAATTTCAAATTTTTAATTGCTTAAGAAGCGCAAATGCGAACCTAGTGAAAAAATATCCATGTCGGGTTTCTAACTCGGGCCATCAGTATAGCGGCAAATTATCTCTCTAAGTATTAGAATATTCAATCGATGCTGGATTTATTTGAGTTTCGTGTTTGCACCACGTCACTAACTCATGGAAAATATTCCATTTTGTGCTGTATTTGTAGTCTTGCCAACATGTAACAGTGAGAAGTTCCAGACTAGGTGTGTGTCGTTCAGTGTGGTTTGGTCGGTAGATGATCAGTGTGCTTTACTGATGGCTGGGTTGAAGTTCCGACGTTGAAACTTTTCATCAGATTGGCATTTGCACCTCTTAAACAATTTAAAATTTGATTTTTCATTTGAAATAAGAATTCAGAGATATATAAAAATGAAAGTACTTATAACCATTTTAAAAGAATAGACTTATTCGATTTACACTTATTAAAACCTATATATTAGGTAAGTTTTCTTAGAGGCGCTATAATTACTGTATAACATAATCAGACTGTATGTAGGTAAAAGATTCACTGATATAAAAAAGTGCTTATAAATTATTTTTAAAGAACAAAACTCTCCTGTATACACATCATCAATTTCATAAATATTGATAAAAAAAAATTACGTCGCAAGGAGCATTTAACGACGCTGAAAAAACGCTGAAAAATTAGTTTTAGAATTCTGCTACTTACACTGCTGTATGTAACCATATATGATGCTATCTGACACAGAATGAATTCAACAAAGAATAATACACGCATACACATATTCTGGGTCCTTACGGGTTTTAACATTTGTTACTCATATCTGCGAAAAATAAAGCTAGATTAATTTTACAACATAATTTGTAACAATTGTAAACTATTTATGGAGACAAATATAAGTATTTAGAACTCTGGGTGGTTAAAATAAAAAATAAACCTTTTAAACTATGCGTTTATAATCCCAAGTCAAATAAATAATTTTCTTTTAAATACATAATTTAACAGCGCGATCTTCGAAAAACTTTATTTTTATTTTCAAATTATTAAAAAAAATAATGGGAATTTCAAATTCTAAGCCATATTGGTTTGCAATATCTCATAATGGCATCATGAAAACATTCACTGTTTTTATGTAAATTAAGGGTTTTTTCTCTATTGAAGCTTTCAGTTGTGGTGTCTGATATGAAGCTTTGTTTCGATACTCACCCCAAACAAACCGTTGCGATGCTGAGTTATCCAATTTTGCTATATTTTATAGCTATATCTTGTACTATATCTCACTGATAAATGTTTTAATATTTATAATGCAGTAATAATTTTTTTTTACGTTTTATATTTAATGACAAATGAAACATAGCAACGGTTTCTTTGGAGTCAGTTTTTAAGCAAAACGTCATGACTGACGTCACACTGGAAGCGTCTACAAAATGACTAATGCTGTCATCGCCACTGACAAGAAATTTTTTTGCGACAAGACGTCTTTCTTCGTTAGTTGTAAGTGAGCTGTTGCATTTTTGAAACATGAAAATTGGTGGTATTATAGAGAAATATTTTAAAAATACGCTGGTGCCAACAGTTTTTAAATAGAATTATTATTTTAATAGGTATTTAATGTAAGAATTAATGTTAGTTGACCAAAAAATCGGATCATTAAAAAGGTTTTATAAGAGAAAAAAATGCATAGACATTTAATCATTTTTACATCATTTTATACATTAGATGTTTTCGGAGTGCAGACTGCATTTATTTCTTTTTATTTGACTCATTTTTGGAAAATTTATTTCCATTTTAAATTGAAATTTGCAGATTTTCTAGACATACTTTTTACATATTTTAGAAAAGAATATTATTTTAAATTGTTACAAAATTTAAAAACAGCGTAAAAAAATATTTTTTAAATTAAAAATTCAAGAAATAGCTAAATTTTTAAATTAAAAATTTTAAAAATTTAGCCACGATTTAATAATATTTATTGAATTGTGATTATTATAAACTTTCAAACTGCGATTATAAAAACATTTCAAAATAGAATTAATTCATTGGGTGTTAAAAACAAGAAAATATTGAAAATTATATCATAAAAACTATATTTACACGCGAGTTCTAAAAGAAAAGAAAATTTTAAAATAATAAATTGATCATAATGTGTTGATAGATGTAAATGGAGGAACTTGCGCCATATTGAACAATAAATGTGTTGGTAATCACACACAATTGCAAGAATCTTGTAGTAAACCTATGTAAGTATACCAATATCATCATATTTGAAACAGTGCAACACAATTAAAATACTCTGTGAATAGTTATGCACTGTAAAAATACCTGTAGATACTGCTGACCTTATCTGTGTGACTCTGTAAATAATTGATAAATGCACAACATTCAAATCTACACTTTAATTGATCTTTGGAATTTGAATTATCAACCTACACCCCATTTTCTACAAAAAAAAGTTTTATTGCACCTTAGACTTTATATCAAGTACATTATTTTTGTAACAGAGTAACATCATTAAAATTCGCCGTTAATAATTTGTCTTCATAGAACATAACATAATGTAATACTTTCAAGAACCGTGTACGCATACTATAAATACTACACTTAACATATTCCATATTAACTATGTTCTTGTGCACCCTAATAATGCATACAAATTTCATTAAATTTATAATTATGTGACGCGATTTAAATACACCACAAATGATTTTTCCCTTAGACCATAATGTTAAGTAATAGTTTTGAGTGATCCTGTGTCTGAGCTGTAAATACAGCACGCTTCATTTTCAATACCGAACATGCTATGACAAATCTCAGTAACATCTATCCATTTCATGTAAATCCGACTATATTTGCGCTAGTTAGAGCACGAATAGACAGACAGATGGCAGATGGCAGACGGCAGACTTCTTGGCAAGTGGAAGACAATTGTAGGATTTTATAGATAACATCTTACAAATATCTTGTTCGTTTAACATTATTACCATTAACATTATTATTAATATTATTATTAACATTTCCCGGGCAATGCCAGGCGGATCAACTAGTAGTTTAATAAAAAAAATCAGTATGACGTAATTTCCGATCACGTTTGTTTAGGTAGCACAGAAATCATCTTTTCTAATTGCATTATACAAAAGCAACAACTCCTAATTTTAGCTAATTCTTATCTACATTTTTATTTGAAAAAATGCTCAAAGGGAAGTGCTCTTTTTATTTCCATTAGAGGTTTATTTTATTTTTTTAAGTAAAGAATTTTTTTTTAAGTTTTAAGACCAGTAAAATTGTCAAATACGTAATTAAATGAATTAAAATGCTCCGTTTAACTATTTTCTCACTTTCTTACAATATGTACTCATAATGTCCCTAACACAACAATACTGATGTGTGGAATTTAAAGAAATACTACAAAATTAAAAAATACTGATACAATATAATTATATTAAAGTTAATCTCATTCCCATACCAGCTGAAAGTATGATTAATATCTTCCTACATCTGACATTTTCATTTCACTCTTTTTCTACAAGTTTAAAATTTGTTTTAAGTGTATTTTCTTAACTTTTCTTAATGTGGATTGCCTCATCTTTTATGCTCGAAATGAGATCAAAAGCATCCTCTGCCTTAGAATCCTGATAAGTTCTTTCAGAGTACATGAAAAGAAATAATGATTTGCATACAATTGAGCTTTTTTTTATTAAAAAAATTATATTTAAAGAATTAGAAATATCCCACTCGTAAACAAGATATTTAATACTGATTGCCCGATAAAAAATTTCGGTAGTCATACATCTAATTTATTTCAGTGTTATACTAATGCACATAGATGTTAGCTATAGTAAGTTTACATTCATTCGAGTAAATATTTTAATAAAACAATATCAATGTAACTAACTTTCTGACGACGTTTTGTTGAGGTGGCACTAATATCATGCTCTCTAACCTCAATATACAAAAATTACAACCCTTACTTTTAGCTAATTCCTATCTATATGTTTGTTTTAACATTGCCCAAAAGGAAATACGCTTTTTTATTAAATGCTTATTTTTTCAAAATAAAGAATTTTCCGTTTTTAAAAGATTTAAGACCAGTAAAACTGTCAAATAAATAAGTAAGTAAATTAAAAATTTCTGTTTGACTGTCTCCCCTTCTTCTTATAGTAAGTATACATAATGTTCATAATACAAAAATATTGGTGTGTGGAATTAAAAAAAATACAAATTGAAAAATACTGATACAATATAACTATATTAAATATAATCTCATACTCAAACCAGCTGAAAGCATAATAAATATCTTTCTATGTTTGACATTTTCATTTGACTTTTTTTCTATCAGTTTAAAATTTGTTTGAAGTGTACCTACTTAACTTTAGATTTCCTCCTCTTTTATGCTCGAAATGAGATCAAAAGCATCCTCTGCCTTCGAATCCTGAGAAGTTTCTATAGTATACATGACTGAAAATGAAATCAAACATAAAATATTTCTTCAAACAGTCTCGTGTATTCTACAGAAATTAAAGTCTACCTCAGCGCCTTTCAAAAGCTATATTCCTTTATGTGTTAAAGTTTTCAAAAAAATGCTGTTCTTATGTGGATTTCATTTTTGTATTGTATCAATCTCCAGTTTTTGTTAATATAATATTCAAGAATGGATTAAGATTAAGGTAAATAGCACTACTACTTTATTTCCGTCATCCTCATGTACACCATAGCAATGAAACGAAATACTGACTTGTATACAATTAAGCTTTTTTTTCGTTAAAAAAATTTAAAGAATTAGAAGTATTCCACTCGTAAACAAGAAATTTAATACTGATATCACGATAAAAAATTTTAGTATTCATACACCTCATTTATTTCAATGTTTTAATAATGCACCTAGATGTCGGCTATAGTATATTTACATTCGTTCGGCTATATATATTGTAATGAAACAATATCAATATAACATAGTAGGAGGCACTTACATTATCCTCTCTAACCTCAATATACAAAAGTTACAAATCTTACTTTCAGCTAATTCTTATCTATATATTTGTTTGAATATTGATCAAAAGGAAATTTCTTTTCCTTAGAGGTTTATTTTTTCAAAGCAAAAAATTTTACATTTTATAAAGATTTAAGACAAGTAAAATTGTTACAACAATACTGATGTGTGGAATTAAAAAAAATAAAAAAATAAAAAATGCTGATACAATACATCCATATAAAAACTAATCTCATTCTCAGACCAGGTGAAATAAGCATCATAAATATCTTTCTATGTTTAACATTTTCATTTCATACTTTTTCCATGAGTTTAAAATTTGTTTGAAGTGTACCTTCTTAACTTTGGATTTCCTCGTCTTTTATGCTTGAAATGAGATCAAAAGCATCTTCTACCTTGGAATCCTGATAAGTTCTTTTAGTATACATGACTGAAACTGAAATCAAACATAAAATATTTCTTCAAACAGTCTCGTGTATTCTACAGAAATTGAAGTCTATCTTAGCATCTTTCAAAAGTTCGATTTCTTTTTCTGTTAAGGATTTCGAAAGAAATGTAGTTCTTATGTGGACTTTATTTTCGCGTTGTATTTATTTTCAATTTTAGTTAGTAAAATATTCAAGAATAGAATAAGATTAAGGTATATATCACCATTACACTTTTTTCGTCAACCTCATATGTGCCATAGCAATGAAAAGAAACTATGATTTGTATACAAATGAGCTTTTTTCGTAAAACAAAAAAAAATATTTAAAGATTTAGAAATATCGCACTTGTAAACAAGATATTTAATACTGATTACAGAATGAAAAAAAATTTGTAGTGGCATATCTAATTTATTTCAATGTTATACTAATGCACCTAGATGTCGGCTATTGTAAATTTACATTCATTTGGCTAAAAGTTTTAAAAACATAATATCAATGCAATGTAAATTCCGACGACATTTTGTTTAGGATACACAAATATCATGCCTTCTAATCTCAATATACAAACTTAAAACTATTACTTTAGGCTATTTCTTATCTATATTTTTGTTTGAACATTGTTCAAAACGAAATATCTATTTTTTCCATTAGAGGTTCATTTTTCAAAGCAAAAGATTTTCCGTTTTATAAAGATTTAAGACCAGTAAAATCATCAAATAAATAATTAGATGAGTTAAACATTCCTGTTCAACTATTTCCTCTTCTTCGTACAGTAAGTACTCATGATTTTCATGATACAGTTATATTCATGCGTGGGATTTTTAAAAAAATTACAAAATTGAAAAATACTGGTACAATGCAACTATATTAAAGCTAATCTTCATCTCAGACCAGCTGAAAGTATCATACATATCTTTCTATGTTTGACATTTTCATTTCACAATTTTTCTACCACTTTAAAATTTGTTTGAAGTGTACCTTCTTAACTTTGGATTTCCTCGTCTTTTATGCTCGAAATGAGATCAAAAGCATCCTCTGCCTTGGGATCCTTATAAGTTCTTTTAGTGCACATGACTGAAACTGAAATAAAACATAAAATATTTCTTCAAACTGTCTCGTGTATTCTACAGAAATTGAAGTCTATCTTAGCGTCTTTCAAAAAATGGATTTCCTTTTGTGTTACGGATTTCGAAAGTAATGTAGTTTTTATGTGGACTTTATTTTTGTGTCTTGTATATTTTCAATTTTAGTTAGTAAAATATTTAAGAATAAAATACGATTAGGGTATATAGCACCATTAAATTTTTTTGTTCACCCTCGTATGTGCCACAGCAATGAAAAGAAATAATGATTTGTAATCAATTAAGCTTTATTCGTAAAAAAATATTTAAAGAATTAGAAATATGCCACTCGTAAACAAGATATTTAATACTGATTGCATGATAAAAAATTCCGGTATTGATACTTCTAATTTCTTTCAATGTTATACTAATATATTTAGATTTCGGTTATGATAAATTTACATTCGTTCTGCTAAATATTTTAATGAAACAATATCAATGCGATATAATTTCCTTTCTATAATCGGCGGCTCTCTCTACAAATATCATGCTCTCTAATCTCAATAAAGAAAATTTAAAACTCTTACTTTTAGCTAATTCTTATATATATTTTTGTTTGAACATTGCACAAAAGTAAATACCTTTTTTTTTCACTAGGGGTTTATTGTTTCAAAGTAACGAATTTTCCATTTTTAAAAGATTTAACACCAGTAAAATTGTCAAATAAATATTTAAATGAATTAAAAATTTCTTCTTAACTGTCCTACCTTCCTCTTACAGTAAGTAGGGGGAACTGGGGTACATTGATACAGTTTTTTTCTAAGGTTTTTTTTGGTGTCAAGAAAGTAGAAAATTCAAGTTTTTTTTCCATGAGGTGACAGCAAAACTTGTGTAGTATGTTATAAAAATGTACAATCATTGTTTTATATAGTATTTTTGCATGTAATTTTTAAAAAATCAAAAAAAGTCATTTGTATCAATGTGCCCCATCCCCGGGGCAGATTGATACGTTTGAGAAAAATGACGACAAAATAATACCAATGCATATTTTTCATAGAAAATGAATTAGAAAATCCTTTTATATTTATTTATAAAAATTCAAATCACCCACAATTTATTTTTAAGCAATATTAAAGCAATCAAAATTAAATATATTATGACTGATGTTCTGGCTGTTTCTTGTCTGATTGTTGGCTGTGGTAACTTTGTCATATCTAGCACTTCAACCCTAGCATTATCTTCTTTCTTATGAAAGATGAAAAAATTACCAGTTTTTCTGTTTATAAATAGGTTCATAAACAGAAAATAAAGGATAATTATATTAAAAATTCTGTTTATAATATAAGTATCATTTTCTGTTCTGCAGTTTGTTTCTCTTACTTAACATTTCGCATGTCGAAAATACTTTTTTCTCTGGAGAATCGATATAAATTCGAGATTTGCCAGAATGGCGTCCTTTTCTGTTATATTAGTTCTACAAGCACTAGATGCTGGGTAAGTTCCTACGTCTTCTGTTTTCAAAAATACTATAAAATGTTCTAATATAAAGAAATTAGAGCTATTTCACTTCAATAAAAACTAATATTAGAAATTTTTCGTGAAAAAAAAGGTTGGATTAAGGAGTGTATGGTAAAAAAAATAATAAAAGATAATGAAAATATGAACTATTAAAGGATTTAGGCTGTATCAATGTGCCCCGTCATAGACTGTATCAATGTGCCCCATACAGCGATTTTGAATAAAATGAGTCTCAAATCCAACACTTCACAATATATCTAACAATAAATAATGAAGAACTGATAAAGAGTAGCTGTACTTACCCGGGAGAGTATTCATTTTGGTTGAAAATACTGGAACAGTTGTATAATAGCATTTCAATTGTACAACTCATATTTACTTTTGAACAACAAAAACAATAAATCACCCGTCCCATTTCACCAAACTACTGAATCATTCCAAGATTTTCTGTATGTAGTTGAACACACTAGCATCATCTTTTGGAGCTGTTGTGAAACTTCCTGTAATGACCCAGTGAGCGGTAGAGGGGGTGTATCAATGTGCCCCATGTATCAATGTACCCCAGTTCCCCCTACTCATAATGTTCATAATACAAAAATATTGATGTGTGCACTGTAAAAAAAATCTGCAAAGGTACTAAACCTTTTCTAGGAAACTGGGGTTCCAAGAACTTTTCCTGTAACGCTAACAGCAAAAATTCAAGTTTCAGAATCGATTACATGAAATTTTCCTGTTAACGTTACATGAAAAGTTCTTGGAATCCCACTTTCCTAGAAAATGTTTAGTACCTTCACAGATTTTTTTTTACAGTGTGGGATTAAAAAAACATTACAAAATTGAAAAATACAGATACAATGCAACTATATTAATCTCATTCTCATACTAGCTGAAAGTATGATACATGTCCTTCTACATCTCATATTTTCATTTCACAATTTTTCTACCGCTTTAAAATTTGTTTGAAGTGTACGTTTTTAACTTTGGATTTCCTCCTCTTTTATGCTCCAAATGAGATCAAAAACATCCTCTGCCTTCAAATCCTGATAAGTTCTTTTAGTATACATGACTGAAACTGAAATCAAACATAAAATATTTCTTCAAACAGTCTCGTGTATTCGACAGAAATTGAAGTCTATCTTAGCGTCTTTCAAAAGTTCGATTTCTTTTTTGTGTTAAAGATTTCGAAAGAAATGTAGTTCTTATGTGGATTTTATTTTTGGGTTGTATCTATCTTCAGTTTTAGTTGGTAAAACATTCATGAATTGAATAAGATTAAGGAATCTAGCACTACGACTTTTTTTTCGTCATCTTTTTATACGCTACAGCAATGATAAAAAAGGATGATTCTACAACATATAATAGAATGAATATGTATATACAATTTGGATAAAAGTAATATTTAAAGGCTGAGAACCATCCCACACGTAAACAAGGTTATTACTACTGATTGAACGATTAAAAAAGTATAATAGTGAACATTAAAAACTCTAAACTCTTATTAAAGAAATATACATTTTAACTTCCTCAGACCTGACATAAAAATAAGAATTGATTTTACCCATTAATATCTTATTATTTATATCACTGTAAATTGAAACAAAATCAGTCTTATCATTTTTTGTTAAGAGGGGGAACTTAGAGGGCAAGTATACATATGATGCGTCAGAGCCAATGTACTCAGGAATCAAAAATTAAAAATGTATAAACATAAAAATTAAAATTATTATGTTTAAATAAGATTTTAATTTTTTCAATTTACACAATAAATACATATAATTGAGTTGTTTACATTTCTTGAAATTTCTTAAAGCCATTTCATGACCCGTTTAAATAAAGAATTTCGATACAGCTGCTACAATGCACAGTAGATAGAGCACTAAATTTCGGTCTTCTGCATATACTTCTCTTTACTCTATCACCAGTCATTTTAGGCATATAACGTATCTCTTTCTTTCTTGCGGATTCATGCAGCATAATTAGAAGTAACTATCATTTAGCTGAAAGCTTATCTTCAGTATCGTCAGATGGATTTACAAAGTAAATTTCTGTTTGGAATTATTTCACCCCATAGAGTACAGTTGTGGCACTGTTCATTCTGAAGGGGAAAAAAACAAAACATGCACAATATTGAATAACTTTTAAAAATGTCAAAATTATATACTCGGAAAAAAAAGTAAAAAAATAGCTGGACACTATTGGAACCCAAAGTATCACATGTAGTTATAAAATGTTTATCGCTCCATAAGTATCTAGTATTTATCACAAATTAAGACCTATTAAACTATATAACAAGCTTTTATACATCTAAATTGAATATATATTCTTTAATAGAACTGTAATTTGCAAATATATATGATTATAAAAGACTTATCTACACAGGGGCGTGCAAACAGAAAACTGCGAAAGGGGTAAAATTTAAATTTGGCGTCCATTTCCCGCCTTAACTTTTTCTTGTGACAGGCCAAAAATTTTGTTTGTAGTTTAAATTAGGTACCTCCTAAAATTTCGCGCACGGGGCAACCGCTCCTTTCGCTGCACCCCCCCCCCCCTCATTCGCATGGCGCTGTGTTTATGGTTGAAGGTTCAATGAAAAAATCTATTAGGACTTGTGATGCTCTCTGTGAAGGAACTAAAAAATTATGCACTATAATTTGAAGCATATCACATGCTATAATACTCTGCTAATATTCTTACAAAAGGCATTTCTGAAAACTTTGGCAACATGAGTATCACATATGATATTTCTGAACCGAAGAAGTTAACGATAAAAAAAAAAGTTCAGATAAGAATCATCATTATAAATTAATTATTTTGATTTTACTTATTGTTTTCTATTTTAAATTTGAGTGTTTTTTATTCATGCTCTATTTATAGTATAGTGATTGTGAACAGCATATTCTGTTATATAGCTTTTTAAGTTATTATTCTTTTATTACCCATTTGTAATTGTCCATAATTTCCGCTGCAGAATACAAAACTTTCTACATTCTGAAAACTTTTATTTTGGTTAATCGATTAATCCTAAATCAGTAAATCACTAGTTTCTTTTCATTTGTGGTTTTCTTAAAAATATATATATATATGAAATATACATTGAACTATATATTTTGATGTACTTGATTTTACATTAAAGTGACAGTAAATAATAATAAAGATTTTGCAATTTTAACATACACATTTAATTTAAAATTCCTAGTACTTTCGGTGTGAAATAATGCACCAATCATTAAGGAATGAATGTAACGACAATTAATAAAATATTCCTTGACAAGGACTGTCGGACTGCTGATCGAAAGCAGTTGGAAATTTAGTAATATTGCAAAATTTAGCAATGCAAATTTAACACATGCATATTTAACCTTTTAATACTTGTATTGTTATTTTTTGTCACTTCTTACACACTGTAAAAAAATCTGTAAAGGTACTACACATTTTCTAGGAAACTGGGATTCTAAGAACGTTTCATGTAACGATAACAGGAAAAATTCATGTAACCGATTCCGAAACTTGAATTTTTGTTGTTACCGTTACAGGAAAAGTTCTTGGAATCCCAGTTTCCTAGATAAAGTATAGTACCTTTACAGAATTTTTTTTACAGTGCATAAAACAAAAAACTTTTTAAAGTTCATATTGTGCAGTTTGTGATTGATTTCAAGTATAATATTTCATTTTGTCTTATGAATTTATTTTCTATATGGTTAATAGAGTAAAACCCCAGTTGTCCGTATCCCGGTCATCAAAAGATCGGCTTAAACGAAATATCATAAAATTCCTTAAAGTCCTTTTTAAATGTAATTTTGTTTTATTGTCAACAGTATTTGCAGCGATGTCAAATAACATCTTTCAACATATTTTGATTTATAATTACTACGTTATTTGTCAGTTTTAGATCAAAACAATTCCTAATCACATTTAATAAATCGAAAGGTTGTTTTAATATTTATTAGCTTTAAAAATTAGAAGCAAAAAATGTAAAAATAAAATCTTTAAAGGATGTTATTTCACAGTGACAGAAATAGCCTTAAGGGGGCTCAGGGGTTGATCAATACATAAAAACATGTAAACTGAGCTCTCGCTTCGAGCCCATATAAAAACAGAAGTATTCAATGTAATTAATTTAAACTTTCTGATACTTTAAAGGTATGTTTGTAGTCTTATAAAATTACAAAATGAAGTATTTCAATGTAATATAATAAAAAATATAGCGAAATGTATGTAACACAATTTTCGAAAAAAAAATTATATGCTATATCACCAACACCAAAATATCTTAACGTTGAATTGACCTAAGAACCAAATTTTTGCTTTAAAATGATCAGGAAACTTTATTCTAAAGAATGAATTGAGGATATAAAAATCCCCCCCCCAAAAAAAAAATACATTATTAAAAAAACACTTAAATTTGAAAATTTAAAAAAACCCTAAAAAATACAACTTTTTTTCATTAAAAATACTCAAAATATTAAACTATCTAAAATATATTAATTCATAACCTAGATAATGCTGTTATATAGATGCAAAAAAAAAAAAATAAGCTATTCCATCAAATAGATTTTTTTTATTTAGATGTTAGTCGTCAAAAATTAAGTTTTGAGAAAACGCGACTTAAAGTTGAAATTATATGGATGCGGGCTATGAAAGTGTTGATACATAAATGCTTATACCTCCATTAAAAATGCAAATATTTTTATGCGATTTTTGCATTGAGTTAAGAATTAAATGAATAATCAAATTAGATCATAAAAAAATCGATTTTTTTAAAAAGTTTTCAATCCCTGAGCCTCCTTAAAAAAGCACGTTCTTTATTAAATAAAAAGAGTCAACTTACTTATTTGGTCAACTTAATTTCGGGCTCTTTATTAGATAGACACGTAGAACATGTCATTTTTAATCAATGTTGTGATTTACTTTTGTACTTCAAAATTGCTTCGGTTCAATGCTGCTTTATCATGCCACCTTTTAAATAAGAATACATTTGATGCTGTTGCATCTTCTTGTACTTAAGTATATCGAAGTGCCACGTCTGAGATGTTATTAGTTTCATTTTGTGGTTTATCATTCAGGATACTGTTAATAGGGTATCACAACATTTTTATTACAACGGTGTTCTAAATTACGATTAAAGCTTTTCATTGAACACGTTTTCGCCATAAACCTCCCAGTTTTTTAAAAATTCCTTCCTGTTCCCTTGGTTATCTGAAGATTCCGATTGAACGCCAGTTAACCGAAAATGCTTGGACTCCATATTCTTCGGATAGCTGGGTTTTTCCTGTATTAGTTTTTCAAAAACTATGAGCTTTAAAAATATTTCAGTATGTACATAAAACATATTTCATTAAAAGAGCATATTCCATTTCCCTTCGTAGATTAGTCTATACCATCTTCTAATGGGTAACCACAAGATTTAGGCTTTGGCTGCTTGATTTTAATTTATGTGTAAGCTTGTGTTGAATAAGAAGGGAGTAACTTCAAATTTTATTTCAAAAGTGAAAATGATAATCCCCTGTTTTTACAATCATTTAACGGGAAAAAATGCATCACTAGCAAGCATCGGTCAATTTCTTTCAGATATATTAACAAATGGTGGGTGGAAGATAATCAGAGGAAGAAATTGTTTTTACTTTACGAAGGTTTACATTTAATCCATTTCGTTCAACAAAGTACTTTTTGAGAATTAAATGCTTTTATTTTCAAAATACATATAACTCATCGAAAAATAAAGATTTTTTTTTAGTTTGTTAATCTTTTATCTCACTAATTGCTAAATTTTGAAGAAATTTGACAACTTATTTTTAACAAAAATAATACAAGCTTCCATAAATAGCAATTTTCATATAAGAAATAATAATCTATTAATTAACTGATTTTATTTAGAATAGAATTGAATTTTGAAAAATAATATTATTACTACCAATAATGACTTAATTTATGACTTAGTTATAAGCTGCATAATTGTTCAGTCATGCGCAGAAATTAATTACCCTTTTACTCAAATAATAAATTTATTAAAATAAGTACATTCTACTTAATTCAATTAATTCAATTCTTTAATTAATTTAAAGTCTAATAGCAAACTGCCACTAATTGGGTTTCAGTTGAATTCAGTTTCAATTAAATTCAAATTAAAATGACATATTTTAGTTGTATACAGCAATTAAATCAATCGCAGTTAAAATATTTTAAAGTAAATTAAGTTGGAGTTGAAGAGCACGTAAACAAGTTGCGATTACATGTAAATTTAGGAGAAATGTATACACGTGTATCATCATCATTTAAATTTTTATTCAATAAAAATCTGTCCCCATACCCAACGTTTCTCACTATTCAAAATTAAAAACAAAATACAGTAACCTCTCACTTATACGATTCTCTCGGTTATACGTGGAATTCTCTTAGCTTTATGGGAAATAATGCTAAATTCTCTAAATTATACGACGCTTAAAACGATTCAGGCGATTTTACATTCCTAAATATAGTATTCATTTTAAAAAAATTTAAAATAAAAATCGTTTACTTTTTTTTTTTTTTTTTTTTTTTGCCTTTATTCTTTCATTACTGTCGAAATTTTTACCAATCAGTTTTCAAGACTGTTAAAACTCTGCTGGATTTTGTTGTTACTAGCTACACCGCTTATATAGAAAACGGTTACTTGACTGTATTATGGAGTAAAACATCGACCCAGGATAATTTTTCCTAGTTTTTATCTCATTGATAGGGTTTTCCTTCCTGAACGTTCACCATCTCCTAGTCTTTATTTTGTAAATACTTTTGTAAATATTTGTAAATATTTTTATTTCTCTTATACTCTTATCTATTTTTTTATTTTGTATGGTGCCCTTAAAGGGCCTTTGTTCTTTGGGACCCGGCTTCTCCCCCCCCCTCATGTTTCTGACGTTATGTTTGTCAGACTTTGGCTATGACTTGAATTGTTCCATGTATCATTTCTCTACTAAAGGTAAGGAGTTGATCTCTCCAGGCACTCTGACAATAATTTCGTCCAAGTCCAAGTATTATGGAGTATTCTCATTGATCGGAATAGAGATATTATATACAAAAGGCGGAGTGCGTAGCAACAAAATGAAGCAGATTTTTAACAGTGAATGGTCAAAATGTGCCAACCCCTTCCCCCCGGTGTCACAGAAGTTCCTCTTTGAGAAAAGTCTCTGAATTCAACACTATTATCAAAAATGAATAATATTTCTTATTTACCTTTGTATGTTATTAATAATGAAACCTATAGCGAAAAAGGTGGTTGTACTATACGGTATTAAGTAGTTGTAAATTGATACTTAAACGAATGAGCCCAATATTGAGAGCATGTGGGAATCCTTTAATGAAGAAGACTGGGTTGAAATGTTAATGGGTGAAAATACTAATTTCAAAGATTATGTACAATCTGATGAAAAACTTCTTCTGATTAATAAATATTTGAGGATATTAATAATGAGGTCGCGAATATCGGTGATGACGGAATTGACAGCAGTGTTCCTTCGGAGGTAAATTTTTCAGAAGTAAGTGATGCTTTAAATACATTAAATACACAAAAAAATTTAAACCCTTTTAACTCCCCTTATTAAGAAAAACAAATGAGCAATATTTCTTACCTTCATATTGCAATAAATGAAGATCAATCGTCGGAGAATCCCCCATCCACGCTGCGATCATATTATCTCTTTTCTCCCGAATTTCAAAGTTTAAAATTCTTTACCTTTAAACTTTACATAAATCCTTTGACACAAAGAAATTAAAACCTTTTAACTTCCATTATTAAGAAAAACAAATGAGCAATATTTCTTACCTTGATATTGCAATAAATGAAAGATCAATCATTGTAGAATCCCCCATCCACGCTCCGATCATATTGTTTCTTTTCTCGCGAATGTTAAAGTTTAAAATTCTTTATCTTTAATATTTATATAAATATGTTACTGTTTGATTTTCTTTAGCTTTGTATGCTTTCAAATATATAGCCTTCTGCAGTGAATTAAGTTATATGCATTTATTTAGATCTGTTATATATATATGTTTCTGAAATATATATATGTTTAAATAATATCTGCTTTTAATGAATTCCAACCTAACATCGGGAAACTTTAACTAATATCTGCGGATACAATCTAAAATAAGCTTGTTTTGGCATTGACTATTCCCATCTAGTTATCTAGTTATCGGATCTTTTAACTTGTATAATTGCTAAATATTGATCAGAAGAACTTCATGTGCATTTCAAATCTGGTGAACTTTGAATTCACCTTATTTGAATTTAATTGAATAAATGTTATTAGAATTATATATATAAAAAAAATTGATTGACAAAATCATACACGATATATCAATCCAATTCAATCTGTAAATTCAAATAAATTTATAGTTGACAATCTGCAATTATTGACAACCGTATAAAATGAGTGTCAGCAATTTATATTATTATTATTATTATTATTATTATTATTATTTTTTGCATTAAAAAAACTGTCAATATTGTGTTATTCATTAGTTACAAGTGCAACGGTGTATTCATGCTGTGGTATTATAAGGTATTAAATTACATAAAAAAACAAAAATACTAAAATTTTTCTTACAAGGGTACTTTTTTGGTGTTGCTCGCAAATAACATTGAGACTTGGTGCATTTTAAAGCCCTACATTAGGAAGTTTGAGAATCGAAAATAGTTTCTTCTTAAAGCCATAATTTTCGATTTTTAACAGCATATTTTTCTGAAAAGGCTGTTTTCGAGGCAATCGGACTATTTACAATTCCTTTTTAAAGAAAAGCATTTAAAAATATAAATTAATTAATAATAAATATAAAGTATTGAAAAAAGTTTAAAAAATTCTTCAAAAACCTACGATTTTTTTTTTTTTAATTACGATTATATATTTACAGTTTTAGTTGGGAAAAGTTGGGAAAGAAAAGCGCATTTTCAAATGTAGAATCTTCTGGCAACCATAGCCGAATGCCCTAGCTGTTTAATAAGGCAAGCGAAAAGTTGCCAAAATTATTTTATAATTTTTATTATGTCTTCAAAATTCCTAGCACAATATTTGACGATTTAAAAGGCTCCGGACACAAATATTTTCAAATTCATAAAAAAAAACTTTACGGAGTTAAAATTTTCTGTGTTTTTTCTGCTTAAAATGAAGTTTAAATCATATTTCTATCTTAATTAGAAAAAAATATATTAAAGTTTATGCCTTGCTTTATTTTCAAAATCTCGCTTTAAAGCACTGGTTGTTATAGAAACCATTTCTTTTGAAAATTCGTTTTTCTTCATGATGGGTGCTTTTACCATTTCTGCTATTTAAATTGTTATAACTCTAAGATAAACATTTCAAACTTTTAAAATGGCTTTTTCAATGTTTTTACTTTTATTTTGATACAGCAAATTTGACGAAAAAAAATATTTACTTTCAAAAAATGCCCTTTTTTTTATAAGTTACATCATTTTTTTTTCAAACTTTTAGTATAAATAATTTTGAAAAGTGAAAACATTGTTTGTGTTTTCCCTTTGAAATGCCTCGATTCCCCTTTGAGAGAAATGCTCGTCATTATTCTCATGTTGCATTTTCTCAAAGTTTAGATGAACTGAATTACGACACTCCGATTGTTTGGATTTCTATTATCAGAAAGTATTTATTTTTGATATCGGTAGCTCGCATTAAAGTAGAAAGATAAATCCCTTTTTCACGTTTGTATTTTATTCATGTGGAACATTCCCTAAACAGAATGAGTTTTAAAGAAAATAAATTACGTAATGGCATTTAGATTTAATCCGAATCTGAATAAATTTCATTTCGTCAAAAATAAACTACACTAAAGAAATCGGTACTGAATAATATTTATCAGTATCCTCAAACTCTATTTAATATTTCTGATTGGTGTGGAAAAGATAGAATTTATACATTTTAAATCTTTGTCGAGAGTAGCCAAATTTGGATTACTTCACTTTTGGAATATCAGCAAAACATCATTAAAAATGGTTAATCCATTCATCAATTAACTTACTAAATCTTCATAACAATTTCTTTTTGAAAATTATAAGCTTTATTTTAATTTGTAAAATTCTTCAAAAATATCTTATGGTATTATATTACTCACATATACGAGTAAAGTATAATTTTAATAATTTCTATACTGAATTTTACAGAAGTAGTATTTTGTTAACTTTGGTTTAAATATCATTTGTTTAAAATTTAAGTTTTTTAATATATGGTGCATTTTTTATTGTAACTAATTTTATAGGTTTATGATAAATCAATGAAACAGTTTTTTCTTTTAAATTACCTTGTGTCGAAATTCGACGGATTCTACCTTGTATGTATAATGTTTGTGTAAGAGAGGGAACGTACATACAAGGAATATTCAACAGACCAAAATAAAATGTCTTTATTAAATGTATATTTTTATTTTATATTTATGTATTAAAATTTACCAAACATAAATAATAAAATTTTTAAACCAAAATATAAATCTTATCTATAAATATTTAATTTTAAAAAATCACAAAAACAATACAAAATACAAGCATTTACAATAAATGATACAGCGAAAACTTAAGAGAAAATATGATTCAAAAATATCTGATGCAAAACAATGGAAAAGATAAAAAATAAATAAAATAAGCAGAGGCACACAGTACATTCCATTTGTGAAAAAAAAACTGAAAGCATTGCTTATGTTTTCCCTTTGAAACGACTCGATTCCCCTTTGAGAGAAATGCTTGTCATTATTCTCATGTTGCTTTTTCTGAAAGTTTAGGTGAATTGAATCAGGAAAATCTGATTGTTTATATTTTTATTTCCAGAAAGTATTTATTTTTGGTATCGTTAGTTCGCATTACAGTTGAAAGATAAATTCCCTTTTCACGTCCTCATTTTATTCATGTGGAACATTTCCTAAACAGAGTGCGTTTTAACGAAAATAATTTCCGTAACTGTATTTATATTTAATCTGATGTTCAATAAATTTCATTTCGTCAGATATAAGCTAACCCAAGAATTTTGTGCTGATAAATATTTATCAATATCATCAAACTTTATTTCATGTTTCGGTTTGGTGTGGAAGAGGTAAAAATTATATAAATGTAATATTAGTGTTGAGTAGCTGAATTTGGATTACTTCACTTATTTTCAGGTGTAATTCGCCTCATTTCTGGAACATAAAAAAACACCATTATACATAGCCAATTATATTTATGTATACTGACTAAATAAATCTTTAAAACAATTTGTTTTTGAAAATCTTTATTTAAATTTAAAGTTTTAATATAATTCGAAAACTTTGTCAAAAGAGTCATCTAATTTAATTCCACAGTTTCCTAAATTAGACTAAACAATAGGTTGGAGCGAAAAAAAATATTTTTTAAAAATCAAAAACGGGTAGTGCCAAAGGTTGCCTTTATACTAGTACATCAACTGCGTGAAATTTTACCCCTGAAAAAAAAATGTCTTGAGTCTGTGCTTTTGCTCCAAAAATCGAAATTTTGGGTAAAATTTGCCTTATTTAGACATTCTTTAAAAAAAAGAATAAAAAAAAAATCCTACAGAGCTGGTTATTATTTAAAAGTGTTACTTAAACCTTTATATTTATCTGCTTAACATATTTAAACTATAAAACAATATGTGTAGTCTGTATAATTGGACCAAATCTGACAACATTTGGTAAAAACCAGCGTTACTTCTCTATTGGAACATACAAAGAAATGTTGTTTTGAATGCATTTCTTACCTATCTGTTTTCAAAACTATTCTGTATATAACTCGTAGATGTGGCTGCGTTTCATATCCCACCCGTCTCAGCCACCCAGCAATCTAGGCCTAGTGTTTTATTTTTGTATTGAATTGTTATTTTTTTCCCGAAGAAGGGCATAAGTTTCTATGTATCAAAGTAGTTTACCTCTTCTTTGTTTTCACTGACTATGGATGCTACTGGTGTGACCTGCGGCACATATATTTTTATATCTTGTATAACAGAAGAGGAAGCTGAGTAATGTATTAGGTATGTTCTTAATTGAACCTATTCAGCAATCTATTATCTTCATTAAATTTCTATACAGTTAATACATTATGATTGGGAGTTCTGTTACCACAACATTTTTTTTTATCAATTACATTATATATATATATATATATATATATATAATGATATGCCTAAAAATTAATTGTTTGAATTCAATTTCCAGTATATCACCATTTACTGCACCTATTACATTCACTGTAAAAAATCTGCGCAGTGTTCTTGACATTCACTGTGTAACATTCCTGGGTTTTCTAGGCTTATTTCCGCTCATACAAAAATACCGAGAAATCTTGTGTAATACCTTCCACAATCTCGTGTAACTTTTCGGAATAGTTGAGAAAGTGGAAATTACTGATAAACTGTGAAACATTCCGAATATTTTCTGTGTAACTTTTCTTAGTTTTAGTAGGCATACTTTTGAGCTTTTGTGTAACTTATCGGATTTATTCTAAAGTAGAAATTATTGGTAATCTGTGCAAAGTTATATATGTTTTGTTGTAATATTCCTTATTTTGTGGTTAATATATTAAATACAAAAAAAATCGTTATTTTGTGTATATGTCATTTTATTATCCCAGTTGTGAAAACACTACGGGATCTTCTGCTAAAAAAAATAACACGAAGGTTTGTATACCCATTTTATTGTGCATCTCAAAGCTCTTATTCCAATTTCTACCCTGTACAGATCCTGAGATATATTTTATATGTAAGAACTAATTTTTTGTGTGTTTATCATTTTGCTCGCTTAGCTATGAATCGAATATGGAAACTAGAATCACTAATTTTTACCGAAGCTTTAACTACGCATTTAGTTGTGATTCTCGAATGTTTTTTCTCAGTTTAGACTCTGAAGACTCTTCTTATTTCCATATGAACTACTTTTTTGCGTGTGGATCATTTTGTTGCCTCAGTTGAAGATAAAGACAGATCTAGAGCAACTAACTTCGAATGAAAGTGCGTATGCCCATTTTATTGGGCATTTTGAAACCTATTTTTCCAAATTCGACCAATGATCGTTTTACAAATTTATTTTATCAGTGATTGTTTGACGAAATTCTCGGTCTTAGTACCGCAAATTTTTCTCCAAATACCTACTATTTCTGATTAGTAATATTCGTCTTATTTAATCAGCAGTGCCAGTTTAGAGGATGTTTTTACAATGTCAATCATTATTTCCGAATAGTAATCTTTCTGTCATTAAATAAAGCGATTATTACTATTCGGAAATAGTTTGATGTTCATATCAAAAACTTTATATCCAGATATATGCATTCGCATCGTAAGCGAGATCTTTTGTCCAAGGGATGAAAACTTTACCTTATATTAAATGGAAAATTTTTACATTTGTTGTTGGTGATGTTGGAACTGGGGTAAATGCAGGTATTAATCGGTATCACGTCTTAAGCGGGTTCGACTGTTTCCTAAAACAATAAATCTAGCATAAAAATTATTATAAAGTCCACGCTTAAATGGGAAAAGGAAGAAGCTCTGGCCAACTATTTTATTTTTCAAAATATTGAGTCTATAACATGAAATTAAAGTAATGTCAGTAGAGAAATGTTTAAATTTTGTCCCCCACTCCCCCGTCCCTTCTTTAGTATCTGGAAACTACATATGTCTATAGAGGATGAAAAGGTACAATTTTAAGTCACTTACTAAAAATATTACTAATTTTGTGTCAAGGTTATTGTGCCTAAATGTGATTCATAAGTACGGTAATGTTTTTTTTTTTTTTTTTTTTTTTTTTTTTTTTTTTTTTTTAAATCTTAATACTGGAATCCCAAATGCTATATAATAAGGCATTCGATTTTTAACGAAACTGTAAGCATTTTTCTGCATTGATAACATTTTCTTAGAGATTTTCGATCAAATAGACATCGTTGATTTTATAGCGCCCAAATGTTTCGTAAATTTAGCGTATTTCCCCAAATTGCCTCTCGAATTTTTAACTTTGAAGATCAAGTAATCTCACTAACGTAAAGAAACTACGTCTATTTCATTTAATTGACCAATAAACTGTTAAAAAAGCGACCAGTTTGTGGATTAGAATTTAAGCAACTACGAGGTAAGTTTGTATGGTTTTCTTTATGTAGTGTATAAAAATAATTAAAGCAAATTTCATGTTTAATTAAGCTGTCGTAAGTCGCATAATCCTCCATTTAAAAATGTTCTTTAACTTTCACTTAACCGTTTACACGCCGAATTAATACACAATGTAATGGCAATTTTTTTTCCTGTATTACAGCTTCAATTTTTTTATTTATGCATGCAAATTTAGAAAATAGCAAAAAAATATATTTTTGCAGTTTTTCTATCTGTTTTACATCAGTGTTCGCATTTTTAAACATGATTATTGATTGACAACCTATGCAAATATAATATTTTTGCCCGCTATATACTATTGTATATTGTTAATGAGTATTTTCTCGAATTCTAAAAACATTTAGATTCCTAGCAATCAAATGTAAATAATATGGAGAAAACGATAAAAGCAGATAATATATTTTTTATGCAAATTTATGAATTTACATTTTTGTTATACCTGTGATAAATGATGAAAAGTTAATTAAATCCAATTGATTATTAAATCATCAGATTTTAAAATATTCACCTTTTATATACACATTTTAATAAGAATTTTAATTTTTCTTAAGAAAGGTGTTATAGTAAAAATAAAAATTTATACGCGTAATAATCTGGTTTGCAATGATACCGTTTCTTTTATTATTCCTAAATTATGGTTAGAATTAATAAATAAAATCCTGGTGAGGGCTTGAATGGGATGAACCAAGTGGGAATTTCTTTTGATCATGGTCTATTTTAATTTTTATTGTTATTTAATTTTTACAATAGCGCGCGTGTTTTTTGGTGTTTTTTATATATCTTTGTCGCGTTTCATTTGTATTGACCGTGAAATAGTTTGAAATTTTCATTTTTAGTTAGGTTTTAGATCATGGTCTATATTTTAATTTAATTTTTTGCAATAGAGCACGTGTTTTTTTGTTATTTATATCTCATTGTCGCGTGTCATTTGTATTGTCCGAGAAATATTTTGAAATTTTGTTTTATTTATATTATGACTATGGAACTTATTGGACGGTTCCGAAACATGTCAATGTATTTTATTTTTACTATAACACCTTTCTTAAGAAAAATTAAAATTGTTATTAAAAAAAAAACTGTGATAAATGCTTAAACATAAATATTTATTTTTCAAAAGTTCAAATCAACCTTATGTTTCATAGGAAAAATAAGGACATCGTTATTATGTTGGAAAATATATGTTTTGTATTACAAATAAATCAATGTTCCCATTTGGGAACACTGGCGCTTAAACGTTTAAGTATATATTTAAGAAATTTAACTTAAATGCATAATCAGACTTATATAAAATAAAAAATTCTATGCATATTATCACCAGCTAAAACTTTCTGTAAATTAAATGAAGGATTAAGTGAAAACTAAACAAAATTTTATAGTATCAATTTACAATCTTAATTTAAGAAAAAAATGTTACATACATTAATAATTGCTGGATTTTATCAGGTTTTAAGGAAGTCAATATTTTAATTATTATGCTGAATTTTTTAACATTTTGGCAGGCATATTTTTGAATGTTAGTTTCTTTTTAAAAATTTTGAATAATTGAAATACTTTACGTGTATATGTCTTTATTATATAGATCTGTGCAAAATTATTTACAGCTATCTTTCATTTGTATGTTGGTGCAAAATATAGATAAAAATTAACATTGGCCACTGGCCAGTTATTCATATTTTTAATTATTGACCAGTAACAATTTTACAAACACTACATACAAAATCATATGAAGTGTTCGTACAGTTTTAACTATCAACATTGTAGTTTATTAATATTTTTTAATTTCCATTTGGTAGGATTACACTCAACTGAAAACTGAAATTGTATCTAACAGAAAAATATGTAAGTAAGAAATTACCGTAGTCAAATTAACAATATTTAAAATGAGCTCGGAAATCCGCATTAACGTGAATGTGTATTGTGGGGGAGAGGGGGAATTGACAAACCATAAATTATATTCTATCAACGTAAACAGGCATACAAAAGTCTTAGAAAATAATATTAAAATTAAAATTTATTAAATAAAAGCTACATTAGAAAAACTACCCTGAATCCGCGTTAAAAGGCGGCGAAACATCGACGATTTCTCAAACTTAATTTCTAAATTTGAATACATATATACTCAAACTTAAAATACGCATTATGACCATATTGAAAAACAAGAGCTCGGAAATCCGCGTTAGCAAGCCTTTTAAGGCCCAACTAAAATCCACCCAAACGGAGGTTTCTATATCTCGCTTATAAAATAATTTTCAAAATTGAAATTTATCAAATTAACATAAAGCTCCATAAAGAATAGGACGAGTACTCGAAACCACATTAACAGAGGATGGAGTGACACCGAGGATTTCTGTGATTTGATTTAAAATAACAGAAGTTTAATATTATATAATTCAAAAAACTTAAATACACATTAACTAGTATATTAGAAACAGGAATTCTGGAAATACGCTTCCAAAAAGGCTTCCAAATGTAATTTTAAAAAAGCATACCGAACTATTTATTACCAAAGGAATTGAAAAGAAACCTGAAAAATAAACACGTACTTAACATGCATAAGCTTACTTCCATATTTAAAGCGCAAAATATCACTTTAAGTTTAAATCTTATAACATCTATTATTATGATTTTTTAAACTTTTTCAGTGTCACTCAGTATATCTTAAATCTAACAATTTTTTTAATACATTTATTTTGACAGGGTTAACAAATGCATTTTGAAAATTTCACAACACCACTTTTATGAAACATCGGGAAAAATTTTATGAGTGTTTCAAGTGAAGAGGTGTATGGGGGAAGTTTAAATTTTGCTGCAATTATTATGATAGTTAAAAGATATAATTAAGTAACCGTGAGATTAATCCATCTTTCTGCTAAATATGCACCCAAAATTTGAAACTATTCGAATAATTTTATGCAAGGAAAATGCAATTAAAAAAATGAAAGTGGAGGATTCTACCCCCCCCCAAAAAAAAAATGTGACCTATAAACCCTTTCATTAACACGTTAAGTGCCATGACATTCACCGGTGACTGACATTGAAATTTTCGTTTTAGCCGCGTCAGCTGCCCGTGACCGACAGCGTAAAATTACAATATAAAACTAAGTATTATATTGTTTTAAGGAATTGCCGAAAATTTATTTAAAATTTTCCTTTTAGAGGATAAGGATTTTAAAGGATATAATTAAGTAAGAGGAAAGTTCAGTGTCAGTCATCCGTGACTGATGTGAAATTCAACGTGTTAAAGGTGTAATTTATCCTTCTAATAAAAGGAGACCAAAATTTGAAACCAATTGGTTCTCGACAAGGAAGATCTAGGTAAATCTGAATTAGTTGGAGAGGAAGGGTTTCATTTACAATAAACCTATACTTGACTTAACATTGTTGATTTGATTAATCTCGCCTAATTTTCTAATAAATTGATACCCAAACTTCAAGAAAAACGAATAATTCAAAAAAAAAAGTTTTGTTTAACCCTATTTAAGAGGGGAGGGGAGGTTACCAGTTTTTTTACATTTGAACCCACCAAAACCCGAAATAATCAGCTTCACCCAATAAGTGGAATTTATTTAGCAAACTTTAGCGAGTTTGCGCAGGAACATGGGTCTTATATAATTCAGATTCATCCAAATTTCGGGTTTAGCAGTTTTTTAGCAGATTTTGTCAATTGACACATTTTAATTTGCACAGGAGTGAGATTCCTGGATTAAGTATATTAAAAGTAACACTGACTTGGAATTGCGTTCCAAAATCAATTTTGTCATAATTGAAATTAATAATATTGTATAATAAGTCGGAGAAAGACATTTTTAAAAAATTCAGTATTAGGCATTAAAGTTACACGTTTCTCGATTTTTTTTTATTTCAAGATAAACTACGACACCTGTTTTAAATATTTCATACTGCATAAAAACATGCGCAATTAGCTCGGATAAAAAAGATCTCTTGTCAATTAACTATTTCCTCCCACCAGCCGCGAAACAACCTTTGAACCAAAAAAAGTTATCTACTTTCTTTCATAGTGTTTGGAATAATCGTTAATTTTGACTCCGAAAATTATAAACGAATTTTTCTCCTTTCATCCCTGGTATCGACATATCTTAAAACAATCATGTTTTCCAAGGAGCACCCATCAAGTTTGGAGACTTAGAACGGTAAAGTTAATCTCCACGTTTTTTAGTGTTATTCGACGGTGGAAATTGCTAATTTTATGCTTAGTGCACGGAGCTAACCAAAAAATATATGTAAATAAAGAAACGTAAATGAATTTATATTGTATATCAATATCGAGGACAGTGGCAAAACTGAGATCCGCAAAACCCTGCGACCTAGGGGGGGGAGGGGCTTGGAAGTAATTGTATAAAATAAACATCTTAAACGATCATAAACGGTTGATCATTTTAAGATTTTAAGAACGAGTCATTTGTATTGAATAACGAATGTATATTTTGCGTACTCCCAAACTGATCTGAGCGTAAACAAATCATACCCACAAGACGGTCACGAAGCAGAGACCTCGTTTTGTTATGCGAAATATATTCTAGGGGGCCTTGAGGAAAATTTTGCAGAGGACTCAACACTATAGTTACACTACTGATTGGAGATTGTACAAAATCAATATATAATTGAGAATAAAATGTTTAAACAATGTATAAACCCATTTTTATCTAATAAATTCAAATTTTTCACTTAGAATCCAAAATATTGCAATACATTTTTCAAAATGGAACAAAACCCTGTATATTTCATGGATTTCATGGACCATTTTTAACTATGCGCAACATGACAACAGTGCACTTGCAAAAAAATCCTGTTTAAAAGATATACATTGAATATTTTCAAACTTTTTTTTATTTTTTCGTAAACATTCTGGGAATATACAAAAGTAGTTGTAGTACTTTTTGTATTGTTATTACAGCCTTTTGTACGACACATATTCAAGTATTCTATATTTTAAGCTAATGCATAATAAAACTCCAATAACCAATAACTTCTCCAATAAACATTTTGATTTTTCCAGAAACTGAATAAACAACATTGCATCCAATAATTTATGCATAAAAAATAAAACATATAATATGCTTTTTGTTTTTTTGTAGCCACCTTGGATAATAATCGAATCTGAATATAATGATAGTTCTTAACGGAAACAAATGGAGACTTTGGAACAGCAGAATTAAATTCAAGTATTGAAAGCAGCTCTTTAAATATTAGCAGTCAGTTGTATATTAAAGCACCCATGGCGCGAGGATTTTCAGATTTCTTCACATCATTTTTCTTCTGCTCTAACTAAAGTTTTAAATGAAGATTGCTTGCAGTGGACAGAAAAAGTGAGTTACTGAACCATTTAGCTTTGAGAATCTGCAGATACACAGACAATTCCTCTACAGCTGAACGAAAGCAAGTAGAAGATAAAATTTTAATTGAAGATGTGGAATTAGTACATAGTGTAGTTTTGACAATCTCTTTATATTATTGTTATAACATAAAATATTCTCTCAAAGGCACTGGGACTTACGCTTTTATTGAACTAAAATTTCTGAAGTTGAAACATGGTAGTGTAGTTCCCCGAAAAGTAGTAACTTTATGTGAAAAATGAAGCAAACTATGATAAAATTTTAGATTGTAATTTTAACCATAATATCAATAAAGTGTTGTGAATATTATGAAAGTTCTGTGAATTTTTATTTTTGATTATATTATTTTTTAATTGCATAATATTCTCGATATCTTAAGTCAAAGGGATTCTAAAAAAGTATTATGTGATAGCTAATTGTTCAGATAAGTTATTTACAGGTATTTGTAATATCAAAGAGAGAAATATACTTTAATTGAAGTATCAAGAGTACATTGTATTAAGATTTTCAATTTTTTCTTAAAGGTTATCTTCTTTTGGCAGCTAAATATTGTTTTTCTCAATTGTATCTCTTGACACCTGAAATTGAATTTTGTGCTTTAACCAAATGAATAAATCGCTTTAAATATGCTAATGCTTAAATTACAATTAAAAAGTTATTTTTGACTACAACTTTAAAATATCTTTCAAAAATTTTTGCATATTTTAACTTACCTTGAAAATTTGTGTAATTAAACCTTAATGGTTTATATAATCTTTTAAAAGAATTATGTACTGTATAGCACATGCATCAAAAACCGTTTTTTCATTGATTACTGTGATATTATATTAATTTGTTAAGGAATAGAATTATCAAAGGTAATTGATCCAATTTAAGTGAAGATAGTGGGGTAAGGGTGGGGGGGAAGCTTCGAATAACCACATACTTCCCCAAAAAGAGCAGATATTCAGATACTGTAAAAAATTTTAAGAATGCTTTGATAGATTAAATATACCATTTTATGCCAAATAACTAATCTGTTGTACTAGTTAAATGACAAGTTGATAATCTGTTTAAATTATTAAATAATATGGCAAAATTATCTAAAGGTTATTTTAAAAATACACAATTGCTTTGTACGAGATTTTGTCAAAAATGTATACTTTGTGTTACATTATCTCTTAATTTTTACCTTCAAATTGGTATGTTGAGCTTGATATAAAAGTGGAAAAAATTAAGCATGACTTTTTGTAGATCCCCGCACAATATCACTCATTTAGATATTTCTTTTGTTTCTGAAGTGTGTATTTATCATAATTTATCCTTGCATCAATATTTTAACCAATTTATTTTTGTAAAAGTATTTTTAATATATCCATGATTTAAAAATAGATTTTACTCATAGATATCCAGTATTTTTTTTTAGATTTGTGTTGTCAGCGGAAAAATGAAAACAACTAATTAGAAATATTTTCAATACAATGTTTAACTTTGAGCTGTGTAATTATCGTTAATATTCTCAACAAAGATTACTAACTCATTAATCTGTATCATGTTCAAGAACCAAACTTAACTCTAACTCTAAGGCATCTTAAAACTCTTTGAATAGCATGCTGAAAATTGGAAGTAACTTATTGAAAAAGGGCCTCAACATACTAGATTATAAATTTCTGGACTTTTCAGATTTGCATAATTTTCCAGACAAATTTTTGGTAAAGTTCCTGTGAAAATCTGTGGCAGAATTGCTGCCACTGGATATCCCAGGAACATTTGCCGTATTCCGTGAAATGTTTCAGATCTTTTCACAATGAAGAAACTTAACTGAGATTTTATGTGTAAAGTTCCAGCTATATGTTTCAGAGTTTTTCAAAATGAAGGAACATAAATGAATTTTCATGAGTAATGTTCCAGATGATTGGTTTCGGAATAGCGGAACCTGACTGAGATCTTATGAGTAACATACCATATTAAAGATTTCGGAAATTTTCAGAAAGGTGGAACCTAACTAAGATTTTATGAGTAGCACTCCAGATTATAGATTTCAGAGCTTTTCAGAATGGAGGAATTTAACTGAGATTTCACGAGTAATGTTTCAGGTTGTAGGTTTTTCAGAACGGTGGAACCTAACACAAAATTAATGAGTAACGTTACACATAAAAGGTTTCTAGACTTTTCAGAATGGTGAAACCTAACTGATATTTCAAGAGTAACATCCCAGATTATAGATTTCTGAACTTTCCTGGCATATGTAAGTTTCCTGGCATTTTTTGGATTAAATTCCTGGGAAAACCTGTGGCAAAATAGCTGCCACACGTTTTCTTAGGAACTTTACGCAAATTTTTTTACAGTGTTGAATATATTTTGAGAAGCTAGCAGTTTAATATTATGACGATCGTCACAGAAGATTGCAAACAAAATTTGCGTGTAAAGCAACAATATTTCGGAAGAAGTTTTAGTATTTTTTATGTCGTTTCTTGTGTTGTTTCCTAGTCGAGTAATTTCTAATAAGTTTTTAGACCTATTCTTTAGATGTGTATTACATTATAAAATATCCCGCGGTATAAACTTTCATTATATATTTTGTAAGTGAATCTATGGACTCTGATTGTCAATCTGTGCTTATATAAAGCGAAAAATTTTATTCGCTTTCTAAGCTGTCTTTTTTTTTTTTTTTTTTTTTTTTTTGTGCAAGATGTTTTCTAAATTCTATTCCCCATTTCTTCAGAGAAATAGCTTTCCTTATGAATTAGCTTTGCAATCTCCGACAGAAATTTCTAGTCTGTTCTGAGTATCTTTTACTTAATTTGAGAAAAAAATTCAAAATTATTATCTATTTTATAAAAAATTGCGAAAGGAAGTGAATAGTACGTAGACAAAGATTTTCTTATTGATTCAGTGAATCTATGTAGATTATAGCGTTTACACCTTCAAGTCGCTTCACCGACTTCTCTAATAATTGACGCAGAGGAAATTCACTGGAGTTGAAGTAGCATATGGTCCATTATTATACTCAATTCTAAGTTTACCTAATGCAAAATGGTTCACAGCGACAAATAGAATTCTCCTAAATTTAAATGAGTACTTATAGTCGATTAGAGTCTGTACATTCTCTCAAAAAGTACTATGCATTATAAGTTTATGCCCAGGACAGTTCACCTAAATATTGTTCAACAAATATTATTCACTTATCAAATATTGTTCACTTATAAAATGGGGATCTAAAAGTTAATGGGAAATTACCTGGCTACGAAAACACTTAGAAAATGGCATAAAACTAATGCAAAAAAAAATTATTTACAACAACGGTTGCTCTACACGTGCAGGACAAATTACCATCGCAATTCTCTCGGACGATCACCAGAAATCAAATTAAACAACTCGCTTCTCAACATATAAAAAATGAAAAAGCAGAATAAATGATGGCATACTTATAGATGAAATACCTGAAATCATCTTTGAAGCAGGTCATTACGTAAAAAAATATAAGTGACTGAAAAAATGTTGTGGTAACAGAACTTCCAATCACTTTCATCAACTGGATCTAAGTTTGATAAAGAAAATAGCTAGCCTAATAGATCCCTTTAATAATATTCCCGTATATTACTCTGCTTCTCATTTTTTTGTATAAGCTGTAAAAATATACATTAAGATAGTCACAGCAGCATATGGATTCAAAGAACAGATAAACTACGTGGATGCATCGAAAACATGCCAAATTTTGATAAAGAAAATCGTAAATCAATGCATAAATAAAACATTGTACTAAGATGATTGAATAATTGGGACGGGTGGTATATGAAAAATAGCCCCCTCCACGACGTATGTCCAAGGTAGTTTTGAAAAGAAGAGCTGTATTAAAAACAACAATTCATTGTATGTGCCAATAGAGTGGTAATGCCGTTTTCTTACCAATAGTTGTCTGTTTTTCTCCAGCTATACTGAATAAAGATATTGTTTTATAGTTTAAATATGTTAAGCAGATAAATATAAAGGTTTAAGTAACACTTTTAACAAATAACCAGCTCAGTAGGAATTTTTAAATTTTTTTGAAAAAATGTCAAAAAATGACAAATTTTACCCAAAATTTCGATTTTTGGAGCAAAAGCGCAGACTCAAGCCATTTTTTTTCAGCGATACAATTTCACACAGTTGATGTACTAGTACTAAGGCAACTTTTGGCACCTACCGTTTTTGATTTTTAAAAAATAATTTGTTTCGCTCCACCCTACTAAACAATATGACTGACTGTTTTGAATAGTAGGAAATTTAACTAATTTTATTAAAAGTTTGCGATTAATGAAACTATCAAAGAGAACAACAGCAGAGAAATATAATGAAATCAAATGTATCAAAGTAAGAACATATCTTTTAAAACAAAATATATTAAAAACATACACTTCCACTACTAGGATTATATTGATGATGTGAAGATAGGAATAGTGATAATAAACAAAAATATGTAGGTATTTTTTGTACTGTATATTTATAAGAAAAAGAAGAGAATAAATAAATAATAATAAATCAATTAATAACAAGAAAAATAAATTTGCCGGAAACCAAAGGTAAATTACTGTGGATGTACTGTGTGAAAGATATAAATAGTGATATTAAACAAAAATATGTAAGTATTTTCAACTTCAATATTTACAAGAAAAATAACGAGAATAAATTATCAATTAATAACGAGAAAAACAAATCGACAGGAAATCAGAGTAAAGTACTGTGGATCTAAATTGTAAGATTTAAATTTATTTATTTTAAACAAAAATTAAACAAAAATATGTAAGTATTTTCAACTTCAATATTTACAAGAAAAATAACGAGAATAAATTATCAATTAATAACGAGAAAAACAAATCGACAGGAAATCAGAGTAAAGTACTGTGGATCTAAATTGTAAGATTTAAATTTATTTATTTTTTTTTAATTTTATTTATTTATTTATTTTATTTTTTATTTTATTTTATTTTATTTTTTTTTTTTTTTTTGCTTTAAAGGGGACACTCTTTTCTTGATTTTAAATCACGAAAAAGTTTCAATGAAAGCAGTTGAACAGAATCACATTCTTCTTGTTGCTCCCCGGTATCAAGATTTTCTTTAGGAATCGAAAACCATGCTAAGTGGACGGTTCATTTTTCAACTAGCTCTGAATTTCACTTTCTGTAAAGCATTGCGAATGTAATGGAGTACTAATTACGATAATGAGCAATAATTGTCAGTATAATTTAATTGCAGTTTAGAAAAATAAATACAATTTCCTTTCACACGTCCCTTAAAATGTGATCATTTCAATCTAGCAGTCTGAATCATCTGTATGTTATTTTTCGTGGCCACTTACTGAAATAAAACAATTTCTGCAATCAAGTAATGACCACATTACTTAAAACCCTCTGACAGACTTGCAAAAGGGCAAAATTGTAATGTTGTTTACTCATCATTTTGTTTTAATTGCTAAAAAAATATGATTCTTTCAAAATTATAGAAAAATCTTATTTACGAATATGAATGTTATCCTTGAGTGTGTTAATCATTGCACAATGTATTAAAAATCCGTTAAATCAACTGAGTTATATCATTTTAATTATTACTTGCATTGCAGTGAAACCTGGAACTTAGGGAACGTCTATAGATGGGCTTGTCAGTGAGAGGGTTAAAAAAAATTTCGCCATCTATATGTATAATATGTGTGTGAGAGAATGAATGTACATACAAGGAATATTCAACAAACCAAAATAAAATGTCTTTTTTTATATATTTTTTTTTACTTTCTTCTATCTTTACAAGAAGAAAGTATTGGATTCGTGAAAATTTCCAAATTCCGGTTTTCTACGGATTTACATGATTTAGGAGTCAGAGAACAGAAAAAAAATGTTTTACAAAATGTCTGTCTGCGAATCTGTGTATTTATCAGTCTGTCTGTGATATAAATTTTTAGGGAGCTCTATCTCAAGAACTATTGCTCGGAAATTCGCAAAGCGTTAGCTTGAGTTACATCTTGATATAAACTGGATTTGATTAGGTTTTGGAGTATATCTCCAGCAGGTGGCTCTACCTCACGATTTTCATAATAACTACAGCTCAAGAACTAATGAACGGATATTCATGAAACTTCAGATTCCATTAGTCTTTCATATAGCATGGTTCTGATTACGTTTTGGAGTAAATAGCACTACATGTGGCACTGTTATGGGGTGTTATTCATGATTATCACAATAGCTCTATCTCGGAACTTAATGCACAAATTTTCATCAAAATTCCTATTCAGTTAGTCCCTGATATAAATGGGTGTTTTTCGTTTTTGTGAAAAACCGCTCAACAATTGGCGCTTCTATAAAGCATATTCATGATTATCATGATTATTCACGATTATCGCAATAGCTCAATCTCGGGAACTAATGCACGGATTTTTAGCAATTACTTCCTTATATGAAATAGTATTCATTAGTTTTTAGAGGAAATTAATATACAGGTGGTGCTTCTATTCAATTTCTTTCTTTTTTTTACGATTTCTGCGATAATTCTGTCTTAAATACTAATAGTATATAATTTTCATCAAATTCAGTTAGAAATTGAAATAAATTGTTGCAGATTAGATTTTCGTGTAAATAACCTAACCGGTGGTGCTGTAATGTTTTATTTTCTGGAAGTATTAACGTGTATGGGATTGAAGAAAGTTTGGTAATTGCCATATCTGACTAGTTTTATGTTATATTAATGTATTAAATGTACCAACCGTAAATAATAAAATTATTAAACACATATTACAAATCTAATGCATAAATGTATAAATTAAAAAAAAAAGATATAAAAACAATGCAAACACCAAACATTTAAAATATCTAACAATGCGAAAAATTTAAGAGAAAATATCATTCGAAAAACTCTGCTGCAAAACAATGGCAAAGATAAAAAAAAAAAAAGCCGCGGCACACAGTACATTTTTTTTTGTGAAAGAAAACAGCTGAAAACATTGTTTGTGTTTTCCCTTTGAAAAGCCTCGATTCCCCTTTGATAGAAATGCTCGTTATTATTCTCATGTTGCTTTTTCTCAATGCTTAGGTGAACTAAATTACGACAATCTGATTGTTTAGATTTCTATTTGAAATAGAAAAGATAAAAAATGAAGAAAGCATAGACACACAGTACTGAAAGAAAACAAACTTAAAACTTTGTTTGTGTTTTCCTTTTGAAACAGCTCAATTCCCCTTTGTGATAAATGCTTGTCATTATTCTCATGTTGCTTTTTCTCAATTGTTTGGGTGAACTGAATTACGATAATCTGATTGATTGGATTTCTTTTTTCAGAAAGTATTTATTTTTTGGTGTCCGTAGCTCGCATTACAGTTGAAAGATAAATCCCTTTTTCCCGTTTGCGTTTTATTCATGTGGAACATTCTCTAAAGAGAGTCAGTTTTAAAAAAATAATATACGTAATGGTATTTAGATTTAATCTAATGCTAAATAAATTTCATTTCATCAAAAATAAGCCACAATAAGAATTCAGTACTGAATAATATTGATCAACATTCTCAAACTCTATTTAATATTTCTCTTTGGTGTGGAAAAGATAGAATTTATACATTTTAAATATTTGGGAAGGGTATCCATATTTGGATAACTTCACTTTTGGAATATCAGCAAAACATCATTACAGGTGGTTAAGCCATTTCTCAGCTAACTTAATAAATCATTATAACAATTTATTTTTGAAAATCTCAAGTTTTATTTTAATTTGAAAAATTCTTCATAAGTTTCTTATGATATTTTACTGCTTACGCATACAAGTAAAGTATAATTTTAATAATTCCTACAATTAAGTTTTATTGAAATAGTATTTTGTTAATTTTAGGTTAAATATCATTTGTTTAAAAAGTAGATTTTTTAATATAAGTTGCATTTTTTATTGTAACTAATTTTGTAGGCTTATTATATTTAATAAGACATTTCATTCTAAATTTTTTTTTATCGAAATTGGACGTGTTCTACCTAGTATGCATTAAGAGTGCATGAGAGAGTGAACGTACATACAAGGAATATTCAACAAACGAAAATAAAACCTCTTTATTATATATATTTTCTTCTTTATAACTAAATATTAAAATTTAACAAACACACATAAACTTATTTAACAACATATAACAATAACAATTTAATAAACAATAACAATTTAATAAATAACAATTTAATAAACTTATTTAACATGTATCACAATACAATATATAAATGTTTCATTTGAAAAATATCATAAAACAATACAAAATCCAAGCATTTAATGTGTCTGGTAATGTGAAAAATTTAAGAGAAAATTTCATTGAAAAATATCTGCTGCAAAACAATGGAAAGACAAAAAAAAAGCAAAGACAAGTACATTCCAGTGGAGAAAGAAAATAAAGTGAAAACATGTTTGAGTTTTCCCTTTGATACGACTCGATTCCCCTTTGAGAGTAATGCGTGTAGTTATCCTATTTCTGCTTTTCCTCAAACTTTAAGTGACTTGAATTACGAAAGTCTGAATGTCTAGATTTCCATTTTAAGAATGTATTTATTTTTTTTGTTTTGTTTTTAGTATTATTAGCGCGCATTACAGATGAAAGATAAATCCGCTTTTCTCGTTTGCATTTCATTCATGTAGAACAAAATCCCTAAAGAGAGTGAGTTTTAAAGAAAATAAATTCCGTAATAGTATTTAGATTTAATGTGAAACCGAATAAATTTCATTCCGTCAATCATAATCTAAAATAAGAATTTGGTACTGAATAATATTTATTAATCTCGTCAAATTCTGTTTAATATTTCTCATTGGTGTGGAAAAGGTATAATTTATATATTTTTAATATTTCGTGTTTTTTTTTTTATCTTAAGTTACACATAACATAAATAAAAAAAATGGAACAAATATTACAAATCTAATACATAAATGTTTAATTTTTTTAAAAAGATATAAAAAATACACAATCCCAGCATTTAAAATATCTAATAATGTGTAATGTTTAAGATAAAATTTCGTTTAAAAATATCTGCTGCAAAACAATGTGAAAGATAAAAAATAAAGAAAGCATAGACGCGCAGTACATTCCATTTGTGAAAGAAAACAAAGTGAAAACATTGTTTGTGTTTTCCCTTTGAAACGTCTCGATTAATTTCATTTCGTGAAACATAAGCTACACTAATAATTCGGTACTGAATAGTATTTATGAATTTCGTCAAACTCTACTTGGCATTTCTTATTGGTGTAAAAAAGGTAGAATTTATGTATGTTTAATATTTAGCGAGAGAAATCGGAATCAAATGAACTCACCTATCTTTAGATGTAATTCACTTCATTTTAGGAATATCAGCCAAAATTTATGGCACGCGGCTAACCTATTCTTCTACTAAGTAAATCTTCACAACTTATTTTTTTAAACCTTAAGTTTAACATAACATAAATAATAAAATAATTAAACATATACTACAAATCTAATATGTAAATGTATAATTTTTAAAAAAGATGTAAAAACAATACAAAATCCAAGGATTTAAAGTATCAAATAATGTGGAAAATTCAAGACAAAGTATCATTGAAAAGTGTCCTCTGCAAAACAATAAAAAATAAATAAATAATAAAAAATATAATAAGCAAAGACACACAGTACATTCCATTCGTGAAAAAAAACAAACTGAAAACATTGTTTTCCCTTTTAAACGCCTCGACTCCTCTTTGAGTGAAATGCTTGTCATTATTCTCACGCTGCTTTTTCCCAAAGTTTAACTGAACTCAGTTACGACAATCTGATTGTTTGGATTTCTATTTTCAGAAAGTCAGTATTTTTGGTATCGGTAGCTAGCATTACAGTTTAAAAATAAATCCCTTTTTCACGTTTGCATTTTATTCATGTGGGATATTCCCTACCGAGAGTGAGTTTTAAAGAAAATTCCGAAATGGTATTTAGATTTAATCTGAAGCTAAATAAATTTCATTTCATCAAACAAAAGCTATACGTAGAAATAGGCACTAAATAATATTTATCAATATAGTCAAACTATTTAATATTTCTCCTTGGTGTGAAAAAGGTAAAATTTATATATTTTTAATATTTGTGGAGATCAGCCAAATTTTGATCACTTCAGTTTCAGATGTAACCCATTTCTAGATGATCAGTAATACATCATTACACCTGGATAATCTTTCTTTCTTTCTAACCGATGAATATGCCCCTACCTGCCGAGTTAATAATCTCAGCTTAACGGGTTAGATACCTGGTATCGGGGTGGACGACCGCCTAATTGCCGCGAAGTGGCAATAAATAATGTACTGCACATGGCAATCGCAGGATGGTCTCGTAATTTAGAGCCTTGATCAGATGACGAGACCTTCACCTGGCAAGGCACCTCCAGAGGTATAATTCATAAGTAACTTGGAGGACTTTGTACCCACGACGGATTTTACATGCACAGGTGCCATTAGCGTACATGGTGGAATTTTAGCTTGCAGAGTGGGGGTGATCGACGCAGACAAGTGCCGAGGTCGGCTGATTGTGGCTAACGGTTGCTGGACTTAGTAGTTTATTGCCTTTTTGAACGTACTGAGTTTGGCGCCGCACATCACTCCCACTTGCCGTGCCAAGTGAAATGGGGCTGGAGCAAAAATTTTTGAGCCGAGACGGTGGCAAGTCCTTAGCAGACAACAGGGGGGACAATTTTGAGGGAGATTTAGAAAAATAAATAACCAAAACTAAAATGGCCGAAATGCTAAGTAGTGCCAGAGAAGGGAGAATTTTCGGGCTGAAATGCAAGGCAGTCGAATCGCTGCTGGTGGTGACGAGAACCCGCCTTTCTACCGTAAAAAAAAGAAAAAAATGCTTCATGGGCTGTCCCATTAGAGCGGGTTTGGTAGCTCGTGCGGACAGAGTCCAAATGCACCTAATAAAGAGGCGTATTGTCACTAGAAAAAAAACAAGGGAAAAAAGACTTGAACACGTATCGGACCGCACAGAACTTGAGTCCCTTGAGTCTCTGCGTCGATGAGGTCAACGTGTGCGGTTCGGGATAGATGGGACGGTAGGTTGCATCCCATTGCTCATCGGACCGCACAGGGTCCCGTGGGACCCTGCGTTAATGAGGTCAACTTGAAAGCCTGAGAGGCGTTAGTCCACTAGGGAGGGGGTACCAGAACGGTGTCGGACCGGGCAGAGTCCCTCGAGTCTCTGCGTCTATGAGGTAAACCTGTACGGTTCTGGTGCAGTGGACATGATTGGTGCTCCAGAATCTCTTCGGACCGCACAGGGTCCCTTAAGTCCCTGCGTCGAATAGGTCAACTTGAAAATTTCGGGAGCCAGGTCCAAGGGGAGGGAATCCTGGAAGGTAAATGGATTAGTAACAATACTATTGTTTACTGTACTGCTTACCTGAGAAACCTGTTAACGTTAAGCTTTTTAAGTTGTAACTGCTGTCTATTTGGCTTTTATGGAGGTGAGGATTAGATAGTTGACTTTTTGGCTGTTGATAGGTGGGGGAATGGCTGAGCTTGTGGCTAGAGTGGCTAAGCTAGTATTACACTAATTATCACTCCTGCCACAAGCTGCCATCAGTTTGGATAATCTTTGTACTAACCTTAAATTAACCAGCCAGTTTACTTAACCCAAGCACTCCCCATGAATTCCCTTTTGATTTTTTTTAAATATATATCTTATGTTGATTAGATGTGGACGGACAAGCAATTAGGCGGGGGCGGATGAATCTTTTTGATTTGTCATAATGTGCAGCTTGCAGATCCGAGATGTCATTCGACGAGCTTGCAATGGTATTATTGCGGGGCTCCTGTTTCGGGCCGTGGATACTGCACACTTGGATAATCTATTCATCAAATAACCGAATAAATTTTCCACAACAATTTATTTTTGAAAATCTTAAGTTTTATTTCAAATTGAAAATTTAGTCAAAAGTGTTCCAAACTGAACAATTAGTCGCCTAATTTGGATCCCTAGTTTTCTAAAATAGACTAAACAATATTAGACTGTTTTATGTAGTAGGGAATCAAACAAAACAACACCAGTGAAATACATTGAAATCAAATATCTCAAAGTATGTAATTCTTTTACAACAAAATATATTTAATACACAAATTACGATTATCAGTAATTAAGCATTTCTCATTGCTGTGGAAAAGGCAAAATCAAGCCTTCGAATTAGTAGAGATCAACATACGAAAAGAATGTTTTACTCATGGCCAACTGTATGTTGGCCTATCGCGGGTCGGATCTCCTGTAAATAAATTTATTTCGCTGCCACAAAATAAAACAACATCCAATTCGTTCACAGGGAAGCTCTGATCCAATAAATTTAATGGCTTTTATTTCGTAGGTGCAAAACTTTTTACAAACATTATTATAAATAAATGAAAAATAATACTAATATCCGAATTTTCTTTTATAATTTTACACTTTTTTAGTAACCCCAAGCACAAAGAAGAGAGTATGAGTGTGTGTGTAAAAATTTATAAATTGAATTTTTTTTTTAATATCCGTGCGAAGCCGGGTAGGGCTGCTATAATCTATATCCATAAAACAAAGTCGTGTTAGTTACACCATTTATAACTCAAGAACGGATGGATCGATTTTTATGAAATTTTGTATGGAGGTATCTGACACCTTAGATTAACAAAATAGGCTACTTTTTACCCGACTACCTAAAAGGAGCACAATGCTTTTAGTAGTTGAATTTAATGAGATGAAGGGGTAGTAAAAGTTTGCGGTGTCAGTAGTGTCACGGGACTAGGAGACTTGCTCTACCCGAAGCAAAGCGAGGGCGGGCCGCTAGTAATTTATATAAACTATGAAGTTTAATCTGACTGCCATTTTTTTTCTGGTGAGCTTCGAAAACATGTTTTACCTTAATGTTTTGAGGCCAGTGTATTTAATTAAATATATATACACTGTAAAAAAAATTTCCTTGAAAAAACGGAAAACGTACAGGCAGCAAAGTTGCCGTATCTGCTCCATTTTTTCACGTAAAATTTACTTTTATGTCTTTTCCGTTTTCGAAACTGAAATGTTCCGATTTTGGAAAATGAAGTATTCCGTTTTGAAAACTGAAATGTTCTATTTTGGAAATTGAAATGCTACGTTATAGAAACTGAAATGTTCCTTTATGGAATCTGAAATGTTCCGCTTTGGAAACTGAAATATACCGTTTTGAAAACCAAATTGTTCTGCTTTGAAAATTGAAATGTTCCATTTTAGAAACTGTTGCTTTCAGGTTTAAACCTAGGGGTTTTTTTTCATTTTGAAAACTGGTATCTTCAGTTTTATCCCGGTTATTTTCAGCCATATTCAATTATCCGTTCAAAATTTGTCTCACACTGAGATAGTGAGATCTCAAACTCTAATGTTATACGTATGAGGAGGGGAGAGGATTAATGACTACATATATTTTTAAAAATAGCAAACTATTATTTTTTATTCATTTTTTTCTATGTACTGTTATATGGTTTGTTTTTTAGTTATCAAAATATCAAAATAATTCTAAAATATATACTTAATATAATTTAAGTGTTGGTACTTCGCAAAACAAAGTAAGAAATAAAATTAAATATATATTTAACAAAAATTTTCACACAAAAAATGATGCTTGAAGAACTAACTTTGCACACTGTAAAATATGCATTACCTATGAAGATAAGTACTGCACACAGATATGTTTAACATTGATGAGGGAACTAGAGATGTGATTTACATTCCACTTGATACTGGTTTATCACTTGTTACTGGTAATACTTTTTGCGTTATTATAATTTGCTATATTTAGATCTTTCTTATTTACTGAAATCTTAATAATGCTAATTAAATAAACAAATATTTATGTTTATAATTGCTGCCAATATAATAAAATGATATATATTAAATTGCTTGAATAATTTTCAAGAAAAAAAAGATACATTGATATCAGTTTTTTTTCCATTTTCAAAAGTGCCGTGCTCTTCTTAATTTCTTAAGGTAAAAATTTGAAAATTGGTTTTTGACTTGCCTTCACTGCGAGCAAGACTGTAGCAAAACTATTGGTTCACCCCCCCCCCCCTCCCGAAAAAAAACGGATAATAATGTTTAACTAATGTATCTTGAATATATACTTCATTTGTAAGCAATTTATAATATTTTTATTTAAAATTAGTCATTTTTCAATAGAAAATGAAATTTTAAATTTTTTTATAGTTTAAACTTAAACTTTCAATAGATAAAGAAATAGCTTACAAATAAAATGTACATTCAAACTACATTACTTTTACATTATTATCAATGTTTTTGGTGGCTCTTCAATAAATAGTTATGCTATCATCTTACGCGCCGTGAATGAAACTGAAAAAACAATTTTACATTTACTTTAATCAAATTTAAACATAAAAAAAATAAAATTTCAGTATGGAATGTTAAAAAATGGTTTTACATAGAAAAGAAATTAGGTTGTCTATATTAAAAATTGTATGCATTTATTTTTTATACAGATCGAGAAAAAAAATAAATATTGCATCATTGCTAAGTTGCACTGCCAGGTAGAAAGTAAGATATTTAATACCCCCTAATAGCTCTGAAAATCTATATATCATCACTTCTGACTATAAATTTACCTTTTTATGCACAAATCTTAAAATTTTCAAGTCTTTAATTTAATAATGAATCACTCTATATGTTGCAAAAGTTGTACTTCTTAAATGTCTATAGAATGTGTGTATATAAGCTTAAAACATCCGAGTTATTTAACTTTTACAAACTTGATGATAATAAAGACTTTTTGTATATATTTATATGTAGGCTATTGTTTTTGTTCCTTTTATTTAATCTTGGAGGGAAGAATATTTATCGTTGCGATGTCATAATCCGTTTAAATATTTTTTTTTTGTATGCTCCATAATGATATCTTAGACATGCCCTTTGTGTCAATGTAATTTAAAACTTCACATAAAAATATTTAGCTGCCAATCTTTTTATTAAAAAAAAATTAGATGAAGATAATTTTTATTTAAAAAATGTGAATAATAATATACAAATTAGAAACATTTCATTTAACTCACTTCGACTTTCATTGTAGCTTTCATTATAGCTAGGTAACTTGAAAAAGGACAAAAAGATTAGCAACTACATAGTACCTTGAAAATAACATTTAGTACTATACAACATTTAACACTTACTACTCTTTTTTGACAAAACCTCTAAAATTAGGAGTATTTTTCTCTACAGGAAATTCAGAAGTTTAACATTTTTCCTAATTATTCACGATTAATAATTCTACCTTTGCACTCTCTAAAACTTCAATAGTAACTCTTGTTACCAATCTAAGTGAATATATAAAATATAGCATTTTATTTACATGTATATTTCAAAATAAAAAATTCTCGCTGAAAAAAAATCTATGTTCATCGAAAATTGCAGTTTTACACCCACCATTTACGCAATGAAATATCAATCGTATTAAACATGGCAACAATTAATCTGTTACTAAGGACTGTTCTCAGATTTTTAATTAATTGACCTGTTTTCGAAATATCCCAGTAAATGACAAACATTTTGATGAAAATCAAAAGGATATCAACCATTCAATAAAATTTTTTCCCAGATCTTCAAAATTCTGAAAAGGAATTCACAATATGCTCACTCCACCCCCTCCTATGCTTTTAGGGGGGGGGGGAGGTGGAGTGAGCATATTGTGAATTCTTGTGAATTCCCCCCAAAATAAAATAGGATTTAATTAAAAGTGCATGTATTTCAATACATTCAGCTAGAAAAAAATCCTGACAGTAATTCATGTTAATGTCGTCATAAATCACCCCTCCCTCTTTTACTGATTAACAATCGCAATTGTGATCAAACTATTGATATCAATTAGCAATCATGATCACTTAAGTAAATCCAAATTACATATTTTAAAGGCAATAGAATTTTTGTTGAAAATATAAAAAAAGCATGATTAAAAAAGCAAAACTAAATGTAATATCAAAATTACTTTATTGCTAAAACATCATAAATTAAAATACATTTCATAAACTATGTATATTAACTAGATTTATTGGCAGTTTGTAACTGTACCATTATTTTTCTATTTACCTGGGATATTTTGCCTCCTGTATCTCGATTTATGTCAGCAAAGATTCTGAAAAATGAAAATAAAGAAAGTTTGTAATAAAATAATAACTAGATAAGCACTACAAAATTTACATGCCGTGCAGCAAATCGTCTTGAAGCATAAGCTCTCAAAAACCCTAATTCTCAACATGTTACCCACCATCAACGTAAACCAGTCTGATTCTCCGTGACATTTATTGTTGGCCAAGGAAGAGCACCATCAACTATGTGTTAATCTTCCTGTGTCCCAAGCATCATTGGAAGACAAGGAAAGTTATGGATCCTCTAAAACAGTGATTTTATAGAGTAGCAGGGTTTTAATATTTCTGCAATAAACATTTTTATAGATCTCAGAACATTAAAGCCATATGGTGACTAGAAAAAACAGTTCGCTAAACAAAAATATAATCAGTGTTATAAATAAATAAATAAATAAATATAAATATATTTAGAAACTATTTAAAAATATTTAATTTTAAGTTTATTCAACAATAATTAAAAAACCACTAGGGAAAATAAATAAATAAATCTAACCGTTTTCTGAAAATTGAATAGAAAATTCAATTTTCAGTTCCAATTTATTTAAAATAACGATAACAATAATTTATAAATTTTACTTTCAAGAAATAACAATTCGAAAATTTAATTTTGATTCGAAATATTCATACAAACGTTTGAGAAAATACAACTTAGGAAATTTTACTTCAAAAATATTAACTGTTAAGTCCTGTGACAAGATTTGTCACATAACTACCCCCCCAGGGGGATACCTTCTTTAGGTATTCACGGGCTTCACAACCCCGGGGCACCCGAGTGATCTTTCTCCTTTCTATTTCCTCTTACTCCTCTTGTCTTCCTTTCATCTTTGTTTCACTCTCATTGTGGTTTCCTCTTTCTGAGGTGAGGGCAATTCTGCATGGGCCGATACATCCTGTATATCGACTCATGGAGAATTGTAAACCACCCACGTGTTGGCCGTGCGTGGCGACCCGTGTCCCTGGAAAGGGGGATCCTGGCAGTTGAGGGAAACCAACACACTGCTTTGGCCTCTGCTTCAGGTAGACCGGCGGTGCATATTGGTCCCGTATGTACCAATCGGCTGGTCAGCTGACTTTTGCCACCGGCTTTAGGGATCAAGCGAGCGAGCAATTACTAGTCATCTCGTTAAGGGTGGAGACTGACATAGGATTGTCTTGTGACCGTATAGACCCTGGTTAGCCCTGGTGCACGAATGTGCATCCCCTTGTTGGGCTCGGTAGTGGGTGGTGCGGCCAGGGTCCGAATTGATTTTTTTACAATATGGATGGAAATACTTCAATTCCTTCTGTATCTCTCCCATGTGGAGAGCAACAAAATGTCCAGAACATTTCTTTCACAAAATTTTTCGTAATCAAACGTACTGATAGTCTTAGTAATAACTCTTTCAAAAAAACCTCGCCGTTCCTTATTGCTGAAACTTTCCACTCTGTTTTGGGTGATAGCCACACTCTCAAAAAACTTCAGTCTGGCGATTTACTGGTTGAAGTCACTTCAGCCAGACAGTCACAATTTCTGTCAAATTCAAACAAAATAGGTACATTTTCTGTTTCAATTCAAGCACATCAAACTTTAAATACAACCCGTGGAGTCATATCTGAACCCGAACTTTTATATTCTACAAGGAAAGAACTTCTCGAAAACTTAAAAGACCAAAACATTATAGACGCACGTCGCATCACAATCCGTCGAAATGAACAAGTGCTTCCCACAAAGCACATAATTCTTACTTTCAATAGCCCAAATTTACCACCCAGAATTAAAGCTGCCTACTTGAGTTGTCCTGTCCGACCTTATATCCCTAACCCCCTCCGGTGTTTTAAATGTCAGCGGTATGGCTACACGAACACAACATGTCGTGGCTCTGAAACCTCACGTTGTGCTGAAATTGGCCATAATAGTAAAAACTGCAATAACCCTGAACAGTGTGTAAATTGTAAAAGTGACCATCCAGCCTATTCCCGTTCTTGTCCAAACTGGATACGCGAAAAAGAAATACTTGTTATTAAAATAAACCAGAAAATTTCCTATCTTGAAGCTCGCAAACTTGTTGAGTCTAGAACTCCGTCTGTCGGAGTATCTTACTCCAGTTTACTCAGACAACAATTAAAATCTGTAAGGCACATAAGCACTCAGACTGACACCTCTTGTTCACCAGATAATTCATTTAAAACTCAATCAACCAACACCCCAATCAAAGAATCCCGTGATATATGTCTCCCTACTAAAATTACTGGAAACCCACAATCAGAAATTTGGCCACCATCTTCAGAACCCTTTAAAATAGTCAATCTAGAAAAACGTCAACAGAAATTATTAGCTCAATCGAAGGAATCATCCAAATCGACAGTTCTATCGAAAGAGTCATCTGAACCCCAGACTAAGACAAAACCAGTTATAAGTACAAAAATACCACCCATGTCCAATTCACTTCGAAAACAGAATTTAATACAAAAATCATCTGTACAGCCAGGTAAAAAGAAAACCTCTACTCCAGCCTCTCCACAGTGGAAAACTGTCGGGAGGGGGAGGAAGAAATCGGACCTCAGTCCATATATTAACAATGTAAAGAATCCTAAACAGATGAAGCATTATGTGGCAGAAGCTATGGAGTCAGAGTCATACAATGACTCGGATGATGATGAAAATACAATTCTAGAAGAATTTTTACCGGATTAATATTATTAATCTGCGTTTTATATATATATTTGATTTTATAAGATATTTTGCTTTTAATAGTTCTAGTCTTATTACCTTACTGTTTGCAAGTTTTAACTAGTTTTTAACCTCTCTATTTTAATTTCACTGCATTTTTTAAAACTACTTTTTAATCACATGTTTCATCACATTTCTCATATCATCCTTTTTAATATAATTATTTAATATATTTTTTTTTTACTTTGTCTTACAATTTATTCATTACCTTGTTCTTGGCGCAGCATGTCCCCAAAGGGACCTTGCGCCATTAAAATCCATACAACCAACCAATCAACCGTCACATAACTACTGTGAGCGATCTGTCAGATCTGTCAGACTGCTTAATTTAAAGATGAATGAAATGTTACATTAATTCTCAGAATACTATTTAGGTATTAAACTTTATATATCTGACTATTATAAACAAAATTCAGCTATTTAAAAGTCTCTAGAAATAAGGCTCCAAACAAAACAAAATTCGACCAGTATCGATAATTAAACTAAAAATTACTAGTTAAACTGTGAAACTTTAAAAACTCTGCGGTCAGACCGCTAACATTAGTAAAGGGTTAAATTTTTATTAGAAAGACTTGAGCAATTGTCAGAAATAAGTATATTTTAGCATGTTTAGTTAATAATATAGGGGAGAGTGGGGTGGTATGGGACACTTTTTATAAAGTAAGATAATAAACTTTGTTTGAAACAAAAACAAAAATTTCTATTTATAGAGTGCAAGGTAAAACACTTTTTGAAATCCCTGAATAATACAGAAACATAGCAAGCATAAGCTATTTTATAATTAAAGAAAGTGCACGTTTCAAAATGTGTCCCATTCCTCCCCACATACAGGAACGTATGATATAGGAATAAAACAGTGCTATAAGGCACAAATAGTATAGTGTCGGCTAGATACACAATCAAACAGAGATTGCAGGTTAATTATGTAGTATTACCATAGTGTAAAATTCCAGTATCTTCATGACTGGAATGAAAACTCATCTTATTAAAAAAGAAAAAAAGAATTTGACATGTCCTATTCCTCACCACTTCCATGTTTTATGTTACACTTTTTGTATAAACAAAAATATTGATTTTAGACTTATTTTAAAAAATGGATAATTTACAGTATGATGTTTCATAAATAGGAAAACGGATACATCTATGCATAAATAAGTCATTACATACAAAATGTATAAAAAGTATATGAAGCAAATTTATTCTTGTTTCTTGAAATATTCTTTTCTTTTAGACAATTGCAAGCTCATACATACCAATGTTTTTTCATCTGAAGATTCGGCTACCATTGTTTCATCCTGTGTGCGAGTTATTAAATGCTTAGAATGACAAAGAAAAAAAAATCCTACTGTTCAGTGTTAAATTCAAGGGATTAGCCCAGGGGAACACCCCCCCCCCAAAGTAGTGAAATTCCTCCCCCCAGAAAAATTGAGATTTTGGGTTTTCAGTGGTCCAAAAGGGCAAATCCCCCCCCCCCCCCCCCCGAAGACACAAAAGTCCCTCCTGGAGAAAAGTGTCTGAATTCAACGGTGCTACTGTCAAAGAATCTGCCTTTCTCTGTCGAAGTCCACTCCACTCTCCAGTTCTTTCAGTTTAACAGAGAATTTGCAGTTAATGCATATAAAGGAAAAATAAATATACTCCAGTGGGGAATTCAGACACTTTTCTCCGGGAGGGATTTTAGCGGCTTCGGAAAGAGGGGTATTATAGAGTTCCTGGGGATTGCACATTGGGGATTAAAATCACAAAATCTCAAACCTTCCAAGAGACACATCTTATTGTTCCTCGAGGGAATGCCCCCCCCCCCGGACGCATTTTCGGAAAGAATCACGTTTTGAGCACCAGCCTTGGCAAGTTGGCGAAAGCGAGAACGTTCAGCTAGCTGCATCGCCAAACACAAAATAAACTAAGTTCAAATGTGTCATAACATATGCTTAAAAAAACATATGCTTAATAGAATTATATTTATTACAAGAGAATCTTTACTACTGTTTTTAATTAACTTCTCAATTTCTTCGAACATAGCGAGTAAAGGAAATATTTTCGAATTGAGAGAAAAAAAAACTATGTTTAGATGTTTTGTGAAATTTAAAGCATTTTAATCTGAAAAAGCTCTTTGTTTTAAACTATGTTTTAATCGTAAACAACGGTGAATAACATTTCCTCATTTTATAGTCTTTGATAGATAATATTTACGAAAAAACAAATGAACAATAAACGCGATCTCTTTGCAGAAGGAAGGGTTGCTATTCGCTAGGCGTTTGACGTTACAAACAAGAAAGGGTGCTTAGCATTGACTTCACCTCCGCGCCAATCGTTGTTCTGGCGATAAGGTGCTCAAAACGTGATTCTTTCTGAAAATGCCCCCCGGACACCCCCTGAATTCAATATCAATATATCTTAAATCACTCGGAATGGGACGCCTAAATATAAATTTTGCTATTTTTTCATGAATGTCTACTAAAAATATTTTCAAAATTTTTGTTAAAATACCTTTACAAGTGACTAAAACTTTAAGTTAGTTTTATATTTTGCATTTGGGCATTTCTGTCTACAAATCGACAGAAAATCAGTTTTAACTTCTGAATCTTAGAATTAGTCATCTTAATCCTATTTTACAATAATCGTTTTGATTATATAGTATACGTATTTCAAAATTTCAATAGACCTAACGTGTAATAACCGCATTTAAAAATTTTTATTCAAACCTACGTTTATTTAAAATACTTATAATATTCATTATAAAAAGTTATAATTGAATAACTCACTTCTTTTCTGTATAACAAATTCGGTCTTCAAAGTAAATATTATAAGTAATGCACGCGTTGCGTTTGTGTTTACAGTTTTCAAGCAAATTTGTTAATGTACTCGGGAACTCGGACTGATTTTATCTTCGACCTAAGGCGTCGAAGAAAAAACCGAGCTGAGGGTTTTCCGTTCTACTCCCCTAAATCGTTCGGTTAGTCGACTGCCCTAGAATAAACAATCCCGGTAATTCCAGGAATAGTTTCAGATTTTTTTTAAACGGAAATTTTAAATTAGACGACTGTCCAGGAATTAAAATTTCCGGTATTTAAAGGAAAAGTTCCAGGTTTTTTCTAAAACGGAAATATTCAGCTAAATCAAGAAAAATTCACAGAGTAACACCTCTAAAATTCAGGGCATATTTTAACAGTGTATATATATATAATATAAACAATACAAAATCCAAGCATTTTAAATATTTAATGCTGTTAAAAATATTTAGAGGAAATATCATTAAAAATATTTGTTTCAAAACAATGGAAAAGATTTTTTTAAATTTTATATTTATGTATTTGTAAATTTACCAGTCATTAATAATATAATTATTAAACATGCATTACAAATCTAATATGTAAATGTTATATAAATATATATATATATTTAAAAACACAAAACCCAAGCATTTAAAATATCGAACAATATAAAGAATTTAACAAAATGTGTCATGTAAAGACACGCAGTACATTCCATTCGTGAAATAAAACAAACTGAAAACACTGTTTGTGTTTTCCCTTTGAAACGCCTCGATTCCCTTTCGAGAGAAATGCTTGTTATTATTCTCATGTTGCTTTTTCTCAAAGTTTAGGTGAACTGAATTACGACAAGCTGATTGTTTGGATTTCTATTATCAGAAAGTATTTATTTTTGGTATCGGTAGCTCGCATTACAGTTGAAAGATAAATCCTTTTTTCACGTTTGCATTTTATTCATGTGGAATATTCCCTAAAGAGAGTCAGTTTTAAAGTAAATAAATTCTGTAATGGTATTTAGATTTATTCTGAAGCTGAATAATTTTCATTTCGTGAGATATAAGCTACACAAAAAACTCGGTACTAAATAACATTTATCAATATCGTCAAATTCTGTTTAATATTTCTCATTTGTGTAGAAAAGATAGAATTTATATATTTTTAATATTTGGCGAGTGAAACAGATTTTGAATCATCTCACTTACCTTCAGGTGCAACTCGCTTCATTTTTGGAATATTACCAAAATATCATTACAAGAGGCTAATCTATCAATCTACTAATGAAAGAAATCTTTATATATTTTTTTAATCTTAAGTTTTATTTTAATTTGAAAAAATCGTCAAGTATCCCAAATTTAGCGACTATTCACTTAAGTTTGTATCTCCAGTCTCCTTAATTATACCAAACAATATTAGACTGTTTTAATGAATAGAGAATTTAAGTAATTTTATTAAAAGCAAATTTTGAGATTAATGAAACAATCAAACAAAACAATATCAATGAAAAATAATGAAATCAAATGTCTCAAAGTAAGAGTATTTTTTTTAAACAAAATACATTAAAAACCCAAATTATAGCTAAAAGTATTTAAGAATAAAAATTACTAATCCAAATAGTAATTACTTAAATGTCATGTAAAAAGTGATGCAAGACTTATACATGTATTTCTTTTTTTATTTTGTTTGTTTTAGCGTACACAATATGGAACCATATTTAGCATTCTGAAAGTTAAATCATTTCTACTATTTTATTTTTCTTACAAAGTAGGCAAAAACTGTGACCACTGTCTGGATTATTAATTTCTTTAGTCATTATACATCTTTTATCTTATATCTGTAGTTCTTTCCATCCATAATTTTTTTTCTCATGAATTAGGGCTATTTTTTAAAAACTTCATACTCCAATTAATTTTTGTGATTTGATAGCTTTATTTTCAGGTAGATTTCGTATGAAATACTACCTATTGCATTCTCTCCCATATTGGAATTTCTGAAAAAAAATTGCAGAACTACACCGATCATGACTTCTAGACCCCAAAACTACCATCAGTAAAAAAGTTTATCTATCTATCTATCTACCTATCTACCAGTGTATATCACTTTGTTCTAGACACGATAACTTCCATAATTATGCACAGATCTTCTTCAAACTTTTACATAAGATCAAGGGATATAAAATCTCGGTCAAGTTCGTTAATGGGCAAAATCGGTAAAGGGGTGGAAATAGGCGGGGTTATATTACTTCTAAAAGTCAAAGTTTATATTACTTCTAAAAAATGGGCTAAAAGTTTATGCATGATAGATTTTTGATAAAGTTAAAAATGGGCTCACGGTGCGGAAAAAAAGGGTTTTGGGGAGAAAAAAAAAATCATAACTTCATCAATTCTCAAAATATCAAATCCAACTAAATTTTTTATAAATGTACTCAACGTTATCTAAAACTTTTGTACCTATAAGTTTTTGATAAGACCAACTTTTACCGATGAAAAAAATTTAAAACAAAAAGAAAAAGGGGGGAGAAAAAATAAAAAAAATCCATAACTTACTCAATTCTTAAACAATCAAATCTAATTAAATTTATTTTACATCTTCTCAATAATATCTACAACTTTTATATTAACAAGTTTTTCATAGGACTAATTCTTATATCAAAAATAAATAAAAAAAATAGGAGTTGGAGAAAAAACCTCAAATCCAAACTGCTTATATTATGACTCATTTTTAAATTCTTTCTTGATTTTAAACGCATCCAAATGGCAGATCCTTTTATTTAGGAACTATATAATGTGACGTATGGGCCAGTGTTTTCATAAAGGCAGAATATATTTTTAAAATGCTGCCAAAAAGGGTATTTTGAACAGAATTTCCCAATGTAAGTGATTGAAAAATTGAGGAAGTATAAGAAATTGCGTTTTTTCCAAGTCATTTTTAAATCCGCTTTTGTTTTCAAACGCATCCAATTTACAGTTCCTCTTATTTATGAACTATATAGTGAGACATATTGGCCAGTGTTTTGATAAAGGCAGAATATATTTAAAAAAGGCTGCCAAAATGGGCACTTGCACAAATTTTTCCAAAGCGATCATGATTAGAGAATTGGGGATATATTCAAATAATAAAATGGTTGTTTTACGAGTCATTTTTAAATTCAATTTTGCTCTCAAACGCATTCAATTGACAGTTTTTTGTTATTTAGAAACTATATAATGTGCGTATTCATAAATTTTTTTGATAAAGGCAAAATATATATTTTTAAAAAGCTGTCAAAGCGGCACTTATAAAAAAAAAAAAATCCCAAAGCGGTCTTGATTAAAGAATTGTGGATGTATTCAAATAACAAATTGGTTATTTTATGACTCATTTTAAAATTCAATTTTGCTCTCAAACGCATTCAATGGACAGTTTTTTTGTTATTTAGGAATTATATATGCGCGTATTAGTCGATTTTTTAATGAAGTCAGAATATATATTCAATATATGCTTTCAAAATGGGTATTTTAGCCGAATTTCGTTTAAGGGGTCAGGTACCTTTTAAAAAATCCAAAAATCGATTTTTTTAAAAATAGCTTATAATTAAATGGGATTCTTTAGAAAAATTTAAAAACAAACCGCATTCTAAAATTCGCATTAGAAAAAGAGTTATGTCTAAAACACTTTGTGCTTTTCCTATACGGCCAATGGTAAATCTAAACTTTGATGTCAATTTTCTCTAAACAGCGATTTTGATCATTGCTCGCACGATTTCTCAAAAACGGTTGCGTAGAATTTAACAAAATTTTCGCTATATATTAAATGTACACAGGCACAAAATGACCTATTATTATGTTCCTCAAATTAGAAGTTTAGAATTTACGACTACTTTTTTGTAAAAAAAATCTCAATATTTCGAATTTCTTTAAAAAATAATTTTTTTCTCGGGAACTATAAGTTTTATTTTTTTCATCGTAGGTCATTTTGAAAGCACATTATATCTCTACTCAGAAAAAAAATCTTTGTTTGTTTTAGCTATTTAAATTTGAAAAATCGTGCGCGCAAGGCATGCAAGATTTATTTTTCAGTAAAAACTGTATTATCTTTAAAAATAATTAAAAAAACATTGCATGCGTGTATAATTTTGTAACAACATTAACTAATAAAATAAATCCTTCTTTATATGTGTTTTCAAATTTATAGTCAAAAGTCAATTAGATATAGAGTGACTGCAGTTCTTACAGAGGTCACTTTTTCACGTATTTTGTTAGTTCGAAAGGTACCTGACCCCTTAAGAGGATTTTGATAAAATCACTTCTTACAGAAAAATGAAATTATTTTTTCAAAAGAGGCCAAATAAAGTAGTTAAACTGGGTTTATCGTTAATAATATTTTATTTTTTGTTGTTCAAATGAAAATTCTTCGAAATCTACGTCCGCCTACAGGCCAAGGCGACAGGGATTTTTATAATTTGTTTTTTGTTTTTTCGTTTTAATCTTTGATTTGTACATGAAGATGGTAACACAGCTTTTTTCTGACTTTTTTCTGTGCTTCTATTTCATTGATTTTATCAAGAAAGATTTTTAAAAATAATTACTTACTTATCAAAATTGTGATCTTATATCTTTAAGGAAAAATTTAAACAACTCAAAGTGATCCAATTGAGCAATTGCGTCATTTTTTAAAACAGATTATCTTAAAATTAAAAGCCGAAACAAACGGAAATAAATCTGCATTAAAAATAACAGCAATAAACACGTGAATTTAGTTATGCATTTGAAAACATAACTTACCTCAGTTTGAAGTTATTCTTTTCTGTTTAGGAGAAACAAATTAGATCAAACTTGCTAATTTTAGATTTAAAAATTGTCTGAAAACAGCATGTGGAAGATGGGAGCTTCGTATAATCATAAGTGTTGTCATTTTGATGAATAGGATTTCAGCACGTTCAACATTTAAGCCCGTCCGAACCCGATCAGTTTTTTGCCATTAAACATCGAGCTCGATATAGAAAGTGCGCATTAAAAAACTTTTATTTTCTTAATAATATATCGAAATTACTTTATAAGATTACCTCTCTCTTATAATAATCTAATTTTACACAGATTCTAAATATTCCTCATGACAACGTTTTGTGTTTTTCATGCCGTGTATATCTGTTTATAATACTAGTTCATACTCATCATTTGTTAGAACATCTAAAATTTACAATTTATATTATTTGAAAACTATTATATTATTATATACTACTTATTATATACTACTTATTATTATATACTACTATTATATACTGTATTATTATTATACTATTTATATTATTATATTATTATGCAGTAAAAGCAAAAAAGACATGAGTTTTGTTTTCCAGTAATCTTGGAAAGAGACTGGGGCAATAAACGTCGTTTCTTTATGTCAACACTCACATTGTAAAGCTGCAGAATCAGAGGGAAACTTTCTCCTTATATTGCATCAATAACTATTAAAATCCCTTTTTAAATGTTTTTTAAAGGATTGTAAATGCTTTAAGGATCTTCAACTACATTTCTGTTTCTTAAATAGGAAGTATTCTTATTCAATTTGCAAACAAAAAGAATTTTCTCTCTAAGCTTGAAGACAAGTATAAACATCCAACTTGGTACAAATACCCGAGCAAAACGATACGACATTCAATTTTTTCCGAAACAGAAAAGTTTTGTGTCATCAAACGACGGATTTTAAATTGAAATCGTACAAGAAGAAAAGATGTTAGTTTGGTAATCTCGTTTTTAAAATGTTTGATTATTTGCTTTAATTAAAAAACTAATTTTACACAAATTCTATATATTTTCCTATTATATGAAAACGTTTTGAGGTTTTTCATGTCCTGGAAATTTATTAAATTTTTGGTGCGTTTGTAATTATATGAATACGTATCACCTATAGTCGTCATCCATTCCATCCGTCCGTCCGCATATAACAGCGCAAAAAATACACAACCGAATGGTTTAAAATTATAAATACATAATTGACGCATAATTTTTTCGAGTCATTTCAAGTTTTATGAAAATCGGTATGCTTCAATTTAATGTATAGGAATTACAGTAATAATCAAATGTATTCCTAAAACTACGGCCAACGGGAAAAATTAGTTTCTAGTGCACTTTAATGATGCTATGCCCTTTCGAAAGTAAGGAAATTGATATGTATTTAAAAAATAAATTAAAATGTACATTTTGTTGTATATGCGGTGCAAATGATATTTATTATTCATTTTCAAAGCCACACAAATAATTCCGTAACATTGTTGTATAAAGGGGGGGGGGAATATTGTTAGAGGCGTATTCTTTTATTCTATTAATCCGTTTCACGTGTAATGAAATAGATATAAGTGACTGAGATTTGTTGCTAATTATTTTCTCTAGTATAATAGACGTTGCACTGTAATTACAGGAACACACTGTAATTAAGGCATTGTGAGAGTTAAAATTATTCTTTTTCATTATGAGCAATAATAATAAATAGTTTCAAGTGCATTTTAATAATTTTAGAGCGGTTTAAATATAATAAAATATTTCAGGTTTAATTGAAGTGTTTCAAGTTTTAATTGAAGTGTTTCAAGTTTTAATTGAAGTGTTTTAATTGGAGTAGTAATTTTAGAGCGGTTTAAATATAATAAAATATTTCAGGTTTAATTGAAGTGTTTCAAGTTTTAATTGAAGTGTTTTAATTGAAGTAGTAGTGTTTTAATTGAAGTGTTTTAATTGAAGTAGTTTTAATTGAAGTGTTTCAAGTAACTTGTAGTAAAAACAATCATCGAACAATGATTGTTTTTACTACAAGTTACTCCTGTGTGATAGAAAATGCATAGTATTTACAGTGACATCCAAAAAAATTTTGGATATTTTACTGTACTCAAATTACTAATCACTACTAATCACTACTAATCTATCCTCAAGGGTTATTGAGTACGAACAAAAATAGCTTTAAGGTGGTTTTTAAATGAGCTGTGCAATTTTACTCTGATTTACATTGAGTATATTAATATATTATTGTAGAATATAGACAAAGTGATATACAGGGCCATGCAAAGAAATACTTATTCATGTATAAATATGATTTTTAATTACGCAATTTTTAATATTTACTTGTTTTTAACGTGTGGTCATTTAACACTAATTTAAAAGTTCTTTTCTTCTGTTTATAATATCCATGTGTAAATAAATTTCGATTTTAAAAGAAGTATTATTCTTTACGCTATTTTTAAATTTGGCAACAATTTAAAATAATACCCTTTTCTAAAATGTGTATAAAATATCTCTCGAGATGCTGAATATATGAAAATGGAAATAAATCTTCAAAAAAAAGTAAAAAAAAAAAACTAAATTCAGTCTACACACCGGTAACTTATAATGTATAAAATTATCTAAAACGTTAAATTCCTATTTATAGTTTTTGCTCCAATAAAAAATTTTTAATGGAACGATTTTGACCAACTTTAACATTAAATATCACTTACAATAACTATTCTATTTAAAAACTCTCTACATGAACATGTTTATCGAACTTTTCTCAATAATGTAACCAATTTTCATATTTTTGTACGAAACAGTTTTCTTTATTAAAGAAGAATAACTTTAGGTCACAAAAATTTCATTGGCAACAGCGGTAACAACATTAGTTATTACTTTCTAGAAAACATTGATAAACGATTCACCTATGTAAATGGTTTAAAGATAAATTCAGTAATAAACCAATTTAAAAAATATTTTGTTTCAAGTGTTTTATGAGTTCGAGCAAAGTATTTTGTCAGAAAATAAAAATCTATTTTCTTTAACTGATGAAGACTATTATGTTCTAATTTTATGATAAGAATAATTAAAAATTTAATTTTACATTTTCTTAAATCTTACGTTAAAGTACTGCCCAAGTATAAATCATTAAAGTTTCAAATTTCAATCATTGACTTGATGGTTGATCCATCGATGCCAATATCATTTAACTATTCCAGAATCTGATCTGAAAATTCGCATACTTAGATCGGAAAAAATATATAAGAAAATGCGTGCTAGTTCTATAAGGTACAATGACGATTTCATTTTGAAATTTTTGGTTAAATGAAATTTCCGGTTGAAAACATGTTCATCTAAAACAGACTCCGGAATAAACAAGAGATGGTTGCATCTGTGCTGATCCTTTTAAATGAGCAATAAAGTTTAATAAAGGAAAACAAACATAATTCTTAATTTACTTACACTCAAAACTGATTCTCACAAGGTTAGAAAATAAACGATTTAATCATTAACGGCAAACTTTGTCTATTCTCTACAAGAGAGAAGGTTGTTTTATTAGATTTGATATCAGAATATATGAAAACAAAACTAACGAAGAAGCAAAATGCGCTGATCTTGATTGAAATTGTAATATATGAAAAATCTTCAGTTGCTTCTGAGAAATAAGATAAAACAAAACAATTCTGCTTGTGATCCGGAGAGTAGATTTCTTTCGAAACTTTACTCAACCTTATTGAATCTAACTTTTTTGGTTGATTGTTTTGATGTGGTTATTTCTGCAGATCGGTGTTTAGGTAGAATTTTGCAGCGAGATAAGTAAACAGACTTCCGTGCACGGGTTGGGATTGTGTAAAACCTGAATACCCGGCTCGAGGCTAGATTCTGATCCGAAACTTACTTACAGTAAAAAGAAAAAAAGTAGTGGATACCAGCCATAAAATAGTCATTCATTGAAATCTAGTCATTCAAAACAGTTCAATTAAAGTAATTTTTACATAAAAGATAAAATAATATTCGCAACAATAATATAGGATTCAATTCCAGAATGCATTATCGCCTGACTGCACCCAGAAGAGATATCGTTCATTTCACATGTAAGTAATTACATCAGAGAAGGATTTAATGATTGCAATTAAAAACCAAGTCGTTGTGGCTTCATCCGTTAAACGGAAAATCATTGAAATATGTTATGTCGATGCATTTTTTAGAATATTTTAAACTCCGATTTTCCTTATAAAATAATTTTTACTTTTTAATATAGTTTCTTAGCCGCAACATAAAATGCTTTATTTACAAAAAACAAAGTTTCTATATAAAATGATGTTCACGCGTTACTTTATTTAAAAAAGTCGATAATCCATATCTTATTTCGAGAAAATAGAAAAATTAGGGATAAAAACATGAAAAACTAGTTGGATGTGTCAATCCCAAAACTTTCTTCTATCTCATAAGTACATTTTAATATATATATATATATATATATATATAAACGTGGTGACCCCAAAGTTACCCACTATAGAATTTCCTCGAACATTTGACCTAGCCTAATGAGATTCTGGTATCCGAAAAGCCTAAAACGCAAAATTTAATTAATATTTTGAGAAAATGAGCTTAGTAGTGCCTCATGTTGGGTAATTTATACTAAAACCTAATAAGCATCTGTTTATGTCAAGACCTAACAGAATCAGAAATTTGATGGAATTTCGTTCATTAGTTCTTGAGATATAGTTATAACAAAAAATTTGCAAAACATAGCACAGCAACACCATATCTTGGACAATTTATGCCAAAACGTAATAAAGCGTCTAATTATGTTATGGTGTAAAAGAATCTGAAGTTTGATGAAATTCTGTGCATTAGATCTTGAAATACAGCTAGTTAAAAAAAACCGTGTAAAATATAGCACACCAGTACCATCAGTTGAAGGATTTATAACAAAACGTAGTCATCGTGTAATTATGTTATATGTAATTCTGTAACAAAATCTGAAGTTTGATGAAATTCTGTACGTTGGTTGTTGAGATATAGCTATCGGAAAAATCGTGCAAAATGCAGCATAGCTGCACCACCTGTTGCAAGGTTAATACCAAAATGTAATCAGCGTCTAATTATGTTATATATTCTAGTGTAACAGAATCTAAAATTTGATGAAGTTCTCTGCATTAGTTCTTGAGATATAGCTATCATAAAAATCATGAAAAACGTGGCATAGCAGCGCCACCTGCTGGCCAATTTACACCAAAACTTAATCAGCGTCTATGTATATCAAGAGGTAACAGAATCTAAAGTTTGGTGAAATTCTGTGCATTAGTTGTTGAGATATAGCAATCTTGAAAATCATGAAAAACGTAGTATACCAGCGCTACCTGCAGGCCAATTTTCACCAAAAACCAATAGGCACTAATTCATATCAAGGTCTAACTGAATATAAAATTTTATTAAATTTCGAGCATTAGTTCTTGAGCTAGAGCGCCCACAAATTTTTTGTCACATACAGACAGACTCACAGACAGACAGACAGACAGACTCACAGACAGACGGACAAACTCACAGACAGACATTTTCTAAAAATAGTCAAAACGTGTTCAGGACCTTCTAAAACGTACAAATCCGTCGAAAACCGAAAGTCGAAAATTTGCATGAATCCAGTACTTTCTTGTAAAGATAGAAGAAAGTTAAAATTGTATACACATCAATCCACCGTATGCGTATATTAAGAAAAAACTAGAGATACTAGTTGGATGTGTCAATCCCAAAACTTTCTTCTATCTCATAAGTACATTTTAATATTTAAAAAAAAAAAAAAAAAAAAAAAAAAAAAAAAAAAAAAAAACACGTGGTGACCTCAAAGTTACCCACTATCGAATTTCCTCGAACATTTGACCTAGCCTAATGAGATTCTGGTATCGAAAAGCCTATAACGCAAAATTCAATTAATATTCTGAGAAAATGAGCTTAGTAGTGCCTCATGTTGGGTAATTTATACTAAAACCTAATAAGCATCTGTTTATGTCAAGACCTAACAGAATCAGAAATTTGATGGAATTTCGTTCATTAGTTCTTGAGATATAGTTATAACAAAAAATTTGCAAAACGTAGCACAGCAACACCATATCTTGGACAATTTATGCCAAAACGTAATAAAGCGTCTAATTATGTTATGGTGTAAAAGAATCTGAAGTTTGATGAAATTCTGTGCATTAGTTCTTGAAATACAGCTAGTTAAAAAAAACCGTGTAAAATATAGCACACCAGTACCATCAGTTGAAGGATTTATAACAAAACGTAATCATCGTGTAATTATGTTATATGTAATTCTGTAACAAAATCTGAAGTTTGATGAAATTCTGTACGTTGGTTGTTGAGATATAGCTATCGGAAAAATCGTGCAAAATGCAGCATAGCTGCAACACCTGTTGCAAGGTTAATACCAAAATGTAATCAGCGTCTAATTATGTTATATATTCTAGTGTAACAGAATCTAAAATTTGATGAAGTTCTCTGCATTAGTTCTTGAGATATAGCTATCGCAAAAATCGTGCAAAATGTAGCATAGCAGCGCCACCTATAGGACAGTTCACACCAAAACCTTATCATCTGCTATGTATCTCAAGGTATCGCGGAATCTGAAGTTTGGTGAAATTCTGTGCATTAGTTCTTGAGATATAGCTATCATGAAAATCATGAAAAACTTAGCATAGCAGCGCCACCTGCTGGCCAATTTACACCAAAACTTAATCAGCGTCCATGTATATCAAGGGGTCACAGAATCTGAAGTTTGGTGAAATTCTGTGCATTAGTTCTTGAGATATAGCAATCTTGAAAATCATGTAAAACGTAGTATAGCAGCGCCACCTGCAGGCCAATTTTCACCAAAAACCAATAGGCACTAATTCATATCAAGGTCTAACTGAATATAAAATTTTATTAAATTTCGAGCATTAGTTCTTGAGCTAGAGCGCCCACAAATTTTTTGTCACATACAGACAGACTCACAGACAGACAGACAGACTCACAGACAGACGGACAAACTCACAGACAGACGGACAGACTCACAGACAGACATTTTCTAAAAATAGTCAAAACGTGTTCAGGACCTTCTAAAACGTATAAATCCGTCGAAAACCGAAAGTCGAAAATTTGCATGAATCCAATACTTTCTTGTAAAGATAGAAGAAAGTTAAAATTGTATACACATCAATCCACCGTATAGTAGGGTTTGAAATGTCGTAAAATGTAGTTCCAGCTGGATTGACGTGCCAAGTTTGATATTTTTGTCTTATACTGGAGATTTTGACATGGAGATTCCAAATATCTTAGGTGCCATTTTTTTCTTGCACGTTTTTGGGGTTATTTTTACGGTGGCATCCAAGATGGCTGCCATTTACTGACTTCTTTAATATTTGTTGAATATTAATGACTAATATGTCAAACTATATGTTTTCGGGGTCAAGAAATACAAATTTTAAACAAAATTAGGAGTAAATTGAGTTTTTTAAGTATTTTAAGTGATAAGATGCAAATAAATTACAAACATATGGAAGACATCGGATATACTACAGTTTTATTAATCAGTTATACACAACCAAAATATTTAAATGAAACAACATAAATAACTGAAAATATTAAAAATAATTATTAAAAACTGCATTTATATGTATATACACTACTGGGATATCACGTATCCTCTTCTGAATCGCTATTATCACTGGGATGATAGTGATAGTCCTTTGTATTATTGCAGTCACTGCATTTGCAAAGGGTAGTACAAACCAAAGAGTTCTTTAAACAGGAACATTTCCCAACTGTACATGTTCTTTTACACTCGCATTTCACAAGTTCAATAACGCCTTTAGGCGCAGGTAACTCCAGAGATTTGACTGGAGTAATTTCTCCTTCGCTATCTATTTCCCAACCATTTCCATTAAGTGGGGGTACAATAGGTCGGGGATTTTTGTAGCCCTTTCCAGTGGTGCAAATTAAGTTGGATCGTAGAATATGTGGCTTAAGTGCTCCAATAGTTGGTGGTAATTTCTCTCCCTCAAAATTTTTAGTTCTGAAAAGGTGCCTCTTAGCTCTGAAATGCTTGAAAAATTACTATTTCTCAAATAAGTCAAGTTGGCGAATTTTTCAAATAACGACAGATTGGATAATGGATCAACGTTAGGTTCCCCAAGTTCTTGAAAAGCTGTTATAATATCATCATCACACGGAAGACTGATATATACTTTTATCCACTTTTGTTTTGAAACGCCCAGAAATTTTCCTCCCCAGTCTCCACCAGTGTATGAATGTAAACCTAGTAAACCTTTGCTTTTATGATCACCTATTGCTCTACATCTTTCATTAATATTAATTTTCCTATGTTTGTTGCCTCGACCAGTAACAAAATTGATTTCACTGTTTACTAGATGATTTGAAACCAAGTCAATCGGCAGTATGAAAATGTCTGTATCTTGTGAAAATACATCTATCTCACAATTATCGTGATATTTAACTATATCAAGTTCATGAAGAGGTATAATGGTGTCTGCTTCTTCATGTGTATGATCACATAATTTTGAATCATAAACATTTGCTTGATTACTGTATGTTTTATTGCCAAAAACGACAACAATTTTCTTGATGCTAACAGCAAAAACCTGTAGTAACTTATTCCCAAGATATTTGGTTAGCTGTGATTTTGTTTCATTGTGTGAAAGGAACATCTTTAATGATACTGAAGATATATTGGTCTTTTCTTACGAGTTTGTTCCTTCAATGAGTTTTCAAGGTATTGATCAAATATTATTCTCCCCTCAGTGTATCTGTTTGTCATTTTTATAATGATCACGATAAAAGCATTTGCAAAGTCTTCACAAGTTTTCACGGCAGGTATCTTTTTTATTGATAATACAATTGCAATTCCCTCTATAATACACAGTTTTTCTATTAGAGAAGCAATTGAATATTCTATTGTTTGAAGTATGGGAGAACAATTATATTGCTCTGTTTCTGCAATAAATGAATTTTAGTCAGATGGAATATGAAGATATCTATCAGAAGAAAATAATGATCTTGGTGTTACTAATAACTTGTAGTTTATGCATTTATGTTTGTGTACATTTGATGTCTGGATTCCATAACAATAAGAAAACCAGCAAGAAGTTGCCTATCTTCTTGAATTTAAACCAATTTATCACCAATCTTAAATGCAGTGTTCTTGTTACAAGGATTGAATGTTTTTAATTTTTTCCATTCGACGCTAAAGTTACAATTTAGCGTATTTACTCCGTAGTTTCTCTCTTGTAAATTCTTTCAATTCCAATTGGCTTTTTTGGTCACAATTCAGAATATCATCCTTCACAGATGCTAAAACTTTCATAGGTGACACAATATTCATTAATGTATTATTATCTTGGAAAGGGTTTCCTCCAAAATGATTCCGAACACTCTTCTTGACGATGGCTGCATTATGAAATATCCTTAGTGAGTTGGAGGTCTAAAGTTGATAGTGTTTCCTGAGCTGCTTAGAGATTTTATTTGGACAGTTCTTTTTAAAGAAGCTTGAAACAGTACGTAATACGTCTGGTGCTCACAAGAAATACTTTTCGAGGATACTTTCATTCTGAGTTAAACATATAAGTTCACCAATGCTCTTCCGTTTTTTGATTTTCTGTTCCAAGTTCTCGTCGGAAAATAGTTTCGTAAATGACACATTAGATTTGGATACTGCAAAACAACCAGATTTAAGAGAATTCCATACTTCTAAATATGTTGTTTTAAGGACCTTCATCTGTGCTATGTATACAGTAAAGTGCCTAGTATACTGAAAAATGTCATGAGCAAAATAATATTTGTTTTTTTCCTATAATGACGCGACATGAAATGCCCAGTCACCTTGACGAGTGGCACGGATGAAACGTTGCGAAGACCCGAATTGGTTCATATACTATAGTAGGAACTTTGCCATGTCATCACTGCTTTCTTTAATATGTGGAAGACAATCTTTTACATCTACTGCTTTGATAACTTCAAACGAAATTGTAGCTTCAACTTCACAATTGTACAATTTTTAGTGAATTGCATTTTTCTTGCAGAGAAATTTTCTCTAGAGAATGCGACAGTACCTCAAAGAGAAACTCGTAGCATATCAAAAACACTGTTATCTGAAACTCAAGCCTCTAGTGTATTTTTCACCTCCAAAAATCTGAAGAATTGTTGCAGGAAAGTACAGATAAATTTCAGTGCATTGATATTGCAGTATACATTGATGGTAGTGGCTTTGATCTCATAAGATCAAAGCCACTACCATCAATGTATTTTCCTACTGCATGGGGATATGGAACACAAACATGAATCTCTTCCACTCGGAGAAGCTAGTTTTGATTACCGGTAGATAATTGAATTTACAGCGTAAACAGAGTGGAGCTAAATGTGACAGCGAATTTTTCAGCACATTCCTTCAGTTTTTCGAGATTGTCTGTTCCAGGTTTTTGACATAACTATCCACCTTTCGAGCACACTAAACAATGCATTGTGTATTCACAACACTGTCACTCTTATTAGTATCTTCCAGGGAACATATAGTTTTCACATATGCAGCAAAAGAAAAAACAAGCAATATTAGTAATTTTGAAGTAAATTTATAAATAAATAATAAATAACGTGATTTAGGCTTATTTGGATTGTAGATTTGAAATTCTTGACCCCCAAAAACATATAATTTGACATATTGGACAATAATATCACACAAATATTAAAGAAGTCAGTAAATGGCAGCCATCTTGAAAATCACCTCAAAAATGTGTCAGAAAAAAATGGCACCTAAGATATTTGAAATCTACATGTCAAAAGCTACAAAATAAACAAAAAATATCAAACTTGGCACAAAAATCCAGCTGAAAAACATTTCAGACCCTACTAGTATGCGTATATTAAGAAAAAACTAGAGATACTAGTTGGATGTGTCAATCCCAAAACTTTCTTCTATCTCATAAGTACATTTTAATATTAAAAAAATAATAATAAATAAATAAATAAAACACGTGGTGACCTCAAAGTTACCCACTATCGAATTTCCTCGAACATTTGAACTAGCCTAATGAGATTCTGGTATCGAAAAGCCTATAACGCAAAATTCAATTAATATTCTGAGAAAATGAGCTTAGTAGTGCCTCATGTTGGGTAATCTATATTAAAACCTAATAAGCATCTATTTATGTCAAGACCTAACAGAATCTGAAATTTCATGGAATTTCGTCCAGTAGTTCTTGAGATATAGTTATAACAAAAAATTTGCAAAACGTAGCACAGCAACACCATATCTTGGACAATTTATGCCAAAACGTAAAAAGCGTCTAATTATGTTATAGTGTAAAAGAATCTGAACTTTGATAAAATTCTGTGCATTAGTTCTTGAGATACAGCTAGTTAAAAAAAACCGTGTAAAATATAGCACAGCAGCACCATCAGTTGAAGGATTTATAACAAAAAGTAATCATCATGTAATTATGTTATATGTCATTTTATAACAAAATCTAAAGTTTGATGAAATTCTGTGCGTTGGTTGTTGAGATACAGCTATCGGAAAAATCGTGCAAAATGCAGCATAGCTGCACCACCTGTTGCAAGGTTAATACCAAAATGTAATCAGCGTCTAAATATATGTTATATATTCTAGTGTAACAGAATCTAAAATTTGATGAAGTTCTCTGCATTAGTTCTTGAGATATAGCTATCGTAAAAATCGTGCAAAATGTAGCATAGCAGCGCCACCTATAGGGCAGTTCACACCAAAACCTTATCAGCGGCTATGCATCTCAAGGTATAGTGGAATCTGAAGTTTGGTGAAATTCTGTGCATTAGTTCTTGAGATATAGCTATCATGGAAATCATGAAAAACGTGGCATAGCTGCGCCACCTGCTGGCCAATTTACACCAAAACTTAATCAGCGTCTATGAATATCAAGGTCTCACAGAATCTGAAGTTTGGTGAAAATCTATGCATTAGTCCTTGAGATATAGCTATCGCAAGAATCGTGCAAGATGTAGCATACCAGCGCCACCTGTTGAGCATTTCACACCAAAACCCTATCAGCGCCTATGTATATCAAGGGGTTACAGAATCTGAAGTTTGGTGAAATTCTGTGCATTAGTTCTTGAGATATAGCAATCTTGAAAATCATGAAAAACGTGGTATAGCAGCGCCACCTGCAGGCCAATTTTCACCAAAAACCAATAGGCACTAATTCATATCAAGGTCTAACTGAATATAAAATTTTATTAAATTTCGAGCATTAGTTCTTGAGATAGAGCGCCCACAATTTTTTTGTCACATACAGACAGACACACAGACACACACACAGACAGACAGACAGACAGACAGACAGACGGACAGACTCAAAGACAGACATTTTCTAAAAATAGTCAAAACGTGTTCAGGACCTTCTAAAACGCATAAATCCGTCGAAAACCGGAAGTCGAAAATTTTCATGAATCCAATACTTTCTTCTTGTAAAGATAGAAGAAAGTAATAAATGGTGAAATAAAATCTTCCAACGAAGTCTAAAGCTTAGTAACGCTTTTTGAAACATTGAATGAAAAAATGCTGATAAAGAAAATAATTTAATTATGATTTATCTGCAAGTTTTGTTTATTTGACTAATGTTGCATTTAATTTTCCTTTCAATTTTAATTTTAACTCATTATTGATTGGTAGACCGTATATTCGTGGGCGCGTTTTTTTTCTTTCTTTTTAAGAGATTAACCAGTTAGTTTTGGTAATATTATATGATTCATCTAAACACGATTGGGAATGTTACAAAATTACCTGGACAAAATGATATGACAAATCAAACATACAACCAGGATAAAAAATCAGATAGGAACATAGGGTAGCAAACTACCTATTGAGTCACAAATACAGGGTGTTTCATTTTAACTACACCCGGTTTGAAAGTAATAATTTCGGAGAAATTAAAAATATTGGAATGAAAATGATACGATATGTACCTTATTTTGTGTGAAATGTGATATCTTTACGAAAAGATCTGAAAAAACATATTGCTCAAGCAATCGATGATACCGTATAAAGTGATCATCACAGTCCATAATGTGAGGTGCCAAGTGCGTATTGCTGGCGCTCAAAATGCAAACTTCTACCCCTTCTGTTTGGTATTATCACATTTAAAACAAAGGTGAGAATGTCTGTTAAATGTTTCATTAAAATATATATCAGTTTTCTGAAACTTATTACCGTCAACCGAAATTGAGTTAGGATGAAACACCCTGTATTTGTGTCTCAATAAGTGGTTTGCGGCCCTACGTTCCTATGTGATTTTTTATCTTTGTCTTATGCCTGATTTATCATATCAGTTTGTCCACATAATTTTGACTTACCCTGTATACGAAAAAAAGGAAATTATTTTTAATTACTATAATCAGGCATAAAAGTTTAGATGTCAAAGCATTTTTTACAATATTTTAATCTTGCATTTTCCTCATAAAAAAAATTTCCTTTTTAATGTATCTTCTTAGAAGCAACATAAAATGTCTCATTTATAAATAACAAAGTTTCTAAACAGAGTGATGTTCACGCGTTCCTTTCTTTAAAAATGTCGATAATCCATATCTTATTTCGACAGAACAGAAGATGTAGGATAAAAGCTGGGAGAAAATACGTGAAAGAAATAAATGGTAAAATAAAACCTTCCAGCAAACTTAGCAATAGTTTTTGAAACATTAAATGAAAAATTCTGATAAAGAGAATGGTTCGATCATGAATCCTCTGAAAACTTTGCATAACTGACTAACGTTGCACTTAATTTTTATTCCGTTTTTCGTTTTAACACATTATTGATTGGTGGACTGTATATTCGATGACGAGTTTATTTTTATTATTGTATTTGAAACATATACGATATAATTTTAATAATAATATTTGATTCATTTAACTTCGGAATGGGAATGTCTATTACACAATAATATATATACATGCATACATATACAGGGTGTCCACTCTCAATGATTCTGAAATATAAGGTAAAACAAGACAATTCTGTTTGTTTTCCAAGTATAAGATTCCTTTCGAAACTCATCTCAATCTTATATTAGACGTAGTTTTTTGTTTGTTATTTTATTGTAGCTATTTCTGCAGATCAGAATTTCATTTAGATGTTTGCATCGAGTTAAGTAAACAGAATTCCGCATGCGAGCTGGGATTCTGCAAAATCTGAATCCCGGCACAAGGCTAGATTCTAAACCGAATATTACCTAAATTAAAAAGGAACGGAAGTAGTAGAAACCAGCCATAAAATTAAGCCATGTAAAGTTCTAGTAAAATCTAGTCATCGGAAATAGTGTAGGTTTGTAATTCTTGCACAAAGGAGAAAATAATATTTTAAAAAATAAGCTAGAATCCAATTCGAGAAAGCATTATCACCTGATTGGATGTAGAAGAGATTTCACACTTTCCAGATGTTAGTAGTAGTGTTACACCACAAAAGGTTCTATCCTTTTATATACCGAATTCAGATCCAGGTGTATTTTAAATTAATTTTTCGCGCATGCCTTTAAATGCTTCAGTTAAGTGATATTAGCCATGAATATGATGAATTTTTTTATAAGGTACCATGGGGTAATAACGCCACGTTAAGGTTCTTCCAATTTTCACGGCTCAGTTTTAGATTGTATTTTTCAAACAAATATAGGATTCGATGCAGCAACTCATTGACTAGCTATATAAAAAAATAATTTAACAGATATGTATTCATAAAATGTAATGGCGTGATTTCTTGACCAATGCTATTTGGCGTTATTACCCACCTATATGGGTAATAACGCCATGCAAACAAAACTATGAAATAAGATGAAATAATTGCATGTAGATAGCCCAATTCTAAAAATACAAACTCTACAAACTTAGAAATTGACAGATTGCACTCTAAGCTATTGAAAATGTTTAATTTTATACAAATGTTTAATAATATTTACTCTCTAACATATTTTCTTTAGTGACAACATAATATGTTTTATATACAAATGACAAAGTATCTGTATAAAATGATGTTGGACGCGTTCCTTTATTTCAAAAAGTCAATAATCTATATCTTATTTGGACAGAACGGAAAAAGTAGAAGAAAAGCTGGGTGAAAAACACATAAAGAGATAAATGGTAAAATAAAACCTTCCAACAAAGTCTATAACTTAGCAACATTTTTTGAAATATTAAAAGAAAAATGCTGATGAGGAAAATAGTTCAAACATGATTCCTCTAAAAGTTTTGCTTATTTGACTAACGTTGCGTTTAATTTTTCAACCACTTTTCGTTTTAACACATTGATGACTGCTAGACTGTATATTCATGGGCACTTTCTTTTTTATTATTTAAAAAATCTACAAGATAGTTTTAATGTTAATATCTGATTTATTTAAGCATGATATGGGAATTACATGATAAAAATATACGTATATATGAAAAAATAAAACAGATTTTTTAAATTTAGTAACAGTTTTTGAAATATTGAATGAAAAATGCAAAGGAGAAATATTGTTCAACCATGGTTCCTCTGAAAGTTTTGCTTATTTGAATAACGTTGCATTTAATTTTTCTTCCATTTTTTGATTTAACACATTATTGCCTGGTAGACTATATATATTTTTATTTTAGAATATATCTTCTTAGAAGCAACATGAAATGTTTTATTTACAACTAACAAAGTATCTGTATAAAATGATGTTGGGCGCGTTCCTTTATTTCAAAAAGTCGACAATTTCATATTTTATTTCGACAAAGCAAGAAAAGTAGAATAAAAGCTGAGAGCAAAACACAAAGAGAAATAAATGGTAAAATAAAAAGAAAATCTAAAACTTAGTAACAGCTTTTGAAACATTGAATGGAAAATGAGAAAAATAGTTCAATCATGATTCCTCTGAAATTTTTGCTTATTTGACTAACATTGCATTTAATTTTTCTTCCGTATTTCGTTTTAACAGATTAGTGTATGGTAGATTGTATATTCGTGGGCGCACTTATTTATCTAATGTCTGATTCATTTAATCACGAATGGAAATGTCTACTGCAACATAATATATATAACCTTGTTAGTATAAATGTTAATATATATATACACGGTGTTTCGCTACCAGACCGACAAACTCTGAGGGATGATAGTACACATGAAGACAAACATTATTAAATAGGAAACCATGGGGCGCAAAGGTCTTCTGTAGGAGCTAGGGGCCATTAAAATTTAGGGTCCAAAACTTCAAACGATGATAGAAAACGGAAAAAAGGGTCGATTTGTTTGCAGTTTTCACTAAAATCATTCTTTATACTACAGTTTCTTTAGAAAAATTTTTTAAAGGTTATTTTAAAAAATTATCGATAGAGGGCGCTTTAGACTTTATAGTAATGAACAACTACTTTTTACCGTTATTTTCTGCATGGGGTTGAAATTATTCTAAACTTTAGAATTTAACTTAAATTTTAAGTTCAAAATCGGAAACATTCGGATCGGTTAACTAGCGAAAATTTAACTGTGAACAAAGGGGGATATTTTAAACGCTCATAAACATTGGAAAAACAAATCGATTTTATTGCGGTTTGCGTGTAGATCATTCCCTTGGTAATTATTTTATTCAAAACGACGCGACGTACAGCTTTGGTGTCCTGATTTTTGATAGAGGGCGCTTCCGACACATCTCCGACATTTCAATGGCATTACTCCTGGGTGTTTTACTACCAGACCAACATACTTCCAAGAGGTGCAAAGACGATTCGGAATTACATAGAAATGTAATGTTGAAAATGCCTTTTTTGCGAGTTACGGTTAAAGGAAGCCGAGAAAAAAAGGTAACAGAAACAGCAGAGAAAGAGCAACACGTTAATGTGACAGAAAGCAGTTTATTTAAATGTTTTACAAAATTAGGTGTTCGAAATTACGACCAAAAGTAGTTCGGCATGTTTGACAGCGGCGTCGCATGGAATTTCTCACGCTTTGAAAGATTCCTGACATCTCTGATAGCTTTCTGGCAAGCTGCAGAAATACCAGGTGCGAGGTCTTTAACTGATGGTACGGGAGTCTCATACACCCAACTTTTCATTTGAGCCCAGCAGAAGAAGTTGATATATGATAGGTCCGGCGATCCGGCAGGCCACCACGACCTACCCACCGTTGCCCAGATGTTACTTTGAAGTGTCGGCAAAGTCATTGGTAAAATGTGGAGGAGCCCCTTCGGGCTGTTGTTTATCTTTCTAATACTTCATTCTGCTACCTTTGGAGCCGGTTCGCGAATGATCACTTCAAAGTGATCACTGTTCACACGCATTACCATTTAGCGCCATCTACCGCAAGGAAACCGCAGCGCCATCTACCTTCGCTGTTAAACTTGGTCGTAATTTCGAACACTTTTTGTGGTAAAACATTTAAATAAACTGTTTTCTGTCACAGTAACGTGTTTCTCTTTCTCAGCTGTATCTGTTGCTATCTTCTCTGCTTCCTGTAACCTTAACTCGCAAAAAGGCATTTCCAACGTTACATAACTATGTGATTCCGAGTCATCTTTGTGTCCATAACACATCCTGGAAGTAAGTTGCTCTGGTAGTAAAACACCCAGGAATAAGGCCATTGAAATATCGGAGATTTCTCGGAAGCGCCCTCTATCAAAAAATGAGGACACCAAAGCTGTACGTCATTTTGAATAAAATAATTACCAAGGAAATGACTTTCACGCAAACCGCAACAAAATCGACTAGTTTGTCCAATGTTTATGAGCGCTTAAAAACTCCCCCTCCGTTCACAGTTCAATTTTCGCTAAGTTACCCCACCCCAATGTTTTCGATTTTGGGCTTAAAATTTAAGTTAAAGTCTAAACTTTGGGATAATTTCAACCCCATGCAGAAAATAACGGTAAAAAGTAGTTGTTCGTTACTCTAAAGTCTAAGGCGCCCTCTATCGATAGTTTTTGAAAGTAACCTTTAAAATTTTTTTCTAACGAAATCGTAATATAAAGAATGATTTTATTGGAAACCGCAAACGAATCGACCCTTTTTTCCGTTTTCTATCAGCGTTTGAAGTTTTGGACTCTAAACTTTAATGGCCCCTAGCTCCTAAGGAAGACATTTGCGCCCCATGGTTTCCGATTTAATAATGTTTGTCTTCATGTGTACTATCATCCCTCAAAGTTTGTCGGTCTGGTAGCGAAACACCTGTATATATAAAGAATGGACACAAGTTATTCTGGTAAGTACTAATATAACTGAATAAATACTTTTTAAATTAATTCTGTGTGGTTCAAAATCTATTTTTCTTGCTTTACGAAGAGAGTAGACATTCTAAGCAGAATTTCTTACTAAAACGTAAATACCAAAACGAAAACGAAACACATAATTTTTAATTAAAATAATCAAACATAAAAATTTAGATATCGATGCATTTTTCAGAATATTTAGACTTATACATTCCCCATAAAATTGTTTTTACTTTTTAATATATTATCTAAGAAGCATAATAAAATCTTCTATTTACAAATAACAAAGTTTCTATATAGAATGATGTTTATGCTTTTCTTTATTTCAAAAGTCGATAATGCATGCATATCTTATTTCGACAGAACGAAAATAGTAAAATAAAACCTGAGGGTGAAACATAAAAGAAGTAAATGGTAAAATAAAGCCTTCCAACACAGTCTAAAATTTAGTAACGCTTTTTAAAACATTGAATGAAAAATGCTAATGAAGAAAATAGTTCAACCATGATTCCTCTAAAAGTTTTGTTTATTTGACTAATGTTGCATTTAATTTTTCTTCCATTGTTCATTTTAACACGTTATTGACTGGTAGACTGTATATTTATGGGCGCGGTATTTTTTTTTTCTTTTTTATTGTTTGAAACGTCTAAAAATTTTTTTAATAACATCTTTTTCATTTAGCTACGGTATGGGAATGTCTATTATACAATAAAAAAATAACGTCAGAATATCAAGTGAGAGTAAATTTAAAATAAAACGCTCTAAAATGGCAATATTACCGATCAATAATGTACGAAGACATTTACGTTAGTTTTAAACCGTATTTCCATCACTAACGACTATACAAAATTTAAATTCATTCAAATTACATTTACATGACTACGTGAGAATTTTATGAAAATATTATAACTTATTTTATTACCGCTGACAATCTTGTTAAAGAAAAAGATTGCTTTGTTATTTTCTCACCTTTTGTTTTATAAACGATGATTCTTTCAGTATTATATGAAACAAATAACTTGCTTAAAATATTTTTGCAACAATATCTATACTAATAAAAGAACAAAACGCTCTGTCTGTGTGTCTGTGTGTGTCTGCGATGGCTATCAAAATCTACAGCATGTACGAAGCTCAAAATTTTTTTGAGAATAGCCCTAAATCTATCCTGATGCACCTGAGCTTCAGAATTTCGAAATTCCAATTATTAACTGAGTAATTAATTAAAATCGAGAGGTCACTCTCATAAAAAATCATCTTTTTCCAAAGTTTTTCTCTTTCGCTTGTTTACGGTTGGTTGGTTGTGTAAAAATTTTCGCAGAAGTAATAAGAAAGCTGAGACAGAATTAAAGAAACCCATTGAGGAATGAGATAAGTGGAGGTGAAGTAAGCCTCAAAAAAGTTTTGCAATATGAAACCATTTATCGCTCAAATTTTAATGTGCCAAACAAAAGGACGTGGAAGGGATTTTGTATTATAAGACGAATTGAAAGAAATGAATTACAATTGAAGCATATTTTAAGAGGAAATAGCAAATTTTTAAAATGGTCTTTGTTCTATTATTATTTATTAAAATAAATGTTCGCTTTTAAAATGAAGGAAATTGGAAAATTAGCAATATTTAAATATCAAATTAATTCTGTTAAAATCATGTATGAAAACTTAATAAATATTAATCTAAAATATAGATTTCTGAGTGCAGACGATTTTAATGTATTAACAAAAGAATGATATATTTTTAAGCAAAACGTTAAAATAATTTTCCATATTGATATTTAAAACATATATGATAAAATAATTCATAAATGTTTACCGGTGAAGCGATAGATTAGTTATTTTTAAGAAACAAGAGTAAAAAAATACGGGTTAAACCTGTTTCAATTGATAGGCGTGTCAAAGCACGTACTTTTGTTGGTACTTAATTGGACTTTGTAGGGTTACATTTTTAGCATCACCTCCAGAGATAATACTTACATTCTATTAATTTCTTTTTACTCTATGAAAGAAACCAATTTGAGATTCTCACATTTCAAAAGTGACTGTTTTTTCCTTCCCAAAGTCCTTTAAAATTTAAAGACTGGCAAAACGTCAGTTTAACTTAGGATTTTTGAACACAGCTATTACGTCAGATCGTTGGTACTTTGTACATTAGAATGTATGTGTGGTTAGCTATAATGCAGTAAATATATGTATATGTATATATGAGGCTTTTTTAGCAGTTTTTTTAAATCATTGATTAAATTTGAATGCACATTATTTAAGTTAGAATTTTATTAAGACTTTAATTTGTTTTTAAAACAAAAATTAAATGGCTGTTTGACGTACAATTGTTCGAATCAGCAGACGATTCATACACAGTAATAAATTATCAAATAGCAAAATAAATTATATATCAAAAATAGTCACTAAAAGAATAGTAGCAAAACATAATGTTTAAGCGTATTAACACATAACCCGATCCCCACCAGAAAAAAACAGACTATACTCCGATCCAAGTAAGACAAAAATTCCATGAGCATAAATCCGACCCGAACCTAAAAATTCCATTTGAAAAAAAAAACTATAGATTTGATATTTGACCCGAATCAAATCTGAATCCCACAAAAATATTCAAATGAAGCATACCCCAATCCGATCAAGGAAAAATAATGTTCGTGTATATGCAACCCGACCCGAATCTAAAAATTTTCTTTGAAATAACCCGAAAAATGACCAAAACGAAACCTGAAATCGATAAAAATATTTCAAAGAACTATAACCCGATAAGAGTAAGACAAAATAATTTCCGTGAACATAAACCTGATTGGAACCTAAAAAATTACATTTGAAAAAAAACCCTGAAATTCTATGCATACTACATCTGAATCCGGTAAAAATATTCGAAAGAACCATAACCGGATTCGAATAAGAGAAAATAATTTCGGTGGACATGAACCTGATCCGAGCCTAAAATTCCATTTGAAAAGAAAACCTGACATTAGAATCGAACCAAATAAGAACCTGACAAATATATTCCACAGAACCATACCCGGATCTGAACAAGAAAAAAAATTTCCAAGAACATGAAGCCAATCCGAACCTAAAAAACTGAACTAAATCTGAATCTGACAAAAATATTCCAGAGAAGCATATCCTTATTCAAACAATGCAGAATAATTTCCCTTGATGCGCAACCCAACCTGAACCTAAAAATTCCATTAAAAACCGAAATCTGAATTGAATGACATCTGAACCCGAAAAAATATTGCAAAGACCCAAAACCGGACCGAGCAAGACAAAATAGTTTCTCTGGATATGAATCCGACCAGAACCTTAAAAATCAATTTGAAAAAATACCTGAAATCTGGATCGAACCATATCTGAATCCGATGAAAATATTCCAAATAACTATAACCAGATACGAACAAGACAATATAATTTCCATGGGCATAAACCCAATCCGAACCAGAAAATTTGTAAAAAAATAAATAAATTCCGAAATTTGAGCCAAACCTAATCTGAACCTAACAAAAATATTTCAGTGAAGTATAACGTCATTGGAACTAGGTAAAATAATTTCCATGGAAGTACAACCCGAACCGAACTTAAAAATCTCATTTGAAGGGGAAAAAACCCCCCACGAAATCTGAATTGAACCGAATGTAAACAGAACAAAAATATTCCAAACCACCATAACCGTATCTGAAGAAGAAAAAATAATTTCATTGAACATGAATCCAATCCGAACCTAAAATTCGGATGTTCTACAAAACATAATGCGCTCCGTAGCGGTGGAAAGTGAAACTAAGTACTTAGCGCGAGATAGTTAAGATATTTGGTTATAGTTAGTGTTAAATTAGAACTTGGTTACGGTTAGGTAACAGTTAAGTTGCAACTACGTTCCGGTGAACCTTATGTTATATTTATTTTCCTGATAGGTTACAGTTAGTTCATGGTTAAGTTACAGTTAGGTTAAGGTTAAGTTGCGGTTAGGTTGTGGTTAGATTATGGGTAGGTTATGATAAGGTGACGGCCAGGTTACATTTATGGTATATTTAAGTTACAGTTAGGTTACTGTTATGATACAGCTAGGTTACAGACAAGTTATGATTACAATACAATTAGGTTACGGTTAGGATTTTGTTCACAGAATGAACATTATGCATGTTTGATAAAAAATGTGCACCTATTTTTGTAAAATGGCTTTGAGATTATAATACTATATACTAACCTTTTAGCTAATCATCGAGAATCGATTTCATTCACGGTATAGTCGGATTTAAGAGTGATATAATTAGTTTGAAATTAAAAATATTTCACTTGGGATATATATGTGAAAAAAGTATTTAGTTAAGTCACTTAACAGTAATTTTAAGGTTAAATGTCAACAATTTAAAACGAAAATCACGCAATCGTTGGACACATATTCCCTCCTGCGTTTCCCATTGCAATCATTTTGGGTACTTTTGCAGCTAAATATTACTTTTTTTAAACCAATTTTTGACCCATGAGAATGCTCCATTATAGACTGAAGTAATCATTTTCTATAAAAGCGGTGGAGTGACGATGCAGCAAAAGGGTCAAGTTTTTAATAGTGTATTTACACATATTTCGAGTTAAAGATAAAATCATAAAAATTTCAAGTTCGTTTAAGATTATTATTACGGACCCGGGCAACGCCGGACGGGTCAGCTAGTGTAAAATAAATTAATGACGAATATGAACTTAATATATGATACTATAAATAATTGTTCAAGTTAATAAAAATACACATTTTTATTGAATTACATTAGTTTAAATATTGCTTCAATTGTTGAAAAACCTGGAATTTAATGTGTGATTAAACAGAAGATTTACTGCGAGAGTGTGAAAGGTTCTAACCAAATAAATTTTATCTACAAAAGGGAAAACAAAAACAAACAATGAAGTCTAAAATTTGAAATTTTTATGACATACTAGCAACAACAAAATAGCGTAGTGAATTTTAAGACTGCATTTTTATAAAATACGCTTAAAAGTATTTAGTTATTTTCCCTGAAAATTCAAAATTTTATACTTGGTTACATTAAACTGTTTAAAAATTTCAGAAAAAAATAAAAGATTATGTAGATGATAACTAGCCTGGAATAGAGCATCCAAAAATTCTAAAAGTAATGAATGACACATACTAAAATGCACTTTCGTTTATGCTTGAAATTATCAGTACGTCACATTTGTAGGTCTACTCGATTTAAAGTTTCTATGAAATGATGATTATACCATGAGACGCAGGTATTGACAGAAATTGGCAAAGCCTTGCCATTCTTCAAAATTAGAAGCTGTCGGAATATTGCTGTATTATTGCTGTATGAATAAATAGTTCAGTTATGTGCATAACACTGAACATTTTAACCATTAAGCTAAATTACAGCCGTAAAACAGCATTTACCTTCACTCTGCATTTGTTGAGAACTTTTCACAACTTTTAAAGAGAGAAGAGACTTTAAAGGTAATGAAACGATATAATATAAAGAACTATGTAAAACTAGCAGGCTTCTTTCTGTACGTTGGTCGTGTTCTTTTAAAGAAAACTAATTGAAAAAAAACATATAAATTATATTTTATCAATATATTTTGATGTTCATTAAATGATGTATTTGGTTTGAAAGATGTAAAATACACAAAAATATTCCCTGAAAAATTATATAACTAACAATGCATATATCTTGAAAATCCGACTCGCTGAATTTATTACAAAAGCTAATTATTCATAATGAAGTTCAACTTATTCTATAATTTTCCTTTAAAATTCTATAACTAAGTAATGTACTAAATTTTCAATATACTAAGAACATCCCTGATAAATTAAAGTGCAATTCCTATCTAAATCCATTCATTAGAAATTAGAAAGACTAATTTTTCATAGTCAGGTTCATTTGTTTGTAAAATACTCCCCCATAATTCTATAACCGAGCAACGTGAAACAATATGCGATACACATAAAACAATTTGTGAACAATTATATAACAGCTAAAGTCCTGTAAAATCCCGAAAACACAACGCGTTATAACTAAAAGTTTGTTATTACCACAAGCTTTTCATTTCAACATGGCATCCACTAATAGAAGTTACTTATTTATTTTTGAAGAATAAAAATTTTGAAGAAAATATTTTAAGAAACGTGGAAACTAAATTTTCAAGATGTTTAGTCCTGAAACAACTGTACATTTCAAACGTTACGCAACTGTAATCCATAAGATGGAGAAAATAAGATTTTCTATCTTATATATTATTAAAAAAGCAATTTTGGGAGAATATAAAACCATATTCTTTAATTCACATGACCTTCTTTGAAGAACGTTTCAAATTAATTTTTTTCTTAAAAACAAAACAGCTAGATATACTATGGAAAGCCTTTTTGATAATCGATTCCCCAATTTCATTCTTTTTTGAGAGACAATTGATCATGAAAAATAGAAAACGGTGCATTTAATATTTTTTAAGATAGCAATATTTTAACAGTATATCAAGTTACGCTAGAAAATATTCTGAATTCAAATTACAGATTTTTGTACTTTTAAATCAGCTCTATCTCTTTATTAGTCTTCAATAAGATTGTGTTGTTTACCTTTCTATTTTTCGACTATACATAAATAGAACATTTGCAAATCAAATTATGTGGAAGTGATTAGAAAAGATTGTCTTTTAATTTTTCAGTTTTACATAGCAAAATCACTTGCACTACGGGAACAAACTAACATCATTATTTATATCTAACTTGCTTTTTTCAATGGGAAATCAGCAACACAACTAATCAGAAAATTTATTGGCAGAAAAAGTATTTCTAAAATTTTTACTGTAATAAAAATTAGCGTACAAATAAATAAACCACAAAGTCATTCTACGTAAATGAGACGTGATTTTCCGAAGTTTTGTCGCATTTAGAGTAAATATGACATTTTATTAAATAAACATATACATAGTCTGCCCATTAAGTAATGACAGTGATGCCATAAAATTCATTTCTTTGCAGATAATTTTACAAACACTTATTATTTTTCAAAATTGCTTCCTTCTGTATTAATACACCGTTTTAAACAACTCTGCCACCACCTATTTATCATTATGTAGAAGTGTTGAACAGAAATTCTGTTCAGAATGAAAATTACGTTTTTCTGCATGCTCTCCAAATTACCAAAACAAAGACCTTTTAAGCTGTATTCTAACCGAAAAAATAAAAAGGTCAGGCAATGACATATTAAAGCTGTACGGTGCTTAGAGAAGAGTTGAGATTCTCTGTTTCGCCAGAAACAGAGTCTATTTGAAGAATCGGCTTGCTACAAATTTTCCACTTTCGAAGTGTTTTCGTGACAATTTGATGCACAATCTATGTTTTATGTTCCAACGCTTTCACAATCATTTGGACACTAGTGTGACGATCAGAAACCAAAAGCACTTACAATTTACCTACATTTTCTGAAGTTCGAGAATTTAATGGGCGTACAGCGCCTAGTTCGTAATTTATGTCTTCTCTTCCCTCTTTGAACGCTTTGTGCCCCATTAACATTGAAAACTTGGAAAAAGAACCCTTCCTCTGGACTTTTCGTAACATGGGAAGTTCTCTCAGTAGACATTTTCCTTAGTTTTACACAAAATTGTATGGCGTATCGCTGTTCGACAGTTGTAATAAAAATGTAAAAATATTATTAAAAGACAAGGAAAAATTATAATATATTAGATAATATATTATAATACATTATATATGAGTATATTATAAGAATTTAGAAATATTTAAATTAGGTTAAATGGCGAATTTTTTATTATTATTACATATAAATATATATATATATATATATATATATATATACATACATGTATGTATATAATATTTAGATAATACTGCTCCAGTATATTAATAATCATTTTAAAGAAACAAAAAGTTTTCTTATCACATATATAACTGACAGTTATAAATTATCATGGTTGAATTCTTTCTCATAAACGTTTATTCCGTAACTTTACTTTTTATCCTAATAAACGTCATAAACACAAGTGAAATATTATTTAAGAATACAGAACATAAAAGCTTACTAGGATAAAATATTGCATACCTATTAGTAAATATACATCATTCCTAAAATAAACTCGGCAGGCAAGCAGCTATAGCAATCCATCACGCTTAAAGCAATATTTTTCTAAGAAATATATTTTATCGATATAAGAAAAATCACAGGTTCAAAAGAAAGTAATTTACAGAAAAATATAAAGTTTGCGATGGTCGAAAACAACGATATAGAATAAAATTTTTTACAGCAATAGGTAAAATTAAGGTCTCGATGATAATCCATTCCTTGTCGCAAACAAATCAGAAATATAGATAGATGCTTATCAATATCTACAGACCTTGCTTAGAACACCACCAATGCTTTCAAGCATTGAATATTGATGAAAATGTTTAAAGTTCAGGAGAAAAGAAATATGAATTTTTGCACACCCAGTGAGAAGGAGCAAAAAGAATCCTGATTGATTTAATTGTTTAAACACAGTAAAAAATGGGCATTTAAAAAACTGAGTAAAAAGTATTCAATTTTAAATACGTCACATGCTCAAAATAGCGTCAAAGTAATGTCAACAAAATTTAGAAACATGTACTTATATTAGGTGTGCTTGTATATAAATAAATGCATAGCACTTAGAGTCGTCCTTCAGTCCATTTGTCTGTCTGCATATAAAAACGCAAAAACTACTCAACCAAATCATTTGAAATTTAAAATATATAATTGTTGTATAATTTTGTCGAGTTATTTCAAATTTTGTGAAAATCGGAGCATAGTTTCATTACAAGGACAATCAAAAGCATTCCGTTACATTACGGCCAAAATGAAAAAAAAATTCAAACGCATTTTAATGATAAACTCTTTCGAACATATTAAAATTGATATGTATCTATAAAATATATACTCAAATATACATTTTGTATAACAGTGGCGCAAAAAATATTTGATATTCATTTACAGGGTCACATTAAAGTATTTCATAACATAATGGTAATATAAGGAAACATTGTTTCGGGCGTGTTTTAACTATATTAAACTATTTCACATTTTATGAAATTGATATACGTTGCTGAGGTTTGCTACAAGTTTCTCCCTGTACAATAGAAATCAGATAGTATTTATAGAGATACACAAAAGATTTCGGATACTTTATTGTATCCGAAGTACTATACACTATTACTGCAAAATCTGAATATTTTCAAAACTTCTTTATAGTACGAACGCATTTCACATGCTACGCTTCACGTGCATTTTCCAAGTTGTTAAATCAATGGTTGTGTTCAAATATGAATCGTTAAGCACTGCCTTCTAAAACTACAAATTAAAGTAAAAATGTGCTGATACTTATTTCCTACTTAAAAATTATTAACAGAAATTTTAATAGATTATTAAGAAAAACAGGAAAATTATTAGAAAGATACCGAAGCCAAATATTTTATGACTAAAGCGTTATTTGCAAGAACTTTTAAAATATTCTAAAGTACTGAGCATAATTTAATATTGTAATAAATGAAATAAACCATTACAAACGTATTGTTTTGTTTAGGTTTGATAATATGTGTAATGCTTCAATTGAGAGTGCTTAGATTCATTTCTCATCCACGTATTCTCAATTAGATATGAGTGCAGTCGTTTACTCTTTTTTGAGTACTTCATATTCATGAGAACTTTAAATTTGTATGATTTTATAAATTTAATTCCCTTTCAGTCTACATTTATATTTTTAAATGAAAAAAGTCACAAGAAAAGTATTGAATTGAAGGTACGGGCTGCTTTGCGTAATTTGATTTTTTGAACCTATGCGTACAGAAAGCGAGCGAAACCACGACAAAACACTCAGGTTTTTACTGATTTCAAAAAGTTTTGTATCAATTACTTTATAATTTACGCATTTTTATTTAGCGTCTCATGAAAGGCCAGAATGCATAAGCTAAAAATCTCTAAATGCTGTATTTTTTAAAATTTGAATTTCCATTAAAATTTTACGTTGTGGTTTTATATAGGCACCAAATGAAAAAGGTGTTTTTCAAAGCAGACATAATGTTTTTAACTGTTGCCCAACAAGCTTTGTCTCGCTTATGAGATTTCATTGGGAGAGTTTTGATTGGGCAGTCTTGTGCTAGCCTCGGATCGGGGTCCAAATCTAGTCAGCGTGTGGTATTGAGGGAAAAAATGCTCAATTTAATTAGGTTTCAATAATGGTTGTATATAAAAAAAAGTCATATAATTGTTGTATAAAATGTTTGGGAAAATACTTCATCTGAAAATTCATATGTTTAGAATTAAGCTCATTCGCGTATTAAACGTAGGTTTTTTTTCTAGGGACTGTTAAAATTTCGCGTATTAAACGGGTTCGCGTATTAACCATTCGCGTATTAAAGGGTATTCTTTATATGCTTAGGATAGGAGTATTTCAAGGGACCAAAGAAAATTAGCGTATTAAGCGGGTTCACGTATTAAGTAGGGCACGTATTAACGGGGTTTGACTGTATATATATATATATATATATATATATATGTGTGTGTGTGTGTGTGTGTGTGTGTGTGCGTGTGTGTGTGTATTTATATTTATGTATAACAAATTTAAATTTTTTTTCGCCAAAATAACCTTTTATACTATATTAATTTCCTTTTAACAAAATTCCGTACTTAGTTCAACTTATTAAATTAAAATTCTGTTACTAGATCTAATATATTATTCTTTACGGAAACGATATAAATTTTTAATTGGCCTTAAAAATCATTTATTCCAATATGCGTAGATTAAAAAAGATGGCTCTAAATTAAAAATATTCTTAATTAATCTGTATTACTTAGTATTCCAAATAAAACTCATTTTTTCTATTTTTTTATCAACCCTTTTTAAGAAAGTCTTATTAAATTTATTTCAAAACTATACCTTTAAAAAAAATCATTATTTTTATTTTTTCCCCTTCTTCAACGTTTTGTATTTGTGCATATCAATAAATTCATTTCTTTTATTTTTCTCTTAAAATTAATCGTCTGCAAAAATATCGTCTGTAGGGTATTCGAAATTCTGAATACGATTATAAATTAGTTAAACAATAATATTTTTAAAACAAAATTTATCGTCTGAATGAAATAAAAATCTCGACGCTGGAGATGAATAATGTTTACATGGGAAAATGATGGTTAGAAAGTAGAGAATTTTCTAGAAGTTTGTTTTTAGATTTAAGAAGGAAGCCTGGTGGTGATGAGGGAGATTCTTTGCTTTTTCTTCGGCGAGTACGTTAAGGATGTCTTTTGGAAGTAATGATGGAATATTCTTTTCGATGTTTCGGTTCAAGACGGCTTGCGAACGGAGCATTTCCCTTTCTTTATCACTTTAGTTGAATAAACTAAGTTTCAGCAGCCAATGTGTAATTTAATGAATCTTCTACATTTATTTATTTATGTTGTTTTTTCCCTCCCTTGCCACGGCTGTGTGTTTTCAAAAAAGGGAACCAGTGAAGATTTTTCGAGTTTCTCCTTAAAACATCATACACACAAACACACACACACACACACACACACACATATGTATATATATATATATATATATATCATGGAAGACGGCAGTATTCCAAGTGACGCCAGCCTAAGCCCAAAATCGTAAAATATTGGAACTCTATATATACAGCTAGCTCGACATCAAAGAAAACGTGAAAAGCCGCCACTTAATAACTCAGCAAATATTGCTTATATTGTTCTGATTTTTTAAATGTAGTCTTATATCCCCAGTCTAATTCTATCCTATAATTTTTACATATCTACATGCCGTATATATTTAAAACTCGATACCCATTTTTAAACCGAAATCGATGGTGTTTGTTCCTCATCATTTTATTAACCGACTTCGAAAAAGGAGAGGAGGTTATCAATTCGACGCGTATGTATTTTTTTTATGTATGTTCACCGATTACTCCGAAATTATTCAACCAATTTCTGTTATTTTTGTTTTAAATGAAAGACGATGCTCTCGAATTGGTACCACTTCCGTTTCATAGAAATTGGTTCAGTACTTTTTTAGTAATTAGGCAAAAACAAATAAAATTAGTGATTTTTTGCTAATTTAAAGTGTTGAATACGTTCGCTGAACGCAGTGTAGATAGTATGGCCGAGAGGTCTAAGGCGTGCGATTGAAGTTCTGTTTCTCGAAAGAGAGCGTGGGTTCGAACCCCACTCCTGACATAATTTACATCCATGTAAAATTTACAATATTTTTTTCAGTATTACAATTTTTATTATTAACCGGCTTCAGAAAAGGAAGAAGAAGTTGTCAATTCGACGCGTATGTATTTTTTTAACCGACTTCCAAAAAGGAGAAGAAGTTATCAATTCAACGCTTATATATATATTTTTTTTATGTATGTTCACCGATTATTCCGAAACTATTTAACCGATTTCTGCTATTTTTGTTTTAAATGAAAGACGATGCTCTCGAATTGGTACCACTTCCGTTTCATCGAAATTGGTTCAGTACTCTTTTAGTAATTAGGCAAAAACTAATAAAATTAGTGATTTTTTGCTAATTAAAATCGTTGAATACGTTCGTCGAATGGAGTGTAGACACCATGGTCGAGCAGTCTAAGGCGTTACATTGAAGCTCGGTTTCTCAAAAGAGAGCGTGGGTTCGAACCCTACCTCCGACATAATTTACATCCATGTAAACTTTACAATTTTTTTTCCGTATTACAATTTTTATTATTAACCGGCTTCAGAAAAGGAAGAAGAAGTTATCAATTCGACGCGTAAGTATTTTTTTTTCTATGTATGTTCACCGATTACTCTGAAACTATCCAACCGATTAATTTGGTTTTTGTGTTAAATAAAAGAGACCTCTCTCGAATTGGTACCACTTTCATTTCATTGAAATTGGTTCAGTACTCTTTTATTAATTACGCAAATTTTAATAAAATTGATGATTTTTCGCAAATTAAAAATAACATGGACTTTGAATAAGCTCGCCGGTTGGAGCGCAGTCATTATGACCTAGTGATTTAAGAAGCCAGATTTAAGCTCTGGTGCTGGAAAGACAGCATGCGTTTGAACCCCATTCCTGACAAAATGTACATCCATGGATAATTTACAATATTTTTTCCGTATTTAAATTTTATTTACTGATTTCAAAAAATCGTTAACTTTTAACTAAAAAGAGAAAAATAAACTTTCTACCAAAAATTGAACCGACTTCAAAAACTACTACAAAGTGAAAAATAATTTTTTTACATAATAGTAATAAGAAATTAAATTAAGAGCATAGTAGTTACCATGGGTATTATTATATTTATGTACATTAATTTGATTTTTTGGAGTCGGTGCCAGCCAAGCCAGTTTCAAAAATTAAATTAAGTATCAAATGCATATCCTAAAAGAATAAAGGCTTGGCTGGCACCGACTCCAAAAAATCAAATTAATGTACATAAATATAATAATACCCATGGTAACTACTATGCTCTTTATTTAATTTCTTATTACTATTATGTAAAAAAATTATTTTTCACTTTTTGAAGTCGGTTCAATTTTTGGTAGAAAGTTTATTTTTTCTAGAAAACGTCCTGGGCGATTTTTTAAAAATTAATATATAATATGAATCTGTTCTTCATGAAATGAATAAGACTTACCTTATTTCTGGGAAAACTCTTGTTTGTTATATATTGGTCCTGAAAAATGGGACTCTTTTAGACCGCGGATTACATGTTATGGGCTAGCAGACAAAGAGTAGTGATGCGGTTTTATGAAATTAAAATCACAGTTAAAAGATCTGAATATAGGCAATATTTATTTTTTTGACAGCGCAAACAGTTCATTCCGCATTTTAAAATATTAAATATCAACATATAGAATTAAATTGCAATTCATATTATCTTTCTTTTTTGTTATTAAGAAAATATTAGACTCTTAATATTTCACAATTCCGCATTTCATCAAAAAGTATTTAGATTCACCTTTTTTAAAAAATTTGTAAGTACTTTGTAATCATAAGTAATTTATTTCAATGTTATTCATTATAAGATTGCAATTTTTAAGAAAAAAATACTTCACATTTTTCGAAAATTCTTGTATCGCTATTTGATATTTATCGAAAAAATTTGTCGGCGGTTGAATTTATCGCTTGCCTGTATCTATACGCCGTTAAAAACAAAACAAAACAGAAGCTATCACTTCCTAAAGGAAAATGATAAGTGAGTACAATTTATGATTATCTTGACAGCATCTGATGTACTTGTTTGCAAATGATTATTATAACTTTATAAGTTGTTTTATTACAACAATGCTTGATTATAACTGTTTTTCTATATTTTTTAAATGTATGTGATGACATACACGTACATGATATATGTATTTGAGTGTAACACAATATTACCAATTTAATTTTATGTTGAATTTCCTATTAATGAAATTAAACAATTTTTTTTTTCATTTTTAAAGTAAGCACATGTTAATTAAAAGGTGTGGCAAAAGGGAAATTCAGATTTCCAATCGGTTTGTAAAATGATATCTTTGCAAGCCATTTATATATATATATATATATTACAAATTTAAATTTTTTTTCGCCAAAACTAACCTCTATACTATCTTAATTTTCTTATAATAATATTCCGTACTTACTTCAAATTATTAAATTAAAATCTTATTTCTAGATCTAATCTGTTAATCTGTGTGCAGACGATATAAATTCTTAATTTGCCTTAAAAAACATTATTCCAGTATGCGTAAATTTAAAAAGATGGCTCTAAATTAAAAATATTCTTAATTAAAACTTTATTTCTTAATATTCCAAATAAAACTGATTTCTTCTATGTTTTTATCAACCCTTTTTAAGAAATTCTTATTAAATTTATTCCAAAACCATACCTTTCAAAAAATATCATTATTTTATTTTATCTATTTATTTATTTTTCCGCCGTCAACGATAATGTGCATATTAATAAATTCATTTCTTTTCTTTTTCTCTTAAAATTAATCATGTATAAAAATCGTCTGCCTAAGATATTTAAAATTCGGAGTCAATTATAAATTGGTTAAATAATATTTTTTTTTAAATAAATTTATCGTCTGTTTAAAATAGCCTCGTAACTGGACAAGAATTCTGTTTATATAAAAGAATGATGGTTTGAGGTTACCGAATGTTCCAGAACTTTCTTTTCAGTTTAAAAGGGGGAAGTCTCGAGATGAAAGGAAGATGCTGAAGATTTCTTGGGTTGCTTCTTCGATGAGGACAGCTCGCTGAAATAATGATGGAATTTTTGCAACAAGGAGCTTTTCCTTCCTCATTATCACGAATTTAATAAATGAATTTACAGCAGCCCATGACTAATTATTGGATCTTCTACATTTATTTATTATTTTTGTTTTTTCCCTCGCTTGCCATGACTGCGTGTTTCTGTTTAACCAGTGGAAATAATTCGAGCTCTCCTGAAATCGTCACAACTAATCGAAAAGTCGCACAGGATAGATAATGCCTGTGCTAGTGCCTGTTTCGGATTTTGAAATGAATCTACTGAAGAAGTAAAATGCTATGTAAATGAATCTAATGAATCTACTGAAACGAAGTGATGACAAAAATATGAATCGCCGAAAATTTTTCCCGCCATGATTGAAAGTGTTATTAAGCAAGAATTGCCATTACCTTTTGATTCCTCGAGTGAATGTAACAGAGGAGATTTTAATGTTAAACAGCTTTCTGTCCGAGTGGTTTGAAAGATTTCTTCTAAATATCTCGTGAATTCCTGAGGCCTGATATTCCACCTTTTTGCTGTTTGATAGTGTAACTGATGACTCAAGATAATCATGGTCATAATGACAAGAAAGAAAAAAAAAAAACTTTTAGAGACAACTGAACGCAGATTACTACCTACTTTCATAATTTTCGTTATTCCTGTCTCCCCTAGGATCAGCTTGAAAATTTCTCCTTATCCGTGAGTTATTTTTAGATGTATTTAATTATTATGTGTATCCTTTTTACTGTATTTGTGTAGATAGTTCTTTGTTTGTAAGGTTTATTTATTTGTTTGTTTATTTTTCTGTGAGCCTTATTTATTTTTCTTTTTATCTAGTTATGAGTCTTATTATTATTATTACTTTTTGGAGTGAAAACATGTTTGTTCTTAAAAATTTAATTGAGGAGTATGATGTTCTTAAGATATTTACTGTTACTTATTAAGATTATTATGATATTTTTATGCACGTTTAAAGATAAGTTCGTAATAATAATGAAGTATAAAAGAACTCAGAAGCTCAAGTTATTTTTTAAAAGGTACATTTTCTAATTTATTGATATTGTTTGTTATCAAGAACTATTCTCAGAATGCAGTATTTTCATGAAAATGTTACTACAACTAGACATTTGAGCTGAAAATTAAGTTAACATTTATGTTTTTCATTTTATTTGTTAGAATTTCTGGTTACAGTGAGCTTTGGTTCCCGGATTCTTATAATTTATTTAAATTCAGTAAGAAAGATGGAACTGTGCAAGGCTGTTGTTAGAATTTTGACTGATAAATATGATTAATTTTGTCAGTAAATTTTGTGATTTTAAGTAAGAAATTACCTATAGTTAAAATTTTGAATCTGTTTATGATCTATAAAATAATAGAATTAAAAGTTGATCCCAATTTAAGGTATATCTATGATATTTACAATTTCTGTTTTAGATAAAATTTCTGGTTAAAGTTAGCAGCTAAATATAGTTATAATTTTCGCGATAATTTTGATTCAGATTTTTTTTTAAATGGTGGGTAATGGTTTTGTGTGAGGCAATTAAAATGTATACAACATCAGTAGACAAAGCCCTCAAAATTGCGAAAGCGCGAACTCATGAATTTCACCTTAAAAGTAAAAGACTTTATGATGGAAATTTTGTTGAATGCCCATTAAAAATACAAGACTCTGTAATTTATGAAGAATTTAAATACCCTAACACTCGAAAATTAGAACCTACTTTCTCTGGACCATATAAAATTATAAATAAACTTTCTGATGTAACTTATGAAATAGATAAATTTAATTATGAGACAGGACAGAATTCCGTTATTGTGCATGTTTCTAAATTAAGACCCTATTTTTCACCCGAAGATTTTAAACTGTTTCATGAGCAATCCAAAAAACAAACAAAACCTCAGATACAATCACTAGATCAAACTAAAGTCAAGACAATAGATTAAATTTACCATAAACAACCATAAAAAAAATACCATAAAAAACTTTTACCATAACCATTTACCAAATACCATTAAACCATTAAAACCATTTACCATAAAAAAAACCATAATTTTCAACATCAGCGGGTATGTTCTTGGAGCGCTACAAGAATATTACTTGTTTTTGGGAGTTTTTGGGATTAAATTGGGCTCCTTATGCAGGCATAAGGTGAACACTTTGATTGAAAAAGCTTTCAAATTGATGTTGATAAATTAATTTTAAGGGTGTTTAAGTCTAACTATATTTACTCATTTATTTGACATTAGTATTACTCTATTTATTCAGCAGATATTATATGATAATAGTTATAAAATCTAATGATTCTACTCAAACCTATAACATAATATGTGATTTTCAGTGATTGTGAAAACTACAGATAAAAAGTTTTTCAAAAAAGCAAAGTATTTTTATTTCCATTTCTCAATTAAGAATGACAACTTTCATTCCTATTGTATTTTATTATTAAAGTTTATAAACCATGTGTGGATAAAACATTATTCTACATTTGGCATTGAAAACTTATAACCAAATTTGACAATTTTGTAAAAGAGTATCAGAGAGGAATTATTGTAAGGAAATACTGGTTGAGAGTCCATTTTCTAAGTAGTTAGATTTAATTTTATTTGGATTTTGGAATTATTATGATTTTTTTTATTTATACTTTCGGCTAGCAAAAAATACTTTCTTATGCTATTAGAAGATAAGAAAATTATTTAGTTGCTATGTAATTATTTTTATCCTCAACCAATATTTTCCCTATCAATAATAAACAAATAGTGATATTTTCTTTTGATTATACTCTTGTTTTACTATTATTATTATTATTATGATTTCTATGATGAAGTTTAGTATTAATTATACTCTTATTGAAAAATATTAGGATATGGAGTCTTATTATACTATTACTTATTATTGTTGACATTGTTATTATTTAAATTTTTCTATATTATTTATTATTGATATTGAGAGTGATGCTATTTATTATTGAAAAATTGATATATTATTGAAAGATGTTGGATCCAACATAACATAAAAAACAAAGCTTAAACTAGATTTGGAGATATTTAATTAAAGAGACTGTATTCACTGGACATTGAAAAAGACTCTTTTATATATTCTTGAAAGACTTTTTTCATTTAAAGGACTTATTTAAAATAAACTATGCATTAAGTCATTGTAGTTATTTAAACTTCCATGAGAACGAACTTTTATTGTTTTTATTATATTTTTATCTCTTGCTTATTAATATTCATAACTTATTTACTGTTATTATATGTATTATCTCCTATGCACTTACAAATGGTAAGTGATGTTGTAACATTATTGTATTTCTTTCAGGGAAATGCTCCTACCTAAATTTAATTCAGAATTATTTTCTCTTAACTATTTTATTTTAATCGCTAATATTTTTTATATTGCGTTAATTTTCTTTTCTTCCATCTCTTGGCTTCCTGAGTTTGACAGTTTTATTCCAAAATTTAACTTTTCTAAATTATTATATTTCTGTTGTCTGAACTTGTAGTTTTATTTAACTATCAATTTCATACAAAGTCTTGGGGAGGGGGGATAATATTACAAATTTAAATTTTTTTTTTCGCCAAAACTAACCTCTATACTATCTTAATTTTCTTATAATAATATTCCGTACTTACTTCAAATTATTAAATTAAAATCTTATTTCTAGATCTAATCTGTTAATCTGTGTGCAGACGATATAAATTCTTAATTTGCCTTAAAAAACATTATTCCAGTATGCGTAAATTTAAAAAGATGGCTCTAAATTAAAAATATTCTTAATTAAAACTTTATTTCTTAATATTCCAAATAAAACTGATTTCTTCTATGTTTTTATCAACCCTTTTTAAGAAATTCTTATTAAATTTATTCCAAAACCATACCTTTCAAAAAATATCATTATTTTATTTTATCTATTTATTTATTTTTCCGCCGTCAACGATAATGTGCATATTAATAAATTCATTTCTTTTCTTTTTCTCTTAAAATTAATCATGTATAAAAATCGTCTGCCTAAGATATTTAAAATTCGGAGTCAATTATAAATTGGTTAAATAATATTTTTTTTTAAATAAATTTATCGTCTGTTTAAAATAGCCTCGTAACTGGACAAGAATTCTGTTTATATAAAAGAATGATGGTTTGAGGTTACCGAATGTTCCAGAACTTTCTTTTCAGTTTAAAAGGGGGAAGTCTCGAGATGAAAGGAAGATGCTGAAGATTTCTTGGGTTGCTTCTTCGATGAGGACAGCTCGCTGAAATAATGATGGAATTTTTGCAACAAGGAGCTTTTCCTTCCTCATTATCACGAATTTAATAAATGAATTTACAGCAGCCCATGACTAATTATTGGATCTTCTACATTTATTTATTATTTTTGTTTTTTCCCTCGCTTGCCATGACTGCGTGTTTCTGTTTAACCAGTGGAAATAATTCGAGCTCTCCTGAAATCGTCACATATATATATAAGTGAAAACTGACTTAAAAATGTATTTTCCAGAATATGGGTATCTTTTATTTATATTTTTTTTTTCATATGTCTTTTCCCCTTGAAAAGTTCAAACATTAAATAAGTAAAAAAAAAAAAAATTAATAATAATTTGAAGTGAAACGAAATTTTTATCGCTATTTATTTCCTTAATATAAAAAGGGGGAGGGGAATATGTGTACCACAAAAAGGCACATTAGAAATAAAATAGATATTACAAAATAAAGACTTATTATTTTTTTATGTATGAGAGGAAAAAGTCGGCCATGAATTAATGTAAAAGAATGAAAAAAATTAAACAATCTTATTAGCACTGTGTCATAAAATTTTAATCCATTAAGGATTATTGTGCTGTGCTTAAAACAGCGTTACATGACCTATGTTCAAGTTGTATAGGCCCTTGTCTCATCAAAAATTGCTTAAGTCTTTTTTTTTAATCACATACATGAAACGTTTTTTAGTTTTTAATACTTCATGGAATTTCTAATGAGTCTTTATGTGTTTTTTTTCTAGTTTTTCATTTTCTCTTGTTTTTCTTTAGTTTTAGAGATAAACAACAATAATTTTTTTCTCATTAGGTTTAATTTTTAAATTGAAATACTATGATGTTTTAAATTTTGATGCTGAAATAAAAAAAATAATAATAAATTAAAATTAAAAACACACAAAAGATAGCCATATTCTGAAAAAAATATATCATTTTAAGTTGATTTTTGTTATAATTTTAAATATTTCTAGGTTATCTCGTCGACCAATTTCACCAAATTATACAAATCGCCAAACTAATAGCCAAATTATACATGCTGACATAAATTTTATTTTAAATGACGAAAAAACAAATAATTAGAATATTAATAAAAATATTAATAAAAAGTCGAAATAAAAGTCACTTAATGACATTTTAAACATCTGAATCGCATTTAATGTCATTGAATTTGACATTCACGATCATCCATTATTGGCATTTAATCTTATAGTTTGGCGATAATTTTTTGGTCGACCGAAAACCTAGAAGTACCTAATTTTATTACAAATGATTCGCAAGAAAATCTTTTTATAAACCAACTGGAAATCACAATTTTTCTTTTGTCATACCTTTTTATTTGCCCCACCAGTGGCTGAGAGGTTCTGCTCTCAAAATTGGTAAATGGCAGTCCCAGGTTCGAACCCAATCCCAACCGTTAGCCTAATCGTTCAGAGTTTTCTGTTGTTTTCTCCGAACCTTGGATTTCTTTGTTAAAATATGGGTTAGGTTTCCTTAGTAAGACCCCCTACAGAGGGCACCAAAACTGCTAGCCCCGGAGCCATCCGCATTAAAATTTGTTGATATTTTAGAAGGGGAGGGGTGGGCACTGATACATGATACTTATGCCGATTTGGCTGTTAAATATTTCATAAACCACATTTTTTTTTTTCATTTTGCAAAAAATTCTTTTGCACTAGCAATTTGCCAAAATTTAATATAAAAAAAGGTAAAAATTCTGAAATGTTGCTGCAGACTTTTTTAATCATGCAGTTCATTGCATATTTGTTTTAGTAAAAAGACTTAATTTTGCTGTGTATAGGCCAAAAAGCCTATTTTATTTAGAAATATCATAAATAAGCTGAACTTTGCTCATATAAATGCTTGATTAGTGGATGCTTTCTGCATCGCTCTTATACACTGAAGAAAATTCAATTTTGTTTTTAATGCTGAATCCACTTTCCGTGACATCTTTTAATATTTATGTATTCAGTAAATTAATTTTTTTTTAATATGCCCATTCTGATTAAGCTGTTAAAAGTTTGAAAATCTTTTTATTTTTATTTATTTACTATCTCTATCTCAAATTAGTTGCTACATTTCAGGTAGGTGGAGTCATAAATAACTTCTGATGTAGTTTAGTAGATACCAGTAAAATTATTATAGAATGAATATAATGGTGTATATTAGATGCCAGAAACAATGTTAATTTGAATGTAAAGTAATAGAAATAAGAAATAATAATTTAGAAATTATCCTGAAGAAGGAAATGGACAATACGGAGCACAATGCTTTACTGGAATGTTTGCAGCGATGTTTCAAAAATAATAAATTTAAATATACTGCAATGAATGCTATAGCTATTAAATTGAATGTTCTTTGTCCTATCCCATTTACAGAAGCAGGCAAAGACGTCAAAAATAAAATATGAGGAAATTTACAATGTAAGTTTACAAAAAAAAATTTAAATGTGGACGAAAAAAAAAACAATTATTTTCTTAGCCACTGAGCGAAATCAAAGATGTTGAAATAAAATGGAGACAATCAATGTGAAAATTATCATATACGGTTATAAATCATAAATCAATATTACACAGGATTCTCAAAGCTGATAAAGTGTTGCAGTACATTTTAGCTACCTTTAAACCAAGTCTAATAAAAAAATATAAACTCGACAGAATATGATTTTGTTTGCAGCATGTTCAAGCTAAAAGATACTTTTCAGATATGTTGGAATGAAATGTTCGAAAATGAATTCATGGTTAATTAGCTTGAAGATAGTTTTATGCGATTACTGTTTAAAAAAAAATCTTCACAAAATGGGGCATGGCTTAAAATGTGTGAACCGGGATTTTTTTTAACTAATTTAATACTACACTGCTCAAAACAATTAAAGGATACTTGAAGTTTTATATAAAATAAAGATATAAACGAATTTTTTTTTTGCCGAAAATAGAAGAAGAAAATCACAAATGCAAATTTTTCTGGTTTTCAAACTGTGGAGTATGCAAATTTTGAGTTCGTCGTCAAAAACGTCGCTTCAGTGGCAGCGAATGAAATTTGACTTTCAACTGGATAAAAGAGAATGAAGACAAGGATGATCGGCATTCAGTGATTGCTTTGTTTCGATGAGTACGATGTCTCAGCGAAGCCATTTGACAGATTCAGAAGCTTTGAGAATTGTTGGTAGGTTAGAAGCGGGTCAAACTCAAGACGAAGTAGCGCAAGCCATTGGAGTGTCACAAAGTGTCATTTCCAGGATCTGGAACCGTTTTTTGGAGAGTGGATGTGCAGGCCGAAGACCAGGGCAAGGTCGTAGACGGGCAACAACGCCCAATGAAGATCGGTATTTAGCGTTAACAGCTCGGAGACACCGAAACATGAACGCTACTCTTCTCCAACAACACCTTTGCTCGGCTACAGGCACCACGATTTCAACTCAGCCTGTCCAAAACCGGCACCATGCTGTAGGTCTGTATGCTCGCCGACCGATGGTATGTGTTAGATTAACATCAAGGCATCGTCGCGACCGCAGGGAGTGGGCAACCGAGCATGTCAACTGGAGGAGAAATGAATGGAGAAATATTCTGTTTTCTGACGAGTCCCGCTTTTCTGTGCATCCGGATAATAGGCGTATTTTCATCTGGAGGGACCGTGGCAGCAGGAATAATCCTGCGTTCGTGCACGAAAGTGTCAGATCTGGCGGGGGAGGAGTGTTGTGTATGGTGGCATCTCTATTGACGGGCGCACTGACCTCTACATTATTCGAGATGGAGCTCTGACTGGTCGCCGATATAGGGATGAGATCCTCAGACCTATTGTAGTCCTTTACCCTGCAGCAATCGGAGATAACTTCATTTTAATGGACGATAACTTCAGGCCACATCGTGCAAACCTGGTGGAGGATTTCCTTTTCGAGGAAGGAATCGTTCGAATAGAATGGCCAGCGCGTTCTCCAGACATGAATCCAAACGAGCACGTTTGGGACGCTCTAGGAAGACGAGTTTCTGGCCGCCAAATACCCCCACAAACTCTCCAAGAACTGGAAAGAGCTCTTCTGGAAGAGTGGGGCAGAATACCCCAACTCGTCCTTAACAGCCTCATTGAGTCCATGCCTCAAAGGTGTTCAACGTTGCTGGCCGCCCGTGGAAACCATACCCCCTACTGAAAATGATTTTCTTTGAAGAAAACACCTTTTCTTATTCTTTTTTCTCATATGCACAAATTGTGTTTTTTTCTTTTTGTACACAAATGCGCAATAAAATGCATTTTTTTCTGCCAAACACGTGTAATTTATTCACATATAGCCTACTATGTCTGTCGACCATGTATCAATCAGCTAAAAAGTTTCCCAGATACAAAATCCACCTAAAACTGCAATATCCTTTAATTGTTTTGAGCAGTGTAATTTATCAAATGACGAATAGATGATATAAACAGGCTAAAAATGACTACAGTTCTATCAGAATTCATGCTGAAGTTAGACCCATAAGAACTATCTGAAGATTTAACAGAGATGTGGAGAAGTCATAATACGCGGTCAGATATCTCAACTTACCGTATTAAAGGGACTCTAAATTACTACGTTATTGCATTATAAAAGATAGCCGAAACTAAAGCATCTTTATCTTAGGATCTACTGAACCGATTTTAATCATTTTTATATTCATGTTAGAAGAATTAACTATAAATGGATCTTTCGTTTAGGAATAAAGTATAAAATCTAGTAATTTTATTAAAATTCCAGTTATTTTCAAGTATTTTTTTAATTCAAGTTTTTTCTTCAATTGCTTTGCCTCTGTTATATGATGTATTGATCACAATCATAAAAGATCTCTGATGCTTATTCCGTAGCAAAGATGCTTAAAATTGAGGTGTCTGAATTAATATTTTAATACTTCTAATCATTTTTTCGGCAATCGGCAATTTTTTTGACGTATTAAATATTGGCAAACGAATAATACAAAAGTGCTTTTCATAAAATGGAAAAAAAAATAAATACTCACTTTGTCTCAAATTAGTTGCGACATTTGAATACTTTTGTACTGATTATAGATATTTATGGCTTTTTGATTTTGTTTGAATATTTTTCAGACAGCTATATTATCAATCATTATATCTAGGACATGTGCATGCAAACAAACTACTCTGAAAACCAATAAAGGAAAAATTCTTCTAAAGTTTCTTTTTCTTATCTTTTGAAATAGTTATATTCGTATACATAATCACACACATAAATATAGATTGTGTATAAAACATTTTTTCGGTTTTTTATATTTCCGCTAACTAGAAAATGAGAATTATTCCAAAGTCATGCATTAGAGAATCATTTAATATAAAGCAAAGACTTACAACTACATTCGAATTTTCTTTATATATAATATATATTTTTTATTTATTATTCTCAGACAAGTGTATTACTCAGTTTCAAATAGTTAAAATATTTATTGAAGTAAAATATAACCGATGCAGTATATTTTTTTCCTTGAACGTACGTTTATTTTAAATTCTCTTAAGACCTTAAATATTTTCGACATGAATCAAGTGCTCTAAATAATACCCTGAGAACTTGTTGATTTTAGCAGACGCATTTTTATTGCATAATTCATATGCATATTATATGGGTGCCGATGAATGAAAATAAAGGAATTGTTTTAAAAACGAATAGTGGAAAAAGCTTTTAAAGAAGTCATTTTTCTTTGTGTTTTCAAATGATTATATTTATATGTATACCTTGTATTTTTTGTAAATGTATGCTACTGATCAAATATAGTTTGTAAATTTTATAGCCATACTAATTATGAAGAAAAAAAATAAACTTGTTTTGCACAGGTTTTGCTGGCGCTCTATCTCACGAACTAATGCGCGGAACTAAATAAAAATTTACATTTCGCTATTCCCTGATATAATAAATCGCTCAACGGGTAGCGCTGCTAAGCAGTATTTTTTACGATTTCCCTCAATAGTTCAATCTCCATAACTAATGCACGGTTTTTCCCCAAACTTCAGAGTCCGTTTATTTCTGACATGTATTGACGGTCTTTTTTTGTGTGTGTGTGTGTGTGTGCGTAAATTGCTCGATAGGTTGCTTTGCTTTATTTTTATGATTTCAACACTATATCTGTCTCAAGAATTAATGTACAGATTCTCATTAAACTTCAAATTCAGTTAGTCCCTTATATGACTTGGTGCTATTTAAATTTTGGTGTGAATCGCCCAACAGGTAGCACCGATATGGTGAATTTTTCACAATCCCCATAATAGCCCAGTATCAGGAAAGAAGGCACAAATTTGATCAGATTTCGTTATATCTTTCATATGTTTACTAAAATATATTTATAAAAAAATTCACCCATAAATAATTTCGAAAGGTTAAATTAATAGGTGCTCTTTTAATTTCCGAGTTATAATCATGAAAAAAAATTACGAGCAGAAAAATTAATCGATGCTTTTTCAACAAAATACCCTTTGATTTCGGTAATTTTCAAATTTAATTTGTATCATTATACATTGCTCCCTTGTGTTACAATGCATGTTAGATTAAATCTAGCTTGAAGTCAATTAATTGAGTAATCTTCTAAATTAAGACTGCTCACTTGAGAAATTTTTATTCGTTTGCTTGTTGGTAGAAAAATATATTTATATCGTGTAGCGAATGGTCGTGGAAGCAGGTAAGTTTTTTTAATTTTCAAAAGAGCTTTTTTATATTTTCTTCGTTGAAATATATAATGTAGCGAAATAAAGTGACCATACACTTCAATTTATATCATTAATTGAAATATTAGATAAGGAGTTTATTACTTTTCTTGTTGAGTCCAGAAAATTTTACGTACTTTCCGTGAATGGTGAAGTTACATAGTTGATAATTTTAAATAAAGTGAACTCTAAAACCGCTAATCTATTATGCATATAAGGTGTTCTGTTTAATAACGCCATGTTAAGGTTTTACCTATTTTCACTTCTTTGCTTTAGACCATTTTTTTGCAAACAAAAAAAAAATATAGCAAGTTATTCACTAGGTATACAAGTAAGTATATTTTAGCCGATATATGTCTATAAAATGTGATAGTGTGATTTTTTGAACAATGTATTCTGGCATTATTACTCACTTATTTTGCAATATAACGCCTTGCAAACAAAATTATAAAATAGGATGGAATAATAGCATCTAAATTGTTGAATTCTAAAGGTACAAACTCTACAATCCTAGAGATTGACCAACTGCTCTTACTAACCAATATTTGCGATATACGAATGGAGCAATATTCTTTGGTTACCTTATTTTTCTTGCATAAAAAAGTATTTAAAGCATACAAATTTTTTCTAATCCTTTTTGGTATTCAACAACTAAAATAATGCTCTTTCGTGGATAAAATAAAAATAAAAATAAACAAAAAATAAAGCCTTTTTGAATGTACCACCATTATTGAAATGAATTAATCTGGGTAATACTAATGACGCATGTAAATGGCATTATTATCCCAGCATACTTATTGCACAGCTTATTTTAAATTACAAGGTACCTCGCAAAACACATCCAAAATCTTCCACAACGTTTTAAAAGTATATAAAATACGTTAACAATTTATGTAAAAAGCAGAGGTTTTTTTATAAATATTTTGTTTTCACATCCCGAAAAATTTTAACTCCGGTATATTAGATTCGGAGTTGACTCTTATATGCTACTTTCAGTGATAAGGTCTACAAATGCAATAAATAAATTTTTACGGATTTTTGTAATTCTCATGACCCAAAGATTTTCTGCGCACATCCCGTTGTTCCATTTACGTTTTATTAGTACGCGTAATATTTGCATTTGCATTATTTTCCATTATGACGTCATTATCCCAGGATGCCTCATATATTTTTTTAAAATGATAAATTCCCGTTAAACTCTTTGGTAAATAAAATATTTTAAAAATTAACTATTCTTATTATGGCAAGGGTTGTTTCATGTCTGTCATACGAACAATTAAGATGGATTCAGAATTAAGACTGATAAAACTTCCTAGCACGCAATGCCTATGACCAAGCTGTTACAGTGGGCGGCGGCGACACAAATGACTACGTCATCGAGTTACGGGATGAAATCATGATGTAGGACAAGATTATTAGGTGTAGATTAAGGAATGACTGGTCTGCCTCGTCATTTCTTGGTACGATATGAGTAACATCGGACGCCAACTTTCCATTTTGGCGCCACTTTCATGTCATCGAGTTACGGGATGAAATTGGTGCCAAATTAAAGGTAAAATAAAGTATTTTAAGAATATTTCGATCTGCCTACGCATATCCTGGTACAAACCCTCTGCAGACTGAAAATTTTAACAAAAAATGACGTTATAATGTAAAATTCAATATGACTACGTCATCGATTTACGGGATGAAATCATGATGTAGGACAATATTATTAGGTGTAGATTAAGGAATGACTGGTCTGCCTCGTCATTTCTTGGTACGATATGAGTAACAGCTGGCGCCAACTCGCCATTTGGGCGTCACTTTCACGTCATCGAGTTACGGAATGAAATTGGTGCCAAATTAAAGGAAAAATGAAGTATTTTAAGGATATTTTGGTCTGCCTGCGCATATCCTGGTACAAACCCTCAGCAGACTGAAATTTATAACAAAAAATGACGTTATAATGTAAAATTCAATATGACTACGTCATCAATTTACGGGATGAAATAATGATGTAGGACAATATTATTAGGTGTAGATTAAGGAATGACTGGTCTGCCTCGTCATTTCTTGGTACGATATGAGTAACAGCGGGCGCCAACTCGCCATTTGGGCGTCACTTTCACGTCATCGAGTTACGGGATGTAATTGGTGCCAAATTAAAGGTAAAATGAAGTATTTTATTGATATTTTGGTCTGCCTGCGCATATCCTGGTACAAACCCTCGGCAGATTGAAATTTATAACAAAAAATGACGTTATAATGTAAAATTCAATATGACTACGTCATCAATTTACGGGATGAAATAATGATGTAGGACAATATTATTAGGTGTAGATTAAGGAATGACTGGTCTGCCTCGTCATTTCTTGGTACGATATAAGTAACAGCGGGCGCCAACTCGCCATTTTGGCGTCACTTTCGCGTCATCGATTTACGAGATGAAATTGGTGCCAAATTAAAGGTAAAATAAAGAATTTTAACAGTATTTCGGTCTGCCCGCATATCCTGGTACAAACCTTCGGTGGACTAAAATTTATAACAAATTACGCTTCATAATGTACAATACAATATCTAAAGACATATTTTACATTACTTAACTTCGCAATCGATTTTTACGCTAATTTGATGGTTTAGAAAAAGATTCTTATTAGTAAGCGACAAAACGACCGATTCGGCATATCATGAATTGTATTTTATATTATGACGCCTTTTTGTTATAAATTTCTGTCTGTCGAGGGTTGTACCAGGATATGCGCAGGCAGACCGAAATATTCTTAAAATACTTTATTTTACCTTTAATTTGGCACAAATTTTATCCCGTAACTCTATGACGTGAAAGTGACGCCAAAATGGAGAGTTGGCGCCCGCTTTTACTCATATCGTACCAAGAAATGACGAGGCAGACGAGTTATTCCTTAATCTACACCTAATAATCTTGTCCAACATCATGATTTCATCCCGTACCTCGATGACGCAGTCATATTGAATTTTACATTATAACGTCATTTTTTGTTATAAATTTCAGTCTGCCGAGGGTTTGTACCAGCATATGCGCAGTCAGACCGAAATATCCTTAAAATACTTTATTTTATCTTTAATTTGGCACCAATTTCATCCCGTAACTAGATGACATGAAAGTGACGCCAAAATGGCGAGTTGGCGCTCGTTGTTACTCATATCGTACCAAGAAATGACGAGGCCTACCAGTCATTACTTAATCTACACCTAGTAATCTTGTCCTACATCATGATTTCATCGCGTAACTCGATGACGTAGTCATTCGTGTCGCCGCCGCCCGGTCTATGTATGTGTAATTGCATTTATGGATCATAGTTATTGTTACAATGATGGGTACAGAATTTTGTTACAGGCGGCTTTTGTTACAGATTTTTTTTCCTAAAAATTTTACCTTTCAAAAATTATCATTGATAATTTCAAATAGATTTAGGGTGAAAATTGTTTCTAAAAAATTTCCACAAATTAGAGGCGAGATTAGTTCTTCTTGGTAAACCTTTCAATGACAAAACTCGTTGATAACAGTTTTCATTCAAATAATGATGAAAACAATTATTATAAATATTTTGTGTCACCTGTTAAATAACTTTGTTTTTCATCGTATTTACGATAATATTTCTGAACTCAATTATTATTAATTTATTCTATAAAAGTATATACATAAAAAATTATGTGCGAAACACAATCATGGAATAGAGCTAGTTAAAAGGGAATTCCGTAACTCTCAAAGTGATTTTTGTCGTAAAAAGATATATAGTAGTTTCATGTCAATTTTAGATGTTACAGGGACTTTGGAGGAGCAAATTTGTAAAACAATTTACACTATGGTGTCACAAATTTAACTTTTGAGTTACTCTGTATAGTAGCATTTGTTTTGTTAATCGATAAAATGCATTTTAACTAAAAAATTGATCACAATTTACTTTAAACAATCTACGGTGATATAAGGTTTTTAGAACATTGTATACATTTAAAACATATTTTTGAAATAAAAGCAACATAAAAATGTATAATGTGATAAATTAATGTAATTTAAGCTTTACAGTATTTTTTATTGTTTTAATAATGGCCATTTATATTCGAAAAATATTCCTCAGTACTGCTATGGTAAAAATGGAAGTAAAATCCATTTAAAGTTGTTGGATTTGACGATATTTTCTGACTAACAATTAGTTCCAACCCGGGCTTTCTGTGTTGCAGGATTGAGTGAAAAACATATTTAAAGATCTTTTCAGTTGAAATTCTAATGTATACTTTACATTTAATATATATAGATAGATAGATATATCTTTTCACTAACAATAAAAACAATCATTTTTATATAAAAGATAGCAATTACGTATTAAAATTAATTTTTGAAATTATTAAAAGAGATAATTTCGTATAGGCCTCGTGTCAGTCAAGGAAGTTGCAAAAAAATTATATGAAAGATAGCAATTATGTATTAATTTTTTTAAAAAAAATTATTAAGAGCGATAATTTATTATTTGGCCTCTTGTGAGTCAAAGAAATTGCAAAAGATCTCTAGACTTTTTTATTCTGATTCTTTCAGTGGTTTAAGAATGATTCCATTACCCATCTTGAATTTTTGTTTTATTTGTATTTTATTTTTTTTATTTGTGGATTTTAAAGGTTGTAATTTCGTTATGAAATATAAGCCGGAAACAAATGCGTAACTGTTTTACTTATAATAGTTTTAGTGCAAACAAGGTTATCAATTTTAATCCTCTATCTGTAAGTGAGTAAGATATAGATTTTAGAAATGCTTAAACGTATTTTTAAGACAGTATAATTTTTGTAGATTGTCATACAGTTTCCAAATAAATTGTGATGGAATTTTCAAACAAATTGCGCTATACTTTTTTAAAAAAATGCGATATAGTTTAAAAATAAATTGCATTTGAAAGTACATTTTTTTCTATTCGAAGATGTAAAATTTGAGAATCTGCAGCCTTTACAAATTTGGAAAAATCCAATAATAGATAATAAAAATTTATTTTAATCATCTGCTATTACCAATCGCAAAATGGCATAAACGTTACTCACAGATAGGTTTGTCTATTATAATATAGATAATAAAAAATACAATAAAACTAATTTGTATTATTTAAATACCATTTACAATGAAAAAATAAATCTCTTAGTCTTTCCTTTTCTGTATTATTGTTAAATGATGTGATGAAATGTAAAATAGGTGCTAATAGAAATATTTGTATTTAAAATTGTGAAGAAGGTAAAAACCAGTAATTATTTCTTTCTTTACCGTATCTCGTTCAAATTTCGAGAATATTAATTAAACAATTCCATCTCTTAAAAATCCCTTCTATGCATGCTAATTGCACGATATTTCTACAAAATCTTTTGATACGCTTTTGCTTAAATGCTGGTATTTAAGCCAGTGTATTTGGAAATGCAGGTATTTCCAAAACCACATAAGAAATTCATTGAAAGACGATTATTAAAAAAATAATAATAAATAAAAATATATTGGTAATGTGTCTATTTAAACCTAACTAGCCGCCCTTGGCGACCAGTTTGGTCTGTCTTAAATGCATATAAAATCACATCGCTTTTATTCATAATTTATTTTAATTGCTCAAGTTTTTGTTAAATCAGAAGACTCTGCTAGAAAAATAGACACAGATGTCCTATACGCACGACATTGGCGCAATTGCAACAAAAAGGCAAATATATGCCTCACATGATAACCGGACAATTGTTATATATTCTTTAATAAACTGTTTATTTTCTTTTATTTTCTTTTTTAAAATGATATAAATTGTTTTATTCTATAATTATTAATTAAAAATTTTTATATTTACCATTTTTTTCCTTTTTAAAATAATAGAAAAGAGTTCAAACATATGTATGTAACTGGTATTGAAAACGAAGTTTTCGCCAAATTGGCATCAGAAAAAAAAATCACACAAATGTGTTGAGTATATGACATCTGTGCCAATAAATCAAGCACTCGGTAAATTTATGCTAATTTGGCGCATCCAAAGTTTCACATTTCCAAATATTGTACCCGTGGCATTTTTTTTCTATTTCATTACTTTCATTTAAAATATATTTAATTAATCCTTTCACTCATTTCGTTTATAACGTTAATCTGAAACACTGAAACGTTTAAAATTCATGATTTTTATTAATTTTTTAAACCAATAGAATGAAAAAACCAAAACAAAAATAACGAAATTTAACATTAACAATAGAATTAACATTAATTCGTCGAATTCGTCTTTCGACGAATTAACATTAATTCGTCTTAAACATTTCTTTGAGACTTATAATTTTTTACCACATTTATGTTTCTTTGATTAATATTTTTATTCGAGAAGAATTTGAATTTCTACACTCGTTTTAAATTTATTGCATAAACATATATTAAAAAGTTTGTAGTATTATTTCCGTTGAATTAAAATTTAAATTGCTAGTCCGTTTCTTTCCCTGTAAATTCTTTATAACTGGAGAAAACTAAATGTAAATTGAAAGGATATTTGAAGTTTGAAGTAATAAATCGTCTTTGGCAAAATAATTACATTATCTGTAGAATAAAAGAAATGGTTCAACATGGAACTGAAACGCTATTTGCATATGAATAATTAATCTGCTTTATCATTCTTTCACTGCGTACTATTATCTGTTAGTTTTGTTTTTATTTGAACATTTTTAATAATGTTTAAATTAGAATTAATGAGATTTAATGAGTTATTTTTATTGCAATTTGATTTAAATTGTATAGATTTTAGAAAACACTCTTGCACAATAGCTCTGTGCATTGCACTGATTTTTTTGAATTGAACATTCGAAACAAATACTTGATATTTTTCCACAAATTACAAAATTACTTTTCGGTAATATATCGCTAGTTTCAAAGTAAACGTATTTGAATCTCATCTCGAAGATATCTCCATATATACAATTTTTGGCTGAAAAATGAAAAATGCCATACATCAAAACTAATATTAGTAGCGAAACTTAAAGCTGGTTTCCTGATGTGTTTTTGAAATTTATTAAATGGAATAATTAAGTTGATTTTTTTTATTTAATACCCTTATATTGATACCAATATCTACTTTACTACAGAATTGATTTTTATCTTTTAAATCAGTTTTTTTTAAAAAAACGTTTTTACTACTCTCTCTAACTGTAGAAAAAACTTTTGCAGAGCAATAATATTTTGTACATAGAAAATCCTAAAAAATGAGAATTAGGACTGACTACAACTGTTGACTTCTTTTAGCTAACTAAACGGCACAAATCTTATTTGCTGGTCTTAGAATTTTTTTTTTTTTTTTTTGTGACAGTTAATGCGCTTGTTTAAACCTAATTATTTTACTTAAACATTTCTTTGAGACTTACAATTTTATAACACATTTATGTTTGTATAATTCATATTTTTTATTCAAGAATAATTTGGGTTTTTATACTCTTTTTAACTTAGTTGCATCAAAATATAATAAAAAGTTAATAGTATTATTTCCCTTGAACTAAAATTTAAATTGCTAGTCCATTTCTTTCCCTGTAATTCCTTTTTAACTGGAACAAACTAAATGTAAATTTAAAGGTTATTTCAAGTTTGAAGCAATTAATCGTCTTTGGCAAGATAATTACGTTATCTGTAGAATGAAAGAAATGTTTCAGCATGGAACTGAAACGATATTTGCATATGAATAATTAATCTTCTTAATCATTCTTTCACTGCGTACTGTTATCTGTTAGTTTTATTTTTATTTGAACATTTTTAATAATGTTTAAATTAGAATTAACGAGATTTAATGAATTATTTTTATCGGAATTTGATTAAAATTATATAGTTTTTAGAAAACACTTGTGCTCAGTAGTTCTGTGCATTGCATTGATTTTTTTTCTAATTGAAAAATTGAAACAAATACTTGATGTTTATTTCGACTAATTGCAATATTACTTTTTGGAAATATATCACTGCTGTCAAAATAAAGGATGCATTCGAATACTTTTTCATTTCGAAAATATTTCGAAGAATTTCCAAGGAAATTTCGGTGTAAAAATGAAAAATCTTAATAGTGAACTAACAAATTAAAAAAAAAACTTTTTCTTATAATTTTACATGCAAAATAGGATGACGCGATATTGAAAAAGCATAATAATCATAATCATAAGGAACATGAGCTATAAGCCAATAAAAAATTTAAATTAGAGCAAACTTAATCCTTTCGGGTCCGAATTTTTTTTCAATTTTAAGAAAAACTTACTTTTACGTTAATAACTTTAACACTAGCAATCCAACTAGATTAAATAGTGATTAACAAACATCTCATTTTCTGAAAGTTGACGAATGTTGCTGTTGTATCTACTATTCAATTAATATTCATATGACAATAAGCTTAGGAAGAAATTTTGGGAATGTTTGGAAAATATTGTATTACAATAATATTTAACTTATATTATAATTTTCTAATACTTTTTACACTTTATTACGCATGATTCTTTCAGAAAAGTAACTTTTATTTTAAATTTAAAGAGTGAAATATATGTTTACTAGAAAATAATCGCAAATGATGCAAAGAAAATTAAGCAAATAACAATAATTAGTGTTATTACTAAAGCCCTAAACATGAATGATGTTATATAGTAAATGCATAAACATATACTAACATTACTACATGTAGATCGTAACAAAAATATTTCTTAAAACTGAATAATACTCGATTAAACATCATGTACTATTAATAGTACACCGGGCACCCGAAAAGATTAAATCAAGATTCTCTATGGTTTTTTTTTATTTATATATTAAATGAAATAATGAAGTCAATTTTTTATAGGATGATATTTTATACGATCCTATGTCTACTTTAACACAGAATTTTTATCATTTAAGTCAGTTTTTTTAAGCGTTTTTGTTTCTTGCTCAAACTATAGAAAATATGTTTACAGAGATGTAATATTTTGTTGGAAGGAAATGCGAAAAAAATGATAACTATGCCTACAATCGCCGTGTGCTTTTAGCCAATCTTACGCGCAAATCTTATTTTCTGATCTTAGAATATTCGTTTTAATTTGAACAAGGTTAATAAGAATAAAATTTATTGATGCGCATAAACCAACATTGTACAATAATTTGAAGATAAATTCCGAATCATTACATCAGTTTGACAATGATTTCCCTTTGTTAAGAAGAGATTTTCTCATATTATTGTTTTCCTCTTCACTCTTTCAATGGTCTATATCTTCGTACAATGCTGATAAACAGAACTATGATACCAGATAACTATGCACAAAAATGTCTAAAAAAATGCAAATAAAATATCCCATTTTATTAAATATTTGTTAAAAAGTCATGGATGAAAAGTATAACAATATATAAGTTGGAAAATGCACGTCAATCGTATCAAATAAGGTGTGTTGCTTTAACAAAGTTTTAAAAATATTCAGATCTTGGTAATATAACATACAATACTTCGGATAAAGTATAGTGGCCGAGATTTTTTGAGCGTGCCTATAAATATTATCTGTTTTCTATTATACAGGAATTAACTGATAGTAAATCTCAGAAACGTACACCAATTTCATAAAACGTGAAACAGTTTTAATGGTATTAAAACTCGCTCCAACAGTGTTTCTCCCTACATCATTATGTAATGAAATACTTTTGTGTGGCTTTGTAAATTAATAAAATACATATTTTTTTCACCACTGATTGTGATCAATGTGTTTTTTAGCATGTACTTCATAGATGCATATCATTTCTATTATGTTCGAAAAAGTATAACAACATTAAAATGCATTTGAAACTATTTTTCCCATTGCCGTAATGCAACGGAATGCTTTTGATTTTCCTGAAATTAAACTATGCATCCGATTTTCATAACATTTGAAATGACTCTGATAACTTAAGATTATGCAACAATTATATATTTAATTTCAAACGAATCGTTCGGGTAGATTTTTATTTGTTACATGTGGGCAGACGGACGGATTGAACAACGAATATAGGTGCTACTATTTTGTATAATTAAGAATGCATCCAAAATGGGGCCCTCTATAATCTATATATATTTCAATGGATTTTTCTTCGCCAGCAAACTAAATCAATTAGATTGGATTACTTTTAAATATTTATGAAAGTGGAATTTCTTACATTTTGAGTTTCTTTTAATTTACAGGATATGCAAGAATGTAATAATTATGAAATATAACCAGTGTTATCTAATAAGTGATTCTAGAACTCATGATATAATATTATGCATTACCAGCTAGTCTGCTGTTTAACATATTTCGCATTTTCAGCTCTAACGTTACACCTTTGAAACACACTTCGTAGTTATAAACCATTAGATTTTCAAAATAGCACTAAGCTTTCTTGGAATATATAACGAACTCATTAGATTGTTCCCTTTGAAACAATTTCGTTGTCGAACAAAGGGACATTCAGAAAACTATCCTTCATTTAAAGCTAAGTTTGTGAAATTCTAAATCTTTTTGAGATTAAAATTTACATTCTGTGCATATCACAGACTTAAAATGTTGCATAAATTTAATTCTGAAGAATGATACGTTGTAACTTACATTTAAACATTAATTATTTTTCATAATAAATTTTATTCGCATAAATATTGTATCTATAATAAGTATATAAAAGCAAAAATTAGAAAGTATCCAGAAAGAATAAAATAAATGATTTTTCTTTTTCTTTTTCTTTTTCTTTTATTATTATTATTATTATTATTATTATTATTATTATTATTATTATTTTGTCATAATTGTGTGAAATTCTATCTATGGTAATTATACAAAAGTACAATCTCCGAAATCTATGTAAAGACATGTTCAATTTAGTATATTATAAAAGCCTTCAGATTAACAAAATAACCACGGTTGCAAGGATTGCTTTGTGTTAGATTCAAATCATGCAGAAATCGTTATTAATAACTATTACTTTCAAATAAAAAAAATAGTTGTCATATTTATTTTATATAAATTAAAATCCCATTTTATAATATTGTTGAAGGACATAAAATAGATTATAAATGTGAGTAAACTTATGTCAGCGGAAAAGAATTTATGTATAGATAAAGCATACAAGATAAACTTTATTAAAAACGAAATGGGATTAATTATATTAACCATATTGGCAGAGCTAAAATCTCAAAATAACATACGTGGAGTCACCGGAGTCACCAATTTCAGACGAATATTTTTTCTGCTACCGCGTACTTTTTAAAATATTTTTTTAATATGTTTAGATAACATGCAAGAGAAATATTCTAAAATAACAGCGCGAATGGAATATAAAAAATCCCCTGTAATTAAAACTTTACATGGCCCTCCCCCTGGTAAATTTTCTTTTCTCCTTTTTTATATTGTTCATTATAAGTAATTTTCTTTATTCTTTCATGCTCTTCTTAAATATTTAGAAAAAAAAGTAGGATTTGTCACATTTTAAATTTGTTTTAATATAAATTGAATGTGCTAGAAAGTAATAATTATAAAATACAAGCAGTGTTATTTAATAAACGATTCTAGGACGATATAATACTATGCATAAACCAGTTTGTCTACTCTTTAATATCGTTCGCACTTTCAGTTCTAACGTTAGCCATTAAACACATCTCTCAGTTAAAAATCATAAAATTTTCACAACAGCTCTAAGCTTTCTTAGAATATATAACAGAATCATTAGGATGTTCCCTTTGAAACAATTTCGTTGGCGAACAAAAGGACATTCAGAAATCTATCCTTCATTTAAAGCTAAGTTTGTAAAATTCTAAATCTTTTCGACATTGAAATTTACATTCCGTGCATATCACGGACTTAAAATGTTGCATAACTTTAACCCGGAAGAATGATATGTTGTAACATACATTTTTACATTCATTACTTTTCATAATAGATTTTATTTGCCTAAAAATTGCATCTATAATTATTTAACAGAAAAATTAAAAGATACTCAGGAAGAATGAAACAAATGATATTTTAGGTAGCTTTCATTACAAAAAGTAAAAAGCTACCTATTGCACCCGTCCGGAAGGAAGCACTTCCAGAAAATTTTGGTATATTTTCACCGATCATGACCCCCAGACCCCAAAACCACCCTCCGTTCAAATGTTGACATATATATATATATATATATATATATATATATATATATATATATATATATAACCATATATATATATCTGATTTTTGTCATGCGATAACTAACGTATTTATAAACCGATTTGAATGAAACTTGGTATGTACATAGTACATACAAATATATCGACCGAGTTCGTTGGCCAGCATCATCCGCCATCTTTTTTCAAAATGGCGGCCATTTAAAAATAATTAAATTTAAACTTATATGCGAAAAAATTAAAAGTTAAAAAATATTTTTATTTTATGTGTTAGATCTTAAAACACCAATTCCAGAAATCTTTTTATTTTTCCTATATCTGAAAAAATGAATGAGTTATAGCACTTTGAATTTTTTTATGGCTGACATTTTGAAACGATCTGATTTTTGTCATGCTATAACTAACGAATTTATAAACTGATTTGAATGAAACTTGGTATGTGCATAGTACATACAAATATATCGACCGAGTTCGTTGGCTAGTATCATCCGCCATCTTGTTAAAAAATGGCGGACATTTAAAAAAAATTTAAAAACTTAAAATTAAAAATTAAATACGAAAAACATAAAAGGTGAAAAATATTTTTATTTTATGTGTTAGATCTTAAAACACCATATCCAGAACACTTTTTACTTTGTCTATATCTTAAAAAATGGTTGAGTTATAGCACTTTGAATTTTTCTTATGGCTAACATTTTGAAACGATCTGATTTTTGTCATGCTATAACTAACGTATTTATGAACCGATTTGAATGAAATTTGGTATGTACATAGTGCATAAAAATATCTCGACCGAGTTCGTTGGCCAGTATCATTCGCCGTCTTGTTTCAAAATGGCGGCCATTAAAAAATTTAAAAGAATTTAAAATTTAAAATTAAATGCAAAAAACTTAAAAGCTGAAAAATATTTTTACTTTATGTGTAAGATCTTAAAACACCATATCTAGAACTTTTTTTACTTTTGTCTATATCTTAAAAAATGGTTGAGTTACAGCACTTTGAATTTTTATTATGGCTTACATTTTGAAACGATCTGATTTTTGTCATGCTATAACTAACGTATTTATGAACCGATTTGAATGAAATTTGGTATGTACATAGTGCATAAAAATAGCTCGACTGAGTTCGTTGGCCAGTATCATACGCCGTCTTGTTTCAAAATGGCGGCCATTTAAAAAATTTAAAAGAATTTAAAATTTAAAATTAAATGCGAAAAACTTAAAAGGTGAAAAATATTTTTATTTTATGTGTAAGATCTTAAAACACCATATCTAGAACTTTTTTTTACTTTTGTCCATATCTTAAAAAATGGCTGCGTTATAGCACTTTGAATTTTTCTTATGGCTGACATTTTGAAACGATCTGATTTTTGTCATGCTATAACTAATGTATTTATGAACCGATTTTAATGAAACTTGGTATGTACATAGTACATACAAATATCTTGACCGAGTTCGTTGGCCAGCATCATTCGCCATCCTGTTTCAAAATGGCGACCATTTAAAAAAATTTCAAAAATTTTAAATTTAAAATTAAATATGAAAATTTAAAAGTTGAAAAATATTTTTATTTTATGTGTTAGATCCTAAAACACCGATTCTAGAACCCTTTTTACTTTGTCTATATCTCAAAAAATGATTGAGTTATGGCACTTTGAATTTTTCTTATGGCTGACATTTTGAAACCATCTGATTTTTAGGTAGCTTTCATTACAAAAAGTAAAAAGCTACCTATTGCAGCCGTCCGGAGGAAGGCACCTCCAGACAATTTTGGTATATTTTCACCGATCATGACCCCCAGACCCCAAAACCATCCTCCGTTCAAATGTTGGCATATACAGGGTGAGTCATAAATATCGAAACAATAGGCTATCTCCTTAAATATTGCCCTTAGACCCATACTTCCAATTGCAAAATTTCATTAAAAAATGTGAAATTTTTGATAAGATAAATTGCGACTCCATGGGGGGTATAGTTGAAAAGTTGCGAAAATTAAATTTTTATACGGTCCCCGTAGGACAAAAATTCCAATTAAGAACACTTTCCTTATTCAGTCCTGAATAAGACACAAAAAGTTGCATCTTCATATCTCCAAAATTGGCAAAGTTATAGCCGTTTAAAAAATTCATCAGGTTTTAAGGGATTAGACACAAATTGAAATGCGCGCAATTCAAAAAACAATGTTACTTTAACAGTTCTAGAAAACGCGTAAAAAATCTATTTCTTGAGTTAGAATTTTGTTTTTTTTTTCTTTTTTTTTGTGATGGCTAGACTTATAATTTGCTAAGAAAATCACATTCTAAAATTTCTCATACAATTTATAAAAGTTTCATGTGGTTAATACTGGTTTAAATGGGACAATCAAAAATCGTTATAACTCGTAACATTATTTATCGGATTTCAATTTCTTTCCATTTAATTAAAGCGGAAAATCTGATTTTAGTTTTGTTCCAAGGTTTTTTTAATATTAATTTTAAAACTATTAAAAATGTTTTTTGAAAAAATAATATAACTTAAAAAAAATCATATTTTCAAAAGCAAACATTCTTTCAAAAGTAAACATTTTTTCAAATTTGCCGAAACAAAACTAATGTATAAAAATCAAAAATAACGTGTTTCAAATTCCTCCTTCTTTTAAAAATTCTTAATATTTAATAATTTAAAGACAAGAAATAGTGGATAAAAAATTCATTATGCAGAAAAATGAAGTATAATGTTTAAATGTCCGTCAGTTATTTTAAAAAATGCTTTTTCTAAGATGCAGATTAAGTTTTTTTTTCTTTTTAAATTTACCTCTGACAACTTCAGGCTTTTTATCGTCCTCCAGAGGATGTTAAAAAATCTGTATTCTGGGCCCAGGTAGGGCCAGGACCGAGATTTTACTTTCTTTCTGAAGACCCGCCAGGCCGGGCCTAGCGTACTTTTCATAAAGGAGGGGACTACTTCCTTCAACTTAGGTGCACTCTGGATGAAATTTTCAAACCCGGTCTCGACAAAACCCGTATTAAAATCACTGTCTCTGACTGACTTAATACGTGCATAAAATAAATAAAATTCGACACAATTGATTTTTTTACGAAAAACATATAGATTTTAAAATCTTTATTTTACAAAAAAAAAAAAAAAAAAAAAAAAAAAAAACCCTTAAAAATTCATTTTTTTAAATAGATTATTCAAAGGCTAAAAGAATTAAATACAATAAAACCAGCGAAAAAAAATCTGCCTATGACGGAATTCTGTCTTAAACGGAAAATATGTTGATTTATGCAAAATAAATGCAATAGTACCTGAAAAGAAAATAAGCTCCAATTAAATCTTTTAGGGACAGCATCTGTCTATAACGTATATTTTCTTTCCTATGTGATTCCGTCTTAAAAAGTTTTAGTGTATAACATTTTTCAGAGTCTCCAGCGCATGGGATATGGATTAACGATATTAAAATATAATTGAAACATTTACATATAAATAGAGATTCATTGATAAAATAAATATATTACAGCCTTTGGCGCTTCTTTAATAATAAAATGTATCAAAAAAAAAAAAAAAAAAAAAAAAAAAAAAAAAAAAAAAAAAAAACGAAAAGCTATAAAAGAATTTTATAGCATTCTCCATATGAAACATTTTTTTCCCACGCCGAATTAAAAAACTATGTAGAAATTTGCGACTGAACCGGGCTATGATTTAAACTATTTTCCAGACCGGTCCGGGTCTGGAAAATATCATGTTGACATTTTTTCAGACCACGCCGAACTTTTTCCCCTATGGATCGGTTTGGGACCTGAACTAGATATTTTGACCCGGGTAGACATCTGGTATATCAATTTAGCGTAAAAACTATACGCTGCTATTTTATGTCAAAATGTTTATTAAAAAGCGCTATCTTAAACCGATTTTTATTAAATTGCAATTTGGGAATGTTCCCTAACAAGCGTTGAAATTGAGTCAAGAAAGCACAGTTTAGAGGCAGGGAAAACTGGCGTAAGTCAGGAATTTTTGAAGATATTGGGATTTAATATCTCTGTGGGATTTTTAGATACGGAGATGAAATTTGTTTTGTTCAATTTAGGAATGGATAAGGAATAATTTCCTAATTGGGAATTTTGGGCAGTACAAAAATTTAATTTTCGTATTTTTTTTCAAACAGACCCCCCCCCCTTCCCAATGGAGTTGCAACTTATCTTATCAGAAATTTCACCTTTTTTAATGAATTTTTGCAATTGGAAGTATGGGTCTAGGGGCAATATTTGAGGAGATAGCCTATTGTTTCGATATTTATGACTCACCCTGTATATATACATATATATATGATCTTTGTCATGCTATAACTATCGTATTTATGAACCGATTTGAAAGAAACTTGGTATGTACATAGTACATACAAATGTCTCGACCGAGTTCGTTTGACAGCATCATCCGCCATCTTGTTTCAAAATGGCGGTCATTAATTTTTTTTATTTAAAATTTAATATTAATTGCGAGGAAATTAAAAGTTAAAAAATATTTTTCTTTTATGTGTTAGAACTTAAAACAAAGATTCAAAAACACATTTTATTTTGTTTATATCTTAAAAAATGATTGAATTATAGCATTTTGAATTTTTCTTATGGCTGACATTTTGGAACAATCTGATTTTTGAAATGCTGTAACTAACGTATTTATGAACCGATTTGAATGAAACTTGATATATACATATTACATACAAATGTCTCGACTATGTTTGTTAGCCAGCATCATCCGCCGTCTTGTTTCAAAATGGCGACCATTTAATTTTTTTTAATTAAATTTTAAAATTAGGTACAAAAATGTGAGAAATTGAAAAAGATTTTTCTTTTGTGTATTTGACCTTGATACAAAGATTCCAGGGCCTTTTTTTGTTTCATCTATGTCTTGAAAAATGGCTGAGTTATAGCACTTTCAATTTCCAGTGTGGTTGACATTTTGAAACGGTCTGAAATTTGTCACGCGATAATACGCATATTTATAAACTGATTTGGATATAACTCCGTGTGTACATAGTACATATCAATGTCTTGACCGAGTTCACTTGCCAACTTCATCCACATCTTGTTTCAAAATGGCGGCTATTTAAGTTTGTCAAAAATCTTTTAAATGTTTTAATGATGCACAAATAAAAAATTAGAAATTGAAAAAAAGATTCTTTCGAATGTATTTATCTTAATAATGAATTCCGAAATATTTTTTGCTTCGTCTTTATCTTGAAAAACGCCTGAGATATAGCAGTTTGAATTTCTAATGTGGGTGACATTTTTTAAAAAATCAATTTACCCGCGACAGCACTCGTATACATTAATCGATTTCGATAGGAGAGTACATGTCCACATGAATTAAGATTTCGACCAAGCTCATTGGTTTGTTTTATCCATCATGTTGCTTTAAAATGGCTTCATGATATCGTGGAATTTGGCGACTCTTTAAATCGCTGAAAATAAAACCTGGTTGAATAAAATATGACTAATTTCTAAAAATTCCTATTAATAATCAGTATTGACAAATATAAATATGCTTATGACAAAAACTAGCATTCAATCTTATAAAATCGGGTTTCACTAATTTGAGCTTCGTATGTTTGAATAATATTACTTAATTTAAAATAAATAATATATAAATAAGTATATGAAAGCTACCTCTTCCTCCCGGCATTGCCGGAAGGACTTTTTTCTTTTTTTAGTCAAATTCTCTAGAAGATAACAGTGTATTTTACTGACAATATGGCAGAAAGTCAATAAGCTTGGGTCGCCTTACCTATGCATAATATTAATATACTTATAAATTTCTTAATACAAACACCTATTTGAAACCCCCGAATATAACTCTAGACTTCTGAATTAATCTAGGTATAAAGTGAAGGAAATTTTCTGTTATTAGTTATATGTATATTTATACGATTTTATAAACAGTCGTAATTATATACATATTTATACAAATAATTCGGAATTTATACGCCAAACGTGGCAAAGGAGATGTCTTCATACTACGACTAGTTTTATAAATATTTAGATATTTATTTAATAGCTGTTACATTCTTATATAAAATTATGTGAATACAAAATTTATTACGAGTATATACATTATATTCAGTAATACGAAAATTATATCATTCCATCATAAATAGGAAGTCATCCCCATGGTACCTAGAATTATTATGTATCATCGGATATAATTGAATTAATTACGTAAGCTAGCATTTAATAGAATAAAAAAATATCTTTTCATGCTTTAATTCGATTGTGATTCAAAACTCGAAAATATATTAACATTATTTTGATTTTATTTCATTTTATTTGAAATTTCTTGACAAAGTTCAGAAATAATTTATACATTCAATTTCAATGAACATGGTTGCATAGTTTTAGTGCTGTTATATGCAGACAGATGGACAAACCAGGCGACGAGTATTGGTGCTACGTATTTTTATAAGTATAAACGAATCAAAATGTGAGCTAGTTTGGTAGGCTATGATCAAAAATGAAAGTAATTACTTTAAAGTTAAGATCTAAAAAAATTGTTTAAACACTTTTACATTCCATACATTATTTGTGTTAGGTAAACTATAAATAAATCAATTAAAAATTCTAATAAAGATCTAAGACTGATGTTACATTTATTAACACATTTAATTATTATGCTTTTATTGACATACTATATTCCCTCAAATTGTTGTGTGAAACTTTCTTAACATATATCATGAACAGTTCTCGGATCCTGTTCAAATTGTGCGTATGCATTGAGCATATTTATACCTTTTGCTACATTTACAGATATGATTATTTATCTCTTTTTAGGTGCGTTCGTAATTATGTAAATACGTAGCACCTATTGTTGTCGCTCAGTCCGTCCGTCCGTCTGTCTGTCCGTCTGTCTGTCTGTCTGTCTGTCGGTCCGCATATAACAACGCAAAAACTACCCAGCCGAATCGTTTGAAATTTAAAATATGTAATTATTACATAATTTTGCCGAGTCATTTCAAATTTTATGAAAATCGGATGGATAGATCAATTACAGGGACAATCAAAAGGATTCCGTTACATTATGGTCAATGGGGAAAAAAGTTTCAAATGCATTTTAATCGTTTGAAATTTAAAACGTATGTTTATTATATAATTTTTTCGAGTCATTTCAAATGTTATGAAAATCGGATGCATTGATCAATTACAGGGACAATCAAAAGTATTCCGTTACATTACGATCAAAGGGGGAAAAAGTTTCAAATGCATTTTAATGGTGTTCCACTCATTTGAATATAACAGAATTGACATGAATCTATGAAATATGTACTAAAAATACATTTTGTACAGTCTGTGATGCAAAGAATATTTATTATTAAATTACAGGGCCACACAAATGTATTCCACTAAATAATGTTATACGGGGAAACATTGTTTAGGGAGTGTTTTAATTATATTAAACTACTTCACATTTTATGAATAAGATATACGCGAATGAGGTATAATAAAAATTACTCCCTGCATATTTACAGGAACACAAAGATTTCGACCACTATACTGTATCCAAAGCACGCTCTACTATATCAGCAAGATCTGAATATTTTAAAACTTCGTTATCAACGAACGCACCTCATTTGCTACGCTTTAAGTGCAATTTCCAACTTGTTTAATTAATTATGCAATTCCTATTTCGCATATAAACAATGCATGAAAATTACATAATAATACAACTGGAATTATTGGAATGCACCATAAATAATGCAAAAGTTTTTGTAAATTACAAACGTTTTTTAGTTTCTCTAGTCTTAAAAAAAACTATTGCTGTCACCGCTGCTAACAATACATTTTTTGTGACTTAGGGTATTTATTTCTTCATCAATATTAAAATATCTACTGCGCACAGAAGCATGAAAACTGGTAATATTATAGAAAGGTGTTTGAAACACATTGATGCATGTAGTTTTCATATTCAAGAATTATTTTAAGAGAGGTAATTGGTCTAAATTGTTACTTTAAAAAAAATTATAGGAGAAAAACTGTATGTAGGAATTTAATGATTTTTCTGAAGTTATGCATTCGAAGTTTTCAAACTAATTAATTTTTGAGTATTTATTTTCATTTTAAATTTAGCTTTTTGAGATATACAGGGTGATTCTGAATTCATCATCAATATTTGGTGGGGAGGTAGGGAATAGGAAACGGACACTATTTCACATAGGAAACCAAGGGTCCCAAAGTCTTCCGAAGGAGATAGGCGCCATTAAAGTTTAGGGTCCAAAAATTCAAATGATTATAAAAAACAGAAAAATTGATCGATTCGTTTGCGGTTATCACTAAAATTATTCTTTATGTCAGTATTATCTTAAAAATAAATTATAAAGAAAAATTTCAAAAAATGACGATAGAGGGCGCTTTAGACTTTAGAGTAACGAACAACTATTTTTTACCGTTATTTTTTGCATCTCATTAAAGGTTTCGTAAGCGTATACTTCAACTTAAATTTTGAGCTCAAAATCTGAATAGTTGGAAGCAGTTAAATAGCACAAACTTAACTGTGTTCAGAGGGTTTTAAATTCAAATGATTATAAAAAAACGGAAAAATTGGTCGATTGATTTGCGATTTTCACTAAAACTATTCTTTATGTCGGTATTTTATTGAAAATGAATTATAAAGATAAATTTCAAAAAATGCCGATAGAGGGCGCTTTAGACTTTGGAGTAACGTACAACTATATTTTACCATTATTTTTCGCAGCTCATAAATTTTTTTTAGAAGCTTAGACATAAACTTAAATTTCGAGATGAAAATCTGAATCGTTGGGAGTGGTTAAGTAGCGCAAACTGAACTGTGTTCAATGGGGGTGGGGAGGTTCAAATTTCAAATGATTATAAAAAACGGAAAAATTGTTCGAATCGTTTGCCTCTTTCGCTAAAACTATTCTTTATGTCAATATTTCCTTGAAAATAAATTTTAAAGATTAATTTTAAAAAATACCGTCAGAGGGCGCCTTAAACTTTAGAGTAACCAACAACTATTTTTAACCGTTATTTTTTGTATCTAATTAAATGCTTGTAAAAGTTCAAACTTAAATTTTGAGCTCAAAATCTGCATCGTTTTGAGTAATTAAGTGCGGAAATTTGAAATGTATTCGAGGGGTGGGGAGGGTAACATTTTAACTCCTGAACACTGTTCAGTTTCCGCTTCTTAACCCCTCCATCGATTTAGAATTTGAGCTCAAAATTTAAATCTAAGCATTTGCAAGCATTTAATTAGATACAAAAAATAGCGCTTAAAAATAGCTGTTGGTTACTCTAAAGTTTAAGGCGCCCTCTATCGGTATTTTTTGAAATTAATCTTTAAAATTTATTTTCAAGGAAATATTGACATAAAGAATAGTTTTAGTGAAAATCGCAAATCAATCGACCAATTTTTCCGTTTTTTATAATCATTTGAATTTAAAACCCTCTGAACACAACCCTCTGAAGTTTGTGCTACTTAACTGCTTCCAACTATTCAGATTTTGAGCTCAAAATTTAAGTTGAAGTCTACGCTTACGAAACCTTTAATGAGATGCAAAAAATAACGGTAAAAAATAGTTGTTCGTTACTCTAAAGTCTAAAGCGCCTTCTATCGTCATTTTTGGAAATTTATCTTTATAATTTATTTTCAAGACAATACTGACATAAAGAATAATTTTAGTGAAAACCGCAAACGAATCGATCAATTTTTCTGTTTTTTATAATCATTTGAATTTTTGGACCCTAAACTTTAATGGCGCCTATCTCCTTCGGAAGACTTTGGGACCCTTGGTTTCCTATGTGAAATAGTGTTATTTTCCTATTCTCTACCTCCCCACCAAATATTGATGATGAATTCAGAATCACCCTGTATTTATTGCATATTTTGGAAAAGGGTTATTTAAAGTTATTAAAAGGGAAATGGGTTAAGGGAAAATTTTACATTGTCGCCAACTACGTTTTAACTTGTTATAACAGCGTAAGGAATATTCTTTCCAAGAAATTAAAAACTTATTTACGCTTGACTATTATAAAAATAAGAAAAAGCTTTCAAATTAAAATTAAATTACTATGTATTAAAACAAGAAAGTATTAAAAATTGCATTATAAAAAATATATTTACACTTGAATTTTAAAAAAGAAAGAAAATTGTAGAATAATAAATTTGTTAATATTCATTAAAATACGCAAATAGAAGAAATTACGTCGGATTTAAAATGTTTAATTAATTATATTGCCAAGCAGTTAATATATATATATATATATATATATATATATATATATATATATATATATATATATATATATATATAATATATATATATATATACTATATACATGATTTATCTTAAAATAATATGCTTACATGTACATCAGAGATTAATTTTATATTTTTAGAAAATCTTTTAATTATTGTTCCCAGTTTTAAGAGTGGAAGTAATAATATTTCCTGTCTAAGGATAAAATGTTTCCGCGTGAATAATACGAAAATAAAGAAAAGTTTCGTAAAAATTATATCAGATTTAAAACATTGCATTCAAAATCAAAACCATTTCCTTATAGCATTGTTAGAAAGTACCAGAAAGTAAAGATTCTGTTGACTTAGTTCATTTTATATAAGCTGATTTTGAAATGTTTAAGCAATCGTACCCAAACACAAAAATAGCCATTACACATCCCCTGTAAGAATAAAATGAATGAAAACTTGTTTACAATGCAATCGCAAATGTTTATTATTATTATTATTATTATTATTATTATTATTATTATTATTATTATTATCATTCATTTTTTCGCAAACTTTTTAATGCCAATCGAGTTAACTGACTTTTAGAGTCTGAACGGAAATAAGCAAAAAATAACATAAACACGGAAGAAAATACATAAAAACGACTTCTAGGCTACTCACATTACCGAAGTTTTGTTCTTAACTTCGAGAAACTTGCGAAAATAATAGAATGAAAAAATATATTTTCGAGATTTAAAGAACAATATCTAAAAACAAAGTTTCTTTGCTGCAACTGGTTTCCAAAACCCTTTACATGTGGTTATTATATTAGATTCAACATTTTTCCGTTTTTTTTTTTTTTTTTTTTTTTTTTGTTGTTGTTGTTCAAACCAGAACATGTGTTTTAAAGATGCTATAAATTCTTAAATAAACATTTTCACCCTCAAGAAGCTTTTTTTGCAGGCAAACACAACAAATTTACGGTATTAATATTTACAATAAATTTAATGATATTTTATTACTTTTTCACATACAAATTCAATTACACACGCGAAAATGTTGTACAATCGAATCTCGGACACCACTCAGAGACAACTGACAAATCTCCAACCTACCGGGATTTGACCAGTGTTGAATAGGGGTTGGAATTGCCTGGCCGGCGGCGGGGCGGAATTCGCGTGTTCGCCGCTTGAGACAGTCTACCATGACAGGTGCCCGGATCGGCTGATATGGCTAATGGTTGCTGGTCTGAGTTGTTTATTGCATGAGTTAAATTTTTGTGTTTTAGCGCCGCACACACCACTCTTTCTGGCCATGCTTGACGGAATGGGGTTAGAACGTTTTTGTGCCAAATCGGTGACACTGACACAGGGATATGTTTTTGTTCGTGTTAAAAGTAGTTCGCGTTATCCATACTTTAAAAATAGCACTAAAGCCGCTATTAGATACACCAACATTCCGTAAGACTTTTGAGCCAACACTGGATTTCCTCCAACTTATTGCGAAATATCCTCCCAACATCCAGTGTAATAGCAAACTGCAATGTCTCCCCAACTTTGTTCCACAAGTTCAAAAAAGTCTGGCCTAGGTTAGATTTTTCATCCAACATCGAACGTTTCAACGAATCAGAGATAAAAGATTGATACGAGTAGGCGATAAATATTAACGCCTGGCACGAGTAGAAACTGGTTTTTCGGCTTTTCCTCCAATTTTTTCAAGTACAAAAGTATTCTTTTTCTCTATTTGAACGGGAAAATGTTGGAGTTAAAATCGTCTGAAAAGTTTGTCTCGCCTAAAAGTCCGTGAATCTAATAGCAGCTTAAGAAAATAGTCATGTAAATATAGCCATTGTATTCAAGTAACAAGAATAAATATGCATACGTATCTTCAAAATCTACTGTGTTGCTGGTGCTGATTTTGTTTTCTAAAGTAGATCCTTCAAGAATATAGACATACACTTCGGATATCGTTCGGTGCGAGTCTTTTCAAGGAGAATTTCACGTATTTGCGTTACACCAGGGAAAATCCACCAAAACTCTGGATAGCAAATTTGAGCTGTTTTTGGCAATTAGAATCTGAATTCATCACTACCACAGTGATCTCACAGTTTAAATACGTAAACTGTTTTGTAAAAAAATACTTTAATAAGCGTTATGTACTTTTTTCACCATTCAATGCAATTCTTACAATCAGGGTTCTCACTGTCGCTTGCTATTGCTCTAAACTGCGACAAAATTCTTCACGTGGCGAGAAAGCAAGCGATTAGATTAGTCAAATGGCTACTGCTTAATTTTTGCTTTTCTTTCTTTCTTTTTCGTTTCTCATACATATGTATACATGCATATTTTTAATATGTTTGTTGCGGATAGTTGAAATTAGATTAATAACAATCGTTATCGCAACTATAAAAATTTAGGTTATTTTAAAACATTTTGAAAAAAGGGGATACGTTATAGGATTAAATTTTTTTTTGCTACACGGCGAATCTCTTTTGCTAATACTTTTTAGGTAGATTTCGTATGAAATACTACCTATTGCAATCTCTCCCATGTTGGAATTTCTGAAAAATTTTTGCAGATCTACACGAATCATGACTCCTAGACCCTAAAACTACCATCAATAAAAAAGTTTATATATCTATCTATCTATCTATCTATCTATCTATCTATCGGTGTATATCACTTTCTTCTAGACACGATAACTTTCATAATTATGCTCAGATCTTCTTCAAACTTTTACATAAAATCAAGGAGCTTAAAATCTCGGTCGAGTTCATTAATGGGCAAAATCGGACCAGGGGGGGGGGGGGGGGTTAGGAGGGGTTTTGTGAAAACAGAAAAAACGCGATAAGTTCTAAATTAAAATAGATATAGAATCAGTTTAAAGTTTATATTACTTCTAAAGAATGGGTCAAAAGTTTATGCATGACAGATTTTTGATAAAGTTAAAAATGGGCTCAAGGGGCGAAAAAAACATGGTTTTTGGGAGAAAAAAATTCATAACTTCGTCAATTCTCAAGATATCAAATCCAACTAAATTTTATAAAAATGTACTCAATATTATCTAAAACTTTTGTATTTACAAGTTTTTGATAGGACCAATTTTTATCGATGAAAAAAAATTAAAAACGAAAAGAAACAGGGGGGAGAAAAAAGAAAAAACCCATAATTTACTCAATTCTTAAGCAATCAAATCTAATTAAATTTATTTTACATCTTCACAATAATATCTACAACTTTTATATTGACAAGTTTTTCATAGAACCAATTCTTATAGCAAAAATAAATTAAACAAAAATAGGAGTTGGAGAATAAACCTCAAATCCAAACTGCTTATATTCTGACTCATTTTAAAATTCATTTTTGATTTTAAACGCATCTAAATGACAGATTCTCTTATTTAGGAACTATATAATGCGACGTATTGGCCAATTTTTTGATAAAGGCAAATTATATTTTTTTAAAGGCTGCCAAAAAAGGTATTTTGAACAGATTTCTCGAAGTTATCGTCATTAAAATATTGATTAAGTATAACAAATTGCGTTTTTTCTGAGTCATTTTTAAATTCATTTTTCTTCTCAAACCCATCCAATTTACAGGTCCTATTATTTAGGAACTATATAACTTGACGTATTGGCCAGTTTTTTGATAAAGGCAGAATGTATTTTTAAGAAGGCTGCCAAAAAGGGTATTTTGAACAGAATTTCACGAAGTTATAGTGATTGAAATTTTAGGAAATTTAAGAAATTGCGTTTTTACCGAGTCATTTTTAAACCTTTTTTTTTTTTTGTTCTCAAATGCATCCAATTTACAGGTTCTCTTATTTAGGAACTATATAATGTGAAGGAGTGGCCAGTTTTTTGATAAAGGCAGAATATATTTCAAAAAAGGCTGCCAAAATGGGCACTTTGCACAAAATTTCCCAAAGCGATCATGATTAATGAACTGTGGGTATTCAAATAACAAATTGGTTATTTTACGACTCATTTTCAAGTACAATTTTGCTCTGAAACGCATTCAATTGACAGTTTTTTGTTACTTAGGAACTATATAATATGCGTATTCGTCGATTTTTTGATAAAGGGTGAATATATATTATTTAAAAGCTGTCAAAGTAAGCACTTCGCAAACATTTTTCCCAAAACGATCATGATAAAAGAATTGAGGTTGTATTCAAATAACAAATTGTTTATTTTATGGCTCATTTTTAAATTCAATTTTGCTCTCAAACGCGTTCAATTGACAGTTATTTGTTATTTAGGAACTGTGTAATGTGCCGTATTGGTCAGATTTTTGATAAAGGCTAAATATATATTTTAAAAAAATCTGTCAAAGTGGGCACTTTGCATAAAATTTCTCAAAGCGATCTTGATTAAAGAATTGTGGATGTATTAAAATAATAAATTGGTTATTTTATGACTTATGACTCATTTTTAAATTTAATTTTGCTGTCAAACGAATTTAATTAGCAGTTTTTTGTTATTTAGGAACTATATTATGAGCATATTGGTCAATTTTTTAAATAAAGTAAGAATATAATTCAAAATATGTTGCCAAAATGGACATTTGAGTAGAATTTCGTTTAAGACGATTTTGTTAAAACCAGTTCTTACAGAAAAATAAAATTAAAAATTTTTTAAAAGCGGCTGAATAAAGTAGTTAAACTGGGTTTATCTCTAATCATTTTTTTTCTTTTTTGTTGAGATGAAAACTTTTCGAAATCTACCTCCGCCTATAGGCCATGCCGAAAGGGATTTTTCATTTCGCGAATGTTTTTTTATTTTTAATTAGCCAAATTATTAACGTTGGTCAAATGTCAGCGAGAACGCTGCTTTTAACTGAATTATATTTTTTCAGTGGGTAAAAACAGCAATAAAATAACAATTTTACAATCGATAGTTCTCGGCTATCAAAACTGAATACAACAGTTTCCGAGACTAACATTTTTTCGAAAAAAAAAAACTCAATACGATTACATTAAAAAGCCGTGAATATTCGTTCGTACTATTAGTAGGAAATGTTTCAACGACCGATACTTTTTAATTCATGATAAACTATATTTCGCGTTAAGCGTGTTCGTCTAAAAAGGATAAAAAATCACAAAAAATGTCTATACAACTTGAAGAGGAAAATGGAAACAGCTAGTGTTAAAAGCAATTCAAGTTAAGCGTATACGTGTTAACGAGAGTCATCTGTATTTGGAAGTATCTTATTTATGAGAAACAAATCATTTTGAGTTTTCTACAGATAAAGAATGCTTTTGGAAAATCAATAAAGCGGATGCGGTTATTGCATATTTTCATTCTTGATTACATTATACTTTCATGTATTAAGAAACATGTCAGTTTTAACCAAATATTAGTACAGTTAAAACAATGTAAAAATATACTACAGGAAATTTAAATGAATTAGGATATCGCAATCATAGATATTTATACTCTCGAAACTTGCTGATAAAATGACTTCCCGCTAGCTATCCAAAATTAAAATTTGCACTAGAATCGAAAAACGACTTAAAGTTATGTACTAGCATTAAACATTTCAAATTTCATTATCATTTCAATATCGAAATGAAATACGATACAAACTTATGAATTGAATTTACCAAATTTTCTTGGATGATTCAGATTTTCTAATGCTGGAGGTATTTATTAAACTCAACGAAAAGAAATCAATCGTGATTATCAAACATTTTAAATTAAAATTTAAAATAATCTTTTCAATGACCATTCCTATATGAAAATTAAATTCGGTAGTAACTTATGAGTTAAAATTTCAAAATTTTCTTAAATAATTCAAACATTTTAATGCTGGAGGTATTTATCCAAATGTATGAAAATAAATCAAGTAATGATCATCGAATAAATACAAAAATATTCTTGTAAACTGATTCTTTGAAAAGGACTATTCAATTTAACAAATAACTAATTGAAAACTTATTACAAAGGTACTATAATAAATTTTCAGTCTACTTTAGAAATTCATTCAAAAGATAATAAGTTGGAAGAGCATTTTATTTTAGACATATTCTGTTTGGGCAGTTTTTTCTGTATTGGCTTTGAGTTTGTCACCTGGTGGTACGCTGAAGTATAAATTGATATTTAGTGGTGCGTCGGCCTAAAAATTTGTGATTCCCATGCCTATAACATTAAAAAAAAATTATTTCATTTAAATTTCCTGTAATATATTTTTGCGTTATTTTTACTGTACATTGTTACTTCCATTTCAATATGAAAATTAAATTCGATCCAAACTTATGACTTAAATTTACCAAATTTCCTTGCATAATTCATATTTCCAATGCTGGAAGTATTTATTCAATTCTATGAAAATAAATCAATTAATGATCATCGAATAAATAGAAAAATACTTTTTTAAACTGAAAACTTAAAAAGAGCCATTCAATTTAACAACTAAGTAATTGAAAACCTGTTACAAAGGTACTGTAATAAATTTTCAATCTACTCGAGAAATTTATTCAAAAGAAAGTAAATTAGAAAAATCTTTTTGATACTATTCGTGCAAAACAAATAAATGAAAAAAAAACTATCATTAACTTTATTGAAAAACATAACTAGGGGAAGAAAACACTTCAGATGTAAAAATGTAAAGGAGATGAAAGAAAGAACATGCTTCATATGTAAAAATATAAAGGAGATGAAAAGAAGAAAAGACTTCAGTTGCTGAAAAATTAAAACAGTTTCATCATAAATATATTTCCTGTTTATTGAATAAGTGATAAATAAGCATAACTCCTATTCAGCTTTCAATGATCAAAAAGTGATGTTTGAAAAATCTCTTCTAATTTCCGTTTCATATTGTGATGGATTTTTCTTTTATTCATCATAAGGGAAAAGTTTATCATTCAAGTGAGAAATCCATCAATCGTAACATCATAGAAATGTTTTTGATTCAAAAGGAAAACTAAATTAAATTCACGTTATTCATGTTATTATTTGAAAATATAGATCCTAGAATTGGTATGATTCATATACTCGAAGAATTATACTTAATTTGTTGCATTTATTTATAAGTAAAAATATGAATTAATACATTAGAAAATTTGTTTTATAACAAGTAAAGTAGGATTTTAAAAAAAATAGCCTATTTAAAAATTCGAGTGTTTCTGCTGAAAATCAAGTCTAATTTCATTATTGAAATTCATACTTTTTGAAAAGAAAATCTGTTACAGTACGTTAATTTGTGTGATCATCAACCTTGATTTTAGGAAATTCACTTTTTTTGTTACCTTAATAGAAAACAGAACCAAATATATTTTTCTATTATTACTATTATTAATGTTTTCTTTCTTCTTTTTAAGATATGAAAATTTAAAAAAAGTACTATTTGAAGAATAATATTAGGATTTCTCAATTCATTTCCAAATGTATTGTCATCTTTTAATTAACATGAAACTATGAATCGATTAGAGCGTATTTACAAAACTATTTATTATACTTTTTTAATTTTAAATTTTCTATTTTTCTAATTGTATTTCAAATATTTTATCTTTTCAGTTTCAGAGCAGAAAACTAGACAGTATCACAATACAGAATTTTGACAACTTAACAGCAGTGGTGGACTATTTAACTCATAGTCAAAACAAAATCTTTAAAATACCACAGTTGTCAGTGCCTTTGATGATCCTTGAGCTTAAGCAAAAGGAAATATGTTATGTAGAAATAAAGTTTTTTCTAGCACTTTGCAAGATCATAAACAAATGTGTGAAACATATCGTACTGCTAAATTAGGGTGATATGGAAGGCGCTACAGATATTAAAGGTTTTTTCACTCACTTGAAAATACCCTCACCGTAACGTTAATCCTATGGGCAGATTGTTTTCGAAATTCTCGTTTAATTTTAAATATTTTTAAATGATTTTTTCTTTTTTGCAAAGTTAACTGAGATCGATTTCTAATACGACTATTTTCTACTCTTTATGTTCAAGGTTTATTTTTCTAATAAAGATACTTTTATTTTTGAAACCGGTTGTAAACTTAGCTATCCTACGCAAAAAAAAATCAAAATTAAATTATAAATTTGGAACTAACCTGCCTATTGGGTTAACGTTATTGAGCAGATGTTTTCATGCTAGTGACGATTCCTCAACCACTTCACCGGCGATGGGTATGAGGAAACAGTGCTTTTAACCCCGAGTTATCTCGGGGCAGACGGTTAAGTGGAAGAGTAAAGCAGTAAAATTCAAGTTTGGCAGTTCCAATAGAAATATATGTTACCATAATTGTCAATCTGTCCGGTGGTTTTATAAAGTGTGTTTTAGACAGTTAGACGTAAGCAGGAATTTGTAAGGGATTACCCCATTTATTGAAATATTTCATGTTATTATTTTTTAAAGATATGCCTTTGAGAAGTTTGCCTTTAATTCATGAAACGTGTCATTTATTTTTGACACACATGAGCAAATAAAAATTTCTGCTTTTAACTATACTTCAGAATTATGCTGAAAATGTAAAATAATAATAACAGTTATTTATTTATCATACAATAAGCAATTTCTTTTGTGTGAAATGTCAGCATTTTTCAGAAAAACTCTCAAGGAAAACTTAGGAAATGTTGGAAATGTACAAAGTGGTCATTATTATCCTAAACCCTATAGCAAACAGAAATACTTCTTCAAAGTAACATAAAAAGATAAACTTATGGAAATAAAAGAAATGATTTGCGGGTTTCGTAAGACACACAATTGCTTCAAAATATAAAAAATTCGAGTCTGACTTAATACATTTTAATACTATGATAGTAGTATTACTCTAGATAATATAAATGATTGTTAGTACTTTCCAACAAAGTTGAAAAGTGCTTATGCATTCGGTTTGTCTGGCCGTCTGGCCGTCTGTCCGTCTGTCCGCGCTCTAACTCCCGTAAATATACTCGGATTGCTATGAAATTTTTATACGTTATTGAGGTTTACCCTAGCACGAACCCTATTGAAAATGAAGTATCTACCATGATTAGTTTATCTACAGAGAGAATCAAAAGTTTCCCATTACATTACGGCCTATGGGGAAAAATCGCTAATATACTCGGATTGCCATGAAATTTTAGGACGTTATTAACGTTTACCCTAGCACAAGTCCTATTGAAAATGAAGTTTCTACCATGATTAGTCTATCTACAGGGCGAATCAAAAGTTTCCCATTACATTACGGCCTATGGGAAAAAATCGATAATATACTGGGATTGCCATGAAATTTTAGGAAGTTATTGACGTTTACCCTAGCACAAGTTCTATTGAAAATGAAGTTTCTACCATGATTAGTTTATCTACAGAGAGAATCAAAAGTTTTCCATTACATTACGGCCTATGGGGAAAAATCATTAACATACTCGGATTGCCATGAAATTTTAGGACGTTATTGACGTTTACCCTAGCACGAACCCTATTGAAAATGAAGTTTCTATTATGATTATTTTATCTACAGGGCGAATCAAAAGTTTTCCATTACATTACGGCCCATGGGGAAAAATCGTTAATATACTCGGATTGCCATGAAATTTTAGGACGTTATTGACGTTTACCCTAGCACAAGTCCTATCGAAAATGAAGTTTCTACCATGATTAGTTTATCTACAGGGCGACTCAAGTGTTTCCTATTACATTACGACCTATGGGGGAAAATCGTTTCAAAGGAATTTTAAAGATGTTATACCCTGTCAAACGTATTAAAATATGCATTCTATAAAATATAAGGTGAAAATGTAGCTATTATTCATTTACAGGGCTACACAAAAGAATTCCATTAGATAATGTAAAAGGGGGAATTTTGTGTGACATATTTTAAATATATTGAGCTTTTTCATGTATAATAAAATTGATATATGTCACTGAAGCTTAATATAAATTATACGCTACTGTCTTGCATAATATGAAGTACATAGCATTTACAGAGCCATACAAAAGATTTCAAATAGTATATTCTTTCCGAAGTACCGTACATGTGTCCAATGATGGCTGATGAAGGGATGAAATGCATTTTAATTATGATATTCGCGTTTGTATTTCGCTAAATATATGCACATTATATGGTGTGTATAAATGTTATATTTGATATATAAGGCTACCCAAAAGAGCTCACGAACGTTACTGAATATGAGCGTAAATTATTTAAACGTGGTTCTTAAATAAGCTATGCATTTTTACTCTGAGCTGCATTCAGTGTACTGACAAATGTTTGCAGAATATAGATAAAGGGATATACAGGGCCACGCAAAGAATTCTTTATATGGACGCCTATGAATGATAATTTATGAGAATGTGATTTCAGTTGTTTTAAAAGTGTTTTAGTTTACAATAAATTTTAGCCTAATGCTGACGTGTAATAAACGTAGAATGTAAACTACAGGGCTGAACAAAAGTATTCAAGTATGTTTCCATCTAATAGTATGAATTGCTGAAAAAGAAATTTCAAACTACTAGGTATTTTCTTGCTGAGCTAATTTTTCCTATTATATGAACTGACATATGAAATACAGGGCTGTTCTAATGTACTGGAATACATATTTGGGAATATTTGGCTATACACTATTATTTCCCTAAATAACAAAGTTTTGTTAAAGAATTCATTAAGTGTTGGAAAATGCTTCATAATCTATGCTTAACGCATGATTTTTCTTACTTGTTAAAACATGTTTCTTATTTAAACTGGTGTAATAACAATTCAGTTGAAAAAAATTTGTACACTTCTTACTGATAAATTTATTTCCCAGAAATAACTTCCGCTTAGATATATGTAGTGAGGATGAAAACTGAACAGAAATCCTTTCTTGATATTTTAAATTTATGGTCTCATAAAATAAGGCAGTTTTCAGAAAAGAGAAAGAAAGATTTGCCCATTATTGATATTTCCATTTAAGCAGAAATCACAAAGAAAAATGAGATATTCTACTGTTGCATCTAACGCTTCTTTTGTATCTTCGAAAGTAAAATATTCTCACTTATTTTAAAAGGAATTCTAATCGTTGCATTTCATTAAAGCATCTGATTTTTAAAAAGAATCATGAAACAGAGCATTTTCGAAATTGAAAAAGCAAATTTTGTACTTTTATTGAAGTAATGTCGTCTAAAACAGCAAGTAATAAGCAATATAGAATCGAAGTTAAATTTTATCAGCACACGGAATTATAAATAAAAACAAGCAAAAAAAAAAAAAAAAAAAAAAAAAAAAGGCTTTGAAAAAATATCAGTTTTACAGATTTAATGGAATATTATCATGCAAAGGGCCCAAATCAATGTCTGAATCTTCGGTTCGAACAATTCAAGGTTCAGAATATACCAATTAAATGTCATTATCTATCTTGTTCTTCAGCTAAAAATACGGTATGAAAATTAAAATTCTAATCATTAAAATACAATACACACAGTAGATGCTGATGATGGAGTGATGAGGTGCTAAGTCTTCTTCATCACTCACTTTTCAGACTCTATTGAATGCAGGTAAATAGTTAAAAAAATAATTATTACTAATTTATAAGTATTCGGATATAATTCTGATAAGCCTAATATCAATTCTGATAACGGCAAAAAAGTAAATGGGCATTTTGTTAAAATTCATCCCTTCTTCACAGTCACTCCCTCATGACTCTTATTTTGGCCTATTTGGAGAGAATCGCCCATAAAAAAATACATGTGGCACTCGGGGACTGCCGCGGTAAAGCTATTGCATAGCATTTTTTATAAACTTATGCAATTATAATTTTTTTTTATTTATGCAGCTTTTTTGTCTTTGATATTAATTCAAGTTACACTTTTTGAGCGTGATGACCGATAACAAACATTTTTTTTTCTTTTATTGAATAAATGAGAAGTTAATATTGTTTAAAATATTTTTATCATCTTACAATACATGTAGGTTAATCAGGAATTTTTATCATTGAAACTATACGTTTATGGTAGCTGAAATAAAAAACATAAGTTTGAGACTTGATATTCTCAAAATATCTGAAAAATACCACGTCAATGTCTGCCGAAGTCTACCGAAGTATATCGTGCCGAAGTCTGCCAAACTGAAGCTACGTTAGCCGGAGTGTTAGGTTTTTTTTTCTCGTTACGGAATTTCTAGATTCTTTCGCCGCGCTCAAAGCCCGCGATAAAAGCTATGCAATACCTTAATAAATTACCAAACAAAATTTGGCCGCTCTACGAAAATTAGATCGCGAGTTATAAGCATTTTAAATTTTCCGAACCTCACCGTGGGGGTCTCGTGTCACCAAAAATTAACACTCTCTCATAATAAATTACCAAACAAAATTTGGCCGCTTTACGAAAATTAGACCGCGAGTTATAAGAATTTTAACTTCTTTGACCCTCACCGTGGGGGGTCTCCTGTCACCATAAATTAACACTGTCTCATAATAAATTACCAAACAAAATTTGACCGCGCTACGAAAATTAGATTGCGAGTTATAAGCATTTTAAATTTTTCGACCCTCAACGTGGGGAGCACTTGTCACCAAAAGTGAGTTATAAGCATTTTAAATTTTTCGACCCTCACCATGGGAGATCTCCTGTCACCAAAAGTAACACTGTCTCATAATAAATTACCAAACAAAATTTGGCCGCACTACGAAAATTAGATCGCGAGTTATAAGCATTTTAAATTTTTCGACCCTCGTCGTGGGGGGGGGGTCTCCTATCACCAAAAATTAACACTTTCTCATAATAAATTACCAAACAAAATTTGGCCGCGATACGAAAAGTAGATCGCGAGTTATAAGCATTTTAACTTTTTCGACCCTCACCGTGGGGGGAGGGGTCTCCTGTCACCAAAAATTAACACCGTTTCGTAATAAATCACCAAACAAAATTTGGCCGCGTTACGAAAATTAGATCGCGAGTTATAAGCACTTTAAATCTTTCGACCGTCACCATGGGGGATCTCCTGTCACCAAAAATTAACGCTGTCTCATAAAAAATTGCCAAACAAAATTTGTCCACGCTACGAAAATTAGATCGCGAGTTATAAGCATTTTAAATTTTTCGACCCTCACCGTGGTGGTCTCCTGTCACCAAAAATTAACACTGTCTCATAATAAATTACCAAACAAAATTTGGCCGCGCTACGAAAATTAGACCGCGAGTTATAAGCATTTTAACTTCTTTGACCCTCACCGTGGTGGTCTCCTGTCACCAAAAATTAACACTGTCTCATACTAAATTACCAAACAAAATTTGGCCGCACTACGAAAATTAGACCGCGAGTTATAAGCATTTTAACTTTTTCGACCCTCACCGTGGGGGTCTCCTGTCACCAAAAATTAACACTGTCTCATAATAAATTACCAAACAAAATTTGGCCGCGCTACGAAAATTAGACCGCGAGTTATAAGCATTTTAACTTCTTTGACCCTCACCGTGGTGGTCTCCTGTCACCAAAAATTAACACTGTCTCATAATAAATTACCAAACAAAATTTGGCCGCGCTACGAAAATTAGACCGCGAGTTATAAGCATTTTAACTTCTTTGACCCTCACCGTGGTGGTCTCCTGTCACCAAAAATTAACACTGTCTCATACTAAATTACCAAACAAAATTTGGCCGCACTACGAAAATTAGACCGCGAGTTATAAGCATTTTAACTTTTTCGACCCTCACCGTGGGGGTCTCCTGTCACCAAAAATTAACACTGTCTCATAATAAATTACCAAACAAAATTTGGCCGCGCTACGAAAATTAGATCGCCAGTTATAAGCATTTTAAATTTTTCGATCCTCACCTTTGGGCGGGTCTCCAATCACCAAAAGCTACATTATCCTACCTTATTTTATCTTAAGACGATTCTTTTCTATACACATTCTATCAGGAATTTTTATTATTGAAACTATAGATTTATAGTAAATGAAGTAAGAAATACAAGTTTGAGACTTGATATCCTCTAAATATCTGAAAAATACCGCGTCAATGTCTGCCGAAGTCCACCGAAGGATACCAAGCCGAAGTCTGCCGAGCTGAAACGACGTTAGCCGAGTGTTAGGTTTTTTCGTTACGGATGTGTTAGGATTTTTCGCGTTACGGAAATTTTGGATTCGGTCGCCGCGCTCAAAGCCCGCGATAGAAGCTATGCAATAGCTTAAAAACTTTTTCTGGTAATTTCATGCTATTATTTTACATTAAAAATTTTGTGATTTAACGGTTACAGTTCTTCATTTTTACAGGCTGTTTTCCGAATACGCTTAATTGTAATTATTTTTAATCCCTAAGGGTGAAAAATCATGTCAAAGCAGTTGCAACAGCATAGAAAATAAAAACAAAATTTATTCGTTTAGAAAATAATAACATAAAATGCTGTAAAAAATTGAAATTTAATTTTATCTAGAAAAAACTTTTGCAATAATTCTTCATTAGAACATTACACGACATTTAATGAATATTTACTTTTAAACACATTAGTTTTGTTTATTTTTTCGTCATCAATCTCTTACTTTCTGGGAGATAAGTAAATTAAAAGCACTTGACAAATTACTCCATTTAAGAAGATTAATATATTTTCTACTATGAATGTTAAAAAAATAGAAAAAGAGATTCCGTCTCGTTATAAATAGATTAAAAGAATTTTCAAATTAACAGCATTTTTTATCTTTTTCAAAAAGTCCGGGTTTCCTTTTTTTCCCTTTCTCTTCATTAAAAAAATGTGATTCTTACGAGTAGCATTTTTTCAGATATTGCATTTATTCAAATTTATTTTTAATTTCTTCTATATACATAAAAAATAAGTACAGGAATCGCAGTTTTAACATTCATGAGTTTTGATTTTTAGCAAAATAGAAAATGGAGAACACTTCAACACCACTTTTTAAAAAGTAAAAAAGAATGTACGTGCGCGTTGCCAACATTTGCAAGAAAAGTGTAATACAAAATGCATTTTTTTAAAAAATAGTGATGCGAACGAATATCTATATTATAAAGGCCAAACGTATCTGTGTGTAACGCATACGTGATTTTGCGAATGGCAACACCTTCTTCTGTAATTTCGGTTTTGAAATTTTCACTACTGTAAATTTTACACTTCTAAATATCGCACATTTTAGATTTTTACACCGTTGTACAGAGAAAAAAAATGTTATTTTAAATGCGATTTGTTTGAAAGCTATATTTCATTTTGTTTTTGAAATATTATTATTATTATTATTATTAGTTTTTAGTACCAGTTTCGTAATTGTAGCAACAGAATCATTCCATTTTCTCTTAAAATTGAAAAAACTAGAAATTAAAAAGCACAACAATTTTAATAAATGCACATACATTTTAAAGTTTTAAACTGCCGTATAGGCAAATAAAATTATTTTAAAAAACAATTTGTTTCAAAGCTGTACCTCAATTAAATTTTGTGATATTAATTTTTTATAATTTTTAGTACCAATTTTGTAATTGTGGTAACAGAAACACTTTACCCTCTCTTAAAAATTAAAAAAAAATAGAAATTGAATTTCGGTTTTATTTCGTTTAATAATTTGGATAATTGAGTTTTATTGTATTTTGTTAATTTTAGCTTAAAATAATATTTCTTTGAGATTTAGACTGACCAATATAAGATATATTTTTTACCATAACTAATTTTGTAGATTTATTATAAATCAATGAAACAGTGTTCTTTCTGAAATATTTTGTTTCGTCGATTTTTGACGGATTCCACCTCGTAAAAATAATCGCCTGCTTCAACTTTGCGGTCGCGATTTTGACATTCGCGAATATTTTCGGGAACTTAACACTCGCAAATGTTAAGAGATTGGACTCATATGGAGATTTGACTTCCGTTTCCTTATGGTTTTACAAATTATGGGATGTCATAAACACAGTGTAACTATTTCCGGAAAATGTTTGTGACATTGTGTGTGATGCAACTTTTATGGTTGCTCTATATGAAGTACTGATGTACAGGGATGTAGTGGAAGGTATAGGAGGTATACGTCGTACACCTTCTGGATTTTTTAAGGAACACAGTATACCCTCTGTTTCTCAAGAAAGCTATTGTATAAACACTCTCGGGTATACCCTCTGCCTTGAGTTTAAGCCCTCTGCTTAGAGCGTATATCTTCTGTTATTTTTTACGACTACATCCCTGCTGATGTTCGGAATTTCATCAAACTTCTTATTATTTTAAACCTTAATATACACAAATTTGATTATATTTGGGTATATATATATATATGCCAACAGGTGGAGCTGTTATGCCGCGTTTTTCAGAATTTCTGCTATAGCTATAACTCAAGAAATATGCACGAGATTTTAACAAATCTCAAATTTTATTGAATCTTGACATAAGAAGATGCTGGTAAGGCTTGTGTCTGTATTCACGAAAGATGATACTGATTTTATTTGAATCTGAATTCAATCCAGTTTTCATATTTTTAAAACTACATACGTCTAATTATTATTTAAGATACTATGTAAGACATCTTAGATACAACTAGGCAATTGTGAATAAATAAAAACTGTTCCGCACGTGAATAGCGTAATTTTAAAAAATTTCTTTTAGTCTACTATATTTTTTATACCTTTACATATGTTTGTTGCTTATCAGTTTATTTTAAAAGAATAAACGTTTTAAATACTAAAACTACAAAAACTCACACTTATACACACTAATTCTGCCATTAATGTAGTCAATGGCAATTACGTTCTAAAAATAATACAAATAAAGGCATTAATCATAATATTTTTAAGTATTTGTCAAATGTCTTCATCTTTAACGCTTAAATACCCGCGCAAATTCATGCAACAAAACTTCAATAATGATATATTTTCTACATCGATTTTTTATTACTATTACTTCTAAGGAAATAAAACCTTTTATAAAATTTTGTTTAAAAAATGTTGTTTAGAAATCTTTTTTTAAATATACATTCATCTTAATTTAAGAGTTAAAAAAAAGTTAAATAGATTATTGTTTTTGATCAAATTTGCATAAATTGGATTGCTACGTTCTTTAATTTTAAAAGTATGAACACAGAGATAGATTTGTCTCGGGAAGATATCGATTTCTAACTAAACAGCATTTCTCTTAGCTGTTTTACTCTTTAATGACATTTTTTTTCCAAAATGTTACTTTCTGATACGTTCTACACTCCTTGAGATAAACCATTTGGAAGATATTTAACCATTTAATTTTTTTTTTTTTTCGTGATATTACTTTCAATAAAAATTTGATGTGACAGATTTCTAACATTTTTATTTCCAAAAATCATTCGTATATCTTGTTATATGATCATTGTCCCTACATGAGATGAGATTTATCATAGCTTAGTAATATATAGAGTCAAACTTTTTGTTAGCACCTTGCAAGCTAAGTTTACTGTTCTTATGATAAACCGTTTGAAAAATAATTTTACCATTTAAAATGTTTTTACGTAATATTAGGTTATATGTAAATTTTCCGCGCCAAACTTGTAGCATTTGTATTCCACAATTCATTGCTTGATTGATGAGGACATCTAGGGACAGTTATCTTATAACATGATAATGTTATAAGATAACTGTCCCTACATGAGATGTGATTTATCATAGCTTTGTTACAGGTACATAAATATATTTTTTTATTGTGTAAAAAAAAATTAAAACAGAACTTTTAATCCAAAACAACTTGTTTTATAGAAATTGAATCATTTTTTCTATTGTCTGTATTCTCCTATTTTTGATTGTCTTAAAATTAGATCATTTTAATCCCATTTATAGATATTGAAACCCAAGTGAAATCCCAGTGTATCTAAAAGGAGCTCTGCATTTTATGAAGGTAAGTTCATTTTAAAGTATTAATTAAATTAATATAAATATTTGAAATGCTTAGTAAAATTGCTAGAGTAACTTGACTTTGTACTTAAGCAGTACTAAGTTAGGGCGAGTTGTTTTTAGAGTTGAAATATATAAAATTAAAATTGGCAACATTTTTTGTTTTCCTACTTAAAACATTAATTTATTAATCTAATAATAACTTAAATAAAAGAATCTTGAATTACACAACGGTGAATACATTATAAATTAATATATCCATAGACATTCATATGTTTGATAGTTTTAATTTTGACGATGAAAAAAAAAAAAAAAGCTAACAACCAGAAATAGGTATAACTATTTTTTTATTGCAGCAAACTACAACTATTTTATCGAAACTACTATTCTATATCTACCCGTTTTACAAAGTAACAATTGTAAACTGATTTTAATAAAAGTACTCATTACATCAATACTTTTTGATTTTGTCAAAGGATTATTCAATTTACACTTGAAAACAAAGATTCGAAAAAATAATGAAATGATTCCTTATAGAATCATGTCTGCCGTGATACAATTAAATACAAGCGATATAATAATGGGCATTCGAAACGAAGCACACGAACGATAACATGAAAGAAAATGTTTTGATTAGTCTCCAGAGTGTTACTTTATACATTAGTACAAAATATTTAATATAAGTTAAGAGATATATAAGTAATACAATCAGTAATTTATAACAGTTACTTAATAACAATCTGCGGTTACTTCACACAACTTTTCGAATATTTACATACCATTGTGTTTCAAATAAGTAATAATACAACAATGAATAAAAGCTTAGATTTAAATTTTATAAAGATGAGCTCTGGAGTGACTTAAAACGTAGAAAGATACATTACAACATATATTTCAATCACACACACAGATACATTAGATACATTACAACATATATTTCAATAACATTAATGCAATCAGTAACTTATAATAGTTACTTAATAACAATCTACGGTTACTTCACACAACTTTTCGAATATTTACTACCATTGTGTTTGAAATAAATAATAATACAACAATAAATAAAAGCTTAGATTTCAGTTTTATAAAGATGAGCTTTGAAGTGACTTAAAACGTAGAGAGATACATTACAATACATATATTTAGAATCATTATAGAATATACAAAATGGATTCAGATTATTAAAAAATGTAAAGATGACTACATAACTTTATATCGTAATTGTACGGAATGCGAAAATAAGGTTAAACTACGGCTGATATTTTCGGGAAAAAGAAAACAGATATGCATATAACATATTTATGCACATTCATATTCAGTTCATTTACTATTTTTATGTAACTATTGCATTAAGATTTAAAATCCCCGCTGTTTTTTGTTTACCCTCTAATACCCTATACCCTACTAATCTAATACCCTACTTATATGTTAAATGTGTTGGATTTTTTTTTCGGAGTTGGGTATATTTTGTTATTTAAATTTCGTATTCTAATATATTAAGAAAGTATGTTTCAAATTTAAACAATAAATAAATCTATACATAAAACCAATTCCAAATATAATTGAAAACCGACATTAAAACAAGAAGACCTAATGATCAGTAAATGAACAAGTGCTGCTTTTAAGAAAATTATATATTTCGTTGCATACGTACTTGATTTTAGCAGCAATTAATGGAAAAGTTCTATGACTTCATGGCATGCGTTGCCACACTTTGCAACTGAGATTTCTCAACGAGATTCGCGATATTTTTCAGGAGATTAAAATTTGTAAAACATAGCGTCGTAAATAATAGCGACAATTTTCGATTGAAATTACTGATTCTTTGCATCGTAAAACTTGCTAAACTGCATTCTTAAAACTCTTCAGACACCCAGGGATTCTTTATGTACTTTTTTAAAATTTCAGTTACGGAATTTATAGCAAAAAATTATAATTTAGAAAGATCAAGTTGCGTAAAGAGTTAAAATTTATTTTTTGTACATAAAATTTGACGATATATGGTTACTCAAAATGGGCATTTAAAAAAATTCTTACGATTTTTATATTTTAATTTTTTACAATTCAAAAACTTTGAAAAATGTAAAAAATAATGTACCTTTAATAATTTTTTATTACTAATAGACTCTACAAGTACTACATTAACGCATAATAAAGTTATTCATGTTTTCATTTTTTCTAAATTTCGTACTTTTCTGCTGCAAGTCATTTTTACATAATACGTAGCTAGCTACAAAAAAGAATAAGCCGTTATTTTGCTTACTTCTGCTATCTGTTAATCTCCATTCACACCAATTTCTCTTTTTTAATAATACTTATATGTGGGAAATTTTTTTAAAGATGTGTAGGTTATAGGATATATCAGATTTTGAAGATGAACCACGCTACACTACAAACTATTGTAAAAGTAGTAACCACTGTCGTTTTCTTATTTGGAGTGCGCTACTTCCTTGCTGATAACCAGCAGAATTTGAAATTTACCAAACAATGTCTATTGTTCCATGTATTAAATAAATATTTGCTTTTTAGACTGTCTTTAACTATTTTTTTTCTTTCTATCTTCTGTAAAAGTTACTTTTTAAAGTTTAAATTCTTTTCCTTTTGCTCCTTCGTTTGATTTTACTTTTTGGTTTTTTCAGGGTTCCGAAGTTATAAAAGCTAAAATGGAACCATTATAAGATCACTCCCATGTCTGTCTGTCCGTCTATCAGAGCAATTTTGCTTATAAATTATGAAACGTGGAAAGCTCAAATTGGAAGAAGTAGTTAAGACTATTGACGAACTTGTTTACAGAATATTAAACATTTACAAATATATTTAGAAAGGGGAATAGGGAGTCGAATTAAGTTACTTGAAAAAAAAAAACTTTTCTTTGTATATCATGGGGAGTATCTTGTGAAAGCTTCCGTTATGCAACCCAAAAATATATTTCTTTTAATTTTAAGTACTAAATTTTTAGAGATAAAATCAATAATATAGTGCAAAAATATGTTCCCCCTATTTAATTCTGAATCTATGAAAAAAATAGAGGTTATAGATGTTACTTTAAACCTTGCAGGAAAACTATAACGGTAACTCTATATCGCATAGTTTTTTAGAAAAGCACATTTTTCTGTCACACATACATTTCGATTAGTAGCATTGAGTAAATTTGTTGAGGAGTGAAGAATTCTTGTAATCGGTTGTCATCGAATCTTTCGAATAATAATATTTGTGTTCGTCTCATAAAATCATCCAGTTTTTAAACACACAGTTTATTCTTCACAAAACATATAAACATACACTGTACTTCACACAAAACATATATTAAATAATAGTTTTCTCGGCATTTTCGCCGGATCAAAACAACTTCCATCCAAGCGGGAATCAAAACATTCAAAACTATTTTTTCCCTCGGGTCGGGATGATGTCCGGCTGACAAACTAACTCGCGGTATGCACTCCTTCACTCTCGTAAAGGACGAAGTCAGGCTTTCAGGTCCAGCTTGGTTGCAAATGGACGAATTGCCTTCTGATGAAATACGAGTTAAATCTGATGATGAAATAATGGAACTTAAAAGAGAAATGAAGGATGTTAAAGTTCTCCTTCAAATTTCGCAGGAACCTAGAGATCCCTTGTTGGATATTAACAAGTATAGTAGCCTTAATAAAATGCTGAGGGTCACTGCTTATATTATTCGTTTTATTAGAAACTGTAAGTATAAATCTGAGAAAAGGACAGCTCCCATATCTGCAGAAGAATTGGCCGATGCTCTAAATTATTGGATTCACTTCATTCAAAAAACTGAATTTGAAAGGGAATATTTGCAACTGTTGAACAATTCACCAATCAGCAACGATTCAAGACTTTATAGTCTAAATCCCAGTATGACTCCTAATAAGCTTATAGTTCTGGGTGGACGTCTTCAACATTCTAATTTCCAATTTTCAGAACGACATCCTTTAATAATTCCAGGAAACTCAAAATTCACTGAGCTACTAATAATGAGGGAGCATCAGAACTTGTGCCACGCTGGTGTATCAGATACACTTACCCAACTTCGTGAAAAATTCTGGATTTTGAAGGGCAGACAGACAGTTAAATCGTGCCTCAATAAGTGCTTCATCTGTAGACGCTACAAGGTAAAACCAGGTAATCAAACTGTAGCTCCATTGCCTGCGGACAGACTTTATGCTGAAAGTGCTTTTGAGATCGTTGGTACGGACTTCGCTGGACCGTTATATACTAAAGATATGAATAAACTGTACATTGCCTTATTTACTTGTGCTGTGACTCGTGCCATCCATCTAGAAATTGTGTCCAACTTAAGTACTGAATACTTTTTATTAGCTTTTCGACGATTTATATCAAGAAGAGGACTTTGTAATACTGTTTATTCTGATAATGCCAAATCTTTTAAAAATGCTGATCGTGAAATTCAGAAATTGTACTCTAATTTAACTTCTGAACTTGTACAAAATTATTTTAGTAAAAAAGGCATAATTTGGAAATTTATAGTGGAACGTGCAGCATGGTGGGGTGGATATTGGGAGAGAATGGTTCGAATCACCAAGGGTGCTTTAAGAAAGGTATTGGGACGGGCACTAGTTACTCGGGAAGAACTCGTAACAGTTCTTATTGAAATAGAGGCAATAATAAATTCGCGACCCCTAACTTATGTTTATAATGAACCGGATGAACCATTCCCTCTCACTCCGGCCAATTTCCTTACAGGAAAGAGGTTGACTACATTACCCCCCATGGCTGTCAAAGATGATAAAAATATGAAAAGTAATAAAAAATTACTCCTTAAAAGATATTTGTATCGCGAAACTTTGTTAAATAAATTTTGGAATAGGTGGAAGGGGGAATATCTCCTGCAACTTAAAAGTGTACATTTTTCTAAACCTGTAAATGCTGTAAAATGTTTTAATGTAGATGACATAGTTTTAATAGGTGAGGACAAGTTGCCAAGACAAATGTGGAAAATCGGGAAAGTCTTAGAAGTTCATCAGGGCCGCGATGGAAAAGTAAGAAGCTTAACTCTGAAGACTGCCACAGGAATTCTCAAACGCGCGGTCCAGATGGTTTACCCTATGGAACTCGACTAACCTATAAAACTTGGTTTGGTTCGGTTTTTGTTTATATATTTTTGTCCTTATTTTATTTTGCCATTATGTTAGCATTATTAGTATTAATTTAGTATTGTTGTTGCTTAATTCTATATAATTCAACTGTAATGTACTGTGATTTATAGTAATTGTATTGTATTCATAAGTATTAGTAAATGATTAGTGATATTTTATACATATTTCATAATGATTAACTACCAAATTTGATGAATGTATTCATCGGGGCGGGAGGATACCATGAAGAGTTCTTGTAGTTGAAGGGTTGGCACTTATCGCTTTAAAATGCTCCGTGGCAACAGTTATGTTATCGTTCACATTATCCCAAACGATTCCTAACACTTTAATTGGGATTCCTAGTACTTCAGTTGCTTGTTTGCAGTCAATATTTTCATTTAACCACATATTTCGTAAAATGGGAGAATTAGTTACCCATTTTCTTAAATTCATAGAAGCTTGATTCATAATGTGAATAGCGTCTTTAGAAATAGAGAAAGCATCTTTAATTGTTTCGCAGCCACTTATAAAATCGTCCACATATAACTCATTCAGTAATTCAGTAACATCTTTGAACTTATTTTTAAATTTAGAAAGATGTAATCTGATAGTTGCAGCTAATATAAATGGGCTGCATTTTACTCCGAAGGGAGCTCGAGTGAACTGCAGGACTCTGATATCATTGCGACCCAAACCTAAATTTGTCCCCTGATCCCTTCCCCACAAAAATTGCAAAAATTTTCTATCTTGCTCAGCGATACCTATTTCCAAGAACGCTCGTTCAATATCCGCGCAAAATGCAATTGGGTTATATCTAAATTTCAATATAATCTTAAGCAAATCGGGATTCAAATTTGGGCCGCTCTCTAAACAATCATTTAGGGAAATTTCTCCCTTTGCTTTAGAAGAGGCATCGTAACACACCCTGAGTTTAGTAGTTTCTTTCGACTCGCTAACTACTCCGTGATGGGGCATGAAATATGATTGTCTGTTTTCATTCGGATAATAATCTATTTCCTCGATAATATTATCTTTTAACTGATTTTCGATAATATCTTTGTATCGCAAATATAAATTTTCATCTCGCTTAAATGTATTATTCAAACTAAATAAACGTTTCCTAGCAATTTCATAATTACTATTTAATTCCGAAAAATCATTTTTCCAGAGCAATCGCGTTTCATATCTTTTATCGTTATACGATGTATTCTGACTAAATTGTTCTAAAATATCTTCAGTTGTTCGTGAAACATCATTTTTTACATTAATTCCTATCGATTCCAATTCCCACAAGTCTTTAATTCTTTCATAATCCGGTTCACTACCCGCATGAGTTATTAAATGATTAACGTGAACTTCCTTGGCATTTGATTCTCTTCCCTTACCTTGTATAACATACCCGAAAATGCTATCTGTCGCTACCAATCTATTACTAAGTCTTAAATTTCTTTCACTTAAAATTTCCCATATTTGATCTGCGCCAATTAAACAATGTATTTCTGTTGTAGTGCCAAGATCAGCCAATTCAATTTCCTTCTCAAGGGCAAGATGTCTGACCCAATTCGAAGGTACTTCAACCTCTCCACACGTAATAGAATCTATGACAACTGCATTTATTTTCTTTCTTTGATCGGGATTAGTTCTGCTTTTTAGAACCAATTCTACGATATCATACATCTGTTTTTCGGACTGTTTATTTCCAAATGGATAAATTACAAGTGATTCTCTGTTAATGACTTTTAAATTCAAGAAATCAGCAATTTCCTTTTTTACGAAAGTCCTCGTCGCCCCTCCGTCTATCAAACATCTAATTAATGTTCCATCATTTGACCTACTTTCTACCAACGCGGAAAACGTTTGCAAAAACACTGTATTTGAAATTTTGTTGTTTACTTTTTTCTCTTTACAAAATAAACTATTTTCTATTGCCAAATCATCACGTTTATCGTTTGAGGAAGGGGGGGTTGCAATTTGATCACAAATTAAAATGTTATGAGGTAATTTACAATTGCGACACACGTTATTTTTCTTCCAACATTTCTTCATTACGTGCCTACGTTGGAAGCAATTAAAACAACGGCCCTGTGTCATTAAAGCTTTTTTTCTTTCTGAAACATTTAAATAACAATTTTCATTCGAATGAGAATTATCGGAACAAAAAATACATTTATTCCCGGCAGTCGCCAGAAAGGCGGAGGTTGTAGACATTGGTTTCTTTTGCGGATTATTGCCATATCTGGATCTGTTAAAATTAGTAGGATTGTAAGAATTATTACTCGCTTGTTTTTGTTTCAAATTTTCTGAACCGCTACACTGTTGATTTGATAGTAAAAGTGATGTTTCACGACAATGAATTTCTTTCCTTAAAAATTCCATTAAATCACTTATATCAAACTGATCTTCTGAATTTCGTTGTCGATTATATTGAAGTGTTATTTCATCGGGAATTTTTTGTAATATTACGGGGCAAAGTAAATTACTGTATGTTCCGGCAGCTACGCCTAGCGATTGTAGAGATCTAACTTGAATTTCAATTGCATCATACATTTTCCTGAGAGCCTTAATATTACAAATTAACTTAACTGGTTCAATTAATAACAATTTATTCATATGTGAGCTAGTTATTAGGTCTAAGCGACCAAACCTGTTTTTAAGTAACTGAATCGACGAATCATAATTCTCGTTAGTTTCATGCAAATCCTGAAACTGCGGATAAAGCAGTTCCTTTTAAATAAGTTTTCATATACGCGAATTTCTCTATCTTACTTAAGGACTTATTATTATGTATCGCTACTTCAAATGAATTCCAGAAATCTAACCATTCACTACAATCTCCATTAAATACCGGTATGTTTAATCGGGGTAAATTAAGTGTTTGGTTTTCATGCGAAACAGGTAGTCTTTCATCATGTCTGTCACCATGAAGAATTCTTGTAATCGGTTGTCATCGAATCTTTCGAATAATAATATTTGTGTTCGTCTCATAAAATCATCCAGTTTTTAAACACACAGTTTATTCTTCACAAAACATATAAACATACACTGTACTTCACACAAAATATATATTAAATAATAGTTTTCTCGGCATTTTCGCCGGATCAAAACAACTTCCATCCAAGCGGGAATCAAAACATTCAAAACTATTTTTTCCCTCGGGTCGGGATGACGTCACGACAAAATCCCCATAGGGATCATTTCTTTCCCCAAGGAATGAAGTTGAAGTCGTAACAAGGAGCATTGTAGATATCTATCGAAGCAGAAGTATAAAAGCATTGTTAAAAATAATTTGTGTAAAAATTTGTCAATAATTAGCCGAGATATTAATTCTTAAAGACAGGGCCGGTTTGTGCATAAATAATGACGGGGGCGGCGTACTCTGCATGCCATCGGCTTTTAAAGCCTACATAACAACTTAAAATAGTATATTTTTGTAATGCAATACTTAGTAGCAGTATAAAAGCAATAAACTTCATACTGTTGCAAGCCTATTAATTTAATTAGAATTAATAACATTAATTAGGGATCGTACGCATAAGAAATTTTAAAAGAAGTTATCCACTTCAGTACCAGGATTTTTTAAAATAACATTTACCTTATTTCACGCAAAATGTTCCTTATTTCGGATATATCGTCCACAACATTCGAAATTTTCGGTATTAAAATGTCTATTTTTTTTTATTTCTGGTGCATGCGAACTTTTCATAAATACTATGGAGTTCGCGACTAGTTTGCATTGAGTGGGTCTGTCATTACATCTCTTGAGTATTTAAAAGTCAATTAAAAACCTAGAAGGAGAAACGGGTCGCGGACGAAAGCGGCTTTACGAGTTTGCGAGCTTCTTTCAATGCAAACTCTTTTAGCACAATCCAAGTTTAAACAATGAGCAAGGGTTTTTCGTTTGCTATACTGCAAAAAAAGCTTATTACTATACTGAATTTAGTTTTATGAAATGCCGAAAGAAGTTTAAATATGCACTACTTTTTATTTTCAGTATCGAGTTAAGTTCCTTATAAATAGATAAGGATAAGATTAAAAAAAAGAGTTATACAGAATAGCAATGTTTGATATTATTTAGGTTTCATGAGTCTTGGAACTTATATGATATATCCATTCATAATTTTCTAGTATGCTACAACCAACTCTACGTTGTATAGTTTTTTTTATAAATTCGCATTATTCTTAAAGCATCGATTTTCTTTTAAAAATAAAGTTAACTCCTTGACAACGAGAGCACTTTGCTTAATTTTCAAAATTTAACCACTATTTTTTCAAAACAGAAAATTTTCTGTACTTGTTTCGCGAAAACGCCCCAATTAAATAAGATAAACTTTACAATAAAAAATAACAGGTGGGAACAATGAAAGATTCTGAGAATTTTAAGTGCACGTATACCAGTAATTCTTCTCCAAGGGATTAATAATACATATGTTTATTTTACGAAATATTCTGAGCGTAAGTAATACTCGCACTTGTCCATTTATTTCATATATATATATATAGCAATGGTTAATTATTATATAATTATTTAAAAAAAAACTTAACTTTACACATAGTATTAAAATTTATGTTTACCTAAAATTAATATGCATAACTTAAAAATGATCAAGTTATTTAGATAAGATATGGTTGTCTATTGCATTTGTCTTAAAAAAATATTTGTAAAATATTAGAATAGAAATTACTCTTGGAAAATTCTTAGCTTTTAACAATTTATTTTATTCCAATAATATTTCTCAATAATAGATGGCAGCACCACAAGTATATAATTTAATTAATATATTAATCATATAGATGGCAGCACTAAAACATTTTTATTTTTTGTGTATGTACTAGAAATTGTAGTAGCATATTCTAATTAAATAATTAATACAGCAATTTTAATAATTGTTTAAAAATATAATACTTCTAACAGTAGCAATTATTTTTTTCTAAATGTATTATGAATTTTATAGTATAATATATGATCTACTAATTTTTATAATTATTGTTACAATTTTAATTTTATTATCTATATGTCTTATACTGTGACTATAACCTTAACTCTTACAAAGTTACAGGTAATTTATATCTACTTGAGATTCACTTGAAATACACATCATGCTAGGATATAGTTATGGTAAATATTTTAGTATATATATACTTTTTTAAGAAATATTATATTATGTAAAACATTTTTTTAATCTTGAATTTAAAAAAATAGTTTCGGCTTTTCAATCTAATTATTTTTTTTCTTTAAATTGTTTGATAAATCTAAATCATCAAAAGTATTAAACAACTTAAACAATTATATTGTTTTATGGGAAATAATTAAAACTTTTTTTACAAAATAAGATTTCTTTTACTTACACTATTAAAAATACATATAAAAGTATAATTGTAAGTATGTGAAGTTAATTATAGAGTTTCTTAATGTATTATTAATGAGGGGTAATATCTTACTTCTTACAACAAGAACTGAAGATATACATCAACTTTTTAAAAAAAAAGCTTGCCAGACACTTCCTATCTTTTATTTTAAAGAATAAAGGAAAGAAAGGACAACAAAGCTAATGGCCTCCAAAGTAAAGAATATAATTAGATGTACATATGTAATGATTAATGAGAAAAGAAAGACTTCTATAAAGTTGGAGCTATTTTTAAAACATTGATAATATGCAATTTATTTAATTTGACCAAGGAAAGAATAATTAAGCAATCAAGGAAGGAATATTTAAAAAAAAAAAAGAAAGAAAAAAAAGTCTTCAAAAAGTTATATTAAAAAAAATAGGCTAGAGTGCAAGCAAAATCTTTCTTATTGAAGTATATGTTTAAGTTAATCCCTGTCATGTGCATTGAAGCTATATTTAAAAAAATAGATAAAACCAAATCCAGCCAAATCAAGGAATAATCAAGTTGGAGTGCTTTTTCAAACCTCGATAATATGCATTTTATTTAATTTGACCATATTGCTGTTCTCTTTTTGGCTGGATTTTGATTTATCGATGTAACTCTTTCTTTAAAAAATAGCTTTCATATACGTGAGAGAGATTAGCTTTAAACATAAACCTCTAAAATAAAGATATTGCTTTCATTCAAGTCTGTTCTTTAATAGAACTTTTTAATGACTTTTTTATTTTTTAAATATTCCTTCCTTGATTACAAAATTGTTCTTCATCAGACATACTGCAGAGCAAAAATAAATATAAGAATTGCTTAGTAAATAGCCTAAAAAGTTTTTTAAAAATAATAATGAATCATAAAATATATTGCAATTTTAAATGATTTTTTAGTCTTAAATTGAAAAAATACAGTTTAAGCTTTTAAATCTAATTATTTTTACTTTAAATTGTTTGAGAAATCAAAATCATCAAAACCATTAAACAATTTTAGCAATTGCATTTGTTAGTAGATAATAATCAAAACGTTTTTGCAAAATCAAACTTCTTTAACATTTAATATTAAAACTGCAAAAAAAAGTTTAATTGTAAATGTGTGAAGTTAATTACAGAGTTTCTTAAAGCTTTATTAATCAGGAATAATATATTTCTTATTAAAACGGGAACAGAAGATATTCATTAAACTTTTTTAAAAGAAGCTTGCTAGACGCTTCTTATCATTTATTTTAAAGAATAAAGAAAAGAAAGGACTACAAAGCGAATGGCCTCAAAAGTAAAGAATATAATTGGATGTACATATGTAATGATTAATGAGAAAAGAAAGGCTTCTATAAAGTTGGAGCTATTTTTAAAACATTGATAATATGCACTTTATTTAATTTGACCAAGGAGAGAATAATTAAGCAGTCAAGGAAGAAATTAAAAAAAAAAAAAAAAGAAAAAAATATCCTCAAAAAGTTATATTAAAGAATAGGCTAGAGTGCAAGCAAAATCTTTTTTATTGAAGTATATGTTTGAAGTTAATTCCTCTCAGTGTAATAAAGCTATTAAAAAAAAGAGTTACGTCGATAAATCAAAATCCAGTAAAAAAGAGAACAACCAAATCAAGGAATAATCAAGTCGGAGTTATTTTTCAAATAACTATACGTATATTTTATTTAATTTGGCCATATTGCTGTTCTCTTTTTGGCTGACTTTTGATTTATGGTACAACTCTTTTTTTTTAAATAGCTTTCATACACATGAGACGGATTAGCTTCAAACATATACCTCTATAAGAAATATTTTACTTGCAATTTAGCCAGTTCTTTAATAAGGGTTTTATCCAGGAGGGCATGTTTTTGATGACACTTTTAAGTTTTTAAATATTCATACTATGATTAGGGAATTTTTCTTCATCTTACATATTGCAGAGCAAAACAAATATGAGAATTGCTTATTAAGAAGCCCACCAATTTTTTTTTTAACAATAACATATCATATAACACATAGAGAAATTTTAAATATTTTTAAAACTTGAATTAAAAAAAAAAAACAGTTTCAGCTTTTAAATCTAATTATTTTTATTTTAAATTGTTTCATAAATCAAAACCTTCAAAATCTTTTAACAATTTAATTAGTTACATTTGTTAGGTGTAGGGAAATAATCAAAACTTTTTTTGCAAAAAAGGGTTTCTTTTACTTACTCTATTAAAAATCATACAAAAGTTTAATTGTAAATATGTGAAGTTAATTACAGAGTTTCTTAATGTATTTTTAATGAGGAGCAATATCTCTCCTCTTACAACGGGAGCGGAAAATATACATTAACCTTTTTTTAAAAAAAAAGCATCTTATCTTTTATATTATATAATAGAGAAAAGAAAGAGGAACAAAGCTATTGTCCTCAAAAGTAAAGAATATAATTAGATATACATACGTAATGATTAATGACAAAAGTAAGGCTTCAATAAAATTGGAGTTATTTTTCAAACATTGATAACGTGCATTTTATTTAATTTTACCAAGGAAGAAATAATCAAGTAAACAAGGAAGGAATATTTAAAAAAAATCATCAATGAATTTTATTAAAAATACAGATTAGAGTGCAAGCAAAATCTTTCTTCTAGGGGTATATGATTGAAGCTAATCCCTCTGATATGTATTAAACCTATATATAAAAAAAGAGTTACATCGGTAAATAAAAATCCAGCCAAAAAGAGAACAGCCAAATCAAGGAATAATCAAATTGGAGTTATTTTTCAAACATTTATAATATACATTTTATTTAATTTCGCAGTATTGCTTATCTCTCTTTGGCTGGATTTTGATTTATGGATGCAACTCTTTTTTTAAAAAAAATAGATTTCATACACGTGAGCGGTATTAGATTTAAGCAAAAACCTCTATAAGAAAGATTTTACTTGCACTCTAGCCAGTTCTTTAATAAGGATTTAGTCCAGGAGGACATGTTTTTGATGATCTATTTTCGTTTTTAAATATTCCTTCTATGATTACAGAATTGTTCTTCATCAGACATATTGCAGAGCGAAAACAAATATGAGAATTGCTTATTAACTACTTCACCGTTTGCTCGGAGATAAGACGGGAGTAAAAACACCTTTTCTCCATCATGTCACCGGTTAAGTTGTTTTAAATAGCCTAAAAAGTTCTTGTTAAATAATAATGTTAAATCATTGCTTTAACAATTTAGTCTAAGGAATGTAGATTAAAAAATAATTTTACATGTTCTTTTATTACTTTGATTTGAAATGCCTTTTTAATTTTCTGACCTCTTTTAAATAGATTCTCTACATTTTTAACTAATCACTTTATTTTGAATCATAACTTATTTGTGGTAGTAAATCCGTCATATTCGTTCGTGTTCAACAGTTTTCAAACAATAAGGCTTGTTCAGCTAATAATTTAGCGCAAAAAAACTCAACTCGATGTTATAACTAAGTTATATATTATTTATTTTACGAAAACGTAACTGGTTCTAATGACATGATGGAATCAAGAATTATTTGTTAATTTTCTTCATAAATAAACAAAAAGAAAAACTTCAAAAAAGCATCTTTTTTATTTAATGTATGTTTTTTATGAATTTCAAGAATTTGCTCAGATGTTTAGCGTACAAAAGGCTTTGGAGTGTTTTTATTTTATGGAACTTGTGTCACGAGTAATAAACCAATAAAAATGTCGTATTTAAACTTTAAGTAAATCTAATAAACATATGATTTTGGAGTTTTTATTGTATGTACATACAAATGCGGCTGCCATAATTAAAGTACATGCGTTTCCAGCTCATTTTTAACAATTCTAGTTAAACAAATGCAATATACTTTTATATGCATATTTCCATACCATGGGAAGTCGTTTTCTAGAAACAACATATTTCAACTTTTGATTGAGGATGAAAAGGGAAAAAGAAACCTTTTGCGTTAACAGCTAACATTTAAATAATCTATAGTTAAGTTTTTATCTTTATTTTACTACCCAAATTTAACCCTATTTTCTACTTTTATCCCTATTCATTTTATTTAAACGTACCCATTTTATTATTTAACACGTTCGCTGCCGCTTACGTAAAGATGTGATGCTAGATAATTCCGCACTGTAGAAACGGGTTTTTCCCAGAAGAAGATTTACTTTTTATAACAAAGAATCAGTGGAAGATTTTCCCGTGCCAGCGCGTGAATGGCTATTGGACATCACCCCACATACCGCGCTGGTGCTTGAGTGGCTCCATAACGTTGGTGCCATATAACGGGTTAAATATAAACCTATATTACTACTTTTATCCCTAGTCTTTTTATTTACACATCACCTTGATTAAAATAACAAGACATAATGTTGTCGTATGCACCTGTTTATTCTTTATACTGTAGCTCTAAATATCTATATTTTCATTATGGTTACACGATACATATAATTATGGTATGTGTGTATATGCATTACTATTCATAACAGGTATGTGTTCAGTTTTCATTTTTTGTTTTCTATTTCGGCATTTATAATATCGTTTTTTATCTTACAACGAATTTACGGTAGTAATTTTTAATTTATCTTGTTTTTGTAATTTTCACTTTTCTTTATTGAACATTTTGTATATTCTTTGCCCTTTTTTATAGATGTGATATCTTTTGAATTATATAAATATATAAATATAATTTTAAAAATCAGATACTTAAAAATAAATTGAAAAGAGAAAAACACATATATATACTAGTTACAATTAGTTAATTTATCTTGTAAGAGGTTCAATACAGTCGTATACTTTATGCTTTCAATTTTAATACAAACATAAATTTTGTTATACAGCCATCTTGATAATTTTTACAAATTTTGAAAAACCAGAAAAAAATAGATATATAAGAAAGAGCTATTAAGAGAATGATCAACCAAATGACGTCATTATAATTATTAGTAAATTAACACTTACTTTGCATTTATATGAATCGCTTTATCGTTCGAATCCTACCTTTTCTCGGAATATTTTGATATGGAAAACTAAATTCATTACTTATAATTATCTAGACTATTTGAGCTCTTAAGTTATAGGTTTTCTGGTAATTAAAAAATGAAAACCATTTATAAACAAGTGGCTAAGTGTGATTGCAGATCACAAAGAATTTTGTCTAATATTTCTTTCTAAACAGCTTGTCTTTTAATTAACAACTCCAGATTGTAGATTTATAATTATTAAAAGTTTACATCGATGTTAATGTCAATAAATTTAATTTTAAAATAATTTTAAAAGGAAGTTATTTAATTTTATCAAATTAAGAATATTCAAATCAAATTAAAAAAATAAAATCCAAAATTCTTCGTTTTTTTTCGAAAATCCGTAATTTAAAAAAACAGCTGCTATGTAAATAAAATTTTTAATTTCTAAACATGAAAAAAAGGTAAATCAAAATTTAAAATGATATATACCTCATTAATTAATCGCAATAGTTTTTAAAATAGGAAGAAAACTGAATTCCGAAAAAATATTATGGATATCAATAATAAAATAAAATAAACTTTTAAATTGGTAAAAAAAAGCGATTTTTTTAAAAAAAATGAAATCCAACTAAGTATGAAAATGTCTAGTTTCAGCACCAGGGTTCGATCTCAGGACCTTCTCTTTACTAGAGAAATGTTTAGCGTCCAATCCATCATGGCTACGTGAAAAACGTTGAAATTAAGATTCCTTTTTACAATTTAAATCGCAAGATATGGATGACATTGATAAAAATGATTTAATAAAATCAAATTTTTTTTAAATCCCCTGATTTGTTGTGTGACACGGGGTATTCAGTTGGTTATACATAAAATTTGAAGCTTTTACAGTTTTTTTGTACGGGCTCTGTCACAAACAGATAGACAGAGGAAAGAGATGAATAGGGTTTAGTCAGATGAACGAAATCCTAAAAAGAAATGCTTTAAATTAATTTCAAAATTATTCTGATCCTTTTACGTAGATCTTATAATTTGTCTCATAAGAATGCTAGAAGATATATTATTCTTGTAAAACAGAGTAACTTTTGAGATACTTTTCAAGCACTAATACCTTGGGATATGGAGATGAAAAGGAATTAATTTAAGAAACATTAATATACCTGAAAATAAAAATCTATACTTATATTATTTGCTATATTTAAACGATAAATGATAAATTATAATAGTAATTAATTAGAAAAGTTAGATTTACTTTTCGAAATGTCTAAAAAAAGTACTTGCTAATTGCTAATGGAAATTAACTGTAGGACAATCCAGTTGATCCCTTACAATCAAAGTATGAAATGATTGTAAGACAAACACAGTGAAAAAACTACCAGTAAACCACTGGTTGTATTAATTTTTGGTTTATTCATCATTTCAAATCCGGCAGACATAGATCATTAGATTCCCCTATTAGTACTCTTTCATAATTTTTTTCCTTGGACTCGATACCTTAGGTTTTTGTACTGTCGACTCTTGGACTATAATAAATATGTAATAAAGTATCAATAAATATTTTAAATGGACAGAAGGCATAAAAAATATCTTTTAATGTTGCAGTCGTCATTTTTCTTCCTTACAGGGATGTAGTGGATAGTATACGGGGTTATACGCCGTATGCCATAAGGATTTTTTAAGGAATACCGTTTACCTTCTGTTTCTCATGAACGCATGTTCTCTCTACTTCGAGAGTATGCCCTCTGCATCAATCGTATAAGCTTTAGCTTCTATTACGATTACACCCCTGCTTTATCTATTCCGAAATGTAGAATGCTCGAACAAATTGGGGAAGCAAGCAAAGAAGTTAAAAAAACTGTGCGAGACAGCCAATGGAATATTGGCATAAAATGGATAGTACATGTGTAACAATACCTAATAGAGAAGAAAAGTACTAAAAATTGTAATTAAGCTTTATTTCTTTGAAGAGATGGAAAAAAATATGAATAAATGATTTAGGGGGAAAATTTGGTTACTTATAAATAATAAAAAAAGTTTTGTTTAGAAATGATGCAAAATCTTTGTTTTGGCGTGCGGTCTCCTCGAACAGCTAAAACTGCTGCACTCCAGTTTTTCTTGGATGCGAGGATGTTATAGAAAAGATTTTGGGAAATTCTGCTCCACTCCTGAAGAAGTGCAATCTCCAAATCTCGGGCAGTAAAAGGAGGCCTTGTTTTCGCAGCAATGCGTCATCCGAGCCTATGTCAAACATGATTGATCGGTTTCAGGTAAGGAGAGCACGTTGGCCATTCTATTAGCTGTATTGTTTCAACTTCAAGCAAGTTCTCTACAAGACAAGCTGTATGCGATCTGGCATTATCATGCTGGAAAACAAAGGAATTTCAAATGACCGCAGAGTAAAGTATGATATGAGGTCTCAGTATCTCATATGCATGCCTATGGGCCGTCAGAGTACTATTCTGAATGACATGCCATCCGTATGTTCACCTATGTGATTCCACTATATGTTATCATCAAAATATCATGTCTATATTGTGATCTTTCACGAAAGAATGTCGGATTATTTCGAATGACCCTTTCCCTTCATAATAAAACACGTTGGGCGACACACTCCGGACTGAATCAAGACTCGTCTGTAAGCAGCAATTAACTCCAATCACATTGCGCCCAATCTCTATGTTCAGCAGACCACCTTCTTCGGACCGCACGTTGGCTCGAGGTCAACGAAATGCAGACACTGGCCTACGTGCATAGAGATCTTCCTCCTGAAGCCCGCTACGTACTGTTTGGCTGTACATTATTTTTCATTTTGTCAAGTGCCACTATTTTTGCAGCTAGTAACATTGTCTGTTCTGGTTCGATGAGCTGTTAACAGTATATACGGTCATCGGTTGCTGCAGTGACGCGTGGCCGACTCTGACTTTGTCAATGTCTAACATGCCCTGTTTCTTAAAATCGATACCGCAGCCTTGCAACAACACTTTTGACGACTCCAACAGCGGTGTAATTATTTGCGTAATTTCATTAATTCCATGTGTAACATTTTGTTTTGTTTTCCCGGATTCAAGTCTGCCTATAACCCGCCATGCCATGGATTCTGGTAAATCGCGTTGTTGAGACATTTTCAAGTCACCCATTCTCAAAAACTAAAATCTGAGCAATCGAATTTTATAAATAAAGCAGTAAAACAGTCGTTTCTGCTTCATCCCGGATTCTGCGCTTATATTCTTTTTCTGGTTTTTGACATCATGAACTGTGGTTTGTATATGAAGTGTTTTTCTTTTGTTTCCTATAAGGCTGTTAATTATGGATGATTTATTTCATGTTACTCATCGGTGTAATTATTTGCGTAATTTCGTTAAAACCATGTGCTCCTCTAATTGTTTTGAACAGTGTATATGAGAAAAAATTAAGTAACTTTATAATGAGTGAAAACGGAAATTCCGATAAGGTAATATAGCGTCGCAATAAATACAGTCTTGTGTTACAGAATGTGTCGCAATTTGTGTATTTTACACCGGATTTTAAATGCACATAACGCTTTCGCTTCGCTAATCTATGATTAAAACTACACTTTACCTGTATTTTTAAAGTAATGTATTTTACATTATATACATAAAATACATACAGTATATATAATATAATATAGCATATTTTATATTATATATATTAATGTTTTGATTTTTTTAAAGACATTCTTTTATTTCCATTGATACTAATAGTATTAAATCTAAGATATACTGTTTTCCTACAAACGTCATAATAAAATACAGTGCGTTTTATAACAAAATGCAGCTTTAATTATACAAGGTAGAATCCGTCAAATTTTGACGAAAGAAAATGTTTAAGAAGGAACTGTTTCATTAACTTGTAATAAACCTACAAAATTAGTTATAGTAAAAAATGCGTTTATATTGGTACGTATAACACTTAAACAAACGATATTTATCGTCAAATTAACAAAATACTATTTCTATAAAACGCAGTTGTAGCAATTGTTAAAAATGAACTTTAATCGTATATGTAAGCAGTAAAATATAATAAAGATATGCTATTATGATAAAGTTATCAATTAAGGTTCTTATGCTAATATTCCAAAATGATAAAAAGCAAAATTTATTCAACTTTGACTCAATCATAGAATTTTGTTTCTCGTGAAATCTAAACCCGGCATCAGGTTCACCATATCGAAATTTACAAATGTGCATTTCACACATGTATTCAAATTTCAAAACAATTGGCATTTTAATTTGATAATTTTGATTCAAAACTTGAAGTCTCAATGCTATTAGCTGAAATAGATATATTAAACTCTTGATATTCTTTTATGTGTACATTAAATTTTGTAAATGAAGTCAAAATTCACCGGGTTTTATAACAGAAAATATTTAAATTTCTATTTTTCCCTTTTAATGAGAAAATGGCAACATAAAGATACAGCACTCAATTTTTCCCTTTTGTCCTTTGCTTTAAATAGAAATGGAGTACTCATGTTGCCAGGATTAGAAAAGAGGTACTAAAAGCTACAAAAAAAATTAATATTTCTAATATAAATAAAAATTAATGTATAAAAACAAATTAAGATACAGCTTTCAAACAAATTTCATTTAAAAGTACATTTTTTTTCTACACGATGGTGTAAAAAATAAAAATATGCGACGATAAGAAGTTTAAAAACTTTTAGTAACAAAAAATGCAATACCGGAATTCATTTAAAATTTAAAAGTGTTGCCATGCGCAAAATGACGTATGCGTTATGCACAGATATGTTTGGCCTTTATAATATAGATATTTATTTCTACAAGAAACTCAATTTTTATTTAAAAATCAAAAAACTTTTTTCATCAGTATAATCAGTATGAAGTAACATTGAATGGTTTTTTTTACTGATGAAATGAAAATGAAATCAACAAATCATTCTAGTTTTCTATGATGAAAGTTAAATAAACACATTTGACATTTTCTACTTCTGTTCGAAGTAAAATTATTATAGAAGCACAAAAGTAAGTTTAAAATTGAACATACGCGAAACGAAAACTACTTTAGTTGATGAAAAGACATGTATTGATATAATCAAATGTTCAGGGAGTTTTTCAACATTTTGCCATAAAATAAATAAGTTAAAAAAATTAATTAAAAATTATTTTTTAACTTTTTTAAAGAAACTTCTTATTTTTACTCTTATAGGTTTTCATGAAAATATTTCATTTAAAAAATGTGTATGACAAAATGAAATCAAATGCATGTTCCATTTCCTTTGAAAAATTCGATCACTTCTTAAAGAATAAGAGGAAAAATTAAACTAGTTGTTGGGGGGGGGGGGCACCGTAATACTTACAAATGATGGATATGCATGTATAATATATGAAAATAACACATATTAAAATTATTTATACAATGCATTGCAATTCCAAAACAAAATTTAAACATACATTTAAATATTGTTAATAAACATAGTAATGCTCTATTAATAAATTGCTGATGAACCAATTTCGACAAGTTATATAAAGTGCCGAACTACTCAAGTAGTACCAAATTGCGTAAAATAAACATCGCTATAACTCCAAAAATAATAACCATATTAACTAATAAAATTCTAATTTGCGAGCCACATATTCCAAGAAATTCAAAATCTATAGCCTGGATATCTGAATCTGATGAGCCATCTAAAGAATCTGAATATGAACCGAGAAGGCGTTGGAACATGCACGCGACATTCCCATCATTTTGAACCAATCGCTGAGTAAAGATGTCTTAAGACCCCACACTAGACACAGAAAAAGACCCAGATGATAATGTAAAGTCTATGGGAGCGTTTTTTTCAAATATATCGCTCAAATTTTAATATTTTTACATGATTTTTTTATAACATAGCTGAGGACGATCCACAATCGGCCTAGTTTTTACTTTTTCAGTTTTGGTTTCATATTAAAAATAATTACTTTAACTTTCGAAACCGGTTTAAACCGGTTTTAAAATCGAAACATATTCCAATTCTTTGCATGGAAGTCTTTACCTAAATAAGTTATTTGGAATAATATTTAATTAATATCAAGTTTGTACTTTCAAACCTTATAAAATATTTATATATCTTACAAAAAATTCTTTATATATGTTTCATGTTTAATAACATTATCTAATAAATAAACAGTCTGAACTTCACATTACTATAAATGTTTGTATGATGACCCCCATTTTAACATTTACTAAAATTTAAATAATTTAAGTAGTTAAACAAGCTTTTAATGCTCATTTAATTTTAAAAAATTTGTTAGTGCAATCATTATTTTTTATGTACAAATCCGACTTTTTATTACAATTCTAAATGTTAAGAACATAAGAGAAATTTTCCTCCTTTAATAAAAGCGTAAAAGCTTTATAATTATGAATTCAATAAAACAGATATCTAATTTTATTAGTCGTGGTATTTCCAGGACTGAAACTTTTATTTCTACTTGCACTATAATAGAAGCAGTTAAAATGAGCATGAACATTTTATTATACTTTCTATTTATTTGCCATGTTCTTTCCAAATCTTCTGAAGATATAAACTTTATTCTTTGTAGAAAAACTTCTCACGACAATTTCCTAAATTGTTTATAAAAAGATAATAAGAGGACGCTTTCATTATAAATAATACATGCTCATATCCCCAAAAATACTAATTTTGGAATCATATGAAATTTACATACAAAAATTGACTTTGAGAAACTAATTTACTTTATTTTTCTTTCGTGTATTAACATCGAGTAATTTTTATATAACACAACAAAAAAATAATAATAATTAATAATTTTTTAATTAAAAAAAAATAAATAAAATAAAATAAAGGAAAAAATAAAGTAAAATGCATTAACATATTAAAACAAAGGAAACTTTTGATTTTGTATATATTTTTTTTTTATTTTTCAAAAATACTACTTTTAAAAATATTAATTAAATTTTGTATTGTTATCCTTATTTTTATATTTGTATTCAAGTAAAACAAACAGAGTGCACCATAAAATTAACAAATTGTTGCAGAAAATCTTAAAAATTAATAGGTAGAATTTTTTAAAAACACCAAATGTGATACACAAATTCAGTGTGTCTTTCGCGAAATTCAAAATTTCATACAGTTTTTCCATGAAGACAGCACACTAAGCTATTTGTTTGCTCTTATCAAATACCTATTTTTATTTTATTTAAGTTTTTAAAGATATATAGGGTAATTGTAAAATAAACTCTTTTTCAATTTTTACCATCTATAACAGAAGAAAATATTATGATCGATATTTTTTCAACTTCCATTTTTCGACAAATTTTGACGTTTCAGAGGTCCCGCAATACATGTTTATCCAAAATATATGACTGTCCATGTGTCGTCAATGTACGATAAAAAATGTACGAAATCACGCATTGAATAAAACCAAATTTGATAAGTATGGCTATGGCAAACAGATCCTCCATGAATTCGAAAATATTCCGTCGTAAGTGAATGCTGTAGTGGCGAATTTTATGCCATTTTCCTTATTGTACCTTCTAAAAGTAAATAAAATTTATACATAGCAATTAACAATATCTGATATAGTTATTAATTATGGCAAGCCAATCTTTCTTGAATTTGGAAATATCCTGGTGAAAGGGGGCTCTGTAATAGTAACTTTAGTATAATATTTTTCGATTCTTTGCAGCTTTATTGTACATTAGCGGCTCATACAGCAACAGTAACTTTACATCCTTCTAAACTGGCCCTTTACAAACAGCTGGAGTACAACAGAATGACGGAAAATGTTAGTTTTATGAAATATCATGGTCGAGGTTAAATCTTTTTAGGGAGATAAATCTACTGAAGCAAAAATTTAAAATGAAAATTAAAGTAGGTGTACTGTTAAACTAATAATATAAAAGTATTAATATTTTTAGCTATTTTTTGAAATATTAAGATGTGTGACATAGAACAAACTTTTGGGTCGGCACGATCAACAAATTTTTTTTTCTTTTTTGGCCAATTTTAAAGTGCTTCTACAATCTTACTGTGTACAATTCTAAACAGTGGTGATAGCAATATCTGCTTCGTTTCTTCCAAATTTTAATGTGCAATGACACCACTTGTGGAACAAGTGATTCATATATCATCTTACGTCGTAGAATTTTCTAGCTAGGGATCGTAGTAATTCCGCTCCATATATGAATACTTCTTTGTGTTCTTTAGTTATAGATATAGCAGTTCATTTAAGCTGAAGTGCAAATACTTATACAGGAAGCGTAGTAAGTTCGTACAAATTTTAAACAATTCGTAATAAAAGACGTAATACTCGGGATTTTTTAATGTTTGCGCGAATATGATAAGAGGAACATTCGATTGTTTTTCTATTCATAAAATGTAATTCCAAAAGTAACCGAGAGAAAGTGTCCACTCGTCATATTGAGACATTTTACTGAGACGTCAAACTGAGACGGGTGGTATATGACCGTCGGCCCGATTTATCCCAGAAGGAGGTCCCAGAAAGGGGAGAAGCCTTTAGGCTGCGGGCACACACAAAGTTTTTTTGCGGTTAGCAGGCGGCGTTTTTTATGTCCGCAGACGGCGCTTTTGGTGTAGATGAGTTTTTCAGTTCAACTTCAATCCAAGAGTAGCACGGGAATCTTTCCCTGAAGTAGGGTTAAGATAGTGATCTCCCCTAACCATTGTATCTCCTCGTTTTCCATTGTTAGTAAACCGCAAGTGAGAGAAAAGAAAAGGGAGTTCCTGAATAAAGTTTATCTTCAGAGTAGTTATATCTGCCCAGACCTTTACAGACTGCCATAAATATTGAAGCCCTACCCATTAAATAACACTGACATATAATGTCAGACTCATTGTGTACTGGAAGCCAATTTGGCGTCAACGTGAACTGGTTAAAAGCTGTAATTAAATTTTTCCCTTTCTGGAAACATCTGCCTATTTACGGAAACAAAAACATTCCTAAAATTTAGTACAAGAGTATATAAAATTGTGCAATATTCTGCAATATCAATTAATATCAAATACGAAAACAATGTAACAGTTAGATTTAAATAAATGTTTTTGTATTCATGAGATATAGTAAAATTAGCAAAATTTCAATTTCGCTACAACAGTTTTCATTATTAAAATACATAAATTATATATAAAAAAAAAACAGCCACAGCTTTAAACAATTTATTTAAAGGCATTTAAAAATATTTTTTTTCACTTAGAATTATAACACTATCGAAAAACTAGTGGTTGGGGGCCGCCGTAATATCTGCCCATCTTAAATATGCATAATATAAAATATGAAAATAAAACACGAGTAAACTATTTATAAAATACATTTCAACTCAAAAAAAATTAAGCGTATATTTAAATATTTTTATATATGGTAGTGCTCTATTACAAAATTTCGGGTACTACTTGACTATCCTGTCGACACATTTGAACAAATTATATAAATCTCTTCTAGTTCATATTTAACAGTTTGATATTTATTGCTTTCGGACTGCTTCTGGGTATTTCATTATACAAATATCTAATTTAAAGTTCGTATCTAGACGTTAAAAACCGATGGCCTAAAGATTACGCCGCCCGTGTCTTTATGAATATACAAACTATTCGTGTCTTAATCAGCACTAAAATCATTATCAACTATCCTTTTATACTTCTGCGATGATAGGTGTCTCCAGCGCTCCACAACTCCTCTTCTGGACGTCCGTAAATCAATATTTGAGTGCAACGGAGCAATAGGAATTTTTTGAAAAATTATGTAACTTACAAAGGAGCCTCTTTTAGTGTTGCTCACATCTAGGATCAAGACCTGGTGCATTTTGTAGCTCTATACATAAAAGTTGGAGAAAAGATGAAAAATTCCCTGTTAAAATCATACTTTAAATATCTTTTTCCAATTTAATTTTTTTATTATTATTGGCGTTTTATTTATTTATTTCAGGCCTTAAGTTGTCAAATGTGATATTTGATAACTTTTCGTTACCCTTATTTTGGGCTATAAGATTAGGCTAGGGTTGCCGGAAAACTCTATTTTTAAAAATACTTCTTCCTCGCCAAAAATATGAATATAAATCATAATTTTTCAAAATTAAATCTGTAGGTTTTTAAAGGAATTTTTAACCTTTTTTTAACATTTTACATTTATTATTAACTAATTTTTATTTCTAAACGCGTATCTTAAAAAAAATTACGCTAATAGTCCGAAAAGTGGCCACGAAAATAACATTTGCAGAAAGCTATGTTGCTGCAAAATCAAAAAAATATGACTTTCCCAGAAATAAAATTTTGGTTCTCAAACTTCTAATGTAGTCTCAGTTCTAAGTGCGAGCAACACCAAAGATGTTCTTTTGTTGATGCAATCGCTTTGATTTTCCTGCAAGGTTTAAGTTAACTTCTACTGTCCATAATATTTTCATACTTTAAGTTTCAGTAGATTCGGAATTGGAAGGAGTGGTTTTGCATAACATTTTCCATGACATCTCTGAAAACAAAATATCTAAAATTAAAGGAAATGGATATAATAACGTATGTATATAACATTATATTTTTCAGTTGAGCATTACGAAAACTTTCCTATGATATACAAAGATTTTTTTTTATTAAAAATAAAATTATTCCCTCTGCATATTTTCTAAATCTATTTGTGAATGGTTAATTATCTGTAAATACAGTGTTCTTTATTATTTCAGCCAATTGAACTTTCCATGTTCCATAGTTTACGTGTAAATATTGCTGTGACAGACATACCAACAGACTCAGGAATGGCCATATAATGGGTCTGTTTTTACTTTTTAAGTACAGAACTGTAAAAATCGAAATTTTTTAATAATAATAAACATTGTAGTATAGTGTCGAAATAACAGAAAATTTCAAAACCATTATTTTTATTTATACCTAATTATGTTAATCGAATATAACACTTACTTCATCGCTCTTTAAATATAATATAATTATCCACAGTTAATAAATATTTATATCAAGGTACTATTAAAAAAGAAATATGGCCTTAATAAAGATATGCATCACCAACAGCAGTTATCGTAATTAATTAACATGTTATTTAATTTAAAAAAAAATCTTTACGAATAAATCTTATTTAAAAATATTAGTAATTACATTTAATTGCATCTAAGAATTTCACCTGTAACACTATAAGAATATTATTTAAAAAAATTGTCATTGAAATTGCACAATTTATATTTTATTACAGAAGAATATAATGTGAATACTTAATAATGTCTAATACTTAACAGTAATTATACACAATAAATTATATCACGCAATTAAAATAAATCTTCATTTTCGAAAATTAACATCATTTATAATTCATAGACGATTTATCGTTTAACAAGTTTCGTATACTTTTGCGCGTAATTTCACAAATGAAAAAGCTTTTTTAATTTAATTTGAAAATGTGATTTAATTTTTATTCTTTTTTCAAAATGTATGGTGGAATGATATTTTTAACAATTAATAGAGCATTTTTGAATTCAAAAATAGCCCGATTTTAACATTTAAATTAATTTAAATGCGAAAAATAGGAAAAAGTAAAAAAAAAGGAATTTTACAACTCTTAAAAAATGTTTCCATTCCATGGTTGCAAAAAGTTTATTTATTCATATTTGTTCAGAATATTTTCCGACTTCACTTCAAAGTGATATAACGCAAGACTTTCCCAATGTTTTACTAAGTTCGTGAAATATATAAGAAATTCATTAAGAAAATTCGTTTGAGACGCCTCTTTGTCAAATAAAGTTATATATATCCAATACTTGGTTAGAATATGCACTTTGAAAAATCTATATGTCTTCTATGTCTAAAATTGAAAATTTGTACGAATTAATATCTTGGAAAATGATTTGAGATATTAAACATCGATTTTTTGTATATATTTGTTAGAGAAATCTTACAGTAATTGGGTGATTTTATTAAACCTGAGCACGCATTTTATTATTTTTCTATATAGGACGTGAAATAAACGGATTTTTTTACAAACAAAATAGAGCAGCGATATATATAAGTAAAATTTGTTATTCAAATTGATAAACATTAAAGAATATAAAAATAAAATAAAAAAAGTGGAGAAAGCAGTCCTATAAAAGTCCTTCCGGCAATACCGGGAGGAAGAAGTATCTTTCATATACCTTATTTATTTATTTATTTATTTTAAATTAAGCTCTGCTATTCAAATGTACTAAGCTAAAATTTGTGGAACCCGATTATATAAGACTAGTATAATAACCCCGTCAAAAATGACGGAATTTTCATTTTCATTTTATTTTCATAATAATACAAACACAATGAAGATTTTAGTATTGAAGAGTTTGTATTGCAGAAAAGCACATTTTAAAAATAACAATAGATTTCTACAAATACAAATGATAAAGTTTTTTTTTTTTTTTTAACTTGATATTTAGTTTTTGAACAAATTTTAATTTCAAAACAAAGAGCAGTATTTATTACAATAACGATAATAATAATTAGCAAAATGAAACTCAATTTCTGAAGATTTCACAAAACATTAAAATTAAATATTGAAGTTTTTTAAATTTTAAAATACATTATTTTTATTAAAAGTATGATTCGGCAGTGGCTTTAATCATGGGCATATGATAGACTTTTAGTTCGATGCTTTTAGGCATGAATTAAGAAGCTTTGTGTTTTGTTTTTAAATTTGGATTTGGCGCTATCTATACGCAGTTAATATAAACAAAACAACTTTTTTTAAAAGATAGCAGTTTTATTTTGAAAATAGCAAGTTTTTCAAGAAAATTCGCGTATTTTCGACTATTTTTCGAGAAAATTCGTTTATTTCCCTTGATTTTTCGAAAAAAATTTGTTTATTTCCCTTGATTTTTCGAGAAAACTATTTTTTTTATTTATTATAAATTTTACGCGATTTTTGACAAAATTTGCGTATTTTCCTCGATTTTTCGACAAATTTCGCGTATTTTCCCCGATTTTTCGACAAAATTCACGTATTTTCCGCGATTTTTTGACAGAATTCGCATATTTTCCTTGCTTTTTCGTCAAAATTCTCGTATTTCTCACGATCTTTCGTTAAGATTCGCCTATTTTCTGCTATTTTTTGACAAAATGTGCGTATTTTCCCCGATTTTTCTACAAAATTTTGATATTTTCCCGGATCTTTCTTCAAAATTCGCGTATTTTCGGACGATTTTTCTGCAAAATTTGAGTATTTTACACGATTTTTCGATAAAATTCGAGTATTTTTCACGATCCTTTGATGAAATTCGAGTGCAGTAGACTCCCTCAAATCTGCAATCCTAAAATCCGCAACTCTCTAAAGTCCGCACATAATTTACAAATGCAAACAATGAAACATTCAGTTGCGATATAGGGACGAAATTTGATTTTTTAATTTTTATATCAATTCCAGTTATATTTTAATTTGAAGTTTTCGTTAATATTACTGAATTCATGTGATTTTATAAAAAAAGAATATATTTATTTTAGAAAAAATTAAGATATTGCTGATATCAGTGGTAATCACAATCATTTTACCAAATATATTTATTATTTACCAAACTTTTTTGGTTGTTAAGCCTGGCTAAACCTGAAATAATACTTCCTTACTTTATGATTTTGTTGTGAGTTAATAAATAATACATCTTTATAAAGCAATATTTCATATGAAAAATACATATATTTTTTATAATAAATATTTAATCATACATTATTAACTTGACCTTTAATTTTAATATTTTAATCATGTTAAAAATTATTTAAATTTTTATTATTTAAGTTTATTACTTATTTTAATTTTAATGTTTTTATTATACTGTAAGCCTTTATAATAGCTTCAATTTCATTGCTAATTACATTCAAGTTACTGTTTAAAAAATGTAAATAAAGCAATGACCAAAACCTCCGGTCCCAAGCTGTGCGGATTTGAGGGAGTCTACTGTATTTTCCCGCAGCCTGTTCACGGAAATCGCGTTTTCCCTGCAATCTTTTGACGAAAATTGCGCCTGGCTCGTGATTCTTTAACAATAATTCTGTCTTTTCCCGCAATCCTTTAACGGATTTTTTTTTCTTTTTTCTCTGCAATCCTTTGATGGAAATCGCACTATCTCCCGCGATTCTCTGAAGAAAATAATATTTTTTTCAACTTTTTTTCTTTTGTGTGTGTGATCATTTGCAGAAATTTGCTTAATTTGGTGAGTTCGTACTGGCTTTTTTGTTCTATTTCATCCGTTATGTCCCCCCCCCCCTCTTAAAATAACAATATAGTTTAATGTATCTTTGCATCGATCTCAGGGGTAGTAAAATTCGTCGCCGAAAAAGCGGAGTTTCGCGTTTCCGCGGAAAAGTAGAAGGTCTCTTCAAAAACAGATTTGCGAGCCCTTTGTTAGTTCATAGATGGCAGCACTGAAAAGTGTTAGATGAGAGGAAGACGTTGGTAGCCTTCACTCCATAAAATGAAATCGTACTAACGATAAAAAACTTATCAGTTCAAACTTCCGCTGATGTCTTTATGTATTATAATTGGGTATCTTAAACATGTTTTATATGAAAATTTGCTGAACAAACATTATTTCAAGTGGAAGAAATTTTAAAAGCATCATTTTAGCCCCAATTTTCAGCTAAGCCTAACGTGGCGTTGATCTTCAGTGGATTCCCGAGTGGTACGACCTGGAACCGTTCTTACACTTCCTAAAGACGCAAATTATTATAAGTAGGTTGTATACTAGTTTTTGTCAATACTGAATATTAATGGGAATTTTTAAAAGTTAGTCATCCTTTATTCAAACTTTATTCAAGTTTTATTTTAAGCGATTTATAAAGTCGCTAAATTCTACATATCATGAAGTACGCGCCATTTTAAAATAATATGATGGAGATAACAAACGAATGAGCTTGGTAGAAATCTTAATTCATGTGCACATGCACACTCACATCGAAATTGATTAATATATACGAGTACTGTCGCGGGCGAATTGATTTTTTTTAAGTGCCACACACATTTGAATTTAAAACTGCCATATCTCAGGCGTTTTTTTATGATAAAGACAAAACGAAAAATACTCCAGAATTCATGTATTAAGGTCAAACACTTCAAAAGAACTTTTTTTCAATTTCTAATTTTTTGTTTGTACATCGTTATACATTTAAAAGAGTTTTTACAAACTTAAATTGCCGCCATTTTGAAACAAGTTAGCGGATGAAGTTGGCTAATGGAGTCGTTCAAAACATTGGTATGTACTATGTACATAGGAAGTTATATCCAGATCGATTATTAAATATGCGTGTTATCGCGTGACAAAATTCAGAACATTTCAAAATTTCAACCACACTAGAGATTGAAAGTGCTGCGTTTTTTTTAGATATAGATGAAACAAAAAATCCTTTCGAATTTTTGTATCAAGATAAAACACACAAAAGAAAAATCTTTTCGAGTTCTTAATTTTTTTTTACCTAATTTTAAAATTTAAATTTAAAAAATTAATTTTCCGTCATTTTGTAACAAGATGGCTGATGGAGCCGGCCAACGAACTCGGTCCAGGTATTGATATGTACAATGTACACACCGAGTTACATTCAAATCGGTTTAAAAATATCCGTGTAATCACATGATGAAAATCAGATCATTTAAAAATGTGAGCAACACTAGAAATTCAAAGTGCTATAACAGCCATTTTTTAAGATGCAAGCAAAACAAAAAATGCTCAAGAATCTTTTCATCAAGATCAATTTGCATAAAAATGCATAAAAGAAAAATCTTCTTCAATTTCTCCCTTTATTGTACTTAATTTTAACATTTAAATTAAAAAAAAATTTAAATGGCCGCCATGTTAAAACAAGATTTCGGATGGAACTGGCTAACGAACTCGGTAAAAGCATCTGTATATATTATGTACACACCAAGTTACATCCAAATCAGTTCTACGCGTGTTATCACGTGACAAAAATCAAATTGTTTCAAAATGTTAGTCACATTAGAAATTCAAAGTGCTATAACTCAATCATTTTTTATATATAGACAAAATATAAAGTGCTCTGAAATCTTTGTTTTAGGGTCCAACACATAAAAGAAAAATATTTTTCAACTTTAAATTTTTCCGCACATAATTTTAAATTTAATTTTTTTTTAATTAATTTCAATGACCGCCATTTTGAAACAAGATGACGGATGAAAAATGCCAACAAATCCAGTCGAGGCATTTGTATTTACTATGTACACACCACGTTTCATTTAAATCGGTTCATAAATACACTAGTTATAGCACGACAAAGATCAGATATATATTGGGTTGGTGAAAAAATAATTTCGCTTTTATTCTTGATTTTCTAACTGATTCTGTTTATATAAATTAAATAAATTAATCAGTAATATATGTGCTCTTTTGTTTGATGACCTTTTGCCATTTCTTTTGTAAAACCATAATTTCGTCACTATAGAACTTCTGAGAGTTCTGGGCAAAAAACTGAGAAAGGGGATTTTCACAAGCCTCTTTTGAAGCCAGCTTAACACCATTAAGAGAGTTCCGCAGAGAGTGCAACAAATGGTAATCAGTCGGATCCAGGTTTGGACTATACGGAGAGTGCATCAAAGCCTCCCAGCCAAGCTCTCTCGTTTTTGCCAAGTGACTAAAGATGTATGTGATTTAGCGTTCTCGTGATGGAAGACGACGTCTTTTCTATTGATCAATTTCGGATGCTTTTTTTAATCAAATGCCTCAATAGCATTAGTTGTTCATACTAAATAGTTGAATCAATGGTTTGGCCAGGTTCGAGCTGCTCAGGATGGATAATTCCTTTTCATTTCCACCAAGCACTCAGCATCATCTTCCTTGGCGTCAATCTGGGCTTTGCCATCGTTTGTGAAGCTTCGACCACGATCTTTTTCGAACATTGTTGTCGTATGTGATTCACGTTTCATCACTCGTAATCGTTTGTTTCAAAAATGGCTTCATTTTGTTCCGTTTCAGTAGCAATTCTCAAATGAAAACTCTGTCTATTAAAATTTACACTGTAAAATCATGGGGAACCTAAGTATCGAGTTTCTTTTGGTATCCAATTTTATGTAAATGCTTCAAAAGTGTTTAATGGTCGATGTTTAGTTCCGTAGCAATGTCGCACGAAAAAATATTTCAGTCTACCTCGATTTATTTTAAAATTTCATCGACTTTTTCAACGATAGGCCAGCCAAGGAAAGGTAGATTTTTAACATCGAAATTTCTGGAACAAAAACGAGCAAACCAATTCTGACTTTGGCGTTTACTCAAGTACTGATCACCATAAATACCACACAATTTTCGATGAACCTGCGCCGCATTTTTTCTTTTTTGTAAGTAAAAAACTAAAATGTGACAAAAATGATCTTCTGCAATCTCTATTTTTAAAACGCAATAACGTTTGACTGATTAAACGGATGACGCTACAAGTATCTTTAAACTTTTTTAGAGACTGTTACCTTTCAAACACTGTATACTATGGCTTAATTGAGTAAGTATTACTCGAGATATGCGACTTTAAAGCTATCTATTAGGAAAAAACGAAATTACTTTTTCCCCAACCCTATATATATATATATATATATATATATGTAAGTATTGATCAGAGGGTGGTTTTGGGGTCTGGAAGCCATAATTTTCCGGAAGTGGTTTCCTCCGGACGGCTGCAATAGGGTGCTTTGTGTAATGAAAGCCTCCTAAATAGCGTATAAAAAGCATGAGGCACATTTTATTAATGTGACTAGCGAGCTACGCCCGCTAGATGGGCCACTTTTTATAAACGAATTTCGATATTAAGCAATGTATAATAAACAAAAAATTCATTTAATAAGCAAGTCTTGGTGTTCGAATCCTCAAGCACAAAAAAAGTAAATTAAAGAGCTATGGTTGTTATGCGCCCATTATCCCGTTAAAAATATGTGATTTCGCACAGTGGGCGCTACGCGCCCTCCGTGCGAAGCCGGCCCACCGGTGCTACGAGCCATGGTCGCCATCGTCCCGTTAAAAATATTTAGTTTTGCACGGTTGGCGCTACGCGACCATAAGACATTTTCTCGTATTTTTTGGTTCATCAGAAGCAGACTTTTACGCAGATTCTGAATATGTAATCAGTTTTTTCTACTTTAAAAACTGTCTGCATGATGGTTTAAGAAAAAGCGCGCAAAAATGTTTCGGTATTAAAAACTGCAAAAGACAGCTATTAAAAAAAATAAGTAATTTCATTACTATCACAAACAACATAACTAACAAATAATTTTGGCAGCTCGTTTTCCGTTTGTACTAACAGAAATTAGTATTAATCGCATAAATCTTAGGTTACACAATATTCGTGTATGCTACCAAAAAGAAAAAGTATGAAAATGAGCTACAACGATTAATACTCACATACAGAATAACTATATGAATAGCCAGTTACATCTGAGATCCTCAAAATATTAATTAGCAACATGATTACCTCTTAGTGAACATATCTTGCTGTGCTTAAATAGTTGTACTTATTATATTAATTAAACCGTGTTTAACATTTTTTACCAATTAGCTCTTTTTCTCTTATACATTCTTTGACAATATGACGGGAGAAAAAGCGGTTTTCGGCTGTTTCTTCTTTTAGCCAAAGGAGAAAAGTTCTTGTCGTTTACCGCAAGATGGCGCAGTGTTCTGCCTGAGAGCTCTGTTTGAGCTCCGTTTGGGAAATTAGACGTTTTCCGTTCCGATTCCCGATCGGTTTTTAATTCATAACTTTTTTAATTTTGGTCCCACGGTCTCGAAAATGCCCGAAATGACTTTCCCGGAATTTTTCGAATCGAAAGACACCTCTCGCGACTTCCAACTCGCCCGTGTTGCGAACTGTAGTCGGCTTCAAGCAGACAGACAGACAGACAGAGGCGCACGGATTTTATTAGTATAGATTTATCTTCGTTTGAATATATTGATGCATTTTACAATGCATTTTATAATTGAAGTTTAGTACTCTTGGGATATAATAGTGAATTGGCAAGGTTTGTGATCATTTTAAAAAAGTGCTCTTAACAAACATAATTGATTGTTTATGGCTATTTGAAAATATTAACTTTAATCCTTTCGAGTCTGTTGTACTATTAATAGTACATTAGGGTGGACCGAAAAAATGCAAATATTGATTTTCAATTCGCAGTACCGAAAAAAAGCTCCAAATTGCAAGGTTTAAATTAATTTCTACTATCCTTAATATTTTCATATTTTTAGTTTCACAAAATTCGGAATTTGAAAAAAAAATGACACAATTTTGCATCACATTTTTGATGGCATCTGTGAAAACATAATATCTAAAATAAACAGAAGTGTATATTTGAGTTCGGCGTTACGAAAATTTCACACGATATACAAAGAAATATTTTTTTTTAATTAAATTACCCCCACCCCCTCTGTATATATATATGTGTGTGTGTGTGTGTGTGTGAGTGTGTGTGTGTGTGTGAATGGTTAATTACCTCTAAGTATGGTGTTCTTTATTACTTCAGCCAATTTGACCATTCCATCTTTTATAGTTTACGAGTAAATATGACTGTGACAGACGTACCGTTAGATACAGGAATGGTCATATAATGGTTCTGTTTTTACTTTTTAAGTATAGAACTCTAAAAATAAAAGTAAATAAATAGTAATATGTATTGTAAATTAGTATTTAAAAACAATAAATTTCAAAACCATTATTCCTATTTAAACCTAATTATAATTATGGTAATCGAAATAACATTTACTTCCTCGCTCTTTCCATTAATATAATTATCAGCAATAAAAAAATATTTATATCAGTGTGCTCTTTCATAAAGAAATCTGGCCTTAAAAATATATGCATCATCGTCAGCAGTTGTCTTATTTAATTAATGAGTTAATTAATAAAAAGTGTTTCAGCAACAAACCGTACTTAAGATTAATAAATACATTTAACTGCATCTAAGAATTTCACCTATAATACTTCATGAGTAATATAAAAAAAACTGACATTAAAATTGCGCAATTCATATTTTTTTACAGATTTTTTACAGGTTCCCTTATTCAAATTTCATATACATCATTTAAAAGTAAACTTTATTTGGAATAGTTCGGTACCAGTAGCTTTTTTCTATAATGTTTTATGGAGTTAGTTGGGTATTCACTTTATTTTCTGCGACTGTTCATTTTATTAATAAGATTTATCTTACTTTTTATGCATTTTACATTTTTATGCATTTATTTATTTCAGTATTATTGGGAGATAATATAGAACTGGCCAGATTTTTGATCATATTAAAAGAAGTAGTTAACAAACGATAGTGTCTTTTCATGATTGTTTGAAAATATATTAAATTTTAATTAACTGAATCGGTTTAAATAGAGAGTGAATGATTCGATTATTGTTAAATTATTATAACTTATTATTTTTAAAGTATTGTTACGGATATCGCGGCAATTGTTTGACATAGAAACAAGTTGAAGTTAAATATTTTCGTCTGATAAAAGTAATAAAGTAAAGATTTGCGTTTTTACCAAACCCAGTTTAAATGCGCTAAAGCTATTTATTTAAACTATTAGAAGAATGGAGTTGTTAACTGTAAAAATATTTTCCAAAGAAACACAGAACAATTTCTAATAAATATACTCGCTATTATTTTGTACTTATAAGTTTTTAACAATAGACTTAAGCATATTCCTATATTTAATATGAATACTGACTTATTTCAAACTGCCAATTTTGAAAATAATATGCCATGTCCTTTTTTGTTTCATTAAATATTTTATTGCTTATGTTTATGTGTATGCTAAATGGAGAACTCTGGCCATTTGGGTCGGACAATCCTTCTAACTCTTCATTTTTTCATGACTTCCGCTTATTTTTTTCCTAAAAAAATACCTTCATTTTTTTAAATTAAAATTTAACAAAACATTTATACCAATTGTAAATAAAAAGAAATTCTTGAATTACTATGTATTATGTTATGTTCTTTTATCTAGATTGCTTCATTCGCTCCTAAGTTTTAGGAAAAGTAATATATTTTCTAAGATAATATATTTGATGATAATAGGAAAACTTTTTTTAAAACATCTTTACACACTAACTAGATTTACAAAGTTACATATTCGTAAGTTATGCACATTGTAACAAACTTCCTTCACATGAGAGAATCCGTGTCCTGTATCGTTTATTAGTCTGTATTACTGCCTTCATTAGCAGACATTTTATGTCGATTCATAACAAAGGTGTCATTAGACTCTAGATATTATTTGGTTTCAAGATATGAATGAAAATTTCGAAATGTGGGTTTCAAGTTATTAAACAGGGTACAGCAATTTTAATACATCCACTTTTGACACCGTATTTAAAACCTTTTGATCAATATAGCACAGGAATTGCATGGTTTATATATTTTTTATGAAACAGTATAGTTAATATTATATCTGCAGATCAGAAGCTCCAACGTCAGCTTTACAAAAGATTAATTTTTACCACATTTGCGCAAAATTCAACTTTATACAAAAATCAATTTAAAGATTTCAAATAACATAAATATATATGACAATAAACATGTCGGAAAAAGCATGTTAAACATACCAAAAGGGGTGCGTTCTCAATTTAACGAATTTTTAAAATATTCAGATCTGGGTGTAAGAGTTGCTGCACTCCTATGCAAAAACACATGAATACAAAATTTATAATTATTTTATAAATTAAATTCAGTAAAACAGAAACTATATTGCTACTTCTTAAATGGTGTATAATCACCATGGAAACCTGGAATCAATGCCTATTATGGACTGAATTATTTGCGAATGATAAGATTTGATAGATTTGAGAAAACTCTTATTAAGTATTTACTGCATTTTCACAAAAAATTAAATTATTCGGCAAAATTTTGCAACGATTTTATACTTTTAATTTCAAATCATTTAATTTGGTAGTTTTTGCGCTATTATATGCGGACATACGGACAAACAGATGGATGGACTAGATGACGCCTATAGGTGCTACATAGTTGTATAATTATGATATTTGCCCGTGAACCATAACGTAATAAAGTTTTTTTTGAGTGTCTCTCTGAATAAATTATAAGCTTTACACACTTTATTTTAAGTATGGCATAATAAATCTCAATAATACGTATCAATTTTAGATCAATCTGAGAATATTAATGCAAGTTTAAGTTCGGAAAGACAGACAGACGGCCAGATGGATTGAGGAAGGTAATCACAAACGCTTTTTAACTATATTGCAATGTTTCAAAAACGCATGACAAATTTAAATTTCACTTTCATCAAATTATAACATTACATGGAATCATACTTGAATAGTCTTATGCAACCCTGCATTTTATCTGCCAATTTTATTTACACACTACAAATTAGCTATTATTTAATTATTAGCTGTAATTTAATTAAGACTTACACATGCTTAAATCTTCTAATATCACTCTTCTAGATATTATAATCCATACAATGTCTTGTATCCAATTCTTTGCGTGACTTTGTATGTTGTTTTATATATATTGCATAAAGATATCTTAGTGTATTAAATGTAGCTCAGCATAAAAATGCGTAACTATTAAGCGAACTTTTAAGCTATTTCCGTTTATACTCAGTATCCTTTGCACATTCCTTCGTGTAACCCTGTATATGAAATATAAAATTTTAAGTATAACGTATTTCGCAAAAATTTAGTTAAGAGCTCATATCAAAACTAAAAATGAGCCACCACCAATAATTGCTTATACACTACTTCAGATGTAGTATCTGATCTGAAATCTTTTGTGAATCCCTGTAAATACTATGTGTTTTTTTTTATATATATGAAGTAATTTGTATTGTAGTTACCCTGAACAATGTATACCATTTTAATAAAATGTTAAATAATTTAATATAAATTAAAATACGGTTCAAACAATGTTTCCCCGAATACCATTATGTAATGGAATACTTTTGTGTGGCTTTGTAAATTACGCACAAATATTCATTGCACCCATATTGTACAGAATATATATTTCAATGTACTTCATAAATGCATATTAATTTCAATATGTACGAAAAGTGTAACATCATTAAAATGCACTTGAAGGTACTTTTCCCATTGACTTAATGTAACGGAAAGCTTTTGACTTTCCTTGTAATGAAACTCTATGTTTGAAGTTCATAAAATTTTAAATGGCCCGATAAAATTTTGCAACAATTATATATTTTAAATTTTAAATCATTTGATCGGGTACTTTTTGCATAGTTTTGTACAGACAGACAGACAAACGAACAGAACAGACGACGAATACAAGGCTGCGTATATATAAAAACGAACACACCTAATAATACATAGAAGATTTCAGAAATTTGATGCGTTACATTTATCCTTTTTTATGCAAAGATAGTCTAACATTTTTATGAGCTGCATATTATGATAATCTTTAGATAATAAAGTACATTTCATTAGGGGGCAGAGCTCCCCTTCCCCGTAGACTCATTAAATTTACATTCATAATTTTCTATTGATTATGCGAATGGTTCGAATACATCTTAGATTTCATTTTAAGCTGAGATTTTTAAGGATAGGCAACAGTTTGGACAAAGCTTTTATCATACTTTAATGTACAAATAGCAGTATTGAATACTTTTTTTTACCTGCCAATCACAAAAAACTGAAATTGCTGTATAAGTAATTTATAGAAAAAGATATATTAGAGATTTTTTAGATTATAAAGTACATTTCATAAGGGGACAGAGCTCCCCTCCCCAGTAGATTTATTAAATTTTCATTCATAATTTTCTATTGATTATGCGAATGGTTCGAATACATCTTAGATTTCATTTTAAGCTGAGATTTTTAAGGATAGGCAACAGTTTGGACAAAGTTTTTATAATACTTTAATGTACAAATAGCAGTATTGAATACTTTTTTTACATGCGAACCACGAACAACTGTAATTACTGTATAAGTAATTTATAGAAAAAGAGATATAAAAATTTATATAAAAGAGTTAATGTAATTTAAGATTCTAATACTTTTACAATTTTTGTTTCTCAGTGATATCTTTTATTACGTTTCTATATTATTAAAAATCGTATATTATTAAAAATACTTTTCTATAATATTAAAAATAGATTTTATCTAAATATAAGTCATATTCTATTTGATAACATTTCCACTAAAATCACCCCGAAATAAGTATCTTTAGAGATTTATAAATATCTAATGCGTAATCATTTATCATCGTGTCCAATGCTATTTGACTAAATAAAAAACATGATTTTTGAACAGGTTTATACGGGCAAATCTTATTATTGTTTTAAGAATGAAAACAACTATTTCCCGCTAATCAAGATGTCATTTTGACATCGATATCTATGCGAGGCAAATTAATGGCATTGCTATCTATGTGGGGCATATTATTGACATTTACTATCTATCCACTTGCTTAACAACAAGTTTATTACCATTATTATTATTATTATTTTAAATATAAGAAAACAATCTTTATGTTAACTGCGCGCATACGATAAATTTTAAAATATTGGCAATAAATTTCTTTAAATAAAGAAGGATTAATATCATAGCCCAAGACCATTTAATTTGAACATTAAAGCGTATTAGTTTTATTTTCGATATGTGACGTCGTAATCGCATGTTTTCGTGCCCTAAAAATCAATTTACTTATATCTTCTATTATCAAAAGATACTTGAAAAATTCCGTTTTATTTCCAATATGGCGTTATGTTAATTTCCTTTTAATTCATTTTTTTTTTTTCATTTTCCCTTGTTTACATGAAAATTCAAACGTTACACTCACACATTATACACGCTTATAATATTAATAGGATGAATGGTTGCAAGTCAATTATTAAAAGAAGAACAAAAAAAGAAAGAAATATATTTGAAATGAGTAAATCTCTGAAGCAAACTGTTTTATATTATTGGAACACATAAAAAATCTCCAAAATTTACAACAAAAATTTTAAAAAATCTGACAAATGCTAGACAAAATTTCAAAATAATACGAATAATTTAAGCCCCGTATTCGTAAATTTCTGTGTCCATTTTCATTTAATCCCATTAATTAAATGAGCCATTTTCTTTCAATAAATAAAAATTTAAAAAATATATGAATTGCCATAGAAAAGCATGGTGCAAAATTAAATGCCATGTATTTTCTTAACTAATGAATCAAATATAAACAAAACTGTACAGCTTAATCCTAGTATCTCATTAACATGCATACTTAATTTCAAGCAAATCTGACGCTTTTTACAGCAGTTATCGCGGAACAGACAGACAGATGGAAACAAAAAAATTCATGTCTCCACAATAAGCCTTCACTGACGTTTCAGCAAGAAAAAATGTCTAATAAAAGTAAATTCACAAATTCAGAGGAAAATAAATTCATAATTAGAAAAAGTTGGAAATTCTTACTTATAAGATTATATAGGCAATTTATTTTTAAAATAAAAATAAATAAAATACGAAAATCCCCAAAGTTTTAGAATATTTTTTTCACATGCATTTTGTTATTAGAAAAGCATTAGATTTATTTTGATTTTCTATTAGATTTATTATTAGAAATGCATTAGAAATTATTTAGCTATGCTTAAGCGGTGGCAAAGTAAAGTTCCTGTAATCAAACTGTAAATGTAAAAATTCGCTGTACTTTAAAAAAAATACGTAATAGAATGCACTGTTTTACACATCTATGTTTTGCAGTCTATGTTTTGTCTAGTTCTACAAAACTTACCCTATATTACGCATGATAGGTAAGTAAGAAAGTTTGAACATAGTTTATAAGTATGCAAAAAGTTATTTAATAATTTGCTGGCTTTTGTTTTCAAGCTAAATTTGTGAAACGGTATATTTTTTCTTCAATTTGAAACAAGACAGCTGCAAAATGTCATTATTTACTGATAGAAGTTAACCCTTTGTGACGGGAGCCTTTTACGAAACTTCTAGTAATTTATCACCAGTTTTTAAAAACAGAAGTTTGCGCCTTATTAAATCGGGAAAATGCTCCGATTAAATAAGACAAATTTTACAGTAAATTTTTACTGGTGGGGATAAACAATGATTCTTAAGCCTATTTGCAGCACGCATACCAGTCGCTCGTATCCAAGGAGTTAATAGCCGAATATTTCATGTACATAAAGTACACGGTTTGTTTAAACGAACGAACAGAGTTGACATAGTTTGTTTAATCTTAGGATAAGTTAGGATAAGTAACAAATGGGCTGTCTTCTTTATGATTTGTAAAGTTTTATTAGAATTTATTACTTATTTTTTAAAGTATCATGCACTAAAATCTTAATATGATAGTATTATCCTCTTCACTTCCTGGATCCTCATATGTGGACCTCCATTTTTTCATTTTTTTAAAAATGATATTCAAACATAATAGCAATTTCGATCTTAGAATGTTATTCTTCGATAACTAAAATTCGAAACAATCTAGATAAACTAAAAGAAAACTCTTAAGCTGAAGTCAAATCTGAAAAGAAATAATTCAGTAATAATCAATAATATTGAGAACGAAATTATTACTACATATGCGATTCTTTTAATTCTTCTAATTAGATATTTTGCAATGAATATAAATAACTAGTTTTGTAATGACTAATAAATATTCAAAATTTCTGTGCGAGAAAATGTTATTGAAATAAAAATAGCCTGATATAAAAGCAGAAACACACTCTCAAAAAAACTTCCGTCTTTTCACAGAAAATGCACTGGCAGCACTGCTGCCAGAAATTGTCTGTATATTGACGATTTTCTGTTTATTTTTTTCTCTGTCAAAAGAAGAAAAATATCCGTCACTTGAAAAAAGTTTGGAAAAAATCAATGCGGAAGAGGCGGGGATCGAACCAAGGACCCCAGGATTACAAGACCAACGCTAATCCACGGGGTTACGGCTGCTCATGATGATTGTGCGTTAAAATAGAACCCTTCATTTCATATGGGTGTGGGTTGGTGTATTTCGTTAAAAAGCTTTTAATTATGCAGTTAATCTCGGAAAGATTTCATCTTTAATGAAACTGTGGCTGGGTCTTTTTTACGTTTAGTATTAATATAGTATAAAAATGGGAATTTTAAATATATTACGTAGAATGTTAGAGAAAAAACATGGATGTTCTATTTGTGAGAATTTTTGAACGAATAAAGAAAGTAATTGTTATTTATTTTTAAATTCGAAAACATTTTTGTCTTTTAAAACTAAATTAGACATTTTAATCAACAGAATATTTTTGTTTTTCATTTTAAAAATAAATTCGAACTTATTACTAACAGACCCAATGCGCATGCGTGCTGGATATAAACGGAAACTTTTCCTCATTTTTCGACGCTCGGAATGAACTCACAGAACAAATACGTTTTCTGGGAGAACAGAAATTATTTGTGAAAAAATAACGATAACTTAGTGTATATTGACGAATTTTTCTGACAGTGCACGTAATAATAAAACAAACGTGAATCTATGAATAAACAGAATATTATTGCTGAAATGAATGATTTAATGATGAAATGTATGCATCTATTTAACTAGCCTGATTTTATAGATTTTGGCTTTAATAAATTTGTTTCAGCGAATATTTCCTGTACAAAGATACAAATTTGCATGAAAGTTTATTTCGCAATCCCCTGAAATAAATTCATTATATTTATAGATTTTTAAATTAATCATTCAAAAAATTTACCATCCATAAATCTTTTTGCAGAATTGCTCTGACAGTACTTCCTCATCATGCAAATCAATCTATTAATGTTTTTATAAACTAATAGGAAAACATCTTTGAAATATTAAAGCTATTAGTCTACTTTTAAATTCGAGAATTGTTAGCAATTATCTACGAATTTCCTTTAAGAGTCAAAAATTTATAATAAACGGATTAAATATTTAACGATATCAGGTGAAATATCAGAATGTACATTTACTTCTATCTTTAGAAAATAATCTTTAGAAAAATGAATCGATAAAAATCTATTTATGTAGGGTAGATTGGGTGAAGATGCAATAGTTTTTGATTTAATTATTTTAAAAATTGCATATTGATTTTAATTGTTATTTATTGATTTCTTGCTAATGTTTGAACTCTAGATATGATTTAAAACATATTTTATTTTACAGCTATTATAGAAAGAATTGAAAAAAAATTTCGGCATCAACTTTTCAGCATCTTAACCCTAAGTATGTTTATTATGCATAACGAAAAGACCCCGATCCTCCCAATGACATGAAGAAGGTGGATCCGGCGGCCATTTATGTTTTACAGAAATGACAGGTACTAGTATTATCTAAAAATATCAAGTTTATTTCTCTGGTATTAAAACAAAGGCTTATATAGGAAATAGAGAAGCCTTTCAAAGTTTTCCCACACAAACCAGATGTGTTAAGATGAAATAGCAATAAAAAAGCACCACTAAACAATTGTAAAAAGAACTCAAACGGAAATTAAATTATCAGTAGCGAACTCCTTGCTTACAACTAAGCGGTGCGGCGATTCCCTAAAGCGCCTGCGCATACTAAAACTACGTGATAAAGCAGCTTGTACAATAAGGCGTCTTACTTCAAGCTACCCTAATTTTTTAATTTCAAACGACTTAAATTTAAAAAATTTCTAATTTTAATTGCTTTAAAGTTGTAGAGTCGACAGAGTGAAATAGTGCCCAAGACTGAAATTGAACCAGGGTCATTGACTGCACGTGTCAATGCTTTGCCAATAATCTACCTGGACAATACTAAACCTAGCACTTCTCACTCTTATCTGTTGACAATTCTGTAGGCCATAACACACGTTAAAATAATATTCGGGAGCCAACAATACTAGCTTCCGATCTAGTTATATAATTTTTGAGATTTTCCTTAGAAATTTTCGCAAGTCTTGTATTTAACAATTTTCAAATTTGAATTGTAAAGAAATCTTAAAGCCAGCAAAGTTTCCTCCGTATTTGAATACGTATTCACTCTGTTGGCCCTAAAACTTTTAAACAATTAAAATTTCAAAAAATAACAGAAAGATTTTTATAGTTTTTATAATATGATTAAAAAGCAACACTCCTGATAAATTTTTTAGCAAAATAATTGGTGACAATCTTCACTATTTTTAGACTATTTTTCTACTTCTAAAATTCTTTTCATAAAAATATAGTAAAGAAATCTTATGGGTTTCAATATGGGTTTCAAAATGGGTTTTCAATATACTAAATTTTATTTCTACAAAATTTAAAGAATTATTTAGCCGTTTTAGGCAATATTCGAGATTTTTATCGAATTTTAAAATATTTATACACGTTCATTATTTCACTATGAATCCATTACAAAAGTTTTAGCAGATTAAAATGAATGTAATTGAAAGAAGATAGGTTGAACTATGCGGAATTAAAAGTTTTACTTTATTTTACTGATATTTATATATATTCTTATTAAATAATATGTTCATCCTTAAAATCCTTTTAAAAAATGTCACTGCAATTTTCAGTTTTTATAATGGTCATCTCATCTATAAATAAAAAAAAAATGTTACAAGAGAACTATATTTTAATATATATGTAATAAAGGATCATATGAAAAAAGGAAGTCGGTGAGAGCAATGAACTCAAGTGATACATTTAAAACAACTCGGATTGAAAATAATGTCTAATATGAATGCGTACTTCATCAATTTTTAAGAGACTGTGAACCCCGAACCCTAATCAATGCACATCCTTTATACGAGATATTCCCAATCGATTCATAAGTATATAAATTTTATATGATAATTTGCACCAGATTGAATGAGGGTGTAGAGGTGAGAGGAATAATCAATACTAGATTCGTCATTCTACATAGCCTTTAGCGAAATTACTTTAGTTTGAAGTATTTCGTTCTTCAATTTATTAAATATTTGCTGTCGAAATCAGTCTATCATTACATACTCATCTTCAGGATCAATTTTAGTAAATTTCTAATTTATGAATTGATTGTAAAATATTTTAGTGATTTGTTACAGTTGCATGATATATTTCAAACTTTATAGATTTATTATTAAATACAAATAAAAAAATAATTGCACAAAAATATACAAATAATAAGATATAGTTTAATAGAAATATCGTATTTTATTTTATTGTCAATGTGTTGTTCTCAATATTTCTGCTCTCAATAATACAAATAAACAATAATAGTACAAAAATAAGGCTTCGTAAGATAATCGTAAGACATATTTTAATGGAAATATTTTGTTTGATTTCATTGTTGATGTACATTGTTCCGAAATATAACGTACCGAAGAGATAAAAATTAGGAAATGCAACAATTTTCCTAATGTTTTCAATTATATTTATATTTAACTTTTAACTCAACTATTAGATACATTTCTGACAAAATAATTGTTCTACTTAATTCTATTTTAGAATATTCATAAACGTTCGTTATTTCTCTGAGTCCAAACAAAATTTCATTGCTTCATGATTGTTCTGCTAAAATGTCAAGTCATTCTGACTAGTTTTAAAATTATCGATTTTTGAAATCGTAACTTTAATTATAATCACCCGGTATTTCAATTGAAAATGAGACGCTTAACCCGACGCAGTGAACTATTAGTCAATACGATTATTATTTGTGGAGTTATAAGGATGTTTCTTTTACGCAATTCGGTACTACTGGAGTAGTTTGGCGTTTTATATAAATTGTCGAAATTGGCTCATCAGCAATTCATTAATGGAGCATTTTTATGTATATTAAAATATTTAAATATTCGTTTAAATTTCGTTTTGGAATTGCGCTGCATTTAATAAACAGTTTACACATTTTTTTTCATATATTATATTATGGCTATCCATGATGGGTAAGTATTATGGTAGCCTCCAACGACTAGTTTTCGTAATTTTGTTGTACATCGGTTATTCTTGCAGAGACAGTCAATACTTTTCTTAGCATAAGATGGAGTTATTACAACAGTTTAATAAAAAACATAAAACCGACAATGATAATATGCACTAATTTATCTTTCTGCGTCAGAGAAAGCGAAAAAAAATAAGATCACCCCCCCTTTATTCTCTTGATCCCCTCCTATTGCTCACTTCTAGCTACGGCCCAGCTGACACTACATACAATAAAGATACACCTGTATATTTTCATGTTATCCTCCGAGTAAAACATAATTTTAATTTTAAGTTAGACGATCCTGAAAATATTTCAAAAACACTTTTTTTGGTTACTGCATTAGATATTATTTATTACAGATCAACATGCTGCTAACTTATATTTTATATGTAATAATTAAAACTATTCAGAAAAATCTGAAAACAAAAAGTTTAATAAAATACACTGCTCAAAAGAATTAAAGGATATTGCAGTTTTAGGTGGATTTTGTATCTGGGAAACTTTTTAGCTGATTGATACATGGTCGACATACATAGCAGGTTATATGAGAATAAATTACACATGTTTGGCAGAAAAAAATGCATTTTATTGCGCATTTGTGTACAAAAGGAAAAAAACACAATTTGTGCATATGAGAAAAAAAGAATAAGAAAAGGTGTTTTCTTTAAAGAAAATCATTTTCAGTAGGGGGTATGGCCAGCAACGTTGAACACCTTGGAGGCATGGACTCAATGAGGCTATTAATGACGAGTTGGGGTATTCTGCCCCACTCTGCCAGAAGAGCTCTTTCCAGTTCTTGGAGAGTTTGTGGGGGTTGTTGGCGGCCCGAAACTCGTCTTCCTAGACCGTCCCAAACGTGCTCGATTGGATTCATGTCTGGAGAACACGCTGGCCATTACATTCGAACGATTCCTTCCTCGGAAAGGAAATCCTCCACCAGGTTTGCACGATGTGGCCTGCAGTTATCGTCCATTAAAATGAAGTTATCTCCGATTGCTGCATCGTAAGGGATTACAATAGGTCTGAGGATCTCATCCCTATATAGGCGACAAGTCAGATGTCCGAATGATGTAGAGGTCAGTGCGCCCGTCAGTGGAGATGCCACCATATACCAACACTCCTCCACCGACAAATCTGACACTTTCGTGCACGAACGCAGGATTATTCCTACTGCCACGATCCCTCCAGATGAAAATACCCCTATTATCCGGATGCACAGAAAAATGGGACTCGTCAGAAAACAGAATATTGCTCCATTCATTTCTCCTCCAGTTGACATGCTCGGTTGCCCACTCGCTGCGGTCGCGACGATGCCTTGATGTTAATCTAACATATACCATCGGTCGTCGAGCATACAGACCTACAGCATGGAGCCGGTTTCGGACAGTCTGAGTTGAAATCGTGGTGCCTGTAGCCGAGCGAAGGTGTTGTTGGAGAAGAGTAGCGTTCATGTTTCGGTGCCTCTGAGCTGTTAACGCTAAATACCGATCTTCATTGGGCGTTGTTGCCCGTCTACGACCTTGCCCTGGTCTTCGGCCTGCACATCCACTCTCCCAAAAACTGTTCCAGATCCTGGAAATGATACTTTGTGACACCCCAATGGCTTGCGCTACTTCGGCTTGAGTTTGGCCCCCTTCTAACCTACCAACAATTCTCCAAGCTTCTGAATCTGTCAAATGACTTCGCTGAGACATCGTACTCATCGAAACAAAGCAATCACTGAATGCCGATCATCTTTGTCTTCATTCTCTTTTATCCAGTTGAAAGTCAAATTTCATTCGCTGCCGCTGAAGCGACGTTTTTGACGTCGAACTCAAAATTTGCATACTCCACAGTTTGAAAACCAGAAAAATTTGCACTTGTGATTCTCTTCTTCTATTTTCGGAAAAAAAAATTCGTTTATATCTTTATTTTATATAAAACTTCAAATATCCTTTAATTGTTTTGAGCAGTGTATATAAAGTTTGCCATCTTAAAATATGTAATTAACAATTCAAGTAATCATTTTTTCAGAGACTATGTATACTTAAATACTTACGTGCTTAAATATTTGCTAACGATATTAAAATATGTAAAATATTGAATAAAATAGAGACATTGTTTAGAAATCTCGCTGCAGAATGCATAAAAATAAAAATAAAAAAAGAAAATTTAAAATTAAATTTAAAATTAAAAAAAAGTTCTATTTTTTCGTTTATTACTTTAGCACTATCTAAAAATAAATATTTTCTTTTCATTAATGTTATTTTTCTGTTTTCTTTCAAAATATTAAATGTTCTTGTTTGTATAGCGAAAATGTTATATTTTTGTACTCAGAAAACAATAAAGCTACGCTCATTTCATTTTAACATTTTTTGTAAGTACTAAAATGAGAAACATGTGTCGTTTCTGTTAAATTGTTTTGTCGTTTATTGTTTTTCTGAATTAAGAATATACTTTTAATTATTTTTATTATTTCTTTTAATCGAAATATTGAAATATTATATTCTTCAAAATAAACTGTTTGTAAATTATAGTAAAATAATCGTATTGAAAAAACAAATACTATTTGCAAAGGACACTTATCCTTTTTCTTCATTTTTTATCTATAATAATCAATATCAAAATGAATTAAAATAAAACTTTAGAATTTTACGAAAAAGCTACGTATTTATAGTAATAAATTAAAGTAAGTCAAATAAATATATGTACGCAGATTAATCTGTTATTATCTGTATTGTTCTCTCTTTTACTTTAATTACACACATATTAACCCCTTGGGGACGAGCGATAGGTATATGTGCCACAAAAAGGCTTAAGAATCCTAATTTATCCCCACTAGTAAAATTTTACTATGAAATTTGCCTTGTATAATCGGAGCATTTTCTCGATTTCGTAAAAGGCAATCATTGCGAAGGTGTTGATAACTGTATAGCGCTTTTAATATGCAAATATATTAAGGAAAATAGATTTCAGATTCATCTAAAAATTACTCAATATTCTTTTTTCCTATCTAACGTAATTTTATAAATATAGATCATTTATTAAAAAAATATATATTTAGTTTTATAATATCATTGTATTATTATTATACACAGGGTGTCCAAGAGCTTCGTGTGCAAACTTGAAGGGGAGATAGAGAATAGCGTTAGTAACCACAATTACATAGGAAAGCATGTGTGAAAACGTCATCATCACGTGTTAAATGGACACAAATACACAATAAAGAAACATTACAGAAAGCAATGTAAAATGCTTCATTTTCCAAAAAAGAATACGGTGTATGACTTACAAGCATCAAAAGAACTGTTCAGAATTTCTACTAGCAATGCATGGACAACTACGTGATATCAATTGGCAAACATTTTCGAAGATTCCGATTGTTGCGTTGATGATAGCCAGAGCAATGGGGATTATTTCCACTTCCGATTTTATAGGTGTATCACAGACAATGCTCTTCATTGTAACGCTAAGAAAATAATCAAGAAAAAATAAACCAGGTGACCTGGTGGGGGACATGCAAAAGGACCACGAAGGTCAATTAATTTGTTTCTATATGGTTACTTAAGCCTGTTATTTAATGAGAAGGTATGCCGACATGTTGAAACCAGATTACGTGTCACACATGTGCGTGGACATCAGTAATTCCAGAAGAATCTCCTGAAATAAAACGAGATACTTGGAAGCGTTTAATCGAGAGGGAAAGATGTATGGCCCCACTAAAGTGTCCGCCACACATTAAGGCTCTGCTGCAGCGAAACTCCCCGTTTGCGAAATCCCATGTTAACCTATGGGAAAATTTTGAAGCGCGATGACTCATTACCTATTATAATTATTAAAATACCATTTTAACTATCAGAAAGTAGACGTAAGATGTCGAAAATGTGCAATTTTAAAGTTTGTCTATGTAAATTTTAAGTATCTTTAAGCAGATAATAAAATCTAAGCAAATGAAATTCCAAAATTTACATGAATTTTTTGTTTATTTAAAATTTACGGCATTTCTTTAAACGCATACTATCGGTATCTGACGTCTACTTTCTGAGGATGAAAACAGCATTTTAATAACTAAATTAGGTAATGAAACATCGCACTTCAAAATTTTCCCATAGACTAGCATGGGATTTCGCGAACGGGAAGTTTCACTGCAGCGGAGCCTTAGCAATTAATGGTTGATGTGCGTCTTGTGATCTGATGTAGTTTGTTGTCTGTATAATACATGTTGATCGCACGCAGTCGGCATGTGCAATGAAGAAGCCATGCGTGTTGATCCCATGGTGCCAATGTGATACCCTTCTTTAATTCCGACATTATGTTTGCCGCCACTATTGTCCAAATAGTAAAATTCGCCTTATTTAATGACATATTCATCAAAGTAAAAGCAAGGGGAAATTTACCCCTTCAAAACAGTGATATCAATCAAGAAATCTGAATTTTAATTAAAAAAAAGTAGTCCATTGACAAAACAGTTAAGACATTTACAGTTTCATGATGTATACAATTCGGAAAACGTCGTACACTGTTAAAACTAATGGTGACACATTGCACCTTTTAGGGGTGAAAAGCTTGTCTCACTGGTGACACCCCTAGAGGAGCTAAAATGGCACCCTTAACTAGGGTGAAAGGATGGCACCCCTAAACCAGGGTGTTTCAGGGGGTGAAAGGACGGCACCTCAGGGAAGAATAATGGCACCCCTTATCCACAGTGTTCAATAGGGTGAAAAGATGGCACCACATGGGAGAATAATGGCACCCCTTATCCAGGGTGCCCCAGGAGGTGAAAGGATGGCATCTCAGGGGAGAGTAATGGCACCCCTTAACCAGGGTGTCCCAGGGGGTGAAAGGATGGCGCCTCAGGGAAGAGTAATGACACCCCTTATCCAGGGTGTCCCAGAGGGTGAAAGGATGTCATCTGAGGGGAGAGTAATGGTATCCCTCATCCAGGTTACCTTAAGGGGTGCAAGAATGGCATCTCAGGGGAGAATAATGATACCACTTATCCAGCGTGCCCCAGAGGGTGAACGGATGACACACATAATCCAGTGTGCCCTGTGGCATCCTACAAGAAATATCACTCACAATCTATGGCCCACAGTTGCAATCCCCCTCCCCCACCCCCCTTGTCAAGAAATTGTATTGGTTTGAATCATTAAATACAAAGTGTTTACCCATTTTTAAATTGAAGTCTGCAGAGAAAATTATCATGATCAGTCAATATTTTGAGTCTTTTTTTTTTTCTTTTAGATTGATGGGATATTATATTTTTAAACTCATTATCAGGTGTCCAAAGAAAAATTGTAGCATGTTTTTGTAACTCAGAGAGGGATAATATGAACTACAAAAATAATCATAGAAAGGCAGAGAATTCAAATTGTACTTTCATTTACATGGAGATTATTTTAAGAAAAATTCAAAATTTTAACTTTTATACAGTCTTTGCATTTCAAAATCACCAATCATAAGTCATCACTATTGCATTGTTAGTCATACCCAAAAGGTTTTGTTAGCATAAATTGCAAAATTTACACAACCCCTACACTTATTTTCTGCCTCTAAAATCACTGAGTTAGAGTCAAATATTGTGACTTTGTCATGCAATTTCAAGTCCGATTTTCAATTTTATGTTTTGAATTTCTTGTAAAGTGAAATAAATCATGATTTTTGACTGACTCTAACTCAGATGTTTGGATCAAACTTTTTGGGTATGTTTAAGAAAAGGCCAGTAACAATTTTTGTGATTGGGGATTTTTAGATGCAGGAACATTATAAAAATTTTATGTTTTTTGACTCCAAAATAAGAGAAAGTACAAGTTATATCAGTTCGTTCAATATCTATCTTCATATGAATATCTTTATAATTTTCTTATAGTTTCAGAAGTAATCCGTAACCATCTTTTTTGACGCATAGTATATTGCTGGACATGTATTTTCATTATTTTATATACAGGGCAACTGAAAATTATGGGGACACAGAAAAATGCTATATCCTGTAAAATATATGCCATATTTTAATAAAAAAATAAATAAAAGAAATAACAATATTTCAACAAATTGTTCACTGGCTTGATATTTGTTTTTTACACAAGTTTGAAAACGAAAGATCACAGAATTGACAGTCCGCTGCAGATAATTCTGATTTAAATCATTCTATGCCTTGATAATTTCGCATCACATACAATGCAAACTGGGGATTTTCTATTTCTAACTTTTCTACAGAAGTCAAGTGAGTTAAGATCTGATTGTTCGAAGGCAATACACCTGTTATTAAATATCCACACAGATGGGTGTTGAAGTTCAATGTTGTTTTTGCTCCATGTGAAGGCCCCAATACTGCTGGAAGTTCCATTAAAATTATTTTGCTTCCATGAGGCCAACACTTCGTTGAACATATTAGTTGCTGATCATTTTGACGGTTGTGAACTTTTCGGAGGATTAAGATTTTCATATAATAGAAGAAATGCTACAAATTTTAAAATAAGCATTTTTCAGATTTTAGTTGTGAAATATCAATGTCAAACAACGCACCAATATTTTTTCAGCTATCCTGCTGTATCTAATTAAAAAAATGTAAAACACAAATTAGAAAAGAATATGTAATAAATGCTGTGTAACTCTTAAATTAGTAAGAATATTTCATATTCTTTAAAATTCTTACAGAAAGTTAGCCATCAAGCTATGAAATGAATTATAGAAAATAAGTTCATTTTATAGTTGTGGTAAAATAATAGATGAAATTGAGTAAAAAAAAAAAATCATTTTTACATTATATGTATACTTACCTTTATAGTGAACTTATGCAAATCCATATTTTATAGCATATATCCATACAGGATTGGAAATTAAGAACTGTAGGTAAGGTGTCAAAATAATGCCTACAAATTTTTTTCGATGTGCCAACTGCATTTCATATTTTCTTATTTCTTTTCACAACCATGTTAATAGTAATAATATTGCATTGCATATTTAATTTTAATGTATTGAAGGGAAGTGGAGAGGAAACTTTATATATTAAACACTTTTTCTTACTAAACAAAATAAAAACTGACTTTGCATAAGTATGAAACCTGATTAAACTACAATATTTGGATTCTGGAAAAACTTATTATTTTTATAAAGCTAATATGCATACAAAACAGATAATCAAGTAAATATGTCCACAGAAAGAAAATATGAGCTTTAGATATAACTAGGGATAAGCTAATTTTTAAAAAATCTGAGACTAACAGTACATCAGAAAATAAAAAGTTAGCAAATAAATGAATCTTTGATTGTCAATTATGGTGTGGCATTTAAAACATTTCCAAATCACACATATTTTTTTTGTTTGTTTGAGGAAAGGAGTACAAAAATTTTAAAACAATTTTAATACAGTTTCTTATTTTAGGAACATATAAGGATGCAGAAATATCTCATAATAAAAGAAAATCTTGTTTACAGGGGTGTAATATCCAAGGACCAGTTTTATCAGTCATTGGTTAAAGTGAAGTTAACTTAGAGGTTATTGACAGGTTCAAAATTCTTAAGACACGTGCTGATGTCATGGTTCAGAGGGGGGGGGGGTGTATGCTAAAATACAAATGAAAGCATTTGCTAAACAAAAATTAAAGAAAGCTAGCTATCAAGATTTGACGACTAGGAATAATTTTTCTATAATTTAGTTTCATTTGACGACTAACGACTGCTGATTTCTAGTCCTGTATCCACATCAAAACACTTTCTGCGAAATTGTTTTATGTTTTGACTTATTGCATCTGAAATTTTAATCCAAAGAGTAATTATAATGAAAGGAATAAAACACTGAATTAAAAAAACAACCTTTTAGTTCAAATAATCTTTTTATTGTAAACACCAAGAATGTATTAATTATTATTAAACAAAGATGTGACACTATGTGGAACTGATGCCACTAAGAAAGTTTTGAAGACATAAGTATCTAATAAAAATTATAAAAATTTAAATTGGCTTTTGCTATATTTAACGTTAAACAACCAAAATAATGCATGCCACAAAGTAACTAAGCTTATAAAATTATCAGTTTTTGTAATTAACTGTTTATATAAAATTAATACATAGCATGAGTAATTTAACAAGTTGCTTGAGTTGTGGAGCACAATAAAAGGTTAAAACACAGAAATTTCTGCATCTTCTTCATGATAAAGAGTCGGAAACTTTTCTTGTATCAAACATGGTGATGTAAGTACTGTAAATGTAAGTTCACTATCTGTAATAATAATAATAACACATTAAGGAAAACACATAACAAGACAGTCTAATTAAAATGTATCATCAAAGTACAGCAAAAATGGTAGATGAATAAAAAAAGAATAAATACAATTTAAATAAAATTTAAATTATAGCTCACAAGGCTATCAAAGCCTGGCAGCTAATGTGCCCGCAGGTTCTGTATGTAACGTGATAACTCTTTATATAAATATCAGATTTGGTTCAAATTTTATATGTAGGTTCACTTTGATAAGGTTCTTCACTGATTAGCATTGGAGGTTCATTGGTTAAATATGAAGGGGGGAGAAGAGAGTGCTACCCCCCTTAATTTATATAAATATGCAGAAATCATGCAGAATTATCAAATTTATTTCAAATTTTGTTAATAGGTTCACTCTGATAAGGCACTTCCCTGATTAGTTTTAGGGGCTCATTCGTTAAGTATAAAGAGGGTTGGTAGTTAATCCACTGTCCAATAACTTACAGTTGATTTCTTTTATTTTTGGAAGGGTATTATTCTGTGAAATAAGAGTATAATATACAGTTGTATGTATAGCCTGCGAGCTCAATGCCATCAGTTTAACTGGGCACTTTCCTCTTTATTGCCTATTTTCGGACAGCACGGGAAAATTACTTGAGTAACTCATACTTGTCATTCAGTTATTCTTTTCCTGTGTAATCATTAAGAGTTACAAACTATTTACATTATTAACCATATTTACAAAACATACTTTGCAACAAAGTGTCTATTCCAGATTAGCAACAAATTTCCCTAACATGTCCAGGTATCCCATAGCAGTAATAATAATAAAAAAATAAGGAATTTTATTCAAATTTATTAGTACGCCCCTATTATGTATCCTATATTGGCACTAATCAATGAATATATGGGCACAACCCCTCGTGTTTTCCCTTCATTTTGGGAATAACGAATTTTCAACGTATTCTATTGACAATTATTTTCAAAATTTTCAAGATGTGATTTTGCGACTTTCACAAAAATTGCTCTATGCATTTGGCTAACATAATATGCAAATGAAATTTTGATATCTTTGACGCATGCGCAGTGAAAAATTATTTAGTAAACCTACGCAATATTCGAACAATCTTTATTATTTTTTAAATCTGATTACAGGGTATTATGTGCAATGTTGTTTGTCGCATTTTCTGAAAAGAATGTTACTTTATATTAAGAACTCTTCAAATTATAAACAAAGATCTTGGGTAAATTTGAGACTGTTTTTCGGATTAGTAGAAAACCTTAATTTTTCTACGACTATACATGCTATCGACATAAAAATGAACACAGTTTATTACAATAAACCACTTAATCATAATCTACAGTTTGAGCGCTTTTGCTACATTAGTTTTGACAGGGTTATCCAAAAGATATTCAAAATGCATTCATTCTTTTTTAATTTGTTGACGGTCCCCTATTAGAGTTTCGGAATAAAACCTTCAGGGAAATATATGACTTGTACTACAGTACCTGACCATTGATTATCGCCCACTTGCGATTTTAGACATTTTGTTAAATATCTAGAAAAATACATGAGGAATTATCCTGAAACTCACAGTGTATAAACATAATAGGACAGGTCATATATATCCGTGAAGATTTTTCCCAGAAACCTTACAGGAGACCGTCAACAAATTAAAAAAAATGAATATCTTTCGGATAACCCTGTCAAAACAAATGCAGCAGAAACGCTCAAACTGTAGATTGTGATTAAGTGGCTTATTGTTATAAACTGTGTTCATTTTTATGTCGATAGCATGTATACTCGTAGAGAAATTAAGGTTTTTATATAAATAGTCCCAAATTTTTCCAAGATTTTTGCTTATAATTTGCAGAGTTCTTAATATAAAATAATAATATTTTCTGAACATCTGACAAACAACATTGCACATAATACCCTGTAATCAGAATTAAAAAATAATATAAATTGTATGAAAGATGAGTAGGTTTACAAAATAATTTTTCACTACGCATGTGTCAACGATATCAAAATTTCATTTGCATGTTATGTTGGCTAAATGTATAGAGCAACTTTTGTGAAAGTCGCAAAATCATAGCTTGAAAATTCTAAAAATAATGGTCAATATAAAAAGTTGAAAATCCGTTGTTCCCCCCCCCCCCCCCCAAAAAAAAAAAAAAAAAAAAAAAAAGATGGATTTTTTCTAAATGTAGTAGTAAGTTCCATATTGTGTATTCTATATTGATACTAATCAATGAATATATGGATACAACCGCTCTTTTTTTGTTTCATTTTGGAAATAACGGATTTTTAAATGATTCTATTGACGATTATTTTCAGAATTTTCAAGCTATGATTTTGCAACTTTCACAAAAGTTGCTCTATATATTTGGCCAACATAATATGCAAATGAAATTTTGATATCGTTGACGCATGCGCAGTGAAAAATTATTTAGTACACCTACTCATTTTTCATACAATTTTTATTATTTTTTAATTCTAATTACAGGGTTTTATGTGCAATGTTGTTCGTCACATTTTCAGAAAATATTATTATTTTATATTAAGAACTCTGCAAATTATAAGCAAAAATCTTGGAAAAATTGGGGAGAATTTTTATAAAAACCTTAATTTCTCTACGAGTATACATGCCATCGACATAAAAATGGACACAGTATATAACAATAAGCCACTTAATTACAATCTACAGTTTGAGCGCTTTTGATGCATTGGTTTTGACAGAGTTACTTTGACAGAGTTGCATTCATACTTTGTTTAATTTGTTGGCGGTCCCCTATAAAGTTTCTGGAAAAAATCTTCACGGAAATATATGACCTGTAGTATATTGTTTATACACTGATAGTTTCAGGATAATTCCTCATGTATTTTTCTAGATATTTTGCAAAATGTCTAAAATCGCAAGTGGACGATAATCAATGGCCAGGTAGTGTATTATATTTATACACTAAGATTTTCAGGATAATTCCTCATACATTTTTCTAGATATTTAACAAAATGTCTAAAATCGCAAGTGGACGGTCATCTCTGGTCATATAGTGTATATCAGGAGCTTAAGGGAACTGGCTAATTCTTTATTTCCCCTTTTGCTATATGGGGGAAAGTCGGGTGGAATGGGACAGTAGGTTTTTCTTTTTGTGCATTATTCTAAACACTTCATCAATCGCACACAAGATGAAGCAATGGTAATCCATTCTTCAGTTTACAAAAAATATTGTTATGCATAGATTTGCAAATGTATGAAAGAAAAAATTATTTCAAAAATCCAATTTAAATTTGATTTATTTGCTTTCAATATGTTAAAGACTTGTTTATGTATAAATGTAATATTTTTCCTATTTATGGAACATTATACTGTATATTATCCATAATTTAAACTAAGCCTAAAGCAGCATTTTTGTTTGAACAAGAAGTTTAACACAAATAAGGAAGTGGCGAGGAATGGGACGCGCCCAGTTCCTTTTTCAAATTAATAATAATGCGAATTGCTAACATGCAAATATTTTTAGAGGATAATATATTAATTATAACATTGATAATATATATATTCATACTTCAAAATGTAAATTGGTGATTATTTAAGGCGCAACGCTAGGCACAGAAAAAGAGCCGGATGATAATGCAAAGTCTATGGGGGCGTTTTTTTCAAATATTTCGCCCAAATTTTAATATTTTTACGTGGTTGTTTTGCACAAGATTGCTGAGGGCGATCCGCAACCGGCGTAGTTTTTACTTTTTCAGTTTTGGTTTCAGATTTTTTTAAAAAATTACTTTAACCGCGTAGTCGCGACTTTTTTCACAACGTCATTAGTCGCGCTCGGTCTTTTCGCCGCTGGCCCCCCCCCCCCCCGTATACCAAATATGTAAAATAAAAATATTTTTCCCCTAATATACGAAAATAACATTACAACGAAGATATAAATTTGCAGTTTTCTTAAATTATGCATTTTATCCATGAGATCTGGAGTAATTGGAAATGATGAATGAATGAGAAAAATGAGCTCACATTAGTAATTTTTACGTAGACTTTTTCGCCGATTTCAAATTTGTCTCTAAAAATGTACCTGAAAAAAAAACAGAGGTGTCCTGTTACTTCGCTAAGGTGGTCGAGAAAGCTTCAAAGTCAGCTACATGGTAGATCTTCGTTGTATTTGTAATGTGATATAAGTTAAGAGAAAATAAGTTATACGGGCGGCGAAAAGACCGACACGCGACTACTGACGGGTTAACTTACGAAATCGGTTTAAACTGATTCTGAAATTGAAACTATCGTTATACAAAAAATATAAAAGCAAAATCGAAAAAATAATAAAAACTAGGCCGGTTATGGATCGTCCTCAGCTGTCTTGTTAAAAAAAACTATGTAAAAATATAAAATTTTAGTTAGCTATTTGAAAACAACGCTCCTATAGACTTTTACATTATCATCCGGGTCTCTTTCTGTGCCTAGTGTGGGGCCTTAATGACACCTATGACAGAGAATCCTGAATTTTCATTCTAGTCATGAAGATACTGGTATTTTATATTGTGGCACATACATTATCAACTTACAACCTTTGGTTGATTGTTTATCTTACCGACACTATAGGTTATTTTGTGCCTTATAGCTTTTTTTTATTATTGCTGTCCCATAACTCTTGATGAGGAGGTATGAGACACATTTTGAAACTTACGTTCTCTTTAAAATAAAATAGTATTTGCACGTTATGTTTCTATATTGTTCAGGGGGATTAAAAAGTGTTTTACCTTGCATCCTATAAATTGAAATTTTTCTTTTTGTATATAAAAAAAAACTTACTTTTGTAAAAAAAAGTCCCACACCACCCCACTCTCCCCTATATAGTTATTATATATTAATACACCATTTACATGAAAATAGAATTTTTATCAATAGTATTAAAATACAGTTTAAGGGCTAACAGTTTATTGTATATCCTTAGGTTTTTACCACCTTCTCCCCAGGTTTTTACCGGTAAAAAGCCAACCCTGTTTATTGGTCTTGTTTCAGAACGGGTGGAATAAAAGATTGTTAAAAATTATATCATTAGAAAAACGTTTAAGATTTATAAATGACAATGCAAAAATCACCTTCAAAACACGAGATCTTCATCACCAGCGGGAAAATTTCACATTTGTGTAAAATTACGATATAAGTTTTTATTCATTGTTATATTTTTTGAACACACACTATTTCTGTAAACTATTCTGAAAGTTCAGTGGAGTAAATACAGATTGTTTTCCTTTTATAATTTGAATGTTCATGACTAAAAATTTGTCATATCGGATGATGTTGATGATTGAGAAAGGGGGGGGACTGATTACGGTCTAATCAAACTTAAATTACTATTATTGAAAAAAAAATATTTTATTTTATTTAACCATAAAATTCTGCTACTAAATAAGGTTTAATGCGAAAGAATACTTTCGAAAAAAAATGGGTGTAAATCTGCATAGCCGATAATCAGATCATAAGGTATATTCATTTCAATTCCCTAACATTTTCTCACCTTTTTGAAAGAAAATGAAACCAAAAGTATGAAAATATGAAGAATTGGGAGTAAGAAAACATAATGGTAAACCGAAGATACCGCTAAATTCGGGTTTTTAGGCATTTCCCACCAAGGTATGACTTGGCTGACTAATAACGCTTTAATATGCAAATCGAGGTTTTATCCGTGATTTTTATCCTTAAATGAGACTAAATGATTGTCCGTGCTACCGCCCCCCCCCCCGATCTAATCTTATTATGAAGATTATTTTGGAAATAATGGTGGTTAATAAGGAAAATATTAATAATGAAAACCCTGTAAATAAGTTTTGATTACTTTAAGATTTGCAAGTATTCAATTGTCTTAAATGAAAAAGTTACCCCCCCCCCTCTCAAATAAAGACAAATCAGGTATACTGAAACAATATTAGAGAAGTTACGCGAGGCTGCAATATGGTGTGAATTAGCCTTTACAGGAGGGGTTCGGATAGCATCTATCCGACAATATATACAAAGCCGGCCAGATGCTGTCCGAGATCCCGTGTAAAGGTTAAAATTAAAACTTCGCGAATAAAATTAATTGCTTTTAACTGTATATAGACGCAAAAACATATTTTAACCTTAACTGCTCTGACAAAAATTGTTATATAACTACTGTAACCTGTCTGTCAGACCATTTAATCTGAAGATGAATAAAATGTTTCATTAATTCTCAGAATACTATTTATGCATTAAACTTTATGTACAAGAATATTATAAATCAGATTCAGCTATTCAAAAGTATTTAGAGGTAGTAATAAGACTCCAAACTAAAAACAGTTGACCAGTATCTATATTTAAACTAAAAATTACAAGTTAAACTGTTAAACATGAAAAACTCACGGTGTCTGAGACCACTAACAGCAGTTAAGGGTTAAATCTAAACAGGTGAGTTTAAACACAAGGTAAAATGGTCATAGAATGTTCCGATTGCAACAAGATTCGTCTAAAATAACTGATTTGTAATGAAAAAATATGTAAATATTTTTACAATCTTTCATTTCCCTCTTTCTAATTGTGCGTCCTTAGGATTCCCGTGCCTAGAGCAGTTTGCTCCAATTGCTCTTCGGTAGCTAAGGACTCGATAAATCATTTAAAAATATTGACATGTAAACGAGAAATTGTAAAATAACTGCCTCATACGTTTAACATTAGCAAGCGGGTATTTTGGTGAGAGTGTAGCTTGTAGCTTCACATAATAAAGTTACCAATCAATCACACTAACAAAAAAATATGATTTACTGTTTTCATATGACATTACATATAGGGATGTACGATAAATTAACGTAACAATAAAATAAAATAAAATAAAGTTAAATCTTACCTTTAATCAGACTGCCCGGGGTCACTGGTCGCGCAAATCGGATCATTAAGTCATCATTGTTGTTTTATTGTAGCTCAGTGGTTAGTCCTCAATTAATATAGCCAATTTACACACCGCCATGTTTTACTTTGCTCACACACATAAACTTTACTTGCCGACACCGAAAGCAGAAAGACACACGTCATAGCGCATGCGCAAGTTGCCAGTCACCCGATGAGGTGGTAAATTGCTACCAATACGAAGTGCATGGCACCTTTTTTAGCTCCCATCATCCAGGAACAGATCTGTCGTCACCCCAACCACATATTCAAGCTCCTATGACACCCTAGGGTTCCAAATGGCACCGCCTTTTCACCTCCGGGTCCCAAATGGCACCGGTTTGTCACCTTTATTTTTAACAGTGTACGAATATAATTTCTTTTCACAAAAACTTGTTTACATTTTTCGGAAACTTTACAAATAATGTATAATTTCAGCATTTTTAAATATTAGTTTTAAGTTTTATAAATGCTTATTTAAGAGTTTAATGTTAGTTAAATACAAATTATCAAAATTTATACGGTGTATGTTTTGATAAAATACTACAAAATCGAGATTTTCAAAATTTTGAATTTTTTGAAAATTTGTGTATACCATATTTTTAATGACATATTCTGTTTCAACACTGCCTAAAATATAAAAGTCACCACTTACTTAATGAGGAACGGATATCTTGTTTATGAGAGAAATAGAGAAATTGAGGAACTAATCTCAAATGATGTAGAAAAATCAACAAAAAATATTTATACACTGTAAAAAATTTTGCCGTTAAAAAACGGAAATAGTACTGGTAATCTAGACGCCAGTACTACTTCCGTTTTTTAACGAAAAAAAATTTCCAGGAATAGTTACGTTTTTTCACAAAATATTTCCGTTTTTTTAATAATTCCTTATGTCAAAATTTTCGTTTGAAAATTAAAAGAATTTTTCAAGGACAAACTAACATCTTTGTGATTTTTATTCTTTACTCTACAAAGGCACATTAATATCAGGGACACATTATATACATTTAATTTAAACAACAGAGAAGAAATGTTACTTACCTTCCATGGGGTTTGAACTCACGACCTTGTCTGCCGTAGCCGGTAGTGTAATACCATTACGCTATGATTTCATATAGCACCATTTCAAATACCTTTACTTATTTCGGATGCATTTCATGAAGCAAAGACAAGATTTTTGAACGGACAGCTCTAAATCAAGTTTTACAGATTTTCTTTCTATAATTTCTAATAGTTAGCTTTTTAATTTTAGCTTTATAAAAAAAAAAAAAAAAAAAAAAAAAAAAATAACCTTTAAAATATTACATGCATAAATAAAAGTATTAAAAAATTTTGTTTCCTTCTTTTTTGGAAGAGTTTTAAAGCTATTTTATTCATATTTATTTATTTATTTTATTTAAAAGGATACTAACACACTTTAACCCCCCCCCCCCCAAAAAAAAAAAAAAAAAAAAAAAACATGCATTTTAAAAAATATTTTGTATGACGATCTATTGTAAACTCAATAAAGATAATTACTATGGGTTATGGGTTATTAAAATTAATTACATTTATTGATTTTAACTTAGGTAATCGCCAAAATGATAATAATTTCGGTAATATATTTCGATATATTTTAAATTTTAAGAGCGAATTTCTTAATTTGAATATATTAAAATATGTATATATTAAAATTAAAAGTAGACTTTTTTCCACTTAAAATATCTTTCGCACTTTTTATATCATGATATAAATAAATTAAACATATTTAAAATTATACTGAAAAAAAATTTCCTTAGCTATCTCAAACTTAAAAAGAATTAATAAATCTTATTATTTTTTAATTTGTAAAAATATGCTATCTTTTTAATATACTTTAAATTTTATGAGCGAACTTCTTAATTTGAATAGATTAAAATACATATATATTAAAAATAAAAGTAGATTTTTTTCCAATTTAAATAACATACGCACTTTTTATATTATAATATAAATAAATTAAACAAAATAAAACTGAAAAAACAAAGAACTTTACTTAACTATCTGAAACTTAAAAAGAATTAATAATAATAATTATTATTATTGTTATTTTAATATTGTAAAAATATGCCATCGTTTTATAATTAAAACAGAAAAAAATAAGAGAAATGTTGCTATGTTTGTCATACAGATGGCGCCACGACACTTATCAGTTAAAAATACTGATAACTTGTGCTGTTTAAAAGGGAAAATGTTTTGTTTCCGGTGAGATTTACGGAACAGTTACTGTATTTTTAATCTCAAAATAACAAAAAACGGAAATACTGCTGTTTTCTTGGAAAAATCAAACTATTCCGTAAAATTTTAGGGAAACGTTTGTGTATATTAACGGATATTTTTTACAGTGTATCATTTACTTTTAGTTTTATCATGCTTTTAGTTTTTGTTTTTGCCACCAGGGACGTTTTTAATTCTTATTTATTTAGCCATTTTGCTGATAATTACCGAAAAATTCTAATTTTTGAGACTTAAACTCTGTTATTTTTCTATTCTTACTCGAGCCTTTTTAAATTTTTGCGATTAGGGGATGCCGTTATTTGACATTTTCACTATTGTTGCTTTCTTATGGCCTCCCATCGTTTTTTTTTTTTTTTTGTTTTTTTTTTTTCATTTGCTTCTAATTTCCATCCATTTAATAAAATCTACTTTATAAGCATGTACAAACAAAGATTTTTATAGTCGACTATCTTGATTGTAAAATCTCGGAAGTTATTGATGACTGTATCGATTGTGTTTTTTAGGATGCCGATTTTTTTCGATTGGTAAATTTCCGAGAATCGCCCATCACTAGCTATATCTCAGCAGAAGTTTTAGATAGATTCGCGGAATTTAAGACACCAAGCATATTATCAAAGTATTAAGCATTTATTTCAGCGATTTTAGGAATTCCCCCTCCCATGTCCTCAAAGATTAACCGGGTACGAAACCTTTAGGTCAATCCGCCATACATCAGCAGCAAATTGAGATAGAGTCCTGGATTTGAAGATAACTAATCTACTAAAAAAAATTAAAAATGTATTTCATGTATTTTAGAAATTCCCACCTAAGAATATTTAATAGAGTGGTTGGACTTAAGGGAGATTTCACCATATCTCTTCAGCAGTTTCAGGTGCAAGCGAAAAATTCATAAAACAAACCTGCTAAATATATAGTCGAATAAAAGTACTTCAGTGACTTTAAATCTATTTTGCCTATTATGTCATCAACATCGACTTTCGACCGGATAATGCAATATTATAAGAATAAGAGAACAATTATGGATATTTAATTAGTTATTAGACTTATTTTTCTTTACTAGATCTATTTCGTTTGATTCAAGATTCTTTTAGAGAAACCAACTAGTGTAATAGGTGAAATCTGCTACTGTATGTATATATGTTAACAATGTCAATAAAAATTTCCAATTTGACTATACTTATCTAACATAGTGATAATTTGCTGAAAATTCGAAAACTATTTAACTTAACGGCTGTAATTATTCTTCTGGAAAAGTGTTATATCTATCATCTAAAGTTGATATAATTATACGTTACTTCATGAAATATGAAAACTTAATTCCCGTTCATTTGTTGCGTCAAGAGATAAGTATCTAGTTTCAGCAAACATTTCTCCCATAATTGCTGTCCATTTGTTTTAACAACTTCTCTAGTGAATTTAATTAGATTTTAAATAAGCAGTGGCAACAGCATTATTCTTTGTGTGATGTGCTTAAATGCTGTTCTTGGTAATACATTTAAAAGGAAAATCTTTTAATTGGGATTTCGCATGTTTGTCGAAATTTAAAAATAAATAATTATATAGAAAGATTTTTAACCCTTTGCGGCGCAAGGCAAATTCATTACTTAAGTGTTGAAAATAATTACTGACACAGTAATTTGAAAACAACTTTATTTGTCAATAAAAAAAAACTATATTTCACGCATTCAATAAACCATATTTTTTAAACAAAATTACGGTGCCAATGTAGCGTTTGGGAATTAAAGTTAAGTGGTATATCTATGAAACCACCGCGCCGCAAAGAGTTAAACAACAGTACTTTAAAACAGGTGCGAGTATCCCTCAAAAAAGTTGTCAAAAATTTATTCAATATTTAAAAAGCAGAAATGATTTTTGCACGCACCCACAAACATAGCATTTTTAAAATTAGCTTCTAGAATTTGGATATGTTTAGATGTAAAATCAAAGTTTTTTTTTCTGTTTAAATTATGGTATTTTTCTTGAAATATCACAACTTTTTTTATATATTTATTTATTTATTTATTTGTTTACGTCAAACGATAAGCATCTAAGTGGAGCTAATCTTCCTTTCATAATTGCTCTAGTTTATTTTAACTGCTTTTTTAATGAAATTCAGCATCTAACTTTTGATGTTTTCTTAATATTATTGTGTTACTGTTATTTCGTTATTGTTATTGTGCTATACAACAATTTGTTTCTTTTTGCAACAAATTAACTGAAATAATTAGAGGCTTCTCAAATTTTTTTCAAACGCAATTAAAGAAATAGAGTGTTTGGTACATACTTGTAATTATATCTAAAATATTACTATGTAGAAATTTTTATTCCGTCTTTTAAATACTGGCTGCTGTAAGTTAAATTATATATGTGTACAAACACCATGAAAGTAAAATAGCTGAAGGAGAGCAGAGAAAATATGCTTTCCCCATCAGAATTTAGTTCCAATGCTCGTGGCGCCAGCGTGATCCCGTTTTGTGGCTCACATAACCTGTACTCTGCTAGTTTTGAACCGTTATTGGACCGAGTTTGAAACAGGATGTAGAGGGCGTTATATTTAATGTTCTTCATTCATTCATAAAAGGCAGCCATACTAAGAAGGACTTTAGGTTCAAAAGTGGGAGCATCATTTTTGTTCTCCCTTTATTATTCTGCCTTCCTGATAAACACATACATGATACTTTAAGATTAATGCATAGAATTAAGAAACATTTATTCGCTGGAAATAACATTAAAAGTCGCATTTTATTTTAGATAAAACTACTTAAAAAAGAAATTGCTGCTGACGTGAAAGTGCATACTGTAAGCCAGGGTTGATGGACCTTTTTGTTCACGTATGCCAAATTTGACCAAAAAATATTTTATGTTATCATAAAGTGCCAAGTAAAAAACAAATTTAGTACAAGGAAAAGTAATGGTTTAAAATTACCTAAAATTTTCTATTTAGATTTAAAAAATATGAGAAACATATGTGTAGGTAAAGGTATTACTCTATAGTAATAATGCAAATAAATAGATCTTAGTAAAAAAAAAAAAAAAAAAAAAAAAAAAAAAAAGTATGTTATGCTATTCTGATTTCTATTGTTGGATCTTAAAATGAAATTTATTTTAATGGAAAACGAACCGAATTTATCTGGTAAGTACTTTCATGTTGAATTTTGATATTAATTCTTTTGTGAATACAGTTACTTGAAAGCATGAAAGGGCAAAACAAATGGTAAAATAGCAAATGTCAGTTTCTTTCAATAGCTCTAAAATAGATTCAAAATTGCCAAAAATTTACTATCGGGATTTAGCATTGTCTGATGATAACCAATTCTTATCGATAGATTTCAAACATCATTTTTGTTTGTAGACCATTTGGGACGATAATTATTTAGATTGAAATATTATATGCCGCAATTACATTTTTTTTTCAATTTCCATTTAACCGAATTTAGTAAAAAACAGTCGCTATTTTGTGTGATCGCACTTTATTTTGATTGAGAGCCTCATCAATGCCATTCCAAAAGTGATACGCGTGCCATAGGTTCACCGTCCCTACTGTATGCAAATCGATTCGCAGAACATAAATCTTGCCAAGAAAAATTTTCAGTCGGTCTTGTTTCCGAAATACCAATGTGCAAAGTTGAGATTTTTTTTATTAATATGATAGAATAATGAATGTATATTTTAACAGTTAATAAAATAAGGATAATTATAATAACTATTAACAAGTTATCAGTCTCAAAGTATATTCAATCGTGCATGAAAGACAAATGAAATAAATATTTCTGCTTTGAATTGCATTTTTCCCACTGTTATCTTTTATTATTATTATTATTTTTTTTTTTTTTTTTTTTTTTTTTTTTTTTTTTGCATTTTATATACTATTACTTCAAACGAGAAAATATTGAAGATTAATCTTTGCAAAAAATACACTATTCAGTTTTAATTGTATAATTATATATTTATTGTTTTTGATACATTTATATACATTGTTTCTCATTTTATTTATATAAAAATAAATCTAATGTAACCCATCAAGGTGTAGAGCGATAAGGGTACAGGTGTCTATTACATTTATGTTACTATCCAATTTTTATTTTTATCATCATTTTTTTTAATGTTAAAAATGAAACGAGTTTTCTAAATATATTATATTGTAATGCATGAAAATGTTAACAGAATTTAATTTCAAAAAGCTTCAATAATCTGTACTAAATTATATTCATTCCACGAAATAGACTTTCTGTTATACTTTAAAAAAACTTGCATTGTAGTTCTTTATACAACTATTTAAAAGTAATGTAACACTAGAGTAAAAATTATCAATCTGTATAGATCCTAAACTACTTTACGGAATAACTTCCTTATATTGGTTTCCTAGAATAATATTTTGTAAAAAAAAAAAAAAAAAAAAAAAAATCTAAATTTTATGTCAAAATTGGATATTTGCATTTGGTCAAAAATAGAAAACCAACGATTATAAATGTACAAATATTGTATGAAAAAGTAGCAAACAGCTGTTTCGAATCTACTATCGAGATTCTTCATTGCTATTTATATGCATTAGAGATTGCTATTTTAATTTGCATTTGGTATAATTTTTGTATGAAGATAATATCCTAAGTCTTTTTTTAAACATAAATTAAACAATGCATAATTTCTAAGCGAATGGCTATTTATATTTTTTATGGAAAATTTTTAGGATTAAAATGTGTAGGATTTTCGCAGTGGATGAGGAGGACGATTGTGCGTCGTAGTTAATTTAACATTTTTATGGTCTTCATCATGAACAATATAACGTATTTATTGAGAATTAAGTATTTTTATTAAAGAAGCATTCTTATTAGAAATTTTTTAAAAGTTTAATTTGTGTAAACTACAGTTAACTGTTTTTTTTATATATATTGAAAATGCATAAAAATGTAAAAAATATATATCCTAAGCATTTTCAGAGAAAGATCTTAAAATCCGGATAGTATGTCTTTTTTGTATCGTAACTTTACAAGAAATAATAATAATACAATCCGGCATATAACATTCATAGCAATGTATTTAGAGACCTCATAATACAGATCACAACTCCGAATAGTAACATAAAAAGCTGCTTTCAGTTACAATGAAATGACAGGTAAATTATATTTCATCTCAGACTGGAAATCATTGTCACTGTATTCCAGAATTACATATGTATATATGATAAAGAAGCACACTATCTATCTCTAAGGAGAATTCAGGAAAGTAGAATGCATTCTATTTTTCTAGTGAAAAAAGTTCCATACCACCCTCTTCTAGCTAAAGAAATTTTAAACTTTATTTATATTTCCGCTATTTTTTTTTATTTCGAATTTTTAAAAAACTTGGAATTTTGGTTTTTTTTTTTAAATAATTTGACTTGGACATTTTTAATTTAATTAAAATAAATACCTTCCTTCTACACTTATTTTTAAATTAAGTTTATTAGTTTTACCATCTACATAAGCATTTAATTGTTTTAAATCAACAATTTGGATTTATTAGTTAAAGGAGAAGTTGTTTTGAAAGAAATATGAAATGAAACCTTCTGTGCGATGTGCGATCACACTAACCCATTGGTTTTATTTCAGAAGGGTAGTAACATAACGATTCCTACTAAAAACATTTTCGACGTTTATGTAAGTACTAAGTTTATATAATACGTTTATCTAAGTGAATTAGTCGTTCAGAAAAGCAAAATATAGTTTTCAAAATTCAGATTGGTAAACTAAGCAAAGCATCGGTTTTTGGCATACTCTGTCTCAAGAACACAAAGCAAAACGATCCACCACATGCAATTTGATGCTTCAACGGCACAATACGGAAGATTTTTTTTATTGCTTCATCACTGGAGGTTAAAAATGAGTCTTTAATGATAATACAGAGCATACTCTCTCCGAATTAGTCGCCACGTTTACAATCCAAAAAAACGCTTTTATGTATTTGTTAGATCATTCGCGTAATCGTTCGTTTCGAAGTGCTAAAACCTGAACAAACAGGCTATTAGATTGAATAACTGGATCGAGCAAATCAAGTTTTAATGGAGAAATGTCCAGCGATGGCAACAAATAAGGTGTTATTCTGCAACACATTCATACAAGACCCCACCATTAAAAACAATTCCTATAAGAATAATTAAAATTTGGAGAATGAGGTACAACTTCATCCATCATACGCGCCCTACATTGCGCCATCGGATCTTCATTGATTCCAATCGCTACAATGCTATCGATGTGAAAATAAATTTGGAAATTTGAATGATATCCAGAATGTCATCGAAATATATTTTGGTCAAAAGCCGATTGGTTTATATCAATCCTGATTCAAACTTTGTCAACAAGATGTCAAAAAGTTATTTCAAACCAAGGTAATGGCATCACTGATTAAAAATAAAAGCTTGTTTAGAAAATTATTTAATCAAATTTAATGTAAAAAAGAGACATTTGGCTTCTCTAATGAACACTATAAACCTGCATGCAAGTTAATAAAACAGTTTAAAATTTTGATGGATCTTTGAAATTATGCATTAAGCAAAAATGACCCTTCCCAAAAGGTTTCTCTTACATTTTTTATAAATATGCTCAAAAATATAAAATAATGCACATCTATCAGTTTACAAATTCACAAAATAATTTTTTAAAAATCCAAATTCACACTTTCACTCTCTCTTTATGTTTCAATAATATATCATTGTCGTAAACTAAAGATTTTCAGCTCTTTAATCTTATTTTTTCTATTTTATTTCAGAATGTTACATGTTATTTTTTGTATAGGAAAAAAAATGTTTGCTTGTTAAGTTAAGAAAACAAGACAGGTACGTTCATTTCATTTAAATTTTTTATCAGTCACAAAAAAAGAAAACATGCGCCACTTTTGCTAAACTTTTATCAGGAAGTTTCTTTTATTTCTGGTTTAGAAGTGAAATTAAAAATTTCATTTGTTTTGTTTTTTAATAAGAAAATTTAAGGAATATATTTTTAAATGATCTGTTTTTTATTAAAAATTGTTACAGGAGAAAATAAAAGATTACACTATAAAAAAATGCCATCTCTGTAGAAAAAAATCACTGGACATAAATTCTCTCTATGTTAATCAATTACATTTTTTCCTTTATCGCGAAGTAAGCTTTATAAAATATAATTCGAGAATTATATCGAAATAATCTTATTTTCTTTAAGAGTAATGAATTATAATATGTTTACATATTCGGATGTGCATGCTATATACATTTATCTATACCTTAACTTCTTTCCTTATTTATAGTTTGTTCCTCTCAATCACATTTATGTATATGTATAAATATATATATATATATGTGTGTGTGTGTGTACACACACTTAAAAAGGACAAATATTACTTGACTAAAATATAATATGATCACAAACGAAAATATACAATAACGTCTTACGAGTTATCTCCAATTCCTAAAAGCTCTCTTTTTTCCAGAAAACTGAGAAAATAAACTTTTCTACCAAAAATTGAACCGCCTTCAAAAATTACTGCAAAGTAACAAATATTTTTTTTAGTAATAAGAAATGAAATTAAGAGCGTAGTATTTACCATGCGTATTATTATATTTATGTACATTAATTTGATTTTTTGGAGTCGGTGCCAGCCAAGCCAAGTTACGTGTAATTTTCAATAACCACACTGCATGGAGTGCAGAGTATCTACGAGTTTTTTTTTTACGATTTAATATTTAGTTAAAAAATTGTACCTTATTCTTTTACGATTTGCATTGGATACTTAATTTTAACTTTGAAATTGGCTTGGCTGGCACAGACTCCAAAAAATCAAATTGATGTACATAAATATAATAATACGCATGGTAAATACCACGCTCTTAATTTAATTTCTTATTACTATTATCTAAAAAAAATATTTTTCTCTTTGCAGTAGTTTTTGAAGTTGGTTCAATTTTTGGTAGAAAAGTTTTTCTCTTTTTAGTTAAAAGATAACGATTTTTTGAAGTCGGTCAATAAAAATTACAATACGGAAAAAAATATTGTAATTTATACACTTATGTCAGGAGGGGTCGAACCCACGCTTTCTTTCGAGAACCAGAGCTTAAATCTTGCACCTTAGACTGCACGGCCATCTGACTGCACGTATACCATCCTGACTGCACTCCACACGGCGAGCTTATTCAACATTTTGTTACTTTAATTTACAAGAAATTCCTAATTTTATTAGTTTTTGCCTAATTACTAGAAAAGTACTGAACCAATTTCGATGAAATGGAAGTGGTATCAATTCGAGTAACCTCTTTAATTTAACACAAAAATCAAATTAATCAGTTGGATAGTTTTGGAATAATCAGTGAACATACATAATATATATATATATACATACGTGTGGAATTGATAACCACCTCCTTCTTTTTTGAAGTTGGTTAATAAAAATTATAATACGGAAAAAATTATTGTAAATTGTACATGGATGTAAATTATGTCAGGAGTTCGGTTCGAACCCATACCTCCTTTTGAGATCCAAACTTAAAACTGGCACCTTAGACACTCGGCCTTCCTGACTGCATTCCATTCAGCGAGTTTATTCAACGCCCGTGTTACTTTGAATTTGCGAGAAATCACAAATTTTATTGGTTTTCGCCTAATTACTGAAAAAATACTGAACCAGTTTCAATGAAATGCAAGTGGTACCAATTCGAGAGTAACTTCTTTCATTTAACACCAAAACCAAATTAATCGATTGGATAGTTTTTCCAGTAATCGGTGAATATACACAGAAAAAGAATAAATACGCGTCAAACTGATAACCTACCCCTCTTTTTTTGAAGTCGGTTAATAAAAATTACAGTAAGGAAAAAAATATTGCAAATTATACACTAATGTCAGGAGTGGGGATTGAACCCTCATTCTATTTCGAGAGTCAGAGCTTAAATCTGGCGCGTTAGACCGCTCGGCTATCCTGACTGTACTCCATGCTGCGGGCTTATTCAATGTGCATGTTACTTTTGATTTGAGAGAAATCCCTAATTTTATTAGTTTTTGCCTAATAACTAAAAAAATATTGATCCAATTTCGACGAAATGGAAGTGGTGCGAATTCGAGAGTAACATATTTCATTTAACACAAAAATCAAATTATTCGTTTAGATAGTTTCGGAGTAATCAGTGAACATACATAGAAATAAAAATAAATACGCGTCAAATTGATAACCTCCTCCTCCTTTTTTGAAGGCGTTTAAAAATTATAATTTGGAAAAGATTATTGTACACACGTATGTCAAGAGTGTGGTTCGAACCCGCCCTTTCATTCGATAACCAGAGTTTAAATCAGCCGCCTTTTACCCATCGACCATCCTGACTGTATTCCGTTCTGCGGGCTTATTCAACGTTTATGTTACTTTTAATTTGCCAGAAATTACTAATTTTATTAGTTTTGCCTAATTACTAAAAAAGATACTTTATCAATTTCGATGAAATGGAAGTGGTACCAATTCGAGAGAATGGAAGAGCTCTTTCATTTAACACAAATACTAGTTTAATCGATTGGATTGTTTCGGTGCAAACGGTGAACATGCATATAAAAATACCTATGCGTCGAATTGATGATAACCTCCTCTCCTTTTTTTTTTTTTTAAGTCGGTTAAAAAAAATTATAATACGGAAAAAAGCACTGTACGTCAGTGGTGGGGGTTCGGAACCCACGCTGTCTTTTGAAAATCAAAGCTTAAACCAGCCGTCTGAGACCGCTAGGATATCTTGGCTGCAATCTATTCGGTGAGCTTATTCAAGGTCATGTTACTTTTCGCAATGTATTTCGCAATATTATTTTAGTACTCTTTCACTAATAAAGTATTGAATCTATAAAAGATCTCTGATACTCTGTGCTAATGGTTAAATACAAAATCTATATTATAAAGGCCAAACGTATCTGTGCATAACGCATACGTCATTTTACGAATGGCAACGCTTTCCGATGAAATTTCGGTTTCCAATTTTGGCTATTGCAAGTTTTTAAACTTCTGGACATGGTACGTTTTCAACCTTTATACCATAGTATAGAGAAAATAAATTAAATATAGTTTGTTGGAAAACTGTATCTTAATTTGTTTTTGAGCTATTAATTTTATTGTAGCTTTTAGTTCAATTTCTCTAATGTTGGCAACTTGAGTACCGCATTTATGTGGGGAAAAAAATAAGCATTGAACAAAAAAATAAAAAAATAAAATAAAAAAAAGGTATAGAGATGCAGTTTGGCACAACCGCGTGCTTTCGCAAAAAAGAAAATTTTTACAGTATTAATTCATAATACAATGAAATACCGTTTTAGAATGCTTAAATGTAAGCAGATCTTTTTCATTTAGAGAAAAAATGCATCGCTGATTTTAAACGATTCGGTCTATGTTCCACGTGATTTTTTTGTTTGAGCCGAATTAGAGATAAATTAGAAGAATAATGCACATCAAATCGTTCTTATCGCATACTGCACCTCCATCTATCTCTTTTCTCCATGGAAAATAAGAGATAACTATATATTTTTGTTGCCATTTTTTCGCAGAAAACTGAAAAAAAATAGCAATTAAAAATTTGCTATGTCAAAATATCGTCGGCTATAAGCCCAGTAAATGTTATTGGTTTCATTTCGTTTTTATCTATCAATTTAATGACTTTTAGTTTGTTGCAAACTTGCTTTACAAAAGATACATCAATTAACCTTTGCAAAAATGTGTTTTGAAGAATATTTGTGCGTTATATTTTCTTAGTTGGTTTTAAAAGCTGAAAGAATGTAATTTTATTCTTAGGCAAAATGTTTGGCCAAAAACTCCTATCTTGCATCTAATATGAAATACCGAATTCGATAATTTTCAAAGCTTTATACGATTCCATAATTAATATGTTTCATATAAAATTACCGTTTGGTGTTGGTTGGTAGTTTAAAAAGCATATTACGAAGGAAAAAATTATTAGACCTTTCAATTTAAAATTTTAAAAAAGTTTTTCAACTTCACTTTGTGACCCGGGAACCCCGGGTTCGGTGTTCTAGTATTCTTAATAGCAAAATTAGTATTTAATTTGTAAAAATTGTAATACGGAAAATATTATTGTATACATGTACATCAGAAGTGGGTTCAAACCCACTCTCTCTCCTTCGAGAAACAGAGCTTAAATCTGGAGCCTTGGACCGCTCGACTATTTTGTCTGCACTCCATTCTATGAAGTTATTCAACACTTTCAATTAACAAAAAATCACTAATCATATTAGTTTTTGCCTAATTACTAAAAAAGTACTGAACCAATTTCTATGTAACTTAAGTGGTACCAATTCGAGAACAATCGCTTTCATTTAACACCAAAATCAAATTTATCGGCTGGATAGTTTCGGAGTAATCGGTGAACATACATAAAGAAAATACACACGCTTCGAATTGATAACCTCCTCTCCTTTTTTGAAGTCGGTTAAAAAGAGTTTTGAAGAAGATACGATAGTATCAAAGTTTAATTCATTGCCGCTGATTTTCGGACACGTTTCTGGTTAGTGGTTATATTGCATTAATCAGATGTCCTAAATCGAATATCTGATTTTATGACACTATCCATTCTTTTCAGGTGTCGTAACTTGATTTATTCATGTAGGAGTAGCAAAATAATATTAGTGTTATCTTTCAAATTACTGCTGTTAATTTATCGGGGTTTCCTATGAAATATGTTAGTTGAAATAATTTACACGAACATTTTTAATTGATCGCGTTCTGGAAATTTATAGACTGGTTTGCGAAAACTGTGCAGTAAATTATAATAAAAAGAATATTGCCCAGTTAAATTGACGGCATTGATCTCACAGGCTATGCATACTAACTGTACATATGATCCTATATCTAAATTTTGAACGAAAACTGATAATTCTGCATGAAAAACCCATTTATATAAATTAAAGGGAGAAGCATTGGCCCCCCCGTTCCCCATGTTTATACTTATCCAATGAACACTTAATACCAATCACAGAGGCGCCTCATCAGAATGATCCTATATCTAAAAATTGCGAACGAAAACTGATAAATCTACATGAAAAACCCATTTATATCAATTAAGTGGAGGGGCATGAGCCCCCCCGTTATGTACCTAAATACAAAATTTCATGTGGATCCGATATTTTTATCATGAGTTATCGCGTTACGCACGAACGAATGAACGCGCATGCATACAGAACGGTGCAGGCACTTATAAGCTCTGAGGCTTTGACAGCCTGTGAGCTAAAAACTATTCGAGAAGTTTCGAATAAAACACTGTAGTAGAAAATGAAGCTTTGTTATCAATTGCTTTTATGTTCATGTGCATACTTACTTTCATTAATATATCACTGTCGTAAAATAAAGGTTTTCGGCTCATTAATCTTTTTTTTTCTACTTTATTTCAGAATGTTGCATGTTGTTTTTTGTATAGGAAAAAATGTTTTCTTGTTAAGTTAAGAAAACAAGACCGGTACGTTCATTTCATTTAAATTTCTTATCAGTAACAAAAAAGAAAACATGTGTCACTTTTGTTAAGCTTTTATCAAGAATCTTCTTTTACTTCTGAATTGAAAGTAAAATTAAAATTCTCATTTTTTTTTAAATAATTAAGATATATATTTTTAAGTGATGTGTTTTTTTTAATTGTTGTACAAAGAAATAAAAGTTTATACTATAAAATACATTTTATATTTTTTATTATTTATTATTTTTTCATTTTTACCCTCACGCGAAATAGACTTTTTAAAATATAATTCGAGAATTTTATCGAAATAATATATATATATATATATTAAATGTAATGAATTATGAAATGATGGAGTGTGAAGTATGTGTGGAATATCAAGTGAAACTGGACAATAATAAAGATTTTGATGCCCCCTTATTTTCGTATATCTTATACTATAATGCGAGCAAAAATTGTGTGTGTGTGTGGGGGGGGGGGGGTAAATTTTATCTGAAAAACGGCTCTAACGATTTTCGCAAAAATTTGGATTTTACCATTTTCGGGCACGTGAAGACCATTGGGCTAGGTCACATGTTCGAGAAAATTCGATTATTGGGTCGTTTTGGGTTATAATGGGTCAAGATCAAGCTATTTATATCTAGAGAACGGCTGGATGGATTTTAAGGCAATTTTGTATCCAATCGTTTTTTGGCACGAGAAAACTATTGGGCTGGGTCACATGTTCGAAAAATTTTGATTAGTGGGTCATGTTTGGGTCATTGTGGGTCAAGCCATTTTTATTTAAAAAACGGCTCTAACGATTTTGACCAAATTTTATATTTTATCGTTTTGGATTACAAGAAGACCATTGGGTTAGTTAACATGTTCGAGAAAATTCGGTTAGTGGGTCATTTTTGGGGTCAATGTGGGTCATGCTGTTTTTATCTAGAGATTTTCTCACGCAATTTTGACTAAAAATTTCATTCTGTGGTTTTCGGGCACGAGAAAAACATTGGGCTAGGTTAAATGTTCGAGAAAAAATTTTAATGGGTCATATTGGGTCATTAAGGGTCTGGGTCAAGCTATTTATATTTAAAGAACCGCAGAATCAATTTCATCGAAATTTTGCCTGTAATAGTTTTTTGACACGAGAAAGCTAATGGGCTAAGTCACACGATCGAGAGATTCCGATTATAAGAGTCATTTGTGGGTCATGATGGGTCATAATGGGTCATGGTCAAGCTATAGCTAAAGAACAGGTAGATCGATTTTAACGAAATTTTGTATACAACATTTTTTGTCACGAGAAAATCATTGGCCTAGGTCACACGTTCGAGAAATTTCGATTAATGAGTCATAAAGGGTCTGGGTCAAGCTATTTATATTTAAAGATCGGCTGGATCGATTTTAACGAAATTTTGTATGTAACATTTTTTAGACAAGAGAAAAATAATGGGATAACATGGGCTAGGTTACATGTCTGAGAAAATTTTTTTAATGGGTCATATTGGGTCATTATGGGTCTGGGTCAAGCTATTTATATTTAAAGAACGGCGTGATCGATTTTAATGAAATTTTGTATGTAACAGTTTTTTGACATGAGAAAACTAATGGGCTTACATGTTTGAGAGATTTCGACTATAAGGGTCATTTGTGAGTCATGATGGGTCATAATGGATCATGTCAAGCTATATCTAAAGAACAGGTGGATCGATTTTAACAAAATTTTGTATATAAAATTTTTTGGCACGAGAAAATCATTGGGCTAGGTCACACGTTCGAGAAATTTTGATTAATGGGTCATAAAGGGTCATAAAGGGTCTGTGTCAAGCTATTTATGTTTAAAGAACGGCTGGAACGATTTTAACGAAATTTTGTATGTAACAATTTTTAGACACGAGAAAACTAATAGGCTAAGTCACATGTTCGAGAAATTTCGATTATAAGAGAAATTTGTGGTCATGATGGGTCATGCTAATTTTATGTAGAAAATGGCTCATACCATTTTGACTATACTTTGTATTATATCATTTTCGGGAAAGAGAAAACCATTTGGGCTATGACACATGCTCGCGAAAATTCGAACTGTGGTTCATTTTGTGTTATAATGTAACAAGTTCTTGACATAAGAAAATTAATCGGCTAAGTCGCATGTTTGAGAGATTTTGATTTTAAGAACCATTTGTGGGTTATGATGGGTCATAATGGGTCATGTCAAGCTATATCTAAAGAACAGGTGAATCTATTTTAACGAAATTTTGTATACAACATTTTTTTGGCACGAAAAAATCGTTTGGCTAGGTCACATGTGGAGAAATTTCGATTAATGAGTCATTTTGGGTCATAAAGAGTCTGGGCCAAGCTATTTATATTTAAAGAACTGCAGGATCGATTTTAACGAAAATTTGTATGCACCAATTTCTAGACACGAGAAAACTAATGGGTTAAGTCACATGTTTGAAAGATTTTGATTATAAGGGTCATTTGTGAGTCATAATGGGTCATGGTCAAGTTATATCTAAAGAACGAGGAAATGATTTTAACGAAATTTTGTATTCAGCATATTTTTGGCATGAGAAAATGATTAGGTTAGGTCACATCTTCCAGAAATTGTGATCAGTGCGTCTATTCTGGGTCATTCTAATTTTATCTAGGCAATGTCTCGCGCAATTTTGACTAAATTTTGTATTCTATCGTTTTCGGGCACAAGAAAAGCATTGAGTTAGATCAGATGTTTCAGAAAATTAGATTAGTGGGTCATTTTGAGTCATAATAGCTCAGGGTCAAATTAATTACATTTAAAAAACAGCTCAATCGATTTTATCTAAATTTTGTATTTAAAGTTTTTTGGCAAACAAAAACTAATGAGCTAGGTCACATGTTCGAGAGATTTCGATTATAAGGGTCATTTGTGGGTCATTATGGGTCGTGCTAATATTATGTAGATAATGGCTCTCACCATTTTGAATATACTTTGTATTATATCGTTTTCGGGCAAGAGAAAACCATTGGAATGGAACATATGCTCGTGAAAATTCAATTAGTGAGTAATTTTGGCTCATAATGGGTTAGGGTCATTCTAATTATATATAGCGACTCAATCAATTTTACCAAAATTTTGTAATGAAAAGACTTTTGTTACGAAAAGACTATTGGGCTGAGTTGCATGCTAAACAAAATTATATTAGTGGGTCACTTCGCTTCATTGCTGAATGCTGTCAAGCTAATATCACTTAAGAAATGGCTTAAACGATTTTGATTCAATTTTATATTCTACTGTTTTGGATTATCTGAAGACCGTTGAGCTAAGTCATATGTTTGATCAAATTTGATTAGTGTGTCATTTTGGGTAATACGAGTCAGAGTCACGAGAATATGGCAACAAACAATAAGTTGGCGATACTTGACAAAATATTGGCGACATTTGGCCGAAAAATCGATTATTAAGATTACAAAAGCCAAAACACGTATTGACACCAAATGAAAGAATGTCTCCTAATTTGGCTGTATCTGGCAAAAAACATTGTTTTTCAGAATGTGAAGAAATTTTTTATACATTCTTAATGGGATTCGAGATGCATGATAAAAACCAATCAGAGTCGAGCTAAAAAAGTCATTTGGATCGATGTCCTTTCGTTGTAAATTTTAAAATAAAGTAAAATTTATGAACATGTGCATACAAATATAGTTTCCTTATTAATTGTTTTTGTAAATAATGCTATTATAAATAACATGTTTTACAGTAATAATACAGAGTGAATGATGCAGTAAAAATACTATATCGAGTTGAACACAAAGTTAATTTTGACCGAGTTTAGCTCGGTCACCCCTGCTAGTGTTTCATTATTGGAGCAACCTCCAATTAAACTCCTCCGTCTGCCTTTATATGCCAGCCACGGCAAGTATATACGTCAATGGTTTTTAACGGAGAATACAAAAAAAATTAAATCGGCCAGCGGTATTGTGAGATAATCCATTCGTTCCGTCATTTCACCAGATGTTCTTCTATGATCACACTGATGTCTTACAAGAAACCGGCAGGATGCGAAGGAATCCTGTGAAGAAAGTGTGATAAAGTTATACTAGTGCTTCAACTAATTTCTAATTTATTTTTTCCGGATTTCTATTTCAACAAGAATTCATTCTATAGAAGTTGTTTACGGTGCCGGGATAGTCAACACTCCTGATTCACTTTCACGAGTTCTTTTTTTTTTTTTTTTTTTTTTTTTTTTTTTTTTTTTTTTTTAAATAAAATATAGGTTATGTGTCATCTTTTCTAAACTAGGAACGTGTAAGTTCAATATTTTATTTTATTTTATTGTGTTTTTGGTTGTCAAGTTAATCTGATTTCTTTATTTAAAGTGTTGGATTTATGATGTGTTTTACAGATATAAAAAATATAATGTTGTTATATTTATTATTTTCAATATAGTTGGATTTATAAAACATATACTTATAATCCTACCTATATTCACCTATATTTATAAAACAAGACCAAGGAACTCTTAAAATTAATAAATCTTATCGATTATGTATTAAATTTGGTAGTATACAGCAAAATATTGATTTTTTACTAAGTAAAACAGATTTGAATTATGCTATTTTACGTTTACGTGATTGTGCTAAATTTAATTTGAAAATTGATTGTGCGAAAAATCATGTGATACCAGGTAACATTATTTTAAACCAACATGTCAACATATCCAGTGATAAATTAGAATTACTTCATTTTGATATTATAAATAAAGTTATGGATGTGCAACCCGATTATGGAAATACCATAGCTCCTCAATCCTTGGCGCGAATTAATAATGATGATTATAATCTATTTGGGGATCTAAACTCTATTCAAAAAGAAAATTTTAAGGAAATTTTAAGGGATATTTGAATATTTTTGCAAAAAATAAATATAATGTAGGGAGAATTAATATTGAATCTCAGCGTATTTTTCATAAATCTGACCTGCCAATATCTTTGAGACCTTATTTGTAAAAGTGTGATCATACAAGAACATCTGGTGAAATGACGGAAGGAATGGATTATCTCACAATACCACTGGCCAATTTATTTTTTTTATATTCTCCGTTAAAAACCATTGACGTATATCCTTGTCGTGGCTGGCGGATAAAAGCAGATGGAGGAGTTTAATTGGAGGTTTCTCCACTAATGAAACATATACAAAAATAAGGGGGTATCAAAATCTTTATTATTGTCCATTTTCACTTGATATTCCACACATACTTCACACTCCATCATTTTATAATAAATACAAAATGTTCTAACTTAAATCATGTCCGTTAAATGAAATGCAGTACAACAGATAAGCCATTTTTTCTAATTCAGTATCACCGCAAATAATAAGGAAACCCGAAGTGGTCTTTAAAATACATTGCTAGAAATGCATTGCACTCCAAAAACGTTCGAAATTATTCTGATAAGAACCGTGAGTCTTAAACAGTGGGAAGGTCAGTAGGATTCTAATCGCTCCGAAAAAAACCAAATGACTCTCTTAAAGATTCTCGGATAACCTTGCCCCTCCCCTCTGACGTAAGGCTTTTAAAAATCCATTAAAATTGTTTGGAATGTAAAGGTAATTTACTTCGCACTCTTCTATTGGTTGATGGGTGGGCTAGATTCAAGGACTCTTTAATAACCAACGTAATCCGTGAGAGTAAAACGCCCCACTAAATGAGGATGAATTTCAGAGCAGACGATTATTAAATAAATAAAACAAAATTAAAGTTTTGATAACTATTTTTTTTTTCTAAAAAGGAAAATGGATTTGTGTAATGAATTTAAGATTTCGCAATAAGATATTGACATTCAAGTAATACATTCTAGCTCTTTTTAAGAAAATAATTAATAGATTACGCTGAGTTAAAGAAAATAAAATAAAAGGAACTTTAGCTGTTAAAAATATTAATATATTACGGAAAACTGAGAATGAAAGTATGTTCTTATAAAACTTTAGAACGAACTCAAAGCGGGAAAATGGCGATTTTTTTTTATTACATATATATATATATATATATATATATACTTACTTCAAAAAGGCAAATATGTCTTAATTCACTTGATTATGTTTTGTTATTATAATATATTTACTTAAGTTATTGTAATAATGCAAAAAAGTCGTGTTTTTTTTTTCACTATTTTAAATCTTTTACTTTTTGCATTGTGAATAACATTACATTTATATCTACAACAATGAGAAGTTAAAAATTTGAAGGTAATTTAGTTTGTTTATATTTTACATACCTAAATTTTAAACTCATTATTCTCACAATGCTATTTTTCGAAATTCAGTGTGCCTTTTTATCAAATCTGTTGGAAATTAATGTTTGATCTTCCACGAAGATTTTACACACATCAATAATCAATCTAAAGTGAAATATTTTTTTTTACAAAAATATGTAAAAAATGTTTATAAATGTTTAGAAATGTTTTTTCTTATTTAAAAATTATTTTTATTCCAGATGTTTGTCGAAAATTAATAATATCTGTTTAAAAAAGTCATTTCAAAAAAAAGAATTTTAAGTGAATATCTTTGGTAAGCTCTGAAAAAAGGTACATTAATTTGACTTTAAAGGTATAAGGTCTTCGAACAGCCCTTAATGTACAAAAAAATACATTTTTAAATATAAATATTAAGTACAATAAATACTTAAAGTATTTTAAAGTGAGCAAAGCATTTCGAAATTATTAATACTAATTAAATCTACTTATTTTCTTAAAGTTTTCATCAAGTATGATACTTATATTCTTATATTTCCTAATTAATGTAATTAGCCGCAGTTAAAAGACATTAAGTATAAATTAATGTTAATTAAATATTGAACTCTGAAACTAATAAAGAAATGCATCATCAGCAGCAAATCTAATAATCAACGTAGAAGTTTAAGGATAAAATGAGAATAATTTATAATTAAGAGGCATATTAACACCATTAAACTACAACTGAAAATTTTGTCTCGAGCTCATAATGGTTATTAAAATAATACATCGTCGTTGAAAGTGTAAAATTTATAATTCACAAGTTCATCAAGTTCAGTTTTTACCAAGAAAACTTTTATTTGCTGTAAAATGCAATGATAATATTTTAATTACTTAAATTTAAAAGTTTTTTTCAGAAACTCTAAAATTTTTATTAAAAAATGTATGAAAAATTATAGGCTGGCAAATTTTTTACAAACAATAAATTTCAAATTATGAACCACAAATGAAGACTAGTACATATAATATTGGTGTTATTTATGACTCCCGATTATCTGCACAAAGGATATTGGCCCTAGAGGGAGTAACTTGTATGGGGGAATGTTTCTAAGGAAACCTAACTCGTACGTACGCAAAATTACCCAACATTCGAACAAAATCACGGAAAACTCCGAACGATTAGGCCGACTGGTGGAATTGGGATCGAGCACAGCACTTCCCGTTTACCAGCTTCATTTAAAATATCTCGGCTTCTGGTAAGGCCACAAATAATATTGAAATTTCTTCCGTACCGTAAAATATGGTGAATAGGAACGAAACTTCCAGGTCATACAAACAAATTCATTATAAATATATGTGAAGATATTTTTAGTTCCCAATTTTTTTATAAGAAGGTAATAAGATTAAGAGTTGGAAAATTCAGTTTTGCCATGTTGGTACCACTACTGGGGTATATAAAAAAAGCTGCAAGTGGATCCTCAAAAACCTCATTTTTTCAACGTCTTCAAAATTTTGTATGTAACTGCAGTATTTTTCGTTTTCTAAACCTAAGAGAACGTGTTTTTTTAATTAATGATAGACCTGTAAACGATATGCTGCATTCAATTTACGGGGATTTACGGGGTGAATCGGAACACGTTTTCTCTCTTAGTTTATTTTTCTATACAGTAATAGCTTCATGTAATATCTGAAAACATATGTATAAATATGTATTGCAACAATATTTTGTTTGTTTTTATTACTTGAAGAATTTAAAGGTGCCAGGAAATTACTTAATTAAACAAAAATGTTAACGCCCAATCCAAGAGACATGGAACACTCAATAAAATAATTTAAATATGGCGAATTACTTAGAAAAATTGCTCAGAATTATTATCTGCCTTCCACAACATTACATAAACACGTCAAAATGGAAAACCAATTAAAAAAGAAACGGGTGGAAACAGTACTAAGGGCTGGGTATGAGGGCGTACTAGTAGATCGTATTAATATATGCAGGGATTGGGGCTACTGAATAGATTCACTTACCTATTGACTACTAGTAAAATATAGCATAGAACAGCGCTGAATTTGTATTAAATTCTATATCTGCAATTCAAATACAATTTCTTGGAATAAATTTAAATTTTTCTTAAGTTCAAAGTTGTTTTCTAATTTTTAAAAAGGTATATCTTTACTTGTATATAAAATAAAGGCGTAGTTTGATAGTAACTACGTGTTCACATTCCTCCGTTATCATTATTACCTATTTTTATTAACCCTATTAAAGTTTGAATCAAAATAAACAAAGATTATAACATTTATTGCGATTCACCCCTATCTGCGGGGTGAATCGGAACACCATTAAAAAAATAAAATACATATGTATAAACAGTAACAAATGTAACCAGTATACCTACAGGAACACATGAAATAACTTCATATTAGATCATTTACAACATCATTAACGAATCATACATCAAATTGAAGATAAAGTAGTTTAATTGTACTTACAAATGATCAATATGTGCAACTTCATTTACATAGCACACATCCAACCTAATTTTCAATTCTTCTCACTTACTTTTACCACTTCGGATTCGGTGCCAAAATTCTGGCAAATCATTAGCTAGCGGTGGAACGTAGACGTGATCGTGTGTAAATCCAGAAAGGAAAAAAAAAGCCACATGCTCTAATGAATTTTAAATCTTTATCTGAGCAATAACGTTTTACGATCAGGAGTCGCCATTTTGCGCATGTGGCATTGCAATGCAATTAAATAAATAAGCAGTATTCAGTTAAATGCTTATTTAAAACTATTTGAGTCATTCTTTATTCGAGACCATGAAATAACGCTCTACAGCACTTACAACTGATTTTATGAAAACTTTTAAATGGAGCATTTTTTCATGCACTCCCTGTATCTATATGTTAAAATTATGTTATTTATATAGTTTGTAAGTATGCGATTGATTATTTAGTAATGTCATTTTTGCAGCGATGTAAAAGATATGTTAAATTGAGAATTAAATGAAAACGATATGTTAAACAGAAAATTTAGCGCATGATTGGCGAGAGACCATTCTTGAGGTGAATTGAACCATTCCAATTTAACTTTTTGCGATGCAGAATAAATTCATTGCTTAAGTGTTGAAAATTAATGGCAACACCGGAATTTGAAAACAATTTTATTTGTAAATAAGAAAAAACTACATTTCACGCATTCAATAAACCGTAAATTATTTTGCCAAAATTCCGGTACAAATGTGGTGTTTGGGAATTAAAATTAACCCTTTGAGCTCTGATGGGTAAATTTCTTCAAAAAGCCATATGTCGCACTGGCACCAGTATTTTGCAAAGAAAAAAGCCGGTTAACGATAAACACAAAAAAAATGCATTAAACCTTTTTAAAATAAATTTAGTCGAATTATCTGGTGCTGTTGTGACATTTCGAAAGTAAAATTATGTGGTAGAAAATTCTACCATCAGAGCTCAAAGGGTTAAGTGGTTTCATAATTAAACCACCGTGCCACAAGGGGTTAATATGAAACGAAAAGGTTTTATTACTAAGTATTTTTCTGTACGTAGCATTCGTAATAATAACGTATAAAGACACAGATAATTTCTGGCAGTAAAATTTCACTAACTTTTTGAAAAATCAGTTCCGTAAAATGGGGTGAATCCGAACAATTTTCAACTTTAACGTAAAAAAAGCAATAAATGATTTTTTAATCCTTTTATTTTTTTTCCTAGAAACTTTGGTCTTTTTTTTTTTCTTTACTTTTTAAGCAAAAACGTAACATTTGTTACTGTTTATATATACAAAGGTAAATTTAATGTAATACAATGTAAATTTAAATCCATTCACGTGGTAGGTGTTAAATGGCAATGTAATCAAAATATAATTGTAGTAGTACATTTCTATCATATGGATTATTGATCCCACAATAACACGCAACAATCCGTAGATCCCACAAGAAATCCATACAAAGACTATGGCAAATAATACGAGGTAAATTATTTGCATACAAACCTTAATCTAAGTTGAAAAGAAATCTTGCAAAATACAAAAAAATAATATAGCTCACGCAAGAGATGGTATGGGATGGCCCTGTAATTCAGTACATTTTGCTAGAGCAGCAGTCTAAGATAGAAGTGACAACAAACAGTAATACAGCTTATATGCCAAAAATATATCCTGGCCATGGCGAGTTCAGAAAAAACCAAGTAAAAGAAAGCTAACAAAACCGTTATATAGTCCGAGTGCTACGCGACAAAAATAAGGTGAAAACTGCAAATCGTGATAAGAATATACCGCTTGGTGAGTATGTACTTTATGATAATACAATGGATATTTGAGGGGGAGGCATCTCGTAAAGTCGTCGGAATTCAAGATGGCGGCTGTTAATCAAAATGTCGCCATTTACTGAATTTTTTTAATATGCGTAATATAAATGTGTATTTCATGTTGATTTTGATGTTTTCAAAGTTAAATTTTCGTTTTTAACAGTTTCCAACATTATTTAAAAGAGTGTATGAATTCGGTTTATCTGTCTGTTTGTCTGTCTGTCCGCCTGTCCTTCCATGCTCCAGCTCTCTTAAATTTACTCAGATTGCCATGTAAATTATATATAATTCATGAATTTTATAATAAAATGTTCGAAGTAAAAAATAAAGTATATACCTTTTATAGTTCATTTACAGGGTGCAAAAAAAAATGATATTACAATATTGTGCCTGCGGCGAAATCGTTTGCAATCTGTTTTAATGACGTTATACTGTTTAAAACACATTCAAATTGATATACATCAATGTCAATACAATTGATAATAGAGGTGTAGGCATCTCGTAATGCCGTCGGAATTCAAGATGGCCGCTGTTATTCAAAATGACGTCATTTTCTGAATTTTCTTAACATGCGTAATATAAATGTGCATTTCATGTCGATTTCGATGTTTTTAAAGTCAAAGTTTCGTTTTAAACACTTTTCAACATTATTTAAAAGAGTGTATGAATTCGGTTTATCTGTCTGTCAGTCTGTCCTTCCATGCTCTAACTCGCTTAAATTTACTCAGATTGCCATGTAAATTTTATATATTTTATGAAGTTTATATTAACATGTTAGCAGTAAAAAGTAAAGTGTATAGCTTTTATAATCCATTTACAGGGTGCTAAAAAATGACATTACAGTATTATGCATGCGGCGAAATCGTTTGCAATGTGTTTTAATGATGGTATACTCTTTAAAATACATTCAAATTGATACACATCAATGATACTGCAATGAACTGCCAAATACTTACTAGATAATAAGGTGTGCATAGTACTTGTCGCTTATTTACATCAAACAGACATCAAAACAAGAAAATAAGTGTTTGTAATTTGTTTACAAATTTTATAAAGACCACGATCTAATTCAAGTGTTATTAGTAAAGGTGCTAGGAAGGATGAAACTTCATTTTGTGATAAGGATATCCCGAATAGTCATTATCTATCTTATAATAATAAACTGCATATAAGAAAGTGAGGTATCGTATAAATTTATAGAAATTCAAAATGGCGACCATTATTGAATTTTTTTTTGCAGTTTTATTCCTCTGCATCTTAAAAGAATATTTCTGATGTTAATTTCCACGTTTTATAACTCAAAAATTCTTTTCTTAGTGCTAGAAATATACCTAAAATGAAAATAGGACAATTATTAAAATATTTTTGTCATTTATAGTAGAAAATTTAGAGGAATAAGTAAATAATAAAAATACTATTTTATTAACACATTACTTATACAATATATTAAAAAGTGAATGTTATAAATAAAGCTGTAGAATATAGAAACATCACTTGGTATCATCATATTTTTCACATTCGTTTTTGCAATTTCACAATGTCCAACCTTTCTACAGACACATTTATTTTTACAGATTTTACGCATACATTTTACTAACTCTTCATAAGAGTTTGAAATCTCTGGCAACTCTGACCGTTTTATTTTCCATGACAATTTATCCAACCATCATCCCCATTTATTTGGAGAAGATGGACGTATTTCACACTGATCTGCTTGTCTTCATATGTGTCCAGCTTGTAAAGCACTGTGTAAAATATGCTGTTGAAGTGCACCCTTGGTTGGTGGAATACGTTCAAAAGAACTTTTTGTCATAAAGAATTCTTGTCTTGCATTATTGACAATTAGGCCATTACTTGTTGCACAGTACAATAATACTACGAACTTTTCTAAAATATTTAAAATACTTTCAGGAATGGACGTTTGTGGTTTTCATAGGTATGAAAATGCAGCAGTAGCTTCTTTAAATAGAATCCATATTTTCCAATTTGGCTTTTTCGTCTTTCCTGTGAAAACCGGATTGCTGTCACATCCCGTGAAAGTATTAAATTCTAGTACAGCTATTTTGCCTTTTATCTTCCAATTGCTGCAGTTATGGTATGAAAAAGAATAAATCTGAATTTTTTTTCCCTTTTCCAAATGGTTGGTTGGTTGGTTGATTTTTGTCGTCCGATTATCTACGGTAATGGGATATAGGACCCGGGGGAGTGCCCTCCGTGGGGGTCTTTCTAAGGAACCTAACCCGTATTTACGCAAGGTTCGAAGAAAACCACGGAAAACTCCGAACGGTTAGGCCGACAGCCGCGATTGGGTTCGAACCCAGCACCTGCCGTCTACCAGTTGAGAGGTCCGAACCTCTCGGCCACTGGTGGGGCCCCTTTTCCAAATGCAATTCAAATATTTTCTAGGCATTTATCTGAAAGGATAAAGAAATATACAATCATTAAAACTAATACATCAGTGTCTACAGACTGTATAACAAATATTTTTCAGTCCTTTTTCAACCATGTCTTTGAGATGCAGTATTATTCTTGAATCAGCTTCTTCGTGACCAGGGCAAGTCATTCCAATTAAGTAACCAATTAAAGAACCAATTCCAGTTAAGGAATTGTCCTATTTTCATTTTAGGTATATTTCTAGTATTAAAAAGAGAATTTTTGAGTTATAAAACGTGGAAATTGACATCAGAAATACTCTTGTAAGATAAAGAGGGATAAAACTGCAAAAGATTTTAAATAACAGTGGCCATTTTGAATTCCTATAAATTTATACGATACCCCACTTTCTTATATGCACTTTATTAATATAAGATAGATACTAAATATTCGGAATACTTTTATCGCAAAATGAAGTTTCATAACTCCCAGCACTTCCACTAATAACACTTGAATTAGATCGTGATCTTTATGAAATTTGTATACAAATGACAAACACAGATTTTCTTGTTTTGGTGTATCACTGTAAATAAGCGATAAATACTATGCGCACCTTATTATATAGCAAGGATGTATTGGTAGTTCATTGCAGTATTAACATTGATGTATATGAATTTGAATGTGTTTTAAAGAGTATAACATCATTAAAACAAATTGCAAACGATTTTGCCACATTCACAATATTACAATGTCATTTTTTTAGCGACCTGTAAATGGATTATAAAAGCTATAAACTTTAATTTCTACTCCTAACATGTTATTAAAAACTTCATAAAACATATAAAACTTACATGACAATCTGAGTAAATTTAAACAAGCAAGGAAAGAGGAGAGCATGGAAAGGGGGGAGGACAGACAAACAAGCAGATGAACTGAATACATACACTCTTTTAAATAATGTTAGAAAGTGTTAAAACCGAAAACTTGACTTTAAAAACATCGAAATCAACATGAAATGCACATTTATATTACGTATATTAAGAAAATTGAGAAAATGACGCCATTTTGAATAACAACCGCCATCTTGAATTCCGAAGACTTTACGAGATAACTACTCCTCTAATATCCATTGTATTAACAGTGATGTACATCAATTTGAGTGTGTTTTAAAGAGTATAAGATCATTAAAACACATTGCAAAGGATTTCGCCGCATGCACAATATTGTAATGTCATTTTTTAGCACCCTGTAAATGAACTATAAAAGCTATATACTTTATTTTTTACTGCGATTTACATGTTATTAGATACTTCCAAAAACATATAAAATTTACACGGCAATCTGAGTAAATTTAAGCGAACTAGAGCATGGAAGGACAGGCGGACAGACAGACAAACAGACAGAAAAACCGAATTCATACACTCTTTTAAATAATGTTGAAAATTGTTAAAAACGAAAATTTGACTTTAAAAACATCGAAATCGACATGAGAAGCACGTTTATATTATGTATATTAAGAAAATTCAGTAAATGACGCCATTTTGAATAACAGCCGCCATCTTGAATTCCGACGACTTTACGAGATGCCTCCCCCTCTAATATCCATTGTATTATCATAACGTACATACTCACCAAGGGGTATATTCTTATCACGATTTGCAGTTTTCTGATGCGTAGCACCCGGACTATATACGGAAAGTCAATGAGATTATTTAAATTTACATGACTTATTAGAAGAGGTACAATTCACCAAATTAATCTGTATTTTAGTATTATAACCCTGTCAAGGTTAACTCCATACAAATTACAAAACAAAGACGATAAATCATATTATTTCAGAAAATTGCACCTGCTATTGCACATACTAAATAATTTAAGTGTTATAAATACATCTCCGCATATTATAATAAAACCTAATTAATAATTAACTTAAATTCTGGACAGAACATCTGAGACTAAACAAAAAGAAAAGAAGTATAATTGAAAATAAATTTCGAATATTTAATGTTGTCTCTTTTTTAAAATTTTTATTTAATCTGACAGACATAAAATTAGTAGCTTCATTTTATTTAATAAAAGAAAGTAAAAATTATTTATATTGAAATGGCTTTTACTATTCATCATAAAATGCTAAATTTGGGAAAAGGATGAAAAATAGAATATTTAAGCATTAATATGTAGCTACGTTATATCTAAATTAAACTGTTATAATCTAAATTAAAACTGGGAGTTTATTTTATGGATTCTCTGTGGAAGTAATTTGCTATTGTGAGGCACCATATAAGGTCAGAAGGTGGCAACACAGATAATCACCTCATCGAGTTTATGGGTGAAAATATAGGTTTAGTTAAATCTCGATTCACATATTAAAACTCAATCGGTCTACCACGTCATACCTTGTTTGAAAACACCTAAAAACCCGATTTTACCGGTTGACTCATAGGTTTACCATTATGTTTACCTACTCCCAATCCTCCATGTTTTTTTTTTTTTTTTTTTTTTTGGTTGCAGGAAAGCACAATGCTAAACCTACAAGTCAACCGCTAAGATCGGGTTTTGGGGGGTTTTCAAACAAGGTATGACTTGGCTGACCGATTGATTTTTAATATGCATATCGATATTTAAGAAATCCTAGATTTTCATCCGTGAACTCGCTGAGGTTATTGTATGCGCTGCTGCCTCCCGGTCTATCAGCGATTACAAAAAATACGGTCATCAATTTATACGAAATGTTGAACTATGGGGAGACAAGACAGTGGGAATTAGTTAGAGCTCGATTCGCTTATTAAAATGCAATCGGTCTGCCATGTCATATCTTGGTGGAAAACACTTGGAAACCCTATTTTAGTGGTTGACTAGTGAGATTTTACATTCTGTTTACCTGTTCCGAGTCCTCCATATTTTCATACTTTTCATTGCAGAAAAACGCAATGATAAACCTATGGGTCAACCGCTAAAATTGGGATTTTTTTGTGTTACCATGAAGATGAAAAATTTCGCAAACCGATTGCGCTTTAATATGTGAATCGGAATTTAACTAACCTTAAATTTTCATCCGTGAATTCGATGAAGTGATTATCTGTGATGCCACCTCTAGGTTTAATATATACATATATACAGGGGTTGGACAAAAATATGGAAATACCTTACAAAAAACACGTTTCCTTGCCTAATATGGTGTAGGGTACCCGTTGTTATTCAAAATAACTTGCAGTCTTCTCGGAATGGATAAATACAGTTTCTGTATGTTTGCCAAGGGAATATTGTACCATTCTTCCTGCAAAACGGTGGCAAGTTCAGGTAACGATGTTGGCGATGGATAGCGAGAACGCACTTTCCGCTCCAATGTAGACCACAAAAGTTCGATAATATTCAGGTCTGGTGACTGTGGTGGCCTGGGGAGATGCAACAATTCATCCACGTGCCCAGAAAACCAGTCCTGGACAATGTGAGCTGTGTAAACGGGGGCGTTGTTGTCTTTGAAGAGACCATCACCATTGGATGGATTTGATAGGTCAAAATGTTCACATAAGTCTGAGCAGTAATATGCCCTGACAGAGTTATCATGGGGCCAGAAGAGAACAACGATATGGCTGCTCAAACCACCGAATCCCCGCCATGTTTCACTCTTGGCAGCAAGCAGTCTGTATTATAGGCTTGAGATGGCGTTCTGCAGACGTAAACTCGACCAGAAGTGGGAAACAGTGTGAAAGAAGACTCATCAGACCATATGAGTCAAATGAGTCATCGTGTTTATGACTTAAACACTACTTTTTACTGTTATGAGCATTAGCATCACTGATGAATGGCTTTTCAATTGCAGAACGGCCAGCAATTCCCTGTTTATTAAGCTTCCTTCTAATTGTTTTGGTACTCACAGGGTTTAGTAACACGACATTCATTTCAGCAGTAACTTTTGCAGCTGTGGTCTGCTTATTTTTCGCGATAATCTTCCTTAATGATCGTCTGCCACGATCACTCAGCACACACTTTCGTCCGCGCTGTGATTTAGCGGATGATGTTTTTCCGCATTTCAAATATGCGGAATAAATCTTCTACACAGTACCTTTTAAAACACTAAAAACCTCGGCTACCTTGCTTACGGAAGCACCCACCATACGCGCGCCAACAATTTGGCCACGTTTGAAGTCTGTTAACTCTGACATAATGCAATGACAACCTCACATAGCAGTGCTCCAACAACGACTGAACGATGCAGCGATTTTACGAAGTTGTATAACTGGCGTCAGTAGGCGAAAACGCCAGTGACATCTACATAGTTCATTAAAATCAATCTTTATTTTCAAACATGCATTTCAAAAGGTGTGTCATATTTTTGTCCAACCCCTGTATATTTGCTTTGAACGCAGTAAATAGTATTTAGAAAAGAATTTTATTAGAAAAAATGCATCTTATCCTAGATTATACATTCAACTATATTGATCAGAATATATTTATTAGCATAGCTGAAATATTCTTTTTCCATATGAAATTTTTCACTGGAATATTTCCGTGCCTCTAAACATTTTTCGCTGAATGATGTATGAATCCAATTCGCGAAAATATGACTTCTCTTTCTTTTATTTCTCTAGATATATTAAAGCTTTATATCAATAATTCCATTTCTTTAGCCATACTTTCTTTGCATTTTATAAAGTTTCCAATATATATAAAATAAAACATAATATATTCATATCTGATATTGTAAAGAAAAACTACATCTGTGAGTATCTCTGGTGTTATATTGAAAATGGGTTCACCTCATCCGTATATTTCGGTTTTATTGTAGTTTTATAAATTTCAAAACATCACAGAATTTAATTTTTACGCCTAGGAATATGAAAGAAAAGTACTTTTAAATGTTATTTCTTTGAAATTTGTATCCCAATTACGCAATTTTATTTTTATTTATTTATTTTTCTAACAGTGTATATTTTTTATCTATGATATATTTTAAAACTACGTCAATATCGCGTGCAGAACGACTACGAAAAATTAAAATTTAAAACGCTTAAATACTTTTGTTTCCATTTAAATCACATTAGTAAGAAAAACTAGGCTTATTTACTTTCAATTTAATGTATTATTTCTTTTAAATAATTTAAATTAAACTGTTATAATATACTATTGAGACAGCGACATTTTTTTATGAACATCCTGTGTTATAATTCCGATGTCAGTGCTATTTTTTCTCACTGGGTCATTCCATGTCAATTCAACCAATTTTTCCCCCATTTGTAACCCGACCGACAGGGATTTGGATGAAACTTTGTGTACACACTAATTCTATCATGAAATGATTGAATGATAAATTTTTCCTTCCTAGACCTCATGGTTTGTGAGATATGGGGGGTCCAATTCTTGGGGGTTTCCCAAATCTCACATTTCTTAGTCTGTATTCTGAGATTGCAGTTCCATCTTCAAAAAATTGTTTCTCTGGATCTAAAACATGACTCATCCTAAAAATATCACTGTAAGAAGATAAAAAGATGCAGATTTTAATAAAAAATATTTAAAAAAATTACTTGTAATATTTAGCATAAAAAAAGTCAGCCAAAGTTGAGAGTTATGGTTATTTTTCCAAATTTTTGTGACTTCACAAAAAAGGCTGTACACAAAAAGGCAAATTAAATTTCCAATTTCTTTTTGTTTTAAATAAAAGTTTACACTTTGGGATTTCTATCTATGAAATAAAAATGATGTGTTTCGCATGGCTTATGCAAAAATTTTGGTTACTTTCCAATTATCCGGATAAGTGCTTTATTTTTATATATTACATATGCACACAAAAAAGCAAATGAAATTTCCCATTTCTTTTTATTTTAAATAAAGGTTTACACTTTGGGCTTTCTATCTATGAAATAAAAATTATGTCTTTCGCATGGCTTATGCAAAAATTTTGGTACTTTCCAATTAGCCGCATGCGTGCTTTATTTTTACATGTGTACATATGTATAGATCTATATAAATACAGATGTATTATACATGTACATATGTATGTATATATAGAGTATATTGATACATATATGTATAACACTGGTGCCTGTCTAACCGAAAAGTACCAAATTTTACCTTGTTTTGAAAATCTGCAATAATTAAGGGGGAAAAAATCTGACAAAGTTTAGCTGTGGTACTTAAATAATTACTGGAGTTTCTATGAGTTACTGAATTTAATGTTATTTGATACAAAAAGAAATTGGAAATTTCATTTGCCTTTTTGTGTAGAGATTTTTTCATAAAGTCACAAAATTTCGGAAAAATAATCATAACGTTCAACTTTGGTTTACTTTTTCGGCCGTATATAAATCTCTATTAACTGCCCTGATTGCTTTTTTCACTTGCTTTTTATGCCGCTTAAATGGATATCCACATTTATATAATTCATATTTCATTAAGAGCGAAATTCTGTGATGCTCACATATATTAATCAAACGGTTTTCACTTAATTTTTGTTTTATAAATGCAATAGTCCTAACTAATAACAGTTCTTTTTCTGAATCACAGAGATTATCAATGTAGTCTATTTCTATGTTATTGCTATAGCTAGTTTTGTTACATTCTAAATCAGTTAATATTACAATACTGCAAACCTGAAGACTAGTAGAAGGTTAAATATCAGGCTCCATATTAAAATAATAAAGCAAAAAAATATTTATACATGTGACGATTTAAGGAGAACTCGAATTATTTCCACTGGTTAAAAAGAAACACGCAGTCATGGCAAGCGAGGGAAAAAACAAAATAAAATAATAAATGTAGAAGATCCAATAATTAGTCATGGGCTGCTGTAAATTCATTTATTAAATTCGTAATAATGAGGAAGGAAAAGCTCCTTTTGCAAAAATTCCATTATTTCAGCGAGCTGTCCTCATCGAAAGCAACCCAAGAAATCTTCTTTCTCATCTCGAGACTTCCACCTTCTTAAACTAAAAAGAAAGTACTGGAACATTCTGTAACCTCCAAACCATCATTCTTTTATGTAAACAGAATTCTTGTCCAGTTACGAGGCTATTTTAAACAGACGATAAATTTATTTTAAAAAATATTATTTAACCAATTTATAATTGACTCAGAATTTTAAATATCTTAGGCAGACGATTTTTATAAATGATTAATTTTAAGAGAAAAAGAAAAGAAATGAATTTATTAATATGCACACATCAAAGGTTGACGTAGGAAAAATAAATAGATAGATAAAATAAAATAATGATATTTTTTGAAAGGTATGGTTTTGGAATAAATTTAATAAGACTTTCTTAAAAAGGGTTGATAAAAACATAGAAGAAATTAGTTTTATTTGGAATATTAAGAAATAAAGTTTTAATTAAGAATATTTTTAATTTAGAGCCATCTTTTTAAATTTACGCATACTGGAATAATGTTTTTTAAGGCAAATTAAGAATTTATATCGTCTGCATAAGGATTAACAGATTAGATTTAGAAGCAAGATTTTAATTTAATAATTTGAAGTAAGTACGGAATGTTATTATAAGAAAATTAAGATAGTATAAAGGTTAGTTTTGGCGAAAAAATTTTAAATTTGTAATATTATCCCCCCTCCCCAAGACTTTGTATGAAATTGATAGTTAAATAAAACTACAAGTTCAGACAACAGAAATATAATAATTTAGAAAAGTTAAATTTTGGAATAAAACTGTCAAACTCAGGAAGCCAAGAGATGGAAGAAAAGAAAATTAACGCAATATAAAAAATATTAGCAATTAAAATAAAATAGTTAAGAGAAAATAATTCTGAATTAAATTTAGATAGGAGCATTTCCCTGAAAGAAATACAATAATGTTACAACATCACTTACCATTTGTAAGTGCAGAGGAGATAATACATATAATAACAGTAAATAAGTTATGAATATTAATAAGCAAGAGATAAAAATATAATAAAAACAATAAAAATTCGTTCTCATGGAAGTTTAAATAATTACAATGACTTAATGCATAGTTTATTTTAAATAAGTCCTTTAAATGAAACAAGTATTTCAATATATATAAAAGAGTCTTTTCCAATGTTCACTCAATACAGTCCTTGTAGGAAATAAAGTCTTTAAAGGCTACCTAAAACATTCTCAAACTTAGTTGACTACATACAGTCCTTCAAATGAAAAGTCTCAAATAGTTTTAAAAATGCAATTCTTCATTGTAGTTCGCTAGATATAGTCTCTTTAATTAAAGATCTTTAAACCTAGTTTAATCTTTGGTTTTAATGTTATGTTGGATCCAACATCTTTCAGTAATATATCAATTTTTCAATAATAAATAGCATCACTCTCAATATCAATAATAAATAATATAGAAAAATTTAAATAATGACAATAACAACAATAATAAGTAATAATATAATAAGACTCCATATCCTAATATTTTTCAATAAGAGTATAATTAATACTAAACTTCATTATAGAAATCATAATAATAATAATAATAGTAAAACAAGAGTATAATCAAAAGAAAATATCACTATTTGTTTATTATTGATAGGGAAAAAACTGGTTGAGGATAAAAATAATTACATAGCAACTAAATAATTTTCTTATCTTCTAATAGCATAAGAAAGTATTTTTTGCTAGCCGAAAGTATAAATAAAAAAAATCATAATAATTCCAAAATCCAAATAAAATTAAATCTAAATATTTAGAAAATGGACTCTCAACCAGTATTTCCTTACAATAATTCCTCTCTGATACTCTTTTACAAAATTGTCAAATTTGGTTATAAGTTCTCAAATGTCAAATGTAGAATAATGTTTTATCTACACATGGTTTATAAACTTCAATAATAGAATACAAATAGGAATAAAAAGTGTCATTCTTAATTGAGAAATGGAAATAAAAATAGTGTGCTTTTTTGAAAAACTTTTAATAGCTGTAGTTTTCACAATCACTGAAAATCACATATTATGTTATAGGTTTGAGTAGAATCATTAGATTTTATAACTGTTATAACATAAATATCTGCTGAATAAATAGAATAATACTAAGGTCAAATACATGAGTAAATATAGTTAGACTTAAACACCCTTAAATTTAATTTATCAACATCAATTTGAAAGCTTTGACAATCAAAGTGTTCACCTTATGCCTGCATAAGGAGCCCAATTTAACCCAAAAAACTCCCAAAAACAAGTAATATTCTTGTAGGCCTCCAAGAACATATCTGCTGATGTTGAAAATTATGGTGATAAAATATTTAAAGACTAAGAATTAAAATTTAATCTATTGTCTTGACTTTAGTTTGATCTAGTGATTGTGATTGTATCTGAGGTTTTGTTTGTTTTTTGGGTTGCTCATGAAACAGTTTAAAATCTTCGGGTGAAAAATAGGGTCTTAATTTAGAAACATGAACAATAACGGAATTCTGTCCTGTCTCATAATTAAATTTATCTATTTCATAAGTTACATCAGAAAGTTTATTTATAATTTTATATGGTCCAGAGAAAGTAGGTTCTAATTTTCGAGTGTTAGGGTATTTAAATTCTTCATAAATTACAGAGTCTTGTATTTTTAATGGGCATTCAACAAAATTTCGATCATAGAGCCTTTTACTTTTAAGGTGAAATTCATGAGTTCGCGCTTTCGCAATTTTGAGGGCTTTGTCTACTGGAGTTGTATACATTTTAATTGCCTCACACAAAACCATTACCCACCATTTAAAAAAAAATTGAATCAAAATTATCGTGAAATTGTGACTATATTTAGCTGTTAACATTAACCAGAAATTTTATCTAATAAAAATAGAAATTGTAAATATCATAGTTATACCTTATTATTACAAACTTGCCCTTAATCGTGCATAGAAATATCATAATAGTCTTAATAAGTAACAGTAAATATCTTAAGAACATCATACTCCTCAATTAAATCCTTAAGAATAAAAATATTTCAATCTCCAACACATAATAATGATGATAATAATACTCATAAATAGGTAAGTAAGTAAGATTCACAGATAAATAATCAAATAAATAAACCTGACAAACAGAGAACTATCTACAACGAATGGTAATTTATAATTATTTGTACATCCATACACAATTAATAGTCAAATATTATGAGAATTATTTTGTGAGCTACTTGGAAGAGTATCAGAGGATGGCAACTCACTCCTAAAAATACATTCTCTTTCCCAATGAAAAGCATTACTGACACCCCTATTTGTGCATATCCTACAAGGTCTTGAAGGGTATGAATTTTGAATATAATTATTTTGACAAACTCTAGGTCTTTGAAACTGAGATTGCCTTTGGGGAATCCAATTCCTAGGTGTATTATTGGGCCTAACTGGCTGAATCCAGGGCCTAGTTGGTTGAAAAGATTGAAAATTTTGTCTAGCTGATGGTTGATTTATTACTTGGTTTGAAACTAGTGGGGTGGAAACTTCCACGAATTGTTTGACAACCCGGTACCATTCTGTGGTACTACTAGGAGGATTTATAATAATATTGTTTTTGAATTCTGGTTTTAAACCATCAGTTAAACCTTGTAATAGTATATTTTCACTAAGATGTAATTTCCTACCAATTTCCACTTTTTTACCAAAATAAGTTTCTAAATTGTCTAAATTATCTAATTTCAGATTTGAAAAATCAGAAAAACTCGGGATGTCTAATTGAATGAATCTTTCTATCAAAATTTTCTTAATTTGTTCATAATCCATACAATTTAAACAGTCATTGATATAAATTTTTTGCGCTTCCCCTTTCAGATATTGCGCAATAGAATTAAATTTCCATTCTAGATTTTTCTTCTCCTTTTCACATGTTGTATCAAAATAAGTTAACCACGACAAAATGTTCATTCCAGAACTCGGGTCAAACGGTACGAACTTAGGATCTTCCATAATTTTTTGATTCTTACTAATTAGAATAAATGAAGCACTTCTATTTTCTTTATTAAATCCTGATCGTAAAATCATTCGCAATAAATTTCAAAGTTAATAATTTCTATCAATTACATATTTTTTCAAAATTACTATATCAGATCCATAACATACAATAAATAATAAAATAATAAATAAATTAGTAAATTAATAAATTAACTTCAAATTACTCTCATCAATAAAATAATAAATAAATAAATAAATAAATAAATAATAAACACTTTCCATCAATCATAAATAGAATAGAAATAATAATCAAAACATTTAATAAAATAAACTTACAGTTCACGAAAAATCTTCAATAAAATCCATTCTTCATTAAATTCCTCATCAAATACCTTTCGCATACTCAGCACTTTGAAGTAATTAATTTTCAAAAATTTTCCTATGACCATGAATACTCAATCAAAATTTGTGCGCACAGATCAACATCAAGCGTCAGGAAATCCACATCAGACTCGAAGCAAGTACTAATTCTTTCCAAGCATAGCTGTGAAGTTCTTTAGAAAGAGCATTTCTTTTACTTTAATTAAGTAAGAAATTACGGCGATTTAGGCACAAAAACATTCACGAGAAGTCGATTATCGGCGGTTCACAAAGCTATCATCATTTCGTTCCACAGCCGATTTCATTAGCAAGCCGAAAATACCATATAGAATGTCCTTCAATCGAACTTCGGCGATAGCATGCTTTTCTTCGTTCCATCGCAATTTTCTTTAAATATCCAAAAACTGTGACGATTTAAGGAGAACTCGAATTATTTCCACTGGTTAAAAAGAAACACGCAGTCATGGCAAGCGAGGGAAAAAACAAAATAAAATAATAAATGTAGAAGATCCAATAATTAGTCATGGGCTGCTGTAAATTCATTTATTAAATTCGTAATAATGAGGAAGGAAAGCTCCTTTTGCAAAAATTCCATTATTTCAGCGAGCTGTCCTCATCGAAAGCAACCCAAGAAATCTTCTTTCTCATCTCGAGACTTCCACCTTCTTAAACTAAAAAGAAAGTACTGGAACATTCTGTAACCTCCAAACCATCATTCTTTTATGTAAACAGAATTCTTGTCCAGTTACGAGGCTATTTTAAACAGACGATAAATTTATTTTAAAAAATATTATTTAACCAATTTATAATTGACTCAGAATTTTAAATATCTTACGCAGACGATTTTTATAAATGATTAATTTTAAGAGAAAAAGAAAAGAAATGAATTTATTAATATGCACACATCAAAGGTTGACGTAGGAAAAATAAATAAATAGATAAAATAAAATAATGATATTTTTTGAAAGGTATGGTTTTGGAATAAATTTAATAAGACTTTCTTAAAAAGGGTTGATAAAAACATAGAAGAAATTAGTTTTATTTGGAATATTAAGAAATAAAGTTTTAATTAAGAATATTTTTAATTTAGAGCCATCTTTTTAAATTTACGCATACTGGAATAATGTTTTTTAAGGCAAATTAAGAATTTATATCGTCTGCATAAGGATTAACAGATTAGATTTAGAAACAAGATTTTAATTTAATAATTTGAAGTAAGTACGGAATATTATTATAAGAAAATTAAGATAGCATAAAGGTTAGTTTTGGCGAAAAAATTTTAAATTTGTAATATACATATCATAAACTATGAAGTATGTAAAAATCAGATTATATTTTTAGTAGCACAGTAAAAGTTAGATCATTCTTCTATGATAAGAAACAACAGAATGACAATAATTTTATTAAATTGATTTCAAAACATCTGCTTTCATACTAACGAACATTACCCTGCCTTTATCAGAAGGTGTTTATACAAGGCAGGTGCAATTAAATCTTTCAGACTATAGAAACAAATTTAAGTTCTGTTAAACATTTGTGTATTTAAACTTGCCAATATAAAAATTTAAACTGATTAAAATTAACCAAAGACAGGAAATACAAGGTTTTGAACATTTTGTAAACACAAATAATTAATATATAAGCATTCGAAAGAAAGAATGGAAATGTGAGGAGAAAAAAGTATCTATTTTATACGGTAAAAAAAAAAAAAAAAAAAAAAAAAAAAAAAAAATCTGTTTTGAGTTTAATTATTGAAAATAAAAGTAAGAGATTCTTTAGACTAGCAAAAAATGCCCATTATTAAATAACTAAATGAAATATATGGACCATTCACTAAATTTAATGGGGAAACATATTAGTCAGATTTTTTTTTTTTTTTTAAATCAGAAAAAACAAAACCTAAATTTTACTTTGCAAATTAAAAAAACATGCATCAAATAACATTAAATTCAATAACTCATAGAAATTCCAGTAATTATTTAAGTACCACAGCTAAACTTAGTCAGATTTTTTTCCTCTTAATTGGTGCAGAATCTCAAAAAAAAGGCAAAATTTGGTACTTTTCGGTTAGACGGGCACCAGTGTTATACATATATATATCAATATGCTGTATATATACATACATATGTACATGTATAATACATCTGCATTTATATAGATCTATACATATGTACATATGTAAAAATAAAATGCGCATCCGGCTAATTGGAAAATACCAAAATTTTTGCATAAACCATGCGAAAGACATCATTTTTATTTTACAGATATAAAGCCCAAAGTGTAAACTTTTATTTAAAACAAAAAGAAATTGTAAATTTAATTTGCCTTTTTGTGTGCATATGTAGTATGTAAAAATAAAACATGCATCCGGCTAATTGGAAAGTACCCAAAATTTTTGCATAAGCCATGCGAAACACATCATTTTTATTTCATAGATACAAATCCCAAAGTATAAACTTTTATTTAAAACAAAAAGAAATTGGAAATTTAATTTGCCTTTCTGTGTACAGCCTTTTTCGTGAAGTCACAAAAATTTGGAAAAATAACCATAACTCTCAACTTTGGTTAATTTTTTTTATCCTAAATATTGCAAGTAAATTTTTTAAATATTTTTTTAATTAAAATCTGCATCTTTTTATATTCTTACAGTGATATTTTTAAGATGATTCACGTTTTAGATCTAGAGAAACAATTTTTTGAAGATGGAACTGCAATCTTAAAATACAGACTCAGAAATGTGCGATTTGAGAAACCCCCAAGAATATGACCCCCCATATCTCACAAAATATGAGGTCTAGGAAGAAAAAATTTCTGATGGAATCATTTCATGATAGAATTAGTGTGTACACAAAGTTTCATCAAAATCCCTGTGGGTCGGGTTACAAGGTCTGGTTGAATTGACATGGAATGACCCCACTTTTAAATATTTTTTTCATTATTGAAAAAGCTTTGTCACAATACAGAAGCAACCAATTATTTATTTGTACATACTGTTGTTTCGTGAAACTTTTTTTTACTTTCTTTTATCTTTACAAGAAAATACTACCATCAACCTAAGTACTTCGGTCCTTTACATAAAAAATGATTATTCTCCTACAAATAAGGTAAGTATCATAATATTACCTTTAACAACATGTAATTTAGGTGTGATCATAGTTTTACTTTTAACATTTTGTTTTAAAAGAAATGCCTACGTATAAAGCTAAAATGAAAACTAATTTTCGGGATTACTTTCGGCTAGGCCTGGTTTGGTGCGATGTAGCCCCAGTTTCTTAGAAATGCCTTAATTGTTAAAAAAATATTTGATAATCGAGTCTACAGCGTCAATTCAGTAGGTGACCCTATTGCAAGAAGTTTCAATAATCAAACACATGAAATGTATTCAATTTATGTTAAACTTAGTGAATAGACAGAGTCCCAGCAGGGATATTTTGTTCCAAAAATTTAAAGATGATTAAAAAATAAATAAATAAATAATTGCTCCTTTAAAACCACACAATTTGCTTCATTCTTTCGTGTTACTGTTTACATATCAGTTTTGCCATTGAAAAATCCTATGTAACATTTTTTAATAATGAGAATGTTTGTGGAACTATGTCAGAGTCGCCCAAAATAGACGGTATTGGATGTGTAAAATTTTTAGAATTTCGGGTTTTAGGGGGTCAAAGATTAAAAAGATCTTTTTTTTAGAAAATGTCTGTCTGGGAGTCAAAATCTGCGATTTTGTCTGTCTGTATGTATGTAGCATAAATTTTATGGGCGCTCTATCGCTGGAACTAATGTTCAGAATTCTATAAAAAATTATATCATGGTAGTTTCTATTATAAATTGATGCTGATTCACTTTCGGTATAAATTGCTCAGCAGTTGGCGCAGCTATGCTGCAATTTTTACAATTTCTGTAACAGATCTATCTCAAGAACTAATGCACGGATTTACGTGAAATTTCAGATTAAATTAGTCTTTTAAATGAATTGATGCTGTTAAAATTTTGCTGTAAATACCTTTGCTGCTATGCTGAATTTTTCGCAATTTTCGCATTAGCTCTGTTTCAAGAATTAATGCTCGGATTTCAGATTCAACTAATCCTTAATATAAATTGGTTTTGTTTATGCTTTGGTGTCAATCGCCCAACATGTGATACTTTTAGGCTGAATTTTTCCTGATTCCCGCAATAGCTATTTCTCAATAATAGATGCAAGAATTTTCATCAAACGTGTAATACAGATATATCTTGATACATGTTATTGCTCACTACGTATGATGTAAATTGACAAAATGCGGGCTTTTACGCTGGATTTACTCATTATCTTATTTCGAGAACTAATACACAGAATTTCATACATTTAGAATCCTCACGACAGGTATAGATATTCATTTAATTTTGGCACTGTGATAACTAATTTTGAAGTATTAACATGCATGAGTGTATAGAAAATTTTGGAATTACTACATCCAACTAATTTTTTTTTTTTTTTTTTTTTTTTTAGGAAAAAAAGTCCTAAGTGTGATATAACTTTATGAGAAACAAAAATATTCATTTAAACTTTTCTTATGTGTAATTGCATCTCAAAATAAGCTTGTTCAATTCTACATGGACGAATTTAAAACTAATTGATATTATGAGGTATTATATATGACCAATGAAATAAATAACCTTCCTAAAATATGCAATGTACTGCTAAATTTGACCGACAAATTCAGAGAGGTGTCAGTAGTAGATAGGAAAGAGGCAGCACAGACAATTACCTCATCGAGTGCACGGATAAAATTGTGGGATTAGGTAAATTTTGATTCGCATATTAAAATGCAATCTATCTGCCAAGTCATATCTTGTAAGAAAACATTTGAAAACCCTCTTTTTTAGCGGTTGAATCGTAATTTTGCAATTATTTTTTCCTCCACATTTTCATACTTTTCGTTTCAGGAAAACACAATGGTAAACCTATGAGTCAACCGCTAAAATTGGGGTTTTAGATGTTTTCCACCAAGATATGACTTGGCAGACCAATTGCGTTTTAATATGCGAATGGATATTTAACCAAATTTAAAGTTTCATCCATGAACTCGATGAGGCGATTATCTATGCTACCACCTCCCGGGCTATAGGCATCAAGGGAAAGAAAAATTACTATTGATCACAGGGTCGCAAACCAAGTATTATATATAAAAAAAGTACTGTGCAATGCATCCTAACGTAATTTGGATCGACGGCAAAAACTTTTAGAACTGAATATTGTAATAAAACTTTAAAAGGCATTCTCTCCTTTGTTGTAAATGTGATAATATCAAAAATAACAGATAAAAGTTTTCATTGCATGCACCAGAAAATGCACTTAATACTTCACATTTTGGGCTGCGGTGACCAGTTCATACGGCATCATCGATTGCTTGAACATTCTATTTTTTATAGAACTTTCCGTGATGTCATAACATTTCACTCAAAAATGGTACATGTGGTTTCATTTTTATTACAAAGTTTTTTTTTTTCTCAAAAATATTACCGTTAACCTTAATTCAGGTAGAATGAAATACCTTGTATTATTGACAAAAAAAAAAAAAAAAAAAAAAAAAAAAAATACCATGTGACCACATGTTCAGTGGCAATTATTTTATTTTCAAATTCGGAAACACCCTGAAGACTGACAGAAAATTAGAATCGAATAAGAAATTTTAAATTTCGATACAATAACTTCTTACTAAAGTAAAAAATATTTAATTATTTAAAAATATGCTTTGACTGAACAATTGTATTAACAATTGTTCAATCAAAGTCAGATTCGATACTCATGATAGGATTATTTTTTACAAGTTGAAGAATATTTATAAATTAACGGATGACCTTTTTCGTTAAAACTTCATGATTTAACTTCCATTTAAACGAAAGTTTACAAAAACAAGTGAAAACAAATTCTACAGATCTTAAAATTTGTTTTTCATTTCCAGGTTTCAGGCAGTTAATGTATTCCTGTTTGTTTAGTACGTTTTCCGACTGCACCTCATGCACATAACTCATAAGACTTTTGGAATGACTCAGTATATGCCAAGAATATTCAAAAAGCTCATTAGATAGTTTCATTTGAAACACCTCTTTGTCAAATCAAGTGACATTTGGTAAATATTTTGTTAGAACATGTCGTTTAAGAATTTTAACTGTGTTTTAAGTGTAACTTCGTAGCTTATTTTTAAGTGAAACATGAAAATTTCTTAAGTGATTTAATGTTACTTTTCTACACATGATTCTGAAACAAATATAAAATTACTTTAATTATAATTTTTAATAAATAATTTTACTTTATTCTCTATGAGGCGTGATATAAATGAAGGCATATCTGAACAGATTTCTTCTTATTATTATTATTTTCTCTTTTTTTCGGAAAATTAATAGTAAAAATGATCTGAAAAAGAAAAAAGAAATGAATATAAAGAAAAAAAATCTTCACTATTAAAAAAAGAAAAGAAAAATTCAGAAAAACCATTAAAAAATATGTTTGTGTTTTAATAACTAAAGATTGTTTAACGTTTGATATACAAAAATTTAAAAATAAACCCGGGATAACGCGTACTTTTAATAGTGACACGAGCGCACGCGGTGGGTCTAAGAGGCCCGCAAACATTTTTCTTTTAAAAATCATTTAAATTACTCTTGATTAACAAAAGGTTTTTGCTGTCACATTTTACACTGTATAGTTAGGTATACAGAGGAAACACACGTGAAAAAAGTGTATAAAGTTTTAAAAATATGTTTAAGGAGATAAAAATATTTAAAAGATATGTTAGAGATAAAGAAGACCAATTGATGCTTTTATTTCAATTAAATTGAATAGTTTAGCATTTTGATCTCTCTGAAAGTTATCAGTAAATATTTTTACAACTAACAATAATAATATGTCATTATTGATCAATAATATCCAGAAATTAACGGGAGAGGATAGAGTTTTGGCTACTCAAACATTTTTAAGTAATTTTGTAAGAAGCATCAACGATTAGATTCGAATATTAAATTAGAGCTCATTCATCCTAATAGATATTAAATAAGTTTGAAAAACTACCAGCATTGCAATTTGTTTTGCAATAATTGGATTCCCATATTTGAACATTCTAAAAAGAGATTTCTGTTAAAATTTTTGTGGGTTGTAAAATATACTTTTCTGAACATTATTTTATACATTAAGAGATCAATGCACGGAAAAAAATCCCTGTCGGCTGGGCCTATAGGCGGAGGTAGATTTCGAAGAGTGCTCATTTCAACAATATATATATATATATATATGATTAGAGATAAACCCAGTTTAATAACTTCATTTGGCCGTTTATGAAAATTTTTTAATTTCATTTTTCTGAAAAAAACTGGTTTTATCAGAATCATCTTAAGAAAAATTCAGCTCAAATGCCCATTTTGACAACATATTTTGAAATAGATTCTGAATTTATTAAAAAAATCGACCAAAACAGTACATTATACAGTTCCTAAATAACAAAAAACTGTCAGTTGAATGCATTTGAGAAAAAAATTGAATTTAAAAATGAGTCATAAAATAACCGATTTGTTGTTTGAATACATCCTTAATTCTATAATCATTATTGCTTCGGAAAATGTTGTGCGAAATACTCACTTTGACAGCATTTTAAAAAATATATTCTATCTTTATCAAAAAACTGGCCAAAGCATCACAGTATATAGTTCCTAAATAAGAGGATCTGTAAATTGGATGCGTTTGAGAGCGAAAATGGATTTTAAAACAAGTCATAAAAAACGCAATTTGCTATGTGAAAACTTCCTTAAATTTTCAAATCACAAAGACTTCGGGAAATTCTGTTCAAAATACCCTTTTTGGTAGCCTTTTTCAAAACATATTCTGTCTTTATCAAAACACCAATCAATGCATCACATTATATAGTTCCTAAATAAGAGGATCTGTAAATTGGATGCATTTGAGAGCAAAAATGGATTTAAAAACAAGTCAGAAAAAAAACGCAATTTCTTATTTGAACACTTCCTTATTTTCTGTCACGATGATTTCAGAAAATTCTGTTCAAAATACCCTTTTTGGTAGCCTTTTTTGAAATATATTCCGTCTTTATCAAAAAACTGACCAATGCATCAAATTATATAGTTCCCAAATAAGAGGATCTGTAAATTGGATGCGTTTGAGAACAAAAATGGATTTAAAAACGAGTCAGAAAAAAACGCAATTTCTTATTTGAATACTTCCTTCAATTTTCAGTACCGATGACTTTCGGAAATTCTGTTCAAAATACCCTTTTTGGTAGCCTTTTTTGAAATATATTCTGTCTTTATCAGAAAATTGACCAATGCATCACTTTATACAGTTTCTAAATAAGAGGATCTACCATTTGGATGCGTTTAAAATCAAAAATGAATTTAAAAATGAGTCAGAATATAAGCAGTTTGGATTTGAAGTTTTTCTCCAACTCCTATTTTTGTTTAATTTGTTTTTGCTATACGAATTGGTCCTATAAAAAATTTGTCAATATAAAAGTTGTAGATATTTTTGAGAAGATGTAAAATAAATTTAATCAGATTTGATATCTTAAAAATTGACGGAGTTATGGATTTTTCTCTTTTTTCAGCGCCCTTTTTCTTTACGTTTTTAATTTTTTTCATTGGTAAAAGTTGGTCCTATCAAAAACTTGTAAATACAAAAGTTTTAGATAATTTTAAGTACATTTACAAAAAAATTTAGTTGGATTTGATATCTTAAAAATTGACGAAGTTATGAATTTTTTTCTCTCAAAATCCCTGTTTTTTTCGCCCCTTGAGCCCACTTCTAAATTTATCAAAAATCTGTCATGCATATACTTTTGGCCCATTTTTAAGAAGTAATATAAACTTTAAAACGATTCGATATCTACTTTAATTAAGAAGTTATGGCGTTTTTTCGGTTTTCACAAAAACGCCCCCTATTCCGACCCCCTTGGTCCGATTTTCCCCATTAACGAACTTAGCCAAGATTTTATCCCCTTTGATTTTATGTACAAGTTTGGTGGAGATTGGTGAAGAATTATAGAAATTATCGTGTCCATAAAAAAGTGAGATATATATATATATAGATAGATAGATAGATAGATAGATAGATAGATAGATAAACTGGTGCGATTGCAATAGGTAGTATTTCTTACGAAATCTACCTAAAAATGTATAATTTCTTATATTATAAATGCGCGAATGTTTGAGTAAATTTATGAAGGAAAGAGATAGATGGAGTTACAGTATGCCATTAAAACGGTTTGCAATATCATGCACGTTATCGCTCAAATTTTTAAAATCCTTTCATTCGGCCCAAACAAAACAAGCAAGGACCGGATTCTTTGACATCCCTCGTGCATTTTTTCTCTTAATGAAAATGATCTGCTGATATTTAAATATTCTAACGTTAAATTACATTGTATTAGAATTCAAAAAAGTATTAATAGTTTTTTTTTTTTTCCATTGCGAAAGCACGTAGTTGTGTTTGGGCCAAACATAGAAGATTTTCGGATTACATTTTTTGTATCTCCTCCAGCCACCATTCTTCATCTCTATTATTTATCTTTACTCTATGGAGTGAAGTTCGCATCAAAATGGATGAATTAACATCTTTGTGTCTTTGCATATAGACAGACTGTAACTTGGAAATGAACATAAGCAATGTTTTATATTTATAATTCAAACATATTATTATAATAGAAAATTCCATTACCTTCATAGTCAATAAAAGTACATTATTAATACATGTACATAGGATTTAACAATATCTCTTTATCTTTTCAGATAAAATTAAAACACAGAATAATAGTTTCTTTTTTTGAAATTAAATTTAAAATGAACAAGTTAAACATAAAAAAGAAAATTTAAAAAAAAAATTCAAAAGAAAATTATTATACCGTAATATTAAAAAAGGAAAAAAGGTATATATATTTTTTATACATGAAGCATGACTATTAAACATGTTAATAAAAGGTTTTCTGTCAAAAATGGCATCATAATTAAAAGGTTAAAGAATTAACAAGATCTACATTATTAAGAAAATAATTAACTTGGAATGATATGGCCTCACGATTGAAATAAAATTTTCTTTTTCAAATATTAATTGAAAATAGGAATTAGTTGAAAATAGAAATATGAGCAAAAGACACCGAAAAGCAGAAAGCATAGGTGGTTAATTGGTGATGCCTTTGCGTAATTTTTCGGTGATGGTATGTAGTTCGTATGAATAACCTATTGTGGCTGATTTTCTGCAACATATCATCTGTAGATGATCCTCAAATTTTTGGAGGATACACTGGCAAATATTGTTTATGGAACTGTAATTTCAGAAATTCAAAGTTAATCAAATAGTTTAAAGTCAATTTAAAATTCGCTTTAAAAATTTAAATGCACAAATTTTGTCTTATGGGACTTCAGCGTACAAAGAACCGATCTTTTCCGTGTAGCACACGCACCTTGATTTTAATATAGAATACCAAACTAAAATTTGAATTACATTTTATAACATAGATACTGCTGAATTGGGAAATTTTTTCTCTTAATTAACATCTTCATTTTCCATTTCCAATCAATTTTCTATGTGCAATATCTACATCATTTTTTTTCTTTTCTTTTCTCAAAACATACTTAAAAAAATGATGCTAAAAGTTAAATAAAAAATAAATTACATAAAATATATGATTATTCAAAAAAGAAATATTTTTTGAAAAATTGAAATATGTAAATGAAATATTTAAATGAAAGGTAATAAAAAAGAACTCAAAAAATCGTCTGTTGTAGCAAATATATGAAATATACAAAAATTTCTTATATAAAATATTTCTTATATATTCGACAAAACATATTACAGTTTTAAAAAATTTTAATGGATGCTTTTTTTTATAAAATGTCATTTTTATATGCTAAAGCATTCTACTTTTATGATCCAGAAAAATGTTTGTGGAAAAGTGTACATATGACATCACTATTACGGAATAATACAGAACAAAAAGCGATGTTGTAATTTATGAATCTCGGCAAGACAAAACGATTATACAAAGATTTATACGTCTTTTTTATTTATTTAATATTATTTTGTTGTCGTTGTTGCTTATAATAGTTCGATCTGTCATAAGAAATCATTTTTTTTATATTTTTCACAATTAAGAAAACTTATTTCACACTGATTAATAAAACTGCATTCTTTCAATTTTTAAAATCAATTATGTAGATGCTAAGAAAGTAAGATATACAAATCCTTTAAAATATATTTTTGAAAAGTGAAATTGATTTATTTTTTTGTAAAATAGTTTGCATTGAACTAAAAATCTCTTAACTGACAGATAAAAACGAAATAAAATCAACATTCACTGAGTTTTATAGCCGACGATATTTTGGATGTAGCATGTATTTTAATTTTTTTTTTTTTTTTAGTTGCTATGAAAAAATGGTAACTAAAATAAATAGCGATCTGCTTTTACCCCTTTATTTTATTTTTCCGCATGAAAATGTTATACACCGTGAAAATGATTTGTGATATGATGCTTGCTATCGCTCAAATTTAAATGATTCCTTCGGCCTAAACAAAACAAGCACGTGGAACAGGGACCAAATTCTTTGACAACACCATCGCAATTAAATGAAAATGATTTGCTTATATTTAAGCATTATATAGCATTTCACAGTTTTATGAATTAAAAACTGTATTACAAAAAGTTTTTTTTTTTTTTTTTTTTTTTTTTGGTGCACGTGATTGTGTCTGGGCGAAAGTAGCAGATTTGACGGTTACATTCTTGGAGTCACCTTCAGCAACTTCACTTCATCTCTATTCTTTTCTTTACTCTATGCTTTCCCACAGAAATGCAGTTCTCAATTTGCCGCCATTACAGAAATAGAAATGAAAACTACAAAAAAATTAAACTAATAATCACAAAAATAAATTGAGATAGAGTTTTTTAAAAACTTTTTTATTAAAAGTACATTTTTTCTCTATACGACATTGTAAAGATAAAAAACATGCGGTATCTCGAAATTAAAAAAATTGCAGTAGCGAAATTTACAAAACCGAAATTTCATCAAAAAGTGTTGCAGTTCAAAAAATGACACATGTGTTACGCACAAATATGTTTGTCTTTTATAATATAGACTTAAATTATTTTTAAATTACGAAAGCTTTAAAAGAACATGACAGAATGAAATAATCAATTTTAATAGAGTTTAAAGTATTTATAAAAGAACAACGCATTTTCAATAAGCTATTAACAATAAAACTTAATTATTTCCTAAAATGTCCTTCGAGTATGTCATTTACATTATAACTCATATAATTACTCATTTAATTATCTGTAGTGAAAAGCCAATTAGACTAATTGAATATTGCTTAAAATATGAACTTTAACATTAGTAATGAAATGCTCCATTACTTTTAAAAGGAGCATTTGATTATCAGAATAATTAACAAGTTTTATGATGCAGTAAACAATAATCTGCATTTTAAAGGTCCAAAAATCCTGTCTTAAAATTGCAGTGCTACTGTAAAAATTATATATTACATATAAATTAATTACTGACAGAATCTTAAAAACAAATCTATAACATGTAGTCCAAGAACTGGCAGCTCAAAGACCTGTGTTATTAAGAACACCAATAACAAAACAAAACAAAAAATGCCTGGAAGAGTAGAAATAGAAAAAATTAATGAACTATGCCTGCCAGAAGTTAAGTAGCTAAAAATTAATATCACCAGTAGTTGACTCTTAGGTTTATTATTCTATTTTCCTGCTCCCAGTTTTTTAGCCTTAATTAATTTTTATAAGAGCTTCATTAGTTAAATAAAACAAATTATAGTTTAAATTCTCGAAAAGAAATTTTCGTTCTGTTTTGCATATTCATTTATCTTATGAGAAAAACGACTTTATTTTAGCAAGCAAATATTTTAACGCTACGTATTGTAATGAAGCAGAATTTTATTTTTAAAATGATTTTTAAATTTTAATAAGGTACCCTGGGGTAATAACGCCAGGCGGGGTAATAACGCCAAATGCTTATATTTTGCATAATTATGAAATAATCAGGTAAATGACACCCATGTCCTCTGCGCAGAAGGGTTTTGAGTCATATAAATCGCAAAAAACAGCTTCAAGTTCATTTGTTTCATTTTTAGGTCTTATTGTTTTTACAAGCAACTAAAATTAACGCTTGATCTAAAATTTGCGAGATAAGGTTTTTGATCTGAAGACTGTATTTTTTATCCGGAAATACTTTGTTTATTACATTAATTTGTTGTGTATTTCATGTACTTTCAAATTGTTGTAGAAGATTTTGGATATCTTCTCGAGATAATTTGTTGTTTAGGATTTACTGCGCAATAAGTATCCCGGGGTAATAACGCCAGGGATTGGCGTTATTACCCTGGTTGATTCCCAACAGTGGCCGAACTATATCCGAAGGGGGTTTATACATTAATATGGGACAGCATTATCATCATTGTTGAAATGGTAAGATTAAGGGGGGGGGGGTGCCCAATACTTAAAAATAATCTCTCTATTTTATTTTTTATTATATTATTATTATTATTATTTTTTTTTTTTTTTTTGTAAATGTAAAAAATAATTTTTAACTCTTGTAAATAAAACAATATCAAAATGTTTTCGAGATTCAAATTCGAACATCTTCAAAATCAAGTTTATATTAAATTTCCACTGGATTGTTCAATTGAGTTCGAAATTTTAACTGTCCGCTTTCTCAGCGTTCGGTTTTTCAAAACTTTATAAATTTAATTTTTAACTGATGTGACAGAAATTGTAACGCATGAATGTGATGCGGTTTGTGAGACCGCAAAGTTGAAAGATGAATAAAAGGCGGGAATAACTCATAGAATTGTGTTTTTGTACTAAACTTTTTATACAAGAGTATTATACTTAATATTCACCTATTTAATCTCTGGTGATAGTACTTAAATTCCAAATGAAACAAAATTTTGGTAGTGTTTGCAGTTAAACTGAAAATTACAAGTTAAACTAAAAAATTAAAAGAAAAATAGTTGTCTACGAGACCGGTAACATTAGTTAAAGATTAAAAGGGATCCATGATTAAAAATAATAGAATACTGTTCCTGTGCTAAACTTTTTGTACAGAATTAATTCTAATTAAATTTAATCTATTCAAATATTTCTAACAATATTACGAGAACTCCAAACGAAAGAGAATTTCAGTTGTAACTATAGTTAAACTGGAAAGTACAAGTTAAACGCTATTTTTTTTTTTTTTTGGGGGGGGGGGTACAGTGTTTAGTCAAATTGCTAACAGCAATTAAAGGTTAATTTTGTTGCTAATATAGAGATAATGGTATATAATCATATGAATTATGTATAAAATTGAATAAGAGATCTCTTTGGGATAATATTTTTTAATCAAAAATTTTATTCAATTTATTAAAAATTTATTAAAGCATGTTCTTTAAAACGTCGAAAATTTAACTGTAGGTTTGGAGAATCCGTATTAGTGTGGAGTTATGAGTTAAAAACTATTTATTAGATTACTATAATAGTATTAACCCTTAACTGCTGTGACAAAAATTGTCGCATAACTTACTGTGAGCGGCCTGTCAGACCGCTTAATCTACCGATGAATAAAATGTTAAATTAACTTTTAGAATATTATTTTGTATTGAACCTTATATACAGGACTATTATAAATAAAATTCAGCTATTCAAAAGTCTCTAGAGATAGTAATAGGACTCCAAATGAAACAAAATTTTCCCGGTACCTATAGTTAAACTAAAAATTGCAAGTTAAACTCTGAAACTTGAAAAACTCAGCGGTATGTGAGACGCTAACAGCAGTTAAGGTTTAACAAAAATATTTATTACATATAACTCTAGTTATTATAAAACTTCACATGATTAAAATATTACATTATGGATGGTTAAAACCATGCAATGTTTCTTATAATCATATTTAAGCGGGACTTTTTAAGCAAAGAGAGACACATGGTGTTATATTCTGTTGAAGCTCCCCCTCACTCCTTTTTCTTTCACTTTCACAAAAAAAAAAAATCAATATTTTCCATCGCATAGAATGCATACATGGGAATATAAATACTGATTCAAATAATTCGTGCAATGTTTCTAATAATTCTACTTAAATGGTCATTTTTAAGCAAAACGTAGCTTAGAATCTGATATTCTTTTGCTTCCTCCCCCCACCACCACTACACCTTTCTTTTTCTTTCAGAGTCACAAAATAATTGTACATTTTCAATAGTTTAGATTGCAATTTGACAATTTCTAGAGCTGTAGAGTTTGTATTTTTAGAATTGGGCAATCTACATGCCATTATTCCATCTTATTTTATAGTTTTGTTTGCATGGCGTTATTACCCATATAGGTGGGTATTAACGCCAAATAGCATTGGTCAAGAAATCACTCCATTACATTTTATGAATACATATCTGTTAAATTATTTTATTTTATATAGATAGTCAATGAGTTGTTGTATCAGATCCTATATTTGTTTGAAAAATACAATCTAAAACTAAGCCGTGAAAATTGGTAGAAACTTAACGTGGCGTTATTACCCCAGGGTACCTTATCATTAATAACAATACACTTTTAATAAAATGTAAAAAATATTTGCACTTTTTAAAAATGCAACACCATTTAACTACACTGTAAAAAAAAATCTGCAAAGGTACTAAACCTTTTCTAGGAAACTGGGATTCCAAGTACTTTTCCTGTAACGGTAACAGCAAAAATTCAAATTTCAGAATCGATTACATGAATTTTTCCTGTTATTGTTACATGAAAAGTTCTTGGAATCCCAGTTTCCTAGAAAATGTTTAGTACCTTCACAGATTTTTTTTTACAGTGTATAAGTGTTCACATTATTCTAAATTAACATACTAAAATAATGACTATATGAAATATCTTTTTAGATTGTGACATGCGCAATACAAAAAATAGATTTTTTTAATAACGAGAATTATAAATTTGGAGGAAGATTTTGAAAATTCGAAATAACAAATCTTCAAAATAAATATTTAGTTTTACTAAGGCATTCAACTTTACATTTAAAAATGTGGCCTAACTCAGTATAAATGTGATCTAAATTACAATGTAGGAAATTATTTTTAACAAATTGTAGAATTTGTCAAAAGTAGAAGTATAATGCATTTACATTTTAACTTATTTAAATGAACATTCTTCAAAATTGATATCTTCATTTCTTTATTGTATTGAAATTTCCATTTTCAAATTTTGGGCAATTAATGTAGCTTTTTTTATAAAATTTTATTAATAAATAAGATTTTTTAAATCTCAGCTTATTCAACGAATATACAAAACCTCATTAAGTAGTTTCGTTGAAAAGAAAACTCCTTACAAAATAAGTTGAAAGTAATAAGTATCGCTTTAGGGCTTGTAGTAAATTCTAACAGTCTTTCACGTGAAATATACTCTGTATTTTTAATTTTTATTAGTTTTCAAATATTTCTTAAACAAATGTAACATTAAACGAAAAGAATTTTTTAACTGATCGGAAATATGCCCATCTCTGAAATCGAACTCAAATCCTTGGCTTGCGTGTCATATACTCTACAGCTTACACGAACCAGGCAGACACGAGGCAAGTATATTTCGCTCAGGTAATCTTAATGAAGATAAATTCTGATCTCTTATTTACACAGTTTATCACAATAAACCGCAGATAAAGGAATTAAATATAAACGATGGATGCGTAGATAAACTATCATTTTAGCTCAATCAAACTGATTGATAAGATTACTATACGAATTGAAATTCTTCCAAATGAACGAAAAAATGCCTTAAAAATTATTAATAACTAAAAATCAATTTAAAAAAATAATTTTATTCACAGTGCGAAAATAAATCTACATTTTTATAAATGTAAAGTTACAGAAATGCTTACTAAAAGTTTATCTGTACACTGTACCAAAAAAGTTGGAAATCTAAAAAACGACTTTTTGTAATGCTACAAAAGTCTGTGACTACTAAAATTAAAATATTCTTATTAAAATTTTTTTCTGCAACCCGCTTTGTGATTACATAAAAAGTTCTAGGCCCCAGTTTCCTGTAAATTTCTAAGTAACCTTACAGATTTTTTTTATTTACAGTGCACACTTATATCTGTTACATGAATTTTTGTTGTGGCCGTTACATAAGTAGTTCTAGGAATCACAGATTCCCAGAAACATTTTAATAACTTTACAGAAATTTTTAGAGTATATAACGCGTGTGAGATTATTGAATACTTCTATTCAGTTTTCTTTCATATCTATTAAAAATACTGTAAAAAATATTTCTAAAGAATATACACTACAACAATCGTATTTATACATAGAAAAATTTCGTACAGCATACACATACTATAACAACATTTCAATTTTTAAGTATAAATATTTCATTATATTTCATATCACTGGTTCATTTTCTACCTCTTCATGTATTAAAAAATATTTTGAAGAATCTTTTAAAAATATTTACATAATGTTTTCCCTATTCAAAAAGTGCAATAAAAAATCTTTGGTATTGCAAAATGTTTCAGAATTTTTTTCTGAATCTAAAAGTTACACAAAACAGAAAGTTCTTGAATAAATCAAATCAATAATGCAGAAGATATTATTTCTATGATCTAATAGAAAGTGGATTCAGGAAATGTCATCTATTATTGAAAAACGTGGAATGAATGTTCTCTAAAGGATTATTGTATTCTTTGTATAATAAGGATGAAATGTAATCACAGTCAAGATTTAAAATCTCGGAAAATATTTTATGCAAATACCTGAATTATAATGATTGATAAATACTTAAAATTTTGCTTTTAAAAGATTATTACTTAGTACAAAAAATGACTTCAATTAGTTCGATTAGTTAAAAAATCATAAAATTATTACAAATTCTTATATAGAATTTTGAAAACACAATGCATTTATAACTAATATATTTTATAGCCATCGTTCTCATAAAACGAATAATTTTAAACCAAAAAATTTACAACTAAATAATGATAAAAATTTGAATGTTTTATAGTAAACAACATATAAAATGCATTACGAAACATACATAGAGTGCACTTTAATTTTTGTCAGATCGTGTCATTCTCAAAAATATTTTTCTAAGAAGCCTCAAATTAGTACATCACCCACACGTATCATGGTGTGAATCAAAATATTTTCAAAGTGGCAAAACTAAAGAGATTTCTTTTAGATGTAAAAGTAAAATAAAACTAAAATTCCTTATTTAAAAAAAAAAGAAATGGAGAAATGCAGAAAATATTACTTCTATGACAAGATAGTCAGATAATTCAGGAAATATTTTCGAATATTGGAAAATGTATGTTAAAAGTTTCTGTAAGACTAATGTATATTTATACTAGGGAGCTCTGCAAGTCCTTTGTATGCCAAAACCTGGATTGTTTTTCATCTACATTTCCTGGATTGTTTTTCATCTATATTTCACTTTATCTTGCCTGGCTAGTATGTGTCTATAATCAGTAGGCTATTTATTTGTTTATTATCTGCTTGTTTCTTGTCTACCTGTTAACTAATTGCTGTGAGTCTGTCTGTCTACATTCTCGTCTGTCTGCTGTTTATTGTCTGTTTGCAACCTTTGTCTGTTCATAAGTTGTCGGTTTGTGTGTCTGTTTACCCTGTATTGTGTCTGTTTTACATCTTTCTTCTAACTCACTGATGTCTGTGTACGTTGTTTGCCTGTTAAACTGTCGAATGAATGTATACTGTCTGACTGTTTGTTTATTGTTATCTCTCTATCATTTTTTACCTGTCTACTGTCTCTCTACCTGATAGGTGTCTGTCTGTTTGTGTACTGTTTAAGTAATTTTTCTACTATTTGTCTGTCTGTCATCTGTTATTTGTCCACATTCTGTCAACTTGATGTCTGTCATATGTTTGCTATCAACTGTCTGCTGCCTGCCATATGTTGTCTTTATATACTCCCCCATCTTCCTGTTTGCTGTTTGTGTATCTTTGACAGTTACCTGCTGTCAGCGTGTACGCAATTTTCTGCCTATCTTTTTGGAATCTGTTACCTGTCTACACTCTGTCAATTGTTTGTCTTTTTACAGATTTCTCTGTATTCTCTGTATATTAGTATGTAGATTTACCTTCCGCCTGCTGTATGTCTGTCTGATATTTTCTATGTGTCTGAAACTACATAATAAAATTACATTGCCATTAGAGTTCAACAAATCGAGCATTTAACATACGTTCGCATTCTTTTGTCCGGACCTATAAAATAACTATAAATACACCCTATTATAGAAAAAACATACTGTCGATCACTGTAACAATATCGTAAACTACATCACCTTCAGGAATCTACAAATCCCACAATCAACATAGATTCGTTTCATATATTCGGATTAGAATTTTGTGCAGCCCTGTATAAATAATTATAAATACTTTGTAGGCCCTCTTCTAAGATAAACATTTTGTAGACTACTGTAACAACATGCTAAAATTGTATTTCATCTGCGTTCTCTAAATCTCGCAATTCGTTTAATTCATTCAATTAATCATTGCATTAGGATTATTTATATATGTACAGAATCGATTCATAAAATCGTTACATAAATTCGTTTCATTAGCATTTTGTGTAAAAATAAGGTAAATAAAAATGCAACGTAATTACAGTCAAAATTAAAAATCCTGAAAAAATTTATTTTATTAGATATCTGGTAAAATATTGAAATTGTGCTCATTTATTGCTTTTTCGAAAAAAAATTAAAATGTTTCATATTTATAAAGATGTTACAGCATTTAAAACTATTAAAGGTGGTGTTTAACAATAAACAGTATGAAACTTATTCTACTGTCATCTTATTCATAAATATTATAACTTTAGTAATAGAAACATTCACAACAAAAAGTTGTTAAAAATATTTAAATAGTTTAATGTGAAATGATATATGTACATGCCACATTTTAAATTTTAATGATTTAGATTCTAGTAAGAGGAACTTCTTTTGAAAACAGTTAAATTATTATGCCACACAATTCCTAATCATAAATTACATCAAAGTCTTTCCGATATTCCTAAAAATATTTAAGGGACTTCTTTCACTCATAAAAGTTAAACAAAAATGATAGTCCTTGAATAAAAAAAATCAGTACTGTAGAAGATATTACTTCTGTAATCTAATAAAAAATTGATTCATAATTTTTTTTTTTTTTTTTTTTTTTTTTTTTTTTTGAAAACGAGAATTCTAAGTTTCATAAAGAACATTACAGTACATTACAGTATTTCTTTATACTAGGAGAAAATGTAACCCAATACTATTAAATACAATAAAGTATTTGGAAAATATTTTATATTATTGCTGGTAAAAATCAAATTGTATTTTACAATAGTTCAGGTTAAAAAATTGTTTTAAAAATTTCGATAATTTATTTTTTCCAATAATTTTCTTTGAGAATTACTTTATTTGTATTTTCTAAGCTGCATAGATAATTTTAATTTAGATTTCAATTGTTTTCATCAAATTCAGTAGTTTTCATTTCTTACTGCGATATTTTGTTAGCAAAAATTATTCATCTCTAACGAAAGTAGATTAATGAAAACTAAGCATTGCAATTTCTTTATGTCTACATTCGTGTTTGCAAAAATGTGCATAATTCTATAAAAAAAAAGAAAAAAAAAGTTTTATTAATTGATTATTTTAAACGAATCTTGAATCAAACGAAATATATTAATGAATTTGATCCTAAATTTTAAATCTATGTGGATTTTTTTCTTTTCTGCCGTCCCAAATTTTGGAAAACATTTGACATGAACTCCTTTGCCATATATAATTTTGACAGGCAACAACATGTAGACACTTAAGGAATTTCATCAATGATGATTTATTGTGGGATTTTATAAAAAGGATAAGCAATATACATAAACCATCTTCAGAAAATTATGTAACTAAAAAAATTACATAAAAACTATGTAATCTTCGTTAATAGTTCCGTTTTCATTTTTTAAGTACAAAACCCTAAAAATTAGAATGATTCACTATGTAAGCAACATTTCATTCCCATGCAAAGAAATTCCATTGGAAACTAAATATTTCTTTTCTTTTAGATTATTTAAAAATTAAAATATTTATAATTTAGAAGGGATGAATACTCGGTGAAAAGAAGTGTGTTATTGGATTTTTTTTCTTGGCGGCCATTAAAAAATGAACTACAAACTTCTAACAGTGAATTCCTTAGTGAAAAAAAATCCCTTTGTCTGTAATGAGATCGTTTTCTTGTGACGTTAAAGAGTTTTCGTCTTATTTCACTTGTATTAAAGCATACATATCAAATATTAAATATTTATTAATAGAAATTAAACATACTTGTTTTGCTTGATCGATAATTTAAAAAGTATATATAATATGACCATCACACATCATTTGGCTTTTAGATAAACTTCGCAAGAAACACTACCTATTACATTCTTCCCTATGTTGGAATCACTGAAACATTTTTGAAGATCTTCTTCGAACATGACCTCTAGAACACATAACAACCCCTAGGTCAAAACTTTATCCGTCTATCACTTTATATTTGTTTATCGACGTGATAACTTAAATAATTTAACAGAAACCGATGCATAAAATCTTGGGGCAAAAGATTTCGGTCAATTTTGTTAATGGTCGAAATGGGACGAAGGAAATAGAAATGGGGAGGATTTTTTGAAATTGGAAAAAAGCCGCAACTTCTTAAAATTGATGCATCTTGGATAAGTTTCAAGTTATTGCTACTTCCAGAAAAAATACCAAAAATTTATGTATGATAATTTTATATTAAAATAGCCTAAAGGATGAAAAAACTAAGGGATTTTTTAACTTTTGCAACTCACAAGACATCAAATCCAATTAACTTTATTATAAATCAAATAATATTATCTACAACTTTTATGCTGGCAAGTTTTGATAAGGCCAGCTCTTGCACTAGAATTTTTCTTTTTAAAAAAGGGAGTATGAAGGGGGAAAATGTAATTTCGATATTAAAAAAAAAGATATAAAATAATGGAAAAAATAATAAATAAAAGATATCAAATCCATTAAATTTAATTAAAAAAATTCTTAATATTATCTACATCTTTTGTTATAGTAATTTTCTGACAAAACCAACGTTTACTGTAAAGAAATATATAAGTAAATAAAGAATGGGAAGGGGACGAGTAGAAGAAAAAAAACGCATCTTTGATCTTGGTGTCATTTTCCTTGCTGAAACTAATACTTAACTTATAAAAATACTTGTTCCTGTGAGATAAGTCAGCAGAAATTGTTTTTCTATAAATATTTTCTAAAAGCAAAACAATTAATAGAATAAAACAGAGGCATTAATAATTTAAAATTTATATTCTTTACTAGAAAATTGACATTACACGTTGTATTAAATAGTTTCTTCTGTTATAAACTAAATAGTTACACATTAAATAACTCCTAGAATAATTAAAAGTTTACTTCTATATGTATTTATAACTCCTAAAGTTATAAATACTCTTTGTTTGTATAATGCAGGGCAATATAATTCTTCTTTTCTTTAAACTCCATTAACTTTGTTTGCTGATATCCTTTTGTTTCGTTGTTCTGCGAGATAATAACGCTGCTGTGTATCTAAAGATAAATTCTTTAGAAAAGATCAATGGGATTCCGCCTTGTCAGATTAAACAGTTTGGGGTTTCATTATCCTTATAGTTAAACGTCCGTATCAAACATTAAATATTCATTAATAGAATGTAACCTATTTTTTCTTCTTTCTCACCAACTTTAAAAGAATTTATTTATTCAAATAGCATTTCTTTCTAAGATTGAACACTTGTGAATGATATAAAGTATATATATCACTATATATGCATCAGTATAGCGATATATACACTATAATGAAATGTGTGTGGCTAAATGTGTGTGGCGTTTTATAAATTTCCATCAAAATAGTGTATCTTTAACCAAATGCATTAATCTCATAGACACTGGCAGCAGATCAAAGTCGTATCATTTTTGAAAATCGACAAGCCCAGTAAACGTATATGCATTTACTAATCATCGGGACAGACATTGGCCACTCTTAATAAAAAACACAAGTACTCCTTGGTAGTCGCATCATTTATTCGATGGTTTAGAGCGAGGCATCCGCGGGTTTCATGGTGCTCTTTAAAGATTCTTTGCACACCCTTTTAAAGGTTTCTTGTTATTTGTCATTTTAAAAGTAAAATTCCATTGTAAAGAATGTTTTCTTTAAAATCATTAATTCGGTAATATTAACAAATGATATATTTTCAATACTAGAAGTAAACTTTTGACAATTTAATAATGAATATTTTCACGATTTGTAGTTATTTTTGATAAAATGTAATTATGATGGTTAAATTTCAAAATAATTTGAAATAGCTTTTTTAAAATCTTATAAAGTAACAAAACACCTTTTTACCTTCCCCGCTCCTATGAAGACACCTGTGCATTAACGTTTCGTATTTTACTTACTTATCATGCGTGGTATACAGAAAGTCTTGCAATAGTATTAAAAATCGAAAAATTCTTTTTGGTGGATTTACACTTTTCAGATGCTAGAGATACGGAAAAATATATTTTTAGAGTAAAAAATTGCCACCCGTTAGTCTGTCTGTGACAGACAGACTCAACTAATCAGGCATCAAATTTTGTTTTCACTAATTCAATTTATCTTCACCACACCACTTTTTTTCATGTCATGTTTAAATTCCATTTTTGGCTAAATATTGCCAAGCAAATATTGTTATATAAAATTTTTAAAGTTTTATTCTTAAATTAAATATTGAATGCTTAACACACAAGTCACAAATTACACATCTAGCGTAACAAGTGAAGTGCATTCGTACTATAACAAAGTTTTAAAAATGTTCAGATCTTGAGTTGTAATACAATGCTATACTTCGGATAAAGTATAGTAGCAGAAATCTTATGTGCGTCCCGGTAAACACTATCTGTTTTCTATTATACAGGAAGTAACTTATTGTAAACCTCAGCAATGTACATCAATTTTGTAAAATGTAAAACAGTTTAACATAATTAAAACTTGCTCCAAACATCGTTACTCTATACCATTATGAGATGGAACATTTTTGTGTGGCCCTGTAAATGAATAATAGATATTCTTTGTACCACACATTGTACATAATTCATATGTATTCTATACAGAACTCATATGTATTCTATTCAATGTATTTTGAAATATATTTTAAAGATGCATATCAATTTTATTAAGTTCGAAAGAGTGTAACATCATTAAAATGGACTTGAAACTATTTCTTTTTTCATTGCCCGTCATGTAACGGAATATTTTTGATTTTCCCTGTAATTAAACTATACATCCAATTTTCAAAAATTTGAAATGACTCGACAAAATTGTATAACAATTACATGTATTAAATTTCAAACGATTCGGTTAGGTAGTTTTTGCTCATTTATGTGCGGACATACGGACAGACAGACAGGACCTTGACTATAGCTGCTACGCTTTTACATAATTATGAATCCACCTAAAAAGAATAGATTAGTTTTTAAAGAAATAATTTGAAATGGAATGCTTGTAACTTATTTGAAAACGTATAATCAAGCTGCATATTTGACAAAAATGTAAAAAAAATTATAGAAAGTTATTTCTAAAATATCTACAGAAATTTTAACAAAAGTTCTATATTATTTAAATTCTGTCTATTTGTACATTCGAAACCTGAAAATAAGCTATGTAAATTTTCTTTTATAAATATTCACTGAATTATTATTGGTATGTTACGACATCCAACTAATGACATTTTCTTATTGTTTATTTAATTTGACTTTCTCGTGAATCTTTCCTTTTCATTTATTTAATCAAAAAATGTTTTAATATTCTTAAAACAAATTTTAATTTTAGATTACTTTTTTAAAAGATGGTAATTACTTCTTTTTGACATGTCAGAATAGAATGAAAAAAAGACTGGAATAACTCATTTCGAAATTATTGACGTAGTATCTCAGTGTATTGCAAAATATTATTTTTCATCAATTCTACTTATATTTTCAAATTTATTTTGTAGTATTTTTCGTAAAATATGTACAAAACTAAAAAATAACAAAATGAAGAGTTAAAATAAATTAAAATTTTAATTAAAAAGGAACATATCAAGGTTATCTTACTGAATGAATAATTCATTTTCTGAAATGTTCTCGATTGATTTCTTTCTTGTTATTTTTATTAAAAATGTTGATTACGAAACATGAAACATTAATTTTTAGTCTTTGTCCACTGCGTTCAAATATTCAAATAAAATACACAAACTGATTTTTAAAAATTGGATAGACTATAAAGTGGTGCTAGAGATACATTTTTCTGATATATACATGGGGATAGATCAAAGTTTCAATTATTGGCGGCTATTTTTATGTTCTTTTTTGCAATTTTTTTTTAAACAAAAAATCCTTTTCGTTGTGTTTGGTAGTGTATTTCATTTTTCAAATGTTCTCAAAGCGAAAGATAACTATAATGTGCTGAATCAACTGTAATTATTTATAAGATATAAATTTTGAGGACTTAATTATATTAGCATTTTACTAGGGGGGAACTTGATATGGTCAACGTTGAACTCTGAGATGTTCTTTAAAGACTATTACATACTAAATGATAATTGTCAACTTAGGATTTGACTCTTGGGTAGCTGTGCCTTTGAGGACTGTTATAAACTGTAATGTATTATTAATTTGTGCTTTTTTTTTCTTTTTTTAGTTCATGTTAGTCTATATTCTGTCAGTAATTTATGTACATCGGCATCTTTTAACTATTATCTAGCTTTGTTTTATATCTATATATATATTTTTTTTTTACTGTTATTGATTTCTGTTAATAGCCAGTTTTCTATTTACAGGTGTTGTTACTATTATTATTTGTTTTTATTTCTTAGTTGGCGGTTACCTATAAACCGTCAGTTCTTGTAATTTTACTTTCTTTTCTCTATGTCAGGTGAGTCTTGTGTGCCATTTTATTTTTATTCCAGATAGGTAAATTCTGTTCTCTTTATTTTAGTATATGTTGCTGTTCTGGGCATGTCCCGGGAGAGATGCTGGTGCTGATTCTTGGGTAGAGTTTTCCCGCCGGGAACTTTAGTCCATAAACCTAACAGTTGACGTCCCGGCCGAGTGTCTTGTGTCTTTGTTCTCAAAGCGTATATAAAAGATTTTTCTGTTTTGAAAAAAATGGTGCGAAAGCATTAAAAATATTCGACTGTAATTGAAACTTTACGATATCCTCGCGTACATATATACCATTACATAGCCACGCTTATCAAACACTGCAGACTTTAAAAAAGTGCTAATTTATTCTGTGTTTGGCTAAAAAAATTAACTGGATATGGCTGAATGGAGGATATTATCATGACCATTGTGAATTTTCTTTTATACGGATACTGTTGCGATTCATTTTACATTGAATGAGGAATTTTTTGGTTCCCATCAAAACACCCACAATTGTGGCAACAGCTGATGGCTCGCTTCGTTATTTCTTTAGTATAGTCTACCACGCCTTTGAAAATCAGTTTGCATAAAATTGTTAAACTAATAAATTTGTATTAAAGTTAATGCTCTTCATTCATAATATTTGTATCGAGAACTTCTTTTTGTGAAAATGATAGAAATAAAAACACTTATATTTCACGTTGGGGAAATTGATTAATTCATTTTCCTAACGAGGAAAAGTTCGAGAATAATTTCTTAAAATCAGTGGCAGTAAAAAAAGTTCATCCGTGAATACAGTTTTTTTCCAAGTGATAATCAATTAAGAAATAAAACTTTTATTATTAAACAAGAATGTTTTACCTACAAATGCTGTGATAAATTAAGAACATTAACATTAAAATTAATATTACTTTACTAGCGACGCACGAGTAAATTAAATTCTGAAGCTGTGAAAGTTTAAACGAAAAATTGGTACCGACCTCCTAACCGAAAGTCCGTTAGGAAACTAATTAATAAACTATAAAAACTACTCAGATAAGTTGTTGAAAATCAAAAAATAAATTTGATTTTGAAAATGAAATCAACGAATTTTAAATCTTGAGAATATATGGTTTGATAATTTGGAAGACCTTAACATATATTTTCTTTTTTAGTTATATTATATTTTCCTAAAATAATCTTTTTTTTACGCTTTCCAACAAAGTTGAAAAGCATTTATAACTTCAGTTTATCGATCCGTCGATCCGCGTTCTCATTCTTTTAAATGAACTCGCACTGTCTTGAAGTTTTTGAATGTTGTTGACGTCTACCATAATTCATTTTGCATTTAAAATGAGGTTTATACCATGTATAGGTCATTTACAGGTAGAGTCATGAGATATCTGTTGCATTATAACCAATGGGAAAAAGTCATAAAAATTTTTTTAATGATGTAACACCTTTTCATACATAATAAAATTTATATGCATTTATAAATGCACTGTAATAGGTATTCTGTAGAATATGCGATGCAACAGGACCACATAAAAAATTATGTTAAATAATGGTAAGAAGGAGAAATTATTTTCAGAATATTTTATAAATGTTGAACTACACTGGCCTCCAAAAGTTAAGATACAAAATGTTTTTCGAAGCTCACTAGAAAAAAAAATGGCAGTCAGATTAAACTTCATAGTTTATATGAATGACAATAATAACCTTTAAAAAAACTTACGCAAAAATTACGCTACCGCTTTTATTTTATAGATAAAAGAATAGGTACTTGTGAGTGAGAGAAAAATATGCAATTACGAAGCTTTCGTAATTTTATGTGTAAGTTTTGATATATTTGAACTATTGTTGTCCGTTTTGTTCACAACAACTAGTAGAGTCTAGAAATGTCCAGAAGAAGTCATTTGCCCAATTCATTAAAATGGCGGGTGGTAGGATGGATGGAAATGGGGTTGTCACAAGTCGATACTGCTTGACGGCACAATGTGTCTCGCAGTGTGGTCCAATGACTATGGGATCAGTATGAATCCAAAGATTCTCTGGCCAGAAGACATGATACAGGCCGCCCACATGTTACAACACTTGCAGAAAACGGTTTCTAGTTCTTTCGGCCCGAAGGAAAAGACGTACTACTGTGGCGCAACTTATTGCAGACCACTTTGCAGCATCAGGGAGAAGAATCTTCGCTACTACGGGGCGAAGATGTCTTCACAATGCAGGTCTCTATGTAAGGCGACGATATGTGTTTTTCCACCTCAACAGACGACAGAGAAGGCCCCGATTATGTTGGGCAAGAGAATATGTTTCCTGGATCAGACAACAGTCGGCTTCTGAATATTCACAAACGAGTCCAGATTCCCACTGGAGAGCGATTCAGGACGTCTGCTTATCTGGAGAGAACAATGCACTTGATACCATTAATCAAACACTGTCGAAGCACACAGGTACAGAAACGGTCGAATCATGGTTTGGGCAGGAATCTCACTCGGAGGCAACACTGCATGTATTCCATGGAGGAAAGCTGACTTGTGCTAGATATCGGGATGAGATCCTTGATTCATATGTGCGCCTATATACCGGTAATATTGACAATTGCTTCATTCTAATGGACGATAATGTGAGACCACACCGAGCTGTGGTTGTTGAGGATTATTTTGAGGATCACGGTTTGGAGAGAATGGAATAGGCAGCTCACTCTCATCCAAACTTGAATCAGATAGAACATCTTTGGGACTATCTTGAAAGAGAGATCACGGCTTTGAGTCCTCCTCCAATGTCATTAATTGAGCTGGAACAAGGTTTACTCCATGTCTGATCAGTACTACCTGTTTCGGTGTCTGACAATTTAATTGAGAGCATGAAAAGTCAATGCCGCCTATGCATTCAAGACTGGAGTGGTCATATTTCGTATTAGAACCAGTTTTTTAATGTTTCTATCCCATTTTACTGCATAATACTGCGATGTACGGATTTTTCTAAGAATGGAATCCCCCATGAGGGCTTTTTGTTGTAATTTCGTTTATACGTTGAACTTAAGTAAATTTCTATGTCGCAGTTAATAAATAACAGTTTAGCGCACATTTCCTCCAAATTTGTTGTTTATATATTCATTCATTTGCAAATTAGACACAAAAAACTGATTTTACCTTAACATTTGGAGGCCATTGTATTTAATGTATAATGATATCAATGTACGCCGCTGAAATTTATTACAAGTTATTTTTGTATCATATGAAATGCATAGCATTTACAAAAGCATATGAAAGATTTAAGATACTATATACCAGGCAAAAAATTTGCTTACATAACTGTCTAGAGATTATAATTTTTGGAAGTGCAATTTTAATAGTTTTAGGAGCATTTTAGTTTGAATTAAATTTCAGCTTAATTGTAGTGTGCAATAACAGAAGTAGGTGAAATACATATCAGTTCAAAAATATTTAGGCGTGTTTCCACCTATTGGCATAAACTGCTGACCGAAAAATTTCAACTTGTTATGCCTTTTCTTACTTAACTAAATTTTTGCGCTATATAGTATACTATACACTAAACTAGAGATCAAATGTAGGGTTGTACAAAAGAATCGTAATTCATGTTTGACTGTGGCCGGTAAAAATTGAAATCAGTTTTCGAATGTTCTATTAGTTTTCTAAAATGTTAACTTAGATATTTTATTTCTCTAATTAATGAAGTTTTATTAAAGCTTTCCAGAAGGGTTGGAAACTTTCATAATCTATTGTTAACGCATGATTTTTCTTTCAGCTGTTTAAAGTAATGTATACTTAATGTATTATACTCATGAAAAGGTTTTATTGGTGCTCCAAATATCATATTAAATTATTTATTTATTTAATATAAATAATTCATCTTACAAATTAATTTAGTTAAATTTTAGGTGCGATCGTAATTACAAAAATACGTAGCACGTATAGGTGTCATTCAGTCCGTCTGTCTGTCTGCATATAACAGAGCAGAAACTACCAAACCTGCCACTGAAAATGTATAATTATTGCATACAATTATTGCATAATTTTGTCAAGTCATTTGAAATTTTATGAAAGTCGGATGCATAGTTTATTTACAGGAACGATCAAAAGTATTCCATTACTTTACGGCAAATGGAAAAAATACTTTCAAAATTATTTAATTGAGTTTTACACTCTTTCGAAGATAATAATACAATTGATATGTATCTATGAAGTATATACTAAACTATACATTCTGTACAATCCTTGGTGCAAAGAATATTTGTTATTAATTTACAGAAGAAAACAAAAATATTCCACTACATAATGATATGGGGGAAACATTGTTTGGGGCGCGTTTTAATAATATTAAACTATTTCACATTTTACGAAATTCATATACTTTGCTGAGGTTTACTGCAAGTTACTTCCTGTATAAAAAAAATCAGATAATATTTACAGGGATATACAAAAACATTTCCTATATTCAACTGTGTCTGAAATACTGTATTTTATTTCTAAGATCTGAATATTTTTTAAACTGCCTTATAGTTGAAACGCACCTGATTTGCTACTCTTGAATTGCAATTTCCAGCTTGTTTTAAATTATGAAAACTTTATCGTGTATTTAATGTCTTTTCTTCTCATTTAAAAGTAAGATTACTACTAAGCAATATTTAGATAAAAGAAACAGCTGGTTATTAATGAAAAAAAAAATGAAGTTTTGTAAATCACGCAAAGCGCATATTGGAATCTAGGAATGCATTCAAGAAATTTCAGTAAATATAAAACGTTACATTTTAAATATTTGACAAAATCTTACAGAAAAGTTTATTTAAATTTATTCTATTTATATATTCGCAATTTCGTCATGCAAAAAATGAAATTTTATCTTCTCTGTTATTAATTCTTGCTCTATTGCTATTGTATTGTCAACACTTATAAAATTTTCTTAATGCTTGTTTTATTAAATTCGCCCAAAATATTTAAATTCTATTCATTTACTTACAAATCCTTTTATACCACACAAAACTGAAACGAAATTTATTTTCAAAAATAAAATTTATTGCAATTAATTGCGTTTTGCATTTCAGTTTTATCTAAAAATAAAACAAAAAATAATATTTTATATTCATATCATTGAAGTAAACGTCAGTTTTGTTAAACTTTTAGTTTATTCTAGTAGACTTTCAAATACTGTGCTTAAATATTTTGTATTTCTAACTTGTGAAATTTAGGTACTTATAATTAATATGAATTTAAAGATTGAGTCCAAAGAAGCTTTAATTAAGATAAAAAAAGAAACTTGACATAAGAGATTACAAAATTATTGATTTATAATGATATTTTACGAATCAATTCAATTTTAAGTGAGCTTCATTGGTTTAAGTCTTAATATATTTATTTATTTTTTTAATTTTTTCTTTTCGAAAATAAAAGCATTAGCTCCAAGCCATTTCTAATATTGTGAAATGTATATTTGGAATATGATTTCAAGAAAACCAATATCAGAAATAATTTAAACAAAATACATCTGTTGCAATCGTTAGTTTAATATCCCTTTTAGTATAATTTCAGTGAAAAGTGTTGTGAAATATTTAATTAAAAATTATATTTGTTTAGTTTTATAAGGTTGAATCGAACTTTATTGGTGGTTTCTAACTGAAAAAAGGAGAAACTTTTCTTGATATAGCAAAAAAGTTTACCAAACCTTAATAAGAGGGTCGGCTAAAAAGTCTCTGGCCCTACAAGGAAAACAACATTTTTTTTTTCATTTTTTTTTCATTTACCTCACAACATAATTTTCAGAAAAGCTAATAAATTTATCACATGTTGCGTTCTAATATAAATTAACCATCGGTATATTGAGATTAGTCGAGCTCTTCAAAACTTTACCAGCACAATATTTTTAAATTGCGTTATGATTCGTTTAAATTAACAACAAGTTGTTAATTGCACGTCAAATGAAGGAAGTTTGTACAGTAACGAAGTTTTTAAAATATACAGTATTTCGGATGGAGTAGAGTACCCGAAATCGTTTGTGTGTCCCTGTAAATACTATATGCTTTCTATTATACAGGAATTAATATGTACTAAACCTCAGCAACGTATATACATTTCATAAAATGTGAAACAATTTAATATTATTAAAACGCACCCAAAACAATATCCCACTATGTGTTCCTCCCCAAACCATTATGTAATACGATACTTTTGAGTGACCCTGTAAATAAAAAAATATATATTCTTTGAACCACATATTGTACAGAATGTATATTTTAGTATACATTTCATAGATACATATGGAAGTAATTATGTTTTAAAGAGTGCACTTCAAACTATTTTTTCCCATTGATCATAATGTAACGGGATACTTTTGATTGTCCTTGTAATTGAACTATGCATCCGATTAAAAACAAATTAAATGGTTCAACAAAATTATGTAATAATTATATATTTTAATTTTCAAACGATTCGTTTGGGTAGTTTTTGCGTTGTTATATGCGGACAGAAGGACGTACGGACCAGATGACGACTATAAGTGCTACGTGTTTATATGATTACGAATGAACCTAAAAAAAATTAGCGTCAAGGGAATTCTTCTTAGCACTAAAATTTATCCTTAATATCAACAGACATTTGCAAAAATCCGATTCATTCTCATTTGTATCCTCAGTAATATTTTGCTTCTTCTTTTATGCAGATTTTTTTTCAAAAATTGAATAAAATGCCATTGATAAATCGCATACTTAATCTAATTTAATAACGAAATAAATTCATTTGAATTTCCGGTAAAAAAGCTTTTAATATCTTTCAAGAAAATTTGCATGAATTGCTTACAATTTAAAAAGAGATAAGAAAACATAAACCGAAAAATTATTTTTAACTTTTACATATTTAAATAAAGTTTTCTCAAAAAAAGAAAAAAGTAATAAGCGACCTTTAATGGGTATTACATGGAAAGGCATTAAATGTTTTCTATGTTGGATCATTGCAAATATATTTTAAGTTTATTGAACAAATAGGTTTTCCTGCAACAAACGTGTATTTTTTAATAATAATCCGACATGAAAGATTTTTTTCTTTGCGTTTCTTATAGTGAAATATTTGCTGCTCAATTGAGTAATTTTTTTTTTATTTTTTAAGAGCCAGTAAATATATGCATTGTTAAACTTTTAATAAATTAAGATAAAATTTAACATAGTATTAAATTAAATGCATATAATATTTTATTTTATTGTTTAAAAATGGTAAAAGGATTAATATCTTTAAAATGATTTTTAATAAATAAGAATTTCAAATCAATTCATTCTCATTTGTTTCCTCAGTAATAGTTTGCTTCTTCTTTTGTACAGATTTTCTTTCAAAAATTAAATCAATTGCAATTGATAAATCGCATACATAATCTAAATTAATAACGAAATAATTTTATTTGGATTTCCAATAAAAGAAGTTTTTAATATCTTTCAAGAAAATATACAAAGAGCATGAATTACTTACAATTTAAAAAAGAGATGAGAAAACATGAACCGAAAAATTATTTTTAACTTTTATCCTACATATTTAAATGATGTTGAATAGCATTTATTTCTCCAAATAAAAATAATGAAAGAAATAAAATACGACCTATTAATGGATGTTGCATGGAGCGACATTAAAAGATTTCTAGGTTGGATCGCTACAAATATATTTTTAATTTATTGAACAAATAGCAATTTCTACTGCAAAATTACTTTTTTTTATTTATAGTCTGACATGAAAGATATTTATTTGCGTTTCTCATAATAAAATATGTGTTTTATTTTTTTTTTAAAGAGCCAGTGAATATACACATTGAAAAATTTTTAATAAATTAATGTAAAATTTACCACAGCATTCAAATAAATTGACATGATATTTTATTCTATTATTTAAAAATGGTCAAATGATTAATATCTTTATAATGATTTTTATTAAATAAGAATTTCAAATTAATTCATTCCCATTTGTTTCCGCGCAATATTTTGCCGGTAATAGTTTGTCTTCTTTCATGCAGATTTCTTTCAAAAATTGAATCAAATTCCATTGATAAATCACACACCTAATCTAATTTAATAACGAAATAATTTCATTTGAATTTCCAGTAAAAAGAACTTTTAATATCTTTCAAGAAAATTTACAAAGAGCATGAATTACTTACAATTTAAGAAAGAGATAAGCAAACATGAATCGAGAAATTATTTTTAACTTTTATCATACTTATTCAAATGAAGTCGAATAACATTAATGTCTCAATAAAAGTACTAATAATGAAGGAAATAAAATGCGATCCATTATTGGATATATCATTCAGAGGCATTAAAAGATTCCTAGGTTGTATCGCTGCAAATATATTTTTAATTTATCGAAGAAATAGCAATTCCTACTACACTTTTTTATTAATAGTCTGACATGAAAGATTTTTATTTGCGTTTCTCATAGTGAAATATGTATTGCTCATCTGAGATTTTTTTTATTTATTTTTAAGAACCAGTAAATTTTTTCATCGATAAATTTTTAATAAATTATGATAAAATTTAACATAGCCTTAAACTAAAGTGACAAGATATTTTATTTTATAGTTTTAAAATAGTCAACTGAATAACATCTATAAAATGATTTTGACAAAATTGTAATTTAATAAATTACGGCGACTATTTGGAAAAGAATATTTTAAAGACTCAAATTTTAAAGACTTATAAATAAATTCTATATTTAAAATAGTAATAAACATCATTTTTATGATTATTATAACGAGTCATATATTACGCACGCCGTACATTAAACATTAATATTCCTAGACCAATGATAAAACAATAGATTAAAGATATACAATTTTAACTGTTTAAAATGTGCATTTTTATTTGGTGGAGTTAATCAGACTGACTTCTGCACGCCTCATATTACGTACGACACAGATTAAACATTAATATTGCTAGACCCATCACAGACAAACTTTAAATTAAATTTTAGTTTTACAATTTTTGGAACAGCAAATTTTTCACCTTCTTAACATCGCACATAATTTTTACACCGCTGCGTAGGGAAAAAATGCACTTTTAAATGAAATTTCTTTGAAATCTCTATCACAATTCCTTTTTAAATTATTATTTTTTTTTAAGTTTTTATTACTCTTCTTGTCATTGTGGCAACATAAGTATTCAGTTTTTTGGACATTAAACTTGGACCAATTAAAAAACGAATAAAATAAAAAAACAGAAGTATTCCATTTTTTAACATTAAACTTGGACCAATCAGAAAACAAGGTTGCGGAATTCAACCAATTAAAATATTTTGATATATTCCGTTACATTATGGTTGATGGGAAAAGAGTGCATTTCAGGTGCATTTTAACGGTGTTATATTCTTACCAACACAATAAAATTCATATGTATACCGAAAATATTTACTTAAATATATATTCTGCACAATCTGTGGTGCAAAGAATATTTTCATTAATATACAGGGCAACACAGAAGTATTCCATTGCATAATGGTACAGGGGGAAGCGTTGTTTCGGGTGCGTATTAATTACATTAAGCTATTTCACATTTTATTAAATTGATATACAGTGGTGAAGCTTACTACATGTTAATTCATGCATAATAGAAAGCATTTAATATTTACCAGGACACACAAAAGATTTCAGATTCTATATTGTATCAAAAGTACTGTATATTTTTAAAACTTCGTTATATTGCGAACGCACCTAATTTTCTACGTCTGACGTGCAATTTCCGACTTGTTTCATAGCTTTTCAGACAAGAAAACTTTGTAGGGATTTCTAGGAAACATTCCTTCGATTACAAATGCTACCTAAACTCTGGAGCTGAGGTTGCACTTTCCCATACAGACTATGTGTAAAGAACGACATAAGATAAATTAACAATTGTACGCTTAATCTGATACTGTACCAACAAACCCATTAAGATATTTCCAATCTAGCAAAAACGAAAGTAGGTAAAATTATAATATCAAGTTTCTTTTCGATACTGTACTAACCATGAACAGAATACTGATTTTAGAAATTTAACCTAAATTTACCCCATGTGTACACACGCCTATATCTGTAGCTATAGCACATACGTCGGTAAATCTCGCCTCATTTTATCTCATTTTTGTCTCGCCGAGTCTACTAACAGGAAAAAAAATTAAACCATAATCAATCCTAGATTCCTCCAGTAACACCTATTGATAAAAAAAAACTAGATGTCCATATACATGAGAAATATTCTCAAGTAACTACCACAATACTCGGAAGACTGAATTCCCCTGTTACTGTTTCAACAAGTCCCTTCAAGTGTATAGAGGTTCTGCTTTCAAAGCTGGTAGACGTGAGATTCTGAGTTTGAACCCAAATGTGCCAGTCGGCCTAATCATTCGAACTTCGCCATAGTTTTCTTCAAACGTTGATTATCCTTGCGTAAATACAGATTAGGTTCACTTAGAAAGAACACACGGATGGTACTCTCCTCCGGAGTATATCTCTCGTGAAGATAATCGGCCGTCATCAAAACAACAACAACTGCTTGAGCAAACAAAGTAACACCTATGTTATTAAAATCAGTTTAAAGATTCTCTCTGAATGTGATTGAAGGCACAATTGTTGCACCTTTTCGTTCAAATTGTGCATTTACTTTTAAGAGATAAAATTGCAAAGTAACAGGAATAACATTTCAAAGAAATAACAAAAATATTATTTAAAAAAGAACTAGTTGGATGCGCCAATCACACACTTTCTTCTATCTCATACGTACATTTTAATGTTTCAAAATTTAAATACGCTATATTAATTCAATATAGACCAACTATGCATCTATTGCATCTTAAATTTCTGCTTCTGTCAATTAATCGGAATAAAAACGAATTTCCATATCTGCACGAATCGATGAACAGTAGAATGAGAGTCAGATTTTTTTTTCAAATTCAGGAAGGATCTACTCGCCATATTCCAAAAAAATTATACACGAAATATTTAGTTCAGCTCAAAGCATAACATCAAACATTTTTTAATGGTAAAATAATAAAAATGGCACAGACATTGCAATTATATCGCTCCCTTCCGGCGGATTTTTTTCAAATTCAGGGAGGACAAACTAGTTACAGCCAAACACTTACACAAAAAATTTGAATCAATTCAATGCATAACTTCATACACTTTTAGTCGGTACAATATTGAAAATGACACTGAAATTGTTACTGCAGCGCCTTCTTCCGGCGGAATATTTCAAAATTGAAGGAGAATCTGCTTGCCACAACCAAAAACATTCACAAAAAATTTGGTTCAATTCTATGCATATCCTCATACACATTTTGATAGTAGAATGGCGACATACAGAAACACAGACACACATAGACACACGGACAGACATTTTGTAAAAACATGTTTTTGGAACCTCTGACCCCTAAAACGTGTAAATCCGTCGAAAAATTTTCGATTACAATACTTTCTTCTATTGAAGATAGAATAAAGTAAAAAATTCATATTCAAAAAGAAAAAAATATATATTAATTTCAAAAATGAAAAAATCATTAAAAATGCCCTTTGAATATTTAAAACTAATATTCTTTTGAAATTACAAATAAAGTAAAAATGCTAGTCTCTTTTCCCATCATATAAATTCTAAATCATATTACATATGATTTTTAATCTTATCATATTTTTCTTACAGAAGTTCTGATTAAGGTAGATAAAAAATAATTTTAAATAAATGAAAAAAAAAATTCTTTGTGCGAGATAGATTTTAGCGAAAGTCGAGATTTCTTTTCAGTTTAAATTCAATCGAAAGAAGAATATCACAGAGCGAAACTAGAGAAATATAATACATGGGAAGAAAAACAAGGTAATTAAAATTTGATCTTAAATTAGAATAATCATTCAATAAAAAGATTTTTCCGAATATATTTTTCCAGTAAGATTTTTCCGAAGAAAAGAATTTCATTTCCATAATTTTTAATTCATTTCATAGTTAGAAAAAGAAATAAATTTATTGAAGAGGAATTGTTTATTTTTCTCTAAAACTATTCATTATCATTATTATTGCTGTTGTTATTTTGATAAAATTACAGAAATATATATATTTATAAGTCAGCAGATAGTATAAGAGAATTTTTTATTAGTCATAAAAAATGCACATTTTACTGCGAAAAATGTCAGATTTAAATCAAAGAAAATAGCCGTATTTATTTTGTTACGAAACTTTTTATTTCAAATATGACGACCCAATGCTTTCAATTTTAAAATACTGAAAACAGTCAGTTTCAAATAAATTTGCCTTTTATTCATTTAATTTAGTAAATTGTAACTTAATTTATTCATATTTTTTTATTTATTGTGAATTCGAACGAAACTCCATTTTGAATAATATTTTATTACACGAAATGCGGTGAACAACATTTTTTATCGTAATTGCAGATAAACGCTTAGAAGCCGTTGTAATCTGCTAAAAAAAAAAAAAAAAAAAAAAAAAAAAAAAAAAAATTATTCCAACTTTCGAAATTAAAGAATAGACTAATTCGTAAAAGAAGGAATTCGTAGATGGAATTTGCAAGATCTCATTGAAATTTTTGAAGGTAATTTCATTAATTTCGTTGCTGCGAAATACTTATCTCAATTTCATAGTATGCACACTTAATTCCTATAAATTATCTTAAAATTAGGGTTAGCTATGCACGATGTCGCGTGCACTTAAAAAATGAAATTTTCAAAACTGAGTAAAAAATATTTAAATTTAAGTACGTTGCATAATCAAAATGCCACCAAATCAAAATTGCTTACGTTTTGAAACATGTATACATTCATTTCTGACTGCATGCACACACTCAATAACAAAACATCATATATTAATTTTTCAGTATGTCCGTGTTTTTATAAATGAGTATATACAATTTTTAGACTAGAGTAATTTTGATTCGGAACATTTTTGACTATGCGACATGTTCGGATTTGGGTATTTTTTGCTCCGTTTTGAAAATGTCGTTTTTAGCGTGCTGATTTTTCAGCACCATTTATCTTTAAAATACATTAAATTCCCATATTATAAAAGGACTTATAATACAGTTTGATAATACAATATACAATAAATCTGGTTCATCAGTGTATAATAGATGTTAAAAACTTTAATTAAAAATTACGTACTACTTACGTTCTACTTTATATTGTAAGTAGTACGTAAATTTTAATTAAAGTTTTTAACATCTATTATACACTGATGAGTGAATTTATTGTGTATTGTGTTAAATTTCCATTATATTAATGCATTTAAGTTTAACTACATATAAATTAGTAAGATTTCTCTGACAATATCACCATTATGAATACTCAAAAAAAATTCTTCTTTCTACGGAAAATCTACTGACAGCAGTGCTGCTGGTACATTTCTTTCAATTGATGGATATCCATTTATTTATTTTTTCGTTTTAAGAGGTAAAATATCCGTTAATTCAAGAAAGTTTGGAAACAGCTAACGTTGGGATCGAACCAGACACCCCAGCGTTGGAAGGCAACCGAGCTAACACAAGGGTACGGCTGTTCAGCACTAAAGCACTTTGAAGTAAGTATGCTCGTTTCAGATGGGTGAGATTTGGTCAATTTCTTCTCTCAAAATTTTCGTTTTGAAGTTAATTTTGGGAAGATTTCGTATTTAATGAGATTGTGGTTGGGATTTTTATATGTTAGATATTAATGTAACATAAAAATATGAATTTTAAATATATTTACGTAGATTGCTAAAGGAAGAATATATATGTTCTATTTTTATTCGATAAGATTTTTTTTTCATTTAATTTTTTAATTAAAATATCTTTTAAATGTGCTCACTTAAAGTATACTTTAATTGCAAATATTTATTTATAAATAACTTTGTAAATTCAACTTTATTCATCTTATCCAATTTTCAATAGTAAATTGTGGGTATTTTTGAATGAATGAACAGAATAATTGTTATTTATTTTTAAATTCGAAAACATTTTTGTCTTTTTAAACTAAATTAGACATCTTAATCTATAGAATTTTTTGTTTTTCATTTTAAAAATAAATTCGAATTTATTACTAATCGATCCAATACGCATGCATGCTACGAATAAACGGAATCTCTTCCTCTTTTTTAAACGTTCGGAATGAATTCGGGATCAAATATGTCTCCTAGGAGTACAGAAATTATTTGTGAATAATCAAGGATAATTTAGAGTATATTGACGAATTTTTCTGACAGTAAAGTGAGTTGCATGTCAATAAAAATAACAATAAAAAACAATAAATTCAATTTAATTAGTGTAATACAATTTACTGCTGATAAAAATGTTAGAGTATTTATAAAGGATTTTTTCCCTTCTAAATTCAATATACATTAATAAAGGATTTTTAAAATGAAATATATATATATATATATTAACCGGATTATGTATAAAAAATCAATGTTAAATTGGCGATTGAAAATAATGTGTCGTCACTTTAGAAAAAAAGAGGGGCGTGATGAATATCGCCCGATTGCAGAATCTGATACATAAGCGATGGAAAAAATAAAAAAGCACTAATTTGCGTAATTTCATAATTAGCAAATAATCCTTCAAAAAGCAGTCACATATCAACCAATTGTAAATACACTACTGGCCATTAAAATTGCTACAACATGAAATTGACATGCTACAGACGTGAAATTTAAACGACAGGAAGAAGATACTGTGATATGCAAATGATTAGCTTTTCTGCGCATTCTGACAACGCAGGTGCCGGTAGCGACACCTACAATGTGTTCAAATGAGGAAATTGTTCAAACGGTTTCTCACACAGAAATTTCACTTGAGCGTTTCTGACTGATGAAAAATTCTTGTGATGCCTCGTGTAAGAAGGGAAAATGCGTACCAGCAAGTTTCTGAAATTTATAAAGGCCGAATTGTAGTCTACCGGGATTACGGTTTATCGTATCGCAGTATTGCTGCTCGCGTTGGTCGAGATCCAATGACTGTTCGCAGAATATGGAATTGATGAATTCAAAACGGTAATACTGAACACCGTGGGGGATCACAACGGCCACCTATCAATAGCATCCCAGAAGACAAGCATGTTACCCGTATGGCAGTAATGGATCGTGCAACCACGTCACAAGCCCCGAGTCAAGGAATGGAGTCAATTTCAAGACAAAAAGTGTCTGCACGAACAGTTCGACGACGTTTGCAGAAGCATGGACTCTCAGCTCCGACACCAAGGCTGCGACTTTTCTTCACGCTGCGTCATAGACAGGAGCGCCTTCAATGACGTGATTAATAACTTACTTTTATGCACGAATGGCAAGAAATGGTGTTTTCAGATGAATCCAGGTTTTGCTTACAACATCATGATGTTCGCATCCGTTTTGGATGCACCGTGGTGAACGCACATTGGCAGCGTGCATTCATCATTGTCATACTGGCCCATTACCAGGCGTGATGGTATGGGGTGCCATTGTATACATGTCTCGTTCATCTCTTGTTCGCATTGACTGCACGGTACATTTCTGATATTTTACGACCAGTGGCTCTACCCTTTATTCGACACCTGCTAAACCCTATCTTTTAGCGGGATAATATCCGATCGCATATTTCCGGTATTGTTCGGACATTCCTTGATAGTGAAAATGTTCGGCTGTTACCCCTGCCAGCACGTTCCCCAGATCTCTCACCAGTAGAAAACTTCGTCAATGGTTGCCGAGAGACTGGCTCGTAACCATGTGGCTGTCACTACGTTGATGAACTGTGGCATCGTGTTGAAGCTGCATGGGTATCTTTACTTGTACATGCCATCCAATCTCTGTTTGACTCAATTCCCAGGCGTGTAAGTGCTCTTATTACTGTCCCAGGTAGTTTTTCTGCTTACTGATTTCTCCGGATCTAGGCGCGTAAATTTCTTAAAAATTTAATCACTTGTTATTTCTATCATAATATATTTGCCCAATAAATGTCATTTTGTTATCTGCATTTCTTCCTGGTGTGGCAATTTTAATTTCCAGTAGTGTATTTCACAAAAAATAGTATTCCAGTGCAGGTGTTTTTTTTTTTATAGGTTTTATATGCAATTTTAAGTTATTCATTTTAGGAATATTTTAAGATCTAATATTATTTTTAAAAAACTATCGCAATAACGATCGAAATATTCCCGACATTGCATTTATAGTTACACATGTAAACTTGAAACATTACAAATATAAAAATATTTTGAAAAAAGATCAATAATGCAGATAGAATTATTTATGATTTAAAAATAAGGCAAAACAACTTACGAAATCTGTAAGGAGGGTAGCTAAAATTAATTTATTTTCGGTTTTGATTATATACATATACTTAATAAGAACTGTTGTATAATTTTTCCATTAATGCTTATTTTATTTAACTAAAATTTCTGCAAATATTACAATTAAATTAAGATTTTAATTGGACTTTTATTTTCCAGTTGTTTTTGACATATATCGCTAATTTTCGCGCTTCCTTGAGAGTATTATAACTGTGTTTCTCTTTCACATTTTGCTGAAAACAGACACTAATTTTATAATCTTCACTCTATCCATTTAGAAAACAATTGTTTAATTTGCATATTTTCGACCCGTATAATTTTTAATGAAAGATGTTAAAAACACCAAATTTTCGGTCCTTCTGACGTTAACAGTGATGTTGCAGCATTACACGATGATGCCAAAATATTAAAAGAGAAAAATTGGTGAAATGTATTTATCCACTGAAGTATGTATTCGGTACATATATAATAATTTTCTGTAGATATTTATGTATAAACACGTGATACATACACACACATACCAAATAGTGGTAATATTAGATGATATTAGGAGAAATATCACCAAATTTTGTGTAAAAATTAAATTATTCGGAAAAATAGATAATTTCAAAGATTTGTCGCCTTTTTTTTCCTTTCGCTATGTTAACCTGTGCTATTTAGTAAAATATCCTATATTACAGAAATATTATTCAATAGATAAAAAATCTTTTAATTGAGAGAATTTGCTGTATTTTGCTCCTTACACTGATAGAAAAATAAACTGTATTATTTGTACAGTTGAAAATAGATTTTTGATTTTTAATTGACATTTATTTGCATACATTCGTTTAAAGAAATGTAACTCTAATAGCTAGTCCGAAAATTTTACTATAAGTTTTTAAAAAATCAATAATATAATCTTTTAAAAATTAGCTATTATTTTGCATATGCTATTCTTAATAGATTATTATAGCCTTTTATATAAAGCTATCCTTTCTCTGTAATGAATAGTGCTCGTTCATTGATTCAGCTTAAGGCACGATCCAGAAAATACTTAAACATGCAATATTCTCTAATGAATTTGCACTCAAACTTTTAGTAAATTCTCTTAGTTTGAGATTTGATTTTAATTAAAAAGTCAAGAATGTTTTTGCTTCTAGAACCTGTTTCTAATTTGTCATAGTGGCGAATATTCTTGTATTTGTATTTTTATTCTTGTAATATAATCCTTTGTCATCGACAATTAATGCCTATTTTAAGGAACAAGAAAGAAACAAATCAATCGTCAAACATAGATAAGTACTTTCCAACACATTCAGAATAATGTAACAAAATTGCGCCGTTAAAAAAATTAAAAATTACATCTCATTTCACAATGTGGAAAAGTATAACGGATTTCAAAACCGGGTATCATCTGTTCCGATCTACAATCGGAAAATTATCCGAATTTTTTAGCAGCCCTGTATTTGATATAGAGATTTGTATCTAATAACAACATGCATTCCAAAATTTAGTTCATTTAAGAGATACATATATTTCAGTTAATAACTCCCCTTCAGAAATTTCCTCTAATATAGTATGCGAACACTTTTTTGCGTCTTGAATATGACGTATAGAACTTATATATAAAGACCAATATGCCAAAAACTAATTTACTTTAAAAGCGCATACCGAATGTAAAACGAACTCTCCGGTAATTATTACCCAAATACAGTACTTTAACCGAATTATTTTGTGTGTCCCTGTAAATTAATAAAAATTACTACGAATGCTCTATTTTAACGTGATCGTAGCGGAATTCAGTGTTTTATATCAGTTTCAATACATTTGAAATAGTGTAATTTCATAAAAATACCCTCCAAACTATTTTTGCCTGTTGCATATTTTTCCCCGATCCATTAGATTGTATCATAGTGTAATCGAATTCTTTTCAGCATCCTTGTAAGTGAACCATTATTCGTACATACTTCATAATACCAAACATGTTTTGGTGACTCTAAATAATCGTTATCAATTACATAAAAATCTGAGTATATTTATGGAAGTTAGAGCGTGGACAGATGGATAGACAAACCGAATGTCTAAGCACTTTTCAAATTTGTTGGAAAGTGCTAAAAATTGAATTGCAGACAAACAACTCTCGAAGCTAAAAGAAAGCGTATAAAAAGACAGATTGACATAAATTTTAAATCGAACTTATTTCAAGCAGAAGTAGTAAGGGAAGTTGGGGCACTTTGGGACGTTTTTCAGTTAATATTTTTTTCTAAATTTTATTAACCTTTATTCTTATTATTTTAGAACCAAATATAAACTATAAACACTTCTGCATCAAATGAACTTCATAATAATCTTATATCTCACATAGGAAAAGAGTGAACACAAAACAAAAAAGATCTTTAAAATGCAACCTGCCGTGGGGCAGGTTGGGACTCCAGTTTTAATCGAAAATACATATAAAATTTTATATTTAATTGATGAATAAAGCTTTAATTAAAAAGCTTTAGTTGAACATGAAATATTTTTGAGCATTGAAACACTTTAATAGTTTTTATTGTATCACATGCTTTCATTAACAGATCTTATATTTGTAGCAAAAAATGATGTTATTCAAATTCTTATAAAACACATCTTCGACCTATTTTGTTTTTAGGAGTGCCAAGTTTTAAAAGAATATCTGTTCAATACACAAATAAGCTGTCATGCTTAAATATAATATCATGATAAATAATGACAACTCTTGATCTCGTTTTCTCAAAATGGATATCTTATACATGCTGCAACGTCCTCAACATTTAGAACATGCCAATCCCTTGTTTTCCTGCAAATTTTATCAATGCACACTATCCCACAGTAGGTTTCCCTGTAAGTTTCTGGAACTATCTTAAGCAAGTTTGCCATATGTAGGAAAATCAGCATCACATGAACAGTTAAATTCATCACTAGTGGCATTGCACAAACCATTTATATTATTTTTTCTTCCAGGGGTAATTTTCATTATTTTGCTTGTGCAACTGCTTCTTTCTCACTGCATGATGAGAATCCTGCCTTGTTATGTACTTTTTTTCCTTCTGTAAGCTTCATTTGGTCTTTTCAACATTTTTGGAATGTCCCAAGGTGCCCCACAACCGAGTTCCAAACTTGCCCAATCTCGCACATTAAGTAATAAAAACATTTTCATTGTTCAGTTTTCCATTAAAGTTAATTTTTTACCATTAAAATAATAATAAATCCATGTTTTCGCATCCCAACATGTTCCCACTTGTATTATTTCATTTCTTTAATGAAAAATTTAATCTTCAAAACACAGATTTATGTTACTCAATATCATTCAAAACAAAAATAATGATATTATTTGCTGCCAGTAATATAAGCAATTCCAAAACACGTGAGAAAGTAGATTGTAGTATCATATATTGGCACTTATGTATGCTAACTCTTAATTGCAAAATAAAGCCTGAAAATTGAGATGTCCCAAGGGGGGCCATGTCCCAACGTGTCCTACCTTACCCTAATGTACAGGTATGTGATAGAAAAAACACAAAAAAACCTAAATTTATTTCTTAGAGCTTTACTTGTGAACAACAATGCAAGACAACACACAGTATTTAAAGCTGTTGCACAAATTTACACATAAGTTCAAGAATCATAGTGTTTTCATTCTCATTCTTCCTATTCTAAACTGTGAGTTTAAATCATCACTGTCTTATGCTTATAAGTAACTGATAATCAAATAGGCTACCAAATCTCAGAAAACAAACTTCACCACATTTAAGAAATTTTCATAATTACATATATTAATCTTTGTAGATTGTTAGAACTAATGTATTAAAATTTGACAGAACATTGATGTCATCATCAAAATAGCTAAAGCTGTTTCACAAAGCGAGAAATGCAACAGTATTGGTCATTACATTACCGTTAATTACTCAAAACAAAAAATTCCATATCGAGCTCTGACTTTTTTTAATACTTGTAATAATGTAATAAATTCTAAACTTTCGAAATGTTTCGCATGCAAAACGAAGCTTGCAGAAAATATTTATGTATGAAAAAAAGAAACATGAATGGAAAATATTAAGCTTTATTTTCACTCGATAGGTGACACTCACTCACCACTACTGTTGTCAGGTGTCCCTCATAAATCGGAACGCCAAATTCTTTGGATTCCACTAATATCTTACAGTTTAATTCGCTAGCTTTTGCCACAGATTACTCAGCATACTTTTAAATACTGGTGTCAAGAACATTTGGGGAACCCATTTACGCGAGACACCAGTGGTCAGTGAGAATCCCTTCTCAAGTGTAGGTTAGCCCTCTAGTTACGTTCTAAAAAATCCGCAATTCAAAAAATCAAAATGCTTACTAGTTAATTTAATGCTACATTTAGTGTATTTAACGCGGAATATCTATTAATAAACGCAGAAATGTTGCTGTTTAATGTTTCTGGTATGAATTTGAAATATTTGAAATTAAAAAAATGCACTAAATTGAAAAACAGAGATGGTAACATTTGTGCTAATATCGTCATTAGATAGTAGCAATAAAAATTATTTTTCCTGATATTTAACGTTTTCTTTCTTTGTTTTCTTTATTTCACCTTTTGTTTTTCCGTGTAGTGTTTTCAATAAGTTTTCTTCAGAGAACAGCCGAATATATTTCTTATAGCAAATATATATATATATACACCATTATTCATCATCACTTAATGATTATAATTCAGAGCAGTGAAATTATCCAGATAAAATATTTTAAGCTGTTAAAGTTCTGTGGAAAGTTATTTCATTTTGGTTCTTGATATAATTAAATTGGAAATTGGTGTTTTTAAACTAAAACCAGGTTTTCATTCTTTAATTTATTATCAATTTCTTATTTGAACGCTTTTTTCTCCGTGATTTTTCAAGCGTAAACGAAAGAAAAAGTTTTATTCCTTAATCTTTAACATTTCATTTCTTTCAGAAAATAATTTTTTTCTGTTATACATCGAAAAACTGCTGAAATAAACTTTATTATTTACAGCATTCTAACTAAAATATATAAGATTTATTTCACGTCTTGAATTTAAATCAGAAAACACTACAATTCCTTCTTCTACAAATCTGGAAGCACGACTGTGCATCCGAAAACGTTGCACTTACCGTAAGCAATCTTTTCCTGAACCAATTCTACACACTTTTCACACACCCATAGCTTTGTTTTCAGAGAGAGAGAGAATACACTATCTACCAATAAGTATTTGGACACTTTCAACTTTTGACATTTTTTCAGATATCTAAAAATATACTTGTCGGATACTTCTGGAACTTCAGTATTATAAATATTATGTTTGACCTCATATTTATCAACATCTATTTGATAAAGCAGGGCAATTAAGGGGCCGACAAAAAATTAAAGAAAACCCAGAAATATTTGGGATTTACCCTGTACATGAAAATGCACGAAACGATTTATCGTTGCAGAATACAAATATGTGGATATTATACAACATGTACACTGACTTTGTAAGAATGGCATGTATATTCATGGAGACAGAGTTTTTTTTTTTTTTTTTTTTTTGAAAAATTCTAACAATTTTGGTATGTTTTTTGTTTATATCATGCAGGGTTTTTGACCAAATTTAACGCAAATTTCAGAAAAATTAGCTAAATGTAGTAGAAAAAATATAGCCAAAATTGGAATATAGATATTTTAAATATTTTATGAAATATGAATAGTTGTATGAAATTTTTTTTATCTGCGCATGCGCGAACGATAAAAAAGATTTTTTTACGTCATTTAATAGTCAATTCTATGGTTTAACTTATAAAAAAATCCAATTGAATATCATAAAACTCAAAAACATATCATTATTATAGTAAACTGGTTTTACTTTGCTCTCTAAAAGCAGCTGAATGATAAGGGATTCTCCACAAATTGACATTTTTATTATTGACTTTTAGGAAAAAATAGTATTTAATGAATACAATATTTAATTCAATAATGCTGCTAATAAGTATCTTTACATCTGTGATAGAAAAGAAAAACAGCTTTTATTCACATTCAAGGCGAAAACTAAGAGAGGGTGGAAGAAGGGCATGTGCCCCGGCTGCCAGGGCGATAGGGTGACATCATTCTTTTCTTTTTAGGCAAAGGTGGATTTTGGCGAACTCCCCCCCCTTTTCTTTGCAAAGTATATTTACAAAGATAATTTCTCTAATTTATTAATAGCCAAAGTATTTTAAAACTGAAAATATATAATACTGAACAACGCAATCTGCTTTGTTAAAAATTAATACCTTAAAATCATGAAACCGAATAAAAAAAGAGAAAAAAAAACGGTTTATACAGGATCTTTACGCCATCATCATTAGATTTTTCTATGTTTTGGCATACCCTAGATAGGAAGATTTTAACAATATCATGCTAAACATAGACATGAAAAAAAATTGCCAAACAAATGTACATTTGGCATCCTTTTCCCCTGGCGCCCGTGGATCACGCCCTTCTTCCCCTCTCTCTTAGTTTTGGCCCTGAATGTGAAAACAAAGCTCTTTTTCTTTTCTATCACACGTGTCAAGATACTTATCAGCAGCAAGATTGTGTTAGATAATGTATTCGTTAAATACTAATTTTTTCCTAAAAGTCAATTAATAAAAAATGTCAATTTGTGGAGAATCCCTAATCATTCAGCTCTTTTTAGAGAGCAAAGTAAAAACAGCTTACTATAATAATGATATCTTTTTGAATTTTCATGATATTCGATTGGATTTTTTTTTTTTTTTTTTTTTTTTTTGTGAGTTAGACCATAGAATTGACTATTAAATGATGTAAAAAATCTTTTTTGTCGTTCGCGCATGCGCAGATAAAAATTATTTAATACAACTACTCATATATCATAAAATATTTAATATATCTGTATTGCAACTATGCTATATTTTTTCTACTACATTTTGCTAATTTTTCTGAAACTTGCTTTAATTTGATCAAAACCCTGCATGATATAAACAAAAAACATACCAGAATTTTTTGAATTTTTCAAAAAATAGCTCTTTCTCCATGAATATACATGCTATTCTTAGAAAAATCAATGTACATGTTGTATAGTATCCACATATTTGTATTCTGCAACGATACATCGTTTCGTACATTTTCATGTACAGGGTCATCCCAAATATTTCTATTATTCTTTGATTTTTTGTCGGCCCAGTAATTGCCCTGCTTATCAAATGGCTGAATAACATTTGATAAATATGAGGTCAAACATAATCTTTATAATCCTGAAGTTCTGGAAGAATCCAACAAGTATATTTTTAAATATTTGACAAAAAGTCAAAAATTGAATGTGTCCAAATACTTGTTGGCAGATAGTGTAGAAATCTTTTTTCATACACATGTTTGGTTGATCAAACTAAACTAGGTTCCAGGATTCTGTATTTAGTAGTTTTTGAAATATTAGATTACGTAAAAACGCTTTTTTGTCACTCACTCACTTGTGATCATCAAATAACTAAGGTACAGTAGAAACTCGATTAACCGAACTTCGATTAATCGTGGT